>OZ004624.1:4399899-9399899 GCA_963924575.1 Pycnomerus fuliginosus | reverse complement strand
AAGAACGGTAATGCATATAAATCTTAATTTTCAGTTATAAATGAACGAATATGGTGAAAACAGTGGCGCGGATGCCAGTGGGGGGCAACTGAACAGTTATCATTGAAAATTAAGCCATATGTGCATCAATGTTATTTTAGTCATGGTTATAGTATAAGCATGAAAATACACAAAAACACTTTTTTTAGAAAAATCACAGAAAATTAATGCTTGCGTCAAATGGACTTCTGTAAAAAGATTTTGAAGAAAAAAGAAAGATCTTCAAGGCTATTTGGGTCTCACAACTATTGGATGTTGCCCGACCAATCCCCACGCACCTTAAAGACAAGTATCAATAAGGCTACTACAGCAGCGCCATCTGTCGACGTTTCTTACAAAGTTCGATAGCCTGATTCTTTAGCTTTAATTTACGAGCAAGTCTATCCAAATCGGTTAAGAAATAGCTGACTTTTTTGAAAGAATATTTTGTCCGGTTTTTTTTGGGACACCCGATAGTATCTGTTTACGATCGGTAAAAGTTATTAAATTATGTAACTTTTTTATTTTAGTTTTTAGTGATAACGGCTTTTTCTGAAGGCCTGTCTATCCACATTGTCATTTTTTGACTTTTATTTATAATTAATATTAATGTTAATAATGTTTATTTTGGCATTAGTTTTTTTAAGTGTCCTGGATAAAATTTACAGTAGGTATAGCCACCTCCTTCCAATTTATTGCCAATAGAACAGTCAAAAAATTACTCTTGCACTTCGCTTCCTCCAAAATATTTTCTGGGATAAATCAACCACTACAGGGTGTCTCAGAACGCTCGCACCAAATTCTAATGGAGTATTCAGGATTAAATTCTGAGTCGATCCGTGTTTTTGAAAATGTCTAGGGTCCAATAGTTCTCGAGTTATAAGAGATTTAAGAGGACCAATCAGATTTCCGCTCTGAATTGCTTCATAAGGTAATTTAATGTTAGATTTACTATTTCCTAGGTAACAAGATACAACAGTATAAATTTTCATTGATGTACCTATCTTGTTACCTAGGAAATAGTGCATCTAGCAATAAATTACCTTATAAAGCAACTGAAAGCTGAAATCTGATTGGTTCTCTTAAATCTCTTATAACTTGAGAACTATTGGACCCTGTAAATTTTCAAAATCGCCGATCGACTCAGAATTTGATCCTGAATATTCCATTAGAATTTGGTGCGAGCGTTCTGAGACACCCTGTATAATAATCAACAATTTCTTCTGTATTTAAACAATTATTACAAAAAATGTGGAAAAGGGGGGTTACGCTCACAACTTTTGTGTTAATTAATAATACCCTTTATGAATATTATGAAATTTTGTATTAAGGTTTAAGTATCGTAAAATTTAGATATTATATTATTATATGACCGATTATCATAGCCATAATGGCCATAATACTAGGCTTTTTCTACTCTAAATAAATATTTACAACCAATGTTTCTTGATTAGAACACTTGTCATTTTGACAATTCAGTCAGTTTGTGTCAAATATCCACCCATATATTCAATAGGAGTAGAAAAAGTTTTGTATTTAAAACTGGAGAATAAAGCGATATTATCCACTTAGGAAATTATCTCACGAGGCCGTAGGCCGTGGATAATTTCCGCTTTATTCACTTGTCAAATAAATAACTATGATTATTTGATTGTAAAAGGGGTGATTTTAGAGTAGATTCTAGTTTTGCAAATTTGCAAGTAACAATTTCCTCACAAATATAAGACACAAGGCTCAAGGCAAGTACACGACTCGTATAACATCTATTGAAGCAATTCAATTCAAGCAACAGGATTTATCTCAATATTAATTGGACGTTTAGAGAATTGCAAATTACCATCTAAATGAAACGAAGAGGAAAATTAAGAATAATAACAAACGTTATGTAAATAGGCACTAAAAATTGCCGGTTTTTAAACGAAGGCGAGGAGAAAAGCGCGGTCGCTTTCATTCCGGCATTTTTCGCACTCAGCTTCCGTCTGGAAAAGGAGCAAAACATTTTGTAGCGCATGCACTCGTGGGTGGACATTCATTATTCATTACTGCCGCTGCAACTTCCCATGTCGTTCACCGTCCATCATATTTCATGTTATTTTGCGTGTGTCGATCCAATTTACGTCCTTGCAGAGGAGCGTGGATAGCGCGATGGAGTCTCGATCTAGCGCCGGTCCTGCCCCTCCGGCGGGGACACGCTCAACGGACACCTCTCGGAGGTGGGTGTCTGCAGTTGAAGAACCGGTACGGCAAAACTCCAACAGCACAAGAATCAGTCCTGCCGCGGAGTCCGACATGACCACGACAAGGTGAGTACGACTATTGGCACAAGTTTTTTTGTTTTGTTATTATTAATGGTGGTTTGTGTGGTGAAGTGGTCGTTGAATTTTCAAATAGTTAGCTCATTTCCCGGTTTGCGTGGCCAAAGGGCTGCAAAATTCGTGGTCGGTTGCAGGAAGTGAATTGCATTCATGTGGTAATTGGCATAGCTCCATAATTTTGCTATAATATTTACTTTCCATCGACTGACCTCATACCCGACATAAATTCATAAACTCAACTATAAAGAATGTAATAATAGTGCAAGAAGAAAAGTCAAAGGACTAAATCTACATCATACCAAGTTTCAGTCCGATATGTCAATTCTTTCTCGAGTTATGCTGCCTAAAAAAAGACATTAGAGAGAGAGTCTACCCAAAGCTTCACTGTTGGCACTAATGAATGACAAAATTAATTCCCGAACTAAAATATTGTTTTTTGTCAAAATCCTAAATTAGTTTTATAACTTGAACTAGAGTATTGCAACTCAAAAAATAGGCAGCTACGGAAGCGGCTAGAACCTCCAAACTTGGCGAATTATCCAATGCTATATCACCTTTAAACAATCCACAACAGGTTCGACGTGTTTCGGGAGTTTTTCAAAATTTTTATTTTTTGTTGCCAAAAGGGCACTAAGAATTTGATACATAGATGACATGCCAAAAAGGCACTTGTAATTGGCCGATTGCCACCAAAATTAAGCAAATTTTCCTACCTGCCGAAAGGGCACTAAGTTTGAGGACATTTTGAAGGCATTTCATGTTCTGATAAAGAAAATGGGAGTTTACTATTCAAATTGCCGTTCGCCGATTGCCACCAAAATCAACTCAGCTCTTAGGCTGGTAATGGTACCAAATTTCAGCCAAATCGACCTAATAGTTTGGGCTGTAGCTAATGTTACTTCGAAATTTCGAATTTTTTGATTTTGTGACAAAAAGTGTGAATACATTTCTAGATACAGAATTGGAAGACCTTTCATGCGCTGATAAGAAAAAATGGTGTTCACAGTCAAATTTCATAGCTGATACGCCAAAAAGGCACGAAAACTAACTGAGCTCACCAGAAGGCCAACACTAACCCCCATTTTAAATTTCATTAAAATCTACAATTTCGAATTTTGGAGTGATTGCTGTAATTTCCCATTTTTAAATTGGCTATGGGGAGGTTAAAATTTAATAAAATCACAATCTCGGAGACGGTAGAAACTAACCATATGATCATGATTAACGCTAAAAGTATAGGTTCTACAGGGTGGGTCATTTTTCGATGCTCACCATTGGGATCTCCTAAACAGTAAAAGATACGGGGTTGATTGAATTACAGAAAATTTGCGCTATTTGTAGCTGATTAAGAATCTGAAGAGAGTTATAACAAAAAATCTGATTGAATTACAGAAAATTTGCGCTATTTGTAGCTGATTAAGAATCTGAAGAGAGTTATAACAAAAAATCTGAAAATTGCCAATTTAAAGAAAAATTAATATCTTCCTAGCGATTAATGTTATTTAAATGAAGCTTGGAACTTTTATACTGTTGAATTGAATGGCATCGACAGAAATTTTCTAGGCCTTTTAGATTTTGAATAACGACAGTCAATTTTTGATTCTTTTATGGCCGCCATATTGAATTTTGACACCATCAAATACACAAAAAAATAGTTTTTTCAAAAATGTACTCAACATGAACTTTTTTGACAGGAATAATTTGCCACACCTGCCTAAACTTAGATGAAAAACAATTGCAAAAAAGTACGCTGTCTTCTTCAATCCCTTATAACATGTGACAACAATTGAATTCAACAGTAATAAAATACGTCTTGCTATCGTGTAACTCGGGCTTTCACATATTTTTTTAAAAACGTCCATGTTGGTTACATTTTTGAAAAGCTAATTTTTCTGTGTATCCGGCGGTGTTAAAATTCAATATGGCGCCCATAAGAAAAAGAAAAGTTGACTGTCTTTATTCAAAATCTAGAAGGCCTAGAAAATTTCTGTCAGTGCCATTCAATTGACAGCTGTCAAAAATGTAAAAATTCCAAGTTTCATTTAAATAACATCAATCGTTAGGAAGATATTAACTTTTCTTTAAATTGACAATTTTCAGATTTTTTGTGATAACTCAAGAACGAATCACAATATCGGGGAATTCTCTTCTTCTTAATCACCAAGAAGTAACGCAACTTTTCTGCAATTTAATCGACCCTGTATCTTTTACCGTTTAGGAGATCCCAATGGTGAGCATCGAAAAATTACCCACCCTGTACCTATAGATGCAAGTCGCGAATTTTGAATTCAAATCGCAATAGAACCTACAAGGTCAAGGAGGCTTTTCGCCTTTAAAATAACATTTTTCTAAAAAATCGCACTAAGGTTCTCGACTCTGAAATATAACAGCTATCGAATTCAATAATAAAAATGTGCAATTATACATTTTGTTTTTTCGAATTTTCGAATTACTTGCGCTATTGACTCAAAACTTAATGAGCACCTATACAAAGTGATAAATAAAGAGAATGCCCAAAGATTTTTAAGAACGCGTGCCTCAATAAATCCCCAGTAAATCCCAAAAAATCACCGTAAATCCCGTAAGTCCTCCCACTTGAACACTATAAATCCTAGATTGTCTACCTCTCGGAGGAAACTAAAGATTCCTGTTGTAATTCCAGTCCAATTTATGTGAATAATAATAATAGTTTATTTCCAACAGGTAGAATACTCAATAACAGGAAATGTGTATAGAATAAGTAAAACAAAAATGTGAACAGAACTTAATAATATTTTGGATGAATTTGCAAAACACTTCGTTGATTAAACAGGAGCTTATTCGGTACCTATTTCAAGGATATTAGCAAAAACACCCCTTACAAATTAACGATAATGAAACGTTATAAAAATTCCGTTTAAATTTGATGAGAAAAACTGACACTTAAAACGAAGCTAGGTTGGGGTAGAATGACGAATTCTGAATGAACACCAATAGAAAAAAGGAAAGGAACGGCGAAATTTTAAAAAACCACCATGTTTGCCACTATTATCCAAATACTACTAATACTTTTTATCGAACTCTATGGCTTTCTTTGAATGCAATAAGGAAGTTAAATTCTTCAGGTAAGGACCTTCCCACTTCACATCTCGATCAGAGGCCACTTACGTTCTATGACTCAGACCTGGCTCTATTTCGCATTTTTATTCAAATTTTGCCATCAATGACGATTTTGGGATCCTTAAACGGCGCCGGCAATAAAAATTCATCTCTTGTTGGAGCAGTGGGAAGACGCTACATATTGAATAAATAATGATCCGGC
Organism: Pycnomerus fuliginosus; assembly: GCA_963924575.1. NCBI lineage: Eukaryota > Metazoa > Arthropoda > Insecta > Coleoptera > Zopheridae > Pycnomerus > Pycnomerus fuliginosus. The sequence continues at coordinate 9,394,265 of OZ004624.1, read as the reverse complement.
TTTACTCCACAAATCTTAAATGAAAACGGTCTTAATTAGAAACTTTCCAAGCACCAGGTGCATTATCCACTCTTACCATCCTTTAATAAAAAATTTTCACTCGTAAATTATTTCATTATATATCATTGAAGACCCACACATCATTCTCCACACTTCTAAAAAAGGCAGCTCATTGTTACATGAACGGTTTTTCACCTCGGGCCATTGAAAAGTAAAAGTCTAAACCTGCTGTTTGAGTTAAACGAATCAAATTCTGTATGCAGTATGTTTCGTTTATGATATGTATTCCATTAAAAGTTTTCCGCAAACTACCTGTTTATAATAATTTCAAAAACAAACACGTCTTAATGCAATAGCACACCCAATTAAGAGAAGTTTCTCGCTGAACTTGGAGGTCTTGTTTGCTTTGGTTGGAGTTGCGATGAATAAATGCTTTTCTGGAAAAAGATGCGACTCGATTTATGTCAATGCGCGTTTCACTAGTTTCGATTTCACCGAGGAATGTTGATTGTCGGAGCCGTTTGATGGTGTAGTTGGGAATTTCGATTTGTAAAAAATGTCTCGATTGAAATGGAAAAGTCGACTCTCGATGCGACGGTTGGATGTTTATTCAGAACGAGTATGGCATGGAAATGGGGTTAAGCAGGGCATTTCGGGCGATAATTTAATTTTTCGATCTAATAGGGCGCCGAGGGTTTTTAATAATATGTGAAATTTTTGTCAAAAAAAATAATTATTGGAAGTATAGAACGGCTTAGAACCTGCGCGGGAGAGTGCGCAGCTGAACCAAACGACGACAACAATAATTAGCGTCCAAAATTATCGTTTTCTGACATTTTGTTTATTTTTAAATTATAAACAGCTTTGTTGTTGTTATTGCTCGGTATATTGTGATTATAAAGAGTGAGCAAAAGCTTTTCCGATCTAGTAGCCCTTGCCGTAAGAGACGTAGTGCGTAGACTGCGGAAATTGTATGAGAATGTCGCTGTCAGATTTCGTTTTGAATAATAATTTGAGCTGTCTACGCCCTACCCCGCAAGACAGACAAGTGCTACTAGTTCGGAAAAGTTCTTGATCACACGTTATTTGTCTGACCAATGACCATCATACTGTGAAATTATCATGAAATTGGCATGCGCTTCAAAGCAAATTCTTAGCTTAGGAAAACCTTGGCAAGTGTAAAGCAGGAAAATCGAAAAATGTACGTTCAAAATTATGACAAGAAACAGGCATAATTTCTGTTAATTCTTTGATGTGTAAAACCGCTAATAACATTTTTTATTCAATTTTGGCGTTTGAAACTATCATTATTGACTCCAAAGGAACAGCCACAAGCAGTGCTTTAATTTGAATTCAACGTTTTTTTAAAACACTCTCAGCGTCATAGACTTACTAAAGGTGTTATCTTTAACAGTTTTGAAAAAATTTAGAAACAAACACTTTCAAGGCGTAAGGGGGGCCCTAGCTTCCTTAGGGGGCATTTCTCGGCTCATGTTTATTAAAACTTTTCTTCGTCTTTTTCATCGCAGAATACGCCCTTAAGATATTATCCTCTAATTTCCGGACACCCTGTGTATTTAGGTACACCAAATTTAAAATTTTTACGATCTGTCAAAAAAGTCCAAGTTGGTTACATTTTTGAAAACTAATTTTTTTGTGTATTCAATGGTTTCAAAATCCAATGTGGCGGCCATAAGAAAAAGAACAGTTGACTGTCGTTACTCAACATCTAGGAGGCCTAGAAAATTTCAGTTAATGGCATTGAACTGGTAGCTGTCAAAAATATAAAAGTCATAAGTTTCATTTGCTTAGCATCAACTGTTAAGAAGGTATTAATTTTTCTTTAAGATCGAGATTTTCGGTTTTTTCAGAATAACTCAGTTACGAATCAAGATATCGGAGAATTCTTTACAGATTCTTGATCACCTTCAAAAAGCGCAACTTTTTTCTACATAAACCGATTTTCTTACTCTAATTTTTTCCGAAATTCCAATAGTGGGCAATGAATAAATTGACAACACCCTGTATAACACTAACCTTTGCTTCTTTTAAAATCTCATCATTTATATTTTTTGGATACCTAATTTGAAATTCGAGAACTCCTTTCGCAACACTGGATTTTTTGCCAAAATTGCACTAATTGCAAATACATTTTTAGAAACAAAATTTGAGGGGCTTTCCTATGGTGAGGTGAAAAAAAGGACTTTCCGTGAACCGACGTTTCCCAAAATCTAATCAGATCTTCCTTCGAGCACTGGCTTTAGCCTGTTTTTTCAAAAATGATTTTTTGGGGTTCCCAGTACCCTAAAACGTAAATATGTATTTCATATTTTTGGCTGTTCGACTTTTCGTAACCGCTCTGCGAGCGTAGAATTTAAGAATTAAGTTGACCCGTGTTGCTGTCGGAAAAACCTCGACTCAATTCAAATATTTAAATCGTTTTAGTTCGACTCGAGCTTAGATATTCCACCAAATGAAAAATTGAAATAATTTTTTGCAGAATATATGAAAGCCAAAGATGACTACTGGATTTTGTTCAACAAGTGTTCTTTCGGCTTCAGGCTGCCTTAATAACATTATATTAAAAATACCTGCGCCCTCCAGTACGACATTGTGTTAGGTTTCATCCAGAAAATTTAAAATATCTCATACCTGTCATCTCCATCTCACAAGACCTCGCCAGAATTCAGGCACGAAATTATTTAAAATTGCAGTTGTCAGCATTTCGCACGATGGGAGCTGAAAATGGAAACATTATCATTTCTAATTCAGAAGCGGTAAAATCTTGCCATTACCATAACTACCACTTTAGTTTTTATCCAAGAAGCGAGCCGCGGGAAAATAAAAAAGATGATGCATAGCCGCAACATGTCGTTTACTTGCTTTATGCATCTTTTTCATGACAAATCACCAAGAATCAACTTCCTTATTTTTCCGAAACAGCAATTCATTTGCAAAATATGATAATTAAAATAACTGTAACTATTGCTGTCGGGTCGTATCTTTTTGCGCAAGGTAAACACGCGAGTGTAGGATGAAAATCCCAAGGACCTCGCAAATATGGTTCGATCGTCCCACAAACCACCATTATAAACTGGCTTGGACCAAGTTCATTGTCCATAAGATTCAAGTGGGCCGAATTTAAACCGTTGAAATCATAATTATTATTATTATTATTACAAAATGCAGAGTATAAAATATACTAAAGGGTGTCCCAAAAAAACACGAACGATTTATTGTTGGTTATAACTTTATTAGACCGATTTTTCTCAATTTTGTACGGGACGTAGTCAAAAGATGAGGCTTTTAGAATCGGCAACCATTTTCCAGATGGCACCACTCATACATTTTTTGTGGCAGAACACTTTTTGATTGGCTGGAGTTGAACCATTGTGAACCGATCAAAATGAAATTAGTGTAAGCTAATGCTTTTCTCTTCCAAAACAAATTTACAAATTTTATTCTGACCGTTCTTGTTTAATTTATAAATTTTTTTGTGAAGCTTTAAAACAAGGATTTTTAAAGAGTTATTTTTTAAAAGGGCAGCGATCTTGTCAAAATTTGCAGAATCGTAAGTAACACCATCAATATTTCACAAAATGATGTCCGATTAGGGCTTCATTCGCACATGTACATGAGTTCATAAATATAATGTCCACTAATATTGATTTAATGTTAGGTATGTTAATATTTTACCTAAGGTACCTACGGTATTTCAGTGTATTAATATTAAGTTGTTAAGGCGGCCTCTCGGCCGGTCCCCGCCAAAATAGTGTTTTAACCTCCCCAATCCACTTCACCACTTATAAAAAAGGGAGGTTACTGCAATCACTAAAATTTTCGAATTTGAGATAGCACCAGATCTTCACGTTTCGAGGTCTCAGGAACCCAAAAAAGTGGTTTTAAAAATGTGTCTGTGTGTATGTGCGTACGTACGTACGTGCGTACGTTTGTAAACACGCCACAGCCAAAACTACTAGACCGATTTGCCTGAAATTTGGTGCGTAGGCATCTCATAACCCAACTTAGATCTGAAAAGCTTTTGGAGCCAATCGTGCAACTAGAAATGCCAATTTGGCACATCAACTTTTAAATTTTAAATGCAAACCCCCATTTTTCACGTCACTTTAGGAAAGGCCTTCAAATTCTGCTTCTAAAAATGTATTCACTCTCAGTGCCCTTTTGACCAAATATTAAAAAAAAATTGATTTTTATCGGACTTTCAAATCGCGGTACAGCCCAAACCCCTGAACCGATTTGGCTGAAATTTTGCACATGGGGATTGTATTGCACGTCGAAGAGCTGAACAAATTTTGGATTCAATCGGCCCACGGAAAGTGCCGTTTTGGCACACCAATTTCCAAATTTAAAATTATTCACTCATTTCACCATCCAAAACAAGTTTATGAAAGATTTATTGTCACCATCAGAAAGGTCATCAAATTCTGGTTTTAAATAAGACAAAATTCGTTCGCATTTAGTGCTCTTTGGGTCAGAAAATCGAAATTTTGTAATAACACTAAAAATACATTATAGCCCAAATTAGTGAATCGATTTGGCTGAAATTTGCTACATGGAGATTGGGTGACCCGTTGAAGACCTGAAAGGCTTTTGGAAGCAATTGGTCCACAGGAAGTGCCATTTAAGCATATCAACTTTAAATTTTAAATACAAGGCCTCTTTTTTATGTCGCCATTAGAAAGACGATCAAATTCTGGTTCTAAAAATGTATCCACAGTTTCTGCCATTTCAGTGGAAAATAGAGAAAAAAATCTTTTTCATTAAAAGGGAGCAGGCTGACAGTGGATGACAAAGTATCAGTTATTGTCAAAAGGGTGGTAAACTGTTAACCTTAAAAGGAACATATTGTCAAATGTGATGGGTGATGATTGTCTGAAGTGATGTCAGTATTTGTCAGAAAATTGCGAAATTAGTCACAGATGATAAGCACAAAAAAAATTCTGTTGAATTGACTACCATCTACACAGAATACAAAGATCCACGCGATGGGGAGGTTCCAGCCGCTTCTCTGCTGCATTTTTTTGCTTCTAATTTAAATTTTAGAAGGACTATCAGCTTACAATTGCTATTCTACCTGCACGTTTACTCCTGTAATACGCTGGTTAACAAATTATTGTTAATACTACACCGGTTTTTCAAATCTGTACAATAATGTTGTTTTTTGGCGCGAAATCGGAAAATTATACAAATTTGAAAAACCAGTGTAGTTTTAACAATAATTTGTCAACCAACGTGTTTCAGGAGTAAACGTGCAGGTAAAATAGCAATTGTAAGCTGATAGTCCTTCTAAAATTTAAATTAGAGGCAAAAAACACAATTTTGGCGGGAACCGGCCGAGGAGCGGCCCTAAAGACAATGTATTCTGTACCAAGTACTACATTTAATAAAATAACATATTCTGTGCGTTAATATAACGCATTCAATGCATTGCATAAGTACAGCACTTTATGTAGATTCTCTAAAACCTAGGGAAAGCAAGGTAAACTGAAAAAATTGATTATACATTACAATTATGGTGAGAGAGTGGGTTAAATTTTCATGGGTTGACTTTAAATATAGGTCAACACCATGGAATTCCTACATTTGTATTGTAAATAACTAATCAAGTATATCTATACTTAATGATAGAAAAAGAAGAGGGTTTAAAAATGAAACAAAGCAATACTGTCTTTTGAAAAATGAAAGGATACTTAATAGTTATAAAAAATAATAAAAGTAAACAAACATAACATCAAATCTACTTTGATGACAATAAAAACTTAACAAAAACACCTAAAACACATCACGTTGTAATAACCGCCAACTAAATTTACAGCTTTTAAAGGTTCAAATGAAATGTGAACTTCTGCCAATTTATTTGTTTGTTGTATTATGGATTCGGTGTAAAGAAGGTCAATTATCAACAGTAATTAGTTTCGGCAACTATCTCAAGCCACCTCAAGATGGCTACCTAGTAACATCGTAGCTCTGTTGATGGCAGTAATGTTGCCGAAACTGAACACCCTGTACTAACGTATTGAATCAAAAATCAAATACACCTGATTTTAAGTCGGAGGGATTTTATTTCCGGTATCATTACCTAATTTACCTACTTGTTGATCGCAAGGTTGATTGTCTTAAAACCGCCGTTAACAAACAAAAATGATTTATCTCACGCCTTTCAGTCCAGGATCCTGTTCCTCAGCGTCAAACAATTCCTGGTCAATATTGTTAATAATATCTTTGGCAGGGCCAACCCGTCGGCGCCAACCTGGCTTTCGGGTTAACAATCAAGTCAAAACTGGTGGTAAGAAGACGGTCCAAATCAGGGTCCAAATTTCCAAATAAATGTCATTTTTCACTGATTTTTGTTAAATTCAACATTCTCTCCTTATTAATTAGGATATTTTTAAAGCATATCGACTACTCCTCTTCAAGGATAAAATTTGCAGTTCAACCGCAAAGTAAAATCCGAGGTAAAATCAATGAAAATCTTCTGTGCAAAAGTTAGATTATATGGCAGGATCTTTTTATCCGAAAATGCCTTGGGACCGCAAGTTGTATTTCTTCATATTATCTTGAACTTTTGAGCAGGTATAAAATAGTATATTAAAAAACACGTTTCATAAGGCCAATTATTATCGCACGAGGATGTTTGGACAACGAGGGCGAAAAGCCCGAGTTTTACAAAATCCGAGTGCGATAAGAGCCTTATGAAACACGTTTTTTATACAATTTTTTCTATTTCGGATACCCAAATTGTTACAAAAAAATTGTTTTTCATTTTCAAAGACAGAGGTCAATGTTCGCTTGACAGTTGGCGATTGTTGGACACAATCATTGTCTAGGTTACGATGTAAACAAAAGCCGTGCTCTAACAGAGCACATTAGAGAACGCGTTTGGGTGCTATAAAGTGTTCGTTAGAAAACCGAAATAGAAAAAGAAAATTGTCATAATATAGAATACTGGCAGGTTTTTGGTACCCAGGAACAATAAACCGTTAATTTAGTTGACATTAAGAAAAGTAATTACGCACGTACCTAATATGCTTTCTTACAACTCTCGTTACGTAATATACTATTACATTTTGACTGTGAAAAAGTAATTGGCGTAATTAAATTACAGTTAATGACGTCTGTATATTAAAACCTAATTTTTTTCTGTGTTTGTTTAGAGGTCCCAACGTGTCCGTGCTGCACGTCCGTGGCACCTCCGAACCCTGGGAGACGAGTCCCAATCCCGTTTTCACCACTGCCAGAAATTACCCCAAACCGCCCCCAATTTTGACCAAGCATCAATCCCTGAGCGGACCCTGCAAATGGAACGATTCCCCCAGTTTCCATTCGGGAGGCGAAATCAATTCCCCGCAGTTGTTCGTGGAGAGGACCTGCAACAGGGAGCTGTCTCCGGTGCGTTGGTGCGATCGCGAAGTCGACGGCGTTTATTTGGGACGGTCGGGTTGGGTCCAAGTTCAGCAGCGGTCTCTTGACGAGAACCGCAGGACCAATTATTCCACCACCAGTTCCCTGCAGACGTCCCGCAGGACCGGGATTAAGCTCGCCGATTATCATTGCAACAGCGAACCTGGGAAATGTCCGGAGACCAAAATAACGGAATCGGTGAGACCCGCGTATTTGTCGCTGCAGACGCGCGATTTCGAACGGAAAATCAACACCCCCTCGCCGCAACCGGAGAGTCTCTCGCCTCCATCCATCACTCCTATTATATCACCGCCGCCGGCCTTTCAAGATCGAAATAAGAAGACCACGGTGAGGAGTAGGACTTTCTTCGGAAAAACGCCGTTTTTACCTCGATCGGACGCGATTGTAGATAGCGACGTGAGTCCTCCGTCGTCGCCACCCCAACCCGTCAAATGGAAATCTGCCTCGATGCCTTCACATAGAAAACCTCCTCCTCCCACCCCTTCGTATCCTGCGAGAATCCCCCAAACGAAATCCTTGGAGGACACTACAGCTACTAGACGTTTGCAGTTTTTGCAACGACACGGAGAATCCTCGTCTTCCTCCTCCTCATCCATGGGGTTTAGGAGTCTCGACAGTTGTGTGAATAGACCTGTCATGCCGAGACTTTCCGAAAACACCGATTCTTCCATAGACGTCTACGAAGATGCCGACGAAGAAGACAATAATTCCTCATCGTTGAATTTGAGTATCGCGTCAACTCTTACCTTAACGAACGATTATAAAACCAAGATTTCACCTTCTGGACGTCCGAATAGATTACCGCAATATAGAAGATCGCCCGCTGGTTCAGATACCAACAAACCTCCGGGTTGCACTTCTCCAGGATCGTCTTCTAGTAGTAGTAACGAATTTCCATCACGATCACCCTTAGGATCTACTCAGCAGATCAGAAGAAGTGCACCTGCTAGACAATATCCAGTTAAAGAAGAAACCTCGCAACGAGTCAAAAGATCGAGAAGTCTACAACTCCCCGACAAGAAATTGCCTCAGAATTATCGTGAAACGAAAGTTTCACCGCAGGATTTACATCGCATCAAAATGGGGGTTTCCGTGGATAGAAAGAGGCATAAACTTGAAAATTCTTTCACGGAAGAGGATATGTTGAGGGAGGCAGAAGTAGTAACCGGTTTCCTCTACGGAAACAGATCGAGAGCCGCAGCTCAAGCTCTTCTAATGCACCGCTACAACAACAACTTGGACGAAAAACCCAAAGAACCAAAACCGCCGAATAACGGATTGACGGTTTACTTCGTGCCGAGAAAAGATAAAAAAGTCTTGCATCGAGGCTCAACCTCCCCCAACCTCCCAACCCCCAAGCAAATCCCCCCCAAGCTGAATCCCTGCAACCCCGATTCGTGCGATTTCTGGCCGCACTGCGCCCACCGCGAGAGCCTTCACCGCGAAGCCCAATTTATAATGCGCTCTTCTCAGAGCTACCCCACCCACCAGAGGTCTTTGGATTCGGCGAGTGCGAAAAGGATCGCCCAGTTCGGCGAGCGGAAGTCGTTCGAGAAGAAAACGGGTTTCGCGAGTGGTTCCTCTTCGGGTAGTGAGGCGTGGAAGTGTCCGAAAGGTTCGGGTGCCTCGACCCCTTTGGAGGGAAAGTGCCGCGAGATGATATTGACGCGTCCCGGTAGTGCGCCGACGGAGGATAGCAGTGGCGGGTTCTTGGAATCGCAGCAGAGGTCGATGTCGCTGCCCAAGTCGTTTCTTTCCATCAGCTATCAGCAAGGGTAAGTTGGTGGAGTCCGGTTCCTTTTATGGAGGCGGCCTCGAAATCTCGGAAAGGAAATACCTACGCCGAGATTTATGTGGAAATAAAATAGATAGGTTTTAATAAAGGCGGGGCGAAACAAGTGCAAACATGACGTTAAGAGCAGATAGATGTTCCTTGACCTTATCAATTTTATGTTCTTGCAGTTTACTTCTCGTTTTTCTCTGCAGAATATTCCAAATTAGAAGGCAATAGCAGTTTATGTACCTAGTCGTGAAAGTTGATGTTTTCCGAGTCCGGAAATGACTTTTCGAAAAGGTTCATACGATTAAAAAGTTAGGTTATGGAAATAGTGGACTGAAGAAAACGATATCTTTCCTTTTTCAGCCACGCGACGTTTCGCCCAATAAGTACGAAAGAAAATAATTTGTTAACAACTGATGGCATCAGAAAGAAACTTCTTCAAATAGACAATTAAATTTCCTCTCCAATCATTCTATATCCGTAAACATTGCAACGGCCAAAGGCCTCATAAGTAGATCCCTTAACCTCAGCAATGAATGGTTTCATAAAGAAAATTTAGGTAAATAAAGAACACTTTAGTTAAGAACAACTACTAGTGAATAAATTGATTAATCACTTATAATACCACAAGTGCATGTTATTTAATCGGTTACATTTTAGAAATGGTTACGAAAGCTTGTTGTATTATAAGCGATCCAACAAGGGGGATGAAATTTAAGGGTTGAAACTCAAAATTTCTTCAAGCAATTCAACAATTGAAAAAAGGTTTTATGAATTTTCAACCTCGCCTAAAACCAACCCCTAGGCTATTAACAACCCATAATTATTTGCAAGCGTATAAATAAGTTAAGCAACACTAGAGAATAAACTCACCCCTGAAATCATAAAGGGGTGAAATCGTGAGGGGTTGAAAACATGAATCTATAAATCGCCGTAATTTTTCAACGAATTGGATTAGAGTGATGAAATTCAAAACACAACTTTCTTTAGAGCATGTGGGGATTGGAGTTTAGGGGTTGAAACGTTCATGAAGCCCTATAATTTGACACAGAGAGGTAATATCAGAAACTGTGAGGTCTTACACGAAGTCTTACACATTGCATCTTCGAGAAAGAACGAATGAATTTTAAGAGAAATTTATCAAAGGGGATGAAATTTTGTGGTGGAAACTCGAATTTTTACTGAATAGTGTACGGTTGAAATTAATTCTATTCCATATCCTTCTATTGATCGTACAAAAAAGTCTTAATCATGATTCTCGAAAAATCAGAAACACAAGTAGGTGTATTTAAAAAAGGCCTTATGAGTTTTCAACCTAAAACCAACCCCTAGACTACTTACAACCCCTAACCCCTATCAAGCTGAGTAAACACATTTTATTTATTTTATTTTTCGATCATTCAAAGTCATTTTCATGAATTTTTAACCCCACCACAATTTTTCATTATACTTACGTTAAATGTAATCCCTCAAAAAGCAAAATTTACGTAGATCGCTTCTTTTTCGAGTAATTATCGTTAGTAGTTCTACTTAACAACAGTTACTTTTCTCCCCCTTGGGCTTTTCATCCCCCTTCACAATTTTTGAACCACCCGAGCCTTAATTTTGTAAATCGCACAATTTTGTCGTTAAAACACTTCACCATGCTTGCATTTTTCACTTTTTCAACCCCCTTTGGAATATTTCAACCCCCCAAAAGCTAAATTTGCATAATTGGCTTATTTTTGTGTTATTTTGTATAATTCTGTTCAACTACGGTTAACTCTCCCCCTTTGACTTTTCATCTCCCTTTACAATTTTTCAACCCCCTAAGTATTTTATCGCAAAATTCGGGTCATTTCGTTTTTCGTCAGTAATAAACTGAACTCATTTGGATTCAGTTTACGTTTTAAACACAAGACACGGAAATGAAAGACCCACGCGCTGGGGTTCCAGCCGCTTCTCTGCTGCCAATTTTTCTGTAACAATCTGCTTTCCAAATCTTTTATTGAAAAACTAAGTATGAGTCATTAACACTATCGTACTCAAATGCGAAAAGAATTTAAACATTAATATACATATAATAAGGATATACAGTGTGTCTCATTTTAACTGGAACCACCCAAATATTTCGGTTAATATTGAGCAAATCAACTCGCTCTTTTTTTGCACATATAGAGCTCCAGAATCTGCATCTGCGTAATACTTCACTTTTTTGTTATCCCGAAATCTCAGCCCGCTGCGATTAATTAAAGAGGCCCAAAATAGCGAAATCGTATTAGGCATTTTTTTACCGAAAAAGTTTATTAAGAAAAGTTGCTTAGCATGACTCCAAGTGGATGAATCCGAACTTTCAGACCAAAATAAAAATGTTAAATTTCTGGAAGAAAGAATCAAAAAATCGAAAATTTCAATATTGTTGCAGCAAAAGGGTGCTGTGTAATAAAAAAATAATTGAAATAGGTTTGTTTGACATTTGTTGTTAGCTATAATATAGATTGGCAAAATTTAACAATCGCAGAAAAAGTTGAAATTATAAGCTAATATTTGGGTGGTTCCAGTTAAAATGAGACACACTGTATATAAGAAAATAAAAAGTAACAAAATAAAGTGAAAAAATGTAAATATATGAAAACTGTAATATTAAAATTTAAAAAAGCCTTAGGTAAGTAAGGCAATTCCAACGCAATTCCATTTTTATATTTTGCAGAAATGCACTGAATGTTAAATAAATTTTGTTCAATTATTTCTATATCCGCCAACTTGTTGCTGTAAATAATTTAGTATGTATCATCCTAAGCAAAAAAAATAATTGTCGCTTTCGCAATCCTGCACCAGACTTTAACTCATGAAAGAAAGTACTGCTTTCATTACTAGTTGTAAAAATAACTATTATGTCACGCTCTGGAAAAACCACAAAAATATTAAAAATTTGAGATGCAAATTATCAAAGTGAACTGTCAAGCTTGCATACCATTTCTACGAGCATTTCTCCATTTTTTAAGAAAGGTAGAAAATCAGTATGAACCTTTTTCAGCAAAATGCTGAGTTTGTTGAAAAAGCTTCATTTTTATCAAAATAAATGCAAATACTAAAGTTGAAAAGCACGTTACCATATTATACATATTAAAGAAGCATGGAGCTTACATGACAAAGATCCTATTTATTATTAGAGTATCTCTCGTTAACTTTTAAAGGAAATTGGCAACTTTTTCACATTTCAGCCCCCCAAAAAAAAGCAATAGTTGACTTAGGGCCGATTTCATAGTAAAAGTTAAAACTCCTTTACAGTTAAAGTAGCCTTTAATGAAGATTTTGACCAATCAGTAGCAGCCGCTTTGGTACGTTGCCAGGCACATATTTAAGGGACACTTTAATTTTGATTATGAAATCGGGGGTTTGATTATGAAATCGGGGGTTTTCATAATAAAAATTAAAGATCTTTTAAAGTAAAGTCGACTTTAAACAGCATTTTGGCTAATCAGAATAAGCAGCCATTTTCACATGTTGCTAAGCAAATATTTAAAGGAGACTTTAGCTTTGATTATGAAATCGGGGGTTAGTAAGTTAATTTAAAGTACCTAATTAGGTAAGTGCATAGCGTAATGCTTGCATCACTGAGTAAATGGTGGACGTGCTTAATTTTAGCAAGAGAAATTCAACTATGCAGGTTTGACAGCTCAAAATGCATTATTAGCCATTGTCGCTGTATCTTTTACAACAATTCAACCAAGTGTGACAATTTAATTTCCATGCAATTTCCAGTGTGTACAATCATTGACGTAATTACTTTTCAGCAATGCCAACTATAATGGCAAAAGTTCGGAGATGCATTATTTACTGAATCGACCAGGTATCGCTCTTGCAGAATTAAGAAACTTTAAAGATAAAACTTCGTATTTATTTAAGGCTGCTCGATGTCTTGTTCAAGCATCGATTCAATACCAAAGTTGAAAATAGAGAATTTGACGTTTGAGTTGAAGTTAAAGTATTGTATGGTGTGATTACTCTGACGTCACGCTGGGACGGCTAATTTATAAATTGTGACACAATTAGTTATCAATCAGACAATAAACAAGTAAATATTAATCACAATGGAGACAAAATGAATGAAAGTGAAGAATGTCCGATTTTTGTTCGTTTCCTCCCTTTCCACTTTTTCTCTCGCTTTCACAATTTTTCGCGTTTTAATTGCGTGGAGAGGCCAATTTGATAAGAAAACACTTATTAACCCCGTTTCATATTCAAGGACACTTCTTCATCCAACTTTCCGTCTGAAAGCTGAAAACCAAACAATCGAATAAAATAAAAATATTGCTCTCAACTTGTATATGAAGACATTCCTGACATTTCTTGTGGGAGTCCCCACAAAAAAAGCAAGTCGTTATTTTCTCTTTCCATCACGTTTAACAACACTTCATGTCACGGATGCAAATTGCTCTCGGAAAGTTAGCCTGCAATTCAATACCTGAAAAAGTTGTGTTGGCACGCTGAAATATTGCAGCACGGATTTATGCATTCCCCAAGCCCCAAGTTGAATGAAATATCGACATAATGGATTTTTTATCGGCAAATTAAGCCTGAAACTTCCTACAAATATTTCAGCAAGTAGACAGATTTGTAATTTATGGTTTAACTTAATTAATAAAGTAACTGCCGGGCGTGCATTACAACAATTAACTAACTACATTGTTCCATAACAATATCGATGTTCTAAATTCAATTATTGCCTGGTGTGGGAAGAATGCAGAGGAGAATGGCTGGGGCGTGGTTTTGTCTTATTATCAATCTCCAACAATAATTTATTATCCACTTACTTTCATCTTTGAGTAATTAATGCATGTTCGGATTGCATTAAATTATTAAACGTTCTGGAATTGTAGAAGGCCCATTCGGGGACGAAACGTCCAAATTGCTTTCAATCTCCCCGATACATTATGCATGAAATGTAGGTACACCTATCGAGACCTGACAGAATCATAATTAATGATTCCCTGTATTAACAAATAGAGTCTGTGATTAATTAGGTTCAAATAAGGCGAAACCGCATAAAAACTGTCAAAAACTATAATTAGACCTGTTTGAACAAGGCCGACCCGCAAACCTGCTACTACGTGTGTAATAAATCAACCGCGTATTAATTCTACAGGGAAATGTCAAAGGACGATATTGGTGAGGCTTTTGCTGTGATATTAATTTGATCGATTTAGGAGGGCGATATTTTAAAATTATGTTGATTGATTACCAAAAATGCAAGTCTTTGACGTGAAAGAGGTTTAATACCAGAGAAACAATAAAAGACGATTTAATAGCTACAAGCTTAATCTTATTAAGGTTAGTTTCTGGCAGAGACAAATTATTTTCCCAGGTCAGCTCGCTGTTGCCTGGATAAGCCACCGTTTTCTTAGTCGATATAAAAGGTTGTGATATTCCTTTAAGGGTATTTTTTCGCAAAATATGAATAACACTTTTTTGAATCATTAACGAAAGCTATCGAATGACGCTATTTTCGACCAATACTTATCCCCTATACAATCCCCTAATTTCCACCCCATCTGTCCGATTTTATTGAAAATGCACCCACCGTAGAGGATTTTATCGAAATATGTGTATGTTGAGTTTGACAGCTGCGAGCAACCTTGGCGGAGTTACAATATTTTATGTGGTTTTTCTTCCCCTAATTTTCATCCCCCGAAATTGGCACCCCCTCACTTTCAACAGACTTGAAGGTCGAACGTGCATACCAAGTTTCATTAAGATACCTCTAGTAGTTCTCGAGTTATCGCAATTAATAGTTTTTCGGTCGGAGCGATCGATACGACGAGGAGTGAGCGAATAAGCTAAAACAAGAGTGCCTCACATACTGCTACGGCACTGACTACTAATTACGATTTATCAACGGTTTTTATACCTGCTCGTGAATTGTTTTATTGACACTTTTGCATTGACGAAAATTGGCTGATGCGCCTTTAGTATTTCTTCCCAAATTAATTATGATTATCAAGAAAATAATTACATTATCAATAATCGTATTTACTCAAAACGACTTATTGTTTGCCGAGAGAAGCGCTAAAAAAGTAAAAATCGACCACTTTTGTTCCACCATTCAAAAACTAAATGAAGCGATGTTTGTATCCACCGACTATAACCTTTTCCATTCATTTTCATCCAACATCCAAACATGAGGCAATTATCATTCAGTACGTAAATGACAATTCACTTTATTAAATTTTAAAACGAGGCTCCATTAAAATTTCAATAATTCAGCGAACGTCTCGCATGAAATCACTTGGACTGGCGCCAATTTAAATAAGAGATGAAACGAAATTATCCTCAGGTGCAGGGAAAGTTCATTAAGTTAAGGTGAATTTTATTAAGATCATTGCTAACGATTGATGACCCACACCTGTCTGTTATGTTTAAAGGCATTGTTTGCAGGCCTTGAGAATGGATTGAGAGTGTTGAGAAAGATTTGACCATATGGTCCACGATTGTAGTCCCTGTATTGTTTATTGAAAATTCTTTGTTTTTTATTAAAGAGATTTATTTTATTATTCAGAAGAGATTTTATAATGTTTCACATTTTTTTATTAAATAGTGAAAGTGTCGTGAAGTGCATAATACCCAGCATTCAACTTAGTGTATGTTGGGTTATCTACATAGGATGTTATATGGAGAAAGCGTGGTTCATGAAAATATTATTTGAACTACTGCAGTTACACAAGTCGAATCGCTAAAAACATGAAATTTTTGGGTTTTAGGGCCCTGGGAACCCAAAAAAATGTCTGTCTATGAACAGAACACGCTACAATCACACTGAAAGATTTATAGTATCACTAAAGATGTTGAAAATTTTGTCAAAATCGGTAGAGAAATAAAAAATAAATCTTAAAAATCCATGGTTTGGAGCATGAAAAAAAATTGCAGATTGCAGAGCGTTCAGAATAAAACTTTATAAAGCTGCTTTGGAAGAGAAAATCATCAGCTTTAACCTTATATTATTTTTATTTTGATCGGTTCACAGATAACTTCAATTTGTTGGTGGCGCCATCTGGAAAATGGTGGTCGACTCTAAAAGTCTCATCTTTTGACTATGTCCGGTGCAAAATCGGTCCAATAATAATTAAGTTATAGCCAAAAATAAATCGTTCGTTTTTTTGGTACACGCGTTATTTCTCGCGTTATTTATAATTTGAAAAAACTACTCGAACTGTTTCTAATTGTTAAAACAGCCGACAGCTGCATAACAATGTAGGGATGTTACCCTTTAGAGGCTATTTATTCCTGCGGCCTTATCAGTTTTTTCTGTGACTTATGACTAATTCACAGGTTTATCTTTAAATTATGGCTAATTAACAGTTTCTTCTGTGAATTATAAAATAAAAAGTGAGGTGGCCGGTGGCCCTTCAACGCTTTCGTAGAATCGTGTTGCACACTTTTAGCCGAGGTTTTATAACCTTCTTTTTAAACGGTTTCGAAACTAATGAGAAAAACCCCTCCGATACTGACGTAATAGTTTGATAAATGACAAGTACTTAAAATTTCATTAACGGGGTTGTCACGCTTTAAGCCGCTCACAAGAATTAAATATTTTACCGGTTTCAGGCGATTAAAGCGTTCTTAACATGCATAAAAATAGGCTGGTAAGCAGATCATAACGTTATCTAATGGTTTCTAGACAACAAGCCCATTAACCATTCATGACAACAATGACCCCATTCAAATGCTGTCATCTCGATTGTCAAAATGACGCGAATTCACGCAACATTTTTTTAATTTTGGCTTTAATCGCTTTAAACCGATAAACTATTGAACAAACCTCGGATGTTATGAATCATAACAGACTTAGATGTCTTAAAATCCTCGCTCTCCGAGCTCGGATTTCAATTGACATCTGCGTCTGTTATGATAGTCATAACATTCCTAGGTATGTTAATAGCTATAATTCCATTGATTTTCTCTTCACGAAAAAACGGCCCCTAAAATTCAAGTTTCCCAAGTTTTCGTCTGTTTGCCCTGCGGAAACGTCTCAACAAACACGCTCCTAGAATAAAACTGCAGCATTCATGCCTTTCGTTTCCTCGCCCGCATTAGCATCGAATGTTTTGTACTTTCCAATCGATTACACTCGAAGAAAAACGCAGACTCGTCCACGATTCCATATCTGAATGATTTGTTTTCTGGAGGCTTGCCGAAACACTTCGAGAATTTATTGAGCTTTTAACCGGCATCGTTTAAAGGTAAATCATCTCTTGTGAAACACACAGATAAGACTACCAGTTATTATTTTTTTATTTCTCGATCTTTCAACTACCGGAATTTACCGTCTTTCAAAGAACTCTTGCATAACTTTGTATAAATTTCCGTGAAGACACACGTCTCCTGTTGCATGACATGAAAATTCAAGTGAGCACAGTAGACAACGGACTGCATTTACACGAGTTGGCAAGTGGAAAACTTACGCACATCGTTCAAGTTAAATTAGATTAATTAGATGGAAGAGATAACGTTTGCGGATTTGAATATGACACTTGTTTTAGTTGTCGGCGATGTCTTGTGTTTTGTAAACGATGACACTTGGCGTTTCTGTTTCCGCAAACGAGGGTATGACCATACCATGACTTGGAGTAACCCCAATCCCGACGTCTAATCTTGGATATTCTATTATATCTCGTCTTGGCTCTCAGCAGAGCACTGATATGAATATTTCAAACTTATTTGCCTCTTGTTAATAATAACGGGGGATTTCCAGAATGGGAAAATTTGAAACAATATTGGGATTATGCAGTGCATGCAGGGATAAATTGAGCTTACACCCATCGTGTAAGTGGTGCTTTTTGCAGCTTAAAATGAAAAACTAGAAAATTTTATTGCTCATTTCTGTCACACACTTTATTTAAGAAAACGGCAACGAAAAGATCAACAAAATAGTCCGCGACAGCATATAACTACATATGTTATGATGGATAGGCCACACCTACCCGTCGTAGATAAGTCCTATCTATATGAAGTCTCGGACTTTTTTGTAGATCTTTCCATTGCAAACAATTCCTCGATTCATAATTCTAAACAGGTATTAAACGAATATGAGTGGTTCGAGTGTTTTTATTACCTGACGATCTATGTAAATAAATAAGATTTGCAAACATACCTAATTTCCTGTCGACGAAGAGGAATTGATTATTTTAGGATGTGTGTGAAGTTAGCGCCTTCTCCAGCGCCCGGCGATTTCCCTAGATTTGACGATATGGCAACCGCGCATTTTCCTTCTAACCAATCAGAGCGGCCGACAGACACGTCAAACTAGAGCTACCTGTTGAGGTTATGTTACTATAATTTAAGTTTTCACCCCTTTTCAAAGAAATATAGATGAAACTTACTTTCGGCGATCCAAGGGCTGATAAAAATTATACCAAGAAACATGGGACGACCCCTGAAATTAAGGGAAAACATTGAGAATTACAGAAATTATTTAATTTGAACCCCTTCCAGAAAAATGTACCACACGACCTTCATGCCGACGAAAGCCCTATTCGAGCGGAACAAAATGACACCAAAGTCATCCACCGAAAAACATCGGATGACCCCTAAAATTAAGGGAAAAAGGAATTTTTAACGTTTTCTATTATTTTTGGGGGTCATCCGATGTTTTTGGGTGGATGACTTTGGTGTCGTTTAGTTCCGCTTGAATAGGGCTTTGATCGTTATGAAGGGGATGTGGTACATTTTTCTGGAAGGGCTTCAAATTAAATAGAATAGGCAATTTTCAACGTTTTTCCTTATTTTTAAGGGTCATCCGATATCTTTCGGTGGATGACTTTGGTGTCATTTTGTTTCGCTTGAATTGGGCTTTCAGCGTTATGAAGGGGATGTGGTACATTTTTCTGGAAGGGGTTCAAATTTAATAAAATAAGCATTAAATTAAGCAATTCTCAACGTTTTCCCCTAATTTTAAGGGTCATCCGATGCTTTTAGGTGGATGGTTTTGGTGTCATTTTGTTCCGCTCGAATAGGGCTTTCGTCGGTATGAAGGGCGTGTGCTACATTTTTCAGGAAGGGGTTCAAATTAAATAATTTCTGTAATTCTCAATGTTTTCCCTTAATTTCAGGGGTCGTCCCATGTTTTTTGGTATAATTCTTATCAGTATGGGTCGCCCTTGGATCGCCGAAAGTAAGTTTGATCTACATTTCTTTGAAAAGGGGTGAAAACTTAAATTATAGTAACATAACCTCAACAGGTAGCTCTAGTTTGACGTGTCTGTCGGCCGCTCTGATTGGTTAGAAGGAAAATGCGCTTTTGCCATATCGTCAAATCTAGGGAAATCGCCGGGCGCTGGAGAAGGCGCTAACTTCACACACATTATTTTAGGTACCTGCAGTTAGTAGAAAAGCTGATTACGCGTAAGTATAAATTTTAGAAAAATAATTTTCTGAAGGCCGCGAGTTAAGCTGAAAAATTCAGAAAACAGGAAATATGTGCGCATATTTATATTATCTAAAGTCTTAAAACATGCCTTGTTAAAAAATTATGCTCTATTAATTAAAAACATACAATAATATAAATTGTTTGTTTAAACATAAAATATACCATGCAAACTCATGCAGAATTCAAGTAGGTATCGATTCATTATGCCCAATATTAGACAATATACAAATATGCATTTGTCCAGCCCTATGTACCAGCTACGTGTTTCATTTCAGGCATCGCTTAGGGAAAAACCACGGGAAAAGTAATTTTATTTTCAGTTTGCTCATGGAATTGGTTCCGGCCAATTTGGAGTGATTCGGTCAATGGGCCTCAGTGTCCTCTATGCCAGAAAAAAAATTGGCCCTGAAATGCCCCTTGTTAAAACGGGGGAACTGTTTGGAAAATCTCGTGTTTAAATAGGCATCTTGCATCAATTTTGTTTTTGATGTTAAATTGAAGCTCGGGATATATTTAATCCTTCCAGATACCTTAAGTTCCAATAACTTGTTCGTGGGGCTCAAAAAAAAATGAGAAAGTAGCATTTTCAGACTTCGCGCCAATAAACCCCCACAGCCATTCGAACTAAATTTTCTTACATGTGACAACGTCGCTGTCTAACCTGACCCGACGTCTTTCATTAATAAATCTTAAATATTTTATAGTAGTCACAAGTACTCTTTGTCAGTGGGTACAAAGGTACAAGATACCAACCCAAGCAACTAATAATATTCTACTTACCGCCTTTTTCAACGTTAGAGGTTACTTTTGACCGCTCTTTTTGCCAACTGTCAAGGTTGACTTTTCAAATTAATTATTAAGCGTCACCCTCAAATAAACTGTTGTCAGATTGCATCGGCTGTACGATTTATGACGTCACAAGTCGTACAACGGCGTTTCTGAATTATTTATTTATTTACAAAGAAGCAAACGTTTTTTAAATAAAATTGATGTTCGCGGACGATTCCTTGTATCTTTATTGATGCATTTACAATAAAATATCCCGAGATTAGGAAATGTGCAAGTAGCCTATTACGCGGGCCAATTTTTTTCATGCATAGAGGACACTGAGGGCCATTAACCGAATCACTCGGATTTGGCCGGAAACAGTTCAATGAGCAAACTGAAAATAAAATTAATTTTCCCTATACCGGGTGATTCAATTTGGTATTCGCCCCCCCGTAACTATTTTATTGCAACAGTAAAATATATAAAACTATATATATTTGTAAATTGCATGACAAACTCCATGAAGTGACGTCAATAAATCGTCAATATGATGACATTATGTCAAAATGACGATTGTCAACTTTTTTTCTTCAAATGACATGCTGTATATTTCTTAGCGGATTCTTGTAGACGTTTTTTTTCTACATTTAATTATGTAAAAAAAGTTCACAGTTTCACTAGAAAAATTCCGAAAAAAAAATTATTTTATTAGGCATAATTTGAAAGTTTCTTGTCAATAAACGTAGTGAGCCGTGGAAAAAATTGAATTATGGTGTTGCCTAATGTCGCCCTCACACGAAAGGTCCTGTTTTTCAAAAATTATAATTGATTTACCTGTTAGATCGTTAATAGTAATAATGTTATTGTTATTCACTAGTTATAAGGTAAATGGGGTATTATTGTTATTAAAAGGGTAAGTAATAATAATTCTTTGAGAAACTACGGTCTTTGCGATGTGAGTGACTTAGACTACACTATAATTCAATTTTTTCCATGGCTAACTACTTTTATTGACAAGATACTTTCAAATTATGCCTAATCAAATCAATTTTTTTTTCGGAATTTTTCTAGTAAAAGTGTAGACTTTTTTTACATAATTGAATGTAGAAAACAAATGTCTACAAGAATCCGCTAAGAAATATACAGCATGTCATTTGGAGAAAAAAAATTGACTATCGTCATTTTGACATATGTCATCATATTGAAGATTTAATTATGTCATTTAATAGAGTTTGTCATGCGATTAACAAATATACCGGGTGGACCAACACTATTGCCCACCTCAAAAATTGCCCTTTATTTTAAAGCTGGGACTTCGAAATTTTTACAGTGTATATGGCTACCAAGGACCCTTCAAATGACGGCAAAAGTTTATCTGTCATGCAAAAACTGTGACGTCACGAAATTTTGAAATATCGTTTTTCCAAGAAAAAAAAAATTTTTACCCATAAAATCGTTTTTTGGGCTAATACCTTTATGTTAAGCCCATTTTTTTAAATTTCCGTCATCAGATTAGCCAACTGTAGCAAGCTAAAAATGGTCCATTTTTATTCACAAGTCGGCCACGTAAACAATTGACTACTATGCGAGGGCTTTCTTGGATAACAGCGTACGCTTTTTTCATCTGTCACCAGTTGACAGCGACACCAAGCGACACGACGCGGCCATTGAACTGCGAAATTGTTTTTAATTTTAATAAACGTGGATTTTTGTAACGAATAATGTTGAAATATCGGTTTAAACTGGGCATCCACCATTTAATTCGCCCACCCAAGGTGCCAGGAGAGGTTACGAACACGGACATTTTATCAGATGGCGGTGGCGGCGTGAAAAGGGGCTCCAGTTTGTGTGAAGGGCTCCGGTTTGTGTGAGGGGGTTTTTTCAAATAGCCATTTCCATAATTCGCATTATTCCATACTTATGTAATTCCACAGGTAATTATTTTGTTGTTATGGCCTGTTTTTTAGTTGACATTTTTAGGTTAAGTGAGTCGACTTAGTTTGCCCCGTTGAGACTAATATCGAGGACTAAGATATTCACAGCCCAGAATTTAACAGCAACTCGTGTCAAATAAGGACCAAGGAATCGTTTTGCATAACAAAATTGATATTTACAGCCTCTAAATTTAACATCATCTGATCTAAATAAGGGCAAAGGAATTGTTAAACTATCGTTTCAACTAACATAATTAAAATTCAGAGATAAACTGTAGCCGAAGGTAGAAGAATTATAGCCCGATGCCATTTCTTAACTAGTTGGGTTAAATTGTTTGGTAAATTGTAAGGTGATGTAAAACCAAGTGTTTTTAGCTGGCGAAAGTGTGTTGCTGTAAAGTTGAAGTTGCAATCCCAATAATTATAATTTTTCAAGGATATAAATTGAAACTTAAATCCTGTATGATCAAACTAACAACAATAAATTGAATTTGATTGACTGATTGTGTTACATAAACTATGGTCTTTTAGCTGTTTTGGATGTCTCAGAATTGTGGATCCTTCAAATATTGTGAAAGAGCTCTACTAATCATCATAGACAAAATTGTGTACAAGGAACTTACGGCTTGTACTTACCTAAAGTGATGCATTACTCACTACCACAACCCATCACTACACAATCATCACCAAATTCACTGCACTGCAACCACTATAGCACAGATCACTTCACAAAAAGTACTTACCTGATTACAGGTACTGCTCAAAGTGGTGGCCTTCTCTTTCGATGCACATCTGAGCACGTCGCTGAAATGAATTTTGGACTGTAGCTGCTGTATTTCGTTCATTGATTGTCTGGAAGGCATCTACGAGTCGTTGCTGCATGTCTTGTCTCGTGGTTGGCTGTGTTCTGTACACAATTTCTTGCACAACTCCCCATGTGAAAAAATCCATAGGTGTGAGATCGGGAGATCTAGCTGGCCAAGCAATTGGACCACCACGACCAATCCATTTATCTGGAAACTTTTCATCTGCCACACCACGAGCTTCTCGACTGAAATGTGGAGGCGCACCATCTTGCTGAAACCACAAATTTTGGATCACATTTAATGGCACATCTTCTAGTAAGTCATCTAATGAATTTCTTAAGAACTCTGCATACATCGCACCAGTCAGATGGCCTTCAAAAAAGAATGGACCAACTAATCGGTTGTCAATAATTCCTCCCCACACGTTCAGTGACCATATGTCTTGTGTTTTTTCTTCTCTCATCCAATGTGGGTTAACCACCGACCAATAGTGCATATTATGCCTGTTTACGTGCCCATTAGATTTGAATGTGCATTCATCGGTGAAAAGCACAAACTTGAAGAAGTCCTGATTTTCCTGCAGTTTCTCTTGGGCCCACGTGCAAAATCTCACCCTGTTCATAAAATCCTCTCCATGTAGTTCCTGATGCAGTTCGATGTGATATGCATGGAATTTGTGCTTTTTTAATATTCTTAGAATCGATGACTTACTTATGCCGCTTGATTGCTTCATTTCTCGACTGCTGACTTGGGGATTATTTTCAGCTATGTTCAAAACAATAGCTTGATTGATTTCATGAGTCACAGCGGGATTTATCACTGTCTTTTTCTTGGGCTTCAAACTGCCTGTCTCTCTAAGTTTCTCTACAATTCTTTTAAATGTTCGTCTATCTGGTTGAAGTCTGTCTGGGTAACGTTGGGCATACAATTCTGCTGCTTGCATTGCATTTTCCTGGCATTCTCCAAAAATCAAGATCATGTCGACCTTGTCTGAAAAGGAAAGATGTTGCATCGGCATGATAAAAATTAAATGCACTCCACTAAAATAGAATAAAACTATTAATTAACACTAGGTATAGGAAATTCACCAAGATTCACTTCTACACGTAATTATAATTAACACTCACAACACAGAAAAACGCGTGAAAGCTTCCCTGGAGGGAAACCAGGATAAGAGCTGTGAAAACAGCTAACAAGTAGGTATGTAAAACTAACTTGGAAAACACTTCTCTTCAAGAGGTTGAAGATTTCACAAAATAGCAATTTTTCTCAAAATTAGCAACCTAAACACTGCAACACTATTGTAATTCACACACTAATCACACTAGTGGGTGACTAATGATTAGCTAAAAGGGGTTGGAGGAGTTTGAGCGGGAAATTAACGCGCGTAATGAAATAAATGCGCGAAATTCAAGTAAAAATATGAAAGCCTGCTTTATTAAATTTACTTAATAGGCAATTATTGTTTAATAAACGAAAGAATAATCTCAGTATTCTTAGTTCATTCTAATGACAAAAATTGAAACTCAGGCACACACACACATCTTGTTTATGCACTGGATGGCTTGTCGTGTGATCAATGATTAATTAGTCCTTATTTGCCCACCATGATGATGATTATTAAATTCCACATTGCACCTTTTTGCTTCTGCTGTTCAAATAATAACTTGAGTTCACCAACTTCAAAGCATCAATTATTAACGTCTTGATTTTGTTTAGGAGGTACCTACGAGGTATTTGCCAATCGAAAACTGACACTTGCACCACCTTCGATTACAGTTTATCTTTGAATATGAATTATGTTATGCAAAACGATTCCTTGGTCCTTATTTGACACGAGTTGCTGTTAAATTCTGGGCTGTGAATATCTTAGTCCTCGATATTAGTCTCAACGGGGCAAACTAAGTCGACTCACTTAACCTAAAAATGCCAACTAAAAAACAGGCCATAACAACAAAATAATTACCTGTGGAATTACATAAGTATGGAATAATGCGAATTATGGAAATGGCTATTTGAAAAAACCCCCTCACACAAACCGGAGCCCTTCACACAAACTGGAGCCCCTTTTCACGCCGCCACCGCCATCTGATAAAATGTCCGTGTTCGTAACCTCTCCTGGCACCTTGGGTGGGCGAATTAAATGGTGGATGCCCAGTTTAAACCGATATTTCAACATTATTCGTTACAAAAATCCACGTTTATTAAAATTAAAAACAATTTCGCAGTTCAATGGCCGCGTCGTGTCGCTTGGTGTCGCTGTCAACTGGTGACAGATGAAAAAAGCGTACGCTGTTATCCAAGAAAGCCCTCGCATAGTAGTCAATTGTTTACGTGGCCGACTTGTGAATAAAAATGGACCATTTTTAGCTTGCTACAGTTGGCTAATCTGATGACGGAAATTTAAAAAAATGGGCTTAACATAAAGGTATTAGCCCAAAAAACGATTTTATGGGTAAAAATTTTTTTTTTCTTGGAAAAACGATATTTCAAAATTTCGTGACGTCACAGTTTTTGCATGACAGATAAACTTTTGCCGTCATTTGAAGGGTCCTTGGTAGCCATATACACTGTAAAAATTTCGAAGTCCCAGCTTTAAAATAAAGGGCAATTTTTGAGGTGGGCAATAGTGTTGGTCCACCCGGTATATGGTTTCATAAATTTTTCTGTTGAAATAAAAAAGTTACAGGGGGGCGAATACCAAACTGAATCACCCGGTATACGGCGCCTGGAATGAAACACCCGGTATAACACTAACATATGTTCCAAATTTCGATGTAATTCTGGGATACCCTGTTTATAAAAATAAAATTTGAATTGTTACTTCGGCCGTGAGGGCTTTCTGCTTTCTGTGAAGTAAAGAATTTGAATGTATATGATGGTGCTCGAAAGGAATGTAACATGCAACAATGTGCTATTAATTTTTTTTTTCATCTTTTTTATAACATTCCATGAACTCGACGTCAACACAGTAATGTGATGTAAATAAGTAACGGTCGTTTTTATTCATTCATTGACATTTGTGTCGTCACGTATTTATAAATACTTATGATAAATTAATAAATTATCATATTATGACTTTGAATGAGGAGGTAGACTGGTAGATTGGTTATTCTCATCCATTCACCTACCAGGGCCTACTTTTATGGGAAATACAGGGTGGTCGTTTTAACTTCAGACTGGCAAATATCTCGAAAAGGAAGCATTTTAGAAAAAAATGTTTTGTATAAAAGTTTTATGACTTCGAGGGGGAAAATAGATGGCATCATCGCCATTTTGATTCAAAGTCATTTTCAAGGTTAAATGAAGGTCAACTTGATTTTTTCTAATGTAAATCTATATTTTTTATTACAGATTCTTATTCCCCATAAAAGAACAAACAACTCTCATCTAAACTATTTTTGGGTCCGATGAATGTAAATTTTAACCTTTTTCGAAATCCCTAGACATTCCCTATAGTAACAGCGGCAAGACAAAACAAATGAACAACCGTTGTAACTTAGCAACGATGAATTCTAGATAAATAAACCACAAAAATTGTTGTAGATTTGGTTTTTGCCATGCCGCTGTTGCTAAGGGAAGGCAATGGATTTCGAAGATTAAAATTTTCATTTAAATATCTGACAAACTATCCATCGGATCCAAAAATAGTTTAGATGAGAGTTGTTTGTTCTGTTACGGGGAATAAGAATCTGTAATAAAAAATATGGGTTTCCATTTTAAAAAATCAAGTTGACCTTTATTTGACCTTGAAAATGACCTTAAATCAAAATGGCGATGATGCCACCTATTTTCCCCCTCGGAGTCATAAAACTTTTATACAAAACATTTTTTTCTAAAATACTTCCTTTCCGAGATATTTGCCAGTCTCAAGATAAAACGATCACCCTGTATACTGATGTACTGAAATAATCGCATGGATAAAGTGTATTTTTCGTCCAAATATGTTTAAGAATTTTCATTTAAATATGTCGCCATTCATCCTAAAGTCTTTCCCATTTCCTCTTTACAACATCGTTCCAACATTTATTGCAAACAATTCCATTTTATACCCAAATCGCCATACAACATGCAAATTAAAAATAAAATACAAAATCCGTCCAAACAAAATGCAGCTTCGTTCTATTCATAGCATGAGCAATAGACAATTAGCTCGCATTATTCTCTTTCTCTAATTTCATTAGATAAACTTATTATGCAGTGGTAGAGCCTCAATTATCCTACAGAGTTCCCTTCGGTATAATTGAGGCCAATTGAGTTATAATTTCATAATTGATGGTGCTTTTTTGTTTCAGGTAAGTCTATTTTCCCAGCCAATGAATCCTCTTAAGGGTAAGTTTTGACCCTAAAAGCGACCAAAGATTTCTGATGACAAAAAGGCATGGAGATTTATCTGAAAGCCTCTTAAAGCGAATGAAATCCACCCACTATGACGAATGTTTACCTTAGCCAGGTGTGGAAAATGCAGTCGGATGCCGAGGTTATTGGTATTACCGGTAGACACGCGTGAATATTGAATATTATCTTGCATTAATAGGGTTTATGTTTCACGGATACAATGGACTCGCTATTGTTGTGTGACGGTAAACGTGGAAAATATCAAAATAGACATCAAAAACTTTACAAGTGAAAAATAATGCCAAACATCCCAGGGCTGCATTAAAATTGAAAATTGAAAGAGACCTAACGTTTAGTTTTTGCCAACGTCTCTAAGCCCCTCAGGCCGTATCGCCTGTTTTTAATTTAGAACCTCATCTCAAACTTTAATGGAAAACGGATAACGTCCGCGATGTTTATCGTAGGTTTTAGAGCGCAAATGTACCAGTTTCCATTCGTTATGATTTTCCTGCATCCAACGTTAACGACAGTCCAGGGATGTGCATACAAAGCTACCAGGCAATAAATAGCGCCTTGGTCTATTTTTCGTAATATTTTACGTTGATAAAACGCGAAATGATCTCATTGGGTTTCCATGATGGGAACTCGATTATTTATGGTTTGGGAATCCACTCACATATAAAACACTTCGAATTAAAATGTAGAAGAGAAGATGAGTTTCGGCACGTACAACCCCTGCAAGATCTTGTTATCCGTGTTTCCCTTATTTGCTTTATTTCGGTGTTGCTTCCTATCGAACAGATGTAGCTTCTGGGCAATCATGTTCGACTTGTATTCAAATTTGGACATAATGGCACCGGTTTCTGAATATGCTGCCTGATGAGATGTAAGTGTTTCAGGGGGTCACGGTGGTGGTATGCCACCAACGAAATTCTTTTCGCACTTCAAACTCATAAAAATGCGCGTTGCTGATGCATGTGGAAATATCAACAAGCCTCTCGATCTGGGGAAAGCAGGGATTTTTCATCAACCGCATTCAAGTGCATCATTCAAATGCATACTGGAATGGTGTGCTAGATTATTTCCAGCAAAACACGCCATAAATTTCATTTAGATAATGCACAACGTGAAATTCTGTGTTATAAAATAATTTAACGAGAGTTTCGCTGGATTTCGAATGAACATAAATAATTACGTCATCTTATAAGCGACGCCCTATAATATACTAGTAACCAAAAAGTAGTTCACACGTCAAAAAGCTTCAATATACATTTTCGGCGAAGGCTATCATTTACATGTGACTATTACTAAGGATTAAAATCATTACCAGTACTTGCAATACTATAAGGTATAAGTGTTAAAGTTATATCAAAAATAATAGGATGAGTGCGCAGCACGAGTCGTATTCCCGAGCGCGCAATAATAGTCGTGACATGAGTAAAGCTAACTCAAGAATTATCCTTATAACTTTAACCACGCTAGTATTTTTTTGGAGGACTATTCATTGAATAATAAAATATAGTCGACTTTTCACTAGAATTCTTGGATATTTTTCTACATTTTACTTTAATTGGCTGAAATAGGCCAAATGTTTCTTTCTAATCGGGCAGAGTTTTGCCTAACATCACTTTTTTAATTTGTTAAAGAATGAAATTCTATTGTCGGGCTATGTAGTTTTTCGTCTTTATTTGTAAGGGTTGACTGTGTAACCGGTGTTTTGTTCTTGGTCAATTTTATAACTCATTAAATCATTAAGATAAATACAGGGTGTCCCTAAATAACGTCACAATATTTCGGGGGGTGATTCTACGTCTAAAAATATAAAAAAAAGTTCATATGAACATATGTTCGAAAGTGGCTCCAGGGGACGCTACAGACCTTAGGTAGGTGCCTCTCAAAAACAGGTATTTATTAATTATTTTTGAAACGGTTGGAGCCAAAATAACAAGTTGCAGTCGTTATTGACAGACTAACGACATTTGTGAAGCATAGTCAACTTGTTTTTTTTTGCGTTTATAACGTTACCATCAGCAAGATATGTTTTAAACGCGTTTTTCTTGAGAACGGTTGATCCTATAGGTTATGTATAATTGTACATTTAAAAATTCAAGAAAGCCGAAGAGAAAAAGTTGTGTTAATTTTTTCCCTAAGCCCCCCTGTTTCGCACGCCTATGGTCGTCAGTTACCTTTTTTATTGCCACCAGGTAATTTGTCGCCACAAAATTACCGCAGAACCAAAATTTCGTCATTCTGGCTCAAACCGGTTAAAAAATAATTAATAAATACCTGTTTTTGAGAGACAACTTTCAGACATTTTTCAGACTTTTCTTCCTATTTTTAGGTGTAGAATCACCCCCCGAAATATTGTAACGTTATTTCGGGACACCCTGTATATGTATGTACACATATTGTAACCAAAGCACACTCGCACTGATGGGTCTCTGATGTTCTCCTTCATCAATTTTAATGAAATTTTGCACATAAGATATCTTTAAGTACCTAAGTTGATGTGCCAAATTGCAATATCGTACATTAAAAATAAACTGGTCTCCATCTTCCTCCTAGGAGAAGCCCTAACTGCTCCCTTAGGTGACGATATCGGACGTATATTCACATGAACTTTTTAACTGATATTTTTATGTAAGGAACCCACGGTAGGTGTTCTGCTACATGTTTCGCGACCACCCTGTATTTAAAAAAAAATCAATAAAGTGTAATACGGTGTAATATAAGAACTTAATTGGTGACCTAATTCAAAATTACGCGTCCTAAAATACTGTTTTTGTCAAGGGGTTGATAACGGGAAAAAATTGTGTACACTATTTCTATATTTCAAATATATTTCCATATTTTAAACATATTTTCATAAACAGTAATAGTCCGAGAGCTCGCGTCGAAAATGCCTAATGGCAGAGTACCAAAGAAATAGATATCTTGGTAAATAGGGCCTATTAAACTAAACTTAAAAGTGCGCGTCTGCCGGCCCAGACCGGCAGCATTAATGCGGTAGGGCCAAAATATTTTCCATTTTTTGGCCCTAAGTCTAATGGTTAGGTACCAGCAACAAAATTTGAAATAACATGGTATATGCGAATTTGATTAATAATCTACCCTCAAAATTACTGCAGACTGTAGCGTTTGGGGGGCAGACACTCTCAAATGCAGACGGAGACTGTCCTAACCCTAACGGTTGAGTACCAGGATGAAATTTAGGCCAATGATTCGCAAAAATATGTAGAATTCATACATGTGCAAAAAATTGCTGCAGATGGCAGCGACTTTCCTGCAGACGCCCGTTTATCCGTAAATTCACGGACATTTCTGAGAGCGCCGCGCTCGCTTTAACACACAACCGCTTACGGTGGTGCGGTAAGGAGAGTAGGAGAGCAAATAAGAAGTAGGCTAAGGGCATTTAAATTTATTAGATATTAACAAATTTTATATTAATTTAACATCATAAAGTAAACATTAATAATAAAATGAAAATTTGCAAAAATAAAATAATGATCAATGTATTTACGGATAATTAATACATAGGTAAGTGAACCTACCTATTAATGAAAAATAACTGTAATAAAGTGTAAGAATTCATAAACAAAATAAAATGCACAAAAAATTAATGATAACGCAACACCAACAAAAATGATAAAAAAAATTACTGTTGTCATTAATCCTCCAGGGAATCTTACTTATTGGATAATCAAAATCCTCCTCTTCAGTTTGCACATCTTCAGCCACCAGAATGTCTTTTATTGTATCTGAATACTGCGGTCCAGAAAACCATTTGATGCTGTAATTATTGTCAGAACTCAACTCCCAACCACTATTTAAAGGATTTAAAAATTTTGGTTTAGATTGATGAGCAAATCTCCAGATTGCAGCAATTCGGTTTGTTCTTTTAATTTTCTGTTCTAAAACTTGCTTACACGGCGGCAGTATTGCTACCTTCAAAATTTTTTAATTTTTCAAATGGACAACTTTTCGGCTTAAAATGATCTATAAAAATTTCATGACGGGCCTTGTTGATGTCCCTGTAATTGCGTTTTCCATAAATTGTACATGTATATTTTTCAATACCTGAAAATTTCATTAAAATCAAAACCTTATAAGATTAGTGCACAATACACCTACCGGTAATTTCTTGTCTTGTAATTTCCTCATTTTCACCCATGTTATCTCGCAATTTTGCCAAATGTCTGAGGAAATTGTTTGACTTGCAAATGAATAAAATAAAATCCATATACTATTGAACAATCAATATTTGTAGGGGTACAATCTGTAACACCATGCTTATCAAGGTAATTAAAAAATGTTGATTTTGCAGTCTTGTGCATTGACCCGTCGATATGACTTAGTGCGAGAGGCACAGGAGTTGGAGGAAATTTGAAAACACTTTCCAAATCAATTTGATTATTCACAGCCAAAGTTAATATTCTTCCGAGTAAATTTCTTTCAAACTTTATCTCCTTAACTATATCTTTAGATTTGCAGATTACTGATTTTGCATCGGATGAAAACGTTTTAACATTTATTCTCTTGATTGGTTTTTCAAATCTGGTACTATCTGTGTTGCATTCTGCAATAAAAGAATTTCTGGCTTTTTCGCCAATTGTGATAACATTCAAAAGAAATGTTTTCGCTTCATCATTAACTGCCTTTCCAGATTGTTCAATAGTAGATGGATTTTATTTTATTCATTTGCAAGTCAAACAATTTCCTCAAAGATTTGGCAAAATTGCGAGATACCTTCTTTTAAAAGCAATATGAGCTTTAAAGGTAACCGAATCGACCTTATTTTCAATCAGTTTATTTGCCCTTCACTAAAAAATCTAGAACATCAAAGAAGAGGTAGCCAGGAAGTAAATTTTGCTATATCAGGTCAAGAACAAAAAGCACCTGCTTTACTGGAGATTTTGATAGAAAATTGGAATTTGGAGGAATATGCTGATATAATAGAAACCAAGAAACTTTATGTAAACTGTCAGAATATGTGTTATAAGTACGTTGCAAATGATGGATCTGTTCAAAGATCAATTGAAGACAATCTGTACTCCGAGCATGAAGAAGCTGATTCAAGAATAATATTTCATCTGGCACAATTAGAAGAAGAAGCAAAGGTGGTAATCAAAGCCTCTGATACTGACATATTAATTATTTATTGCAACAGGATCCGATTATTCAAAAAATATTCTCTAACATGGGTGAAAATGAGGAAATTACAAGACAAGAAATTACCGGTAGGTGTATTGTGCACTAATCTTATAAGGTTTTGATTTTAATGAAATTTTCAGGTATTGAAAAATATACATGTACAATTTATGGAAAACGCAATTACTGGGACATCAACAAGGCCCGTCATGATATTTTCATAGATCATTTTAAGCCGAAAAGTCGTCCATTTGAAAAATTAAAAAATTTTGAAGGTAGCAATCTGCCGCCGTGTAAACGAGTTTTGGAACAGAAAATTAAAAGAACAAACCAAATTGCTGCAATCTGGAGATTTGCTCATCAATCTAAACCAAAATTTTTAAATCCTTTAAATAGTGGTTGGGAGTTGAGTTCTGACAATAATTACAGCATCAAATGGTTTTCTGGACCGCAGTATCCAGATACAATAAAAGACATTCTGGTGGCTGAAGATGTGCAAACTGAAGAGGAGGATTTTGATTATCCAATAAGTAAGATTCCCTGGAGGATTAATGTACAACAGTAATTTCTTTTATCATTTTTGTTGGTGTTGCGTTATCATTAATTTTTTGTGCATTTTATTTTGTTTATGAATTCTTACACTCTATTACAGTTATTTTTCATTAATAGGTAGGTTCACTTACCTATGTATTAATTATCCGTAAATACATTGATCATTATTTTATTTTTGCAAATTTTCATTTTAATATTAATGTTCACTTTATGATGTTAAATTAATACAAAATTTGTTAATATCTAATAAATTTACATGCCCTTAGCCTACTTCTTATTTGCTCTCCTACCCTCCTTACCGCACCACCATAAGCGGTTGTGTGTTAAAGCGAGCGCGGCGCTCTCAGAAATGTCCGTGAATTTACGGATAAACGGGCGTCTGCAGGAAAGTCGCTGCCATCTGCAGCAATTTTTTGCACATGTATGAATTCTACATATTTTTGCGAATCATTGGCCTAAAATTTCATCCTGGTACTCAACCGTTAGGGTTAGGACAGTTTTCGTCTGCATTTGAGAGTGTCTGCCCCCCAAACGCTACAGTCTGCAGTAATTTTGAAGGTAGATTATTAATCAGATTCGCACATATTATTTCAAATTTTGGTGCTGGTACCTAACCATTAGACTTAGGGCCAAAAAATGGAAAATACTTTGGCCCTACCGCATTAATGCTGCCGGTCTGGGCCGGCAGACGCGCACTTTTAAGTTTAGTTTAATAGGTCCTATTTATCAAGATTTCTATTTCTTTGGTACTCTGCCATTAGGCATTTTCGACGCGAGCTCTCGGACTATAAGTAAATTTTGTGGAACAAGACTTTGAAACTACCTCGTGTAATATTTTCATATTTCAAATACATTTTCGTTATTTTCATATTTCCATATTTTCATTTTAATTCCATGTTTCCACCGTATTTCTTTCCCGTTTAGGTACACACATGATTAGATTACTAGATAGGAAGCTGACCACTAACCTCAGTATATTATTCAATGAGTGTGTAATGAATTTTTTCTACGACCACTATTGTAAATAGCCAATTTTGTACAATATACAATCTAAGTAAGCCGTTCCTTACGCACATAAATCTAAAACTGTGCGTAAAGAGTGAAAATCGCACAGTTTTCAATTGTCATTTGTCAAATGTCATTTTTCACTCATTATTGTTGAATTTATCATTCTTATTCTCCCCTGTAGGATATTTTTAAAACATATCGACTACTCTTCCAGGATAAAATTTACAGTTCAACCACAAAGGAAAATCCGAGGTAAAATCAAAGAAAATCAAAAAAAAAGTTAGGTTATATAGCAGGACGTTTTGGTTCGAAAATATCTTGGGACCGGTAAGTTGTATTTCTTCATATTATCTTGAACCTTTGAGCGAGTATTTTAAAGAAAGTGTCATAACATAGACTACTGGCAGGTTTTTGGTACCCTGGATTCCCAGGAACAATAAACCGTTAATTTAGTTGACTTTAAGAGAAGTAACTTCATATTGTAACCATGAACCAATTATTTATGCTGGAAAAAAACATTTCAGGAACCAAATAGGTAATGCAGAGTGCATAACATAATTTTTCTACGACCACTATTGTAAATAGCCAATTTTGTACAATGTGCAAACTAAGTAAGCCGTTCCTTACGCACGCAAACCTAAAACTGTGCGTAAAGAGTGAAAATCGCACAGTTTTCAATTGTCATTTGTCAAATGTCATTTTTCACTCAATTTTATTGTTAAATTCATTATTCTCGCCTTATTTATTAGGACATTTTAAAAACCTATCGACTACTCGTCTTCCAGGATAAAAGCAGTTCAACTGCAAAGTAAAATCCGAGGTTAAATCAATAAAAATCTTCTGTGCAAAAGTTAGGTTATATCGCAGGACCTTTTCGTTTGAAAATGCCTTGGGACCGGTAAGTTGTATTTATTCGTATTATCTTGAACCTTTGAGCAGGTATTTTAAAGAAATTGTCATAATATAGAATACTGGCAAGTTTTTGGTACCCAGGAACAAACCGTTCATTTAGTCGACTTTAAGGCAAGTAATTCCATTGTAATCGCGAATCAATTATTTATGCTGGAAAAAAGCGTTTGAGGAACCAAAATAATGCAGAGTAAATTTGAATAACATCTTTTGTGAGAAATACATGTGAGAAAAAGTATGATTCTATTTGAAAAATAAAAATTATGGTCATTTCCGGTTGAACCGGAAGTGCTAAAAATATCTGGATTCACATCAAAAAAATAAGGTTGACTTTGTCCCAGGATATTTCCGGATTATTCCTCTCGAAGAAGTTCTTCAAGTTATTAAATCTACTATTGAGAAAAATTAAGTACCTATTGTGTGGTCGTAGAAAAAGTATCGTACGCAACTCGAGTTGTAAGGCAATTACGCACTGTGGAATTATACACTCGCCGCTACGCGGCTCGTGTACAACTTCTTCCACACGTGCGTAATATGCTTCTTACAACTCTCGTTACGTAATATACTATTGTGTGAGATGCACTCAGAAAAATTGAAGATTCCGAATCCGTTGAGAAAAAGTATGCTTCCATTTGAAAAATAAAAATTATGGTAATTTCCGGTTGAACCAGATGTGCTAAAAATATCTGACTACCACTGGATTCACATCAAAAAAGTAAGGTTGACCTGTCCGAGGTATTTCCGAAAGTTCTTGAATTTATTACCTATTTTTGAAAAGTTAAGTAGGTACCTATTGTGTGGTCATAGAAAAAGTATCGTGCGCAACTCGAATTGTAAGGCAATTACGCACTGTGGAATTATACACTCGCCGCTACGCGGCTCGTGTACAACTTCTTCCACACGTGCGTAATATGCTTCTTACAACTCTCGTTACGTAATATACTATTATTGCTCCCGAGGATGACGAGGTAGCAATAATCATTACACACGAATAGAATACTATGTTTTATCCACGGGTTTTAAAGCGAAAAAATGTCTCATCCGTTGTATTGAGTCCATTAATCCTCTCATCATGCAGTTATAATGCACAATTATTGTGTACAAGCTATTCAGTTTTATATTATTAACAGCTGTCAATTCAATGCCATTAACAGAAATCTTCTAGATTTCTAGATTTTGAGTGATGACAGTTAGCTTTTCCATTTCTTATGGCTGCCATATTGGATTTTAACACCATTGGACACAAAAAAAATTGGTTTTTCAAAAATGTAACCATAACCTGGGCTTTTTTGAAAAAAAACATTTCAAAGCTGGGGTCACATGATGCCCAGACGTGTTTTATGATCGTTGAATTTTATTGTTTTCACATCTCACGAGAAAATTGAAAAAAGTCGGTGTACTTTTTTGCAATTGTTTTTCCCCCAGAAACAAATTTGCGGAAACTTTAGGGGTATTCAGCGAGAAAATTTCACTAAAGTTGAAAATCGTGGCAGCAAGACCTTTCAAACAGAATTTCCGATATAATTTTCTCTTGATTAGCCAGAAATTTTATTTTGATTATTCCTTGCAGATAAACCGTTTGCATTGATCGTTCTCTCGGCGCTGCTGCCTTCTTTTATGTGACACATTTGCATAATTTAATATTTCTGTAAGCACCACATTCCTTAGAAGAAACCATGGAAAGGTCACAATATTTTTTTTTCGTCAAACGTGTAAACATTAAATATTCTGCAAGAAACTCGCAGCGTCCTCCACATTTGCAAAATAAATTTCGCCCATTTTTTGCACAATCCCCGTTAACCTTACCGCCTGACATATTTATCGTATCAATTAAATTCCATTGCAAAATACAAGAAAACGCGTGCACGTTCCGCGGTGAATTAAAACAAATCCGCAATTAAAAATCGTGCAAAACAAAGGTCGGCGCCTCGACTCGACTCGACCACTCTTTGAATTCGGAATAACGAATCGTCGCGAGTTCAAGGCGAATTTACGTAATCGAACAAAACAATTCACTTTCGCGCGAATTAATGCTGCAAACAGGTGTCCCGAACGGTGCCGATTTTCGTCCGAACGCGAGATTGACCGTATCGCTGCGAGACATAAGGGCGAGAACTCGAGAACGGGGAGCCCCTCCACCAATCCGCTTCGTTAATTCCGGTGCATCAGCGCACCGCGTGCGCTTTCTTCCGAGAGTGACTGCATGGCGAAGCGGTGAAACTGCATCTTCATAGTGGTGACGAAGAGTTCAAAGTGGCCGCGCGCGTTTATCTCGTGGGTGTTGAGGATATAATGTGCTCGCTGAAGGAGGGTGCCAGGCACAGCTGGCACTTCTCTTCGATGGATTGTCTGTCTTCCAGGATGTGTATACCTGCACGGTCATGGGATAGTCCTCTGATTTGCCTTCAGGGTGAGGCCAGACCACTGAGGCGTGCTACCACGTAAGAGTTCACGATTTTTACCTGAATTACCTGGGTGATGTTTCACGGAAATCCGTTTCTTTGCCACCGCGTTCTCGCCTATCGTTTATTATTATTGCATTTCACTCCACTGGAGTAATTGAACTTGGAAAACTACTTCATTTATTTTCAATTTTTAATGGATTTGTTAATGGAATACCCCGAAGCTGGTTCATTTTTTAAATTTTTCGTTTTCAAACGTTAATCGCGTGATGTATCGCCTCGTGGATCGCAAAATAGAGAAACCAATATTTGCAGATGTTGTTATACCATAATGGCAAAAGTATATGAGACACCTCAATACCATTACAACATTTGAACTGAACCAACTGCACAACGCACTTCTTTGTATTGCGTCAAATCGAGCTTGAAATTGACGAGGTCTAGGTCACAAAATATATTCTCAGACTGTCAAATTTCAATTCTAATCGTATCTCGAAATAGTAATTTATGTAACTCCCGAATATAGATGTTTTAAGTTGCAAATCAAGGCAAAGCCACGATTTATAACTGAAATCGAATTTTTTTAGTCTAGGGGGAACTGCGGTCGTAATTTTGTACATTTGATTGACACATGATCGATGATTTGCAGTGAATTACATTCGATTTACACTCTGATTTACACTATTTACAGTGAGTGAGACGATTTGCACTTTGATTTACGGGGATTGAACCGATTTACACGGGCACCTCGACGGGCACTAAAGTTTTCGATCCGGCAATGCAACAGCTATCGAATTCGAGAATGATAATATGCCCTTTTGCTAAGAAAAATTCAAAATTGCGCCTTTTTGTCCTTAAAATGGAAATCTTCTAAAAAATTGCAATACAGGCAATACAGCAGCTGTCGAATCCGATAGTAAGAATATGATTTTTTGTAGAATAAATTGAAACAAGGGCCCTTTTGCCATTAAAATGACATTTTTCGAAGAAATAGCACTAAGGTTTTGGATTTGAAAAAAAATCGGCTATCAAATCCGGTAATAAAAATATACAGTTATGCATAGTTTTTTTTCACGGCACCATTTTTTGGTCGAAAGGGCACAAGTGCGAATACATTTTTATAAGCACAATTCGAAAGGCATTCATATGGTAACGCGAAAAATGGGGGTTTGCATTTAAATTTTTAAAGTTGATTTGCCAAAAAGGCACTTTCCGTGGACCGATGTGGCCCAAATTCTAATCAGCACCTACAAATCTCCCACTGAATATGTGTCCATACGTCCATACGTTCAGTAGTTTGAACTGCAGCGTGATCACAGACAGACAGGCACACAGACAGACATTTTTTCAAAAACCACTTTTTTGGGTTCCCAGGACCCTGAATCGTAAAGATTTCATGTTTTTGGCGATTCGAATTTTTTGAATTTTCCGATCGATTGAAGTAACTGCTTCGCGGAGCGTAGAAGTTAAAATTTGAATTGACATAAAAATGTCGTCCAAAATTTGTTGTCCCCAACTGTACTATTATACTATCATCGAGACTATTATTAAACTATATTAAGGTCCTTGATGATGCATCCTTTTAAAGAGTATGAAATCGTCTGTAATCTAATGTAGGAATTTTTCAAATCCATCAATTCCTTCGAAAACTGCAGTAAAACAATTATTATTTCCAGATTCATGCCCGTCAGTGTAACTTTTTTAAGACTTCCTGTGGGCCGATTTAGCCCAAAACTTTTTCAGCTCTTCCGAAATCCACGGTTGACAGCCAGATCAGATCGGTCCAGTAGTTTGGGCTGTAGCGTGTTTACAGACACACAGACATTTTTCCAAAAACCACTTTTTTGAGTTCCCAGTATCGAGCAGCTTCCTAAAACGTAAAGATTTAATGTTTTTGGCGAGTCGATTTTTCTGAATTTTTCGATCGATTCCAGTAACTGCTACGCAGAGCTTAGAAGTTAAAACGATGGATCTCAATCAAATTTCATTGTTTTTCGAATAATAAAGAAAGTAACATACCGTAATGGGCTATTAGAAGCTGTCTCCAGTGAAAACTCAAGAAAAATCTAAGTAGGGGATAGTGGGGCCATACAAAGTCATGAAACTGATACATTGTGAGCACATACATAATACATTGTATTCATATTGGTTTTTATCGTCCAGTTGAAGAGTATTGCGAGATGTTCTGATGGTTCTGTTGGTGGACAATTGAAAGAAGTTTTACAACGTTTCGGTTCGGCCACTACTTCGTGGCCTTCCTCCAAGGCTAAAAATGTTTTATTTTCTTGATCCATGGACAATTTCATTATAAAACAATTTACAACTGACCTAATCTTAATGTAACTTCTTTCAATTGTTCGCCAAACCGATATCAGAACATCTCGTAATAATATACATTATACTAATCGCTTACATGTTGCAAATCGAGTTACAAATGCAGAATTTGTAGTTATACCTCGAGTTGTACGGATAATTTCCAGTACAATTAAATAGAAACTTACCCTGGTTCACGATGGGCATCAGTTGTACAATTCCCAAGAGATTCTGTAGGATCTATAGAGTAGAAAAAAAGAGTTGGATAGTGAGTAGGTAAACAGTCTTTTGTCACTTTTGCGGGTCTCTACCTGGCGCTAGTGTCAAGTAAAGCAGGTTGCTGCATAATTATAGAAGTTACGAAACAAAATTTTCCAAAGAAGTTCACAATGTATACATTGTACATATACAGGCTGGACCAACACTATTGCCCACCTCAATAATTGCCCTTTACCTTGAAGCTAGAGTTTCGATTTTTCTACGGGGTGTATGGGTACTAAAAGCCCCTGACCTGACCCTGCCGACATGACAAGCTGATACTGACATTTCTGAATATCCGCCGATCGATAAAGGACATACCTCGCAATGATTAGGTGTTGTTTCATGGGCGACTTGTGAGAAAAATTGACGTGATTTTTAGCTTCTGCAGTTTGGTAACCTGATGTCCAAAAAATTAAATAATCAGTTTAGCGTGATCCTAAGGCCCTAAATAACCAACCTGTGGGCAAAAATTATTTATTTCATGAAAATAGCCCCATTGAAAATTTCGTGACGTCACATTTTTGGGCCAATCAAAAAAATTTTTACGTCCTCTGAAGGGTTTTTAGTACCCATACACCCTGTAAAAAAATCGAAACTCTAGCTTCAAGGTAAAGGGCAATTATTGAGGTGGGCAATAGTGTTGGTCCACCCGGTATATACATTAGATACTATAGTATCTAAAACACGACTTCAAGATTGAAATATTTTAAGTTACCCCAACAGTTTTTGTTAAAGCATTCGGATGGCATGATGGATTCGATTCATTTGAATCGTGAGCTGTCCTAAATTGTCCTTCACACTTCACCAAACCAAAACCCGTTAAACGAAATCGAAGATTCAAGAAAATCTTACAAGAGAAATAATGCCAACGGCCAACATCAACCGCATCAAAGATGGCCACTTAACATGATACACGAAATGTAAATGTCAACATAGCAGACCGAGTACCTGACTTTCTTAATTCGTAGGTATTGGCTCAAATTTCGCAACTGGCGCTATCTACTGTAAGGACTTCTAGTGGCTTTTGTCAGTATGTATACAATGCAATCCATTAGAAAAAAGTGAAAATAAGTTTTCTCATCTCTACTGGTATTTCCAAGTGGCCTTCTCTCGGGCCTATAGATCAACAGCATCCATTAGAAACCATTATAAATATCAAATCTTTGGATTTTACAAGTACATTCCAGTAGAACACACATTAGACACCAACACAAACTAGTGGCAGTTTTTAATGGTTTCTACGAAGGTTTCTACTTATGGCACTTGTGCTGGTTATTTGCATAACAGGGTTGTGAGTAGGCTTGAAATTCTACGTTTAGTGCCCTTTTGACAAACAGTTCAAAAATTCACGATGATTAGCGCACTTTAAAAACACGCTATAGCGCAAACCCGAGGCCAAACCCCTTGGCCGATTTGACTGCAATTTCGTATGTAGACTTCGTAACTGAACTTAGCCAATCGTGACACCCGAAGTGCCATGAACCTAACAAAAGCGAGAAAGATCGGTAATTTGTACATTGTGCTGAACGCTTTAATTTATTTTTATCAGTGTGTCTCATTCTTGAGTGTTGGACAATGAGCCTTGCAGAAAATAGACAACCTCATCTAAAAATGTGCGAATTCAGCTTAAAACACTG
Source organism: Pycnomerus fuliginosus (assembly GCA_963924575.1). Lineage (NCBI taxonomy): Eukaryota > Metazoa > Arthropoda > Insecta > Coleoptera > Zopheridae > Pycnomerus > Pycnomerus fuliginosus. The sequence continues at coordinate 9,352,561 of OZ004624.1, read as the reverse complement.
ATGATGACATCATAAATACAATATGTTACCTGATCGACCAAAAGGCTGCACTGTCAATCCGACACATTGCATCAAGCAAAATATTTATCGAATTTGTGTAATCAGAATACTATAGTACCTAACGTGAAAATATTCTAAACAATCATTCATAACAAAATAAAACAAACAACCAATGACAATAGTTTTAACAAACACAATAATTAGATCTCGTATAAATCTCATAAATTTCTCGCAGTTATGCTTATGGCCATGAACAGATCGCACGGTGATCGTGTCAGTATTATGCGGTTTAATTAGATATCAATGCAAGTAATTATCATCATCCCAGCACATGCAATTAACTCGCAATTAACAGAACAGCTTCAGACCGGATTAAAAAAATATGGAGGGAAAATGAACCCTGGGGCGAGGGGTTAACAATGGCGAAAATATGGTATACGGGGCCCGAAAATATGGAAATATATTGGAAATATGAAAATATGAAATTATATTGAAAATATGAAAATATTCTGGAAGCATGAAAATAATATTGACAATATGAAAATATACTGAAAATATGCAAATATTCTGAAAATATACGCGAAAATATGAGAAATATACTGGAAATATTGGAAATTTCGAGGGAAATTTGTTGGAAATATGAAAGAAATATAGTGAAAATTTGCTAAGGGTAGAAATATGAAATTATGAAAATAAGAAAATGTATTTGAAGTATGAAAATATGTTTAAAATATGGAAATATATAGAAATAGTGTACACAATTTTTTCTCGTTGTCAACCGGCCGCCCTGTGGGAGACGCTAAACCAAATATCACGGGAGTATACTTTCGTTTCAATTATCGTACTCACGTTTTCCCAAAGAAATAAACACGGCAATGACTAATGCGCTCACACAATTAACTTTGCAATAATGCAATAATTAGCTGTTTATGCAAATCGTAATTATTGCTAATAAAAACCGACTTTGCTCCAATTTACTTCTCGTGTTTAGGTTCGAAAAGTTCACGGGGAGATATTTTTCTCACAATTTATAGAAAGCGAGGGTGATGTGAAACTTTCGGTATTGATTAAAAAATCGTCAAGTCTGGGTTAGAACAATAAACATTTTAGGTTCAGCGGTGTTGAAATGCCGAGCTGTAAAAGGCCATAATTAGCTGTACAAACAAATAATTTGCGGTCACGTAATCCATGTTTGATTGAAAAGCTCGCAATCCATCGAAAATAAACAGTGGTATGGATTAGATTTTGAATTATTCAGAAATAGAGGGCTGATCTAGATTAATCGATATTTATACAACCCCCACTTTTAAACGGCATTTAATTACCAAGTGAAATAGATGGTTTCAGTGTGAAATTTTCACTATTCCCGCCGCATTTAATTGGAACGCACCAATGGTTAATTGCGAAATAAAATCACTGCACCTTAATTGCATTTGCAATTAAAGAGAAAAGGGTCGAGGAAGCGAAATACGGCAATAATTTAAGCGTTTTATTACCTGACCAGAAAATATTTTTCTTGGACTTTATATGAAATATTGCTCGACCCAAATCGATGAAAGAAAGTTTTCACTGACCAGACGACAATTGAATCCCCGCAGTTCATTTTATTCATGTTTAATTGATTTTAAATTAGAATACCCCGGGGAGACATTTCCAAACTGACGTTTTAATTCGTCCATTTGGTGTTGTAAAAATTGCTCACTCTGGAATTGATTTTGTTGTAGGTGGTCCGCTGTTTCAGAAAAGGGACATCTCTTGTCCACTTGCAAAATTAATGGAATTCGTTATGAAGCCCTTACCGAAATTGGATTCTCGAATCAATTAGAAATTTGTAGTAAATTGGGCTTGTTCAATAGCAGATTTTGAAGAAGTCTCGAGGCAGACTCGTTTAAACAGAAAATTCTTCAAAAAATACAAAAAACTATTCAAAGCATCGAATAGTTAGAAATAAGTTCGGTCTGGTCAGGTTAAGTAAATTTGGAGGAAAATGTTCAGCCAAGCTACAATTGAATTGCACCTGGAAGAATTTCTGAAGGCATTCCAGACAAATTACTTTTGAGTCTGGCGGCAATGAACCAATTCTCTCTCGTTTTTTTCTAAATCTGTAAAAGGTTAATCTGATTATATTTCACGTTTAAATAACTGATGGGTGTAATATTAATTATAAAAGTATGATTGATAAGTTAAGTAACTTTTATGAGCTGTGACTGCTTTTTCTATTATGCAGCGCTTGTCGAAGGAATTTTGTCTTATTCAATGGTTTAAGTCCCTTGTGTAATTTATTATGTCGTGACCGTTAGTCATGCTTAAGATATTTTGATGGGCTCGCCCATAATAATGCATTAAAAAAATTGGCTGAACTCCTTTGTAGTTTTTGAGAGATGAGGTTAAGCAAACTTTAGATTTAATGGTTCTTCGAGGAAAGCCTTTAAATCTGTAACTAAGTTAACTAAGGGGCAGGGCAATTATTGTTCACCCTTGGAAAGGCGAAATGGGCTGTTAACAACTTGAGGCCCTACAAATCACAGGGCCGGGCAGAGATGGGATTTTTTCAGCCTTGCTGCTATATCTCGGCAGACTCCCATCATTGTGCACAACACAAGATGGAAAGTTTCCATTTTTTGGCACGCCGTCTTCTGAATTTTCCTTTAAACGATAAAAGATATCAGAAAGAACTCAAAACAATCAAAGAAATAGCGAGGACTTAAAATTTGTCGCATTACCTTTTGAACCTCAGTTGACAAGAGGTTTGACAAGGTTTTTGCTCAACAAAATTTAAGGACCTGAAAACAAACTGAAAAACCTTTTATCTGCGACTTTGGGATAATTCATATATTAATGCACTCATTTTAGTTAGGTAATGATCTAGTTATCCCAATGAGTGCGGTAATGAAATGATTACCGCACTCGTGCTTATAAATGCCAGAGAATTGATAATTATTTATTTTTTATAAACATTGATAACACAATTTGAACAGTTGTAAAGATTAATGCCATCGTTGGCACTAGCTGTTTTCACTTGCGTACTAGTACAGCTGCAGTTGGTTACGGAGACGAAGGCATCAGATTTTTTGGATGTGGTTGCTCCATTTTCCCCCAAAATCTGAATTGCAATTTTCTTCTTATTCTCAGCGGAAGTCTCTATATGACCTTCTGCAACAGAGTCAGAGCTCCAACCACCATGCCTTTTTATGTCCCGAAGGTCTGCTCCCGCATTCGCCAAAATTGTCTTCAGATATGTTAACTCTTCCCTTCTGCATCCACCCGCCAAACCAAAAATTAAAATAATCTGAAAATCAATTAAAATTAAAGAAAAAAAATCATTTCGTTATAAATTACCAACCTTGATGCTTAAATATTTCTCATTCCCTGCTGTCTCCAAGAATTTAACAGTATCCTCCCTGTTCAGAACTCTAGACTTCCTAGGTTTATAACCCTTTCCTTTATTCTTCAGCAAGACTATTAGATTGACATATTTTTTTAAGTCAACGCGCTTCTTTATTGAAATTTCCGTCTTCAGCATCCAGTGGCGGCTCGTGGTCCCATAGACTGGGTAGGCCACACGGGAACGAGGCAGTCCCGCAAACATGGGAGATGCCCCCCCCCCGAAAACCGCCCCCGCGAAAAATTTTCGCCCCCCCCCTTTCCGGCGCCACTTTTCCAGTATTTTCAGCCCATATGGGCCCATTATTGAACACCCGTGGATACCACAATTTATTTCTCACGTACCTACTACCGGTAAGCCACTGACATTTATCTCCACGAAACGCAAAAAAATCTGTTGTGATTATTTTTCGAAGAAATTAAATTGGGCATTGCCGGGTAAGGTTTTTTCATTTGAATACCTTTTGGTCGTATGACATTTTTTGAAAACTGTTGATTAACAGTAAATCTACTAGGTACTTCCGAGTTTTCACTCACCACAGCTCTGATATTTGCCATGATGAGCGAGAGTGATGATACTAAATTACGTATAGATTATAGAATATAGTACCTATTAAGATTAAGAAATTCAACTCACTGAACCTGGAACCATCAAAGAAGAACTGAAACTACAAAACTGAAAACAGACAGAACCACAAAGCACCTTGCACAAGGCACAATCTACAAAAACTGCAGTAAGCACTTCACATTTTGGCCAAAATGGCCACGAAACGAGACGGAACACGAAGAAAAATAATAACACGTGATCACCAACTTTTAAATAAAAATTTCGTGCACATTCACACGTAGCGGTAGGGCACTAACGAAATGATCATTCATGATTGCATGGTCATGGCCATGAATGGTACGAACGCGAAGTGTGACCGATTAGAAACGATATCACCCGGAAATCGAAGACCGGCTAGCCTGCTCTGGACTCATGGCAGGGTTGAATATTGAGTATCACTGGGAAGTAATTAATGAGAATTCAAAATATAATTCTAATAATTTCAATTTCAATCGATGGCACAATTATGAGAATTCAAGATATAATTCTAATATGATTGTCTACCTCGATCTATAATTTTAATAATTTCAATTTCAATCGATTTTATAATTCGAATTTCATTTTTAGATTTACTTACTTAATTTCTTGTCAGAACAGCGAATAGCAAGCAAATGAGTCCTATTTCTTATTATTTATTCGTTTCTTTGCGCGCCTCTCATCGTTCGGATCTGGCAGGGTGCTGGCAGGCCAGGCTGGCCGACCCTCCTAGGCGAGCTGTGGCTGCGTCAGCAGCAAGCAATCGCGCAACTGACTCAGTCGAACTCTAGCAGTTAAGAACGCGGCAATTTCAAATCTGGCCCGGCGAGCCTGACTTGACGCTCTTCGCGTTATTAATGGATTTATAATTCTTAATATCTACATTATATTAATTTTAAAATATTTAGCGTCAACAACGATAATAATATTAATAATAATAATACCCCAACGTACATTTTAGCAAACATAAATGTATTTTGTAATGTGAAGAAAAAACTTTTTCTTGCGCTCAAGCTGCGGGTCGTCCGGGCCTACCCTGCCGACCCTGACGAGCCGCCACTGTCAGCATCGAGTAATAGCACCAAAGGGACGAAGGCTTCTGGCTTTTACTCAGCTCCTCAAAATATACAAGCAATGCCTTTTCGTTTGTGGTATCCTTTATGTTCTTCGACTTGCACCACTGCTCGTACCTTTTAAAGACCAGTTCGTATTTAGCCCGAGATTTTTCCGGGACAATTCCCGAAATGACGTTTTCTGCTTCTTCTTCGATGTTAAAGGGCAATCCGATTTGGCCTTGTTGTTCGGAAGAACAGCTTGGTATTGTGACGTTTCGAAGTCTGGCGCCATTTTGTAAAAATGGCGGATGGTTAAAAAGGCGTGATCGTTTTTCTAGAGAGAGACCCACGTTGATGTTTGATTGGTTCCCAATTCTTTTGAGTAGCTAACACCTCACGAGACTGGACAAAAACACAACAACTTATGTAAAACTATGTTTATTTACTCCCAATCAGGGAGTCGAGAAATCAGTACAGGCTATTTCCAATGTACATAGAGTTTATGTATTGTGTACCTAAGTATCAGGTTGCTGCGGAGGGAGACCCATTAGGCGGGTGGTTAACACCCTACTTTTATGACTGATTGTAAACCTTTGCCCATATTTCGTTCGCTCGAGCAATCAGGTAAGAGGAAAATAAGGATGGCCATTTTCCTACTCTGACATACTACCCCTGGAAGGCATCTCCGCCTCTTTCGATCGTAGTCGAATTATTTTTGGCTCTTTTTTCTGTGGGGGCGTCCCCCCTTTATGAGACGGCGCCTCCACATGCCCGAAGGCTGACCGCACCCAGGGCGGCGGCAGTAGTAGTCGCTGGGTCTAAGTTAATAAATATTTTTATAGATGGGGCCGTAATCCAGGTATAAGATTAAAGAGGCCTTCATTTGGCTATGAAATAAAATGTGTGGTTTACTGGATTTCAGCCCCGTTAGTGGGTGGTTGTAGGAGCTTTCAGCGAACGGAAATACCGGCTAGGGCATAGCGGCGTGAATGCGAGTTAAATATAATCACCCTATCGGTCACCCCCTGCGGTCCCCGTATACTTGTATTAATGAACTCAAAGATTGATAAACATAATTCGGAAATAATGCTGTAATGTAAGATTAGTTATTTTCTCGAGTGGAACCTGTGTTTTGGGGCGGCGCCTCTCCCTCTGGCGGGACGGACTGCCGGTGGGGCTCGTCTTCCATCGTTCCGGTTTTGGGGCTTGTTGACCTGGAGGACTTGGTGGCGCAGAAGATGCTTTTTAGCTGTGGATCAAATAATTAGCCGCAAGGACGAAACAGAGCCGGTCAGCGGTGCTAACGTCCTATGACGCAGTGACACACGTACCAGTTTAAATCACCACCTACGGTGGGCGAATCACCCTACAGAGCCGGTCAGCGGTGCTAACGCCCTATGGCGCAGTGACACACGTACCAGTTTATAGGTTAAGCAACTCGCAGTTCGAGCACACCTGGGCCTAGTTCTGCCGTAGGGTCAGAAATAATCAGAGCAGTTCAAAATAGTCTACGGTATGACCCGGACAGCTAGCAACTGTTAATTAATCTCCAACTTCCAGCGGAATTCGAGACTCCTGGTGAATTGAGAAACTGCCTCCTTGTGCCTACTAGAGTAGGTGTCAAAGTTTGGCAACTTTCTGAAGATCTCGGTGTGGCGCTCAGCTTTTATTCAAATCCGAATAATAGAATCGTGACGTCAGGATGCATGGTCAGTACTGCGTTCTTCGGCTTTTCCTGGAAAGTCATGGTTTAATAGGGGCGGATGTTGCCCTGCTGGACATCCGCGATTTCTCTTCTCGCCCTTTTGTCGACGCATGGCTTTACTAGCGTGGACAATGCTGAAGGCGGGTGCCTATCCTTGAAACACGACATCTACGGTGTCGAGTTTCTTACTCCGGACCCTTTTCTATAGTTCTCTCCATTTTTGAAGCAAAATAGAACTTTTATAGGACTACAGCCAAAAACTTTAGAATTTTAGTTTGTTGTTATTCGGTAACTAAGTGGTAGCTAAGGCTCGCTCACCGCCCTCTCATCTTTGATTTATTTAATATTTGGTCAGTGGGGTTTTTTCAAGAGAATGTTACCGGTCGCAGATAAAATTTTGTACGATATTCGTGGGATACTCCATTGTTAACACACTATGTGATTCTTCACAATACGTGCATTAATAATGTGCATATCCCACTTATATCGTAAATAACTATTAGGCAACCCGAAAGATAAAGTAGGGAATAACGAAAAGTCTGGCATATACGCAATCAATTGTCAAAATTGTTATCTAAAGTATGTAGGTCAAACCCGAAGGTCTCTCAACACCAGATTTAAGGAGCATTTAGCCCACCTTAAATATGGCAGAACTGAGAAATCCAGTGTTGCCCTACGCGCTTTACACAATGACCATAGAATATGAGATAATATTTAGTTAGTTTGTATGTTAACAAGGTGCAGATGCCAGATGCGATGGAAAACATCGTCATTTATAAGTCTAGAGCTAGGCTTATGAACGCCGATACAGGCCCGATTGCATATTCATCTCTGTTCACGCTACTTTAGGGAAGACTCGTTATATTTATACGTGTTCATCCACGCGTGACCATTTCTCGACCTGTGATTGGTCTAACTTTCACAGCCGAGGGGTGGAGCTACGCGGTTGGGCCTATAAATATTACAGTTTTCGGAAAGGTAGGGTTGTTGAGCTTCGGCTTTGATAATGAGCACATTATGTTCGAAACGCGTCAGCAGTGAAAATCAAGTGTTTCGGTGTAGTGGGGTGTCTCTAGTGATAGTGCATTTTTCCACCGAAGTTGTCCAGTGTTTCCATTGTGACAACAATATACATTTTTATTGATAGTATCTTGTTACCTAGGAAATACTGCACGTAAGATTAAATTACCTTATGAAGCAATTAAAAGCTGATATCTGATTGGTCCCCTCAAATCTCTTATATCTGGAGAACTATTGGAAATTTTGAAAAACATGGATCGTCTCACAATTTAATGATGAATACTCCTTTAAACGGTGGTGCAAGCGTTCTGGAACAATTAAACCAAAAATTTTATAAGACTTCCCAAGGATGCCGTTGTGTTATGCCGTGGCCACAAAGTTGATGGATACGCTAGGCAAATTCACTTCCTTTTATAGGTACTTACATAAAATCGATAAAACTCATTACTCATCCTAGTAATTATAGTTTTAGGAAATTATGTGGAAGGCGTAAATCCCAAGGCATCCTAACGCCCCACCCCGCCAATTAGGATAATGCTACCACTAAAGGGCACCACATTTTTCATTAATTTATATAAATAAGCAGTCCTGGCGCTTCTTTTTTCCATTAACAAATTAATTTATTCGCCAAAGTAGCTCTTTAAACATTTAATTTACCGTAATGTAGGACCAAATTCGAATTCAATTGCTGTTTTATTTCATCGGATTTGCAAATAGCGGCCATCAATCACCCCTAGCCATTTTGCGTTTTCATATCAAGCCTTCTGAAAGTGTTCATTATCAGCTCGATTGTGGTAAATCAGCCATACAGGATACGATGCACGTGCATAACAGGACATTATATTGCATCCAAGTGCTCCTGTCGACGACGTCCTTATCAGCACATGGCGGCACATCTGGAGGTTGATGCTCCCTCAATTTTTAAGGGCTGGATTGGGGTCGCGTTGCAAGGCGCAGGGCATTGTGGCCTAGTGGAATCGATTGCAGTAACGTCTGGTTATATAGAAACACAAATATTAGTACTTCAGTGAAGGGCGGCAGCACATGTCCTAGATAATAACACGGTAAATCAAATTGCTGTTTGTATTTTTGTGACTTGATGTTCATGCGCACCAATTCCCCAATTTCTCTCGTAACGAGGGTTTAGTTGTCGAAGTTTAATCGTGGAATAAATATCCAATTAGATCTCGTGAGATTCTCGGGCGTAATTAGACGCAACTTATTTTTTATCGATTGCTCACTCGAGCGTCGCTCGCTCGCTTTATATTGAAATACAGGGGCGTCGACGCGTTTTTTGCGAGAAATTGGGGAAATCATTCTGTTTGTTATGGTAGTTGTCGGGGGTAATTAATCAAGCGGTAAGAATTTGCTGTCTGGAGGCATTGATCCTGAAAGAGATCCTCTGGGGAGGATGATTTAATTAAATTTTATTGGTCACTGAGCATTGCGATAAACTATTAAAAAGCCGACGGGCGATTTTTCAATTTGCCCTTTATGAAAAAGCAGCTGAGACGCGTCATTAAAGTTGAAACTTTTAAAAGCTAATATAGGCAGTCCCTCAAAGTTAGATAAGTCGTACGATTTATGATCACAGGCTGAACTGATAAGTCCTATTGATCTTGCTTAGGAAAAATATAAACAATATAAAATTTACTTTTAATATTTGATCTAGGTTAAGGCGAAGTCAATATGCAAACATCAAGCTTTCGATTACGTTAGATGTTTAATTTTATCCTTTCAATTTTATATTAATTTGCAATAATGATGGAGGCGCCGAGATGAGCAATGATCCATTAGCGAAATTATTCTTTTGTTACCATCAAACTTATCGATTCAATACCTTTTCTCAAAATCCCAACAATGAAGTCTCTCATGAATAACCCATATTTTTTTTATTCCTGCAAAAAAGTCACAAACAAATTCCACAGGACGCCTCTTTCGCAGATTAGCCAACCGACTTATTTATCACGGAAATTGTAATTTAGAATTTCATTTCAGCGACTCTTTTGAACAAAACTGACAAATGCAGGTCGTAATTCACTCAATTCCACACTAGGGAATAAATGTTTTTTTCCTGATGTGAAATTTCAACAATAATGCCGGATTTAATTTTTCGATCAATGGCAAATTGGAAAGTTCAACGTCCACGATAATTTTAACCTGGAGGATGGCATGGAGCCAATGTCAAATAATTTTAACTCGCTAATTCGCGTCTTGCTGCCATTCAATTTGACAACGGTTTATTTGGCGAAATAAAAATTTTAATCGTTTTAGTTGAATTGAACACGTTGGGTCGTTAAAATAACCGCTTGTTAAAGTCAAAATGTGACTTTTTACGGCGTCTGTAAAGTCTCACCTTCACAAGTTGTTGTAATGGTCAATAACTGGCGGTATTACATTGTCGCTTTGATAACCGCCAGTTTTAATGCTAACGCTACATTTTTTGTAATTTTTTTCGTGCATATGTCGCCCTAAAATACGTTCGAGGTAGACTTTTTTGCTCCAAATATAGTTGACTTTGTAAATAAGAAACGTCAGGTCTGTCATGTTATTCAAAGTAAAGTTCTTAAAAGTTAGTAGGTACCGTGCGGTGCATTAATGCTACTTATAATACCATACTAGTGCATACTATTTAAACGGTTAAATTTTGAAAATGTAAATAATTATATCTAAAAGTTAAAATTTAACCGATTACGACGCGTGCACGAGTGCTATTCAGTAAGATTATTTCAAATTAAATTTTTTAGGTATTTCCAGAAGTTAAAAATCGGCATTTCTTGTACCGAAAAACACCAAAATTATGGTGTGTCACATTTATGGACCTTTATTATACAGAGTATAATACCACTAGTGCATGCTATTTAAGTTTGCTTATACGAAAGCTTGTTGTTGGTAGTAAAATAATAATCTGATTAAAGCCCGAGAGCTTTAATCTTTGATAATAAATGGTAATTTACTTCGAATTGTTTTGCCAATCCTACTTCAACAAAGCTTGAGTAACAATTTCTAAAATTTGCACGAGTGGTATTCAGTGAGATTACTTCGCAAATTAGATTTTCTATCTTGTTTATTCTGATAAAAGAATAATTTTTTTAACCGGGTTTGCCTATACCCAAATGCCTAATAAGATGTTTGTCAACGAGCCTTTATGGTTCATTGACGTCAAAACACGTCAAAAATACCTAAAATATGGTTTGCGGAAGGAACACATTACGTGAACCTGTAGGATCTGTCTGTTGGTCATACTTGTGGACTTAATTTTGTTTGCGTGGTGATTTTTAGGATTGAAAAAATTGTGTTAAAAATCAAATCGGCGAGAAATTGCTATAAAATGCAATAATCGCTCTTAAATGAATTTGATTGGAGAGAAGTTCTAAGATGAATTATGGTCATTGGTTTAAAAGGTAATAATAATAATAATAATAATAATAATAATTTATTGTATTCAAGACCGTAGTCTTATTAAAAGGTATAATTTATAAGTAATCGAGATACACATTTCCTATTGGATGAACTTTTGGGCTACAATTGGTTAAGTAATCTAACAAGTGGTGGAAATAATCTCCCTAAAATAATTCGAGTTTTGGTTTTTTATTTGTATAAGCTGTCATTTTATAAACGCCGAAATTGCTTTTTTCTACAAATACTATTAAAAACTGTTGTTTTAACGTTTGTTGACAATTGTTAAAAATGACATTTTATAATACCAGTATTAAAAGTCATTTACTTTTAACACTCAGTAGTGTTAAAAGTGACAATGCAACAACAATCAAACAAGCCGCGGCAACAAATTGTCACTATACTTTAGTTACAGCGAATTTCATGGACCTTTTCAACTAATAATATGAAAACTTTTGCTTTTAATCGTGTTTGTACAAAAAATAGTGTATGATATGCGTGTTAAAAGTGATTTTATTTTGTTCGAAGGGATGGGCCACTCCGCTGCGCGTCGTGTTCCAAACTTCCCTTCTCATAAAATAAAGTACCACTTTTAACACTTACATCATAAATAACTATTAACAAATTATACTCGGAGAAGCTGTTGTATTTAAAAATCAATTAGTTTCTCCTCGTTTAATTTCTAAAAGGCCAAAATTGTGTAAAAAACGACAGTTTAACCAATTAATGTCAATTTTAGGTATTTAGGTACCCCAAAATTATAAAAAAATTCTGAATTCTGAATTTACAATAAAAGTAGTCGACTTTTTGATTAATCTCGAAGCAGTGTACGTGAGTAGGAAACTATTACTTAACAACTATCTGCAAGTTGTAATAATTTCCGCCTTCCATATTTGTAGATCAAAAGCAAGTAAATGTTTTATTTATTGATTCTTTTTTGAAAAGGCGCCGTCTGATGCATAAAACGAGGTGAAAAGTGACATCCCTAAAACTCTATTTTACATTCTTCATAGCCATTCTAGCGGAAGCGATCCCTGGACCTGACCCAACAAACCCCAGTCACCCACTTGCTATATATTTTAAGCCCCCCGAAATGTCAATTACACAGATGCATGCATGGACTGGCGGCGGACGCGTATTATTTATGCCCGGAGGTTCCATCCAGCGCCAGCGCAAAGACCATGTAAATCCCATTTTATTCTTGCCGCCGTCAGATTTAAATTAAAACCCGAACGATTTTCACGCGGTCATCCCTCATTTCGTCAGCTTATAAAATAAATACCGTGCATAACGTCAGACGTAAAATCGATTTTCGCGGAGTAATTAATCATTTCGCAAATAAGACATTGGTGACAAGTAATATGCTAAACTGACGGGTAATTTAAGATGCAAGAAAGTTGGAAGATGAATGTGTGTAACATCCATTATCTGACGGATATATGTTACTGGTGATAGTTATATTGAGTTTTGTTGGCGGGCTTAATGTATTACTTTATAGCGCAGGATACTGAAGTATTTTAGGGGTTTAAGGGCTTGAATGTGCGTTTAAAATTCGAGGTTTGGAAACTCGGCGAATTTCCAGCGCCGGATAATCCAATCTCGACGATAATTAAATAATTGCATCAAATTCAAACTGCGTCCGGGTATAATTGAATCCTTCGTGATTCCCGTTCTTCTTCAAAAAAATGGAATAGATACTACTTAAAAAAATTGGCAGTCTCGGAGAGGGTAGAAACTTCTACTTTTTCACAGAATCGAATTTGACAGCAATAATTGCTCTTTTGCTCGCTAAGAAAAATTTGTCTCTAAATGGCAATTTTCGAAAAAATGGCACTAAGGTTTTTGATCCGGCAATGCAACAGCTATCGTGTAAAATAAATTCAAAAAATGCAGCAAAAAGCGAGTGGAACCTTCCCATCGCGCGGGTCTTTGATTTCCGTGTCTTGTTCTTGTATTTAAAATTTTAAATATGATATGTCTGAATGGCACACAAAAGTCTTTCAGCTCTTCAACTAGTCACCCAATCTCCTTGTACCAAATTTCAGCCAAATCGATCCAGTATACAGGGCGGGTAATTTTTCGATGCTCACCATTGGGATCTCCTAAACGGTGAAAGATACGGGGTCGGTTAAATTAGAGAAAAGCAGCACTATTTATTGGTGATTAAGAATCTGAAGAGAATTCCACGATATTTTGATTCGTTCCCGAGTTATCACAAAAAATCTGAAAATTGACAATTTAAAGAAAAATTAATATCTTCCTAACGATTGATGTTAATTAAATGAAACTTGGAACTTTTATATTTTTGACAGCTGTCAATTGAATGAGATTGACAGAATTTTTTTAGGCCTTCTAGATTTTGAATGAAGATAGTCAACTTTTCTTTTTCTTATGGGCGCCATATTGAATTCTAACACAGCCGGATACACAGAAAAATTAGCTTCTCAAAAATGTAACCAACATTGACGTTTTTGAAAAAATATGTGAAAGCCTGACTCACACGACCGCAAGACGTAATTTATTACTGTTGAATTCAATTGTTTTCACGTGTTATTAGGGTTTTCAATCCCGGACCGGGATTGGCCTCACGGGATTACAACATTTCAATCCCGGGATTTTCGGGATCCCGGAATTAGATTACAAATTATAAAAATTCAGCCGCAATATACTTTGTTTTAGATTTAGTTTGGATAAATATCTATTATCTATTTATATTGCATGAAAAAAAGGATGAACAGTGTCAGTGATAAACAAAGTAATATTAAAAAAAAGGAAGTAAAGCTATTTTCGTGTTGCCTTCTCCTGCAAAAAAGACCTTAAAAACGACAATGCGTTCAAAGTGCCGTCCCCCCGCATAGATCTAATTTTTGTGCACAGACTAATGCCAGTGTTCAAAAAAGCACGTTCCGAATCCACATACTGCAAATTTTTCCTCCATTACCTCAATTTTCGAATAGAGTCATTTCCTTTTTGATAATAGACTTTAAACTGAAGGAACTTGGCTTCCGTTAATAAATAAAAAAAAAAATAATAATAAAATAGTGCTATATTTATAGGTGCGTGTATTGCAGAAAGGTCGAAATTTGATACTAAATAAACACGTTAAAAGCTTGCAACTGGTTTTGTGGTTGTTCATCTAATCCCGAAAATCCCGAAAATCCCGGTTCTAAAATGGCGGGATTTTCGGGATCGAAAATGGTCCGGGATCCCGGGATCGATGATCCCGGGATTGAAAACCCTACGTGTTATAAAAGATTGAAGAAGTCGGCGTACTTTTTTGCAATTGTTTTTTTTTTGTCTAAGTTTAGGCTGATTTTATAAATTATTCAGACTAATTTTCAAATTCTGACATCTGTCAAAAAAGTTCATGTTGACTACATTTTTGAAAAGCTAATTTTTTTGTGTATTTGGTGGTGTCAAAATTGAATATGGCGGCCATAAAAGAATCAAAAGCTGACTGACCTTATTCAAAATCTTGAAGGCCTAGAAAATTTCTGTTAATTCCATTCAATTGACAGCTACCAAAAATATAAAAGTTCCAAGTTTCATTTAAATAACATCAATCGTTAGGAAGATATTAATTTTTCTTTAAATTGTCAATTTTCAGATTTTTTGTGATAACTCAGGAACGAGTCAAAATATCGGGGAATTCTCTTCGGATTCTTAATCACCAAAAAATAGCGCAAATTTTCTCGCTTATAATACCACAAGTGCATGCTATTTAATCGGTTAAATTTTGAAAATGATTACGAAAGCTTGTTGCCGGTGGTAAAATAATGAGAACTAAATTGTCATTTATTATCTGATTAAAGACCGAGAGCTTTAGCTCGAGGGCTTTAATCTTTGATAATAAATGGCAATTTAGTTCGAATTGTTTTACCTATACGGCAACAAAGCTTGAGTAATTATTTCTAAAATTTAACCGATTGCAATAGCGATGCACGAGTGGTATTCGGTAAGATTATTTCACAAATTAAACTCTTGTTTTGATAAAATTATGATTTTGTAAACCGGGGTTGCCTATACTCAAAAGCCCAATATGATGTTGCGAACGAGCCTTTATAGCTCATTGACATTAATGACGTTTGAGGTTAGGAACCGTGCAAACAAAATGTTATTGAGTTTTTAGGATATATCCAGAAGAAATCAGCGTTCTTTATGTCCAAAAACACCTAAAATATGGTTTGTGGAAAGACTTGTGTTTGGTGGTCGTATTTGTGGACCTTTATTTCCCATAATTTTGTTTAAGTGGTGATTTTCAGCAGTGAACAAATTGTGTTTAAAATCAAGTGGTCATCGGAAACGATTAAATGACTCGTGCAAACACCGATAAAATGCATTAATCACTCTTAAATGAACTTGATTGGATAGAAATTTAAAAATGAGTCTAATTGATTGGTTTAAAAGGAGATTTGAAAATAATCTAATTTAACCAACCTCGTATCTTTTACCGTTTAGGAGATCCCAATGGTGAGCATCGAAAAATTACCCACCCTGTATAGGCTATAGGTAATGTGTTTTTAGTGTTATTACAAAATTTCGCCTTTTTTACACAAAGGGCATAAGTGCGAATGAATTTCGTCTTATTTAAAACCAGAATTTGAAGAACTTTCTAACGGTGCCAATAAATTTTTCACAAACTTGTTTTCGATGATTAAATGAGTATAACGTTTTTGAAAATTGATGTACCAAAACGGCACTTGCCATTTGTCGATTGTCTCCAAAATCATTTCTGGCCTCTTCGACGTGCAATACCATCTCCATGTGCAAAATTTCAGGCAAATCGATCCAGAGGTTTGGGCCGCATCATGTTTTTAAAGTACGTTAAAAATCTCGAATATTTCAGTTTTTGTCAAAAAGGCATTGAGTGAATATATCTTTAGAAGCAGAATTTGAAGGCCTTTCTTATGGTGACGCCAAAAATAGGGGTTTGTATTTAAAATGACACTTGAACAAATGACAACGAAACAGATGGTGGATGATGGCGAGGCAATTCAATTCCCACGCCCGCCAATAGAAAAAATGCACAGGAAGCCCCAAAGTTAGAACTTATTTTTCTCCTTTTCACCGCTCCTGTGTGATGCAAAGGGAACAATGCAGTTCTTTTAATAATTCACAACAGGTGCACTTATCATAGTTTTAAATGCAATCCAGGCCCACGTGAAAGTTCTCGTTTGCCGCAAAGCCCTCTTGAGGGAATTTTCTCCTTTGTTGGATAAAACTTGGAAATCGTGCTTATAAATTAAATTAGCATCGCTGCAGAGCTAATTAGTCATTCACTTGAAAATAAATCACGCGTGGTTTCGGAGTAGGAAACAATTTACCTAACGAGTAAGTGACAATAACAATAATTAATTCAGCTGCTACCATATTCGGGGAAACGTCAGCCATGAATTAACTTAATGTTGTAATTTGATGTTTTCCACTGCAACGAGTTGAGTAAAACGGTCCTGCCCTGCATTCCGATGCAATTTTTACCAAAACAGGTCGAGGATTTCGCAATGGAAAATTTCAGCCCGATTAAGTCTGTGCTTAGGTGTTTACAAGTCAGCCCTTTGCGTGGGATAATTGGCGCACTTCCGTTAACGTATCCCAGTGCCTTGGTTGCGGGCCAAGGAATTTTTGACCGTTTGTTCCCGTTAGGAAATGTCAGTGGGTATCATTTAGTTAACGACTGCATTAGCTCGGCGCCTCCACCATTTTTTCTCGGTTGACATAATGGAAATCTTAGTGCTCATTCCGCCACATTATCCGGAGTGAGTGGACGTCAAGGGAATGCCCAAATCCTCTGGTTTTAACCCTCCATAAGGTTAAGTAGAACTATGGTAGAACGTTAAACGTTTTAGGGCTTTTTACTTGTTTTAGAAGAATTCGTCTTTGTCTTGATTATTGACTACCAAAAAAATTTCTTTTAACCTTAATTTCTTTAAAGCACAGTCAAAAGTACGTATAGCCCAACGTTATTACTAGTTTTTATTGCGAATAATTGTAGCAAAAAAGTGAAAAACCTCCACATCCACTTTCCATTTCCTCGCTATCATTCACCATCTGTTTCGTTGTCAAGTATTTTTCGAACGAGTATACAACAAATGAAATGAAATTTCCCATTCGTTTTGTACAGGGTGCAACAGAAACATAGCCCAATATTTTAGTCACCTATTCTCCGCAAAAATACAAGACGAAAATTCCCGAGAAAGTTTTTCTTAAAGTAATTAATAACGGAGGGCTGGCTAAGCTGGAGGGATGGATAACGGTTTTTTAGATAACTTCCGAACTGATTTTAATTAATAAAATATTTTTTGGCAGCGGGCAAGTGACACTCGTGGCAGACGTGCTCAGCGCTGCGTTAAAGAATAATGTATATTTTTCTGGCAATTCTCTGGAAATTAATAATAAGGTAAACGTGGGGGGGATTTCACAGTCGGCAGTGGTGTACAAATTTACGGCAGTGCCCTGAAAATTCGGCAGTGGTGTACAAATGTTTGGTGTGTGAAATGCCCCCCAGGTAAACGTTGTAGCCATTTTGTATCTGGAGACGATTAAAAATTTAAAAAACCTCACAAAAAACAAATATGGAGAAAGCTCAAGAATCCTACGAAGGCGTAGAAGGGCCACAGCAAATATTTTTTCCAGTCGAATTGCAACTTTTTTTCTTACAATTGTAAGGTTTTTTCTTACAATTGTAACTTTTTTTCTTACAATTGTAACATTTTTCTTACAATTGTATGATTTTTTTTACAATTGTATCTTTTTCCTTACAATTGTAAGATTTTTTCTTACAATTGTAACTTTTTCCTTACAATTGTAAGATTTAATCTTACAATTGTAAGTTTTTAGCATCAGGTGCATCAGTTTTCCTTTCAGTTATTGAGGTTACTGTAACTGCTGCCCTCTTGCAGCTGTAAAAGAAGCAAAAAGTTACAATTGTAAGAAAAAATCTTAACAATTATAAGAAAAAATCTTACAATTTTAAGAAAAAAGTTACAATCTTACAATTGTAAGAAAAAAGTTAACAATTTAAGAAAAAATTTTACAATTGTAAGAAAAAAAATTGCAATTCGACTGGAAAAAATATTTGTTGTAGCCTCTCTACGCCTTCGCAGAATCCTGCCTAAACTTAGTGCAATCTATGTAAAGGACTCTTAACGATTGAGGCTAATGTTGCACGGCATTATTCGCCTACCTCGAATCAAAGTAAAACAGAAGGACCTTACAAAACCGGAAAATACAGGGTAACAGAAACATAGAACAATATTTTAACTACCTATTCTCCGTAAAAATAGAGGACGAAAATTTCAGAGAACGACGTTTTTTTTAGAACAACTCCGAAACAGATTTTAATTAATAAATTATTGTTTAAAGCGTTCATTCATTGAATAAGTTTAATATGTATTCAGTACGAAGGACCTATTCAAATTATTACGTCCTACGTCGCAATAACCCAAACTGTTTCGTATTAATTACCTAATGACCATCCTGCAGATGGGTACTCCATCCCATTATTTCTCCGAGTATAATTTGATTTTCACGTTTATACAGTTATATCTGGCTTTGCGACAAAGTACATTTAAGCCGGTTAAGGTCGTTAAGTTAGATTGCACCAATTTAACGTCATTTCAGTTATAAGAAAGAACAATAAAATGCACACAATGTAACGTATTTTGTGCATTGAGATAATCGGCTTCTTTCATTATTGAAGGCTGCTTAACGATCATCCATCATAGTACTAACGGAAATGTTGCAGTGTGATGCATGAAAGTATCCACTCATCATCAGTCAATTACTTAGTCGACTTTATGGGCTGTTATGATATAATTAATCTATTACCTATTAGGGAAGCTCTAATAGCTGAAAAGAGCTTTTTTGATAGTTTGCTAATGTATGTTTTTCTTTTCAGGTAAGTAGAACACGAAAGCTTCCTCTATCCTTTCGCCCTGTTGATGCTTTGGGTAAGTTTTAAAGCTAGCTGCTATTATTAACCTCCCCACAACCAATATAAAAATGGGAGGTTACTGCAATCAGTCCAAAATTCGAAATTGAGATAACACCAGATCTTTACGTTTCAAGGTCTCAGGATCACGAAAAAGTGGTTTTTAAAAAATGTCTGTGTGTATGTACGTACGTATGTACGTACGTACGTATGTACGTATGTGAGCACGATTTCTCGGAAACTACCGAACGGATTTTAGTGAAATTTGATATGCAGGTTAGTGTTGGCCTTCCGGTGAGCCCAGTTAATTTTGTTGCGAATCCGAAGATGCCAAGTGCCTTTTAGGCATGTAAACTATGAAATTTGACTGATGAACACTAATTTTTCTTAACAGCGCATGAAAGGTCTTGAAATTCTGTATCTGAAAGTGTACCCACACTTAGCGCCTTTTAGGCATAAAATCGAAAAATTCGAAGTATTGAAGAAACATTAAATAACACGCTATACAGCCCAAACTGCTGGATCGATTTGGCTGAAATTTGGTAGGTAGAGATACTGTCACCCGCCGAAGAGCTGATTTAATTCTGGTGGCAATCCGAGGGCGGCAAGTGCCATTGTGGCATATCAACTTTGAAATTTGAATAATGAACTCCTATTTTCTCTATCAGCACATGAAAAGTCTTCAAATTTTGTTTTCAAAATTGTACTCAACCTTAATGCCCTTTTGGCAAAAGATCGTAAAATTCAGAAAACTCACAGAAAACACATTTGGTTTGGTGGAGTAAAACTTAGGCATAGTAAATAGTAAAATGTAAGTGATATTAGTGATAGGATTGGATCATTCACCAAGTGGGGAGGTTCCAGCCGCTTCCGTAGCTGCCCATTTTTTTTGATACTGCAATAACTTCATTCATCGCAAAATTTGCGGATGTGCAATTAGCTCAAGCTGCCTTGGACGCTCTACTTTCTTTCAACCAAATCCCCCCTGAACCGTCCTCTCTCTATTTATACAAGAAATTGAAATTCAAATAGATCACACAATTTAACACAACACAAGAAGCCTTTGATACGTTAAGAGCAGCTTCATATTTAACCGCATATCTTACTGGAAGCTGTCTATTCAGCTTCAGAATGTTTTGCATGAAATGAGCTCCACTGCTTGGCAAATGTAGAGCATGTGTGGATGAGCCATTAGAAATCCAATTAAATGCCTAACCTTTGATATATTCCGCCCGCGCATTTATTGAACTATAAAGACCATCGTATTCTGATTTTCATTTCGCCGCACTGGCGGTGATCACAGGATATTTCTCGTCGGGATTAATCGAGTTTTTCTAAAATGACGAGGGATGAGATCATATTTCGCCAAAATTGTCAGTCTAGACCATGTAGATGGAAATATGCAAAATGTTACCCCTTCCATTTAACTTGCAAAATTTGGTAGTTGAATTGAAGAGGCCTCTGAACGATCAACTTTTGATAACAAACGCAGGCGTTTCATGTTGTGACAAAATATGTCAAAAATATATAAATATAGTTAGCTTGTAAATCATGAGATGGCGCTGGCAGTAAGATACCTTTAAAATTAGATTCCTTAATGCGTTGGATCTACATGTACCGCAACGGTTTAGACGATATCTCTTTCCTTGTCGGTTTTTGGATGCAACCAGTGGTCGGAAGTAATGCATTACTGTAATGAAATTACTTTAGCTGGTAATGAGTAATTGTAATGCATTACTTTTTTAAAATAGTAATGGGTAATTGTAATGCATTACATTTTTTTAGTAATTGTAATGGAAAACCATTACTTTTTCTACCCTTAATTGATAAACGCAAAAATAAAACTTTTATGAAAAATGTAATTCTGTGAAATGAAATAACCACCACAGGAAGTAGCTAGGTACTACTGGTATCAGAGTTAACCCTAACCCAGCGGGGTTCTGTTTACCTAACGCCTCCCAAGCAAACATTGATGCATTCTGAAGATTTTTTCCTGCTATTTTTCTTAAGTAGCGATATTCTCTGCAATTACTCCGGATTAAATATTTCTACAGAATTGAAATAATTTCCTAGCTGAAGAAAATAAAACTAACTTTAGCCATCTCAAGCAGTGGTAAATTTTGAAACGCAATTGTTATTCAAATTAAATTAAAATTAAATAATAAATTTACTGATTACACAAGGTAGTTTCACAGTCTCGTTCCACAAAATTTTACTTACTGTTTAGGACGCGTTTTGGAGTGTTACTCCATCTTCAGCTAAACAGTAAGTAAAATTTTGTGGAACGAGACTGTGAAACTACCTTGTGTAATCAAACATCAGTTCCTCTTTGAAAAATGGACCAAGCTTTCAACCAATAAATTTACTGTTTTAAAATAATACACCTACAGTTTTTTTATAACGTGGCATTTTTTAAAATTCCAATTAGAGTTGGCCGTGTCTGGAATGACGTATGTTTCAATTTACTGCAGATCTCAAAATCTGTCAGCTACAATTAGAAATTTAAGAAATGTCACGTTGAAAGTAATGTATAAAGTAATGCATTACATTTATTAAGTAATTGTAATTGTAATGCATTACTTTTTGAAAAAAGTAATTAGTAATTGTAATGCATTACAATTTCGACGAAGTAATGTGTAATGGTAATGACTTACTTATTAAAAGTAATGTTCCGACCACTGGATGCAACTGTCAAATCGTAAGTCTGCACCAGCTGTCAAATTCTTATCATCGTGAAAATAAATAGTACGCGGATTTCCTGAAAAACTTGGATTTTTCTCAATACGACGAGTAGTATCTTGATTGACGTCCGAATGGTTGTCAACTACGAGTCAGGTCGACAGGTAGATTTTTAGGCTAAAAAGAGGACGAGAGCTTGCTCGAGGATAAGATTGAATAGTTTCACCGATCAACGGCCAAAAACTCAAGATCAAGAAATATCAAGAGTCTTGACACAAGACAAGAAATTAAATGTCAAGACTCGGATCGAGACAGAAGTGAATTTCAATCTTGATTTTAAATTCAAATGCAAATGCCCAGCGCTTGCCTCAAAACGAGGCTCCAAGCTCTGGCCGAGTGTGACCGAGTTCCAGGATTTCTTTTCAAATGGTCTCAATTAGAAATTTCTCAAAGTGCAAAAAACTCGCTAACGTCGAAGTTCCTAAAAATTAACAAAAGAGTAAAAGTTGATCATGTTCTCACGTATATTGTATTCAAGTTTATTCTGCACGCCAGTATAGGCTATGAAACTTTTTCTGTATTGGCAGTACCTACCATCGTGATAAGAAAAAACGAGTACAGTGACGTGACTTTAGACACACGTTTTTCCTAGCGATGTCACACTATATCTGTGCTAGTCTAGAAGTTCTATGCTGTTTGAGTAACTTTAATAAAATCTAATTGGGGTAAATCTGCCTTTGATTTGCGTTGATTTGCGTTGATTTGCTGTTTCGTTCTTTCCCTTTTTATAAAAAAAAGGTTCTTTTGACAACAACTTTAACCTAAAACTTAAATTAATCAATAGATGCCAGGGATATTTTGCTTCAGCTATCTTGTTACCACCATATCACCAGATTTTCATGGCCTACCGGCGTGTGGAATAAGTTTGACTTTATAATATGTATTCTATGTAAAATTTGTTTTCAATAATTGCTACATGTTTCGAATGGCGCTTATATTCAGGCTCCAAAAAAGCTTAAAAGTTAAGACTAAGCTAAACTAAATAATTACCTTTGATGATAAGCCAAGTTTTCAAGGCTACATTTTGACTTTTGAGGTTATGAAATGAAATTTAATAATTACATGGCTGAAACAATAAACACTAAATCTGAAGCAAATCAGGTCGATCTCTGAACAAAAGATTTTTTGGAAAATTGTTAAAACATTACAAATAATAAAAATGGATGCGATTCAGGCTTCACGTGGGGAAGAAGCAAGATGGTAGTTGACAGAAAGAATCTGAAAATAGTAAAAGTGACATAAGTGACCTTGGTCACCTTGGTATCGATGACAGTTAATTTGGAAAAGGCAGGAACAATTATTGAAAGAAAATTAGCTTATCGGTAGTTATTTAGTTTTGTTTCCTCTTCACTTTAAGCTTTTTTAGAACCTGAAGATGGGTGCCAAAGCACTTGAAATATATAGCAATTATTGAAAACATTGTTTACATCAAATACATACGTGACAAGACATTGGAGCTTTCGGATCTATTCCTAAAAATTCTTTCCCCTTAGCTGGACTAGTGGTGGATGAAAACTTTTTTCCAATTCAGTTTAACAACTTCTACTCCTCCAGGTTCAGAAAGGGGCCCAAGTCTTTCTGACTGAAATTTTCTTGAACAATCTGGAAAACAAAGTCTTTCCTCGCAAATTTTCCAACAAACTCCTTTGGCATAGGTATTTCGATGATGTTATAGATCAACTCCTTCGAAATTTTCCTAAACCGCTTGACCACAACGCTATCATCTCCTAACCACTGACTGTCTCAGTCGCAAACTAGCAGGTTTCCACCAAATTGCGCATTTAAATGTTTTTCCTTGTCAATTAATCAATAAACTTTATTCAAAATTTAGATAATGTTTCTATTTATTAAAATCCTTAAAGGAGGATGCAACTCAAGAAATCGACGTTGAGGTTATGGCTGATTCTAGTATCAGGGGAGCGTCTGAGTCGAATGGTGTTATCAGAATTTAACAATTCTTTACCGTTTTGAAGATATTCGTTAAAAAAAAAGAGAAAGATGACGTCATCTTTCCCAAAATCATCGGTAACTTCGATTCTGTTTGTGGAAGCATTAAATTGTATTGTTGGTGGCAGTGGTTTTCTGTGTCTAATACGACGTCTCAACTTTGTAGACGTCAGGGCGATTATGTCAATTGTCAAAGCGACTCATTGACATTTGGTGTGTAAGCAATAATTAAGAATTTTCGATTTTCACTCTTCAGTGAAAGTTAAAGTTTGTAAAGCGCAATCATGGCTTATAAGCCAGCGATGAAGATAATGGCGAGGGAGTTCAAGTCTTCAACCCGATGCCATCTCCAGAGGCTACCACCCAGATAAGTAGTAGTTCATCATGATTATGTAATTTAAACTGGTGTAGATGTGGGTTTTGTAAGATAATGTTGCTAAAGGAAGAATGTTTTTGTTGCAGGGTATCGACTTTAATTTCAGAACTGGTAGAAAAAGGCAACGAATGTGTTGTGCAACATTCTTCTTTTTACAGTATTGTATTGGATGCGAATGTCTTAAGAGTTGCCAAGCAGCAGGCCTTATACTCATGGCAAAAGACAATCCAGAGAAAATGGCTGTTTTGAAGTCTTCATCGAATTGGGTTTGGTGTTTTATTGCTTATAAACAGTTTATTTTTTGAGTTAATGCTTTTCAATCTTTAGGCAAGTTCCAAAGAAGAGTTGTTCCAGCGTGTGTTGTGTGTTATAAATAAGAGAACAATTTCCCGAAAAAGATGGAGTTTATAGTGGATTTAAAGCAGCTGCAAGGATTTGATTTGAAGTATTTCGATTAATTATTGTAGTAAGTAACCGTTTTTCAAAACATTATGATTGTGGACTAACTTATGTGGAATAAAATGAAATTACTAAAATACTGGATTGTTTCATTTGTTGCCAGTTGCCATATAATAATTGACATAATTTCTTTCAAATCTCCGGAACTCCATGTCATAATAAAACGCGCGAAATTTTTGTGTTTAATCAAATTGCGCATGCGATGCAGTCTGAGCATGTGCATCTAAGTTTCGGTTTGATTTTCTTATTAATTATTACGTATAAATTTATACCTATACCTACCTATACTATTGTAATCGGCTGCTATATGATTATGAATTATTTCATCGTCATTTTATACCTGGTAAAATCTACGTGTGCTGTTTATGAACATAGCCCGTGGATTGAATCTTTCCTGACCTTGAACGTTGGGGTAAATTTTGAGGCTCGTAATCTGGGCTTCTCCAGCTGTATTTTTGTTAAAATATATTAATGAAATGGGGTACCTAAGTATATATGTATTGTGGAAGTGGTGGTGTGCTGTCGAGTTTTATAGTAGAAACATTTTTGATAATTTTTTATTAATGCCAAAATATGCCATGGATCATGCTGAAGAATTGCGGTTGCGGTGGAAGTTTCTGAATAAACAAAGGTGGTGAAAGATGTTTGAAACGCTTCTTGTCCTCAAAATGTCCCTGTGTGATTTTTTTAAATATTAATTTATGCATCAATACTATTTGCCGTCAAACATAACCTTAAAAAATGGTTTGGCATAATTTTGAGAGATGTACCCCTAATCACGAACTGTTGCCAACATGACGAATAATCATGTCGTAATTGATGCAATTTTAAGATCTAGATGCCTGGAATTCGAGAATTCTTAATTTTCAAATAATTCTGAAAATAGAGGTTTTTTCAACATTTTAATGTCACCATTAGATTCAGGAGACTAAAATTGACCAGAAACTGAGGTAAGCCAAAAGTCGAATTCTTGAGTTGAATCCTCCTTTAAGGAATATGAAAAATTCTTTAGCTGCAACAGCCATCTCAAGCATCTTAAAGAAACACAATGTTGTTTTTAGGTCCAACGACTCTGGCTGGAAGATGAATTTAAAAATAAATCGAAACGTAGGTATGCCATTCGAAAATTTTGCCTCAACCCCCCAAGAGCGGATGGTGAATCTTAAGCCTGCAATTCAGATCGACTTTTCTCTGTGACTAATTAAGATTGCATTTTGTTTATCACTGAAACCGCGTCCGATACTACTTCGCCGGCATTATTAAAAAATTCGCGTGAATCATGGACAGCTTTTGAATTATACAAAAACAATTAGTTGGTAGAATTCGGTTATTCTAACATGTGCTGTCTCTTTGCGTGCGTCCTAAGCAGGGCTGTGCTGATGTGCGCCTTACTAATGATTGTGAGTTTTGAAAGACAATCATTCTTACGTAGTTGTAGATTTCCAGCCTTCCTCTTTTGGCCATACAAGAAGTCTCTACGTTTTTTGGTAAAATCTCTGACTCGTTCAGCGATTATGGACCCGATCATCCAGATATGAAGATTGCTATTGTAATTAGAGCCTCGGTTATAGCTCTTTCGCTTGTTGGTTGTCTTGGAGCTGTGCTAGTGATGATCGATGGTACAGTAGTCTATCACTTGGTGAGTTCACTAAGATTTTTCAATCAATACTATCTTTGTTTTTAGTACCGGATAGTTCTTGTAATCAATTGTCTTCATCAAATTGCTTTGCTTGGTTATCTATACTACCTCGGTATTTTCAACAAAACCGATAAGTCCACAATTAAGTTAGTAATTTGGACGCAAGTGCCTGCATTTATGTTAGGGGTAAGACCTAGTAGTGAATATAAAAAAATATTTTGACGATACTTACAGACGATTCAATTGGGTTTGGTAACGTTTCTGTTGGATTGCAAAACAATTCCTGAGCAAGTTTTAGAGAAGAGCCAAAGCGAGCAAACTCCTTGAATTATCAGAAGAATTATTTCATTATTGTAAACTCAATGAGTAATAAATTATTTATTGTTCGTTATCTTTTACTCACAAATCCGATTATACGATTGTAGCAGGTAAAGGTTTATACTGAACTCTGTTTTGATTTGCTAGGAGGAGTACGTTGGCGATTATTGTCAGGGTACGATTCACAGCCAGAATTGCAAACACCCCAAAAATATAGGAAAATACCTCAAGCAGAATTATACTTTTCACCGCAACGGTATTTATGTTCACTACTCCCAAGCATTTAATGAAAATTGCCTGAAGAACGCAGTTTACCAAAAGAAGTATTCTATACTGAAAAAAATATAGTTTAGAGAAAAATTTTCAAGGTTTACTTACGCATCTGTAGAATGATATTTCATCTTCAATTACAGTTACACATCCGAATAGACCAATTAGAAGGATCACTCCACCAGAAATTTCGGAAGACAATAGTAATTCTGATCCATATTCGTGCTGCTCTACAGGAAGAGCTCTTATGGCAATCAAGGGAATACCGCCTAGCTAAGATATCGTTAAAAGAAATGATAAAAAAACATAAAACTTACAAAAAAGAGAACGGTACAAATAGCGACACTTTGATTTACAATTAATTTCCAAAGAAAATTGCAGGGAGAGCTGAACATTTTGGTGGCTGACGTGACTTTAAACAATTCAATTCTTGTTTACTCACAAAATTGCTCAGATTTGTTGATGGATTATCTAACGTTTGTCGTTTAGATAACATTTATGCGTCGTACTGACGGTCGTGTTGAATTCCTGACAAAAGCAACTCAAGCGATCGCTCTTCTGCAAGAATTATTTTGATGGGAGGCGTTTTGTGAGGGACTAATTAAAATAAAGTTGGTGGATTCTCCTGAGAGGCACAAATTAAGCGGTTTAACAAATAAAAGCGGTTGTTCCATCGAAAAGGGGTGTTCTCTGCTTTTCATCAGCAAGAAATCTAATTTGTTTGAGTTACCTGATTTTTTGCCAACTAACTGAAGGATTCACCGGGATTTTTATGGCATTGTCTGGGCGTATTGTTGTTATGGCAGCAATGAATATGAAGGTGGAAAGGAAATTGCTGTTTTTCTTTCATAAATGCGGTAGTAATTTATTTTAATATTTTGTGACAACTTAATTTCGAATTTCGTACTGTAGCTGCTGCTAATA
This sequence comes from Pycnomerus fuliginosus, assembly GCA_963924575.1. Taxonomy (NCBI): domain Eukaryota; kingdom Metazoa; phylum Arthropoda; class Insecta; order Coleoptera; family Zopheridae; genus Pycnomerus; species Pycnomerus fuliginosus. Next base: position 9,324,813 of record OZ004624.1, on the reverse strand, counting down.
TGTACACGATATTGCAATCATCGGGCGGGCAGAAAATAATCTTAATCAGATTATCCTCTATTTTAAAGTATACCTACAGTGCTTTTCAAAAGTAAGGAATAAATTCAAGAACTTATTCGAGAGAAATATTTCGGAAATATCCTCGGAAAGGTCAACCTTATTTTCTTGAGGCGCATCCGATGGTGTACGTTGATATTTGTTTGCACCCCCTGTTTAACCGGAAATGACCCTAGTTTTTATTTTATATAGGTACCTACGATTTTTTCTGACTTAGAAACATGTGTCATACCTAACCGGAAATGGAGTCACGGCCACAGAGTTTCAAATTTTCCGGAAAAATTGGTTTCTGGAAAAAAAACGGTTTTTCCGGGGACAAATAGGTATGAAAAATTAGAAAAGTCCATTCTATTGTAATATTTACCTACTAGCGTTATTTCTATGCTGTAAAATTAATTAAAAATTTGATTTTTCCATTTTTCCACATCTCATTAATTTAAACCTTTAAAATTTCATTATTTTATTTAAAAATATGTGTAAAAAATACAATAGAACGGCAATAGTAAACTTAGCCTATTTCCCTTCGCAGAAGACGATTTGATCAGATACTTATTCCATTAAATAATCGAAAAAACTAAGTTGATTTGTTTTAGCGTTTTTCAAAAATCTCAATTTTTCACCGATTTACGCCAAAAACATCAAATTCTTTATATTTTAGAGTCCTGGAAACCGAAAAAATGGTTTTTGAAAAATGTCCGTCTGCCCTTCGTCTGCCTACAGCTAAACCCCAAACTAGTACTGATAGATTCTTAATTAGAAATTCTGCCGTCTTCGATACTCTTTTTTTGGAATTTTAAAATGGGTACGACCTAGAGACATTTTACGTTTTTGTTACAGATTATGGCCTGTAAAATAAATGTGTCTCAGGAAACGCAGATTAGTTTTAACCGAGTCAACAACCACGCGGGGACAGGTCATACATTTTCGACACGTAATATACATTTGTCATGAAATAACATTGAAATGAACATGCAAATGAATGACTGTAGACAACAAAAATTTTTATATCTATCGGCGAACGTAAGTAAAAAGTAATTCTCTGATTTTATCAGTTGCTTCAGAAACCTTTTCGTATTAAATTGCTTCGTTATTTAACTAAAAACTAAATTATTCAATAGAAGACAGTTAACCCAAAAAGAATAAAAGCATGAGTAAGAGGAAAGACCGACTTTGCTGGACAAGCCTCTGAAGTTTTGCGAGACGAGCCAAGCGAGGTGAGCAATGGGCGATGCTGGAGGAGCCTGAAGTTTTGTGGGACGAGCGAAGCGGGGTGAGCAATACGCGAGGATAGCAAAGTCGTGTTTTATCTTAAAAGTAAGAAATATCCCATCAGGCGTTGTACCGTGAGATCATCAAGATTTATATTTAGAACAAGCTATGAATTGCAACAATTTGCTGGTAACACTGACAAAACATGTTTATATTTAATTTGCAACACATTCTTTTAGTGGGTGATATGATAGTCTATCGATAAAAAAAACGAGAATAAAGACGTCAAAAAAAAGAGAAAGTACCTTCCTAGGTCAAGCTGCAAATCTGTTTTCATAAGTAAATTCCTGCGATTAATTAGGTAGACTACGGTTAATTTATTGTAAAAGCGTTTGCGATGGTGCACCTAACCTTCAACAACGGATTAAAGTTTCAGAAACGATGGTAGGCGAGATGGTAGGTAATTAGGTAATAAGTAAGGATTTTATAAATTATTTATTGTAATTTAATGTGCCGCAACATTGGTCACGCCTCCTCGAATATTTTCTTGGGCTACATAGTAAGGAAAGTTCGGACACGTTCGCCGGTGCTTATCATACGAAAGTCCCGTTTTTGAATATTATTTAGATGAAAAAAAGCTTCAATTTCAGCTTGCGTCCACGAGAGTCCTTTATTCTTTAAGTTATACTTGCTATTAGGTCGTTCCACGTTCTTCTGGGCCTTCCTCTCCTTCTTTTGTTTCCAGGGACCGTTTCCCAAATCGTTTTGATTGTCCTTTCATCCTCCATTGTAGTCACGTGGCCGAACCACCTCAATTGATTTGCACAATTTTTTTCTAATACACATCTTCTTCTGATTTCATCACTGCGAAATTTCCCTAATCTTGTCACCCCTTCTATCTCCCTTAGCATTTCACACGCTTCAATCTTGCTTTTTAGTTGTTCTGTTAAAACCCACGATTCCGATCCGCATGTCAATATCGGCACCAGGACAGTCTCGTATATCCAGATCTTTGTTCTTTTTGTAATTTCTCTCTTGTTATCGCTCCTAAATACTTTATTTGCTGTTTTTCTGGAATTCCTTGTACCCCTTCTATCATTAAGTTTATCTCCTCTGGTTCATTTGTTATGGCCATTATTTCTGTTTTTGCTAGATTCAGTCTCAAGTAATAACTTTTGAGCGCTTCCTTCCATCCAACTACTCGTTGCTGTAATTCACCTTTGTCATCCATTATCATAATGAACAGCAACGGACTTAAGATGCTGCCCTGCCTGACACCGCTTGTTCTTTTAAACTCCTCCACTCCTATTCTTACCAGGTTATCTGTTTGACAACTATGTTTCGCCATGGAAATAGGGTTACGTGGATGACGAGAGTATAGAAGACACAATTTTAAGGCCTTTCGTGTCTATCCATAGTCCAGACCCTTCATTTTCTTTGTTTTCATTACTGGCTTTTTTAAACTGTTTTCCTATCACCACTTTTATCCTTTGTGGAGTTTTTAAAATGGATTTCTAATATTTAGGTTATATCAACGGTCGCATATTATTGGACCTAACTTTTCCATCCAATATTAAAGAAACACATGCAGCTTACCGTACGTGAAATGTGATCAAGAGGCGGAAACCCGATAGCTTTCAGACGTCCGCCGGTTTCCGCTTAATTTGAGACGTGCACTAGCCATACCCCCTGGTAATTTTTTATGCCGACATTTGCTGCACCCTCCTCATTAAGTTCCAGCTACACTGGAAACGGTTTAATGAAGAAAATCAATTTCGTGCGACGTTTTCGCCCCGCTTCCATTTCATAACAAATAATAATTAAACGCGCATAAGTGTGCGTCTGGTATGATTTATGGTAACAATAAAGGGAGGGTGGAAGCTTCAGGAAGTAGAACACTGGAACGCATCACCAGGTCAGGGTTGAGTCGCCGACAGGGATGGATTTTATGACCGGAATTTTTATGCTCCATATCTGGGCAACTTCCTGTTCTTTATTAAGTTTGCAGCACCTCCGGGAACTATCAGGTGTTTGGGGTAAATGCATTATGGATGAGTATGTTTCCTTGCTATTTACATGAAGGAAATTGAAGGTATGGTGAGCCTTAAAGGAACAATGCGCATGGGGTCAAGTCTAACTCGTGAACCCGGTTGCAACCTTTTCGTGTATTTAACATGTCTTCGGGGTCAATAGGGAGTAATTGTACTTTTGTGTGGGCTGTTTAGATCTCAGCCGCATCAGTCTTATTCGGTCTTCCAAGCGCAGCGTTTAAAGAGGTTCAGCAGGTATGTAATTTGTATTTTTAACCTCCCCACAACCATATAAAAATGGGAGGTTACTGCAATCACTCCAAAATTCGAAATTGAGATAACACCAGATCTTTACGTTTCAAGGTCCCAGGATCACAAAAAAATGGTTTTTAAAAAATGTCTGTGTGTATGTACGGATGTACGTATGTACGTATGTATGTACGTATGTGAGCAAGATTCCTCGAAAACTACCGAACAGATTTTCACGAAATTTGGTATGGAGATTAGTGTTGGCTTTCTGGTGAGCCCAGTTAATTTTGTTGCCAATCTACAAACGCCAAGTGCCTTTTTGGCGTATCAACTAAGAAATTTGACTGATGAACACCAATTTTTCTTATAAGCATGTGAAAGGTCTTCAAATTCTGTGTCTAAAAATGTATTCACACTTGGCGCCTTTTTGGCATAAAATCGAAAAATTCGAAATTTCGAAGCAACATTAGATAATACGCTACAGCCCAAACTGCTTAATCGATTTGGCTGAAATTTGGTAGGTAGGGACACACAGTACCCCCCTAAGAGCTGATTTAATTTTGGTGGTCATCGGCCAACGGCAAGTGCCAATTTGGCACATCAACTTTGAAATTTGACTAATAAACTCCCATTTTCTTTATCAGAACATGAAATGTCTTCAAATCTCGTTTCGAAAAATGTCCTCAAACTTAGTGCCCTTTTGTCAAAAAATCATAAAATTTTGAAAAATACCAGTAGTAATATTTAGGTACAGCAAGTAAGAAAATTTGCTTAATTTTGGTGGCAAACGACCAATAACAAGTGCCTTTTAGCATGGCGTCTATGAAATTTGAGATATGACCACCATTTGTTTTATCAGCACATGAAAAGTCTTCGAATTTTGTTTTCAAAAATTCAATTAAATTTAGTTCCCTTTTGGCAATAAGTAATAAAAAATTTTAAAAATTACCAAACAGGTAGAAACTGAATTGAAATTTATGGGTGGTAGGATTGAATCATTCACCAAGTGGGGAGGTTCTAGCCGCTTCCGTAGCTGCCCATTTTTTGCACTTTAAATTCGCGTTTGATTCAAATTCCAGTCAAAACTTATCAATATTTTATTAACTTAATAGCAAAAAGTGAGGAAAACTGACCTTTTGGTGGTTGCGATTGCCCCTTGTCACTTTTTGAACGCGCTTATTGTTATTGACAACCCAGCATCCGACCTTCGATGTTTTTGTCAATTTTACCGTCTACGAAGAATTCTTAACTTGATGCAACAATGGGCAATGTCGACGTCAGTTTAAAAATTTCATCTTGTCTGCGTCCGATTCCATCGTATTTCCTTGTATATTTATCTTGAATTTGTTGATATAAAATAATTCACTTTATCAACAAACTATAATTTTTAATCGATATCACTTCGAGATTAGTTCAGTTTAAAAATGGGAGGTTACTGCAATTACTCCAAAATACGAATTTGAGATAACCCCAGATGTTTACGTTTCGAGGTCCCAGGATCACGAAAAATTGATTTTTAGAAAATGTTTGAGATACCAAAGTGCGTTATTTTTCCCTAGGTAGGAAAAAATTAAATGATAATGCGATTTTTATGGTAAATCTGTACTGACGAGTGAATATATGTATAAAGAAAATTTACAAAAATGACACTTGGTTGACAGTTTTAAAGTAAACAGGTGTCACAATTTTTGTTTCTAATGATTTGTAATTATTTTGAAAATGTTAAATTATGCCGTAATGGGAAGCCTTCCGCTCGGTTTATAAACTCTGCTCGCTGTCTACAAGAGAGCACTTTTGGTTTGAAATATCGTATTTTATGCCTTGTAAATTGAAAGAATGATTCACTTCAGTCTCTTGATATATAATATACAATTTTTTACAAACTGCCCCCAAGGATAAAACAAAACTGATAATAAATCCCGCGGGAATCCACCAGAAAGAAGCTGCAACTATAACTCCTAAGAAACATGCACTAAATACAAGACAACAAATCCAGCCCAAATTTATTGGAGCAAGTAGGTTATTTCCCTGAAGGAAATGACGCCTCGAGTTTCTCCAAATGATATACTCGAACATTCTTAAATTTTGCATTAAAACGTAAATAAAATTACGCTTTAGATTTATTAAAGTGCTTTCGCGGCAGTTTTAACAAAAAAGTTATCCTGCGGAGCGCATTGCCTCACAAATCAGCTGGGAGTTCGCAGGAATCTTGACAATTCCCTTGATTGATTGTGTAACGTAAAAAACAACGAAATGAATGGCACTATTATACATGACCCATATTTTAGCCAGTCACACACCTTGTGGAATTTCTCTTGGAAACGGCATCGTAACATCATCAATCTGGTGGATATGACGCGGTGGCATATTTTTCCAACTTTACCAATAAGACCACCACAATGGAGAATTTAATTTCGGTCTTTGCCAGTCGGATTCGAGATTTCTGCTTCCAAATGGAGTGGTCAGCGGGCTAGTGACAAATTTTTAACTTCTACGCAGCGCGAGGCGGAAAATCGAATCGCCAAAAATATGAAATCTTTACGTTTTAGGGTCCTGGGAACCCAAAAAAGTGGTTTTTGAAAAAATTATTGACAGATGTGAAGGGCCTTTCTTGTAGATAATTGATCAGTCTTTAATATTGTGTAATATTGTGTACTTGTATATTTTTCATATGGCGATCAGAAAGGAGCTTTTTTCTTTCAAGAATTGTTTCTACAGATTTATTTTCGTATAACGCAGGGCTCTGAACGTCTGCCAAAAGTTTTTCTGTTCTACTGTACATTCTTTTGTGTTTGTACTTTGTAGTACAGGCAAAATAGACCAAAAAAGTCGAAATAGAGGAATTAAAATATGTAGTTCCATTTCAGGAATGTGTAGAGGTAGGTCTCCTGAACAAAGTAAAATAAAGTCCCATTGGGTGGGGGGAGGTTTAAAGGTCCGTTTTCTCAGTTTTTCGCTGATAACTCGAAAACGGCGCGTCGCACAGAAAATTTATGCGAGAGCAAAACGAAAGATGGTTAAATTCCCTACAAAATGGTATATACAGTGTGTCTCATATTAACTGGAACCACCCAAATATTTCGGTTAATTTTAACCGAATCAATGTGTTCTTTTTTTCTGCATGTAGAGCTCCAAAATCTGCACATGTGTAATACTCAACTTTTTTTATAAACCGAAACCGCAGCCTACTGCGTTTCAATAAAGAGGCCAAAAATGACGCATTTTTTTATCGAGAAATTTTATAAAGAAAAGTTTCTCAGGATCGCTCCAAATGGCTAAATCCGAAGTTTCAGAAAAAAATAAAAATGTTGAATTTCTTGAGGAAGAATCATAAAATAACGAAAAAGTCAATATTTTTGCAACATAACGGGTGATGTGAAATAAAAAAACAATGGGAGCGCATATGTTTGCTGTTTGTGGCACATTGCAACAGATTAGTTGGGGTGTTCCTTGAAATTGTTAAGAAAAACGAAAATCTTACACTATCTTAATAATTTCAACTTTTTCTGCGATTGTTAAGTTTTATCCATCCATAGCCGATAGCAAATGTCAAATCAATTCATTTCAATTGTTTTTTTATTTCGCAGCACCCATTATGTTGCAAAAATATTGAACTTTTCCTTATTTTGTGATTCTTCCTCAAGAAATTCAACATTTTTATTTTTTCCTGAAATTTCGGATTTAGCCATTTGGAGCCATCCTGAGCAACTTTTCCTTATAAAATTTTTCGATAAAAAAATGCCTAATACAATTTTGTCATTTTTGGCCTTTTTATTAAATCGCAGTAGGCTGGGATTTCGGTCTATAAAAAAGTGAAGTATCACGTAGGTGCAGATTTTGGAGCTCTACATGCAGAAAAAAAGAACGCATTGATTCGGTTAAAATTAACCGAAATATTTGGGTGGTTCCAGTTAAAATGAGACACACTGTATAGGTTTGTCCCTATCTGATTTAGTTTCCGAGATATAGGCCGGCAAAAATGAATAATTTTTGTTCGTTTCAGCGGGTATATAAAGTGGGTAATATGGAAATGAAAGGGTACCGCCTGATCTGTCCCAAATAAACGATGTCCACTGCACATACAGGGTGTTTCAGGTATGCAGTCATTAATTTTCAGGGGTGATTCTACATCAAAAAAGATGAAGAAAAGTTCCTATAAACATGTGTCCGAAAATCGCTCCTAAGGGGGCTACGGTCCTCTGAAGGGGGCGCCCAAACTTCGGTTTTTATTGAATAAATCAGGAACCGTTTGGGCTACAGCGACGACTTTTTGCACACTGTCTGATATCAATAAGCTCGATCAGATTATGTTATCAGCAAAAAGCGGATTTTACCAGAGGCGTTCGAAACAGGGGGGGCCTGTGGATTTTTTCACCCAAATTTTTTGATGAGCCATTTTTTGACATTTCCTCACCGGAATATGGTTGTCTGAATAAAACTACATAAAAAAGCTCCTCTTACTGTTACTTCATAGGATTAACCGTTTTCGAGAAAAGTGGAATCAAAAATTTATCTGCATTGACCGGGCTGATCAAGAAGGGACAATTTATTTTTATTAAATTGCAAAACTGAACGGATTCTAAAAATTAGTAACTAAAGTAATCTGGTGATGCTTAATAATGTCAGATAGTATGCCAAAACTTAATGCGTGACTAAATAAAAATCGAATTTTAGACGCCCCCTTCAGGGGGCCGTAGCACCCTTAGGAGCGATTTTCGGACACTTGTTTATAGGAACTTTTCTTCATCTTTTTTGATGTAGAATCACCCCTAAAAATTAATGACTCCATACCTGAAACACCCTGTATAATCATACATAATCATCCAAAAATACGTCTGGTCAAACAACTTTATATATACCATTATATATACCATTTTGTAGGGAATTTAACCATCTTTCATTTTGCTCTCACATAAATTTTCTGTGCGATGCACCGTTTTCGAGTTATCGTAAAACTGAAAAAACCGACTTTTAAATCTCCCCCCCGGGGGACCTACCTCTACGCATTCCTGAAAATTTGGGACTACATATTTTAATTCCTCTATTTTTCCTATTTTGTCTGGACTATTGTGATTGGTGTTGTTGTTTTACTTGTCAAAAAACATGGATTATGTTTCATAACAGGCTTACACGCGTTAAAGCACCTTGTGGAAGGAATTACTGAAATTGTTATTATTCCTCCCGACTCGCAAAAACAAAATGTAAATTCGGTTTGAAACCATTTAGCCACATAATTTACCCCGCGAGAAAAACTTTTCCATCCCAAATTTGAGGGCCTTGTATTCTTGCAGCAGCTGTCGGACAAAACACGAATTCAGTATTTATTGCAGGGTAAATCGTATTCAAATTATTTTTTTGCCAACTTACTCAGAAACTGAAACACAACTTTTTTTTTGTTTATTAAAACTTGTGTTAGTGTGTTAACACTTCAGCTCTCTGATGTCTCTGAGTTAATAACGTTTCAAAAGGTCACGTCATGTGTACTTAACATTTGACTTTATCAGGTAAACGGAAAACGAGGGTGAGGAAACTAGTTAGACCCAACAAATTCGGTCTGAGTGACGACATAATTTGTGCTAGTTCTACCGCAAATAACAATTTAATACACACGAATGTCCACCCTTATTCCCGGGAGTTAAAAACTCATCTGCATAAAAATTTATTCACGAATTCAATTAAAAATTCTCGTGACATGTTTGAAAAAAGCATCGGGGCCTGTCAGTTAACCGTTTCGCTGTCAGTCGACCTTTCAAATTACCAGACTTCACTCCTTCTACAATATTTACAGGTAGGAGAATTGCCTTGTTCCCCCTTTAAACTTAATGGAACTTTGAGAGATTAACTTGGAAAAATTGTCGAAGTTTCAAGGCGATCGAGCCTGTCAGTTTTCCAATCTTTGCGTAAATGTTAATTGGAGTACACCTCGAAATTTAAAGGGGATGGTTTTGTTGCTTTTTTTTACGACCGGGAATAAAATGGAACTTATTAACCTCATTTTTAATGTGTAATGTTGATTATTATTAGCGACAGGGAGTAATGGATTCAAGCTTTCCCTAGGGAGTAAGTGAGTTGACCTCCATAGTATCTGACAGACATTTGTTACTTTAGAAATTATTTGCAAATTGAAGAAAGTATATTGTATGCAGCTCAGGAGGAAAGTTGCGCTCGCTCGTATGTATAGATATAAACTTTAGCTTCGGCATTAAAAATTTACTTTACTCCCTTGATTACATAAACAACTTTTGCTAATAGCTTTCCCTAGGGAGTAAAGTGAGTTGACCTCCACAATAACAGAAATTATTATCAAGACGCAGGTGTGTGTGATTAAACTATCGTATGCAACTCAGGAGGAAGTTCGTTAATCGTTCAGCTAATTAATGCCCTCGCCCGGCGTTCACTCGTGTATAAATTTTATCTTCGGCATTAAAAATTTACTTTACTCCCTTGATTACATAAATAACTATTATGAATAGGAATAACAATGACGGCATTTATAGGGAAATAGGTGCGATATGTCATATAACTTCTCCATAACCAATGAAACATAATAGCATTAAGCTTGTTTTTGTAATAAAATAAAATTACCGTCCAGTTATTTCAAATATTTAATACTACAAAGGCAGAGCCATAAACTCGATGATATTTTATTTAACGTGCTTGCTATGACCAATTAATTTATATTTATCGATTAGGTGCGGTTTAAAAATTTCATCGCGACGCTTTTCCACTTTGCCTCTAGGATTCAAGATAAATTTCAGCTTTTAATATTTTTCTCAGGGTTTTGCTTAGTTTTCTAGATATTTGCGAAAAAGCAGAAGATATCGAGTTCTGCGTTCTAGAAATTGCCAATAATTTTTCATGTCCAAAGGTGCAAACTGGTAGGTAGTACAATGTTGTGACTTGTCTCTGGTGATATTCTAAAAAGACTGGCCTGTAAATGCTTGAAGTCGGTTTGTTGTTAAAGGAAAGAGCAATGCCTAATGGCAAAATACCCCCTCGGCAATTATCGTTTTATCAGAGGTTAAGGTTGCAAAAAATTCTTTGTAATTTGAGTGCCAGAAGGAAAACGTAGTTTCTGCATTGCACGTTCCTTCACTTTATGTATTATTACTATGTTAAATCTGAACTCTTCAATTACACACAGATCGATTTGAAATCGTGATTTCTCCATTTTCACCCTCCGGCAAATATATTCTTTCCGCCCTTGTGTGGTAAATAACCATTATTCGCTTAAGCACCCGCAATCATCCTAACTTTTTGAAAAGACGTCCGACCCAGATGATTTATTTCCCGTATACGACTTCCCCCACACACGATATGAGTTTAAGCCCCAGGGACTTGTCTGTGTCTCACGTATTCTTGTAGTACATGAAAATGATGAGTAGGTACGTTGAAAACACATTACAAATTGCACGGGGACCGTAATTCCATCTCCCGCAAAACTTCAGAATGAACTTCCAAATTAACGTTGAAACATACAGGACAACTCCTTTGTGGTAATAAAAACTTTGTGTAGTCGATTTGGTGGAAGTTGCTTCAGGTAGGTACAGGTGGTTAATAGCTTTGGAGAGCGACGTTTATGTCGGTTTTAGTGTGGGTGTAGCTTTGCCGCAAATGTGATTTGCTATTTTGATCAATGTGTAATTGCAATACGGTGTAATAAATAATAGCCGTTATCAGGGCCGGATTAAACAATAGTGAGGCCCGGGGGCTGATCAATATGAGGGGCCCTTGGTTGTGGGCCAGCTAGGGTATGCATTTCGTACTGTCAGGAAACTCTCAAAAGACTAACTGCCATTAATTTTTCACGTGAAAAACCGAAAATGCCAATTTCAGCAAGAGGTATACACTGGAAGGTGATTGTTTTAAAACCGTTAGCGACCTAAAGTGTGACCCATCTTGCTTCCTCAAATTTGAGGGAGAATCAATTGGCGTTAACTTCGAACTTCTAAGAGCCACCCACTTCGACAAAAGTGGATTTTCATTGGTTTAAAACTTCAAAATTCAATAAAATCGTTTTGATTAAAACCGGATTTTGTATTATAAGAGATGCTAGTAACACTATTGTCACCAGTTTTTTCTAAGAAAAAACCTTAAAACGCCGAAATTCTGTAGAAACTACGCATTTTTACATTTTCTAAAAGTTTTTAGCGACCGCAAGGGTGACCCATCTTATTTCCTCAAATTTGAAGGAGAATCGATTGGTGCAAATTTCAAAGTTCTAGGACTCGCACACTTTGAGAAAAGTAGGTTTTCTTTCATTTAAAATTCCAAAATAGAATAAAACTAATAAAAATTGCATTTTGTATTGTCAAAGGCTCTAGTGAAACCAATTTCCAGCAATTTTCCTGATAAAAACTTTAAAACGCGAAATTCACTAGGAAGCATAATTTTGTAAAAGTTTTTTGCGACCATAAGTGTGACCCATCTTATTTCCTCAAATTTGAAGGAGAATCGATCGGTGCAAATTTGGAACTTCTAGGGTTCAGACACTTCGAGAAAAGTAGCTTTTCTTTAATTTAAAGTTCCAAAATAGAACAAAGCTAATAAATATGGGAAAGTTTTAATCAAAATTGCATTTTGTATTATCAAAGGCTCTAATTACCAGCAATTTTCCTGATATAAACTTTAAAACGCGAAATTCACTAGAAAGCATACATTTTGTAAAAGTTTGTTGCGGCCGCAAGTGTTACCAATCCTATTTCCTCAAATTTGAAGGAGAATCTTTTCTTGCAAATTTCAGATTTCTAGGACTCGAAACACTTTGAGAAAAGGCGGTAGCGGTATAATAGCGTATAATGCATCATAATACAAATGCCCAACAGTAAGTACTTAGTTGTTTTGTTAGGAATATTTTTTGCGATAATTACTGAATTACAAAATTTCGGGGCTCCTTACAAGTTGGGGGACCGGAGGCTGCAGCCCCCCTAGCCCCCTCTTAATCCAGACCTGGCCGTTATGGATGATGGTTAGGTATTTTGTTACGAATATTTGGATATATTTTCCCGACATGGGAAGAATGAGAAATGTTGGCGCCTGTCAGGATGCGTCTACTCCTCTTTATCAAGATGATGAAGTTAGAGATTCATGCTTAATGCCCTTTTCAAGTGTCAGTCACCTGGGGCCAGCCTGTCGCCGGACAGACGAGGCCAGGCACCTACTTTGTGAATTTTAGAGAGAAATCCAAGACCGGTTCAGGTCCACGAAAAAGTTATAAACAGGTGATTTATATGAAAAGTGGCGGTGGTTGTTCCAAAAAATGAACGATTTATCAGAGAATTTTCGACCCTTAATTAGCCCTTCATCATCCTGCTCGACCCTTCGTTCTCGTTTTTATTAAAAGGGAAGTTTTGATCCTCTTATATCGTCGGTCATTTGCTGGGTTCTACCGATTTACGGTGCCTTGCTTAATAATTTACAAGCCTCTGTCATTTTTGTCTTTGATGACAGGAACGCCCCCTTCGACTAAGAATTATGTTGTTAAGGATTGTTTTGTTTGTAGTGGTCAATTTCCTTGGAGGAGGCGTGGCACGGAAAGTCTGGGATCTTCGCCAGGGCTTCCAAGAAAAGTAAACAATCAAACTGAGGTCCCGCATACCGCTCCGGTTACGGTAAGTACCGAAATTGTGTATTTATTTTTGTGTAGTCGGTAAACAACATACTGCCCCTCTTGAAAGGTGAAATTTCAATAATGAATTCAGTGAAAAGATTTTCTTTTTTGATCAAGAATATCCTCAATTCACAAGCTTATCAATGATACAACCAAATCGAGGGGAATTTGAAAAACGCAGTCAAATCAAAAAAAGAAAATGGAGAAAAGCAATGAAAGATATCCATCCAAGCGATGTGTATTTCTGTTAGTGTTTATCACGTTCGTTGGTGTGTATGTAAGGCTCGGCTGAATTTACTTGAGGAATCGGGCGCAGCTTTTACCAATCTGCACCTAGTAGTAGTGCCTGCGCAGCCGGACAGATGTGTGACATAAAGGGGAATTGTGGAAATTTTGCGTATAAGTATTAAAAGACTGAACTGGGACGTTAAATTAAAAAAAGGACAAAAATTTATAGAATTACCAATACAATATTCGAGTAATTTTAAGAAAACCTACTTTTCGAGCACCCCTTTGAAGGGCAGTAGCTCCCTTAGGAGGCATTTTCGACAAATGTTTTCTTTAACTATTACTCTGATTACTCTAAAAGGTACTGGAAAAATATTGCAGCCTAATTTCAGGACACCCTGTATTTACTTTTAATCGTATTTTCAAAAAATATTCTATTTACACATCTGTGTACGACGTTTCAGCTCGATATGTCGCTCCGTTCTGAAGTTATTCGACGGACAGACTACACGAATATAATTAAGATAAAATAGACCTAACCTAACCTAACCTAACCTCCGTTTATGTAATGGTACTAAAACTGCTATCATATTTTTAAAAAAATTGTACTTCAGAGGGGAATGCGAAAAACCCACTAAAATCAAAAAAGAATAGAGAAAATCGAGATTTATTTGAACCGATGGACGCTAATCGCGATTTAAATAACAAAACAGAAATCCGAACGCGGTGGAAATGTGTAACAGGAGGTTCTCGTATCGATTTCCGCAGGCGGAATCGTCCACTCCTGCAATACTCACACAGAGCAACCTGGCGAAGAGATAATTGCAGAAATATCGGAAGGACACGCGGTTCCTAGAATGTTGTTTTTCAATTCACCACTTTGTTATTAGGACACGATCTCCGTAAATTTAAAATTCAGCGTGTTCAGGTTTGGGATTGTGGGATTATAGTAAACGAACGGTCCAATTTAAACATAAGACCGGAGTTTATCGAGCGCAAAATCTAATTTTAAATATTTACACTCCAGTTGCCGAAAGTGCAAGAGCTGCACCTTCTTAAAAAAAGTCGATTTAATCAATATACCGGTCTTAAATTAACTTTTTCTGCGACAATAACAAGGATAGACAGGACAGAAATTAACCCTTTACAAGACAGATGGCTTTTACTGCCTTTTTTTATCGGGCTCTCAAAATTTTATTTGACGCCGATAAATTCGGTTTTAGTGTCTGTAATACGGATTTATTCGAAACGAGTATTTTTCGGTTTTATTTATTCAAGACCGTAAATCACTTTGTGGAGGTTAAAAGAGTGGCAACTAATTTCAACCCTTAATTGTAAGCCCCTGTCCCTGGCATCAGGAACATCTCAGTTTCAATCAGGAGAATTTATTACTGCTGCGCTTGACAGTTGGGCAATGGTGTTATCCATAAATCTGCATTACATGCGTTGAAATTATGCAGAATTTTATCCAGTGCTTTCTAGGTATCATCCAAAGTTATATAAAAGATATGAAGACCTGTTTATTTGAAGACGTTTTGTGATACGTCCCAGCAAATTTAATATAGAGGCTTCTCTTGACGTAACACTCCCTCACTCTCATTTTCAATATTTTAGCGAGGAAAATGCTAGAAATAGGCCTGAATTTGTTCGGGCTTTTTGTACCTTTCTTTTTGCACTTTTAGCCATGGAGATATGTAAATTATCCGCCAAGACAACGCGTTACGGGAGAAGTGTTTGAAATGCCAAAGACAAAGAAAAGGAGGAATGTTAAAAGTAATCGTCCTAATTCTTGGATTGATTCGATTCCTATTGTTTTGAAGATGCACGTAGTTGCCACTTACCCGAATGCATAATGAACGTTTTATTTTAATGTTACCCGTTAGTTGTGGTTGAGACTCTGTAATGTCGATTGTGTTAGTTTTGATAGAAAATGATCATCTACTTCTATGTAAGTCTTGTCTTTTTAGAGTTTGTTTGATTAATTTCTTTAGAGTTTGTTTGATTAATTTCTTTGAAATGTTGATGCAAATCCTCGACAGATTCATGACAGACACGGCCGGCATCATGAATAAACGCCGGTAAAAAAACTTTTGCTTATAGCTCTATCTTTTTCTCATGCACGAAAAACTTATATTTGCATCCTTTATTAATGCAAGTATGGGCATATTGTAACGCTTTATTCATTCCACCCATTGCATTGTTTGGAAAATTGCCATTTTAGAGGCAAAAACGCCCTTTTTGAGTTTTTCTTAGCAAAATTATTATAGAATTCGATAGCTGTTGCATTACCGAATCGAAAACCTTAGTGCGATTTAAAAAAAAAATTTTACATTGTAATGCGCACGACAGCATCAGCGATCCACAACGTACGATCTCTGCCTCACAGATTCTGGCTTGGTTAAAGTTAAATGCTACATTTACAGATTCTGGGGAAAGTTTCTACCGTCTCCGAGACTGCCAATTTTTAACCTCCCCACTCCACTTCACCATTTAAAAAAAGGGAGGTTACTGCAATCACTAAAATTTTCGAATTCGAGATAAGACCGGATCTATACGTTTTGAGGTCTCAGGAACCCAAAAAAGTGATTTTTAAAATGTGTCTGTATGTATGTACGTACGTTCGTAAACACGCCACAGCCCAAACTACTCGACCGATTTGGCTGCAATTTGGTACGTGCGCATGTGATATCCCAACTTAGATCTGAAAAGCTTTTGGAGCCAATCGTGCAACCAGAAATGCCATTTTGGCACATCAACTTTTAAATTTTAAATGTAAACCCCCATTTTTCACGTCACAGTAAGAAAAGCCTTCAGATTCTGCTTCCAAAGATGTATTCACTGTCAGTGCCCCTTTGACCAAAAACTAAAAATATCGAGATTTTTATCGGACTTTAAAATCGCGGTACAGCCCAAGCCCCTGAACCGATTTGGCTGAAATTTTGCATATGGGGATTGTATTACACGTCGAAGAGCTGAACAAATATTGGATTTAATCGACCCACGGATAGTGCCGTTTTGGCACACCAATTAACAAATTTAAAGGTATTCTCTCTTTTACCCATCCAAAACAGATTTTTGAAAGATTCATTGTCACCATCAGAAAGGTCTTCAAATTCTGGTTTTAAATGAGGTAGGATTTATTCACATTTAGTACCCTTTGGGTATAAAAATCGAAATTTTGCAGTAACATTGAAACCACGTTATAGCCCAACCTACTGGATCGATTCGTGCGAAATTTGGTACATGTAGGTTAGGTGACCCGTTGAAGAGCTGAAAGGCTTTTGGGAGCAATTGGCCGACGGGAAGTGCCATTTAGGCATATCAACTTTAAAATCTTGAACACAAGTCACGGAAATCAAAGACCCACGCGTTGGGGAGGTTCCAGCCGCTTCTCTGCTGCCTTTTTTTTTGCTAAATCTAAAGCAATTTTTTACAATTTTTCCAATATTCCTAACAAGACTGTTTCAAGAAACACAACGCAGATGTATTTAGTTAGTGTGTAATATCAAGTTGAAACTTTTTTGTTGTGATTAAGTATTGTATGCAACTCACGACACGAGTATAAAGTTTGTTAATCCCTCAACGAATTAATGCCCTTGCCCCTCGGGAATAAAATTGTACTTTACTTCCTTGATACATAAATGAGTATTTCATTTTGGTAGTGGTGAATTAAAATTAAATAAAAAAATTATAACAAAAATGTTGCAACTGCAAAGCACTTGGTAAGTTTACTTTAAAAAATGGGCAGCTACGGAAGCGGCTGGAACCTCCCCACTTGGTGAATTTTCCAATCCTATCACCAATATCAAGTAAATGTTACTGTTTACTATATCTAATAGTTTCACTCCACCAAACCTAAGGTGTTTTCTGTGATTTTTCTAAATTTGACGATCTTTTGCCAAAAGGGCACTAAGTTTGAATACAATTTTGAAAACAAAATTTGAAGACTTTT
This sequence comes from Pycnomerus fuliginosus, assembly GCA_963924575.1. Classification (NCBI taxonomy): domain Eukaryota; kingdom Metazoa; phylum Arthropoda; class Insecta; order Coleoptera; family Zopheridae; genus Pycnomerus; species Pycnomerus fuliginosus. The sequence continues at coordinate 9,307,478 of OZ004624.1, read as the reverse complement.
CATGTGCTGATAGAGAAAATGGGAGTTCATTATTCAAGTTTCAAAGTTGGTATGCCAAAATGGCACTTGCCATTCGCCGATTGCCACCAAAATTAAATCAGCTCTTCGGCGGGTAATGGTATCTCTACCTACCAAATTTCAGCCAAATCGATCTAGTAGTTTGGACTGTAGCGTGTTATTTAATGTTTCTTCGAAATTTCGATTTTTTTGATTTTGTGCCAAAAAGGCGCTAAGTATGAATACATTTATAGATACAGAATTTGAAGACCTTTCATGTGCTGATAAAAAAAAATTGTGTTCATAAGTCAAATTTCATAGTTAGTGTGCCAAAAAGGCACTTGACGTTTGCGGATCGGCAAGAAAATTAACTGGGCTCTCCAGAGGGCCAACACTAAACCACATTCCAAATTTCATTCAAATCCGTTCGACAGTTTCCGAGAAATCGTGCTCACATACGTACATACGTACGTACGTACGTACGTACGTACGTACGTACATACGTACATACACACAGACATTTTTTAAAAACCACTTTTTCGTGATCCTGAGACCTTGAAACGTAAAGATCTGGTGTTATCTCAATTTCGAATTTTGGACTGATTGCAGTAACCTCCCATTTTTATATCGGTTGTGGGGAGGTTAAAACGTAAATAAATCGAAATTTTTGGAAAAGCAGATTTGTTTTAACGAGCTATTAAAAATTGGGGACTTCAAAAACAGACGATTTATAAAACTTCATTGGCTATTATTTGCTTTTGTAATGCATAACACTAAAAACAAGCACTTTCCAAATTTAGACGCGGTGACTAATTTTTATCTAAAGGAAACCCACGCGCGTCATTTTAGCAAAAATTAAAAAACAATGTTATCTAATTCATGATTTAATGAGTTGAATGAACGAATTTCCATTGAAATATTGTAAGATAATAACCTCAATTTTCTGTGTTACAATCATAATCAGTTGAACTCACCTGTTCATTAGCTAGCGCCTCGACTGTACATATTTAAAGGGGTACTAAAGAAAAATTACGTAAAAAATTTTGTTCAGCAAGCAGGTCGGAGGTAGCATAATAATTGTTGTTTCACTTAACCTCTTCTAAGAAATAAAGTAAAATGCAGTATTTTTTCCGCAATTGATTTTGTTTGCACAGCTTACTATTTTATCGGCGAACTAATGTTATTAGGTTTCCCTTGGTTTCGCTTTCTCTTCAACAAGTTTTTTTTGTTTATTTTTGACATTTGTTGACTTAAAGTTAAAACAATTTAAAATTATAAAAATGGTGGCGCTTGGGCGAACTTATTCCTTTCTCTTTACTACCCCTTTATGGAATTTATCACAGACCTTGCGAACTAAGGACCGGTGCATAATCTCCTTGCGGGCTAATATCCGTCAGGCAAATTGCACGACGGACTAGGTGTGCGAGCTAATTAAATCTCCAGTACAAAGCAACAAACGTTAAAACCGTTATTATTGCAGCTCATTGTTGCAGAAAATGGCAAGAGTCCTGCCACTAAAATTATATACAATTTGTCGGCCGTATAAAAGTAACAATTACATTAGGATTATTCAGCATAATCTAGTACCCGCATCTGTTCCCTTTCTGTTACAAATTATCACAATAATATGTATTCATGTTAAGGACAGATTACGATCAAGAAACGGAACAAAGTAGCCCAGCATTAAACATATTTGCGTTTTTAAATTCTATCAGAGCCAGTTTTACCTAAAGGTATGAGCGCTATCACAGACGTGACAAATCAAACAGCACGGATTTTAGTTATTAGTTATTACCCATGAAAGCCACTAATTAGAGAAATTGAATCTTGGAAATGTGCCTTTACATAATGGACATCTAATGATCTGAACGATCGATCGTTAGAGTTTAAATAACAAAATAATTTCCAAAAGATTTTTAACGAGGCGATATCTATCCAATTAAAGCCACGACCTACATCAATTATTTAATTATTTAATTGAAAAATTCAAGGCGATTTTCCTCGAAAATCCTGCAACTTCACTGGAGACGCTTATTAATTCATAAGGCGCGGATAACAAGTTCTAGAAATGCAGATAGGAGATAAGGAGTTGCAGAAAATGAGAAGTCATTAGCCATTCGACGGAATTTTCATTACCGGGTTGGCGGGCTAGAGATGATGTTACCATAAGGAAGTACAAGGTGTTCCTATATTCATAGTCCTAACTCCGGGACGTTATTCCTTACATCATTCTAGGAAGAAAAGTTCTTATGGACAAGTCCGGAAATGCTTTATAAGGGAGCTGCGCCCGTTTAAAGGGGTACTCAAAATATCAGTTTTCTCAAAATTTCTCAAAAAATATGAACAATAGGATTTTGAAATTCAGAGCAATTTTTAGTGCTATAAATAGCTTTTTCTTCGATTTTTTTCAGATTTTTAATAACATCAGAGGTGTGCGTTCTTACACATTTTTTTACATTTTCTTTTGTTGTAGTCATTTTTCTCACCAAATAATAATAAAATCTTAATCGGTGGTCGATTCTACCCAAAAAAGAGGCTCTTGTTGAATGTCGCTAAAACGCACCATTTTCGATTAAAGTGACTTTGATTGGTTTAGAGCGCGAAAATATCTGTTGTAAGATTTATCTTATCTACCTAAATTAGTGAAAATAAACTCAGAATATGATATCTTACATTATTTTAGAAAGAAAAGTTCATATGGACATGTGGCGGTAAATAATTCCTAAGGGGGTTATGGTCCTTCGAATAATATGTTTTTCGTGACTCCATTCAAAGGACTTTTAATAAACATTTTCTGCCGTATCTTAATATGAACTTTTTTTCCTAAAATGATGTAAGGAATCATCCTCCATCTTCATTTTCACTAATTAGGTAGATAAAACACAATGCTAATCACAAATTTTCGCACCCTAAACCAAGTGGAATCATTTAATTCGAAAATGGTGCGCCCTAGCTACATTCAACAAGAGCACCTTTTTTATGTGCAATGGACCAGAGATTACGAATTTGTTATTATTTGGCAAAAAAATGGCCCACAACAAAAGAAAATGTAAAAAAATATGTAAGACCACCCAAGAACGCACACCTCTGATGTTATTAAAAATCTGAAAAAAATTTAAAAGAAAGCTCTTTATAACACTAACCATTTCTCTGAATTTCAAAATGCTATTGTTCATATTTTTCGAGAAATTTTCAGAAAACTGATTTTTTGAGTACCGTTTTAAAGGGGCGCAGCTCCCTTGTAAAGCATTTCCGGACATATGTCTATGGGAACTTTTCTTCCTAGAATGATGCAAGGAATAACGTTCCGGTGTTAGGACTATGAATATAGGAACACCCTGTATAATGATCACGTCTGTCAGCCCTTCATGGCTGCGTTTTTAGTTGGCACCTCGAAACTTGTCTATGTCATTTTGTCATTTTCATTCGAATTCGATGTGCAAGGATACGTCATTTTCATTTGAATTCGATCATCATTCGCATTTGAATTCAATGTGCTCGTCAATTTTCATATACAGGGTGTCCCAACTGTCTGCATTTGGTCGATATCTCCATTACCATTTGAGATAGCGAAAAATCGTTAAATACAAAGTTGCAAAGGGTCAAACAAGGTACATTTTAAAAATACAATCCTGTATATAGGCTGTCCCACTAAGGAGTAACAATACAAACATAGGTTTTTTTAAATAGAAGACCCTGTATTTCAATTTTTTAATAGATTCTATGATGAATTCCAAGTAACATTCATTAATCATGTTTTCATCTGAAGATATTGGCAATTTTGCGGGAAAAATTACTTTTGCAGTACTTAATTTGATAAATAAACCCACAACCAATTTTCAACCTTTGGTTTTGAAAATTTACCATGTCATTAACGAAGGTTTGGGCTATCCTTAAAGCTCTTGAGCTTCTTAAGTTCTTAATTGTAAAATCAAGAGTTGAATTTGGCTAGACAATTTCAACGAGAACGATCGACGTTGTCACTCTGACAAGTAGTATTTCCGTTTAGAAAATACCACTAGTGAAATTTCCAGTTGAATTGTCATTTGAATTCGACTTGTAGGGCCGAGTATTAGAATGTATTTTATTTTAAAAACTCTACGCTTTTATTGTATAATTCAAGTCGCATAAATTAAAAGCCATTAAATGTCTAATAAAAAGGAAAACGAAAAGGACTTGCCATAGAGTTTATATGTTGCGGGCGTATTGGCCCTCCGCCCAAAAAACTTTCGCAATTAATGTCCCGTTTCCGTCGGATTTATCACTTAATTTTGACTTTGGTGCGAGACGCGTCGGCCTAAGAAAACAAACTCTCCTAATTTCGAACGGTCTTGAAAGTGTTTTCTAAACAATTGTCCTTTGGAGTTAAATCGAGCCGTTTAATAACAGAGAGCTTTGTGTGTGTTTGCAGCCTCTGCACGAAGGAAGTCGTCGACGATCACCCCTAGGCGGAGCCTCACGCCAAGCCAAAGCTACGTCAACCCCACAACTGTTGGAGTCTCCGGAGAACAGGTGGGTTCACTTAATTTGAACACTATTGAGTCAGTGGGGGATTTTTTAACGTCATCGTCAAAGCTTTGATGTTCCGTGAAGTGGTTTCGAGACGGGACGGGATTTACTCTTTTTCGTTGCAGGAAGTGGATTGAAAAGGGAGATCATTCGGAGGAGACGAGAGTTAGTCCATCCAATAAGGAGCTTGGTTCTAGGAGAAACCTGTCAGGTAGGGAAGCATAATTAGTTTTTTATAAGACTTCGTCTGAATGGGGCATAATGGAGAGTTTTGAATAGTGCTGGCAGGTTCAGCTATTTTACATTGAATTTTATTACTTCAAGCAAGACTTCATCACTTTAATTTATTACTTGTTATTTCCACAATTTTTAAATATGGAAAATATAATTTTTATATTCTACGCTCGCAGAGCACCTACAAAAATCGAATCGCCAAAAACATAAAATCTTTCTCTTTTGGGGTCCTGGGTATCCAAAGATGTCTATATGTCTGTAGACATGCTACAGCCCAAACAACTGGACCGATCTGGCTGAAATTTGCTATATATGGATATTGTATTATGTATCCACGGAAGAGCTACTCAGGTTGTAAATTTTAGTGCAATTTTTTCGAAAAATGTCATTTTACGAACGAACTGGGGGGCATTTCACACTCCAAATACTTGTACACCACTGCCGAATTTTCATGGCACTGCCGTAAATTTGTACACCACTGCCGACTGTGAGTCCCCCGACAGCCCAAAAATTCATAAACCACTGCCGAATTTGACACAATTTTTGCAACCACTGCCTAACATTTCCCACTAACACTGCCGAAAATTTGTACACCACTGCCGACCGTGAAATCCCCCCAGAACGAACGTACGTACGTACATACACAGACACATTTTAAAAACCACTTTTTTAGGTTCCTGAGACCTCAAAACGTATATAGATCCGGTCTTATCTCGAATTGAAAATTTTTGCAGTAACCTCCCATTTTTTTAAATTGTAGGACTGGGGAGGTTAAAAAGTGACCGCAAAATGTACTTATTAGCGCATTTGTAATGTAAACTTTTACCGATTTTTACAGAATCTTTCTTTCCAATAAGTGTTGTAATGAAGCTTTTCGATGTCGGTTTCCTAAGCAACACTAGCGGAATTACCAAAATTATTCGAAAACAATTATTCGAAAGAGACAATTCATTATTCGAATGAACAATTCTTCGAAAACAATTATTCAAATGAACAATGTATTGAATTGAAATAAACCCTTGTCGTTCGAGCATGGAGGGGACACGTGGCCGTATATTGGGTGAATTTTTGCCACTTTCGGTTTAACCCTCGGCCTCGGTTTAACCGGAAATGACTAATTTTTTTTTCAAATGGAATTATAGTTTTTTCTCAACGGATTTAGAGTTAGAAACTAGTATCATACTTGATCGCAAGTATAGTCACGGCCAGCGTACATTTAAAAAAAATCGAAGAAATCGCTGAAAAATTAAAATTTTTGAAAATTGCAAAAACAAGTCTACTCTATTTTTTAGAAATATATCCGATGGTATAGTCCGATATTTGTTTTCAGTTTCCGGTTTAACCGGAAATTGAAGCTTCCGTTAGATCTCGTTTCTTATAAACTATTGAAATAAAGACATAAAAGAAAATGTAATTGCACAGATGAGTTCACCTCAAAAAGACTAACTCAACGTGTTTTTGCGTTTTTTGAAAATCTCAGTTTTTCGCCGATTTCTTCGATGTTTTTGAAAATCTAGGGTGTACGTGACTCCACTTACAGTCAAATATAATACTTGTTTCTTATTCAGAAAAAATCGTAGATTCCGAATCCGTTGGGAAAAACAAAGTTAAGGTCATTTCCGGTTAAACCGGATGTGGAAAAAATTTCTTCAATATACGCGCAGACCTCCCCATCCGTGTTGGGATGACCAGGGTTTATTTAATTTCATTATCTTTTTTACGTCCAAAGATATTCAAGGTGGAAAGTTAAAAAAAAACACCCTGAGGTATGTAACACGTGAGAAAATGCATAATTTCCTTCCTTGTGTGCTTACAGACTCTGCAATAAGGACACGCGTAAGGAAATCATTTTTTTTTCCACTTCTAACATGAACAGCCTCGTTAATACTCCTATTATCGCACTAGTGTTTCAATATTTTTTTTACCACACTCTCCGAGTGCTGTGTGGCCTGTTTTACCGAGATATGTTCATATTTTGTTCGAAATAATTCGCAAACTGTGTATGTCCCGGATCAATTGTAGCAGATTTCACTCGTTTGATTTTAACTCTGCAAATAAACATCTATACCTAATGGAAATAAAAGTTTCGTCTTACGCACCGATGAAAAAATTCCCGCGTTGTCGTATTTTGAATTTTGAGTTCAATGTGAATATCTACAAAAATAGTTTAAAAAATTACCTTTCGGATAGCCTTTACTGGTAACAGCTGGTATTAATTGTATTAGCGGTAGCAATTATTTTAGTTGTGATATACGACGAAAGTTTCATTTCCTTTACGTATACCTAATTCTTAAGTAAAAATGCACCTTATAAACCTGTGAATTTGACAATTAAATTAGGGAAGGCGCATTTATGTAAGTTCAATTGTAACATGAGCCATAAAACAAATAAGAATTCAATTTGGTTTAAACGTAAGAAAGTCCATCGAAGATTACAGGATGAAAGTGGTAATTAAAATAACTAAAAATTGTAAATATTAAGAAAAGAGGGCGCTCACAAAAAATAGTTTTACCAATTGAATTCCTAATCAGAATCGAAATAAAAATTATTGAATCGTTATTAACAGATATTGCGCCCAATTTTACATTCCTTGCATTAAATCAAATCTTCCATACTTTGATTATTGGGGCATGTTGTTCTTTTAATGGTAATGTAAGAAACTTAACCTCAACGTTATCGGTTCATTAAATGAAAAATAAACCTTAATCCGTACAATGAGAGAAAAATTTCACTTCAATGTTAGAGTTAGTAAAAGAATCTATAATAGGAAAAACCTTACTTTAAGAGGGGAAAATCCAACTTTGCGACATAAACAACACTCACACTGCCAAATATAAACTACCATCTTTTGGGAGAGATTCAGAATACTACTTTACCGTGCAAGCAGTTTCATTTCAATTATTACGTGGCAGTAAAAAACGCCGTGTTACATTGACCCCTGTTACAAACGTCACCGGTCTCCCCTACGTCTCGTATCATATTACGATACTATACATTATCAATTGTCCGCGGTTCTTCGAATTTCTATCCAGAATGATAATGTGATATAAATATTTATTCCTGCACTGAGTAGGTTTTTTTTGCCGATCGTTTAAAATTAACATAATTATAAAGTTATTATTTTCAACGGTTATTTTTGACGTTTACCCATGATGTGTTTGTTGAGAGGTTACTATGTAAAAGGCAATTAGTAATTACTGCCTAGTAGTGCCTAGGCAGTAAAAGTAGCATTTTACTGCCGCAAAAGTGTCATTAAATATGCACTTTTAATGATAATCGAGGAAAAAAGTAGGTTTGCTCACGCTTTTACGTTTTATGACGTCATAGTGAAGTGACGTGTAAAGAAGAATGGGGCTTACCTGATGCTTATCAATTATCCGGAAATTTCATTCTGATAATAATTTCCTTTTTATCTGATTGATAAGGTAATCTAAACGAAAATGCAAAATGCACCTTCAAGATTTAGACATTTTAGAAATATAATAGAATTCTGACGTATCAAATAATTGAATAAATCATATGTCATTAATTATTATAGGAATCACAATAAATCCCCCCTCCTGTTAATGATTAATTCGTAAACACACGATATCAGGCGATTAGTTTTTACTAGCCCGTTTTTTCTCAATGATTTATTGTTGAAATATGTGTGTGTGCACTATGGATGTGTCAAAGTGTTCGTTTTGTTTTGGTTAAAACACGGTGGAATTTTAAAAAAATGGATTACTGCTACCTCCAAGAAGTCTCCACGCCCTCACCGGAACGTCCTCCCTGTTATTTTTCATGCGGTTCGTATTATTTCCACTTTCATCATTGCCCCTTTTTATTTGAAATTCAGCTCGTGTGCGACCAGCTCTTATCGGTGTTTCCAGATCGTACGTTATTTCTGCAAGAAGGAATGACCTACGCAACGCGATACCTGCCAGTGTTTTATTTCCCCACTATATTATGTGAAATTCATTTTAATAATTTATGAGAGAGGATTCCGCGCTAGAATATGTCGGCAGATTTCAATAGCCCGAAAGTTTTATTACCGAGTGAAATGTTCTGGAGTTCATAACGGGGAGGAATAATGAGATTCACGATCTTATACATATATGACTTTTCACTGCAAATTAATGGATGCTTTTTCATCTGAGATGCTATTTTCAGAGGTAATTTGGAATTTTGATTCGTGCTCATTCCCTAGAGAACTTTCTAGGACAGATTCGCGGTTTTTTTAGTAAAAAAGGATTTCTAGAGAAAAGACCTGATGGGAGCAATTCGTAACCGGACGTTTTGTTATCGAAATTTTTGTTCAATAACCGTTTTAATTAATACCACCATAATTAGCATGAACGCGATAAAATATATCTACGTTTTAGGGTCCTGGCGTTTACACAGCGCTTCCAATACATTTATTGTGTTTACATAGGGCTTAGAATAAATATATTTGTCGCAAACGTGTTTATATTACCAAATTTAGATTCTACAAATGTATACATAATGCCGTTCACTTATTTTATTGTATTACTGAAGTTATTCCGGTTTTCACAGATAAAGTACCTTTCTTAAAAATCAGTTTATTGGAAATATTTCGTTTCCAGAGTGCCGTAGGTAAAAAATACACAAATTGGGCAATTCGAGTAAGCCGTAATGTTGGGGAATTTTTCCTGTTTAGCACAGGATGCATATAATCAGAAGTAATGCGTTTTTTTTATCCCCGTGCTCTTTGTACAAAGTTAGAAGTTTTAATTTTTAATGTTTTGAATTTCGCATATAAAAACTTGATAACTTAGGAAGATATAAAAGATTTTGTGGCTTTTGTGTTCTCCAAAATGATCGCAAACGCTTACTTTAGCGAGTTAGGTCGCAAAGCTTTCAACTTTCAACAATGATGACTTTGTGATTTATTTTGTTGAAACGCGATTGACGAAAAAATCTCGTGTGTAGCTCGCCTACAAAGTGCATTCCGATCTCACGAGATTGCCGCACTCCGCTGCACGTCGCGCGGCAACTATCTCTTATCGATCGGGAATATATCAGTTTGCGGGCTTTCCACACAATGTAGGTACTATCTAGGAACTTTTTCAATTAAAATTTCGGTAATTAAAAAGCGCAAAAAATTATTTGACCCCCCTTCTTCCCCCTAAAATTAACGTAGGGGAGACCGGGGTAGGTTGCAACAAATTTTACATTATATTTTTTATAAATTATATCAAAATAGAGAAATGATTCAAGAAGCTTTTTTTGAAAAGTTTAATGTTTTAGGAACATACTTAGAACAAAAAAAATAACATATTAAACGAATTACTAAAATTATAAAGAAAAACAATAGCGCGTTCGCGCGTTGCAAGTTGCCCCGTGCTAGGGGCAATTTGCATCATTATTTGGGGCACATTGCATCATCATTCTCTAACACAATAAACATGCCATAATACAAAAGATTTTAAGAAGATTCGTCTGAATACTCCGAATTACAATTTATGCAATCAAAATAGACGTCATTGCCTGCACAAGAAGCGTGTGCCCACTTTTTGCAGTGTCTGCATTGCAACCAGTCTTCTTTTTCTTCTTTCCCTTTATAGGTTCTGCCGCAAATTAGGCATATTTCATTGTCCTCTTCTTCCTCTGTATCAGTTGAACTTTCCTGCGCCTTTTTTTGTTGCACTTTCCGTCCTCGCAAGTTTTTAACTTTCATTTTTCCCTTAGTTGAAGGTTCAGCTTCATCCTCAGATGAATTAGAAAAGAGTCTCCGCTTCTCCTGACATTTTCCCTTCCTTTTTGAAATTCTTTCTTCTTTAAGTCGTTTCTTTTGATCCCTCAATCTCTTTTCTTCTTCGATTGCGAATTTTTCCGGGGTGTCGGTTAGAATAGCCGTCTGTTTTCTTTTTCGTCCCCTATTGGAAGATGCCTGGCGTGCCTGAGCTTTCGGGAATGGACGGACCGCCTCTGGAGAGAATGTATTTGCCTTTTTAGCTGAACTCATCTGATCTGCAGAGCAACCTGCAACAGATAGGTCTCTAGCACTTGGACCCACCTGATCTGTAGAACAACCTGCAACAGATGGGTCCCTAGCACCTGATGGGCCATCCTGATCTGCAGAACAACCTGCAATACATGAATCCTTAGCAATTGATGGATCCACCTGATCTGTGCTGCAACCTGCAATGGATATTTCCCTAGGTTGAAAAGGATTTGGCCTGTCTGTTACAAAGGCAGGTGCAAAGTCAGTTTCCGTAAAATTATCCCGATTAAATGGGCATATTCCCGCCTTTGAAAAACCTGAAACCACGTTTTTTGGGATTGCAGCAGTCAAAAATGCATTTTTAATAATCCCGGGTAGATCGTAAATAGTTAGCGTTTTTCCTGGGTTATTTAAAAGCCAGGAACTGATGCCTGCACTGCAAAACCTCTTGAATGGTCCAAAAACCGCCAGGTCCAGAGGTTGCAATCTGTGAGAGCAGTGCGGGGGGAAAGAGAGCAATATGATTCCATTATTCTTGCATAAATTCAGAGCGTTACAGCTTAAATGTGAGGAGTGGTTATCAAGCAGCAATAAAATGGGAGACTCTTTGGTCGGTTTTGCATGCTTGATGAAGTGTTCAAGAAAAATCAAGAATGACTCTTCTTGCATCCAGCCCGATCCATTTGCTACACCAATGCATCCTGGTGGTCCTTCCCTGATGAAGTGATCTTTAAATTTTTTCCTCGGGAAAATGAACATTAACGGAATTGAATTTCTCTGTGCATTCACCGCTGCAGCAGCGGTAATCATTTCCCCGCGTTCTCCTGATGTCACAGCGCCCACCTGCTTCGTACCTTTTTTTGCAACTATTTTGTTAGGCCTTAGAACAGTAGATATTCCAGTCTCGTCCATGTTCCAAATGTGAGAGGGTTCGAATGGATAGCGGGACAAAACTTCTGATAATTTGTCGTAAAATAGTGAAACGTTTGCTTGATTGAAGCTTGTAGCTCTCGCTAAACTTGTGGCTTCTGGTTGACGAATAGATAAACCTTGATGACGTTTAAGAAACAGGGCAAACCACTCAACTCCAGCTTCTTCTTTTTCAGACCAAGAATTGGGTATCTTGATATTGTACAGCAGAGCAGATTGGTAAGCAAGTTTTCGAACATCAGCAGGAGCTAACCCAAACATGATGTCGCTGCTTCGTGTAATGTATTCCATTAAAGCATTTTCTTGCTCTTCAGTGAATATTTTCATTTTCGAATATCCAGTGTATGAGGGCATTTGTGCCTCAGCTCCATTTTCAAGAGGGATGTCACGTTGTCGATTTATTTTTGAAATGTACCGGGATAGTGTTGAGTAGTGAATATTAAAATCTGCCGATACTTTCCTAATTGAATAATCCTTATTACCTCCATTATGAAGAACGAGATTCGCCGCTCGCATCATTACATCGGGAGGTGTATTACCCCTTTCCGTTTTTCTCTTGTATGTTCGCATTCTGGAATAAAATTCAGGAACTAAATTAAAAAATATATCTATGGGCTAAGTTGCAACATTGCAACAAATGTGGGGTAAGTTGCAACAGTTGTTGCAATTTACCCCAGTCGAGTTGTTGCAATTAACCCCAGTCGTGAAATCTGACAAGTTTAACCTAAAATTTGCACTTTAGATTCATCAAGCACAATGGGACTTCAAATCAGATGAAAGAAGAGTATTTGACCTAATACTTAAGCAGCATACATATTTGACATCTAATCATTATGATATTGATATACAACATTTTCTAAGATGATGAAAAATTTACTTACGTTATTCGAAAAACACATTTCATCACCATTCTCGAGCCACTGCGCAGGTCCTGCAGCGCTTTCTCTGGGGCGGTGGTTATACTAATGCTTCAATGAATCTGTAATTTGTGAACTGTTCGCAGCTTCCTTCTTCCAAAAAATTAAAGTGTTGCAACCTACCCGTGTTGCAACTAACCCCGTTCTCCCCTATACCTGCCCAGATTTTTTTTTACCAGCGTAGAAGTAAAAAATTGGCAGCCTCGGAGACGGTAGAAACTTCTACTTTTTCACAGAATTTGTAAACGTACAGATCGTGAACCAACCAAACATTTTCTTTATTATGTTGGCAACACGTGTAATAGAATGAGGCCATAGAATACAGCTATGTTCTTAAATAATTTCAATCAAGTTGTAAATAATTGTATTTGCCGGCTAACAACAGAACTATGAGTAATTTTGCATTCCTGGGTGGGCTTTGGAAGTTTGAAACTAAAAGTCATGTCTTTGATTCTGTCAAAAAATCATTGTTTTACAAATTAATTGATAATTGACAAGGAAAAACGTAAAATATCAAGGCTAGTATTCCCACAACCCGGGTTCGATTCCCATTGGAGACATGTCGTTTCATAATATTTTTAAATTTGTCTTCTGTGTAATTGTTACACTGTTAAAAGTTGGTAGCTATATTTACAAATTCTACCGCCTCCGAGATTGCCGATTTTTCAGTCTCAGATTATAATTTTGTTGCAGGGGTAACGACCGAGAGCGTATTACAGAAATTCAGGAAAACTTTTTCGTTGCGCTTCCAGAAGAAATCGAGCAAGGACAGTAATTCCGATATTGGAGAGACTCTCTCGGAGATTCTAGGGGAGCCCTCCGAGGACGAGTCACCGCAGCACGTACCGAACACGCATATCGAAGTCAAGGATGAGCAGGAACAAAAGAGCAGGTAGGGGGGAACCGAGGGAAATGGATTTGCAGAATTTTTGCGGTAACGGGAAAATTTTCCGATCGGATTTTCGCCATCAGATGACAGGATATTTTCCTGGATTCCACCCGGCATTCCTTCTAAACTGCTTTACCGTTGTCAGAACTAAATCAAATTGATGCGAACTTTGATTTAATATAACAACCGCGGAGGATCTGTTTCGCGGTGGATTTTGGCTCTGTAATTCAAGATACTTTTAAAAAAAAAATCAATAATCCTGTCTAAACGCAGTCAGATTCATTCGGTACAGTATGCGTCAGATCGTTTGTTACGCAACTGAAAACTTTACGGAACAGATTCGATAATGACAATTACTTTGAACGATATGACATTGATTGGATTTCAGGTAACTATGGTTTTAAGCGAGGGGTTAACCACGGTCCGATTTGAGGGACGAAAAATGCCCCCTTTACAAAAATGCCACAGAAATGCCTTATATTTTCAAAAAAATCCTCTCAATTGCCGTCGTAAAATCTCAGAATTCCTCGAAGTTTCTCAAAAATGCCAAAAAACTCCGCGAAAATACCACAAAATTCCTTCGAAAAGCCTTGAAATTCCTCAAAACGAAAATAATAAACAAAAAACGAAAAACTTTCATGCTTAAATATCCCTTATTCCAAAAGATTTATTAAGTGACCACCTGGAAATTGGTCTACATTCATGAGAAATTAGTGGGAAACTGTTTGGAAATTCTGGAAATTATTCAAAATTTATGAAAATTATTTGGAAACAACAACAACAAACGAAATAGTGTCAAAAGCATACGGGTAAACGCCAGCCTTAAGAATAATGTAGCCAAAAATCATGTTTACACGAACTTATGCGATGTAGTTTGGAGGTACCGAAGTTACAAATTCTCCCAAATTCCATTAAATTCCTCACAAATTCCCATAAATGTCTCAAATTACTTTGCAAATTCCACAATTTCCTTAAAGGACAATCAAATTCCTCTGCAATGCTAAAATTCCTCTGCGAGTGACGCAAAACCCTCGCGCGGCCAACCCATCGGTTTTAAGCCGTCATAACCGAGTCTGTTCCGCAACAAACGATCGAGCAAAACATCTGACGCTTACTGTACCAGCTTCGAAGAGATTCTCAGAAGGACCCCTTACAAAACCATCAGGAAACATCCTCTGTGTTCTCAATACAAAACGAATAAAAACTAGCAATGTACTTTAGGAAAATCGTGGAAAACGCTTTCCTGCCGAGTTAATTGTATTCAAAACCTCTTTTGCGGCAAATTCCCCCCAATATAACCGTAACAAATCCAATTTTACTTCGGCATTAAGACGGATTATGACGGTCGTTACGAAGTTTTGATGCGAAGTCGTCTCCAATTAATTTATACCTCGAATCATTGGAAAATGTTCGCTTGTTTCCAGATTCGGTCCATTAACATGGCGCTCGAGCAAGGAAAGAAAGAAGCTGAACAAAGCGGCCAGAAGCGCGAAATGCAACAGCGGCGACAGCGGAATCCAAATCGAGGTAAGGCCCTCCCATTGTTCCACGCTTTTATTAGCTCGAAGCACTCTTATATTTATTATCAAGCACACCGTAAAGTCGCCGGCATTGTGTTAAAGTTTATAACTTGGGAAAATTTTAGCCCCCTAATCTCCGGCGATGGGTAAGAGGTAGACGCACACAGAGCAAACACCATCCACATGATTGAAATAATAAATTTTTGTTATGTGACAGCACACTACTAATTTTTGTCGAATTTTTACTAGGCTGCGGCTAGAATAGCTTGGTAAGATATTTGTATAACATATAATTTTTATCACAGTTTGTTTGTTTGCGTGGTATTTCTCATGAATTACATCCGTACTGGTCAGCTGTTGGAGAGCACATTTTTATTGCTTACCCTTTTTTGTAAATTGTAAATATTTGTCGTGCACCCTTTTCGTGGCATTCCGCTTGTGATAACACTTTTATTTGTTCCTTGCGTGGGGTGGATGTAAATTTCCGAATTTGTGAAGTAGTCGACTAGTTTAAAACAGACGACTGATGGAGTCTTCTCGTATAAGTAAATGCAATCAAAAATCAAAGTTAATTAAAACTAGTTATAAAGCTGAAAATTGCAATCAACTATTTTTCCATTATGATGAACAAACATTAGTAAACACTCTCTTTGCGCTTTAAAGCTTTCACTAATCTAAAGGGGTGCAAAATGGCCATTTTCAGCCAAAATGCGCTCAGAATGCTGCAATATTAAAGCATGTTTATACCTAAATGGAATAACTCTAATTTTATTCTCTAACCGTAAAAATTCAAAGATGAGTTTTAATGCAGTCGCTCACAATGATCCACGGTAATGATCTCTTAACTTATTCTATAATGTCAACGTGTTGTCAAATGGAAAATCTGTAGACCATCCCTTATTTTTCATAATCCGGCTCGAAAAATTCAAAAACTGCCTATATACTTGGACATTTCTCCCCCCCTACGTCACAAAAGTCATACTGCCCGATATGAAGTTCTACGTTTCATGTCAAAATGACCTGAGTTATCGTAAGCCAAAAGCAAATAACCAAAAATTATTACCTACTAGAGGTAACCTTTCTAGGTAACAAGATAACTAGATGTAAGTATTTATTAGCCTTCATCTTCATCCCATCAGGTATACAGGGTGTAAACGAAACTAGTCGCCAAATTTTACCTGTAGATTCTTCTGTGAAAAATATGAAAAAACTTCCTATAAACATATGTCGAAAAATGCCTCCTAAGGGAGCTAGGGCTCCTTAAAGGGGCCACTTTGAAAGTGGTGTTTTCTCAATATCTTCAAAACAGTTAAAGATAGCAACGTGAAATTTGGTATCTTTAGAAAGCCTTTGATGATGAATTTATTGCTGTGGACAAAATTTTAAAATTTTGATCATATAAGCGTCCGTTCGGGGGGGGGGCTTAGGACAAAATTTCCTCAAGCATTTTTCTAAGTCGTTTTTTCTCAAATTTGACACCAGAGTCTGAAAATATGAATTACGTAAAAATGGTACTCTTGTGTGACATCGATAGGATGCACCATTTTCGAAAAAAATGGCTCTTCATTGGTTCAGGACTCAAAGATTTGTGATAGAAGACATCAAAACAACGTAAACAATTTCATGGGAGGGTTCTTTACTTTATTCTAGAAAGATAAACTTCTATGGACATGGGTCGAAAAATGCTTCCTAAGGGAGCTATGGTGTTTCAAATGGGGTCTGGGAAAGCATGTTGTTTGAAGGACTCTAGCTCCCTTAGGAAGCATTTTTCGACCCATATCCATAAAAACTTTTCTTTCTAGAATAAAGTAAAGAACCCTCCCATGAAATTGTTTACGGTGTTTTGATGTCTTCTATCACAAATCTTTGAGTCCTGAACCAATGAAGAGCCATTTTTTTCGAAAATGGTGCATCCTGTCACACAAGAGTACCATTTTTACGTAATAAGCTTCATATTTTCTGACTCTGGTGTCAACTTTGAGAAAAAACGACTTAGAAAAATGTTTACCCAAATTTAGTCCTAAGCCCCTCCTGTACGGGACGCTTATGATAAAAATCTTAAAATTTTCTCCATAGCAATAAATTCAGCAATAAAGACTTGCTAAAGGTACCCAATTTCGCGGTACTACCTGTAACCGTTTTGAAGATATTGAGAAAACACCACTTTCAAAGTGGTCCCTTTAAGGGGCCCTAGCTCCCTTAGGAGGCGTTTTTCGACAAATGTTCATAGGAACTTTTTTAATATTTTTCATAGAAGAATCTACTGGTGAAATTTGGCGACGAGTTTCGGTTACACCCTGTATTAACCTTTTTAAATGTGCAGTTCACCCCAATTACCGTTAAGTACCTAATTTACACTTTTATAAGACTTAAATTAATTCTAGCAATTCGCTGTTATTTACGTATCTCTACTTTGTTATCATCAAGCAGTCGGAAAAAACTTACCCTCAGAAGGCTTTGGTGCTGAAACTCATGTCCCTGACCCTGATTACTTTTTTTTCTTTAACATGTGTCAATAATTTATGAATTGTTCAAAATATATGTCGTACTGATTAGCGTACCCATGATAATGATCTATTCTATGGGGAACTAATGTCGCGGCTATGTTGTGGTCGGGGGCGAAATGTCCGAGAGTGAAATGTCCTCGGGGGCGAAATGACCGGGGGAATTGTGGGGGGCGAAATGTCCTATCCTATAACCAATATTAACAGGCGAGCAAAAACTAGCGTCCGTTTAAGGGAGGTGTCCGTTGTTCAGGGGTGTCCGTTAAGACTATCTAAAGCGAGATTTTCTCTCCCGCACATATTCTGTTTTTTGGCTGAATTTAACAATTCTAGCTCAATAGCACCCTAGAACACAAATAAATATATTGTGTACAGTTTTCTTTTTTTTTTAAGGTCCATATTAGAAATCAGATTTTCTATTGAGCGAAAATTTTCGCTCGAGATGCGCTCAGTAGAAATCCTGGCCTCAAAATATTCTAAAAAGAAAACTGTACTTGACGTATTTCATTATATTCTAGGGTGCTATTGAGCTAGAATTGTAAAATACCGCCAGCACTTTAAGAAAAAAATGTATCTAGAAACATAATTTTACTCCGAATATGATTGTATGATATTAGGGTTTGTAGGTGCCTCATAGGGGTGAATTGAACCCCATCATACAGTGTGTCTCAGAACGTTCAGCTGTACGAGCGATTTTTGCTCAAATTGCAGTGGTTATTCAAGGTTTCGTTTTAAATGGAAGACCCTAATTTGTTCAAAATTTTGTTATTTCTTTCAAATTACAGCCCCCAAAAATTGTGATGCTAGCTTTCAGCAAAACTCCGACTGCAGATTATGAAAAAACACCAACATTTTTCCAGTGATTAACTTTGTGAACTTTTCGAACGGGATTATGAAAAATTTTGCATATATAACACGTGAGAAACTGCACAATTTCCCTCCTTTAAGTTTACATAAGCAAAAATTTAAAATTGAAAAAGTGTTAAAAACCTGACCTGAGTTGTTCACATCCCAAGATAAAACAAAACATCCCCCCCACGATTTCATTCCCACTTAGCCTATCGTAAAACCAAATGGAGGATGTGCCTTGATGGTCCCTTTGTTTCTTCACATGTTTAACTATAACATGAATGGAGATTTTATTCTCTGCGGCGTTGAAATTAACGACTCTGTTGTTCTTTGACGAGCTTTTATAACTATTACGATTACGTCGAAAACGAAAATAATGCCCACAGTATATAATTTTGACGCATGCAACACCAGAGGTGCAATGAAAATGTGTTCGTTTGATCCTTCCGACCAGTTTTTGTTTACCATGTAGTTTAGAGCAAAAGTATTCATGATCGCTGGCTTTCCATTTTATTTGCTTCAGTTGCAGTTGCTAATTTTGTGCATTGTGTGAAAATTCTCAACTAAACGTCGAGCACGAAAATTCAATCAACACCCACAGGAATGGCGGTTCAATTAGATCGAGATAAGTGGCGCGTCTTCGGGGGACATTCCCGTTGGCGTTGCAATTAATTCCAATCACGTCCGAATAATGTAAATCATGTGCCTGAATTCGCAGATGTTAGGCTTCGATTATGTGTACGAATTCAATTTTCGGGAATCATCGCATGATTAATCGTTCATCTTGCTGTTTGGTATCAGGTTTCTGCCTCTAATCGTTGAATTTATTGCACAGGGAGACCAAAATTTAATTTGATCTAAATTGGCAAGACTGCGCGACCCTTCTGTACCTTGTAAGTTAAGGTAAGGCTTTGTGGAAAAAACAACTTCCTTGTTTCACCATTTTTCAAATTAATTCTGAAGATAATATACTTAGGGGGTGATTATGTAACTTTTAACATCGATGTTAGACACTGTTAAAATGTTAAATGTCAGAAAGTGCATTGTCTATCTGTCATTTGTCATTATAACAGTTATAACGTTAAAAGTTACAGAATCAAGGTTTTAGGTAACTTCCAAAGAAACAGAACGATTTATTTTTGGTTATAACTTTTGGTATTATTGGACCAATTTTGAGACTTTTAGAATCAATAAAAACGATGGATCTAGATTTGCGGTTTATAAAAGTTTTTGTTCTGCATTTTTCAAATTCCACCTAACCTCATTTGTGAGAAATTCAAGTATTCAAACCATCGGCTCACTGCATTTTCTTGAATTGTTTGGAAAAGCAGCTCCGTTTAATGACAAAAGAATAGAAAAACGAACCTTTTGATGGCCGCAATTGACGCTTGTCATTTTTTGAACGCGCTTATTGTTGTCGACAAGCCAACAATCCGACCTACACGTCAATTTTCGATGTTTTTGACAATTTTACCGTCGACGAAGAATCCTTGATACAACGGTCAATCTCGAACGACACCATCAGTGTGAACTTTCTCCCTAAAATGGTGCAGGAAATCAGCCCCTTAACTTATTTTTGATAATTTCCCTAGTTGAAATGTTCCCATGAGTACATGACCATGGGCATAGGCACATTTTGGACACCCATGGGCACGTACCTATGGGGATATAACCAAGAATCCCATGGTCATGAGCCCTTGGGCACCTTTGGGTATATCCCCATAGTCACGTGCCCATCCATGGGCACATTTTGGACACCCATGGGCACGTACCTATGGGGACATAACCAAGAATCCCATGGTCATGAGCCCTTGGGCACCTTTGGGTATATCCCCATAGTCACGTGCCCATCCATGGGCACATTTTGGACACCCATGGGCACGTACCTATGGGGATATAACCCAAAGGTGCCCACGGGCTCATGACCATGGGATTCTTGGTTATATCCCCATAGGTACGTGCCCATGGGTGTCCAAAATGTGCCCATGGATGGGCACGAGATATATTTGGGTACATCCCCATAGGCAAGTACCCATGGGTGTGCAGAATCTGCCCATGGTCACCTGTCCAAGAGAATATGCCCAAAAATACCTGTGGGAACGTGACCATGAGTGCCCAAATTTTGCCAGGGGTGGAGGAATGGTCATCTACTCATGGGTGTCCTATTTCTTTTGCCGATGTCGATGAATACCTCCAGATGGTATGAACGTACTCACAAGTGCAGATTGTTTTATTGGTATTTGATAGTATATCGATCATGGAATAATTTCTGCTGCCAGGATGTAACTTCTCAGAATCTGAAATTATGTGGTAATGAAAAATTCCTATAAAGTGAAAATTCAAGACATATCCCCAGCTAAAGTCAACTTTAAAGGCGGTTTGATAACTAATCGGCAGTAGTTATTTTCAAATATTGCTAAGCCAAAATATGTTTAAAGGAAACTTTAATTTTGAAGATGAAACAACGGAATACTTTTAATAATCAATTCAGTAACTTTGGGCCGATTTCATAATCAAATATCAAGTGTCCTTGCCTCTAGTACCATTTCAAAACAGCTGCTCCCGATTTGTCACTTTTAAAGGACCTTTAACGTTTATTATGAAATCGGCCCTTAAAGTAGTCTTTACCAGTTATTAACATTTCAGAAGTATATTCCCATAACATTTCATTTAGCACGTTCACATCAAAAATGTTTCTTAAGTTGTTTCAGAAGTGCCCCAAAAAATTAAGCACTTTTTCCCAGGTCCAATTATTGGTGTAATCCGCATGACCCCCTACATTTGTTTCCCAAGACGGTACTTTCTAAAAAGACATTCAAGCTAAATTTATTAAGCGAAAAGCGGGGAACAAGAGGAGAATTCAAGAGAAAATACATCCGACTTCTTAAACATAACCTCACACATGCTTACCTTAATCTTCCTCAATATTGGCACTCCCTTTGAAAAATTCTACCTTTCTAACTATTTCCACCATTTCCACGCACGTTTACATCAAGTTTCCACTCGTTTTCCGTTAAAATCACATTAAATATAATAATATAAAACAGAAACACTGAATCACTGGATGTCTCGCGTTGGTCACCATGGTCACGGCACTTAACAAGCGTTGGTTGTTCTGACCACGCGACACTCCTGCTTACTCGGCGGCTATTTTAAAACGACGAATGCAGGAATTCAGTTATGAACGATTATAAAACGTTAAATGTGGTATTCTTATTCATGTTTATTATTGGCAGAAATTGGTGTCTAGGATCTACGGGGTTGAACTATTGGCGTTACCCCCGGCATTAACTAAATTATAATAATTCGGATTAAAATATAGGTATGTAGGTACTTTTTTCCAATAAAGGTCATGTTCCATGTGCGATTATTCGCATATCTTTTTAAGATAGGTATATCGCGATTTCTAGGGTATTCCACTAGATATTGACGGATTTCACTAAAGAATTCAAGAAAACTCCCCAAAAATCGCGATATCTCCCAGAAAAGGTGCGATATACAGGGTGTTCGGTAGAAAACGCCCCACGCCATAGCTCCCTTATTTATGAACCGATTTTAAAAAAATAAAAAGCATTTCAAATGGCTGCTAAAATACTACAATCTGGGCGTATATCCGAATTTTTCCAATGTCAACAAAAATGACTAACGACTACCAACGTTTGTTTTTCAAATTGCGACCTGCATATTTTTTGCTCCCATTTGATAGAGGACTTTTTTCTGAATTCATCCATACCATACAAGTCTTTTTTTCTACAGCAATTTATGAGAGAAAAAATTATCAAGTACTGAAATAAATAAATTAAGATCATTTGAAAAATTGCAAGTGTGCCATGAAACAATGAAAATGACGGTTTTCAAACTAATGTCATTTAAGCTATACCTACCTCAAAACATGATACTTAACGCCGCTTGCGAAGTAAGAATGTGAGCTGTGCATCGAACATGAAGGAGATATCTTTGAGCAATATTTGTAAAATAACTCATGCAGCGTTTTATAAAAAACTTTGAAATTTGGTTTTTTGTATTGTTTGTTTTTCCTGCAGATAAATTTTAGAAATTACTACGCGTTTTTAATCAGTAAAGCTATTTATGTACAACTATCCCCCTGTGATGTTACCATATTTTTGATTAACAATGCCCAAAATGTCAGTAATTGTCTCGCTGACGCTTAAATGACATTAGTTTGAAAACCGTCATTTTCATTGTTTCATGGCACACTTGCAATTTTTCAAATGATCTTAATTTATTTATTTCAGCACTTGATAATTTTTTCTCTCATAAATTGCTGTAGAAAAAAAGACTTGTATGGTATGGATGAATTCAGAAAAAAGTCCTCTATCAAATGGGAGCAAAAAATATGCAGGTCGCAATTTGAAAAACAAAAGTTGGTAGTCGTTAGTCATTTTTGTTGACATTGGAAAAATGCGTATATACGCCCAGATTGTAGTATTTTAGCAGCCATTTGAAATCCTTTTAATTTTTTTAAAATCGGTTCATAAATAAGGGAGCTATGGCGTGGGGCGTTTTCTACCGAACACCCTGTATCGCACATGGAATATAACCTTTATACATAATAAGTACCTACACTGTGTCGTTTTAGATGGGCACCGTGTCATATTTTGGTTACTTTTAGAGGAGGGATATAGATTTTTGTACTGCTGATGTAGACCCTTTATGAGATGCATCTTTTGAGGTGCACTCGAGTGCAAGTGAATGTTGACGATTTGTCAAAACGAGTAGGTATGCAATGGCGAATGGAAATACATTGGAATCGTTTACTAATTTTGACAAATCGTTGACACTCACTTGCACTCGAGTGTAGATATCTGACCTTATTCTCAATTGGTCAACTCCTACTGAGGCAACCTCGTGTATAGGACCATTATATTTTTCAATATTTTAATTACGTCGCGATCAAGATATCGAAAAAATTTATTGGAATAAAATGTTGCAATCCGATTTTGACTTCCTTTGCCGAATTTTAATTACAAATTAGAATTTTGAATTGTCTAAAAGAATTTTTCGATTTTGTCCAGTTACGCTGAAGATATCGAAAAAAATATTTAAGTAAAAGTTGTTCAGTAGTCAACTTTGACCTCATGTAACCGCTTTAAATCAAAATCAGCAATTCAAGTTTTTGTAAATTGAGACGTTTCCTGATTTTTCTAAAATTAAAGAAGCGAATTCTGAATTGGAACTTGGCATATGTGGTCAATACATGATTGTAAACGATTTATTCTTATGAACTTTTTCGATATCTTGATCACGAAGCAAAATATATGCATAAGATAGGTAATCTTAGAAAACTATTGCAAATTATGGTGGGCTTAATATTATATATCCAAATATGGTTACGATTCATAAGGGGACTTGCAGTGCACATTATGTTCATGTACCATGAGTACCCAAGAGGTGAGTTTGTGGGTCATGGGTACGTTCCCAAAACTTCGACCTCACCTTGGTCACATACCCAGTATGTGCACATTTCGAACCCATGTGCCTATGGGCACATTGTAGGTGCTCATGGGTCCATCAAAGCTACCATGGGTATATGCCCTTGGTCATCGGCATATTCCCAAAATGTTTGGTCATATCCGCATCGTAACCATGGTCACTCTTGGGAACTTTTCAACTAGGGTTAGTAAATACAATTCTTTTTTCTTTCAAATTTCACCCTCTAGAGCAATTATGCCGCTTTCGAAGAGAGTTTGTGCAGGGGAAGTCGTCTTCGGAATTAGTTCCCCCATTTAATTAGCAATTGATCTTATTTTGTGAAAGATTGCTTACAGAAAAGAAAGAGAAAAACGTGTAAAGTCCGCCCCCGGAACCATACGTCTCTGATAATAATCAAAATTTGAACACAATTGAGATAAAAGCTCTTTCTTTACCAATTGATATCATTTTTAGGTTTTGAATACATTATTGAAAAATATTGGGTTCTCAAGACTATAAATTGCGAATTTAAGGAAAAATTCATGTTACTAACTGTTGATGCTATTTAAATGAAACTTGGAGCTTTTAGAATTTTTGACAGCTGTCAATTCTATGGCATTGACAGAAATCTTCTAGGTCTTTTACATTTTGAGCAAACGGCAGCCAACTTTTCTTATTTTTAAATGTAACCAACGTTGAATTCATTTGTTTTCACATGCCATAAGAGATTGAAAAAGTTGGTGCACTTTTTTGCAATTATTGTTTTCCAGTTTAGGCTGATTAATGAATTATTCATACCAATTCGCAAATTTTGACGTTTTGTCAAAAAAATCCGTGTCTGTTATATTTTCGAGAAACTTAATTTTTTTGGTGTCAGAAAGTGTCAAAATTCAATATGGCGGCCAAAAGAAAAACAAAAATTGGCTGTCGTTTTTGGAAAAACCAAAAGGATGAAAATTCAGGAGTAATAATTTGGTTGTCTTCAGATAATTTTAATTTAATTCTATAAACAATCGTGCCAAGTTTCAGTTCATTGTCTTTTGCCTTTCTCGATTAATTGCAAAAAAACTGATTTATATCATCTGCGCAGGTTATAAGTAGGGTGTATCAGTACTGAGTGCAAAAACTTTTGGAGCTGATTTGGGAGGTCAAAATAAAAACAATTTACCACTTCAAATTTCGTAATTTTTCATCAATTTGTTGGCACAAAATACTTCTGCCGTTACTTTATCAAAAAACTTGTTTAATTTTACTCGACATTACTGCGAAATTAGTTCACAACTTTTGCGTATTTTTAACACCACCAAAAACTAGAATTGTCATTTTGACAGATTGAATTTATAATTTCCCTCGTGATTATTCGCGAGGGCAATAATAGGTCGGGGTTAAATGTTTCACTTCAGTACCTTTATATTGGAATAACACTAATACAGGGTGTCTCAGAACGCTCGCACTAAACTCTAATGGTGTATTCAGGATTAAATTCTGAGTCGATCCGTGTTTTTGAAAATTTCCAGGGTTCCGTAGTTCCAGAGTTATAAGATGTTTAAGAGGACCAATCAGATTTCAGCTCTTAATTGCTTCATAAGGTAATTTAATGTTAGATGCATTATTTCCTAGGTAACAAGATACAACAATATAAATTTTCATTGATAGTATCTTGTTACCTAGGAAATAGTGCATCTAACGTTAAAGTACCTTATGGAGCAATTCAAAGCTGAAAGATGATTGGTCCTCTTAAATCTCTTATGACTCGAGAACTATTGGTCCCTGGAAATCAAAAACACGGATCGACTCAGAATTTACTCCTGAATACTCCATTAGAATTTGGTGCGAGCGTTCTGAGACACCCTGTATACAGGGTGCCCTATCGATGCGTCAAAGTCATTTTATGTCCACTTCATTAATAATTATCGAAAATCTGTATACGACAACCGTTAGTGACTGAAAATGTGCATAATCTAAAACGGTCATTTTGTGCAACATTTAAACAATACTTCAGTTGAAACTTGAAAATTAATATTTTCCAAGTTATTCTCTTCCAAACTCTCTCAAATCCTAAAGTAAGGTCAAGGCTGCCTGATGAGATAGTTGGATGTCAAATTTCATGCACAGGCTGTCTCCGAGAGTAAATTAACAAATGAACAGAAATTAAAAAGACAAAATTTCAAAAAATTTTGATTAGGAATGACCTTGACATTTTTCGCCATCTAATAGAGTATGAAATTCATATCTTAGTTGGTGGGCCCCCCTGCAACTGCGGTCCAGGGGGGGGGAGTAGTGGTAAATTACGTTACTTTTTTTACCATTTTTTGTCGTGTTGCTAGAATTAAATTTTTTAAGATTTTTATTTTATTTTAAAAGCTGTCATAGACGACAGGCTAGAATGGAACAAACAATGCTTCTACACTTTTAACATATTAATAACTTAATAATATTAGATTTATTGCGACAAAGAATCATACAAGAAAAACAAAAAAGAAATTTTATGAAAAAGTTAGTTAGTCCTCAGTCTCATCTTTTTGACTGCGTTCGGTACAAAATAGGGCAAATAAGTAATAACAAAATTATAACCAAAAATAAATCGTTCGTTTTTTTTTTTCTTTATTATTGAATCGTTAAATAGGTTCAGACTAGATGTAATTTTCATACAAAGAATCCGACTTATGGCTAAAATCTGGCCTCATCGATCACATTCGTTAAATTCCTCCTTTTTCACAAATTCAGATGCGGGCAAAACAGCAAAGCTAATAAATTCACAACAGTGCAAGTGGACTGAGCTTATAAAATGTTATCGCACAGCGACGCCCGTTTTGTATAATAACCTCGTAAACATTTCAGACACCAATCTAGCTAGATCGGTAGTTAAGTAGTAGCTAAAGCCCCACATTTGTATTTATATCCCGCCCATTCGAACGTATTTATTGACCACTACACGATATTACACCGTCAGACAGAATGATGCCGTCGTACCCAGGTCCAAACAATTATTCACTTGAGGGCTTCATTTATTTACTGAATCGTCCTCAAAGTTGGACGTGTGTAAATCCCTTCGGTTGCAGATGGTGCCCGGCTGTGGGGGTGCCGATAGTTCTGAATCGCACGACACCGATCCACCTGGTGACGATCTTGACAGTCCACCCTCTGTCAGGAGGAGGAACCCCCACGGTAAAGCTTCCAGACCCCACTCCGACCTGCTCAACCAGATTCTTATCGATAAATTTAAGGTAAGCCGAGTTTCGCATTTTTTGAGAAAAAATAATAATAGTGAACTTTAACCCAAAAAGTTGCTTTTGTGTGATGTCAAATCCGGGAGATAGTTTTATGATTTGTCGCCAAAACAAACAATAATAGGCAAGTTGTGAAGAGCTGGCTAATCTTGAGAGAAAAGAGTACACATTATGCTCAAATCTGAATGCGTTAAAAAGGATGACAATATGATTCGCGCGCAATTGGAGGCGATCGACAGAGACCGATATTCCTTTCTTTAATGGGCGGGAGAGGGAGAAATATATTTTGAGCCTCCAAATGGTCGTCGCGTGACGTCACTCAAGAAATAGGTTAATTCAAGAATGAGAGACATGCATGCATAGGCTGGTCTCCTAGATTTAAGCTGGAAAGGAAAACGCCTTGGGTTTAAATATACAGGGTGAGTCTAGTTAGACCAATCAGTGGTCGTTGCGTCTAAACTACAGAACTTAGAAATTAGATTTTAGCATGGGACAATTACGGAAGCGCCCAGGTATCACCATGCTGCCCAATTTTAAGACGGTAAAACCAGATAATTTTATCTGGTTTCGGGCACCTTAAATTTATGTCGTAATAAAATGATGTCATAAAATTATGTCGTCAAGATTCTATGTCATAATTTTTTTGTCGTCACAGCGCGTCTCGGTTGGACATCTTATTTCAATTTTCACGTCGATCAGTTAAGCGAAAGAAAGTAGAATAAATTAGTGTTGGTGGCTAATAAAGAACTGAAACGTAAGTACGAAGGGGAAAGGAAGGGAAAGGGGAAGGAATTGGAAGGAAGTTTGGCCGTGAGAGCCATGCATTAATATATTTGGACTACCCTGTACATAGATGAGTACTACTATAATGTTAGTTAGTTTATCGTACTTTCAGAAAAATATGATTTCAAACAAATTTTTCTTTGATTGCAATACTCTATTCTGAAAGAAAATACAAGTAAAATCTGGAACAGAGTTTGTGGGATAGTAGCATTTTATTTAAACCGCAATCTCATTGACATGCAAATTGTACAGGCACATCCGCGGTCTTAGGAGAAAATAATTTATGTTCCTACGTGCGCGGTATATGCCTTCGAGTGCTGCTCGTTAATATTTATTGCTGGAATTTTGTTTTTCATAATATGTGTGTGTGTAAACATGCGAACCTATGTTTGAATATTTTATTGAGCAATTATTTTTTCCATCGGACGTCGAATGCATTTCCGTCGGCCAGTGGTTCCGCGTCGTGCAATCCATTTCAAGATTAAGTATAGGAAGTTTGCAACACGCTAACTGTTTGTATTTTGTATTAATATCCCCACCGTTTATAAATTAAAAAACAAACACGCCATTGAGGTACTGTTAATGCAATAATTGCGGGTTGGGAGCTGCCGTGTCATTGCATTTTGTATTCCGTTAGACTTGAAAAAGTTTTGCAATCAACTGGTTGCTGAGTAATAACGGTGTTGCTTTTTTTGTCTTTTCGGGAAGTTTTGTCGAGATTTGTTGGAATCTTAAACTCATCGGGATCTAAAATTTGCTGAACGAAAATCCCAGCGTGGAAATGGAAACTATTGAATGAGTTTCGGGAAAAATTTTACTCCATGGGTTATTTTTTTGAAAATTTTAACTACAACCCCTCTAATAAGAAAGAAGCGTCTGAGTCCAATGGTGTTATCAGAATTCAAAAATTCTTTACCGTTTTGAAGATATTCGAAAAAAACAGCGGGAGAAATGACGTCATCTTTCCACGATTTCTTGGCCATCTTGAGAATATTTCCAGACGGGAACTGACCTAACTCCATAGGAAAAACGTATGTGAGTTAGGACAAACCGATACTCAGTCGACGTCTGGAAATATCGTTAAAATGGGCAAGAAATCGTGGAAAGATGACGTCACCTTTCCGGTTGTTTTTTCTGAATATCTTCAAAACGGTAAAGAATTTATAAACTCTGATAACACCATTGGACTCAGACGCTCCTTTCTCACTAGAATCAGCCATAACCTCAACATCGATTTCTTGAGTTGAATCCTTCTTTAAACTTCGCGCCTTGAATCTAGTACCTACCTTTAACCATAAGGTACATGTAGATATATTTACAAATTCTGTGAAAAAGTTTCTTCCGTCTCTAAGATTGCCATTTTTTAAAATAATGTAGAAACATTTCGTTGTAAACTAATTGAACAAAAATATCATAGGGTTTGGCTAAACTTTGTAAGAAAGTACAACAAAAAAAAGCGGTATTTCATTTCATTGGAAAGGCCTAATAAACCTTCGCAATTTTCGAAAGGGAAAATTCCTCTTAGATTGAGTGCATAGAGGAATACAACTGCGTGAACCGCCGGAAGCAACCAGCAATGCGAAAACAATCGTTTTTAAGTGTTGCTAAGAAATAAGCGCACGGAAAATTTTCCGGTGCGGGATGTTTTCAGAGAGGTCGTACATAGCCCAGTCAAATTAAACAAATCGAGTGAAAAAAATCCCGGAGTTTTGAAATTTGGCATGGTTGTTCGCTAGTATCTACAGAACATCATACTAAAAGTACCCGAGGGTGGGGGGTGAGCGCGAGGGGGGGGAGCTGATTGAATGTGCGTTTTCCGCGTTTTTCGTATACAGGGTGTTCGGTAGAAAACGCCCCACGCCATAGCTCCCTTATTTATGAACCGATTTTAAAAAAATAAAAAGCATTTCAAATGGCTGCTAAAATACTACAATCTGGGCGTATATCCGAATTTTTCCAATGTCAACAAAAATGACTAACGACTACCAACGTTTGTTTTTCAAATTGCGACCAGCATATTTTTTGCTCCCATTTGATAGAGGACTTTTTTCTGAATTCATCCATACCATACAAGTCTTTTTTTCTACAGCAATTTATGAGAGAAAAAATTATCAAGTACTGAAATAAATAAATTAAGATCATTTGAAAAATTGCAAGTGTGCCATGAAACAATGAAAATGACGGTTTTCAAACTAATGTCATTTAAGCTATACCTACCTCAAAACATGATACTTAACGCCGCTTGCGAAGTAAGAATGTGAGCTGTGCATCGAACATGAAGGATATATCTTTGAGCAATATTTGTAAAATAACTCATGCAGCGTTTTATAAAAAACTTTGAAATTTGGTTTTTTGTATTGTTTGTTTTTCCTGCAGATAAATTTTAGAAATTACTACGCGTTTTTAATCAGTAAAGCTATTTATGTACAACTATCCCCCTGTGATGTTACCATATTTTTGATTAACAATGCCCAAAATGTCAGTAATTGTCTCGCTGACGCTTAAATGACATTAGTTTGAAAACCGTCATTTTCATTGTTTCATGGCACACTTGCAATTTTTCAAATGATCTTAATTTATTTATTTCAGCACTTGATAATTTTTTCTCTCATAAATTGCTGTAGAAAAAAAGACTTGTATGGTATGGATGAATTCAGAAAAAAGTCCTCTATCAAATGGGAGCAAAAAATATGCAGGTCGCAATTTGAAAAACAAAAGTTGGTAGTCGTTAGTCATTTTTGTTGACATTGGAAAAATGCGTATATACGCCCAGATTGTAGTATTTTAGCAGCCATTTGAAATCCTTTTAATTTTTTTAAAATCGGTTCATAAATAAGGGAGCTATGGCGTGGGGCGTTTTCTACCGAACACCCTGTATAACTCCGTAACTACCAATCCTAGCGAAAACTATTCTATATACAAAATTAAAGCAGACTTAATTTCCTATCAAAACGGTCCTATTCGTTTTTGTCGTAGGATTCATACTTTAAATGTTATAAGCTTGACGATTTCTCATATTTACTTGGGATGGCTCCAGCCAAGGAGTTTAAGGTTTTGACCCGCACAAAAATAAAGTAGTGCTGAAAATTGGCGCTTATGCTCGACTGGCAGTCCTGAATGACGTGTCAAAAGTTCCGGAGCCTGCGGTGCCGGCGTCCTATTTTTTTGGTACCGGAAGGCCTTAAGTGATAGTCATACATTATTTTCCGCATAACATGATTATTTATGAACCGATTTGATCGGGATTGGTCTCAAAATGACCACAACGACCTAATCAATACTGGTACTACGGATAGACTCCTGAAATTTTGAGATGAAACATCTTTTTTTTTTCTTGGAGAAATCGTGCTCCAGAATCGGCTTTGTGTTGCTTTTTTGCGATTATTTCTCCAACGGCTTATCGGACGACAAAAATGTATAGGATCTTTTCGTTGCAAACTTTATCCTCAACATCTCAGTTCCTACACTTTTGTCGTTAAATAAACCATTGAGGAGATAATCGGAAAAAAGCAGCGTGAAGTCGATACTGAAGTACGATTTCTCCGAAAAAGGACTTCGCGCTGCTTTTTTCCGATTATCTCCTCAATGGTTTATTTAACGACAAAAATGTGTAGGAACTGAAATGTTCAGGATAAAATTTGCAACGAAAAGATCCTATACATTTTTGTCGTCCGATAAGCCGTTGGAGAAATAGTCGCAAAAAAGCAACACAAAGCCGATTGTGGAGCACGATTTCTCCAAGAAAAAAAAAGATGTTTCATCTCAAAATTTCAGGAGTCTATCCATAGCATCAGTATTAACTAGGTCGTTGAGGTCATTTTGAGACCAATCCCGATCAAATCGGTTCATAAATAATCATGTTATGCGGAAAATAATGTATGACTATCACTTAAGGCCTTCCGGTACCAAAAAAATAGGACGCCGGCACCGCAGGCTCCGGAACTTTTGACACGTCATTCAGGACTGCCAGTCGAGCATAAGTGCCAATTTTCAGCACTACTTTATTTTTGTGCGGGTCAAAACCTTAAACTCCTTGGCTGGAGCCATCCCAAGTAGATATGAGAAATTGTCAAGCTTATAACATTTAAAGTATGAATCCTACGACAAAAAAGAATAGGACCGTTTTGATAGGAAATTAAGTCTACTTTAATTTTGTATATAGAATAATTTTCGCTAGGATTGGTAGTTACGGAGATATATACGAAAAACGCGGAAAACGCACATTCAATCAGCTCCCCCCCCTCGCGCTCACCCCCCACCCTCGGGTACTTTTAGTATGATGTTCTGTAGATACTAGCGAACAACCATGCCAAATTTCAAAACTCCGGGATTTTTTTCACTCGATCGCCACATTTTTGTCTAATTTGACTGGGCTAACAATGAAAAATCTAATTTCGTTCACGTTTCTGGAATTCTGAACCACGATGTGACGTCCACTGGGACTGCAGAGCGGAAACCAGAAGTCAGAAAAGGGTTAACCATATTTACCTTATGGATTTTTCCACCGTAAGCATTTTCTCGCAGCGGTGCCACTAAAATGTTGATTTTATTGTAAACGTAAACATTTAATATGCGCTTAATCGGTCGTTAACCACTTAATAAACGTAAACACGAGCAAACAGTAAGCAAAATAAATCGGTCCACCTCTAATATTCCTCCGCTTTGTGCACAAATTTGCAGTAGTTTACGCCTCAAGTCTTTGTTCAGCTGCTATCGACCAAATATTTGCCAACGACCAAAACGGTTATACAATTGCGTCGGAAACAAAGGGAAACGCACCTCTATCTAGTCTGCGCTGGTGCTCAGATTTCCGCCAGGTTGGAGACCACTGATTAATGAGCGCTAATGGCTAATGGGCCCAGTCAGTGGCGTAACATGAAATTAGAATCGAACGTAAATAAACTTCAAATTAGTCATGAGATGGCGCTGGCAGTGAGATTCCTGTAATTTTTGTTGGTAATTTCTGCTCAGAAAGGTACATTTTTTGAATTATTGGACTATACCGGGTGATTCAGTTTGGTATTGGCCCCCTTATAACTTTTTTATTTGAAGAGGCAAATATATAAAACCATATATATTTGTAAATCGCATGACAAGCTCTATTAAATGACGACATTAAGTCGCCTCTATGATGACATATGTCAAAATGACGATTGTCAAACTGCTTTTTTTTAAATGACAAGCTGTACATTTTTTAGCGGATTCTTTCTACGTTCAATTATGTAATAGTTATTTTCCTACTAACGGGTGTCCTAAAAAAACCGAACGAAATATTTTTGGGGACAACTCATCCATTTTTTAACCGATCTGGATGAACGTGGACTTAAATTAAAGCTAAAGAATCAGGCTATCGATTCATTCAAGAGACCACGACAGATGGCGCTGCCGTAATAGCCTTAGCCATGCTTGTTTTAAAGGCTTACTTTAGGTGCATGGGGATTGGTCAGTTAACAACCAATGGTTATGAGTTAAAAATAACCTTGAAGCACGTTTCCTTTTCTTCAAAAAGCGCCTTTCAGAAGTTCGGTATGATTCACGAATAAATTTTCTGTGATCTTTTAAAAATCATATGTTTTCCCTTATTTTCACGCCTAATGACCATAACTGAAGTAAGAGTGATGCATTTTCAGCTTAATTTTCAGTAATAGTGGATCTAATTGAATGAAAAACCCAAGCGGATGCGAATTGGAGGAAATTTAAAAGCTATTACTGAGAATTAAGCTCTTGTTGCTTCATTGTTACTTTAGTCATGGTCATTCTGCATGAAAAAATGTGAAAACACATATTTTTTAAATAATCACAGAAAGTCAATGCGTGAACCGAATTAACTTCTGAAAAAAGATTCTTAAAGAAAAATGAACGCCCTTCAAAGTTATGTGAGTCTCATAACGATTGGTTGATAATTGACCGATCCACACGCCCCTGAAATGAACCTTTGAGACAAGTATCACTAAGAGAACTATTGCAGCGCCATCTGTCGTAATTTTTTAGACAGTTCGAAAGCCTGATTCCTTGGCTTCAATTTAAGGCTAGGTTCATCCAAATCGGGTAAGAAATGCACGAGTTATTACCAAAAATATTTCGTTCGTTTTTTTTTAGGACACCCGTTAGTTACACAATATACTATTATTTGAAAATTTTAAAAACTTTGTTGTGGCCCCTCTATGCCTTTGATTTCTCTGCCGACTGCCCTAGTTCTC
The DNA here is from genome assembly GCA_963924575.1 of Pycnomerus fuliginosus. NCBI lineage: Eukaryota > Metazoa > Arthropoda > Insecta > Coleoptera > Zopheridae > Pycnomerus > Pycnomerus fuliginosus. Next base: position 9,273,536 of record OZ004624.1, on the reverse strand, counting down.
TCAAAAATAGATTTGATCGTGATTTACGCCACTGATAATGAAAAGGGATTGCCACCATACCGTTATCATCACGACTTTTCCTTTATCATTCCGAACGTATAATTCACCTGAAATGGAGGTAAGCAAGGGTAGTATCGACCGGTGTCGCATTGCTCCGCTCTAAATTTAACTTTAACCCGACGAATGTGTTGAATGGCAACAGCGGCAAATATGAATGATTCCCGTTTCATTTTCCCACTCGAATTCGCTAGAGGAAGTCCACTCAGGATGTGGATGTGTCGTCGTCGCGAAGGTTTCAGAGTTTCAGTGCGTCGCTGCCTTAGGGCAGGTGCGTGAGTGCAAAAAAAAAAAATTCAAACATCTGTCCGACGACTACCTGTGTGCACGTTGAACAATAATATCCATGCGAGCAGAATGTCGGTAGGTATGTTTTCCAACGGTCCGAACGACGTCCCGCGTATTTTTTCGAAACGTTTTCCGAGAATCGGACGATAAAACCAACAATGATGTGATAATTTGTTTGCTTTGTTAGACAGACAAAATGTTTCCACACAGATAGTGGTTTCGTTTATTGTTTTGTGTGAATAATTATTTTCAGTGTTGGATTATTGTCGAAAAAATGTAAACTAGTGTGACGCGGGTTGGTTTGTTAGTGTTAATCTGGGTGTTAATGGATATAAGCAAAATGTGAAGATTAATCTATTGTTGTTGTGAGTTTCGGTTTTCAGTTTTTCGCGCTTATTGTAATGTAAAATTGGGTTTCTATGGAGGTTTCTTTCAATTTCTATGTAATAGTTTTGCTTTTATGCGCGACAATAGTATTAGGTAGGTATCTCAGAGGAATATGAATAGCTGAGAATGAAAAAAGGTCCTATAAAATGATATATTTCTCGTGCCAGGTGAAAATCTTTCGAATACCTCAATGTTACAGGTTATTGCAGCAACAGAATTCAGAAAAAATAGTAAGGCAATCCCAATGTATTTCTATATTCTATACGTCATTACTGTTGTTAACATTCCCTTGCACTCGAGTTTTGTTAATTTCAATAAAACTTCCGTTGCACGTCATCAATAAACATCTTCGACGAGGGGTCATCCACCACTGGCATATTAGGTATATATTTTAAAGGCATTACGAGCATTATTCTAGCAGTAGTGGCATTAAATATGCAATAGCAGGCATTAGTGGCATAATACCTAGCAGTAAACGGGCAGTATATGGCAGTATTTCGGGCATTATTAAGCATTATGCCCTAAAACTACAGGAATTGCTCAAGCAATTTAATTGGGGAAAATTAAAATGAACCAATATAACAGCTGGGATTAAGTAGATAAAGATAAATGTATGCAAATCGAAAATCCTATCGAAATTAGTAAGTACATATTTTTATTTCAAATTCTTCTCAGGCAGAATCGCCTTTTTTGGTCAAAATTAAGAAAATGTGATTTACTTTATTGCGATATAGAATTGCGGCGGGCCCTGAAATCACAGGATTGCGTTGTTCGTGGAAATGGAAGAATTTGTCAGGTGTCAGCGGAATTGTAAAATTGGTTGCTTTGATATATTTGACATTGATTGAAAGGGACACACGACCTATTTCAACAATTTTCAAGCACATTAGCCACCGAAATATACAGGGTGTCTTACGAACATGGAGCAGTATCGATATCTCTGGACATAAGCAAGGTACAGTTGTAAGATTTGGCATTTTTCAGAAATTGACATACCTATTCGGAGTCTATTGAAATTATTGGCGACGATGGGGTACTTCCGGTTATACCGGAAATAAGGTCCAACTTTAAAATTTTGAATGGCAACCCCCATTTTTCAATACAGATTCGCACAGAGGAGGAAAACCTAAACCTAAAACACCTAACAAGTAACTTGTTTGCACCAGCCGCCTAGGTTTTATTAACGTTTTTAGAGAAAAGTTCCTCAAAACAGTGCTATGTAAAAATGGTCATAACTTGTAAACCGCGGGCGATAAAAATAAAAATGACACACCATTGTAAAGTAGAAAGACTGTTTTACATTATGCTTGCCAAAAAGTCATATTAAAGCTGAGTCAAAGTCGTTTTGAAGAAATTGAAATGTTGATGGAAATTTAAAAGCCTTATAAGATTTTCTTCTTATGGAAAAAACAGCGATTTTAATCGTTTCCTTTTTTGGCACTTTATGAGTACCGTTGAAAAGAGAATAAAATCCTGCACCCATCCATGCAGAAAAACTTGTATGCTGCCATTTAAGAAAAAAATGTTATTCGGGTTTGAAATTTCCAGTATTGCAGTTTCTCGAAATCAACTTTCAATTAGTTTTCTTAGGATTTTTGGCAATCATAATGTAAAACAGTCCTTCCGCTTTACAACGGTGTGTCATTTTTATTTTTATCGCCCGCGGTTTATAAGTTATGACCATTTTTACATAGCACTGTTTTGCGGAACTTTTCTCTAAAAACGTTAATAAAACCTAGGCGGCTGGCGCAAACAAGTTACATGTAGGTGTTTTAAGCTTAATTTTTCTTCCTCTATCCGAATCTGCCCTGAAAGATGGGGGTTGCTATTTAAAATTTAGTAGTAGGACCCTACTTCCGGTATAACCGGAAGTGCCCCATGGTCGCCAATAATTTCAATAGATTCCGAATGTGTCAGTTTCTGTAAATGCCAAATCTTACAACTGTACCTTCCTTAAGCCCAGAGATATCGATACTGCTCCATATTCGTAAGACACCCTGTACAGGATGTCTCGCAACGCTCGCACAAATCTTTTTTTGAAAACTTCTAGGCTCCAATCGATAGTTCTCAAGTTGTAAAGGATTCAAGCGAGGAGTTCACCTCAAGACAAACTTGTGTACACTAAATCGCTAATTGTAGGAAATTCGTTGAAAATTGCTGACGATCGCCAAAACCGCTTAAGAAATAGCAAAAATTGACAGAAAATTAATGTTAAAAATTCCAGGGAACTGTGCAGCTAAATCTGTGGTTAGCCCCCCGGGCGAAGCCGACCCAAAAAAGGCTTAATATGTTTTATTTTCTTTAGTTGATTCTTGGTAGTCGAGTTGGTACATACAGGGTTAGCAGAAAGTCCCGGGACTTTGGTCGCTTGAGGTCAACGAATATCAATTTGTTTTGCAAAATTGAATTCACAACGAAATTAGCTTTCAAATGACGTATCATAAATGGGGTATTGCCATTTAAAATTTTGGAAGGGGGGTAGGGGGTGCGTTGGAAAATTTCGCCAAGCACGGATTTCTTCAGCCTGTATAACGTCAATGTATTTGTATTGTTGCAACTTATTACTTAGTAAATAATGCGTCATGCATCTAACATTAAAAATTGACTCTGCATCATGTGACGTCAGCCCTGTTCTAAAACCAACAAACCGATAAAAAAATTGTCATCCATACAATCGTTTATCCGTTCGTTAATTTCTCGTAATAAGTGTAGACTATAAGAATAAGCGGGTTGGGGAGTTTATTTTTCCTCACTTTTCCTACAGAAGTACGTAATTCTGAACTCAAATCTGATTGGTCCACTCCACGTGAATCTGATAACATGAAAACAATTGTGAGCGTTCGCGTTCTGAGGCACCCTGTATAAAAGTATTTTGATTTGAAGCGGCTCTAAACGTTTCTCTACACACTTAATCAAAGTTCGGTTGACAAAAATAAATTGGCAACAACTGCTGCACCTTCAAACTTTTTCTATTTATATTTTCGCCTCCGAAGATAGCCAAATTATGTTTTTCCAATATCCTCCCATTTTAATACCTGATTTTCGTATGCTATTTGATTTTAATTCCTCACTACCAAAATCAGAGAGTAAAAATTTGTAATCCCTCATTTGTGGAAATTGGGGATTAAAAATTTTTGATTCCCCGGTTTTTTTGGCATTAAACTAAGGTTACCATAACAAGTTACGGCTGCGTTTTGTTTATTGTATAAGTATAATGTAGGTGACATTATTTCAGAATTGAATTTAGTGTAAGTCTGTCGATATTGGAAAAAATAGTATAAGTAACACAGGACTAAACTTTTTTTTTATTCCCTTATACTTAATATACCTACTATTTCCTTCAGTTACGAATTGCCAACTTTTTCCATTCTCTTGTACAGGGTGGTCCAAATGTATTAATACAGGGCTCTCACGGCGAAACGGTAAGATAAATGAGTAAAATAAAAAATCCAGGGTACATTGGAATTAAATACCTTTATTTTGTCGCAATTTGGAACTCCCCATCTTATTGTATAATTTAGCAATAAACAATGAATACATTTTTTTAAATGGCACCATGCATGTTTCAATTTTTTTTTGGATTCCCTTTGATGCCCTCTTTATGGTAGTGATTTTATTTTTTTGACAAATTGAGCAGTGAACGTAAAAATTTTTGTTGATTCAAATTTCGCGCGGTGATGCGGCAACAATGCGCTTCACCATTACTTCGATGAAACCACCCTCATCTCACCGAATGTCTCCCCACTACAGGGTAGTTGTACTGTGTACACGCCCTCTGGAAGAATCTGATTGGGCCTAATAATAAATAGCCTGTTTACTTCATTGTGTACACAGTACAACTAGTGGGAGTGGGAGACATACGGTGAGATGAGGGTGGTTCCATCGAAGTATTGGTGAAGCGCATTGTTGCCGGATCACCGCGCGAAATTTGAATCAACAAAAATTTCTACGTTTACTGTTCAATTTGTCAAAAAAATAAAATCACTACCATAAAGAGGGCATCAAAGGGAATCCAAAAAAAAATTGAAACATGCATGGTGCCATTTAAAAAAATGTACTCTTATTTATTGCTAAATTATACCTACAATAAGATAGGGAGTTCCAAAATGGCGACAAAATAAAGGTATTTAATTCTAATTTACCCTGGATTTTTTATTTTGCTCATTTATCTTACCGTTTGGCCGTGAGAGCCCTGTATTAATACATTTGGACCATCCTGTATTTATTTTCGACTACGTGCAATTTGCCATTTCGGCAGGACTATAATGAAATTTTAATGGCAAAGCGATGTCATTCCAGCCCATTGTTCCCGATCAGTACCCGGCGACAATAATTAGGTATGTGATGTGTTATTCCATTGTTGCACCGGGCGTAAATGGATGCATGCATAAGCGCCATGATTAGTGCTTAACGGTGCAGTTCAAACTTGCCATTTCAGCGCCTCAAATGTGCCTTTGATTTAAGGGAATTTAATTGGGTATTATATTGAATCGAACAATTGGGGCGTAATTGATTCCATGATTGGAAAGCGTAAAAACGTCGACTTTCTGGAGACTCTCAAAGTTGAAGTATCTATCAGAAAAGATCAAAATATTTCGTGATCTCTTCACAATGATGTGACATTCCCTTGCGTTCAGGCGTGGCGGAATGTCGAACATGAAAAAATTTGTTTTTCGTTTGTTTCCAGTCTGATTTAAAGCAACGTGCCCACAAACACAACCAAATCCGGAGGACGAGGTCCGACCTCGGAGGACAGCGGATTTTGCACTGGGATCCCAGGTCGTCGTACACGCGCCTGATGACTTCTTCGGCGCCCGTCCGAGGGCGTCTTCAGAGTCCTCGGAAAAAACCGCCGGACGCTCCAGGTGGCGTCCAGCTGAGGATCAATCACAGCCGCGGTCAGTTGAGGAGGTCGCTCAGTCAGCCTTTGGACATTGATAAATTGTCGCCGCTTATGAGGACCAAGACTGCAGGTTTGACATTTTATTAAATACTCATATTTCGGATTTTTATACGTTTAGAAAGTGATATTTGACAAGGCAACAAGCGCGTTAATACGGAAGCGCCCAGGTATCACCATGCACCACCTTAGATTTATGTCTTCATAATTTTATGTAGTCATAGATTTTTGTCGTCAAATCTTTTAATAGATAAAGTTATCTGGTTTCACCGTCGTAAAATTGGGCATCATGATGATACCTATGCGCTTTCGTATATCCTTTCTTTCCCTCTTCCTTCCTCTTCCTTTAATTTCCTTCCCCTTCCTGCCCCTTCCTTTCCGTTACTCCCCTTTCCTTCCCCTAAAAGGAAGGGAAAGGAAGTTAAAGGAAGGGAAAGGAATGGGAATGAAGGGGAAGGAAGCAGGAGAAATGAGAAGGAAGGGGAGGGAAGGAGAAGAAATGGCAAGGAAGGGAAAGGATCCTTCTCTTTCCTTTCCCTTCCTTTAACTTCATTTCCCTTCCCTTAACTTCCTTGAATGTTGATGAAGAATAAAAATATACGCAAGGTACCTACAGATAAGATAACGATGCATACAATTGATTTTTTTTTAAATTTTTTCAAAAAAATATGTATATTTTTGTTGTTGGTAAGTAGAAATCAACTTTTGAAGAAAGTCACAGTGCTCACAGTTGATACTTAGTAATCAAATGATAGGACCAAGCAACTGCGTTTTGTTTTGCCTTTTTAGAGACCTATGATTATTAAAATATGATACTGACAATGTATTGTAATATCCTAATATCGATACCGCCGAACTAGGCGGTCATGAGATACCGATTTGCTACCGTAGCAAGCTGTTAAGCGTTTTATAGTGTTTTATGAGAAGAGTGCCTCGCATACTGCTACGGCACTAAAACACTAGTGTTTTATAGCATAGATTATAGATATGCATACAATCAGAGGTGTTCCCATAGGGTATATACTCCATATACGCCGTATACTCCAAGGGATATTCTGGACATACAGCGTATACTCTCAATAAATTTATTAAAACTTAGATATTCTCTGAAAGTTTCTGGTGGCATTTCGTAAAACTTGCTGAATGTGTCTTTTTCATAGAAAATCTAACGTCAAGCCGAGTACTATGCACGACTTGGACACTTCTTGTCTACACTCTGCACGGTCAAACCCGATCCGATACCGATACCCGATACCCGTAACATTTAGCAGAGCTGCAGCATCGCTGCAACATAATTAATTAGGATTTAATCGTTTTATAGGAGGTATATAAAAAATTAAAATTTCAAGCTCTTTTGTTGTCATTACCCCCCCCCCCCCCCTACCGCCAAGGTCAGTAGTATACCCTCAATAAAATTGATGGGAACATCACTGCATACAATGATTTTATACCTTAATAATAGACAGGTTATGGATAAGTGCATTTTACGACTATAAAATACGAATATTATTGATGACTAATAGGCCAACAAACCAGAAACCACCGCTTCTGACTCACTTTATTGATTCGTAAAAATCGAATGTTTCAGATTCAGATAAAACATTTTTCCAATAATAATATTTTATACTGTTTCTATGGTGCAAAATTTTTTTGACAATTATTACTTGAATTGACAAGAAAATTCAAAAGATAAGATCGTGTCAACATTAGAAAAAATTGGCAGTCTCGGAGACGGTAAAAACTTCTACTTTTTCACAGAATTTGTAAATGTAGCATTTAACTTTATTTAACCAAGGTCGGGCATACGGAGCCCGGAGCGGTTCGATGGCTGATGCACCCGGCGCTCATTTATACTAAAATCTAAAATACAAATGTTTTTCACTCCTAGACATTTTTCGAAAAAATGGTACTAAGGTTTTCGATCCGGCAATGCCACAGGTATCGAATTCGATAATGATAATATGCCTTTTGCTAAGAAAAACTCAAAAAGGGGCCTTTTTGTCCCTAAAATGGAAATTTTCGAAAAAATTGCACTAAGGTTTTTGATCCGGCAATATAACAGCTGTCGAGTCCGATAGTAAGAATTTTTTTTTGTAAAGTAAATTGAAACAAGGGCCCTTTTGCCACTAAAATGACATTTTTAGAAAAAATGGCACTAAGGTTTTCGGCTTGAAAAAAACTCGGCTATCAAATCCGCTAATAAAAATATACAGTTATGCATAGGTTTTTTTTCACGGCACCGTTTCTTGGCCAAAAGGGCACAAGTGTGAATACATTTTTAGAAGCAGAATTCGAAGAGCATCATTCATATGGTAACGCGAAAAATTGTGGTTTGCATTTAAATTTTTAAAGTTGATGTGCCAAAAAGGCACTTTCCGTGAACCGATGTGGCCCCGATTCTAATCAGCACCTACAAATCCCTCACTGAATATGTGTGCCAAATTTTATCTCGATACGTTCAGTAGTTTGGGCTGCAGCGTGATCACAGACAGACAGACAGACAGACAGACACACAGACAGACATTTTTTCAAAAACCACTTTTTTGGGTTCCCAGGACCCTGAAACGTAAAGATTTCATGTTTTTGGCGATTCAATTTTTTTGAATTTTGAAGTTAAAAATCATGACTTATAGTTTAAAAATCTCGCTCCTATAACGTCGCTCAAATATAAACTGCCGCCTCGATTTTTAAACTGCCTATAGATCACTTGTTGTCTTAATAGCTATGATTTTTAACCTCCCCACTCCACTCCACCATTTAAAAAAAAAGGGAGGTTACTGCAATCACTAAAATTTTCGAATTCGAGATAAGACCGGATCTATACGTTTTGAGGTCTCAGGAGCCCAAAAAAGTGGTTTTTAAAATGTGTCTGTATGTATGTACGTACGTTCGTACGTTCGTACGTACGTACGTTCGTAAACACGCCACAGCCCAAACTACTCGACAGATTTAGCTGAAATTTGGTACGTGTGCATGTGATAACCCAACTTAGATCTGAAAAGCTTTTGGAGCCAATCGTGCAACCAGAAATGCCATTTTGGCACATCAACTTTTAAATTTTAAATGCAAACCCCCATTTTTCACGCCACGATAGGAAAGGCCTTCAAATTCTGCTTCTAAAAATGCATTCATTCTTAGTGCCTTTTTGACCAAAAATAAAAAAAAATTGATTTTTATCGGACTTTAAAATCGCGGTACAGCCCAAGCCCCTGAACCGATTTGGCTGAAATTTTGCACAAGGGGATTGTATTACACGTCGAAGAGGTGAACAATTTTGGATTCAATCGGCCCACGGAAAGTGCCGTTTTGGCACACCAATTTCGAAATTTAAAATTATTCTCTAATTTACCCATCCAAAACAAGTTTTTGAAAGATTTATTGTCACTATCGAGGTCACCATCATAAAGGTCTTCAATTTCTAGTTTTAAATGAGACAAAATTGATTCGCATTTAGAACCCTTTGGGTAGAAAAATCGAAATTTTGTAATAACACTGAAACCACTTTATAGCCCAAACTAGTGGATCGATTTGCCCGAAATTTGGTAAATGGAGGTGAGGTGACCCGTTGAAGAGCTGAAAGGCTTTTGGGAGCAATTGGTCAACGGGAAGTGCCATTTAGGCATATCAACTTTAGAATCTTAAACAGAAGTCCCTGAAATCAAAGACCCACGCGTTGGGGAGGTTCCAGCCGCTTCTCTGCTGCCATTTTTTCTAATACTAACGTTAAGTAGTGCCGAAGTTGGATCACTTTTTTTGGTCCAACTTCGGCACTACTTTTTACTCTATTTTTGGCAAAATTAAATAAAATTTTGTATAAATCACGTGAGTTAAGCTATATATTTACTTGAAGAATTAGCTCACTTGCCCTGCGGGCTCGTGGGCTAAACGTTCTTCTCGTGAATAAACATTCACTGAACTCACTTGGTGTATAATAGCTATTTATGTAACAAGTGGGAAAAGTACATCATTTTCTTACGCGGGTGCTTATTACAGAACGAAGCACGCAAGCAAGGAAATGATGCATTTTTCCACGTGTCACATACAAGATTTTTCATAATCCCGATCGAAACATTCAAAAACTATAATTGGCGAAGCACTGAAAAAGATTTGGTGTTTTTTCATAACTTGCATGAAATGGTTAGTGGATCACGTGGATCGTGCTGATTGAAACAAATTAAAGAAATTATATTAACCTAATTACTTTTCGCACTAGTGCGGAAATTAATTCACTTTTCGCACTGTAATTCACTTTTCGCACTAGCGTGGAAATATGATGCATTTCCTAACTGAAATTAGTGGAAAAAATAACATTTTTCGCACGGGATTATGAAAATAACTATTATTAATTTTTTCTGAAATCCTATTGATTTATTTATGAACAACTGAAATAAGCAAGGAGTTATGTAACACAGTAGAAGTAGAGCAAATGGGGGCGGTGAAATAGAGGGTTGGAGTTTAGGGGTTGAAACGGTCATGTTGAAGCCCTGTAATTTGACATAGAGAAGCAATTTCTGGTGAGCAACTGGCAACTGTGAGATCTTACACATATTTTTATCTTCGAGAAAGGGTGGTGAGAAATTTAACGAAGTGGATGAAATTTAGGGGTAGGAATTGGAATTTTTACCGATTATTAGACTCATTTTAAAATTGCTATCCGATCAATTCATTTAAGAGTGATTAATGCATTTTTTTCACTACCTGCTAGCTTTAAAACATATACCATTATTGACTTATCTTTGAGCTGAGAAGTCGTTTTTCCCCACTTAAGATTAATAACCAATCCATTATTAACCTAGGTCAATAATAATGACAATGTACAGTCGAGAAACTATATAATGCACTTTCTGTTGATCTGTTGGATGGGACCTTGGTCAATATTTCTCTTAATTTGTTTTGATCACTTGTTAATACCGGTTTTTCAGGTTCGAATCGCACTTGCACTTGCCTTTGTTGTTAGTTTTTTTTCTTGTTCTGCTTTCTTCTGGGGGAGGATTAAAATCAGCGCTTGCTGTTCCTTCCCTTTTGAGCTCTCATTTGTGTTTGCTATTACTCTAAGTATATTTATGTACCTTAGAAAATATCGTTATGTTTACCAGGATTGAATTTTTGTTTTTCGTTTTGAAAGCTCAATAAATGTATATTATTATTATTATTATTATTATTATTATTATAACTCTTTATCTGCACACAGAAATCACCACTATCGATGGTGATGTCCCAAATTCTGTGCGTAAAGCTCAAGACCCGAGTGCATGACTTACTTTCTCGACTCTACCTACATGAGTCATTTAATCGTTTCCTTGACGACTTGATCTTGAACACAATTTTTTCACTGCTGAAAATAACCAATAAATTAAGGGATACCAGACACATATCCTACACTTCTTCCTTCCACAAACCATATTTTAAGCGTCTTTGGATATAAAGGAGCACGCTGATTTCTTCTGGATATAATCTCAAAGTTTAATGACATTTTGTTTGGACGTTTCCTAACCTCAAACGTCAATGGAATTATAGAAGCTCTTTCCAAACATTTTGTTGGGCTCTTGAGTATAGGCAACCCCGGTTTAAAAACTCATACTTTTATCAAAATAATCAAAATAAAGTGTTTAATTTGTGAAAAAATCTTTCCGAATAGTGCTACTGTGCCTAACTCTTTAAATTTTAGAAATAATTATTCAAGCTTTGTTGTCGTTTAAGTAAAACAATGAGAGCTAAAGCTTTTGTAACCATTTTCAAAGTTTAACCGATTCGTCTTACGCATAGAAGAAAAAGTTCCCCCGTTGTCGTATTTTGAATTTTGAGTTCAATGTGAATAGCTACAAAAATAGTTTGAAAAATTACCTTTCGGATAGCCTTTACTGGTAACAGCTGGTAATGGTAATGGTAATCGTATTAGCGGTAGCAATTATTTTAGTTGTGATGTAGGACGAAAGTTTCATTTCCTTTACGTATAGCATGCACTTGTGGTATTATAAGCGAAAAATTCCAACAATTATGTATTATAAAACTGTGAAAATGTTCTGCTGCCCCACGTTGGGCGCCACTCTATCAAACTTGTTTGCGGTAATGAACAATGAAGAAATTATTCTGCCCAGGTTTGAGACTGGGCTCCCACGTGCTGAGCGAAGACGAGCACGACCTCCGCCTCGTCACCTCCGACGACGAGATCATGTCGGACTCGGAATCCTCCAACGCCTCCCTCACCGAACGCAAAAAATCCCTCGAGCTGGCGATGGACGAGGAAATGGTGATCCTGGCCGAGGCCGTCTTCGACCACGTCGCCATCGAGGCCGAGGAGTTGGCCTTCCGTGCGGGCGACGTAATCGAAGTCCTGGAAACGGCAAACCGCGACTGGTGGTGGGGTTCGTCCAAAGGCAAATCGGGGTGGTTTCCCGCGCAATTCGTGCGGTTAAGGGTGAGCCAAGAGGACACAGTGGAGGACTGTTTGGCGGCGATGGCCTCGGGCCAACCCGTCATGTCGCAAATCCGCCGCAGGACAAGCATTTCCCTGCTGTCCAACGACCAAGTGCGAACTAGTGTAGTGCGGGAGTTGGTGCACACCGAACGGGATTTCGTTAAAGTCCTGCAGGACGTCGCCGAGGGGTACGTCTCAGAGTGCCGGAAACGGAAGGACATGTTCAGCGAGGAGCAGATCTCGACGATCTTCATCAACCTGGAGGAGATCCTCAAGTTCCAGGCGGGGTTCCTGAGGGATTTGGAGACGCAGATCGAGTGGGACGCCCCCTACAGGAGCTGCGTCGGCGGTTGCTTCCTCAAGCACAGGGGCGGCTTCAAGATGTACTCGCAGTATTGCAACGGGCATCCGATGGCCACGGCCGCCCTGCAGGAACTCTACGAGTTCAACAATTACAGCAAATTCTTCGAGGCCTGCAGACTGATGAGGGGATTGATCGAGATACCTCTGGACGGGTATCTGTTGACGCCTGTGCAGAGGATCTGCAAGTATCCGTTGCAGTTGGCCGAACTTCTCAAGTACACCAGGCCGGATCACGGCGATTACGAGAACATCAAGGAGGCTTTGGAAGTTATGAGGGGCGTCGCCGTTTTGATCAACGAGAGGAAGAGGAGGATGGAGAGTTTGGAGAAGCTGGCGGCATGGCAGCAGAGGGTGGAAGCGTGGGAGGTGAGTGTCAATTCACTTTAACTTTTTTACTGTACGAGTCTAAAGGTAAGCGTCCACGGTGAGAGTAAAATTTCATGAAATTTTGATCTCATGAGACAATTATTTCATGATGTGTTTCCACAACATCACAAGAATTTGTCGACACTCAGAAACTTCTGTCTCAAACCTTCGTGAAACAAAGGTTGCCCAAAATTTTCCATGCAAGCCACCGAATAGTTAGTTAATGCGTAGATCGTGTTTAGAAAGCACTTGTTTGTTGTTTATTCCATTATTGGAAAGGTGTTTGTGGATTGCTGTAGTGTGCTCCATCATTTTTTCTCAAAAGAAAAAAAAAAATGCAGCAGAGAAGCGGCTGGAACCTCCCCATCGCGTGGATCTTTGTATTCTGTGTAGATGGTAGTCAATTCAACAGAATTTTTTTTGTGCTTATCATCTGTGACTAATTTCGCAATTTTCTGACAAATACTGACATCACTTCAGACAATCATCACCCATCACATTTGACAATATGTTCCTTTTAAGGTTAACAGTTTACCACCCTTTTGACAATAACTGATACTTTGTCATCCACTGTCAGCCTGCTCCCTTTTAATGAAAAAGATTTTTTTCTCTATTTTCCACTGAAATGGCAGAAACCGTGGATACATTTTTAGAACCAGAATTTGATCGTCTTTCTAATGGCGACATAAAAAAGAGGCCTTGTATTTAAAATTTAAAGTTGATATGCTTAAATGGCACTTCCTGTGGACCAATTGCTTCCAAAAGCCTTTCAGGTCTTCAACGGGTCACCCAATCTCCATGTAGCAAATTTCAGCCAAATCGATTCACTAATTTGGGCTATAATGTATTTTTAGTGTTATTACAAAATTTCGATTTTCTGACCCAAAGAGCACTAAATGCGAACGAATTTTGTCTTATTTAAAACCAGAATTTGATGACCTTTCTGATGGTGACAATAAATCTTTCATAAACTTGTTTTGGATGGTTAAATGAGTGAATAATTTAAAGTTGGAAATTGGTGTGCCAAAACGGCACTTTCCGTGGGCCGATTGAATCCAAAATTTGTTCAGCTCTTCGACGTGCAATACAATCCCCATGTGCAAAATTTCAGCCAAATCGGTTCAGGGGTTTGGGCTGTACCGCGATTTGAAAGTCCGATAAAAATCAATTTTTTTTTAATATTTGGTCAAAAGGGCACTGAGAGTGAATACATTTTTAGAAGCAGAATTTGAAGGCCTTTCCTAAAGTGACGTGAAAAATGGGGGTTTGCATTTAAAATTTAAAAGTTGATGTGCCAAATTGGCATTTCTAGTTGCACGATTGGCTCCAAAAGCTTTTCAGATCTAAGTTGGGTTATGAGATGCCTACGCACCAAATTTCAGGCAAATCGGTCTAGTAGTTTTGGCTGTGGCGTGTTTACAAACGTACGCACGTACGTACGTACGTACGCACATACACACAGACACATTTTTAAAACCACTTTTTTGGGTTCCTGAGACCTCGAAACGTGAAGATCTGGTGCTATCTCAAATTCGAAAATTTTAGTGATTGCAGTAACCTCCCTTTTTTATAAGTGGTGAAGTGGATTGGGGAGGTTAAAACTCACAAAATTTGGGCTCGAGAGCTACAACAGGAAGATGACGAGTGTTACAAAAAATTCCTGGGAATAATGCAACTGGTGGTCATAAATGATTGACCGCTAAATGAAAATGGCAACGTTGCTTTCAATACGACACTAATGTAGCAGAACGACGGTACAATGACACTGAACAACACTGCTTTTTGAAAATTATGTGAATTTGGACGTAAGTGTCGTGTGAGTTTATTGGTTTATTTAACTGAAGTTTGCAAAACCCCCTATATTTTTGTTCGGCTTTGCCATTTAAAAGCTCAATCGTTTATGACCACCCGATATGTATATCATGGCTTCTCTGACGGAAAAGTTTCACTAAACGCATGTAAATCTCACGTGCTGCGCGTGAGATAAAAATTTCGACTGATACAGAATGCATCGCACGATTGCACAATGAAACTTTTTCAGGAGAGAAAAGTGTCGGGGAAATAGTTTCATCGAGAGTTTCATGATATTTTTGTAGTGTCTCATGTGTCTCACTGCTGTTTCCACGTTGAAACCTCAATTGTTGCTGAAATTTTTGTTTCACGAAACCAATGTCACAGTAGATCCTCACCTTTACGAATTTTTGAGATTTTTCAATTTAATTAATTTTCGCCTATTGATAGTTTAAAAAAAAAGAAAGACATCCAATAAATACTTACTCGAAACACCGTGTTTAAGCGACGGGTGATCCGCAAACTAAAAAAAAAGTGTAATACACAAGTATTCCGAAGCTGTTCCGAAACTCTAGCTGAAACTATTCCGGTGAAGGTGAAGGTAATCCGCAACTTTTCCCATTAGTATTCCCGAGTATTCCCTAATATTCCGGTGTATTCTTAGTATTCCCATGTACTCCCATGTATTCACAAATATTTCCGGTTATTCCAAAATATTCCCAGATATTCCGAGATTCACTATCCTCAGCCTTATGCTCAACAGGCGCAGGCGCATCCGGTGCTTCTGAAGCTATTCCGCATTATTCTAATGTATTCCGCGTATTCATACATGTTCCTATAGGTTCCACAATAACTATTTTAATAATAATAATAATAATAATAATAAAGTTTATTAAGCGGCTTTTTAACATAAGAAAATAAAATGAAAATACATAAAGAATATTTTAAGGAACCAAAACCAAAAAACTAATACTACATAATTCAATATAAAATGCCGCATAAAAGGACAGAAACAGCCATGTGCTGATTTACATTCTGCCCAAGTGATAAAAAAGTGAGAAGTGTACAACTAAATAGCATTGATTTATAATACATATACAAAATCGCAAAAAAGTGAAAAGAGCAACAAAACAATGAAAAGTCGAAACCGTCTACAAATAAGCAACCACTAAAACAAACTTCCATCAATCAGCAGGTCCCTATCCTCAAAAAAAGATTGTCTCAAAGTTCCTACTACTGCTCTCTCCGAGGAGTCATTATCAAAGTTGAAGGCAATGAAATTCAAAATATAAGCCGCTAAAAACGAAAAAGAGGCCCTAAAGCAGGCCAGAGTATGCCTGGGTATGGACACCGTAAACTGCGTGAATCTAAGTAGGCGATCATGCATCCTACTGCGGAAATGAATTTTATTTCTTAAATACAAAGGGCGGTTCGAAGAAAGAACACCCAATACAAGAGCAACAAAATGCATGATCCGCCGCTCATTCATTTTAAGCCAGCCCAACTGTCGAGTGTATGGGGTAACGTGAGCTGCGAATGGAACATCAAGACAATAACGTACACAATAATTTTGAACCATTTGAAGCCTCTGTTTTTGCTGTTCTGTCAGACAAGAGGAATACGCGAGGTCAGCATAATTGAGATGTGAAAGAACCATTGCATCACACAACAGCTTTTTCACATGTCGGTCCAGAAACTCTCGAAAAGGTGCAATTTGTTTAAGGCTCAAATAAGTCTTCCTGCAAACAGCATTAACGTGATCTACGAAATTTAAATTGCAGTCGTAAATTACCCCTAAATTTTTAACAGTGTCACATATCTGAATTGGAATGTCATTAATTCTGATATTATAAGTATATCTGACCTGACCAAGTCTTTGTGCTGTACCAAACAGGATAGTTTGGGTCTTAGCCGGATTAAGAAGCAATGAGTTTTTTCTGGCCCAGTCACTAATTTTACCAAGATCAACGTTTATAGTCGCAACACTCTCCTGTAAAGCCTCAGGTTGAAATGAAAGACGAACTTGAATATCGTCCGCATAAATATACAAGGAGCAGTGTTCCAACTCATAAGGCAGATCAGCACTATAAACCGAAAACAGAGTGGGTCCCAGAACAGACCCCTGTGGGACACCCGAATTTAAGCACAAGGGAAGTGACACTTGATCACCATAAGCAGTCGCTTGACTACGATCACAAAGATAACCTACTAACCAGTCCAGTGTTGCGTCTCGAACACCGTAATATTTTAATTTGGCCACCAAAAGACGGATATTCAAACTGTCAAACGCCTTTGACATGTCTAATAAAGTAAGCGAAGTGAAATGTCCGGCATCGAAACCACGCAATATATCGTCCGTCAGCGAACACAAACTGGTAGTAGTGCTGTACCCCTTCCTATATGCAGACTGTACATCAGGCAGAACGTTGGCAGCGGATAAAAAATCTGTAAATTGTGTTGAAAAGGCCCGCTCTGCTATCTTTAAGGTGTTAGATAAAAGGCTAATTGGACGAAGGTCATTAATACTCGAAGGGTTTTTATTCTTCGGAACTGGCTTGACCAATGCATGTTTCCATTGAGGCGGCACAGCGCCAATCTCAAAAGAATAATTAATAATGTGTGTAAGCGCATCTAAGAACCATCGACAAGCTAACTGCAACATTCTGCCCGAAATACCATCACACCCCATAGCATGGGGCTTAAGGTCGTGGACAATGTGTTCAACCAAATCAGGTGCCACAGGAGCGAATGTAAAGGTAAAATTTTCATTGAAACGACTAGATTCGAATTTATCCAAATACTCAAGATCAATCTGCAAATCCGGGACTGAACCGATAAAATGAGCATTAAGAGTATCAGCAGTACACTCCTCTCCCAACTGAGACAATTCAACCCTCTTATCCTTAACGACACTCCAGGATTTCAACTTCTGCCAATAAGAAGCACTATTTGGCTTACAGTTTTGCAAATTGTAACGATAGAATGCCTTTCGTTCCGGAATTAATGCTACGTTGTAGTAGCTTCTTAGCTGACAGAAGTACTCCCTGTGTGCAACCAAACCAGTCCTCTTGAACCGGACCCAGGCCTTCCCCTTCAAAACTCGCAAAGTTCGTAGGGTATCCGTAAACCAAGGCTTTCTCTTCGGATTGAGAAAAACTCTTTTGAGTGGTGCATGCTTGTCAAATAGTGCAAATAGACGGTCATTGAAATGACTTAATTTAGTGCCAATATCTGGTGAGTCATATAACTCCTGCCAATCAATCTGAGAAGCATCATTTGAAAAGTTCTGAAAATCAAAATTCTTGAAGGATCTAAAAGTTTTAAATCTCGGATTAATTTCCTCGCCCTCAATGCTGACACTACATTTTATAATATTGTGATCGGAGAGGCAATAATCAAGAACATCTGAGTCCAAAACCAAGATACCTGAGCTAACAATTATTAAATCTAATAACGATTCAATTGATTTTAAAGTACACGCATCTAATCGATAAATTTTAATGCATTCCAGGGAAATTTCCAATTATTCCCAACTATTCCGGAGTATTTGGATGTATTCCCATCTATTCCGACGTATCCGATGTATTCCTGGCGTATTCCCGGAAAATGTACACTGATTCCGGCATGCGGAACGCATCGAACGATCGTCACTCGTCAGTTAAGGATTGTCAATTTCGTGCCTTCATCTGACGTTTGTGACAGATTAATTAGTGTTTTTAGTGATATTCGGTTGGTTTTAACCTGTTGTTATTTTTGTCATTCTTGGTTTGTGCCATAGCTATGAAATCAGATCAGAGAGCTAACACTATGCTAACAACAATGTTAAAACTGACAGCCGATAAATACAATCTCCCATCATGCACTGGAATTATTGAAATCAGCAATATAGGATAGTTATTTTGGGCCTTCACAAGCAACTGAGGTTTCGAAATTGTCCTCAGGGTGTATAGCACACCTGGAAAACCTGGAAAAGTCGGGGAATCTAGTTGGAGTCAGGCTTTTTTCTGTTGGTTTTTTGAACGGGCTTTCAGTTCTGTCAAAATTCCTGTTAGTGTCAATAAGATGGTCTTAAAAATCTGAAAAATTAACTATACAGTAGAGTAGAAAAAACGAATGAATGAAAATATATTAGGTACTTCTTTGTCTTTGTTCCTGGCCGATCGGTATTTATCGCTATAGCAGTTCTGCCTGTTTCAAACTTACTGACGGCGGAAGGTTTCATGTGAATTTTTAACATTAATTTCAAATGGTTTCGGAGTAATATACCTACCCTCCATACACATCAAATTCTAAAAACTTGAAAAAGTTAGTTAATAATAACAAAGCGCACACGTTTAAATAAATATACACATATTTTAAACATAATACATTTTTATTTCAAATATAGGTACCACTGTGGTATTTATTGCTTTATTCTCGAAAATTACGGTCTTCATGGTTGAAATTTAAATAACAAATCACTCTTTTCCCCCTCGAGCTCACTCATCCTGTTTAAATCTAATTTTTTAGAAATGGAGCTATTAGGATTTCCCCGGTCCCGGTCATAAAATGCAGGCGTGCGGTGTGCAGGAAGTGAAGAATTTTTGAATCACTATTTATTCAATTATCGATTTTCTGATAGATATAAGTATCGATACCGGACAAGTATCGCATGAAGGGTATCGATACTAAGTATCGATACTTTTGCTTCAAAATATCGATACTTAGAAGTATCGATACTTTTGCTTCAAAATATCGATACTTAGAAGTATCGAAGTATCGTGAGCATCCCTAAGCGTGAACACAGACAGACAGAAACACACACACAGGCAGACATTTTTAAAAACCACTTTTTCGCATTCCCCGGACTCAAAAACGTAAAGATTTGATGTTTCTGGCGATTCGATTTTTCGATCGATTTTATTGACTTGCTGCGCTAAAGCGTAGAAGTTAAAAATAAAATGATGGCTTTAGAAAATTCCGGACTTGAAATATCTCACTCGCTGATCAACGAATATGCAAATTACGCTAGTCATAAAAGCATACCCACAGCTATTTGCGATAAGGCACTCGGTATACGTTACAATGAATTTAACAGTTGTTGCGAGACAAGAGAGATTTATAATCTTTTTGATGAAAAAACTAACCCCACAAGTTGATATACGGATTCCACTTGTAACACGCCATCATTTCCGCCTTTTAACAACAACGCCGAGATATAAAATTGCGATTAATTTTTGACGCGAAATAATTTCTTCAAGGGTGAAGATCTCATCGAACTAAGTTCACAACTGATCCATCAAGGCGAAGTCGTCCGGGTTACTTCCAATATGTGGACAACCACCGTCACGTTGTTCCTATTTGACCACCAGATTGTCTATTGCAAAAAGGTAAAAAAAAAACCTGAAAGCGATTTTTATAAAAAAAAAATGTTCATGTCTCGTTATAGGACATCCTGAAGAGGAACACGTACGTGCACAAAGGCCGCATATGTTTGGACACGAGCGAAGTTATCGACGTTCCGGATGGTAAAGGTAAGAAACAATAATGTTTAATTCGAGTTTATTGATTACCAGCGACGACCTAATTGCAGATAATCACTTGGGCGTTAGCGTGAGACACGCGATAAAGTTGTATAGCTGCGTTCGCGATAAGTGGTTGTTGTTTTGTTGTCGCTCTTCTTCCGATAAACAGCGGTGGTTGCAAGCCTTCAATGAAGAACGCAGGCTCGTGGCCCAGGACAAAGATGATGGATTGGAATTCCCGCCGGCCGCCAGACAATTAGCGAGGATGGCGGCGAGGTGCCAAAGGAGGCCTCCAAGGAAGCCCAGAGGTAGGTATCTTCATCTGTGTTAGTGTTTGCTTTTTAATTGGAGGGCTAGTGACAATTTTTTTTCAAAGGCTGATTGTGATTATTTTATCGTGAGGAACCACGTCTGCCAGCCTTTCGTTGCTGCGTTTTCAATTGTCAGTCCCTCAAAGTTATTTTGAAAAAGCTAGAAATTAATTTATTATTATTGGACCGAGTTTTCCTCGTTTTGTACAGGACGTGGTCAATTTCATTAATTTTTAACATTTTCTAACGGAGGGGGAAACAACCAATGAAAGTTTGTACACCATAAATCCTTTTTGGTCAGTAAATCATCGTAAATCCCAATATAGTTTTGTAAATCCACAAAAAATCCCAAAAATCCCAGTACATCCTCGTAAATCCCCAAACTGTTTATTGACACTGACAGTGAATGACTGCAGAGATGACAGGAGTTTCGACGGATGTGAAATCCCGTTTACAAACCAACAGAAAAAAGCCTGAGACACACAACCCCCGCGCGACGAGACTTTACAGAATAAAGCTACTAATGGTAATGAAAATTTCATACGACGGTGACATTTGATTGACAAAAGCTGTAAAGCAGACCTTATTCTAGCAACAATTGCATGCATGAAATAGTTTGAAATGTCATAGAGAACGTCAGTCATGACAATAAAGAGTAATTTAGATTAATAAATGAAAAATTAAGTATGAAAATTCCATGTCCGCAATTGTACAGTTTGGAACAAAAAACTATGAACGACGGATGAATTGAGTAACAATTTATTGTAAATTCAGCTTTAGGGGATGTTAACCTCACTATTGAAACTAGTGTCAAATTACCAAAAACCGTCAGTCATAGTGACATTAATGCTTGGTTCACATCAAAAATTTTTGAAATGACAAAAATGTCCAAAATTTTTTGTCCGAAACTGTACTACTTGCTGAGAAAACGAATTACATTTAAAGGCCATTAACTTGCACCTATTATCGCCTCCATTTTCACTGCGACCTAATTTTCGATAAACATAAAAAGTACGCATGCGCCATATGCACGTTGTCTCAATAAATGCTCGATAATTCCTAATAAATCCCCGGTAAGTCTACGTAAATCCTCATAAATTCTCGTAAATCCCAATAAATCCTCGGTAAGTCTCCGTAAAACCATATAAATTCCGTAAATCCCAATAAATCTTCTTAAGTCTCAATAAATCCTCGTAAATTCTCTAACTTGTACACCTTAAATCTTAAGTTGTTTCCCCCTCGTTTTTAACTAAATTAAATTCCTACAAAGTAACTCTAATTTATGAAAGATATACGGTGTTTTTCAGAGCATCACAAAAAAAAATGGAAATTAATCCAGAACGTTGAAAATAAAAGTAAAGTTGCTCCAGCCAATCAAGAAATGGCCTTGGAAAATATATCACGTCCGGTGCAAAATTGGGCAAAATCGGTTCAATAATAATAAAGTTATGACGAAAAATAAATCGTTCGGCTTTTTTTGGGACAACTGTTATGCAGGGTCATTCTCGAAGAGTGTCTATTAGGACATATATCAAGATGTGTTCGTGGTCATACAAATTAGCATTCAGAGGTTTAATGAATTTTTTATTGAAGGAAAAAACTATTTTTTGTGGGGGGCATTTCACACTCCAAAAACTTGTACACCACTGCCGTAAATTTGTACACCACTGCCGACTGTGAAGTCCCTCGACAGCCCGAAAATTCATAGACCACTGCCGAATTTGACACAATTTTTGCAACCACTGCCTAACATTTCCCACTAACACTGCCGAAAATTTGTACACCACTGCCGACTGTGAAATTCCCCCCAATTTTTTACGTATTTTCCCAATCCCAAAAAGTACTAAGATATCTGCCTTTATTTTGATTTTGGACAATTTTTTTTTCAATTTGAAAGGAGGCAAAACTGCAGCAAATGCGTGTGGCAGACTTCTCCTTTTCGGCTAAAAGCGAAGAAATCGCTTCAAAAAATTTGCGAACTGAGCTCGCAACTTTTTTTTCCTCGGTTCGCCCTTTTTCGTTTGGTCTTTTTTTAACAAAAATATTAGGACAATTGCTAAAATAATTCAAAAAGAGGCTTTTATTTCAATTTGCCGCCAGTTTGGCAACATCGCATTTCTTAGCTACATTTAGCTATGTTCGTAGTCATGCAAATTAGCATCCGGAGGTTTCAATGGATTTTGTTTTGAAAGAGAAAACCTTATTTTTTCCTATTCTCCAAGCCCGTAAACGTAAAGATCTCGTTTTTGGATTTAGAATGATTTTTTAAATTCATTTATAAGAAGGACCAGAACTACTTTGTTTGTTTTCGCTCGCTTTCGCTCGTTGTTGTTAGTTTGGTTCTTATTTGACAAAAATATTAGAGCAATAATTGCCAGTTATACCAAAAAACCTATTTTTCCTGTTCTCCAAACCCGAAAACGTAAAAATATGCCTTTATCTCGATTTTCGATTTTGTTTTTCAATTTGCAAGAGGGATGTGAACTGCAGTCGGATCAGTTACAGACTTCTCCTTTTCGAAAACTCGCTTAGAAAATTCGCAAGCTAAACGTATTTTGGCTTCGCCGAAAGTTCGCATTCGTTCGCACTTTTTAATTTGGACAATTGCTGAAATGATGTAATAAATCATTCAAATATTTTTTATTCGAATTCCTCACCAAAAAACTCAATCGGGCAAGACCGCATCCCCTGGCTACAACACCGCATTTCTTAGCTACGTTTACTTATGTACTTAAATTTAATACAATACAAATTATATTAATTTCCTGCTATTCGATTTGCATAAAACATGATTTCTTATCAGTTTCATTTAAGTACACCCAAAATATTTAAAAAAATTAAGTTGCAGTAGCGTCATAAAAATATACACGAAAATTGTTTGCAAAATGGAAAAGCCATAAATCGGTTTCAAGGAGATAAACTCAAAACTAACCCACGAAGAAAAAAGTATGTTCTTTTCTCGTCTTGTATGAAAAATAACTAACTTTGAGTTTAATTTTAACTACACTAGAGCTGTAATTATTACCTAGTAAAACTTTATAATATTAAAAAGTCTTGAAAATATTTTCCTTCAATCCAGAATCCATTGAGACCCCGGGGATACAGATTTGCGCAACTAAGAGGCCAAAACTTCCCGAAATACATCTAATGGACACTCTTCGTGAATCACCCTGCAGGGTTAGTAAAAACTCTCTGTTATGTCTCAAGATTTTACTTTGAATATCTCTGAAACAAAATGAAATAAGAAAATTCCCTCGGACTGTACAATAAAACCACCCTCACCGATAACGCAGGACTTTGCCAAATGTTTTTTTGTACCATTTTTAACACGTCAAATTAAAAGGCAACATAATTCGTGGATTTTTTTAGTTCTACATCTTAAATAAAACTGTAAATTGTCACTAGCCCGCTGTTTATTAAAAGATCTAAATTCTATAAAAGTACATTGAAAGCTCTCTTGCGCTTTTTATGAAACTAATCAAGGTAGAATGTCAATTACACAGTTTGAATTAATACAAATTAATCCTGAAGCGTGTTTTTGCCTCGTTGAATGCAATAATGTAAATACCTCGTCCATTTCATAAAGGAGTTTCGTTGATTTAATTACACACACAAAACACATTTCAGCGCAGCATCTAAACCAATTAATTGCAGCGGATGCAATCGCAACCGTTACAAAGAACTCCTCAAAAATGAAAAGTGCTTTTGTTTGCAGCCGGAAAAGCTTACACGTCCTCGTACACAGGCTCTGCCCTCCAACTCAACTCGAACTCGTTAGGTAGAAAAGTAGGAACGTGGTTCATGTTCGGTGGCAACAAGAAATCTCGCCACCAATCCCGTGATGTTTCCTGAGATAAGACAACGTTACTGTAACGTCCGACACATCACTAAACGCTAAAATTGTGCCAAAAAAAAACGTACTTTAGTGATGTGTCGCTTACAGTAAGTAGCATAAATCGCAATACTAAGTGTAGATAACAAAACCCCTCTAGTGATAAAAGGCTACTGCCTATCGTGCTGTGCTAAATGACGTGAACGTAATGATAAAAAGGGCCTAATTGTAAATATAATCGTGGCCATACCCTTCGTACTCTGTTGACTGAATTTTTCGTAATTTTTCGACTTTCGTTGTTCGTGGACACGCACAATCTGCATAGAAATCTCAACACTCGATGCACAGGGTATTAGAATTGAGTATCAACATCGATTGAAGGATACGGACCAATCGTTGTCGTTTACGCAAAGTTACTTAAGCCGTGTAGTATTATGTACATTTTTTTTTTATTTCAACTCTTGTGTATTTTTTAATAAATCGTGGTTTTATTTATTTGTTTTGTTTTACTTGCATGAACCCTTCAATACCGCGTGTTGTGATAAATAGTTTTTTGGAAAATTTTCACGATGTGATTTTTGATAAATATCGAACCTAGTGCAGAAACGATGACGCCTGTTTTTTATTTTCCTAGCTTAGACAAGGGTAGTGCAGAAAAATGCATGAGACGTTTCTACATTATCCTTTGAGTGTCAAGTAGACTGTGACTAGAACGTCGTAGGATAGATGTATAGTGTTGACATTGTTTTTGTTTAAATTGACTAGTTACACATATTTTTATAAAATAATAATGCTTCCTACTTTTGCAAGACGATGAAGATCAGTTGATGTTTATGGGCACATACACGTGCTTTTGTTATTGACTTTGTTAGTTAGAATCTACACGCTATATTGTTACGGACATATAGTTTTCATATGTATGTTTGACTTGGTGTAATAATAAAATATTTTATATCAATTCTTACACTTATTTTATCCATTTTTCCTCTTGTATTATAGGATTTATGGGGGAACTGACTATGGAAGGTAGACAATCAACTGTGCATATAGAATATGTATGGAAACTGATTGGAAGGTAGGCAATCAACTATGCATGGGGGTGTATACCTAGTGGGTGGCATGGTTGTAGAGTAACGATCTCATGGGAACCAATTATACAACACTGTTTCATTAGTTGCCACACAACGGAATGGGGACTGATCACGTCAATCTACTACTAATTTGTCGATAAAGCCGAAAATCGCTTGCTGTTTGTTGCAAAAATGAACCTAAAGTACACGGTCGATAAAGGCGAAAATCGGTTGCCATTTCTTGCAAAAATGAACCTTAAGTACAGCTTAGAAATATGAACATGCCCACCCAGAGCTGAATATTTAGTTGATCGCCTAGCATTCGAATAGCAGTTAGGTAGGGGTAACTAACTTCTGCCCGGTCTGTGTCGTGGCCTGGTCCATGCGACCAGGTAAATATTCAGCTCTGGGTGGGCATCTTCATGTTTCTAAGCTGTACATGGTCGATAAAGGCGAAAATCGCTGGCTCTCTCTTGCAAAAATGAAGCTGAAGTACACGGTCGATAAAGGCGAAAATCGGTTGCCATTTCTTGCAAAAATGAACCTTAAGTACATGGTCAATAAAGGCGAAAATCGCTTACTGCTTGTTGCAAAAATGAACGTAAAGTATATGGTCGATAAAGGCGAAAATCGCTTGCCGTTTCTTACAAAAATGAACCTTAAGTACATGGTCGATAAAGGCGAAAATCGCTTACTGTTTGTTGCAAAAATGAACCTTAAATACACGGTCGATGAAGGCGAAAATCGCTTGCCGTTTCTTACAAAAATGAACCTTAGGTACAGTCGGGGACAATGAAAAAGCCCACCCCACGGCGACGATTCATTTGGTCGACTGCATCGTTGCGGTTTGATTGACGTTTGCCTGACAGGTTAGCACACATTAGCCGTGTGGCAGCACCAGTCGACCAAGTGATTCGTCGCCGTGGGGTGGGCATTTTCAAAGTCCCCGACTGTACATGGTCGATAAAGGCGAAAATCGCTTACTGTTTGTTACAAAAATGAACCTTAAATACATGGTCGATAAAGGCGAAAATCGCTGGCTCTTTCTTGCAAAAATGAACCTTAATTACATGGTCAATAAAGGCGAAAATCGCTGGCTGTTTCGTGCAAAAATGAACCTAAAGTACACGGTCGATAAAGGCGAAAATCGCTTGCCATTTCTTCTAAAAATGAATCTTAAGTTCAAGGTCGATAAAGGAGAATATCGATTGCCGTTGCAAAAAAGACCCTTAAATACACGGTCGATTCGTAAGTAGATACCTGCAGCAGAAGTTGGACATTGAAAATTTGCTGCTTCTACACAGTCTTTGGCGTTAGTGTTCAGCCACAGCCCTACACATGCATTTTCATCCTTCTAAGCTGGGGGTAGTTAACTACCAAATACCAAGTAGTTAGAATACTATTTTAACTACTTTTTCCTAAAAGTAGTTAGTAGTTGAGTATAATATTTTGGTAGTAGTTAATTGCTTAAAGTAGTTAAACTAGTTAACTACCCTTTCTCTTTTTCTTTTTCCTTGGCTTAAAGTCTTCGACTTTCACTTCCATTTTAAGAAGTAGTTAAAAAAATACTCATTTGTATTCTTGAGTACTCATTATTCTAACTACTTTTTCCAACGAGTAGTTAATTACCTAGTTATAACTACCTTTTGATGAAGTAGTTAGTAGTTAACTACTTTTGAAAATTATTTTACCCAGCTCTGTACATAGCCGAGCGACATTATTTTTCTTTATTTCTGTATAATGAGTTGCCTATCCTCTTAGCACTATGCAACTAACTAAACACTTGTGTATTACTGGTTGCATGCCACTTGAATAACTACTTCTGCAATTTTGAAGCACCCCTCTACTCCACTACCTTTTTTACTTTTACGATTACATAGTTGATTCCTAAGCACTGACAGGGTTATTAAAAAAAACACTTTAAAGTAATAATCATGTACTATCAAATTGTACAAACAATAAATAAATTTTGTAATCTATATCAAAATAAAGCAACCTTTTGTATTGTAAACACAAGAGTAGAATTAAAGTTCACAATATTATTACAAGTTAACAAAAAATATATCAGAAAACTGTAAGTAACAAAATAAATAAATGTTGTGATAGCATAAATTCTAATTGCACTGTAAAGTAAACCCAGGGCTTGGTGTAAAATGCAATAAAATCCACACCGTTGCTATGGATATAGAGAATATACACATCACATTAAAAACACCCATAATACTATGTTATGATGTTGCTGAATCCTAGCGCTTTCTGTACAGCTATTTACAACTATTCATTTATATAAAAATTATAACTAAATTTCTGTACATTATAAATATATATATGTAATGATATAAATTGCAAGAGTTCATTATGACTCCAGATCGTCTTCTCGTTGACTTGAAAAATACGAAACTAACCCCACAAATTCACCCCCGGATTCCTCATCGAACGATTTACTGTTGCTGTTCTCCGAGGGATGGACTTGTCCTTCGAAGTGTTCCGGGTAGGGGGAGTTTTGATACACTGAGGGGGGCATAGCCTCCTCTCCGATGGGTGGGGGTTGCCCGAACTGTCCGTAATGGTAGCTCGGTGGCATGTTGGGGTGGTACGGTGATAAACTCGTGCGGGGGGGCAAAAGGGGGACCTGGAGATGTCGAGGAGTGCCTCCCGGTGAATTTAGGGGAAAACGTCCAGTGGGGGCTCGTACGTACGGGGGTGGGGGCGTGTCGTTTTTATTACCTGGACTACCAGCAGCAGGTGAAACAACACGTCCGGGTGAATTATGACCACCCAAATGGACCGGACCACCTGAGGCCGGATGAGAATGGTAAACGTGCGATGGAATATTCTGCGGCACTGGATTTCTGATTTGATGAGGCGGGGGCGGAGCCCCTCGGGGGTAATGATTCATGTTCGCTGGCATTTGTCGATATGGACTCCTAATAGCTGCCCCTGCAATTAATTTTAAAAAATTGTTTTAACCACAAACCAAATAATCTACAGCCAAAGAATGTTGACATATTTCTGTTTATGTAGTAACTTTTTTGTTTGAAATTCGATTTTAATTATCTTTGCTGTAGCAGAATCCTAATTCGATGTCGCTAAGCCATGCCATGTCAAAGGTTAACATGTAAGTTCGCAATATTCGTACCAAAACATGGTTTTAGATTTAATAGTTTTTATTTTCAAACGTCACATAACAATTATTTAAATGACTCGTGTTGACAAGGGATTTTTTTAAAAATGTTAGAGACCCTAAAGTTTAACCCATCTTAGTTTCTCAAATTTGAAAGAGAATCGTTTGGTGCTAATTTAATCCACTTCGAGGAAAGAAGCTTTGGATAACTTTTAAATTTCAAAATTCAATAAAATCGATGAAAAATCGGTACGTTGTAAGTAAAATTGTATTTTGTATTATAAGGGACTCTAAGAAAATAACTGTCACTATATTTTTTAAAGAAAAACTTAAAAATCGAAATACATTAGTTACAAGTATAAAAACGTGATTTTTTCGAAAATGTTAAGAGACCCTAAAGGGTGACCCATCCTACTTCCTCAAATTTGAAGGAGAATCGATTGGTGCTAATTTGATACTTCTAGGGCTCATCCACTTCGAGGAAAGAAACTTTGGATAACTTTTAAACTTCAAAATTCAATAAAATCGATGAAAAAACGGCAGTTTTAAGTAAAATTGTATTTTGTATTATCAGGCACTCAAGAGAAAATAACGGTCACCAAATATTCTAAAGAGAAAACTTAAAAAGCGAAATTCATTATTTACAAGTACAAAAACGTGATTTTTTTTTAAATGTTGGAGACCCTAAAGTGTGACCCATCTTACTTCCTCAAATTTGAAGGAGAACCGATTGGTGCTAATTTCATACTTCTAGGGCTCACCCTCTTCGAGGAAAGAAGCTTTGGATAACTTTCAAACTTCAAAATTCAATAAAATCGATGAAAAAACGGCAGTTTTAAGTAAAATTGTATTTTGTATTATCAGGAACTCAAGAGAAAATAACGGTCACCATATTTTCTAAAGAAAAACTTAAAAAGCGAAATTCATTAGTTAGAAGTACCTACAAAAACGAGATTTTTTTAAAAATGTTGGAGACCCTAAAGTGTGACCCATCTTGCTTCCTCAAATCTGAAGGAGAATCGATTGGTGCTAATTTGATACTTCTAGGGCTCACCCACTTCGTGCAAACAAGCTTTCGATAACTTTTAAAACTTCAAAAGTCAATAAAATCGGCAAGTTTTAAGCTAAATTGTATTTTGTGTTATCAGGACTCTAGGAAAACTAACGATCACTAATTTCTCTAAAGAAGAACTAAAAAACAGAAATTCACTAGAAGTAAACATTAAAAACGACTTTTTAAAAAGTGTTAAGTGACCCATCTTACTTCCCCAGATTTAAAGGAGAATCCATTGGTGCTAATTTTATATTACCCACTTCGAGGAAAGAAGTTTTGGTTAAATTTAGAAACTTCAAAATCCAATAAAATCGTTAAATTTTAAGCAAAATTGTAATTTGTATTATCACGGGCTCTAGGAAATATAAAAAGTTGTATAGCAATACCTTGCAAGTATGGCCCTGGCGATCCCACGTGATGCGCAGGCGCTGGCGACATCGAATGAGATCCCGGCAAACTCCCCCCCTCCTCCTCGTGCTCAACCGCAAACTGTTTAGGCCTAATGGCCCCCACCGGATATCCGGGTTGGCCGGGTTTGTTCTGCAACATCCGCGTGATCACAGACGGCGTTATTTGGCTCTGGGAGAACGGTTGGGGTGGGGCGGCGATTTCTATGTTGCTCTCCACCTGTCCTGGAACTTCTGAAACATTAGATTTGGCAACAGTGGAGGGGGACTCCTGTTGTCGGTTTGAACCCAAGGTCGCGACAGCTTCCTCGAGAGTTTTTCTACTTCTCCCTGTAGGAAGAACAAGACATTCTTTCAACGATTTAGTTTTTTCTTTGAGGTTGAACATCGATCTAGCAGCCAGGAGACAAAATCGAAGCTACAGCTGACAATAATACAGACATGCGAGGCCTACTTTAAACTGTCAACAAGCTGCTGTGAGAGTATGTCATGTTCATAAGTTGGTGACACTGATATCAAACCTTTAAGTGAACTGAAAAATTAGTTGATTGGTTGATGTAAACGCACTAGATTAAAAACTATCGCGATTCATTATAGTACGGTCAAATTAGCTTGAAAAATATCCAAACATGGAACTGATTTGCAACAAGCATTTTTTTGCTGTAAATTGTTCGTCTTCCCATTCTCTTTAACAGAAAAAAAGTTCAATTACCTTCGATGAGCGGAAGACCAAAAAAATGGCCGCCATTTTGAAAATTTCAGTTTTTTCTAATTTATAGAAAAACCGTAAGGAACATCAATGACAATGTTCTTACAAAAAACATGCAGAATGAAAAGACCTATCCACCGATGTATATAACATAATACTTCGATGAGCGGAAGACTAAAAAAATGACCGTTATTTTGAAGATTTCAGTTTTTTCCAATTTATAGAAAAACCGTAAGAGATATCAACAACAGTGTCCTTACAAAGAATATGCAGAATGAAAAGACTTCCAGTGATGATGCAGTTTTGCGTTCTTTTCATTACAGTTGCAGATTGCCAAAAAATTAACAAAACGCAGTGATTATTTTTGTTTTTCACCGCTAGTCATTAAAAGTGCATTTTTACTGCCTCTTTTGCGGCAGTAAAAGTCGATTTTTTAATGACAATCGGGCAAAAAATTATGTGTTCAACACGGCAAAAAAACAAATTTACTGTCTTGGCTAGATTCCTAGCCTAGGCTATCGCTGCGGCAGTAAATCTGCTATTTTGCCTTGTTAAACAAATAACCATTGCACTACAAAATGTTAAAAGTAGAGATGGGTAAATTCCCATTTATTGAAATTTCCCGGAAAGTTTCCATTGAAAATTTCCGAAACTTTCCGGAAAGTTTCCGCAATTTTTCGATTTTGCTTTAAATGAATTCTTGGCGGCGTTACCTTCTCAAAAATACCAAATACATCACATTTCTTTGGACAAAAATGTGTAAATAAATTAAATTAAATACAATAAGAATCTGAAAAATTTGGATAGAATATTTTGATAACAGCCATTAACACTGTTGCTGCTGCTCACAACAAGAATAAGGGTTTTTAGTATAAGAGGGTCCTTTTCTAATTGTGACGTCAAGCCAATCAAGCGGCAGCGCACTATGCGCAGATGGTATAGGTACTGTTTATGGCGGCGCATAGGGGGTCTGACATGGCACATCTTCCATCCTTTTATGCTGAAAACCCTTATTAACAAGGTGTTTCTGATTTTGATTACTTACGGCAGGGCTCTTTTAGGTTAAAAAACCGTTAAATGTCGAGCCAAATTCAAAAACCGTAGCAGATTTATAAGAAAGTTCCCGGAAAATTTTGTGGAAAGTTTCCGGCAATATTTCCTGGGAAAGATTGCCTGAACCTCGTTTATTTCTTTCCGGAAATATTCCCATTTTGGAAACTTTCCAAAATGGAAAATTTCCGCCGACCCATCTCTAGTTAAAAGTAAATGACTTTTAATACTGGTATCATAAAATGTCATTTTTAACAACTGTTTTTAATAGTGTTTGTAGAAAAAGATATTTTATTTTCATATTGTTTCCCAAAAATTTAACCTGAGTGGACACTGCAGTCATACTGTTTTGAAAGAAAATAACAGGAGCTTGTTTGGATCTTCGTCTTTGTTCTTCGCCTTTCGTACCTAGTGGATTGTCGTAACCATCTAAAATTGAAATTGAGCCTTGTCATGGCCAAATTGACCATCACGCCATGCCTATAATATACATGGGTATGTATAGATATGTGATACATTTTAAGAGACAAACTACTAATTGTTATGGGTTATACATCAGTGTATTAGGTCTTTTCGTTCTGCATCTCTTTTCTAAGACTATTATTGATATCTGTTAAGGTTTGCCTGTAAATTCGAAAAAAACTGAAATTTTCAAAATGGAGGGCCATTTTTTTATCATCAAAGTGTTATGTTATACACATCAATGGAGGTTTTTTCATTCTGCACTTCTTTTGTAAGAGCACTATTATTGATATCTGTTAAGGTTTGCTTGTAAATTCGAAGTAACTGAAAATTTAAAACGGCGGCCATTTTTTTTTACTGTGTTATACACATCGATGGATAGGTCTTTCCATTCTGCATATACATTGTAAGAACACTGTTGTTGATATCTCTTATGGTTTTTCTATAAATTGGAAAAAACTGAAATTTTGAAAATAACGACCATTTTATTTGGTCTTCCGCTCATCGAAGTATTATGTTATGCACATCAGTGGATAGGTCTTTTCATTCGGCACCTTTTTTGTAAGAACACTGTCATTGATATTCCTTACGGTTTTTCTATAAATTAGAAAAAACTAAAATTTTCAAAATGGCGGCCATTTTTTTGGTCTTCCGCTCATCGAAGGTAATAGAACTTTTTTTCTGTCAAAGAGAATGGAGAGACGAGTACATTACAGCAAAAAAATGCTTGTTACGAATTACTTCCATGAAAATCTCTAAATTGACTGTACTATTAGGCCAGTTTGCTGAAAAGAGATAGCAGTTCCGCGATGTTAAGAAAATAGGTGGTCGACAAAGATAGCTAATTATTGGAGTCTTGATTTCTTCTTTGTCACTAATCACATTTGCGGTACTTTCAATATCCAGTAACTTTAGGTTGATGAAACCCTCACCGACATCTAGTGACAGTTTTTGCACTATTATGTAAGTTTTAAATACATAAGGCGCTTTCCATTTACACATTTATCTGAGCAGTTTCAGTTAATCTCAGCAATTTGATTGGTTGATTTGAGTATTGACCAATCAAATTACTGAGATTAAGTGAGGCCCCTCAGATAAATGTGTAAATGGAGGGCGCCTTATACAGGGTGAGTCAACAAGGCGACGGCGGTCCATAACTTCTGAACCTTTCCAGATAGGAAATCAATTCAAATGCCATTATGTACAACACCGCCAATTCTACATCCTAAAAATAACTTCAACTATACAGGGTGTCCCAAAACACTTGCAACGCATGGCAACTTGATTTTTTTAAATGGAACACCACCATTTTGATGACATATTCTGGATCACCTATAACATAGCTTTACATCGACATAAGACATTCGATGTTTTAAGGCTCTGTTCTAAAGTAATTAATTCTTTTTGAAAAATTTCGACCATTGCGGGTGCTTCTTAAAAAAATTCCTGAGAACTCAATTTTGTATCTAGAGAGCTGAGATTCGGTACGAATATGAAGGAAGGTCTATTCTATTTATCTAACATAATAACTATCATTATCACTATACAGGGTGTCAAGAATTCTGTGTCAAGTTTGGAAAATTTCAAATATGCAAAACTCCATTTTTTCAAATGGCACCCCCTGCTATTATTGTGCCATGGGGTTCGGCTGTTGAATTACTTTATTTTTTATTAAGTATGTCCTATACCTAAAGTCAATACTTCAAAAGATATTCTTTGTCTTATTTATTTTATTGAAGATTATTACGATCTCAATTAAAGAATGCCATGGATTGTATGACAGTTATGATTAACCTTGTTTATTTAC
Organism: Pycnomerus fuliginosus; assembly: GCA_963924575.1. NCBI lineage: Eukaryota > Metazoa > Arthropoda > Insecta > Coleoptera > Zopheridae > Pycnomerus > Pycnomerus fuliginosus. The sequence goes on along the minus strand of OZ004624.1, from coordinate 9,239,636 downwards.
ATAGTTACCAGATAGTTTGTCACATTTATTGACATACACAACCAGAAAGAATTCATTGACATGGTTTATTGCTTATGGTTGAAATTCATTGTGTATGTCAATAAATGTGACAAACTGTCTGGTTACCATGTAAATAAACAATGTTAATCATAACTGTCATACAGTCCATGGCATTCTTCAATTGAGATCGTAATAATCTTCAATAAAATAAATAAGACAAAGAATATCTTTTGAAGTATTGACTTTAGGTATAGGACATACTTAATAAAAAATAAAGTACTTCAACAGCCGAACCCCAGGGCACAATAATAGCAGGGGGTGCCATTTGAAAAAATGGAGTTTTGCATATTTGAAATTTTCCAAACTTGACACCGAATTTTTAACACCCTGTATAGTGATCATGATAGTTATCATGTCAGATAGCTTGAATAGACCTTCTTTTATATTCGTACCGAATCTTAGCTCTCTAGATACAAAATTGAGTTCTCAGGAATTTTTTTAAGAAGCACCCGCAATGGTCGAAATTTTTCAAAAAGAATTAATTACTTTAGAACAGAGCGCTAAACCATCGAATGTCTTATGTCGATGTAAAGCTATGTTATAGGTGATCTAGAATATGGCATCAAAATGGTGGTGTTCCATTTAAAAAAATCAAGTTGCCATGCGTTGCAAGTGTTTTGGGACACCCTGTATAGTTGAAAGTATTTTTAGGATGTAGAATTGGCGGTGTTGTACATAATGGCGTTTGAATTGATTTCCTATCTGGAAGGGTTCAGAAGTTATGGACCACCGTCGCCTTGTTGACTCACCCTGTATATAAAAAAATCACCGCTTAAAAGATTGAAAATTTTCCACCTCTAATGTCATGTTAATATAATAAATACAATAAAAATCGTAGCCTACTTTACTCTAATTGCAATTCTGAATTACAACTGTTATTTTCTCAAATGTAATTAATAGTTCTGAATTACAATTAATCAATTTTCTCAAATAAAATTCATTAATCTCAAATACAATTGGAGAAGGTGTAGTAATGGTTGGTAGAGACTAGAATGAATAATGATAGATAAGCTCATTTCCCCCCTCTCTCTGTGTAAGCACTGTCAAGCAACCTACGACATCAAAAACGACCAATCACGAAGCCAATAAGCAAACAAAGGATTCAATCCGACAATCGAGCAACGAACAGCCAACTCACCTCTGCGTTTCTTCGCCACATCATCATCAGGTAATTCCGAGAACATCGGTAAAGAGACCCCAGGTGGCTCTGACAGCTCGTCGTTGTTCTCCGAATTAACCAGTAAACTGTTGACGTTGCCAACGATTGGCTCCTGAATAGTACCCGTAAACTGAAACTGGTTCTTCGGTTTCCTCCCCCTCTTTTTGGGTTGTTCCTGAATGAGGGGTTGGGGTTGGGGAGGCGTCATTGCTGCCAACTTCTTGGCCTGCTCCCTCGCCAGTCTCTTCTTCTCCTTCTCGATCTGCAGGGCTACCAACTGCAACTGCTTGTTGGCGTACTCCTCCTCCTCCATCATCTTCTCCATCTCGTTCTCGCCCATCGCCTCCAAATTCCTGTTAATAACATCGATGGGGTTCGGCTCGTCGTCGCAATCGTCCACGGCGGTTTTTTTACTAGGAGTTGGCACCCCTTCCGGCAAAAGTTGCGTGTACCTCGGATCGGCGTACGACTGAATCTGCACTTTTTCACCCCCCGATTCCTCTCCGCTCTTGTCCTCGTCCTCTTCGTTAGCGACGTATTCCTCTTCGCTCTCGATCCTCGGAACAGGTCTCTTCACCCTTTCCTCCTCGCTGTCCGACCCCAAAGCGTCCAAATAATTGATTTTCTTGCCTCGAGTTCTTCGCACCGGACCGTCGTCGTCGTCGTCCAGGCCGAACTTGATCTTTGGTTTCTTCTTTTTGTACACTTCCGCGTCCGAGTCGTCGTTCGATTTCTTCTTCTTCGATTTTTTCTTCGCGGGATTGGGGGTCTTTCGGCTCTTCGAGCCCTGCTTCCTCTTCCTTCTGCCCCACGAACGGTCGCTTTCCTCTTCCGATTCCGTGTCTTCCCAGACGGCACGTTTCTTCTTTCGTTTCGGTGCTTCGTCTGATTCCGAGTCGTTGTCATCAACTGCGCAGAATTAGCAATGATAATAATAATAAACTTTTTAAGTTAGTGATTCAGAATCCAAAAAATGTGAACGAAATTCGGATTTTCCAACTTTCTCGTAGGAATGAGTAATTGACATATTTTATTCTTCATAATATTGGTCAACTTTAGGGCAATCAATGAATACAATCCTACTGTTCGTGTAGTCACTACACGACGTACAAAACGAGCAATTTCGCTGTGCTTTACGTTGCCGGAAAAAACGGAAAGATCGCTAGCTTGTGGACAGAAAGGACTTAAGATTTTCACAAAAACCTTTTTATAGGTGGTTATGGTGAACCTATTTGTGTCAAAATAGCTCACCAGAAATGTAAATATACGTAGAGGGTTTTGCTCATAACCCTCATTACGATTCCATTACATTTCCAAGAAAAATTTTACAAATGAAGCTATACAAAATTTAGGACACCTCAGGACGGTTTATAATTAGTATCAGATGTTTGCTTAGGGACTCAGGTAGAGAACTAAAACGATTTTGGCTGCGCATATTTGCGCGTCTAGGCCTAATGAGCTTTTAAGTGAATTATTGCACTCTTGCAAAATTTTAATTTCAGTGCGTCTCTTGTTCTCGAAGTATTCGTAATGATTTAAATAATTCCATAGTGCTTCATATGTCTTATTATTGTTATATTTGTTGTTTTGTTTGTTATTGCACATTTGGTTGCAAATTTATTTGTTCAACATGGTCCGAATTCTGATGTTGCTTGATCTGATGATGCAAAATCGAGAAAAAACTTTTGAAGCTCGTAAAATTTGTGTTTTGGACTTTTTAAAGCTTAAATTTCAAACCAATGGTGAGACGCCGCCACAGAACAACTGGAAACATTCGTTAGAGAATCGCATGTTTCATACAGACTGGAAATGAAGATGTGGAAGGGGCCAAGCCACAAAAGAGAACAATTTGAAAAAAAGCGAAAAATTCAGTCTGAGTTTCATTCAAAAATGGGATTAATTGTGGATAACAAGGTGCTGGAATTTCAAATGACGGAAATACGACAAGAAGGTTCTTTTCTAACCCCAAGTTATCTGTTAATATTGTTTAGACTAGAAAACTGAACCATTTTGCACACTCAATTTCAAAAAATTGAGCCTTTTACTTTACATGTTGCTTCGTTATACCTATTGTTGATTTCAACCCTCCTTAGAGGGGTTGGTGTTAAGATTTTCAGAAAAATAACACCACCAGTGTGTTCTACGATGTCAAAAGCCCCCGGGGTACATTTTTTTTAAAAATTGGTTTAATAGTTTGGAAGCAGGGATTTTCGTTCACGTTTTTTGGATTCTGAACCACTGTGGGTCGGTCGTTTTCTAAATGGCAACGTCGCAAAAAGGCATTCGCCATAAGACTGCGTGTTTCAGTAAATGTATTATGTGTATTTCATCTTCGAAACAATATTTAAAATGCACTTAAAAGATTATGTTGTGTTGGTGTTTTCCGGCAGTTAGAAAGGCTGTTTTGCTACTTTTTGCATCGGGTGCGATGTTATAGGCAATAAAATCAGCCGATGCACGTAAATACATATCTTCATGGTTCTGTTTATCCCTACCCCGACTATTTTAAAGAAATATTCTTATATCGAATCACCGAATCTTGAATATTTAAGATTTGGTAATAATAAAACATTATCCGTGAATATTTCGTGGAATTCCCGATATATTTTGAATTTTGCTAATAATCGCACATGGAACGTGACTTTTACAAAGATCAACCTGACCATATTTTCGGTAAGCTCGCGAAAAATTGCTTTACAACATTATTGACGTCTCATCATATATTAAAGGCTAACAAACAACCACAGACATGAGTTTCAATTGCAAGGCACACTGAGGATGACTTTATTTCGGAAATCTAATAAAAGACGAATTAGAGTTGGTCATGGAATTGTATGGGATGGCCCGTTACGTTGGCTAAGCTGAGAGTGACGTTCATGTGACAGTAAAAATTATTTCCATCTGTCACTTTTTTGACAATGAAGCACGAACTCTATACAGGGTGTTCCTATATTCATAGTCCTAACTCCGAGATGTTATTCCTTACATCATTCTAGGAAGAAAAGTTTCTATGGACATATGTACGGAAATGCTTTATAGGGGAGTTACGCCCCTTCAAAGGGGCACTCAAAAAGTCAATTTTTTTAAAATTTCTCGAAAAATATGAACAATAGGATTTTGTAATTTGGAACAATCGTCAGTGTGTTATAAAGAGCTTTCTCTCCACTTTTTTTCAGATTTTTAATAACATCAGTAGCGTGCGTTCGGCCTTACACATTTTTTTACATTTTCTTTTGCTGTAGTCATTTTTCTCACCAAATAATAATAAAAACCCTTTTCGATTAAAGTGACTTTGATTGGTTTTGATTTGAGCGCGAAAATTTCTGTTGTAAGATTTATTTTATCTACCTAATTAGTGAAAATAAATTCCGAATATGATATCTTACATCATTTTAGAAAGAAAAGTTCATATGGACATGTGCGGTAAATAATTCCTAAGGGTGCTTTGGTCCTTCGAATAATATGTAAGACTCCCAAGAACGCACACCTCTGATGTTATTAAAAATCTGAAAAAAATTGAAGAGAAAGCTCTTTATAGCACTAACCATTGCTCTGAATTTCAAAATTCTATTGTTCATATTTTTCGAGAAATTTTCAGAAAACTGATTTTTTGAATACCCCTTTAAAGGGGCGTAGCTCCCTTATAAAGCATTTCCGGACATATGTTCATAGGAACTTTTCTTCCTAGAATGATGTAAGGAATAACGTCCCGGAGTTAGGATTATGAATATAGGAACACCCTGTATAAACATGGAAGGAGAATCGTATTGCGTGCGCGTGAAATGTTTACACCAAGTAGTACGTCACAATCTCCCGTGCGAGGGATATAAGTGCGCCTGCGCACTTTGACATTACCTTCCTTTTGACAGTGATTTGCTTGTCAATTGTCATTTTTCTGCTGTCATAGCAAAATGTTTAATGAAGGTTTCCAAACTTGTAGGTCTCTCTCTATTTTGTGACGTAATATGGAGGTAAAATTTGACAATGACAGACTTTTGCGTTGTTTTTGCATACCGGGCTTTGTCAAATTTAGCCTCCACATTGGCTGGTATGAATAAAGTGTTACAAGATACTCACATTAACAAAGGATGCAAATACAAGTTTCTCGTGTATGAGAAAAGGATAGAATTAGAAGCAAAAGCTTTGTTACCGTTTATTCATACCGACCATTGTCTATCTCTTTTAATTGGAAACCGTAATTTGGTTTTGTCGCAATAAAGTAGGAATGTGCTTTATGGTAGGAATATTCAAAAGACAGAAACCAACACTCTCGATTTCGATTATTCAATCAGTTTAGCCAACTTAACTGGCTATTCCATGGCCCACCCTATTTAGTTTTTTACCTATTTTTACCAGAAAAACAAGGGGGGGGGGGAGGAAAACTTTTTTGAAACAACTTACTGAAGTCGGCGTCGTATCTCGACGTTCGAGCCCTCGTCGATCGCCTAATAGGGTCCATATTCTTCCTTCTCCCACCCCTAAGCAACTCCAGTTCTTCACTATCTTCACTGCCAAGGTCATCGTCCAATTCGTCATCCGATTCGCTAGCCAATCCAAATCAATCAAAATACATTTCAAAACAACAACAATTTACCTCGTCCCCTTGAAGTCTTCATCCGAATCCCCGTCTTCATCGCTGCTGATGTCGAGCGAGTTGAGTTTTCTGTGTTTCTTCCTTCCTATTAACTTCTTTTTCGGTTTGATCGGTTCATCATCGGAGTATACTTCCTTCTCCGGTTCTTCGAGTTGAGATTCCGCCGTTACCGGTTCACCGGTGGCTATCTCCTCCGGACCCGGTTCTTCTTCTTCGTTTTCCTTGTGCCTCTGTTCTTCTTCTTCTTTTTCGGCGTTAACGATCGTGGCTATGTCCTTGCCTCTTCCCTGGTTGCCGGCGCCCTTCACCGCCTCCATTTCGTCCTGAAGATCAAACCGAGTTCACTACCTCTTTGTTTCTGTTGTCATTTAGGCCTTTAATGCTTCCTTTTGTCTGTTGTTTTTATTTTTATGTTTATATATCTAAGTATATTTTATTGTATATGTTCTCTTTATTGTTATTTTGACTTGCCACATGAATATGTATTATTTTATATTATATGTGTAAAAAAAAGTGGTAAATAAATATCAACTCACCTGAATGGCGGAATTGATGAGGTCGTCGTAGTCGTTGAAGCGGTAACTGTGCGCCTGTCGTCTCTGCCTCAATTGGTAGATGGGTTCGTCGCTTTCGCTGCCGCTGCCGCTGGCCGAAGAAGATCCCGATTCGGACTCGGATTCGCCGGTGGCGGATTCGTCGTCGTCGATTTCCGCCTCATCACCGTCGTCTTCGTCGTCTTCCGCCCTCACTCTGATCTTCTTTTTCTTTTTGTGTTGTTCGCCCTCTTTGGTGGGGAGGACGTTGTTCAAGCTGATGCCCACGTAGGCCAATCGCTGTTTTCTCCTGTCCTCCACCTCCTTCCTGCTCAGCATTTTGTCGTATTCGACCAGTTTTTCTTGCAGGTTTTTCAAAAGAGTCGCCTGGAAATTGTCGACATAAAATTATTTCACAACGAAAGTCACTCGACAATAGGTTATGGGACCAGTAAGCCTGTGAAACTGATTTGGTCGAAAATAAGAAAACAAGAAAGATGCCAGAAGTTATAAAAACGGCCAAAGAAAAGCTGAATTAACAATAATTATGAAACCTGGAAAGGACCCCGCACCATCCTTATGGGAAAATGGCTTTCTGTCGGATTGGCTGAAGTCTTAGTATGTTGTAGATTTTGACCTCCTGATCAAAAGTTATCATTGCCATAAAGCAATCGTACGGACAGTTTTTGCTCCAGAGGGTGCCGAAGATAAAATTTTACCATAAAAATTACATGCAGCGAAAATTAATTTGCAATTTTACCATCATAATAGCACATGATAAGTCCAGGGGCACTTTTCTTACGTATATTATTAACATACTTTTATACAGGAGTCTTATGGGTGTGTTTGCTTATTATGCTGAAAAAAGTATTTTTACGACGGTCCCAAAAATGTGTATGTCCTTATGGGGAAAAGTTTATCTTCGGCAGACTCTATATCAAAAACTGTCCGTACGATTTCTTTGGGGCAATGATAACATTTGATCAGGAGGTCGAAATCTACAATATACCAAAATTTCAGCCAAATCCACGGAAAGCCATTTTCCATAAGGATGGTACGGGGTAGGGCTGTGCGATATCGGAATTTGAATATCGAATATCGATATTTAAAATTTAATCGATATACCGATATATCGATAAACCGATATATCGATATACCGATGTATCGATATATCGATATACCGATACACCGATTTATCGATATATCGATATACCGATAACTAAATATACCGACTTATCGATATATCGCCTTATCGGTACTTATACAATTGTATCGACATCGTTACTGTGGTATTATATCTGTAATCGAGTAACATCTTAGTTTTAAGAGCTAGATAGGTATGAATAGGTAATAGTCCTTTTTCTGTAGTTTCTTGATGTTAGTTAGTTAATAATATTGAAATCAATTATTGATTGAATCGATTGGATTGGAGCGCTCAAACATTATTGTTTACGTTGTGCCCTGGAAAATAACGTAGGATTCGAAATAAACGATATTAGGATCCAAGGGTGCTTTGAAAAACATCAGTTGCGATGTCCAATTTTCTACAAGTCGTTTAAATAAGTATAATAATTCCTACCATCACTTGTTTAAATTGTTTATATACTAATTGTTTATACACTGCACGAAAATATTGATATCTCCAACGCAAAGATTCCTCAATTTTGTCGATTCATTTCAATGTTAGCCAGTTGTCAACAAATGACTGAATCAGGCCGAATACCTACTCCTACATTTAAAAGAAGTCAGAACTTCAGAAGTGTCATTATAGGTATCGATATACGGGACACCGGTTATTGATATACCGGTATATCGATATACCGATATATCGATATATCAATAACTTATCGATATATCGGTATATCGATATATCGGTATATCGATATACCGATATATCGATATATTATCGATAACTTATCGATATATCGATATATCGATATTTCGGTATATCGATAACACACTTTTATCGATATATCGATATATCGATAATCGATATATCGATATATCAATTGAAAGTCGCAGACCTAGTACGGGGTCCTTTTAGATGAAATTCCTCTTAATGAAAAACAAGTTCGGAGTATAGTAAATGATGAGAATCCAGAAAATCCAAATCAAGCAAAAAATGTTTCGGCAAATACCATATGTAAGAAAAGCATATTTTCAAATAAGGTAGTTGTATTGGTGACGAATAGAGTTGTAGAAGAAGGTATCCAAATTTGAAGGCCAGCGAGGAATGATAGAAAAATTATAGAACAACAAATATTGTTTGCAATTCCTAACCACACAATACAAAGTTTGTTTTTTCACTACTAGCCTTAAAACGTACCATTATTGACTTATCTTTGAACTGAGAATTCGTTTTTTTTTGCTAGTAAGTGAAAAAACTACTATATTCACCACGATAGGGAAGACTATTTTAGCCTTCGCGTCTTGTACATTCTTGCGCTTGGGCTAAAATAGTTCTTATATACCTTGGTCAATAATATACTATTATTTAGTGATGTAAAATAGCGTGCTATTTATTTTCCGGTGATATATAGCAAAATATATATCCTGCTATATATCAACAGGAAATTGCTAAAAAAATATTTAGTTTTAACCACCATCAACGACACTTCTGTCACTTTCCGAGCAATTTGATACCAAATACGTCAATATTAATTCTATATTTCTTATTTTAGTTTTTTAGTCATTTTCACTCTGTTTTAGAACTTTTCGGTAGAAGCGGTTGGAAGGCGCAACATCAAAAAGTGTTATAAATTGTTTTGGACTGTGTTTGCATTCCGTTCAATGATATTTTTCCATTTGCTTTGGATTATCCAAGAAAGATTTCTTGTGTTTCTTATATTTTCTGAAATGCTTACGTCCGAAATCTTTTTGCAACACATAAGTTGTTAATTTGAAAGAAATTTCTTGTGATACTAATCAAAATTTACAATTTTCTTGTCACTTGTTAGGTTATATGTTATTCCAACTAATAGTGAAATGCTAAATATCTGCTATAAATGATAAATATATAGCAGATAAATATCAAAATGTGATATAAATATCATTTTGCTAAATATAATCATTCACAACACTACTATTATTTCATGTTTTTACCTCACTATGATTTGCCATCTGCAGAAAATAACAAATTCTCGCTTTTATACACAATAGAAAACTTTTCGTCTATTTTCGTTTTTTTAAATAACTATGATTTGGTGAGTTCTATTACTATTACCAACCTCGAAAAAAAATGTTCGCGATTAAAATCAAGGGTCAAGTCAGGATAGCAAATTTTCGAATATTTCAAAACTGCCAACTGTAGAAAACAACAAATTCCTAACCATACAGAACAAAACTTTGTTCATTTACGTTTTTGATTCAGTAACTATAATTTGGTGGGTTTGATTACCAACCTTGCAAGAAAAAATGCTCTCAGAGTAAAATTAAAATCAAGGTAGCAGGCTTTGGAATATCTCAAAGCTGCCAACTGTAGAGAACAACAAATTCCTAACCATACAGAACAAAACTTTGTTCATTTACGTTTTTGATTCAGTAACTATAATTTGGTGGGTTTGATTACCAACCTTGCAAGAAAAAATGCTCTCAGAGTAAAATTAAAATCAAGGTAGCAGGCTTTGGAATATCTCAAAGCTGCCAACTGTAGAGAACAACAAATTCCTAACCATACAGAACAAAACTTTGTTCATTTACGTTTTTGATTCAGTAACTATAATTTGGTGGGTTTGATTACCAACCTTGCAAGAAAAAATGCTCTCAGAGTAAAATTAAAATCAAGGTAGCAGGCTTTGGAATATCTCAAAGCTGCCAACTGTAGAGAACAACAAATTCCTAACCATACAGAACAAAACTTTGTTCATTTACGTTTTTGATTCAGTAACTATAATTTGGTGGGTTTCATTACCAACCTTGCAAGAAAAAATGCTCTCAGGCTAAAATTTAAGTCGAGGTAGCAGGCTTTGGAATATTTCAAAACTGCCAATTGCAGAAAACAACAAATTCCTAACCATACAGAACAAAACTTTGTTCATTTACGTTTTTGATTCAGTAACTATAATTTGGTGGGTTTCATTACCAACCTTGCAAGAAAAAATGCTCTCAGAGTAAAATTAAAATTAAGGTAGCAGGCTTTGGAATATCTCAAAGCTGCCAACTGTAGAAAACAATAAATTCCTAACCATACAAAACAAAACTTTGTTCATTTACGTTTCTGATTCAGTAACTATAATTTGGTGGGTTTGATTACCAATCTTGCAAGAAAAAATGCTCTCAGGCTTAAATTTAAGTCGAGGTAGCAGGCTTTGGAATATTTCAAAACTGCCAATTGCAGAAAACAACAAATTCCTAACCATGCAGAACAAAACTTTGTTCATTTACGTTTCTGATTCAGTAACTATAATTTGGTGGGTTTGATTACCAACCTTGCAAGAAAAAATGCTCTCAGGCTTAAATTTAAGTCGAAGTAGCAGGCTCTGGAATATTTCAAAACTGCCAATTGCAGAAAACAACAAATTCCTAACCATACAGAACAAAACTTTGTTCATTTACGTTTTTGATTCAGTAACTATAATTTGGTGGGTTTCATTACCAACCTTGCAAGAAAAAATGCTCTCAGGCTAAAATTTAAGTCGAGGTAGCAGGCTTTGGAATATTTCAAAACTGCCAATTGCAGAAAACAACAAATTCCTAACCATACAGAACAAAACTTTGTTCATTTACGTTTCTGATTCAGTAACTATAATTTGGTGGGTTTGATTACCAACCTTGCAAGAAAAAATGCTCTCAGGCTTAAATTTAAGTCGAAGTAGCAGGCTCTGGAATATTTCAAAACTGCCAATTGCAGAAAACAACAAATTCCTAACCATACAGAACAAAACTTTGTTCATTTACGTTTTTGATTCAGTAACTATAATTTGGTGGGTTTCATTACCAACCTTGCAAGAAAAAATGCTCTCAGGCTAAAATTTAAGTCGAGGTAGCAGGCTTTGGAATATTTCAAAACTGCCAATTGCAGAAAACAACAAATTCCTAACCATACAGAACAAAACTTTGTTCATTTACGTTTTTGATTCAGTAACTATAATTTGGTGGGTTTCATTACCAACCTTGCAAGAAAAAATGCTCTCAGGCTAAAATTTAAGTCGAGGTAGCAGGCTTTGGAATATTTCAAAACTGCCAATTGCAGAAAACAACAAATTCCTAACCATGCAGAACAAAACTTTGTTCATTTACGTTTCTGATTCAGTAACTATAATTTGGTGGGTTTGATTACCAATCTTGCAAGAAAAAATGCTCTCAGGCTTAAATTTAAGTCGAGGTAGCAGGCTTTGGAATATTTCAAAACTGCCAATTGCAGAAAACAACAAATTCCTAACCATGCAGAACAAAACTTTGTTCATTTACGTTTCTGATTCAGTAACTATAATTTGGTGGGTTTGATTACCAACCTTGCAAGAAAAAATGCTCTCAGAGTAAAATTAAAATTAAGGTAGCAGGCTTTGGAATATCTCAAAGCTGCCAACTGTAGAAAACAATAAATTCCTAACCATACAAAACAAAACTTTGTTCATTTACGTTTCTGATTCAGTAATTATAATTTGGTGGGTTTGATTACCAATCTTGCAAGAAAAAATGCTCTCAGGCTTAAATTTAAGTCGAGGTAGCAGGCTTTGGAATATTTCAAAACTGCCAATTGCAGAAAACAACAAATTCCTAACCATGCAGAACAAAACTTTGTTCATTTACGTTTCTGATTCAGTAACTATAATTTGGTGGGTTTGATTACCAACCTTGCAAGAAAAAATGCTCTCAGGCTTAAATTTAAGTCGAGGTAGCAGGCTTTGGAATATTTCAAAACTGCCAATTGCAGAAAACAACAAATTCCTAACCATACAGAACAAAACTTTGTTCATTTACGTTTTTGATTCAGTAACTATAATTTGGTGGGTTTCATTACCAACCTTGCAAGAAAAAATGCTCTCAGAGTAAAATTAAAATTAAGGTAGCAGGCTTTGGAATATCTCAAAGCTGCCAACTGTAGAAAACAATAAATTCCTAACCATACAAAACAAAACTTTGTTCATTTACGTTTCTGATTCAGTAACTATAATTTGGTGGGTTTGATTACCAATCTTGCAAGCAAAAATGCTCTCAGGCTTAAATTTAAGTCGAGGTAGCAGGCTTTGGAATATTTCAAAACTGCCAATTGCAGAAAACAACAAATTCCTAACCATGCAGAACAAAACTTTGTTCATTTACGTTTCTGATTCAGTAACTATAATTTGGTGGGTTTGATTACCAACCTTGCAAGAAAAAATGCTCTCAGGCTTAAATTTAAGTCGAAGTAGCAGGCTCTGGAATATTTCAAAACTGCCAATTGCAGAAAACAACAAATTCCTAACCATACAGAACAAAACTTTGTTCATTTACGTTTTTGATTCAGTAACTATAATTTGGTGGGTTTCATTACCAACCTTGCAAGAAAAAATGCTCTCAGGCTAAAATTTAAGTCGAGGTAGCAGGCTTTGGAATATTTCAAAACTGCCAATTGCAGAAAACAACAAATTCCTAACCATACAGAACAAAACTTTGTTCATTTACGTTTCTGATTCAGTAACTATAATTTGGTGGGTTTGATTACCAACCTTGCAAGAAAAAATGCTCTCAGGCTTAAATTTAAGTCGAAGTAGCAGGCTCTGGAATATTTCAAAACTGCCAATTGCAGAAAACAACAAATTCCTAACCATACAGAACAAAACTTTGTTCATTTACGTTTTTGATTCAGTAACTATAATTTGGTGGGTTTCATTACCAACCTTGCAAGAAAAAATGCTCTCAGGCTAAAATTTAAGTCGAGGTAGCAGGCTTTGGAATATTTCAAAACTGCCAATTGCAGAAAACAACAAATTCCTAACCATACAGAACAAAACTTTGTTCATTTACGTTTTTGATTCAGTAACTATAATTTGGTGGGTTTCATTACCAACCTTGCAAGAAAAAATGCTCTCAGGCTAAAATTTAAGTCGAGGTAGCAGGCTTTGGAATATTTCAAAACTGCCAATTGCAGAAAACAACAAATTCCTAACCATGCAGAACAAAACTTTGTTCATTTACGTTTTTGATTCAGTAACTATAATTTGGTGGGTTTCATTACCAACCTTGCAAGAAAAAATGCTCTCAGGCTAAAATTTAAGTCGAGGTAGCAGGCTTTGGAATATTTCAAAACTGCCAATTGCAGAAAACAACAAATTCCTAACCATACAGAACAAAACTTTGTTCATTTACGTTTCTGATTCAGTAACTATAATTTGGTGGGTTTGATTACCAACCTTGCAAGAAAAAATGCTCTCAGGCTTAAATTTAAGTCGAAGTAGCAGGCTCTGGAATATTTCAAAACTGCCAATTGCAGAAAACAACAAATTCCTAACCATACAGAACAAAACTTTGTTCATTTACGTTTTTGATTCAGTAACTATAATTTGGTGGGTTTCATTACCAACCTTGCAAGAAAAAATGCTCTCAGGCTAAAATTTAAGTCGAGGTAGCAGGCTTTGGAATATTTCAAAACTGCCAATTGCAGAAAACAACAAATTCCTAACCATACAGAACAAAACTTTGTTCATTTACGTTTTTGATTCAGTAACTATAATTTGGTGGGTTTCATTACCAACCTTGCAAGAAAAAATGCTCTCAGGCTAAAATTTAAGTCGAGGTAGCAGGCTTTGGAATATTTCAAAACTGCCAATTGCAGAAAACAACAAATTCCTAACCATGCAGAACAAAACTTTGTTCATTTACGTTTCTGATTCAGTAACTATAATTTGGTGGGTTTGATTACCAATCTTGCAAGAAAAAATGCTCTCAGGCTTAAATTTAAGTCGAGGTAGCAGGCTTTGGAATATTTCAAAACTGCCAATTGCAGAAAACAACAAATTCCTAACCATGCAGAACAAAACTTTGTTCATTTACGTTTCTGATTCAGTAACTATAATTTGGTGGGTTTGATTACCAACCTTGCAAGAAAAAATGCTCTCAGAGTAAAATTAAAATTAAGGTAGCAGGCTTTGGAATATCTCAAAGCTGCCAACTGTAGAAAACAATAAATTCCTAACCATACAAAACAAAACTTTGTTCATTTACGTTTCTGATTCAGTAATTATAATTTGGTGGGTTTGATTACCAATCTTGCAAGAAAAAATGCTCTCAGGCTTAAATTTAAGTCGAGGTAGCAGGCTTTGGAATATTTCAAAACTGCCAATTGCAGAAAACAACAAATTCCTAACCATGCAGAACAAAACTTTGTTCATTTACGTTTCTGATTCAGTAACTATAATTTGGTGGGTTTGATTACCAACCTTGCAAGAAAAAATGCTCTCAGGCTTAAATTTAAGTCGAAGTAGCAGGCTCTGGAATATTTCAAAACTGCCAATTGCAGAAAACAACAAATTCCTAACCATACAGAACAAAACTTTGTTCATTTACGTTTCTGATTCAGTAACTATAATTTGGTGGGTTTGATTACCAACCTTGCAAGAAAAAATGCTCTCAGAGTAAAATTAAAATTAAGGTAGCAGGCTTTGGAATATCTCAAAGCTGCCAACTGTAGAAAACAATAAATTCCTAACCATACAAAACAAAACTTTGTTCATTTACGTTTCTGATTCAGTAATTATAATTTGGTGGGTTTGATTACCAATCTTGCAAGAAAAAATGCTCTCAGGCTTAAATTTAAGTCGAGGTAGCAGGCTTTGGAATATTTCAAAACTGCCAATTGCAGAAAACAACAAATTCCTAACCATGCAGAACAAAACTTTGCTCATTTACGTTTCTGATTCAGTAACTATAATTTGGTGGGTTTGATTACCAACCTTGCAAGAAAAAATGCTCTCAGGCTTAAATTTAAGTCGAAGTAGCAGGCTCTGGAATATTTCAAAACTGCCAATTGCAGAAAACAACAAATTCCTAACCATACAGAACAAAACTTTGTTCATTTACGTTTTTGATTCAGTAACTATAATTTGGTGGGTTTCATTACCAACCTTGCAAGAAAAAATGCTCTCAGAGTAAAATCAAAATTAAGGTAGCAGGCTTTGGAATATCTCAAAGCTGCCAACTGTAGAAAACAATAAATTCCTAACCATACAAAACAAAACTTTGTTCATTTACGTTTCTGATTCAGTAACTATAATTTGGTGGGTTTGATTACCAATCTTGCAAGAAAAAATGCTCTCAGGCTTAAATTTAAGTCGAGGTAGCAGGCTTTGGAATATTTCAAAACTGCCAATTGCAGAAAACAACAAATTCCTAACCATGCAGAACAAAACTTTGTTCATTTACGTTTCTGATTCAGTAACTATAATTTGGTGGGTTTGATTACCAACCTTGCAAGAAAAAATGCTCTCAGGCTTAAATTTAAGTCGAAGTAGCAGGCTCTGGAATATTTCAAAACTGCCAATTGCAGAAAACAACAAATTCCTAACCATACAGAACAAAACTTTGTTCATTTACGTTTTTGATTCAGTAACTATAATTTGGTGGGTTTCATTACCAACCTTGCAAGAAAAAATGCTCTCAGGCTAAAATTTAAGTCGAGGTAGCAGGCTTTGGAATATTTCAAAACTGCCAATTGCAGAAAACAACAAATTCCTAACCATACAGAACAAAACTTTGTTCATTTACGTTTCTGATTCAGTAACTATAATTTGGTGGGTTTGATTACCAACCTTGCAAGAAAAAATGCTCTCAGAGTAAAATCAAAATTAAGGTAGCAGGCTTTGGAATATCTCAAAGCTGCCAACTGTAGAAAACAATAAATTCCTAACCATACAAAACAAAACTTTGTTCATTTACGTTTCTGATTCAGTAACTATAATTTGGTGGGTTTGATTACCAATCTTGCAAGAAAAAATGCTCTCAGGCTTAAATTTAAGTCGAGGTAGCAGGCTTTGGAATATTTCAAAACTGCCAATTGCAGAAAACAACAAATTCCTAACCATGCAGAACAAAACTTTGTTCATTTACGTTTCTGATTCAGTAACTATAATTTGGTGGGTTTGATTACCAATCTTGCAAGAAAAAATGCTCTCAGGCTTAAATTTAAGTCGAAGTAGCAGGCTCTGGAATATTTCAAAACTGCCAATTGCAGAAAACAACAAATTCCTAACCATACAGAACAAAACTTTGTTCATTTACGTTTTTGATTCAGTAACTATAATTTGGTGGGTTTCATTACCAACCTTGCAAGAAAAAATGCTCTCAGGCTAAAATTTAAGTCGAGGTAGCAGGCTTTGGAATATTTCAAAACTGCCAATTGCAGAAAACAACAAATTCCTAACCATACAGAACAAAACCTTGTTCATTTACGTTTCTGATTCAGTAACTATAATTTGGTGGGTTTGATTACCAACCTTGCAAGAAAAAATGCTCTCAGAGTAAAATTAAAATTAAGGTAGCAGGCTTTGGAATATCTCAAAGCTGCCAACTGTAGAAAACAATAAATTCCTAACCATACAAAACAAAACTTTGTTCATTTACGTTTCTGATTCAGTAACTATAATTTGGTGGGTTTGATTACCAATCTTGCAAGAAAAAATGCTCTCAGGCTTAAATTTAAGTCGAGGTAGCAGGCTTTGGAATATTTCAAAACTGCCAATTGCAGAAAACAACAAATTCCTAACCATGCAGAACAAAACTTTGTTCATTTACGTTTCTGATTCAGTAACTATAATTTGGTGGGTTTGATTACCAACCTTGCAAGAAAAAATGCTCTCAGAGTAAAATTAAAATTAAGGTAGCAGGCTTTGGAATATCTCAAAGCTGCCAACTGTAGAAAACAATAAATTCCTAACCATACAAAACAAATTCATTTACGTTTCTGATTCAGTAATTATAATTTGGTGGGTTTGATTACCAATCTTGCAAGAAAAAATGCTCTCAGGCTTAAATTTAAGTCGAGGTAGCAGGCTTTGGAATATTTCAAAACTGCCAATTGCAGAAAACAACAAATTCCTAACCATGCAGAACAAAACTTTGTTCATTTACGTTTCTGATTCAGTAACTATAATTTGGTGGGTTTGATTACCAACCTTGCAAGAAAAAATGCTCTCAGGCTTAAATTTAAGTCGAAGTAGCAGGCTCTGGAATATTTCAAAACTGCCAATTGCAGAAAACAACAAATTCCTAACCATACAGAACAAAACTTTGTTCATTTACGTTTTTGATTCAGTAACTATAATTTGGTGGGTTTCATTACCAACCTTGCAAGAAAAAATGCTCTCAGGCTAAAATTTAAGTCGAGGTAGCAGGCTTTGGAATATTTCAAAACTGCCAATTGCAGAAAACAACAAATTCCTAACCATACAGAACAAAACTTTGTTCATTTACGTTTCTGATTCAGTACCTATGATTTGGTGGTTTTTTACCAACCTTGCAAGAAAAAATGCTCTCAGAGTAAAATTAAAGTCAAGGTAGCAGACTTTGGAATATCTCAAAGCTGCCAATTGCAGAAAACAACAAATTCCTAACCATACAGAACAAAACTTTGTTCATTTACGTTTTTGATTCAGAAACTATGATTTGGTGTTTTACTACCAACCTTGCAAGAAAAAATGCTTTCCGTCTAAAATTAAGGTTAAGGTAGCAGGCTTTGGAATATTTCAAAACTGTCAACCGCAGAAAACAACAAAATCCCTAACCATGTCCATGAATACAAAAGTTTGTTTGTGTTACGATTTCGTGTGTTTTACTAACATTGCAAAAAAAAATGCTCTCAGAATAAAACTAAAGTCAAGATAGCCAGCTTTGGCATTATTTTAAAACTGCCAACTGCAGAAAACAATAAATTCCAAACCACACCAATGCAAAAGTTTGTTTATTTCATGTTTTTAACTGAAGAGCTATGATTTAGTGAGTTCTACTACCAACTTCGCGAGAAAAAAAATGGTGAAGTGGAGTGGGGAGGTTAATACTGTCACGGTAAAGACAGCAAGTTTTAGAATATTTCAAAACTGTCAACAGCAGAAAATAAGAAATTCCTAATACAATACAAAGTTATTACCCTTTTAATGGGTATAGAAAAGTAGAGATGCAACAAAAAAATCGAAGAAGCAAAAAATTAATCGAATAATGAAGATGTTGATGAACTCGAGAACCAACTCAAGAAAACATAAATGACGATGTTGACGACAGTCTACAAATTATAACTGAAGATGCAGAAGATTTAGATAATAAAAAAACGTTTCATGAACAAAATATAAATTCCGACGACGAAAACTAAAAAGCTATGAAGGAAGAAATGTAACCAGAGGATTCTTACCTGCAATAAAGCAAGTAAACTTAGGAGGTATAAAATAAATTGTTGTAATTTATGTAGCGGACGCTTGTCATAAATATGAAATTTCGGAAGACTAAAACCCCATCGGGAATACTTACGTGTTGACATGGTGGACAGAACCAATCACCTTCAGGGATCACCAAAAGAGGCGGACGTAGACAGGAGCAATGCCACCCATTATCGCAGAGATCACAAAGCA
Source organism: Pycnomerus fuliginosus (assembly GCA_963924575.1). Classification (NCBI taxonomy): domain Eukaryota; kingdom Metazoa; phylum Arthropoda; class Insecta; order Coleoptera; family Zopheridae; genus Pycnomerus; species Pycnomerus fuliginosus. The sequence continues at coordinate 9,220,754 of OZ004624.1, read as the reverse complement.
AAATCCATTCTGGATGATCGGACTTGCTGCACTTCTGGCAAGGACAATCATCGACCACCTCTTCCTCCACGTCGGATTCTAAAAAAATATTTTACCTCCCCCATTCCACAATTCTTCTTTCTCACCTTTCTTCACAGTTCTAGCCCTTTTCAAGGGTTGCCACTCCTCGTCTTCCAAGTCACTCTCAGGGGAAAACTCGTGATCCGAAACGAAATGCAAAACGTCTTCCTCCTCGTGCTCCTCCTCTTCCTCCAAAGCAGTGTCATCAGAAGAGCTGGAATCGTCACTGCTGCTCTTCCAAGGATTGTGCATGTCGAATTTGTATACCTTCTTCTTCTTGTGTTTCTTCTTTTCAGATCCGCTGTCCCCCCCTTCTTCCTCGTCGTCTTCCTCCACCACCTTCTTTTTCTTTTTCTCGCTCTTGTAATCTTTATCCCTGTCCTTCTTCGACTTCTTCTTCTTGTGATGATCCTCCGCCTCCTTCATCACCTCGTCCTCCAATTTACGCCTTTCAGCTTCTTCCCTGATCTTCAATTGCGCTATCCTCCGGGATTGCCTTATCCCAATAGGAGCAACATCAACTTGATTGTCGGGATCGATACCCAAATTACTCAAAATCCTGTTCTTGCTCTTCTTTTTCTTTTTGGGTTTCGGTTTGGTGTCTTCGGCTCCACTGCTGAGAACCACTAAGTCTTCAGTGTCGCTAAGCACGACCACTTCTTCCCTCTTATGCTTTGACTTTTTCTTCTTTTCGGTTTCACTGTCGTCGCTGCTGGCCAACTCCTTCTTCTTTTGCTCTTCGATGCTCTTCCTCAGCTGGACGTCCACCGGACGTTTCGCTTTCATTTTTATCCGTTTCTCGGGACTGTCCTCGGCTTGGTCTTGCTGTTCTGAGCCCTCGTGGCTTCTCTTGCGCAGCGGCCTTTTGGGCGAATCGGTAAAGTCGAAAGACAAGGTTGAGATGGTCATTGGTTTATCTTCTGATTCAATGGATTCAGTTACTTCTTCAGGTTTAGGAAGTTTATTGTCTTCTGAACATAAAATAACTTCCTCCTTTTCTTCTTCCTTATCAGATTTAGGCAGGAGTCTAGACCTACCTCGTCGAGGCTCAACTTTTTCTTCGGAAGATTTGGACATATCCACTGCTTCATTAGTTAAATCTTCTGGTTTTTCTTCCTCGCCTTTCTTAGATTCAATTACTTCCGAATTAGGTTGTTCTTGCTTCTCGACGTTCGGTAGAAGTGGAGGTATAACTTTATCTTCCTGCTCGTTATTCGTTGCTCCCATTACTTCTTCCTTCTTTGGCAATAATCGGGGTCGATTTTTTCTGATTTCTTCTTGGTAATTGTCATTTCCTTCGCTGTTATCCTTATCAGCTTTAGGCAAAAGTCGAGGTCTGCCTCTTTTAGGCTTTTCCTCCAGATTTAAGTCACTTGAAGTCACTTCATTTGGCGGTGACTTCGGCTCTTCAATTCTAGGCCAAAGCCTGGATCTACCTCTTCTGGGTGGCTCTGCCTTTTCTTCTAGACCGAGCTCAGCTGCCTCTTCTGAAAGTTTAATCTTTTTGTTAGATTCTCCGTCGGCTTCCTTGTCAACTTTAGGTAAAAGACGAGGTCTACCACGTCTGGGCGTTTCAGGCTTGTCGTTCTGGCTAGGTAATGCTAGAGGATCTTCGTCAGCTGCCTTAACCGTCTTCGGTAAAAGTCGTGGTCTGCCTCTTCTCGGCTGCCCTTCCTCCTCTTCTTTAACCTCGTCCTTTTCAATTTTCGGCATGAGTCGAGGCCTGTTTCTCTTTAGCTGCTCGATTTTATCCTCCTGACTGCTATTGGAGTCTTCGTCAGTCTTGGGCAGAAGTCGTGATCTAGTTCTTCTGAAGTTTCCTGGTCCCGCCTCTATTTTCTCTTCCTCGGAGAGTTTAATCTTTTTGCCGCCTTCTTCCTTGTCCACTTTGGGCAAAAGTCGAGGTCTTCCTCTCCTAGGCTGCTGGAACGGTCCCTCATGACCAGAGTTCTCACCTTCTGACGTCACGATCACTTCGGATTCGTCCCGGAAAAGTTTGATCTTTTTGTTTTTTGATTCTTTATCCAAACGGCTTTCAGATTCAGGCATTTCGGGCTCCTGCGCCTTGGAGGATTCTAGTTTGGGGTCGAAAGATTCAATTGTTGATGGTTTGTTGTCCCGAAGATCAAGTGGCACGCACTTCGAGTCGGATGGGTCTGATGTCAAGTTCGACTTCTTGTCGCTGGAAGGAGATACTTCAGTATTCTTCGGGGTTGGTAGCTCTGATTTGGTTTTTGGCTCGTTGTCACTAGCAGGAGACACCTTGGACGCTCCTGCCTTCGATTCTACTATAGTTGTCGGTTTGTTGTCCTTAATGACAGACAGCTCTGCTCTCAGTTCAAGTTTGCTGGCACCAGAGGCTTCGGGTGTACTGATTTCGGAGGCTTCTGCCTTCAATTCACGTACAGCTGCCGATTTCTTGTTACTAGTGACAGGTACTTCGACTGTCTTGGAGATCAAGTCAATCGTGATTTGTTCATTGTCGCTGGTAGCCGACAGAATTGTACTTGTTGGTATTTTGTCGGTAGGAGCAGGTATTTCGCCCTTCTTCGAAGTAGATATATCTGCTTTTAAATCAAGTTTGGTAGCACCAGATACTTCAATTCCTTCTGCCTTCAATTCACCTACAGTCGATTTCTTGTTAGTAGGGGCAGGTAATTCGGTTTTCTTCAAGGTAGACAGCCCTGCCTTCAATTTAGGTTTAGTAGCCTCAGACCCTTTGGAGGTTTCTGCCTTTAATTGAACTACGGTTGTGGATTTCCTGTTGGTAGGGGTAGGTACTTCGGTCTTCTTCGAGATAGATAACTCTGCTGCCTTCAGTTCAGATTTGGCAGCACCAGACACTTCCGTTGCACTGATTTTGGAAGTTTCTGCCTTCAGTTCACCTACAGTTGTTGATTTCTTGTTGGTAGGGGTAGGTGTTTCGGTCTTTTTCGAGGAAGATAAGTCTGTCGCCTTCAATTCAGGTTTGGTAGCATCTGATACTACGGTTGTACTGATTTTAGAGATTTCTGCCTTCAATTCACATACAGTTATTGTTTTTTTATTGGCAGGTGTAGGTACTTCGGTCTTCTTCGAGGTAGACAGCTCTGCCTTCAATTCAGGTTTGGTGGTGCCAGATACTACGGTTGCACTAATTGTGGAGGCTTCTGCCTTCAATTCACCTACAGTTATTGATTTCTTGTTGGTAGGGGTAGGTATTTCGGTCTTCTTCGAGGAAGATAAATCTTCCGCCTTCAATTCAGGTTTGGTAGCATCTGATACTACGGTTGCAGTGATTTTAGAGACTTCTGCCTTCAATTCACATACAGTTGTTGATTTTTTGTTGGTAGGGGTAGGTGCTTCGGCCTTCTTCGGGAAAGATAACTCTGCCTTTAATTGAGGTTTAGCAGCACCAGACCCTTCCTCCCTTGTTCTGATTTCAGAGACCTCTGCCTTCAATTCACCTACAATTGTTGATTTCTTGTCAAAAGAAATAGGTACTTCGACCGTCTTGGGGTTAGACGGACCTGCTTTCAATTCTACCTTGCTAGTCGGCTCGTTGACTGGTTCTGATTTCGCTTCAACTGTAGATGTTGATTTTTTGACGCCAGCTTTCGGGGTAGACGGGTCTGCTTTCAATTCAAGTTTGCCAGCACCAGCAGGCGTCTCTGCCTTTCTCTGAACTGTCGTGGTCGATTTCTTGTCACTAGGTACTTCGACCGCCTTGGAGGCAGATGGTTCTGCTTTCAATTCAATGTCGGTGGTCTGCTTGCTGCACTCATTTGCACTGATTTTGGAAGCCTCTGGCTTCAATTCCACTACAGTTGTGGATTTCTTGCTGGTAAGGGGAGGTACTTCTATCCTCTTCGAGCTGGATGGCCCTGCTGTCAGTTCTACCTTAGTGGTCGGTTCGATGACGGCTGCACTGATCTTGGAAGCTTCTGATTTCACTTCCACTATTGTTGGTGATTTCTTGACGTTAGCAGCAGGTGCTTCGGTCAATTTAAGTTTGACGTCGCCTTTGGCAGAGTCTTTGGAGGATTCTGCCTTCAATCCAATACTAGGTGTCTGTATGTTGTCCTTCACGTTAGAAGGCTCTGCTTTCAGTTCAGTAGATTCCTTGGAACACACGACTTTCAATTCCAAGTTGGTGATAGGGTTTTCGTCGACAGTGCCCTTCACTTCGGAAGGCTCTGCCCTCAAGTTGAGTCTAGTGGTCGATTTGTTGTTGACAGACTTCTCTACTGCTTTTATTTTATTCTCAAGCGGCTCAGATTCAGCGGATGTAAGTTCAGAACTAATGATTTTATCCGCTTCTCCTTCAACCAAATTGTGCCTTGTAGGCGGTTTTTTAACGTCAGGGATAACTAACCCTTCGCGCTCAGTCAATTCAATGTGCCCTTTGATTTCTTCAACGCCTCCTTCCGATTTCAATGCAACGTTCTTAGCCTGTTTTTTTGGGCACTCTTCTTCTTCAGTTAACTTCACTGAGTTGCTCTTCGCAGGTTTCACTTCCTGCGTCTCAACAGAGGCACTCAAAATAGTCTCAATCCCATGGCTGATCCTGGTCAGCTCGTTTTTGGTATCGCCCAGAACATAGGACTCCTCTTTCACACACTCCTTCTCAACAACGGGAATCGTCGAAGGAGGCTTAATGCATACGACATCGGCCGAAGGAACTTCCACGCCAACTAGAGCGGCGGTAACCTCAGGTAACCTACCCTCGCATTTGTCTACTTCTGTGTCCATGACGATTTCTCCTTCCACCCTCGTCAGAGCTTCTTTGGATTGTTCAGACTTGTCCTCTACTTCAGGCTCTTTTGGTGATGCGGATATTCGATACCCAACGTCTTCTACGCTATTCTCAGGCACTTTTTGACCAAACCCCACGTTGAACGTGTTCACACAACCGGGACCAAAGAAAAACATCGACGACTTCGTCGAAGTCGTCTCACTGTCGCACGGCTCCTTCGAAATGATCGTTTCTACATCCCACCGAGACTTCTTGGTGGGACTCTTAACGGCGTTTAAAAAATTATTGTCAGTCTTCGTATCATATATCGTACCTAACTTAACGGTCTTCGCAGGAATTTCCTTAGAAGACCCACCCGAATTAATACTGTTCTGTTCACTACCCGATTTGTCCTCGTTGCCCGTTTCACACTCCGCACCACTACCAAGTCCAAAAACGTACATCACTTGTTCTTCTATCACCTCCCCCACTATAGGATTCGGGGAATTGTTATCTGCCCCCGAACCCTCCCCCTTCACCAACATTAAAGGTTCCTCAATCACTTCACTAACTTTCATCTTCTCCGTGTCTATTGGTTGTTTCACGGATTCATCCTCGTCCCCCATCTGTGCATTATCGTCCTCCCCCTTCGGCGATATGTTCTCCTTCTCCTCCTTTTCATTCGAGTTATCCTCCCCCTTCACCAACATTAAAGGTTCCTCAATCACTTCACCAACTTTCATCTTCTTCGACTCACTGTCCTCCGCGTCTATCGGTCGCTTCACGGATTCATCCTCGTCCCCCATCCGAGCATTATCGTCCTCCCCCTTCGGCGATATGTTCTCCTTCTCCTCCTTTTCATTCGAGTTCTCAGATTCGCCCTTTTTGATTGATTCCGAAGAGGACGAATCGACTTGTCCCGTATCGATAATCGGTTTTTCCGCTAAACTATTGCTGTCGTCTTCGTTAATTCCGCTCTCGGAGCTTATCTTGGAATCCCCGTCGCTCAATTCGTTCATTAGTGAAATCAATCCGTCCCTATCCCTAAAAAAAAACGTTAGAGAAACTACAAAACACTTTCTTCACGTACTTGGCCACCAAAGTCCAAGTTTCCTCGTCGGGGTCTTCCTTGTAAACGCGAATTTGACAGTTGTTGTCGTTTTGGAACCAATACGCGTGGCCGTGGATGTCCTTCCCCAACGGTTGGGACCTCAGTTCCTCGGCGGTCATCTTGTTGATTTCCGCCTTGAATTTCGAGTTTAGGTCGAACTGCATTTCGAGGAGTTCCTGGAAAATTGAGGGTAGAAAAAACATTTTGCATCGAAAACTGTACTTTGAGTAGTCTGAGTTTGGATGAGAGACGAGCTTTTTTGTAACCGAACCGTTCGATCTCCCAGGCGTCCTGGGTGCAGAAAGTGTGGCAAAACTTGATGACGGCTCGTTCCCAGCGTTCGTTGGAGACGCTCTTCTTCGATTTGCGCAGGAGCTTGACGTGCAGATCTATTAGTTCCTGGGAGACTGGAAAAGGAAATAGAGGGTTAAGCGACAGAGTTCTAGGGGACAAAATACAATCATTTCAAACACGCAGCTTATCGTTGATATACTAGAAATTTCAGCAACGTTGTTTGTAGCAAGAAATTCTCGAGCAATATCAGTTTCTGGAAATAATCTATTCTGGGTGGATTGATGGCCTTGACTGTGAAATTCATGCTTGGTAATTGTACGAAAAATTCATTGCTGAACTAAGAAAATATCGCTCGATCACTTTGTTTTCAGGAATTCGGATGGAAAGAACCGACAACTCTTCTTCGAGGCTCTAACCGCTGTAACGCTCCGAAAAGTGCATATATTCTGAAGATTTAAGAATACATAACTACATTACTATTAGCGCAGCACTATTAGATAAAATTTCGTTTTTCTCGAAAAAGGCGCATTCTATCACTTTTGACAAAGAGTACCTTTTCTACGTTGAACAGTCTGAGAAATCATATTCTGTAACCCAAGTTGGTAGAAACTTAAAATTAAAGCATAATAAGGGCGTGTGTACACCAGCCCCCCATGTTTTGAACGCCCCTGCTTTTTAAAATTAAATTTGATACCACCAGTAAATTTCGTATGTATCATTTAGCCAGTCCACCAAATTTCATTTGATTTGCGTCAGTAATTTTGAAGATAATTAGAAAAAACTGCACATTGGACGCCATCTTCAAAGGGCCCTAGCTCCGTTAGGAAGGATTTTAGGACCCTCGGTCATATGAAATTTTTTTATAACCATAGACTCTGTATACCTCATGAAGCAACTTACAACTGAAATCTAATTGGTCCTCTTAAATCTCTGATAACTGGAGAACTATTGGATCCTGGAAATTATCAAAAACATGGATCGACTCAGAATTTAATCCTAAATACTCCATTAGAATTTGGTTCGAGCGTTCTGAGACTCCCTGTATAATCCACATCAATAGCTTGCTGGGACACAGCATATACCATACCCCAAGATTAAACATTTATTCGCCGAGTAAATTTGCTGTTACTGCTCTAACCGGAAGGCTGCATCACTTAACGATAAAAATTAAGCCTACTGCAGGTATTTTTTGTTTTTCTTTTGTTTTAATAGTAATAATAATGATATTTTTTAGAGTCTTAGTCCAGGGTTGTCTGAAAGCGAGATGACCACTAGGAGGGTAAATATTGGGGCTGAGGAGAAGATGAGGCTCGAGGGTAGGCCTATTATGAAACCGGTGGTAAATTTAAAAAACCCAAACCATTTTATCATTTTATTTCGTATCTACATACAGTGCTGTTCAGAAAATATGTGATAATGGGAGGCTAGAGGGGCAAGGAAATCGCAAGGAGAATAGCAATCTGTCTAAAGATAAAATGACAATGTCATGGCTCGAAGCCAGTCCCCAGTAATGACAGATGACATGTCCTGCAGGAATTAACTTTGGACAAACGTCATTTCGACAGATTGCGAAGTAATTAAAGAAATCTACTTTTTTTGACCACCAGCGACATCTTAAAGTTACGCGTCTAACTATTTTATGGTATCGTAAATTCTTACGGCATCAATTAGAATTCAAGCCTTAGTCACCCGCTGCCGCTATTACGTATTTTCTGAATACACTATAACGAGCAGTAAATTAACGGTCATGGAATAGTAGCCAAATAAAACGTAACAAAAAAAAATTCCCAAATTCGTTAAGATTCAAAAATTGACAGAAACTTCTCAAAATGCCAGAGAACCGTACATCAAGTCAATAAACCGAGGGTTTATCCACAAAGCGAATTTATGTACCTACATACAAAAAAATCGCCGCAACTGCTAAAAAATCTCCAAAGATGGACAAGCTTCCGTTGGTACCTTGGTTGGTAGGACTGGCAATTTTACCAGTAGGCGAGCTAGTAGGTAGTACCAACAAACGTATTCTCTCTGTTATCTCTCTTACACTTTAAGCATACCTATCACTTTCCTCTTATAAATTGCATGGTACGATTTGTAGCACGAACCAGTAGGTAGTACCAACCTCGGTACCAACAAACACAAGGACAAACATGTTCTAGCATCTTCCCTTTATAAAAAAAACTAGAGATGCAAATTTTGTAGGTACGTGCTACCCTCGGTACTACCCATACTCGTATTCTTGTGTTGGTACACTTAGTCCCTCCTCTTTACTGAAGTACGGAAATCGAAAGATGCAATTTTCATCAGCAGTACCAACAGAATATTCCGAGGAATATTCTGATAATTTACTTCTCTCTCACATATTCAAAGCAACTCTATGTTTCTATCCGTTTTCTATACCTAAAATCGACCTAAAATAAAACCATTTTGTCACTGATACCCTCGCTGATACGAATTTAAAAAATTGACAGTCTCGGAGAAACTTCCATTTTCTACTTTTTCCTCGACTTTTTCACAGAATTTGTAAATGTAGCAAATAAGGTTAACCAGAAACAAAAATTGATTTAAAAATATAAATCGAGCTGTCCGGTCTTTTCAATCTAATGGTTAAAGCGAGGGTTAAAGTCAGAATTTGAGTCAAAAGTCGGTCATTCCATATGCAGCCTCTCCTAGAGTCTCTCGCACTCGGACCGCTTAAATTAAAATGTATTTCACCCCTACAATGACAATTTTCGAAAAAAAATGGTACTAAGGTTTTCGATCCCGCAATGCAACAGCTATCGAATTCGATAATAATAATGCTCTTTTGCTTAGATAAGATTCAAGAAGGGGTCGATAGGGAATCCGATAGCAAGAATATGTTCTTTTGTTAAAATAAATTTAAAAAAAAGGGACTGTTGCCACTAAAACATTTCTCGAAAAAATAGTACTAAGCGAGGTACTAAGGTTTTCGATCCCGTGAAATATCAGCTATCAAGTTCAATAATAAAAATATGCAGTTATACCTCGAGTTATACATAGGTTTTTTAGGGCAGAGATATTTGGCCAAAAGGGCACCAAATGTGACTATATTTTTAGAAGCAAAATGGTGCCAAAACGGCATTTTCCGTGGGTCGATTTGGCCCAGTCTTCCTTGCACACATGCCAAATTTCGGCCAGATCGGTGCATTTTTCAGAAACCACTTTTTTTTTCTCTCTGAAACGCGAGCTGAAACGTAAAGATTTAATGTTTTTTATTTTTAGTCGGATTTTAGTAACTGCTCCGCGAAGAATAGAAATTAAAAATCGCCAAAATTGTCAGAGAATTCCCAGAATCAGAGTTAACCGCAAATCAATTTATGTAGGGTGAACCGGGGCGAATGTGGCTACCTGGTGCTCTGTTGGTTTTAAAACCATTAAAAAAACTATAGACCTTTTCAATTAAGTCACACAAAAAAAAGAAATGAGGCTGTGCGCAATTTGCAGGATTCACACAATCCACTCAAATGCGGCCGGCGGCGGCGATAGCTGTCGGCTCTGGCGTTGGTCAAATGCATATTATTATTATTCAAGGGGTGAGCCGCAAAGGAAAATTTTGTACACTAGATTTCCTTTTGGAAAGATTTCCTCCGATTTCCTGGCAATTTTTTCGCAAGATTTCGCCAGATTTCCCCAAGATTTCCTAGCACCTGTACGCCAGACTTCCCCTGCGACTCACCCCTCGCTATTATTACCATTGATTGAATTATCGGGATTCGGGACTAATTAAGCAATCCACTAATTATTTTAGGCTATGAAAGTGTGAAAATAAATTAGATTAAGCGAGGCGAACGTTGGGTTTTTTATTCTAATAATAATTCTGAATTATTTATACGGAAATGTAATAGAATATTGCGAGGAATATTGTAATGAAATCTAAATTATTTGTTTCATTTTTAACCTCCCCAACCCCATCACAATTTTAAAAAAATGGGAGGTTACTGCAATCACTAAAATTTTCGAATTTGAGATAGCACCAGATCTCCACGTTTTGAGATCTCAGGAACCCAGAAAAGTGGTTTATAAAATGTGTCTGTGTGTATGTTCGTACGTACGTTCGTACGTAGGCATCTCATAACCCAACTTAGATCTGAAAAGCTTTTGGAGCCAATCGTGCAACCGGAAATGCCATTTTGGCACATCAACTTTTAAATTTTAAATGGAAACCCCCATTTTTCACGTCACCATAAGAAAGACCTTCAAATTCTGCTTCTAAAAATGTATTCATTCTTAGTGCCCTTTTGACCAAAAATTTAAAAAAAAATTGATTTTTATCAAACTTTAAAATCGCGGTACAGCCCAAGCCCCTGAATCGATTTGGCTGAAATTTTGCACATAGGGATTGTATTACACCTCGAAAAGCTGAACAAATTTTGAATTCCATCGACTCACGGAAAGTGTCCTTTTGGCACACCAATTTCCAAATTTAAAATTATTCAATCATTAAACCATTAAAAACAAGTTTTTGAAAGATTTATTGTCACCATCAGAAGGGTCTTCAAATCTTGGTTTTAAATAGGACAAAATTAATTCGCATTTAGCGCTGTTTGGTTCAAAAAATCGAAATTTTATAATAACAGTAAAAACACATTATAGCCCAAATTACTGAATCGATTTGGCTGAAATTTGGTACATGGAGATTAGGTGACCCGTTGAAGACCTGAAAGGCTTTTGGGAGCAATTGGCCCACGCGAACTGCCATTTAAGCATATCAACTTAAAATTTTAAATACAAGGCCTCTTTTTTATGTCGCCATTAGAAAGACGATCAAATTCTGGTTCTAAAAATGTATTCACAGTTTCTGCCATTTCAGTGGAAAATATTGAAAAAATTCTTTCTCATTAAAAGGGAGCAGGCTGACAGTGGATGACATAAAGTGGCAGTTATTGTCAAAAAGTTGGCAAAAGATTAACCTTAAAAGGAACATATTGTCAAATGTGATGGGTGATGTACGAGGTGATGTCGGTATTTGTCAGAAAATTGCGAAATTAGTCACAGACGTCAGACGATAAGGATAAAAAAAAATCTGTTGAATTGACTACTATCTACACAGAATACAAAGATCCACGCGATGGGGAGGTTCCAGCCGCTTCTCTGCTGCATTTTTTATTTTGAAAGTCCCTCAAAAAGCTTAGCAAAAAGGTTGCTTAAAAATCCCACTGCCAATCAAGCCTATCCTATACACCGCGATGGACTGAGGCCCGGGACAGCCAGCTGTACACTCAAGAGATAAAGTAATGGCCTTAGATCGCTCACAATGTGGATAGATTCTCACAAGCCTTATCAAGAAAATTGAAATTGAACGTGAAAACCTCTTTATTAAAACGACTCAAGTGGGATACAAGCCTTCACAAACCTATCTTGAGTGTTTTTTAAAAGAATCTGTCCACATTGTTCGCGGTCGAGGGCCAAGACTTTATCTCCTGACTGTACCTGGTATTTAAAATTGGCGCCCACGTTTGGTGGTCTCTGCTTTCACATGACAACATTTTTGATTATTATTTTTTTTTTTTTTACACTTTGTCAGATTCCATCATTTTCGTGTTAGTGTTTAGTTTAACAGATGGATTTTTGCGGTAAACGGTGAACAGTTCCAAGTGGCACGTCATTAATCCAAGAGAGTGTCGTTTGGTTTTGGTTCATTTTGACTTAAAGGTTAAGAAGTGACTACTTGGGCAGGGTGGTGTACGCGCTGAGTTTTTGTAATGTTATGAAAATGTTGATTTTTGTTAGTTTGCTTTCCTTGTCAAAAAATAACACACTAACTAATCCATTAGTGGCAATAATTTCTGATACACTTCTACGTATTCAGAGCTTCATTCCGGTCAATACGACGATACTGACAATATTTGCCAATACATTGACAATACGTGTCAATACTGGGCAATACTTCTTAAATAATGCGGAATCAATACTTGCCAATACGTGTCAATACTTTGGAATACAAGATAATACCTGACAATTTGTCAATATACCACGGATGTAGATTGACTGTCATTTGTTATTTTTTACGTATACGGATAGCCGAACAAATCTACAAACTGCCGTAGTTTCCAGTACGTATACAAAAAAAGTAAACAAATGACAATTGACGTTCGTGCAATATACCTATGTAGACAATTTTGACTGACCCCTCGCACTTGATAATTATGTAAAATGTCCACAGCGAATTACTCCTATAATGTAATAATAATGATGTTTTCAAGTCTCCCCTTCAATTCGACAACAATAATTTCGACACTTTAGTGTACAAGCGGTTAACCCCTCGAATAACAATTAAATTGAACTGAGTGGTTTTCCGGTTTTTTCCTTCTGTTTCTGTACAAATCGTATACAGTGGTTCATCCCTCGTCGCTATTCATTCATCTAGTAGTCAGGAAGTCAGTCAAAGCTGCCAACTTGATTGTTAGCTAATGTTATTAACTTTTTGTTTATTGAGATTTGAGATCAACAAAACAGCTGGGGTGCACAGCACACTGTTTTCTTTAACATAACAGCAACACCCACAACAGCTTGCAATAATAATGCATTACTGTTTACAAATCCTTAGCCAATGACCTGCAACTAGCACCTGCCAATGCAAACAATTAGCAACAAATAAATTCCGGAAAGCATCGATGCAACCGGCTCCGTTGCACCCAGCAACAAAAGCGACCCCAGAAACCCAAATTACCAACAACAATAACAACAATTTCCATCAAGTTCAGGGCCACAGGCGTCTCAGGGGCGCCCCACTATTTACCTTCCTGCGTGTTTTCGAGCATTTCCTGCAGCTCCAAGAAGTCGATGCTCGCCAGTCCGCAGGTCGTCCCGAATTTTTCCATAAACGCGCAGATAACGGCGAAATTCGGATCACTTTCACAAGAAGCTTCGCTATCTGACGCCATTTTCAGCGGCGGAGTTTGACAGGAGGCGATGAATTGAACACTGAAACCCCGTCAATCTGCACTAATATCGCACTCCATGGTCTCTGTGACACGAAAACGTGGAGGTTGCACTAATTCGCACGACGATTTGCAAATGCGTCGACATTAAAAAAATCAGCGAACGGCACACAACAATCAAGCAAGCGCTCTTCGTCGCCGATTTGCTTGGGGATTTTTGGGTTGTTTTGTTGGCTGCTGTAGGATTACCCCGTCGTTGTGCTACGCACCAACAGATGGCGTGCGTAGTATTACTGGTTGCATATCCACACACATTCTCAGTCGCCTTCGAGCTCGAGCAGGTTAGAGTCACCGGAAAATGTACATTAATGCGATGTGTATCCCTGTAATGTTTATGTAGGGGCCGCCTGAATTTACTGGGTGAATCGGGTGCAATTTTATCAATCTGCACCTAGTAGTAGCAGTGCTTTATCAGACGCATAGACGTGTAAAAATGGCGAATTATGTATTAAAAAATACAGAATTAAAGAACTGAATTATTGGGATGAGAAACCTGAAATAGTCATTTACAGTGTTTCCAGTAAAAAGTTAACAAAAAAACACGTACATCTTGCGAAGTCTGTTCGGTAAATAGTTCAGAATACTTAGGAAAAATAGTGGAATTAATTCCAATAGTTTCGAAAAATCGTGATACTTACATAATTGAAATAGTCTGTGATTTAACATACTAAAAGTCCCCGACTGTAGGTGTTACGCTCCGGCCCTTAGTGTCACGAAACGGAGCGCGCCGACGGTTTTTCACTTTTATTTCGATAACTATTAATAATATCGATTTCATAGTAATAACAAAAATTAAAGCTTATTTAATTTCGCATAAAAAAGATATAATACATTTTTTCGGAAGGAGCCATTGTTTGGCAAATATTCAACTTAAAACATATTTTTTTTCGTTGGGCCTCGGTGTTTGGGGGTTTGCATTGAACGTCATCTGAAATTGTGGGCTCAGATTCTGATTCAGCGCCAAAAGTTTATGCAGTATACCACATTTCATAATTTCAGTATGAACGCGGTTTCGGAAATATAGAGGAAATACCGTCTTCAGGGTGCCCCATTTGAAGGGGCGCAGCTCCCTTAGGAAGCATTTTCGGCAAATGTTTATGTGACCTGTTCTTCATAAAAATGCATGAGGAATCACCCATTAAATTTTTGCCGCATTTTTAGGAAACACCCCTGTATTATAATCAAATTACGGCACAATGATTGCATATACGAAAAAAAGTCACTCCATATTTTTTGTAGAGAATTTTATAAGCTTCAAATTCTATTACCACTACAATAACGATAGCGTCAACGGTTTTAAGGATAAAAGCAAAAGACTACTCGTGCGTCCCTATTTTATGCTCTGGAGGCTCAAGCGCACCACCCCCGGTTGGGGACTTTTCCTACATTTATCAGTAAGCCACACAGAATAAGTATGGCAAATTTCAAAACTATTGGATTTAATTCCCCTATCCAACAATATTTTGTCTAAATACCCTGAACTAAAATATTTCTTTGAAAGTAATTGGTTATTTCCACAAGAAACCACAAAATCCCAGGAATTTTCTGGAAAATATATGGTCATTACCATGAGAGCAGCCGAGACCTGAATACTTATGGATATTGCCACAAATTTTCTCAAGGCTTCTAATATTAGCTGGAAAATTTCATAGCTTGCAGATAAAATGTGGATGACACAATTATTCTTCCAATCAATTGAATCAGCAGAAAACGGCGATATAAACCATATTTGACTCCAGAACGAAATTAGAAATTATGAAACAGACGCTATAATAAAAAACATCTCTCTGATCTGATCGTTGAGTCGATCATTGATAAATTTTAAAAAAATCCACATCGACGACGCCAACACATAACATTTATGCACAGGCAATGGTTCAACCCTTGCGGAGTTATCATATTATTTGATTTTCATCCCCCCAAAATTGACACCCCGTCACCTTCAACAGACTTGTAAGTTGAACGTGCACCAAGTTTCGGCAAGATACCTCCACTAGTTCTCGAGTTATTGCAATTAATCGTTTTTCGATTTAACACCCGTAACTCCCACCCCCTTGGTCCGATATCGCCCAAAAACAACCCCCGCCGAGAATTTAGGAATGCGCAACTGTATACAAAGTGTCAGCTCGATATCTCAATCCGTTCTCAAGTTATCCGAGCGCACGAATAAGCTAAAACTGCTACTGCTATGGCACTAAAATAAAACAGAAAACGTACTTTCAAGAATTTCAATATATTACTTTAAAAAAGATACAAAAAATACCACCTAATTTTCCACGTTTTCCTCCACAATTTTCTTCAAACGATTAATGGGCCATTCCAAACTTTCGATGTAATTGCTGAATTCACCCTCAATAACAGCTTTCTTATCTATGTGCTCAGAGATCATCGCCTCTCTTTCCGAGTTGCAAATTCTCTTACTGCCCCCTTTTTCTTTCTGCAAAACAAATTTCAAATACTAAAATACTAAACAGAAAAAAGCTCAAGCTCACTTCTATGTTTTTGCTGATCCTAGATTTGATGGTTTCGTTATATTGCAGGTGCCCTTTGACTCCGTTTTTGTGACTTTTCAGGATTTGCAGAATGTCGAGGATTCTCTGGCCTTGCCTTTTGCAGAGTTTATGCTCTCTCAAAATCTGATTGATTTGTTTTTGGTTCTGCAGGGACAAATTGATGTTGTGGTCTTTGAGGTAATTGTGAATTAAGAGCCCGTCGCAGAAGTCGCGAATTTTTTGGAAAACTTCCGTAGGCTCCTCCACTAAAAAAAACAAAAATGATGACGTGTTTTTAAAACTCCTTGATCTTAAGGAGTTTAAAAACATGTCTTTATGGTAATACAAGGTGCTTTTAGCGATAGTGCATTTGTCCACCGAAGTTGTCCAGTGTTTCCATTGAGAAATACCAACTTTTACAGTTTCCCTTTTTCCCAAAGATATTACGTATTACAATATGTAGATGTCGCTACTCGCTAAGGCTTTTAAAAAATGATTATTGATTCATGATTACGTACATTAATTTTTAAAAAAGCCACCGGAAGATGAACATCAAAGCGATGTGTATTACTGTTGTTTATTACTTTGATGGGGACGCTTGGAACTGTGCTAAATAATATTTACATTTTACAATTTTTAACTACTACGCTCCGCGGAGCAGTTACTGGAATCGATCAAAAAATTCAAGAAAATTGAATCGCCAAAAAGATGAAATCTTTACGTTTTAGGGTACTGGGATCCAACAAAGGTGGTTTTTGAAAAAATGTCTGTGTTTATCTGTAAACAGTCCAAACTACTGGGCCGATCTGGCCAAATTTGGAACATGGACATCTTATGGATCTGGGAAGAGCTGAAAAGGTTTTGAGTGAAATCGGCCCACAGGAAGTGCCATTTTGGCACATAAACTTTAAAAATTTAAATGCAAATACCCATTTTTAGCTATTTTTGGGGTGGGCAATAGTGTTGGTCCAGCCTGTATAACTGTATATTTTTATTACCGGATGTGATTTTTTTCAAGTCGAAAACCTTGGTGCAATTTATTAGAAAACTGTAATTTTAGTTGGAAAAGGGCCTTTTTGAATTAATTTTACAGAAAAGCATATTTTTGCAATCGGATTCGATAGCTATTGCATTGCCGGATCGAAAACAGCAGTGCCATTGGACGTGCCTTTCAACCGAGAGGTTGACCACCTGGAAATTGTCGTGTACATGCATGAAAAGTAGCTATTTTGCTAAATTCCGCTCAGTTGCCAAAATGAATCAATATAGATATTACCATTATCATTATGAAAAATTGTGGAAATTATTCTCGACCACTTGGTGTACAAGCATGACAAAATAATAGTGAAAATTATTGGGAAATTGTTTGGAAATGGGTGCACACGTTTTTCCTGGGTGGTCAACCCCTCGAGTGAAAATTAACTATAGTTAAGTAAAACTAGCGAAACTAACACGAAAAATAATCAAAGACAGGAGTACCTCGTCATTCTGCAGCGGCACTAAAACCGTAAGCTTTGCCGTAAGGAATAAGAAAACGTCTTTGTGCAGTTTCCTACTTTACCATTTTTGACAGGACGCCAATAGATGTCGCTGTAATATCTACACAACTTACCAGTAACATCCCCAACTTCCGGCAACTCCTTTAAAAAGTGAAAAATACTGGAATACATTTTAGTGGCAATTCCCTTCCTCTGGTGGGTGGGCAACACAAAAAACTGACTAATTCTTGGCCTCACCGAATTTGGGTATAGATAAAAATTGTAAACTGTACAAAATCCAATAGGACTTCTCCGCATCTTCCTCGTACCTTCATCCGTAAATTCCTCGTAACTAAAACAGGATCACTACACATCCTACATCACCACCAGTAACTTACACATAAAAAATCATCCATTTTGGATCCTCGAGATCGATAAAATTAGCGCCATCTATGAACCAAATAATAATAGTCTCAAATCTTTGATGAAACTCCTGGAATTCGACATTCTTTAAATCACACTTTGTGATTTTATAAACACCTAAAACATTGATATTAAAACTATTTTAAAACTTGGCATTATTACGATTTCGTTCGCCACTGAAGGTTTCAATCACCTCTCCATGAATCTTATCGTGCACTTCAGCTTTAATGTCGGGCAGAAAATCCTCTCTTTTCAAACGATAGTCTTGCGGTAGCCACGGGTTTAAAGTTCCCATAATATCATCCGGTTTTGCTATGTCACTCTCCGGCAGCTTTCCACTGGATTTAATATCCACGAAACATTTTGCCGAATTATGGAGATAATACAGATCAATGCAGAGGTTTTTGTAGCCAAAAATCATCTCGCCATCGGTAAAGATTTGATGGGCCATTTCAGGTTTGAAAGAGTTTGACTTTCGTGCAGAGGTTTCCAAGTCATTTTCACTGTGGACTGAAATAATTTAAAATTTTAATTATTAGGGTCGGGAGACTCCTGTTTACCTATCCGGAAAGTGGTGACATTGACGGCCTGCTTTTTGTACAGTTGCATTTCTTCCTCCTCCGTGACAGTTACTTCGTAAATTTCGGGTTTTTCTGTCCCAGCCATCTGAAATTATCGCGTTTTTATTAAAACGAAGAAAAATTAAGGGCAGAAACTTACTTTTTGCGATTTTTTGTTGACACCTAAGCTATGAATACAGAGAAAGTGGATTTTACTTGAATTTGTAAATGTAGTTATTAACAGTTAAGACTAAAACACAAATTTTACGCTAAACTAAAACACAATTTCGACTTTTAACAGCTTCAGAGCAAAAAAAAGCGAGATAAAAAAATGAGCGGCAATTTATTTGACAGCCAAGACAGTTCGAGAAATGTCAATGTCGGGTTGACATTTTAGTAACAAAATGAAAATTCCCAATGTAGGCAGGACCGTACTCGAATTATTAACTTCTCTGTCAGACATCTGAAATTACCGCGCATTTGTTAATGCGAAGAAAAATTAACGGAAGAAACTTACTTTCAGCATCTTCTTGTTAACACCTAACCTACGAATTCAGAAGATAAGTGGTTTTTACTTGCAATTGTAGCTTTTAACAATTTTACACACATTTTGCACTAATAGACCAGGCTAGTTTTGAGTTTCGCGACTTGTTAGAAGCAAATCGGATAACATTTTGACGACAAGTGTTTCTAGACTAATTGGACCCTGCTGAATCCGAAAATCACTGTCGGCAATTCGAAATCTTAACCGGAAGTCCGTAATTCTAGATGGCGCTCAAGGCAGATCGTTATATCCAAAATAGCAGAAAAATTACACAGTTTTCGACCAAAGACGTGGTATACAAAATTAAAGATAGCTTTATTCTCTACAAGAAAGGCCCTAATGATTTTTTTCGTACAGGCGACGGTTTACCCCTAGCGCGGGCAAGAAAGTTGCGCTCGCCGTGCGGCTTACGCGCTCAACGATTATTTAATCAAAACACTTGTTTCTTAATTTTTATGGAGTTTTCCAATATATTTCACTAATATCCACCTAAATACTTGGGATTAGTAAGATATTCACAATTTACTTCCCTTTTTTCAATGTGCAAACGCCGTTTTCTATTTTGACTCTAGGCTGCTTTTGAGGTGCGTTTTTTGCAAGGGGCGCATCGGATAACATTTTGACAACAAGTATTTTTTGATTAATTGAACCCTGCTGAGTCCGAAAATCACTGTTTTGATTTCGAAATCTTGACCGGAAATGTTTTATTCAAGATGGCACCATCCAAAATACCACAGTAATGGGAAAATAGCTGAAGCCGATTTGGCTGAAATTTTGATATGTTGTAGATCTCGGCTTCCTGATCAAAAGTTGTCATTGACACAAAGCAATCGTATGGACGGTTCTTGCTACAGAGGCCTGAAAGTAAAATAGAAACTATAACTGAGCTTGAAAGCCACCTTGACTAGCGTACATTCTCTCAAGATTTTGAAATTTAAACAGTGATTTGAGGATTCAGCAGGGTTCAATTATTCAAATAATGCTTGTTGTCAAAATGTTATCCGATCTCCTCTTTGTTGTAGCGCACCTCAAAAGAAACCAACAGTGAAAGACAGAAAACGGCGTTTGCACATTGAAAAAGGGGAAATAAATAGAGAATATCTTACTAATTCCATGTATTTAGGTGGACATTGGTGAAATATATTGAAAAATTCCCTAAAATTTAAGAAACAAGTATTTTGATTAAATAATCGTGGAGCGCGTAAGCCGCGCGGCGAGCGCAAGTTTCTTGCCCGCGCTAGGGGTAAACCGTCGCCTGTTCGAATAAAATCATTAGGACCTTTCTTGTAGAGAATAAAGCTATCTTTAATTTTGTATACCACGTCTTTGGTCGAAAACTGTATAATTTTCATGCTATTTTGGATATAACGATCTGCCTTGAGCGCCATCTAGAATTACGGACTTCCAGTTAAGATTTCGAATTGCCGACAGTGATTTTCGGATTCAGCAGGGTCCAATTAGTCTAGAAACACTTGTCGTCAAAATGTTATCCGATTTGCTTCTAGCATAATAAAGAGAGCGTTTTTTGAAATTTTAGCCTTGTCTATAAATTAAATCACAATTTCGAGTTTTAACAGCTTTGCAGCCAAGAAAAATCGGGATGAACAATTTGCGGGAATTTATTTGATACCCCATGACAGTTCGAGAAATGTCGGTCTGGCTGACATTTTACTAAGAAAATGAAAATTCCCAATGTAACAGGACAGTACTCGATTTAATTTTGGTTCTCTTAGAAAAATTCTGCTTTCAAGAACTCGTATTTTCAGAGATTAAAAATCTTTCTCAATGTCAAAAAATGCAGTTTAACGTAGTTTGATCGTAGTAATACACCCTGCATTACTATAAAAATTAACCATCACCCTGGTTAACTTTTCGATGTTCACCACTGGCATCTCTTAAATGGTAAAAGATACAGGGTCTGTTAAATTAGAGAAAAGTTGCTCTACTTCTTGGCGATTAAGAATCTATAGCTGCCATGCCAATGAAATATGGCATAGAAAAATGTTTTTCTAGGCCTTCTAGATTTTAAATAACTTTTCTTTTTCTTATGGGTGCCATTATATTGAATTTTAACAGCTAGACGTATTTTATAACTGTTACTTCAATTGTTTTCAGATGTTATTGCAATTGTTTTTCATCTTAGTTTAGGCTGATTTTACAAATTATCCATACTCATGTATATACCGTAATTCCCCCGTGTAAAAGCAACGAAGTAAGTAGGCTGCTACTTTTAACTTTTCTGTCACGTTTTTGACGTTAGTTTTGCAAAATTCCGCCAAGGTCAAATACAAATAAGTTACTCGGTCGAATTTAAACTAAGGGCCATGAGATGGGCTGTTGGAAACCGAACTGATAACGCTAGAACAGCAAGACAGTTTGGAGTGAACATACTCCCAGATCTTTAACTCTTTATTTATTTTTGGTTGTGTATGATTGCTTCTAGTGTTACCAAATATCAGTTTGACCGTGGTGTATTTGCGAAAAGCCTAACGTTAAAGCCTGATAAAAGTCAAAAGTAGCAGCCTTCTTACTTTCTTGCTTTTACACAAGGGAATACGGTACCAATTTTCAAATTCTGGACATTTGTCAAAAAAGTTCATGCTACTAAATTTTTGAACAGCCAATTTTTTTGTGTATTTGCTGGTGTCAAAATTCAATATGGCGGCATTAGAAAAACTAAAACTTGACTGTCGTTATTCAAAATCCCAGAACATTTCTGTCGCCATTCAATTGACAGCTGTCAAAAATATAAAAGTTCCAAGTTTAATTGAAATATTTGTGATGGTAAACTCAGGAACGAATCAAAATATCGAGGAATTCTCTTCAATTATTAATCGTCAAGATATAGCGTAACTTTTCTCCAATTTAAACTGCTATCCATCTACTGATGGTGTCTGATGTACTAATTGGTAATTAATAGTGAATATCTAAAAACTACCCACCCTGTATGTGTGCCAAATTTCATTGCGATGTTTTAATAAATGCGGAAAAAAGGAGGGCGAGACTGCTTTCGTTGACACCCAGTATATGCCTAATGCAGACTCAGAATTTAAAATATTTTTTTATCAAAAAACCAAGAAGTTTTGATGCATTTTATTTGCTTGGGAGGTCTTGACGACGAAATGTATCCTTTAATATGTTATAATTTTCAAAAATTTATGGAAAGGCCCATTATTGAAAATCTTTACATCCAAGGCATTGCCACTTTTTAAATTATTTAAAATTTTGGGCCAACATTCTGAATGTTCTCTACCTGCCAACCACCGGTCAGGGATGTAATCTGAAACTCTAGCGAGGCATCATTTTTTCACATCTAATAAAAGTATATTTGCGTGGTTAAGCGATTTTGTTTTATTGACCTCTCGAACACACTTCCATATAAAAACATACGCTACCACTACAGTCGTTACATGGATACTTCAATAAATATCTCAAGTAATTAACATAAACCAGGTAATAGTTACATAAACACTATCCTTTATACATTACTCTTACAAAGAGTATATTAAAAACAGTATCTCTAGTACTCAATAAAAACGGGAATAATTTCAGCGGAAATTTTCGAAAATATATCATTTGTTAACATAGCACTGTTTTTATTTACAATAATAACTTCTAATAGTAACAAGTCACTGGGTTATTATAGTTATAAGTGATCACTATAATTCAGTAACAAATTAGTGAACCGAAGTGACATGTTAAAAACTAATAACTTTATTAAACAACGGTACAAAATGAGAAAAAACTAAGTTATGATTCTGTTACAAATGAGAGTCAAGCTTTGAATTCTGTATTTTGCTTTCTTATAACAGAATACCAAAAGCAACAACAGCATCGAAGTAATGACAATCACAGACCTTGCAATACAAAATCCAAAGCTCGAATGAAAAGGAAAATCAAAATATTCTAACCAAAACTATGTCTCTATCTTTTGTGACGGTCCCTCGATCTCTCCATGTCCACCCATTCTGGATCGTTGGGATCCTCCTCGCCTATTGCAGATTCAGTCGATTCCGTCCCTGGCGAATCGGCTTTCTCATCCAAATAGCTCAACTGGAAATCACTCGAATCCTGCGATCTGTAATTCGTTTTTAAATGGTGGTTCTCGGGCATGCTCTTCAGCATTTTGTCGAAAATCTCTTCGTCGAGGGGGAAAGTCCTCGTTTCGAAGGGTTGCACTTCCACGTGTTCCGGAGTGTTGTTTTCCTCTCGGCTGATTTCCCTTTCCCTCACGAACCTCGACTGGGATATGGTCCTTCTTCGGAGAGTGCTAATCGAAGGTAGGGGCATCATTTCTTCGGTTGGTAGGGGAGTGGCAGGTGGTGACGTTAAAGGCGAATTCGTGTTGTCCTGTTGGTCGACTGCGTGCGGTGACATTGGATCCGGCGTGTTGGCACCACTGGATTCGGCCAAACTGTCGGTGCGTTTGTGGGCTCGCGGTCGGTTGTGCCCCAGGGGCAATTTCAGATAACTAAGGAACTTTTTCTTTTCG
This sequence comes from Pycnomerus fuliginosus, assembly GCA_963924575.1. Lineage (NCBI taxonomy): Eukaryota > Metazoa > Arthropoda > Insecta > Coleoptera > Zopheridae > Pycnomerus > Pycnomerus fuliginosus. Next base: position 9,197,624 of record OZ004624.1, on the reverse strand, counting down.
TCGTATTCGGACTTGTCGTGGCGGGACACGACGGCGTCCTCAGAGACGTCCTCCACCTGCAGCATCATTTATTTTAAACAAAAACGACAAGAAACTTGGGAAAAAGATGGAAAAATTTAATAAATCAGTGGTAGTGACGAAATAAACGAGCATTATCATTATATTTCAATCGTGGTTTATGCATCATTTACATACAGCGAGATGGCTATGACATTTAAACCACATCAGGCAATAAAAAGAAGAATGATACACCGTTGTAAAGACTGTTCTATGTTATACATGCCAAAAAGTCCTAAGAAAGTTGTTTCAAAGTTGACTTATAGAAATTGCAATACTGGAAATTTGAAACACGAATAAAATTGTCTTCTTAAATGGCACCCTACAAGTTTTTCTACATACAGGGTGAGTCTTAAAGACTCCACATCCTTTATACCACAGAATCTACTGTTCAAATGATAAAGCTTGGAACAAAAACTATTGGTCAATTGTGATTCCTCTTGATGTTATAAGCCTCCAAAGATCTTCATTTTTAAAACGTTCTTTTTAAATATCTTTAGAAAGGTGTATCGTAGGATTTTGAATTTTTGCACAGCATTGTTACAGACCAAGATGCAACTACTGATGGTACTTAAGACATTATCAATAAAGCGGATCCCTGTTATACACGGTGGCCCCGATGTTATTTCCCCTGGAACTTTTTTATGTTTGAAAATATTGCTAATTTGCCTATGCGGCCGTATTCCCCGTTCAATTCTAAAACTTTTTTGGCTCTTAAATTTTTTCGAAAAAACTAACCACTCACGAGGAAAATTGAAAAAACCGAAAACATGATCATCGTGATAAACCTACAATTTCAATACAAATCAAAGTGTACGTTGGCACGCATCACACTTCAACTGTTTCGTCCTACATCTGTGCCCAGAACCATTGCTCACAACTGAAGAAAAAACATTGATGGTGTTTAAGATTGTTGTTATATTTGAAAGTAGTTATTACCATTTTCTTAATAGACAATAATAAAAAAAGAGTTTGACATAAAGTCATTGGTCTATTTTTCCTCTCATAACGAGAGAATCCAACATTTATGGTCCTTCGAACTATTAATTGAACCAGTCCAATGGATAAGCAAGCCGCCACAGAGACAGGAAGAACGTCTTCATCTACTGGAAGCACTGTCTTTAAAGGCTTTTCTGTAACATCCATTTCACGTGCTGGAAGTAAGGCTAGTAAAATACTAAAACTTAAGGCTGAATTGGAAGCAGCCAAGAAGTTGATGGAAATACAGAAAAAACGGAATGAATTGCAGGAAGCGCGCCTGCGAGATGAAGAAGACTTAATTAGAAAAGAGTTGGAAATTTCTACAGCAGAATTTGAAGAGAAAGATTTAGATTCACCCGAGAATACACCTTTGGGAAGCTCTCATCATGAGGATGTGAACAAGAACAGTTTCATCAAAAAATGGGTAGAAAATTGTGGAATTGACAATAACGTCAACAAAAATAATGTTGTGACAGAAACAAAAATTCCGAATGCGGATTGCGAAAAATCGGTACCACCGGAAGCCCCCGTGAAAAAGGAGGAATTGCCAAATTTAGAGAGTAAAATGGAAAAATTTTTGGCCAGGCAAAGTGTAAATAAAGACCTCGTTCACTTTTCTGGCGATCCCATAGATTTTTTGCATTTCAAGTCTCAATTTGAGGAGACTACGAAGCTCTGCGGATTATCTGATCGTGAAAATTTAGTTAGACTTCAAAAGTGTTTGAAGGGAAAAGCTAGAGAGACCGTGCAAGCATTACTAAATTTTCCTGGAGAAGTAAATAAGATCATGAAGCTGCTAGAAAGAAGATTCGGTCGTCCTGAACTAATCATAGAGGAACTTATTAATAATATAAGGAAAACATCCAACTTAGAAGAGGAGAGATTCGACAGTCTTGTAGATTTCGCGAACATGATTCAAAATCTGGCAATAACAGTCAAGAATCTGGGATATGAGAACTATTTAATGAACCCACAGCTGTTGAACGAGAGTGTAAATAAATTACCTCACAGCTTAAGGTTGAAATGGGCTGAAAATTTGCGAGACACTCAAAAGTCTAAAAGCATGGTTTCAATACTGGATTTTGCTGATTGGATGGATAAGATTGCAGAAGCGTTAACATTAATTGACACTACAACGCGAGATAAGAAGAAAAAATATTTTGTTGCGGCAACGGTAGACAATACGTCCAAGAATAAATCCTGCGCTTGCTGCAAGAAAGAAGAGAATCATGGACTAGGGGAATGCAAGAAGTTTCGCAGTTTCGACGTCGAAAATCGATGGAACTTTTTAAGAAAATCAAAAAAGAAAATTTGTTATTCGTGCCTTGGTTTTCTGCACACAAGTCCACAGTGCAAGAAAAAGGTGAAGTGCAATGTAGAAAATTGTATTAAGAATCATAATTCTTTACTACATAATCCTGCGAAAGAAGAAGTTGTCGAAAACGTCGAGGAAAATGTTGTTATAGGGCATCATAGGCACAAGGAAAAAACAAAAGTTCTGCTGAAAGTTGCTCCTGTAACGTTAAGGGGCACGAATGGTGAAGTGGAAACATACGCATTTTTCGACGAAGGCTCAACAATAACATTAATCGACGAAAATATTGCAAAGAAAATAGGTGTCAATGGTTTACGCCAGAACTTGAAGATGAAATGGACAAATGAAGTATGCCATGAAGAAAGAAACTCCATGACTGTGGAACTTTTTATAAAAGGAGCGGGAGAAGAAACCGAATATAAACTCACGGACGTGAAGACTGTGAAGAACCTGAATTTGCCATCACAGACGGTAAACGTAAAGGCTTTGGCTGCTAAGTGTGGTATTCATTAATTACATTTCAAATTGTCAATCTGAAAATGATTATGGTGGAATTGAGAAAATAGTCGAAGAATCTTACAAAATTGAAAATTTCGGAGTGATAGTAAATAAAACATCTTTGAAGTCCCCAGAAGAAATGCGTGCCGAAAGACTTTTGGAAGTAACTACAGACCGAAGCGGCGAAAGATGGCAAACGGGATTATTATGGAAACAGGACGAACTACAGTTGCCGAATAATAAAGAAGATGCGTTACATCGTTTGAAAGGAATTGAGAAGAAATTGTCGCATAATCCTCAACTTCACACTGATTATTCTAACAAAATCAAAGAATATTTGGAGAAAGGCTATGCAAAAAAATGTAGCAAAGAAGAATTGGCCCAAGATCAAAGTGGTGATCGAATTTGGTACTTACCACACTTTCCAGTATTCAACCCGAACAAGCCAGGCAAAATGCGATTCGTTTTTGACGCTGCTGCTAAATCACAGTCCTCCTCTGAAAGGATGAGTCTCAACGATGCCCTATTGAAAGGTCCAGACCTTCTAAATTCATTAATGTCGATTTTGTTGAAGTTTCGTCAAAGAAATATTGCCTTTATTGGGGATATTCGAGAAATGTTTCACCAGGTCAAGATAATTCCTAAAGACAGAAGAGCTTTGAGATTTTTATGGAGAGAAAATCCTCGAGTGGAACCAGAAGTGTACGAGATGCAGGTCATGATCTTTGGTAGCATCTGTTCTCCGGCTTCTGCTCAATATGTTTTAAGAAGAAACGCTTTGGAATTTGAAAAACAGTTCCCAGAACCCGTCAAAGCTATCGTCGAGAAAACTTACATGGACGACTACATAGATAGCAGAGACACCGTTGAAGAATCCATCCAAATTATCAACAACGTGATTGACATACACGCGGCTGGTGGCTTCACTATGACAAATTGGGTCTGCAATTCCAAAGACGTCATCAAAGAAATCCCGTTGGAATTAAGAACTTCAGATTTGAAGAACATGAACCTTGACCTTGAAGATATTTCAACAATTCAAAGAACGCTGGGTCTGAAATGGAATGCTGGTGAAGACAATTTTTTCTTTACCTTGAAGTTAAAACAAGAAATTGAAGACATTTTAAAGGAACACAAATTTTGTACAAAAAGAGACGTTTTAAGAATTCTAATGACCATTTTCGATCCTTTGGGCTTCTTATTGAATTGTACCACTTCGGCTAAAATATTATTGCAAGATATTTGGCGTCAGAAACTTGGTTGGGACGAAGAATTACAGGGTGACTTAAAAGTGAAATGGAGCAGATGGTTGAGTTGGCTTCTTCAAATCTCAAATATTACAATTCCCAGATGCTATGTTCGAGACGTTCATTTGGCAGACAAGATTCAACTTCATATGCTGTGTGATGCCAGCGAAAAAGCATTTGCATGTGTTGTCTATTTGCGAGTCTCCATGAAGGAACAGGTGTTTGTCTCCTTTGTAATGGGAAAATCAAGAGTTAGCCCCCTGAAGCCGGTTTCCATTCCAAGACTGGAGCTGCAAGCTGCCCTGCTGGGAAGTAGACTTCTCAAATATGTCACATCGGAGTTGGAATTGAAGATTGATGCTGTCTTTTGTTGGTCAGACTCGACGACTGTGCTGTCTTGGATCAACACAGAAGATTCTAGAAAATTTAAGCCGTTTGTAGCTCATCGCTTAAGTGAAATAAAAGAGAACACGGAACCAAAATGGTGGCGGTGGGTTCCAACTGCAGAAAACACGGCCGACGATGCCACAAGACAAGAAACGAAAATCTCTTTAGCTAAGAAAGGCGTCAATAATTCTAATAGGTGGGTTGAAGGGCCTAGTTTTCTGAAATTAAGAGAAAATGAATGGCCGGTAAAAACATGTGTAAATGTCTCTCATTTTGATTCATCCTCGGAAGAATTAAGAAAAGAATTTATTGGGACAACGACGATTCAGGATGAAGACAAACTTAACCCTGTTTATTTACCAAAAATTGAAAGATTTTCGATGTGGATCCGATTAATTAGATCAACAGCTTGGATTATTCACTTGAGGAATAAGATTAAAGGTGCAATGGAAACACCTTTCCATGAGGTTACGTCCAAAGAAATTGAAAGAGCTGAAATTCTATGGCTGAGATGGACACAAGAAAAGAGTTTTCATGAAGATCTTGAAATTCTGAGAAAGGGAAAGGATAAACGATTAGGAAAATTATTTAAATTATCTCCAAAAATTGATAAAGATGGAATTTTACGATGTCACGGCAGAATTCAGTTAGCTCCAGCTTATGTAAGCGAAGACACGAAGAATCCGATTATTTTGGAAGGAGATGACAAGTATTCTAGTCTACTGATTCAACACATTCATCAACGAACTGGTCACTTGGGAGTGGAATACACTATAAATTGCATTCGCGAGAAATTCTGGATTATTAAAATTAGGAGCGCAGTAAAAAGAGTTCTGAACAACTGCCAGTACTGTAAGGTCAAGAAGGCGAAGCCAACAGTGCCATGTATGGGGCTGTTACCAGAAGCCAGATTAAGAGCCTTTTGCAGACCATTCTCCTATGTCGGGATTGATTTCTTCGGTCCTTTAAACGTGACCGTAAAAAGATCAACGGAAAAGAGGTATGGAGTTCTCTTCACTTGCCTGACTGTTAGAGCAGTTCATGTAGAAATCGCTTCATCTTTGGATACCAACTCTTGCATAATGGCAATACGAAGATTTGCTGCAAGAAGGGGAAATCCTAGGCCGGTTGTAAAGATTTGCAAGCTACCCGTTTGAAACTTGATGGAGAAGCATCCATTATTTGTTTTAGGGGTGGAGAATGTTTAAGATTGTTGTTATATTTGAAAGTAGTTACCATTTTGTTAATAGACAATAATAAAAAAAAGAGTTTGACATAAAGTCATTGGTCTATTTTTCCTCTCATAACGAGAGAATCCAACAGATGGTAATTTCACTCTTTTATGAGGTAGACTCATCATTGGTTTTAAGGTGAATACCTGCATCATGTTTTCGGTTTTTTCAAATTTTCTCGTGAGTGGTTAGTTTTTTCGAAAAAGTTTTAGAATCGAACGGGGAATACGGCCGCATAGGCAAATTAGCAATATTTTCAAACAAAAAAAAGTTCAAGGCCCAATAACATTGGGGCCACCCTGTATAACAGAGATCCGCTTTTTGGATATTGTCTTAAATACCATCAGCAGTTGCTGCTTGGTCTGTAGCAATGCTGTGCAAAAATTCGAAATCCTACAAGAGGAATCACAATTGACCAATAATTTTTGCACCAAGCTTCATCATTTGAACAGTTGATTCTGTGGTATAAAGGATGTGGAGTCTTTCAGACTCACCCTGTAGATGGATGCAGAATTGTATCCTCTTGTCAATGGTAAAATGTCTAAAAAGAAACGATTAAAATCGCTCTTTTTTCCATAAGAAAAAAATGTTATTCAGGTTTTAAATTTCCAATATTTCAATTTCTTTAAATCGACTTTGAATCAGCTTTCATATGACTTTTTGGCAGGCATAATGTAGACCAGTCTTTCTATTTAACAGTGGTGTGTCATTCGTATCATTATCGCCTGTGGCTGTGGTTTAAAAGTTAAAGCCACTTTTACACACAGTACTGTTTTGCGCATTTCTAAAAATATTAATAAAACCGGCTGGTGTAAGCGAGTTACATGTTAGGTGTTTTAGGCTTAGTTTCTCTTGCTCTATCCAAATCTGCAATGAAAAATGTGGGTTGCTATTTAAAATTTCAAAGTTGGACCCTACTTCCGGTATAACCGGAAGTGCCCCATAGTCGTCAATAATGGTCGTGTTCAGCCGACACAACTGTTGTGCAACAGTTGACAGAATTCGGCTGAAATCGTGCGCTACTTTTGGAACAGTTGTGGAGCGGTCGCCAATTTTTCGAGCGAAAATAAACTACGCTCGATTTGCAACGGTTACCGATATCACCGTCATTTGTCCCAAATTTGCAGTTCTCACATCAAAGGTCAAACTGCAGAATTTGTGATTTTTGGTTTGAAACAATTATTAAATGCAAAAAGGTCGGAGAAGAGTGTATATGCTAATTAATAAAGGTATGGATGACATCGTATTGTAATAATTCGAGATGTAGATAATCCATTCCTTACAAATGTTAATTCTTAAATAATTAAATAAGTAATCGATCGGTTACTTGCCTAATTTACTTTGAAAAGTTTCAAAATGATTTCGATTCGAATCACGGGGTGGACTTAACAGAACAGAATTAGATGTCTAGTTTCTAGTTATAAAACTTGAGATTTTTCTGTTACTTTGGCAGTGCTGAAAAAGCACTGCCAGCCGACTCGCCATAAGGTCACTGGATGTCTCTCTTTAGAGAGGTACGACAAACGGTATGGAGATATAACAGGAAACATATCTCTTTCTTTTATTAGGTTTGTACAAAAATGACGTTAGATATCACAAAAATTATCTAAAGTTGACAGTTGGTTGTAAAACAGCTGCTTAGTGCTTACAAAGTCTTTTTTTGCTTATTTGCAGTACATTTCCCGTATTGTTATGTTATGGTTTTATAGTGGATCCCTTTATTAACCGTTCCGTGTTCATTTTTCGTGATTTTGGGTTTCCTTGCAACAATTGGTTTCAAAAGTCTAAATCAAGTTAATTAAGTTTTATTGTTTAAATACAGCAGCAGTGCAGCAACAACAATATGCATGAATGTAGCCCCAACTACCTATAAACACTCATCACTGTTTATAATTAAAAATATCGAAGTTAATGCACTTTATTTGCGGTCAAAATGAGTAAGACAAAGTAACCATCGAACTGAACTTCATTTCTACTTGGAGGACCATTGAGTTTTATGGGCTGCAAACCGCACGTTTTCCTTCGTCAAAGACACAGGCAATAGGGCGTACAGGCGTCCTTAATTTCTCCATAAACACCATATGAACACCACAAAACACGTAATTATGACAACCACGTAACCCATCCATCAGGTACCTATCTTCTCGGTAATCGACCTTGGCCATTTAGGGTCGATTGTATAAAAAATAATCCCTGTACTAAATTTAATAGCGGGGTTGGTCGCTAGGCAACGAGTCTTCTGATTGGCTCAGATCACGATCAGACATAGAAACTGTTGTATAAAACGCGATTATCTCCACGATTATTTTTTATACAATCCACCCTAAGTGGCACTACGTTTTGCTTCCCCATTTAATAAAAATACAATTATTAATAAACGATAAATCAACAAATTTTTGTCTATAGGGTTGATGACAACTGCAAACTGACAAATAATGCCATTGTCAGTGTCAAAAGGTAGGAATGGAAGCAAGTCATTTCTCTCTTACTTATTGTAAAGGTATGTTCTCTGTCCTTTTTGCATTTGTACACACTTCCGGTTGATTGCCGTACCTCTCCAAAGAGAGACATCTAGTGACCTTAACTCGCCACTGTTGAGTCGCAACTCTTGGAGCGACAACAGTTTCAGATCCGTCGGCTGAATGCAACCAATTTTAATATGATTCTGGATGTGTCAATGGTCGTGTTCAGCCGACACAACTGTTGTGCAACAGTTGACAGAATTCAGCTGAAATGGTGCGCTACTTTTGGAACAGTTGTGGAGCGGTCGCCATTTGTTCGAGCGAAAATAAATTACGCTCGGTTCGCAACGGTTACCTATATCACCGTCATTTGTGTCAAATTCGCAGTTCTCCCATCAAACGTCAAACTGCAGAATTTTTGTGATTTTTGGTTTGAAGCAATTATTAAATGCAAAAGGGTCGGAGAAGAGTGCACATGCTAATTAATGAAGGTATGGATGACATCGTATTGTAATAATTCGAGATGTTGATAATACATCCCTTACAAATGCTAATTCTTAAATAATTAAATAAGTAATCGATCGGTTATTTGCCTAATTTACTTTCAAGTTTCAAAATGATTTCGATTCGAATCACGGGGTTGACTTAACACTTGACAGAACAGAATTAGATGTCTAGTTTCTAGTTATAAAACTTGGGATTTTTCCGTTACGTTGGCAGTTCTGAAAAAGCACTGCCAGCCGACTCGCACAACAGTTTCAGATCCGTCGGCTGAACGCAACCATTGTCTGTAACTATCAAATCTTATAAACACGAGCCAAAGACATATTTTAGTCCAAAGAAATGACTTCTAATGACTACGATAAAAATAAATGACTATTAATACAAGCCCTGCACTTTTTTTCCGCAGCAATCTCACGATTGTTTTGAAACAAAATAACCTGACACGTTATTCACTTGTCATTTGTGTGAATACTTACGTCACTGTCTTGACTAGTAGGGTTCTTAACAGCTCCATTATTCTTTGTATCACATTTAAAATCTTCTGCTATGCGCCACCTGCAAGTAAAACAAAGCACACGCTCATTATCCGCACGATCAAAAGTGAAATTCTCTACAAAAAAGTCTCTCTCGAGGATGATACTCACTTCGGTGTCAAAATCTCCTTGTACTGCAACTTCTCCACCCTCGTGGACGCCGCCACGCTATACGGAATGACAATATTATCGATGTCGTACGAATTCGACCGAGTCCGCCTGCTGTACCCCGATATCGACTGCATGTGCAAAAGGGGCGACGAGCTGGGCGACACCCCCGCCGAATTTCCCGCCATACTGTTGTTACCTATGGACTCCACTTCCTCGTCAGCGCCGTCCGTCTGTAAATTTTGAAGTTGAGACATCGACACCTTCGATGTACTTCTTTTACGGAAGGAGGACGACGAAGATGACGAATGTCTACTAACCTTACGGCTTCGAATCTTGTTCTTGATTTCTGAAAAAGAAAAAAAACGAAAACATAATTTGGGTCGGCCGCTTCGAGGGGGGACTTACTGGCTGACAACGCGGACACCGTGCTCGGCTTCAACAGCCTGTTGCACTTTTTTCGATGGTCTATTTTTTTCGATCTGTGCTCGACGAGGGACTTGCCGTCGGACCTGTCGCCTTTTAGCACTTTGAGGGATTTCATGCGGGTGCTGCGCTGCTGCCACTCGGGGGTTTTCATGATGGCGTCGCAATGGACTCCATATGATACGTCTGCAAAAAAAAAACCTCAAAATTCACGAAACTCAAAAAAAACTCGTAGTTCAGTCATATTAGAATTCTTTTACGCGAATGTGTACTGTTCAACATACTAAAAGTCCTGACAAATCCGGCCGCTATCTTGAAAAACCGTGGATCTTATGAAAATTTCTCACATGATCAAATTGAAAGAGCACCAATCGATCCTCCTTCAAATTTGAGGAAGTAGGAGGGGTCACACTTTAGGGTCTCTTAACATTTTTTAAAAAATCACATTTTTGTACCTGCGACTAATGAATTTCGCTTTTTAAGTTTTTCTTTAGAAAAGATGGTGTCCGTTATTTTGTCTAGAGTCACTGATAACAGAAAATACAATTTGACTCGTTTTTCGTTGATTTTATTGAATTTTGCAGTTTAAAAGTAAACCAAAGCTTCTTTCCTCGAAGTGCGTGAGCCCTAGAAGTATGAAATTAGCACTAATCGATTCTCCTTCAAATTTGAGGAAGTAAGATGGGTCACACTTTAGGGTCTCTAACATTTTTTAAAAAATCACGTTTTTGTACCTGCGACTAATGAATTTCGCTTTTTAAGTTTTTCTTTAGAAAATATGGTGTCCGTTATTTTCTCTAGAGTCCCTGATAATACAAAATACAATTTTACTTAAAATGTACCGATTTTTCATCGATTTTGTTGAATTTTGAAGTTTAAAAGGACCCCGCACGATTCTTATGGAAAGTGGCTTTCGGTGAAATTGTCTGAATTTTTGATATGTTGTAGTTTTCATGATTCTGAACAAAAGTTATCATTGCGCCAACCTCCTGACATTGACAGTTTTTGCTACAAAAAATTCCGAAGATAGAACTTTTCCCATAGGAACTACATGTAGCGAAAATGGAATCGGTCGTTTTGCCATCATAATTCTACATGATAAGTTGAGAGGCACCTTCGAGGGCACCTTTCTTACCCATATTGATAACATGCGTCTATATGGAAGCCTTTTGGGCGTAGTTGAATGTTATGTCGAGAAGAGTAGGAAACCGCGGGCCCAAAAATGTGTATAAACCTTATGGCAAAATTCTATCTTCGGGGTTTTTTTTAGCAAAAACTTTCCATGTCAAGAGGTTGGCGCAATGATAACTGGAAAAAAATTATATTTGAAAAAGTTGTTTGTCGCAAAATGGCGAATCATCGCTATTTCTATTCTTCTATTGCGCTATGCCTTACAAAATAATTGCCACGATTCGGATAACATCTCGGATACCTAACATAGAGAACTGAATTTTGCACTTGCAAAAAATCTGGTCTTGAATGTACTAATTTTGCATTATAATTCCGAGCAATTACACCTTTCGATTTCGAGCGATGAAGATGGGTTCTTGATATCCGTGCAATAGGCCTATCGGGGATACCACGTTAAAAAGAACGCACCACTAGCCCTACCTCCTCATTCCTTGGAACGCTGGAGCTCGGGTGGTGTGGAAAAGGACTAACATAATCACTAATCTTGTTTGTACTCTATCACAAAAGTGGTCATTTATGTTTCTTATCATTTAATTGTCGGTTCTCTATATTATCCGAATCGTGGCAACAATTTTGTAAGACACAGCCCAATAAAAGAGTAGAAATAGCGCTGAATAGAATGAAATACAAGTTTTTCAACTATAATCTTTTTCCTCCAAAAACAAAATTTTTTATGCAAGCACGAATATTCTCATTTTGTGCAAATTTTATGCTCTTTCAGTTTGGCCATGTGAACGATTTCCGTAGGATCAACGGTTTTCAAGATAAAAACGAAAAACATCCGGAAGACCCTACGTTCGGCACCTTTTATCAAGATAGCGGCTTATAGGCACACGATGGATATGCCAGGGCTTTTAGTATGTTGTATAGTACGTAAAGTATAACAACTCAAAGGCAAAATCATTGTCTTCAAATTATTTCTACATACGCTTAATTTTTTTTTATTGTTGGACTAACAATTAAGTTATTTTAAAATAGTTTTGATGCTAATATTTTTGCAACCATATGCTCGTTTTGTTGCAAATTTTATGCTCTTTCAATTTAGTCATGTGAACATAATTTTTGTAAGATTAACGGTTTTCAAGATAAAAGCGAAAAATGTCGGAGAGACCTTCAATGTCCACCATTGTTTCAAGATAGCAGCTAACGTACACGCCGAATTTATCAGAACTGTTGTGTAGTACCGTAAAATACAACATCTTAGCGCAAAAAACAATTGGTCCCTAATTATTTCCACATTTTTTCCTAATACTTGTGGGCGAGGGGTCATCCACTGCTGGGAATATGTGTACAAGCATTGGATCAATACTGTCAATACGGCAATACTGACAATACTTGTCAAGACGCGTCAATACATTGTCAATACGTATCAATACTTTGGAATACAAAACAATACCTGACAATTTGTCAATACATGTACACAATTTTGACCACTGGTTGACCCCTTCGCTACTGAACGATCGAGTATGAATTTAAATCGTATTTTGTACCACAACAGGGAAACTAACTGTTACTAATTTTAATATTAAATCCTAAAACCCGAAATTCACTAGCAAACGAGGAGTCACCCACGTACAAAAAATTGGAAATAATTTTAAAAATCCGACTATACTGCTAATATTTCAACGTATCTATTTCAAGCGGTATTTCCAAATACTTCCACGTATCTGGATCTGGAACTAAACATTATGGTGAACGTCCCTAACTTATATAATTTGGCAGAAATAAAGAAAATTTACGGATTAGGTAGTTTTACTTTCGAATTTGGAGAAATTTGAAGAATTAATTTGATATTTTTTGTTGGAATTTGGAAGATTTTTTTACCTTCGTATTCGGAGAAAGCAAATAAAGAAACTTTACCAATTTGGTTATTTCACATTCGAACTTTACCCCGTTTACCGAAATCTTGTAACTCCAATTTGAAATTTGGAAGAAATTTTACGAATTTGGCTTGGAACTTGGTAATTTCTACTTAGGAGTAATTTGACAAAGAAATTTTACGAATTTGACATGAAGAACGTCTAAAAATTTTGCGAATTTCCAGATTAGTAAAAGGTAATATGCTTACACAGAGTGTCCCAGCAGAACGCGCACATCATATTGTTTTAATACATAATTTTATCAATTACTTCGGGGCTAATTACGTCATGACAAAAGTCTGATTAGACGCTAGCAGTACGATTTTGCAGGTTTCTGCAGCCACCTGCTGCATTGCGTCTTATTATCGAGAAGTTTCTTACTGAAACAGAGAGTTCTTGGTAAGCTCTAATGAGGACATCTCGTTTCAGCATAAATTTCCTCGATAGTGAAACGCAATTATTATTATGTCGCCAGAAATCTTACTTCTAGCGCCATCTGCTGAGTTACGTACCTAATCAGACTTATGTCATGACGTAATGACCATAAATCAACTTAGAATTAGAATTAGCACCTCTTAGTCAGGTTATTATTTAAAGTTACCATTATCCAGATAATACGTGTAACTTTTTAACTTAATAATAATAGGTTGTGCCCGAGGTGAGAAACAGTGAGAAACTCTAACTTTCCTAACTCGTAAGATTTCACACAGATAATAAGGAATTATCGAATGCCGATAATGTCCAACCTGCATTTGGTGTACAAATGTGAAGGTGGTGGATGACCCCTCGGCCAGACGTCACCTGTAGTTTTAATGTATAAACGCCAGGAATAATGGAAATCCTCCTTTCAAAAATATTAAATTTGACCCCTCTATTTAAGTAAAATTAAATACGTTTTCAAGACATCTAGTGGATCTTGTAGATATTTATTTCTAGATCCTTTTTACAGCCCAAAATTAATCACCAGATCAGATAATAAAGACGTCAACTATAAATAAACCTACTCCCACGTCCCACTAAAAAATAGTTATTCAATAAATTGATACCTAGTCATCAAAAATTGATTATTTAGAGGTGAGTAAATTATGATTCATGAAAATAAACAGAGACGGAGAGTTGAGTCAGATCAATTTTCACGACTGTGTAAAGATTATAATATTCAGGATTAGCGCACCTTTCACGTTCATGGACAGAATACACCTGCGATTAATTTAAGACAAACGTTAGAATATTGACGTCATTGTTCCAAGAATGCAAGTTTTACATTTTACATCTTCAGGCGTTGTGACCTGGTCCATTTTTCCCACATTATCCTCCCCCTCCCCCCTCGATAGATTTGTTTACAAATGACAAATTAATTTTGAAGCAACGACTGCTCTATTTTTAACCCCCCGATCGATACGGCACAATTTTCATTATTCACACATAAAAGTTAAGGTGCATGACGACAAGGCGTCGTAACGGAAGGTTATCGTTCTCGTTTACCTGAATGTTTCTGAATTTTTATTAAAGTCGTCAAAGAGAAACGAAGATAGACGATAATCGCTTAACGTCCTCACTTAATTTTTCTGATGCATGTTGGCAAAAAATTGCAATGTTTGGGAAACTTTTTCGATGACTCATGTCACGCGACTTTATCGTGGTGATGATAGGTCAGCGTTTATTCGGTCAAAATTCAATGATTGCCGGTATTTTTAGTCGATCGCTATTAATTCACTCGGAGGGGAAACAACACATTACGTGATGTAGGCGAAGTTTATACGTTAATCAAATTAGAGCTTTGCATAGGTAGAATTTGTTGTTCTGTAACTTTGCAACATTAATTAAGCTGTAGTTGAAGTTGCCAGATTTACGACATCATCTAATTATTTAATGGAAGGCATTAGATTAAAACTGTGTCTACACTCTACAGTGTGGAAACATTTTACGTTTTTTGTGACAGATTCTGTTGAAAGTCTACAATATTCTGTGGTCCAAATGTATTAATACAGGGCTCTCACGGCGAAACGGTAAGATAAATGAGTAAAATAAAAAATCCAGGGTAAATTAGAATTAAATACCTTTATTTTGTCGTAATTTGGAACTCCCCATCTTATTGTATAATTTAGCAATCAACAATGAATACATTTTTTTAAATGGCACCATGCATGTTTCAATTTTTTTTTGGATTCCCTTTGATGTCCTCTTTATGGGAGTGATTTTATTTTTTTGACAAATTGAGCAGAGAACGTAGAAATTTTTGTTGATTCAAATTTCGCGCGGTGATCCGGCAACAATGCGCCTCACCATTACTTCGATGAAACCACCCTCATCTGATCGAATGTCTCCCACTGCAGGGTCGTTGTACTGTGTACACGCCCTCTGGAAGAATCTGATTGGGCCTAATAATAAATAGCCTGTTTACTTCATTGTGTACACAGTACAACTAGTGGGAGTGGGAGACATACGGTGAGATGAGGGTGGTTCCATCGAAGGTAATGGTGAAACGCATTGTTGCCGGATTACCGCGCGAAATTTGAATCAACAAAAAATTCTACGTTTACTGCTCAATTTATCAAAAAAATAAAATCACCCCAATAAAGAGGGCATCAAAGGGAATCCAAAAAAAATAGAAACATGCATGGTGCCATTTAAAAAAATGTACTCATTATTTATTGCTAAATTATACAATAAGTTCCAAATTGCGACAAAATAAAGGTATTTAATTCTAATTTACCATGGATTTTTTATTTTACTCATTTATCTTACCGTTTGGCCGTGAGAGCCCTGTATTAATACATTTGGACCACCCTGTATAAAAATCATAATGATTAATTTAAATACTTACAGGGTGTTGCAGGCCCATTTTTTTAATAGCAAAATTTTCAAAATTGGAACATCAAAGGCCATTTTCCGACACAATAACATGATTTTTCCCATTTATGGTTTTACCGCGCAAGAGAAAAGAACTCGAGAATGAAATTTTTATTTTCAAATGGATCAGTCCTGTATGCCACAACATTTGCGGGGTCTACTTAATTTTCTGAATCCAATGGCAATGGCGCTACATAAGTGATTTTTCATGAGTTAAATGGATCTTCCGATCTAGAGGGTTGTAACCCCTTCCTCATCGTAATGGACCATGCTAAAAACGACCTCAGAAATTCTTTTGACACTTAAAATGATCTCTTTATGTGGTATCCAAGTATCCATTCGAAAGTCCAAAATTTATCTTCTGTGGATAATTTGAGAAAAAGTTAATTTTGGAGAACCCCTTTGATATCTCTCTATGTGGTATCACTGGATTTTGAAAATTATGTAGATTCCAAAAATTTGGTGATATACAGGTGTTCCATTCGAAATAAGAAGAAAAAAAAGGGCAGCAGAGAAGCGGCTGGAACCTCCCCAACGCGTGGGTCTTTGATTTCAGGGACTTCTGTTTAAGATTCTAAAGTTGATATGCCTAAATGGCACTTCCCGTTGACCAATTGCTCCCAAAAGCCTTTCAGCTCTTCAACGGGTCACCTCACCTCCATTTACCAAATTTCGGGCAAATCGATCCACTAGTTTGGGCTATAAAGTGGTTTCAGTATTATTACAAAATTTCGATTTTTCTACCCAAAGGGTTCTAAATGCGAATCAATTTTGTCTCATTTAAAACCAGAAATTGAAGACCTTTCTGATGGTGACCTAGATAGTGACAATAAATCTTTCAAAAACTTGTTTTGGATGGGTAAATTAGAGAATAATTTTAAATTTCGAAATTGGTGTGCCAAAACGGCACTTTCCGTGGGCCGATTGAATCCAAAATTTGTTCACCTCTTCGACGTGTAATACAATCCCCTTGTGCAAAATTTCAGCCAAATCGGTTCAGGGGCTTGGGCTGTACCGCGATTTTAAAGTCCGATAAAAATCAATTTTTTTTTCATTTTTGGTCAAAAAGGCACTAAGAATGAATGCATTTTTAGAAGCAGAATTTGAAGGCCTTTCCTATCGTGACGTGAAAAATGGGGGTTTGCATTTAAAATTTAAAAGTTGATGTGCCAAAATGGCATTTCTGGTTGCACGATTGGCTCCAAAAGCTTTTCAGATCTAAGTTGGGTTATCACATGCACACGTACCAAATTTCAGCTAAATCTGTCGAGTAGTTTGGGCTGTGGCGTGTTTACGAACGTACGTACGTACGAACGTACGTACGTACGAACGTACGAACGTACGAACGTACGTACGAACGTACGTACATACATACATACAGACACATTTTAAAAACCACTTTTTTGGGCTCCTGAGACCTCAAAACGTATAGATCCGGTCTTATCTCGAATTCGAAAATTTTAGTGATTGCAGTAACCTCCCTTTTTTTTAAATGGTGGAGTGGAGTGGGGAGGTTAAAAAATTATGTTGTTTGGATAATTTGAAAAGAAGTTAATTTTGGAGAACCCCTTTGAGGTGTACTTAACTCCCTTGTGAAGAATTTTCATATGGCCATATGAAGTTTTTATATTAAAATAAGGCAAAGAATCACCCACTAGATTTATGCGGCCCCTAACACCCTGTATTTTTTTTAGTCAGTGTAATGTAGAATTAATGTCTCGATGCTGGTTACTTTCATTCGTTTTATGTATTGGACGTAGAATCTGAGTGGAAAGTACCCAGAATTTAATATAAATTAATATCTGCCCTCTGAACGTTGTGTGATAATAGCCACAAGGCAATGAAGAATAGTTTACGCCTTGGTTTACGCACTTATCTATGGAAGCGCTGAGGGATCAGTCGGTGGTCTTTTCTTTTCGAATTTGAAATCTTGACTTTTATCTCAAGAATTCCGATTTTGCGCATGCGTGACTCATTGAAATCATTGCATCATTGAATATTTACAGTTTACTTTTTATTGTGTTTTGTACCAACAAGTCTTCTTGTCTTAAAAATGTATATCAATGCGATGTGCATCTCTGTAGGTATTTGTGAATTGAACGACTTGTACATTGGTGGTTTTGGGTGCAGATTTAATCCGCATCTAGTAGCACTGCCGAAGCATATGATAAAGGAATCGTACGGGGGTGTCAGTTTCAGATGATTACATTTTTTGCGTTGAATTAATACCTATCTTCCGGTTGTGGAAAGGTTAAGGGTTAAATTCCTCCAAGTCATTTTTTTTTGTACAATTGATGGAAAGTTATCGAATTTCTTCAAGCAATACTTAGTTGAAATTTCGAGTTTCATCCCCTAATTTCCACTTCATCTGTCCAATCTTGCAGATATTATCGAAATAATATGTGTGTGTGTGTGTGTGTGTGTCAAGTTTCGGACCTCCACGGCAACATGCTTGGAAAGCTTTTATATTTTTGTGATTTTCAACGCCAAAATTTCATCCCCCAAAATTAACATCCAGTCACCTTTAACAGATTTGTATGTCAAAAGCGCAAAGCAAGTTTCAGTACGGTATCTCCACTACAACTACTTCTCGAGTTATTGCAATTAATATTTTTTTCTGTTTTTCACCCATAAGCTCGTCTATTACTCCTACCCCCTTGGTCCGGTATGGTCCAACAGCAATCCCCCCCGCCTCCGAGTATTTTGGGAACACAACTATATACCAAGTTTGAGCTCGATATATCAATCTGTTTCCAAGTTATCCGACGGACAGACTAGACTAGCGGTAGAGCGATAAAAGGCAAGATCTTGAGATACAAGTCAAGATCTTGAGATACAAGTCAAGATCTTGAGATACAAGTCAAGATCTTGAGATACAAGGCAAGATCTTGAGATACAAGGCAAGATCTTGAGATACAAGTCAAGATCTTGAGATAAAAGTCAAGATCTTGAGATAAAAGTCAAGAATTCAAAAATCGAGAAGAAAAGACTACCGACTGATCCCTCAGCGCTTCCGTACTTATCTAAAGAAAATAGCAAGACATTTTTCGTATGACGAATTGTTGTTTCGCTAAATTAAAAACGATATTTTCAGTTAGAAACCGAGTTTGAAACATAAAACTCATGGGGGTGAATGTACCCGATTGCAACGTTACGAAACAAACTTTTTTTTTTGTAACACTACGAATGCACTCCAGTCATGATATTAGTTAACAATATCCAGGGTGCCACAAGGTCCTCGTTTTCATAAAAAGTACACCCACGTAAATGGGGAATTTTAAGTAGAGTGATGTAAACTCCAATTTTTTGAGTAATATCTTAGGCAAGAAGCTAAATATGCTGAAATATACCGGGCATACTATTTAAAAAAAGTCAACTAGTCAATTTTTTTTGAACCACCGTACATTTCAACTGTCATTTTCCTGAAATGCGTCAAAACACCTTTTTTCGGAAAGGCCCCGAAGGCAGTTATCAGGCGTATTATCTATGTCATAACAGCCACTCATCAGCAGCAGGGTTCATTAATCCCCGCGAGATACCGCACAAATATTATTAAAACTGATGCGATAAGATAAAATAAATGAAAAAAAATATTTCGATAACCTACCCTCTGGCAAGGAAAAGACCGGATGAAAGCCGGAATCAACCAATGCGATCCTTTCCTCCTTACTGAGAGCATCCGAGGGGTCCCTGGGATTCGTGGGGTCCGTCCTCCCCGTGCACACGGCACAGGGCATCCCCTTCGCCACGCATCCGCACCTGATCGTGCTCGGCCTGGCCGCCTTCTTCGAGATCATGTGCAGACCGCTGATCTGCAGCAGCTTCCTCTTCTTGAAATTGACGAGGGGTCTGGTTCGAGCGCACTGACAGTCGACGCCGCCGTCATCCTCGAGGAGGGCCGCCGCCTTCGCCGATAGCGGTGAACTGCCGGGCAGTTGGCCCCTGTAACCGTTCACCGCCGTCGGCGAGGTGCAAACGGCGACTGGCGGTGGATCGGCGCCGCCCAACTGCACTTCACCTTTGGACGCGCGTATCCGCCGGTGGAAGTCCGTGTGTTGGCGTATTCGGTATTCCAAGTCGGATATTTGGGCCTGCAGCCAGGTCCAGCGCGCCGCTATCGCGGCTCGAGACGTTGCGTACTTCCACAGGGCACGTTTTTGGCTGAAAAATACAAATTTTATAGTACGACGTTCCGGGTTCGAACCCCAGTCGGGTTACACTTTTTTAGTTTAAATAGATTATGAGGCGCGCTGATATTGTAAAATCCTTTATAATGTAAAATATCCTTGTAATAGTAGTTTATAACCTAAAGCGTGAAAGTGATGTTTCACGTGGCGAAGGAAAATATGGACAGTCGAAGCGTAATGTGTGTGAAGCTGGCGCCTTCCCCAGATTTGACGATGTGGCAACAGTGCATTTTCATTCTAACCAATCAGAGCAGCCGACAGACACGTCAAACTAGAGCTACCTGTTGAGGTTATGTTACTAGAATTTAAGTTTTCACCTGGGGGGGATTTCACAGTCGGCAGTGGTGTACAAATTTTCGGCAGTGTTAAGGTGCTGGCACACTGAGGAGGCGCGGCACGGCACGGCGCGGCGCGGCTTTTTGCCTCCAGAATAAATTGCATGTTATCAAATGCGATGCCGCAAACTGGAGCGATGCGGCGCGGCGCGGCGCGAAGCGGCAACGCGCGGGTTCTCCGAGTAGCATCCAAGCGACATCGCGGCGCGTCAAAACTCTGTCTTCGGGACTTCTCAATTACTTTCGGGTGCGCCTGATTGCGTCTAATCAGGTCTAGGTTGCTTTGGTCCCTTTTCATATTGATATCGTGGACCTACATAGTCCTCTTCTTCGATTTTCTTGCCTCCTCTTCCTCCTCCATGCTTTTTAGGGCACAAAGAACGAATAAATCTTCGTCGGAGGAACTGCTAGACATGTCACCAGTTGTCACGCGTTTAGAAATTTGCGGTATCACGTATCAAACGAGAATTTTGTTTGAATTTTGTCGCTTCGCCACGCTCAAGTGTGCGTACACGTAGGAAAATGCCGCTTCGTGTCGGGTCGCGCCGCGTCGTGCCGCGCCTCCTCAGTGTGCCAGCACCTTTAGGCAGTGGTTGCAAAAATTGAGCAAATTCGACAGTGGTCTATGAATTTTTAGGCTGTCCGGGGAGACTTCAGAGTCGGCAGTGGTGTACAAATTTACGGCAGTGCCCTGGAAATTCGGCAGTGGTGAACAAATTCTTGGGGGGTGAAATGCCCCCCATTTTCACCCCTTTTCAAAGAAATATAGATTAAACTTACTTTAAATACCAAAAAACATGGGACGACCCCTGAAATTAAGGGAAAACATTGATAATTACAGAAATTATTTAATTTGAACTCCTTCCAGAAAAATGTACCACACGACCTTCATACCGACGAAACCCCTATTCAAGCGAAACAAAATGACAGCAAAATCATCCACCTAACAACATCGGATGACCCTTAAAAATAAGGGAAAACGTTGAAAATTAATTATTTTATTTAATTTGAAGCCCTTCCAGAAACATGTACCACATCCCCTTCATACCGATGAAAGCCCTATTCAAGCGGAACAAAATGACAGCAAAGCCGTCCATCTAAAAATATTGGATGGCCCCTAAAATTAAGAGAAAACATTGAAAATTGCTTATTTTATTTAATTTGAACCCCTTCCAGAAAAATGTACCACATGCCACACATACCACACGCCCTTCATACCGACTAAAGCCCTCTTCAAGAAGGAGAAAACGGCACCAACAAAGTCATCCACCTAAAAACATCGGAAGACATGTAAAATTAAGGGAAGACGTTGAGTATTGCTTATTTTATTTTATTTGAACCCCTTATAGAAAAGCCCCAGGAAGATGTATATCAATGCGATGTGTATTCCTGTAGTAAATAAAATAATCAATAAAATAGGTCATTCTCAACGTTTTCCCTTAATTTTAGGGGTCATCCGATGTTTTTAGGTGGATGGCTTTGGTGTCATTTTGTTCCGCTTGAATAGGGCTTTCGTCGGTATGAAGGGCGTGTGGTACATTTTTCTGGAAGGGGTTCAAATTAAATAATGTCTGTAATTCTCAATGTTTTCAGTTAATTTCAGGGGTCGTCTCATGTTTTTTGGTATTATTTTTATCAGTATGGGTCGCCCTTGGATCGCCGAAAGTAAGTTTAATCTATATTTCTTTGAAGATGGGCGAAAACCTAAATTATATTAACATAACCTCAACAGACAGCTGAAGTTTGACGTGTCTGTCGGCAGCTCTGATTGGCTAGAAAGAAATTGCGGTGTTGCCACATCGTCAAATATAGAGAAGTCACCTAAAAGTCAACTAAAATACCTAAACGTGCCGAAAACTGTCATGTGCCTTATGGTAACAAGGCAAAGCATTATTGAGTAACGCAAGTGCCGATTCTGCGTTGATAAGTGAAAATTTGTTTATTGAAATATACAGGGTGGGTAATTTTTCGATGCTCACCATTAGTATCTCGGAAACCATAATAGATGGAGAGTAGTTTAAATGGGAGAAAAGTTGCGCTATTTTTTGGCGATTAAGGATCTGAAGAGAACTTCCCGATATTTTGATTCGTTCCTCAGTTATCACAAAAAAAACTGAAAATTGCCATTTTGAAGATAAATTAATATCTTCCTAAGGGTTGATGTTATTTAAATGAAACTTCGCACTTTTAAATTTTTGGCAGCTGTCAATTGAATGACATCGATAGATTTTGAATAACGACGGTCAACTTTTGATTCTTTTATGGCTGCCATATTGAATTTTGACACCATCAAATATACAAAAAAAATGTCTTTTCAAAAATGTAGTCAACATGAATTCTTTTGACAGACGTCAGAATTTGAAAATTGGTATGAATAATTTGTAAAATCAGCCTAAACTTGGATGAAAAACAAATGCAAAAAAGTACGCCGATTTCTTCAATCTCTTATAGCATGTGAAAACACTTGAATTCAACAGTAATAAATTACGTCTTGCGGTCGTGTGACTCAGGCTTTCACATATTTTCTCAAAAACGTTAATGTTAGTCACATTTTTGAAAAGCTAATTTTTCTATGTATGCGGCGGTGTTAAAATTCAATATGGCGGCCATAAAAGAATCAAAAGTTGACTGTCGTTATTCAAAATCTAGAAGGCCTAGAAAATTTCTGTCAATGTCAGCTAATTGACAGCTGTCAAAAATATGAAAGTCCCAAGTTTCATTTAAATAACATTAACCGTCAGAAAGATATTAATTTTTCTTTAAAATGGCAATTTTCAGATTTTTTGTGATAACTCAGCAACGAATCAGAATATCGAGAAATTCCTTCAGATCCTTAATCGCCAAGAAATAGCGCAACTTTTCTCTAATTTAACCGACCCCGTATCTTCTACCGTTTAGAAGATCCCAATGGTGAGCATCGAAAAATTACCCACCCTGTATAAGGTAGGTACTTCTAAACACAAAATTCGAGACAAAATTGTTTAACGTATTAATTTAAAACAGGGGATCCATATAACAGCCACCTACCGAGCCTACTACTGATAATTGGCATTCCTTTTTACGGCCGGATACCTTACACATATAATATACATACAATGGGAAACAGTAAACATTTATTTGTCCATAGTCTCCTCAAGGTACACTTTTTGAATATCACTTCCATAAAATTTTAAGCTGAAAACCCCGCCTTGAAATAGCTGCTCGTTACCTTGTTAAAGATCAGGGAGAATCATGTCAAATTTAGGTCAGACTTCCCAAAAATAACGATTCGGTTATAAAAATTATACGACTTTTTTTTTAAACTGAATCCAACAGGTTGAACATTAAATGTGGTGATTGAAGTTAACTTCATTCAATTATGCAGGAACGTTTGCCACCTGTAAGTGGGCAATTTAACCATGTCCAGTTTCTCCCAGTGCCCAGACTCTCCCCAGTCTCCCCTACTTATGTTGCTTCTACAAATATGTATTGTCTTTCCATAATAAAATAAGAGATAAACTTTCTTAAACAGTCTCGCAAAATTCTTCCCCCTTTTTGAAGAAACAATGTGCTTCCATCAGCGCCAAGTTTGATGCCCCTGCATTTCAACGAAGTGTATACTGGGTCATCTATAATAATTTCGGTTATGATCGATGACGGGCACCCATCTTTTAGAGTATAGGATAACCTTTACCGCGATTTATCTCACAACAAATGAATCTCGAGATAAACAAAATTGTTTTTTTTTAAATTTCG
This sequence comes from Pycnomerus fuliginosus, assembly GCA_963924575.1. Lineage (NCBI taxonomy): Eukaryota > Metazoa > Arthropoda > Insecta > Coleoptera > Zopheridae > Pycnomerus > Pycnomerus fuliginosus. The sequence goes on along the minus strand of OZ004624.1, from coordinate 9,173,714 downwards.
TCAGCTGCTAGTAGAACCACCACTGTCAATCTTCATTCCTCCTGGGAATCATTACGCATCTCTTTATTCATCAACGCAATCTCTACAATTTTCCACTTGAGAAAACAACTACAGTGCGTTCGCGAGACTTAGCCCCATCGTACCCTGTTATAATACACCTACGTTTTGAAAGCCATCTCTCTCCAGCGTTGTTGCACGTAGACCGAGAAAGTTTGAGCGTAACGCCCTGATCGTGTCGTGCGCTATGTCTCACTCCGACTCGTTTATCTGAGGAAGAAAGTAAACTGAACGTTCGACGTTCGTTGAAGCGTCACTGAGGACCGGTTGATCTCTCCACCACACAATGTACGACGACGGTTGATTTTTGTACGCGCTCTTACTGGCTTCGCTAACATTGGTGGAAATACCAAGCATCGCTTATTACAGACGTCGGTCACATCGTTGATAACTGCAGCCTCTAGCTCATGGGGCTAAGTCTCGCGAACGCACTGTATTATAACTTTTTATAAACGAATCTGACATTGACATTAGAAAAGGATTTATTCGTTATTCGATGACCGATTCATATACCTCTCTCGGGCAAGTTTTGTGCGATCGCATGCATTATGAATTTCGAATTGTTATCGACGTACAGACGAGAGACAATCGTCCTACGGTTCATAAACTTTCTCTTCTCGTGCATTATTGTTGTAATCATTCGCTCCACTTACTGCTTCCAAAAATAAATTTTCCCAAGGAAGTACAGTGAACAATAATGTAGTATTTTCGAAACGCTCACGAAGCGTGCATCACTATCATGGATGACTTTTCAAGACATTACGGGGCGACGATAATCAATAAACCTATCACGAAATGAAATATTCATATTATGCCGCTCTTGCAGTTTTTTATTCACTGCCCTCCTCGTGTTACTACACAGACATACGCGGCGTTCTTTATTGCACTTGCGGTTAACTGATAAGAAATATCTTCTGTCTTTATATTTTGCCGATTCTTGAAATAACAGCAGACTGGGAGTGACCAAAAAATTACTTACGACTTCTTGGAAACAGAGATTAACCGTTATAGTTGCCGTGAACTCGAAAGCCCTTTGATGTAATAACTCGTGTAATAATGTGAGTTTGCCTTACTTTCTCCATTCCTGGTCTTTTATTGGATCTTTTTAGTGTTTATTTATGAAAATGCCATCAGAACAAGATCTACAAAAGAATAGAATATGTAGATTCTAGACAGACCTACATATACACCTGGTCATTACGTAATACCTAATCAATCAGTAATAACGTTATCAATTGGACACAGCCGCGCGGGGAAGGGATCAATAACACCGAAATTACTTGTGGGGTGAACTCTTGGGGTCAATACCTTTTGATTACGACATCGTAAGTGCAACAATTAATAAAATAACATGGATATAATTATTTAATTAATAAATTGGCACTCGCGAGTCGCGACTATGTAAATTGTAAATGATCGTCAATTTTAAAAGGAGGACTGGAGTGTGGACTATAGATTACTTTTAACTTCTACGCTCAAGGCGGAGCAGTATATAAAATCGATCAAAAATTCGAAATTGAACTGACATCAAATCTTTACGTTTCGGGGTCCCAGGAACCCAAAAAACCTATTTTTGAAAAATGTGTGTCTGTGTGTCTGTCCGTGTGTCTGTGGACACGCTACAGCCGAAACTACTGAACTGATTTTGATGAAATTTGGTACACATATTCAGTGGGAGATTTGTAGGTGCTGATTAGAATCTGGGCTACACCGGCTCACGGAAAGTGCCTTTTGGCACATCAACTTTAAAAATTTAAATGCAAACCCCCATTTTTCGCATTACCATATGAATGCTCTTCAAATTCTGCTTCTAAAAATGTATTCACACTTGGGCCCTTTTGACCAAAAAATGGTGCCGTGAAAAAAAAACTATGCATAAATGTATATTTTTATTAGCGGATTTGATAACAAATCTGACTTTTTTTCAAGCCGAAAACCTTAGTGCCATTTTTTCGAAAAATGTCATTTTAGTGGCAATTTATTTTATTGTCTGTGCGGGAGAGGAGCTGATTAGATTTTGAAGCCGATCAGTCAACCCGAAGTGCCCTTTTGGCATAGCAACTTTCTTATTTTAAATATTTAAAAATTTAATAAATGCTGCTGTTATTAATCCAATGCAGTGCGGCGTAGAAGTTCCTGCCGTCTCCGAGACCGCCTTTTTTGTTTATTTGCGTTGGGAAGCGAACATTCTATAGCGAATATCGTATTTTTATAAAGTCTTAATGATCCTAAAAGTTGCCTAAAATTGATTTCAGCTGGAATTTTAGGTTTCCACCAGGGTTTTCATAACAGAACAATGTTTTATTATTATCGATTATTATAACAATGATGTTCCCGAGGATGTTCCTAAATGGTTTTAGAATGCAAACGGATCTTCAACGCCTTGCTTCAGCCAATGGATTTGTTATGATGACATCGCAACGACGATGTCGAAACTCGTAAAACCGTCTGCTTCAATTTGCACATAAATAAATTAGGAAAAAATTAAGTTTTACAAGTGATAATTAGTTAATTTGTCCAAATAAACGGATTACGGATTGGGGAAGAATAATAAAACATCTGATTTGAGGCGTGTTCAACAGTACGTAACGTTAATTTATTGCGGAGCCGGATTCCCCCGAGACTATTTTAAATGTCCAATCCAATTGTGATGACGAGAATTGTGAGTAATTCAAGACTTGCCGGAAATGGCTAAAAACAAAAGTTGCTAAAATTCACCAAAAATTGCGTCCGGCGCTCATTTACTAAAATCTAAAATACAAATGTTTTTCGCCCTTAAAATTAATTGTTTTTTTAATTGTACTAAGGTTTTCGATCCGGTAATGCAAAAGCTATCGAATTCAACTCGGAACTAGGGATGGCAATCCCGAGATCCTGGTGCTAAATTCAATCCCGAAAAATCAATGCCGGAATTTTCACAGCACCGAGAATCCCGACAAGTCAATCCCGGGATTTTTGGGATTTCGGAGCAAAAATCGGCTGCTGCAATTACTGCAAAATCCTGACATGAAATAATAAATAAATCACATTGGTGTAAATTGATATTTGTGGATCCCATTTCCGGGCCCATTGAGCCACGCTAATGAGTGGGCGTTAGCCATAACAAACTATTGTGCTTAATTTTTCCTATACAGGGTGTTTCACGACGAGCGGCAGTTAGCCGTATCTCGAAAAGTACTTCGATTGGTGTGGAGAAAATTTGCACACTAAGGTTTCAGCGGAAGCCGAATTCAATGAAAATATTTTGAACGTTGCGAGAGGCGGTGATCCATTTTACTCGAAGTGGGCTAAGTATTTAAATCGAAGAGGAATGAAAATTCAAACTCAAAGTCGATCCCACACAAATTATAATCAGATTTAAAAGTGTACCAAGGTTGCAGTCCACACTTGGACCATCTTCAGCACTACAAAAACAAAAACGAGGAGCTTAAATAGACAGAAAAATAAACAAAATATTCTTACCCAAAAAAATTAATTAAGGGGGTATGATGGCCGGGGAGCGGCCGAAACCGGTTGCTAAATAAACCCAATTTTTATCGTGCTGGCTTTAATGCAGTGTCCTTCCCTCATCCGGAAGATTGTTAACAAATTAGCCAGTAGTGCCAGGACCCCTTCCCTCTTTTTTGTTTGGTTATTAATTGACAAATAAAAAGCATCTCCTTTTTACATGAATTTGATTGGTTCATTTAAATTTAACCAATGAAATTGCTGAGATTAAGTGTGTGCAACAAGAATGTTTTAAATTACGTACATAAACTACAATTAAAAAAGGTTTTCTTACTACTGGTAACAGTGGCGTTGCTATAGAAATCATGATTGTGAGATTGTTAAAGGGAAAATTATTGAAAAATGCAGCAAAATGACAAATAATCTAAAATAAAACAAAATCTAAGATAGTTAGGTATAGGAATGAGATAATCAAAAGAAAGAGAATTAAATTCTCTTTCTTATGAATACTCAATTTCTATGGCATTCCATTTAGAAAAACGGAGATTTTTATGATCAAAGTTCCCGAAATTTAAAAAATCGTGAGGCGCCTCCTCTTTGAGAAAAGGAAGTTCGCAATACACCATTAGTTAGCACATGCATTGGTTTAAAGGACGGTGTAATTTCGTTTCCATAATTGGCACCACAGCGAAGATGTAATTTTTTGAAGTCAACATTGTTTTTGGTAAAAATTTTTGAAAGACTTAATTTTCTCAAGAACGGCACGGCTAACTGCCGCTCGTCGTGAAACACCCTGTATTCTACGCAAAAATAATAGTTCCTTGGTAAGGAATTTATAGGGTTTTGCATGGCATTTTGCGCAAGGGCAATACTAACTTATCCATTTATATTTAGTCATTCAAGCAGATTTAAGTACAAATACAGGGTGGGTAATTTTTCGATGCTCACCATTGGGATTTCCTAAACGGTAAAAGATACGGGGTCGGTTAAATTAGAGAAAAGTTGCGCTATTTCTTGGCGATTAAGAATCTGAATTGATGTTATTTAAATGAAACTTGGAACTTTTATATTTTTGACAGATGTCAATGGCATTGACAGAAATTTTCTAGGCCTTTTAGATTTTGAATAAAGACAGTCAACTCTTAGATGTTTTGTTATGGGCGCCATATTGAATTTTAACAACGCCGGATACACAGAAAAATTAGCTTCTCAAAAATGTAACCAACCGCTTTTTGAAAAAATAGATAATAAAGCCTGACTCACACGACCGCAAGACGTTATTTATTACTATTGAATTCAATTGTTTTCACATGTTAAGAGATCAAAGAAGTCGGTGTACTTTTTTGCAATTGTTTTTCTTCATAGTAATTTTCAAATTCTGACATCTGTCAAAAAAGTACATGTTGATTTTTGAAAAGCCTATTTTTTTGTGTATTTGATAGTGTCAAAATTCAATATGGCGGCCATAAAAGAATCAAAAGTTGATTGTTGTTATTCAAAATCTAGAAGGCCTAGAAAATTTCTGTCAATGCCATTCAATTGACAGCTGTCAAAAATATACAAGTTCCAAGTTTCATTTAAATAACATCAAACGTTAGGAAGATATTCATTTTTCTTTAAATTGGCAATTTACAGATTTTTTGTGATAACTCAGGAACGAATACAAATATCGGGAAATTCTCTTCAGAATCTTAGTGACCAAGAAATAGCGCAATTTCTCTCCAATTTAAACTACTCTCCATCTATTATGGTTTCCGACATACTAATGGTGAGCATCGAAAAGTTACCCACCCTGTATACCTACATATCTTGTATTTTTGTATCATTTATATTCATTTTGGCATAATTTGAAAACAGAATCCACCTCTCAATAATTTTGCCATGAGCAATCCCGGGATGGAATTTATCGAATCACGAAATCCCGAAAATTCCTCGGAAAATTCCAATCCCGTGCGGGATTGTAATCCCGAAATCCCGAAAGTTCCAATCCCGTCCGGGATTGCCATCCCTACTCGGAACCCAAAAAAGTGGTTTTAAAAATCTATTGTTGTATATTTTGATGCATTGCTATCTCGATTGGTAGTGTTGTATGACTTGCCTTAGGCCTCCCGCGCACTAAGCGGCTGGCAGCGCGGCTTTGGCCGCCCGCGGCCGTCGAGTTCCACGGGGTTTAAAGGGGTGCAGCGCACTTGGCCGTCAGGCCGCGCGCGGAATTCACGTTGTTTTTAGCCGCCGGGCGACCTGGGTCGCGCTGCCAGCCGCTTAGTGCGCGGGCGGACTTATACTCTTTTGAGTCTAGAAAAGGTCGAGGAAAAGGTTAAATAAATGTTATTATAGAATTCAATAGCGGTTGCATTGCCGGATCCGAGGCCGGATCGAAAACCTTAGTGCATTTTTTTCGAAAAATGTCAGTTTAGGGGTGAAAAACCTCATGAAAAACATTTGTATTTTAAATTTTAGTAAATGAACGCCGGGCACAAAATGCAACACAGCATCACCTGGCCGACGCGCCGACAGCCGACTCACCGATTCTGACTTTGTTAAAGTTATTTCTTACAATTACAAATTCTGTGAAAAAGTCGAGAGTAGAAGTTTATACCTCGGTTTCTACCGTCTCCGAGACTGCCGATTTTTTAATATTGCGGTTGTTAGTTAAGTTTTCGTGATTTTTGGTGACTACTTTCAGCATTTTTGAGCGTTCTTTTTTTAATTTGCGATTTAGGGCCGGTTTATCGATGCTCAGCTAAGTGTCGGCTGACAGCAAACTGGCAGTTTGTAGTCAATCAGATCGCTAGTTGCTAGGCAATTGGCTTTCAGTTTGCGATGACTGAGCCCTTGTATAAAAAACAATCCCAGTATTAAATTTAATACCAGGGTTAGTCGCTAGGCAACGAGTCTTCTGATTGGCTCAGACATAGAAACCTTCGTAGAAACCGTTGCATAAAACGCGATTATCCCCAGGATTATTTTTTATACAACCCGCCCTTAGTGTATATAAATTAGCCTTGTAGTTAACCCTCGTTTGTATTGCTTTTGTTTTTACATTTTTTAAATAAAAAAGTACCATTGATGGCATTATTCGAGGTAAAGTGGGGTATTGTTACGGTCTTGTCGAGGGTCTTGTCTAATATTGTTACACACCTAAAAACAATTGTGTTATACCAAAACTGCTTAAATTGATCACGTAGCCTTATGGAGAACTGGTTCAGAAAACTGCGACGTTGCCATTTTACATTTAGTAAGATAGTTCTGGGATGTATGATTCTCTCATCAGTAACTGTAAAATCTCGACGTGCCGTTCAACTTTCATGACCTACTACGGGCGGGTTGTACCAAACATTTAATTCTGGAGTTAACGCTAACCCCATTACGGTACCATAGAAACAATTGTTGTCAACAATTTGTTGCTATAGAATTTTTGAAGGATTAATTTTAACACAGGATTAAATGTTTGATACAACTCAAGTGAATTTTTGTTGATCAGATGGTATGCACCAGCCGAGGCACCAGCTATTAAAAAAGTGATATCAACATGGTACGAGCCGCATAGAAAATCTCGAGGAAAATCTGGTGCACAGGTGCTAGGAAAACTTGGGGAAATCAGAGGAAATCTTGGGAAAATGTTTCCAAAAGGAAATCTGCTGTACAAAATTTTCCCCTGCGGCTCACCCCTCGCCATAGTAGTCCATACAAATGAAAAAAAAAGGGCAGCTACGGAAGCGGCTGAAACCTCCCCACTTGGTGAATGATCCAATCCTATCACTAATATCACTTAAATTTTACTATTTACTATGCCTAAGTTTTACTCCACCAAACCAAATGTGTTTTCTGTGAGTTTTCTGAATTTTACGATCTTTTGCCAAAAGGGCATTAAGGTTGAGTACAATTTTGAAAACTAAATTTGAAGACTTTTCATGTGCTGATAGAGAAAATAGGAGTTCATTATTGAAATTTCAAAGTTGATATGCCAAAATGGCACTTGCCGCCCTCGGATTGCCACCAGAATTAAATCAGTTCTTCGGCGGGTGACGGTATCTCTACCTACCAAATTTCAGCCAAATCGATCCAACAGTTTGGGCTGTAGCGTGTTATTTAATGTTTCCTCAATACTTCAAATTTTTCGATTTTATGCCAAAAAGGCGCTAAGTGTGAGTACACTTTCAGATACAGAATTTCAAGACCTTTCATGCGCCGTTAAGAAAAATTAGTGTTCATCAGTCAAATTTCATAGTTTACATGCCTAAAAGGCACTTGGCTTCTTCGGATTCGCAACAAAATTAACTGGGCTCACCAGAAGGCCAACACTAACCTGCATACCAAATTTCACTAAAATCCGTTCGGTAGTTTCCGAGAAATCGTGCTCACATACGTACATACGTACGTACATACCGGTACATACGTACGTACAGTCGAAAAACTAAATAATGCACTTTATACCAAATTCTTGAGCGAATAATTCTTAACTGGCTTATAGTCCTAAGTTTTTTGGCCCAGCAATACAACCCCTAATTGGTGCCGGTTCTAATGACATGGAAATGCACCACTATCGAAGGCTGGTTTTCTAAATTCTGAGCCTAACGCTCAAGAGTTGGGTGCATGACTTACTTTGTCGACTGTACATACGTACATACGTACGTACATACACACAGACATTTTTTAAAAACCACTTTTTCGTGATCCTGAGACCTTGAAACGTAAAGATCTGGTGTTATCTCAATTTCGAATTTTGGACTGATTGCAGTAACCTCCCATTTTTATATTGGTTGTGGGGAGGTTAATTAAATGTGAGAAAGTAAGAATATTTCCACAGTATATTTCAATTATTGTTCGTGCAGGAAAAAATACGCCACTATGTTCAAAGCAAAACAAATTCTTATTTTGGATTTGTGCCAAAAATGCATGCATTAAGTTTAACTTTTAAGTTTGCATAAAAATTAGTAAAGTAGGTGCTAAAAAGGCTGCTTTAATAAAGTTTAATGACCCGCCGATAATGACACCTATTTTACGACCCGATGACACAACAAAAACAAAACAACTCAAAAATGCAATACTCACATGCTAAGGTACTGCTGATGTGGATTATTGTAACTTTGCATTTCATCACAGCTCTCACCACCGGAACTGCTCTCGGTAGCCTCCGAATCAACTTCACGTTGCACTAAACTTAACTCTGTTACCAACAGTCCAGAAACCTTCTGCAGCTCCTGTTTGTGCTCGACAGGCCACGGAGGAATATTCACCATGCCCGGCACGTTGATCCTATGACTCCCCATTTCACTGGAACCCGATCCAAAATATTTCGGCAAATGTTTTTGTTTGGCCACTGAACTCGCTTGCAGAGCCGCAGCCAGTTCCAGCTTTTTCACGAGGGCTTTAGTGGAACCGTAGGACATGGGTTTGTTTTTATCCTCGACACTCTCGAGCTGTATCGCAGCATCTTTGTATTCTTTAAGGCGTTTTAACGAACGATGCACATACTCAAACACCCCAGCCACCTCTCCACTAACATGTTGCCCCATATTCCTCGCTTGAAGCTTGTGAACCTTCCTCCGGAGAAAATCTAACCGACGTTCGACTTTGGCTTGTTTTTTCTTAAGTTCAGCTATTAGTTCTTTGGATTGGTTCTCTTTGAGATTGTTCGGGTCGATTTCCTGCTGCTCCTCCATGGAGATATTCATCATGTCGACATCTGTCAGAAACTTTTCGATTGTTAGGTTAGTGGGGAGGTCATCGTTTAAGTCAGTTTTGAAAACTTGCATTAGTTCGTCGTCGTGGTCGTCGGTGAAAATCTGGTCGACTTCGTTTTGCACCCTGGAAACTGAATCTGCTTTCTGTAGACCCATCTTGTCCTGGTCGTCCATAGGTTTATCACTCATGTTACCCGAGGCTTGGCCTAAGTCACCACAACACTTAGTCGATAGCAATGTCTCGGATACTAAAGCTAACGTGTTGAGATTGTTGATAGCATCACCTAACTTGTCTTGGGTTAGTTCGTCGTCGTCGTCGTCGGGTTTGCAAAATGCGCCCCCGGGGACATCGGGTTGATCTTTAGGGGGTAGTTTGAAGGATTGTTTTTGCGACGTTTCCGTTAGCGCCGGGGCCATGACCTCCACATAGGAACGCCTCACCGAGGCTGTACGCAATCCCATTCATCCAGTGTTATTGGCGGTGTCTTGCATCTCACAAACCCCAACTAGATCGCGATACCGTTGAAAACAAACGAACGCTAGTCGCCGGCTAATTCCATGGCAGCGCCAACTGCCACGCCAGAAAAAAAAACGTCAATTATCCAGAATTTCGGGTAAATCGGAAACGAAATTTTAAACGGAACACTCCCACGTGACGGCTGCAGGCTTACGAAACGGCTACGGAGCGGATACGCACCTTTCGAACATTGCACCACTTGCACTAATAAAACACGCCACCGCGTCCCCCACAAACACCCAAAACCTCACCAAACAACAAGTCCACCCTTTTCAAACGGTTTCAACATCCACGATAACGATTTTCCTGCGTATTTTATCGAGCAACAATGGCGACTTTACACCAAACAACGCACTCTTCCCATTTGCTCGCCACAACAACCCGAACGGAGCAAACGCGAGATTTTAGCCAAGGCCTACTTCACCGCCGAACTCAAATTTCCAACTGTGACGTTACATAATCCTCGAAAAAACAACGCTCGAACTTCACCGGTCCCCGTAAAATTTTCCATTGATTTTACATTCCTCTCCGCACCTCCACGAGCTTGAATAAAACAGAAATAAAATTAAACATTAACGAGGAGGAACTTTTTTGGCGCCTACCGATATCACCCGAATCCATCCGAAACCAGCAGCGCCATCACGCGACGACCTTGCATGACTTCCCGCGCCAAATTCAAATCTGACCTAGAAATTGCACTTTTCCACGCAGTTTTTCCCGAGAAATCCTCGAGAAAATCCTCCGATCCTCCAACAAATTAACACCCCCGGCTCTGCTAACCTAAAAATTAAACTTCGCTCACATTCTAGTTTCACCACCAAAATCCAGCCACACTATCATAAACCAGCAAATATTTAGAAAATTGCTTAAAAATCATCTTCATTTCTTGGAAGCAACGCGAAATTAACGCGAGACAACCAAAGAATCGTCGAAATCGCAAAAATAATTTTCTTACCATTTTCTGAGAAATCCCCGCGCCCGCTTGAATTAAACCAATCGACTGGTTGAAAATCGTCTAATTTACGCAAATTTTAACGTTTTGGCAGTAATTTTCGCGACGAGTTGTGAATTTTGCCAAAATTTCGCAACGACTTGACAGGCACTTGACAAGATGTCATGTGGTACGTTTGAAAGTTTAAGGTTAGGTTAAACGTCAAAAATGTCAGATTTCACCCTGAGATTCCTAGACCAAAAAATTGATCCTGATGAGGTGATTTTCGGGGGCGAAACTTGCAAATTAAAGTGTGAGTTTTAGGTGTGCGTAGGACGTTTTGAAAACAGAATTTTGCCGTTTGCTAACAGCGAAATTTTCTGGGCTAAAATTGAAAGCTGGGATAAGCTAACGGAGGGGATTGATGTCCGGAGAGTTTATAAAATTGCGTTTAAGATCAAAGTAAGGCTTTGTAACTTAACGAGGATCGATGTTTGTTGTTCTAGAATAGTTGCGAGTTCTTACCTGGAGACACAATAGCCGTTTTGCCAGAAAACAACGAAAATTTAGTAAATAAACTTTTGCTTCGTTTAAATCTTGAAGCAATTGCAGATAAGCCATTTGAAGTATCTAGTAAGAAGAAGCTTAAAATTCCAACACGAAGCACTCTTCGAGAAATCTTCACACGTCACGTTGATGTTTGCAGCCCCCCTAAAAAGTTGTTTCTAAAATCGCTACTGAAATTCACGGAAAATCCTGTTGAAAATTCCAAACTTGAAGCAATTTGTTCCCCAAGAGGCTCCAAAGAATATTTCCAGTTGATATCAGGCCCTGGGCGAACTTTACTAGGATTATTGCAAGAATTCCCATCGTGCACTCCTCCCGTAGAATTAATTCTGGAGCATTTACCACCATTGCTGCCACGTCCATTCTCAATCTCTTCCTCGCCTCTTCGCAATGTAATTGAAATAACTTTTTTTGTTTTGGAGCATAATGATGGTAGTACAGGTACGTGTACTGGATTTCTGGAGAGAAACTTAAAAACCAACATTTCAATCCCAATTTATATGCGACAACCAAATAACTTTAGACTTATAGAAAAAAATGACAATAATCCTTTGATTTTAATAGCAACAGGAACTGGAATATCACCATTCAGGGCCTTTTTGCAAAACAGAATGTTGCAAGGAGAGAGTTGTGGCAAAGTTTGGTTGTTTTATGGTTGTCGGTATTCAACAAGAGATTATTTGTTCAAAAATGAGATTGCGGACTATTTAAGTTGCGGGGTGTTATCGAGGGTGGATTTGGCGTTCTCTCGGGAGCAGGAGGAGAAGGTTTATGTGCAGAATCGCTTGGAGGAGAAGGGGGAGGATGTTGTTAAGTGGATGGTGGAAAAAAAGGGGAAGGTTTTTGTGTGCGGGAGTGTTAAGGTGGCCACGGATGTTAAGATCAGTTTTTTGGAGATTTTAGTGAAATGGAGTGGAATGGATAGGACTACTGCAGAAAATTACGTGAGAGAAATGGAAATAAGCAAGCGATATGTCGTAGATAGTTGGGTTTAATAAAACATTTTTTTGAAAATACTTATCGTCTTTTATTGCTCGCTCGGTATATGTGAACTGTCACTCCTTTGGTGATGAATCTGGGGATTTCATTTCTTATGTTGGCAGCGAAACGTCAAACTGACGTTTGACACTAGTGCGAAAAACTCAAATTCCCTAAAAATTGATGGGGTGTGTGAGGTTCTCGTCATAAATTTACGATTTTTTCCAAAATTCAAGACTTGCATCCAGAAAATTGTGATAAAACCGCAATGCCATTCTAGTTCTACACTTCTGAAAATTTTTTTCGACCTTCATTCCATTTCAAGATCTCAAAATGAGTTTTTTCTTCAGGAAACGCGGCTCCAGGAGAGAAGACAACAACTTGGCCGAAATCGGACACCCCACAAATGTGCACCACGACATTCACGTGCGTGTGGACCAATTCGGGAACTTGGACGGTCTCCCCTCGGCCTGGATCCGACAGATCGGAACTCAAATCACCAAGGATGAGCAACAGAACAACCCCGAAGCAGTCCGACAGGCTGTTAAGTACTACAATTATTCCATTAAAAAGCAGGAGAAAGGGGAGATGAAACATATTATGACCGAGCAGGACATTGCGGAGGAATCGAAGGAGATCGAGCATTATGTTAACTCGAAGGATGCTCATAAGAGTAAGGACTCGGGGCTGTCTGATGGTGATTCATCCGAGGAACATACTTATGAGAACTAGTAAGTAAACCATGGTGGTTTTTCTAAGTTCAGTTTTTTTATTTCTTTCTGTTAACAACCCTGTTCACGTTTGCCCCAATTTATTTGGTCCCATAATGATTCAAAAGAATAATCAGATCTAAGCAGCTTTTAAAAATACATTTTTTACAGTTAAAGCGTTTAAGGGAAAACTTATCTTTTTTTTGCTCACCGAATTCGGTTAATCCAACAGAGGTCGTGGACATAAGGTACAGTAAGGTAAGTTTACCCCATTTACGCCAGCTAAAACTTTCCTACTTTATTTGTTTTGCAATTAACAAAAAAGAGGTAAGGGAAAGCGGGACAGTTTTCCCTTCTCTTATTCATCCATTTTCTTATGAATAAGCTGAATGTTAGGAGGAGAGGAGCCTTTAAAACAAATAAAGATAGGGTGTAACGGGGTAATGAAAACATTGGTTCTACTATTTAAAGAAAAATGCATAATTTTAATGAAGCGTTGCAGTCTACCCTGGCTTACCTTACTTTGTTAGTTGGATGTAGAGTGAAGAAGGGTAATTGGAACTATTTTATCAATAATTAACCAACAATATTCGGTTAATCCGATAAAATCGCTTAAACAGAAGGTAAAGTACAGTAAATATGTACTTTTTAATTTACTTTGCAAGTTACGTAAAAAGTTTTAAAAGCGATGAAAATAGGGTGTAGTGGGATAATGAAAACTATATTTCTCTACTATTTAAAGAAAAACGCGAAGATGAGTGGCTGCAAAAAGTAATGTCTTCGCGGCTTCAAAAAGTAATGTTTCAAACATATTCGCTGCAAAGAAGCGACTAGTAACTGTCGTTAGTCTCAGCTTACACAGCTGCCTAGATCTGATTTTTTTTTAAATCATCTTATAAGCATTTTCTGACTTTCAACAATAACTATTGTTACGTGAAGCTAATAATCATTAAAATTAAAAAAAAAACAACGAATATAAATTCTGTCTTTGATGCTTCAAGTTCGCGTTTTATTAAATGTTCGTTTCGAAAGTTAATTTGACTATATTTGAAACTTTTGTTCAAAATTTTTTGAGAGGAATCGCGATTTTCCTAAAACTATCAAAAGGTCTATCAAAACTGATCTTAAATCATGTGTCACACTTTGCTTCTACGTAATCCTGAAAGAAGCCAAACCCTACTTGATTTATCAGCTTAGACTTGTTTTTTAGTCCCAAAATTCGTGCGATTCATTGTTAAATGCTTTAGTTTCTCGATTCAGTGAATCTTTCATCTGGAAAATTATATTGACCAGTTTTTGAACCATTTTATCCCAATTTTTTTGAGAAAATCAACTTTTTTTCAAAACCGAAAGTCCAATTTTTCTGAAAACATCATAAATCGCTCAGTTAGGTTAAACTGGGCTTAAATGATGTGCCACACTTAGCATCTAATATATTTTTTGTAACAGCCAGAGCCTACTTGATTTATCAGCTTTGACTTGTTTTTTTCGCGAGAATTCGTGCGATTCATTGTTAGATACTTCAGTTTCACGTTTTGTTAAATCTTTCATTTGAAAAATTGATTTTGACTAGTTTTTGAACCATTTTGTCCCAATTTTTTTGACAAGAATCGACTTTTTTTTCAAAACCGAAAGTCCAATTTTTCCGAAAACATCATAAATCGCTTAATTAGGTTAAGTTGGCCGCCCTAAATGATGTGCCATACTTTAGCACCTAATATATTTTTGAAAACAGCTCGAGCCTACTTGATTTATCAGCTTTGACTTGTTTTTTTCTCAAGAATTCGTGCGATTCATTGTTAGATACTTCAGTTTCACGTTTTGTTAAATCTTTCATTTGAAAAATTGATTTTGACTAGTTTTTGAACCATTTTGTCCCAATTTTTTTGACAAGAATCGACTTTATTTTTCAAAACCGAAAGTCCAATTTTTCCGAAAACATCATAAATCGCTTAATTAGGTTAAGTTGGCCCTAAGTGATGTGCCATACTTTAGCACCTAATATATTTTTGAAAACAGCCCGAGCCTACTTGATTTATCAGCTTTGACTTGTTTTTTTCGCAAGAATTCGTGTGCGATTCATTGTTAGATACTTCAGTTTCACGTTTCATTAAATCTTTCATTTGAAAAATTGAATTTGACCAGTATTTGAACTATTTTATCCCAATTTTTTTCAGAAAAATCGACTTTTTTTGCAAAATCGAAAGTCCAATTTTTCTGAAAACATCATAAATCGCTCAGTTAGGTTAAACTGGGCTTAAATGATGTGCCACACTTAGCATCTAATATATTTTTTGTAACAGCCAGAGCCTACTTGATTTATCAGCTTTGACTTGTTTTTTTCGAGAGAATTCGTGCGATTCATTGTTAGATACTTCAGTTTCACGTTTTGTTAAATCTTTCATTTGAAAAATTGAATTTGACTAGTTTTTGAACCATTTTGTCCCGATTTTTTTGACAAGAATCGACTTTTTTTTCAAAACCGAAAGTCCAATTTTTCCGAAAACATCATAAATCGCTTAATTAGGTTAAGTTGGCCCTAAGTGATGTGCCATACTTTAGCACCTAATATATTTTTGAAAACAGCCCGAGCCTACTTGATTTATCAGCTTTGACTTGTTTTTTTCGCAAGAATTCGTGTGCGATTCATTGTTAGATACTTCAGTTTCACGTTTCATTAAATCTTTCATTTGAAAAATTGAATTTGACCAGTATTTGAACTATTTTATCCCAATTTTTTTCAGAAAAATCGACTTTTTTTGCAAAATCGAAAGTCCAATTTTTCTGAAAACATCATAAATCGCTCAGTTAGGTTAAACTGGGCTTAAATGATGTGCCACACTTAGCATCTAATATATTTTTTGTAACAGCCAGAGCCTACTTGATTTATCAGCTTTGACTTGTTTTTTTCGAGAGAATTCGTGCGATTCATTGTTAGATACTTCAGTTTCACGTTTTGTTAAATCTTTCATTTGAAAAATTGAATTTGACTAGTTTTTGAACCATTTTGTCCCGATTTTTTTGACAAGAATCGACTTTTTTTTCAAAACCGAAAGTCCAATTTTTCCGAAAACATCATAAATCGCTTAATTAGGTTAAGTTGGCCCTAAGTGATGTGCCATACTTTAGCACCTAATATATTTTTGAAAACAGCCCGAGCCTACTTGATTTATCAGCTTTGACTTGTTTTTTTCGCAAGAATTCGTGCGATTCATTGTTAGATACTTCAGTTTCACGTTTCATTAAATCTTTCATTTGAAAAATTGAATTTGACCAGTATTTGAACTATTTTATCCCAATTTTTTTCAGAAAAATCGACTTTTTTTGCAAAATCGAAAGTCCAATTTTTCTGAAAACATCATAAATCGCTCAGTTAGGTTAAACTGGGCTTAAATGATGTGCCACACTTAGCATCTAATATATTTTTTGTAACAGCCAGAGCCTACTTGATTTATCAGCTTTGACTTGTTTTTTTCGCGAGAATTCGTGCGATTCATTGTTAGATACTTCAGTTTCACGTTTTGTTAAATCTTTCATTTAAAAAATTGAATTTGACTAGTTTTTGAACCATTTTGTCCCGATTTTTTTGACAAGAATCGACTTTTTTTTCAAAACCGAAAGTCCAATTTTTCCGAAAACATCATAAATCGCTTAATTAGGTTAAGTTGGCCGCCCTAAATGATGTGCCATACTTTAGCACCTAATATATTTTTGAAAACAGCTCGAGCCTACTTGATTTATCACCTTTGACTTGTTTTTTTCTCAAGAATTCGTGCGATTCATTGTTAGATACTTCAGTTTCACGTTTCATTAAATCTTTCATTTGAAAAATTGAATTTGACCAGTATTTGAACTATTTTATCCCAATTTTTTTCAGAAAAATCGACTTTTTTTGCAAAATCGAAAGTCCAATTTTTCTGAAAACATCATAAATCGCTCAGTTAGGTTAAACTGGGCTTAAATGATGTGCCACACTTAGCATCTAATATATTTTTTGTAACAGCCAGAGCCTACTTGATTTATCAGCTTTGACTTGTTTTTTTCGCGAGAATTCGTGCGATTCATTGTTAGATACTTCAGTTTCACGTTTTGTTAAATCTTTCATTTGAAAAATTGAATTTGACTAGTTTTTGAACCATTTTGTCCCGATTTTTTTGACAAGAATCGACTTTTTTTTCAAAACCGAAAGTCCAATTTTTCCGAAAACATCATAAATCGCTTAATTAGGTTAAGTTGGCCCTAAGTGATGTGCCATACTTTAGCACCTAATATATTTTTGAAAACAGCCCGAGCCTACTTGATTTATCAGCTTTGACTTGTTTTTTTCGCAAGAATTCGTGTGCGATTCATTGTTAGATACTTCAGTTTCACGTTTCATTAAATCTTTCATTTGAAAAATTGAATTTGACCAGTATTTGAACTATTTTATCCCAATTTTTTTCAGAAAAATCGACTTTTTTTGCAAAATCGAAAGTCCAATTTTTCTGAAAACATCATAAATCGCTCAGTTAGGTTAAACTGGGCTTAAATGATGTGCCACACTTAGCATCTAATATATTTTTTGTAACAGCCAGAGCCTACTTGATTTATCAGCTTTGACTTGTTTTTTTCGAGAGAATTCGTGCGATTCATTGTTAGATACTTCAGTTTCACGTTTTGTTAAATCTTTCATTTGAAAAATTGAATTTGACTAGTTTTTGAACCATTTTGTCCCGATTTTTTTGACAAGAATCGACTTTTTTTTCAAAACCGAAAGTCCAATTTTTCCGAAAACATCATAAATCGCTTAATTAGGTTAAGTTGGCCGCCCTAAATGATGTGCCATACTTTAGCACCTAATATATTTTTGAAAACAGCTCGAGCCTACTTGATTTATCACCTTTGACTTGTTTTTTTCTCAAGAATTCGTGCGATTCATTGTTAGATACTTCAGTTTCACGTTTTGTTAAATCTTTCATTTGAAAAATTGATTTTGACTAGTTTTTGAACCATTTTGTCCCAATTTTTTTGACAAGAATCGACTTTATTTTTCAAAACCGAAAGTCCAATTTTTCCGAAAACATCATAAATCGCTTAATTAGGTTAAGTTGGCCCTAAGTGATGTGCCATACTTTAGCACCTAATATATTTTTGAAAACAGCCCGAGTCTACTTGATTTATCAGCTTTGACTTGTTTTTTTCGCAAGAATTCGTGTGCGATTCATTGTTAGATACTTCAGTTTCACGTTTCATTAAATCTTTCATTTGAAAAATTGAATTTGACCAGTATTTGAACTATTTTATCCCAATTTTTTTCAGAAAAATCGACTTTTTTTGCAAAATCGAAAGTCCAATTTTTCTGAAAACATCATAAATCGCTCAGTTAGGTTAAACTGGGCTTAAATGATGTGCCACACTTAGCATCTAATATATTTTTTGTAACAGCCAGAGCCTACTTGATTTATCAGCTTTGACTTGTTTTTGTCGCGAGAATTCGTGCGATTCATTGTTAGATACTTCAGTTTCACGTTTTGTTAAATCTTTCATTTAAAAAATTGAATTTGACTAGTTTTTGAACCATTTTGTCCCGATTTTTTTGACAAGAATCGACTTTTTTTTCAAAACCGAAAGTCCAATTTTTCCGAAAACATCATAAATCGCTTAATTAGGTTAAGTTGGCCCTAAGTGATGTGCCATACTTTAGCACCTAATATATTTTTGAAAACAGCCCGAGCCTACTTGATTTATCAGCTTTGACTTGTTTTTTTCGCAAGAATTCGTGCGATTCATTGTTAGATACTTCAGTTTCACGTTTCATTAAATCTTTCATTTGAAAAATTGAATTTGACCACTATTTTATCCCAATTTTTTTCAGAAAAATCGACTTTTTTTGCAAAATCGAAAGTCCAATTTTTCTTAAAACATCATAAATCGCTTAGTTAGGTTAAGCTGGCCCTAAGTGATGTGCCACACCTTGCATCTAATACATATATTTTTTAAAACAGCCAGAACTTAGGTACTTGATTTATCATCGAAACTAGTTACTTTTTTTCAAAACCGAACGTCTGCTTTTTCTGAAAACATCACAAATCGTTTAGTTGTTAGCTGGCTTTAAATGATGTGTCACACTTGGGGGCTACGATAATTTTGAAAAAACCAAGTAATGTTTGATTTATCGACCTCTCGATCGACCTTGTCTTGAAAAATAGAATTTGATCGATTTTTAAACCTTTTATTCCAAATTTTTCGAAAAAATTCCACTTTTCTTCAAATTCTACGTCTGATTTTTCTAAAAACATCAAAAATTGTTGTGATATGCAGGTGTTCCATTTGAAAATCAAAAATTTGCATATGTCAGAAAATGGTTTTTGATAACTACTGTTTTTCCGAAATCTCCCGATTGAAAATTGGGATTTGACCAGTAGATACCCTATGCCAGTTCTAGCGCACTCACGATAGCTCCTTGATTTACAGATTTTTCTTGTTTTCTTTCCAGTAACCGTCCAGAAACGCTTCCCAGCATTCCCCCGAAAAAATCCTCCAACCACCTAACAAACACGAAGAAACTGTGCGAAACAGTCGACAATCTAAACATAAACGACGACGACCTCCTGGAATTGAGGCGACCTCGCTCCTCCTCCTCCGACGAGGACATCAACGCAGACTACTTGACCCAGTTGAAGAAACTGTGCAATCCCGGCGATCCCAACGATTTCTACCACAGATCCAACAAAGACATCGGCTCGGGGGCTTCCGGCATCGTTTTCCAGGCCACCAATTTAAATACCGACAAACTGGTGGCGATCAAAGATATCGACATGTCCAAGCAACAACGAAAGGAATTGCTCATCAGCGAAATAAAGATAATGAAGAATTTCAAGCATAAAAATTTAGTGAATTTCCTCGATGCTTTCGTGATGTACGACGATCATCTTTGGGTGGTTATGGAGTTGTTGGACGGGGGTGCTTTGACGGATGTCGTCACGGAGACTGTGATGAAGGAGGGACAGATAGCTGCTGTATGCCACGAAGTATTAGAGGCTGTTGATTATTTACACGAAAGAGGTACAATCCATCGCGATATCAAGTCAGATAATGTTTTGTTAGGGATGGATGGTACCGTTAAAGTGACGGATTTTGGGTTTTGCGCCAATATTCAAGGCAACGAACAGAGGGAGACTATGGTTGGTACCCCTTACTGGATGGCTCCAGAAGTCGTAACTAGAAAGAGGTACGGTAAAAAAGTCGATATCTGGTCTTTGGGGATAATGATTGTTGAAATGTTGGATGGGGAACCCCCTTACCTTCGGGAGCCCCCCTTGCGAGCCCTTTATTTGATTACGGCTAATGGCAGACCGAAAATAAACCGATGGGCACAGCTGTCATTTAATTTGAAAGATTTTATTGATCGCTGCCTTCAAGTTGAAGTTGATGCTAGGGCTTCAGCTGCCGAGTTACTCACCCATCCCTTCCTTCACGATAAAATGGAGTTGAGGACTCTGACGCCACTGATCAAAGCGGCGAAGAAAATTCTGCATAAAACGTAAGACTGACTTACACCGAGAAAAAATTCCATTTATTTTTATAAGGGGCACTTTACCAGATTTTTAGAGGCTTTGACGTGTATACGGAGCGATCGGTATTCAACCGAGTTCTCTGTATATGCAACCATTTTAAGATTTTAAAATGCATTATTTGTATATATTTATAAGTATTTTAGCCAATATCAGTCATATCTGTTACTTTATATTGTTTTAAACAATAAAATTTTACAAAAAATATATTATATTGGATGTGACGTCACTTTTGGGGGTTTTGCATCTTTCCCTGCTTTTCCCATGATATGCACAGAATGAAATTTTTTACCCTACCAAAGATGATTTGAGAAAAAATGAAACTATTGGTATTCCCTTAGCAAGGAATTTTTGAAGTGATTTACCTCTCGATTGGGATCGTAAAGTTATGGTAAAAGATGTCAAAAGACGAAATAAGACATGCTTTTCAATTTCAAAGCCTACTACTATCAAGAAAAGGATGACTTGCAAGAAAAAAGGAAACTGTAAAAGTAGGTATAGTCTCCTGGCAACTCAAACTCTGATTGGTCCCATCCCCAAGACGCCTTGCAAATGATCAATCAGAGCGCGTTATTTTTACTGTACTTGCGATCATAATTAAGTTCGAGCTCGAGCCACTTTAAAAGTGTTTTTTAACCTCCCCACTCCACTTCACCATTTAAAAAAAAGGGAGGTTACTGCAATCACTAAAATTTTCGAATTCGAGATAAGCCCGGATCTATACGTTTTGAGGTCTCAGGAGCCCAAAAAAGTGGTTTTTAAAATGTGTCTGTATGTATGTACGTACGTTCGTAAACACGCCACAGCCCAAACTACTCGACAGCTTTAGCTGAAATTTGGTACGTGTGCATGTGATAACCCAACTTAGATCTGAAAAGCTTTTGGAGCCAATCGTGCAACTAGAAATGCCATTTTGGCACATCAACTTTTAAATTTTAAATGCAAACCCCCATTTTTCACCTCACGATAGAAAAGGCCTTGAAATTCTACTTTTAAAAATGTATTCATTCTTAGTGCCCTTTTGATCAAAAATTAAAAAAAAAATGATTTTTATCCGACTTTAAAATCGCGGTACAGCCCAAGCCCCTGAACCGATTTGGCTGAAATTTTGCACACGGGGATTGTATTGCACGTCGAAGAGCTGAACAAATTTTGGATTCAATCGGCCCACGGAAACTGCCGTTTTGACACACCAATTTGTAACTTTAAAATTATTCACTCGTTTAACCATCCAAAACAAGTTTTTGAAAGATTTATTGTCACCATCAAAAAGGTCTTTAAATTCTGGTTTTAAGTAAGACAAAATTCGTTCGCATTTAGTGCTCTTTGGGTCAAAAAGTCGAAATTTCATAATAACACTAAAAATACATTATAGCCCAAACTAGCGAATCGATTTAGCTGAAATTTGGTACATGGAGATTGGGTGACCCGTTGAAGACCTGAAAGGCTTTTGGAAGCAATTGGTCCGCGGGAAGTGCCATTTTAGGCATATCAACTTTAAATTTTAAATACAAAGGTCTCCTTTTTTATGTCGCCATTAGAAAGACGATCAAATTCTCGTTCTAAAAATGTATTCACAGTTTCTGCCATTTCAGTGGAAAATAGAGAAAAAATTCTTTCTCATTAAAAGGGAGCGAGCTGACAGTGGATGACATAAAGTGGCAGTTGTTGATTATTCCTATAAAATTACAAAAAACGGTCTTAGGGTGGGATTTCAAAAGATTTTATCTTTAATACTGGCATAACTTAGTTACCATTAATCCCTAGTGGTGGCGCTACCAAACTGAGGGTACCAACCTCACAACTCCAGCGAAATAATTCAGCTGTCGTCTGTCGAGCTGTCAATCAGCTGTAATTCTCGTTTAAATTTAACATCACAGTTTAATATGGCCTTTCGTTGTCTGCAAAGTATTTGTGAAATCATGTTTCATTTTTGTGCTGTACAAGTGAATTTTAACAACGCGACGCGAGTGTCGCAGCATTCCAATTTGGTCCAGTGCAAGTGATGATGACAATCGTGAAAAGGAATACCAAAAGTACCTTTTAATCCACAGGAAATAACGGAGCAACAACTCTTCCAGCGAACTCGACTGGAATCCTTATACTGGAAAAGGGCGGTATATGCGTTTAACACCTACGCACAAGCTATACCTGGTTCTTCAGTTTTATGCGAGTGGTGGTTTTCAGTGATTGGTTGGTTCCAGCGCCAGAAGTTCGCAGTTAGCTGCCAGTCTTGTGATTCATGAACTAAGTAAAGCCCTTGTAGAACTTTCTCCACAATTCATTCAGTTTCCTACTGGGGAAGAGTACCCTCAAGTCAAGGAGGCATTTCACGCACTGGGGAGAGCCATGCATGGGACTGGATTGTGAAATCGCAGCCATCACGGATTAATGTGTCCCCCTCGAAGTAAAAAACCGACATGTCTGAGAATTTTTCGGAAAAATAGCCTTAAATGTGATAAAACCGGCCTGTTTCGTCTGACCACCCTGAATATAAGTACTTTAGCAATGTCCGGCAGTGTACTGTGTTTCACTCTCTCATACTCAAACTGATGAAAATAAATATGTGTGTACCTACCTACATAAAGCACTCGTTTTTTTAATCAATTTCACTACCTTATTTGGAATTTAAAAAAATGGTCAACTTTTTTAAAATATTTTATGGGCAATAAGGTAATTACAAAAAATAATTGTCTCAAAATCACTTTTACTTGATTCGAAGCTGTCGAGTCCAATTTGATAAACAAACGATAACTATTTCAGTGCACGGGGAGGCTTTACGTAGTTTTCTGCAATTGCAATTGAGGGGATTGTTTAAAGGCATCTCATTTAGCTTCCATTCCCCTCTGGTAGGTACATTTCCAAACATGGGATGGGAGGTGCTTCATTTAGTTAATCAGGCACTGAAAAATTTGAGGATTAGTCCAACTTCCAACACATGAACTAACCACCTACCTAACACAAAATGTAAACAGTCCAATGAGAGCTGCATCACAGGTGCATTGTACCTCCAAATATACTATGGGCAATCTTCTTCAAAACCAGATCAAAATTTGCCCAATCTTGTGTCTGCAAAGGCGATCAGCCGATGAGAAAACGTGGTTGCTTCCTTGATTTCTTCGTATCATTCACGCACTGCACGTTGTCGAAAAATCATGCATGATGCCTCAAATGCATGCTAAACGCGGTTGCACTGCGCCACAAGGGCAAAATTCGATGCATCCTCTAATTTTCGCAAATAATACAATGACAGATCACTGACAAGCTGATCTCGTCAATCGTCATTTTGCTTAATTTTGCTATGGTTGGTACCATCGGTTTGGTAGCGCCACCACAAGGGACTAATGATAACTAAGTTATCATGATTGTAAGTTACAACCTTTTTAAAATCTACCCCAATCAACTAAAGGTACATTTTTTTAAAATTTGAACCAAATTACGCTATGAATGAAAACCGCTCGAATTTGCTCCGAAAATGCAAAAAAACCGCTAAAATTAAGATGGTTATTTCCAGATTAAAAATTCTCGCAGACCCCCCGTGTCACCCCTCTTTTCCCACTAAATCGCACCCAGCTAAGCGACTGGTGGGGTGTTTAACAAAATCCGACCAATACCAACCGAGAAAATTAAAATTATTTAAAATAAAAATACAAAAAAGGGTCTTGGTGATCAACTAAGGTAAAATTTTTGGACTTTTAACAAAATGACGTATTCCAGAGCACCCTCTGAATGAAAATCGTTCGATTTTTCTAGGAATATGCAAAAAAAGCGCTAAAATCGAAGTGGCTATGGCCAGATTAAAATTACTCGCAGACCCCCCGTGTCGCCCCTCTTTTCCCACTAAATCGCACCCAGCTAAGCGATTGGTGGAGTTTTTAACAAATTCCGACCAATACCAAGCGAGAAAATTAAAATTAAAAAAAAATGACCAAAAACGGTCTTAGAGTAATCAACTAAGGTACATTTTTTTGAAGTTTTGTGTATTCCAATTGTGTATTCCAGAGCGCCCTGAATGAAAATCGCTCTATTTCTCTGGAAAAATGCAAAAAACCCGCTCAAATCAAAGTGGCTATGGCCAGATGAAAAATTCTCGCAGACCCCCCGTGTCGCCCCTCTTTTCTCACTAAATCGCACCCAACTAAGCGATTGGTGACATTTTTATCAAATTCCGAGCAATACCAACCGAGAAAATTAGAATTATTTTTATAAAAATGGCAAAAAAACTGTGGGGTTAAAGGTGGAGTTATAGCTTGAAGGACTGGAAGCGGAAGAGCACTGTAAAAAGATAGAACTCTTATAAGAGAGCAGTTATAGCGCAACCAAAAAAATTTTGCGATCTATCGCGATTTCTGTGGTTTTCCACTAAATATTGACGGGTTCCACTAAAAAATGAAGCAAAACTCCCCAGAAATCGCGATATATCTTGGATATATCGCAAATGGACTACGACCTACAGTGCGCTTCAGCTTCCAGTCCGTCAATCTATAAATCCACCTTTATTCCAAGTGGGTTTATGTCATGACGTAACAACATAAGTCTGATTAGCGCATAACTCAAAAGAGGTCGCTAATAGTAGCTTTTTACAGTGTTCTACATTATTAACTTGATGAAACGGTAAAGCAAGCGACGTGACTTTAATATTGCTGTAATACTGCCCTTCAATGCCGGTCGACTGACAAAAGGCAATTGAAATTGTGGTTGTTCAAAATGGCTGCCGATGAAATTCAGCAAAATAATATTGTAGAACTCTGCAAAACCTCTTCTGAGGTATGAACTAATCAGACTTGCGTCATTGCGATATGACATAAACCAACTTGAAATTATCCCCTTAATAATCAAGTAAGGTAAATTTTTTTGAAATTGTGACAAAATTACGCATTCCAGAGCGCCCTGATTGAAAATCGCTTGATTTTTCTTAAACAGACAAAAACATTCAAAGACTGTTATCGGTATTCTCGTGAGAAGGCGATGTACAGGAACTTTTTAAGTGATTCACCCCTCGACTGTTACGTGTGAGCATGTAATATGAACATGCACAGCCCGTTTTTTGATCGTCATCTAAATCGCAACAATTTTAACTTTTGCAGATTTTCAGTTAACTTCGTAAAGGTTTTACCTTTCAACCGAGATCCCGCAATTTGTTTTGAGCCGCACGTGACCCGAATATGCAATAAATAACATAAATATCGCGCCGCGACCGCAATTAAAATTCGAAGCACGCACCGTACGTTAATAAAACCAGCAGTTTAACTAAAAAAAAATTTATCCACGCCTTTTTGGTAAATAAACTCAAGTACAAACCTAGTCAACTAAAACCTATCAATTAAATAAAATAACAGCTCTTTATAAATATATTTACAACTTTATACATCTCCAATTGTAATAAAACATGATCATATACAGTTCGCTTAAAAACTTTCATCTTCATCCTAATATTCTCACCAAATAGCCCTGGAATTGCGGCAAAAAATCATAACAGGGGATCATCAGAAACTAACAATAACAATTAGGTATTTACAGACAAAAAAAACATATACAGAATACACATTCAGTTATTTGCATAGTAACATGTAAAAATAATACAATAATCGTTAACAATGTTTCTCTTTTTGATAATATTTGAAGGTACTCAACAATTTTTCAAGACAGCGTTAATTGTCTTATTTCTTGCTACTACAGGCAGTGTGTGTGTGTGTGTATTCACTTTATTCCCTCCCTTACGACGGGGTTCTCTTCTTCAGCGCGATAGTACGAGTCTATATTGGTAATGATCACAAGCTTGCATCTGATATGACGTTCCTCATGTCCGCTGGGCTTCACACGCAACGGATCCACTGCTGCCACTTGGTTCCGTCAATCACTATCTGACATCACTTTTTTGCGTTTCTTAGGCTGCTTTGGTTTTACGATCTCCTCTTCCTGTAATGAATGTCACAATAGTTATTTATGATATAAGTGTTAAAAGTGGTATTTTATTTTGTGAGAAGGGAAGTTTGGGACACGACGCGCAGCGGAGTGGCCCATCCCTTCGAACAAAATAAAATCGCTTTTAACTCGCATATCATA
Organism: Pycnomerus fuliginosus; assembly: GCA_963924575.1. Lineage (NCBI taxonomy): Eukaryota > Metazoa > Arthropoda > Insecta > Coleoptera > Zopheridae > Pycnomerus > Pycnomerus fuliginosus. Next base: position 9,147,201 of record OZ004624.1, on the reverse strand, counting down.
CACTATTTCTTTTTACAAACACCATTAAAAGCAAAAGTTTTCATATTATTAGTCGAAAACGTCCATGAAATTCGCTGTAACTAAGGTATAGTGAAAATTTGTTGCCGGGGCTTGTTTAATTGTTGTTGCATTGTCACTTTTAACATAAAAGTAAATGACTTTTAATACTGGTATCATAAAATGTCATTTTTAACAATTGTCAACAAACGTTAAAACAACTGTTCTTAATAGTGTTTGTAGAAAAACATGTTTTCATTTTCATTTAAAGAACGTGAAAGTCGAACGGCACGTCGACACTTTACCGATACTCATAGAATTACATCTCACTAATGCTAGTTTTGTGTGATGTTATTCTGTAAAGTGTCGACGTGCTATCACGATTATATGAAATAAATAAAGCAATGGGAATTGAGGGATTTGCAACATTTCACCAATAAACAGTGAGAACAAAAAATGGCGTAAAATGAGAAAAACGTGACGTCACAAGTCAAAGCAAGGAAAAATAGCTTTATGTACCAAGTTTCTTTCGCTGACGGCACTAATCCTAATAGTTTTTTCTTACATGAACCAAAGTAATCAAAAAAACTTCTTATTTAGGACAACAAAATTTGAGACCAAGAATGTCGAGACTTTACTCTTACTCACATACTCACATATTTTTGTAAAGTTTTTCGCGACTCGGTTTACATTCTACACCACTTCGACTAGTATTAGTGAGATGTAACTATGTGAGTATCGGAATCGGTAAAGCCTTCTTGATCTTAACTTTTGTTGTTCAGATGGTACATGTTGGCACTATGTATTTATTGTTAAAGTTGGTAGCTTCATCAAGTTAACGCTAATTTAATTAGTAACAGTGGATAAGTTTGGCAACTTTGCTATGCGTAGGTAAGGGTACAGCCATTAATAACATATTGTGACCATTATAAATTGTTATCGGGATCCAAAATGGCGAACACAATTGTATACCGGGTGATTCAGTTTGGTATTGGCTCCCCTGTAACTTTTTTATTTAAGTATAAAAACATATATATTTGTAAATCACATGACAAACTCTATTAAATGGCGATATTAAATCGTCTCTACGATGATACATGTCAAAATGACGATATTCACCTTTTTTCAAATGACAAGCTGTACATTTCTTAGCGGATTCTTGTAGACATATTTTTTCTGCATGTAATTATGTTTTCGAAAAAAAAATTAATTTTGCTAAATCATTTTGGTAGTTTGTCAATAAACGCAGTTAGTCATGGAAAAAGTTGGTTTGTGGTGTTGACTAATGTCGCCCTCACTCCAAGAGTCGTGTTTTTTAAAGATTGCAATTCATTTACCTTTAAAAACATTGGTTGAAAGCTTGGTCCATTTTTCAAAGAGGAACTTGTGTAATTTGAAAACATTGATAAGTAATAATGTTATTGTCATTAAAAAGTATAAGTGGGGTAGGCGACGAGTGAAAAAAAGATACTTTCATTACGTGTTGTACACGTAATTTTTTGTATATTCCCCCCATACGCGAAAAAGTGGAAAAGAATTTTTTTTCTATATGGGGGAGTAATGATTGGCAACACTGGGTAGCCCTTTACTTCCTTGGTGTGACAATATAATGTAACAATGCAAGATGTAAAGATGAAAAAATGTTAAAATCGTTAAAAAAGTGATAGTTTCATTACGATTGTTTCGTTAAAAAAAGTGGTAGGTACTTTCAAAACGATTTTTCATTAAAAAAAATACGACTTCCATTGTAAATATGCAAAAATAATTACTTTTCGTGAAACTACGGTCCTTATGATGTGACATTTGACTACAAACAATTCACTTTTTTTCGGGGCTAACTACGTTTATTAACAGAAAATTTTAAAATTGTGTCTAAGGGGGTTATTCTGTAACGCCCAACGATGTCGTTTACAAACGATTTTCGTTGCTGGACGATTTTGCTTATTCTGTAACTCGACGATATTCGTTTCTCATCGAAAATTTCGTTAAAATTTATCGTTTATCAACGAGAGCTTACAAGGGTGTCGTGGAGTGAACGAAAATAGGTTAAAATACCTTTGGATGACTTTAAAAAGTGGCTGGAAAGGTTTTTACGAATTTTGTGGCCTGAAACCTTTATACAATAAATACTATGGATCTGATCTTCATCGATTTTGCTGATGAGTTGCAATGGAGGTACAAATATGAGCAGGTGCATCCTATAGATCTATTCAGCAAACAGACTATACTTTATAGGCAAATAAACAGGTAATTAACGAGAAATTTGAGAGACGCTAGTAATCCATTCACCACACCTGGTAATTGCACTCCATCTACCTACGCTACTACCTACTTTAACTGCGATTTATAAACTTTATTAGATTTTTTGAGAAGTTTGATTTCCCAGGAGTTAGGTATGTTTCCTATAGATGGTACCCATATAGCCATATTTGCACCCCCTTTTGGTGTTATTCCCCCAAGTGTAGTGTTTTTAAACCGAAAAAATTACTACAGCATCAACTGCCAAATAGTAAGAAAATATGCTAAACATATTCACATTCACATTAGTACTTGATTTCCCTCTGATAATCACCAGCCCTCAAAGTTTTCTTTGCACTTGGTGCCGTTGCTGACTGATGTTCTTCACCGTAACCCTACTTTTGAAAGAGCGACAACTTCATGCTGTTGTACAAGCGTGTTAAAAACATCGATCCTTTTCGTTCAAAAATCTCTTATCGTTTGGATTGAACGAGCAACGTACAGAATAGGGCATATCGAAATTTCGTTCATGTTTTCGTTCAGGCGCCTTCTTTCATAAACGAAATCGTTCGTAAACGAAAAATTACAGAATAGGGGGGTAAAGCACCGTCGCATATTAACGAAAGCGGGGGTTGTATGTCTCAGGCTTTTTTTCTGTTGGTTTGTAAACGGGATTTCACATCCGTCATCTCTGCCGCCACTCACTTTCAGTGTCAAAAACAGTAACAATGGGGGTTGAAAGGGATCTTTGTTGTTAATTATTGTCCATGACAGGAATTTTGATAGAACTGAAATCCCGTTTACAAACCAACAGAAAAAAAGCCTGAGACACACGCTTTCGTTAATATGCGACGGTACTTTAGTCAAATAATATTTTTTTTCTAGTGAAAGTTAAACTTTTTTTTTACATAATTGAATGTAGAAAAAATATGTCTACAAGAATCCGCTAAAAAATGTACAGCTTGTCATTAAAAAAAAAACAGTTGATAATCGTCATTTTGACATAATGTCATCATAGAGACTTAATGTCGCCATTTAATAGAGCTTGTCATGCGATTTACAAATATATAAAGTCCCGTCGCATATTAACGAACGCGGGGGTTGTGTGTCTCAGGTTTTTTTCTGTTGGTTTGTAAACGGGATTTCACATCCGTCAAAACTGCCGTCATCTCTGCCGTCCAGTCACTGTCAGTGTCAATAAACAAACAGTAACAATGGGGGTTGACAATCCAACAGAAAAAAAGCCTGAGACACACAACCTCTGCTTTCGTTAATATGCGACGGGACTTAATATAGTTTTATGTATCTTTCTATTCAAATGAAAAAGTTACAAGGGGGCGAATACCAAACTGAATCACCCGGTATATTTATAAATCGCATAGTAAATGTGGTATTGATGTACAGCCGAAGTAATTGAAAATGAACAGGGGCTGAAATTCCAACCCAGCACGGTAACATTCTAAGATACCGGATTTTTTGCGGCCGAGTCGTCGGCAGCGGTTTGAGTGGAGTTTTCTACCTGAATTGAAATGAACTAATGGAAAGGGTGGCTACATTTATGAAACATACGCGGAAACATTTCAATGAAACAAATTAACCGTAATCGTTATTAATGTGCGAATGCGTTATTCATTAATCGTTAGTATCATTAACTAATTAAGGATTTTTAAGACGTATTTTAATGTCCTTTTTATTTAAATTAAAATTATATCGCTACAATGGGCCACTCCAAAGAAAAAAAATGGCTTTTTTTGTTATACTTGCAAAGTTCAACCAATTTCGATGTTATTTGTTCAATTAGTTTGCAACGTAAATGTTTCTACATTATTTAAAAAAATAAAAACAGATTGTAAATGTGATTTGTGCGGTAAAAGTTTAAATCAAATTCAGCCAGCTACACGACACACGAGGATATGCGGGACACTCCGCCCACTAACTACACACCCACTATGACGTCATATATGCTTACCCGGAATTTTAAAGATTTTTTATTAAAAGACTACGAAGCTTTGAAAGATTTTATTTGCTGAGAAGGTCTTGACGAAGTGTATTCTTTATAATTCTATCACTTTAAAAAATTGGTGTAAAGGCCCATTTTCTAAATCCATTAATCGCTGATAAAATGCTAATATTCTAGTCCGGGTAGCAATGAACAGCTTCGGTTTAGTAATTTTATAGTAATTTTCATACTGGAGATAACTAAAGTCTTACTACTTACAAATTACTCAAATCTTACGGGATAGGGGCTAATGGCGGCCATTTTAATTTTTCAAAAATTGACATCTCACAAACGGTAATAGATACGAAATTTTATTAAATTAGAAAAAAGTAGTTTTTCAGTGTAGATGAAGAATCTGAAAGAAAATTCTGATTGGTTACTGAAATATATACTGAAAAGACTAAAAATTAACGAAGTTATGAAATTTGGTTCAATTACATTCCCTTGCACGATGAGCAAAGCGGGACGACGAAAACTTATAAGCTTTCCAGACTAAAATTCGAAATAGTTCAGTTTTTTCAGTATATTTCAGAAAATAAACCAGATATCTCGAAAACAAGCTTGCTGAACTGACATACCAAAAATACTCACTGCCTTCCGGACTATCCCTTGGGATTGGTCACTTTGAATCATTGTGAAATTTGTTATTGCTCGGTAAGAGGTAATGAAAATAATCGCTTATATTAGGGACACCCTGTATAAGTCATGGTTAAATAACGACCGCTGTTGTTGCTAGTGTAGGAAGTTTCTAATTGTTTATATTTTTTATAAGAAAAGAAAAAGTTTCCTCTAATTCATTTTCGACTTCTGAGTCTTGCTGTTTGGATGTTACCCTTATTTAATCCTTCATTAATTAATGAAACTAACAATTACCTAATGATTAACGAATTCGCACATTAATGACGAATACGGTTAATTTGTTTCAATCAAATCCAGCAATGTTTCCGATTACGTTTCAAAAATGTAGCCATCCTTTCCATTAGTTCATTTCAATAAGTAAGATTACATTATTTTCATAGGTGAGTGGATAGGTATTCAATTTAGATAAAATAGTCTACTCAAATCGCTACTGAACACCTGGCCGTAAATCCGGTATCTTAGAATGTTACCGTGCACCCGTCTAGGCTCAGCCCCTTTTCATTTTCAATTACTTCGCCGAAAATGCAGCTCATATACCTAAAGGAAATGAAACTTTCGTCTTACGCACAGATGAAAAAATTCCCCCGTTGTCGTATTTTGAATTTTGAGTTCAATGTGAATAACTACAAAAATAGTTTGAAAAATTACCTTTCGGAGTCTTTACTGGTATTAATTGTATTAGCGGTAGCAATTATTTTAGTTGTGATGTAGGACGAAAGTTTCATTTCCTTTACGTATACCGCCCGATTCGCCGAAAAGATAAAAGTTGGTGGTAGTCAGGGAAGTATGGATTTACTGGTTGGTTGGTACATTAAATAATTCTTCCTCTCTCAACTCCTGTCTCCCTTGTACCTACCTCGCTGCTCTCTTCCGACGAATCCGAAATCTCCCTCACCGCCGCCCTCTTATTGGCCGTCGTCGTCCCCCCACTCTTATTGACCGGCTTCCTCCCCCTCCCCTGCGACCTACTCTTCGTGGCGCTCGGTTCCTCCTCCTCCTCCAGCAGCGCGAACAACTGCCCGAACTGTTTCTTCTGTCCGTCGCTGCTGTTGTTCAACGCGATGTTCAACGCCCTCTGCATATTGTCCAAAGTGTAAATCGCCATGCAGTCGTGCCTCTCGCAGATGATCCTCAACTGTTCCAAATGTCCCAATACCTGATCCGCACTCGGCACCGTCGCACTAATCGTCTTACCACCCGTCCTTTTCCGCTTGTTGGGCGACGTCGATGGATACCGCGTGCTCAACAAAGACGAGATCAGTTCCGCCACTTTATCGATGTACTCGTCGCACCAGTACTTGATGATGGAAAAAACGAAAAAATCCCCACTGCTGCTGACGTCCCTCGAAAACAGATACTTGACGTAGTCGGCGTTGGGTCTCTCCTGTTTCAGCATCAAAGTGATGGCCGTCAAAGCCTCCGAGTGTTGTTCGTAATCGAGGAGGGTGATGAGCGGCAACACTGTATCGATGGAAATGTCGTGGGCGTGCAACAGTTGCCAGAAAAAAAACTGCTCGATGCTCTCCCAAGTCAGACTGATCTTCAACAGCGCTTGGATATTTTCACTTTTGAACATCACCAAATGTCCTTGCAGCACTTTACCGACCAACGTTTGCAACTGTCTCGAATCTATCGCCGAAATGATCACCCGTATTATTTGAGCGTTGTTCACGGTTTGCTGTTTGAAATCCCTGAAAAGGTCGGGCACTATCCACATCATCAGTTTTGTATCACTGACGTGGCAGGAGGACACGTCCTCCAGTAGACACGTGTCGATTTTTTTATCACTAAACTGGCAGAACTCCTTGTAGACACTCACTTTTAGGGCACTGGCTTTGGTTTGATCCTCCCTTTTGTTCTCTGTCCGTGTCTGCACTTTGAGGAAATACAGCAACAGGTAACCGACGTATTTGAGGTGCGTGCGCAACTCCGCCGCCAACTTAAAAATCACCTCCTTACCCTCGTCGTCCTGCCTGGAGAAACTATAAAGAGTCTGGAAGAGGATGAACAGGGGTAGCTTGATGCTAGCCGATAATTTCTCCTCGCTCGAAACGTCTGGAAAAAAATCCTCCCTGATATCTTCCTGGATGATGCTCGACAAGTTTTTGGCAATCACGGGAAGAGTTTCGTCGTCACCGTCGAACGTCATCAACTGTTGAATTATGTCGTCCATGAGTTCGCATCTCGTGTCGACGTCTTTCTCCTGTTGAAGTTTCAACAGAAAATCACCGACGGGTCCTTCGATACTGTCGTCCAACTTTTTCTCTTTTAACCTAACTTTCGATAGTGGAATGTCGTCGTCGTCTTCGTCGTCGTACTCCAAAGCGGAAATCGCCAGTGGCGGTTCGTCTTCGTCATCGCTGAACGCCGGTTCGCTATCCAAAACGTGATTGTTGATAACGTTATTGATTCGTTTTGTTTCCTCGTCGAACTTGGCCGAGTGCGAGGGATTGACTTCGTCGATCTTCGTCGAAGTCTCCTGATTGGTGTTGCAGAATTCCCTGAAAGTCTCCCGCACCATGTTCCTGAGCTCTGGATCTAATTTCGAACTGTCGAAAACGTTCGCAAAGTTCGGCACGACTCGTTTCTCGAGAATCTTCCTCAAAGAGGAGAATATACCCAGTCGGACTTTCTCGGTGAGCGGTTGGTGGAAGTTCGGGATGATTCGGCAGAGGAAGTCGAGCAGGGTGGCGGAGACGGCAGGATGCGACCTCATCGAGTGGTGCATGACCAATATGGCCGGTTCTATGTTCATGATGTTGTCCTTTTCGCTGTCGAAGAACAGCCAATCGTAGAAGAGCGCCAGCTTGGCGTTCGAGACGGCGACGCTGGACGTGCACGTGGTCAGGAGCCAGCCAATGACGGCCCACCGCGGTATTATGTCCGAGCAGAGCAGTTCGTTGGTTGGGTGGATCACTCCCACTATGAATCGGATGATATCACAGCGTAGACTTTGCGATTCCGGGGTGGCCAGGTACTGGCGCTGGAACCAATCTTGATAGCGTTTGTGGTTGCCAAACCGCACCTGGAACGAAAAATTTAACCACTATAAAACTGACAAAATCTCCCCATTAGGGTAGGGAATTTCGTTTTGGAATAGTCGCCAAAACTTACGTTTTACTATCCTGAGAAGAAAGTTGATTTAAGGTTTTGCTATAGTTCAACGTCTTCGGCCCTCTACCCACCCTCAAATATTAGGTTGCTTTGAAATCTCAAGTATACAATGAAAAATTTTTTTAAATGCAATATTTATTGTTTTTCTATCACTGGTAGGCTCACTAAGGGCCGTTTTTACCATCTCTAGTTAAATTTAGCTACCTACTAGATGACCATTGCCATATAGTCTCAAAAGCAATTAACTGTTAATCAAATCAAGTTGCTGGTGCATGTCTGACAGAACTTACTACCAGTTGACGTCTAAAGTGCAAACGTCATATTTTTGTGCGTTTCTTCGAAAACGCACCAAATATAGGCCACTCGAAGCTATTTCTAGTGTAAATTGCCTTTAAAAAACTCTTATTAACTCGAAAGGGAAGCACAGAAACGCGAATAAAAAACGCACGAAAATATTTGAACTAAAGAGCCGTTTTCTGGCGGTCGCTATGTTTTTGAAAACAAACTTGCATTTGAAAACATACGGCGAACGCCTATTTTGTATTAAAACAGTGTCAAAATAATGTCAGTTTTGAAAACATTTTCAAGATGAATTTGAAACTGACAACAAAGTGACAGTATATTAATTCAAAACAAGAGTTTATCCAATGCTTCCAAATGCAAGTTTGTATTTGAATACATAGCCACCGCCAGAAAACGGCTAAGCCAGCCGTAAGCCGTCAACCAGTACTGTCATAAGTTCTGTCATGCATGCACCAGTAACTTGATTGAATATAGTTAATTGTCTTTGAAACCATACTCTGTCCGGGATCCACATGACCGAGATTCACCCTATTTCCATGGCGATTCATTGTTGACAACAATGATTCACCATGGAAATAGGGTGAATCCCGGTCATGTGGATCCCGGACAGACCATATTTATACATATGGCAATGGACATCTACACCTTTTCCAGTAGTAGTTCAGAAAGCGTCAATTGAATTTCAGAAAGCGTCAGTTGAATTTCAGAATTGTCACTTGAATTTCAGAATCCGTCAATTGTAGTTCAGATTAATCAATTCAAATTCAGAATGCGTCAGTTGTATTTCAGAATAGTCAAATGAATTTCAGAATACGTCAATTGAATTTCAGAAAGCATCAAATGAAATTGTAATTGACGGATTCTGAATTTCAATTGATGCTTTCTGAAATTCAATTGACGTATTCTGAAATTCATTTGACTATTCTGAAATACAATTGACACTCTCTGAATTTGAATTGACTAATCTGAACTACAATTGACGGAATCTGAAATTCAAGTGACAATTCTGAAATTCAATTGACGCTTTCTGAACTACTACTGGAAAAGGTGTAGTAGGTAACTAAATTTAACTAGAAATGAAAAAAAACGGCCCTTAGTGATCTTTAAAATCTACTCCGAGCCTACTAGTGATAGAAAAACAATAAGTATTGCATTTAAAAAAATTATTCGTTGTAAAATTGGAATTTTGAAATAACCAACATTTGAGGAGCGGTAGAGGGCTGAAGAAGTTGAACTATCGCAAAACCTTACATAAACTTTCTTCTTGGAATAGTATAAAAGGAAAGTTTTGGCGACTATCCCAAAACAAAATTCTAAAATTTTTCGGTACACCCTACTCCCATGCTTCAGTTTACAAAATAAAAATTATCATTTTAAAATTTTACAGCACGTCGTATCCATCTCACTAACTTTAGCCGGACATTTCTAAACAAAGATTTATTTCTTTATTTATGGGGCTTAAATCCACGGCACTAGACCCTAATTTTGTTTTTTCAAATGGAATCATACCTTTTTCTCAACGGATTCGGAATCGACCAATTTTTCTAAGGTAAGAACTTGTATGATACTTGACCAGCAGTGAAGTCACGACCACCCTAATTTTCAAAAACATCGAAGAAATCGGTCAAAAAGAGAAGAATTTTCAAAATGGCAAATACTTAATTTTTTTGACACAAATTCAACTACGCAATTACATTTTCTTAAATTGCTTGCACTGTATTTTTCCCAAAAAAAAAGACTAAGGTTCTAGGTTGGGGGCCCCGTTAAGGTTCCTGTCTCTAGGGCCCACTTTAGGATGTGGGGGGCCATGAGCTGACCAGATAAACCATTATTGGAAGATACAGTTAAGTGTCACTTGTAGATATGAGTCAATCAATAACAGTTAAGTATTTTTTTCGCTGGTAGCCATTAAAAGTGCAAAAGTTTGCAATTTTTTTTGCCTTGTTAAACAAATAACTATTAAGGTACCACACAAGAATATTTCCATCTTTTTTCCTCTTAATTGGCCCTTTGATTGGGAAAAAGACGCAATCACTTTGGAAACATTTTCTCTTATGTTCAATTTCGTTTACAGTTTATATTCTACACTTCTTAAACTATTATTAGTGAGATGTAACTATAATACCTGATCTCAAATTATGTTTATTTAAATGGTATAGACATTTAATGCCATTTCAGTCAGCACTGACGTCACCACTATCCAGATCCTTTCGCACCCCCTTGTTTAAACAACTACTGCTCCTTTAGTTCTTCTGGTATTAACGAGCTCTGATTGGCTGTAAATTAGCAAGAAACAAAACGATCGTGTCTTGAGCGAAATACAACGCGATACAAAAGAAAGTAAATCACTAATCAGATAAAGGCAGAGGCTAAGAAAAATAGGTAAATATCTCACACTACAATAACAGTCAAAGCAGGCATTTGTTTTTCACAGCCTACCCTTATCTGATTACTTTTGCATCATATGGTATGTCATGTCCACAGATGACATGTACTGTACGAAAACCTCGACGAAAACTAACTTTGAACAAACGTCCATTCGACAGATCCCGATTCATTTGTTTCCATAGCCCATCCGTTATCACATATTTTCTGAACAGCACGTCGTAACTTTGAGGTTAACCGGTTAAAAAGGTGAAATTTCCAATAATTTGGGCAACTGTCACCTTTTGTCCTTCTCTACTTCAAGATAAACACCAATCAACCACCGTTTTTGTATAATTCCTCTGATACACGAAAGTATTTCCATCTCTTTCTCTCTTAATTAGCCTCTTGAAAGGAACAAATATTCAAACGCTTTCGAAACGATCTTTTTTTGTAATTATCTCATTTTTAAAGCATTTACTCCGACAAGAGATTATTGAGGTGGGTAAATCAAACAATCAGTTCCATCCTTCTCCCTCTCATGCGAAACCAAAACAAAAAAGTGTTTTCACGCAGTATTTTGAGAAAAAAAGTGTCGATAAATTGTTGTTGTGTATCGCCATCTTCGTCCAGTCCAATTTATCTCAAAGCGACCAACTCCTCGTCGAGCGCCACTAATAAAAATATTTCCAACTTAACATAAACTCAAATTAACACAAATGACATAAACGAAAGTAGCAATTAAAACTTTTATAAGCTATCGGCACACTAATCATAAAGTAAAACCGTTAGTATCGACCTCGCGTTATATTTCAGGTAAGTGCGTTCAACTAATTAGCCGAAAGAGCGAGATGGCGCGAACGTTATGACACTTTAATATAGTTCGCCTCTATCTCGAAACAATGAAGTATAAAAGCGTCAAGAACTACTTAAGAATAAGTTTACGGGAGGCTTTAAATAATTCAACTGGGATGCAATCAATTCTGGGGCCACTTTAAAAGAAGAAATATTTGGTTTTTTTTCCTTTTTGTGACATACCTATATAGTTAATTTAAACGAGGCTTTGGGCACTAGTGCTTCTGCCCGCTTAAATATTAGTATACTGTTGAAATCCATTAGATAAATAGAAAAAACAAACATGTAGGAAACGCAAAGCATCGTTGACGATGATAAAACAACCGCGAACCATGCCCGAAGCTTTCACCATAGATAATTTTACGGTAAACTAAAACCGATAACTACGTAAAAATCCAACAGAGAAAAATTAGCACAGGATTTTCATTAATTTGAATTTCAAAACGTTCCAAAAGGAGATTCTCCTTAAATGGAGGAGCTTCTACGTTTTCCTTCTTGGGTCAAGGGCAGACGCAAAAGTGTGCATTCTTGGCGAGCAACCAATCAAAAAAAAAAAGTTATACTATACTATATCGAGAAGACTTTGAACTTTTAGTGGCGGTGGGATGGTGAACGGCCACTTTGCTTTATAAGAGGGTTTTAATGTAAGTGATAGATTGAATTTTTTCGAGCCGCCAAGGATCGGTGTGCATTAAATCAACGTCGGGATTAAGAATCTACGTGAAATCGGATGAAGGTCGTTTGGCCGCTGTTAACACGATTATTTATTAGTTTTTTGATGTGTTAACAAATTAAAAAGGTTCTGATTGTTCATGTGTTAGAAGTGCAAGGATTACGACATTGTCGCCATGTTTAGCATACAGTGCTTTTCGGAAAATAGGTGATAACGGGAGGCTATGGAAACAAGTCGAAATGACAGATGACATGTCCTGTACGAACTCGTATGTTACCACATATTTTCTGAATATCAGTGTACCTACCTCTACTGTCAAACTGTTAAATTGTCACTGATCGCATTTTGTAGCTTGACTGTTACAGACTTACGCTTAATATGACAATCCGTTTTGTAGTCATTTTCACTTTTGTCAACCGTCGTAACTTCGAAACGGCTTAAGGTATCAACATGAAGTTCGAAATCATGCAAAAATCCATTGAAAAAATACCAGAAAATGCGTGAAAACTGCCGGTTATCTCGACGGTTTCCGAGATGGATGAATAAACCATGAGTGCACGAATTCTGAACGTCAGGATCATTATTTACGTCAATGCTCAATACTTAAAAAGTATCAAAAACAACTCCCTACAATAAAGAATCGCCTCCTAAGATTAAAAAAAAGCTGCGTAAACACACGTTCACAGTTTACTTCTCAATTGTGGCAAATGAAAATACCGTTAAGTGCCCGCCACTTATGCACGGGTTACTCAATTTATAATTCGATATAGTGGTTAGGGGCAGTTGGCAAACCTGGTTTCAGAAATGCTATTTACGGGCGATTGAAAAGCGTCGTGGGGGGTAGAACCGGGATTTAATTCTGTTCCGTTTCATTTCCTGCGATTTCCTAATGATTTCTCCGTCCCCGGGGTCTTTCCTCCTTTTATTATTGCAAATTAAATGGAAATAGTTTATATAGGGTGTCCTAACGACGTGACGATGCAACTGTTCGTGATTCAATCTAATTTTGGTGACGTCACAGGGCGCTTTTCCCTTCTGTGACGTCACATAGTGACGCGAATACCTAATTCCAGTATTCAATAAACTTACAGATATGATGGGACGCTCTATACCTACTACCATAACAGAGAGGTGTGTAACGTGTGATCAAAAACTATCCCGATCTAGTAGCCTTGCGGCACGAGCCGTAGGGCGTAGGCCGCTGAAATTAAATTATCAAGTTGCACCTATGGGTGGAGTCCCCCCAAAAGAAAAATTTTTTTGGTTATCCTCGAAATTAGCTATAATAAGATGTACTATTTTTGGTTAATCCTCCAATTCGTGTAAGGACCGGGAAATTAAATTGAAAATCAGGATCTGGACGACAATAAACTTAGATTTTTGGAGTAAAGGTATAATAAAGTGTTCTTACAAGATTGAATCCAAATATATATAGAAATTTTCCCAGGCGGTCACATTTTTAAGTGGCTCTAAATACATTTGGGCCGAGAAAGTGGCAATTTTCACGAATTTTTTTCTCGAAAACTAGTAGATACTAAACTTTCATTTTTCCCCCAAACATGCATCTATCCCTCGCTTACCAAAATTTAAAATTTGGTAGAGATGGGCCCAAGCGGTCGCCTTATTGTATAGGCTCCTTTGCAATTTTGGAGTACCGTACAATTCTCTGAGAGTTTCTAGCAGCTTTTGATCACTTTGCAGATTCTATGAGATTTTGGGAATGTTCTAGCAATTCGCGATTTAATGAAGGTACACAAATTTTATTTACTGTATTATTTGTTTACCACCGAATTCATGTCTGTCTTTTTACTCAATTGTAGGCATCTTCTTAATCAAACTATGTAGATTGCTTTAACTTTAACTTTGCAAAGTCATTCATTGCCTTCCCAGGACATAAAATTCCGATAAGGCATGTGCAACCATTAATTTCAAAGAATAATGGGCAAACAATAGACATGCTATGCTAGTTCTAACACACTCACGTGACAGCTAGCAGCACCACCTAACAGTGGGCATCTGAAGTACACGCAGCTGGTATCAATCTTGGTTAAATTACGCCAAGATTTGGACCAACTTGTCGATATTACAGATTTCCGCAATTTCGTCAAGATCAGAACCAGCCGACATTACAGATTTCTCCAGCTCCTTCCTACCGCAAGATGGCACTCTAGCGGTCACATGCGAAGGGTTAACCACTTAGCGATTTTGGTGTACGGTTCTCTGGAATTTTGGCAATTTTCTAGCAATTTTGGCGATTTTTAACGATTTCGGCAATTTTCTAGCGATTTTGGCGATTTTCTAGCGATTCTGGCGATTTTGGCAATTTTCAAGCAAGTTTCCGACGATTTCCAAGCAAGTAAATGTAACAATTAACTTTATTTAACTACAGTCGGGCGTGCGGGCGGTTGTCGATGGCTGATGCGCCCGACGCTCATTTACTAAAATCTAAAATACAAATGTTTTTCACCCCTAAAATGACATTTTTCCGCATTTTTCAAACAAATGGCACTCGATACGTTCAGTAGTTTGAGCTGCAGCGCGGCTGCTACAAGCAGAAACACAGTAACCAACATTTTTTGTGAAAATGAGTAATATTTCTATCAGTTCCTGGTTTTTCGGGAACTAAATATATTTTCTCCTATTGCGGAGAGAAATTGAACAAAACCGTCGCTACATTTTGAAAAAGCGTTAGCGTTTTTAAAACATCGTCAAAGTAACATTACCGAGGACGTTACCATAGTCGCCTTTGGAATATATTTTTCCCAGTTTTCCCATTTAATCTACATGGAGAAGCAAAACTTCAAAGTTGACTACCGCTGCAAAGTCTCGTGGAACTCAGTTTAGACCCATATAAATGACGTCATAGCCGATTATTATTAATTATTTTCTCCAAAACAGTGAAGAAAATTGCAAAGTTATTAATTAGACCCTCTTTCTTATTAAGATTAAATTAATAAAAACCACATCAAACAGTTTATGTTTTTTTCTAGCAATATCAGGTATTCTATGACGATTATCATCAAACTTTATTATTTTTTATGGGAACTTTGGTGGCTATTTCCGCTTGTTCTGTTTATTTTCAGCAACTTGGAGATTTTTGGCAACTTTGGGCAGTTTTTAGCGATTTTGGCGATTTTTTAGCGATGTTGGCGATTTTCTTACAATTTGCGATTTTGTGTACACAAATTTACCATGTGGTTAGCCCCTCGGTCACATGACTGTGCTAGTGCCCCAACAACATGGCGAATAAAACAGAAAGGAAACAAACTTATTATTTGTTAGAGAAAACGCATTTTAGTAGTCCAAAAAAATGACAATTAAGCATGATTCCATCGACCTTACTTAATTTTAAGAGAGTCTTAAAATGACAATACTGACGTTTATACCATAAGACAAAACGTCATTTTTAAGTCTGACATAAGTGATAAGTATATGACCTAGATGTTAAAAAAATACTTAACAACCACTAAAAAATCAAATTTGGGGAATTTTAAGACCTGTATCGTGCTGCTTGGGGGGACTTTAATAGAAAATCTGATGACGTCATTTGCATTGTTTTAGGTTACAAAGTGTCATCATGAATCTCGTTTATGAAAAATTTTTGAATAAATAATTATATTATTTATCGTCATCGTGTCACTTTACCCTAGATGACAAAAACGATGAATCACACATGCCTTTGTTCACCACGCCATTTTACAATTTAACCTTGAATCAGCACTAATGCAGATAAATTGATACTAGTGGCGCCGTCTGCTGACGATAAGACAAATTGCACAGTCAATCAACAGCATAATTCCATTTTTTTGACATTTATGGAAAAAGTAAAAAGTGGGCTTTAATAAAAACCTGATGACGTCATTTGCATTGTTTTAAGTTACAAAATGTAATCATGATTATTTCTTGTTTGTTATTACAATTTTTTGAATAAACAATGATATTAATATTACTGATCGTCCCACTTTACCCTAGATTGCAAAACTGATGAATCACACATGCCTTTGTTCAAAATATTAAAATTCAACTTTGAATCGGCATCAATGCAGTTAAATTGGTACTGGTGGCGCCACTTCATTTTTTTTGACATTTATGGCCAAAGTAAAACGTGGGCTTTAATATAAAATATGATGACGTCATTAGCAGTGTTTTAAGTTGTGAAATATCATCATGCTTATTTTCTGTTCATTAAATTTTTTTTGAATAATTGTATTATTGATCGTCCCACTTTACCCTGGATCGCAAAACCGAAGAATCGCACATGCCTTTGTCCACATTTTAAAATTTAACCTTGAATCGGCCAAAGCAGTCAAATTGATACTAGTGGCGCCATCTGTTGACGATTAGATAAACAGCCTCGCAAACAGCCCGGCCAATCAAAAATGGCATCACCATTCCACTTTTTTTGACATTTATGGAGAGTAAAAAGTGGGTTTTAATAAAAAATCTGATGACGTAATTTCTATTGTTTCAATTTATGTCTTTTGTTTGTTATTAACTTTTTAAATAAATAATTATATTATTGATCGTCCCACGTTACCCTAGATGACAAAACCCATGAATCACACATGCCTCTGTTCACCATATTAAAATTCAACCTTGAATCAACACCAATGCAGATAAATGATACTGGTGGCGCCATCTGCTGACGATGAGACAAATTGCCCGGTCAATCAACAATGGTATCAGCATTCCATTTTTTGACATTAATGGAGAAAATAAAAGGTGGGCTTTGATAACACCCGATGACGTCATTTGCATTGTTATAGGTTATAAGGTTTGGTCACGATTATCTTGTGTTATTAAAAAAAAAAAGATTTTAATAAAAAATAAACTGGAGACCCACCTGTGAGGTAAAGAACACGAGTTTCCTTTCCATTTCGGGAGTTAAGCGTGACTGGAGGTAGCGTCGGGAAGTCCGGGCTTGTAAAAGCTGCAGCACCCCTGTAAACGAGGGGCTGAGCACCTTGGGATTGGTCAGAATATCCTTCCACAGCAACTCGAATTCTGGTATCCTCGCAACGTTTTGCAGCAGCCGCACTAAATCACGTCCAATCCCCACACAGTCATTGAATCGTTCCCTTATTAAACCGATTAAAAAATTAACTTCCTTCTGTTTTAAATTCGCTAGATAAGGCGCATTGTGATCTTCAATTAACCGTAAATAAGTGTAAACAACTGAGGCGACTAACATTGGAAATTTTTCTAACCAACTCCTGTATTCGGTGAGAACGTCGAGTAAAGATTCAATAAGCGTAATATTCTTGGGGGAGGTGTCTCCCCCGGCGGCGTGCCTCATGAGGTTCCAGCACAAATTGTCCACATTGTTCACAGCATTCTTGATCATTTCCCGCAGGAGCCACATCACTTGCAACTTAACCCCTTCGGTGAACCTCAGGTACCTCTCGAGGACCAGTTGGGAGAGGGTGTTGAGGACTAGGGCGAAGCCATCGTTCGAGATGAGAGTTAGGTCTCGGTAGCCTCTCGAGGCGTTGTCGGGCTCAGTCAAGACGGTTACTAGGAGCCCCAAAGACACTTGTTCGTACCCCTTCTCCTCGAGGAGGGCCCTGTTGATGGCGTCGAAAGCGTCTTTATCGCTGAGGCCCCCCGTGACGCTCTGCACGAGCTGGTAACTTCGTTCGAGCTTCTGAAAATGAACGATTTGAATTTGGCGGTCGCGATTTTTGACAGATCCACAGATCTAGCAGTCGGGGCGAGATCCACAATGGCGGACAAAGCACCATCGCTACCCAAATAAATAGCTTTTAAACGGTTTACCTCCTCTAAATCGTCTTTACATTCCACGGGGGTGGTTACGAAGAGCCGGGACGTCTTCGTCGGCCTCACCTCCATCCCGAGAATCGCTTCTTAACGGCCACAAAAAATTACGCACTGTTGACAAACACGGGAGATTTTGCACCGTCCCATCCTCGGAAAATGTTTGAGGAAATCAAGCGCGCGTTGATATATACGTCGTGCTCGGCGACGGAAGGGCCCGAAACGGGCTCGGCTACGACCGGAATCGCATTTTTTTCGAATGCAATTTCGAATTATTTCTTGTTTACTAAATTTTAACTACTTACGCCTTCGGATGATCCCTGAAATTTTATCTCGCGAGAATTTTCGGACCAAACGCGGAGAGTGTTTCGCACCTGCTGATGCGATCTGTCGGAAAACGATCGTCTTTTATTTTATCAGCCCGGCCTACTACTTTGATTAGGTATTGCCTTTTCCTGTTGTTTTTGTGGCCAACGCGTTATAGTCTAGTTCGCTCGTTCGCTCTGTGCAAACGATAACTTGAGAACGAATCGAGAGATATTGAGCTAAACTTTGATACACGATCAGGGTGGGGACTGTTTTTAGTGTCATATAGCAGTATATGTCGTCGAGGCGAGGCACACTTGTTTCAGCTTATTCGCTCGCTCGCTCGTATCGACCGCTCCTCAGTCTGCCCGTCGCATAACTTGAGAAGGGATTGAGATATCAGGCTGAAACTTGCTATACGCGACTTTGTCTCCCGAAAAGTAAAAAACCGAAAAACTATTAATTGCTATAACTCGAGAGCCACTGATGGAAGTATTTTACTGAAACTTGGTATGCACGCGTTCGACCTTCAAGTCTGTTGAAAGTATGAGGGGGTGCCAATAATAATAATAAAATAAATAATAAATAAATCGTGGTAAGGTGAGAAAATTTAAAAAAGTAGAAATTAATTCGAAAAAAGTCCAAACGAAATAAATTAATATCTCTCTCTCTCTTCAATTTGCATCTCGATACTGCAATTTTTTTAAGTATGTATATAGGTACAGGATGTTTCCATCAGGTATGAAGTATTTAATTAAATGATTATTACAGATCAATAGTGTCCTGAAATTAGGGGACCAAACTTTACCAGTAAATTAAATGTAAGTTCCTATATGAAGATATACCGAAAAATGCATAAGGGAACTAGGGCCCCTTAAAAGTGCCACTTTGAAAGTGTCTTTTTCTCAATAACGTCAAAACGGTTAAAGATAGCAACGTAAAATTGGGTACATGTGTTAAATAAGTCTTTGATGCTGAATTATAGTTACAGCACTTGTGAAAATTTTAAAATTTTGATCGCAAGTGGGGGGACTCTAGGACTAAATTTACTCGAACATTTTTTAAAGCCGCTTTTTCCCAAATTTTACATCTGAAAATTTGAAGCTTATTTTTACGTAAAAATGGTACTTTTGTAAAAAAATTGCTTTTCATGGATTCAGTTCAGGGCTTCAAAATTTGTTATATGGAAGACCTCAAAATACTGTAAACCGTTCTAGAAAGAAAAGTTCATACCTATGATGGTCTTCAATCACAAATCTTGAAGCCCTGAACCAATGAAAAGCGATTTTCTTCAAAAACTTTGTGTTCTACCGACGTTCAACAATAGTACCTTTTTTACGTAAAAAATTTCATACTTTCAGATCCTGTACTCAAACTTCAGAGAATACTACTAAAAAAAATGTTTGAGCAAATTTAGTTCTAAGCCCCCTCTATACAGAACTTTTATGACAAAAATTTTAGCCTTTTCACCACGGTAATGAATTCAGCGTCAAATACTTATTAAAAGTACCCAATTTCACGTTGCTGTTTATAACCGTTTTGAAGATATCTAGAAAAAAACGCTTTCAAGGTGGCCACTTTAAGGCCCTAGGCCCTAGGCCTTTAGGATGCATTTTTCGACATATGTTCATAGGAACTTTTTTCACATTTTTCGTATAAGAATCTACTGGTAAAGTTTGGCTCTTAATTTCCGGACAGCCTGTATACTTTATAGTCTGGAAATCGCCCGGGGGCTACGGCTCTCTGAAGAAGGTGTCCAAAATTCGATTTTACCCTCCCCAACGCCAAAATAAAAAAAAATGGGAGGTTACTGCAATCACTAAAATTTTCGAATTCGAGATAAGACCGGATATATGGTATACAGGGTGTTGCCAATTTCATTCCCCACTGTTGGGATCTTGGAAACCATTAGAGTTATAAAATCGGTTAAATTAGAAAAAACTCTTTGTGGCTGATTAAGAATCTGTAAAGAATTCTCCGATATTTTGATTCGTCACTGAGTTATCCTGAAAAACCTGAAAATCGCGATTTAAAAAAAAATAATAACTTTCTAAGAGTTTGATGTTAAGCAAAATAAATCTGGGACTTTTACATTTTTGACGGCTGCCAATTCAATGGCATTAAAAGAAATTTTCTAGGCCTCCTAGATTTTGAATACCTAGCGACAATCAACTTCTTTTTCTTATGGCAACCATATTGGATTCTAATACCATATTGGATACACAAAAAAATAGCTTTTCAAAAATGTAACAAACTTTTACTTTTTTGACAAATCGTCAAAATTTGAAATTTGGTGTGAATAATCTGTATAATCAGCTTAAAGTTAGGTAAAACAACGCTCTTGGCATCGCGTGACTCAAGCTTTTGAATTTTTTTTTCAAAAAGTCCAGACTGGTCATATTTTTGAAAAGTTGATTTTTTTTGTCTTCCTAGAGTATGGTGTTAAAATCTAATATGATAGCCATAAAAAAGAAAAGCTAACTGCCGTTACTCGTCAAAATCTAAAAGGGCTAGAAAAATTTTGTCAATGCCGTGCAATTGACAGATGTCAAAAATATAAAAGTTACAAGTTTCATTTAAATATCGTCAACTAAGGAGCTATGAATTTTTCTTCAGAACGTCAATTTTCAGTTTTTCTCGGAATAACTCAGGAACGAATCAAGATATCCAAGAATTCTTTACAGATTCTTAATTACCTTAAAAAAGAGCTTTTATCTAATTTAACCGGTCTTATAGTTTCCGAGACCGCAATAGTGGGCAATGAAATTGGCAACACCCTGTATACTCTTTGAGGTCTCTGGAACACAAAAAAGTTAGGTATGGTTTTAGTGCCGAAGCGTATATGCGCAGGCACTATAGTTTTAGTGACGTAGGAGAATGCGAGGCACTCTTGTTTTTGCTTATCCGCTCTCCACTCTGTCTGTCGAATAACTTGAGAACGAATTGAGATATCGAGCTGAAACTTGAAAACCACAAAAGCTATTTGAAACAACGTACTTACACACATACCTAATTTTATCGGTGAAATCTTGCGGGGGATGGGTTTTTCGTAAAATCGAACAGATAGGGTAGAAATTAGGGGTTGCAACTCGAAATTCCGCTTAATAAGTATTGGTCGAAATTGGCGTCGTTCGATAGTTTCACCTACGTTAATGAGTCAAAAAAAAAACACCCTTAAAAGCGCTACAACCCTTTACATATAGAAAAAATGCAGCAGAGAAGCGGCTGGAACCTCCCCATCGCGTGGATCTTTGTATTCTGTGTAGATAGTAGTCAATTCAACAGAATTTGTCATCCACTGTCAGCCCGCTCCCTTTTAATGAGAAAGAATTTTTTCTCTATTTTCCACTGAAATGGCAGAAACTGTGAATACATTTTTAGAACCAGAATTTGATCGTCTTTCTAATGGCGACATAAAAAAGGAGGCCTTGCTTTAAAATTTAAAGTTGATATGCTTAAATGGCACTTCCCGTGGACCAATTGCTTCCAAAAGCCTTTCAGGTCTTTAACGGATCACCCAATCTCCATGTAGCAAATTTCAGCCAAATCGATTCACTAATCTGGGCTATAATGTATCTTTAGTGGTACTACAAAATTTCGATTTTTTGACCCAAAGAGCACTAAATGCGAACGAATTTTGTCTTATTTAAAACCAGAATTTGAAGACCTTTCTGATTGTGACAATAAATCTTTCAAAAACTTGTTTTGGATGGTTAAATGAGTGAATAATTTTAAAGTTGGAAATTGGTGTGCCAAAACGGCACTATCCGTGGGCCGATTGAATCCAAAATCTGTTCAGCTCTTCGACGTGCAATACAATGCCTATGTGCAAAATTTCAGCCAAATCGGTTCAGGGGCTTGGGCTGTACCGCGATTTAAAAGTCCGCTAAAAATCATTTTTTTTTAAATTTTTGGTCAAAAGGGCACTAAGAATGAATGCATTTTTAGAAGCAGAATTTGAAGGCCTTTCCTATCGTGACGTGAAAAATGGGGGTTTGCATTTAAAATTTAAAAGTTGATGTGCCAAAATGGCATTTCTAGTTGCACGATTGGCTCCAAAAGCTTTTCAGATCTAAGTTGGGTTATGAGATGCCTACGCACCAAATTTCAGACAAATCGGTCTAGTAGTTTTGGCTGTGGCGTGTTTACAAACGTACGTACGTACGTACGTACGTACACACACACAGACACATTTTGAAAACCGCTTTTTTGGGTTCCTGAGACCTCAAAACGTGAAGATCTGGTGCTATCTCGAATTCGAAAATTTTAGTGATTGCAGTAACCTCCCATTTTTTTAAAATTTTGTTGGGGTTGGGGAGGTTAATACAAAAATACTAGAACTCAGGGACAGGCGGATGGATAAATTTTCACTAAGATAAACTGGAAATTTCTTCCAAGTATTTGATGCTATAAAATCACGGGGTTCAATAGATTTCGGTCAACTGTTGAAAAAAAGTTATGTTATCCACCTAGAACCAACCCCTAGGCTATTAACAACCCCTTAGTTTGTTCTGAAATGCTATTGATTTATTTACGAACAACCGAGAGGTCAGTAAATACAAAAGGAGTTATGCAACACCGAAGAAATAAACTCCTGTAAATCATAAAGGGGTGAAATCATGAGGGGTTGAAAACATGAATCTAATCGCCGTAATTTTTCAACGAACTGGATTATGTTTGTGAAATTGAAAAAACAACGTATGTAGGGGTGGTGAAATAGAGGGTTGGAGTTTAGGTGTTGAAACGTCTATGAAGCCCATACTAATTTGACATATACACAATATATCTTCTTTGAAATTGTGAGGTTTTACACATCATTGCATCTTCGAGAAAGGAGGAGTGAATTTTAGGAAAAATGTATGGAAGGGTTTGAAATTTAGGGGTGAAAACTCAAATTTTCACTGAATAATGTAGAGTTGAAATTAATGCATTTTTTTGCCATTTCCTATAGAGTCTTTTCGAAAACAACGTTAACCAAAAAACAGGACAAATATATTATTCAGCTGTCGGCCATGACAATTTTAAGTGACGCCCTCTGCATTTCATTTTTGTTCTCAATACATATTTTACAATTTTTCTCTAAGAAATTCAACATTTTTGTTTTCACCTGAAACTTCGGCTCTATTTCTACGCCGAGCAACCTTTTGTCATAAAATTTTTCTGTAAAGAAATGCCTAATAGGATTTCGTGGTTTTTGGCCACTTTATTTAATCGCAGTAGGTAGCCGTAAATGCGTTAAACGTGATGATGATACAATCATTTGTAACAACCCCGTACAGTAGGGTGGTCAATCGATTTTGTAACCCTTTTAAGGGTAGATTTCATAATCGAAATTAAAGTGTCCTTTAAATATTTGCCTAGCAACATTTCAAAACGGCTGTTCCTGATTGGTCAAAATCCCCTTTAAAGTCGTCGTTAACTTTAATGGACTCTTAAGTTTTATTATGAAATCGGTCCTTAATTTGAAAGGTCTTTTGAGACAGAGATGTGAATCAAAAAAAGAATTTTCGGGCATGGTCTGGAGTTCACCTCGACATACAGACATACATTTTTTTTATTCAAATTTAAAGGGGTTGCAAAATTGATTGTAGGGACTGAAGGCGCATATTAATATATTATTTAACTTTTTCTAAATCACTTTTGGCTAATCTTGCATTTGCATATTGCTGTTAATGACAATCTAGACGGCATTTCGAAGACTCCAGTAGAGGGGCAAATCACATTTAAAATAACTGCACATTTCGTTTTGCGGTCTTCCCCTCGTTTTTATTCTCACTAATATATCAAAAATTTCTATTTTATTCAAACAGCAATTACAACACTTCGGAATGCCTTGAAAATTTCCACCAAACATAAATATAAACCCGAAAACTTATGCCTTCCCTTTTTTATATCTTTGTCTAGCCTGCGACTTAGTATAACGTGGAGTATGACTCTTGGTCTCTTTGGTATCAGACTTAAGCTCCTCATTTACTAAAAACAAAAAAAATTTAAGTCAGCCTTGACTTACGGGTGCGCACGGATTCAACGAAATGCAACCAATTATACATTCTTCTTTCATTTAATCCTATGTATTTTTACTAATTTTTACTTTCACACAAATCTGCCTTACGAAGACAAATTAACTTCGGAAAAAATTAACAGATGGAAGAGCAGTCATTAAGTTATTGTGTTGAAATAAATTAAAGAAAAAAAATTAAGAAATTTTTTTATCACGGTTTCTTAATTTTTTTCTTTAATTTATTTCAATGAAATGGCAAATTTGGAATAGTCAATAAACACTGTAAAGACTGCTCTTCCATTTATTTTTTTCCTCAATTTGTCTTCGTAAGGCATAGTTGTGTGAGATTAAAACCTTAAAACTACATAGGATTAAATGAAAGGAAAATGTATAATTGGTTGCATTTCGTTGAATCCGTGTGCACCCTTAAAAACTCACGTAAATCTGGGGGTGGTTCCAACAATCCACTTCTTTGGCATCTACAGTAGTATCGGTAAGTTCTCGCCACACCGTACCCCACTAGTGCAATAATTATCGTAACGAAAGCCATAAGCATTGGATGCTAGAATTTTCCTCTATTACAATCCGACTTAAACTAGAACTTACCGTAGGTTTGTGGGTGAAAATATAATCGGAGATAACAATAACAACGCCGATTACAATACCGATTCCTGCTCCCACCCATGGAATTACTTGGTCGTCTAAAATTAACGACACGCGTATTTTTGAATGCAATAATGAAAAATACCTTTAAGCTCCTTCAGTGTCAGCAATTTGGTTTTTGCAAAAGCGTTAATTAAATTAACATCGTCGGGTTTCAATTCGAGGGCCTGTTGATAGGACTTACAAGCATCCACATAATGTCCCGTGGCAAATTCTATCTCGGCTTTTCTAAAGTAGCCCTAAAATATCGTGCCCTCAGCTAGAAGTACCAAATTTGCGTACCTTAGGCCAGATGGGGTTCAGTTTAATGGTTTGATTCGCATCGTCTAAAGCGAGGTAATACTGCTGCACTTTTAGAAAGGCGAATGATCGATTGCTGTACAGAGTATAGTTCTGTGGGTCTAACTTAACGGCGTGGGTGTACTGCAGAATGGCTTCTTCGTATTTCCCGTTTTTTACTGCGGTATTTCCCAATTCCTTCAGGGCTTCGGGGGATGGCTGCTATTTTAGTAAAAAACTAATAAGTTACAAGTGAAATTAAGGAGAACTAACCTCTTCCATTTTAAATTTGCTTTATAATTTAATTAGATCGGAATGACAGTCATTTTTTGGGAAAATTAGGAAAATCATGTCAACATAACCTAAAAATTTGACATGTTGATGACACTTGACGTTTATGGAAACGTCAGAGCGTAGCGCTGTTGAAAAGCCTCCCGAAATAATTTTACAAACAAATATATTTAATTAATAAAACTGCTATTGCATTATCAGAATTTTCGGGGTTCATTATTGGAAATATAATTAATTGTTAGTAGGTTTCATGAGCGGGTTATTATAAAAAAAACGAATTTCTTTGCCTGGGTTAGTCAGTTTGGCAACATCGCAATACTTGATTTATTAATTATCCAACCCATAGGCGTAACCGACGATAGGGCTTGTCGGCAAAAAATTAATCAAAAATGGGTAAAACGTAAAGAAAAGTCATTTCGGGATGCTTTTAAATATATTGCATATGTAGTTCAATTTACAGTAAAACATAATGTCGTTATAAAACGTTAGCCACTTGAACACGAACTGGACATGATTACCAACCAGTCAACAAACAAACTGGTCACAAATAAATTACTATATACTTATTTACAAAGTGATATACAACAATAAATCAGTTCATAACCGAAAATCGACAACAGACCAAGCTCTGGCAACAAGTGGCATGTTTTACATAACAACAGAGAGAAAAAGAGAGCAATCTGCTCAAAAACATGTTTTTGTTAGTTTACGTACGGTCACTGGAATTACTCATACGAACAATACCAACCAAACCAAACAACCAATGAACCATTTCTTTTATCACATTAATCCACGTGTCATGTAATTATATATAGTAATATAAAAAACAAACATTCAGCAAGAACCATATTTGACTCGGTACGCAAATTACACAACCCCGGACTAACGACATTTAAGTTATTTTTAATTTTTTTTGGTTTTCATATTTGCTTTCTCATCGAAAAATTATAATAATAAAATAAAATAAGCGAGAAGACAGAATAAAGTTGATTAAGCATACTCTAACATATTAATATATATGTAATAATATAGATACATGGTACTGTATATATACTTTTATGATGAGTCAAGGTCAGGCCAGGTCGTCATCGAAGATCATTTTTTATGTACAATCACAACCACATCGCCACAGTGCGATCGACGGACAGTCTGATTGGCAGGAAGGGCACTGCTATTGGACAACATAACACTAACTACAAGTTCAGCGGAATGAGCGTGGTCATCACAGTTCAAAAATTGTTATAAATATATTAACTTCTGACTAACTAATTAACTACTAAATTAGATCTACGATGCTCAGATTTTCACCAGCGACCACTTGAAGAGATGCCTTCTTGAGTATCATTCACTTTTCAACTTTTCGAAAGCCAACTTCACGCTAGATCTACTCTATAACGCGAAGTTAGCTTCGAATCAGCTGTACGTCAAGATAATTAATAGGTTACTGTAGTTCAGGCTTTAGTGAAATAAAAATGGCGGCGACCTAGAAATAAAACTTAAAAAACTCAATTAATAGTTAATTCTAATAAATCTTTTAGATTTGCGTGGCATTTTTAACGTCGATGACGATATTAACTGCTAAAGTAATGTTTGGTAAGATTTTATAAAAAAATAAGTACTTAAAATTATTTCCGAGTAAGTATGACGTCACGTTTGAATTGATAAAATGTTTATTATTAAAATTAATGTGAACTCTGTTCCGGTCATAATAAGGCTTTAGTGAAGAACAAGTCGCTTGAATTGACAGTATACTAAGGACGATTTTGGTAATTCAGTTACATTGTGTCAAAAATTCCCTCAATTGACGGTATCTAGATCTAATTGACGTTGCTTCCACCAATCAGACGGCAAAAAAAAGTTTTGACAGGCAAGTTATCTTAACTGAGGGTAAAAATTTAAATTGAAAATAGTGTTGTTTAACGTTCCCCCGATTCACGGTAAATTATAAAAGTTTTGAGCCCCTCTTACGTGCAATATAAAACGACGGTATCCAGTTTACCGTAAAAACAGTGGACCATGAAAAATTCGTTAATTTTTATAGCCACTGTAAAAATTAGTACTGGGGCGTGGAGTCACCCCAATTAACGGTATAAAAATCAGTAACAGAAAATCATGCCAACTTATTGTTGCTATGATTTTCTGACAGCACATAACAAATAGTGCGCCGTGAAAATAGCTTTCACAGCCTACTAACGTAAAATTTCAAACTGTCAACAATGCGGTCGCCGCCTAGATGCGATATCACAGACGATTTTCGCCTCAAAACATTTCGGTTAAAATTGCTTTTGTACAAGATAGAGTAATAATTGAGATCAGATTAGTTCTATGAGAAAATTACGTAAGGGGTGAGGCCGAAGGCCGAAAATTGGCTCCAAGTGGTGCACGGCTACTGAACAAGAATGAGATTATAACAGAAGCACGAAATCGACGAGCCAAAAAGAAAAAAACAACATTTTCAAATATCAACACGTTTGGCACAGCAAAAACAGAAGGAAGATGATGAAGAAGAAACGAGGGGAAGATCACAACGACTATTGGTAACTGGCAAAATGGCAAAAATACTGACAGTACAACAACACAACGAGCAACAAAATTTCAATGATTCAACAATTTTCTTAATATCAGACATTATGGCACGACGTAACCAAGCGGATGAACCTCCCAGAAACAAAAGATATGTACAGGTCGAGATATGTTTTTCGTCAATTTTTTTTAAAAGCACTGTGCCGTTAATGTGTGTTAGGCATGTCGATTGACGATCGTTCTTTGACAGGAGAGGAGCGTACTTATCACATTTCGTTGAGCAAATTATGACTATTTCGTGATTGGATCTGGAAAAGAAAAAACGAATTAAAAACATCGAAAGAAAGAGATAGTAGATTGTAAATTAGTTGAGTGGGAGAGAGATGGAACACTCACTTGATTTCGGTCGTTCTCGTGCGTCTCCGTCGTCCAAAGAATGATCCAATCAACATGAGTGAAAATTTACAATACTAAAAGTCCACACCTAATACAAACACTAAATAATGCACTTGATACGAATAATAATGAAGCTGAATTTTCATCGACTCTCCTTCCTTAAAACAATAAAAAAATATTATCCTAGAAATTGTGACTTTCACTAGATTTTCGTTTGATTTTCTCAGTGGGAAACGATGGTGGTTCGTGATGTTAGCATTGAGTCGTCCGATGGCAGGAAGTGTCCATAGCAATGTGAGGGGGTGGGGGGCCGGTCGGCCTCCACCCAGGGTCAGTACTGATTGTCCGTCGCCATGCGCTGATCGTACTCAAGGACGAGTCGTTTTATGTGCGACAACTTGTCATGGAGGTACTGAAATCTCCGCTTTGATTTCTGGTGGTCCAGATCTTTCTTGTTTTCGTTATATTCCCTAACTATTTGCCTCTTTATATCCTGCAACAAAAGGAAAATATACAAAAATGACACGACAATGGCCGGTATGAATAAACGGTAACAAAGCTCTTGCTTATATTTCTATCCTTTTCTCATGCACGAAAAATGTATATTCACATCCTTAACTAATACAAGTACGAGCATTTTATAACACTTTATCCATACCAGCCAATTCTTGCGCAAATGTTACATGTTAAAAACGGACAATAGAGTACTGTAATCAAGAAATAGTTATTTATGAATCTATCAAGGGAGTAAAGAAAAATTTTAATCCAGGAAACTAAAGTTTACTCCTAAGTATTAGATACTGTAAAAATCGCACTTTACTCCTTTGGGACAGTTTGAATCCATTAAGAATATAATCAATATTTCATATTGAAAGGTGAAAACAAGCTACCTTACTCCCTAGGGAAGTAAGAGTCCATTACTCCCTGTGGCAATAATAAACATTGATTAAAATTTAAAAAAAATAAATTTTAACCATAATTTTCTGAAAGTACGATAAAAAATAGACAGTCCAACGTTATTACATAGTAGCTTTTATGGTTGAATAATTCTGGCAAAAGTGAAAAACTAGATTTTTTTAAGTTGGGACTACACTGTGACGTCACTGTTTCGTTGTCAGTTATCAGCTTTAGTCATCTCCGCATGCATTATTTTTTCTATTCAGGAATACTAGACTAGAAATGAAAAAATCTACAAAAAAAGCCGGAGACCTCATTCAAGTGTCTATGTTAGTTAACCCGCAATAAGTTTCACGTCTCAATTAAGTATCATATCTATGAAAAACTGCAGTTCCTTGATGTGTTTTTTTTTCTCGTTTGAAATTAAAAAAGTATACAAAAAAGTCTACGACGTTATTTCAATATCTAGGGTAGATAACCCGCAATAACAGTCTTCACGTTCCTATTATATCGATGCAAAACTGTAGTTTTTTCGTATTTTTTATCTTCCCTGTTTCTGGAAATGAAAAAAACTACAAAAAGTTAGCGACGTTCCTCAGGCACCTATGGTATGGTTACAAAAACAGTTTTCACGTTTCAATTATCATATCTATGCAAAATTGTAGTTTCTTCGTACTTGTTATGTTCCCTGTTGCTGGAAATTAAAAAATCTACAAAAAAGTTAGCCACATTCCTCAAGTGGTAGACAACCCACAATAATAGTTTTCACGTTTTAATTATCATGTCTATGGAAAACTGTTTTCTCATATTTTTTATCTTTCGTCGATGGAAATGAAAAAATCTACAAAAAAGTTAGCGACGTTCTTCAAGCTTCTATGGTAGACAACCCACAATAACAGTTTTCACGTTTCAATTATCATATCTATACAAAATTGTAGTTTTTTTGTACTTTTTATGTTCCCTGTTGTTGGAAATTAAAAAATCTACAAAAAAGTTAACGACGTTCCTCAAGTATCTATGGTAGACAACCCTTACATCTCAGTTTTCACGCTTGAATTCTCATACATAAGAACAAATTATCATATCTATGCAAAACTGTAGTTTTTCCGAATTTTCTGTCTTCCTTGTTGCTGGAAATAAAAAAATCTACAAAAAAGTTCCTCAAGTGTCTATGGTAGACAACCCACAATACTAGCTTTCAAGTTCTAATTATCATATCTTTGCAAAACTGTAGATTTTTCGTATTTTTTATCTTCCCTGTTGTTGGAAATGAAAAAATCTACAAAAAAGTTACCAACGTTCTTCAAATATCACGACAACCAACAATACCAGTTTCCACGTTTTAATTATCATATCTATGCAAAACTAGTTTTATCGTATTTTTTATCTTCGCTGTTGTTGTAAATGAAAAAATAGACACCAGAGAAGCGACTGGAACGTCTCCCTAATTTCCTGCGCCGGGGAAAATTCAAATTCCCTAGAAATATGCATTTAATTTTCTTCTTTTAAAAATTAATGATCATCAGAGAAGAACTACAAAAACCACTCGAGTTCGTCAACAATCAATTGTTGCGCTCGACACGCTTCGCTCGTTTCCGAAATAATTTACACCGAGAACACAATGCAGTGACGACTTGTTGACGAATTATTATCGCTAAATGAAAAATTTTGGGCGATTATTGACTTTCAACATGAAAACGCAAGTTTTTGTCAAATTTTTCAATCGCACTCTGCCATTCTAACGAATTCAGCTAATTAAATGAGGTTTTCGTTTCGTTTCATACTTGGAACACAGATGATGCCTCCTGGTTTTGCAAAATTAGTATAGTCTTGAGTTGCAATACTCTATCAATCGAAATATAGCTGGTGGAAACAATATTTGAGAGACCCTAAAAGCGGCCTCGTTACGAGGGTTGTAACTGCGACAATGGCGCCCCGCTGGCTTTACCTGAGGCTCGTGGATATTTTAAAATTTCCAAGGTGGGCCGGATTTGAGAATTTTCACTATCTAACAAGCACAAATCGATTGATTATAGATAATGAAATACTACTAAAATCATTGCGCAGGCACCCAAGCAACTCATACAAGGTTTTGACAAGTTAAGTAATTTGGAATTAGAATGAGTTTATAATTGACGAGAGACATAAACGTTGCGTGCATTTAAAAAAGTACGCTGTTGGTAGATATCTAGGAGTATTTACCTACCTACCTACCTGCCTTCTAGGAAATAAGCTTGTTCCAGATTTCTTGCTATTTCATTTCTTTTAGATTATTGTTGGCTAAATCGTTCTGTCTCTATGCTAACGACAATGAAATGAGATTTTGCCAGCAGAGGGTCGTCTGCAATTATCGAAATAAAAAATAGTATGTTCTCGAAGTTTTTAATAATGTGTTGGTGGGCTTTAAAACTAAAATTGTCGAGTACGGCCCCTGGAAATAAATTTAAAATACCCACTAGTTAGTAGGTACACCAGGCACCTGTGTTTGCCCTTGCAGCGGGGCATCATTGTTACAGTTATAACCCTCGTAATGAGGCGGCTTTTAGGTTCTCCCAAATATTGTTTCCACCAGCTATAATATGGAGTAACTTAAGTCTCCCCCTCTGTTTCCTGCACTGAAATAATTGCACAAGAGAAAGAAGGAAGGAAGACTCACGCATTTTCTTTATGTTACCTTATACGTGGGACTAGAAGAATCCTCCTGTCTCAGCCTAGCTTCAAGTTCCGCAAATCTCCTGGACACCTTCTCCACGATCCCGTGCAAGTCCTTGTATTCGGCATAGTCGGCTGTGAAATCAGACTTGTACCGCCTTCTCTGCTCCTGATTCGTGATTGTGGTATACGCGCTGAAAACAAAAGAAAAAAAAACAGCCCTCAAGCACAAACTTTCGGTAATGTCGCTCACGTTAAATAGTCGGGGAAGTCGCTGTCGATCTGCTCCTTGTTCTTGATTGGCGACAGGAGGGGCACACCACCGTTATCGATGGCCTCCGATTGGCTGTCGGGACTGACCCTCGTCAACCTGTTCTGTGTTGATGACGTCACCTTCTCGTACTTCCTGTTGTCCTGTTTGTACTTTCCGTTGGGAATCGACGAACCGTTCGCGTAGCCGTTCCTCTCCACTTCGGGTATCTTCGTCTGTGGGGAATTATTATTCCTGCTGTTGGCACCACCGACACCACCACCAGCACCACCGATGAACGTCTTATCGCGGCTAACGTTGAAGCTTAAACTATGACTATCACAATTGGTGCGCTTCCTGGGGGGTGCGACGACGGGGGCGGGGGCGACGTCGGCGACGACGACGACGACGTCGCCTTCGTCGCTAAAGTTCCGTTTTTCGTTGGGTGTCGTGGGGGACTCCCTGCTCCTGGGGTTCATGTTGCTGGCGTCCCGCGAATCCGTCACGGGACGCCGCTGGCTGTTGTTCTCGATTGGTGGGCGGTATGTTTGCTCGGAGGGTTTGCGGAAGTGGGAGATGCGTTGACGTTTCGTGGGGAGGCCGTCCTGGTTGTCGTAGTAACCGGGCCGTTTCGATGACGTGGTGACGGGGGGCGGGGAACCGGGGTGGGTGCTGGTCGGGGATTGGCCGCTGGTCGAGCTGCCCCCGTCACTGCTGCCCGGCGGGGTCAGGTTCTGCGGCTTTCGCCTTGAAAAAAAATCATTCGCCAAATATTATCTCGATATCTTCGTGGAAATTTAAAATTTGACAAGCACGGGGTAATTCCATGCAATCTCTAAAAACTGTGGCCGCATGAAGTCTCAGATATTAATGAAAAAAATTTGGTATATGTACAGGGTGTCCCAATTGTCTGTATTCGGTCGATATCTCCATCACTATCAGAGATAGCGAAAAATTGTTAAGTTCAAAGTTGCAGAGGATCAAACACTGCAAAATTTTAAAAATACAATAGTATGTACAGGGTGTTCCACTAAGGAGTGACGACACAAACAAAGGTTTTTTCAAATGGCACACCCGGTATGTCAATTTTTTTTAGATTCTTCGATGAATTCCAGTTAACGTACACTAATCATTTTTTCACCTGAAGTTAATCGTTTAGAAGATATTGGCAATTCTGTGGGAAGAATTACTTTTACAGTAATTGTTTTAAAAAATCATCCGTCAAACAGTTTTAAACCTTTACTTTTGGAAAATTGGCGTATCATTAAGGAAGGTTTGGTCTATCTTTCAAGCTCTTGAAAACGGTCCTAGCTTGTTAAGTTCGTCTCCAGCAACATTATGAACTTTGGAATATTTAGACGTTAAAATATCAATATTTTTAAATGGCATCACTATCAAATGTTATTATAGCCATCGGCTGTAGAATTAAATTTGCTTTCATGTGATATAACATATCCCTATATCTATGTTTCGTATTTTTCGTTTTATTAGAGATTTTATACACTAACACATAATTTTTAGAGGATGGCTCTGGCTACATGTCATTGTATACGTCAAAAATGTTATCAACAATTGCAACTTCCATCGACCTAATATTTTGAGGCTATTTTTCTTAATTTGCCCTGATTCGAATCTTGTTCACTCTTTGTCTTTGGGCTACAAACATAGGATTAATGAATTTGCCAGTGGGATTATCACTTATCTTAACAACTAATTAACAGTATTGCTTTTTTAAATAAAATGCATCAGAATTTGAAATTTAGAAAAAATGCTGCTCTTTTTTGACTGCATTCTTGCATAAGTTTTATAAATGATTCGATTTTCAGCGGATCTCTTGTTTTTGGGTAGGTATGAGTCATAGAGGTGAGATGGTAATGGTACATTTTTATGACATTCGACCAAAACGAAAACCATGTCATCATTTTTTCGCTTGATGGGTTTATTATTAATTATTCCAATTACATGCAAAAGAGCGACAACTGTATCACAATTATTATTAACGCAGGATTATAACGGATTATGACTGACAGAATTTTTGACACCTACTGTGACGTATAGTCCGAGCCGCCTTCAAATATCAGAAGAAAGCAAATTTAATTCTACACCCAATGGCTATGACATTTGATAGCGGTGCCATTTGAAAATATATGTTTTCTTATCCAATGTTAAAGAGATACAGGATGGTGAATTTTTCGTTGCCCACCATTGGGAACTCGGAAACCATAAGAGAAGGACAGTAACTTAAATTAGAAAAAAGTTGAGTTTTCTCAAGGTGATTAAGTATCTGTAAAGAATTCTCCTTTATCTTGATTCGTTCCCGAGTTATGAAAAACAATTGCAAAAGGTAAACGTATTTATACGCCTTGGTATGGTGTGACTCAAACTTTGACATATTTTTTCAAAGAAGTCCATATTGATTACATTTTCGAAAAGATAATTTTTTCTTGCATCCAGTGGTGTCAAAGTATAAATATGACGGCCATAGAAAAAGAAAAGTTGACTGTCGTTGCTCAAAATCTGGACGGCCTAAAAAATTTCTGTCAATGCCATTGAATTGGCAACTGTCAAAAATATCAAAGTTCCAAGTTTCATTTGAATACCGTCAATCGTTGGAAAGATATAAATTTTCAGTTTTTTCGCGATAACTCAGGAACGAATCAAGATGTCGCGAAATTCTTTACAGATTCTTGATCGCCTTAACAAAGCGCAACTTTTCTCTAATATAACTTACCTACTCTCGAGCTCTTATGGTCGTCTTGCTAAATTTTTTAGTACGTACAATCTGCTACGTTAACTCTAAATTTTCTACTGAAAGTGATAATTTATAGTTTATTTAACCAATTAAAGTCCTTTACTGAAATAGTAAAAAAAATCATTAAACAATAAAAAAACAACTCTTTATAAAAGTTCATAGGTAGTGATGATAGAAAAAAAAACGAAATCTACTTATTGTATACAAAAAACAAACGAAAAATAACATTCTGTGTAATGAAAAATGTACCTAGTTCACATACTGTGACAAAAAAACCATTCAAAGAAACAAAAAAAAGAGATAAAAGCATGTTTGTAGCTTATAAGAGGCACTCTTTGTGCAACAATCCGAAAAATGCAGAGAAATGTGAGCCGACAAAAATTTTCGACTTTTACAACATCTGAAAATGGCGTCCCCTATAGCAAATTCTGAATATGACCTGGTGAAATTTTTCGCCAACAAAGTAACCTATAAAGCAAAAAAAGACATCAAAAATTCCAGCGCTTTCAGAAGTTATAGCAGTTTTGTTGAGACCAAAATTTTTCAGTGGACCACACTGTATTTATCACAAATCTGGCGAACTAATATGGATTACTAAAGATTTAGATTTCGTGCCTTTGTGTTCGTGTGTTTGACACCGGGTTGTATATTAATCATAATTTGTATTACAATAAACTTTCCTAATAACAATGGATAATAAACACGTAATTATGTACAAATTAATTGTCGTGATAATTACTAGAAGCGGTACAATGTTTAACCAATCCGTGCGGAATAGTTCAAAACCAGCGTTAAAAAAGACTACACGAAAATAAAAGTTAACCTACTTTTGCCGACATACATTTGAAAAAACACAGTTTTGATTTTTAAAAAAACTGTTGGCAAACGTAACCCTCTCGTCAGTCAAAAAATCCAATGTTTTTTAGTGAGGGATCACCACAACCCTCTATTCGTACTTCAGTTTCAAGGCACTCAGAAGAAACGGGAGACTCAATTTTTCTTCGTATTTTTTTTATTTTTGCCACACTGTAACCTCAACCTTACGTTAGCTTTATGGCTAACATAGGTTTAAAGTTACCCCCACAAATCGCATTAAGGCATTTTTACGAGGGGGGAAAGATGTGAAAGTCACTTTAGATGCAGAATGCTCTTCAGATTTCGCCAAAATTCTTCTAATTTACTGCCTTGCGCTATTTTCCGGAAGAAAAACATAGGAAAAACTAAAAACCGGCACTTTCCACAACAAGAACATAATAGACGTTTCTTCGCGCTGACCAGAAATTCATGGTAACGTTAACCCATCTGCGTTTGTCTCTAGTGACAGTTGTCAAAAAACCAAAGCCTGCTGCCTACTTTCTCATGGTTAACAAAGCAACTATCGGAAAAATTATACAGCAAAAACGTGAAAATCTACTTTTACGTAAATTTCCTACACGTTTTTATTAACTCTTAGATTAAGATGTAAAATTTTAGTATTTTTCCAGTTTTGTTGGTTTCGTTTTGTTTTTGTATTTTTACCTCACTGTAACCTTAAAGTACCATTTCAAAAATGTATCAAATCAACAAGGAGTTTCTTGGGAAACCATCAAAATTTTAAAATTTGTATGAATAATTTATAAATTCAGGTTTATGGAAAAAAGTATACCAACTTTTTTAAACGAAAAAACAAAACAGGAACCAGCCTGTATATTACAAATATGATTTATGTACCAATCTGATAAACATGAAATGAGCTTTTGCTTGCGAAACCGTTTTATGGAAAACAATGGCAAACAAACAAGCTAAACAATAAAATAATGAAACTACGCAATTCAACTCATTAAAAAATATGAGCATTTTTATCACAAATACAAGCTAATTGAATTTAATATTACAATGAATCATTTTCATGATTGAAATGAATCATTTTAATATCATTTTTTTTAAGTATTAGCAAAAGAACAATAGAAACGTATTACAAGATTTATGTATCTGAAATACCCATCGATTAAAAGATTTCCGTTTAGAAAATAATAAATATTACATAATTTCGATTCGCGCTTCCACCAAGTTTCTCCATCTCTTTCTTCCACTACTAAAGTTGAATTTGAAAAAAGACAGACATACACTTTGAGTGTTTATGATACAACAGATTGCAGTGCACGACAATATTGTCAATTAAACATTACAACAATCAAACAGGAACGTCAAATCATTAATAAAGCGACCCTTTAACTCCTATCAAAGCTGCCACAGTCCGGCCAGCAACCTGTCCTCTCGATAATAATTTATAATTGACCCAGCAACACACAATATATGTTACGTCAGTCATTACAATCTATAATTAGTGTATAGACATTGTAGTAATCGAGAGCATTTGTCGCAAGAGAAACAAGTCTCTTGATATCCCGGAGATTAATTTATTATTCAGAGATAATGGTTAATAATAAGTTTTTTTTACGAGCGAATTAAAAATTCAATTCTGTTTTTATCGCACTTGAGACAAATACCAATTCACTTTCGTTTTGAAAGTAGCTAACACCGTTCGATGGTTGTTTTGTGGACGAAAATTATATTGTCGGGTGGAAAATCACGAGCGGGAGGTGTACAATAATTGATTATCTCCAAGCTCGTGGAAATTTACCAGCAAAGTTGGGAGATAAGCTACGAGCAAATTTAATAATGGTGTACAGTACATAGTATATAATAAATAGAGCGTTAAACGCATACACAATTTTTCTAAAAATACGATAAAAAATCATTAGCAGATTTTATTGTGAATAATTTTTGCAAAATTCATTCTTCTTTTTCGAACGTGTACGTAGAGAAAATTAAATGCTTTAAGTTTCTTATTATTGGTTGGTTTGGCAGCCAATCATAAAAATAGTCTGTCCGAGTGTGACGTCATCACAAAATCAACATTTTTGAATGAAAGTTCACTTTTAAGGTTACAGTGAGTTGCAAATACAAAAACAAAACGAAATCAAGTCAGCATTTGACGTTTTGCGTCACTTTCAATTTTTATCTGTTTTCAAACTATTGAAAGCAAAAATGGAAAAATTAAAATTTTGATCTTAATTTAATTAGTAGAAATGTGTCATTTAAGTGGTGGTAAAATGTCAAAACGGCAGGAACAGTTGAATTTGCCTTTTGACAGTTTTTGTTTTCGTTGTGAAAACGCGTCGGCCGTGAACGATTTTCCGGCCTTTTGTGTCGGTATACTACGGAAAAAAAAAAGGGAAAAAGTTAATTTTCTTGGTTGAGTACATTTTCATGATTTTTCCAATAATCGCCTTGGCAACGGTTTTTGTTTGTTCAAGATAAAGTAGCCTTTGGTCCTTTGACAGCTGTCAGTAGAGTTGTCAAAACAAATATATTTTGCTGATGATTTTTTAGCGTTTTCGCAATTTTTCTTTCGGAAAATAACGTGCGTGACACTTCATTAGAAGAATATTGGAAAAATGTGACGAAAATTTCGCATCTAAAGTGAATTTCACGCGTAAAAGTGCCTTCGCACGAGTTGTGAGAGTAACTTTAAAACAATGCTGGCCATAAGCGGCATAAGCGCAACGTAAGGTTAAGGTTACAGTGGTGTAAATTCAAAAATAAATCATCAAGTCAGTTCTCGAAACAATTGCATAAAAAAACGTTTCTGGTGAGTACCTTTGCAATCGCCTTGGCAACTGTTTTTATTCGTTAAGTTGGGAAAGTATGCAGTAGGCTTTGGTTCTTTGACAGCTGTCACTGAAATTCTCAAAGTGTAAATGCATTCTGATGAAAATAACCCTCGTGGCATCATATTAAAAGAATTTAATTTCGGAAAGGTATGAAGAAAATTTTGCACCTAAACTGGCTTTCACGCGTCTTTCCCCGTAAAGGTGCCTTCATGCGATTTGCGAGAGTTACATTAAAACTGTGTTAGGCATAAGCGTAGCGTACGGTTAAGGTTACAAAAACGAAATCTAATCAGATCTCCCAATAATCGGGAATCGCATTTTGACATTTGATGCCTTGGCAACGGTTTTTGTTTGTTGAAAATGTTAAAGTACGCTTCACGCAAGTGGAAATGCATTTTGCTGACTGTTTTTTAGTTTTTTAGCAGTTTTTCTTTTGGAAAATAACGCACTTGAAAGAAGTTTAGAAAAATCTGAAAAAAACTTTACATCTAGATTGGTTTTCAAGGCGCCTTTCCCAATAAAGGTGCTTTCGCGCGATTTGTGAGGGTAACTTTAAAACTGTGTTAGCTATAAGCGTAACGTAAGGTTAAGCTTAGAGTGGGGCAAATGAAAAAATGAAATCAAGTCAGTTCTCGCATTTTGACATTTAACGTTTTGCGGTTTCATCTGTTTTCAAAGCAAGTTTTGTTATGTCTGTCGCCGCGCAATGGAATAATGTAAAAACCGTCGAGAATAATGCCAACATCAAAACAAAAAAGAAATCACGGAAATCACTAAAATAAAAAGTTTTACGATTTTCCATTAAAATAATGTTGTCCACTAAAAAAATTACCGCAAATTGATGAAATGATGAAGTATATTGTGTTATTTTTGTACCCGCAAATGTGGCAGGTTAAATACGTTTTATTCTGAATTCCACATTTGTGAACAAAAAAAAACAAATTAGTTAAATAAACCGATTATTTCGGGGGCAATTTTGTCGAGTTTTGACGGTTTTGACAGGGGCAAAATCGCGGTCATAAGAAAATCTTTGACTGTCGCTGCTCAAAATCTAGAAGGCCTAGAAAACTTCGGTCGATGTCATTCAATTGAGGGCTGTCCAATATATAAAAGTTACAACTTCAATCAAGACATGAATTTCTCTTTAAAATCTCAATTTTTCAGACTTTTCGGGATAACTCATGAACGAATTCTCTTCAGGTTCTTTATCAGAAAAAAGGCAATTTTTTTACCGTTTAGGAGATGCCAATGGTGAGCAATTTTTTAACTTTTGACCTGCAATATTCTGATATGGGAAAACCGAGCTTTTCCTTTTTCTTGTTTAGTTAACATACAGGGTTGGGCAAAAGTATAACTATTGAATCGTACATTTTCAGTGAAAATC
Source organism: Pycnomerus fuliginosus (assembly GCA_963924575.1). Lineage (NCBI taxonomy): Eukaryota > Metazoa > Arthropoda > Insecta > Coleoptera > Zopheridae > Pycnomerus > Pycnomerus fuliginosus. Next base: position 9,107,194 of record OZ004624.1, on the reverse strand, counting down.
CTCAAAGGGCTATAGCGTTTTTTTGCATTCTGCATTCTGCCACTTTTTTGACATAATGACGTCATCATTGTTATCTTAAATGGCAACCCACATTTTTCTCAACTAATTCGGAATCTACGGTACTAGACCGAAAGTGCAGTCGCGGCCACCCTAGATTTTTAAGAACATCGAAGAAATCGGTGAAAAACCAAGATTTTTGAAAAACAGAAAAACCGGTTAACTTAATTTTTTTGATACAAATAACTCCATTTTATCTGCTTTTGCTTTTTAAAATTTTTCCAGTTTTCACATTTAGTCAAAATTGCCAAACGAATTTAAGAAATTGTAATTGCGCAGTTTAATTCAAACCAAAAAAACGCGATTTTGCGTTTTTCAAAAATCTTAATTTTTCACCGATTTCTTCGATGTTTTTGAACATCTAGGGTGGCTGTCACTGCACTTCCGATCAAGTATGACACATACTTCTATGGCAAGAACATTCGTAGATTCCGAATTAGTTGAGAAAAATGTGCGTTTCCATTCAAAACAAAACAATGATGACGTCATTATGTCAAAAACGGCTGCACCAAACAATTGAGTCACACTATCGGACGCAGAGTGCAAAAAAACGCTATACCCCTTCGATCATTTTACCTGAGAATTAACGATTCAAGAATCATAGGCATTATTCTATACTTTTGTCCAACCCTGTATACAGTGTGTCTCATTTTAACTGGAACCACCCAAATATTTCAGTCAATATTGAGCAAATCAATTCGCTCTTTCTTTGTACCTGTACAGCTCCAAAAACTGTGTTTGCGTTCTTCACCTTTTCCTTATCCCGAAATCTTAGCCCACTTCGATTAATTAAAGAGGCCAAAAATAATGAAATCGTATTAGGCATTTTTTTATCGAAAAATCTTATTAAGAAAAGATGCTCAGGATGAAATGGGTAAATCTGAAGTTTCAGGCCAAAATAAAAATGCTGAATTTCTTGAAGAAAAAACCGAAAATATCGAAAACTTCAATATTCTTGCAACAAAAGGGTTGATGTGTAACAAAAATCAATTGAAATAAATTTGTTTGACATTTGCTGTTGCCCAGGACTGGGCAAAATTTAACAATCGTAGATTAAGATATTTGGTGATATCTTATAACTTCAACTTTTTCTCCGATTGTAAAATTGTGCCCAGCCATAGCTAACAGCAAATGTCAAACAAACTCATTTCAATTGTTTTTTTATTGCATATCAACCCTTTTGTTGCAAAAAGATTGAAGTTTTCAATATTTTTGGTTTTTTCCTAAAGAAATTCAGCATTTTTATTTTGGCCTGAATCTTCGGATTTACCCATTTGGGGTCATCCTGAGCATCTTTTAATAAAATTTTTCGATAAAAAATGCCTAATACGATTTCATTATTTTTGGCCTCTTTAATTAATCGCAGTGGGCTGAGATTTCGGGATAAGAAAAAGGTGAAGTATCCCAGAGATGCAGATTTTGGAGCTTTACACGTAGAAGAAAAGAGCGAATTGATTTGTTCAATGTTAAGCGAAATGTCTGGGTGGTTCCAGATAAAATGAGACACACTGTATGTAAGCCAAAACCTGCAAGCGCAGCCGTGACTTAACCTGATCCTGTGTCAAAAAGTCACATCTTTAGAGGTTATGTGGAAGGTTCTTACCTCAACAGACAAATACACAGAACCCATATGGAACATATTTGACAGTTATTTGCAAAATTTTTCGATAAAACTTCGTAGGGTTCCAAAATAGGGGTACATTTTTGAAAAATAAACGTACTTAATACAAAACTCGACGTGACGAAATCAAAATTGACAATTCTTTGACCTGACCATGTGTCAAAACGCCAAATTTTCAAAGGTTATGTCGACGGTTCTTACCTCAACAGCCAAATAGAACACCTATCGAACAGATTTGACAGTTATTTGCAAACATTTTTCGATAAGACTTTCAAAATAGGGGTAAATTTTTGAATAATAAAAGTACTTAATACAAAATTCGACGTGACGAAGTCAAAATTGTCAATTTGTTGAAACGAAATTTACAAAATACAAACCTCTTGAGCATTTGCCTCTCCGACTCGGTGTAAAAGGGCCAGTCATCATTGACTTCGTTCCACATGTTCCTGTTGAGGTGATAGCAGTTATCCTTCAACGTGGAGATCTGCTTCAAAATCGAAGTCATGCTGTTCTTCTCACGCAGCCCCTCTGAAAAAGACCAGCGAGACGGTTGAGCAACCTCCCCAGCCCATACCCCGAGATACAAACCTTTCGTTAAACGGTCATGTAATTCAACCTTTTTAAATGGCCTCAACGCAAGAAGTTGAATTAATCGCTCTCTGTAAATAACTTTACTATAGACACAAGTGACAACTCGTAAAGTCGTTAGAGAGGATTCGATTCGGGAGGATGAGAGTGAGTGAGAGAGTGAGAGAGAGAGAGAAAAATTTGGTCGAAAAACAATCGGGGGGAGGGAAAAAATCGACATACTTGATGGGCCTCCTGGCAATGTCGGGGACGGATGGCTTGTTCAGCTGCGGCCTTGAGCTGCTCACGTGGTTGCTGCCCAATCCGTTTGACAGTCCGTTCGTCGACGATATCACGGGTTTGCAGGGTGCGTTCGACTGATACGACGACGGTTTCAGGTTGTCCCTCTGCGGGGGTGTGTCCCGCCGTATCGGAGTGAAGGATGTGCGGCTCTGTTTCAGCTTCACTTTCCGTCCTATGTCTTTCTCGTTCGGTTTTATCTCCCTCGTGCTGAAAGACCTTGACGGTGGCCCAAAACTCCCACAGTTCATCTACTACTCACCATTTGTTCTTGTGGTTCTCCTCGGCGATGGTCATCCGATGCTTGGTCGCCTCGTAGATGTCGTCGTTGGCGTGCACCCTCATCTTGTAGGGGATGCTGCCGAGGACTCCGAGGGGGCCCCGGGGTGGTCCCGTCTGTTGGACGCATTCGAAACTACCCCCGGGGCCCTCCATGTCCGCCGTCGACGACATGGAGAAATTGAACGAGGTGCAGCCATTTTGCGACGAAGGGAACGACAATTGCTGGAAAAAAGAAAACGGTTTCAATCATTATTTATGTTGCAGACGATTATGCAAGCGATCCCTGGACCGTCTGCATTGCTGCATGCAATAACAATAAATTTTCGACGGCGGTGCGAATAAAAATAGCAGCCGAGAACAACCCCCGTGACCGGTTTTTGCTGCAAAAAATTTTCTCCCGAGAAAACCGATAAAAGCTATTTGTTTAGTCTTTGAACAATTTCAATCAATTCATGCGGAGGAGGTGGTGCACTTTTATCAGACGGACGCCTGTTAAAAAATTCGCAGTCTCGGAGACGGTAGAAACTACTTTTTCACAGAATTTGTAAGCGTATAGATCGTGAACCAACCATATGATCAGGTTATCGCTAAAGGTAGGTTCTATCGATTGAATAACCTACAATCAGCTTTAAAAAAAAATTTTTCGAAAAAAATGGAATCTTCATCTAAGGTTTTCGACCCAATTATTGACCTTATCGCCATTATTATAAAGAAATTAGATCGCTTTAGTTTTTAGTCACTTTTTGCCACGACTGTATACGTCCGAAACTTCCTCACGTCTTGCTCTCTCTTTTGGCCTTGAGTCTCAGACTCACTCAGTCGGACCTCTTGACTACACAAGACGAGAACAGTGTTTTCTCACGTTTGTGTTTTAAGGTTTAAAGTGTCATGGAATTTACCCGAATTTACTAGCTGGATTTTAACCACAATGTTAAATTTAAATAAAAAAATGGGCAGCTACGGAAGCGGCTGGAACCTCCCCACTTGGTGAATGATCCAATCTTATCACCAATATCAAGTAAATTTTACTTATACAAGCCTAAGGTGTTTTCTGTGATTTTTCTAAGTTTTACGATCTTTTGCCAAAAGGGCACTAAGATTGAATACAATTTTGAAAACAAAATTTGAAGACTTTTCATGTGCTGATAAAGAAAATATGAGTTCATTATTAAAATTTCAAAGTTGATATGCCAAAATGGCACATGCCGTTTGCCGATTGCCACCAAAATTAAATCAGCTCTTCGGCGGGTAAAGGTATCTTTACCTACCAAATTTCAGCCAAATCAATCCAGCAAAATTAAATCAGCTCTTCGGCGGGTAACGGTATCTTTACCTACCAAATTTCAGCCAAATCAATCCAGCAATTTGGACTGTAGCGTGTTATTTATTGTTTCCTCGAAACTTCGAATTTTTCGATTTTATGCCAAAAAGGCGCTAAGTGTGAATACACTTTCAGATACAGAGTTTCAAGGCCTTTCATGTACTGATAAGAAAAATTAGTGTTCATCAGTCAAATTTCATAGTTGGTGTGCCAAAAAGGCACTTGGCGTTTCCGGATTGGCAACAAAATTAACTGGGCTCACCAGAAGGCCAACAGTAACCTCCATACCAAATTTCATAAAAATCTGTCCGGTAGTTTTCGAGGAATCTTGCTCACATACGTACATACATACATACGTACATCCGTACATACACACAGACATTTTTTAAAAACCACTTTTTTGTGATCCTGGGACCTTGAAACGTAAAGATCTGGTGTTATCTCAATTTTGAATTTTGGAGTGATTGCAGTAACCTCCCATTTTTATATGGTTGTGGGGAGGTTAATAGAATAAAAAAAAACCCCGCTTTCACAAATTTAAAACGTGAACGCTGAGTAAACGATTGAAGACATAACAAAATCATAAATGGAAGAATTCTTGGCTACGAAAAGATCTACCAAAAAGTCCGCGAAAGCATATAAGTATCTATGAAGAATAGCCCACAACAAACAACCAAACCGATTTTTACAAAGAATTAAAACAAAAACAATTATTGTAGGCTACCTATCATAGATACTTACATGCTGTCGCGGACTTTTTTGTAGATCTATTTGTTGTCAACAATTCTTCTATATAAGATTTTGTTCCATCTCCAAACGTTTAGGCAGCATTCGCAAAAAAAGCGCACTTTTTCTCCGGATTTATCGGAAGCGTTCCGTTCCCTATGTAAACGTAGGCGAGGCGCCATATACACGTAAAGATATGGATATAATGTAATCAATCGATTTGCCCCAAAATCTTTACAAAAAGAGCAACTTTTTGTAATTTAACCGCACTTCTATCTCTTACAGTTTCCGAGGTCACAATAGTGAGCATTGAACTACTTCCCACCCTATATAGGCTGTCCTATAAGGAGTAACAATACAAGTATAGATTTTTTTTAATGAAACACCCTGTATTTTTATTTTTTATTGGGTTCTATGATGTTTTCTTCTGAAGCGAATGCTTTATTTTGAAAATTGACGCCGCAACAGCTAACATGTTTCGAACACAAACTGCTCGTCATCAAAACCAAAACATTGGCATTATAATCACTTTATTTTAACAGAGTACATATCTAAGTGCTGAAAATGCTGCAACTTATTTTGAGTAAGTACATTCTTGCGTTTCATAAATGAAAATTAAAAAAAAAACACTTGACGACTCACAAAATTTGTGCCACCTGAAAATCGTATTTTACTGAAAATCGCACGATACTAATCATTAGCCAATAGAAAAATTGATTTCTGTGTGTTTACCATGGCAACTCGAGGATTTCCTGGAAATTTTTGATACCTATCTAGACCAACCTAAACGAAATTAATAAGTGGAAATTTTTATGTCAAATCAAATGTCAAAAATCATTTCTATTTCATTTCTGTGGCTGTATCGTTGCTATTTTCTTACCGAATCTGCATTCGAGCATTAATTCATGTCCTGGAAATTTTAGTCGTGCATCCCAACAACGTAATCGGGCCCTCGTGTTCCACTCGGGACGATTAATACGTTGTTGGAATGCACTCCAAAAATTTCCGGAAAGAATTAATGCTCTTATGAGATTATAAGTGATTATTTTATACATTAAGTATTGAACCAATCCAAAGCAGCATTTAGTATACTAGTAACCAATCAAATCCTGATTACAGTGATAATACTACAACGTCAACTTGACACTATTTACTCAATACTTTAATTTATAAAATAATCTGCAAAATACGATTCGTAGTCTCTTGGTTGCCTTGTTGAGTCCTCATGGATGCACTGCTTGTCAAATGGTAGATTTTTTTCGGCCAAAGAGGACTCGAGCAAGCTCTCGTCCTCTTTTTAGCCTAAAAAAATTTTGACTCGTAGTTGACAACCATTCGGACGTCAAAACCCGCAGCAATCAAGAGACTACTCGTCGTATTACTATTGAATAAAACTAAAAAAATACGAAACTTCGATATAGGAACATTTTATATCAAACGAAAACAAATTTAATTATATTATAACATTTCATAACATGTGATGACATTTAAAAATTTCGAAATTTAAACCTCTACATTTTTGAAGGTTCCTAATATTACTGGAAACGAACTTAAGAAGCTAAGACCGTTTTCAATTTTGTGGCCAAAAATCATAAAAACCAAATTAACTTAGTATCCTTAAATATGGCATAATGAAGCATTCATAGCTCTGAAAAAATAAAGCAAACCGCAGAAACACGGTTCTGTCATAGTTACTAGTGTCAATTGTGACGTCCTTAAAAAAGTCATTAGTTCTAAACTGCAAACAATAATAATTTTTTCAAATCGAAGAGTTAGTGCAGCGTAAATTCTTTCAAATATCAATTTTGTGCACCTTTATTTGTAACTTACGTATATTTTTGCACATTAATCAATATTCATTTGGTCCCCGTACATCAAAATTAACGTTTTATTATGAAACCAATTTTTACCCTGACTTTTCACCAAGTGCGCAGGGTTTCCGCACGAAAATTTTAAGCTCTGATGATAGGAAATTTGGTGCCCCCTTTTGCCCCTAAGCCCGATAGACTATATTAAAATAAACAAGTACGAACAATTTCAGGTGACGCAAAATTTAACTCCCTCCCCTTGATTTTTTTCAATGTTTTTTACGTTTTTGTCGTCATCTAATTGACAAAATTTCCAATTTTCATAGTTCTAGGAGACACATGGTTTTTACACCCCCTCCTTGGAATACACCCCCCAGATCGATTTGATTTTTTTCGATACTTTTTCCGGTCGTAACGCAATTGACAAACATTCGGATTTTCATAACTTGAGGAGACAAAAAGTTTTTTCGCCCCACTTAATTTGCCCCCCAGATCGACCTTATTTTTTTCAATATTTTTCCCGTTTATGTCGTCATCTAATTGTCAAAACTTCCAAGTTACATAATCTTAGGAGACAAAAAATGTTAGTATTCAAGAAGAAAAGTTAGTGTCTGTGCATAAGTTTTTTATTTTTCCAACATGTTTCGCTTGGTTAGGGCATCATCAGGGAGTTATCTAATTTTATTTACATTTAACTTGATTAAAATTTAAAAACTTAGAAACTAATTAAAAGTTTTATCACAGGCTTTGTTTATCACAGTTCCACACCTCCAACAACAAAGACAAAAAATGTTTTCACGCCCCCTAATTCGCCCCCCGATTTAATTTTTTAAATATTTTTCCCGTTATTGCCAACATACTCTCGCTCATCACTGAAAGTTTCTAATTTTTGGCCATTTTTCCGTGATTCTGTACCACTGTGGCTTGTAAGATAGCCCAAACCTTCCTTAAAGTATGCTATACAGGATGTTCCAATGAAAAGTATCCACCTCAAATATTTCGTAAACCAAATAAAATATGAACGTTCGCTCGGACAGGTCGATTTTTATTTGGAAGGGGACACTTAAATCCTTGCTTGGCGAAATTTCAAAACTCACTCCCTAACCCCCACCTACCCCCACTTCAAAATTTTAAATGGCAACCCCCCACTTGTGATACATCATTTGAAAGCTAATTTCATTGCCAATCTAACGTTGCAACAATTTTTGATATTTGTTCAACTCTAGCGCCCTCTATGGTCAAATTTCAAATTACATTAGGGCCCTTTGTGATGCATCATTTGGGAGGGTCTGAAATTCTCTGTAAACTGATGCAAGAATTTTTGAAATCCACCCACTCGTTCAAAAGTTACATTGAAAGACATGAGCTGGTTCTGGACCTAGGAATCCTTCAAGATTAGGCTGTAACTTTTGAACGAATGCATAGATTCAAAAAATTCGCATTAGTTTACAGATAATTTCAATCCCTTTCAAATGATGTATCACAAAGGGCCCTAATGTAATTTAAAATTTGACCAAAGAGGGCGCTAGAGTTGAATAAATATAAAAAATTGTTACAGCGTTAGATTGGCAATGAAATTAGCTTTCAAATGATGTATCACAAGTAGGGGGTTGCCATTTAAAATTTTGAAGTGAGGGTAGATGAGGGTTAAGGGGTTAGTTATGAAATTTCGCCAAGCATGGATTTAAGTGTCCCCCTCCAAATAAAAATCGATCTGTCCGAGCGAATTTTCGTATTTTATTTGGTTTACGAAATATTTGGGGTGGATACTTTTCGTTGGAACATCCTGTATTTCAAAAACCGAAGGTTGAAAATTGGTAGTGGGGTGATTTTCAAATCAAATACTGCAAAAATAACTTTTCTCACAAAATTACGGTTCGCTTCAGGTGAAAACATGATTAATTAATGTTACTGGGAATTCATCATAGAATCCAATTTAAAACTAGTGTGTTCTATTAAAAAAAACCTATGTCTGTGTTGTTACTCCTTAGTGAGACAGCCTGTATACAGGATTGTATTTTTAAAATGTGCCTTGTTCCACCCTCTGCAACTTTGTATTTAACAATTTTTCGCTATCTCTAACAGCAATGGAGATATCACAATTGGGACACTCCGTGTAACTTTCAATTTCACGTAAGGTAAAAGTCCTTTTTTCTCAAGCCACAAACCGTAAGAGGAAGCTTGAACTCGTAAACTTTGAAAGTTTACGACTCGCAGCTTGACCCAGAAAACCGATCCTAAGGGCTGAAAATTTCACACTTCAAGATTCCGGGTCAATTATAAATCAATTACATCTAACGACAAGTGAAAAAATTAACGACTCTTACAAGAGATTCCATTTTAATGGCGCAAGAAACTCATTTGAACTTTTAGACCATTAGCTTAATTCTGGTGTTATCACGGACTACGTCAAGACTTATCTCGAGGATTTTTCCGCTCCTGATATAGTTTAGTCAAAATATAGCGATATTCTTCGTGAAGTCCGGAGGCAAGGTCGTGCGTATACCTAAGGTTCACGCTTCCATCCAGGCCGGAACACTGAAATTATTTCTAAATTGAAAGTCGACCTTCCATCAGCCTTTAATTTTACTTTTCTCGGTTCGCTTTCAAAGCGCGCCATTGTTTTTTTTTCGCGGGCGTTCCGCAAGGATTAACCTTTACGGTAGTTTATTGTTGATATTTCTGTGTTACTTGCTGCCATGTTATTAGGTATTGAACGTGTTCGAAAAAATCAACACGGGAAAGGGGAATTTTTCGACAAGGTTATGCGCGTGCGACATTTGTGTGTGTGTGTGTGGTATTCTGTGTAAATATTTTGGGGGCACGTGTCTTGGAGAGGTTTGGGCTTGAGGTGAACTGTGGACAAGGTGCTTCATTCTTGAACGATAAGATTAAGAGGGCGCTGAGCACCTGAAATTCTGATCGTCTTTGGTTATTTTTAACGCTGAAATTCAGTTAAAGGTCACCTCTAAAAAATCAAGAACACAGAAATCTGATTGACAGCTGTCAATTCTTGAAAGCGTAAAGATCACTTCATAATGCTACAAATTTTTGGTTTTTTATCTTTCTTTATGTACAGTCTGGTCCAAATGTATGGTTCTCACGGCCAAACCAAGAGGTAAATAAATAAAATAAAAAAATCATGTTATTGTTAGATTATTAGAATAAAATATATTGCCTTCATTTTATCGCAATTTGGAAACTCCTATCTTATCGCAATAAACATTTATAATTTTTTTTTAAACGGCACCATTCATGTTTGTAATTTTTTTGGGTTCCCTTTGATGACCTCTTTACGGCTATGACTTTATTTTTTTTGGAAAGCTTTCATTTTTATTAAAAAAAAAATGGGCAGCTACGGAAGAGGCTAGAACCTCCCCACTAGGTGAATGATCCAATACAACGCTTTCACTCGAGGGGTTAACCACTTAGCGATTTTGGTGTACGGTTCTCTGATGGAAATTTGGCAATTTTCTAGCAATTTTGGCGATTTTTAGCGATTTTCCTGCAATTTTGGCAATTTTCTAGCGATTTTGGTAATTTTCAAGCAAGTTTCCGGCGATTTTCAAGCAAGTTTCCAGTGATTTTGTAGCAATTTTGGCGATTTTCGAGCGAATTTCGCATATTTTTTTGGAGACTTGAAAATTTTCAAGCAATTTCGGCGATTTTTAAGCTCCTTCTGTGGTCTTTAATGTTTCATTTTTTAGATTCCCTCTACTGATTTTGGACAAATTTTACAAATACAATTTTAGCGATTTTGGCGATTGTCTTACAATTTGCGATTTTGTGTACACAAATTTACTATGTGGTTAACCCCTCGCTTTCACTCCCAGTGGGGGTCGGGCGTGTAGATGGGGGGGTTGTGCGGATCGAGCGGATTTTTATTCCGATCCGGATCGGATCCGGATTTGCGAAAAAAAATTATCCGGATCTAAAAATCCGGATCTTAGTTTGCTCAACTCAACCTCAACTTTTTAATTTCGATTATTTCCAAACTACTTTTTAAACCAATCAATTACTCATTTTAAAATTTCTATCAATCAAATTCATTTAAGAGCGATTAATGCATTTTATCGCAGCTTGCACGAGTCATTTAATCGTTTCCTCAACGACTTGATCTTGAACACAATAATTTCTTCACTGCTGAAAATCAGCATGTAAACACAATTGTGGGAAATAAAGGTGCATAAATATGACCATGTGCATAAATATGCCCCATGTAATTTTGCAAACGTGACGTCATTTTGACGTATACAGTGACTACCAAAATGTGCGGAGTGACTAACCATGTCTATACTCAACCAAGATTAAAGTCAAACCAATTCATTTCAATTGCTTTTTATGCCACAGCAAACTTTTTGTTTTGTCTGGAAGATTTTCTCCCAACAAATTTAACATTTTTATTTTGGCCTCAAACTTCGGATTTGCCCATTTGAAGTCATCCTGAACAACTATTTTTTATAAAATGTTTCGATAAAAAAATGCCCAAAAAGAACGGATTGATTTGGTTAATATTAACCTAAATATTTGGGTGTTTCCACTCCAACCGAAACACACTGTATAAAGGCTTGCACTTTTGATATAGGCAACCCCGGCTTAAAAAATCATACTTTTATCAAAATAAAGACTTTAATTTGCAAAATAATCTTACCGAATACCACTCGTGCGTCGCTATTGCAATCGGTTAAATTTTAGAAACAATTACTCAAGTTTTGTTGCCGTATAGGTAAAACAATGCGAACTGAATTGCCATTTATTATGAAAGATTAAAGCCCGAGAGCAAAAAATGAAGATGCCAATCAACATTATGTAGCATCACGATTTCGTTTTAAAGGAACTTTCACTGTACACAGGACAGTGAAAAATGTGGCAAGGCGAAATGACGCTTTTGACATGTTACAGATCAGAATGACTTCCAGTGCAAACTTTGCAAAAAAATATATAAAAAAGAAGGACTTTAGAAGTTACTTAAGAAAATAAAAAAAACTAAGCAATTTTTCGTTTTTTTGACCAGACAAAATTATCAGTCTTTTTGTGTTAACCCTCCTCTCCGATTCATGTTTGTCTTCTTACTCGTCGACTTCAATTGTTATACAGGGTGAGTCTGAAAGACTCCACATCCATTATTCCACAGAATCTACTGTTCAAATGATGAAGCTTGGTGCAAAAATTATTGGTCAATTGTGATTCTTCTTGATGTTATAAGTCGCCAAAAATCTTCATTTTTAAATATCTTTCGAAAGGTGTATCGTAGGATTTTGAATTTTTGCACAGCATTGTTACAGACCAAGAAGCAACTGCTGATGGTACTTATGACGGCTTAACTTTACTTTAGCGGAAACCGTGTATGTACTGAAACTGCACATATTCCCGTTCGGAATGATGAGCTGAGTACAACGGTACCCGTTTTTTCTTGCGGAAACGCACCGTTGCCAAGTTATAGGTTTCCGCTAAACTAAAGTCCGTACGGACGGGGTTAACTTTACTTTAACGGAAACCTTGTTAGCACTAAAACTGCACATACTTCCGTTGGGAATGATGAGCTGAGTATAACGGTACCCGTTTTTTCTTGCGTAAACGCAACGTTGCCAAGTCACAGGTTTCCGCTAAAGTCCCTAAAGAAACCACGTGCACGTTAAAATTTTGTATGTTCTGGTTGAGAATAACGAGCTGATTCAACGTCACGTCATTTTTCTTGCGCAAGCGCACTGCGGCCAAGTTTCAACTGGTTTTATGAAGTTTTTATGGTACTACTTTAGCAAAAACCATGCAATATCTGGGAACGAAATGACACGAAAATACGTGCAGATCCTCTTCCCGACCCTATGACACAGATCAATGAGTAGTATTTCGCATCGCTCAGCTTAATATCGATATTGTAAAAATATTATTTAGGTATTTTAGTTGACAAGGCTTTCCATATGGTGTCACCAAACGTATCCATTTTTATATGGAGCGACTGAATGACAGTAAATGATTGTCTTCGCCTGATCTTCACACTGACTTTTTCTTTAACTAGCAATATTGGGCTAAGCGAAAAGTAGGTAATAAATACTACTTATTGACCTGTGTTTTAGGGTGGGGAAGAGTATTTGAGGCTCCATATAAAAACGGATACGTTTAGTGAAACCATATGGAAAGCCATCTCCTTGTCAGCTAAAATACCTAAACTAAATTTTTACAATATCGATATTAAGCTGAGCGATACGAAACACTACTCATTCATTGATCTGTGTCATAGGGTCGGGAAGAGGATCTGTACGTATTTTTGTGTCGTTTCGTTCCCAGATATATTGCATGGTTTTCGATAAAGTATTTATATAAGAACCTCATAAAAATAGGGGAAACTTGGCCACAGTGCGTTTGCGCAAGAAAAATGACGTGCCGTTGAAATCAGCAAGTCATTCTCAACCAGAATATGTAAAGTTTTAACGTGTACGTTGTTTCCGCTAAAGTAAAGTCCCTATAGACTTTAGTTTAGCGGAAACGTGTAACTTGGCAACGGTGCGTTTGCGCAAGAAAAATCGGGTACCGTTGTACTCAGCTCATCATTCTGAACGGGAATATATGCAGTTTGAGTTCATACAAGGTTTCCGCTAAAGTAAAGTTGACCCCTTATGGCATTAGCTTGAAAGCGTTATGCCAATTTTCACTTGTTATCATACGGTAAGCTGTCACGTTTACTACTAATATTATTCTTTATTGTTATTATGCTATAATTGATTATTTTATTTTATTTTCTTATTTTACTTTTTTATTTTAATACTGCGCTTTTGTCCTGTAATTGGAGAAATCTGTTGGGCAATAAATGTTATTATTATTATTATTATTATTATTATTATCCAAAAAGCGGATCTCTGTTATACAGGGTGGCCCCGATGTTATTTGGCCTTGAACTTTTTTATGTTTGAAAATACTGTTAATTTGCCTATGCGGCCATATTCCCCGTTTAGTTCTAAAACTTTTTTGGGTCTTAAAATTTTTCGAAAAAACTGACCACTCACGAGAAAAATTGACAAAACCGAAAACATGATACAGGTAATCACCTTAAAACCAATGATGAGTCTACCTCATAAAAAAGTGAAATTACCATCAATGTTTTTTCTTCAGTTGTGAGCAATGGTTCTGGGCACAGATGTAGGACAACACCTTCAATGCAAAAAAAACAGTTGAAATGTGATGCGTGTCAACGTACACTTTGATTTTTATTGAAATTTTAGGTTTATCACGATGATCATGTTTTTGGTTTTTTCAATTTTTCTCGTGAGTGGTTAGTTTTTTCGAAAAATTTTAAGAGCCAAAAAAGTTTCAGAATTGAACGGGGAATACGGCCGCATAGGCAAATTAGCAATATTTTCAAACATAAAAAAGTGCAAGGGCAAATTACATCGGGGCCACCCTGTACAACAGGGATCCGCTTTTTGGATAATGTCTTAAGTACCATGAGTAGTTGCTTCTTGGTCTGTAACAATGCTGTGCAAAAATTCATAATCCTATGATACAGCTTTCGAAAGATATTTAAAAAGAACGTTTAAAAATGAAGATCTTTGGTGGCTTATAACATCAAGACGAACCACAATTGACCAATAATTTTTGCACCAAGTTTCATCATTTGAACAGTAGATTCTGTGGTATAAAGGCTGTGGAGTCGTTCAGACTCACCCTGTATTTACACGAAGATGAAATTTATAACACGAGCCAAATGCGAATGAAATGGAAACGGAACAATAAAAAGCACTCCAAAAAAGAATAAAGAGAATAAAGAGGTGAGAACACGTGTAGGCAGCGTCAAAAGCAATCATTTATGTCTTTATAAAACATCATTTGTAACGAAATGGATGTTAGTCCAAAAAAAAGCGACAATTAATGACTTAAATGACTTCACTGGAAGTTTAAACGGAGATTCAGGTTGCTTGTGAGAGGCAATTTAAAAAAAATCCAAAAATTTCTCTTGTTTATACTAGGGCTGTGCGATATCGGAATTTGAATATCGAATATCGATATTTAAAATTTAATCGATATACCGATATATCGATAAACCGATATATCGATATACCGACGTATCGATATATCGATATATCGATATACCGATATATCGATATACCGATATATCGATATACCGATTTATCGATATATCGATATATCGATATACCGATACACCGATTTATCGATATATCGATATACCGATAACTAAATATACCGATTTATCGATATATCGCCTTATATCGGTACTTATACAATTGTATCGATATCGTTACTGTGGTATTATATCTGTAATCGAGTAATATCTTAGTTTTAAGAGCTAGATAGGTATGAATAGGTAATAGACCTTTGCGATTTCCAATTCTCTACAAGTCGTTTAAATAAGTATAGTAATTCCTACCATCACTTGTTTAAATTGTTTATATATACTAATTGTTTATACACTGCACGAAAATATTGATATCTCCGAGAATATCTCCAAGACATATACGCAAAGATTCCTCAATTTTGTCAATTCATTTCAATGTTAGCCAGTTGTCAACAAATGACTGAATCAGGCCGAATACCTACTCCTACATTTAAAAGAAGTCGGAACTTCAGAAATGTCATTATATACGGGACACCGGTTATCGATATACCGATATTTCGATATATCGATATATAATAACTTATCGATATACCGATATATCGATATACCGATATACCGATATATCGATATATCGATATACCGATATATCGATATATTACCGATATATCGATAACTTATCGATATATCGATATTTCGGTATATCGATAACACACTTTTATCGATATATCGATATATCGATATTCGATATATCGATATATCAAATAAAAGTCGCAGGCCTAGTTTATACACCAAAATTTTCAAGTTGTCAACCCATCGGTTGCTTGTCATGAAAACACGTTTTTTCCAATTTAGGAACATTCGATGAACACCTTTTGGGTTGGTTACGAAGGCGTAGAAAGGACACGAGTAAAAAATTTTCATATTTTCGACTTCGAAGTCGAAAATTTCGACTTTGAACTCGAAATTTCGACTTCGAACACGAAATTTCGACTTCGAACTCGAAAATTTCGACTTCGAACTCGAAATTTCGACTTCAAACACGAAATTTCGACTTTGAACACGAGATTTCGACTTACAACTCGAAATTTCGACTTCGAACACGAAATTTCAACTTCAAACTCGAATTTGAATCTACTGCGCAAGTCCTACTTCCTAACTCGAAAATTTTATTAATGCGCATGTGCGAACTTCGAACGGCGCAAGCGTCGCACATCAGATGGTCTGTGGTCTGTTTGTGTGCCGTGTACCATCTGATGTCCGACGCTTGCCCCGTTCGAACTTCGCACATGTATGCGCATTAATAAAATTTTCTAGTTAGGCAATAGGACTTGCGCAGTAGATTCAATTTCGAGTTCAAAGTCGAAATTTCGAGTTCGAAGTCGAAATTTCGTGTTTGAAGTCGAAATTTCGAGTTCGAAGTCGAAATTTTCGAGTTCGAAGTCGAAATTTCGAGTTCGAAGTCGAAATTGTCGAATTCGAAGTCGAAATTGTCGAGTTCGAAGTCGAAATTTCGAGTTCGAAGTCGAAATTTCGAGTTCAAAGTCGAAATTTTCGAGTTCGAAGTCGAGAATATGAAAATTTTTTACTCGTGTCCGTTCTACGTCTTCGTAGTTGGTACTTTAAGTATTTCTTATTTTAACGATCGGAAAATTCAAAAAAATCGAATCGCCAAAAACATGAAATCTTTACGTTTCAGGGTCCTGGGAACCCAAAATAAGTGTTTTTTGAAAAAATGTCTGTGTGTCTGTCTGTGATCACGCTGCAGCTCAAACTACTGAACGTATCGAGATGAAATTTGGCACACATATTCAGTGGGAGATTTGTAGGTGCTGATTAGAATCTGGGCCACATCGGTTCACCGAAAGTGCCTTTTTGGCAAATCAACTTTAAAAATTTAAATGCAAACTACCATTTTTGGCGTTACCATATAAATGCTCTTCGAATTCTGCATCTAAAAATGCAGCAGAGAAGCGGCTGGAACCTCCCCATCGCGTGGATCTTTGTATTCTGTGTAGATAGTAGTCAATTCAACAGAATTTTTTTAATCCTTGACTAATTTCGCAATTTTCTGACAAATATCGACATCACCTCGGACATCACCCATCACATTTGACAATATGTTCCTTTTAAGGTTAATCTTTTGCCACCTTTTTGACAATAACTGCCACTTTATGTCATCCACTGTCAGCCCGCTCCCTTTTATTGAGAAAGAATTTTTTCTCTATTTTCTACTGAAATGGCCGAAACTGTGAACACATTTTTAGAACCAGAATTTGATCGCCTTTCTAATGGCGACATAAAAAATGAGGTCTTGTATTTAAAATTTTAAGTTGATATGCTTAAATGGGACTTCCCGTGGGCCAATTGCTTTCAAAAGCCTTTCAGGTCTTCAACGGGTCACCCGATCTCCATGTACCAAATTTCAGCCAAATCGATTCAGTAATTTGGGCTATAATGTATTTTTACCGTTATTATAAAATTTCGCTTTTTTGATCCAAACAGCGCTAAATGCTAATTAATTTTGTCCTATTAAAAACCAGAATTTGAAGACCTTTCTGATAGTGACAATAAATGTTTCAAAAACTTGTTTTTAATGGTCAATTGAAAAAATAATTTTAAATTTGGAAATTGGTGTGCCAAAACGGCACTTTCCGTGCGTCGATTGAATTCAAAATTTGTTCAGCTCTTCGACGTGTAATGCAATCCCCATGTGCAAAATTTCAGCCAAATCGGTTCAGGGGCTTGGGCTGTACCGCGATTTTAAAGTCCGATAATAATCAATTTTTTTTTTATTTTTGGTCAAAAGGGCACTAAGAATGAATACACTTTTAGAAGCAGAATTTGAAGGTCTTCCTTATGGTGAAGTGAAAAATGGGGGTTTGCATTTAAAATTTAAAAGTTGATGTGCCAAAATGGCATTTCCGGTTGCACGATTGGCTCCAAAAGCTTTTCAGATCTAAGTTAGGTTACGAGATGCCTATGTTCCAAATTTCAAATAAATCGGTCTAGTAGTTTTGGCTGTGGCGTGATTACAAACGAACGTACGAACGTACGAACGTACAAACGTACGAACGTACGTACGAACGTACGTACGTACGTACATACACACAGACACATTTTAAAAACCCCTTTTTTGGGTTCCTGAGACCTCAAAACGTGAAGATCTGGTGCTATCTCAAATTCGAAAATTTTAGTGATTGCAGTAACCTCCCTTTTTTTTAAATTGTGATGGGGTTGGGGAGGTTAAAAGGCCCCTTTTTGAGTTTTTCTTAGCAAAAGGGCATTTTGTCATCGAATTCGATAGCTGTTGCATTGCTGGATCGAAAACCTTGGTGCCATTTTTTCGAAAAATGTGAAAAACATTTGTATTTTAGATTTTAGTATAAATGAGCGCCGGGTGCATCAGCCCTCCAACCGCTCCGCACGCCTGACCTTGGTTAAATAAAGTTAAATGCTACATTTACAAATTCTGTGAAAAAGTAGAAGTTTCTACCGTCTCCGAGACTGCCAATTTTTTTACTACCAGCCAATTAGAGCATTGGTTTTCAATCAACAAAGTTAATTATTACAGTAAACGGTTCCTGGTCGCGTCTAATTGGCCGTTCCCTATACAGTGGCTTTCTCATCTTGCCTCTCTCTTGTCCCTTCATTCACTACTTGTTGCAGGTACCGTATTATCGAACAGGTAGAAGGCCATCGAAATCGACCATAAACGAAATTATTAAATCAATTTGTGAGAAAGTCAACCTCCACAAGCCGCGCTTATACGGCAAGAAACTCATTATTATATCAAAGCGTTGAAGCTATTTTTTTTTTCTATCTCAAATCCTTTCTGTCAAGCTGTAAAAACACACCCACTATAGTGTTTTCACAGCTGCCAAACCTGGCATTATCGCAATCGAAACCACCAAACTCGAAACTGGAAAAGTGGTGGAGGGAATAAATTTTTGGAAAAAACAGGAAAGGAGCAATAAACCGCCTTATCTCGGCTTGATAAGACCGTAAAACCCTGCAGTCATCGTATTTTTTCCAAAACCAAATCAGGCTCGAATGTGGGATAAACTAACTGTACCCGAGCAATTCGTCGTGTGTTACTTTTTACTTAGCGACTTCCTAATAGATAAACAAAGTCGTTTACATCGGCCGCGATTAAAATAAAACGCAGAAAAAGGAAGATCCTATTAGAAATTGGTGCTTTCCGTGTAAATACTCCAAAAAAGACTGTTATTAAAATCGGCGGGGAGAAAGTGGACGACGAAATATTTTCGTGAAACGGGGCAAAATTCGACTTATTTGGTGAAACTGGATGAGTCACCGTTCAATGCCGACGTCGTGCCAATTCGTAGGTCAACATGGTTCGCATACCTGGCGTCGCGACGCCTATCAATTACATAACATGGATTTTTGAGTGGATGACGTCAAGGAGTACCATTACATTTAATAACGCGACAATTTAGTACGTGAATTGAATTTGGATTACGTAATCCCGGACGCGGTTCGAAGAAGCGGCTTGCGTAGATGGTTTTTTGGTTTTTTCAAATTAGGGTTAAACTAAAGCGAGATTCTTTCTTTGTCGCACAGCTGTAGAATTGTAAAATTCCGCCAGCAAGAAAATAATGTATTTTTATTACAAATGTGCGAGAGAGAAAGAATTTAGCTCAAGTACAGCCTTAAACAATAATTTTATGGTGGCGATGATGGCACGTGTCCTGTGTTGTCTTAATGAAAATATGAGCATGAAAACGTTGATGGACATGACCATGACCATGGTGCATTGGGAAAACCATTTCGTTAGTCTCCTTTCTATTGCAATTACTGTGATTGGAATGAATTTCACGAGTTGAGGCTTAAAAAAAGAAAAATTGGAATAGATACTATTTGTTTGCCTGGCTGAATTCCGCACTATTTAAAAAAAAAATTAATAAAGGTAAAATTTTCATTCAAAGAGTTTGTTTTGTGATGACGTCACATTCCGATAGACAATGTTTATGATTGACCGCCAAATCAACCAAATAGAGGTAGCTCAAGGCATTTTTGACATAAATATTAACGGAGATCATAAAAAAAATTATCTGCAGTGGGCTTTTTCCTTTCTTTGCGACTTTATGTTGGTACCTCGGTTGTACGCTGGCGATTCAGATTACTTGTTCAAAAAAACTGGCAAGTAGGCTGGCAAGCTTACGTGATGTACAGTCGGGGATTTTGAAGATGCTCACCCCCCTGCAGCGATTCACTTTGTCGACTCATTGCTGCATTTCGATTGATGTTTATTTGACACACATTAAGCAGGTGGGTATCTTTAAAGCCCCCGACTGTACAAAGAGACGCAACAATTTTTAGCCTGATTTTTATAGGCAAAAATTATGAAAACAAACAAAAAACTGGACAGGGAAGCGTCCACGATCGCAAACTTCAAATCAATTGGTCGAAAAATTTACCAGCCCAGATTTGAAAATCTTAATTTTCAGATAATTGGAAAAATAGAGATTTTCGAAAAATTTCAATGTCACTATTAAATTCAGGAGATGAAAATTGACCAAAAATTGAGGTAATCCAAAATTGGATTTCGTGAGTTGAATCCTCCTAAGAACGTATTTTCTCGTATTTTAATGATAAAAAGTTGCACCTTTTTTAACGGACGTAAAAAATGCACATCCTAAATATTAGAATTCGTTCTTAATGGTTAATTTTGAAACGAAAAGGGGACTCTTTTAAATCAGTGCTTTGTGAAATTTACGAACCTACGAATATGCAGGGTCATTATTTGTTACAAATGATTGTAACATTGTAGGTGGGTTAGACCGATTGTTTGTTGTCAGCATGGATTTAAGTGTCCCCCTCCAAATTAAAATCGACCTGTCCGGGCGAATTATCATATTTAATTTGGTTTACGAAATATTTGGGGTGGATACTTTTCATTGGAGCACCCTGTATTAAAGCCATGTATGTACAGGGTGATTTTTAAATTGTGTCGCCAAATTCAAGAGGTGATTCCTTACAATATTTTAGGAAGAAAAGTTCCTATGAACATTATTATGCACGAAAATGTTTAATACCCAAGAATTGACTAAAGTTGACTAAATAATTCTCAATGTATCAACCCCTTGGCCTCAGCGTATCAGAATTGTGCCAAATAGACACCAAAAACATGTCTAGATGAATTCCAATAAAAATTACATGCAGAAAATATACAGAAGATCTCCCCAAAAGAGATGAAATTTTCGGTGTTTCGAGCCAAATCGATCTAAATGGTCTAAATAAAAAATATGTCAAGTCAAAAGGACCCCTTACATAACCACAAAACATCCTGAATGAAGATCATTCAATTCACCCCAATAGACGGTAGCCCCAAACTAGAACTTTTTTTTACCTCTTTTAAAAAATAACGTCGGGCTTTCAGAAAATTATGGTTTCAAAAACCCTTCTAATCCTGAACGATTCGTGAAGAACATTAGAACAGGTCACGGCCAATCAATATAAATGTCATATAATCATTTTTATTGTCTTATAATTCCCGTTCGCTATATCGATTTATAAATTTTCAAAGCTCGTTAGTTGCTAATCAAGAAAACTGATAAGCGCAAACATTTTAAAGCCCATTAAAATTGTTGTTTACGTACTCCTTTGTCCAAATTATATGACAAAACAAGTTTTTAATAGATCCGGATCCGGGATAAACATACCAAATCGTGGTTGAAACTGCAGTATTTTGATGAAATTTGGCGCGAGGGTAACCAATCACCTTCGTTTGTTTGATTTGAAGGAAGGCTGCGCAATTTAGACCAATTAACATCGTGCGTTAGATCCGTGCAGATGGCCGATCACAGCGATCGAATCACAGCCGAGCGAGCACATTGCCGTCGATTGATATGAAGTATCAAAGCGCGACATTTAATTATAAAAATTTTTAACCCTGAATCCGTTCCGACGACCTTCGATTTCACCGCATGAAAAAATTACATATTTAGAGAGACAATGGACTTTTCTTCTTTTTAAAGGTTATACACGTCGACAATTAAAAATAATGCTCCGTTGCACTTAACTTTCTAATACCGATTCGAATTAGAACAACGAGTTGTATAAGAATTCGGTTTTATGTAATATTTTGTGCGAAAGTCGGAGCCGTGGAATTTTGGGGGATGAAAAGGAGTCAAGTTGAAGAAAAGGAGTCACGAACGTGTTGTTGCGAAAATGTCCTCTACGCCCTTCTGAATGAGCACGGTAATTGGATGCAATTAGCGAAATCCGTCTCTCTTTACCATTGACGTACCTACGTTTCGTTGAAAATTCAAAACGGTTATGTAAGAAAGGAACGATCAAAATAAACAAGAGAGCACGGTTCGATCAATTTAGGGACGCCCACGGTACTTAGATATTCATGAATTCAGCGGAGTGCAAGAGATAGAGCCACGGAATGAAATTCAATTAAGCCTCCAAGTTTAGGATTTGAATTGTTTCGTCTTATCGTTGAATTATTCCGAGTTATTTTCAGTTTTTCGCCTTGTTAATACTTAAACCGAGCTAAAAGCTGCAAAATGAGCGTAAAAGTCTGTAAAGAAGCCTTTTGCATTTACACGTAATACATCTCGAAGGATCTTCTTGTGACCTTTGATCTTCAGGTTCTTGACCACGGAAGGTATAGAATATAGATATAAGCTTGGTCTATGATGGTTTGGTACGATGCCGAGACTAGTCTTGATTTTGTCGTGGTCTCGAATTCAAGACAAGACCAATATGCTTTCACTTTAAGTCAAGATCGAGACTAAGATTGACCAGCTCAAGACCAAGAGTCTTGTACTAAAAGTCTCGGTCTTGGTCAAATTTTTGAAAGAATGACCCCAAGTCCTCAGAAAAATTCCACTTTGCATTCTCAAAATCCACTACAAGAATAATTTTTAAAGTCTGCTAGAATAGTTATTTGTACACCAATGTTTCAAAGATATTTGCAGTTCGCATAACCAGAATTCGCGGCACGAGCGTAAACGAGGACTATAGAATGATAGTTAGGATCTATAAGCACACTTTCAAAAAGAGGTATACACAACGTTTTTTGTACGGACCAACAATTACCAACAATTTGTCATCATTCCACAAATATTGGGTGGAATGAATAAAATGTTACACGATCGAGCGGCATTTCCAAATTAACAAAGGACTAGTAAAATGTGAATATTTTACTATATAACATTAATATAATTTTGTGTCAATAATGCTTGCTGAGCAAAGGCAGTTGTGACTACATAATTCGTATTTCTTTGAGTTCAAATTTTGTTGTCACATCACCTATCTGCAAGTGGGGTTTTCCCAAAGGTTCCTTCGGCCTTCTCTAATTACCTTTTTCCTGTCAATCTTTCTAGGGGTAATTCTTTGCGGATGTTGCAACTAAAGTTTACCTGTTTAAAAGTTTAAGATTTAGGAGACCGAGATTCAGAATCCAAAGCAGGTCTAATATTATGTAAGGTATACTGACACGGAAAATTGAAAACATGCAATCTTTTAATTTTTTTTTCCTATGGTTTTCTCGAGGGTTTTTCTAAGTTAAGTTTTGTTTCTCAAATAAACACAATATAGTATATTATTGACCAAGGTAGATAAGAACTATTTTACCCCAAGTGGCAAGATTGTTACAAGACGCGAGGGCTAAAATACTCTTCTCTACCGTGGTGAATATAGTACTTTTAACCTCCCCACTCCACTTCACAATTTAAAAAAAAGGGAGGTTACTGCAATCACTAAAATTTTCGAATTCGAGATAAGACCGGATCTATACGTTTTGAGGTCTCAGGAGCCCAAAAAAGTGGTTTTTAAAATGTGTCTGTACGTACGTTTGTAAACACGCCACAGCCAAAACTACTAGACCGATTTAGCTGAAATTTGGTGCGTAGGCATCTCATAACCCAACTTAGATCTGAAAAGCTTTTGGAGCCGATCGTGCAACCGGAATTGCCATTTTGGCACATCAACATAAAGCATCAGTTATTGTTAAAAGGGTGGTTTTTAAAATGTGTCTCTATGTATGTACGTACGTTCGTACGTACGTTCGTAAACACGCCACAGCCCAAACTACTCGACAGATTTAGCTGAAATTTGGTACGTGTGCATGTGATAACCCAACTTAGATCTGAAAAGCTTTTGGAGCCAATCGTGCAACTAGAAATGCCATTTTGCCACATCAACTTTTAAATTTTAAATGCAAACCCCCATTTTTCACCTCACGATAGAAAAGGCCTTCAAATTCTGCTTCTAAAAATGTATTAATTTTTAGTGCCCTTTTGATCAAAAATTGAAAAAAAAATGATTTTTATCCAACTTTAAAATCGCGGTACAGCCCAAGCCCCTCAACCGATTTGGCTGAAATTTTGCACACGGGGATTGTATTGCACGTCGAAGAGCTGAACAAATTTTGGATCCAATCGGCCCACGGAAACTGCCGTTTTGGCACACCAATTTGTAACTTTAAAATTATTCACTCATTTAACCATCCAAAACAAGTTTTTGAAAGATTTATTGTCACCATCAGAAAGGTCTTCAAATTCTGGTTTTAAGTAAGACAAAATACGTTCGCATTTAGTGCTCTTTGGGTCAAAAAATCGAGATTTCATAATAACACTAAAAATACATTATAGCCCAAATTAGCGAATCGATTTGGCTGAAATTTGGTACATGGAGATTGGGTGACCCGTTGAAGACCTGGGCTGCAATTCTCCAAATCGTTCGACTTTGTTCGTATACGGACAACTCGAACGAATGAAAATCGAATGCGAAACAAAATCGGGATTCTTGGAGACCCTTCGAGTTAAACCTTCGACGTGACTCGAACGTTCGAAGAGTAACAACGGCAACGCTGTTGAAAATACAGTGTGCCATTTAGTTGCAGGCGTTTTAATACGAAATTCCCCAGTATCTGTCATATTGTCATTTCGTTTTGAGAACAGAGTTGATAATTTGTGTTTTAATTAAATGAACAAAAGGTGAAACTTGTCGGAAAGACTTCGAAAATTTCATTTTTAATGGCTGCATTAGGCTCACGGAACATTAGTTCTGAACAAAAGCACGAGATGCTGGAATTTATCCAGAGTCACCCGGAGCTAAAATCAGGAAAATTTTCAAAACAATTCACAGCTAAAAGTGCACAAAAGCTGTGGGAGTCCTTGAACACACTCAATGCAATGCCCGGTGCAAAGAAAGAGTGGACTAAGTGGAGAAAGGTTAAGGCGGAAGCTCTGCTTGGAGCCACCATGTGAGGTTCCAAAATATCTATTAAATTTGCAGTTAACTCTTTATTAAGACGGTATCGCTTAACAAATTGTGTGTTTGACAATTCAGTGAAAGGGTCACCTTTGGGGTGAAACCTTCTAGCTGGTTGATTGGCTAATATTTCTGCTTCTTCTAATGCCCCCACGGCGGCCAAGTTAATTAAATCATCCATTTTGCCTTACACTTCGTTGAAACAAGTTTAAAGAGGCCACTGCACTAACAATTTCTCACTATAACCTCAAAAACTTGACACATGCCGTACACGACTTGAGTTTCCGAACAGTCCGGACCACTCGTTGCGTTTCCGTACGGAGAAATCGTATGCGAATCAGCCGATGGCATTCGAGAATCCACGATTAGTAGAATCCTTCGAAATTGACCCGTTTTCGCATACGAATACAACTCGAAGACACTGGAGAATTGCAGCCCTCAAAGGCTTTTGGAAGCAATTGGTCCACGGGAAGTGCCATTTAGGCAAATCAACTTTAAATTTTAAATACAAAGGTCTCCTTTTTTATGTCGCCATTAGAAAGACGATCAAATCCTCGTTCTAAAAATGAATTCACAGTTTCTGCCATTTCAGTGGAAAATAGAGAAAAAAATATTTTTCATTAAAAGGGAGCAGGCTGACAGTGGATGACATAAAGTATCAGTTATTGTCAAAAGGGTGGCAAACTGTTAACCTTAAAAGGAACATATTGTCAAATGTGATGGGTGATGTCGGTATTTGTCAGAACATTGCGAAATTAGTCACAGACAATAAGCATAAAAAAAATTCTGTCGAATTGACTACTATCTACACAGAATACAAAGATCCACGCGATGGGGAGGTTCCAGCCGCTTCTCTGCTGCAATTTTTTTCACTTACTAGCAAAAAAAACCCGAATTCTCAGTTCAAAGATAAGTCAATAATAGTAAGTTTTAAAGCTTCATTTTTTATCAATTAGTTTGTTTTGCATTTCAACCGACGGCGACGATATGCGGCAGTACCTAATATTGCATGTCTCGCCAGTTCAATATTGAATCGTACTAGACATCTGTTTGTCTTGTTAGGGGAATGGTCTGATGTAGTTAAACAACGGCAACAGCGCACATCGAGGCGGTCGGCCGTTGAGGCAAAGTCCTAGCGGCGAGTAGCGACACTTACTGAGCCTAGAATGGTCGATACATAAGGTATCTTTTCATCATGTAAAGTCGGCATCAAACCTGCAACCCACAATACAACAAAACCTGTATGAAGGCGCCATCTCTCGGAGCTAGGATCGAATTAATTTCCTATAAACCTGGACCTTAAACTTGCATTAATGAATTTCTGTTCTTTATTAATTAATATAGAACAGAAATACAAGTCCTTCTTGCATAAGATAAGGATAGAACTATAAGCATCAGCACGGTTACCATTTATTCAAACCAGCCATTATCAGTAAGGGAAAACCCCTAAGTACCTTAAAAGTATGTCACAAACATAGGGTAAAACACCTAAATGTTGGCACCCTTCTAATTATCGGCACTCTTAACAATTTTAGCGCTTTTCCTTAAATTTGTCGTCGTTTTGTTTTCTACTGTCGAATTTTTATAAAACTGGCAACATTCATCTGCACTCCTGCTCGGCGCATGTCCAAATCTTTTAAGTAACTAGAAATAGCCGAATGAAATCTCATGGGTTCTGTATCAGTATAGTGTATGAAAAATTCAAATCTTCTTAAGAAAGTGGGGATTGAAATGTTTAGTTTTCAAAATGTTATTATTTTAATTGTTAAAGCTACTAATGACACTATTTCCATACACTTGGCTCTTCTTTTAACTATCAAATCACTTGCAGGTGAAACCTTACTCGGTGCCAACTTTTGACATACAATTTCGGTTATTAGTCTAATACTTGGCATAGTGCCAATAATTGACTCAAAATTCAAAATATTTGCTTGCAATTATTGGCACCTTTTCTTTCTCTTCCGATGGACAATAAGACGAGACCAAAACAAGAACAGTCTCGTAGTACAATCTATTGCAAAGTTAGCTTGTTCCGCCAAAAAACTCAAATTTTGACGTCTACGGGAAATTATTAACGTGTAAATAATAAGT
The DNA here is from genome assembly GCA_963924575.1 of Pycnomerus fuliginosus. Lineage (NCBI taxonomy): Eukaryota > Metazoa > Arthropoda > Insecta > Coleoptera > Zopheridae > Pycnomerus > Pycnomerus fuliginosus. The sequence continues at coordinate 9,080,102 of OZ004624.1, read as the reverse complement.
TGGCATATTTTCGGCAATTAGCAATAACGGGAATTTTGGGAATAAATAAACAATTTCGGCAATACTTGTACAAGATTTTGAAGAGTGGATGACCCTCGGTATCTAGGTACCCCAATTACTGTTAAATCCTAGAAATTCTTGCTTCTCTCCTGTTGTTGGTTTATCAACAGCTTCAATGAAGCTGTCAGAAGTTCCTTCTTATCAATAGTAATACGACGAGTAGTCTCTTGATTGCCGCGGGTTTTGGCGTCCGAATGGTTGTCAACTACGAGTCAAAATGGTAGACTTTTTTAGGCTAAAAAGAGGATGAGAGCTTGCTCGAGTCCTCTTTGGCCGAAAAAAATCTACCATTTGACAAGTAGTGCATCCATGAGGACTCAACAAGGCAACCAAGAGACTACGATTGCAGATTATTTTATAAATTAAAGTATTGAGTAAGTAGTGTCAAGTTGACGTTGTAGTATTACCACCGTAATCAGGATTTGATTGGTTACTGGTATACTAAATGCTGCTTTGGATTGGTTCAATACTTAATGTATAAAATAATCATTTATATTCTAAATTGACCGCTTCACCTTTTGTCAACTTTTGACGTCTTCAGCTTTACAACAGACAATTATTGCGTCCATAGCTACGTCTTTCATAAACCATAATGCTGCTACTGCCGAGGCTAAGCCTGGAACACGTAATAATAATATAACTTTTGAAGCAATCAAACATACATCGCCTGAAAGGAACAAAAAACAGTTAATCCTGATTCAAAGCCTCTAAAAAAATTAAAGAATATTTGGGCAAAAAAACAAGCCACAAAATAGGAAAAAATGGAAGAATGGCACTTAAAATCGAGTGATAAGAGAATAAATATAACAATAAATTAAATTAGATAACAATAACTTTCAGTGATAGATGAAGTAGGTACTAAACAGATCAAAACAGACTGAGGTCTGATATCTAACTGATGCGCATCAGAAGCGAACAGATTTTTGTACTGCAGCATCACCGAATTGAAGACGATGAAGTGCCGACTAATTAACAGAGATTTAAAGCAATTAACGGAAATGAGCTGGAATATCAACTGTTCTATTCACTTGCCGTAATTTTCGAGGTAATTTTCTGTGATGGATAGAAGAACGGGGTACTGATCAAGTACTGATCACTTTAAAGCTTTAGAATGAAAGCGAGAAAGTTATAAGAACATCTTTCTACAATATTTAACCATTCAAGTTGAGATAGATATCGAGTAACGTGCCGAAACCGTGGATCATTGATGACAAAGCGAACACAATGAATTTGTAATTTTTGAAGCCTAATTTTATCAATAGAAGAAATACAAAGACCGAAGATTCAGCTAATGATTGTAATGCTAGAATAATGCTTGCAAAATGCACACCTAATGCCAGGGGTGTATAGGAAGAGGTAAGAGAGGTAAGAAAAGAGAGCTGTAGTTTTGGGGTTTCTTGATGCACCTTTTTCTATTGATGTGAGAATTGTGGAGTCATTTCATGAGAAACAACTACATCCCATTCTGTCTGTTTCGTGCCAATTAAGCGCTGCATTCAGTCAAGTCTCTCTCGAAAAAGAATACAGCAAGCGAAATGCCGAGCAAATTCAACCTGAATTCTCAATCTAACATAAAACTTGCAAAAACCTAATCGATCAAATCCACTTGATTTTAGGATCAGGCACAATGTATCATCAACCTTGATCTACAAACCTGCTTTGTGCAAAAATATGGTTCATTATTACACCAAGATGTATATCTAATTGCATTATAACAACAGATAGCGAATGTTTGTCGCGGACAAAGACGACTTATTGATGCCTGTCGATCGGTGATTTAACATGGTGAAGACCTTTGTTAACTAAACTTTCATCTTGATGGGTTAACAGCTAAGCGAGATCGCTTCAAAAATCAAGTTATGTAAGTAATTTTTAGCTTAAATCTTAGATTTCCTGGCAAAAAGAAGGACTTTGACATAAATATGTCGATGGGATTTCGGAAAACAGTCGATGGGCCTTCGCTCAGGGAATTCCGTCAATTTTAACCTTTCAGCAAAAGATAATAATTGTGGCATAGATGGACTTATGGATTTTTATCAATTATTTCGGATCCGAGGAGTCTCCAATTGAGGGCACTCCTAAAACGAATCAAAAATCTATATTTTGGTCCTTCTTAGAACTCAAAATAGGTCCTTGAAGGCACTGGAGGGGATCATTTCTAGTGCATTTACACGTCATTTGTCACTACTGTCAACAGAATCTAGGACCTTTCACGTTTACCACGTGCTCTGACTGCGCATACGACCATATATGGCGGCATGACGTCACGCTTAAAGGACCTATAAGCATACAGTCGAAATCCGTTCTATAAAACTTCTCAAATCTGACAAGCTCCTAATTTCCACCTGCGCAATATAAATTTTCGACTTCAAATTTGACAATGTCAAACAATGTGTCTGCCAAACGTTTTGCTCTTAAAGTTTTTCATGACAAATAGAGAGAAAATTGAATTCGCTTCATCAGAATAATGGTGTAAGAACGTTTTGCTGGTGATTTGATTAAGGTAAGATTGCAAAAAGAACTCAATTATCTTTTTTGACTTTACAACCCTTTTGACAAACATTTGAAGGATTTCTAACCTATACAGCTGAGCGTTTGGAGGATTTATAGAACGGGCGACTATAACTCGGTTTGCATCGGTTAAAATCGCATTACCCAAAAACCGGAATGCAGAGTGGCAATTTCGGGTCCCTGTTGCCAGGATAATTACATATAATTGAAGATTTCCTAGAATTATTTTTTTGTGCTCTTTTTGGAAGCTACACCTGCATGAAAATGTTAGGTTTAAATTGCGGTTGAATCAGATCGTAAAATAGCCAAAGGTCATTCGAAGGCCGCCCCATAGTTGACACCTAATTTACCGCTTGTCAATGATTTTTGGAGGAAATAATTACGGCGTTTTCGCACTAGTCTAATTATTGTTTTATTGCCGCAGAAGGTCAAATCAAATCGTACGTTAAACTACATGCAAATATTATCCCACCAAATTTACTCAGGTACAATAGCCAAATATTGCGAAATTTTTGGCCGGCGGATCGTTATTGCCAATAATTAATTTTCGCAATTTTTTTTTTCGCATCTTCTAGACAGGGAGAAAGGAAATCTGTTTATTTTTTTTTCAATGGCGCATTATGCTGGATTAAGAAAGAATTACGTAACCGCGTGTAGAAAGGTCGAATTAGTGGTTCTGAAATTAACGCAATTAATTATGCGAGTAGACAAAAAAAGTCAACGGTAAAGTGTTCGCCTGCTTCTGGGAAATTATCACCGCAACAGGATTAAAATAAAAACCCTGTTCTTCTTTGCGTTTAAATTGGATTTTAGTGATTTTTCAGGGGGACTGCAACAATGATAGCGGCGTAATTGTTGTAACACTTTTCATTGTAGCACATATGAATAATAATCGCGGCTTAACGATTGTTTTATTTGAACGGTGATAAGGTGATCGCTTGTTATCTGTTACGAGCGTGTTTTGTTTGCTTATTGTGGGTCAGGTCAAGTCAGGATGGGGGCGATTGATCCAGAGGCAAATTTTGGAAATAATTTTTTTCTGGAGTTTAAAAAAAGTTTTGGTGACATTTTTGACACGGCTCAATGACGTTTCCGGCCGGCAATGTACAAGCCCTTTAAATTCTAAAACCTAAATTACGCAGGCCACAAACTTATCCAAGACGAACGGAACGCTAAACGTTTCAACAGAAGATTAGGAAATAATATGCTTTAAACTTAATGGCTATATTTTTTACAACGGTTTTATGGGAATTTTTAAAAATTGCGTCACCTTTTAGTTCTGTTTATCGAAATTAAGTAGGCATTTTCAAAAAAATTTATTGAGTCATACTTAATAACCATAAGCCAATATTATCGTGATTTAACAAAGGATTGGAATAACGGAATAATATGTACGCATTATCATAAGAAGCCAGGAAAAGAGTTGAAAAAAGGATGACATAAATTAACGCAACCTTTCCTAATTATAATCGGGGATGGGCGCCAGGCAGGGACGGGTGCTGAGACCATTTCTGTTTTTCATTATTGTTATAGATGAAAATTAAAGATTAAAAACAGTACTTATTCAAGAAAGTGCAAAAAATAAAGCAGTGAATATTATTTACAAGAGCGGATGTTATCTGTTTCTCGAATAATTCAGCGGAAAATTTAATAATCCCACCGTTCCACACGTCAGGCATTCAGTGAGTTTTGAAGAACGCCCCGAAGACAATGCACCACAACAATTAAACCGATACAAAACACGCCATGAACCCGGAATGTCCCATTAAACAATCCCGCTCCGATGGATTTACATCGTCGTGAGATAAGTCTACGAAAATTTGTTGGAAAAATGTCGAACAATATAGAGTGGGTGCCTGGTCGTGCATCACGCGACTTTCGCGAAAGTCGAACCTTTTATGCAAAAACATTCTGGTATTAATTATTATTATCGTTATGTGGTTATTACAAAATCGTCTTTCACTGGAGAACACATTTATGTAACGCGAGAGACAGAGCACCCGCCGCCTTTCCAGTGCATTGTCACAATTATTAGAAGGTGATCTGACTTTCTCGGCTCACCGGTACGGTTTTAAGGGACGATCGTTTCGGAATTTCGTGCCGGTGAACACACAGACATCCTTGACATTTCATAGAACAAGTCGAGAGAGAAGTACCAATTATCCTTCTCCGAAAGGCCAAAATAACGTGCACCGGTATCCTACCGGCATGCAAAACAAACCGATTGCAACTTTCTAACAAGAATTTTTCTTGCAATTTCGACAATTAACAGGAGCGAGAGAAATCTGAGCTATTTGCCAGCTCTCTACTGTTCTACAACTCATCTGTTGCACTTATAACAGTTTATTTGTGTAATTGCTAATTTGCTGACTGCCTTCACGCTTCGATGGGGACAATCGTCTTCAGGTTTTCGCTTCAAACGGATTTTTGGGTTTTATAATGACGACGCGTTGACCAGATGTCTGCTCTTGTTGCAACAAGTGCATCAGACTTTCATGCCTGCTGTTTTTTCGCCGAAAGTTTGCCAGAGTGCTGAGCAGAGGGCTAAACCAAGGACAAGCTATACTGCTATTAGTCCGAGAGCTGGCAGCAAAAATGCATAATGGTTTTTTACCCAAGGGTTTGATGTTTTTAATCGAAAGTACCATTTAAACGATGAATGAAACCGTGCGTCTGCCGGTCCATACTGGGGGCGTTATTTCGGGAGCGGCTTTGGAAATACTCAATTTTGAGTTAAAATGAAATGATTTAATACCAGGCTCAAAATTGGGGAGGTACTATTGTTTGCATTGGGAAACATCCCGGTACCTTCCAAAAACTGGCAGACGGCGGCGTCTTCAGAGCAGACGCATTCAAAAATGGCCGTTTAAGCGGCCATATATATAATGACGTTCTACCACTTTGAATCATACACCAAAAATTTGCTAAAAATAAATGCTTCAAATTCTCCTTAAGCGAAAATTAAGCAGACAGGGGCGTTTCGTCGGCAGACGCCTAAACAAGAGGGCGTTATGCACTTCCTAAGACGTTAACCTCCACAAAACAAAGGCCACTAAAAATCCCATAAAAGTGGCAAATAAAAGCGAAGGCGTGAAATGCATTATGGAATCAATATCAATCATCTCGGTAAACCTCGGCTGCACAAAGAGCGACTTATGAATAATTTATCTAACATTTCACGTCTCTCTAAAAGTCATATCTGTCCCATATATTTATGAATATTTCGGATTTTTCGCACAACACGCGATAAGAATAAAATTATCCGATTATAAATGGAATCCCACGAGATCGGTAGTAAAATGGTTCCGTTATGGGAGCATCAGTCATTCCGCCTGTACACACCCATTATATCTCGGCTGCCCACACGCCGTCGGAATTTCTACGTGGAAATACATCGGACTTACCCCTTCATTTCCTAGGAACTTAATCGTGGGGCCTCCTTGGCAGCTGAATTTGCTCTGCAACAACAAAAAAAAAGGATTAACACCCGCACCCATTTGTCCCGTTATCCGCGACAAATCTAATAATATTATTATACCGTTCCGTATGGTAATTTGTGATAGTGCGGCAACGGTATAAAAATTCAGGTACATTTTTCCGTCTGCACAGAACCAATCGCATTACTACGGTCGCATGGGGATAACAGAGATAAGACAATTGAAATGGTAATTAATAACATTTAAATTTGAGGTCACGTAGAGTTGTTCTATTGTATATCTCTTATAATGAGTGGATTAATTGCATGATTACATCGCGAAAATTGTAAGAAACTCTGAATTCAGGAAGCACACGGTCATTATGGTAATGCAATCTGTCGTTGTTTTGCCACTGAGGAGGCCTAATCATGCATTGCATTGTCGCAGTGGGAGTCTGTACCGTTTACGGAACATAGCACGTTCTAGCATTCAATCTCAAACTATTCAAATTTCAAAATTATTAAAGATTATTAGTTTTTTCTTAGTTCAAAAACGATCCAAAATGTTTGGTTCTAGACAGGAACTAGTCTGCTTCGCTGTCATCAAGAGTTGCAATTAGTTTTTTCAAGGTAGCGAAGTTATTGTTGGCATAGTCTTAATTTGTAGCCCTGGGCCCATAACCTATAAATCGAAATTCGTTAATTTCTCTCCTTTTATGACAGTAGGTATCAGATTCGGCACTGTTACTTGATTTTTGTGGGAAACGCAGCTTTCGCGACTTTCCTCTTAAACGGATGTCATCCTGATTTTTCTTTTTCAGTAATGTGCAATGTTTACGTTGTTCCTTTGGAGATATCAATTTTAACGTCAATATTTTTCCCTAGTCCAACTGACATCGCTTACTCAAAATGTTGACAAATTTCAAGAAAACATTGATGTCTCTAAGGCAACACCGTAAACAAAGGTCACGTTATTCTCCAATCAGATCTCTCAATTCATTTCATTGCTGATTGAAGTTAACCAAGTTACAGAATAGGACTGATAATCTTCAACTCGTACAGATTTTTCTTAGTTTTAGCTTGAATACAATAAACTACTTCATTCAAACGAGAGAGAAGATCGACGAGACGGAAGATACTCTGTCTGTAACATTTTGGTATCATTTTCCCCTGTTAACATCAACTGTCAGCATTTAATGGGTCATAGAGCAGGCGAGCGTCACCTTCACTGCTATCTAATTCTCTTTATCTCATTTCAGAACGCATAAGTTTCTCTTTGTCTTATGCAGAGTCGCTTGCAGTTAAGATGAATTTTAAATGATCCGTTAATATTTACAATTAGTAAACAGCTCTACCAATGCAAGGCCCTAGGTGTCTCATAAATTGTTTGAATCGTTTATGAGAATCCTTTCTTCACTAATTTGGCGGTTAGCCACTAAGAATAAATTTCCATCCATGACCGAAATGTAGAGTACATCCTGTACTTTTAACATTTCTTGTGGTTCCATTCAACTGTTGTTCCATTAGCTAACTGGCTTGTTTTTTTAATGAAATGATTGTTGAAATAACTCTGCTGAGTCCACGTATCATTTATTCTCCTGCGATGTTTTGAACAATTGAGGCGTGTTTGGGAAAAACCTCATTAGTCCATTTTTTTTTGCAAATTCTGATAATGCTACCATCCAACTTGAGGCAATTGGCATAGAGGTTTCTTAAAATTTAAATTTGACTTAAAATGGCGCAGTTCTTTGAAAAACATAATACTTTTTCTCAGAAAAACATCCATGTCCAGAATCTTTGGCGTTGTTATTGAAATAAGAGTATTTTTTGTTCAGTATCTTCACAAATTTTTCATTTTGAAGAATTTTTTTTCTGTTTACCAATGCATATTACGGCCAAGATTACTTATCGCTTAAGTCTAACTTAAAAATTAAGAGTGACAGTTTTCTTATAGGACAAACGTCATTCTTGCCATTTTAAGCTCCTCTTAAAATTAAGTGCCCTTGGTGAATTTGCGGCTTAGTGTTACAATAATGAAGTTACTAAGCTTAATTTTTGTTATGCCCAAATTAACCGTCATTTTGTATAATAAACATCTTTATATCCAAATGTTTCTTGCAATAACATCTTATGTCCAACAGGTTTTTGGATTTTCTACAACCTCAAGCCAAAAAAAATCAACTTTTATTACCGCAGTATTATTTCTTGGCTTGTCATGTATGGCTAGCTCAAAACAAATGTCACCATACAATAACAACTTCTGTGGGTTACTTTTTTTGATTACTGCAAATCTTGGTTTAGTATAGACATGGTTAGACATTCCCTGTGCAAAAACATTTTGAAGACTTCTAAAATGTCAAAAGAGGATATCTCGCCTATCTCGCCCCATGTAATTTAGCACAGCGTGACGTCATTTTGAAGTATACGGTGACTACCAAAATGTGCGGAGTGACTAACCATGTCTATACTCAACCAAGCTGCAAATTAACACTTTTGGACTAATGAGGTTTTTCCCAAACACGCCTCAATTGTTTGTCATCCTCTTCGTAATTTGTAAAATTTTTAATCATCTTTATTGTCTGGGTTTAGTCTTCATTCATCCATCTTTTTTTATTGGTGTTTCTTGTAGTGCAGGAAATGTCTTGTTCTTACAGACCCTACATGTTTTCTATGTTTAAGAATTTCTCTTGCTTTCATCACATCCTGTTTATCCCCTTCCAGTAATCTCGTTTCCAGTGCTATCTGCTAAGCCACTTAAAATGAAGGCTATTACTAAGTTATCTTCTTTCATTTGCAACTTTATTTCAGAATGTATCTTTCGTGGTATTTCCTGAGGGCTTCCCAGTATTTTTGAGCTTCAATTTGCAGCCCTGGACCCATAACCTCACTTGCAAACCGAAATGCGGTAGAGGGAATTGTGCATTATCAGAATTTGTCAAATTTTAACTCCATCTCCATGCTCGAACTGCATTCTGTAATTTTAGTTCGTATAAGTGTTAAAACGAGCAGATCTGTTTCAACTTAAAGTTTCCAGTTTTTAACAATGCAGCTGCAAAATATTTAAAACTCGTTTCTAGAACTGCCAAGGCCTAAAATGTATAATATATTGTTAAATAAAGTTCCACTATTTCTATTTGAATTAAAGAACAGAAACGTTGCAGATGTAGGTTATTCTTCTGGTCCCATAAGGCATGGGATCAACAGGAATCCCCCGGCACGTAGCGGTAACATAATTACAGTGCAATTCTCTTCTTACTCGACCACGATAAGGTGCATTATCCAGGAGGGTAACTCTATCATTGGGCCACTCGGGAAGCGAAACTGTTTGTTTTCTATGCATCTAACCCTTTAATTGAAAACCAGGAAATCTGAAAACATCAATCTGCACCGATCTCGTTGCACAATCTTTCCCCTTTCTTTAGCTAAAGTGTCGAAACCAGAATCCCGCTTTCATTTAATGTCTGCACAACAACCTTGTGTTAGATATCAAACCAATAGTGAAATGCAGGTCTGCTATGCAAATCCCTTTATCTTTGTTGCGACATTTAAAGATCGGACGCAGGTGGTCCTCCGACCCCGGATGTCAATACGCGAAGGTATGAAGAGCATGTGCAAGAAGTAGCACGAATGCAGAGCGCTTCCGGTGCTTTGCTCAGGTTTGGGTGCGGACAATGAGACGGGCCAAGGCCGTACTCCAGGACTGTCGGTCAGCGGTACACTTGAATCCGATAGACGGTCCCCTCCGTGAATGCGTGTATTCTCGCACGCTGGCACGTGAACAAGGTTGCCACCTATATTGTTTTCGGTAGGAAATTCCCTATCTTCTGTTTGCATAACGTTAGCACCTTTTTATTTACAGCCAATTAGGATCGTCTTAATTGGGAAGTTGCGACTGACATCCGGCATTGTTGAGTTTCTGATCCACGGAGCTGGAGTCTCTCCAAACACAATTAAAACTTCATCGAGCTGGTAGGACGGGCCACTTAATAACAATAAAACACAATTATATCTTGTTGAACATGCATTTAAATAAATTACAACAGCAGCAATGCCACAACAGCTCCATTTGAATCCATTATTGTAATTCAATTTAGCACAAGAGATTTTGAAATCCTTGACGAGATCGTTAGATTAATTGGAAGATAGAGGAAAAATTCATTGACCCACTTGGGTTGGAAGTTTTGATTGACGAAAAATTTTTGTAGTAAAGCAGAGAATCTTGTTTGCCGGTTGCAGTTCCCTTGACATTTGATAAATTACAAACTATACCAAGGTGAATGGAATGGTTGTTGCTTTTCTGGAAAAATCGAAAGAAAGACTTGTCGCCGATTTGCCGAAGAGGTCAAGGATGACCAAGGACCAACCACTTTCAAGCTGCGATGCTACGATAGCGCTCATGGATAATGTATATGACCCGGATGACCCAAGATTAACGACGAGTTTTCTGCACCACAATCCAAATCGTTTTTAGAAGAAAGCCACAATAGTGAAAGCAACAGGCAGAGAAAAATCCTTGATCGAGGGTCAACGATGTGTCCTACAAATTACCGTATTTACTAGTCGACCAAATAAATTTGCGGTTTTTATGCAAAAGTAGAACGCGTTCAAACCACCCACGACAGATAAGAAATCTGCGGTTGAAATCGAAAGTGCGAGGCAAAGACACGCGATCTACTTGTCTCCATTTTTCGTTCGTTCCTTTTAATTAACGCGCTGTGGTAATTGTCTGGCATTCCAGCAAAGATTTATTAACGGAATTTTAATGTTCCATGTAGACGATGGTCGTTGCTCTGAGCTCTGCAGGCCTCAACACCCTTCTTATAGCTGGTTGCCCCCGACGAAGGTGAAATCGTATAAAAGGAGATCTGGTCAACACCACGGTTTAGTGTAGTGATACAAGTTTGACCATTCTCTACACGCAAAAACTTGTTTACCATAAGAGTTGAAAAGAGCGCAGCTTGTATCTCCTACAACTAATTTGTTTAATTAGTTCCACCAGGTTAACGTGTAATGATAAAATAATCATGCAATTCTTCTATTCCCAGACGATAAGCTTTGAACTTGCAGCAGATAACAATTCCTGTACGATTTCAAAACAAACACCACTTTCTCGATAGTCAAATCAAATTAGCATTAAACTATAGCGACACGGTTCGTGTACGACCGAAAAATGGTCATCCCATACCGACTTCCGGAAACGGCGACTCTTCCAACGGACACCTTTCTCCTTTGTCGTCACCATCAAATCCAAGTTTTCACCTGGCGAAGAATCTATCGACCTTTCGCCGGATCATCGGCCCTCGAGAAAAAAAAACATTGCGCAACGAATTATCCACGCTTAATTTCACTGGAACTGGGGCCGTTTCGTAAATCTGTTGCGAAATCGGCTATCATTCATCCGAAAAGCGAACAATGACGGGTTTTTGTTGAACTTTGCAAAATTCTTCCGAGGATGACGTCTCGGTTGTTTCATCATCGTCTAGGCGGACGACGCACGCCGTTGCCTTTTAATTTATGGATGCCAGTTCGGTTATCGCTGTTTAATATGGGAGAATGTGTACGGATAATGTAACTTCATACTTGGCTAATTAGCTTTTTAGTCCACTTTATGAAAAATCTGCAAGAATTAAGCGTTGAGCAACATCCTGTTAATCACTTTCTCGTCTAAGAATGTAATGAAACCTTCCGTTCAGTGGCGGAGGTTCTCATTTTGGGGCATCGCAATGCAATTGCTGTCTACACTTGAACGTCCTACGTTGCATTTAACTTTTTAACTTTTTTGTACCTTTTATTACCGTTGCAGTGATTTCGTCCTCCTGCCAGACATAAATCTACAGTTTATTCTCCAAACAGCCACCCCTCAAAACTGGGCATGATTAATGGCCTCATATATAAAACTCCAACGTTGTCAATACAGTGATATACGCAAGTTTACAAAGTAACTTCTTTATCGTGGGTTGACGGGTTGGTTAAAGCTGAACATATTTGCTTTGCACTCTAACTGTTGCAGCCTTGGCACTTGATACATTTCCTCGTAACATTTTCTCCAGAAAAATCATGATTACCGTAATTTTCCTAAACCACTCGAAGGCTCCTCGATGCAACACTGTATTCAGTTTTGCTAATGTGACAATAAACATGTTAATTACATGAAAAAACATGATAATAACGTCCTAGTTCGTTACGTGGGTCATAAAGACAACAATAGTCGAAGTAAACACGTCGCACCGTCGTTCCGGTGGTATATATATTTTGAGTTTTGGTATATGGGAAATGAATAAGTATTAAACGGCATTCAATTACGACAATACAATACTCAAAATCGTACGGCTATCCGGACCGGTGCATCCAAGAGGCCAATAAATCAGCTGCCGTAACGATAAACTACTTAAACTGTTATTGTCGTGCGTCATTTATCCCATTAATTTGAATGTAAACATTCGGTTAGATTCGGTCGAAAATTTTCAATAATCGTTCGTTAGATGCCAGAATCAGAGCATTACCGCTTGATGCACCAATTAGGTTTTTTCATCGTTAATTAAGAAGACGGTCAAATGCGCTCCTAACAAGGCCATTCGTTGAATCCCACTATTGTAGAATCTCGATTCAGGTGGAAACGGTGGTTTCTCCAGTCGACTTTATTTTCGTCATCACACATGTCTTGAATGAAGAGATCTGGATATTGAATATTTATCCGTTTCGCAATTCGTTTCGTTCATTTTTAATTCTTCTAGTCTGAGCTCGTAAAGTCGAGCGATATCTTTAAAGGAAAGCGTTTGATATGCAAATGGTGTGTTTCGCAACCAAAGGGAAGTACGTCGTCAATCGCAGATAGTTTTTCCTAATTCTGGATTCTCGGTTTCCTACAACTTTATTTGTAGAGGTTATCTGAAAAATGACAGAGGTTTATTATCTAGTTGATCTTATTAATAAAAAAATATCATCGAAAGATGTCGGAGATCTATCCCACATTAAGATATAATTCGTCAATATAGATTACCTTCTTTCAAACGAGAGAGACATTTGCAGTAACACTTTGGTTTCATTTTCCCCTGTAAACGTCAATTGTCAGCACTGAATAGACCACAGAGCAGAAGAGCAGCGCTTTGGCTGCTATCCAATTCACTGTTTCTCATTTCTGAGCTCATAAGTTTCTCTTTGTCATAGCACCTAGTACCGATTCAAATCAATAAACAGGTCTACCAAATTAAGACATTAAGGCACTAAGTAGTTGGCAAACCTTCTTCTATTGGTATAGTATATCTTCCTCTGTTGGCTTCAATTTTCTGTTCACCCGATTTGATTTATTAACTTCTAATGCCTTCTACATCCTTTTGGTTACTCTCAATACTTGCGTCATCGAGCGTAGTTCAATAATATTGTCCCTTCAATACTTTTTAGCCTTTGAATGTACGACCTGAAAAATTTGAACTCCTAAAGCCTGAACTGATTTTATTTCTTTTCTTGACAGATAGACATCTTGCAAAGTAGACTTTCGGCATAAGGGGGGCGATCCTTAGCTGAGCTGCCTTTCTTGGTGACGAAGAACGAAAAACTCCAATTCCACTAAAGGGTCTAACGTAAAACCTGGAGATTAGGGGTGACGTCTTCCGAAGCATATCCATAATTTTGTAGACGTAATGAGTTGAAGTTAATTGTTGCGAAGTCACTGATAAGATAATAAAAACTGAAATTAATGAGAAGCCGATAGAGAGCCCAGCTATTACGAAATTATGGCACCAAGCTTTTAGCCTTATTGCACGTTTTCGTACTGCTTGCTAAATCCTTAATTAGATTACGTATCCAAATGCGACATCTGCAGCAAAACACTGATAATACCAATAATTAACAAGCAACTTTTTTTACCGTAAAGTAATTACAAGAAATATATGTGAGTTCCCCTGATCATCAATTCGCGTTTCGCTCCTCGCACAAATTCATACCTGCGACCGGAAAAGTCTAATCAACTTTTCCGTCTCCTGTAATTCCTCCATGCATCTAATTAAGAATCTCGAAATTGAATTCCAGGTTCAATAAACAAGCTGACAAGGAACCTCATTAAGGCCCACAACGGCTTCTTGACCACTTTTATAAAAAACCTTGTTGATTGCTTTCTATTTTTGTGTTATTTTGCACAAGAAGACGTCCGATAAGATACAACCTCAGCCGTTCTTAAAATAATTCCGGATTAGATCGCCTCTCGATAGATATCTCAACGCGGATTTTGAAAGTTACTTGCATCACATGTTAATTAAAGCAGTGCATTAATCTTATTTTGACGTTTAAGGCAAAAACAATTATTCCATTAAAATGTTAACGAGACCTGGAAATCTGATTTGGTAGATGGTGATGTCCAACCTAGCAAAAGATCTGCTTTGCATAGACCCTCCGTGTAAATAGAGTTGATATTGTGTTTTAGATTATGTTTCCTAAATATTTATGTTAAGGTAAAGTGTTTGTAAACTGAGGCGTGTTACGAGATATCTCACGTACAGCGCCGACTTCACACCTGCAGATCACCATGAATGAAAATTCGATGGATGAATGAAGAGGCAATAAATCCAACCCCGCGGGTTTTTGGGGTCGTGCAAATTGGAACCGCAACGTAACTGGTGAAACTATCCGCGGATTGCACAAGCCCACATGCGAATTTGCTTGACTAATTAATCAGTTAACGATTTGGCATTCACAGCACTAGATCTTTCGGTGAATCACTGCGAATTAATTTATTACACCAGTCATCCTTGACAGCCGAAGAGGGGGTGTTCTCGTTTTTTCAATTATCGGCTGTGTACTCGGGCATTCAAACCAATTCGTAATTTTAGAACCCGTGGGAGTCTCCGGACACGTGTTTTAAAATCAGGTAGACTGGGGGACTCGTCAGGTATGAAATCTCAAGACATCTGCCGCGCTTAGAGTTGGGGTTCTATTGTCCGTGATTGCACCTTGTGTAAGCGAGAGGGATTCATCACCTGCGACTGCGGTGCAAACACAAAAATCAATAAGGCCTGCGACATTAGTTGAACGAATTGGGTTGCTTATGGACACTTTGGGGGCACTCGTTTCCTAAATAATGGGTACTTAAGAAATGAAAAACTTTGAAAAGGGAGTACCGTTTGCTCCTTCAATCGAAGACTATTGCAGTATTGGCATCTGTTAGGTAGCTAAAACATGTTCTTTGGACCAAGGGAAATGAGAATCCAGAACTATGGTGTGTCCGGGATCCACACGACCGAGATTCACCCTATTTCCATGGCGAATCATTGTTGTCAACAATGAATCGCCATGGAAATCGGGTGAATCTCGGTCGTGTGGATCCCGGACAGACTATAGCACATTATAGAAATTGACGTTTTCATAGCTCCATCACTCGGATTTCCTTATAAGATGCAGCAAGTCTTCTTAGGGCAGTTCATTTCACCCCCAGTTGGACTTAGTCTATCGATATATAGTTTCGATGACGACTGACTCGCAGTTAGTCTTATCAGGATCGAAAAGAAAGGTTTTTAGGACCGGTAACGTAAACTAGAAGCCAATTACATTGCAAATTTGTCGTTAGCTGATAATAATTATTATGATAAATTGGCCAATAGTCAATAAATGAAGCTTAAGACAATTGCAGCCTTATAAGATTTGCTTAAAGGAAAATAATTGAGCTATTTCCGAAGCCACTGAACTGCCGCACGTGCGAAACATTTTACCCCGCATTAGATAGCCAAATTTTTATGACTTTACGGCCAACTGGTAGGTAACAGAGTGATAATAGAGAATCAGCTGTTGTTATCTTCGTATTTGCGAATCCTTATCGACGATTTTATTACTTACGATGTCCTTGTAAAGTATAATACTAAGTGCAAGTAACCTTGACTTCGTTGTCAATTTTTGCAAGATTTGAATTTGTAGCTTCTATGACGTATCTACCATCTACATCCTGCAGATCTTGCCTGGTGACAGCTTTAGGTCCCTTTACAATCTACTTCTGCATTTTAGCACCTAATGACATCTGGAGATCATGTATTTGTAAAATAATCAAAGAGGAAAAGATCTAATTTAGAACTGGTTGCACTGTTTTATCACAGAGATCAGTTGTATGTAGGACATCGATTCAGGAGCAACAACAGCAACCAGAAGCTTCTTAAAACTATTCCAAGAGATTTATCAGTCAGCTCTTCATCAAGATTCAAGATTCAGAATCATTTGTAAAGTTCTTGCTGCCAACTTTCTCTTTTTGTTTCAGGTGATATAAGGTTTTAAGAATCCGAGATGCTCTCTTCAGTTAGCTTAGAACTGCCAGGGGCACTTTTGTTCTCACTATATTTCTGTTTTCGTGTTTTCTTATTTTCAACCAAATTCGCTGGCACAATTGGCGCAATTGCGCAATTGAAATTTTTTCACTTCCTACTCAACGAACACCGAACATGAACATTTAAACGATTACTTTCTGATTGTGAATAAAATTGTATGCAAACCTCGGTGAAACGTTCCATTCCAGCGTCGGGCTTATCGCTAACTTCGGGCTATGCCCCACGGTCGATCTTGTTTTCGGTGCAATGAAACACTTCCACCTCGGTATGTAATTTACTACACCTAACAAGAATTTTTGGAAAGATCTGTTACAAAAAATAGTAAAGTTTAACAGACGTTCGTGTAGTTTTAGCTCTACAATTTATGTCGTCTAGTGAAGATAATTTACAACTCAAGTTAAATTTCACTGTAGGCTGCACAATTCACCTTAAATGGCGTTACTTATCGGTTAAGTCTGGCTCGAGGTCTCACTTAAAACTAAAGAATGTCATTTTTTATATGACACACGTCATTCTTGTCATTTTAAGTGTGGCTTCGAGATAAGCACCGTCAAACATACAAATAAAACTTTTTTAAATCAGGGCAATAAACTACTAATAAATAAGCAAGCACAAATTTTTACAGTCAAAAGGGTTCTAACGTTCGATCAAGTTCTACCCCGGATTTAGTTGTTGGCTGTTAGGAAATTCCATTTTTGTCCGATTTTTATGTCAATAGTCAATTTTATAGTTTCTTTTTAAAACATTGAAAATAATAGCTACAACTTAATGTCAACAATCCTCGTAATAGTAGTTTATAACCCAAAGCGTGAAAGTGATGTTTTACGCGGCGAAGGAAAATATGGACAGTCGAGGCGTAGCTTCTAGTGTTTATTTATGTCGTTTGCTTTCGACGAAAGGGGTGTGAATCGTTTTGCTTAATTTTTTAATACCTACAATGAATTTTAGGTTATTTAGTTGGCTAAATAATGCATGCACTAAACAGACACCACCATTTTTTGAGTTAGGACAGAGCTTCGGAAGGATTTTTTTAAATCACAGAGTCAGAAGTGTTGTAAATTTGAACAATCGCTTTGGTTTTCGTATTCATTCGAAGCCAGGAATCACAAGGAATTTGGAAAAAATTATTAATTAATTAAAAATTAAAATTAAAGACTTCATTGTGTTGTGTTGAATCATTTGTGAATATATTTAAGAAATTTTCTGCACCTACGTTAAACAGTGTTGTGTACCTATTTTAAACATTTTTTATTAGTTGACCTAACCCTCGACCTAACCTAATGTTGAGAATCACTTTTAGTTAAGTAGAATAATAATAAAGGAAATTCTTGTTAAACCAATATAATAGTCTAATACCTTCAGTTTAGAAAATTTGCGAGGGGTGATCCGCAGACTAAAAAACGTACACTGATTCAAAGTATTCTGAAGCTATTCCGAAACGCGACTTAAAACCTCGCTTAAAACTATTCCGGTATTCCAATGTATCAGTATTCCCTAGTATTCCGGTGTATTTCTATGTATTCCCAAGTATTCCAAAGTATTCCCGGTTATTCCGAATTACTCCCAAGTCGAGTCCCAAGTATTCCGAGATTTCCTAACCTCAACTTATACTCAACCGCGTTATTCTGATGTATTCAGGGTAATTCTACCTATTCCTACAAATTATTCCCCAATTGTGTTGATTTATTTTAAAGTACATGCATCCAATCAATAAATCTTAATATATCGCAGGGAAATTTTCAATTATTCCCAACTATTCCAGAGTATTCCGGATATTCCCAACTATTTCGACATATTTCGATCTATTCCCGAAAAATGTACAAACATGGCCTGCGGATCACCCCTCGAAAATTTGTCATCCATCATTTACTTATAGATTTCAGAATCAGCTGATGAGCTGTCGCCAACGCCATATTGTCGCATTTTACACGGCAGTACTTTCACAACCCTCCTGAATCCCGAAAATCTCATTTTCAGTTAGTGTAAAATGAAAAATAAACAACTAGAAGAATATAAAACGAAACTAAGTGAAACTTAATGATCAATCGATTTGACAGATGTTCAATAACATTAGTTTGCCGATAAAATAGAACGCTGCACAGACATTGGCAATTTCCTGCGCCATTTTAAAGAAAAAGTGAGGGATCAACCAGTGATCGAAATTGTGTACATGTATTGACAAATTGTCTGGTGGTATTGTTTTGTATAGCAAAGTATTGACACGTATTGACAAGTATAGATTCCGCATTATTTGAGGAGTATTGGCCGTGTATTGAAGCGTATTGGTCGGTATGAATAAAAGGTAACAAAGCTCTTGCTTATAGTTCTATCCTCTTCTCGTGCACGAAAAACTTATATTTACATCCTTTACTAATGCAAGTATGAGCATCTTGTAACACTTTATTCATACCAACCAATGACACATATTGACAATGTATTGACGCGTACTGACGTTGTATTGACCTGTATTGTATTGTACACGTATTGAAAGCAGTGGATGACCCCTCGAGAAAAGGTAAGTAAAACCGCAAAGCAATTCCCGACTTGTTTTTCGCCGCTATGGCTGAACGAACATGGTTATTGACGCAATTTCTCTTTAGTACCCCTTTAAGATTTTAACGAAGATTTTACCACATTTTTTCTAAAGAGAACTTTTAATAGCCGGCAATGACAACTGTGTTTTCTTTTTATAAATCAGGTTCTCAGTTACCTATTTAAGAGTTCAATCTTAAAATCGATTTTAAATGATTTCTTAGAACCAATCAAATGTTATAACGAAAACATGTTGCCAATCATATAACAGTGGTCGTTACATTTGACATTTAAATTAGCAGAATTGCCGGTAATTAAAGGTTGGTATTACTAGCTAAACCGGAGGGGTCGTTTATTGATCTAGTAAGGACTTCGCCGGCTTTTGTCATTCGCAGCCTCCCTTGTTTACCGGGTCAAAACACGTATTTTTGTGAAAGGATCAACCGAACACATTTCAGTAAAGTCACGCCCGACAAAGAATTTTTGAAGATTGCACAAACCGAAATGTCAGGCGCAAAATAACGAACAGTCCGAGTAATTACGGAGCGCCCCGGGGTAAAACCTGGTCCAGTATGTTAATACGCTGGGAACCATTTATGAACGAGTATTTTGTGGCACGAACCCAAATCCAGACATAGAAAATCGGTTGGCAACAATGTAAATTCGACCATGAAAGTGTGACAAATGGGTGTAAATAATTTTTAGTAGGCTATGATAAAAAGACAGCGCGGAATTCCCCATCTTGTCAAAATGATTATTTTTGAAAATATTAACTTTTTAGATTGAATTTTAATAACTTTCTCGTGAAAACGACACTGAACAGTGGTATAGCCTTCTATGGTCAAGTATAGAATGAGCAAAACGAGTTTGTAAGGGGGAATTATTTTCGAGGCGACTTGATATATTTTGAAACCCTTCCGCTTGACTTTTTAACGAGTTTCATTTTAATTTTTGGGATTTAGAGCGATTTTCGTAAAGTGGGCAATATGTTGACGTGGCGAGGAGATTGAAAATTAAAGACAATCGTGAAATTTGAAACGTCGCGATTTCTTGGTTAAAACGTCGTTGGAGGTTTAATAAATCACTAGGGGGGAAATTGAAATTTTCGAATAATAATATAATAGGTTAATAAGTCATCTGAATATGGCGACTTATCTAACTGGACGGCAACAGATTGTCGGACAGAAATAGACGGAAATGTGAATAAATAAAACTCACCTGATTCTTAACGTAGTCGTATATTGCACGAACAGCCGAATCCGTTAATTTCACAAAAATTAAGTCCTTATTTTCACCAAAATTTTGCTGCGAAGATAACCCATACTGAACACCTGGACAGAGCGCCGCCATTTCTGTCCAGTGCCGTGCACTGCACTCTGTCGCAGTTGCCACTGCTAACCAGCTGACGTTTGACGGGATCGTTTATCAACCGTGTTCATAAATGTCACTTCGATTTCTGAAACAAACGGAAAGGGCCGTTTCTCCAGCCGGGATTCTTTAAAAAATGCTTTTTTGATTTTCAGTGATAAAATCAACGGCGATTTTATTCAAATTCTTGTAAATGTTGAGAAGAAATGGTGTTTTTGATGGGGGTAGCACCTCGTACGACGGCCATTACAGGTTTCTACGCACACTTGATGTTAGAATAATAGAATTGAGGTGGGCAACACGAAATACACTTGTGTGTATTGTGGGCACTATAATCGAAATATTTATTGTTATAGCTAGGAAATACCTCATGAAGCAATTTAAAACTGAAATCTGATTGGTCCTCTTAAATCTCTTATAACTACAGGGCCGGATTAAACAATAGTGAGGCCCGGGGGCTGATCAATATGAGGGGGCCCGTTTGTTGTGGGCCAGCTAAGGTGTGGTGCGTATTTCGTACTGTACGAAACTCTGAAAAGACTAACTGCCATTAATTTTTCACGTGAAAAACCGAAAATGCCAATTTCAGCAAGAGGTATACAGGGTGGATAATTTTTCGATGCTCACCATTGGGATCTCCTAAACAGTAAAAGATACGGGGTCGGTTAAATTACAGAAAAGTTGCGCAATTTCTTCCTAATTAAAATCTGAAGAGAGTTCCCCGATATTTTCATTCGTTCGTGAGTTATCACAAAAAATCTGAAAATTGTCAATTTAAAGAAACATTAATATCTTCCTAACGATTGATGTTATTTAAATGAAACTTGGAACTTTTATACTTTTGATAGCTGTCAATTGAATGGCATCGACAGAAATTTTCTAGGCCTTCCAGATTTTGAATAACGACAGTCAACTTTTGATTTCTTTATGGCCGCCATATTGAATTTTCACACCATCAAATCCACAAAAAAATTGGCTTTTCAAAAATGTACTCAACATGAACTTTTTTGACAGAGTTTGAAAATTGGTAGGAATAATTTGCAAAATCAGCCTAAACTTAGATGAAAAACAATTGCAGAAAAGTACGCCGACTTTTTCAATCTCTTATAACATGCGAAAACAATTGAATTCAACAGTACCCAGCAAACACAGAAGGTCTGGCCGTTTTATGGCAACTGTCCGGCAAGTCCGGCACTGGCAATAAAATTACGGCCGTGTACTGGCCAGACGAGAATCGGCCATACGAAAGCAGCCTCAACGTGGCCGTACTATGGGCATACGAACAACGGCCAGACAAAGACAGCCATAGCCCGGCCGGCCTCTGGCAGCCCTAACCCGGCCGACTCCTGACAGCCTTAGCCCGGCCGGCCTCTGGCTGCCTCATTCTGGCCGTATTGAAAATGTTTCTGTAGTTAAATAGTATGATGATAGTGATTAATTTGATAATGTAACCCTTACTGGCCTGAACGTGGCCATAAGAACGCCGTAATGTGGGCTCAAACAGAACCAGACCCGGCCCGTGCCTGGGCAACGTAGATCGGCCGTAACAAAACCAGAGGCACACATGCGGGCCGCGCCAGATAAGGCACTCGCTTCTGGGCCGGTTCCGGCTTGTCCGGGCAGCCTCATTCCGGCCGGCAACCGGCCATAAGATTGAGGTTTGCTGGGTAATAAAATACGTCTTGAGGTCGTGTAACTCGGGCTTTCACACATTTTTTTAAAAACGTCCATGTTGGTTACATTTTTGAAAAGCTAATTTTTCTGTGTATCCGGCGGTGTTAAAATTCAATATGGCGCCCATAAGAAACAGAAAAGCTGACTGTCTTTATTCAAAATCTAGAAGGCTTAGAAAATTTCCGTCAATGCCATTCAATTGACAGCTGTCAAAAATGTAAAAGTATCAAATTTCATTTAAATAACATCAATCGTTAGGCTGATATTAATTTTTCTTTAAATTGACAATTTCCAGATTTTTTGTGATAACTCAGGAACGAATCACAATATCGGGGAATTCTCTTCAGATTCTTAATCGCCAAGAAATAGCCCACCTTTTCTGTAATTTAACCGACCCTGTATCTTTTACCGTTTAGGAGATCCCAATGGTGAGCATCGAAAAATTACCCACCCTGCATAGGTACACTGGAGGGTGATTTTTTTAAAAACCGTTAGCGACCTAAAGTGTGATTCATCTTGCTTCCGTTTAAAACTTCAAAATTCAATAAAACCAATAAATCATGACAAGTTTTAATTAAAACCGGATTTTGCATTATAAGAGATACTAGTGAAACCATTGCCACCAGTTTTTCTAAGAAAAAACCTTAAAACGCCGAAATTCAGCCGAAAACTACACATTTTTACATTTTCTAAAAGTTTTTGCGACGGCAAGTGTGACCTATCTAATTTCCTCAAATTTGAAGGAGAATCGATTGGTGTACATTTCAAACTTGTAGGACTCACACACTTCGAGAAAAGTAGGTTTTCTTTCATTTAAAATTCCAAAATAGAATAAAACTAACCCAGGCAGCATTGAAATATTTTTAAAACATATTTTAGAAGATATTTAAATAATATCCAAAACGACAGATTTTTATATACCTATATGACAAATGTATATTATGAATATATTTCAAATATTTGTTTGCGAATATGATGGTAATATTGCTAATGAAATATAGGCAGAAGATGTTTATGGAATATTTATTTATTATCAAAAAATCTACATAAAACAATATCCTGCGTTTCAGAAAAAACTCATTTGTAGTGGGCTGTGGGCTATGGCAAAGGACGTCCTTTGCCATAGCCCCACATTCAGCACTTCCCAGCAGTTATAATTGGTCCTAAAAACAAACATTTTTAAATCAATAATTTAACTGAAGTGTTCTTACCAAAGGTGTAGCTAGGTAGGTATACGCATAACTGTACAGAAAATCGAAAAATAAACGCTCTTCTGGACTCGTTTCTTCTAGGGGAGTGAAATCACGGAAATCTTCTAGGTACTAAAATGTCGTAGGTTGATGAACAGTGCGTTCTTGAAAATCGACATTAAACAATAATTTAATGTGTTGCTTACCAAAATAGATGTACCTATGGGTATGCTGGAATGCATCATTTAAGGCCCACTCGTACAAAAATATCTTTAGAAATGTTGACCTAACCTACAAATTTTGCAAACAGTTAAAAATTAACATTAGCAGCTCACCGCAAAGCACAAGGATAAAAGTAATCAGAACGGCACGAACAGTAAAATTAATATGTGGAAGTACGCCAAATCACAAAACGTGCACAAACACAAAACGTGAACGCAACAGCCGCCATGATGCCATCAGCTCGCCTGGTAGCGCAGGCGCAGAAGCACTCCGTGGAGACGTGTTTGAAAAGTAACATTAGGAACCCTATATTGAATAAATATATGACAGCAAATATATCTTTAATCCGATATTTGCAATATATTCCATATAAAGGATACATCTTGTACAGCAAATATTCAAATTTTTTTTTTCATAAAATATAATTTTACAAATCTTATAAATGGAAATTATAAAACGACAACATATTTAATCAATAAATTACTTGAAACATATTTACTTTTAATTAGCAATATAAAACATGTAATATATTTCTGGTAAAGATAACATATTATGTAACAAATATTGGATTTTTTATAAAAAAATGTTATTTGTATAATATTATAGAACAAATATCATTTTCATCATATATACCAAATATTTCTCAAATCTTTTAAATATTAGAAAACATTAGAATATTACCCTTATATAAGGCAAATATTTATGAAATATTCCGTGCTGCCTGGGAATAAAAATTTCATTTTGTATTATCAAAGGCTCTAGTGAAACCAATTTTCAGCAATTTTCCTGATAAAAACTTTAAAACGCGAAATTCACTAGAAAGCTTAATTTTGTAAAAGTTTTCTGCGACCGCAAGTGTGACCCATCTTATTTCCTCAAATTTTATAGGGAATCGATTGGTGCAAATTTAAAACTTCTAGGGCTCACACCCTTCGAGAAAAGTAGGTTTTCTTCCATTTAAAATTCCAAAATATAATAAAACTAATAAAAATTATATTTTGTATTATCAAAGGCTCTAGTGAAACCAATTTTCACCAATTTTCCTGATAAAGACTTTAAAACGCGAAATTCACTAGAAAGCATAATTTTGTAAAAGTTCTTTGCGACTGCAAGTATGACCCATCTCATTTCCTCAAATTTGAGGGAGAATCGATTGCTGCAAATTTCAAACTTCTAGGACTCGCACACTTCGAGAAAAGTAGGTTTTCTTTCATTTAAAATTCCAAAATAGCATAAAACTAATAAAAACTGCATTTTGTATTATCAAAGGCTCTAGTGAAACCAATTTCCAGCAATTTTCCTGATAAAAACTTTAAAACGCGAAATTCACTAGAAGGCTTAATTTCGTAAAAGTTCTTTGCGACTGCAAGTATGACCCATCTCATTTCCTCAAATTTGAAGGAGAATCGATTGCTGCAAATTTCAAACTTCTAGGACTCGCATACTTCGAGAAAAGTAGGTTTTCTTTCATTAAAAATTCCAAAATAGAATAAAACTAATAAAAATTGCATTTTGTATTATCAAAGGCTCTAGTGAAACCAATTTCCAGCAATTTTCCTGATAAAAACTTTAAAACGCGAAATTCAGTAGAAAGCTTAATTTTGTAAAAGTTTTTTTGCGACCGCAAGTGTGACCCATCTTATTTCCTCAAATTTTAAAGGGAATCGATTTGTGCAGATTTAAAACTTCTAGGGCTCACACCCTTCGAGAAAAGTAGGTTTTCTTTCATTTAAAATTCCAAAATAGAATAAAACTAATAAAAATCTCATTTTGTATTGTTAAAGGCTCTAGTGAAACCAATTTCCAGCAATTTTCCTGATAAAAACTTTAAAACGCAAAATTCACTAGAAAGCATAATTTCGTAAAAGTTCTTTGCGATTGCAAGTATGACCCATCTCATTTCCTCAAATTTGAGGGAGAATCGATTGCTGCAAATTTCAAACTTCTAGGACTCGCACACTTCGAGAAAAGTAGGTTTTCTTTCATTTAAAATTCCAAAATAGAATAAAACTAATAAAAATTGCATTTTGTATTATCAAAGTCTCTAGTGAAACCAATTTCCAGCAATTTTCCTGATAAAGACTTTAAAACGTGAAATTCACTAGAAGGCTTAATTTTGTAAAAGTTTTTTGCGACCGCAAGTGTGACCCATCTTATTTCCTCAAATTTGAAGGAGAATCGATTGCTGCAAATTTCAAACTTCTAGGACACGCACACTTCGAGAAAAGTAGGTTTTCTTTCATTTAAAATTCCAAAATATAATAAAATTAATAAAAATTGCATTTTGTATTATCAAGGGCTCTATTGAAACCAATTTCTAGCAATTTTCCTGATAAAAACTTTAAAACGCGAAATTCACTAGAACGCATAATTTCGTAAAAGTTCTTAGCGACCGCAAGTGTGACCCATCTCATTTCCTCAAATTTGAAGGGGAATCGATTGGTCCAAATTTAAAAAGTAGCTTTTCTTTAATTTAAAATTTAAAAATGCAATCAAACTAATAAATATTGGGAAGCTTTAATTAAAATTAATTTTGTGTGACCTATCACCTATCTAATTTAGTCAAATTTGTGTGATTGTGCGCCATGTCATCTCGATAATTTCAGCAAACCTCCCACGGCAATTTTTCATATTTTTTAGGAATTTATGAGATTTTAAATCAAAATCGTCAGAATTTAAAAGCAGACCCTTGCAGGAGTACTGAAGAAGTAAGAGTGGGATGGCTGATATCTCCCACTTTTAATTTAATAGGTAATAATCCATCGTCTCAAAGTGGCATCAAAAGTTTATTTGGAATTAATTTTTGTCATAGCAGGCAACACACCAAACACTGTCGAGTTTAGTGTGCTGTCCAGTTATGACAATCATAGAGCACCCATCTCCTGACCCGAAGCGTATTTAGCCAGCACTGTACGAATGTCGATGGGGCAGCCCTGTATTGCAGTATCGAACACTTTCTACGGTAAAAATAATATAAATTCTGCCTGCTTACTTATATTTTTTTTTCATAAATTTTTTTTCTAAATGTTTCTCCCACTGGCACTGAATAGGTACATAATATTGTTTAATGGACGATATAAAATATTGGCATCGATAAAAATCGGGCCCGCAATTCGAAAGCCTTTGTCTGGCTATTTGCCTATTGTCTTTCCGGGTCGAAAACCTCAGTACCATTTTTTTGAAAATTATGATTTAAAGGCAAAAAGGCAATTTCAGCAATTTATTTTGTTAGAAGAGGGTACGTACCTATATCTACCTATACATATTTATTTACAAATTGTGGAAAATTAGAAGTTTCTACCGTATCCGAGAATGCTAATTTTTTTTCAATTGTTGAATTAAGGAACCGGCACGTGTTGCTCGATAGACTTGTCAACGCTGGCGCCATCTATCTGATAGTAGAATTTAAAACAGGAAGCCGTGGATAAAAGGTCACTGCACTAATCCAAAACTCAAACCAAGAATAATATAAAGGTTTGTGCAAATACAGCCTGTCCCGAAATTAGTAGTCAAAACTTTACCAGTAGATTCTTCTATGAAAAATATGAAAAAGAGTCCCTATGGACATATGTCGAAAAATAAGTCCTAAGAAGGCTATGGTCCCTTAAATGGGCTAATTTGAAAGTTTTTTTCTAAATTTCTTCAAAACGGTTAAAGATAGCTACGTGAAATTTGGTATCTTTACTAAGTTTTTGATGCCGAACTGTGAAGAAAATTTTAAAATTTTGATCATAAGCGTCTCGTACAGGAGGGGCTTAGGACTTAATATTTACTCAAACATTTTTGTAAGTAGTTTTTTCTCAAATTTGATTGCAGAATCTGAAAATTTGAGGTTTTTTGAGTAACAATGGTACTCTTGTTTGACATCGATAGAATGCGCCCTTTTCGAAAAAAATGAAAGTGAAAATAGGCGCTTTAAATCTTAGGTGAGCGAATCATTTTAAAAATGATCACTAGTCAGAATAACTTTCGAACGGAATAAGATGAAAAATTTGTTGACATTCAAAATGTGTCCGGCGATTAGAAATTCTGCGGTATTCTTGTTTATCAGCTTTTTTACAATTTTATTTCAGCTGTTATTAAAGGACCGACGATGGTACCTACTAAAAAGCTAATAAGGATTAAAATTCGCTAGATTACTAATCTTCACGTTAACAAATTTTTCAATGAATTTTTCAAAACCTCAGTCAAGATGCTGTAATGAATAAATAATACTGTTTATCTAACTTTTAACTAACCTATTTTAGGTGATTTATTAGCTTTACTTATTTACCTATTAATTGGCCGGTCTATTAATTTTTAATCATTAAACTGTTCAATAACATTCCCAATGTTAATAACCTAGGTTAAGGTATCTGTGTATAAGACCTTGTCTTTTCTAGTAGACGTAGGTACTTGAATATATCGGTTGGCATGTCAATAAAATAAAATTCAGAGGCCGCACTTATTCATGAGTAGGTTCTTCTATAGGCGAGATTAATTTTTTAAACCTTTGAAAAAAGTTATTTACCTAGACTGTATACTTACCTAGGTAACACCCATAGTAAATGCCTTATAAATAAAACAAATTCCGAAATAACTTTATACAATATATTAGATTGCATGGAAAAAGGAATGCTACTAATTACATTCAAAGTACCTATAGTGTTTGTACATTGAGAATAATGTGGTGGCAAATAACACAATTAAGTTCCTAAATAAGTATTTGGAGAAGAAAGTGATGACTCAACAAAGTTACAGTTTTCAAAAAATCTTTTCTTCTTGAAAGGAATTTTGTCCCGTTTTTCAATTATTGCAAATCTCACTTACTCAGCAATGCTGAACGACTGAAAAGCTCACATAGAAACTCATTAAGGAATTTTTTGAAGGCAGCTAATTGCCTAAAACTTGTACTAGACAAAAAGCTCATTAATCACTGCATTTTATGCTACAAACAGGAACAGGTGGTACTTCCTTGCAGTTGCTGAACAGGTCCTCCACGCCTCAGCTTCGACGCTCAGTTTGTCTTTGAACGTCACGACCCCTGCTTCGGGTTGCCAAGTTTATCGCGACAGATTCAAAATGCGTGCAAAAATTATCTCAGTTTTCCTTCTTTTAACAATGTGCAATTTTTGTGCAGCTAATAATGATTCAAACGTGATGAAAATTGTGCCCAAAGCGGAGCAACAGTACCACCAAAACGGTACGTAATCTACTGGAAATATATTTTTTAATCCACAATTTTAGACAGCAATGAAACCCAGAGCGACGATTCATACATTCCCTACGATCTTCAAATAATCGTTGGAGCTTTGGAAAAGCTCAACTTTTCTCAGTGCGCCCAAGACGCGATGACTGTCTTGGGAGCCATCAGCAGACGAGATCGATGGGCCTTGAAAAGTAAGTGATTTATTTTCAAGGAAGTGGAGGTTCGACCGTTTTTTGGCAATCTTAAAACTTGTAGTTGTAGAGTTACATTCCATCAAGATCGCCTCTCAAGGTAAGGCAAAAAAATTTTTGTGGGGAAAATCAGCTGCGCCGCGGTCAAAAATTCGAATCAATATGTATAAAATGTCTTGTTATGGTAATTATTGTAATGCGGAGGATCATCGCGGTGGTCTTCAGGCTATTTTTATAAATTGTTTTGTCGCGGTCGTGGAATCACAAAATCATGTTTACTATGCGAAAGTCATTCTCTATGAATACTTGAAAATGTTGTCTGCTGGAATAATTTAAGATGTGGAAGGGCAGTCCCGTTTTGCTGTTCGACTGAAATTTAAAAAATCAAAAATTAAAAATTGTCATTGATAAAAATGGAATTTCTTGTTTCGCAGAATTCCTCAGAGTTTTTGAGGAAATATCAATAAAGGTTGATGATGTCATACTCCTAGACTATTTTTACGATTGACTGCCAAATCAAGCAATAATTCCCACGCATCACAACATATTCAACAATATAAAACGCAAAGTCATTTAATTTTCGTACTGATGAAAGGTTTGTCGAATATTCTATACTGCACATTCACCAGTGGCGGCTCGCGGGGTTTCAGGCTGGTACAGCCACGGTTGGGCATGGGCGAGGTAAGGGGGGGTCTGGGGGGCGGAAGCCCCCCGGAATTTTTTTTATAATAATAATAATAATAATAATAATTTTTGCGACACCAGATGGACAAACAGTTTTACTGTTTCATGACAGATTTGACAGTTCTGATAGCGTTTTTAGGCGGCGGATTATGGCAAAAATAATAGTATATTAAAAAACACGTTTCATAAGGCCAATTATTATCGCACGAGAATGTTTGGACAACGAGGGCGAAAAGCCCGAGTTTTACAAAATCCGAGTGTGATAAGAACCTTAAGAAACACGTTTTTTGTACATTTTTTTCTATTTCGGATGTCCAGCTTGTTAATATTCTCAAGAAAAATTCAGATTGTCATTTTCAAAGACTGGCTTGTCAGTTAATTCGATTGTTAGACACAATAGTTGTCTAAGGTTACGATGTAAACAAAAGCCGTGCTCTAATAGAGCGCATTAGAAAACGCGTTTGGGTGCTATAAAGTGTTCATTAGGAAACCGAAATAGGAAAAAGTGCTTTGCATTTTTGCAGAATGTTTGCAAGACAGGAATGAAGCTCTGAACACGTACTCTGTAGAAGCGATCCTCAGCTGATCTGATGGTGAACCTTTAACTACTTTTACCGGGCAAAAGTAATGTGATGGAAGTGACTCGTATGGCTGCTTTGTGAACAAGAAAAACTAAAAACCCTTCTGCAATAAACCTATTTGCAAAACCCACACGAACACCGGCACAAAGTGAAGTCTTTCTGAATTTTTGGCATTTTTATTGTCACTGTCACCGATGACACCCGGTGAATCGTGCCCCCTAACGGTGCCTGAGGATCGCAAATACAAATAGTCACTTAACTTTTAAGTCAAAATGAACCAAAACCAAACACTCTAAACGTGCCACTGCCACACTTAGAACTGTTTGACGCAAAAATCCATCTGTTAAACTAAACACAACAGCTTGCTCGAAATTCCCCTCATATTAAAATGATGGAAACTTTCAAAGTACTCAAAGTGTAAAAAAATTATTAAAAATGTAGTTGTGTCGTTAAAGCAGAGACTACCAAACGTGGGCGCCAATTTTAAATAGCAGGTACAGCTGAGCACCCTGAAGTTAACGACAATTTTCCAGCGACACAATGGCCGCCGGTTTCGTCGGAAATGTTCGGGAGGAAATGGCTGTGTGCTAAATCAGAGCTTACCTGTCACTTCACGAGTTATAAAAACGTTTTAAATTCGAAGCACAAACAAACAGTTGTCTTAAATATATTAGTGTTGTTAACTAATTAATAAAATCCGTTGTTTACTACTGGAATAAAGTGCTTTTGCCTCAGAAATCAAAGGTTTCATCTTTATATTATTTTACGGTTACATCACGTTAACAGAAACGTCAGTCCTGTCAGGTTTAAGGTTAGAATGTCCAAATTCTCTTAAACATCGGTTCTTGGTTTTCTCAAGCCGTTGTTCATTTATATCAATTACTTTAATAATTCCTCTACACCTGAGGCTTAACTGAGCAAAAGGACAAAGTGCAACAAAACCTGAAAGTGGACTAAAAAAATTCAATTTAACCTGACACCTAGACATTGCAGATTTACGATTTTTTTTGAACAACTTCCCAATCCTTGAATCTAACACCAATTTTACCAGTCACTCTTTTATGCCTGAGTCGTAACTGAGCAAAAGGACAAAGTGCAACACGAGCTGAAAGTGGACGAAAAAAATTCAATTTAACCTTACACCTAGACATTGCAGATTTACGATTTTTTTTGAACAACTTCCCAATCCTTGAAGCTAACACCAATTTTACCAGTCACTCCTTTATTCCTGGGGCGTGACTGAGCTAAAGGACAAAGTGCAACAAAACCTGAAAGTGGACTAAAAAAATTCAATTTAACCTGACACCTAGACATTGCAGATTTACGATTTTTTTTGAACAACTTCCCAATCGTTGAATCTAACACCAATTTTACCAGTCACTCTTTTATGCCTGAGTCGTAACTGAGCAAAAGGACAAAGTGCAACACGAGCTGAAAGTGGACGAAAAAAATTCAATTTAACCTTACACCTAGACATTGCAGATTTACGATTTTTTTTGAACAACTTCCCAATCCTTGAATCTAACACCAATTTTACCAGTCACTCTTTTATGCCTGAGTCGTAACTGAGCAAAAGGACAAAGTGCAACACGAGCTGAAAGTGGACGAAAAAAATTCAATTTAACCTTACACCTAGACATTGCAGATTTACGATTTTTTTTGAACAACTTCCCAATCCTTGAAGCTAACACCAATTTTACCAGTCACTCCTTTATTCCTGGGGCGTGACTGAGCAAAAGGACAAAGTGCAACAAAACCTGAAAGTGGACTAAAAAAATTCAATTTAACCTGACGCCTAGACATTGCAGATTTAGGATTTTTTTTGAACAACTTCCCAATCCTTGAATCTAACACCAATTTTACCAGTCACTCTTTTATGCCTGAGTCGTAACTGAGCAAAAGGGCAAAGTGCAACACGAGCTGAAAGTGGACGAAAAAAATTCAATTTAACCTTACACCTAGACATTGCAGATTTACGATTTTTTTTGAACAACTTCCCAATCCTTGAATCTAACACCAATTTGACCAGTCACTTCTTTATTCCTGGGGCGTGACTGAGCAAAAGGACAAAGTGCAACAAGACCTGAAAGTGGACGAAAAAAATTCAATTTAACCTGACACCTAGACATTGCGAATTTACGATTTTTTTTGAACAACTTCCCAATCCTTGAATCTAACACCAATTTTACCAGTCACTCTTTTATGCCTGAGTCGTAACTGAGCAAAACAACAAAATGCAACAAGAGCTGAAAGTGGACGAAAAAAATTCAATTTAACCTGACACCTAGACATTGCAGATTTACTATTTTTTGAACAACTTCCCAATCCTTGAATCTAACACCAATTTGACCAGTCACCACCCTTAAAGGCGCTACAACCCCTAACATACAGAACCACAATAACATGAGAACTCAAAATCTGCTTAGCGGATCAAGGCAGAATTTGGAAAGGTAATTTCCAGTGACACTGTAGGCGAATGAACAAATTTTCACTAAGATCTAACAAGGGGGATGAAATTTAAAGGTTGAAACTGGAAATTTCTTCAAGTAAATGGTGCTATAAAATTACGGGGTTCGATAGTTTTCGGTTAACCATTGAAATAGTATACAGGGTGTCTCAGGGCGCTCGCACCAAATTCTAATGGAGTAGTCAGGATTAAATTCTGAGTCGCTCGGCGTTTTTGAAAATTTCCAGGGTCCAATAGTTCTCAAGTTATAAGAGATTTAAGAGGACCAATCAGATTTCAGCTCTGAATTGCTTCATAAGGTAATTTAATGTTAGATGCACTATTTCCTAGGTAACAAGATACAACAGTATAAATTTTCATTGATAGTATCTTATTACCTAGGAAATAGTGCATCTAGCATTAAATTACCTTATGAAGCAACTCAAAGCTGAAATCTGATTGGTCCTCTTAAATCTCTTATAACTCGAGAACTATTGGACCCTAAGAATTTTCAAAAACACGGGTCGACTCAGAATTTAATCCTGAATACTCCACTAGAATTTGGTGCGAGCGTTCTGAGACACCCTGTATTAAAAAAACGCTTTATGAGTCTTCAACCTAAAACCAATCCCTAAGCTACTAACAACCCCTACCCCATATAGCAAGCGCAGTAAATAAATTTTATTTATTTTCTCCGGCTTTCTTGTGATTCTTTCGACAACTCGAAGTCATTTTTATTAATTTTAACCCACCCTCAATTTCTCAACCCCTTTCATATGTGAACCCTCAAAAAGCTAAATTTATGCAAACCGCTTCATTATTTCGTGTAATTTTCGCTAGTTATACTTAACTACAGTCATACAGTTCATTTTCACCCCTCTTGACTTTTCATCCCACTTGATAAGTTTTCAACCCCAGAGCGTTAATTTAGTAAAATTCGCCCAACTTTGCGTTTTTCGGTAATACATTTTACTCATATGGATTCTGTTTACCTTTTTCACTTTTCCGACAAAGGGCAAATTTGCATTATTGGCTTATTTTCGTGTTATTTCTCCTGTAATTCTACTTAATTAGTCAAGGGTAAAAAGGACCCTATCGGATTTCCGTATAAAATTGGGCTTCGTAAAAAATTTGTTTCTCGGTCAAATTGGTGTTAGATTCAAGGATTGGGAAGTTGTTCAAAAAAAATCATAAATCTGCGATGTCTAGATCTCAAGGTTAGATTGAATTTTTTTCGTCCACTTTCAGCTCTTGTTGCACTTTGTCCTTTTGCTCAGTTACGACTCAGGCATAAAAGAGTAACTGATAAAATTGGTGTTAGATTCAAGGACTGGGAAGTTGTTCAAAAAAAATCATAAATCTGCAATGTCTAGGTGTCAGGTTAAATTGAATGTTTTTCGTCCACTTTCAGCTCTTGTTGCACTTTGTCCTTTTGCTCAGTTACGACTCAGGCATAAAAGAGTAACTGATAAAATTGGTGTTAGATTCAAGGACTGGGAAGTTGTTCAAAAAAAATCATAAATCTGCAGTGTCTAGGTGTCAGGTCAAATTGAATTTTTTTCGTCCACTTTCAGCTCTTGTTGCACTTTGTCCTTTTGCTCACTTACGCCTCAGGAATAAAAGAGTGACTGGTCAAATTGGTGTTAGATTCAAGGATTGGGAAGTTCTTCAAAAAAAATCGTAAATCTGCAATGTCTAGGTGTCAGGTTAAATTGAATTTTTTTCGTCCACTTTCAGCTCTTGTTGCACTTTGTCCTTTTGCTCACTTACGCCTCAGGAATAAAAGAGTGACTGGTCAAATTGGTGTTAGATTCAAGGATTGGGAACTTGTTCAAAAAAAATCATAAATCTGCAATGTCTAGATCTCACGGTTAAATTGAATTTTTTTCGTCCACTCACAGTTCTTGTTGCACTTTGTCCTTTTGCTCAGTTACGCCTCAGGAATAAAAGTGTGACTGGTCAAATTGGTGTTAGAATCAAGGAATGGGAAGTTGTTCAAAAAAAAATCGTAAATCTGCAATGTCTAGGTGTCAAGTTAGATTGAATTTTTTTCGTCCACTTATAGCTCTTGTTGCACCTTGTCCTTTTGCTCAGTTAAGCCTCAGGTGTAGAGGAATTATTAAAGTAATTGATATAAATGAACAACGGCTTGAGAAAACCATGAACCGATGTTTAAGAGATTTTGGACATTCTAACCTTAAACCTGACAGGACTGACGTTTCTGTTAACGTGATGTAACCGTAAAATAAATAAAGATGAAACCTTTGATTTCTGAGGCAGAAGCACTTTATTCCAGTAGTAAACAAAGGATTTTATTAATTAGTTAACAACACTAATATATTTAAGACGACTGTTTGTTTGTGCTTCGAATTTAAAACATTTTTATAACTCGTGAAGTGACAGGTAAGCTCTGATTTAGCACACAGCCATTTCCTCCCGAACATTTCCGACGAAACCGGCGGCCATTGTGTCGCTGGAAAATTGTCGTTAACTTCAGGGCACTGTACAGCTGGCTGTACCCGGGCCTCAGTGCATCGCTGTGTAAGGATAAGAGGCATGATTGGCAGTGGGGTTTTTAAGCAACCTTTTCGATAGGCTTTTTGAGGGAATTTGAAAATAAAATGGAACAGTTAATTTAAATTTTATTTCAATATTCCATAACTTTTCCCGATAAATAATTCAGAATTATTGTTAGAAGTTAGAATGAAAAATCCAACGTTCGTCATGAAATTATCAAACTAAATATCTCAATCTAATTTATTTTCACACTTTTATAGTCTAAATTAATTACTGGGTTGATTAGTTAGTCCTGAATCCCGATAATTCAATCAATGGGATGGGATTAATATGCATTTGACCATTGCCAGAGCCATCGCCGCGCTAGCAGCCACCATAGGGTATGCTAGCTGTACTTGAGTGAATCTATCCACGACTGTTGCTTTAGACGTCCACTTCAGTTGTAAACGCAAGTTAGCGCGCGCGTATGTGTTTTATTAAAACGCTTGGCAGAACGTTCCCGTATGGCAGGGTCTGCTGGCTGCCCCGGCGTCCCATGCTTGAGTGCCTACGCTCCACTACTCAGCGGAGTATAAAGGGTTGTCGATTATGTAAAGAACTTGGAAACGCATTTTTGCTGAAGTAAACTCCTAAAACCACAATTTTTTGAACGTAAAATAATTTTTTAAAGCTATAAGGAGAGGACTGCGCATTGGTACAGCCCGGCTGTACCTGCTGCCCCTGACCAGCCGCCACTGACATTCACAGAACATATACCTACTTTAAATATGACGCATAATATCCTCCGTTCTGCAAATATATTGTGTATTTGTATGGCACATTCTGGGGATGTTTTGGTTATTACGTCAATATGTTAAAATATTCTTTTTATGTCCGTATACGCTGCATATTCACTGAAAATGCTTTGATTATGTTTGACGTGCACGTTCAATACGAGCATAATTCAACATTACAAACGCTATATACTTTATGGAATGATCCTAACACACGCTATGGATGTCTTTTGGGTTAAAATATTCGTATTCAAAAATTTTTGTCATATCTATACTGCACAATTACGAATATGAATAATATAATATAACAAATCAATGACCACTTTCTCCCACATGTAATGGATATCCAGAATATTCCCTCACCTGAAAAAATTACAAAATTCTTACAAACCGCACTTTTTTTAAAGAATATTCAGTGAACATTACGAATGCTCATACCCAACATGAAAAAATAATGCATTAGGTACGCATTTGTGCTATGTGAGAATAGGTATATCAAAGCATTTTTGCTGAGTCATTAGAAGCTACACAAACAATGAATATCGTGGAAGCTCAAGAATCCTGTCTAAAAAATTTATGTGAAGAGAAATTTTGCACGGCATTATCCGCTATCGTTAAATCGTGATAAGATATGTGATTCATTCGGTAGGAGATTTTCAGAAGAGCCACTTACAAAACCACGAAACATCGTCGTGTTCTATTATAAACTGGAATGAAATTTAATTTCATTAGCTGTCGATGTCATTAGCATCGATGACACTTACGAGAACGAACTGTCACTGATAACGAAACAGATGGTGGATGATAGAACAATTAAAACTTAAAAAAAATTATTTTGCCACAATTTATTTATAAAAAAACTAGTAATATTGTTTGGACTATGTATTTTTTGTCTTATTGTTACAAAATTATGATTTAAAAATCGCAATATTCACGCTATTCATTTACTATTGGAGGAACTGTCACTTTTATATTGAATTTTTTGGCTGAATAAGAAAATTTTTCAAGAGATTTCAAGTTTCGAATTGAAAAATTTCTATATTTTCTTAAACAGATCAATCTATAGGTGAAATCAGTGTACAATCTAGGTGAAATCATGGTGAAATTGAGCGAAATAAAGAAAAACCAGGTGAAATCAAGAGAGATGAAGGTGCAATCATGTGAAATAATTTAATCTTTTGACCGTGTTTTTGACGCTGACATCATCGAAAGCGCACTGCAACTCCACTGACAGTTGAAATCTATACACGGTGTAAACGAGGGGCTAGGCAGTCCTTTTTTCCTTGAAAAAAATCCAAATAACCTTACAAAAATTTCAATAATACAAAAAAAATGCAGCAGAGAAGCGGCTGGAACCTCCCCAACGCGTGGGTCTTTGATTTCAGGGACTTCTGTTTAAGATTCTAAAGTTGATATGCCTAAATGGCACTTCCCGTTGACTAATTGCTCCCAAAAGCCTTTCAGCTCTTCAACGGGTCACCTCACCTCCATTTACCAAATTTCGGGCAAATCGATCCACTAGTTTGGGCTATAAAGTGGTTTCAGTGTTATTACAAAATTTCGATTTTTCTACCCAAAGGGTTCTAAATGCGAATAAATTTTGTCTCATTTAAAACCAGAAATTGAAGACCTTTCTGATGGTGACCTCGATAGTGACAATAAATCTTTCAAAAACTTGTTGATGGGTAAATTAGAGAATAATTTTAAATTTCGAAATTGGTGTGCCAAAACGGCACTTTCCGTGGGCCGATTGAATCCAAAATTTGTTCACCTCTTCGACGTGTAATACAATCCCCTTGTGCAAAATTTCAGCCAAATCGGTTCAGGGGCTTGGGCTGTACCGCGATTTTAAAGTCCGATAAAAATCAATTTTTTTTTATTTTTGGTCAAAAGGGCACTAAGAATGAATGCATTTTTAGAAGCAGAATTTGAAGGCCTTTCCTATCGTGACGTGAAAAATGGGGTATTGCATTTAAAATTTAAAAGTTGATGTGCCAAAATGGCATTTCTGGTTGCACGATTGGCTCCAAAAGCTTTTCAGATCTAAGTTGGGTTATCACATGCACACGTACCAAATTTCAGCTAAATCTGTCGAGTAGTTTGGGCTGTGGCGTGTTTACGAACGTACGTACGTACGAACGTACGTACATATACATACAGACACATTTTAAAAACCACTTTTTTGGGCTCCTCAGACCTCAAAACGTATAGATCCGGTCTTATCTCAAATTCGAAAATTTTAGTGATTGCAGTAACCTCCCTTTTTTTTTAAATGGTGAAGTGGAGTGGGGAGGTTAAAAAAGTGCCCCAAGAAAATTGTAATAATTCTTGAAAAATTCCAATAATTCCAAAAAAATCGAGAAACTATCAAGAAATGTGTTAAGGTGAAATCAGGGAAAATTATCAATCAAATCACGCAGGAAGGTGAAATCATGGTACAAAATTTTGCTCATAGATTCGCCCCTCGAAAATGGCGCTCAGTGGGTTGAAAAATTGCGAAGGGGGAAGAAAAGTTAAAAGAGGCGAAGATTAACTGCATTCTACTTAACTTCAACGTAGAAATGAAAAAAATACATTTACGCGATTTGTAATTCGTAACCTCCAGCTTTGTTTTTTTGCCTATTGCATATTTTTAATTTTTTTTATAAATTCATCGCAAACAAATTCCAATACCAATAATCAAAAATAATAGGTATTATTGTTATCATTATTTTTATTCTCATTAGAGTTGGGTCTGCATAGAAATTTCCAAGTTACGGGGCCTGTGACCGTGCCATAAGGTTAGGAATCGAGCTAGTCGTATTTTCGAAATTAAACCTCATTTTTAAAGTTTTTGTTAGAAAGTTTTACCCACACTTAGCCGAAATAGAGCGATTTTTTGGAATAACTTATTTGCAGATAAAATTTGCCTATTTTAAATTTTTGTAATTTTTTTATGACTTCTTCCTAACAGTTTAAAAAAATTGATATTTACGCATTATGTTTTGCCATCTTTTGCCTGCATTAATAAACATTATAACTAATAATTATAACATTATAACTAATAGGTATAGGGTATCCTCGAGGCGTCAAAGTCCATTTATGTCCACGTCATTAATAATATGGTTATCTCGTAATATATCAATGCATTTTTGGTTTGTGTGTGATTCTGGACAACTTTTGTCAGGTGTGCATTATACTTAAATTCAATCGTTTTTGAGTTATTTAATGAAATGTGTAAAT
This sequence comes from Pycnomerus fuliginosus, assembly GCA_963924575.1. NCBI lineage: Eukaryota > Metazoa > Arthropoda > Insecta > Coleoptera > Zopheridae > Pycnomerus > Pycnomerus fuliginosus. The sequence continues at coordinate 9,041,224 of OZ004624.1, read as the reverse complement.
TTTGGCGAAAACAAGACTTCAGTTAAAAATTTGCATTTTCGAGGCCTTGACGTTTTTTTCTTCCGAACTTGTCTCACATCCTGAAGTAAGGTCAGGGCTACCTGATGACAGCCTTGGATGTCAAATTTCATGCATAAATTCCTATACCTAAATTGCATGTTTTTCAATTATCACCAGTTTTAAGTTCACGTTGTGGTTTTATTCGTTTCCAAGTTACTGATGAGAGTGACAGAACAAGTGAATATCTCTAAAGCGACAAATTCCACAATATATAATAACTTATAATTCAAAATAGTACGGTTAAGGGATGTTGCAAAATTTTTAACAAAAACCGGGTGAAGCAATGTAGAATAAGGAAAAAAAATTATTAATTCAACAAAATTTTCTAAAGTCAACAAAAATGGTTTTAATAACAAATGATAAATTTGGATTAAAGGGGGTGACTAATAATAATAAACCCAAAACTATTATCTAACTTGGAAAGGATGACATTTAGGCATAGGGATTTGTAAAGAAAGTTAACCTAGAGTTTAATTCTCTATTAGATGATGAAAAAATTTCAAGATCATTTCATTTGAAATTTTAGAGTTTTTGTCTCTTTAATTTCTGTTAATTTGATAATTTACCGTGGACATCCTGTATATGGAATTTGACAACCAAGTAGCCCTGACCTTACTTTAGGATGTTAGACAAGTTTGGAAAAGAAAAACTTCAGCGCTTCGAAAATATTAAGCTCTACACATTTTACCAAATAACTCAAAAACGATTTAAGTATGGGGCACACCTGACGAAAATTACAAAAATAACACGGAGAAACCAAAAATGCGTTGTAATTTTGGGCTGTTACCCTTCACGAGCCCCCCATGTGAGTTGATAGCAATTTAGATTATCTACATTTTCAGTCACTAACAGTTGGCGTACATAGATTTTCGATATTAATAACGACATATGGACACAAATGGAATTTGGTGCATCGTTGGTACACCCTGTATAAGCCCGCAGGGCACAGTTTGAAAAATACGACAGTGTTTTTTCCCTCTTGACCCCCTGGAGTATAAAATTATAGGTAGGTAGGTACTTTAAGCTCGCAAACAACGGACATAAAGTGAGTGTTTAAGCTTGAGGGTACTGACTTCCAAGATTACCTATAATAACATAATATTGCGGTTTTCAAACAATTATGATACGAGAAGTGATAGAGAGTTTTAACGCCCTCTACCGGAAGAATGGTCAAATGAGCACAAGAGAAGCGAGGGCACTTTGCAGCGACCGACTCACTTTCAAGCCCGGGACCTTCAAATTGCCAGCTACGGCAAAGGAATTGTATGGCTCGAAAGATTCAGGTATTTAAATCGGTTTAAATACAATTCCTTTGCCGTAGCTGGCAATTTGAAGGTCCCGGGCTTGAAAGTGAGTCGGTCGCTGCAAAGTGCCCTCGCTTCTCTTGTGCTCATTTGACCATTCTTCCGGTAGAGGGCGTTAAAACTCTCTATCACTTCTCAAAACATCGCCGACTTGTAATAAAGTCTTTGGAGCTGAATCTCTCGAGCCACCATTCAAATGCACTTCGCTGATGAGGGTCAAGTAACCCGAAACCGGTCCGAAGTTTTTGAATGGTGGCTCGAAAGATTCAGGTATTTAAATCGGTTTAAATTATGATACGGTTTAGCTATCCGAGATCCGGATTGAGGTGGCAACGTTTCGGATCTGTTTATAATTGTTTTTTCTTCAGAGCCCTGACAGAAGGCAAAAACAACTTAAGTTAACCTTTAATCTAGTTAGCAAATGCATTTTTACTGAAAATTATTTAATTATCGCCTAGTATTGCACCTTTGAACGGTAATAATAGGGAAGCAATATCAAAAAACTTGACTCGGTAATTGAGACAATTACTTTCAGATTGAAAAACTGGCGCTTTAAGTGATAATCGTACCAGTTTTTAATCTATTAAACTAATTTATGGAAATATTAAATTGCTCGCCTACAAGGAGAAATGTAAATTTTCGACTGTCCGAATTAATTTCAAGGCCCCGTTTCCTCGTTTCAGTGTTTGACGCATCATCGAAGTTTCCTGTGGGAATCCTTCACGGAGCCTTCTACCAATTCGGGAATTATGACGAGTGCTTGAGTTTAAAGCAGACGGGCCAGGATATGACCGAGTCCCCAATTCAAGGTCAATACTGCCTGGCCGACGTGGAAATCTTCAAGAAAAGCGGTTATGGCGATGGTCGAATCGCCAGATCTTACGACTTCGTCAAGGTTGTTCCGCGTGGAAGTTTCCATCAAAACAATTTTATTTTTCAGAAACCCAGATATGCGTTCAACAACACGATTTATTGGGGGATATGCACGCCTTCTTCTTGCAGTGTTGAGGAAGTGAGAATTGTTGTCAAGGAGATTTTCACGTTGGCCACTGGGCGGATGGGAATTGACGCCAGGTTGAATGGAAACAAGTGCCAGGTTTATAGGGAAGAGATTCCTGTTACTAAACTTGAGGTGATTTATGGGTAGGTATGTTTAGCCAAAATGGTAATTTCATTCTCTTTAACGATTTCTTGCGAGTTTATATGGCAAGCCGTTTTAGTTTTTATTATACAGGATGAGTCTGAAAGACTCCACATCCTTTACACCCCAGAATCTACTGTTCAAATGATGAAGCTTGGTGCAAAAATTATTGGTCAATTGTGATTCCTCTTGATGTTATAAGCCGCCAAAAATCTTCATTTTTAAATATCTTTCGAAAGGTGTATCACAGGATTTGAATTTTTGCATAGCATTGTTACAGACCAAGATGCAATTACTGATGGTACTTAAGACATTACCCAAAAAGCGGAACCCTGTTATACAGGGTGGCCCCGATGTTATTTGCCCTTGAACTTTTTTATGTTTGAAAATATTGCTAATTTGCCCATGCAGCCGTATCCCCCGTTCAATTATAAAACTTTTTTGGCTCTTAAAATTTTTCGAAAAAACTAACCACTCACGAGGAAAATTGAAAAAACCGAAAATATGATCATCGTTATAAACCTACAATTTCAATAAGAATCAAAGTGTACGTTTACACGCATCACATTTCAACTGTTTTTTTGCATTGAAGATGTTGTCCTACATCTGTGCCCAGAACCATTACTCACAACTGAAGAAAAAACATTGATGGTAATTTCACTTTTTTATGAGGTAGACTCATCATTGGTTTTAAGGTGATTACCTGCATCATGTTTTCTGTTTTTTCAATTTCTCTCGTGAGTGGTTAGTTTTTTCGAAAAATTTTAAGAGCCAGAAAAGTTTTATAATTGAACGGGGAATACGGCCGCATAGGCAAATTAGCAATATTTTCAAACATAAAAAAGTTCAAGGGCAAATAACATCAGAGCTACCCTGTATAACAGAGATCCACTTTTTGGATAATGCCTTAAGTATCATCAGCAGTTGCACCTTGGTCTGTAACAATGCTGTACAAAAATTCAAAATCCTACACCTTTCGGAAGATATTTAAAAATAACGTTTAAAAAACACTAAAAATGAAGATCTTTGGCGGCTTATAACATCAATTGACCAATAATTTTTGCACCAAGCGTCATCATTTGAACAGTAGATTCTGGGGTGTAGGTAAAGGATGTGGAGTGTGGAGTTTTTCAGACTCACCCTGGCCAAATGCCAAATGGCTTAATTTCCATTCGACTTGAATCAGTCGAAATTGATTCATTTTCATTTCAATTTGTTGTGCAAGAGGAATTCACATTCTAATTTAGCATAAAAATTGTCATTTCTATTTTAAATTAGAATTTATATCCACTTCGCCCTATGTTTTCTATGTAAAATAGGATGCATTAAATTTTAACCTCCCCAACTCCAACACAATTTTAAAAAAATGGGAGGTTACTGCAATCACTAAAATTTTCGAATTCGAGATAGCACCAGATCTTCACGTTTTGAGGTCTCAGGAACCCGAAAAAGCGGTTTTCAAAATGTGTCTGTGACCCGTTAAAGACCTGAAAGGCTTTTGGAAGCAATTGGTCCACGGGAAGTGCCATTTAAGCAATCAACTTTAAATTTTAAAGCAAGGCCTCCTTTTTTATGTCGCTATTAGAAAGACGATCAAATTCTGGTTCTAAAAATGTATTCACAGTTTCTGCCATTTCAGTGGAAAATAGAGAAAAAATTCTTTCTCATTAAAAGGGAGCGGGCTGACAGTGGATGACAAATTCTGTTGAATTGACTACTATCTACACAGAATACAAAGATCCACGCGATGGGGAGGTTCCAGCCGCTTCTCTGCTGCATTTTTTTATTTGACATTTTAATTTCATTTTTATGAAGGATGGCGAGATTTAACTTAATGATTCATGTATTGAGTTGGGCTTGGTGATGGTTTTGGGAGCAGATGTAATCTGCACCTAGTAGTAGTGCCGAAGCAAATGCTTATGACAAAGGAATTGTGAGGTTGTATCAGCAGGTGATGAATTTTTTTGCGTTCAATTACTTAGTATCTTCCAGTTGTAAGTAGGGGAGAGTGGTGCAAAATCATCCCCCTAACGGGAGAATCGCTGTAAAACCGAATTAACTGGTTCTTTTAATCTGATTTTTTTTATGGACACAAGATACAACCTTTGGTAGCTTACATAATTTTTTTGTGAATTAAATTTCGAAAAGGACGACGATAAAAAAATTTGTACCACGAGCATGCAAAGGGATCATTTTAGACATGGGGCTGGGGTAAAATGACAACTGCTCTATAATATGTATTTACCTATTGTAAACTTTATAAAATTTGTCTGTGCCCTTGACTCACCGCTTTAGCACCATCAGTGGAACCAAAAACTCCTTACTTGCTGGTTAAATTGGTAACATTTCTTTGCTCTGAACGGCTTCTAAGGTGTTATAAGTATACCACTCTTGTCTGGTAGTTTTTTCACATAAATGATTAAATTATGTGACACTTTGATTGGAAAAAGAAACCCATTTACAGTAATGTTAATATTAAAATATAAAGAACGAAAAAAGTTGGGATCATTTTACCCCAAGTATAATTGCCCAAGTGCATGAACAATACATAAGGCTTTATGTTAACAAAACATATAAGGGAAACTTTTGCAAAATGTTCTAACCTGACACTTTGATATGCGCTAAGTTGATTTGAAATTTTTCTTAGATGTTAAATAAAATAGGTATCTAAAGCTGGTTGAAATATCACCTACCTTAGATCAGACTTTCCCCTATAGGTCAAGCATCGAATTTCCACCAAGTCAATTTTTTGTGTTGGGGGTTGAAGGGGGTGCAATTTCTTCCGTTCAATTATTATCCTCGGGTTGAAAGGAGGGGTGGGTTTCGGGGGAGCTTAATTGGTACCTATACAGTGGTTCAAATGTTAAATTTATTTGCGCTTAATTAGTATCTTCCAAATTTGGCGCTCCTAACCTTCAAAACTATTGTGCCTTTAAATGACAATCTTAATTGAATTTTCATAACTTGTTGGAGTTAACCTTCACAACAATTGAAATCAATTTATAGGTACAGCAAAAAATAATAATAAGAATAACCTAATCTGCAATTTTAAAGTATTCAAATGGTTAACCTTCGAACTGGCTGGGCATCAAATCCTTGTTTTTTAAAGTTAACATTCAAAAACGTTGCGATTTGAGGCGTTTCATCTGGGCAATTTATAACTAAAATAAATCTTTAACATGACGGAGTTAACCTTTACAAACTGTTAAACGCAACTAATAAATAGTATATGTGGTTTGGTTAATTTTTAAATTCTTTAACTTTCAATGCAATTTTAATGGTTTTAAATGGTTAACCCTCATACTCGTTCTTTATTAAAATTGTTAAACCTTCACTTTTCGGTAAACTTTCAATCTGGTAACTTAGGCTACCTGAGTGAATTTTCGAGATTCGAGAATTAACTTATCCTAACTTTTACCTTCGCAATTTTAAATAGTCAATCCTCAAAGCTGCTACGGCGTGTAGTTAACCTTCAAAAGAATCAAAACTAGTGATAAAGCTATCTTTTTAAGTGTTAACTTTCAAAAAGATTTGAGGCGTTTCAGATTCAACTATTTGACTTAGCTTTCACAAACCATCGAGGCAAATAGTCTGTAAATGGTTAACCTTGAAACTAGCTTTTCATAAAGACCTTAAACCCTCACTTTTTGGGCTAACTTTTAAACGGATGATCTGCCCTTCAAAACTGTTATGAAAATTCCTCGGAAAATTTAACCATTTTTTTATTTTCCCAAAAAAAAGTAACACTATCTTCAATAAGTTAGAAAGGCTTTGTAAATTTAATTTATCAACCGACTTTAATGGAAATCCCGTTATTCTAGCTCTCTCGTGGGTACGTTCTTGGCCTTTATTATTTTTGCCACGGCTTTCCACTACCACGGAATTCAGCAGAAGAAGAAATCGATGACCTATACTACTGAGTGCTCAACAAAACCGAGCCTTCTAAGGGAGACGATTTACTGCTTTTCGATCATGAAAAACGTGAAAAAATTTTGGCACACCAAACCGTCGCACTTGAACCTGGAATGCATTTGCGGAATTCGATTGATAACCATGTTCTTCATAATTACGGGCCATACTATGATCTTCCTCGCAGGAGGACCCGTGCTCAACACGGATTTCTTTGAACAGGTGAGGATTTAATCAAGTCGAAATTGGACAAATTAGCTTTTGGGAGCTTCTATTTTCATATAAAAAGTTTCTTGCGAATTTAGGGACGTTTGATTTTCTAACTCTTCTCAATATTTATTACCTACCTACCTATTTAGGATAATTGTATTAATAAAAAAGGATTTCATCTAGGAGTAAGTTATAATTTGTAATTTGTACCTCTAGGCATGAAAAATTATTGACTATTATAATAATTAGCATTGTGTCGGACTATGAGAGGAGATATTCATTTTATTACTTGTCAATAGTAAGACAAATGGTAGATTTTTTTAGGCTGAAAAGAGGACGAGAGCTTGCTCGAGTCCTCTTTGGCCGAAAAAATCTACCATTTGACAAGTAGTGCATCCATGACGACTCAACAAGGCAACCAAGAGACTACAAATCGTATTTTGCAGATTATTTTATAAATTAAAGTATTCATTAAGTAGTGTCAAGTTGACATTGTAGTATTATCACTGTAATCCGGATTTGATTCGTTACTGGTATACTAAATGCTGCTTTGGATTGGTTCAATACTTAATGAATAAAATAATCGGTGAAAGAAATGAGGGAAGATGGAATGGGAAAGACAGAGATAGGGGAATGGATAGAGAAGGCATTTTGTAGAGTTGCTAGATGGAAAAGGAGAAAATGAAGGGGTAGAAGAAGACGGAGAGAAGGAACAGGATAGAGAAAGTACCGAAATAACAAAAGAGGAAGTGAAGAGGCAGATAGAAAAACTGAAAAAAAGAAAGCACCGGGAAGGGATGGAATACGCAAGACGTGATAGACAGATTATTAGAGATTTTGAATGGAGTATGGAAGGGAGAGGGAATTCCCCGAGAATGGAGGGAGGGCGTAATTTGCCCTATGTACAAGAAAGGAGATGCAAAAGAAGTAAAGAAGAGAAATAAAAAAGAAAAACGGAAAGATGTAGGTTCGCGTACCTCAAAACAGCGTTTGATAGTGTAGACAGGGGAAGATTGTGGGATCACATGGGAATCTGGTAAGAAGAATAAAAGAAATATATGAAGAAACAAAGAATGTAGTTAGAGTGAATGGAGTTGCATTTGAAACCAGAATAGGCCTAAGACAGGGATGTGTCTTGAGCCCACTTCTGTTTTCCATAATCATAGACGACGCAATAAAGACTAGCAAATGAAGGTGCACAAATATGCAAGTAGGAAATTGGAAAATGGAAACAGTTATACCTAGTGCAAGAATTAATGTTTGCGGACGATGTGATTTTAACAGCAGACTCAGAAGAAGCACCCCAACGAAATCTAGAAACACATCAGACAGAATTTAAAAAAATAAATATACAAAGAAAACAAATAGAATGATAATATAGCAACAGAACAAAATTGATGGGAGGGTTTTAGAAGAGGTGAAAAGATACAACTACTAAGGAACAATTATAGCAGACAATGGAAAGATAGATAGGGAAAACAGGACTAAGATCATCATTTCTTGGAAAAAAAGAAGTTCCGAAGAAGATAAAAACAGAAGTATACAAGAAAGTGGTAAGACTATCTTGATTTATGGCAGCGAATCATGGACCATCGCAAACAGGAATAAAAGCAGAATCATAGCCACTGAAATGAGATTCCTGAGAAAAATAGGAGTTACAAGAAGAGACGAATTTATGAAGCAAAAGAGTCCAGGGTAGAAGTAGAAGAGGCCGCCCACGAAAAACGTGGGAAACCCAAGTGCGAAGCGCGTCAGAAGAAAGTGGCTTCCGATGGAAAGAGGTTAGACAAACAGCTCAAGATAGAAGACAATGGAAAATATAAAGAAAAAACCACATACCTACATGAAATATACAGGGTGAGTCAACAAGGTGACGGCGGTCCATAACTTCTGAACCCTTCCAGATAGGAAATCAATTCAAACGCCATTATGTACAACACCGCCAATTCTACATCCTAAAAATACTTTCAACTATACAGGCTGTCCCAAAACACTTGCAATGCATGGCAACTTCATTTTTTTAAATGGAACACCACCATTTTGATGACATATTCTGGATCACCTATAACATAGCTTTACATCGACATAAGACATTCCATGTTTTAAGGCTCTGTTCTAAAGTAATTAATTCTTTTTGAAAAATTTCGACCATTGCGGGTGCTTCTTAAAAAAAATCCTGAGAACTCAATTTTGTATCTAGAGAGCTGAGATTCGGTACGAACATGAAGGAAGGTCCATTCTATCTATCTAACATGATAACTATCATTATCACTATACAGGGTGTCAAAAATTCTGTGTCAAGTTTGGAAAATTTCATATATGCAAAACTCCATTTTTTCAAATGGCACCCCCTGCTATTATTGTGCCATGGGGTTGGGATGTTGAATTACTTTATTTTTTATTAAGTATGTCCTATACCTAAAGTCAATACTTCAAAAGATATTCTTTGTCTTAATTATTTTATTGAAGATTATTACGATCTCAATTAAAGAATGCCATGGATTGTATGACAGTTACGATTAACCTTGTTTATTTACATAGTTACCAGACAGTTTGTCACATTTATTGACATGCACAACCAGAAAGAATTCATTGACATGGTTTATTGCTTATGGTTGAAATTCATTGTGTATGTCAATAAATGTGACAAACTGTCTGGTAACTAAGTAAATAAACAATGTTAATCATAACTGTCATACAGTCCATGGCATGCTTTAATTGAGATCGTAATAATCTTCAATAAAATAAATAAGACAAAGAATATCTTTTGAAGTATTGACTTTAGGTATAGGACATACTTATAATAATGTACTTCAACAGCCGAAGCCCATGGCATATTTGCATATTTGAAATTTTCCAAACTTGACACAGAATTTTTAACACCCTGTATAGTGATCATGATAGTTATCATGTCAGATAGCTTGAATAGACCTTCCTTTATACTCGTACCGAACCTCAGCTCTCTAGATACAAAATTGAGTTCTCAGGAATTTTTTTAAGAAGCACCCGCAATAGTCGAAATTTCTCAAAAAGAATTAATTACTTGAGAACAGAGCCTTAAACCATCGAATGTCTTATGTCGATGTAAAGCTATGTTATAGGTGATCCAGAATATGGCATCAAAATGGTGGTGTTCCATTTAAAAAAATCAAGTTGCCATGCGTTGCAAGTGTTTTGGGACAGCCTGTATAGTTGAAAGTATTTTTAGGAAGTAGAATTGGCGGTGTTGTACATAATGGCGTTTGAATTGATTCCCTATCTGGAAGGGTTCAGAAGTTATGGACCGCCGTCGCCTTGTTGACTCACCCTGTATGTATTTTTGTAAAAAGTCGAAGGACCATGGATTAAATAAATAAAACCAAAATATCCTCAATAGATATTTTAAAATCTAACGCTTTTTTCAGCAAACTAGAAACATAGAAAACTCGATATTCACCAACAGTCCTCTTCTCGTGGACACTTTTCTCCTCATCAGCGGCTTTCTCATGTGCTACATGATGTTGATTGAAACGCAAAAACGGAAGCGTATGGTCAACCCCGCCATCATCTACGTGGCGCGTTACATCAGGTCTATTTTTCTGCCGTTATTTTACTTTCTAAATTTTTATTTTTAGATTAACCCCCTCGTACTTAGTCGTGATTGTTTTATACATGACCATCATGTACCGTATGGGCGATGGTCCACTATGGGACACCAAAATCAAACTGGTCCAAGAAAGATGCTTCCAGTCTTGGTGGACCAATTTACTGTACATCAACAATTACGTTAACACTGACGCTATGTGCATGTTTCAATCGTGGTACCTAGCGGTGGATTACCATCTTTTCATAATTGCGCCAATTATAATTTATCCTTTGTGGAAGTGGCACAGGATTGGAAAAGGAGTTTTGGGAGTTTCAGTGATCGTCAGTTTGATTATTCCGTTTTGGGTCACGTACGCTAATAAGTTGGATCCTACTCTGCTGAACTTCGCTGCGTATGTATACCTCGTGCGGAAGAGTCAATTTTGAGACTTGTTTTAGCGAGATGTACGATTTAACGGAGAACTTCTACTTCAAGACGGCTTACATCAAGACGCATATGAGGGCGAGTTCTTATCTTGTTGGGTTGCTTTTTGGTTACGTGGTGTTCAAGCTACAAATTAACGGGTAAGTTTTTTCAGAGTTTTTAGATTTAGAAAAACTTTTTTTTAACAGGAAGAAAATTCCAAAATACGTGCTGATTTTGGGGTGGAGCTTGGCCACTCTTTGCGGGCTTCTCTCCCTCTGCTCAGTGATAATATTTTACTCTCCACATCACCAGGAGGATGCTCTGAAGTCTGCAATTTACGCAACTTTCCATCGAGTGGCCTGGTGTGCCTCCATTGGCTGGGTTATCCTAGTCTGCATCACCAATAATGCCAACATCGTCAATAAAATTCTTTCTTGGAAAGGTTTTATTCCACTGAGCAGACTTACCTACTGTGCCTACTTAACCAATGGTTTCGTTGAAATTTACAGTTCCGCCACTCTCAGAAGTGGAACTTTTATGAGCAAATTCGAGATGGTACAAATTTGCTTCTCCCATCTCGTGTTGACTTTTGCCGCCGCTTTTGTTCTTTGCATTTTATTTGAATCTCCGATTCATGGACTGGAAAAAGTATTGTTGAAAGGTAATTTTTTTCAGGTTTATTTCCTGCTGATTTTCACGTTGTTTCAGCTAACAATCCTAGAAAAGAGGAGCAGGCAAGGACGCAGCAGTCATCGGATGAGAATTCGGTTCAGTCTTAGCATCTTGGGGTTAGTTTTTTACGTTGTTGATTTTCTATTTATTTTTTATACAATGGTTGTTGAGGTTAGGAGTAATGTTCTTGATCACCTGTAAAATACCAAAAATGTACAAAAGTTTAATAAAAAATGTACCTATTATCGTTCTAACTGTTTAGATCAAAATGCAGAACTTGAATAATATGGTTTTTATTAAAAACAGACTTTACCTGACATAGACCCGAATGGAAGTTGAAAAAAACGAATTTGGAAAATTATCCGACTTTGGGATTCGAACCCAGAGTTGTACAAACAAAAGCTTCCCACCACACGGCCACGAAACCGGTATTTCTATAATAATCCTTTATTGTGACGTATCCGACGGTACTCCGGTGAATAACGTCTAATGTTACTCGAGACATTAGGCAAATAATTTCTTGCGTGTTTAGTTACTTTCTGTTGTTAATAAATAATTGACAAGATTACAAAAAAAAAATAGTTATTTATGGTACGTGCATCTTATAAGGCGTTTTTAGACACGCAAGAAAAGTTTAATTTCTTAAGTGTCTAAAATGCTGAAGACACGAGTGTTATCTTGAGACTGGCAAATATCTCGGAAAGGAAGCATTTTAGAAAAAAATGTTTTGTACCAAAGTTTTATGACTTCGATGGACAAATAGATGGCATCATCGTCGTTTTGATTCAAGGTCATTCTCAAGGTCAAATGAAGGTCAACTTCATTTTTTTAAATGGAAACCTACATTTTTTATTACAGATTCTTATTCCCCGTAAAAGAACAAACAACTATCATCTAAACTATTTTTGGATCCGATGGATAGTTTGTCAGATATTTAAATGAAAATTTTAATCTTCTTCGAAATCCATTGCCCTCCCTAGCAACATCGGCTGGCAAAAACAAAATCTACAACCATTTTTGTGGTTTATTTATCTAGAATTCATCGTTGTTAAGTTACAACGGTTGTTCATTTGTTTTGTCTTGCCGCTGTTACTAGGGAATGTCTAGGGATTTCGAAAAAGGTTAAAATTTACATCCATCGGATCCAAAAATAGTTTAGATGAGAGTTGTTTGTTCTTTCATGGGGAATAAGAATCTGTAATAAAAAATGTTTCCATTAAAAAAATCCAAGTTGACCTTCATTTGACCTTGAATCAAAACGACGATGATGTCATCTATTTTCCCCCTCGAAGTCATAAAACTTTTATACAAAACATTTTTTTCTAAAATGCCTCCTTTTCAAGATATTTGCCAGTCTCAAGATAAAACGACCACCCTGTATAACGTTTTATCCACAACAGCATTAAAATGGGTTTACACAAAATAAATTTATTACAAGAATTAAGAACGTCTCCTACCAGAGGATATTTGGGAAGCAATCACTAGATTGACAGTAATACACAATAATTATTATTTTTCTATTGAAGGGTTGAAACTGTTTTTTATGGAGACTGTCGAGGGCTGTTCATTTTTTTCGCAGGAACTTTCAGTTACGTCTTTCTCTCTTAGACTGGGGCGTGCGAGAGGGATGAAAAAACTCAATAAAATCGTGGCCTCCCTTATCCGCGACCTTCCAGCGTTTTAACAAAAACTTGTCCTGGTCTCTCTTTATTATTCTTAGGACACCCGTTATTTCCTTTTACCGTTAATTGAGGATGAACAACCCCTTCTAAGGGGTAGTAGTCGTTTTGGGGGCGATATAGCAGTAACTGTATTGAAAAATGAGTTTTCGTTGGTTTTATTCCTTTTTATCTTTGAAATGTAGATTTTGCCCGAGAATTTTGAAATAAAAGAAAATAAGAATGTCGAAGTTTCTCACGCATATCCAAAATCATTTCAGAATTTCAATTGTCGCTTAAACCAAATGAAATCTGGGATGCAAATAAAAGTGCAAATTAAGATTTTATGTTTATATTTCGACAGCCTTGATATTTACAACCGTTCAATCCAAGAAGATTGAAGGATCAACAATAACACATCCCTTCAATTGGGTCCCAATCGAGGACAGTTAAATTTATTTGTTTTATACAATTACGTATTAACATTATGCATTTATACATAAAATTACGTTTAGTTTGTGATTACAGTAATATAATTACATGCTTGGTCATTTTTTGTGGAAAAAATTATATATATAGATATAAAATTAAAAAAGACATGTATTCATGTTCTAGTAATACATATAAATTACGAATAGAATATATCTAGAAAACTTTTAATGATAACTATTTTTACAGATTAACGATTTGTACGATCGAAACAACAGATTTTGCCAGCAAACCGAAAATGTACACTCAACGTCTAAAAGAACGGGGAATGAGATATTTGCAGCAACATCGAGAAGTTATTGTATGAAAGTTCAGTCGTGAATATGGACTGAGAGCACCGCATATGGATATGATAGGATCGAGGATTTATGATTACAAGTCCAATTATCAGTTGTTTATCCCACTTCTGATAGTTGGATTGTAAAATTTCGTGTGTGAAATGGAAGATCATGATTGAGAGAGATGATAATTTGTCAGTCGACATTCCAACCACTTAAACTAGACAGAAAATACAAGAATTTAGCATCATCCACGTATAAAAATCACACTAGAAATTAGGTAATATTGTCAGCTGGTCATGTACAGAATGTGCTAAAAATGATGGATCGGCACAGGTACAACACAGACGACACGAAATACACACTGTATATTTGAATATCACAGTGAAGAATGCGATGCAGAACGTCCACACTTATTTTAAAGCGAGAATAGTAGAGAAATGCAAAAGGTACACTATGCAGTGTACACGTAAGGCTCAAATTTGTAGACGCTTTAAAACAAACACAACGTGCATAGAGAATTTCCAGACTCCCTCATGCTTAAAAAAATATCTATTATTACTCAATTCGCTTAAACTATTTTGAATCACATTTCAAGTACAAATACATGAGAGAAAAGTTTATTTATTGCGATACTTTTTACATTATGAATTGTGTGATAAGTATAGTGGAAATTTATTGTTAATGTTCGGGTGAGGAGGCACATATATATTATTCTTGTCAAATGTATAATGATATCAAACTGTTTAAACGTCGACAGTCTGAAGGACGGTCCATTCAACAATTATTTACACTGCTTGAGATGATGGTTTATGAACACAGCTTGTAGCGTCTTTTTGGTGGAGGATTTTAGTGACTGACACTCTGGTTTCACTGGTTTGGAAGGGGATTTTCTTGGCGAATGTCTGATTTTAACTTCACGAATTCTTTGGAGACTTCGTCGTTTGTGCGCTGAGACAGGATTCGGAGGATTGTCCAGCCTGTTTCGTCCATTTGGATCCTTTTGCCCAAGGAAAGCCAACACGCGCACGAACCCTGAAATAAATATTTTTGAACGTGCAACTATTTGGTCAAGTCCAAAGTGATAATTTTTTAGCTTACCTTATCAACGATATCTTTCAGTTGCATCACCGCAACACCAACCAATCTATCCTCCCTAACAAAGCAAAAGTCCTTCACGCAAATATGCAACTCGTAGAAATCCAACTGCTCTTCATTCCCGATAGTGCTTTAAAAAAAATTAAAACTTACAGGTATTTCCTTCACTGAAAAACTTACAAATGAAAGGTTTCATTGTATTTCGGCGACCAGTTGTTAGCCTTCGACTTTGTTGCGTGCTTCCTCTTCTTATCGGAAAGATGTGGCCCTATTAAATTCACTTCGACAAATGGTCGGAACATGCCAGAAACCACGTTCCATTTCAAATCGTTTGCTGCCACCACTGAAAGCGGAGATTAATTTTTTCTCAGAATTATTTTTTGCTACCTTTAACGGTGACTTTGTGCTCGCCAGTGCCTGGATGGGTGAACAGATCGACTTGGATTGACACCTCTCCGACGCTTCCCTCTTGTCCGTCGATGATGTCTAAAATGAATTCTCTTAACGACCTGTCTGCCACAAATAATGGAAGTCTGCACGGGCTGAATCAATTTGCAAATTCTGCAGATTTCAGCTGTACAGGATGTAGATTTTTGTGTAATTTGTTTGTGTGGCAGGACAATAAATCGGCTATGTACAAAATTGTTGCTAATCGAATTATAAAGTAAAAAAGAAAGAAATCATGCTTGAACTTTTCCAAAGACAAAGCTTAGAAACACATGCAACTATATATAATTCTAAGTTTTAGGCGCTACTAAATATCATAGGTATGTTATCATTATTTAAAATGAAAAGTTGGTAGGTACCTAATGCACACTCTCACAAAAATGTAAGCTGATAGCTGAAATATTTAGGGGGGATGTTAAAGAGAGATTTTCTTGTTTCTGGAGGGCTAGGAAAGAATAGTTTTTCCGGCTAGCTAAGGAAATAAATAGGAAGCCGTCATAGCAACGATCTATCAGTCACGTTGTCAAACCAGACGGTCTGTTTTGAAAAGAAAACTAAGAATGGAAATACAGCTGCTACGTTAGCTCTCGGTCGTAAATTGGCAACGTCGCAATTTTCTGTAGGTTGACAAGCAACCACTTTGGCCATATAGGGTTGGAAAATTACATGTAACATATTTTTTGCTACGTTACAGTAAAATATTTCAATGCAACATTTGAAAAATTTTAATTTATGGGTAATTTTCGGATTAAGACTCCCCTTTACCCCTTTTAGTTTAGTCAAGTTTAGCCTTCTAAACTATTTATTAATATAGTGTTAAGTATATATTTATTACTGGGTACTGAATGTCGGGGATACTCAGTAGATACCCTTTTATTGAAGTTCCAATAGTGTTTGTTAACCTCCCCCTTTAAAAATTGTTTGAATAGTTTTGATGGCAAAGAAAAAATAGGAAAGTATAGCTTTTGGGTGTTAGAGGTACCGAAATTTATTTTATTTACCGTAGAAAGTAGCTTTAGGGTACTAATTGTTTCAAGTCAAGCACAATGTAGCACAAATGGGGCATTAAGTGCTAGGCCCCCGCAGTAATATTTTTCCAAAATAGGACACTAATCGCGAGATACAAAAGCTTGCTTCCGATAAGTTGGCCTCTCGGCTGGCCCCGAAACGGATTTTTTTTTAATAACTTGCCAAGTGGAACATAAAATAAATAAATGGGTATATGCACAAATGATGCACCCACTAATTGTCATCACATTTATCGCCATATCGGTATTCGCGAAAATCAGCAAAGTATCTGACATCTGGTGGCAATACTTTAATTACACTGAGAGACAGGATACGGAAATACTTTTAAACGTCCGTCATCATAATTTCGGCTTACGTCAGTCAGTTGTCAGTTGCGAGGTTAGGTAGTAATTTTGTTCGGAGACATCCTCTCGCTGACTCGAAATTTTGGGAATAATTCTGTGGAATTTTACGTTTTACTTAAGTGGAACATTGTAAATCCAGGAAAACTTGGCTTTTAAAAAATCCACGTATCGATGTCACTGATGTCACCAACTGACACTGTTAGGCACGTCACGCTAGAATTCTCACCTCCGACTCCCCAGTGGGGTGAGATCGCCATTTTGTGGTTTAGCAATGCCATCTATTAGCAGCTGATTTTCGCGAATGGTATAGCTCAACTCGTCGAGTTCTCATCGATGAAACGTCAAAAAATAGTGAGGTTAGATTTTTTTGTAACGTAACGTAATTTAGAGTTTGTAATATTACGGAAACATTACGTTACACTTTTACATCCCTAGCCATAAACCCACATTTCATTGTTTTAAAGTTCGCGTTGATTAGTTAATGCGTTTTTTATTAGTTTACTTTTCGTTTGTTTATGTTGTTTAGGTAAACAATTTAGTGCTATTTTGGACAATACATTTTAATAAAAACTGTGGTCCTTAAATATCCCGATACGTATTCCTGGATAGCCTGAAGTTCGATCGTAATTATTGTATGAAGAGCTTGCGGACTTCATTTGGTTCGACTTTTTTCACTTTTGCAATTTTAGTGGTTGGTGACTCTAAAAATATGCCACAAAGTTGGCACGACTGTGTAATCTAACCTAAAAAATTAACCCTTTTACCTGAGCTAGTTAGGAGTGAAACCTTTCTTTTTTGCCACCAGTAATTAAGTAAAGGAAGTGCGGTTTGCGTCATTCTAAACAATTTTCAGTCCTTTTTCACGTCGTATGCTCATCTATTAAAAAAAATCCAAAATTTTCTTAAATACCACGTACGCCCCCCTCTTTAGAAATGACCTCATTTTGAAGAAAATTTAATATTCTCTCTAAAGAATACCTCAAAAGATCATTTATGATGCTCCGTTCTTAAGTTACAATGTAAAACGTTAAAATTTAAAATTTTCTAAAACTTCAATTGGCCATAAAAGACGAATGGAGCGTCTTAAAGAAATGCGGTTTGCGGCATTCTAAACAATTTTCAGTCCTTTTTTACGTCGTATGCTCATCTATTTAAAAAAATACAAAATTTTCTTTAATTCTACCATGTAGGTACCTCCCTCGTATGTTTTCTAATTCCGTGACGCAGGCGATTTTATTTAAGCCGTCAGGCTTTTAGAAATTACTTAATTTGTTTGAAGAAAATTTAATATTCTCTCCAAAGAATACTTCAAAAGATCATTTCTGACGCTCCGTTCTCAAGTTACGACATAAAACGTTAGAATCAAAAATCTTCTAAAACTTCAAATGGCCATAAAAGACGAATGGAGCGTCATAAAGAAGTGCGATTTGCGGCATTCTACACAATTTTCAGTCCTTTTTCACGCGGTATGCTCACCTATTAAAAAAATACAAAATTTTCTTTAATTCTACCATGTATGTTAGTATGGCAAAGTGCTTGCTTGTTAACTTACAAAGAATTGCGACGTTGCCACTTTCGACTGACAGCTAACGGCTAGCAATAGATTGTTTTTACGAAGATTGCATCCACTTGAGATAAAATTGTTCCAAACCAGTAAAAGATTTAAATTCGTTTCATGCAGCTAATCTAAATTAAAGCTAAAACTCGTGTGAATGTGCTTTCGAAAGTCAAAAACCGTTCCTCCTAAAACCGTTGCAGTGTTCGAGGATGCTTTTTAAGTTTCTCAATTTCCAATAACTCTAATCTACGTCTATGATGGTGGCCTGCGAAGACTGTCACATTTTTGAAAACGTCACAGTCCTAATCTATTCGAATGCTGTGCGCATCAGTTCGAAACTAGCAAAAAATATTTGCGTCTTGCATTCCCTCTACCTTGTCGACTCTCCCTTCTCTTTTTAGCCTTCAGCGGTTCCTCTAAGGCCTCAAGTCCAACCTCGGTCTCGTCTCGCTCAATCGAGATTTGTCGTTGTAGCATTGTCTCTTTATTGTTAAGCGGCACTGAACAGGTACATCAATAAGTGTAAAGTGTGTGAGTTGAAAATGTGCACTAAGCTCTCAAAATTCTTACCTTCGTTTATCTGCGTGGTGACGAAAGTTTTGATCAGAGTATCAGTGGTCTGCGTATAGAGTGATAAGGCGTAACGCAGACTCTGAAGCTCGGAACTCTTGTCCAGGAAGGCCTTCTTGAGGCCGTTACCACCCGCGTGGAAGTACTGCTTGATGGTGTCTAAAGCAACGTCAAGCACTGCGCACTGCTTCGGTGACAAATTCTTTTCGACTTCTTTGGAAATGTCCATAACTCCACTCAAGGCGTTTTTCACGTCCTGCTTGCCGGTCATGTGGTTCTTGAACAGTCTCGACATGTCCTCGATCTTGGTATTAGCGGCTAAGTTCTTCGCGTTGTCAGTTAAGCTCTTGAACAAAATCTAGAGACAAGATTCGACTTGTTCACAATGGAAACACTGGACAACTTCGGTGGAAAAATGCACTATCACTAGAAACACCCCACTTGACTTTCACTGCTGACGCGCTTCAAAGCCGAAGCTAAACAACCTACCTGCCCAAAAACTGAAATGTTTATAGGTACACCACCGTTTTCTGAATTTTCCTTTAAACAAGAAAAGATATCAGGAAGAACTCAAAACAATCAAAGACATAGCGAGATGTAACGGATTTGAACCTATCACAGTAGATAACGTGTAATAACTTGATTAGGCTTATAGCATATGTTCTCGAAAATCGATCTCAATTTGTGGAATACGAGGACTTTCGTTCTAATTTATTTCCTACACCAAGTGGAGTTACTCAGGGTTCCAATCTGGGCCCTGTGCTATTTCTTGCCTTCATAAACGATGTATTTCCTCTATTTAACACCCGAGCATTTGCATTTGCGGATGATTTGAAAGCCGCTATCCCTGTTAATTCTATGACTTATTGTCTTGTTCTTCAGCATGATTTAAATATATTTTCTCATTGGTGTATTGTTAACAAAATTCAAATTAACGTGAATAAATGCAGAATTATAACCTTCACTAGGAAAACTAACAATCTAGAATTTGCCTATGAATTAAATGGTACTATTATCAACCGAGTGACTCAGATAAAAGACTTGGGTGTCATATTAGACGCAGGATTAACGTTTACACCGCATATTGAAGACATCTGCTCAAAGAGCCTCAGATTGCTCGGGTTTATAAAAAGAAATGCTGAAGGTTTTAAGGATTATAATTCATTGTTAGCTTTATATTATGCATTCATTCGTAGCAAACTAGAGTATTGTTCCATTGTTTGGTGTCCATATTACGCTGTTCATGTAGCATCTGTAGAACGTGTTCAGGTTAAGTTTGTGAAATTTTTGTACTTTGTAGAATTTAGTGTATATCCCACTCGACCGTATTTTGTTACCGATATCTCTAAGCGTTACAACTTGCAACTCTTATCTGTTCGTAGAGAAATCAGTAGTCTAGTATTCCTTTTTAGATTAATTCTTGGCCTCATTAATAGTTTAATGTTAGTATCTTCGTTGCAGTTTCAAGTTCCACGTATAGGAAGTAGAAAGCCTAATACTTTTGTACTGCCTACATCAAGAACTAACTGTCACTATTTCTCTCCTGTTGTCCGCATGTGCCGAAGCTACAATACAATTAGTGCTAGTGTAGATATATTCATTGGCAATATAGGGCAGTTTGTGAGGAACTGTAGGAACATGGTAGCACGTATATAAGCTAGTTACTAACTTAGGATAAGTAGATTAAGTTCTTTTTTTTTAGTTGTTTTATTAATTTATCGGATTTTTGTCGATTAATGTATCCTTATGGACCAATAGGTCTGTTGGATTATACTAAACCATTATTATCATTATTTTTATTATAACATCAATATGAAGTTAAAATTCAAACAACAAGTGTTAAATGCCACGACCTTTTGCTAAGAAGAACAAAAAAAGGACTTAAAAGGACATGGCACACCTTACATGGGATTTTAGGCACCGTTCGATTTTCCCAGTTTTTTGGTATGATGTTCTTTAGACTAAAAGAAACAACTTTTTCTTATGAAATTTTTGTGTAGCTGGACAGCTTGTGCCCGAAAAATGGCTCCAAAAATTAAAAATCGATTTATTTGTAACATTTCATCATAAATTGAATACTACCACATCTCTACAGCATTTCGAAATAATTCGAATTCCTAGATACCTAAGGGTACCTACCCACTTAAAGTCCCGTCGCATATTAACGAAAGCGGGGGTTGTGTGTCTCAGGCTTTTTTTCTGTTGGTTTGTAAACGGGATTTCAGTTCTGTCAAAATTCCTATCATGGACAATAATTAACAACAAAGACCCCTTTCAACCTCCATTGTTACTGTTTATTGACACTGACAGTGACTGACGGGAGTTTTGACGGATGTGAAATCCCGTTTACAAACCAACAGAAAAAAAGCCTGAGACACACAACCCCGCTTTCGTTAACATGCGACGGGACTTTACTTACTGTTACACATTTACTGTTTAAAAAGTGAGAAATATCTTAAGGAACTTTTGTTCCTGATGCCAATGTGAAGAGGTGGTCACATATCCTTTCCACTTCCGGTTAACCGGAAGCAACTACAGTTTTGTTTTTCATTTTTTGAAATGGAAAATCCATATTTTTCTCAAATAATTTAGAATTGACACCACAATTTATCGATATTTCTAAATAGAAAAAAGCATTTATTATAATATTACATAGTCGACCAGAACTGATCGTCATGGCCATCCCAGATTTGCAAAAGGATCGAAAAAGAGACGAAACTGCAATGAAATGAATATTTTTAGAAGTAAAAACGATATTGAAACGAATAAACGCTGATCAACCCTGAATGGAGAACACCTGCGCGTGCATTCAAACGTTTTTTTCACTTCCGGTGTAACCGGAAATGACACCGGAAATGACCTTAACTTTGTTTTTTCAAATGGAATCACTGTTTTATTGTAACTGATTAGAAATTTACATTCTTTTGATTAAGAAACAGATATCATAGGTGCTTTACCGGAAATGCAGCCAAAGATTCGTAAAAGCCTCAAAGAAGTCAGTGAAAAATTGAGATTTTCTGTTGCAAATTCATCTGGTGGAATTAGGTTTTCTTTTGTTTTCATTTCATCCATTTATAGAAAACGAGATACCTATACTCTGTCCGGGATCCACGTAACACTATTACATGGATCCCAGACAGAGTATAGTATATTGGAGGCTATAATTTCGAGATAAACTAGAAATATCAGACTAGATTCTCAAAAAATTTATAGTGACGTGATGCTGCTATTCTCGAAAATCTGAATGCACCGGTTTCCTTGTAAATCAAGATCAAGAAAAAGTTGTAGATTCCGAATCCGTATTGAAAAATTGGTAACTTCCAAATAGACTGAGCAAAATGTGGGTCTTTCCATTCCAAACAACAAAAATCGAGATCATTTCTGGTCAAACCTTATTCGATTTGTTTCGGCCATCCCTTATACAAAATACTGTAGAGTGTAGAGGGCCGTGGTAGTATACAATTTATGGCGAAACGTTAGAAATAAACCTATTTAAACTCCTGATGTTTCGTTATTTTAATTTTTGACATATTTAGTTGGATTTTTAATTTTTGGAATGTCATAAGCAAAAGCTGTTTCTTTAGGTCTCAAGAAGAGGTTTGACAAGGTTTTTTTTGCCCAAAACAGAATTTAAGGACAATTTTCAGATCTGAAAACTAATTGAAAAACGTTTCAGACAACCCGCTAAATAAAATAGGGAATAGCAAAAAATCTGGCATATACGAAATCAATTGTCAAAATTGTGATCTAAAGTATGTAGGTCAAACACGAAGGTCTCTCAACACCAGATTTAAAGAGCACTTAGCCCACCTTAAATACGGCACAACTGAGAAATGCAGTGTTGCCCTGCATGCTTTACACAATAACCATAGAATAAGTGATAATATTAAGTTAGTTTATAGCGTTAACAAGGTGCAGATGCTAGATGCATTGGAAAGTATCGTAATTTATACTTGAGATAGGCTTATGAAGGCTGATACAGGCCCGATCGCATATTCACCCCCGTTTACCCCACTTTAGAGAGGACTTGTTATATTTATATGTGTTCACCCATGCGTGACCATTTCTCGACCTGTGATTGGTCTAACTTTCGCAGCCGATGGATGGAGCTACGCGGGTGGGCCTATAAATATTTCAGTTTTTGGGCAGGTAGGTTTGGCTCTGATAATGAGCGCATTGTGTTCGAAACGGGTCAGCAGTGAAAATCAAGTGTTTCGATGATTCTAGTGATAGTGCATTCGATTTGTTATTAAAATCATACAAACCGTTTTGTCAGTCATCGGCGGCAACACTATTGTCTTTTCCAAGATCCTCATGACGATCTTCCACAACTCCTTCAGTAGTCTCTTCAAAACCGTTTTTTCACAAGATTGCGCGTAAAGAGTCAACGATCCATCGAGGAGATCCATCAAGGGACGAAGAACTTCGTCAGCCTCACCCGCCACGACGTTTCTTTGAGCTGGTTGGGCGCTGCCTGGTTGACCTCCTCCTTTAATGTTCAAAAGTAGATCGCCCATCTCTCTCACACTTTGAGTTATTCGAGGCTCTAGGCTGGAGGCGAATTGGGTGGCTAGTTCATCCAAGGAGCCGTTCAGGGTTTGCTGCAAGTCTTTGAGGATGTTAGCAGCGTCTTCTTCCAGCTTTTCCCCACCCATCGACTCAAACATTTTCTCTAATTGTACCCGTAATTGTTGTATATTGTTCATAAGAATACATGCCTGAAATGAAATGGTTAGTTGGCAAAGATGGTAAAAAACGCAACAAGAAGACAAATGGAGGTACGAAATACATTTTAGAAGATTTAAAAAGGGAGAATCTTACAGAAGAAGGAAGAAGAAAAAACAGATACAAGATGGACAGGCTACGAAAAACACTTGTATAGGTATATGTACCTCGACAAATACGTTGGTGGAACAAATTTGGACACAACAAAAATGGAATAGAGCAATAGTACCTACCGGCTCTAAGATATTTATCGGCGTGCTCAAGCTAGGACGTGCCCGTCTACAAAATTCCACCTTTTAAAGAAAAAAAATGTGAACTAAAACATTATTTTTATTGTTCATTAAAGAAAGATAGAACAAAACAAACAATAAATAATGGAATGATAAAAAATACAGGAAAAACGCTGCGTCGTCACAAAAAAAGCCAAATGTAGGTGTCCCCAAAAAGGCGGGACAAAATATTTTTGGGAATAAGTCAGCCATTCTTTATCCGATTTGAATAAACTTGGCCTTAAATTAAAGCCAATCAGGCTCTCGAACTGTTTAAGAACTTACGACAGATGGCGCTGCCGTAGAAGTCCTATTAATACTTGTTTTTAAGGCTCAATTTTAGTTTATGTTAAGAAATTCAAATAGCCTTAAAGACCGTCCTTTTTAACCGCCCCATCCCACTTCACCATTAAAAAAAAGGAGGTACTACAATCACAAAATTTTTTTCTTTTAAAATCCTGTTTCAGAAGTCGATTTGGTGTACACCAATGATTGTGTACACATTAATTTTTTGTGATTTTTCAAAAATGTATGAGTAAATTAGTGATGCACAAACAGCGTAATTTTCAATTTTGATAGACGACCACCAGTGAAGGACAAGTTGGAGAATTACTACTGAAATATTAGAAAAAAAAGATCTTCAAGGCTATTGGAGTTTCATAATGATTGGGACCACACCACCCATATTTTTAAAACGATGTTTTAACGTACCCTATTTAAGAAAATTGTATTATTATATAATTAATAATTAGAGAGTAGACCGCTGGCTATAGGCTCAAAAAAAAATAGAAAAAAGAGCGGTGAGATTATATTTGTAAAAGATTTAGATGAAAATCTATTTTACAGACATTTTGTAGGAGATAGCAGAAACAAGAACTATGTATTTGTGTATCAAGGTCCAAAGAACGACTTTGATAAAGCGAGTTAAGCAACAGAGGCGAGAACATTAAAGTCGTTCTTTTTGGCCGAGATTCATATAACATTTTTTAGTCGACGAATTGATCATTTTAATGAATTTATCGTAACTTTGTAATGCGATTTTCAAGTCAGAAATATCACTTCTATTCAAGGAGGCAAATTTTAGCCTTTACTTTAATGGGTACCTACGGAAACAGATAACTCCTGCCAGATTTTCAATAGTAATACGACGAGTAGTCTCTTGATTGCCGCGGGTTTTGACGTCCGAATGGTTGTCAGCTCTCGTTCTCTTTTTAGCCTAAAAAAATTTACCATTTGACAATTAGTGTATCCATGAGGACTCAACAAGACAATCAAGAGACTACGAATCGTATTTTGCAGATTATTTTATAAATTAAAGTATTGAGTAAGTAGTTGAAGTTGACGTTGTAGTATTATCACTGTAATCAGGATTTGATTGGTTACTGGTATACTAAATGCTGCTTTGGATTGGTTCAATACTTAATGTATAAAATAATCACCTAAATCTTCTACACAATTGTTGCCTATTCTTTAGAAAAAGTTACTTAAATAGGACACTTAAAATAAATGTAGCCAGAGAATGCAGCGTTGCCAGCTCCAACTCTTCAAATTAGAATAAGGTACTTCTTTTCAACTTTCCAAAGAACTTTCAACTTCTTTTCAAGGAAAATTCAGGATTAAATAACGTAACGAAGAAATGCGATGTCGTCAAATTGTGCCTTTCATCCCGGGGAATGCGGCGTTGCTAGATTGGGCTTCTTGACGGTTTCGATTTTCTCCATTTGAACAAAGCTTTTTTGATTACCCACTTACACAGTAAACTTTGATATGATCGTTTTACTTAATACATTATGAAATTATTTTAGATGCTACATATTATGTTCTTGGAACCTGAGTTTGTAAATTCTTCTACTTTTCAGTAAAGGTTTTCAGTAAAGGTCTAACAAAGATTTTAAAATCTCCAAAGTTATTGGTGTTTTAAACTAAATTAAAACTGTTTATTTTAAAAACCATTATTGCGAAAAATACTGCAATGAAAAAAATGAAACAAAATCTTTTTTCGCAACCCTGTTTAGGGCTAGCGATCGAGTCAACGGTTAAGTGTAGGCACCGTGCATATTCGGAGATGCTGCCCTCTGGTGGCAAATTTTGAAGTTTTCACGTATAAGCAACCGGCCCAATAGCAGTGAAACTGTGACATTTTGTTGTTTGCATTACCGTATATTGGAAATTATTAGTGAGTGAACGATTTCGTTAAAACTAATTACTGTGTCGTGGGGTGTCATAATAATTATTATAAGCAAACACCGATAAAAGCCAGGCCACATGAAATCGACAAGAGAATTTCGTGGATTCAAAGTGTTAGGAGAAGGTAGACAGTGAACTCTATATTATACAACTGGAACGGATGCTCAATGTACACAAAGTGAGGCAGGCCTAAGTATGCAACCTGCAGTACTGTAGGATATCTATCTGTCTGACACATTAATTTAAGGCTCGGATTTTATGCATTGGAAAATGAGGAAACTATGCGCATAATATGCACACTCTTTTTACTAAAATATGCAATAAGGTAAGAAGAATAAGCGTGACAATATGCAAATATGCAAAAAAAAACCATTTATTATGCAACACTGTAACAAATTACAACAATGTAGGTAATACAAGTTTAAGGCTGGCGTTTCGCCGGTTCCCGCCAGAATAGGGTTTTTTTGCTTCTAATTTAAATTTGAGAAGGAATATCAGTTTACAGTTCCTTTAATAATTGCACGTTTATTAATGTAACACGATGGTTAACAAATTATTGTTAAAGCTACCCTGGTTTTTCAAATTTGTACAATAAATGTTGTTTTTTGGCGCGAAATCGACAAAACATTCAAGTTTGAAAAACCAGTGTAGTTTTAACAATAATTTTTCTATTTCCGTGTCCTAATGAACACTTTATAACACGCAAATGCGTTTTCTAATGAGCTCTGTTAAGAGCACGGCTTTTATTTACATTGTAACCTAGACAACGATTGTGTCCAACAATCGCCAACTGTCAAGCGAACATTGACTCCTGTCTTTGAAAATGAATATTTTCTTATTTCTAACAAGTTGGTATCCGAAATAGAAAAAATTGTATAAAAAACGCGTTTCATAAGGCTCTTTGTCGCACTCGGATTTTGTAAAACTCGGGCTTTTCGTCCTCGTTGTCCAAACATCCTCGTGCGACAATAATTGGCCTTATGAAACGTGTTTTTTAATATACTATTGTTAACCAACGTGTTATTTAAGAACAGCTCATCAAAACTCATTACGAGAGTTTATAGTTCTAGGAAATTTTTGGCCATTAAGAAGGGTGATAGCTGGCCAGGTAGCGGATTACTCTTTTCCGGAGATAAACGTTCTCAGGTAACATGTTGGTAAACTTTGTACAAAATTTATTTTAAGACTTACCTACCCTAATTTGAAGCTGCCATTTCAAAAACATGCACAAATTTGCAAGAAATTATTAAAATATGAAAGAAATCATTAAATATGAAAAAAATTGAAAAATATGCAAAATATGCAAATTTTTTTAGCGTTTTTTCAACCGAGAAAGATGAGATTTGCCCTATTAACATTCAATTTACAACATATGCAGTGTTTTACAGAATATGCACTTTGCATAAAATCCGAGCCTTACACATTATATAGGTGTTCGGTTTAAATAATTCTCATCAGTGAACTATTTTCCCATGAAAAGGTACTTTTTCTTGCAACGCTTCATTAGGCAGTGAACTCTTCATTAGGTAATCGTACAATAAACAGCTCAAAAACGTGTATTTCGATTACTTTAACACAGGTTAGTAAAAATTGTTTAGGGAACAAGAACAAATAATAAAGACGGCGCTAGAATAATAATTACGAGGGGTGCTTTAAATTAGACTTAGAGGGTTTCAGTTATCACTTTCAATTGCCGTAATCCATTTTTTGAGCACTTTCTGGGCGATTTAATGGAATAAACTGAAAAACAGTTATTTTCGGAAACATACCTAATAAACAGCAATTCCCTACCTGTGAAATTGTCTTTTAATCCTCTTATTATGCTGATTTGTGCATCCTAATGTTACACACGTAGTAACTAACCATCACGAATAAAATATAAAAATTTGATGGAAATAATTCAAAAATTGACATTTTCGGATGACACAACTCACTACGTAAGTTAGAGAGAGACACAGATTCCACAATGGCGCTTTCTCTATCGGTCTCAAATTTGCCTATGTTGGATGTTAGGCAGCATCCGTTCCAGTTGTTGTATAACATAGAGTTCACTGAAGGTAGATATAAGTACTCGCATAACCTGCAAATTAATTTTTCTCCCCAGAAGACCGTAGCGATAAACTGCGGACACCAGAACCACCTTATTCAAGCATTTGCAGTGAAAATTTTATAGGAAATCAAAAGTCAAACCATTCAATTAGTGATTTGTATCTTCCAAGTGTTTTTCCTGGTGGTTAGTATCTAAAGCTTTTTTTACTTACCGAGGTAATTGTATATTTATACACCGAACTGGACACCGAATATAAGGAATGCAAACAAAAAAGATTATGCCAGAAAGAAAAATGACCGATTTGACAGATTTTTACCCAATTTTTTACAATTAAGCAGTTACCAGCGTTGAAGCTTTGAACATGATTAATGTAACTTCCTCTACAAAAGTGGCGACAAGCACTGATTTTCCTACATTGCATTACACGACCGCAAAATCTCAAGAAACCTCTATCTACTGAGATTTAAAAATGCCAATGACCTGCTACTGTTTTTGTTTGAGAGTGAATACTAATCAAATAGTGAAGTGTCGACATTATTGTAATACCCATGTATTATATTACCAATACCAGTAACACATATTTTAAAAACAATCTGTGAATTTGTGGATAAAAAATGTGGGCCCAGACTCTCGGGAAGAACTGTGTTCTGGTTTTCACGGTTCAGGCTCGATACGCCCTGAAGACCAATTGATTAGCTTATCTAATGTAAATTTTGCCATTTTCACCATGATTTTTGTTTGGGGGATCACTTCTGCTTTTATAAAAGGGAAATTAGTGAGCCTGTTCTCCACGACATTATGAACGGTCCAGAACTCACTAATTTCTCACCCTTCATTTTCTTATTGGCACTAGAGCGATGATTAAACTTAATTGTTTGAAACCCACACTTGACCTAAATGTTATTTTTCCCTACAATCATAGTAATTTATTAAACACACTCAAAATGTGTAAAAACAACCGGAACATTATACTCACAACCGTATACACAATGTATATAGATATGGTTTGTTGATACGCAAAAAGTGCTCGCGATTGTCACCTGGGGGCGCTATATTTAAAATCTGCACGGTTCTTATACGGGTAAAAAAGAACGCGATTAAAAACGAATATGAACAAGGTTAAAATAGAAAAATTGCTTAGAGATAAGATAGTAGAATTAATTAGAAGAAGGCATAATAGCAAAAGATTGTAAGAAAACAACTGGAAAGAAGTACTCCATTTCATAAAGTATCTATATTTTTTGATGAGAATAATAACGATTGGCTCGATCGCACATAATACTCACTATTCTCTCCTCTTTGAGGTGTTCGGGAAACTCCTTCTTAACAATATCAGCGTAAGCTATAAGAACTTTGACGATGGTCTTGGCGAAACGCTTCATATACCTCTTCCAGATCTCGGGATCCGGACATTCAAGCTTGGAGACTACGTCAAAGCACTGGGTCAGTTGCGTAAAAACGTCCACTACCGAATTGGAAAATAGAGCATGTTCACTGCTTTTTTGGAACTGAAAGATTTGGAGTTAAGCTTTGAGAAAAATCGCTCTCGTTCTTACGCAATCCTTTTTGTCTCTATTGAAGGCACCGTGAAGGTATTCTAGGGAAACGTCGTCGTTCTCATTTAACCACTGCATGACGAAGGGCTCGAACCACGCAGGATATTCAGGCACTGCACCTTTATAAGGAGGCACGTCTTTCACATAATTCGAGTACAACCACTTGACTTTGAAGTGTAAATTCATGTAAGCCGAGGACTTGCACAGTCTGTGCTGTTCGTGTTCCTCCAGCGCGTATTTCATGTCGACCGCGAAGAGACTCCACATGGTCGCTGCGGACAGCTGTCCTATATTGAGCTCCTGAGGGAATTGGTTGAGCACTGGACCGTAGCTGTTCTTGTCCTCTTCAATGACGGAAACTATTAAAGCGATGAGTTTGTGCCAGAAATCGACGCTGTCCAGCCTCGGGCCGTGGTCCTCCGGGTCGCGTTTGGGTTCGTTTGGATCGCACTGGAACTCCCTGTTGTACAGCTCGTAGGTGTTTTCGAATAAAAACTGATATGTGGAGCGGAGGCAGGCCTTTACGCAGTCTTTGACGACGGTGCTGGCCCGAGGAGGGCAAGACAACTCCTGCACTTTCATACGGAAGAACGTGATGCTAGTGAGAAGGTCGACGGTCGACTTCAGATCCATGAGCTTGTCTGGACTGGACGCCGGGAAGTTGTTCCTGTACATCGACAAGTCTATCCGGAGGGAGTTGTGAAGTTGGTCGAGGAGTTTCACGAACTTCTCTTTCTGCATTTGAACACGTTAATAAATTTCAGTTTGGGTTAGTTTTACCCCAAAGTTGGAGGCGGCGAAGCGATCGCTTGC
Source organism: Pycnomerus fuliginosus (assembly GCA_963924575.1). Lineage (NCBI taxonomy): Eukaryota > Metazoa > Arthropoda > Insecta > Coleoptera > Zopheridae > Pycnomerus > Pycnomerus fuliginosus. Next base: position 9,010,866 of record OZ004624.1, on the reverse strand, counting down.
GGAGACGGCGGCCGTGGCCGTCGTGTGGGCATAGTAAGCGTTGATGTTGGCTAGGAGCATGCTCATGACGGCGGGCACCCCCGGACACAGGTACTTCGTCGACAGGCAGTGAAAATGTCTGCAATTTGTCTTAAGTCAAGAATAGTCTTAACCTTGCGTTTTATTGTAGAGTTTTGCCATGCTAGGGGGTGAAGCCACCCCTCAGAATTTACCACTTTTAAAAATTCAGTTTTCTTAAAATATTTTTGGTATTTTGGCCGCGACTGCGCTATACCAGAGGGTTAAGGCAAAAATTATATTAACCTAACATTTTATTTTAGAATATCGCACATTGGCACAAACACTGTCCATAGGTGTACAAATGAATTTAGAAGTGCTGCTGAAATGTGTCGAAAAAATTTTTTGAGGGTATAAAAATATGGGACGTGTGCCATGTAGTTAAGGACACTTTGGACCATCGAAATCTCTTTTTACGACTTTTTTCGGTGGTATCGAAAAAAGTTACGGTCGATAAAACTCATAAAATTGATATTTCTTCGCGGCACGAGATTGTACAAATTTAATTTTTTTTCACAAAGCCTAAAACAGAAAGAAAACTCATTCCTTTTCTGGTCGATAGAGAATTTTTCGTAGAATAACGTGATATTTATCTGTAAAAATAATACAATCGATTTCATTCCAGACAGAGCTTTTTTTTAAACGAAGCATGACGAAATTGGTAAATGTCTGAGTTTAATAATCCATAACTTTTGTTTTCGCGATATCGATTTCATTTTTTCTAGTAACAATCGATGCGCTCAAGTCGCGTTTCAAAAATAAACTTTTTACAGCCATTTTAAGTAAACTGTGACACTCGCGCTGATCGCGTCGAGAGAGAGACAGCTTACTACAAACGTGTCGCGCTAAACGAAGAGCGCGAACACATTACAAAGCGCCGCTCCTATAGTTTAGCATATTTTGTATTATCTTAAGCCTTTTTGGTTTCTGGGGCCGCAATATCAATATTTCAATATTATATTTTTTGTTTTGCACATATATGACATCAATTACAATTAATTATTAGGCGCTGCAGCAAAGATTTTGATGGAGGTGCAAAGAATGGCCCGAGTGTTTAATATTTTAGACCAGTGATCTTAGATAATAGTATTTTACGTAACGAGAGTTGTAAGAAGCATATTACGCACGTGTGGAAGAAGTTGTACACGAGCCGCGTAGCGGCGAGTGTATAATTCCACAGTGCGTAATTGCCTTACAGCTCGAGTTGCGTACGATACTTTTTCTACGATCACACAATAGGTACTTATAACTTTTCTCAATAGTAGGTAATAAATTGAAGAACTTCTTCGAGAAGAATATTTCGGAAATATCCTCGGACAAGTCTACCTCATTTTTTTATGTGAATTCAATGGTATAGTCAGTTATTTTTAGCACTTCCGGTTCAACCGGAAATGACCACAATTTACATTTTTCAGATGGAATCAAACTTTTTCTCACATGCATCTCTCACAAAAGATGTTATTCAAATATACTATGCATTATTTTGGTTCCTCAAACGTTTTTTTCCAGCATAAATAATTGATTCGTGCTTACAATGGAATTACTTGCCTTAAAGTCAACTAATTAACGGTTTATTGTTCCTGGATACCAAAAACCTGCCAGTATTCTATATTACGACAATTTCTTTAAAATACCCGCGCAAAGGTTCAAGATAATACGAAGAAATACAACTTACCGGTTCCAAGGCATTTTCGGACAAAAAGGTCCTGCGATATAACCTAACTTTTGCATAGAAGATTTTTATTGATTTTACCTCGGATTTTACTTTGCCGTTGTGACTGCTTTTATCCTGGAAGAGGAGTAGTCGATATGTTTATAAAATGTCCTAATAAATAAGGGAGACTAATGAATTTAACAATAAAATTGAATGAAAAATGACATTTGACAAATGACAATTGAAAACTGTGCGATTTTCACTCTTTACGCACAGTTTTAGGTTTGTGTGCGTAGGGAACGGCTTACTTAGATTGTACATTGTACAAAATTGGCTATTTACAGTAGTGGTCGTAGAAAAAGGTAATTAGTTATTTACGCAATTAGTTATGAAAAGCCCTATATTGTTTGACGAGCCGTAATATTTGCCAAAACGAGCGATAGCGAGTTTTGTAAAATTATGAGAGTCAAACAACTTAGGCTTTTCATAACGCTTTATCACGTACTACGTACAACATTTTACATACCTAATAGACGATATTCAAAATTATAAGGCGCATGTGCGTAGCAGCGCGCGAAGATCTCTGGTGTTTCACGAAATTGGCGTCCATAAGAAACGCTTACATTACAGTGCTCGTAAAATATGAAATCATTTGAAAACTGTAACACCTACCTTCGTGTAAACTAGCAGTATGAAGACAATGAGCCTTTAGTATTACAACTAGTACCTCAAAGTGCTAATTTCCTTAATGCAATAATTATAAAACAATACTAAAATAGTAGCAGTTTAATTCAGAACTAAACCATGCTGAACCGGGTGGGAACAGAAATTGACAAGAATGACAAGTGACAGCCTCACTTGGAGAATCATCGTAAATAATTTATTTGATGCGTTAAAAGACCAAAAGTTACTGCCAAAGTCAGTTTCTAGGCCATTAGTCAATGCCACTACCACGGTAGGATCCATTATCATAAAATTCACAACAACAAGCCACGCTAATTATTGACAGATATAGGTTAATTTTTGGCGGCGCATTTGAATTTTTGTAGCTTGAAACACCATCTGAAGTTCGTACAACATCCGACAGATGGCTCTTTAATTTAGAATAAGGTCTATTGCTATTGTTTGACGAGCCGTAATATTTGCCAAAACGAGCGATAGCATATTCCGTACAACATTTCACCTAATTGTGTAAAATCCAACTTTTCAAAACGCAATTAAAGTCCGTTCATTTTCTATGGCAGAGTTAAAATTTTTCAGGAACTGTACAACCCTAATTTGTAACTTCGTGTATTTTTGACAATTTGATCGAAATTTGGCGGGAAAGCAAAAACATGACAAGCCAAATCTTCTAGGGTTTATTTTTATTGTTAGCAGCAGTATCGCAGATAAACGTACGTGACGCTTTTTCATGAATATTTTTCTTTGCACTTTACTCAAAACTGCACGCACACAAAGGCCATTTTGGGCAAATTCAGAGCAATTGCGAAATTTTCACATTTGTCATGTTTTCTGACGTACCGCATTGAAATCAGCTGTTAGTAAAATTCCTTGCAAAATTTCCTCATACCAACCTAAAATTCAAATTTTGACGTTCTGTCACTTCAATTCGCGAAAATCAGCTGCTAATAGATGGCATTGCTAAATCACAAAATGGCGGTCTCACCCCACTGGGGAGCCGGATGTGAGAATTCTAGCGTGACGTGCCTGACAGTGTCAGTTGGTGACAACAGTGACATCGATACGTGGATTTCTTAAAAGCCAAGTTTTCCTGGATTTACAATGTTCCGCTTAAGTACACAAAACGTAAAATTCCACAGAATTATTCCAAAAATTTCGAGTCAGCGAGAGGATGTCTCCGAACAAAACTACTACCTAACCTCGCAACTGACAACTGACTGACGTAAGCCGAAATTATGATGACGGACGTTTAAAAGTATTTCCGTATCCTGTCTCTCAGTGTAGTTAAAGTATTGCCACCAGATGTCAGACACTTTGCTGATTTTCGCGAATAGAAAATGAATGGCGAGAAGGTAAAATCGAGGGTAATATAAGTTTTGGCGAATATTATTTAAGCTTGAGGAGTTAGGCTGTTTGTACAAAGTTTCTACAAAATGCTTGCTCATATCAGAATGCTTTGTACGTCTTTAGGATATTCGTAGGAAATAGAAGCAGAATCCTCCAATTTTGACTTCAAGTCACTTTTAACAGTCTTTAGTATTGCTCCGTCTTCATGAAATATTCTAGTTATTTTATTACGTAGCTTGGGAGGAGGAGCGCATTCTAATGAGTTCGCGGTCCTCGTTCAGCGCGTACGTTCGTAATAAGCTGCCTCTCTCTCGACGTCATCAGGGGCTAGTGTCACAGTTTCCTTAAAATGGATGTAAAAAGTTTATTTTTGAAACGCGACATATAGTTATGCGAGATCAAATGTTGCTAAAACTTCAGCGCATCTATTGGTACTAGAAAAAATAAAATCGACATCGTGAAAACAAAAGTTATGGGTTATTAAACCCGGACATTTACAATTTCGTCATGGTTAGTTTAAGAAAAAGCTCTGTGTGGAATGAAATCGATTGTATTATTTTAACACATAAATATCACGTTATTATACGAAAAATTTTCTACAGAACAGAAAAAGAATGAGTTTTATATCTGTTTTAGGCTTTGAGAAAAAAAATTAAATTTGAACAATCTCGCGCCGCGAAGAAATATCAGTTTTACGTGTTTCACCGGCTATAACTTTTTTCGGTACCACCCAAAAAAGTCGTAAAAAGAGATATTGGTGGCCCAAAGGGTCCCTAACAAGCCATCCAGAGAGTTAACTTCTCTTAAAATGCCATTATTTGGTGATATATTTCGGGCATTTTGTCTTGATTGTGCCTGGGGTGTCAATAAAATTTATTGTTACTGCTAGGCACAGCTACAGGAATTGAGGGAGTTGCAACCCCCATCCCCTTCAGTCAAGCACCCTCTTCAGTACTCTAATCGAATTCACGCCCTCCCCCAAAAAGCTTTCATCTTACAGACTCTAGAACTACTCAACTTTCAAGTAAATTAAGAATATTTAGTTATAAGATTACTCCAAAATCAGCACTTTAAAATTAACGAAAGCTTATGGTTCACTGTTGCCCATTGCAAGAGTCGTCACTTAAGCAACGCGCTGTACAGGGAAAACCATTCTTCTTACATTTACAGCGGGTTTTTTACCATTTTGCTTGCATCCGCACTTGGTAAGATGCGTCAGTGATCGGGCGGCGTGAAGAATAGACATCCATAGGGGCTCCCAGCAGAGCTACCAAGTAGTTGGAATTTTTAACTACTTTTTCCTAAAAGTAGTTAGTAGTTGAGTATAATATTTTGGCAGTAGTTAATTACTTAAAGTAGTTAACTTTAATTACTCTTTTATAAAACTCGGAGAAATCACGAACAAAAGTAATTCGAAGAATTTACTTAATATCGCACACGTGCTAATCGGAGATGGTCATTCCTATTTTTACTTTTTTAAATAAAAACCATTTTTTTTCAACGGATTCGAAATTACGAATTTTTCTGAGTTAGTAACAATTATCATACTTGACCTGAAGTGCAGTCACGACCACTCTAGATTTTCAAAAACATCGAAGAAATCGGCGAAAAATTAATATTTTTGAAAAACGCACCCTTTCTCTCCGATTAAAGCTCTTTTCTCCTTGGTTTAATGTCTTCGAGTTTCACTAGCATTTTAAGAAGCAGTTAAAAAAATACTCATTTGTATTCTTGAGTACTCATTATTCTAACTACTTTTTCCAACGAGTAGTTAATTACTTAGTAGTTATAACTACTTTTTGATGAAGTAGTTAGTAGTTAGTAGTTAACTACTTTTGAAAAGTATTTTACCCAGCTCTGGCTCCCAGCCCCTTTTCATTTCCTTCCACTCGTAGTGAGCTGGGCTTGGAGCCTGAAATATTGTATAGAGTATGTACGTTCTGAATCTGTAATTGTGCCCCTATTAACCATTCAAGAAGACAAATTTCTTTTTGTGTGTAAATACATCTACTCCACATTAATCCACCTTGATAAGAAGCTCGATGAGCATGTAACGTCAGTGCATCTTCAGTTGGAGGAATATCTTCCATTTTGCGTCCTTTCTTCGTAAATAGAGCGAGTCTAGCCTCGTTAACTGTTGTGTTACTGCTTGATTTGACGTATAAAAGGACAACGAAGTTGCTCGCGCGAAGAAAGCATTTGTTGCTTCTGGAAACGCTTTCCATGTTTCGCAGTCCTCTTTCCTTTTCCATTAAAAGCTGATACTACGTCACATCCAGTGAAAATATATCACCAAATAATGTCATTTTAAGAGAAGTTACACTCTCGGGATGGCTTGACACTCCATGTGAGGCAAATAGGGATGGTTTGCCCTTCTAAATTCATTTGTACACCTCTGGACAGTGTTTGTGCCAAGTGACGAATTTCTAAAATAAAATGTTAGGTTAATATAATTTTTGCCTTAACCCTTTGGTTTAAAAAGAATGTGAGGCCTGCAGTCTCTTCCCTAATACCTGTACCGCTGTCGCGGCCAAAATACCAAAATAACTATAAGGAAACAGAATTTTTAAAAGTGGTAACTTCTGCAGGGTGGTTCACCCCCTAGCACGGAAGTTTTGCTGTCTGAGGAGTATATGTGCCAAGTGGCAAGACTCTACCATAATTTCCACTTACGTCATCGCTTGGTATATTGTCTCTATGCCGTATCTCATCGCGAATTCGTCGACGATCTCTTCGGCCGCTTCCTCGAAGTAGATTTTCCAGGCGTCGTCTCCTTTGGCTTGGGGTAGAGTAACTACTCCGCTGTTCATCTCGCAGAGGTAATGGAACAGGTTTTCGTGAAGACACGTGTACTGGACATGATATGGCGCTACTTTTTCCTCACCCTTGATTTCTACGGATATGTGTAAGCGAATAGCACCAGAAACTGCGGATTTGTCCGTTCGTTTTTCGAGGTTGTACCAGACGTCCATCTCGCCCGACAAGGTTCGAACCTACGGAAAAAAATGTGAAAGGAAATGAGAACACAGCACTGAAAGTTTATGTCAAATCACGATAAAATATTTCAAAATACGTTTGAAGAACGAGGGACGAAGGAGCGGACCAAATGGATGGATGTCGCCCGACCAAAAAATGATAAATCAAATCAACCACGGACGGATTGATTATTACCAAGTAACAAATGCAAAAATGGAACGTAGCGTAGAAGCCTTGAAGAAGACCGAGACGAAAGAGAACTGGAAGAAGAACATAGAGAGGACAGAACAACAAGAAAACGTGAATGTGCCCCGAAAGAAATGTTACAAGAGAGTCGGCCAAAAAAGTGATATGAAAGCAAACGGTAGAAAAGAGAAAAAGTAGTTTGATAAGGAGGGTTAAAAGAAAGATTGCCTATTGCAGCGGTTAGGAAAGCAGACCAAAACAACAGGGAATTGCAGAATATTAGGAAAACAGCAAAGAAATCATTCAGGAGTACAAAAGTGACAGTGCAAAGAATTAGAAGTTTGAATAAGGAAAGATACACGTGAATTTTACAGACAAAAGGGGAGAAGGGCATCTAATGATGACTGTGTAAGAAAGAACCGAAATGTGGCTGGAGAACAGAAAAAGAAATCCAGATAAATGTAGTTCAAGCAGCAACAAAGATGATAGACGAAGGAAACGGTGTACGAGTATACAGGCTGTTTCGAGAATTCAATCCCAAAAATGTATGGGCATATTCTTTGGTCAAAAACAAAATTAGAAATAGCAATAAAAAAATCGATTTCGGCTTCCTCCTGCAGGCTCCTAAAGGTACCTGTTATATTTGAGTTATCTGCGGATAACTTATGAACCGTTTAACCTATGAAAAGCAAATTTGAGACATTTGCTTAACTTGCTTTACTACACAATCCCATGTAAATTTGTCAAAATCAAGCGTCATGTGTTGTGTCAATTAACAGTCAATTATGTAACAAGTGAGTAAAGTGTAACCTTTTTCACGAGAAGGAATGTTTCTATGAGATGAGAACGCACGATTTGTGATTTTTAAATTTGGCCTTAAGATTGGTTAACTATGTAAAGGTCCGACACTTGTTGTGATGATTTCAATAAAAAAAGAACATTATGAATACTTACTCGACTCAGCGTGATTAAACGAAAACAACGGCAGTCAGTCTAAGGGTTGCCAATTTTGGTGCCTAATGCACTAGATATGGTGCTTTTGGGCGCTTCCACCTCATGGCATTTTGTGACAGATTCGTTATTTGTTAGCCGCTATTAGTCATTCTTGTGTAACAGCAATCTCAAAACATGACAAAAAAGAACAATGTTCGTCATAAGAAAATGTTACGGTACATTATGTGAAACCATAGGATTTATTGTTATTTGTATTTTTTCTTTAATAGTGGCCGCCATTTTGTTTCTCTAGGCCTAAGACGTATTGGGATACAATCCTTGAAACATCAGCAGACGAAAAGGAACAAATTTTGTGGAAATAATTTTTTCAAAAAAAACTATACCCATTAGGCCTAACTTAAAGTAGCCGCCATTTTGCTCCTTGAAGACATTTTTCTGGCCTCCCTATCTTAAAACATTTAGGTCTACACCCGACAAAATCCCAGCAATTTTCATGCCTCATCACTTAATAGCACAATTCTTACCGAAATCCCCCCCACTAATCAGGTTACAGAATAGGACTGATTTTCAGGACAGTTTAATGCTTTAACGCTTGACAGTTAATGGGATTGTTGGAAACATTATAAATCATCCCTAAGAAGATTGAGATTTATGCCAAAAAAATTTTGAGCTACCTACCTAATTGGTCGGTTTGGCAGCCAATCATAAAAATATTCTATTATAATGGCATACATTTTCGGTAACATTTGATTGGACGCTTGAAGCAAAATATTCCCTCTGTGACGTCACAGAATTAATTTAAAGTGATATTTTACATGCACGTGGGCCTCAAAGTGCTGTTTTAGCCCTGTAAGTTATCAGAAGTGAACTATGTACCACTTTATCATAAACAGAAGATTATTAAACTTCTTCTGCACCATGCAAAACGTGCATATGCGGGCCTTAAAGTGATGTCTTAAAACTTTGTATCAGTTTGTACCTCTGGGACAGTTTGTACAAAAGTTAGTGGCAACTTTAGGAACGAAGGACTCGCTTTTTTCTGCTCATTTGCAAATATCTTGAAAATTAAGCAAGATGGGCCAACAAGGTATACTTACCCTTTCGATAGAGCATTAAATTCTCTGCAAGAGTCGTCTGAACCGTCAAGTCGCTCGTTTGGTCTGTACGAGTCACTAAAGTTAATAACTTGGACGAAACATGAAATTTCGCTGATTTTGCAATGCCTTTTAACAATTCGCTTCAAGCTATATTATAAAATTTTGAACAAAAGCGGACTTTGTACTTTTTTCGTACATGCAACATACATACAGCCAGCGCGGAGCTTTTATAATTGCAGGCGACGCAAAAAACGACAATTTTGCACCAGAATAAGAAGATTTATCGTTCGATGTAGGACAAAATGTTTTGAACCAAATTTCGTAGACAATAGGAGGCACTTGATTAAATTTATCTCAAGTCACTTCTAAAACCTATAAACAGCAATGGAATTTGTCTTAAGAAAGATTTGTTCACGTAACTGGAAAACAACAAAAAGTTTCTGAAATATTAATTGCGTCATAAAAAATATTCTTCAAGTGGCTGAAAACAAATTGTTAAGAGGCATTGTAAAATAAGGGAAATCTTTCGGGTCCCGAATGTCAAGCTATACAGGGTGTCCCTCGACGAGCGTCAGTTAGCCGTATCTGGAGAACTGTTTCTAGCATCATCTTGAAAATTAGTACCCAGGGGTTTCAATTAATTTTGAATTGACGTAAAATATTTTCATCAATGGCGCACTTCCTGTTATACCGGAAATAGGTACTAACTTCCTTATTTTAAATGGAACACCCTGTATATTATGATATTTTTGGATTCTACGTTTCATTCTAGGTAAACTTTTACCAAGAATTGCTATGCCAAAAATCAACCATTTTTAAGAAAATCAAGAATTTCGCTTTTTTATGCCAAGTGCAGGCCTGACTTCAAAAAGCTGTAACTTCCTTACAGTATGAAATGAGGCAACGATATTAATTTGGCATGAAGATTAATGTAGAGTGTATCCGCCCCGGGACCCAAATTGGGTCAAATGCATACAGGATGTTCTCTGCAAATTTTTAAACATCATCAATTTCTTTGGTCAAAAAGTCAATTTTTTCAAATGGAATGCCCCAACTATTTTATGGCACATCGATGCAGAATTTAATTGTCTATAATTTTAGTCTACATCTTTGCCAGGTTTAGATAAACAGTTTTTGTGATAATTCTAAGTATTTGGAATTTGACCAAAATTTCATATTTTAAAACAGGATTAAAATAAGATTAAATTTTCATTTGAGCAGCCTTAAGGAACTTTAAAGGCTCCAAAAATCATAGCTAACTTTGGTTATTAAATCTTGCTAAATATGAAATTTTGGTCAAATTCCAAATACTTGGAAATATCACAAAAACTGTTTATTTAAATATGGTAAACACATAGACTAGAATGATAGACAATTAAATTCTGCATTGATGTGCCATAAAATAGTTGGGGCATTCCATTTGAAAAAATTGACTTTTTGACCAATGAAGTTGATGATGTTTAAAAATTTGCGGAGAACACCCTGTATGTATTTGACCCAATTTAAGTCCAGGGGCGGCTACACCCTACATTAGTCTTTATGCCAAATTAATATGATTTTCTCATTTCATACTGTAAGGATGTTACAGTTTTTTGAAATTAGGCCTGCACTTGGCATAAAAAAGCGAAATTCTTGATTTTCTCAAAAATGGTTGATTTTTGGCATAGCAATTCTTCGTAAAAGTTTACCTAGAATGAAACGTAGAATCCAAAAATATCATAATATACAGGGTGTTCCCTTTAAAATAAGGAAGTTAGTACCTATTTCCGGTATAACCGGAAGTGCGCCATTGATGAAAATATTTTACGTCGATTCAAAATTAATTGAAAGCCCTGTGTTCAAATTTTCAAGACGATGCTAGAAACAGTTCTCCAGATACGGCTAACTGACGCTCGTCGAGGGATATCCTGTATAATGACTCGTAAAGATGGCTATAGTTCATCAGACCACTCTTGTAGAGAATTTAATGCGCAAAGCGGAAAAAGTGAATTCTTGCCAATAACTTTTCTTGCCCAGAGGCATAAACTGGGTACTAGAACATATTGGGCCACAAATAGCTTCTAGTAGTAGTAGTAGTAGTAATAGTAGTAGAACTAGTATTATTTTATTTTTAAAGCTTTACGGTAGTTTAAATCGAAAAATTTTCAATCTTAAATTATCGGCACTTTCAGAGTTTCATAATTCCTCACCAGACCTAGCAAATATTCAAGTCGAAATATGCATATCGAAATATTTTATTCCCAAAGTTCAAGAGTCAAATCGAAAATTTCATATGTAAATCAAATACAACTGCAAAACTTGGGAAGCAATTTGTGAAATTTTGTATTAGTTGAAATTGTCCAAATTAAATGTTAATTTATGAAATACCTAACTAAATAATATGATATATTGCACCAAATAAACCCTAATAAACCGACTCTTCCATAAATAGACATATCACCAACAAACAAACGCTAAATTAATTCCGCCGCTGAAAATCATTATCTACGTTACGACGTAAATAAAATTTGTGTGCTAAAAGAGCATGTTGGAGAACTGTTTCGGTTGTTATAAAGTGTTGCTTAAGAAACCGATTTTTTAACTTCTACGCTCAAGGCGGAGCAGTATATAAAATCGATCAAAAATTCGAAATTGAACTGACATCAAATCTTTACGTTTCGGGGTCCCAGGAACCCAAAAAACCTATTTTTGAAAAATGTTTGTTTGTGTGTCTGTCCGTGTGTCTGTGGACACGCTACAGCCGAAACTACTGAACTGATTTTGATGAAACTTGGCACACATATTCAGTGGGAGATTTGTAGGTGCTGATTAGAATCTGGGCTACACCGGCTCACGGAAAATGCCTTTTTGGCAGATCAACTTTAAAAATTTAAATGCAAACCCCCATTTTTCGCATTACCATATGAATGCTCTTCAAATTCTGCTTCTAAAAATGTATTCACACTTGGGCCCTTTTGACCAAAAAATGGTGCCGTGAAAAAAAAACTATGCATAAATGTATATTTTTATTACCGGATTTGATAACTGATTTTTTTTCAAGCCGAAAACCTTAGTGCCATTTTTTCGAAAAATGTCATTTTAGTGGCAATTTATTTTATTGTCTGTGCGGGAGAGGAGCTGATTAGATTTTGAAGCCGATCAGTCAACCCGAAGTGCCCTTTTGGCATAGCAACTTTCTTATTTTAAATATTTAAAAATTTAATAAATGCTGCTGTTATTAATCCAATGCAGTGCGGCGTAGAAGTTCCTGCCGTCTCCGAGACCGCCTTTTTTTTTTGTCGGGTTAGAGAAAAATAACTTCGAGAACCATTAAATGTAATACTTTTCCGATAGTTGAAGGAAAATGTTTTTTGGCCATTGCAATACCTACTCTATTTTCCAAAAATTTGCAATCAGTTATCGTTTCAGAATATGATTGCAAAAATAAGGAGACGTTTGAGAACTTCCATGAAATAAAAACGAGTTATCCAAGCGATAAGCTTCCAAAGAGAGGTAGAATTAGGTATATGGCATTGTTTTTGGGAATAAATAGTCGTAAATAAAACAATAAAAGGCCGAGTCTCGGGTCTCCCGCAGCTTTGAGTCGAACCTCCTTAATTTGAGTCGGGTAATGAATAGCGGCAGTCCACTCGCCATAACTCCGCCGTAATACATTTGAAAATTAAATTGTCCAGAACGCGTCGCTTTGAACTGGCAACGATATTATTTACAAAGCGATCCACGCGCGGAGCTTTGAAGTCGCGTACACAAAGCTTTCCGTCGTCGAAACTTACCTCGATGATAGTTTGTCCCAAAAAGTCGTCCGACTCTCTCGTTAATTTCTGTCGAAGTTTACTCTTCAGGTCGTTATCCTCGTCCCACACCCTCACTTTAATCCTGTCGGAAGAATTGTGACATTCGCTGGAAGGAAACGCAATTCACGACTCTCAAAATCCGCGGTGATACCTACAAATAGAATTTCTCATCCCAGACTGGATTCAGCTCTTGAGGCATCGTCCTCGTGCGTTTTTTCACTTTGCCCACTTGCACGGTGACGTATGGATCCGACGTTCCGCTTTTATCCTTGGCGATGAGTCCTTGCGCTGATTTGACTGCAAAATTGTCCTTTAGAAAGCAGCGGCGCTGGTTTGGCAGTGTTCGTGTTGGATTAAACAATAAATCAAAGCAAAGGAAACATGCTAAGATAAAAGACATGCGTACACCCCACACAAAGCTGCGGAAGCTAATTATTGTAGTGTCTTGTGTTGCTTATTTTTGGCTAATCGTGCTTTGGAAAGACGTACGTTCCGGATTGTTGTCGTCTCTTATCGGCGGTTATGTAGTGTAGGGTGTAGTGTCTGATGGAGTGTGCGTGTGTGATTTATTGTTTAAGATCAACAAGTAAGCGGGATAGTTCAAGTTGTGCATTTCAATTGATTAGTTTAGCTACCTAGAATTGGTCTCAGGCAGGTCTGTAGCTACATTCTATGGACAAACAGCTGAAAAGAGCGCTTGAAATTGAGAAAGTTGTACACAAACAAGCCAAGTACAAAGCCTTCAGTGAATCTGTTGGAAGAATCTCGGCTGTCGTTGAAGATCATGCGAATTCAATAATTGAGAGGGTAAGAATAGTAGGGTGCTCGCTGGATTTTATAATGTGAGTGAAAATAACGGTTGGGCCAAAAAAAAACGGTAATTTTTCTTTTCCCTGTATTTTTGTCTGGTTTGTTGGGTCTCTCGATACCGCCCATAAGATTTTAGATCGCACCACCCGTGTACTTCTGAAGAACTTTTTATTTAACACCATTATTTGGGCCAATGGGGTTTCGTTACATATTTACATATGACAATGGCGTTTAAACAGGATTGAAGTCCGTCTTTTTAACCTCCCCACTCCACTTCACCATTTAAAAAAAAGGGAGGTTACTGCAATCACTAAAATTTTCGAATTCGAGATAAGACCGGATCTATACGTTTTGAGGTCTCAGGAGCCCAAAAAAGTGGTTTTTAAAATGTGTCTGTATGTATGTACGTACGTTCGTACGTACGTACGTTCGTAAACACGCCACAGCCCAAACTACTCGACAGATTTAGCTGAAATTTGGTACGTGTGCATGTGATAACCCAACTTAGATCTGAAAAGCTTTTGGAGCCAATCGTGCAACCAGAAATGCCATTTTGGCACATCAACTTTTAAATTTTAAATGCAAACCCCCATTTTTCACGTCACGATAGGAAAGGCCTTCAAATTCTGCTTCTAAAAATGCATTCATTCTTAGTGCCCTTTTGACCAAAAATAAAAAAAAATTGATTTTTATCGGACTTTAAAATCGCGGTACAGCCCAAGCCCCTGAACCGATTTGGCTGAAATTTTGCACAAGGGGATTGTATTACACGTCGAAGAGGTGAACAAATTTTGGATTCAATCGGCCCACGGAAAGTGCCGTTTTGGCACACCAATTTCGAAATTTAAAATTATTCTCTAATTTACCCATCCAAAACAAGTTTTTGAAAGATTTATTGTCACTATCGAGGTCACCATCAGAAAGGTCTTCAATTTCTGGTTTTAAATGAGACAAAATTTATTCGCATTTAGAACTCTTTGAGTAGAAAAATCGAAATTTTGTAATAACACTGAAACCACTTTATAGCCCAAACTAGTGGATCGATTTGCCCGAAATTTGGTAAATGGAGGTGAGGTGACCCGTTGAAGAGCTGAAAGGCTTTTGGGAGCAATTGGTCAACGGGAAGTGCCATTTAGGCATATCAACTTTATTATCTAAAACAGAAGTCCCTGAAATCAAAGACCCACGCGTTGGGGAGGTTCCAGCCGCTTCTCTGCTGCATTCTCTTTTCAAAATGACTTTCAGAATGAAAATTAATTCATCCCTCATGTTTTTCTGAATTTTCTTCCGACACCATAAATCGAATAATTTGCTAAAAGCAGAACTACGATGGAAACTTGATAGACATTTTTGTTTAATTTGTAAATTATGCCATCTAAGTTATTAACGAGGGGCTGACCAGCCATCAAAAATTTGTACACCACATTTCATATTTTCAACATTTCCACGACATTTCAGAAGTCGTGTCACAGAATGATCCAAATTCGACGCCCAGGCCATTTTTCTTGGAATGTTTTTTTTTCATAACCTTCATAATTTTTTCATATCAAACGTTAATATAAGTTATTAACACACCCTTATGTTTCCTGCAATGAGTATCTAATCTATTCTTTGTTAGAGAAGCGTGAGATGGGATTCTTTTTTTTTAGAAAATAAATTTAAAACGGTTCAATTTATGAAACTTTGGTATGAACATTTTTGAATTGTCAGGAAACGACATCTTCAATGGTGTATCGCAAGTGGGGTGTTGGTGGAAAAAACATTATTCCAGACGTCGCGACGCCGACCGTCGTTGCATTAAAAGTTCTACATGCACCTTCGCTTAAAGCCTACATTGACAGCAGCTACAACATGGCAAGAAAATTTTGAAAGTATGTCCAACCGATTCCAAGAAAAATGGCTTGGGCGTCGAGTTTGGATAACCCTGTACACCACATTTCTACAGTGGTCAACTCCTCGGGCGAAACCTAGGTTTTTTACTATTTCGATTGACTTCTCGCTTTTGGCTCCGCCAAACCTCGCATTTTAAAGCTTCTATTGGCTACTCGCTTTTGGCTCCGTCAAAGCTCGCACCACTTCGGTTGCGTCTCAGTCTTTAAAGTGCCACTTGACTACCCACTTGACCACCCAACTTCGGCTTCGCCTTAGCAGTAAAAAACTGAGGCGAAGCCGAAGTCCTGTGAGCTTTGGCGGAGCCAAAACCGAGAAATCCGTTGAAGATGTAAGAAACTGAGGTGAAGCCGAAGTTTTGCGAGCTTTTTACTATTTCAATTGACTTCTCGCTTTTGGCTCCGCCAAAGCTCGCAAAACTTCGGCTTCGCTCAGTTTTTTAAAGCTTCAATTGACTACTCGCTTTTGGCTGCGCCAAAGCTCGCATCACTTCGGTTGCGTCTCAGTTTCTACAATGCCACTTGACTACCCACTTAACCACTCAACTTCGGCTTCGCCTTAGCAGTAAAAAACTGAGGCGAAGTCGAAGTCTTGTGAGCTTTGGCGGAGCCAAAAGCGAGAAGTCATTTGAAGATGTAAGAATCTGAGGCGAAGCCGAAGTTTTGAGAGCTTTGGCAGAGCCAAAATCGAGTAGTCAATTTAAACTCTAAAAAAATGAGGTGAAACCGAGAGGCTGACAAGTGATCAAAAACTTGTATGTACACCACATTTCATGTCTTCCAACATTTCATAGTAGTGGTCAACCCCTCCGTTTATAAACTGCTTCATTTATAACTAAAATCAAAAGCTTGCATTATACATACCGTGTGTCATCGAAACCAGGTTCACCCCCCTTTTTTCCGTTTATTAAAATATTCCAATGAAATTTGGTACACATACAAGGTGTCCGGAAATAACGATGAAATATCTCGGGGGGTGATTCTGCAGCTCAAAATATGCAAAAAAAGTTCCTATAAACATCTGTCCGAAAATCGCTCCTAAGGGGCCCTAGTTCCTGAAGGCGCCCTTCAGGGGATAAAAATCGAATTTTGAGCGCCCCGCTCAAGTGAATTATTAACTTTTTGCATATTATCTGGCACCAATAAGCAACATTACATTACTTTAGTTACTAATTTTTAAAATCCGTTTAGTTTCGTAATTTAATAAAAATGAATTGATAAGCCTAGGAGATGCAAATGGATCTTTAAATTTAATTTTCTCGAAAACGGTTGATCCGACGGTGTTATAACAAGAGAGCCTTTTTTGTCTAATTTTAGTCAGGGAACCATATTCCGGTGAGAAATTGTCAAAAAAATAACACGTAAAAAATTTGGGTGGGGAAAGCGGAAGCCCCCTATTTTCCATCCCCCTGGTTGAATCTGATTTTAGTAGATACCATAGTCTGATGGCCCTTACTGATGGTAGATAATGTGTAAAAACTCGTCGCTGTAGTTAAAGCGGTTCCTGATTTATTCAATAGAAACTGCAGAATTACCCCTCGAAATATTTCATCGTTATTTCCGGATACCCTGTATATTATATGATAACTGCATTTTTTGACATTTAGAGAGATTTTGAATCACTTCCGGTTTCAGCGGAAATGGACCTATCATTGAATTTTAAAATGGGACACTCTGTATATCGTAATGTTTTCGAGTTCTGTATTAAATTCTGAGTATGACGGAATATTTTTTTTCAAATTTCCGATTTCATGTTTTCAAAAAACTTGATTTTTAACTCTTCATCTAGAGTGCTATGACCCCTCAAAAACTAATCTAGAGACATCAAACACCTCATCAAATTTTATTTTAAGCTTCTGCTTCTTCTATTTGTCACTTATCCTGCAGTCATGGCCACCATAGACTTTCAAAAACACCGAAGAAATGCATGAAAAATCAAGATTTTTCAAAAACGCAAAAACGTAAACCAACTGCGCTATTACTTTTAAAAAATGCCGTTTCTTTATTCAAAATTTCTTCCACGTTTACAATTTGTAATAATTACAAAAAAAATGTAATTGAGCAACTGGCTTTGTATCAAAAAAATAGAGCTGACGTGTTATTGTTTTCTCAAAAATCTTGGGTTTTCGCTGATTCCTTTACGGTTTTTGAAAATCTAGGGTGGACCTGATTGCTTTTCCGGTAAAGTGTGATACATGTTTTCTTTCTAGAAAAATTCGTAGATTCCTTAAATCCGTTGAGAAAAATGTGGGTTTCCGGTTAAAAAACCGAAGATAACGTCATTTTGTCAAAAACTACTGAACCAAAAAAATCGGCAATTGCTCCATCGGACGCAGAATGCAAAAAAACCCGACACACCTTCGAGGATTTTTGCACAAAGTTTATGATTCAAGATTTACGGGCAATATTCGTTAATTTGTAGACACTCTGTATACAGGGTGAGTCTGAAAGACTCCACATCCTTTATTCCACAGAATCTACTGTTCAAATGATGAAGCTTGGTGCAAAAATTATTGGTCAATTGTGATTCCTCTTGATGTTATAAGCCGCCAAAGATCTTCATTTTTAAACGTTCTTTTTAAATATCTTTCGAAAGGTGTATCGTAGGATTTTGAATTTTTGCATAGCATTGTTACAGACCAAGATGCAACTACTGATGGTACTTAAGACATTATCCAAAAAGCTGATCCCCGTTCAATTCTAAAACTTTTTTGACTCTTAAAATTTTTCGAAAAAACTAACCACTCACAAGGAAAATTGAAAAAACCGAAAACATGATCATCGTGATAAACCTACAATTTCAATAAAAATCAAAGTGTACGTTGACACGCATCACATTTCAACTGTTTTTTTGCATTGAAGGTGTTGTCCTACATCTGTGCCCAGAACCATTGCTCACAACTGAAGAAAAAACATTGATGGTAATTTCACTTTTTTATGAGGTAGACTCATCATTAGTTTTAAGGTGATTACCTGCATCATGTTTTGGTTTTTTTCAATGTTTCGCGTGAATGGTTAGTTTTTTCGAAAAATTTCAAAAGCCAAAAAAGTTTTAGAATTGAACGGGGAATACGGCCGCACAGGCAAATTAGCAATATTTTTAAACATAAAAAAGTTCAAGGGCAAATAACATCGGGGCCACCCTGTATAACAGAGATCCGCTTTTTGGATAATGTCTTAAGTACCACCAGCAGTTGCTTTTTGATCTATAACAATGCTGTGCAAAAATTCAAAATCCTACGATACATCTTTCGAAAGATATTTAAAAATAATGTTTAGAAATGAAGATCTTTGGCGGCTTATAACATCAAGAGGAATCACAATTGATCAATAATTTTTGCACCAAGCTTCATCATTTGAACAGTAGATTCTGTGGTATGAAGGATGTGGAGTCTTTCAGACTCACCCTGTATATGACAAGTTTCATTCTCTTCATTCGAATATTTTAAGAAATACGGAAAAAAGGGGGGTGAGCCTGGTTTCGTTGACACCCGGCATACAACTTAAATCTAAATGTCCATTGATTTTTCATCATGTACATACGTTTAGTTGCAAATTATGCGATTTTATGGTGTTCGAAGAAAATTAAAAAAAAATGATGGATCTATGAGTTTTTGTTCTGAAAGTCATTTTGGAAAAAGAAAAAGACGGACTTCGATTCTGTTTAAACGCCATCATCATTTGTCAATAAGTAACGAAACCCCATTGGCGTGAATAATGGTAATGAATACAAAATTCTTCAGAAGGCCGTTTAGCCATTTAGCTACGTCCTGTATAAGACGGAAAATATCGCACAAAAACCGAAAAATAAAAGTAATCGCTTTTTTGGCCCACCCGATATATGGAGTACAGATTTCGAGATCGTCACAAAACGGCTGTTGAGGCGAGTTTCCGCAGGTAAAGACCGATCCGCACTTCGCAACAAAAAGTCAAAAAGAAACCCTATACTCCATATATTTTCACTCCTAAGCTAAGCGTCTTTTCTCCTCGCGAGCACGATACCACTTCCGAGAATTCAGACATCGACTGACAACTCCAACAACCTATCTGTAGGAGTTGTCAGTTGGTGGTTCCTCATCCCTTAGAGCATTCCAAGAAAGATCCCTCTCTTCAAGAACGGGTGCAAGAAGATAAAAGTCGGAAAGATGAATAAGAAACAGCCGAGGACGTGGGAATGGCAGTCAGCTTGCCATGCCCGTCCTTCTGGTGCAAAAACGGAATAGTGAAAATACGAAAGTCATAGTCGAAAAGGCATTCGGTACTTCAGCGTGTGTGTTTAGCCCTGCGTCCCGATAGAATGCAGCTGGCAATACCTGTGATTGCAATCTTGCATGACCACTTGGATGTGCCCTCTATAGTCATTTGCTCCGCTTGCTCGATTGAATCAATGTGTGTGTCTGGATCCACTGAAAATGTAGTTCTGCGCGCCGGAACCGGAAACAAGAACACCGATACAACAACATATGAACACAGCAGGCGGTTTATTAAGGGCGGGATTGGTTTAGTGATGGTCTCTTGCCAAATTCACAAACTGGCTATTTGTTCACACAACAGGTCCTCCGTGGGACGGTTATCACGGCGTTTGTCAAAGTTTTCGCTCGATTTTGAATTATTATGCTCTGCAGCGCGCTCGGCACTTGATTATTTCGTGGGTGGGTTGTAAATCTCGGCAAACAATACGGTTTTTATCGGGTGGTTGCTATTGATTTGAAAAGTGAAAAACGGAAGCGGGTTTCAACTCGGAATCACGCAATCTTAATTAAATAATTTAAGGATTTCTACCTACACCGACAAAGAGAACAAAAGGAGGACACCCCACAATTATTCAAAATTGAAAAGTAAACAACAGCAGAGTATAAATTCTTCCATTCTACGAAGGGAAATAGTTAGCGATATTTCTTTGGGCTTTGTGCAGAAACATGAAACGGGAATCTAGAAAAAATAATCATAAAGGCAACTTTTTTCATAAAAGACAACAGAAGTACAAATGAAGTCATCGCTCCAAGTATTTCGATTTAAAGAGGAAATAAGTTAAACACTACCTAAAGAAAAAGTGAGAGGTACTGAATTTTATTTAAACGGTCCTTTTATTCTTGCTATACTGTGATTTTGCAGGCTCCACATAGCAAATACATGCAATACGATAAATGATTAAAAAAGAGGATAAAAAAGACTTCAGGAAATAGGACAAAAGAAGAAAGATCCATACCCAAAAAGAGGATAATTCCTCGAAAAAGAGAACGTCTATTATAACTTCTATTTTGAAAGAATTTTTGTATCTACAATTTATACTGTTCTACATCCCGAAAAATCATTTGAGAAGAGAGGCATACAAAACATCTGTTCAAATTATTTCTATGATTAAAATATGTTCGGAAACGTTAAGGGGCCACGCATTGGATATTTTTTCACAACAAATACAGCCAACTTGCGTACGTCCAACTTGCGTACAAGGATTATTTCTTCCAATTTGCGTACACGGGTCGAGTCGCGCCGCGAATCAGGTAAAAGTGTAACGATACATATTCCAACTTGCGTACATAAACTATCTTGCGGTAAATTTATTTAAACTTTCCTTCATACTTTTTCCAGACTTAGGACGGGCAGTTTTTTTTTTCGGAAAGAAAATATTTCCTGCGTCAAATTTAAAATTTACGTTAACAAGTTATAATTTACAAGGTATACTCTGTTCGGGATCCACGTAACTCGATTTCCATGGCGAAACATTGTTGACAACAATGCTTTACCATGGAAATAGGGTCGTGTGGATCCCGGACAAAGTATATAGACATTTACAGAATATTTACAAAATGTAGAGGGTATGTACAGTCTTTTACTCCAACTTTGCCACATAAGCTAGAGATCTTAGGCATTTTTTAATATCTTTAGTTTGTGTATTTGCCTCTAATATTTTAGTAATCCTACGGACGGTCCAAATTGATGTATGTTTTTTTCCTTCTCTCTCTATTTCGCAGCCACTGATCAACGAAATAATGGTAAAACTGTTGAAGTTTTTCGTTTACGGGTGAATTTTCTTGAATGCTGATCCAACCGTTATCCAAATATTCAAGTGGAAGTACACCGAAGCAGCACACATACTAATATGTAGAAAAAGTGTGAAGGAAAGTTTAAATAAATTTACCGCAAGTTAGTTTGTGTACGCAAGTTGGAATATGTATCGTTACACTTTTACCTGACTCGCGGCGCGACTCGACCCGTGTACGCAAATTGGAAGAAATAATCCTTGTACGCAAGTTGGACGTACGCAAGTTGGAAGACACCCGATTTCAACGATTCTAACGGGTGTCCTAAAAAAACCGAACGAAATATTTTTGGGGACAACTCATCCATTTTTTAACCGATTTGGATGAACGTGGACTTAAATTAAAGCTAAACAATCAGGCTATCGATTCATTCAAGAGACCATGATAGATAGCGTTGCCGTAGTAGCCTTAGCCATGCTTGTTTTAAAGGCTTACTTTAGGTGCATGGGGATTGGTCAGTTAACAACCAATGGTTATGAGATAAAAATAACCTTGAAGCACGTTTACTTTTCTTCAAAAAGCTTCTTTCAGAAGTTCGTTATGATTCACGAATTAATTTTCTGTGATTTTTAAAAAATCATGTTTTCCCTTATTTTCACGCCTAATGACCATAACTGAAGTAACAGTGATGCATTTTCAGCTTGATTTTCAGTAATAGAGAATCTAATTGAATGAAAAACACAAGCGGATGCGAATTGGAGAAAATTTAAAGGTTATTACTGAGAATTAAGCTCTTGTTGCTTCATTGTTACTTTAGTCATGGTCATTCTGCATGAAAAAATGTGAAAACACATTTTTTTTAAATAATCACAGAAAGTCAATGCGTGAACCAAATTAACTTCTGAAAAAAGTTTCTTAGAGAAAAATTAACGTCCTTCAAAGACATGTGAGTCTCATAATGACTGGTTGATAATTGACCAATCCCCACGCCCCTGAAATCAACCTTTGAGACAAGTATCACTAAGAGAACTATTGCAGCACCATCTGTCGTAATTTTTTAGACAGTTCGAAAGCCTGATTCCTTGGCTTCAATTTAAGGCCAGGTTCATCCAAATCGGGTTAGAAATGCACGAGTTATTACCAAAAATATTTCGTTCGTTTTTTTTTAGGACACCCGTTAGTTACAGGCTAAAGCATTTCTGAATTTTTGACCACATAGGCAATTTATCAAAAAAATCTAACGGGTTCTACATTTCGGCTGTCCATCACAAAAATACATTTTGGAAAAAAAGTTAAAAGAACGGGTACTAAACGAAAAATATTATACCGGGTGGCGCATTCAAGGAATAAGATAACGACTTGCGGTTTTAGCATTGAAGTAATTTTGACTTTGTTAAGATTGTGCAATTTACCGCCACAAGGGCAAAGTCTTAAATGGCAACACATCTCGAGTATATCAATTGAAAGCTCTTGAGAAATGCAAATCACTGTTCTATATTCCATTCATGACGTTTTAAAACGGCAGTAGGCTATGATATGGTTTTTTCATGTTGGTCACTATTTAGTAACCAGGCTGTTATCCGCCGGAACCTCATAGCTGTGTTGTCACATTTACATTTAATTGTTGATTTTGACAAGCTAATTGTTAGTGTCTTAAAAATGCCAAAGCTCATAAGCATTGAACAGAAAAAGCAAATAATTAGGTGTTTTCGTCAAATTAAGCAAGATCGACCTGATCTAACTGATGGCGAGGTCATGGCGGGTCATGAATATATTTGGGGTAGGTACACAAAACTGTTATGCTGTTATGCGAACAAAAACACGTCGTTGCAGCAAAAATATTTCTTCGTAACTTTGATAGGGAAGATGCACGATTCCAATTTCCTTCCATCGATCTGAAATGTTGTTTCACTACGAAGTGGTACCTTTCTTAGAATGGGAACTTATATTTATTTGAAGTCAAAGGCAATTCATCCATGAAGATTCAGGAATAACGACTCCAGCTCACTTTACACTTGTATCAGTGTATAGATTTAATATTTAACCATTTCAATCCGTGAAAATCAGCTTTCTGTAAACAGTCTTGTAGATTATCTGACACAAACAGCGGACTCTTCAAATCTCTGACTTAAAATTTCCAAAATGCTTACGTTTACCATGCCTTGCCCTGCTTAACAACAGAAATCATTGTGTCTTCAGTAAAAGCAGAATCCTTATTAGTTCTTGATAGTTTAGTTTGTGGCGTTTGTGGAAATTTGTTGACATTTATGTTCTGCTATTTGGCAACAAAGGACAATAATTTTGAGTACAAAGAACATGACGTACAATTTGACAAATGTCATGAGTACTATACCCAGTGAATTCTGTCACCCCAACACAGCCCACTGCCGTTTTTAAACGTCGTGAATAGAGAATAAGTAGTTTGAAAATTTAGCGAACCGTTTTCATGTTAGAGACAACAAAGTTTTGTAAAACTCGATGAAAAATTTGTTGATATGTGGATATGCGGTTTTAGCATTGAAGTAATTTTGACTGAGGAATGAGGATATATCATAGGCAATCTGAGGATGCCTGAGGTTCATTTAGAGGATTTGAGGCTATATTGCGATAATCTAATGTTATCTTGGGGTAACCTAAGGTTAATAATCTGGTAGTACGAGGTTATCTTAAGGTATTCTTGACATTATCTTGAGACACACCATGTAAGATTTTCTTAATTTTTCTTCGAGGTTATTCCGAGGACATCTGAAGTTGCCTTGAGTCTCAAGATTGAACCGTGAGTATATCCTCTGGATAACATTAAAAAAATTATGGTTTGTCTCAAGCTACCTCGTGTTGCTTCTAAATGACCTCAGATTACTTCATTATAACCTCAAGTTACCCCCAGATAACTTCAGATTAGGTACCTCAAATCCTCTAAATCCTCGGATTACTTTTGATTTCTACATATCTTCTCTGTATGACCTCTGGATTTTCTTGGATATCCTTACAAGCGAAAATTTAAAGGCATTGTCACCAGATGAACGAAATTTTAAAAATCATCTAAACTGATAGGATTATGTTTTAGTAAGGGGTTCTCGTTAAAATTTTTAAATTTTTCTGACTAATAACCGAGTTATGAACATTTCTAATCGCCGCTGCAGGTCTGCGTGACGTCACACTAGTTCCACCCCGGCCGACCGCCTATTGAACACATGAGTTCGGACGGGCGGAATTATGGTTCATTATTGTGTTGTGGGATGCCATAACAAAACAAAAACCCGCCCTGCAGTGAGTTTTCATCGTTTTCCTGATAAAACAAGAAAAGCTGAATTGTTTAAACAATGAATGGCAAAGATCAACACGAGGAACTTCTTTCCGAACAAACACACGTCTTGTGTGTTCCTTACACTTTACGCAAGATGACTATTCTCTTAAATCATTCCGAGATCATTCTTAAAGGAAAAACCGGGAAAAACTCACACTACTAAAGGAAATGTGATTTGTTTATGCATGGACTATTTTCGGGAAGTTGATCAAGCATTCTCGATTTCTGGCAACAAAAGCTCACGGTATCCGTTATCCGTGCTCATTATGGTACAGTTTTCATCGTGGCTCGCCCAACTAAAGTTTTGTCTCGGGTTTCTTCAGCTGCAGTAGGGTGGAGAGTAACCGAGGAACTTCTTTTGGGTTCATACATGTATTGTTGAACACATGACATCTTAAAATCTATTATTCAACATGATTGATTTCTTAAATTTGGGCGATAACGCAGAGCGTCCTGCTTTTACAGTGGAGGGTAATAGGCTTCGTTCATGCGGTGGAACCAATGTGACGTCACGGATATTATTTCGCGCTCTTATATCTCATTAACTGTTACGAATTTCAATATAATATTTTGCATGTGTGTTCATGATAGGGTACTAATAAGTTTAAAACAATAAAAAAAATGACTTTCATCTCGTGACAATGCCTTTAAGAAAAATTCCATAGTTTCCCTCAAGGATGTCTCGAGATATCTTCAGATTACCCCAAGACAATATTAATATGTCCATATGACAACCCCTGGATTACCAACCTCGGACAATAAAACATGGGAAAACTAAGTTACGGGATGAGACATAAAGTTGAACGAGCTTCAACAAGGGCTTTTGAGAAAAAAAATCCCTCAATTCCTCCTCATATTGCCTTCTCCGACAGAAATCAATGAATTTAAGTAGGACCATCGCTGCAACTGAAAACGTCGAATAGACTGCAGTCTCCGGGGAAAACTCGACAAGTGCAATTTCGTGTCCACATTCCTATCTCCTAGAGATAAACGTTGTTTTCAAGTCTAGACTCTAATAACATCACCCTTCCTTGGAAGCTGGAGGACGCAAAAACAGTTTAATAAATCCCCGCCGCTAATTACATACTGCGAGCACAATATTGCATTCATCAATTTCAATAGACACGGCAACGTCTTCGCTGATTAGATAATAAAACAGCTCGGTGTGTGAGAAATACCCAATTAGTTGAAAAGGCATCAAGCAAATAAGGTGTCGGAGTCGTTTAATGGCGAAAGCAACGCATTCAGCATTCAGACAATGCGGCAAATTATTAACGGATGCATCCATTAACAGTCTACCCCATCGCCATACATACAGAGCACACAGGTAAAATCGTACAAATATTTTGATGGAGACATCAACCGCGCCGACAAACCTGTGATGGCAATTTTCGCCGACCATTTCGATGTACCATCTAACACGGATTGTTTGACGGCTTTCATGTGCCCTGCGTGGCTCTTCTCTTCCACCCCGAACACGGCCCTGTATGTACACAACATAAAACTCAATACAATATTTTCCTTTTTTTTTCCTTTTTTCATATACAATAAAATAAATAAATAAAATAAATACAATAAAATTAAACCCGAGGACCCGTCGGCGATCGCCCTGGAAGAGGTGACATCAGGAAACTTCGGAAAATCCCAAAATTAATTCTCCGAAATTTCCTAAAATGCAAATACGGGTAAATATTACGATACCTGATGAGTTCGAAGATTTCCGGTTTTTCCCTTTCCCTTTGTTTCATGCGATCCTTCATTGCGGTTATGATGCTGTTTGCTTTGTCTTCGGCTCCGTGCTTTGAGCTTTTCTCGGCGGCTCCTGGAAAAACAGATGGCGTGAATTTTATGCTAATGGAACTTGTTGAGTCTGAAGCTGCTGGTTAATTACCCAACTGGTAATTAAATTCACCAAAAAGGAAATTGATAAAACTATTAAAAGTATTTAATTTCGGTTAGTTTGTTATAAAGCCGATTTGGTGCTTTTTCAAAATCAAGTCAAAATTTACCGAATTATTACCATAGGTACCGTTTTACACAACCACCTCGGTTGTTCTGTTTGTTCTGTTTTAAATAGCATAAAGAAAATAAAGAAAAATATTACCACAAAAAATTGGCAAGCCAAGGGATTTGATCTTCCACATCAACATCAACCCTGAAAAACAAACATAAGATATGATGTGTAAGAAAATAAGAAAAAAGAAAAAAAAATGGCCGTTTCGATGACAGCAGAAACTAAAAATTAAAGAAATTCTCTTCAGCGTAGAACCGAAGCAGTGTACCGTTTTACACAACCACCTCGGTTGTTCTGGTAGTTCTGTTTTAAATACCATAAAGAAAATAAAGAAAAATATTACCACAAAAAATTGGCAAGCCAAGGGATTTGATCTTCCACAACAACATCAACCCTGAAAAACAAACATAAGATATGATGTGTAAGAAAATAAGAAAAAAGAAAGAAAAAAATGGCCGTTTCGATGGCAGCAGAAACTAAAAATTAAAGAAATTCTCTTCAGCGTAGAACCGAAGCAGTGTACCGTTTCACACAACCACCTCGGTTGTTCTGGTTGTTCTGTTTTAAATAGCATAAAGAAAATAAAGAAAAATATTACCACAAGAAATTGGCAAGCCAAGGGATTTGATCTTCCACATCAACATCAACCCTGAAAAACAAACATAAGATATGATGTGTAAGAAAATAAGAAAAAAGAAAGAAAAAAATGGCCGTTTCGATGACAGCAGAAACTAAAAATTAAAGAAATTCTCTTCAGCGTAGAACCGAAGTAGTGTACCGTTTTACACAACCACCTCAGTTGTTCTGGTTGTTCTGTTTTAAATAGAGCATAAAGAAAATAAAGAAAAATATTACCACAAGAAATTGGCAAGCCAAGGGATTTGATCTTCCACATCAACATCAACCCTGAAAAACAAACATAAGATATGATGTGCAGAGGTGTTCCCATACGCCGTATACTCCAAGCGAAATTCTGGACATACAGCGTATACTCTCAATAATAAATTTATTAAAACTTAGATATTCTCTGTGGCATTTCGTAAAACTTGCTGAATGTGTTTTTTTCATGGAAAATCTAACGTCAAGCCGAGTACTATGCACGACTTGGACACTTCTTGTCTACACTCTGCACGATAATACCCGATC
This sequence comes from Pycnomerus fuliginosus, assembly GCA_963924575.1. NCBI lineage: Eukaryota > Metazoa > Arthropoda > Insecta > Coleoptera > Zopheridae > Pycnomerus > Pycnomerus fuliginosus. The sequence continues at coordinate 8,982,970 of OZ004624.1, read as the reverse complement.
CGATACATATTTAATTAGGATTTAATCGTTTTATAGGAGGTATATAAAAAAAAATTTCAAGCTCTTTTGTTGTCATTACCCCCCCCTCCCCTCTACAGATTCTAGGAAAGGTCAGCCACACCGGTAGTATTCCCTCAAAAAAATTGATGGGAACATCACTGATGATGTGTAAGAAAATAAGAAAAAAGAAAGAAAAAAATGGCCGTTTCGATGACAGCAGAAACTAAAAATTAAAGAAATTCTCTTCAGCGTAGAACCGAAGCAGTGTTCCCAAATTTTTCTTGAATCATTTGGTGTTATCCTGTGAAGATTGTAAACTAAATAAAATGAGAAAATTCGCTCGGACAGGTCGAGGGGACCCTTAAACCCGTGCTCGGTGAAATTTCACAACGGACACCCTGCTGGCCCCCAATTGTATTTGAGAAAGAGCAATTTGTGTTTGCCACTTGCAATTGAGAATGTAAAGGATGGCCCTTAAAAAACCGGACAGTTTTCTTTTTTGTATATCTTCGTTAGGTTTTGTGCAATGTTTTTTAGTTTTTTACTCGACGCAGCTGAAGGTTGAGGTCGTCGATACCACTCATTGGATTTGAATTCGCACCGTCAGTGTCCTTCTTAAGGACTTTAATTTCACACCATTATTTAGGCCATTGACATATGACAGTGGCGTTTAGACAGGATTGAAGGTCGTTCTTTCCTCTTTCCAAAATGTCCTTCGAAATGAATATTCTTCCAAGGCTCTAAATCGCATAATTTGCAACAAAACGTACAGAGACGATGAAAACTCGGTAGCCATTATTGTTTAAGTTGTAAATTATGCAGATTATTAGCTTAATTTGCAACTTAAATTAAAAATGCAGATTACTTTAACTTCTTCTTGCAAATTATGCGATTTAGAGCTTTGGAAGAAAATTCCCAAAACATTTACGAACGGATTAATTTTCATTTTGAAGGACATTTTGGAGAGAGGAACTTTCAATCCTGTCCAAACGCCACTGTCATGTGTCCAAGGGTAACGAAACCCCATTGGCCTAAATAATGGTGTTAAATGAAAGTCCTTATAGGAACGACACTGATGGTGCGAATTCAAATCCAATTAGTGGTATCGACGACCTCAACCTACGCCATAAAACTAAAAAATATCGCACAAAAACTAACGAAGATATACAAAAAAGAAAACCGTCCCGTTTTTTATGGGCCACCCTTTAGCAGATGTAGTTATGATTAATCAAGTATATTCAAGAAAGAAATAATTAGAATTCAGAATAACAAATTGTATTTAATAAAGTATCAATTCAGAAACGGTCATTTGTTGTTGAGAATGTAGTAGGCAGATGTATTTCAGAGAAAGCCATAATTGTAATCAGAGATGTAAAACCGTAATTTACCGAATCAATTACCCGTAAATCATGGTAAATTTAGAAATATATTTTACCGTAAATTACGAGGTAATTAATTAGGTAAATTACCCTAAATTTTTATAGGTAGATTACGAAAAGCATCGTTTCTTCTACATAAATAAAATTGTGTATTTGTAATTATGCGTAGGTATACCTGCTGAAAATAGATTATTAGGAATTACTATTACATGTATATCTTGACTTTATATCTCAACTTTTTAAATGATTGAATATGTGAAATGTGCTTTAAATTAAAACGGTAATTTACCTATGTCTGATAAATTGCCTGGAAGTTTGCCACAAATTTTTTATTACCGCATCTCGGTAAATTACGAAAAATATTAGTAAAATACGGCAGTAAATTACCGAAAATATAAGTTACGGTAAAATTTTACATTCCTGATTGTAACTGAGAATAGTCAATTGCATTTAAGAAAAAAATAGTTGTAATTCAGAAAACTTCATGGATTGATGCTTGGAAAACAATAAAACATCCACCAAGACTTTTACCGTAACTTTTGAAGGAGTGAACTGATTTCAAAAATTTGTGCACAGGTTTACAGAGGATTTCATGACGCCTACAACGGGCCTTGAAGCAATTTAGAATTTCACCACAGAGCAGAGAACGCTGGGAATTAACGAATCTCAAAAAATTGCAAAATTGAATTCACAACAAAATTAGCTTTAAAAAATTCACGTTTTGTCAACATAGTCAGGAGTTTTGGACGTGAAACTTTTGTAGTTCAATTTTTTGTTTTGTGGATTGAAGAGGGCGAGTCTCTTTAGGTCAGGTGGTTAAATTTCCCCCAAAAAAGAAACATTTTGTGATGATCACAGGACATAATCAAACTTCTTGCAATCCAACTGGCGACTTCAACAGTGGAGCAGACGAGAAAATTCACTTTAAGATTAATATCTCTCAAGATATCGATTGACTTACATCATTTCTTAATTTGGAAGAATACCCAATCCATCATTTCGCGTAATATTCTTTAAACACCAGATGCTCCTTTACACTGTTTCAGATAGAAACCTACTATTCCAAAATGATTGATTATAGAATGTTATTGGGCCAGGAAGTGGCGATATGGTGGTTTTCTTTTATACAAAAACTGCAGACGAAATGACAAGCGAAACGATAATGGCCCCTAACTCAATTGTGGATTACATTTGACGTTTATTTAGTGGTTATACAAGCTTTTCGCGTGTATAAACAGCAAACATTCTGAAATATATTACGGATCCATTACTGGCGCACTTAAATAAATTTGAGAGCAAAACTTTGACCCAATTCTTTATATTTCCAACTCAAACAGAAAGCAGACGCCCCATTATTTATTAACACTCATTCTACAAATACAATGCGGAAATCATTCCCAATTTCTCACGAAAGCTCGAGCCATTATAACCCTGTCGGCAGAAATTCTAATAACAACTATCCATAAAGACGACGCTGATAACTTCCGTCACGTATTGAAGGCACGAAAAACAGAGATGCCACAAAATCAATAACCCATTATTATTAAAATCGGCCTTCAAGGATAAATTTAGCATCCTAATCCAATCGCATTCACTGCAAGCCGATAATTGACTCGGATAATTATTGCTGGAAGTGACATCGAAATTTAAACGGATTTGTGTGCGGTTTCGGAATTAACTAAGTCGTAAACAGGATTTTAAATTTTCAGCAGTTTCAGAAGTGCACTCACTTTGCAGGCAATCGGCGTTGAGTAGATCCTTGCACTTCTCGTGACACTTGACCCCGCACTCGGTACATCTCACGCCCTGCCTCGCGATGCCCCAAAGAAGCCCTTCGCACTCGTAGCAGTAAGTTGGGGAGGTGGCCGTCCATGGGACGAAGTTATGAGGCGTAGTGCTGCTAATGGGGTAGATGAGAGCTTGCAACGTCTTTTTATAAACGTGCATTTTCTAGGAAAGCATCATTAGCACATATTTTCTTTGAAAGCTTAAATACCAATTCTTCATCGTTCAGGGTAGCCCTAGGAACTGCTGAAGTCAATCCTGCATTTCTCTTGGTAGCAGCCATGGTCTACACAAGAATCTTAATTAGAATCACAGCTGAAACTATCGTGCGGTTGCAGCCATTCAATATTGTGTAATATCCTCAAGCAGCTTGTGGCTATGCACCAATATTGACATTGGTCACGGTTATTCTACTTACCTTCACTTAGCTTAAACATGCTGTGATGCACATGCACAAAAATAATTCAGTTATTACAAAAAAAATTATTTGATAGTAGCTGCGAAATCTACAATACTGAATTTCTGAGTCGCAATATCACCTCTTAATGAACCGGTTGCAGTTGTATTTTGCCAAGATGCTCGTGGTGGAAACATTCCTCAAGTGTAATTACAACAGAGCGCTCAGTAATGGCTTTAAAAGATCTAGCGCGCTGTTGTAAAACTTTAATGCATCTAACAAGACACTAAAGTTTCGGGTGCAAAAAATTTAGCGAAGTGCGAGGCCTAAAAATGAATGTGGAAGGAAGAGTAGACCAATACCTTGAGCACCTGGAGAAGTGAAGCGGCGCAGGGCAAACCATTAAACAGAGAACAAACAACACAGACACGTTAGTAATGGCTCTAAGGAAGAGTACACTCAACATTAAATCGAGGGAGATGGTGGAATTGGGGGGTAACACACAAACATGAGGGGTTTAGGGTATACTGTTGAGGTACGATTATGATTGCAAGAGGACGCACTTGAGGTGAGATAAGGTGGATTTATCCGCCCTGTCTCACCCTTTGAACCAATTTTTAAGCTATCCTCGATGATTGATTAAGTGATGGTATTAGAGCCGTACTAAGTGCTTTACCAGGTCGGATACCAGGGGTATGGACTTCCGTCTGGGCCGGATATCCGGCATGCTGTCGATGTTGCTGTAGAAAGGATTATCGCCAGGATGTCTGCGAATGAGAAATCAAATTATTAACCTCTAGAGATCGTTTACATCGCGTGAGCTTTAACGGTAACGGAAAGCTGGATTGCGCAACTAGTGCTGCTTTGATTGATCACCTAGAATACGTAATTGGCAAAAAACTCACCCATTAGCTCGTCCAGCGCCGTCTCCGCCAAGTCCAGATCCGTTCTAAAAACAAAAAGTAACATAAATAGACAATCAACAAAACAAGCCCGCGACAGGGCGCAACGTAACAAAATAACAATTTTTTATTGGAATACACACAATAGGTACATTAACGGTCGATACATTATTAAAATAACAACATTATCAAAATTACAATGGGGCATACAAACTTATTATCTTAGCACAATGTCCTCTGAAGCCCTATAAGCGTCTTTATAATACTGCTAACATCAATTGTACAGTGTGCTGGATATATTCAAGTACACTTGCTATGCTAGGTACGATGGAGGTGAGATTGTCATTATGAAACAAATGTATTGGATGAAAATGTGGTTTGCATATGGGAGCATTTATACTACCACGTGGGGTCCTTCGAAGTTATTTGTTGTGAAAAGAAATCTTGCTTGAACCATTTTAAAGCGTATGAAATATTTTGGTCGTGGTTATTATATTAACTTGCGTTCCTATATTCCATTATTGTACATTTAAATCTAGAACAACTAAGTGTGAAGGTGATGAAAACTGACGCTAAAATGGTGTTGAAATTCTAGTGAAGCATAACAATGGTTTAGAATAATCACGCTATCAATAGTGTTATTTTACAACGTTATTGTCCGGATGGAAATAGATGATAGCATAAACACGTTAATTAGTCATAATGTCAATCTCTGGGTAATGTAACGTTAATTATAATTGATGAACGATATGGAACACTTTAACGATATGCAATGATATGAAAATGGGGCCACAAACATTCCTGCAATGGAGAATTGACGTCTCGTTAAGTATTTCTAATTATTGCGTCTAAGCCCTAAACTGCGACAACTTGAGGGCAAAGCTACATTTAATTTTGTAACATGTGGTGCGAACTACTTTTACGTTTTAACGTGGATCTCGTAAAATTTCTGCATGATTCCGAGCATACTCACTTTATCTTTCTCGCTCGTTGTCTCTGTCACTTTAACTTGGTTGCTTTTTTCTTCTGCTTTTCGTTCCTTAAGTGCTTTTAGCAGCTTCCATTTGCTACCCATTTGAGCAGCGTCTTTATTAGGCTCGGATTGAATCTGAATAGTGGGTAAAGCTGCTGCTTCTTCTTCTTCTTTCTCCATCTCTTCTACCTTTGTTGCAACATGACATCGAGCGAAGTCATCTTGGGTATCCTCCTCTTCATCAATACTCATATGCGGGCTATCAGGCCCGGAAGTCTCACCAGAAGAATGCTCTTCATCTTTAGCCTCCGGAGAGACATCTGTTACTTCATCAGCTTCATCTCGTAAGTCTCGAATTTTATCGAACAACAAATGAACTTCGTCTAACTGAATCGATTTACGGTCGTTCTCTCGATGTTTCGCCGATTGAATTACGTGAAGATTATTATCGTTCTCTTCTAGAACACCCTCGGCGACTCTGGCAGTCATTCTTAGTTCACGCAGGACGAATGACATTCTTTCCTTAACTTCTTCGCACGGCTCGTCGTATGCTTCTTCTTCTTCTGGTTCTTCGTGCAAAGTTTCGCCCACGTCAGCTTCTACTTGTGTCTGACGCTCCATCTCTTCAAGCTTCTTCAACTCGTAACAATACCATTCGTCTTCACTGTCGATACTATCTTCTGTGCTTTGTCTACGCGAGGATACTCTCGAAGTGCTACGCCAGGAGTGCGTGCTTCTGTTATCCTCATCTTCGCTTCTTTGCCCAGGAATTTCCAGGCTTTGCTGGTGTCTTGGTAGGAATCTATTAACGCGCAAATTACCAGGGCTACCTTCTGGCACTGGTAAATCGTCGTTTAAAGTTGTTTTACTAGTTTCACTGCCTTGACTTTCCGTAGAAATTTGTTCAGGTAATTTATCTTTTTCTACTTCTTCAATAAAGACTCCTTGTTCTTCGAAAGATTGATCGTCTGGAAGTGTTTGTTTTTGTTGACGATATTTACCCAAAGCTCTTGACACCGCGAATTCCATCGACCCTCCAACGACTACAACCATTTTATTGTCGACAATAACCGTTTCCTCGCTCTTGTCGGAAGATGCTGAGCTACGTTTTTCTCCAACAGTGGCGAAAATGCTGCTAGAACCACTGCCAGTACTTTTGCCAGAAATTTCTTCTTCACCACCGCCCAGCAGTTCGCTCTCTTCTTGCTCCATTCTTGGACTTGCGTCAGTTGTTTGCGGTGATATTTTTATTTGGTCAAACTTAGCCTGCAGCTCATCTTCTAGTTCAGATTCGGCCATCGGTTTGGGCTTTGCAACTTTAGCAAATAAATCTCTTTCTAGGTTTTCTGAGAAGATGCTGTAGCTGTCTTCACTTCGCTCGTCATCTGACACAACCGAGCTTGCTCTTTGAATCACCCACTCGTTCTCCGACTGTTCAGGATCGGACAACGATTGAGTGCTATGTTGAAAATAACTCTTCCTCTTTGCCTTTTGTAAAATCCCAGAAACTGTCGATACAATTGCGTTCTTCTTCTTTTTTCTAGGAGCGACATTGCTCTTGACCTGGCTTCGGGTCTTCTCCAAATCTTCGCGTCTAACCCCCGAGGGTAGCGAATACGATCTGTGCCGCTTAGTTAGGTGAAGGTCTGGTAACCAGTGGCTGACTGAGCTCATCGCTGATTTTAAAGTATTTCCTCGTCTGATTTTCTTCGGTTTTTCTTCGCGACGAGAATCCGTCTCGCTAGTGATCGTAATGTAGCCTGATTGAGTTATAATTACGTTGCTGGGTTCGTAGTACTTTTCCGCGTGGTATTCAGGCACGTTTCTGTTTCTTAAATCCAGCTCTAGGTAGGGTATTTCCTGGCGTTGATTCCATCTGTGCTGGTCGATTTGTTGCTGATTTTCGTAAATAGGTTGTTCGGGTTCGTTGGAGGAATGAGAGGGACTGGGATTCTCGTATTGGGGGGTCAACCAAGCTGAGGGATCAGTATAATCGACTTGGGGGGCAGTCTCGTATCTTGAAGAAGTGGGGTAGTAGGATAGAGCGTCTGTGATGTTACCACTAGGAAACATCGTGCGTTGCATTGCTGCCTTGTATCCTTCATGGTTGGCAATACTATCGCTACCGTTGCTAGTCGAATACATTCTAGTCAAAGATTTTCGCCTTTGTTCTGTACCCATCGTTGTATAAGGATTTTGTCTTTGACTACTGTGCAATTCGTTGTTTTCGTAAGGCTCGACCAAGTCGGGATAGTTGATTGTTTGGTTTATATAATCAGCACTGTTGCTAGTATAAACAGAAGTGTAAGTCTCACGATTGCTTCCAGCGACTGAGTAGATAGCTGGCTGGTCGCTTCTGTACATAAACTCACCGAAAGAGTTAGCTTTAGTGGCTTGATGTTTCGATTTACGCCTAGGACTGACGTTAATATCAGACGCCGGAGCAGGAGCAGGTACAAAAGTACCGTAACCTTCAGAAGTTTCAAGGCTGCAAGGTGATTTCACTGTTGTGAATGCGGAAAGGTGATGACCACCAGGCAAAATATTATGAGATGTAACAATAGAGTCCGTGTTTGATTCGAAAAACGGTCGATCGTAGTACGCTTTATGGTTCTTGGGAGAGCCTGGAGACTTCTCCAGACTTGACCACCCACTCATTGACGACAATCCCGAATCTGATTTAGCCGCGACTATGTTTGATTTACGTTTAGGGGATGATTTGGGCGAGTGTGGTTTAGGTTCGAGGTTAATTGACGACGATGGTACTTCCGGAGTACCCAGGAAGACTGAACTAGGAGCTGGCGGTGGTGGACTTGGAGATTGAGCGTTTTGTACTTCATTCGTTGTCACGTAACCGTCTTGTCTAGTTCGTACACTACAAACTGATAACGAAGGTGAAGGAGCTCGTTCGGATTTTATACTAAAAATGCTAGGGGTTGAACAGGGAACAGTCTCATAAGACGCCGCTATTAGTGAATTTAATTCGGAATTGTTGACGTAGAAGGGATTCTTGGAATTGGCAGCTGCGGCAGCTGAGTCTACGTGTTGAACAGCCGCACTGTACGCGAGTCTTCCAGTGACTGTCGTGAAGGGAGCTGTACAAGTCGAAACGTCTGATCTGCGTCGAGGAGAAGTCGGTGTTCGTATTCCACCTGCTAAGGCTTCTGCAACTTCGTTATCAGTCGCTACGCTATCAGTGACTGATAATCTTGAGCTTGGTCTAGTGTAGTTGCTGAGTTCTGATTTGCTGATCAAAATCATTTCGTCTTGATCCCTCGCCCCGCTAGAGAAACTCCACTTGTCCTCCTGCTTCTCCTGAGTCAGTGGAGATTCTAACAACTTCAACTGGAGTTGCTTAATATTATCGGAGTCTTGCTGCAATTTACTACTTAACCGATCGAGTTCGTTTAATTTTTCGATAGTTACATGGTCTATAGTGTCTATTCGAGAGAGTTGAGCTATGTCTTGTTCACTAACGCACGGGGAATTACCGCGATAGTCTTTATAATCCAACGCACTGTACACTTCATCAGTTTCTAAGTTTTTAAGTTCTGCTTTGTCATTGTCGTCGATTTCTTCGTGTTCTTCCCAGATCATTCCGAGTTGACTACTTTGAGCTGCCATTTCACCCACTAAATCCTCCCGGTATGCTTGGTTGAGGCTTCGGTAAAACGCTTCGTCAGGGACGTAGATTTCCTCCAGCTCGACGGTACCAGAAGCTCTGCTAATATCGAGTCCTTCTTCTAGCCCGTCTTCTATGGTACCATTCCCTAGGATTTCCTGTATGACCTCGAGTTCTCCCAAACGAGTATCGATAACGGCAATAGTTCCCGGACCCATACTCCCACCCGAAGTGTAAAAATCGAGGAGTTGCGAGATAACGCTTTGCTGCTCGAAGAGCAGCCCCTCCAGCTTCTCCAGTCTCTCCCACATTTTTATGTACTCCTGCGAAAGAAGATCCAGGGCCCTCCAGGCGTACTTCAGTTCCGTCTCGAGGATGTTGAGGCGCGTTCCCAGACGCTCCATGTATTCGTTGATGATGTAGTCGACGTTGGCGTCGTAAGTTACGGGCGCCATGGTGCCGGCGCCCTCCTCGGTGATGCGTCGCACGTTCTCACTCATCTTTACCCGCACTACATGATATGTTTAAGACACGATATGTTAATTTCGTTGCAGTCCTCACGTGGTCTCCGGATGGTGGGGTTTGTGCGCAACGTTTGTGGGGAAGAAGGCGCTTTCGCGACCGTCACCCAACACGATCACCCTTCGCATCTTTTTATTTTAGCCGAGTCACAATTGTCGTTCTGGTTTTCTCGGCGGCCGGCATTGGGAAATCTGAAACGAAATTTAGTCACAAATGCAACGAGGGGGAGGGGGCAGCTCGAGCACAAGCGGTTTTATGTCCTATTTTGCGCAAATACTTTAATAATTAAATTAGCAGCCGAGAGCATTCTCTAGAGCCGCTCCGATCCTTAACCGGGATCGGTCTTTACCTGCGGAAACTCGCCTCAATAACACAGGATCCGAGAGGTTGCTTTGAATAAAATAAGAATTATGTTGTTACTGGTTTGGGTGGTGGCTTAGCACCTCCTTCTACACGAAAATAGCGACTCGGACGTAGGTTCAAATCCTTCTCGAGGCATTAACATTTAAAAAAAAAATAAAATAAAATAAAATAGCTGGGATTTGCCCATTTATCTTTCCTAACAAAATATAATATCTTCTTGAAGAATGGAGTTAAGATTGCCTGACAACAAACATTACACTTTCGAAGAATTGCTTTCCAAGAATTGTCCGAATACGCAGACTCTCATCTACTACTACTTTGGATAAACATTGTGGCTAGACGACCAGTAACGGCTGCCTATATTGACGTTATAACGCTGATTGTTTGACATGTTTCTGTTACATTTAGTATAGTCGTTAGTCGTTACGGGTCATCTAGCCCCGGCGTTGGATAAAACATCCTGAACCGGGGGACATAGAAAACTAGAAAACTCACTAAATTTTCTGCAAAGGTAATTTGTTTAAACATATGACCAGCTTTCACAACAGAGTGGACTGAGTAAAAATCGTCATAAAATTCGTCTAGACGATCACAAACATTAAACCAGGCTAAGTGGAAAATTCACTAATGAAACAGGGGTTGGGGGTTGTCCTGCATTGGAGTAAGCTACAGCAATTAATTTTTTCAGTATTTTTTTTCTAATTTTACCTATTCAGCACTACTTTGAAGGGATCTCCGTTGCCTTTTTAAAATACCACCCCGATTAGGTGGATGAAAAGGGTTGCCAGGTACGGAGTGGTAAAATCAACAACTCCAGTTAAACAGATGGCTGAATTGTTCAAATGTTGGTTTGCGTTACAGATTAAATTAGACGGTTAATGCTGGAGATATTTAATTTGATTAGAGCGGTTGGAGGCTGGGGGTTTTAAGTCCGTTCGTTTCGAAGCGCAATTTGCATTTCAGGCGGACCGCATCAGGGCCAACAATGGAATGTGGAGGATTTGTATTCGTCGCAGATAACGGCCTCAAATTGTCTGTTGATGTTATACATGATCGGGTTTTGAAGACACTTCCAATGAACACGTATATTAAACGTATAAAAATATTATATACCGTACCATATCAGGTATGAGATAGTACGCAACTTATGCGTCTAAATGTCCATCTAATATATGAATGTTTAGACGTATACTACAGGGTGTCTCAGAACACTCGCACCAAATTCTAGTGGAGTATTCAGGATTAAATTCTGAGTCGATCCGTGTTTTTGAAAATTTTTAGGGTCCAATAGTTCTCGAGTTATAAGAGATTTAAGAGAACCAATCAGATTTCGGCTCTGAATTGCTTCATAAGGTAATTTAATGTAAGATGCACTATTTCCTAGGTAACAAGATACAACAGTATAAAGTTTCATTGATAGTATCTTGTTACCTAGGAAATAGTGCATCTAGCATTAAATTACCTTATGAAGCAACTCTAAGCTGAAATCTGATTGGTTCTCTTAAATCTCTTATAACTTGAGAACTATTGGATCCTGGAAATTTTCAAAAACGCCAATCGATTCAGAATTTAATCCTGAATACTCCATTAGAATTTGGTGCGAGCGTTCTGAGACACCCTGTATAGTTTATATTATATTAGTAAAATAACATAAAAATAAGTGAAAAATATACGCATGTGTTAGATGTATATTATGCACGCATATAATATTAGTAAACGAACATAAAAACAACTGAAAGTATACGTATGTTAGACGTATAAAATATGTATATTATTAGTAGAAGAACATGAATATAATTGAAAATCAACGAAACTTATATTTATTAGACACAGGCAGGAGTGGTGGACATCTTTTTAAAAAACTGCCATAACTACTTGAATCTGGCAGCAAAATATACGTATAATACCGGGTGTATCATTTTCCGCGCCGTATAGGCGATTAACATGGGAAAACGAATTTTATTTTTTCCTTGCTCCAGGAACAGATTTAAATCAATGGTAGCTTATCCAGTGGATAGACCCGGCTGGCCGGTATCCTGAAAAAAAAGATTACCTGCTAGTGCCCTTTGGTTACTTAGCAGGAATTTTTGAAAAATTGAATTTTAAAACGACGCGCGCATTACTTCGTGTACTTTCGGTGGTCCTTCGAAGCTTTACGTAAATTGTCAGCCAGGGCCGAATCTGCGATTTTTGACCTAATTGTTGACATTAAGAAAGCCGTGGCTTGAAATTATTGTTTTAAATCTGGAGCAAATCGTTCTTTCTTGCCTTCTTGCTGACGCAGAATTAGTGTACCTACCAGCGGCGACAAGCAGCAGCCGACAAGGGTTCGGTCAGACTTGGTTGACGACCTAACCTCAAAATTTTACTTGGTCAAGTAAATTACTTTGAATTGCAATTATGAGGTAAGCTCTTACTCGGTGTTAGCGTTTAATTAATCAATTATTCTACTTTAGGTGGCAATATTGTTAGTGGTAGTTCGAACAAGGATCAGAAGGCATTCTCGGGTTTGGCAATGACCTCCCATCGTAAACTGTCTTTATCTTTTACGTTACCTATTTGTGTTAAAAGGTTTTGTAAGTGAAGACACAAGTAGGAGTTACATGTTTTCGTGGAGAGAACATTTTGTATTCCCTTAATTAGTTGTAGATAGTTAGAAGATGTTTGGTAATGTTTAAGAACCCTGTTTGGAAAAGCAGCTGCTGACAACATCGGTACTGGTAATTAAATTGGAACTTGAGACATCATGTTGTATTTACCTAATAAAATGCTTTTTGAACTTATTTCCAAATTTTTCAGTTCAAAAGAATCAAATTTTGTCCATTATTGGCTAAATTGTTATTGAATATTAATCACTAGCAGAGTGGCACTAAAGAATAGATTGTTAAAACTGAGTAATGGAAGAAGCCAAGAACGCGTTTAAAATTCTTTATTAATAATAGTTTTTTAAAACATCGACAGCTGGCACAATTCCATTTTTGTATCTTTACATCAATCCTGACTAAATTGTAGCAATATCACAAACCACCACTACTTTTAATAACACTCCGTCATGCAGTGCATAAAGAATTAAATAACAATTAGTAACTTTCCAGTATAATTCTTCTTGCTCAATTTTTCAATGGAAATGAGTAAACGGATGAATTTTTTCCCTGGTCCAGGGCAGTAAGATGGCATGGCATCCTGAAATAAATGTGATCACTGTTTATTTATTATGAGGGAGGTACCTATCCCTATCACAAAAAGTATCCATTGTACCTACCTAATCAATTTAACTTGTTGGCAATTCACAATATCACAGTAAGGCTCATCCGAAGGGTTATTGGTAAATGGGTTCTTGGCCTGGGACAAGGGTTTTCTCTGGAATAAGCCGTTGTTATCCAACCAAAAGCTGTGTCAGAAGGTCAAAAGTCTTGTTGTCACCTGTCAATCCTGTCAATCCTGTCAATCTAATTTCCATTCAGTCGACATATGTTTTTTCGCGCTAACGTTACCAGTCAGCCTGGTCGCCTACTTGGTCATGTTTTTGTCTTTTGTTTGTAGCATACATAAGAAAGAGCGCGACAACATTAGTGTTCACGTTACCTGGTCAACGTGGTCTGCGCAGTGACGCGTTGACGTTAGGCGCTTTCCTTTTACACATTTACCTGAGGAGCCTCAGTTAATCTCAGCAATTTGATTGGTTCATTTGTAATTGACCAATCAAATAGCTGAGTTTTCTCAGACAAATGTGTAAACGGAAAGCAGCTATTGTTGACACTGTGTAAGTACTACAACGCCAATTTACCCACCCAGCAGCACTACTTAACTGAACGCACCCCGCACGGTGTCAACAACCAGGCTGACTGGTAACCTTAGCGCGAAAAAACATACGTCGACAAAATGGAAATTAGATTGACAGGTGACAACAAGACTTTTGACACAGCTTTTGGTTGGATTGTTGTGAGTTGTGATTATGAAATTAACATCGACGAAACAACAACGGCTTATTCCAGAGAAAACCCTTGTCCCAGGCCAACAACCCATTTACCAATAACCCTTCGGATGAGCGGATAAGTTAAATTGATTAGGTAGGTACAATGGATATTTTTTGTGATAGGGATAGGTACCTCCCTCATAATAAATAAACAGTGATCACATTTATTTCAGGATGCCATGCCATCTTACTGCCCTGGACCAGGGGAAAAATTCATCCGTTTACTCATTCCCATTGAAAAATTGAGCAAGAATTATACTGGAAAGTTACTAATTGTTATTTAATTCTTTATGCACTGCATGGCGGAGTGTTATTAAAAGTAGTGGTGGTTTGTGATATTGCTACAATTTAGTCAGGATTGATGTAAAGATACAAAAATGGAATTGTGCCAGCTGTCGATGTTTTAAAAAACTATTATTAATAAAGAATTTTAAACGCGTTCTTGGCTTCTTCCATTACTCAGTTTTAACAATCTATTCTTTAGTGCCACTCTGCTAGTGATTAATATTCAATAACAATTTAGCCAATAATGGACAAAATTTGATTCTTTTGAACTGAAAAATTTGGAAATAAGTTCAAAAAGCATTTTATTAGGTAAATACAACATGATGTCTCAAGTTCCAATTTAATTACCAGTACCGATGTTGTCAGCAGCTGCTTTTCCAAACAGGGTTCTTAAACATTATCAAACAACTTCTAACTATCTACAACTAATTAAGGGAATACAAAATGTTCTCTCCACGAATACATGTAACTCCTACTTGTGTCTTCACTTACAAAACCTTTTAACACAAATAGGTAACGTAAAAGATAAAGACAGTTTACGATGGGAGGTCATTGCCAAACCCGAGAATGCCTTCTGATTCTTGTTCGAACTACCACTAACAATATTGCCACCTAAAGTAGAATAATTGATTAATTAAACGCTAACACCGAGTAAGAGCTTACCTCATAATTGCAATTCAAAGTAATTTACTTGACCAAGTAAATTTTTGAGGTTAGGTCGTCAACCAAGTCTGACCGAACCCTTGTCGGCTGCCGCTTGTCGCCGCTGGTAGGTACATTAATTCTTCGTCAGCAAGAAGGTAAAATAGAACGATTTGCTCCAGATTTAAAACAATAATTTCAAGCCACGGCTTTCTTAATGTCAACAATTAGGTCAAAAATCGCAGATTCGGCCCTGGCTGACAATTTACGTAAAGCTTCGAAGGACACCGAAAGTACACGAAGTAATGCGCGCGTCGTTTTAAAATTCAATTTTTCAAAAATTCCTGCTAAGTAACCAAAGGGCACTAGCAGGTAATCTTTTTTTTCAGGATACCGGCCAGCCGGGTCTATCCACTGGATAAGCTACCATTGATTTAAATCTGTTCCTGGAGCAAGGAAAAAATAAAATTCGTTTTCCCATGTTAATCTCCTATACGGCGCGGAAAATGATACACCCGGTATATGTAACGACTAAACTGATTTTATAGGTCGATAAAAAAATCTTCAATTCCCGTAAAAACCAATACGTTAAAAAGTGATATTGCTTTTACGTTTAATATACGTCGAGTATGACACTAATGGAATAAACATAATGGTTTTATTTACGTACATTATTCGTAATTAATAACTTAGATATTATTAAACGATATAGACGTATAATTAGCGTCAATTTCACAATGTATAACAATGACATTGTTTTAACGTTTAATATGCGTCATACATGATACTATTGGAATAAATATAATTGTATTGTTTACTTATAATATTCATTAAATAAAATAACGTATAAAAAATATTTCAAAAAATATAGGTATAATTAACGTCAATTTCACCACGTATAACAATGATATCGTTTTAACGTTTAATATACAATGTCGTGCAATATACTAACAGAATAAAATAATAGCGTATATAATATTAAAAGAAATATACGTATAATTAACGTTAATTTCACCATGTATCACAATCATACCTAATATATACGTATGGAAAATATACCGAAACCGATTATATACCAAAAATACGTATATCAAACGACTAATATACGATCATATGTTTTTTCTCTCGTTGATCGCATTTCACTAGGCTGTGCTGGTCCTGCCCGGTTGGTTGTGATTTTTTACAACTCTTGCGTGGTAAGTTTTTCGACCAATGGATTTGCTATTTTCGATACCACGTGAACGCTTCCTTGTACAATTTGGTTAATTCGTTTCACTGCAAGCCAGATGTGGAAGTCAGAATCTACTTTTTCGATAATCATATTTAACAAATTATTCCTAACCAGTATTTTCAGTTCGGATGGCACTTCCAATGAATGATAACAGGGATTCAACATTATGTGCTCGATTTTTACTTAAAATTTGTTACCTGGAGCGTACATCACATAAGCTTACCAGCCGGGCTGGACCAGTCCAATGCAAGCTTAAGGCGACAAAAGCGTCTCTGAGATTTTATTGCACAGACTTCATTCTTCTCGGAAGACAAGGCCAAACTGCACCCTATTAAAATAACATTGTCGTTTATAACATCCCTATCGATCCCTGCAACCCTCTTCATTCGAGCAACGCAGCGAAATAAATTTTACAACGAATTGGCATGGAACGGACAGCTTTTCACCCGTCTTTTCCTTTCGAGTAAAAACGCTTTTGATATTCGAAATTATTAGACGATAGGGTAAACGATTATTCCAGGAAATGTCAACAGCCTAATGAGTTCCTAAACGCCAGTTTGAGTCAACAAAATCGGTAATCGATGGAGCTAATTCGATCCTTCCTACGCTGGAAAATATTAAACGTCCTGAAATCTACATTGAAATAAATTACCATAAATAATGAACCCCTCGGGCTTTATCGTGCATCTGTTTTAAGGAGTTCTTGTCTAAATCTCTCGGGAAATTCTCCATCAGTCTTGCAAAAAGCATCCTGCAGTTTTTCAGCCATGGTGTAATTTATAGTTCCTCATGAACGAATAAAAGAATCGTGAAAATTAGCAGCTGGGATGCCTTAATGACAGTAAAGGGCGGTAATTGAGTTTGGAAGGCGAGGAGAGTATAAACTTAGTTATGGGACGATTGATCGGATCTGTTGTGGCACTTCGGATTTTTGGGAACATCTTGATAAATTTTATTACTTTGTATAGCGTGTAATGCAAACTGTAAATCAGGGGAGTTTATGAGCTCATATCTGAGATAAGAAGGAAGTCGGAGGAGGGCGTAAAGTGGAAGAAGTGAAGCGGACGAGAAAGTCTCGCCTCATATTTCAGGAAATACCTTATCGACGTTCTACATTCTGCTGATCGGAAACGAAATATGTCCTCTGATCCTTGGAAACTAAAAGCCCCAAATGTTTAGACAGTAAGACAGCAAAAAGTAGTAAATAAATAAATAAATAAAAGTTTTAACTTGAATCAGAGAAACAGGCAGAAAGAGATTTTTAGAGAAGTGATTCTGCTTCGCGAAATAGGCAGTTTATGAACATAAGTGAGAAAGTGAAGGAGATTTTCTGGATGATACAATTAATTGTAAACTGTTTTCACAAGGGTAATAGTAGTTTATAACCCAAAGCGTTGAAAGTGATGTACTCTCTATAGCCTCAGTCCCATCGGGAAAGTATTAACCGCGGCGGAAAGTACCATTCAAAATTAATGTAAAAACAGTTAATAAATAGATTTTTTAGCACAAATATATTTTGTTCTATTTATTCTTTCAGTCCTCGCTAGGTCTGAAAATCCTTATTTTCATTTAGTGTAACAAGAAAATACTATTTTCTCGCTTCTAGAGGGTTTCCGGCTAGCTGAAGCAACTTTTTCTCGTTTATAGAGTTCTTAGAAGAATATTTTTCCCTGCGATATATACCTAAATGCGAGGTAAAGAACTGCAGTTTTACTAACTCCTTTTTTATAACATTTATATGTTGTAGGTACATTCAGTTTTATTCTGTAGAAATATCATAAAGGCAAATACTGATATCACAGTAATGGGTGAGGCTAGCAACGGCCGACCTATTTTCGCCGGCTAGTTGTAAAAAATTGTACTAACTAGGAAAAAAACTACTATTTCATCCCTAGAATAACATTATCCTTAACCTTTCTACATTTCAATAAATCTGCAAGAACATCCAACCGCAAATTTCCAGCGTCAATAACGTTTTTAATCCAGTCCCCCTCAATTTTAAAGCTTCCAATAAAATTAATTCCGTTTCCGTACACTAATTCAGCCACCATCGAGATTTTCGAGCGTAACTAATTGAAACTGCAAAATAATTCACGATCGAAAACGTCACATTCACAATAATTAATATCGTCGGTTCCGTCTCGACAATTTCAACAAAAACTCACGACTCAATGGATAAAGCCAAAGCGGTCTCTCAAGTTAATAAATTCTCGGATAATAAATTTTAATCCAGGCTCTGCTCTAATAAGCCGTGAGGAGTGATAGGGATAGATTTGAGCATCTTAATCAACAGGTGCTTGCTTAATGTATTATTTTAATGTTCAACGAAAACTGACAAGTGAGATAAGTAAGCAAAAAAATTGTACTACCGCTGAAGATATCTTCATGTTTACATCATCCAATTTTCTCAAATAGTTGTAAATTTTTTATTTGTAATCCTGTCTATACAAACTTCGTATCCGTGTAATTAGCTTCCCGGAAGGTCTAGAGGAACTACTTCCGGTCGAGTCAGTCAATAAGTGCCCCATGAATAATAGATCCCTTTCTTGCCGGCACCCCTCGGCGCGCCTTTTCAAAATCATTTATTACCCCCGCGTTAACTTTTTCAGTTGCCGTCCCACCGGAAATAACAACGCAAAGTAAACATTGCTTAAATTTTATTCCAGAAACGAACTTCATCCTCCGGGGAACTAGGATTCAAATCCCAAAGTTTTGATGAATGGCCACTGCAAACATTGTGGATCAAATTGAACATTTAAATCCACACGTGCAATTTTTCAACATTCAACGGCAATTTACAAAATGTCAACCGTAATACTGTTTCGATGAATTGTTATTCCCTGAAATTCGAACAATAAAACCGGACAGGGTTTATTGTGTGAGAATCGCGGGCTGGGGCTCGAAGCTGTTATCGTGATTAAAGCAGAATTCCCTCGTCAGGGCTCCAACGGTTAATTATTACCAATTGTTCTCTCATTTTTCCTCCATGAAAGTAAGTAGAACAATGCGTTTTTGTGCCAGGGAGCCGAATTAAAATAAGAAAGTCAATATAAAGGGTGGCCCCTAAAAACCGGACAGCTTTCTATTTTGTATATCTTTGTTAGGTTTTGTGCAATGTTTTTAAGTTCTATACTCGACTTTCAATCCTGGCTAAACGCCACTGTCATGTGTTAAAGGGTAACGAAACCCCATTGGCATAAATAATGGTGTTAAAGAAAGTCCTTCAGAACGACCACTGATGGTGCTAATTCAAATACAATGAGTGGTATCGACGACCTCAACCTTCAGCTACGTCGAGTACAAAACTAAAAAATATCGCACAAAAACTAACGAAGACGTACAAAAAAGAAAACTGTCCGTTTTTTGTGGGCCACCCTTTACAGTCATTAGTCATTAGTGCGCGCATCCACCAATATTTACTTCTTGACACCGAGACATGACAAATCAATTAAAAGGGTACGTACTATTGTAAATAATTGATTCTTAGTTACACTAGTTTGCCGATAAAATAGAAAGCTGTACAAACAAAATAGCTATTTCTTAAAAAAATAAATTGAAAAAAAAAAATCTATAATCTGCGACTTTTAATAGAAAACGCTGTAGAGGCGTTTTGTTTTTTTTTTATGCGATAATAGCTTCCGCAAAACGGCAAAAACACGTTTTCCGGGCCGGTAGGCATTGATTTGAGCCGGTCATTGGTAAAAATTTATTTCCGGGCTTGCCAGATTCAAGCCGGTTCGGGGAGGATAAGCTCATCCTTTCTGGGTTTATTTATCATTCGAATTGTGTTTAGCAAAAGAGCCGGGAGATGAGTGCAGCGGGAGATCTGTTTAGAATGGGGAAGTTTTATTACCGGCAAGTTTGCAGTTTTTAAAATAAATTTAATGAAAGCGGATCCAATTAAAAAGTGTTTTCAGCGTCTCTTTGGATTTTCGTGCATTTAAAAAGTTTTGTGTTGCTTGAGTTCACGTTTTTTTAACTTCGAACGAGACTTCGAATATAAATAACTAACTGAAAGGATAAGCGAAAAGTACAACACAGCAGGATTTTGACAAAAATCAGTCTGTATTTCTTAAAAACTCATTCGCAGCGTCCTGTGGGCTATGGAAAAGAACACTCTTTGCCATAGTCCGAAACACAGGATATGCTTTAAATAATCATGAAGTGTTTTGACAACGCAAGTGAGATTCATATCTACGTCTATGGATCTGTCACTTGCGTTGTCAAAATAGTTCTTTACTTAATTTTTTGCATTACTAAACTAGTATATTAAAAACAAGTTTCACAAGGCCAATTATTATCGCACGAGGATGTTTGGACAACGAGGGCGAAAAGCCCGAGTTTTACAAAATCCGAGTGCGATAAGAGCCTTATGAAATACGTTTTTTACACATTATTTTCTATTTCGCATGCACAGCAGCTTGTAAGTATTTTCAAGAAAAATTCAGATTGTCATTTTCAAAGACAAGCTTGTCAGTTAATTCGATTGTTAGACACAATAGTTGTCTATGTTACGATGTAGACAAAAGCCGTGCTCTAATAGATAGATAGATAGAAAGATAATTTCATTAATTTTCTTGCATATTAATGTCCCTACGCGAAAAAGAAAATAACCTTTCAGTATCTGCGGGAATTTTTATTTGCAATATGATAAAATTTTCATTAAAAAAAGACCACTTTCATTGTCAATAATATATAAAAATAGTATACCTATTCAAGGGGGCTAAAAATGTTTCATTTATTCCTGAAGGGCTGTTTAAAAGTAAGTACTGCTTCATATTATATATTTTCCACTATCAACACACTTGCAGCACTAAATTCAATAGGGTATACAGGGTATCCCTCGACGAGCATCAGTTAGCCGTATCTGGAGAATTGTTTCTAGCATCGTCTTGAAAATTTGTACACGGGGGTTTCAATTAATTTTGAATCGACGTAAAATATTTTCATCAATGGCGCACTTCCGGTTATACCGGAAATAGGTACTAACTCCCTTATTTTAAATGGAACACCCTGTATATTTTGATATTTTTGAATTCTACATTTCATTCTAGGTAAACTTTTACCAAAAATTGCTATGCCGAAAATCAACCATTTTTGAGAAAATCAAGAATTTCGCTTTTTTATGCCAAGTGCAGGCCTATCTTCAAAAAGCCGTAACATCCTTACAGTATGAAATGAGAAAACCATATTAATTCGGCATAAAGACTAATGTAGGGTGTTCTCCGCAAATTTTTAAACATCATCAAATTTATTGCTCAAAAAGTCAATTTTTTTAAACGGAATGCCGCAACTATTTTATGGCACATCAATGCAGAATTTAATTGTCTATCATTTTGGTCTATTATGTTTACCATATTTAAATAAACAGTTTTTGTGATATTTCTAAGTAGGTATTTGGAATTTGACCAAAATTTCATATTTAGCACGATTTAATAACCAAAGTTAGCTATGATTTTAGGAGCCTTTAGAGCTCCTTAAGGCTGCTCAAATGAAAACTTAATCCTATTTTAATCCTGTTTTAAAATATGAAATTTTGGTCAAATTCCAAATACTTAGAATTATCACAAAAACTGTTTATTTAAATATAGCAAACATGTATACTAAAATTATATACAATTAAATTCTGCATCGATGTGCCATAAAATAGTTGGGGCATTCCATTTGAAAAAATTGACTTTTTGACCAAAGAAATTGATGATGTTTAAAAATTCGCAGAGAACACCCTGTATGCATTTGACCCAATTTGGGTCCCGGGGCGGATACACTCTACATTAATCTTCATGCCAAATTAATATCGTTGCCTCATTTCATACTGTAAGGAAGTTACAGCTTTTTGAAGTCAGGCCTGCACTTGGCATAAAAAAGCGAAATTCTTGATTTTCTTAAAAATGGTTGACTTTTGGCATAGCAATTCTTAGTAAAAGTTTACCTAGAATGAAACGTAGAATTCAAAAATATCATAATATACAGGGTGTTCCATTTAAAATAAAGAAGTTAGTACCTATTTCCGGTATAACCGGAAGTGCGCCATTGATGAAAATATTTTACGTCGATTCAAAATTAATTGAAACCCCTGGGTACAAATTTTCAAGATGATGCTAGAAAGTTCTCCAGATACGGCTAACTGACGCTCGTCGAGGGATACCCTGTATATTGAAGCTCAAAGATACGTCATATTTACGTAGACGTTTCAAAATGTACCAAAAGTAAACGTAATTTTCACGTCGAGTGAATGTCGTGTCAAGAATCACCAAAAATTCAAAGTGACTTTTTCAACCAGGAATGTGAAATCAGCTTGGAGAATCACTTGAGGCGCGGTTGCCACGCGTATGCCAATGCGCATTCGTTTTAATGTAGGAATATAGGAAGAAAAAAAGGTTAAAAATGAAAAAATCTCAGCCACAAACATAATATTCAAATTGTCGCGTCTAATGGCAAGAGGAAATTAACTTAGCCATAAAACCCTTTAGCAGTAAAAACTAGGAGAGCTTTCATTATATTTAGAGTTAGCAACGAAATTAGCGAGGATAATGCCATTATCCGTAATTATTTTAATAGGAAAAAAGCTAAATCTCACCTCGAGTTTTTCCTTTCCGTCCCAACAATCGTTTTCAATAAAATCACAGGAAATTTTCAACTTCTAATGCGCGTGATTAATGGCCACTTGTCGTATACAACAAACAAACTTAGATAGTGCCAGAATATTTATTACACCGCAAATTCGTGATTTAAAGAAACCATTAATCACTCCGTTATAGAACGATTGGGGCGACAAGAAATTTAGTCGGTTTACATTTTTCGGCAATGAAATATCATTAATCATATTTATGTCCCTGTTTAGACAATAAGTTTATTCAACCCACCTCTGAAGTTTATTGCAATTTCCGGCCTGGAAAAGAAAAACGTGAATAGGGATAAGCGATGGGGGTAACGAGGGTCGACCAGGTTAAAGCGTTTTAACGTGGAGGACCGCGGTCAGCTTTGCGGTTCTTGGGGATCTCACGTGGACATCCAAGGAGGGCCTTGGCCAGAGGTGAGAGGACTCTTCGAGCCCACCGCTACGCTGAAAATGCTCGAATAGATTATTGCAGAGGGTATTATAATAGTACATTATTCAATGAGTCGTAGGCGAGTGCCATAAATCATCCGAGGGAGCAATAATCATTACACACGAATAGAATACTATGCTTTATCCACGGGTTTTAAAGCGATTATTTCCGAATTATCTTTTAAACCAATCAATCAGACTCATTTTGAAATTTCTATCCAATCGAATTCATTTAAGGGTGATTAATGCACGAGTCATTTAATCGTTTTCTTGACTACTTGATTTTGAACACAATTTTTTCACTGCTGAAAATAACTACGTACCACGTAAAATCAGTTAAAGGAAATAAAGGTCCATAAATATGACCACCAGGCACATATCCTACACGCAATTAAAGTCTTCCTTCCACAAACCATATTTTAAGTGTCTTTGGACATAAAGGACTGATTTCTTCTGGATACAATCTCAAAATTCAATGACCTTTTGTTTGCACGTTTCCTAACCTCAAACGTCAATGAATTATAAAAGCTCGTTCACAACATCTTATTGGGCTCTTGAGTATAGGCAACCCCGGTTTAAAAAATCGCTCTTTTAACAAAATGAAGAGTTTAATTTGCGAAATAATCTTACCGAATACCACTCGTGCATCGCTATTGTAATCGGTTAAATTTTAGAAATAATTACTCAAGCTTTGTTGCCGTATAGGTAAAACAATTCGAACTAAATTGCCATTTATTATCAAAGATTAAAGCCCTCGAGCTAAAGCTCTCTGGCTTTAATCAGATAATAAATGGCAATTTAGTTCTCATTGTTTTACCACCGGCAACAAGCTTTCGTAACCATTTTCAAAATTTAACCGATTAAATAGCATGCACTTGTGGTATTATAAGCGAAAAAATCTCTCACCCATTGTATAATAAGTCCATTCTGCAACAACAGTGGTTCAAAGAAATTTCGTTCTAATTGAAAATAGAGACGGTTTGAAATGTGTAAATGGAAAAGGATTTGTCGGTTCAAAAGAAAATGTCGTTTGTTCTTGGAAAATCTGTTTTATTTGCTGTACTTGGCGCGGATCAATTACCCGAGGGCGTGTGCAAACAGTAAATAAGTCGGATTGTGTTTTAAACTTTGCGTGAAGTGCATTGGAGAATTGTTTAACCCCGGCTTGAACTTTGTGGATTCTAATCCGAAGATCTGTAAAGTCAAAAAATATACAACACGCAAATATTGAAGTGTACTTTTATCCAGCGACCCTAAATAAATAGACTACAGTGCTACTTTCCGGTCCTAAAATTGACCGGAAAGGTTAACTTTCCTGTCGAGCGCCTAAAAATTATTTTGACTCAAGTTGTAATCGCTTCAAATTGAAATTCAAAAGTATATTAGAAAATCAGTAATGTGAAGCCGTTGGCGTAGCACTAAGTATAAAGTAAAATAAAAAAAATTGAAAATAAATATTAAAACCTATATTAATACCTATAGAAAATAAAAAACATTCCCACGTTGGGTTTCAACGCAACGTTCAACCCTCATATTTTTTATTGTTTTCATCCCCCCAAATTGACACCCCTTCACCCTCAAGAGACTTGAAGGTCCAACGTGCGTACCAAATTTCAGCAAGGTGCCTCTAGTTCTCGAGATATTGCAATTAATATTTTTTCGGTTTTTCACCCCTAACTCCCACCCCCTTGGTCCGATATGGCCTAAAAGCAATTCCGGCCTTTCTTTTCGGGAGACAAAGCCGAATACCATACCAAGTTATTCTGTTACGGCACTAAAACTACCACTTTCCTTTCTCTCCAATCCTGCTGCATGCACGATTAAGAGACGTTGAAATTTCCTGCAAGCTAAAAGTTACTGCAAACTTCCCTAATATTTCCCTCCAAAGTGTTGTTACTTTAACAGAACCGACTCGACTCAACCTTATAGACGACAAAAATGAAACATTCGCCGCGTTATTAACCATAAAGCAGAGTTTGCAGCCAAGTTATTAAATTTTTAATAGGTGTTCATACTTTTTACAGACAATAAGTCGATAATTGAATGCTGCACGGGACATGAACTAAATAAATTAAACACAGCACAACTAGCACGTCGAGAAAATAAAACTGCGACACATCCTTCAACATCGATCAAGTAGATTTTTCTAAAATTTATCATCTGGAGTGGTCGTTAAACTGGGCCAAGTCCCTGTGATAAAAACGCCATTACATAAATTAAACGGAGCGGTTTTAAAGAGGATTTTACTGGGCTCATAATGAGCGATAATATAAACGTGGGTTGATGATATAATATTGGCGGACGAAATCAAAATGTCGTGCTTGGGGGTGTGGTGCGTGCAAGTTGTAATAGCATGCCGGCGTTGAGAGATTTCAGTAGATTACAGGAGTGGAAAATGGTACACAGAGTGTAAGGGGCAAATTATATAGAGCACTGTTGACACTTGGCTTGGAGTTTTACGTTGCAAACAAAAACCTACTTTGGCATTGAAGCTTATTATGATTGAGATCGTAGATCGTCCAGAGCGCTGCGTTATCAGTGAGGGTGGCTCTCATCTCAACATGGGAGAAAATTAAACTGTACTAATTAATTTGCTCATCTTTAAGATAAAGATATACAGGGTGATTCATGAAGACCATTCACTAGAAACTTTTGGGAATGTACTTGTAGTAGAATTTTGAAATTTGTACCATGGTTCTATGCCATAATCGCCCACGCACACCAAAAATAAAATATTCTCAAGCCCCAGCACTTCCGGGTTTACCGGAAGTGGCCGCCATTTTTGTTATTTTAAATGGAAAGCCCTCGTTTTGATTTTTGACATATGTCAAAGATTGTATACAAAAATTGGTTTGCAATCCGTAATAGAAAAACTTGTATCTTCCAAATAGGGATGGCAATCCCGGCATTCCGGATCCCGGACTAAATTCAATCCTGAAAACTCCGAGGAGTCAATCCCGGGATTTTAGGGATCTCGGAGCAAAAAGACCTTCAAATTCTGCTTCTAAAAGTGTATTCATTCTTAGTGCCCTTTTGACCAAAAATAAAAAAAAATTGATTTTTATCGGACTTTAAAATCGCGGTACAGCCCAAGCCCCTGAACCGATTTGGCTGAAATTTTGCACATGGGGATTGCATTACACGTCGAAGAGCTGAACAAATTTTGAATTCAATCGACTCACGGAAAGTGCCGTTTTGGCACACCAATTTCCAAATTTAAATTATTTTTTCATTTGACCATTAAAAACAAGTTTTTGAAAGATTTATTGTCACTATCAGAAAGGTCTTCAAATTCTGGTTCTAAATAGGACAAAATTAATTCGCATTTAGCGCTGTTTGGTTCAAAAAAGCGAAATTTTATAATAACAGTAAAAATACATTATAGCCCAAATTACTGAATCGATTTGGCTGAAATTTGGTACATGGAGATCGGGTGACCTGTTGAAGACCTGAAAGGCTTTTGAAAGCAATTGGCCCACGGGAAGTCCCATTTAAACATATCAACTTAAAATTTTAAATACAAGACCTCATTTTTTATGTCGCCATTAGAAAGGCGATCAAATTCTGGTTCTAAAAATGTGTTCACAGTTTCGGCCATTTCAGTAGAAAATAGAGAAAAAATTCTTTCTCAATAAAAGGGAGCGGGCTGACAGTGGATGACATAAAGTGGCAGTTATTGTCAAAAAGGTGACAAAAGATTAACCTATGAAAACCTTAAAAGGAACATATTGTCAAATGTGATGGGTGATGTCCGAGGTGATGTCGGTATTTGTCAGAAAATTGCGAAATTAGTCAAGGATTAAAAAAATTCTGTTGAATTGACTACTATCTACACAGAATACAAAGATCCACGTGATGGGGAGGTTCCAGCCGCTTCTCTGCTGCATTTTTTTTGATGTACTTAGGAGGTTATAGTATAGTTCCAAATTTCAAAATTCTACTACAAGTGGATCCCCAAATGTTTCTAATGAACCGTCTTCGTGAATCACCCTGTAGATGCAATTTTTTTAATAAGGTGAAGGACTGTCAATTGAAAATGCAGCCATGAAAGGCTGGCACAAAAATATTTAAAATTTTTTATAAAATAAAAAAAAAATTATAAAAGAATGCAAAAATTTCTCGGCGGCATTCCTGTATTCCACAAGCTATCGGCACTCCACCGATTAATATTAATTGTGTGCTCGCGTGAAGTTTACCATGTAACATAATCCCTGTAAGCCCCATTTCCTGCGAGATTAATGTTGAACTAAAATTAAAGTTCAGGGAAAGCCGTTATAAAATTATTCTGCCAAAAATTAAGTGCGCTCCTTAAATCAACGGGGGACAAGTCTAATGAACTTTGTTCGGCAACTTCGCGGCCACAAGTGCGAACCGTGCGTGTTTCCACCGACATTAACTTAACTTATGTTTCGGATGCGTCCTGTCCTTCGTAAAGAATTTCCTTTCAGTTCTATACATATTTTTCGCCACTTTCCCTTCCTAAGTGCTGTTTGAAAAGAAAAAGTTTCAACTTTAATTCGGCTTTAACGAGACGGATCGGAAATCTGGAAAACTGTTCAGTTCCAGTTTGTGCAGTGTTTCAGACATGTTGTTTACTGATTCGAAATTAATTATCGGGGTATTTCGATGCTGAATATTCATTTGAAAGGCGAAGGGTTGTTTTGACGTTTTGATACGCCCTTTAGACTCATGCGTGATGGCAGAAACGATGGATATGCACGTCAACTTGTCGACTCACCTTATCATTTCGATCCTGCCATCAGTTATTAGTTATTAATGTGAAAACAAAATAATATTCTGCCTGAAAGGAAAACTGTTTGTTTTGTTCCAGGGAGAATTCTGATGTAGAAATAAACAACTCGTCATGAAAACAAAAACAAAAGTGAAAAACACGTTACTGCACCATTGCTTGATATCATCCACCATCTGTTTAACCAACCATTAATTAAACCAATTGCGGTTTTGTAAGGGATCTTTCTGAGATTTTCTGCATTTTTCAATTTCTAGTAGAAGATGAATCGTTAGGAAGTGAAGTTGCAGCAACTTCAAAACAAGACTCAACAAGTCCATAAACGACCGTTGCCATTTTTCCAGCGCCGATAATAACTGAAAAAGGAAATTATGTTTCGTGTTATACGCCGTTACTAATCCACCAAATTGATTCCCATTTTACGACCCTTAAAACTTTATTCAAGACGCCATAATCATAAAACAAACAATTCATACTTTATGCCTGAACATATTTAACGTTGTCAGAGCGACAACAACAGCATTCAATATTACGGCCCTATCATCCCACTAATGGATTCTGCTGCCTCTACTAATAATTTCTCGACAAGAATTCCGCTGGAAAAGCTCAGCGAATCTGGGCCAAACTCTTTCATATTTTAATATTCATGAACGGCGGCGCTTAACCGTGTGTGTTATCCGGTGAGATCTGTCGTGTTCAACCCAAAAAGCTTAAAGCCTTCTTTCAGGAAACACGAAAGCTCGGTGCTAAATTCCCTAATTAATCGACTGACGAAATTTCAAAAATCGCTGAAAGGTTTCAATTAAAACTTCGCGACAGGTTTTGCTTTAAAATGCGAAAGGGTCGTTAATTATAATAAAAAGGATTGTGGCCCCTGAAATTTTTCAGTACGTGCGTTGTTAAATTAATTCTTTTGATACGGATGATATTGGCATTCTCGGATTTGCGAAGCGAAATCTATTAAATCTTGGAAGATCTCTCATTGTACGAGCTAGATTTGCGTTATTTGTTCGCGCAGCTTTAAATATTTTCATTATTGTAGTTTCATGAAAATTCTTGGCGGAAGATAAGGATCAAAGGGGGCGATAAGCTGGTTTTTATGTTGCCGACCCTGTTTTGTGCGTCGGAATAAAAGGCAATGTTATGAGCAGTGTTACGAGCTTCTGGGCCAAGTTTTGTCTTGAGGGTGAAAAATTTTGAATACTTAATTATCAAAGGTTGGAAATATTTTTTAAGATCAAAATAAGTTTAATTTCACATTACTTCAGGAAATAGTTATACAGGGTGTTTTGCAACCGCGTGTAAGTTTTTTAACCTCAGATTGCCCATCGAAAACGGTAACGATTGGCACAAAATTGTTTAGGTCGAAGTCGTCTCCTAAGGAAGTTATTGGGCTTTAAAGTCAGACATCGGGAGCAGTTTTTCTTAGTTATCTCAGGAACGGATTAACGGATTTGAATGAAATTTGGTGGACACTAGTAGCCAGTGAATATACATCTACATGGGGAATTTCGTTGGATTATGACCACGGGATCCCCAGAAAACGGAGACACCTTTGATATTTTTCTTCCGGAAAATGCTTGAAGGTCACGCGTTTTAAAAATGGTGGTGTCCGTTAGAAAGGGCAATTCAAACTGCAACTTTTACTATACTTGGTATTTTTTGATTTAATGCGTGGTTTTAGAGATATCCGTACCTGAGGTAACTGGAAAATTTTTCAAGGTCACGCATTTTCAAAATTGTGGTGCCTGTTGTAAAGAGCAGCTTAAACTGCAACTTTTACTATTCTTGGTATTTTTTTATTTAATGAGTGGTTTCAGAGATATCCAAATAAGAAAAACTGCTCCCTATGGTAAAGCCCTAACTTCCTTAGGAGACGACTTCGACCTAAACAATTTTGCGCCAATCGTCACCATTTTTGATGGGCAATCTAATGCTAAAAAACTTACACGCGGTTGCAAAACACCCTGTATTGTATAACTAGTAGGAATATATATTTTCCTTCGTGTTGCACATACTATTTTTTCGTCGATCGTGCAACTAGACAGAAATAATGAAATTTGGAATTTTTTAAGAGTACAGGAATATTTTTCCGCACTAGGTCGAAAAAAGCGTTATTCCTGTACAGCTAGTGCGTGTTGCCTAGCAAATGACGCAGTCCTGGAAACGAAAGCTTTCGGATGATAATTGCATGTCAAGAATGGGACGTTTCCAGTACGATCAACGAAAAAACTTGTTTTTACTTTTTGTTGGACGAAACATGAAATTTTGCAATGCCTTTTAACAATTCCCTTTCAGCTATTTGTAGTAGAAGTAAAATATTTGAAATGTTATTTTTGTTTATTTTGCATAATATACATGAGCAGAACAATAAAAAAATTGGCAGTCTCGGAGACGGTAGAAACTTTTTCACAGAATTTGTTAATGTAGCATTTAACTTTATTTAACCAAGGTCGGGCGTGCAGCGAGCGTTTGGATAGCTGATGCACCCGCTAAAATCTTAAATACAAATGTTTTTCACTCCTAAAATGGTAATTTTTCGAAAAAATGGCACTAAGGTTTTCGATCCGGCAATGCAACAGCTATCGAATTCGATAATGATAATATGCCCTTTTGCCAAGAAAAACTCAAAAAGGGGCCTTTTTGTATCTAAAATGGAAATTATAGAAAAAATTGCACTAAGGTTTTTGATCCGGCAATATGTCGAATCCGATAGTAAGAATATTTTTTTTTGTAAAGTAAATTGAAACAAGGGCCCTTTTGCCACTAAAATGACATTTTTCGAAAAAATGGCACTAGGGTTTTCGGCTTGAAAAAAAATCAGCTATCAAATCCGCTAATAAAAAAATTGGCAGCTACGGAAGCGGCTGGAACCTCCCCACTTGGTAAATGATCTAATCCTATCACCAATATCAAGTAAATTTTACTATTTACTATACCTAAGTTTTACTCCACCAAACCTAAGGTGTTTTCTAAATTTTACGATCTTTTGCCAAAAGGGCACTAAGCTTGAATACAATTTTGAAAACAAAAATTTGAAGACTTTTCGTGTGCTGGTAGAGAAAATGGGAGTTCATTACTCAAGTTTCAAAGTTTATATGTCAAAATGGCACTTGCCGTTTGCCGATTGCCTCCAAAATTAAATCAGCTCTTCGGCGGGTAGCGGTATCTCTACCTACCAAATTTCAGCCAAATCGATCCAGCAGTTTAGACTGTAGCGTGTTATTTAATGTTTCCTCTAAATTTCGATTTTTTAGATTTTATGCCAAAAAGGCGCTAAGTGGGAATACAGTTTCAGATACAGAATTTCAAGGCCTTTCATGTGCTGATAAGAAAAATTAGTGTTCATCTGTCAAATTTCATAGTTTACAGGCCAAAAAGGCACTTAGCGTCTGTGGATTCGCAAGATAATTAACTGGGCTCACCGGAAGGCCAACTCTAACATACATACCAAATTTCATTAAAATCCGTTCGGTAGTTTCCGAGAAATCGTGCTCACATACGTACATACGTACGTACATACACACAGACATTTTTTAAAAACCACTTTTTCGTGATCCTGGGACCTTGAAACGTAAAGATCTGGTGTTATCTCAATTTCGAATTTTGGAGTGATTGCAGTAACCTCCCATTTTTATATGGTTGTGGGGAGGTTAAAACATACAGTTATGCATGTTTTTTTTCACGGCGCCATTTTTTGGCCAAAAGGGCACAAATGTGAATACATTTTTAGAAGCAGAATTCGAAGAGCATTCATATGGTAACGCGAAAAATGGTGGTTTGCATTTAAATTTTTAAAGTTGATGTGCCAAAAAGGCACTTTCCGGTAACCGATGTGGCCCAGATTCTAATCAGCACCTACAAATCCCCCACTGAATATGTGTGCCACATTTCATCTCGATACGTTCAGTAGTTTTGAGCTGCAGCGTGATCACAGACAGACAGACAGACAGACACACAGACAGACATTTTTTCAAAAACCACTTTTTTGGGTTCCCAGGACCCTGAAACGTAAAGATTTCATGTTTTTGGCGATTCGATTTTTTTGAATTTTCCGATCGGTTCCAGTAACTGCTTCGCGAGCGTAGAAGTTAAAAATTGACATCTTTAATCAAATGAATTGCATTAGTTACGAAATTTTGAACAAAAGTAGACTCTTATACTTTTGTACATGCAACATACATACAACGCCGAGCTTTTATAACCGCAGGCGGCGCAAAAAACGACAATTTTTCACCAGAATAAGAAGATTTATCGTTCGTTGTAGAACAAAATGTTTTATACCAAATTTCGTAGACAATAGGATGCACTTGATTAAATTTATATCAAGTGAATTCTAAAACCTATAAACAGCAATGGAATTAGTCCCAAGAAAAATTTGTTCACGTATCTGGAAAACAACAAAAAGTTTCTGAAATATCAATATAAGGGAAATTGCCGTTTCCGGATCTTGGATTCAAATTAATGACTCGTAAAGATGGCTATAGTTCATCAGACCTCTCTTATATAGAATTTAATACTCAAAGAGGAAAAAGTGAATTCTTCGTTCTGAAAATTACCAATAACTTTTCATGCCCAGAGGTATAAACTGAGCATTAGAACCTATTGGGCCGCAAATAGGTTCTAGCAGTAGTAGTTTTTTAAGCTGTACGTATTTAAATCGAAAAATTTTCAATCTTAAATTATCGGCACTTTCAGAGTTTCATAATTTCTCACCGGACCTAGAAAATATTCAAGTCGAAATATGCACTTCGAAATATTTTATTCCCAAAGCTCAAATCGAAAATTTCATATGTAAATCAAATACAACTGCAAAACTTGGCAAGCAATTTGTGAAATTTTGTATTAGTTGAAATTGGCCAAATTAAATGTTAATTTATAAAATTGATGCCTAACTAAATAGAACGATATAGCACCGAATAAACCCTAAACCGACTCTTCCATAAATAGACATCAGCAACAAACAAACGCTAAATTAATTCCGCCGCTGCAATTTTAATTAAAACCTTTCGCGCATCAGATTCAACATTTAATTAAAATCATGCAACTGCAACACTAAAATGCACGTGGCCGTTCAGCAATTTGCCAAGAATTTACGCACGAAGTTGCAAGATTTGTAAAGCTTATCTCGCGCTTTCGTTATAAATGCGACATTCTCATGATAATCAAGCGAGTATAAAATTTTTCCTTAGAGATTGTGTAAATTTGCTCTTTTCTCCGAGACAAATGTCAGCAATCAAGCTTTAGTAATTAGTATGCATTGCACAAACGGCGATATTAATATAAAATGTTTAGCTTGGGTGAAAAACGGTTCGGATGTTGATTATGGGAGAGTTAGAGTTGTGAATTATTCATGGGATTTAGGGCGCAATCGCATTGAGCTGGTCAATAATTATTTCGAATTATTTACGGGTTTGTCTTGGGTGAAAATTGGTGGAGGCGCCGGGACCAACAAAATCAATCGATTTGACGAAACGCTGAAGTAATATCAGTTGGACTAGTTTACATCGAATTTCACGGTTTGGAGTTTATTTGCGGCAATTTATTGTGTTTTCCTCGCTCGACGTTTTATTTTTAAACCACCCAAAGCCATTGTTGTTTTGTTAGTGGAGTAACGCGGTAAGACTTCCTAGACCGCTCGAGGTATAGATCAACTTCTTTGTTGTCATAAACTTTGAAGCGGCAAAGTGCACGACAATGATTAAAAGGTGGCTTTATTAGCAGCTTGTCTGAAATGATTTTCTCGAAAAACTTTCGCCGTGATTCATGCGAGACGGTGAGGGAGTCTTTAGTTGTAATTCTCGCCATTATTTAAGGAAATGTGAGCGAAAGACAAGATAATAGTTTGACGGAAGTGATTGATGACTGCAATTTTCATCCCTCAATGACGGATAATTTGCGTGAAATTAAATCCAGTTAACGTAACTTCTTTCTCCTTGATTTATGAGTAAATAAAATTTTCTTACCAGGCGGATTACTTGTCGTTTAATTAAAATGCATGACGTTGTTTCTTTGAACTTCAGATCCTCTTTGATCTTTCCGAATCTCATCGTACTTACTTAGAAATTCAATAAATGTACAATGAAGAGATTTCTGATAGTCACGCGAAGTTTATTTATTTCATGATCTCAAGTGGCGGTTGAGGTAAACGCTCGAGTGAGCCCCGAAAATGGGGCGCAGGATAACTTGGCAATCGAGAGACGTCCCGGCCAGCTTATATAGAACAACGTGTCTGTGTCAGTCGTAATGAGAGAGGGAGAAAGTTCTCGGGTCGATATCCTCGAGTTTGCTCTCAAAAATTCAGGTAAAAACTTGTTGTTAATCCTCGAGCAGTTATCGACTTGGAATCAAATTAAATTCACGGGGACGTCTTGAAACGTATCGACTTTGAGAAGACTCGTTAAACTTTCTCCCGAAGTTTGAGGATCATGACACGAGCGGATTTGCTGGGACCGTGTTGTTGTGTCGGGAAGGAAAGCGGGCTCTGTTATCTAAAATTCGGATCTGTGCGGTCGGCGGGTAATTGAGTGGAGGAATCACTGTCGGCGGTATACATTGGACCGATTAATTACGTCGGGGATGGGTCTTTGTTAACATTTTCACAAAACTTCCATTGCAATCGATTTTCGAGCGGATATCCTAATTATTAATTGGGCTTAAGGGTCAATCTAATATTGGCCCGGCCGAAATTAATCCTCTCGAGTGGAATTCCCGAAGAAATTACTTTTGTTGACTGTTTTCGCCCATTCGACTATTTGTATGTTCCGTCAATGGGTTCACTTTATACTGATTAGTGACTAATGCCCGCCACTGCTATAAAGTCATGACAGCAAATTATTTATTGAAAAGCGACCAATAACGTATGTGTTTTTATATCAAACTGACAAAAAGTTTTTTACTTATTCCAAAAATAGTTGGCCTTGCGAATAATTCAGAAATGTCAAATCTGCCACGTTATTCAAAAATTATTTGAAAAAATTTCTTCCAAACTCTCAAAGCAGCACCAACGTGTACTAAAATAGCGTTTGTGAAGGCACCGTGCAACTAAATTTTCGTAAAAAACGCCTGTTTGCTTCCAATAAAATTTTCGAAAATTTTATTGAAAATGTTAAAATTTGAGGATTGAGTAAGGAAAATATGTTGTTTTGTTAAATAAGACATTTCTTCGTGTAAACGTTTTCAAATTAAACCCGATAAAAAATGGGTTGAGTTAAATTTGCTTACACTATTTTACCAATAAGTTGTTTTCCCAGATTGCTCTTTGCCGAATTTACCAATCAATGCAAAAAAAATCTTATAAAATGTGGAATACCTATCAGCAATAACTCTGCAACCAACAATTTTTGAGGAATGGATCTTTTGACGTCATTTTTAGGTCTCCGACCTCACTCACTTCAAACATCAGTCGAGAAAAGTATAGGCTGTCATTTAAAAAAACACCGATGACGTACTTAATATGCTTAACGTGACGTCAGAGTGGCAAAAAGTTACGCAAGAATTTGAATCATTTTGATCTGTCTAACCGATTCTCTCACAAATTGCTGATTGCTAAGTTATACTATGTACATATATCACCACCCTGTATATTGATTTTGCATTGCATTTACAAGTAGTAGTCCTTTTTAAATTGTGAAAATTGTAAGTATGTTTTTTCTAATCTACAAAAAAAGGTCAGCTTTTCAGTAAAATTTAATACTTTGAAAGTTTTTATTGCTTACAGCTTAGAACTTAATGAATACTCAAAACGAACTTTTATCTCGACTATCAAAATTGGTTAGGTAGGTGGTTCTTGAATATCTTTTACATATTTATTTTTCTACATATTCAGCAGTTTCCACATCAATGTCTTTTAGGGGAGACCCGGATCAAAGTTAACAAGAATGAGTTGTGAAAGGAGGAACTAATAATATATTTTCAGGTCTACTAATTCACACAAGTGCTATTGCGATGCCGATGGGTTTATAAAAAAAGTTGCTACATTTAACAGAAAAAGAAAAATTGACGTCACCATACGCGTTCCAATATCACTAAACCCGTATAAATGACGTCATCGCCAATTTTTATTATTTTCTTCAAAACAGTTAGGAAAATAAGTGAAGTTATAAATTAAATCCTAAGCCCCAATTGCACCGTTCTCCCTTAACTTTAAGTGACCCTTAAAAACTGTGTATAATTTTCTCTTTTAAGAGCGGATGAATCTGACAGGTGGTGAAAATAATTCGGGGTAAATACATAAGAGGTTGACTTTTTATCGGTAAAATCCCTAGCACTCGTACATTATATACGATTATTTCCAAATTACCTTCTAAACCAATCAATCAGACTCATTTTGAAATTTCTATCCAATCGAATTCATTTAAGGGTGATTAATGCACGAGTCATTTAATCGTTTTCTTGACTACTTGATTTTGAACACAATTTTTTCACTGCTGAAAATAACTACGTACCACGTAAAATCAGTTAAGGGAAATAAACGTCCATAAATATGACCACCAGGCACATATCCTACACGCAATTAAAGTCTTCCTTCCACAAACCATGTTTTAAGTGTTTTTGGACATAAAGGACTCTGATTTCTTCTGGATATAATCTCAAAATTCAATGACATTTTGTTTGCACGTTTCCTAACCTCAAACGTCAATGAATTATAAAGGCTCGTTCACATCTTATTGGGCTCTTGAGTATAGGCAACCCCGGTTTAAAAAATCGCTCTTTTAACAAAATGAAGAGTTTAATTTGCGAAATAATCTTACCGAATACCACTCGTGCATCGCTATTGTAATCGGTTAAATTTTAGAAATAATCACTCAAGCTTTGTTGTCGTTTAGGTAAAACAATTCGAACTAAATTGCCATTTATTATCTGATTAAAGCCCGAGAGCTTTAGCTCGAGCTAAAGCTCTCGGGCTTTAATCAGATAATAAATGGCAATTTAGTTCTCATTGTTTTACCACCGGCAACAAGCTTTCGTAACCATTTTCAAAATTTAACCGATTAAATAGCATGCACTTGTGGTATTATAAGCGATTAATTCATAACAATATCATACAAATTATTTGCATCTAAATATATTTTATGTGCGACTCCGCTTATAGACAAAAACAGACCTAGGTAATTTGAAATGAAAACGTCGAAAGCAAAATGAATTTATTAACTACTAGTACCGCTAGTACCGCTACTAGTACCGGGAAATTCATTATTATTTCAATTTACATTCATTTAAATCCAATTTAGGATAAAATGAAGTGCAGCCTGAAAAAATAAAACGCACTGAAGGGTGCAGTTTAATATTGCAGGAATGCAGAACTATAGTATTACAAAAATTCATGAAACTTATTTTGTTGAAAGCTTTCATAAAATTCATGAAATATTTCACTCAATATGAAGTATATTCGAGCCCTACTTTTCATTTTAGTTTGAATTGTACAGGGTGGGTAATTTTTCGATGCTCACCATTGGGATCTTCTACACGATAAAAGGTCCGGGCTCGGTTAGATTAGAGAAAAGTTGCGCTATTTCTTGACGATTAAATATTTGAAGACAATTTTCCGATATTTTGATTCGTTCATGAGTTATCATAAAAAATCTGAAAATTGCCAATTTAAAGAAAAATTAATATCTTCCTGACGATTGATTTTATTTAAATGAAACTTAAAACTTTTATATTTTTGCAGCTGTCAATTGAATGGCATTGATAGAAATTTTCTAGGCCTTCTAGATTTTGAATAAAATTTTCAATAAAATAGCTTTGATAGAAAAAGATAGGAAGATCGATGGCGAGAGCCGGTCTGATAGACCTAACTAGTGTTTCGATAATAAAAAAAAGAAATCTTGTCTAAAACTTTGCCACTTCAAAACGGCAATAAAATTCAAGAAATCCTGATTCTTGAGTTTTGCTCTTGTCTTGTCAACAATTTTCGACATTCCCTATTATGTTGATCTTGCCTCGAATTCAAGAAAAAATTGGGAGAATTATCGTTACAAGTCAATTTAAATAAACCCTTCACTCGGCGCCTCCACCAAAATTACTTCCGTAATCTATCTTACCATTAAGATGTTTTCGAACATCAGATTAATGGTTCTCTCAACGATATAACTAAATAGTTTCTACAATCATAAGACTAAATTATTCCATGAGAGGGCATAGAAATCAGAGCTTAAGCAAATAAAGAACCCGTTTCCAGAACATCTAGTCCCACTAGCCCATTTCGTCTGAATTTAAAACTGCAGTTAGTCTGATGAAGCGATCTGTAGTCCGCTCGAGACAACCCGCAATTCGCAAACCATTCCACCAGAATTTCTTCGGATCTCCATAACCCATTAAACAGTGGCACATTTCCAACTTTGACCACACAAACGTGACTACGTGCCCGGATCGCAAAAAGATTTTAGCTAATGGCCCACAATCAATCTTATTATGCGCCGCGACTCTGAAAGCTGCTTTAATAAATCATCTAGTGTCCGACGAGTTTATTTAGCAATAACGCCCCGTAATAAATCCAGAAATTTAAGACTCCATAAAACGTCAAGGAATTGTTGCACGTTTGATCGCTGACCGAACTGAAATAAATTTAACTTTCCCAGCAAACATGTCAAATGTGTTGCAAGCTTGAAAACATCGAATTAAACTACCGATAATTGGATATCAGTCGAGATGCAGCTTAATGGATGTCGCTTCTGTGCAAATCTGCAATCGATTCGATGCATCCGAGTATCGTGTCTCCAATAATCTCCTTGGAAGATCTATAAATAAACGCCGTCGCCTTTCTGTGTCAGCGCCGAACCAGTACTAATGTGCCCTCAATTTATGGGGGACAGGTTCAAACTGGTAATGCGCAACGAGTTCATGCGTGAGTTATCACGACTGCTGCGACAAGTAAATTCTTGCAGCAAAATGCGTAATTATGTCGTGGTTTGGCGGTATTGCATCACGACAATGGGTGCTTAGCACGAAGAACGATGCCTTTCCACATTACAAGTGTCATAATGAGCTTATAGCTGAAATATTGATCCAATCCAAAGCTAGATTCTCTTTACAGTAACCAATCAACTCTAGATTACAGTGGTGATACGACGAAACATAGGTAGTTCAAATCAACTGGTGATACATACTAGGAAAACTGACATTTAATGAAAAATACAAATATATTCGGGTCCTAGCGATAGTGATAATAAATTCCACGCACATCGACTGCAGTTCAGGTCTTTGTCGGGTAAGGTATTGGTCTAGTCGAATAAAATTAACTTCAAACTATTTTTTTTTATATAATACCGTATGATTTTTTAAATTATTCATCAAAGTAACCGTTGGAAAACAAAAGTCGTATCTTTGATTACTTCACATGGTTCAGATTTTGAAGCTGTCACTTAATTTATTGTCACTGTCATTTACAAAAACGTTTTTGTGATTTCGAGTGGATTTTTGATGGTTTGCTTGTCAGAGAGCAAAATATTTGCCCTCCAGTCCGCAACGACACTCAAGACAATGCACTCAACACAGGTGCATCAATGAAAATTTCATCGATGGTCTCCAAATGTTTTCACTATTGAATCCAATTCCAATTAGGCATTCTGTAAAAACATTCTCCCAAAACTGGCAGCTTTACACATCAAGCTGGCATAGGATCAATGCTGACTCTCGGGAACTCAAGAAGGAATACCATTTGACACTGATAACAGAACAACGACATCATCACTGTGAAGAAGTTTTCTTGTAGAGGTCGCAAAATTCTGAAAAAGTGCCTGAAACTCAAAAGAGCCCCCTTGAAATTGAATCACCCAGTGGCTCCTTCATGCTTTGAATGACACCGTTATTACTGCTATGAGTGCCATGTTCTTGATGGCCCTATTTATTTGTTGAATAATAACTTGATATTTTAGTAGCGCAATAAACTGCTCAAAATGTTAGGTTATTTTTAATTTAATTGGCAGCTTCAAGGTCTTGTGTCCCATCAACATGAACACATTCAACAAAGTTCCTAACTGGATTTCAAATTTTTCGCGGGAATAACCATAAATTGAGGAATTTTTGCAGTCACAGTTTACTAAATAACCTCTACTATTTTTTGCTCAACAGAGAAAACCATCGTGAAAGTGTAAACAAACTGGAAAATAAAAAAAATCACAGATGACAGATTAAAGTGACAGCTGGAATATTTGAACATTTTGCCTGAACTAATCAAAGACATGATTTTTGTTTTCCAGAGGCGACTTTGATGAATAATTAAAAAAATCATACGGTATATGAAGGAGTGAAGCCGATTTTGATAATTATTTTCGTAAAAAAAAACCACTAAGTAATGTGGAAGTTGTGATGAATTGACGAGTAACATTTTTGTTGACAGCTGTCAGATTGAAAAAGGTTTTATTCTACCCAACATTGAGCATTGTAAGGTATATTCTTTCAAAATAAAACAAGGTATTTTTCAACTCATTTGTCTGGATATTATTTTTTTAACTTAATTTTACTAATTTTTGTAGATTGTGATCCATAATCACTGTCCGGTGTGTATGATTAATTTAACTAGTTTTAATACTGCTTGAAACGCAGTATTATTGATTATATAATTTCAAATCAATACCACTCATGCTGAATTACTTTGCCTATTTATTTACTGTCACACTAAAAAATTCAACTTTTCCCAGTCTTTTCAAAATCTGTTGAGCACATTGAAATGGACAATAAATCATGCAAGTCGAATAGTGGGAAATTGTTGCAATGGAAATACGAACTTGGCATAATTCAGTGTTGTCGGATTGTGCCCTATGTGTAGCCAAAGAATGCGGTGTTGCCAATTTGAGCTTTTTGCCGTTGAATATGGCCAAGCTTATTTTTCAACTGCCTTTTTGAATTCTTTCAAATACGTTCAAGCGGGGGCGAGGCGAAGCCGCGCGGAACGAGTTTTCGGCCAAGGGCCGAAAAGAAGGAACCCGAGGCATATCCACGCGAAAAGCCTTACTTTCCGCATCCAACGCAGTTCAGGTCTTTGTCAGGTCAGTCTAAATGTTTAATTCTAGAAATACTTCAATTCAATTCTGTAACGTGACAGTAAACAACTACTGACAACTGACAGTGGCGATGCAACATTTTTAAACTACTAGATACGAACGTAACTTCAAACTACTTTAATCCTTTTAATTTATAAAATAGTCTATAAAATATGATTCGTTGTCTCTTGATCGCCTCGTTGGGTCCTCATGGATTCACTAGTCGTCAAACATATAAATTTTTTCAACCAAAGAAGACTCTCGTCTTCTTTTTAACCTAAAAAAATCTACTTATCATATTTTTGCTGAAGAGTGTTGATTCACTTGCAGTCATTTGAAATAAAAACATCGAAAGCAGAAATCAAGCAACTTTGAAGCACTACATCCTGGAAAGTTCGGTAAGTGGACACTCCCAGATTTAGTAGTGGAGTCTAACTTTCAACTTCATTATTATTTGGATTTACATTCTGAACATGTCCTTGATTAAATTAAGTTCAAACCCAAATGCACCGAAGAATGCAATTTATTTGTCATTTGCAGAGAATGCAACTATACATATTAATCATTTATACTTTCCCAACCAGTGCGAAAATTTCCACATCCTGACTTATCTGGTTTCATTACATCCGACCCTGCTCGTCCCGAATCGAAAAGTGTGAATAACTGCCCGGACAGGTGTCCCGGAGTTTTCAATAAAACGCGACCCATTTTATTCATTAATCCCAAAGTAAATTGAGTTTTTAAATAGCTGCATCGATTAGTATCCGAACTACTAGTTACTTAACCCAAAAACGTCATCCTGTCGCAACTTTAATACACATCCAACTCACGATCACGAAGTAAGGACAACCCTCCGACACAGATTAAACGTTTTTACTACTTGATAACCACCTGTCACTAAAATAAAATCCCTCCAGGATTATTTTATCGATCCTGGCAGTAATTAATTTCCGGGGAAATGCATCATCTGTTATGTTTTTAGGGATGCCAACAAGTGGCTGACGGTGTGCCTGGAAGTCTTTATATGGTCATTACCATTTTTGGCAGGAGTTCTTAACGATATGTTAACCGATTGTTGTACTTGTTGCTTCGGACAAAAACGGGCCAACATTACTGAAACCTGATGTTAGTAAACTTTTAGGTTAGTTGCATGTCGCCAATGTTTCACTTAACGAAAATGAGCTTGGAAAGAACAGGGGAAAAAAGTTGCATGTCGTACACGG
Source organism: Pycnomerus fuliginosus (assembly GCA_963924575.1). Classification (NCBI taxonomy): domain Eukaryota; kingdom Metazoa; phylum Arthropoda; class Insecta; order Coleoptera; family Zopheridae; genus Pycnomerus; species Pycnomerus fuliginosus. Next base: position 8,940,883 of record OZ004624.1, on the reverse strand, counting down.
AAGTACTAAGATTTTCGCGATAAAGGTAACAGGGTCATTAAGGGCTCATGTTGTGCAGAAAATATGGAATTTTTAATGGTGTTCGATATCCACAAGCTTTAAAAGCTTTAAAAAGTTGAATTATTCCGCTGGAGCTTGTAGGAGGGAAGAATTCAAATATATAAGATTACAGGAAGACAACATTGTGAAAGCTTTACACTTCATCCATCGTCTTTATAGCTCCCAGAGATAATCCAGAGCAAGCATAAATCTGATGGTATTAAAAATGTGCTGAACTTGTGTCTCAGCAACGACCCAATAAAGTTCATTCACATAACTTCAGTGTAACCGCGGACATATGAAACAAAACGTTCAAACCTCAAACTTCCGCAAAGCCTTTCGAAATAACACTTTCCCCCAAATTACGCGGCAGTTATTGCACCAACAAAGCCGCCCTATAGGCACTTATTTCCGTTGACGGAATATCCCATAATCGCGGCGTCACATTCGCTTTGTCTTTAACTTTTTATTGCATCCGCAGGCTTCCCAACTTTTATTAAATCGTGGATGTTTCTTTATCGACGTTAAAGGGATAGTCTCAAGGAATTATGTCAATAATTATGTTAAGCAATAAAAAAGTTTGCGATTTCTGTTACATTTTAAAGAAATACTTTTTTAATCCCTTTTGACGTTTAGTACAATTGGATTGAAATTTCAATAAAACAGATCTTGAAGTCGTCTCAAATTTTAACATGTTTTTTCGAAAAAGTTATATTTTTGAAAAGTAATTTTTTTTGTAAATCGGAGGGTGGTAAAATTCAACATGGCGGCCATAAGGAAATCTAAAGTGTATCGTCATTACTGAAAATTTATCGTTAGGGAGATATTAATTTTAATTTTATATTGCAATTTTCAGATTTGTCGGAATAACTCAGGAAAGAATCAAGATATCAGATTCTGATGGCCGATCCCATATGGACCAAACTTATCACTTAAGTTAGACTTAAAAATGAAGAATGACGTTTGTCTTATGGTATAAACGTCATAATTGTCATTTTAAGGCTCTCTTAAAGTTAAGTAAGGTCGGTGGAATCGTGCATTAATCACCCAAAAATAAGGTAACTTTTTTCTAACTTAACCGACTCTGCAACTCTTATTATTTAGGAGATACCATTGTAGTAGGGTGCTCGCGAGGAGAAAAGTCGCTTAGTTTAGGAATTATGGGGCACTTGCGAGTGAAAATGTATGGAGTATAAATTTTGGTTTCTAATGCCCTCGGTATGCTACTGTCAAATTCGTCCAAGGGTCGTCCTGTGACAAAGGGCACAAATCAAAATTTTCCAACTAACGCCGCCGCGTGAAAGTTCATGTGGAAAAGTACCTTTCCTGAAAAATTCATGGTGATGTCTGTGCGGATTGTATTTTTTATTAATTTTGAAAGAAAAATATCTCCATTGAACCATACGGGGCCACGGACCTTTGGAGGCGATTATCTCGGTTCGAGCATCGGCAAAAACGCATCATTTTTAGGGGCATATTTCCTTTCCAACACGATTACTCCAAATCGGGGCGGTTAATCGAAATTAATTATTCTTAATAAAAGATGTGCTATTTTATTTTGTTGACGATCGTCTTTACAGAATATTTTTAGCGCAATCAATAAAGGAGATAATTGTTTAAATCTGAGAGGAAGTAAAGAATTCATGCCATTGTAACGCTCGGATCTCCGCGCCCCCACCACGACTTTCGCTGCGTCCCGCCACTCCGCAACCCCTTGAGACGTCCACATCTACAATCTTAGAGAATATCCTGTATTCCTGAAAATAATGGAAATAAGACTTGGAACTCTTGAAAAGCGCTTTTTATTTCATGTAGGTAAGAAAAACAATAATTTTTAATATGAAAATTCTTCGTCGTCCTTCTCGTTGATCGGGGAACCTCCGTGATCGGGGGTCTTCCCTCATTTGAATTTCCTTCATGTTATTTTTACAGGATCGGTTTTCCCATACCGTGGCATGAAAAAATGCAGGAAACCTTATTTTTATTGCAAATGTAACTCTTGCTTATGCAGTCTTTAAAAATAATTTTTGGACGAATTAGGACAATAATATCTGAAATGGTTTTATGGGACAGCGGGTTATGTTTGAAGAGCTGGCCCAAGACTGTCACCCACGTCGTTTTTCCCATCTATAACCTTCAGGTGACGGAAAATTACGTCGAAAATCGCACGATACTAATCATTAGCCAATAGAAAAATTGATTTCTGTGTGTTTACCATGGCAACTCGAGGATTTCCTGGAAATTTTTGATACCTACCTAGACCAACCTAAGCGAAATTAATAAGAGGAAATTTTTATGTCAAATTAAATGTCAAAGATCATTTCTATTCAATTTCTGTGGCTGTATCGTTGCTATTTTCTTACCGAATCTGCATTCGAGCATTAATTCATTTCTTGGAAATTTTAGTCGTGCATCCCAACAACGTAATCGGGCCCTCGTGTTCCACTCGGGCCGATTAATACGTTGTTGGAATGCACTCCAAAAATTTCCGGAAAGAATTAATGCTCTTATGAGATTATAAGTGAGAATTTAATTAATTCAACCAAATTTTGGTCTGAAAGAATAGAACTCTCAAGCAATGCTGTTTCAAACTGCATGCAAGTTCAACTCTTGCTTATGCAGTCTTTAAAAATAATCTATGAACAAATTAATACAATAATAGATGTATCTGAAACGGTTTTATGTTTCCTCAAATCCCACCACCGACTGTTAAGTAGGTAATTCACGGAAGTACCTATTGGTAAATTTTCCAGCCCAGCAAGTTAATTTTCCAAAACCGCTTAGTAGTTTTTCTTTCAAATTAATTTGATGGACTGTGGGTTAAACGGGAATGTATCTTTACTATTTCCAGTTCTTATTCAAACCTCTGGAGTATTCTGGAGATATTCTTTAAAATGCACGAGAATAACTGGCAAGTCTGTATCAGTATCTCGAGTCGACAGAGAATTTATATACAGAGATTTGGATGAGAACTGGAAATAGTAAAGAAACATTCCGGAAGCAAAACTTCCAAAAAATGTATATTTCATGCCCTAACAGAATTTGATGCTACAAGCTAGTTCAGCGGTGTTGGGACGCTAAATTGATGGAAAATTTACAAAAACTTATGTGAATTACTTGGCGATGTAGGATTTGACGAAAAGTTAGACCAAGAGTTGGACAACATTAAATTCAAAAACTCGTTCAAAAATATGGAAACTTTTGTGTTGAACCAACAACGATGAAGTAATTATATGTATCAACGATTTAACGGGCCCTACTTGCGTTAACTAAGTCGCTAGAAAAACTGCCTCCAACCGAAGGCAGTTTGAAGCAGCATTGCTTGAGAGTTCTATTCTTTCAGACCAAAATTTGGTGGAATTAATTAAATTCTCGACCTAATTTTCCGTCACCTGAAGGTTATAGATGGGAAAAACGACGTGGGTGACAGTCTTGGGCCAGCTCTTCAAACATAACCCGCCGTCCCATAAAACCATTTCAGATATTATTGTCCTAATTTGTCCAAAAATTATTTTTAAAGACTGCATAAGCAAGAGTTACATTTGCAATAAAAATAAGGTTTCCTGCATTTTTTCATGCCACGGTATGGGAAAACCGATCTTGTAAAAATAACATGAAGGAAATTCAAATGAGGGAAGACCCCCGATCACGGAGGTTCCCCGATCAACGAGAAGGACGACGAAGAATTTTCAAATTAAAAATTATTGTTTTTCTTACCTACATGAAATAAAAAGTGCTTTTCAAGAGTTCCAAGTCTTATTTCCATTATTTTCAGGAATACAGGATATTCTCTAAGATTGTAGATGTGGACGTCTCAAGGGGTTGCGGAGTGGCGGGACGCAGCGAAAGTCGTGGTGGGGGCGCGGAGATCCGAGCGTTACAATGGCATGAATTCTTTACTTCCTCTCAGATTTAAACAATTATCTCCTTTATTGATTGCTCTAAAAATATTCTGTAAAGACGATCGTCAACAAAATAAAATAGCACATCTTTTATTAAGAATAATTAATTTCGATTAACCGCCCCGATTTGGAGTAATCGTGTTGGAAAGGAAATATGCCCCTAAAAATGATGCGTTTTTGCCGATGCTCGAACCGAGATAATCGCCTCCAAAGGTCCGTGGCCCCGTATGGTTCAATGGTGATATTTTTCTTTCAAAATTAATAAAAAATACAATCCGCACAGACATCACCATGAATCTTTCAGGAAAGGTACTTCTCCACATGAACTTTCACGTGGCGGCGTTAGTTGGAAAATTTTGATTTGTGCCCTTTGTCACAGGACGACCCTTGGACGAATTTAACAGTAGCATACCGAGGGCATTAGAAACCAAAATTTATACTCCATACATTTTCACTCGTAAGTGCCCCTTGGTTGAAAGATAAAGTCTAGCGAGCACCCTACTATTGGTGAATAGTGAAAAAGGAACCAGTCTGTATATGGAAAATATAACGATTTAGGATGAATTTGCACGCTTTCATCCGCTTAAGTCGAATCGCCATAAAATATGAGATTCGTTCGGTACTTGCCTCAAGGAGATCCTCAAAAGAACCCCCTGCAAAATCAGGGAACATCTTTGTTTTGAGTACAAAACGAATTTAAAATCGCATTAAATCTACATAATGAAGAATAGTCAGCCAAAAAATTTGCCACCGCTAAGTAAAATTACAAAAAATGAGCCAATTGCACAAATTCAGGTTTTATGGAATTGAAATTTTGTGCAGGAAGTTGAAAAATTTGTGGAGGTGAAAATAAAATCCAAATTGGAGATCGCAGACTTTAAAATTAAATCGGGAGACAACTCAAATACTGCAGCTTTATTAGTTTAGTTGCAGTAATAAATTTTATATCGAATAGTTCCCAGAAAAATAATCCCTTACCTGTTCAGAATCCTACGCGACTTAAAATGCATCCTCTTTTTAGATCACCAAAATTTGCCCAACCCATCGCACCGTCATTATAAATCACCACATCAAAATCTGTTCTGATACCAGGTGTTTCATCGGAGCCTTAGTATAAGCGTTTAACATGGGAAAATGAATTTTATTTTTTTCCTGCTCCGGAAAATTTATTACATAACTTTTAGCGGACGTGAGGGGTAGTTCATGCTAGTCTGTACCCCTTGAAATTTTTTTCATGCATCAGTTCCTCTTGGTTACTTAACAATGATTTTTTGAAAATTGAATTTTAAGCAGAAACATAAATTTTTTTTTTTTTAAATAAAATTTTTTCGTGCACAATCGACCCGCTTCGAATGTTTACGCAGTTTGTAGCCTTTCTGGTTTGTAGTGCAACGCAAATTAAATGGATACTTCGAACCGGGTCGATTGTGCACGAAAAATTTTTCCGTTTACGCTTAAAATGCAATTTTCAAAAAACCATTGTTAGGTACCCAAGAGGAACTGATGCACGAAAAAAATCTCAAGGGGTACAGACTAGCATGAACTACCCCACACGTCCGCTAAAAGTTTTGTAATAAATTTTCCGGAGCAGGAAAAAAATAAAATTCATTTTCCCATGTTAAACGCCTATACTAAGGCTCCGATGAAACACCTGGTATGTTGAATAGTTCTCGAGTTTTCGCAATTTCGTGTTCCGTACTTCCAGAAAATTATGGTTTAAAAAAATTTTTTTGATTGTAATACTCTATTCGAAAGCTTCTCGACAGCTTGCAATAAATAAAATCAAACTTTCATATCCGCTTTATTCTGGAATGCCTCAAATTTGTTCCCATTGTATCAGTGACAGTGACGCATGTCCTTAAACTGAACAGCACAATGCTTTCAGAGTGCAAGCCGGCACGTTGCGGTTTACTGCAAATTTAACAGTACGCACTATTGCTCAATGGACAACATTAAAAATTCTATTGACTTAGAAACAGAAAACTTTCGATTCTTGTAATTAAAATACGGAAAGTCCGGGAAGAGAGATGCTATAAAAATGGTGGAGGCGCCGGGATAATTTACACACTTTTCAATTAACATCGATCCGGTCTGTCAACAGGGATTATTTGCAGTGGTCGATCTGAAATTACATATTTTATAATCGGGTGGCAATTTAATAATTGGATGAAAGTAGGTTAACGGGGATAATTGGTGGCAATCACAGCCCTGAATCGAATGCCGCTATTTTAATTCTCTCGTCAGTTTTTCTGTTACAGTTGTCAGTTTGATTTTCCTTCACAATAACTGACGATTAGTTTTACAATTATTTTGGTTACAACTTCCTTCTTTTTTGTTTTGAAAAAATCAGACACTTAACATTAACACGAATGGTTAAGTTGTAACCAAAGTTGCCCAAAGTAGTTAAAGGACGAAATGTATTGCTACAACTAATTCACCCTCGTCATCCCTTCTGGCCTAAATTTATTTAACTTGTGACCATCCTTTCTTTCTGCAGTTAATTGATCTTAATCCAGTTCCTCTACCGCAAAGATCCCTTTTCACTCTCGTTTAGGATGTTTCAAAATCAAAAATTTATCACTATAGTTTATTTAAATAAAACAATTTTTATCTACGAAATAAAATCAATTGACCACTGTTTAAAAAATGACACACTGGTAGTTCACATTTAGAAAATAATTCCCCTTAATTAAGTTTGGATCTGGAGAAATTCACTGAAACGGGCTCAAGCTTGACCGCAAAAAATATGCTAAACAGTCTCCCATTTAATTCCCGCTGGCAATTAATAAACTCCTGTTAGCAAAACGAATGTCAGACCATCGTGCAGCAGTAATTACCCCCTGTTACACTATCAAGCAGGAATACTAATCTGACCAAACACTGCACCAAAAACTCGCTTAGTTAATATTCATCCAGCGCTGCGTCTAATTCGCAGCAGTGCAGTAAATCCCACATTATTTATCAAGTCGCGGAATTCCCCATTTTTTCAACACAAAAGATTACGTTTGATCCACTCAACCGAACCTATAAAAATGATTAATTCAGGTATTACTCGCGCGCAGACGTCGCTGCAATTTTTTGCTCGTTATCGCCGAGCGAAACAGGGCAATATATGTTGTACATAAATACCCGCTTGTGCTCTTGTTTACACAAACAGAAATATTTCTACCGACTGACCTTATGGGCTATAAAAATCTCTATCCCACTAATGTCATCTCACGGCACTTTGATGTCTTCAACACCTTAAACTTCGGTTTTATCATTTTCGCCGCACTCATCACTTCGGTTTATAAGCTGGAAAAAAGTCGATAGTTTCAACATGCTAAAAACGTAACTCGATGGGGGTGGAAACCATTTTTCACTCAACAATGTCAACGGATGACCTCTGCGTAAATTGCTCTATGAATTGCCTCCTTTGTGTAACACCACACAACGAACACAATCAAACACGGCTCGTTATATCTGGTGGATCGTTTGCACCGGCTTAAACAGGATTTTCAATTATTCAGATTTGACCGCAACCTGTGGGTGATTAATTTGGAACTGGAATTAACCCTTTGGATGTACATTTGGGCAAGAAATACAAAGAAACTGTTATTGCTGGATTTAATAGTTGTAGCCCGGTGCTAAATCTAACTTTCAATTAAATCTCGATTTATCATGAAATTACTATATTTTATTTCAGTCGAAAGGTTTATCTGGATCCTCACGTGACAAATTGGCGGACTAGTGAGGGGTAACGGCAATGAATTTTTCAGGCTTCTATGTGGACAGCTTAATAAAATGTGAAATGAAATATTTGCACTAATGGTAAATCGCAAGGATCGATTTGGGTGATTGATGGATCGTGTTTGATCAATTTGGTGTCTGTTTTGGTTCGTTAGTGGAAATTTTAGTTTAATGCATTTCCAACATTGACACTAGATAACGTTTCGAATTGAGGGTGAAATTGGAATAGCAACTGGAAATAGAGCGTTTTTGTGCTTTTCATTGCATTCAGTACGATCGGCTCTTTCTAAAACATTAATTTTTTCTCAGTATTTTGTAATAAATTGTCCTTAATGAAAAATATTGACAATTAATTGAAAATAATCGCCAAAATTAAGAGCGATAAGAAATGTAACAACAAGAAATGGAGGCCAACAGTGAAAGCATTATTTTTGTGTAAAAGGCGATAAACTTTCCATTCTCGTAGAACTACGCAAATAGTTTGAAAAGCTTTGACTTGTAAGCAGAGATAAAGAAATCTTTGTAAGTCGTTTGCCGGTTTGATTTACAAAGAGATAAGACCCTGTTGTCTTTACTCTAAACGTTGATTGAGAAACAACATCAAAGAGATAAAATGTACAGGGCCCATAAAATGGTGGTACTTCCAGTCACCTGTGAAATATTTATTTCTCTATTGTATTGCAAAACCTCAATATTACATGGGAACCTGAGCAGAATTGAAACATTTTCATTTTAGGCGAAATGCATCAAAATGATTTACCAAAAAAAGTTTTCTAACAATTGTGTATGTATCCTGCAGGGCTCCTGAATTATTTTGAAAATTATTGTACTAAATAGAAGAAATGCAACATTTTAAAATAAAGAACGGCGGCTTGAAATGATAGAACAGTGAGAAACGACATTTTGAAATGGTGACATTTACTGAATCACAATTCAATGAAATATTTAAACTTTAAACAGTTTCTTGAAATCTACATTTTTAGCTATTTGTTTTCTACTGTTATGAGTTTTCAATGCAATGTAAGGAGATAGATGAAAATAACTAACAAATAAAACTCCAAAAATTTTAGATGTTCAATTTTTAAAGTTTTTACTGTTGATGATTTCATCTAGGGCTTTAATATCAATAAGGTAATAAAAACATTTTTAGTCCTTTGTTATTTAATGTACTGTTTCAAACACCTCCCCAAGAATAACAATTAGTTTAGTCCTGTGTTACTTACTTTTTCCGAAATCGACAGGAAAAAAACTAGAGATTAAGGCCTCCCGCGCACTAAGCGGCTGGCAGCGCGGCCCTGGCCGCCCGCGGCCGTCGAGTTCCACGGGGTGTAATGGGGTGCCGCGCACTTGGCCGTCAGGCCGCGCGCGGAATTAACGTTGTTTTTAGCCGCCGAGCGACCTGGGTCGCGCTGCCAGCCGCTTAGTGCGCGGGAGGCCTAATACTTATTTATTTATCAAGGTATGGAGCGAGCGTAGCGAGCGGGATTTAATTAAGTGAACTATTAACAACCTTTATTCACGACTGGGACTTGTTTGTAATATATGTTAATATTGTAGGTAAATGGATTGTTCTTACGGGCAGGGAGTAACGGACTCAAACTTTCCCTAGGAAGTAAAGTAAGTTGAAATTATTTGCATTAAACATTCGATTAACAAGACGGTTTGGAGGAACACAACGCAGGCATGCTTAATTTAAGTGTGTAATATCAAATTTCAAAGTACATGTTTCTATATTGGTCGTGAATAAAGTATTGTATGAAACTCAAGAGATTTCGTTAATTGGTCAGCTAATAATGCCCTCGCTCGTGCATACATTTTAGCTTCGGGATTAAAATTGTAGTTTACACCCTTTATACATAAAATATTATCAAACAACGTCAATTTCTGCTGCGATTTGCAAGCAATAAATATTATAATTTTCAGGTTTATTTTTAGAAGACATCCCAATTAGCTATAGGCGACTACGTCCCTTTGTGGGTATGAATGAGGTTTGTGTTTACTTCTTATGATTTATGGCCCTATTGTAAGCCACTTAACGACAAAGGGCACTAAAATCTGACTAGGTAATTTAAAAAGATAATTACATTACTTCCCCAAATGAGGGTTTGAAAAGTTTTACTCCCTGATACTTGGGTAGTGAGAAATTAAAATAAAATTTGAACATACAAAAAACAGTCCTTAATATCAACGGAAGAGGATCGATATTGGAAAAAATATTATATGTACGTGACACCTCAAAATGATGCTCTTTTACTTCGCTTTTGAATGAAATGAGATATATTAAAATGGGGAGACGGGAGTAACAAAAAGGTAAGGTCTCTAAATGAACAACCTTTTTGGTTTTTTAAGTTTTTTTTCTATTTCGGTTTCTTAATGAACACTTTATAGCTCCCAAACGCGTTCTCTAATGTGCTCTATTAGAGCACGGTTTGTGTTTACATCGTAACCTATCGAACAATAGAATTAACTGCCAAGCCTGTCTTTGAAAATGACAATCTGAATTTTTCTTGAAAATATTAACAAGCTGGGCATCCGAAATAGAAAAAATTGTATAAAAAACGTGTTTCATAAGGCTCGGATTGCACTCGGATTTTGTAAAACTCGGGCTTTTCGCCCTTGTTGTCCAAACATCTTCGTGCGATAATAATTGGCGTTATGAAACGTGTTTTTTAATATACTATTTTAGAGCCTTGATGAAGCGAAGGGGTTAATACAATTTTGAGTTAATTTTTTTAGTTCTAAAGTCCATCTCTGTCATCGAAGAATAAAGAGAAGACAGAAACTTGAAGAAAGAGTGATATGTTTTGAAAATGGATAAAATGTAGGAGGTAAGTTTTATTCTGATTCTTTTTCCTTCCAACGGGTGGAGATTAACATAAACAAACTGATCCTGCCTGATATTCATTGATTACCTACATAGCGCTTTTATGAATAATTTACATTTTTTACAACAGTCATGACGTCATGCACGCCAAGCCAAAGAGTTCGGACCGCTGTCAGAAATAAACGCCAGAATTTATCTTTCCAAAGTTATTTCTTTTACGAAAATCAGATGTCTCTTTCGAGCAATTCTTGGTAATTGCAACAGAAAAGTTACAAATGTTGGCAAAGAACTTTCCAAGTGAATAAATTCTGATATCAGTCTAGTAATAGCAATGGATTGGAAGTTTTCTCGTCTAATAATATATCATTTTCTGGCGACCAATTTACTTAATGCATGTAGATAAGACTAATGTGCATTTCACGTTATTATGCAGTATTACTCGACAGTTTCAATTACAGTTTGAGTGAAAGATGGTTGAAGTCCTCCCCCCAAAAAAGGGGTGAAAAACATTTACGTCATTAAAGCACTGGATTGCACGTGGCCACGTGTCTCGGACGACACCTGATGGGGCACACAAATGGACGCATCTTGGTAGCACATTTAAAGCACATCATTAATTAAACGAGGAAAAGCACATGCATGATACGTTTTTTGGTGACGTTCTATGGTCGGCGCCGAATGTTGAGATGCAATAACCGAGTGGGGCGAAGGCATACTGCCGTTCGCCCAGCTCAGTAGGGCTCAGGCCTGCGCCCCTAAGCCTCCCCTATTGATTTCTCTTGGCCCCGCGCGCGCCTTACTCCACACTGTTGGGGTCTTCGTTTGTTGCTTAATGCTAATGCACAATACTGTTTGCCGTTTTAAGTGCGTTTTGATTTTTACCAGAAAAACAAATATTTGAACGGTCCAAGGGCTAATTTGCAAACAGGATTTTCCAACGGGGGAAATCAAAGAAGGTAATTTCCCGGGAGCGGAAGAAAAATTAAAACTTTAATGAAATATAAGGCAGTTGTGACAGATGCGGTGTCCTGGATAAACTCCCGACAAATTGTGTTGTGGTATAGTTTTCTGTGCCAACTCTGGAACGGGGATGAAATATAAATTGATTTTTTCGATCGGATGGGAAATGACATGGACATTATCGCATAAATTAGACTGAGCTGCTTGGCTTTTATTTATTTTTGTAAAGTCGGAGAATGGTTCTGTCAGGGTTGCCAATTGATTTAGAATTAATTTCCTGAGAGCAGTTGTAAAGCTGCTTTGTGGAATGTGCTGTTGTGTTGTTAGCAACTCCTCAAGGCGAAGCGACAGTAACTCCGCAACTTTCTGGAGACTCCACAGAACTTGGACGAATGAAAAAGTTGGGGATATCACCAATTTCTTTGAGAGTTAACTCTATTAGATGACTGTTCGGGAGTTTCCCTTTTAAAGTCGACTAACAGTCAAGTGGAAGTACTCAAATTTCGGGAGTTAGGTACCCCAACAGGTTTCGGGAGGTGCTCCTCAAGGTTTAGAATTTTGGGACCCTCGCAGGCAGGTACCCTATGTACAAATATGGAATATTACACATAGGAGATACAAACGTATATGTTGAGTGAAGACTGATGACATAACATAAAAGAATAGTAATAATGTAAAAGACAGAAAAAATACACTTAGGGGTAGATTTTAAAAAGGTTGTAACTTACAATCATGATAACTTAGTTATCATTAGTCCCTTGTGGTGGCGCTACCAAACCGATGGTACCAACCATAGCAAAATCAAGCAAAATGACGATTGACGCGATCAGCTGTCAGTGATCTGTCATTGTATTATTTGCGAAAATTAGAGGATGCATCGAATTTTGCCCTTGTAGCGCAGTGCAACCGCGTTTAGCATGCATTTGAGGCACCATGCATGATTTTTCGACAACGTGCAGTGCGTGAATGATACGAAGAAATCAAGGAAGCAACCACGTTTTCTCATCGGCTGATCGCCTTTGCAGACACAAGATTGGGCAAATTTTGATCTGGTTTTGAAGAAGATTGCCCATACTATATCTGGAGGTACAATGCACCTGTGATGCAGCTCTCATTGGACTGTTTACATTTTGTGTTAGGTAGGTTAGTTCATGTGTTGGAAGTTGGACTAATCCTCAAATTTTTCAGTGCCTGATTAACTAAATGAAGCACCTCCCATCCCATGTTTGGAAATGTACCTACCAGAGGGGAATGGAAGCTAAATGAGATGCCTTTAAACAATCTCCTCAATTGCATTTGCAGAAAACTACGCAAAGCCTCCCCGTGCACTGAGATAGTTATCGTTTGTTTATCGAATTGGACTCAACAGCTTCGAATCAAGTAAATGTGATTTTGAGACAATTATTTTTTGTAATTACCTTATTGCCCAGAAAATATTTTAAAAAAGTTGCCCATTTTTTTTATTCCAAATAAGGTAGTGAAATTGATTAAAAAAACGAGTGCTTTATGTAGGTAGGTACACACATAGTTATTTTCATCAGTTTGAGTATGAGAGAGTGAAACACAGTACACTGCGGGACATTGGTAAAGTACTTATATTCAGGGTGGTCAAACGAAACAGGCCGGTTTTATCACATTTGAAGCTATTCTTCCGAAAAATTCTCAGACATGTCGATTTTTTACTTCGAGGGGGACACATTAATCCGTGATGGGTGCGATTCACAATCCAGTCTAATGCATGGCACTCCCCAGTGCGTGAAATGCCTCTCCCCAGTGCGTGAAATGCCTCCTTGACTTGAGGGTACTCTTCCCCAGTAGGAAACTGAATGAATTGTGGAGAAAGTTCTACAAGGGCTTTACTTAGTTCATGAATCGCAAGACTGGTAGCTGACTGCGAACTTCTGGCGCTGGAACCAACCAATCACTGAAAACCACCACTCGCATAAAACTGAAGAACCAGGTATAGCTTGTGCGTAGGTGTTAAACGCATATACCGCCCTTTTCCAGTATAAGGATTCCGCGTCAAATGCAGTGTAATGAGGTCAACGACATAATTGTCCAGTCGAGTTCGCTGGAAGAGTTGTTGCTCTGTTATTTCCTGTGGATTAAAAGGTACTTTTGGTATTCCTCTTTCACGACACTCGCGTCGCGTTGTTGAAATTCACTTGTACAGCACAAAAATGAAAGATGATTTCACAAATACTTTGCAAACAACGAAAGACCATATTAAACTGTGATGTTAAATTTAAACGAGAATTACAGCTGATTGACAGCTCGACAGACGACAGCTGAATTATTTCGCTGTAGTGGTGAGGTTGGTACCCTCAGTTTGGTAGCGCCACCACTAGGGATTAATGGTAACTAAGTTATGCCAGTATTAAAGATAAAATCTTTTGAAATCCCACCCTTAGTTAGTAATTACAGTATACCTTTGCACTCAGTCAAAATTCCTGCCAGTGGTCAAGAAGGTACAAAAATTTTGACGGAACTGAACGCCCGCTTAACAAAACAACAAAAAAAAAGCCTTACATCGGGCTTCAGGAGGTGTAGGCTTTGGACTTATATCCCAACACGTTTCGAAAGGTGTCGTCCGAGGTTTAGGACTTACTCCTGAAAGTTTTGGTCTTTCCCTCAAAGGGAGTAAGTCCGAAAACCTTTGAGGGGCACGAAACATGTAGGTATCCTTGAACTCGAACTGTTAGTCGTGATTAAACTTGTCTGTTAGTCGTCGTTAATAAAAAGTTATTCTGGCCCTTCAGCGCTTGTATAGCCTCTTGGTTCAAATATGACATTATTCTATTTCAGTAGGTACTTAATATACCTATTCCTTTTTTGTCTTCTTTTCGAAGACGCGATAATAATTTCGATTATTTTCAAATCTCCTTTTAAACCAATCAATTAGACTCATTTTTAAATTTCTATCCAATCAAGTTCATTTAAGAGTGATTAATGCATTTTATCGGTGTTTGCACGAGTCATTTAATCGTTTCCGATGACCACTTGATTTTAAACACAATTTGTTCACTGCTGAAAATCACCACTTAAACAAAATTATGGGAAATAAAGGTCCACAAATACGACCACCAAACACAAGTCTTTCCAAAAACCATATTTTAGGTGTTTTTGGACATAAAGAACGCTGATTTCTTCTGGATATATCCTAAAAACTCAATAACATTTTGTTTGCACGGTTCCTAACCTCAAACGTCATTAATGTCAATGAGCTATAAAGGCTCGTTCGCAACATCATATTGGGCTTTTGAGTATAGGCAACCCCGGTTTAAAAAATCATAATTTTATCAAAACAAGAGTTTAATTTGTGAAATAATCTTACCAAATACCACTCGTGCATCGCTATTGCAATCGGTTAAATTTTAGAAATAATTACTCAAGCTTTGTTGCCGTATAGGTAAAACAATTCGAACTAAATTGCCATTTATTATCAAGCTAAAGCTCTCGGGCTTTAATCAGATAATAAATGACAATTTAGTTCTCATTATTTTACCATCGGCAACAAGCTTTCGTAATCATTTTCAAAATTTAACCGATTAAATAGCATGCACTTGTGGTATTATAAGCGAGAAAATTCACTGTTTTACACTGGTCTGTTATTCGTCTTTAAACTCGCCTGTAAGAATGCTATGCAATGGCCCTTCAGCGCTTCCATAATTCTGTACCTAATACCTAAATATTAACCTCGTTTAACTCGCAAAAAATGCTATGCATTGCATACAATGTTTACCTTTAATTAAACCCTACTTACCACTTGCAAAATAAACGCCCCGATCTCTATATCTCTTTAACAGTATTTTGAATTTTTCCACCACTCCTTTAAGAAATACTCCGCTCTGTTCTGTGTCGATTTTTCATTAAATGGGGTCAAATAGTACATTATTCAATGAATGTGTAATGAATTTTATTACTCCCGAGGATGACGTTTATGGTACGACCCGTAGGTGATAGGTATACAGGGTGTTTTGCAACCGCGTGTAAGTTTTTTAACATTAGATTGCCCATCAAAAATGGTGACGATTGGCACAAAATTGTTTAGGTCGAAGTCGTCTCCTAAGGAAGTTAGGGCTTTACCATAGGGAGCAGTTTTTCTTATTTGGATATCTCTGAAACCACTCATTAAATAAAAAAATACCAAGAATAGTAAAAGTTGCAGTTTAAGCTGCTCTTTACAACAGGCACCACCATTTTTAAAATGCGTGACCTTGAAAAATTTTCCAGTTACCTCAGGTACGGATATCTCTAGAATCACGCATTAAATCAAAAAATACCAAGTATAGTAAAAGTTGCAGTTTGAATTGGCCTTTCTAACGGACGCCACCATTTTTAAAACGCGTCACCTTCAAACATTTTCCGGAAGAAAAATATCAAAGGTGTCTCCGTTTTCTGGGGATCCCGTGGTCATAATCCAACGAAATTCCCCATGTAGATGTATATTCACTGGCAACTAGTGTCCACCAAATTTCATTCAAATCCGTTAATCCGTTCCTGAGAAAACTAAGAAAAACTGCTCCCGATGGCTGACTTTAAAGCCCTATAACTTCCTTAGGAGACGACTTCGACCTAAACAATTTTGTGCCAATCGTTACCATTTTCGATGGGCAATCTGAGGTTAAAAAACTTACACGCGGTTGCAAAACACCCTGTATATCCTCACAAAACCATGAAGAATTTGTTGTTGGAATTGAAAGACTGTAACACTTACCGTTTGTGAGATTCAATAGTTATTTACGTAATTAGTTATGAAAAGTCCTATATTGTTTGACGAGTCGTAGGTAATATTTGCCAGAACGAGCGATAGCGAGTTTTGCAACATTATGCGAGTCAAACAATTTAGGCTTCTCATAACGTAGGATTCCGTACAACATTTTACCTATAGTCTGTCCGGGATCCACACGACCGAGATTCACCCTATTTCCATGGCGAATCATTGTTGTCAACAATGAATCGCCATGGAAATCGGGTGAATCTCGGTCGTGTGGATCCCGGACAGACATTAATTGTGTAAAAACCAACTTTTCAAAACGCAGTTAGGTAAATGAAAATTTACGTAATTTGTTTTTGGTGTTTTTTGTACAAACACGTTTTATTTTTTTCCGTTACTTCAGGTACAGTCAGCAATAAATCACAGTCACAGGGTACCTAAACTTTAAATTTTAGGCGACATTTTTTGGTTTTGTCAAACCCGCTCCAAGTAAAAGGGCGCCAAATTTAAATTTAAAATATCCCAAATTACCCACCCTTGCTCAAATAGCCCCGTTCTACGGTACATCAATAATATGGTTTTTGTTTTCTTGACGTTTCAATTTATTCATCTGCAGTCATTTCCAAATCTATTGACCTGATTCAATAGTTTTGTTCTGATTTGACGTAAGTGGGCAGGTTTCTTGAGCGATTCCTTGAAATTTGATTTTCGTATGGAAGGTTCTTACAAGAAGGCTTCTAATGACTCCAGCAAAATAAAAGGTTAAGACAAAAATACTCTCGGAGTGATTTCATCACAAAACTAACTTTTTTAAATCTTTTCTAAGAAAACGGTAAGTGTACGAAAAAAGTTGTAGGCCACAATGAAACCCGAGATTGAAAGTTTTTTTCAGAGATTCCTTTCTCCTCCCCTTCTCGCTTTACATTATCGAATCGCAGCCGCAAAAACTCCCGCAATTATAAATTTCCGGCGCCAGAAACTTCATCTGTGCGTGATTTTACATGAATAGCGTCTCTTAAACTTCCAGCATCTTGGTTTCATAATTAATTACCCAAGCACCATGAATGTAAATAGTAGAACATTTACGTAGGACCGAAGTTTGAGGAACAAGGGCCATTTGAAGGGCACTCCTCGCGATTGGCTGCTTTGACAACTTAATGGGGAAGTAATAACAATCGATTGGACAATTCCAAGATCTGCTAATTAGTTCTACAGTTGCCGCCGTTAACATTATCTCGACTATGAATTAGGGATTGGGACTAAGTTTGATTTATGACGCGAATTTAGCACAAAACAAATGGAATAATGAATGGGTAGTAAAAATGTTTTACGGACTGTTAAGTTCCTGATGTATGCAGTCTTTAATTTGAAGGTTTGTATTTACGGAATTTAGGGAATATTCACGTGAAGAATTTAAATGTTTGGATTGCTTGCATAGCTCAGGGGCTCATAAGCAATTTCAGTTATCTCTGAATTACTTTCTGCTTTTCAGACATTTCAAATCCGGCAGGATAGGCTCACTTCTTAGTTTCAGGAATAGAGACTCCACGATTTTTTAAAGACGTTATGATGCAGCTTTAAAAGTGCAACAAGCTTGGAAGCTCGCCCAAAACTCTTTAAATCTCGACTCGACTTTCCGGGGCGATACAAAATAAATTTTTCTACAAACACTATTAAAAACAGTTGTTTTAACGTTTGTTGACAATTGTTAAAAATGACATTTTATGATACCAGTATTAAAAGTCATTTACTTTTAACATTTATGTTAAAAGTGATTTACTTTTAACACTCAGTGTTAAAAGTGACAATGCAGCAACAATTAAACAAGCCCCGGCAACAAATTGTCACTATACCTTAGTTACAGCGAATTTCATGGACGTTTTCAACTAATAATATGAAAACTTTTGCTTTTAATCGAGTTTGTAGAAAAAATAGTGTATGATATGCGTGTTAAAAGTGATTTTATTTTGTTCGAAGGGATGGGCCACTCCGCTGCGCGTCGTGTCCCAAAATAAAATACCACTTTTAACACTTATATCATAAATAACTATTATTTTGCGACAAAGCGAATCTCTTAATAAACACTTCGCCCCCAGGAAATGCTACAACGAAAGAACTGAACCCCCCCGCCGCTGTCTTTTTCAATTACATCCCGGCGATATGAATTTAGGTCAGCGTGCGATTGTGAAAAGATCAGAGGAATTTGTGAGGAGACGATGCCGAGACATCTTATTTCGCTTTAACCATATGCCGCGTGAAGCTGCTCCATATATCTCCCCAAAAAAGAAACAAAAAGCCAGTTATTTTCCCGTAAGGATCGACCATGAATACCGTAAAAACCTGAAAAATCCATCTCGCTCGACTTTGTCCAGCAGGCAATTAAGTGTCGTGTCCACAAACTGGTAATAAGTTGCCGGAAAAACGACGAGTGTATTGTTGGACATTGCGGAAAAGTTATCGGAGTTTAATGGGAAACTTACACATTACAGTCGGACGTAATCGGGGAGACGGTATCGACTCGGTTCATTTGGGTCACGCTCTCCCGATGTCGATAAAATTATTCCGTATTATTCCTTGCGCCCCCGAATGACGATCTAAGCTGAATTTCTTCATGCGACTGGAATATTCAACTTGATACGTAACAGGTATGGAGTTGAAAGCTCATGAATTACACACCGGATGAATTTTTAAATAACGTTTCATTGTCGTATGAGAATTGCCTCGAGAACTAGTAATTGGTGTAATCCAGAAGGAAAGGTTTCATTTCCAAGAAAATGCACGAGTACGTGCTCCAGGAGGGACAGGAAATTCGACCCTTTCTAATGGGAGTCGGAGAATTCGAGCCGACGGTCAAGAAACTCGAGAGGTGGATGTGCGAGAAATATTGAAATTTGGTAGAATCCGCTGGTGAGATCCAAAGTTGTAACAGAACGATTTGGAAGGAGAAAACGAAGAATGAATTTACACTAAATTGGTAAAATGATTGCCCGAGCCTACCAATAAATATTTGCTCGAAGATAATCGTTTGGATGAATGATGATGCGGCAAAGAGAGGCCTTACGTGACCCTTTCAGTTCAATCTCCCATAATTCATCATTTCCGACGATGGGATCGGGTGAATCAATTGTTTCAGAACCCGATCTCATATCATATTTTCTAGTAAAAATTCTGCTTTTAGCGGAAGGAAACATTTGCTCAATACGGTTTGTCCAACAAATGATAAACTGAAAAATTTGGTCAAACGCTGGAGATTTGCCAGACACAATCCTCGTCACTGTTTCTGTTTGATTCACTGAATTATTTCAGCTGATCTGAAATCTGCAAAAATGGTGGATGCGCCACAGATACTCAAATCGAATTGAAACTCCCACCGGAATACAAACGAGAACTTTCCAGGTGAGTATAGGTTAAAACAGTTTATGTACGAGATTCCAGCAGTTTGCTCAATAAAAGTGAGACAAACGGCGGCCTCTATATTGATCTCGGCGGAGATCGTGCCGCTCACGAGGCCACCAGTGGCGCATCTATCTCACACCTCCAAATGAGCATTTAGCCCCACTAATGCAAAATATGTCATCGAATGACACCTGATGGTTCACAGGAGGTGCTCTAACGGTCGCAACTTAAATTAAACCAGAATTAAAATAGATGGTATCACCGGCCTTTATGAGGCAGTATAAACTTGGATAATTAGCGAGTAACATGTTCGACATTAAAAATACATTACGGATCTCGCGAGGGAAATTTAATTGTAATTGTTCGTTCAAATGTTTAGAATTATTGGCATTGAGGAGGGTTGAAAAATTTATGAGGCCGCGAGGAGTTCAAAAACTTCAGCGTCAAAAAGTTTGAGCGGTAAATTAGAAAAGTCCAAGTAGTTGCCGAGGTTTTCTGGGGGTGGTCAACTTTTTATTCATTGCCAACTAAAATATCCCAGTTTTATCCATTTTCGTTTTATACGTATTTTCAACAATAACATTATATGGAACATGTCATCAAATATGCATTTGAAATAGCTTTTGTCGCAAATGAGACAATAATTTAATATTATTTCCTATGCACTAATTATTAATAATTGAATAAGCCTGCATTCATTTTTAATTTAAATTGTTAGTTAATACTACTTAATATTCACAACACAAGAAATATTTACAAATCTTAAGAGAAAAAGTGAACAAAACCTGGAAGGGAAAAGGTAATTAATAGGTATCAAGGGACTAAAGTACAATTTTAATCCCGAAGCTAAAGCTTATGCACGAACGAACAAACCATTTGACACGATAATTTGATATTAGATAGGTACTTTAATAATTAAACACACCTGCGTTGTGTTCCTTCAAACATATTAGATATTGCCGATGCCGGTAAGAGTAATTAACATTACATTTATACATAAAAACAAGTCACTTTACTCCCGAGGGAAAGTTTGAATCCATTACTCCCTAACGGTAGGTAATAATAATCAACATTACATATTCATCTCAGTAATAGAACGAAGAATAGTTAAAATTAATTGCCAACTGGAGACGAGCTAAATTTTTTGTATTTATTTTTCAGCAAATAAGCTACCAGGAAGATTTAATAGTTATTTATGATATAAGTGTTAAAAGTGGTATTTTATTTTGTGAGAAGGGAAGTTTGGAACACGACGCGCAGCGGAGTGGCCCATCCCTTCGAACAAAATAAAATCACTTTTAACACGCATATCATACACATTTTTTTCTACAAACACGATTAAAAGCAAAATTTTCATATTATTAATTGAAAACGTCCATGAAATTCGCCGTAACTAAGGTATAGTGACAATTTGTTGCCGGGGCTTGTTTAATTGTTATTGCATTGTCACTTTTAACATAAATGTTAAAAGTAGATGACTTTTAATACTGGTATCATAAAACAATTGTCAACAAACGTTTAAACAACTGTTTTTAATAGTGTTTGTAGAAAAAACATAAAACGAGAAAATGGACAACTAGAAGAAGAAAAATAAACAGATTAGAAAGGAAATAACAGACTAAAGATAAATTCGAGTAATGAGAAGAACACCAAATAAAGAATAAACGTAGTATTTGCAGAATTTTAATAACAGTAAGTATAATAAAGATAGGAACATAAACCTGTAAGATAGAGTTTATAATAAGAAATTAAAGAAGTATCAAGGTGATATTTATAAACAGTGAACTTACCAAAAGCTAGATGGAAATAGGTACAATGCAATATAAAACAACAAAACTCAAGGAGAGAAGGGAAAAGGAAAAGTAATTAAAGCAGGCTTTAAAAAAATCACGATAAACGGAATAGAATGGAAATGGGACAAGAAGGAAGGAAAATTAAGAGCAGTGCAGAAAAAATTAAAACAGCAACAGATCTTCCAAAAAAACGTATATTAAATATATGACGCTGGCAACGAAAACAACACAAGGAAAGAAAATGGTCAAGAATAAACGTATGATAACGACATACAACGAAAAACCTTTGGAAAAATGCACTATACAAGATGTCCGGAAAAAACGAAGAAAAATATGAAAAAAAGTTTACATAAACATGTGTCCGGAAATCGCTCCTAAGGGGGCGCTTAAAATTCGATTTTTATTTAGTCAATTATTAAGTTTCTGCATACTATCTGACATCAATAAGCAACAATACATTGTTTTAGTTACTAATTTTTAAAATCCGTTCAGTTTTGTAATTTAATTTTCTCGAAAACGGTTGATCCTACGGTGTTATAACAAGAGCTGGTTTTTTATGTAATTTTAGTCAGGGAACCATATTCCGGAGAGCGATTGTCAAAAAAGTAACACATAAAAAATTTGAGTGGGGAAAGCTGAAACCCCTCTATTTTTCACGCAAATGGAAAAAGACTAACTGGTAGATAGGAAGGTAAAACAGGCAGTGAAAGGAAAGAAAAGAAATTTTAATGCAAAAAATATCTACAAACCAAGGACAAAATAAATAGTGTACAAAAAGCAAAGAAGACAACTCAAAAGAATAGTAGGAAGAGAAGGAAAAATCATGGAGGATCTTTGGCGATAGAATGAGGAAAGCATACCTAGAAAATAAGAAACGATTCTTTAGGGTACATTGAGAAATACGAAACTAAGAAGGAAATCAACTATAACAAATATAAAAGATAAAGACGAAAACGTTTTATTGGAGGAAGATAGAATATTTTAAGAAAAAGTTACAAGGAAGGAAAATGGACGAGAGAAAATGTCAGGTATTTGGACGCAATATAATCACAGAATGGAAAAATTAAAGAGGAAATAAAAGGAAGAACAACGGCGCGGCGGCAGGCAAATTATTTAACAGCGTTAAACATACGTTTTTAGGAAAGAAAGAAATACCAAAACACATAAAAGAGCAAGTTTTTAACAAAGTAGTAATACATAACGGAAAGACAAAAACTACAGTTCTAGAAAAGAGATTTTTGAAACGATTGAAAAAGAAGACAAGACGACAGAATTAGAAATATGACGCGGAGGTGTCCAAAAAGAGAGCAAGTAAGTATTTTTCAATTGGTAGATTGCTAAACTGTCGATACCACGCTACGAATCTAACAGAATTTTCGAAATAGACATCTGTCGACATGACGCGACCATACAAATTAGTTGCATCAAGAAACATCCTCACTTTTTTTGACCATTATTCGCCATTCGTTATCCTGTTGTGAAGGTTGATAGCTTTGTTAACGGCTTTGGCATTGGATTGTAGGTTTTTGTTGGATATACTTCACCTAACGATGTTGAAAAGCAAACTACAGTTAAAATTCCTAAAGAAGAATTGACAACTTAGACCCCAATGCAGGATTTTTATTCATAAAAAACTACAAAGGCTCAGTTACACTCCACAACAAAGCGCTTCAGATTCCACGTGCGTCTGATTCTCTTTGTGTTATTCTAACGATGTTGACATTGGAGTAAACAATTTTTTTAAGTACAAAATCTTCATCTTGAAAAATAGAGGATGCGTTGAGATAATCCCTCCATAGAAAATTATTTAAAGTGCAAGGGTTCCCCCAAATCTGATCCCCATTTGGGGGATTTAAAATACGGTCGGGCTAATAACACCCCTCTACTCGTCCATCCGAAAAAAGCAAATCCTAATGAATATCGATCGCACCTGAGCCTTGAACTCACCTTCCAAAGAAACTTCCATCCCTTTATCACATCTCTCAGTTTATTTGTTATTGAAATATTTAATAGCATTACATTGCGGCGACAACTCTCGCATGCTAATGCGTCCGAGATGAAAAATGGTCGGAATCTGCCCGCTTTAGTAAAATTCCCGGGATGTCACAAGAGGGAAATATTTGAGGCGGCTTTTTGTCGAAGGTCAATTTGAATGCCTTTTATTATATGACACATCTCCCCGGGCGAAATCGAATTCTGGTGCAACAAAGTCACGCGTCACTGAACCTTCCTGAAAACAAGTCGAAAGGGCGGAATGCAATAAGCGACACTTGTCAATTGGATTATTTCATCGAAAATAAAAATTCGAGCGAAGATATTGCGGGGACTTGTCTAAATTTTATTGTCAAATCATTATTTATGGCGCGTTTCAGTTTTATTAATCGTAAAGTGAGGACATTGTTACGTCTTCTAGGATTGGGATAGAAGTGAAGACGTGGACTAGATAGGATGCAAAGCAGTTTGATTACCTGCATATCATGAATGTGAAATTCTCGTTTGATTGCGTGTAAGAGACGATTCATGTATATTAGCGATTCCACGGAAATTGTATTATTTTAAGGGTGATATTTTATGTTCATTGCTGCAAAAAGTAACAGAAACGATAGTCCGGTGTTTTGAAATCATTGGAAAATAAGTAAGTGGCAAAACTACCAAGAGGACCCCGTCCGGTTACGTAACAGAAATCAAAAATCAGCTTATAAAATTTGAACTTTGGAGTAGAGGTTAAAAATTGATCAAAATCCAAATATAAATCTCTGCTACTTATTTAAACGTGGAATGAAATGTCACTGTCCCTCAATTTAGGAGACGTCTCAACAGAGACGTGCGAGAAAACACAACAAAGACGACATTAAAACTAAAAACCCTTCACACGATTTTTCCTCCAGAGAGACCCCCCCCCCCCCGATCCCACTATTATTTGCACATCTCATATTTCTAAGTGACGGAAAGAGATTGCATTCCGTCACACATTCCCGCAATTTGACGATATACCCACAAGCGAGACACAGAAATTTCTTCACATTTTCAATTAACAAAACACCACGTGGACGGCAATTTAAATTAAATTATTCACTTCATTTAATCGGTTAATTACTGTCTGTCGTTTTTTATCGCAACACTACGAATTTATTACCACCCACGAGCGTTATTTTCCAATTAGATCGTCTCAATCGAGTTTTCTGTCCAAATTAACTGACATTGTGCTAAGATATTAAAACAAACTTACCACGCAGAACTTACGGCTCTAGCGACTTACCTGCAACAAAAATATTATTAGAACATTGCGGATTAATCAAACTGGAAATGGAATGCTTTGACGCTTAACTTCAAACCGTTAGAAATTTAATTACGGTTTTTTGATGTTCAGGAACATTAGTTATGCTCGAAACAGCTTGAGAAGCGTAAAAGTTTTGCTCGTAAAAAAACAATTACCTGAGGTACTTTGGAATTTATTATAGATTTGTTGAAAAAACTTTACGAGTTGTTGTTGAAAGGCGGAGAGGCGGTGTGTTGATTTCTCCCTTTCCAACAGAATTTTCCTATAAGGTATACAAATGTTTGTCTTAAAGGCCATTCAATTTAGCTTCTACAATTTTTGTTGTTTCTTCTTGTCCGTCGAGATAAGAATTCGGCAAATATTGTCGCGGCATTAAATTAAAGCTGAATTAAATTTCTTGTTTACAACAGTAGAAAGAAGAGATAAACATTGTCGTTGGTTCTGAGATGGTTTTAATTAACAGAGGTTTTGCTCGATTTAATCGTTCGACAAAACATTTTAAATGAAGTCGCAAATTGTACCTATGACCATCTCAAAGCTAACGAATGCTATTTTGGTGTTGAAGTACTAGAAAAATCCTCTTTGGATGTTGAAAAATAAAAATGCACTTCCTGCAATTAGTTAGAGAAAATCTGAAAATAGCAAAATGATAAAACCCACGTTCAAGTCAACTGAAACGAAGTGGAAAAGTTTCCAGAGATTTATGGAGCGAAAAGCGAATATTCTGTTAAAAAAGTCTATTTTTTGAGTCTCCTTGCCTAGAGATTTTTTAATTTTTCCACTAGTTTTAAATCGTTTAAATGGCTGTTAGTTGTTCAGACATAATGCAGTTTCTGCAATATGACAAGCAGTAATAAATGGCCCTAAGGTAGATTTCACAGTCGGGTAGCATCTGCCAAACTCATTAAAGTCCCACTTGAAGTACAATTACTCCGTACATCCGCTTTTTTCCAGTCGAAGG
Organism: Pycnomerus fuliginosus; assembly: GCA_963924575.1. Lineage (NCBI taxonomy): Eukaryota > Metazoa > Arthropoda > Insecta > Coleoptera > Zopheridae > Pycnomerus > Pycnomerus fuliginosus. The sequence goes on along the minus strand of OZ004624.1, from coordinate 8,915,282 downwards.
AATAATAAATTGTTAAACTTTATCCTTAAAAACCGCAATCCTAATCTGAATTACATTCCATAAAGGGGGTTATTTAAAATTTATTGCTCGACTGGTTAAATTCAGACATGCCACAAAGCATCAGCCGACTGTTATTTCGCACTCGGATGGGCCCCCAAAACAGGCTCAACCAGCGAAATCGATGCAAAAGGCGAGCATGTAACCACCTTAGCTCCTCCACATAAATAATTCACCAAAACATTTGCATTTTTAACGAGCAGATTCCTCCGCCCTCGATATCATGACCCGTTTAAATTCGAAATAGCTGCGGCATATCAATTTATAATAAAATAAAATATATCCCCAAAACTTGTTCAAAATTTAATTAAAAGTTATTTATGGGGAGGGGAGGAAAAATCGTGGCGAGAATGGCCTAGGGCTAGAGGAATTCGGCGAGGTTTTCTAATTAATTTCCTTTAATATTCACCGATGGTGGGTTCAAAGGATTGCTCTCTTTGAAAGTTTGGGACTTTGGGACACTAGTTTAAGGGGGTGACAGGCGACAGCTGCGAAATTTTTTATCCAATACACCTAAATAATTAAATTTTGAAGAACAAAAGTCGGTGATTATCCTTTTGTGAACATAATCCACTGATTACTAGAGACAATCGAATGATTATTTTTAACCTGGAGCAGTTACTAAAATCGATTGAAAAAACATCAAATCTTTAAATTTTGGGATCCTGTAGGTGATTATGCTATTTTGGGCTATATCGACTGATTACATTTAATCATTTTTAATTTAATCTTAAACAGACACTTCATATTATGTATTCAAGGAAAGACTCCGTGGTTGTGCGGAAGGGGAATTCTGTAACAACAATTTTTTAACGTTTCGCCTTTTTGACACATCTGTGCGTCTGCGGAGGCATTACTAGGTGCAGATTGATAAAATCTGCACCCAATTCCACCAGTGAGACCAGCCGCCCCTACATACACATTAACGTGATAAACATCTACAAGAATACACATCGCATTGATGTACATCTTCCGGGGGTTTTTTAATTTTAAGTAGTCTTCTCAGCCGCGTTATATTTTTCAACTGCCGTATAGGTCTTTTGTTTCTGTGTAATTTTTACGGACACTGTTAACGTTATTTAGTGCTATATTTACAAATTCCGTGAAAAATTAAAAGAAAAAGAAGTATATAATGTTAAAAAGTAACAGTCTAAAAATAAAGTACCTACAAATTAATCAGGAGCCGACTTGGCTTAAAAGTGAGAAATTACCCATTGAACACATAAATATGTGCCAGTTAAAAATAATCATGACGTAAACTGCTTTATATCCTTCCATCCCTGTGGATTTAAAACAGATCACGTGTTTATATTGTCAACTGTTCGCGAAAACAAAACGCAAAAACAGCAAAACCATTGTGATGCATATCAACAACAGGCCCCTAAATTCAATTCATTTGGTAGATAATAAAATTTCGTTCGATTATAAAACCGCCGGGAAAATGGTAGAATATTAAATTCGCAGCTAGACAAAATTCTAATTTGCTTTTATCACGATGCGGAGCGGAAATATTCCCTCGGCGGTTCTTTAAAAATTCTTGTTTTAAGCCGTTCTATTTTACGCGGAAGCTGTTCGGCCGCGCTGGGCCTGGTATGCAAAGTGGCCTATTGTTATGGAAAATTTCCACTTGCACCACTTAATTAGGAAATTGTGTTGACTTTTCAGTTAAATTTTATTGTTTTAGCGTATTGAAGGAAGTTTGTCCGCAGATATTTGAAATACTTATTGCTGTTGAATATTCGTGTCCTATTATTGTTTAGATTTTCCAGCTGAAATATAAATTTCACCCTTGGAATTAATTCCGTAATTGTGTAATTACTTAATTGGCAATTACGAAATTATTTTGGAATTCACGAAATTAATGGAACTAATTGGAATTAGATGAGAACTGGAATTAATTGGAATTAATGTACCTACTTACCTAATTATATTAAGTACCTAATTGAGCTCTCCATCAGAGCCCGGAGGTTTTTATCAAGTCGAATTTAAGTCAAATTATTGAATACCTATGTTTAGACTCGGGGGGCAATTCAGACTCCGGGGGCAGAAAGCTCAATTATAACAATAATTATTGATGTTGTTAACATTAATTCCAACCAATTCCACGTCTTTGAATAATTTCATATTGATTCCCATTAATTCCAGTTAATACCAACTATACTCCTGTTGTATTAATTCGTTTCCAATTCCGTCAATTCCAAAGTAATTCGCAGTTAAATCCGAAATTCGACAATCAATTCCAATGCACAATTCAACTGTAGTCAGTCTATGTATAATGTTACAAGAAGTTAATGCGGAAGTAATTTAATGTAATGTAATCTTGTAGAGAATTTAAGGTAAGTATACCGTCTTGAGTGGTCAATCTTACTTAGTTTTCGAAATATTTGCGAAAAAAGAGAGTTCTTCGTTCTTATAAGTAAAAAGTTTTTCAAGATATTAGAGCTTATGCTCGCTAGTTCAGGATACTTAGGAAAAATAGTGGAATTAATTCCAATAGTTTTGAAAAATCGCGATACATAATTGAAATAGTCTGTGATTTAACATACTAAAAGTCCCCGACTGTAGGTGTTACGCTCCGGCCCTTAGTGTCACGAAATGGAGCGCGCCGACGGTTTTTCACTTTTATTTCGATAACTATTAATAATATCGATTTCATAGTAATAACAAAAATTAATAGCTATTAACATACCTAGGAATGTTATGACTATCATAACAGACGCAGATGTCAATTGAAATCCGAGCTCGGAGAGCGAGGATTTTAAGACATCTAAGTCTGTTATGATTCATAACATCCGAGGTTTGTTCAATAGTTTATCGGTTTAAAGCGATTAAAGCCAAAATTAAAAAAATGTTGCGTGAATTCGCGTCATTTTGACAATCGAGATGACAGCATTTGAATGGGGTCATTGTTGTCATGAATGGTTAATGGGCTTGTTGTCTAGAAACCATTAGATAACGTTATGATCTGCTTACCAGCCTATTTTTATGCATGTTAAGAACGCTTTAATCGCCTGAAACCGGTAAAGCTTATTTAATTTCGCATAAAAAAGATATAATACACTTTTTCGGAAGGAGCCATTGTTTCGCAAATATTCAACTTAAAACATTTTTTTTTTGTTGGGCCTCGGTGTTTGGGGGTTTGCTTCTGATTAAAAGTTTGAAATTGTGGGCTCAGATTCTGATTCAGCGCCAAAAGTTTATGCAATATACCAAATTTCATAATTTCAGTATGAACGGTTTCGGAAATATAGAGGAAAGACCGTCTTCAGGGTGCCCCATTTGAAGGGGCGTAGCTCCCTTAGAAAGCATTTTCGGCAAATGTTTATGTGAACTTTTCTTCATAAAAATACCTGAGGAATCACCCATTAAATTTTTGCCGCATTTTTAGGAAACACCCTGTATTATAGTCAAATTACGGCACAATGATTGCATATACGAAAAAAAGTCACTCCATATTTTTTGTAGAGCATTTTATAAGCTTCAAATTCTATTACCACTACAATAACGATAGCGTCAACGGTTTTAAAGATAAAAGCAAAAGACTACTCGTGCGTATTTTATGCGCTGGAGGCTCAAGCGCACCACCCCCGGTTGGGGACTTTTTCTACATTTATCAGCAAGCCACACAGAATAAGTATGCCAAATTTCAAAACTATTGGATTTAATTCCCCTATCCAACAATATTTTGTCTAAATACCCTGAACTACGCGGCTAATCTTGCAGCATGTTAGGAGGACCTAGCCTCGGCTAAAATTTTAATATTTTTGCAATCACATTCATATTTTAGCAGAAATATGAAACGAAATGAATCCATCTTCCATATCGGCGAATCATAAATTCCACCCTTCACGCTATTAATGGACGCCGACCATTAATTCCAAAACCCGATATGCTCAGACCCTGACCTTCCAAAGCCTAATTTGAATGCATGGTGATTACGCATCATGATTATCGTTTGTCTTTATTTGGAACCTGACAATGCATTACCAGCAAATGCACGTTTATTAATTAGTTCGGTTGCCCTGGATGCAAATTCTTAGGGGTCGAGCAAAGGCCAATTTGGCGAACGTCTCCGGGACGTTCAACCCTAATTTGATTAGATATCGTGTGTCCGGAATTCTACACGAAAATAATCTGATAAGGCGAAACTTGAACGAAGTGGGTAATTAACTGGATGGGGGCGTTCTTTTTTGCACTTTTGGGCGTTTGTAGAAAGCAAATTATGTTTACAAGTCACAAATGGTGGAATTTTCTGAAAGTACGATAAAAAGTAGATAGTCCAACGTTATTTAGTTTCTGCGGAAACGTAGAGGTGTCATATTTTTCTTTTTTTATTTCCAAATTACCACAAAAAATGTGTAAACGGAAGAAAAAACTGTACATTTACACAAAAACTGTCAGTTTATACAAAAACTGTCAATTTACACAAAAACTGTTTTACACAAAAACTGTAAAATTACGCAAAAACTGTCAATTTACACAAAAACTGTAAAATTACACTTGCAGCACTTGTCCACTAGTCCCGTCACGTCACGTACCGTACCTACCCATAGTGGCCGCTGTTTGGCGGGAATTTTAAAACTTTTTGAGTAAATTGACAGTTTTTGTGTAAATTTACAGTTTTTTCTTCCGAAATTACACATTTTTTGTGGTAATTTAGAAATAAAAAAGAGAAAAATGTGGCACTTTTTCCTATTTTTTTCCGTGAAACAACTACATACCCCCAATCCGCATCCCCATTGCCTCGCTATCATCCACCATCTGTTTCATTCTCGGAGTTAACCTCTGTTTTTAAAAAGTAGAAGTAATTTTTGACCTGCAATAGGTACTTCAAACAAAATTCCTTACTGCTTCTATTCGCATTCTAGTCCTTCATATTCCATTTACTCTAATTTAGCATTCCTTCAGCAAGCAACCTTGTGCCGCATATTCTCCACGCTCCAGTATGCCGTTCTCAGCCCAACAAGATTAAAGGATCCAATTTTTTCACAATCCGATCCAATTCCTCCGACTCCAAAGTGAATTTTATTGTTTTGTCGACATCGTTAAAATTCCAAATTGCCAACGTACCCTCTGAAATTATTCCGGTGTTGCTGTTTGCTCGCATTAATTGAGTAAACAGGGATGATTACAAAAACTGCCGTCGGGTGTGCGAGTTATTCATTGTAAAAATTTATTCCAAGCGGAGTTTTGGATGGAGTGTCGACCCACATTTTTGGTGAAGTGCATCTTTGTTGTTGCAAGGAATGGGCATGCTCTAGAAACAAATCGAGTGCTCTGAATAACCAATTCTAGGCACCGGCAGCTCTTCCACTTTGAAATGCATATTCTCTACGTGACATGTAAATAGGTTTGTCCTGCAGGATTTGCAGGGTCTTATCTAATAGCCCTCACGATGGAGGCATTAATAATGTTCAGAATTTTATTGTGAAGAGAACTTCACGATTTTGGGCGAATTTGCACCACACTAAACCAGACTAAACGCTTAAAAGTCAAATTATGATAAAACAGGGACTTATTCGGTACCTATTTCAAGGAGATTAGCAGAAACACCCCTTACAAAATAACGAATATGAAACGGGATGAGAATTCCGTTTTTTGTTGTTCTTGATTGAGAATGATTTGGTGGATGCAGGATGACATTCTGATGACAAAAAGTGACACTTGAACATGAAGGCGGGGGGAGGGGGGTTAATAGTATATTGTTTGATTAGAGTAAAACGGACACTTTTTGTGATGAGGCCCGAAAGTTTGTTGGCGGACGAAGTGAGCCAACAATTCCAGGCGAACCACAAAAAGTGCGTTTTATTCCGAATGAAACATGCTATTTTTTCTTCGAACGTGTCAGTTGTAACATAGCAGAAAACAAGTAAAAACTCAAATTGTTCAAATTTATTATCATGATAATAAAACAAGCCTAAGAAAGTCCACCCAACAGTGGCCAGTGCCAAATATAAATTACCAACCTCGAGAGAGAAACAAAACGCTACTTTACTGTGCAAACAGTTTCCATTTCAGTTATTAGGTGGCAGTGAAAAACGCCGTGTTACAATTGACCCACGTTACAATTGTCACCGGTCTCCCCTACATGTTAATGCTGTTTTGGTAGCCTCACTGAAGGTATTTTTCAAAGAGTTTTTGACGTTTCTGAATTATTTGAAGGCCAATCATTTTTGGAGTGATGTATTTTTATCACTTATAAAAAGAAAGCTATCTTTTTGTCAATTATACACGCGTCACGTCATTGGTTCATTTTCAACGAGATTATCAATAAACAAATTGCTGTCATACAGTTTCAATGATTTAATTTTGCCCACCAATTTTTTCTACGTTCTCCACGAAATCTCCCACCACATCCTTAACTTTTCCCTCGGCTTACAGAATATCAATAACGTCATCCCCGAAAGGATAAGAAAGTCGTATTTTGTCTTCGCAGCGAGACAAATGAACACTGTACTTATTTTTCGCCCCAGGAAATATGCACTGCAGCAAACTAGGACGCAGACATAAAACCTGCAACTTTAATATCGATATAAATGCAAAAGTAGTAAAATCCGCTGCACTTTTGGATATAATTTAGCAGCTTAACAGCCACTAAACCAAATTATTCGCAGTCTTCCTAATCCTCCGAGGAATTTCATTAAACCGAAAAAAGCACACGTCCCACTTGAATTCCTCGTAATGACGCCGTCCTAGTTATACAAACTAAAAATTCAATTTCATTTTCGTCGCCAATAAATCAGCCGCTTCCTTAGGGGTGGGTGGTTGCTGCGGCTAGAAGTGACTTATTGGGTTCAGCTAAGCGGTTTCGCGCATTGACTACGCCACTACAACTAAATCCCTTGGAATATAATAGTGAACAAGTAATTTCAAAGGGCAACAGTAACATTACGCCGCCCCTTGCCACCAATTACCGTCAGAGTGGAGGTTACAGATACGCAGACACTAATGAACGTTTTCCTGCCATCCTCGCTATTTTTAGGCCGGAAACCTAGTTAAGATCGTAGAATGACCGCGAAATATTTTGCCCGGGGGGTGTGAATGAAGTTCGTTAGTGATGAAAAGCGGTTTTATTATTCGTGTTTTTAAGTCTCGCCTGTAACGTGGAGTTTGAATAATACTGTAATTGAATTTATTTTGTGTTTTTTATAGCCAGAACGTTACCACTTTTCACACTTTTCTATGATTAGAAATTAGAATATCAGATTTTGAGAATAGATCAAAGAAAATAGTATATTGTGTAACTAGTAAAAAAAATGTTATATTCCGGGACGATGATGGAAGTAACCATCCCGGAATATAACGGGTGTCCTAAAAAAAACCGAACGAAATATTCTCGGTAATAACTCGTGCATTTCTTATCCGATTTGGATGAACCTGGCCTTAAATTGAAGCCAAGGAATCAGGCTTTCGAACTGTCTAAGAAATTACGACAGATGGTGCTGCAATAGTTCTCTTAGTGATACTTGTCTCAAAGGTTCATTTCAGAGGCGTGGGGATTGGTCAATTATCAACCAGTCGTTATGAGACTCACATGACTTTGAAGGACGTTCATTTTTCTTCAAGAATCTTGTTTCAGAAGTTAATTTGGTTCACGCATTGACTTTCTGTGATTATTTAAAAAATATGTGTTTTCACATTTTTTCATGCAGAATGACCCTGACTAAAGTAACAATGAAGCAACAAGAGCTTAATTCTCAGTAATAACCTTTAAATTTCCTCCAGTTCGCATCCGCTTGTGGTTTTCATTCAATTAGATCCAGTATTACTGAAAATTAAGCTGAAAATGCATCACTGTTACTTCAGTTATGGTCATTAGGCGTGAAAATAAGGGAAAACTCATGATTTTTAAAAAATCCCAGAAAATTAATTCGTGAATCATAACGAACTTTTGAAAGAAGCTTTTTGAAGAAAAGTAAACGTGCTTCAAGGTTATTTTTATCTCATAACCATTGGTTGTTAACTGACCAATCCCCATGCACGTAAATTAAGCCTTTAAAACAAGCATGGCTAAGGCTACTACGGCAGCGCTATCTGTCATGGTCTCTTGAATGAATCGATAGCCTGATTCTTTAGCTTTAATTTAAGTCCACGTTCATCCAAATCGGTTAAAAAATGGATGAGTTGTCCCCAAAAATATTTCGTTCGTTTTTTTTAGGACACCCGTTATATTTTCCTACGTGTTGCACATACTATTTTTCCTTAGATCGCGCAATGCATTAATCGGGATTGCCTTTGAGAAAAATGTTTTTTCGTCGATCGAATCTGGAAACGTCATATTCTTGACATGCAATTATCATCCGAAAGCTTACGTTTCCAGGACTGCGTCATTTGCTAGGCAACACGCACTAGCTGTACTGGAATAGCGCTTTTTCCGGCCTAGGCCGGAAAAATATTCCTGTACTGTTGAAAAAATAGTTCCTTTCATTATTTCTGTCAAGTTGCGCAATCGACGAAAAAATAGTGTGTGCAACATGAAGGAAAATATATATTCCGGGACTCTGATGGTTGCTGGTCTCGGCTGCGCCTTGTCCATTAATCTTCCATCATCGTCCCAGAATATAATATTTTTCCTACTAGTTACACAATATACTATTCCGGATTAGTTTGGAATAGTATATTAAAAAACACGTTTCATAAGGCCAATTATTATCGCACGAGGATGTTTGGACGAGGGCGAAAAGCCCGAGTTTTACAAAATCCGAGTGCAATAAGAGCCTTAAATGTCATGAGAACTGGCCGTCCAGAATACCTAAAAAATAAAATTCAACTGAGATCTGATGTGCATGATCGTTCACTTAGACTTTGTGACCTCACGGTTAGCGTGCCCCAACATTCACTTTCCTCTTTCAGGGCTTCTTTTTCATATCTGGCAGCTCATATTCTAAATTTCCTACTCAGAAATCACAGAAATTGCAATCTAGCTGGCTCGAGTCATGCTGTAGTAGCCTCCTTAAAATCATCTCTATTGGATGGGACCTTGGTCAATATTTCTCTTAATTTGTTTTGATCGCTTGTTAATACCTGTTTTTCAGGTTCTAATCGCACTTGCACTTGCCTTTGTTGTTAGTTTTTTTCTTGTTCTACTTTCTTCTGGGGGAGGATTAAAATCAGCGCTTGCTGTTCCTTCCCTTTTGAGCTCTCATCTGTAGTTTGCTATTACTCTAAGTATATTTATGTACCTTAAAAAATACCGTTATGTTTACCAGGATTGAATTTTTGTTTTTTGTTTTGATAGCTCAATAAATGTATATTATTATTATTATTATTATTATTATGAAACACGTTTTTTATACAATTTTTTCTATTTCGGTTACCCATAACCTGTTAGAACAAAATTGGTTTTCCATTTTCATAGACAGGTCAATGTTCGCTTGACAGTTGGTGATTGTTGGACACAATCGTTGTCTAGGTTATGATGTAAACAAAAGCCGTGCTCTAATGGAGCACATTAGAGAACGCGTTTGGGTGCTATAAAGTGTTCATTAGGAAACCGAAATAGAAAATAGTATATTAAAAAACACGTTTCATAAGGCCAATTATTGTCGCACGAGGATGTTTGGACAACGAGGGCGAAAAGCCCGAGTTTTACAAAATCCGAGTGCGACAAGAGCCTTATGAAACGCGTTTTTTATACAATTTTTTCTATTTCGGATACCAACTTGTTAGAAATAAGAAAATATTCATTTTCAAAGACAGGAGTCAATGTTCGCTTGACAGTTGGCGATTGTTGGACACAATCGTTGTCTAAGTTACAATGTAAACAAAAGCCGTGCTCTAACAGAGCTCATTAGAAAACGCATTTGCGTGTTATAATATATAGAAAATAGTATATTGTGTAATTAGTAGGAAAAATATTATATTCCGGGACGATGATGGAAGACCATCAGAGTCCAGGAATATATATATTTTCCTTCGTGTTGCACAAGTACAGGAATATATTTCCGGCCTAGATCGGAAAAAGCGTTATTCCAGTTCAGCTACTGCGTATTCCCTAGCAAATGACGCAGTCCTGGAAACGTAAGTTTTCGGATGATAATTGCAAGTCAAGAATGTGACGTTTCCTGCATTATCGACGAAAAATTTTTTATCTGTACAGCTAGTACCATGTATTGCCTAGCAAAATGTCATGCAGTGACACAGTTCTAGAAACGCAAACTTTGGAATGATAATTGCAGGTCAAGAATGTGCCGTTTCCAGTACGATCGAAGAAAAACTTTATAGCGGCGAAGGATGTCAAAAAAATGAGATCTTATAAATGAAAGAGTAATACCTAAGTTTACAATATGGGGTAAAGGAGAAGGAAACTCTTTACAATCGAACAAAGAGAAAAGAAAGAGTATATTGGTCATTAGAGACCGTCTTAATGGAATAAAAAAAATGTATGAAATGCAAGTACTTACATTAAATGCAAATGAACAAAGTATAATAGCTTTCTGTACAGTAAACGATCTTTTTGTTTTCAACATCAGGACACTAATAAATTTTAGAGAATGATGGAGAGGAGGAAAGAAAAATCAATAATTGATTTATTAATAATGGAAAGGACAGAACGCGGAAGAATAAAAGAAGCGAAGGCATGAAAACTACAATATGAAGCTGGAAGGGTGATCATTATTTAATAGTAGAAGGAAAGAATAATGAGTTTATGAGCGTCAGATTGGAGGAAAACGAAATCAAGTTTAAAGAAGAAGTAATAATCCAAAGCTGAATAGGGAGAATTTTTTTTCACAAATGCTTTTAGCCACTGATAAAAAGACAATTTCAACTTCATTCCCTTTGTTTCCTGTTTCGCGACACTGTTATTTTGTGGAATTTTGATTAAGCTATTTGTTGCATGTAATTGGTTCCTACTTCATCAAACGAAAATATCTCCTTTTTCTTTCATTTGATACAAATATCAAACTCATTGCTGAAAATTGTACAATTTAAAAGCAATAAACCATATTATTACCATTATTATAACTTTCCAAAAATACCTCCACTGGTTCTCGAGCTGCTGCAATTACAAGTTTTTGGATTTTTCACTCTTTTGACTGTCAGAGGAGAATCCTAGAATCTAGCAGCGTATGAAATGAGGTTTTTGCGAAGGATAATGGGGAAAGACAAGAAAGGATACATCGAGAAACTCAACTATAATGGTGGAATCGGTGGAACAAAATGACAGAGGAACACGCATCAGGTGAAAAAGAAAGGGAAGATCCAGAAAGTCGTGAGATGAAGGAATGGGGAACGAAACAACGGAAGCCCTTAATTAAAAAATGGCCAAGCTTAACTCCAAAGCCTCAACACTGAAAGATACAAGAGGGATACCGCGGATAAGTAAGTGTGTAATAAGCTAACTTAGTTTAAGTTGTGAAAAATGAAATGCTGTTTCAAAAACGAGCTGTTTGACCATTTAACCGGTTACATAGACCTTAAGCTGTTTTCAGATCTTTGACCTCATCCTACAGTACTGTTCCCAACAGAATAGCAATACAGGTCATGAAAGGAGACTTAATTTAGTCAGATAATTAACTTTTCACCTAATAGACCAAAAGGAAGCCAATTGGCAGTAGCTCCTGCACTAAGCTGATTAACTGTGGGGAAATTGTCGCACATGCGCCCCAATTAAATCCCGAAATAATTATTTTGTTTCCCCTTTAATAATATCCACTCTATCGAAGCATGTTTCAACGTGTTCCTGGCAATAGCAGGCCATTACCTTAAAATTAATTACATTCCATTCATTTGCGGGGAGTATATTTATATTTTATACCTATTGGTCCATAGAATTCAATAGGTATTAAAGATTAGCGCCAAAGTCATTGAGTCATTCAATCCGTATGAAAAATGGATGGGAACTGCACAGAAGCCAGCTTCCGAAACGGTTCTACATGATTTATAATTATCGAGCCGTCGCGACGCAGGAGACGCGGTTGACGGCGCTTCACTCGTGCATGGCTGGAAAGTTCATTGTTTCGCCATCTGCAGGGCGACGCCTGAACAAACGGCGTCGGAAGTGATTTTCGCTCACGGTTCGTTGAGGCAGGGCGCTGTGGACTAAATGATGAGATGGAGCTGCTGGGAATTTATTTGAGAAGGACGGCCACGTGCGCCGGAATTCCACAGGTTGCATTTACATGAATTTTACGCACCATAGGATGGAAGAGTGAGAATAACTTATTGAGATAGTCGGCTTGCACTTTGTTGCAGAAAAAAAAATCTTTGGCCTCATACAAGTGAATTTTGATGGATTGTATTAAAATGTTTACAATTCAGACCAAAATACACATCAAGGAAGACAAAAATGACTAGAATTAATGGATTTATACCTAAGTATGTTTCCGACCGATTTCCGACCATTGCATTGCCATGCCATATCAACAACGTCTTTCAAAAGAAGTCCGGTAACCCAAGAATCATAATTTTATTAGACAGCGCGGTGCGACGTTCCAGTTTTCGTCGGTTTTTCATCAATTCCGGAATGTCGTTCCAAACGTTATTTCAGGAGTGACGAAAAATTAAACATTTGTATAGGGACCTTTCGATCATTTACACAATGCAACGGCATCGCTCTTGTGAAATAATGTTTGGAACGACATTTCGGGAAAAAAAAACCGCACGTTAAGAAGTGAAGCGCACCGTATTTGCTACGAATTTTCGGTCCGTAAGTACAGGTTTATTTACAAAAATAAGTCCCCACATGCTGCGAGTATTTTTCGTGTAATTTTCGATAGTTCTAATTTACAACAGTCACTTTTCTCACCCTCCTTAACTTTTCATCTTCCTTCATAATTGTGCAAAACCCGAGCGTTAATTTGGCAAAATTCGCTCAATTTTGTTTTTCTTCGGTATGTAATAAAGTTTGCTTTTGGATAATATTTACTTTTTTCAACCCCCCTCGCAATATTTCAACCCTCCAAAGTTTAAAATTGCATAATTGGCTTATTTTTGTGTTATTTTCTGTAATTCTACTTAACTTCGCTTAATTTTCGCCCCTTTGACTTTTCATCATCACCACCCTTTACAATTTTTCAACCCACTAAGTACATATTTTGCTACATTCGTCTAATTCATTGTTCCTGGCCTCCAAGGTTTTTTTTTTAGTTTCTCTACTGTTATTTAAATTTCCAAGTTTTCAGTTTCTACAACTACTACTCCTTAAGCAGGGGTTGAACTTTGATCATTTTTAAAATGCTTTCAATCCCTTTTTGCAGCATGCATTAATCAGGTTAACTAGAATATGTATTACTTTACGATTCAAATAAACTTAGTATTATTATTATTATTTCGTTTTTTCTTCGGGAAGAAGTTGAACTCATATGACTTATGCTTTTGCTTTTTCACTTTTTCCACCCCATTCGCAATACCTCAACCCCCCAAAAGGAAAAGCATGATTGGCTTATTTTCGTGTTATTTTCTATAATTCTGCTTAACTATACGGTTAATTTTCATCCCCTTAATTTTTCATCCCAATTTACAATTTCTTAACCCCCTAAGTGTCTATTGTAAATTCGCGTAATCGTGGCAACGCACATCAATCACATTAACAGCAGGCCGGATTTCAAAATTTAATAAATTTTGACCCTTGCTGTTTTGTTGACAACGATGATAAAAAAAAGAAATTTATAAAGAAATGATTTTATGTTGTGATTCGTAGGAAAAATAGTGCACACAACTCGCACGAAAGTGTCTATACAATGCATTCGTGTGATATAAGCCACTTTCGTAGCTCGTTATGTAATATACCATTAATTAGTTAAATAAATTGATAAGGTATATAGGAAATAATAAATCCCTCCCTCTTGGTAAAAAACTCTGTATTTAAATTGTGACTAGTTTCGACATTTCATATGTCATCTTCAGACCTAAAATATAGAGAAGATGACATATGAAATGTCGAAACTAGTCACAATTTAAATACTGAGTTTTTTACCAAGAGGGAGGGATTTATTATTTCCTATATACCTTAATTATGGACCCTCTTTACACTACATCCATTATTTACAAAAAAAAAAAAAAAACAAAAAAAAAAATTGATGACTAGCAATTTATTACATACGCGCGTGCGGTAAGAATGTTGCTGCAATTGGTATAAGTAGTGATATAACGGCAATATGTCGTATGAGTCGTACTTTTGGTTGTATGTATTTACCTAGATAATTAGAATATTACGTAAGGAGAGTTGTAAAAGAAGCATATTACGCACGTGTGGAAGAGGTTGTACACGAGCCGCGTAGCGGCGAGTGTATAATTCCAAGTGCAATTGCCTTACAACTCGAGTTGCGTACGATACTTTTTCTACGACCACACAATAGGTACATAAATTTTCAAAAGTAGTGTAACGAACCAGTCCACCAATTTTAAAATAATGGTACAAGGACTATGCCTTGTAAATTGGTGAACCGTTACTTGCTCCCTAAAAATTCATTTTTTATTCCCACCTCCTAATTTTTACTGTATCGAGGAACATTCCAATAGCACACTGAGTCATCAAAACCTTCAAAAAGACCAGAAACGTCAAACAAGCCACCTTCTTGCAGTTGCAGGTCATGAACTATCCGAAGTCACCGAGCGTAGTCATCTAAGTAGCCATGACATTTTAATTTTCATTCAAAACATCCAAATTACACCTACGATTCCTCTCAGATGTAGGGGGACACTTAGTAGAAGCTCTCAGGTTATGATTATATGAAAACACACGACCGACAAAGCCTATAAGAGAGAAAAAGTGTTAAAGAAAACGAAAATTCCACATAACCTCACTTTTAGACGTCACGCCGGAGTGGCAATTGTTGCTACCAGTTTAATTGTTGTTAATAATAGAGGGCGCTCACGGAAGCTTCCACGAATACTCCGGAGCTGAAGAGGAGATAAAAGATCCCACACCAAAAACCATCGTTAGAGTTTCTCATGCAGTGAAGGTGTGGGGAGCTCTCACTACGAACAGTCTTTCGGACATCCCATTCCGTCTAGCACTGTTATCCTTTTATAAGGACATACTGTAAAGGTAAATACCGCGCTACATTCAATTATTTGATTCTGAACAGGGCAAAAACCAAGACCTCTTCAATAGGATGCAAATAATTTTAAGTCAACAAGTACAATTCACGATATCAAGTGTCTTGCTGACCCCTGGTTTTGACAGCCGAAACTGAATTTGAGGGGTTTAGACGTCACTGCGCAAGTCAAAATGCGTGTGATAATCGTAGCGTAAAGGAGATGTGCCGTCTTTTTTTAACGCACGGTAAACAAGGAAGACGACGAGAAGTGTAGAGTGCGTGATTCTTACAGCTATTACATGTGACATTTAACGTGTTTAACCTAAGATTTGCTTAACAATTTGTTGTTTTGAATGTTATGTTAAAATCCGATAATGAGTGAATGGACGAAGAAGTGCAATGTTCAACCCACTTATTCCGCAGAGTGATATTTTTCTTCGGAAAGCGATGAAAGGACACATATTTGTTTAACGTATTATTAGTGCAGTCAGGTACACAACAAACCATTGGCATTTTTCAACTGTTTTAAAAAACGTAAAACCACAATTATTATTACACTTTGCAGGTTAGTTGCTGTTTCCTATCACTGTGACGTAAATGTCAAATTTAAATGAAACACGGCTGTCAACCTACAACTTCCAACAACCGCGCCACGTTAAATTCCCTTGATTGCCAAAAACTTGAAGCATGCGCATTAGGTTCACTTGATATTGTGAATTACGCATGACCATGATGGGCTAAAACGACAAGTTTGACGTTTGATGATAGGCCGGGGTTGAATGACAGCGGTGTAAGAAGTAACGCCAACGGTGGAAAATAGAAATCCCTAGATGTATTTTTGTTCTTTTGTTTTATAGCCGCCTTTTGTTTGTAAATAAATTATTTTGTTGATAGGCGTCTATTTTTGTGCAGTGCCGAAAAGAATTTGTAAGTACCGCAAAGCAGCGAGCGTAATGAGTTAAATCTAGTACAGCGAGATCAATCTAAATTATTGGAAAGAGCATGTTCCTTACTCACTCCCTCTACCAGCAAACCTGAGCTAAGCTGAACCAGGCAAAGTAGTGTTGTCGCAGAAAGTGTCGTTCTCTCACAAGTTAAAAAGCATCTCTCTCATTTGTATTTCCCTCTCTTAGTCCGGGAATAAAAATAGACTAAGTGGCGCTCAAGGTGGACGTCTTGGTCGAGGGGATCAAGGCGAGTTGTTTAAATGTTTCGAGAGTAATTCGAGAGGAAGGGTTACTCCGACAGAGGGTAAGGTCAGTGGGACCGTGGTAATTAATAATAGAGAGTAAACGAGAGAGAGAGAGCGGGATTTATGTGACAGCACGAAATTATTATGTTAGCACGCCACGTTTCGAGCAGAATCCGAATGACAGGTGTCGAGTCATGAGCAGTGGCGGACCGTCAGTTGCGACGAGTTGAAGTCTGTCGCTTTTGGACGAGGTGTGTTACAGTAGGTAATAGATTCAAGGACTTTTTCGAGAGGAATATTTCGGAAATATCCTCGGACATATGTTAACCTTATTGTTTGATGTGAACCCAGTGGTATAGTCAGATATTTTTAGCATTTCCGGTTCAATCGGAAATGACCAACGGATTCGGAATCTACGATTTTTTCGGTTTATTGTTCCTAGGTATTGGTTCCAAAAACCTGCCAGTATTCTATATTTTACTTTGCGGCTGAACTGCGAATTTTATCCTGGAAGAGGAGTAATTGATATGCTTAAAAAATAGCCTAATTAATAAGGGGAGAATGATGAATTTAACAAAAATGAGTGGAAAATGACAATTAAAAACTGTGCGATTTTCACTCTTTTCTTTACGCACAGTTTTAGATTTGCGTGCGTAATGAACGGCTTACTTAGTCTGTACATTGTACAAAATTGGCTATTTACAATAGTGGTCGTAGAAAATTAGTAATGTATACAATAAGTAGGATACACACATTATTATCGCACGCATATGAAATTTGCACAACGGGGCCATAGGCCCAGTTTGTGAAATACTGTATAGGTTAGGTACCTGTAAGTAGAAAGTTTTATCTCGATTTTATCTACAACCCCTCAAATGTTATAATCGTGGCGTGCGGTAAAGTATGTGTAAGGCCCCCAAGAACACATGCCTCTGATGTAACTTAAAATCTGAAAAATAATCAGAATGAGACCATATAATCCATTTTAGGACAAAAACTTATTCTTACTTTTTGACTTATTTTTACGTATACAGTGTGTCTCATTTTAACTGGAACCACCCAAACATTTCGATTAATTTTAACCAAATCAATGCGTTCTTTTTTAACCTCCCCACTCCACTTCACCATTTAAAAAAAAAGGGAGGTTACTGCAATCACTAAAATTTTCGAATTCGAGATAAGACCGGATCTATACGTTTTGGGGTCTCAGGAGCCCAAAAAAGTGGTTTTTAAAATGTGTCTGTGTGTATGTGCGTACGTACGTACGTTTGTAAACACGCCACAGCCAAAACTACTAGACCGATTTGGCTGAAATTTGGTACGTGTGCATGTGATAACCCAACTTAGATCTGAAAAGCTTTTGGAGCCAATCGTTCAACTAGAAATGCCATTTTGGCACATCAACTTTTAAATTTCAAATGCAAACCCCCATTTTTCACCTCACGATAGAAAAGGCCTTCAAATTCTGCTTCTAAAAATGTATTCATTCTTAGTGCCCTTTTGATCAAAGATTTAAAAAAAAAAGATTTTTATCCGACTATAAAATCGCGGTACAGCCCAAGTCCCTGAACCGATTTGGCTCAAATTTTGCACACGGGGATTGTATTACACGTCGAAGAGCTGAACAAATTTTGGATTCAATCGGCCCACGGAAACTGCCGTTTTGGCACACCAATTTGTAACTTTAAAATTATTCACTCATTTAACCACCCAAAACAAGTTTTTGAAAGATTTATTCTCACCATCAGAAAAGGTCTTCAAATTCTGGTTTTAAGTAAGACAAAATTAGTTCGCATTTAGTGCTCTTTGGGTCAAAAAATCGAAATTTCATAATAACACTAAAAATACATTATAGCCCAAATTAGCGAATCGATTTGGCTGAAATTTGGTACATGGAGATTGGGTGACCCGTTGAAGACCTGAAAGGCTTTTGGAAGCAATTGGTCCACGGGAAGTGCCATTTAGGCATATCAACTTTAAATTTTAAATACAAAGGTCTCCCTTTTTATGTCGCCATTAGAAAGACGATCAATTTCTCGTTCTAAAAATGTATTCACAGTTTCTGCCATTTCAGTGGAAAAGAGAACAAAATATTTTTCATTAAAAGGGAGCATGCTGATAGTGGATGACATAAAGTATCAGTTATTGTCAAAAGGGTGGCAAACTGTTAACCTTAAAAGGAACATATTGTCAAATGTGATGGGTGATGTCGGTATTTGTCAGAAAATTGCGAAATTAGTCACAGACGATAAGCATAAAGATTTTTTTGTTGAATTGACTACTGTCTACACAGAATACAAAGATCCACGCGATGGGGAGGTTCCAGCCGCTTCTCTGCTGCATTTTTTTCTGCATGTAAAGTTCCAAAATCTGCACCAGCGTGATACTTCGCTTTTTTTATAGACCGAAATTGGGCCTACTGCGATTCAATAAAGAGGCTAAAAATGACGAAATCGTATTAGGCATTTTTTTATCGAAAAATTTTAGAAGGAAAAGTTGCTCAGGATGGCTCCAAACGCCTAAATCCGAAATTTCAAAAAAAAATAAAAATGTTGAATTTCTTGAGGAAGAATCACAAAATAACGAAAAGTTCAATATTTTTGCAACATAATGGGTGCTGTGAAATAAAAAAAACAATTGAAATGAATTGATTTGACATTTGCTATCGGCTATGGATGGATAAAAGTTAACAATCGCAGAAAAAGTTGAAATGATTAAGATAGTGTAAGATTTTCGTTTTTCTTAACAATTTCAAGGAACACCCCAACTAATCTGTTGCAATGTGCCACAAACAGCAAATATATGCGCTTCCATTGTTTTTTTATTTCACATCACCCGTTATGTTGCAAAAATATTGACGTTTTCGTTATTTTATGATTCTTCCTCAAGAAATTCAACATTTTTATTTATTCCTGAAACTTCGGATTTAGCCATTTGGAGCGATCCTGAGCAACTTTTCTTTATAAAGTTTTTCGATAAAAAAATGCCGAATACGATTTCGTAATTTTTGGCCTCTTTATTAAATCGCAGTAGGCTGGATTTATAAAAAAAGTTGAGTATTACACAGGTACAGATTTTGGAGCTCTACATGCAGAAAAAAAGAACGCATTGATTCGGTTAAAATTAACCGAAATATTTGTGTGGTTCCAGTTAAAATGAGACACACTGTATATAATTCTGAGTCACTCTGTATGCATTAAGTGCATTAAATACACTTGTCTCATATATGTGACGAGATCATCATTGCGCAACACAATACCAATTTTCTATAGCGAATGCTTTTCTTTGGACTGCTGATGGATCTATCGATCTTAAATGTCACAGCATCTCCAGGACATTAATTTTTTTCTTAAAAACAAATCGCCCTGGTTTCTAAATAATCACTAATCACGTGCCTATCCAAACTTCAACTTTTTTAAAATTGATTGACGTGTAGCCACATATATTATTTAGAACAGGGGATCGCATACATAACAGCAACCTACTACTCATAATTCGCGTCACTTAAGCACACATAGATGGTTATTGGTTTGTTTCTTTTAGAAGAGCATAATGGGCCTTATTACCCCCTTATTACACCATAATAGAAATTCTTTAGAGTTTCTGGTTTCTCTGAAAGTTGTAAGCCTAGAATTTGAAAACTTGGACATACCGCCATGGTTTTCCTCTGAAGGGCAGACCTCTGCTGCTTAATCAACCTCGACAACTTCTGCGTCCTCTGCGCTGACGTCAGCGGCCCACAATCATCCCCTTTACCAACGGCATCCTCCAAAGTCAAATCCGGAGTCAAATGCGGGGGTGATTGCTTCGGAGTAACAGTCGACAAAGGCACAGTTCTCGCTATAAGAGTCTCGCTGCGGACACTCCATTGACTACTCCCATACTTCTTCTCATTCATCAAATCGCCAATACTATCCCTGACACTGGGAGTATTGCTACTCAGAAAGGATCGCGACAAGTACGGACTGTGGGGTAAAGACGCGGGACTCGTGGACAACTGCTGGTTGGCTGTGGTCGACCTCACTAAATCCGGAAGAGCACTCGAGGAAATTTTATCCAAATCGGACATACTTGACCCCCTACGCATGCGAAGTCTAGGAATGTCCTTGGCATGGCTTTTTTTCTTAAGACGATCCGAGGAACGGGTCACATTCGAGGATTTCATGGCGAAGAGTCCGGCCCTGAGCGGGAACAGTAGGGCCCACTCCGTCGTGTGCACTTCACTTTCTTCCATGTCGCTACTTAAACCACCGAAATCGCTAAGCCTGTGCTTTCAGAGGCCTGATAAACATTTTAATGAGGTTATTTATGTAGGTTCCTTCCGTTCGCAATGATAAAGGCCCGGGCCCCCAATTGACATAAGTCGATAAGACTTAATTAAATACGAGACGTTGGTTCATAAAGACTTTGATGGTTTAATATCGGCGGGTGTATCAAAATTCCTATAAAAATTTTATAGCGGATGCGGCGGCTTTATTATGAAGACGTGCCAATGCCGAATTTTGATGCTGAGGGGATTAAGCTTGTGTGGAGGTGTTTACAGTGGATGCGTTAAACGATGTACACCTAAGGTGGCATTGATCTCAAGGGATTTTGGCAAGGTGAATGCTACGCTGAATTGGGTTAGTATTTCCAGCTGGTTTTGCCTGAAGGTTCTGTGCGAGGCTAAATTTCCAATCAAGTGTAGTTTTCGCTTTCCTGGATAGAACATCTATTGTTGGATTCAAAAGATAAAATAAAAATCACATGGTTTCTAAAGTCAGCTTGAATTACATCTGAGACATGGTTTCCAGACGATTGAAACTGATAAGTCAACGGACTGGTGACAAAAATTGTAGTAATTGTGTTAATATTACGTCTGCCAGCCTCTCACGGCTGCGTTTTCAATCGAAGGCGCTTCAATTACTTTCAACGTATTTTTCAAATCATAAAGGTGGTTCGCGAAACTTGTAGCAGAATTCCTACTATTGATTTCTTACGGAAGAAGTTAAAACGTCCCTATGAAGTTGTGTCCGATATCGTATCCTCCCTCAAAACTCAGTCTTTCTCAATTTCTTCCTATCGGGTGTCCCAAAAAAACCGGACAAAATAGTCTTTGAAATAAGTCAGCCATTTCTGAACCGATTTGGATAGACTTGGTCTTAAATTAAAGCTAAAGAATCAGGCTTTCGAACTTTGCAAGAAACGTCGACAGATGGCGCTGCTGTAGTAGCCTTATTGATACTTGTCTTTAAGGCTTATTTTAGGTGCGTGGGGATTGGTGGGTGGTGGATTGGTGGGGATTGAAGAGCTTTCTTTTTTCTTCAAAAATCTTTTTTCAGAAGTCCATTTGGCGTAAGCACTAATTTTCAGTGATTTTTCTAAAAAAAGTGTTTTTGCTTATTTTCATGTTTCCATAACCATGACTAAAGTAACATTTACTCCGTATACATGCACACACTTAGCTCGAGCTAACTAAGCTCGATACTTTTTAGACAGCGTTCTACGAGTTTTTGCGGCGGTGGTAACCTTTGAAATATAGTTTTCCCTTCGAAATCAGATAGGCAAGGCATATTTCAAAGGTTACCACCGCCGCAAAATCTCGTGGAAAGCTGTTTGAAAAGTACCGAGCTTAGTTACCTCGAGCTAAGTGTGCGCATGTATACGGAGTAATTGATGCACATAGGGCTTAATTTTCAATGATAACTGTTCAGTTGCCCCCCACTGGCATCTGCGCCACTGTTTTCACCATATTCGTTCATTTATAACTGAAAATTAAGATTTATTTGCATTACTGTTCTTTGGTCATGGCCATTAATGCGTGAAAATACTCAAAAACACATTTTTAAAAAAAATTACAGAAAATTAATGTTTAAGCCAAATCGACTTCTGAAAAAGGATTTCTGAACAAGAAAGAAAGATCTTCAAGGCTATTCGAGTTTCATACTGATTGGTCGTTGACTGACCAATCCCCATGCAGCTAAAATAAACCTTTAAAGCAAGTATCAATAGGACTACTACGGCAGCGCCATCTGCCGTAGTTTCTCATACAGTCGAAAGCCTGATTCTTTGGCCTTAATTTAAGGCCACGTTCATCCAAATCGGTTAAGAAATGGCAGACTTATTCCCAAAAATATTTTGTCCGGTTTTTTTTGGGACACCCGATATAATCGATACGAATCTGAAATCTGAAAGTTTTGCAAGAAAATTCGCAAAAAATGTAGGGATTGATTAATTTTCATTTTGAAGGACATTTTGGAAAGAGAAAAGAACGACTTTCAATCCCGTCTAAACGACACTGCCATGTGTCAAAGGGTAACGAAACCTCATTGGCCTAAATAATGGTGTCAAATGAAGGTCTTTAGGAACGACACTGATGGTGCGAATTCAAATCCAATGAGTGGTATCGGCGACCTCAACCTTCAGTTACGTCGAGTGTAAAACTAAAAAATATCGCACGAAAACTAACGAAGATATACAAAAAAGAAAACTGTCCGGTTTTTTATGGGCCAGCCTTTAGGATCAAGACATACGAAAATCAAGACTCTTTGAAATAACGAAAGAAGGAGTGAAACAGGGGTGCATACTGAGCCCACAACTATTTGCCTATTTAGTCCTAGACGAAGCAAAGCAAGGAAGCGAAGTTTGAATAACAGAAATACAAAGACTAAATCAACTTAATAAGTAACAAGGGATAAGTAAATAAAATAAAAGTAGATTGTTTAACTTTGGAACAAATAAAAAAGTTTAACTGCTAAAACAGAGAACAAAGCAAAGAAATTGGATATTTAAGGGAACAGAGGATCACGAACACAAAACACACAGCAAATCTGAACGCACAAGTGTGCAATTACAATGGTTAGGACGCCTAAAAGAATAAACGAGGAAACTGTTCAAAGCGGGAACGAGAAAGAGGGAGCAAATGAGAAAGCCAAGAAACACATGCGCAGAAGACGTTCGAAGTGCAGTGGTTAAAAGAAATGTAGAGTGCAGTGAAATGAACGGAGTATAGGAGAAAATGGAGGGATCCATGGAGAACAACACCCAAACCAACCAAATAAGGAAATAACAAAAGTAAAATAAATAAGAAAAATAAATAAATAGGTAAACAGAGAGCAATGAGAACTAAAAAATAAACAAACCGGAAATTGAGAATAAGAAAAGGGCCTTTACCACTGCTGGGAAAAGTTCACAATTATTCAACATTTACCTACAATCAATGTTTCATATTCTACACTGAAAGCACTCTTGCGTCAAACATCCTCGGTTTATCTTGCGAAAACCATTAATTAAATAGGTAACAGTGATGTAATTATCAGCTGGAGAACAATGTCTAATAATTCCACCTACAGAAAACTAATCCCCTTGTCAATCTCAGAATTCAATTAAACCAAATCCACTCTCGTAATATTGATATTCGCCAAACTAAATAAACCTACAAATGAAATCCACGAGACTGTCTCCAGTCCATTGCACTTGACACACCGAGCTTTCTTCAAGCTTTGACATAGACCCAAATTTTGAACAAAAACAAATTCAACCTTCAGGCAAGGCCGACCGTACCGGCATTGCAAATGCACTGATAAGGGCGACCCTTTCATTACCATTAACTGTAATAATCTGGGTCAATATCAAGCGGTATCACCTGTTGCAAGAACTTGAGATAATTGCGCGAATTACACGAAATAGCAATTAATTTAAAAAAAAAATTCACAGGCTCTAAAAGCACATTGAGTCACTTTTCTGAAAATCACGCACTGTTTTTCTTGGCGCGTCTGAGTGCACACTGTAAAAACAACGACGGTGATCATGTTTTGTAAAGGATCGGAGAAGGATTGAGGAAGGATCGAAAGCACCCCACTCCCTTTATTGGTTACTCACTCAGCTAGAGACTAATGTTGTTAACATTGCCTTGGTCATAGGCGTGGATAGGCCTTTCAGCGACAACGCCGGTGTAATTAACTACGCGACATTTTCGCAATTTTGTTACCTTTCCACCTTTGCTCGGATCAAGTCTTAATTGATTGGGTTTATGGTGATCTCGGAGTTCTTTTGAGATGGGGATCGGGTTTATTGCAGCTTCTTAGACGGCGTTATTACGTTTTATAGAAGCTGCAAAAATGAGGAGCGCGAGAAATTGCAATTGTGCAATCAGAGAAGTAATTCATTTTGCATTTAAAACTCTGCATTTCGAAGGAAAAAACATGTTTTCGCAGATACGTGGAACTTTTCTAGTAGAGCTTTCAGCTTTTAGTCCCCTCATTTACAAAGTTAAGGTTCGAATTTTTCACCTATTGATTGTAAACAGACATCAGACATCAAGAACACAGTTTAATGAAATAATTCAACTTTGGCTCCAAAATGGCGTACAATAATCATCTTGAATCTCTACACCTTGTCCTATTGTAATTGAGTAATTCACCCTTACCACGAGATAATGTTAAGAAGGCAATATAACCGCCCATGAGTGCGTAGAGACAAATTCGTAGCTTAGATCGCAACCAGTGTGAACATCTGGTTGCACCATCTACAACTTTTCCAACTGTATTTGAGAACCCATCAGCTGTATTTGAGATTAATGAGTTTTATATTAGCTAATTACATTTGAGAATGTAGCATATATAATTCAGATTAATCAATTATATTTAAGAAAGGAATAAATGTAATTAAGAATAGTTAATTGTATTTAAGAAATCATCAATTGTAATTCAGAAAATTCCTCCGTATCTACGTAGGTACGTACCTACTTAAGTAAGATTCGGTCATACGCAGAAAAACTTTAAAATATAAGCTTTAAAATTAGCTCAAATAAGTTGATTGGCAAAAAAGAAGTTTCCATCCCTATATGATACAGGGTGGTGGATTTTTCGTTGCCCACCATTGGGAACTTGGAAAGCATAGAGCTGGATCCACACTATTTATATGAAATTTTCTAGAGAAAGAGAAGAAAAATCGTTATTTCTTTGACGGTTTTCTTTCGATTACCGAAAATATATATACAACGTATTTTGTAACATAGTATGGATCCTTTATGGGTCCAGCTTAAGAGACGGAGAGTACCTAGGTTAAATTAGAAAAGAAGTTGTGCTTTTGCAAGGTGATTGAGAAACTATAAAGAGTTCTCCTTTATCTGGATTCGTTCCTGAGTTACATCCCGAAAAATCTGAAAATCGTAATTTTAAAGAAAAATTCACTTCCTTTTGACGATCGGAGTCCTACTCTTGACATATGTCAATCGAATGGCATCGACAAAATTTTCTAGGCCCTCAGTCAACTTTTCTTTTTGTTATGGCAGCCCTGCTTGATTTTAACACCATTAGAAAAACAAAAGAAATCGGCTTTTCAAGAATGTAACCAACATGGACTTTTTTGACAGATCATTAAAATTTGAAAATTACTATGAATAATTTGTAAAATCAAAGCACATGACACATGAAAACAATTGAACAATGACATATTTTTTCAAAAAAGTCAATATTGATTTCATTTTTGAAAAGCTAATTTGTTAAAATCCAATATGGTAGCCATATGAAAAAGAAAAGTTGGCTGTCGTTGCTCAAAATCTGGAAGGTCCAGGAAATTTCTGCCAATGCCACTAAATTGACAGCTGAGAAAAATATAAAAGTCGCAAGTTTCATTTCAATACCACTAATGGCCGATCCCACGGACCAAACTTATCAGTCTTATCACTTAAGTTAAACTTAAAAATGAAGAATGACGTTTGTCTTATGGTATAAACGTCATAATTGTCATTTTAAGGCTCTCTTAAAGTTAAGTAAGGTCGGTAGGTCGGTGGAATCGTGCATAAGAGTCAATTTCATAATAAAACTTAAAGGTCCATTAAAGTTAATGTCGACTTTAAAAGGGATTCTGACCAATCAGGAGCAGCCGTTTTGGAAAGTTGCTAGGCAAATATTTAAGGGACACTTTAATTTTGATTATGAAATCGACCCTAGTGTTAGAAAGATGTAAACTTTTCTTTAATTTCGCGATTTTCAATCAATATATCGGGTAATTCATTATAGAATGTTATTCACCATGAAAAAGCGTATCTTTTCTCTAATTTAACCTACTCTCGATCTCTTATGGTTTCGGAGTTCCCAATGGTGGGCAACGAAAAATTCACCATCCTGTATAGCCCACATCCGATCCGAAAGGCTTAATTTCTTAATTGTTTGATTAATTGATTCATTAAAGTCGCGTCTTGTGAAAAGGAGAGATTTTCCTGTGAATGTGAGCTGCTGTGAGATCTTCCAGAAATTTATTGCAGGTAATTAATGAAAAAGTAAGACCTGCACCCTACATCGCTGTAGCTACGGCTTTAGGGCCATTTGAACTTTGCTTTTGACTAACTTATTGTTAGATTAAGAAAGAGTCATGACTTCAACTAATTAACTGAGTGATCGGTTAATACAGGAAAGTAGAATTAATCGAAATGTGGGTTCCTTCTGAATTTCTTGGGACGATTAAAAGTGAAACGTACCATAATCTAGCGTCGGTTCGATTGAATCAATAAAGAAATGGATTTAAACACCAGAATAAAACTGATTACAAATATCTAGAACGTCTACCTATTAGGATATCCGGGCTGCAACCACTAGATTAACCGCAATACATTTTTGTTTTAATGGAAACCTATCCGTTAGACCACAAAATAGTTTAGATCGGTTTAGGTGAAAGTTATTTGTTCTTTTACGGGGAATAAGAATCTGTAATAAAAAATTTAGGTTTCCATTTTAAAAATTGGCAGTCTCGGAGATGGTAGAAACTTCTACTTTTTCACAGAATTTGTAAATGTAGCATTTAACTTTATTTAACCAAGGTCGGGCGTGCGGAACGGAGGGATGGCTGATGCACCCGGTGATCATTTATACTAAAATCTAAAATACAAATGTTCTTCACTCCTAAAATGGACATACGTTCAGTAGTTTGAGCTGCAGCGTGATCACAGACAGACAGACAGACAGACAGACATTTTTTCAAAAAACACTTACGGTCGGTTTATCGATGCTCAATAGTAATACGACGAGTAGTCTCTTGATTGCCGCGGGTTTTGACGTCCGAATGGCTGTCAACTACGAGTCAAAATGGTAGATTTTTTTAGGCTAAAAAGAGGACGAGAGCTCGCTCGAGTCCTCTTTGGCCGAAAAAAATCTACCATTTGACAAGTAGTGCATCCATGAGGACTCAAACAAGGCAACCAAGAGACTACAAATCGTATTTTGCAGATTATTTTATGAATTAAAGTATTGAGTAAATAGTGTCAAGTTGACGTTGTAGTCTTATCACTGTAATCAGGATTACTGGTATGCTAAATGCTCCTTTGGATTGGTTCAATACTTAATGAATAAAATAATCAGTCAAATCTGACTGTTATCTATCTGACAGTTTATTATAGCTGACAGATAGATCAGATTTACGTTTATCGACATCGACTTTGTCTGTCAGTTACGTGCCTGACAGTTTGAGTTGTGTTGGCAACATTTGGGGTAGCGGAAGTTGAATTCTATTGGACAGATTTAAATTTCGCGCTAATATAGTCAACTGTTTCCATGGCAACGCCTTACGGTCTTTGTTTAATGTGGCAGGTGCTGATGCAGTTGAAATTTGTATTGGTGACAGAAAAGAAACGAGGAGTAAACTTTTCTGCCTACGATCCAGACGTGCTTTGAAAAGTAACTAGCAGGCAGTTAGCAGGAGATGTAATTGAGGATAAGAAAACGGATAGTAGAAGCAGGAGGTCTGAAAGAAAGTTCAGGAAATCTTAAATATTGGCAAATTCCTCAAAATAGTTTCAGGTACATTAATTAACTTTATAAATTGGCTAGATTCATGTTAGAGAAAACCAATGATTCACCTTCTTCGTCATTTAAATGAAAATGACTCTGGGCGATGCTAACCGTCGGTTTTCTGCCCTAGTTGACACTTCGAACTGTCAGTCAGTTTATCCGGCACTTTAGCAAAAACTTTGCAGTCAACTTGCTGTCGATAAACAGTTTAACCACAGTATATCGATGATGTTCGTGTTCCCTTCAGTAGGGACAGCTCGGTTGTCAACGCAAACTGTTTTCGTTGACCTTGAGGCTCCATGGGTGTTCGTTGGCTATTGTACCCCTAGATGGCGCTCGCTCATCTGTCGCTTCTTCTCAATAATCTCAATCTTTGAAAGTCACCGACACCGTAATAAGTCCGAATGGCTGTGCTGAAAAAAGCCCGCAATGTTATAAGTGCAGTGTCTCCAGTTCCAGTACGAGGATGTAAAACTAGGTACCTACGTCTTTGACGAGGTATGTCTTTGAGAAGAAGTGAGTTTAGGAGATGATTGTGGATTTCTCTAATAAATTAATAAATTAAGTTTTAGATTGCAAGCAAAGGGTAAAATTGTCTGCATACGAATACCTCCTAAATGTTACACCTCTATCGGCTTTGAATACATCCAGGTATAAAGCATGTCACCTACATTTTGCGGAAAAAATGTTTGTCATGGGGTAAGGACAGCAAGGCTGCTTTTTTGATTTTTTTATGTCATTAAATTGTTCAGGTACTGGAAAGTGCAAAGCGGTTGGTGGACAATAGTCTTCCCACACTAAATCTCCCACCACATGAAAAACTTCCCGCAATTTGCAGTTCCACCATCTGGAGAACTGATTGTTGCCAACCCTCAATTGGAGAATCATTTGGAGCATGGTGTAGCATGCTTCTCACATTGTATGGTTTATTTGTAATTGTTAACCTCATCACTTTGAAAATGTTTCAATATCTCAAAGAAGTATTTTGTTAATAAAACGTTGGTAAAAAACCTGGAATTGTTATAAGGGTAACAAGTACCGTTTATAAAATGCTATTTTGTTACGTTTTCGCCTTTATAACTTAACGATTATGGCGGTTAAAAAGAAAGAGAAATTGCGCGCTAATTTTCAAATCGCCCAGCGCCAGCTATCGGAGAGTAGCTGTACGAATACCCATGGCAGCCATGACAGTTTTAGAATATTTCCACGAGATCAAAGGTGCCGACACGAGCTGTCCCTACTGAAGGGAACACCAACATCATCAATATACTGTGGTTTAACCATCGGATAACGCAAACTGTCAGATATTTTCATTTAACTGAGCATCGATAAACCGGCCCTTATTTGGGTTCCCAGGACCCTGAAACGTAAAGATTTCATGTTTTTGGCGATTCGATTTTTTTGAATTTTCCGATCGATTCCAGTAACTGCTTCGCGAGCGTAGAAGTTAAAAATGAAGTTGGTCTTCAATTGACCTTGAATCAAAATGGCGATGGCGCCACCTATTTTAACCCTTGAAGTCATAAAACTTTTATGCATAACATAACATTTCTTTCTAAAATGCTTTGCCAGTCTCAAGATGAATGGCCAAAAATAAAGGTTTCGATTGCGTTATCGGTTCCAAGTTCTTATGGGGTTCCGGTTCTTTTCGGTTTCGGTTCGAGTCCCTGCTTAATCGTACCTAAACATTTTTACAATATCTACGAGGAGGAGCCAAATAAATTATCGTTTTCTCAATTTTTAGGTAAAATCAGCAGAACTTGAAGTCTGCTCAAGTGCTCATACATATTGCTGTTTAATGAAGTGTCATTCCCTTAATGGCACATGTACAAATGTTCCTTTTGTTCTATCAGCATTCCGATATATTGGTTTCGCCTTGAAACCCCAGGCGACTAGTTTGCGGCTTTTACAACGCAGCGGTGGTGAACATCCCGCAGTTCACACTCCCATTTATGCATTAAAACATTGACCTTTCCGACAAGATCCCTCACTCTACGTTATGGCACACTTAACAAATAAAAACTTACGTTAAGCTGCATGATGATCTTGTTGTACGCCCATAACCACCTCTGTTGAGCCGTCACCTGCGGCCTGATTGGCTGCTTGGCCTCCTCCTCCTCGAACGAGACACTTTTCTTCTCCGGAATGTCGTCCTCCCCATGCTGCTCCTCGGGAATGTCCTGATGATGCTCGGGCGAAACGCGTAGCGAACTCCGCCTCTGCTGCGGCAAGTACTGATCGACGGAGGACTTTCGCGGAAACGCGTCGTCGGTTTGGTAACTGTCACCGGAAGTACGTCTTTGGTAAGGGTCCGCGACGGAAGGGCGTCGCGACGCGAGGGGTGCGTACGGATCGGCGGCGGGACGCTGTAGCGACGGGTGGAAGGGGTCGACGACCGTGATCTGGGAGGAACCTCTGCGGAGGCTCTGATCGTCGTCGTAGTTTTCGACGTGTATCACAGAACAGGGGGAGTCGTGGTTTATTGCTTTGTTATTGTATTCCGTTTCTGGTTCTTCTTCTATGTAGCTTTCCAGGGATTCTTGAGGTTCTAAGTAGGGGTCTTGGTATGCGTCGAGGGATTCTTGTTGTCTGAGGAGGCCTCGGGTTTGTGGCTTGGTGGTGGTTTGGTTGTGGACTTGGGCTACTGTGACGCTCGGAAGTGTTGAGGGAATGCCTATTGCTTTTGTGAGTGATGGTTCTTGGTCCCTTTGGTATTGCATTGTAGATACTGTTGTGTTTTGTACCTGAAGGTATAGATATTGATAAGAAGTGATGAATGATAATGCTGCAATTTTGGCAGAGATTACACAGGGTAGATTCAAAGACTGCACAAAATGTACTTACTGTTTACGAAGCTTTTTAGAGTATTATTCCATCTTCAGTTAGAAAAGAAATTAACACAAAATACAAAACAGCTTTTGAGTCACACTGTAAATTCATCGAAAGATGCTCAAACATATTCCATGAAGATGGAGTAACACTCCGAAACGCGTCCTAAACTGTAAGTATATTTAGTGGAACAAGACTTTGAGCCTACCCTGTGTCATCTTCTTTGAAAATGAACCAAGCTTTCAACAAATAGGAACCTCTTGTGTCTCTACAACGAAAAACCATATAAAAACTTAATGAAGCCACTATCGCCACTATCGCCTGCCGGAAAGTTTCAGCCGAATGTGAATTAAGAAAAAACTAATTAGTTTACACTCAGCAACTGGAAAAATAACTTAATGACAACTGGGGGGTAAACCGCTAACCATATTTTGTACACCAGACATCCTCTGAAATCCCCGAACATCTCCCTGAAATCATCGTACTTCCCCCTGAAATCCCCGGACTTTCCCCTAAATTGTACACCTGACATCCCCAGCGGTTTGCCCCCCAATGACAACCGTATTCTTGCCTCCATAAGCGCATGATGCTTACACGAAATCTTAAGAAGGAAGACATAAGTTGTTGACGTGAGTCGGATAGAATGAATTTGATTAATCAGGCCCTTTGTCTTCCTTCGTGGCAATTCCTCATAAACAGATCCTTTAAAGGGGCTGTGAACCAGAAATGAAAAATATTGTAGAAACAATTCCAAGAACAAAAATGAAAACCCGGCGTTTCTGGCTAAAACGGTTTTGGAATTACTGCGATTTATAGAAGAACTAATGAGCCTTTGCAACAATTTTTGAAAATGATAAAATTATAAAGAATACATTTCGTCAAGACGTCCTCAGCAAATAAAATGTTTCAACATTTCGTAGTTTTTTAATAAAGAATTCTTTGAAATTCCGAGTCAGCATATATGACGTCATATATCCTGACAAATGGCCGACAAACCACTCAGTGCTATTGCCTGGGCCTAATTTCATGAACCTTCGCAAATTAGCGAACATTCGCAGTTGCTATGGTACTAGTTCTGCGATTGGTTATGTCCTAGCAACTGCGAACGATCGCTAGTAAGCGAAGGGTCAAGAATTCCCCCCCAGAACTTTGCCGGTACGTAGTTAGTGGGCGGAGTTTCCCGCATGTCCTCGTGTAGAGAGATCGCAGGTTGAAAAGGACCTGTCACGTGATCGGCATGAGTCGACTTGTTGAAAATTGTCGTGGCGGGCATTGCTGCGCAAATAGGTCCTTTTCAACCTGCGATCTGTCTAAGTGGCTAAATTTCATTTAAACTTTTACCGTACAAATCACAGTTACAATCTGTTTTTATTTTTTTTAAATAATGTAAAAACAGACCAATTGAACACATATTATAGAAATTAGTTAAACTTTGCAAGTATAACAAAAAAAAACGATATTTTTTTCATTGCAGAATCAAAATGCACAGAAAAGGAAATTACGTCGATCAAGGTAGACAAACATTGAAAAAAATTGTTATTAACTACTACACGCCTTCAGTTTGTAAGATAAGGAGGATGCTAACACAGCGTCTAATGGTCTAATGTGTCAACATGAATAAGAATATAATGCACGCATAGGCTGGTTTCCAAGTTTCCATCGAAACACACAGGTCAAAAAGATCTCATTGGGTAAAAATCAGCTGTGACAGACCTCCAGACAATGAGTGAGCACGCAAGGGAACCACTAGTGCGATACGACAAAAGCAGTGCAGGCGCGTCTGATTTTACTGCAGATCTGCTGCCGGTCCGGCTTTATTTACAAAAATAAATACCTACATGCTGCGAATAATCCGCAGCTAATAAAATTCCGCATCTCGTCACGTGTAGCGATTTTTAATATTCAATTGGATAACAAAGTTATGTGCGATAAAAGTGCAATTCCGGAAGTCACAATTTTGTGAAAATTTATTTTCGCCCTTGATTTCGGGACCAAAACACACTGCAATTCCAAATTTATTGACATATTTGGAGAGCACATGAAAAGGGCTACCAGACTGTCAAAGAGCGATGTCTGTAGCCCTATTGGTTCCCGAGAAATAACTAGAAATATTTAAGGACAATTTTCCGTCATGAGTGTTTTTTTTTTGTTTCTTTTTTCAATAACTTTGTCTCAACCACCCAGCAGATGTTTAAAAATGTCACATGCGTATAGAGGGGTTCAAGATGTAACCGGACTAATACGTGTGTTCGCTTAGTATGTAACCCTGTTGATTTGATGTCACAACGTCACAACATGTCTCTGAAACTGTTGCACTTAGAAAAATTAGGTTTTCACTACAGCTCTTAGCTATTTTGTTACTATTTTAACCTCCCCACTCCACTTCACCATTTAAAAAAAAAGGGAGGTTACTGCAATCACTAAAATTTTCGAATTCGAGATAAGACCGGATCTGTACGTTTTGAGGTCTCAGGAACCCAAAAAAGTGGTTTTTAAAATGTGTCTGTATGTATGTACGTACGTACGTTCGTTCGTTCGTACGTGCGTTCGTACGTACGTTCGTTCGTTCGTAAACACGCCACAGCCCAAACTACTCGACCGATTTGGCTGAAATTTGGTACGTGTGCATGTGATAACCCAACTTAGATCTGAAGCCAATCGTGCAACCAGAAATGCCGTTTTGGCACATCAACTTTTAAATTTTAAATGTAAACCCCCATTTTTCACGTCACAATAAGAAAGGCCTTCAGATTCTGCTTCCAAAGATGTATTCACTGTGAGTGCCCTTTTGACCAAAAACTAAAAATATCGAGATTTTTATCGGACTTTAAAATCGCGGTACAGCCCAAGCCCCTGAACCGATTTGGCTAATATTTTGCACATGGGGATTGTATTACACGTCGAAGAGCTGAACAAATGTTGGATTCAATCGACCTACGGAAAGTGCCGTTTTGGCACACCAATTTCCAAATTTAAAGTATTCTCTCATTTATCCATCCAAAACAAATTTTTGAAAGATTTATTGCCACCATCAGAAGGGTCTTCGAATTCTGGTTTTAAATGAGATAAAATTTATTCGCATTTATTACCCTTTGGGTAGAAAAATCGAAATTTTGAAATAACACTGAAACCACGTTATAGCCCAAACTAATGGAAGGATTTGTCTGAAATTTGGTACATGGAGGTCAGGTGACCCGTTGAAAAGCTGAAAGGCTTTTGGGAGCAATTGGTTAACGGGAAGTGCCGTTTAGGCATATTAACTTTAAAATCTTAAACACAAGTCACGGAAATCAAAGACCCACGCGTTGGGGAGGTTCCAGCCGCTTCTCTGCTGCCTTTTTTTTTAAACGAATTTTTGGTTCACACCTCCTTTAATGGCTTGGGTTTTCCTCAGCTATCGCTGTTGAAGGGTAGTGGTGTGTACCCTCGTTTCTGAGGCAGAAGACATTTCGGCAAATATCAGCTTTATTTGAATTCAGAGCATAATATAGAAAAAATCATTAAATAAAAAATTAAAGTATACAATAACTTTATGTAAACTTTCCGACGATACGCGATGAATTGTTGCCGGTGAACTTTCATAACAGAATAAAAAATTTTTTTCATTGGACTCATGTATGCTTGATTAAGTTATGCATTCGGCTTCATTGACTCGGGTAAATGTAGGTAGTTCTGTATTCTTTCTTAACTTTATAGTTAGGCCTCAAAATGACGGCTTCATGTTCTTCAAAATAACTACATTAAAAGAATAAATAATAAAACTACAAAAACACAGTCATTCGTTAAATTAAACTGCTTTAAAGTTTTGCCTCAGTTACTTACTGCATTTATTCTACATAAAACCATTTAAGACGGCTTAAATTTAACAGGGAATTAGTATACCTAAGTATAGGTAGCTACTTGATTATGATTTTAGGCCTAAAAATTAGGACATTTCCACATAATGTAAAACTGCGACATTTTAATTTATTGGAATAGAATTGAAGAAGAAGAGTATTTTGAAAAATTCATGGCCTTCCTCTATTATAAAACTATAAAATCTATTGTAAACGCAGACGTGTACACGTGTACTTGCGGTTTTGAAAAATCTTGATTTTTCACCGATTTCTTCGATGTTTTTGAAAATCCAGGGTGGCCGCGACTTGACTTCTGGTCAAGTATGATACATGTTTTTGACTTTAAAAAATTCGTAGATTCCGAATCCGTTGAGAAAAAAGTATGATTCCGTTTTAAAAAACGATTTTTACGGTCACTTCCGGTTTAACCGGAAGCCCAAGAACATGTTTAAAACAGTTTTGAATTCCGTGTTTTTAATTGTGCCTGCATACCAACTTTCAAAGTAAAATCTTAAGGAATAACGGAGATAACTGACCGTCCCGGGACTAACCCTGTATACAGGGTGGTCGTTTTATCTTGAGACTGGCAAATATCTCGGAAAGGAAGCATTTTAGAAAAAAATGATTTGTATAAGAAATGTATGACTTCGAGGGGGAAAATAGATGACATCGACGCCATTTTGTTCAAGGTCATTTTCAGGGTCAAATGAAGGTCAACTTCCAATTTCTAAATGGAAACCTACATTTTTTATTACAGATTCTTATTCCCCGTAAAAGAACAAATAGCTCTTATCTAAACTATTTTTGGATCCGATGGATAGTTTGTCAGATATTTAAATAAAAATTTTAATCTTCTTCGAAATCCATTGCCTTCCCTAGCAAGGGCGGCATGGCAAAAACAGAATCTACAACATTTTTTGTGGTTTATTTATCTAGAATTCATCGTTGCTAAGTTACAACGGTTGTTCGTTTGTTTTGTCTTGCCGCTGTTACTAGGGAATGTCTAGGGATTTCGAAAAAGGTTAAAATTTACATCCATCGAATCCAAAAATAGTTTAGATGAGAGTTGTTTGTTCTTTTATGGGGAATAAGAATCTGTAATCAAAAATATAGGTTTGTATTAAAAATAATTAAGTTGACCTTCATTTGACCTTGAAAATGACCTTGAATCAAAATGGCGATGATGCCATCTATTTTCCCCCTCGAGGTCATAAAACTTTTATAGAAGACATTTTTTTCTAAAATGCTTCCTTTTCGAGATATTTGCCAGTCTCAAGATAAAACGACCACCCTGTATAGGCTGTCCCGTAATTAGAAGAAAATATCTTAAGGGCGTATTCTACGATCAAAAATATGAAAAAAGTTTTAATAAACATGGGTCAAAAAATGCCTCCTAAGGGAGCTAGGGCCTTAAAGGGGCCACTTTCAAAGTATGGTTTATTCTAAATTTCTTCAAAACGGGGGTACTTTGAATAACGTATTCTTTCCAGGACCCCATAAGTCCCATAGGAAGCATTTTGCGCCATATGCCCATACTAGATAGAATGATATGACAAAAAAAAACACCGCAACCGTGTAAAAACGCTCAATTATACAGTACGATAACTACATATTTCATACTTCTAAGACTATTAATAAATGTTTTACACAGGGAAATAAAATTGACATTTCTCCGTGTACCTTTTAAAGTAAAAAGATTTTATAGTCTGTCCGGGATCTAGGCGACTTTTGCTCCCCGGGAAATTTGAAATCCACGTCGCCGATTGGTTAAAATTCAGCCATAATTAATCGCAACAAAAATGTGGCTTGCAGGAATTAAGAATGTAGGTTTAAAAATCAAATTTACCTCGCAGGTCGATGTAAGTTACATTTTAAACCGTTTGCGCTGCATTACTTTTATAATATTGCAAAATTATTGATTTGCCGAGTAAAAATTTTGCTATCATGACAGATATACTGCTGTCTGTCATATCATTCCTGCGAAACGTAATAGCCAATGAGTGCGATAAAAGCGGCTATTCTATTGGCTTATTTAAAGTTACCGCTATGAAAGC
Source organism: Pycnomerus fuliginosus (assembly GCA_963924575.1). NCBI lineage: Eukaryota > Metazoa > Arthropoda > Insecta > Coleoptera > Zopheridae > Pycnomerus > Pycnomerus fuliginosus. Next base: position 8,878,562 of record OZ004624.1, on the reverse strand, counting down.
CGCCATCTTTCCGAATTCCGGCTCCTTCATTAATAAACAGATGAAACATGGCGGCCTTCGGTCCAACAAATAGTTATCGTTTCGGAAAGGGGCATTTAACGTTGAATGAAAAGAAGATAATATTAAATGTCTATAAAAGTGTCTGTACAAATTTCCCTAACTTGAACAAGGTGCAGCTTCTAGATAAAACCGCTGAATTTACAGGTAAGGTCAAACACATTCCTCTTTCATGATAACGGTACCACACGTTGTCTTTCAGGCCGATGTTCAACAACAATTAAAGCTATATTAAAGGAAGAGCGTAGTACAAATACAATACAAAGTAGGTCGAAGGGATCAGCAGATTGTATTGGATGAACATGAAAAATATCTGTTGCGAAAGATTTCTCGGAATGTGTTGTGTATGATCGATAATCGATGCCATTAGAATCGATTGATCTGCGTTGTCAAGACTTTCAACATTCGCTTCGATGGCCAAGGATGAACTCATTGCTGGCTGCATTGAAGGGATACAAACTACTTATCAGCCCGTACTTGATAATAGGCGGCGGAGAAGAGGATAATTTGAATAGTCCCTCCCCAGTTGAAGCATCGGTACCACTTGCTATGCAGCCACATTATATGGATAATATCCAGCATTTATGTAAGTAATAGGTCTTTATAAATTTTAACAAGTGTATTTTCAGGTTATCTGCCCATAGCTACTGTAAAATAGGTTGCATGCAATGGTCGCCCCTCACGAAAACTCATTCTAGAGGATGATATAAATTAATCTTAACCTTTCGGAAATGTCGTGAAAATGTTAGGAATGTCTTGCAAATGTTAGAAATGCCGTGGAAATGTTAGAAATGTCTTGCAAATGTTTGAAATGTCTTGTAAATGTTTGAAATGTCGTGGAAATGTTATACTGTTGACAACAGTGATTTGCCATGGAAATAGGGTGAACCCGGTCATGTGGATTCCGGACAGACCTTAGAAATGTCTTGCAAATGTTTGAAATGTCGTGGAAATGTTAAAAATGTCGAGAGTATGTTAGAAATGTCAGAAATGTCGTGGAAATGACAAGAAAATATCGGAAATATCAGAAATGAAACGACGAAAAATTTTTCGAAATGCCCAGGAAATGTTAAAAATGTCATGGAAATGTTAGAAATGTCGTGGAAATGATAGAAATGTCGTAGAAACGTTAGAAATGTCTTGCAAATGTTAGAAAATGTTAGAAATGTCGTGGAAATGTTACAAAATTTCGGAAATGTCGTGAAAATGTCAGAAATGTGGGGGAAATCATAAGGTAGTATCGGAAATGCCCTCGTTAATGTCAGAAGGAAGTGAGGGAAAATGTCCGAATGTCCTGGAAATGTTAGAAACCCCTCGGAGATAAAAATTCATCAAAAATGGCACTTTCTGGTCCAAAACTTGATCAGGGCCCATTAAAAATGTAACGTCATGTAAGCATTTTTATATTTCGGTATTTAATCACCTAAGAACATTTTCATACACCTTCCCACGAAAAATCACTATTCAGTGTTTGATTTAAATTTTTTCCTGGGCCCGATGTCGTATAGGATTCTTTATAAATGTTAGGAAATAATCCATTTTATGGCTAATTGCCATTTTGAGTGTCCTGATTTGTAAATGCACAATTATATTGCTAAAATTGTCTGTGTATCAGGAAATGGGACGGGAAACTTCAATGATACACAGACAATTTTAGATTACGATGGACGAAGAACTTTCTCTTTATTGATGTGCTGATTTCTTTGTTTTTCGATAATGTAGAAAGTAATAAATCGTTTTATTTGTCAGCTGACTATTTTGTATTTATTCAAAACCCCAAATCGTTTAAACTGAAAGAAGATTTACTTTGAATTTTATGAGCCCCAAGGATTACTTTAAATTACCCGCTTAATTTCAATTTAAAGTTCCCGCGTTAAGCAAGCCAATCAGATTTAGCATATTTGAATTTGACATTTATCAGAAAATCCTGCTGGCGAAAAAACGCCTAGAGAAGTTTTCCCATCATTCCCCATTGTGAAGCGGGCCGGTCGCCTGCAGGACGGACAGACTATAGTATCATCTGCGAGTCACAATTTTGTTTTAAATAATTCAATGATTCTACATGATTTCAGTTCGCTCTACATCCAGGCTTATTTGAAACAGACTGCAACAATCACTATGCAAGTGCATTTACAAATCTTGTCCAGCTTCCTTTGTATTACCAGAATTTTGTTTAAAAAGATAGAAACCGCAAGATAATCGCAACAGTCACACCAAATTGCGTATAGGAATTAAGAATAGGGTTTTCAAGGAATTCTGCTTTCTGCTTTCGAAAAACCGCTTCCGAACTCTATAATACAAATATTACAGAAAGAACAATCAGGTATGCCAAGAGCAATAACAAATTCTAAATCCACGTTGCACCGTGTTACATTTGGGTAAAAAAAAACCATAATAAAACTTTTTCGACAACATCAGGGCAACACATGAGAAACCCTTCTGCTTAAAATCATACATTTATCATTAGACTTGATATGGATATCTTTCAGTCTGCACGCTACTACCTACAACAGACAACTTTCTTAAACTTACTAAGAATAAAACTCTTATAAAAGTGGGTTCTACATACATTAAACACATTGAAACGTATAATAAGACTACTTAAAAATACTAGTCAGACTACAATAAGATTGTGTGGTTTTATATTCTAGTAAGAAGGGTTACACCTTTCAAATTTTCTTAAGAGGTTTTAAGAAAGAATTCAGAACTATCTTCCCATTTTCCTGATACGTACCTTAATGACATCAGCCGCCCTCTTCAGCTGGTGCATGGAACTATTGGCAGAAGACACAGCGGTCTCAAACGTATCCTTGTACTCTTCATCTCGCGACTCCAAACTGTCCGTGTGCAAAGCGTTTTTGCCCAAAAGATTATTCCTCCTCAACTGATTACGATCGTTATAGTAAAAGTCGGGGTATTCTCCAGCACTGAAATACTCATCAATCGAGTGCTGATACTGCAGATCATTCTTCAGATTTAAGTTATTCACAGCACTGTTAGTATAGTCAGGAACGTGATCCTCCTGCTGACTTGGCAAATTGTCTATACTTTGATATGCATAGTTGTAGTCTTCATTGTACATCTCCCTGGCACTCACCGCCCCCGTCCTCATGTAATAATTATCGTAATCTAAATTATCATTGTATTCAGCCGAACTGGTCCTCTTCATCAAATTGTTCCTTCTGGCCTTGGCACTGCGGTGATTTAAGTTAGGTTTGGGCAGTTGTCTCCCGGGGGTGGGGGGCAAACTGTTGAAGGCTTTAGCTTGGGCTGTGATCCGCGGAAGCATCTTTGTGGTTTTGGTGGGGGTGGGTGGGAGGCTCGCCCCTCTATGCGAGGAGTTGTCTGGAGTTCGAAATCCATCGAATGAGCTTTGACGACTGTTGCTCCTCCTGGAGGGTATTTGCGGCATTTTTCTCCTAACTGTTGGGGTGGCTCTCAGTTCTTCGTAGCAGGAGAAGGTATCGTCAAGGGCGTTAGAAGCACGACGTTTCATTAAATTCTGAACGAGAGGAATGGAAGGAAGTTTTTTGGAGTTGGTTTTTGTGGCTGGGAATCCTCCCGAATCCCATTGGCGGTCTTCGTCGTCTATACCGTAGCGCTCTTCTTGGAAGGGATACGACAGACTGTCGTAGTACACGTCGTAGCTTTGCTTGGGATTGAAGTTTGAACTAGAAAAGAAAAAAGTTAACAAAAGCCCCGACGAAGAAGTTAACCTACCTTACATCCACGCAGTTGACTTGAGTAACGTTATCGTTAAAGAGGGAATCTCCGAAATAGTTTGAATCATCGTACAAAGTGCTCTGACGCTCCAAACTGGGTCTTCGCGCTTTGGATTTTGATGTTTGGCTGCTGTTGTAATAATCAGAGTCGACGGAATAACCGGCGTCGACGCTGTCCACACTTTGATTATAGAAAGACGTCTCGCAACTCACCCAAGTCTCTTGGCTGGAAAAGAGGGCGAGTTTTAGTAAAACGCAAGGAAATTAACAGGAAACCGTGATTTTGTGCAAGTAAGCTTTGTGTCACACTTATTCTATTACTATGGTGGGTTTTATTACCTTTCTTCACAGGCCCACGCGAATTTCCGTCTCCTGTTTACAACAATTTTCGATTAGTTCGCTTCAGGAAATCATTTTGAAGGAAAATCAAGGGGAATGGAAAAGTGCGGGACCTAAAACAGCGCCTTGTAGAACACCGCAATTGACTTCAAAAGAGTTAAAATTTGGCAACCCTGAAACGTGGTACTGGTTTAAAGTGGAACATCATCAGTAGAGACCGGATAGTTAGGCAAAATAAAACCCTATTTTAGGCATTATAAAACTGCCAATTTAGGCAAAAACAAAGGCAAAAATTTACGATTTATTTACAATTCTAGCTACACACAAGCAGTCTCTGTTTTCGGTTTTGAGGTTAATTCTTCTGTCAGTCAAGACGTCCTTGTACCGAGAAAAAACTCGCTTTACATCCACTGACGTCACAGGTGCATATTTCAATGATTTCACTATAAGAGGTCCAAGATCTGAATCGACGCCTTCATTAATTTCAACCACCATTTGCAATTTTTCAAGGCAGGAGTTGTTGTTCAAAATCTTCTTAAACTTGGTTTGCACCGACTTGCCTATTGGCATAGGTGCGTCAGAAACACTTTTTTACTTGCCCAAGAATTTGTAAATTCTCCAAGAAGGTCAATCCTCTGGTTTCCAACTTCTCGAATTCAGAATTGAAAATTTTTATTTAAAGCAACCCTTTAAGGGGGAGGGTAGGTACCTGCTCTAATCGCATAATTAGTATAATGTGTTTTGCTGAAAGTCTCAATAATAATGGGAAATAATGATTTGCTGATACCTACTGGGCCATTATCAAGAAATCGTTATCCCCGATTTGCATTTCTGAGAAGAAAATTTATGATGATGATGAGCTTTTAGGCAAATTCAAGGAAATTATTCTCAAATTAGGCATGATAAGCAGAATATATAGGCAGGCACCAGGTATTTACCTAACTATTCGGTCTCTAATCATCAGAAACTTCTACGCATACTCGCCGTTGAAAAATATCTCAAAATTATTGTAGGGTTCGAGCTACAGCTTAGAAATATATAAATGCCCATACGGTCTTGAATATTTAGTTGATCGTTTATGGTTTGAGAAGTATCGGGTAGGGGTTTCCTTTTTGTTGCCTGATTCATATGACCAGGTAACGTGTGTTTCATAATAGCATTCCAAAGTATACAGTACTGTAGTCCGACGTATACGCGGGTATACGCCGTATACACAAATCCAAAATTTTGATACTAGCGCAGTGGTCGGAACATTACTTTTAAAAAGTAATTCATTACCATTACACATTACTTCGTCGAAATTGTAATGCATTACAACTATTCATTACTTTTTCAAAAAGTAATGCATTACAATTACAATTACTTAATAAATGTAATGCATTACTTTATACATTACTTTTAACGTGACATTTCTTAAATTTCTAGCTGACAGATTTTGAGATCGGCAGTAAATTGAAACATACGTCATTCCAGACACGGCCAACTCTAATTGGAATTTTAAAAAATGCCACGTTATAAAAAAAACTGTAGGTGTATTATTTTAAAACAGTAGATTTATTATTTAATTTTAATAACAATTGCGTTTCAAAATTTACCACTGCTTGAGATGGCTAAAGTTAGTTTTATTTTCTTCAGCTAGGAAATTATTTCAATTCTGTAGAAATATTTAATCCGGAGTAATTGCAGAGAATATCGCTACTAAAAATAGCAGGAAAACCTCTTCAGAATGCATCAATGGGTGCTTGGGAGGCGGTAGGTACCTAAACAACCCCGCTGGGTTAGGATTAACTCTGATACCAGTAGTACTTTCTGTGGTGGTTATTTCATTTCACAGAATTACATTTTTCATAAAAGTTTTATTTTTGCGTTTATCAATTAAGGGTTAAAAAAGTAATGGAAAAAGTAATGGTTTTCCATTACAATTACTAAAAAAATGTAATGCATTACAATTACTCATTACTATTTAAAAAAAGTAATGCATTACAATTACTCATTACCAGCTAAAGTAATTTCATTACAGTAATGCATTACTTCCGACCACTGTACTAGCGTATACTTTTAAAAATTTCTAGAGATACGCGAGTGTAAGAGTGTAGACCCAAGAGACCATGAGAGTAAACATGGATAATTTTCAGGTCAATATTCCTAGAAAAGTTCCTCCTGCTTAACAGAGGGTTGGGGAAAACCCCAGCTAATGACCCTGACCGGGCAGATGGCTTATTTATGCCTGGTCTCTAAACCCACCCCAGGTTACCTGCTGTCACTCGACCGCTAAAACAGGGTTGATCATTTATATTTGGTATTCACAATCTAGTGCGAAAAGTCAAATGAGTAAAAATAGGTGCAATATACGCTTTTGAATTATTTTAACAAGAATTCTAATTCATCGGTTAAACGGAAATCTCCTGATGACGACGCCAGAGTAAGTTTTTTAAGTTTTATTTTAGATTTCTAAGCTTTTTGAGCTTTTTTCTTATAAAGGCGGTTTGACACGACGACATTCATTATACAAAATTCTCGATAAAACAGAACTGAGTAAATTGCACAGTAAAGGGATCCTAATATTTTCAGAATTTTGTGCTAAAATATTTTGAAGAAAATTTCCTAATAAAAAATTTCTGTTTAACGTTTACACATTTTGAGTAAGTATGTTCATTGTTCATCTCGATCCTCATGTTATTGCATATTACCAAGCGTATACTTAAACAAAATTTTTGTAAAATCGTCATCACGTTTCATTTACCAACGGTTTTCAAGGCAGCGAATGCGTATACCTACCCAAAAACTTTTTTAGGACTACAGCACTGAGAGTATATGAGTGTGCTGCTTACTATAAAGATGATAGGACAAAATTATTGATGTAAAAGATTGTTGATTATTTTAAAAAGATCTGCGTCTTCAAGGATTTCTTTTTGCGAATGAAGCGAATTACATAAATGATGATTCTTACAAATGACGTGGTTAGCAGGTTTACAATTAGAATTGAATAGACCGTTATTATTTTTGATATTTCTGTAGTGTTCGTTAATGTTTTAATGGACCTTGCTGTTTCTCCAATAGAGGTATACAGCTGAGAAATTTTTGCAAGACAAATAATGTAGGTACTTCTGAGTCTTGATCGACAGGTAATTGGCCTTTAGTACGTTGGAGATGCTTCTTGAAGGAATTATTAGTACTAAAAGTTATGGAAATGTTATATGTATAGGGGTTTTATATTGAACTAAAACTTTGAAAAGATTGATGTTATTGTTGATGTGCTGAACTTCAATGGAGACCGGCTTGGTCTAAATGAATCAAAAAAAGTCTATGAAAATAGAAGTTAAATGCTACAATTTTATGTTTATAAGGATGGTTGTTGTTGATTTTCCTTATATTTGGAAATTTCGCGTTCTGAACCAATTTGAGTTATAGAGTTATAGGCAGTACGATTTTGTAGATCGTGTGGGTAATGTCCGCATCTGCAAAAAATGTGTAGCCCCCCTCCCAGAACGTACGCCTCTGATGTTAAGGATTGCTCCAAATTTCAAAATCCTATTACTTAAACTTTTGAAGTAAGTTAAATAAAACTGAAACTTTAAGTAGCCCTTTGAAAGGGCGTAGCTCTCTTCAATCGGGCTATCACCTCGAAATATCTGCATGAGGTTTAGGAACACCCTCCATGTACTTACTACAATGATGCAACGAACTTTTATGGTCACGCGATGTCTTTATAGCTGTATCGTCACGTATCTGGATATTTAGCTGGTCGTATACGTCGTACAAGTGATCAAAAAGAATCATATTGAAACTGAAAGCCATGTCCCTGATCATTACTTTTCCTTTGACATAATTACAAGAACTTTTTTTTAAGGCTCCTGAAGACAAGTTTTCTGAATCACTCAATGGACTTCTTAACACAATTTTTACCGACAGAACAGAGCGTCAAATGTCTCATCTCAGACCAACTACTTATAAACATAATTCGAAAAACAAGTCGCCCCTTCTAGAACAAAAACGAATTACCTTTAATTATTACAATGGTCTCTCAAATGCCTGAATAGCGTATCAAACCACTTTCTTTTCATCCCGCCACTCGCTTTATAAAGCTCTTTCCAGCAATCTCCCCAGTTATTATGTCTATAGAAATCCGAAATTCCACCTCTTTGATGCAATAGAAAATACATGAGGCATTGTTATTGGATCAAGACCATCAATTTCCACCACTTGGGTATAAAAAGTTTTTTATCGACAAAAACTATTACCTAGAATAGTCAGTTTTATTCCTCGGCCTGCTGTTGTAATATAGAGGATCGGAATCCATGTTTTCGTCCTGATATTGGCGAGCGTTGTGAGTTAGGGAGCCGGAGTAGTTGTTGCAGTCTTCCGCACCGGACGAATATCGCTGAAAAATAAATTTAATTAGCGAATGTTACTCTTAAAATGTTGTACTTTACTCCCTTGATACATAAATACCTATATAACGCACATTTTGTATCCTGTGCAAAAAAATTAACATCAGAGATATGTCAGATGATATGGACTGCAAATTCATAAACGATAACAAATAAAAGTAAATCTTTATTTTTCAAACCATTAACTGAAGTTGAAATCTTGTCTATAATAAAAAAATTAAAAAACTCTCAGTCATCTGGTATTGACGAAATATCTAATCTCTGATTAAAACGCATCGCGACTTTTATTGTTCAACCGCTGACTTTTATCTTAAATATGTCACTGGAACATGGAATTTATCCTTCTAAATTAAAAATCTCTAATGTCCTACCTTTACATAAGAAAGGTGACACTGATTCAACTGGGAACTACCGAGTCATTAGTTTATGTAGTAGTACTTCGAAAATATTTGAAAATGCAGTTAATAATCAACTTAGTTTATGTAGTGGTACTTCGAAAATATTTGAAAATGCAGTTAATAATCAACTTATCAGCTTTTTAACTAAATGTGAAATTCTGTCACCACAACAACACGGCTTTACTAAGGGAAAAAGCATTAATACTGCCTTAGAACAGTTTATTAGCAGCATTTGCACGTCAATTGATCGCGGGATGATTGCTATTGGTCTATTCGTTGACTTCTTTGATTGCGTTAACCATTAAGAAACTTCAAAAACTTGGAATTCGAGGGATTCCTCTTTATTGGTTTTCCTCTTATCTAATGAGCCGTTTTCAGAAGGTTGTAATCAATTGTAAACATTCATCATTGAGACCTATCGAGAGAGGGGTCCCTCAAGGGTCAATTTTGGGACCAACATTGTTCTTACTGTACATGAACGATGTTTCCTTTCCTTAGCCGGGGGAACCCATCTACAGTCATTGCCTCGTACGCAAACGACACTAATTTTTTACTAGTTCATGAGAATCTACATAGCGCCGAGGATCTAGCTCGTCAGGTCTTTGCCAAAATGACCAAATGGGTTAAGAAAAACAAACTGTCCATTAACAACGAAAAAACTACATGTGTAGTATTTAAGCACTTAAGATCCAAACTAAATTGCAATGACGAGATTACTTTATATGATGGCGTTAAAGTCAAATATAGTAAAATTACTAAATTACTGGGAGTTACTGTGGATGAATCTTTAGAATGGACGCAACATGTTGATAATATTTGCGGCTCTCTTGGCAAAATATGCTTTGCACTGTCAATAGCTTCCAAACAATGTAGTCAGATGATTGTCAGGCAACTTTACTTTGCATGTTTTCACTCTGTCTTAAAATATGCTGGGGAAATTCTGCGGAAGTCAATAGAATTTTTCTCCTTCAAAAAAGGGCAGTCCGTATCTTGGCCAATTTAAGGTATTCAGACTCTTGCAGGGACTCTTTCAGACACCTTGGCATTCTTACACTTGCTAGCTTATATACAGGGTGAGTCAACAAGGCGACGGCGGTCCATAACTTCTGAACCCTTCCAGATAGGAAATCAATTCAAACGCCATTATGTACAACACCGCCAATTCTACATACTAAAAATACTTTCAACTATACAGGGTGTCCCAAAACACTTGCAACGCATGGCAACTTGATTTTTTTTAATGGAACACCATCATTTTGATGCCATATTCTGGATCATCTGTAACATAGCTTTACATCGACATAAGACATTTGATGTTTTAAAGCTCTGTTCTAAAGTAATTAATTCTTTTTGAAAAATTTCGATCATTGCGGGTGCTTCTTAAAAAAATTCCTGAGAACTCAATTTTGTATCTAGAGGGCTGAGATTCGGTACGAATATGAAGGAAGGTCTACTCTATCTATCTAACATTATAACTATCATTATCACTATACAGGGTGTTAAAAATTCTGTGTCAAGTTTGGAAAATTTCAAATATGCAAAACTCCATTTTTTCAAATGGCACCCCCTGTTATTATTGTGCCATGGGGTTCGGCTGTTGGATTACTTTATTTTTTATTAAGTATGTCCTATACCTAAAGTCAATACTTCAAAAGATATTCTTTGTCTTATTTATTTTATTGAAGATTATTACGATCTCAATTAAAGAATGCCAGGGACTGTATGACAGTTACGACTAACATTGTTTATTTACATGGTTACCAGACAGTTTGTCACATTTATTGACATACACAATGAATTTCAACCATAAGCGGTAAACCATGTCAATGATTTCTTCCTGGTTGTGTATGTCAATAAATCTGACAAACTGTCTGGTAACTATGTAAATAAACAATGTTAATCATAACTGTCATACCGTCCATGGCAATCTTTAATTGAGATCGTAATAATCTTCAATAAAATAAATAAGACAAAGAATATCTTTTGAAGTATTGACTTTAGGTATAGGACATACTTAATAAAAAATAAAGTAATTCAACAGACGAACCCCATGGCACAATAATAACAGGGGGTGCCATTTGAAAAAATGGAGTTTTGAATATTTGAAATTTTCCAAACTTGACACAGAATTTTTAACACCCTGTATTGTGATAATGATAGTTATCATGTTGGATAGATAGAATGAGCCTTCCTTCATATTCATACCGAATCTCAGCTCTCTAGATACAAAATTGAGTTCTCAGGAATTTTTTTAAGAAGCACCCGCAATGATTGAAATTTTTCAAAAAGAATTAATTACTTTAGAACAGAGCGTTAAAACATCAAATGTCTTATGTTGATGTAAAGCTATGTTATAGGTGATCCAGAATATGGCACCAAAATGGTGGTGTTCCATTTAAAAAAATCAAGTTGCCATGCGTTGCAAGTGTTTTGGGACACCCTGTATAGTTGAAAGTATTTTTAGGATGTAGAATGGGCGGTGTTGTATATAATGGCGTTTGAATTGATTTCTTATCTGGAAGGGTTCAGAAGTTATGGACCGCCGTCGCCTTGTTGACTCACCCTGTATACATATATGTGAAATTGTGTGTTTTGTGCCTCAAAACCGGAATGCATTTAGCACTGTGAATGTAATTACAACACAAGACGGAGAGATGAACTGCTACCTGTGAGGCATACATCGTCCTTGTATCTGAAAAGTATTTCTTTAACAGACTGCCCGACGATGTCAAATTCTATTGTGATGTAGTTGTATGATATAATTGTTATACTATTTCTTTTTTTCTTTTCTGACCAAATTTCTTAATCATACATGACTATATACCGGGTGGACCAACACTATTGCCCACCCCAAAAATTGCCCTTTACCTTGTAGCTAGAGTTTTGATTTTTCTACAGTGTGTATGGGTACTAAAAACCCTTCAGGATAACGTAAAAATTTTTTTGATTGGCCCAAAAATGTGACGTCACGAGATTTTCAATTAGGCTATTTTCATGAAATAAATAATTTTTGCCCACAGGTTGGTTATTTAGGGCCTTAGGTTCACGCTAAACTGATTATTTAATTTTTCGGACATCAGGTTACCAAACTGCAGAAGCTAAAAATCTCGTCAGTTTTTCTCACAAGTCGCCTATGAAACAATATCTAATCATTGCGAGGTATGTCCTTTATCGATCGGCGGATATTCAGAAATGTCAGTGTCAGCTTGTCATGTCGACAGGGTCATCAAACCACATTATTCTTAATTTTCGAATTCATTCAATTAATCAATTAATTTTCCCGGAAAATTATTCAAACAAAACGCCCAAGGTTTGTTTGAAACAATAAGCGCGTGCGTCGTTCCATATCGAGTGTCAAACTAAATCACACATAACCTCTTTGGAAATTTATCCAAATTTAATTTACAACCAGCACCACGTACGTTTACCCATTACCCATCTGAAGGGCCTTCTGATTTGGTAAGTTTTTGGAATTTCGGTCGATTTATTTAATTGTAAAATTGAAAATTTTAGATGTTGGTCACGAAGATGATTTGTGTGTACCTAAAACCTAACAGCATTGTTGGACTAGATTGTTGGTGGTATCTACTCTGCAGAAGACCCATTAGATAATAAAGAAGCTTACTTTCAAGTGTGGAAGATTGGTCCACTGAAATTGTTGATAAAATTGAGCCTGTTCCTGTTATGTTGTTAGATTTGACTCCTAATAAAAGCTATTCAAAGTACGTTGTAACTTAAATAAATTGTTGAAATTCATGATGTGATAGTGCTCGGGATTTACTTAATTTCATAACGGTGGGTAAGTATTAACCTACCTCCTGAAATATCAAAAATTAAGACCTCACGATAGATTATTTAGCAATTTTTATTATTTTATTAATCAATTTAATCAGACAACTTGCAGTATTGCGGTGTTTACAAACAAAGTGTCACTAATTTGGCACTGTTCATAGGTTGTACACTTCCACTGAGAAGAATCGTCCAGGTTTGTCGATTAGATGACACTCCCCGTGACAACATTTTTGAGAATCAATTATTATGTTGCAAACAGTCTGATGAGGCTTGCAGAATACCTACCAAGAGTCCACACACTGCTATTATTAGATTTTGGGTTTACAGAAAGGCCCCATCTGTTTATTAAACATTTTTGGTCACCACCTAAAATTTTCAATTTTACAATTAAATAAATCGACCGAAATTCCAAAAACTTACCAAATCAGAAGGCGTACAATGGAGAAACGTACTTGGTGCTGGTTGTAAATTAAAGTTGATAAAATTTCACCAAAACGAGGTTATGTGTTTGACGCCCGATAATGGAACTACGCACGCGCTCGCGGTTGTTTGAAAGACCTTCACGGGGTTTTGTTTGAATGATTTTCCGGGAAAATTAATTAATTAATTGAATGAATTCGAAAATTAAGAATAATCTGGTTTGATGACCCTGCCGACATGACAAGCTGACACTGACATTTCTGAATATCCGCCGATCGATAAAGGACATACCTCGCAATGATTAGATATTATTTCATAGGCGACTTGTGAGAAAAATTTACGAGATTTTTAGCTCCTGCAGTTTGGTAACCTGATGTCCAAAAAATTAAATAATCAGTTTAGCGTGATCCTAAGGCCCTAAATAACCAACCTGTGGGCAAAAATTATTTATTTCATGAAAATAGCCCAACTGAAAATCTCGTGACGTCACATTTTTGGGCCAATCAAAAAAATTTTTACGTCATCTGAAGGGTTTTTAGTACCCATACACACTGTAGAAAAATCAAAACTCTAGCTTCAAGGTAAAGGGCAATTTTTGAGGTGGGCAATAGTGTTGGTCCACCCGGTACAGATTTTTGAAATTAATATATATATTATTATTATTAGGTACAATGTTAATCGAATTAAAATTGCATTGGTTCTACTCGTAAAGTGAAAGATTTAAAATATGAAGACGTCACGAACTTCTATGGATGTTCTATGACCAGCTGACCAACATTTTAAAATAAAAAGTTTTAGTAAATTGCCGACCTGGTGAGGGCGCCTGTGCGACCCAGGACTTAGGTGCTGTTGATGGCTTGCAGCCGGCGCCGGTAGATGTTGTTGGTGGCCTGGTCCGTCCTCTCGTTCGTAGGAGTTTTCTCGCGACGTCTCCAGAGAGCGCTGCGGGGTGTTTATCTGGTGGGCCGCCGATCGGAATTGCGACGCCGAAGAGTTGGCGTGCTGACCCACCGGATAGTTCAGGTCCGATGTATAGTCGCTATCTTCCGAATACCCCGCTGAAATTTCATTGTCAAAGTGATTACTATTATCTGAAAAAAGAACCTGGAATTTTTATACATCCACTAAAAACCTACTCTAAGTTAAAAATGGTAGGAGGCGCCGCCAGAATTTGATAATAACTTCGACATTAATCTTGTCCCGGAAAGGATCGTTAAACTTCGTGCGACTTAAATCCGACAAGAAGTAACGAAACAAAGCTAAAGATTTATCCTTCGTTCGAAATAATGAATTTGGCTGCCATTGCGGGGGTATATTTTAACATCATTTCTAGCCTATCTAGCATCAATCAACGTCATCGCGTTATTGGAGTTTAACGTTACTTTGTTGCGCCGGAAAATTGGTTCACCACAGCAAAAGGGAAATAACTTCCTTCCACATGCAAAAGAACGACGACCTCGTCGATTGCAAATAAAGCCTCCGATCGAATCGTGATTTATTCGGCTAAAAGTTGCAGTTCAGTCCATTAGTTTGTGAGTATGCTAAAATGAACTGAAAGCTAAATCAGGTTTGGAAAAACTGTGGGGATTGCGTGGGGGATAATTGAATCACGCGCTGGTAATTTATGTTGTTTCTAGACAATTAGGCTGAGTTCAGATTTACAACAAAGGTTCAAAAACCGGGACTGTAAATTAGCTTGAAAGCTCAGACGGGTTTAAAGTAGCTATCGATTTTTCTAATTTTGGGTGTTAGGTTTGATATACCTAACTCGATACGAAATAGCCATTAACATACTATCATAAAGCTGGATGTACAACAAAACACATTATACAGGGTGTCTCAAAACTCGCGTACTTCGGGCCCGAGGCGTTGTGGAGGATCATGAATGAAGCATAAAAGTGGCACCATGGCAGAGATAGAATGTTCCAAAGATAAGGAAATCTGGCAACAACTTACATTTTTTACCTTGATATTTACTTACACCAAAAACCAAGGTACGTTTACGTGTTTTTGGTCTTTGTAATGGGGGCTCAAATGAAATAATCTCAAGCAGTTTATTTTTTCCCTTAGGCTACTCTACAGACCTGAGGTATGCGAGATTTGCGACACCCTGTGTAATAAAGTTAGAAAACGTGATAGAGTAAAAGCAGAAAAACCGTTATTAATCCCACAGTAAGATTTGTTTTATTGTATAAAAAACGAAATAATTTGTAATGCAAAAATAGAAAAAATGTGGAAAATGGGTACTCGCTCTCAACTTCTGTTTATTAATAATGTTTTACTTTAATATTCTAGTATAACACAGATCGAAAGAGGAAAAAAACTAATATTTAATGGCGAAAACGATTACCTAAACCAGAAAAGGAACGATCTAAAACGGAGAGAGAGAAGATAACATACAGGAAGAAGAATAATAAAAATAGGGACATGAAATATCGAAAGTTTGACCAGAAAAGAATTATTAGCAGCAGTAAAAATTGACTATGTGAGACAGTGCAGAAATTAATACCTAATAGGATATGGACCAAATGAGGACGAGAAAAAGGAAGAAAAAGATAAATTCTTTAGGACAAGCTGAGGTTGGCGTAAGTGATAATTAGGGCGCGGACTCGTATGCACAGAAAACTGGTAAAATATGCGCATATATATGCATCGAAAATAAACAAAATAAGCACAATATATGCGTATATGCCTAAAAATGCACGTAATATGCACAAGATATGAAAGATGCCGATAACTTATAATCAATTTTTTTGTAGTAATTGAAAAAGTTTCAATAAAATTTAAGAACTGCAATTCACATTTTGTAAAAAAATGTTTTTTCTAGTACTAGCATCTTATACTGTTTATATGGTGTTTTTGAATTAGCTTCTTATGTTTGCTATAAAGCACGCCATTCTATGAAAGCACGTCGCCCATCATGATGACAATGTGTTTTAAGGCTAATAAAATGTGAATTGACAAGAAAATTCAAAAAAAATGTCCTGTTAGAATGATTATACTCTGTCCGGGATCCACACGACCGAGATTCACCCTATTTCCATGGCGAATTATTGTTGTCAACAATGAATCGCCATGGAAATAGGGTGAATCTCGGTCGTGTGGATCCCGGACAGACCATAGTATAAGAAAAAATCATGAAGACAACACGTGTTTTATAGTTGAAAAATCTCGGTCTAGGTATCAGGCGAGGGGACAACCACTTACGAAAAAAATATACCACGGACTAGGACTAGGGCGGACTAAAATGAGACGAAATCGGACTAAAAGCGGACTAAATCGGATTTAAAGCGGACTAAATCGGGATAAAAGCGGACTAAATAGCGGAATAAATTAGGAAATTGACCTCGAAATTGGTTAAATATGCAAGAACATGCACTTTTTTTAAAAATATGCTCCGTTCACTAAAATATGCAAAATATGCAAATTTCAAATTGCGTCAAATGACTCCTTTTAGTGAGGTTCGTGCACATCTCGAAGACTTCTCTTCAAAGTTTGTCCGTTTCCAATATGCATTTTGCATAAAATCCGCGCTAGTGATAATAAAGTGCTTAGCAATAATGGAAAAAACTCACAGATTTTAACTTAAAAAATTGAATTAAAATTGAAAATAGGTAGAAAAAAATGTAGCAAGACAAATAATAAGTAGAAATTAAAAATCGATCATAGATTATTTCCTAGTTGTAGAAAATGGTCGAGGACATAAAGATTAGAAGAGGGGCAGGGATAGGAAAGATAGGAACAATGCAACTTGAAATGGAAGGAAATAAAAGGAAAAAAGGAAAAAGGAAAGCAAAAAAGGAAAACCAAAGGACACAAACTCAATGATCCGGATGCGGATACGGGAGTTGAGAATAGAAGGGGTAAGTTTAAAAGAACAGTATTGACAGCACCGGAGCTATCCTGTAGAACTGCTGACATAGTAAACAGAAGAATAAAAAGGAGTCACTGGTGCACAAATAGAGTAAACATAGCGGTAATAAAGAAATAAAAAGCAATTGAGAAAGTACCTAAAAACGAGAGAAACAAATAATAACTCGAAATACAGAAAACAAAGAGAATTAGTTAAAGGAATAATAAAGAAAGAAAAGGAAACCGCCTTGCAAGAATTCAGAGACAAAATGTACAATGCATATTGTCAAAAGCAAAAACTATTCTTTGGGTGGTGTAACAATAATGAAACAAAGAAAAGCAGTGACATTAAAAGTGAAAAAGGAGAAGTAAAAGCGGATGAACAAAACATAATAGAGATACAGCAGCAGTAGCTACTTCGTACTTCAAAGAATTACTTGAAAGGAGAGAAAATGAAGAGGAGGAACTTAGTCAGGAGCCAGACAACTACAGGACAAGACAAAATTACAGCACAAATGTTGAAATAATGAAAAAAATTATGACAGAAAGAGTAACACAAACATCGGAAAACTGGCTAAAAGAATAATAATAATAATTTTGTAAAGGGAATACAGAGCTTGTACATAGGGACCAAGAATTATGTAAGGACAAGGCATGAAAGAACAAAAATACATGAAACAGTGAGTGGAGTAAGACAAGGTTGCATACTAAGCCCAATACTATTCTTTCTCGTTTTGGTCAGAAGTATGTGATGCTTACGACATGGTTATTATAGCGAAAGATGAGAAGACCCTATAAATGCAGAGACATATAACAGAAAAGCACTGGAAAATATAAACATGAAGATTAACCTGGAAAAGACGGAAGGACGAGTAGGAAAGGAAACACAGCATCAGGAAATTCAGTTACAATAAGTTTAAGAATTCAAGACAATAATAGCACAAGACGAGAGAATGTAGGACGAAATTAGAGAAAAAATAGCGACAGGGGCAACACTATTTAATAGCATTAGAAACGCTTTCTTAGGAAAAAAGAAAAATCTAAGGACGTGAAGGTGCAAAATGCAAATTTATAAGAAGGTGGCAGTTCCTATACTTACATCTGCATCTGAGACGTGGGTACTAGCAGAACATCAGAAGAAGAAAGCGGAAGTCATAGAAATGAGATACATACCTTAGGAAAATTGTTAATCAAAGAAAAATGGATACAGTGATAAACACAATGTAGAGGCCTAAGCCAAATGTACATGCCATAAGTATCATAAAATAAGGGAAGATCAATTAGATGATACGCACATGTGAAGATTATGGAAGGAACGAGTAACCAGCATATGAGTCAATAAGCTGTAAGAAGAGGGCAAGAAGTCTCGCAAGGAGCAGACCGAGGAAAGAGTGGTAGGAAGGAGTTCGAATGACAGTAGAGAGTAGAGACGTAAAATTAAGAAAGTGTTAGAATAGCCGTGCGAAATAGGAATATTTTTTTCAATTTCTTATTTTCTTTACTATAATTGAATGTAGAAACAAAAGTAATGTAAATAGGCCAAGAAGTCATATTTAATAGATTTTGTCATTTGAAATTCGAGCTCGAAGAGCGAAGATAATATAAAATCTCAGTCTTAGTCTTTATGATTCATAAATCCGTTGTTTGCTAGGTAATTTATCAGTTTAGGGCGATTAAGGAGAAGATTAATAAAAATTTACGTAAAGTAGCACTTTGACTATCGAGAACAATGAGTTTGTACTCTGGGATTAGGATTAGGGCCTTCCTTTTCACCTGCAGTTAAACTTATCCGGAAGTCTATATCACCGTATAGTTTCAATGACAATTAACTGGTAGTTAATCTTATCTGGACGTGAAAACAACAGCCCGAAATCGACAAAAATAGTAGAACTTCTCAAATGCCGTTTAAAATTTGACTCATCGCAAAAAACAGCTTTGGTTAATTTCGGTTTCATTAAAAGAATTTCAAGCGGCAATTTCAATCTCAACCCCCAATGTCAATTCTTTCACCACGAAGGCCATAAAAAAGCCATCAATCACCGTCCCGACATATTCCTCGCAGGAATATTCGAAAATTAATTTATTAATCACGGTTGTAAACCACATCGGCAGTAATTATCGCACAATGCACGATGTAAACACGTCGTAATCCCGCCCCCGCTTTGCGGCCACTACTAGAAATGACATCACGGTTTTTTTACGAAAATCAATTCACCTAATCGCCTAATTGACATTAACTCATTAAAACGGAGCAGCGAATTGTAAAATAAACACTGCGATCGGTAATACTGTTAATGTTGTTTTAACGACGAGCGCTTCAGGAAGTAGAGGTGGGCGAATTTAATATCGAAATGTTTCCTTCTCAATCCCGCTAATGAATAATAGGTTATTGCAAAAAAAATTTTCCTTGAATGAAAGTCCATCGGTAGCTAATCGGTGGGAGGAAAATGATTTCAATTTTTCAGATGGTGAGAGGGAGGGAGACCTTCTATAATGAAGTTTTCTGAAATTTTGAATATGAACTGTGAAGTGAAGCCACTCTGTGTTCAGTCAGATTGTTTACAATAAAGAGCGTTATTGCCAAAACAACAGTTTCGGTAATTAGCATATTTTCGTAAAAAAGTAATTGTAATTGTAATTCAATTACTCACCCAAAATAATTGTTCCAAGCACTGATTTCAACCCCCAAAAGCAGCTAAATTTGCATAATTGGCTTATTTTTGTGTTATTTTCTGTAATTCTACTTAACTTCGGTAAATTTTCACCCCCTTTGACGTTTCATCCCCCTTTACAATTTTTCAACCCCCTAAGTAGGTAAACTCCATTCATTTTCTATTGAAGATCTAAAATTTTTCTGGAAGTGTACAACCCTAATTTGTAAGGGCCTGCACTTTTGTCAATTTGATCGAAAAGCGGGAAAGCAAAAACATTGCATAACCCAAATCTTTCAGGATTTATTTTTATTGTTAGAAGCAGTGTCACAGATAAACGTACCTGAGGCTTTTTCGTGAATTTTTTCTTTGCATTTTACTCAAAACTGCACGCGCACAAAGGCCATTTTGGGCCAATTCAGAGCAATTGCAAAATTTTGACATTTATCATGTTTTCTGACGTATTGCATTGAAATGGCTTATCAACTCACCTGTCAGGAAAATTCCTTGCAAAATTTCCTCATACCAACCTAAAATGCAAATTTTGACGGTCTGTCACTTCAATAGAAAATGAATGGAGAGTACCTATTTTACAAAATTCGCCTAATTTGGTTTTTCTTCGGCAATAACTTGAACTCATATGGCTTTATGTTTTCCTTTTTCACTTTTTCCACCCCATTCGCAATATTTCAACCCCCAAAACCTAAATTTGCATGATTGACTTATTTTCATGTTATTTTCTATAATTCTACTTATTTCTAATTAATTTTCATTCGCTTAGATTTTTCATCCCAATTTTCAATTTTTTAACCCGTGCCTTATTGCCACGTTACTTTTGGTACTTCCTATAACTGTGGTAAATTTTCATTGCCTTGGACTTCTCATCGCCTCCATAATTTTTCAATCCCCGAGAGGGTTATGCTTTTTTGTTCATGCTCTACTATCTGTGGAGGCACTACTACTAGGTGCAGATTGATAAAATCTGCACCCGATTCCAGCAGTAAATTCAGTCCGCCCTTACATTCACATTAACATGATAAACATGTACAGGGATACACATCGCATTGATGTATAGGGTCTTTTTTTATTATTGTCCCACTTTTAAATTATCATATCTCCTTTATTAGATGAGATATTAGCCTGAAATAAAAACAGGATGGTAGACCGTACTCCCAAGTTTTGTCCTGGACCTTACTCCCAGCGATCACCGTCGGATCTTAAACGCTGTGGATGCAACTTGCTTTTTTTTAAACGGGACACCCGGTATATTCTTATA
Source organism: Pycnomerus fuliginosus (assembly GCA_963924575.1). Classification (NCBI taxonomy): domain Eukaryota; kingdom Metazoa; phylum Arthropoda; class Insecta; order Coleoptera; family Zopheridae; genus Pycnomerus; species Pycnomerus fuliginosus. The sequence goes on along the minus strand of OZ004624.1, from coordinate 8,857,664 downwards.
CGGATCGATAGAGAATTATCTTCTGATTTCATTTATGTAGGGTAGTTGATATCTGGGGTTGATAGATTTCGAGGAAAAAATGTTTTTATAACTTATGGCTATGTAGTGAAGCCCTGAGTATTCTAATAAAAATGTAACCTTCTTTAGTATCATAGTAACAAAGTAGGTAACTGATTTATTCACCTTTAAACATTACAAATTAAAAATTTTAAAATTATTGCCATTTTCATTTAGACATTCTCGTAGATTCTAATGGTCCTATTATTTTAAATATAATTTTTTTCTCGAAAACTATCAACCCCAGATATCAACTACCTTATATCAATGAAATCAGAAGAAAATTCTCTATCGATCCGTGCAAGAATATACCGGGTGTCCCATTTAAAAAAAAGCAAGTTGCATCCACAGCGCTTAAGATCCAACGGTGATCGCTGAGAGTCAGATCCAGAACAAAACTTGTGGGTACGGTCTATCAACCTGTTTTTATTTCAGGCAAATAGCTCAAGTAATAAAGGAGATATTCCAATTTAAAAGTGGGACAATAATAAAAAAGACCCTGTACAACTGGCTTTTCTCAAAGACGGTGCGAAATTCAGTAAAACAAAAAAACTTCAAAGTATTTAGTATCTATTATTAATACTTACAGTGTCCGAAATATTGCATTTGGCGGCGTGCTTGTTCCTGCCGGGCTTCCTGATCCATAATGTTGTTCAACATCTCGAGTTTCCTTTGCAGGTCCGACGCTTCTATATTCTCCGGATCTGAAACAGTCCGAATTTCAGCCGAAGGTGAAAATACGGCGAGAAAACGTGTTTTGGTGAAAATCTCTCGCCTCGTGCATTTTCGTGGATTTTCTCTTGAAAAAAGCTTTGAGTGTTGAAAACTGGCGCTAGGATCCACAGATGAAGAAATAGAGTGAAACTGTTTAACGCATGCAGCTAAGAAGATAGAGTGCGTCCATTAATAGCTTGCGGTTACCTATGGAAGCATACGGTTTGGTAGAGTCGTTCCGGCAGACTGTGGAGCCACGTAAGATGCTCCGCCAACCGGTCGGAGGGTCGCAGCGGCCTGTACACCACCAATTTATGCATTGCTACAGGCTAAGGGACTTGCATCCACTAAAATCTACAAGTCTAACAAGCCTACTACTCAAAGTCACATCGAAATTAATCCTAACAGGATAACGAGAAAATGGTGGAGGCGCAGAACTTAATTATATTTAATTTTCAGATTTCTCAAGCGGGGATTATTCCTCGCCGTAATCTTCAAGATTACTTGAAATCGATGAGGGTAAAACGTGGTTTACTCTTTGCCCGAAAAATATTTCCGTGAAATTTGTTTGTTTGCCTGGCTGAAGTGTTATTATTCTTTCACTTCAGAAGCGAGATTTTCTTACTTGCAATTAGTTACGTAATCCTCCAGACGTCTTTACTACGTTTGCGGGATAACCGAATTAGTCCAGAAAGTTTAGGATTTCATCTCGGAAAGATTACAATAGAGTTGAAAATTGGTATAGCGATTACAGTACAGAGGTCTTGAAAGTGTCAAGAAATCGGTTTTTCAATAATATCTCCGTTTCTATTGCCTTTACAGCTATAAAATTTTTTCGAATTCCGCTGTTTTCCCTCAAACTGAAACACTTGTGTGTTTCTTTTGTTGCATATTGGCTATGACTGTCGACTTTTTTAAACGCAAAATCATAATGGAAGTGCCATCTTTTTTTAAAAAATCGTAGTGAAAATACAACTTATTTTATTAATTTCTCGAAATATTAATCGAGGAAGTCGAGAGCTATCCAGTGTTGCCAATCATTGCAAATACAGAAATTCATCAATATGGTAGAAACTGTTCCTTTTCACTTTGTCGCGTTTGAGAGAGATGGATATTCAAAAATACTACGTGTACAACAGACAATGAAAGTATCTTTTCTGCTCTCGCAGGTATATTCGATGCACTCTGCCTACAGCATCAAATCCATGGGAAAAAGTTGAAAAGTATTACATTCATTACTAATTGAACAAATAGCTATTTTCACACGATCAATCAATTTCACAAAATCTGCCACCAAAAGTGTTCAGGGATTTTCGTCAGTAAAAAATAAAAACAAAAATTGTGAGCAATTTTCAGTGTAATACAGCGAAACCATCTGCGCATAATAAAGGTGAAATATTTGAAAAACATACATTGTCGGTAAATAACAGCAAAAATAATTTTTGTCAAAATTCCAAAGTTAGCAAGCTTGGTAACATTTTATAAAAAAAAATGCACAGCATCTCGTCGTTCTTTAATTTCCGTGTAGGTAGTAGCCAATTGAACACGAAAATTTTTAGACCCCTAGTTTTAAGATTTTTGTCACTAATTTCATTCAATATTGTCGTATATGTATAATATAACGAGTGCAATAGATTTTATCGCTTATAATACCACAAGTGCATGCTATTTAATCGGTTAAATTTTGAAAATGATTACGAAAGCTTGTTGCCGGTGGTAAAATAATGAGAACTAAAGAACTAAAGAACTAAAGAACTAAAGCTCTCGGGCTTTAATCTTTGATAATAAATGGCAATTTAGTTCGAATTGTTTTACCTATACGGCAACAAAGCTTGAGTAATTATTTCTAAAATTTAACCGATTGCAATAGCGATGCACGAGTGGTATTCGGTAAGATTATTTCACAAATTAAACTCTTGTTTTGATAAAATTATGATTTTTTAAACCGGGGTTGCCTATACTCAAAAGCCCAATATGATGTTGCGAACGAGCCTTTATAGCTCATTGACATTAATGACGTTTGAGGTTAGGAACCGTGCAAACAAAATGTTATTGAGTTTTTAGGATATATCCAGAAGAAATCAGCGTTCTTTATGTCCAAAAACACCTAAAATATGGTTTTTGGAAAGACTTGTGTTTGGTGGTCGTATTTGTGGACCTTTATTTCCCATAATTTTGTTTAAGTGGTGATTTTCAGCAGTGAAGAAATTGTGTTTAAAATCAAGTGGTCATCGGAAACGATTAAATGACTCGTGCAAACACCGATAAAATGCATTAATCACTCTTAAATGAACTTGATTGGATAGAAATTTAAAAATGAGTCTAATTGATTGGTTTAAAAGGAGATTTGAAAATAATCGCCACAAAATTTTCCGAGTGTTAAAATTAGAAAACTGAACGATAAGAAATGTTGTTTTTTCTATTAAGACAACATTTCTGCGAGGTAACATTTTCAAATAACACTCGAGGAAATAATCGATTATAATTTTCACTTTTCTGCTATTTTACTGCCTCTTTGTCGAATCTTAAATTAGAAACTCCTTTCTTTTTTAAAGCTCTTCAGCTTTCTCTTATCTTTTTTGATGAAAGTTTCCATTTTTATGACATATTTTTGTTCACTTTTATCTCCCTACTTTGTTGACTTCATCTTCAGTTAAGTTTGTTATTATTTGTTTAGACTCTTTGGTTTGTTGGCTGGCTCAGTTTCTAGTAACCGCTATAAACAGTGTTAAACACATCAGTAATCATGTGAAAAAACAGCCTCACATTGACTTATCAAGAATTAAATAAAACAACAATTATTGAAACTGCAAGTTGAAGATATCCAAAACAATGCTTCCAATTTTTTTTAAGATTTCATCGTATCATTTGTGTTTAATTGTTTAGTAGCAAAAGTCAAATTGCGCAAAAACCATTGATTATACGAAAACGTACAAGATATCTTATTTGTAGATAATTATTTTGGCCTCACTTTGCTACAAAGTATTTTGGTCGTAAAGTCAACAGAAATGAAGAAATTGAAAGACAATTTCAAGAGCTGTCTAGCCATAGTTATTTATAATCATTACACCAAAATCTGCATCAATTTTTGTTACCGGCGGGCACAACTTCCTAAAATGTAGTTCACCTTAATACTTAATAAATGATGGAAAATTGGAAATTCATACGCAAATTCGTGCTGAATGTTAAAAATTAAACCGAGTCATTCTCTTTTTCTGACTAACCCCGATTCCATAATGAAAATTGAAGCTTCCTTTGAACATTTTCCTTCGCAACATTTCAAAATAGCTGTCGCTTTAAAGACGGCTTTAACTTTAAAGTTTTTATTAAGGAACCGGGTTTAAGATAACGATGCGATAAATCTGGAGGTGGATGCACCATGAAGTGCCATTTTTATCAGTCTATATCACTTCGCAAAAAGAATGAAAGAGATTATAATGATTACATTGCCCCAATTTCCTTGCCAATGGCAAATATATCTTTATTAAAATATTCAAAGTAAATTTCTAAATCTGTAGCTTCAATGAGGTTCTAGTTCTCAAAATTGTTGTTAGGTAGTCAAACTTTTACCAAATTTTCTGCAACATTAGTCATAGAATATAATCCCAAGCGATTAAATTTTCAAGAATCAAAAATTAAGGAAAGTGAAACGTAGAGTAGAAAACTCAAGAAAACTATAATTTGTCCTAAAGGAACTGTCCTAGCTTAGCTCTGCTTGTAACTACTTAACACATTAGTCAATTAACGTTCCGTTTCAACCGAAAATAAAAAAATGTGTTATTGCGATTAAATCGCAGACAAGAATAGATCGTCAGAATCAACATGTAAAATTCTTATGTTAGCATAATTCCCACGGATGAAAACATTTAGTTGCAGGCAGATAAACGGCTTTAGATAATTCAGCGAAAAGTGATAAACAACCGGGAGGCTAAAAACAGAATCGATTTTAAAATCTTGTCCTTTGAAGGATCGACCTTTCCTCTTAAGATGACATTTACATTTTTCACGGGTTTTGCGAGATCTGTCGGAACAATAATTAATCACGAGTATTCTAGAGGTAGAAGGCTAGATGGCTAAAATAGTAAATGTCAGAGGGATTCAACATTGATTAATATGGGATTAGACACGTGTGCTTACCGAAGGGAAGCTCGAAACGACAGTCCACCAGCAGGGAATGGCCAGTTGGATTCTTGGTACCCACCACCTCCCCGTCGCGCATCACCAGCTCTGCCTCCAGGGACAACCACTGACCGCTTCCTTCCTGAAAGACGTGCAACACTTCTAAATTTCTACCACTAATTTCAGTCTACGGCTAACATTTACTATCTATTCAAAAATTCAAACAAATCCGCGATAGAGAGCCTTTTACCTAAAAATTTGCATAAATACTCACCTACCAATCAAGATAAAAATTTGCTTATTAGAATTCAATTGGCAATAAATGTAACGTCAATATGGAGAGTTGATATTTTCATGCACATTTATTGTGATATTGGATTTTCAAGTACCTAGCTCTTTCATTATTTTTTTTATCTATCACTTTGTTCTCAGGAATTTGGATAAAAAGAACCGACTAATTGTCAACAACCAAGTTGTCGGTTCTTTTTATCCAAATTCCTGAGAACAAAGTAATAGCTAATTTAAAAAAATGGATAGTGATGATTAGGGCGCGGATTTTATGTAAAATGCATATTGGAAACGGATAAAGATTCAAGGAAAATCTTCGAGATGTGTACGAATCGACGGCAGTGACGAACCTCACTAAAAGGAGTCATTTGACGTAATTTAAAATTACCAGATTTTGCATATTTTATGAAATTCCCATTTGGAGGTTTAAAACATCATGATTTCTCCCTCTCCCGCCCATTAAAGACAGGAATATCGGTCTCTGTCGGTCGCCTCCAAGTGCGCGCGAATCGCGCGCATTGTCATCCTTTTTTAACGGGTTCACATTTAAGTGAAATATATCTGGATTTGCAGATACCTACCTGCCAGGGTCAAATTGAAGGGGTGGATTAACTTTTTGGCCACAATTTTGATTCCGTTTATATAGCTGTTTATTCATACGGGTCCGCGCATTTGTGTTTGTGTTTAGTATTGTGAAGATTTCTTTACATTTATAAGCCACAACATACTGTAATACCGCAATTCAGATTTTGTAAAAGAATATTTTTGGTTCTTAAATATTGAAACTTTTCCAATTACCACAAAAAATATACCTAGATATATGTTATTCCGAGTGTTATTCCTTGGAAAAATAGTTCAATGTATCTTCTCAGCTATCGGCATATTTCACATTTTGTCCAAATTACGTGCATTTTTAAACTTATAAGTGCATATTATTATGTTTGTTTTCGATGCATTATACTTACGAATATAGAGCAGTATCGATATCTCTGGACATAAGCAAGGTACAGTTGTAAGATTTTGCATTTACAGAAATTGACACATTCGGAGTCTATTGAAATTATTGGCGACGATCGGGTACTTCCGGTTATACCGGAAGTAGGGTCCAACTTTAAAATTTTAAATGGCAACCCCCATTTTTCATTACAGATTCGGACAGAGGAGGAAAACCTGAACCTAAAACGCCTAACATGTAACTTGTTTGCACCAGCCGCCTAGATTTTATTAACGTTTTTACAGAAAAGTTCCGCAAAACAGTGCTATGTAAAAATGGTCATAACTTGTAAACCGCGGGCGATAAAAATAAAAATGACACACCATTGTAAAGTAGAAAGACTGTTTTACATTATGCTTGCCAGAAAGTCATATGAAAGCTGATTCAAAGTCGATTTAAAGAAATTGAAATGTTGGAAATTTAAAAGCCAAATAACATTTTCTTTAAAAACAGCGATTTTAATCGTTTCCTTTTTTGGCACTTTATGGGTACCGTTGAAAAGAGAATAAAATTCTGCACCCATCCATGCAGAAAAACTTGTATGCTGCCATTTAAGAAAAAAATGTTATTCGGGTTTGAAATTTCCAGTATTGCAGTTTCTCGAAATCGACGTTCAATTAGTTTTCTTAGGATTTTTGGCAATCATAATGTAAAACAGTCCTTCCGCTTTACAACGGTGTGTCATTTTTATTTTTATCGCCCGCGGTTTACAAGTTATGACCATTTGTACATAGCACTGTTTTGCGGAACTTTTCTCTAAAAACGTTAATAAAACCTAGGCGGCTGGCGCAAACAAGTTACATGTAGGTGTTTAAAGCTTAATTTTTCTTCATCTATCCGAATCTGCAATGAAAAATGGGGGTTGCTATTTAAAATTTAAAAGTATGACCCTACTTCCGGTATAACCGGAAGTGCCCCATGGTCGCCAATAATTTCAATAGATTCCGAATGTGTCAGTTTCTGTAAATGCCAAATCTTACAACTGTACCTTCCTTAAGCCCAGAGATATCGATACTGCTCCATATTCGTAAGACACCATATGCGCATATTTTGTCAGTTTTCTGTGCATACGAATCCGCGCCCTAGTGATGATATAACCTTAAATTATAATTTTATGGAATGTTAGGGGATGTACGAGGGGTGATCCGCAGGCCGGAATCAGTGTACATTTTTCGGGAATACACCGGGAATAGATCGGAATACGTCGGAATACATGGGAATACGTCGGAATACATGGGAATACATAGGAATAGATGGGAATACCCGGAATACTCTGGAATAGTTGGGAATAATTGAAAATTTCCCTGCGATATATTAAAATTTATTGATTGGATGCGTGTACTTTAAAATAAATCAAAACAATTGGAGAATAATTTGTAGGAATAGGTAGAATTACCCTCAATACATCAGAATAACGCGGGGTAGCTTCGGAAGCGCCTGCGCCTGTTAAGGTTAGGAAATCTCGGAATACTTGGGACTCGACTTGGGAATACACCGGAATACATGGGAATACACCGGAATACATGGGAATACCCCAGAATACATGGGAATACACCGGAATACATGGGAATACTAGGAATACACCGGAATACTCTGGAATTTTGATGGAGAAAATTGCCGATTATCTACATCGGAATACCGGAATAGCTTTAAATCGAGTTTCGGAATAGCTTCGGAATACATCGGAATACTTCGGAATACATCGGAATACTGGGAATACTTGGGTATTCCCGGAATCAGTGTACGTTTTTTATTCTGCGGATCACCCCTCGGGGATGTATCAACAGACCAACCTACGTTTCATTTTATTTTCTATCATTTATTTACCGTTTCGAAGTAGAACGCGATCTTAAACATCGGCCCTTACCAGCTCAACATGTCAGAAACATTTTAAACTCGCTCAGACTCACGTGAATTGTAAATGAGCATTAAATTTCCACCGAAAATAATCCTTCCGTATCTTACGCTGTTTGCTATTGCTTCCTGGTCTAATCCTTTAACAACCCGCAAATTAAGCTGGAATTCTATTTCCACTCGTTCTCATTTTATGTGCGAATCAACCGACACGAAGGATTAAAACCAAAGCCAAAAATATAACATTACGAAACGCAAGAATGCCTATTTTTCCACAATCTTGCAAAATAGAGGTGGCGTGACGCTATAAAAGTTATCTCTTGGCAAAATTTTTGCCAAGTTACAATTCTAACACCATGACGAGCGGAGCATCAATCTTTGTGCTGTTTCTAAGTGTTCTAGGTAAGCAAAAACCAGTGAACTTTTTTATGAAAATTTTCTAAGGTATTTCCGGTGACATTTCTCCGGAGGAAGAACAGCTTTGGACGCATCTCTTAAACACCACCATTGACAATGTGGAACCTTTGGCACAAACATTTTCACTTAGCAATAATCTCGAGCCTAAGGTGAGCATTCTAGTGTTCCTGCCCGAAATTGAACCATTCGAGTTCACGGAAGAATACAAAACCCTCCTTCGTGGGGAAGAAAAAATCGTGATTTTTATTCACGGCTGGAATTCTTTTGGCACCGATCAGTTTATGCTTCGTCTGGCTAAGAATTACAACGAGGTTGGAGGATATCTAGTTTTGGGGGTTGACTGGGCAGAAGAGGCATTTAAAGATTATATTTCTGCTTCAAGTTCAGTAAAGGGCGTGGGTTATAGAGTTGCTGAACTGATTTGGGGGTTGGTAGACAAAGATGTGGAATTATTGTCGAGGCTTCACGTGCTGGGACATTCTTTAGGGGCGCACGTAGCTGGTTTTGTTGGTAAATGGGTGACTGAAAATACCCCCACGAACATTACCAGAATAACAGGGCTGGATCCTGCAGCTCCTCTTTTCGAAACCATAATCGGGAGACCTGACGACTTGAGACTCAATCAAGACGATGGAAATACTGTTGATGTGATTCATAGTGACTGCGGGTTGTTTGGTGTCATCGGCAGTTTTGGAGACTCAGATTTTTACATTAACAATGGAGGACCTATACAGCCATCATGCTGGAACATCTCTTTGAGCAATCTTCTTTATCCAAGTATTAAATTTTGTTTAGTTGACTTGCTGATGTGTTTTTTTCAGTACTCTGCAGCCACGGAATGGCAGTCGACATGTACATAGATTCGATTTTGAATCCAGACAATTTTGTGGCCACAAGTTGTGCGAGTTCTCTGGAGCTTGACTTGGGAGACTGTCAAAATAATTCGCAAGTTTTAATGGGAGAAGAGGTGAATTTGAGTGCTGCTGGGAGTTATTACATCAGGACTAATGCTTCGAACAATCTGCCTGATGGTTCTGTTAACTAATTTTGTTTTCTAAGTAGTTCTTAGTGTGAATAAAGTTTTTTACTGCTGGAAATTTCTTTGAAAAACCAGAGCCAAAATCTTCTTAAGAGGGACAGGACAGAGGAACATAAAATGTAATTCATTAGAGATTATATCGCGAAACATAAATAATCAGTTTTAAATCCTTCCACAGATAAATCCCTAAACCGCATTGTTAATTATTTACAATTTTCTCCCTTATTATTGTTTGGGCTGGAACTGGAACAATTACTAGAAAATCACTCCAGTACCTAACGATTTTGACCTTCATTTTCATACTTTTCAGTGTAAAATGCATTCCTTAGAACAAGATGGACGTTTTTTTTGGAAATGTCACAGCTTCTCGACACCTTATTTTTTCAAAAAGATGTTATACAGAGTGCCCCAGAATTGTGTTCTCAAACTTCAGAACGAGATTCCTTGCTCACATACGTACGTACATCCGTACATACACTGAACCTTGAAACGTAAAGATCTGTTGTTATCTCAATTTCGAATCTCCCATTTTTATATTGGTTGTGGGGAGCTGAATTACAGCTATAGGCAGATGGTTTACCGAAATTTTAAGAACAAAAATATCAGGGCAGATTTCATAAAAAAAGTTAATAGTTATTTATGTATCAAGTACTGCAACGGTACAACTTCACCCCCCCCCCCTTAATTTTCATACTTTTTCTACTGACCTAAGTTTATGTCATGAAGAGAAAAGTTATCCCTAAATAAGTAATGAGAAACAAAGATTCCCACAATTCCCACTGATCTCTTTTTGTTTGGTTATCGTGATCGTCTAAATGTTTGCCCCACTAGTTCAGGGTATTTAGACAAAATATTGTTGGACAGGGGAATTAAATCCAATAGTTTTGAAATTTCGCATACTTATTCTGTGTGGCTTGCTGATAAATGTAGAAAAAGTCCCCAACCAGGGGTGGTGCGCTTGAGCCTCCAGCGCATAAAATAGGGGCGCACGAGTAGTCTTTTGCTTTTATCTTTAAAACCGTTGACGCTATCGTTATTGTAGTGGTAATAGAATTTGAAGCTTATAAAATTCTCTACAAAAAATATGGAGTGACTTTTTTTCGTATATGCAATCATTGTGCCGTAATTTGCGGTAATTTGACTATAATACAGGGTGTTTCCTGAAAATGCGGCAAAAATTTAATGGGTGATTCCTCAGGTAATTTTATGAAGAAAAGTTCACATAAACATTTGCCGAAATGCTTCCTAACGCAGCAAATGGGGCACCCTGAAGACGGTCTTTTCTCTATATTTCCGAAACCGTTCATACTGAAATTATGAAATTTGGTATACTGCATAAACTTTTGACGCTGAATCAGAATCTGAGCCGACAATTTCAAACTTTTAATCAGAAGCGTACCATACTGGAGGGGTTAATAGTAAAAATAAGTTCCCTTAGGAAGCGTTTTTCGGCAAATGTTTATATGAACTTTTCTTCATAAAAATACCTGAGGAATCACCCTTTAAATTTTCGCCGTATGCTTAGGAAACAGCCTGTATACTTTGACAACTTGTGATTTAATGGCATAAAATGGTTCCACTTCCACACGGTGGTACGCGGTGTGTTCTTCACATCTGCTCGGGAGTTTTCACTCCAAGAGCAAGTTGTTGTAACATTATTATTAGAAACCTGTCAGGTTTTAATGCATTATTTGAATTTGTGTGTTTTTCAGATGATGTTCAATGCAAACCCCCAAACACCGAGGCCCAACAAAAAAAAAAATGTTTTAACTTGAATATTTGCCAAACAATGGCTCCTTCCGAAAAAATGTATTATATCTTTTTTATGCGAAATTAAATAAGCTTTAATTTTTGTTATTACTATGAAATCGATATTATTAATAGTTATCGAAATAAAAGTGAAAAACCGTCGGCGCGCTCCATTTCGTGACACTAAGGGCCGGAGCGTAACACCTACAGTCGGGGACTTTTAGTATGTTAAATCACAGACTATTTCAATTATGCATAGCGATTTTTCAAAACTATTGGAATTAATTCCACAATTTTTCCTAAGTATCCTGAACTACACGTTGTGTTTGATTTTTCTTTTAAAAACAGACTTTAAGGCCCCCAAGAAAAAAACTAACCAATATTACATCAGGTATTGCCTTTTTCATAGAAAGTAAAACACTAGAATGCAGTCATTTCAATTTATTCCAAATTTAGAATAAAAGAAATATTCACAAAGAAAGTCAAATCAATTTAGATTAGAAAGTGAGCTTATTTAACCTATTAGTGAACCATTTAAGTTGGGGAACAAAGAACAAGAAACGAGAAACAAAACCGAGGGAAAAACCCCAAAAAGCCTGGTCTACCATCTAGAACTAAGTTGACTGAATTTTACATGAATGCTGGACTTTTGAAGTATTAGACTGCTTTATCCTGGACCTCCACCAATCAACGCCAATACCAGAAGTTATCTCACTCTTACTCGAAGGTTTAAGCAAAATTGCGAGGTGTTTTGACCGGATGATTCTCACACAATGCTCTGTACTTACGCGGCCACTTAAATTACGGCACGCTATGCAGCAAAAATAACCAATAAGTAAAAAAAAAACACGACGACGTCTAAATTATAAGTCAAAAAAAATGGGCAGCTACAGAAGCGGCTGAAACCTCCCCACTTGGTGAATGATCCAATCCTATCACCAATATCAAATAAATTTTACTATTTACTATACCTAAGTTTTACACCACCAAACCCTCGACCAAACCTAAAGCGTTGTCTGTGATTTTTCGCTGTAGCGAGAAAGGAGATGTAAAACTCCGTTTTCTCGTATTAGAAGATAGCAGTCATGCACCCCGGGAGAGAAAACATAAGATTAGTAACAATATAATAAAAACATACATCAATCTGTCACTCCAAGACAAATCAACTATGTTGTTTACAACATCATCCCCACAACACCCTGTATAGCTGTGTAACAACTGCACTACAGCACGAATCGTAACACCCTGTATAACAACCAAACACTGTAAGTTTTGATGTATTTGGAACTCCCAGGAGCTTGAAATTGTAAATGGTGATGATGCAGATGTAGACGAGTACCTACGTGTGTGTAAAATCAGCCCCGTGACTACCCTCAGATTTCCTTAGGTAGGTACTGTCGTAAAGCAAAATTTTAGGTTATTGCAAATAGTTCAGGAAGAGAAGAATGTGAATTGAATGGAATTATAATGAAATCCTTCCAACAAAGCGTACCTTTTAATTACTCGGCTGGAAGCTGCTACATTTTTGACCTCTCTTGACCTCTCGTTTTTCACAAACTCGAACGCGTGGCTTGAAGCACCCTGAAGAAAATTGCACCGCCACCGCTGCCGCATACCTTCTTAAGCTTCTTAAAAAAGCCAACGAAAGATGTATATCAATGCGATGTGTGTCCCTGTAGATGTTTACCTTGTTAATGTGTATGTAGGGGCGAGCTGAATTTACTGGTGGAGTCGGGTGCAGATTTTATAAATCTGCACCTAGTAGTAGTGCCTCCGCAGACGCACAGTGGTGTTAAAAAGACGAAATTATGAAAAAAAGGGGGATGAAAAGTCAAAGAGGGTGAAAATTAACCCAAGTTAAGTAGAATTACAGAAAATAATACAAAAATAAGACAATTATGCAAATTTAGCCCTTGGAGGGTTGAAATATTGAATTTAGTAAAATGGGTGCTTAGGGGGTTGAAAAATTGTAAAGGGGGATGAAAAGTCAAAGAGGATGAAAATTAACCCAAGTTAAGTAGAATTACAGAAGGAAACTGAAAAATTGTAAAAGGTAAACTGAATCCCAAATGCGTTCAATTTTATGACCGACGAAAAACGAAATTATGCGAATTTTGCAAAATTAGCACTTAGGGGGTTGCAAAATCGTAAAGGTGGATGAAAAAATCAAAAGGTATGAGGATTAACCGTGGCTAAGTAAAATTACGGAAAATAACACCAAATTAACCCAATTATGTAAATTTTGCATTTGAAGACTTGAAACATTGCGAAGGGGGATGAAAAAAGTGAAAAGTTTAATCATCATCCAAATGGGTTCAATTTATTACCGAGGAAAAACGAAAATATCCGAATTTGGCAAAATTAACACCTAGGGGGTTGAAAAATTGTAAAGGGGGATGAAACGTCAAAGTGGATGAGAATTAATCGTAATTAAGCAGAATTACAGAAAATAACACGAAAGTAAACCAATTATGCAAATTTAGCTTTTGGGGGTTGAAATGTTGCGAAGGGGGTTGGAAAAGTGAAAAAGATAAACATAATCCAAATGAGTTTAATTTATTACCGAAGGAAAACTAAATTGCGTGAATTTTGCAAAATAAACACTTAGGGGGTTGAAAAATTGTACAGGGGGATGAAAAGTTAAAAGGGATGAAAATTAATCGTAATTAAGTAGAATTACAGAAAATAACACGAAAATAAGCCAATTATGCAAATTTGACTTTTGGGGGTTGAAACATTGCGAAGGGGTCGAAAAAGTGAAAAACTCAGTAACAATTCATACGAGTAAAATTCGGTAAAATTTATTACCGAAAAAAGGCAAAACTGCGCGAATTTTACAAAATTAACGCTCGGGGAGGAGAAAAATCGTTAAGGGGGATGAAAACTCAAAAGAGATGAAAATGTACTGTAGTTAAGTAGAACTAGCGAAAATCACACGAAAAAGAAGCGGTGTGGGTAAATTTTGCTCTTTGAGGGTACACATATCATGAAAGGGGTTGAAAAATTGTGGATGGGTTAAAAATTAATGAAAATGACGTTGAATTATTAACAAATCAGAAGAAAGCAAAAAAAAAAATAAAATGTGTTTACTCCGCTTGCTAGGGCTTAAGGGTTGTTAGTAGCGTAGGGGTTGGTTTTAGGTTGAAGACTCATAAGACTTTTTTCAATGGTTGACCGAAGTCTATCGAACCCCATAATTTTATTCCACCACTTAGATGAAAAAATTTCCAGTTTCAACCCTTAAATTTCATCCACCTTGTTAGATATTAATGAAAATTTGCCCATCCGCTTACAGTGGCGCTGTAAATTACCACATCAAATTTAACCCTGATACGTTGAGCAGTTTTTGAGTTCTCGCATTTTTGTGTTTCGGCATGTTAGGGGGTTGTATCGCCTTTAAGGGTCGTTTTTCGCGAATGATGAATAATACCTTTTTTGTACCATCAATAGAAAGCTATCGAATGGTATTATTTTCAACTATACATTCTTCATTGAAAATTCGAGTTTCCACCCCTAACTTTCATCCCCTTCGATAATTTTCTCCTAAAATTCGCTCTTCCCTTCTCGAAGATGCAGTGTGTAAGATGTCACAGTTTCGCAGAAGATATTGCTTCTCTGTGTCAAATTACAGGGCTTTATGGACGTTTCAACCCCTAAACTCCAACCCCCTATTTCACCACCCCCACATGCCCTAAAGGAAGTTGTGTTTTCAATTTCACCACCCTAATCCAATTCGTTGAAAAATTAAGGTGATTTGTAGATTCATGTTTTCAACACCTCATGATTTCACCCCTTTATGATTTACAGGGGTGAGTTTATTTTTCCGGTGTGACATAACTCCTTGCGTATTTACTGACTTCAGTTGTTCATAAATAAACCAATAGGGTTTGAGAAAAAATAAATAAAATGTAATTATTATCGACTTGCAAAGAGTTAGGGGTGGTTAATGGCCCAGGGGTTGGTTTTAGATTGAAAACTCATAAGACCTTTTTTCAATAGTTGACCGAAATCTATCGAACCCCGTAATTTTAGGCTACCATTTACTTGAAGAAATTTCAAGTTTCAACCCTTAAATTTCATCCCCTTTGTTAGATATTTTTGAAAATTTGTCCATCCACCTATAATGTCACTGGAAATTCACAAACCAAATTCTGCCTTGATACGTTGAGTAGTTTTTGAGTTCTCGTATTTTTGTGTTTCTGCATGTTAGGGGTTGTAGCGCCTATAAGGGTGGTTTTTCGCAAAATATGAATGACACCTTTTTTGAATAATTAATGGAAAGCTATCGAATGACGCCAATTTCGACTAGTACTTATTAAGCGGAATTTTGAGTTACAACCCCTAATTTCCACCCCTTTGGTCCGATATGACCCAAAAGCAATCTCCGCCTTACTTTTTAGTGTATAAAGCCGTATAGTAAATTTGAGCTCGACACCTCACTCTGTTCTCAAGTTATCCGACGTTATGTATTTCTTCATGTTAGGGGTTGTAGAGCCTTTAAGGGTGGTTTTTTGTAAAACATGAATAACACCTTTTTGAATCATTAATGGAAGGGTATCGAATGGCGTTAATTTCGACCAATACTTATAAGGCGGAATTTTGAGTTACAACCCCTAATTTCCACCCCCTTGGTCCGATATAGCCCAAAAGCAATCCCCGCCTTACTTTTTTGGGCAAGATTCCGTATAGCAAATTTCAGCTCGATACCTCAATCCGTTCTCAAGTTATCCGACGGACAGAGTGAGGAGCGATCGATACGACGAGCGAGCGAGCGAGCGAGCGAGCGAGCGAATAAGCAAAGACAAGAGTACCTCCGCATTCTGCTACGGCACTAAAACGAGTAAAATTAATTACTGGTATTTTACACTTTTAGAGGCTTTTTATTCTCCCAAAAAACTCCGCGTCCCATGTAAACAACGTTTTTCACCCCGTTGCCCGGAGCAACCTCCCTCTTTTCTGATTCGTTGATAAAAGCCAACGAAAGATGTGTATCAATGCGATGTGTGTCCCTGTAGATGTTTACCTTGTTAATGTGTATGTAGGGGCGAGCTGAATTTACTGGTGGAGTCGGGTGCAGATTTTATAAATCTGCACCTAGTAGTAGTGCCTCCGCAGACGCACAGTGGTGTTAAAAAGACGAAATTATGAAAAAAAGGGGGATGAAAAGTCAAAGAGGGTGAAAATTAACCCAAGTTAAGTAGAATTACAGAAAATAATACAAAAATAAGACAATTATGCAAATTTAGCCCTTGGAGGGTTGAAATATTGAATTTAGTAAAATGGGTGCTTAGGGGGTTGAAAAATTGTAAAGGGGGATGAAAAGTCAAAGAGGGTGAAAATTAACCCAAGTTAAGTAGAATTACAGAAGGAAACTGAAAAATTGTAAAAGGTAAACTGAATCCCAAATGCGTTCAATTTTATGACCGACGAAAAACGAAATTATGCGAATTTTGCAAAATTAGCACTTAGGGGGTTGAAAAATCGTATAGGTGGATGAAAAAATCAAAAGGTATGAGGATTAACCGTGGCTAAGTAAAATTACGGAAAATAACACCAAATTAACCCAATTATGTAAATTTTGCATTTGAAGACTTGAAACATTGCGAAGGGGGATGAAAAAAGTGAAAAGTTTAATCATCATCCAAATGGGTTCAATTTATTACCGAGGAAAAACGAAAATATCCGAATTTGGCAAAATTAACACCTAGGGGGTTGAAAAATTGTAAAGGGGGATGAAACGTCAAAGTGGATGAGAATTAATCGTAATTAAGCAGAATTACAGAAAATAACACGAAAGTAAACCAATTATGCAAATTTAGCTTTTGGGGGTTGAAATGTTGCGAAGGGGGTTGGAAAAGTGAAAAAGATAAACATAATCCAAATGAGTTTAATTTATTACCGAAGGAAAACTAAATTGCGTGAATTTTGCAAAATAAACACTTAGGGGGTTGAAAAATTGTACAGGGGGATGAAAAGTTAAAAGGGATGAAAATTAATCGTAATTAAGTAGAATTACAGAAAATAACACGAAAATAAGCCAATTATGCAAATTTGACTTTTGGAGGTTGAAACATTGCGAAGGGGTCGAAAAAGTGAAAAACTCAGTAACAATTCATACGAGTAAAATTCGGTAAAATTTATTACCGAAAAAAGGCAAAACTGCGCGAATTTTACAAAATTAACGCTCGGTGGGGAGAAAAATCGTTAAGGGGGATGAAAACTCAAAAGAGATGAAAATGTACTGTAGTTAAGTAGCACTAGCGAAAATCACACGAAAAAGAAGCGGTGTGGGTAAATTTTGCTCTTTGAGGGTTCACATATCATGAAAGGGGTTGAAAAATTGTGGATGGGTTAAAAATTAATGAAAATGACGTTGAATTATTAACAAATCAGAAGAAAGCAAAAAAAAAAAATAAAATGTGTTTACTCCGCTTGCTAGGGCTTAAGGGTTGTTAGTAGCGTAGGGGTTGGTTTTAGGTTGAAGACTCATAAGACTTTTTTCAATGGTTGACCGAAGTCTATCGAACCCCATAATTTTATTCCACCACTTACATGAAAAAATTTCCAGTTTCAACCCTTAAATTTCAACCCCCTTGTTAGATATTAATGAAAATTTGCCCATCCGCCTACAGTGGCGCTGTAAATTACCACATCAAATTTAACCCAGATACGTTGAGCAGTTTTTGAGTTCTCGCATTTTTGTGTTTCAGCATGTTAGGGGGTTGTATCGCCTTTAAGGGTCGTTTTTCGCGAATGATGAATAATACCTTTTTTGTACCATCAATAGAAAGCTATCGAATGGTAATATTTTCAACTATACATTCTTCATTGAAAATTCGAGTTTCCACCCCTAACTTTCATCCCCTTCGATAATTTTCTCCTAAAATTCGATCTTCCCTTCTCGAAGATGCAGTGTGTAAGATGTCACAGTTTCGCAGAAGATATTGCTTCTCTGTGTCAAATTACAGGGCTTTATGGACGTTTCAACCCCTAAACTCCAACCCCCTATTTCACCACCCCCACATGCCCTAAAGGAAGTTGTGTTTTCAATTTCACCACCCTAATCCAATTCGTTGAAAAATTAAGGTGATTTGTAGATTCATGTTTTCAACACCTCATGATTTCACCCCTTTATGATTTACAGGGGTGAGTTTATTTTTCCGGTGTGACATAACTCCTTGCGTATTTACTGACTTCAGTTGTTCATAAATAAACTAATAGGGTTTCAGAAAAAATAAATAAAATGTAATTATCGACTTGCAAAGAGTTAGGGGTGGTTAATGGCCCAGGGGTTGGTTTTAGATTGAAAACTCATAAGACCTTTTTTCAATAGTTGACCGAAATCTATCGAACCCCGTAATTTTAGGCTACCATTTACTTGAAGAAATTTCAAGTTTCAACCCTTAAATTTCATCCCCTTTGTTAGATATTTTTGAAAATTTGTCCATCCACCTATAATGTCACTGGAAATTCACAAACCAAATTCTGCCTTGATACGTTGAGTAGTTTTTGAGTTCTCGTATTTTTGTGTTTCTGCATGTTAGGGGTTGTAGCGCCTATAAGGGTGGTTTTTCGCAAAATATGAATGACACCTTTTTTGAATAATTAATGGAAAGCTATCGAATGACGCCAATTTCGACTAGTACTTATTAAGCGGAATTTTGAGTTACAACCCCTAATTTCCACCCCCTTGGTCCGATATGACCCAAAAGCAATCTCCGCCTTACTTTTTAGTGTATAAAGCCGTATAGTAAATTTGAGCTCGACACCTCACTCTGTTCTCAAGTTATCCGACGTTATGTATTTCTTCATGTTAGGGGTTGTAGAGCCTTTAAGGGTGGTTTTTTGTAAAACATGAATAACACCTTTTTGAATCATTAATGGAAGGGTATCGAATGGCGTTAATTTCGATCAATACTTATAAGGCGAAATTTTGAGTTACAACCCCTAATTTCCACCCCCTTGGTCCGATATAGCCCAAAAGCAATCCCCGCCTTACTTTTTTGGGCAAGATTCCGTATAGCAAATTTCAGCTCGATACCTCAATCCGTTCTCAAGTTATCCGACGGACAGAGTGAGGAGCGATCGATACGACGAGCGAGCGAGCGAGCGAGCGAGCGAGCGAATAAGCAAAGACAAGAGTACCTCCGCATTCTGCTACGGCACTAAAAAACAACAGATCGTTGAGGTGCGTTCAGAAACGTAGCTCTGGGTAAGCGTTAAGTAAATTAGAAAAGGATAGAAGATATCTTCTCAAAAAGTAAAACGAAGTCAGAAAATGGTCAAGATGACTTTCTGAACGGGCTCCTGGTACTGGACACTGACATGCCTGACATGCGCCGAGAAACGTCACTTGTCAATGGAAGCTGTCAGAAACGTCAAAACCAAGAAAATGTGTTGGTGATTATTTATCAAATGCACGGAAACTATTCAGACGAAATGAAATGAGGACAGGGATTTAAGCTGAGAAAACTGGTGCGTTTCAGTACCTACAAGTTTTCAGTACGACCGTGGATTATTGTAATCATGCGAAAATTTTTATCCTAAATCAAAAAAATTGTAAAATTGAAAAATAACTTAATACTAGTACCGTAAAGTGTTTATTTTACAGTACTAGCACTATAAGTAATCGTGTATTTTCCACTTTACAGTACGACTCTAGTACTATAATAGTATAATTGTATATTTAGAGCCGAAAGTGTAAGATTTCCGCACGAGAGTGCGGAAATCGCACTTTCGGCTCGAAATATACATACTATTTTTCCTATTTTTGTGCAAAAAAGCCATAATAGAGGCTCTTGTAGTCTTATTTTGAATGAATCTGCATTAATTCAGAAGGAATCAGCTTGCTGTGCAATCTGATGATGGCATGGTAACGTAATTGTAAGATAAACAAAAACGTCAACTTTTTGCAAAATTTAATTTTTGCGCTCAAATATGAATGAAACTTTGGAAGAAATGGCCTGCCCATCTGAAATAGAAGAAGAAGCTGCAGCAGTAACCATGGATTTATTGCCAGTTAAGTCGCGGGAAAGGTACGAACTGGCGTACACCCAGTTCAGTGAATGGTGCAGAGCGAAGAAGGTTATGATCCTCAACGAAAAGGTATTTTTGGCATATTTTTCCGAAAAGTCAAAAACCAAGAAGTCTTCCACACTTTGGTGCACCTACTCAATGTTGAAGGCAACTTTAAACGTGAAAGAAAACTGCGATATTAGCAAATATAATAGGTTAATCGCATTTTTGAAACGTCAAAGCGATGGTTACAGACCAACGAAGTCGAAGATTTTTTCCAAAGAAGATTTGGACACATTTCTTAAAGATGCCCCAGATGAGCAGTATCTTATGATGAAGGTGAGGGCAACACCATTTTTAAAGAAATATTCATTAATTTTATTAATTTAAGGTTATTTTTATTATGGGAATTGCCGGGGCTCTTCGCCGAGACGAATTGAAAAAAATGAGAGTAGACGACATTGAAGACCTGGGGGCCCTTTTAATAGTGAAAATTCCAGAAACTAAAACAAAAATTCAACGCACATTCACGATTGCGCAAAATTCTCAGGCCGACATAAATATGTTAGAAATTTACAGGAAATATGCTTCTCTTCGTCCATCCAAAATGAATGATCGCAGCTTTTTCATTAATTTTCGAGAGGGAAAATGCACCTGCCAGGTTGTTGGGATAAATACCATTGGGAAAATTCCAAGTCAAATTGCCGCTTTTCTCCAATTACCAGAGGCAGCCAGCTATACGGGTCATTGTTTCCGCCGATCTTCGGCAACACTGTTGGTGAATAATGGAGGAGATTTATTGAGTTTGAAGCGACATGGGGGGTGGAAGTCATCAGCGGCGGCCGAAGGTTATCTAGCCGATTCTATTGAAAATAAGAAGAGAATTTCCAACCAGATTCTTTACAAGGGTGCTCCTGAAACGGCGGTAGTTCCTTCTTCGAGCAAACAGGAAACAGCAACCATCCCAGAAGCCACTGCAGCACCTAAAGCTCCAATATTGTCTGGGAATCAGGACATTTCAGTGTTGACCAATTTAAATAACACTCTAACTAATAATTGTGCTAATATTTCCTTACCATCTGGAATTAGTATTAGCAACTGTACAAATTCTTGTATTACTTTAAATATTGTTCTTAAATAGTTTGCATATTTTAAAATTAAAAGAAAATGAAAATAAATTGTTTTCATAAAGTGTGCGGAAAAATGAATTTCCGCACGCTTTTAATTTTTCCGCACCTTTATGTTATTTTCCCACCCGTGAGTGGAAATTGCCTACTTTCGGCACACATTTTAGTGCCGAAAACAGTCTTTTTTGCACAAAAATAGGAAAAGTAAGTATCATCATGAAGTTCGACTTGTCATTGTGACTAATTTGTAACGTTTGACAACCTGACATCTTCCTTTTCATTAGCCGAGTAGCCCTAGCAGCTATGAGGCCAACAAAAAAGAAAAGAAGAAGAAAAAGATCTTAATTTTAAGGCTAACATCGTGTCACATAACTTCGAGTTTTTTGACAGATCGGCAAAATTTGAAGTTTGGTGTAAATCATTTGTATAATCAGCCCAAACTTAAGAACAAAATGTAAAAGTACACCGACTAGCCCAAGTTTCATTTAAATATCATCAACTACTGTTAGGAATAAGCTATGAATTTATCTTTAGAATATCAATTTTCAGTTTTTTTGGAATAACTCAGGAGCGAATCAAGATATCGAAGAATTATTTGCAGATTCTTAATCACCTTTAAAAGGAGCAACTTTTATCTAATCTGACCGACTTTCTATCTCTTGTAGTTTCGGAGGACGCAATAGTGCGACATTGAAATTGGCAACACCCTGTATACCAAATTTTGTCAAATCGGCCTAGTAGCCTAGTAGCCTGCTGAACGTATTGATGTCGATATAATTTTTTTTGCCTAAAGGGCAATACTTGTGAATACATTTTCTTTATTTAAAACCAGAGGAGGAAGAGAGGTGGGAGAGGAACAAATACTTTGAGATTGCTTAAATCTCACTAAATCTCTTCTAAAATGTAATTCATTAGGGATTCTATCTAAGAATGCCTATTTTAGAGCATTTTTTGGAAAAGTCAGATTTTGACACTGTAAGATCACGATATTTTATTATCTATTTTGCATTATTATTTCGGCTTAAACGGTTCATCTTCGGAAGTACTTAAAAATTACTTTATTTGCAGAAAATTAGCAACAAAGATTGCCGATCATATATCTAAAGCGTTGCCTGTTGCATCCGGCGTTCCTCAAGGACCCATTCTCGGGCCCATTCTTTTTGCATTATAGTTATATGCCCTGTTCTATTCTATTGTGGTGTGTGGAGTGTCTGATATGTGTGCATATGCGTATACTTACATACATATATGAATAAAGATGTGCATAAATATTTATTATAAGAGAAAAATTAACTATAAATACAGTTTATTTTCTCTTGTTTTCGCTCTATTTGCTTATAATTGCGGCAGGTGATGTGTGGAAGAACAGTCACCAATTTGTTTTGGGAGAGCTGAACACATCCCCTTTTACCAAAACTTGAACATTTTAACCTCCCCAATCCACTTCACCACTTATAAAAAATGCAGCAGAGAAGCAGCTGGAACCTCCCCATCGGGTGGATCTTTGTATTCTGTGTAGATAGTAGTCAATTCAACAGAAATTTTTTTATGCTTTTCGTCTGTTGCTATAATAATAAGGTTAACATTTTGCCACATTCTTGACAATAGCTGCCACTTTGTCATCCACTGTCAGCCCGCTCCCTTTTAATGAGAATGAATTTTTTCTCTATTTTCCACTGAAATGGCAGAAACTGTGAATACATTTTAACCTCCCCACTCAACTTACTGGTTACTGCAATCTTTAGAACCAGAATTTGATCATCTTTCTAATGGCGACATATAAAAGGGGGCCTTGTATTTAAAATGTTAAATTGATATGCTTAAATGGCACTTCCCGTTTACCAATTGCTTCCAAAAGCCTTTCAGGTCTTCAACGGGTCACCCAATCTCCATGTGCCAAATTTCAGTCAAATCGATCCAGTAGTTTGGGCCATAATGTGTTTTTAGGGTTATTACAACATTTCATTTTTTCTACCCAAAGGGCAGTAAATGCGAATGAATTTTGTCTTACTTAGAACAAGTATTTGAAGGCCTTTCTGATGCTGGCAATAAATTTTTAAAAAAGTTGTTTAGGATGGTAAAATAGGAGTATATTTAAAATTGAAAATTGATGTGCCAAGACGGCACTTTCCGTGGGTCGATTGCCTTCGACGTTATAATACAGACTCCACGTACAAAATTTCAGCCAAATCGGTCCAGAGGTTTCGGCTGTATCATGTTTTTAAAGTATATTTCAATTTTTGTCAAAAAGGCACTAAGAGTGAATACATTTTTAGAAGGAGAATTTGAAGGCCTTTCTTATAGTGACGTGAAAAGTGGGGGTTTGCATTTAAAATTTAAAAGTTGATGTGCCAAAATTGCATTTCCGGTTGCACGATTGGCTCCAAAAGCTTTTCAGATCTAAGTTAGAGTGTCAGATGCCTACGTGCCAAATTTCAGCCAAATCGGTCCGGTAGTTTTGGCTGTGGCGTGTTTACAAACGTACGAACGTACGTACGAACATACACACAGACACATTTTAAAAACCACTTTTTTGGGTTCCTGAGACCTCAAAACGCATAGATCCGGTCTTATCTCGAACTCGAAAATTTTAGTGATTGCAGTAACCTCCCTTTTTTTATAAATTGTGATGGGGTTGGGGAGGTTAAAAAAGGGAGGTTACTGCAATCACTAAAATTTTCGAATTTGAGATAGCACCAGATCTTCACGTTTCGAGGTCTCAGGAACCCAAAAAAGTGGTTTTAAAAATGTGTCTGTGTGTATGTGCGTACGTACGTACGTACGTGCGTACGTTTGTAAACACGCCACAGCCAAAACTACTAGACAGATTTGCCTGAAATTTGGTGCGTAGGCATCTCATAATCCAACTTAGATCTGAAAAGCTTTTGGAGCCAATCGTACAACTAGAAATGCCATTTTGGCACATCAACTTTTAAATTTTAAATGCAAACCCCGATTTTTCACGTCACTTTAGGAAAGGCCTTCAAATTCTGCTTCTAAAAATGTATTCACTCTCAGTGCCCTTTTGACCAAAAATAAAAAAAAATTGATTTTTATCGGACTTTCAAATCGCGGTACAGCTCAAGCCCCTGAACCGATTTGGCTGAAATTTTGCAAATGCGGATTGTATTGCACGTCGAAGAGCTGAACAAATTTTGGATTCAATCGGCCCCCGGAAAGTGCCGTTTTGGTACACCAATTTCCAAATTTAAAATTATTCACTCATTTAACCATCCAAAACAAGTTTTTGAAAGATTTATTGTCACCATCAGAAAGGTCATCAAATTCTGGTTTTAAATAAGACAAAATTCGTTCGCATTTAGTGCTCTTTGGGTCAAAAAATCGAAATTTTGTAATAACACTAAAAATACAATATAGCCCAAATTAGTGAATCGATTTGGCTGAAATTTGCTACATAGAGATTGGGTGACCCGTTGAAGACCTGAAAGGCTTTTGGAAGCAATTGGTCCACAGGAAGTGCCATTTAAGCATATCAACTTTAAATTTTAAAAACAAGGCCTCCTTTTTTATGTCGCCATTAGAAAGACGATCAAATTCTGGTTCTAAAAATGTATTCACAGTTTCTGCCATTTCAGTGGAAAATAGAGAAAAAAATCTTTTTCATTAAAAGGGAGCAGGCTATGACAGTGGATGACATAAAGTATCAGTTATTGTCAAACGGGTGGCAAACTGTTAACCTTAAAAGGAAAATATTGTCAAATGTGATGGATGATGTCCGAAGTGATGTCGGTATTTGTCAGAAAATTGCGAAATTAGTCACAGATGATAAGCACAAAAAAAATTCTGTTGAATTGACTACCATCTACACAGAATACAAAGATCCACGCGATGGGGAGGTTCCAGCCGCTTCTCTGCTGCATTTTTTCCTTTGGTATCATTATTGTACTTTTTTCTTTTATTTTGATGTTTTGGTAAATAAATAAATAAAAAAAAATGTTGGCGCCTTATTCATTCAAAAAATAATCATTAGTAATATGATAAGTCGTCTCTTGATTGCCGCAGGTTTGAAGTCCGAATGGTTGAACTACGAGTCAAAGTGGTAGATTTTTTTTAGGACCGAAAAAGATCTACCATTGACGAGTAGTGAATCCATGAGGACTCAACAAGGCAATCAAGAGACGACGAATCATATTTTACAGATTATTTTATAAATTAAAAGTATTGAAGTAGCTCCAAAGTACGTTGGCATCAGATAGTTTAAAAATGTTGGATCATCGCTGTCAGCTGTCAGTCACTTGTCAACTGACTCTCACGTCACAAAATAGAAGCGAAATTATTTATTTTCAACAAGATTTAAACATTTATATATACCTACAGCTGATTACGGCGATTGAATTTTATTTTAACCGCATTATAACATTTAAAATAATGTTAAGTTCCTATTGTTGGCTCGTGAGTTTTAGGAGAATATTATAAAGTGCTACTTTACATTCCGGCGAGTGACTTTGTTGTAATTATAACAAGATACCACACAGTTTAAAATTAGCCAACAATTTTCTGTACAAATCTGGTAACGGTATCTTTTTCTAAATCTGATTAAATGTTTACTTTGAGTATATTTTAATTTTTGCACACAGTTGTGTTAAATGTCGTAGGATTACCAGTTGATTTGAACTATGATTGTCGTCTTATCACTGGTTGGTTACTGTAAACAAAATCTAGCTTTGGATTGGTTCAATACTTAATGTATAAGATAATCAATGAAATATTTGTTTGCTCTTTAAACGAGACTAAATAAGGACCAAAGAGCCAATGAGATAGACACCACCAGTACAAAGAGGAAGCGGATGACTAGTTAATAAATTGAGAAGAATAACAGAAGAAGAGCCAAGACGGAAGACACAAGAAAACTCTTGACAAAAGTATAACGACTTAGTTTACCTATTGATATTTTTCAGTGTAAAATGTTTTCTTTATTCTTATTTTCATTAAACAAGATTAAATAAAAAGGATTAAAGAAGCAATGAGTGGAACAACAGCAGGGAAAAGGAGAAGGGATAAACAGTGAATACATACAGAGAAATTCTTAAGAAGAATCTGAGCCAAAATCTTAATATTTTCGAAGAGTAAGAAATATGTTGAGATTATCTCTCTGCTCCCACTAAATCTCTTGCAAAATGTCATTCGTCAGAGATTCTACCGTGAAACCACTAATCAGGTTTAAATCCCTCCACAGACAAACACCTAAAACCCCACTGTTAATATTTAGAATTTTCCCCCTCATCGCCTAGAACCATTAGCAGAAAATCACTCCAGTAACGAGTAATCGATGCTCCTTTCATTAGCCGGTTTCAGATTACCTCCCCGACACACACGCAACCCGCCTGGAAGCGAGCAAAGATTAACCCGATCCAGACAATTTTACCGGTTATGAAATTTACGTTCCATTAGAGCCGCCAGGATTTTTCAGTGCAATCCAAGGCGGTTCAATTAATTTACCAACAGATTATATCTCTAATCTCGAGTAATCACATTAACGTCGGTGGATTCTAAATGAAATCGTAAGGAGATTACTTACCTCGTTTGAATACTGCACGGTGTGTAGAGGTATCCAGTGGTATCCCATGGCGCGATCCCAAATCATCCCTTTGCTCCATACCTCTATCAACAAGCCGGTGTTCAAGTTGTTGGTTTCGCTAAAAAATTATCTCATTGCGAAAGCTCGAGGGATGGTTATACCTACAAAAGAAAATCCTGCTCCCAGCATGGTGTCGCTCCTTTTACGGTCACAGTAGTTGATTTGACGTTCTGAAGTTTCAGAGTTACGTATGTGTTGAATTGCGATGCTGCAAATAATGAGTATTTTACCGAAGGATAAAAAATGTGGGGGATGATGATTTGGGTCATGGTGGGAGCTTGTCTAGACTGGAAGTCTCCGAGCTCCGCCTAGGAACGAGGAAGGATAATGATGTATGAAGTTATTTTTGTCTTATTTATCCGAGGTTCTGGATGAGATGTTTTTCGACCTGGATTTGCATACAAATTTCCTCTCGCGTGTAATACTGTATTATCAGTAATTATTATTTTCATCATCTATCGAGGGCATACAATATCCATACAAATTAGTCGCATCCTTGTACTACTAAAAGACAAGTCACACATTTTCAATAAATGACGCTAAAACAGTTTTAAAATTACTTTTATGAAATTAAAATACACAAAAAGTTTGAAGAGAAAGGATAAGTTTAGTCCTTTAAGTCTTGAACGCCAAAAAAATTGCTTCATCCGGGCTTTAACTATGCTAGATGGCCACAAAAATAGTCTCTAATATCTTATTTTAGCAATTTTAAAATTTTTCTGGTTTTCCGTAAATATCTGGAAAACTAAGCAAGATAGACCAACAAGGTGTTCTATCTTCTTACCTTTTTCATAGAGCAATAAATTCTCAACAAGCAGAGTAAAGCCGACAAATCAGTCTTTTGCTCTGTACGAACCATTAAAGTTTGGCACTCGTTTTACCAATCCTTACTATTCATTTTGTAGTAGCACTAAAAATTTGAAAAAAATGAATGTTTTCTTTGGGTCAACTTTCATTGCTGTTGGAATTTTCTAGAACTCACTTGAAAGTAATTTAATCAAGTGCATCCTACGGAATTTGCAACAAAAAAGGCCTCTTGCATTTTTGTCCTACAACAAGCGTTAAACGTCTCCCCCCCCCTTAGTTCGTTTTCGTTGCAAATTAATACGATTTATTTGATTAAATTTGTTTCGGGTGAATTTTACGAACATTTTGATGTTAATTTTTAATTTTCCTGTTCACGTATCTGCAAAATAAACAAACAACTTTTGAAATATTAATTGAGTCGTGAAAAACATTCTTCAGATGTATGATTTATCAAATTTTTACTGCTTGCACGAATGAATGGCTGAAAATTTATTGTTGAGCCGCCGTCGTTTCAGAGACATACATATTCCTACACGATGATTTATATGGTGAGCCATTGTGAAGACATTCAAAATTAATACAGACAGGGGGCTTGAAATGATTTATAATCACTAAATAAATGCATGTTTGCGTAAAAAAAGCTTACAGACTGATTAAGGCTCTCTCTTATACAGAATGGTTTTTTAAACCTCAGCGTAAAAAAGATATTGAGCGCTCTAATCGGCCCTGCATAGAAAGGGACAAGCGCATCTAATCAGATTTTTTTTTTCACTTTGAGTTTAACCCGTGCTGGACTGATTTTATTTTAATACGTTTGATAGTACAATGTTAAAATAATAAATAATAATACAAGTAATGAATACTTGTTGGTATTCTTGTGATATTGTACATTTTAACACACTCCTGAAATACAATAAGGGTCAAAAATAGTAAAAAACATGGAGAATGAACAATACCTAATGAAAAATTACAACAATAACAATCGGAGGCCGGATTTTTGGGTCGTTAAAAATTCGCAATAGGTGCCTAAAATAGGTCGTTAAAACATGTGAAATAGGTAACAAAAACAACATCTTAGGATACTTAATTTTGAATTAGGTCATCAATTAAGTACTTATATTACATTTTATTGAAAAGTAATTAAGATTTTTTTTCGAAAATATAAATATAAAAGAAGAAAAATATAAATGATGCAATTTTGAAACTTGGAGCAAGAATTAGTAGTCCAGTCAAATTAGACCTCCAGGGGACCGGAGGTTACAATAAATGTTGGAAAGCGGGAGATGATCTTAAACCCTTTAGTAGGCATCTATATTAGAAGTATCCTAGTGTTGCAACTTCCCAGGATGTGTGCGTATGATAGGGTGTCCAAAATACCCCGAAATTTTCGGACTTTTTTCAGTTTTTCGCTTATAATCTCTAAACAGTGCTTCCTAGCGGAAAGTTCGATATTTTCGAAATTAAAGCGCACTAAATTCTGCGTCGGATGAGCCCCCCAAACGTGAAGTTTGACCATGTGGTAGGGTCGCAAACCATTATCAAAAACGACAATTTTGTGAAAAATTGACAAGTAGTGGCTTTTCGTCGTCTGTAACGTCCAAACGGCTACTCTAATTTAAAAAACTTATAGCTTGAAAGTTGTAGACCATCAATCGCTGATTTCAAAAAGCATCACAAATTTAAATTTTGGTTAAAAGTATTCAAAAAATAATTTATCTATAAATGAGTTAAGAAATGAGACAATGAATAAAAGATCAATTTCTTCGAAATCTTTTGGAAGTGGAGGGGCCAGGGTCGTTCGCAGGCTCGATGAATAGTGTGTCGCCTTCAAATAGTTGAGGCTTTAGATCTAGAAAATCAAAATAGAGCAATCCATAAGCAGTCATAAGTCAGTACCTAAGCCTCAACTATTTGAAGGCGACACACTATTCATCGAGCCTGCGAACGACCCTGGCCCCTCCACGTCCAAAAGATTTCGAAGAAATTGATTTTTTATTCGTCTCACCTTTATAAATAAATTGTTTTTTGAATACGTTTAACCAAAATTTAAATTTGTGATGCTTTATGAAATCATGGTCGAAATTAACGTTTGGGGGGCTCATTCGACGCAGAATTTACTGCGCTTTAATTTCGAAAATAGCGAACTTTCCGCTAGGAAGCACTGTTTAGAAATTATTAGCGAAAAACTGAAAAAAGTCCGAAAATTTCGGGGTTTTTTGGACACCCTATCATACGCACACATCCTGGGAGGTTGCAAAACTAGGATACTTCTATTAGATGCCTACTAAAGGGTTTAAGATCATCTCCCGCTTTCCAACATTTATTGTAACCTCCGGTCCCTATTTGACTGATCTATAGTGTCATCTTTCGATTTTTTTTTTCAGATGAAAGAGAATTTTCATTTTTTTTAGAGAGATAGCTCAATAGAAGCAAAAAATGCTAATTTTAGGCAATTAACAAATAGGTGTCAAATGGCTTAATTTTCAAATAGACTAAAATCCTAAAATCCTGTTTATAAACATCTAGGGTGTACCATTTAAAACTAAACATCTTGAATAACTCCTGGAACAGTGATTTGAGGGACACTTGAGGTGGACACTTAAATCCATACTTTACAACTCACCCCCTACCCTCCACCAACCCCCTCTTCAAATTTTTAAAAGACAATACCCCACTTGTGATACATCATTGTATCTTGTAAACATTTTTGATTTTTCGTTGAACTTCAGCGCTCTCTACGGGCGTTGGAAAATTTCGCCAAGCACGGATTTAAGTGTCCCCCTCCAAACAAAAATCGACCTGTTTCAGCGTTCTTCCCTCAAATCACTGTTCCTGGATTTATTCAGGGTGTTTCGTTTTAAATGGTACATCCTGTATAAAGACAAGGTGTCCGAGACTTCACGCCGTAACCGGTATTGGCAGACTCCTGGATTTAATCTAACAAAAAATCTCCTTTTCGAAAATTGTGAGGGTTCAAATAATAAGAATGATTAAGCTTATTTTTATTTTTATTTTTATTAAGTCTTATTTTCTCTCCTTTTGATATTTCTGCATCCATCAACATTTTACAATCTTTTTTTAACCTTAATATCTAATTCTTTTGACTGCTGCACCTCAATCAATTTCCATTGAACTCTCGCAATTTTCACAAAACAGAATTCGCCTTAGATCGGGTCTGGGTCAGGAATATGTTATTATAGGCTCCTAAGCAGTTTCAGGGACACACTCTATAGCGAAAGTACTGTAACTATCGTATAAAAAGGGTGACCATTGTCGGTAGCTTAAAGCACTCCGAGGCTTGCCGGCAACATGTCATTTTTTGCTGAAATACGCAAACAATAATTATTATAATTTTCACGTTCATTTTTAAAAGAAACATCTTGAGGTTTGTGTTTACTTCTCATGATTTATGACCCTATTGTAAGCCAATTAACGAGAAAGTGCATTAAAGTCTGAAAAAGTATTTTTAAAAGACAGTTTCTACCTACATTGACTGCCTGCTAGTTTTTATTTTTTATTCGCGGTCATAAATCATGTCAAGTTCCAAGTCTGATCGGGCGTATTTACAACGGCTCACTGTAGATAGAAGTGACTATTGGATGAAAAAAAAGTCCACCCAAATTAGTCCCTTTCCAGAAGGTATTAGAAATAATAGGTAATTATACCTAACATTTTTTGCGAAAATACCACGAAAGGCAACTGAGGGAAAAGTGGTGTCAAATTATTCATACTTTTCTTGATTTGATCTCCTGCTACTGTCAGAAATCACCGCTATATCTTCTAAACTAGGGGGCTGTCCAAAAATATTAATTTTTGTTTTCGTTTGCTCTTTAAACGAAAGAAAAGTAAAAAAAAAACTTCAAGAGACAAAACAAAACCATTATAGAATTAGGAGAATGAGTAAATTATTGACGAAGCAACGGCAATGTGACAATTCTTGACCTACTGACTACAAAGCCCGATGCCCGATATATCCGACTTATCTATAAATAAATAACTCGGAAAAAACAAATCCCAACTTGATAAAACAGTTCAAACTGGCAAGGCGAACCCAACAAGGATCGATATCCCGATAAAAAATTAAATTCGTAGTACTCGTGTAATCCAGCGCTAAGTCTTTAACATTACATGGGATACCGCAAATCACGTTATATTTGAGATTGAAACTTTAATAAAACCCGAGGGTTTAAAAGATTTGCCCTTATTTTTTATCGAACCGTTTGGATTTTGACAAGAGGTTAAGGGTTGTTGGGGACGGATTTTACGATGTGGGTTTAATTTTCATCAAGGCAAATTAACAACTTACCTTGTGCTCCAACGTAACGAGCCTTTTTTACTGCAACAAAAAATTGAGTTAGGAAAATTACACCTGGAACTTAATCTAAGTTTAAAGTTTAATTTTTGGTGCGGATAAAGTGAATGCAAACAGTTTTCATTCAATTAGGGAAATGCGCCGGAGGATTTTTCTGTTGGTCTAGTCTTTCCTGAAAATGCAAACAGTGAAATTTTTTAATGACGCTTCCTAACAACGTTGCATTTATTGAAGTTTTTCACTTCTACTAAAAAAATTGGCAGTCTCGGAGACGGTAGAAACTTCTAGTTTTTCACAGAGTTTGGGGAAATTATTGCAATGCCGTGGAGAGCCGCTCGGCGCTCCTTCACTAAAATAAATTTAAAAAGTTAACCACTCACCCTATTTAGACCGTCACGTGAGAGTCCGGGAAAAAATCCGATTTTAAAAGTAAACGCTGAGTAAACGTCAAGGGTTGAAGATATAACAAAATCATAAATAAAAGAATTGTTGGCTAAGAAAAGATCTACCAAAAAGTCCCCGACATCATATACGTATCTATGAAATGTAGCCCACAACAAACACTCAAACCAATTTTCACAAAAAATTGAAACAGAAAAACAATTATTGTATCATATGCTGTCGCGGACTTTTTCATAGATCTATTTGTTGCTAAGAATTCTTCTGTATAGATTTTGTTCCATCTCTAAACGTTTAGGCAGCGTTCGCAAAAGAAGCGCATTTTTTCTCCGGATTTATTGGAGGTACTCTCTATGTAAACGTATGGGAGGCGCCATATAAACGTACAAATCTGGATAGGTATAATGAAATCGACCGATTTGAACCAAAATCACATCATCACCTCCCAGATAGCACAAACACATACAGTAAATGAACAATGGATATTAATCCATCAACATGTGAACTTGTATGTATATTCACACTTTACATTGGGAATAACCCATGAACATTATGTGTATATCCAAAATGTCACTTTGTTGGCTCCTGGTACAACATCCACCAGAATTCCATATAAATTTCATTTTGATATACATGTGTAGTACATATGGCTATAAGATAAATAATTTCCTTGTATGTAAATACGGAGAATATTCATGGGATGTCCATTTTTCACATGAATATACAGGGATAAACACAGTGTATCCCATTCCTAAAATTTTCAGTTAGCTATTTTATGTAGGTAGTACCTATATTGCTTGAACATACAGTAATATAAATTGGCTAGACTGGACTAAAGCGGACTAGCCCGGGATATATTGAACTAAATTGGACTAAAGTGAACTTGATTGGACTAAATTGGACTAAATCGGACTAAATTCCGCATGCGGCGCCCAAAATGTGTACTCTACCGCGTCCAAATTTCAAAGATGGGTGCGCTTTAGTTCGATTTAGTCCAATTTAGTTCTATTTAGTTCAATTTGTTCCAGGCTAGTCCATTTTAGTCCAGCCTAGCCTGCTGTGGTTCAGTTTAGTCCAGTCTAGCCTCATTTAGTCCATCTTAGTCCACTTTAATTCAGTCTAGTCCGATTTAGTATAATTATTTCGTTATGCTAGTTCTACAATAGTCGGGCCTAGTCCTAGTCCGTCTTTATATCTATAATGAAGACAGAAGCTTTTTGACTCTCAATTTTCCAGTAATTTATTTCGAAAACGTTTATACTGAGGCAAGAGGAATATTCGCCGTTATGCTAAAATATCCTAAAACGCCAAATAATTAAAATCAAAATTTTACAGAGTGCCACTAACAAGTTCTAGAAAGTCCACTTTGCGGTTCCTAAGAGGTTTTTCTAATTACATAATATTATCAAGAGTTGCCTACTACTTCAAACGGTTTTTTCAAGTTCTAGCAATTTTACATAATCTTGTACTAACACTAAACTGTGCCGGACTAACGCAAAATAAATCGGACTAAACAGGACTAAATTCACTAAGCCCTTCACTAAATCGGACCAAACTGGACTAAATGAAACTAAATAGGACTGAATCGGACTAACGGACTAAAAGCGGACTAAATTGAACTAAAAGCGGACTAAATCCAAATGAGTACCGCGTACTAACGCAGTGGTTGGCCCCTCGCGCCAAACACATAATATTCAGTATATTCTGAATATACAATGGACATTTTCTGAATATTCAGGGAATATCTTATCCTATCTGGGCTACAAAGTGTTCGCTGGAACGTGTGCGTGAAATTTCATCTCGATATCTTCAATAGTTTCGGCACAGACAGACATTTTTATTTTTCAAAAACCATTTTTTTGCCCTAAAACGTAAAGATTTGATGTTTTCGGCGATTCGATTTTAGTAACTTTCTGCGTTAAAGCTTAGAAGTTTAAAAATAGTATTTTGGCTCTGTTTCGATTTGTTTTCTGTAATTTGACAAATTGCATTGTCGATTTCGCCCCATCCCCCTCCAGAATGCATAATGTAAAAGATATTGGCCGTATTAGCTACATTCTCCAGTCCTCAATCCTCCGCATAAAAGAGCTTTACGACCCCCAAAGCGATGCTCGAAACAAGATCACGCAACTGAAATGCACATCAGCAGTCGTGAATCTCCCCCGATTTATTCCAACACAACTCATTCCAAACACAACTTCAGTTATTAATAATCGCATTTAATTGCACCGCAACTCCGGGGCACTTATGCAATGCCCAGGGCCTGCAATAATGATCGATATGGTTACAAACTCGCCGCTAGTTAACCAAATTAGTCAAGTTTTCATAATTAGTCCATAGTTCCTGACGTATAATTAAATATGTGCGGTCTCGTGGCTGTTTTTGCCGCCAGAAAGAAAACGATCGATCCTGCAATGTGGAGCGATATTTCATCGCGGAGATCACACCCCATTTATTCTTTGGTGTGCAGTTTCCAGTCCGGTAATTATCTCAAATTTTAAAAAGGGACCGGAAGTGGGTTTTGGGAGTTTCCGGTGTGCAAACCACTTTGGGGAAGAGTCGATTCTGCTTGGGGCTGTTGGGAGTAGTGTGCGAATATTTCGCAAGTAACTAACTGGGTCATCGACATAATAATATCATCGAGATATTGTTGTTTTTGCCGTAAAATGCTTCACCGATCTGAAAACTGCAACAGAGGCAAAGGATGCTTTTATTGCCGAAGCACATCTGCAGGGATTAGTTTTAGAGAATTCGCTCGATCGTCCGTCACATAACCTGAGAATGAAAGCAGATAGCGAACTGAAATTTTTGTGCACGGATCTAGGTATAACCAGAAAATGGGATGTTAAAGGTAAAGGACTGAAACTTGATACACTTATTATGCACAATCTTCAAGTCTGTTGAAGGTGAAGGGTGAAGGGGTGCCAATTTTGGGAGATAACATTTAGGGGATGAAAAGCACAAAAATTATAAATTTGAACAAAACTGATTTCTGAGAAATCCTTTTCGGATGAATGTGCCTTTTGAGGATATTCTAGAAAATACCTCAAATTGGCTACAACTTGATGGCAAAAGATCATTTCTCTAGCAATAATTATTGCGAGTTACCAGATTTCAGTTGACGAGAAGAGTTATCATGGACTTCTAGCTTTAATAAAGAATGTTTTTTTGTTATCGCTACTGTTATTTGTTGTTTTGCGATAATAGTTTTTGTTTGAAAAAAATAAAACATGCATTTTGAAATCTAATTTGATCATTTTTGACTAAGGACATATGTTTACTTACTTAAGTTGGGTTAATCTTACTCAACATTGTGCTAAACATTGCTTTTTTCTAAAAAATATACTCAATTTTGTTTATGTTCACTTTATTAACTCAAATTAAACATGAGGTTACTGGATTTAGCATGAACCTGAAATGGCACAGGCAATTTTGATTTTTTTCATTTTTGAGTAATTCTTAACTCAAAATTATTATTAGAGGAAGGATTACTCAATGAGAAGGAATCAAATTAACTTTTTTTAACGTGATTTACCAGCAGTAAAATAGATATTTATACAATAAGTTGCAAAATGAAAGTGTTTTTTTCACTAGTCGTGTGAAAAAAACACTTATTTTGCACGTGTTGTATACACTATTTTTTGCAATTTTCCATTACAATTAATAAAAGATTCAAAATTTTCGAAATTTTTTCATTTCTATTACGTACAACAAAGCCAAACCGAGAATTCCGAATCCATGGTAACGAATGATGTAAAAATGTCATCGTTTAAATTATTTGTTGACATTTTGCGAATCTCGATTTTTTGAAAATTGTGGCTTAAATCTGGTGCGAGTTGTGTTAGAA
Source organism: Pycnomerus fuliginosus (assembly GCA_963924575.1). Classification (NCBI taxonomy): domain Eukaryota; kingdom Metazoa; phylum Arthropoda; class Insecta; order Coleoptera; family Zopheridae; genus Pycnomerus; species Pycnomerus fuliginosus. The sequence continues at coordinate 8,821,327 of OZ004624.1, read as the reverse complement.
GTCTATGGAAAAATTAGTACCTACTTCACTTCATTTATTCAAGGTAGGTAGGTAGCTAAAGTTTTTACAAAAGGATTGAGTTGCTAATATTTTAGGAATAGACGGTAATCTAGTAGGTACATATTTTGAAGAAAAAAAGTGAAAGCAGTTTTTCGTAAACACAAGTGTCAGCATTTTAAGAAATAATAAGAATTCGTGAAAATGAGCGACTCTGAAGACGATATACCATCTGATCTGGAGGCAGCTGCACAGACCGCAATTTCGACACTTCTTCCTGCGAAATCGAGACATTTGTTCGAGGCTGCGTATGAAAAATTTGACTACTGGTGCAAGGAGCAGAAAATTAAATTGGTGAATAAAAAGGTTTTGCTTGCATACTTTACGTTGAAGCTGGACAAGCAAAAAGCATCGACGTTATAATATGAAGAAGAATATCGACATTGCCAGATTCGCAAATTTGGTGGCTTTCTTTAAACGAAAGTCGGAGGGGTATAGGCCAAAGAATAAGTCACAAATTTTTACGAAATTTCAGATTGACAGGTTCCTTATTAACCTCCCCACAACCATATAAAAATGGGAGGTTATTGCAATCACTCCAAAATTCGAAATTGAGATAACACCAGATCTTTACGTTTCAAGGTCCCAGGATCACGAAAAAGTGGTTTTTAAAAAATGTCTGTGTGTATGTACGTATGTACGTACGTACGTACGTACGTATGTGAGCACGATTTCTCGGAAACTACCGAACGGATTTTAATGAAATTTGGTATGTATGTTAGGGTTAGCCTTCCGGTGAGCCCAGTTAATTTTCTCGCGAATCCACAGACGCTAAGTGCCTTTTTGGCATGTAAACTATGAAATTTGACAGATGAACACTAATCTTTCTTATCAGCGCATGAAAGGCCTTGAAATTATGTATCTAAAACTGTATTCCCACTTAGTGCCTTTTTGGCACAAAATCTAAAAAATCGAAATTTAGAGGAAACATTAAATAACACGCTACAGCCTAAACTGCTGGATCGATTTGGCTGAAATTTGGTAGGTACAGATACCGCTACCCGCCGTAGAGCTGATTTAATTTTGGTGACAATCGGCAAACGGCAAGTGCCATTTTGACATATAAACTTTGAAACTTGAATAATGAACTCCCATTTTCTCTACCAGCACATGAAAAGTCTTCAAATTTTGTTTTCAAAATTGTATTCAAGCTTAGTGCCCTTTTGGCAAAAGATCGTAAAATTTAGAAAGATCACAGAGAACACCTTAGGTTTGGTGGAGTAAAACTTAGGTATAGTAAACAGTAAAATTTACTTGATATTGGTGATAAGATTGGATCATTCACCGAAGTGGGGAGGTTCCAGAAGCTTCCGTAGCTGCCCATTTTTTAAGGAAGCAGACGATGACAAATATTTGCTAATGAAGGTTTGTGTATCTTATATTAACCTCCCCACAACCAATATAAAAATGGGAGGTTACTGCAATCAGTCCAAAATTCGAAATTGAGATAACACCAGATCTTTACGTTTCAAGGTCTCAGGATCACGAAAAAGTGGTTTTTAAAAAATGTCTGTGTGTATGTACGTACGTATGTACGTATGTACGTACGTATGTATGTACGTATGTACGTATGTGAGCACGATTTCTCGGAAACTACCGAACGGATTTTAGTGAAATTTGGTATGCAGGTTAGTGTTGGCCTTCTGGTGAGCCCAGTTAATTTTGTTGCGAATCCGAAGAAGCCAAGTGCCTTTTAGGCATGTAAACTATGAAATTTGACTGATAAACACTAATTTTTCTTAACAGCGCATGAAAGGTCTTGAAATTCTGTATCTGAAAGTGTACTCACACTTAGCGCCTTTTTGGCATAAAATCGAAAAATTCGAAGTATTGAGGAAACATTAAATAACACGCTACAGCCCAAACTGCTGGATCGATTTGGCTGAAATTTGGTAGGTAGAGATACCGTCACCCGCCGAAGAACTGATTTAATTCTGGTGGCAATCCGAGGGCGGCAAGTGCCATTTTGGCATATCAACTTTGAAATTTCAATAATGAACTCCTATTTTCTCTATCAGCACATGAAAAGTCTTCAAATTTAGTTTTCAAAATTGTACTCAACCTTAATGCCCTTTTGGCAAAAGATCGTAAAATTCAGAAAACTCACAGAAAACACATTTGGTTTGGTGGAGTAAAACTTAGGCATAGTAAATAGTAAAATTTAAGTGATATTAGTGATAGGATTGGATCATTCACCAAGTGGGGAGGTTTCAGCCGCTTCCGTAGCTGCCCATTTTTTTTGCATTAATTTTAAACAGAAACCAGGTAGCTTTAATAGCGTTTTTGGTGCTTGTCGAAGGGATCAAGATGTGTTTAGCAGACATTGAAGATATGGGGGCTTGCATTAGGATCCTTGTACCTGATACAAAAACGAAAACAGCAAGAGAATTTATTATTACTGGAGGCAATGTGGAAGGAATGAATATGCTTGAGTTGAGATTTTTAGGAAATACTTCAGACTTCGACCACAGACCACCAAACATATTTTCGTTTCTTTCTGGGATACAGAAGTTAGTGGTAAATGCATCTCACAGCCAGTAGGTGTAAACACAATGGGAGATTTTCCGAAAAAGATCGCGATTTCATGAAGAAAATCGTTCTTTGATTCCTGTTCACCTGAGTAATTTAACAAATTGTACTATTAATATTTATAACAAATAAATTATTCTTTAAATATGTTGATTTTGCCCCATTTTAATATCTTTTAAAAACGGTGAAAAGTAATTTGAGTGAAAAAAAGCGTTCATTTTTTCACTGTTTTAAAAAGAATAAAAAAAAGAAGTATTATAGAAAGACCCCAGTAAGCACAGACACGTTGAAAATACGTTGCCCTGATACGTAACCACACGTTAATTTCAACTATCTTTTCAACGTAGAATCTGGGGGGTCTATGTCCGCTTTATATACGTAAGTTTCAACGGAAAAAAAAACGTCGTTTCTACGATCGGCATCAACGTAGCTTCTACAGATTCTATCAACGTGGGTTCTACGAATAGCATCAACGTGGCTTCGGCGGGTTGCATCAGCGTTTTTTCTGCGTATAACGCAACGTGGCTTCTGCAGGTAGCATTAGCGTTCTTTCTGCGTATAGGATCAGCGTACTTTCTACGGATAGCATCAACGTGGCTTCTACTACATAAACCGTTCTTTTTCTATATGACTAAAGGTGCAAAAAATCCATGGCTACCCATTGTTGCAACAATAGGTTACAATGGATATTTTTTACCTTAAGTCACATTAGAAAACGATGCAAGTATCATATTTGATTATCGTAACAAATTTTTAATCCCTAAATTGAAACCGATTTTGCCAAATACAATCCCCAGACCATAATTTACGGAAACAAATCTATCTACTAAACTTCAGCTCAATCCGTGGTGTAATTTATGAGATAATTAAACGACTTCGGGCAGGTTGGTCAGTCCGAGGCTATCTCTAAACTTGGTTTAACTGCAAGTGTTAATCGTTCTGATTGGTTGTTGCCTAGCAACCAAACCAAGGTTAGGCTAACTCGAGACAGAAAGGCATAAGGCATCAAATCTAATATCTGTCAAAGTGGTCAAAGTTTTTCTTCGCCAATGAACTGTCGTTCATCAGTTAGTTTTCAAACGAGTGTTCCAAATGCCCGCAATTTTGCAGGTATATAAACAAGTCGGGTTTTAAAATATTAAGAGAATCTACCTTATTGTGACGTCGGAATTCAAATCAAATCAGAAATCAGACAGTTTCAAACATTATGGGGAAATCTGCAAAATAAATAGTAAGTGCCTATGATGGTTATATTGTATTTAAAAAAACGAAAACGAAACAAAAAATAGGTATTCATAAAAATATTAAGAAAAACAGTATTAGAGAGTACGGTACTAGAGAGAACATTTACTGTATCAAAAACTTTAATTCGCGTTCTTGCTTCCTGTTCCCAATCTTTTTTTAGCAAATTTCAGCCAGTCTTTAACGGCGTTGGCAGTGTTGAAATCACTTTTCTCAGCAGTTGGGAAGTGAAGCTTAGTTGCTTCTGCAAAGACATCTATGTCAACCGCGAATACCAAAAATAAAAATAACTTTACCATAAATTACACGCATTATATTCGTCGCCTCAAAGGCTCTTTTATCGCGACCTTTCCAGTTATAGTAAGTGGCAACTTCATTAGTTATTATAAACTTTAAAATTCTTCGGGTTAAAGCTTCCACACTTCCTCCTCCGATTGCCGCAAGTCTTTTCACCTACAAGAAGTGTAAAATGCAAAACTGTATGAAAAAAGGTTTGTTACCATGTATTCTCGCAGAACTGCCTCAAGGGCAATTTTCTTATCAAAGTTCTCAAATGCTTCTATATTGTCAACTGGAAAGTTAGGTACATTTTCAGGGACTTGTCTTTCCGCATTTACCGCTCTGTTGCAATTAATAAGTTCGGACAACATTCCAGAATTCTGCTCTACATGGGCGGATATGATAGACATCCATTTCAATACTTCGCTCTCAAACCCTGTAAGAAATAAACCATTTAAAAAAATATACTTACGCAGATGAATAACCTGAATGTGTACTGCGAGTGCTTATTGCGGATCCACCAGCTTCTTCCGGATCAATTGTCTCAACAGAATTTATATCAGAACCTTTGGCTTGGTTCTCACTGAACTGTTTAATTTGCGCATTTCTATTTCTCGCGCGCAATAATTTTGCCAATGGTTCCTCTGACTCTTTACGTCCAACAGGTTCGCCACCTCGCTCTCCACTTCTTGACAATTTCTTTATCACATATTGTGTTTTCAAAACTGGTGCTTCACGATCTTGTACATCTTCTAAAAAAGTCTCACTACGCTCTTGTACATCTTCTGATGAAGCCTCACTAGAGCTACTTCCACTGTCTTCGGAACGCTCACTGATGTGCCGTTTCCTTAGAGTAGTGGTACTGCCCTCACTAGCTTCTCCATCTGTACTGTTTAGCAATTTCTCGAGTCTTTCCTCCACTTTTGCGTACGCGTCTAAAATTAGATCACATTAGCTTGCATGGAAAAAAAATAGTTAAAAAAAGTCCTACCTGATTTAAAATACATTTTGAAGACCCTGTAGGCGATCCATGACTTCTTATATGAAATTTGTTCACGTACCATGTTGTCAAGGGTTTTCCCTTTTTCTAATCTATTTGGCCAATAGCATCGTTTATCGTTTTTGAACAACCATATAAGTGGTACGATTGATATTTGTCCACTTGACACAGAGTGGTCCGAAGTGTTCGCAAATTCAACAATTGCGTACATAGTGTTTGAGCAGCAGTGCTTTAATAAGCTGCAAATAAGTCAATGAAACAACAATGTATTTTAAGTCCTTAAATGATGATATTATATTAAAGAGATATCGGGTGAAGTTTCACAATGAAAAATTTAAAACCTTTTGGGTTTCTTTGTTGTTTGATGAAAACTATTTAACGCACCGCAAAGTCAAATTAAATTTAAAATTCCCTAATTAGGTGTCTCAGATATATATTAGGGTTAATAATAATAAGTTAGAATTTAGTTGAAGTCATTAAATTCTTCTAGGGGAACTATTACTGCATTATTGTATTGTTAATTGGGAGAACTGCGAAACCATTATTGTGGGGAAGAGCCATGCATTTGTAGCGTATGCAATCTAAAGTGAACATCAACGGAACATCATCATGATCAGAATTTTTAATATAGTATATACCCAACTTACTGGATTTTATGGGTTCTTTATACAAATCGACTTGATGGCGATATTTTGTGGCCTTAAAATAATATTCGTTATTCACAAAATGTATGGATTTAATAAAGGCGACAATGCCTGTATTAGTAAAAATGCAATTATCTGGTTTATTTATTGATAGTATATATGAAGACAAAGACAGTGACTCGCAAGAAAAAGAGAGGACTGTGTCGGGATTTTGTAAAGAGTATCTTTCTTCAAAAACTCTTTTAGGAATTGGACAATCATTTTCTGAATTGACTAATAAAATTTTAGAGTTGTCACATTCGTCTATTCGTCTGTGGATTTGACTCAAGACGTGTTTAGGAGAATGAACTTTATGTTTTAGGCTGCTCAAATAGTTCTCAAATGGAAAGCATGAAAAGCTATTTAAATTTCCGTACAGTTTTACATCCTCAGTTAAATGTAGAAGACTGTGAACATTAAATACTACGAAGTCTTCACCATATAATTGCGATGCATCTAAAACAAACTTCTCCAGACAATCTTGGGCGATATTTATATATTTTCTTAATAATGTTGTGCTTGACAAAATAAAAGTGGCCACATGCAACAAAAGAATATGTCGATAATATTTTGTTTCTATTATTTTGGACGTAATAACAGACACAGTATATAATATGAACAATCTGAACTCCGTCGCTTTCCAGCGCTTAATTTCTTTAATTGTTCTGGGCTTTCTGACAAAATCTGCAGGAACAAAAGATGAAATCTTAGAAATTTTGCAATCAATTTGAGTTTTCAAATTTTGGGACAATTTATAAGAACCTCGCCCTTGCATCCAATATAATACAAAAATTCTTCGCACAACACCTAGATAAATCAAATGCATCGGATCTAGTGGGAACTGACTCACAAGATTAATGTTGATTTCAAGTAGTGGCGATTTACCCTTAATATATGAAAGTTTCTCGGCCTGCTTAAAATCGGCATCCAATTTCTTCCTGTGATAAGTTATTCTCTGTTCAGCAAAGCTTACCCTATGATTAACGGTTCTTCCCCTAATGTAACATTTTTCGCAGCCATCCTTACTGGTATGGCCAAAAGTTTGCTTTAAAAAACTTCGGGCAGGAGCATCACAAATAAAAAAATCAACTGAAATTTCAAAAATAGTTCCCATGTAATTAATACCATTTTGTTGAATAGTGTTGAATTCAGCTAAAAAATCTTCAAGAAACAGATCAAGAGGATCCGGTTTTCCCTGACCACAAAATAGAGCAATAGTAAATGGAGTAGGATCCTTAAGATCTTTCGATAAGGCTAATATTGGCCAAATTTCAGTACAACTACTCTTGAACAAAGAGAGACCATCAATATTTATTTGAAGGCGGATCATCTTATCGTTTGAGTTTACCACACCAAATTGCAATTTATGCAATATTTTGCATTCAATGCCAAAATATATAATTTTTCCATTTGCTAAATCCTTTGTTTGTGTTAATCGGGGGGTTCGCATAAGTGTTCTGTAATCCTTTGGAAGGAATGGCAATACTGGCTGAAATATATCTAACATACCGTTGACACAATTAACACCACAATTGAAAGTGCAAACCCAATTTCTCAAAGACTGGCAAATTTCTTCTGGATAAGTGATTTTGCTGTTGGTGGGCCCATTTATAATTTCTGAATTCGTGATAAAATTGACGTTGCGATTGAGTAACGGGGGTGACAAAGGCAATCGTTTGGAACAATGAGGTTCCATTTTATCCAAATTTTGAACTGCAACATTATTATCACTTTTTGCTTCATGTCCAGATTCTGTTTGATTATAATTTCCATGATCAACATTATTACTATCACATAACGTTTCATTTCGAGCTAGAGGTACATAATTAAGATTAGCGCCCGAAGTGTTAATTACCGCAACTTCACTTTCGTGACAAACACTGTTGTGATCTTTTATATTACTTTTATATAAGGACAACTTTGCTTCAATTCTACGCCGCAGTTGCCTTTTGGATATGCTGGGTTTTCTATGTTTTTTCTTGTTTTGTTCCATAACTAGATAATATGCAAGTAAGTACCTACATGTATAAGAAACAAAAAGGAAAATACAACAAAATTAAGGACTTAAAACGGCATTGCCGAATATTTGCCAATTTGCATCCACTCTAGGTATCTATAACAAATCTATAACGTTTCTAGATTCGTTTTTTAATCTAAAAATAAAAAATTTTATTACACATCGGCAATTCCTTCAATAATTAATGGCTCCTTCACTTAAAATACCTGCACAAACCAAAGAGAGGTGCTTGGAAAAAGCTAGGATTTTCGGATCATCTTTAAAAGTCGTCTGATCTAAGGCGACAATTAATTTTAACGATTTTAACGACTTTTCCAAGCGCCTCCTTAACGCAATGCAATGTAACGCACACTTACCTGTAAATAATGAATAAGCACTATAATATTCACATAAACCAAAGATTGTAAGGTGCACACGTGCAACAACGGTGAGGGTGGATGAGGTAAACAAAAGAACCGATCTTCGCGTAGCAACAGCAACAGCTGACAACGGCAGCGACGCAGCGTCCAAAGGATCAGTCTGCGCCGGCGCGGCGCATAGCCCCTTTTTCGAATTTGGTTTTAATTCCATCATCCCTAGAATTGATCTCTGGTTGACCGAGCCTTATTTAGTATTAGATTCAGCCTAAAAGCATTTCTTGGATTTCCAGCAAACTTTGTATTAAACCTTGCAGAAACGTTTCCTTATCGTAGAAATTAAGGGTTGAAATGGTAAGTTAGAGAAACGTTTCCAAATTAAAACAGTTCCACGTTTACATAAAGTAACATTGCAGAAACGTTTCTTTATTATAGGAAATGAAAGTTGAAATAGCTGCGTCTTTTCAACGTAGAAATTTCCAGCTGCAACAGCAATGAAGAGAACTTAAATTTTTATGTTGATCAAAAACGTTTAAGCAACGTTGAGCAGATACGATTATTTTGACGGACTAAAATAAATGTACGTAGGAAAAACGTTGATAATTAACGTGGAAAAGCTTCACCTAAAAGCAACGTTGATATGTGCCTACTGTTAACTTAACAGAAACGTTTCCTTATCGTAGAAATTAGGGGTTGAAATGGTAAGTTGGAGAAACGTTTTCAAATTAAAACAGTTCAACGTTTACATAAAGTAACGTTGCAGAAACGTTTCTTTATTACGGAAAACAAAGGTGAAATAGCTACGTCTTTTCAACGTAGAAATTTCCAGTTGAAACAGCAATGAAAATGACTTAATTTTCTATGCTGATCAAAAAAACGTAGAAGCAACGTTGAGTAGACACGATATGTTGATGGATTAAAATAAATGCACGTATGAAAAACGTTGATAATTAACGTAGAAAAGCTCCACCTAAAAGCAACGTTGATATTTTCAACTGGTAACGTAAAATCTACGAGAGAAACGTTGGTTCTACGTTGAATACACGTGACTGTGCTCACTGGGACACTTTTAACAACGTTTATTCACACCAATTCCACAATTATTTCCCTAATATTAACTGACGCTCTCGGACTTGTCGCCGTCCCTTGCGTACTGCCCCACCATTGGATGCCGTGCCACGTCCCCCATTTCCCGCGCTTCAGGCTGCCAACGGTGTACGCTCCCAACACCATATTTCCCCATTTTCCTAACATTCGGCCGCGCTACCGCTCCTGCGTCCTCGCAGCTCAAAACCCTGTAACTCAGCAATAATTAACAACTTATCTCCACAAATAAATTTGGGACTTGTCAGGAGAACTCATGCGAATATTGCCATACAGCCATCACCAATAATAATTGTTAATGATTAATTTTAATGGTTAGCAACTTAATACTGTTGTAATATCCACCATCACATGTTCCTGTCGTGGGGTCCTAGGAGCTAAAATTCAAACTTAACATTCTACCACCACCTTAACCACCATTGAAGCGAGACAATAAAATCATCTCAAGCTCCAATATCTACAATACTCTGAAACATTAATTTTGGTTTTCTTCGACGTCATCACTTTCTGAGCCGCTGACGCTTTCGTCAGTTTCGTTCCGATCTAAGACAAACCGTTTCATCTTATCAACAGGGCACACCCCCTTGTACGATCGCCTAGCTCTCTTCGAGCCAGGTAGGTCCTCTATGCAGTACCTATCATTGGGTAACACTTTTGTCACCACAAACGGTCCCTGATATTTAGGAAGTAACTTTTTACTTTTCCCGTCATTGCTCGCAATATTTCTCTTCAAAACAATTTGATCTCCAACTTGATACTCAGTAGGACTTTTCCTTTTTCTATTATATCTAACTGCCTGTTTCTCTTGGTCTGCTTTTATTCTTTCATCAGCTTTCTTTCGTTCTGCTTGCACATCTAATCTCTTCTCTGGCTCATCCACTTCATTCCTTAAGAATGCATCGTCAGCCCCTTTTGGCCTGTAACCAACCCATAAATATTTGATATGGACTCACCCCTGTTGCTTTGTGAACCGAATTATTAATTTCAAATCGGACTTTGCTCACGACTTGATCCCATTTATCTTCTTCTCCAGACATTGCGGCACTGATAGCATTCAAAATTGTTTGATTGAGTCTTTCTACCTGGCCGTTTGCCCGAGGTGTTGCGGTCGAGTTCAATACCAATTTCACTCCTTTCGACCTGCAAAAATCAGTAAAGGCCTTACTCGTAAAACAAGCGCCCCTATCGCTTATGAGGCGTACAGGTACTCCAAAGTTCGAGAATACTTCTTTCAGGAACGTTATCACTGGACCTTGCTTGGTATTCTTTACAGGTTTCAGAAATGCAAATTTCGTGAAAGCATCTATCATCACAATCAAATAGGTATTCTTTCTCTTACTTGGAATAAACGGCCCCAGGTGATCAATATGAAGAGTATTCATTGGTTCTGCGACTTTTTTGATCGAATGGAGAAATCCTTCCTTTTTGCCTGGGACTGACTTGTTGTACAGACATCGCAGGCATTGGTTTAAGTAACGTTTTACATACTTCCTCATTCCAGAGAACCAATAAGATGCTTGAACAGCCGCCAGGGTCTTCTCCAATGAAAAATGCCCGCCTTCATGACAGTACTGCACCACCTGTCTGCGTGCGAACTTAGGAACTAGCCAACTCTTGCCACCCGGAGTTTTTCTATATAGCCTGCCGTCCTTTAATACACAGCAGCTATGTATCTCCTTCTCTTCTCGATCAGTAGGAGTTCGGTTTAGTACTTCGCTTAGATAACGACATCGCTCGTCTGTCATTTGTGCAGCCAGTACCCAATCGTCTTCTGAAACATCAACCTGATTTACTTCAATAATCTCACCCACAGGATTTCTGCTTAAAGCATCCGCATGCTTCATTCTGCTGCCAGGTCGGTACTCGATAGTGAATTCGAACTCAGATGTCGTTAACCACCATCTTCCTATTCTAGGCACAAGATCTTTCTTCGTCAACGTGGCTCTGAGGGCATTGCAATCAGTTACCACTTTGAATTTACGCCCAAGCAAATATATCCTGAACTGCTTCATAGAAGTCACAACCGCTAAAGCTTCGAGTTCGTAAGAATGATAACGTTGCTCTTCCTTCGTTGTTTGCCTGCTGAAATACATCACCGGTTTCAAGCATTTGTCCGATTGCTTTTGCAAAAGTGTTACTCCGACCCCCAGTTTTGACGCGTCAGTGTGTAATTCAGTATCAGCATTTTCATTAAACAACGCTAGAATTGGCCTACTCACCAACTTTTGTTTCAATGTGGCAAACGACTTTTCTTCCTCAGACCCCCAAACAAATGTAGTGTCCTTTCTAGTCAGCATGGTCAATGGTTTAGCTAATAATGCAAAATCCTTGATATACTTGCGAAAATAGCTCGCTAGACCTATGAACTGTCTGATCTCATGCACATTTTTCGGCACCGGGAATTTATCAATCGCCTCAGTCTTCCTTCTACCAGGTCTTATGCCAACTTCACTGAGTTCATGACCAACGTATTCCACCTTAGGCTGGAAGAAGGCACACTTGGAGAGCTTAAGTGTCAAACCATTTCCTCTCAATGTTTGGAGTACTTCTGTAAGAAACTCGAGACCCTGCTCAAACGTAGTCGAGGGAATAAGGATGTCGTCCATATACGCGAACGCGGTTGAATACCTTAGTGGACCTAGTGCCTTATTTATCATTCTTTGGAAGACGGCTGGCGCGTTTGTCAGCCCAAATGGCATCCTAAGATATTCATAGTGGCCATCAGGAGTTACAAACGCTGTCTTGGGTACAGACTCCTGAGCAACTGGTATTTGGTGGTACCCAGAGACAAGATCTAGACTGGTGAAATATCTCGCACCAGTCAACTTATCTAAATGGTCATCGATGTGCGGAAACGGGTAACTGTCCCTTACAGTCTTTTTATTTAATGCCCTATAATAAACGCACATGCGCATTTCACCATCTTTCTTTTTGACGAGCAAGATAGGGCTTGCATAAGGGGAAACAGAATCTCTGATAATGCCATTATCATGCAGCTCCTTGACAATTTCGCGCACTTTTGCACGTTCCGTCAAAGGCATTCTAAATGGTCGAAAAGAAACTGGATTGTCATCTGTCAGCGTTATGGACATCTCGGCACTTTTGCACTGTCCCAACTCATGAATATTCGTAGCAAAACAATCTCTAAGTTCATTTAGCAAATTCAGTAACTCGGTCATCTGATTGTGGTCCAGGTTACTACCCACTGCATTCGTCAAATCTCCTAAAGTGAATGGCATCAACATAGACGTAGACAAAACAGAAATACCTTTACCTTCGGCAAAACCTGATTCCTCCTGACAAACAACATCTCTAGCGGCAACCCGTCCAGTTACATAAGTAAGCGGTTTGGATGAAATATTCAAAAACGACAAATTGCCTTTAGACGCAGATGTTACACAACCTACTAGTACATGCTCTACTCCAGGAATTCCCCTTACCTGTGATTCGACATAAACAGAACCAGAATAGTCGGCTTCGCTTTCAACCGTTACAAATCCAGCTGAATTTGGAGGTATCACCGTTGTCTCCTTGGTCAACAATTTGACCTTGCGTGATGGAAGCTTCTGAAGTTCGTTCAAATTCAACAATGAATCGTCTTGTAACAACCTCAAATCGTCATCTCGCACAAGCAATACTTTTTTATTGCCATGAATAAAAGTTTGACCAATCAATATGGGCACTTTTTGTGCGCCATCATCAACCACAAAAACAGGAACATCATCCTCGGCAAGATCCACCTTCATGTGCACGTTTGCACTACCAACAACTTTTGCTAAAGAGTTGTTGTAGCCTCTCACGATTTCTTTAGAAGTCGTTACTTCCAAAGTAAGCTCCTTTGCAACACTTTGCTGCATCAAAACTGCTGTACAACCAGTGTCAACATAACCTCTAAACATGACACCATTTACTTCGCAGTCAACGTAGTAACACGATTTACTACGAGTAGTTTCTGCAACTTTTGCATTAGTCGTTAACTTCTTTTGGAAACAATTGGAGGCTTCATGGCCCAAACGATTGCAATTAGAACATTTCCTAATAGGTTTGGCACAAACTCGACTATAATGCCCCATTTCGTTGCAGTTAAAGCATTTCACTTTCCGCTCCGGTTTCTTATATAACGTAGTACGCAAATCTTTACGACTATCCCGTGACTTATCACTACTGCGAATCCGTGAGGTTGAGGTTCTGTACCCTGTACTACCCGAGGTACTACGTACATCTGACTGGACTTCCGACTCTTCCTGAGTCAAAGTAGAAAGCAACTCCGCGTACAATTCCTGAGGAGACGAATAGCGCCCTGCCTTAGCACCCGTCCTAATTACCGCATCTCCTATACCGTCGATTAAACACGAGACTGCCTGACGATCGGTAAAACCACAAGCCCTTATTAACTCCATCTTATCAAAATAATACACGTCCCAATTCTCGAGTGAAACTTTCCTGCGGTTCAACATTGTGCGCAATAAAGCAGCAAAATCCTGATGATCAGGAAAAGTCTTAATAATTAACGCCTTAAATGCGTCCCAAGTATAATGCAATGAATTCAAATTATCATACCATCTTCTGGCGCTGCCTGCAAACCTGGTTGAAATGTGGTACATAATGGCTCTACCATCCCAGTTGTTCAATGCAGCCACTTGATCGATTTTATCGACCCATTTCCGTGCGGACATTGTTCGATTTGCTGGATCAAACTCCGGAATACACTCCAGTTGGGTTGGAAAAACATTTACGTTACGTCTTGACGCCGATGACAACTGCTGAACAGTTCTTTCGAGGCTATGTATTCGTGACTCAGTGTCCTCCGAATTACGTGATCTATTACTCTCCCGTGCATTTAAATCTTCGTGTCCTTCAACCCTTTCAGTAGCAAAGCGTGAACTGCGACCGTGCTCGTTATCACTGAATTCAGTTTCTTCATCCATTTCTTCCACGGATCAGTTTAATCCAAAACTCACAACACACTAACACAGTCACTATGTGGGAACTTTATCCCGCCGCTGCAATATTATAGAAAGACACTTTTAACAACGTTTATTCACACCAATTCCACAATTATTTCCCTAATATTAACTGACGCTCTCGGACTTGTCGCCGTCCCTTGCGTAACTGCCCCACCATTGGATGCCGTGCCACGTCCCCCATTTCCCGCGCTTCAGGCTGCCAACGGTGTACGCTCCCAACACCATATTTCCCCATTTTCCTAACAGAAGACCGTTTCGATTGTCAAAGTGGCAACTAAAAACTTGACATTTTAGTCGAAAATTGCAAAAAAATGTTTAATTTAATAAATCAGGTTAAAGGCGAAATGGCGATGCAATTATCTGCTTTTCCTTAATATAATATTGAAAAACCATTACAACTATGGATGAGCCCTAACGTGCACTCTTTATGTAATAATAATAATTTTTTGTAAGCACTTCTAAATTGCAAAAACATGTTTCGCGTCCATCGTTTGTAGGTCACAAGAGGAGCATCAAAACAGTCTTATCTAAACTCCTAATTAGCTAATATTTAAATTCAAATTACGCAAACATATCGAGACATACAGCCGAATTGTGACGATGGCAGGGGCAGTGCTAGCAATTTTCGCAGTTTTATTCGTGCAAGTTCACGCCTCGTGGTTAGCTTTGCCAGACGAGAATCGAAGTAGGTACCTATTTCAAAATTAAACTGAACATTGGGAAAAATCTCTTGCAGTTGGTAGTGGCTGCTATTGGGGAAGAGTTGGTCATATGGCAAAAGATGAAGAAAAAGTGTTGCAAGGCGAGTGTAAGTTGGTTTATTGTGCTTTAGATGGTTCTGGAAGATTATTGGGGCTTGGGTAAGAAAAATTTCCGTTAAGGATAAGTTAATTTTTGAGATTTTAGTTGCGGAGTTTTTCAAAAAGAACTCCCAAATCCCAAATGTCGACTGGTTTATGACTACAATAAACTGTACCCGAAATGCTGCATCCCGGATATAAAATGTGGCGATAGCAATAAAACGGATGAGAACAGGGGCGGACTGGGTGCTACAGACCGGCCCGGGCTTATAGAGCGGACCGGCCCATAATAATAACAAGGGGGGGTTTGGGGGGTTTGCCCCCCAATTAGCGCCGCAGGCGAAAATTTTTTTCATAATAATAATATTAATAATAATAATAGTAATGGTGCGGGGGGGGGGGTCAGGTGACTATAGGAGGATGCCAAACTGCTATCACTTTTGTAATATTTGCAAGTCTTTTACCTTACCTTATAATGCGATATGCTCGCAGCACGATCAGCAATATCACAATAAACGTCACCCTTTAAACCGAGCTCTAGGTCTTTAAAAGTCACACACACTTTGAAAAGACTACTCGCAGCCTTATTTGCTTACTACTTAAGCTGTGCAAGGCAATTTAGGGCCTTGTGCCAATTTAAGGAAAGGGGGTGTCAATTGATCATTTTTTAAGAAGTGGTAAATTAAAAAATTAAATAATGTCTAAGCACCCATGTAAAAAAATATTTACGGCCAAGTTTGGCTGCAAAATTAAAATATAAAATATGACCCGTTTGTATACAAATCCGGCGTCAGGGTGACAAGCGGGAGGCAAAAAATGGTTCAATTCGGAGAAATGAGAAATGCGCTAGTAACAGGAACACTGAACAATAATGTGACTCGACAATAATGGGGCTCAAAGGCGGCGATAACGATAAATTACATAAATAGGAGCTTACCACTTGGGCTCATCGTGAAGTCAAAACAAACACATTAAATTTTCACCCTGTCAGCCTGTCTCAAATTAGCAAGTTCTTATAATTCCTGATATATATTTTTTTTATTTAATATTGTAATGGGCCGGCTCGGCCGGCTATAAAATTTTTTATTACAAAAAATAATTTGTAATAAAATTTTTTATAGCCAGCCGGGCCGGCCCGTTGATGTGTGTGAAGTTAGCGCCTTCTCCAGCGCCCGGCGATTTCCCTAGATTTGACGATGTGGCAACCGCGCATTCTCCTTCTAACCAATCAGAGCGGCCGACAGACACGTCAAACTAGAGCTACCTGTTGAGGTTATGTTACTATAAGTTTTCACCCCCTTTTCAAAGAAATATAGATCAAACTTACTTTCGGCGATCCAAGGGCGACCCATGCTGATAAAAATTATACCAAAAAACATGGGACGACCCCTGAAATTAAGGGAAAACATTGAGAATTACAAAAATTATTTAATTTGAACCCCTTCCAGAAAAATGTACCACACGCCCTTCATACCGACGAAAGCCCTATTCGAGCGGAACAAAATGACACCAAAGTCATCCACCTAAAGACATCGGATGGCCCTTAAAATTAAGGGAAAACGTTGAAAATTGCTTATTTTATTTAATTTGAACCCCTTCCAGAAAAATGTACCACACGCCCTTCATACCGACGAAAGCCCTATTCGAGCGGAACAAAATGACACCAAAGTCATCCACCTAAAGACATCGGATGGCCCTTAAAATTAAGGGAAAACGTTGAAAATTGCTTATTTTATTTAATTTGAACCCCTTCCAGAAAAATGTACCACACGCCCTTGATACCGACGAAAGCCCTATTCAAAGGGAACAAAACGACACCAAAACCATCCACCTAAAAGCATCGGATGACCCTTGAAATTAGGGGAAAACGTTGAGAATTGCTTAATTTATTGCTTATTTTATTAAATTTGAACCCCTTCCAGAAAAATGTACCACATCCCCTTCATAACGCTGAAAGCCCAATTCAAGCGGAACAAAATGACACCAAAGTCATCCACCGAAAAATATCGGATGACCCTTAAAAATAAGGAAAAACGTTGAAAATTGCTGATTCTATTTAATTTGAAGCCCTTCCAGAAAAATGTATCACACGCCCTTCATACCGACGAAAGCTCTATTCAAGCGGAACAAAATGACACCAAAGTCATCCACCGAAAGATATCGGATGACCCTTAAAAATAAGGAAAAACGTTGAAAATTTCTTATTCTATTTAATTTGAAGCCCTTCCAGAAAAATGTACCACATCCCCTTCATAACAATGAAAGCCCTATTCAAGCGGAACTAAACGACACCAAAGTCATCCACCGAAAGATATCGGATGACCCTTAAAAATAAGGAAAAACGTTGAAAATTGCCTATTCTATTTAATTTGAAGCCCTTCCAGAAAAATGTACCACATCCCCTTTATAACGACGCAAGCCCTATTCGAGCGGAACAAAATGACACCAAAGTCATCCACCTAAAGACATCGGATGGCCCTTAAAATTAAGGGAAAACGTTGAAAATTGCTGATTCTATTTAATTTGAAGCCCTTCTAGAAAAATGTACCCCACGCCCTTCATACCGACGAAAACCCTATTCAAGCGGAACAAAACGACATCAAAGTCATCCACCTAAAAACATCGGATAACCCCCAAAAATAATAGAAAACGTTAAAAATTCCTTTTTCCCTTAATTTTAGGGGTCATCCGATGTTTTTCGGTGGATGACTTTGGTGTCATTTTGTTCCGCTCGAATAGGGCTTTCGTCGTTATGAAGGGCGTGTGGTACATTTTTCTGGAAGGGGTTCAAATTTAATAAAATATGCAATAACTTAAGCGATTCTCAACGTTTTCCCCTAATTTTAAGGGTCATCCGATGCTTTTAGGTGGATTATTTTGGTGTCGTTTTGTTCCGCTTGAATAGGGCTCTCGTCGGTATGAAGGGCGTGTGGTACATTTTTCTGGAAGGGCTTCAAATTAAATAGAATCAACAATTCTCAACGTTTTTCATTATTTTGAAGGGTCATCCGATATTTTTCGGTGGATGACTTTGGTATCGTTTTGTTACGCTTGAATAGGGCTTTCGTCGGTATGAAAGGCGTGTGGTACATTTCTCTAAAAGGGCTTCAAATTAAATAGAATCAGCAATTTTCAACGTTTTTCCTTATTTTTAAGGGTCATCCGATATTTTTCGGTGGATGACTTTGGTGTCATTTTGTTCCGCTTGAATTGGGCTTTCATCGTTACGAAGGGGATGTGGTATATTTTTCTGGAAGGGGTTCAAATTTAATAAAATATGCAATAACTTAAGCGATTCTCAACGTTTTCCCCTAATTTTAAGGGTCATCCGATATCTTTCGGTGGATGACTTTGGTGTCGTTTAGTTCCGCTTGAATAGGGCTTTCGTCGTTATGAAGGGGATGTGGTACATTTTTCTGGAAGGGCTTCAAATTAAATAGAATAGGCAATTTTCAACGTTTTTTCTTATTTTTAAGAGTCATCCGATATCTTTCGGTGGATGACTTTGGTGTCATTTTGTTCCGCTTGAATTGGGCTTTCATCGTTATGAAGGGGATGTGGTACATTTTTCTGGAAGGGCTTCAAATTAAATAGAATAGGCAATTTTCAACGTTTTTCCTTATTTTTAAGGGTCATCCGATATCTTTCGGTGGATGACTTTGATGTCATTTTGTTCCGCTTGAATAGGGCTTTCGTCGGTATGAAGGGGATGTGGTACATTTCTCTGGAAGGGGTTCAAATTTAATAAAATATGCAATAACTTAAGCGATTCTCAACGTTTTCCCCTAATTTTAAGGGTCATCCGATATCTTTCGGTGGATGACTTTGATGTCGTTTAGTTCCGCTTGAATAGGGCTTTCGTCGTTATGAAGGGGATGTGGTACATTTTTCTGGAAGGGCTTCAAATTAAATAGAATAGGCAATTTTCAACGTTTTTCCTTATTTTTAAGGGTCATCCGATATCTTTCGGTGGATGACTTTGGTGTCATTTTGTTCCGCTTGAATAGGGCTTTCGTCGGTATGAAGGGGATGTGGTACATTTTTCTGGAAGGGCTTCAAATTAAATAGAATAGGCAATTTTCAACGTTTTTCCTTATTTTTAAGGGTCATCCGATATCTTTCGGTGGATGACTTTGGTGTCATTTTGTTCCGCTTGAATTGAGCTTTCATCGTTATGAAGGGGATGTGGTACATTTTTCTGGAAGGGCTTCAAATTAAATAGAATAGGCAATTTTCAACGTTTTTCCTTATTTTTAAGGGTCATCCGATATCTTTCGGTGGATGACTTTGGTGTCATTTTGTTCCGCTTGAATTGAGCTTTCATCGTTATGAAGGGGATGTGGTACATTTTTCTGGAAGGGCTTCAAATTAAATAGAATAGGCAATTTTCAACGTTTTTCCTTATTTTTAAGGGTCATCCGATATCTTTCGGTGGATGACTTTGGTGTCATTTTGTTCCGCTTGAATAGGGCTTTCGTCGGTATGAAGGGGATGTGGTACATTTTTCTGGAAGGGCTTCAAATTAAATAAAATAAGCAATTTTCAACGTTTTTCCTTATTTTTAAGGGTCATCCGATATCTTTCGGTGGATGACTTTGGTGTCATTTTGTTTCGCTTGAATTGGGCTTTCAGCGTTATGAAGGGGATGTGGTACATTTTTCTGGAAGGGGTTCAAATTTAATAAAATAAGCAATAAATTAAGCAATTCTCAACGTTTTCCCCTAATTTTAAGGGTCATCCGATATCTTTCGGTGGATGACTTTGATGTCGTTTAGTTCCGCTTGAATAGGGCTTTCGTCGTTATGAAGGGGATGTGGTACATTTTTCTGGAAGGTATTCAAATTAAATAGAATAGGCAATTTTCAACGTTTTTCCTTATTTTTAAGGGTCATCCGATATCTTTCGGTGGATGACTTTGGTGTGATTTTGTTCCGCTTGAATTGAGCTTTCATCGTTATGAAGGGGATGTGGTACATTTTTCTGGAAGGGCTTCAAATTAAATAGAATAGGCAATTTTCAACGTTTAAGGGTCATCCGATATCTTTCGGTGGATGACTTTGGTGTCATTTTGTTCCGCTTGAATAGGGCTTTCGTCGGTATGAAGGGGATGTGGTACATTTTTCTGGAAGGGCTTCAAATTAAATAAAATAAGCAATTTTCAACGTTTTTCCTTATTTTTAAGGGTCATCCGATATTTTTCGGTGGATGACTTTGGTGTCATTTTGTTCCGCTTGAATTGGGCTTTCATCGTTATGAAGGGGATGTGGTACATTTTTCTGGAAAGGGTTCAAATTTAATAAAATATGCAATAACTTAAGCGATTCTCAACGTTTTCCCCTAATTTTAAGGGTCATCTGATATCTTTCGGTGGATGACTTTGGTGTCATTTTGTTCCGCTTGAATTGGGCTTTCATCGCTATGAAGGGGATGTGGTACATTTTTCTGGAAGGGGTTCAAATTTAATAAAATATGCAATAACTTAAGCGATTCTCAACGTTTTCCCGTAATTTTAAGGGTCATCCGATATATTTCGGTGGATGACTTTGGTGTCGTTTAGTTCCGCTTGAATAGGGCTTTCGTCGTTATGAAGGGGATGTGGTACATTTTTCTGGAAGGGCTTCAAATTAAATAGAATAGGCAATTTTCAACGTTTTTTCTTATTTTTAAGAGTCATCCGATATCTTTCGGTGGATGACTTTGGTGTCATTTTGTTCCGCTTGAATTGGGCTTTCATCGTTATGAAGGGGATGTGGTATATTTTTCTGGAAGGGGTTCAAATTTAATAAAATATGCAATAACTTAAGCGATTCTCAACGTTTTCCCCTAATTTTAAGGGTGATCCGATATCTTTCGGTGGATGACTTTGGTGTCGTTTAGTTCCGCTTGAATAGGGCTTTCGTCGTTATGAAGGGGATGTGGTACATTTTTCTGGAAGGGCTTCAAATTAAATAGAATAGGCAATTTTCAACGTTTTTTCTTATTTTTAAGAGTCATCCGATATCTTTCGGTGGATGACTTTGGTGTCATTTTGTTCCGCTTGAATTGGGCTTTCATCGTTATGAAGGGGATGTGGTACATTTTTCTGGAAGGGCTTCAAATTAAATAGAATAGGCAATTTTCAACGTTTTTCCTTATTTTTATGGGTCATCCGATATCTTTCGGTGGATGACTTTGATGTCATTTTGTTCCGCTTGAATAGGGCTTTCGTCGGTATGAAGGGGATGTGGTACATTTTTCTGGAAGGGCTTCAAATTAAATAAAATAAGCAATTTTCAACGTTTTTCCTTATTTTTAAGGGTCATCCGATATCTTTCGGTGGATGACTTTGGTGTCATTTTGTTCCGCTTGAATAGGGCTTTCGTCGGTATGAAGGGGATGTGGTACATTTTTCTGGAAGGGCTTCAAATTAAATAGAATAGGCAATTTTCAACGTTTTTCCTTATTTTTAAGGGTCATCCGATATCTTTCGGTGGATGACTTTGGTGTCATTTTGTTCCGCTTGAATAGGGCTTTCGTCGGTATGAAGGGGATGTGGTACATTTTTCTGGAAGGGCTTCAAATTAAATAAAATAAGCAATTTTCAACGTTTTTCCTTATTTTTAAGGGTCATCCGATATCTTTCGGTGGATGACTTTGGTGTCATTTTGTTCCGCTTGAATTGGGCTTTCAGCGTTATGAAGGGGATGTGGTACATTTTTCTGGAAGGGGTTCAAATTTAATAAAATAAGCAATAAATTAAGCAATTCTCAACGTTTTCCCCTAATTTTAAGGGTTATCCGATGCTTTTAGGTGGATGGTTTTGGTGTCGTTTTGTTCCCCTTGAATAGGGCTTTCGTCGGTATCAAGGGCGTGTGGTACCTTTTTCTGGAAGGGGTTCCAATTAAATAAAATAAGCAATTTTCAACGTTTTCCCTTAATTTTAAGGGTCATCCGATGTTTTTAGGAGGATGCCTTTGGTGTCATTTTGTTCCGCTCGAATAGGGCCTTTCGTCGGTATGAAGGGCGTGTGGTACATTTATCTGGAAGGGGTTCAAATTAAATAAAATAAGCAATTTTCAACGTTTTCCCCTAATTTTAAGGGCCATCCGATGTCTTTAGGTGGATGACTTTGGTGTCATTTTGTTCGGCTCGAATAGGGCTTTCGTCGGTATGAAGGGCGTGTGGTACATTTTTCTGGAAGGGGTTCAAATTAAATAATTTCTGTAATTCTCAATGTTTTCCCTTAATTTCAGGGGTCGTCCCATGTTTTTTGGTATAATTTTTATCAGTATGGGTCGCCCTTGGATCGCCGAAAGTAAGTTTGATCTATATTTCTTTGAAAAGGGGTGAAAACTTAAATTATAGTAACATAACCTCAACAGGTAGCTCTAGTTTGACGTGTCTGTCGGCCGCTCTGATTGGTTAGAAGGAAAATGCGCGGTTGCCACATCGTCAAATCTAGGGAAATCGCCGGGCGCTGGAGAAGGCGCTAACTTCACACACATGGCCCGTTGGCCTGCGGCCCACCGGGCGATCGCCCGATCGCCCAATAGGCCAGTCCGCCCCTGGATGAGAATAAATCGTAAATAATTATTAGTACAACTTAGTTTTAGCTTTTTCGGAAATTAACAAAGGAAATCAAAAAGTGTAATCTATAAATAGAAACTATGTATAAAACGAGAGGAGAATATATTATTTACAACACGAAATAATTCATGCCCTCTAAATATAAACACCGTGTCAATATTGTTATTTATTCGGAGGTTAAGTAAGAATAACGTTACAGATATTGATCGTCCTGCTCGACAACCTGTTGCTTTTTGATGACATTATTATAAAGTAATTGCGATGGCAAATGATGGTCTTTAAGTTACACGGTAAAGACCATCATTTCGGCACTGATTTCCTTTAAAAGTTAGATTTTTTTTTCAAATATTTATCACCCATGAGCCCGATTTTATCCCTTCCCAGTGAGATTTACGAGACAATTAACCAATTTACGCTCCTCGTTTTGAGGGCTCGATAAACAGGAATGTCACGAGGTAAGGTATTACTTTTCTGATTTATGACTGGAAATTTACCTGAATCGCCATTTTACGATATGAAAGCATGAAGCAGAGAGAATCTTTTCATAAAAAAATGCTGCGGCATGAACGCGGCTTATGTGATAAAAAATTCTCCAAAAATTAATCAAGCCATTCCGAGAAGTGAAATTATGTTTAGGGTTTCACAATGAGGCTCCTATCTTTTATCCCTCACCTATGGTTGATAATCTTTGATATCTGGGGTTATCTTGTGGATATTATTTATATTTTCGTTTGTGCATTTCAATAAAATTATTGTTATTATTATTATATCTAGAATCGTGAGCCAATCTGAAGTTATCTTAAAGTAATACTATAGTCTGTCCGGGATCCACACGACCGGGATTCACCCTATTTCCATGGCGAATCATTGTTGTCAACAATGAATCGCCATGGAAATCGGGTGAATCTCGGTCGTGTGGATCCCGGACAGACA
Organism: Pycnomerus fuliginosus; assembly: GCA_963924575.1. Classification (NCBI taxonomy): domain Eukaryota; kingdom Metazoa; phylum Arthropoda; class Insecta; order Coleoptera; family Zopheridae; genus Pycnomerus; species Pycnomerus fuliginosus. Next base: position 8,797,794 of record OZ004624.1, on the reverse strand, counting down.
TTAGGTTATTCTAAGACACGTTTGAGGTTATTTGAGAAAACCTTGAAAACTTTCTTAATCTTTACGCAAGTACCTGTGAGGTTATCCAGAAGATATCCAAGAATATCTATCGAACCTTTTCATCAATATCTAGAGGATATCTAAGGTTTAGAAGAAATCTATGGGAATAGGGAATATCCGAAGATATCTGAGGCTCATTGGAAGATTGGGATAATCTTAAGTCTGATGTAATCTGAGGTTATGTTGCGGCAATCTGAGGTTATTTTGAGGTAATTTTCAGGATATCTCGAGACAAATCATGGAACTTCCTAATTTCTTTAGCTAGTATCTGATCTTATCGAGGATTTTATCGAAAAGAAATTCAGAGGATATCTGAGGTCTTCCACAGGAAATCTGGAGATATCTGAGGTAATTTGAAGATATGTGAGATTCATTGGAAGATTAAGGTAATCTAAGATTATATTGATGTAATGTCAGGTTATCTTCGCATAATCTGAGGTGATCTTGAGACAGATTATTTTATACATTAAGTGTTGAACCAATCCAAAGCAGCATTTAGTATACCAGTAACCAATAAAATCCTGATTACAGTGATAATACCTACTACAATGTCAACTTGACAGTACTTACTCAATACTTTAATTTATAAAATAATCTGCAAAATACGATTCGTAGTCTCTTGGTTGCCTTGTTGAGTCCTCATGGATGCACTACTTGTCAAATGGTAGATTTTTTTCGGCCAAACCCTAAATAAATCTACCATTTTGACTCGTAGTTGACAACCATTCGGACGTCAAAACCCGCGGCAATCAAGAGACTACTCGTCGTATTACTATTGATAATATGAGGTGATCTTGGGATACTCTGAGGTTATCTTGAGACAATAAACCATGGAAACAATGTCAATTTTCTCTGCTGAAATCAGGTTATCCAGAGGATATTCAAGGAACTCTAAAAGAGAGAATCTGGGGTATCCGAGGTTCATTGCACGATTGGGGTAATGGTTATCTTGAGATTGGACAAATCTGAGGTTATTTTAAGGTAATCAGGTTAATTTAAAGTTATCTTGAGACAAACCATTGCGATTTTCTTAATTTGGTCGGCTAGTAGGGGAGAGGAAGGCTCATTGGGGCGGTTCACCTTGTTTGTCCTTAGTATATTTCTCATAATCTGTAGATTTTCTTAATTCTGTTTGGGGCGGTATTTTGGTCATTTCAATAGAAATTCACATCGATTTCTAAAGTTTTATAAATTGAAATACAAATACCAGTTATCAGTCCTCAAACAAAAGATTGAATTTTGTCCCAAAGTGCCTCTGGCAGAGATACGTTCCGACATAAGTGGGGCACAATGGGACAACATAGAAAAACTTTACATGAATCAATCAAAATTGCACAGAAATGAAATAAACATATATGAAACTTTATTTATTGAGTTATTAGAAACAATGGAAGGATAAAATAAATTGAAAACTAAATAAATGGAATCATTCATAAACATGACTGCACACGTTGTAGTTATAGTGTAGTGTGTAGTTATAATTTTCAATGTACCAATGTACGCCATGTCCCAATGAGCCCCCCCTCTCCCCTAAGTATCTGATGTTATCCAGAGGATATCTAAGGATATCTGAGGAAGTCTGGGATATCCGAGGATACCGGAGGTTCATTGGAGGATTGAGGTTATTTGAGGTTATCTTGGGACAATCTGGTGTTATCTTGGAGCAATCTGAGGTTATCTTGGGGTAATCTGAGGTTATCTGACGTTTTATCGTCTACTATCTGAAGTTATCCAGATGATATCTGAGGTTATTTTGAGACAGTCTGAGGTTGACAAAGCAAGAGACGACTGCAGTGGAAAAATACTCTATCACTAGAAACACCCCACTACACCATAAAACTTGATCTATACAGATTACAGCGAGAGTCTGAAAACGAAGTGTTTATTACGAAAACCAAACTGAAGATAACTTGAGGTTATCTTGAGAAAATTCTTTTTTTCTTCTTCTTTTCTTAATGTTCTTCGTTAGTACCTATCGGACGTTATCCAGAGAACATCTGAGATCCGCCAGAGAAAATTTGGGAATATCCGGGGTAATCCGAGGATGTTTGAGGTTCATTGGAGGATTAGACTATTTGAGGTTTTCTTGGAGTAATCTGAGCCTATCTTGATGTAATTTCAAGTTATCCCGTAGTAATCTGAGGTTATCTCGCGGAAATCTGAGATTATCTTGAGGCAAAACCATGGAAATTTTCTTAAATTGTTTGCTAGTATCTGAGCTTATTCTTGAGGTTTATCTCAGCTTGTTAAAACAGGTCAGTATTCATCCCAAAATTAGATCCCTTGATCTAAATCTCAAAGTAGTTTTTAAAAAAGGGACTTGCTCGACAGACCAAACAAAAACTAAATTTCCACAATCATTTCCAACAATTAAATCAAAACGCGTCTTCAGTTACGTCCTCGCAATTCGCAATCTGCCTGTTTAGCGACAATAGACCACCGAACCCCATTGTCTCCCATTCAGAAGAAAATTAAAACCTGTCAAGATAAAACTCTGCACCGCCAGTTCCTTATTTAATTCCATTGCCTCGAATTACCGCCTAATTAACGCAAGTGGCAAGAGCAATTTTCATTTTTCATACAAAAGCCGCTTCCATTACGTTTAATTAAAATCTGCCGGGATAACTATTTACGGACTTCCAGCTGGGATTGAGTTGCAGTTTGAGCTTCGACAGATTCTGCTGGAACAAAGTGGAGCAGTCCTTTGTTCCCCTGATAACGGCGCCCACGTAACTTGTCTAACTCAACAATGTTTCGCTCTAGCTGGATTTTAAATCTTGCCTTTGGGAAGGTAAAAAATTAAATAAACACCTTTATTCTACGAAAACATTCTCATTAAGGAAGTTCAAAGTGGGGAGATGGAGATTTTAGCTTTTTTCGGTTTAAAATTAAAATCGTGAAAAGCTCGTTGCTAGCGTAAAAAGTTGTTATGTTGGCAAGCAGAAGTAAGCTTAATTGTATTTCAGAGAGGTTATTCTGAAACCTCCAAAATTTCTATTTCTATCGAAGATTCCAATATTAATATTTCTTTGATCTGCCGCTGGTTTGGATAAGATAAGACACAAGTCTTTCCGCTCACAAGCAGAACATCCCCCGAGGGCCAAGACAGATATTTTGATAGAATTAGATTTCCATTCCCGAAAAAGAAACTCTCGCTTTCCAGAATTATATCGCGAGCGATAAAAAATGCATTGTTATGAACCGCCGTAAAATATCCTCCCGAGCTGAGCTCAAATCGATACAACCAGGTGGCCGCTGCACCCGATCCTCCAAAGAATTTTCCGCACGGGCGCATCAGCAAAAGCGAGTCGCTACAAAAGCCGATTTAATTATGTACAGCTATCCAGTTATAATAGCTCCGTTTCCAATTAAATTGAGTCGATTTGCTTCTTCCGCAAATCCTCAATTTCAAGGGGGATGATTAAAAAATCGCACGGAAGACCGTGCAAGGCATCATTAAAGGGGCACCGGTTTTGCATTTATTGGGAAATCGATTGACGGCGGTGATATTTCAAGGGGTTCGCTCCGGCTTTAATGAGAGGGTTCACCTGTGCAACAAAATGAAATATGAAATAACGAAAACATTTTCTAATTAGTGGAGCGCTATGCGTGTTAGTTTTAAAACCAGATAACAATTTAGTTTGCAGTTTGCTCGAAGGAGCCTGAAATAAACGACGCGGTTCATAGCATATCCGTACAAATTAGTGGCGTCTAAGTATTATTAAAATAAATCCTCTGGCAATGTTATTATTTAAGTGGTCACAATCAGCGCGTTCATGCATATTTTCCACTTCATTACGGTCTTCAATGGATTGCGATATGAAAGCAAACCGATGTAAAACACAGTAACCGAATGCTATTCACACCGCAGAGAATTGGAAGGATGTTCACGTCAAGATGATAGCATCTCCCACGAGCTCCATCGACCGGTTGAGGAATCATCAACATGCTATAGCTGCCAGGCATGTGTGGGTTTAAAACTAGGGCCGTCGTGTAAAAGGGCAAACATCCATTCGACTACAATGAAAATCTCTTTCTAGGGTTAAACGGCATTCTCAAAAATGCGCCGGGAAAACAGACGTAATTAATATGCAGTTATAATTGAAAATTACGCCGGGAGTGATCAAGGCTAGCAATCCCACGCGATTAAATGCAAAAGTTAAGAGAAAAATTCATCTCTAAAGTGCAATAAAATAAAAAGGTACGTTAGACGGTTTTTGAATATTTCAGGAGGCAGAAACAAAGGAATTCATTGTAGAAACATGGGCCTGAAATATTCAGGGTTGAGAAGATTATTGTGATAAACTTATGTGGTTATTAGTTATGTAGATTACAATTGAATTATAATTAAAAATGCGGAATCTTAAAAAGTTCCAGATCTAGTTTCATTTTGAATTTTAGACTCTCATTCAAAGATTACGTTCCATAATTTATTCTGCTTTCCTTTTCACAAAAAATGCATACAGTAGAAACTCGGGGTCTATGAAACCTGTCGAATGAGAGAAATTCCTGTTTTCACCTCTTTACCTTTAGTATGTCATCAGTTGCACTGTTCCACGTTTCGGTCTACCTCTTCTGTTTTTTCCTAACCGCATTTTCGTTACTTATTGTCTATCTTCTGCCATTCTTACTAAATATCCCCATCACATCAATTTCTTATCCTCTATTGTTTCCTTTGCCGATTTCACTCATAGTTAGTTATTTCTTATGTCTTGATTTCTTTTCTTTTCTATTCTTCTTACTCCCAGTACTTCATTATGCCCCATACATTAATACTGGCTGATGGTATATTGATTTGCATATAGATGTCTTTTTCGGTTTGTTATTTCTCCTCATCTATGTTTTCTTTGTTGTCAGTTACACTAACCTCTTTATTCAGATTCAATATTACCATGTTTTGTTGTCTTTGCACTCGAAATATGTAAATATCGGGTGTCCCAAAAAAAACCGGACAAAATATTTTAGAGAGTCTGCCATTTCTTAACCGATGAGCGTGGTCTTAAATTAAAGCCAAAGAATCAGGCTTTCGACTGTATGAGAAACTACGGCAGATGGCGCTGCCGTAGCAGTCCTATTTACTTGCTTTAAAGGTTTATTTTAGCTGCATGGGGATTGGTCAGTCAACGACCAATCGGTATGACACTCAAATAGCCTTGAAGATCTTTCTTTCTTGTTCAAAAATCCTTTTTCAGAAGTCGATTTGGCTTAAGCATTAATTTTCTGTAATTTTTTTTAAAATGTGCTTTTGAGTATTTTCACGCATTAATGGCCATGACCAAAGAACACTAATGCATATAAATCTTAATTTTCAGTTATAAATAAACGAATATGGTGAAAACAGTGGCGTGGATGCCAGTGGGGGGCAACTGAAAAGTAATCATTTAAAATTAAGCCCTATGTGCATCAATATTACTTTAGTCATGGTTATGGAAGCATGAAAATACGCAAAAACACTTCTTTTAGAAAAATCACAGAAAATTAATGCTTACGCCAAATGGACTTCTGAAAAAAGACTTTGAAGAAAAAAGAAAGATCTTCAAGGCTATTTGGGTCTCATAGCCATTGGTGGTTGCCCAACCAATCCCCACGCACCTAAAATAAGCCTAAAAGACAAGTATCAATAAGGCTACTACAGCAGCGCCAGCTGTCGACGTTTCTTACAAAGTTCGAAAGCCCGATTCTTTAGCTTTAATTTAAGACCAAGTCTATCCAAATCGGTTAAGAAATGGCTGACTTATTTCAAAGAATATTTTGTCCGGTTTTTTGGGACACCTGATACATTGCGGGCCAATCGGACCTCCAGCACTTCTTTCCATACACAAATTTTCATCAGTTTTGTTTTATTGGTGACTTTAAGTCCCACATCATCTGCTATCTTGGCCATTTTCCGCGTTTGTCTCTGATATGCTGGCCTTTTCTGCCAATAAACAAATGTCCGTAAATTCGAGATCCATGAAATACATTACATCTATTCCCAGCTTTATTGTTCGTTGGTTTCTTTGTTATCCAGAAAATAGCAACTAGGAACATGGTTGGCGATAGGGCGCACCTCTGCCTGACTCCTGATATAATATTACTGCTTGGTACGAATGGTAAAAGTGTTGCATTGTGCAGAATCATCAGAATCGAGCCGTATAGTAGTTTTATCATTCGAATAAATTGTGATGATATGCATACCTACTATTAAAGTTTTCCTTCTTTCTTTTAGTGCGCTTCTTGTAGCTTTTCCCAAAAACTCTCTTTTTTCTGATTTTTTCTTGCAAAAAATAATGCTACAAGAATATATGTGCATTATCTCAGTTAATACTTTCTAATTAAACTTACCAGGAATGACGCGACTTTATCTGTACAAGCCCCTGATAAGCATATTAACAAAAATTTCCCCGAACAAATAATTCCTTCACGTGAAACCTCACGGAATTATTTTTAGAACCAAAATCCAAGTTATTTATATTTTTTCACCTCGTAAATTCACAACTTTTCAAGTTTGCCCAGCATTTTTTTTAAAAGCTCTCCGATCCCAGTGATTTATAGTACCCTCGGCCTTGCGTCAACCCTGAATGGATCCATTACTCTCACTTTCTCATTAAACAAAAACTGGCTCGACATTTAGTAACATAATAGTTGGAACTAATCTCGCAATTCCAGTAAGCCACCGTAAACCCAGTTCAAAGCTGTCCCACCGATTCAATCAACTGTAATCCGGAGATGTTATCAAATTTAATCTGCGAAAAGAATTCGTGAGCGACTAATAAACTTTATCTCGTATAAAACTCCCACACAGTGGCGTGCCGAGCCTCCAGGGGTGGGGGTGCTCAGGATTTTTAAGGGCGCTCGCAGAATGTAAAGTTTTTGTAAACATTTAAACCAGAAAATATTATATAATGATAAAATAATATAGAATCAATAGAAACAATAAACAAAAAATTAAGCAAGTTCTTGATAAAGTTGGAAAAGAAACTAGAAATAACAAATAAATCAATAATATTGAACGCAAAAAATCATTGTCTTCACAGTTCACCATACCCATACCCATAACCACAATTTCATTTCCAAGCTGCACCAAATTTCTTTTTACGAATTGGGTCGATATTCTCAAATTCAATACCTTTATCAGTTATATTTTCGTAAAATTTGTCAAAACAGTTAAATAAGAATTGTGGGAATCAGCTTCAACTTGGAGATAGTTGAAATCTCTAGGCGATAGGTCGCACCAAAGCGAAAAATCGACGAATTTGATAAATTGAGTGTCAAATCACATCTGATTCACACGATTTTTGGTAACATCTTCACAGTGAGCTTGAAGCTTGAGCTTTGTTGCTTACAATTTCTACGGAATAATTCCCATACTTTCACGAATAACCACCCCGAGGAATATTGAAAAAGATAGTTTTTAAATTGAGAAAGTGGTTTGAGGCGTTGGGGCGGCACTGCTTGAGCCCCCCCCCTGGGCACGCCACTGCTCCCACAACAAGGTGGTCAAGAGGGTGGTGGAGATACACTTGTGTGCTGAGTCAACTCTTTGTGTTTGTGGACGAGGGTAAAAGGAAACTTGCTCGCATTCTTCCGATGAAAGGGAACGTTTATTTTTTCCTTTTGTTTCAAGGAATTGATATTAGTTGTATGTGGGGAATGGGGTTGGACGTTGGATTGTGTGAAGTACTTTCGCCACTTTCCTTTGGGACTGGTAAATCCCGCATCGATCCACTTCAACATGACATCTCTGAATATACATTATCGCATTTGTTTTTATGCCACTTTCAGGCTATTTTTCCTGAAATTCTGAATGGAGAGATCGATTGGGTTCGCGTGACTTGGAAATTTCGTTTCTTTAAATAAATAATTCCAAAGCTTTGACTTCTCGATTTAGATCTCGGTTCTTATTTGTCTAAGTCTCAGGACATTGAATTTAAACCGACAGCGTCTTCGGCTGTCGGTCGACGTGCCCCGAATTGCAACGAAATTTAACTCACTAAAGTTTCATTAAAGATTTCGTGTTTGGGGTGTACAGTAGACATGCAAAGGGATCAATTAGACTCATTTTAAAATTTCTATCCGATGAAATTCATTTAAGGGTGATTAAATCGCAGTTTGCACGAGTCATTTAATCGTTTGCTTGACGACTTGATCTTGAACACAATTTTTTCACTGCTGGAAATAACCACGTAAACTAAATTAAGGGAAATAAAGGTCCATAAATATGACCACCAGATACACCTGCACGCACGTAATGTCTTCCTTCCACAAACCATATTTTAAGTGTCTTTGTCTTTATTCTGGATATAATCTTAAAATTCAATGACATTTTGTCTGGACGTTTCCTAACTTCAAACGCCAATGAATTATAAAGGCTCGTTCACAGTGGTCGGAAGTAACTCAGTTACAAGTAACTAGTTACTGGATTACTTTTTCAAGTAACTTGTAACTGTAACTAGTTACTTTTAAATTAGAGTAACTTGTAACTGTAACACACTTACTTTTTTGAGTAACTGATGTAACTGAAAAATAACTGTTACATTCACAGTTAGGTACTTTTTTCGGTCAGATAAAAAAAAATATGTCTATAGGAAATTTAATTTCAAAACGGATCGAGCCCGTCGACGAATCTTTATCATTTTTAGGAGAAAGTTGATCTTCTACCTGGCTAATGACTAAGTAATTATACCTGCAGGGATGAGGCATATATCCTGCCATAAATTTTACGACCCTGTACTGAGTAGGATTAACGAATATCCAAATATGACTTTTACTAGGGTTTTTACCTAGAAGAGCAGTAATCACACCTCGTCCTTTAATTATTTAAAGCCCCCATCTTGCTGAATTTTATTAGTTATTCATAGTCTATTGCGTTGACAACTATTTACATGATGAGCGAGTCTGTTTTAATTTTCTAAATTAAACATTTTTAGAGTTATTGGCATTTTCATTTTTTCCTGACAAATTCGTTAATAAAGGAAAGTTCTGATGGTTGTACACTGTGGTTGTACCTAAGAATCCGTGTTATTTTTGGGATGCACCTTAGTAATTTAATTATTTTTAATTATCAATGTAAAATATTAGGAGCCTTTTCTTATGATTTTATTATGACCATCCATTTCCTAGGCGATGGAAAATCTTGCACAAAATTATAGAAAAAATCATGCTGTGCAAACGGTAAATACTAAATACTTATAACTGAAAAGGTAACTGCGAAAGTAACTGTCGTTACATTGTAGTCAGTAACTGTAACTGTAACTAGTTACATCTTTTAAAAAGTAACTAGTAACTGTAACACAGTTATAATTTCGACGAAGTAACTTGTAACTGTAACACAAAGTAACTTTCCGAGCTCTGGTTTTTGAGTATAGGCAACGGCGGTTTAAAAACTCATACATTTATCAAAAAAATAAACAAAATAAAGAGTTTAATTTGGAAAATAATCTTACCGAATACCACTCGTGTATTCCTATTATAATCGGTGAAATTTTAGAAATAATTACTCAAGCTTTGTCGTCGTAAAACAATTCGAATTAAATTACCGTTTATTATCAAAAATTAAATTAAATAAAAATCGGTCAATAAATGGCAACAAGCTTTCGTAAGCATTTTTAAATGTAGTCTTTACCTACCCATGAAAAAAAGACAAATATTTCTCCACTGCTAATTCTTAAATAAAAATAATTAATGATAATTTTCAAAGTGGAGGGCATTTCGTTAATGAATTTTTTTATTGCAATTTACTCTGTAGTTGTATTTATGCTTTAGTAAGTTAATATTATCATTCGCCTAGACAACTCGACTGTAAAGGCCACTAGCAACGCTTTACAGACTTGGTAACGGCTTTAACAAGCGTGTTTTTCTATTGGATGACATTTGATTTTGCTGACAGTAAAAATTTTATAATTCGCGTATGATTAATATTTCTGACAATGTGGTAGTGATTCAGAATTACATTGTCAATAATAATAACGCGTGTCTTAAAAAAGACCAAACGAAATATTTCTGAGAATAACTCAGCCACTTTTACCTAACCGATTTTGATTAACGTGATCTTAAATCAAAGATAGGTACATAATGAGGCTATCAATTATTGTGCAAGAGCGATACTTATTTTAAAGGCTTCCTTTAGGTGCATGGGGGATTGGTCAGTTAACAACCAATCGTTATGAGACAAAAATAACATTGAAGCACGTTCTTCAAACGTTTTCTTTCAGAAGTTAATTTGATTCATAAATTGATTTTTTAAAAATCTTATTAAGTTTTCACGTACTTTCACGCCTATATTTTGACAAAAATCACTTCCCCGACTCCGTAGAAGGTGTGGAATAATTTGGCAACATGTTGAGTGTGTGATTTTCATTAATCACGATTCCATGAGTCGGATTCTGTAAACAATTGCACAGTATGTGTGTAATTTTCTGACCGTAACAACCATGAACGATTGACCGAAGCAAAATTATCGAAAACATGGCATGCACAGTTGTATCTGTGTCGGTCTAAGAAATTGATTGACTTGTGTAAATTTTGGAAGTTCAACTGTGAATTGAATGTTATTTGTTTCGTACAAAATGCAAAAATGGACAATTTAAGAACATACAAACTAAGAGATGAAGAAGTATCTAGAAAATATGAAGAAATAGTAAATAGAGAAACAGAGAAAATTGGAAATAGCATAGCATATAAGAGCGTCGAAGGTACATGGGCAATATTCAAAGAAATAATAATTGAAGCAGCCAGGCTGGCATGTGGAACAGTTACAACAAATAGCAGCAAAAAGCAGACCTCTTGGAGGAGCGAAGAAATAAAACAGGAAGTTAAGCTAAAGAAACAAGCATGGCGAAACTATATACAAAATAAGACAGAGCAAAAGTATAACATTTATAAAGAGCAGAGAATAAAGGTGAAAAATATTGTACTGGAAGCCAAAGCAAAATCCTGGGAAGATTTTGGAAAGAGAATAGAAAAATCAAACAAAGAAAACCGAAAATTATTCTACAAAGCAGGTAAAACTATTAGAAAGGGTAAACAAAAGCAATCAATAACCATTAAAAGCAAAGACGGCTTACTATTAAAAGAGCAGAAGACGATTATGAATAGATGGAAAGAGTACTTCTGCGAGTTACTAAATCCAACCGAGATAGAAAGAGAAAGCGGTAACGAAGGCTTGGTGGAGAATAATGTGGAAGTAGAAAGCGAAGAAAACGAAGTATGACAGAAGTTGAAGAAGCTGTAAAGAAAATTAGAAATGGATAGGCGCCAGGGCACGACAGGATAACACCCGATATGATAAAACATATGGGAGTCATGGGAGTTAATTTATTACACAATATCTGCAATAAAGCCTGAAAGGAAGGGACAATACCAAATGACTGGAAAATAGGTGTCATATTACCGCTACACAAGAAAGGAGACAAGAAGGAATGCCAGAACTATAGGGGAATTACACTTCTAAGCACTGCAGTCAAAGTATATGAAAGAGTACTAGAGAAAAGGTTGAAAACGATCATAGAACCACAATTAAGCGAATCGCAAAGCGGATTTAGGAGAGGACGTAGCATACAACACCATATCTTCACAATGAAACAAATTACAGATAAGATATTGTGTCAGGGGAGAGAGGCACACCTAGCGTTCATAGATCTGGAAAAGGCTTTCGATAGAGCACCAAGGGAACTAATATGGAAGAGCCTACAACAGCGAGGGGTTAGCAGAAATCTAATCGAAGCAATAAAACGTCTGTATAGACAGAATACGAACTACGTTAGAACGCATAACATGCAGAGTGAACAATTTTCCACTAAAGATGGTTTACGACAAGGAGGGGTATTAAGTCCAATATTGTTTATAATACTAATGGATGACATTACCAAACAAAATTCTGTCAAGGTTACGAAACTAGAAGTGGGCCATAAGAACTTACAGAAAGTCAGTATAGCAGAGTGTGCATTTGCCGATGATGTTGTAGTAATGGCTGGGAAGGAAAAGGATCTTCAAAGCAATCTAAACAGATGGAAAGAAACTTTGAAGGCAAATGGACTCAAAATAAATGAAAACAAAACCAAGGTAATGGTAATAACGAAGGATAAGGAGAAGACAATCAGTATACGATTAGGGGACAAGGCTATAGAACAAGTGAAATCATTTAAGTATCTAGGGGTAGTACTAGACAACAAAGGCAATCAAGAAGTGGACATCAAGGAGCGCGTAGAGAAAGCAACTAAAGCATACTATAGCCTTTGCAAAACCATAGTTAAGAAAAAAGAGGTTTCAAGAAATACGAAAATGTTGGTATACAAAACCATTTACCAGCCAATTCTACTTTTTGGAAGTCTAACAGTATGAAGAGCAAAGTGCAAGCAGCAGAAATGATGTATTTAAGAGGAGTAAAAGGAATAACGAGAAGAAATCGAGTTAGGAATGAAGAAGTAAGAGAAGAACTAGGCACTAAACCAATCTTGAAAACAGTGGAAGAAAAACAGTTGGGATGGTGGGGACATTTACAACGACTTGACAGCAGCAGACCGGTCAAGAAAATTTGGGAAGCTAGGACACTAAACAGAAAACGCAGAGGTAGACCAAAAGAAACATGGGATGACGTCGTAGGAAAGATATTAGTAAAGAAGAAATCAAACTGGCAAGAAGCAAAAGCATTAGCATTTAACAAGAAAGAATGGCAGAACTTCGTGCACGAAGCGTAGAAGAGAATCCCGACACCTGACGGTAAAAGGGAACCCGATTATATACATATTGTAACACACCTCGTCCAAAAGCGACAGACTTCAACTCGTCGCTACTGACGGTCTGCCACTCCTCATGACTCGACATCTGTCATTCGAATTCTGCTCTAAACGTGGCGTGCTAACATAATAATTTCGCGCTGTCACATTAATCCCGCTCTCTCTCTTTTAAAATCTCTATTATCAATTACCACGGTCACACTGACCTTACCCTCTGTCGGAGTAACCCTTCCTCTCGAATTACTCTCGAAACATTTAAACAACTCGCCTTGATCCCCTCGACCAAGACGTCCACCTTGAGCGCCACTTAGTCTATTTTTATTCCCGGACTAAGAGAGGGAAATACAAATGAGAGAGATGCTTGTTAACTTGTGAGAGAACGACACTTTCTGCGGCAACACTACTTTGCCTGGTGGGGGGCTATCCACTAGACACTTTAGCGTACGAAAAAATTCCAATTCCAAAAAGTTCCAGAAAACAGCTCATTAATTCCAAAAATTCCAAAAACTTCCAAAAGTTCCGAGAATTCCAAAAATTCCAAAAAAATTCCAAAAATTCCACAACAGTGCAAAAAAGTTCCAAAAATTCCAAGACTTTAACCTTGAAATCTGACAATTCAATGCATTCACGCATGCGCATTAAAAATTGCATAGAAGTTGACAGCTGATTTGTCAAATAACTGTCAAAAGACGCGATTCAGTGTACATTCGTCCAATTCGATTGGAACGGAATCCTAGTTATTTGGGGAATATTAATAAGACCTCTGTGTTAAGAAGAGGGTGCTAGTTAGTAGATTAGATTGTTCGGTATCTAGGAGGCTCAAGAAGTTCAGGGTCGAATTTCCTGTAAGATAGATACCTGAAAAAATTACTTTACAAGCTTCCGGAGCAACCCGGAGTTAGACTTTTGAAGGAAAGTTAGGAGTAATTTTTCCTGTACCTAATTCTGGTTTTGGGGAACATAAAAATATATATATATTTTATTTATTTATTGTGAAAAAATTGAACTTTTATTTATTGCATGTTTGTACAGTCTGTCAGTACTAACTTTATTCGACTTCTTCCGCAAGAGCTTTTATTTATATTGCTGTCTCTCTGATTATTTTATTACTCCCACGATTACTAACCCCACTAACAACAGCTGATTACTGTCACATCACAGGTCACACGCACTGGCAAGGACCTGTCATCAGTGTCACCAATGTCACCTGTCTGGTGTCAAATGTCGGTTCCGAGTTCCGAATAATTCCGAATTTATTAACGAAGATGATCGAAAGATGACATAGTCTTATGAGCATGCGCACTGTATGAAATAATTCCAAAAGTTCCAAAAAATTCCAAGGAATTTCAAAGAATTCCAAAAGTTCCAAAAAATTCCAAAAGTTCCACAAAAATTCCAAAAATTCCATCAATTCCAACGTGGTGTACGAAAAAATTCCGAGTGGATAGCCCCCCATTGCCTGGTTCAGCTTAGCTCAGGTTTGCTGGTAGAGGGAGTGAGTAAGGAACATGCTATTTCCAATAATTTAGATTGATCTCGCTGTACTAGCTTTGACTCATTACGCTCGCGGCTTTGCGGTACTTACAATTTCTTTTTCGGCACTGCACAATAATAGACGCCTATCAACAAAAATAATTTATTTACAAACAAAAGGCGGCTATAAAACAAAAGAACAAAAATACATCTAGGGATTTCTATTTTCCACCGTTGGCGTTACTTCTTACACCGCTGTCATTCAACCCCGGCCTATCATCAAACGTCAAACTTGACGTCTAGCCCATTATGGTCATCAGTAATTGTTTCTTCAATCTTAGTTGCATTCTATTAAAGAGGTCTTGGTTGTGCCCTGTTCAGAATCAAATAATTGAATGTAGCGCGGTATTTACCTTTACGGTATGTCCTTATAAAAGGATAACAGTGCTAGACGGAATGGGATGTCCGAAAGACTGTTCGTAGTGAGAGCTCCCCACACCTTCACTGCATGAGAAACTCTAACGATGTCTTTTGGTGTGGGATCTTTTATCTCCTCTTCAGCTCCGTAGTATTCGTGGAAGCTTCCGTGAGCGCCCTCTATTGTTATCAACAATTAAACTGGTAGCAACAATTGCCACTCCGGCCTGACGTCTAAAAGTGAGGTTATGTGGAATTTTCGTTTTCTTTAACACTTTTTCTCTCTTATAGGCTTTGTCGGTCGTGTGTCTTCATATAATCATAACCTGAGAGCTTCTACTAAGTGTCCCCCCACATCTGAGAGGAATCGTAGGTGTAATTTGGATGTTTTGAATGAAAATTAAAATGTCATGGCTACTTAGATGACTACGCTCGGTGACTTCGAATAGTTCATGACCTGCAACTGCAGTGATGGGGCTTGAGTGACGTTTCTGGTCTTCGTGACTGTTCTGATTACTCTGCCTGCTATAGGAATGTTCCTCGATAAAGGAAAAATCAGGAGGTGGAAATAAAAAATGAATTTTTAGGGAGCAAGTAACGGTTCACCAATTTACAAGGCATAGTCCTTGTACCATTATTTTAAAATTGGTGGACTGGTTCGTTACAATATATACAAAATTATTTAGATTGTGAACACATTTTGGTTTCAGTTTTAGCTTCAATTAGTTATGTTTCTTAGTACAACAGATAAACTAGTACTATTGTATTTTCTGCTATAACTATACTTTTTTAATTTTCTTTGAAGATTTTAATGAAATCAAATCGATTTTCCAACAAAACCTGTGAACCCCCAGCTGCGCCCAGGTCAACTCAAATCATTATGCAGATTAAACCAAAGAAATTGCGGTAACCGACTACAATGCGACCTATTTCGAGCCCACAATGCACGGGGGCTTCCCCCCGAGCCGCAGGCGAGAACTAATTGACCTGAAGCATTGAACAGTATGCAATAACGACGCCATTGTCACTCAAAGCGAACGACAATCAATATGCATTTATCGCATCCACTGGAACATAAACAAAATAAATTTGCCGTTGTTATCAATTATTCCAAATGCAGAGAACAATACGTAACGACGGAGACGCCAACTTTGCAGCCTCGGGGGACCATTACTCCAACCCATGCGTTTCCCAACAAACAGTAAACTTAATCCCAAACTTAGCAACTTAGAACTTTGCCCATTTTTTACTCGACATTTCCATAACGCGACGATATAATATCCGGTAAATAATTAAAAGTCGTCATTGAAATGGTAATGAGGCGAGTCCTGATTTTACTGTTTGCCGTCGTTAAATTGTTGGTGTGAGCAACGGGGATTAAGACCAGAAAACACGAAACAGTTTTGAAAACTAAGTTCGATTCGTTTTATTTTCAAGGCGCGATTTAACGAGGAATGCTGCGACACGGCGGAAATTTCGCGCAGTTGCGTTATTGGATTAAGGCGAGACGAAGTTTCGTTTCTGCATTTATTGGAATTGATTGGGGAAATTACTTTATAGGAAGGCATATTGCTTATGATTTTTGAAACGTAGACAAAGATCTAACGGAATTAGGTCAGGGGATCTAGCAACACGCATTATACTTTTTAGACACTCTGTATATTAGTCACTTTTCGCCAAGGGCTTTTATTTAGCTGATAGATATGTAAAGGAAATTATTTCATGTCTTATAAAGAAATTCCTAAATGGATTCGTCGGAGGATGTTCGGTTGAAGGAGGAACGTGAAAAAGTCCCGGAAACCGCTGCTCCCACCTTTAGAAAAAATTCAATTTGACGATGAGGGTTTTCCTGCTTTGACTATGGGAAAAAGTAGAGAACGGATTTTATGCAAAGTGCACAAATTTTTATTTCTGCATAGGAATACATAATAATTCAGAATGAATTAAATAGTTTCAACCTGATTTGTTCTAATTAATCACTGCATATTTTGCAAATTTTTGACTTTCAACGCAGGTATTGTATACAGGATGGTCAATTTTTCAATACTGAGTATTTTGGCCTAAACGGTAAAAAATACGGTGTCGGTTAAATTAGAGAAAAGGTGCGTTATTTCTTGGCGATTAGGAATCTGATTTGATTCGTTCCTGAGTTATCACAAAAAATCTGAAAATTGCCAACTTAAAGAAAAATTAATAGATTCCTAAAGATTGATGTTATTTAAATAAATCTTTTAGCTTTTATATCTTTGGCAGCTGTCAATTGAATGGCATTGACATAACTTTTCTGGGCCTTCTAGATTTTGAATAAAGACAGTCAACTTCTTTTCTCTTAAGGGTGCCATACTGAGTTTTAACACCGCCGAATACACAGAAAAATTATCTTCTCAAAAATGTAACCAACATGGACGTTTATGAAAAAATATGTGAAAGCCTGAGTTACACGACCGCAAGACTTATTTTATTACTGTTGAATTCAATTGTTTTCACATGTTATAAGAGATTGAAGAAGTCGGCGTACTTTTTTGCAATTGTTTTTCATTTAAGTTTCGGCTGATTTTACCAATTATTCCTACCAATTTTCAAATTCTGACATCTGTCAAAAAAGTTCATGCTGACTACATTTTTGAATAGCCATTTTTTTGTGTATTTGATGGTGTCAAAATTCAATATGGCGGCCATAAAAGAATCAAAAGATGACTGTTGTTATTCAAAATCTAGAAGGCCTAGAAAATTTCTGTCAATACCATTCAATTGACGGGTGTCTTTAAATACGCAAATTTTCAGATTTTTTGCGATAACTCACGAACGAATCAAAATATCGGGGAATTCTCTTCAGATTCTTAATCACCAAGAAATAGCGCAAGTTTTCTCCAATTTAAACTACTCTCCATCTAACGGGTGTCCTAAAAAAAAACGAACGAAATATTTTTGGTAATAACTCGTGCATTTCTTATCCGATTTGGATGAACCTGGCCTTAAATTGAAGCCAAGGAATCAGGCTTTCGAACTGTCTAAGAAATTACGACAGATGGTGCTGCAATAGTTCTCTTAGTGATACTTGTCTCAAAGGTTCATTTCAGGGGCGTGGGGATTGGCCAATTATAAACCTGTCGTTATGAGACTCACATAACTTTGAAGGACGTTCATTTTTCTTTAAGAATCTTTTTTCAGAAGTTAATTTGGTTCACGCATTGACTTTCTGTGATTACTTAAAAAATATGTGTTTTCACATTTTTTCATGCAGAATAGCCATGACTAAAGTAACAATGAAGCAACAAGAGCTTAATTCTCGGTAATAACCTTTAAATTTCCTCCAATTCGTATCCGCTTGTGTTTTTCATTCAATTAGATCCTCTATTACTGAAAATTAAGCTGAAAATGCATCACTGTTACTTCAGTTATGGTCATTAGGCGTGAAAATAAGGGAAAACATATGATTTTTAAAAGATCACAGAAAATTAATTCGTGAATCATAACGAACTTCTGAAAGAAACTTTTTGAAGAAAAGTAAACGTGCTTCAAGGTTATTTTTATGTCATAACCATTGGTTGTTAACCGACCAATCCCCATGCACCTATAGTAAGCCTTTAAAACCAGCAAGGCTAAGGCTACTACGCTCCGCCATCTGTCATGGTCTCTTGAATGAATCGATAGCCTGATTCTTTAGCTTTAATTTAAGTCCACGTTCATCCAAATCGGTTAAAAAATGGATGAGTTGTCCCCAAAAATATTTCGTTCGGTTTTTTTTAGGACACCCGTTATTATGGTGAGCTTCGAAAAATTACCCACCCTGTATTTCCGCTATAGTATTATACAGGGTCCTACAACATTGCGTCGGGCTTCCATAGTGCCTAAACCATTCAAGTTAGGAATTTCGTTCATATGCAACCTTAAAGAAATAAAGGCGTATTTCAGGAAAATGTTTTTAAAAATTTTAACATGTCAAAGTTGACTTTTTTAATGAACTGAAGCCTTTGTTCATCCCTGAAATATTACGGCTCTTGAATCTTTGGTTTACGAGCAAAAATATACCGGGTGATTCAGTTTGGTATTTGCCCCCCTGCAATTTTTTTATTTGAATAAAAAATATGTAAAACCGTATATTTGTAAATCGCATGACAAACTATTAAATGGCGATATTAAATCGTCTCTATGATGACATGTCAAAATGACGCTTTTCAAGTTTTTTTTTTCAACTGACAAGCTGCACATTTCTTCGCGGATTCTTGTAGACATATTTTTTCTACATTCAATTATGTATGTAAAAAAGTTTCGAGAAAAATATTAATTTTGATAAATTATTTTGGTAGTTTTGTTGTCAATAAACGCAGTTAGCCAGGCAAAAAGTTGGTTTGTTATGCTGACTAATGTCGAGCTCACTCCAAGGGTCGTATTTTTTAAAAATTGTAATTCATTTACCTTTAGAAACGTTGATAAGTAATAATATTATTGTTATTAAAAAGTATAAGCAAGTGGAGTATTATTGCTATTAATGAATAAAAGGGCAAATAATTATTATTTTTTGTGAAACTACGGTCCTTATGATGTGTGACATTAGACTATACACAACAATTCACTTTTTTTTCAGGGCTAACTACATTTATTGACTAGAAATTTTTAAATTTTGTCTAGTCAATTTATTTTCTTTCTCGAATTTTTTCTAGTGAAATTGTAAACTTTTTTTACATAATTGGATGTAGAAAAAAACGTCTACAAGAATCCGCTAAAAAATGTACACCTTGTCATTAAAAAAACAGTTGACAATCGGCATTTTGACATATGTCATCATAGAAACGTCTTAATTTCGCAATTTAAATATATATAATTTTATATATTTGTCCTTTGAAATAAAAAAGTTACAGGGGCAAATACCAAGCTAAATCACCCGATATAAACATATAAACAAGGTCATAATAATTGTAGACGACGATACAGTAGATATTGAAAATGTCCTCCACTTTATAGTCTATGCACAAATTAAGATCTCCTTCACTTTTCTCTTCGTTGTTGACATTCATTTTAACAATTTTAAGATTCCGAAATTACGAAAAGTTTGAATAATTTCAATCTTGAAATTTGAAAGTAATACTTCAATTAATTCCACAATTTGTCAAAGTTACAGAAAACAGAAAATTCCCTGTGGCACCTGTTCGAAAGCCTGCCACGTTCGTGTTCGATATTTCAAATGAAATTTAAATTTTTAAAGTTCATGTGCCAAAAAGGCACTTTCCGTGAACCGATGAACGAAATTCCTAACTTGGATGGTTTAAGCGATATGGAAGCATGCATAATAGAAAGAATTTTTTGTTCGATTTTCGTTCAATATGCAACAGTGCAAACTGGGCTCGTATTGTCGCTGGCCCAAGGGTAATAAAATGCTGGAAAACCAGAAGGAGGGCCCATGGATGGACCAAATGCTTTGAGTAATAGCAAAAACATTGACGAGGGACCATCTTTCACTATTTCTTTTACCAGCAACTAGATAACTTCAACAATTTGCTGAGTGAATAGAATTAAGTGTTGTCTCAAGAGGCCAATATAAAAATTACCTAAACCGTGAATCAAACCCTATCCAGCGGATACATTTAGTTGCAAGTCAAGATACAACACTTTCTATTGCAAAAAAACTTCCCAGGAAATGGACATGGCAAAATTTATTCAAGGGTTGAGATATAAAATAAACAGAAGAAATTAAAAGCCGAAACGGAGGAAGAAAGAAAAAAACATTGTAATTGTCCTTTGGGCCTTAAAAAAACACCAGCTTTCCCGACAGTATGTCATAATCGTGGTCTAAATATTTGATAAAGCAATCGGTTTAAAATACATTCACGATTTCTGCATCGAATCTTTGTACACAGCTCGACAATGCATTTGCATAGAACTACCATAATAAAAGCTTGTAAGGTACAGATTCGTGTTTCTATTTTAGTGCCGTAGCAGAATGCGGAGGTACTCTTGTCTTTGCTTATTCGCTCGCTCGCTCGCTCGCTCGCTCGTCGTATCGATCGCTCCTCACTCTGTCCGTCGGATAACTTGAGAACGGATTGAGGTATCGAGCTGAAATTTGCTATACGGAATCTTGCCCAAAAAAGTAAGGCGGGGATTGCTTTTGGGCTATATCGGACCAAGGGGGTGGAAATTAGGGGTTGTAACTCAAAATTCCGCTTTATAAGTATTGGTCGAAATTAGTGTCATTCGATAGCTTTCCGTTAATGATTCAAAAAGGTGTTATTCATGTTTTACAAAAAACCACCCTTAAAGGCTCTACAACCCCTAACATGAAGAAATACATAACGTCGGATAACTTGAGAACAGAGTGAGGTGTCGAGCTCAAATTTACTATACGGCTTTATACACTAAAAAGTAAGGCGGAGATTGCTTTTGGGTCATATCGGACCAAGGGGGTGGAAATTAGGGGTTGTAACTCAAAATTCCGCTTTATAAGTATTGGTCGAAATTAGTGTCATTCGATAGCTTTCCGTTAATGATTCAAGCAAGGTGTCGTTCATATATTGCGAAAAACCACCCTTAAAGACTCTACAACCCCTAATATGAAGAAATACAAAACGTCGGATAACTTGAGAACAGAGTGAGGTGTCGAGCTCAAATTTACTATACGGCTTTATGCCCCAAAAAGTAAGACGGACATTGCTTTTGGGCCATATCGGACCATGGGGGTGAAAATTAGGGGTAGTTACTCAAAATTCCGCTTTATAAGTATTGGTCGAAATTAGTGTCATTCGATAGCTTTCCGTTAATTATTCAAACAAGGTGTCATTCATATATTGCGAAAAACCACCCTTAAAGACTCTACAACCCCTAATATGAAGAAATACAAAACGTCGGATAACTTGAGAACAGAGCGAGGTGTCGAGCTCAAATTTACTATACGGCTTTATGCCCTAAAAAGTAAGACGGTGGTTGTTTTTGGGCCATATCAGCCAAGGGGGTGGAAATTAGGGGTTGCAACTTAAAATTCCGCTTTATAAGTATTGGTCGAATTTAGCGTCATTCGATAGCTTACCGTTAATGATTTAAAAAAGGTGTTATTCATACTTTGTAAAAAACCACCCTCAAAGGCGCTACAACCCCTAATATGCAGAAACACAAAAATATCAACTTATCAATGCAGATTTTGGTGTTCTAATTTACAGTGTCATTGTAAGTGATATGTGATTCGACAAAACTAAAATTTATGACGACCGCTTCTTGTTCGTGTAATTTTCAAAAGTTCCACTTTACTACAGTCACTTTTCACCCCCTTAATTTTTTATCCCCCTTCACAAGTTTGCAACCCCTCCAACGTTAGACTAGCCAAATTCGTGCAATTTTGTCTTTCTTCGGTAATATTTAATTATGTATGGCCAATTTTGATAATTTTGCCTTTTTAACACCACTGTGCGTATGCGGAGGCACTACTACTAGGTGCAGATTGATAAATCTGCACCCGACTCCACCAGTAAATTCAGCTCGCCCCTACATACACATTAACAAGATAAACATCTACAGGGATACACATCGCATTGATGTGTATGACTTTCGTTGGCTTTTTACGCTAGACCATTCGAGGACGAGAGCTCGAGGATAAAGCGGTCGATAACGTCTCCGCTGTTGCAAAAAACAGCAAAAAATTAAATTTCCAGGATACCTAATTGATGCAAATTCACTCGCTGCATTATCATCCCAGATGATTGTCGTTATCGCATTAGATAACAGTCTATTATTAGAGATAAATCGATTGAAGCCTCTTTTTCCCTAAAATTGGTAAAAACTGTTCATAAATCAACACGGCGAGATTAACCATCTAACTATTCTGTGGGAGTTGTGTTTCTTCCCACCGTTTAATTGAAACTGAAACATATTGAACTAGAAGTTATTTACCGGCCCGAGGCATTCCCCAATTTAGTCCCTCGATTTCACAGGGTATTGTTGAAAATTGTTTTATCGGGTTTATTGGCGATATTGATTTGGGGTTTATTTAACCGGTTAATTATAAAATGATGGGAAAGTTGCAAACGTCAGCGATATTGTTTGAAAATCAATGGCATCATTCAAGTAGTAAAAGAATTGGAGGAACGTGCTTCCCGAGGAATTTTGTCTGTTTGTGCTGAAAAGCAAATATGTAATAATCTGTTTCAGTACAATCATCTAACGTGTGCATATCCTTAGCTTCATTTACTGTCAGATCATTCAACATGGGCTAAAGACATAAAATAATCCTCCTCTACGCTTTTGAAGCTTCTTGTTTAAATTTTGTGTTATTTGTTACATCTTTGGGTTCTGTAGTTTAAACGGGGCTAAACATCGCTAAACATAGTTAAATATTTTTTATTTGAAACATGTTTTCTCAAACGTTAAAAATAGGGTGCTCTCAAATTCCAACAGATGGGCCAAAAAAAAACGATGACTTCTATTTCGCCTGTATATTTGTCAGCTTTTGTGCGATATTTTTCAGTCTTATATAGGACGTAGCTAAATGTAGTGGCTCTAGATACCAGTCGTCAGATTTTAGATCGCACCATCCATGGTCTTCTGAAGAACTTTTTATTTAACACCATTGGTCAATGGGGTTTCGTTACCTATTGACATAATGACAATGATGTTTAGAGATTAGACAGGATTGAAGCCTTCTTTTTGAGAATTTTCTTCCAACACCATAAAATCGTATAATTTGCAACTAATTGTTGAATAGACGTGATGTAAAATCATGGACATTTTAGTTTAAGTTGGATTTCAGTTGTAAATTAAGCAGTTTAATTACCGAGGGGTTGACCACTATGTAAATGTGTACGTCGCTGCTGAAAATATGAAATGTAGTGTACATAATGGTTGATGACTGGTCAGCCCCTCGGGCGAAACTTCGGTTTCGGTTTTACTATTTCAATTGACTTCTCGCTTTTGGCTCCGCCAAAGCTCGCAAAACTTCGGCTTCGCCTTAGCAATAAAAAACTGAGGTGAAGCCGAAATCTTGCGAGCTTTGGCGGAGCCAAAAGCGAGTAGTCAATCGAAACTGTAAGAAATTGAAGCGGGGCTGAGGGGTTGACCACGATGGAAATGTGTGTACATGGCTGATGAAATGTAGCGAAAATATTGGAAATATGAAATATGGTGTACAAATTTTTGATGACTGGTCAGTACCTCGAGCGAAACCGAAGATTTTTACTATTTCAATTAACTTCTCGCTTTTGGCTCCGCCAAAGCTCGCAAAACTTCGGCTTCGCCTTAGCAATAAAAAACTGAGGCAAAGCCGAAATCTTGCGAGCTTTGGCGGAGCCAAAAGCGAGTAGTCAATTGAAACTGTAAAAAATTGAAGCGGGGCTGAGGGGTTGACCACGATGGAAATGTGTGTACATGGCTGATGAAATGTAGCGAAAATATTGGAAATATGAAATATGGTGTACAAATTTTTGATGACTGGTCAGTACCTCGAGCGAAACCGAAGATTTTTACTATTTCAATTAACTTCTCGCTTTTGGCTCCGCCAAAGCTCGCAAAACTTCGGCTTCGCCTTAGCAATAAAAAACTGAGGCAAAGCCGAAATCTTGCGAGCTTTGGCGGAGCCAAAAGCGAGTAGTCAATTGAAACTGTAAAAAATTGAAGCGGGGCCGAGGGGTTGACCACGATGGAAATGTGTGTACATGGTTGATGAAATGTAGCGAAAATGTTGGAAATATGAAATGTGCTGTACAAATTTTTGATGAAACCGAAGATTTTTACTATTTCAATTGACTTCTCGCTTTTGGCTCCGCCAAAGCTCGCAAAACTTCGGCTTCGCCTTAGCAATAAAAAACTGAGGCAAAGCCGAAATCTTGCGAGCTTTGGCGGAGCCAAAAGCGAGTAGTCAATTGAAACTGTAAAAAATTGAAGCGGGGCTGAGGGGTTGACCACGATGGAAATGTGTGTACATGGCTGATGAAATGTAGCGAAAATATTGGAAATATGAAATATGGTGTACAAATTTTTGATGACTGGTCAGTACCTCGAGCGAAACCGAAGATTTTTACTATTTCAATTAACTTCTCGCTTTTGGCTCCGCCAAAGCTCGCAAAACTTCGGCTTCGCCTTAGCAATAAAAAACTGAGGCAAAGCCGAAATCTTGCGAGCTTTGGCGGAGCCAAAAGCGAGTAGTCAATTGAAACTGTAAAAAATTGAAGCGGGGCCGAGGGGTTGACCACGATGGAAATGTATGTACATGGTTGATGAAATGTAGCGAAAATGTTGGAAATATGAAATGTGCTGTACAAATTTTTGATGAAACCGAAGATTTTTACTATTTCAATTGACTTCTCGCTTTTGGCTCCGCCAAAGCTCGCAAAACTTCGGCTTCGCCTTAGCAATAAAAAACTGAGGCGAAGCCAAAATCTTGCGAGCTTTGGCGGAGCCAAAAGCGAGTAGTCAATTGAAACTGTAAAAAGTTGAAGCGGGGCTGAGGGGTTGACCACGATGGAAATGTGTGTACATGGCTGATGAAATGTAGCGAAAATGTTGGAAATATGAAATGTGCTGTACAAATTTTTGATGAAACCGAAGATTTTTACTATTTCAATTGACTTCTCGCTTTTGGCTCCGCCAAAGCTCGCAAAACTTCGGCTTCGCCTTAGCAATAAAAAACTGAGGCGAAGCCAAAATCTTGCGAGCTTTGGCGGAGCCAAAAGCGAGTAGTCAATTGAAACTGTAAAAAATTGAAGGAGGGGTTGACCACGATGGAAATGTGTGTACATGGCTGATGAAATGTAGCGAAAATGTTGGAAATATGAAATGTGCTGTACAAATTTTTGATGAAACCGAAGATTTTTACTATTTCAATTGACTTCTCGCTTTTGGCTCCGCCAAAGCTCGCAAAACTTCGGCTTCGCCTTAGCAATAAAAAACTGAGGCGAAACCGAAATCTTGCGAGCTTTGGCGGAGCCAAAAGCGAGTAGTCCATTGAAACTGTAGAAAATTGAAGCGGGGCCGAGCGGTTGACCACGATGGAAATGTGTGTACATGGCTGATGAAATGTAGCGAAAATTTTGGAATTATGAAATGTGCTGTACAAATTTTTTATGAAACCGAAGATTTTTACTATTTCAATTGACTTCTCGCTTTTGGCTCCGCCAAAGCTCGCAAAACTTCGGCTTCGCCTTAGCAATAAAAAACTGAGGCGAAGCCGAAATCTTGCGAGCTTTGGCGGAGCCAAAAGCGAGTAGTCAATTGAAACTGTAGAAAATTGAAGCGGGGCCGAGCGGTTGACCACGATGGAAATGTGTGTACATGGCTGATGAAATGTAGCGAAAATGTTGGAATTATGAAATGTGCTGTACAAATTTTTTATGAAACCGAAGATTTTTACTATTTCAATTGACTTCTCGCTTTTGGCTCCGCCAAAGCTCGCAAAACTTCGGCCTCGCCTTAGCAATAAAAAACTGAGGCGAAGCCGAAATCTTGCGAGCTTTGGCGGAGCCAAAAGCGAGTAGTCAATTGAAACTGTAGAAAATTGAAGCGGGGCCGAGCGGTTGACCACGATGGAAATGTGTGTACATGGCTGATGAAATGTAGCGAAAATGTTGGAATTATGAAATGTGCTGTACAAATTTTTGATGAAACCGAAGATTTTTATTATTTCAATTGACTTCTCGCTTTTGGCTCCGCCAAAGCTCGCAAAACTTCGGCTTCGCCTTAGCAATAAAAAACTGAGGCGAAGCCGAAATCTTGCGAGCTTTGGCGGAGCCAAAAGCGAGTAGTCAATTGAAACTGTAGAAAATTGAAGCGGGGCCGAGCGGTTGACCACGATGGAAATGTGTGTACATGGCTGATGAAATGTAGCGAAAATGTTGGAATTATGAAATGTGCTGTACAAATTTTTTATGAAACCGAAGATTTTTACTATTTCAATTGACTTCTCGCTTTTGGCTCCGCCAAAGCTCGCAAAACTTCGGCCTCGCCTTAGCAATAAAAAACTGAGGCGAAGCCGAAATCTTGCGAGCTTTGGCGGAGCCAAAAGCGAGTAGTCAATTGAAACTGTAGAAAATTGAAGCGGGGCCGAGCGGTTGACCACGATGGAAATGTGTGTACATGGCTGATGAAATGTAGCGAAAATGTTGGAATTATGAAATGTGCTGTACAAATTTTTGATGAAACCGAAGATTTTTATTATTTCAATTGACTTCTCGCTTTTGGCTCCGCCAAAGCTCGCAAAACTTCGGTTTCGTCTTAACAGTAAAAAACTGAGGCGAAGAAGTTTCAAGTTTCCATCGTCTCTCTGCTTTTAGCTGTAAATTACTGGATTTTGGATGTCGGAAGAAAATTCACAAGAATATGAGGGATGAATGAATTGTCATTCTGAAAGCCATTTTGAAAAGAGCAAAAGACGGACTTCAATTCTGTCTAAACACCATTGTCATATGTGAATAGGTAACGAAACCCCATTAGTCTAAATAATGTTGTTAAATAAAAATTTCTTCATTAGAACACGAGCGGTGCCATCTACAATCTGATGGCTGATATCGAGAGTCCCAACATTCTGCTATGTCCGGTATAAGATTGAAAAATACCGCACATAAACAGACAAAGATACAGGGAAAAGAAAATCGGGTATGTTTTTGCCCATCCGTTACATTATATTATTTTGTTTTTCCTTCTTTTCTTTTCTCTTGATGTATTATACATTTAATTATTCCTGTAAGTGGGTGTAATCCTGTTGGAATAAACATCATTAATATTATTATTATTATTATTAACCCTCACAAAGTAGCATTTGCAAAAGCAGCACTTCAAAACTGTATTTCAACTCTTCCTTTCATAAACAATTTAATGGATTACTTCCCATTCAGCTTGCTCGCATCAAATGAAAGTTGTCCGAGAAACAACACCATCATTAATTTGAAATTTGCAGGATGGCACCGAATTCGAATTGATTTCGTAGGCAAAAACCAGAATCGATTCGAAAGTCCTCTCACACATAGCGGCAGACAAATCACCACCTCGCAAACTTTTGTGCGCACTGTATATTGGATTTGGAGAAAAGTTGCTAATGAATAGTCCTGCAGCTGTTGCGCAGGGAATCTCTATTAAATTAATGCAAAATTCCCGGAAAAATAAAGGAAAAACTTCGTAGTTCAGCGCAGGAATAATAATAATCATGAGCGAGCTTTTCTAATTTCCACGTTGCGTAATTAAATGGGTTTCGAAAATAGTGGTAATTTCATTTTGAAAATGTAATCAGCTACTCATAATGCAATATTGATGCATCGGAAACTGGATTTTCAGCAATAATGCAATTTATTAGAGGACAATGGGTCATATTAATAAAATATAGCATATGCTAATACTACCAATTTTATAAGCATATGCTAGTAGATATCGTTGAACCGGCCAATAAGATCTCAGGATTTGGTAGCATTTGCTTACAAACTTGTAGCATCAGCACATGCTAGCGTTTTATTAATAGCACCCAATGAAATGGAGTCGGTTACTAGTGTATATTCAATAATCTCAGCTTTTGGTTTTAACAGCTAAGTTCTTAGTAGTAGGTTTTCGGCAGAATTTTACGGAGAAAATCATAGAAGATGAAAATAGGAATTGTGAATTTTTCCTAGTTCAAAAATTATTGCTCTCAACGTTGGACTAGAAGGCGGAAAATTTTATTTTTAACTAATTTAGTCATATTAGACAAAAAAAAGGACTGACGCGGGATTAAATCTCAACATATAGGCTCTAATACCTGGAAAAAACTTTGTACCAGCTTGTACCTCTGGACATGAACATTATCGGCAATTTTAAGAACGAAAAGTAACTTTTCGCTTTTTCGTAAATATCACAAAAACTAAGCAAAATATTTCAACAAGGTATACTTACCTTTTTCATAATGCATTAAATTCTCTACAAGAATGGTCTCAACAGTTAAAGTTGACAAGTCACTTGTTTGATCTGTACGAGCCATTAAAGTTTCACATCCGAGAAACGTCAAATTTCGCTGATTTAACAATGCCTATGACGTAATTAATATTTCAGACGCTTTTTGTTTATTTTGCAGATACGTGAACAAGAAAATAAAAATTCCTGGGCCAATTTGGATTCACTCAAAAATGTAATGCAGTGCATCCTATTGTCTACAAAAGCAACAAAAGAAAACTCTGGCATTTTTGTCCTACAACGAACGTTAGACCTCCTTATTGAGGTGCTTTGTCATTTTTTTCAGACGTTAGAGTTTATTTGTGGCTGGGAGCGAGCGAGCGGCCAGCGAAAAGGCAAACGCTGTAATAGTACCTCGACCTGCGTTAAACGTCTTTTCTTTCAGTCGCACGCAATACATACATAATTTATCACTCCGGTTTTATAAAACCGACTAATTAGGTGAGTACAAAAATAAATTTTTATCTGATCAACGATTTTATAGTAAACCGCAACCACATTCAACGCCAGGAAATTATTCGTACTAAGATAACTGGGCTTCTTTATCAGGAAGAAATTCTCTTTCGCTTTTTTTCAAAACATTTCGAGCTGATTAGCCGATGTCATAGTTAAAAAACACTCCGTCTTGGTTAATTTACTGTTGGTGGAATTGAGACAACGAATGGAGCAATATCGAATTTATGAAGTTATAATTATGTCCGGCGGGTGGTCAGTAAAGCTAGACAGCAATTAGTATCCCTTAATAACGAGTAATTGCTCTGTACTGTTGGTAACATAAATTGGCCGCTATGCAGCTACGCCGTTATATTCAATAAAGCTTTGGTAACAAATCATCTATCAAATTATTTTGACTATATGATTTTGAGTAGGTACGTGGCTACTTTCCAAGTGTCGTTTGCTCACAATTGGTCATATTTATTAAATAAAGTATAGGCACCATTTGCACTTGAAATATATCTTTTCACTTGTATTTCATTTCAGAATTCAAAGTAATTTTTCGAAAGCAATTATTCGAAAATAGACTGAAATTTCGATTTTATTTTTTTCTCAAAAACGGTGAGGAATTCGGTGAAACAAAAAAAATTGCCCTTCGTTTTTAAAAAATATAGTATCTGAGCCACATTTTTTCGAACAGATGAATTAGAACTGTGGCTTTTTGAATAACGGGTGTCCCAAAAGAAACCGAACGATTTATTTTTGGATATAACTTTATTATTATTGGACCGATTTTCCCGAATTCTATACACGGCGTAGTCAAAAGATGAGGCTTTCAGAATCGACAACTATTTTCTAGATAGCCCGACTAATAATTTTTTTATTGTAGTTTTTTCACTGCCATTTTTTGATTCACTCGAGTCCAACTTCAACCATTTGTGTACCAATCAAAATAAAAAAAATGGGCAGCTACGGAAGCGGCTGGAACCTCCCCACTTGGTGAATGATCCAATCCTATCACTAATATCACTTAAATTTTACTATTTACTATGCCTAAGTTTTACTCCACCAAACCAAATGGGTTTTCTGTGAGTTTTGTGAATTTTACGATCTTTTGCCAAAAGGGCATTAAGGTTGAGTACAATTTTGAAAACAAAATTTCAAGACTTTTCATGTGCTGATAGAGAAAATAGGAGTTCATTATTCAAATTTCAAAGTTGATATGCCAAAATGGCACTTGCCGCCCTCGGATTGCCACCAGAATTAAATCAGCTCTTCGGCGGGTGACGGTATCTCTACCTACCAAATTTCAGCCAAATCGATCCAGCAGTTTGGGCTGTAGCGTGTTATTTAATGTTTCCTCAATACTTCGAATTTTTCGATTTTATGCCAAAAAGGCGCTAAGTGTGGGTACACTTTCAGATACAGAATTTCAAGACCTTTCATGCGCTGTTAAGAAAAATTAGTGTTCATCAGTCAAATTTCATAGTTTACATGCCTAAAAGGCACTTGGCATCTTCGGATTCGCGACAAAATTAACTGGGCTCACCAGAAGGCCAACACTAACCTGCATACCAAATTTCACTAAAATCCGTTCGGTAGTTTCCGAGAAATCGTGCTCACATACGTACATACATACATACATACGTACGTACATACGTACATACGTACGTACATACACACAGACATTTTTTAAAAACCACTTTTTCGTGATCCTGAGACCTTGAAACGTAAAGATCTGGTGTTATCTCAATTTCGAATTTTGGACTGATTGCAGTAACCTCCCATTTTTATATTGGTTGTGGGGAGGTTAATTAGTATAGAATGAAAGTTTTATTCTGAACGTTCTTTAATTTTTTACAACTTATAAGATCTCTACTAATCTTCAAAAGTTTATCAGAATGCAGTAGCATCATAAAAATTTCGCAAAGGATGTCACTTTGCAAATGGCACGTACCCCACTAGCAGACTTTTACGAACACATTTGAATAAAAAATAGACAATAAAAACTATGAATTATGTTATTTAGGAAAGAATATTTATCAATAAAAGCTGCATGCTACAGACTACAGGTTTAATAATTGGAATAAAGGAATAAACAATATTTCTGCATTTTTGAAAATGGCAAATACGCGTCTGCTTTGCAACCGTCATGATGTAAAGAACAAACTTGTCCAGCTCAGAAACAAAATTAGCTTTAGACCATTTTGGGTTTTATTTATTTTTAACATTTTGTATCAACAGTACATAAGTAAAATTATTCAAAGTAACGTTATTTTGTGAAAGATTTATAGTGTCACTAAGGATCCTGAAAATTTCGTCAAAATCGGTACAAAAATTAAAAAACAATCTTCAAAAAACCGTATTTTAGAGCATGACAACAAGAAATTTTAATTAATCAAGATCGTTCATAATAGTCTATTATTCAATGAGGGTGTAATGAATTTTATTGCTCCCGAGGATCACGCTTATGGTACGAGCCGTAGGCGACTCCAGACAATCAAAAAATGGCCTTACAAAAAATTAGTTGGTGGCGCCATCTAAAAATGGTGGTCGACTCCAAAAGCCTCATATCTCCAGTAGAAGACTGAGTAAAATCGGTCCAATAATAATAATAAAGTTATAGCCAAAAATAAATCGTTCTTATTTTTTGGGACATGCGTTATATTAATTTAATTTTTTTCTCAAATGAAAGCCACCGGAAAATGTACATCAAAGCGATGTGTATCACTGTAGATGTTTATCGCAGTAATAGGTATAAAGGGGCCGCCTGGACTTACTGGAGGAGTCAAGTGCAGATTTTATCAATCTGCAGCTAGTAGTAGTACCTCCGCAGAAAAGGCGAATTGTTGAAAAATACTGTATTAGAAAGGTAGAAAGGTGTGAATTGGGATGAGGAACCTGAAATGGTTCTTTAAAGCCTTCGCACCAGAAAATGAACAAAAAAACATAAAAGTTTTGCGAAATCTGTAGAATTAGTACTACAAGGAGTCAAAAATATTGACGGGGCGGACGAGACGACCAAGGCAATTCAAAATTTACTGCCGCTAAGTAGAAATATCCAAAATAACACGAAGATAAAACAATTTTATGTTTTGAAGAGGATGAAATGTTTTTGAAGAAAGTTGAAAAATTGTAAAGAGTGAACATTTAATTCAAATGAGTAAATGATGAGAATTAGGTACAAAATTTTGCAAAGTGTGCAAAAACGGTATAAGGTAAACTGAATCCAAATGGGTTCAATTTATTACCGACGAAACACTAAATGACGCGGAATTTGCAAAATAACACTTAGGGGGTTGAAAAATTGTAAAGGGGGATAAAAAGTCAAAGAGGAAGAGAATTTATCGTAGTGAAATTAGAGAAAATAACACAAAAGTAAGCTAATTAGGCAAAAAAAAAGACACAATTTAGCGAATTTTACTAAATTAACGCTCCGGTGGAGAAAAATTGTGAAGGGCGATGAATAATCAAGAGGGAGAAAAGTAACTGTAGAACTAGCGAAAATTACACGAACAAGAAGCGAACTGCTTAAGATTTGCTTTTTGAGGTGACATATTGTGAAGAGGATTGAAAAATTGTGGTGGGGTCAAAAATTATGTGCATACCAAGTTTCAGCAAGATACCTCCACTAGTTCTCGAGTTATTACAATTAATAGTTTTTCGTTTTCTCGCGCCTCGCATACCTACTGCTACGGCACTAAAACTCGTGAATATGAATTTAATTAAGGGTTTCTCGAATACATTGGTAAAGCGAGCGGGTAACCAAATTTCAGTTCGACATTTCAATCCGTTCATGACGGTCAATTCAACAGCCAAATGGAAATTTTTTGCCTTTCGTCTCTTTTTTATTGAAACCCTAATCCTTGAAACTTATCTCCCGAATTAACAAGACAATCGCGATCAACGGATTGTACGAAGGCGTAGAAGGGCCATGTTGTGCTGCTTTATGTTAATTGAAACATTAAACTTGCAATTAGCTTAACTGACACCTTAAACTTGCAATTAAGGCTTAATTGACAGTTTAAACTTGCATTTAGCTTAACTAACACCTTAAACTTGCAATTAAGCCTTAATTGACACCTTAAACTTGCAATTAGCTTAATTGACACTTAAAACTTGCAATTAGCTTAATTGACACTTTAAACTTGCAATAGAGGTTTCCAAACTTGTAGGCCTCTCTCTATTTCGTGATCGACGTAATATGTAGGCAAAATTTGTCAAGGACAGACTTTTACATTGCTTTTGCCTAGGCTTTTGCATACCGGGAATTGTCAAATTTTGCCTCCATATTGTCTATCTCTTAATTGATGGAAACCCTAATTAGCTTAGTCGACAGTTAAAACTGTCAATTAAGCTAATTGCAAGTTTAAACTGTCAATTAAGCTAATTGCAAGTTTAAAGTGTCAATTAAGGCTTAATTGCAAGTTTAAACTGACAATTAAGCTAATTGCAAGTTCAAAGTGTCAATTAAGCTAATTGAAACTTTAAGGTGTCAATTAAGCTAATTGCAAGATTAAAGTGTCAATTAAGGCTTAATTGCTAGTTTAAAGGTCAATTAAGCTAATTGCAAGTTTAAACTGTCAATTAAAGCTTAATTGCAAGTTTAAGGTGTCAGTTAAGCTAATTGCAACTTTAAAGTGTCAATTAACATAAAGCAGCACAACATGGCCCTTCTACGCCTTCGTAGGATTGAGCAAGTGACGCTTGCGCATAGGTTTAAGGCGTAAAATTGGGGTCGACTTGAAACTTTAACCCCAAACCCCAAAGTTTCAGGTTGATAGCTCGAAGCGTTTGGAAGCTATGGCCGATTTTGTGAGTACAGGGGTTGAAATTCACAAAAACTTGATTCTTTATCTAACTGCGGTAAGTACAAATTTCCTGTTTGTAGCACAATTAGTTCTCGAGTTATAATAATAAATGTGATTGTACGTACAAAAAAAATGCATCCGTAAAGTGAGATTCAAAACATTGCATCATATCTCAACTGGTTTTGGAGTAATGGCAAGTTTCGTGCGTATGGGTGGTGAAATTAGGGATTGAAAGTCGGAAAAACTTGCATAACTCGAAAATTATTGGAAACAGAGCTGAAATTCTCTACAACGTTTTACTGGCTCATTCATTATCTAGTTGCGTTGCAAATTTCCGGTTTGTAGCACAATCCGTTCTCGATTTTTAGTGACAAATATCATTGCTCGATTCTGAATATTTTTCCACTGTGTGTACAATAGGGCGCGTAGACAATTAAAATGTAGACAATTGTAGACAAATCTTGCTTAGACAAATCGAATTGTTTACGTGTAAACAATTAATTGTCTACATTTTAATTGTCTACGCGCCCATCACTGTTGGATCGATATCTCAACGAGCTCGTCAGTAATGGCAAGTTTTGTGTGTAAGGGCGATGCAATTAGGGCTTGAAATTCTTGGCATAGTTTAAATAAAAATTTTGCTATTCAACTTTGGCAATTTCATCAACGGCTTAATTCAGAAAACTTTTAATAACCCATTTGTTTTACATTTGCGGCTCTCTGAACAAAGACAAGAATGTAAACATCAGCAAAAACCTGGACCAAAAAAATTATCGCGAAACACAAACGCTCGGCAGTTCCAGTCGTGGTTCAAACGTGAGTTAAAATGGACTCCCTAAACCTCGGCGTGTTGGAAAATCTGAAATGCCCAAGCTGCCGCGAATACATGGACGCCCCAATCTACCAATGCGTTTCAGGTAAACTGAAATTTTTTCCGGCAAATTTTTTAAAGACAATTTCAGGCCACAGCATTTGCGAGGTTTGCTGGAACGGCAACAAATGTCCAATCTGCACGAACACCTTCACGGATACCAGAAACTACTCCCTGGAATCCATAGGCAGATTAGCGTATTATCCTTGCATCAACGAACCTTTTGGGTGCAACCGTTTTTTCAAGCAGGATGAATTGCCGGATCACGTGGATTTTTGCGAGTTTCGATTGTACAGTTGTCGCTTAGACCCCGACTGTAAATGGAGAGGAACCAAAGCGGAAATTAAGGGCCACGCCTTGGAGGAGCACGACGAAAAGGTTTTGATAGGAAGGGAGAATTTTCGATTCTGGAAAAAAAACAAATCTCCTTATGAAGTTTATGTAAGGACTCAATCGTCGTTAATCCCTCAGCTATTTCATAAATTTTAGCTTCGGGATTAAAATTGTACTTTACTCCCTTGATACTTATAATATTTATTTGTTAAACACATAATTTTTTCGCCGATTGTCATTAAAAAAGTGCATTTTTACTGCCGCCGGCAGTAAAGGTTGCATTTTATTGCCACAAAAGAAGCAGTAAAAATGCAAATGCAAAAACTATTAAATTGTATTTTTGCAGTTGGTAATGGCGTTCGAGTCGCTGTTTTACCTCCATCGGAAATTGAAGAACGGAGTTATGTACTGGACGGTTCAATATGTGGGAAAATCTGAAGACAAGATCCTTTTTGGATTTCAGGTATTATTTTTCGAAAAAAAGAAGTTTTTAATTTACATTTTTAGGCTCATATTTTTACCGAGGAATTCAGGAATAGGACAATGGTGGTATCAGAGCTGTGCCATGATGACACCAAAGATGACGTTGATGAAAACATTATGACTGGGTTTTGCGTTGCTGTTCCTTTGCAAGTTTTGGAAACTTATTGTAACTGTCAGGGAGTTGTCTTTTATAAAATTAGAATCAAGAAATTGTAGGTTTATAGTAATAATTATTCTACGTTGACGTGCTTACCTATGTATTACTGTGAAGTTAATTATTGCTAATTTTCTAGAAATAAATTTGGAGGTTTTCCGATTTTAATTAGTGTTCTACCCATCTTTTTTTTCACATTAGTACTACATAGTTACAATGGCGAACGAATGATGAAATAGGTACCTATATTGTTACAAAACACTTCTCCTGTAATTCTAATGGACAATTATTAATCTTTCCTGTTTTGAGAGGAGAGAAAAAAATTAAAGTCTGTTTTACGCAGCTGAGGATTTGTCTGGTTTTGACTGTAGCTTTCAACCACATACGTGGAGACTCAACTGTTAGCCCCAAAATGGCGTCTACTAATAATTAATTATACAGGGTGTTCTAATTGTCTGTATTCGATTCATATCTCCATTATAACAAAGATTGAGAGAAACTGTTTAAAACAAAGAGGATCAAACAAGCTACAGTCTAGAAGGCACAACCACGTGTACAGGCTATTCCACTAAGGAATAACGACACAGACAGTTTTTTAAATAGTACCACGGAATTTTAATTTATATTTGGATGACATCCAAGGAATACCAATTAATCATGTTTTCACCTGGAGAAAAATTACTATTATAGCGCTTGTTTCAAAAAATCTTCTTTCAACTACCTAGGTACATAATTTTCAACCTTTACTTTTGGAAATTTGATATGTCATTATTCATTAAAGAAGGTTTGGGCAATCCCTCAAGTTCTTAAGTTTGGTTGTTAAGTTTGTTAAGTTCGTTTCCAGCCTCTGAATATTTAAACGTTAAAGGGGGATTTTACCGCTGCGAAAAAGGTCGTAGGCAAAATGCGGCAGATAATGCATCGTTAACCATTTTTTTCTAAATTATTCTAAAGTGGTGAAAAAAATGGCACCAGGGCATAACCACAATGACAACTTCCTATCGTAAACCGTATAGGACGGTAGAATCTCAACTTAAAATCTCGATATTTTCAAGTGGAACAACTACTAAATAAATATATAGCCATCGGTTGTGAAATTTTTTCTTTCATCTGACATAACGCATTACGAATGGGTGGAGCTGCCCGGATATTTATTATTATTATTATTACAAATGCTAATGCTTAGAGTTCATTACTGAACTTTAAAAGCATTTAAATTAAAATTATAATGTTCACAGAAAAATAATGAATTAATATAAAGTAATATAAAATGTTGAGCTAGTTAACAAACGAAAGGCAATTTAAGGAGTCTTTAAGTTAGTACTGGCTGGCCCCATATCAAGGAGTTTTTTGAAGAGCCAAACGGAAGTGGAGCAGACTACATCCGGCGGGAGGTGGTTCCAAGTGTAAAACACCCTGTTAATGAGAAAGTGGAGTCGGTGTGAAGTTCTAAAAGGTTCCCGCTTTAGCTTGTACGCATGGCCCCTGAGTCGCCTATCGTCGCTTATTTCCGCAGAGAATCCAGGGAGTAGGCCATGAGTAATACGATACGCCTGTATTAGATCGCCTCGAGTTCTTCGCTCCGCTAATGTAGGGAGCCCCAGTCTCTCCAACCTCTCTTCATATGTTAGGCCCCCCAAGTCCCGGGACCATCTTGTGGCAGCGCGCTGAACTTTTTCCAATGCTGATATGTCACCCTGCAGCCAGGGGGACCATACTGGACTGGCAAATTCTAGTGTTGGTCTAATGTATGTGCAGTAAAGTCGCAATGCTAAGTGTTGTCCTGCATTCGGAAATACTTTACGAATCAAGTACAGCGATAAGTTGGCCTTTTTCCGCACGGTACTAACATGAGCAGTCCAGTCGAGATTTTGTGTAATAGTCACACCAAGATCCACCTGGGAACCCACGGCTGTTAAGGGGACTGATGTGATGCGGTACTGTCGTTTGGAATTATTCTTGCCAATGTGTAGAACTGTGCATTTGGCGATGTTTAATGGAAGAAGCCAGGTTCTGCACCATTGGTCGATGCAATCCAAGTCTGCTTGCATTTTGTTTCCATGTTGTAAAGGATTGCAAAAAATCTTAAGTTCGTCGGCATAAGCAGCTTTATCGCACTTCAAGATGTGTAGTAAGTCGGATATATAAACGAGGAACAAGATGGGCCCCAGGACGGAGCCCTGAGGGACCCCGCTGGAAGCCGCGTGGGAGGTGGAGGTGTTTTCACCAACCCTAACCTGAAATGTCCGCCCAGATAAAAAACTTTCAATCCATGTTAAGAGATGACCCCGAATACCCATGTGTTCCAATTTCAAGATGAGACGATTGTGGGGAACCCGATCGAAAGCTTTGGAAAAATCGAGGTAGGCAACGTCCACTGGTAAGTTTTGCTCCAAGGATAATGTCCACTGATTCACACAAAAAAGCAGGTTTGTAATTGTAGAACGTCCAGGTACAAAGCCATGCTGTTCGAGAGGAATTATGCCACTGTCCATGAGGAAAGGCACCATTTCTTTTACGATTAATCGTTCCAATATCTTACAGGTGACAGACGTTAAACTTATTGGACGATAGTTGTTAGCGTCCAGCTTATCTAATTTCTTGAAAATGGGAGTGACAGTTGCGTTTAGGAAGTCAGATGGTAGGACCCCAGTATTAAAGGACTCTGTCATCACCTTTAACAAAGGCTGTGCAAGGGTTTCGGAACAGTTCTTTAATGTTTGTGGTGATATCCTGTCGGGACCTGGGGACGATTTTGGTCTAAGTTTCTGGAGCTCAGCATGAACATCCTGTAGGCCAAAGTTGATTTCTGACAGTGTTTGTTTGTTTCTGGGAGTTGACACTGATGGGAGATTATGTGCCGGCTCCACTGAGTAGACTGCGGAAAAAACTTTTGCGAAAATTTCAGCAGTTTGTAGGTCACTTTCGCAGATGCTGCCATCGGCCCTGCGGAGTATGGGTTTGGACACCTTGCTCGAGAGATGATTTCTTACGTAAGCATAGAAGGATTTCGGTTTATCAATAAGGCCGTTTTCAAATTTTCGTTTTGAGGATCTCAGCTGGTTCGACAACAAGTTAGAGACGGCCCTATAGCGCTGGTAATCGCTAAGAGAATGGGTTCTCTTGTATTTCGTCCACAAATTCCGCTTCGTTTTGATAAGGTTGAGATGTGCAGGGAGAAGCCATGGTCTGGTGGTGCTATATGGTACTTGTTTTATGGAAGTTGACATCGTTTCGTAATTTGTGAGGACCGTCCTCACAGCGTTCCATTGCTCCCCAGCGGATAGCTCCGAGAGAAATTCCCAATTGTGGTTACCCAAAAGGTTGTTGAGTTTTGAATAGTCAGTCTTCTTGATACACTTTCGAGTCATGGTTGTCTGGTTTTTGTAGATAATAACCTGTAAGTTGCCAGTCACCACCACATGATCAGATTTTCCGAGAGGGGGGCAGTAGTCTAGGGCAGATATTAGATTTGAGTCTGTAGTCAAGATCAAATCAAGAAGAGATGGGGTTTGGTTAACTCTGTAGCGAGTGGGTTCGGTTAAAAGTTGAGATAACCCCGTATCTAGTATGGTATGCAGCAAAATGCAGTTATTGTCAGAAGTGAGGGTGCAGAGGTCCTTCCAGTTGATGTTGGTGAGGTTGAAGTCTCCGAATATTATAAGATTCGGTAGATCGTTTACTTGTTGCCGCAGGACTTCTGAGAAAGTTCGGTCGGTGGTGATGTTAGTATTGGGGGGACGATATACACATGCCAAATGGAATTGCAGGTCTTTACTAGACAGGCGCAGCCACAAGGTTTCTAATTCGTCTATGATGATGTCTAGTTTGACAACTTGAAATGTTAAAAGTAGACTCTTACTTAGGTAGATGCATACGCCGCCTCCCCTCCTACTGACTCTATCGGATCGATATATGTTATAGTCAGGAATTTGTATTATGCCGTCTGGGAGGTTCGGATTTAGCCAGGTTTCGCATAGCAGAATAATAGTGGGTTTATGTAAGTGAGTAAAGGCTAATAGTTCGTCAAATTTGGCAGTTAGGGAAGCAATATTTGTGTACATAAGCGAATAGTTGATGATGGTAGAGAGGTCAATTACTTTTTTGGATTAGCAACCTTGAC
Organism: Pycnomerus fuliginosus; assembly: GCA_963924575.1. Classification (NCBI taxonomy): domain Eukaryota; kingdom Metazoa; phylum Arthropoda; class Insecta; order Coleoptera; family Zopheridae; genus Pycnomerus; species Pycnomerus fuliginosus. Next base: position 8,758,025 of record OZ004624.1, on the reverse strand, counting down.
TATGGCGGGTGTGCCGTGTACGTACTTGATTGTGATATCCTTTTCACCGTTGGCTGTTCTGGTATTCAATTCTGATCGGAGTGCATTAAGTTGCCTTGCTTGCGTCGGAGTTTTGTCATCACGGATGTTAATAAGTTTGAACTGTTGTGTGAACTTTAGGACAGACTTGTGTTGAAGCAAGTGTCGCACGAGCTCGGGAGATTGGAATATGACTTTAACCGGCCGCATGGAGGTAGTGCTATGTTGGCCAACCCTGGTGCAGCTAGTTATGTGAATTGGTATATTTATAGGATGTTTCTACAGGATTGCGTCCACCGCCAATCGGACAATATTGTCGTCAGAAGTAGTGCTATTAGCGTTGGGCTCAGAAAAACCGTAGAAAAGACAGTTTCTGCTGCGGTTAATGCGTTGCTGTATCTCAGTCGGGTTTATCTCTGCCTGAAGGTCGTTCGTTGTTGATTATTTCATTTTATAATTTTTCATTATAGTTTATAACGTGACATTTTTTAAATTTCTAATTGCAGTTGGCGGTTCCCCTGGGTAAATCATGTCGAAACAGCTAGGTTAAGTTGACAGATTTTGATATCTGCACTAAATTAAAACGTACGTCATTCCGGGCACGGCCATCTCAAATTCGAAATTTCAAAAATGTCACGTTATTTATATTATAGTTATTTTATAGTTTTTCATTAATCTCAGATTTTAATTTTCTTATTTTTTTAGTCCTTAGTCCTAGAAGTAATTAAGGTTTTCAGCGACCGTCAAATCATACAACTTGGGACATCGAGGTAACTTGGGACAAATGGCACTTATTTGAAATAAAATATTGCGGCAAATCTGAAAGAATTCTACCAGGAAGTAAATTTTTAATAAAATGAAAATCTGTTCTCTAAAAATACTGGTTGCATTTACATTATGGCATAAGTTGTATTTTATCTGTCAGGGGGTACTAGTAACCCGATTATTTCCCTAAGTAATAAGGATTAAAAACTTTTCAAAAAGTTAACCTAAATTTTTCCAGTTTTTTTTTTATTTAACAGGAACTTTTTGCAGGTACCTAACTTGGGACAGCTTAATTCTAACGTTATGGTGGAAACCAAAGAAAATGCCAAAGTTAATATTACATACTATGATGTTATATTGTTAGTATTTATTTAGAGAAAAAGTTCAGGTGAAAAAGCACTAGCTAGGCACGTTTTGTCGTCATAATGATTTTTTGTATTTTTGCTGTGTATTGTATTTTATCCAGAGGGCTTAATAATACTATAAAAAATGTATTTTTATACCGTTAAAATATTTTTATAATAAAGTCTTTCAGAAATAATCTCACTCATTTCATTTAAAGGTGTCGATTTGACTAAGTTTCATTCATTTTTTGTAATTTTTTTCCCGTTTATTATGACAAAAGTGTCCCAAGTAACAAGATATAACACTCAACTGTCTCATTTAGGTACTCACTTTGCTTCGGCTAAGCCTCAAGTCGCATTGCTTTTTTATTGCTCGCTTAGGAGGCATTTTGAGCTGCACAATCATCCCCCGAAATATTTCAATGTTATTTTGAGACCCCTTGTAGATCTGGTTTTGACTGTGAAATACACTTTTATGTAATAATGTGGAAACTCAACCATTGGCAGCAAAATGGCGATTATATACTTAAATTAATAATATAAAATTTTCCAGAATTCGAAAATTCGTTAATTTGAAACGCAATTGATATCTCTTAAATTCAATTAAAACTGAAGAAGATGTAGAATCAGTTGATGCGCGATTGGTATATCTTTCTACTTATTTTCTTGGCTAGCAGAAAAAAACTACTCTTTCTCGGCTTTCTAGAAACTTGCATCTTGACTGAGGAAGGAAGAAAAAACAATTCTTGCCCCGATCTCAACCTGCCTTTGCAGTAATGTAGAACTTCCTAGCTTCCACAATTATTATCAATTACAGAGCTCGACCTAAACTGACATCTCTTAAATTCAATTACAACTGAAGAAGATATAGAATCAGTTGATGCGCGATTGGTACATCTTTCTATTTATTTTCTTGGCTATCAGAGAAAAATACTCTTTCTCGGTTCTCTAGAAACTTGCATCTTGACTGATGAACGAAGAAAAAAACAATTCTTGCCCCCATCTCCACCTGCCTTTGCAGTAATGGAAAACTTTTTAGCTTCCACAGTTATTATCAATGACTGAGTTTGACCTAAATTGACATCTCTTAAATTCAATTATAACTGAAGAAGATATAGAATCAGTCGAGGAATCAGTTGATGCGCGATTGGTACATCTTTCTACTTATTTTCTTGACTAGCAGAGAAAAAATACTCTTTCTTGGCTCTCTATAAACTTGCATCTTGACTGATGAAGGAAGAAAAAATAATTATTGCCCCGATCTCCACCTGCCTATGCAGTAATGTAGAACTTTCTAGCTTCAATGACTGAGCTTGACCTAAATTGACATCTCTTAAATTCAATTACAACTGAAGAAGATATACTTAGAACCAGTACGCGATTGGTATATCTTTCTACTTATTTTCTTGGCTAGTAGAGAAAAAATACTCTTTCTCGGCTCTTTAGAAACTTGCATCTTGACTGATGAAGAAAGAAAAAACAATTCTTATTATCAATTATTGAGCTCGACCTAAATTGACATCTCTTAAATTCAATTACAACTGAAGAAGATATACTTAGAATCCGTACGCGATTGGTATATCTTTCTACTTATTTTCTTGGCTAGCAGAGAACAAATACTGGCATCTCCACCTGCCTTTGCAGTAATGTAGAACTTTCTAGCTCCCACAGTTATTATCAATGACTGAGCTTGACTTAAATTAACATCTCTTAAATTCAATTAGAACTGAAAAAGATATAGAATCAGTTGATGCGCGATTGGTACATCTTTCTACTTAATTATTTGGCTAACAAAGAAAGAATACTCTTTCTAGGCTCTCAAGAAACTTGCATCTTGACTGATGAACGAAGAAAAAACAATTCTTGCCCCGATCTCCACCTGCCTTTGCAGTAATGTAGAACTTTCTAGCTTCCACAGTTATTATCAATGACTGAGCTTGACTTAAATTAACATCTCTTAAATTCAATTAGAACTGAAAAAGATATAGAATCAGTCGGTGCGCGATTGGAACATCTTTCTAGTTATTTTCTTGATTAGCAGAGAAAAAATACTCTCTCTCGGCTCTCTATAAACTTGCATCTTGACTGATGAAGGAAGAAAAAACAATTCTTGCCCTGATCTCCACCTGCCTTTGCAGTAATGGAAAACTTTTTAGCTTCCACAGTTATTATCAATGACTGAGCTTGACCTAAATTGACATCTCTTAAATTCAATTACAACTGAAGAAGATATAGAATCAGTTGATACGCGATTGTTATATGTTTCTACTTATTTTCTTGGCTAACAGAGAAAAAATACTCTTTCTCGGCTCTTTATAAACTTGCATCTTGACTGATGAAGGAAGAAAAAACAATTCTTGCCCCGATCTCCACCTGCCTTTGCAGCAATGTAGAACTTTCTAGCTTCCACAGTTATTATCAATGACTGAGCTTGACTTAAATTGACATCTCTTAAATTCAATTAGAACTGAAGAAGATATAGAATCAGTCGGTGCGCGATTGGAACATCTTTCTAGTTATTTTCTTGATTAGCAGAGAAAAAATACTCTTTCTCGGCTCTCTATAAACTTGCATCTTGACTGATGAAGGAAGAAAAAACAATTCTTACCCTGATCTCCACCTGCCTTTGCAGTAATGTAGAACTTTCTAGCTTCTACAGTTATTATCAATGACTGAGCTTGACCTAAATTGACATCTCTTAAATTCAATTACAACTGAAGAAGATATAGAATCAGTTGATACGCGATTGTTATATGTTTCTACTTATTTTCTTGGCTAACAGAGAAAAAATACTCTTTCTCGGCTCTTTATAAACTTGCATCTTGACTGATGAAGGAAGAAAAAACAATTCTTGCCCCGATCTCCACCTGCCTTTGCAGCAATGTAGAACTTTCTAGCTTCCACAGTTATTATCAATGACTGAGCTTGACTTAAATTGACATCTCTTAAATTCAATTAGAACTGAAGAAGATATAGAATCAGTCGGTGCGCGATTGGAACATCTTTCTAGTTATTTTCTTGATTAGCAGAGAAAAAATACTCTTTCTCGGCTCTCTATAAACTTGCATCTTGACTGATGAAGGAAGAAAAAACAATTCTTACCCTGATCTCCACCTGCCTTTGCAGTAATGTAGAACTTTCTAGCTTCCACAGTTATTATCAATGACTGAGCTTGACTTAAATTGACATCTCTTAAATTCAATTAGAACTGAAGAAGATATAGAATCAGTCGGTGCGCGATTGGAACATCTTTCTAGTTATTTTCTTGATTAGCAGAGAAAAAATACTCTTTCTCGGCTCTCTATAAACTGGCATCTTGACTGATGAAGGAAGAAAAAACAATTCTTGCCCCGATCTCCACCTGCCTTTGCAGTAATGTAGAACTTTCTAGCTTCCACAGTTATTATCAATGACTGAGCTTGACTTAAATTAACATCTCTTAAATTCAATTAGAACTGAAGAAGATATAGAATCAGTCGGTGCGCGATTGGAACATCTTTCTAGTTATTTTCTTGATTAGCAGAGAAAAAATACTCTTTCTCGGCTCTCTATAAACTTGCATCTTGACTGATGAAGGAAGAAAAAACAATTCTTACCCTGATCTCCACCTGCCTTTGCAGTAATGTAGAACTTTCTAGCTTCCACAGTTATTATCAATGACTGAGCTTGACTTAAATTGACATCTCTTAAATTCAATTAGAACTGAAGAAGATATAGAATCAGTCGGTGCGCGATTGGAACATCTTTCTAGTTATTTTCTTGATTAGCAGAGAAAAAATACTCTTTCTCGGCTCTCTATAAACTGGCATCTTGACTGATGAAGGAAGAAAAAACAATTCTTGCCCCGATCTCCACCTGCCTTTGCAGTAATGTAGAACTTTCTAGCTTCCACAGTTATTATCAATGACTGAGCTTGACTTAAATTAACATCTCTTAAATTCAATTAGAACTGAAGAAGATATAGAATCAGTCGGTGCGCGATTGGAACATCTTTCTAGTTATTTTCTTGATTAGCAGAGAAAAAATACTCTCTCTCGGCTCTCTATAAACTTGCATCTTGACTGATGAAGGAAGAAAAAACAATTCTTGCCCTGATCTCCACCTGCCTTTGCAGTAATGTAGAACTTTTTAGCTTCCACAGTTATTATCAATGACTGAGCTTGACCTAAATTGACATCTCTTAAATTCAATTACAACTGAAGAAGATATAGAATCAGTTGATACGCGATTGTTATATGTTTTTACTTATTTTCTTGGCTAACAGAGAAAAAATACTCTTTCTCGGCTCTCTATAAACTTGCATCTTGACTGATGAAGAAAGAAAAAACAATTCTTGCCCCGATCTCCACCTGCCTTTGCAGTAATGTAGAACTTTCTAGCTTCCACAGTGACTGAGCTTGACCTAAAATGACATCTCTTAAATTCAATCATAACTGAAGAAGATGTGGAATCAGTTGATGCGCGATTGGTACATCTTTCTACTTATTATCTTGGCTAGCAAAGAAAAATACTCTTTCTCATCTCGTTAGAAACTTGCATCTAGACTGATGAAGGAAGAAAAAACAATTCTCGCCTTTGCAGTAATGTAGAACTCTCCAGCTTCCGCAGTTATTATCAACGACTGAGCTTGACCTAATTCCTCATCTCCTAATATCTACCGTAATAAATACTCTTTACTTCTAGGTGAATTAGCAAGAAAACGGTGGCAGAAGATAAGGTTTAATCTGAAGTCAACTAAAAGCTAAGACGCTGGCAACGCATTATCGCAAACGCGTTTTTTTAAGAGCATCTCTTGCGATTAATAATTTTTCCTGAGCAAAATCCGGGCTTTGGCGCGTTATTTCCAGCTAACCTGTGACACTCAGCAGCGACATCATGCGGTCGTGTTGCGGTGTTTTCCGGCGGTGCAGCAACGCACTGGAGTATCCTCAAAACTCAGACACTCGCTGACGCGTAGCGGGGACCAAAAGGTCCGTCATTATGGACGCGAACTCTGCGACGGTTCATAACGTCGGCACCGTTCATTACACAGCACGTCACCTGGCAATCGCCTGCGAGGAACTGCTCGAGCCGCCATCATGCGATAACGTTACCCCTTGGAAGGCGCGCGTCGGGGCTTAGCAGTGACGTCATTCCTATGGCAACACCCCGACGCCGACGTCAGCGCGGTCCGCAGTGGTCGCGCACCTGCGTACAAGAAGGTCCTCATCAATCATTTCGCGATGTTAAGTGTACGCACGCATGTGACTCCTGCAAAAGCTCGGCGCATCCACCAGAAAATGCATCCAGAGGTTACCTGTGCGTCACGTGGACGCGAGAGTGGAATATAATGCACGTAATTCCTCTTCTTGTTTATCGCGTTCTATATTGCAGTGTTGTGACATGAGCCATAATTCAGTTAACTTTTGATTGTTCTCTGCAGATTATCGTAACCGAAATGATGGCTCACGTCATTTACTGCAACGCTTGTACCTATAATTTACTGACTCAATATTAGAGTTGAGTAGGTATATCACGTATCTAATTTATCTTACAAAATTGTTTTATTTAATAAATAGTTCACGCTTTGTTCACATAACAAATTAAAAGTTATCTGCGGTTTAGCTACAGTTAACAATTATAATAAAAACCAATGTGTATCCCTGTAGATGTTTATTCATCGTGAATGACCCATATTGAGGTGGACTTGGTGGTTATGGGTGCAGATTATTTAAATATGCACCTAGTAGTAGTGCCAAAACATACAGGTGTCCCGCAATTAGGCTGCAATATTTTACCAGTTCTGCGATCAAAATTAGGACTAAAATTTAGTAAACATTTTTCGAAAAATTCATTCTAAGGGAGCTAGGGCCCCTCAAAAGGGGTAAAAAAAATAGTTAATTCTTCAATTTCTGAGGAACAGCTTACGATAAGGTCACGAAATTTCGAACTTTGTCGTAGATTTTTGTGCTGAACAAGACTAATGTAATGGTTTTTGGCAAAAGTTTCAGGGACGTGCGTGAATGGAGGGGTCGCGGACATTCTTTTATCGAACTTTTTTGTACGACGTCTTGGGTCAACTGTGAGCACAAATTTGAACTCCTTGTACATTTTTGCGTAAAAAAGGTGCTCTAGTTGAAACTCGATAGCTCAGGCCGTTTTTGAGGAAAATCGATTTGAAGTTCTTTTTCCACGCCGAAATTGTGCAAAATTGATGGGATAGAGTATGGAAAATTCATTTTCTTGTGATTTTCTTTGGAATTTCAAGCATATGAGATGCAAGTAGGTTAAACTTGTTTGTTTTTTGCTGATCATGCAGCATCTGAAAATTTTAGGTTTTTTGAGTGCCACAGTTAGGTACCTACTTTTATACCACGAAATTGAACTTTCAAGTCGATTTTCCCCGAAAACGGCTTGAGCTATCGAGTTTCAACTAGAGCACCTTTTTTTTGTAAAAATGTACGGGTATCAAATTTGTGCTCACAGTTGACCCAAGGTGTCGTACAGAAAACTTCGATACAAAAATGTCCGCGACCCCCACACTCACGCACGTCCCTGAAGCTTTTGCCAAAAACCATTACATTAGTCTTGTTCAGCACAAAAATCTACGACAAAGTTCAAAATTTTGTGACCCTATCGTAAGCCGTTCCTCAGAAATTGAAGAAATAACAATTTTTTTTAACCCCTTAAGCCCCCTTTTAAGCCCTAGCTCCAATGAATTTTTCGAAAAATGTTTACTAAACCTTTAGTCCTAATTTTGATCGTAGAACACACTGGAAAATATTGCAGCCTAATTGCGGGACGTCCTGTATGCTTCATGATAAAGAAAGCGTAGGGGGTGTCAATTTCAGGTAATGAAACTTTTATGTATTCAATTAGTCAATGTTAAATTTTCTTCGTCAATTTTTGTTTTCGGATTTGAAGGGAGGAGGTTTTGGTGGAGGGTGGTGCATCTTTTGACTTCAATTGGTCTCCTTCGGTTGTAGACAGTTCAAGGGTAAAATTTTTGGTGTTTGCGGTTTGAAGGTTGCAATTTTTTGCCTTCAATTAGTTTTAAAGTTCCTCCATGTAAATTTTTTGTATTTGAGGGTTGAACAGGGGATGAAATTTTTCCATTTTCGTTGCTAAATTTATGTTGTTGCAGAAAAAACTTGCCTACTGCACTACGCAACTGGCAGAACTGATTTTTTTACGTTCAATTATACTCTCTTCCGGTTGTAAATTTCTTCCCAGTTAATTTTTTGTGTTTGAAGGTTGAAAGAGGTTATCTTCGGGGGTGCAATATTTTGCGTCCATTTAGTCTCCTCTAGTAATAAGTCGTCAAAGGATTAAAGTTGTGCTTCGAGGTTGAAGGAGGTAAGTTCTAGGGGTGCAGTTTTTTTTTTGTTTAATTCAACTCTTCCTGTTGTAGGTGAGCTAACGGCTAAATTTCTTAAAAGACAATTTCTTGCGTTTGAGTGTTGAAGGGGGTGAGTTTCACATTTTTTAAGTTAACTTATTCTCTTCAAGTTGTTAGGGGTTCAAGGGTTAAGCTTCCACCGTCCAAGTTCATTGTGTTTTGATGTTGGGGGTTTATTACCGAAGAAATACGAAATTAGAAAGCCAAAGGGGGTGAAGATTAACCACGGTTAAGTAGAATCACTGAAAATAACAAGAAAATACACCAATTTCGCAAATGAAGCTTATGGGGGGTTGAAATATTGCGATAGGTTGTTAAAAAAAGTGAAAAAGGTAAACGTTGTCCATGAGTTCGATTCATTTCCAAAGAAAAACGAAATTATGCGAAATACTTATACATACCTACCTCCTGCGAAGAGGGCTGAAAAATTTTAAAAGGCAAACTGAATCCAAATGAGTTGAATTTACTACCGAAGAAATACGAAATTAATCGAATTTAGCAAAACAGACGCCTAAGGAGTTGAAAAATTGTAAAAGTGGACGAAAAGTCAAAGGGGGTTAAAATTAACTATAATTAAATGGAATTACAGAAAATAACACAAGAAGAAGTTTAATCAAGCAAAGGACCCCGCACACTTCTTATGGGAAATTTAGATCGATAGATTTTTTTTGTTTTTTAATATGTTGTAGCCAGGGCGATGCTGATTAAAACGTCTCACGGGCGCAACCTTGTGCGGCCTACGGTTTAGCCGGTAGAGCGCCCCAAAGACAGGTCCGAACTCCATGAGGCAAATAATAAAAAAATCGATATCTCAGTTATCTTTGAAGTTAGAGCCTTGGCTCAAAAAGTCTTTGGTAGATATTTTGCCAAACTATCTTGGCATGTACATAGAAAAACAAGTGACGGTCTTTGATAAGAGGATTTAACTTTTATTTATGTACTTTTTTAAAAGGGGTTGTATACATATAACTACGTCCAAGCGAAAACTTTAGCCTGCTCTATTTGAAGTTCTTCTCCTTTATTAGCGTGGTGGTATTAAGAATATATTCAGTTCGATATACAGAGTGGTCCAACATCTGTTTTCAGCGGCAAAATAACACTTTACATTGATATTAGAGTTTTGAATTTTTTGCATGGTGACTGGGTACCTAGTAAACGCCTTTCAGATGAAGTTGGATGTTTAATTTTACCAAACATATGACTCCACAGGATTTCAAATATAGATTTGAAATCTCGTGTAGTCACAATAGCTAGGTACAAAAAATTAATAGTTTTTGTCCATAATGTGGTTATTTGGTTATTTTGAGCCTTAAGATTATGATAACAAGATTGTTTAATTTTTTAACGTCAGGTTATAAAACTGCACAAGACAAAATAATAGTAATTTTTGTATCCGAAGGATTCAATATGGCGACCATAAGAGAATCAAAAGTTGACTATCTTTGCTCAAAGTCTAGAAGGCTTAGAAGATTTCTGTCGATGCCATTCGACTGACAGCTATCAAAAATAGGAGATTTCCAAGTTTCATTTAAATAGCATCAATCGTTAGGGAGATATTAATTTCTGTCGCAATTTTAAGATTTTTCGGGATAACTCATTAACGAGTCAAGATATCGGGGAGCTCTCTTCAGATTCTTAATCACAAGAAAATAGCGCAACTTTTGTCTGATTTCACCGACTTCGTATCTCTTACCGGTTAAGAGACGCCAATGGTGAGCAGTGAAAAAGGAACCGCCCTGTATATGTTTGATATATTACGATAATAAAGGGAGGTAACTTCAAATAAATCCTGGTCTATTTGAAGTCATTTCCTGCCAAACGTCCAGCATGGAAGTATACAACGCCTTTTAAAAAATACATTATGGCCTTTTTTTGTCAAAGACCGTCATTTGTTTTTCTATATGGCATGACAAGAGAGCTTGGCGAAATATCTACCAACGACTTTTTAAGCGAAGGCTCTATCTCCAAAGATATCATGGTCTTTGGGACGCTCTAACGGCCAAACCGTGGGCCCCACAAGGTTGCGCCCGTGAGACGTTTTAATCAGCATCGCTCTGGCTACAACATATTAAAAAACAAAAAAAATCTATCGATCTAAATTTCCCATAAGAAGTGTGCGGGATCCTTTAGCTCTTGAAGGGTTGAAATATTGCGAGGGGTGTTGAAAAAATTTATTATCGTGGAAAGACAAAATTGCGCGAATTTGGCCAAATATCGTGAAAGGAGTTGAAAAATTTTAGAGGAATGAAAAATAATTAAAATGACTTTAAATTACCGAAAAAATACAAAAATGCGCGAAACTTGTAAAATAGCACTGCAAATATTATTAACAACAAAAATTTTCTTGTTTGGCGTTTGCGGATTGGCAACGAAATTAACTGGGCTCACCAAAAGGCTAGCACTAACTCCCATTCCAAATTTCATTAAAATCCGTTCGGCAATTTTCGGGAAATCTATTTGGGGACATGGCATCGATCTATCATTTATCTCATAACCAGTATTGCCATTGCCACAATAATTTGTAACAACCCTGTCTATGTATCCACTTTGACATACAATTAATGCTCAAAACCGCTAAAACCAAATACTTAATTCAATTTTGGTATTTAGTGAAATATCTCTACACAAGAATTTGTGCCATATATTGAAATAAGCGGATTAGGCTCCTAATAAAATTGTAAATCTTATAACAGAAAAATAAGAGAAATTTTTAATATAAATAACGGTTTTTCGTCTCATTCTGCAATAAGCTTTATGTAATGGAAGGAAAACCGTCAAAGAAATAGCGGTTTTTCCTCTTTCCGTAAGAAATTTTATGACATTGCTAAACGGCGTGTTTTGTTACATAGCGGGAATCCAGCCAGAGCTGGGAGTAACTTTAGAAAAAAGTTACTTTTATGTAACTAGTTACAAAAAGTAACTAAGTTACTTAGTAACTAGTTACTTTTTTTCTCCCTGCGAAAAGTAACTATATCTAGTTACTTTACTGAAGTAACTTGTAACTAGTTACTTTTGGTAAGTATCTAAAGACATAAAAAAGTAACTAGTTACTTTTCATGTATCTAGTTACTTTTCATGTATTTAGTTACTTTCCAACGTAACTAGTTACTTTTTATGCAATAAGATACTTTTACAATAATATCAACAATTTTCAGAAAAGTTGTATTTCTATAGGCTGGGTAAAACAGAATTTTTTGATGCCATAATTCATCTGCCCATTAACATTTTCTTTTTATTTACTTTTGAGATTTTGACAGATTGTGAGGTAAGAGAAAATTTGATAGAAATGAGAAATCAAAAAATGAAATTGCTCAGGTAAATTTGCATCAAAACAACTAACTTTTGTGGTGTTTTTGCGTTTTTCGAAAATCTCAACATTTCACCGATTTCTTCGATATTTTTGAAAATCTAGGGTGGCCGTGACTGCACTTCCGGTCAAGTATGATACATGTTTCTAACTCAGAAAAAAATTGTACATTCCGAATCCGTTGAGAAAAAGGTGTCATTCTATTTGAAAAAACAAAGTTAAGATCATTTCCGGTTGATCCGGAAGTGGAAAAAATTCCCTTAATATACGCGCAAGTGTCCCCTTCCGTGCGGGATTGGCCAGCTTTTATTTCAATTCAATATTTAACTTTCTTTATTACATCCAAAGATATTCAAGAGGTGGGAAGTTTTAAAAAACCCTGTATGGGCTGTATGTACATATCATGATCATTTATAATTTTAGTGGACCATGATCTTTATTCTTTGGTTAGTAACGCAACGCAATGAAACTGGCTTGCTCTAATTTATCATAAATCTAGATGCACCTATTGGTACAAAATAATTTTAATGATCCTCCTCCGAAATTGTCGAGGTATTTAATTAAATTTAAACTCAATCCCAATCGTTTCTATAACATTAATGAAAGTAACTAAGTTACGCCAAAAGTAACTAAAATACTGTATCAGTTACTTACAGAAGTATTTAGTTACTTTTTAAAAGTATCTAGATACCAAAAGTAACTAAGTTACTTCAAAAGTAACTAAGATACTATATCTAGTTACTTTTCATAAGTAACTTGTAACTAAGTTCTTTTTTCAGTAAAGTATCTAGTTACTTCAGTAACTTAAGTTACTTTTATGAAAAGTAACTTGAAAAGTATCTAGTTACTTTTTCAAAGTAACTTTCCCAGCTCTGAATCCAGCTTAGTGTATGAAAGTACGATTGCAATGACAATTTAGCGGCGGCAAAATGAACTTTTACTGACTAGACATTAAAAGACCATCAAAATATCACCTGTCTGCATGACAATTGACCAACACTGATAAGAATAATTGCATATTGAAAGCAATTCCTGGTCTCGCTTATGAAACTCTAGCCGAAATAAATAAATTATTTTTTACCTAGTTAATAAAAATGATCCCTTTGGCTATACCCTGTATAGGATGTCCCAGAACTCGTACCTAGACTCTTGAATTTTGTAAACTGAGTCATTTTAGAGACATTTTACTAAAACTCAAAATAATTATACTTTGTGTTTGAATTATTTGCTTTTAACTATTTTGTGCATTAATTTTATGTCAAAGTAAGTGCATAATATGAACCTATGTTTCATGGCTTTCAAATCAAAAAAAAATGCAGCAGAGAAGCGGCTGGAACCTCCCCATCGCGTGGATCTTTGTATTCTGTGTAGATAGTAGTCAATTCAACAGAATTTTTTTAATCCTTGACTAATTTCGCAATTTTCTGACAAATATCGACATCACCTCGGACATCACCCATCACATTTGACAATATGTTCCTTTTAAGGTTAATCTTTTGCCACCTTTTTGACAATAACTGCCACTTTATGTCATCCACTGTCAGCCCGCTCCCTTTTATTGAGAAAGAATTTTTTCTCTATTTTCTACTGAAATGGCCGAAACTGTGAACACATTTTTAGAACCAGAATTTGATCGCCTTTCTAATGGCGACATAAAAAATGAGGTCTTGTATTTAAAATTTTAAGTTGATATGCTTAAATGGGACTTCCCGTGGGCCAATTGCTTTCAAAAGCCTTTCAGGTCACCCGATCTCCATGTACCAAATTTCAGTCAAATCGATTCAGTAATTTGGGCTATAATGTATTTTTACCGTTATTATAAAATTTCGCTTTTTTGATCCAAACAGCGCTAAATGCTAATTAATTTTGTCCTATTAAAAACCAGAATTTGAAGACCTTTCTGATAGTGACAATAAATGTTTCAAAAACTTGTTTTTAATGGTCAATTGAAAAAATAATTTTAAATTTGGAAATTGGTGTGCCAAAACGGCACTTTCCGTGAGTCGATTGAATTCAAAATTTGTTCAGCTCTTCGACGTGTAATACAATCCCCATGTGCAAAATTTCAGCCAAATCGGTTCAGGGGCTTGGGCTGTACCGCGATTTTAAAGTCCGATAAAAATCAATTTTTTTTTTATTTTTGGTCAAAAGGGCACTAAGAATGAATACACTTTTAGAAGCAGAATTTGAAGGTCTTCCTTATGGTGAAGTGAAAAATGGGGGTTTGCATTTAAAATTTAAAAGTTGATGTGCCAAAATGGCATTTCCGGTTGCACGATTGGCTCCAAAAGCTTTTCAGATCTAAGTTAGGTTACGAGATGCCTATGTTCCAAATTTCAAATAAATCGGTCTAGTAGTTTTGGCTGTGGCGTGATTACAAACGAACGTACGTACGTACATACACACAGACACATTTTAAAAACCCCTTTTTTGGGTTCCTGAGACCTCAAAACGTGAAGATCTGGTGCTATCTCAAATTCGAAAATTTTAGTGATTGCAGTAACCTCCCTTTTTTTTTAAATTGTGATGGGGTTGGGGAGGTTAAAAAGAGAAAAAACTGATGAGCACAATGTTTCCAGAGCTATGACTTACGGTACATCTACAAAAACAGTTTTGCCAAAATAATATTTTAGTTACGTAATTTATGTTGGCATTTCTTGAGCCGATCAAAAATAGGTACCTACTTTTAAAGTCGGAAGACTTTCTAAAGAACGCAGGGTTATGTGGGTCAGGCTTTTTTTTTGTTGGTTTGCTAAACGGATTGTTAGTTCCGTCAACGCAATTGAAAGCAAGTTTAACAAACCAACAGAAAAACCTGGCTCACACAACTCTTGTTCGTTTTAGAAAGTGCTCCAACTTTACATTGATAAACACACAGAGTTTCCTTTGACAAATATATGAAATATTCAACAGAAAAATAAACTAGATCGATTGTAGATTTGCCTCTTCCAGAACGGAAATCCGTGCATAGCATGCAGCAAAATTTATGCTTTCATAAAATATTTTTATTATTAACGCACGACCCCAGCCAATGTTACAAAAAACTCCCTTTAATTAAATGGAGACCCGTCCCCGACCTTTCAAACGAAAAACTTCTCTGTTAGATGAGTTCGTCAAGAGACGCGGGCTCATTAAAGCTTTGTTGCAGCAAATTTCCAAAGTCAAACAATGTTTAAACTATAAATTTCAGGAGCTCAACGAGGCCATAAATCGCTGCGGTTTATTTCAAAGTCTCCAAGATCGATACGTGCCCCTATAGTCCTGCAGAAAAATAAATGGGAAGATCAAAAAAATTATGGTAGGTAAATAAACCAGCGGCTATGAAAACGGGTTTATTCAAGACTGAAATAAAAGGTGAATGTTTTGCAGGAAATCTACTGAGGATGAAGAAAAATAAATTGCCGTTCACTGTTATTAGGACCGAACAGAAGGGGAAATTGCAATATTGATTCTGGAGATTGCAGGTTTTTGGAGCGTTGAACTGTGACCTGGGGTGAAGCCTCCACATGCACCACACATATGCAGAATTATTAATTTGATTATTTTTTAGCGGCTTGCTTGCAATATCGATGCGAAAAAATTTCAATTTTCGGCATCAAGGACTTCAAAACTTTGTTTGCATGGTTCACGGCCAAAACTTCATTAGAGACTTCAAAATGAATTTACAAAAACTTTAATTTTAAAATATTTGTCAGCGGGTCATAGAACATCAAAAGTTTTTGGAAATCACTTTGCAATTTCAATTCCATTAATATTGTAATAGTTATTCATGCATCAATTTTAATCCCGGATCTAACTTTACTCTTGAGTTGCAAGTAATTTCTAAAATGTCGTCTGTCTATTATAATAATAATAATAATAATAATATATATTTCATTTTCATCAGGATTTTTACAAATCATTAAAAATAAGTCAGGATGAGGTATACAATAAACACTATAACAAAACATTTAAGACAATCAGTCAGTCAAAGTTGGCCTGAAAATATTCCTCCAGAGTATAAAATGGGCTATTCGTTAACAATTTTTTAACTCGAGCCTTAAAAATTGTAGTGTTGTTTAAAGTTTTAATGCCACTGGGCAGGTGGTTATAGAGACGAATTCCTGTCTGCGTTGGTCCTTTTAGTTTGGCTGAGAGTCTACATGAGCCTAACGCTAGATCATTGCCATTTCTAAGTTCATAATTGGTAACTATATCAGAAACTTTGTAGAGTTTGGACAAATTCAGTTTGATGTACATAATGGTTTTGAAAATATACAGCGAGACTACAGTTAAAATTTGTAGGTCTGTGAAAAGCTGCCGACATGAGCATCTTCTGTCCTTACTAAGCATTGTTCTTATTATTTTTTTTTGGAAAATTAAAACATCTTTTACAGCAGGTGAGCCACCCCAGCAGACAATCCCATAACCCAAGACCGAGTTTACATAACCATAATAATAATTAAGCAGAGCCTGACATGTAACAACATCTCTAAGTTGCCATAACACATAGCAGTGAGTGGAAAGCTTCTTAAGAATACTGACAATCTGAGAGCTCCATGTCAAAGTCGAGTCAATGGAGACGCCAAGAAACTTGACAGTTTGGCTAATGGGTATACTCATTGTACCCATTCTTATAAGTGGACTGCATTGAACCTCCTTAAGTGAAAAAAGCACACAATCCGTCTTATTATTATTCAGTATTAGACCACTGTTCGCACAGTACTCTTGCATTTTTGCTATACAGTTTTCACTACCCCTTACAATGTTATCAATTGTAGCCCCTCTCACCAGGCTAGAAACATCATCAGCATACAGTGTGAGATGCTCCTCAGCGAAGGAATCAATAATATAATTTATAAAAATTATGAATAGTACCGGCCCTAGGGTACTACCCTGTGGCACCCCGGATGTCACCATCGCAAGATCTGACTTGTAACTATTTTGCCCACTTCTAAGAACAACACACTGCTGCCGCCCTGTCAAATATGAGGACATCCACTCTAATGGCTTTCCCCTAACTCCATACTTCATCAACTTGTCAAGAAGTATGGAATGGCTAATGACATCAAAGGCCCTGCTCTGGTCGAAGAACAGACCAACCGCCTTATGTCTTCTGTCAAGGGCCTCCAGAATCTGATCCACGAGCTGTATAAGGGCACTTTCTGTGGACATACCCTTTCTGAAGCCGAACTGGATCGGAGATAAGATGTTACATCTGTCAATGAAGTCAATTAGTCTTGCACAAAACGCATTTTCATATACTTTGGAAAATACAGACAAAATGGCAATCGGCCTGTAATTCGACATTACCTTCACGTCACCCTTTTTAAAGACTGGTTTAATATTGGCAACCTTAAGTTGCGTAGGGAACACACCCTGGCAGAAAGACGCATTGACGATCAAAACAAGGGGCAACAATATGTACTCAACAGCATGTTTAAGAAGTGAGCAGGGCACGCCATCATCTCCGCTAGCATCCTTCTTAGAGACATGCATTATAATTTTCCTCATCTCAATTTCTTCAGTGGGCTGCAGAAACATTGTTGCGGTATTATGTTTAATAGTGGCTTGGTGAACAGGAGTTTCCCGTGTTTCCTTTAATAAATCCTCAACTACACTTACAAAGTAAGAATTGAAAGATTGAGCAGCCTCTCCCATATCCTCAAGCTGCTCCCCATGCTGGTTAACAATAACATTGGGGTAATCCCCTTTTTTGCGTTTACTTAGTGATTCCCTATTAAGGATCTGCCAAACCACTTTCGACTTATCCCTAGCATGACTGATCTTATTATCATAGTACAATTTCTTTGCTTGTCTTATGGATTCTTTATATTTTCTAAGGAGAACTTTATATCGCAATAAAACACTAGCGTCATTAGTTTCTTTATAGACTCTATGCACTTCCCTGACGAATTTACCTTGGTTAATTAAGGTGTTGCTCATCCAGGGGTTACTGTTTACTCTGTCTTTATGATTTTTTATTGGTATAAGAGGAAACGCCTCTTCGACTAATTTTTGGAACTTTTCAGAAAATTGGGCAAACAATTGATTTGCATCCTGTTCAATAGAATAAGGCTCTGTAGAGCCCCATTGCTCCCTGGATAGGAGGGTCTTGAATACACAGATATTATTTGTATTTTTAAAATTGCGAAAGTAGGCTTCTGTGAGAGGTTCACCATTAGACACGTAGCACTCATAGGTAATAATTTGCATATAATGGTCAGAAAGATCACTTTTAAGAACATCTGCACATGCGTTAACCACAACATTAGTGAAAATATTATCGATTATGGTCATGGAAGTGCCCCTCAAGGTGGTCTGTACCCTAGTGTAATCGAAAATAGTCTGTTTAAAGCCAAAAGAATCAAAAATGCTCAGGGTGTCAACAGCATCTTTTGAGTTAATGCTTGCATCAAAATTAATGTTGAAATCTCCACAAATAAAAATTTTAGCCTTTTTTGATCTATTAATCCGAGACAGGTACTCCTCAAGGTTATCCTTAAACAGCGCCATGTTACCATCTGGCGCTCGATAAAAACAAGCCACAATGACTTTTAAACTTTCAAAACAGATACATACATGTGAAAATTCTAAATGAGAATCAATTTTGACTGGGGATTTTAAATGAACATTATCATAAATTAAATCTTGAAGAACAAAAATGGCTGTGCCTCCCCCACTACACTTCTCACGAGTAGACATATGGACAAGAACATACGGGTTGAGGTTAACTCGTCCAATGATGTCGGAAGGACACCGAGTCTCTGATAAACAAACTACCTGTGGGTAGCCAATACTAGCTAGGTAAACTATTAATTCTACAACTTTGGATCGAAGGCCACAAATATTCAGATGGCAAATTCTGAAGTCTTGCCTGTAATTCCCCCCTTTTGTTGGCGTTACTTCCAAGTCTTCATCACTCCTTAGATGATTTGTGTCTTCGGGTCTCGGTTCCGTTATGTCTGTTGATTCTCCCGTGTTTTCCACTGAAAAAAACGGCTGATGCAAGCGCCTTCTGGCCATTTAGCTGGATCCATAGCTGATTCAATGTATTCCCTTTGCATAACGACCTTAAATGACGAGTAGTATTTTTCATTTCTGGTTCGAAGTTTTTCACATGTTACATCAGTCCCCACAGGAAATTATGAACAAATTATGTTATTTTGGCAAGCTTTATTGATATGCTCATTCAAGCTGTGAAGACAAAAATTAAGAGGTATCAAAAATGGAGTTCCAGATTTATAGGAAAGATTGTAGAGCACAACAAAATAATTATTACAAAAATTAACAAAGTTCAGGGATTTTGAAGAGGTGTAAGAAACTGTTTTGTTATACAATTTCGTCATCAATTTATTTGCTACTACCTACACTCAGTTTAACTAATAAATTAAATTGAAGTAATAAGTACCGCCCTCGGTACACTTAGCATAATTAATAATGATAACTATAAATAGAAATTAACTAAACATTAACTTACCATATGTTGAGCTTACGCGATGCCAAAAACTTCACTTTTCCTTGAAGCTTTATTCTTCAAGCTTCTTTTGGCCCAAAATTTTGAAATATCAGAACACCGAACACAAGCAAACAAATTTTGCGATTTTATTGATCCCCAAAGTTCAGAATTCTTCGTCCACTTTGATAATAACTCGCAGGATGAAGCCGTGAAGATTCTAACCTGCTTGCCCAAAAATATAGCGGTTTCGTTAACAAATTATGAAAAAGAATTCGATGAAGCCAAGCAGAGACTACCAAAATCCACCCATTTAATAATTCTGCAGAAGTTAAATCACCTGCGATATTCCAAAATTCAAAGAGGTGATGTGGTAATCTTCAAGACGGATTTGGAAGGATTAAATTATATTTCAAAACAGAGGCAACTCAGAAGATCAGAAGTTTTGGTTTTCGTCAATCCTCAGCAGATCTTCTCGATTTGCTTCTACTGCAGATTAAACCGTACAGCTCTAATACTACCACTTGCTCGCAGAAATTTTAGAAAAAAATTTGAAGTAGGATTCATTAATTATTTTCCACACGTTTATTGCACAAACCGACGAAAAAATATTTGTAAAAACGCAATAGGCTCAGAATATTTTCTCCTGGCCACTTTAGCTGAAAAGTTGAATTTTAAGTTTCGACTCAAGGAATATCCCACAAGAAACTATCCTCTTGCCTTTGAGAAATCACGAAAATCACTTCAAGATTTTGGCATTGGAGGTTTAAACTTCTATTCAGATCGATTGCATGATTTGCAAATCAATTTTATGGTCAGGCTGGAAAATACGGTTTGTGTTTATATGTACAGGAGAAGTTTTATCCACGATTCAAAAACTGGTCTTAAAGCTATTTTCAACATAACAAATGCTAGTATTGGAGTGATCGCTGCGGTTATCCTGACTGTATTTATAGCATTTTTTGAAAAAAAAGTTAATCACTACTTAAGTTCTAACCCGAAAATTATTTTAAAAGTTCTCCTAAAAGCTTTTATAGAACAACCGATTTCCTGGAAAATAATACCAGTAAAAAGCTCGTGCTTGATAATATGTAGCTGGTGGATGTTTGTTATGCTTTACAATCTTTCCTACAAGAGCCAAATTACAGCTTTTGTCATCAATCCTCCCATTGACAATATAGAAAATATCAATGATCTTGTTGAAAGAGGATACAATCTTTTGACTGATTCGCGCTATACTTCAGATGCAGACAAAGTTTTGGACATGAATCATCTGCATGGAAAAGCTATGTAAGTAATTACGTCTATTTTTAGTAAAATAATTACTTTAAATTGCAGGATAAAAGTTGTCAATAAAGGTGATGATCTTTGCAATTATTTCAAGCTTATTTCTACAGAGAAATCTGCAGTTTTTACAGATTATTCTCTAGTTTTCTACCACCTCTTCTTTTATTGTGAACAGAACCATGGCTAGTCCTGTCCAACCGGTGCTACAGGGATGGCCGATAAATCAGGATTTTCCTTACACTGAGGAGCTTATTTTGAAAGCTGAATGGATTAAGCAGGGTACGATTTTTTGCAAATAAAAAAACTATTGTCGGTTTTTAGGTGGATTTTTCAAGTTTTGGGAACAAAGGGCGGTATTGCAGGAGCTTAACAATTTTAACTATCACAAGACTATGGGAAGAAAGGAGAAAATAATTAATTTTGGTACTTATATTCCCCACTTTGAGTTGTATTTGATCTTTACAGTCATTTCAATTTTCGTTTTCTTTTTAGAACTTTTGTGTAAGTGTCAAATTTTTTCCAAATAAGTTTTGTTTGAATGTAAAACATTCAAAAACTGTAATCTTGACAGCACTGTGTTATTGTTATTTAATAAGAAGTTGAACATGGTACTCCTCTTCCTCCTCAGCAGATTCTTCATTCATCCATATGACGATGCGAGGGGAAAGGGGGGCAGTTTCAACCAGTTTTTGTAAAAAACTTCGATTGTCGAAGTTTTATGAACAAATGTAACTTTTTTCAACTGATTATTTGAAACTAAATATATCTCAGCATATTGATTCACGCATTTTTGTTTTTCAGATTTTGTGTGCGGTAGTTTCAACAAACAATTCATCGCCCAACAATTCACCGCCGAAGCAATTCACCGCCGACTCAGCGGAGCGAATTGAGCGTGCTAACAACTATCCAGAAAAAAATAGTGAATGCTGCAAAATGTCTAAGTTTCTTCCTGGAGAATGAATTAGGAGCTTTCTGAAAAAGTCTAAATCTGAACTGTCCTAGAATTCCTTCATGACTAGCCTCTGTAATTTTTTTAAATCGATCCTTCCATTAGTTTTTCCTCACTTTGGCGACGAAAATTACCGCGTTTGAAAGTTTGAGGTAGTATCTAATAGTACCACGTTTAAAACGTTGACTTTGTAGAGAATCTTCATTATTATCAAAGGCCAAAACTATCACGAGGGTGTTCTTGTAAATTGTAGAAACTATAAAGTCTCGCGTGAGGATTCCAAATCGCTGAAGCGTGTTCATAGCATCACAAAAATCTTCCACTTTTCCTACTTGGATAATGAAGTTGTATTGACTTGAATTTTTTAAGTATTTTGTACTGAAGAGAATTTTTGTAAAGCTGAGATTAAGAAGAGAAGAGACTGCTGAGTTCTACTGACTTCATTTAGAGGTGAACGGTAGACAATGCTTTGTTCTTTTAAATAACTCACCCATAGAACTAGTCAAAGATTTTCTTTTCAAGATTTCTTCACTTCAAAACTCCGGAATTCAAGAAGAAAGTTGCAGGAAAGATCTAGGTAAAATTTGCCAATTTTCCGAGCTTAGCCTCGATAGCACAGGTTACAAAACAAAGATAACATTGGCGAAGGCTTTATTAGGATATTACGGTTATTTACGTCGTTTATTCTACATTTTATTTCATAAACAAATAATAAAAATTTTCTAACAAAAACACCAAGATTGAAATCAACGTAGGTACATATCAAAAACAACACAAAATGAGCTACGTAAGTACCAATTTCAACCTTCTCCTCCTGCTTTGCCTTTACTTTATGAAAGTCAAAAATGTTAAATTTGTCCAAAACTGTCTGCTGTACAAAAAATTCCAAGAACCCTCCTGCAAACAATAATGAATCTTTACCAAAAAATAAATTAGTCACCTTGCTTAATCCATTCTGTCTTCAAGAGAAGATCTTCAGTGAAAGGAAAATATTATTTTATTTATAGGCCATCCTTGCGGCACTGCATGCAACGATTTAGACGATTTATCTCCGCCATTAAAGGAATTTTCCTAACTTGCTGACAATGAAAACGCACATGATAGATAACTGCAGAAAAGTCGTAGATAATTGCTGACCTTTCACTCGCCAAATATTTTAAGTTCATACACGGATCGTCACCAACGTAGACAATTTTGATCCTAAAATCAAAATAAATAATTTATCAACGAAAGTAATTGCTACTTTGCTTTTTCCTTTAACTGATATGCCTCCAAACGTTCTACCAAGGGTGGCAGAATGCGTTTGTCAACCACGAAACTGTAGCCTCTGGAAACAAGTTCGTTAATGTTTTCGATTTTGTCAATGGGTGAATTGATGACAAAAGCTGTAATGTGACTCTTATAAAAGAGATTATAGAGCATGGCAAAAATCCACCAGCTGCCTATTATCAACGTTGATCTATTCATTGGAATTTTATTAGCCGGCTGTTCTATGAAAGCTTTGAGAAGAAGTTTGAATACAGTTCTTGAACCGACGATTTTTTTCTCAAAAAATGATACAAAAATGGCTAGAAGAATCGCTGCACTAATTCCAAGCCCCAAAGTGACCATGTTCAAAATAGCCTTAAGTCCAGTTTTTAAGTCGTGCAGAAAATTTCTTCTATAGATATAGACGTAAACAGAAGTTTCCAATCTCAGTACAAAATCTGCTTGCAAATTCTCCAGGCGGCTTGTATAGAAATTTAATCCTCCCATTGCAAAATCTACATTTGACTTTCTTGTTTCGTTGAAGAGTTCTTCGAAGTTTTTGTTTCGTGATTGTCTAAGACGAAATTTGAAGTTCATTTTTTCAGACAAGGTTCTCAAGAGCTTGTACTCCGATCCTGTGTGGTTTAGGCAAAAGTCTTGTTCCCAATTTAAACAGCCGACGTGATGTGGTAAATACTCAACGAATCCCACTTCAAAAATCTTTGTCAGATCCTTTGAATTACTTGGTAGTATCACAGCGGTCCTATTTAGTGAACAGTAGAAGCAAAGTTTGTGAGTATTTTGATTGGCAAAAACCAAAACTCTTGATTTTCTCAGTCTTCTCTGCTTTGATAGATAATTTAGTCGCGAGAAGTCAGTTTTGAAAATCACTTCATCACCTGTTTGAATTTTGGAATATGCTAGTTGATGCAGGTTCTTGGAAATTATTATGTGAGTTGATTTTGGTAGCATTTCCTTGGCTTGGTCAAAGCTCTTCTCATAATTTATTAATGAAATCACAACATTTTCTTGGAAACAGGTTAGAATCTCCAGAACTTCATCTTGCGAGCTGTTATCAAAGTGAATAAAATATTCCAAACTTTTGTAATTTATGAGCTGGCAAAAAATATTGGTCTGTTCAGGAATTGCAGATTTTTTATCCAAAAGAAACGTGAGAGTTAAAACCGGGAAAAGTAACACTTGCAATTGTAGCATGGCTCATTTGTCACAACCCGCCTTTTGGTGTTTGCAATACCTATTTATTTCCATATAATGATACTATCAATAATTGAGTACCAAGGTTTTAACTTATAATTAAATAAAAGTTCAAGGGCGTGATGGATATCGATTATAAGAGGGACGTTTGTTGCATAATTATTACAACGAAAAATTTAATTAGCAAGAAAAGTAGAAAATTTTGCTGCCTTCTCTCATTACAAACGTGAGGGTTGCAAACAGGATAATCATAATCAAAAGTAAGGCATCTGGGTGGTTTTTACGTAACCCCCATATCCATTTTCGTAAAGAGATAATGAGTAAGTATTTCATTGTCAGATTGAAACACTTTCCGATCAATTTGAATTGGTGTAGTAATCGTGACGTTGTTCTTAAAGTTGATGAGGAAAGGGACAGAATTCGTTGTTTTGACATCGATTTCGCATTTTTGAGATTTGATTTCATGATCAAACAATTGTAAATTGTGGTGGGCATCACGAAAATTTTCTACTTTTCTTATCTGGATAAATTGTTCTTTGAAATAATTCGAACCAAGGGCATATTCCACCAAAAATTTTTGCAACTTTTCCTTTGCACTTTGCAGTTTCTTCCATAAGAAAAGCATTGTGCAAAGTGCAAAGTGTAAAGGAAAAGTTTCAAAAATTTTTGATGGAATAGGCCCCAACTCTTTCCATATATCTAGTCAGAAGCTTTCGTCTCAGGATCAGGATTTCTCCTGGAATGCGTTATAAAATAAAGATAACATCACAATTTGTGTCGTTAAATGAGTACTTCTCTTCATTCTGTTAACAAAATGTATCATCCAAAGCAACATTTTAGTGCCGACACATAATGTCGAAGCACTTTAGATCCGGATAGTACATTTTGTCACAAGCAGCTTGTTGACGTTTGCCACAATTTACCCCAATACAGGTAATGATATTCGATTAAAAATTTAGTAGATTGACCGGAAAACCGCTGGCGCGAGAACTAATAACTAGTTAAATTGTTGGTATCATTGGTATAGTACGCCTAGACCTAGCCAGAGAGCACGTGGCATGCAAATCTACCCAGCCAATAAATGAATTGTTTCACTTTACTTTTCCTTATAATTTTAATCCTCAAATTTTTTTTCGTCCAAAATTTTGAAATATTAAAATACCGAACCGTTGCAAACAAATTTTGCGATTTTATTGACGGTCAAATTCTGCTTAATAAACGCGTTCGAAACTTCGTGCCCCATGAGGAGCCCCGCCGCACCTGGCACCACCAACCGCTGGTGGAGCAAGGAGCTGGCTGTACTCCGGAAGGAGGCACGAAGGAAGTACAATAAGGCGTTCAGTAATAAGCGGGAGGCTGATTGGCAGTCCTACAAGGACGTCCGAAACGCCTACAAAAAACTAGTACGCCAAAAGCAGAGGAAGGCTTGGAGAGACTTTTGCGGGGACGTTGAGTCCACCGCATCGGCAGCCCGTTTGCAGAGAGTTCTATCCAAGAGCACTAATACTCAACCTGGTAACCTCAGGAAAGAGGACGGTTCTTACACCTGTTCCGCCTCCGAAACTGAGCAACTTTTACTCCTAACCCACTTCCCTGGATGCATAACGTCAGACGCCCCTGCGATATGGGCACCTGCCCCCCTCGTCGCCCCTTCACCGGACGACTGGGGGGTGGCGGATGCTGTCGTAGACTCTGACAAGGTATCTTGGGCAGTACAATCATTCTCGCCATTCAAGTCGCCGGGTGTGGACGGAGTTTTTCCAGCCCTCCTCCAGTGGGGGCTGGATATCATTCTGCCACATCTCGTGCGTATCTTCCGGGCATGTATCGTATTTGGATACATACCGGAGGCTTGGAGAGAAGTTAAGGTAATTTTTATACCTAAGCCCGGCCGTAGTGACTATACGCTACCAAAATCTTACCGCCCAATCAGCCTAACGTCCTTCTTATTGAAGACACTGGAAAGGTTGTGCGACAGATCAATACGGGAGAAGTGGCTTCACACCCGCAACAACATGCCTTCATTGCTGGCAAGTCGACCGAGACGGCGTTACACCAAGTAGTGACCCACATCGATCGATCATTAGCATTGAAACACTCTACCCTTGGGGCATTCATAGATATTGAAGGAGCGTTCGACAAGACCTCCTTCAACTCAATAGACACTGCACTCCACGGCTGGGGTATTCCCTCCGCTTTATGTGGCTGGATATCACACATGTTCGAATGGAGATCGGTTAAAATCGACAGTGGCAATGGAGCCTGTTGGGCGCGGGTCGGCCGCGGCTGTCCTCAGGGGGGCGTTTTATCACCGCTCCTGTGGAATCTGGTGGCTGACTCTCTTATCCGCGCCCTAAACGATAAGGGTTTCACAACCATTGGATACGCGGATGACATTGTCATCTTAATAAGTGGCACCTCCCACGGAGTGATAGGAGGCCTTATGCAGACTGCACTCCGGGTAGTTGAAATATGGTGTCAGGATAGCGCCCTGGCTGTGAACCCTCACAAAACAGAGCTAGTCCTATTCACCAAAAAAAGAAGGACCGATGATTTAGAGGTACCTTCAATTTTCGGCGTTCCACTTAAGCTCTCGTCCGAGGTAAAATACCTTGGTGTTTTCCTCGACAGCAAGCTTACATGGAAAAAACACCTAAAGACCAAAACGGAAAAAGCTTGTCGAGCCTTTTGGCACTGCAGGTCAGCCATTGGAGCAACCTGGGGTCTCTCCCCAGGAATTGTTCTTTGGATTTACCAGGCAGTCATAAGGCCCATGCTTACTTACGGGGCAATCGTCTGGTGGCCGAGAACCCGACTAGAAACAGCAAAAAAGGACCTGAGTCATGTGCAGAGACTTGCCTGTCTCGCCATTACAGGTGCCTTGCGAACTACTCTCACTTCAGCATTGGAGACCGCCCTGAACTTGGCACATCTTGACATCCATGTACAAGAGGTTGCCATCAGAACGGCCCTACGACTGAAGGCAGTAGGAATGTGGGGACGGGCGAGGACGGGAAGTCGTCACTCTGGCATACTCCAGGAGGTAATAAAGGACCTTCCGCTTCTGGAGGCGCCAGTGGACCGACGACTACCCACGTTTGGTTTTAACAAACCCTTCACCGTCCTTGATACAGCACCTCCGCCTGAAACGTTCTCAGCTCATTATGATGCTGTGATCTACACGGACGGAGCAAAAACAAAGTTCGGATCAGGAGCAGGGATCTACTCCGATAATCTCGACTTAAATATAACTGCACCACTGGGAAAGTACGCCACGGTCTTCCAAGCAGAAACTGTGGCGGTCACCATTGGAGCAAAAGAAGCTATAAGGAAAGGTACCACAAATAAGAACCTGCTGTTTCTCACCGACAGCAGGGCCACCCTTCAGGCTCTGAGATGTAATAGGAACACCTCTAGCCTACTCCAAGATGCCCTCGATTCCTTGACGGACCTGGCCCAATTAAATAGGGTTAGTCTGGCATGGATTAAGGGGCATGAGAATACAGAAGGCAATGCGGTTGCCGATGGGCTGGCGCGGCGGGCGTCTCGAGAGCCCCTTGGCCCCGAGCCCGCTGTCCCGCTGGCCCTCACTACCGCATATGCCCTTATTTCTAACAGGAGCTACCAGATGGCTGCGGACAGGTGGATAAACTCACCTGGTTGTCGCCATTCGAAAATGCTAATGCCAGTGGTCCAACAGAAAACCACAAAATATCTTCTCAACCTACCCAGAGGTAAACTGCGCTTAGCCGTAGGTATACTTACTGGCCACTGCGGCTTGAATCAGCACCTTCACCGGATGGGCATTACACAAAGCCCCATCTGCAGAGGATGCGAACTAGAAGACGAGTCTATGGAACACGTGCTCAGACAGTGTCCTGTACTCGCCCAATTACGTGGCTCTCTCCTAGGGGAAGAATGGCCAAGTTTGGTCATGCTCGCTGGCGCCCCTCTCAGCACGCTACTCCAGCTTTTGCAGGAGGTCGGCTGGCTCGAGAGTTAGAGTGCGCTAGCGAGCTTGGGAGGCAGCACAATGGGCCAACTGTGGCCTGAGTGCAGCAGTCTGCTTTGGCAGGCCGCCCTCCCCCCCAGAATCCAGAATCCAGAATCCAGACGGTCAAATTTCAGAATTCCTCATCCACTTTGACAATAGCTCGCAGGATGAAGCTGCGGAGATTCTGGCCTGTTTGTCCAAAAATAAGGTGGTTTCGTTAACAAATTACGAGAAAGATTTCGATGAAGCAAAGCAGAGGCTACCTAAGTCGACTCATTTAATAATCCTTGAGAAGTTAAATCAAATGAAATATTCCAAAATTCAAACAGGGGATGTAGTAATCTTCAAAACGGATTTGGAAGGGTTAAATTACATTTCAAAACAGACACCACTCAGAAAATCAGAAGTTTTGGTTTTCATCAATCCTCAGCAGATCTTCTCGATTTGCTTCTACGCAACTCAAACCGAACAGCTGTAATACTACCACTTGCTGGCAGAAATTTTAGAAAAAAATTTGAAGTAGGATTCATCAATTATTTTCCACTCGCTTATTGCACAGACCGACGAAAAAACATTTGTAAAAGAGGAATAGGTTCAGAGTACAACCTCCGGGCCACTTTAGCTGAAAAATTGAATTTTAACTTTCGACTAGAAGCTATCCTCTCGTCTTTGAGGAATCCAGAAAATCGCATCAGGATTTTGATATTGGAGGATTAAATTACTATCCAGAGCGATTGACTGATTTGCAAATGAATTTTATCGTCAGGTTCGAAAATTCAGTTTGTGTTTATGTGTACAGGAGAAGTTTTATGCACGACTCAAAAACTGGACTCAAGGCTATTTTTAGCATAGCAAATGCTAGCATTGGAGTGATCGCTGCAGTCATCCTGTCTCTATTTATAGCAGTTTTTGAAAAAAAAGTTCATGGTCTAAGTGTTAGCCCAAAAGAGATTATAAAAACTCTTCTAAAAGCTTTCATAGAACAACCGAATTACTGGGAAAAAATAAAAGTAAAAAGCTCGTGTTTGATAATATGCCAGTTGGTGGATGTTTGTTACGCTTTACAATCTTTCCTATAAGAGCCAAATTACAGCTTTTGCTATTGACAATATAAAAAACATTAACGATCTCATTGAAAGAGGATACAGCCTTTTGACTGATTCGCGTTATATTACAAACGTGGAGAAGGTTTTGAATTTGAGTCATCTGAATGGAAAAGCAAAGTATGTAGTTAAGTTTATTTAATATTTAATTACGTTGAATTTTAGGATAAAAGTTGTCCATAGAGGTGATGATATTTGCAGTTATTTCAGACTCATAGCTACTGAGAAATCGTCAGTTATTACAGATCATTCCCTAATTTTTTATCACCTTTTCTTGTATTGTGAACAGATTCAGAAAATTCCTTTCTTGTCGGAGACGAGTACCACGTCTAATCCTGTTGAACCGGTGCTACAGGGCTGACGAATAAATCAGAATTTTCCTTTCACCGAAGAACTTGTTTTAAAAGCTGAATGGATTAGACAGGGTACGATTTTTGCAACTGAAAATTAATTATTGCTCACTTTTAGGTGGATTTTTACAATTTTGGGAACCAAGCGCGTTACTGCAGAAGCTTAACATTTTTAAGTATCACAAAACTATGGGAAGAAAGGAAAAAAGGATCGATTCTGCCACGTATATTGCCCATTTTGAGTTGTATTTGATGTGTACAGTTGTTTCAGTTTTAGGTTTCTTCTTAGAACTCTTGTATTACTATTATTATTCTAAAAGGAAATGAAACTTTCGTTTTTCATCACAAATAAACTCATTGTTACTGTCCACACAATTATTACGAATTGCTGCCAGTAAAGGCAATTTCTCAAACTATTTTTGCAGGTATTCATATTGAACTCAAAATTCACAATAAAGCAACGTTGGAACTTTTAAATCTTTGCGTAAGACGGAAGTTTCATTTCCCATTTTTACTATGTATATTAAATTTTGTTTGTATATGTAAGTTTTCAAAGTATTAATCTTGACAGCATCATTATTATTTTTATTTAATAAGAACTTGAAGAAGTTACTTCTATTCATCCCCCAACAGATTTTTCTTTGATTTATACATCAAAATTGATTGTGTCAATGCATATTGACATATTGTTATCCTCCTTAGGAATGTTTAAATTTTTAATCGATCTGAATGCTATAAAACAGATTATTATTATGGAGGTTGGGTCCTGGACTTCCCAACTTCTAAAGTAAAACTTTAAGTATTTATTGAAAAATGTATTTGAAATCAAATAATACAAGTTTTCTCACTAAATGAACTGCGTATATACCAAATCCAAGAATCTGCCTTTATTTTTTACTTTGTGGAAGTCTAAAATGATTTTCTCCAAAATTGGTAATTGCTTTGCTCCCAAAATTCTGGGAGCCCGCTACAAACAATAATGAGCCTTTACCAAATATAGATAAATAATTATCCTGCATTATTCATTCGGTCCTCAACAGAAGATTCTCAGTGGATTTTCGATTGGATTTTGAAAGAATTGTAGGGTTTTGATCCGGAAATGCAACAGCTATCGAATCCGATATAGCCCAGTCAAATTAGACAAAAAATTGGCGATCGAGTGAAAAAAATCCCGGAGTTTTGAAATTTGGCATGGTTGTTCGCTAGTATCTACAGAACATCATACTAAAAGTACCCGAGGGTGGGGGGTGAGCGCGAGGGGGGGGGGGGGGAGCTGATTGAATGTGCATTTTCTGCGTTTTTCGTATATATCTCCGTAAATACCAACCCTAGCGAAAATTACTTCATATACGAAATTAAAGCAGACTAAATTTCCTATCAAGACGGTTCTATTCGTTTTTGTCGTAGGATTCATACTTTAAATGTTATAAGCTTGACAAGTTCTCATATTTACTTGGGATGGCTGCAGCCAAGGAGTTTAAGGTTTTGACCCGCACAAAAATAAGGTAGTGCTGAAAATTGGCACTTATGCTCTACTAGCAGTCCTGAATGACGTGTCAAAAGTTCCGGAGCCTGCGGTGCCGGCGTCCTTTTTTTTTGGTACCGGAAAGCCTTAAGTGATAGTCATACATTATTTTCCGCATAACATGATTATTTATGAACCGATTTGATCGGGATTGGTCTCAAAATGACCACAACGACCTAATCAATACTGATATTACTGGTAGACTCCTGAAATTTTGAGATGAAACATCCTTTTTTTTTCTTGGAGAAATCGAATCGGCTTCGTGTTGCTTTTTTGCGATTATTTCTTCAACGGCTTATCGGGCGACAAAAACGTATAGGATCTTTTCGTTGCAAATTTTATCCTGAACATTTCAGTTCCTACACATTTTTGTCGTCAGATAAACCATTGAGGAGATAATCGGAAAAAAGCAGCGCGAGGTCCTTTTTCGGTGAAATCGTAATTCAGTACCGACTTCGCGCTGCTTTTTTCCGATTATCGCCTCAATGGTTAATCTAACGACAAAAACGTGTAGGAACTGAAATGTTCAGGATAAAATTTGCAACGAAAAGATCCTACACATTTTTGTGGTCCGATAAGCCGTTAGAGAAATAATCGCAAAAAAGCAACACGAAGCCGATTCTGGAGCACAATTTTTCCAAGAAAAAAAAAGGATGTTTCATCTTAAAATTTCAGGAGTCTATCAGTAGTATCAGTATTGATTAGGTCGTTGCGGTCATTTTGAGATCAATCCCGATCAAATCGCTTCATAAATAATCATGTTATGCGGAAAATAATGTATGACTATCACTTAAAGGCCTTAAGTGATAGTCATACATTACCAAAAAAATAGGACGCCGGCACCGCAGGCTCCGGAACTTTTGACACGTCATTCAGGACTGCCAGTAGAGCATAAGTGCCAATTTTCAGCACTACTTTATTTTTGTGCGGGTCAAAACCTTAAACTCCTTGGCTGGAGCCATCCCAAGTTAATATGAGAAGTTGTCAAGCTTATAACATTTAAAGTATGAATCCTACGACAAAAACGAATAGAACCGTTTTGATAGGAAATTTAGTCTGCTTTAATTTCGTATATGAAATAATTTTCGCTAGGGTTGGTATTTACGGAGATATATACGAAAAACGCAGAAAATGCACATTCAATCAGCTCCCCCCCCTCGCGCTCACCCCCCACCCTCGGGTACTTTTAGTATGATGTTCTGTAGATACTAGCGAACAACCATGCCAAATTTCAAAACTCCGGGATTTTTTTCACTCGATTTATCTAATTTGACTGGGCTAATAGTAAGAATATGATCTTAAAAAATGGCCTTTTTGCCACTAAAATGACATTTTTCGAAAAAATGGTACTAAGGTTTTGACTTGAAAGAAAATCAGCTATTATGTTTGCCAAATTTCATCTCGATACGTTTAATAGTTTGAACTGCAGCGTGATCACAGACTGACAGACGCACATACAGACATTTTTCAAAAACCTCTTTTTCGGATTCCCTGGACCTAAAACGCGAAGATTTGATGTTTTTGGCAATTCGATTTTTCGATCAATTTCAGTAACTTGCTGCGATAAAGCATAGAAGTTGATTGTACTTTCGCAGCCTTCGTGAGACCCGAAAATCTTATTTTCAGTTAGTGTAGCCCAATTGTTACGCATAAAATTCACAATAGCTACATCTGGGTACAGTTATATGACTTATGCTATTTAAACAATAAAATTGAACATCAATCATATCATAATAAAATTTTAACATTTTACATAACTTAAGAACGGAACATCAGAAATTAGGTTTTAAGGTCTCTTTGGAAAGAAAATTGAATTCTCTACAAGATTGTAAAAGCCCACAGCTTAAATAAAGTCGCTTGTTTCAGGGAATTAAAAAACTTGAGAATGTGGTAGAAATGAGAATTTTGAATTTTTTTGAAAGATGTAAGCATGCGACGTAGAAAAGGGCCAAAAATTAAAAACGGCACAAGCTGCGCTTCTTTAATGTCCAATTTAAATTTTAAAGAAATTTACACTTTACGTTGTAACCTAAGATCGGATCAGCACATATGAGATTTTAAGGTATCTTTGGAAAGAAAATTTAATTTTCTACAGAACTACGTAATTTTTTACAGCCGCGCCGGGCGGTTTAAATAAAATCTTCAGCTTCTGGGAATTAGAAAACATGGGAGAACATGGATGATGAATTAATGAATTTACCGGTTTCAGGCGATTAAAGCGTTCTTAACATGCATAAAAATAGGCTGGTAAGCAGATCATAACGTTATCTAATGGTTTCTAGACAACAAGCCCATTAACCATTCATGACAACAATGACCCCATTCAAATGCTGTCATCTCGATTGTCAAAATGACGCGAATTCACGCAACATTTTTTTAATTTTGGCTTTAATCGCTTTAAACCGATAAACTATTGAACAAACCTCGGATGTTATGAATCATAACAGACTTAGATGTCTTAAAATCCTCGCTCTCCGAGCTCGGATTTCAATTGACATCTGCGTCTGTTATGATAGTCATAACATTCCTAGGTATGTTAATAGCTATAATGAAAGCTTTGGTTTTTTTAAGAAATCTACTGTCTATATCGGTTCCTTTATCATGAAGCATATGCTTCGACACTACTACTAGGTGCAGATTTAAAAACCACATAAGTTCAAATTAATATGAATCATTGACCGTGAATAAATATTTACAGGAATATACATCTTCCGTTGGCTTTTCTTAACGAAATTTTATTTAATTTTGTACGTATAGGTGAAAGTACCCAACAGTTATTTTTTTTAATTTTCCTATTACTTACCTACCGTTTCTTCTAAATGAACAAAATGTTTCAAATATTAATGGAGTTATGAAAAACATTCTTCAGGGCCTTCAGATGATGTACGATTTATTTCAAATTTTTACGTCTACTACAAACGGTAATGGCTCGTACAGACGAAACGACTGATTTAATGGTTTTAGCTGCTGAGACCACTCTTGTAGAGAACTTAATGTTCTATAAAAAGGTAAGTATACTTTGTTGGGCAATCTTGCTTAGTTTTCGAGATATTTGTGAAAGGTACAAACTGGTACCTACACAGTTTTTCTGAGATACGGATACAGGTACTAATATCGAAGTTAAAGCTATAGAACTTAAATCTCATTCACGTAGTTGTGAATTTACAAAGTTTAACAATCGCCAATAATAGCTGGAAAAATCAGAAGCTGTCACAAATTGTCAAAATTTGTTACGTACCTACGTAAAATGGTTGTGTATAATTAGAGTTTTGCTCTTCTCTACTCGTTCTTTTTTCCTTTTTCGTTTGTCGTAATTGGAGCAGCTTAAAAACAAGATAATAACATTTTTAATATGAAAATTTACACTACCGGTGTGTCCGAGGGGCGGAGGCGCGGAGCCAAAATGGGGTCGTATTTTAATCTCATTAAACAACTCGTCTCCGGGACAAGCAGTCGCCTCGACCTGCCGATGTCCAACCAAACGGTAGTTTTCTTTTGTGTAATGTTTGCTGACAGCAAATTTCATCAGATTAATTAAAGCATCAAGTTGTTTCTTTGGGACCTTCTTATCTGTAACATTTTTTTTTAACAAACACACTTTAAGTGTAAAGTATGGAATAAAATTCCTTAAATTTTTGTCCTTGATTTGTGGGGTAGCCAATTATTTCTTCACACTTCCGGTTTAACCGGAAATGGCCTTAACTTTGTTTTCTCAAAAGGAATGATTCTTTTTTTCTCAACGGATTCGAATTCTACGAATTTTTATGAGATAAAAACATGTATGCCCCTTGACTGGAAGTTAAGTCACGGCTACCCTAGATTTTCAAAAACATCGAAGAAATCGGACAAAAATCAAGATTTTTGTAAATCGCAAATACACCTCAACCTTATTTTGTTGATACAAATTCAACTGCGCGATTACATTATTAAAGAATTCTTTTTGCTATTTTGGAAAGTGAAAAAATTTGAAAAAACAAAGACAAATACGAGAGAAGTGTCATTTCATTTGAGAAAACAAAGTTAAGGTCATTTCCGGTTAAACCGGAAGTAGGAAAAAATAACTGTCCTCTCCTTCAAATCTGCATTACAAAAATAAAATTGACCTGTCCGAGGATTTTTGAATCAAGGGGAAAATTTTAAGAAATTTTATTCCATACTTTACACTCGCACTGTATGTACTGTACATACTCATATAATTTCCTATCAAGACAATTCCAATACTTTGGGAATTAAAATTTTTAGAATGCGAGCCTACAACACCCCAACCACGGCCTTCGTATACATTCCCATCGCCTCCAATCTTTGCAAAACAAAAATAAGTGATTAAAAAAAAATCAACATACCAAAAAATTATATCCAATATCGTCCCATTTATTGTGGTCCATGTGATAATTTTGAATTTCTCTAACTCTCTGTTTACAGTTTTGCAAATTGAAACATGGCGGTCCATCGGAATGATGCACGACGACAAGGGGGCCCGGAATTACTCTAAGTCGTCTAGGAGTGGTTTTACGAGATCTAGCTCCCCAATCAGATCGTGAAATTATTTTAAAATTTGCTGAAAATCACTAAAATAGTACAAGAAAACAATAATAAAGGCTTACGAAGTCTAGCTCTCGAATTATGTCGTGAAATTCCTTTCAAATTTGCTGAAACTTAATAAAATAATATTTAAAAAGAATAATAATAAAGGCTTACAGCTAAGAGCTGGGGGGGGCTTGCGTCTCGATTCTGATCGGGAATTCATTTTCGAACTTGCTGAAAATTAATAAAATAATATTTAAAAAAAACAATAATAAAGGCTTACATCTACGAGGTGTAGCTTCTCGATGAGGTTGCGAAGTTATTTTATAATTTGCTAAAAATGAATAAAATAATATAAAAAAGCAATGATAAAGGCTTACAGCTACGAGATGTTGGATTGACTTTACCAGGTTCTTGATGAGGTCGTGAAGTTATTTTAAAATTTGCTACAAATTAATAAAATAATATAAAAAGCAATGATAAAGGCTTACAGCTACGAGGTGTTGGATTGACTTTACTAGGTTTAGCTTCCAGATGAGGTCGTGAAGTTATTTTAGAATTTGCTAAAAATTAATAAAATAATATAAAAAAACAGTGATAAAGGCTACGAGGTGTTGGATTGACTTTACCAGGTGTAGCTTGTCGATGAGGTTGTGAAGTTATTTTAAAATTTACTGAAAATTAAAAAAAATTATATAAAAAAATAATGGTAAAGGCTTACAGCTGCGAGGGGTTGGATTGACTTCACGAGGGCTAGCTTCCTGATGAGGCCGTGAAGTTATTTTAGAATTTGCTGAAAATTAATAAAATAATATAAAAAAGCAATGATAAAGGCTTACAGCTACGAGATGTTGGATTGACTTTACCAGGTTCTTGATGAGGTCGTGAAGTTATTTTAGAATTTGCTAAAAATTAATTAAATAATATAAAAAATTAATGATAAAGGCTTACAGCTACGAGGTGTTGGATCGACTTTACGAAGTTCTTGATGAGGTAGTGAAGTTATTTTAGAATTTGCTGAAAATTAATAAAATAATATAAAAAATTAATGATAAAGACTTACAGCTACGAGGTGTTGGATTGACTTTACTAGGTCTAGCTTCCAGATGAGGTAGTGAAGTTATTTTAGAATTTGCTGAAAATTAATAAAATAATATAAAAAAACAATGATAAAGGCTTACAGCTACGAGGTGTTGGATTGACTTTACTAGGTCTAGCTTCCAGATGAGGTAGTGAAGTTATTTTAGAATTTGCTGAAAATTTATAAAATAATATTAAAAAATAGTAATAAAGGCTTGGGTACAGCTACGAGGTGTTGGATTGACTTGACGAGGGCTAGCTTCCGGATAAGGTAGAAAAATTATTTTAGATTTTGCTGAAAACGAGGCTGAAAATTTATAAAATAATATAAAAAAATACATAATCGGTTTACAGCTAAGAGGTGTGAGGTTGACTTTACTAGGTCTAGCTTCCAGATGAGGTCGTGAAATAATTTTCGAATTTGCTGAAAATTAATAATATAATATAAAGAAACAATAATAACGGGCTTACAGCTAAAAAGTGTGGGATTGAATACCTTATGAGCTCCCCAATCAGTTGGTGAAATTATTTGCAAATTTGCTGAAAATTTATAAAATAATAAGTATATAAAAAACAATAATAAAAGCTTACAGCTAAGAGGTGGTGAGTTGAATTTACGAGATCTAACTCCCCAGTCAGTTGGTGACATTATGTCCAAATTAGCTGAAAATTAATAAAACAATAAGTATACAAAAAACAATAATAAAAGCTTACAGCTAAGAGGTGGTGAGTTGAATTTACGAGATCTAACTCCCCAGTCAGTTGGTGACATTATGTCCAAATTTGCTGAAAATTAATAAAATAATAAATATACAAAAAACAATAATGAAAGTTACAGCTAAGGGGTGGTGAGTTGAATTTACGAGATCTAGCTCCCCAGTCAGTTGGTGACATTATGTCAAAATTTGCTGAAAATTAATAAAATAATAAATATACAAAAAACAATAATGAAAGTTACAGCTAAGGGGTGGTGAGTTGAATTTACGAGATCTAGCTCCCCAGTCAGTTGGTGACATTATGTCAAAATTTGCTGAAAATTAATAAAATAATAAATATATAAAAAACAATAATAAAAGCTTACAGCTAAGATGTGGTGAGTCGAATTTACGAGATCTAGCTCCCCAATCAGTTGGTGAATCTATGTCCCAATTTGCTAAAAATCATTGTAGTATTAAAAAAACAATGATAAAGGCTTACAGCTACGAAAAGTGGGATTAACTTTATAAGGACTATCTAACGAATAGGTTGGTGAAAATCTTTCAAAATTTGCTGAAAATTAATAAAATCATATAGAAAAACAATAATAAAAGCATACGAGAACTAGCTCCCCAATCATTTTGCGAAAATGTTTTCCAATTTGCTGAAAATTAATAAAACAATATTTAAAAAAACAACAATAAAGGCTTACAGTACACGAGGGGCAAGAAAGTGATCGCAAAAATCAGTTTGCTCAAGTCCATTGTTCGATTACGACTAAATTGTTGGCTATCCTAATTATCTGAGATTTTATATCTCTTTGGGTTCAAAAGTGAAATGTGGATGCCAGCTAGGTCGCTTGCATTTTGCATTTTAGAGCGAAATAAAGCTTTTGTTTATCATAACAAAAGTTATGGAATTTCATGATATAAAATAAAAATAAAAAATTGGGATAAAAAAAGAATCACACAGATGCAGATATGGGAGCTCTACAGAGAAAAACAGCGAACTGATTTGCTCAATATTAATCGAAATATTTCGGTGCTTCGAGTTAAAATGAGACACGTATCGGCAAAACATGACACCAAAAAGCAAAAAAACTGTTTAAAGCAGTGTTTAGGGAGGTAAAAAAATTGAAAATTGCAAAAAATATACAATATTTTCGTTTCAATATTATTCAGAAATGCCTTGGCCAAGACGAGATATAAATTATACAGGGTAATTCTTAAATGGTGGCAGAAAATTCATGGTGTGGTTCCTTACACTATTTTAAGACGACTATGGTCATATGTCCGAAAATCTTCACCCACAAGAGCGCACGATTCCGATGTAATTAAAAATCTGAAAAAAAAAGTCAAAAGAAAGCTCTTTTTCATAAATTTCAATGTCCTTACACTTATAAGTTCCGAACTATTGTAAGAAAACTGACTTTTCGAGTATTTGACCGAAAATATTACATTTATTCGGGTATTCTGAGATTAAAATGAATCATAATTTCTGGAACTTAGATAAGCAAACGTGAATCATTGTTAAAAAATTTGTATATTCAATAATTATTATACCTCTTATGATAATAATAATGGAGGTGTTGTCCTCAACTGTGCCCAGAACCCATTTACGCAAATGAAAAAAAGACATGGGTGGTAGTTTCACTACTTTTTTATTATATAAACTTATCAATGGTTTCAACCTGCGACATGTACCTATTCGATTTTTGCAATTTTCCTCTTCAACTGTGGGCCAAAAAAATTTTAGAATTAAGCAATATTTACGAACATAAAAAAATTCGAAGACAAATCACCCCTTCTTCCCTTGCCCATTTCACCTCCTTCACCTATTTTATTCCCTCTCAAACTCCCTTTCCTCCTCTCTCATTCCCTCAGATGTTCTATTGTGACATTTTATTTTTCACTGTTAAGATCTGTTAGGAACTGCTTCGGTATATTATCTGAGTGTCATCTACATGTTAAATAACCTCGCATTCTAACTTATTGGCTTCAACGGTTAAGTCAGGTCATTATAATGAAATCAATAGGTCCTAAAATTCATCCTTGGGGTACACCCTTGACTACTGCTAGCGCAGCGTCCGATTAGACAAATAGTTCTCAATCCAATTTCATTATAGCTAAAGCTATCACGCGACCCATTCTCCTCAGGATTTCTTCACAGAAAAACTTTGGAATTTCACAAGAGGTCACAAGGAAGAATGTTAAAAATATGTAGCCAAAATCGACACATCTTCAAGCACTGAAACCCAAAACTGGACTTAATTACGATCGCGTGTTTGGAGAACATACATTTCGATTTAACGCAACTTTTGTCTTACATTAACGCGTTAATGCATTAGTAATGTCGTATACATATTTATCGGATTTCACGTACCTATCATCGACAGTGGAAGGTTAATAAAAAAAGAATATCTATAACGCTGGCGAAGACTTTACTAGGATATATTACCTACATATTACTTGTTTGGTATCTTCACAATGTGTCCTTTTCTGGCTACGCTTCTTCTTCACATTTTCTATTCTAAATTTTATTTCACAAACAAATAATACAAGTTTTCTAACAAAAACACCAAAATTGAAATCAACGTACAAGCTAAAAATAACACAAAATGAGCTACGTAAGTACCAAATTCAACCTCCTCCTTCTGCTTTGCCTTTACTTTTTGATAGTCAAAAATGTTGAATTTCTGTAAAACTGTCTGTCGGTTCCAAAATTCCAAAAACCCGCCTGCAAACAATAAAGAATCTTTACCAGAAAATAGATAAATTAAGTACCCTGCTTAATCCATTCTGTCTTCAAGAGAAAATCCTCAGTGAAAGGAAAATACTTATTTACAGGCCATCCTTGCGGCACTGGCTGTAACGGTTTGGACGTGGTTCTTATCTCTGCCATAAGAGGAATTTTCCCAGTTTGCTGACAATAAAAGCGCATGTGATAGAAAATCGCAGAATAGTCTTGCACAATCGCAGACCTTCCATTCGCCAAGTATTTTAAGTGCATGCATAAATCATTACCAACATAGACAATTTTGATCCTAAAGTCAAAATAAATGATTTATCAACAAAAATTGTTACTACTTTGCTTTCTCCTTTAACTGATATGCATCCAAACGTTCTTCTAAGCCTGAAACTATACGCTTATCAACCACAAAATTGTAGCCTCTAGAAACAAGTTCGTTGATGTTCTCTATCGTGTCGATGGGAGGATTTATGACAAAAGCTGTAATGTGGCTTTTGTAAAAGAGATTGTAAAACATAGCGAAGATCCACCAGCTGCCTATTATCAAAACCGATCTATTCAATGGAATTTTTTTCAAATCAGTCGGTTGTTCTACGAAAGCTTTGAGTAGAACTTTGAGAACAGTTTTTGAATCGACAATTTTTTTCTCAAAAAGTGATACAAAAAAGGCTAAAAGAACCGCTGTAGCAATTCCCAGCCCAAAACTGACCATGTTCAAAATAGCTTTCAGTCCAGTCTTTAAGTCGTGCAGAAAATTTCTTCTGTGGATATAGATGCAGACAGAACTCTCAAATCTGAGCACTAAATCCATTTGCAAATCCTCCAGGCGGCTTGGATAGAAATTCAAACCCCCAAGTCCAAAATCTAGATTGGAATTCCTTGTTTCGTTAAAGAGTCCGGAGTAGGATTTAGTTCGTATTTCCTCAAGACGAAATTTGAAGTTCAATTTTTCAGACAACGTTTCTAGAAGCAGGTATTCTGACCCTGTGTGGTTCACGCAAGAATTTTCTCCTGGGTTTACACAGTAGACGTGAGGTAAATACTCAATGAATCCCACTTGAAAAATATTTGTCATTTCCTTTGAATTGGCTGGTAGTATTACAGCGGTTCTATTTAGTGAACAGTAGAAACAAAGTTTGTAAGTTTTTTGATTGGTAAAAAACAAAATTCTTGATTTTCTGAGTGTTTTCTGCTTTGATAGATAATTTAATCCCGGAAGATTGGTTTTGAAGATCACCACATCACCCCTTTGAATTTTGGAATATGCCAGTTGATGCAAGTTCTTCGAAATTATTATGTGAGTTGATTTTGGTAGCCTCTTCCTGGTTTCTTCAAAGCTTTTTCCGTAATTTATTAATGAAAGCACGACATTTTGTTGGAAACAGGTTAGAACTTCCAGAAATTCATCTTGCGAACTATTATCAAAATGAATAAAATATTCTAAACTTTCGTAATTTATCAGCTTGCAAAATTCATTATTCCGCTCTGGAATTGCAGAATTTTTGAGAATTAAAACCGTGGACAATAGGACTTGCAGCATAGCTCTATTGAGACAGGTCGCTTGCCTGCGTTTGTAATCATTTCTAATTACGGAAATGAATGAATTATATTAGGATAGTGATGTATTATCTATATTCAATAATTTTAATCAGCTGAAAAAATACCATTAATCTTAAACCATTTATTAATAAGTGACATTTACCGATGGAAATTCATCAAATAATTTCATTTTTCAAATGTTGAACCACATCAAGTTCAGAAATAAAAGTTAACATTGACGATTTTAAGCTTCAAATTTTTATTTGCCAAATTAACTTTTTCGTGAAATGTGTTTGCCATTTCAACTTCGGCATTTTCAAGCTTCCTTCACCCATTCCTGCTTTAAAAGGAAAAAAAAATGTAACGAGCTAAAGAACATGAGATTGATTTCATAAACTTCATACATTATAATGTCAGCCCGACCAATTTTAATAAAACCACGATAATCGCTCACTTTAATGTCCTAACCCTAATCACGCGAAACATCAATAACTTCCGGACAACCAGTATTTAACAGTAACGTACGTCAAGATGAAACAAGCTATTTTTTTGGTAATGATTATTGTGGGATCTGGAAAATTTCAATTGACTAGTCTTCAGAGCAGCGAGAGATCGGTGTCATTGTCCAAATGCATTGTAGAAGCCACCAGGAAATTTTCGAGAAAAGGGGATATTTTAGCATATTTTTTACCCATCAACGAGAGTGGAAATGATATTTCCTTCAGCAGTGTCTTATTAGCAAACCTTTTGGAGAGCAACTACTGGCAAGTGATAGTCAAAAATCTAAGGAACAGAGAAAAACTCATTTATAACTTGGAGTATTATCTAATTCTGATAACGCACAGAAAGGAGATAGAAGAGATTTTGAAGAGGCTCCGAAATATCACTTGGAATCCTCACGCAAAATTTTTGATAATCTCCCAAAAGATTTTTGATAATCCTGAAAAAACTGCGGCGGAAATCATTGATTTTACTTTAAATTTCAGTATTATTGACGCAACTGTCTTACTGCCAAACTCTTCTAATACCAGTAGCTTTCTGGCATATACTCGGTTACCTTTTGTTAATGGAAGTTGTGACAATAAGGAAGACAAAATAATCCACAAGACGTGGTTTCCTAACAAAATTCCAAAAAGATTTAAATCGTGCCTTGTTAAAGTAAGAGTGGTCAACCATCCGCCTTATGTAACAAATCTGCCAAATGATAGCGAACGCACTCATTTTGACTATTTCAGAGATGAAGGAGTCGACGTGAATCTTCTGAATTTATTCGCAGAAACTTTTGGTTTGAAGATGGTTTATCGCTTCACTGATTATGCGGGAAGTTGGGGGGATGTTCTCGAAAACGGGACTGTAACAGGCAATTTGAGATACTTAAACGAAGGGATTGACGATATCGCTATTGGTTCTTACGCCAAAACCTTAAGCAGATTGACGAAATTTGACGATAGTGAGCCTTACTATCAAGATGCCGTTCATTGGTGCGTACCTCATATTCCCGTAAATATTCTGTTTCACGCCCTTGTCAGAATTTTTCAACTCGAAGCTGCTGTCGCCTGCTTTTTCATATTGTTGTCATCTGCGATTTTGATGTGGAGTTTTAGCAAAAACGAATTAAGTTCTTTCAAAAACTTCGCAAGTTGTCTACTAAACACCATTTCTATTCTGCTGGGAATTGCACTTTTCCGCCAACCAAGAACAAGAACAGTTAGAATTTTTATGATCTTCCTGACAATCTACTTTTTTATCGTCTCAACTGCTTACCAAACCCTCATAACCAGCTTGCTAATAAAACGCCCCCAAATGGAAGAAATTGGAACTGCCAGCGATATATACAACAACCGTTTGAAGATTTATGGTACGGCAATTTTTCGAGGACACCTCTCCTCTAGCAGCGATCAATTTCTACAATTTTTTGCTAAACACTTTAACGTTTGTTTGGACCCTTGGAAATGCATGGAATTCGTGGCTTTTCGGAAAGATTCCGTTCTTCTTCTACACAAAAATTACTATGAATATCATAAAAATTCTTTTAAGGAAAATGGTGATTACCTTATAAGTTGTTTTAAGGAGCCAGTGACGCCGTTTCACGTTATGATGTTTATGAGGAAAGGATTTCACCTGCAGAAGGCTCTTAATGGTTTTATTGCGAGGGTTAACACTGCTGGATTCGTGGATAAATGGGTGAGGGAGACGCTGAGTAGAAGAGATAGAAAGGGGGTCAGTTCTAGAAGTTTGGATCGGTTTGGAAAGAATTGGAAAGCTGTTGGGATTGGTAATCTGGAGCCAATTTTTTGGGTTTGGTCCATGGGGTGCGGGGTGGGTTTTTTGGTTTTCTTGGTGGAGTTGTGGTTGCAATGGTTTTCTCAAGTGCTGAATTGTATCTTTAATAAAAGAAATAAAGTCTCCAACTGACTACCTCCTACATAGTCGAGGTTGTACGTCCAAAGCTTTAATTGCTTTTTCTACATTACACCTAGTAGAACTCCTTTACAATTCCTGAAAACTAGTTCTTCATTCCAATGGACTCAAAACTGCTTCTTTAGAAAATGGAAACC
Organism: Pycnomerus fuliginosus; assembly: GCA_963924575.1. NCBI lineage: Eukaryota > Metazoa > Arthropoda > Insecta > Coleoptera > Zopheridae > Pycnomerus > Pycnomerus fuliginosus. Next base: position 8,713,962 of record OZ004624.1, on the reverse strand, counting down.
AGAAACTGAGGCTCCAGCAGCAGGTACTGTCCTTAACTTTTGGTACCAAACTGAAACTGTAAAAAATCACCACCTGCAAACATTGTCAAACAATCAAAAATTAATGGAATTTTGATGCTTTTTGTATGGTTTATTGAGGAATTTGATGGAGCGATTTTTATGAATTGATGGAATTTTGATGTAATTTGATGGTAATTTGCCAACAGAATCTGCCTCTGACCTGAAGTGCTGTAAAAAGGCCAAGAAAGAAGAATCCGGTTCCTGTGGATTTTGATAGTACAGCTACTGCATAGTTCACTGTAATTTTGATGGATTTTTGTTGGAATTTCCGTTTTTCCATAAATATTTTTGATGTTTTTTGATGGTATAGATACTGCAGTTCACCGTAATTTTGGTAGTTTTTTGTTGAAATTTCCATTTTTCAATAAATATTTTTCAATGTTTTTTGATGGTAATTCATCAGTTCGTTTTTTTGATGGGGCGCGGTGGTAATTTCTCGGCCAAATACCTACCTAAAACCACCATGGACCATCAAAAATCTGAATCGTTTTTTTGATGGTTTCCAGTAGTCATTTTTAACAGGGAACTCACATTTCATCCCAAAAGACAGCTCATCCCAAACCAAGTCATCCCAGAACTCAACTCATTCCCACAGACAACTCATCCCAACAGACAACTCATCCCAACAAACAACTCATCCCAACAGACAACTAATCCCAGGCTACCTCATCTCAACGGACAACTCATTCCAACAGACAACTTTTCCCAACGGACAACTCATCCTAACGGATAACTGATTTCAACTGACAACTTCTTCACACCAATAATTTCCTCAAAACTACTTCTACATATAGAAAGTTGAGGTTCTACATGCCGAAAGTTTCTTTCTTATCAACTTTAGATAACTGAAACTAGAAAGATGAACTATTTAGAAGCTACTTCAGCTGATATCTAGAACCTCTAGAGAAAGTTTAAACCTAGAACTTTCTTTAAATTCCTGGAAACTAGTTCTTCACTCCAACTGCGTCAAAACTGCTTCTATAGAAAGTTGAAACCAAAAATTGAGGTCCTTTTCTTTTCAACTTTTGATAACTGAAACTAGAAAGATAAACTTTAGAAGCTACTTCAGCTGATGTGTACAATCACTCGAGAAAGCTTAAACCTAGATCTCGCTTACAATTCCTGGAAACTAGTTCTTCACTCCAATTTCCTCAAAACTGCTTCTATAGAAAGTTGAAACCAGAAATTGAGGTTCTACAAGCCAAAACTTTCTTTCTTTTCAACTTTTGGTAATTGAAACTAGAAAGACGACCTTTTGAAGCTACTTCAGCTGATGCCTATAACCATTAGAGAAAGTTTACACCTAGAACTAGCATACAATTCCTCGGAACTAGTTCTTCATTCCAATTTTCTCAAAACTACTTCTATATAAAGTTGAAACGAGAAATTGAAGTTCTAGAAAAAGAAATTTTCTCTTTCAATTTTGATAACTGAAACTAGAAAGATGAACTTTAGAAACCACTGCAGCTGATGTGTCTATAAAGACCAGACCCGACCAGACCTAGAACTGAAAATGATTTCTTCAAAAAACTGTTTTTGTGTAAACTGGAAACCAAAAATGAAAGTTCTAGAAACCGGAAGTTTCTTTTTAAAGATAAATTGAACTAGAACTACTTACTTTCTGACGCTAGTTTTTTGAAACTTCTAAAAACCAAATAATGGAGCTAGAACTTAAAAAAACTAATAAAACCTTTCTCGAAATTAGCGCTGGCAATAATGGAAAGAACGCTTGATTGCATATCATTAAACGCCTACAACTGCAGATAAAAATAAATAGGTTTCAACTTCGATACCAAGATAAACCTAAAATGATACCGCTTAATTTACTCCAAAGCCACAATTTCAATAAAAATATTGTGTGAACTCATTAAGCTAATTTAACGAAAACATCATCAATTATTAACGTGTCAACTAAACACAAACGCAACCTTTTACGACTTCGCTTTAATGTAATTTGAATTGTGTGGGACATCAGTAATTTTCCGACGGCCTGAAAACGCCCCTAAGAATGAAACTCGTCCTTCTCCTGTTAATCGGCAGAATCTCATCCGGGTATTTCAAGTTGACCAGCCTTGAAAGCAACGAAAAGTCTTCCAGGCTCTCACTAACGGAGTGCATCATAGCTGCGATGAAAATATCCTCGAAACAGGGAGACACTTTGGTTTACTTTTTGCCCATTAACGAAACTAGCGCGAACCAAGCGAACGTGGTGCTTTTCAGCAGTATTTTGCTGCCAAAATTTATTGGAGAACACTACTGGCAGATAATGATCAAAAATATTCTTGTGGCCCAGAAGAGTCAGGAGAGATTTGTTCACGACTTGCAGTATTACCTCATTCATATTAGACACAGGAATGAGATAGACGAGATAATCAGAAGACTAAGTAGTATTAGTTGGAATCCTCACGCGAAGTTTATAATAATTTCACTGACGATGTTTGAGGATCCCCAAGAAGCTGCTGCTGAATTAATCGAAGCCATCTCCAAGGTTAGCGTTGTAGATGCTACTGTAATACTCTCAGACTCTACTAATAGCAGTAATTTTATTGCCTACACTTGGTTGCCTTATGCGGGTAAAAGTTGTGGTGATGACAAAAGAATCCACATAATCGATTCTTGCAGTTTTGGGAAGATCAAAGGATGGTTTCCTAACAAAATTCCACAGAAATTTAATTCGTGCCCCATTAATGTGCGAGCAGTTTTTCACCCTCCTTTTGTAGTAAACCTTCCAAATGGTACAGAACGCACCCACTTTGACTATTTCATAGACGAAGGAGTTGATGTCAATCTCTTGAACTTATTTGCTGAAACTTTTGGTTTCAGAATGATTTATCACTTCACTGATTACGTCAGCAGTTGGGGTGACGTTCTCGAAAACGGTACTGTTGTAGGCAGCTTGAAATATTTAAGCAACGGGGTTGACGACATCGCTACTGGTTCTTACGCCAAAACCTTACTGCGGTCTTTGAAGTTTGACGAAAGCGATTCCTACTATCAAGACACTGTTCACTGGTGCGTTCCTCATATCCCCGTCAATATTATCCTCAACGGTCTCGTCAGGATCTTCCAATTTGAAGCTGCCATCGCCTGTTTTTTCACTTCGCTAACTTCGACGATTTTAATGTGGAGCTTTAGCAAAAACGAGCTGAGATCATACCGCAATTTTATAAGTTGTCTTCAACACGCAATTTCCATAGTACTAGGAATTACAGTTTCTCGACAACCGAGAACAGGAAGAGTCAGAATTTTTATGCTTCTACTAACTATCTTCAGCTTCTACATATCGACAGCCTACCTCACTTTAATCACGAGCGTGTTAATTAAAGGAGTTCAAATCGAATACATTCAAACTGTGGAAGATATAGTTAAGAATCATTTGAAGATTTATGGTGTGGCGCTATTCGGAGCTCAGTTTGCGTCTAGCCCTGATAAAATCCTGCAAGGTTTTGCAAAAATCTACAACGTGTGTTTGGATCAAAAAAAATGCATGGGACTCGTGGCTTTTAGAAAGGATTCTGCCCTTGTGCTCCACAGGTATTTCTACGAGTACTATAAAGATTCGTTTCGGGAAGATAACGAGTACTTAATACATTGCTTTAAAGAGGAACTGACTAGGTTTCATGTTATTAACTATATGAGGAAGGGTTTTCCTCTGAGGAACACGTTGAATCATTTTATTGGCAGGATTAATACTGCAGGATTTGTTCACAAGTGGGTGAAGGACACGTTAAATTGGAGACACATCAAAGGGAGTAGTAGTCTTCGTAGTTTTGGAAAGACTTGGACTAGTGTGGGGATGTATCATTTTGAGCCGATGGTATACTTGTTGTTGATGGGGTGTGGCAGTGGGTTTTTGATTTTCTTGGTGGAATTGTTGTGGTTTAGGTGGATTTCCAAAATATTAGATTGTATGAAAAAGTATAAATAAAGTTTCAAATTTAATTTTGCAGCCTTAAAATAGATTATTTCTAGCAAAAAACACAAAATTGAAATGGAAATCAAAATTATGTACAAGAAAAACTGGCGAAAATATCTCCTCGTAAAACCTGGAGCTTTTTTCTTTTCGAAACGATGAGAATTCTTCTCAGTTAGAGCCTTCAATTTCCATTCTTCCAGAAGCCCGGCTAAAAACTCTCCGTCGAAAAAATTCTGCAATAATTAAAGATTACCTGACATTACTATTTTGATGTTTTGGTCAAATTCTGAAACAAACGGAGCTCCTGGTTTAAAAGGCCATCCATGCATCGTCTTGAACAAAGGATATTTAGCCGAGCGTAATTTTACTAGTGCTTTCCGGGAGCAAATATAATTCATGTGGTATTGCAATTTGGAGTCTTCTGCTATGGCAACTCCCATATGGCTACCAATGTAGTCGATGATTTCACAGGTATTATTTTTAGTAATCAGGTCCCTAGAATTAACTGCTAGACAAGTCTGGTGAGAAAATACTTTACCTGGATTCTATCAACTTTTGCAGGTGTTCTGATTCTGAAATTGATTCCAGAATAATCTTCTGAAGGGTTAACCTACTATCCAAAACTAACTGGTATCCAAGCAGAAGAAGCTGTTCTAAATTATCGATTTTTCTAGTTGAAGGATGGATAATGTACGAGGTCAAGGAGGATTTGTACATAATATTGCAAACTATTGTAAATATCCACCAAGCACCAAGCAGTAAATAGCTGCCCTTTCCGCTATAAACCTTCTTAGGTATCGGTTGCTCAACAGTTATTTGATTTAAAAACTAAAGATTAGATTACGTCTGTTCGACAATCTTAACTCACCCTTAGCATTTTCATAAAATCAAAATTTTCTTCCGGCTTTTTCATTAAAAATAGAAACAACGCTAGTACGGTTGAAGATATAAATGTAACTACTGCTAGTCTTACACCAATAATGTTCTTTAAATCCTCCAGAATATTCTTTATAGAAACATCTTCTCGATTCGCATATATTACGAGAACGTCTTCAAACCTAAAGCCACTAGTAAAAGGAAAAGTTTCTAGTCTAGAAGGAGTTAACGAAAGTCCACCAATAGCAAAATCAAATGTTCCTTCGGCTAATTGTTGGAAAAGCTTCTGGTAGCCTTTATTAGGAATTTCAATCAACTGGAAATTGAAATTCATCGTTTCACTCAGATGCTGCAGTAGTTCAAACTCAGCACCTACTGCTTTCTTGCAGATTAAAGTTCCATTTATTTCTGTTTTGTTCACGCAATAGATGTATGGAAAATAATCGATGTACGCTACTTTCAATAAATGTCCCTTGAAGTCGTTGTATTTTCTTGGTAGAAATTTCTGATTCTTTCGAACCAATTGAGGGACTGCCGTAGAATTTCCGCAGTAAAAACAGCAATAAAAAATTTCCGAGTCAACTAGAAACAAAATTCTTCCAACCCTCTCCAAAGATTTCGTTTCTCCACCCGTTGATATCGTTTTAAACGTGCTGTAGCTTACTTTAAAAACCACAACGTCATCCTTGTCCAAACTATCTCGAGCAAAGCCAAAAAATTCAAGCAAATTGCTGTCGCTCAATTCCACCAAATGAAGACTCTGCTTAAAACCTTCCTCCCGGTAAGTACGTTTAATTTCTTTCTCCAAATTAATTATGGTGACAGAAACAGGGTCGTTGTCAGTTGCGAGATAGGGGGTCATTCGGTTTTCAGTCGCATTGTCGAGGTAAATGACGATTTTAAAATCTTTGTATGTTGAGAGGAAGGATGTGAAAGTTGAGTCTAGCACTGGAGGTTTCGATAATTTCTGCAAATGTGAAATCGATACTGGAATAAAACTTGCAAGGAGGTAGAAGACGTGCGGTGACAGCCGCATAATGTCGATTAATGCAGGTGCAGGCTTTCGACGCAGTAATTGATTAAACGAAATGCATTAACTTCAATCTATCTTCGTTGGGTTGAAATGGAAAATTATTGTAGAGTTGCATCAAGAATTTTACTTTCTATTCAGTTTCCAAAAATAATAAAGAATCTCACAAAGAAAACACACAATTGAAACGGCACTAAGAACCAAATGCAAAGCAAAATTTGCCAAGTAGGTCCGAAAGTGAATTCCTTTCTCTCCCTTGTGTACTTGCTTCTGCCTGTACCTCGAGCCTAATTTTTCCAACAACGTTTGCCTCTTCCAATATTCCCAAATACCACCTAAAACATAACGTAAGATAATTTGCAAATCTTTTTTCTCACTTTGTCTAATTCGCTCCGACAGTATTTGAAGAGGTTTTATGGAAGGAAGATTTATGTTAAAAGGCCATCCTTGAATCTCTTCCCTCAAGGGCTTAGAAGTTAGACTTATTTGCTTGGAAAAGGATGATGTTCCATGTTTTCCACAAACATACGTAACGTGCATAAAAAAAGCGGAATAATCTCCTGTGTAAACCACTTTATGGCTCACTATGTAGCTTATGATTTCGCACTCGTTACTGTGGAAATTCTCCATTTGAACTCTAAAAAAAATATTTAATTAATAATAACAGTTTAAGTGAATTACTTGATTTGTTTGCTTAAACCACTCTTGTACTCTTCCAGTTTTTCCATTATAGTCTTTTCAAATCTGATATCAGATACCAGTTGATATCCTCGTTCCAAAAGATTTTCTAAAGTTTCAATCTTGTCAAGTTTAGGATGCATTATAGAGGCAGTTATTTGGCTTCTGTAGGCTACATTGTAGAGCATAACAAAAACCCACCAACTTAGCAGAAGTGCCGTTCTGTTTCTTCCAATTCTTCTACCAACTGGTTGCTCTACGAGAATTTTGAACAGAAGCTAAAACTGACTGCTATAAAAAAAATCGATTTCAAAATTTTTACATGAAACAAAGAGTTTTTGAAGAAGATATAAATCAAAACGCCAAGAAAGATTCCTGCTAGAGCTGGAGCAACGATCAATGGAAAATTCAGAATGACTCTAAGCCCAGCGAGTAACTCGTGTCGCCAGCTTTTCAAATACACAAACATGATGATATTATCTTCAAATCTTAGCCCAAAACCGTGGTTGATCCCTGCCAGTCGACCAGAAGTGAAGCTCAAACCTCCAATAGCAAAATCCACTTCGCCACTTTTAACTTTTTCAAAAAGTCCCGAGTAGGATCTATTCGCAACTTCGATCAGTAGAAATTTGAACTTCAAAATTTTGCTGAGAGTTGCCAAAAGTTGATATTCTTGTCCTGTGCCTTGCAAGCAAACTGTTTCTCCATTTCTTCTACTTTTTTTAGAACAAGATACGTATGGGATATATTCTATGTATCCTACTCGCAGAGATGGTGTTCCTCCAAAACTTTTCTTTTGATCCACAATTTCACTAGAATTTTTTTCGTATATCTGGATTACCGAGGTCAACGATTCACCGAAATTAGTTTTAGAGTATTTTCTTGACAGAATTTCTGATTTAAGCGAAATGGGTTTGGGCAAAGTGACTAATAATAGGAACAACTTGAACATTATTGCTTCAATCAATCAGTGAAAGGTGTGAACAAATGGAAAAGTCAAAACAATCTTTTCCGACATTATTTATTGTTATGCATTAGTTACTTTTATTTGATCATTATCGAGGTGATAGATTGGATTGGAGGATGGCGGCAGTGACATGGGACACGTGGACCATTAGAGGATGGCGTTTCAGAAACCCTGTCAATATTTTCATCATATTTTATAATAAAATTCTGTGGAAAATTTTGTCTTTTAACAGTCTTATGATCATTAATCACCTTGTCTTCGTTTAAATCATTACAATTGATATTTAAAGGTATCATTTTATCTGTGTTGTACCATATTTCACTTAGCACAAAATATTCAGAAAAAATATTCCTTGCGATCCTCGCCATACTTCACTACATCACCGTTTCACACGTATTTAAATGTCTTACATATTCGTATGCATGGCACAAAACAGCTCAAGTAAATGAAGATTACAAGAATGTGCACGGGATATATCATGAATATCCTTGTATATGTATGTAATAAAATGAACATCCTGTGATAATACCTGTGTTACCTACTTCGCAGGTAACATCAAATGAATATTCGTTTGAAAATCCGGTGGATATATTCTGAATGTACTTACTTACTGGAAACCAAAAAACCGAAATCTTAGATATAGGTACCGAGAATATTCATGGCTTATTCGTAAATCACATAAGTACAGAATAAGTTTAAATTTTCATGGATGAATCCATTGCTCATTCATTGTATGTTTGTGCTATCTGGAATTTTGATAAGTTTGGTGCTGACCAGAATATTAAGACAAAATAAAATTTTCTTTATTTTCGTAATTAATAAAAAAAAAGTTTGGAAAATAAGATTAAGGAGGAGGTCAAACTTCCAATAAAAACAACAACATCCTTAACCTTTATATAAAAGATAAACGGATGATCTGCATTAAAGACTTTTGGTTCTACAAACGTCCCAGCGGGCACACGGACGTTGAAAAAACGTTTAAAAAAAACCAGATTGGAACGTTAAAATGACGTTGAAGTGTCCGCGAAATCAACGTGATTTTCAACGTCTTCTCGTTAATTGTACGTCAGAAAATCAACGGCCCTTTAACGTAAACTTTTACATTATTTTTTAACGTCAATAGATAAACGTTAAAAAATTACAAAATACACGTCATTTTTCTAACAGTGTGTTTAAAAATCGTTTAAAATTTGACGTGTTTTTAACGTGTTTTTCGGTACCGGAAATAGGTGGCCAGGCAATGTTAACGTCTTTTCTACGAAAATTTCCAGGATACTTCAACGTCATTTTGACGTTGACGATTCGACTAAAATTCAGCGTGTGCGCTCGAAGATAATTGACAATTACTCCCCTCGACCAAACATTCAGAAAATTATCCACATCTCATCTCAACGTCGACGCTGAGAGAGAAGAGCTGTAGGTACTGTGAGTAAGTGACTACCATCAATTCCAGTTTATCCTGTGGATAATGTTTTGGTATGATTTTACAAATGTTGTCTAGAGCTCTTATACACGGTTTGCTAAGTAATAGCGGCTCATTTCAACTATCAGCGCCACCTTCACTCCCTCAATGCAATTACACAGGAAAGTCAACTTTAAGTCGGAATTTCAACGTCATTTCAGAAACGACTAAAAAACTTTAACATTACAACGTTTTTATAACGTCCAAAATTATACATATATTTAACGTTGAACGGCATCAGTGGTTACACCCTTTCGATACGTCTTTAAGTCGTCTAAATAAAAACTGAAATATGACGTTACAAATAAAACGTGTGTTCAACGTGCAAAAGTGTCCGCTATAATTATAAATATCCCAATTTCGTCATTTCAGACACGACTAAAACACATTCATATTCTAACGTGTATATAACCTCCAAAACTATACACACTTATTAAACGTTGAACGCCATGGGTATATTTCGACACGTTTTTAAGTCGTATGTATAGAAACTAAAATATAACGTTATAAATTCAATGTTTGTTCGACGTGTCCGTTGGTTATAGAAATATTCCACTTTAAGTCGTGATTTGAACGTTACTTTAAACACGACTAAAGAACGTTAATATTGTAACGTACTTATAACGTTCAAAATTATACACATATTTAATATTGAAGTGCAGCACCAATTTGACACAACCTAAAGTCGTCCATAAAAAAAAAGTATAACGTTGCAGATGAAACGTTTATTCAACTTGCAAAAGTGTCCTTTGGTTAGAAATATTCCACTTTAAGTTGTGGTTTGAACGTAACTTTAAACACGACTAAAGAACGCTTAGTTGTAACGTACTTACAACGTTCAAAATTACACACATATTTAATGGTGACCTGCAGCACCATTTTGACACGTTTTCAAGTCGTGATTAAAAAGACTAAAGTTTAACGTTGCAGATGAAACGCTTATTCAACGTGCAAAAGTGTCCGTTGGTCAGAAATATTCCACTTTAAGTCGTGATTTGAAGGTTACTTCAAACACGACTAAAGAACGCTAATATTGTAACGTAGTTATAATGTTCAAAATGACACATACACATATAGTTTGACGCATTATGCACGTGTTTTATATGTGATCAAATAGACGTCATTTTAACGAACGAATATCTACCTTTAAAAGACGTCATAATCACAAAATGTCCAATACCATAACGTGATTTTGAAGTCAAAAAAATGACGTGTCTGATTTCACCAAAATTTCAACGTCACCTTTCCAACCAGTAACGTGAAATCAACCACCTCAACGTGATTTTAACGTTGAAAAAGCGTATGTGTGCCCGCTGGGGTAGAACAAGGTTCTAGGCTGAATCTTCGGAAACTCATTAATACATGCGCGGCCGCCGCAGCTTCAGCCCCCTTCTCGTTAACTTCAATGAAAGATTTTTGAATCACTTCGTCAACCACAAGTATGTGGTCATCTAATTCTGCAATTTCTCTAAAATCGGCCTTGTCTTCATCGAAAGCCTTTAGAATTCCCAGCTGGAAAACAATACTTTGTTACATGAAAGTAAAATCACTTATATGACTTCTGACATCATAAACTTACAGTATTCCTTATTTCTTACTAGCGGCACAAAGCGCTGACTAGTTCGATTGTTGCTCGGTAGGGTTGACGCTTTGTGCCGCTACTAACAAATAACGAATAACTTAAGTTTATCTAATACCGACATTTTTCAATATTTGTGTTAAGTCGGTTCTCTGTTCAATTTTGAATTTTGGTAATGAAACTTCGGTGCATTCTCTCGTAAAATTATGTTTACCAAAGATATATTCACTTTGTTTTTCCAATACCGAAAGACCGTTTTCTTTCGTTTGGCAAAACTACCTTTAAAGTAGCATCGTCATTTCCATACCCTAATTTTAAAAATTGTGCATTGAGATGGGGACATTCGAAATAGTCATAACGTCCTGTCGTTTTCATCGTGTCCACCTGAACAGTACTTTCGTTTCTGAAAAATTCTCTCTTACTGGTTTGTTCAGCTTTGAAAATTCCATCCCATTCCCCTTTGAAATAAACTGCATTTATGAGTAACGCCCTGGTCAGTCTCGTGAACTTCTTAGGATCCACTAAATCTTTAATCTTGTTCTCCGTTTTATTCTCGACCCAATTATTAATAATTTCGGCAGTTTCTTCGGGTTTTTCAAAATCAACTATTTCCACGCCAGCGTCGTATATCTCTACGGCAGTTTGTTTAAAATCTTCTTTTAAAATGAAACCTTCTTTAATGTAAATTTTATTGGCGGATTTGAGGACGTAGTGTTCGCCTGATTTTAGTTTTGGAAGTAATTCTTTAAAAATTTTCTTGGTTTCTTCTTTTCCAGGAAGACGCAGCACTGAGCGGATCTCTTCACGAGTTGTACCAACCGCTCCAGTGTCGGTTAGGGCGAAAACTATTTCAGCAGAAAGCGGACTCAGTATTACATTTCCGGATTGGGTTTTGAGGGCTTCCTGGGGATATTTGAAAGTCGAAATGTTAATTATTTAGTACTGTACCTGATACAGTAAAGCACTAAATTCGGTGTAGTTTTTGAGAAAATTTTCAAGATTTTCTTCACCGTTAATTATATTATAAAGTGCGAATAAATAAAGCAGGAGCTTCATTTTTAATTCTTTTTGGCTACTGATAATATGATGCATATTAAACATTATCTGTACATTACATAATAAGGTCAAGATGAAATATTCTTGTCTAATTGGTAATAAATTTTGATATGGTTCTTTATGTATCTGATAAGGGACAAGAATGATAACTCGAAAACTGTTTAAAACCGTATCTGAGTGTCGCACGCATTAAGCTAAGACACTGTTAAATTCGCCTCGTTCGCTCGCTCGTCATGTCTACTCGGCGAATCACTTAACGCATTAAAATAGATATCAAGCTGCTTGGTAAGTATACAGTTTCTGAGCTATATCGGATAAGCAATATGGGAAAAAAATTAAACACTAAACATTTAATATAGATATGACATATTTTTCACAAAATTTTTCAATTAAAAAGACTAAAACGCTCAAACTACACCCTGTCAACCAAACGAAGAACAGAGGCTTTATACTCTCAAGCTCCAGCACATTCTCCATTTCCTCCAAACTGCTAAAATTCTTTTGGCGATTCCTAAACGTGTCCTCTTCCCACTTTTGCACCAAACCAGCAGTATTAATCCTCGTAAGAATCCTATTGATGGTTTCATAAAGATGAAAGCCCTTCCTCATATAAAATATGACTGGAAATCGAATCGCAGCCTTGTCAAAACAATAAAGAACATTTTGATCAACAAAAAAATCTTTCATATACAAAATGTGCGATTTTGGCACAAGCAATGCTGCATCTCTCTCGTTTGCCACAAGATTCATGCAAACATCAACTCTGTTACATGCCTTAAAGTTACTCCAAATGTATTCATTAGAAGAAAAATATTTTCGATGATTCTCTATGCCGTAAATTTTTAATTTTTCATCGACAATGTCTTCCATGGTTTGAATGAGCTGTCTTTGGTCTCGCTCGGCAAGAATACTTGTAGTTAGGGTTAGGAATGCTGTAGTACTAATAAAGCTGTAGATTATTAGCATTGCCATAAAGAATCGCCCTGAATTGCTTTTGGGCAGTTTTGCAACTGCAATTCCTAAACTTACCGAGAAATTATTTTGGCAACAGTTTAAGAATTTTCCATAGAAATCGTTATCTTGGCTAGTTACGCGCATTAAAATTGTGCAAACAACCCACAAGAACACGTAGGCGAAAAACGCTTCTACTTGAAAGAGTTTGATGATTTTCTTCATATTTATATTTACAGGAGTGTATGGTACGCACCAGTGGAGAGTTTCTTGCATGTAGTAGACGCTGTCGTCGAAAATCATCGATCTAAATAAAGTTTTGGCATAAGCTCCAATTACTATATCTGCAGATTCGTTGTGGAGGAGTACCAAATTACCTGTAATAGTACCATTGGGGTATACATCTCCCCAGCTTGGTCCATGGTCGGTGAAATAATAAACCATCTTTAAACCAAAAACATCGGCTATTACATTCAAGAGATTTACTTCGATTCCCTCGTTGGTAAAATAATTTTGGGAAGTTTTAGCAGTACCATTTTTAAGGTTTACTATAAAGGGTGGGTAATCAACTGCTCTGATTCTAATAGGACATGCTTTGAATTTCCTAGGAATTTTATTAGGAAACCAAGGAAGGTTCTTGCTGCTTCTCCCTTGGCTGCAGGAATTAATCTCGTAAGTTGTCTTCCAGTTGTCTCCACAATAGCCAAATTCATACGGCAACCAAGTAAAAACCCCAAACTGATTAAAAGAAGTTGCGAGCAAAGCCACTCCGTTTATAACTTTCACATCGTAGAGGCTCTTCATGATTCTAGCAGCAACTCCTTTGGGTTTTCTAAATCTCGTGGCAGAAATCACCAAAAACCTAGCGTGAGGGTTCCACCCTGTGACTTTGCTCAACTCCCTTGCAACAATCTTCATCTCCCAAACCTCCCTTATCTGAATTATATAGTTTTTGGGAATATCATCGATTCTGTTTGGTGTCTTCTGCTTGATTGACGCATTCTTCATCATAAACTGCCAGGAATTCTCCTCGATTAGTTTTGGCATCAAAACATTGTTCAGAGTAACGACGTTGGCTTGGTTTAGGCGAGTCTCGGTTAATGGCAAAGAATAAATTATGGTTTCACCCTTTCCGAAGAAGGCTTTAGCTGCATTTACTACACATTCTGTCAGTGACATTCGAAAGGGTAGTTCATTGGTCTGGGGCAGGGGATTAAGGCAAAAGCTGGATTTTATGATTAACGAAAGGAATGTGAAGAGGAGCATCTTCATAATGCGCATTTGTGAGAAATAAAATTAATTTAAATATAAAACAATTTTAATTGCTGGGTCGCGTGATGGCATTTTTAATGGGTAAATACGGGTTATTGTTTTTGATCGTGAGATGGAAGAAATTTTTACTTCAATTTTATGTATAAGCAAATTAATATTAGTACAAGTGTAGGTGTTGCATTTTTATGATCGAATGTTTCTCAACAAATTCAAAAGGTTAACCTTCTAAGTGGCAAGAATGAGTCAAGGCCGTCAAGGACACAGAAATAGCCCTCATGCACGAGCCCCTTATTTACAAAAAAGAAAAAAGGCATACATTTATAAGCAAAAAGTGACAAAATTTTGAAAGAAGTGATGGGAAAATCACAATATAATTCAATGGAACTCAATTCAACTAAAAATTCACGTTAAGGTCCAATAAAATTTCTATTGGAACATCACAATCAATATTTTTCATAATTCAGAACAACCAAAAAGCAATAGATTCCAACATGATTGGAATTTTTCAATAGAAAACAATTGAAATCAAAAGCAGCCAATATGCTGCAATATAAAACAATAAAATTTTGGTTGGAATGTATTGTTTCCAAACAGACATTTGCAACAGGGGACGAGCGAGCGAAATCACTAACGCAAGAGTGCTTCAAAGCCTTAACAATAAAAGTTAAACTATTTTCAATCAATTCCTACAATATAATGTAATTCCAAAGATGTTTTCCTCTTTATGATAAATCGACCCCTCCGTCTTTAATTATTTTGTTTTCCTCGCCAGATATAAATACTGGTGAAAACCAAAACCCTGCATTAAAATGTATCGTCTTCTGATGTTCTCAATTCTACTTGAATTTAGCTCCTCGCAAAACTGTTTGACAACAATCATCCAGCAGTTTGCTCCTGGATCTACTTTGATCACGCAGCTTGACCCCAACGAATTATTTAAAGAAGTTTTGGTAGAATATCAAAACACGTTAATATCGATGAATTTTTCCCAAAATTTGACTATCTACAAAGGAACTTGCGTGGTAAAACTCGAAGAAAATGAACCCCTACAGTACTTAAAATATTTCCGGAATTTCATTCCGGTGAACAACGAATTCAGCTTCATTATGCTTTACTCTGGCAAGGAAGTGAAGAAAATTTTTGAAGCAATGTGGGCGGAAGATTACTACAATCTAATTGTTGTTGACAATTCCACGGTTTATCTATGGTTCCCTTATTTCAAAACTTTGAGAACTTTTAGAAACTGTAAAATTAGTAATCTTCAACAACTAGTACCGAGAAGAAACCAATTTCCTGAAGCCCTAATCCCGAAGCCGCTAAAAGTCAGGATGACAATAGCCCCACCGTTTGTTAACGACAATGAAACTGGGCTTGATTTGGATATAGTGCGAGAAATCGCCAAGTATTTCAACACCAAACTAAAATTTACGAGAACTTGCAAAAATTTCGACTTTGGTTATGTTTACCCCAATAAAACTTTGGGAGGACTCTTTAAATCTTTGCACTGCCGAATGGCGGATTTGGCAATTGGAGGGATCTTTGTAAGACCCGAACGCTTGGAAATCGTGGATGTTAGCATTCCTTACTTGTTGGAGAGCTACGAATTTTGCGTGCCACGTGCAAAAACTGAACCACCATGGAAGGAGATCTTCAGCAACGTGTATTTTGGTATTTTCCTCCTGTTTTCTTTCCTCGTATGCACCTTACTGCTGTGGCTCTTCTCTTTGCTTCAAAACGACCAATTCTACAAAAAATTCTCGAACTGTTTCTTCAACTCTTTTGCTTTCTGTTTTAACGTTAGCGTGCCTGAAAGATCTAGAAGTGGTCTTCTGAGGCTGTATATCTCTGGATTTTTGATCCTCTGCCTTATCCTGAACTTAGTAGGGCAAACTAAACTAATCAGTTTATTGACACAAGAAACGCGAGAGCCTCAAATCAATAGCGTTAACAAGCTACTTGCCTCAAACTTGAAGATAATGATGAACGATGCAACTGCGCTTACTTTTAGAGAATCAGAAGTGATCAAGCGTTGCATTCGAAAGGGTTACGTGCCTTGTGAAACACCTTTTTGCATGAAACAAGTGGCAATTAATAGAGATTCTGCACTTTTCGAACCTGCGTCGTCTACAGATCACTATTTACGACGAAATTGCAGATCTAGGGATTTAATTTTCTGTTTTGATGGTGAGGTAGGGATTCAACCTACAGTTATTGCAATGAGGAAAGGTTTGGCGATTAAGAAAAGGATTGATGTTCTTATGTCTGCCATGGTTGAAGGAGGCTTCATATATCGATGGAAAGAAAATGGATCGGTTAAAAGAGAATTTGAGAATGAAACTGACGATGAGAATTACAGAGTGATGACTCTTTCCACGTTCAGATTTGCTTTGATGCTATGGTCTGGAGGAATTTTTATTGCATTGGGAACATTCTGCGTTGAAATATTCGCAAACAAGACATAATTTATTTAGCAAGGGGTAGTTATACAATGAAAATATGTTTATCTTTCAACACGTTATAGCTACAAAAACAAATTTCCCCCATAAACACAATCAAGGAAAATCCCCACCCCACTAGCAACCAAACAAAAACAGCCTTCAAATTTCCTAAATTCAGCAACCCATCATCAGTTGTTGTAATAGTGGCAATCCCAAAATTCTCCTGATTCCTCTTCTTGTCAAAAAGCCACTTCTGCCAAAACGCAATAAACCCACCAGCCTCAACCCTGGAAATCACCTCGTCGATCCTCTGCTTCAAAGGAAATCCCTTATTCATCATAACATGAATAGAATATAGAGCAACATTCGATGGAAAGCAATGCAGAAGCGGAAGATTCTCGTCGGTCACGTATTTATTTTTGATAAAATTCATGAAATTCGTCGAGACACAAATAGCGGAGTCTTGGGCGTAGGCCACGCGTGACAAACATTCATCGAGCTCTTTGCAGCTAATTGAACGTTTTCTAATCTCTTTAACGACGGCAGAATCGTTGTAATCTTCGAAGTAACCCTCAACGTTTGGTAGCAACTGAAGACGTAGATTATTGCTGAACATTTCTTGAACGTTCTCGATTTTTGTGGCGTAGCTTGGGCGAGTTAGAACTCCTATAAGTTGGGTTTGGTAGAAACAGCCAAAAGTTAGGGAGAAAATTAACCAGAAAGCGAAAATACAGCGAACGATTGTGGATTTTGGAAGAGTTCGAACAGAAAGCGCCAAAATTTCTGCGTAAACGCTCAACAGACAGTTTCCGAGGCTTTTATAGAAAGTTTCGCGGCTTTTAAGGCTAAAAATCCACATCATCAGGGTTATAACTAGCGAAGAAAGGAATAGCATTATTCCGATTTCGTAGCTGAAGGGTTCCAGAATTTTGTTAAATGAAGTTTCAGTGTATATTACTGGAACACACCAGCTTAAACTTTCAGAAGAATAGGGTCTGCTGAGGTCTAGAAATTTATGTCTTTGCACAGTTGCTGACAAAGATCCGATCCCTAAATCAACTTCGTTTTCTCGCAGTGCAGCCATTAGACCACTGGCGCTACCATTGTCACCTAAAAATCCCCAGTTTAACGGCTTCTCCGAAATTACAAAACTCAAATTCATGTTGAGCTTTTCAGCTATTGTTTTCATCAGAAATATTTCAAAACCATCCCTCATTATGTAGGTGTTGGTGTTTGAGACTCGTTTCACGGGTCTCATAACGTAAGGGGGCCAAACTACTGTACCGACGTTAAAGTTGCAACCCTTAAAATCGCCTGGAATATTTTTCCTAGGAAACAGTTTATAGCCGTTTTTAAAAATGCCGAAAGAGCAAGTATCGACGATTTTAAAATTTCGGTAGTCCTGAAAGTTGCAGGATTTCAAATTGTACGGATTCCAGGTGTACAAATTGTTTGTGCAATTCTCATCCTCGGTTAAAACCCCAAAATTGTAAATTCCTTCAAACCAGAGGATTTCAATCATCCCGGCAAGGATATCACTTGTTTGATTTGATCTATCCATTAGAGTGATCAAAAATTTCCCGTGGGAATTCCAAGAATGCGACTTCAAACCGGTTAATGCTTGCTGTAAGTTTTCTGGACCTGAAACTTCGAGAATGTAAAAATCGATTCTTTTCCAAACCGATCTTGGGGTTTTGCTGAAATCTGCAGATGCTTTCACCAAGGCTCTTCGAGGTAAATGTTTGAAGAAGTTTTTGTCAAAAACACTTTCGCTCTGGAGAGAAATCCATACTGTATCGTTTTTTGTGATGTATTTTTCGCATATCTTTAAAACGCAATCCCTTACTGACGAATTAATTTCTTGTAAGTTCAAGGAAAACTTTTCAGCTGGAAGATGTTTCACGAGTAGAACTGCAAGCAGAAACCACACTGTCTTCATCGCAAGTTTATGGAAAAGTGTGCAAAATGAAAACAATCACAGTAATGCATTATTGTCCATTTAAATTATTAAATCACGTTCACAGCTAATTGCCGCTTCATTCTTTAAGTTGCAATTCCAATCATCTAGTGAAAACATGGGGGAGGGAATAAAATAACACCAATTAGCCTCACCGTGTAATTATATTAATCACACAACTTTATATTACAAAGAAATTAAAATCTAAGGCTCAGCCTGCCCTTCTTCTATCTTGGCAATGAAGGATTTCTTTTTCTGTGCAACCCTATTCTTACGCTCGGCCAACGTAAGCTTCCTACGAGTCCACCGTTTCTTACTCGCTGGAGGAGCCTTTTCTTCCTTCTTTTCATTTTCAGGGTTCGCCCGAATGGCTGCATGGGCGTTCTTGTACAAACCTTCAATCTGTAACGAAAAAATTAACCCCCCAATCTTGTATAGAAACGATAGTCGGTTCGGGTAAGACTTCTTGGGGTAACAGCTAAGTGTGAACGACTTTATCGCAACTAATGTCCAAATGAACCAAATATCGTTGCTTGAATGTCATTGCCACTACAGAGATAGATTTTTGGTTAAATCAGTCAAACTTGTAGTGTTCAATATTTAATGTAGTCCAACTGCGACACGACAGTTTCAGTTTGAAAATACTGCAGTAATTTTGTTGGACGTTTGTTTAATTTGAAAGCATTACCTGATCGGCGTTGATTCCCAGCTTGATGTATTGACTGAACTGCCTCTTGAAGGCTTCAGGATCGTCTTCCTCCAAAGAGCGCATATAATCGGCTACGTGAATGCCGAAAATGTGAGAACGATGGACGTCAGCTTTGAAAGTTTTTGTTTCGGCGTCGTGGCCTGGGAACCGTTTGGTGGAGTGCGGAATGTTCAGACCACCATCGACTGCCCCCTTCATGGCGGCAAATACGCGGGCTCCAGTTGTGGTACGTTGGAGACCAACATCCAAATAACACCTGAATAGGGGCGAAAAATTAATTTTTCGGGAAATTTTTAAGGGTGGTTGTAGTGGGTTTTGGTAGTCAGAGACACGGAATTATCAGAACAAGGGACAATCTGTTGGTAAGCCGAGGCATTCTGGTGGCATAGAACATGCCGCCAGGGTCTCGGAAACTACAGAATTGACCCGTCAGATGACGCGCATGTGTCTAAATTCATCACTTGAAACATTTTTGAGAACTTCAAACATAATAGTGTGTCTCACTGTCTGATATTTTCGTTACTTCTAGAAGTGATATAATTTTTTGTACCTTTTTGAGATGCATCTTTTGAGGTATCTACTTAACTCGAATGTAAGTTATAAACCCAGCCTCCTCCGTGAATAGGGCAGCTTTTCAATATTTTGGTTCGAGATTAAATTTTCCAAAAAAAACAGAAAGAACATTGTTCAGAATCCAAATTTTACTCTCTAAACCGAGTTCAATTTAAATTGATATTAAAAATTAGAGTTTTCCAAAAAATATCTCTTAAGCTCGAGGGTTCATTTACAAGATTCAACGCGCGAGCACTGAAACTCCTGAACATCGTGAATTGAAGCTTAGCATTTTATTATGGGGTCTTTTGAATTTTTTCGATATCTCGATCGTGAAGTAAAATTTTTAAAAATTGCCGTATTCGCTGAGTACCTCAAACAAAAAATGCATCTCATAGGGGTCTGCAACGGTGTAAAAATGTAAATCCCTACTCCTAAAAGTAATCAATCTATGAGAGTGTTTTCATGTTTGACCGGGACAACCTGTATACAAAAAATTGTTGCATCTAAAAAGAATAGAATTGACGTCTTACAGCTGTAGTAATTAAATGTCAAAACAAACCGCCAAATTAACAAAAATGCAAATTTTATGTAAAAATAAATTATTGGGTGTCAATTTTTGTTATTTTCGTTAATTCATTTCGATACAACAAATCGCGTTTACAAAATCTTCACAAAAATACTTCACCACACTTAAAAATTGCAGAAATTCTCTATAAACTTCTGTAAAATTACAAAATTTCTCTAACCAACACTATTTTAATGACATGAAATCATAAATTTGCATTTTCAGTTTTCCAAAAAGCTCGATTAGGTCCGGTTGCAACGAAAATAAAAAAAGTTAAAGAAAAGTTGTTCAAAATTCAATTTTGACCTCAGCTATCACGTATCCGCTTAAACGCAAAATTTAATTGATTTGAAAACTAAGATTTTCCTAAATTTAACGATTCAAATTTTGAACTGAAATTCAGCATATTATTACGGGGTGTTTGATTGTCAACAATTAATTCTTATGAATCTTTTCGATATCTTGATCGCGAAGTATTTTTTTTTAAATTGCACTTTTCGCTAGTCGCAGTCGGCTGGGTTTACAACTTACATTTGAGCGGACTACCTCAAAGATGCATCTCATAAAAGTCTAAAAAATTTAAATCCCTGCTCTTAAAAGTAACTAAACTAATGAGTGTTTTCATATTAGGTGAGACACACTGCATAAGCAATATTATAGTGAAGTTCTAGAACATATTTTTGGGACATATTGTATAATTTTGACAGGATTGTAGCGTTAGCTCTAAATAAATATGAATGCCTACCTCCGCTTATGTATCTTAGGTTTGACACCCTGTATACGTCTACATAGAGGTGTCCCAAACGCTCGCACCTCTTTTAATGGAGTATTCAGCACTAAATTCTGAGTCGCCTTTTTGAAATTTTCGAGGGTCCAATAGAGATTTAAAATGACCAATCAGATTTCAGCTCTGAATTCCTTCATAAGGTAATTTAATGTGAGATACACTATTTCTTAGGTAACCAGATATTATCACTTATAATCTCATAAGAGCATTAATTCTTTCCGGAAATTTTTGGAGTGCATTCCAACAACGTATTAATCGGCCCGAGTGGAACACGAGGGCCCGATTACGTTGTTGGAATGCACGACTAAAATTTCCAGGAAATGAATTAATGCTCGAATGCAGATTCGGTAAGAAAATAGCAACGATACAGCCACAGAAATTGAATAAAAACGATTTTTGACATTTAATTTGACATAAAAATTTCCACTTATTAATTTCGTTTAGGTTGGTCTAGGTAGGTATCAAAAATTTCCAGGAAATCCTCGAGTTGCCATGGTAAGCACACAGAAATCAAATTTTCCATTGGCTAATGATTAGTATCGTGCGATTTTCAATGAAATTTTATGTTGTAGCGTTCTGCGACACCCTGTATACCATACTGAGTTGTTACAAAAAATTGTTAGATCTAAAACGAAAAGAATTGACGACTTAACGTATTTAGAGCTGTAGTAATTAAATATCAAAACAAACCGCCAATCACCTACCCTATACCAAATTGAAATAATTTTTACGTGCCAATTTTGGGTGCAAATTTTTGTTTATTTTGGTTGTTTGCTTCGAAACAGAAAGCACGTTTATAAAACCTCCACAAAAATACCTCACCACATTCAAAAATTCAAGAAATTCTCGATAAACTCCTAAAATTAAAAAATGTATCTAATAAACACTATTTTAAACGTTGAAAGAGGTGGCGATCCATTCTCACAAAGTGGGCTAAGATATAAACTAGGTGATGTTCGAAAATCAGGCAAAGTCGATCCCACACAAATATATTAAAATCAAATTACTCAATATGTACAAATGAGACCATTGAGTACATATTGAGTAATTTGATTTTAATATATTTTTGTGGGATCGACTTTGTGCTTGATTTTCGGACATCACCTAGTTTAAACACTATTTTAATGACATTAACTCACAAAATGCTTTTTGTTAAAGGTTGTTGACGTTGCTAGGCAACATTTCAGAGGCTTCTTGTTTTTGCAACAAACAAAGCAGGTGTTGAATTGCTGTCATAAAACCAGCAACATGTGTCAAAACAAAAACAAAAGAACATCTACTTGATATTTGTAATAAAATAGATTCATGACTAACCTGAAAGTCCTCAAGCTAAACTGTTAGGTGGGTGATATTTATTTGCTTCGATTTATTTTGATGTACAAACGCGTCATTTTTATAAGAACTCCACAAAAATACATTACGACACTTAAAAACCGCAGAAATCCTTGATAAATTCCTCTGAACTGACAAAATTGCAAAAAAACATCATTTCAAAGTCAGAAAATGCATGAATGCAAGTTGTTGACGTTGCTAGGCAACCATTTCAGAGGCTGCTTGTTTTAGCAACAAAGCAGGCGATCATATTTCAAACAATAAAACAAAAGAACACACCCACTGGATATTTATAGTAAACAGATTCACCACTGACCTGAAGGCCCCCGGGCCGTTTTCAACCCCCTCAACGTTGTATTCATCCCCGGTGATTTCAGTGGTACCCTCGTACAAATTATCCAGCCCCAACTTCTTCAACAAACGACGAGCCAACAACAAGCCAGTTGCATATGCAGCCGCATAGTTTGTAAGACCAACTTTGATGCCATACTTCGGCAATTCATGGGAATAGGCGGCACAGACAATCTTGTCCCCCTCAATGCGAGAATAGGCTACTTGAACGGTGATATTCTTGTTCGAGAATCTCACGATCAATCGATACTTCGGGGTGTTGTATTTATTTTTGTCTTGGACAATCAGGCGTTTTCTCGCGTAATAATCGGTTTTTCCTTGGCGACGCCTCTTGAACTTCACTTGAAAACGCTTGAAGTACTGCTTATTCTTCACGACTTTCACGAAACCCTAAAACATTTGACACATGATATAACCTAAAAATTTTCTACTTTTTGAAAAACCATAAAATATTAACCAAAACAAGTATTTTTCAGTTTGCAATTAATTCCTGAATTAATTGAGGGAAATTGAGTCGAATTTCGAGGTTAAATTGGTTTTTCAAAAAGTAATCTTGAATCATCAAGAATTAATTACTAACTAAATTAAATGAATTTGGTGATAATTATAGAAAAATTCACGGAGAATTAATTGCCAGTGATATTTTAAGGGATTTACTTACCATTTTTTATGGATTAATTAAATTCGGTCGCTGGACGGCAATTCACAGCCAGCGCGATCCCGACAGAAAGAGAGAGGCGCATGCGCGGAAACACCGCCATTCATTTTTGACACATCTTTGACGTATACAAAAACGGCGCGAAATTCAAACGTTTTATTTATTTACAAATTACACTAAACTTATCTATTCCCACTCCTCCTCCCCCCAACCCTCCTCATCTGCATTCTCGTTCGGATTTAAACTTAATTTACTGTTGACATTCTCCACGATGTACTTGGAGGATGTTTCTATAACCGGCTCCATGTCCTGAAAAAAATCAATATCTTCTTCCTCTCCGACTGATTGATGTTTAATATCAAGCTCGGATATGTCTGGCAGGGATTTTTTCACAACTGGGGGTTCAGTTTCCAACACTGAAATAAGGGATTCGCTTGAATTTGGGGAATTAATTTCCGGGGGTGGATTTTCAAGCCCCCAGTTCTCCCAAGTGTCCAAGTCTTCTTCGACTGATTGCTCGGCTTCTTCCGTCGACGTTTCGACCTCCTCACCGTCAGGTCTAGGTCTTT
The DNA here is from genome assembly GCA_963924575.1 of Pycnomerus fuliginosus. Lineage (NCBI taxonomy): Eukaryota > Metazoa > Arthropoda > Insecta > Coleoptera > Zopheridae > Pycnomerus > Pycnomerus fuliginosus. The sequence continues at coordinate 8,690,194 of OZ004624.1, read as the reverse complement.
CTGGAAGATCAATGACCACTTGATTTTCCGGTCGTTTAAAAACTTTCCTCGACCTTTTACTAGTAGGTCGACCATCATTGAACAGTTTTCCTCTTTTACCACCAATAACAGTGGTCGCTCCTAGTATTGGCACTAAGTCAGCTAAAGTACGTAAAGTCATTGCTACTAAGCTATCGTTTGTGTCTTTAATTCCCAATAAAAGCTCGGGTAAAATACATGACTGCAATTCATCACTCGTAAAACACTGAACAAAGTTCTCGAAATGCCTCAAAAGTAGGAGTCGAATTTGGGCATCTCGCACACTAAATATTTCCAACAATTTTGGGGTTAAATACTCTTTAAATGTTTCTTCGGAAAATAATTTATCGTCGTTGCTTTTGGGGCATAAAACTTGCGGTAGAAGTTGCTCCTGCGCTGTTTTATTCAATAAAACCATCCTGGACAGTAGCAAGCTTCCAAGTTGATTAGCCACCGTGGTTTCATTAAAATTTCGAAGTTTTCCTGAGAGAGTTTGGAAAAAACTCGATTTCTCTTCGTCCGATTTCAAAGGAAGTTCCGTCAAGAACGAGTGGATTATTATGAAATCGTGATTGAAAAACTCGTGTTTTAGTAAAGTATTCAGGGGGGGTCTGGCATCGACTACTAGATTTTGCAATTGACTCGTGCAAACTTCTCTAAAGTTGCTCAGTGTAGAAATATCCACTGAAATAATAAATTTTCTTTTAAAAAGTTAAAAAGCAATTTGATCGAGGGCGAGGACTGCGGCTCTTTGGAGAGCGACTCGACCCTCGATCAAATTACGTTTTATCAGTATGTTCGTTAGGGTGTATCGAAAAAAAAAAATTTTGGAATTTCGTTTTGTAATAGACGCCAAAACTTGCCTTTTACTATCCTGAAAAGAAAGTTTATTTAAGGTTTTGCTATAGTTCAACGCTTTCAGCCCTCTACCGCCCCTCAAATATGTTATTTTGAAATCTCAAGTTCACAATGAAAATTTTTTTGAAATGCAACATATTTATTGTTTTTCTGTCACTAGTGGGCTCGGAGTAGATTTTAAAGATCACTAACAGCCGTTTTCTCATCTCTAGTTAAATTTAGCTACCTACTAGATGGCCATTGCATTATAGTTTCAAAGACAATTAACTCATCAATCAAGTTGCTGGTGCATGCATGACAGAACTTATGTATGACAGTACTGGTTGACGTTTAAAGTTCAAACGTTAAATTTTTGTGCGTTTTTTAGTCTTCGAAGGCCCACCAAATATAGGCCGCTCGAGACTATTTCTAGTGTAAATTGCCTTTGAAATATTCTTATTAACTCGAAAGGGAAGCACAGAAATTCGAATAAAAAACGCACGAAAATATAACGTCTGAACTTTAGACGTCAACCAGTAGTGTAATAAGTTCTGTCATGCATGCACCAGCAACTTGATTAATTATAGTTAATTGTCGTTGAAACTATATGGCAGTAGGTAGCTAAATTTAACTAGAGATGAAAAAAAAACGGCCTTTAGTGGTCTTTAAAATCTACTCCGAACCTACTAGTGATAGAAAAACAATAAATAATGAATTTAAAAAAATTATTTGTTGTAGACTTGGAATTTCAAAATAACCAATATTTGAGGGGCGGTAGAGGGCTAAAGATGTTGAACTATAACAAAACCTTAAATAAACTTTCTTCTTAGGATAGTAAAAGGTAAGTTTTGGCAACTATTACAAAACGAAATTCCAAAATTCTTTTTTTTCGATACACCCTAATGCTCGTGCTTAAAAAAAAATCAACTTACAGTCAGTTTTCAATTTTAAAATTTCATTAACTAGAACAGAATATGCGTAAATATCGACGAAGTCTCTCCGAGTTGTCTTTGCAAAATTTTTCTCCTCATTAGCATCAATCCCTTTGCTGTATCGGTGCGATTTAGATTTTTTCAGATAGTCAATTGTTAGTTCGGTGAATTTTGAAAGATACTCCATTCCGCCAAGTTTCCAGCTGCCATCCTTCGTTACGTAAATTGAAGCGAGGCAAACGTTATTGTGGGATACTTGAGCTTTGTCGTGCAGAAAACAAAGCGCTTTCAAAATCGAGTGAAGTCCGATGCAAACTTGTAGAGAGTTTTGAAAAGAAAGGACGTGGCTTAGGGGAGTGACTTCTTCGACTGCTAAAAAAAACTTAGAGCCCTTGCTCCAGGAGGATATGTATCGTACGATGTAAGGGTGGCGAAAAATCTTTAAATTCTGAAATGAGGGGGTTAGAATGAGAGAGGTGGTAAGGGGGTACCTTGCTGAACTTTTCTAGAGGGGTTTGCGAGGTCCAAAGGGGGCCCTCGACGAAGAGCTCTCCGATCAGGACTGAAAGAGACGTCGTGTTTTCTGAACTAGTGACAGTGGATGAGTGGTGCGTCCAGAAGTCGGAGACTTCGATTGATTTTTCCTCGATTTCGATTCCGGTTAAATGCGATTGATCGTTGCCCATTTTTGAAAAACATAAATTGGGCGAAATTTTAGGTTAGGAGAAACGTCATTAATGTCAAGTGGACACTGGACAGTGGATGTCAAAGGCTTGCGACGTTGCCATGCCGTAAATTATTAAATAAAAAATTAACCTGGTTTTGGTTTTAAATATTATATTTTGACATCAAAAATAGAAAACTTTGATTTTTTTGAAAATCGCACGATACTAATTATTAGCCAATAGAAAAATTGATTTCTGTGTGTTTACCATGGCAACTCGAGGATTTCCTGGAAATTTTTGATACCGACCTAGACCAACCTAAACGAAATTAATAAGTGGAAATTTTTATGTCAAATTAAATGTCAAAAAACATTTCTATTCAATTTCTGTGGCTGTATCGTTGCTATTTTCTTACCGAATCTGCATTCGAGCATTAATTCATTTCCTGGAAATTTTAGTCGTGCATCCCAACAACGTAATCGGGCCCTCGTGTTCCACTCGGGCCGATTAATACGTTGTTGGAATGCACTCCAAAAATTTCCGGAAAGAATTAATGCTCTTATGAGATTATAAGTGAGAATATGAAACTGCAGTGAAATTTTTTGTGAGGTTCCGTGTTCCAAGCCTTATTCAAGTTTGAACAGTGGCGTAACAGTATCTCTATTTCACTTTTCAGATTACCCAGCCGTAAACGGGAAAAGGATGCAAGTACTTTCAGTTCCAGGGAGTATTTGCATCAGCCTCTGGCTTTCTGTTTATGATGAGAGGTAGGTAATTCTAGAATAGACCCTACGAACAAACCCACATTTATTGTCCATCGAAAATGGTGACTATTAGCACAAATCTTTTTAGGTCGAAGTACCATATAGTACCATAGGGACAGTTTTTCTTATTTGGATATCTCCAAAACCATTCATTAAATATAAAAATACCAAGACTAGTAAAAGTTGCAGTTTAAGCTGCTCTTTACAACAGGCACCACCATGTTTACAATGCGTGACCTTGAAAAATTTTCCAGTAACCTCACAAACGGATATCTGTAAAACCACTCATTAAATCAAAAAATACCAAGTATAGTAAAAGTTGGAGTTTGAATTGCCCTTTCTAACAGGCACTACCATTTTTAAAACGCGTGACCTTCAAACATTTTCCTAAAAAAAGTGTCAAAGGTGTCTCCGTTTTCTGGGGATCCCGTGGTCATAATCCAACGAAATTCACAGTGTAGATGTATATTCATTGGATACTAGCTTCCACCAAAATTCATTCAAATCCGTTGATCCGTTCCTGAGATAATTAGGAAAAACTGCTCCGGATGGCTCACCTTTGAAGTCCTGTAACTTCTTTAGGAGACGACTTCGACCTAAAAAAATTTGTGGCAATCGTCACCATTTTCGATAGACCGTCTGAGGTTAAAAAACTTACTGCGCGGTTAGAAAACACCCTGTATAGACATTTGCGACCAAGACAATGTGAGTTATTTTATATTTGAAATAATATATTGAAAAGTGATTTATACCGTACTTATTTATTTGTGTTGGTGTTTTCCGGCAGTTTAAACCATATCGTATAGTTTCTTCTTCGAATGTGCAAATAATCGCCAACTTGGTTCTGCATTAGCTGTTTCGTGGGATGCGGTAAAGTAGAATTAACACGCATTGATTGGTCACTTGCAATTTGCAAGGCATCTTGATGGGTATAAGGAACCAATCAGCGTTCGTCGATTTTACTGTAGCGCACAGCGCAGGACAGTCCGAACGCGGCATATCTTTGTAAACTTTCTCGGAAACCTCTTGAACTTTTTAAATAGGTTGAACCTGATGAATAGGGTGTACCTTTGGGACGAAATTTACAAAAAATTCGATATCTTTTTTCTAATAAAAATATGGAAACCAGAACGACGTTATGAGAACTAAGCGTTTCTTAGAGTAACTTGAAAAAAATAAAATCGAAGAATATATTATTGAGAACAAGGAACCGCAAGGAACCAACACATTTTTTTCTATCAAGGTGCAAAGTGTACCGAGGTACAAATTAGTATGTATACCTTGGGACGTACCTTATTGTACTTTGGGACTTAACATTTTTCAGTCTCAATCCATACTGTATGAGGAAAATAAGTCAATGGTAAATGCATAGGTATTGTCCTTATATGTTGTGTTAATAAATTCACCGGTTTTCAGAATAATAGAAAACACGCGCTAACCTATGCAACCAACTTTGATATCTCACTAACACTTTATAATAGAAAACGTTGAACATCCAGTAAATTCAAAGAATTTAGCATTTTATTTTGGAATACGGGGCTATTAGAATGACGTAGGTCCGCCATCTTTGTTGGGCTAGGTTAAGGTTATTACCATGGCGATGAAGCTAAACAAAGCGAGAATTTACTTGTGTAGATTCAATTATTTCAGCACAAAACTAATTATGTGGACATGATATAACCATTTAATCGATAGCAATTCTTCAATTTGTCAATATTAAGGTCTTAAAACGCACCAACAGTAACTGTCAATAAAAAATTAAACTATAAATGAGGTTTTCTGGAATGTAAATCGTATGTATTAGTATAGGCAATGAATGCCCAAAATGGGGTTGTAGAGAACATGGAAGGGGGGAGAATTTTTCTCATCGGGAATGTGTTGGTAGTATAATTATGAGGTAAACATACGGGAATGTGTTGGTAGTAATTATGAGGTAAACATACTATATAAAAGTCCCCGCCCCTAACCTGTCCGCTTCAGGGGGGGGTGGGGGGTTTAAAGGTCACTTTTTTTTTTCGCTTATAACTCGAAAATGGTGCGCCGTAGTAGCGAAAAAATCCTTATATGAAAATGAAAGCCTATAAAATTTTCTACAACTCTGCTATTATACATTATTAAGGAAAAATGCACCGGTTTCGAGATATCCGGTTTCAAAAGACGGCAATTGTCAAGACAAACTTTTGCTTCTAATTCCTCAGTCTTTGGTTTTGCAGAAAAGTCGTCAGGAAGAAAGTTTTGGAGCGTTCAATTTCCTTCAAGAATATATATATATACAGGGTGGTTCCTTTTTCGCTGCTCACCACTGGCATCTTCTAAACGGTAAGAGGTTCGAAATCGGTTAAATTACAGAAATATTGTACTGTTTAAATTTCACTTGGAACTTTTATATTACTGACAGCTGTCAATTGAATGGCATCGTCAGAAATTTTTTGGCACTTCTAGATTTTGAGTAACGGTAGTCAACTTTTTATTCTCTTAAGGTAGCCAAATTGTATTTTAACACCATCGGACACATAAAAAATTAGCTTTTCAAAAATGTAATCAAAATGGACTTTTTTAGCAGATTGTCAAAATTTGAAAATTGATATGAGTATGTTGTAAAATCCAGGTAGGAAATCAATTCAAACGCCATTATGTACAACACCGCCAATTCTACAACCAAAAAATACTTTCAACTATACAGGGTGTCCCAAAACACTTGCAACGCATGGCAACTTGATTTTTTTAAATAGAACACCACCATTTTGATGCCATATTCTGGATCACCTATAACATAGCTTTACATCGACATAAGACATTCGATGTTTTAAGCCCCTGTTCTAAAGTAATTAATTCTTTTTGAAAAATTTCGATCATTGCGGGTGCTTCTTAAAAAAATTTCTGAGAACTCAATTTTGTATCTAGAGAGCTGAGATTCGGTACGAATATGAAGGAAGGTCTATTCTATCTATCTAACATGATAAGTATCATTATCACAATACAACCCCTTCATTGCCTGGACTATATCTACTGTAACAAAAGTAACAAAATATCGCAGCAGCGAAGTTCAAAAAGATTTTTACTACGCCACTGCCCATTGGGGCAAGCCCAATCCGGCAACACCGGCGACCCTGAGTCATCAATCATCTGTCAAACGTCAAAACCCACGAACAAGTGATAGGCGAAACGTCAATAAAATAGCAATCAAAAGAAAAAACCGAAAAACAATGGTGTAGGTTAGTTCTCACGCAATTTTTCGTGAAAGAGAAAGCGCGCCTGAGAATTTCGACCGCCCCAACCTGGGGGCATGTGTTAAAGTGCAAAAATGGCCGATCTGATTCGCACAGGAAGCGGACATGGGGCTGGCATAATGAAAGATAAGTTGGGGTCTCCGAGTACCGGAAGTGAGGACGGTAACGAACAGGAAAACGTGGGGGCCCCCAAAGTGGAGCCCGACGAACCCGACATGGGCGACTCCGCCCCCTTTGCGCCCTCCGAAACCCTTTGGTATCACGGAAGACTCGACAGGTATCAAGCCGAGGAGAGACTGTTCCTCTTCAATAAACTCGGAAGTTATTTAGTCAGGGAGAGTGACAGGAAGCCGGGGTCCTACGTGTTGTCTTTCATGGGGAGAACCGGAATCAACCATTTTAGGATAACCGCTGTTTGTGGGGATTTTTATATTGGGGGGCGACAGTTTGTGTCTTTGAATGATCTCGTGGGGTATTACACGGAGAAGAGTGATTTGTTGAAGAGGGAAAGGTTGGTTCACCCCGTGGCTCCTCCTGAACCCGTCAATGATAAGAAGGTCAGTATTGATAATGTTATCTTGTTGATGCCAACATAATGCCCCCTTGTCTTTTAAGTAAACATGGAGGGGGTCTTAATCATTCTGGGTTTTACAAAAACATTTTTGGAGCGTGGGAAATCAGTTTGATTGCTGGAAATAATTATAGAGTGAGTCATCAGGAACAAAAGAATTGAGATAAGGTGGCTGTTTAGGTATTTGTGACAATTGAGCGAGGGGTTGACAACTTGGAAATTTTAGTGTACCTACAAGCATGAGAAATTTGTACAATTTTTTTCAGGAATTTTGGAAATTTTTGATATTTTCACATGATTTTGCATATTTTCTGGAAATTTCTTAGAAATTATGGAAATTTTGGTGTACAGACTTTTACACAGTTGTCAACCCCTCGCAATTGAGAGGAGTTTTGAAGCAGTTTTTGGCGATGCGAAATTCACTAGAAAAAATAATCATTTAAAGGTAGCTTTTAAAATCCATAGGAGACCTGTTCTATTTCCTCTTTGAAGGAGAATTGATTGGTGCAAATTTCAAACTTTCTAGTGATCTTTGCGTAAAAAACTTCAAAATCCAATAAAATCGTAAAATCAAAGAAAACAACTGCAAGTTTTCTTTAAAATCGTATTTTATATTACATAATTATCAGAGATACCAAATTTTAAAATCCCAAAAAATTAAAAGAAAACGGCAAGTTTTAATTAAAATTGTGTTTGTTATTGTCAGAAGTAGATCTACTATGCTGGTTCTAGCGCGGGCTACATACAGGATACAGGACTAGGGTTGGAAAATTATATGTAGCATATTTTTCATTAGGTTACAGCGAAATTTTACAAAAAGTATAATTTATTATAATTTTCGGGAAGATTCCTGTTACTTTTTAGCCGAGGGGTCATCCACACCTTCAAATTTGTACACCAAATGCCGATTTGGCATTATCGGCATTATTGGCATTATTGAGCAATTCCTGTACTTATAGGGCATAATCCTTAATAATGCCCGAAATATTGCCATATACTGCCTGTTTACTGCTAGATATTGCCACTATTGCCTCTTATTGCATATTAATACCACTACTGCCGAGGGTACTGCTGGATACTACCTGTAATGCGTAATGCCGGTAATGCTAGAATAATGCTCGTAATGCCATTAAAATGTACACCTAATGCCAGTGGTGGATGACCCCTCGTTTTTAGCCCTTCTTATAATTTACTAGCGCTTTATTTATATTAGACATTAAGCGTAGTAACGAAACGTTTTAACTCTTGTTACTTACATTTAGGAAACAAAAGGTGTCAGTTTGACAGTCACGCCACCTAACTTTCAACTACTTGACTTGGACTAACTTACCGACATTACCTCGGACATTACAGATTCTCGAATTTAGCCAAGTTCAAAACCATTTACAGGGTTTAAGTATCGGAAGTGTCCATTGTCTCCATTATTTCTCAAATTTCAATTTCAATTCAAACATATTTCATATTTGTAAGAAATTATTTCGCTTCAAACCGGAAGTAATCCTAATTTTGTTTTTTCAAATGGAAACATATATTTTTCTCAACGGATTCCCAGATTTCGAATTTTTTAAAGTTAAAAACATCTCGAAAAAGCATCGTTCTTGATAAGATGTCCATGCACGGCCACCTTAGATTTTCAAAAACATCGAAAAACTCGGGATTTTTTTATTTGAATTTGAATTAATTACGCCAACAGCATTTCGTATTTCGTTCTGCGGTGCGTTTCCCTGACGGGTCCGCTGCATTCAGACCTTATGGTCCATTATGCCCGCACTGTGACAGTTATCCATTTCCTACATCAGGAACCCCGGTTCTGCAAAGACCCAGTACTTAATAATAATAATAATAATAATAATAATAGTTTATTGACTCTCGATTTTACAATATGCTTATAAATCCCAACTTAAAAAGAAAAAGAAAGTGTAAAATAGGAATCAAAAGGTACAAGTTCAGTAGTTGTTATAAAACAACTCTGATCTTCCACTTGTCCTGACACAGAAAGCAACATAACAATTTGAGTAGCAATTAAACATTGTTATTAAAAGGAAATGAAAGTGCCTACTGACAAAAAAAGTATATAAGCAAACTATAACTAAGCATTTAAAACGCAATATGTACTTATGTGCGAAAATATTCGGAATGTGATCTAAAAGGATAGGTGTGTAATTATTCTTGTAATAAATTTTTTCTTAACACATATTTGAAACGTCGGTTATTTAAGTTTTTAAAACCTTTATTCAGTGAGTTATAAACACTGGCAATCTGGTATTGAAACGATCTTTTTAAAAGTTCCGTTTTTCTCCTTGGAATAGTTAACAAACCTCGAAATCTTATATTTAAATTATGAACGTCCGTCCTAAACGATATCTTCTTATATAGATATTGGGGGGATTTTGCATGAATGACTTTATGGAATAGAGTGGCCGAAGCAAGAAAACGTCTTTTTTCCATACTCAACCAACCCGTGTCTTTTAGTTTGTAAGTTACTCTATCATACTTTCGAATACCGTATATGAATCTAAGGCAAGATCTTTGAACTTTTTCAATTTTGCTCTTGTATATAGCATCTAAACAGGGACCATATACAGGTGAACAGTAAGTAAAAAGAGACAATACCAGTGTTTCGCAAAGCATGATTTTAGTAGACAAAGGTAGCAGCCGCCTAGTGCCATATAGAATTTTTAACACTGAATATGCCCTCTGCAAAAGTTTGTTAACATGGCTTTTGAATCTCAACTCCGAATCGATTAAAACACCTAAATTTTTGGCTTCGTCAACAATATCTAATGCAGCGCCATCAACATTAATTTTAATTTTATCTAGAATTTCAGCTTTGTCCTTTTTCCTACAAAAAACTATGACCTTGGACTTATTAGAATTAATTTGTAGGCAATGACATCTTGCACTTGTTATAACTTTATCAAGATCTTCGTTTACATTGGCACATGCATCTCTTACGTGTTGAGGCAAAAAAGAGTGGTAAATTTGTGTATCATCTGCATATAAATGAGTACAACAGTATTCCATACCCTTTAGATAAAAACTGGTATAGATTGTATAACATAGAGGGCTCAAAACAGAGCCTTGTGGAACGCCTGTTTTCAAGTCCAAGGCCCTAGAATACTGTTCATTTAATTTGACGATCTGTGAGCGATCCGTAAGAAAACTGCCGAACAAACTCACTGCTTTTTCAGATAACCCTACATATTTTAAGATGCTCAAAAGTAATTGATGATTCAGGGTATCAAAGGCTCTACTAAAATCCAACAAAACCAAGATAGAACACAAACCGTTATCCATGGCCTTAATAATGTCATCAGTAACGTGCAAAAGTGCAGTAGTGCAGCTGAAGCCAGATCGAAAGCCCGATTGAATTGCCGGTAAAAAATTATTTTTTTGTATATATGCTCGAAGCTGAAATTCCATGAGTTTTTCAAGTATCTTTGATAGAACTGGCAATATGCTAATAGGTCTAAGATCTTTAAATTGTTCTGGTCGATTAGTTTTAGGTAGCACAGTTACTACGGCCCTCTTCCACGACTTTGGAAAGAAGCCTTGCATCAAACAGTGATTGTAGATGTGCTCCAGATACGGAAGTATTTGGGGACAACACAGCTTGATAAACTGAATGTTAAGCCCATCAAATCCAGCGGCATTGCTTTTAATAAGGTTTATAACACGTAAAATATCAAACTCAGATACATTATCAAATCCAAAACTATTGTCGCTCAGCTTATTGCTATTATAGTAATTTTCAATGTCTGTAGAAGGTTCCAGTGTTGGTATCGAATTTATAAAGAAGTCGTTTATGTCGTTTGGATTGGATAAATGGGGAGGAACTATTTGTTTATTTTTTGGAGGAATTAACTGATTCTTTCTGAGGATTTTCCACCATTCTCCTTTAGATGTATTTCTTTGTTGATACTTAAAATAAGCTTTTTTCTCTCTATCTATACTTCTGCTGTAGAAACTGAATAGTGTTAATCGGGTGCTAGAAAAGCCACCCCGCTTTGCTATACCACGGCGGGTACTTCTGCTCTTTAGGGAGTTTGTTGAAGCTTCGTCCCGCGAACCCACTATAACCGGCAGGTCTTTTTCAGCCCTGCCGGATACAACTGGTTTCTTGGTGTCGAAGGCAGCTTAAAGTGTACCCTTAAAAGGTTCAGTTGAGGTATCAATTTATGTCCCTCTATGTTACAAACTGCAGACATCTTCCCCCAGTGTGGCCGACGGTTCTTGGTGGACAGCCCCATCAGCCACAACTGGTTGTTGGTGCCACAGTCCCTGAGGGTCTGCCAGTGTCACGGTACCTGTGCAGCTGTGGTATCTTTTTCAGTCCCATCAGTCACAACTAGTCCCTAGCGTCCTGCGCAGCACTATTATAACTACCCTTCCGTACAGACTGCAGACATCTTCCCCCCGTGTGGCCGATGGTTCCTGGTGGACAGCCCCATCAGTCACAACTGGTTGTTGGTGCCACAGTCCCTGAGGGTCTGCCAGTGTCACGGTACCTGTGCAACTGCGGTGTCTTTTTCAGTCCCATCAGTCACAATTAGTCCCTAGCCACAAAAGTCTGATAGGTCCAGTTGTCAACCTGTCCCTATCGCAACCGCGAGGTATTTTTTATTTTTTTTTCCCTCCGTACAGACAACAGAAGTATCAGTCTTCCAGTCCCTCTGTTCAGACTGCTAGGTCCCGAAGTCTCAGAGCAGCTATGGGTGTCCTTCGACCCCATTTGGCGCATTGAGGCCTCCAGTATCCTCTTAAATCTGGTCTGAAATTCCCAGTTAACCCCGGGAATTCGGTCCGCCCTCATTCCCTGAGGGTCTGCCAGTGTCACGGTACCTGTGCAACTGCGGTGTCTTTTTCAGTCCCATCAGTCACAATTAGTCCCTAGTCACAAAAATCTGATAGGTCCAGTTATCAGCCTATCCCTATCGCAACCGTGAGGTAATTTTTTATTTTTTTTTTGTCCCTCCGTACAGATAACAGAAGTATCAGTCTTCCAGTCCCTCTGTTCAGGCTGCTAGGTCCCTAAGTCTCAGAGCAGCTATGAGTGTCTTCCGACCCCATTTGCTGCATTGAGGCCTCCGGTACCCTCCTAAATCTGGTCTGAAATTCCCAGTTAACCCCGGGAGTTCGGTCCGCCCTCATGGAGCCCGGCGCATGAGGGTAAGGCTATTACTCTGAGAGGGCGCCCGGTGTCTCAGAGGGGTTGGTTCGCGGTAGCGGCTTTGGTACAGACACGTGAGGGTTTTAAGCCCCAGGTCTGCACGTATGGCCGTAACTAACCAGCGGACTGGCCATTCCCCTATCCACCACCCGGGGACGCGCCCGATGGGCACCCAACCGCACGGGCCAACAGCATTTGCATACATTAATAAAAGAAATAGAGTATAATAGATAAACAAATTGCAAAATACGAAAATACGTCAACTTTATTTTTTCGATACATATTCAACTGCATAGTAACTTTTTTAAATTCTTTTTACTTGTTTCAGATTTCTTTAATATTGCAAACTGTTGAAATTGCTAAAAGGATTGAAATGAATGTAATGGCGCATTGAAAAAATTAAGTAGACGTATTTTTAATTTTTCAAAAATCAGCATTTTTCACCGATAATTACAGAAACTGTACAGGTGGAGTTCTGATCTTGGCTAAATTACAGATAGTTGTGATATTGACCTATTTGACTAAATTACGAGCTAAATTATATATATATCTGTAATTTCGGTAACTATACAAGGTCAGTTAGAAAATCCCGGAACGCTTAATTTTCTCTTTTATTTCTCAAAATTTTGCATTGAAACTTCGGACCTAGGCACAGTAGAAATCAGGGAATTTAAAAATAATTCTAATAGGTTTTTTTTCACTTCAAACTTTAAGTAATCGTAATTTAGTTTTTTCAGTTGGAAATCAACATTTTTCTTAACAGATTCGAAATTATGATTTTTTAAAAGTTTTAAACGTGTATCAAACTGAATTCGCGAAATTCAGGAGCTTTACTGCGCACGCGTCGAATTTTTTGGATGAACTCCCCAAACAGTGACATTGTTGACATTTCGTGTGGTTCAAAACAAAGTAAAAGACCTGCACAACACCCAGCTGACAGCTGTCAAGGCTGACGCTTCAATGTTACTTTATCTCCATCCATCTTCGTGCATTAGTAAGAGATAAAGGATGAAACATTTAGCGTCTCTTGGAACAGAAAACTGATATTGCGCACATTAAAGCTTCAACCAATTGCCTGTTCTGTTTAACAGTAGATGGCGCCAATCGGTGAATGTTGTGTGAAATACATTTACTTTCCAATTTTGACAGATTGTAACAAGAAATCTGAAACAGATAAAAATAATTTTTAGAAAATAACCATTGCGAAGTTGAATTTGTACAGAACAAATGAAGTTGAGGTGTTTTTGCGTTTTTCGAAAATTTTGGTTTTGGTGCTTTTGAAATTCTAGAGTTGCCGTGACGTGGATGTGAAGTTTGCTCCGCTAAATTGCTCCAAAAAATGGATGCCGTGTACGTCCGGCAACGCAGCAAATTCACCTGCCTGATTGTTGTAAACCAAGATGACAATTAAATGTCAAAATTAAAAATGCAATTTATCACGATATAGAGGACTTTTAGGCAATTACCTCACTGAAAATGGTTCCATTTGAACATTATGGATCATACCACGTCCACTTTCGTAGGTGTCTTGCAAAAATTACTTAACAAAATCACTGCTTAAAGTTGGTCATGTCAGGGCCCCAAATCTGCGTAATAAGGTCAACGTAGATCAAACCAATGTCCAAAACATTTAGGTGCATTGCCTATGATGGCATTTTCATAAAGAAATTTACAAAAAAAATATGGGAACCGTCTGCTCCCTCGCAAAATATAGTTGATAGAATCGAGACATGGGGGCGGCCCCAAACAGGTCAAGGAGGTCAACGTAGATCAAACCAATGCGCGGAACACTTAGAGGCAACGCCTACGATGACATTTAGAGAAAAAAAATTTAAAAAAAATAATGGGAACCTCCTACTCCCTCGCAAAATATGTTGATAGAATCGAAGACATGGGGGCGGCCCCAAACAGAACAAGGAGGTCAACGTAGATCAAACCAATACGCGAAACACTTAGAGACAACGCCAACGATTAGATTTAGAGAAAAAAAATAAAAAAAAAATAATGGGAACCTCCTGCTCCCTCGCAAAATATAGTTGATAGAGTCGAAGACATGGGGGCGGCCCCAAACAGGACAAGGAGGTCAACGTAGATCAAGCCAATGCGCGAAACATTTAGAGGCAACTCCAACGATTAGATTTAGAGAAAGAAAATTAAAAAAAAATAATGGGAACCTCCTGCTCCCTCGCAAAATATAGTTGATAGAGTCGAAGACATGGGGGCGGCCCCAAACAGGACAAGGAGGTCAACGTAGATCAAGCCAATGCGCGAAACATTTAGAGGCAACTCCAACGATTAGATTTAGAGAAAGAAAATTAAAAAAAAATAATGGGAACCTCCTGCTCCCTCGCAAAATATAGTTGATAGAGTCGAAGACATGGGGGCGGCCCCAAACAGGACAAAGAGGTCAACGTAGATCAAACCAATGCGCGGAACACTTAGAGGCAACGCCTACGATGACATTCAGAGAAAAAAAATTTAAAAAAAATAATGGGAACCTCCTACTCCCTCGCAAAATATGTTGATAGAATCGAAGACATGGGGGCGGCCCCAAACAGAACAAGGAGGTCAACGTAGATCAAACTAATACGCGAAACACTTAGAGACAACGCCAACGATTAGATTTAGAGAAAAAAAATAAAAAAAAAATAATGGGAACCTCCTGCTCCCTCGCAAAATATAGTTGATAGAGTCGAAGACATGGGGGCGGCCCCAAACAGGACAAGGAGGTCAACGTAGATCAAGCCAATGCGCGAAACATTTAGAGGCAACGCCAACGATTAGATTTAGAGAAAGAAAATTTAAAAAAAATAATGGGAACCTGCTGCTCCCTCGCAAAATATAGTTGATAGAGTCGAAGACATGGGGGCGGCCCCAAACAGGACAAGGAGGTCAACGTAGATCATGCCAATGAGCGGAATATTTAGAGACAACGCCAGCGATTAGATTCAGAGAAAAAAAATTTAAAAAAAATAATGGGAACCTCCTGCTCCCTCGCAAAATGTGTTGATAGAGTCGAAGACATGGGGGCGGCCTCAAACAGGACAAGGAGGTCAACGCAGATCAAGCCAATGCGCGAAACATTTAGAGGCAACGCCAACGATCAGATTTAGAGAAAAAAAATTTTAAAAAAATAATGGAAGCCTCCTGCTCCTTCGACTCTATCAACTATATTTTGCGAGGGAGCAGGAGGTTCCCATTATTTTTTTAAATTTTTTTTTCTCTGAATCTAATCGTTGGCGTTGCCTCTAAGTGTTTCGCGCATTGCCTTGATCTACGTTGACCTCCTTGTCCTGTTTGGGGCCGCCCCCATGTCTTCGACTCTATCAACTATATTTTGCGAGGGAGCAGGAGGTTCCCATTATTTTTTTTTAATTTTCTTTCTCTAAATCTAATCGTTGGCGTTGTCTCTAAGTGTTTCGCGTATTGGTTTGATCTAAGTTGACCTCCTTGTTCTGTTTGGGGCCGCCCCCATGTCTTCGATTCTATCAACATATTTTGCGAGGGAGTAGGAGGTTCCCATTATTTTTTTTAATTTTTTTTTCTCTAAATGTCGTCGTAGGCGTTGCCTCTAAGTGTTCCGCGCATTGGTTTGATCTACGTTGACCTCCTTGACCTGTTTGGGGCCGCCCCCATGTCTCGATTCTATCAACTATATTTTGCGAGGGAGCAGACGGTTCCCATATTTTTTTTGTAAATCTCTTTATGAAAATGCCATCATAGGCAATGCACCTAAATGTTTTGGACATTGGTTTGATCTACGTTGACCTTATTACGCAGATTTGGGGCCCTGACACGAGCAACTTTAAGCAGTGATTTTGTTAAGTAATTTTTGCAAGACACCTACGAAAGTGGACGTGGTATGATCCATAATGTTCAAATGGAACCATTTTCAGTGAGGTAATTGCCTAAAAGTCCTCCATATCGTGATAAATTGCGTTTTTAATTTTGACATTTAATTGTCATCTTGGTTTACAACAATCAGGCAGGTGAATTTGCTGCGTTGCCGGACGTACACGGCATCCATTTTTTGGAGCAATTTAGCCGAGCAAACTTCACATCCACTGCCGTGACTGCCAAGTATGATACATGTTTTTCACTTATAAAAGTTCGTAGATTTCGAATCCGCTGAGAAAAATGTAGGTATCCATTTGAAAGAACAAAAAGGCAGCAGAGAAGCGGCTGGAACCTCCCCAACGCGCAGGTCTTTGATTTTCGTGACTTGTGATTAAGATGATATGATATTATGTATATGTAAGTTGATATGCCTAAATGGCACTTTCCGTGGGCCGATTGAATCCAAAATTTGTTCACCTCTTCGACGTGTAATACAATCACCATGTGCAAAATTTCAGCCAAATCGGTTCAGGGGCTTGGGCTGTACCGCGATTTTGAAGTCCGATAAAAATCTCGATTTTTTTAGTTTTTGGTCAAAAGGGCACTGACAGTGAATACATCTTTGGAAGCAGAATCTGAAAGCCTTTCTTATGGGGGTTTACATTTAAAATTTAAAAGTTGATGTGCCAAAATGGCACTTCTGGTTGCACGATTGGCTCCAAAAGCTTTTCAGATCTAAGTTGGGTTATCACATGCACACGTACCAAATTTCAGCCAAATCGGTCGAGTACTTTGGGCTGTGGCGTGTTTACGAACGTACAAACGTACGAACGTACGTACATACATACAGACACATTTTAAAAACCACTTTTTTGGGTTCGTGAGACCTCAAAACGTATAGATCCGGCTTATCTCGAATTTGAAAATTTTAGTGATTGCAGTAACCTTCCTTTTTTTTTAAATGGTGAAGTGGAGTGGGGAGGTTGAAACTAAATTAGGATTACTTCCGGTTTCAAGTGAAAAAAATAATGGAAATATTTTTGAATTCCCCGCGCTCAACTGCTCATAAGTCAGAAGTACCTAGTTTCAAAGTAAAATCTTGAGAAATGACCCTGTAGAATTTAGTAATAATTAGAACCCCACCTGTATAGTTACCGACATTATAGATTCCTGTAGTAACAAAGCTTTTGCTCATAGTTCTATCCTTTTCTCGGTGACGAAAAACTTATATTTGCATCCTTTATTAATGCAAGTATAAGCATATTGTAACACTTTATTCACACCACCCAATGGGTGGAATGAATAAAGTGTTACAAGATGCTTAATATTGAATTCATAAAGGACAAAAATACAAGTTTTTTCGAGAAATAGGGTTTAAATCAGAAACAAATCAACAAATTTCACCTGAAAAAACGTACAGAATTTGAGACATAAGTTTGAATTGAAAAACCGACTTTACCTGACGGATCTTGAGGAAAAAAGTTTTAAAAAATGCACCTAGTCACCTCGCCCATTGAGCCTTCGCTTGTATGCACGGGAATGGGTAACTTCAACGATTTGTCACCGGTCGTCTAACCGCAATGCTTTTATAAAACTATTTCATCTTGCTTAGAGAGAAAAAAGGATCGAAAAACCTTAAAATCGGTTGATTTAGACTCGATTCTCTTTACTCATGAACATTCCATATTTCCGTCTCTTTCCCTCGTGTTATCTAGCCGTTGAGAGGGAAAGAGACAGAGAAACCTGCATTTTGCAGAGAGTCGTCGCCATCCTCCCTTACACAAAAATGCCAGACACCGACGAGTTGACCTTCAAAAAAGGCGACATCTTCTTCGTCCACAATGACATGGGCAACGGTTGGCTGTGGGTGACCGCCCACAGAACAGGCGAACAGGGGATGATTTTCACCGAATTGGTGGAAGATCTCGACGACAGCATAGACCCCAACACAGTCTTCCCCTGGTTCCATCCGAACTGCACGAAAAACGAAGCCGTGGACCTTTTGGTGAAAGGTAAAAAAGAAAAAAAATTAAAAATACCGTTTTTTTTTGTTATACTTGCAAAGTCTCACCGATGTTTGTTTAATTGGTTGGCAACGTAAATCGGCCCTATTCTGTAACTTGGTTGATTTAGGGCCGATTTTACAATTCGAGTTCAGGAATGGTTTAACTGAGCTCAGCTCAATTCCTTAGCAACCGATGCTCTCATTGGCTGTCACGTAGCAACTGAACCTAGTTCAAGTGAACCTCCACTGAACTCGAATTGTAATTTTCGGCCTTAGTCCATGATTTAGTCAACATTGAAATGAATTGAGAGAGCTGATTGGAGAATTTGACCATTGTTTACTTTGTTGTCTTGGAGATATCAATAAATATAAATGTTTTCTTGAAAGTCAACATTTTAAACAAGTGGGTTGGGGACTTATTGTTTCTTGTCAATTGATTTGGGGAAAATGTTGACATCAAAATTGATGTCTCCTAGGGAACAACGGAAATAATGGTCACATTCTCCAATCAGCTCCCTCAATTCATCTCATTGTTGACTAAAATCAACTACTCTCCATTTATTTTCTATTGAAATGACAGAACGTCAAAATTTGAATAGGCATCTTGCATCAATTTTGATTTTGATGTTAAATTGAAGTTTGGGATATATTTAATCCTTCCAGATACCTTAAATTCCAATATCTTGTCGGTGGAGCTCAAAAAAAAATGAGAAAGTAGCATTTCCAAACTTCCCGCCAAAAGACCAGCCCAGCCATTCGAACATAATTTTCTTACATGTGACAACGTCGCTGTCTAACCTGACCCGACGTCTTTCATTCATAAATCTTAAATATGTTATGTTTCACCAGTACAGTGGCTACAAAGGTACAAGATGCCAACCCAAGCAACTAATAACATTGTATTTACCTCCTTTTACAACGTTAGAGGTTACTTTTGACCCCTCTTTTTCCCAACTGTCAAGGTTGACTTTTCAAATTAATTATTAAACGTCACCCTCAAGTAAACTGTTGTCAGATTGCATCCGCTGTACGATTTATGACGTCACAAGTCGTACAACGGCGTTTCTGAATTATTTATTTATTTACAAATAAACAAATGTTTTTTAAATAAAATTGATGTTCGCTGACGATTCCTTGTATCTTTATTGATGCATTTACATTAAAATAGCCCGAAATTAGGAAATGTGCAAGATGCCTATTTTATGTTGGTTGAGGTTATTTGCAAGGAATTTTACTAACAGGTGGAGTTGATAGAAGCGATACGTCAGAAAACATGACAAATGTCAAAATTGGCCCAAAATGGCCTTTGTGTGCGTGCAGTTTTGAGTAAAGTGCAAAGGAAAGTATTCACGAAAAAGCCTCGGGTACGTTTATCTGTGACACTGCTTCTAACAATAAAAATAAACCCTAGAAGATTTGGGTTATGCAATCTTTTTGCTTTCCCGCCAAATTTTTATCAAATTGTCAAAAGTGCAGGCCCTTACAAGTTAGGGTTGTACAGTAGGGTGTATCGAAAAAAAAGAATTTTGGAATTTCGTTTTGTAATAGTCGCCAAAACTTGATTTTTACTATCCTGAAAAGAAAGTTTATTTAAGGTTTTGCTATAGTTCAACGTTTTCAGCCCTCTACCGCCCCTCAAATATTATGTTATTTTGAAATCTCAAGTTTACAATCAAAATTTTTTTGAAATGCAACATTTATTGTTTTTCTGTCACTAGTAGGCGGGGAGTAGATTTTAAAGATCACTAACAGCCGTTTTTTCATCTCTAGTTAAATTTAGCTACCTACTAGATAGCCATTGCATTATAGTTTCAAAGACAATTAACTCATCAATCAAGTTGCTGGTGCATGCATGACAGAACTTATGTATGACAGTACTGGTTGACGTCTAAAGTTAAAACTCTTAAATTTTTGTGCGTTTTTTAGCCTTCGAAGGCCCACCAAATATAGGCCGCTCGAAACTATTTCTAGTGTAAATTGCCTTTGAAATATTCTTATTAACTCGAAAGGGAAGCACAGAAATTCGAATAAAAAACGCACGGAAATATAACGTCTGAACTTTAGACGTCAACCAGTAGTGTCATAAGTTCTGTCATGCATGCACCAGCAACTTGATTAATTAGAGTTAATTGTGGTTGAAACTATATGGCAGTAGGTAGCTAAATTTAACTAGAGATGAAAAAAAAACGGCCTTTAGTGGCCTTTAAAATCTACTCCGAACCTACTAGTGATAGAAAAACAATAAATAATGAATTTAAAAAAATTATTCGTTGTAGACTTGGAATTTCAAAATAACCAATATTTGAGGGGCGGTAGAGGGCTAAAGATGTTGAACTATAGCAAAACCTTAAATAAACTTTCTTCTTAGGATAGTAAAAGGTAAGTTTTGGCGACTATTACAAAACGAAATTCCAAAATTCATTTTTTTTGATACACCCTATTGTACAGTTCCAGAAAAGCTTTAGATCATCAATAGAAAATGAATGGAGTTTACCTAAGTTACAGAATAGGGCTAAATGTTTCTACATTTTTTAAAAGAATAAAAACAGATTGTAACTGTAATTTGTGACCGACGGAGATGAAGCCAATAACACTCTCAGACTCGGAATTTTGAGCATTTTAGATTTCCTGAAGTTTATTCTTTATAATTTTTAAAAATTGTCGACAGCGGGTCCGGGGAGTTTTCTCGTGCGACCGAGCGACAACTCCCCCGGGGACTATTCCCTCTTCTTTCACATCAACAACCAGATCCAGCGGTTTCGGATAGAAAAAAAAGGAGTTCGGTACCTGATGGGGGGGAGGATATTTGAATGTCTGGACGCGGTTATCAACAGGTACCGGAAGGAGCAGATCGTTGAAGGATACACCCTTCAACATCCGGTGAGTACTTTATCTGATTTATTTTGGATCACACGCAGCCCAGAGGCTAATAAATCTGCAAATTGGCCAAACTTGTATCTTGAGCTATTCTATTGAACGTTACCTTTGCAAATATCTCATGAAATACTGATTTTATCAAAGAAATAGCTATATAACAAATTTAAGAGCAAAAAATTCTCTATTAAAAAGGTTATATAATTTTTTCCCACCACTAAAATTTAATGCTTAAATCGGTGTCTAAAGCATTCTATTTGTTCAAAACGATGTCATCCTCCCGAATTTGGGAGATTTATACATAATCGAAATTAAAAATACATATAATGTATTCTGAAATAGCGACTAATTAAATTCAGAAGATTTTGAAAAAAAATCTCTTAACAAAACTGTACATAGTATTTTGCTAATACATACCTCAAAAACGCTTTAAAGTATTTTGTACCAAGGCCAGATGTGCAACTCAATGAACACGGCTGCGTATTCTTTAAACGTATAAAAATACAACATATATTATATATGTACCGTACGTCGATGTCAGGTATATTATATTAAAAAGTGATATTGCGGCACGAATGGGAACAAATATAACAGTTTTAATTACGTATATTATTCGTCTCAGAATTATAGGGACAACAGCTAGTCACAGCTTCCTTATGTGACAATAAGACAAAAAGTAAAAATAAGTTTTTGCCCTAAAATGAATTATGTGGGAGCTATGCCCCCCAAAAGGGTACCCCAAAAATCAGTTTTTTCGATTCTCTTTAAAAAGTATAATGAATTCGATGTTGGAATTTAGAACATAACCTAGTGGGATAAAAGGCTTCATTATGGTTCTTTTTTAGATTTTTAGTAACATCAAAAAAGTGCGTTTTTGGAGGGGCCTTACACATTTTCTAATTTTTTTTCTGTAAACGTTTTTTTTACAAAGTATAAGACCATCATCGGCAGTTAAAAAGACAAAAAATTTCCGTTTTCAATGATCCAACAAACTATTTCGTTATTAATAAAACTGTCGATGACATAATCGCTCCTTGACGTAATGTCAAAAAATATACAGGGTTGTGAATTTTTCGTTGCCCACCATTAGGAACTCGGAAACCATAAGAGATCGAGAGTAGGTTAAATTAGAGAAAAGTTGCGCTTTTTTAAGGTAATTAAGAATCTGTAAAGAATTCCCCGATATCCGTTGAATTGACAGCTGCCAAAAATATAAGTTCCAAGTTTCATTTAATTACCACCAATCGTTAGAAAGATATGAATTTTTCTTTAAAATCTCGATTTTCAATTATTTCGGGATAACTTAGGAATGAGTTAAAATAAAGGAGAATTCTTTACAGATTCTTAAACGCCTTGAAAAAACGCAACTTTTTTCTAATTTAAGCTGGTCTCCATCTCTTATCGTTTCCGAGTTTCCAATGGTGGGCAACGAAAAATTCACCACCCTGTATTAATAACGTCAAAAACAAAGCCATATTGAATTTTTATATGCAAAAACAGTTTCTCGATAATGTCAAAAGTTTGTCAAATATAAACTGACGATTTTCTACTTTTAGTTTAGTTAACACTGTATAGTTTAGCTTGGAACAATTTATTTAAAATTTTTTTGGAAATTAAAATGTCGCTACTTGACCAAACATTTAATATATTTTTGATTAAGATTTTGGCATAAATCTGACAAAATTCGGGATGATGACATAGTTGGGCTACTTTAACCGCTGATTTAGCCATTCAATTTTAGTGTTAGGAAATAGTTATTAATGATACTAGGTTGGTAAGTGCATGTTAACAGAATCGAGGAATAGTTTGCAAATTCCAAGATTCTGTTAAAACGCACTTATCAACCGTGTATCGAAGATAATTTTTCGCACAATCGAATTTTACCATTAGGTATAATGACAAACTTTTTGAAGCCGGCTCGACGAGAAATTTGAAGCAAAATAGCAGTCGACAATCACAGGAAACCTAAGTTTTATTAAATTAAAACGTTTTTGATGCCCATATTTGACATCTCACGCGCCTATTTACGATTTTCATTTGTTTAACTTACCCCGCATGAATGCCGTTATGATTGTTATATGTTTTTGTTTTTGGTAAGGTCAACTTTCCGCTCATTATAGTAACTATGGTAAGTTGAAATATCGAAACGATTGTGTGAAAAAATTTAAATAACCTTTTTTGTAGAGAATTGTCCCAAAATCCACTTATGTGTACGTCATTACTAATATCGAATAATATCTGTACTCCATTCTGTGAGTGAAAATGTGCATAATTCGAAATTACTAAGGACTCACATAGGCGGCTCGTGCAGGTAGGGCAGCACAAATTATGTTTTATTAAATGGACCACCCCACATATCACTGTATTTATGGTTTCTATGTGTCATTCTGTGTAACTTTTGGCACTTGGAACTTGTTCTCTTCTCGACTTTTGTCACATCTTAAAGAAGGTTTAAGGCTAAATGAAGCTTTTTAAATGGTTTCATAGTATTTTTAGATTATGTACATTTTCAGTCACTAACAGTTGGCGTACACAAATTTTCGATATTATTAGACATGAATGAAATTTGGGACACCATGTATAACTATTTCTTCGATAAAATCAGTATATCATGACATATTCGCAAAGGTAATAAAATCGGCTCGAACTCGCACCCGCTCCTTGGGGACTTTTAGTATGTACGTTCAAGCTACAACTCTGGTCAACTTGCAGAACTGAGGTTTTATTTTGTTGGTACACAGTTGGTTGTGGACGGAAGCAAGCAACCCGATTGGGTGCCCGACAACCCGAAGAAATCCGAAGCGGAGAAGATCTACGCGACTTTGCGCGAATGCCGCGACCAGGCCGGCCTTAAAAAGATACGCGGCATCAAACACCAGGGATTCCTGCACCGAAAATCGGATAAAATCGCGAAAAAATGGAAACTGCTCTATTTCGCTTTGGTGGTGGACGGTACCGACACCCATCTCTATCTTTACGAGAATCCCAAACGCACGAAACCGAAAGGACTTATAGATCTCTCCTGCGCGTATCTCTATCAAGTCCACGACAGTCTGTGGGAACGTCCGCACTGTTTGCAGATCGTCGAGAGGGCTTTGCCTTGTCTGGCGACTGTCACTCATCTGGCAGCGCCATCTGTCGAGGACTGTCAGGGGTGGGCGAACGCTTTGAAACCCCTCTGCGTGCCGCAGCTGAGCAGGGCGACATGTAAAGTCCCCAGACTTAGGGAATTACGTTGTCTGACGTTGCACATACTGGACGCGCACAGGCTGCCTTATAAGTTGGTACCCCAGCCTTACGTCACCGTTCAGTTTAACAATCAAGTGCGCGTGGCACGCACTAGGGTGAAGTCGGGACCTGATCCCGTCTGGGACGAGGAATTCGTTTTTGAGTAAGTTAGGGAAAAAAACAATTTTTTTTCAGTGTAAGTTTCAGTGACGTGCCGTGTGACGTAGTGTCTTTTACTTTGACGGTGCAGAATAAGGGGAAGAGGGGGAAGGATACGGAAGTTGCGGAGTTGCACGTGGAGTTGACTTCTTTGGGCAATGGGGAGGAGAGGGAGGAGTGGTACACGTTGTCGGGGTTGACGCCTATGGGAGAGTGGGGATCCCTCAGATTAAGGACTCGGTAAGTCTTTTGGGGATTTTTTTTTTGTTTTAGGTTTGGTGAAAATTCAGAAAATATATGTTAACGTGAGGCTATGGAAACAAGTGAATCTCGGTCTGTCGAAAGGACGTTTGTCTAAAGTTAGTTCCCACAGTGACAGATGTCCCCAAACAAGATGACATGTCCTGTACGAACTAACTCTGGACAAACGTACTTTCGATAGATTGTGATTCATTTGTTTCCACAGCCACCCGTTATCACATATTTTCTGAATAGCACCGTACTTTATTTTTACAATCAAGTTTTATAACTGATTTATAAAGGATTCATAAAAGCTGTGGCAAGTTTTATCTGGATTAAGCCAACAGCTCTTAATGTGGTTTTATTGTTGTTACCTGGATAATCTCGCGCGATCTACATAGCAAAAAACGAATCAAAGTTGGCCATGGAATATAATCACTTAAATTGGGTAAACTTAAACTGATTCCACAATCAAAATCAACAGTGTTAAGTTTATGTCCTCTGAAGCTTCAATGTCAAAAAGTGATATTGAAATTAAAGCTCTTTAAATCAAAATAGACTTCTTAAGTTGGTAAAAAACTACTTTCATGGTTCGTTACGGTTTTATTATAGTTTTAAAAACTTTTTTTTTAATCTAGCGGCTCTACATGTTGTTTAAACTTCTATTCTAAATAACATTTTTATTTAATATGTAGAAGAGTAAAGTGGGGTAATAGTATTTTCCAAGTTTAATTCAATCAGCTAATGTGCGTTTTCCCCACTTCATCTTTCATACTTTTTACTATTTTAATGAAACCACTATAACAGCAATTTATAGACACCCTGTGATTGCATAATTGTCTTACCTTACCCTATTAACAAATCTACTAGGTAAAGTGGGGTACAAAATCTAATCAGGAAACGCCTGGCTATTGTTCTATGATAAGGTGTAGTAGAGTAGTAGAGTATTAGGGGTAATACGGTAAATTAGGGTAAATAAGCTTTGGGATTTGTAATCGCTTATTCTAATTTTTACACATTAAATAAGGACCCCTCTAACATCGACATTTTAAGAAAATTATACATTGTCAAATAGTGACAAGGATCCACAACCAAAAAGATCTATAACGCTGCAGATTATTTAGTAATTATTGGTTATTAGTGTCTGGTTTCCTATGTAAAGTAGTGTATGGATACCTTATTAGTTATCTGTTTTTTTTAAATCTTTTACCTAAATTGAATATAATGGAATGATCCCACCCTACCCAATGATTGCGAAATTGCCCTACTTTACCCTGTTAGAAAAATCAGTGGTAGGTGAAAGTGGTGAAAGTGGAATTTGAATTGGAGAGAGTCCTACTTTTACCCTAATATCTGCGTTATGTCAAATTTTGCCTACTTTGTGGAGTGAAGTGGAGTAATTTTGATCAGTTTTGTAGTAGGAAGATAATATGGTATACCAGGGTAAACGAAAAGGACTTTTTTAAATATGCTTGACTTTTCATTACTGAAAGAAAATTGCAAAATTTATTATTTATGATGCAATTTATTTGCCTCAAAGTAGTACAATCGAATCACCGCTCACTACCCTCTAATTGCAAAATTATTCTGCCTTACCCTATTAAGAAGCACTTTACCCTACTTTAATATTTATCGAGGTATTTATAAAAACTTTTGTATAAGTATCGAAGATATCCAATTAGCATTTTCTTTTTTCCCGTTTTACCTCAAATCAGTATAATCGAATCACCCCAGCCTACCCTGTGATTGCAAAATCGTCACACTTTACCCTACTAAGAAGTCCAGTATTAATGGAAATATACTTAAGCCAGGTAAAAGTAACTTGACTTGGAACGAGTCCCACTTTATCCTATATCTGCAATATGTCAAATGTTGCCTTCTTTGTAGGGTGAAGTGGAGTAATTTTCATTAGTTTTATAGAAGGAAGATAATAAGGTATACCA
Organism: Pycnomerus fuliginosus; assembly: GCA_963924575.1. Lineage (NCBI taxonomy): Eukaryota > Metazoa > Arthropoda > Insecta > Coleoptera > Zopheridae > Pycnomerus > Pycnomerus fuliginosus. Next base: position 8,663,721 of record OZ004624.1, on the reverse strand, counting down.
GGGTAAATGAATGAGATTTTAAATGTGCTTACATTACAATAGATAATTTTTTAGGTAGGCACATATTTGAAAAAAATGTGTAAGTGTGTAATCACCCCACCATACCCTGCGATTGTCCTATCCTATTTAAAAATCCAGCTGTAGGTGAAATGCTTAAGTCCGGTAAAAATAACCTGAATTCGAACGAGCCCCACTTTACTCTATATTTGCATTATGTCAAATTTTGCCTTTCTAGGGTGAAGTCGAGTAATTTTGATCAGTTCTATGGGAGGAAGACAATAAGGTGTACCGGGGTAAATAAAAAAGACTTAAATGTGATTCACATTTTTCAAAAGTGCTCAATCTGCAACAGAAGATTTTTTTTGCAAAATTTTGTTATTTATCAGTTTATTTGCCTCATAGCAGTATAATAGAATCACCCCACCCTACCCTACTGTGATTGCAAAATTGTTCTACTTTACCCTATTAAGGAGCTCAGTGGTAGGTAAGAATTGGAACGAGTCCCACTTTACCCTATACCTGCATTGTTGTCAAATATTTCATTGCCTTTTTTGTAGGGTGAAGTGGAGTAATTTTGCTTTTGTCGAAGGAAGATATTAAGATATACCAGGATAAATGAAAAGAATTTTTTAAATATGTTTGACATTTCAAAACTGCTCAATTTGCAACAGAATAAGTTTTTTTTTTGCAAAATTTATTTATAAATTTTATTCTTGTGTAAGTATTGAAGATGCACAATTGTGTTTTATTTTTTTCACTTTTTACCTCAAATCAGTATAATCGAATCGACCCACTTTACCTTATTAAGAAACCCAGTAACCCAGTAATAGGTAAAAGTAACTTAAATTGAAACGAGTCCCAGTTTACCCTACATTTGCATTATGTCAAATGTTGTCTCCTTTCCAGGGTGAAGTGGAGTATGTAGTTTGATCAGTTTTCCCGGAGGAAGATAATAAGGTATACCGGGGTAAACGAGAACTTTTTTAAAGGGAGAGTGGCTGTAAAGGCACTTTTTGTAGCTATCCTACATATTCAAATACTTAAAACTTAAATTATTAGTTGAATCACGTGTAAGTACGAAAAACAAACGAAACGAAAAAAATTGTCGTTAACTAAACACCATTATCTACATTCTTGTTCACCACTCGAGAGCCCATTAACTTTATTGCGCTTTATTAGTTTTATCGCGCGATTAAGATTTCTATTATTGCGAACTTATCTCGCCATTGATAAAAACTGAAATAGTTAGTGTCGATATCCCAATGCAGCAACAGTGAATGGTACTCTTTCAACAATGAATTCAGAAGCAGAATCGTAAAATTTCTTCAACATTTCAACTATTTAATTATTATTATTATCGTTTGCAGGTATTTGCATGATCTGGTAATGCCGGCAGAGGAGTACAGCCCGCTTCAGCAGCTGCTCCTGGAACAAGGTCTGACATCTGTCAAAACTTTGGCCGAGATCTGTCATGCCGACAGGGCACCCCTCGCCACTGCTCTCCTGCGCGTTTTCAGAGCGGAGGGACGCGAGACCGAATTGTTGATAGAACTGAATTCCGCCGAGGTGGGTTCGAATCCCAACCGGGAATGTTTTTTTTTTATTTTTTTTTTTAATTCTAGATCGAACGCGAAACTGAGACTTCGACGTTGTTTCGCGCCGCGTCTCTATCGACGACACTGATGGATCTGTACATGCGTGCGGAATGCAGGGGTTTTCTGCACGCAGCCGTATTGGAAACCGTAATGAGATTATTAGACAGTAAGCAAAGCGCCGAACTGAATCCGGCCAAGATGGAGTCTTTGGATGACGCGTGCAACAATGCCGAATTTTTGCTTCAAATTTTAGATCAAGTAAGTAGGAAAAGGGTTTTTTCGGCACTAGGTGAAAACGAAATTTTCCTGCTTCAAGAATAAGTTTTGAGGGCTAGCCGAGAAATTATTGTTTCGTAAGTTATATTGAACGTGTATTGCGTTAGAAAAGTGCCAGTTGACAGTAAACTAAGTAGGACTCAAGCGACGTTGACAAATTTCAAAGTTTTTAGTACCTTCTTCCTGCACTAGGTGAAAAAATGAGATTTCCTTGCTTCAAGAATAAGTTTTAGTAAAGGGTAGCCAAGGAATTATTGTTTTGTAAGTTAGAAAAGTGACAGTTGATAGTAAACTAAGTAGGAAGCAAGTGACGTTACCAAATTTCAAAGTTTTCAGTACTATCTTCCTGCACTAGGTGAAAATGGGATTTTCTTCCTTCAACAATCAATAAGTTTTAAGGGCTAGCCAAGAAATGATTGTTTTGTAAAAAGTGACAGTCCACAGTAAACTAAGTGGAAGCAAACGACGTTGCCAAATTTCATAGTTTTCAGTACTTTCCTCCTGCACTAGGTGAAAATGGGATTTTCTTTCTTCAACAATCAATAAGTTTTGAGGGCTAGCCGAGAAATTATTATTTTATAAGTTAGGTATATTGAATGTCTATTGCATTAGAAAAGTGACAGTTGACAGCAAACTAAGTAGGAAGCAAGCGACGTTGCCAAATTTCAAAGTTTTTAGTACTTTCTTCCTGCACTAGGTGAAATAATTAGATTTTCTTGCTTCAAAAAGTAAGTTTTAAGGGCTAACCAAGAAATGATTGTTTTGTAAGTTAGAAAAGTGACAGTTGAGAGTACATTATGTAAGGAAGCAAGCGTCATTGCAAAATTTCAAAGATTTTTGTACTTTCTTCCTGCACTTGGTGAAAATGGGATTTTCTTGCTTCAACAATAAGTTTTGAGGGCTAGCCGAGAAATTATTGTTTTATAAGTTAGGTATATTGAACGTGTATTGCGTTAGAAAAGTGACAGTTGACAGTAAACTAAGTAAGACGCAAGCGACGTTGCCAAATTTCAAAGTTTTTAGTACTTTCTTCCTGCACCAGGTGAAAAAATGAGATTTTCTTGCTTCAAAAAGTAAGTTTTAAGGGCTAGCCAAGAAATTATTTATTTGTAGGTTAGAAAAGTGACAGTTGAAAGTACATTAAGTAGGAAACAAGCGTCGTTGCAAAATTTGAAAGTTTTTAGTATTTCCTTGCTACACTAGGTGAAAATAGGATTTTCCAGCTTCAAGAATAAGTTTTGAGGGCTAGCCGAGAAATTATTATTTTATAAGTTAGGTATATTGAACGTGCATTGTGTTAGAAAAGTGACAGTTGACAGCAAACTAAGTAGGATGCAAGCGACGTTGCCTTTCAAAGTTTTTAGTACTTTGTTCCTGAACTAGGTGAAAAAATTAGATTTTCTTGTTTCAAAAAGTAAGTTTTAAGGGCTAGCCAAGAAATGATTGTTTTGTGAGTTAGAAAAGTGACAGTTGAGAGTACATTAAGTAGGAAGAAAGCGTCGTTGCAAAATTTCAAAGTTTTTAGTACTTTCTTCCTGCACTAGGTGAAAATGGGATTTTCTTGTTGCAACAATAAGTTTTGAGGACTAGCCGAGGAATTATTATTTTATGAGTTAGGTATATTGAACGTGTATTGCGTTATAAAAGTGACAGTTGACAGTAAACTAAGTAGGACGCAAGCGACGTTGCCAAATTTCAAAGTTTTTAGTACTTTCTTTCTGCACTAGGTGAAAAAATGAGATTTTCTTTCTTCAAAAAGTAAGTTTTAAGGGCTAGCCAAGAAATTATTGATTTGTAGATTAGAAAAGTGACAGTTGAAAGTACATTAAGTAGGAAACAAGCGTCGTTGCAAAATTTCAAAGTTTTTAGTACTTCCTTGCTGCACTAGGTGAAAATAGGATTTTCCAGCTTCAAGAATAAGTTTTGAGGGCTAGCCGAGAAATTATTGTTTTATAAGTTAGGTATATTGAACGTGCATTGCGTTAGAAAAGTGACAGTTGACAGCAAACTAAGTAGGATGCAGGCGACGTTGCCTTTCAAAGTTTTTAGTACTTTGTTCCTGCACTAGGTGAAAAAATTAGATTTTCTTGCTTCAAAAAGTAAGTTTTAAGGGCTAGCCAAGAAATGATTGTTTTGTAAGTTAGAAAAGTGACAGTTGAGAGTACATTAAGTAGGAAGAAAGCGTCGTTGCAAAATTTCAAAGTTTTTAGTACTTTCGTCCTACACTAGATGAAAATGGGATTTTCTTGCTTCAACAATAAGTTTTGAGGGCTAGCCGAGAAATTATTGTTTTATGAGTTAGGTATATTGAACGTGTATTGCGTTAGAAAAGTGACAGTTGACAGTAAACTAAGCAGGACGCAAGCGACGTTGCCAAATTTCAAAGTTTTTAGTACTTTCTTTCTGCACTAGGTGAAAAAATGAGATTTTCTTTCTTCAAAAAGTAAGTTTTAAGGGCTAGCCAAGAAATTATTGATTTGTAGGTTAGAAAAGTGACAGTTGAAAGTACATTAAGTAGGAAACAAGCGTCGTTGCAAAATTTCAAAGTTTTTAGTATTTCCTTGCTGCACCAGGTGAAAATAGGATTTTCCAGCTTCAAGAATTAGTTTCGAGGGCTAGCCAAGAAATTATTGTTTTATAAGATATATTGAACCTGTATTGCGTTAGAAGAATGACAGTTCAGAGTAAATTAAGTGGAAACAAGCGACGTTGCCAAATTTCAAGGTTTTTACTACTTTCTTCTTGCACTAAGTGAGAGTGTTTTTTTTGCTTCAAGATTAAGTTTTGAGGGCTAGCCAAAATGATTATTATTTTATAAGTTATATTGAACGTGTATTGCGTTAGGAAAGTGACAGTAAACTAAGTGGAGGCAAGCGACGTTGCCAAATTTCAAAGTTTTAGTACTTTGTTCCTGCAACTAGGTGAAAATGGAATTTTCTCCCTTCAAGATTAAGTTTTGAGATCTAGCCCGGAAATGATTGTTTTATATGTTATACTGAACCCGTATTGCACTAAAAAAGTGACAGTTGACAGTAAACTAAGTAGGAAGCAAGCGACGTTGCCAAATTTCAACGTTTTCACTACTGTTGGTATTGCGTGTTGCAGGTGGCCCTGAGCATATTCATGTCGTCGGAGGCATGCCCCAGATCGGTGAGGTACATCTGCGGCTGCTTGCAAAGAGCCGTTGCGGCCAAATGGCCGGACGAGCGGTACGTACGGACGCGAGTCGTTTCCGGTTTCATTTTTTTGAGGTTGCTGTGTCCCGGACTGTTAAATCCCAGACAGTTCGGATTGGTGAGTGAGCAGCCGTCACCGTCGGCCACCAGGAGTCTGGTTATGGTGGCAAAATGTTTGCAGAATCTCGCCAATTTGGTCGAGTTTGGAGGAAAGGTGAGTGTTCTGTGGTTTCGTAATGCTTTGGAGGAATACGTACACGTTAAAAACTGAAATTTTTAAATTGCGCAAAATAAGGTATATTTTGGTGTTGGAAAACAGTAATCTTCAGTCGTTTTTTCTAATTTTTGTTAGACACTTTAATGAAGACAAAAGTCTGTATGTATCCTCTCTTACATTGACATTTTGAGCAAATCAGTGATATCAAGGAGCCGTTTTGAAAAAAATTAAGGTGGTAAGGAAGATCCATAATACTGAAGATCATTTTATTAATTTCAAATGTTTGCTTAGTTTAATTTATCATTTTGTGGTAAATATTATGCCATTTGAACAAGAAAACTTGAGATAAAGATAGCCGTGAATTTGCAATGGCACGTCGAGCTTCACATAGTTACATGTCACTAACAAGATTTTACCCTAGAAGCTCTATATTCTTCACCACTTGGACTAGTATTAGTGAGATGTAACTGTATGAGTACCTACCTATCAGTAAAGTCCTAATGGGTGTCATTAAAATTCCATGGCTCTCTTGATCTCAAATTGTTACAATGTCGTCAAAAACATTATATTTCAAGATTTGTGGATAGAGGACGTCATATCTGTGAATACAAAGTGCTGCCAACCTTTGCTTAACAAATATCCTGAAATTCCTGTAATACCAACTGAAGATATTTTTTAATTTTATCTACAGGAACAATACATGGAAGTGGTTAACCCATTCATCCTGAAAAACAAAGAACGGATGGTGGTATTCCTGGACCACCTGTCAACCGTGGCAGATGCTGGGGAGCCCCGAATGACCAGCAAACCCGACACTGCCAAAGAACTAGCCACCCTCCACCACATCTGCGTGGCTCACATCCCCGAACTCCAGGCCGTGGCCAAAGTCAACCCCAACATCAAAACCTTAGTCACAGTCACCGAAATGCTGGCCAAGCACAAGCAGAAATATCTCGAAAAAATCAGATAGTAGCTCTAGAAAGACGAATTCACTTCCCGAGCTCAACTCTGTACTTATCGTGCCATGAATTATGTTCGACGAAGGTGTTAGAGTAGAAATATTCTCGGGGAAGATCCATATGTGATTAGCATTTATTTTTAAAGCGAACACCACCCCACCCCGTTTGGTGTTATTTATTTCTAGCACGTAGGAATCAAAATTTAGACTGTATCGGTAGATCGACCTTGAAGTTCCAGAACTGTCACGGGACATCTACTCGGTATCATTTTGTACAAGACTGTCAGTTTCTAAGTCAGTAGATGCCTAACGTGTGTCACTCCCCTTACATCACCGTGTTAAATCGAAAATTATATCGTTCTAGTCAGTCCTGGCGCTAAATTTTTCCCTTAAAATTTTGTTATTTAGATACGTAAGGCTAAAATCTCAGGTGACCGTATAATTTTCCATTTAACATTAGCGTAGCCCTTTCTAACATTTATATGTACTTTTATATTAAAGTTTATCTATTCATGTGTTTGAATTCCAGTTCATACGATTATTTATTATAGTTACTGTACAAAATAATTTCATATAAAAATACAAAGTAAAGGTGTTTATCTTAGAAAAAGTATTGAGAATGCCATTACGAAGCAAGCGGCTGACACCCAGGGGGATTTCCTTTCACCAATTCGGGCGCACTTCCAAAACGTGCCCATTAAACTGAAATTTAGCTAAAAATAGGGTTGATTGAGGGGGTACATACCCGACTTTGTTTCGGTCCATGATGCTGGGGAAAAGTGCTCGGAGGTATGCACAAGTGCAAATTATTAATAATACTACGGTTAATAAACTTTGGAAGTTGAATAGTGCGGACTGAAACAGAAATAATTGTAATTTTTTACATGTTATTTGAGATTACCATTTTTAACAATGTTTACGTTGACATGACAAGTCACGTATCTGACGTTTAATTTATAGGTTAGGAAATCTGACAGTCAGGCCGTCAACGCGAAGAAAATGAAATCTCTAGGTTTAAGACAGTCATATATGTATTAGAGGTATATTGCTGATTAAGTCCGGGAAGCCGCAACATAAAAGAGAGATAGACGCGACCGGTCGCGACCGTTCTATCGCCATTGGAAGCTTGTGGTGTTGCATAAGCAACGCGTTTTACTTATCATTTTACTTCAGTGACAACTTGTCAAAGTGTTGTCATTATCGCCCTCACGTTCGTTCGTTGCTTTTTCTCCCCATTAATAAAATCTACCTTTAAGAGATAATCATGGTTCATCAATGTTTATATGTGCTATAAAAAACCAGGAAAGCGTAGGCTGAACGGCGCTGAAGAAACATGATCGGTTACCCAAGTAAGTACTGATCTTAATAAGAATAACTCCCTTTATCTCAAAGAACAAACCCTACCTCTGTAATTCCTGCTTATCTTAATTATGCCTATGATGGTTCATTATTTGTTTTTTCAGGTTTTTAAAGCACCTTGAAACTAATATAGTGCCTGGTTGGAAGTGTGCGGTTTAGACTGACTGACTGAAATGTGTTGAGGCGGTCACAACTGGAGCATCAAAGTCAACATGACTTCTATATTTAATGTACCTGCATGTTTTACAGATATTGACCAATGTAAATGAGATAATTAATACCACCGAGAACAATTTCTCCAGATAAACATCAAGGTAAACGTAAATTTGCAAATCCAAGATTTATAAGTGAAGTTGATGTTTTAGATCTGGATTCACCTAAAAAGGCAAAAAGAACCATTCAATTTACCAAAGAAGCAGATAAGATGAAGTCTCAAAGAATTAAGCAGCAGATGATTCGTCTATGGCAGCAGTTAAGTCCAAGGAAGTAATCGAAGGTTACAGAAACGAGTTACAAATAAAATGAGGAAAACTTTTAGACAATCAGTACCTAGGTACCTAAATATGTAGTAGATCGTGTACATTTAAATAATAAAGATTCAGTTAAGTTTCATGATTCTTAGGTCTTCACAAAAGCAAAAAATGGTGACAAAAATCTTCAATTTTTCTAGTTAAGTGGGACGCAATTCTGAAAGGCGTAAGTACGTGTACCTACTTACTTATACCTGTAGCCACTCGAGGACCTCCTAACTAAAAAACTACTTTGTACTTAGCTTTATTACCTACAAGACTCTTCTTCAGAAAATAATAAACTACCATCAGTATCGATACCTGTGCTAAACTGACAGAATTATATTAATGTATGATAGTTTACATCACCACCTAGAAAATGGAAGCTGATTTTCATTTTAGAAGCAAGCAATTTGCTAAATTGCACACGAAAAGGCGAAAATGATTATTAGAATGACTTTTACCACAGAGTGAACCGTCAAAATGACATTTATCATTTATTACGACTGCACCACCTCAACTCCATAAAAATTGCCCAAATTAGCTGCGATTAAAATGCGTGCGAGTTTGAGATTGAATTTAAAATTTGCGCCACTATGTTTGATACCCGAGAAACCCCGTCATAATCAAGCTAAGTATGCAATCCTTGATACAAAAAGCATTAGACGGAGACGAACATGTCCCTCTCTTTTGGTTCCTGGCCATTCAATGGGTTGAAATAGGGAGTTAGCCATATACCTCTAATACATATATGAAGACAGTAATCTTTGCTTAATATTATTATTAATTTAAATTGTTATTATAAAAGGGGATAAAATCTAAAGGTAAATTTCTTAAATAAATTAAAGTTTGAGTATTGGGGACCAATAATACACATCCGTGCCTGGCGGGTTGCGGCAAGTAATTGAATAGATACTGATAATAATTTTAAACAAGGTAATATTTCTTGTTTGGCTGAATCCAGGTATTTCTTGAAAGAAAAGAGTACCTGCTGCTGAAACCTGAATGCGTTAAAAAAAGATGACAATACGATTCGCGCGCACTTGGGGGCGACCGACAGAGACAAATATTCCTTTCCTTAATGGGCGGGAGAGGGAGAAATATTTGGAATCTCCTTATGGCAGTCGCGAGGCGTCACGCAAGGACTCAGGTAAAAATTACAGGTGAATTTTATGACGTCACATACCACATACTCCTCAGCTAGAATCGCGAATAGATAACTGTCGGACCATCAACCAATAATAGGCAACTTGTGATAAATGGTTCACCCCTAAACTGGCTTTTTATAAAAACCTTAAAGTTTAAACCTTCACTTTTAGGTTTTTATAACAACGTTCGGACTTTTACTTTAAAAGCCGTTATTGAGTGCACTTAACTTTCTTTGTAAAGATTATAAAGTTTCAATAAAATTGTCACGATTTCAGCTATGTACCTTCTTATAAGTAGATTATTAGGAGTTAGGACTATTATTATCATTAAATACGTCATGCATGTAAAAAAACACTTACTTATTTGTACCTATATGAACATCTTATTAATTTTTCTAACATAACTTGAAAACTTTTAATAACTGTAGACTTAGAAAAATACGGGGAAAAATATAACCAATTTATTTAAAATGTGTTTATTTATTTGCGACGCCTTCTCCCACCGCCCTTCTTCTTCTTCTTCTGTTTACTCTTCTTCTTTTCCGCAATTTTCCTTGCCTTCATTATCTGCTCCGTATTCTTCAGTTCCGATCTTCTTTGCTTCACCTTAACTTTCTCATTATGCCTCGCCCAATGCGTGTTGACTTTCTTATTCGTAAACCGCCCTACTTCAAAAATTAAAAAAATATTTTTCCCTTTTTGCACTCACCTTTGTTTTCATTACTTCCTTCATCATCCTCTTCGTTTGCTTCATCAATTTTAGTCTTCTCCTTCCACTGCTGATACCGATTGCTCTTATACGTCGCCGGTATCCAAACTCCCGCCTCTGTTTTGATCTTCCCAACTCTTTTATCCTCCACTGCTACCATCTTCTTCTTCTTTCTATCCCACTTCTTCATTTGACTCCTCCGTTTTAGCATCTCTTCCGAATCACCAGTTAAATCAAGCACTGCTCCACTAGCCTCATTCTGGAAATTGTTAACAGCCAATCCTTCTTCCGTGTGTTTATCTGCAGGTAAGTAAGGAATATAATTATCGTCTCTCTTCAATTTCTTATCCTTTTTGTACAAATCCTGAATTTTCCTCTTTTTTGGCAAAATCACCCTCTGGAAAGCGTCGGAAATATCTTCGTTGCTGCTTTTAGGCAACGAATCAGTGTTGATTTTCAAACTTTCATTTTCTATTTCCTTTTCCACTAAGCTTTGATGATGGTTATTTATTTTTTCTTTGTGGAATTGTCGTTTTTGCTTCATTACTTGGTATTCTTGGGATTTATTTTTGCCGCATATTTCGAAAATTGTCTGAAATGTTCAATTAAGTAAAACAATTAGTTTCATTCACGACTGAAAGTAAAAGGAAACTTTATTAACCTTATACTTTTAAAATGTAACGTTGATAAACTTAAGCCTCGGGATTAAAATTGCACTTTACTCCCTTGATACATAAATCACTATTACTTACTCCTTGAGGTCTGTAGTTTTTCATCTTTTGCAAAACATTTTCACGTTCTTCTTCAGTTCTGTCCGCGTACTTCTTGAAAATCGGGTGGATGGAGCAGGTGGAGAATGGTAATTCTTTGATTCTTCTGTTGCTGTCAGAGGAGGCTGCAGGACGTGACCTTATGTACTGCAGGTAAGCATTTTCCGTCACTTTCCTCATGCTTACCTGTTAAAAATAAAAAAAATCCCAACTAGGTTTCGAACCCTCGTCTCAAAAACTAAACTCACCAAATCCACGTGATTTTCATGTAAAGTCAACATAGCCGCATGCTGCTCCTCCAAAAGCGCCTGCGTGATCCTCCCCACCGACCCTTCCGTTGCATTATCAGTCACAATATCCAAAGGGCGTCCCAGAAACAAATGCAAATCGAGCAAATACGCATACTCGTCGGGCCCCACCAATGAATAAGCGGTTCCGGATCGTCCAGCGCGTGCGCATCGACCTTGAAACGTTTTTCAACATATTTTTTTTTCTGCAATGACACTTACCAACTCTGTGAACGAACAGTTTGGATTTGGCGGGAAAATTGTAGTTGATGACGTTGTCCAGTTGCGGAATGTCAATACCGCGCGCAGCTACGTCCGTGACGACCAAAACTTGGACTTTGCCTTTGCTGAATTTTGCGGCGTTTATTTTGCGGGCCGTGGGGTCCAAGTTGGAGTAGATGTACGTGTTGGTGATTCCTACACGTTCTAGAACCTAAAAACAGGGCATAACGGAAATGGCAACGTCGCAATTCTCTCTAGTGGGACAAACGTGTTAATGTTTCGGTGGTTTTAAACAGTGTTTTGAGGTGGATTGGACATTTGTGAGGACCACAATGTGAATTTTTGATCAGATTTATGATTTATGTTTTATTTCTTTGCTTAAATAGTTTGCTGCTGACTATTAACATAGTTTTTGAACATCCTATAATTAATTGGATATCTGGCAGTGTGAAGTTTCAAGTTTTCAGTGACTAGCAGTAATGCAGAACATAACCTTACTTTCTTAAACTGAAGGTATTTCCGACATATTTAAAAAAATAGACAAATCAAAGTTGACTTTTTTAAAGTGTTTTAAAAAGTTTTAGCCAATTTTAGCCTATTTACAACCCTTTTAGGTACAATTTAAAAATTTTGAGGACTGAAAAGTTATTTTTCTCATTTTGTTCAGTAACACTTTGTATATTTTTAGGCAGTGTAAAGTAGAGTATATAAACGAATATTTTTTGTAATACAAGCATGTTGGCTGTTTCATCTATTTCCGAGTTATCAGCAAATATTTCAAAATGTTCTTGTTTGCAAACGATTTTTACTTATGAAATTATAAAATAAGTATCCAAATCTTGTCCATTTTGGTTTACGAACAATTTAATTTATTGATCTTAAAGACATTTCCAGTACATACTCGCAAAAAAATATGTACGGAGTTGACACAAAATAAATGATTGTATTATCGTAATGGCTTTGAAAACAAAATAATTGACGTTTAACGCATTTTACGGCTGTACTAATACGATGTTACCGAGGGGTTAATCAGTTCCATGCAATTTTGACAATTGACGCCATTTTGTTTGCCAATTTTCCTACAATTCGCAATGTAGTCCACACAAATTTGCTTTGCGGTTAACCCCTCGTGATTTTAGTGTGCACTTCCGTGGAATTTTGATTCTTTTTTGTCAATGTTGTCAACTTCTAGCTATCTTGTCAATTTTCTGGCGAATTTGTATTTTTTTAATTTTTTGATCAGGTCAAGCAGCAATTTTAGTGTATATTCGTATTTCGATTCTGCGGTGCGTTCCCTTACGGGTCCGCTGCATTCAGACCTTAAGATCCATTATGCCCGCACTGCAACCTCTTCTCTACAGAAGCCCCGTCCCTTCCATGAAGGCCAGTACATCCGCTGCAGAGAGTGAGTAGATTTCCGCGGGGGCTGGGTATGCAGCCCCCAGTTCCCTAAGCCTTTTGTGACCGAGCGGGCCACATTCGGTTAGCAAATGAAGAGGCGTTTCTTCCTCTTCTCCGCACACTCTACAAGTGCTTTCCTCAGAACGTCCCATTAGATGAAGGTGTCGTTTGAGTGCGCAGTGCCCTGTCAGGACGCCCACGACTTTCCTTAGCCGCTCTCGGCTTAACTGGAGAAACCACCGTTGGGCTGTTGGCGAGGAGGGCCGAGAAATGAAGGCCCTCGCTTGCCTCATCCCCGGTGCATTTTCCCAGTGTGAGTGAAATTGCTTGTTGAGCCAGTTTCCTAGCTCCTTCCGCAACGCACTCTCCGTCACAGCGAGTGCTGGTTGTGGTCCCAGGTATGGCATGTTCGATACCTCCCTTGCCAGTTCGTCAGCTACCTCATTGCCAGCGATTCCTGAGTGCCCAGGAACCCAAACCAGGTTGACCGAATTGTTATTTCCAGCCAACTTCGTTAATGCGTCTCGACAGTCGTTAACGAGGCCGGATCTCACCTCCACGGAGTTCAGAGCCCCGAGCGCCGCCCGACTGTCGCTGCAGCTGTAGATGTACTTGCCAGAGTAGCCCCTACGTAGGTTCTCCTCAGCGCACACCAGAATTGCGTATATTTCCGCCTGGAATACACTGGGGTACTTGCCAAGAGGTACGCTCACTCGTCCCTCTGGCATCCCCCCAGTGAATCCTGCGCCGGTGCTCAGATCGTTTTTGGCCCCGTCTGTGTACCAGACTAGGCCACGCGGTGTGAGCAATTTTTCTCCCTTCTCGCCCCAGTCTTCCCTAGAGGGGATCCTGGTTGTATATGGGTCATTAAAGCGCAACCGACGCTCTATCCTGTCTTTGCGCATTTGCAAGACAGCCTCATCCGCGCCCGGTAGAGTGAGTGCACTTCGATGTCCCTCACTTCCCGCTCGCCATTCTCCTATCCCCTGCAACCTGAAGGCTGAGGCCCGGGCCGAATGCTGCACTCTGAGGTGCAGCGGCTCCAGGGCCAGGATCGCCTCCAAGGTTGCTGAGGGAGTTGTTCTCATAGCACCGGTCACCATTAGGCATCCCAGCCTTTGCACTCGCCCGAGGGCACTCCTGGTACTAGCGCGTTCCGTGGAGCGCCACCAGACCAGGGCGCCATACGTGACCAGAGGCCTCACGACGGTTGTGTATAACCAGTACGCCACCTGCGGTTTTAGTCCCCAAGTGGAGCCGGAGAAACGCCTACACATCCATAAGGACGCGCAGGCCTTCTTTGTTTGTGACTCTACATGGTCTGTCCAAGAAAGCTTCGGATCCAGGATTACTCCCAGATACTTCACTCTCTCGGCCAGACTCAAGGTCACCCCTTGCAGCTTGGGCCATCTTACGGTGTCCAACTTTCTTTTCCTAGTGAAGAGGAGCAACTCCATCTTGTTCGGGTTTACCGACAAGGATCGCCCCTCGCACCAGTTGCTAACTCTGTTCAGAGCCTGTTGCATGATGGCTGTGACTGTCCCCAGGAACTTGCCCCTAATTACAATGCACACATCATCAGCGTACGCCTGAGCGTAGCACCCTTCTCCGTTCAGGTCCCTTAGGAGGCCCTCCACGAGTAGCGACCACAGTAGCGGAGATAGAACTCCGCCCTGCGGACAGCCCCTCGACACTGTTGCCTCCAGTTTGGTATCCTGTAGAGAGACCGTTATACCGTATTCTGTCGCAGCGGCGCACAGCGCTTCGAAGGTGGGATTATTGAAAGCCCCATCGACATCTAGAAAGGCAGCGAGCGCCCATTCTTTCACCCGGAGAGCGTCCTCAGCTCTTGAAACAAGCTGATGGAGAGCTGTCTCCGTTGATTTGCACGCTCTATATGCGTGCTGGTTAGGATGGAGGGGTCGTTGGACTAGTACCCCCTCCTTCAGGTGTCGTTCTACCAGCCTTTCACTCAGTTTCAGAAGAAACGATGTTAGACTGATTGGACGGAAATCCTTTGGCTGGTCGTGGGTTGTTCGGCCGGCTTTAGGTATGAAGACGACTCTCACTTGCTGCCAGGATTTAGGAATGTACCCCAGCGCGATTGAGCATCGCACTATATGGAACAGTGGTTCTAAGATGGACTCGCCAGCCTCCTGGAGGAGGGCCGGAAAGATTCCATCAGGTCCCGCCGCTTTAAATGGTTCGAAGGTTGGTGGTGGTGGTGGAATTTTGATTCTTTTTTGTCAATGTTGTCAACTTCTAGCTATCTTGTCAATTTTCTGGCGAATTTGTGTTTTTTTCATTTTTTGATCAGGTCAAGCAGCAATTTTAGTGTATAAGTTCTCTGGAACTGGATTTGCCAACTTTTGATTTTCAATTTTTAAGTAACTTCATTAATTTTGCAGTTTGCCAACATAAATTAACAGAAAATTCGCCATTCGAAGATTTATTGCAGCGTGCATTCCATTTAAAAAAAGTCAACTTTGATTTGTCAACACTTGCGATGTAACTGCCGGAAAACACAAACACAAAAAAATACTCCTTCATAAATGTCTAATCAACTCAAACTCAGCAAACAATTAATTACTGAAACTATTGAAAAAAAATATAAATAGGAACATGTAGTCTTATGGCGAATGTCACTGTTTCTCACAGAAGGGACAATTGAGACGCTGCCAATGATAATTTCATACGTAAAAACTACCTATTGTTGATGGATGACTGCGCATTTTTGTGCGCAGGTTAACAAATGATATAGAAAATACCGTCATTGTTATGTTTTCAAGAATTACAAGTTTTTCATACAAAAGATAAGTAAGGATAAAACTATAAGCATATGCTTTGTTACCGTTTACTAATATTAGGGATTGACTTGTATAATAAAAACTAGGTAGGTACAGAACTACGGAAGCGTAGAAGTGCCACATGTTTCTCTTTTTTATTTTCCAAATTATCACAAAAAATGTGTAAATTTCGGAAGATAAAACTGTAAATTTACACAAAAACTGTACATTTACAAAAAAAACTGTAAAGTTATACAAAAACTGTAAATTTACAGTTTACTGAAAATTCTTCGACTGCTTCGACTGCTGGTTTGAAGCAGTCGAAGAATTTTCAATAAACTTCAAATATAACTAAGCCAGTAGTACCAGAACCAACAATCAGTTGTAAATTTACACAAAAACTATAAATTTACACAAAAAATTTTAAAATTCCCGCCAAACAACGGTCATCGCGCGGAACGGACTATGGGTACGGTCGGCACGTGACGTGACGGGATGCTGCAAGTGTAAATTTACAGTTTTTGTGCAAATTTACAGTTCTTGTGTAAATTTACAGTTTTTGTGTAAAGGACCCCGCACCATCCTTATGGAAAATGGCTTTCTGTTGGATTGGCTGAAATTTTAGTATGTTGTAGATTTTGACCTCCTGATCAAATGTTATCATTGCCCCAAAGAAATCGTTTTTGATATAGAGTCTGCCGAAGATAAACTTTTCCCCATAAGGACATACACATTTTTCGGACCGTCGTAAAAAACTTTTTTCAGCATAATAAGCAAACACACCCAAAAGACTCCTGTATAAAAGTATGTTAATAATATACGTAAGAAAAGTGCCCCTGGACTTATCATGTGCTATTATGATGGCAAAAATGCAAATTAATTTTCGCTGCATGTAATTCTTATGGGAAAATGTTATCTTCGGCACCCTCTGCAGCAAAAACTGTCCGTACGATTGCTTTGTGGCAATGATAACTTTTGATCAGGAGGTCAAAATCTACAACATACTAAAATTTCAGCCAATATCCGACAGAAAGCCATTTTCCCATAAGGATGGTGCGGGGTCCTTTACAATTTTTCTGTAAACTTACAGTTTTTGTGTAAATTTACAGTTTTTGTGTAAATTTACAGTTTCTCTGTAAATTTACAGTTTTTGTGTAAATTTAGAGTTTTTCTGTAAATTTAGTTTTCTGTAAATTTACAGTTTTGTGTAAATTTACAGTTTTTGTGTAAATTTACAGTTTTTGTGTAAATTTACAGGTTTTTCTTCAGAAATTTACACATTTTTTGTGGTAATTAGGAAATAAAAAAAGAGAAAAATGTGGCATTTCTACGCTTCCGTACAGAACAGACTACAGAGACTTTTTGAATTCTGGTGCTATTTTTCATATGTTAGTGATAGTGTATGCGAATGATATTAAAAATGTCTTTTGTGTTTTTAATTCAATATGTGACCCTTCTTTACAAAATTATGTCCTGCAAACGACCAGACTATTTATATAATCTATTTCAGAAGCGCTGTGACTTACACTGCAATAATTTAAGATCGTGTCATTTGTTCGATATACCATTCCATAACACATCAAAGTTCGAGCATTGTTTTATATATATTGGCGCTAAACTGCTAAATAAGTATTACAAATTGATTCATGAATCCTCATCATTGTATAGTTTAAGGAACGCACTGAAATTGATCTGTTTTGAAAAGCAGAAAAGTTGTGATTATTGTTTTAACTTTTAAGCATTTTTGTATTCTTATTGTTACATGTTCTTTTAGGGCAGGAATGAAAAACAGTATATACTGATTTCCCACCCTTTTTGTACTTTTAATGGTCAAATAAATTTCTATTATTATTATTATTATTATTAAATAGTAAATTTAGTGAAATAAATAGGTTACTCAAAAAACTGGATTTATTTCAAAAATGACCACTGAATTTGTTAAACCCATTTGAATCCCGCGCTCAAGTGGCACATAAAAATGGCGGGTTGTCTGTGAGTGACGTCATCCAGGGGACGAGGTTATTCGTTACCACCATCAGCTACATTTAGGCAAATTCTCGCGATTTTATAGTTTGAACCACAAATACTTAACTTTTATTGGTGTTTTCATTCATTATCGAGACTGTTGCCTAACGACAGCGTCATAATTCTGCCTGCTTCAAACCTACAGACGGAGGAGGGTTTGAAACTGACAGTAGCTTGACTATTTATCAAACAACTTTCTAGGAAATTTGGTAAAGGAACAGTTAAGCATTTGTGGTTTGAACCACAAAATCGAGAAAAATTGCCTTTTGACTCAAATAGCTATTTCGTCGCTAAGTCGGTTATCATTGACATTTTGTTAATTAATACAGCTGTCAGTTGAATACTCACCATGTGAATGTATTCCACGTGGTGTTTAGTAGCTGCAAACACAACAGTTTGCTGGTTCTCGTCAATATGAGTCTTTAAAAGTACCAAAAGAGCTGCCAGTCGTTCCTCAGGTCGTACCGTCACGTACCAAAGCTCCAGCTCACTCGGAATCTTCGATTCAACATCCAACCTCAACAAAACCGGATCCGTCAACCCAGCCTTAGCAAACTCCACCAAAACTTTGGGCAACGTGGCAGAAAACAGCAGAGTTTGCCTTGAATCAGGCAAACGTGCCGCAATCTCACTCAACTGCTCCCCAAACCCCATCTCAAACAATCGATCGGCCTCGTCAAACACCACGTACTCAATTCCGCTCAACTTCAGCTCCATCTCGACGCAAACGTGGAGGAACCTACCGGGTGTCGCGACAATCACGTCAGGATTGCCGTGAATGGCGGAAAACTGATCGTCCATGGAGTCTCCGCCGAGAATCACCGCGGATTTCAACCCGAAAAAACGCCCTAAATCCTTGACGAACCTTAAGGTTTGCAGGGCGAGCTCGCGGGTCGGCGAGAGGATGAGTGCTCGGGCGCCAGCTTTGGCGCTGCGCATTTTCAGTTTTTCGAACATGGGGATTAGGAAGCAGGCGGTTTTGCCGCTACCGGTGCGAGCCATGGCAACCACGTCTTTTCCTTCGAGGACTAGGGGGATGCATTTGCGTTGGATTGGGGTTGGTTGCTTGTAACCTCTTTTGGTAATTCCTTTGAGGATGTTGAAGCTGAGGCCCATCGATTGGAAGCCGCCGGTTTTTCTGGGGGGTTTCTTTTTGAGTGAGAGGTCATCGTCGAGGGGTTTTGAGGGGTTGGAGAATCCTGGTAATTCCTCCATCGGGCTCTACAATGAATGCGGAGAAAAAATGTAAAGAAAACTATGTACCTACAGTACACTAGATTGCTGTAATACGATTTCTTCTGAAAACTTGACAAAACAATCATACAAACATAAACTGTCAGGAGGATTGCTGCAATGTATTCAATGTTTTGAGAGATGGTATTACAGAAATCTACCGCCAGCGCCATCTCTCGACTGGCATGATGTCAAGACTTGAATTGGCACCCTAAACAGTACACTATTATTTATTGACAAAGTCCACAACAAAATCACAGAAAAATAATTTAATTAATCAAGGTGACCAATCTCTAAGACCAAAGGTTTTGACACAAATATTTCCTAATTACCATGTTACCGCTATCAACACTAAATAATAATACGATTAATTAAATATCAATTTATTCGGAACTTAAATAAAAGCTAAAATAACAAATGTGCTCTGGTCTCGGCTCTATTCATGTTTCCAATTTAAAGAAATAAACGCCATGCACAATAGGGTGTATCGAAAAAAAAGAATTTTGGAATTTCGTTTTGTAATAGTCGCCAAAACTTACCTTTTACTATCCTAAGAAGAAAGTTTATTTAAGGTTTTGCTATAGTTCAACATCTTCAGCCCTCTACCGCCCCTCAAATATTGGTTATTTTGAAATTCCAAGTCTACAACGAATAATTTTTTAAAATTAATTATTTATTGTTTTTCTATCACTAGTAGGTTTCGGAGTAGATTTTAAAGACCACTAAAGGCCGTTTTTTTTTCTAGTTAAATTTAGCTACCTACTGCAATATAGTTTCAACGACAATTAACTCTAATTAATCAAGTTGCTGGTGCATGCATGACAGAACTTATGACACTACTGGTTGACGTCTAAAGTTCAGACGTTATATTTTCGTGCGTTTTTTATTCGAATTTCTGTGCTTCCCTTTCGAGTTAATAAGAATATTTCAAAGGCAATTTACACTAGAAATAGTCTCGAGTGGCCTATATTTGGTGGGCCTTCGAAGACTAAAAAACGCATAAAAATTTAACGTTTGAACTTTAGACGTCAACCAGTACTGTCATACATAAGTTCTGTCATGCATGCACCAGCAACTTGATTGATGAGTTAATTGTCTTTGAAACTATAATGCAATGGCCATCTAGTAGGTAGCTAAATTTAACTAGAGATGAAAAAACGGCTATTAGTGATCTTTAAAATCTACTCCAAGCCTACGACAGAAAAACAATAAATGTTGCATTTAAAAAAATTTTTCATTGTAAACTTGAAATTTCAAAATAACATAATATTTGAGAGGCGGTAGAGGGCTGAAAACGTTGAACTATAGCAAAACCTTAAATAAACTTCCTTTTCAGGATAGTAAAAGGCAAGTTTTGGCGACTATTACAAAACGAAATTCCAAAATATATTTTTTTCGATACACCCTAATGCACAATTATAGGCGAAATTTGACATATGTAAGACAGTATTGACGTAAGCCTTTGACAGTGAGTGACGGCTAACGGACATTTGACAGATCACATTGTGGTTCTACAAAACGGAGTACCTACAACAAATTATAACTTCTTCATAAAACGCAATTTCTTTCAAAATGCAACATGCGACTTGTGTTCTAATTTGTCAAATATCCGTCAGCCGTCATTTTACTGTCATGTCGCTGTCAATACTGCGAGCAATACTGTCATCTGTCGAATTTTGCATAAGATCATTGTTTATATATTTTATAGTTAGCTAATCCTATGCTTAAAAATGGCAACCGGAAAGAAGATGTGATTCTAACAGTCGCCATCTGTTGAACGTATCATAAACTATAAAAATTCACTGAAATGAGTTGAGACATACGCGAACAATGAATAAGGAAGATAGAGACACGAAAGAATGAGACAAACCTCTGCAAGATGCATATGCACATTCGGTCGTCTTCGTATCCATACGGTACTACGCCACGCCCGCTAGGACCGCGTGGCATTGCGAAGGAGACGTCTCCTTTTAATCGTTTTATTTCTTTTGAATTTAAAACTTTATAGGGTGGGCATCGTCATCGCCGACCACGTATCTGTACCAAGTGCTTAGATGGCAATTTATACATTTTTTCAATGCGAAATCCTAGTAGAATTTTTTTCAAGGGATTCTAAATTTTTTTAAAGATGTGATGTGCGTCTTTAAAAATTATGCATAGTGCGTACCCTCAATCAAACCAATAACATTGCACCTGCTTGATCGGAAGTGCAGTCAAGGTTACCCTAGATTTACAGCTGACACGGGCAACCCAAATGGATGGAAGTTTGAAAAATTTATTCGGGAAATTATCTCAATTGTTTCGGACGTTGCAAAAAAACTCGTTGCGTTCAAGAGGTTTACAGGATTATTTATTGTTGTCTGCGTCTGTATGAGTGTATGGCAGAGATGTGTCGCCTCTCCTACTTTTAATTTACATATTTACGTATCCTGGGAAACATTACATCAATCAGGATTATAATATGGGCAAATCACTAGGTATATTCTTACCTTTTGCGCTGCCTATACAGGCGGTTTTTTTAAAACTTCCCACCTTGAATATTTTTAGACGTAAAAAAGATATTGAATTGAAATAAGAGTCTATTTCAAATAAGAATCTATTGTGACGACCAGAGTCGGTCGTCACAGCACGGAGTTGAAAGTATAGATTCTAATTCCGAGCGACTTTTTCAGTCCGGAATATACAGGGTGTTATTTTTAAAACTTCCCACCTTGAATGTCTTTGATTGTAATAAAGATATTGAATTGAAATAAAACTGGCCAATCCTACACGGAGGGGGACACTTGCGCGTATATTGAGGGAATTTTTTCTACTTCCAGTTTAACCGGAAATAACTTTAACTTTATTTTTTCAAATGGATTCGGATCGATGCTACGTTTTTTCTGAGTTAGAAACAAGTATCATACTTGACCGGAAGTACAG
Organism: Pycnomerus fuliginosus; assembly: GCA_963924575.1. Taxonomy (NCBI): domain Eukaryota; kingdom Metazoa; phylum Arthropoda; class Insecta; order Coleoptera; family Zopheridae; genus Pycnomerus; species Pycnomerus fuliginosus. The sequence goes on along the minus strand of OZ004624.1, from coordinate 8,642,128 downwards.
TCACGGTCACCTTACATATTCAAAAATATCGAAGATGAATTCCATTAAAAAAAAAAATAACTTGGCGTATTTTTGCGTTTTTCGATAATCTCGGTTTTTCACTGATTTCTTCGATGTTTTTGAAAATCTAAGTTTTGCCGTGACTCCACTTCTAGTCAACTAAGATACTTGTTTCTAACTCGTAGAAGTTTAGGTCACCGGAAGTGGAAAAAATTCCATCAATATACAGGTGTCCCCCTCCGTGCTGTGACGACAAAAGTTTATTTCAATTCAATGTCTTTTTTACGTGCAAAGATATTCAAGGTGGGAAGTTTAAAAAAATCATCCTGTATTATGAATGATTTGGACAGTATTTTTTAATTTTTATTGCGAAATTACGTGGTCGTGTTCCACTTTTTTGCTTTTTTTTAATGGAATCATACTTTTTCCCCAACGAGTTCAGAATCTACGAATTTTTTTGAGATAAAAACATGTATAACCTTTGACCGGAAGGACCCTAGGTTTTTTTTCAAAAACATCCAAGAAATCGGTCAAAAATCAAGATATTTGAAAACCGTAAAATACACGTGAACTAAATGCGATTATATTTTTAAAAAATTCTTTTTGCTTTTTTGGGAGATTGCGAGAAATGAAAAAACTTGAAAAAAGCAAAAACAAATAGGTAAAAGGAAATGAATAATTGCGCAGTCGAATTTGTGCATAAAAATAAGGTTGACGTGTATATGTAGGTATTTGCAATTGTATATTTATGTATTTTTGAAAACCTAACGCAGAAAAAATAGTAGATTCTACTGAATCCGTTGAGAAAAAGGTGTCATTCCAGTTAAAAAAAAATGCAGCAGAGAAGCGGCTGGAACCTCCCCAACGCGTGGGTCTTTGATTTCAGGGACTTCTGTTTAAGATTCTAAAGTTGATATGCCTAAATGGCACTTCCCGTTGACCAATTGCTCCCAAAAGCCTTTCAGCTCTTCAACGGGTCACCTCACCTCCATTTACCAAATTTCGGGCAAATCGATCCACTAGTTTGGGCTATAAAGTGGTTTCAGAGTTATTACAAAATTTCGATTTTTCTACTCAAAGGGTTCTAAATGCGAATAAATTTTGTCTCATTTAAAACCAGAAATTGAAGACCTTTCTGATGGTGACCTCGATAGTGACAATAAATCTTTCAAAAACTTGTTTTGGATGGGTAAATTAGAGAATAATTTTAAATTTCGAAATTGGTGTGCCAAAACGGCACTTTCCGTGGGCCGATTGAATCCAAAATTTGTTCACCTCTTCGACGTGTAATACAATCCCCTTGTGCAAAATTTCAGCCAAATCGGTTCAGGGGCTTGGGCTGTACCGCGATTTTAAAGTCCGATAAAAATAAATTTTTTTTTATTTTTGGTCAAAAGGGCACTAAGAATGAATGCATTTTTAGAAGCAGAATTTGAAGGCCTTTCCTATCGTGACGTGAAAAATGGGGGTTTGCATTTAAAATTTAAAAGTTGATGTGCCAAAATGGCATTTCTGGTTGCACGATTGGCTCCAAAAGCTTTTCAGATCTAAGTTGGGTTATCACATGCACACGTACCAAATTTCAGCTAAATCTGTCGAGTAGTTTGGGCTGTGGCGTGTTTACGAACGTACGTACAAACGTATGAACGTACGTACAAACGTACGTACATACATACAGACACATTTTAAAAACCACTTTTTTGGGCTCCTGAGACCTCAAAACGTATAGATCCGGTCTTATCTCGAATTCGAAAATTTTAGTGATTGCAGTAACCTCCCTTTTTTTTTAAATGGTGAAGTGGAGTGGGGAGGTTAAAAAACTAAATTATGAACATTTCTGTCTCAACCGCCGGAAGTGGAAAAAATAACTGACCACACCATCAAATCCGCACTAAAAAAAATTAAATTAACCTGTCCGAGGATTTTTGTCAAACATCAAGCGCAAAAATTGAAGGGATTTTTTTCCAGACTTTACACTCGCACTGTGTACAGGATGTTTTTTAAACTTTCTTCCTTGAATATCGTTGGATGTAAAAAAGATATCAAAATTAAATAAACGCTGATCAGCGCTGCATGGTAGGGGACAACTGGACGTGTATTTGACAATTTTTTTCGCTTCCGGTTTAACCGGAAATGGCCTCACTTTGATTTTTCAAATGGAAAGATTTTTCAACGGATTTGAAATCTGCAATTTTTTCTTGGTTAAAAACATGTATCGGGCACCCTAGATGTTAAAAAACTATCGAAGAAATCGGTCAAAAATTGAGATTATTGAAAAACGAAAAAACATGTCCAGTTAGTTTTTTTGATGCTATCTGTGCAATTATATTTTCGTTTATGTTTTGATTTTATTCATTGATCCTTATGAAACGAGACCTATCGGAGGCTATAATTTTCGGTTAAACTGGAAGCTCAAAACAAATACATACCAAACTATACCATTAGGTATCAGGTAGGTACATCCCAAAAAAATTAAGGCGACGTGTTTTGCGATTTTTAAACTTTCCACCGATTGCAATATTTTCGAAAATCTACGGCGGCCGTTCCTGTACTTCCGGTCAAGTATGACACATGTTTCTACTGTGATATTTCACTTTTTTTGTCCCGAAATCTGAGGCAACTGCGATTAATTAAAGAGGCCAAAAATAGCGAAATCATATTAGGCATTTTTTATCGAAAAATTTCATCGAGAAAAGTTACTCAGGATGACCCCAAATGGGTAAATCGGAAGTTTCAGGCCAAAATAAAAATGTAAAAGTTCTGGAGGAAAAAATCAAAAATATCAAAAACTTCAATGTTTTTGAAAGGAAAGGATTAAGGATTAGTTAGCTGTGGCAGGAGAAACAATCGCAGAAAAAGTTGAAATTATAAGCTAACACCAAAAATCTTGAAAATTTTTTGTTGTATAAATATTAAAAGTTTTGGATTTTTTAATTTTTTCCTCCAGAAATTCAACATTTTTATTTTGACCTAAAACTTCGGATTTACGCATTAGGGGTCATCCTGAGCAACTACTCCTAATAAAATTTTTTGATAAAAAATGCCTAATACGATTTCGCTATTCTTGGCTTTTTAATTAATCGCACAGTGGACTGAGATTTTGGAATAACAAAAGGTGAAGTATCACACAGATGCAGATTTTGGAGCTCTACATGTAGAAAAAAAGAGCGAATTGATTCAATATTAACCGAAATATTTGGGTGGTGGTTCTAGTTAAAATCTAGTTAAAATGAAACACTGTGTCCAAGATGGAGAGTTTAAAAAAACATTCTGTATATACATTTCCGATTAAACCGGAAGTGAGAAAAATTACCGGAGTACACGCCCAATTGTCCCCCTACAGCGTTTATTTCATTTCAATATCTTTTTTACATCCAAAGATGTACAAGGTGGGAAGTTTTAAAAATAACACCCTGTATGTAGTTTTAATAATAATTTGTTAAGCAATCACCCTGTTACAGGAGTAATTGTGCACATACCTATTTAATTTAGGAACAAAAAATCTTTGTTTGGCGGGAAACGCCGACTAAGAATTAAACAAATCTGTGGTTGAAATTGCCAAATTTCTAGGATTGTCTTCTGAATCAGAGTACCTACTTACCTATACCTAATTATGTATTTAATTCGGGCTCTAATTTTATCTACATTAGGTCATTCAAACGTTATTCGTAATTTTACTTATGGAGAAGGAGAATGACGAGGAAAATCGTCACTCGAGGCGATTTCATTGCAATGAATATCTGCCCCATCATTTTGCATTTTGAATGATGCAACTACAACTAGGAGACCGCGCGCGCTATTTCCCCTACCACGCTTCGCGCATTAGTGTAAACAAGCTACGACTTCCCACTATAATGACCTTCAACAGCTTCAACTCGTTAATGATTCTCGACGTATTTGCCATCTGTTGACAACTTCTGGAACCACTTTCGTGTTTCCAATTCCGCCATATGAATTAGCTAACTATAAAATACATAAACAATGATAAGATTGATTGGAAACCTGAATTAAGCATGCCCGCTTTCGTGTTGCTGCTGCACTGTTAAGGGAAATTGAAAAATAACATGCTCCGATTGGTTGTTTGAATCTTGGAGAAGGAGCCAATCAGTGTTCGTCGATTTTACTACAACAAGCAGCAGAGGTGCAGAATAAAGTCAATAAATAAACAAAAGTCAATAAAAAACTACAAATTTTTAGCAAATCAGCGAGTGTTCAAAACTCAATAAAATGACACTCACAAAAACCGTGAGATCTAATAAAAAAAGAATTAGAGTGGGCCATGGAATAATCAGTCAAGTTGGCTAAACTGATTCAATAATCAAAATCAAGAGTGATGTTCTTTGTGGCTTCGTTGTCAAAAAATGACAGATCAAAATTATTTCTACTGTCCGAGGAGTAAGCCGCAGGGGAAATGTGGTGTACGAGTGCTAGGAAATACCCTGTATAACGTAACATTTTTTAAATTTCTAATTGCAGTTGGCCATGTAGAGTATGACTCAAGTCTAAACTTAGTTAGGTTATGGCAAACAAGTTGACATTTGTTGATATCTGCTCTAAATTGAAACGTCATTCCGGGTACAGCCAACTCCAAATAGAAATGTAAAAAATGTCACGTTACGTCGAGGGATAAGCTGCAGGGGAAACCTGGTGTACAGGTGCCAGGAAATCTTGGAGAAATCCGAGGAAATCTGGGAAATCTTGGAAAATAAATTTCCAGGAAATCTGAGGAAATTTCGGAAAATCGTGGGAAGTCCGAGAAAATCTTGTGAAATTTTGCAAAAGGAGATCTATAGTGTACAAAATTTTCCCTTGCGGCTGATCCCTCACGCTGCGTTATTGGTCTAGAAACTGCTCACTAAAATTAATTACCAACTTTAGGTAAACAATAAATTTTCAAATGTTTACAATTAAAAAAATGTGAATCCCAATGACTTTCTATCTACAATAGACGATATTTACAAGGTCAGCGCCATCTATGATCATTAATGTTAAATGTAAATTGTATTCCGAAGTACTGGGTTGGCCTAACTAAATGTAAACTGTCAGTTGTACCCGTCAGTTGCCAATGTAGAAAATGGCAACGTCGCATTTTAGTTTAGTGGGACAAGCAAGAGCATTCGCCATAAGTGGATTTAGACACTTATGAAAGCCACAATGGTAATTTTATCTTCGAATATTTTGAATATTTTGTGTTCGTGTTTCCCGGCAGCTAAACAGTGTGTTTTACAATGAGTCCGACGTTATTTAGCCTACTTTACTGTTTTCGGCAGATACATTTGCAGGGTTGATAATTTTGAATAAATTTGAACATTGATGAATTAAAAGGATTATTTTATTTTTATTTGTTCGAATTCTACTTAGAAGCTGTTAATCACTAGAAATCTCACTGCACAAATGCCTGATGATATATTATAAAATGTTCAGCAACAAACCGTTTAAACAAAGAAATAAAGTATCTAATCGTGGAAACAAGAAAAAAGAAGAAAAAGAAACGCAAACGAAATTGCGACGTTGCCACTTTCAAACGAGCGACCCCTATAGAATCTTCTCGAGAATACCTATATCTGCATTTACTTAATCTGACTGAAATAAAAACCACCTAGTAAAAACGTGTAATCATGGGCCCTAAAATGGCATACTTAGCTATCCCTACCGAGGTCATACTATAAGGTTTCAATAAGTTTAGATTCTATTAGTATTAGTAGTCAAAAGAAAAACGTTTAGTGGGCTCCAAAATGGCGTGTAGCTCTAATATGGAAGCCCTGAGACTGTCCAAAAAAGTCGAAGAAATGTAAACCTGAACTCATTTAATAAAAATAATGTTATAACTCACCAAAACTTTGCTAAATTTTCGCCGAGTATACGCGTGGATGAATATAACTCACAGAACTATTTATTTTCCGTATTTTGTGATAAATACTGCACCTTAACTGCATTAAACATAAATGAGGTTATGTCCAAAACACGTGGCTGTCACTAAATGTCACTTGCCTGTCATAAGCGGATTTTTAGCGACAATCCGGTAACTAAACCTTATGCACTAACATTATTTATTTATCAAAATGCAAATCGAATATTAAATAAAGATCGAATCGTTGAAATCGTAATAAACTAACTTTAAATCAGCTTTGGACAATCCGAAATTTCGATAACTCCAATCCACGATGTATTGCTGGTTGCCTGTGTAACAAACCAAATCAAGGAGGCTAACCTTACCTTCATTTGTTTGTTGACATTTTTTGACAGAAAAGCTAGGTTATCCGTCAAATTCTCTACAAATTTTCAAAAAAATGTAAAAACCTCCAATTTTCTGTAACAAAAACTAAAATTCATATTTCAGGAGTTTACCACAAAGACAATTTTTCAAATTATGCAAACAATTCGAGCGTATCCTCTTCCGAAGGCTGTGCACCTCCACCGAGCAGGAACTACGAGTGAAACCTTTCTGCGAGGTACAAGTCAACGTGCCCTACCACGTGGTAATCAAACCTCTCGACGTGTACACCTACCCCGATGCAGACCGGCTGAAAATTGGTTTGATTGGGATCGAGGATGACAGACGAGCATTAAAACACATCCAAGATGCAAACAACATTAAAATCTTCTCTGGGAATCAGAAGTATAACTCTGAGGTGACCTGCTGTATCAAAGCACCTGTTAAAGCTAGTCAGTAATTTTTTTCGATTTTTCGTACAAATCACCAATGCAATTCCAGACCTCAATATTATCGCGCAAGGAAATATCTCAACGGGATCTTTTAGTGGCAGCAAATTAATGCTGAGGTCCATAAATGGGAACATTAACATGGATAAATATAATGGAGAACATGTTGAAGTGACTTCGGAAAATGGAAATATTTTAGTTAAGGGGGCTGTAGTTGCCAGTCAAATTAGGTTGAACACGAAAAATAATGGGGTAAGGCTTGAAGGTTTTAAGAAAGTTTTATTAAAGCATTTTTCAGTGGATTAAGACAAAGCGGCTGCAAGGGAATAATGCTTTTCTGGCTTCTGTTGGGGGTAAAATAAACGTGGAGGCTTGTTACTGTGATAGTAGCCATTTTGAAGCTGTAGGAGGGGATATTGAACTTCGGAATCTTCATAAAAGCTGTACAATCATCGTGGAGGACGGCAATCTCAACTTGAGTGAGTACAGAGAGATCAATTAAATATCATACAGGTTGATCAATTAAATATCATACAGGTTGATCAATTAAATATCATATAGGTTGCTGCGGAATTATGGGGGCAAACTTTACCTTAAACATACCTACACTTAAAGTAAATTTGTTCAAAAATCTTATACCTATACCTACCTATAAGTATATGAATATGACAGGCTGTACATTTTTAGCGGATTCTTGTAGAAAAAATTCGAAAAAAAAAATTGTCTAGACACAGTTTTAAAATTTCTTGTCAATAAACGTAGTTAGCCCTGAAAAAAAAGTGAATTGTTGTGTAGTCTAATGTAATACATCATAAGGACCGTAGTTTCACAAAAAATAATTATTATTTCCCCTTTTATTCATTAATAGCAATAATCTTGCTTACACTTTTTAATAACAATAACATTATTACTTTTTAAAGTTTTTAAAGGTAATGAATTACAATTTAAAAAAAGCACGACCCTTGGAGTGAGGGCGACATTAATCAACACCACAAACCAACTTTTTCCATAGCTAACTGCGTTTATTGACAACAAAACTACCAAAATGATTTACCAAATGAAATTTTTTCTTGAAATTGTTCTAGTGAATTGTCAACTTTTTTTACATAATTGGATCTAGAAGAAATATGTCTACAATTTGAAAAAAAATATTGAGTATCGTCATTTTGACATATGTCATCGTAGAGAAGATTTAATATCGCCATCTGATAAAGTTTGTCATACAATTTACAAATATGTAAAGTTTAGTGACTACTGTCTCATCAACAATAATTTACGTATTATTGCCGATAGAGATGTGATTTTGTATCACTAAGCTTTTATCTCAAGTTTTATTGTCTATAATATGGTATTAAGTTACTTTTGCTTTTTGTCTCAAATAATCTGCCGCTAAAATTTGCCCCCACACTTCTGACACTATTTTATGTTTTTAATGACTTTCAGCTGGCGTCGACGGCCAATTTGACGCAATAGTTAGCAACGGCAACGCCGACATTCAACTATCCAAGATCCATGAAGACTCCAAAATAGAAATGAAGGAATCCGGCGAGTTGATCCTCCGACTGTCAGATGAATGTCAAGAACACACCATGTTCGAGATGTTAGCTGGCAAGTACCTCGTCGAGCCCAACATCAAACTAATCGCGAACAAGGCTGAAAGCAACACTCTGTACCTGATGCCGACTTGTGAAGAGTACAAAACAGTCAAAGTGTACGGCCCTAGCATCATTCGAGTCCACAGTGCTTCCTGGGCAGAGATGCTCAAACTCAAAAAGTGAAAGTTTTGAAAAATAAATTTGTTTTTGTTCTCCCCGACCCTGATTCTAGTTAGCTTTCTTTCTTTGAAGATCAGAAAACAACGTTTTCCCGGTCTAGAAGAAAGTAGCGCTAGAAAAACACACACGAGATATTCATCTATTTAATGTAAAAGTACAAAAACTATGTACAACAGAAACTATATACTTCAAGCTTTACAAAAACGAGATCATCAAAAACTCCGAATCAATAATTTCAGTGGCGACATTTCCACAATTTCAGTCTTGGCACGTGCGGAATAGGGAGAATAAGTTTCTTAATCAATAAATAAGGAACTTTGAAATTAATTCTAGATCATATACTAAGCGACGGTCTCTTCTTGCGATCTCCTTTGGAGTTTTTTCCGAAAATGTTTCCTAAAACTTTCGAAACACTGTTTACACCTAACTTCCTTCGGATGGGGAGGGCTTTGAGGAGTTGGACTGATCTAGCCTCTCGCAGGAGGCTCTGGAAGGCGAGGGACACCCCCGCGAAATTCTCCGCGGCGCTGACTTCGTAGAACTGGCAGCCGTATTGAAGTGACAGCTCCTGGCCGTCGTCCACGCAGATTTGCCTAAAAAAAAGAAGTAGACTGTTAAATTGTCGATCTCAAACCGACAGCAGTTGTTAATCTCAAAGTGACTTTTTTCGATTCAAACTGACAGTTGTCAATCTCAAACTGACAGTTGTTAATCTCAAAGTAACATTTCTCGATTCAAACTGACAGAAGTCAATCTCAAGACAGATTCGAATCGTAAATTCAGGAGAAATCCAGAACGCGGCAATTTGTCAGCTGAAAAATGGCCTCCGAATTTTTTACTCCGACAAATAAGGGCATCGCTAATTGCCGAAAACAGCACTCATTAATCGCCGCCGTATAAATCGCCATTTCCAGTTTTATTATTCCAGTGCGAGCTCCCAAGAGACGCCTTTCAAATTAATTGCTAATTATCTCTCGTACGCGTCTCAAAATTTAAAATGGGATGATGTATCGATCGCGTTCCGTGAAAAAACGCGGATTTCACTTTCCAATCCTGTCCGGAATAAATAAATAAAAGTGATGGGCGGTTGACAAGATCCTATCTGTTCTTTATTATTTATTGGTTAGGTAATTGTTTGTGTAATAGTCACCCTTCGCTTGTGGGGAAACGCTTCCGAGATAAATGACCGGTTGGATCACGATTTTTTCCTCACAATGCAGATATTAATCTTGACATTGTGATTTGGTTGTACGAAAATTATATTGATTGTCGTTGTAGCGGAGAAAATCCAAGTTTTGAAATACCTGCTCGTACTTACTAGGCGTGAATGGCGATAGAAAGGAATTGATATCTTTCATTCATACAATGGTGGTAATTCAAGACGGGTTTTGGTAATTGAACAGCTATTTATCTTTGTATGTTCTTTCCAATTCTGCTTCGATATTTTATCATGTTTTCAAAAGTATTTTTCGTCTAAAAATTCTACCTGCAGATAAGATTAATATCAGGTTCCCATATACCTACTAGAAATTGATATAAGTAAATAGTTATCCACGTACTTCAGTAGCTGTGCAATTTGATTAGAATGTCCAACCCAAACCCGGCTTCAAACGTAAGTACCTACCTACCTACCTTGATAAAGCCCAGACAACGAAGGGAAAAATAGTAACAAAAATTACTGCAGTTCTGCAAATTGACCGAAGTTGGAGCTTGAACCATCAAGGCGAAGAAATAGAGTTTTTGTTAAATTTTCAAATATCTCAAGAAATACTGATTTTGTCGAGAAAATAGCCAAATAGCCCAAATAACGAATTGAAGAGCCTAAAATTCTCTAGAAAAAAGATTACATACATTTTTTTGCTGACACCAAAATTTAATCGCTAAATCGGTGGCTACTAATAATGAAGAACTTGCTTTTCTCCGTATTTTCGCAAATATCTCAAAAACTAAGCGTGATATGATGACAAGATAGGTATACTTAGCTTTTAACCTCCCGACAACCATATAAAAATGGGAGGTTACTGCAATCACTCCAAAATTCGAAATTGAGATAACACCAGATCTTTACGTTTCAAGGTCCCAGGATCACAAAAAAGTGGTTTTTAAAAAATGTCTGTGTACGTACCTACGCATGTGTGTCTGCATGTATGTACGTACGTTCGTAGACACGCTACAGTCCAAACTACTCGACCGATTTGGCTGAAATTTGGTACGTGTGTATGTGATAACCCAAGTTAGATCTGAAAAGCTTTTGGAGCCAATCGCGCAACCAGAAATGCCATTTTGGCACATCAACTTTAAAATTTTAAATGTAAACCCCCATTTTTCACGTCACAGTAAGAAAGGCCTTCAGATTCTGCTTTCAAAGATGTATTCACTGTCAGTGCCCTTTTGACCAAAAACTAAAAATATCGAGATTCTTATCGGACACCAATGGCACACCAATTTCCAAATTTAAAGTTATTCTCACATTTACCCCTCCAAAACGATTTTGTGAAAGATTTATTGTCACCATCAGAAAGGTCTTCAAATTCTGGTTTTAAATAAGATAAAATTTATTCGCATTTAGTACCCTTTGGGTAGAAAAATCGAAATTTTGTAATAACACTGAAACCACGTTATAGCCCAAACTACTGGATCGATTTGGTTGAAATTTGGTACATGGAGGTTAGAGGTTGAAGAGCTGAAAGGCTTTTGGGAGCAATTACGGCAAGTGCCGTTTAGGCATATCAACTTTAAAATTTTAAACACAAGTCACGGAAATCAAAAACGCACGCGTTGGGGAGGTTCCAGCCGCTTCTCTGCTGCCATTTTTTTACACAAATTTTGACAGTCAATTTTTAAGCCTTGAACCAATGAAAAGCTATTTTTTCGAAAAGGGCGTATTCTATCGATGTCAAACAAGAGTACCATTTTTACTTAAAAAAATCTCAAATTTTCAGATTTTGGAATCAAATTTGAGAAAAAACTACTTACAAAAATGTTTGAGTAAATTTAGTCCTCAGCGACTCTTGTACGAGAAGCTTAAGATCACACGCCACAGTAGTAAATTCAGCATCAAAGACTTACTTACTAAAGATACGAAATTTCACGTTGCTATCTTTAACCGTTTTCAAGATATTTAGAAAAAAACACTTTCAAAGTGGCCCCTTTAAGGGGCCTTAGCTCCCTTGGGACTTATTTTTCGACATATGTTCTTAGGGACGTTATTTCATACTTTTCATAGAAGTATGTACTGGTAAAGTTTTGACCAGTAATTTCGGAACACCCTGTATAACCTTTTTTTCTCGAGAATTGTACGCCCTTCAATTTATTATATGGCTGTTTTGTCGACAAAATCAATATTTCAAGAAATATTTGCAAGTTAGCAAGAACTGTACCTCTTCGCCTTGATGGTATGGCTCGAGCTCACACTTCATCATTGGGGACTTTTAGTATAGTATAGAAGCTACAACTTCAGCCAATGTTCAGAATTGCAGTAATTTTAATTGCCAATTTTTTTAAATGGTGAAGTGGAGTGGGGAGGTTAAAAAGTATAAATATAACTTCTAAAATAAAGACTTGTAGAGTTACTACAACGTCCGGCCAGGAACAGTGGATCAAGGCCAAATTTATCACGAAGACGTGGTGGCCCTCCTCGCCTTAAAGCTTTTCTGCAACCAAGAAATTGCTGATTTTTCTTTGTCGTCAGACTGTAATCAATGTGGGGCGTTGGACGATGTTGTCCTAGAAGTAAAGTACACAAATGGAATTGCTGAAAATTATTACATTCAGATAAAACACAAAACTGAAGCAAAGTCGATAACAAAAGACAAGCTCGGATCATCCGAAGGAGACTACAGCTTGCAGACATACTTCGAGAGTTATAAAAAAATCTTAAAACGCACCCAGGTGGATGATGCAAAATTTATTCTGTTCACCAATTCGAAATTTGGAATTCATCCTAACAGTAACTACAACTTTAAATCGGAGGATCGTCAGCGTGAGTTCCAAGCAGAAACTTGTAATGAAACTTGTGTTTTAAAGGAATCCAACATGGAAGCATTTAAATTCAAGACTAAAGAAAAAGATTGGAATGATTTTCTTCAAAAATTTCGTCTTTACCCGAATCAAAAGAGCCTCAAAGAACTGCTCCAAGATGAGTTGAACGCCGAAAATTGGAAAAACATTTTTGGTTCAAACGAAACTTCGTTTCAGAATTATCTTCGATTCATTGCTGCCTGGAACAAACGAAGCAAAAGAAGAAATAAACTTAGTAAGAAGATGTTAGCTTTCAAACTGGCAGAAATTATCCTGGAACGGTATACGATTTATCCAACTAGCCACGTTGCCTCTAACACTCAAGATATCTTATCGCTATTATCTCAGTTCAAAACAACATTAATACAACCTGATCCTGACGTAGAGCAATTTTTTAGAACAGTATCAATGGATATTGCGGATTTATCGAAAGCTAATGAAATTGCAGGGCAATTTGAATTGGCGATAGATAAAAAAACAGACAAAAATGATTTTGACTTAAAGCAACGGACTAAGATTTTATGGCACCAAGAAGCAACTGCACTAATTATAAAAATAGAAGCTAAAGAAGAAAACCTCATCTATAAAGCGATTAACATGTGCGAGGGGGAAAGAAAATTCGTTTTACTAGGAAACGCTGATAAGAGCCAATTGAAGATAAGTAATAATTTTTTTGAGAAGTTATGTGACCTTCCAAAGGAATTCTACGAAACAAACAAAGATAAGCTATTTATCGCTCTGCAAGGAAGAAAGAAGATTTCTGTTGAGGCTTTAAACGAGAAATGCGAAATCACCAAAATTCTAGGAGTAAGAGAGTTGATTAAAATGGTTATCACTCCAACGTTTAATATTGGCGGAGATAAAGAAGAAATTAAAGATTACGTGAGCCAGCGTTTAAGGAAGCGTGTTTTTAGAATTGAAGACATAGAAGCCTTATCCATCAAGGATGTCAACTTGGTTTTCGTCATAAGTTTTAACGGAACGATGGAGGAATTTAAAACGAAACTTACTCATCTAGAATTTTCTGAAGAGAAATGGTTTGATAAAATTGAAGACCAAGGATATGAAAACAACGTAATGATAACGAACAGGACTTGCAGCCCATCAGAAAAATTTGAAGAAATTGTTAAGAAGAATGTCAATAAGTTGTGCGTACATTTTAAACTAAACAAGAAAGGCAATTTGGAATGGATTCCTACCATTAATGTAAATGTTATGGATTTTTCCACCTGGCCTTCCGTCGATGAAAATTGGGGAGATATTGCTTTATTCTCCCATCATCGGAACTGCGACATTAACATCCTTTGTGCAGATGCAGGTATCGGAAAAACATTTTTAATGAAATATTTCAAACAATTTTATGCAAGCGAGTGGGTGGAGATATTAAACTGCCGAGAATTCGTCCAGTATTTTGGCAACCAGAAGGATCATTCTAACATTATGAATCACATAATGCAACAAATTTCACAGAAATATAGCCGTTTGGAATCGGATTTAATTCAAGAATTTCAAAAAAAGAACCTTGTCGTACTGATTTGGGATGGAATCGATGAATTACCCTCCTCGTGTTTGGAATCAGCTTTGCAAGGAATTACAACAATTCGTAATGAAGGTGTCAAGCAGTGGATTACATCTAGAAATTTCCTGAAAGAGACTTTAGAATTTCATTTTAACACTTTTGCTATTGCTGTATCAGAATTTGATAGCAAACAGCAAACAGAATATTTCAAGAAACGTTTACATTTACCGGAAGATAAAGTGGAAGAAATTTTAACATCAATTAGGAAAATTCAGAAGACTAATTTTCTTGGAATTCCCCTCCAACTGTATTTGTTGACTAAACTTCTTGAAGAAGACATGGATCGATACATTCCATTATTTGCTGATAGTTTTTCGATTGCAGACCTGCTACATTATTTTGTTCAAGAAAATTTTGCAATCTACTACAAAGAGAAAGCTGGTTTTAGTCCCAAGGATTCACGTATAATTGAAAGAATGTTTGAGGAATGCAAGAAATTCAAAATTGGGCAATACGAAACGTTAGCTTTGAAGACTTATTTGCCACAAAAGATTTGGGAGAAACTTCATCTACCTGACGATGGAATTTTAGAAGAGTTCAAGAAAAGTGGCGATTATTTAGGAATGGTGGTTAAGATTTACGATGAAAGTGCAGAATATCGACATCAGGTCTTTGGCGAGTTTTTTCTAGCCTCTTGGTTGTCTAGAAACTACAACTTGGTAGAACTAAAAGAATTTATCTTCGAAGACGAATTTAGAAATGTACGTTTTCTTTTTGACGCAATATTGGCAAAAGACTGTCCCGTTCATTTGGCTATTCTTCACAAGAGGTATGAAGAAGTGGAAACCATAAAAAGTAGTGCTAAGGATAAGGGTGGTAGGACTCCTCTGCATATCGTTTCGTCTTGGGGCGAATCTAGAAAGATATTGAAGTCTCCACAAAATCCTCAAAATATTGTTGTCCCTGCTTTACATTTTTCAGCAGATGATCCAGCTTATAAGATGGCATTGGAAAAATTAATTGAAAAATACAATGTGTTTGAAATAGACGAGGTTTTGAAAGGAAGCCCCATAGATTACGCAGATCTGTCTTTGTCGCTTCTACCTTTAGAAGTTTTTTCAAAGCGAAACGAGATTGATTTAAATCGACTAAAAAATTTTCGCCATCTACCCACAGTTCTGGTCTACTGTGCCGCACTGGACTATTCAAATTTATTTGGGAAAATAGAGGAAATCCCTTATTTTGAGGATGATAACAACGAAAATTATCTCCACATGTTGGCAAGATGTAACAGAACTTCCGTATTTTTATCGAAGATTTTTAAGAGCGAAATTTATAAAAAGTCTGAAGTTCTCAATAAGAGAAACAGAAAAGAAGTTTTAGGTGAAATGATAACGCTAAAACCTTTGCCAGGTTATAATGCTTTGAAGATGCAGGAAACCAGATTTCTGGAAGCAAAAACAACACAACTGACTCCATTAATGTTGGCAACAGTAAATCATAACAATATTTTCGCAAAAATTTTAGTAGAAAATGGAGCAACTGTGAATGGAATGAAATCAGATGACAGTCCTCTGATACTGGCAGTACAGGGAGATAATAATGAACTAATAGATTATTTTTTAGAAAAAGGAGCAGATATAAATCACAAGAACCATCTTGGAAATGGATGCTTGCTTGTATCAGCATTTTGTAATAATTATGAACTAACGAAGCGACTTATTAACAAAGGTGCCCATATGTTTTTTAACAACTTAAAACAAAGTCCTTTGCGGATTGTTGTATTAAGAGGAAATCTGAAGTTGTTAGAATTATTGCTATCGACAGGGCAAGCAGACATTGCTTCACACGTTAACGAAGCAATAGTATGTGCAGCCGAAGTTGGGAATGAACAAATTTTTCAATATTTGATAAAACAACAAAAAGAAATTAATCCTGAATATGTTGACTTTACGCCACTGCATGTGGCGTGCCGCCAGGGTCATCTATCAATTGTAAAATGTCTTCTTAAACGTGAAGTCAAGATTGACTGTTTATCCAAAATTAGGGGAGTAACCCCTTTGCATCTGGCATGTAGTAAAGGACATTTTGATGTAATTAAGATTTTGATTGAACACAAGGCCGATGTTAACCTTACGGATAGCTGTAACGTAACTCCTCTGCGTGTGGCTTATCACTGCAAGCAAACAGAAATTGTTAATTATTTGTTAGAACATGGTGCAATAGTTATTTAACGAACAAGAGTGTTAATGAGTGCGATTAATAATCGAGAGATTTTAACGCGTGAGCGCAGCGAACGCGTTAATGATAGAGATTATTAATCGCCTATTAACACTCGAGTTAGTTACAATATTTTTCCGTGGATTGTATTATCATTAAATTGGCGAAATTTGTTTTTCAAAATTGCGTTTGATAAACGGTTATGCAACCAAACATGCATCCAATTTAAAAAGTGCCGAAGCTCGATGAACAAAACGTGAGAAATTAAATGTCAATTGCCTTGCCAAAAGCACAGATTCTGAGTGTCGCAGTGCATTTTTCTTCTCGCACCATGAAATGAAATTGGCATAAGTTTTTTCATAAATTTTACAGCTTTTTTCTGGAAACAAACTTAAGCTCGCAAGATTTGCACTTACTAGCACTTCAGGTGGTGTTAAGTTAAGATTCTGAGTATCCATTGATGGGACTTTTATTTAAATTTGTAGATTTTGAAAATTTGACAGATGTCACTTAAATTCGTGTTTATTGTCAGGACATGTATAGTTGATTGCCTATACTAAAATCGTTGATTAATAGAAAATCGTGCATTAACAGAGCCTATTAATGCACGATTTTGTATACATTAACGAAACCCATAAATGAACAATTCACGGAAATGTAATTAATGCCACCACTTCATGCAGTTTCCTCATTAGAAGTACTCCCAAGCTTATTAGTCTGGACCATAAAAATATTGCATCAGCAGTGATGTTCTTGGAAATAAGCATAAGACTATACTCAATAGATGAATTTTTAACGTGTTTTTAATGTATTTTGTTACCATGTATATTTCTATTGTAATTGCTCGGTTCTTGTCTCACCACATGTTTTCTAGTTGTGAATAAATATTTTGATCTATATATCTATGTTGCCAGCATTAGAAACACAAATGGTTAAACCCCGACTTCAATGACCTCACTGAAGATTTAATCTACAAATCTACAAATTATGAAGAAATGAAAATTGACTACTATGTCATCGTTTGCTTTGAAACCTATCTTGCCATTATTCAAACTTAACTGTGCAGGAAATTTCTGTGTTTTTGTTTTTTTAACCTCCCCACTTCACTTCACAATTAAAAATCTTTGGAAGCAGAATCTGACGGCCTTTCTTATGGTGACGTGAAAAATGGAGGTTTAGATTTAAAATTTAAAAGTTGATGTGCCAAAATGGCATTTCTGGTTGCACGATTGGCTCCAAAAGCTTTTCAGATCTAAGTTGGGTTATCACATGCACACGTACCAGATTTCAGCCAAATCGGTCGAGTAGTTTGGGCTGTAGCGTGTTTACGAACGTACGTACATATATACAGACACATTTTAAAAACCACTTTTTTGGGTTCCTGAGACCTCAAAACTTATAGATCCGGTCTTATCTCGAATTCGAAAATTTTAGTGATTGCAGTAACCTCCCTTTTTTAACTTCTACGCTCGCGAAGCAGTTACTGGAATAGATAGGAAAATTCAAAAAAATTGAATAGCCAAAAACATGAAATCTTTACGTTTCAGGGTCCTGGGAACCCAAAAACGTGTTTTTGAAAAAATGTCTGTCTGTGTGTCTGTCTGTGTGTCTGTCTGTGATCACGCTGCAGCTCAAACTACTGAACGTATCGAGTTGAAATTCGGCACACATATTCAGTGGGGGATTTGTGCCTTTTTGGCACATCAACTTTAAAAATTTAAATGCAAACCACCATTTTTCGCGTTACCATATGAATGCACTTCGAATTCTGCTTCTAAAAATGTATTCACACTTGTGCCCTTTTGGCCAAAATTTGGTGCCGTGAAAAAAAACCTATGCATAACTGTATATTTTTATTACCGGATTGGATAGCTGATTTTTTTTCAAGTCGAAAACCTTAGTGCCATTTTTTCGAAAAATGTCATTTTAGTGGCAAGAGGGCCCTTGTTTCAATTTACTTTACAAAAAAAAATATTCTTACTATCGGATTCGACAGCTGTTATATTGCCGGATCAAAAACCTTAGTGCAATTTTTTCGAAAATTTTCATTTTAGGGACAAAAAAGGCAGCAGAGAAGCGGCTGGAACCTCCCCAACGCGTAGGTCTTTGATTTCCGTGACTTGTGCTTAAGATTTTAAAGTTGTTATGCCTAAATGGCACTTTCCGTGGACCAATTGCTCCTAAAAGCCCTTCAGCTCTTCAACGGGTCACCTCACCTCTATGTTCCAAATTTCGGACAAATCGATCCAGTAGTTTCAATGTTATTTAAATTGTTATTAAAATTTAGATTTTTCTACCCAAAGGGTACTAAATGCGAATAAATTTTGTCTCATTTAAAACCAGCATTTGAAGACCTTTCTGATGGTGACAATAAATCTTTCAAAAACTTGTTTTGGATGGGTAAATGAAGGAATAATTTTAAATTCCGAAATTGGTTTGCCAAAACGGCACTTTCCGTGGGCCGATTGAATCCAAATTTTGTTCACCTCTTCGACGTGTAATACAATCCCCATGTGCAAAATTTCAGCCAAATCGGTTCAGGGGCTTGGGCTGTACCGCGATTTTGATGTCCGATAAAAATCTCGATTTCTTTAGTTTTTGGCGGTCTTTGGCCAAAAAAGCACTCACAGTGAATACATCTTTGGAAGCAGAATCTGAAAGCCTTTCTTATGGTGACCTGAAAAATGGGGGTTTACATTTAAAATTTAAAAGTTGATGTGCCAAAATGGCACTTTTGGTTACACGAATGGCTCCAAAAGCTTTTCAGATCTAAGTTGGGTTATCACATGCACACGTACCAAATTTCAGCCAAATTGGTCGAGTACTTTGGGCTGTGGCGTGTTTACGAACGTACAAACGTACGTACGTACATACATACAGACACATTTTAAAAACCACTTTTTTGGGTTCCTGAGACCTCAAAACGTATAGATCCGGTCTTATCTCGAATTCGAAAATTTTAGTGATTGCAGTAACCTCCCTTTTTTTTAAATGGTGAAGTGGAGTGGGGAGGTTAAAAGGCCCCTTTTTGAGTTTTTCTTAGCAAAAGGGCATATTATCATTATCGAATTCGATAGCTGTTGCATTGCCGGATCGAAAACCTTAGTGCCATTTTTTCGAAAAATGTCTATTTTAGGAGTGAAAAACATTTGTATTTAAGATTTTAGTATAAATGAGCGCCGGGTGCATCAGCTATCCGAACGCTCTGCATGCCTTGGTTAAATAAAGTTAAATGCTACATTTACAAATTCTGTGAAAAAGTAGAAGTTTCTACCGTCTCCGAGACTGCCAATTTTTTTAAATGGTGAAGTGGAGTGGGGAGGTTAAAAAGTATAAATATAACTTCTAAAATAAAGACTTGTAGAGTTACTACAACGTCCGGCCAGGAACAGTGGATGAAGGCAAAAATTATCAAGAAGACGTGGGGTGGCCCTCCTCGTCTTAAAGCTTTTCTGCAACTAAGAAATTTCCGATTTCTTTTTGTCGTCTGACAATAAGCAATCCATATCATAGAAACGTTCAATAAAACCAAAGAAATATGTGTGTAGGTATACGTTGAGTTTGCAACAGCTGTTTGCAAGCCTTGCGAAGTTATTATATTTATTGTGGTTTTCATCCCCGAAATTAGCACCCCTATTCACCTTCAACAGACTTGAGGGTCGAACGTGCATACCAAGATTCAGCAAGAAACCTCCACTAGTCCTCGAGTTATTGCAATTAATAGTTTTTCGGTTTTTCACACCTAACTCCCACCCCCTTGGTCCGATATGGCCCAAAAGCAATCCCCGCCGAGTATTTAGGGATACGCATCTGCATATACCGTTTCAGCTCGATATCTCAATCTATTCTCAAGTTATCCGTCGGACTGCCTGGAGGAGCCAGCAAGCAAATAAGCTAAAACATAGCATACTGCTAAAACCGTCAGAAACCATTCGATATTTGAATGCTCTTTAATCTTGGTAAAGTCCTGGTCAGTTCTGCCTCATCAGAAAAAGAAACACCTCCGAACTAATTTCCAATTCGCTCCGCTCCAAATGCTCCACTGAATATCGCCGTTGATTGTTACTATCGATATACACATCAAGATCTGGATCCGTAGGTAGTAACGATTACAAAATATTTCAGATCGAAACGATATACAAGTGCACCTAACTGACAAGCGGCATAAATGCTACATCGAGCCCGACTTTCTGGGAACATCGATCCTATTAAGACGGGATAATGACTAATTTAATAAACTCATGTTGGTTAACATGCGGAAGCAATTCTGATTATCATCTTTCTTTGAGGGACTGGTCTTTTTGTGTTGTTTATTGGCGCCGAGGAAGGTACACACATAAATACTCTGTTGCAATATTCCTGCGGTGGCAGTGAGTTATTACATTAATTATTTTCGTTTTCTTTCAAAGAGTTGGATGAATTGAATTGTTCAGGGGATCGCTGATGAGGATTGCAATAATAACGGTGTCTTTGTGTCAAATTCAGCTAATTTCAGTCAACAAATTGAGGGAAAACTAATGAAGCTATCGTTGTTATTTTGTAAAAACTACGTGAGCGACAACAATAAGCGCGTTCAAAAGGTGAAAGCGTCAGTTGCGGTTTTTCGCATTTTTGCCATTAAATTAATAAAATATTGATAAATTTTGGCCGGATGGAGTTGATTTCCTATTAATCAATCCAGAAAAAAATGCAGTGGGCCAATCGTTGGAAGATTAGTATAGAGTTCTCAGCGCTGAAAAAGCTCTCTAGAAAGTGATTGTGTGGGCCTTTAAATTCTAAAAGCTGAAACTTCGGGAAATTAAAGCTTAAGGCCCTAGTACCTTATTCCCAAAGTCCTCAAAAAATCATCCCCTGCAAAAGTGCACTATCCAAAATTTTTGAAATATTTTGCTCGCTAACAGCTCTCATCAAGCTAGAGTACATCCTGCGTAAATTTCAGAAAGTTATCTGTAGCTATTTAGTCACAAAAAAACTTGCATTTTTACCTTTCCCGCGTCTGTCCCAGAGCCGCTATAGGTTCTCGATAAATATTTTTTATATGGTTTCAAAACATCTTTTGCTCTGAAGTTTACAGCATTCCCTCTCCCTTCCATACTCCATTCAAAATCTCTAACTCTGTCTATCACCTCTTCCGTACGGTAAATCCACGCTACATTTATTATCCCATCCCTTCCCGGTTCTTTCCATTTTTTTCAGTTTTTCTATCTGCCTCTTCATTTTCTCTTTTGTTATTTCGGTACTTTCTATGTCCTGTTCCTTCTCTCCATCTTCTTCTACCCCTTCTTTTTCTTCTTCCCCCTCTAGCAACTCTACAAAATACCTTCTCCATTTCCCTATCTCTATCTTTCCCATTCCATCTTTTCTCTTTCTTTTCCTCTCATGTTTATGTATTTCCACGCGTCTTTTTCTGTTTTTATACCTTATACCTTATATCTTTTGTTCTTCTTCTTCTTTTATTTGTTTCTTTCTTTGGCTGCATTTCTTCTTGTGGTTTTCTTTGGCTTTTAAGTATTCTTCTCTTTTCGTTTTCCCTTTTCTTAATTCTCTTCTCGTCTCTCTTTTTGCCTTCTTACATTCTATGTTAAACCATCCATTACCCTTTCCTTTATTATTATTTCCTCGCTTCTTACCACCCCTCTCTTATGATTTTTTCTATTTCTTTGATTTTTTCTTCCACCCTCTTTGCTTCGAATTCTGCTTTTCCCAGGTTATGCCTGTATTCCCTGATCGACTCTTCATCCCATCTTTCTATTTTACTACCCTTTTTTCGTATCTCCCATATTTCTTTTTTATTTCTCCCTCTAGCGGCATGCGATGTGATTCCACTCTTTCCCTCATTCTAAACTTCTCCACCTCTTCCCACGCCTCTTCATTTACTAGAACTTAGTATATTACGGATTCTCCATTTGTTCCTACATACGTAATTTCCCCCTTTTCATCTCCTTCTTTGTTTCCGTTTCCTGTTTTGTCCTTTGTTTCCCTTCTTGCTTTCCCTTTGTATCCGGTCCACGTTCTTGGCCCCTTCTCCCCTAATCTTGCATTAAGGCCATAAGTATTCTTTCCTGTTTCTCTTCTTCTGTTCTTTATTCTTTTTTCTTTCATCGTTCTCATGTCTCTGCTGTACACTGTCAATATTTACCATTTCTTATTGTCTATTATCACATTTCGTTCCATTATACATTCTTCCTCCCTGCTAGACTTTTCTTAAATTTCTTTGATCCCTTCTTTTACCCCCATTTAAAATTCCCCCCTTCGGCTTACGGCCCTACGGTCGTAAATTACCGAAAAATTTACGGTAATTTATTTTTCTTGTTGCGAAATCCATCAAGGTAAAATTACCTCCATTTAAAAAACCTTTTTTCTCACATGATAACGACTGACGACGTGTTATGTGATGTGTAAATACAAGTTACAAGTAAAGCGCAAAAGTGAAACTGAAATTGTACTTATTCTCATTCGATTGATACATTGAACAAAACAAAAAAAGAAATTTTAAATGAAATGATGAAGAAATAGAAAAAAATACCGTATTCTTCAGGAAATTTCCTGTACATTATAGTAATTTCGGTAAATTACCGCATAATTAGGTACGGTAAATTACGGAAATAAAAACCGAAATTTACCACGTAAATTACGGCTTTACATCTCTGCTTATGTGGTTAGATTCAGAAAATTAAGTATAGATTTCGGTAAAACCGGAAATAAGAAAAATTTAGTTAAATGTGCGAAAGTGGCCTTTAATAAGTACATTCGATGTTCCAAGTTTCAAGAATATATTCCAAAAACTATGGAAAAAACGGGTGGTGTTCCATAATAATGTGACACCCTGTATGTTACCCGTATCATGGACTAATAGCGGCTATGCACAGTGGTTCAGATTAATACATTTCGCGGCCAAATATCATAAAAACTGAATAAACGGAATAGCCTTAATTATTTCATATTTTAATAATCAAATATTCATAGGTCTCTAAAAAGGCAAAACAAATCGCTGTTGCTTGGTCCTTTCATTTGATTACTAAGTGTCAACTGTGACTTTCTTCAAAAGTCGATTTCTAGTTTCCAACACATATGCATATTTTTTTGAAATTGAAAGATTAGTGAAGCGTAAGTTTTTTAAAAAATCAATTTTGTGCACCGTTATCTGTACGTTACGCATATTTTTTATCATTCATCAACATTCATTTTCCCTTTCCGTACGATAAAATTAAGTTTATATTATGAAACCAATTTTTACCTTGACTTTTAGCCAAGTGCCCGGTGTTTCCGGACAAAAATTTTAGACTCTGATGATAGTACTAATTGAGTACTTAAATCCTGAACTAAGATTAGCTGCCCCCTTTTGCCCTTTTGCTGATGGGCTATACTTAAATAAACAGGTACGAGAAGGGATACGTTCAAAATAAGATTTTAATAGTTATTATTTGTGCTACTTGTGGTGAAAGTACCCATACTAACTTCTTTTGAAAAAAAGATAATTTCATTACGTGTTGCACACGTAATTTTTTCTATATTCATCTCTCGTTCTCTACCTAAATCGATTTAATTTTCTTCAATATTTTTCCCGGCTTGGCCACCACTTGTTTGACAAAACTCGCAAGTTTCATAATTTTAGGGGAAAAATAATTTCTTCAGTCCCCCTAATTGACTCCCTAAATCGATTTAATTTATAAAAAAAATGTTTCGGTTTAGCCGTCACTTGATTGACTAAACCTACAAGTTTCATAATTTTTGGCCGTTTTTTAGGGATTCTGAACCACAGTGCTATGGGACAAACCGAAGACCTAACCCAAGGAGACGGAAGAGAGAGTGTGCAAGGGCTTCAAACTTCCAAGCGGAGAGCGCCGTGCATGGGGCTAAAAATAAGCAACTAACTAATTTATTTATGGAACAAAAATTATTTAAATTGGCCGTCGTAATCACAAAGAATGAGGCAACAATGCTGTCCAAGAATTTTTCCGATCGGATTCGTACTTTAGGAGAAAGTCGTTGAGATATGGACCTTTTTTGTAACTAAACGGCCACAGATAATTTTCTGAAAGCGCAAAAAGCTTGATAAGAGCTTTAAGGGAGCACAATGTCTCAAAAATTTTGGATAGTGTCCTTTTGCACAGGGCGAATTTTTGACGACTTTGGATATAAGCAGAGGTACAAGGTAGGTACTAGGGCCTTAAACTTTCATTTCACAAAGTTTCAGCTTTTAGAATTAAAAGGTTCACAGGGTGACACATTTTCTCTTAGCAGCAACCCTACTACAACTGATGAGGTTCAGTGGAACTTGTAAAATACCTTTATTTCCCTTGACCATTATCAGTTAATATGTTTCGCGGTGACCCCCTATATGATGATTTTTGGTAAAGATACTAACCTGGAGTGGTCAAGATCCCTCTTGTTGCCTAAAAGAAGACTGGTGTAATACGACGGCAGCTTCAACTTCGCCAGTTGACTTAAAACCTCCTGAGCTTCGTGAAAACTGTGCCTGTCATTCACAGCGTAAACTATAACGAAGGCCTCCCCCCACCGGATGTGCTCGTACAGACATCCATTTTTCTGCAACACAAAGATCCAAGTCTTGAGTGATAAATTAATCGACGGAATGTCAACTTTCAAACCCGATTGTCTTGGCCGCGCGTGGGACGCAACTTACAAATTTAATTGGTATCATCTGACCCCGCCAGTAAAAGTTTATGGACTTTCGTTTAATTCAGGCATCACCCACTGTTAGGGCTATTAGCAACGCGGGCGAGAAGAAAAAACCGTTATCCACACAGGGCATAAATCATCGTTTTATGCCATTTTTGACTGCCAGGCCCAAAATAAATCAGGATCGATTGTTGTCTGCACAATGTTCGAGTAACGCGGAGCCGGATGCTTCGGCTCGTGGTACTTTCTTATCGTTTTTGAAGAGGTACGCGAGGCGGGAATTTATATCACTTATCAGTTTAATTCCCGTCGATTTATGTATTTCGGTGAAAACGCTGGAATTTCACTCTCCTTTCTCGGATTATGTCGCATGGACATTCCAATCTCGATTTTTTATTATTCGTTTTCGAGTGGTTAAATTTCAAGATTGCATTTCATTAAAGAAAGCGACATTTTACACACATATTATAATACCTAGTCAGTTGATAGTACTGAATTTTCAATTGGCAAATTTGGTTTCATAATTTTTCTAACGAGTTTTCCTTATAAATAGTTTCATCAAAGTGAAATGTTTTTCAATTTTTTTTTGTTAATGATTCGATTTTTATATTTAAAAGTGTTCAGAGAGCAAAATACAGACAAATATCATTTTAACAGGCACAGGAACAATGTGAGTCAGGTTTTTCTGTTGTTAAACAGGCTTTCAGTACTGTCACATTATTTCTGTCACAAGAATATGAACATAACCTCGGACATAAAAATTAAGATTTTTGAAAATCGCAAAAAACACGTCGACTTTATTTTTTTGAGATGTACCTGATGGTATAGTTTAATATTTTTGTTTTCAGCTTCCTGTCAAACCAGAAATTATAGCCTCCGATAGGTCTCGTTAGCTATAAATGAACAAAATAAAAAATAAAGATATAAACGAAAATCGAATTGCACGTATGAATTTGCATCAAAGAAAATAACTTGACGTGTTGTTGCGTTTTTCCAAAATTTCAATTTTTCTCTGATTGATAAATGTTTTTAACTCGTAGATTCCGTTCAGAAAAAAGTGTAACTCCGTTTGAAAAAGTTAAGGCCATTTCCGGCTAAACCGGAAGTGAAAACATTTTGCTCAATGCAAGCCCCTCCATACAGAGCCGATAAGCGTATATTTTCGCAGCTAGTCGAAAAAAATTACATCCACTGCATAATTATAAAATAGTTAATTCTTCTTTTACACTCCAGGCCCGAGAATAGTATATTTCT
Organism: Pycnomerus fuliginosus; assembly: GCA_963924575.1. Classification (NCBI taxonomy): domain Eukaryota; kingdom Metazoa; phylum Arthropoda; class Insecta; order Coleoptera; family Zopheridae; genus Pycnomerus; species Pycnomerus fuliginosus. The sequence goes on along the minus strand of OZ004624.1, from coordinate 8,616,034 downwards.
AGTTAGTTTAGGAAGAATAAGGTTTTATTGAATTTAATTTGAAGGACTTATTACAACACAAAAGTTTTAAAATGGGTTTTATGGAGGATTTGAAAATTTTATAATTAGGTATTATAAATAAATTAAGATAGAAAGGTTATAAAAACTTTTTAAAAATTATACACTAAAGAGACTCATGCATACCATTCCCTTTTTCCATTAAGAAAAAACGGCTTTATATGGTTGTACTAGTATCGTAAAGTACGTAACTACTACTACCACTAGTAGTTAGTAGTGTATTTACGTACTAGGATAGAAAATCGAATAATTTGAGGGGCCTATTAGGGCCGTTCCGTACTGAAAAGTTGTATTTTGGTACTTGATACATAAATAACTATTATTATGGTCTTCAATATTCCCTTAAGTGACTTTAAAGAAAATATTGTTAGATACTATTATTAGCTAACCTTAAGGATTAAAATAAAACTTACCTAAATTGTTACTTGTTCCATTAGTGGTACAGTTGGGGAATTTGAAAATGCACACACCACCGCGACGACTCACTTGGTCGGCTGTATCGCAACTTGCTGAATGTTTGGCAATTACAAACAAATTTCAGCGATGCAGTCGACCAAGTGAACCGTCGCGGTGGGGTGGGTATTTTCAAAGCCCCCGACTGTACCTATCACCATGAAACTGAATTGTTAAACACTTGAAAAAATTAGGTTATGTATATTTTCTGGTTTTATGGTCGCTTGCGCCGTAATTTTAAGGAGTTTTCTTATAGGTATTAGAAAACACGAGAGGATTTAAAAAACGATAAACTTTGAAGAATTTATTCATTACCACATCAGCTCAGTAGCTTAGACCAAATATTAAATTATGACCAAACGTAGAAAAGAGCAGAAAGGTAATAGATTAAGTCAGAAAACTCCAGAAAAAAACCGAAAAGCCGGAAAATACTAAAAGAGGGGGCGAGTTTTTCCCACCCCTCCCAGCGGGCACACATACGCTTTTTCAACGTTAAAATCACGTTGAGGTGGTTGATTTCACGTTACTGGTTGGAAAGGTGACGTTGAAATTTTGGTGAAATCAGACACGTCATTTTTTTGACTTCAAAATCACGTTATGGTATTGGACATTTTGTGATTATGACGTTCTTTTAAAGGTAGATATTCGTTCGTTAAAATGACGTCTATTTGATCACATATAAAACATGTGCATAATGCGTCAAACTATATGTGTATGTGTCATTTTGAACATTATAACTACGTTACGATATTAGCGTTCTTTAGTCGTGTTTGAAGTAACGTTCAAATCACGATTTAAATAAGCGTTGAATAAGCGTTTCATCTGCAACGTTAAACTTTAGTCTTTTTAATCACGACTTGAAAACGTGTCAAAATGGTGCTGCAGGTCACCATTAAATATGTGTGTAATTTTGAACGTTATAAGTACGTTACAATATTAACGTTTTTTAGTCGTGTTTAAAGTAACGTTCAAATCACGACTTAAAGTGGAATATTTCTATAACCAACGGACACGTCAAACAAACATTAATTTTATAACGTTATATTTGAGTTTTTATACATACGACTTAAAAACGTGTCCAAATATACCCATGGCGTTCAACGTTTAACAAGTGTGTAGTTTTGGAGCTTATATACACGTTAGAATATGAATGTGTTTTAGTCGTGTCTGAAATGACGAAATTGGGATATTTATAATTATAGCGGACACACGTTGAACACACGTTTTATTTGTAACGTCATATTTCAGTTTTTATTTAGACGATTTAAAGACGTATCGAAAGGGTGTAACCACTGATGACGTTCAACGTTAAATATATGTATAATTTTGGACGTTATAAAAACGTTGTAATATTAAAGTTTTTTTGTCGTTTCTGAAATGACGTTGAAATTCCGACTTAAAGTTGACTTTCCTGTGTAGTTGCATTGAGGGAGTGTAGGTGGCGCTGATAGTTGAAATGAGCCGCTATTAGTTAGCAACCCGTGTATAAGAGCTCTAGACAACATTTGTAAAATCATTCCAAAACATTATCCACAGGATAAACTGGTATTGATGGTAGTCACTTTCAGTACCTACTGCTCTTCTCTCTCAGCGTCGACGTTGAGATGAGATGTGGATAATTTTCTGAATGTTTGGTCGAGGGAAGTAATTGTCAATTATCTTCGAGCGCACACGTTGAATTTTAGTCGAATCGCCAACGTCGAAATGACGTTGAAGTATCCTGGAAATTAACGTAGAAAAGACGTTAACATTGTCTGGCCACCTATTTCCGGTACCGAAAAACACGTCAAATTTTAAACAATTTTTAAACACACTGTTAGAAAAATGACGTGTATTTTGTGATTTTTTAACGTTTGTCTGTTGACGTTAAAAAATAATGTAAAAGTTTACGTTAAAGGGCCGTTGATTTTCTGACGTACAATTAACGAGAAGACGTTGAAAATCACGTTGATTTCGCGGACACTTCAACGTCATTTTAACGTACCAATTTGGTTTTTTTAAACGTTTTTTCAACGTCCCTGTGCCCGCTGGGCTGTCATCAAGACCTGACCCGACTGATCTATGTATTCAAAATCATATATCAAGTCATATAAATCAAGAAACTGAAGAGGTTAATTTTTCTCATTTTTTGTCAATAATTTAAGAAAATATTGATAGCTTTCGGCCGGTCGGAGCTGTTCCCCATCAAATAGTTCAGGAAATGTAGTGAGTCGATCGTTCGAATACTGCGGAAGCGTATAGAAGTGCCACATTTTTCTCTTTTTTTGTTTCCAACTTACCACAAAAAATGTGTAAATTTCGGAAGAAAAAACTGTTTTACACAAAAACTATAAATTTACACAAAAACTGTAAATTTACACAAAAACTGTCAATTTACACAATTTTTTTAAAAATTCCCGCAAACAACGGTCATCGCGCGGCACGGACTTGGTGCGGTGACTATAGAGTGGGTGCAGCAAGTGTAAATTTACAGTTTTTGTGTAAATTTACAGTTGTTTCTTCAGAAATTTACACATTTTTTGTGGTAATTTGGAAATAAAAAAAGAGAAAAATGTGGCACTTCTACGCTTCCGTAGAATACACAACTGAGGTTAGGTGGGATTTGAAAAATGCGGAACAAAAGCTTGTAGAAAAGGCGCTTTCACAATAAGAACAACTTTGTAGATAATCAAAAAATCTAACCACCATGTTTAGTTGATGAATTTCCATGTAGAATAGATTTCAATCTTGAAAAAACATAACTCAGTTGCAACAATAAACATATTCAAATTATTACAACCGGTAATTAAACATTTCCACGCCAAGCAAACCCGGCAATTTTCCTGTCGAACCACTTGAACTTGACCCACTGTCTACAAGAAAAAAGCCCAGTGATACACATCTATCAAGATGCTAATGAATGATTTATCGAGAGACATAAAACAAGATTATAGTCTGGGTAAAGCACTGCAGCCACGAAACAAAAGTAATAATAACTGCCTTTGACAGAACATTCATTATCAATTACTCTATCGCTTGTATCTTTGGCCTGTAACTAGCAGGTATGCAGCTTTTGTGCCTCTCGACAAATTGGGGGCATCAACATTTCTAAATCTGATCAGTCGTTGAACCTATGGGGTTGAGGGAGGGTAAGGAATGTCAAAAACCGCCGAATTAAAAAAAAACATGATATAATAGTACGTGGGGTTGAGGTAGGTTAAATCGTAACAATACGTAACGCAAGATCTATAGGAGAAAGTGAAGGATTTCACGCCCCTATCATATTTTCTAGGTAACACAATATTTATTAACGGTAGGTGTAAAAAATTCGCGATAGCTGAACAATGGATTCGCGGAGTTATTTTTAATTGGATTTTATGTCCAGATCACCCACGCTAACAAAGGCAGGATTTTTTCGATTTATAGGCAACGGGGTTGGAGATGCTATCGCACATCCGAGTCAATTAAGCTCGAACAAGATAATGCTGTTTACACGTGAAAATAGAGCAACAGAGCTTTTTTGAAGGATTTTACAGTAGCTGGTACATGCACGCAAGTTCAGCATAAATTACTCGGGATCCGCATTATGATGATGTAACGCGTATTGAACCACTTGCATAATGCAACAATAACTGTGAACATGGTGTTGGATTTTTGCTGGTTTACCACCTGTCACTCTTGGGAGTGCTTATGCCTGGCGCCCATATTAACACCTAATGAATATTTACGTGGTTCGGGTTTCATCCGGATCTATTTGTAACGATAGCAGTGTTGGATTTCTAATTAACATACCTCTCTACACTTCAGTAACGATAGGCTTTATCGTGTGCAATAAATTCATTTCGGATCGAATTTATTTCGTTCAATTGCCTAGCGTTTATTTATTTCGACTGGAACATGGGCTTGCATGTTGCCTCACGCTGGCTGGACTTTTTGTCATACCTGCTGCCTCGTTTCAATATCTATTGCAAAAGGGACATGAATTATTCTCACAGAATTGATAGTGGTAAAAATGTGGAGTGGTCTTCGGTTTTTCAAGTTTCAACTTGCTGTTTTTCATTACTTGTCGAATTCTTCTTTTTTCATTATTCTTAAACTTTTAACTTTTCTATGACAAGAATACTCTCCTATCTCTTGCTATGTCGTTCTTACTTCTGGTTTTCTTAATTTATTATATTTTTCCTTCACCTTTTTGTAGCTTCTTTTGACTGTTTCATCTTCTGTTTCTCTGCTGTTTTCCTGTTATATTATTATGTATAATGTGTGCCTACACAACACAACTGCGTGCTAATACGTGTACGCTGTACAGAACATCCCAAATGTTCTATAAAAGTACAGTTGAAATTAATTTTGCCGTTTTTTCATATACAGAGCAAGAATTTCTCTTCTATTGGTGAGATAATGTCAATAAACTTTACATACTCCAAAAGGGCTTTAGATGTGTATTAAAGTAGTTTTCACTTCCGGTTTAACCGGAAATGACCATTACTTTTTTTTTAAATCTTATTGACTCATTATAGAGATCAGAAATAACCCAAGTAGCACAAGTGGTATAAAAGACGTATAAAACGTTACCTTTTTGTACATAACATGACGTGCCGACCCATTCAAAATAAGCAGTAATGTACAGCAGTAATGTAAACGTAAATTTGATGCAGTTCATAAACGTATTTGATGCTACCAAAATTACACGTTACGAATCTGCTGAATAAGTCCGTAAATTTAATGTAGTTCATAAACGTATTTGTGTTACCAGAATTATACGTTACGAATCCACTGAATAAATCCGCATCATTATTTAATACCTATAAGCACTTTCCATTATCATTCTTCGAAACTTAGATGGTAATTCTTGTGGCTTCTGCCAATTCTGCCATCCTCCTTGTAAGAGTTTTCGGGCTATTGGCTGCCAATAAATACGTATTTTTCTCGTGTATAAGTGGTTGGCGCTTAGATCAAATACTATAATCATTTATATACCAGTTTTTCGCATAAAAGACGTACATTAAACGGTGGTGTTACTTGGGAATTAAAAAGGATTTAAAAAAAAGTTATTGTGCAGTTGAATTTGTATCGAAAAAATACAATTGACGTGATTTTCAAAATTCTCAATTTTTTAACGATTTCTTTGAGGTTTTTGAAAATCTAGGGTGTCCGTGACTGTACTTCCGGTCGAATATGATACATGCTGCTAACTCAGAAAAAATCCGTTAAAAAAAAGTATGATTCTATTTGAAACCGAAAATGAAAAAAATTACTTGAATACAAGCAGATTGTGCAAATTGAATACATTTGAAAGAAGCGACAAGAAAATAAAAGGTAATGTTATTGCGAAACTGAATTTGTCAGAAAAAAATAAGGTAGACGCTCGCAATTTAGGGAAATGTTGAATTTCGACCGATTTCTTCTATGTTTTTAAAAATCTAGGGTGTCCGTGACTTGACTTTTGGTCAACTATGATACATGTTTTTAGCTTCAAAAAATTCGTAGATTCCGAATCCTTTGAGAAAAGAGTATTATTACATTTAAAAAACGATTATTGAGGTCCCTTCCGGTTAAACCGGAAATCTCAGAAAAATTTGAAACACATTTAATTGTGCGTTGGTAACAAATTTCAAACTAAAATCTTAAGAAATAATATAAGGCACACGTACTTGCAGATTCATTATCATGGGAGGAATATTCCCTCTGCACTGCAAAAATAAACAACGCATATTCGCTGCATATGCGAACCGAATATAAAATTGCCATTTATTTTTTTCTTAGGCGGAAAATACACAATGATATGTCGACAGCACGTTCCTCGCATATTATCTTTGCGAACATTTTCTTTCAATATGCAAATATAGCTAAAATTAAAGTAAAATATTCTTGCAAAACATACATACTGTGGATACTCATCATTGCATGTAGGAGTGATGTTCATCATTTTCTCATATTACTGAAGTATGCTGACTCAAAAGCCATTCATTACGGGTGGAATTAATAGTGTAACGAGATGCTTAAACGTCAATTAGTAAAAGATAAAAATACAAGTTTTTCATGCAAAAGAGAAGCATATCAATCTTTAAATGCGAACTTAAAACGAGCATACTAACACATTGACGTACATTCAAAAGACATCCGTAGAATATACCATGATTAGGTACACAGTTTATGTTTAATGGACAAGCACGATGAAGCCCAAAGCACAGTGACGTGCGGTAAACATATTCAGGGTATGTTTTGTGAATGTGCAGCATAAATATGCTACAAATCTTTCAATACGAACGTAATATTTTTAGCCCATTGATGGATGCCCAAAGAATATGCTGGGAATACCCCATAATGCAATTGAAAGTATGATGTTCTATAAATGTGCAATAAGAACCAATTTGGAAGAACTTTTCTTTAACGCCATTTTCGGGTCGTTTTATTGAGGTGTCCTTTAAGGACATTTTATTTCGGGACAACCTTTTTAAGGCCACTGAAAAAGCTATAGTAAAACTCTCTCTTGTGTCTGAAGTTTAATGACCAAATGGTACTCGCACATTGAATTTTCCTTGAACGCGAGCACAAGAGGATTCATGGAAACGCTTTGAGCATCGGATCGTCCATTTATCAGTTTTGGTTGTTGCCCGTAATTAAAGACAGCATCCATAAAAGAAGCGCGGCGAACCCTTAGATAATACATCATTTTCTCTTCTCATTAGTGGCCGATAAAATAAACGATGTATAAAAATAAAATGACAAACGATAAGATCTCCGGCTGGTAGTACCGCGGTAAGTACGTACCGTCTCTTAATTTACAATGTTAATATTTGAGCAAGGAATACCAATAGGTCGGGAGATAAATCGCCTGGGTTCATTTGTTGGAAGTGCGAGTTTTAATAAACGCTGGTTTGCACATAGAGTGTCAGTACGTGACCGTACTTCTCGTTCTTTGTGTCCGAGCTATTTATGGTAATGATATATAAGTACCAATGTTGTGTTATCACCAAATGCAGAATTACCAACATATAATCTATTGAATTGCTAATATTAATATTATGCGGCTTGAAAGTGCGAAGATCACGACTCGATTTTATCTCGTCTTTGCCCGAATGCATTTGAATGTTAAACTTTGTCATTCGACATTATAAACTTAATCCTGATTCTCAGATATTATTTACTGCTCCTTATCTGTCTTGATTCATGTTACGAATAAAATATAGATGCATATTTTAATGCTAGACACACCTCGGAGGCTGACTTACAGGCTCTAAATTTAAATAATCGTCTCTAAAGGTGTAATTTAAACGCCTGCTTCTATTGGGAAAATTCTGGGTGGAAATCTTAATCTGGGCTATAGTGAAAGCGAAATGGCTCTTTATTAACCAAACAATAGGTCGTTGCTTAATTCTGTTTTGATGTTATCGGCACATTTTTGCATTGACGTCCAAAATTAATCATAGAAATTTCACTTTCATAGATGAGATGTTTCCTGGTTTTGTGAGGGGTCCTTCTGACAATCTCATTTTGTCGTAATTTGACATAATCGGATCAATATTCATTTTTTGTGCCGAAGGTTCTTATACAGGGTGTCCCGAAATTAGTGATCACCAGTAGATTCTTCTCTGTAAGAAGACTCCTGACAAGTTAGCAAAATAGAAAGTTATTTTATTTGATTGTTAAATTTTAAAATTATTGTAATAATTGAAATGCAAAATTAATTTGCGCAATAAGAATCTAACTCATGCAAGACTATTAAATTGAAATTGTCACCCTCGCTCCTCCTCAGAAAAACACCATAAACCACGTCAATGTAATTCTCCTTCGAGGATGTGTGATTTATGGTTATTGTCTTCGTCATAGACAATGCTTTACGCAATCGAACTATCAAAGTGGATGTTCTTTACTATTATGGACCCCCTGGGTTACCTAACATCGTTCAATTCAAATTCAATTTAGTGCTTTCAATTATTTTAATAAAGATTCGATCAGTTTCATATTACCTACAATAAACATACTTTAAGAGCCCGTTAACCCACATCCGCTGATTAGTTATCATCAAGTAGCGGTTTCAAAATGATACGAAAGCCGTTTTGAAACAAAGTTGCCGATTTTTTTGCGTTTATTCGAATAAATGTTACCTGTAATTCTACATAATGGATGATTGAGTGCGACTCTCTGATTGCGTCGTTTGAGTAATGGGGTTTTATTGTTTAACCAATCGGCCGGCTATAAACTACGAAAAGATGCAGAGAAAGTTTTAATACTACCTGCATGCTCGGCGGATTTAAACACCCCGGATTTTTCCGGTTTTTCTTTATTGAAATGAAACTGCTTTTAAGCGAGTAACACTTAAATTTATGGGTTTTCACCATATTTTCTGTTATCTGGATGTAAATAATAAAAATGCTTTTAACGATTTTACATAGTAAAAAAACTGATGATCTGTTTCGATGATGGACTGAATTTAGGGAAGTGGGTTCGTTCAGAATTTTATTATAGGATCCTGCAATTAGTCGCTTTTCTTCCTACATTAACTGAAAGTGAGATTTCAGTTTCACGAGGGATATGAAAATGATTTTACACGATTAGCCATGGAAACAAATTTTTCCGGCCAGAAAATTTCAGTTTCGCGGCTAGCCAAGATAAGTCGGCTGTCGCTATAATAGCGCTTCTTTCACCATTGAACAACTCGATGTTTTAAGTCTACATAATTTCTCGTAACTTGTTAACTATTAGAGAACCAGACAATGTCAAACTGATGGCTTGTGACTCGACAAGCAGGGACCTTAAATTGTTTAAAAAATGTATGGTTGTCATTATAAAAGGTGCCCAAATTGTCTGTATTCGGTCGATATCTATATCACTATTAAATATAGAGAGAAAAATTGTTAAATAAAAATTTGCAGAGAGTCAATAGATCCATTTTGGCACACCCGTATTTTAATTTTTTATTGGATTGTATGATGAATTCCAAGCAACATTGATGAAGGGAATCAAAACAAGTAGGCACTAAAAAAGTAATTTTTCCCACAAGATTTTGTAGAATAAGATTTTTGCTTAAACTTAATTTCCTTAGATTTAGGTGGTCGTGAAATAGAAAATTGGTGAGTAAACAGTTGTATCGAAGATGAAAGCTTAATGTGGTTATTAGTTAATCCTACAAGATACATTTCCAGTACATAATTTTTGAAAACTTTTGAAAAATGGCAAAACAATGTCTCATAAAATAAAGCTGGAAGCTTTTTAGCAAAACTGGTACAATAGATAACAAATCTTTAACTTGTTATGAAGTCTCGTACCATTAATTCGTTTTGGAGTTATGCTCACGGTTTGAAAAGAATTGAAGGATTTTGGACAGGACAATGTTGAACCAACTTCGACATAGTCCAGGTTACGTATTTGAAAGCTATGGCTGCTTGAAACTTACATCAGAAGTTTCACAGCGAATTTTTTTTGTAGTTTTAAACAATTCCTAGAAATAGTGAAAAACCTACTTACCTATTCAAGTTGCATAGTAGGTAAAACCTCGTTATTAAGAATATTAACAAGTTTTATGTAAATGTGATGATTTGTCTTAGAGTTACGATTTACCATTGTTTCAAATTTTTGGTTCCGAGAAAATATCAATCACGTCAAACGAAAACCCATTTAAATAGTTTTTTTCCAATAATGACCCATTTTTTGTAAGTATGTCAAAATTTAATTATAATCCTCCTACCATCAAAATCGGGCAGCAATAGTTATTTTTGTATCAAGAGAGTAATAAAGTGCAATTTTAATCCCGAACCTGAAGTTTATGCACGAGTGAGCGAAGTCATTAATTAATTGAGGGATTAACGAACTTTACTCCTGTGTTGCATACAATACTTTATTCAAGACCAATTCATAGACATCTATTTTCCAATTTTATATTACACACCTAAATTAAACACACATGCGTTGTGAAGGTCAACTCACTTTACTCCCTAGGGAAAATTTGAGTCCATTACCCCCTGATGCCGGTAAGAACAATCAATATTACCTTCAATATTAAATAAACTGCTCAACAATTCAATTGGTCCACCCGGAAATTTGAGTCGAATTCAAAATGCCGTAACTCCTCAACCAGTTAATCGACTTGAATGAACCTTTTTTCCACGGATAGCCCATTTCATTGGATACTACTTGACATGTTCCCCGTGTTATGCAGGTCCCCCTTATTTCATATACAGGGTGTCAGCGCCGGGTACTGCAAAATGGCGAAAATTTAAACCACCCCCGATTCTGAAAGAAATTTTTCTAATTTTTTTTGCCTGGTTGAGAAGACGTCTGAGGACCATACCTCCAGACGTTTTTTTGAAATTTCCTCCATCTTCTCTAATTAGGGTGCTGGCCCAAGAAAACTGTTTTTTCACTGGTAGTTAATAGCCTCTTTAACTTCTACTCAATTTTTAATTTCTTGAGGTCATTGTGTCGTAAAAACTTTGTTCTATGACACCATGAGGTCAAAATTAATCTAAAACAAGGCGACCCAGAAAAGGGGGCCCGTTGAAATGGACCCAATTTTAATCTGCTTCCGAAGTGATCTTTAAGTAAAGGAGGACTAAATTTGAAACGATGTTTTCATAGAACCATCTATCCTGAACATTTTAAGATGCTCTTCATCTGAATTGGATCACAATCACCGGTGCTCAAACCAACTTTTCAACTGACTGTTTTCAGACAAAATACAGCCCCCTAAATTCGTGAAACCAAGGTGACAAAAATTAAAACAAAGAGCCATACCTTGTTGACAAGGTAACGATCCGTCAGGCTTTGTCAAAATTTTTGTTGCCTTGGTTTCACGAAATTGCAGATGCGCGAAATGCCTGCGTTTTGTCCGAAACCCGCCAGCCAAAGTTCTGGTATCAACACCGCCAAATGTGATCCAATTCAGACGAAGAGCATCTTAAAATGTTCAGGATGAATGGCTCTATGAAAGCGTCGTTTCAATTTTGGTCCGTCTTTAATCAAAGATCATTTCAGACGCAGAATAATTTGGGGTTTAGTTCTGTGGGCCCCCTTTTCTGTGATATTTTATATCAGGATAATTTTGATTTTTTGACAATTTAGAGTGAAGTTCTTGTGATACAAGGACCCCCAGGAAATTAAAATTTGTGTACAAGTAAAGGCGCTATTAACCACCGATGAAAAAACAGTTTTTTTGGCCCTGCACCCTAATCAGAGGAGACAGAGCAAATTTAAAAAAAACGTCTGGAGGTATGGACCTGAGACGTCTTCTCAACCGGGCAAAATAAATTTAAAAAATTTTTTTCAGAATCGGGGTTGGTTTAAATTTTCGCCAATTTGCAGTACCCGGCTCTGACACCCTGTATATCAAATAAGGGAGACCTGCATACAAAGCGGAACATGTCATGTCATAGCCAATGAAATGGGCTATCCGTGAAAAAAAGTTCATTCAAATCGATCAACTGCTTCAGGAGTTACGGCATTTTGAATTCGACTCAAATTTCCGGGTGGACCAATTGAATTGTTGAGCAGTTTACATTAAAAACAAGTAACTTTACCCCCTAGCGAAGCTTTGAATCCAATACTCTCTGTCGGTAGGTAATAATATAATCAATTCATTTTACTCCCGGTTGTGAATAATGTACCAAGGGAGTTTTTTAGCTTCGGCTTTGATAATGAGCACATTGTGTTCGAAACGTGTCAGCAGTGAAAATCAAGTGTTTCGGTGTAGTCAGTGTTTCTAGTGATAGTGTCTTAATTCTTTGGTTAATTGTTTTGAAAGTTTTTTTTCTTTTGGTGTGATGTTCTGGTTTTCTCTATTTGTAGTTTTTGACTTTACTTTTGTCCTTTTACTTTTCTTCGCCTTTACCGATTACTTTGCGATACCTGTTACACTTTGATTTCTCTGCTATTTTCCAGTTCTATTCGGTAACTGCTTATAATTTATTTTTCGCCCGTTAGCCCTTTCTTTTTCACATTGTGTATCTCTTTGTATTTTGGTAATTCTAAACTTTTCGACTACAAGAAAACTTTTTCGACTAACAATTTGCAACTACAACGTTTCAATCTTTTCAAGACTCAAGAGAGAGGAGAGAATAATTCTTATTCACAAACTATTGACCCTTCCTAGCAAAGGTTCATTCAAGCCGAGCTGATGTTTATTTGGCCTACCTTTACATATTACTCGTCTAAACACATTCAAGCACTCGTTAAATAAACAGCACAAGAGGATTCTAATACTGAAAGATCATACAAAGCGGTACGTAAATCTACAAGTGCTCGAGGAACGGACAAACATGTCGTGTAATAATCGAACCAAGAAAAGTTGATGAACTTCATCTTGAAAATAAATTTCAGGATCAGGTGCAGTAAATTCGTGTAATGGCCCTGGTGCATCCGTGACGGGCTGAATTTGCCCCAGAGACAAGTACGTTTATCTCGAGTTGAAAGGTGTGCTGGTGGTTTGCAGGGCCGTGTTAAGGCGACCGCATAGGGCGCAAAATTTCAAATCGTTAAATTTCTTTTTATAAGCGATAATTATGTTTCTTTCCTGCAAAGGCGAACGGCGGCGGTGCGGCGCCCAGGGAATTCTAACGGGTGTCCTAAAAAAACCGAACGTAAAATTTCTGGGGACAACTCATCCATTTTTTAACCGATTTGGATGAACGTGGACTTAAATTAAAGCTAAAGAATCAGGCTATCGATTCATTCAAGAGACCACGACAGATGGCGCTGCCGTAGTAGCCTTAGCCATGCTTGTTTTAAAGGCTTACTTTAGGTGCATGGGGATTGGTCAGTTAACAACCAATGGTTATGAGATAAAAATTACCTTGAAGCACGTTTACTTTTCTTCAAAAAGCTTCTTTCAGAAGTTCGTTATGATTCACGAATAAATTTTCTGCGATTTTTTAAAAATCACATGTTTTCTCTTATTTTCACGCCTAATGACAATAACTGAAGTAACAGTGATGCATTTTCAGCTTAATTTTCAGTAGTAGATGATCTAACGGAATGAAAAACGCAAGCGAAAGCAACTTGGGGGAAATTTAAAGGTTATTACTGAGAATTAAGCTCTTGTTGCTTCATTGTTACTTTAGTCATGGTCATTCTGCATGAAAAAATGTGAAAACACATATTTTTCAAATAATCACAGAAAGTCAATGCGTGAACCAAATTAACTAAGATTCTAAAGAAAAATGAACGTCCTTCAAAGTTATGTGAGTCTCATAACGACTGATTGATAATTGACCAATCCCCACGCCCCTGAAATGAACCTTTGAGACAAGTATCACTATGAGAACTATTGCAGCACCATCTGTCGTAATTTTTTAGACAGTTCGAAAGCCTGATTCCTTGGCTTCAAATTAAGGTCAGGTTCATCCAAATCGGATCAGAAATGCACGAGTTATTGCCAAAAATATTTCGTTCGTTTTTTTTAGGTACTTTATAATATTCACTTAGAAAACACAACAATGCTTCATGACATGTAAATGAATTTCGGAGTAAAAAGTAAGTACTTATAGTATTTCTCGATGACTTTTGCGGATGAGTGGGCGTGTCTAGTTCAAACCACAATGTTCAACATGCGGCAAATCTATTAGAAAACTTGAATAGATGCTTAGCAGAGGTATTCTAAGAATTCATGGAACGGAGCGGCTCCATATAATACACGCTTCACTTACGGACGCAGCAAGTTTTCTAGCAGATTTGCCGCACCTTGAACGTTGTGGTTGGAACTAGACACGCCCGGTATCGCCCACTCATCCGCAAAAGTCATCGAGAAATACTATACCCGGATACCCAAATTAGATTTTTGATTTTAATTTTTACCCAGTTCCGCAATTTGGCATTGGCAATACATTTTTATTGAGCCTTCGGTTTAAGTGGAGAGTAAAAGTTTCAGGAGTTTTAAATCAGTGTTTTTGTGTAAGATGGAACGAAAGAAGAAAAAGAAAAAAAGTATAAAATTATTGTTTGGTTCGGATTTGGACTGTGAAAATACTGAAAATTCATCCTCGCCAACATTTCCTTAACACGGCCCTGGTGGTTTGTTATGGGCGACAATGGTGCTGTACAAGAATTCAAATCCCCCAAGGCTGCCGAGATAATTTGCGAGTGCGTGGATCAGTTAAATCCAGCACCACTCTTTGGTGTTAAATAAAGCATCCATTGTGATTCCGAGAAAAATGCCGGGAGTGGGCACCTCCCCCAGTTGTCCTCTAACGATTGTTTATTTGTTTTCGATTTTTTCTATGATGATGACTCGGGTCGAAACGCCGCGTGAGATTGTGTTTTAGGTACGGTAGTTCCCAGATCGGAAGATATGAATTGGAATATTAATGTGTGGAAACTTGGACGGCGGTTTTATTTTACACTTTCTCATAAGCATCGCTCGTAAAATAGGATTAGGGAACGGGGGCGATAAATTACAATAAGTGATTTGATTATATCGTGTAGGGCGACTACTGACTGCACGCTTTTGCCACCTCGTACCCGTACTTTGGACCAAATTGAAATTTATGGCTCATGGTTTTTCTTTTTTTCATAAATAGATAATTTTGGTTACCTTTATAATGAAAAGATTTTCAAATGATCAAATGGTACCCAAAGTTGAGTGATATTCAACAAGTTTGACGAAAGAAAAAGTCTACCTCGAATGTATTTTAGGGAAATATGTGCACGAAAAAAATTATTCGAGGTAACCGAGGAGGCACGAAAACACAAGAAGCAGCATGTAATTTTTTCACCTAATTGATAAAGCAGGTACTTAGCCTTTTCTTCATTCATTGAGAAACTAAACCATCCAGCAATCCGTCACTGTAATATTAATGACACTCATTGTATTATTGGAGGATGTATTTGAGTGTATTAATCAGGGGTCAAGGAGTCAAGAGGTTGATATTTTATCCGTTAAACTGTTGTTTTTTTCGAAAATTTGGTTGCTCGGAAGTTAAACGAAAACAAAACTGACTGATAAAAACACGACAATCAAATGTTTTTTTACAAATAATACATTGTATATACAGTATGTCTCATTTTATCTGGAACCACCCAAATATTTCGGTTAATATTGAGCAAATCAACTCGCTCTTTTTTTGCACATGTAGAGCTCCAGAATCTGCATCTGCATCACTTTTGTTATCCCAAAATCTCAACCCATACTGCGATTAAGGCCAAAAATAGCGAAATCGTTTTAGACATTTTTTTACCGAAAAAGTTTATTAAGAAAAGTTGCTCAGGATGACTCCAAAAGGGTAAATCCCAACTTTTAGGTCAAAATAAAAATGTTGAATTTCTGGGGGAAAAAATCAAAAATATCGAAAACTTCAATATTTTTGTAACAAAAGGGTTGCTGTGTAATAAAAAAACAATTGAAATAAGTTTGTTTGACATTTGTTGTTAGCTATTTAGCTGGGCGACATTTAACAATCGCAGAAAAAGTTTAAATTATAAGCTAATAAAATAACAATCTTAATAACTCCAACTTTCTCTGCGATTGTTAAATTTTGTCCAGCCATAGCTAACAGCAACTGTCAAACACTCATTTCAATTGTTTTTAATTACACAGCAACCCTTTTGTTACAAAAATAATTAACTTTTAGATATTTTTCATTTTTTCCTCCAGAAATTCTACATTTTTATTTTGGCCTTAAACTCCGCATTTACCCATTTGTGGTCATCCTGAGCAACCTTTCTTAAATTTTTCGATAAAAAAATGCCTAATACGATTTCGCTGTTTTTGTCCTCTTTAATTAATCGCAAAAGGTCAAGCATCACACAGCTGCAACTTTTGAAGCTCTACATGTAGAAAAAAAGCTGAATAAATTTGCTCAATATTAACCGAAATATTTGGGTGGTTCCAGTTAAAATGAGACACACTATGTATAATAATACCGGGTGATTCAGTTTGGTATTCGCCCCCTTGCAACTTTTTTAGTTGAAGAGACAAATATATAAAACCATATAGATTTGTAAATCGTATGACAAGCTCTATTAAATGGCGGCATTAAGTCGTCTCTGTGATGACAGATGTCAACTGTTTTTTTTAATGACAAACTCTACATTTTTTAGCGGATTCTTGTAGACATTTTTTCTACATTCAATTACGTAAAAAATGTTTCCACTTTCACTAGAAAAAATTCGAGAAAAAAATAATTTGACTAGGCACAAGTTTAAAATTTCTGGTCAATAGACGTAGTTAGCCCTGAAAAAAAGCGAATTGTTGTGTAGTCTAATGTCACACATCATAAGGACCGTAGTTTCACAAAAAATAATTATTAGTTGCCCTTTCATTCATTAATACCCTTAATACCCCACTTGCTTATACTTTTTAATAACAATAACATTATTGAGAAGTGATAGGGAGTTTTAACGCCCTCTACCGGAAGAATGGTCAAATGAGCACAAGAGAAGCGAGGGCACTTTGCCCTCTTCCGGTAGAGGGCGTTAAAACTCTCTATCACTTCTCAAAACATCGCCGACTTGTAATAAAGTCTTTGGAGCTGAATCTCTCGAGCCACCATTCAAATGCACTTCGCTGATGAGGGTCAAGTAACCCGAAACCGGTCCGGAGTTTTTGAATGGTGGCTCGAAAGATTCAGGTATTTAAATCGGTTTAAATACAATTCCTTTGCCGTAGCTGGCAATTTGAAGGTCCCGGGCTTGAAAGTGAGTCGGTCGCTGCAAAGTGCCCTCGCTTCTCTTGTGCTCATTTGACCATTCTTCCGGTAGAGGGCGTTAAAACTCTCTATCACTTCTCAAAACATCGCCGACTTGTAATAAAGTCTTTGGAGCTGAATCTCTCGAGCCACTATTCAAATGCACTTCGCTGATGAGGGTCAAGTAACCCGAAACCGGTCCGGAGTTTTTGAATGGTGGCTCGAAAGATTCAGGTATTTAAATCGGTTTAAATACAATTCCTTTGCCGTAGCTGGCAATTTGAAGGTCCCGGGCTTGAAAGTGAGTCGGTCGCTGCAAAGTGCCCTCGATTCTCTTGTGCTCATTTGACCATTCTTCCGGTAGAGGGCGTTAAAACTCTCTATCACTTCTCAAAACATCGCCGACTTGTAATAAAGTCTTTGGAGCTGAATCTCTCGAGCCACCATTCAAATGCACTTCGCTGATGAGGGTCAAGTAACCCGAAACCGGTCCGGAGTTTTTGAATGGTGGCTCGAAAGATTCAGGTATTTAAATCGGTTTAAATAACATTATTACTTATCAACGTTTTTAAAGGTAAATGAATTGCAATTTTTAAAAAAAGACGACCCTTAGAGTGAGGGCGACATTAGTCAGCACCACAAACCAACTTTTTCCATGGCTAACTGCGTTTATTGACAACAAAAGCATCAAAATGATTTTTCAAAATGATTTTTTTTCTCGAACATTTTCTAGTGAAAGTGTCAACTTTTTTTACATAACTGAATGTAGAAAAAATATGTCTACAAGAATCCGCTAAAAAACATAGAGCTTGTCATTTTGACATATGTCATCATAGACTCATAGAGACGATTTGATATCGCCATTTAATAAGGTTTGTTATGCGATTTACAAATATGGTTTTATATATTTTTCTATTGAAATCAAAAAGTTGCAGGGGGGCGAATACCAAACTGAATCACCCGGTATAATAATTAAACTTGCAAAATGGGCCACAGAAAGCCCCAGAAAAGTCCCTGAAAAGGTGGCAAAATATCGAAATAATAAATAGAAAAATAAAAAATAAATTAAAATTGACTGATATTTTATGACATTTTGGCAATTTGACTTAAATAGCATTGAAGGTAGGCATATGATTTTTATTTTATTACTTGCAAAGGTCCCGACTTGTCCTCTTTTTGAGTATTGCCCCTAATTCTCGTTCGCATAAGGTCAAAATTAAGTACTTTCCAAATTAATAGCTTAGAGGCTTAGAAAAAATATTTTCTTCGTTTCTTTTCCAAATATTTGCAAATTTCAAGTATTCTTAACGAAATTTTTGCCTTGTAAAATCTAGAGAGGTTCTAGGCTGATATTAATAATTTTGAAAAACCCCCTTCTTAGAGACCTTTCCAATCGAAAGTGAAACCCGCCTCCATTAAAATCAATATTCCAAAAAGAAGAAAGAATCAGGAGCCTCATGAATGCGGTTTCGGCATAAAAACGTACCCCCATTGACTTTATATCGACATAAGTTTTATAGCCAGTAATGAAAGGAAGCTTAAACAATCTAAACCGGCAATCGCGGCATTCAAGACGACTTGCCTCACCTACGTAAAAGAGAACATAGTGTAATTGTTACGGGTTATAAAATTTATCTCTTTATTTCGCTTCCAGGCAGTACCGAACATCGGCGAGCAAAGTAATCCCTTCCATCTCGGGTATGAAATTACGGAAATCAATCCATTGAAGGCAGTATAAATCCAGGACAATCTTTATCGTGACAGTAGGAATTCTTAATGGTAATCGTCGTCCCTCCAGAAGTGCCTCATTAATTTCCCAGTCTGATTTACAGCCACAAATCCCGACTTGTGCCACTGTCTTGCTCGCTATTTGATCATTACCCTTTCACCTGGAGGAATTGATACCATGACATGATGGGAAAGCAGTTATTCCCCGATTGTTATTATTAATTAGCGGTGTGCACGCGAGTCTTTGATGCGGAAATGTTAACAAATCCCTTAACAAGGGACCTTTATTGGTAATGTCAAGCGAAGCGGACAATTTAATGGCTGCGGGTAAGTGATAAACTCTGGTGATATTGTTAGTAATTACTGACGGCTTGACGTTTTAATACGTTGTATAGATAAGTTAATTACGAATTCGTAAAGATTAGCTGACGTTTTTCGATATCTATGGTCGGCGTCTTCGCCAAGGCTGGCCGTCAAAAATTCTCCAACGGACCATAAGTTTGCAGATAAATGGGAAAGTGAAATCATTTCTTTGCTTTTTTATTTCCCCTTCACTAAAAGTTTCGTAAGTCCATAATTCCAAATTTCCTCTTAGGTGTATCATTTTTTGGCAACATTTTGAATGTTTTTCATTCTAATGATCCGTTTCACTTTACTCTCTGAACACGACTATGTTCTTCCTCTTCGGTAAATAAAAGAAGAAATTTATAATAATTATAACAATAATGTATCAGCACTTCAAGCCCGAGATTCATGGCTTTAAAATTCTTCACTTCCATTCTTCCATCTCTCTGGTTTGCTTTTCCCAATACTACTTCAAATCTTCTTTAATTGCTTCTAACCATTTTTGGCCTGCTTTGTTTTGAAAAACTCGAAGAAACATTTGTTGAAATGTGGACTAAAAATGTGACTCACCAGATGTCTAAAGAGTTTTATTTGTGATTAGCTTTTTTGGAGCTTTAATTTTAGCTGCCCCACACGGACCAATGAGAGATCTATCCAAACAAAGCTAATAACGATTAAACTCGCTAAACATCTAATCAGTCACATTTTTAGTCCACATATCAACAAAATTTTCAAACCTTTCCACGGAATTCTAATTTTAGTAAATTCGAATACATTACATTTTTGCCTCTAACATGAAAACAATTCGCTAACAGTGAATAGCATTTTTCAAGAGCTTTTATTTGATTTATGACCAAAGGTATGTTGCCATTTAAAATTTTAACATTGATGGGGTGGGGGTGAAATGCGCAAACTGAACAAGGTCAAGGCTATGGCGAAACATGTCCCCCTCAATGCCAAGGAATCTGTCGAAAACCGCAAGTCGATATCTTATTATTCCGTTCAAAAGTTATTACGACTGGATCGTCTTGAATGGGCCACCCGATGGAGAAAGCATTAATGAAAATCGACACCGAAGCAAACACTGCAAAACGCAAAATTCAAAAGAATAAGAAGAATGAAGAAAGGTAATAAAGCAAGGGAAATGCAGATAAGGGCATACAAAAAGCTAAGGAATTCGGATTCAGATACCTACGAGTGATTAGAATGAAGAAAAACAGAAAACGGGTGAGACAGACTAAACAATTCTATAAATTAATAAGAATCAAGAAAATAAGCGAAAATCCAGATGAAAGTAGGTATATAAGCGAAACAGCAATAAGCTCAGTCGCAACGTATAGTGCAGGAGTGATGTGTTTGGCACAAATAGATCAAGAAATACTTGAAGAAATGTTCAGCAGACTAACAAATAATGAGATCTGAGAAATACTGGAGAAAGAGGACATAGCTAAAGCAATAAAATCTCGAAAAATGAACATATAAATAGAAAAGCTGAAGACGAGATAAGGGAAACGGGAGATGGATGGAAAAAAAATTCTGAAAGAAGAACATACAACTTTCTTGTTACCCTAGTAGCCCAATATATAGATACATTCCAGCTTGCATTAATTAGGGCAAAAGATTTTTTTTTTTAGGAATGTTTGGTATCTAAGGGGGAGTGTGAAACTAAGTTTTCGACCTCGAAAGCCGGTGAGAGAACTTTTGGTAGGCGAAAAACCTCGAAATTTTCGTACTTCTTTCAGTTTTTTGCTCGTAACTCTTAAACGACGCCTCCTACAGAAAATTTTGTACTTTCCGAAATTAAAGTAAATAAAATTTGCTACAAAATGCACTGGTAAAAGTTAATTTTACTCGCTGCGGTCCGTATTTTACAGAGCTTTGAATTTCACTGAAATTTTTCAAAACACATTTAACTGTAAGTTTTGCGGATTTTGGCCTTAGCCCAGTCAACGAAGCGAAAATAGAAACAAAAATTCCTGTGGAGCTGCAAATTGGCGGAAGTTGCAGCTTGAACCATTCTATTGAACCTACCAAAAGTCCCCAAGGATCGGGTGTGAGCTCGAGCCGCCATCTTGCTGAAGAGGTACCGTTTTGGTTACCTTTGCAAATATCTCGAGAAAGACTGGTTCTATCGAAAAATTGTCTTATAATAAATTGCAGAGCATAAAATTCTTCATTAAAAAGGTTATATACATTTTTTTTCCAACACTATAATTTAACGGCTAAATCGGCGGCTAAAGTTTTTTCTTAAACCAAAGATGTCATCCTAAACAATTTTGGTAAATTTATGCCAAAACCGAAATTAATGATATGCTGTTGTATATTCAAGTAGTGACTAATTACATTCGGAACAATTTCAAAAAAAATCTCTCTCCGTCCAAACTATACAGTGTTAACCAAAAGTACGCAACCATTTGTTTATTTGACGAACTATTGACATTATCGAAAAACGGCTCCTATAAAGGTTGAATTAGACTTTAAAACGCATCTTTTGACGTTGTTGATTTTTTTTTTAGATTACGTCACGGAGTGATAATGTCATCGAAATTTTTATTAACAACGGTAATAGTTCGAGTTTGGTATCGTTAAAAAGAGAATTTTTTTCTCTTTATGACGCGCAAAATACTGGACACTTTTGAATTGATTACAACTTTTTCTCTTTTTTTGCATATATGTCGTAAAATAATGACTTGATCGAAAATGTTATTAACAATAAATTGAAGAGCATAAAATTCTCTATAAAAAAGGTTCTATTCATTTTTCTCGTAACATCAATCTTTAATATAAGTTAGCACATAAATCGGCAGATAAAGAGCGCCCCTATTTCGGATGATGTCGACCTTTCAAGGCAAAGTAACAAGAAGATCTAAATAAATACGCAAGTTATCATTACCTAGTTAAATAATACACATTTTTGACAATTATTTTTGAATTTATTATTTACGTTGTTTTCAGCTGTCTAGTTGGCGTAACAAACAATAATTATTGTCAGTTTCTATTGTTATTGTCAAACAATCTTCTTAGTTAAACTGTCATGAACGATGGCTGAAAGTAAGAAGTGTTTTATATGTGAAAAAGATTTGTCAAATGAGGATGCCTTGGAAGTTGGTGAAAAAGGCATTGAAACTTTAAGAAGAGCAAGTACTGCAAGAAAGGACAATAACTGTCAACACCTAAAAGGCAAAAGGTTTATTGAAGTTCACAATTCGTGCCGGAAAAGTTATATCAGACCTCAGAGTATTAAGGCGGCTTTAAAAACGAGAAAAATGAATAGAACCTTTTTTATAGAGAATTTTATGCTCTTCAATTTATTGTTAATAACATTTTCGATCAAGTCATTATTTTACGACATATATGCAAAAAAAGAAAAAAAGTTGTAATCAATTCAAAAGTGTCCAGTATTTTGCGCGTCATAAAGAGAAAAAAATTCTCTTTTTAACGATACCAAACTCGAACTATTACCGTTGTTAATAAAAATTTCGATGACATTATCACTCCGTGACGTAATCTAAAAAAAAATCAACAACGTCAAAAGATGCGTTTTAAAGTCTAATTCAACCTTTATAGGAGCCGTTTTTCGATAATGTCAATAGTTCGTCAAATAAACAAATGGTTGCGTACTTTTGGTTAACACTGTATAGTTTGGACGGAGAGAGATTTTTTTTGAAATTGTTCCGAATGTAATTAGTCACTACTTGAATATACAACAGCATATCATTAATTTCGGTTTTGGCATAAATTTACCAAAATTGTGGAGGATGACATCTTTGGTTTAAGAAAAAACTTTAGCCGCCGATTTAGCCGTTAAATTATAGTGTTGGAAAAAAAATGTATATAACCTTTTTAATAAAGAATTTTATGCTCTGCAATTTATTATAAGACAATTTTTCGATAGAACCAGTCTTTCTCGAGATATTTGCAAAGGTAACCAAAACGGTACCTCTTCAGCAAGATGGCGGCTCGAGCTCACACCCGATCCTTGGGGACTTTTGGTAGGTTCAATAGAATGGTTCAAGCTGCAACTTCCGCCAATTTGCAGCTCCACAGGAATTTTTGTTTCTATTTGCCAAAATCAGGTCTTTATTGACTGGGCTACCTGTCTGTGAGCATTATGGTACCCGTTATATATTTTTATGATAAATTACATACCTGTAGTATATAAATAAGATATACACATAGGCTCTGTACATGTATATATATCTACGTTTAATAAACGCTTCGGGCTCACCTACTCCTGCCCCCCCTGATTTATATATTTAAGTTAAACTTCGGGCTCACTTATATTTGTTTGTCCTGTAATCGAGGTTGTGATCTCGGATGAGGTTAAACAGCGATATACGCAAATACATATATTGAGTAATTACTAGTCTTATAACTAATTTTAAATTACAATAAAATTACACAACCGATGGCCTTATTTTGAAGAACAGGTTCCCTCAGGGATGCGTGGACTTGTTGTAAACGATGAAACCTCATGAATTTAGTGTGGTAGGGATGATAGCAGACATCAAGTTGGAGCTGACCCTTCGAGCTTAAATTAAAATTCAAAATTCCAAGTTCATTTTGCCGTTGATATTGAACCTATGCAGTCTACCTGGTCAAGGGGTCTGCAATGTGATTTGTCCTATCTACTAAGATGAGTAGATCGTTGTTTAAATTTGTGGCGCCGAAGTGCATATTAAGCGTGTTAGGTCATCTTCGTTGCAGCCTCCTTGGACTGCATCAAATAAGCTCTAGGCTACATAGAGTAGCAATTCGTTACACAAGAAGTTCTAAAATCCAACTCTTCGTCGACTAATGGGAATAGTATAGGCCCTTGGATCCTTCCAGTGAAACCCTAGAAGTATTAGTTAAAAATGAAATAAACAATGTAATTCCCACCTTTCGATTGGTCCACCACGAGTACGCCTCAATACGCAATTTATTATTTAACAAATTCACCATAAAACACAGCACAATCACACAGCTGTCAGTGTAACAGGTGAGGCGGAAATGTAGATTAAACACTTTTTTTATTTCTATGTATAACGTGCTCCTTGGCTTCTCAAAAAGTCAAATATATTTATGTTTCTGTAGACACCATACCCTCTGGTCTCACAACGATGAGTGTACACTTTAAACGTACCTCGGCCTCACGAAATGTGAAGTAAGTACATACACCTGTTGCCACATACGCAGAAGGTGCCTACTTTCATTCTGGGGGTCAATTAGGAAGAGTCTCTGAAGCAGTGGGTGAGCTAGGCTTATCAAAGATGCCTTTTTTCCTAGAGCTGAACTCTACATAGTTCAAATTCCTTGGCCTCAGGACCAGATATACATATAGACATTCTTCGGCCTCACAATAGCAAATTTATATTTCTGTATCCATCGTGCTCTTTGGCCTCATAAAATGGTCATGTAGATATTTCTTTGTCCAACGTTCTTTTTGGCCTCAGGACCATATACATATAAAACATACTTCGGCCTCACAATAGCAAATTTATATTTCTGTATCCATCGTTCTCTTTGGCCTCAGGACCATATACATATAAAACATACTTCGGCCTCACAATAGCAAATTTATATTTCTGTATCCATCGTGCTCTTTGGCCTCATTAAATGGTTATGTATATATTCCTTTGTACAACGTTCTCTTTGGCCTCAGGACCATACACATATAAAACATACTACATAGACAGGCCAAAATCCGCAAAACTTACAGTTAAATGTGTTTTGAAAAATTTTAGTGAAATTCAAAGCTCTGTAAAATACGGACCGCAGCGAGTAAAATTAACTTTTACCAGTGCATTTTGTAGCAAATTTTATTTACTTTAATTTCGGAAAGTACAAAATTTTCTGTAGGAGGCGTCGTTTAAGAGTTACGAGCAAAAAACTGAAAAAAGTACGAAAATTTCGAGGTTTTTCGCCTACCAAAAGTTCTCCCACCGGCTTTCGAGGTCGAAAACTTAGTTTCACACTCCCCCTTAGATACCAATCCTTCCTAAAGAAAAAAATCTTTTGCCCTAATTAATGCAAGCTGGACCCCTTTTTGGCTACGTATATATCGGACTATAGTAATTATTTTCTTAATTTTTAAACCTAATTTCAAAAGAATCCAATAGATATAATATAGCCCATCAAAAAATCAAGGCAAAGAGCCCTCATCGCGACGATTTCAATACTTCCATCGATATATTTTTCGGTTAAAAAGAAGCAACAAGGTAACCATTCATCGACAAACGACCTTTTATCTTAAATAAACACAAAATACCTCAACCGAGAGGAAACCTGGCATTTAAACAGTGCTCGTCTTTCATAACACCGATCATTAAAGATTTGGCAAAATGCAATTTGTTTTTGCGAAAATTTTTCTACTCATTCAACTTCACGGGGTTTTTTGCAGATTATCGGGTATTCGACGAAATTCTGTTAAAAATTTTTCACAGATCTTTCAGGTCGTAACAGACACGGAGACGCAATTTGTAAGGAATATTTTCGAACGACAATGGACAACAAGACGACAGCGAAACCAGTAGAAGCTCAACTAGGATCTACGGCTACGATTTTCTGTCCGACCAAGATTCCTTTCGTTTTAGACCAACCTGACAATCTTACCGCAAGTATTCTAAATCAATTTTTATCATCACTATAATATTTTAGGTAGCCTGGTACAAAGATGGTTTAGGTAATCCTTTAACCAGAGATGAAATGACTTGCGTTGTTGACAGAAGATACACCACTTCCAAGCACGACAAAAACGTAAGTTTAACAATAATTTTATTAAAACCATTCCAATTTTTAGTGTTGGAAATTCCGCATAAGATACACTAAAGAATCAGACGCGGGAGTATACGAATGCCGATTTACCGCCGAGTCTATAACGAGAAATGTCTTCTTCAATTTGAAAATTAAAAGTAAAAATTTTACCAAATAGTAAAATTCTAGAATATTTTTGCAGAAGCTTATGCGGAAATAATTGGGATTGGTGGAGACAGTGAAAAGGAAGTCAATGTAGGTTCGCCCTTACGTCTAAGTTGTTTGTTGAAAGGATCAATAATTGAACATCCTGTTTATATATTTTGGTATAAAGATGATCGCGTCATTAACTACGATTTAACTGATGGAGCGAATGTGCGAGAGGGACGTCAAGGAAGTGAATTGATTTTTCCACGGGCCAAACTTGAAGATTCTGGAAACTATTCTTGCGTTCCTAGTAATGCTGAACCTGCTAGTGTCTTTGTGTTTGTCAATCCATAAAATGTAGTTAAGATATTGTAGAAAATAAACTAGTGGGTGAAATTTTAATTGAAATAGCAGATCTGGGGCTATTGCTAATTAATCCGAAAGTCGAAATCAAAACAAAACACCACTCATAGTTTCGCTTTCATTGACCAAATACGCATCTTTGTTTGATTTAAAGAGCCATTTGTCACACACTTTCGATTTTTAATTCTCTCAGAAATTTCCAACATTGACCTTTTTCCCTTCACTATTCTACATTCCTGCCTGTCTCGTGTCCAACCAAAGCCACCATAAACAGGTACTACATCCATTGTGTTGTAGTACCACTTCTTAATTAAGCTCAGACTTTGTTATCAAATTAGAGCAACACAATATTATCCATGTACACCACTTAATTTACATTGAATAAGAAACCCTAACGGCATATCCCTACAAAGCATAACCGTCACTTATGGGAGCAGGTCAGTGGAAAATATCCAAAGACAAAGAAATTTTTCCTGAATGATCATTAACAAGGTTGATCGTAAATTCCAGTTGACTTTTACGTTCTGTTTGTTGCATAATTAACGTCATAAAGTATTTTTGCGGGGATTTTATGTTATTCAGACGTTAATACCTCGAGAAATATCTTTATAGATTTTTAAACCCGAAATTAATGGTTCGAATATGTCAGCAGTCGGAAGTGATTAGGTACTGCTTGGTGTGACCCCTGGTGCAATTTTTATCGAAACCAGGAAGAACGGCGTTAGAACCAGTCGCCATCCTCACAATTAACGTGAAGACGTAGTTACCAGTTAAATAGGTACTACCACGACTATTGACCGCGTACCATTATCTCCAGAAAAATTCCTGACGAGTGTTAGGCTGAAAATAGTTGCGCTTCGCCAAGCTCATTTAACACACAAACGGAACCCAAACAAACTCGTAATCATCATTAATAGTACCTTGTTATAAAATGAGATAAATCGAAATGTTTCCTCGTTAATTCAATTACTGGTACTAATAGAGATTTTGTTACTGTTGTTAGCTTATTGTAGGTGTTCGCATATTTTGTGGCAGAAAGTGCCCCTGGTACTAAACATTGTAGGTGTTCGCATCTTTTGTGCCAGAAAGTACCTTCTGGTACTAACTCAAAAACTAATAAGTTATTAATGAAAACACGGCACCTATTATGTAATGAGGAATTTTAATTGTAGGGTACTCCAAATACGGTCAGATTCCACTCGTTCCTGTCCGGTACTTGAGTTTTCACGAAGAGGAAAAAATGGAGCCAGTTACGTGTTGGCAAGAAGTATTAGCACCGCTGCACGAGCGTCGGAATAAACGTTTCCAATTTACAATTGCATAACTAGTTCTGGCTCGAAAGTGACTGATGAGGTCCTGGACGTTGCAAAATCGAGACAGTCCCACAGGCGAGATTTTTTCGCGAAAAGTCATTTGCATGGTGCGTGCAGCAGACAAAGTATTCGAACGCACTCCATAACTCGTCGTCTATAAAACCCGGGTTATAAACGGACATTAAAGGAAATGAATAAAGGTACGACTTATTTTACGGCGACAGGTTTGCCAATATTGATAATGGCCTACTAATAACGATGAATTTATGGATAGCATAAACAGGCCGACTACTGAAAGATTTTATAAATTCTGTCAGTCATTAGGAAGCGTTAGGGGGCGACCTCTAGCCTGGACTTTTATGCCTTTGATGATGTTAATGTCGGCCGTAAAAGTTGTGACTACTATATCGTCGAGGCGATACTTTTTGGATCGCATATTTTGACGACTTCTGGGAGCGGGGGATTATACTAATTGCTGATATTTCTGCTGAAATTTACACAAAAACACTTATTTCAGGTCTCTAAAAAAATTGTTTGAGCAGAAAAAATATTCTTCTAGAAAATTGAAGACTCTCAATTGAAAACTGGAAGTTACAAAGAGGTGCCAAAACCAGGTATCCTCGATATTCAAAAAAATTGCATTGCGTACAAGGCTTGACATATTCTGCACTAAGCAAGGCACATAAGTACCGTTCTGAGGCAAGAACTTGATCAAACTGGCCATTATCGAAGCCATTTTTAGTGATAGTTATGTTATGTAAGTACCACCGAATTTGTATGAAAGCCTTGGAGGGCCACATAAAATGTTATTTTTGGCCGAAATTTACAACTGTAAATTTCGGCCAAAAATAACTGTAAATTTACACTTAAAAACTTTTAAGTGTAAATTTACAGTTACTAAGGGCCGGTTTATCGATGCTCAGTCAAAACTGACTGTTATCTATCTTACAGTTTATTATAGCTGACAGATAAATCCGATTCACGTTTATCGACATCGACTTTGTCTGTCAGTTACGTGCCTGACAGTTTGAGTTGTGTTGGCAACATTTGGGGTAGCGGAAGTTGAATTCTATTGGACAGATTTAAATTTTGCGCTAATATGGCCGACTGTTTCTATAGCAACGCCTTACGGTCTTTGTTTACTGCGGCAGGTGCTGATGCAGTTGAAATTTGTATTGGTGACAGATAAGAAACGAGGAGTAAAATTGTCTGCCTATAATCCAGACGTGCTTTGAAAAGTAACTAGCAGGAGATGTAATTGAGGATAAGAAAACGGATGGTAGAAGCAGGAGGTCTGAAAGAAAGTTGAGGAAATCTTAAGTAGTGGCAAATTCCTCAAAATAGTTTCAGGTACTTTCTTAAACTTTATATTAGCTAGATTAATGTTGAAGAAAACCAAAGATTCATCTTCTTCGTCATTTAAATGACTCTGGGCGATGCTAACCGTCGGTTTTCTGCCCTAGCTGATACTTCGAACTGTCAGTCAGTTTGCCCAGCACTTTAGCAAAGACTTTGCAGTCAACTTGCTGTCGATAAACAGTTTAACTATCGGATAACGCAAACTGCCAGATATTTTCATTTAGCTGAGCATCGATAAACCGGCCCTAAGGGCCGGTTTATCGATGCTCAGCTAAGTGTCAGCTAACAGCAAACTGACAGTTTGTAGCCAATCAGATCGCTAGTTGCTAGGCAATTGGCTTTCAGTTTGCGATGACTGAGCATCGATAAACCGGCCCTAAGTGTAGAATTTCTAGTTAGTTTTGTCCATGTTACGTGTACCCATGTGCAGGAATGCATCGCATAACTTGAAAATTTGAAAATAAAAGCAGATATCGAACTGAAATTATTTGCACAATTTTGGTATAAGTTAGCCACGTTATAAGATGGAGGCTATACAGGGTGTCTCTTTTTAAAGTGTCAGTTAGCGATATTTAGAGAATCATTTTGAGCAGCTAAACGAAAATTCACACACGGGGGTTTCAATTTACTGTCCATCGAATGAACATATTTTCAGCTCTGACGCACTTCCGGTTACACAGGAAGTGGCTGCCATCTTTGTTATTTTAAATGGGAAGCCTATGTTTTGACGCTAGATTCGGATTGGTCTCTTAATTGTCAGTTTATTGCACCCCCACTTTGCCTATCTAGCTGTCATAGTTTTTGACATACTTACGTCAAAACTTTTTTTTGACTTCAAAATTTGTGTAAAAGGTATAGGTTTTTATCCAGCAATAGAAAAGTTTGTATCGTCTAGATGGTTAAAGATAAAGAATTCAACCTTGGAAGGTTGAAAGAACAAAGTTTGGGCTTTCGGTTGATGGCTCACTCGTTCTTTTTGACATAACAATATAGCGGAAATTAATTTTTTTAAATGGCGTAACAAGATTGTCCACAACTCAATTTTTTCAAATGCGACTATCTTAATTTTATGTATCCAAAAGATGCAAAATTAAATTCCCTGTAGGCTAGTATTACCATTCCCTGTACTTATTTTCAATATTTTTGAAAATATTTGAAATAAATGTATTTGTGCGAATAAAAAAAAATTGATCACAGCAAGCTTTGAATCAAAAATTAGTTCATTCCACTTCTTCAAAAATTTGACTTAAAGCTTGCTGGGATGAATTTTTTTAATTTACCCAAATACATTTATTTCAAATATTTTCAAAAATTATGGAAAATAGGCATAGGAAATGCTAATACCAGCCTAAAGAGTATTTCATTTTGCATCTTTGGGATACATAAAATTATGGAACTCGCATTTGAAAAAATTGAGTGGTGGACAATTTCGTTACGCCATTTTTAAAAATTATTTTGCGCCATATTGTTAAATCAACATGATCAAGTGAGACATCAAAAGAAAGCTCAAACCTTGTACTTTCAACCGTCCAAGTTTGGTTTCTTAATCTTCAACCGTCTCGAAGATACAACTTTTTTGTTGCCGGTTAAAAATCAATTTTTTTACACAAATTTTGACACACATGTCAAAAACTATGACGGTTAGGTAGTGGGCAGTGGGGGTGCAATAAGTTCACAATTAAGAGGCCAATTCGAATCTAGAGTCAAAACATAAGCTTCCCAGTTAAAATAACAAAGATGACGGCCACTTCCTGTGTAACCGGAAGTGCGTTAGAGCTAAAATATTTTCACTCGAAGGACAATGAATTCAAACCTCCGTGTGTGAATTTTCGTTCAGCTGCTCAAAATGATTCTCTAAATATCGCTAACTTTCACTTTAAAAGAGACACCTTGTATAACTGCGAGAAATTCGATCAATATCTATAAAATAAAAATTCGGGTGTCGAAAAGCAGCACCCTTGAGATCAAAAATCATCCTTAAGGGACCCAAAATAACGCTCAACAACACGAAATTGCGAAAATTCAAAAACTATGTAACATGTCGGGATGACAGATCCTGGTGTGGTAATTTACAACGACGCTGTGGAGGGGTGCGCAAATTTTCATTATGATCTAACAAGGGGGATGAAATAATAAACAATTATCAAATAACAATTATTATCAGAAAATTTTAAGGGATTTTAGTGCGCCAGAAATTAATTTTAGGCTGAAAACTCATAAGGCCTTTTTTCATTGGTTACTCGAAATCTATGGAACCCGCTAATTTTCAATCATTTTTTAAAATAAATTTTCAATCCATAAATCTCATCATTTTCGCAGCCCTCTACAGCGCCATTGTAACATCTGGATCGGGACATGTTGTATAGTTTTTGAATTTTGGCAATTTCGTTTTTGATCTGACGGGTGCTGCTTTTCGGCAAAATTGGAATGATGGAGTTGAAATTATTATTAATTCCGAATTGCTTCACAATTGGTCGACATTCACGCAGTTTGACAGCCTCCACCATAACGTGTCTGACTTATACAGAGTGTCTTACGAATATGGAACAGTATTGATATCTCTGGACATAAGCAAAGTACTGTTATAAGATTTGGCAGTTACAGAAGCTGACATATCCAAAATCTATTAAGATAATTGATGATGATGACTATACGGCACTTCCGGTTATACCGGAAGTGGGGTCCAACTTTGAAATTTTAAATAGCAACCCCCATCTTTCATTGCATATTTGGATAGAGGAAGAAAAACTAAGTCGAAAACACCTAACATGTAACTCGTTTACACCAGCCGCCTAGGTTTTATTAACATTTTTAGAAAAAAATGAGTAAAGCAGTGCTGTGGGTATAACTTTTAAGCCACGGGCGATAATGATAAGAATCTAAAGATTAATTCTACATAATGTAGAACAGTCTTTCTACTTTACAACGGCGTGTCATTCTCCTTTTTATTGTCTGTGTTTTAAAAGTTATAGCCATTTTTCCACATGCGCACTTTTAACCTCCCCACAACCAATATAAAAATGGGAGGTTACTGCAATCAGTCCAAAATTCGAAATTGAGATAACACCAGATCTTTACGTTTCGAGGTCTCAGGATCACGAAAAAGTGGTTTTTAACAAATGTCTGTGTGTATGTACATACGTACGTATGTGAGCACGATTTCTCGGAAACTACCGAACGGATTTTAGTGAAATTTGGTATGCAGGTTAGTGTTGGCCTTCTGGTGAGCCCAGTTAATTTTGTTGCGAATCCGAAGATGCCAAGTGCCTTTTAGGCATGTAAACTATGAAATTTGACTGATGAACACTAATTTTTCTTAACAGCGCATGAAAGGTCTTGAAATTCTGTATCTGAAAGTGTACCCACACTTAGCGCCTCTTTGGCATAAAATCGAAAAATTCGAAGTATTGAGGAAACATTAAATAACACGCTACAGCCCAAACTGCTGGATCGATTTTGGCTGAAATTTGGTAGGTAGAGATACCGTCACCCGCCGAAGAGCTGATTTAATTCTGGTGGCAATCCGAGGGCGGCAAGTGCCATTTTGGCATATCAACTTTGAAATTTGAATAGTGAACTCCTATTTTCTCTATCAGCACATGAAAAGTCTTCAAATTTAGTTTTCAAAATTGTACTCAACCTTAATGCCCTTTTGGCAAAAGATCGTAAAATTCAGAAAACTCACAGAAAACACATTTGGTTTGGTGGAGTAAAACTTAGGCATAGTAAATAGTAAAATTTAAGTGATAGGATTGGATAATTCACCAAGTGGGGAGGTTCCAGCCGCTTCCGTAGCTGCCCATTTTTTTTGTTAAGTGTTAATAAACCTCAGGCGGCTGGTGTAAGCGAGTTACATGTTAGGTGTTTTAGGCTTAATTTTCCCTCCTCTATCCGAATCTGCAATGAAAAATGGGGGTTGCTATTTAAAATTTGACAGTTGAACCCTACTTCCGGTATAACCGGTAGTGCCCTATAGTCGTTAATTTTAACAGATTCCGGTTGCGTTAATCTCTGTAAAAACCAAATCTTATAACTGTACCAAGCTTAAGTCCAGAGATTCCAATACTGTTCCATATTCGGAAGACATCCTGTATAGGGTGCTACTCACCACTGGCGTCTCCTAAACGGTAAAAGATACAACAGAGTCGGTTAAATTGTAGAAGAGTTGCGCTATTTCTTGGTGATTAAAAATCTGGAGAGAATTTCCAGATATCTCAATTCGTTCCTGAGTTATCGCGAAAAATCTAGAGATTTAAGTTTTAAAGAAAAATTCATATTTCCTTAAAGAATGATGCTATTTGCCCGAAACCTGGAAATCTTATATTTTTGACAGCTGTCAACTGAATGACATTGACAGAAAATTTCCAAGCATTCTAGACTTTGAACAACGTCAATCAACTTTTCTTTTTTTATAGCTGCCATATTGGATTCTTCTAAGCAACATGGACGGTTTGTCAAAATTCGAAACTTGGTATAAATAATTAAGGGGCTTTCCTTTTACACATTTATCTGAGGAGCATCAGTTAATCTCGGCATATTGATTGGTCAGTATTGAAATCGTCCAATCAAATTGCTGTGATTAACTAAGGCGCCTCAGATAAATGTGTAAAAGGAATAAGCGCCATTAGTAAAATCTATAAACTTAGACAAAATAAAAATAGCAGAAAAGAACACTGACTTTTTAAATTTCTTAATGGCTATTTACACTATGTACATGATTTTAACCTCCCCAACCCCATCACAATTTAAAAAAAATGGGAGGTTACTGCAATCACTAAAATTTTCGAATTTGAGATAGCACCAGATCTTCACGTTTTGAGGTCTCAGGAACCCAAAAAAGGGGTTTTTAAAATGTGTCTGTGTGTATGTACGTACGTACGTTCGTTTGTAATCACGCCACAGCCAAAACTACTATACACCGATTTGGCTGAAATTTGGAACATAGGCATCTCGTAACCTAACTTAGATCTGAAAAGCTTTTGGAGCCAATCATGCAACCGGAAATGCCATTTTAGCACATCAACTTTTAAATTTTAAATGCAAACCCCCATTTTTCACATCACCATAAGGAAGACCTTCAAATTCTGCTTCTAAAAATGTATTCATTCTTAGTGCCCTTTTGACCAAAAATTTTAAAAAAATTGATTTTGATCGGACTTTATAATCGCGGTACAGCCCTAGCCCCTGAACCGATTTGGCTGAAATTTTGCACATGGGGATTGTATTACACGTCGAAGAGCTGAACAAATTTTGGATTCAATCGGCCCACGGAAAGTGCCGTTTTGGCACACCAATTTCCAACTTTAAAATTATTCACTCATTTAACCATCCAAAACAAGTTTTTGAAAGATTTATTGTCACCATCAGAAAGGTCTTCAAATTCTGGTTTTAAATAAGACAAAATTCGTTCGCATTTAGTGCTCTTTGGGTCAAAAAATCCAAAATTTTTAATAACACTAGAAATACATTATAGCCCAAATTAGTGAATCGATTTGGCTGAAATTTGGTACATGGAGATTGGGTGACCCGTTGAAGACCTGAAAGGTTTTTGGAAGCAATTGGTGCACGGGAAGTGCCATTTAAGCATGTCAACTTTAAATTTTAAATACAAGGCCTCCTTTTTTATGTCGCCATTAGAAGGACTATCAAATTCTGGTTCTAAAAATGTATTCACAGTTTCTGCCATTTCAGTGGAAAATAGAGAAAACATTATTTTTCATTAAAAGGGAGCGGGCTGACAGTGGATGACATAAAGTATCAGTTATTGTCAAAAGGGTGGCAAACTATTAACTTTAAAAGGAACATATTGTCAAATGTGATAGGTGATGTCGGTATTTGTCAGAAAATTGCGAAATTAGTCACAGTCGATAAGCATAAAAAAATTCTGTTGAATTGACTACTATCTACACAGAATACAAAGATCCACGCGATGGGGAGGTTCCAGCCGCTTCTCTGCTGCATTTTTTCATATGATTTTCTGTATGACAATTTGGAGTCATGGCGTCGTGTGACTCGATCAAGCTTTGACATATTTCTCAAAAAAGTTCATGTTGATTAAATTTTTGAAAGGCTAATCTGTTCGTGTGTCCGGTGGGGCTAAAATCAAATATGGTGGCCATAAGAAAAGAAAAGATGACTGTCGCTCAAAATTTAGAAGGTCCAGAAAATTACTCTCGATGACTCGATGTTATTTAATCGACAGCTGTTAAAAATTCAATTCCAAGTTTAACATCAGTCGTAAGTATCTCACCCCCTGACGCGATTTTCAAGTTATACAAAATTGTGTAAAAAAGTTCAACTCCATATTTGCTTTTATTTTCAACTTCTTAAGTTATACGATGCAAAGAGTAGGCAGCGGACAGCCGAGCGAGCGAGCGAATTCTCTAAAACCACAGTGCCTGATGCATTCCTGCACATGGGAATACCTACATGTTGAATACCAACTGGAAATTTTGCACTTAGTAATATAAATTTTTTACACTTAAAAACTGTAAACTTTATACTTAAGTAATTTACATTTATTAATT
The DNA here is from genome assembly GCA_963924575.1 of Pycnomerus fuliginosus. NCBI lineage: Eukaryota > Metazoa > Arthropoda > Insecta > Coleoptera > Zopheridae > Pycnomerus > Pycnomerus fuliginosus. The sequence goes on along the minus strand of OZ004624.1, from coordinate 8,580,409 downwards.
GTTTTACATTTTTACTACCTGTAAAGCCAACATAACATTTTATGTAGTCCTCCAGGGCTTTTGTAAATTTGAGGCAAGAAATAATAATAAATATGAGACATCAATTTAAAATACATAAAATTGAAAAAATAAGAAACAAAAAATAATTTGTACCTATATACCTATTTATATTACGAAATTTCATTATTGCATAAAAATTTTTGCAATGGTGTGTTTCTAAAACTGTCGGTCATGTTGACGTTGGCTTTTATACTTTCATTGTCCAAAATAAGTTTGAGTACTTCTAATGAAGAGGTTACATGGAGAGGCGACAGGCCATCTTTCGTTATTAAATTTGGGTCCGCTTTGTGATCCAACAGAATCTTTACAAGTTTGGGATTATTTCTGCAAGATGCAGTGAAGAGTGGAGTTTCATCGTTCTCATTGGTGGCATTGACTTTTGCTTCATGATCCAACAGAAGTTTTGCTATTCTTGTATGGTTGAAGTAAGCAGCCACATGTAGAGGACTACATCCATTTATATCACAAAGGTTAACATTGGCTCCGTGTTGAATCAAAATTTTCGTTACATCGAAGTATCCGTTGACACTCGCTATAGACAGAGGAGTTATCTTCTCTTTAGTGAAACAATTAACCTTGACTTGACGGTTAAGAAGATATTTTACTATTGGTATTTGATTATTGCGGCAAGCCATATGCAATGGTGTTACACCATTAAAGTATTGAGGATTAATTTCACTGTGTTGCTTTAGTAGATATTGCAAAATTGGTTCATTGCCAAATCCGGCTGCACATACTATGGCTTCATTAACGAAAGAATCAATGTCTGTTTGCCTTGCTGTTAACAATAATTTTAATAACTCGTCATTCCGTTGCGCTACCGCAATTCTCAAAGGGCTTTGCTTGATGTGTTTGCTTGATGTGTTAAATAATAAACGGGCACCTTTATTAATAAGAAGCCCCGTCAAATGATAATTATTTGCCGCTACTGATAAATGCAAACATCCATTTCCTAGACTGTCTCTGTGATTAATTTCTGCTCCTTTTTTTAAAAAATAAACAGTTAACTCAACATTATTTGACTTTACTGCTAACAATAGAGGGCTATCATTTTCTCCCGCGTTCTCATTTACGTTAGCGCCCATTTCTACCAATTTTTTTGCAAAATCATTGCAGGGTACGTTGGTTGCCAAAATCAACGGTGTGGTCTCTAATATCCTCGGAAATATATTTTGTTGTATATTTACTATATTACAATCTGAAAGAAAATTCTGCGTAGTTTCGACAGTCACAAATTGGCTTCTACTTTTTCTGTTGAGAACTTTAGATTCTTTGAAACTTTCGTTCTTAGAAACTTTTGATAAAAATGAAGTTCTACCACACTTTGCCAATACGTGGAGGTAATTTTCGTTGCTTGTGTCATCTTCAAAGCAAGGAATTTCTTCTATTTTTTCAAATAAATTAGAATAGTCCAGTACGGCACAATAATACAGAACTGTTGGTAAATGCTGAAAATTTTTTAGTTGCGTTAAATCAATCTCTTCGCGCTTTGAAATTCTCTCCAAGGGCAGAAGCGACAAAGACAGATCTGCGTAATCCACTGCGCTTCCTTTTAAAACGTCATCCTTTTCAAATGCATCATATTTTTTAACTAATTTTCTCAATATTTTTTTATAAGCTAAATCATCCTGCACTACAAATGGTTGATGAGGCGTAGAAATATTCTTAGGATTTTTCTGTGACTTCAGTACCTTTCTTGCTTCACCCCAAGACGAGGCAATATGTAGAGGAGTCCTACCACCCTTATCCTTCGCATCGCTTTTTAATTTCTTCACTTCTTCATATCTCTTCTGAAGTATAGCCAAATGTACTGGACAACCCTGTGCTAATATTGTGTCAAAAAGGAACCGTATATTCCTAAATTCTTCCTCAAAGATAAATTCTTTTACTTCCACCAAGTTGTAATTTCTAGACAGCCAAGATGCTACAAAATACTCGCCAAAAATGTTATGTCGATATTCCGCAGTTTCGTCATAAATCTTAACCACCATTCCTAAATAGTCAGGACACTTCTTAAACTTTTCTAAAATTCCATCGTCAGGAAGACTAAGTTTGTCAAAAATGTTTTGTGGCAAATAAGTTTTTAAAGCTAGCATTTCAAATTGCCAAACTTTGTATTTCATGTGTTCCTCGAAAATTATTTCAGTTATATGTGAATTCTTGTAGACGACACCTGCTTTTTCCTTGTAGAAGATTGCTAAACTTTCTTCAATAAAATATCGGATCAAATCAGCAATCGAGAAGCTGACACCAAACAAAGGAATGTATCGATCCATATCTTGCTGAAGAAGTCTGGTCAACAAGAACAGCTGTAGAGGAATCCCAAGAAGATTAGTTTTTTGAATTCTCCCAATAGATGTTAATATTTCTTCCGCTTTATCTTCCGTCAATGTTAGACGCTTTTTGAAATATTCTTTTTGTTGTCGGGTGTCAAATTCTGCTACGGCAATAGCAAAAGTGTTAAAACACGATTCTAAAGTTGGCTTCAAGAAATTTCTAGCAGTAACCCACTGTTTGACACCTTGACTGCGAATTGTTTGAATTCCCTGCAAAGCGGATTGCAAGCAGGAAGAAGGCAGCTCATCGATTCCATCCCAAATTAGAACTAACCGATTTTTGCTTTTAAATTCTTGAATGAAACCCAGTTCTAAGTTATCATATTTTTGTGACACTTGTTCAATTATGTGCTTCATAATGCTAGAATGATTCTTCTGGTTGGTAAAATACTGTGTAAATTCTCGACAATTTAATATTTCCACCCAATACTCGTTTGGGTAAAAGTTTTTGAAACGCTTCATTAAATAAGTTTTTCCGACACCTGCATCTCCACAGAGGACGTTGATGTCGCTGTTTAGGTGGTTAGCAAGAAGAGTAAGATCTGGCCAATCTTGATAGCCGAAACGCCAGCTGGAGAGATTCGTAGCATTTATATTGTTAGTCGGAATCCATTCCAAAATGTTTTTCTTGTTTAGTTTAAAATGAACACAGAATTTGCTGACATTACTTTTCACAATTTCATTAAATTTTTCAGGGCTGCAGATACTGTTTGTGACCACTACGTTGTTCTCCTCTTCTTGGTCTTTAATTTTGCAAATCAATTTATCTTCAGGAGCACATTCTAGAATAGTAAATTTCATTTTAGAGCTGTGTTTAAGTTGCTCGATCCTCCCATTACAACTTATGACAAAAAATAGATTTACATCTTTGGACAAAGCTTCTATAAATTCAATTGTGAAGACGCGTTTCATTAAAAGTTGGTTAATGTAATCTTCGATTTCTTCTTTTTTTCCCCCAATACTAAATGGTGGAGCAGTAACCATTTTAATTAATTCCCTTGCACCTAAAATTTTTGTGACTTCGCATGTCTTGTTTAAGGCTTTAACAGGAACCTTCCTTCTTCCTTGCAAAGAAATAAATAGTTCATCTTTGATTGTATCGTAGGATTGTTTAGAAAGGTCAGATAACTTCTCAAAAAAAATATCACTTATCTGTAGTTGGCTCTTATCTGCGTTTCCTAATAGAACGAATTTTCTTTGTCCCTCACACATGTTAATTGCTTTATAGATGAGGTTTTCTTCTTCAGCTTCAAGTTTTATAATAAGCGCCATCACTTCTTGGTGCCATAAAATCTTGGTCCGTTGCTTTAAGTCCAAATCACTTTTGTCTTTGATTTTATCTAGCACCAGTTCAAATTTCTCTCCAATTTCATTAGCTTTCGACCAATCTACAATATCCATTGCCGCCGTTTTAAAAAATTCATCTACGTCAGGATCAGGTTGTATTACTGTTATTGCAAATTGAGATAGTAAAGATAAAATTTTTTCGTTTTCAGAGATAACATGATGGTTGGATGGAAAAATTGTATACGGTTCCAGGATAATTTCTGCCAGTTTGAAAGCTAACATCTTCTTGCTAAGTTTATTTCTTCTTTTGCTTCGTTTGTTCCAGGCAGCAATGAATCGAAGATAATTCTGAAACGAGGTTTCGTTTGAACCAAAAATATTTTTCCAATTTTCGGCGTTCAACTCAGTTTGGAGCAGTTTTTTGCGGCTCTTTTGATTCGGGTAAAGGCGAAACTTTTGAAGAAAATCATTCCAATCTTTATCTTTAGTCTTAAATTTAAATGCTTCCATGTTGGATTCCTTTAAAACACAAGTTTCATTACAAGTTTCTGCTTGGAACTCAAGCTGACCATTCTCCGATTTAAACTTGTAGTTACTGTTAGGATGAATTCCAAATTTCGAATTGGTGAACAGAATAAATTTTGCATCATCCACCGGGGTGCGTTTTAAGATTTTTTTATAACTCTCGAAGTATTTCTGCAATCTGTAGTCTCCTTTGGATGATCCGAACTTGTCTCTTGTTATCCACTTTGCTTTAGTTTTGTGTTTTATCTGAATGTAATAATTTTCAGCAATTCCATTTGTGTACTTTACTTCTAGAACTATATCATCCAACGCGCCACATTGCGTACAGTCGGACGACAAAGAAAAATCAGCAATTTCTTGGTTGTAGAAGAGCTTTAAGACGAGGAGGGCCACCACGTCTTCTTGATAATTTTTGCCTTCATCCACCGTTCCTGGTTGCACATCGTAAGTCTACAAGTCTTTTATTCTAGAAGTTACATACATTTTTATGGGACTTACGTCTGAATTCGGGTTAGTGTTGGACATTTCAATAAAATTGCACAATTATAATTATTAAGGTATGTCAGCTACTAATATAAGAAACTGCAAGTAATCTTATCTACTGATAATAATAATATTGGAAGCTCAAACTATCAAATTAATGAAACAAAATCTCCGAGATCGAACTATTGTTTCTCGCTAATCTCTCAACAAATTCTGAAATATTTCCGTGAGAATTTTTTTATTCTCGAGACGCTAAGACTTGATTTACATTTCAGCTTTCCCGCAAACAGATCCCATCACCAATGAAGTCGTCCCCTTACAACAGACGCTAATGCCTGATTTATACCAACAATCCGCTATTAACTCAACGTTAACCAAACATTTCGACTCGCATAGATCGTGAAATCCGAATAAACACTTCAACATGTTTGCCGAAGAAATACGACCCGCACCTGGCGTTTCCCAGTTTCGAACGCAAACCCACCACCATCAGACTTACCGCGCATTTCGACGTGTCCAAAATCTCCACCTCCGTCGTGACATTGTCGAAAGTCACATTGTGACGATAGAGGAAATCTGCAACAAAGACCATTAATCACAATTATTACTACACCATTGACATATATTACGTGCCAGCAATGAAAATAAAATAATAAATCATGTCACTTATCCATTACTGAATATCACGGATATTAGCGCGAAAATTATCGCTTAAATATGATTCATGGAGCGACCCAGTTTTCGACGTCCACTCTTTGTTATTAATTGACAAAAATCCTGGCGCAAGGGCAAACTGTTGAGATTAGACGTTTGCATTTTTCAATCAGTTCCACATTGTTGGCCACTTATTTAATTACAGCCTAGTGTGATATAAATTATTGTCTTTCAAACTATCATCACAATAGAAAGTCAATTCAAGTGGACTTTCATTAGGTACCACACACTGATTGTTATTATTATTATTATCGGGCATTTTCACTCGATGAATAATAAATGGAGCCGAAACCTGATAGTTCTGCTCGTTTTAATATAACAACGATCGCTTGAATGGTGGGATTCTGGTTAAAGCTATTAAAATTGATAGGAGTGAAAGGGTTAGATAAAAAAGGGACTTTTAATAGATTTTGGTGAACTATCTTAATGGGTCGGTGGAAAAAACTTGTACCTACTATTGTACGTGTTTTCATTTTCGTTTAATTCGGGAACAAAAACTTAAAGTGTCGAAGGAACAGGTGATCAAGTTGAAAATTTATCAAGAAATGATTTAGAGTTTTGACGAATTTTCTTTGTTGACAAATTGCAGGAATTATGATGCCTGGCATTGTAGAATGTTTAATTAAGAAACGAAGTTACAGCTTGCAGTTAATATCTCAAAATTTTTGGTAAATTCTTAAACAGATGTAAAATGTATTGACTTACTTATTAGCCAGTTCAAAATTCAAATGGCAGAAACATTGAATCGTCTATTTTAAAGGAACCGAGCTAGGAACTACTGAGTTTAGGCTGTTATATTAAAATAACATTAATACAAACTGGGAGAAAGACGTAAATGTTTCTTTAAAAAAAAATAATATTGTGAATTTGTCTACAGTTGAGAACGATTTGAGCTAGCAATAGATAAAATCAGGAACGACAATAATTTGAAGCTACAGATTCAGATGTAGTACTTAAAAACGCAGCAGAGAAGCGGCTAGAACCTCCCTATCGCGTGGATCTTTGTATTCTGTGTAGATAGAAGTCAATTCAACAGAAAATTTTTTATGTAACAAATTTCAGCCAAATCCATTCATAGTCCAGTCAAATTAGACCTCCAGGGGACCGGAGGTTACAATAAATGTTGGAAAGCTGGAGATGATCTTAAACCCTTTAGTAGGCATTTAATAGAAGTACCCTAGTTTTGCACCCTCCCAAGATGTGTGCGTATGATAGGGTGTCCAAAAAAACACGAAATTTTCGGACTAAATTCTGCGTGGAATGAGCCCCCCAAACGTTAAGTTCGACCATGTGGTAGGGTCGCAAACCATGGTCAAAAACGACAATTTTGTGAAAAATTGACAAGTAGTGACTTTTCGTCGTCTGTAACGTCCAAACGGCTACTCTAATTTAAAAAACTTATAGCTTGAAGTTGTAGACCATCAATCGCTGATTTCAAAAAGCATCACAAATTTAAATTTTGGTTAAAAGTATTGAAAAAATAATTTATCTATAAATGTAGTTAAGAAATGAGACAATGAATAAAAGATCAATTTCTTCGAAATCTTTTGGAGGTGGAGGGGCCAGGGTCGTTCGCAGGCTCGATGAATAGTGTGTCGCCTTCAAATAGTTGAGGCTTTAGATCTAGAAAATCAAAATAGAGCAATCCATAAACAGTCATAAGTCAGTACCTAAGCCTCAACTATTTGAAGGCGACACACTATTCATCGAGCCTGCGAACGACCCTGGCCCCTCCACGACCAAAAGATTTCGAAGAAATAGATTTTTTAATAATAAATAATAAATAATAAATTGTTTTTTGAATACGTTTAACCAAAATTTAAATTTGTGATGCTTTTTGAAATCATGGTCGAAATTAACGTTTTGGGGGCTCATTCGACGCAGAATTTAGTGCGCTTTAATTTCGAAAATAGCTAACTTTTCGCTAAGAAGCACCGTTTAGAAATTATAAGCGAAAAACTGAAAAAAGTCCGAAAATCTCTTGTTTTTTTGGACACCCTATCATACGCACACATCTTGGGAGGGTGCAAAACTAGCGTACTTCTATTAAATGCCTACTAAAGGGTTTAAGATCATCTCCAGCTTTCCAACATTTATTGTAACCTCCGGTCCCTATTTGACTGGACTATCAGTAATTTGGGCTATGATGTATTTTTAGCGTTATTACAAAATTTCGATTTTTTCACCCAAACAGCACTAAACGCGAATGAATTTTGTCTTATTTAAAACTAGAATTTGAAGACTTTTCTGATGGTGACAACAAATCTTTCAAAAAACTAGTTTTTAACGGTTAAATAGAATAATTTGAAATTCGGAAATTGGTGTGTCAAAACGGCACTTTCCGTGGGCCAATTGAATCCAAAATTGTATTGTGTATTGTGTAATACAATCTCCATGTGCAAAATTTCAGCCAAATCGGTTCAGGGGCTAGGGCTGTACCGCGATTTTAAATCCGATAAAAATCGATTTTTTTTAAATTTTTGGTCAAAAGGGCACTAACATTGAATACATTTTTAGAAGCAGAATCTGAAGTTCTTTCTTTTGGTGACGTGAAAAACGTTAGTTTGCATTTAAAATTTAAAAGTTGATGCGCCAAAATGACATTTCCGGTTGCAAGATTGGCTACAGATCTAAGTTAGGTTACGAGATGCCTATGTTCCAAATTTCAGCCAAATCGGTGTAGTAGTTTTGACAGTGGCGTGTTTACAAACGTACGAACATACGAACGAACAGACACATTTTAAAAACCACTTTTTTGGGCTCCTGAGACCTCGAAACGTGAAGATCTGGTGTTATCTCAAATTCCAAAATTTTACTGATTGCAGTAACCTCCCTTATTTTTAAGTGGTGAAGTGGAGTGGGGAGGTTAAAATCAAAAACCTCGAAGAACAAGAAGATCACATTTGTATGGTAATTAAGGTCTGTGAGACAAAGAAAATTTGTTACTTAGAGCCAATGATAAGGGCCAATAGAGATAAGTGATAATTTTTTTCAAAAGTGGATTGACGTTTCAAAACATCTATATGAAACAATCAAACATAAGCTGTTTATCTCCTTGCAAGGAATCAAGTGGATCTATTTTGAAGCCTTAAACGACAAATTATTAAAATAAAAATTAGTTTTCTACCGATAAGCTTTTTTTTTGAAAAAAGATGCTTGGTTACAAAACATTTTCAAAGATTTACAATGGGCTAAATTTAGTTCATTCCCTTCTCTTATACTAATTCAGATTTGTCATACTTACAAGCAGAACTTAAAGGAAAATTTTCGCAGGAAAGTGAAATATAAGTATAATATACGTCTAAACATTAGTATATTAGATGGACATTTAGACGTAAGTATAAGTTGCGTACTATTTCATACCTAATATCAATGTATGGTATATAGTATTTTTATACGTTTAATATACGTAGCTGTGTTCATTGGGTAGCCCGCTGTCTAAATCTTAAATACAGTAAAAAGTAAAAGCAATTAAAATGAAATTTGTGGTAAGACGAGCTAAATTCGAAGTGTTTTGAATTTTTTGGACAGTGTGAGTCTCAGGTGTCAAAAATGAGTCTGTTTTACAAAAGTCAGGTTAATTTTGACTCATTTGAACCAGGTATTTTAAAATTTTTTTTGCAAGATTTCTATGGCAAAAAAAACAGAGGTAGGTACTACTAAAAAAATATGTCATGAAAGAAAATTTATCGCGGTTTATCACAATTAGCCAATTTTGAATTTTTCAATATTTCGGTGAAACTGAAGATTTATGCAAAAAGTCATTGAAAAGCGTAGCTTAGCTTGATAGAACTATTATCCATGAAATCACACGTTCGGTTTTTTCGAAAAAATTCTGCACGTTTCGTAAGACAATTCAAATCCGATTGCATCTGTTGCATAAAGCCCAAGAAAGACGGGTCATAATTACATAATTAAAGGTAATCTTATCTGAGAAGCAATTACTAAGGAGGCCACTTAATCCTATTATGACTTACAAGGATGCACCCACCTGAAGACGTGCTGCAAATTTTTTCCAAAAAAAAAAAAAACGCTTTGAGCTCGTAAAGCCCTGGAGAAACCAGCAACTTGTCGGATCGTATCTGGTATGCAATTTTTGAGCACAGTTGCGCTGAAACTTGGTAAGTAGGTACGTTGGCGTGGGCGCAAATCATCATTTGTAAAATCTGTTCAAGTCAAATAATATTTAGCACATTCTCGATCTCATATTTACAAGCGCCTTTCCATTCATTCGTTAATTATTGGTGTCACCGTGAAAAATCTATGAAGCAAGAGAAATATCGGAACACCTAGCGAGAGCAAAAGCTTCTTTCATAAGACAATAATGGGCGAAAAAGTAAAGAATGATACGTAGTGTTGAGCTGATTCTAGTGATACGACGTCGATTCTGGGAAGCTACGCACTGGCGCCATAAAGACCGCCGATCAAGAAGAATGAGAGCGCGGAACTTCCTCCATTAGCCGAGATGCCAGTCGACCAGCAATTTTTTACTGGAATTATTAAGTTGTAGATTACTTTGCAGATTTAATTTATGCGACGTAACTAGTTCCCAGGTCCTTCACGAATGATCACTCAATGACACTCAACATCATCCATCATCCTTGCTGGCTCCACTACGCTCTTAAGAAAAGGATCTTCCAAATGGAAGAAAACCAATAACAGTGAATGCGAATCTTGAAAAATTGACGAAAACTTCCAAAAAAATCTTGAGAAAAGCTGTAAATTATCGTGTCTTATACCTACCCAAGAAATCTTGACAAGTCAAAGTTTCATGTTTGTAAATGGAATGCCCGGTGTGTTTTAGTAAATTTACAGCCCCCTAAAAGATTACGGCTTTTGAATCTTTGGTTTGGTGGTTAAAAGCTATTTTTCAAAAAAATTGGAGTTCCCTTAAAAATCTACTTAAAAATGCCCCATTTATGCGGGTGCAGCTTTTATTTAACAATAAGATTAAGACCTTGCCGTTAAGAAGCTCTGGTCCGATTTAAGTTGTGTCCAAGAAAATTAGTACCTAAGCCAAAAAGAACATATACAGATAAAATTGACTTTAAAAAACAGAAGGAAAAGTGAAAGAAAATGAAGAGCAATTCAAGAAGGGGAAATAAAAGGGTTACAGAAAATTGTGCGAATGCATTTGTTTGAAAAGTAATTGTTCGAAAGTAAATTGTTCGCAAGGCAATTGATGGAAAATAAAAAAATTGGCAGTCTCGGAGACGGTAGAAACTTCTACTTTTTCATAGAATCTGTAAATGTAGCATTTAACTTTATTTAACCAAGTTCGGGCGTGCGGAGCGGTTCGATGGCTGATGCACCCGGCGCTCATTTATACTAAAATCTAAAATACAAATATTTTTCACTCCTAAAATGGACATTTTTCGAAAAAATGGCACTAAGGTTTTCGATCCGGCAGTGCAACAGCTATCGAATTCGATAATGATAATATGCCCTTTTGCTAAAAAAACTCAAAAAGGGGCCTTTTTGTCCCTAAAATGGAAATTTTCTAAAAAATTGAAGGTTTTTGATCCGGCAATATAACAGCTGTCGAATTCGATAGTAAGAATATTTTTTTTTGTAAAATAAATTGAAACAAGAGCCCTTTTGCCACCAAAATGAAATTTTTCGAGAAAATGGCACTAAGGTTTTCGGCTTAAAAAAAAATCTGCTATCAAATCCACTAATAAAAATATACAGTTATGCATAGGTTTTTTTTCACAGCACCATTTTTTGGCCAAAAGGGCACAAGTGTGAATACATTTTTAGAAGCAGAATTCGAAGAGCATTCATATGGTAAAGCGAAAAATGGTGGTTTGCATTTAAATTTTTTAAGTTGATGTGCCAAAAAGGCACTTTCCGTGAAAAGATGTGGCCCAGATTCTAATCAGCACCTACAAATCTCCCACTGAATATGTGTGCCAAATTTCATCTCGATACGTTCAGTAGTTTGAGCTGCAGCTTGATCACAGACAGACAGACACAGATAGACATTTTTTCAAAAACCACTTTTTTGGGTTCCCAGGACCCTGAAACGTAAAGATTTTTGGCGATTCAACATTTTTGAATTTTCCGATCGATTCCAGTAGTAACTGCTTCGCGAGCGTAGAAGTTAAAAATATAAAAAACTTCACCTGACATAGACTTTGAACTGACTTCGCCGAAAGCTCGCACTATACTTTCAACGGGCAAAATTTGAGAAAAAACGTAAAATAAAAAAAACCTTGACCTGACGTTGGCCTGAACTATCCTAGCTTTTCGCACTGCAAGACCGATATTTTGACGAGTTCTCGCTTTCGGCTGCTTTCAACGGACAAAATTATTTGACTGTGTGTGTAATGGCGAACAATGCACATTAATGACATTTTACCTTTCGAACAATTGTTTTTCGAATAATTTTCCATTCGAACAATTTTCCGGATACAGTAATAAAATACGGCACAAAAAACTGGATTTAATGAAAATTGTTCGAAAACAAATTGTTCGAATACAATTGTTCGAAAAACATTGTTTAAGGTAATTGTTCGGAAATCAAAAATTCAAAAAAACCCGCCCTGACATAGATCTGAACTACCCTAGCTTCTCGAACTGCAAGAGCGATATTTTGACAAGTTCTCGTTTTCGGCTCTACCGAAAGCTCGCGCTAAACGAGCAGAATTGAAAAAAAAATTTATAAATAAATAAAATAAATGAAAACTCTGTAGGCATTTTTGATTTAAGTTGTAAATTGAGCAGATGAATCTGCATTTTTAATTTAAATTGTAAATTAAGGTAATAATATGCATAATTCACAATTTAGACAAAAATGGCTACCGAGTTTTCATTGTCTGTACTTTTTGTTGCAAATTATGCGATTTAGAGCTTTGGAAGAAAATTGACAAAAAATTTGGAGATAGATTAATTTTCAGTTTGAAGGACATTTTGCAAAGAGGAAATAACGGCCATCAATCCTGTCTAAACGCCACTATGTCATATGTCAATGGGTAACGAAACCCCATTGGCCTAAATAATGGTCGACGACCTCAATCTTCAGCTACGTCGAGTATAAAACTAAAAACATTTGCACAAAACCTAACGAAGATAATACAAAAAAGAAAACTGTCCTGTTTTTTACGGGCCACCCTTTACTAATATTCTTTCCCGCTTTGTGGAAAAAACTGCGTTAAAATCGTGACTTTAGGTTTCGTTATTATTTAAGACAGGTATATAACCGGACAAATATGGCAAAACTTAGCGGTTTTATGCAGAACAGAGATAGACAGTATACAGGCTGTCCGGAAATAACAATGAAATATTTCGAGGGGTGAATCTGCACGTCAAAATATAAAATAAAGTTCCTATCGATGGCCTCTATAAAATTCGGTTTTTATTGAATAAATCAGGAGCAATTTGAGCTACAGCGACAAGTTTTTGCACATTATCTAACATCAATAAGAGCCATCGAATTATGATATTTACCAGATTCAACCAGAGGCGTGGAAAATAGGGGGGCTTCCGCTTTCCCCACCCAATTTTTTTATGTGTTTTTTTTTGGTCAATTTCTCACCGGAATATGGTTCCCTGACTAAATTACATAAAAACCCTATCTTGTTATAACACCGTACATTTCAACCGTTTTCGAGAAAATAAGGTTTATAATTTTTATTAAATAATTATAAAACTCAACGGATTCTAATCTAATGTTGCTTATTGACGTCAGATAGTATGCAAAAACTTAATAATATACTAAAAAAATTCTAATTCTTCTAATTTTGAGCGCCCCCTTAGGAGCGATTTCCGGACACATGTTTATAGAAAGTTTATTTCATATATTTCGATGCAGAATCACGCCTTGAAATAGATCAATGTTATTTCCGGACAACCCGTATTTTAAAAGCAAACGATCCCAAAATCTCAATTTCTTGGGTTTTCGATATCCGCGTTTCAATTAGAAGTCATTTTCGTTAGCTGTTTCATCTTCAAATTGTTTCGAGTATTTCTTTTTCGTGTTAATGGTGGAGTTTACAACAATATTTAATTGGCTGACCGCCGCTAAGATACCCATCCCAGCCCATAAAATCTCCCATAACATCTAATCTCCCAGAGCTTCCTGAATGTGTACAGCATTATTAAACAAGCCCGATCAGGTTTAATTAATAGTGCATTAAAGCCCAGCCTGACCACTAAATTTCCAATAAACGAGGTTGAAGAATTCGGTCTAAACGGCCACTAATCCCCGGTTACGTTTAACGAGGCAAAAACTTACCACTCGTAGAACTGTACTCTCCGATATAACGCTTCGTTAGGTAACGCACGGTGACGGCTGGAACAAAAGAAATTAATGCGATTAGAGGCTTATTCTCCATAAAAAAGTCGCGGTGATGCTACAACGATAAAACAGATCTCCAATATTGAGTTGTCACTCAGATCCTGCAAAAACTGGTTCTATCGTGCTGCCACAGATTCTCAACGACATCGATATTTGCTCTCGTGAACCATCAGTTTACGTTTTTTTCTTCGCGGTGACGTTAAATATTTCTCGCGGACCGAAATCGATGTCGGACAACCCGGGTGGTGACGGTACACGAGCGCTTTGACTAATAGTACTGGATGGTACTTTCAATTTTCTTATTTTACGACACCAAAGTTGACAATAATTAGTATATACCTACAAATTAGTACCCAAAACTGTTCGACGATCCTTAGGGGTGTAGAAATTAACAGCTGGTACCTCAAATTGTCAAAATAGATAGATATGATATGATAGAAAAACTTTATTACTGCCTTTATGACTTGTAATGGCCCCAAAAATAACGGGTGTCCTAAAAAAAACCGAACGAAATATTTTTGGTAATAACTCGTGCATTTCTTATCCAATTTGGATGAACCTGGCCTTAAAGTGAAGCCAAGGAATCAGGCTTTCGAACTGTCTAAGAAATTACGACAGATGGTGCTGCAGTAGTTCTCTTAGTGATACTTGTCTCAAAGGTTCATTTCAGGGGCGTGGGGATTGGTCAATTATCAACCAGCTGTTATGAGACTCACATGGCTTTGAAGGGCGTTCATTTTTCTTTAAGAATCTTTTTTCAGAAGTTAATTTGGTTCACGCATTGACTTTATGTGATTATTTAAAAAATATGTGTTTTCACATTTTTTTATGCAGAATAACCATGACTAGAGTAACAATGAAGCAACAAGTAGCTTAATTCTCAGTAATAAAATAACCTTTAAATTTCCTCCAATTCGCATCCGCTTGTGTTTTTCATTCAATTAGATCCACTATTACTGAAAATTAAACTGAAAATGCATCACTGTTACTTCAGTTATGGTCATTAGGCGCGAAAATAAGGGAAAACATATGATTTTTAAAAGATCACAGAAAATTTATACGTGAATCATAAGGAACTTCTGAAAGACGCTTTTTGAAGAAAAGTAAACGTGCTTCAAGGTTATTTTTATCTCATAACTCATAACCATTGGTTGTTAACTGACCAATCCCCATGCACCTAAAGTAAGCCTTTAAAACAAGCATGGCTAAGGCTACTATGGCAGCGCCATCTGTCGTGGTCTCTTGAATGAATCGATAGCCTGATTCTTTAGCTTTAATTTAAGTGCACGTTCATCCAAATCCGTTAAAAAATGAATGAGTTGTCCCCAAAAATATTTCGTTCGGTTTTTTTTAAGGCACCCGTTAGTTTAGATGAGGGTTGTTTGTTCTTTTACGGGGAATAAGAATCTGTAATAAAAAATGTAGGATTCTATTTAAAAAAATGAAGTTGACCTTCATTTGACCTTGAATCAAAATGGCGTTGATGCCATCTATTTTCCACCTCGAAATCATAAAACTTTTATACAAAACATTTTTTTCTAAAATGATTCCTTTCCGAGATATCTGCCAGTCCCAAGATAAAACGACCATCCTGTATTTCCACGCTTCCTTTTCTGTTCTGATATTCCTTATTTTTTGTTCCTCTTCTTCTTTCATGCGTTTCTTCCTTTCCAAGCATTTGTTCTTGTATTTTTCTTTTGCCTGTATGTATTCTTCCCTTTTCGCTTTCCCTTTCTTCCATTTACGTAACTCTTTTCTCGTTTATGTTTTTGCTTTTTTGCATTCTTTATCGAACCATCATCCCCCTTTTCCTAGGTTCTCTTCCCTCAGTATTATTTATTCTCTTCTTACTGACTCTCCAGTTCTTTCATTTACCTTGATTGCTTGGTTCCTTGATTACTCTCTCGTCCCATTTTTCCTTTATTATTATCTTCCTTGTTGCTTCTACTTTATTTCTTTCTCCCTCCTCTCTAACGGCATATGGTCTGATTCCACCCTTTCCCCTATTCTGAACTTCTCTACTTCTTCCCACGCTTCTTCATTTACTATTACGTAATCTATTACAGTTCCCCATGTGTTGCTGCATATGTAAACTTCCTTTCATTTCCTTCTTTATTTCCGTTTAGCAATTCCCACCCCTTTTCTTCTACCAGTTCTTCTCTCTTTATTCTTCACTTTGTCTTTTGTTTCCCTTCTTGCTCCCCTCTCTCCCAGTCTTGCATTGAAGTCCCCTCCTATGAGTATGCATTCCCCTTTCCTTTCTCCTATTCTCTCTTCTATTTTCTTTTCCGTTGTTTTCATGTCTCTGCTGTACACCGTCATTATTCTCCACTCGTTATTGTCTATTATCACTTTTCTGTCCATTATACATCTCTTCTTTTTTCCTCTTTTATTTTTTCGATTCCTTCTTTTACTCCCATCAGAATCCCCCTTTCGCTCTCCCCCTTCTTTTTTGTCTTTTCGCTCCCTGCCATTCCCAACTGTAATTTTTCGGTAATCTCCTTTGTGCCCTCTTCCTCCACCCTCGTCTCCGTCAGTCCTACTATTTCAAATTCTTTTATGTCGGGTGTCCCAAAAAGAACCGGACAAAATAGCCTTTGAAATAAGTCAGCCATTTCTTAACCGATTTGGATAGACTTGGTCTTAAATGAAAGCTAAAGAATCAGGCTTTCGAACTTTGTAAGAAACGTCGACAGATGGCGCTGCTGTAGTAGCCTTATTGATACTTGTCTTTAAGGCTTATTTTAGGTGCGTGGGGATTGGTCGGGCAACAACCAATGGTTATGAGACCCAAATAATCTTGAAGATCGTTCTTTTTTCTTCAAAAATCTTTTTTCAGAAGCCCATTTGGCGTAAGCATTAATTTTCTGTGATTTTTCTAAAAAAAGTGTTTTTGCGTATTTTCATGCTTCCATAACCATGACTAAAAGGCTTAATTTTCAATGATAACTGTTCAGGTGCCCCCCACTGGCATCCGCGCCACTGTTTTCACCATATTCGTTCATTTATAACTGAAAATTAAGATTTATATGCATTACTGTTCTTTGGTCATCAATCATCATGGCCATTAATGCGTGAAAATACTCAAAAACACATTTTTTAAAAAAATTACAGAAAATTAATGCTTAAGTCAAATGGACTTCTGAAAAAGGATTTTTGAACAAGAAAGACAGATCTTCAAGGTTTTTCGAGTGTCATACCGATTGGTCGTTGACGGACCAATCCCCATGCAGCTAAAATAAACCTTTAAAGCAAGTATCAATAGGACTGCTACGGCAGCGCCATCTGCCGTAGTTTCTCATACAGTCGAAAGCCTGATTCTTTGGCTTTAATTTAAGACCACCCTCATCCAAATTGGTTAAGAAATGGTAGACTTATTCCCAAAAACATTTTGTCCGTTTTTTTTTGGGACATTCGATATAATTCCACACCTCTTGATCTTTGTTTCTCATTGTCAAAATAGGTCGACAGAGTGGTACCAGAAAGTCCATTTTCTTATCTGAAGACGCCAAAGTTGTCACTCAGTATTTATTATCTTGTTCCTAGTACCATTAGGAAAGCTTAGAACCCAAAATTGACCGGTGGTGCCTAGCTGGTACCTGCATTTGTGAAGATAGGTGGGCAGAGTGGTACCAGAAAGTGCATTTTCTTATTTTACAAGACGCCAAAGTGGCAATTGGTATTTAATGCCCAAAAGGTACCCAAAATTGACAGTTGGTACCTAGACTTGAGACCAGTGAAGCGGTACCAGGAAGTTCAAAATAATGATCGCTGCCATCCGTAATTTACTACCTTATTGGCGTGACTCCGCACTATCAGTCTTTCTTCACTTTCATTTTATCAAACTGACACTGATAAATAAAACAATGTACCGGCATTATTTCAGATTAAATGACTTTTAGTTACATCATAAATCGATATGAATAATAGAACGTTCTGGACATGACATTTCAACGACTAACATCGACCCCACGCCTAGGAGTGTAGCAAGTGCACTCTGAGACAATATAATTTAATAAATGAAGGCATTACCAACGACCAGAATGTAATTTGTTACTAATAATAGTTATTAGCTCTAATTTATGATAGCGGTAATGAGTTTGAGAAATGCAGTCCAATCTCAAGCCCTGACACTTGAGGTACTTTAATGGTCACTTTATGTCTGGTACATTGTCATACGGGAAAAATGGATGTTGGATAATACGGAAAAATGCGAGGAAATTTATCGCATCAGCTGTCTAATCAGCGGTGCTGTTTTTCGATTACGTTGCAGTTTAGATTCATTAAAATTCCTCGGACCCGTATGGGTGCAAATGGCAAAAATGGGAGGCATGCAGTGGCCGGGGATTTTTCACGATTTGAATAGCTGATAGCCCCACCCAGAATTTTCGAATTGCTTTTAAACGTTTTACCACCCAAGCAGGTCCTTTAACGAGGCTCATTTTCTGACGAAATGCAAAATCGGCATTAGTTAGTCACAAATTCTTATTATGGTTGCTACTTGCTACACCTAAGTAACATACCAAAAGTCCTCCAAAATACAAGCGGAGAAAATGAGAGGTTCCATAACCAGTCTTTCACACTCGGAAACTATATGCCTGTTGTGAAAAAATGTTTGCCATAAAATTGTTTACATTTTTTGTTATAACACCCTTCTTCATCTACAGTATTTATCTTCAATTTCGGTCTTAGACCTCCTATTTACGATATTCGGACAGACAAATGTGAAGTTACAACAAAAAATGCTGAGAACAAAAAATACAGACAATTTTATGGCAAATATATGTTTGAATTTTTTTTTACAACATACATAGGTTTAGGGTAGGGCTCCCATTTTCGCAAATTAGGGTATCCGTAGACAGCTTCGATTTTGGAGGTTAGGTGGCCTATAACTACACACCCATCCCTACCAAGTTAGTCCCATACCTGGAGAAATTTTTAAACTAATTGCCAATTTTGTATTAAAATTACTGCACTAACGAATCGCAAAATGTATAAAACTTTTAGGGTCAATCTTACTTTAACGTCTTTTAACTATGCTTATCTGTCACCGTTTTGACATAAAATATATCAAATTTTGTATTAAAATTATTTTATCTTCAAAATGGTTCAAGATTAGAAGGTTGAGGGTTGAAACTAGAGGGTTTGAGCTTTCTTCTGATGGGCCATTTGATCTTGTTGACTAAACAATATGGAGGAAAATATTTTTTTAAAACGGCGGAAAGAATTTGTCAGCAGCTCATTTTTTTCAAACAGTAGTACCATAATTTCATATCGCCAAAAGATGCAAAATTATGTAAATTTCCTTTAGACTAATATTAGCATTTCCTACATTTTTAATTCTTTTGAAAATATTTGGAATAAATGTACTTGTGGGATTAAAAAAAATAATTCCATAGGTAGTAAAAAACAATACGACCAGAGGCGTAGCCGATAGTTCATTCTACGCCTATTAAGCTCTAATTAATAAATTAATAAAAGAATTATGTGTCCAAAAGAAAAACGAATTTTTAAAAGGTGGAAAAGCTTTTTGAACATTTCCATTTCTTCTCTAGAAGACCTATTAAAACTACATTGCTTAAATCTTAAAAATACATAAATATTAATAAAATAATGGTGAATCTCATTATTTTAGTCATTATGGATTGAGATAGGGTTCATAATTAATATTAGTATCCGTAAAAATAATGAAAATAGGTATAGGGAATGCTAATACTGGTCTAAACGAAATTTAATTTATCAACTTTTGGCTACATAAAATTGTGTGTGCATTTGAAAAAATTGAGTGTTATAGACAATTTTTGGATAACATTTTTGAAAATTTATTTCCGCTATACTGTTACGTCAATAAGAACAAAATAAGTCATCAAAACAAACTCTAAACTTTCTAGTTTCAATCCCACAAGTCGGGCTCCTTCTTCTTCCAAAAATTTTTCTTTGCGGTTTAATAATCATTTTTTTTACAAATTTTGACATGATTGTTGAACCGGAAGTGCAGAGAAGTTGGGAATATTTTGTTTTTGGCGTGTGGGGGCGATTATGGTCTACTACCTTTCAAAATTCAACTACAGAGTGGAGACCCCAAAAGTTTTAAATGAGCGGTTTACGTGAATCGCCCTGTATATTCCTGTTCAGAATGATGAGCTGAGTTCAACGATACCTGATATTTCTTGCGCAAAGTTACAGATTTCCGATAAAAAAGTCCATAAGGGACTTTAACAGATAAATCTGTTTTACAGAAAAAGGCTAAGTGTATGTCCACGCTGCAGCCCAATCTACTGAAGATATCAAGCTGAAATTTAGCACACATACTCAATACACTTCATACAATACAATACTGCACTTCATGCAGAAAAACTATAATCCGCATCTATAAAGTGCCCGCTAAATGTGTACCAAATTTCATCTCGATATCTTCAGAAAGTTGGGCATACATAGACGTACAAGCATTTAGAAGTTTTCCAAAAAAGGTTTTTTTATTTTGGGCGATTTTGGGTGATTTTAGTAGTGGGGAGGGGTAGAGTGTGAAGAGTAGTTGCATTGTAGTGCCAAGTGCCGTGCCCGATAAAGATTTAATAAAACTTATATACTTATACAGGGTATTTTGCAACCGCGTGTAAGTTTTTTAACATTAGATTGCCCATCAAAAATGGTGACGATTGGCACAAAATTGTTTAGGTCGAAGTCGTCTCCTAAGGAAGTTAGGGCTTTACCATAGGGAGCAGTTTTTCTTATTTGGATATCTCTAAAACCACTCATTAAATAAAAAAATATCAAGAATAGTAAAAGTTGCAGTTTAAGCTGCTCTTTACAACAGGCACCACCATTTTTAAAATGCGTGACCTTGAAAAATTTTCCAGTTACCTCAGGTACGGATATCTCTAAAACCACGCATTAAATCAAAAAATACCCAGTATAGTAAAAGTTGCAGTTTGAATTGGCCTTTCTAACGGACACCACCATTTTTAAAACGCGTGACCTTCAAACATTTTCCGGAAGAAAAATGTCAAACGTGTCTCCGTTTTCTGGGGATCCCGTGGTCATAATCCAACGAAATTCCCCATGTAGATGTATATTCACTGGCTACTAGTGTCCACCAAATTTCATTCAAATCCGTTAATCCGTTCCTGAGATAACTAAGAAAAACTGCTCCCGATGTCTGACTTTAAAGCCCTATAACTTCCTTAGGAGACGACTTCGACCTAAACAATTTTGTGCCAACCGTTACCATTTTCGATGGGCAATCTGAGGTTAAAAAACTTACACGCGGTTGCAAAACACCCTGTATAGACATTTTCTGACTGTAGAGTTTCTTTGTTAAAATATAACAATATAAGTCATTAAATTCAAAGTTCACTCTGCTAATTATAGGGCGGAATACGAAACGTTTGCCAAAATACACCCTCGTTTGAGGCAATCAGCAGAAAACAAAAAGTAAAATAAATTACAAAGAACAATCCGGTTCATAAAAGTCCATAACGACGTTAATAGCAAAACATCTGCTCCTCTATAAATTAAATCGAGCTCTTCCATTTGAAGGTGGGCTGAATATTATGATTTGAGCCGATAAATCACAAAGCCCACTCATTACAAAATCCGATATCGTCTCAATCACTTAATTCTCGTTAAATCTGAAGGTCGGTTAACAACTCCTCAATTGGCGGGTCATGAACTTTTCGACACGATTTCAATACTGCACACGAAATTAACTGCGAATAAAGTGATTTATTGGGATCCGTTCGTTTTGTTTACCCTCTGCTGATTCGAGTTAATTGGTGTGTATTAAGCGCAATGGAAACGAATAAATCGTGATCTCGTCGAAAAAACTTAATTTATGATCAAGGAAATGTCGGATGCTTAGTCATCGAGCTTCTGGTAATTAATTACCTAATTGATATGTTCGACGGGGGGGTTTTATTTTTCCTAATTAGGCGCGGAGAGAGCCGATTAAAATATTTACAATTAAGACACGGATTTCCATTATTGTGTCCATTATGTTCCAGATTTATTTTTCTAAAGTGGAGAAAACTGGAGCTGATTTACATTTTTAAAAACTTTATGAATGGTATTAGCCATCTTCTCTGGTTGCACAACGTGAAATTGATAGGCGGCGGCTTTGAACTTCTAATCAGCGGGTTTAATTTGAAACGTGACACGCTACGAGCTCGTCATTTAATTTCTGCCGACAAAATGCAAAACAATCTGCAATTCTACATCTAAATCCGTGTGCTTGAGTGAGGAGTTCATTAGGCGAAGGCAAAAATTTGTTATTCAATTTGACATACTTTGCAGGAATGGCATTTCAATGGAGATGCAAAATTGGTGGATGCGCCGGGACAGCGGATAGCATTTCCCTGTGCGGCTTTCGTTTAGAAGATCCGTTAGAAGATTCGTTACTCTGACAAAAATTACGATTTCTCAATTGCGGATTCGTTACGGAATGTTTGCTTGGCAAGAAGAATTGATGGATTAAGATTAAGATGACTTAGCATTTGAAGGCCTGATACCTATTTTTTTAAGTTGGCTATGCAATTGAACTAAACTTAAAATTATTTTTTTAAGTCACTACGATTTGCATTGTTGGTAGCCTTTAGCACCTTTTTAGTAATTTTCAAACAGTTTCGATCTGAAGAAATAGAGATTTTGGTTTCTCAAGTTGGCAATTTACTGACTTTTATTTGCGTCTTTATCTAACTTTAAAAGGCTAAGAGGTATTTGATAAGTACTACATACTTTCTTAAGGTTGCAGTGAAATTCAATTAACAAAACTCGAAGTTTTGTTTAAAAAAATGCAGCAGAGAAGCGGCTGGAACCTCCCCATCGCGTGGATCTTTGTATTCTGTGTAGATAGTAGTCAATTCAACAGATTTTTTTTTATCCTTATCGTCTGACGTCAGTGACTAATTTCGCAATTTTCTGACAAATACCGACATCACCTCGTACATCACCCATCACATTTGACAATATGTTCCTTTTAAGGTTAATCTTTTGCCACCTTTTTGACAATAACTGCCACTTTATGTCATCCACTGTCAGCCTGCTCCCTTTTAATGAGAGAATTTTTTCTCTATTTTCCACTGAAATGGCAGAAACTGTGAGTACATTTTTAGAACCAGAATTTGATCGTCTTTCTAATGGCGACATAAAAAAGAGGCCTTGTATTTAAAATTTTAAGTTGATATGCTTAAATGGCAGTTCGCGTGGGCCAATTGCTCCCAAAAGCCTTTCAGGTCTTCAACGGGTCACCTAATCTCCATGTACCAAATTTCAGCCAAATCGATTCAGTAATTTGGGCTATAATGTATTTTTACTGTTATTATAAAATTTCGATTTTTTGAACCAAACAGCGCTAAATGCGAATTAATTTTGTCCTATTTAAACCCAGAATTTGAAGACCTTTCTGATGGTGACAATAAATCTTTCAAAAATCTGTTTTTAATGGTCAAATGAGAGAATAATTTTAAATTTGGAAATTGGTATGCCAAAACGGCACTTTCCGTGAGTCGATTGAATTCAAAATTTGTTCAGCTCTTCGACGTGTAATACAATCTCCATATGCAAAATTTCGGCCAAATCGGTTCAGGGGCTTGGGCTGTACCGCGATTTTAAAGTCCGATAAAAATCAATTTTTTTTTAATTTTTGGTCAAAAGGGCACTAAGAATGAATACATTTTTAGAAGCAGAATTTGAAGGTCTTTCTTATGGTGACGTGAAAAATGGGGGTTTGCATTTAAAATTTAAAAGTTGATGTGCCAAAATGGCATTTCCGGTTGCACGATTGGCTCCAAAAGCTTTTCAGATCTAAGTTGGGTTATGAGATGCCTACGTACCAAATTGCAGCCAAATCGGCCCAGTAGTTTTGGCTGTGGCGTGTTTACAAACGTACGTACGAACGTACGTACGTACGAACGTACGCACGTACGAACATACACACAGACACATTTTAAAAACCACTTTTCTGGGTTCCTGAGACCTCAAAACGTGAAGATCTGGTGCTATCTCAAATTCGAAAATTTTAGTGATTGCAGTAACCTCCCATTTTTTTAAAATTGTGATGGGGTTGGGGAGGTTAAAAAGTTTAAAAAAGCTTCATTTGAAATTAAGCTTTTTTAAAGTCACTGCAGGTGGATATTTTTTCAAGTTGGCAATTTGCTGATTTTTATTTGCGTCTTTATCAGTCGCTAGTCGCTACCAACTTTAAAAGACTAAGAGCTGTCTTTAATTTGATAAGTTGGTAGCATTTGAAGTTACAAGCCTGGTAAGCAATTATTACCTATTTTTTAAAGTTGGAGATAAAATGCAATTAACTAAGCTTAAAACCTAGTTGATTTAATAAAGTTACTGCAGGTAGTTATTTTCGATTTACACCGTCCGTAGCGTTATATCACATTTTTAGTCATTTTCAAACAGTTTAATTGTGAAGAAATAAAGATTTTTGTTTCTCAAGTTGGCAATTTATAGAGTTTTTATTTGCGACTTTATCTCTCGCTACCAACTCTAAAAGACTAGGAGGTATTTTTAATTTGATAAGTTGGTAGCATTTGAAGTTGCAAGCATGATAAGCAATTACTTTTTTAAGTTGATGGCAATGAAATTCAATTAACTAAACTTAAAATCTAGTTTTACAGTCACTACAGGTAGATATTTTCGATTTACAGAGTTGGTAGTGCGTTTACCACATTTTTAGTAATTTTAAAACAGTTTCGTTCTGAAGAAATAGAGATATTGGTTTCTGAAGTTGGCAATTTACCGATTTTTATACTAAAGCCCCTGCGGATAAGTTGGTAGCATTAGCATTTGAACTTGCAGGCCTCGCAAGCAATTACAACCTATTTTTTTAAGTTGGCAATGAAACTCAAAAGCTTAGTTTTTTTAATTTTCCGACTTACAAAGTTGGTAGCGTTTAGCACATTCTTAGATTTTCAAATAGTTTCGTTCTAAAGAAATAAAGATCTTGGTTTCTCAAGATGGCAATTTACTGATTTTTATTTGCGTCTTAAGGATAAAGACCTCGCTACCAACTTTAAAAGACAAGTATTTTTAATTTAATATGTTGCAAGCCTGATAAGCAATGGGCCTATACAGTTTTGTGTAAATTCAAGAATCCGTTATGTTCAGGCCATTACTAAAAATTATTCTTAATTGTCATGGCAAAACTGCAACCCTAACGTAAACCCTGACTTTAAAAAATTCATTCAAAGTTCTGCGCAATTCATTTTGCATTCAAACGGAACCAACTTGCCTGGCTATTGACCTCATTTTCTATTGGTTCGGCACCGAGAGTGAAGCGCGTGACGTATACTATTCAACAATCAGAATTTATTGGCAAAGCAATCACGCTTACAAGGTGATTGGATCTTACTACTTTACGTCACTATCATCAGGCTCAGATTTCTTCAAACTTTCAACATTTTTTTAGAGGTCTACTAATGGGAATATTCCAAAATAAAAAGATACGGGTATTTTTATTTTTAATGTAGATTGATATTCACCAATAAAAAAAAATCGCTGTATAGGCCCATTATTACCTACTTTTTTAAGTTGACAATGAAATTCAATTAACTAAACTTGAAATCTAGTTGTTTTAAAGCCACTACGGGTAAATATTTTCGATTTACACAGTTGGTAGCGTTTAGCACATTTTTAGCAATTTTCAAACAGTTTCCCTCTTTTGAAGAAATAGAGATTTTGGATTTTCAAGTTGTCAATTTACTGATAAATTGGCAGCATTTGATGTTGCAGGTCTGATAAGCACTTTTTTAAGTTGGCTATGAAATTCAATTAACTAAGCTTAAAAATTAGTTTTTTAGTCACTGCACGTAGATATTTTCGATTTACACAGTTGGTTCTGAAGAAATAGAAATTTTGGTTTTTCAAGTTGTCAGTTTACTGATTTTTATTTACGTCTTTATCCGTCGCTACCAACTTTAAAAGACCAAAGTCCCTGCGCAAGAAAAGGTATTTTTAATTTGATTACTACCTACTTTTCTAAGTTGGCAATGAAAATAAAATTCAATTAACTAAATTTAAAATTAAAATTAAATTAAAAGTCATTGGCAGGTGCAATTTTCGATTTACACAGTTATAGTAGCGTTTAGTATATTTTAAGCAAACAGTTTTGTTCTGAAGAAATAGAGATTTTGGTTTCTCAAGTTGGTAATTTACTGATTTATATTACCCCTGGCTACTAACTTTAAAAGACTGAAGCAATAAGCAATGAACTTAAATAATTCAGTTTTTTAAGGTCTCTGAAGGTGCATCTTTTCGATTTACACAATTGGTAGTGTTTAGCATATTTTTATAAATTTTCAAACAGTTTCGTTCTGAAAAAATAGGGACTTGGGTTTCTCAAGTTGACAATTTACTCATTTTTTTACGCCTTTATCCCTCGCTACCAACTTTAAAAGACTAGTCCCTGCGCATGAAAAAGCATTTTTTTGCCTTGTTAAACAAATAACTATTTTCGCCGGTAGTCATTAAAAGTGCATTTTCCTGTCTCTTTTGCGGCAGTAAAAGTTGATTTTTTACTGCCGTTTTACTGCCGGCGGCAGTAAAAATCGACTTTCAAATGCACTTTTTTAATGACAATCGGCGAAAAAATTATGTGTTCAACACAGCAAAAAAACAGATTTACTCGACTGGCTGGATTCCTAGCAGTCTTTTTGCCTTGTTAAACAAATAACTATTTTCGCCGGTAGCCATTAAAAGTGCATTTTTACTGCATCTTTTGCTTCAGTAAAAATGCACATTTTTAATGACAATCGGCGAAAACATTATGTGTTCAACACGGCAAAAAAAAACAGATTACTGCCTTGATTTGACTTCAGCCGCGGCAGTAAATCTGCAATTTTTTTGCCTTGTCAAACAAATAACTATTTAAAGTCACTGCAGGTGGACATTTTCTATTTGCTTGACTGAGATGCTCATTAGGCGAATGCAAAGATGGTGGATGCGCCGGGATAGCATTTCACTGCTCGGCTCTCCTTCAGATAATCTAGGAGGTTCGTTACTCTGAGAAAAAAATACGATTGCTTAGCAAGAATAATTCTTTAGACTAAAAGCATTGATAGATTAAGACTTAATTCTGAAGAAATTAGGAATTCCGAAAACGAAAGTTCTTAATAAATAATTCAAGATTGTCTTAATCTCGACTTAATCTATTACCAAATTCCGAAAGAACCTTCACGCAGTAAGAATCCCAATAAAAACGTCCAAAGGCCACATTCCTCTGCTTTATTTCTCTTCAGTCAGCGATAAAAAACTGCATCATCAAAATACGGACAGATCATAAAAGAATAACAAGCAAATTTGTAACACTGACCTACTCCTTGCTTCATTAATACCGTGTGCGACCTTCAAAATGAGCGCCAGCCTTATAACAAGCAAGGTTGCGGTCGATGTTTGCGTTCAGTGAAATGCAGAAAGGTCAATGCATCCGATAATAGATTAATCCTGCAAAAGGATTCTCCTGCATTAACATAAATATAAGCGGTGCCAAACGGCCAACAACTCACGAATTAAGAAAGGAAATCGGCACAACGGAGGATGTCTAGACTTAAATGCGACCATAAATTTCTCGCGTTATTTAGTAACAGCCGTTTTGTATTTATTGGGGATCGGGGCAAATTAAACTCTACTACTATGTAATAAGCTTCGACTTTTTTCGTTCGTTTTAAATTGAATTTCCGCCATTAATTTATATGGTGGGCATAAGATGTGTCATTGCACGAAATTTATGCGGTTTTTTATGGCGCGGATTCCAATTCATAATCATTTCCGATACGCACTCGGTGGATTACGCAAAATAAACCACAACGGGATGATGCATTGCCTTCTTTGAAGAAGCTGCGCCCTGGACGTTAAGTGAAATAAAATTAAACCTGGCTTTAATGTGTTTCTTTTGTGACTCGGAGTCTGCGGTGAGAAAATGAGGCCTTTAAAAATAATAATTAAAGTTTTATTGCGAAGAGTTAAACGTGAAGAAGCGGAGGTGAAGCTGAGCCAAGACACCCTCCAGTGTCGAAACGATGTGCTTTTTGATAAGTTTTTTATCTTACTGCAACTCTCAAGCTGCTGAAACACGAAAATATGTAGGCTCCAAAATCGGTTGAACAAAATTACAAAATTTAGCAATAGCAATAACTTAACATAGTCCTGAATGGCAGTTAAAAAAAGCTAAATTAAGCCCCGTCGCATCCAAAACATTCTAAAGTTAGCAAACCCCACTCGACACAACCACCGAGTCTTTACTTAAATGCATGTGAAAGTGCCACTTCAATCGTTACGCACGTCGCACCTCACGTCATGGAATTTACCGGCTATATATAGCCAGCCGTTACTGGTCGTTTAGCCACATAACGCCAGGGATAATGTATGTGGAGGCGCCATATAAACGTATAAATATGGATATAATGTAACCAGGCGACTTAGCTCAAAATTGCATCAATGCTCACTGAAAATCGAAAATTTCATCTCGATATCTTCAGTTAGTTTGTTTTCCGCTCGCCGTTACTTCATAAACTTTGTCTTGTCTTGTCATTTCAAGAATGTAATAAAATAATTAAAGCGCAAAAGCGCAAATGAATTTATAGGATTTCAGCTGCGATAAATTTTTTTGATGCGAAAAATAGGGATTTGCATCTAAAATTTTAAGGTTGATGTGCCAAAATGGCACTTTACGTGAACCGATATTTACAAGGTGCCTATTGAATATGTGTTCTAAATTTCATTGCGATACGTTAAGTCGTTTGCACAGTAGTTTGCACAGGTAGACTGACATAAAGAGAAACTTCCTTTCTGGTTTTGTTCGTTAAATTCTTAACCATTCAGATTTCTACGTTTATGTGGCGTCTTCACTACCTTTATTGCGTTTATATAGAGAGCGTCTTCAATGACAATTTCCTTACACAAACTTTCAAACATGTTTAAGAAAGTAAAAGTTACCCGAGACATATTGCTTCAACTTTTAACAAAATTTGAAAGTTAAAGTTAGGACATTTGTCAATTAACTTTCAAATTGGCCTCAAAAATAAACAATTTAAAATGAGATGAGACTTTTAAAATGGACAATTTTCTTAAGCTGATCTGCAACTTAACCCACAAAAATGGGTTTTGAAGAAAATGAACTGTTCCAACATGTTTAAGAAACTAGAAGTGATCGAAGAAATATTGCTTTACAGGCTAACAAAATTTGAAAGTCAAAATAAAAAAAAATTTTTAATTGACTTCCAAATTGGCACCAAAGACCACCAATCTAAAATGAAAAGTAAACTTTTAAAATGTCAATTTCTTTACACAGATCTTACTTACTTAAACCTCAAACTTTTAAATATATTTAAGAAACTAAAAGTTAGCCAAAAAAGAGATACGAAAAAAGTAATAACGACCGAGTTAATTTCTCTAAAATAACCAACTTTCCAAAAACAAATCCAACTTTCAATAATAAAATCTGTCAGTTCCAAATTAACTCTGAAAACAACCTATCTAAAATAGGGCTGTACGAATCCAATTTTTTTCCAGATCCGGATCCCAGATTTCGGATCCGGATCTGGAAAAATATCCGGATCCAAATCCGAATCTGCCGGATCCAAATCCGGACCTAGATATTTGTACCTTGGGACACCCCAAGGTACAAACATTTTGTTGTTCCAAGGTAAAGTTTGTCAAGAAATAAGTGAACAGCCATAAAGACAAACCTTTTAACTTAAGCCGACCGCCCGTTGAGGTTGACAATGCAGGGGAATTCCCTCCATAAATCTTTCTACACAGCCAAGTGTTCAACTACGAGAGCGCCGTACAAGATTTTATGAGGGAATTCCCCTGCATTGTCAACCTCAACGGGCGGTCGCCTTAAGTTGAAAGGTTTGTCTTTATGGCTGTTCAATTATTTCTTGACAAACTATACCTACACCTTGATTCAATTTTCTGAATAACGTGATGATATGTCGCGTTTTAGGGTTAGGTGAATTTCAAAGATAGTGTGACATTCGGCATAAAATAGTTATCGAAATGTTACAAAAAGAATTGACTCTCCCCTATAATAAATAAACTGACTGATATCGATCAAATCTGGATATTTGATTGGATCCAGATCACAAACTGGATCGCGGATCCGGATATCAAATTGCATCCGCGAATTCGGATCACACACTGGATCCGCGGATCTGGACCGCAAACTGGATCCGTGGATCCGGATCCCAAACTGGATCCGTTGATCCGGATCTCCAACTGGATCCGGATAAGATCCGGATTGGTGGATCCGGATAATTTTTTTTCACAAATCCGGATCCGATCCGGATCGGATCCGGATCGAATTGAAAATCCGGTCGATCCGCACAGCCCTAATCTAAAATGACAAGTTAGCCTTTAAAATGGCAATTTCCTTACCTTGATCTTCGACTAAACCCCCAAAAATGTGTTTTAGAAAAATCAGATTAGAAATTTAAACAAGAAACTTGTATTTATTGGTATGTTACAGCAACCTAAAAGTTAACTGAAGAATTTTGTTTGACCATGACCAAAATTTCAAAGTTATTTCAAAAATTTTAGTCTCTAGATCCACTTAAACCGACATTGGAAATAGAAACATTCGTTGAAGGTTTACGTTACGCGGGGAAGAAGGCCGAGTGAAATAAGTTTCTAACGTAAATTATACCTAGTTGTAATCTGGTCAGATTTAGGTTAATATTTGAGAAGAGTGGATAAAATAACTTTATTTTAAAACGTCACATAACAATTATTTAAATGACTGTGTTGGCAAGGTATAACCGTCATTTCTATGACACCAATTTTAGCGGAGTGTTAAGCTCCGGTAAGTTCATCATTATTTCCAATTTTGCAAAGTGTCAAAGTGACGCGCAACAAACGTGAGTAGAAAATTTTCGATTTTTTCGTTTGAAAATAAAATATTGTATTTTATTCGGAGTTTAAGCAACATTATGTGACTCGTATGGATTAATTTAAACTTCCATACTCCGTCACATAATGTCTTACTTAAACTCCTAATAAAATAAATATCTATTATTTTCTCGATAAATAGGCAGACTGAAATTAAAGCGCAACAATATGCCACAGAAATACGTCGATTTTTAACTCAAAATAAAAGAAAGTTTTTCTAAATACTTCGTATATTCGTAATAATACTAATTTTTCTTACCACGTTTTTGATTTTGTTTTTTTTGCACGAATTAATTAAAAATTGATTAAAAAATACCAAATAGCAACTTAGTGTTACAAGAATTTTCGCGTTATAGTATTAGTACTTTTAGCGTCAATTATTATTAACCAATAATAGATGAAAACAGGACGATTTTATTGAAAGCCTTGCAAATCCATCCAACTGATGTATCACAAAGGGCCCTAATGTAATTTAAAACCTCACCATAGAGGGCGCTGAAGTGCATTAAATTTCAAAAATTTTTACAGCATTGGATTACAAAAAAAAATTAGCTTGGAAATTATGTATCACAAGTGGGGGGTGCCATTTGAAATTTTGAAGTTAGGGTTAGGGAAAAGATTTAGGTGTCCCCTCGAAATAAAAATCGACCTGTTAGAGCGATTTTTTATATCTTTTGTAGTTCCCGAGAAAAGTAAAATTGCTACTTTTAAAAAAGCCACCCTGTATAAGTTTCTATCATAGGAAACCTACAATAATCGTTTTTGTGCTTTATTTTTTTAATAATAGTAACATGAGACGGTCTAGATAAGGTGAGTTGTTAACTTTTATTCTATTTTAATTTAAATTTAAACACAGACATTGTTCCCTGCGTTATACATTTAGGCTAAATGACCGGTAACGGTCGTCTATATCTGGCCGGTAAATCACGCAAATTTAATGATTGAAGTGAAACTTTCAAATGCATTCAAGGAAAGACTCGGTGGTTGTGTGGAGTAGAGCTCACCAACTTTGGAATCTGTAATTTTTAGGTACACTGTTAACGCTAAGTTTGCTAAGGTACCTACAAATTCTGTGAAAAAGTAGAAGTTTTTTACCAGTGTTTGTACATTATCTATTTCCGTCAGTTTTCTACCACGACAAACGAACACTTGTAAATGGTGGATGCGCCAACAAAGCTTCTGTTAGTGGCATTATTATTACTCACATTTGGGACTAGAAAATGAAAATGATTGAAACCAATTAAATTCGCTATTTCTAAATCAACCTCTAAATCCACTTATTAACGATTTTTCTCCAAGGCTTATTCCCACTGAAATATGAACGAGCATGAATAATTCATCGACTTGTCAATAGCAGTTTAAATGAAAGCCCCAATTTGAAATAATATTTATTATCCCTTATTATGCTAACAAGTTTTTGTTGACAAGTTGTTTGCAAGCCGATCTGAAAAAAGGACACCTAGATCCTCAATCAAAAGCGGCTTAGGCATTTTTAATCTCGCTGCCATGATTAGAATTTTCGATTCAACAAACACACGGTGGCTTTATTAAGCTCAAATTGCGTGGAAGCTTTGTAAGGATACAAATTGAGGCAGCTGGCTGTCGTTGTGTTGTTCTTAGCGTCAATTATGAACCGCAAGTACAACAGCCTTAAAGGCTTCAACACTTGATGGTACCATAATTAAGCGTATCGTCTGCGGGTATAACACAATTGCGGCGCCGACTTCAAGGATAATTACTTCGACGAATCTCGCCTATCCGAATTTAATTAGATTAACACGTGTGGAATATTTAAATAATTAAATGGGGCAGTGGAGGTAACGGTGTCGGTAATTTCACCACCAGTTCCAATCATGATTTAAGGTGATCTTCGCACGAACTTCTTACGTGACCTTTATTATGCAAAACTTGGTTATTAATTTTTTACTGCACATTTTACACTTGCGAAAAAGAAAAAGAGCGGATTCACCGTTTTGATCTCGTTGACCGAAAGAGCTCGTGCAAAATGCGATGATGAAAGCTCCGCCGTAATCACCATTGTTAAGTTTCAATTAGAATGAAATTACAGAGCGTCTTGACAATAAAATTCGAGTGAAACCGAACAATAAATCGACTTAACCTTTTGTGGTGAAAACCATAAACTGTTGTTCATGCAGTTTCTAACTACGTTTGAAATATTGCAAACGCTAAGCTTAGATCTAGAAGAATCCACCCTGAAATAGCACTCCTAAATCACATCCAAGACGCATAGTTCATAGATGGATGCGAGTACAAGCACGTGTCCGATCCGATAATCTAAACATGCTGCTTAATTTTTACGATGTCATCCGACTAACAGTTACAAGCGATTCAATTGATGCATAATTCAATAGGATTCCACGGAGGGTGTGTGATTCAACATGCAAAAACGATACCGACAACAATTTCTTCCTGTTCGACGACTTGAGGAAAAATCGAAAATCATTTATTATTGCATTGTGTGTTTAATTTAAATAATAAATTTAGCCACTCTCACAAGAGATTATAAGTTCACAACCTTGCTTTAGGTATGGGTCACGATGAACACGTGTTTTCCCATGCAGCAATCAACGCCGCAAAGTCGTAAACTTCGGTTTTTGGAATACGGCGACGTAATTGCTTTTAATTGCGTTTTCACACGTGTAGGAAGATGGGGAGGCGTTCGGACGTGGAGTGGGTTGGGTATCTTCTAGAAGAAAAAATTGGCAGAAACTTCTACTTTTTCACAAAATTTGTAAACCAACCATATGATCAGGTTATCGCTAAAGGTAGGTTCAATCGATTGAGGGCGCCAATTTATCGTAACAGAATAACCTACAAGGTCAATTAAAATCTCATTTTTCGAAAAAATGGTATCTACATCTAAGGTTTTCGACCCTATTATTGACCTTATCGCTATTATTACAAAGAAATTCAGTCGCTTTTTGCCACGACTGTATACGTCCGAAACTTCCTCACGTCTTATCCTCTCTTTTGGCATTGAGCCTCAGACTCACTCAGTCAGACCTCTTGACTACACAAAACGAGAACAGTGCTTTGTCACGTTTGTGTTTAAAAGTTTAAAGTAGCATGGAATTTACCCGAATTCACTAGCTGGATTTTAACCACAATGTTAAATTTAAGTAAAAATAGGTATTTATGAGGAATATCATAGATACTTAAATGCTGTCGCGGTCTATATAAGATTTTGATCCATCTCCAAACGTTTAGGCAGGGTCCGCAAAAGAAACGCAATTTTTCTCCGATTCGTCGGAGGCGCTCCCTATGTAAACGTAGGCGAGACGCCATGTAAACGTATAAATCTGAATATAATATTATAAACCAATTTGCCCCAAAATGCATTCCCCTAAGTTCAAGCTGATTACACAAATTATTATTCAAACCAAATTTAAAACTTTTACGATCTATCAAATCACCATGTTATATTTACACTTTCGAAAAACTGAATTTTTAGGGAGTTTTTCTTTAAAAGGTAAATTTTCAGTTTTTTGGAATGACTAAATCAATAAGATTTCTTTGCAGATTCGCCTCAACCTTAATTTTTCAATTTTACTTTTCGATTTTCTTTAATAATCCCTTTCCAGGTTTCAATTTGATTCAAGCATTAATTTTCTGTGATTTTTTAGAAATTTATGTTTACGACTTAATGGCCTGAGTTAAGTCAATTTTCATTTAATGTTGTTTAAATTTTACTAAAACAGAGGCGAAGAAATGAGAAACAAAATTGGAGAGTTAGGTATTACTGAAAATTAAGCTGAAAGCGTTCGGTATGCAAATAGATCTTATAATGTCCTCACCATTGCATTCATATCTCTTAGGTTACAGAAAATTGTTCGAATGCATTTGTTCGAAACACAGTTGTTCGAAAGGTAAATTGTTCGAAAGGTGAATTGTTTGAAAGGTAAATTATTCGAAGGATTGTTCGAAAAACAAAAATTAAAAAAAAAACTCACCTGACAGCTTCTCGCAATGCAAGACCGATATTTTGACGAGTTCTCGTTTTCGCGCCTTCATCGAAAGCTCGCGCTAAACTTTCAACGGGCAGACTTTAAGAAAAATGTAAAGTTTAAAAAATGCAGCAGGGAATGCAAAGGAAACTAAATGCGAATGAGCTTTGCCTTATTTTCCTAAACCAGAATTTGAAGATCTTTCTGATGGTGAATATAAATTTTTCAAAAATTAGTTTTGGATGGTTAAATAAGAGCATAACTTAAAATTTTGAAAATTGTTGTACAAAAAGGCACTTGTCGTGGGTCGACTGCTTTCAAAATCTTTTCATCTTTTCAACTTTTCAACGGGTAATACAATCTAATCGTGCAAAATTTCAGCTAAATCAGTTCATTGATTTGAGCTGTATCGTGTTTTAAAAGTTCCTTAAAAATCTCGAATTTTGAGCTTTCCAGCTTTCTGTCAAAAGGGCACTAAGAGTGAATACATCTTTAGAAGTAGAATTTGAAAGCCTTTCTTTATGGTGACGTGAAAAATGGACATTTGCATTTAAAATTTAAAGGTCGATGTGCCAAAACGGCATTTCTGTTTGCCCGATTGGTTCCAAAAGCTTTTCAGATCTAACTTAGGTTACTAGACGCCTACGTGCCAAATCGGTCCAGCAGTTTTGGCTGTGGCGTGTTTACAAACTTTTTTGGATTCCGGAGACCTCAAAACGTATAGATCCGGTCTTATCTCGAATTCGAAAATTTTACTGATTGCAGTAACTTCCCATTTTTTTTAAATTGTGGTTGGTTGGGGAGGTTAAAAAAAATGTAACACGGCATAGACCTGAACTGACCTTGCTTCCCGCACTGTAAGACCGATATTGACTCTGCCAAAAGCTAGCATTGAACTTTCAACCGGCAGAATTTGGCTGATGTGTGTGTAATTATTGCAAAGAATGTGTATTAATCTTACTTTCGAACAATTTACCTTTCGAACAATAAATTGTTTTCAAACAATTTTCCGGGTACGTTACCTTTTACTTCTAATTCAGTTAATAATTGTTTGTCTGTCTTCTTCATCTTTTCTGTTTTCTATTGTTTGTGGTCAACTTCTTTTCAGGTGTTTTTTATTAGTTTTTCGGGATCTTCTACTTACTTTTTCCACCAGAAAATGTGTACTGATATTCAATTTTGCCTTTCTTGTGTTATTATTATCCTAAGATAACTATGTTACGGTTTTTACCCTTGCTAATATCTCGTTTAGTTTTGTCAATAATTTGCAAGAATTCTTTGTGGCTACCAACCTCCATCAATCTAACTTCTATTTATAGCAGCATCTCGTAAATTGCTCAAGCGCAATAGCCCCAAGAAATTATTTACCTGAGAATATCTCGACTATTAATTATAACCGGTGGTGTTATATTATTACATATTGAAGCAGTTGTGAAGGCTGCAGCGCTAATTTCCGTAGTTTGCAGGAACAGCTAGGAGGGATTTTTCTCCTTTATTTGGATCGTTTTTTTTCCAGTTTCAGCAATGAAATTTCGACCTCGTTAATGCAGGAAATGCAATTGATTGCGGACAACATTTAAAGTCAATGGTTCGCATATATCTTTTGCCCGTTTCTTTGGGCAACGTCTTGACAGAGCGAAGATCTAGAGGCATCGTGACCGGACGTGCTAAAAATACCGCCTGGCGCTGAGGTTGCATCCTGCAAACTGCAGGCAACTTCACTAATACCTTCGCAAATTGCAGGTTAGTAGCACACGCGATTCGACGCATAGGTCTCAGAAATCCTCTGTATCGGCCCATCGTTAATTAGCTGTTGACGGTATTTTTATGGGTGTAACGCGCCCACCGATTATTTACACAAAGTAAATTGAATAAACGCCAACGTCGGACTTCTTCGGGCTGATAACGCTTTCACGTTCCGCCGTTAGTTCTAGCACTGACCCAAATATCAAAACACCCCGATAATTATTGTATTTAAAGCGTTTGAAATTAAACGGATAATAGACGTGCCCCGAGCCCGGATTCCCCGACAGTGCCATTCTCAGAGTTTCTCGGAGGATTGAAATTATCACGTTGTGTGTCACCTCGAAACTGTGCCAGAATGCAGAGCGGTATAATGATTGTATTTAACCTTTAGGAGCGATAATGATTAACTTTTTTGCCCGACTTTCAGCCAGACCCGTAATCTTCGTGTTAACGTCTGAAATATGGACGATTGGCGCGAATTGTAACATCTACTCCTTCACTGAATTACCGTACGGTTGAGAGCTCGTTTTGTTTTTGTTTAAATGCCGGGGTGATGAGCATTTGCGTGAAATGCGGCGGGTTCGTCGTCTGATCGCCTCTCGGAGTCTCCGGCGGATCATGACGAGAACGCCGCTTTGGAAGTTTTACACGAAAGCATTTTGATGCCTATTCATAATTAGGTATAAATATTATTAGTCTTGTTTAAGTTTTGTAACTGGTTTATAAATGAATTACAGACGTCTAAAGTTTTATAAAGGCGTGTAAAATTACCGAAATTTATATTTTTGGTAATTAATCGCCGTAAATTAGCGGGTAATATACCAGGTACCGGTAAATTACCGCTTTATAAGTAGATTGTAATTTATTTTATCTTTAGTGATTTAAAAAGTTGAGATAAAATAACGCTTCTCGTAATTTACTAAGATTTTGGATATTTTATCGCCCGGTTAATTACATCGTAATTTACCGCAATTTACGATAATTATTTCACGCGGTAATTTTAATTCCGTAAATTACTATTTTACATCCCTGGTTGTGATAAATAGTACTTACTGATACTAAAAACGCCTTTTATTTTCAAATGACGTTTGAAGATAAAACTTATTATTATTACTATTATTAATTTCGCAGTCTGCTCCCACGTCAAGGGCTACTAAATCGGAAGAGTTTTTGATTACTTTTCAATTTCTCTTGGAAAGCTCTTGAATTCTAAATAGGCTGTAAAATTAATGCATAAGTAGTATTGATACTGTGAGACAAAAATGTTTTATAAGTAAGTTATATCTGCACCTCGGAGAACAAATTATAATCCTGCATGCTCTCAACACCGACAGCTCTAATGTGATAATATTTTTGTCAAATATTAAAATATTTTGTCTTAAAAAACTCTTGAAGTCAAAATAGACTTGCTAAATTAACGAATAAATGCTATAGTTCAAATAGTATTGATACTGAAAGACAAAAATGCTTTACAAGTATAAGTTTTCTCTGGATTTTTATAAGTAAGTTTTGTCTGGATCTCGGAGGATAAATTATAAAACTACATGTTCTCAAATCCGGCAGCTCTTAATGTGACTTTATTGTTGTTACCTAATAGTAAGTACCTTATTAAAAGTAGTTGTCCCAAAATGGTCTTGAAGTCAAAATAGATTTGTTAAGTTAACATCAAATTTGTAAAAAAATGGAGGTCCATTTTATCATTTGCTCCTATCTGCCAGTCAATTTTTCGTGTAAATAAGATGGCAGATGTAACAAAAAAACGTTTGGCAGACATTGAGACCGCTGTGTTTTCGCTGAGGGTGATTGCAAACATATCAAATTTCTCCCTACTCCCTACTCCCTACTAATATGTACAATAATTTGGTTTTTGAGTAATAACTCGCTTTCTCTTCGTCGTTCGACAAATATGGAAGTACACTACATTAAAGACTATCAAATTCTCTACAAGAAAGGTTCTTTACATTTTAACCTCCCCACAACCATATAAAAATGGGAGGTTATTGCAATCACTCCAAAATTCGAAATTGAGATAACACCAGATCTTTACGTTTCAAGGTCCCAGGATCACAAAAAAGTGGTTTTTAAAAAATGTCTGTGCGTATGTACGTATGTATGTATGTATGTATGTATGTACGTATGTGAACACGATTTCTCGGGAACTACCGAACGGATTTTAATGAAATTTGGTATGGAAGTTAGCTTTGGTCTTCCGGTGAGCCCAGTTAATTTTGTTGCGAATCCGCAGACGCCAAGTGCCTTTTTGGCACACCAACTATGAAATTTGACTGATGAACACTAATTTTTCTTATCAGTACATGAAAGGTTTTGAAACTCTGTATCTGAAAGTGTATTCACACTTAGCGCCTTTTTGGCATAAAATCGAAAAATTCGAAGTTTCGAGGAAACAATAAATAACACGCTACAGCCCAAATTGCTGGATTGATTTGGCTGAAATTTGGTAGGTAAAGATACCGTTACCCGCCGAAGAGCTGATTTAATTTTGGTGGCAATCGGCGAACGGCAAGTGCCATTTTGGCATATCAACTTTGAAATTTTAAGAATGAACTCATATTTTCTTTATCAGCACATGAAAAGTCTTCAAATTTTGTTTCCAAAATTGTATTCAATCTTAGTGCCCTTTTGGCAAAAGATCGTAAAAGTTGGAAAAATCACAGAAAACACGTTAGGCTTGTATAAATAGTAAAATTTACTTGATATTGGTGATAATATTGGATCATTCACCAAGTGGGGAGTTTCCAGCCGCTTCCGTAGCTGCCCATTTTTTTCACATAAGATCAATACAATCAGAAAAAAATGTAATGCCTCGTTTTCACATTTTTCTAATCTTTCTCGACTTGCCTTTGTTTGAGAACACAAGAAAGGCGAAAGGCTGCGGATAATTTAACAATTAATTTTTATTCTATACACATAGATGTAGTTCTTTTATTTTATATTAGGTACATTTATCAAGGAGTTCAAAAAAGTAGAAAACGGGATATTTAAAGTTGGGGTTAGTGGTAATTTAAGGGGGGCACTGATTTAAAGTGCCCTCCTTGAAATAATAATTGAAATGTCAGAGCGAATTTTCATATTTCATTTCGTTTCCGAGATATTCGTGGTGGAGAATTTGTATCGTGTACAACATAATCGTCTGCCTCTGCAAAATCAGCGCTCACGATGTCTGCCTTGGGGATTTTCTGAGTCACTATAACAAACCTGAACATTAGCCAGGGAGGCAGAAGAGAACAAATGATATAGTACCTTCACTTTTTTTTACTATTTTGAAACGTTGGCAATTGATAACGCTGCCTTAAAATAAAGGCAGACATGGCGTTTATACTTTCTTTTAAGAGCAACTGAATGAACTAATTATCGTCTTCCAGATATATCATTTTCAGCCAGAAAAATGTAAATTATTCTTCAACGCACCGCTGAACACGTCTGCCTCGGGTGTTTTCAGGGATTATATGACCTAATAAACATGTTGAAACAAAAGGCAGACGGGCGCAAATGATATAATGGACTTTTTAAAAAGTTTGAATTGAAAACGCAGCTGATTTATGGTTCCCCATGATAATGTTATTATAACTATTAATGTCTGGCAGGCGAGCAGATCATTTAAAAAATGCTGTCACTAGCCCGCTGATGACTACTAAGTACGTTTTATCTTTTATCTCGAAGAATCTCGCCTTGAATGGTAATTTCTGCAATATGCGGCAACTAGATCGGAAAAGTTTTTGTTCACGCTTTATTTTGCCTTAAAAAGCTGTTGAAGTCCATATATACTTATTAACTGGAACAAAATCTTATATGGAATAACACATAAAATATACATGTATAAAGGGTGGTGAATTTTTCGTTGCCCGGCATTGGGAACTCGGAAACCATAAGAGATCGAGAATAGGTTAAATTAGAGAAAAGTTGCGCTAGGTGATTAAGAATCTGTAAAGAATTCCCCGATATCTTCATTCGTTTCTGAGTTATCGCGAAAAAACTGAAAATCGCGATTTTAAAGAAAAATTTATATCTGTCTAACGATTGGTGGTATTCAAATGTAACTTGGGACTTTTACATTTTTGACAGTTGTCAATTCAATGGCATTGACAAAAGTTTTTTAGGCCATCCAGATTTTGAACAACGACAGTCAATTTTTCTTTTTGTTATAGCCGACATATTGGATTTTAACACCACCAGATCCACAAAAAAATTAGCTTTTCAAAAATGCAATCAATATGGACTTCTTTGAAAAAATTTGTCAAAGTTTAAGTTACATCATGCCAATGCGTATTTTATTGCCGTTGGATTCAATTGTTTTCACATGTCATAAGAGATTGAAAAAATCGGTGTACCCTTTTGCAATTGTTTTTCATCTAAGTTTAGGATGATTTTACAAAATATTCATAGCAATTTTCAAAAAACGATCTGTCAATAAAGGCCATGTTGGACACATTTTCGAAAAGCTCATTTTTTTGTCCATTTAATGGTGTTAAAACCTAATATGGCGGCTATAAGAAAAAGAAA
Organism: Pycnomerus fuliginosus; assembly: GCA_963924575.1. Taxonomy (NCBI): domain Eukaryota; kingdom Metazoa; phylum Arthropoda; class Insecta; order Coleoptera; family Zopheridae; genus Pycnomerus; species Pycnomerus fuliginosus. Next base: position 8,539,577 of record OZ004624.1, on the reverse strand, counting down.
AGTTGACTGTCATTGCTCAAAATTCAGAAAATTTAGAAAATGCGTGACAATGCTATCGAGTTGACATCTGTCAAAAATATAAAAGTCGCAATTTAATTACCACCAATCGTTAGAAAGATAAGATTTTTTTTTAAATCGCGATTTTCAATTTTTCCAGGATAACTCAGGAACGGATCTAGATAAAGGAGGATTCTTTACAGATTCCTAATCAACTTGAAAAGAAGCAACTTTTTTCCAATTTAAGTTAGTCTCCATCTCTTAGATTTCCAGAGTTCCCAATGGTGGGCAACGAAAAATTCACCACCCTGTACACAGAATAAAATCTTGTACGAAAAAGTCCAAGAATCTAGAATGGGTAACCTACAAGAATCGTTTTTGGGTTTTATTTTTTTGTGAAAAAATAAAAAAATAAATTCATATACCGGGTGACAACAAGACCACGTACGCTTCAAAAACCTTTTTAATTATTATGATAAATGTCTGAAAAAAATCACACAATGAGAATATTTTGTTTGAGAAATTCATACGAAATTGTGAAATTCAACCTGCGCCTGCGCCTAAACGGCCACGCGGAATTTATTGCCACATCAATTTTTAGTGGTAACTATGTGTGTAAGTGTAACAAATTGTCTCGAGCCATATCATAAATCATCAGTTTAGCAAATACACAACTTTATGATTAATAGTTTGCATCGCAACATTGTGTGTATCTCCAATAACTGACAGGCGAAATGCTGCCTCGTGGGCGAAATTTTTGCCTCCAACCGGATCGCGTTTTTCTCTTTGCAACTTTCAATTAAATAAACAACATGCGCAGATTTCCGCGATTTTATCTTTGCAGAATTTGTTCTGGTTATCCGAACAGGTTGTTTGCCACCACTGTCGAGGGAGGAAAATAAAGGAGATTTGAAAAAAAAAATCTACATGTGCAGCTCTTACACAACTCGCAGATCGCACAGTCAGATTGCGTTCGTTAGTGATAAATGTGAAATTACACGGAGTAGAACGCGGCGCCGGCCAACTTCAACTGACCTCACTGCCAGTTGCCCTTACGCCAATAACTAATAATTAATATAATGCTGCTTACTTATCATCGGAGGGAAAAAGTGCGGCTGGCGAGGCCTTGCCGGCTTTCGTAACGATGAAATAATTATTTTAATTATGGTTGTATGTATAATTAATGATCTAAATTAATAGTATTGGACATATGTTAAATATTAAGTGGCTGAGAGATATATTTTGAATATTTATTATTATGTTAAATGTGCGAGAGGTTGAGAAGTTTATTCTATTTTTTGACGATAGAGTAAACAATGAACTTTCGGATACGCCCCCAGTTGATATTTCTCGTTTAATGATAATCTATAACAACATAAATCTAATTTTTTGCCCAAGAAACAATGTAAAATTGAAAAACGATTTGGCCTGGGGCGATAGTTACCTTTTTCAAATGTTATAATCCCATTATCGTTGCATTTATCTTACATAACACTTCACCATTTTTCGATTAAAAATAAAAGATGGAATAGATACCTACTACTTTTAAAAAAGAATGGTTGAATTTTTTGCTTCGCTGAATTCCGCACACTTTTTACGTGCAATCCTTGCAGAGTTACCATATTTTTTATGGTTTTCATCCCCTAAATTTCATCCCCCTTCACCTTCAACAGACTTGCATACCTACGTGCATACCAAGTTTCAACAATAAGGTACTTCTACTAGTTCTCGAGATATTGCAATTAATAGTCTTTTAGGTTTTTCATCCCTAACTCCCATCCCCTTGGTCCAATATGGCCCAAAAGCAATTCCCGCATTTCTTTTTGGGAGGCAAAGCCGCACACCACCTTACAGCTCGATATCTCAATCCGTATTCAAGTTATGCAACGGACAGCGAGCGACCGAATAATCAAAGCATTCGGCTTTAAAACATTTTAACTTCCTTAATCCAACTACAATTTTAAAAAAATTGACAGTCTCGGAGACGGTAGAAACTTCTAGACCCACGCGATGGGGAGGTTCCAGCCGCTTCTTTGCTGTTAGACATAAATCTTAATCTTCTGGTGTTTTACTGCAGTCATTTTAAAAGCCTTCTTGTAAAAATCTTCCACACAAAAAAACGAATATCAAGGAAGTTGGAGAATCCTGTCTAACTCCAGTGTAATTTATGTGAAGTGTACTTTATACCACGAAAGTATTGGTCTTGTATTGGTATTGGTCTCGAATTTCGAATCCAATACGAAGACAAAAGACCAACCTTATGTGTGAAGACAAAGACCAAGAGTCATGGTCTTGAGAAGTTTTGGTCTTGGTTCTTTTTTTGGAACAAAATGTCCTATTAACACTGTTTTAGGTAAGTATTAAAATGTTTAAGAAAATAGAGACTTTTTAAAATAATGTGTCCATTATCCACAAAAGCGCCTAGTAGTAATTATTAATTGCTTAAGTTAAACACTATGACGAATGAAAATGCAACTAAATCATTCTATTAAAAATGAGAAAAATGTAAAAGAAAATCTCAAGATTTAATTACCATAAACTGCAGTAATAGAATAAACATCCAGAATCCAGATACACGTGAATTCCAACTCCACGGCACCAAGAGCTGTTTCGTTAATCGTTACCGATTAGAGAAAACAAAATCACAAAACTAGCCAAGGCCACGACTATCCAAAATCTTGTTTTGGTCTTGCCTTTTACTACCAAGACAAGACCAAAAATCTACAGTACTTGCAAGATCAATACCAAGACTCACCAAAGTCTCGTCTTGTCTTGGTCTGGCGACACCTTAGAACTCAACGATTTAGGCTGAATTTCAAGGAGATTTGACTAATGACTAATAACGTTGGAACTTTTATCGTACCGAGGGAGTGAGTTTCTTCAGAAGGATTCTATTAGAGCAGGGACAATTCCAATCAGTCAAAAATCTACCAACAATCAATCAGCCCTTGCTATTTAGGAAATTGTAAATAACCACAACCAAAACTATTTCTTTCCACGTTCAGCAACACAGGCAAAGGACTAAAGATGTCCACAATAATTCTCTCAACCGGCCAGCCGACATTAAATATTGCTGAATTTTCCCGCTCTGCCTTCTACGGGGCCCATTTCTCGAATTATAAGTACTCATCATCAGGTCTTGCACTAAAATAAGCTTCAACATCTAATCCAGTGAAATCTTGCTCGAACGACCCGAATCCCACCCAAACAATTCATCTAATCCAGAGTCTTCTTTATGATACTTCAGAACAGAGCAAGTGCAGTCGTGTTCTTCAAATTTTTCTATCATAATCAAACTTGCATTTCTCTGTCTTCTTGTTTATAACAGTTCTGCAGGGCCTGACAAGCTGCCAACGTACATACCAGATCAATGTCTTATTTAACCTTCTGCATTCTTGAATTTCATTGATAGCTATTTCAGTACTGCATGACCTTACCATTTACCAGTTTTCTACATAGTTCCTTCTTAATGCCCCACATATATCCTACTAAAGTTCTGAATTACCTTTTCTTCGTCATGTTGTTCTTGTTTTATTCTTCGCCTTATGCTTTGTTATCTTCGCAGTAACCTAAAAGAATCAATTTTCGTTTTTAACTTGATTGCTGCCTCATTAGGATCTCACTGCTTCTTCTGTTCCTTTTTTTCTTCTTCGCTTCCACTGATACTTGACCCTTTCAAGTGGTTCATCTCCTGGATAGCAATACTCTCCAGAAAATATCCTATCCCTTTATAATTCCTCAATTTCTTCTTATACTTTTTGTTCAACTCTGCTATCTGTCAGTCTTCGTTTAAGCACCTCACCCTTGTAATAATTAATGTATATACGCTCGTGAAACTCTTTTAGTCGTTCGGCAAGAAGCATCGATTTTTTTTCTCGCTCGTTTCCATATTCTTTGGCTTACCACCTCTCACGAATTTCGCACGTTCGCAATCTTTTCTCCTTCGCTCCTCGCCGTCTATCTCCCTGCTTTTTCAGACTTTCCACTTTTCTGTTGAAGTCTTCTTTAATTCTTGACTGGTATTTCAAAACCAATGACGTTTCAGTGCAAAAATTATTTTCATGAATCCTCCTGTTCTATTTCCTGCTGAATCTCATTAAACATGGCAAACATATTCATTTCCGCCGACATTCCTTTCGTTTGTGGCATGCGGCGATTGCGACGACACATAAACAAAGTCTACTTGGTTGAGCAATCTTCCCAAAATTCTCCATTTCTGACACCAATTATTGTAACGAAACTCACCGAGCGCGTGAGTTTCTTCAGAAGGATTGCAATCAGGCAAAAATTTAACAGCAATTGACTACAATTTTAATTCCGAAGATAAAGTTTATGCACGAGCGAGCGGAGCGAGCGTGGACTAGTGGATTAGTCGAAGGATCAAAATTACTCCCTGCCGGTAATAATAATCAACATAACATCATAGTAGTCCCGGTCCTGAATAATTGGAGGCCTGATCAGTCCAAAAAAATGTGTGCAATTAATTCTAAAAACGAATTCATTCGCAATGACGAAATTAACGTAGAATTAAGAAATTAAAGACAAAATTCCTTGGAAACGTTATAAAGAGTGTCCCAAAAAAAACCGAACGATTTATTTTTGGTTATAACTTTATTATTATTGGAGCCATTTTCCCCAATTTTATACGAGACGTAGCCAAAAGATGAGGCTTTTAGAATCGGCCACCATTTTCCAGATGGCGCCACTAATAAATTTTTTATGGCAGTTCTCTACAAGGCCACTTTTTGATTGTATGGAGTTGAACCATCTGTGGAGCGATCAAAATGAAAATAGTGTAAGTTTAAAGGCGATCCTTTTCTCTTTCAAAGCAACTTTACAAAATTTTATTCTGAACCTTCATGATTAATTTACAAATATTTCTGTGATGTTCTAAAACGGATTTTTTAAGATTTATTTGATATTAATTCGCTACCGATCTTGACAAAATTTTCAGAATCCTTAGTAACACCATAAATTTTCGTAAAATAACGTTAGGTACTTTGTGCAGGAATTTAACTTAAGTACTATATCGTTATACAAAATGTTAAAATAAATGAAACCCAAAAAAAATGGTCTAACATTGACTTGTTTGTGAACTGGACAAGTTGTTCTTCAGCTTATGACTGTTATAAAGCACATATTTGGTTTATTTTAAAATCCAGAATTGTTGTTTATTCCAATCTAGCCTGTTGTCTGTAGCTGCTTTTATTGCTAACATTTTTTACTAATTAGAATTTCATATTATTCTCGTTAATTTTTTAATCAAATGTGTTCATAAAAATTTGCTAGGGTGGCGCCATCTGCAAAGTGACATCATTTTGTGAAATATTGATGATGTTACTTAGGATTCTGCAAATTTTGTCAAGATCGCAGGCGAAATAAAAAATAAATCTTCATAAATCCTTATTTTAAAGCATCACAAATAAAATTATAAATTAATCAAGAACGGTCAGAATGAAATTTTGTAAAGTTGGTTTAGAAAAGAAAATCATTAGGTTCCATCCTACACTAATTTCATTTTGATCGGTTCACAGATGGTTCAACTCCAGCCAATCAAAAATTGTTCTTGTAAAAAACTGCTGCAAAAGATTTATTAGTGGCGCCATCTGGAAAATGGTTACAGGTTCTTAAAGCCTCATCTGTTGGCTACGTCCCGTATAAAATTGAGGAAAATCGGTCCCATAATAATAAAGTTATAACTAAAAATAAATCGTTCGGTTTTTTTGGGACACCCTTTAGTTTCCATGGAATTTCTATGAATATTTTTCTTAATTTCTTAATTCTACGTTAACTTCGTCATTACGAATGAATCTCTCATTCCAGTCAATTCCATTAACTCTTGTTCAATTCGATTAATTCCAATTTATTTCCAGCAATTTCTTTGCAATCCCAATTTGATTCCATTGATAAGGGATTAATTCAAATAATCGGAAATACCTGGAATTAATTGGGATTTCATGAAATTAGCAGGAATTAGTAGAATTGATATGGAATTAGCAGGAATTATTATAATTAACAGGAATCATTGGAGTTAATATGGAATTATTTGGAATTTATTTACCTGGAATTATTTGCAATTGACTGGAATTAATGTTTCATTATTAATTATATAATTGAGCATGCTGAGGTCGGAATTTGAATACGTATGTTGAATAATTAATCAACAATTAATTCATTAATTCCAATCAATTCCACGTCAACTCCAATTAATTCCAGTTAACTCCAATTAAGGCTCATTCACAATGACGAAATTAACGTCGAATCTTGGAATTAAAGGCAAAATACATTGGAGCCGGTATAGTTTCCATCGAATCTCCATGCATATTTTTCTTAATTTCCTAGTTCTACGTTAATTTCGTCAATACAAGTATATAGTGTTGTGAGTCGGTTAATTATCAAATGTTAATTAACGTTAAATAACAGTTAAATATCATAGCAAAATTGTGTTAAATAACATGGGTGTTAATTAACAAATTCAAATAACAAAATCTGATAATTAACCATTAATTATCTGCTAAATTATTCGTTGACATTTTGATGATAATCCGTTTCCAAATAAATTCCCTACATACTGAATGACCTAACCTGACTATGTGGAAGTAAAAAATTGTTACTCCCAACGGTAATTAAAGTTAAATTTCACACTGGGGTTGCACCAAATTATCAGTAACCCAAAACAAGTAGGTAAATGAAGTAAAACAAGGCATTAGTTTCTTTAGGAGGTAAAAAACGTTACTTTTAGGCAGAGCTGGGAGTAACTTTAGAAAAAAGTTACTTTTATGTAACTAGTTACAAAAAGTAATTAAGTTACTTAGTAACTAGTTACTTTTTTTCTCTCTGCGAAAAGTAACTATATCTAGTTACTGTACTGAAGTAACTTGTAACTAGTTACTTTTGGTAAGTATCTAAAGACATAAAAAAGTAACTAGTTACTTTTCATGTATTTAGTTACTTTCCAACGTAACTAGTTACTTTTTATGCAATAAGATATACTTTTACAATAATTTCAACAATTTTCAGAAAAGTTGTATTTCTATAGGCTGAGTAAAACAGAATTTTTTGATGCCATAATTCATCTGCCCATTGACATTTTCTTTTTATTTACTTTTGAGATTTTGACAGATTGTGAGGTAAGAGAAAATTTGATAGAAATAAAAGAAATCAAAAAATGAAATTGCTCAGGTAAATTTGCATCAAAACAACTAACTTTTGTGGTGTTTTTGCATTTTTCGAAAATCTCAATATTTCACCGATTTCTTCGATATTTTTGAAAATCTAGGGTGGTCGTGACTGATGAACTTCCGGTCAAGTATGATACATGTTTCTAACTCAGAAAAAAATCGTACATTCCGAATCCGTTGAGAAAAAGGTGTCATTCCACTTGAAAAAACAAAGTTAAGATCATTTCCGGTTGAACCGGAAGTGGAAAAAATTCCCTTACTATACGCGCGTGTCCCCCTCCGTGCGGGATTGGCCAGCTTTTATTTCAATTCAGTATCTTTACTACATCGAAAGATATTCAAGAGGTGGGAAGTTTTAAAAAACCCTGTATGCTGTATGTAACATACCATGATCATCAATATTTATAATTTTAGTGGACCATGATCTTTATTCTTTGGTTAGTAACGCAACGCAATGAAACTGGCTAGCTCTAATTTATCATAAATCTAGATGAACCTATTGGTATAAAAGAATTTTAATGGTACAACATACAAAGCGCAAAATATGAGTAGCTATTAGCTAGCTAGAGATTTTAAAAAATTATCCTCCTCCGAAATTGTCGAGGTATTTACTAAAATTTAAACCCAATCCCAACCGTTTCTATAACATTAATGAAAGTAACTAAATTACGCCAAAAGTAACTAAAATACTGTATCTAGTTACTTACAGAAGTATTTAGTTGCTTTTTAAAAGTATCTAGATACCAAAAGTAACTAAGTTACTTCAAAAGTAACTAAGATACTATATCTAGTTACTTTTCATAAGTAACTTGTAACTAAGTTCTTTTTTCAGTAAAGTATCTAGTTACTTCAGTAACTTAAGTTACTTTTATGAAAAGTAACTTGAAAAGTATCTAGTTACTATTTCAAAGTAACTTTCCCAGCTCTGCTTTTAGGTAGAATTAATTATTGTAGGTGATAAAGTGCCGGAATAGGTTTCTTAGATAAAATAAAATGGGTGTCACATAACTCGAAATTTTGCGAAACAGATTTATTTATAATTTATTTTTATGTAGGTATACGTAAAACGGGGAAAAATATATTGCAATATTCTTGAGAGTAATGTAATTTTCATGATGATGCCCTGCGTGAAATTGGGATGTCTGCAAGAACATTCCTGCCCCGTGAGTCCTTTCATGATTCATTAATTCAGCCAAAGTCGAGCCCGTAATTCAACACGTCCAACGTGATGCAGACAGGGCGCATCATTTCTTATTCCGACAAATAAAAAATGGTTTTGATTCGACAGCCTGAAAGTCGATCTCAGATACCATACAAATTTCACATAATCCGATTTGGAAAAAAATCGCACGTGACCTGTTTCACTTGTGATTTTTTGCGGAAAACCCGCCGTCACGCCCGCTGGAAACAAAGAGATCGAGCATTGAAATCTCCAAGACGATACGGCCGCAATTATCATCATCCGCTTTTGATATTTGTGTTAGACTCAGGCACATGTGTAATTGTGACATTGTTGCGATTCCCGGAGGGCCGAGCCAATGACATGGAACAGTGAAAGTGTACAACTTGCGATTGTTATCACGGAATGATGATCCTGCAAGTCATTTACACGGAAACACGTGTTTAAAGTGTCCATCCTCAACTTACGCCCGTTTCTAACAACGCTCATTCACAATCGTTGTCGGAAGTTGCTTACCACCTGCTCTTTTCGTGTTGCGTTATTTATCGGCGGTGTCTCGCGATTTATTGTCTACGAGAAAAATTAATTTATGATAATTTGCCGTGAAACGGTTATAGATGTGTCGATTTTTAACGGCGGCAGCTTTGAGCGGGGAAATCTCCAATTTCCTGATTCAATGATTGTTTAAGTATACACGCTTTTGTTAATTTATTTATGTGACTGTGGGTGGAAAAGCTCTCGCTTTTCGTGCGCCTGTAATTAAATCATTAACAGGCGAAAAATTACCGCCATAAATCCTGATCTGACGGCGTTTCCTGTAATTTCGTGGACGTATCAAGATCAAATTAGATAATTACTATTATCGAGATGTGAACCGTGTGATTGGGCGATTGTTTTTTGAAGACGTTGATGGAAAGGAGCTCGGTTCGATGCAAAAAGCGATAATTATCTATTTACAGGAATAATTAATTAGTTAATGGAAGTCTAAAAGACCATCAAAATCAATTTGCACCGTTATTGCTGTGACATTCTTGATGGAGTGGTTGGCAATAAATCAATTTTAATTTGCTGAAAAACTTGAGAATACATTCCAGTATCATTTTATAAACTCAAATTTGATTAGACTCGAACAAACTGAACTAGCTTTGCTGTCGTGTTTTTATCAGCAAGCATTGTAATAAGAATTTTTGCTTTTACTAAGCGAAAATGAGATTTTCTATAACAAAAAAGTGAAAAACAAGTTTAAAATTCCATCATTCACCGTCATCTACTTTCCGCTTCGTTTTCAAATGACAGTTTTTGTCATCAAATACAGGGTGTTCCTATATTCGTAGTCCTAACTCCGGGAAGTTGTTCCTTACATTATTCTAGGAAGAAAAGTTCCTATGGACATATTATGTCCGGAAATGTTTTATAAGGGAGCTGCGCCCCTTTAAAGGGGTATTCAAAAAATCAGTTTGCTGAAAATTTCGGGAAATATATGAACAATAGGGTTTTGAAATTCAGAGCAATGGTTAGTGCTATAAAGAGCTTTCTCTTCGGTTTTTCTCAGATTTTTAATAACATCAGAGGTGTGCGTTCTTGGGGGGCCTTACATATTTTTTTTAATTTTTTTTTGTTGTGGTCCTTTTTTTACCTAATAATAACAAAATCGTAATCTTTGGTTTATTCCACATAAAAAAGGTGCTCTTGTTGAATGTGGCTAGGGCGCACCATTTTCGATTAAAATGATGCCAGTTTGTTTTGGAGGCGAAAATTTGTGATTAGCACTTTGTTTTAACTACCTAAAAGTGAAAATAAAGGTGGAGGATGATTCCTTACATCATTTTAGGAAGAAAAGTTTATATTAAGATACGGCAGAAAATGTTTCCTAAAAGAGCTATGGTCCTTCGAAATGGAGTCTCATATTATGCGAAGGACCATAGCCCCCTTAGGAATTATTTACCGCTACATGTCCATATGAACTTTTCTTTCTAAAATGATGTAAGAAATCATATTCTGAGTTTATTTTCACTAATTAAGTCGATAAAATAACAGAAATTTTCACACTCTAAACCAAACAGTCACTTTAATCGAAAAGGGTGCGTTTTAGCGACATGCAACAGGAGCCGTTTTTCTGGGTAGAATCCACCACCGATTAAGATTTTATTATTATTCGATGACAAAAATGACTACAACAAAAGAAAATGTGTAAGGCCCTCCAAGAAGGCACGCCTGTGATGTTATTAAAAATCTAAAAAAAGGGAGGAGAAAGCTTTTTGTAACATTAACGATTGCTCCAAATTTCAAAATTCCATTCTTAATATTTTTCGAGAAATTTTAAAAAATTTGACTTTTTGAGTACCCCTTTTGAAGGGGCGTAATTTCCCTATAAAGCATTTCCGGACATATGTCCATAGGAACTTTTCTTCCTAGAATGATGAAAGGAATAACGTCCCGGAGTTAGGACTATGAATATAGAAACACCCTGTATATCATTTGTACCTAAAGGTTATTTAAAATTTAACTCTTAACGAAGTTTGGTTTTCTTTGCTTTCAATTTTTATATTTATAGAAAAAGCGCCGAAGTTGATTTAAATTAGCAAAATTGTAGATATTTTAAATCATTCGTAAAAAAATTTAAATTAGGTTGTTTGAAAGCTTGGTCCATTTTCAAAGAGGAACTGATGTTTGATTTATCAAGGTAGTTTCAAAGTCTTGTTCCACAACATTTACTTACTGTTTAGGACGCGTTTCGGGGTGTTACTCCATCTTCAGCTATTAAAGAAATTAACATAAACATAAAACACAAAACAGTTGCCCGGAAAACGAAAAAACGTTTGGGTCAAAGAAAAATAACAGCTTTTGAGTCATACTGTAAATTCATCGAAAGACGCTCAAACATTGAAGAAAGGCGTGAAAATTTGGGGAAATTTGGTGGGTGGGGGGAAAAGTTAGAGTCACACTAACGTCAAAAGCAGTTTGTGGGCACCAATGATATTTTCTGTTAGCACTTTTTTATAATGCCACATTGCCACATTCTAATTTATCCAATCGAAGGTCGAAGGCTTTCTCGAAGCCTACAAAGTTTAAATAATATCGTTTGTCTTTTCCGGCGCTTTTTGCTTGCTTGCTTTTAGTGGCTCAAAGGAGTTAAAAGTCAGACTTATGTCAAAAATGCTTTGGCAGCCAAACATAATAGTTATTTATGATATAAGTGTTAAAAGTGGTATTTTATTTTGTGAGAAGGGAAGTTTGGGACACGACGCGCAGCGGAGTGGCCCATCCCTTCGAACAAAATAAAATCACTTTCAGCACGCATATCATACACAATTTTTTCTACAAACACGACTAAAAGCTAAAATTTTCTTATTATTAGTTGAAAACGTGCATAAAATTCGCTGTAACTAAGGTATAGTGACAATTTGTTGTCGGGGCTTGTTTAATTGTTGTTGCATTGTCACTTTTAACACTGAGTGTTAAAAGTAAATCACGAGGTAAATCACTTTTAACATAAATGTTAAAAGTAAATGACTTTTAATACTGTTATCATAAAATGTCATTTTTAACAATTGTCAACAAACGTTAAAACAAGTATTTTTAATAGTGGTCGTAGAAAAAAATATTCTCTCGCAAGATGACGTCACCACAAAACAATTTTTATTAATTTTTTTGAGAAAAACGGTGAGAAATTGACTGAAAGAATAAACAAGCACTTGGATTTATTTCTTGAAAACTCGGTTCAATTCGTCCAATTCCCAGAGGGAATCTGAAACTCATCTCCGATAAATTAACCACACAGAGAGCGAGCACTTCCATCGACTTCCCCTTTCTCTAATCAAAATCTTAATTAAATCCGAAATTAATTTCCAAACGCCATAAATTTTTAGAGCTCCCTGTGTGGTACCATAAATCCAATCAGCGTCCATTCTCTCGCATTATTTTTAACAACAAATCGAGAAAAAAGCAAATCCTTAATGTGCAGAACCCAAAATTCATTGTTGCAGAAGATACCATGAAGAATACCTGCAGGTGCAGAGGTACCCATAAATACAAAAGTGGAGTGTCATCAGTGGCATGTAATTCAACACTCCTCGTGGGCGTTCTCGAAAAATATTTACATAAATATTAGCACGTGATAATCTGGGTACTGCCCAACTTCTAGGCTGTAATTATAGTAAATTCAATTAAACGAGAGAGCGTAATTATGACAATGATGGTAGTACTTAACCGACGTTCACCAAAATAATTGAAGGTTTGTTTGACCTATCTACATCAATCGTTACTGACACGCTTTACTAACAGTAACAGCACCATCAGGAAGAAGTACCACGACAAATAGGGATATCACTACCGTACCAAAATCCCAAGAGTGCAATTTAACCATTTTCAATCCGATCGAGATAAATATTGCGAAACATCTGGCGTTTCATGTCTCGATACAATTTCCATAATTCACCATCGGAACGTATTTTAATTGTGAAGGATTGCTTCTCGCCTAATCCGTACCATGGAAAACAATTAATCATCCACGAACGATATGGAACAAAAGCAGTACCAAGACATAATTCAATATATTATATAATTAAGCTGGTAGAATGTGTGTGGTGCATGCATTGTTGCAATTGAATATTAATGGTACGTAATAAATAATGTCTATTTCCTTAAACGTGGCGCAACTATTTACGCTACTTCATTCATGGATGATGGAAAAATCGAGGAAAGTTTACCACAGCCCAAAATGGAAAACGGTCAACAGACCTGATTTTCGTGAAAATTCTGCCGCTCCTGCGACCTCGAAAGTTGATTTACATGAAGTGAGATGTTTGGATAGCAGATTTTAAAAAAGGGAGGCATTGTTCACGGTCTAGGATTTGCTTTGAGTTACTGTTAGGCTTTGCGATTTATCTGAACTGATCTAGAACAGGCCCGCGGCCTTAATAGTATAGTTGCGGAGTTGTGGGCAAACTGGGAAGGCAGCTAATCGAAGCATATAAAGCTACAGTCATGTCTAACGGAATTTTTAAAGGCTTCAAGAGCTTAGAAAATTATTGTTCTAAGGCTTTTCAAGGAGAAGAAGACTAAAATGTTTTGCCGTCTTCTAAACTTTTAAGGATTTTATGAAACAGTTTCAAGTAAACTTGTCCATCACTTCAAAATTCTTTACTCTTTTACGATAATAAAAGTTAATTTTAAAAGTCTTTAATCTTTGTCAAAAATATTAAACCAGAGAACAAAATTAATTACTTATTAAATGAGAACTATCAGTATTGTAAGATTAAAAAGCCTTTTGTCAGTATTTTGTAAAGACATTAAATTGACAGGAAGTTCTTTTATCAGGTCAGGTCAAGCCAGGTCAGGTTAAGTTTGGTTAATTAGTACGATTGAAAAATGCTTTAATTGTATATAAAACGCTGTTAACAGTTGTGTTTATGCTTCGCTAAGTTGATATTTACATGCGGCTCCAAAACTCGCTTGTAAAAGCCCCTAACAACGCTTTACAGGCTTGGTTTTCTATTGTTGCAGTTAGCTTTGGAAAAAGTGGATGACATTTGATTTTGCTGATGACTGTCAATATTTTATAATTAAAGTGTGCGTTTAATAGTTTTGATTTTTGAATGTGTGAAATGAAAGGAAAATATGGATTTGTTGCTGGAAACGGCATTTGAACTTTACTTTCAAAATATTCATAATAAAATTTTATGCGCAGCTTGCAAGTAAGTTGTCTGTACTTGTCTTGTCGGATTATCACAATCGCTCGCTATCACTCGCTCATTAGACAATATTTCCGACTCGACTGTAAAGACTAACTTACTATACTTGTTACGTAAATAAGTATTATAATGCATTAAAAATACTGACACCATAAATAGTGGCTTTATTAAATTATTTTATTAACCGAATAATAGAGTTAGAGAGTGGAGCACGCCGCCAATTCTATCTCAGTGGCAAAAATCCTAATCTGTTAGAGTTGATGTTTTTGTCAAATATTTGTCAATTGAATTATTGTCGCTTTTTACTCTCGGACTCTAAATTTTTGAGGATTTCTCCTGCTTCTAGGTTTTCTGAGAAATCTAAGAACTGTCTGAGAGTTTTTTGTCTCCATTAGAAGCGGTAGTGCTGCAACCCAAATTTCTTTCTGAAAGTACTATAAGAAGTTTAGATAGTCCAGCATTATTAGTTGGTAGTTTTAATTTGCTACGCTATACTCCACCATACGCTTTGTTGTTAGTGTCAGTTTTGATCTCTTAAGTGTAATCGCCGCATTCGTCAAGTCTTTTTCGAACGAGTTCAGAAAATTAAATAAAATTGTCATTTCATTTTGTATTCAGACACGATGATTTTGTGAGGAGCAGGTACAGGATGAATCCCAAGTTTCGACAGGATTCTTGAGCTTCCTCGATGTTCGTTTTTTAGGTGGAAGGTTCTTACAAAAGCGATTCCAGCAAAATAGAAGGTTAAGATTTATGTCAAAAATGCTTTAAACTATCATTTTGTTTATAAAAGTTGTAGGAATGGAGTGGTTAAAACTATTGCTGTTTTCTTTTCTTCTATAATTTCTGGTTCTTTCAATTATTAGTTCCAAAAGTTAAAACTCCTCCACTTGTTCTAGTTTTCATGCTTATCTCAATGTTTGTGTGTAGTATTTCTCGTTTAGATTTATTTTCATGTTGCACTTTTCGAGTGCAAATTTCGAGGTTTTTTTTAAGTCTTTTTCAGTTGGCGCAAATATAATTATGTCGTCTGCAAATGGGCATTCTGAGACTATTATGGATTCTAATGGTGCAGCTTTTTCATTCCGAGTATGCAAATCTTCATCATATAGTAGAATTTTTTGAGACTGGCGGGTCTGGTAACCTTGAGTTCTGGTTGCGGGAAACCATCTCGAAATCATCAGTCGCCTGCATTGCAGTTTCGCAAGCGTCTGATGATTTCGAGATGGTTTGCCGCAACCACAACTCAAGGGTAGATATAGTTTTACGACCAGACTTGCCAGTCTCAAAAAATCCCACTATATCATCCATGAGTGTGATACTAATAACAGTGGACTTAGGACGCCTCCCTATCTTAACCCCTCTTGTTTGTTGTTGAAGTCATCACACCCTTCATCTTTAGGCTTGGCCAGATTTCTTCATTCGGGGCTAAGTGAAATGCTTGTTATTATTATTAATTGCGTTTCTAATTTACTTCTGAATCTCTCTTTTAAAATTCCTTCATAGAATTTGCTTGCTACCCTTACCACTCAGTAAAGATATGAGACGATAATTTTGGCACTGTAGTATGTCGTCTTTTTATATAAGGGTAGCTTACTTCCTAGTCTAATGGGTATACCTTTTCTTCTTGAGAACACTTCTTCTGGTACCAAGGATTTGCTAATCTTACAGAAGAAGGCAATTAGAGATCTTTGTAGAGTGATGTCTACAAAAAGCTGCAAACAACATTTTCAGTATTATTATACTAT
This sequence comes from Pycnomerus fuliginosus, assembly GCA_963924575.1. Lineage (NCBI taxonomy): Eukaryota > Metazoa > Arthropoda > Insecta > Coleoptera > Zopheridae > Pycnomerus > Pycnomerus fuliginosus. The sequence goes on along the minus strand of OZ004624.1, from coordinate 8,523,778 downwards.
TTCCTGTATTTTTGATCATTTCAGGTTGAATTGCGTATTGCGTCATATCCTGGAGATTTTTCGTTTTTTAATCTCTTAATGCTTCAACAATTTCTTCCATCGTTAGTTGTGTCTTGTATTGTTTTTGTTGTCTGTTTCCTCTGTTGTAACATTTTTCTCTGTGCCTCTATCTTCCAAGTCGCTAGTAGTTCCTGAAAGTATTCTCTCCATTTTGCGTTTGCTTCGGGTTCTTCGGTTTTCTTAGTTTTCCCTCTTTGCCTTTAATATGGTTTAATGTAGGAGCATTCTATAAAATAATTTTTGATTGGTCTGACTATTGCTTTCCATCTTGAAGCCGAAATCTTCAGTTGATCTCTATTTAGCTGTTTTTACTAGTCGTTTGACCTTTTCAATGTGATCTTTGTATTCTAGATACAACTCCTCAGTTTTTTCCATTTGCTTTTTTTTGTTTAATCCCTGTTTTCACTTCCTCGTTGCACTATACAGTTTGCTTCATTACTTTGTCTATTTTTGATCAAATATTGAAAATTTAGGTACATTGTAATTTTTTAGAAAATGAAAATCATGTGGCCTCATATCGCTCGAAGTGAGGAGGTTCGAAAATGGTGACTGGAACAGGAAGGGGGAAGGGTTGTCAAATTAAAATTGGTAAGTGTTGCAAAATCAACAAATCAACAACGATGTGAATTTTCAATATTTAATATTCTCTTTAATATTGAATCCAACCCATTTCATTGACCTCAAGTAACTCTTTATCATTTGCTAATTTTACTTTAGTTGTTAACTTAACAGCATGAAACATGCAGCTAAATCCTGCCCTTCTTTTTTTGACAAATAACGTACGTGGCAAAACTTAGCGAATTTTAATTCTCTAATTCTTCTTAAAGACCTTTTTGAAGCAGAATTAAACCAGCAAATTCTCAAATTCAATTAATCGGCATCAATATCTAGAATCATGGTTTATAAGAGCCGTAAATATCGAAATTAAGATTTATATCACGCGTCCAAGAGAAATTTTTCCAAATTGATTTCACACGTAGGTGGGATAATGAAAGTGTCTCAAATAATTTACAGTTATGGTTTTTTCGACACATTATTAACACTCAAACCAAAAGCTTTGTTTAATATAATAGCGCTTTTAACACATTAGGCAACTATTACTCGATCCAGTATTACGAAAACGAACAGACCCTACCTGCTCGTTATTGATGGACGATAAAAAAATCACGCGGTGAACGATGATAGCGACTCGATTTTTAATGTATGCGAAGACAAAGCGCCACTTCATCATCGGTCCTTTCGAAAGGCTCACCAGTAGTCCGTCAGGGAAATTGACGAAAGATCGGTCGGAAATGATCGATGGCTGCCATTGCCTCCGCTGGGTTGGAGGTGGATTAAAAAATGTTATGTTAATAAAAGTGTCTAGGAAATTGATGGGGTCAATTTTTACATTGATTATGATAATAACCCATGATCCCTGAGGATTTCCTATTGATTTATTGATCGTGTGGGGCCACCATTTATCCGTCCACAGCAAATAACAATTTGTGATTTTCAATTTATTTTATCTCATCCTCAGCCGTTCCGGGATTGATTTTACTGCGGTTTATTTTATTCAATGCTTAATCCTTCGACTGTAATATTGACTGATTTGAATTTAATTATTAATTATTACTGTTTATGCTCGGATGTATGCGCGTATTTATGGGTGCACATCTGTAACATGCAAGGTCCTATTTTGCATTTGCATTTCAATTTATTATGTCCATTTAAACGCAGATTTAATGAGGCAAGGAGAGGATTTCTTCTAATAGTGGTAACGCGGCAGCTGCGGCTTGTAAATGAGTTATTCAAAGGGTATTTCGAGCTGATGCTATAAATCACCATGGCAGATAAAATGTTAACCAAACGAAAAAGAATGTAAAAAATGTAGACAATTTTACATTTTTGTTAAGGTTTCAGATATTAAAAATCTTAATCTTAATAAGGAAGGGGGAAACTTGCGTGAGTGCAATTAATCATGGGTGCGTGAATAAACGTGAAAGGCCTTGACTTGCACATGACAATTCGTGAGTATGGGCATAAATTTGCCTTCTTTAAAAAGAAACCGTCAGTTGCCGATAAACGTTTCTTCACAATCATTAATAAAATTAAATATTCGATGCATTCTTGAGCTAGGGCGTGAGTTGGAGTTTGATTTTTTAACTCACTGCGTGAGTTTATTTTGATATCAAATTCTTGGGAAATAGCGAGTGGACGTAAACTTAGCGCGTGAGTATAAATTTATTTTTTATTCACGCGATTCCAACACTGATGTAATCTATGTTAATCCTGTATAATGCGTGTTTATTTTAATAGCAAATTCTTAAGAAATAAGGGATGCAAGTGAATATCTTTAAACTGTAGGGCGTGAGTATGAGTTTGCTTTTTTACTCAAGCACCCCTGACACTGATGCGTTTCTATGTTAATTTTGCATACTGCGTGAGTTTATTTTGATATAAAGTTCGTAAGAAATAGGGGATGGACGTGAACATCTTTGAACTGTAGGGCGTGAGTTTGAATTTGTTTTTTTACTCACGAGCATCTATTAATATCAAATTGTTGACGTACACATCTTTGAAAGTAAGTATGAGTTTGTTTTTTATTCACGTTCTTCTAACACTTTTTATATTCACCCCCTTTTAACACTGATGTTTTTTATGTTAAACCTGTATACTGCGTGAGTTTATTTTAATATGAAATTCTTAAGAAATAGGAGATGCAAGTAAACATCTTTAAACTGTAGGGCGTGAGTATGAGTTTTTTTTTACTCAAGCACTCCTGACACTGTTAATTTTGCATACTGCGTGAGTTTATTTTGATATAAAGTTCGTAAGAAATAGGGGATGGACGTGAACATCTTTGAACTGTAGGGCGTGAGTTTGAATTTGTTTTTTTACTCACGAGCATCTATTAATATCAAATTGTTGACGTACACATCTTTGAAAGTAAGTATGAGTTTGTTTTTTATTCACGTTCTTCTAACACTTTTTATATTCACCCCCTTTTAACACTGATGTTTTTTATGTTAAACCTGTATACTGCGTGAGTTTATTTTAATATCAAATTCTTAAGAAATAGGGGATGCAAGTAAATATCTTTAAACTGTAGGGCGTGAGTATGAGTTTGTTTTTTACTCAAGCACTCCTGACACTGATGTGTTTCTATGTTAGTTTTGCATACTGCGTGAGTTTATTTTGATATAAAGTTCGTAAGAAATAGGGGATGGACGTGAACATCTTTGAACTGTAGGGCGTGAGTATGAATTTGTTTTTTTTTTACTCACGAGCATCTATTAATATCAAATTGTTGACGTACACATCTTTGAAAGTAAGTATAAGTTTGTTTTTTATTCACGCCCTTCTAACACTTTTTATATTCACCCCCTTTTAACACTGATGTTTTTTATGTTAAACCTGTATACTGCGTGAGTTTATTTTAATATCAAATTCTTAAGAAATAGGGGATGCAAGTGAATATCTTTAAACTGTAGGGCGTGAGTATGAGTTTGCTTTTTTACTCAAGCACTCCTGACACTGATGCGTTTCTATGTTAATTTTGCATACTGCGTAAGTTTATTTTGATATAAAGTTCGTAAGAAATAGGGGATGGACGTGAACATCTTTGAACTGTAGGGCGTGAGTTTGAATTTGTTTTTTTACTCACGAGCATCTATTAATATCAAATTGTTGACGTACACATCTTTGAAAGTAAGTATGAGTTTGTTTTTTATTCACGTTCTTCTAACACTTTTTATATTCACCCCCTTTTAACACTGATGTTTTTTATGTTAAACCTGTATACTGCGTGAGTTTATTTTAATGTGAAATTCTTAAGAAATAGGAGATGCAAGTAAACATCTTTAAACTGTAGGGCGTGAGTATGAGTTTTTTTTTTCACTCAAGCACTCCTGACACTGTTAATTTTGCATACTGCGTGAGTTTATTTTGATATAAAGTTCGTAAGAAATAGGGGATGGACGTGAACATCTTTGAACTGTAGGGCGTGAGTTTGAATTTGTTTTTTTACTCACGAGCATCTATTAATATCAAATTGTTGACGTACACATCTTTGAAAGTAAGTATGAGTTTGTTTTTTATTCACGTTCTTCTAACACTTTTTATATTCACCCCCTTTTAACACTGATGTTTTTTATGTTAAACCTGTATACTGCGTGAGTTTATTTTAATATCAAATTCTTAAGAAATAGGGGATGCAAGTAAACATCTTTAAACTGTAGGGCGTGAGTATGAGTTTGTTTTTTACTCAAGCACTCCTGACACTGATGTGTTTCTATGTTAGTTTTGCATACTGCGTGAGTTTATTTTGATATAAAGTTCGTAAGAAATAGGGGATGGACGTGAGCATCTTTGAACTGTAGGGCGTGAGTGTGAATTTGTTTTTTTATTCACGAGTATCTATTAATATCAAATTGTTGACGTACACATTTTCGAAAGTAAGTATAAGTTTGTTTTTTATTCACGCCCTTCTAACACTTTTTATATTCACCCCCTTTTAACACTGATGTTTTTTATGTTAAACCTGTATACTGCGTGAGTTTATTTTAATATCAAATTCTTAAGAAATAGGGGATGCAAGTAAACATCTTTAAACTGTAGGGCGTGAGTTTGAGTTTGTTTTTTACTCAAGCACTCCTGACACTGATGTGTTTCTATGTTAGTTTTGCATACTGCGTGAGTTTATTTTGATATAAAGTTCGTAAGAAATAGGGGATGGACGTGAACATCTTTGAACTGTAGGGCGTGAGTATGAATTTGTTTTTTTTTTACTCACGAGCATCTATTAATATCAAATTGTTGACGTACACATCTTTGAAAGTAAGTATAAGTTTGTTTTTTATTCACGCCCTTCTAACACTTTTTATATTCACCCCCTTTTAACACTGACGTTTTTTATGTTAAACCTGTATACTGCGTGAGTTTATTTTAATATCAAATTCTTAAGAAATAGGGGATGCAAGTAAACATCTTTAAACTGTAGGGCGTGAGTATGAGTTTGTTTTTTACTCAAGCACTCCTGACACTGATGTGTTTCTATGTTAGTTTTACATACTGCGTGAGTTTATTTTGATATAAAGTTCGTAAGAAATAGGGGATGGACGTGAACATCTTTGAACTGTAGGGCGTGAGTTTGAATTTGTTTTTTTACTCACGAGCATCTATTAAGATCAAATTGTTGACGTACACATCTTTGAAAGTAAGTATGAGTTTGTTTTTTATTCACGTTCTTCTAACACTTTTTATATTCACCCCCTTTTAACACTGATGTTTTTTATGTTAAACCTGTATACTGCGTGAGTTTATTTTAATATCAAATTCTTAAGAAATAGGGGATGCAAGTAAACATCTTTAAACTGTAGGGCGTGAGTATGAATTTGTTTTTTACTCAAGCACTCCTGACACTGATGTGTTTCTATGTTAGTTTTGCATACTGCGTGAGTTTATTTTGATATAAAGTTCGTAAGAAATAGGGGATGGACGTGAACATCTTTGAACTGTAGGGCGTGAGTATGAATTTGTTTTTTTTACTCACGAGCATCTATTAATATCAAATTGTTGACGTACACATCTTCGAAAGTAAGTATAAGTTTGTTTTTTATTCACCTTCTAACACTTTTTATATTCACCCCCTTTTAACACTGATGTTTTTTATGTTAAACCTGTATACTGCGTGAGTTTATTTTAATATCAAATTCTTAAGAAATAGGGGATGCAAGTAAACATCTTTAAACTGTAGGGCGTGAGTATGAATTTGTTTTTTACTCAAGCACTCCTGACACTGATGTGTTTCTATGTTAGTTTTGCATACTGCGTGAGTTTATTTTGATATAAAGTTCGTAAGAAATAGGGGATGGACGTGAACATCTTTGAACTGTAGGGCGTGAGTATGAATTTGTTTTTTTTACTCACGAGCATCTATTAATATCAAATTGTTGACGTACACATCTTCGAAAGTAAGTATAAGTTTGTTTTTATTCACGCCCTTCTAACACTTTTTATATTCACCCCCTTTTAACACTGATGTTTTTTATGTTAAACCTGTATACTGCGTGAGTTTATTTTAATATCAAATTCTTAAGAAATAGGGGATGCAAGTAAACATCTTTAAACTGTAGGGCGTGAGTATGAGTTTGTTTTTTACTCAAGCACTCCTGACACTGATGTGTTTCTATGTTAATTTTGCATACTGCGTGAGTTTATTTTGATATAAAGTTCGTAAGAAATAGGGGATGGACGTGAACATCTTTGAACTGTAGGGCGTGAGTATGAATTTGTTTTTTTTTTACTCACGAGCATCTATTAATATCAAATTGTTGACGTACACATCTTTGAAAGTAAGTATAAGTTTGTTTTTTATTCACGCCCTTCTAACACTTTTTATATTCACCCCCTTTTAACACTGATGTTTTTTATGTTAAACCTGTATACTGCGTGAGTTTATTTTAATATCAAATTCTTAAGAAATAGGGGATGCAAGTAAACATCTTTAAACTGTAGGGCGTGAGTATGAGTTTGTTTTTTACTCAAGCACTCCTGACACTGATGTGTTTCTATGTTAATTTTGCATACTGCGTGAGTTTATTTTGATATCAAATTCGCAAGAAATAGGGGATGGACGTGAACATCTTTGAACTGTAGGGCGTGACTATGAGTTTGTTTTTTTACTCACGAGCATCTATTAATATCAAATTGTTGACGTACACATCTTTGAAAGTAAGTATGAGTTTGTTTTTTATTCACGCCCTTCTAACACTTTTTATATTCACCCCCTTTTAACACTGATGTTTTTTATGTTAAACCTGTATACTGCGTGAGCATATTTTAAAATCAAATTCTTGAGAAATAGGGGATGGACGTGAACATTTTTGATTCTATTAACCTGTTAACGTTAGATATTAATTTTTAAGTTATTACTGTCTCCTAAATTGACATTTTTTTACGTTCTATATTAATCCTGCATGCAGATTGAGTTTATTTTGATATCAAATAATTGAGAAATATTTTGAGGAAATAGCAAACCCACTCAGAATTAATTGTTTCATTCACACCTCGAAATCACCTTAACGCTCTCCTACGTTCATCTAGAAGATATATCGCCTTCTGTTAACATTTTTCATTGAATTACGACCCATAGCTGTCTCATAAACGTCTGTTGAAATATCATTCCTAAATTCTGATATTTCGTAACATCCTCCCGAGCCCATAAAGCCCGATCTCTTCGATACCTCTCGCCCATTACCAGCATTATTCGCTGCACTTTATGCACAATCGAAGAAATTCACAACACGGTACTTTTACGAGTTTTACACCCGTACAGTCGTTTAAAAATCGAATTGGTCATGCTAATCCGTTTACAGCATCGCCGACGTGCAGAAAGCAAAATGAACTTTGTTTTATACCATCGAAAATAATTAACGAAACACCGATACCATGAGTCAGCGTTGCATCCAACATAAAGATGCCGCTTGCAGATAGCCCGTAAAAAATCTTCATTAGATTAGGGCCCGTACGTGGCTACCATGGAAAGGGCGTGGACGAGAAAATAAAAGTTTTTGTCTTCTTGGGTAGTCAATCGACGTGTTCCGGAGTTGTTTGCTTGGTAAATGGGTCTGACGCCTGGTTCATGGGCAAAAATCGAGATAGGTAATAAAGTGGTGAAATTGTACAGCAGAACCGATTAATTAGCAAAATGAATCACCTGGTCGTAAAATAGAGAAATTACAATCGACAAAAATGTCCTCGTGGTATGATTTATGGCGAAAGTGCATAATGGGCACTTCCGCGACCGGTGGAGCCCTGATCCTGCCGCTTTAGCTGTATGTTGTGCAGTAATCAGTAATACTAACCTGATATAAAGAAAATTACTTAAAACCCCAAATCATTCGTTTTCTCTCATTAACTTTGTTTTCTTATCGTCTGTGTCCTAAATTAGTCAAGATGTTTAAGAACGAGGCGACGCAGGAGCCGAGTCCTTAATTTCGAAATGGCCACCGGACGCATAAAATGGAACGTTTTATTTTATACTGGGTCGCAATTTGTTTACTACTTATTAAGGACATCAAAAGATACTTTGTGTAAATCTAGTCATTTAGTGACAGATTTTCAAAAATTATGTCAGTAATCAATAATATTTCCACTGATTATTACAGCAATCATTTTAATTGTAATAACTTCAAAATAGATATTTATTTTATTAGTAGTTTAACTACATAAGACATTATGCTATGGAGTATGGAAGTTATACGAGTCACATAATCGAAAATCGAAAATTTTCTACTCACGTCTGTTGCGCGTCATGTTGACACTTTGCAACATTGCAAAATGGCAAATCCATAGCAACAATATCAACACAAACCTTAGAACTGCTTTTTTTTTCACGCAAATGAGCGAAAAAATGAACCGCTACGGCACTTCTTTTCACGTTTGGTCGTCGTTAAAAAATATACACTTTAAGAACGCTTTTGAATGAAAAAAGTGTGCTTTTTGTAACGAACGTAAAAAAAACATATGCAACTCATGAGGCAAGTAACATTTTTTCACTCGTCGGATTTGCGCACTCCGCCTACGGCGTCGTGCGGTAAATATCAAACATTTCTTTTCCTTCTCCTCATATGTGAAAAAAAAGAGCAATTTCTGTCAGCAATGATTGGTAGACCTTCATGATTAACATCCAAGGGAAGACGAAAGTTTGTTTCTGCCCACAAAAATTATTAATAAAACAGTTAAAAAAAATGGGCAGCTACGGAAGCGGCTGAAACCTCCCCACTTGGTGAATGATCCAATCCTATCACTAATATCACTTAAATTTTACTATTTACTATGCCTAAGTTTTACTCCACCAAACCAAATGTGTTTTCTGTGAGTTTTCTGAATTTTACGATCTTTTGCCAAAAGGGCATTAAGGTTGAGTACAATTTTGAAAACTAAATTTGAAGACTTTTCATGTGCTGATAGAGAAAATAGGAATTCATTATTGAAATTTCAAAGTTGATATGCCAAAATAGCACTTGCCGCCCTCGGATTGCCACCAGAATTAAATCAGTTCTTCGGCGGGTGACGGTATCTCTACCTACCAAATTTCAGCCAAATCGATCCAGCAGTTTGGGCTGTAGCGTGTTATTTAATGTTTCCTCAATACTTCGAATTTTTCGATTTTATGCCAAAAATGCGCTAAGTGTGAGTACACTTTCAGATACAGAATTTCAAGACCTTTCATGCGCTGTTAAGAAAAATTAGTGTTCATCAGTCAAATTTCATAGTTTACATGCCTAAAAGGCACTTGGCTTCTTCGGATTCGCAACAAAATTAACTGGGCTCACCAGAAGGCCAACACTAACCTGCATACCAAATTTCACTAAAATCCGTTCGGTAGTTTCCGAGAAATCGTGCTCACATACGTACGTACATACACACAGACATTTTTTAAAAACCACTTTTTCGTGATCCTGAGACCTTGAAACGTAAAGATCTGGTGTTATCTCAATTTCGAATTTTGGACTGATTGCAGTAACCTCCCATTTTTATATTGGTTGTGGGGAGGTTAAAAGTGATAATTTCATTACAATTTTTCGCTAATAAAGTGGTACTTTCATCACGATTTTTCGCGTCTCAGACTCAAAAAGACGACTTTCATTGTCAATACGTAAAAAACATTACTTATCATTAACTTAAAATTAAACATATTCTCACTGAATTATGAGATTTTCTTTTTTAAATTTTGAAATGCAATTTAACCAAATTTTAATCATTTTTGCCAAACTTAACCGAAATTTTCTAAACAACAGAAACCTGGAGGAATAACTATAAATGACATCATTATTTGTCGATGTTGATACTAAAGCTCTTTAAAATTATTACGACGTTGAGATGCAATTAAATTTTTTTCCATAAAAATTTCACAATTCACCCCCTAACCCCCACCTACCCCCTTCGAAATAAATATTAAATGGCAACCCCCCACTTGTGCCACATCCTTTAAAAGCTAATTTCATTGCGAAGCCAATGCCCCCTCTGCGATCAAATTTAATTTCGCCAAGCACAAATTTAAGTGTCGCCTCGAAATAAAAATCGACCTGTCCGAGCGATTTTTAATATTTCAGCTCGTTGACGAGATATCTAAGAGCTGTGTTGAAAAATGAAAACTTCATTAGGGCCCTTCGTAACCCATCATTTGAACGGGTATAAAATTATCTGTAAGTTGATGTAAAAATTGTTGAAATCGATCCACTCGTTCAAAAGTTACAGCATAAACTTGAAGGACCTCTAGGCTCATGTTCTCGAATGTAACTTTCGGACGAGTGAATGGATTTCAAAATTTTTTGCATGCGATTGTAGATAATGTTACACCCGTGCAAAGGTTGTGTCACAAATGGCCCTAATGTAATTTAAAATTCTACAACAGAGGGCGCTGAGGGTTGAATGAATATCAAAAAAATTAGAAAATTGATTTCGGAGCGAAATTTGCCATTTAAAATTTCGAAGTGGGGGTAGGTGGGGCTAGGGGGTGAGTTGTGAAATTTCGCCAAGCACAAATTTAAGTGTCCCCTCGAAATAAAAAAATCGACCTGTCCGAGCGATTTCTAATATTTCAGCTCGTTGACGAGATATCTAAGAGCTGTATAAAAAAATTAAAACTTTATTTTTGTATGTGTTTAAAGAAAAATAAGCGTTTCAACGCAGCATCCTAAAATCGTGACGTCATCCCAACGGGTAGAACTAAAACAAGCTCGAAAATAAGTGATCCATCAAATTGTTCAATTCAATTTTCAACATTTGCTTGGTGGTCGATACAAAAGTTATTACAAAAAAAACACATTTTGTAAAATTACTTTTAAATGTTTTCTGTCAACAATAATTTGGAATTTCAGTGTGTTTTGGGTCCGAAATTGATGACGGCAAGCAATTTTCACAAAATTGCACTTTAATCGCGCATAACTTTGTTATAGATTCCAATAATAAAAATCGCTACACGTGACGAGATGCCGATTACTCGCAACATGCTGGGACTTATTTTTGTAGACAAAGCCGTAAGGAAAGAAAATCCTTCTTTGATTTAGGTATAATACGTAATAATTTATTCTATTTTTAATTTTTTCAAATCCAAACGCAATTATGAAAAAATCCTCATAATGAGCCTGCCAGACTGGCAGTGTTGGTTGATTCTACAAATCGTTCAAATTCCAAAACCGTTTTACTCAGAAACGCCGGGTTTTCATTTTTGATCTTAAATTTTTTTCAATTAGCTATACAGGGTGTCCAGAAATAACGATGAAATATTTCGGGGAGTGATTCTGCAGCTCAAAGTATGCAAAGAAATTCCTAGAAACATGTATCCGGAAATCGTTCCTAAGGGGACTACGGCCTTCTGAAGGGCGCGGTTTTTATTGAATAAATCAGGAACCGCTTAAGATACAGTGACGACTTTTTGCACATTATTTAACATCACTAAGCGCCATCAGATTATGGTATCTACCAAAAGCAGATTCAACCAGGGGCGTGGAAAATAGGGGGGGCTTCAGCTTTCCCCACCCAAATTTTTTTACGTGTTATTTTTTAGACAATTTCTCACCGGAATATGGTTTCCTGACTAAAATTACATAAAAAAGCCTCGAGTTATAACACCGTGGGATCAACTGTTTTCGAAAAAATTAGATTTAAAGATCCATTTGCATTTCCTAGGCTTATCAAACAATTCTTATTAAATTACAAAACTGAACGGATTTTAAAAATTAGTATCTAAAGTAATCTAATGTTGCTCATCGATGTCAGATAGTACGCAAAAACTTAATAATGGACAAAATCAAATTCGAATTGTGAGCGCCCCCTTCAGCGGGCCCTAGCCCCCTTAGGAGCTGCAGAATCACCACCCGAAATATTTCATCGTTATTTCCGGACACCCTGTATTTTATATTTTTGGTTCATATTCCCTTTAAAGATACCAAATAGCCAAATCACAAGAAATATTTTAAATTAGTTAAGGCCAATTTCATCATAAAAAAATTAAAGGTGCTTTAAAGTCAAAGTTATGACTTTAAAGAGGATTTTGACCAATCAGTAGCAACTGATCAACTATACGCAACATTTTCTAATTTTATGAAAGTCAGACGAGGGGTCAGTTATTGGTCAGAAAAAGACTTTGACGCAAATTTTCACTACTTACATAATAATAATTAAAGTCTATTTAGCTTCAGGGAATGAGAAACAAATATTTAGTATCGTAATAAATACAAGAAAATTCCTCCAACTCCAAACAATTTTTAGCACTAGTATCGCGAGGTCGAAACTTCGAATATTTTCGATTCGTCTTAGCGAGATTTCCTCTCGGTTTCTACGAGACTCGGATGTTTATAAGTAGTCTAAACAGATGAGACGAGAGATATAAAGTTTCAGCAGAATCTTGACCTATCAAGATTCTCCACACTTCATGTCGCAATCGTTTTTGCAGTTCTCTCGTTTCCACTGTCATTCCAAGTAGGAAACAAGGAATCTCCACTATCTTTTTTTATTTTAAGGAATTTAAGGACTCTTTTATTGTATTTCTGTTTCGGATTTTGACACGCCAATTTCTTTTATTAGGTACCATAGGCAACAAAGTATAGTCTTTTTATCCAACACCCCTAAATAATTAGACAATTAGTGATTATGATTTTGTTAACATAAACAACTGGTTGCGAGGGACAACAGGTGAATTATTTTTAATAATAATAATAATAATAATAATAAAGTACTCTAATTGTTTCTATCACTATTTCAACCCTTTCTCCTGAATTGTGGAATTGTTATTTTGCATATTAACAATATTTTACTCTATAAAAATTATTTATTTTTAAATCGTATTTAGTGTTATATCAAAAAATGTTTTTTTTTCTTTAGAGATGGGGGTCGTCTGTCGGCTGCCCCATCGCGCAAATGTCGCAGGAAGTTCGCTCACCTGACTTTCCCACTTTAGGGCTTCCCAAAACGACGACTCTGATCCTGTTGACATTCGTCATGTTGGTCACAATATATCAAAACATCGCAAAACACTATCAAAGGGGGTCAATGGCAAGGTCGGTGAACCATTTAATTGATCGATCCTCGGCACCAGGGGAGTCCTCGGGTCATCGACTGCACAATTGGTCCTGAAAGAAGTCGCACGTGCAAATCGCTTTCGACAATTGTCTTGGAAGTCGCGGAACTGCAGGTCTCGCGTGCCGACCGACTGGCGTCGCAACTGGAGACTGTACCGTGAAAGACTAAAGCGTGGAGTCGCCCGACGACCGGCTCCTTGTTCGCAGATGATGCTCTTCTATCATACGCTTCACCCCACTTTTTTACTCCTTGTTGCGATACCTTCACGACAATGAGTGATTGCTCCTTGCTAATGACCAGCACCAATTACGTTTCGGTGGTGGATTCCGTCATGACCGAGGTTTTTCTCCGCGATCCCTACATGGCAACTACAACTCGAATCGCTGACATACCGCCGTATCATTGCATCAAAATCCGCTTTGCGTCTTTGTTGGCCGGGAAAAGGTTTGCCGTTTAGAATATGCAGGAAACTAGTTGCCGATTCAAAATTTAAAGACGGCGGTAAAGATGCGGAGATATCTTTTATTGACGCCTCTGTGACGTTTTCAAGAGGATCGAAATTGATCCACCTGTTACGATAACAATCGGTTCGGTCACAAAACTGGAAATAAAGTACACGTAATTAATTGCGGGCTCGATTATCCTCTTCTGAAATACCTGGTGGGCCAAGGCGTGGAAGGGTTAATTTTAATCTTGATCGAGACGGGTCACGGCTGGTGCACGGCGCATCCACCATATTTGTAAATTCTCAAGTTGGGATTCAAATCAAATTGCTAGAACAAACTTTCATTTTTTTTCAAAATGCAACGATTATATGGTTGCGTTCGAGCAGTACAATAAGCGCTCCAGTTTCATTTTAATGAGAGGCCATAGAGTGATTTAGCAAAAATTATGGTAATTATTAGATATAGTCTCATCTTCTCAATTATTAACTTTTCAAAGAAATTGTTATGCAGCCGTGTTAAATGAGTTAAACTAAGCAAGAATTTAACGTCGGAGGACCAGTTTTAATTCGATTTTTTGTATAATTCGTTGATTTTTTTTTTGGTGCTATATCTAACAAATAGGAGGGAGTAACAGTTAGATAATAGATATAGCCCCATCTTCTCAATTATTAATTTTTCGAAGAAATTGTTATGCGATCTAGTTAAATTAGTTAAACTAAGCAAGAATTTAACGTCGGAGGACCAGTTTTATTTCAATTTTTTGTATAATTCATTGATTTTTTTGTTGGGTTTATATTTACCATAGTAAATCCCTTTGAATTATACAAAAGAAGAGAATGGTTTCGACGGAATTGCAATAGAACGCCATCTTATATTATATTAAGCAACTTTTTTTATTTGCGAAATAAAATGGTGGCAAAAAGGTTGGCGAAGGGCGCCATGAAGTGGCGCCATTCGTTTACCTTTCTCAAGTATTTACCCTTCTGTTTTAACGATATGTTTTTTAACAACCAGTAGTTTTTCCACATTTTCATTCTGGTCCCAAAAAGTCAGGTATAAGGTCTCTCTCTCTAATAATAAATGTTTCTCAACTATTTACCCCCCTCAAGGATTTTTTCTAGCAGAATCAGTCGTTTTCTCACTTCCATTCAGGTCTCAAAAGGTCAGATAAGGCCTCTCTCTCTAATAAGGAAGAAACGTTTCTCAACTATTCACGCTCCTCCTCAAGGATTTGTTCTAGCAGAATCACTCGTTTTCTCACTTTTCCATTCAGGTTTTAAAAGGTCAGGTAAGGTCTCTCTCTAATTACAAACGTTTTTCAACTATTTACCCTTCCTGTAAATTATTTTTTCTAGCAGACGCCGACTGTATTTTGCCCTCCAATTTTGTTTAAAACTAACACTGCAGAGAGTGAATTTTACTCTATTTAGTGTAAGTTTCACACTAAGAAGAGTAAATTTACACTGGACTTGAAATATTGAATGGGATCACATAAGGACAAAAAAGTATTGGTTCTCGGACGCCGACTGTATTCTGCTCTCCAATTTTGTTTAAAACTAACACTGCAGAGAGTGAATTTTACTCTATTTGGTGTAAATTTCGCACTAAGAAGAGGAAATTTACACTGGACTTGAAATATTGAATGGGATCACATAAGGACAAAAAAGTATTGGTTCTCGGACGCCGACTGTATTCTGCTCTCCAATTTTGTTTAAAACTAACACTGCAGAGAGTGAATTTTACTCTATTTAGTGTAAATTTCACACTAAGAAGAGTAAATTTACACTGGACTTGAAATATTGAATGGGATCACATAAGGACAAAAAAGTATTGGTTCTCGGACGCCGACTGTATTCTGCTCTCCAATTTTGTTTAAAACTAACACTGCAGAGAGTGAATTTTACTCTATTTGGTGTAAATTTCACACTAAGAAGAGTAAATTTACACTGGACTTGAAATATTGAACAGGATCACATCAGGACAAAAAAGTATTGGTTCTCGGACGCCGACTGTATTCTGCTCTCCAATTTTGTTTAAAACTAACACTGCAGAGAGTGAATTTTACTCTATTTGGTGTAAATTTCACACTAAGAAGAGTAAATTTACACTGGACTTGAAATATTGAACAGGATCACATAAGGACAAAAAAGTATTGGTTCTCGGACGCCGACTGTATTTTGCCCTCCAATTTTGTTTAAAACTAACACTGCAGAGAGTGAATTTTACTCTATTTAGTGTAAGTTTCACACTAAGAAGAGTAAATTTACACTGGACTTGAATTATTGAACAGGATCACATAAGGACAAAAAAGTATTGGTTCTCGGACGCCGACTGTATTTTGCCCTCCAATTTTGTTTAAAACTAACACTGCAGAGAGTGAATTTTACTCTATTTAGTGTAAGTTTCACACTAAGAAGAGTAAATTTACACTGGACTTGAAATATTGAACAGGATCACATCAGGACAAAAAAGTATTGGTTCTCGGACGCCGACTGTATTCTGCTCTCCAATTTTGTTTAAAACTAACACTGCAGAGAGTGAATTTTACTCTATTTGGTGTAAATTTCACACTAAGAAGAGTAAATTTACACTGGACTTGAAATATTGAATGGGATCACACAAGGACAAAAAAGTATTGGTTCTCGGACACCGACTGTATTCTGCTCTCTAATTTTGTTTAAAACTAACACTGCAGAGAGTGAATTTTACTCTATTTGGTGTAAATTTCACACTAAGAAGAGTAAATTTACACTGCACTTGAAATATAGAATGGGATCACATAAGGACAAAAAAGTATTGGTTCTCGGACGTCGACTGTATTCTGCTCTCCAATTTTGTCTAAAACTAACACTGCAGAGAGTGAATTTTACTCTATTTGGTGTAAATTTCACACTAAGAAGAGTAAATTTACACTGGACTTGAAATATTGAACAGGATCACATAAGGACAAAAAAGTATTGGTTCTCGGACGCCGACTGTATTTTGCCCTCCAATTTTGTTTAAAACTAACACTGCAGAGAGTGAATTTTACTCTATTTAGTGTAAGTTTCACACTAAGAAGAGTAAATTTACACTGGACTTGAAATATTGAACAGGATCACATCAGGACAAAAAAGTATTGGTTCTCGGACGCCGACTGTATTCTGCTCTCCAATTTTGTTTAAAACTAACACTGCAGAGAGTGAATTTTACTCTATTTGGTGTAAATTTCGCACTAAGAAGAGTAAATTTACACTGGACTTGAAATATTGAATGGGATCACACAAGGACAAAAAAGTATTGGTTCTCGGACGCCGACTGTATTCTGCTCTCTAATTTTGTTTAAAACTAACACTGCAGAGAGTGAATTTTACTCTATTTGGTGTAAATTTCACACTAAGAAGAGTAAATTTACACTGGACTTGAAATATTGAACAGGATCACATAAGGACAAAAAAGTATTGGTTCTCGGACGCCGACTGTATTTTGCCCTCCAATTTTGTTTAAAACTAACACTGCAGAGAGTGAATTTTACTCTATTTAGTGTAAGTTTCACACTAAGAAGAGTAAATTTACACTGGACTTGAAATATTGAACAGGATCACATCAGGACAAAAAAGTATTGGTTCTCGGACGTCGACTGTATTCTGCTCTCCAATTTTGTTTAAAACTAACACTGCAGAGAGTGAATTTTACTCTATTTGGTGTAAATTTCACACTAAGAAGAGTAAATTTACACTGGACTTGAAATATTGAACAGGATCACATAAGGACAAAAAAGTATTGGTTCTCGGACGCCGACTGTATTTTGCCCTCCAATTTTGTTTAAAACTAACACTGCAGAGAGTGAATTTTACTCTATTTAGTGTAAGTTTCACACTAAGAAGAGTAAATTTACACTGGACTTGAAATATTGAACAGGATCACATCAGGACAAAAAAGTATTGGTTCTCGGACGCCGACTGTATTCTGCTCTCCAATTTTGTTTAAAACTAACACTGCAGAGAGTGAATTTTACTCTATTTGGTGTAAATTTCGCACTAAGAAGAGGAAATTTACACTGGACTTGAAATATTGAATGGGATCACATAAGGACAAAAAAGTATTGGTTCTCGGACGCCGACTGTATTCTGCTCTCCAATTTTGTTTAAAACCAACACTGCAGAGAGTGAATTTTACTCTATTTAGTGTAAATTTCACACTAAGAAGAGTAAATTTACACTGGACTTGAATTATTGAACAGGATCACATAAGGACAAAAAAGTATTGGTTCTCGGACGCCGACTGTATTTTGCCCTCCAATTTTGTTTAAAACTAACACTGCAGAGAGTGAATTTTACTCTATTTAGTGTAAGTTTCACATTAAGAAGAGTAAATTTACACTGGACTTGAAATATTGAACAGGATCACATCAGGACAAAAAAGTATTGGTTCTCGGACGCCGACTGTATTCTGCTCTCCAATTTTGTTTAAAACTAACACTGCAGAGAGTGAATTTTACTCTATTTGGTGTAAATTTCGCACTAAGAAGAGTAAATTTACACTGGACTTGAAATATTGAATGGGATCACACAAGGACAAAAAAGTATTGGTTCTCGGACGCCGACTGTATTCTGCTCTCTAATTTTATTTAAAACTAACACTGCAGAGAGTCAATTTTACTCTATTTAGTGTAAATTTCGCACTAAGGAGAGGAAATTTACACTGGACTTGAAATATTGAATGGGATCACACAAGGACAAAAAAGTATTGGTTCTCGGACGCCGACTGTATTCTGCTCTCTAATTTTGTTTAAAACTAACACTGCAGAGAGTGAATTTTACTCTATTTGGTGTAAATTTCACACTAAGAAGAGTAAATTTACACTGCACTTGAAATATAGAATGGGATCACATAAGGACAAAAAAGTATTGGTTCTCGGACGTCGACTGTATTCTGCTCTCCAATTTTGTTTAAAACTAACACTGCAGAGAGTGAATTTTACTCTATTTAGTGTAAGTTTCACACTAAGAAGAGTAAATTTACACTGGACTTGAAATATTGAACAGGATCACATCAGGACAAAAAAGTATTGGTTCTCGGACGCCGACTGTATTCTGCTCTCCAATTTTGTTTAAAACTAACACTGCAGAGAGTGAATTTTACTCTATTTGGTGTAAATTTCACACTAAGAAGAGTAAATTTACACTGGACTTGAAATATTGAGCAGGATCACATAAGGACAAAAAAGTATTGGTTCTCGGACGCCGACTGTATTCTGCTCTCCAATTTTGTTTAAAACTAACACTGCAGAGAGTGAATTTTACTCTATTTGGTGTAAATTTCACACTAAGAAGAGGTTTACACTGGACTTGAAATATTGAACAGGATCACATAAGGACAAAAAAGTATTGGTTTTTCTAAGCGATCCCTACAAGGAAACTACAACTCGAATTGCTGACATGCCGCCGTATCATTCCATCAAAATCTACTTTGCGTCTTTGTTGGCCGCGAAAAGGTTTGCCGTTTAGAATATGCAGGAAACTAGTCGGGAATCTCAAAGTTGTCGATTCAAAATTTAAAGACGGTAAAGATGCGGAGATATCTTTTATTAACGCCTCTCTGACGTTTTCAAGAGGATCGAAATTGATCCACCTGTTACGATAACAATCGGTTCGACCACAAAACTGGAAATAAAGTACACGTAATTAATTGCGGGCTCGATTATCCTCTTCTGAAATACCTGGTGGGCCAAGGCGTGGAAGGGTTAATTTCAATCTTGATCGAGACGGGTTCCAGTGCTCGGTGCGCACAGCGCTTCCACCATATTTGTAAATTCTCAACTTGGGATTCAAATCAAATTGCTAGAAAAAACTTTAATTTTTTTTCAAAATGCAACGATTATACCTTCGTTCGAGCAGTATAAGCGCTCCAGTTTCGTTTTAATGAGCGGCCACACAGTGATTTAGCAAAAATAATAACAGCAGTGCAGTGCGAGGTTCAGTTGGATCTGCGGAATAATTCTCAACAAAATTGGAGAGTTGAGTACAGTCGGCGTCCGAGAACCAATACTTTTTTGTCTTTATGTGATTTTGTTCAATATTCAATGTTCAAAATTCACTGCATGCAATTTCCATTTTTGTTCAAA
Source organism: Pycnomerus fuliginosus (assembly GCA_963924575.1). Taxonomy (NCBI): domain Eukaryota; kingdom Metazoa; phylum Arthropoda; class Insecta; order Coleoptera; family Zopheridae; genus Pycnomerus; species Pycnomerus fuliginosus. Next base: position 8,504,095 of record OZ004624.1, on the reverse strand, counting down.
ACTAACACTAGAGTGTGAATTTTACTCTAATTAGTGTAAATTTCATACAATTACCTGCACTGAATTGAAATATGGAACAGGATCACATAAGGACAAAAAAGTATTGGCTCTCGGACGCCGACTGCACTATACTTTTCAGAGAAATTTTAATAGCACGTCGAGGTATTACATCTCACTGATACTATAGTAGAAGCGGTGAAGAATATAAAGCGAGCCGTGAAAAACGTTAGTGATATGTAACAATGCGAGTATTAGTGAAATCTCTACATGCCATTAAAATTTGACAGCTTTCTTGTTCTAAAGTTATAATTTTTCAATTTGACAGCTGTTTAGAGCGTGGAACGAACTAAACGGCCATTTCATGCACGAAGACTGTCAAAGCAATACAATTTTATTTAATTTATTTAAAAAGATGAGAGAAATCGTTTACGAAAATCATGATTGTGTTCTTCAATACCACTTTCGATTATATTGCTTAAAATGCATTTTTGACATAACCCCTCAAGACTATCCCTATAAGGGGTGAAAAATGGTGGAGGGGGTAGAAAAGTCTGGGAAAGTAGAAAGATTAACTACAGTTTTGTAGAATTATCGAAAAGAACACAGAAAATAAGCATTTAAGCTAATTTCGCTTTAGGGGGAAGGGGGGGAGTAAAGAGGGATTGTGAAAATTTACATATAGCATCTTACAAATCTTTGAAATCCATCATTTTAACCTCCCCAACCCCATCACAATTTTAAAAAAATGGGAGGTTACTGCAATCACTAAAATTTTCGAATTTGAGATAGCACCAGATCTTCACGTTTTGAGGTCTCAGGAACCCAAAAAAGGGGTTTTTAAAATGTGTCTGTGTGTATGTACGTACGTACGTACCTTCGTACGTTCGTTTGTAATCACGCCACAGCCAAAACTACTAGACCGATTTAGTTGAAATTTGGAACATAGGCATCTCGTAACCTAACTTAGATCTGAAAAGCTTTTGGAGCCAATTGTGCAACCGGAAATGCCATTTTGGCATATCAACTTTTAAATTTTAAATGCAAACCCCCATTTTTCACGTCACCATAAGGAAGACCTTCAAATTCTGCTTCTAAAAGTGTATTCATTCTTAGTGCCCTTTTGACCAAAAATAAAAAAAAGTGATTTTTATCGGACTTTAAAATCGCGGTACAACCCAAGCCCCTGAACCGATTTGGCTGAAATTTTGCACATGGGGATTGTATTACACGTCGAAGAGCTGAACAAATTTTGAATTCAATCGACTCACGGAAAGTGCCGGTTTGGCACACCAATTTCCAAATTTAAAATTATTTTCTCATTTGACAATTAAAAACAAGTTTTTAAAAGATTTATTGTCACTATCAGAAAGGTCTTCAAATTCTGGTTTTAAATAGGACAAAATTAATTCGCATTTAGTGCTGTTTGGTTCAAAAAAGCGAAATTTTATAATAACAGTAAAAATACATTATAGCCCAAATTACTGAATCGATTTGGCTGAAATTTGGTGCATGGAGATTGGGTGACCCGTTGAAGACCTGAAAGGCTTTTGAACGCAATTGGCCCACGGGAAGTCCCATTTATGCATATCAACTTAAAATTTTAAATACAAGACCTCCTTTTTTATGTCGCCATTAGAAAGGCGATCAAATTCTGGTTCTAAAAATGTGTTCACAGTTTCGGCCATTTCAGTGGAAAATAGAGAAAAAAATCTTTCTCATTAAAAGGGAGCGGGCTGACAGTGGATGACATAAAGTGGCAGTTATTGGCAAAAGGTGGCAAAAGATTAACCTTAAAAGGAACATATTGTCAAATGTGATGGGTGATGTCCGAGGTGATGTCGGTATTTGTCAGAAAATTGCGAAATTAGTCAAGGATTAAAAAAATTCTGTTGAATTGACTACTATCTACACAGAATACAAAGGTCCACGCGATGGGGAGGTTCCAGCCGCTTCTCTGCTGCATTTTTTGTTTTAGATTTTATTAAGTAACGTATTTCACTCAAAAGGCAATTTTAAAAAATTGGTGACGTATGTGCTAGGGATCTTACCTTTCTGTACAATTTCTATTAGTTAAACAGGAATGAAATGGACAGGTTGGCTTGTACTTTTCGTAAAAACGTCATCAAAATTAGAACTGGTTATATTCGAAAATGCAAAAACACGTCCAAGCTCCTTTTAAAGGCTCTTTCAATCAGAACAATAGTTCAAAGGTACAGGAATTATCGGTTTTTTATAATTACCGAACGAAACGGTAAAATACGTCAATTTTGAGGGGGTTGGGAAACTGTAGGGGATAACAAATCCAGCGAAAAGTCAATTTGGTACCTGGAGTTAATAAGTTCTGTAATTACACAAAGAAACAAAGAAAAACTTATTATTCTTTTTTTTCCAAATATTAACGCCCCAATTTTCACGCGCTTTCTTTGTATTTTTCCAAAAATTCGCCCATCCGACAGTGTATTCCGCGAAACCGCGCCACCAATTTTTTTTCAGTCTTTTTAATAAACTATCAATAAAAATCTTGACTAATTTAAAGCAATCTTTACCTTTTCTCGAGCCTTTTATAAGAGGCCTCTCTTGTTCCGCGTTTCATGCATTAATAAATTGTTCCTGGAGCAAGCTCATTACCCAGATCGATTATAGGTAGTTATAATTTGCAAAGAAGGATAGTTATAAATAAATCTCTTTACTCTTGGCAACCCGTCAAGGGCATCAAATCTAGGAAAGCCAAACAACAGAAAAATGCAAACAAATTGCGAAATAATCCCAATAACAGGAACTATTGGCGCAACACCGCGTAATAATAATAAAAGCTAAGCAGCGCCAGCAACTATTCGCAAGATCATCTAAAACGCGAGCAGTCTTCCGCTTAAAAAGTCGATAAACAAATTGTCCGCGTTCACATTACGTTGGGAATGCAGGAGAACGGCGCCTGCTGCAAATAGCCGGCGCCAGGTTACGCGTTCACACGGACGCTCTTTGCTCTTTCAGGCCAGGTGTACGATTTTGCATTTTTGCATAATCGAATAATAAATAATAAATAACACATTCCTACCAATTCACTATAATTTAATTAAACAAAGATCGGGGTCACTGAATTAATGACACTGGGAAAAGAAGGCGCGAGTCCTCTCGTTCTCGAAATGTGTTCATTACTCACCAGTCGGGGTGATTTGTTAAAGTCCTTTAATAAGGTGTAAGACATGGGAAATGTTTCGTTTTGATTTTATCGCGCACCGAAAAGGATCTATTAAAATAAAGCGGCCGTTTACTCGACTCATTTACAGTAAATTATTGTGAAATAGTGGAAGAGCGCTGCTGAGTTAATTAAAAATGATCTAGGGGGAATCTCGAAATAATAACAAACATGCATTTTGCACTTTCTTCGCCGTTTTCGATTAAAATATTCAAAATTTCGAAAAAGTGATCGTTAAGTAAACAACCGCAATTTTCATTCCTCGTAAATGTCAAGCGGGGTAGGTAATGACTTTGATGGCATTTGCCGTCGGTAATTACAGAATAAATTATTCTAGGCCGAATGATTGTTGCTGGACTTGACCGTCATGTATAGGAATTTCGCAAATGAAAGTATTTTTTTGGCTAAGTGGTTTGGTGGCATAAAAAAGTGATAAAAACTTTACTATCAACAATGAGAGTAAAAGCAAACTATTATCAAAAATTTGAAATTCAAATTATACTTTCAAGATCAAATAGAAAGTTGAGTGCCAGGGTAAACGTGCCAAAATGTTTTGCAAAACAGCTTTAATGTACACTTTCAAAACACGAATTTAAACATATGCGTGAGGTGCTATTATGGTTTGTTTTTTGTTTATAAAAGTTTATTAATGTCAACGTCAATAAGCACGCGTTAAGTGGTCCAAAAAATTATGCCTCGATCGGCTCTGAAGCTGAAACACGATTGGTTGATTTACTTTGGTCAATAATTGTGAGTTTCAAAATTTTTTAGCAGAAAAACCAAAACTCCTAAAAAATGTGGTTCAAAAACACACATAAAAAATTTAATAATTGTTGTATTGCCGGATCAAAAACCTTAGTTCAATTTTTTAGAAAATTTCCATATTAGGGACGAAAAGGCCCCTTTTTGAATTTTTCTTAGCAAAAGGGCATATTATCATTGTCGAATTCGATAGCTGCTGCATTGCGGGATCAAAATCCTTAGTGCCATTTTTTCGAAAATTGTCATTTTAGGGGTGAAAAACATCTGTATTTTAGTTTTAGTAAATGAACGTGAAGGCCGAGCGCATTAGCCATCGACAACCGCCCGCACGCTCGACCTTGGTTAAATAAACAAATTCTGTGAAAAAGTAGAAGTTTCTACCGTCTCGGTAACTGCCAATTTTTAACCTCCCCACTTCACTTCACCATTTAAAAAAAAGGGAGGTTACTGCAATCACTAAAATTTTCGAATTCGAGATAAGACCGGATCTATACGTTTTGAGGTCTCAGGAACCCAAAAAAGTGGTTTTTAAAATGTGTCTGTATGTATGTACGTACGTACGTACGTTCGTAAACACGCCACAGCCCAAACTATTCGACCGATTTGGTTGAAATTTGGTGCGTGTGCATGTGATAACCCAACTTAAATCTGAAAAGCTTTTGGAGCCAATCGTGCAACCAGAAGTGCCATTTTGGCACATCAACTTTCAAATTTTAAATGTAAACCCCCATTTTTCAGGTCACCATAAGAAAGGCTTTCAGATTCTGCTTCCAAAGATGTATTCACTGTCAGAGCCCTTTTGACCAATAACTAAAAAAATCGAGATTTTTATCGGATTTCAAAATCGCGGTACAGCCCACCCCCTAAACCGATTTGGCTGAAATTTTGCACATGGGGATTGTATTACACGTCGAAGAGGTGAACAAATTTTGGATTCAATCGGCCCACGGAAAGTGCTGTTTTGGCACACCAATTTCGAAACTTAAAATTATTCTCTTATTCACCCATCAAAAACGATTTTTTGAAAGATTTATCGTCACCATCAGAAAGGTCTTCAAATTCTGGTTTTAAATAAGATAAAATTTATTCGCATTTAGTACCCTTTGGGTAGAAAAATCGAAATTTTGTAATAACACTGAAACCCAAACTACTGGATCGATTTGTCCAAAATTTGGTACATGGAGGTTAGGTAACCCATTGGAGAGCTGAAAGGCTTTTGGGAGCAATTGGTCCACGGGAAGTGCCATTTAGGCATATCAACATTAAAATCTTAAACACAAGTCACGGAAATCAAAGACGAATGCGTTGGGGAGGTTCCAGCCGCTTCTCTGCTGCATTTTTTTGTTTTGAAATTGTCCAAAAAATATAAATGACAAGATTTTGAAACTTGAAGTGAAAGTTAGTGTTACGAAAGGGTCTTTTTGATTTTTTTGGGATAAAAGAAAATTTTCCATATCGTGAAGAGGGTTGAAAAATTGTGGTGGGGTTAAAAATTACGTGCAAACCAAGTTTCAGCAAGACATCTCCACTAGTTCTCGAGTTATTACAATTAATAGTTTTTGGTTTTCTCACGCCCGCCCCGTGGTTCGATATGGTCCAAACGAATTCGCCGCCGAGTATTTAGGGATACGCAAATGTATACCAAAGTTCAGCTCTATATCTCAATCCGTTCTCAAATTATCCGGCGGGTAGTGTAGACAAACGAGCGAGCGAAATTAATTAAGGGTTTCTCGAATATATTGGTAAACCCAGCGTTTTACGAAATTTCATTTCGACATTTCAATCCGTTCATGACCATCAATTCAACAACCAAATGAAAAATTTTTGTCTTTCGTCTCTTTTTTATCGAAACTTATCTCCCGAATTAACAAGACAATCGCGATCAATGTATTGAGCAAGTGACACCTGAGCATAGATTTAAGACGTAAAATTGGGGTCGAATTAAAACTTTAACCCCATCACCGGGTGAAAGTTTCAGGTTGATAGCTCGAAGCGTGTGGAAGTTATGGCTGATTTTGTGAAACTCAAAAAAACTTGATTCATTATCTAACTGCGGCAAGTACAAATTTCCTGTTTTTGTAGCACAATTAGTTCTCGAGTTATAATAATAAATGTGATTGTATGTACAAAAGAAATGCACCCGTAAAGTGAGATTCAAAACATTGCATCATATCTCAACTGGTTTTGTAGTAATGGCAAGTTTCGTGCGTATGGGAGATGAAATTAGGGATTAAAAGTCGGAAAAACTTGCATAACTCGAAAACTGTCGGAGGCAAAAAGCTGAAATTCTCTTCAAAGTTTTACTGGCCCATTCATTATCTAGTTGCGTTGCAAATTTCATGTTTGTAGCACAATCCGTTCTCGAGTTTTAGCGGCAAATGTGATTGCTTGATTCTGAATATTTTTCAACTGCGTGTACAATAGAAATGCATCAATGAAACGAAGTTCAAAATATTGGATCGATATCTCAACGAGCTCGTCAGTAATGGCAAGTTTTGTGTGTAAGGGCGATGCAATTAGGGCTTGAAAATCCGAAAAACTTGAATAACTCGAAACCTGTTGAAATTCTTGGCATAGTTTAAATGAAAATCGCATTTTATAAATATGAAACAATCGCTTTTTAGAATTTTTAACGTATCAGCCAATCAAATTTTGATTAAACTGGAAATCATGCACTTGTGCTGATTTCCAGAAATCACCCTCGTGCTGATTTCCAGAAACCACCGTATAGTGTTTTAATTATTTATTAGTGTTAAAACAACTTCACATCAACAAAGAAAAGAAAATTGAATTACATGTTCATTGAATTGCAGTGAAACACACAGTTATTATAAATTTGTTGATTCTGTCGTTTCTGTGACGGGGAAGAAGCTGTAGTGTCAGTCAACAATTCTTCAACTATGTCGCTTCTAATGCTTTTCATTTCATGTTTTGATCCTGCTCCAGCTTCATCTGCATCATCAGTTCTTTCTTGCTCTCCTCGTAGCTTTAGCACCATTCCTTTATGATGATCCTTGTCGAGCTGGAGATATGGTTTCAAGGATGTTATACTGGAATGTCCACTCATTTTTATTAATTGAGTTTCCCCTACTCCTTTTCTTGCTAATTGGGATACTGCCGTTGATCTGCCCTAGTTGAAAAGTTCCCAAGAGTGACCATGGTTACGATGGGGATATGACCAAACATTTTGGGAATATGCCGATGACCAAGGGCATATACCCATGGTAGCTTTGATGGACCCATGAGCACCTACAATGTGCCCATAGGCACATGGGTTCGAAATGTGCACATACTGGGTATGTGACCAAGGTGAGGTCGAAGTTTTGGGAACGTACCCATGACCCACAAACTCACCTCTTGGGTACTCATGGTACATGAACATAATGTGCACTGCAAGTCCCCTTATGAATCGTAACCACATTTGGATATATAATATTAAGCCCACCATAACTTGCAAGTTTTCTAAGATTACCTATCTTATGCATATATTTTGCTTCGTGATCAAGATATCGAAAAAGTTCATAAGAATAAATCGTTTACAATCATGTATTGACCACATATGCCAAGTTCCAATTCAGAATTCGCTTCTTTAATTTTAGAAAAATCAGGAAACGTCTCAATTTACAAAAACTTGAATTGCTGATTTTGATTTAAAGCGGTTACATGAGGTCAAAGTTGACTACTGAACAACTTTTACTTAAATATTTTTTTCGATATCTTCAGCGTAACTGGACAAAATCGAAAAATTCTTTTAGAGAATTCAAAATTCTAATTTGTAATTAAAATTCGGCAAAGGAAGTCAAAATCGGATTGCAACATTTTATTCCAATAAATTTTTTCGATATCTTGATCGCGACGTAATTAAAATGTTGAAAAATATAATGGTCCTATACACGAGGTTGCCTCAGTAGGAGTTGACCAATTGAGAATAAGGTCAGATATCTACACTCGAGTGCAAGTGAGTGTCAACGATTTGTCAAAATTAGTAAACGATTCCAATGTATTTCCATTCGCCATTGCATACCTACTCGTTTTGACAAATCGTCAACATTCACTTGCACTCGAGTGCACTTCAAAAGATGCATCTCATAAAGGGTCTACATCAGCAGTACAAAAATCTATATCCCTCCTCTAAAAGTAACCAAAATATGACACGGTGCCCATCTAAAACGACACAGTGTAGGTACTTATTATGTATAAAGGTTATATTCCATGTGCGATATATCGCACCTTTTCTGGGAGATATCGCGATTTTTGGGGAGTTTTCTTGAATTCTTTAGTGAAATCCGTCAATATCTAGTGGAATACCCTAGAAATCGCGATATACCTATCTTAAAAAGATATGCGAATAATCGCACATGGAACATGACCTTTATTGGAAAAAAGTACCTACATACCTATATTTTAATCCGAATTATTATAATTTAGTTAATGCCGGGGGTAACGCCAATAGTTCAACCCCGTAGATCCTAGACACCAATTTCTGCCAATAATAAACATGAATAAGAATACCACATTTAACGTTTTATAATCGTTCATAACTGAATTCCTGCATTCGTCGTTTTAAAATAGCCGCCGAGTAAGCAGGAGTGTCACGTGGTCAGAACAACCAACGCTTGTTAAGTGCCGTGACCATGGTGACCAACGCGAGACATCCAGTGATTCAGTGTTTCTGTTTTATATTATTATATTTAATGTGATTTTAACGGAAAACGAGTGGAAACTTGATGTAAACGTGCGTGGAAATGGTGGAAATAGTTAGAAAGGTAGAATTTTTCAAAGGGAGTGCCAATATTGAGGAAGATTAAGGTAAGCATGTGTGAGGTTATGTTTAAGAAGTCGGATGTATTTTCTCTTGAATTCTCCTCTTGTTCCCCTCTTTTCGCTTAATAAATTTAGCTTGAATGTCTTTTTAGAAAGTACCGTCTTGGGAAACAAATGTAGGGGGTCATGCGGATTACACCAATAATTGGACCTGGGAAAAAGTGCTTAATTTTTTGGGGCACTTCTGAAACAACTTAAGAAACATTTTTGATGTGAACGTGCTAAATGAAATGTTACGGGAATATACTTCTGAAATGTTAATAACTGGTAAAGACTACTTTAAGGGCCGATTTCATAATAAACGTTAAAGGTCCTTTAAAAGTGACAAATCGGGAGCAGCTGTTTTGAAATGGTACTAGAGGCAAGGACACTTGATATTTGATTATGAAATCGGCCCAAAGTTACTGAATTGATTATTAAAAGTATTCCGTTGTTTCATCTTCAAAATTAAAGTTTCCTTTAAACATATTTTGGCTTAGCAATATTTGAAAATAACTACTGCCGATTAGTTATCAAACCGCCTTTAAAGTTGACTTTAGCTGGGGATATGACTTGAATTTTCACTTTATAGGAATTTTTCATTACCACATAATTTCAGATTCTGAGAAGTTACATCCTGGCAGCAGAAATTATTCCATGATCGATATACTATCAAATACCAATAAAACAATCTGCACTTGTGAGTACGTTCATACCATCTGGAGGTATTCGTCGACATCGGCAAAAAAAATAGGACACCCATGAGTAGATGACCATTCCTCCACCCCTGGCAAAATTTGGGCACTCATGGTCACGTTCCCACAGGTATTTTTGGGCATATTCTCTTGGACAGGTGACCATGGGCAGATTCTGCACACCCATGGGTACTTGCCTATGGGGATGTACCCAAATATATCTCGTGCCCATCCATGGGCACATTTTGGACACCCATGGGCACGTACCTATGGGGATATAACCAAGAATCCCATGGTCATGAGCCCTTGGGCACCTTTGGGTTATATCCCCATAGGTACGTGCCCATGGGTGTCCAAAATGTGCCCATGGATGGGCACGTGACTATGGGGATATACCCAAAGGTGCCCAAGGGCTCATGACCATGGGATTCTTGGTTATGTCCCCATAGGTACGTGCCCATGGGTGTCCAAAATGTGCCCATGGATGGGCACGTGACTATGGGGATATACCCAAAGGTGCCCAAGGGCTCATGACCATGGGATTCTTGGTTATATCCCCATAGGTACGTGCCCATGGGTGTCCAAAATGTGCCTATGCCCATGGTCATGTACTCATGGGTGTATTTTCTTTGAGTGACCATGGGAACATTTCAACTAGGGTGAGTGAATGGTTAGTTATCTTGACTGAATTTGTGTCGATACCTATGGCATTAGCTGCTGATTTCATCCATTTGCCCATTTCATTTTGCCCTACTGGGCAGTTTTTATACCATGCATTTGAGTGATCAAGCATCCAGCCAGGATTAGGAGTCAGGAACAATCTGTCCGTCGTAACATGCTTGGGACGTTTCGCAATAATTTTCTTAAATAACCTAGCAGATGCAAAATTATAAAATCTAAAATGATTCAAATCAATGTTTACCTGACTGGGCAAATAGCAGAGTTTGCAGCATCTGAGACCAAAAATTTACTTTCAGGTAACTTCTTCGCACCTCCCTGTTGTGTCTTGCTAAATAGAGGATTATATTCGAGACGTCCCGTAACATTTCCCAAGTTGTCGATTTCTTCTTTGAAGTAGTGCATACGGCAATGAACACCTTCCCCTCCGCGCCAGCATAATTCATAAGCTGCTATGCAAAAAAACTTCTTCTGCAACTCAGAAGGCGAATCGTCACCCCACAGATGTTTAATTTTGTCGTATTCGTCCTCAGTCAAAGCTACCGAACTGCGTTTTCGACTTTCCAAATTGCTCTGCAGAGCTTTTCTTTTGGCATCTCTTGCTAGTCTGGCAGAAAAAAACTGTACATCACTGAACAAGTTTAATTTCCTTCCGTAATCCTTGTAATACATTTCTTCCAACTGTTTTGCCGTACTGTTCCAAATCACCTTTACTACAGTTTCTTTGTACTCGTTACCATCAATTTTCTTCATATTGAAAGCCCAATCCTTCATAATTACGGCAATTTGTTCATTACTTGTTGATGAGTTCAGCTCGTAGCCCCTTTGCAGCAGAAACTCGTTGAACTGCTTCCAAACATAACTTTGAGATCGGACCGTATTCTTCGGTTTGATGCCGGAGATGGCTTCGTCGATGTCTCTGCTTGTGAAATTTGAAAATCTTGATGATGCAGAAGCCACAGGCGAGTCACTCATCTTATTAATACAACGTTACACTCTGCAAGTTGACAGCACAGCCAAAAATATTTTTGCAATTTTTCAATTATCTTGTTTATTCTGCAATTTCTATAGTTACAACTGCCACGAATATCTTGATATTATCGAATAAATTTTAGAGCGCGCCATAAAATTGCGATTTTCTGGCTGAATTTATTTCGTGGTGTTTTGATTTTCTTTGGAAATCTCTCCTGAACGTTTCGTTCCTTTATTGCTGCTAGGAAATCAACCCCTCGTCTTCGACTTGCGGTGATTTCCGCCGCAATAAAGGAACTCAACATGTCAGTCGAGATTTCCGAAAATCAAAACAACCACTTAATAAATTATATACGAAAATTTTGCTATTCAGCTTTGGCAATTTCATCAACGGCTTAATTCAGAAAAATTATAATAAACCATTTATATTAGATTTGCGACTCTCTGAACGAAGACAAGAATATAAACATCAGCAAAAACCTGGACCAAAAAAATTATCGCGAAACACAAACGCTCGGCAGGTCCAGTCGTGGTTCAAACGTGCGTTAAAATGGACTCCCTAAACCTCGGCGTGTTGGAAAATCTGAAATGCCCAAGTTGCCGCGAATACATGGACGCCCCAATCTACCAATGCGTTTCAGGTAAATTGAAATTTTTTCCGGCAAATTTTTTAAAGACAATTTCAGGCCACAGCATTTGCGAGACTTGCTGGAACGGCAACAAATGTCCAGTCTGCACGAGCACCTTCACGGATACCAGAAACTACTCCCTGGAATCCATAGGCAGATCAGCGTATTATCCTTGCATCAACGAACCTTTTGGGTGCAATCGTTTTTTCAAGCAGGATGAATTGCCGGATCACGTGGATTTTTGCGAGTTTCGATTGTACAGTTGTCGCTTAGACCCCGACTGTAAATGGAGAGGAACCAAAGCGGAAATTAAGGGCCACGCCTTGGAGAACCACGACGACAAGGTTTTGATAGGAAGGCAGAATTTTCGATTCTGGAAAAAAGACAAATCTCCTTATGAAGTTTTTGTAAGGACTCAATCGTCGTTAATCCCTCAGCTAATTCATAAATTTTAGCTTCGGGATTAAAATTGTACTTTACTCCCTTGATACTTATAATTGAACACATAATTTTTTCGCCAATTGTCATTAAAAAAGTGCATTTTTACTGCCGCCGGCAGTAAGGGTCGCATTTTATTGCTGCAAAAGAAGCAGTAAAAATGCATTTTTAATGACAACCGGCGAAAAAACTATTAAATTGTATTTTTGCAGTTGCTGGTGGCGTTCAAGTCGCTGTTTTACCTTCATCGGAAATTGAAGAACGAAGTTATGTATTGGACGGTTCAATATGTGGGAAAATCTGAAGACACGATCCTTTTTGGATTTCAGGTATTATTTTTCGAAAGAAAAAGTTTTTAATTTAGATTTTTAGGCTCATATTTTTACCGAGGAATTTAGGAACAGGACAATGGTAGTATCAGAGCTGTGCCATGATGACACCAAAGAAGACGTTGATGAAAACATGATGACTGGGTTTTGCGTTGCTGTTCCTTTGCACGTTTTGGAAACTTATTATAACTGTCAGGGAGTTGTCTTTTATAAAATTAGTATCAAGAAATTGTAGGTTTATAGTAATAATTATTCTGCGTTGACGTGTTACTGTGAAGTTAATTATTGCCAATTTTCTAGAAATAAATTTGGAGATTTTCCTATTTTAATTCGTACCTATCTTTTTCTTCACATTAGTAGTACATAGTTACAATGGCGAACGAATGATGAAATAGATACCTATACAGTTTTGGCTGCGCATGGCGTGATTACAAACGAACGTACGAACGTACGTACGTACATACACAGACACATTTTAATAATCACTTTTTTGAGTTCCTGAGATCGCAAAACGTAAAGATCTGGTGTTATCTCGAATTCAAAATTTTAGTGATTTGCAGTAACCTCCCTTTTTTTAAGTGGTGAAGTGGAGTGAGTGAAGAGATTTTAAGGACAAAAAGGACCCTTTTTGAATTTTTGTTAGCCAAAGGGTATTCAGGGTGTTCCAATGAAAAGTAGCCACCAAAATATTTCGTAAACCAAATAAAATATGAAAATTCGCCCGGACAGGTCGATTTTTATTTCGAGGGGGACACTTAAATCCAGGCTTGGCGAAATTTCAAAACTCACCCCCTAACCCCCACTTCAAAATTTTTAATGGCAACCCCCCACTTGTGATACATCATTTGAAAGCTAATTTCATTGCCAATCTAACGTTGTAACAATTTTTGATATTTGTTAAACTCTAGCGCCCTCTATGTTCAAATTTTAAATTACATTAGGGCCCTGGCTTCACTCCGAAATTGTATCGAGTCATGAATGATACATCTCATTTTGCTTAAACAACTCGACTAATAAAAACCCAGCTTGCTTTAATTCCAGATGGAAAGATAAGCTTTATCGAGTGAGCTTAAAATACTCCCGCCCGCGTTCGCACCAAAGTAATTGAGCTGTTTAAATAAATTGTTTTCAAATTAAAATCGTCATTAAAATGTAAAACCTGAACGAGAACCGAGTTAATAACAGCAGATAAATTCGTGTCCCTCGTTGTGAACAGTGAGTTATAGTGAAAAGGAAATATCCTTGAGGGTGCTAGTAATTACTTTTCTAACACTACCAAAGTGATGCGTTTAATTGCCCGACTATAGGTATTTTTAACGTTTTATCTCAACCGCAGGAAGAGCGTCAAGAAAAATAATCCAAGACGAAAAGATAAGAGTCCGCGTCGTTGTCAATATAGAATTGAAGGAAAAAAAACGACCTCATTGGCCAATTATCCAGTCAAAGTAAAATAAATTGCTCGCATTTAAATTGTTAATGGGCTAATTATCATTTAGCATTATGCATTTGCATGTCCGGAATAAATTGCGGATGAGTTACACACAATATTTAAATCAATATTGAGTGATGATGGGGTAGTGAACCCGAGATTGTGGAAATGACGATGCGCTATTCCAGGCGGTTTGCCGATTCGAAGAACTAGAACTGTCTCTTTGGAGTCCGGGGGGTTCCTTTGATGGACGTTCAAATCGCGGGGTCACAATTACCGGAAAACCCCCGCAGAGAAAGAGGCGCTGGTGCGTTGCGGACTTAAAAGTTGTCCTTACAGTCCGCTGCGCTTCGCCTCTTCCCTGCCAGACGTGTAATTAAATACATCAACACGACACAAGATCTATGGCAACGGTGCACTACAAGATTGCACTTTGATATTCAGTAATGGCGTGCAAGCCTACACACGCAACGGACTGTCGCATTTTAATCGACGCAAAGTTGGTGGACCTGGCCCACACAACTCCGGCTAGAGACCTACAGAAGCTTTAGGTATCTTCTTGCAACTCAAATTCTTCCAACTTTTTCTGCATAAAATCTTCGAATGAATTTCGTGAAATGAGAAGATGATGTAGAAAGAGTTGAAGGTGAATCTTTATTTCTCAATGTAAGAGTTTTTTTTTTCTTCTAAATCTTCAGAAAGTAAAGACTTTGTTTTTTCTTTTTGCTTTTCTTTAGTGTATTTTCCATCTTTAAGTATATGTATTCGAACTCCTAAATAGTTGTACTCTTCTTTGCAATTATACAATCCGATATTATATCTACATGATTCTACTGAATGTGACCTGCTAGTCCTCTTCAACATAGATAGATAATAGGTATACCTATAACTCCGTTTGCGACCAAAACGGACGGCAGTAGGCTTTGTTAGGGTGACAGAATTCACTGGGTATAGTATTTATGACATTTGTCAAATTGCATGTCACCTTCAAAATTGATGCATGTTGCCAAGTCGTAGAAAGTCTAATAATGTCGAAGAAGTGTTTAAAGATCTGAGAATTCTCCTTTTACTGAAGACTGACGAAAGACGCAATGGTTTTATGCCTTCGTGATACCCACGAAAGGATGTTTTTGGAAAATGGACTTCATGTAACGCGTGGCTGGCAGGAGCCACAGTGCAAGTTTGAAGTAAATCGTAGCACTCCAAGGCCCCAGTCAGTCGCCTTTTTCCTAGGGGTAATGGAGCCTCCTGTGGTGTTGGATTTGTGATCATTTTAACTTTGTAGGTGTACCTACCCACTTGTGGATTCAAGTGCTTCAGTTAATTTTTGTAATTGATTGAAGATACGAAAAGGAAACAAGAAATTATAATTTATTGGAAGGAAATTGCTTACAGAGATTGTAAAGGAGGTACCTGGGCGACCTGATTATCTGCTTTTTCTGTTAGACGCTAATTAGTTTTGGCATTTCTGCGTCTCAATAACTGTCAAAATCAACAATTATATGTAAAATGTGACAACACGGCTAAAAGGTTCAGTGAGACAACAGTTCAGTTACTAAATAGTGACCAACTTTGAAAAACCAAACCACAGCCTACTGCCGTCCGTTTTGGTCGCGAATGGAGTATACAGTTCATTCGCAAACCAAAGAACCACCGATATGGCAACATTAGCGGTAAATACAACAGACAACGCCGCTTTAGTAACTTTAGGGACATACGTACGATATAATTTAAGGTTATATCACCCAAATTTGACAAGTTCGCGCGGGGAAATCATCTCTAGGAAGATTTATACCTTGCTGGTCATATTTTTGCTGAATTATCACAGTTGCAGCCTAAGTAAGTACCTACAATAATTACTCTTCAAAAGTGTGTTCGTTATAAAAGCGATTTTATCATAAAATCCAAAAAACTCAAAACCAACAGAGAACAGTAATCTTTTTAAACATCCTACGTACTCTGGTTCAGCAAATTCCTCTTCACTGATGGTACCCAAATTGGAACATATATCATCATCAGACGAATCTGACTCTGCCAGGTTTATTATTATTGAATGTCTTACTACCCATTGCTTTGGCCCAGTCACTTCTAATCAGTTCCTGGCAATGCCTAATACAATTCTGCCCTTACCACAGACATTTTTGTCTCTGCTGTTAATAAATTTCTCTCCTTTCTGTCCATAATAAGGGAGAAACAGCATTCGTTGGCATTCGTTGCAAAGACTTGTCAATTTGATTTTGCAAATTTTGAAAGCACATTTCAAATTTTGAAGTATGCAGTATGGGTAACATGAAAACTCGAAAATATAGTTAAGGGCTTTTCTTACTTGACCAACCTAGCACCTCTAGCGGTGGTTCTTTAATAAATGAAGAGAGTTTATGTATATTACGTTTTATTGGTATTCCACTAAACCCCATTTTTCATATTCTTCGTATATCTTTCTGGTCAAGCAAATAATAAACCACAACGTAGAAAGGAAGACCAAAACAGAGATAGATGGACACTGTAGAAGAAACATTAAAGGCCTTGTCGGGTGGAGGCGTCTGGCTGCAAACAGAACCGAATGGAATTCGATAATAAAGGAAGCAGAAGCCCTCCATGGGCCGTAACGCTACTAAAGAAGAAGAAGAAGTGTGGGGAGGTTAAATAGGAATAGGTATTAGCAATAACTTTGCGACAAGCAATTTTTGAGAAAATCTGTTTAACAGGTCAAACTATTTTACATTTTTAATAATTTGTATCTAATTTTTATATGACTTGAAGACCTTTCATGTGCTGATAAAGAAAATGGGAGTTTGTTATTGAAATATCAAAATTGATATGCTAAAAAGCACTTTCCATTCGCCACCAAACTCAAGTCAGTTCTTTGAAGGGTTATGGAATCTATACCCACCAAATTTCAGCCAAGTCAGTGAAGTAGTTTGAATTTTCGATGAAGTTTCAAATTTTTGGATTTTGTGTCAAAAGGGCATTAAGTATGAATACATTTCCGGAAACAAAGTTTGAAGACATTTTATGGGCTGGTAAGAAAAATCGATGTCCATCAGTCAAATTTCATAGTTGTGTGCCAAAAAGGCACTTGGCGTTTGCGGACTGATAACAAAATTAACTGGGCTCACCAGAAGGCCAAAACTAACATCCATTCTCATGAAAATCCGTTTAGTAGTTTTCGAGGAATCTTGTTGACAAACGTACGTACATACGTGCATAAACTCAATTCATTTTCTATTGAAGATCTAAAATTTTTCTGGAACTGTACAACCCTAATTTGCAAGGACCTGTACTTTTGAGAATTTGGTAGAAATTTGGCGGGAAAGCAAAAACATTGCATAACCCAAATCTTCTAGGGTTTATTTTTATTTTTAGAAGCAGTGTCACAGATAAACGTACCTGGGGCTTTTTCGTGAATATTTTTCTTTGCACTTTACTCAAAACTGCATGCATACAACGGCCATTTTGGGCCAATTCAGAGCGATTGCAAAATTTTGATATTTGTCAATTTTTCTGACGTATCGCATTGAAATCGCTTCTATCAACCCACCTGTTAGTAAAATTCCTTGCAAAATTTCCTCATACCAACATAAAATTCAAATTTTGACATTCTGTCACTTCAATAGAAAATGAATGGAGAGTACATACATTTTTTAAAAAACACTTTTTTGTGATCATAGGGTAAAGATCTGGTGTTATCTCAATTTCGAATTTTGGAGTGATTGCAATAACTTCCCAATTTTATATGGTTGTGGGGAGGTTAATTAAGAAGATATACCTTATTTGTAGAGAATTTTCTTGGCTTTATTTTGTTATATAATTGTTTTGGTTGCAAAGTCAATTGAAAAACCAATTTCTTAACATTTTGAAGAGCTGTCAAACAATACGCACATCAGGGCCTACCGATGGCGATTTTTGACCGGTTATTTCTAAGAAGGTCTTTACCAATCTTCAGCTCTTATAATTATTCCGAAGTTAATGAGCTATTGACTATGGAACATATTGTCTGTGCCCATCATTTCATTACACAAAGTGAGACTTTTGTTGTCTTCGTTACTTCTCCATTTCGACCTTTTTCATTTTATCAAACACATTTTTTGATTGTTTGTTGACTAAAACATAACTATCATAATAGAGAATACTTTATGTACCCACTTACCTCGTCTCACACTAAGCACGTTCCTTTTACACCAATTCTCAGATATTCTTACCTCAGTTGCACTTTCCTCAGTTCGCAACGCGTTCCTTTTACATGAACTGAGGTGAGAATTTTACCTCCCCCCTTACCCCTGGAGCACATGCTGCAGAGCAAGTGCTTGAGTAAGATTTTTGGCTCATCTGTCAAAGCGGGTAAGTAGGGTTAAGGCGCGGTTGTTCTGTCACGAATTAACCTCGGTTTAGCCTAAACTTGGTTTGGTTGCCAAGCAAGAGCGAATTAAAACGCTTAACTCTGACCTTTAATCAGGTTTAAAACAGCAATCAGCCCTAAAAGCACTCTGTTTGAGGTTATGAATTTTTGTCGCAACTGAAGTGAGTAAAGTACGTTCCTTTTAAAGACAAAACTGAGGTGAGAATCTCATCTCAGCAAACGAAGTGATATTCTTCCCTCAGTTGTAAAAGGAAAGCGCTTAATACTGCTAAAGGTCAATCCGCACCATACGTCAACGTAACGTCAATTTTTTTTGACATGGAAAAAATACGTTTTTGACAGTCCTTGACGTTGCTTGTTTATCTGAACGTCACCATACAAAACGCATTGTTCAATATTTTGATGTAACGTTGCTTGGACGTTGACGAATCGACCTTTAAGCTGCAAATTGGCTTCTACGTAACCTATTTTTATCGACACCACTGACAACGTCATCGAATTTTGACGAACGTAGTCCGTTTGCTTACTTACATGCCAACAGAAAAAAAGCCTGAGACACAACCCCCGCGCTCGTTAATACGTTTCAACAGGGGGATAAAAAGTTACTTTGAGACTAAAATGGTAAAAGAAGGGTAGTTATACCATACCGGCCGAAGATTGTACGAGCACTTGGAATTTTAAAAAGCCCTACGCTCCCCATAGAAGCTGCGCGAAAGTCGTTGATTTCTTTATCCAGGACCCTTCGGGGGCCAAATCGTAATCAATAGAAAATGAAAGACGCACTTGTTGAATCCCAACTCGAGAAAAAATCAAACAATAAAGCGCTTATTGTGCCAATTACCTAACGAGTCAGAATCATCCAGTCACCGGCATTGTTAACGTTTTGATGACAAAGCCTCGTTTTCTAGACCATCCGCTTTGTACCTATTCTCGTGCGATGAAAGCAAACGGTGACGAAATCAATTAATAGGAACAGTAGGAACCAAATAGTGCCCTCATTGTCTGTGGCCTGAAAGCGAAAGTTAACAAAATCCAATATTGAAAAGCAATTTAAGAGCAGTATCTCACTTTTGCCATCTCGAAGAGACGAGCGGTCTGCGTGATCACATACGAACGTGCCTCTAGCCCGCTCCATGTAACAGCATTAGCATTGACCTATGCGTTACTTTATTATGGAGGTCAAGAGTCGCATCATTAACCCCGTGCAGTACAACCCTTTTTATTACGTCTGCATTATAGATATTATTTCAATGAATCCTTTATTGGTTGCGACAACGTCTGAGATTTCCGTGATGTCTTCCTCAACGTCTCTAATTACTTTAACTGTTCTTTTCGCATAATTACGGGGTATTGGTTTCAAATCGATTGATTTTGCGGTTAACTCGAGTCGAGGTGTTAGGAAAAACTTTGAGGGATTGCATAACAAACTACCGGTACTGAAAGCTGTCTATTGTTTCAGTAAAGCACTCTCCTGTAAATAAATAAACCAATTAACAGAGTATTAATATTGCTTCCTGCTAGAAACACGTTTTTAGTTGCTCTCCTGCACGACAGTTGTCAGGAGGTGTTTGCTGTGGCGTGTCGCACTTTGTAATTTTGACATTTGACTAATGAAGAAAAAGAGACCAACACGCGCTTATCTAATCTTGTAGGAAGTTAGTCTGTGCTCTTGCGGTTCGCTGCGACGAGTACAGATGAAGCTGTTTCTAATCCGGATCCTACAGCGTGGGCGGATTAGAAACCGCAGTAGTGAAAGAAAATTGCAACAATAGTACACTTGGGGCGCATCTGATTTTCCAGCTTTTATACGATCTCTACTGGTGAGCCAGGAAGTGTGTCGAAAAATCACCGTAATTGATGGTACCGGCGAGTACTGGAAAGCAATTCCAATAATACTTTCTATCTTTTGATAACAGCTATTTTTGATCTTGTTCACGATATGAAGTCATCTATGACAAACGACCAACCCGCGGTGACTTTTCATGGTGAACGCAGGAAATCATTCAAAGTACCTATACACTTTTAATCTTTCTGAATGAGATTAATTCGAGCCTATTACTTCTTAATTTGACATCGTTCCCTCGGGTTGTTGGGTGTACACCGCACGGGGAGGTCCCCCGACTTGAATATTTAAATAAATGTCTTCCACCTAGTCATTACGGCATTAGAGGAGATGGCTGAAGCTGCGGAGCTGTGACGGTAAAAAACGAAAAGTGAAACTTTTAGGAATCTACTAGCGACGCTGAGCTGAACATCAAATTACCTTTGAGCGTAAATAACTAGAAAGACTCGCGAGTGCAACAATTAGAAGAGGCAACGAACCACGTAAAATTAATGGTTTAGTTACACGATTCGTACGAGATTTGAAAAATTCTACGCCATTTTGGAGCCAAGTGTTATCAATATGGGCCGGTCCTGACAGCCTGCAACCACGATAGATGTGTAGCAATCACTGTAATATATGGTAAAAACTTTGTACCGGTTTGTACAGTGTACACCTGATGGGTATATGAAAAGTTGTTCGGCTTATAGTCTGCACTTTTTTTGAAACGCGCTTTTTAAAACAGTCGGACAGTGACTTTCTTAGTAACTTTTTTGTGGTGAAGTTTAGGTATTTTTTTGTTGTGAGTAGTTGTGAGGTTAGAGGTGTCTTTGTTGTGAGGTTAGGTTACGGACAGCGTCTAGCGTGCGTGCCTGCATAATCTAAAGGGCCAAAGTAAACAAAAATCCCTGTACCACCAACTGAAATCTCCCTAAAACTCTGGGACATAATATATTTTAGTTAAAATGTTAAAATGATGTTTATTAGTAAATTACGGCATTTTGTCCGACTGATTCTACATGATGTCACGACATAAAGAGTTCTGTATTATTACTAAGGTTGGACAAAAGCATATTTGCATCCCAAGTAGCACAATTGGTATATCTAATGGTTGCTTAAACGTTTATAAAACTTTTCTTGTAACTGTATATTTATACTTTAGAGTTATATAGATACAACCCTTTATATGCAAAGTGGGGAATCTATAGATGCTACTTTGCGACGTTGTATTAGCCCTTTAAATCAGTTTTAGAGTGTAAAATAACATCGTTACTATAACGTTTTTACAACTATTATTATCACCCATTAAACACTCACCTAAACGTTAACTTATTCACTTCACAATAACTTTTATACAACCTTAACAAAGAAGTTGTATCAACTACGTAAGGACTACAACTAAGAGAGTTGTATTAACTACTCAAGAATTGTAATACATATTTTAGTTATTTAAACAACCTGAAGACTTAATTATATGTAAGGGTTTTAAAATCTATTTAAAAGTATAAAAACACTGTAATAAATAAATCAATTGAGGCAGTGGGGATATAGTCTGCGAGTGATATAGCAGTTATTCATATTATAGAGGTTCAACTTAGTCCTAAAAAATATATCCTTGCCTTCCATTATTATATTGACAATGGAAATGAAATAACAAATTAGTGGAAAAATATGATAGTTCTACCCTCAAAATAATTTGTGCGCCCTTAAAATACTGAAATATACAAGAAAATAATATATTTTTTTAAATCTCGGTTATAAAATAACTCTGACATTGTTATTGTAAAATCGATAAATAAGTTGAGGAAATCTATTTCCGTGTCAATCTTACAATTAGGGTCAATCCATTGATATTCAACAAATCCGGATGGCTCATAATTTTAAATTCTCACCATATTCACACAAAACATTCCTTTTTACGTTAGATTTACGAATTCGGGCTTGATTTACCAATTTCTTGCCCCATTTGTCAATAAAAAATTTTAAATCGAGTGATTTACTTTAATATAAGGCTTTAGCAATTTAATTATTGTTCATACCTTTGCTGATGGAACTACATTTAATTATATATCGTTCGAAAGCTGAGACAATAAGGACTACAATCGGTCTTTTACCACTGATCGAAATCTACGGGTACCTCTCTTAAAGGAAATTGAACCAACTGTTTTTAAACTGAATTTTTCATGATTTTAATTTTTTTTTAAATCGCTAAAGCCCGAAATATTGGGGCCATTTTTTTTTTAGTGAAAGTAAAGAAGACTCTTATTTCATAGCCACAGTTTTATACGCGGAGTCGCTTAGTTACGTCCCCAAAAAATATCACGAACTTGGCTCATTTCGCAATTTTACCACTATTTGAATTCTTATATCTCCGGTGGGGGACCAGATAAAAATATGAAATTTTGACACAAAAGAGCCTTCAACCGATTTAGTTAGATGCCGTAATCTCATCTTTGAGATTCATCTATAAGTATTTTTTTTGCGGCCTTAAAAATCGTCTAAATCGGTGTGTTCAATATCATTTTGTGACGAAACAAATGGCCGTTTCTATTCTATAGCAAAAAGTTACCATTAAGTTGAATATTTTTGACAAGTAGTTCTAGTCCTCATATATTTTAAGAGTTGTGACACGTCTACGTTTCAACTTAATTGAAATTTGCTCAAATTTGTCAGCGAAGGACGTAACATCTCATCCGGAGTCAAGATATGGTTATCCATTGGATATTGTAGACCTGCTCTTTGTATTAATCGTTTCACGGTTCCTCCAACGCCATCATCGCAGGCACCCTTACCATGTAATGTAGCGAAAAAGTTCCATTCAACATCCATGCCAATATTTTCGAAGGCTCACGACTTCTTTTAAATTTTTGTATTGTCCATCCAACAACACTCCCAAGTGTTATATTACGTCCTTCGCTGACAAATTTGCGCAAATTTCGATTAAGTGTAAACTTAGACGTGTCACAAGTCAAATAACAATATACAGACCTTCATTATTTCTATTATGAGGAATTCTTTATTTATTTGTTTATAATTCTTGCGAACAAAACTCTTAAAATATATGACAACTATAACTACTTGACAAAAATATTCGACTTAATAACTTTTTGCTATAGAAACGACCATTTGTTTCGTGTCAAAATGATATTGAACACGTCGATTTAGACGATTTTT
The DNA here is from genome assembly GCA_963924575.1 of Pycnomerus fuliginosus. Lineage (NCBI taxonomy): Eukaryota > Metazoa > Arthropoda > Insecta > Coleoptera > Zopheridae > Pycnomerus > Pycnomerus fuliginosus. Next base: position 8,480,808 of record OZ004624.1, on the reverse strand, counting down.
AAGGCCGCAAAAAAAATACTTATAGATGAATCTCAAAGATGAGATTTCGGTATTTAATTAAATCGGTTGAAGGCTCTTTTGTGTCAAAATTTCATATATTTATCTGGTCCCCCACCGGAGATATGACAATTCAAATAGTGGTAAAATTGCGAAATGAGCCAAGTTAGTGATTTTTTTTGGGGACGTAACTAAGCGACTACACGTATGAAACTGTGGCTATGAAATAAGAGCCTTCTTCACTTTCACCAAAAAAAAAATGGCCCTAATATTTCGGGCTTTAGCGATAAAAAAAATAAATAAAATCATTGAAAAATTCAGTTTAAAAACAGGAGTTTCAATTTCCTTTAAGAGAGGTACCCGTAGATTTCGATCAGTGGTAAAAGACTGATTGAAGTCCTTATTGTTTCAGCTTTCGAACGATATATAATTAAATGTAGTTCCATCAGCAAAGGTATGAAAAATAATTAAATTGCTAAAGCCTTATATTAAAGCAAATCACTCGATTTAAATTTTTTTATTAACAAATGAGGCAAAAAATTGGTAAATCAAGCCCGAATTCGTAAATCTAACGTAAAAAGGAAAGTTTTGTGTGAATATGGTGAGAATTTAAAATTATGAGCCATCCGGATTTGTTGAATATCAATGGATTGACCCAATATTAGGACCAAATTATGCCCGAGAGATCATTTTTGCATACTCTGAATATGTGGCCTACAATATGGTGTTCTATCCCTCGTAGACCTAGTACAAAATCTTTCTTAAATAATGGCTGCTGCCCTTTATCCGTTTTTACGTTGTAATAACCACACACAGACTATAAATTAACTCATTAAGCCTGAATATTTATAACTTTTCGTCTTAACTGGGGCCATAATAAATCACTTTTCCTAAAATTATTCTTAACAATAATAACTAATAAGAGCAAGATTATAAGGACTAACTTTTAACCGACAAAAAATTTGAATTCGATATAATTATACCATATACATATACAACTCTAATATAACTAATGCAAAAAAGGTATTTTTCAAAACGTCGCAAAAACTGAAAGTTTAAGCCACATAGCAACTTTAGTTAAAAAAATATATAGCGACGTCAACAAAACCTAAAATGAAAACAGCAATATAACTTACATAAAACAAGTTTTGTAAAGGTCGAAATAACTAAAATTAAAACCATTTAATGATTATTTAAGAGGGCGTTGTAATAATGTTGTTAAATAGGAAAATAAAACTAAGATATGACTTTCACATAAAACACGTATTTAAAACGTTTACTCAACTGAAAATTAAGACCACATACCAACTTCCTTATAAGACGTCATATAGCCGTTTATATAACTTACAGACTTAAGAGTTTTAATTGCATCTTAAATAATGTTGTAACGCAGTCATTGAAACTCAAAACAGTTTTAGAAGAGTTATTAACTTTATGGTTGATGGATTGAAAGATAATTTGTGTTGTAAAGACGTTTTAAAAAGTTCTCGTAACTGTCCTATAACTTTGTGCTGCTTGGGATGTTTCTCCTAAAGGCTCATAGGTACCTATTAAGCCCACGTTAAGTAGCATGTGATGTTTTCATTTTTTATTTCATAAATTCATTTTGCATGTATAGCATATATCAAGGTTTTACGGTATACAGCATACGTTACGTTATATTTGAGCACATTTCAGCATAAAGCTGCATGTTTTCGGCTGTTTAAAGTTGCTCTCCGGAATATTTCTAGAAAATTTAAATTAATAAAAATTATTAAAAATTACACTGGCAGCGAGGGTACCCCTGAAGCCGGAAACTATTATCATTAACAAACCAATTTGTAGGGACTACCTCGGGGATTTCACTGACCCCTATTATCGCGTTTTCTTCGAAAAGAATTTACATAAAAACAATATTTAGTTCTAACATGGTTGGCCCAATGAATAGCAAATTTTGATTGTATATGTACATAATTTAGTAATAAAATGACATAAATTGAATAAACAAAGTTAGGAGGGTGCAAAAGGAGTATATTTTAAAGATCTACAAGTTTCAAAACTTCAGGTAACCCCTTTTTTTCGCTCTGGCTATACTGGACTAACAAGCTATCGGAAAAAATCACAAAGACCAATTGAAAAGCTCAAGCGGATCGTGAAATATAGGCGGCCATTTTTCAAGATGGCGTGTAAAACAGTCAGATTTCGAAAAAATTACAAGGACTTTCTTTTCACCACTTTATTATTATCTAAATGCCAGATTTCAGCCATCTTTTGAAGGGATTGTTATGATGACGTAAAATTTACGACTAGATACAACAAAAAGACCACTACCATAAGTGCAAGCCCATGGCAATGCAATACCACGGCCGGGCGCACCGCACAAGTCGGCATTATTTTAAACAGTACCTACTACATTAACAAGTCCACATTTTTAAATTTTCAACTACGCATTATTTAATTTTCCTAAAAGTAGGTACTACTGCCTCCGAGCTTGCCATTTTTTTCCCTTAATATGACTCACCTGATAGCTTAAAATGTATTTGTGATTTGTGGAGCTTTGAGAAAATAAAATTGCAGACCTACAACCCCCGTAAATCAACGACCTGGCAATTTATGTATCCCATAAATCCCGATAATTCCCTGTGGATAGGCAGCAGCACATAATAATGCCTCGAATTAAGCCAGCCAAGTGAATAGGAAGGCACTATTTACAGAGTAAGTGTATGTGCGCAAGTAATTTTCACCGACATAAATCACCCGGTAAACTCGAATGTTGATGATCCTCAGCTCTATCCATAAGACACACAGCAAACGTGAAACGTCATTAATCCTGATTTATATCAATTAACGAGCTGTCTCCAACACATTCGTTATCGAAGATAAACAGTGTTATTAAAGGTATCAGCATAAAATTTCCAAACCATGAATAACAGGGACATTTTTCCAGGATTCGTTGGTAGGTGTCGCAGATTTATGTTACCATTTTCCAAGCAAGTTTTCCCCTCTCGCATCTCCCACAAAGGAGGCATTAATTAAATGAAATCAAACACTAGACTTGCGTGAAAGTAAATTCTGGCCTATTTCAAATATTGTTTATGCGTTCTGAACCGTTGATGACACTTTCTGAAGTAAAATTGCATGTAGTCTTGTTTTTGCATCTACCTACAATCGGTCTGTATCTAATGAATACAACAGAGAGATCTGAAAGCTTATTTAGATTTATTATTATTTTGTTTATTTGCTCGATGGGAAATTACTAAATCGTGATGATATATGAACTGATTTGTAGGCAACGTTGTATCTAGTTAAAGTAGCTGGTAATTAGTGTTTTTCTTATTTGGTGATGTTCTTTGATGTTACTCGATGTAGGTTCTCATTTAATTATATCTACATGGTTTGTCTGACAGCTTGCACTCTTTCAGCTTCGAGTTATTAAAGACTAATACTTTCATGCTTTGACTTTTATGGCCCATTATTCCATTTCGTGTAACCTCTACAGATTCACGATTTTCGAAAATGTTGCTCTTACGTTTTTCTTGTTTCTACCTCCTCTAGTTTTTTGTTGTCTTCTATCACCATGTTCTTCTTTTGCCTTGGTTTCCGTTTATTTTTACCTATTTGACCTCTCCATTTTATGTTTTTCCTCAATTCTCTCGTTGCTACCTTTATTCTTATTGTTCCGTGCATAAGGGTAATGAGAGGAAGCGACATAAAAAGTGACCATTTCTGATTGAGGCAAAATTTAACATAAATAAGGAAGAAACCAGAATGTACAAATATACTTACAAATGGTAAAACATAAGTACCTATCAAGAAGAAATGTAAAAATAGAAGAGATATCGTGATACTTTAACTTTTTAAAGTATCACGATATCTCTTCTATTCTGCCTTTTTGAGTATCTTTATACTCAAAAAGGCAGCTACAGACGTATGCGGTGTTACAAAGCACAAGAAAACAAGCAAGCAAGAAAAAATTAACATAGTGGTGGAGTAACTAAATCAAAAAAGTGAGAAAAAGCAAGAAACTTTGGAAAAAAGATCTAGAATCAGAAAAAAGACAAGAGCAAATGACAAGCTAAAAGAAGACGATGGAAGGAATTCGGAAAGAGAATGGAAAATGGCGCAGATTCGAAAATGGTTTGCAGGATACTCAGACATCAAAACAGAGACAAGAAAAATCCGATTAGTAATATGAGACAGGAATGGACAAATGTTAGTAGAAGAAAGATCTACTTTAAACAGTTGGAGTTAGAACACTTTAGTGAACTAATCAAAGCAGAACAGGAAAAAAACGTGTAATAAAGAGAAAAAATCTGCAGCAGAGAAGCGGCTGGAACCTCCCCAACGCATGGGTCTTTGATTTCCGTGACTTATTGTGTTTAAGATTTTAAAGTTGATATGCCTAAATGGCACTTCCCGTGGACCAATTGCTCCCAAAAGCCTTTCAGCTCTTCAATGGGTTACCTAACCTCCATGTACCAAATTTCGGACAAATTGATCCAGTAGTTTGGGCTATAACGTGGTTTCAGTGTTATTACAAAATTTGGATTTTTCTACCCAAAGGGTACTAAATGCGAATAAACTTTATCTCATTTAAAACCAGAATTTGAAGACCTTTCTGATGATAACAACAAATCTTTCAAAAAGTTGTTTTTGATGGGTGAATGAGAGAATAATTTTAAGTTTCGAAATTGGTGTGCCAAAACGGCACTTTCCGTGGGTCGATTGAATCCAAAATTTGTTCAGCTCTTCGACGTGTAATACAATCCCCATGTGCAAAATTTCAGACAAATCGGTTGAGGGGCTTGAGCTGTACCGCGATTTTAAAGTCCGATAAAAATCAATTTTTTTTAAATTGTTGGTCAAAAGGGCACTAAGAATGAATACATTTCTAGATGCAGAATTTGAACGTCTTTCTTATGGTGACGTGAAAAATGGGGGTTTACATTTAAAATTTAAAAGTTGATGTGCCAAAATGGCACTTCTGGTTGCACGATTGGCTCCAAAAGCTTTTCAGATCTAAGTTGGGTTTTCACATGCACACGTACCAAATTTCAGCCAAATCGGTCGAGTAGTTTGGGCTGTGGCGTGTTTACGAACGTACGTTCATACATACAGACACATTTTAAAAACCACTTTTTTGGGTTCCTGAGACCTCAAAACGTATAGATCCGGTCTTATCTCGAATTCGAAAATTTTAGTGATTGCAGTAACCTCCCTTTTTTTTAAATGGTGAAGTGGAGTGGGGAGGTTAAAATACCCTTTCAAAATCGACAAAAGCTTGTTTCAATTTTGTTTTAATTTACAGATTTCACAATTTTCGAAGGGTTTGTTAAGTTTTTCTTGAATTTCCTTTCTGCTGATTTTGTCTTCTTCCATCACCTTCCTTGAACACTTTCATTTTCTCATTCTTTGGCTTCAGCTTGATTTGTGCCTATTACTTTAGGCTTAACGCCAATTTCCTCCGAAGAAGCTGTACATTAATTTCTTGCTTCATCCTTATTAGTTCATCTTTTTCTTGCAAGTCGTTGTTTTCCGGGTCTTAGCGCAATTTAATTGCCTGTTTGTCCCTTTGGCCTCTCGATTTTACCTTCTTCCTCAATTCTATCGTTTTTATATTCTTTGTGTTCCATAGCTGAGAATTCTGAACTTTTCCAGTACGCATTTTATTTTCTTTTCGAAACGAACGGTGAATTAGCGTTCCAGTTTCAGGAAAATTACAGCAGCGACAGGATTGAAACGTTAATAAACTTGTAGGATTAATTAAACGGCATTATAAATTTAACTTCTAAACAGTAGGTAAATATAACGATCCTGTTAATCCCATTTATTGAACTGGCCATCTCACGATGCAAATCACGTCGATAAGAGCCCAACACCCAAGCACTTGGGTCCTCCTTTTTATTCCCCATAAAATTTTAACGTGCATACATTAGCGACGGTGGCAACTTGTTGAGTTCCGTTACGTTCCAGTATGCCAATTTTTACCAACCTGGAGCACAATCGTGGAGCTTAGAAACGGTGGACACATGGAATGCAACATGCAATGCACACAATAATCGTGCCGAACCGTGAATCACAAAAGAGCCACTTTTTCAACATTTATCGATAGAATATTATTGGACGTCTGCAAATTATCATAGCGGCTTCTTTGATTTGTTGTTGCTGGATTGTGACAGAGATGAGAACGATGTGACCGCGGTCATATGGCACCCCGGTGGATGGGACCTCCTACGGAGAACAGAGCTTATATTGATAGAACCACACGATTCTCGCAAATGCTCCATCCGTGCAATTACTAATCATTTTTTGCGTTGGGGATATGTGCAATAAATCTGCATTATGGTTCTCTTAAGCTCTGGAACTGTTTTTGACGTGTGTGCGAGGAAACGACGTAAACTGATGGCAACCTCCGTGGATTATCTTAGATGTTACGTAAATAGCTATTTATAACCATTTAAGTGACGTAAGTGCTCTTGGCAAACTTGCAGAAGGCGAAGGTTCTTCTTTAGAACTTCTTCCGACTCCAAAAATTTACTACGAACATTTTTGTTATTCTTTTGAAAAAGGTTTATCATGTTTTTCAACCACCTGACAGTCATTTTTGGAAATTCACAATTCTTCGCCAATTTCTTCGTTTATAATAAGTTACGGTGATGGCCATGGGTGATGCATTTCGGCATTTTATAGCTATTAACATACCTAGGAATGTTATGACTATCATAACAGACGCAGATGTCAATTGAAATCCGAGCTCGGAGAGCGAGGATTTTAAGACATCTAAGTCTGTTATGATTCATAACAGCCGAGGTTTGTTCAATAGTTTATCGGTTTAAAGCGATTAAAGCCAAAATTAAAAAAATGTTGCGTGAATTCGCGTCATTTTGACAATCGAGATGACAGCATTTGAATGGGGTCATTGTTGTCATGAATGGTTAATGGGCTTGTTGTCTAGAAACCATTAGATAACGTTAGGATCTGCTTACCAGCCTATTTTTATGCATGTTAAGAACGCTTTAATCGCCTGAAACCGGTAAAGTATAATACATTTTTTTCGTATTCTTCTATTTTTACATAAAATATTAACTACTTTTGTCTTTGATGCATCGTTGAAAAAGTGGAGCTTGGATAATCGACGTTTCGACTATTTCTTTCTATTTTTTCTAATTCAAGTTTAGTTTAAGTTTCAATTAAGTCAAGAAGAAATCAATTATTGACAAAATGTGCAAAATTAGCTCCGGGGTTAATAAGTTAACTAGAAAAAAATGAAAATTGCTCAAAAAGTTCTAATAACGGAAGAAAATAGTGAAAAAACTGCAGATATGACGTTTTTTATAATTGAATCAGGCCATGCCCGAAATCTACCCAGCGATCTATAAGAGGATTATAAATTTTTGGGGGTGAAAAATTATGGCGGGCGCTATAAACAGAACGACTAAACGATGGTCAGGTTGAAAAAATTTGTGTGGGGTTTAGACCCCAGGAGCGACAGTTTAATTGACTACTTGTTGTCCAGACATTCTTATCTAATCTCGAAATTTTGCGTTAATGGGTCATATACAGTCCTTTTCAAAAGTAAGGAATAAATTCAAGAAGTTTTTCGACAGGAATATTTCGGAAATATTCTCAGACAAGGCGCATGGCAATGAAGGAAATTTTGGTTGACAATATTTTTCTAGAACTATCGCAAAATTTAATATACAGGGTGGGTAATTTTTCGATGCTCACCATTGAGATCTCCTAAACGGTAAAAGATACAGGGTCGGTTAAATTACAGAAAAGTTGGGCTATTTCTTGGCGATTAAGAATCTGAAGAGAATTCCCCGATATTGTAATTCGTCCCTGAGTTATCAGAAAAAATCTGAAAATTGCCAATTTAAAGAAAAATTAATATCTTCCTAACGATTCATGCTATTTAAATGAAACTTGGAACTCTTACATTTTTGGCATCTGTCAATTGAATGTCATTAACAGAAATTTTCTAGGCCTTCTAGATTTAGAATAAAGACAAGTCAACTTTCCTTTTTCTTATGTGCGCCATATTGAATTTTAACACCGTCGCATACACAGAAAAATTAGCTTTTCCAAAATATAACCAACATGAACTTTTAAAAAAAAATATGTGAAAGCCCGAGTTACACGACCGCAAGACGTAATTTATTACTGATGAATTCAATTGTTTTCACATGTTATAAGATATTGAAGAAGTCCGCGTACTTTTTTGTAATTGTTTTTCATCTAAGTTTAGACTGATTTTGCAAATTATTCCTACCAATTTTCAAATTCTGACATCTGTCAAAAAAGTTCATGTTGAGTATATTTTTGAAAAGCCAAATTTTTTGTGCATTTGATGGTGTCAAAATTCAATATGGCGGCCATCAATGGCGGCCATCAAAGAATCAAAAGTTGACTGTCGTTATTAAAAATCTAGGTTTAGAAAATTTCTGTGGATGCCATTCAATTGACAGCTGTCAAAAAAAAATATGAAAGTTCCAAGTATCATTTAAATAACATTAATCGTTAGGAAGATATTAATTTTTCTTTAAATTGGCAATTTTCAGATTTTTTGTAATAACTCGGGAACGAATCAAAATATCGGAGAACTCTCTTCAGATTCTTAATCAGCAACAAATAGCGCAACTTTTCTGTAATTTAACCGTCCCCGTATCTTTTACTGTTTAGAAGATGCCAATGGTGAGCATCGAAAAATTACCCACCCTGTATACAGAGTGGTTCCTTTTTCCCTGCTCACCATTGGCATCTCTTATAAACGGTAAAATATATACGGAGTCGGTTAAATTAGAGGAAACATGCGCTCTTTCTTGATGATTCAGAATATGAAGAGAATTCCACGATATTTTGATTCGTTCCGGAGTTATCCTGCAAAACCTTGAAACTTCAATTTTAAATCAAAGTCCATATATCTTTCTTACGACTGATGCTATTTAAATAAAAGTTGATGGAACTTGTGTATTTTTGACAGCTGTCATAACATTGGCAGAAATTTAACATTAACATTGAAATCTAACAGACTGATACACAAAAGAACTTTTTTAAAATTTTAACAAACATGAACTTTTTTGTAACATGTCAAAGTTCTAGGGCCATACTTAATTTGTTAGTTCACGGAGTTTTTTTTTAAATATGTTTTGCTGGCTTCTTTCCATTAAGCATTTTGATGCTTCCTCAAAAAATTCCATACCTATTGAATCGTTGGTTATATTTTTGAAAAGCTAATTTTTTTACGTACCCGAAGGTATTCATCTTCAGTTGACAGCTATCAAAAAATATAAAAATTTCCAAACAATCATAAAGATACCATAATGACTTTTTCTCTCAATTTTCAAATTTATCAGGATAACTCAGGAAAGAATCGAATTAAGATATCGAAGACTTCTCTTCAAACTATTAATTATCGAGAAATAACGTAACTCTTCTCTTATTGTTTATCGTTTAGGACAATCATGTCAATGGTGAGCAGTGAAGAAAGAACCACCCGTATATAGAACTGCACTGAGCACTTTATTGTAATTCACTTTCGACTTATTTCTAGGCATTTAACATTTACAATGTCGTCATAGCTTGACTTATTTTGACATTCATAGGAGATTAATTAATAAGACTTTAACTGTATAATGATATTCGTGACGACTGTTACCAACCGTGAAATTGCTTTCTCGCACTTAAAATACCCGATTTGGTGCTAGGTCTAATAATAATTCTTAACTAAGACCAAGACTTTGAGAATTTAATTAAATATACGGCAATTAAATTATGTTTCGTTTTTTCATTGCTCTATCTGGTAGGTTTTTATTGCTCGCTCCGTAATTCAAGTTTCTATTGGTCGGGGGTAATCGGCCAATGGAACATATCCGTATTAACCGTTTCCTTAGTAAGGATGCATTTGAACTTCGCACCTTTTTGTATTACTGGCTGCATACCCAGCCAGCCATAAAGCAAGGCCATTTCGACCAGCTGATAACTGTCAAACGTGGTCAAATGTCAAAAACATAACCTCTATCTTTGCTTACTTAGGATATTATCAATTTCAAGCACTAAAATGATAGTTTTACATTAATCTCGTCGTGGTAAGAACAATAGTGATGTAACAATGTTTAAACACAGGGATCTTCTCAAAATTTACGTGATTTCCTTTATGGTAAATTTGACCCCCTTTTAAATTGTTTTCTAAACAACTTTTTCAGGATTTATTTGCCGTTGGTTTAATTTATCCTCTTCTGCACAACCACCTCCGAGAACTAGGATGCTCGCATGTCTTTATTGGAGCTCTTAGCTCAATTTATGCCGGCGTACAAGTTATCTCGGGCCCCATTATAGTAAGCAAACTTAATATACAATCATTTTAATGTTAATCCTTCGTAGGGGGGTTGGAGTGATGTACGAGACCGAAAATCTGTCCTGATTTCAACGCTACTTCTGTGCAGCCTTTCCTACACCTTCCTTGGACTAACGAATTCGATATCTGTGATAATAATTTTAAGAATCATTTTAGGTAAAAACAACCCCCTTGCAGTAAATTCAAACCATTTTTTGTAGGAATTGCAAAACACCCGCAGACTTTAGCCAAAGCTTTTATCATCGATACTCTGCCAAAAGAGAAACATTCCGAAGCCCTCGGCAGATCAGCAGCTTATGCTCAAATAGGTTTTATTCTTGGCCCTGTGATTGGTGGACACTTGTCGGAATTCACCAATGGATTTAACTACGTCTGCATTTTCACAGGATTCCTGTTCATAGTTAACGTAGTGATATCGTGGACGTTAAATGTTGAAAAAAAAAGTACGAAACATTCGTTTATAGCAGGGATTAAAAAGGAATTTTACAAATCATTCGTGGAGGTAGCCAACATCGAGTGGTGGAATTTCTGGGATTGTTTTTTGCTTCGGTTTCTTTTCGCTCTCACAATGTCCACTTATTTTTCCCTACAGTCGGCGTATTTGCAGGAGCAATTTAATTTATCACAGAAACACGTAGGTTACACCATCTCGTACTTCAGTACAGTTTCGACAGGAACAGCTTTTCTTGTTCACTACATTACGAGGTTTTACAAAAATGATGAAAACTGTTTAAGAGCGCTGTCTCATTTTTTCACTCTTATGACTGTTTCATTACTGTTTCTGTATCTGTCCTGGAGTGTTGTTTTTCTATTGTTATTTTTAATACCGTTTGCTGTAAGTTGTGCAGTTTTAAGGCTTGTAACCTTGGAGGAGTTGATGAAAAGAGTTGACGAGAACCATAGGGGCTCCCTGTCAGGGGCTTCGAATAGTATCATGTCATTGGCTAGGTTTTGTGTTCCAGTGATTACAGGGCTTGTTACTGACAAGTTTGGGGCGCCTTCCACGATGATTTTTGCTACTGTGCCCCCTCTTTTGGGGGTTGTTGTTTCATTAGTGATGCGGGTTAATTCAAGTAAAGTTAAGGGTGATTAAAATGTGATAGATAAGTGAGTTGTTGAAGATGTTGAGAAAATAAATATTTATTTGTTCAAGTGTGTTTCTTTGATGGTTGTTTTGACATTTAATTATTGTATAGGTACGTCAATTCGTTTGTTTAAAGGCAAAGGATGTTAGAATCATTTGAACAAACTCCGTAGAAATTGAAATTTTTTAAAAAATTAGCTAAATTGAGTTCAAATCGTCATCAGTCTGTGGCTTAAAATTTAGGTACCTACTTACCCCCAATTTTTTCTCGATTCAGAGCAGATTTGTTTGTGGATGGCAAAATCCCAAAATCACACCCTTATCAAACACTAAAACTGAATCCTAGCACAAATTTGTCTTTAAATTATAGAAAACTTTAAGATTTTTTTTATTTTACGGCGATAAAATGGGCACGCGACGTCAACACGAACAAAGCACTTTTGATTTTTGGTTTTGGCATCTAATCCGTTTATGATATGTTTAAAAACCACACAGTAGGTCATGATATGTTACCCTTAGGTTGGTCACCATTAAATAACCAAATTTATATTTGACGGAACTCCCTAGCTGTGTTGCCACATTTATATTTTGATTGTTACTAAGTTACTTGACGGGTACAGGTCGTAGGAAGGAAACGACGTAGGACGGAGACGACATAGGACGGAATTCGTGTATCTTCGGAAGACCTTGCGCTTGCTGTCAATTTCCGTCGTACGTCGCTATGGAGACTTTCCGCCTACGTCCTTCTGGATGCTTTCCATTCTACGTCGTTCTCGAGGTTTTCCGTTCTAAGTCCTTCTGAATACTTTCCGTTCTAAGTCGCTCCTAAGACTTTCCGTCCTACGTCGTTCTGGATGCTTTCCTTTCTACGTCGTCCTGGATGTTTTCCGTTCTAAGTCTTTCTGAATACTTTCCGTTCTAAGTCGTTCCGAAGACTTTCCGTCCTACGTCGTTCTGGATTCTTTCCGTTCTACGTCGTTCTAGATGTTTCTACGATCGATCTACAAGTTTTCTCTCCGACGGCGACGCCTACGACTGTCTATGGGATGCCAGTAAAATGCTCCAAAATATTAAAGTCCAAAAAATTATGCTCCAAAATAAAATGGTAAACTATACAGAAACCCCAAAAAATTTGAAGCCACTTTAAAATGAGCCAAAAGATTTGAATCCAAAATATTTGTGCCCACCATACAAAAACCCACCGCACAAAGACCCACCGTACAAAGACCCACCGTACAAAAACCCACTAAAGGAGTGGGAGAAGTTCCATGACAGATTTCACAGTTACGTCAACATCTCCAGGATCACGTCCTGCATAGATCAGTACCATGACCAAAGCCTCCCACAATAAAATCTTTATTAATCGGCCCGAGTGGTACACCATCATCATTATTTTATTGTGTAGTTTCTCGCTCTGATTTACGAGAAAGGAAATATAAATATCGTACTTAAACATTTTCAACATTTCAACACAAATCCCAATAAGTACCTAATTAAAACCAGAGTTCAAAGAAAATGTGAAGGATTTGTTTCAATGAAATAAACGCAATTTCATTAAAAGGGTAGTAGGTAGTTGTAGTTGAACGATTAAAGAACTAAAATTAGAATAAATTATAAAAGACCCGGAATGTATGCGCTAAGGATGAACATGATGATCGGCTGCTGCTTGTAATAAAGCCCAGCCCTTGACCTATCTTATTCATGATGTTGATTGTCAAAGACACCCCCATGTTTTCTTTTATTTATTACCCTTAACAGATGTGCTGATCTCCAACGTTCATGTCGAGAACCGGAACGTCTTGTCCATCAGGTAAAAAAGTTGGCAGTCTCGGAAACGGTAGAAACTTCTACTTTTTCACAAACTTTGTTAATGCAGCATTTAACTTTAGTTAACCTAGGTCGGGCGTGCGGGCGGTTGTCAATGGCTGATGCGCCCGGCGCTCATTTTACTAAAATCTAAAATACAAATGTTTTTCACCCCTAAAATGACATTTTTCGAAAAAGGTTTTCGATACGGCACTGCAACAGCTATCGAATTCGATAATGATAATATTCTCGTTTGCTAAGAAAAATTTACAAAAGAGTCTAAAGAACCTTTTTGTCCCTAAAATGGAAATTTTCTAAAAAATTGTACTAAGGTTTTTGATCCGGCAATACAACAGCTGTCGAATTCTATAGTAAGAATACGCTTTTTTGTAAAATAAATTGAATAGGGGCCCTTTCGAAACTAAAATGACATTTTTCAAAAAAATGGCTTGAAAAAAAAATCAATTACCTATCAAATCCGGTTATAAAAATATGCAGTTATGCATAGGTTTTTTTCACGACACCATTTTTTGGCCAAAAGGGCACAAGTGTGAATACATTTTTGGAAGCAGAATTCGAAGAGCATTTATACGGTAACGCGAAAAATGGGGGTTTGCATTTAAATTTTTAAAGTTTATGTACCAGAAAGGCACTTTCCGTTGACCGATGTGGCCCAAAATCTAATCAGCACCTACAAATTGCCCACTGAATGTGTGCCAAATTTCATCTCGATACGTTCAGTAGTTTGAGCTCCAGCGTGCGTGATCACAGACAGACGCACAGACATTTTTTCAAAAACCAATTTTTTGGGTTCCCAGGCCCCTAGAGATATCATGTTTTTGGCTGTTCGATTTTTTTTGAAAACAATATTAAATTAAGACCATTATGATTTGTTTTAAAAATAAATACTAAGAAAAACCAATCAATGAAATCCATTGTTGGGAGACATTAATATAGGATAATATGAAGGTTCATTGTTTTAATTCTGTGCCTCAAATCGCTTAAATAAATCTAAATTTGCTAATTTTATGATCTCTCGTTTGTAAAGAGTACCTACCTACCTACCTACCTACCTATACCTTACCTACCTAACAAATAAAATTAAAAAGGTAGGAGGTTCGTCAGGAAAAACCGGCCCTAAAATGAAGTAAGGAACCATCCCATGAACTGATTGTTTACGATATTTTGATGTCTTCTCTCACAAATTTTGGAGCCCTGAACCAATGAGAAGCCTTTTTTTTCCGAAAAGGGGGCATTCTGTCGATGTCAAACAAGAGTACCATTTTTACTTAAAAAACCTAAACTTTTCAAATTCTGGAATCAAATTTGAGAAAAAACTGCTTACAAAAATGTTTGAGTAGGTATAAGTATTTAGTCTTGTACGAGACGCTTGCTATCTTTAACCGTTTTGAAGATATTTAGACTCCCTTAGGACTTATTTTTCGACATATGTTCATAGGGACCTTTTTTCATATTTTTCATAGAAGAATCTACTGGTGTGGTAAAGTTTTGACCACTAATTTCGGGATACCCTGTATAAGAAAATAAGATATAGTTCGCAAAACCTGCTCTTTGTCGCTGCAATCTTGAAACAAAATTAGGTAGAATTTAGAATTTGTTCACTAAAGGTTTTCGTTCCGGCAGTGCAACAACTATCGAATTCGTTAATAATAATATGCCGTTTTGCTAAGAAAAATTCAAACAGGCGCCTTTTCGCCTCTAAAATGGAAATTTCGAAAAATGCTAATTTTAGTGGCAAAAGGGCCCTTTTTTGAATTTTCTTTGCAAAAAAGCATTTTCTTACTATTGGATTCGAAAGCATTGACGGATCAAAAACCTTGGTGGCATTTTTTCGAAAATTGACATTTTAGGTGCAAAAGTTCCCGTTTTTGAATTATTCTTATATAGGAAAAGGGCACATTAGCGAATATTCGATAGCTGTTGCATTACTGATGGATCGACAATACGTGATATTAGCGATGACGTGAAACTGTGAAACCGCCATCTTTGTTGTACATATGTGATGGTCATAGTCAACGCTTCCTACTGAAGCCAAACAAACCGAGATTTTAATGTTCAAATTCAAGTAAATTACACTTTTTCTCCTAATTCTTTATTTACAGTTAGTGTGCTAGTGTGCTGCGTATTAAGACATTTAATATTCATAATTTGAAGAATTGCTATCGATTAAATCGTTACATCATGTCTAATGGGCTTTGTGCTGAAATAATTGAATCTATATACCCAATGAAATTTTCACTTTGTTTAGCTTCATTGCCTTGGTAACAATCTCAACCTAGCCCAACAAAGATGGCGGACCTACGTCACGCTAATAGTAGGTACGTATTGTCGACTCGCACTCGACAATATTGTCGACCCGATCGACAATTGATGTCCCGATCGACAATTGTCGAGTGCGAGTCGACAATTTTCCATCCGGTCGACAGTTGTCGGGTGCAAATCCACAATTTTGGATTAAAGAGCTGTGTTAAAAATGTGGCCCCTCTACGCCTTCGTATTCTACCTTCTCCGAAACTGCCAATTTTTAACATCTACATTCTACATGCTTCGCGGTACAATAAGTTAAAAAATCGATCGAAAAGTCGAATCGTCAAAAATATCACGTTTGGGTCCTGGGATTACGAAAAAGTGTGTCTCTAAGCACGCTGCAACGCAAACTAGTGTAAAGTGTACGTATCGAGATGAAAATTGGGCCTTGGGCCACATCGGTTCACGGAAAGTGCCTTTTTGGCGGCACATCAAGTTTAAACATTTAAATGCTAACCCACATTTGCTTTGACTGGTTATTTAGGGCTATGGACAAGGGTTGGCAAAACGCTCGCAATTTGCAGCTGTAGAAAGGACACATTTTAACCTCCCCACTCCACTTCACCACTTAAAAAAAAGGGAGGTTACTGCAATCACTAAAATTTTCGAATTCGAGATAACACCAGATCTTCACGTTTTGAGGTCTCAGGAACTCAAAAAAGTGGTTTTTAAAATGTGTCTGTGTGTATGTACGTACGTACGTACGTACGTTCGTACGTTCGTACGTTCGTTTGTAATCACGCCACAGCCAAGACTATTGGACCGATTTGGCTAACTTAGATCTGAAAAGCTTTTGGAGCCAATTGTGCATCCGGAAATGCCATTTTGGCACATCAACTTTTAAATTTTAAATGCAAACCCCCATTTTTCACGTCACCATAAGGAAGACCTTCAAATTCTGCTTCTAAAAGTGTATTCATTCTTAGTGCCCTTTTGACCAAAAATAAAAAAAAAATTGATTTTTATCGGACTTTAAAATCGCGGTACAACCCAAGCCCCTGAACCGATTTGGCTGAAATTTTGCACATGGGGATTGTATTACACGTCGAAGAGCTGAACAAATTTTGAATTCAATCGACTCACGGAAAGTGCCGTTTTGGCACACCAATTTCCAAATTTAAAATTATTTTCTCATTTGACCATTAAAAACAAGTTTTTGAAAGATTTATTGTCACTATCAGAAAGGTCTTCAAATTCTGGTTTTAAATAAGACAAAATTCGTTCGCATTTAATGCTGTTTGGTTCAAAAAAGCGAAATTTTATAATAACAGTAAAAATAGATTATAGCCCAAATTACTGAATCGATTTGGCTGAAATTTGGTACATGGAGATCGGGTGACCCGTTGAAGACCTGAAAGGCTTTTGAAAGCAATTGGCCCACGGGAAGTCCCATTTAAGCATATCAACTTAAAATTTTAAATACAAGACCTCCTTTTTTATGTCGCCATTAGAAAGGCGATCAAATTCTGGTTCTAAAAATGTGTTCACAGTTTCGGCCATTTCAGTGGAAAATAGAGAAAAAATCCTTTCTCATTAAAAGGGAGCGGGCTGACAGTGGATGACATAAAGTGGCAGTTATTGTCAAAAAGGTGGCAAAAGATTAACCTTAAAAGGAACATATTGTCAGATGTGATGGGTGATGTCCGAGGTGATGTCGGTATTTGTCAGAAAATTGCGAAATTAGTCAAGTATTAAAAAAATTCTGTTGAATTGACTAGGTACTATCTACACAGAATACAAAGATCCACGCGATGGGGAGGTTCCAGCCGCTACTCTGCTGCATTTTGCTTATACGAATCCGCCGAAAAACTTAAGGACAAAAGTTAAAACATCGCATAACGCTTGGCAGACACATATCTACATCTATGCATACATAAACCTTTAATACTGCATTATTGCCTAATATGTAATATTTATTATCTACATAATATTATTGTATATTAAAATAGGCAACACATCATACAACATGCCGATGGGTCTAAAGTTAGGACGTAATCGAAGCAAACAATAAACAGTTGGCTGCGCAGGAACTTTTCCCCACTTCTTCGGTGGGTTTTTGTACGGTGGACATTTGTTCGGTGGGCGCAATTTTTGTGGGTCAATTTACTTTGGAGCTTTTGTATTTTGGCTCAAATTATTTTGGCTAAATATACTTTGGGCACTTGTTTATTGGGCTGAAATATATTGGGTCCCAATTAATTGGACTTTAATATTTTGGGCGCTTTTGCGCTCTCCCTGTCTATGGAGTACAGAGCGCCCGAACACGACGTAGGACGGAAAGTCCTTCGGGGCGACTTAGAACGGAAAACATCGAGAACGACGTGGGACGGAAAGTCTTCGGAGCGACTTAGAACGGAAAGTATTCAGAAAGACTTAGAACGGAAAACATCCAGAACGACATAGAAAGGAAAGCATCCAGAACGACGTAGGACGGAAAGTTTTAGGAGCGTCTTAGAACGGAAAGTATTCAGAACTACTTGGAACGGAAAACATTCAGAACGACGTAGAATGGAAAGCATCCAGAACGACGTAGGACGGAAAGCCTCCATAGCGGCGTACGACGGAAACCGACAGCAAACCCAAGGTCTTCCGAAGATACACGAGTTCCGTCCTACGTCGTTTCCGTCCTGCGTCGTTTCCTTCCTACGGGTCGCTCCCTTACTTGACAAATATTTATTTGGTCATTGTTAAGCTGAGCATTATTGAACATTTACAAAAATATACGAAGGCGTAGAAGGGCCATGTTGTGCTGCTTTATGTTAATTGACACTTTAAGCTTGCAATTAGCTTAACTGACACCTTAAACTTGCAATTAAGCCTTAAATGACAGATTAAATTTGCAATTAGCTTAAGTGCCACTTTAAACTTGCAATTAAGCCTTAATTGACACTTTAAACTTGCAATGAAGGTTTCCAAACTTGTAGGTCTCTCTCTATTTCGTGACGTAATATGGAGGCAAAATTTGACAATAAGGACAGACTTTTGCATTGCTTTTGCCTAGGCTTTTGCATACCGGGCTTTGTCAAATTTTGCCTCCATATTGTCTATTTCTTTTAATTGATGGAAACCCTAATTAGCAGCTTAATTGACAGTTTAAACTGTCAATAATTAAGCTAATTGCAAGTTTAAAGTGTCAATTAAGGCTTTAGTTGCAAGTTTAAACTGACAATTAAACTAGTTGCAAGTTTAAAGTACCAATTAAGCTAATTGAAACTTTAAGGTGACAATTAAGCTAATTGCAAGACTAAAGTGTCAATTAAGGCTTCATTGCTAGTTTAAAGTGTCAATTAAGCTGATTGCAAGTTTAAACTGTCAATTAAGGCTTAACTGCAAGTTTAAGGTGTCAGTTAAGCTAATTGCAACTTTAAAGTGTCAATTAACATAAAGCAGCAGAACATGGCCCTTCTACGCCTTCGTAAAAATACCTACTGAAAAGCTACACTCCTATGTTAATTGACACTTTAAGCTTGCAATTAGCTTAACTGACACTGACACCTTGCAATTAAGCCCTAATTGACAGTTTAAACTGGCAATTAGCTTAACTGACACCTTAAACTTGCAATTAAGCCTTAATTGACACCTTAAACTTGCAATTAGCTTAATTGACACTTTCAACTTGCAATGAAGATTTCCAAACTTGTAGGTCTCTCTCTATTTCGTGACGTAATATGGAGGCAAAATTTGACAAGGACAGACTTTTGCATTGCTTTTACCTAGGCTTTTGCGTACCGAACATTGTCAAATTTTGCCTCCATATTGTCTATCTCTTTTAAATTGATGGAAACCTTAAGTTTAAACTGTCAATTAAGCTAATTGCAAGTTTAAAGTGTCAATTAAGGCAAGTTTAAACTGACAATTAAGCTATAATTGCAAGTTCAAAGTGTCAATTAAGGCAATTGCAAGTTTAATAATGTCAATTAAGCTAATTGCAAGATTAAAGTATCAATTAAGGCTTAATTGCTAGTTTAAAGTGTCAATTAACCTAATTGCAAGTTTAAACTGTCAATTACTTAAGGCTTAATTACAAGTTTAAGGTGTGAGTTAAGCTAATTGCAACTCTAAAGTGTCAATTAACATAAAGCAGCATACAACATGACCCTTCTACGCCTTCGTACAGAAGCGCCAAATTGGGCTCAGACATTCATAGGCATTTGGTTATGACCAAAGTATTCCACAAACTCGACATTTTCATCTGGCAACATCGCAGTCAATGTCACTGTCAAAATTTACTTTGCAACCAGGTTCACACTGCTCAAAATGATGAAAATTTTGTTGGTAGGGTAATAATTCCGGTAAAGGAATGTGCCGTAGTTTTTGTGAAATCATGCTTGGTTCTCCGGTATAAGGACTAAGTGCTTTCGCGTGACGTCATCATAGGAAGGCCAGCATATGTTCAGATGAGGGGTGAAAGTGGGGAGAGGGAAATCTGGTGTAGCAGAAGAAAATCTTTAGGAAATGTGGAAATCGGAGAAAATTTTAAACTTATGAAAACTACGGAAATCTTCAAGCACGCTGAGGAAATTTTGGTAAAGGAATCTCCGGGAATTCTAGGGAAATCCAAGGAAAATCTTGGGAAAGCAGTCTCTGGGAATTCTGGGGAAATATCTGCAAATTACAAAAGAATCAAAAGATAACTTTCTTGTTAGGGCCAGATATTCGAATTTGCTGGCTTCAAGTGCCCTAGCCAAGTCGATTTGTCTTGTTCAAACAACAATAACTTTTCCCCTCTACTTTTTTTGGGACCATAGCCACAGTTTTTGTATCTTGACGTGCCACTAAAATTTGTGAGCACACACACACATGTTGATTTCACGTTATTGTAACGTTGGCTTCGTTCAAATAACGTTTTTAGTTATAAAATTCAACCTTTGAATAGTAATAGTTGCTTCTAAACGGTATTTTTGTAAATTAAAAATAACGTTGTTTGTCAACCGTTCCTCAACTAACCACAAAAGTCAAAGTTGATTTTAAGTATAATTAATAACGTTGATCAAAACGTGTTTTACTGACGTTGATTAAGCTTAACAAACTACCCGATTTTGATAACGTTATATGGTTCATTTTAAACAGTAATTTTTCTACGTTACGAAAACGTTATCTGGTAAAGTATGATATTCAACCACCGGCACCGGTACGATTACGTATTATTTCAGGTGTAACTAAAACGTTTACTCTACGTTGTTTAGTAATGTTGGCTTGACTTAGCAGATCAACCGGTTTTGATATCGTAAACAGTAGGTATGTTTTCAACATTAAGAAAACGTTAAGTTATAAACTTCTTTTCAACCATACGGGTCGAACATGCATTGATTTCAAGTGTAACAAAAACGTTGAACCTGCGTATGGTTTTACTAACGTGGATTCAACTTAACAGATCAACCAGTTTTACTATTGTAGTTATATGGTTGAGTTTCAGTATTTTTTGAACGTTAATAAAACGTTAATTGATACATCACTTTTCAACTACGGCTACAGGTAATGCATTATAATTTCAAGTGTAACGAAAACGTTGATTAAACCTTAAGAGATATACCGACGAAGAACATCACCCAAGGTTAGCGTGTGAGGGCGCCACTAGCTTTGGATCACTATTGATAGGTAGTTGTAGTTATAATATAATATAAGTAGGCTGGTGACCGATTGACAGCACTGCTGCGGCTGACACCTGCAGTTGCATTTCGGCCCACTTAACTATATAGTTCTGGGCTTTAAATTCCATTAGGCCTTTCTGGAAGTAGCGATGTGATGTAACGTCTATTACACGTAATCGGTCAACGTATTGTTCAAGTTGCCGAATAACCGAATACCAACCTTGAAAACACACGCTTAAAATTGGTACACTTGCAGGAATCGATGTAACGTATATTACACGTTGTTATAGTCAACGTATTATTTTAAGTTATCAAATACCTAAATAATAGCTTTTGAAAAACACGTTCAAAATTCGTTACAATTTTAGTTGAAAGTAACGTAAATTTCGGCGACATTGACACATTTATTCGATGTTTAAAATCAACGTTTCTTGCAAAAGGTTAGTCGTAACTCGTAACATAACAACGTTCTTTCAACGTGGTTGTGCTCACCCTATTAATTGCCCGTTTAAACTTCAGATAATTTTTTGTAAAAATTCCTTAATCACCGAGTGAGGAATGAAAAGATAACGCATTCATTAAACTGAACTCGCTGTTTAGCATGTTTTACCACAATTGTACGTAGCTGAGTGTTAAAATATTACCTCCGTGATAAGAACAATAGTGAATCAACAATGTCTGAGAAAAAGGATCTCCTCAAAATTTACTTAATTAACTTCATGGTAGGTCTCATCCCTTTAAATTACCTCTAAAATATTTTTCAGGATTTATTTGCAGTTGGTTTAATTTTTCCTCTTCTCCAAAACCATCTCCGAGATCTAGGATGCTCGCATGTCCTCATAGGAACACTTAGCTCAATTTATTCCGGCTTAAAAGTAATTTCTGGTCCCATTATCGTACGTAAATTATTTGCTTAGATTTTTATTTAAAAGTTTCTTGCAGGGGGGTTGGAGCGATGTACGAGACCGCAAATCTGTTCTGATTACAACTTTATTTCTATGCAGCCTGTCTTACTTAATCCTAGGACTAACGAATTCATTATCTGCGATAATAATTCAAAGAATAATTCTAGGTAGGTCAATATTCTACTGAAATAAAACTAAAAAAAAATTTTAGGACTCGCAGAACACACGCAAACTTTAGCCAACGCCTTTTTAATAGATATTCTTCCTAGTTCTAGACATTCGGAGGCTTTAGGTAAATCAGCAGCTTGTGGACAAATTGGGTTTATTCTTGGTCCTTTTATTGGTGGACACTTGTCAGAATTTACCAATGGGTTTGACTACGCCTGCATTTTGACAGGATTTCTCTTCATAATTAACATTTTAATATCGTCGAAATTAACTGTTCGGAAGAAAGCTGAAAGCGAGTCGTTTGGAGAAGGGATTAAAAAAGAATTCTATAAATCACTCACAGAGATTGGCAGTATCGATTGGAAGAATTTCTGGGATTGCTTTTTGCTACGATTTTGCTGCGATTTGGCGATAATGATGTATTTTTCACAACTGTCCATTATATTGAAGGAGCAATTCGATTTATCCCAGAAACACGTAGGTTATACCATTTCATACTTTGGTATTGTTACTATTTCTTCTGCAATTCTTATACGTTACATCACGAGTTTTTATAAAAACGATGAGAATTGTCTAAGATCATTGTCTCATTTTTTTGTTCTTATGACTGTTTCAATATTGTTTTTGTATTTATCAAGGAGCGTTTCTGTTTATTTGATATTTTTGACTCCGTTTGCTGTAAGTTGTGCCGTTTTGAAGCTTGTTAGTATGGAGGAGTTGATGAGAAGAGTGGACGAAAACCATAGAGGCTCCATGGTTGGAGCTTCGAGTAGTATTTTATCTTTGGCTGGTTTTTGTGTTCCTGCAATTACAGGATTTATTGCTGATAAGTTTGGGTTGCATTCCACTATGATTTTTGCTTCTGTGCCCTCTCTTGTGGGGGCCCTTGTCTCACGGGGGATGAGAACTAAAACGGATAAAGTTAAGAGAAATTAAAATGTGAAACTGTAAGTGATATAGAAATAAATATTGAACAAGTTAATTTTCAAAAAGCATGTTGAGTTTATTCAAAAATGTTATTAAATTTCTTCAGGCGACACAGCCCTGTGTCTGTCGATTGTTGCTTGTATAGGTCACATAAGCCCTGTGAGCCGACATATCACACTCCTTGTAATATTTTTCTGGTTTGGCTGCTGCAAGGAAGGGATTTATCACATCTTCATTCAAACTGACATCAAGAAAATAAAACTGGTTATAATCGAAGCAGACAGGAGTTTCGCCACTGTTGAAAAATGTAGTGTCGCAAATGTTCGTCGCATTTGTGAAAAATTTTTCATTTTCCCTATAGTACTTGCAGTTCCATGGATTACCATACAAGTACAACTCATATCCTCTTTTATCAAACTTATTTGATATTATAGAAGCATAAGATGGCGAAATGGTGGAGTTGAGGTAGTCAACCGGCAGACGTACCAATCTGTTGAATGCCACTGAAATTCTCACGTCTTTAACTTTTGGAGTTTTAAGAATGAAGTTGAGGAAGTGTGTATCCTCAGATTCGGAGTATTTTAGTAAGTTGTTCGTTAAATCTAAACTGGCCAACTTTTCGAATCCTTCGAAGGAATTCCTATCCAGATGTTCCAAACCATTATGGGACAAATCCAGAACTCTCAGATTTTTTGAATTTTCCAGCCATGGCAAGCTGAAGATTTTGTTACGTCCCAAAGTTATCTCTTCTAAATCAATCAAATTTTCAAACACTTCTCTTGACAACGATCTCAAGTTGTTGTTATCCAAATTCAACACTCTTACTGTACTTGGAAATGCGTTTTTATCAATGAATGACAATTTATTGTTTTCGATTTTAATGTATTTGGTTTTGTTGCCACGCACTGGCATTGTCTTCTCTCTAATCTCCTCTATAGAATTATCAGATAAATCCAAGAATTCCGACCCGAAGTTGTAGAGAGAAAACTTTTCAAGGAAAGTAATTCCGTTGTTTCTCAGTATCAGTTGCTTTACATTCATCGCAGGTAACAGATTCCACTTCAATTTTCCAATGTGATGTCCGTATAAATTCAACATCTCCAGGTCATTTTGGAAGAAGCAGCTCAGGCTAGGTTGCACGTACAATTTAATTTGTCCACCCAAAATAGTCAAAGATCTGAGTTTCGGAAAGTCTAGGAAGGGAAATATGGCAAACTCGGCAAGGGTTACGTTCGTGTTGTTTAGGGTTTGTTCGGAGCCAATTATCAGTTGAGTCCATTTGTGAGCGTTTACATTATTGACTTTTCGTCGGGGATCGATAACATCCGAATATTTATCACAAATTGTAACGTACGATTCGCGGCAGTCAGCGTTTGCTTCAAAGATCAAGGTGAACGACAACAGAATCACAGACGAACAAAACATCGCGTGTGGTTTCTTCGGGCGATTGCTGGAAACTAGTGACTGGTATCACGAGTCTGAAGATTTTAATTACGAATGGGGATATCCCGAGATGTTTTTTCATGATAGGTTCCAGTTTGACCTCTTTTTAACTCCGGATGTTTTTCATTTCATCTAGGAAAAGTGTAAATATTTCCAAAAGGTACCTAATCTGCAAAACGGTTCCTTATCTCCTGAAGTTTCCATCAGTCAGATTTAAATGATTTCTCGGACTTATACGTATAGGTAGGACCTAAACCTACCCTGGAATAAGTCCACTTCAGAATATTAAGAATCAAAACGTTCAGGAGTTATGAAAAAAGTTAGCTAATTTTCCAAAATAAGGTCAAAATGAAATTTTAAAAGTCGATTTCTAAACCTGTACAGACCCTATTTCGATAAGACTTGATGCAGTTGTAGAACACCTCTTAGAGTAATTGCTCGACAAGCGTCATCGCTGTATGTCAATTCGTTAGGGAGTTATGAAGTTAATTGTGCATACTGCAGGCATTTGGATAAATAGCCTTTCGGTAATTTTAAAAAATTAGAACGTACCCTATTACTAGTACGATTTGGTTCAAATTTGGTACTGTTGGCCGAATCGGCAAAACAAAAACGCCTGTCGAATTTCATTCGTTAACAAGTATTCGTTCAGGAGTTAAGGAGGAAGTTTGCTAATCTTCCAATAAGAGGTTTAAGAGAAATTCCAAGAGACGATTTCTGAACTTGCACCGAACCTGTTTTGATGAAATTTGGTACAGTTGTATTACACTGCCTGTGAATCCGTTCGAGAGTTATGAAGTTAAATGTGCATCCTGCAGGCATTTTGATAAATCTACTTTTGGTAATTTTCAAAAATTAAAGTCTAGCCTATTAATTGTGCAATTTGGTTCAAATTTGGTGCAGTTAGTCCACTTGGCAGTAGAAAAATACATGCCGAGTTTCATTCGTTAACAAGTATTCGTTCAGGAGTTAAGAAAGAAGTTTGCTAATCTTCCAATAAGAGGTCTAAGAGAAATTCCAAGAGACGATTTCTGAACTTATACCGAACCTGTTTTGATGAAATTTGGTACAGTTGTATTACACTTTGTATTACACTTTCTGTGAATCCGTTCGAGAGTTATGAAGTTAAATGTGCATACTGCAGGCATTTTGATAAATCTACTTTTGGTAATTTTCAAAAATTAAAATCTAGCCTATTAATAGTGCGATTTGGTTCAAATTTGGTGCAGTTAGTCCACTTGGCAGTAGAAAAATACACGCCGAGTTTCATTCGTTAACAAGTATTCGTACAGGAGTTATGAAGAAAGTTTGCTAATCTTCCAATAAGAGGTCTAAGAGAAATTCCAAGAGACGATTTCTGAACTTATACCGAACCTGTTTTGATGAAATTTGGTACATGTATTACACTTTGTATCACACTGTCTATGAATCCGTTCGAGAGTTATGAAGTTAAATGTGCATACTTTGATAAATCTACTTTTGGTAATTTTCAAAAATTAAAATCTAGCCTATTAATAGTGCGATTTGGTTCAAATTTGGTGCAGTTAGTCCACTTGGCAGTAGAAAAATACATGCCGAGTTTCATTCGTTAACAAGTATTCGTTCAGGAGTTAAGAAGGAAGTTTGCTAATCTTCCAATAAGAGGTCTAAGAGAAATTCCAAGAGACGATTTCTGAAATTATACCGAACCTGTTTTGATGAAATTTGGTACAGTTGTATTACACTTTGTATTACTCTGTCTGTGAATCCGTTCGAGAGTTATGAAGTTAAATGTGCATACTTTGATAAATCTACTTTTGGTAATTTTCAAAAATTAAAATCTAGCCTATTAATAGTGCGATTTGGTTCAAATTTAGTGCAGTTAGTCCACTTGGCAGTAGAAAAATACATGCCGAGTTTCATTCGCTAACAAGTATTCGTTCAGGAGTTAAGAAGGAAGTTAGCTAATCTTCCAATAAGAGGTCTAACAGAAATTCCAAGAGACGATTTCTGAACTTATACCGAACCTGTTTTGATGAAATTTGGTACAGTTGTATTACACTTTGTATTACACTGTCTGTGAATCCGTTCGAGAGTTATGAAGTTAAATGTGCATACTGCAGGCATTTTGATAAATCTACTTTTGGTAATTTTCAAAAATTAAAATCTAGCCTATTAATAGTGCGATTTGGTTCAAATTTGGTACAGTTAGTCCACTTGGCAGTAGAAAAATACACGCCGAGTTTCATTCGTTAACAAGTATTCGTTCAGGAGTTAAGAAGGAAGTTTGCTAATCTTCCAATAAGAGGTCTAAGAGAAATTCCAAGAGACGATTTCTGAGCTTATACCGAACCTGTTTTGATGAAATTTGATACAGTTGTATTACACTGTCTGTGAATCCGTTCGAGAGTTATGAAGTTAAATGTGCATACTGCAGGCATTTTGATAAATCTACTTTTGGTAATTTTCAAAAATTAAAATCTAGCCTATTAATAGTGCGATTTGGTTCAAATTTGGTGCAGTTAGTCCACTTGGCAGTAGAAAAATACATGCCGAGTTTCATTCGTTAACAAGCATTCGCAGAGAGAGGTCAAATTTTAATTTTAGGGGACGACTTCCGTAACTTACACAGATCTTACTTCGATTGTTTTATACATTAAGTATTGAACCAATCCAAAGCAGCATTTAGTATACCAGTAACCAATCAAATCCTGATTACAGTGGTAATACCTACTACAACGTCAACTTGACACTACTTACTCAATACTTTAATTTATAAAATAATGTGCAAAATACGATTCGTGGTCTCTTGGTTGCCTGGTTGGGTCCTCATGGATGCACTACTTGTCAAATGGTAGATTTTTTTAGAGCAAGCTCTCGTCCTCTTTTTAGCCTAAAAAAATCTACTTATTTTTCAAAATTTTATTCCCAATTACGAGCGAGTTTCTCAAACTTCACGAACCGATAAGATGTTCAATAGTTAAAGATTTTTTACAGAAAATTACAGAAGATCTGGTCCAGGGCCGTGCGGTAGATTTTTTTCAGGTGATGCGACTCTTCGAAATGGCGCCCTTCCAGGCAGGACCGTAGCTCCCTGTAGGGGGTGCACAATCTTTTTTTAACTTAAAACAATCGAATTTTCCAGCTGAAAAGTGAAAAGCTAATGTAGCGCCGCAGGCAAATTTTTTTGATAATTTCAAGGTCACGCATTTTCCCAGCACTTCAGAATAAAAAAAGGAAAAACTTAACTTTAGTAAGGCAGATTTTTTTACCGATTTAGCGCTGATTTATATAAAAAGAGTGATTCCTAGTCAAAGAAGGTTAAGTCGACCGGGTTCAACTTCGAAAAAACATGCGCCCGCTTTTGACTGCCAACTCGCACCCGACCGAAGTAAATTTGACATCCAGCAAAATTTTGACTGACAAAACCTACGAGAAAAAAAAGAAAATTTTATGTACGGAAACGAATCGTACTTTCATACTTAGTTTTCCAGTCAAACTTATGATAGGATTGGGGGGCATTTCACACCCCAAAAATTTGTACACCACTGCCGAATTTTCAGGGCACTGCCGTAAATTTGTACACCACTGCCGGCTGTGAAGTCCCCCGACTGTCGAATTTGCTCAATTTTTGCAACCACTGCCCAATTTTTGCAACCACTGCCTAACATTTCCCACTAACACTGCCGAAAATTTGTACACCACTGCCGACTGTGAAATCCCCCCCAGATAGGATAAATATTTTTTACAAAGTTATTTATTTTTTAATTTACTACTTTTTGAAAATGGTGAAATGGCGCCCCCTTAGAGTGGCGCCTGATGCGGCCGCCTCTCCGCCTCATAGCACCGCACGGCCCTGATCTGGTCCATTGCATATAATTTTCTGGCTTATTGCTATTCAGTAATCTTGCATTTTCCAAATTTTTATTTTATGAACAAATAGTTATTTTGGTCTATTGAAAAAAGAACCGGTAAATCATTTATTTTTAATTTAATTTGCTTATTTTGTCTCCTTCTACTAAAATAAAATTCCACCCCCATGGATAATCTGCCGGTACTGCCGGAAGGTTAGAACATTCGGCCAAAAGGAGCTTCCCGCAGGACAAACCGTTGCACGTTCTATCATAAAAGTCCCTAATATCAAATAGTTTTATTCTATAACCTAGGTAAAGTTATTATAGTAGGTAAGTAGAACTTGGTTGTAGGTGCTTTAGAAATCATTCAAGGCGAAGACGGACATTAAAAAGTTTTAATTAAGTTTGTGTAAGTATATATTTATGAAGTATACTTATAATTATGTATAAAGTTATAAAAGACTAACATTCCTGCTTATAGTTGCTTTTATAGGTCACAGAAGCTCGGTGAGCTAACATATTACAGGCCTTATAAAATTTCTCAGGCTTGGATGCTGCAACGAAAGAATTTATCACATCTTCATTAGTATAACTAACGTCAGAAAAATAATACAGGTTATAATCGAAACAGACGGGAGTTTGTCCAGTGCTAAAAAAGTTCTTGTCGCACTCATCTATCGACTATCGCATCTGAGAAAAACTTTTCGTTTTCTCTGTAGTATTTGCAATTCCATGGATTACCGTACAAGTGCAACTCGTATCCATTTCTATCCTCACTTGGAAATATATCGGAAATGTAAGGTGATGGAATGGAGGAGTTGAGGTAATCAACAGGTAGACGAATCAATCTGTTGAACGCCACGGAAATTCTCACATTTTTTTTATCCTTCGGGGTTTTGAGAATGAAGTTCAGAAAGTGGGAATCCTGAGATTCGGAGTATTCGAGTAAGTTGCTCGTTAAGTCCAAACTGGCCAACTTGTCGAATACTTCGAAGGAGTTCCTATGCAGATCTTCCAAGCTATTATGGGACAAATCCAAAACTTTCAGATTTTTTAAATTGTCCAGCTCTGGCAGTTGGAAAAACTTATTATGTGCCAAAGTTAATTCTTCTAAATTAACCAAATTTCCAAATACTTCTCTGGGGAGTGACCTCAAGTTGTTGTTATCCAAATTTAAAACTTTTACAGAACTTGGAAATACCTTCTTATCAATGAACGATAGTTTATTGTTTTTGATCTTGATAATTTTGGCAGTATCGGGGCGCGTTGGCAGTGTGTTGTATCTGATCTCTTCTATAGAATTATCAGACAAATCCAAGTATTCTATCGAAGAAACAAGAATAGCATACGATTCGAGGTAAGTTATTCCGTTGTTTTTCAGTATCAGCTGCCTTAGCTGCCTTAATCCTGGTAACATACCCGACTTCAATCTTCCGATGTTATGTCCGTATAAATTCAACACCTCAAGGCCATTTGTGAAGGTGCAGCTCCGAATGCTAGATTCCACATGCAGTTTAATCTGTCCCCCCAAAATAGTCAAAGATCGAAGTTTCGAGAAGTCTAGAAAGGGAAATACGGACAACTGTACGGGGATCACGTCCGTATTGTTCAGAGTCTGTTCGGAACCTATTATCAATTCAGTCCATTCGGAAGTGTTTGGATTAGTGGGTTTATTGCTTTTGGTGTCGATTACATCCGTGTATTTATCACAAATTGTAACGTGCGATTCACGGCAATCCGCGTTTGTTTCAAGGATCAAGGTGAACGCCAACAGAATCACAGATGAATAAAACATCGCGTGTGGTTTCTTCGGAAGATTGTTGGGAACTGGTTACTAGTTTCAGTCTGAACGTGGCTGAGGAAGCAGCAAAATAAGCCGCATCTCATCAAGGTTATAGCTGGTGGAAACAATATTTGGGAGAACCTAAAAGCACATTACGAGGGTTGTAACTGCGACAATGGCGCCCCGCTGGCTTTACCTGAGCCTCGTGGATACTTTAAAATTTTTAAGGTGGGCCGGATTTGAGAATTTTCACTGTCTAACACGCACAAATCGATTGGTTATAGATAATGAAATACTACTAAAATCATTGTACAGGCAGCCAAGCAACTCATACAAGAATAAGGTTTTGACAAGTTAAGTAATTTGGAATTAGAATGAGTATATAATTGAATCCAGACAAATCCAGAACTTTGAGGTTTGTTGAATTTTTCAGTGATGGCAATCTGAATAATTGTTATGTCCCAAAGTTAATTCTTCTAAATTAACCAAATTTTCAAAAACTTCTTTTGGTAGTGACCTCAATTTATTATTGTCCAAATTCAACACTTTTACTGAAATTGGAAACGCTTTGTTATCAATGAAAGATATTTTATTGTTTTTGATCTTAATTTTGACGGACTTTGGCAGTGCCCCCGCTCTGATTTCTTCTATAGAATTATGGGATAAACCAAGAATTCTAAGCCGTAAGCTAAGAGAGAATCGAGGTAAGTTATTCCGTTATTTCGCAGTATCAGATGCTTTAGGACCTCAGCAACGAGCTCATCAATATCTTGAATTTCAGAAGAATCACAAACAAAAAAGGCCCAAAAAAATTAATGTGAATGTGTTTACTCCGTTTGCTAAGGGTTAGGGGTTATTAGTAGCCTAGGAGTTGGTTCCAGATTGAAGACCCATAAGATTTTTTTCAATGCTTGACCGAAATCTATCAAACCCCAAATTTTATACCCAGTTTCAACCCTTAAATTTCATCTCCCGTGTTCGATTCCAATGAAAAGATTGTTATCGGACTTTCGCATGTTTTTGGGCTAACTCTTGAAACTCTGGTTATAAGCATGACACATTCGTAATTTTTTTTTCAGAACATCGCAGGACTATAAGTTACAACATATGTAAATTTCAAAAATGTGTCATACTTAATCTACGAGAAAAAAATTATGAATTTTCTTAAACTGAACGGTAATTTTCAAAGTAAAAGTAGGTTACATATATAACTTACAAGGCTGGGAATTTAGAAAAATCTTGGAAGTTGTCTAACTTTTATTTTTTTGTGTGGCTCTTATGGTATAATAAAATGTTTTTCCAACTTCCGGTTTAACCGGAAATGACCCCTAATCCCTAATATTATTTTGCAAGTGAAATTCTCTATATTTTTCTGCGGATTCTGTATCTACGATTTCTTCTGAGTTAGAAACTTGTACCATATTTGACCGGAAGTGCAGTCACCCTTGTTACTGTAGAACATCTAAGAAACCGATGGAAAAGTTATATTTTCAAAATCACGCGTTTATTGTTTTGAAGTGGATTTGAATAAGATGTAGTCAGATATTTTTCATGTTTATAAATGGAACATGTGATGGGTGTAGGTACACTGTACACCCTGCGGTGCCATAGGAATTGAATTATTAAATAGACGGCATAAATAAATAGAACAAATACAACTACGAAATACGAGAGAAAATGTAATTGCACAGACGAACTTGCATTAAAAAATATAAGTAGTTCATGTGTATTCTTTTGATTTCGAAACATCTTCATTCTTCACCAGTTTCTTCGATGTTTCATAAAAACAAGGGTGATGGCACGTCCATTGAAGGATACAAGTTTATAACCCAGGAAAAATTCCAAGCCCCGAATCGGTTGAGAAAAATTGTATCCATTTGAAAAAACAAAGTGAACATAATTTCCGGTTAAACCGGAAGTGGTAAAAATTACCTGCACACATGTGTTGACAAGGTATAACTCAGTCATTTCTACGGCACCAAGTTTGAGCGGCTTATAAATAAACTTAAACTCGGGAGGAGTTTAAAACGTTGTCGGGGCAACATTTAAACTCAATTGAGTTTAAGATTATTTACCGGTTTCAGGCGATTAAAGCGTTCTTAACATGCATAAAAATAGGCTGGTAAGCAGATCATAACGTTATCTAATGGTTTCTAGACAACAAGCCCATTAACCATTCATGACAACAATGACCCCATTCAAATGCTGTCATCTCGATTGTCAAAATGACGCGAATTCACGCAACATTTTTTTAATTTTGGCTTTAATCGCTTTAAACCGATAAACTATTGAACAAACCTCGGATGTTATGAATCATAACAGACTTAGATGTCTTAAAATCCTCGCTCTCCGAGCTCGGATTTCAATTGACATCTGCTTCTGTTATGATAGTCATAACATTCCTAGGTATTAATTTAAAGAAAAGGTCCATCCTCGAAGTGGCTTGTTTACTACCTACTCATTCCTAGGTATGTTAATAGCTATTACAGTGTATTGTTAATTATATTACTGTTTAATGAACAAATGTTAACAGTAGTGTTTACATAACGATACAAGATAAAGATGATCTTCAAAAAGTGGCCGTTGACCATTTGTGTTGCTGTCAACTCCTGCTGACCAGTGGTACCAAGTACGCTATACAAACGTTAACTCCTGACATCTCCCTTTTTCGTACAAGATTAGAAATCGAGTCTTTTTGGAGGAATTATTTGACGCCCATACCTTGACGTCTTAGTACCTTCATTGTTGTTGAACTGAATCTTCCGTTCTTGTTGTTGTTTCAGGTAGGCGAATGTCTGGTGAAGCAACTTCTGAAGCGGCTTCCTTTTGTGGAATTTCATTTGCTGGGAGAGTGACGAGCAACTTCTGCTTTTGTAGTCAACTTTTTACGTTTCCTAAGGAACCAAGCATTTCTTCGGAACTTTTTTCCATCTGGGGCTTGAACGATGTATGACCTTGGTTCTGGAGGACTTTCGATTACTGTTGCCGAGGCCCATTTCTTGTTTTTAACTCTCAATAATACATTGTCTCCTGGATGATGTAACTACCTGTGGTTGTAGAAGTTTGACGTTTGTGGGTAATGTTTTCGTTCGCCCACTCATCAATCTTTGGACTGGAGAAACCAAATCTTCTCGTGGGGTGTTTCTGTGGTAAAGAAGTGCCAAATAGATATCATTAGTCTTCAATACATTTAGTTAAGATAACCTTGGCTTCTTGTACATACATTTCTGCGAGACCATTTGAACGGGGAAATTCTGGACTAGACAGGCGCGAGATAAGCAAGTACGTCACAATTGCAGATCAAGTGTTCCGCGGTTTCTACTTCCACTTCGGACAGTCTGCACATTTCACTGATCGTTAATCCCATGTTTTTGAGGTGATACCTCACTGTCCCAGAGAACTCTATAAAATAACTTCTTCGCCTGTATTTGTCCTGGGGAATTATGTCAGTAAGACATTTTGTTTTCCGTTTCCCACTTTCGGATCTCTGCCATCTTATGTGTCTTCAGCAGTGTGCTGGTCTCCAATGTAAACCTCGAACACCTTTCAAAGTCAAGTAGGCGCATCGCATTCGAAGGATTTTTCTTTACGGTTACCTGATTTAGTTCTCCTAGCCTGATGGAGGCTCTTGGGAGACTGCAGGGCCCCCTTTTACACATGCAAGTGCAGAGGCGTTAGGGCCAGCAGTACTTGTATCGCTGCAGTCGGGGTTGTATTCCCAGTCCCCAGTTATTCCCAAGCACGCTAAACGCTGCAGCTTCTGTAGCTTGATTTGCGTTATGATTTCTTTTGTTTTTGTCCACCACACAAACGATGAGTATGATACGACGGGCTTTATGGGGATGTCGAATGACCAATAAGTTATTTTCGCTTGTAATCCCCAAGTTTTGTCTGCTTCTGGGATGCTGTCGCCTTGGCTAAAGTTGTTTCAACATGCGTTTTCCAATAATTGGATCGAGCCTGGCGTCTAATGCCACATCAAGGAACTTCACCTTATTGGAAATGGTATAGATAGTCAGACCTGGGAAAGTTACTTTGAAATAGTAACTAGTTACTTTTCAAGTTACTTTTCATAAAAGTAACTTAAGTTACTGAAGTAACTAGATACTTTACTGAAAAAAGAACTTAGTTACAAGTTACTTATGAAAAGTAACTAGATATAGTATCTAGTTACTTTTGAAGTAACTTAGTTACTTTTGGTATCTAGATACTTTTAAAAAGTAACTTAATACTTCTGTAAGTAACTAGATACAGTATTTTAGTTACTTTTGGCGTAATTTAGTTACTTTCATTAATGTTACAGAAATGGTTGGGATTGGGTTTAAATTTTAGTAAATACCTCGACAATTTCGGCGGAGGATAATTTTATAAAATCTCTAGCTAGCTAGTAGCTACTCATATTTTGCGCTTTGTATGTTGTACCATTAAAATTATTTTATACCAATCAGTTTCATTGCGTTGCGTTACTAAATAAAGAATAAAGATCATGGTCCACTAAAATTATAAATCTTGATGATCATGGTTATGTACATACATTGAATTGAAATAAAAGTTGGCCAATCCCGCATGGAGGGGGACACTTGCACGTATATTAAGGGAATTTTTTCCACTTCCGGTTCAACCGGAAATGATCTTAACTTTGTACGATGTACGATTTTTTTCTGAGTTAGAAACATATGTATCATACTTGACTGGAAGTGCAGTCACGGCCACCCTAGATTTTCAAAAATATCGAAGAAATCGGTGAAACATTAAGATTTTCGAAAAACGCAAAAACACAACAAGTTAGTTGTTTTGATGCAAATTTACCTGAGCAATTTCATTTTTTGATTTTTTCATTTTCATTTCTATCAAATTTTCTCTTACCTCACAATCTGTCAAAATCTCAAAAGTAAATAAAAAGAAAATGTCAATGGGCAGATGAATTTACATCAAAAAATTCTGTTTTACTCAGCCTATATAAATACGGAGAATAATGTCGTAAAATATAATTGAAACTGACGGATATTGCCTACACCTGCAACTTTTCTGAAAATTGTTGATATTATTGGAAAAGTATGTAATTGCATAAAAAGTAACTAGTTACTTTGGAAAGTAACTAAATACATTAAAAGTAACTAGATACATGAAAAGTAACTAGTTACTTTTTTATGTCTTTAGATACTTACCAAAAGTAACTAGTTACAAGTTACTTCAGTAGAGTAACTAGATATAGTTACTTTTCGCAGGGAGAAAAAAAGTAACTAGTTACTAAGTAACTTAGTTACTTTTTGTAACTAGTTACATGAAAGTAACTTTTTTCTAAAGTTACTCCCAGCTCTGTAGATAGTCCATGGAACTGGAGAGCTTTAAACACAGTTTCCTTCGCATTGTAAATGGTATTTCGGTAATATTTGCTGGGTTAACGCTCTGTTCCTCTCCCCTACCTACACACCACCTGTTTATTTTATTCAGG
The DNA here is from genome assembly GCA_963924575.1 of Pycnomerus fuliginosus. Lineage (NCBI taxonomy): Eukaryota > Metazoa > Arthropoda > Insecta > Coleoptera > Zopheridae > Pycnomerus > Pycnomerus fuliginosus. The sequence continues at coordinate 8,445,152 of OZ004624.1, read as the reverse complement.
GCACTTTGCATTAGACTTGAAATCACATCTTATGCTTACCTACCTCTGATTAGAATGACCAAGTCACCTGCGCAACCTATTACGTGGTGAGCTTTAGCCGTGCGTCATTTCCACTAGTAGATATAACGATTGAGCACAGTAGAGGCGATAGTACCCCACCTTGAGAGCGGCCTTTTGCTGTGGTCATCGATATTTTTTGCTCCCCTACCAGCGAAGCCGCTACTATTGGGCTTTCAAGCATTGATTCTATCCAACGAATTGTGGACGAGTGGACGGGTCAATGCCTCTTTTTTCGGCTGTTTTCCTTATAGATTTTGTATGAGGTGTAATCAAAAGTAGATATAGAGTGTACAAATAAACCAACAGGTACCTCTTCTGCCACTTAGATTTCTCTACTTCTTTCACCAGGTGATGAACCGCATCTATTGTGGATTTGCCTAATTGGTAAGCAAATTGTTTTTGATGAAGTGGCGCTTTTTGATTAAGTTCACTTCTGATGTGGTTATCCACGATTTTCTCCTCCATCGTTTTGAGAAGAAAGGAGGATAGGCGAATGGGTTGAATGGACTTAGTTTAAGCTTCCTCCTGGCAGTCTCACCATTTTATGTATAAAGTTCACTATCACTAGAAACACCCCACTACACCGAAACACTTGATTTTGACTGCTGACGCGTTTCGAACACAATGTGCTTATTATCAAAGCATAGTGATAGTTCCACCGAAGTTGTCCAGTGTTTCCATTGTATAAAGTTTACTTTAACCTCTCTCCATAGCTGTGTAAGGTATCCCAGTAGTGCATATAATAGCCACGACTTGTGACCGACGTTTTGTTCTCGTTTATTTAAAATAGATTTATTTCTGCAGCGGCGTTGTGGACAGTTTTAAAACGTTACGAGTATGTATAGTTTCAATTTTTTTGGAAACAACAATCCATAATCACAGACGTGTTTGAAATTCTAATCGAAATAGTACCTGCTTGATTATCTAGGAATAGTAAGAGGAATAGAATCTTAAGTAATAAGAACAAATAACAAGTAAACCAAAATAAATGATGAAACTTTTATATTTAATATGATCAAGTATGGAATATTCGTAATAACCCTGTTTTTATTTTTACGATGCGCATCCGAGGATGTTGTCTGACATTTTTTACCGTTTTTTTTTTCAACAAAAATTTTGGTATGGAAATTCGCATATTTTTAAAGGAATTCAAAATCTAATTTTTTTAAGACAGAAACATGAAACGTGTCACACTAGACCGAAAATGAACTCACGGTGAAAATTTTTTTGAAAAATGGAAAAACACGTCAACTTTGTTTTTTTTACACAAATTCAACTGCGCTATAACCTTTTCAAGTTTTGTTTCAAATCGCTTCAGTGTCACAGTCCGAGTCAGAGTTAAAAAAAATTTAAGAAAATGTAATTGGCCAATTGAATTCGTATTAAGTAAAGAAAGTTAACGTGTTTTTTCATTTTTCAAAAAACACTTCTCAAAATCTAGGAGGCCTAGAAAATTCGTTAGCATATTATTGATGTAGCAATGGTGGGGTCTTTCTTTTTGGTCAACATCTAGCAATAACGACATCGTTATGTTACCGATTTCTTACAGAACAGCACCAAATGGCAATTAATGGCATGAATCGAAAAACATGATTTTTTTTAAACGCAATTTATAATTTTTTTGAGGTAGATCTGAAATGAATCAAGATACCTTTCGGAAAAATCCTAACAGATTTTTTCACCTCGAAAAAGCGCAACTTTTTTCTCCTTTAGGTAAGCAATTTTTGACTTATGGAACCAAAGTCGCAATAATCTCAATAGGAAACGAAAAAACACCACCCTGTATAACAAATATATCCGTTGTATTTTGTCCAAAGAAAAGTAATATAATTAACGTTAACGTTACGGTTGTTAAGTGCATACTGCATATAACAGAATCCCTAAGGAAAAACCATTATTAAACACATTTCATGTACCTACCTAATACTTACGAAAAGCACTGTATGTGTTATACAGGCTGACGCATCGAGAATTTCGACTGGTAATAGCTTTTGAAAAAAAATATCGATTAGCGATTGAAGGAGAATTATCATAAAGAACATGCATACCGCAACTGACACATCGACAAAAAGTCGTTTTTAGGAAGAATTTTTTAGTATAAAACATACATAGATTTGTCTGTTGGAAGCGATTTGGTTTCGACAGTGGCGCTGTCCGCCCTCAGATTGACCTCTTATTTTCTTCAACAAATCGGCTCCTTGGTTTAAGCGTTATCACCCCTTGACGTCCAGTTCAAGTTTTGTTATTGGTACACCCAGTATGTGTGATTCAAATTCCATAATTTTTATAACAAAATATTCTCCATAGAAATGGCTTTCAGATTTCAGACGGTGTATCACATGCGACATGCGATATGTTGTCTATACAATGAGTCGCATGATGTGGCCCTGGGGTCCGTTGGTGTCGCCACGTACCTTCAACTACATGGCAGTCGCTGCCACTCTTCAATTCGTAATTGACGTATTTTTTAGTTTTTTTCAACAGAATCGGTTCAGTAAATTAAAAAATATTACCACTCGAAATTCACGATGGGACACTCTGTATGTATAATATACAGGGTGGGAACAATTTCAATGCTCACTAAACTGTAAAAGATACGGGTTCGGTTAAATTAGACAAAAGTTGCGCTATTTCTTGTCGATTAAGATTCTGAAGATTATTTTATACATTAAGTATTGAACCAATCCAAAGCAGCATTTAGTATACCAGTAACCAATCAAATCCTGATTACAGTGATAATACTACTACGTCAACTTGACACTACTTACTCAATATTTTAATTTATAAAATAATCTGTAAAATACGATTCGTAGTCTCTTGGTTGCCTTGTTGAGTCCTCATGTTTGCACTACTTGTCAAATGGTAGATTTTTTTCGGCCAAAGAGGACTCGAGCAAGCTCTCGTCCTCTTTTTAGCCTAAAAAAATCTACCATTTTGACTCGTAGTTGACAACCACTCGGACGTCAAAACCCGCGGCAATCAAGAGACCACTCGTCGTATTACTATTGAGAATTCCCTGATATCTTGATTCGTTCCTGAGTTATCTCGAAAAGTATGAAAATTGCTATTTTAAATTAAAATTAATATCTCCCTTACGATTGATGTTATCTAAATGAAACTTGGAACTTTAATATTTTTGACAGCTGTCAATTGAATGGCATTGACAGAAATTTTCTAGGCCTTCTAGATTTTGAGCAACGGCAGTCAACTTTTCTTTTTCTTATTGCCGCCATATTCAATTTTGACACCACCAAATACTCAAAAAAATTGGCCTTTCAAAAATGTTGCCAACATGAACTTTTTTCTCAGATGTTAGAATTTGAAAATTAGTATGAGTGATTTGTAAAGTCGATGTAAACTTGGAAACCAATTGCAAAAAAGTAGGTACGTCAACTTCTTTAATCTCTTATCACATTAGAAAACAATTGAATTCAAGAGTAATAAAATACGTCTTACGGTCGTGTGGACTCAGGCTTTCACATATTTTTTCAAAAACGTCCATGTTGGTTACATTTTTCAAAAGCCAATTTTTTTGGGTATTTGATGGCGTCAAAATTCAATATGGCGATCATAAGAAAAAGAAAAGTTGACTGCCGTTGCTCAAAATCTAGAAGGCCTGGAAAGTTTCCTTCATGCCATTCAATTGACAGCTGTCAAAAATATTAAAGTTCTAAGTTTCATTTAAATAACATCAAACGTTAGGAAGATATTAATTTTTCTTTAAAATTGCAATTTTCAGATTTTTCGAGATAACTCAGGAACTAATAAAGATATCGGTGGATTCTCTTGATGTAATTAATCAACAAGAAATAGCGCAACTTTTCTCTAATTTAACCGACCCCGTATCTTTTACAGTTTAGGAGATTTCAATAGTGAGCATTGAAATAGTTCCCACCCTGTATACAGGCTGTCCCAGGGGAGGCGTGAGCAGAATATTGCTCCACTCCACTACTAACAAAGATATTCAAGCGGGATTTTCGCTATATGGCAGAGGTTATAAATCCGCCTAATCTAAAAATAGGGGCGTGTATACTGGGTGTCCCACTTAGTAACCATAAACCAAACTTGCATTTTTAAAATCAAACACCCGGTATATTTTGCATTTTTTTGGTTAGATCTGATCATTCTAAAAAAGTTTTGTATAGCATACCCTAGCTTTAGTTCTAACCGTTTGACGGGAATTTTGAATTTTGTAGCGCGGACGTTGCCGTTTTGGGGCATTTTAGGGCTGGTACTTGAGATTTCAAAATAAAATGCGAGCCATAAATTATCTAAAATCGTCTTCTTTAACAGCGGATCATCAATTTTTACATTTTTAATAAATAACATACAGGGTGAAAACGTTTTGCCAAGTTTTATTTTTCTCGAGATTTTCAAATGGAACGCCCTGTACCTATATTTCGATGGCGTTAATTAACAAATATTACGCGCATTTCAGCAGGTTCAATTATTTGGGTCTAGAGCTTGCCATTTTGACTGTAGAATTTTTTCAACATAACTTTTTGAATAAAATGCCAAAGAGATCTCGGAAACTAGCATTTTCTTATTTAACTTTCCATTCTATTTTATTTAAGCTATTTTTGGCGTCTTTTTTACTTCTTTTGTTGCATTCTTGTTAAATCTCGTTGTCATTCTATACAAAAAGTTATATTTAAAAAATATTCTACAGCCAAAATGACAAGCTCTAGACCTATAAAAGTCTAACCTGCTGAAAAGCATGTAATATTTATTATTTAACGCCATCAAAATATTCAGGATGTTCCATTTGAAAATCTTCAGAAAAGTAAAACTTCGCAAAACGCTTTGACCCTGTATATTATTTATCGAAAAAAAAATGATGATGCGCTGTTAAAGAAGATTTTAGATTATTTATGACACGAATTTCATTTCGTAATCTCAAGTGATTAGCCCGCGTTAGCTCTTCAAATTGGGAACGTTCGCGTTACAAAATTCAAAATTACCGCCAAACTGTTAGATTTACACCTATAATATGCTATACAAAACTTGTTTATAATGAACAGATCTAACCAAACACTGCAAAATATACCGGGTGTTCCTTTTAAAAAAAGGTAGGTTAGGTTTATAGTTACTAAGTAGGACACCCTGTATACACGATACTATTTTTAGATTATGCAGATTTATAACCTCTACCATACAGCGAAAATCCCACTTCAATTTGATCTTTGCTAGTAGTGGAACAATCTTACGTCCACGCACCCCTGGGACACCCTGTATATAGGTGTTTAAACCATTTTCTGTAATACATTTCAGCATTTATTGAATCCTAAAATTCGTTTATCCCGCGGATAAAAAATTCATTCTCAACAGGTTCTAGGCCCATTGCTTTTCCCCAAAAGTGCTTAAGAACTACCATGTGGCCACCATAGCAAAAAGTTGCATTGTTGCTAATTGCTAATGATATTATATTAGCTATGTCTTAAATAAGCCATTTGGTAGATTTGTTTTCAAAGTCTCGAGATATTTTGTAAAAATTTCAAAATCCAGGCCCAAAATGTATCGGAAATCGATATGATCCTGCTCATCCGCCTACAACAATGTCACTGTAAATTGACATATCAAAGTCAGGCTTGATATGTTGAGCAGTTTCTGAGTTCTCGTATTTTTGTGTTTCTGCATATTCGGAGTTGTAGCGCCTTTAAGTGTGTTTTTTCGCGAATGATGTATAAGACCTTTTTTGCACCATCAATAGAAATCTATTCGAACGGTATTAATTTTAACCCTACATTGTTCAGTGAAAATTCAAGTTTCCCCCCCAAACTTTCATCCCCTTCGATACATTTTTCTTTAAATTCACTCCTCCTTTCTCGAAGATGCAGTGTGTAAGATCTCATAGTTTCAACCCCTAAACTCCAACTCCCTATCTCACCACCCCCTCATGCTCTAAAGAAAATTGTGTTTTCAATTCCACCACCCTAATTCATTGAAAAATTATGGCAATTTAGAGATTTATCTTTTCTCCCCTTGATGACTTCATCCCTTTATGATTTACAGGGGTGACTTTATTTCTGTGGTGTTACATAACTTCTTGCGTATTTACTTACTTCGGTTGTTCATAAATAAATCAATAAGTAGGATTTCAGAAAAATATATAAAATCTACTGATTCACTTGCAAAGCGTTAGGGGTTATTGGCGGTCCAAGAGTTGGTTTTAGGTTGAAAACTCATGAGACTTTTTTCAATGGTTTACCGAAATCTATCGAACCCCGTAATTTTATGCCACCATTCACTTAAAGAAATTTCCAGTTTCAACCCTTAAATTTCATCCCCTTTATTAGATCTTAGTATAAAAACTTGTTCATTCGTCTACAGAGTTACTAAAGATTACCACGCCAAATTCTGTCTTGGTACGCTGAGTAGTTTGTTTTTGAGTTCTCGCATTTTTGTGTTTCTACATGTTAGGGGTTGTAGCGCCTTTAACACATTTTTTCAATTACTAATGGAAAACTATCGAATGACGCCAATTTCGACCAGTACTTATTTTCGAATTTCGAGTTGCAACCCCTAATTTTCACCCCATATGTTCGATTTTGGGGAAAATGCATCCCTCGCAAGATTTCATCACAATATGTGTGTTAGGTTTCAAATAGCTGCGTGCAACCCTTGCGGAGTTATCATATTTTTTATTGTTTTCATCCCCGAAACTGGTGCCGCCTCACCTTCAACGGACTTGAAGGTAAAACGTGCATACCAAGTTTCAGAAGGATACCTCCACTAGTTTTCGAGTTATTGCAATTAATAATTTTTCGGTTTTTCACCCCTAATTCTCACCCCAGTGGTCCGATTTTGCCCAATTCCCGCCAAGATTTTAAGGGTGTACCTACACCTGCGTACAAAATTTCAGCTCGATATTTCAACCCCTTCTCAAGTTATCCGACGGGCAGACTACACAAGCGGACGAGCGAGCGAGCATACTGCTATGGCAATAAAACTGAAAAAAAATGAAAATTGTTAAAAACTCATTTTTGCTTGAAGAACATAAAAAACCAGTTTTAAACAATGAAGTTCGTGACGTCATTTTTGAAGATGACAGACTTTTGCATTGCTTTTGCTTACCGGGCTCCGTCATATTTTGCCTAAAAATCTCTTAATTGGAAACTATGGTCTGTCCGGGATCCACACGACCGGGATTCACCCTATTTCCATGGCGAATCATTGTTGTCAACAATGAATCGCCATGGAAATCGGGTGAATCTCGGTCGTGTGGATCCCGGACAGACCATAGAATTTACAATATTGTTGTTTTTCGAGCAAAAATAAATTTCGACACTTTTCAAGTTTTTTTGCGTTGTGTTCCTTGCAATGTGACAAGGACTTGCAAATTTCAACATGTTACCCAAATAAATTAAACAATGCAAGAATTTAAACACGCATTTAAATCGTCTGTGGAAGATCTACAAACAAATTTTTGAATGGCTTGTTTACGGTTGATTTTAATGTTAGAACTATTATTTACAATGTATAGCTTATGCTAAACAAAGGCTAGGGATAATTATAAAACATTGAACAAGAAAATATACTATTCGCTTTTTATCGCTTTTAGATTCTCATTTCTTAATTTCTTAAACTTTGATACCCCTTTCAGTAGTTGTTTTAGAGGCGGTAGTTATGTAAAATAACATGTTTTTCTTTTTTAACTCTTGCTCAAAGGGTAAACAACCCCCTTTTTAAGGGTGAATGAGTAGTGAGTTGTAGTCTCACCTAGCAGTAAATAAATGAAGTTGCTTAACTATCAAAAGTTCCCTTCACGGAAAGTTTCCTTTTATTCTATAATTTAATCTAAAACGCATAGTTTAGTTCTAGAACTTGGTTCTACTTAAAAATCTTTCGTCTAGCACCAAGCACTTTAAAAATTTTTGATAACTAAAACTGCTAGTTCTGACGTCACTTTGTTTTTCTGCAAGGCAATTTCACTTCAATTTATTTCGATACGTAAACATGCAAGGCGTATTATTCTTGATTGGATAAATCTCTACAGCTTTTCTAAATGAAAAATCACATTCCTTATCGTAACTGTCAGGTTTGGCTGCTTGAAGAAATGTTCCCAAAATTTCATCGCTCGACTGGAAATCCACGACACAAACCGGAGTTTCACCACTATTGAAAAATTTCATATCACACTTGTCGACCGACTGTTTAAAAAACTTTTCATTCGTTCTAAAGTAAGTACAATTCCACGGATTTCCATACAAATTCAATTTATATCCAAAGTTGTGAGGAGTAGATTCTGCAATGGTGGAGTTTAGGTTAACTGGTAGGCGATCTAATCTGTTAAATGCGAGTGAAATTCTCATATTTCCATTCTTCGGTGGTTGGCGAATGAAGTTGAGAAAGTGTCTCCCTTTACGATCAGAAAATTCAATCTGGTTGTGACTCAAATCCAAAATTTTCATATTACTGAATTTCTCCAAAAAACTCTCTTCAATTTCTTCAAAATTGTTGTGGGATAAATCCAGGACCTTTAGTTTCTCCAAACTATCCAGACGTGATAAGCTGTAAAATTTGTTGTAACTCAAAGTCAGCTCTTGTAAATTCACCAAATTCTCAAAAACTCCTCCCTGCAAGGACCTCAGGTTATTATGATCCAAATTCAACACTTCTAAATTACTCGGAAACGCATTTTTCTCAATGTACATTATTTTATTGTACTTAAGTTTGATGATTTTTGAACCAAATGTCAATGTTTCTTCCCTGATTTCCTCCACGTAATTATCAGATAAGTCCAAGTACTCCGGCGTGAACAATAATAAAGCCCCTTTTTCAAGGGAGGTGATTCCATTTTTCCTCAAAATCAATTCTCGAAGGCAAAGTCTGGGAACGAGGTCAGATTTTAGTGTGCCGATCCTAAAACCGTACCAATTTAAGGTTTGAAGGCCGTTTTTTCTGTACCTACGAATGGTACCAGTCCTCAGTCTCATTTGTCCTCCCAAGAGGGTCAAAGTTCTTAGCCTTGTAAAGTCGTCGAAAGGAAATTGGATAAAGAGTTCTTGGTGGAAATCCGGGAATGAGTTCGCGTCAGAGCCAATTATTAGTTCCGTCCATTCGTGGGCTTTGGGATGGAGTTTACCCCTTTTATCGACAACGTCCGAGTATTTATCGCAAAATGTTACGTAAGACTCGCGACAGTCAGAATCTATTTGAAAAATTGAGGCGAAAATAATCGCAAGAAGCTGCAAAACGGAATTTGAGAACATCACACGTGGCTTTGTCCGCGGTTTATTATTAGAAACTGAACAGAGTAAAAGTAAAATGCTGCGGCTTTGAGTTATCAACATTTGATTTTTATTGATCTTTCAACTTGCTCGATTAGGACACGTGGCTTCTTGTAATACCAAACAGGCATTTATTCTCAGGAGTTTCTATATACTATCTAATCGAAAAAAACCTAGTTAAAAAAATTGATGTATTGTAATTAACAATTCATTCTAAAAGTTTCAACTTTTATAAAAGTTCAATGTTCTCGCAGTAGATATTCAATAAATGGCTCAAAATAAGTTAAATGTAGCGCTTTACACTTGGCGCCTCATGCATAGAACAGAACAAATTTCTATCCTGTTTCATATTCCTTCTTTTCTAAAGGGGTGTTTTGTTAATCTTCTTGACATTTTGTTATCGAATGAGCCCCAGTTTGACTGTAGGTATCTCTTCGAAACTAACGGGTGTCCTAAAAAAACCCTAACGAAATATTTTTGGTAATAATTCGTGCATTTCTTATCCAATTTGGTTGAACCTGGCCTTAAATTGAAGCCAAGGAATCAGGTTTTCGAACTGTCTAAGAACTTACGACAGATGGTGCTGCAATAGATCTCTTAGTGATACTTGTCTCAAAGGTTCATTTCAGGGGCGTGGGGATTGGTCAATGATCAACCAGTCGTTACGAGACTCACCTAACTTTGAAGGGCGTTCATTTTTCTTTAAGAATCTTTTTTCAGAAGTTAATTTGGTTCACGCAAATACTTTCTGTGATTATTTAAAAAATATGTGTTTTCACATTTTTTCATGCAAAATGACCATGACTAGAGTAACAATGAAGCAACAAGTAGCTTAATTCTCAGTAATAACCTTTAAATTTCCTCCAATCCGCATCCGCCTGTGTTTTTCATTCAATTAGATCCTCTATTACTGAAAATTAAGCTGAAAATGCATCACTGTTACTTCAGTTATGGTCATTAGGCGTGAAAATATGGGAAAACACATGATTTTTAAAAGATCACAGAAAATTTATTCGTGAATCATAACGAACTTCTGAAAGAAGCTTTTTGAAGAAAAGTAAACGTGCTTCAAGGTTATTTTTATCTCATAACCATTGGTTGTTAATTGACCAATCCCCATGCACCTAAAGTAAGCCTTTAAAACAAGCATGGCTAAGGCTACTACGACAGCGCCATCTGTCGTGGTTTCTTGAATGAATCGATAGCCTGATTCTTTAGCTTTAATTTAAGTCCACGTTCATCCAAATCGGTTAAAAAATGGATGAGTTGTCCCCAAAAATATTTCGTTCGCTTTTTTAGGACACCCGTTAGATTGGATTAATGTACAATTTTAATAATGTCGTGGGAATTCTGACTTCACCCTCTCTCAATATGGACTAACTTTATTCGCATTTAATGTCCGACAAATCGAAATTTTGTAACAACACTAAAACCACGTTATAGCGCAACCTACTGGATCGATTTGGTTGAAATTTGGTACGTGAAGATTAGATTGAAGAGCTGAAAGGCTTTTGGAAGCAATTGATACAAGGGAAGTGCCATTTAGGCATATCAACTTTGAAATTTTAAACACAAGACACGGAAATCAAAGACCCACGCGATGGGGAGGTTCCAGCCACTTCTCTGCTGCCAATTTTTTACATTAACCTTTACATTAAAGGTTGAATTTTAAACAACTCAAACAAAGTACAAGAAACACAAGAGACTGAGATATTTGTATTCAACTATGTAGGTATGGCAACATATTGAACATTTTCTAGTTTATATTTTCTCCTTCACTCAGTCCTCCTTGTTCTCATCTTCATCTTCATCCCCCCTCGGCTTGATAAACCTTCTATTCAACACATAAACACATGCCACCATCGGCAGCACAGCAAAAATCTTGAAAGCCTTGGCCCCGAAAAACTGCGAAATCAAGCCAAAAATAATCGGTACCACTATCTTCACAATCGTCGTGATGACCATCTCAGTGTTGTACAACTCCCCATCTACCTCAACTTCAATCGAATCGTCCCAAAAATTCTCAACCATAATATGGGTCACGATCATGGGGATGAAGATGATGAGGTAGCAGTCGAAACTCGGTGCATAATACAGCGCTGCTAGTGTAACAGAGCACACCAGAAGGGCAGGTTCGAACGTGTTTTCTCTTAAATTTACCAAACTTCTGGTTAAATTTCGACTTAAGCTGAGGTTGGTTAAGGAAGCACTGGCGTGGTGCCTCATTCGTGGAAAATAAACGTTGACGGTGAAGATCAACATATGCTGGTAAGCCATAGCGTAGCCTAGAAGAATATTTCCAATACTGTAGTTGTAGTTGAGGAGTAGAGGATATTTCGTGAAGAATATCGTAAAACTAGCTGTGTACGCAGTTTTTAGAAGCACTTTATCCCAATTCCTTTTATAATCAATAGCTTTCAAGCTCTTGATTTGGGCGACATAGTAGGAAGGTGGCGCGAAATCGAAGGATGGCTTCTGGATTCTATCATCTTGCTCCAAGTAGGGCAGCAGAACTACAAAATCAATTTCGTGACGATATTAACAGGAAAAAACTTACGTAGGCAAGAGAATATTAGCAATGATGCTAGAAAACCATTGAAGAAGAAAGTTTTGCCGTATTGTCTAACGTATCCTCCAATAACTGGTCCAAGCACCAATCCAGCGACGTTCAAAATGTCTGCTATCTTGCAGAGTCTTTCCTGGACGTCAAAGGTCTCCGTGTGTCGAATAAAACCCCTCACAGTGTCGTGGATTCTGTTCGCAAGAGCTGAAAAAATTTTAAAATGGAGTATTGCAGCTCAGAAATTAGAAAAATTATGTAGATAAAAAGAAAACTTAAGTTTATGCAAATAAATTTAAAAGCTAACTCTTCCATAATTTTTTCATTCTTATTTCATAAAAACTTAAATTCATTTTGCAATATTTAGCATATATCAAGGTTTTAGGGTATACAGCATTCGTTACGGTATATTTGGGTACATTACAGCATAAAGCTGCATGTTTAAGGTTGCTCTCCGGAATATTTCTAGAAAGTTTAAATTAATAAAAAATATTAAAGATTACACGGAAGATGTACATCAATGCGATGTGTATCACTGTAGATGTGGATTTTATCAATCTGCACCTAGTAGTAGTGCCTCCGCAGACGCACAGAATTAAACATTACAGAATGAAAAAAAATGCATAAAAAACTTGCGAAGTATGTAGAATTAGCACTCAGGGGGATTGAAAAATTATGGTGGCTATGAGAAGCCCAAGGCAATGACAATTTACTGCAATTACAAGAAGTGTCAAAAGTAACGTGGACAATAAGGCAATTTTGTAAAATGATCAGATGTTGAAAAATTGTAAAGGGGTATGAAAAGATAAGAGGGGTAAAAATTAACCGTGGTTAAGTCGAATTACAGAAAATAAGTCGAAAATAACCCAATTACGCAAATTTCGCTTTTGGAGGGTTGAAATAATGCGAAGAGACTTGAAAAAGTCAAAAGGATAAGCATAATCACAATGAGTTGAATTTATTACCGAAGAAAAACGAAATTACGCGAATTTAGCATAATACGTAGACGTTTAGGTGGTTAAAAAATTGTAAATTGGGATGCAAAATCAAAGGAAATGAAAATGAACCGCAGTACATACCTAGAATGATAGAAAATGGCACGAAAATAAGCCAATCATGCAAACTTAGTTTTTGGGGGGTTGAAATATTGCGAATGGGGTGGAAAAAGTAAAAAGGGTAAACACAAGCCATATAAGTTCAACTTATTGCCGAAAAAAAAAACAATAAAAATTGACAATCAGGATCTAGACGATACTGAACTTTGATTTCTGGTGTGGAGGTATAATAGAGTGTACTTACATCATTGAATACAAAAACTTAGAAATTCTTCCAGGCGGTCATATTTTTACCTGGCTCTAAACATGTTTAGGCCTCGAAAATGCAATTTTCACGAATTTTTTTCTCAGAAACTAGAAGATACTGCACTTTCATTTTTCGATAAAACATTCACCTGTCCCTCTTACCACAATCTAAAATTTGGTAAAGATTGGCCCAAGCGGTTGCCTTATTATTGTATAGGGTCCTTTGGTGAATTTAGCAAAATAGGTGCTTAGGGGGTTGAACAATTTTATTGTAAAGGGGGATGAAAAGTCAAAGGAGGTGAAAATTGACCGAAGTTAAGTAGAATTACAGAAAATAACACAAAAATTAGCAATTATGCTTTAGTTTTTGGGATGTTCTAAACTCTAACTTCATGCTTTAATAATAATGGATCGAAGTTATTTGAAAAACGTCTTCTTAACTTTCAATTTAACCGTTATCTTAAGGTTCAGAGATTCAGCTAAATTTTGAAACAAAAACTGACACTGACAACGAAACAGATGGTGGATGATGGCGGGGCAATGGTGATGTGGATGTGCAAGTTTTTCACTTATTTGCCCAGTAAAAACACAACAAAAACTACTAGTAACTTTGGACTATCTCCTATTGTTCTGTTGTTAAAAAATATTTGAGTTATTATTTGACTTACTTGAAGAGAATTTGCAGAAGATTGCAATCCACGGCGATGTAGTCAACGCGATGATCATGTAAGACAGCAGAATTATTGTCAGGGAGAAGATGAGCGTACACTTTTTCCTATGTTCGACCAATGCCTGCAATTTTTTTTAAGAAAAGCACTAAATCGTGAACTTACTATAAAATCCTTGGCCAAGCTTTGACAAATAAATCCTCCGGAAATCATGATGGCCACAAGGACGTGGTTGCCTCCGAGGGCCATGATGTGTGGAGAGAAGACAGGCGCGAAGAGTCCCGAGCAGAAAGTGTCCTGGAAATGAAGAGTCGAAGGACGTTTACAAGGAATAAGGATTTGCTTACCATGAAACTGATGAAGAAGATTATCTGCAGATTTCTCGAGAACTCCATTGTGAGTAACGATCGAACGGTTATCCGATAATTAGAATTTGGCTTGTTAAATGGGTTTTCATGCAACAATGAATTTGGATGCTCATGACTTGCCAAGGGTGATATTTGACAAGCGGCGGTGACATAATTTTGATTTGTTGTTAAAATATAAACGATGGGCTGAAATATTTATTTTGTTTAAATGTCAAATAACAAAAATACCAAACTTTCGCCAATCGCGTGCGTTTTATACTGATAAAATAGTTATGTTAACTCGCGTCATGGAATTTTACCCCTAAATTTTCTAACTGATTTTCCTCCAGTGTTATTTGAAAATAGCTACTCGGAAAAACATTAGGTACTTCTCGTTCAATTTTCAAAGACTCTTGGAAAAGTTTTCGAAAATTTTAACGTTGGACAAGGATAGACAATGGCTGGTATGAATAAAGTGTTACAAGATGCTTAAACTCGCGTTAATAAAGGATAGAAATACAAGTTTTTCTTGTGTAAGATAGGGACATAACTATAAACAAATGCTCCGTTACCGTTTATTCATTCCAGCCATTATGTACAAATATTTTCAGCTCTGAGACACTTCCGGTTATATCGGAAGTGGCCGCCATCTTTGTTATTTTAAATGGGAAGCCTATGTTTTGACTCTCGATTCGGATTGACCTCTTGATTATGAGTTTATTGCACTGCCACTTTGCCTACCTGTCATAGTTTTTGACATGTCAAAATTTGTAAAAAATTTGATTTTTATCCGACAAAAGAAAAATTTGTGTGTTCCAGAACGTTGAAGATTAAGAAATCAAACTTGGAGGGGTGAAAGTACAACGTTTAAGCTTTTGGCTGATGGCTCACTCATTCTTGCGACATAACAATAAGGGGAAGTTAATTTTTTTTAATTGCGGAACGAGATTGTCCACAACTCAATTTTTTCAAATGCAAGTACCATAATTGTATGTATCCAAAAGGTGTAAAATTAAATTTTCTTTAGGTTAGTATTAGCATTGCCTATACCTACCCCTAAACTTATACAAACTTACCCTTTAAAAATTTTAAACGCGTGCATGAAAAGACCCGTCAACTATGGCGAGTTAAATATTGTGCAAAATTTTTCATTTTTTGTAGGTACCTACTTAAGATGACATTAAGGAATTTAAAAACCCGATTAGCAGTGTAAGTACGCAGGCTTTGGAGTTGAAAGTCATGTCTTGGATAAGTAGGTATTTCTTTTTGTTGGCAATATAGTTTTTTATAAATATTGTTTTTATATTATCAAAGACATACGTAGGTAGGTAAATATACCACTGATGTATGAGATTTTTTTGGATCGCTTAACACCTACGTTCAAAGAACAAAAGGCATTGTTTCTAACGATGACGTAATGAAAAGGTTATTTTGGAACACACCAAAACCAGAAATGCAGCTGCGCGTATTGTTGGGTGCCTATATCGACAGAAAACTCCTTCGTTCCAACTAATCCTTCCAGATGGCGCCACCACTTTCATCTACCTTCCTGTCACTTTGACGTTTAACATAACCTAAGAATAATGACGAAATAAATAATGAACATTTCAAATATATTCTTCCGCTATGTTTATTTAATAACAAATAATATAAACAGTTATTTAATAATTATATTGACGTTAGTGTCGGTAATCGGCGATTTTTTAGTGTTCCACACAAAACTACACCTGTTCCGGGCACTCTTCGACAATGCCACCCATGCAACCATCGGAGGCCTCTCCTGGCTGATTTTTTGCCTCAACATAAAAAACAGTTCAGCAGTTCAAAACCTGATCGAAATTGGATTATGTGCAGGCATCGCTTCAATAATTGACATCGATCATTTCATTTCAGCCAAATCGTTATATTTAAAAGTAAGAATTAGGTAATTTTTTATATTTTTCCTTGAAGGATTTGTTTCAGGATGCCCTAAATTTGCATAAAAGACCGTTTCTTCATTGTTCCACGTTTCCTGTTGCCTTTTGCTTGTTGTGTTTACTTGTAAGTTGGGTTTTTCACGTTGATTCAGGGAGGAAATTGTCTTTGATTGTTTTAACCGCATTTGCTAGTCACCACACGAGGGATGCTACAAGAAGAGGGTATTGGGTGTACCCTTTTGGGGCCACTCCTGCCATTCCTTATAGTGTTTATATTGGATTGACTTGTTTCATACCTTATTTTGTATGTTTTTTGTATAGTTGTACTTCGATTAAGCACTATCGATATCTTAGTAAGGAATCTGTGATATGAGAAATAAAGAAAAAAGAGGCTTTTTGTCTTTTAGTTTGTGCCTGTTTGCAATAGGGGTCGGTCGTTTGAGAAATGGCAACGTCGCGTTTCTTCCAATGGGACCAATACAGCTAAAATGTTTAAAAAATAATAAACTTATCTATACTATTGCACCGTAAGTAAAATAATTAGGCAAAAAATTCGTTGTTCAGAGCCCCAGTAATGAGGGCAATAGCCTTTCGTGACCTTTTTTGTCAACGCCTCCACTGTTATTACAAACATATGTGTCATATTTTTATCGGACAACATAAATAATAATAAGTGCCGCTTAATTTGCACAAAAAACTCTAAAAATAGGTAAACTAGGTACTTAAAAGTAAGGAAAACTATTTTTTGTCAGTTAATCGTTGAATTTGCGATAAATTGTTTCGTTATGCTGATAAAACCCGGCGATGAAAATTCTAGTTCTAGTTTTGATTCAGCTATGCTACTCGTACTCTTCCAAAATACTAGTCATAGGCCCTATTCCCTTGCAAAGTCATGCGACAATCGTATTTCTTTTTGCCAAAGAGCTTGCCAGAAGAGGTCATACAGTTGTTGCATTAACTCCGTTTGAAGAAACTGAAGAAATCGATAATTATCATACAATTGTGATCGAAAACATGGCTAAGGAGTTTCTTGGTAAGTTGGTGCTAATCTGATTTTTAATAATATTGTAATTTAAGATAAAGCAGGCGATTTTTTCAAGTTAAATAAATTAACGGGGGTAAACCACTTATCACAATTTCTCCAAGTAGGTTTAATAACCTCCCAAATTGTCTTGGAAAATGACAACATTAAGGAGTTATTAAGACAAGATTTTGACTTAGTCATACTGGAACATTTTGAAAATTTTGCTCTTCACGGTTTAGCCAACTATTTCAAAGCACCGGTTGTTCTTTTAGGATCTTTCTTCCCGAGTTTTTGCAGCAATTATCTTTTTGCCAATCCATCACCTTCTTCTTACATTCCTAACATAGTAAGTTTATATTCTCCGCACATGAATATTTGGCAAAGGTTGCATAATTTATTTTTAAATCTATACGGCCAATACATGAGATCTGGATATATGGCGGTGCATAACGAACTCTTCAAAAAACATCTCAACAGCAATTATATAGAAGATTCTGTTTACAACGCTAGTCTTATGCTTTTTAATTCGCATCCATTAATCAGTAATCCTGTCCCTCTTCTACCAAATATGATTGAAATCGCGGGGTATCATATAAAAATCTCAGAGTCGCTTCCAAAAGATCTTCAGGATTTCTTAGATTCTGCTGAAGAAGGCGCTCTACTGTTTTCCTTGGGATCTAATCTTCTCTGCAAGAATTTAGATGCAACTATAAAAAACAATCTGATAAGAACCTTCTCTAAAATCAAGCAAAAGGTTTTATGGAAATGTGAAGTAGATCTCTGGAATATTTCCAGTAATGTTAAGCTCATGAAATGGTTACCTCAACAAGACATTTTAGGTAAGACCAGGAGGTTTTGGCACAAATCTAATTGTTTTTTAGCACATCCAAATCTTAAGGCTTTCATCACCCATGGTGGTATCATGAGTGTTATCGAGAGTCTACATTATGGAGTTCCTATTATTGGAATTCCGATTTATGGTGATCAAATGAACAATGTAGTTACAGCTGTGGCGAATGGTTACGCTATTAAACTAAACTACCCCAATTTCTCGGAAGAAGAATTTTTTTTGGCTCTACAAGAGATTTTATACAACGAAAAGTAAATAGTTTTCATAGAATAAGGGTTTTTAGTATAAGAGGGTCCTTTTCTAATTGTGACGTCAAGCCAATCAAGCGGCAGCGCACTATGCGCAGATGGTATACTGTTTATGGCGGCGCATAGGGGGTCTGACATGGCACATCTTCCATCCTTTTATGCTGAAAACCCTTATTACAGTTAATTTCTGGTTTTAGTTATGCCAATCAAGCTAAGATTGCATCAAGTTTGTTCAGGGATCGCCCTCAACATCCATTTGACACAGGTATATTTTGGATCGAATCTGTACTACGGCATGGTGGAATGGCGCATTTGAGATCGGCAGGGCTCGATTTGAAATGGTACCAAAGGGAAATGATTGATGTTTTCATAATAATTCTTTTGTTGTTATCAATTGTGGTTTTTGCGTTTTATTTTTTAATGCAGAAAATTCTTAGACGATTTATTGTAGGGCAAAAAAGAGAAAAGAATGACTAGTGCTTCATCGCTTTATTTTATTTTCATTTAAAGAGAAAGATTTTAGGTAACTTTCTAACTTAACAGTTTTTGGCACATTTCTAATTAGTAGTAGAACCAATGTATTTATAAGAACATAGCCCCTTCAGGTTGTAGCTGGTTCAATGATTAAATTTCACCCAAGTTAGTTTTTAATGTTTTGGGGGTTGAAGGGGTGAAAACTTTGAAGTTCGATTATTAGCCTCTTTAGGTGGTTCAAGGGTTAAATTTCCCTGATGTCCATTAAAATTTTTCTAACAGTTTCTAAGAAGTCACATAACAGAAACAGAGGTTTGTTAATCGACCAGTTGGCCAACAAAATAACGGACGACCAATCTGTTATCAGTCCGGCAAGCAGCCCTTTTTATTTTTCAAAAATTGACATCTCGCAAACGGTCAAAAATACGAAATTTTATGAAATTAGAAAAAAGCTATGTTTGTCAGTGTAGATTAAGAATCTGAAGAGCTTTGGGGGAGCCGAAAGCGAGTAGTCAATAGAAACTTTAATTACTCAGACGAAACCGAAGGCAAGAAATAAAACCAAACTGTACTTTTTGAATGTTTTGTTTATTCTTAGTTTCTTTGTCTTTTCTTGGTTCCTCCTTAGCATTTTTTAGTACTTATTATTTCTTGGAATAATACTCCCTTTTTTGGTCTTCGATTATCTCTTTTTGCCTTTTTTGGTATCGTCTGATCATTCTTAGTTTTTATGGTCCTTCTGGGTTTTTGGCTTTCTTTTTTGACTTGTTTGGTCATTTTTTGATTTTTTTGCCTTTCTTTGTCTTTTCTGATCTTTTTATGCCGGGTTTCTAGAAGCAGTTGTGGAGTGGATAAAGTGAGGGTACCATCTGTTGCAGGTAGTGTAGTACTCTCAGCAGGCATTAGTTTTTTTGTTGTTTCCTTTCTAATTTTTGTTTTTATTCGCTTTTTTTACATTTCTTTATTTTGTGATTGTCTTTACCTTTTTTACCTTTCTTGGTCTCCTTGCCTTCTCTGGTTAGTTTTGGACTTTTTTAGTTTTCTTTCGTTTACTTTGATCTTGACTCATTTCTGTGTTTTTTACCTTTTTTGGTCTTTCATAGTCTTTCTTGGTACCTTTGTATTTTTTTTTAGTTTTTTGCCATTTTGGGCGTCTGTGCCTCTTTTGATCTTTTCTGGCTAAAATCTTCAAAATTGTGAAAAATTCCCAGAGTTGCTGGAAAATCGAAGAAACACAAAAAAAAAGCCAAAGTCGGGAAAATTGACAAAAAAACAAAAATCAATAAAGTCAAAATGCTTTTGACTATAAGTGAAAAAGTCGCCAAAATTTGATGCAATTGCATCCTAAAAGTGGTAAACCCCTCATTTTAACAATTATCCACGCAGCACATCTTGCAATTATTCGTAAAAAAATTAACATAATCTATAAAATCTGAGGCGAAGCCGAGGCTTTGTGTGCTTTGGCGGAACCGAAAGCGAGTAGTCAATGGATACTTTATTGACAGAGGCTAAATCGAAGCCGAGTAATAAAACCAAACTCTAAGAGTTAAGACGAAACCGAGGCGTTGCGAACTTTGGCGGAGCCTAAAGCGAGTAGCCATTAGAAACTGCAATGACTGAGGCGAAGCCGAAGGCGAGTAATAAAACCAAACTGTACTTTTTGAATGTTTTGGTTTTGTCTTTTTTGATTTTTTGGTCTCGTCTGATCATTCTTAGTTTTTTATGGTCTTTCTGGGCTTTTCTGGCTTTCTCGTTTCTTTTGTAACTTGTTTGGTCATTTTTTGATTTTCTTGGCTTTATTTGTCTCTTTTGATCTTTTTATGCTCGGTTTCTACAAGTAGTTATGGGTAAAGTTATGATGCGATTACAGGTAGTAGGACTCTCACCATTCTAGTCGCATCATATAACTTTATCGGCTCGATAACTGCTTCTAGAAACCAAGCATTATTCTTTTTTGTTGTTTCCTTTCAATTTTTGTTTTTCTTTCGCTTTTCTAGGCCTAGGGACAGTGGAACTTTTGAAAAAAACTTTAGCCCCAAGAATTAATTGCTACCTATCTATATATGTACACTTCAGTCCTTAAAACAGGCATTAAAGTGGTCCTTTTAGTGCCGGTAGTGCAAACATTTATTTTGTTACTCACCTTCCTACTTTATCAAATAAAATTTAATGAAGGGAACTTGTTGACAATAACTTGTGCAAAAAAGTTATCCAAAGATACTTGAAAATATTGTTATCAGTTTCTATTACTGTTTCATTTTAATCCTAAAGACAGGACAATGAAAATTTTATTACCTACTAATTGTTCAAATTTACTGCGTGATGCATTCTTTCAAAATACTAGTAATAAGGCCAATTCCCTAGAGAAGTCACGCTACTTTCATATTTCTTTTCGCCATAACATCTTTTGAAGCCACTGAAGAAGATTAAAAACTTCTCAAATTGTACTGGAAAACAAAAAAGTTAAGTAGGATAGAGTAATAAATATTTTGGATCGAATTTTTACTTCGACATGGAGGAATAGGGCATTTGAGATCAGCAGGGCTCGATTTACAATGGTATCAAAGGAAATTGATCGATGTTTTTATAATAATTTCTCTGTTATTATAAATTGTATTTTTCATAATTTATTTCTTAGTTCAGAAGATTATTAAACGATTTATACGATAGTTTTAGCATATTTCAAGCAAAAGCGAGTATCTACTATCAACACACTTGTAGGTAAGTACTCAACCAATTAAACATTTTGTTATCTCTTTTTATCAAAATAATTACTTCCTAATGATGGGAACCTGGAATTTGGTTAAAAAACTTATTGTTTAAAATTTTGCTGCCGTTTCTCAAACAACACACCACAATGAAAATCACCCTTCTAATTCTCATTAAATTATGTTATGTGTACTCTTCCATAATATTGATGATAGGACCAATTCCCCAAAAAACCACGCTACACTCGTTTTTCTTTTTGCCAAAGAGCTAGCCAGAAGAGGTCATACAGTTGTTGCTGTAACTCCATTTGAAGAAACTGAAGAAATCGATAATTATCACTCCATTGTCATCGAAGACATGCAGAAGGAATATATCAGTAAGCACTTTTTTACTTAACTTCCAAAAATGTGCATTTAAGGTGATGGCAGAAATAAATTTGTTCAATTCAGTCAAATGGGAGCAATAGCTAGGTAGGTTTAATCACATCCAAAATAGTTTTGGAAAACAGAAAAGTTAAGGAGTTACTAGAACAAAATTTTGATTTAGTTATACTGGAACATTTTGAAAATTTTGCTCTTCATGGCTTAGCTAATTATTTTAAAGCACCAGTTGTTCTTTTGGCATCCTTTTTCCCGAGTTTTTGTACCAATTATATTTTTGGAAATCCATCACCTTCTTCTTTCGTTCCTAACTTAATGAGCTCAAACTATCAGCTTATTAATGTTTGGCAAAGGTTTCGTAATCTCTTCTTAAATTTATACGAGAATTCCGTTATTTGCCTTTGCACAGAGAAATCTTTAGAAAACATTTTAACAGCAGTTATGTAGAAGATAATATTTATAATGCTAGCCTTATACTTTTTAACTCGCATCTAATAATCAGTAACCCAGTTCCTCTTCTACCAAATATGATTGAAATCGGGGGGTATAAAACCCTCCAAGAAACTTCCAAAAGATCTTCAGGATTTTCTGGAAAGTGCTGAGGAAACTAGCTATATTGTTCTCCTTGGGATCTAACGTTCTTTGCAAAAATTTAGATTCTGCTATAAAAATAATATAATTAGAGCTTTTTCTAAAATCAAGCATAAGGTTTTGTGGAAATGTGAAGTAGGTCTCTAGAATATTTCCAGCAACGTCAAGTTAATGGAATATGGTTGCCTCAACAAGACATTTTAGGTAAGACTCAAAATTTTTATAGGATCTAATAGTTGTGTGCACATCCAAATCTTAAGGCTTTTATTACTCAATTGAGAGTGTATATTATGGGGTTCCCATTATCGGAATTCCGATTTATGGTGATCAAATGTTTAATGTAGTTACAGCTGTTGCGAATGATTACGCTATCAAAATAGACTACCACAGTTTTTCGGAAGAAGAATTGTTTTGGGTTTTACAAGAAATTTTATACAAACTAAAGTAAATAGTTTTTAGGACAATTTAGTTAAATTTTTGATCTTAGGTACATGAATCAAGCTAAGATCCGATCAAGTTTGCTCAGAGATCGACCTCAACATCCATTGGACTGTTTTGGATCGAATCTATTCTTAGACATGGAGGAATGGCGCATTTGAGACCAGCAGCACTTAATTTAAAATGGTACCAAAAGGAACTAGTCGATGTTTTATTAATAATTTTTGTTGTTGTCAGCTGTACTTTTTATATTTCATTTCTTAGTGAAGAAGAAGTATAAATAGTATTTTAAAATTTTCATTTATCTCAGCTCCATTCCTTACTACTAAAACATCAGCTTCAGCGAAAAAATTTCAGAATGACGAAATTGCAGATATTTCCTTAATCTTCTTAATCTCTGATAAAGAATCACTGAATCGAGTTAATCTTGCATTAGTCAGTGTGTTTGTAGAATTTGCTGTAGTCTGTATTCTCGCTCCATTCCAACACAATGTCTTCAGATACAACAGTAAGTAAACGTTCGAATCTTGCCGGTTTTAGTAAAAAATTATAGAGCAATGGAAATACCTTGGACGATGTTGAAAAAAATCTTTTCATCAGTGTCGGGGTGTTGGCGGGAGCAGTAGGCGTCCTCCTAATCGTCGTCATCGGACTAATCTTTTGGATTTTATCTTTGTCGAAGAGGATAAAAGAAGTTGAATATTTCAGCGACTTTAAACTAAAGTGAGCTCGAATTTTAATCCAGGAAATATAACCCAAAATATTTTTGCTTTCAGACGTCCAAAATTAGTACCAACAGTGAGCGATAGAACGCCAATTTCCTACAATAACCCGGAGCCTATTTTTAACGAAGAACCAGTGAGACCACCTAAGAAACCGTTATCTGGTCAGAATTATCCCAGAAGCGATCTTAACCCCATCGCCAGTAGAGGTAGAACCGATGTTGACCACGGCAATTTCAGTTTTGGAGCTCCAAACAAGTAAGTCAGTTTTTGAAATAAAAAAAATGATTTTGATTTTAGTAACTCGTTTAGAAGTCCGTCTTACCTGCACCAGAACAATAAATATTACTGATGAGAGGAAATGATCTTATCAGAGGATGTGATAAATATGTACTCGTCTTTTAATATAATTTTTGTTTATTGACAAAATTGTGTGTCAATTTCTTGGTACGTTCTGACGAAAACTAATGAATGTGGTACTTGTATTTTCTACTTTGTGATAAGATCTACTATCACATTAGCGGCAAGTGACTCTTTAAGGAAAAGTTACAACTACTTGTCTAGATCATTGCGAGTTACCAATTAAAGGGGTACTAAAGAGACCCCGGAATCTCTAAAGATAAAGAAGGTAAGTAAAACTGCAAATGTGTTCCTGTTATATGATATTGCGGAACATAATTTGTTTGTCTCACTTCTGATTTCCGCATTTCTCTTATTCCTTGAAACAATGGGACAATTTTTAAGAAATTAATCTCCCTCTCAACGTGATTGACGTTTTAATGATTTTTTTAAATAAACCATCAGATCAAACATTGCGACATCTAATCTCCAATTCCTGATGTTTTAAGGCTTTTGTCGCTAATCTGCTTACAAAACACTCTTGGCCAAACCCCCGTTCAGCACATTGTCCACGTATTGTTCCCAAGGCGGCGGTTCATTTTAGCTAATAGAGGGGACCTTTTGTTGTGAAGGACTCTCCAGTTAGAAGAAGCGCTTTGGCAAACCGTAGTGTAATTGGTATCAAATCTTTATACAAACATATCAGATGGGGCTCGGAAAACTGAAGCGAGCGTGTGCCGTCGCCTAGGTAACCGTGGGGGTGGCCGCCCCCATCCCGGCCATCGAATTGTCATTAACGGCTGTTTTACACCCGCTCCCGTGTTCTAGGATGGCGGCGGCGGGGATTTGCCAGGAAACTAAACATTTGGATAGCTGCATGGAAGGGTGCGAGGGGCCTTCTGCGCATCATAACAATCGATCCCCGAAATTTTATTTTGTTTTTTTAATTGCAGGGAATTTATCAATTTCGGAGGATTATCCGTTTCGTATTTTTATCGAGGAATTTATTATCCGAGGACGACCTAATCAATAAAGCTGACAATCGAAAACAACGAGTTATTAGTTTTGTTTGCATTTGTTGTTATCGCCAATTATTACTTCTATTTGCGTAGTGTAGATCATTCGCTAAGTGAATGTAGGGGTGTGGTATATCTATTTGAAATGAAGTTCAATTTTCAAAAATTCGAAAAAATTGGGTCTCAAAAAACACCCCCGAACAAAACAATAAAGAAAAACTCGAAAGAGTTGTTTTGTTCTTACACTAACTGAAAATGAGATTTTTTTTAAAAGAAAAATCGAAAAGAAGGTAATTTATTTTGTAAACGAGAATAAAAAATCGTCTTCTTGAAATTCGCCATCAAAGGAAGTAAGGACTAATTAGTGTTGCCAATCATTGTAAATAGAAGCTAAAGTCCGGAGCAAAATTTAGTGAATTTTGACTTTACAATCCCTTTAAAAGCACAAAGAACCCCCGTCGAGCGGTAATTTAGAGAGCTTAAGTAAACAAGTGGCTCAGGTAGGCTACTGCTGTCGTGCATCTGTTGTGACAACCCCGGAAATTGATACCTTTCAATAGGCATCTTAAGGATGAATATTGCTTGAACTCTTTTTAAATGTTGCATTATTTGGACTTGAAAACGCAATTTTTTAAAAGAATATTGCACTTTGTAATTATCTGCATTATAATGAATTAATAAAAGTAAATTTATGCCTGCAGATGACTAAGTGGAAAATCTTTGCAGGGGTTTATTATGTTTTTAGGTGCCTACTAAATCTAGTAAAAAGAACGAAATGATAGAGTATCTCCAGAAACACGGCATACCAATTCCTGAAAAATCGACAAAAGCGACGTTATTTGATCTGATCGAAAAAAGTGGACCCGACAGGACAAAATCTTTTGTTATCGACGAAATGGCCGCACAACATGGGATGACTGTTCTGCGACTTCCGCCATATTATTGTGTTTTAAATCCAATAGAAATGGTATGGAGCCAACTTAAGCATAAAGTGAGGAAGTCTAATGTTACCCCAAACTTAAGCGAAACTGTTATAAGGGCCGTACGCGATGCCACTTCAAAAATTGATCAGGTTTTGTGGGCCGCATGTATCAAACATGTTAAAGACGTGGAAAACGGATATTCAATGAACATTGAAGTGCCTGAACTCATAATCAACGTTAATGACGAAGACGACGATGACAGCGACGAAGATGAGTTCATTAATGAAGTATTTTTGTAAAAAATATATGTGGAAATGTGTATGAAATGTTCTGAAAATTTGAACCATTTTATTTTTGTCAACATTCGCCCTTTCCCTTTCAACCTTGGTTTCCAAAACAAACTTACTTAGGTACTTATCATTGCAGGTACCTACACCTAAATTAGTTGTGAATAAATTACAATTAATATTCTGTTATTTATTCGGAATTTATTGAAAGTAACATTATTAATTTTCAAAAAAGCGACCTATAATAGATTACCTAAAAAGTATCTCATTTAAATTGCAATAAGTATTTACTTTTATTAATTCATTAACGCAGATAATTACAAAGTGCAATATTCTTTTAAAAAATTGCGTTTTCAAGTCCAAATAATGCAACATTTAAAAAGAGTTCAAGCAATATTCATCCTTAAGATGCCTATTGAAAGGTATCAATTTCCGGGGTTGTCACAACAGATGCACGACAGCACTAGCCTACCTGAGCCACTTGTTTACTTAAGCTCTCTAAATTACCGCTCGACGGGGGTTCTTTGTGCTTTTAAAGGGATTGTAAAGTCAAAATTCACTAAATTTTGCTCCGGACTTTTATACCTACTCAAAAATTCTCTTTCTCACTTTTTTGGGCATTATGGAGGTGAATTTAAAAAATACGGGTATAGTATTCAGGGTATTTAGACAAAATATTGTTGGATGGGGGAATGAAATCCAATAGATTTGAAATTTGGCATACTTATTCTGTGTGGCTTGCTGATAAATGCAGAAAAAGTCCCCAACCGGGGGTGGTGCGCTTGAGCCTCCAGCGCATAAAATAGGGGCGCACGAGTAGTCTTTTGCTTTTATCTTTAAAACCGTTGACGCTATCGTTATTGTAGTGGTAATAGAATTTGAAGAGTAGAAAATTCTCTACAAAAAATATGGAGTGACTTTTTTTCGTATATGCAATCATTGTGCCGTAATTTGACTATAATACAGGGTGTTTCCTAAAAATGCGGCAAAAATTTAATAAAAGTTCACATAAACATTTGCCGAAAATGCTTCCTAAGGGAGCTACGCCCCTTCAAATGGGGCACCCTGAAGACGGTCTTTCCTCTATATTTCCGAAACCGTTCATACTGAAATTATGAAATTTGGTATATTGCATAAACTTTTGCCGCTGAATCAGAATCGGAGCCCACAATTTCAAACTTTTAATCAGATGACGTTCAATGCAAACCCCCAAACACCGAGGCCCAACAAAAAAAAATATGTTTTAAGTTGAATATTTGCCAAACAATGGCTCTTTCCGAAAAAATGTATTGTATCTTTTTTATGCGAAATTAAATAAGCTTTAATTTTTGTTATTACTATGAAATCGATATTATTAATAGTTATCGAAATAAAAGTGAAAAACCGTCGGCGCGCTCCATTTCGTGACACTAAGGGCCGGAGCGTAACACCTACAATCGGGGACTTTTAGTATGTTAAATCACAGACTATTTCAATTATGTATCGCAATTTTTCAAAACTGTTGGAATTAATTCCACTATTTTTCCTAAGTATCCTGAACTATAGGTAGAAAACGTAATGAATAGTACAGCTAGTGATAAAGACAACTTTTTTTCATGAGTTTGAGGTTTGATGCGCGATGCCGCAGGTGTGAAAAAAAGATACCTTCATTACACGTATTTTTTTTTGTATATATCTTCTTCATATACCTACCCACAAAAAAGCAAAAAAGCTTGGTGCGAAAAATTGCCACGACAAAAAAAATGCAAAAAATGTGAAAGGCCCCCTGAAGCAAACGCCTACCCAAAAAAAACCGCATAATTCAAAAGAAGGCTCCTTACAATACTAAACTAAGTATGTTCCAAATTCCAAAATCCTATAATTTACAATTTTCAAATAATTTCAAGAAAACCGATTTTTCCAGTACCCCTTTAGAGAGGCGTAGCTCCCTTAGGAAGCATTTGGGTGCCATGTTTTTTTAATAATTCCATCTAAGTATTTTAAGGTATGCAATTAGTGAAGTTTAAGAACGTAATTCTGGATTATTATCTCAAGATTTTTGCCGACAGTCGCTGTCCGGGTGTTACAATGTGTTGCTTAAAGGAGCAGTACCTAATCTTAAAACTATTAATTATTCAAAAATTAGTCTAATTGATAGTTTATAGCATTTTATAAATGTTGCCGTAAATAAAATTGCCCCAAAAAACTTCAATTCGTTGCTAGAATCGGTTTGAGAGAGGCGCGTGACGTCACTTGTGATACAGTTGCTCGCTCGTGATCTTATGGATCTCGCGCCGTGGAAATAATTATTGTTTCTTCTGTAACTTTTGAACGAGTGGATGGATTTCAAAAATTGTTGCATTGGTCTACAGAGGATTTCATACTCTTTAAAATGATTTATCACAAAAGGTCCAAATGTAATTTAAAATTTTACTGTTGATCGGGTTGGAAGGTAGACGGATATTAAAAATATTTACAGCATTGGATTGGTACCGAAATTAGCTTTCAAATGATGTATTGCAAGTTAGGGGTTGCCGCTTGAAATTAGGAAATGCTTTAATGCAGCGCCAATGCTTTCCAAGTGCAAGCACACGCGGCTTATTACATATAACGTCACGGCAGATCTTTGCGGCGCTCTTTGGAGTTGCAAATAAAATAATTTTCTTTTTGCGGGTATGTTAGCGCTCGCTTCCAGTGATTTTCTGTTATTTTATGCAATAAAAAATACATGGGTTTTTTAGTTAACTGTACTTTTAAGAAACTGAAATAGAAACAGTAAAATTTTACACATTCTGATAACTAAACAACAAAGAGTATCCAGGTATTAGAGGAACGGAAAAGCACTAAATTCGAGGCTCTGAAAAACCCCGGTGATTAGTAGATGGAGCCAGCGTAGGCCCCCTGGTATTGAACATTGGTACTAAATTATACGATTAAAGAAATGCCGCAGTGGCGCCATCTAGTAGAGACCGCTTCGTAACGGGAAGCTCGACCTCCCTTGTAGTCATGGTAAAAAAAACGAGCAAAAAAACTCAGTGTAATCTGAGACGTTTATGGTTGTTTATCGGTTTTACGACCCCTTTGGCGGCACTAGAAAAGTTTCGCCGTAGAATTCTTGGAAAAAATTCACGGACAATGTCGCACAATCTTAATGACCGGCCAAATTATTTATTAATATAAATACGAACCCGGTTAACAAAATGTGATATTATCAAGACCTTCTGATTGAAGGTACATAAATTATGTTCTGTAATTTTACATAAACGTAATAATGGCAATAATTCTTTTTATGATTTCAAATAAACAGTTTCGGGTACCTTAGCACGTGACGGGTCGAATTGTCTTTCTCTCCAATGTTTTCGCGAATTAATTATATTTCTCGGAAACTCAATTCTAAAGGCTTCAAGGTCACGTTTGGCGGAAATCTGCTTCCTGTCTTAGTCGTACGATCTTGTTCAGTCCGAAAAAAATGGGCAGCTACGGAAGCGGCTGGAACCTCCCCACTTTGTATGAAAGATCCAATATCGTATCACCAAAATCGAGCAAATTTTCCTGTTTCCTATACTCCACCACACCAACATTAATAAGGCGTTTCCTGAGATTTTTCAAAATTTTACGATTCCTTACTTGTATGCTTACAGACAGTTACGGAACTCGGCTTCGCCTCGAAAATCTCTGATTTTCGAGAAATGATTTTATTTCTTGAAAATCAGTGGCTTTATTTAAAATGCAACTCTGTCGCGGCATAGAGGTTATCAGTAATTTTTTCATCTTCACATAATAAATGTAAGAATATTGAAACAAAAAAATTACACAGTGTGTCTGTTTATGTTCTCTAACGCTACAAACTGAGAATTAAAATTAGGACTTTCATTTCCGAGAAATAAAATCGTTTCTCGAAAATCAGAGAGAGAAAGACAACCTGACTGGGTAGACCTCATAAAGAGGACGCCGCGCTCTAGTATGTGACGTCACACGTGGGAACTGTGTGAAAGGAACCAATGAGGAGCGCTGAAATATAAGGACAGACATTTGATGGACGCTTCCAACAAACTATTTGTATGAGTGACGCACAAAATTAATTTCAATCGCGAATTTTGTGGTTTCTCTAATGGATCATAGTTACGCTGGGAAAATTTAAGTCGCATGAAAAACATTCTTTTTGTAAAAACGATTTTTCAATCAAAACTTTATTTTTTTACCTTCTACGCAGCGCGAAGTAGTTACTGTGGAATCGATCGAAAAATTCAAAAAAATCTAATCGCCAAAAACATGAAATCTTTACGTTTTAGGGTCCTGGGAACCCAAAAAAGTGGTTTTTGAAAAAATGTCTGTCTGAAAAAAAACCTACGCCTAACAGTATACAGGGTGGGTAATTTTTCGATGCTCACCATTGGGATCTCCTAAACGGTAAAAGATACGGTGTCGGTTAAATTAGAGAAAAGTTGCGCAATTTCTTGGCGATTGAGAATCTGAAAAGAATTCGGCGATATTTTGATTCGTTATCACAAAAAATCTGAAAATTGCCAATTTAAAGAAAAATTAATATCTTCCTAACGATTGACGTTATTTAAATAAAACTTGGAACTTTTATATTTTTGACAGCTGTCAATTGAATGCCATTGTCAGAAATTTTCTAGGCTTTCTAGATTTTGAATAAAGATAGTCAACTTTTCTTTTTCTTATGGGCGCCATATTGAATTTTAACCGGATACACAACAAAATTAACTTTTCAAAAATGTAACCAACATGGACGTTTTTGAAAAAATATGCGAAAGCCTGAGTCACACGACCGCAAGACGTATTTTATTACAGTTGAATTCAATTGTTTTCACATGTTATAAGAAATTGAAGAGGTCAGCGTACTTTTTTGCAATTGTTTTCATCTAAGTTTAGGCTGATTTTACAAATAATTTATATCAATTTTCAAATTCTGACATCTGTCAAAAAAGTTCAAGTTAACTACATTTTTGAAAAGCCAATTTTTTTGTGTATTTGTTAATGTCAAAATTCAATATGGCGACCACAAAAGAATCAAAAGTTGACTGTCGTTATTCAAAATCTAGAAGGCCTAGAAAATTTCTGTAAATGCCATTCAGTTGACAGCTGTCAGAAATATAAAATTTCCAAGTTTCATTCAAATAACATAAAACGTTAGGAAGATATTAATTTTTCTTTAAATTGGCAATTTTCAGATTTTTTGTGATAACTTAGGAACGAATCGAAATATCGGCGAATTCTTTTCAGATTCTCAATCGCCAAGAAATCGCGCAACTTTTCTCTAATTTAACCGACACCGTATCTTTTACCGTTTAAGAGATCCCAATGGTGAGCATCGAAAAATTGCCCACCCGGTATATTATATTTTTATTACCGGATTTGAAAGCTGATTTTTTTTTTCACGCCGAAAACCTTAGTGCCAAAAGGGCCCGTGTTTCAATTTATTTTACAAAAAAGTAGTGTTGTGAATGATTATATTTAGCAAAATGATATATATCACATTTTGATATTTATCTGTTATATATTTATCATTTATAGCAGATATTTAGCATTTCAGTTAGTTTCATTGAGTTGGAGCAACATAACCTAACAAGTGAAGAGGCAAAAAAGAAATCTTTCTATGATAATCCAAAACAAATGGAAAAATATAACATTTAACGGAATGCAAACGCAGTCCAAAATAATTCAGAACACTGTTTGATGTTGTCTTCCAACGACTTCTACCGAAAAGTTGTAAAATAAAGTGAAAATGACTAAAAAACTTAAATAAAAAATATAGAATTAATATAGACGTATTTGGTATCAAATTGCTCGGAAAGTGACAAAAGTGTCGTTGATGGTGCTTAATCTAAATATTTTTTTAGCAATTTCCTGTTGATTGTATAGCAGGGTATATATCTTGCTATATGTACCTATATCACCGGAAAATAAATAGCACGCTATTTTACATCACTACAAAAAAGCATATTCTTGCTATCGGATTCGACAGCTGTTGTATTGCCGGATCAAAAGCTCAGTTCAATTTTTTAGAAAAGGACCCCGCACCATCCTTATGGCAAAATGGCTTTCTGTCGGATTGGCTGAAATTTTAGTATGTTGTAGATTTTGACCTCCTGATCAAAAGTTTTCATTGCCACAAAGCAATCGTACGGACAGTTTTTGCTCCAGAGGGTGCCGAAGATAAAATTTTCCCATAAGAATTACATGCAGCGAAAATTAATTTGCATTTTTGCCATGATAAGTCCAGGGGCACTTTTCTTACGTGTATTATTAACATACTTTTAAACAGGAGTTCTTATGGGTGTGTTTGCTTATTATGCTGAAAAAAGTATTTTTACGACGGTCCGAAAAATGTGTATGTCCTGTATGGGGAAAAGTTTATCTTCGGCAGACTCTATATCAAAAACTGTCCGTACAATTTCTTTGGGGCAATGACAACATTTGATCAGGAGGTCAAAATCTACAGCATACTAAAATTTCAGCCAATCCGACAGAAAGCCATTTTCCATAAGGATGGTGCGGGGTCCTTTCCATTTTAGGGACAAACATGCCCCTTCTGGAATTTTTCTTAGCAAAAGGTCATATTATCATTAACGAATTCCGATAGCTGTTGCATTGGCATATCGAAAACCTTACACTGAGAAAAAGGTTTGTTTTAAAGAACCCCGAATTTATTTGCTACAAATAAATCCTAAACCTGGATACGGCGAAATAAATGTAGTACTTCAGTTAATAAAATCCTATATTTGATAGATTTAGTTGCCTCAAATAAATGACTTACGTGACACAATTTTAAGAAATATCCGACCCAAAGAATGGTTTATTTAGTCCCAAATTGCTTGTTTTCTAGTTAGTGTATGACTCTTCTGCCCCAAACAAGTTTTATTCAGTAGAAAAATTCCATTTCACTAAAACGAATTTATTTTATTTAATCCAATTTGTAATATATGTGTCTTAATGTACGAAAACTTCGTTTTAGATAAATAGATATTTCAAATAATCATTATATTAAATTAATTTCAGATGATGTTTTTGGATGAAAAATATCTTTTGTTTAGTTCAAAATAAAATTTATTAAACATTTGTATGATGTTATACAGGAAGAAACGACTTTATCTCCAGTTCTAGTATAACGTGAATATAGATATAGATTAAGTAGGTATTACTTAAAGAAAAAACAGAAATTAAGTCTTCAAATAATATAAATTTCAATTCTTCACCTGAAATCTCGTCTATTCTATGATTTAAAATGTTTTTCAAACCCAATAATCTGAGCAGGTTCCAAAATGAAATTGAAATTATTTTCACAGTCTTACGTTATATACACAATTTTTCCAAATACCGGATTGTCCGAATCATTTGTATCTACGTCCATAAGTAACAACTGTCCTATATACTCTATACGTTATTCCGCTTTTCAAGATTTAATACAATTTACCTAATACAAAGTAACGCACTATACCCACAAACACAAAGAGCAATATGGCGGTTCTAGTTTACACGTCCCATGCACTATGATGCACTCCAAATCCAAATATTGATGCGCATAAGTTTCGAAGAAATCTGAACAATGGTTGTGACAAATAACGCCAGGTTTTTGGAAGAATGCCTGGTCTGGATCAAGTTAATGTCAGCCTTGTGCGTAATAAGCTATGCTATTTCTTCCAAAATTAAGATTTATTTATCTCAAATAAATGCACATTTAGGACAGGTATCAAAGTATTTCATTTACCTGAATGCATAATTATATTAAATAAATGGGACAAAATAACAATACGTTCTATTCAAATATGGGCATATGGTTGTTTCAATTCGGATGTAGTTAAACCAAAGTATTTTTGTCCCTTGTCAAAAAAATCGTTTGAGATAATGAAATTTATTTGCCAGAAGTTATCTTTTTTCTCAGTGTAGTGCCATTTTTTCGAAGCCCGTCCGCCCGCCCGACCTTGGTTAAATAAAGTTAAATGCTACATTATTACAAATTCTATGAAAAAGTAGAAGTTCATATGATTGGTAAAATGATGGATGGATTCTTTATTAAGTGCGCTTTCAAATGGTACATCGGTACCATTATGGTACCGTTTGAAAAAATAAAGTTTCGATGTTTTTCATGTGACTTCAAATTTTCCTGCGTTACCTTTTATTTTTATATTGTATACAGGGTGTTATTTTTAAAACTTCCCCCCTGAAAATCTTTGGACGTATTAAATATATTTAATTGAAATGAACGTTGACCCATCTCGCACGGAGCGCACACTTGCGCATTAAAGAGGGAATTTTTTCCACTTCCGGTTTAACCGGAAATGACCTTAACTTTCATTTTTCAAATTGAATGACACTTTTTTCTCAACTCGTTCGGAATCTATGTTTTTTTCTGAGTTAGAAACATGTATCATACTTGACCGGAAGTGCATTCACGGACACCCTAGATTTTCAAAAACATCGAAGAAATCGGCAAAAAATTGAGATTTTTGAAAAACGCAAAAACACGTCTACTTTAATTTTTTGATGCAAATTCATCTGCCCATCAATGACATTTTCTTTTTATTTACTTGAGATTTTGACAGATTGTGAGGTAAGAGAAAATTTGATAGAAATAAGAGAAATCAAATCAAAAAATAAAATTGCTCAGGTAAATTTGCATCAAAAAAACCAAATTGACGTGTTTTTACGTTTTTGAAAATCTAGGGTGGCCGTGACAGTACTTCCGGTACTGAGAAAAAGGTGTCATTCCATTTGAAAAATCAAACATAGTCATTTCCGGTTAAACCGGAAACGGAAAAAATTCCCTCAATATACGCGCAAGTGTCCCCCTCGTTGCGGGATTGGCCAGCTTTCATTTCAATTCAATATCTTTATTACATCCAAAGATATTCAAGGTGGGAAGTTTTAAAAATAACACCCTGTATGTATAAAAATTATTATTATATCCTAACCACAACGTCAACGAGCTAACAAATAGCATTGACAAGTTTTGTCACAGTGACTTCTAGGAAGCTGGCTGGGCGATACCGCAGTATTAGTAGCGACCGACGGCATAATTATTTACGGCGTGACATTTTTATGACTTCTCTATTTATCCCATATCTCGATACGCTGAAAAATTTGCGTCCACTATTTGAAGTCCCTTTGAATTTAATCGGATTTAATTGAAGGCAGTAAGGCACAGTTCGAAAATTGCGTTTACAGAACTATATTTATTTAGCCAGTGCCCACTTTAGTAAACTTTTTATTTCAACGAATACATCAACAACTAGGTAGCTACTTATTTTTTATCTCGTTTTTTATTAATATTAATTAAGAGACGAAAAACAAAATCGGGGGAATTATTGTGCCTTTGGGTAGATATGGGTGGTGTTCGCCAATTTCATTTCTTGAAAAATAAACACGAGCGGCTAATCACCAATAAATTTCAGCCGCTGACGGTTTAGTATAAACAAGGTCACCCTTTTTTCCTTTGTCCCATTGTCCCGATGCGCCTTATCAGGGTATTATGTTTCATTATCTGAGAAACAAACCTACTGTTCTGAAATGTTAACTGTAAGATTTTTGCAGGGTTTGTTTCTTGCTGTGTAGTTCGGTTATTACAACTTTTCACCGCCAGATACCAGCATTTCTCGGGCAATTTTATTTCGAAAAAAGGTGGGACACGGATTATGCCCTTTCCGTTCCTCTAATACCTGGATACTCTTTGCTAAACAATAAAAATTTAGTTTTTCAAAAATCTCGCAAAAGCATAAAGGATTGCTTTGCTAATGCGAGTAACGTATGTAACAAGTATCCAGTCCAGTGCTGTTTTAAAAATTCCTCAAAAATTAATTATTTTAAACATTTCACCAATTATTTCACTGAATGTGAAAAATATTCTAACCCTAGTTCTGATTATATCAGTAGCGGGATTAATGGCCGACTGCATCGTAATTTAATCTTAAGATAATCTTAAAGATACGTTTGTTGAAACAATGGTTTCCAAGGACTTTAAAAATCACTTATCTTTAAGGAATATTCAAAAATTACTGTGCAATCGGCCATAAACATTTAACCCCCGAAAATAATACGTGATGGCCTTGAGAACAACCATGACATGCACACTAGCAATCCGTATTACCGGTTGCAGAACATCCAAAGCTTGCAATACTGGTTGCAGGCTGCGACTGCTAACAAGCCCAATTTTTTATTTTACCTTGATTACATACAAAATTTCAATGCAACAATAACTTTTTAACAAAATTTTAAATGTTTGATTCAATCGATAAGCACTTTGGGATAATTTTTTAGTTGCAGTTAGTAGTATTTATTGCAGTAAATATCATAACAACCACACTTACCAATTTTTAGGCTATATCTATCTACCTAATACCTGCCATGAAACCTTTCACTTACCTGCTTAAAATATTTCAAATTAAATAAAAATGTGAAATATTTCAGCTAGTAAGCTCATCGAGGTAAGTACTGGAGAACAAAAAATGCATTATAGATGCTTTTTTACGCAGTATAATTTTGATTATTTTTCTTAGTAAGTACCATTTATTATACTGTTCGGATAGCATTTTCAGTATTTCATTTCAGGAAAACTTTTGCAAATAATAGGTGATTAACAGTAGAAGTTTCGAACGTAGGGTAGACTGGGGGAATGACGGCCACTGAGCAGGGCCGTATTTTCGCCTAGGCCCGACTAGGCCATGGCCTGGGGCGGCAAATTTTTAGGGGCGGCAAATTTTTTGGGGCGGCAAATTTTTTTTTACCTATTATTTTAAAACCGGTGCTGTCATTGCGAAGGCGGCGAGGCGAAGCGACGAATCGGCTACGGCAGGGCAATAAAAAATAAAAGAAAGATTAAAAGAAAACGACAGCCTGATGAATCCGGAGATAACGAAACTGAATTTGAAGCAAAAGACAACTTTAAAGTTAACGTATTCTATGTGATTGTAGACAAACTAAGTGCAGAACTTTCTCGGAGAAGGAATGCATATGACGATTTTTTTACAAAATTTAGCGTTTTTAATCATTTGTGCAATTTATCTAATAGCGATATCATTGAGAAAGGTACCCAATTAATCAACTCATATCCGAATGACTTGGAGAATTCATTTGTAAATGAGTTGATTCATTTTCGCGGATTTCTTAAGGAAAATATTAATAGCACCCCGACCCCCTCGCATTCAATGCGAGAACTCCTTAAATTATTGCATGAGAATGACTTGGTGGACGTTTTTCCACATATCACCATAGCATTGCGCATCTTTTTCAGCACATTTGCCACCAACTGCTCAGCGGAACGTTCATTTTCTGCACTCAAACGAATTAAGTCATACCTGCGTTCAACGATGGAATCTGGGAGGCTAAATTCGCTTGCAGTTCTACACATAGAATCCGAGCTTGTGCGTGGTATCAACTACAATGATATTATTGAGTCATTTGCTAAAAAGAAAGCACGTCGCAAGCCTCTGTAGTCTGTCAACATTTTCACTTTATTTACTCCTTATTTTTTTGTTAGTGTTAAAGAAAATTAAAAAAAAAATTATTTCGATTTTTTTTTGAGGCTGATCTCCATCCTCAGTCCTCACCGACAACATTCATAGGGGGGGGGGGCGGCAAATTTTGTGGGTCTAGGGCGGCCGGGTAGCTAAATCCGGGCCTGCCACTGAGGTAATATCGGACAGCTAATCCTGAATAATTGCGCAATTTTTAGACCTTTCCAACAGTCACACCATCTAGCGACAGTATGAAGGAGTGCCCTTATGTAAATACAGCTCTCTACCGGCAGTTTCTTGATGACAGTTGACAACTTTGTGTTTTACATGTTCTTCTTATAAGAGTGCTGCGATTTGAAGGACGGTTTCAAAACCTTTAATTTCTTCTTAAAATAAATGTAACTACTTTGGTACAATCTACATTTTTTGCTCGTTCGATGATAGTGACTAAAATTAACATAATTTTACGTTTGTCTAGCATAAAAAAATTAAACACACATGTTGCATTTGGGGTAACGCCGGACAGTTGAAATGGGGGAATACCGGCCTAAACAGTAAATATACAGCATACGACGGAATCGAGTCCTGTGATAGAGATGAAGAATTTGGGTTTAAGAGTGAAGAAAATAAACCCAAAACGACGATATTTAGTTAATATGTGGAGAATATTGTAAAAATAACGAAACTGTCAATCAAATGCCGCTGCTTTGGAGAATAGGCACTCAAAACCCGTACAAATTATAAGGCTAAGCTTTAATTAAAATTTTGGAAATAGAACTTCTGGGTACATCGTAATATTCAGCGTACAGTTAAAGTTACAGGGACAAAATACATATGGCCGCTATTACCCCAACAGCTAGGATAATACCGGACTTGTAAGCCTTTTGTAAATAATTTTTTTCTTCGTTCGTTTATGTTTTGTGATTTTTAATGTGTCGTCATTCGGTTAAGAACACTCTGGGCTTAATTCTGATACCTCAATCATTTTATGAAAGCGAACCGTTTTTGCACAGCGTCAACGAATCCTTAACGTGCCGTCATTCCCCCAGTCTACCCTACTGTCTTTTACCTTTTTTGTAGATTTCGAAACATAATTTGATACTGCAGCTTCAGTTGCTTCTCTCGACTTTTCTCACAATTCCTACTTCTTCATAATTATATAACCAACAGCGATAATAACCATATAGCAAAGATTTGATTGAGAATCGCACGCTCCAACCCCTGGAAATCATTAATGATCCGCATGCCACCATTGTTAACTCCGGCAGCCGTCCAGCATTGTTATCCTATCACACCCAGTGACTTCCAGTCAACTAAACTAAACCAATTATCCTCTTGTTAAGGGCGAGACAAACACGTTTTTTTTGAAAAATAACAGCAATTTATTCAATATTTGGTAGGATATACGTAATATTAATTATTGTACATTTAATATTATTTTATACAAGGTATTCACAGTCTTAAATTATTGTCATATCTAATAAAAATCTTCAAATCAGTGGTTATGGCACGATACGCGGGATAAAAAACTATGTACAAGTTAGCAAAATAATTTAAAGCATAATAGTGGATTAAGAGAATTTTTGGCGCTAGTGAACGTATTCGTGGTGGTATTGTTGTGTGTCTACGATTACGCTGGTGTACCCTGCCGGGCTTGGGGCGTGCCCTATTTGTTTAAACTCGGGTCCGTAGATGTTCTGTGGGGGGTGAGTTTGGTTGTTGTTAAAACAGGTGTTAAAATTTTGACCGCTATTGTCACAGTAAGGATTTCCACTAAGATTCTGCAGATGCAACTCACTTTCAGAGCTACAGCTGGAGGAGGAAGCACTAAAAGGGCGTTGCTGGGGGTGGTTGTTGAAAAGTGGATGTTGGGTTAGTTCCGGGTCCGCGTAGGGGTAGAACAATTCCTGGGAATAATAAGAGTCCTCGTTGTAATTTGGGATGAACATTGGGTACTCCGGTGGAGGGAAGGAGGCAATCGCACTGTTGGAGTCGCTGTAGTCTTCATCCCTTACGGAGCTGGAGGCTGGTGATATGATTGGGGGTTGATGAGGGGTTGTTCTACTCGTTGGGTATTTGCTTTGGATTGTTTTCGCGGGGGAGGTTTTGGGGGAGGCTGGGAGGTCCTCTCGGGGTGATCCTTGGGCTAGGTTTAAAAGCAGATCCTTGCCTTCGAGGTCGCTGAAATTCGTGGCTTATAGTTCAGGCAAAATAGATCAAAAAAGTGGAAACAGCGAAATTAGTTCCAAAAGTTTCCTACCCCTACACAGTGATGTGAGTTTACCGTAATTTATTTTTTTGGTAAATTACCGTGGTAATTTACCAATTTAAATTCTCGGGTAATTTATTTTTATGGTAATTTACCGTGGTAATTTACCGCCATAATTTACCATTTTCTTTTACCATCGTAATTAAGAAGTTTTCAAATTTTGGATTGAATGAAAGGAAAATCACAATTTCTCGTAAATACTTAAACAATAATTATATAGGTGAACTATAAGGTAAATACAAACATATTTTGAAAATTAACGAAAAAAAAGATATTTCTATTCAGTAGAGTCTTGTTCTTCATTAGGCTCATTCTCTTCTCCTGCTTCATCTCCTGCTTCATTTTCTGCGTCTTCCACGTCCACCTCCTCTTCTTACATGCATTATTAAAGCATTGATTGAAAGTGAATTGCATGCAAAGTGGATGAAAAAGTTGTTACAATGTTACAATGTAAATCTTATGGACGACGTTTGTTTGCTTGTCCTCAGGGCGCCCGACAGTTGACAGCTGTCATAATTGTGGTGGGGATATGGAACTCCGTAATTTAAAATTTTCATTTTTTCTCAACGAGAATTAATGGTAATTTATGCTGGTAATTTACCGAAAAATTACCGTAATTAATTTGGTAATTTACGCGGTAAATTACCACCTCACATCACTGCCCCTACACATTCCTGAAACTTTTGGAACAACATGTTTTACTTCCTCTATTTTTTCTATTTTACCTGGACTATTAATGGGGGGTGGAATTAGGGAGTGGCTTACCTTAAGACGTAGTTGACGGAGACGATGCAGTGGGGGCGGGAGGAGCGGGAGTTGTGGACGATGGTGGCGTAGCTTTGCATCCAGACCCAGCCGCCGCCTTTGCTGAGGAATCGGTAGTATTTGGTGGTAACTTGACCTTTGCACAGTACTGGAAATAAAAATTACTCAGATAGTTTCGTAGCTTATCTAAATTTTCTGAAATTAATTTCAAAGTTGCATTTAGGAGTCAAATAGTTTTTGAGAAGCTATCTGAAAGTAGAAACGGTGCAGGCAGCGAACTTGAAAGATTGATTAAGTCAAACGTCAGATACACTATCTGACGTTCTACCTGAGAACAATTTCTTAGTAGTTTTTAGAAATAAAATAATACCTATAGTTGGATAGGCTATCGGAGATTAAAAAGAGTGCAGACTGCGAACTTATCTGAAAAAACTCATTTTTACTCCTTGATAGCTTATCTGAACATTAATATAACGATATCTTAGAATTTGTATTCAAGGTGGTTCCTTTTTCACTGCTCACCATTGGCATCTTCTAAATGGTAAGAGTTACAGAGTGAGTGATTAAAAATCTGAAGAGAATTCCCCGATATCTTGATTCGTTTCTGAGCTACTCCGAAAAACCCGAAAATTGCAATTTTAAATTAAAAAATTAATATCTCCCTGACGATTGATGCTATTTAAATGGAACTTGGAACTGTTATATTTTTAGCAACTGTCAATTAAACGGCAATGACCGAAATTTTCTAGGCCTTCTAGATTATGAGCAATAACGATCAACTTTTGATTTTCTTATGGCCGCCATGTTGAATTTTGGCACCATTAGACATACAAAAAAAATTAGCTTTTCAAAAATTTAACTATAGGAAGAACTTTTTTGAAAGAACATGTTGGTTGAATCAGACGACTTCAAAATCTATTGTACTAAACGTCAAAAGGGATTAAAAAAGTTGGTATACTATTTTATACTTTATTCCAAAAAGCTTTATACTGATTTTATAAATTAATCATGCAAATTTTAGAATTTTGACTATTTTTCGAAAAACGTTCATATTGATTATATTTTTAAAAAGCAATTTTTTCAATATGGAGGCTATAAGAGAATCAAAACTAGACTGTCGTTGCTCTAAATCTGGAAGGGTTACAAAATTTATTTTTTCGCCAATAGTCATTAAAAGTGCCTCTTTTGCGGCAGTAAAATGCAACTTTTACTGCCTAGGCACAAGCGGCAGTAACAATACACTTTTTTAATGACAATCGGTGAAAAAATTAAGTGTCCAACATGGCAAAAAACAGATTTACTACAATATTATTATCTGCATTTTTTTTGCCTTGTTAAACAAATAGGTAACTATTTCGCCTGTGGTAATTAAAAGTGCATTTGTATTGCCTCTTTTGCGGCAGTAAAATGCGACTTTTACTGCCTAGGCAGTAAAGGTCGATTTTATCATTAATTATTTTTCAGATGACAAGGTCACGGGGAAGCGGACAAGAAAAAACAAATTTAGATCGGCAGCAAAGTTTCGGTGACTTTTTTCACCTTTATCAAGCTGTAAATCTCGGAATTATTTACAATTTTGATCGGCAGCAACGTTTCGGATCTAAATTTGTTTTTTATTGTCTTCCCGAGACCTTAAACTTAAAATTGTTTTTATTTTCAAATATCATTTAACAATTACTTAAATGACTGTGTTGACAAGGTACATATACCTAACAGTCATTTCTATGACAATATGATTGAGCGGCCTATAAATAACTAAATATTAAGACATCAGTATTAGAAGTCATTTACTTTTAACACAAAGTGATTTACTTTTTACACTTTGAGAAACCATTTTATGTCTGAAAAAATGTTTATTACAGAATTATCTTAAAATTTATGTACTTATTGTTATTTTGTTTAATGTATAAGCTTGTATTAGGTACCTAAATGTTATATTAATATTTTTGTTTGTTTTAGCTTTTTGCTATTAATAAACCATTATTGTTATTATTATAAAAGTGACAATGCAACAACAATTAAACAAGCCGCGGCAACAAATTGTCACTACCTCCGTTACAACGAATTTTATGGACGTTTTTAATTAATAACTTAAAATGTCTGCTTTTAATAGTGTTTGTAGAAAAAATATGGTGTATGATATGCGTGTTAAAAGTGATTTTATTTTAATAATAATGGATGGGCCACCCCGCTGCGCGTTGTGTCCTATAAACTTGCCCTCTCACAAAATAAAAAACCACTTTTAGCACATATCATAAACTCCTCAAAATTATTTGCAGTAACAATGATTGTCATTGTACTGCAAAGTGCCAAAGTGACGCGCAACATTTGGTCTTTTTCGTTTGAAAATAAAATATTGTATTTTATTCGAAGTTTAAGCGACATTAAGTATGGATTTAATTCTCCTCGCCCTTTCCAGGAACTTAAACTCCTAAATAATTATCTATTCTTTTGTTTTGACGAAAAGAACTCACTTTCAGCAGAGTTGTTCTTACTTTTGAAAATAGCAATGCATTTATAAATAATTAATTCCTGAAAATTGCAAAGGAATGTAAACTGGGAAATTCCGATCATTACTTCTTCCCAGAATTTTAATTTTCAAGCCGGGATTTCCCCATTAAAGTCGTAAAACACACTGTTTAATTTCTAAAAGCAACATGGGGCTCGCCAAATAATATCTTTCCCCTTATCCACGTTTGCACAGGCCCACAGGGGTGCTCTGTTGTTCAAGAGCTTAATTACCAGCAATCACCAGCCTGGGAATTCCCCACTTGAATGGAAATTTTTTTTCTTATACAAACACTATTAAAAACAGTTGTTTTAACGTTTGTTGACAATTGTTAAAAATGGCATTTTATGACACCAGTAGTAAA
The DNA here is from genome assembly GCA_963924575.1 of Pycnomerus fuliginosus. NCBI lineage: Eukaryota > Metazoa > Arthropoda > Insecta > Coleoptera > Zopheridae > Pycnomerus > Pycnomerus fuliginosus. Next base: position 8,401,709 of record OZ004624.1, on the reverse strand, counting down.
AGTAATTAACTTTTAACACTGTGTTAAAAATGACAATGCAACAACAATTAACCAAACCGTGGCAACAAACTGTCACTATACCTTCGTTACAGAGAATTTCATGGACGTTCTCAATTAATAATTTGAATATCTCTGCTTTTAATCGTGTTTGTAGAAAAAATAGTGTATGATAGTATATTATTAAACGAGCAGTCGTTTGAGTTAGGAACCCGAGCGTGGCGAGGGTTGTAAACAACCAAGTGAATAATGTTCATAATGTGCGAGTTAAATACGACGTTTTATCCACGATTATTTAAATATATGTATCCAAGATTATTGAAATTCTTCAAAAATTTTTATCACTTCATATTTATTATAACCGCAAACCAATAAAAACAAAATGTTGACAAATGATAGGAACAGCTTGATGCCTGATCTATTTTGGCACACTTTCGCTTGATTTAGAAACGTCATGATGGACAGGCAGCCACCATTACAGGTGCTGTGAAATAATGTGACAGAAGCGTGACTTATGGTATTTTAGACAAAATACCACTTTTAACACTTATAAATAACAATTTTAAACTCACGTTGATGATGGGCGAACCTCATCGCCAGGATGTCGCCCCCATGGATGTAATGATAGAGCGTCTTCTCGATCAAATCCTGCGGCTCGAACCCCGTTAATTGCGCCACTCTGAAATTTTATACGCCATTATTTAACCAGCCTGCATCTCTCGGTGTTGTTTGCCACTTTTACGAGCGAAAAAAAAACTAAAGCTCGGGTTACGTGAACTCCGCCACCTGACTCACCTCGCATCCAGGAAAATTAATTTCAGATCCAGGCTAGCCCTGAACATAAACATGTTTGCGTGGAGTTTGATCTCGGTGATGGCGCTGGGGGGGAGGGAGTGACCCACGGCGACGAGGCCCATGTTTTGGTAGCAGCTTTCGTAGGGGGAGGATGAGGCGCTGTATTGCTTCACTTTCAGGTAGCCAGAACAATGTATCACCTGGAATTTAAAAAAAAATTCTTTGATGTGGTTGGAAAAGCGACTTCAAAAGTCCTAATTGGTAAATTAGTAATTTAAATTAGTGCATGACGGTAATTGGATTTGTTGTTACACGTGTGGGGGTGGAGTGGCAGATAATGAGAAGTGCATATGCATGATGGGTGCGTTCTTATTCCGAAACTATTGAGTTTAGTGGCTCTAGAGTCGAGATATGAATGCTAATGTTTTAAATCTCATTAGAGAAAGAAAATTTCCATTTTTAGTGCCGGAGCAAAATGCGAGGCACTCTTTTAACTTCTACGCTCGCGATCGAAAAATCGAATCGCCAAAAACATCAAATCTTTAGGTTTTAGGGTCCTGGGAACCCCAGAAAGCGGTTTTTGAAAAATGTTTGTCTGCGTCTGTAAATACGCTACAGCCCAAACTACTAGACCGATTTGGCTGAAATTTAGTATGTGAACATTCCATGACTTAAGGAAGAGCTGATTAGACTTTTCCTTCTTGGCTTGACTTTAAAATTTTAAACACAAACTCAAATTTTTCGCATTGACATTTGGTGTGATTGCGGCAGCAAATCGGTGCCGTGATGGAAACATGTATAGTGCCCTTTTTTCAAAAAATGTTATTTTAGGGCTTTCTGACAAGAATTTGTAAAAGAAAGGCGTTACTGTACTTTGTACGTGCTCATTAAACTTTGAGCTAAATAGGGCTCGTAATTCGAAGGCCTTTCAAGGGTCGCGAAAAAACCAGTAGGCTCATTTTTCACGAATTGAGAAAGGTTTCATAAAGAATTCTTGGCTTAAATTTTGATTTTTATTATTCCCCGATATTGTAATTCGTTCCTGAGTTATCACAAAAAATCTGAAAATTGCCGATTTATAGAAAAATTAATGTCTTACTAACGATTGATGTTATTTAAATGAAACTTGGAACTTTTACATTTTTGACAGCTGTCAATTGAATGGCATTAACACAAATTTGCTAGGCCTTCTAGATTTAGAATAAAGACAGTCAACTTTTCTTTTTCTTATGGGCGCCATATTGAATTTGAACACCGTCGGATACACAGAAAAATTAGCTTTTCAAAAATGTAACCAGCATGGACCTTTTAAAAAAAATATGTGAAAGCCCGAGTTACACGACCGCAAGACGTATTTTACTACTGTTGAATTCAATTGTTTTCACATGTTATAAGAGATTCAAGTAATCCGCGTACTTTTTTGCAAATGATGTTTTTCATCTAAGTTTAGACTGATTTTGCAAATTATTCCTACCAATTTTCAAATTCTGACATCTGTCAAAAAAGTTCATGTTCAGTACATTTTTGAAAAGCCAAATTTTTTGTGCATTTGATGGTGTCAAAATTCAATATGGCGGCTATAAAAGAATCAAAAGTTGACTGTCATTATTCAAAATCTAGAAGTCCTAGAAAATTTCTGTCGATGCCATTCAATTGACAGCTGTCAAAAATATAAAAGTTCCAAGTTTCATTTAAGTAACATTAATCGTTAGGAAGATATTAATTTTTCTTTAAATTGGCAATTTTCAGATTTTTTGTGATAACTCAGAAACGAATCAAAATATCGGAGAACTCTCTTCACATTCTTAATGTACCGTACGACCCTATTATTGTTGGAAAAAGTCAAAAATCAAACTAGATCCGAAGTCGATTTGAAAATCTTTCAAAACTTGTGTTACGAGGTTACGAAATACTTTCCCGGTCATTTATGGATTTTGCTTATTTTTAAATTAACTAATTAACTAATTAACGATTTAAATTTACGATTTACGAACTTTTCAAAAATTTTAATTCGCTTTTCTAAAGGCTCAGCTTCTCCTGTTTTTAATTTTTTGATCGCCAATTATTAACATAGGTAAGCTCATTTTTCACACAACGCGAAACGTTTCTTTAACTTATCGAAAGAAGTTTTGACATCAGTTTAAAATAGATTATGACCTATTGACCAGAGTCGAAAAATGACACAAAAACACCCAATTTAGGTTACAACCGTCGCTTTGAGTTTGTTTGAAATCGTGTGAAAAGAATTTTTGGTTTTCAAAAAGAGGCTTTTAGTTTTCTGTAAGCAACGGAAGCTAATGTAGCACCAAGATCAAATAATGGTGAAGCAGTTAAGCTCTTTTTTCAATTTCCGAGTTTTTCCATGAAGGTTTATTTCCGCTTATTTCCTGCTTATTTCGATTTTAATATTTTCAGAAAATATAATACAATTCAATTTTGGATCGTTAAAGGAGATGTGTCAGTAAATTAACTTATTCTATGTTTGAGGACTTTTAAAGCAGCCTTCTATTTTCCAAAACTTTTGGACCAATTTGACGTCAATTTTTAATCACACTAGAAGGTATGAATTCTAGCATCACCAAGTTGATGATTGACAACAAGACAATGTGTAAGTTCATTTCATTTTATTTCATTTAAATTTAGAAAATTTAGAAAATCTCGAGAATAATTTAGAAAAAATTTGCAAACTTTAATTTTTCAAGAGCCATTTTGATTTAGGTTTTCATTTTAATTATTTTTGGCTAGTCGTTAAGTCAATTAAGTATTGGCGGATTCAAAATATGATTAATCAGGGTTGGGCCTAATAATGCCAATAATTCTTGAATCGTAAATTTTCTGCGAAAATCCACGAAGGTACGGCTGTCAATTTTCTTGGCTCAGTTGTTTTTGAAATAATGACGGATAATGACGGATTCGGAATCTACGAATTTTTCTAGGATAGAAGCATGTATCAGACTCGACCGAAAGAATAGTCATGGCCACCCCAGATTTCCAAAAACATCGAAGAAATCGGTGAAAAATTGATATATATTTTTGAAAAAACCAAAAAGAATTCAAGAAAAGGTAATTGCACAGTCAAATTTGTACCAAAAAAACGTTGACATGTTTTTGCGTTTTGCTATTTTTGAAAATCCAGGGTGACTGTGTGACTGCTCTTTAGAAAAATTCGCAGATTCCGAATCCGTCGAGAAAAATGTGAGTTTCCATTTTAAAAAAATGCAGCAGAGAAGCGGCTGGAACCTCCCCATCGCGTGGATCTTTGTATTCTGTGTTGATAGTGGTCAATTCAACAGAAATTTTTTACCCTTATCGACTGTGACTAATTTTGCAATTTTCTGACAAATACCGACACCACCTCAGACATCACCCATCACATTTGACAATATGTTCCTTTTAAGGTTAATCTTTTGCTACCTTTTTGACAACAACTGCCACTTTATGTCATCCACTGTCAGCTCGCTCCCTTTTAATGAGAAAGAATTTTTTCTCTATTTTCCACTGAAATGGCAGAAACTGTGAATACATTTTTAGAACGAGAATTTGATCGTCTTTCTAATGGTCACATAAAAAAAGAGACCTTTGTATTTAAAATTCAAAGTTGATATGCCTAAATGGCACTTCCCGTGGACCAATTGCTTCCAAAAGCCTTTCAGGTCTTAAACGGGTCACGCAATCTCCATGTACCAAATTTCAGCTAAATCGATTCGCTAATTTGGGCTATAATGTATTTTTAGTGTTGTTATGAAATTTCGATTTTTTGACCCAAAGAGCACTAAATGCGAACGAATTTTATCTTACTTAAAACCAGAATTTTTTTGATGGTGACAATAAATCTTTCAAAAACTTGTTTTGGATGGTTAAATGAGTGAATAATTTTAAACTTACAAATTGGTGTGTCAAAACGGCAGTTTCCGTGGGCCGATTGAATCCAAAATTTGTTCAGCTCTTCGACGTGCAATACAATCCCCGTGTGCAAAATTTCAGCCAAATCGGTTCAGGGGCTTGGGCTGTACCGCGATTTTAAAGTCGGATAAAAATAATTTTTTTTTTAATTTTTGATCAAAAGGGCACTAAGAGTGAATACATTTTTAGAAGCAGAATTTGAAGGCCTTTTCTATCGTGAGGTGAAAAATGGGGGTTTGCATTTAAAATTTAAAAGTTGATGTGCCAAAATGGCATTTCTAGTTGCACGATTGGCTCCAAAAGCTTTTCAGATCTAAGTTGGGTTATCACATGCACACGTACCAAATTTCAGCTAAATCTGTCGAGTAGTTTGGGCTGTGGCGTGTTTACGAACGTACGAACGTACGAACGTACATACATACAGACACATTTTATAAACCACTTTTTTAGGTTCCCTAGACTTCAAAACGTATAGATCCGGTCTTATCTCGAATTCGAAAATTTTAGTGATTGCAGTAACCTCCCTTTTTTTTTAATGGTGAAGTGGAGTGGGGAGGTTAAAACCAATGATGACGCACGCAGGATGCAAAAAAACGCTCTACCCTTCGAGGATTTTTGCAGAAAATTTACCATTCAAGAAATATTGGCATCATTCGATACTTTTGCGCAACCCGGTATAACAGACACAAAAACTGGTAATAAGCTAATTTTTCTCGAATATTGAGAATCAGAAAAAGGTTTTTTAATTAGAAATTAAAATGCCTTCGAGGTCCTTTCGATTTTGACTTTTTTCGTTTTTAAATGAACATTATAAGTTTGTTATTGAACAACATACAGGCTCCTTTTAGTGCCGTAGCAGAATGCGGAGGTACTCTTGTCTTAGCTTATTCGCTCGCTCGCTCGCTCGATCGCTCCTCAGTCTGTCCGTCGGATAACTTGAGAACGGATCGAGATATCGAGCTGAAACTTGGTAGGCAGCTTCGTCTCCCGAAAAGTAAGGCGGGGATTGCTTTTGGGCCATATCGGAGCAAGGGGGTGGGAGCTAGGGGTGAAAAACCGAAAAACTACTAATTGCAATAACTCGAGAACTAGTGGAGATATCTTGCTGAAAATTAGTATGCACGTTCGACCTTCAAGTCTGTTGAAAGTGAGGGGGTGCCAATTTCGGGGGATGAAATTTAGGGGATGAAAACCACAAAAAATATGATAACTCCGCAAGGGTTGCACGCAGCTGTCGGAAACTCAACGCACACACATATATCGGTGAAATCTTGTGGGGGATGCGTTTTTTCGTAAAATCGAACAAATGGGGTGGAAATTAGGGGTAGCAACTCGAAATTCCGCTTAATAAGTACTAGTCGAAATTGGCGTCATTCGATAGCTTTCCATTAATTATTCAAAAAAGGTGTCATTCATATTTTGCGAAAAACCACCCTTATAGGCGCTACGACCCCTAACATGCAGAAACACAAAAATACGAGAACTCAAAAACTACTCAACGTATCAAGGCAGAATTTGGTTTGTGAATTTCCAGTGACATTATAGGTGGATGGACAAATTTTCTAAAATATCTAACAAAGGGGATGAAATTTAAGGGTTGAAACTTGAAATTTCTTCAAGTAAATGGTAGCCTAAAATTACGGGGTTCGATAGATTTCGGTCAACTATTGAAAAAAGGTCTTATGAGTTTTCAATCTAAAACCAACCCCTGGGCCATTAACCACCCCTAACTCTTTGCAAGTCGATAATTATATTTTATTTATTTTTTCTGAAACCCTATTGGTTTATTTATGAACAACTGAAGTCAGTAAATACGCAAGGAGTCATGTCACACCGGAAAAATAAACTCACCCCTGTAAATCATAAAGGGGTGAAATCATGAGGTGTTGAAAACATGAATCTACAAATTACCTTAATTCTTAAACGAATTGGGTTAGGGTGGTGAAATTGAAAACACAACTTCCTTTAGGGCATGTGGGGGTGGTGAAATAGGGGGTTGGAGTTTAGGGGTTGAAACGTCCATAAAGCCCTGTAATTTGACACAGAGAAGCAATATCTCCTGCGAAACTGTGACATCTTACACACTGCATCTTCGAGAAGGGAAGATCGAATTTTAGGAGAAAATTATCGAAGGGGATGAAAGTTAGGGGTGGAAACTCGAATTTTCAATGAAGAATGTATAGTTGAAAATATTACCATTCGATAGCTTTCTATTGATGGTACAAAAAAGGTCTTATTCATCATTCGCGAAAAACGACCCTTAAAGGCGGTACAACCCCCTAACATGCCGAAACAAAAAAATGCGAGAACTCAAAAACTGCTCAACGTATCAGGGCTAAATTTGATGTGGTAATTTACAGCGCCACTATAGGCGGATGGGCAAATTTTCATTAATATCTAACAAGGGGGATGAAATTTAAGGGTTGAAACTGGAAATTTTTTCATGTAAGTGGTGGAATAAAATTATGGGGTTCAATAGATTTCGGTCAACCATTGAAAAAAGTCTTATGAGTCTTCATCCTAAAACCAACCCCTACGCTACTAACAACCCCTAAGCCCTAGCAAGCGGAGTAAATATATTTCATTTATTTTTTTTTTGCTTTCTTCTAATTTGTTATTAATTTAAAGTGATTTTCATTAATTTTTGACCCATCCACAATTTTTCAACCCCTTTCATGATATGTGAACCCTCAAAGAGCAAAATTTACCCAGACCGCTTCTTTTTCGGGTGATTTCCGCTGGTTAATTTTGTAAAATTCGCGCAGTTTTGCCTTATGAATTGTTCTTGCCTTTTTCACTTTTTCGACCCCTTCGCAATGTTTCAACCCCCAAAAGTCAAATTTGCATAATTGGCTTATTTTCGTGTTATTTTCTGTAATTCTACTTAATTACGATTAATTCTCATCCCTTTTAACTTTTCATCCCCCTTTACAATTTTTCAACCCCCTAAGTGTTTATTTTGCAAAATTCACATAATTTAGTTTTCCTTCGGTAATAAATTGAACTCAATTGGATTATGTTTATCTTTTTCACTTTTCCAACCCCCTTCGCAACATTTCAACCCCCAAAATCTAAATTTGCATAATTGGTTTACTTTCGTGTTATTTTCTGTAATTCTGCTTAATTACGATTAATTCTCATCCACTTTGACGTTTCATCCCCCTTTACAATTTTTCAACCCCCTAGGTGTTAGTTTTGCCAAATTCGGATATTTTCGTTTTAGTGCCGTAGCAGAATGCGGAGGTACTCTTGTCTTAGCTTATTCGCTCGCTCGCTCGCTCCTCAGTCTGTCCGTCGGATAACTTGAGAACGGATTGAGATATCGAGCTGAAACTTGGTAGGCAGCTTCGTCTCCCGAAAAGTAAGGCGGGGATTGCTTTTGGGCCATATCGGACCAAGGGGGTGGGAGCTAGGGGTGAAAAACCGAAAAACTACTAATTTCAATAACTCGAGAACTAGTGGAGATATCTTGCTGAAAATTAGTATGCACGTTCGACCTTCAAGTCTGTTGAAAGTGAGGGGGTGCCAATTTCGGGGGATGAAATTTAGGGGATGAAAACCACAGAAAATATGATAACTCCGCAAGGGTTGCACGCAGCTGTCGGAAACTCAACGTACACACATATATCGGTGAAATCTTGTGGGGGATGCGTTTTTTCGTAAAATCGAACAAATGGGGTGGAAATTAGGGGTAGCAACTCGAAATTCCGCTTAATAAGTACTAGTCGAAATTGGCGTCATTCGATAGCTTCCCATTAATTATTCAAAAAAGGTGTCATTCATATTTTGCGAAAAACCACCCTTATAGGCGCTACAACCCCTAACATGCAGAAACACAAAAATACGAGAACTCAAAAACTACTCAACGTATCAAGGCAGAATTTGGTTTGTGAATTTCCAGTGACATTATAGGTGGATGGACAAATTTTCAAAAATATCTAACAAAGGGGATGAAATTTAAGGGTTGAAACTTGAAATTTCTTCAAGTAAATGGTAGCCTAAAATTACGGGGTTCGATAGATTTCGGTCAACTATTGAAAAAAGGTCTTATGAGTTTTCAATCTAAAACCCACCCCTGGGCCATTAACCACCCCTAACTCTTTGCAAGTCGATAATTATATTTTATTTATTTTTTCTGAAACCCTATTGGTTTATTTATGAACAACTGAAGTCAGTAAATACGCAAGGAGTTATGTCACACCGGAAAAATAAACTCACCCCTGTAAATCATAAAGGGGTGAAATCATGAGGTGTTGAAAACATGAATCTACAAATTACCTTAATTTTTAAACGAATTGCGTTAGGGTGGTGAAATTGAAAACACAACTTCCTTTAGGGCATGTGGGGGTGGTGAAATAGGGGGTTGGAGTTTAGGGGTTGAAACGTCCATAAAGCCCTGTAATTTGACACAGAGAAGCAATATCTTCTGCGAAACTGTGACATCTTACACACTGCATCTTCGAGAAGGGAAGATCGAATTTTAGGAGAAAATTATCGAAGGGGATGAAAGTTAGGGGTGGAAACTCGAATTTTCAATGAAGAATGTATAGTTGAAAATATTACCATTCGAAAGCTTTCTATTGATGGTACAAAAAAGGTCATATTCATCATTCGCGAAAAACGACCCTTAAAGGCGGTACAACCCCCTAACATGCCGAAACAAAAAAATGCGAGAACTCAAAAACTGCTCAACGTATCAGGGCTAAATTTGATGTGGTAATTTACAGCGCCACTGTAGGCGGATGGGCAAATTTTCATTAATATCTAACAAGGGGGATGAAATTTAAGGGTTGAAACTGGAAATTTTTTCATGTAAGTGGTGGAATAAAATTATGGGGTTCAATAGATTTCGGTCAACCATTGAAAAAAGTCTTATGAGTCTTCATCCTAAAACCAACCCCTACGCTACTAACAACCCCTAAGCCCTAGCAAGCGGAGTAAATATATTTCATTTATTTATTTTATTGCTTTCTTCTAATTTGTTATTAATTTAAAGTGATTTTCATTAATTTTTGACCCATCCACAATTTTTCAACCCCTTTCATGATATGTGAACCCTCAAAGAGCAAAATTTACCCAAACCGCTTCTTTTTCGGGTGATTTCCGCTGGTTAATTTTGTAAAATTCGCGCAGTTTTGCCTTATGAATTGTTCTTGCCTTTTTCACTTTTTCGACCCCTTCGCAATGTTTCAACCCCCAAAAGTCAAATTTGCATAATTGGCTTATTTTCGTGTTATTTTCTGTAATTCTACTTAATTATGATTAATTCTCATCCCTTTTAACTTTTCACCCCCTTTACAATTTTTCAACCCCCAAGTGTTTATTTTGAAAAATTCACATAATTTAGTTTTCCTTCGGTAATAAATTGAACTCAATTGGATTATGTTTATCTTTTTCACTTTTCCAACCCCCAAAATCTAAATTTGCATAATTGGTTTACTTTCGTGTTATTTTCTGTAATTCTGCTTAATTACGATTAATTCTCATCCACTTTGACGTTTCATCCCCCTTTACAATTTTTCAACCCCCTAGGTGTTAGTTTTGCCAAATTCGGATATTTTCGTTTTTCTTCTGTAATAAATTGAACCCATTTGGATGATGATTAAATTTTTCACTTTTTTCATCCCCCTTCGCAATGTTTCAAGTCTTCAAATGCTAAATTTACATAATTGGGTTAATTTGGTGTTATTTTCCGTAATTTTACTTAGCCACGGTTAATCCTGATACCTTTTGATTTTTCATCCACCTTTACGATTTTTCAACCCCCTAAGTGCTAATTTTGCAAAATTCGCATAATTTCGTTTTTCGACGGTTATAAAATTGAACGCATTTGGGATTCAGTTTACCTTTTACAATTTTTCAGTTTCCTTCGCAATAGGTAGGTATAAGTGCTTATTTCAACCCCCACAAAAGTTTTAATTGCATAATTTGGTTATTTTAGTGTTTTATTTCGTAATTCTACTTAATCCACACTTCATTTTCATTCCTCTTGACTTTTCATCACCTTTTTTCATTACCTTGGACTTCTCATTCCCTTTTTCAACCCCCTTAGTGCTAATTCTACATACCTATACTTCGCAAATATGATGTTTTTTGTTAACTCTCTACTGTTTAATTATGTACGGCCAATTTTCATAATTTCGTCTTTTTAACACCACTGTGCGTCTGCGGAGGCACTACTACTAGGTGCAGATTTATAAAATCTGCACCCGACTCCACCAGTAAATTCAGCTCGCCCCTACATACACATTAACAAGGTAAACATCTACAGGGACACACATCGCATTGATATACATCTTTCGTTGGCTTTTTCTTCTGTAATAAATTGAACCCATTTGGATGATGATTAAATTTTTCACTTTTTTCATCCCCCTTCGCAATGTTTCAAGTCTTCAAATGCTTTTACATAATTGGGTTAATTTGGTGTTATTTTTCGTAATTTTACTTAGCCACGGTTAATCCTGATACCTTTTGATTTTTCATCCACCTTTACGATTTTTCAACCCCCTAAGTGCTAATTTTGCAAAATTCGCATAATTTCGTTTTTCGACGGTTATAAAATTGAACGCATTTGGGATTCAGTTTACCTTTTACAATTTTTCAGTTTCCTTCGCAATAGGTAGGTATAAGTGCTTATTTCAACCCCCACAAAAGTTTTAATTGCATGATTTGGTTATTTTAGTGTTTTATTTCGTAATTCTACTTAATCCACACTTCATTTTCATTCCTCTTGACTTTTCATCACCTTTTTTCATTACCTTGGACTTCTCATTCCCTTTTTCAACCCCCTTAGTGCTAATTCTACATACCTACTTCGCAAATATGATGTTTTTTTGTTAACTCTCTACTGTTTAATTATGTACGGCCAATTTTCATAATTTCGTCTTTTTAACACCACTGTGCGTCTGCGGAGGCACTACTACTAGGTGCAGATTTATAAAATCTGCACCCGACTCCACCAGTAAATTCAGCTCGCCCCTACATACACATTAACAAGGTAAACATCTACAGGGACACACATCGCATTGATATACATCTTTCGTTGGCTTTTTCACACAATTACTCCGTATACATGCACACACTAAGCTCGTTACTTTTTAAACAGCGTTTCACATGGCTTTTTGGCGGTGGCAGCCTTTGAAATATAGTTTTCCCTTCGAAATCAGATAGGGAAATTATATTTCAAATCGCCGCAAAGTCTCGTGGAAAGCTGTTTAAAAAGTACCGAGCTTAGTTAAGAATTTTTGTTTTTATTTACTAGAGAAAGAAATTTTGAAGCTACTATTTTGAACAAACTCAAAAAATAACGCAGATCCTGAAACTTGATTGAAAAATTATTTACAAAAGGCTGTAAAGATTTACATTTTTTCTATCAACCAAAGTAATTTGGCACCAAGATAAAATGTAAACCAAAGGGGTAGCAGTAAATTAAAGTCTTCTAGATTTCTGCTAAGGTTATACGTACAAGCATGAATTATCTCAAAAAATACTTATGGCCATTTGCACCATAGCTTTAAGAGATTCCTTACAAGTCACTCAAAGATAAGTGACGTTCAGTTCGGCAATTCCATAGATACGTCTGTTGAATCAATAGTTTCTAAAGGCTTTAAAGATAACTTATCTTAAAGGAAGAGTCAAAAATTATGGTGCATTCAGGCATTGAATGTTAAAAATTAAAGAAAAGAAAATAAAATAATATAACTAGTTTGTATAAAAAACAGAGCTTAACCTTACATAGACCAGAATGGAAGTTAAAAAACTAATTTTTGTTTCAACTATTGACCAGTTATTTTATTTGTGCAACTAGTAATGAAAATAATGCTGTAGGCGAAGTGCTTCAATCAAAGGAGTGAAAAAAAGATGCTTTCATTACGTGGTACCTACACTTAGTTTTTTTTGTATAGGTACTCATCTCCCTCATACACGAGAAGCAAGGCAAGCCTTTGACTTCCGTAAGAAGAGCTGCAAGAAAATGATTTTTTTGATTTACAAGAAAGTTAACAAAGTAGTAATAGGTATTAAAAAAAAATTGGGACTAAAATATAGGCAAAAAAATTCAGAGAAGCCCCAAATTCGGCTAGATTTGAATATTTAGTCTACTTGTAGTTTTTATAAAAGGTCCCCTTGGCCATTTTTTAAATTTTCTTTAAATGTCGAAAGTAATTTTGGCACCAAGTTCAACTGTGCGATGTCTTTTTTCATTTTGCAGTTTTTTCAAGAAATGTTTCTTGATTTCTTCTTACAGGAAGTGAAAAGTTATTTTCGTGCTTGTAGAGTACAATTTTTCAAGGCGTGACTAAAGTGGCGAAAATAAGCAATAGCATCAATTAAAAGTTATTTAAACTATGCTCTCCTGCTTAATTAGGCACTTATTTCCGTTTGGATATTTTTTAAATTCTTGATTTTTTTTAACATTGCACACATTTTAAGGGATTTTATTAGAAACTTTTATTGGAATCATTCTGACTTTGATTTTGACGTCATGTCACCTTATAAAAAATTGGATTGAAGGTAATTAAGGCATCAAAACAGGTAAGCCAAAAAGGAATTGCATACAGGACTTCAAGACAGATTATGGTAAAATTTCAAAAATTGGCTTTGTTTAGACTTTTTTGACTATTATGATTTTAATTAGGGCATTTACAAGGTAGGTAATTTTGGCACCGTTAAAATTTAAAGGCGACAAACGATTTAAAACCGGAACTAACACTCTGCCATTAATAATTTCCAAATCCCAACACCCACAACACCTCGGACAAATTCCTCCATAAAAGCAACAAAGGCACTATCGCTCCACTTTTGACGCTACACAAACGATCGTGGAAATACGTGCCTCGACCTGCATTTTTGTGTGCAATAAACCAATGCAAAGGTGCGATAAATTGTAGTAGTACTATAACAGGCAGCCATCTGCAGCAGGAGCTAGTTAATGTATGCGTGGAAACGCGCGAGGGCGCGTGACTAGACAAAGGGCTGAAAACGTCCCTGAATCGACCTAGACCAATACTTCATGCTCGCCCGTCAAAACTCACAATCCTCTGCTTGTTTTCTTTTGCCCGTCAATATTTTTTTATTTATCGTAGAAATGGATATTTAGAAAAATACTCACTTTGTACCCCCCGTTCGTCAGTCCCGCATTCCTCTTGGCAAGAACGCATTTCATCCTCAAGAAAAAAACCCTTTCAGTTTCGTAGTCGTGAGGCGAAGGAACCGCCGGAACTGAAGGGCTCAAAACTGCAGTCATTTCGTCGTGGTCCGCCGGATGGATATATTCGTAAATGCTATTCCCTGTTAGTTCTACCTAAGAAAAATTCAATCAAAATTTTACAATACCAAAAATTTTTACCTGTGATAACCCTAAATGCACCGAAGCAGTCTCTGATATGTACATGATTTTTCCATCAGGTGCCACCACGAAGATGAACCCGTCCAAGGTTTGAAGAAGATAAGAGCCGAGTTCTTTGATGGGAGTCTCACGTGGATTTGTTACGACTGGAGTCGCCCCCCACGCATCTCCCAAACCTGAAAAAGAAAAATTGAATATTTGATGAGTTCGTAATTATTCAAACACTTAGGATGGTCGTGTAAAATGGGTGTCTAATTTCGTGTTGTTTGTTGAATGGTGCGATGGGACGAGATTATTCATGTACACATTGTTTGGGTATTGAGGACCAAATTAGGTCTGTCAGTCGTTATCAAGATTTGGGGAAGAAATTCAAATGTGTTTGGACAAATAATAAAAATGACGTGTGATTTTATCTGCTTTTCTTTCAACGGCACTAAATATTCATTGCGAAAATCACTATCTCTGAAAATGTATTTAAAAGGTTTCTTATACATAGGTACTATATATCAAGTTTGTAGCAAGTCAAGAATTATTATAATGAAACGAAATCGTTCCATTATAGAAACTTTAAAGGGCAGACGTATACGCCCAGACATTATCCAATTTGAAAAGTTTTACACATTTTATGGTTTTTACTTCAGGTAAAGTAATAATCAATTAATAAGAAACACCATCAGGCTTTAATTTTGTTGGTTGTTAAACGGACTTTCAGTTCCGTCAAAACTCCTGTTAGTGTCGATAAAGAGTAAAAATTACAATGACATATTTCGAAAAAATTTAACTATGAGGTTTTCGACCCTATATCGAATTCATTAATAAAAATGTACAGTTATACGTCCTGCTATTTTTTACGGACTCGATTTGGCTGAACACCTACAAAGTGCCCAGTGAATATGTGTATCCATATCGATATCTTCAACGGCACTTTTAGAAGCAGAATTTGAAAGTCTTTTTTACGGTGGTGTGAAAAATGAAGGTTTGCGTTTAAAATTTTGAACTAATGTGCCAAAATGGCACTTTCCGTCATGGATAATCAGTTCTTCCTTGAAATTTTCAACCAGATTGATTCGGTAGTTTGGGCTATAGCGGTGTTTGCAGAGACAGTTTAACATTTTTCAAAAACTATGACCCTAAAACATGAAAAATTGATTTTAGTGACTGCCCCGCGAGCGTAGAAGTTAACAATATAAATTGGAAAGGTTTATTGTTGTTAATTATGGCCCATTGTTTCAGCTTTTCTGCCACTGACAGAAATTTTGACGAAACTGAAAGCCCGTTTAACAAACCAACAGAAAAAAAACTCGACTCACACAACCCCTGCGTTCGTTGAATGTTTTCCGACTTCATTCTTTTTTAATACCGCATCTTCCAAACAATCTGAAATTAAAACACAAAATCATACAGGGTGAGTCAAATTCCGAATCCGTTGCGAAAAAAGTCATTTCATTTGTTAAGGCCATTTCCGGTTAAACCGAAAGTGGAAAAACCACTCCGTCAAATCCGCATTAAAAAAAAATTAAATTGACTTGTTCCCAGGATTTTTGCCTGAAATCCACGGTAAAAATGTAAGGAATTTTATTTCGATGACGAATGGAAACTGACTATAATGCTTTGCAAATTCACTAATCCCTTTATAATAGGTAATTTCTTAAACGACCACGGAAATTATATCAATGCCAAGCGGAAATAATCGATAATAGGATGGGTTTTTGTCTTCATGAAGAAACGCAAGACAATAACTGTATTTGTTAGTGGACGAAGACGATAGGCAACCAAAGATTATTTATTTTATTGACGGCAATAATTTAAATTGTAATACACTTGATCACAATTTATGGTTACAGGCCTCCCACGTCAATTTTTCCAATTTTTTTTAGGAATTTAGGAGAATTGAAAGCAAAATTTTAGGAGAATTTTAGGAGTTTTTACCGGATAATTCAGTTTGATATTGTCTCCTTATAACTTTTGATGGCGAATTAGCGGATTCCTGTAGGCATCTTTTTTACATTCAAATATGTAAAGAAAGTTTACACTTTCATTAGAAAAATTTCGAGAAAATAAATTTCTTAGAGTGGGTGCTACATTATGGTCAACAGAAGATTATTCAAGTTTTTCCAGGGCTAATTTCGTTTATTAACAACAAAACTGCCAAATCGTTTTATCAAAGATTTTTTTTTCTGAATTCTTATAATCTATGAAACTTTCTTTACATACTTGAACGTAGAAAAAATATGTCTACAAGAATCAAAAAAGTTGAGTATCGAAATTTTGACACATATGAGTCATTAAGAAGACGATTTATTTTAATGCCGTCATTTAATAGAGTTTTGTTATACCATTTACAAATATGGTTTTAAACATATTTTTCCAGCAAAGAATACGGCGGAAGACAGAAAACTTTGGAAAACGTTTTTACATAACACAGAATAAGTTGATGTACCTACTGTCATACTTAAACAATGCTACTATTATAAAATTTTTGTAATTTAAGTTAATTTTTTGGGAGAACACCCTAAAATACGTATTTTTCTGTTGAAATAGAAAAGTTACGGGGGCTGGGCGAATACCAAATTGAATCACCCGGTATAGTCAGCGTCTTGACAATAAAAAAACATCTTTTTTTTACTATAAAATAAAGTTCCGGTACACTTTAACGCGGGTGTGAGTAAAATATATATTCCAGGGATACATTTTCGCCACAAAAACATAAAATTCTTCAGACTTCCTTATTTTAAGATTAAGAAATTTAGGATTTCGTTGTCATTTTTATGAGAATTTTAGGAGGATCAAAGCATTTTAGAAATTTTAGGAATTTTAGGAGGTGTGGGAGGTTAATTAACGCAAGATTACGGCTGACAGAATTTGTGACACCTAATATGACATGTGTCTGAGCCGCTTTTCCAAAACATCATTGTAAACTAAAAATTGAAAATCATATTTTACTGAATAAAACGAAAAATACGAGACTTGCATATAGGGACGTTTTATATCAAACGAAAGCAAATTTAATTTTACAGCTTATGGCTAGTTTGATAGTAGTACCATTTAAAAATTTCGAAATTTAAACTTCTACAGTTTTGAAGGTTCATAATGTTACTGGAAGCTAAGACCGTTTTCAAGCGCCTGAAATATAGCCCAAAGCCTCTTTTAATAACATGCCAAATTTCCAAAATCAAAGGTTGAAAATCGGTTGTGGGGTGATTTTTCAAAGCAAGCACTGCAATAGTAATTTTTCCCACAAAAGTGCTTCTAAACCATTCGCTTCAGACAAAAACATCATTAATGAATGTTTCTTGGAATTCATCATAGAATCCAATAAAACATTCAAATGTGTTTGTGTTCTTACTCCTTAGTGGAACAGCCTGTATTCCGGATTATATTTTGTTTGACCGTCTGCAACTTTGTGTTTAGCAATTTTTCGCTCTAACTACTAGTGCTTCTACTACTTACCTATTTCAGAAGAAAAGTAGATCTTGAACTTACCGTCAGGAAACACCTGCCGCATCTTCAAATACGACGTCGTCAGCCTTATCACCGACGCCTTGTCCAGCTGCGAGGTGATAGCAGCAGGAAGCGGGAGCAATTTCGCCAACTCCAGGAATTCCGCGTTTTCCTTCTCTCGTCGCGACCTCGCCGCATTCTTGCTCTTCTCCTTCATGGCGCCGCGAGCGCCGGCCACTGAAATTTTTTTTTAATTTTTAATTTGAGTATTTTACACATTAAGTATTGAAAAAATCCAAAGCAGCATTTAGTCTACCAATATTGCAATAACCAATCAAATCGTGATTACAGTGATAATACTACAACGTCAACTTGACACTTCGTACTCAATACTTTAATTTATAAAATAATCTGCAAAATACGATGCGTAGTCTTGTGGTTGCCTTGTTGAGTCCTCATGGATGCACTACTTGTCAAATGGTAGTAGTCCGAGAGCTGGCAGCAAAAATGCATAATGGTTTTTTACCAAAGGTTTGATGTTTTTAATCGAAAGTACCATTTAAACGATGAATGAAACCGTGCGTCTGCCGGTCCAGACTGGGGGCGTTATTTCGCGAGCGGCTTTGGAAATACCCAATTTTTGGTTAAAAAGAAATGATTTAATACCAGGCTCAAAATTGGAGAGGTACTATTGTTTGTATTGGCAAACATCCCGGTGCCTTCCAAAAACTAGCAGACGGCGGCGTCTTCAGAGCAGACGCATTCAAAAGCGGCCACATATATAATGACGCTCTACCACTTTGAATCATACACCAAAATTTTACTAAAAATAAATGCTTCAGATTTTCCTTAAGCGAAAATTAAGCAGACAGGGGCGTTTGGTCTGCAGACGCCTAAACAAGTAGGTAAAAATAAGACAAGCTGCCTTTATAATGACGTTCTACCAGTCTGAAATTTGTACTAAAAGTTCCGAAAAATAATTAGTTTCAAATCATTCAGTAACTATTTTTAGCAGAGGGACGTCGTTAAAAAGGAATTTGTTCAACAGTTCCCCGAATCAGAAAATTGAAATGCATTCTTTTCTTGTTCTGAAACCATCTGCATAAAATTAATTGAACGCTTTGGGAACTTTTTAAAATCTATACGGTGATTGATAGAGAAGCTTTTCTTTACAATTCAAGAATGTTTTTAGACGATGCTAAAGTTTATCTTTTGTTTTATGTTAATAAATCGAAACTTAGAAATCCAAAATGTTGCAAATTCAAATTACGGCGAGATATTTTAGATATTAAGAAAACGCCTTTACCGCAAGACCTCACATTACCAGACGTATTATATAAGGGACTGAAATTATAAAAGCGGAGTCTTTGTGTCGTGATGTGATTTATAATGTTACAAACGCTAGAATGAAGACTTCGAAAGTACTAGAACTTGGTCTTGTGGTAAAGAGTTTAACCAACAGCCAAAAACTTATTAAGATTTTAAACATATTGGCACATTGTGCAGGTTACTTTGTTTGAGTAGAAGAAATGGAAACTGAATTAATTTATGCATCTATAAATGCATCTTCGTTACTTCTATAGACTCATTAAGACGTGAACCAGATTTATACACTCGCTTGGCCTTTGATAATTTTTAACTTTAACAGGCGGAAACACATTACATAACAGTTGGAATTCTCTATCAATTTGATAAAGTCAAAGACACATCTTCTGCCCCTGTTCTAAAACCTTCCACTTCACGTTCACTTCCTTCAACATTCAGGAAACGTCGAAGAGCATTTGATGCTTCTGGCCGAGATTTTAAGAAACCAAAAATGACAAATTCTGTTAATATTTGTAGGTACTGAAGATATCAGATTGTAACGTGAAAGTTGAAAGAATGTTAAGGATGTTATAAAAATTGTCTGATATACAACAGTGGTTAAGTGCACATAGGAATAGGAATGTAAACTAAAGAAAATTTGGTCTTCAGCATTTTATCGTGGTGACACTCAATTTCCCTTTACGAGATTTGATACCATCTGCCCCCAAAACGCCCCCGTCTGCTAAAAAATTGTTACTATACCTAATGAAAATGAAACTTTCGTCTTACGCACAGATGAAAAAATTCCCCATTTGTCGTATTTTGAATTTTGAGTTCAATGGATGTGAATATCTACAAAAATAGTTTGAAAAATAAAATTACCTTTCGGATAGCCTTTACTGGTAACAGCTGGTATTAATTGTATTAGCGGTAGCAAAGAAAAGCTTCTCTATCAATCACCGTATAGATTTTAAAAAGTCCTCAAAGCGTTCAATTAATTTTATGCAGATGGTTTCAAAACAAGAAAAGAATGCATTTCAATTTAAGTGTTTTTCTGATTCGGGGGACTGTTGAACAAATTCCTTTTTAACGGCGTCTGCCCCCAAAACGCCCCCCTCTGCTAAAATAGTTACTAAATGATTTAAAGCTAATTATTTTTCGGAACTTTCAGTACAAATTTCAGACTGGTAGAACGTCATTATAAAGGCAGCTTATCTTATTTTTACCTACTTGTTTAGGCGTCTGCAGACCAAACGCCTCTGTCTGCTTAATTTTCGCTTAAGGAAAATGTGAAGCATTTATTTTTAGTAAAAGTTTGGTGTATGATTCCAAGTGGTAGAGCGTCATTATATATGTGGCCGCTTAAACGGCCATTTTTGAATGCGTCTGCTCTGAAGACGCCGCCGTCTGCTAGTTTTTGGAAGGCACCGGGATGTTTGCCAATACAAACAATAGTACCTCTCCAATTTTGAGCCTGGTATTAAATCATTTTTTTTTTAACCAAAAATTGGGTATTTCCAAAGCCGCTCCCGAAATAACGCCCCCAGTCTGGACCGGCAGACGCACGGTTTCATTCATCGTTTAAATGGTACTTTCGATTAAAAACATCAAACCTTTGGTAAAAAACCATTATGCATTTTTGCTGCCAGCTCTCGGACTATAGATTTTTTCGGCCAAAGAGGACTCGAGCAAGCTCTCGTCCTCTTTTTAGCCTAAAAAAATCTATCATTCGGACGTCAAAACTTGCGGCAATGATGAAGAGACTACTCGTCGTATTACTATTGATTATTTTATACATTAAGTATTGAACCAATCCAAAGCAGCATTTAGTCTACCAATAACCAATCAAATCGTGATTACAGTGATAATACTACAACGTCAACTTGACACTACGTACTCAATACTTTAATTTATAAAATAATCTGCAAAATACGATTCGTAGTCTCGTGGTTGCCTTGTTGAGTCCTCATGGATGCACTACTTGTCAAATCTCTCCTCTCGCCCTCTTTTTATAGCCTAAAAAAATCTACCATTTTGACTCGTAGTTAACAACCATTCGAACGACAATCAAGAGACTACTCGTCGTATTATTATTGCTTATCCTCCACTGTCTCGAGCCTTCGCCCCACGTTAATTATGCAACTGCTGTTTTTTTGCGTAATTTATGCCGAGTGCTTAGAAATGGCGACCGGATATCTCAAGCACCTCGTTTGCGCAACCAGAAATACTCGACTTACGTTTTTTCACTATCTTTTTCACAATTAGGGGACGAAACTTCATCGCGATCGAACTGCACAGAATCTAACAGAACACTGCAGAGCACCCCTGAGTCATGTAATCTGACAGGTTGCAATCATTTGTGCAGGGAATTCCCCAATTCTCAGGTGTCTGCAAGCAAAATCCTCGAGCAATCGATCGCTTGAATTATTCCACGAATTTTAAATTACGAATTGGGTGGTGTATTGCAATGGTCCGCTGGAGGATTTTCAGAAATGATCTGGGTACCTGACTGGTGGGTGGTAAAGGTGCGTTTGGGGGTAACAAGTGAATCGGAAGATAACGCCTTCCAGATGTTGGCTTTCCCTGATACGTTGGTTGTTGTCTGTTTACAATAGATTGCGAGGTTTTGTTGGAAAATGGAGAATGCGATTCTAGTAAAAACTGAGTTATGGGATTTTTATTTATTTATATTGTGCCTATTATTGTAGAGGAAGTTGGAATTAATGAGAGGATTAAGACGTAATTTCGCAGTTGGGGATTTCCGGACCTGGGGCCATTAGTGTTCAGGTCGATATATGCGGGGGGTCTTGTAACACAATATCGAATAGTGGAAGTGATGGAAAAATCTAAAATTCCACCCCTAACCCACCCCTTAAACGTTTTTTTAAATGTTTCAATTTCAATAATTTTATAATATAGTCACAGAGCGTTCGATATTTTTCTGATCGTATGAACGTTATTATATAACACTGCCAAAACAATAAATAGGTATACACTTGCATAATGCTATTATTTTTTAAAAAACTGCAGTACGATTATGATGAACAGATGAAAAATTTTTCGCAAATATCTTCAATTTTTAAAATTATAAATATAACGTAACGTAAAACAGTATACTACGTTTGTAAGAAAAGACTAACAACTTTATTTTATTCCAGTTTAAAGCAATTGACGGCAGCAATTGAGAAAATCGTCAAATGACGAGCAAAAAATCCTTCAATCCAACAATGAACAATCGTTATTATTAACAAGTATAATTGTTAATTTTATTTTGTTTTTATCATTTTATTTACGTTATTTCATTTTGCCAAATCTAGGGAGAAAAGCAAAATTTTGCGTTACTTTTTCACCAAAAATTAGGGGAAACTGGTATAAGTTGCAGGTAATATTTTATTTACCTCCAAAGCAAAAACGTATAATTTGAAAGGTTAACTTACTTCTCCATAAGAAAAATTTGAATCACCCTGCCGATACTGTAAAAATAATCAACCCTATGCGTAACAAGTCATTTTACTCTTTAGGGAAAGTCTGAAATCTGAATATATTATTCCCTGTCAGTAATAATAATCAACATTACATATTAAAAATGAGGATAATGATAATAATTGATAATTTATGCGAGAAAGCCGTTTCCCTGGTTCTCCTAAAAAGGTTTACTGTTAAGCGGTGAGTCAAGAAAAAAGACAAATTTCATAAATAAATTATGAACTTTATACCGGGTGTCAACAAACCCATGTAACACTCCGTCATTTCCTAATTTTTTAAAATATCAGCTTAAAAATTTTACTTATAAGAAAACTAATTTTGACACATTCACAAACTTTTTGTTACTTTCGGTTTCACCGGAAGTTACATTAATTTTGTTATTGAAAATAGTAAGATGACGGTTTTTTTACGCGATTCGAAAAACATCCTCTAAAATATGCCCATTGTCTAAAAAATTAATATTTTCATAAATTTTCTAATGCAAAATTGTTCGTTTTTTAACCTTGAACTCTTGTTTTTGCTAAATCGTTGATTTTCGAAGCCAAGTTTTACGTTAATTTTAACATGTTTTTTTGAGCTAAAACAAAATTTTGATTCTTCCTTTCTCTAATGGACGTCAACAAACACGATATACCAAAAGGGAAGCTATCTGAATTGAGAATTTTGATAACCTTTGAAAATCCGATATTTTTACACCTTTTACACAAAAAACGAATAACTTCGCATTAGAAAATTCATGGAAATGCTTACTATTTAAACAATATGCGCATTTTAGAGGACTCCTGTACTAACCTGAACTTCAACTTAAAATGGCAGAAATTACAGCCAACTTGACTAAAAAAATTTCGGTCCTCTGGCGGCCATCTTTGAGACTTATGGTGACATTTTTTGATATGGTTGTAAAGAGAATTAAAATGTTTTTCGAATCGCGTAAAAAAACCGTCCCCTTGCTATTTGAAATAACAGAGTTAACGCCACTTCCGGTAAAACCGGAAGTAACAAAAAGTTTGCAAATATGTCAAAATTTGCGTTTTTATAAACCCATAAAAATTCCAACCTGATACTCGAAAAAATTAAGAAATGGCGAGGTGTTACATGGGTTCGTTGACACCTGGTATATCCAAAATACAATCATATTATTATATCACGGCCACATATCAAAAATAATCCCCTCGCACGCCTGCGCTAAATAAGTTTTTTTTGTCATGTTCTTTAAAATTTAATTCTCAAAATAATTAGGTAGATACCTATATACAGGGTGATTCACAAATAGTGGCAAAAAATTCATGGGGTGATTCCTCAGAATATTCTAAGAAGAAAAGTTCCTATGGACATAATTATGTATGTCCGAAAATGCTTCATAATAGCAAAAGTGGTATATACTCGAGAAGTTAGTTTTCTTAAAATTTGGAACATAAGTTAGTATTATAAAGAGCTATGTTTCGAAATTTTTTCAGATTTTTAAACTAATTTTTCTAGTACCTCTTTGAAACATTTTCGGAGATATGTCTCTAGCAACTTTTCTTCTTAGAATAATCTGAGCAAACACACCCCTTGAATTTTCTGCCACTATTTAAGAGCCACTAAGTATGTTACCAAATATTATTGTTTCTTAGACATAAAAATTTTAGATGAAAAAAGTATTTTGTTCGATTTTACAACGATTCTTCCATTATTGCACCACCTCCCCTCATTGCCCCTCCTGAAGTTGGTAATAATCCTGAGAAAGAAATTTAGAAGCTTTCACTTTTCCCAAATTTTCAATTAGAATTTAAAATCAGTAATATCCAAGTCTCGTAGATTCGCCCGGCGCATCCACCAATTTTGAATCCCGAATCTTCTGTCTGTGAGATTAGTGCTGATGGTAATTTTTTTACCAACCAGCCAATTGTCCTTTCTTCTTAATCCTTATTGGCTTCTTGGAAACTTAAGCCCTGAGGCTACAGCTCGCCATCCGTAATCTTTAGGTGTAACAAATCTGTCACATGATTTAATACTCCGGTAATACACCGAACGTGTCTAAAGCAACAATTAACGGCGTTATATTTGTCCAGCTGGCAACAAGTGCAAATTTAGATTACATGCAACATTATCATCAGCGAGACTTTGTATTTATCTCGAAAACAACAAGCGAAACGTGATACTTTTCGTGTTAATAAATCGCAACGTGATCCATCGTTCAATAACAAAGATTCGAAAACATTTTTGTGTTTTTATCGGAAACGGATTACCCCTACTTGGTATGCAAAAAGCCGGGTGGTTTTACCTAGTTTTTATTGTTTTGCAATTGCCAATTTCCTGTATAGACTGTGAGAAACCGTAGTTGGACAGGATCCCAACACCTTACCCAAAAATGAGGTACTATAAACATATTAGGAAGGAATTTGCTGGTATTGCTTCCAGATGTTCTTTCAACCTGTCGCCGTACAATTACCTGGAAAGTTGTAAACCTGCAAAGAGTTCACACGGGGGTGTTGTAAATTATACGGTTTTCAGGTGCCAACAAAGAAAATCGACGTAATGATCATCATTTAAATATTTCGGCCCCTAACTTAAATCCCCGCAAATATTGCGAGTATGCTCGTAAAATAATGCAAGTAATTAAAATAGCGCACACCTTCTTTTGGAAGACGATTCGTTAAGGTCCGTAAAATATTTTGTTATGCGGTTGTTTATTTTACGTGGAGGTAGAGGGCGCTTTATTACGCCGCCTCAATGAAGCGGAGATTTCGCGGAAACTTCACACCGAACAATGCGTCGACTGAAAATAACCGACTTTACAATGGTAATTGCCTATAAATATTAATAATTATACGTTTTGGAAAGTTATATGGACTTCACGGTCTTAATGTCTACTTATTAATTCACATCATATAGCGGATTGTGTTTAGAAATGATTTTATTGCTGGAAAATTGCGGTAATTGCAAGCGAGGTATTAGGGGGATTTATTGTTGGCATTACTGGGAAAAAGTTTAACTATTCCATTGACAATGTTCCAGGTTGGTCTAAATATCGGGTCTCGTTTTAGTCCTAATCGTATATTCTCTAAAGTCTAGCCTACAGTGCTATTCAGAAAACATGTGATAATAGAAGTACCACATTTTTCTTTTCTTATTTTCAAATTACTACAAAAAATGTGTAAATTTCGGAAGAAAAAACTGTAAAACACAAAAACTATAAATCAATATTCACAAAAACTGTAAAGTTTACATTACATTACATGATGCATCATTTGAAAGGGCATGAAATTATCTGTAAACCGGGGCAAAAATTTCTGAAATCCATCAATTCCTTCTAAAGTAAAAGCAAAAACAATAATTATTATTTTTATATCCAGAACCAGAGTTCATGTCCTTCTGTGTAACTTTTAAAAGAGTCGATGGATTTCTAAAATGTTTGCACCGGTTTACAGGCAATTTCATGTCCTTTTAATTGATGTGTCACAAAGGGCCCTAATGTAATTTTAAATTCGACCATAGAGGGCGCTGGATGTGAACGATTTTCAAAAAGTTTTACACCATTGGATTCGTAATGAAATTAGCTTTCAAATGATGCGTCATGATGAGGGTTAGGGGGTGTGTTCTGTAATAGCGCCTCCACGAATTAATGTGTCCTCTTGAAACAAAAATCGACCTGTTCGAGCATTTTTCGGAAAAATGGTTTTAAATGTGAAAAAAACACTAAAAACAGGCCTGCTTTGTTTTCATTTGACCACCCTGTATATACATTGTTTATTTCACGGTAATAATTTTTGCCAAAAATGCACCTATAGCCCAGTCAAATTAGACAAAAAATTGGCGATCGAGTGAAAAAAATCCCGGAGTTTTGAAATTTGGCATGGTTGTTCGCTAGTATCTACAGAACATCATACTAAAAGTACCCGGGGGTGGGGGGTGAGCGCGAGGGGGGGGAGCTGATTGAACGTGCATTTTTTACGTTTTTCGTATATATCTCCGTAACTACCAAGCCTAGCGAAAATTATTCTATATACGAAATTAAAGCAGACTAAATTTCCTATCAAAACGGTCCTATTCGTTTTTGTCGTAGGATTCATACTTTAAATGTTATAAGCTTGACAAGTTCTCATATTTACTTGGGATGGCTACAGCCAAGGAGTTTAAGGTTTTGACCCGCACAAAAATAAAGTAGTGCTGAAAGTTAGCACTTATGCTCTACTGGCAGTCCTGAATGACGTGTCAAAAGTTCCGGAGCCTGCGGTGCCGGCGTCCTATTTTTTTTAGTCCCGGAAGGCCTTAAGTGATAGTCATACATTATTTTCCGCTTAACATGATTATTTATGAACCGATTTGATCGGGATTGGTCTCAAAATGACCACAACAACCTAATCAATACTGATACTACTGACAGACTCCTGAAATTTTGAGATAAAACATCCTTTTTTTTCTTGGAGGAATCGTGCTCTAGAATCGGCTTCGTGTTGCTTTTTTGCGATTATTTTTCCAACGGCTTATCGGACGACAAAAATGTATAGGATCTTTTCGTTGCAAATTTTATCCTGAACATTTCAGTTCCTCACATTTTTGTCGTTAGATAAACCATTGAGGAGATAATCGGAAAAAAGCAGTGCGAAGTCCTTTTTCGGAGAAATCGTACTTCAGTACCGACGTCGCGCTGCTTTTTTCCGATTACCTCCTCAATGGTTTATCTAACGACAAAAATGTGTAGGAACTGAAATATTCAGGATAAAATTTGCAACGAAAAGATCCTATACATTTTTGTGGTCCGATAAGCCGTTGGAGAAATAATCGCAGAAAAGCAACACGAAGCCGATTCTGGAGCACAATTTCTCCAAGAAAAAAAAAGGATGCTTCATCTTAAAATTTCAGGAGTCTATCAGTAGTATCAGTATTGAGTAGGTCGTGGCGGTCATTTTGAGACCAATCCCGATCAAATCGGTTCATAAATAATCATGTTATGCGAAAAATAATGTATGACTACCACTTAAGGCCTTCCGGGACCAAAAAAAATAGGACGCCGGCACCGCAGGCTCCGGGACTTTTGACACGTCATTCAGGACTGCCAGTAGAGCATAAGTACTAACTTTCAGCACTACCTTATTTTTGTGCGGGTCCAAACCTTAAACTCCTTGGCTGTAGCCATCCCAAGTAAATATGAGAACTTGTCAAGCTTATAACATTTAAAGTATGAATCCTACGACAAAAACGAATAGGGCCGTTTTGATAGGAAATTTAGTCTGCTTTAATTTCGTATATAAAATAATTTTCGCTAGGCTTGGTAGTTACGGAGATATATACGAAAAACGCAGAAAATGCACATTCAATCAGCTCCCCCCCTCGCGCTCACCCCCCACCCTCGGGTACTTTTAGTATGATGTTCTGTAGATACTAGCGAACAACCATGCCAAATTTCAAAACTCCGGGATTTTTTTCACTCGATTTATCTAATTTGACTGAGTGTGAATACATTTTTAGAAGCAGAATTTGAAGAGCTTTATAAGTAGGGGAAATGTGCCCGGGATGGCACACCGGACCGGTAGAGATATTTATGTTACAAATATATAACAAATCGAGCTTAACCTGCGCCCCCTTGTGTGTAATAGTCTAAAACCTGTGCGAGAGTCTGCTAAAGAAAGGAATCTGCATGATATATAACTGTTTTTTTGAAAATCGAGTGACAAAGTTTTTTGTGGCTTTACATTTCCATTGTTCTTAACCAGTTTAGCGTTTGGATTGAATTTTTTGACGATGTACCATGATTCTTACTTCTATAACCTACTTGAAAAGCAAAAATTAGCAAGTACAGATTTGATGTAAATGCAGTAGGATTTTAAAAAAACTCATTTTAGGGCGTGACGCGAGGGGCAAACTAGCATACCCAAATTACATTAATAAGGGTTCTTTTGACTCATTAGCATTTTTTTACTGATATACTCCTCATCAGGTTTCAAAATAGTGGACAGAGAACAAATGAAAATCTGACAGGCAGGGCTGGAAGTTTAAAAGTTATTGGTATCATATTCTTAATTTTTTAACTTTAATTACTTTGTTTTTCTACTTCTGTAATTTTCTTCTATTATACTCATTTGTGGTAAAATATATCTGGGCTACAGATTACAGAACCAAACAGTATTAGTCACAACTAAATTTTCTTAATAAAACGATGGATTAAACTTTTCCATTTTATATAATCGACCTTCTAACATTCTGTGTAGCTAACATAAGGTAAAGTCGTCATTGCCGCTACTTTACCATCATGGTTCCAAGTTAACCAAGTTCGTACCAAAAATGACATTTAACAAAGAAAGGTAGGAAACCCCATTTTTGTTATTTATGTTGGCAGCTCCACAATGTTATTGTTTACATTTTAGGAATTTTTGTTTGCCGAAGTTGTTATTCAGCATACCCTGAAAAATTATTGCCAGCTGCAGCTTTATATCGTTTTATTTTGCAACTAGCCAATGTGAGAATTCCGACGGTTGTGGTATAATTTTTATTTTATGTTGGCAACCCCACAAAACCAAAACGAAATAAGTAATTGGATTTACATTATTGGTCATTATTTTAAACCAGTTTTATACAGTTTTAGTGTAAACTTTGTTATTAACGATGAAAAGGTTTGAAATCCATTTGTTATTAACTCTGTCCTTCTTTGTACACGAGCCAAAGCGAGAGAGAGAAAGATCAAAGTACAAAAAAGTTAAAAATAAGTTATAACTTTGGAATTCCTGTAACTTTTTCATTATCACGAGGATTGCCCACTATCATCCACCATCTGTGTCAATCTGTTCGAACGAATTGCAATTTTCATTTCGTTCTGAATTCAGAATATTCATTATTTTTTTTAGTTTTGTAAGGGGTTCCTCTGAGAATATCTCTTCACACAAATTGCACTGGATTTAGGCAGGATTCTTGAGCTTCCTCGAATTACAAGATTACAAAATACAAGATTAAGATGTCAAAAATGCTTCAAGCTGGTTTGGCATCAGCCAATCATAAGTAAAAACATACACAGAATTTTTGGTTATTCCTACTATTTTTTCAAAAAAGTTTATACTATGTCATTTTAAAGTTTGAATGTGTGATGGCTGAGTACTCCCATTTTTACGGTATTTTACGGTACCTGTAGATTTTAGCCGCTAGATGTACAGGGCGATCCAAACTCGACGCCCAGGCCATTTTTCTTGGAATCCAACTATAAAATTTCGCTGTCCGACATCGCATTTGCGCATTAATCTCAAGTTCACGTCACTCTATTCAAGGCCTGTCTCAAATTATTATACCTAGATGACTCAGTATACACTCCGTTGAATGCAGAGGCATCAAACTTTGCGGTGGAGGCACGGAATATACAATCATGATATAGGTATATTTTTAGTGTCGTAGCAGACTGCGCTGTACACAGGTGTATACTCCGAAAATCTCGGCGGCGATTGTTTTTGGGCCATACCGAACTGTAGTAGTCGAAGTTACGGATGAAAAACCGAAAGAAATTGTAATTTTCGACGTTTGATCGCCTACGCTGCCTCAACGCTTGAAGATAGATCAAAGGTTTGAAAGGAGGAATTGTCGGCAATGAAAAGATCTACGAAAAAGTCCGCGACGGCCTATAGCTATCTACGATGGATAGCACACCGTGATCGTTTTTGTGTTTTAATTTTTGACGAAAATGGTTTCGGTCGCTTATTGTCGACTATCCGTAACAGATATTTATATGCTGTCGCGGACTTTTTTGCAGGTCTATTCCTTGTCGACATTTCTTCCTTATACGATTTTAATCCATCTTCAAGCGTTTAGGTAGCGTTCGCAGTAGAACCACGAGAAACCGCGTTTTTTTCTCGGGAGCGATAAATTATTAATTGTAATAACTCGAGTACGAATAGAGGTATCTTACTGAAACTTGGTTTTCGAGTTCTACCATGAAGTCTGCTGAAGGTGAAGGGGTGCCAATTTTGGGGAATGAAATTTAGGTGTTGAAATCACAAAAATACGAAAACCACTCAAATATGTTGCACGTGGAGGTCTAGAACCCGACACACAGTTAGAAATAAACTCACCCCTGTAAATTAGTCGTGAAGTAATGAGGGGGCGAAAAGATTAATCTCTAAATTACCGCAATTTTTCAATGAATTGGATTAGGGCGGTGAAATTGAAACCACATCTTTCTTTAGAGCATGTGAAGATGATGGTAAAATAAGGGGTTGGATTTTAGGGGTTGAAATGTTCATGAAGCTTTGTAACTTTACACAGAGAAAAATATCTGATGTGAGACTGTGAAATCTTACACATTGTATCGTTGAGAAAAGAAGACTGGATTTTAGAATAAATTCATCTAAAGGTACGGTTTCGTTCAGGCTGCTGACGGTCGCGTCTGGAAGTCGCTGCCAGACGCGCACCACTGCTTATACGTAACAACGTGTATGCGGTTTCGTACAAGCTGCTGAAAATTCGGACGCGACCGTCGGAAGCGCGCGTCCGCGTCTCGACTGCTACAGTGGGCAGTCTAGACGCGGACGCGCTGTCACATTTTCAAAAAAATGGCGCCTAAATTCAGTAAATTCGGGCAATATTGGAGACTTCACAGCATTGGTGCTCATTTTCTTTAGATCGCCTTGAATTATGTTCAATACGAAATAAAACTGCTCTTTATTTAATCTAAAGAACTCTCAAAATTTTTCTTCATTGAATAATTTGTTCACCTTCTGTCTTTCGGTCAACAGATAGTTTACCATAAAAACGTCTTCTTCTTCTTCATCTTCTATTAAAAGAGCTGCGACAATTTCCGAGTTAATTTTTCTGGTACAATCTTTGTGGATACCGTCAATAAAATCAACTGATCGCTGTCGGACCCACTTGCCAAACGCGTCAACGAAACCATAACAATGCCGCGTTCGGCGGTCGCGTCGGGCGGCGACTTCCAGACGCGACCGTCAGCAGCCTGAACGAAACCGTACCTTAAGGGGATGAAAGTTAAAGGTGGAAACTATAATTTTCACAGAATAATGTAGATTTGAAATTAATACAATTCGAAAGCTTTCTACTGATGGTACAAAAAAGGTCTTATTCATAATTCGTGAAAAACCGCCCATTAAGGCGCTACAACCCCTAACATGCCGAAGCACAAAAACTGCTCAACGTATCAAGGCTGGATTTGGTGTGTTAATTTACAGCGACACTGTAGGCGGATGGGCAAATTTTCATTCGTTTAGAGCCACATAAAAATATGACCGCCTGGGAAAATTTCTATGTTTTTGTATTCAATGTTGTAAGAACACTTTATTATACCTCCACAGTAAAAATCAAATTTTGTAATCGTCTAGATCTGATTTTTCCTGATGGGCCACTATCGTATAGGGTCCTTTACATAATTGGGTTATTTTGGAGTTATTTTCTGTAATTTTTACTTAACATCGGTTTATTCTCATACCCTTTGACTTTTCATCCCCCTTTGCGATTTTTCAACCTCTTAAGTGCTAATTTTGCAATCTTCGCGTAATTTCATTTTTCGTCGGTAATAAATTGAACTCATTTGGGATTCAGTTTACCTTTTACAATTTTCCAGTTTCCTTCGCAATAGGTAGGTGTTTGACACCCACAAAAGCTTTAATATAATTGGATAATTTTCAACAAGAAATTTTTAACATTTCGCCTTTTTGACACATCTGTGCGTCTGTGGAGGCACTACTACTAGGTGCAGATTTATAAAATCTGCAGCCGATCTACAGTAATACACATCGCATTGATGTACATCTTCTGGTGGCTTTTTGAAATGTCAATTAATTCTAAATTAAAAGACTTTAAGAAGGTTATCTCTTATTCGGTGTGTTACAAGAACTTGGAGAAGAGAAAAGGAATTGTGGAAAGATAATACATTAGGTATTCGAAATAGCATAGGTATATAATTTTATATTTTCAGGAAAAGGAAAAGAATATATCATTTAATTTTATTTGTTATCATTAGCAATATCATTTAATTTTTGTTCATTGAAAAATAAATGTAAAAGTTACGAATGCGCATGCATTTATTATTTTGGTCATTAAATGAGGAATTCACGAATTCATCTAGAAATCGATTTTGAGTTTATTATTGACTCTAACGTAGGTACGTAGGTATGTAATTTGATGTTCCTCGGACAGGCCAACCTTATTTTGTACTTCTACGGAGCAGTTATTGGAATCGAACGAAAAATTCAAAAACATTGAATCGCCAAAAACATCGAATCTTTACGTTTTAGGGTACCTACTGCCCCTACTGGGAACCAAAAAAGTGGTTTTTGAAAAAACGTCTGTGTCTGTATGTCTGGATCACGCTGCAGCTCAAACTACTGATAGCATCGAGATGAAATTTGGCACACATAATTCATTGGGCAATTTTTAGGTGCTGATTAGATTTTGGGCCACATCGGTTCACGGAAAGTGTCATTTTGGTGAAAATTGACCAATAGAGACTTTGTTATAAAATCTTCACTGTCACCTGAACTTTTGAAAATTTTACATTTATAATATAGAATTGACAACTACGAGTACATTTAAAAAGGTGTTACAATGTAAAAGGTTACTTCATTAGGCGCGCGGAGCGCGCTTCATGTTCTAGTAATAATAAAAAATAGATTAAATGCTGACTACAACAAACACAATGGTTTATTAATAACTTATATTTACCGTTTGGTATCAAAAAATTATCAATATCATGAAAAAACATTAAAAGAAAAATGGCCTGGGCGTCGAGTTTGGATCACCCTGTACATAATAGATATACTTATAGGTATCTATATGACTATTTAACTTTAAATAATATCAGCCAATCAGAAAGAGTAATAATGCTTATCTCATTTCCAAGTTACAAAACAAGCTGTCAAGTTTTTCCGATTTGGAAACTATGGTAATTTCCATGGCGACTCAATGGGTCATATTAATAAAATATAGCATATGCTAATACTACCAATTTTATAAGCATATGCTAGTAGATATCGTTGAACCGGCCAATAAGATCTCAGGATTTGGTAGCATTTGCTTACAAACTTGTAGCATCAGCACATGCTAGCGTTTTATTAATACCACCCATTGTTGACAACAATGATTCGCCATAGAAATAGGGTGAATCTTGGTCGTGTGGATCCCGGACAGAGTATAGTAGATTTTCAAGTGATTAAATTTTGACGTAAGAATTTATATTTGAAATTGAAAACTAAATCAACTCGAGTTTGCTCCAATATTGCTCGTGACATTGCCAAAAAATCACTCGCCAATGGCTAGTGAATTTTATTGTTGCGAATGTCACTCGCACAAATCACAATAATTGTTAGGCAAGAAACTCTTTCAGAATTAAATACCTATACATTTTTGCGACCAAATTTTCTCACTTATGAATATTATACAGAGTGTCTAAAAAGTAACGAATATTGCCCGTAATTCTTGAATCCAAAACTTCATGCAAAAATTTCGGATTTCGGGATCTACGAACTTTTCCACCCTAGACTTTCAAAAACATCGAAGAAATGCATGAAAAATACGTGAACTTGATTTTTTGACGCAAAGCCAAATGCGCAATTACTTTTTTTGAAATAAATTTTCCTTTTTTCAAAATTGTTTCTACGTTTACGTACAAATTTCAAAAAGAATAACTAAATGTAATTGAAAAAATGCAGCAGAGAAGCGGCTGGAACCTCCCCATCGCGTGGATCTTTGTATTCTGTGTATATAGTAATCAATTCGACAGAATTTTTTTTATGCTTATTGTCTGTGACGAATTTCGCAATTTTCTGACAAATACCGACGTCACCCATCACATTTGACAATATGTTCCTTTTAAGGTTAACAGTTTGCCACTCTTTTGACAATAACTGATACTTTATGTCATCCACTGTCAGCCTGCTCCCTTTTAATGAAAAATATTTTTTTCTCTATTTTCCACTGAAATGGCAGAAACTGTGAATACATTTTTAGAACGAGAATTTGATCGTGTTTCTAATGGCGACATAAAAAGGAGACCTTTGTATTTAAAATTTAAAGTTAATTTGCCTAAATGGCACTTCCCGTGGACCAATTGCTTCCAAAAGCCTTTCAGGTCTTCAACGGGTCACCCAATCTCCACGTATCAAATTTCAGCCAAATCGATTCGCTAATTTGGGCTATAATGTATTTTTAGTGTTATTATGAAATTTCGATTTTTTGACCCAAAGAGCACTAAATGCGAACGAATTTTGTCTTACTTAAAACCAGAATTTGAAGCCATTCTGATGGTAACAATAAATCTTTCAAAAACTTGTTTTGGATGGTTAAATAAGTGAATAATTTTAAAGTTACAAATTGGTGTGCCAAAACGGCAGTTTCCGTGGGCCGATTGAATCCAAAATTTGTTCAGCTCTTCGACGTGCAATACAATCCCCGTGTGCAAAATTTCAGCCAAATCGATTCAGGGGCTTGGGCTGTACCGCAATTTTAAAGTCGGATAAAAATCATTTTTTTTTCAATTTTTGATCAAAAGGGCACTAAAAATGAATACATTTTTAGAAGCAGAATTTGAAGGCCTTTTCTATCGTGAGGTGAAAAATGGGGGTTTGCATTTAAAATTTAAAAGTTGATGTGCCAAAATGGCATTTCTAGTTGCACGATTGGCTCCAGAAGCTCTTTAGATCTAAGTTGGGTTATCACATGCACACGTACCAAATTTCAGCTAAATCTGTCGAGTAGTTTGGGCTGTGGCGTGTTTACGAACGTACGTACGAACGTACGTACGAACGTACGAACGAACAAACGTACGTACGTACATACATACAGACACATTTTAAAAACCACTTTTTTGGGCTCCTGAGACCTCAAAACGTATAGATCCGGTCTTATCTCGAATTCGAAAATTTTAGTGATTGCAGTAACCTCCCTTTTTTTTTAAATGGTGAAGTGGAGCAGCAGAGAAGCGGCTGGAACCTCCCCATCGCGTGGATCTTTGTATTCTGTGTAGATAGTGGTCAATTCAACAGAAATTTTTTACCCTTATCGACTGTGACTAATTTTGCAATTTTCTGACAAATACCGACACCACCTCGGACATCACCCATCCCATCACATTTGACAATATCTTCCTTTTAAGGTTAATCTTTTGCCACCTTTTTGACAACAACTGCCACTTTATGTCATCCACTGTCAGCTCGCTCCCTTTTAATGAGAAAGAATTTTTTCTCTATTTTCCACTGAAATGGCAGAAACTGTGAATACATTTTTAGAACGAAAATTTGATCGTCTTTCTAATGGCGACATAAAAAAGGAGACCTTTGTATTTAAAATTTAAAGTTGATATGCCTAAATGGCACTTCCCGCGGACCAATTGCTTCCAAAAGCCTTTCAGGTCTTCAACGGGTCACCCAATCTGCATGTACCAAATTTCAGCTCAATCGATTCGCTAATTTGGGCTATAATGTATTTTTAGTGTTATTATGAAATTTCGATTTTTTGACCCAAAGAGCACTAAATGCGAACGAATTTTGTCTTACTTAAAACCAGAATTTAAAGACCTTTTTGATGGTGACAATAAATCTTTCAAAAACTTGTTTTGGATGATTAAGGGCCAATTTCATAATCAAAATTAAAGTGTCCTTTAAATATTTGCTTAGCAACATTCCAAAGGGGTTGGTCCTGATTCGTCAAAATCCCCTTTAAAGTCGACATTAACTTTAAAGTACCTTTAACTTTTATTATGATATCGGCCCTAAATGAGTGAATAATTTTAAAGTTACAAATTGGTGTGTCAAAACGGCAGTTTCCGTGGGCCGATTGAATCCAAAATTTGTTCAGCTCTTCGACGTGCCAAATCGGTTCAGGGGCTTGGGCTGTACCGCGATTCTAAAGTCGGATAAAAATCTTTTTTTTTTAAATTTCTGATCAAAAGGGCACTAAGAATGAATACATTTTTAGAAGTAGAATTTCAAGGCCTTTTCTATCGTGAGGTGAAAAATGGGGGTTTGCATTTAAAATTTAAAAGTTGATGTGCCAAAATGGCATTTCTAGTTGCACGATTGGCTCCAAAAGCTTTTCAGATCTAAGTTGGGTTATCACATGCACACGTACCAAATTTCAGCTAAATCTGTCGAGTAGTTTGGGCTGTGGCGTGTTTACGAACGTACGAACGTACGTACGTACGTACATACATACAGACACATTTTAAAAACCACTTTTTTGGGCTCCTGAGACCTCAAAACGTATAGATCCGGTCTTATCTCGAATTCGAAAATTTTAGTGATTGCAGTAACCTCCCTTTTTTTTAAATGGTGAAGTGGAGTGGGGAGGTTAAAACTGGGTTTGTATCAAGAAAATTGAGCTGACGTGTTTTTTTTTTCAAAAAATCTTGGGTTTTCACTGATTCCTTTACTATTTTTGAAAATCTAGGGTGTGATACATGTTTTCTTCCTAGAAAAATTAGTAGATTCCGAATCCATTGAGAAAAATGTGGGTTTTCATTTTAAAAAACGATGACGTCAATATGTCGTTAGCACTACTGGGAGTATACATTGAAAGCAAGATGGAATATTGAGAAATCTGATTAGTTTTTGGATAGGAAAAAAATTGGCTTCTGTGCCTAGAAATTTTTGACTGGAGACCACCAAAAATTTTGTTTGAATGTCAAAATTAACCAAAAAAGCGCCAAAATCCTTTGCCTCATACCTGTCTTATCCTGAGCCTCCATCTACGAAAATTTCAGACTGGAAAATCCACAACCACTAGTACTGGCACAATCACCGAGCATGCATGCCACTCGGTGGAAAACAAACCACAAAACCCATCCTCTACTCTCATGGTCCTGTGAGAAAACGCTGACACCTCAACACCGCAGAAACCTTGCCTTTATATTTAATTATGGAGCTGTATTTATAAAACAACTTCTTCCATTACCGAACTATAATCCCAGAATATGTAACACGTGAACGCAAAGTTCATGATCCTTCTCGTCTTACGCAGATGCCGTCTACCTGTACCCCAATTAAGTGTTAACGACACCAAGCTCAAAATTTTTGACATTGATTTCGGCGAATGTTAATGTTAAGTAAACAATAAATTGTTGATTGTTTGCTTTGCAGAAATATGGTCAAGGTCGTGTTTTATATTTCGATGATTATATAAAATCGCGGCTTTCCAACAAGGACTTTCGCTTTTTCCACAATATTTTTTTAAACGCCCGTGAGTAACCTGTTAATCATCCTTTCGTTGTTTCGCATCATCAAAAATTTTTGTTTTGATTAAATGGATGAATCATGCCAAGTGCTAAGAATACAGGCGATAGTCCCAGATTTGATGTAAAGTGCCGAAAATCCCAGTGTAAACATGCATTCGAGGGTTGAATGCTCAATTGGAACATGCCGAATAATAATAAAAGCAATAAGAGTAAGTGCCCTCGTATACGCGATCGCTGGGGCACCCCTGCAAGAACGCAAGCGGGATAATCCCCTTCAAATGGCTACCGGCGAAAAGAAAACAGCAATGGTTTGAAGAGATAAGCCAGAGGCGGAAATCGTTAATCTTTTTATGATTTCCTACTTTCACAAAAGCACCAAATTTCGAAAAAATAATTCAAAACTCTAGTGGTATTTGACAAGATTATTTTCAAAATACTTAAATATAAGAGGTAACTTGGCTGAAGTGAATCATTTAATCCCGGTCATAAAAGTTTGACTAATTTTGGGTTGTCGACAACAATAAGCGCGTTCAAAAAATGACAAGCGTAGATCGCGGCCATCAAAAGGTTCGTTTTTATGTGGCAAGCCGTATTAGTTTTTATTACATTTACATAGATTTCGTTTCAATTTGGCATAAATATTGACATTTCCATTTGAAATTAGAATTTATTTCCAAATTGGGCAACTACGGGAGCGGCTGGAACCTCCCCACTTGTTGAATAATCCAATCCTACCTCATAAATTTTAATCCATCGAATCAGTCTTTAATAGTTATTGGCAAAAAAATTGACTGGATTCCTAGCCTCGCCTATCGCCTCTGCTATGCAATTTCAGCGGCAGTGAATCTGTTTTTTTGCCGTGTTGAACATAAAATTTTTTCGCCGATTGTCAATTGTCATCAAAAAAGTGCATTTTAACCTCCCCACTCCACTTCACCATTTAAAAAAAAGGGAGGTTACTGCAATCACTAAAATTTTCGAATTCGAGACAACACCAGATCTTCACGTTTTGAGGTCTCAGGAACCTAAAAAAGTGGTTTTTAAAATGTGTCTGTGTGTATGTTCGTACGTACGTTCGTACGTTCGTACGTTCGTACGTACGTTCGTACGTTTGTAAACACGCCACAGCCAAAACTACTAGACCGATTTGGCTGAAATTTGGTACGTAGGCATCTCATAACCCAACTTAGATCTGAAAAGCTTTTGGAGCCAATCGTGCAACCGGAAATGCCATTTTGGCACATCAACTTTTAAATTTTAAATGCAAACCCCCATTTTTCACGTTACCATAGGAAAGGCCTTCAAATTCTGCTTCTAAAAATGTGTTCACTCTCAGTGCCTTTTTGGCCAAAAATTCAAAATTTTTACATTTTTGTCGGATTTTAAAATCGCTGTACAGCCCAAAGCCCTGAACCGATTTGGCTCAAATTTTGCACATGGGAATTGAATTGCACGTCGAAGAGCTGAACAAATTTTGGATTCAATCGGTCTACGGAAAGTGCCGTTTTGGCACACCAATTTCCAAAGCTAAAATTACTCACTCATTTAACCATCCAAAACAAATTTTTGATAGATTTATTGTCACCATCAGAAAGGTCTTCAAATTCTGGTTTTAAATAAGACAAACTTCGTTCGCATTTAGTGCTCTTTGGGTCAAAAAATCGAAATTTTGTAATAACGCTAAAAATACATTATAGGTAGCCCAAATTAGTGAATCGATTTGGCTAAAATTTGGTACATGGAGATTGGGTGACCCGTTGAAGACCTGAAAGGCTTTTGGAAGCAATTGGTCCACGGCAAGTGCCATTCAAGCATATCAACTTAAAATTTTAAATATAAGGCCTCCTTTTTTATGCCGCCAATAGAAAGACGATCAAATTCTGGTTCTAAAAATGTATTCACAGTTTCTGCCATTTCAGTGGAAAATAGAGAAAGAATTCTTTTTCAATAAAAGGGAGCGGGCTGACAGTGGATGACATAAAGTATCCAGTTATTGTCAAAAGGGTGGCAAACTGTTAACCTTAAAAGGAACATATTGTCAAATGTAACGGGTGATGTACGAGGTGATGTCGGTATTTGTCAGAAAATTAGTCACAGACGATAAGCATAAAAAAAAATTTGTTGAATTGCCTACTATCTACACAGAATACAAAGATCCACGCGATGGGGAGGTTCCAGCCGCTTCTCTGCTGCATTTTTTTAAAAATCGATTTACCTATGTGACTCTTACTGCCTAGTAAAATCGACTGCTTCGGCAATAAAAGTCAATTTTTTACTGCCGGCGGCACTTATAACTGACAATTGTCACTTGTAGCTGGCGATAATTCGTTAATTGAACAAGACCAATGGCGAACGCCGGAGGGGGTTAGGTTAGGTTTGTTTTTTTTTGCAGTTTTTATAAAATAACGAAAATGTAAGGATTTATGCTCTTTTAGTAGTTTTTGCATAAGTACCTTATTCTTTTGACACCCCCTCTTTTCATGACAAATTCCTGCGCATACGTCACTGAAGCAGTTCGAAGCGCCTATGCCAGTTACGAGTGACAATTGTCATTTACAAGTGACAATTGTCACTTGAAAGTGACAATTTGCTGATGCAACAATAGTATATTATGTTATTAGGAGTAAAAATGATACTTTGTGTGGCAAAGCTGGATGTTTGTCTGACGAGCGCAGCGAGGCAGACAAATCCAGCTGCGCCACACAAAGACATTTTTACTCCGAATAGCATATGCTATTTTTTCTTCAAACGCATGAAATTCATGAAAAGTTAATTTTTTGATTGAATTATTTCGAAAATCTATAAGAGTAGTTTGCCCTGGGATGCGGTTACCATGGTTTCAAACTTTCAATGTTATAAACAAAATTGCCCCTGAAGTTTGAAAAATTGTTCATATTTCTTAAATTTGCTGGCAATTTGTAAGTATTCTTACTTCCAGTAGTTTTCTTGTTTGAAACGATGTTGTTCTTTATAGATTTTATTATGTCGGAGTTGACATTTGATGAATTTATGCAATGTACGCCACCGGAGGTAGCTGAAGCCGCCAAAACAGCCGTAGATGATTTAGTGCCGACGAAATCGAGCAGCATTTACGAGGCAGCTTACCGAAGATTCATAAAGTGGACTGAGAAGAAAAACGTCACTAATTACTCCGAAAATGTCCTGTTGGCATATTTTTTGGAACTGGCCAAGGAAATGAAGATGAAGTGCTCTACAATGTGGTCACACTATTCCATGATCAAATCAATGCTGAATATCAAAAACGGATTGGATATTAGTAAATACGTGAAACTGCGTGCGTTTTTAAAGAAGCAAAGCGTAGGCTATATCCCGAAAAAATCAAAAGTTTTCACGAAGGCGCAGTTCGAAAAATTTCTGTGTGAAGCTGACGATAAACAGTATTTGGGAATGAAGGTTTGAGTATACCTACCTACCTGTATTATAAAATTCCATAATAATTGTTTTATTCAGATTGTTCTGCTAATTGGCATATCCGGGGCATGTCGATGCGATGAAATGGTTAAAATGAAGATTGACGATATAGAAAACTTAGGATCCTTACTTCTCATAAAGATTCCTGATAGTAAAACGAATGAGCCAATATCATTTACAATTGTCGGAGAGATGTTTATAAACATTTTCAAAAAATATGCTTCTTTGCGACCAAATGGATTCGACGAACAACGATTTTTCTTGAAATATGCGAATGGAAAGTGCACTCGATTAGTGATGGGGATACACAAAATTGGCGCCGTACCCAAAGAAGTAGCGTCTTATTTGAAATTGCCGAATCCAAATGAATATACGGGGCACTGCCTAAGAAGAACTTCGGCTACATTGCTTGTAGATGGGGGAGGCGACATCACGTCTTTAAAGCGGCATGGTGGCTGGCGATCTAGCAATGTTGCTGAAGGCTACATTGAGGAATCTCTTACAAACAAAAATGATACTGCAATGAAAATTTTGTCACCAATTCCAAACGTCCCGGTTAGCAGCAGAATGGACGCTCCATTGTATGCGGCAGCCGAAGCTTCAATGAGAAGAGATTCTTCGATAAGCGCCGATGTGAGCTCAACGTTAACATCCAGTGGCTTTAATTTCCAAAATGCTTGTATTAGCAACTGTACTTTTAACTTAAAGTTTGTAAATGAAAAAAAAATGCAGCAGAGAAGCGGCTGGAACCTCCCCATCGCGTGGATCTTTGTATTCTGTGTAGATAGTAGTTAATTCAACAGAATTTTTTTAATCCTTGACTAATTTCGCAATTTTCTGACAAATACCGACGTCACCTCGGACATCACCCATCACGTTTGACAATATGTTTCTTTTAAGGTTCATCTTTTGCCACCTTTTTGACAATAACTGCCACTT
Source organism: Pycnomerus fuliginosus (assembly GCA_963924575.1). NCBI lineage: Eukaryota > Metazoa > Arthropoda > Insecta > Coleoptera > Zopheridae > Pycnomerus > Pycnomerus fuliginosus. Next base: position 8,359,920 of record OZ004624.1, on the reverse strand, counting down.
TATGTCATCCACTGTCAGCCCGCACCCTTTTAATGAGAAAGAATTTTTTCTGTATTTTCCACTGAAATGGCAGAAACTATGAATATGAACACATTTTTAGAACCAGAATTTGATCGCCTTTCTAATGGCGACATAAAAAAGGAGGTCTTGTATTTAAAATTTTAAGTTGATATGCTTAAATGGGACTTCCCGTTGGGCAATTGCTTTCAAAAGCCTTTCAGGTCTTCAACGGGTCACCCTATCTCCATGTACCAAATTTCAGCCAAATCGATTCAGAAATTTGGGCTATAATGTATTTTTACTGTTATTATAAAATTTCGATTTTTTGAACCAAACAGCGCTAAATGCGAATTAATTTTGCCCTATTTAGAACCAGAATTTGAAGACCTTTCTGATGGTGACAATAAATCTTTCAAAAACTTGTTTTTAATGGTCAAATGAGAGAATAATTTTAAATTTGGAAATTGGTGTGCCAAAACGGCACTTTCCGTGAGTCGATTGAATTCAACGTGTAATACAATCCCCATGTGCAAAATTTCAGCCAAATCGGTTCAGGGGCTTGGGCTGTACCGCGATTTTAAAGTCCGATAAAAATCAATTTTTTTTTATTTTTGGTCAGAAGGACACTAAGAATGAATACACTTTTAGAAGCAGAATTTGAAGGTCTTCCTTATGGTGAAGTGAAAAATGGGGGTTTGCATTTAAAATTTAAAAGTTGATGTGCCAAAATGGCATTTCCGGTTGCACGATTGGCTCCAAAAGCTTTTCAGATCTAAGTTAGGTTACGAGATGCCTATGTTCCAAATTTCACCCAAATCGGTCTAGTAGTTTTGGCTGTGGCGTGATTACAAACGAACGTACGTACAAACGTACGTACGAACGTACGTACAAACGTACGTACGTACGTACGTACATACACACAGACACATTTTTAAAACCCCTTTTTTGGGTTCCTGAGACCTCAAAACGTGAAGATCTGGTGCTATCTCAAATTCGAAAATTTTAGTGATTGCAGTAACCTCCCATTTTTTTAAAATTGTGATGGGGTTGGGGAGGTTAAAATAAAATTGACTTTCTTGTTCTTTAAAAGGCTAGGGAATGTTTTATGAGGAAGGAAATAAGCAATGAAAGTATTGCTTTGTTAAATTTTATTTTTACTCCGGCGGCAGACAAAATTTTTTTCCACCGCCGGAGTAAAAAGACACACTTCGTCGCTATGGCATAGAAATGTCAGTTTAACATTATCAAAAATGTCATTAAAGTGCACTATTTTTGACGTTTGAAGAAAGTCTTTTTCAGAAAATTTTAAAAATTTTGTTGTGGCCCCTCTACGCCTTCGTACATTTTTGTATTCGTTGTACGAAGATAGGTTAATAGAATGCATTAAATTTCCAATTAGACACTTTCTATCCATTTTTAGGATAACTTTAAAATTAACTTTACAGGGCCTGTCAATTCTTATTTCCATAGACTCATTTTCATTTCAATTTAATATTATGTATGTTAGGTAAATTCTGATTCTTATTTAGCATTCAAATCCTTCTAATTCTCAGTTTTATGTAGTTTTAGTTTCAATTTCTAATTAGTTTCTACAATCGTCTTTGAAATGTTGAGAGGTTTTGGCCGGACTAAGCTGTTTCCCATCAAACAGTCGTTTGAATACCGGAATCAGCAAAAATAAAAAAAAAATAATTTTATTATCAACTATGGTAAAATTTTATATTCTTACATTTAATCCCCGAAGACTAAATGCCATACTTCAGTCCCTAAAAAAGGATCGTCAGTGCGAAAAGATCTTTTTTCTTCAAACTTCAATGAACTCCGGCATCAGCGATGAAGTACATTATTTTTACTCCGGCGGCGAAGAAGTAAATTATTTTTACTCCGCCGGCTGAAGAATTTTTTTTCCGCCGCCGGAGTAAGTTGTGACGTTCTTCCTATGTGAATTTTCGGTATAACCGCATCCCATAGCAAACTAAGCTTATTCAGTATAATAATTTAATCAAAAATATCCACTTTTAATGAATTTTCGCGTCGCTCGTCAGACAAACATCCAGCTTTGCCACACAAAGCATCACTTTTACTCCTAATAGCATATTTTAATATACTATTACTTGCCAAAAAAACTGAAATTTTAGAAGGAAGAACGTAAATCAAACGAGCGAGTTCTCTCGAAATATTTTTCACGTCACTCGATAGAGATCTATAACAGCTCCCCTTCTCGAACTAAAACAGAAGCAATCCTGCCATAATTACGTGATTTTTAAGCCCATACTCCGGTCGTAATATCGCCATAAAATCCAAACTGCTCGAGATTGAAACGTAAGTCATCCACCCAGCCACAACAAGAACCCTTTCTTGTCTTTATTGCGTTTCAATAATAAACTGTTTTATTGTGTTCGACTTAATTTACAAGAAATATTAATTTGAACGAGGGTTGTTACGACCGGCCGTTCCAAAGGATTACCATAATCTTGGCCTTGTTTTTCATCAGAAGCAGGGAAACGGGATAATTCGGTCGTAAATCACCTAAAATCCCTTTCGTCGTTTGCATGATGACATTTTCGAATTTGTTTTTACAGATGATCCTCTGGGTCGAGCTGACAACCGTCCCACCCCGCCTTAATTAGAGCAATTAGCAAGTACGTCCCTGCTAATTGCTGTTGACATGTGGACGTTAATTTACGAGCTCCTACATATGCTCTTCAGACTAGAATTGGTAGAGAAGGAAATTTTTTGCTTGAAATACCTGCAGGTATGATGGGAGATGAAGATGGGATCTTTGCATAAATTAAATCTCATTGTTCGAGGCGTTTATGCGAATATTGATTATTGATTGAGATTTTTGGTGCGTGAGAATATAAGTGAGATGATTATCTTAACCGTCGCTCCCCTATCGAATTATTGTGTGTTTATTTTCAAACATAAAAATGTCGTTCGCACATTTTTGCTCTCGCTTTTTGTGCCTTAGGGGGTCGACTCATAAATTAAGGACAAAACGAATCTCATCAACATCCTTGTAACGAGTCGCTAAGCTTCACAGAATAAATGATGCAGCAGACAACTTCAAGCTCCAAAAATTTAACACAATATTATATAAATTGCAGGAATCTTTAGCTTCTTTAATATACAGGGTGTCCCGTCTCAGAGTGCAAAAATTTCAGCCACAGATTCCTTGCATGAAAAAAAATAAAAGACCCGTATTTTTTTGTTTCGCTAGATGGGCCCCCATTTCGTCACTAGGGCTCCTCAAAAGTGAGTCCCAAAAATCGAAAATTAATTCCCACGTCGTAACCATTCAACCGATTTTGCTGAAATTTTCCACAAGACCATTACGAACGATGAAGATTTCAATAATGTACCTGACGGTTTCGTGGTGCTCACCATAGGCGCCCCCGGGGCCGCCCTCGACATTTTCGGCCCAATAACTTTGTTAACGTAATTAAATTTCCTATTTAATTACACACCATCCGATGCTCCATTCAATTTAGAAACTACGCTACCTCTTGCACTTTTTCTGTAAAATGCACCATTTCCAGTAAAATTAAGAAATGTGGAGCCATACACCATAAATTAAATGCATATCTGTATACTCCGAATTTGCAAAATTGGCTGCAATTATAATATTTACAAAAAAAACAAACACAGTGCCACAGTGGTGCAAAACTGACAATAATTTAAAACTTTAACAAAGCCCTGACATTAATCGCGCTATAGCTATCTTGAAAAGTCTGCCGATAAGCATGTATGGCTCCATATTCCTTAATTTTACTCGGAAATGGTGCATTTTACTGAAAAAGTGTAAGAGGTAGCGTAGTTTCTAAATTCAATCGACCATCGGATGGTGTGTAATTAATTACGAAATTTAATTACGTTAACAAAGATAATGGGCCGAAAATGTCGAGGGCGGCCCAGGGGGCGCCTGTGGTGGGCACCACGACATCATCAGCCACATTATTGAAATCTTCATCGTTCGTAATGGTCTTGTGGAAAATTTCAGCAAAATCGGTTGAATGGTTAAGACGTGGGAATTAATTTTCGATTTTTAGGGCTCACTTTTGAGGAGCCCTATAGTGACGAAATGGGGCCCATCTAGCGAAACCAAAAAATACGGGTCTTTTATTTTCATGCAAGGAATCTGTGGCTGAAATTTTTGCACTCTGAGACGAGACACCCTGTATATTCGTTTCTGTACGCAAGTTGGTTTTCTTACAATATCACTAAAAACAAGAGTCGAATGCACTATCACTAGAAATACCCCCCTACACCGAAACGCTTGATTTTCACTGCTGACGCGTTTCGAACACAATGTGCTCATTATCAAAGCCGGAGCTATACAGTAGTGGGGTGTTTCTAGTGATAGTGCATTTTTCCACCGAAGTTGTCCAGTGTTTCCTTTGTGAAATTTCTTACAAGAAGACTAATGAAGCCAGTAAAATTGAAAGTTAAAATGTTATGGATTGTGACGTCAGACAAGACTATAACTTTTCGGATGAAAGTTCTCCGTTATTAATTTATAAAAATACAACCTTTCTTTTTTTAAGAGTAGTATATACCGGGTGTCAAAGAACCCATGTAACACCTAGCCATTTCTTTATTTTTTGGAGTATCAGCTTAAATTTTTTTTGTATTTATAAACCTAGGTATAAAAATTTTGACATATTTACAAACTTTTCGTTACTTCCGGTTTTACCGGAAGTGACGTCAACTTTGTTATAAGGCTATATCTCCGGATAGAAAACTGACCAAGACGAAGACTTTTACAAGACTCTTGGCTCAAGAAGTCTTAGTCTTGGTTTTCCCCATGTGGTATTGGTCTTGGTCTTGTCTCGAATTCAAGACTAAGAGAAGACCAAGACCAGTGTTGGTATTGTGCGAAACCTTAGTTTTGAAATGGACTTATCTGATTGGAAAACTAACAGATCCGATGGTTAACCTTCAATTAAAAAACCGACCCTTAATTTTCACTCTGTTAGACTTCTCTTCCCCCTTCGCAATTTTTCAATTCAATTCTAGTCGTGTTAGAAAAAAATGTGGAAATAATTAGAAAACTATGTTTTTTTGCTTTGAAGTGGTCTACTTTATGTACTGTTTAACATACTAAAAGTCCTGACACATCCTGTGTGTGCGATAGCCGCAATCTTCAAAAAATGGTGGAGGACAGTTGTCATTCCGAAGTTTTTCCTTTATATCTCGAAAACAAAAGAAGCTGTGAATGCAAGTGTATACTCGTTCTGTTGCATTTAATCACGCGAGAAATTCACGTAGGATCAACAGTTTTTGAGATATAAAGGAAGCATCCTCGGAAGCATTCACATTCTCCACCATTTTTTGACGATTGCGGCTAACCCACACACAGGATTTGTCAGGACTTTTAGTATGTTAAACAGCACATAAAGTAGAGCATCTCAAAGCAAAAAAATTCTAATTATTTGCACATTTGCATCATTAAAAAAATTCTAATACGCAATTTTTCAATTTACATTTTTTTTTCTGCAAAACAGAAGAAGCCATGAATGCAACTATATACTCATTCTGTTGCATATTTTACTCTCTTTCAGTTTAGTTACGTGAAAAATTCACGTAGGATCAACGGTTTTCGAGATAAGGAAAAACTTCGGTGGGACCCACGTCCTCCACCATTTTTTGAAGATTGCGGCTAACGCACACGCAGGATTTGTCAGGACTTCTAGTATGTTATATGTTAAACAGGACATAAAGTAGAACATCTTAGCGTAAAAAACTATTGTCTTCTAATTATTTCGACATTTGCATAAAAAAATTCTAATACGACTGGACTATTCGCCGAATTTCGTTTTCCTTTTTGGTTTTACTCCTTACCTTGAACTATATTTTGACTCTTTCCAGCTTTTCAACAATAATGTTTACATTATTTCGATCCCTCAAAAAGATAAATTTTAAAAATCGCCGCCGGGTTATTGTTTTCGTTGTTACTTCTGGCATTTCTAAATTTTTATTGCCTTCGTCTTTTCGTACCCTTCATTACTGTTTAACCCCCTGAGGGCTAATTCCACGGACTTCGCGCAAATGTTTGTGTTTTTTTTGTCCATTGTCCATGCAGACTATCTCAGATTTTTCATCTCAACCCAATTCAGAATGTTTAATACTGTAACAATATTTTAGCACCATCTGTGCTTCTGCGGAGGTATGTACCACTACTAGGTGCAGATTGATAAATTGCAACAGGAAATTCAATTGGTGGCTTTTTATTTTAATTCACATTGTTTTTTCTTTAAAAATAAATATTTCCACGAATTGGACCATCAGCTTATAGATTAGATGAGCTAAGGCTGTTCACTTATTTGAAGGGAAAAGGGTGGTCCCAGAAAATCTAATAGCTCCTGGAATTCGATTTTCAACCCTGTAGTATAAAAAAATAAAAAATACAGAAGTCAAGGATAATCCATTTTTCCTGTAAGGCGATATTCAGCGACGAATAAGGCAACTGCAGTGCAGCCACACGTAAGGGTGCTAATGACATAAGAAAATCGTGAAAGAATGCAGTCGTCTAACAAAACAAGCATATTCTGTGCCCCTTGCAATATTTATAGTTTGGTAACCCCCATAAAAATAGCGCATGCACAATTTCCCCAGAAAGAAATTTCTGTCAGCTATTTGTTAGCATGAGGTAGCCTGTAACAATAATAGGACTCGCGTAAAAGCAGAAACGGAATTCTATACGACAGCCATTGAATTTTCCACAAAAACCGGACTGGTTCTATTATCGACTTGTCGCGATTTACGAGACGGGTTTGGATGTCGAATCCATCAGGAAATATTTATGGACGGGTCTCTTAAAACAAACGCTGTTGACTTTTTCGATCGTTAAACAAGAGAATTTTATATTTCGGGGGTGAGCTTAATGATCGCCCGACACGCTCCGACACAAAGACACCATTACGACTGCCTCACTTCACACTGTCAATCGATTTGTCCCGACTTTTGTGCGTTTGATTTGACTCGCGGCAATCTTGAAACCAATCTCACCGTGAACTTTCTGCACAATGGAGGTTTGTCATAACACGAGAAATATCCTCCTTGGTTCTTTGCCTAATTCCCGAGTTTAATTGGGCGTGTGATGAAGAACTGATTTATAGTTCCGCCGATTATTTCGCACACGTGAGAGCTGGATCTTCGGTGTGGCATGTTATTGGATGGGATCGGGTTTCCTTGGCGGAAAAGGGACCACCGGGGGTGATGCGTGTTATGGGGGTTGTCCTGAAGGAGCCGACGTGTCTGTTCCTCTCATCAATTTTGAGGAAACGGCGATGGGATGGGACGGAACTTGGGATTATTGCCTAATCCAAACATATTAGCTGAAATTATTGTTTGTATTGCTGATGATGGAGAGGGGACGCAGTTTTTCTTTTTCGGCAAATTGTTTACATCGAATATAGAGACTCGAGTAAAAGAAATGCGACAGAACACGGATTTTATAGTGTTATAACAACTTATTATAGGTAAAGTTGGCTGGTCCCTGAACTGTGTAGATGTCAATAAGGATCAGAGATCAAGCTATTTTTTCAGTTTCCATAACTCTATCCTGATACCTATAAGTATTATACTATAGACAATAACAAAACAAGTAGGAGGGATGTACCTAGACAATATTCACATGTCAGCGTCATCTAGCAATAAATTAACTTGTGTCGATATTTTTCACGGGTTAGTATCATCTCATCCCAATGACCAACTCATCCCATCTGACAACTCATCCCAGACCAACTCATCCCAGATCAACTCATCCCAAACTAACTCATCCCAGACCAACTCATCCCAGACGAACTCATCCCAAACCAACTCATCCCAAAAGACAACTCATCCCAGAACGCAACTCATCCCAGACCAAGTCATCCCAACAGACGACTCATCCCAACCGACAACTCATCCCAACAGACAACTCATCCCAAACCAACCGATATTTCGAAGAGTACTCGCTTTCGGCTCCGCCGAAAGCTTGCGTCGTACTTTCCACGGGCAGAATTTAAAAAAAATTTTATTAAAAAAACCTGACCTGACCTGACATAGACCTGAACTGCCCTAGCTTCTCGCACCATTGCAAGACCGATATTTCGACGAGTACCTACTCGCTTTGCTCGCGTGAACCTTTGGGCGTGCAAAATTTGAGAGAAAATGTTATTAAAAAAAAAACCTGACCTGACATAGACCTGAACTGCCCTAGCTTCTCGCACAGCAAAGCGATATTTTGACGCTTTGCTCGCGTGGAACTTTGGACGAGCAAAATTTGAGAGAAAATGTTATTAAAAAAAAAACCTGACCTGACATAGACCTGAACTGCCCTAGCTTCTCGCACTGCAAACCGATATTTTGACGCTTTGCTCGCGTGGAACTTTGGACGAGCAAAATTTGAGAGAGAATGTTATTAAAAAAAAAACCTGACCTGACATAGACCTGAACTGCCCTAGCTTCTCGCACTGCAAACCGATATTTTGACGCTTTGCTCGCGTGGAACTTTGGACGGGCAGAATTTGAGAGAAAATGTTATTAAAAAAAAAACCTGACCTGACATAGACCTGAACTGCCCTAGCTTCTCAAACTGCAAACCGATATTTTGATCTGGGATGAGTTGTCTGCTGGAGTTGTCTGCTGGGATGAGTTGTCTGTTGGGATGAGTTGTCCGTTGGGATGACTTGGTCTGGGATGAGTTGCGTTCTGGGATGAGTTGTCTTTTGGGATGACTTGGTTTGGGATGAGTTGGTCTGGGATGAGTTGGTTTGGGATGAGTTGGTCTGGGATGAGTTGGTCTGGGATGAGTTGTCACCTGGGATGAGTTGGTTATTGGGATGAGATGATACGACACCATTTTTCACCCCTTGACATTTTTTGAAAAAATGATATTAAAGTTTTTGATCCAACAATGCAACAGCTATCGAACTCAATAACAATAATATGCCCTTTTGCTAAGAAAAATTCGAAAAGGGGCAGTTTTGCCTCTAAAATGTCAATTTTCGAAAAAATGGCACTAAGGTTTTCGACTTGAAAAAAAATCAGCTATCCCGTCCGGTAATAAAAATATACAGTTATACATAGGTTTTTTTCCCGACACCGATTTTTGGCCAAAAGGGCACCGAATGTGAATACATCTTTGGAAGCAAAATTCGAAGAGTTTTCATATGGTAATGCGAAAAATGGGTTGCATTTAATTTATTAAAGTTGATGTGCCAAAAAGGCAAAAGGCACCGTTGTGACCCAAATTCTAATCAGCACCTACAAATTGCCCACAGAATATGTGTGCCCAATTTCATCTGGATATACGATCAGTAGTTTGAGCTGTAGCGTGATCACAGACAGACAGACAGACACAGACAGACATTTTTCAAAAACCACTTTTTCGGATTCCCAATTTTACCTAGCTACCTGGCACTAGTAGTTGTGATAAGAGTAATTATCTGGTTAAAATTTACCAATTTTTAGCTTCTACGCTCGCGAAGCAGTTACTGGAATCGATCGGAAAATTCAAAAAAATAGTATCGCCAAAAACATGAAATCTTTACGTTTCAGGGTCCTGGGAACCTAAAAAAGTGGTTTTTGAAAAAATGTCTGTCTGTGTGTGTGTGTCTGTGTGTCTGTCTGTCTGTGATCACGCTGCAGCTCAAACTACTGAACGTATCGAGATGAAATTTGGCACACACATTCAGTGGGGGATTTGTAGGTGCTGATTAGAATCTGGGCCACATCGGTTCACGGAAAGTGCCCTTTTGGCACATCAACTTTAAAAATTTAAATGCAAACCACCATTTTTCGCGCTACCATATGAATGCTCTTCGAATTCTGCTTCTAAAAATGTATTCACACTTGTGCCGTTTTGCCCAAAAAATGGTGCCGTGAAAAAAACCTATGCATAACTGTATATTTTCATTACCGGATTTGATAGCTGATTTTTTTCAAGCCGAAAAATTTTGTGCCACTTTTTCGAGAAATGTCATTTTAGTGGCAAAAGTACGAAAGCGTAGAGCTGCCATGATTTTTGCTAACTTTTTTTTATTTTGTAATTTACAGAAAAAGTGTAAATTTACAGAAAAAAGTGTAAATTTACACAAAAAGTGTAAATTTACAGAAAAAAGTGTAAATTTACACAAAAAGTGTAAATTTACAGAAAAAGTGTAAATTTACAGAAAAAGTGTAAATTTACAGAAAAAAGTGTAAATTTACAGAAAAAAGTGTAAATTTACAGAAAAAGTGTAAATTTACAGAAAAAGTGTAAATTTACAGAAAAAAGTGTAAATTTACAGAAAAAGTGCAAATTTGTTTCCATTCTGAGAGCACCATTACCGAGTTGTACAGGGTAGTTCAAATGTATTAATGCACGGCACTCAAGGCCAAGCAATAAGATAAATAAATAAAATAAAAATCCAATGTAAATTAGAATAAATTACCTTCATTTCGTCGCAATTTGGAATTTGCATAATTTAGCGATAAACAATGAGTAATATTTATTTTTTTAATGGCACCACCCACGTTTTTATCTTTTTGGATTCCCTGTGAGTCCTTCTTTATGGTGATAATTTAATTTTTTTGATAAATCGAACAGTAAATTTTTAAATTTTCATTAATTCAAATTTCGCGGGGAGATCCGGCAACAACGCATTTCATCATATGTGCAACCGATGCAATCGTCCTCGTCTTACTACATGCCTCCCACTAATTGTACACGCCCACTAAAGGATTTTAACGGGGTCTAATTATAAGTTTCTTTACAACAAATGGCGCATTTCGTTACCAAGGAAAAAATGTTTCTTCAGAGTGCAGGATTACGAGCCATTTTGCTATATTTTTTATCGGGCTGTTATCAAGCTGTTAATTAATAAAATGACCAAAAACAACAAATCTTGCATACTGAGAAAATATTCTTAATAATGAAAATTTAAATTTAAAAATGTATTGCTCAATTTATGTACTTTTTGTATATTGCTAAATTATACAAGCATTTACCATGGATTTTTTATTCTATTCATCTTAAAATTTGGCCGTAGGTAAGAGCCGTGTATTAATGCGTTTGGACTACCCTGTACAACTCTCAGAACGAAAACATAAATTTACACTTTTTCTGTAAATTTACACTTTTTCTGTAATTTACACTTTTTCTGTAAATTTACACTTTTTCTGTAAATTTACACTTTTTCTGTAAATTTACACTTTTTTCTGTAAATTTACACTTTTTCTGTAAATTTACACTTTTTCTGTAAATTTACACTTTTTTCTGTAAATTTACACTTTTTCTGTAAATTTACACTTTTTTCTGTAGATTTACACTTTTTCTGTAAATTACAAAATAAAAAAGCTAGCAAATATCATGGCAGCTCTACGCTTTCGTACAAAAGGGCCCTTGTTTCAATTTATTTTACAAAAAAAATATTCTTACTATCGAATTCGACAGCTGTTATATTGCCGGATCAAAAACCTTAGTGCAATTTTTTCGAAAATTTCCATTTTAGGGACAAAAAGGCCCCTTTTTGAGTTTCTCTTAGCAAAGGGGCATATTATCATTATCGAATTCGATAGCTGTTGCATTGCCGGATCGAAAACCTTAGTGCCATTTTTTCGAAAAATGTCCATTTTAGAAGTGAAAAACATTTGTATTTTAGATTTCAGTAAATGCGCGCCGGGTGCATCAGCCATCCAACGCCCGACCTAGGTTAAATACAGTTAAATGCTACATTTACAAATTCTGTGAAAAAGTAGAAGTTTCTACCGTCTCCGAGACTGCCAATTTTTTTAATGGTTGGGTTAATTTTAAGTATAAAATTTTGGTTTCTTTGGAGCTATAATCTCTACCTGATCATTTAACATACTAGTTGAAGTGACGTTATAACTAAAAACACTGTTACAGCTATTTCACATTTAGTTCAAAATTCAAATTGCATTTGTGTTTAACGAGGTAAGCTTGTTAAAATACAGGGTGGGTAATTTTTCGATGCTCACCATTGGGATCTCGTAAACCGTAAAAGATACGGGGTCGGTCAAATTACAGAAAAGTTGCGCTATTTCTTGGCGATTAAGAATCTGAAGAGAATTCCCCGATATTGAGATTCGTTCCTGAGTTATCACAAAAGATCTCAAAATTTCTTTAAATTGACAATTTTCAGACTTTTTGTTATAACTCGGGAACGAATCAAAATATCGGGGAATTCTCTTCAGATTCTTTATCGCCAATAAATAGCCCAACTTTTCTGTAATTTAACCGACCCTGTATCTTTTACCGTTTAGGAGATCCCAATGGTGGAGCATCGAAAAATTACCCAGCCTGTATATCATAAAAAAGAGTATTTACTACTAACTTACTAACTTCTAAGTCTGGTTGAAATTTACTTAAAAAACAAGTACATAAAACATAGTTAACTTTCTTCTTAAAAATTTACTATTAGGTACCACATTCGGTTTTACCTGTACGTTAATTAAGGCATTAAGAAGTTAATTCAACCAGCTAGTATTATTTTTAAATCCACCATATTTTACGGGTCCGTCATTTTAATTTTTAAATCTTGAAAATAGAATACTTTATCAGTGTAATCTAAGGAATATGGGTGAATATGAAAAAATATATTATGTGAAGGAAAGGTTCTTGAGCCCTTTTAAGATAAAATAAACAAAACCTGCGGCCTGCCGTTGCAATAAAAATATTGGTCGGAAATTCGTTTTTCACAAAGACGTGAGCTGAAGGGCGCACTTAAAATTCGATTTTAATTTAGTAAAAAATCTTCGCAGATTATCTGACATCTTTAGTTACTAATTTTTAGAATCCGTTCAGTTTTGTAATTTAATAAAAATAAATTGTCCCATTTTGATATAATTTTGGGCAATGCAAATGTATGTACCTATTTTAAAGTCACATTTTCTCGAAAATGGTTAAATGGTTAAATCTGCTTATGGTAGGTATGATAACATAATCTGATGGGCCTTTTTGATGTTATATATGCTGATGTATACAATAGTTATTAAAGAGGCTTGTCATAAGGTTCATGTTATTTTGTAATTGAACATTTTTATGTTTAAAATTATTGCTATTTTCAACCTTTCTTGGTTCTTAAATTTTCTTGAAAAAACATCATTCACTAGGAAAATTTAGGAAAATTGAAAAACCGAAGAGATATTCTTGACGTAATCATCATAAAACCAATATGCTAAAAAGTCAAAACCCCTAAAAAAGTGAAATACTTAGTATATAGTTTTACACGGATCGCTAGAGAATTTTTTTCTGATTTCGTTGATATAGGGTAATTTTTCGATGCTCACCATTCGGATCTTCTACACGGTAAAAGATACCGGGTCGATTAAATTACAGAAAAGTTGCGCTATTTCTTGGTGATTAAGAATCTGAAGAGAAATGCCAGATATTTTGATTCGTTCATTAGTTATCACAAAAAATCAGAAAATTGCCAATTTAAAGAAAAATTAATATCTTCCTAACGATTGATGTTATTTAAATGAAAATTGGAACTTTTATATTTTTGATAGCTGTCAATTCCGTGCATTGAGAGAAATTTTCTAGGTCTTCTAGATTTTGAATAAAGACAGTCAACTTTTCTTTTTCTTATGGGCGCCATATTGGACTTTAACACCGCCGGATACACAGAAAAATTAGTTTCTCAAAAATGTAACGAACATGGACGTTTTTCAAAAAATATGTGAAAGCCCGAGTCACACGACCGCAAGACGTATTTTATTACTGTTGTATTCAATTGTTTTCACATGTTACAAGAGATTGAAGAAGCCAGCTTACTTTTTTGCATTTGTTTTTCTTCTAAGTTTAGGCTGATTTTGCAAATTATTCCTACCATTTTCAAATTCTGACATCTGTCAAAAAAGTTCATGTTGAGTAGGTACATTTTTTAAAAGCCATTTTTTTTGTGCATTTGATGGTGTCAAAATTCAATATGGCGGCCATAAAAGAATCAAAAATTGACTGTCGTTATTCAGAATTTAAAGGGCCTAGAAAATTTCTGTCGATGCTATTCAATTGACAGCAGTTGCTGTCAAAAATATAAGAGTTTAAAGTTTCATTTAAATAACATGAATCGTAAGGAAGATATTAATTTTTCTTTAAATAAGCAATTTTCAGATTTTATGTGATAACTCGGGAAGGAATCAAAATATCGGGGAATTCTCTTCAGATTCTTAATGATCAACCAATTGCGCAACTTTCCTGTAATTTAACCGACCCCGTATCTTTCACCCCAATAGTGAGCATCGAAAAATTACCCACCCTGTATAGTTGATACCTGGGGTTGATATTTTTCGAGAAAAAAATTCTAATCTACGAGAAATGTCCGAATGAAAATGGCAATCAATTTAATGTATTAAGGTGAATCAATAAGTTAACATCAGTATCAATAGTAACAAAGTACCTAAGTACCTATAACTTATTTATATACGCCTTAGAGCATTACAAATTAAAAAATTCAAGAAAACTATCAACCCTAGATATCAAATATCAATGAAATCAGACAAAATTCTCTATCGATCCGTGCAAAAATATATCCAGCGTCCCATTTATAAAAAAGCAAGTTGAATCATCCATCAGCGCTTAAGTGACCCGACGGTGATCGACGGTGTCTATGAAAATGGAAAACCAATTGTTTTCTAATAGGTTACGGGTATATCAGAAATAGAAAAAATTGTATAAAAAACGTCTTTCATAAGGCCCTTATCGTACTCGGATTTTGTAAAACTCGGACTATTCGCCCTCGTTGTCCAAACATATGCATCCTCGTGCGATAATAATTAGCCTTATGAAACGTGTTTTAACCTCCCCACTCCACTTCACCATTTAAAAAAAAAGGGAGGTTACTGCAATAACTAAAATTTTCGAATTCGAGATAAGACCGGATCTATACGTTCTGAGGTCTCAGGAGCCCAAAAAAGTGGTTTTTAAAATGTGTCTGTATGTATGTACGTACGTACGTACGTTCGTAAACACGCCACAGCCCAAACTACTAGACAGATTTAGCTGAAATTTGGTACGTGTGCATGTGATAACCCAACTTAGATCTGAAAAGCTTTTGGAGCCAATCGTGCAACCGGAAATGCCATTTTGGCACATCAACTTTTAAATTTTAAATGCAAACTATTGCAAACCCCCATTTTTCACCTCACGATAGAAAAGGCCTTCAAATTCTGCTTCTAAAAATGTATTCATTCTTAGTGCTCTTTTGATCAAAAATTTAAAAAAAATGATTTTTATCCGACTTTAAAATCGCGGTACAGCCCAAGCCCCTGAACCGATTTGGCTGAAATTTTGCACACGGGGATTGTGTTGCACGTCGAAGAGCTGAACAAATTTTGGATTCAATCGGCCCACGGAAACTGCCGTTTTGACACACCAATTTGTAACTTTAAAATTATTCACTCATATTTAACCATCCAAAACAAGTTTTTGAAAGATTTATTGTCACCATCAAAAAGGTCTTTAAATTCTGGTTTTAAGTAAGGCAAAATTCGTTCGCATTTAGTGCTCTTTGGGTCAAAAAATCGAAATTTCATAATAACACTAAAAATACATTATAGCCCAAATTAGCGAATCGATTTAGCTGAAATTTGGTACATGGAGATTGGGTGACCCGTTGAAGACCTGAAAGGCTTTTGGAAGCAATTGGTCCACGGGAAGTGCCATTTAGGCATATCAACTTTAAATTTTAAATACAAAGGTCTCCTTTTTTATGTCGCCATTAGAAAGACGATCAAATTCTCGTTCTAAAAATGTATTCACAGTTTCTGCCATTTCAGTGGAAAATAGAGAAAAAATTCTTTCTCATTAAAAGGGAGCGAGCTGACAGTGCATGACATAAAGTGGCAGTTATTGTCAAAAAGGTGGCAAAAGATTAACCTTAAAAGGAATTGTCAAATGTGATGGGTGATGTCCGAGGTGGTGTCGGTATTTGTCAGAAAATTGCAAAATTAGTCACAGTCGATAAGGGTAAAAAATTTCTGTTGAATTGACTACTATCTACACAGAATACAAAGATCCACGCGATGGGGAGGTTCCAGCCGCTTCTCTGCTGCATTTTTTAAATATACTATTAAGAACAGAATTTGAAGACTTTTTGTATGGAGATATCAAAATATATTAGGGGTTTACATTAAAATTTCAAAGTTTATGTGCCAAAAAAGGCAGTATACCGTCCGATCTTCATTAGAGATCGCCACTATGCCCGCCGTCTTTTCTTACAAATCGGTTCGGTAGTTTCGGCGGAATCGTGTTTACATAAACGACGCACGGACTTTTTGTGAAACCTATATAGTTTTTTCGTATTCTCCAGACCCGAAAACGTAAGAACTGCCCTATCTTGATTTTCGATTTTAGAGCAATTGCAGCAACCTCTCCTTTTATAGTTTTAAAGGGGGAGGTTAAAACTTGAAAAATTTACTTTTGACATATAATATATAGTTTTTATTGCTATCTACTCACCATGGAAATATGCTTTGAAGCAGAAAAATCCTACAGTCATTTCACATAAAACACGATAAGAGTCTGAAAATTATTCACACCTTTAAATAAGAATGAACACTCGTAGCTTCCTAGGTGTCAAAATGATCCGTCGGGAAAAGATTTTCTATAGATAAACGTATATATGGGTATAAATTCATTTTCACATAACTGATGCTGGGAACTGGAACATATAGGTCTAAAAACTTTAGCTTTATAGTTTCCTCATATATACGTGGTGTCGGAACTCTACCAAAAATATCTTTTGAAATCAAAAATTTTGACATTGATATAGTCAAAAAAGGACTTTGTTGATTACACTCGATTTTTTGAACATCAGTAATTTGAATTCAGTAAACATAAATTCAGACTCTGGGAATCACATAGAACATAGAAACCGGACGGACGCTCGGCACCAAGTCCACGGAAGCCGCCGTAAGTTCTTCCGTGGTACGAACCCCGCGGTCTCGACCCCCAGACTGATGATGTGTGCGAAAGGCACAGACTGGCCGAAGTCGAATAACACGTAAAGGACGTGATCGTGCCAAATCACATATTTGCTAAAAGGGCAGCAACTCTACGTTGTACTTACCTTGTGACGGAAAACGTGACTATCTGGGGTTGCCGCTCTGAATAAGTGGCGGCAATTAGGCGATGGAGGCACACGCGGCCAAACGGCAGCAACGGAAGCTGTTCTTACTGCGGTTGTTGTAATCCGCGCGCGCGGCCGTTAGGCATGCACTGGATGCTGGTGGATGTTGCCCCGTCAGGACGCGGTGCTCTGTTTCATCGTGACGAGTTCTGGGAGGCGGGGCACTCTCGCACCCCTCGACACACACACTAACATATATTTCATGCGCTTTCATTTACTATGTCATAGATCACAAGAGTAGGAAGGGACATCTGCATGGCTCCTCAAAATATTACATTTTTCCTAAAATTATTATTAAGTATTCTACTATGCAGTCATTAATTTTCAGGAGCGATTCTACATCGAAAAATATGAGGAAAAGTTTCTATCAACATGTGTCCGGAGATCGCTCCTAGGGGGCTGCAGTCCTCTGAAGGGGGCGCACCCAAACTTCGGTTATTATTGAATAAATCAGCGACCGTTTGGGCTACAGCGATGAGTTTTTGCACACTGTCTGACATTAATATACACTCCATCATATTATGTTATCAGCAGAAGGCTGATTTTACTAGGGGCGTTCGAAACAGGGGGGGACCTTGGATTTTGTCACCGAAATTTTTTGATGCGGCAATTTTTGACATTTCCTCACCGGAATATGGTCGTCTGACTAAAACTACTTCGTAGGACTATAACCGTTTTCGAGAAAAGTAGATTCAAAAATGTATCTGCATATTGACCGGGCTGATCAAGAAGGGACAATTTATTTTTATTAAATTACAAAACTGAACGGATTCTAAAAATTAGTAACTAAAGTGATACTTAACAATGTCATATTATATGCAAAAATTAATGAGTGACTAAATATAAATCGGACTAAAAAAGTAGAAACAGAAGCTAGGGCGTTAGGTTTAAATGTTAACAGAAGAAAAACTAAAGTTATGTCCATAAATGCTGCCAATGCCAATATAACCATCGGCGGAGAAGTAGTTGAGGATGTAGACAAGTTCTGTTATTTAGGTAGCATGATTGACAAAAACGGCGGCAACAAGAATTGGAAAAGCACACCAAACGTTTCATAGTCTCAAAAATATTTGGAACAGCAATGACATCAGCAGGCAGACCAAATTGCGAATATTCAACACAAACGTGAAAAGCATTCTTCTCTATGGCGCAGAAACTTGGAAAACAACTAAGAAAATAATAAACAAGATTCAAGTTTTTATTAACAGATGTTTGCGGAAAATTTTACGAATATTTTGGCCAAACAGAATAACAAACAGAGAACTTTGGAACACAACTAAACAAGAACCAATCCACATAACCATCAAAAGGAAGAGATGGAAGTGGATCGGACATACTCTAAGAAAAGACGAAGACGACATGTAAATCAAAAGGTTCTTTATACAAAAGTAACTGCACATCCAGTATATTTAAAAGAATGTCCTTTTGAGGATAAATTTTATACGCACGAAGTTTTTCTATAAATTCTACAGTCATTTATCCTTGCACTTCAGGTAGGTACCACACAAACACAACACACCACGTTGTAGATCACCACATTTTGGCGTAGTGAGGGGTGAATTGCGCATTGCGCAAGCGCCGAAGAACTGTAGAGTTAAAATACATGATGTTTAGAGTTAAATAACTCGAAAAAAATTTAGTGTAGATATACAGAGTTTTTAAACTCTTTGAAGTTTACTCTAATCTATTTACCAAGCAAATTGGTAAATTAACACTTAACGTATTTTTTACTGTATATGTATGGAAAAACCCGATTATTTCACTGTATCAAAAAATTCTTCAAGTAAGAAGTTAAATGGTAAATTTATGATGCGCGCACGTTTTGGTTTACCTATAATAATTTTTTTTTTTGCCATTGACATTGCCAAGTAATGACGTCATCGATTTTTTTTAAATGAGAACGGTGTGAAAAAATCATGCTCTTACATCATGATGGAAATTTCGAGAAAATGCCAATTGAATGTGTTCTCAAAAATATGTATTTGGCCGTCTACTTCACAAACTATATGCACTTTATCAAAAAGATGTTCCAATAAAAGTTGAAAAGCAAATTCAGGCGCATCTTTTTGATGGCGATTCACTTTTTGACATCCGCTTCACTCATTTTTCTCATGACAAGATCATGTCGAGAGAATTACATCAAAAGATGCGGCTATATACACAGAAAAAATTAACGGTTTTAATATAAATGTATAGATACATATGCGTTATTAACTGCCAATTCATAACGCCAATGACTGTTTCATTGTCAAGATATAAAAAAACATAAAGTTGATGTTGAACATTAAATGTACCTAATTCATCTATTTAATAAAACCTTGTACACTGAATCAACAAAATACCTCTTGTACAATTTAAAGTATACGAATTTCATTGGGTCAGTAAATTTTTTGTATATTTCATGTTTACTTTACATGAATTTAATGACAGAATTTCGTGATTTTTAGGAAGCTTTTAGTTTTCAAAATAATAGTTGTACATTTTAATAAATATACTTACTTACTGTACATTACCCCAATGTAAATCTTTCCGGTTCTAATAGTAGCATCAAATCAGTGTTACGTTTACATTAAAATAATGATTGAATTCATAATTTTAACAACAAACTTATCATATCAATTATCAATAACCAAAACATCTAGTTTTACCTAGTTATATAGCACAAGGACCATGATGCATTTAGATTAATTAGTTATACCTATACTCACACATATAGGTACAAAATGCATTAGGTATGCTTACCCATAGATACTTTAGTGGGACTCCATCATCAGGGTGATGGTAAGAATAAGTTGTTGTCCTATAAAATGGATTCTAGGAGCTATGCCCTCTCAGATGGGCACCCCAAAAAACTGTTTTTTCCAATTTACTCAACAAGTACCTAACGAAGTACCTAATATCATCATTTTGAAATGTGAAACATATTAGCGGCATAAAGGTCTTCTTTCACAATTTTGTGCAGATTTTCAGTAACATCAGAGGCTTACTGATGCCTTCTGTTGGTGCATCATCATGGGGATACATTTTTGCATTCTTTTTCTCTGTATACAAAGTATACAAAGCAACTCTAGTTAAATATCGCTATATACCAACCTATGCACGGTTTTACAGTTAAAACTGGTCTCCATAGATTTGGGACACAAAAATTTTAAAACACTTTTTTTGCAATTTTAATTTTTTTTGGAGGAATCAAAACCTGAATGATGTGCTCAATCCTTAGATACTAGAAACACTCCGTCGGGACGGAATTTATGACGGCACTCTCACTCTTATAGGTACTATATACTGATAAAATAAAATAAAGCATAGGAAAATTGAATTTTCCCCGAATTGAAAAATTGGAATTCGAAAAAATGCAATGAGGGGTTTATTATAAAATTTAAGAGGATGCTACATTATAAAGTTGATTCCACGTACAACAATTATATATATTATTATATTATATATATATTATTATATATATATTATTATCTTGATGATAAAAAAACAAATTGAGTTTTTACTTGTTTATCTATTGACCACCGTGGTGGTGTATGTATATTAATGTATGTTATGTCTTTGCTCCTTTAATTGTCAAATATTGACGGACTCAAGGTGCACTTTTAATTAAGAATTAGATGTTTGCTTGCGGAGTTAAAACCAAAAGAATAAAATCTGTTACAATTGATCCGGGTCTCCCCTACTTTAACTTATTTCTTTTTCTTCGACTTACCTAAGTAGACCATTTATAGGACAATATTTTTTTAGCAAAAAGACTTGGATCCTTTGGATCGATTGATAAAAATCTCTCGTAGCTTGAAATCCAAACCTCGATCGCGATAAAAATGAAAATATAATAAAAGCGATCCTATATCCTGGTCCGCGCCCGACGGCGTCCGGACTCCGGACGAACAATCAATGGACCGCAAGCCGTAAACGCTTTTCTCCCGATTGGTCACGGTTGGGGGCCATGTTACTATCTCTTCTGAGTTTGGATTGGTGAATGCTTCTAGGATGAGACCAATAACGTGCGAGAAGGTCACCCCACCGAGACCCTCTCCTGTTTGCCAATCTTTTAAAGTGTCGCTTTAAGCCCCTGTTATCAGCCTGCTCCGGCTGCGTTTTATCAGTCGTTGAAGATACACGGGGATGTTTGTAAAGGGTGTTAAAGTTGCAAGGTAAGGTGGATATGCGTGGGTTTTCTTGTAAAATAATGGCCTTGGCCTTTAGCACAATTATTGCGACTCGAATTTTTGTTTCTTACCTAAACCAGGCGAGTTTATACCTACTTATTACGAATACAGGATGTCCTCGAATTCGACCACGAAAATTTATGGGCATATTCTCTGGTCAAAAATAAAATTAAAAGCACCTAAATCTATTTCGATTTCCGTTTCCTATAAGGGAGCTGCAGCCCTATAAAATAATGGCTATGTTTGAGTTATTTGCGGATAACTTTTGTACGGTTTAAGCTACGACAACCAAATTCCCTGAATTTTATCAATATCGACTTACGTGAACCCGGATATTCTTGCCTACTATCGTGTTGGTAACTTCTTTCAAACTTTTTGTTATACAGGTTGTCCCAATTGTCTGTATTCGGTCGATATCTCCATTACTATTAGAGGCAGCGAAAAATTGTTAAATACAAAGTTGCAGAGGGTCAAACAAGGCACATTTTAAAAATACAATTCTGTATACAGGCTGTCCCACTACGGAGTAAAAACACAAATATTGGTTTTTTAAATGGAACACCCTGTATTTTAATGTTGTATTGGATTCTGTGGTGAATTCCAAGTATATGCGTAATAAAGCATCTATAATGCATTTCTTATTCTCCAGTACTTACCTCGATGAGCTTACTAGCTGAAATATTTTACATTTTTATTTAATTTGAAATATTTTAAACAGGCAATTGAAAGGTTTCCTGACAGGTATATTAGGTAGATAGATATACCCTATATTAGATTCTTTCAATTAACGGGGTACTGTTGCTTTAGAGCATGTCGGCTTTTTTGTTCATAATGTTACTGGAGACGAACTTAAGAAGATAAGACCGTTTTCAAACGCTTGAAAGATAGCCCAAAGCTACCTTAATAACATGTTAAATTTACAAAACCAAAGGTTAAAAATTCGTTGTGGTTTGATTTTTCAAAACGAGTACTGCAAAAGCAATTTTTTCCACAAAATTACCAGTATCTTCTAAACCGTTCGCTTCAGATGAAAACATGATTAATGAATGTTACTCGGAATTCATCATAGAATCCAATAAAAAATTAAAATACAGAGTGTTCCATTTAAAAAAACCTATATTTGTGTTCTTATTCCTTAGTGGGACAGCCTGTATACAAGATTGTATTTTTAAAATGTGCCTTGTTTGACCCTCTGCAACTTTGTATTTAACAATTTTTCGCTATCTCTAACAGCAATGGAGTTCTCGACCGAATACAAACAATTGGGACATCACCCTGTACTACTATAGTTCATTGGAAAAATGAATGATTTTCAATAAACTGGTTTAAAAAGCGAAGTTATTTAACTCTAAACTCTAAAATTAAACCTAATGCAAGCAATATGTACCCCAAATTTCCATCAGCTAAATTCATATAGCTTCGATTCCATAAAAGTGGAAGTGGTTACTATTTATAAGGTTAAAAGCCATTTCCAATCAATAAAACCCTTGAAAATAAGCTTATAGTGTTATTGTGTACTACTGAAACCACGACGAGCCTCTTTGTTTTAATAAATGAGCCTATGGCGATTTGGCTGTTTTTCCAAAAATCCGTAGTGCATGCATCATGCTTGCATTTAGTTTAATTTTTCTCCAAAATGAAGTTGCGTATCGAAAAAATAAAAAGTTCGCTTTTGAAACAAGCTTTCTGAAAGTCGTATCAAATAATTTTTTTGATGAGTTAGCAAAAAGTTTGAAATAATTTAACATCATGGTATGGCAAGAATATCCGGATTCTCCGTAGCTCGATTTCGGTATAAAATTGCAGGA
This sequence comes from Pycnomerus fuliginosus, assembly GCA_963924575.1. Classification (NCBI taxonomy): domain Eukaryota; kingdom Metazoa; phylum Arthropoda; class Insecta; order Coleoptera; family Zopheridae; genus Pycnomerus; species Pycnomerus fuliginosus. Next base: position 8,336,823 of record OZ004624.1, on the reverse strand, counting down.
GATTATGTAACCTGGTAAGCTAAATAAGTGACCAAAATTTGGTTGTCGTATAGCTTAAACGGTTTAGAGGTTATTCACAAATAACTCAAATATATAGCCCCTATTTTAGAGCGCTGCAGCTCCCTAGGAACGCGGAAATCGAAATTTTTATCGGCGTTTTTAATTTTATTTTTGACCAGAGAATATGTCCATAAATTTTCGTGGTCGAATTCGAGGATGCTTAGATACAGGGTGTCCCAACTCCCAACGGCGAGACAAAGTCCATTTGTGTCCACGTCATTAATAATATCGAAAATCTGTGTAGGTACGCCAACCGTTACTGACTGAAAATGTGCATATATTCTATAAAATTACTATGAATTCACATGGGCGGCTCGTATAGGGGGGACAGCACAAAATTACATTTAGTAAAATGGAACACCCTATACTTATATCAATGCATTTTTGATTTTTACGTGTCATTCTATGCAATTTTTGTCAGGTGTGCCCCATACTTAAATTCAATCGTTTTTGAGTTATTTAATAAGATTTTTTAAAAATTTGGCAAAAACAAAACTTCAGTTAAAAATTAATATTTTCGAAGCCTTGAAGTTTTTCTTTTCCGAATTTATGGCACATCCTAAAGAAAGGTCAGGACTACCCGACGACACGTTTGGGTGTCAAATTTCATGCACAGAGTGTCCCCTGTAAAATTTCAAATTAACAAAAATTAAAAAGACAAAATCTCAAAAATTTCAAATGGAATGACCTTGAAATTTTTTCGCTAACTAGTAGAGAATTAAATTCCAGGCCAACTTTCTTAACGACTCCCTATACTTAAATGGCATCCTTTCCAAGTTACTTAAAATTTTTGGGTTTATAGCTTAATCCGTCTGCATGGAGTTAATAATCACCTTTAAGTCAAATATCGATCTTATTGTCACTGTCGCGGTTAGAAATGATTTTGTTTATTGACTTTGGTAGGTATTGAATTAATTTTTGTTGACTTTAGAAAACATTGCCGAATTAATCACTGTTTTTCCCTATTGCAAATTGCTTCACCCGGTTTTTGTTACGAATATTTTGCAAACATCCGTTAACCCTATTATTTTGAATTACACGCGTTGTTATACACCGTATAGTTTATCATTTTAAAGATATTCACTTGTTCTGTTACTCTTATCAGTAACTCGGAAACGAATAAAACCATACAACACAGGCCTAATACACTAGTGATAATTTGAAAAACATGCTATTTAGGTATAGGTATATTTGTTAAGAAAGTCGACCTAGAATTTACTTCTCTAATAGTGGGAGAAAAAAATTCAAGGTCATTCCATTTAAAATTTTAGAAATTTTGTCTTTTTAATTTCTGTTAATTTGATAATTTATCGGGGATACGCTGTGCATGAAATTTGACATTAAAGTGTGTCATCAGGTAGCCCTGACCTTCCTTTAGGATGAGCCATAAATTCGGAAGAGAAAAACTTCAAGGCTTCCAAAATATGAATTTTTGACTGAAGTCTTGTTTTTGCCAAATTCTATAAGTGCATTTTATTAAATAACTCAGGAACGAATTAAGATATCGGGGAGTTCTCCATATTCTTATTCACCAAAAAATAGCGCAAATTTTCTCCAATTTAACCGACTCCATAACTCTTAGCTATACCTACTATTTAGGAGATGTCAATGGTGAGTAGTGAAAAAGGAACTACACTAACGTACCTATAAGAAACTCTTCACACTTTGAAATACAGGGTGTCCCCGAACGCTCGCACCACCTTTTAATGAAGTATTCAGCATCCTCTTAAATCTCTTAACCTGAAAATTTTCAAAAACACGGATCGATTTTTGTTTTTTTTTTATCTATTAGGCCATATTAAGTAAATATGTGCTCAAATTGGCCTAATTGCACTTTCTTCAAAAATTGTTTACTAGAGAAGTCCCAACATTTTGGAATATCCTCAAGTTGAGTTTTATGCTAATTACTTTACACTCGCATTGTATATACCAAAATAATACAATAAAATAATAAAATTACTTTATTTAATCCAGTTTCTTTTTAATTCTTTTTATTTTAACTTTTCATTGATTGAGCTAGCAAACGTGGCTAGAGAACTTTCAGTTTTAGCCAATGCGTGATTGGTTGCCAATCTTCTTGCAAAAATCTCGGCTGATTAGATCTCATTTATGTATCAGCTCAGCTCTTCAAAGGCCTTCACTTCATTGCGCTTGTCCATTAAGTCTTTTATCACCGAGTCAAGTATTTACTAAAAATAATTCAGAAAGCCTCGGGCAGTCTAAACCATGTTTCAATTAAACTGCTCGTTTTTCTTAGCTTTCCTAGCTTTCGCTTTCTCAGCCGACCACGAGATTTTCAAAGACTGTGCAAGAAACGACCTCTGCTCGTAAGTCCCTTCCATTTAACACCTTCCAAAATTATTTTTTCCAGAAAACTACGGAATTCCACCGGCCAAGAAAAACTACTGACCCTCCTGAACGTTGGATTCACAAACTTAGGAGACCTGCAAGTCGCTTTGACCGATGGAACAGCCTTGAACCTTCAAATTAACATTTGGGCTATAGAAAACGATATCTTTAGATTAAAAATCAGAGAGATAAACTCTACGAGATATCAACTGGAGCATGTTTTAGACAATCCACGTGTTTTGTCCAATTTCGACGATTTTGTCTATGGGGATGATCACGTGGAGCTGGCAATTGGTGACCACAGGGTTAAAATAAATTACTCTCCGCTAAAAATTGAATTCCTGAAAAATGGTGTTGGGCATCTGGTCATTGGAGGCGATCGGTTAATAATTGACGATGAAAATTTTGCTTTTGAAGCTGATTTTGCCCAAGCGGTTCAATTGTATGGGATTCACGAACATGCCGATGCTTTAGCTTTGAGGAATACTGGACCTGGTGTGCGTGATCCTTACAGACTTCGAAATTTGGATGTTTCAGGATATGAGCTTGACTCACCAATGGCGCTTTATGGATCTATTCCTGTTTTATATGGCCATGGGTAGGTTTAGAGCTTTTAATCTAATATAAAATTCCTGATTTTTTAGATCAGAATCAACGTCAGGATTTTTCTTGCATAACGCAGCCGAGCAATGGTACGAAATTCAAGGATCAAAAACCTTCGTCATGGTAAAGACTGGCACCCTTGATCTTTTTGTTCTACCAGGACCAACACCAACGCAAGTTGTAAGGCAATACACTAGTTTGACTGGAAGAGCCCAAATGCCACAGTTATGGACTTTGGGTTATCACCAATGCAGATGGAACTACGACAACCAAAGCGACGTCAAAAACGTCGTCGCCAAATTCAACCAAAACAATTTTCCACTAGACGTCATTTGGCTCGACATAGAATACACAGATGGCAAGAAATACTTTACGTGGAACCCCGAGAATTTCAGCGATCCTGAAGAGATGCAGCGAAATATTTCAGCGACCCACAAAAGACTGGTGACTATAATCGACCCGCATATTAAGATCGACGAGGATTACGAGGTTTACTCTGGAGCTAAAGAAGAGAATTTATTTGTGAAAACCTCGGATGGAGCGGATTTTGAGGGTGTTTGCTGGCCAGGAAACAGCAGTTACATTGATTTTTTAAACCCAGCTGCTAGGGATTTCTACAGCTCCTTTTATAGCTACGAAAAATTTTCTCATACAACCCCTGTGCTTTCTGGGATTTGGAACGACATGAACGAGCCTTCAGTCTTTAACGATTCTTCAGAAAAAACAATGCCAGACGATGCCGTTCACTTCGGTAACGTTCAACACAAAGACATTCATAACATCTACGGACTTCTTCATACAATGGCAACGCATCAAGGACTTATAAATCGTGATAATGGCACAAATCGTCCGTTTATATTAAGTCGCTCGCATTTCTCTGGTACTCAAAGATATTCCGCGATTTGGACAGGGGACAACACAGCTATTTGGGGGTACCTTTCTGTGAGTTACTCTGAATGTCTCAACGCGAATATTTTGGGAATCGTTTTCTGCGGAGCGGATATTGGGGGGTTTGACGGAAATCCTGACTTGGAACTACTGCAAAGGTGGTACCAAGCTGGAGCCTGGTTGCCATTCTACAGATCTCACGCTAATATGGACACTGAAAGAAGAGAACCATATCTTTTTGACGCAAGCGTTCAGGAAGTTATCAGAAATGCGTTGTTCACGAGGTACCAGCATTTGCCAGAATGGTATACTCTTTTCCACGAGCATGAGCTTACAGGCGATCCTGTTATAAGACCTCTCTTCTATCACTACCCCGCAGATGCGAACGTATTTAAAATAGACGATCAGTTATTACTCGGACGTGATATTTTAATTCGTGCTGTAGCTTTGCCTGGTACTACTTCCGTCCAAGTGTACTTCCCAGGTGACGAGCTTTGGCTAAGGATTGATAATGGAAAGTCCTCAGAAATCTACAGCGGAGGCTACGCTGAAGTTGCAGTAACTCTCGAATCGGTACTATTACCAGCTCAGTGCTACCAATAACTTCTGCTTAGATTCCGTATTTTTACAGGACGGGGAGCATTATTGTCACCAAGCAAACTCCACGGTTAAGTACTGATGAAATGAAGAACGATGGACATACACTTATCGTAAATCTAGGAGAAGTACTGCAGAATTAATGTTGTGGATGATTAATTAATTCTTTTAGGAAAACGAAGCTAATGGTACCATCTACTTGGATGACTACACGAGTTTTGCTTATCGAGATAATTTGGAGTATAGTTATTTAGGAATTGAATTTGATGGAAAGAATGTTAAGATCAGGTAGGAATTTTTCTTGGATGGGTCGGGTTTAAATTATGGTTTTAGGAGTATCGACGAGAGGGCTAATTTTAAAAAAATTGCGTTTATAGTCGATGAAGTTCGGCTGAATCAAGTTGTGGAGGTTCCTAGAAATGACAGAAAAGGAAGATACAGTCAGAGGAGATTTAAAGTTGATGCCGAGGGGAGGAGATTCAGGGAGTTGAAACTTGATAATTCTAACGAACTAGTTTTTCGGTTACCGACATTGTAAGTGATGAAGGCAATAAATTTTTGCAATTAAATTTTGTATAAGTCAGTTTGAACCCTATCCTAAAAACTTTGCGTAGGTACTTTGATTCATTTAGTTAGTCTCTTCAAGTTGTTCAGGGGTTTTTCCCTCATGAAAATTTTTGATTTGAAAATGAAATTTTTGAAATTCTTCAGGTGGTTCAAAGATAACATTTCCACCACGTATTTTTTTTGTATTTGGGAGTCGAGGGGGGTGAATTTTCTCTTTTTAGTGCCACTAGCAGTGCAGTTACATGTAGTAAGTATTTTTTTGGGAGACGAAAGCATTCCCTATCTTGTATAGTTTTGCTTTATTACCTAACAGTTTTTTTCTATGTTAGATTAGCCTCATTAAGTTATGCTTATTCTTGTGGGTGAGTTTTAAGGGTGAAATCTATGAAATTCAAAAATTAGCCTCTTCAAATGGTAGTGAAATATCTCGTAAGCTGATTCACCCACTTTAACCCTCAAAACACAAAAAATTGTCATGAACGGCAAATATTTCACCCCACAACTTATGCCCTTTTCAACTTCCAAAACAGAAAAATGACGTGAACGTCTACAGCCTGAAAAAGTTATTTGATCGTCAAATATTTCAAACTCAAAAATCACCTCTTCAGCCTCCAAAACACAAAAGTTGCACAAGGAGAAAATCTAAACCTTGAACCAGCTACAATCTAATCTAAAAAAAGTAATTTCTATGCCAAATATTTCATCCTAACAAACACCCCTTCAACTCCCAAAACAGAAATGCTTGGCAATGAGGAAATTTGACCTTTGTATTCCAACCTCAAAACTCCTATGGTGACGTGAACAGTGGGGTTTGCCTTTAAAATTTAAAAGTTGATGTGCCAAAATAGCATTTCCATTTGCTCGATTGGCTCAAAAGCTTTTCAGACCTAAGTTAGGTTATCAGATGCCCACGTACCAAATTTCAGCCAAATCGGTCTGTTTTAGTGATTGCAATACCTATAAACTCCCTTTTTTTAAGTGGTGAAGTGGAGTGGGGAGGTTAAAAGTAAAGAAGGGGATTATGAAACATTAGATTTTATTTTTTTGCGGAACTGTAGTTGTCATTATAAAATTCTTTGTCTTGGGAAAATTTTGCAATTCTTTCTTAAGCAATTGTCGATTTAAATCGTAAAAAAATATTTTGGGCAAATTGCCTCTTCATTATTACTTAGTGTTAAATAACATTTATCATTTGTTGTTTTAGGTGAGTTAAGACACAAATTCCAACATTTATACACACTAAAGGAAAGCAAAGTGCAAGTGCAGTCTTGAATGATCGTTGCCTTACAGGATATTGACACCTCTTTTACTTCAAAGAAAAATGCGTTCATTTTCTACTTTTAGAATCGTAATAAAATACTCGAGTGTTTACTACCCCAGTGGACACATCAATGGCAATCAATTTTGACTTCTGATAGATATCTCATCAAAGCCCTTCCTGGGAATTTCAGAAATCTGAAGCTTGATGAACAACCAGAAATTCAAATGCTTGGGTGTAAAAAAACGTACAAGCCCTTGAAGGTGTCTTTTTTGGAGATGACAAACACCAACTTGAGCCTTAATCCACTCAACGGAGAGATAACTGAAGTTTATCCTCATCTGTGTACGTATTACCACCCGCTGCACAATTGAATTCTGATAAACCACTAGAAAAAAAAATTTTTTAAGTGGAAGCAGCATTTATCTGAATATTGAATATTTTGCTCAATGATGTCATTTTTTAACTACTGAAGCCAGTACTTAAACCTGCCAAGTCACCTCTATTTATACATATTATGTACGTTCTTTTAATCTAATCTAAGAATATATATAAGCAAAGAGCCACAGTACTACCCATACAGAATGTGGTACTTCTTGGCAATCCTACTAGCTGCAGCCCAAGCAGCTGACCACAACCTCTTCAAAAGTTGCGCAGAGTCAGAGCTTTGCCGGTAAGTACTATTTTCTATTCATCTGTAAACTTTGAATTCCAGAAATTTTCGAACCAAAGCTCCCGACAACAAAATCTGGCAACTCATCGACATCAACCTTTTCGAAGACGATGTTACAACTCTACTTCTAGGCACCGAAAACGAAAACAATGTTCAAATATCTATATCCGCAGTGGAAGAAGACATCTTCAGGGTACGAATAAGAAGACAAAATGCTGATAATATCTACGTACTGGAGAATGTCCTCGACGGAGAGCTTGCCCTAAAACGGTAACTCCATCAAAATCCTGCAATTTTACCAAAGCTGTTTTAGCTTCGACGATGCTGATATACGCGTGGACGGAGCAGAATTCACATCAGGCAATCATAGAGCCGTCATCTCTTACGACCCCCTACAAATCGAATTCTACAACTCGGATGTGCTTCAAGTTGTTATTGATGGAGATCGTCTTTTCATCGATGAAATAACGACCAATTTTGCTTTTCAAGTCACTTTTCCAGAAGCTGTTCAGCTGTATGGGTTGCACGAGCATGCTGATTCTTTGGCTTTGCAAACTACGAGACCAGAATCAATAGATCCTTACCGGCTGAAGAATGTGGACGTCTTTGAGTACGAGGTCTTCTCAACAATGGCTCTTTATGGTGCAATCCCGGTATTATACGCCCACGGGTAAATATTCTCCCAAGGGATTTAAAAAACGCGGATTTTAGGACAGACGTTACGACTGGCTTCTTCTTGCATAACGCGGCTGAGCAGTGGTACGAAATCACCAACAATGAAAGGGGATCCCAAGCTTACGTCATTTCAAACAGCGGACTTTTGGATTTATTTATTTTGCCAGGTCCAAGACCTGTTAACGTAGTGAGGCAATATCTGAGCTTGACTGGGAAACCTCACCTACCTCAGTTGTGGACACTAGGGTTTCACCACAGTCGCTATTCGTACGAGAGTCAAGAAGACGTGAAAGACGTAGTGGCTAATTTCGTGCGAACTGAGTTTCCACTAGACGTAATTTGGTTGGACATTGCGCATTCTGATGGCAACGAGTATTTCGTGTGGAACCCAGAAAATTTCGCCGATCCTATCGAAATGCAGGAGAATATTTCCGCGGTTAACAAGAGAATGGTGATGATTAACGATCCACATATTAAAGTCGATCCAGAGTATAGAGTGTACGTGAGGGGGGTAGAAGAAGGGTTGTTCGTGAAGGATCTGGAGGGATCAGACTTCGAAGGTAGGAATTTTACTAGTTTTTCAGGGTTGAAAAGATTTTCGTTATAGATGAATGCTGGCCAGGAGTTAGCACCTGGCTGGATTTTTTGAATCCTGTAGCTCGCGAGTACTACGCCAGTCTCTTCCTGTATGAAAACTGGCGGGGGATCACCCCTGTCCTTGGAGGAATCTGGAACGACATGAACGAACCTTCAGTCTTTAACGATGAAACCGAAAGAACGTTGACAGACGATACTGTACACTTTGGAGGTGTCCTTCACAAAAACATTCACAACATTTACGGACACCTGCAGACGATATCCACACACAGAGGATTACTAGCTCGAGACGAGGGCACAAAACGTCCCTTTGTTCTCACCCGATCACACTTTGCAGGCACCCAAAGGTATGCCGCTATCTGGACAGGGGACAACACAGCAGATTGGGAGTACCTTCGCATCAGCTACGCCCAATGCCTCAACGCCAATATTTTGGGCATAGTTTTCTGTGGAGCAGACGTTGGAGGCTTCCTCGGAAATCCTGATGTTGAATTGTTAGGAAGGTGGTACCAAGCTGGGGCTTGGCTGCCTTTTTACAGAGCCCACTCGGATCAGTCTACCAACAGACGAGAGCCTTACCTCTACGACGATAGCGTTCAAGACGTTCTCAAAATAGCGCTTTGGCAAAGATATGAACATCTACCAGTCTGGTACACTCTTTTCTTCGAACATGTTCGATTCGGGGATCCTATTATACGACCCTTATTCTATCAGTATCCATCAGATCCTGAGGTGCTCAAAATTGACGATCAGCTACTAGTCGGTACTGATATTCTCGTTCGTCCTATTTATGAACCTGGTGTTGGATCTGTCAGAGTATATTTCCCGGGAGGTAGAGCCACGGAGTGGCTAAGAATCGACTCTCTTCAAGTATATCCAGGCACCGGATACGCTGACATCTTAGTAAGCACACAAGCTGTAAGTCAAATTATTTTTTTCTCTTTTCTAACGAGTGACTTCAGATACCAGTATTCTACAGAATTGGCAGTATTATAGTAACCAAGGAAAGGCGACGACTTAGCTCAGATGAAATGCTGCACGATGGGCACACTATAATAGTAATCTTTGACGCGGTAAGTTCCAATTTTGTTGTCATTAAATAATTTGAAAATTTAGATCAATCGAGCTCGTGGCAGGGTCTACTTAGACGACTACACAAGCTTCAATTACAGAGATAATTTGGAGTACAACTATCTAGCGATTGATTTTAACGGTCCCTTCCTGACGATAGAGTAAGTCAAAACTTTTGACACGCAACCATTGCTTTATTTTTTAGACCAATTGATCAAAATGCACGAACTGATGAGTTCAGTCTTCTAATCGAGGAGATTATTGTGTTGTCACCCGATGCGAAGGCTAGAAATGGTTTGTTGCCCTTAAATTTCTTTCAGAATTTTATTGATGTAATTTCAGGGGAGCCTGGAAAGTACGAGAAGCGAATATTCAAGACTGATTTGTTTGGTAATGCGTTCAGCGACCTAAAGACGAATTTTTCCTCACAAAGAACGTTTAAATTGTGGTGAATTTATTAATAAATCATTTTCAAATCCTTGGGTTATTTTTCTCAACGACCAGTTACATCACTAATAAAATCCAAAATAGCTGTCACTCGAACGTAAGTGGGTGGCACAGAGCTGTACTTTGGGTTGAACTGGTTTTGGAAAAACCCAAACAGAACTCCTTCAGAAGTTACAACAGGTCCTTCAGCATCGTTTAAGCAGTACCCTTGGTTATCGATGGCAGGGCAAAGACCACAAAACATTCGGTCAGTGGTGCGATTAGCATTTTGCTCGTAGCATTCTTCATTGCTTATAAGAGTAATGTTGGCAAAAGAAAGTTGCTGGATCACAGGACACAAATGAATCCTAAGACATAAAATTCTGCGCCTTCTGGAAACTCAAGACTTGGATTTGGAAGAGTCGCTGGTTGTACTCCTGCACCAAACTCAATTTCTTGTTCTAGTTTGAAGAGTTGGGCATCATAATCGAACATGTTTTGTGAAATATCGTACTGTGGGTGGATGAATCTCTCCACCACCCTTATTACCGAAGGGCATAAATCCAGACGAGTAGTATTGTATCGAATTGTCAGACTTGATTCTGAAAGACTACAGAAATGGTAAAAAACAGTTTCTTGAGGATACCCACACGCTGGCACAGAAATTGTAAGTGGTGAGAACGTAGAGTTCTGTTATTATTATTCCAGTACAAATATGTGCGCCAACGAAGTCAATAGATACCACGAACGGAAATTCTGTGAGAAGTGCGTGACCATCTTGAGGCACTATGGATTCACCTTAGAACTTGGCTTAAATAAAACTGAATTCTGAGGAAAACTTACCAGAACCAGTACAGAAAAGTACCGTAAAGAGTACTAGCAGACGCATGTTAACTAAACTACTACAATAAAATCTCAAGCATAATCTGAAGTGTTTTCCTTTATTTATCTATTATTGCGCTACATTTGAATTGCTACCTACCAAAGATCAAACTTGAGTTTTTTATTTCCCTTGGCGTTGAACCCTTCCAAAAGACGTCCATTTTTGTCTGATTTGTAAGTCTTCCTAATGAAGGTTCCAGGTTCACCTTCTTGGGGCCTGACAATTGTATCTAGAACTATCGCACTTTCTACAATGAAATCGAAATCGTCAAAATTTGCAAGTTGTCTGAAACATTAATGATTTAATACACAAGAGGGAATTATAAGTCATACGTATAAGTAACAGTCGAACCATCAAAATCCAAAGCTAAGTAACTATAATGATCGTTATTTTCATAGTCGAAGCTAGAATAGTCATCTGTATAAACCGTACCATAAGCATTGCCATCCTAAATTAACACGACTATCAGATTCCAAAGTAAACGAAGACATGCTTACGTCATCCGGTACTAGAAGTAGGGTGTAAGGATCGTCGATCAGATCATCTGTGTTAAGTCTTCTGGTTTGTTTCGTGGCTATAATGCTGCCAGCACGATAGAACACCGGAATCTAAAAAAAACCGTAGAGTTTTGCAAAAATTTTCAGTAGTACCGATTCTATATCCACAGAAACAGATGCAAAAGTACCGCCGAGATACGTTTCGTTTCCTGAAATCGCCAACCAAGTTTCATCGCGTCCCGGAAAGTACACTTCGACATTGCCCACGCCTGGTTCAGTAACAGCTCGTACTAAAATATCGGTACCTACCAACAATTGATCTTCTATATCGAACGTATCGGATTCGGAAGGGTACTGATAGAAGAGTGGTCTTATAATTGGATCACCATAACGCGTGTGCTCGTAAAATAGCGTGTAGAACACTGGTAGATGTTGGTACCTTTGCTGAAGAGCGTTTCTTATCACTTCTTGGACGTCTTCTCCAAAGCGGTACGGTTCCCTCCTTCTTGTTTCTTTGTAGGAGTTGGATCTGAAGAACGGCAACCAAACAGCAGCTTGGTACCATCTTTGAAGAAGTTCTTCGTCAGGATCCTCCAAAAATCCACCGATATCAGCACCACAGAAGACGACTCCTAGAATATTGTAACTCAGACATTGCGCGTAGCTAAGCGCCAAATATCCCCAATCAGCTGTGTTATCTCCAGTCCAAATAGCGGCGTATCGTTGAATTCCAGCGAAATGAGATCTGCTGAGAACAAAAGGTCGTAAGGTACCATCGTCACGATCCAACAAGCCTTGATGAGTTGCTGCAGTCTGAAAAATAATAATTTAGAGTATCAAGATTACGTGAAGTACTACCATAAGCAGCCCATAAATATTGTGGATATCCATGTTTTGAACTTGCTCGTAGTGGTAAGCATATTCAGGTAAGGTACTCTCGAAATCATCGTTGAACAGAGCAGGTTCGTTTTGATTATTCCAAATTCCTGCAAGAACAGGAGTGGACCCTTCATAATTCTCGTAGTAGTAGAAAGATTCGTAGAGTTGAGACGCATCTGGGTTTAAAAAATCCACGAAGGAGCTATTCCCAGGCCAGCCATCAGCTAAAACTGGGAATGAAGTAAAAATATTGCCCTGAAGTACCTACCAATAAAATCCTGCCCTTCTGCTTTTACAAAGAAATTTCCAGATATTAAATCAGAGTAAATTGAATATTCGTTGTCGATCTTCACTTGAGGATTCACTGTAACCACCAGTCTTTTATTATACGCGGAAATATTTTGTTGCATTTCAACAGGATCCGTGTAATTCTCTGGGTTCCAAGTAAAATAGCGATTGCCATCAGTATGGTCGAGATCCAACCAAATCGCGTCTAATGGAAAATCGTTTTGGGTAAAATTAGCAACGACGTCTTTAACGTCCTCTTGAGTCATGTAACTAAACCTGGATTCGTGGTAACCAAGTGCCCATAATTGCGGTAAATGGGCGGTACCAGTCAGATCTACGTATTGCCTCACCACTTCTGCTGGTGTTGGTCCTGGTAGAACAAACAAATCGAGATCTCCAGTATTCACCATGACGTAAGCCTTAGATCCCTCAGGACTACTTGCAGTGTCATACCATTGCTCAGCAGCATTATTTAGAAAAATCCCAGAAGTGACTCGTGGGCTTAAACACAACATTAACTTAGTCAAAAATTTTGGAAATTTACCCATGGCCGTATAGAACCGGAATGGAACCACACAAAGATCTGGGCGTGTTCAATTCGTAATTACCAACATCCACGTTCTTGAGTCTGTAAGGATCTGTAGTACTAGTGTTTTTCAAAGCTAAACTTTCGGCGTGCCCCTGAATCCCATAAAGCCTCCAAGCCTGAGGAAAAAACACCTCAAAGGCAAAATGATAAGTTTCGTTGTTAATATAAAGACGATCTCCTCCAACCACGACCACCAACTCATCGTTATTATAAAATTCAACTCTTAGGGGGTAGTAACCAAATACAATGTTAAGGGGTCCTTGCGTTATGTTGAGTGAGTCATCTCCTATATTCATGGACTCCAAAGAAGAGATGGTTTCTGGTTTACCCTTTAGAGCGTGTTGAAGCTGGTAGGGTTCTTGGTCGATAACCTTAACGTTAAGTCTAACAGAACCGCCTGTTAGGAAAGTCAGATTAAAATTGGCGTGGACCTCAGGAACTCTTATGGCAACAGTACCATCAACGTAAGAGTAAACATTTCTTGACGATATATTTTTTTCTACACTTTCAGCATCTCGCAGGAATCTATTGCAATAATTTAGGTTTTATAAGTTGTTTTGAGTACTCACTGGCAGACGTCTGATTCTGAACAATCTCTGGCAAAACTGGCAGAATGTGTGAAGGGCAGAGAGGTAAAGAGGAAAGCGAGGTGAAAGTAATTTTGCGTTTTGCTTTTCATGGCGATGAGAGGCAAATAAAGATTTTGGGTTTTGGTGTTTGTCAAATCTGATAACAGCTTAAAAATAATTCAAACCTGATCTGGCTCAAGTGGCTAATTAATCGTCTCTTAACACTTACTGAAGTTTTGTTTTGATCTCAATTTTTTGCCTGTTATCTTTATCTAATAGATAAAAACTAAAAGACTGAATCATCTGTTTAGAAATTTATTTCACCATTCACCAAAGATTAATCTCATACTTTGATCCTTTAACATTCAACTTATTGAGAGGATTTCCCTTCGCATCCGCGGTGTAAATCCTACGACCATATTCACCAGGCTCACCTAAAAATTGCTTATTGACAACGCAAATAATTTTTCAAGTTTTACCATTTGCAGGTGAATTTTTAACATCATTTATTACCACGGCTTCAATAACAAAATCAAAATTGTCAGAACTAGCACTGTCATCTATTTGCCTGAAATTGACTTAAGTTAATTATACTTAACCCTTGACTTACCTGGCAACAACTGAAGCACCATCGAAGTCCAAGCTCAAATAACTGTACTCCAAGTCTTCGTAAGCAAAACTCGTGAAATCGTCAATGTAAACAGTACCGTGTGCATTTCCCTTCTGTTACGTAAAATTAACGGAAGATTTTTTTTCTATTGACTTACATTGTCAGGAGTTACAATCAAGGTGTAACCATCGTTGATCGTTTCATCTGTGCTCAGCCTAGAAGTTTGCTTGGTGACGACAATACTTCCAGCTCTGTAGTAAACTGGAACCTAATTTTTTTTTTTATTAAAATCTATCAAAATTCTACTGACAGCATCAATGCTGACGTCAACAGTAGCTGAAGAACCTCCAGCGTAAATTTCCGAGCTAGAAACTGAGTACCAGATTTCGTCATCTCCTGGAAAATAAACCTGAACCTTGTCAATGCCAGGCTCGGTAATAGCACGAACTAAAATATCACATCCTACTAATAAATGATCGTCGATGTCATAAGTATCAATATCTGAGGGATACTGAAAGAATAGAGGGCGAATAACGGGGTCGCCGTTACGTACATGCTCGTAAAACAAAGAGTACCATACTGGTAAATGTTGGTACCTTTGCTGAATTGCGTTACGAATTATTGCTTGAACACTATCGTCAAAGAGGTAAGGCTCACGACTCTCTGTATCGATATTGGAGTGAGCTCGGAAGAATGGTAGCCAAGCACCTGCCTGGTACCACCTTTGCAAAAGTTCTTCACTAGGATTTCCGAAGAATCCTCCAACATCAGCTCCACAAAATACAATTCCTACCAAATTGTAAGTAAGGCATTGAGCGTAGCTCACAGCCAAGTACGACCAATCAGCGGTGTTATCGCCAGTCCAAATAGCAGCGTACCTTTGAGTACCGGCAAAATGCGATCTTGTCAAAATAAATGGTCTAACTTTTCCTGCATCACGACTAAGTAATCCTTGATGGGTTGCTTTAACCTACAAAAATAGATGACTTAAAAATCCCTGGTACCACTTCAGTACCATTAACAGAGCATACACGTTGTGAATATCCCGATGAGTGACTTTAGCGTGTAGTGGATTGTAGTGGTAGTTATCCCCTGGCATGATTCTTTCATTTGCATTGTCGAAAACCGAAGGCTCGTTCATATCGTTCCAAATTCCTGCTAGTACCGGGGTACTGCCTTTATAATAGTCGTAGGAGTAAAACCCTTGGTAGACTTTCGAGGAGTTTGGGTCTAAAAAATCGATGTAACTGCTATTGCCAGGCCAGCAAAGGTCTGCGTAATCGTGCCCAGATCCAGTTTTGACAAACCAGTTTCCTCCTGCGTGCAAATCGTCATACACTGAATACCCTTTTTGGATTTTAATATGCGGATCTACAATAGTCACTAGTCTTTTGTGACTCGCTGAGATATTTTGCTGCAGTTCTATGGGATCGCTGAAATTTTCGGGGTTCCACGTAAAATATTTCTTTTCGTCCAAGTGGCCGATGTCTAACCAAACCGAATCCAGAGGAATACTGGATTTTGCGAAGTTAGCAACTACGTTTTTTACGTCTTCTTGAGTGTCGTAGCTATAGCGACTTTGGTGGTACCCCAAAGCCCATAGTTGCGGTAAATGGGCGGTACCAGTCAATTTCGAGTATTGTCTAGCAACTTCTAGAGGACTTGGTCCTGGTAGGATGAAAAAATCTGCATAAGCTGACTCTCCCATTACGTAAACAGAATTGTCACTAATATCGTACCATTGCTCAGCTGCGTTATGGACAAACAACCCAGTGGTACGTTCACTACCATGGGCGTAAAGCACGGGTACTGAGCCATACAAAGCCATTCTAGAATTCAGCTCATAGTTAGAGACATCCAAATTTTTCAATCTGTAAGGCTCGCCATTGGCTGTGTTCTCCAGCGAAATATTCACTGCATGGGCAGTACCAACTATGAAAAACTAGAAAGTGTTCTTCATGGGGAATCTAATCATCTTTATCCTTCTTTCACATAAGTATGCAAAATTAATATGAAATACACTTTCTGTCTCTTTTTTTACTGTCATACTTGAGACTTTCGTTGTGTGAAGTTTAACTAAAGTTGACAATTTAAAGGACCAAAAATTACTAGTGCAACACTGCTCTGGCCAGATTTTGGCACTTCGAACTCACAAATTATAGCCAATCAAAGCGCTAGTTGCTAAACAACTGACATAAACTGGCTCTCAGACTATACCTTTTCCAACTGTATTTCGAAAAATGTAAACTGAATTTCAGAAAGCATCAATCGTAATTCAGATTAGTAAGTGGAATTTCAGAAGACGTCAAATAAATTTCAGAAAGCATCAAATTAATTTCAGAAAACATGACTTGAAATTCAGATTAGCAGATTTTTCAAAAGTCGTTTTTTCATGTAAGTGGTGGAATAAAATTATGGAATTGGATAGATTTTGGTCAATTATTGAAAAAAAGTCTTCAACCTAAAACCAACCCCTACGCTACTAAACCCTTAAGCTCTAGCAAGCGGAGTGAATAAATTTTATTAATTTTTTGGGCTTTCTTCTGATTTTTGGATAAGTCAAAGTCGTTTTCATTAATTTTTAACCCATCCACAATTTTTTAACCCCTTTCATGATATGTGAACACTTAAAAAGCAAAATTTACCCAGACTGTTTCTTCTTCGTGTGATTTTCTCTAATTCTATTTAACTATACAGTTCATTTCCACCTCTCTTGGCTTTTCATCCCCCTAGGTGTTAATTTTGCCAAATTGGGGTAATTTCGTTTTTCTTCGGTAATAAATGAACTCATTTGGATGATGTTTACATCTTTCTTTCACTTTTTTCTCCCCCTTTCGCAATGTTTCAAGTATTCAAACGCTAAATTTACATAATTGGATTATTTTGGTGTTATTTTCCGTAATTTTACTTAGCCACAGTTAATCCTCATACCTTTTGACTTTTCATCCACCTTTACGATTGTTCAACCCCCCTTCGTGTTATATTATATTATATATGTATTATATATAACGAGTTCTCCCTAAAATAGCGTAGACAGAGATGAATATGCGATCGGGCCTGTATTGGCGTTCATAAATATTTCAGTTTTCTGGAACGTAGGGTTGTATAGCTTCGGCTTTGATAATGAGCACATTGTGTTCGAAACGCGTCAGCAGTAAAAATCAAGTGTTTCGGGGTAGTGGGGTGTTTCTAGTGATAGTGCATTTTTCCACCGAAGTTGCCCAGTGTTTCCATTACAATACAATACAATACACTTATCCAAAAACTCGAGGACTTGATCTTGAAATAATTGCACATAATTAGTAATACCTAATGATAAAAATTGCACTTTTGCATGCAATGCCTCCGGGATTTCACGTGCAAGTGGATATCAACAATATTGTTCCACCGCTTTCCAAATGCAAAACAAATTATCTAATGTAACCGGTTTTTTCAATTTTGTTTTCATCCTCCTGCAGCCGCACCTCATCAACCTTGACCAACCGAGTTATAACATCCATTGAATCCATCGCCAGCATCACTTTACTGAAACAAATCACTCGAGGTAATTCATACAAATTCACAATTAGATACTTTAAGACATTTTTTAGATGAAATCCACGATAATTTTTGCAGTCCTCCTTATGGCAAACGGCGAGACAACATCAAAACCACCCCTGTCGTCCCTCTGGATCTACGACGACTTCCCTGCCTATCCCGATTTGAAGTTCAAAAAGGGTGAACCTTGGAAAGAGGCAGCAGAAAACACCCACGTGCAAATTGCAAACCTGGACGCAATTTACTCCGATTCTTTTTCTGAAATGAAATCCTTGAACCAATTGAGGATTCTTTACACGCAATTGAAGGTGATTGAACCTGGCGCTTTTGGAGCTGCACCTGCTTTGAAGGAGCTAGAGCTGGATCTGAGGTGGAACCCACATCCTTTAACCCTCACGAAGGAGACGTTCAAAAATTGCCAGAAATTAGAAAAATTAAGTTTGACGATAGATGAAGAAAACGCTAATTCTGTGACTCTCGAAGAAGACGCGCTGGAAGACCTCGTGAATTTAAAGGAACTGTCGATTAGTGGTTTCAAAATCCCAAGGATTACGAAAAAACTTTTGAAGAACAAAAACAGTTTAATTGACTTGTACTTGCACAACTGCTACGTTGAAAGTGTGGAAAATGACGCTTTTGAAGGTTCAAAAAGTTTGGAAAGTTTGGATATCTCTGGGAACAAAAACCTAAGAAAGTTGAGTCCAGGTCTGTTTAAAGATTTAACGAAATTGGAGAGGTTACAATTGGGGGGAAATAGTTTAAAAGACTTGTCTTGGGACGAATTTCAAGATGCGAAGAGTGTTAAGTTCCTAAACTTGTCGGAAAATCAGATTTCCAGCTTTGATGCCGAGAAGATCGTTCGGAATTTTCCGAAATTAGAGGCGTTAGCTGTGGAGAAGAACCCTCTCCCTTGCGAGGAGTTGGAGAAAGTTGCAGGGAGTTTAAAGGAAAAGTATGGACGGGAAGTTGAAGTTACCTTTCTCGAGGGGTATAAGACTAGTTCGTGTGCCGTGAAGGATAAAAATTGATTTTAAATTCACTACTTTATTTTCGTTTTGAATTAACGTCAGAAGGAATCTTTAAAAAGTTTGTTAGATCTTTATCAATCTATTTATGTAAAAAGAACGTAAATCTTACCTACGTAAAATAAATTGAAATGTTATCTGTAAGTGGTAGGAATCTATAATTTTTAAACATTTCCTGCTGATCAATCCCGAAAATGTGCAGGCAACTTTTGCTAAGTTTACAAAACTTTGCAGTAAAATCCTAGATCTATATTTCTTAGTTTTTCTCTTACAATTTTCTCTGCTGACCACGACGTGTTCAAAGATTGCTTCAAGGTAGATTTTTGCTCCTAAATTCCATGAAAAAAAGAAAAAAGCCAATTGGTGATATCAAAATGTTAGGTAGGTCAGGTCCCAGCGTAGTCAAATTAATATTAATGTATAAGAAACCCCAGAGATGTTAAACGTGAAAAATGTAATCTTTTTTGCTTGGGAAGACTCTTTTCTACCGATCTCGGGCTCCATCCCTGTGAATGATGGCTAATGCGCCCGGCGCATTTATTAAAATCTAAAATACAAATGTTTTCACCCCTAAATAACATTTTTCGAAAAAAAATGGCACTAAGGTTTACAGGTATTACAGTTTTAATTCTTGTTAAACTTTCAATTTTGGAATGAAATTTTGGCCAATCGCTACACATTCTTTTTTTCGTTGATTCATGTAAAAATTTGATTTGCCATGAACACAATGCAGGGTACATTCGACCTACTCTAGTTGGGATACATGGGGTAGGGGAGAGTGGTGCAAAATGATCCCGCTAATGGGAGAATTGCTGTAAAACCGAAACAACTGTTTCTTTTAATCTGATTTTTTTATGGAAAGAAGGTGCAACCCTTGATAGAATATTCGATTTTTATTTGAATTGAATTTTGATAAACTTAAGAAAAAATAAATAGCGGAGGTGTGTAAAGGGATCATTTTACCCACGGGGCAAAATGATATCTGTATTTTATAACATACACAATGTGACAAATTATCTGGTGGCAACAAAAAAGGCAACTGACGACTATAGGCGTGCGAAACAGAGGGGGCTTAGGAAAAAAACTAGCAAGAACAACTTTTTTTTCGTTTTTTTTTAACTTTTGACTTCAGATAACTTTTCTCCAAACAATTCTACATAATAAAGGTAGGGGAAAGTGCTCTAAAATGATCCCAGGAGGTGAAATGATCCCCCCCTTTAAAATAAACATGAATGGTGCCATCTCACAAAAGTGTTGCAAAAGTTGCTCTGCGTCGATAAGGTGACTTTCTAGCTATGACAGATTATGCGCCCAATTGTTTTTGACAGAAGTCATCACGTTTTTTTAAATTTTGCAGGTCTGATCTAAGGTAGGTGCTATTTCAACCAGCTTTAGATATTTTATTTAACATGTAAGAAAAATTTCAAATGTAGAGCTGAACTTAGCGGATATCAAAGTGTCAGGTTAGAACATTTTGCAAAAGTTTCCCTTATATGTTTTGTTAACATAAAGCCTTAAGTATTGTTCATGCACTTGGGGTAAAACGATCCCCAAATGTTTGGGGTAAAATGATCCCAACTTTTTTCGTTCTTTATATTAACCTCCCCACTCCACTCCACCATTTAAAAAAAAAGGGAGGTTACTGCAATCACTAAAATTTTCGAATTCGAGATAAGACCGGATCTATACGTTTTGAGGTCTCAGGAGCCCAAAAAAGTGGTTTTTAAAATGTGTCTGTATGTATGTACGTACGTTCGTACGTTCGTACGTACGTACGTTCGTAAACACGCCACAGCCCAAACTACTCGACAGATTTAGCTGAAATTTGGTACGTGTGCATGTGATAACCCAACTTAGATCTGAAAAGCTTTTGGAGCCAATCGTGCAACCAGAAATGCCATTTTGGCACATCAACTTTTAAATTTTAAATGCAAACCCCCATTTTTCACGTCACGATAGGAAAGGCCTTCAAATTCTACTTCTAAAAATGCATTCAATCTTAGTGCCTTTTTGACCAAAAATAAAAAAAAAATTGATTTTTATCGGACTTTAAAATCGCGGTACAGCCCAAGCCCCTGAACCGATTTGGCTGAAATTTTGCACAAGGGGATTGTATTACACGTCGAAGAGGTGAGCAAATTTTGGATTCAATCGGCCCACAGAAAGTGCCGTTTTGGCACACCAATTTCGAAATTTAAAATTATTCTCTAATTTACCCATCCAAAACAAGTTTTTGAAAGATTTATTGTCACTATCGAGGTCACCATCAGAAAGGTCTTCAATTTCTGGTTTTAAATGAGATAAAATTGATTCGCATTTAGAACCCTTTGGGTAGAAAAATCGAAATTTTGTAATAACACTGAAACCACTTTATAGCCCAAACTAGTGGATCGATTTGCCCGAAATTTGGTAAATGGAGGTGAGGTGACCCGTTGAAGAGCTGAAAGGCTTTTGGGAGCAATTGGTCAACGGGAAGTGCCATTTAGACATATCAACTTTAGAATCTTAAACAGAAGTCCCTGAAATCAAAGACCCACGCGTTGGGGAGGTTCCAGCCGCTTCTCTGCTGCCATTTTTTTAATATTAAAATTACTATTAATAGATTTCTTTGTCCAATCAAAGTGCCACATAATTTAATCATTTGTGTCAAAAAAACTACCAGATAAGAGTGATATGCGTATAACACCTTAGAAGCCGTTCAGCAAAGAAATGTTACCAATTAAACCAGCAAGTAAGGAGTTTTTGGTTCCACTGATGGTGCTAAAGCGGTGAGTCAAGGGCACAGACAAATTTTATAAAGTTTACAATAGGTAAATACATATTATAGAGCAGTGATCATTTTACCCCAGCCAGCCCCATGTCTAAAATGATCCCTTTGCATGCTCGTGGTACAAATTTTTTTATCGTCGTCCTTTTCGAAATTTAATTCACAAAAAAATTATGTAAGCTACCAAAGGTTGTATCTTGTTCCCATAAAAAAATCAGATTAAAAGAACCAGTTACTTCGGTTTTACAGCGATTCTCCCGTTAGGGGGATCATTTTGCACCACTCTCGCCTACTCTTGATACTAAATCATAGGATCAACAATTTTCAAGGAAAATGCGATTAAAGGATGTCATGCCTATGGCAACTTTATAAATGCAAACAAGTTAGCTTATTATTGCTTCACAAATGTTGTATGGATTACATTTAAATCTAATTTGTGAAAAGGTAATTTTTGGGGTTTAATGTTCAATTAAAAAAAAACTACAGAACATAAGTAATTTTATTACTTCCCTATAAGTGGTGACAATTTATAATCAGCCAGTTTTTCAATTGATCTCTGCAATGGATGTGACACCAATTTGCCCATTAAGTTAACCGCGTTTTAGCATCTCTTTCCACTGAGAAATTGTATGCAAAACCTTTGGTGTCCAAATTTTGCAAACTGTGAGATCTTACACCTTGCATCTTCGAGAAAGGAGGAAGGAATTCATCGAAGGGGATGAAATCTAGGGGTGGAAACTCGAATTTTCACTAAATAATGGTAGGATTGAAATCAATACCTACTTACCATTCGATACCTTTCTATTGATTGTATAACAAAGGTCTTATTCATCATATTCGCGAAAAGCGAGGTACAACCCCTAACATGCCGATTTTTCAGCCCCCTAATTGTTAATTTTGCAAAATTCGCCTAATTTCGTTTTTCGTCGGTAATAAATTAAACTCATTTGGGATTCAGTTTGCCTTTTACAATTTTCCAGTTTGCGTCGCAATAGGTATGGGAATAATCACAGTTAATTTTCACTCATTTAGATTTTCCATCCCCTTTCGCAATTTTTCAGCCCCCCTGAGCGTTAATTTTGCAAAATTTTGATTTACCTACTAATTTGGTTTATACAGGGTCATTCTTCGTGTCCATTGGACGTCTCTCGAGAAGCTTTGGCATTATAGTCGCGAAAATTTGTATTCGGGGGTTCTAATGAATTCTGAATTGAATGAAAATATTTTTAAGATGGCCGCACTTCTACATCAAATTATGAGAATTTTGGTGTAACATTACCCTATGGCTAAATATCATAGTTTCCGAGAAAAAAAGAATTTTAGATTTTTAGACACGAAAATCTCGGAATACTCAAAAATTAATATCTTTGCCAAAAATGGAGACAGAGTATTGAAATTTTGACAGCAGGAAAACAAGCCTCTGGGGCATTGGACTGTAGCTTAAAAACCAGAAAATTCTTCTAGGGAGGATCTACAGCCAGTGGCGTTCGTCAGCTTGCAAAAAACAATTGAAACTCATTTTTTTCAAATGAAATGCCTAATTTTTTATTATCCCAGTGGATAGCTAATTTAATTCCCTATCAATCCATATCCAGTTTTACTATACCTATCTTCATTAGTTTTGGAGCTATTAACTTTAATTTAAAAAGCAACGGAATTTTTTATTGAAAAACTAATAACAATGATTTGAGAATAGATACGTAATTATGAGAAACGCCGACTTTATCTCCTAAGTTTTAAAATTTGCTCGAAATTTCTCCCGTGATTCCAAACAAATTTCAAGCCGCTTCATAACACTTGAAATAACTTCAAAACCAGTGAAGATAGGTATAGTAAAACTGAACACGGATTGATAGGGAATTCAATTAGCTATCCACTGGGATAATAAAAAACTAGGCATTCCATTTGAAAAAAATTAGTTTCAATTGTTTTTTGTAAGCTGACGAACGCCACTGGCTGTAAACCCTCCCCAGAAGAATTTTCTGGTTTTGAAGCTACAGTCTAATGCCTCAGAGGCTTCTTCTGTTGCTGTCAAAATTTCAATACTCCATCTCCATTTTTGGCAAAGATATTAATTTTTGAGTATTGCGAGATTTTCGTCTAAAAATCTAAAATATTTTTTTTCTCGGAAACTATCATATTTAGTCATAAGATAATGTTACACCAAAATTCTCATAATTTGATGTAGAATGAGAATGTGTCATAAAAACATGGGTGTTTCATTTAAAATAACGAAGTTGGGGTTGACTTCCGGTATAACCAGAAGTGTGGCCATCTTGAAAATATTTTCATTCAATTCAGAATTCATTAGAACCCCCGGATAAAAATTTTCGCAACGATGCCAAAACTTCTCGAGATACGTCTAATGGACACTCTTCGTGAATGACCCTGTATAGTCACTCTTTTTACTTTTCAACCCTCTTTTAGTGTTTCTATTTAACTGCAGTAAATTTTCTTTGCCTTATGAACTTCTCATTCCCACCATAATTTTTCTGCCCCCTAAGTGTTAATTTTACGGACCTCTCATATTTTTGTGTTTTTTCTATTAATCTTCTACTTTTTAATCCTGTAGCATTTCGCCTTTTTGATACATCTGTGCGTCTGCTGCGGCACTACTACTACTTCCATTTAAAGAATTAAGTTGACCTTCATTTGACCTTGAATCAAAATGGCGATGATGCCATCTATTTCCCCCCCTCAAAGTCATATAACTTTTATACAAAACATTTTTTTCTAAAATGCTTCCTTTCCGAGACATTTGCCAGTCGATAAAACGACCACGACGTTCAACTTTGATGACTTTCTAATTTTAAATTTTGTTGGTTATAATATACAAAAAGAAAGAATAATGCAAATTTCCTTTATTGAGGTATCAAAAATAAACAATAATCCTAAAAATCGAATCCCTGAAATAAATCTTTCGAAATTCAAAATTACAGCATTCACAGTTAAATCAACGTATCATTTAGGTATACAAAAATAGCGATATTCAAATCTTACCAATAATTACGAAACAACTTAATACTAAAAATGAAAAACCAGGCTCAACAATACTGAAAAAGTCCATAAGGCACGATCTTAGTGTAACGTTAGAAATTATGAGAGCGAATCACCCTGCATATAGTTACCACAGATGAACACTTTGTTAGACAAACTTGCCCTTGATGAAGGCATCCAAAACTCGAGGGACTTCGGGGGTGAATCCTACTATTGTCAGGAGATTTTTCGCGTCCTCGCTGTGTTTAATTCCCCCAAAACCACCAAGACACATTCTAACCAACCTAAAAAAACAATTTTTTAACCTCTAAAAAGAAAAAACTCACTTGGTGTCTGGTAAATTCATTTTGTTGCTATATGTACGGAGGGAATCCCCGAAATTTGACATTTTGGTTTTGACGTCATTGGGAACGTTCTCATGCCATGTGCAGCCAAGAAAATGGATGAAAACGTCAAACTGTTTCTTTTTACTAGCGGCCCAATCGAAGGGGGCGCTGGGTAGGATATGCGTTCCTTTGGTTTCCTGCAATTTTTCTATGGCTTTTTGATGTGAATAGCCTGAAAAACATATTTAACGAGGGAAAACTTAAACAAATTACTTTTTCCAATGTCCACGTGCGCCACTTGAGTGTTCTTAAAAGCCACGACTACTACGTTTCTTTCGACGTTCAAAAAATATCGAATCATTGCATAAATTGCTTCATATACCATAATTCTCTTGTTGTGAAAACATGGGGTGTCGGTTTTTTCCGTGGGATCCACAGTGATTAAGATCCGTTTTCCAGAAGGTTTGACATTTTCGTATGACACCTTCAGACAGCGGTTGACAGTCTGAATTACCACTTGAGTTTTGGGTTCCAGAGGGGTAGTAAGTCTCTTTAAGGTTTCCTCTTTGATATCTTTTTTCTTCAAATATTCCAAAAGTTTCGGATCCAAAGTTCTGTAGCAGCATAAAACGCAATAAGTTTAGAAGTAACGTTTTGTGGAAATGTAATGTTCCAAACTTTTTGCTAACCCCGTATAACAACAAGTATACAAAAAGAAGGCTTTGGAAAGAGTTTGACACTAAGTTTAGAAGTGACGTTTTATGAGAATGTAATGTTCCAAACTTTTTGCTAACCCTGTATAACAACAAATATACAAAAAGAAGGCTTTGGGAAGAGTTTGACACTAATGACAGTTCAACTGTCAAAAATGTCAAAAAAAGACTGAAGCAAAGACTTACTTTCCTCCCCTCTCGAAAAATCTCAGATAAATGAACACTTCGACTGGGTGCAACTCGGATTTTTTAACTAGGTCGCCATTTTGGAGGGCGTCGACGATCTTGAGCTGGATCGCTGATTGGTTCTTCAAAAAACCGGATTTGAAAAACTTGAAAAGTGATTGGAGGATCTGTCTGACGGACATTTCGGGTATAAGGGCCGACCAAATGTCCTCTTCCTTGTTTAATTTCGAGTTGACTTGGCCGAGGGTGGCGTGCAGTTCGGTGATGAGCGTCGCGGCGGCGGCGACGTCCGTCGTGTGTCTCAGTTCGTGAGTTTTCGTCAAGTATTCGACGATTTTTTGACCGGATTCGGTTTCAAGGTCGGGGAGTTGCTTGATGCCGAACATGGCGTACTTCACGACGGCCGCGGAGCCTGGAAATATGGCAACGCTGGCGTCAAGGAATATGATTACAAAAGGTGACGGCATTGTGATAGTGTTGCCAAACTTACAAAACTTCGTGTTAAATTAAAAACAGTAATACCAACTTATTGAATTATATAAAATAAACAAAACAATCAAGTTATAAAGTTGGTGATTATTAAAAAACTAATACCTTTTCATTTTGTAAGTTGGCAACAAAAACAGTGGCATTTCATACTATTTTCCAGTGTAAGACGGTACCTAACATTTCAAAACGTGCCAATTTTCAATTTCAAGAAAATAAAAACATAAAATTAATTGCCAAATCTTATTGTCAATTTGGTAACCTAACTATTATTACGTTTTCAGTGATACCAACATTTAGGTAAACTCTAAAGAGAGAATTACCAACAAATATATGAACGAACAAATGCCACAGTTACCAACTTTCACGGATAAATATCTCTAGTAACGGAAATGAAAAACAAAAAAATTATACAACAGTGGTAACAAATGGGTAACAACACGTTTTCAGTGCTGCCAACACTACCTACTGACAAACAAGCATATCAAGGCGAAGGATAACAGTAATACTACCAACTTCAGAGAAAAAAAATAGTCGTTGCCAACTGCCTATGCATATATGAACAAATGTCACAGTTACCAACTTTCACGGATAAATATCTCTAGTAATGGAAATCGAAAACAAAAAAATAATCCAGCAGTGGTACCAACACGTTTTCAGTGCTGCCAACACTACCTACTGACAAACAAGGATATCAAGGCGAAGGGTAACAGTAATACTACCAACTTCAGAGAAAAAAAATAGTCGTTGACAACTTCCTATGCATATATGAACAAATGTCACAGTTACCAACTTTCACGGATAAATATCTCTAGTAATGGAAATGGAAAACAAAAAAATAATACAACTGTGATACCAACAAGCTTTCAGTGCTGCCAACACTACCTACTGACAAACAAGGATATCAAGGCGAAGGGTAACAGTAATACTACCAACTTCTGAAAAAAAAATAGTCGTTGCCAACTTCCTAAGAAATGTTTTTATCCTTAATTAGAATCAGGCCTACCAACCTCTTGAATGCTACTTTCCGTAACGAGGACCTTGAAAATATCAACAAACGCGTTTTCTAGAAATGAAAACCAACAGTGGCACCATCATTACGTTTTCAGTGCTGCCAACACTACCCACTGACAAACAAGTATATCAATGCGAAGAGTAACAGTAATACTACCAACTTCTGAGGAAAAAATAGTCATTGTTACCAACCTAATAGGAAATGTTTTTGTTTAATTAGACTAAGGGCTACCAACCCCTTGAAATGTCATTTCCAGTACTGGCAACTTAAAAAAATTAAGTCCAACATTTCATACAACAGTGGTAACAACGCTTCTTCAACATTGCAGTTTCAATGTTGCCCACACTAAACCAACTTCATAGAAAAAAAAACACTTAGTCATAGGGCCAACTTCCTAAGGAATGTTTTTATTTTTAATTAAATTCAGGGCTACCAACCTCTTGCATGTTATTTTCAACACTGGGAACTTAAAAATATCAACAAACGCATTTTCTAGAAATGGAAACCAACATTAATTTAATACAACATTACGTTTTCAGTGCTGCCAACACTACCTACTGACAAACAAGTATATCAAAGTAATAGTACCAACTTCAGAGGAAAAATAGTCATTTTTGACAACTTCCTAAGAAATGTTTTTATCTTTAATTAGAATCAGGGCTACCAACCTCTTGAAGCTATTTCCAGTACTGTGAACTTAAAAATATCAACAAACGCATTTTCTAGAAAAATATAAACCAACATTTAATACAACAGTGATACCAACATTACGTTTTCAGTGCTGTCCACACTACCTACTGACGAACAAGTATATCATGGTAAAGAGTAACAGTAATAGTACCAACTTCAGAGAAAAAAAATTGTCATTGTTGCCAACTTCATAAGAAATGTTTTTATGTTTAATTAGAACCAAGGTTACTAACTTCTTGAATGCTATTTCCAGTATTGGAAACTTAAAAATATCAATAAACGCGTTTTCTAGAAATGAAAACCAACAGTCGTACCATCATTACGCTTTCAGTGCTGCCAACACTACCCACTGACAAACAAGTATATCAATGCGAAGAGTAACAGTAATACTACCAACTTCAGAGGAAAAAATAGTAATTGTTACCAACCTAATAGGAAATGTTTTTGTTTAATTAGACTCAGGGCTACCAACCCCTTGAAATGTCATTTCCAGTACTGGCAACTTAAAAAAATTAAATCCAACATTTCATACAATAGTGCTTCTTCAACATTACAGTTTCAATGTTGCCAACACTGCCACCTGACACACAACTACATCAAAGTGAAGGCTAAAAACATGGTAACAGTAATAAGAACCAACTTCATAGGAAAAAAAAACTTAGTCATAGGTGCCAACTTCCTAGGGAATGTTTTTATGTTTAATTAAAATCAGGGCTACCAACCTCTTGCATGTTATTCTCAACACTAGGAACTTAAAAATATCAACAAACGCATTTTCTAAAAATGGAAACCAACATTCATTTAATACAACATTACGTTTTCAGTGCTGCCAACACTACCTATTGACAAACAAGTATATTAAAGCAATAACACTACCAATTTTAGAGAAAAAGTTGCCAACTT
Organism: Pycnomerus fuliginosus; assembly: GCA_963924575.1. NCBI lineage: Eukaryota > Metazoa > Arthropoda > Insecta > Coleoptera > Zopheridae > Pycnomerus > Pycnomerus fuliginosus. Next base: position 8,308,099 of record OZ004624.1, on the reverse strand, counting down.
AATAGGAATTGCTTTTATTTTTAATTAGAGTCAGGGCTACCAACCCCTGAAATGAGGAACTTAAAAATATCAACAAACGCGTTCTCTGGAAATGGAAATCAACAGTTAATACAACAGTGGTACTAACATTACGTTTGCAGTGCTGCCAACTCTACCTACTGACGAATAACTATATCAAGGTGATCAAGTAATACTACCAACATCAGAGAAAAAAATTGTCATAGATGCAGATAAAACACTTCGTCATAGGTACCAACCCCTTTGAAAATGTCTTTGTGTCTAATTAGAATCAGGGCTACCAACCCCTAGAATGCTATTTCAAGCACTGGAAACTTCAAGTGGGTACTGTGAGATATAATAAAAAACGGATTAGAGTAGGTGATGGATGGAAGTCAGTTAAGTTGGCTAAAGTGATTCAATAATCAAAATCAAGAGTGTTAGTTTCTGTCCTTTGTGGCTACATTGTCAAAAAGAGAATGAATGTCACTTTCAGTTTAGCCAACATAACGGACTATACCATGGCCAACTCTAATTACTTTTTTATTAATCACACGGTATATGAAGGTGAAGGGTACCAACACTACCAACTTCAGAGAAAGAAATTGTCATAATTTCTAACTTCCTATGAAATGCTTTCATGTTAAATTAGAATCAGAGCAACGCTGTTTAGAATATCGGCAACTTAAAAAAATTAAAATCAACATTTCATAACAGTGGTAACAACGCTTCTTCAGAAAGTAGTCATAGTTGCCAACTTAATAGGAAATGTTTACATATTTAATTAGAATAAAGATTACCAACCCCCTGGATGCCATTTCTCGTACTAGCAACTTAAAAAATGAAAACCAACATTTCATACAAAAGGGACCGTGGTAACAATGCTTCTTGAGTGAACATTATAGTTTCAATGTTGGCAACACTGCCAGCTAGCAGACAAAGGTACGCCACAGTGAAGGCTAACAGCATAACATATGGGTAACGGTAATAAGTACCAACTGCAGAGAAAAAAACACTCAGTACCAACTCCTTAGGAAATATCTTCATGTTTAATTAGAACCAGGGCTACCAACCCCTAGAATGCTATTTCAAGAACTGACAACTTCAAGTATCGTGCGATCTGATAAAAACCGAATTAGGGTGGGTGATGGAATAGTCAGTTAAGTTGGCTAAAGTGATTCAATAATCAAAATCAAGAGTATTTAAACCGATTTAAATACCTGAATCTTTCGAGCCACCATTCAAAAACTTCGGACCGGTTTCGGGTTACTTGACCCTCATCAGCGAAGTGCATTTGAATGGTGGCTCGAGAGATTCAGCTCCAAAGACTTTATTACAAGTCGGCGATGTTTTGAGAAGTGATAGAGAGTTTTAACGCCCTCTACCGGAAGAATGGTCAAATGAGCACAAGAGAAGCGAGGGCACTTTGCAGCGACCGACTCACTTTCAAGCCCGGGACCTTCAAATTGCCAGCTACGGCAAAGGAATTGTATTTAAACCGATTTAAATACCTGAATCTTTCGAGCCACCATTCAAAAACTTCGGACCGGTTGACAAGTCAAGTAACCCGAAACCGGTCCGAAGTTTTTGAATGGTGGCTCGAAAGATTCAGGTATTTAAATCGGTTTAAATACAATTCCTTTGCCGTAGCTAGCAATTTGAAGGTCCCGGGCTTGAAAGTGAGTCGGTCGCTGCAAAGTGCCCTCGCTTCTCTTGTGCTCATTTGACCATTCTTCCGGTAGAGGGCGTTAAAACTCTCTATCACTTCTCAAAATCAAGAGTGTTAGTTTCTGTCAAAAAGTGAATGAATGTCACTCTCAACGGATTATTCCATGACCAACTCTAATTCGTTTTTCATTAGATCTCACGGTATAGGAAGGCGAAAAGGTAAAACTACCAACTTCAGAGAAAAAAATTGTCCTAACGCTTTCATGTTAAATTAGAATCAGGGCCACCAACCCCTTCAATGCCGTTTACAGTACTGAAAACTTGAAAAACCAACAACCCAGCCTACTTACCAACATCTTTAGCCTTAAAATGACACAGCTTGAACAAATCCTTGTGCGTCCAGCCGTGATAACTCTCTTGCCTCGCAACGCACTTTGCCAGCTCCTCAGCAGACTTGCTGTTGTAGAAATCAATAATAATCTTCCGCAAGGATGTACTAATCTTCTGCTTCTTCATTGCTGCATTCCTCTCCGTGCAATACTTGATAAAATCAAAGAGATCTTTATCGCTTTTAACTAGCTTCAAAACGGCACTTCTAATCTCCAATTTCTCATCAACCGTGCAACTCTCAAGTGTAAAAAACGAAGCCAATAAATAAAAGACGTTCTCCCTCCTGATCAACAGAGGATCCTCGTTGGCAGCAGTCACCGTCCTCAACAAATCGACTAGTTTTAAATTCTTCACGTTTTTCCACATAATGAGAAAATTCATGCATTTTGGGGCTATGTGAGGGGCAGGGTTACCACAGATGTAGACCCCATTGGTGTCGTTGAGGTATAGGAAGCGTCTTAGGCGGTCCTGATTAGAGATTTTTGCGGCTGGTTCACCTGCAGCTTGAAGGATTACTGCAGCCTTCTCCATGGTACTGCAAACAAGATTTTAAAGCAGTGAATCACGGTTAAGGAATCGATTATCGAATAACGAAAATTCTTTAAATAGAACACGTTTTTCGAAAATTCTACTTACGAAAAGTCACTCGGAAATTAAGCGAAAAACTGGTAGATTAACACTTTTTTATAGAGAAAAACTAAAAATAATGGTTTTTAGATGGTTAGATTACCTTTTAATTAACTTTTTGTGTTGTAAATAATAACGACAGTTGCATGCGCAGATCGAATTTGGCTGACAGATGGCGGCAAGGGCTAGGGATTTAGTTTTGTAACCATGAAAGTAACTAAGTCATCAAGGAGTCTGCGTTGTTGCCGGATCTATTCCGGACATTGCGAAAACACTCACTCGATGTCACTGAGGTTCGCACGGATTCAACGAAATGCAACCAATTATACATTCTTCTTTCATTTAATCCTGTGTATTTTTAATTTCACAAAAATATGCCCTACGAAGACAAATTGATTTCTGAAAAAATTTACAATTGGAAGAGCAGTTGTTACATTGTTTATTGACGATTCCAGATTTGTTATTTTGTTGAATTAAATTAAAGAAAAAAATTAAGAAATCGTGATGAGATTTCTTAATTTTTTTCTTAACTTTATTTCAACAAAATAATAAATTTGGAATAGTCATTAAATAACTTAATGACTGCTCTTCCATCTGTTAATTTTTTTCGATGTTAATTTGTCTTCATAAGGCATATTTGTGTGTAATTAAAAATACGTAGGACTAGACTTGGAATAATGTAATTTTATTCAATATAATTCAAATTAGGTACATAAACATTTCACAGAAAGAAGAAATTCGTTTAACACCTTAAACTTTACACTTTATAAATAAAAAATTAGCACCAGTTTTGATCCACAGTATATTTCAATATATTTACATAAACTTGATACCTACTCATTTAAAATTCTAATACCCTACTGGTCTCTAAGATCGACAGCACATTCCGGTACCTTCACTTCAAGTCCCTCGAGCTCCTCATTCAGGATAATTTGACACCCCAGTCTGGAGGTATCCGTCACCTCATTTGCCAGTTCCAGCATGTCGGACTCCTCCCCAATGGGCCGATCCGGCAACCGATCGAAATCTTCCTGTTTTAACACTACGTGACAAGTGGAACAAGTTAGAGTCCCTTCACAACAGCCGTACCCCTCCAAATCCAGGTGATTGTTCACGACAACATCCAGAAGTGACTCCCCGACTTTTCCTTTGGCTGTTAGTCTCGTTCCATCATGTTTAACAAACGTTATTTGAACTCTAAGGAAGGATTTCAGTAAAAATAATAAAATTGGAGGTTCTCACAGTTTCTCGTTGAGTTTTGGGGCAGCTGCGGGGGCTTCATTTGAAAATGCTCGAAACAGCAGCCGGGAGGCTCTAGAGCTGCTCCGGAGGACACTCACCAAAGCCATCGCGAACAATAAGCTCCAGACGAATTATCTCTTATCACAATAACATTATCACCTGTTATCACCACTTAATGTCAAGTCAAGAACTCATACAAACAATTCAGATTTTGTCGAGGTTAAAATTATGGCAGAACTGCTAAATTTCATTCAGGATGAGAGAAAAGAAGGGTCAAGGATCATCACATCAGCTTTCTCGAGACCACGTGACGTTTCCCACGTGGATTGGGTCATTGGAGGTCAACGGAACTGTCAAACTGACAGCTGTCTAAACTGTCAATGAAATAGCTTGAGAATGCGCCGTTGCCACATCCACTTAAAGGAGATCTCCAGTCAGATTGTCTTTATCTCTCTGATTTTCGAGAAATGATTCCATTTCCTGAAAATCAATGGCTGTATTTGAAATCCAACTCTGTCGCGCCAGAGGTTATCAGTAGGGGGGGTAGTGTTGTAAAAATTTCACATTTCATGAAATATTTCATTTAAATATGAAAAATATTCCAATTTTGGTCCTGTTTAAAAATTTATAAGAATTAATATTTTTTAGTCAGCTCATCACATTCATACTTATTGCACAAAAAATGCAAAAGTCATTGTCAAAGATGAGGTCACGAAATAGAGAGAGACCTACAAGATCAGAAACCTTCATTATAAGAAATTCAGCAAAATTTAGAACAATGTTAGGTATATTTAATATAGATGTTTTCTAATCGTGACGTCGTCGAGCGCACTACGACGTAATTGGTGCTTCAGCTCAGGTGGTACATTTCCTATTGCGTGCTAACTTGCGTGCCTAACAATTTATCTCTCTTTATACGCGCCAGTCAAAGCTATGTGGGATGGTGAGAGCGCAGCGTAGTGGGCGTGGCCTCTAGTAGTAGGTACCAGTGATTAGGGTTAGCAGAACTAAGCTTTCTGTTATGGATTTTACATACCGAGGGGGAGGGGGGGGATAGGAGGAATAAATGCCATGCCGTATTATTTTATTTATCACCCCCGTATTATTTTATTTATCACCCCCGTAGGGCACTAACTTAGGGGCTAACTTACAGTATTCTTAAGATTTAAGAGGGGGGCACATACCCCCCCCCCCTTCCTATCATATTCAGGGGGTTAAACGCAATTTTTGTAAAATTCGCGTGAGGGGTAGCAAATACCCCCCGCAACATCGTATCAAAAATTTGTTTCTTGCAAATCATATTTAGGGGGTTAAACACGAATTTATTTTTTCCACCCTCTCTAACTATGAAGTCGGCTAGGGCGAGCCGAGCTACGATTTTCGTTAAATTCGCGTGAGGGATAGCAAATACCCCCCACAACGTCATATCAAAAATTTGTTTCTTGCAAATCATATTTAGGGGGTTAAACACGAATTTGTTTCTACCACCCTCCCTAACTATGTAGTCGGGGGCTGGGGCGAGCCGAGCTACGATTTTCGTTAAATTCGCGTGAGGGACAGCAAATACCCCCCGCAACGTCATATCAAAAATTCGTTTCTTGCAAATCTTATTTAGGGGGTTAAACACGAATTTGTTTTTTCCACCCTCTCTAACTATGAAGTCGAGGGCTGGGGCGAGCCGAGCTACGATTTTCGTAAAATTCGCGTGAGGGGTAGCAAATACCCCCCGCAACATCATATCAAAAATTCGTTTCTTGCAAATCTTATTTAGGGGGTTAAGCACGAATTTGTTTTTTCCACCCTCTCTAACTATGAAGTCGGGGGCTGGGGCGAGCCGAGCTACGATTTTCGTAAAATTCGCTGTCCCTCACGCGAATTTTACGAAAATCGTAGCTCGACTCGCCCCAGCCCCCGACTACATACTTAGGGAGGGTGGTAGATACAAATTCGTGTTTAACCCCCTAAATATGATTTGCAAGAAACAAATTTCTGATATGACGTTGCGTGGGGTATTTGCTACCCCTCACGCGAATTTTACGAAAATCGTAGCTCGGCTCGCCCCAGCCCCCGACTTCATAGTTAGAGAGGGTGGAAAAAACAAATTCGTGTTTAACCCCCTAAATATGATTTGCAAGAAACGAATTTTTGATATGATGTTGCGGGGGGTATTTGCTACCCCTCACGCGAATTTTACGAAAATCGTAGCTCGGCTCTTCCCAGCCCCCGACTGCATAATTAGAGAGGGTGGATAAAACAAAATCCTGTTTAACCCCCTAAATATGATTTGCTCGATGATTTGCAAGAAACGAATTTTTGATATGATGTTGCGGGGGGTATTTGCTACCACTCACGCGAATTTTACGAAAATCGTAGCTCGGCAGTAGAATGATGTGCAGGGTTGAGTCATCACCCTGAGGCGTCTGACGTCACACAAAGCCTTGCCGACTAACAAGAATAGACAGGTTTGAGGACAACAATGCCTGATCGGTCATTTATGAATATTATATGGTCCTAATTTTATAGCTCTTATAAAATTTTATTACATGGTGTATCAACAGGTATAAGGACAACAATACCTGCGTCCGACATTTATGAAGGTGTCGTATCATCTCATCCCAATAACCAACTCATCCCAGGTGACAACTCATCCCAGACCAACTCATCCCAGACCAACTCATCCCAAACCAACTCATCCCAGACCAACTCATCCCAGACAAATTCATCCCAAACCAAGTCATCCCAAAAGACAACTTATCCCAGAACGCAACTCATCCCAGACCAAGTCATCCCAACGGACAACTCATCCCAACAGACAACTCATCCCAGCAGACAACTCATCCCAGCAGACAACTCATCCCAGCAGACAACTCATCCCAGATCAAAATATCGGTTTGCAGTGCGAGAAGCTAGGGCAGTTCAGGTCTATGTCAGGTCAGGTTTTTTTTTTAATAACATTTTCTCTCAAATTCTGCCCGTCCAAAGTTCCACGCGAGCAAAGCGTCAAAATATCGGTTTGCAGTGCGAGAAGCTAGGGCAGTTCAGGTCTATGTCAGGTCAGGTTTTTTTTTTAAATAACATTTTCTCTCAAATTTTGCCCGTCCAAAGTTCCACGCTTGCAAAGTTTTAAAATATCGGTTTGGAGTGCGAAAAGCGAGGGCAGTTCAGGGGCCTTATCCCCGACTTCGGCGGATCTCATTCGAATGCACATCCGCACGAAATCGAAATCCGCACGGGCGACTCTCGGATCGCCAAACGGTATTCTCGAGTTCGCCTCCGCCTGTTCGCATTTCGATCGTTTCTTCCGCCCGAGAAACGTATGTCGTAGCGTAACGGCATTCGAAAACCAATGAGAGCACCGGTTTCGCACGGCGCGGCGGTCAAGTTTGAATTTATTTGATAAATCGCAACCCAAATAAATGCAAATATTCTAATTTTACAGTAGATGATTGGGTGAAATTAAAAAAAAAGACATTTTATGTTCAATATTGCTATTTACCTTCATAGTTCATATACAGTGTGTCTCATTGTAACTGGAACCACACAAATATTTCGGTTAATTTTAACCGAATCAATGCGTTCTTTTTTTCTGCATCTAGAGCTCCAAAATCTGCACCTGTGTAATACTCAATTTTTTTTATAAACCGAAACCCCAGCCTACTGCGATTTAATCATTAAATTAAATTAATTACATATTTTTGTTAATTTATAAGAGAATTGGGATTTGTGTTTGTTACGCATTTATGTACTATTGCCTAATGTTTGGATTAGTCCGTTGGCAATAAATATACATTATTATTATTATTATTATTATTAATAAAGAGGCCAAAAATGACGAAATCGTATTAGGCATTTTTTTATCGAAAAATATTATACAGAAAAGTTGCTCAGGATCGCTCCAAATGGCTATATCCGAAGTTTCAGGAAAATATAAAAATGTTGAATTTCTTGAGAAAGAATCAGAAAATAACGAAAACGTCAATATTTTTGCAACATAACGGGTGATGTGAAATAAAAAAACAATGGAAGCGCATGTGTTTGCTGTTTGTGGCACATTGCAACAGATTAGTTGGGATGTCCCTTGAAATCGTTAAGAAAAACGAAAATTTGACTCTATCTTAATAATTTCAACTTTTTCTGCGATTGTTAAGTTTTATCCATCCATAGCCGATAGCAAATATCAAATCAATTCATTTCAATTGTATTTTTATTTCACAGCACCCATTATGTTGCAAAAATATTGAACTTTTCGTTATTTTGTGATTCTTCCTCAAGAAATTCAACATTTTTATTTTTTCCTCAAATTTCGGATTTAGCCATTTGAAGCCATCCTGAGCAACTTTTCCTTATAAAATTTTTCGATAAAAAAATGCCTAATATGATTTCGTCATTTTTGGCCTCTTTATTAAATCGCAGTAGGCTGGGATTTCAGTCTATAAAAAAAGTGAAGTATCAGGCAGGTGCAGATTTTGGAGCTCTACATGCAGAATGCAGAACATGAAGAATTTAGTTGATGCTGAGTTATTGATACTTTTTTGGAAGTTTAATGTTTCGTTATTTGTAAGTGAGAATATTCTGCAATGATTCGGTTAAAATTAACCGAAATATTTGGGTGGTTCCAGTTAAAATGAGACACACTGTAGCAGGTGTAAAGTGTAAAGTATGGAATAAAATTCCTTAAATTTTTGTTCTTGATTTGTGGCAAAAATCCTCGGACAGGTCAATTTTATTTTTGTAATACGGACTTGATGGAGGGGACAGTTATTTTCTCACACTTTCGGTTTAACCGGAAATGGCCTTAACTTAGTTTTCTCAAATGGAATGACACTTTTTTCTCAATGGATTCGGAATCTGAGAATTTTTTAAAGTTATAAATATGTATTTACCGGAAGTACAGTCACGGCCACCCCAGATTTTCAAAAACATCGAAGAAATCGGTCAAAAACCAAGATTTTTGAAAATCACAAGTACCTACACGTCAACCTTATTTTTTTGTTACAAATTCAACTGCCCGATTACTTTTTTTAAAAATTCTTTTTGCTATTTTGGCAGATTGTGAAAAATGAAAAAAATTGAAAAAGCAAAGACAAATAAAAGGAAATGAAATTGAAGACATTTTCCTAATCGCCCCATTAAGCATAAATAATAAATATTAGCAAAATAATCCAACGGTAATGATTTTTGATATAAAAATTGAAAACCGAGTTGAGCAAGCAGCATCTACTTTCGTGCAAATGCCTCGATCCGCCTGGAATTATCATGCGATGCTGACGGTCGTACGAAAAGTTCCACATCGCCCGAGATTCGAATGGTACGGATCTCGAGAATACCAAAGTTGGAGGTTCGTGCGCAAACCGCATCACTTTCGCACGAAACGAGATCCGCCGAAGTCGGGGATAGGGCCCCAGGTCTATGTCAGGTCAGGTTTTTTTTTAATAACATTTTCTCTCAAATTCTGCCCGCCCAAAGATTCACGCGAGCAAAGCGAGTAGGTACTCGTCGAAATATCGGTTTTGCAATGGTGCGAGAAGCTAGGGCAGTTCAGGTCTATGTCAGGTCAGGTTTTTTAATAACATTTTTTTTTAATTCTGCCCGTGGAAAGTTCGATGCGAGCTTTCGGCTCCTGGGTTGTAGTGTCATTTGGGATGAGTTGTCTCCTGGGATGAATTGGAAAATTGTATGAGATGATATTAGCCCGCGGCTACCTTAAAGCGAACAGCCCAAACAATAACAAGCAAGAGTTGGTCTGGGATGAGTTGGTTTGGGATGAGTTGTCTGTTGGGATGAGTTGTCGGTTGGGATGAGTTGTCTGTTGGGATGACTTGGTCTGGGATGAGTTGCGTTCTGGGATGAGTTGTCTTTTGGGATGACTTGGTTTGGGATGAGTTGTGACGCGCTTCGCTCGGTGTGTCGACGGTTGCTCGGGCGCCAGATTTTTAGGCTGGTTTACTCCAGTTGCTCGCGGGCTGCTTTTAGACAGTCGAGAAATAAGCCAGGTGTTCGAACGGCGGTGACGAGACGGCAAGGGGGGGGGGGTTGATTAGTCCGACGGCTCAGACAGCGATACTAGTTATGACGAAAGTTAGACGGTACAGAAACGGCTCTCGATAACGGTTTCGGTGAGCTCGCTCCCTCTCGCTCGGATGAAAAATGACAAAAGACGGCGGGACGCTTGCCGTACTACCCTGCTCGGAAGCTGAGAGGTTACCCCTCGCGCTCACGGTCAAGATGGCAGACAGCGGGACTGTCGGCTCCGGTTTCTGTTCGCCTATCGAGGGAATCCCCTTCACACGTTCGAACAAAACGCCGGGCCACGAGTTATCGGAGGGGAATCGCAAACCTTTCTTCCCGATTTTGTGCGATTGTCGATGGGAACCCCTTCGGACGCTCAGACAAAATCGGTAGAATCCCCTTTACGACAACGGAGGCGGACAGCAAACCTTTCCTCCCGATTTTATGCGATTGTGGATGGGAACCCCTTCGCACGCTCAGATAAAATCAGTAGGAAATCCCAACTACACGTTAACGGAGGCGGTCAGCAAACCTTCCCTCCCGAGTTTATGCGATTGTCGATGGGAACCCCTTCGGACGCTCAGATAAAATCGGTAGGAACTCCAAACTACAACAAGAATGACGCGGCAATCAAACTATCGGAAAGAGAGAGACAGAGCACCAAATTAAATATTTATTCAAGCACCTAATACAAACAAATCAACCCGGACCTCGGTATTACAATAATTGCTGAGCGAGAACTCAAGCTACTACTACCCTAACTCTATCTCAAGCGCTTAGCTGAGCGAGAACTCAAGCCAAACTGAAGATAAACAATGCGAAGCGCTCTTATATAGATTTCCCACTCCTGGCGGCTACGTGCTCGCGCGACGTCGAGTGGAGATGGCACGGCGGAGAGGGAATTCGGTACTGTTCGCGCGGCCTCGGTGTCTTCCTCGGCGGTGGGGGAGCGCTCGATGTGGTGACATCTTTCTTCAGGGCTGTCGGCTGAAATATTCCTGAAATATTGAATTAATATGATAGGTTCCTGAAGTCCAGCGATGGCGAAAGGAAATCCTGTGGCTTCGACGTTATTTTATTCCTTCCAGGCGAAGAAATCACCACACGGCTCTTGAAGCTAGCAGAGCGGAGAGTCGGCGGCGTTGATAACGCGGTGTTTATCAACAACTCGGCGCGGCAGATTAATAAATGCGGGGGCGGAGTACCGAAATTGGTAACGGAGAAATTCACTTCGTTACATACCCCCTCTTCTTCGGGAAAGAGAAAAATTTCGAAGACATTTTTCTCTTTTTGTAGAGAGAGCGTGGCGGCCAGCGGAGACGGTGACGGTGATTACGGGACGGTTTGGTTGCAACCGATTAAACGGACGGCGCGGGCTTGAGGTCCTTAATGTGGACATGCGACACTCGTTTTCCGGATGCCGACCTCAAGTCATATACTACAGGAGACACAACCTTAACAACGGTGTACGGGCCGGAGAACTTCGGGGCCAGTTTAGCGTTGAAGCCCTTGACGGCGGAGGAAAGGAAGTGTTCTCGTTTGTACACCAGATCTCCGAGATGACAACGCCAATCCCTACGACGGAGATTGTAGTGGTGGCTTTGTTTCGTGAAAGCTGGGGCTAGGTGTACACGGACTAGCTCGAAGGACTCACGGAGCTTAGCGAGTCGGTCGGAGTGCTGTTGGAGGTCGGTTGCAGAAGGACTCGCGGCGGGTTCGGCGGTGTCGGGTGGTTGAACGGATTGGATCACGGACTGCGGGATGCTGAGTTCGCGACCGAAATTAAGGAAGGCGGGCGTGAACTTGGTCGAGTCGTGACGAGCGGTATTCATCGCGAATGTAAAGGCGGACAGGTGCTGGTCCCATTTTCGCTGGTTCTCCTGGCAGAACTGAGCGATCATTGTTTTCAATGTTTTGTTGGCTCGCTCTACCGGGTTAGCTTGCGGGGTGTACGGCGGTGTGAGGCGGTGCTTGATACCCATTTCACTTAGCAGGGTTTCAAACAGCTTGCCGGTAAACTGGGTCCCGTTGTCGCTGATAACGGTTCTCGGACAGCCAAACCGGGCAACAATTAGCTCGGAGAAGGCCTGGACTACGGCCCGAGCGGTGGCTGTACGGACGGCCCGGCACTCGGTCCACTTGGTGAAGCGGTCTTGCATCACCACAAGGTACGAGTTGCCCTTGCTCGAACGCGGGAGCGGGCCCACAAAATCGATGCTGACGGTGTGCCACGGGTGGATGTTTCGAGTTGGAAGCATCTTTCCAGGCGGCTGCTGCTGAGCCGGCTTGTGGGTTTGACACGTCTTGCAACTACGCACGTAGGTTGCAATTTCATGGAACATTCCGGGCCAATAGTAATTCCGGGCAATCCGGACGGAAGTCTTTGCGATTCCCATGTGTCCGGCATGCGGGGCGTCATGATTTTCGCGGAGGACGGTATCACGGAGCGGTGTCGGGACGCACAGCTTCCAAGGATCGGTCATTTCCGGTTCGGTAGAGTCGGACATGTCCAAGAAGTGGCGGTAGAGGTGACCATCCCGGATGCAGTAGTCGGGAAACTGCTCGGCGTTCTGTTCCACCTCTGCCTTTTTCTTGTCCAGCCACTTACAGGCGGTGGTGTCAACTAATGAACAGAGCGGTTCAGAGGGGTCTTCGGTGGGGCTGCCAGACGGTTCTCGTGACAGTGCGTCGGCCACCCGGTTCAGAGTTCCTTTTCGGTATCTCACCTCAAAGTCAAACTGCTGAAGGTACATGGCCCAACGGGCGAGCCTGCCTGACGGATTTTTCAGGGTACGGAGCCATTTCAGGGACTGGTGGTCGGTCAGGACGGTGAAATGGTAGCCCTCTAAATACGGTCGTAGCTTCTCGATTCCCCACACGATTGCAAGACATTCTTTTTCGGTGGTGGAATATTTGCGTTCGGTAGCGGAAAGGGATCGACTCGCGTAGGCGATGACGTGGTCGCCACCATCCACGTATTGAGTCAAGGCCGCGCCTAGCCCTTCATCCGAGGCGTCGGTTTGTAAGACAAACTGCTTACTGAAGTCCGGGCAGGCGAGGACGGGTGCCTGCGTCAGACTTGTTTTCAGCTCCTCGAATGCGGCTTGTTGTTGTTCGGTCCACACAAATCGTTGTCCCTTTTTCAGTAGGCGATGTAATGGTGTGGCCTTTCGCGCGAAGTCTGGTATGAAGCGGCGGTACCAGGATGCCATCCCGAGGAAGCGACGGAGGGCACGGACGGTGGTAGGCGGAGTCAACTGAGTGATGGAGTCGACTTTATCGGGGTCGGTGGAAATACCGGAGGCGGTCACGAGATGTCCCAGGTATTTCAGACTGCGTCGGCCGAACTGACATTTTTCCGGATTGATCTTCAGGTTCGCGGCGCGTAGACGGCGGAAGACCTCTCTTAGGAGCTCCAGGTGATGCTCGAAGGTCTCTCCTAAGATGATGATGTCATCCAAGTATGCAAAACAGTACGGGTCGAGATCTGGGCTAATTACTTGGTCCATTAATCTCTGAAAGGTGGCGGGGGCGGAGTGAAGTCCAAACGGCATCACTCGGAATTGGAACAGACCTCTCATGGGGACGGTGAAGGCGGTTAACGGCTTGCTGTCAGGGGTAAGGGCCACCTGCCAGTAACCATGCTTCAGATCGATGCTGGAAATGTATCGCGCGTGGCGGAGTTTGTCCAAGATGGAATTGATGAACGGCAAAGGATAAGCATCTTTTCGGGTGACGTCATTCACCTTCTGAAAATCGATGCAGAAGCGGTGTTTTCCATCTTTCTTCCGGACAATTACTACCGGAGAACTCCACGGACTATTGGACGGTTCAATAATTCCGTTTTCCAGCATCTCTTCCACCTCATCGGTGATGACTTTTTGCATAATTGGGTTTCGGGGACGGTATCGTTGCTTTATCGGCTCCGGATTGGTAAGGTGAATTCGGTGTTCCACCAGCGGGGTTGTGCCTTGTATGTTTTCGAACAAAGGCAGCTCCTTCCCTAGGAACTGCTGCAGGCGCGTTTCCTCACTGGTGGTGAGGGTTAGCGGCGGTACCTCGTCGAGCTGGTGTAGCTCGAGCGTGTCTTCGCGGGCTACGGTTTCAGGAAGCGGTTGTCCATTCAGGGAGAGTTTTCCGGACGCCATCTCCAGGCGGAACTGGTGACGACGGAGAAAGTCCATTCCCAGCACCATGTCGGGGCTTAGTGGCGGGAAATAGCTAAATTCGCCGGTTAGCTTTAATGACCCAAGTTCGATTTCCATCAAATATCGTTCTTTGATGGAAAACACCTGGCCATTAGCTAGGCGAGTCGCGGTTTGGACAGGCGGCAGCAATTTAGCTTCTTGACGGTGTTGCCGGCGGATTTTCTCTCCAATGAACGAATGGGCGGCTCCGGTGTCGATCAAGGCAGAATACTGGTTTCCCCGGATTTTTACTGCAACCCAGGGGCAAGTATTCAGCTTGGTTTCAGCGGTGCCCGGCACAGATGTCGGTGGCGTAGCCGGGGACGGAGACGGTGGTGGTGCCGGACACGGAGGCGGTGACGGTGACGGAGACGGTGACGGTGACGGTGCCAAGGACGGTGGCGGAGATAACAAAGGTGACGGTACCAGTGTTATCTTGGACGGAGCTTCTTCAGGAGATAGCGAAACTGTGGGGATGGTGGCTTCCTCCCCCTCCGGTGACGATTTGCAGTCAATCGCCGTTGGCGGGGCGTTTGACTTGGTCACCGGGACGGACAGCGTTGTAGGGGCCCCTGGAGAATTCTGTTCATTCGGCGGTTTTCCTTTCACAGGCGGTTGGGTTTTCCTTGGACTTTTTTGCCGGGTTTTCGGAGCTGTATGGGGCGGCGTCTGCGACTGCTCCGTCATTGTGCAGAGCCGCTGCGGTTTCCCGACGCGCATGGGCAATCTGTGGACCTAATACCCTCTCGGCGACATCGTGAACAAAACAGTTTGAACGGTCGGGTGCACTCGCTCCGGTAGTGACCGTCCTCCCCACATCGAAAACAATATGTCTCCTCTCGGTTTCGAGGAGCTATCGTTGGTGACGGCCAGGGGGCGGTTGGAGGCGGTGCTGGCCTCACAGCGGTTGGCTTCGGCGGGGGTACCGGAGTAGGTGTCGGAGCTGGCAGATTTGATTCTTGCCTGCTTTGACTAGGCGGGGCCGGTACCCTTCTCGGAGGTGGCGGAGCTGCAGGTGCTACTTCTTCTAGTAGCGTTTGCAATTCTCTTGCAGCTCGTGCCAAGGCGGAGACGGTTTGAAAGTCGGATCTTTTCAAGTTCAGACGGTATTCCGGTAGCATATTCCGGTAGACCCACGACATTTGTTGGGGCAGTGTTATCCTTCCATGGCGGCGAATAAGTGTCTGAATCTCGGTGAAGTACTTTGACACCGGTTCGCCAACTTTCTGTAAACGACGGCTGATTTCCACCTCCAAGTCCTCTACATAATTCACGGGGTAATAGAACAGTTTGAATTCTGAGACGAACGTGTCCCAGTCAAACCAATTTCCGTTATTATTCCGGAACCAGGCCGCTGCTTCGCCCTGCAGCAGGTTCGGCATCTGCGGCAGCAGCTCGTCGGGCCTGATGCTTTCGGTGGAGCAAATCTCTTCCACTCTCTCGAGAAATGCTATGGCGTCGCCCCGGCCGTCGAATGACTCCTTCCAGTCACGGACTTGTACCCGGGGTCGAGGGGCGGCGGCAGGCGGTGCCCAGTCGGGTACGGCGAATCGAGGCGGAGCGTCGAAAGAGGGCGGTTGGGGTGGAAAACTCCTCGGTGGGGGATGGAAGAACCTCGGTTGGGGCGGGGGTTGGAGGGTAATGCGCGGTCCAGTTATAGACGTGGTTACCCTAGTCATGGTGGCTACGGATGTCGTCCTTGTCGACGTATCTGACGGCATTGAATAGCGTGGCATGGCGGTGGACATCACGGTGGTTGCAGTGACGGTGGTCGGCGGGGCGAAGAGAGGGATCATGGTCGTCACTGGCAGGGTGACGTTGGTTCTGTCGTCAGCCGGTGGGCTCATGCTTGGCCACAGAAACGGTATTTTTGTCTCTTGTAGGAATTTCACCAGCAGCTTCTTCTTTTCCTCGACGGTGCCAGTGACTTCCAGGCCGTAACGGGTTAGAGCAATATCCAGCTGTTCCTTTCGCAGCTTATAAACCCAGCTTACCGGAATGTTAGCCGAGTTCGGTGACAAATAGTCCGTTCCGGTAGCTTCCTCTTCCGGTGTGGACGGACTCGTCGCAAAAGGTAGGGGGTAGTGGATCTCACCCCCACCTTCGTCTGTACTCATCCTTACACGGTCCTTCTCAACGGAGACGGTTACTGTTCGGGGATCGGGGCTTGTCGGAAATCTTCGGGTGTCGTGGTCGGTCGGTTGGAGATGGTACGGTCCTTCTCCACGGAAAATTTCGAAAAACGGTCCCTGCTCGGGCGCCAAATATGTGACGCGCTTCGCTCGGTGTGTCGACGGTTGCTCGGGCGCCAGATTTTTAGGCTGGTTTACTCCAGTTGCTCGCGGGCTGCTTTTAGACAGTCGAGAAATAAGCCAGGTGTTCGAACGGCGGTGACGAGACGGCAAGGGGGGGGGGTTGATTAGTCCGACGGCTCAGACAGCGATACTAGTTATGACGAAAGTTAGACGGTACAGAAACGGCTCTCGATAACGGTTTCGGTGAGCTCGCTCCCTCTCGCTCGGATGAAAAATGACAAAAGACGGCGGGACGCTTGCCGTACTACCCTGCTCGGAAGCTGAGAGGTTACCCCTCGCGCTCACGGTCAAGATGGCAGACAGCGGGACTGTCGGCTCCGGTTTCTGTTCGCCTATCGAGGGAATCCCCTTCACACGTTCGAACAAAACGCCGGGCCACGAGTTATCGGAGGGGAATCGCAAACCTTTCTTCCCGATTTTGTGCGATTGTCGATGGGAACCCCTTCGGACGCTCAGACAAAATCGGTAGAATCCCCTTTACGACAACGGAGGCGGACAGCAAACCTTTCCTCCCGATTTTATGCGATTGTGGATGGGAACCCCTTCGCACGCTCAGATAAAATCAGTAGGAAATCCCAACTACACGTTAACGGAGGCGGTCAGCAAACCTTCCCTCCCGAGTTTATGCGATTGTCGATGGGAACCCCTTCGGACGCTCAGATAAAATCGGTAGGAACTCCAAACTACAACAAGAATGACGCGGCAATCAAACTATCGGAAAGAGAGAGACAGAGCACCAAATTAAATATTTATTCAAGCACCTAATACAAACAAATCAACCCGGACCTCGGTATTACAATAATTGCTGAGCGAGAACTCAAGCTACTACTACCCTAACTCTATCTCAAGCGCTTAGCTGAGCGAGAACTCAAGCCAAACTGAAGATAAACAATGCGAAGCGCTCTTATATAGATTTCCCACTCCTGGCGGCTACGTGCTCGCGCGACGTCGAGTGGAGATGGCACGGCGGAGAGGGAATTCGGTACTGTTCGCGCGGCCTCGGTGTCTTCCTCGGCGGTGGGGGAGCGCTCGATGTGGTGACATCTTTCTTCAGGGCTGTCGGCTGAAATATTCCTGAAATATTGAATTAATATGATAGGTTCCTGAAGTCCAGCGATGGCGAAAGGAAATCCTGTGGCTTCGACGTTATTTTATTCCTTCCAGGCGAAGAAATCACCACACGGCTCTTGAAGCTAGCAGAGCGGAGAGTCGGCGGCGTTGATAACGCGGTGTTTATCAACAACTCGGCGCGGCAGATTAATAAATGCGGGGGCGGAGTACCGAAATTGGTAACGGAGAAATTCACTTCGTTACAGAGTTCGTCTGGGATGAGTTGGTCTGGGATGAGTTAGTTTGGAATGAGTTGATCTGGGATGAGTTGGTCTGGGATGAGTTGTCAGATGGGATGAGTTGGTCATTGGGATGAGATGATACTAACCCATTTATGAATATTATATGACCCTAATTTTATTGCTCTTATTAAATTTTATTACAGGGAATATTACTAAATGAGGGCTCTCTTGGAATGGCTTTTATTTTACTTCTACAGGTTTGGACTTATCGAAACAAGTTGTTCTACATTCCTATTTAAGGTGGTGTACCTGATGTTCCCTCTCGTAGTTCTCTAATGTCCTGTGTTGTGTTGGTTGATCTCCGAAACGTTTGTTAGTTTTTCAAAAATATAAATAATAATTTACGGTAAGTCGAAATAAATGTAACAATTTGTATTTTTTTCATTGTTCTTTCAACCTAACAGTGTATTAAATGTTAATTACTTTCAGAAATGAACGGACTCAAGAGGTCCGTATCTGCACCTTTAGGTACTACAGAAAAGCTCCAACAAGAGAAGCAAGAAATCTCCAGAACCAACGGCTCGAAAATCTAGCGCTTCTGCTGCAGCTGGGGTTGATGTTAACGATGGACCCGAGTTCCACCTTATGCAGAATAGGACCAAAATCGAAAAAACCTTCGATGAGGTGCGCGAAGTCCAGTTGCTACGAGAGAGGAGTCGGCTTTTGGATTCGAAAACTATACCTTTGACGAAATCTGGAACAAAATTGGTTTGCCTTGGAATTGACCCTATAAATGGAAATGAAGTTTCTCTTCGCATCCTCCACGGTGCTCATGGTGTTTCGTTCATTAATTTCAACATCAGCGAATTCGCCGAGTTGCTGGAAGTTTTACCCCAGGTCCTGGGTAACATTTATTCTATGCAAAAGGACGCACCTGAAGTGCTGCTCGCCAAGCTAAGAAATTACGAAATTTCTCTGCTGCCTTGGGAGGTTGTTAAATTCAAACCCGTATCGCAAATACGGAGCATGAAGACTTGCGAATACGTCTGTTTGGCTAAAGAGACGGTGAATCATCTTTTTATGTGGGGTGGGGTGTTTTTGAGAGAAATGGAGGAATTCTGTCGGCTTAAGAACCAAGGAGAATATTTCGATTTCCAAACATTTGCTGAAGATGTCGGAAGAGAAATTGGAGTCGCACCCCAGGAGTCCCTGTTTCAAGATACTTATGATGAGGCCGCATTCAAAGTCGTAAAACAAAAGTACTTCTCAAATTTGCAAGCTTTAGAATTGTACTTGAAGTTCACGTATCACGTAAGACATGTCATTGAAAACCTCAAGGATGATGAAAATATTTAAGGGCACTCATGTATTTGTATTATAATTATACTTAATAAACGTTTATTGAAATTGAGCCTCACTTAGCATTCACATACCGTTTGAGCAACATTTCTGGGTCGAAATTCGAGCTATCATGGATGTTCGCTTTAAGCATCCTTTCACTGGCATTATAGCTGGCCCGACATCGAGTGGTAAAACATACTTTACTAAAAACTTCATACAAAATTTAAATAGTCTCTGTGATACTGCATTTGATAAGATAATTTGGTACTACGATGAATGGCAGCCCATATATCAAGAAGACAAAGATTCAGATACCCCCATTGAATATAAACAAGGCCTGCCTGATATGAGTGAATTCTCAGGAGAGCATAAAACGTTAATTATCTTAGACGATTTAATGAGGGAAGCCGGTCCTAATATTGTCGACATATTTACAAAAGGGAGTCACCATAGGAATCTGAGTGTATTCTACATCACTCAAAATTTATTCCACCAGGGACGCGGCCAGAGGGATATTTCTTTGAATGCCGGCTACATTATATACTTTAAAAACCCTCGAGACAAGGCCCAGATTACGCATCTGGCAAGGCAAATATTTCCGGAAAACATAAAATTCATCCAGGAGGCTTACATTGATGCCACTTCGCGGCCACATGGGTATTTATTGTTTGATTTGAAGCAGAACACCCCTGAGGAATATAGATTTCGTACCAATATTTTGCCCGAAGAGCAGCCGACGGTGGTGTACGTTCCGAAAAAAGTATATAATTATAAGCAACGTTCGTAATTTTTCATTTGTAAAGTATGTCTCGTTCACTTAAGAACCACGCAGATGTATTAAATTTTTTACACAAAACTAAACCACATTACCGAAAAGCAGTATTGCAGTCGGCTGATAAGGATCTCATTCATTGCATATGTGAATGCGTTCACAATACGCTCATCGGTAAGGTACCTCTCAAGAAATCCGAAAAGGCAAAGCTTCAAATACACAAGAAACTTCTTAGAAAGATAGTAAAGCGTGGTGAACCGTCTGCCAAAAAGAAGAAGTTGATTAACCAGAGTGGTGGAGCCTTCTTGCCTTTAATATTAGGGCCGATAATCAGTGGCATTCTGGGGGCCATTTTAAATAAGTAATCACCTGTAAAATGGAGCACGCTAAGAAAATGATCTTGGTGGACCCCTCGGTCCTGGAGCGAGCCCAACAGGTCAAGCAGACGCGTCCCGACACGGTATCATTATTGGACAGTGAAATGCAGGGTGTCTTGGAAACTAAAGGGGTTCAGGATAATGAAAAATGGTTACTGTACGAGCAGATATTGCAGAGGTATCTGAACATACTCCATGGCAACCGTCAACCTATTTCGGTCCCCATTTATGAGAAAAGTGATTCGATGGAGGCCTCTAAGATGGATATTGGCGAAGTTTTGAGCTGTGTTCCCAAAACTTTTCAATACAAGGCCACAATTTTACTTCAAAAATTGCAAAACAGCGAATCCGTTAACTGGGACAAGAGAGGGGTCTTATCTATAAACGGAAACAAAATCGTTGGTTCCAATATTATAGATTTGGTAAATGACTTTATAAGAAACCGCAAAACCGGCACTGATCCTGAAGGTTGGCAACAATTAGCTGAACACTTGAAGGCCATAAATATCCCTCTCGAGGTTATAGGTAACCAAAAACGTCGCGAATTCATCAGAAGAAAGGCCGATGAGCGACCGCAAGCTCGGCAAAGACAAAGCAGTGACCTGGACGTTTCAAATATTGCTCTACCGAGTTCGTCAAGTACCGATTCCGACGGTTCATACACATCAGCTGCATCGAACACCGCCGGCCCAAAGCCTAAACGAAGGCGAGGAAGTTTTTGGGATAGATTCAGTCTTTAATGGCCATGAATACGAAACTACTGGAGAACATTTACTTTAATCCTAGTAACCCCCATGGATTTTCCGAACCGAACAAGTTAGCTAAGGCTGTAAATAATGCGCATATTAGTAAGAAAGAAGTACACGAATGGCTGGAGGGGCAGACCTCTTATACGCTGCATAAGCAAATACGTAGAAAGTTCCGAAGGAACAAATATCACGTCACCAATATAGACGATCTGTTTCAATGTGATTTAATTGATCTACGGAGTCTAAGTAAAGAAAATGATGGAATAAAATACATGTTAACCGTAATTGACGTCTTCAGTAAATATGCGTGGGTGAGGCCCTTGAAAACGAAGAAGGGCGAAGAAGTGTCCAGGGCGTTCAAGTCCATATTTGAAGAAAGGCGAATCCCAGTCAATATTCAATCAGATAAAGGAGGAGAATTCTTAGCACGTTCGGTTCATAAAATAAATTTTTATGTTAGTCAAGATCCAAATGTTAAGGCCAGTGTAATTGAACGTTTCAATAGAACCTATAAATCTAAAATGTTTAGGTATTTTACTTACAAAAATACTCACAGATACATTGACGTACTGCAAGATTTGGTAGATTCTTACAATGGTAGCGAGCACAGAACTATTAAAATGGCCCCTAGAGATGTCACTAGTCACAATGTTTTGGAAGTATACAAAAACACATATCCCGAAATAAGGGAAAATGTACCCGTTAAAATCAAATATAAGTCGGGAGATTACGTTAGAATTTCAAAATATAAACACATATTCGAGAAAGGTTATGTTGATAATTGGACTGAGGAATTATTTAAAATAACTTGCGTAATTAAAAGAACCCCAGTCGTATACAAAATCTCGGATCTGCTAGATGAGCCAATTGAAGGCGTATTTTATCAGGAAGAACTTCAAAAAGTGCATTTCTCCCCGGAGAATAATTTTCCCATTGAGGAGATAATTAAAAAGAGATACAGAAACGGCAAATGTGAAGTACTAGTAAAGTGGAAGGGGTACGGAAAAAAATTTAATTCTTGGGTGACCGCAGAGACGTTAACAGAGATATAACATGAAGGAGGAATTTTATCTTACCCTTCTGAGCGACAGTTCGACGTCATATTTTCCTGAAAATAAAACAACACACTTCTGCACACAGCTACCTAAACCCGTACATTTGGAAGGTAATTGGAGTGTTGCCATAACTGAAATTCAGTATCCATGTTCCATATCAACTGTACAAGAAGGCAACAATCTGGTGTATTACGGATATAAATTCGATCATGAATACATCACCAAGCATAGAGGAGAAATTTTGAAAGATCCAAAATTCAGAGAATGGATACATGCTAGCATGGCTAACATGCCTCAGTACAGGATTTACTAGAAGAAGACCTTACAACCGACACAGTGTTCCGAAACAAACTAAAGATTGAGCCCGGAAATTATGCTTCAATTCAGGACATACTCGATAGTTTAAACTCGCTCGAGTATTTGGGAAAACAAGGAATCCGTTTCGTGCAATCTGCGGGGTCAAGAAAAGTTAGTGTGTGTTGCAAAAGCGCGAATATAGTTTCCTTAGAATTAGCCCCCGTGTTAAGTATGCAGCTAGGCTTCGACGTAGGAACCAATCTATTATCTCACAGCGCCACACATCCGGCAAATCTCTTGTTGGGCCTTCCAAAACAGCTTTTCATTTACACGGACATAATTGAACCACAATTGATCGGGGATATTTTTGCTAAAGTACTAAGAGTTTCCGTAGTCGACACTAAAAAATATGAATATGGGACAAGCGGGGTCGGGAGTGGGTTCCATCTATAAGGGGGTGCGTTATCAGCGGGGGCATGGTATTGGAAATTTTCTTCGAGGAATGTTTAAATCTGTTCTACCCCTACTAATGTCTGGACTCAAAACTGTAGGAAAGGAGGCTTTGAAATCGGGAGCCTACTTCTTGACAGATGTAGCGCAAGAGAAACCTGTTAAAGACTCTGAAAACCCGCCTTTCTGAAACTGCGAACAATTTGAAGCGTAAGGCAGACGATCAGATACAGAAGTTAGTGGGATCTGGAGCTATAAAAAGACGAAGAACGTCCAGTACAAAACAGAAGTCTTCCAAGTTCGTCAAGAGCAGCACACGAAGACGCCAGAAGTCCATTGAGTTTACACCTAAAGATATCTTTAATTAAACACTCGCAAACATGTCATTTATTCACGCCCATTCATGTGAATGTATTAAATCGGAATTAGACCTTTTCGCCATACCGTCAACTCAGACCAGCATTGAGAATGGAAATTGGATTTTTTATAAACCTTTGTCGACCATCTCGGATGACGCTCCACTGGAATTCATGGTCAATGGGGGCACCGACGAATACATTGACCTTTCTCAGACTTATCTGCAGTTGATTGTACAAATTACCAAGGAAGATGGAACAGCGCTCGGTGAGGAAAGCGTAATAGGCCCCGTAAATAATTTAGCCCACTCAATATTCAGTCAGGCGGATGTGTATTTAAATCAAAAACTCGTATCTCCCCCTAATAACACGTATGGATATAAAAGTTATCTTGAATGCCTCCTGAACTACGGACCACCTGCAAAATCGTCACACTTGACGGCTGGTCTCTGGTATAAGGATGCTGCCGGACACATGGATAACATTAATGCCCACAATCCTGGATTTATTCGGCGATCTAATTTTACCCGCAACAGTAAACAAGTGGACTTAATGGCGCGTCTCCACTGTGACATATTCAACCAGGAAAAGTTTTTAATTAATGGTGTTGAGTTAAGACTCAAACTGGTGAGAGCAAGACACAGTTTTGTCCTCATCGGGGCTCAAAATACCAAAGGAAAACTTAAAATTATGGACGCGTCCCTGTTAATACGAAGAGCAAAAATAAATCCCTCAGTCCTACTAGCTCATGCAAAAGCTTTGGAAACCACACCGGCCAAATATCCTATCACAAGAACGGAAATCAAAGTTCTCACAATACCGGCAAATGTTCAAGGGAAGTCTTTGGATAACATATTTTTGGGTCAGCTTCCAAAACGATGCGTTGTGGGATTCGTTTCCAATAAAGCTTTTAACGGAGATTTTACTTTAAATCCTTTCAATTTCCAACACTACGATTAGTCATTCTTATCACTTTATGTGGACGGCCGTCAGTACCCTTCAAAACCGCTGCAGCCGGATTTTACGGGGACCAGCCAGCAGTTTGTCGCCAATTATCACAGTCTCTTCTCGGGAACTTCAATTCAGTTTTCGAACGAAGGGAATGACATCTCGCGAGATGAATACGCCGAGGGTTACTGTTTGACAATATTTGATCTAACACCGGATCTCTCAGCAGGGTCCTCAGCTCACTGGAACTTAATCAGAACTGGAAATGTACGATTAGAAGTACAATTTAGAGAGGAACTAGAGGAAACCGTTAATTGTCTGGTGTTCGCTGAGTTCGATAATGTTATTGAAGTAGATAAGAATAGAAATGTTATTGTAGACTATAGTAGCTAGTTATATTCAAACGTGTAAGTGAGCATAATAAAAATATTTCATCAAACCCTGTCTTCGTTATATAAAACCCGCAATTGAGAAAAAATTTCAGTTTAGCAAGCAACTACAAAAGGTGCACATCTTTAAGGGGAGGCACGAAACGGTTTTAGGCAACTTTACATACACTTTTTACGGAAACTTGACTACAGGCTTTATTGTTTTACGATACGATCTGAAATTTTTGTGGCATATCCAGAATTACATTCTGCGCAACATGAGGTCAATTGCTTTATAAAGAAACACCAACTTACCAAGACAAAAATTAATTTAATGTTCTGACATTGGAATCCATTTGTAAATTATGCTGCCTACACTCAGAAATTTGGCATTTAAATTTTGTCCGTTAGTTCAGCCTCTGCAATGCAGATGACAGTGCCCAAATTGTAGTTTATTTGATTTATCTTGAAATATAAATGTCAACTCGCCATTTAATTAGATTTCCGCTTAATAAATATCGTGGAAGAAATAATTTGAGGTGCACGTCTTCGAAATTTTGTTGTTGCTGTTTCTCGAGATCAACATCTGTATACAATGAAAGATATAAACCGTAGCTGAGCGGCAAATTTGTTTTTCTCCCATTCTTCGACTTTCGTACATGGGTTCAAATCTTGAAAATTGACCTATAATTTTTTTGTTTTTTTTATTCTCCAAATCATTATTGATTATTGACGAGAATTATAGCACTTAAATTAAAGATAAAGGCATATTATTAAACAATGGCGATAAATAACTGCAATATATTTTATTTTCTCAAGGGGTGCGGCGCGGCGATGCAGTGGCGGCTTTCCTCAGGCGGCACGTAAGAATAAGATCAAACAGTAAGACTATTATGCCACATCATAATGTGATACCGGGTGTATCACAGACCCCGCCGTATAGGGAATTAACATGGGAAAATGAATTTTATTTTTTTCCTGCTCCGGAGGATTTTCTCGAAAAGTTTTATCGTGTTTGGAGGATAGTCCATACTAGTCTGATACCTCTTGAGATTTTTTTCGTTCGTCAGCTCCTGTTAGGTACTTAACAATGATTTTTTGAAAATTGAAATTTCGACGAAAACGAAAAAATTTTTCGTGCCCAATCGACCCGCTTCGAATGTTTACTTAGTTTGCTGCCTTTGTGGATAGCAACACAATACGAAATAAATGGATGCTTCGAAACGGGTCGATTGTGCACGAAAAAATGTTCCGTAGAAGCAAGACGCAACATTTTTTCGTGCACATAATCGACCCGCTTCGAAGTATCCATTTATTTTGCGTTGTGTTGCAATCCACAAAGGCAGCAAACCAAGTAAACATTCGAAGCGGGTCGATTGGGCACGAAAAATTTTTTTGTTTTCGTCGAAAATTCAATTTTCAAAAAATCATTGTTAAGTACCTAAGAGGAGCTGACGAACGAAAAAAAAATCTCAAGAGGTACAGACTAGTATGGACTATCCTCCAAACACGATAAAACTTTTCGAGAAAATCCTCCGGAGCAGGAAAAAAATAAAATTCATTTTCCCATGTTAATTCCCTATACGGCGGGGTCTGTGATACACCCGGTATATGCCATAAATAATTTTTCGTCTAATGATGGCCGGGAGGGAGGCAGAAGGGGTGGTTCAAAATGTGATTTTAGGCGAACTTGAGCAACCAAAAAAATTTAGAAATTTTTTTTTAAGAATCGGGGGTGCACTATCTCTATCACTAGTGATAGTGCATTTTTCCACCGAAGTTGTCCAGTGTTTTTATAGTGAATCGGGGGTGGTTTAAATTTTCGCCACTTTGCAGTACCCGACTCTGGCGCCCTGTATATCAAATAAGGGGGACCTGCTTAAAACGCCAATGAAATGGGCTTTCCGTGGAAAAAAGGCTCCTTCAAATCGATCAACTCTTTGAGGAGTTACGGCATTTTAAATTCGACTCAAATTTCCGGGTGGACCAATTAAATTGTTGGGCAGTTTATTTGTATTCAATCTTGTAAGAACACTTTATTAAATACATAGGTACCTCCACGCTAAAAATCAAAGTTTAGTGTCGCCTAGATCCTGATTTTCAATTTATTTCCTGGGCCACTATCGTATAGGATCCTTTAGTGTTTGAATCTAAATGATTTCAAATTATTATAACGAAGAAAAACAAAATTACGCAAATTGTGCCAAATTAACACTTAGGGGGTTAAAAGATGGTAAAGGCGGACGAATAATCCAAGGGAATGAAAATTTATCGTAATTAAGCAGAATTACAGTAAATGACACGAAATAAGCCAATTATGCAAATTTGGCTTTTGGGGGTGTTAAATTACAGGGCTTCATGAAAGTTTCAACCCCTAAACTCCAACCCCCTATTTCGCCACCCCCACATGCTTTAAAGAGACTTGTGTTTTCAATTTGACCACCCAGATCCATTTCGTTAAAAAATTGCGGCGATTTATTTATTATGGTTTACAGGGATGAGTTTATTTCTCCGGTGTTATATAAGTCCTTGCTGATTTACTGACTTCGGTTGTTCATAGATAAATCAATAGGATCTCAGAAAAAATAAAAATAAAATGTATGTATTTATCCGCTAGCTAACGGTTAGGGGTTATTAGTGGCCTAGGTTTTGGTTTTAAATTGAAGACTCATAAGACTTTTTTTAATGGTTTACCGAAACCTATCGAACCCCCGTAGTTTTATGCCACCATTTAGGTACTTGAAGAAATTTCAAATTTCAACCCTTAAATTTCATCCCCTTTGTGAAATCTCAGCGAAATTTTGTCCATCCGTCTACAATGTCACTGGAAATTACCACACCAAATTCTGCCTTGATATGTTGAGTAGTTTTTGAGTTCTTGTATTTTTGTGCTTCTACATGTTAAGGGTTGTAGCGCCTTTAAGGGTGGCTTTTCGCAAAATATGAATGACCCCTTTATAATGGAAAGCTAGCGAACGACGCCAATATCGACTAGTACTTATTAAAAGGAATTTCGAGTTGCAACCCCTAATTTTCATCCCATAATTCCCATATGTCCGAGTTTGGAGAAAATGCATACCCCATACAAGACTTCATCGAAATATGTGTGAGTTGGGTTTCAAATAGCTGCGTGCAACCCTTGCGGAGTTATTATATTTTTTGTTGATTTCATCCCCCGAAATTGACACCGCTTCATCTTCAACAGACTTGAAAGTCGAACGTGCATACCAAGTTTCAGAAGGATGCCTCCACTTGTTCTCGAGTTATTGCAATTAATAGTTTTTCGGTTTTTCCCCCCAACTCCCACCCCCTGGGTCCGATATAGCCCAAGAGCAATCCCCGCCTTTCTTTTCGGGAGCCAAAGCTGCATTCCAAATTTTAGCTCGATATCTCAATGCGTTCTCAAATTATGCGACGGACAGACTCGACGAGCGAGTGAATAATCAAAGACAAATCAGGTTGCGTATTAAAAGCCAACGAAAGATGTATATCAATGCGATGTGTGTCCCTGTAGATGTTTACCTTGCTAATGTGTATGTAGGGGCGAGCTGAATTTACTGGTGGAGTCGGGTGCAGATTTTATAAATCTGCACCTAGTAGTAGTGCCTCCGCAGACGCACAGTGGTGTTAAAAAGACGAAATTATGAAAATTGGCCGTACATAATTAAACAGTAGAGAGTTAACAAAAAAACATCATATTTGCGAAGTAGGTATGTAGAATTAGCACTAAGGGGGTTGAAAAAGGGAATGAGAAGTCCAAGGTAATGAAAAAAGGTGATGAAAAGTCAAGAGGAATGAAAATGAAGTGTGGATTAAGTAGAATTACGAAATAAAACACTAAAATAACCAAATTATGCAATTAAAACTTTTGTGGGGGTTGAAATAAGCACTTATACCTACCTATTGCGAAGGAAACTGAAAAATTGTAAAAGGTAAACTGAATCCCAAATGAGTTCAATTTTATAACCGTCGAATAACGAAATTATGCGAATTTTGCAAAATTAGCACTTAGGGGGTTGAAAAATCGTAAAGGTGGATGAAAAATCAAAAGGTATCAGGATTAACCGTGGCTAAGTAAAATTACGGAAAATAACACCAAATTAACCCAATTATGTAAATTTAGCATTTGAAGACTTGAAACATTGCGAAGGGGGATGAAAAAAGTGAAAAATTTAATCATCATCCAAATGGGTTCAATTTATTACAGAAGAAAAACGAAAATATCCGAATTTGGCAAAACTAACACCTAGGGGGTTGAAAAATTGTAAAGGGGGATGAAACGTCAAAGTGGATGAGAATTAATCGTAATTAAGCAGAATTACAGAAAATAACACGAAAGTAAACCAATTATGCAAATTTAGATTTTGGGGGTTGAAATGTTGCGAAGGGGGTTGGAAAAGTGAAAAAGATAAACATAATCCAATTGAGTTCAATTTATTACCGAAGGAAAACTAAATTATGTGAATTTTGCAAAATAAACACTTAGGGGGTTGAAAAATTGTAAAGGGGGATGAAAAGTTAAAAGGGATGAGAATTAATCGTAATTAAGTAGAATTACAGAAAATAACACGAAAATGAGCCAATTATGCAAATTTGACTTTTGGGGGTTGAAACATTGCGAAGGGGTCGAAAAAGTGAAAAAGGCAAGAACAATTCATAAGGCAAAACTGCGCGAATTTTACAAAATTAACCAGCGGAAATCACCCGAAAAAGAAGCGGTCTGGGTAAATTTTGCTCTTTGAGGGTTCACATATCATGAAAGGGGTTGAAAAATTGTGGATGGGTCAAAAATTAATGAAAATCACTTTAAATTAATAACAAATTAGAAGAAAGCAAAAAAAAAAAATTAATGAAATATATTTACTCCGCTTGCTAGGGCTTAGTAGTTGTTAGTAGCGTAGGGGTTGGTTTTAGGATGAAGACTCATAAGATTTTTTTCAATGGTTGACCGAAATCTATTGAACCCCATAATTTTATTCCACCACTTACATGAAAAAATTTCCAGTTTCAACCCTTAAATTTCATCCCCCTTGTTAGATATTAATGAAAATTTGCCCATCCGCCTACAGTGGCGCTGTAAATTACCACATCAAATTTAGCCCTGATACGTTGAGCAGTTTTTGAGTTCTCGCATTTTTTTGTTTCGCCATGTTAGGGGGGTGTACCGCCTTTAAGGGTCGTTTTTCGCGAATGATGAATAAGACCTTTTTTGTACCATCAATAGAAAGCTATCGAATGGTAGTATTTTCAACTATACATTCTTCATTGAAAATTCGAGTTTCCACCCCTAACTTTCATCCCCTTCGATAATTTTCTCCTAAAATTCGATCTTCCTTTCTCGAAGATGCAGTGTGTAAGATGTCACAGTTTCGCAGAAGATATTGCTTCTCTGTGTCAAATTACAGGGCTTTATGGATGTTTCAACCCCTAAACTCCAACCCCCTATTTCACCACCCCCACATGCCCTAAAGGAAGTTGTGTTTTCAATTTCACCACCCTAACCCAATTCGTTTAAAAATTAAGGTAATTTGTAGATTCATGTTTTCAACACCTCATGATTTCACCCCTTTATGATTTACAGGGGTGAGTTTATTTTTCTGGTGTGACATAACTCCTTGCGTATTTACTGACTTCAGTTGTTCATAAATAAACCAATAGGGTTTCAGAAAAAATAAATAAAATATAATTATCGACTTGCAAAGAGTTAGGGGTGGTTAATGGCCCAGGGGTTGGTTTTAGATTGAAAACTCATAAGACCTTTTTTCAATAGTTGACCGAAATCTATCGAACCCCGTAATTTTAGGCTACCATTTACTTGAAGAAATTTCAAGTTTCAACCCTTAAATTTCATCCCCTTTGTTAGATATTTTTGAAAATTTGTCCATCCACCTATAATGTCACTGGAAATTCACAAACCAAATTCTGCCTTGATACGTTGAGTATAGTTTTTGAGTTCTCGTATTTTTGTGTTTCTGCATGTTAGGGGTTGTAGCGCCTATAAGGGTGGTTTTTCGCAAAATATGAATGACACCTTTTTTGAATAATTAATGGAAAGCTATCGAATGACGCCAATTTCGACTAGTACTTATTAAGCGGAATTTCGAGTTGCTACCCCTAATTTCCACCCCATTTGTTCGATTTTACGATAAAACGCATCCCCCACAAGATTTCACCGATATATGTGTGTACGTTGAGTTTCCGACAGCTGCGTGCAACCCTTGCGGAGTTATCATATTTTTTGTGGTTTTCATCCCCTAAATTTCATCCCCCGAAATTGGCACCCCCTCACTTTCAACAGACTTGAAGGTCGAACGTGCATACTAATTTTCAGCAAGATATCTCCACTAGTTCTCGAGTTATTGCAATTAGTAGTTTTTCGGTTTTTCACCCCTAGCTCCCACCCCCTTGGTCCGATATGGCCCAAAAGCAATCCCCGCCTTACTTTTCGGGAGACGAAGCTGCCTACCAAGTTTCAGCTCGATATCTCAATCCGTTCTCAAGTTATCCGACGGACAGACTGAGGAGCGATCGAGCGAGCGAGCGAGCGAATAAGCTAAGACAAGAGTACCTCCGCATTCTGCTGCGGCACTAATAAAGAGCGACTCCATACTCTAATTTTTGTGGATTTATGTTACGCCACCCTTATTAACTATATTTATTATCCGACTCGCCTTTACGGAACGAAATTTCGTCAGAAAATCTCGGACCTCCCTCTTTCCGATCAATTCTATTTTTAGAAAGCCCGGCGCGGCATCATTGCTAATCGCAACCCCATCCTGTGCCCCATCTATAACTAAGGTGCAAAATTAAGATCAGTTTTGTTCGCAACCTGCTGCAAGCGAATCTTATGTTTCAAAACCGACTTTTATGCCTCGCCTTAAAGAGGAAATAATGGCCCACTGTTTTGTTGATATTCAGGGTTTTACTCTCAGCAATAACAACTTCGTTTGCAAAGAAGTTTGTGTAGCAGATTGTTTCGAGGAGTTTATTGCTAAAAAGCATTTTGTTCTTAAACCTCCTTTTGAAGTAGCCGACTTCACCCCTGTTTTATTTAAAAGTCACGTTAACTGGGTGTCAAAAAATTTTCATGGATTAAACTGGGCCGATGGAAGCCTAGAATACGAAGAGCTGAAAAAAGAGTTAACGGAAGCCACACAGAATTATGAGACAATTTTTGTTAAGGGTGAGCAAAAGAAAAATGAACTTGCAAGAATTGTTTCCAATAAAGAAACAATTAACCTGGAGGATTACGGATGTCCATCCTTAAAGAAATTGCAACGTATATACCCCACAGAAACTTGTGCATGTCATCAGTTCAAGTCAGCTTCTTGTGCATTAAGAAACGCAAAAAATTTACAACTTTGGTATAATGAATACACTGCAAATACAACATTGTCTGGATGTAATGAACTGGAGGGGGAAGCATCATGTTCATGTTTTTGCATACAATAGACTACCACGCAGGGTTAGTAAACCCGCAGCCGTTGTTATCAACAACGATCCAGATTACAAACCGGGAAGTCATTGGGTTTCAATATACATAACGGAAGATGGCGTTGCGTCGTTTTTTGATAGCTTTGGACGAAAACCTAAGAACGATATTTCAAGTTTTTTAAACCGAAATTCTAAATTGTGGTTTTACAACAATAAAGTGCTACAGGATGTGTTTTCCACAGTTTGCGGACAATACTGTTGCCTGCATTTATTAAATTTTGTCATGAAATACAATTTGGATAGTTTCTTACAAATATTTTCGGAAGATACTAGAAAAAATGACACAATATGTCAAAATCTGTTGTACACATACTTTGCAGAATAAACAATGTAGAAATTACAAAAATAAAAACATACAGGAAGTAACAATTTGTTTCTATTGAAGAAACCAACTCATTTGGAGGACGTCTCGGCTATGAAACCATACGGCACGGTGTCGTAACATCGGCCGTTGACATTATTGTTTAGGCGCCGCCGCTTTGACACATTCATGGTATACTTTTTAGACTCAGGCTTCGAGATTACCTCACTTGACGTACCAGACCTAACGATTTTACGGCTGTTGTGTACTCTTAGAGATGGGGCATCGTTACACACTATGTTTTTCATTGACTCAAAATTTAATATTAGTGAATTTTTATAATTTAACGTGAATCCTTTAATTTTGCAAACGTATTTTAACACCCATCCTTTGCAGAAAATACAGCATAACTATAATTTTTAGGTCCTGCACTGACAAACTCTAAGATATAGCTGCCTACACCGTATTCCAACAGCTCATCAGTAAATTCACCTAAATAGTCGCCAGTCTTGAGTAAATTTTCTCCGTCTTTTTCTACAAATATGACACTATCTGTGTCAAAATAGAGCCTAACCTCTCTAAGACTCGTAGCAAATGAAGACGTGCTGTTGCTGTGGTGTAAGCAGCTATAGCCACATTGACCGTTCTAAGGGGATCGCAACTTTCAGCTTCTCTGTGCCAGGTGGCCAAAACTGTGCTGTCATTAATTGGTAGAATGTTGTCTACCAATACATCCGGATCATTTAGCAACTTGTATAGCTCCCGTATGTTGGATATGATGGACGTTTGACTTTTGTTCTCCTTTTGACCAAATTTCCCCCAAAACGAGTTTAGAAGCAATTTACTTATGAAGCGCAAGGGGGGATTCTCTTCTACTTTTGATTTTTCCAATTGAACCCCCTCCCTTTCAAAATAATTGGCGATATACCTATCCTTATCGCTCTCGGATTGCACCCAAGAAGGCCACCCACTGCATTCCTGCTTTGTTTTTAAAAACTTGTTGACGTATTGTGTGAAAACACCCCCGCTCTTCGTCTTCGGATCATAGGTCTCTACCTCGTACTGCCATATTTCAAAAAATTTAATGATTTTGTAGCCTCGGGAGACTGCGTGTTTCAACTCATCAGACACCCATGTTCCGGTTATTGAGCGATCTGTTTCACCATGTGTGCAGCGTGCCTGGTTGCAGCTGTCAGCACACTTTCTACATAATGGAAACGTGAGTTTCCCATTACAACGGTACGGCAACACCGGGTGAAAGAGATTTCTAGGCGGTAAGACGGTGCATTTAACTAGTCCCTCTACTTTTTCGAAAGGCACAGTCTTGCACTCGGTATTCCCTACGTAAAGTTTAGGGTGCCCCACCGGAATTTTACCCGTTTTGTTGCAGTACGGGTAGAGACTTGTGAAATCGAAGTAACGAATCCTTTCGTTTTCCTTGCATTT
This sequence comes from Pycnomerus fuliginosus, assembly GCA_963924575.1. Lineage (NCBI taxonomy): Eukaryota > Metazoa > Arthropoda > Insecta > Coleoptera > Zopheridae > Pycnomerus > Pycnomerus fuliginosus. Next base: position 8,274,418 of record OZ004624.1, on the reverse strand, counting down.
ATGGTACATTTTTACAACGTTTGTCCGCCCTCCTAAGAAGGCCAGGCGGGGGTCGAGGGGGTCCTTCTTGAACATTTCATTATTGTCTGTTATAAAAGCTTTAAGCACTAAATTATCTTGTTTCATTCGACTAAATTTACATTCCCACATGGTGACTAGATTGTACCCCAGAGAACGTATTTTCGCGTCCTGTGCGGTGGTCCGTTCTCTTCTAAGGAACATTTCCTTTCCTTTTTCCTCCGTGAAATTTTCTACTAGATCTCTGGGGTAACAATCTAGGCAGCCGTGGAAATAGCACCCGTGAAATTGATAGGCTGTGTTTGTCGTCTCACAAAACCCATCGACCCAAATATTACCACCTATTCGTTTTTCTCTGCCATTTCCAGCATGCTGAATGTGGATTTTTTCTGTTCTTTCAAGAAAATATAACCATTGCAAAGCAGCCCGGGATTGATTTTCAACCATCCTGTATCGGCCCTGTGGAATGATTCCTATGACCTTCTCCTTAAGGTAATTTTTTCTGAAAATTAAGCTGCATGTGCTTGCAATGGTTATGCATTCTTGAAACGGGTCCACGTGACTGTTTTTCACAAACAGTTCTCTAAATTTCACACACGCCTTACGAAGAATATTAACGTCCATGATGCAATATTTTTTAATTTCTTCGTCCATGTTGAAAAGTCGAGAATTCTCTGTGGCATGCCATTGTAGAAACTTTTGACGTTCCTTAGGCAACATGTCATCTACACCGTAAAAAGTTACATCAGGAATAGGACCAATATAGTTTCGGTTTTCTTTTTTGTTGAAAAAGTGGGGAAAGTACCCTTTGGTACCCTCAAAATTAAAAGCAGCCGGAAATTAGCTTAAGGCCATCGGGATGAAATTTAAACTGTCAATGAAGCGTATGTTTCCGCAAGCAATACTCATTATTTTTGTACCGGTTCTAATTATGTTTGGATTCCATCGGGCAGGCTCAGCCATTAGAGTACTTAAGACGAAACATCCATCGTACCCCTTCATCTTGTGAGCTATACATGTTACGTTAAAATTATTGGCCATTGTTGAGACATGATCTAGAAGATTTTTAACTGGGTCTTCTTGGAAAATAAATTGCCTCGTGCCGCAGTTGTCGCACTTCAATGCGACCAGTGCTGTTGATGCATTTAACGCAAACTTGCTGAACTACGCACAAATTAGGCACGTGTAAAAATTTCCCAGAGTTTCGAATTTCCGTTTCTTGTGTGGCCTCAAAATCGTAAAAGACAAAAAGAAATTTTTTATTTATTTCCAACCATTTCTGAGTTGATGTCTTAACCGGACGCATATAGCATTTATGATCCATAGGGAGCATATCACAGCAATTTTTGCAAAATTTATACCCACACTTGTGCTGCTGCTTTTTGGTCACCCAAAATGAATGGAGACACTTAGGGCAACGCCGCAATTTTTTGCATATGATTGATTTGTGCTGCTCAAAACATCTTTGTCCCCTGAAGTCACGGTGGCATTCAGTGCATGTAACTAATGGTGCTGAAACACACTCTGGAGCTATATGACATGCCGGGCATATAAAAGGACAATTACTATGATATTGCCGGTCATTGAATCCATATTTACATTTTTCACAATAATATGAGCAGGCAAAAGTGGTTAATATATTTACAATTACATCAAAATGGTTGTTTTCAAAGTAAAGATTTAATCTCTGTCTATCCTCGGTAACAGGGCCTTCAAAAAAGACACTTCGCCCAGACCTGTGATTATACACAGTTATTGTATATTGCATGAGGTAATCTTGAAATGCCTGAATGTGTGAATAGATTGCTCCCTGCTCTAAATTAACCTGTGCATCCCTGCACAGCTTTAAGGCCCTGTTTTTTAAAAAACTTCCCCCCGTTTTCATAAGCTCAAAATCTATACTGTCTTTGTCAGTTCTAAATTGAATCGACATGGCAAGAGCATACGCTAAACAATAATTATCATTGTTATCGATTGTTACTATACCTCTGTTTTGACGTCTAAATTTTTCATAGTCAAGACGCCGCACTTTCGTATCTCTACCGCCACCGACTTCCTCATTCACAATATCGACATGCAGGTATAAAAGATCCGTGGAAAAGAATTCAGCGTTCGATTGCATCACATTTTCCATGACGACCATAAGAACATCTTCTGAGAGTTGATTTCTTCTTCTGAAGGATACGTGGATCGGTTTATCGGGGAAATTTTCATTGCATAACAATATCCCCACCCAATCATTAGCGGAAACTCCATCTAAACTACGTTCCAGCAATTCTCGAAGTGGGTCGCCTGAAAGCATAAACGGTCAAATTTTACAATGATAACCATTTTTTTTTTGCAATTCTTACCCGTAGCCAGTTTTGAGGAGTGTCCTCTTCGTGTATTTCCGACAGACGAAAAGTCAATCTACGACCTGTCAAATTAAACCGTTCGTAACGCCGTTCGTTTTCTGAGGTTATTTTTAGCCTTGGGGAAATACCGCCATTTCCTAATTGAAGTACATTATCGGCCTGCGGGTTATATTGATTGCCTGAGGGAGTACCTACTTGGGTTAAGGGTCTATACGGCGGTGTCGAAAAACTTTCGGATTGTGCAGACGAACCAGAAACATTAAGTCTACAATACAATCGGGTTAAAGTAAATTATTGGAAATAAGCCACCCTTACAAGTCTTGAAATTCGAAGTTGCCTACGTTGTCGGTCTGTGGGTGATTTCTCGCTGGGTCATAGCGCCCCTCCGGAGGAGTTTCGTCTGTACTGGGAATCTATAAAAAATTATTCGCGTCACATACCTATTAATTATTAGCATAGTCGCAATGCACTGGAGCTTTACATGCCATTGAATGGAGCATAGTGTTTATATTGTACAAAATGCATTATTATATATATTATTGATTCGTTTACTTACAGAATTTGAGGAAGGATCCTCTGCTACACCGTCATTCATAGAATTTCCGTTCTGTAGACTGGTCTGCAAAATTATGATTTAAGTACTTACTGAAATAAGCTCAAGCTTATCGTAATTTCATCATTAAAGGAGGCACCTTCTACAAACATATTGTTGTTGATTCAAGGAACTTACCGACGTTGATGTTGGACCCGCATCTGGTTCATTGTTTCCGTTCTGCGGCAAATTGGCCTACAAAAATATGTTAATGGTACTAAAATAAATTCGCGCTTATCATAAGCTCATTAATGGACCTACCCCTTTTCTACACGAACATTTTCGTGATACATTGCGTTTAAGTTATTTACTAAGTACTTATTTTACACATACCTGCTGGTAATCGAACACATTTTTCTGCAGACGGTCTAAAAGTACCACTTGTTCTGCGGTTAAATTGCTGTTGTCAAAAATTATTTTTTCCAAAATAACATTCAGCATTATTCTCTGGCACTCAAGATCTTCATTTAAGAAGCCCCCGTCGAAGATTGCTAATAGCTGCTCGATGGATTTATTTTTGAATAATGCGGCCACTGTGAAAGACATCTAAAACAAAAATATTATTTAGTGCATGTGGAGACCCTCAATTTAATTAATTAATTTTTGCCATTAAAGAATACTCACCGTAAAGCCGTAAGGGATCAAGAAACACTAAAATTGTAGGCACAAAACGGTTTTTAAAAGCTCCAACAATAGACTGAGTAGAGAACTGAGGTAATTTCAAGTCATTTTTTGCGTTTCTATACCCTTAGATATTGCACCATTTCCACCCCCACCGCGTCTTCAGAACAACCTGTAATATACGCGTTTCTTTTCTACTTGTCGATAGCTTTCATTGCATGTAATTATGTTTTTAAAGTAATAAATTTTATGACTGTTTTAGAATCAGCCCCTTGCAAAAACCACTCTATTTTAGGGTAGCACCAATAAAGCATCGACTTGGATGCCCCTAATAAAATCTAATTTGCTAACTTTATGGATACATGTTGAAGCGACCAAAGGTACCGCCTTATGAAAATAAGAACTGCTTCTGCAAAGCCTATGCAAATTTTTATATCGGTCATTTGCAAACGCCGTACCATAAAATAATATTTTATAGGGCTGCAGTTGGGGTAGGTACTTACCTTATCTTGTAACAACTTAAAAGCGGCGACTTTAATGTTGGCCCCTTGTTCATCCTAGACGCTGTTTATATATCACCCGGTGTGCGGGTCAGTCAAATGTGCAAATTTTACTACCCCTGTAGAGCTGGTTTCAAATCTCATGATCCGTGAGATGCGCAAAGGGCGTGGCCTGTTGGGGAAAATTTCCGCGGTTTCTGTTCATGCCGAAAACATCGGTTCTCCGGTGCGGTAGCGCTCGAGTTGAAATGTTACAAACGTCAAAGAGCGGCCGCGCCGTTTGCACGCCTGTTAATTGAAATTGAAGTCTTTCTTACTGCCGTTTGCACCAATTCTAATTTTATTTTAAGTTTCTTTGAACTGCATAGTTGCTTTTGTTAAAACAATCCTTAATAGAATCAGTAAACTGTTCCAAACCAAAAAAAAAATTGACAAGTAGTCATAAAATTCTAGTCTTAAGGGAGGGGGGGGGGTCTTTCACCAAAAACCGTAGTTATACAATTTTCGCTATGAATTCGATCACGTTTTGCCATTTTCATGTCGAAAACGATGCGTTTTACGAAAAACACGGTTTTGCAAGTTGCAATGACTATTGTAAATTGAGCGCGAGTGATTTCCTAATCTCACTAATCAACATAATCATGACATAACCTCATATTTTTTATTTACCGGTAAATTTTTAAAATTAATTACCGGTAAATTAAAAATTACTGGTGGTAAATTACGGTAAAATAAATAAGTTACCAAGTCCAACACTAGATAAAAATAAGACTTTCTAGGACCACATTGCCGGGGGCTCTAGGGGGGCCACTTGGCAAAAATAAAAATATGGGTCTCTTTATTTTTCGGGGAAATTCTATGGTTATATGTTGGTACCATGTTTTTGAAACACCCTGTAGACATTTACAATTTATTTAACAATAATTTTTAATACATGTATCAAAGCATTGGTGCACATCCTAAATCTTCATCTTCATCTGTTTCGTCATCGGATGATGAAGAATCTTCGTCACTATCCTCACCTACTCTTATGATCAGTTCTTGAACATCATCTATCACGTATTCTCGGCTCAGATATTCATCCTCCACCTTCTCCACATGTGCACATACTTTTGCCCAAGTTTCAGGCGTGACACTTGCCAATTTTTCCTGTGCTAACTTGAACACGTCGTCCATTTTAAATGTTGTATTGCACGCCGCCACTTCATTTTTAACAATTCCCCATATTTTCTCAATGGGGTTTAATTCTGGATGGTATGGGGGTAACCGCAGAACACAATGTCCATGGGCTGCCATCAGCCTGTCAATCATGTAAGACTTGCGTGCAGGCTTGTTGATTTGGTTTGGTAGGTTTGGTAGCATTCTCCTTGAGAATCCTTTTCACAGTGCAGATTGAAACACCTGTAGCTTCGGCAACTCTCTCTTGAAGGCGCAACAGAGGGATGACGACCTCGCCTGCATCCTTTTCACGTCTCATAAACTCAAAAACGTTGAAAATGACCTGACGAGCTTGGCTGTGGACCACCTTTTTACCATTTCGCTCCCTGTTTATTATGGAAATAAACTGAGTAAATAAAAATGTTTCCATGTGTTGCAAGTACTTACATTGTTACACGAAGTAATTCACGTCGTAGTCTTTAAAAAGACTGTTTTTGTTGCACAATAAAACGATTATATTGGCAAACTGGAGAAGCGCAGGTAGAAGTTAGGTTAAACACGTGGAGGTTAGACACGAGGTAATCTCAACGAGGCAACGACGCAGTACAGAATGACAATATTTTCAGAACGGTGCGTAGTTTGCGGGAACGACCGACTTGAGCGCTCTGCGCACCGAAGGTCACAGATCATGAGACTTGAAACCAGCTCTACCAGGGGCACTATCATTTCTTTTATTATAAGGATGTTCAAACAGAACCACCTCTTTACAACTCTGTGTAGCTAAATATTATAAATAGTCATCTCGAAGAAATTTCAAGAAATAGACCATGTAATAAAATTTTATAAGAGCTATAAAATTAGGACCATATAATATTCATAAATGACCGATCAGGCATTGTTGTCCTCAAACCTGTCTATTCTTGTTAGTCGGCAAGGCTTTGTGTGACGTCAGACGCCTCAGGGTGATGACTCAACCCTGCACATCATTCTACTCTCGGCTCGCCCCAGCCCCCGACTTCATAGTTAGAGAGGGTGGAAAAAACAAATTCGTGTTTAACCCCCAAAATATGATTTGCAATAAACGAATTTTTGATATGATGTTGCGGGGGGTATTTGCTACCCCTCACGCGAATTTTACGAAAATCGTAGCTCGGCTCGCTCCAGCCCCCGACTTCATAATTAGAGAGGGCGGAAAAGACAAATTCGTGTTTAACCCCCTAAATATGATTTGCAAGAAACAAATTTTTGATATGACGTTGCGGGAGGTATTTGCTATACCTCACGCGAATTTTTCGAAAATCGTAGCTCGGCTCGCCCCAGCCCCCGACTTCATATTTAGAGAGGGTGGATAAGACAAATTCGTGTTTAACCCCCTAAATATGATTTGCAAGAAACGAATTTTTGATATGATGTTGCGGGTAGGGTTGCCATATATTTCAAAACAGTAAGCGGGACAGTGGAGTTATAAGTATACGTAATTCGCGTGTAAATGGGGGGTGCGAAATTTTTTTACCCCGCCCCCCCTTCTCAAACCTGTTTTTCAGTTAATGGTTCTAAGGAAAATAAATCCACCTTCTTGATAAAATTCTTGTCTATTAACAAAAATTTTGTACTACAAAATGGAGAGCTGTTGACATCGTTGGTCTGAAGATGGCACATGTTGTGTCGAAACTAGTCACCACAAGTTTTTGTTAATAGACAAGAATTAAAATCCATAACAGAAAGCTTAGTTCTGCTAACCCTAATCACTGGTACCTACTACTAGAGGCCACGCCCACTACGCTGCGCTCTCACCATCCCACATAGCTTTGACCATATGTCAGCAAATTGGGGGCTGAGATTTGGGGCTAGATTCACGCAAATTCACGATTCTAGATATAATAATAATAATAATAATTTTATTGAAATGCACAAACGAAAATATAAATAATATCCACAAGATAACCCCAGATATCAAAGATTATCAACCATAGGTAAGGGATAAAAGATAGGAGCCTCATTGTGAAACCATAAACATAATTTCACCTTTCGGAATGGCTTGATTTATTTTTGGAGAATTTTTTATCACATAAGCTGCGACGTTCATGCCGCCGCATTTTTTTATGAAAAGATTCTCTCTGCTTCATGCTTTCATATCGTAAAATGGCGATTCAGGTAAATTTCCAGAGTCATAAATCAGAAAAGTAATACCTTACCTCGTGACATTCCTGTTTATCGAGCCCTCAAAACGAGGAGCGTAAATTGGTTAATTGTCTCGTAAATCTCACTGGAAATGGATAAAATCGGGCTCATGGGTGATAAATATTTGAAAAAAATCTAACTTTTAAAGGAAATCAGTGCCAAAATGATGGTCTTTACCGTGTAACTTAAAGACCATCATTTGCCATCGCAATTACTTTATAATAATGTCATCAAAAAGCAACAGGTTGTCGAGCAGGACGATCAATATCTGTAACGTTATTCTTACTTAACCCCCGAATAAATAACAATATTGACACGGTGTTTATATTTAGAGGGCATGAATTATTTCGTGTTGTAAATAATATATTCTCCTCTCGTTTTATACATAGTTTCTATTTATAGATTACACTTTTTGATTTCCTTTGTTAATTTCCGAAAAAGATAAAACTAGGTCGGTCGTTTGAAAATGGCAACGTCGCATTCGGCGTAAGACTACCTATTAATATTTTCGAATTATAAACAGCTTCAGTAACTGTTTGCTGTTTTGAAGTGCCTACAAGTGGATTGAAGTCCACAATGTGAATTTTATTTTCGAAACAATATTCGAAGTATATTTAAAGGGGATTTTGCTGGTGTTTTCTGACAGTTAGAGAAGCTATTTAACATATAATTATGATAGACTCTTCTAAGGAGTCATCATTCTATAACACCGGAGTCAGCGTTTCCGGGGCTCGTGAACCATCCTGGGATCACCGACTCCAGTCAGTTTCCACCGAACGGTTCTTTAGGGCACAAGCCTTGCAACTTTCGTGGCCGAACTCAATTTATCAATTTTGTTAATCAATATTAAATTTGCTCAATCAATAATTGTAGTGTTTAGTAGAAATAAAAATTTTTAAAAACAGTTTCATCAGTTTGTGAAACATAACTGGCGCTGCGAACAGGATCCCGTGACTGGAATTTTGGCGAAGTTATTCACCTACCCCGAACAACCACTCCAGGAGGTTTTCAAACCCTTACACGGGACGGCACAACTCGAGAAAAGGAATACATTTAGGGGCGAAGAAACCGTACCTATAGGATGCAAATCTTGGTGCTGTAAGTCCTTTGTTTTTCCTCACTCACTGTGCGAATAATTGTTTGATCTAAAAATTTTATTTATCGATGACCGAATTATTATCGGAAAGTGAAACGGAAATAATTGCCGAGGACTTAGACACGCTGACCGAAGCTTTAAGTTCGCTCGAAGTAACGACCCAAGCTATTAATTATTATAAAGAAAGACTTCCAAATTTATTGAAACCGTCTCGATTGTCTCCAGATTCTAAAATGCCAATTATAAACGAGGCAAACGCAGAGGGTAACAACCCCGCACATAGTGCAATGATTCCACAGAAAAATGAAATAACCTTGCTGATGAATGCAATTCCTGAATACCAGCCGGGAAGCAACCTTTCTGTCTTTATCAACGAAGTCGACAACCTACTGAATCATCTTCGCGGTCGTCTTACACCCGATCTTGTATACGTTGTATTATTTTCAATTCGCTCGAAAATTAAGGGCGACGCCCGTGATTTCATTGCATGCCAAAACGCAACCGAATGGTCAGATATTCGCAAAGCGTTGCTCCAAAAATACGGTGATCAACGTAGTGAGGAACTCTTGGTGGGTGCTTTGAGGCAATGCGTGCAAACAAAAAGCGAAAATTACATGGACTATTATAGTCGAATGCTCAAAACTTTCAATGACCTCATGCAGTATATCTCGCTCAATGTTTCAGACCCAAATTGGTCTCAATTTAAAAAGCTCGAATATGAAAAGTTAGCATTGAAAACCTTCCAGGTGGGCTTGATTGAACCTTATCGAGGCTACCTCAGTAATTTTCAATTAGACAATGTTGAGGAATGCATCAAAAGATGCCAATTTTATGACAATCGTAAACAGGAATGGGACTATTGCGAATTTTTGCGCAGATCTCAAGATCCAGTCAAGAAAATCCACCAAAAACCCTCGTTCCAACAACAAACTTTCTCTCAACAAAATTCTTTTGTGCGACCAAATCAAAATTTCTTTACGACCCATCAAAATCAATTTCAAAGTGTCCCCAATAATTCACAGCAATTTCCTCGCAATCAATTCTCACCCCAACAGACGACCTCTCGTGGATTTAGTGGTCCAATTAACAAACCTCTAGCTCAACCGTTAAGATTTCCGACCAACAAACAAGTTTTTGGCAACCCAAGGCCGAACACGGGAACAACAATGTCAAAAATGCCTAATAAACCCGTCCCTATGTCTACTCAATCTCGAGTGAGGACCCTACAAATGCCATTACAACAGCAAGCTGCAAAACCCCAATTCCAGCCTAATAATAGACCCCCAAATTTCGTCTTCGAAGAACTTTACAACGTCGAGGCAGAAATTGATCCTTCCACGGAAGAATTTGAGACATACTCCCAAAACTTTTCAGACCCTGCTAATTTCGAACATCCCCAGGAAGAACTGCAAATTATCGAACAAACCGAAGAGCTAAATTTTCAGGAAATAGCCTCGGAACAAATATCACAATAGTTGATCTAAATTGTATTTACTCCAAACCAAAATTACCGTTCATTTATCTTCCTCAACTAGACCTTAGAATTTTAATAGATTCAGGCGCGTCCAATTCGGTTATTAACCCCAAACCAGCTTTTGAAAAATTTTCCCAATTTTTCTATAAAGAACCGTTTATAGTCACCGGGTTAAACCGCCAATTACAGTCGGATAATAATCTTTATATTCCCCTTTTGTCTGAATTAGGTATCGATCATTGGTTACAAATGCATGTTATCGATTGGCATCCCAGATTTGATGCTCTTATTGGAAGTAATGATTTCATCAAATCAGGCGCGAAAATCGACTATCAGACAAATACTCTTGAAATAAACGGCGTCAAAATACCATTTTATTTGGAATATGCAACAAGGGCCATTCCTCCACAAAAATCCCCGTCAAATAATTTTGTTAAAATTCCTGTAACAATTGATAGTGGCGAAGTAATTTTTCCGGAAACTCAAATTACGGAAGAATTTACTATTCCCGAATCAGTCGTTATCGCAAAAAAGGGTTTCTGTATACTACCAGTAGATCGACCATTGAACGTCGAAATAAATTTTTCAGAACGAATCGAAGTCACGCCCTTGATTAACGAAACGATATCTGAGCCACCTAAACGCCCAAAACAATTCATTAATGTGTACGAAGCAATACGAACCTCTCATTTGAATGAAGAAGAAAAGCGGGAAATAACCAAAATTTGTAAGCAATATCGCGACATATTTTACAACGAAAATTCAGATTTGTCGTTTACGAACGCCGTTAAGCATGAAATAAGAACGAAAGACGATGACCCAGTTTACGTAAAGTCATTTAGACACCCTCATAGTATGAAGCAGGAAATTCAAACCCAAATTCAAAAACTTCTCGATAACGGTATCATCCGACCTTCAATTTCACCTTACAGTGCCCCTGTTTGGATTGTTCCCAAAAAGGCGGACGCTTCAGGTAAAAAGAAATTTCGTCTGGTCATTGACTACAGAAAACTTAACGAAAAAACGATTGAAGACAAGTACCCCTTGCCTCGAATCGAAGAAATTTTAGACAATTTAGGCAAGTGTTGCTATTTCTCGACCCTTGACCTTGCCCAGGGCTTTTACCAATTGGAAATGCACCCCAACTCCATAGAAAAAACCGCGTTCACAGTTAATAATGGCCACTATGAGTATGTCCGTATGCCCTTCGGTCTCAAAAACGCTCCTAGTACTTTTCAGCGAGTTATGGACAATGTTTTGAGAGAATACCTTCACAAAATTTGCTTTGTCTACATGGACGACATTGTAATTTTTTCAAAATCTCTGCAAGACCACATAAACCATCTAAAACTAATATTTCAAAAATTGAGGCAATACAATCTAAAAATTCAGCTGGACAAGTCCGAGTTCTTAAGGAAAGACGTCGCTTTCCTCGGACATGTAATAACACCTGTTGGTATAAAACCCAACCCTACAAAAATTTATGCAGTTCAGAATTACCCTATTCCAAAAACGACGAAACAAATTAAATCATTTTTAGGTCTTGTTGGCTACTACAGGCGGTTTATTTCAAATTTTGCAAAGGTTGTGTCCCCTCTAACCAAATGTTTACGCAAAGGTTCAAAAATAGATTTTAGCGACCCCGAATATGTTTCAGCCTTTGAGCTCTGCAAAGAGCTTCTTACAAACGCTCCCATTCTGGCATATCCAGACTTTGCTAAAAAGTTTACATTGACCTGCGACGCCTCCAATGTAGCAATTGGAGGAGTATTGTCCCAATCAAATCGTCCTATAGCATACTATTCCCGCACCTTGAATTCTGCAGAAAGAAATTATTCAGTAATTGAACGTGAATTATTGGCCGTTTTGAACTGTACCAAACATTTCAGACCTTAACTTTTTGGACAAAAATTCTTTGTCGAAACTGATCACAATCCCCTTGTTTGGCTTAATAAAATCAAAGAACCAAATTCACGTCTTTATCGTTGGAAATTAAAATTGGAAGAGTTTGATTTCGACATGTCTTACAAAAAAGGAAAAGAAAATCACGTAGCAGATGCCCTCTCAAGAATTGAAATCAATTATAACGAAATCGATCACTTAGATAACGCTTCCATGATCCCAAATACTGACGAAATTCCAGAAATAACTGAAGCAGACATAGAACAAATTTTAAACTCCCAGCTGGAAGAGTCAGATAATCCAAGATCAATCGATTCCGACACCCTTAACGCTTTAGGAGAGGTGATTACTGAAACAGAGTCCGAAAATACTGAAACGGTTCATTCGGTAGACGAAGATAATGGTAAAACAATCCCCATCACTGAACAACCTGTAAATAATTTTTCTACTCGCATTATTTTCAACACAGGCGAACAATATAGCTGTCGACTTACCAAACCCTTCAATAAGAACACCTTCAATGTCAATATTCGACAACAATTTGCTCGGGAAGATCTATCTAAAGCAATTAAAGAAATATTTAGACCCAACTCTGCCCATGGAATTTATTTTAGAGACCAGCTCCTCAGGAAACAATTTGTCGATCTTTGTAAGGAAATTTTCAATTACGCTGTAAAAATTGTCATCAGCAATACTTACTGTCGTGACGTTTTAACTGCTGAAAATCAAAAAGAACTTGTTTGGCAATACCATAACGAAACCCATAACGGCATGACAGAAACTTATAATCAGCTGAAATTAAAGTATTATTGGCCTAATATGAAAAATACGATAACCGAGACGATTAACACATGCGACGAATGCTTACAAGCGAAATATGAAAGACACCCTTATCATTTGCAAATGCAGGGCCCCCTTTTGGCCAAAAGACCATTCGAAGTAGTACACATCGACACCTTCACCTTCCAAAATTCTAAATTCCTGACTATCATAGATCTTTTCTCGAGATATGCTCAAGCGTACTATGTCAAAGACGGAACCGCCGTGACCATCCTTAATAAATTGAGACATTACATGTCACACCATAATACGCCCCAAAAGATCGTCTGCGACGAGGGAAGAGAGTTCCAAAATCGAACATTTAAAGAATTTTGTAAATTGCATAAAATAGAGGTTCATTTCACCACCGTTAACAACCCCAGTTCGAATTCACCAATTGAGCGATTTCATTCAACTATCCTAGAAAAATTGCGGATTATTAAATTAAAAAATCCTACTGATCAACCCGAAAATTCTATGATCACAGCAATTAGCATTTATAATCAATCAATTCATTCTTCCACCGGTTTCTCGCCTTTCCATTTATTGTACGGCCCATACGAAAATTTGCGCTCGATTGACTTAGATCTCACGATATTCGAGCAATATAATGAAAAGCGAAAACGCGAAATTTTGCCATTCTTTGATAACGTTTACCAGAAAAATCTCACAAAAGCTCAAAGAATTCTCGAAAAACGCAATGAAAATCGGGAAAATACCCCTGAACTAGACGGTCGAGAAGTATTTGTCGAGAGAAATAGACCCGGAAAAACAGACGCACCCTTTCAGAAAATCTCTGTTACGGCACAAGACAAAACAAAAATTATTGGGAAAACTGAGAAAGGGAAAACAACCACAGCTAATATTAAAAGCGTCAAACGATTAAGAAAAACGTCTCCTTCTTTGCAGGCTAACTCTCCTGTGGTTCCTGATGAACCCATGCCAGGCCCTTCAGGTCTCCAATATTAAGAACAACGGATATTTCGAAGAACCCCTTGGCCAAGCACACCTGGTAGACCACTATCATAACTTCCTTTTCTACATTAACATTTCACGCATTGAAATCAGCTTCAACCAAGCAGTTTCTAACTCTAGAAGTTTGCAACATTTAGCGATATCCGACAAATTAACGAATAAATTGTTTATTCAGCTTTCTAACGCATGCAAGGAAATCGAAAATCTATTACATAAGTTGAAATACCACAGAATTAAGAGAGCTCTCGTAAGTGTTCTAGGAAAATCAATCAAATTTATCACTGGCAATTTAGACGAGGACGACCTCCAAAACGTCAACGAAAATTTGGAGAAATTATACGCTAATCAAAAAGACGAATTAGAAAAAATTAATCAGTTAACATCATTTGCCAATCACCTCACAAAACGTTACTCTGAAGACACTCGTATCCTCTACGAAAACATTCAAAATACGAAGCAGTTCATTTTAAAATTATCTAATGTGTCTGACGCGAGACTCCTGTTACAAACCGAAATCTATCAAGTAAACTTGTTAGTAGAAAATCTGAAATTAATAGAACGATCGATTAGTTTGTCATGGGAAGGAACTCCAAATTTAGAATTAATCACAAATTCAGAATTAAGCGAAATTCAAGCACATCTAGAAGCCATCTACGATCCTCGACAGTTATTGCCGGCCAACAAAATTCACCTTTACGAAATTTTGAAAGTTTCAAAATTATCGACTCTTGGAACCGATCAAACTATTGTTTTTCTCCTTCAAATTCCCATTTTAAAACCCATCGTTGCAAACTACTCTCGCATATATCCGGTACCCAATCACCAAAATATTTCCATTATACCACCCAAGAAATACAGCCTGCTTTTCGACAACGTGACCCAATGGACCGACGAGGAATGCAAACCCATCGCCGAAACCATCCTCTGCAGCGAAAATCCCGTAAAAATGGACTGCAATCTAAACAAGATCACGAGTTGCTCCATGGTGCAGATAGTCAACGAATACGAAATAGCAGTTTTACTTCAAAACCGCCAAATTCTGCTGATAACACAACGAGAAGAAGACGTCGTAGAAGACTGCCACGGGCACATCACCCGAAGCTTGGTAAAGGGAGTAAACCTACTAAGTTCAGCCTGCCGAATAATAATTGGAACGAGCGTTTATGACAAAACTGGTCCCATATCTGAGATACCCACAGTAAATATCACCCTGCAGAATCTGTCCACATTTCAGGAGGTATCTCTGAAACTTAGCCACCTGCAAGAGCCCGAAGAACTACAATACGAAGCCAAGAAACTGGAAAACCACCCCGTGCACATGAGACCCCTGACACACATCATTCATTATTCCACCACTGGTCTCACTTTACTGATAATAGCCGCCCTCCTAATTTTGATAATGAAATTCAAGAAAAGACTGGCGGACCTATTCTGCAAACCACGGAGAATAATCCACGTCAGGAAAATCGTAGAATCTGACCAATCTCAACAACCCTCTACATCAGGACCTCCAAAAACGAACGAGGACGTTCGAACCTAAGGGGGGAGGAATTATGATAGACTCTTCTAAGGAGTCATCATTCTATAACACCGGAGTCAGCGTTTCCGGGGCTCGTGAACCATCCTGGGATCACCGACTCCAGTCAGTTTCCACCGAACGGTTCTTTAGGGCACAAGCCTTGCAACTTTCGTGGCCGAACTCAATTTATCAATTTTGTTAATCAATATTAAATTTGCTCAATCAATAATTGTAGTGTTTAGTAGAAATAAAAATTTTTAAAAACAGTTTCATCAGTTTGTGAAACATAACTATATATTATAAAATGATCAGCAACAAACTATTTAAAAATAATCAGTTTTAAATATTGAGAAGGAATTGCGGTGTTGCCATTTTCAGACGATCGACCCCGATTGTTCTCCAAATTCTGGATAAAAATATTGAAAAAAGGCTCTTCTGAACAGAAACGAAAAAGTTTTGAGGAATCTGTTATTATTGATCACTTTGCAAGACTAGTTTCAGTTAATCGATCACCTTGTTGATAAGTTGTACGAATAATTATTTACAATTTATTCCCATCTGTTTCATTGCTATCGCCACATTCTATATCCGGGATGCAGCATTTCGGGTACGGTTTATTGTAGTCATAAACCTGTCGACATGCAGGATTTGGGAGTTCTGTTAGAAAAACTCCGCAACTAAAATCTCAAAAATTAACTTATCCTTAACAGAAAATTTTCTTACCCAGCCCCGAATAATTCTCCAGAACCATCTGAAGCACAAGAAACCAACGAACACTTGCCTTGCGTCACTTTTTCTTCTCCTTTTGCCATATGACCAACTCCTTCCAAATAGCAGCCACTACCAACTGCAAGAAATTTTTCCCAATGTTCAATTTAATTTAGAAATAAGGTACCTACTTCGATTCTCGTGTGGCAAAGCATGCCACGTGGCGCTGTGGACTTGCACGAATAAAACTGCGAAAATTGCTAGCACTGCCGCTGCCATCGTCACAATTCGGCTGTATGTCTCGATATGTTTGCGTAATTTGAATTTAAATATTAGCTAATTAGGAGTTTAGATAAGACTGTTTTGATGCTCCTCTTGTGACCTACAAACGATGGACGCGAAACATGTTTTTGCAATTTAGAAGTACTTACAAAAAATTATTATTATTACATAAAGAGTGCACGGTAGGGCCCATCCATAGTTGTAATAGATCTATGGGTTTCACCTACCCTACTCATAGATTTGTTAGAAATTACCCTATTTAAAAGATCTTGTATACCTCAACTTTTGAACATATAAAATTAAAATATTCTTTGGTTTTTCAATATTATATCAAGGAAAAGCAGATAATTAATGATACGCATGCTCATCACACTCGGCTTTGCATCGCCATTTCGCCTTTAACCAGATTTATTAAATTAAACATTTTTTTTACTGCTGGTAAATTACGATAAAAAAAGTTAATTTGATTCCTTCTATCAAAATTGCCTGTGCCATTTCAGGTTCATGCTAAATCCAGTAACCTCATGTTTAATTTGAGTTAATAAAGTGAACATAAACAAAATTGAGAATATTTTTTACAAAAAAGCAATGTTTAGCACAATATTGAGTAAGATTAGATTAACCCAACTCATAAGTAAGTAAACATATGTCTTTAGTCAAAAACGACTAAATTAGATTTCAAACATGCATGTTTTATTTTTTTCAAACAAAAACTATTATCACAAAACAACAAATAACAGTAGCGATAATTACAAAACATGCTTTATTAAAGCTAGATCTCCATGATCTAGTATAACTCTTCTCGTCAATAATTATTGCTATAGAAATGTTCGTTTGCCATCAAGTTGTAGCTATTTGAGGTATTTTCTAGAATATCCTCAAAACGCACATTCATCCGAAAAGAATTTCTCAGAAATCAGTTTTGTTCGAATTTATAATTTTTGAGCTTTTCATCCTCTAAATTTTATCTCCCAAAATTGGCACCCCTTCACCCTTCACCTTCAACAGACTTGAAGGTTGTGCATAATAAGTATATCAAGTTTCAGTCCTTTACCCTATTCCATTTTCTGGTTATGCACAAAAATTTCAGTTCGCTATCTGCTTCCATTCTTAGGCAGTGTAAACGGACGATCGAGCGAATTCTCTAAAACTAATCCCTGCAGATGTTCTTCGGCAATAAAAAAAGCATCCTTTGCCTCTGTTGCAGTTTTCAGATCGGTGACGCATTTTACGGCAAAAACAACAATATCTCGATGATATTATTATGTCGATGACCCAGTTAGTTACTTGCGAAATATTCGCACACTACTCCCAACAGCCCCAAGCAGAATCGACTCTCCCCCAAAGTGGTTTGCACACCGGAAACTCCCAAAACCCACTTCCGGTCCCTTTTTAAAATTTGAGATAATTACCGGACTGGAAACTGCACACCAAAGAATAAATGGGGTGTGATCTCCGCGATGAAATATCGCTCCACATTGCAGGATCGATCGTTTTCTTTCGGGCGACAAAAACAGCCACGAGACCGCACATATTTAATTAGACGTCAGGAACTATGGACTAATTATGAAAACTTGACTAATTTGGTTAACTAGCGGCGAGTTTGTAACCATATCGATCATTATTGCAGGCCCTGGGCATTGCATAAGTGCCCCGGAGTTGCGGTGCAATTAAATGCGATTATTAATAACTGAAGTTGTGTTTGGAATGAGTTGTGTTGGAATAAATCGGGGGAGATTCACGACTGCTGATGTGCATTTCAGTTGCGTGATCTTGTTTCGAGCGGGTTAGTATCATCTCATCCCAATGACCAACTCATCCCATCTGACAACTCATCCCAGACCAACTCATCCCAGATCAACTCATCCCAAACTAACTCATCCCAGACCAACTCATCCCAAACCAAGTCATCCCAAAAGACAACTCATCCCAGAACGCAACTCATCCCAGACCATGTCATCCCAACAGACAACTCATCCCAACCGACAACTCATCCCAACAGACAACTCATCCCAAACCAACTCATCCCAGACCAACTCTTGCTTGTTATTGTTTGGGCTGTTCGCTTTAAGGTAGCCGCGGGCTAATATCATCTCATACAATTTTCCAATTCATCCCAGGAGACAACTCATCCCAAATGACACTACAACCCAGGTCAAAAACCTGACCAGACCTGAACTGCCCTAGCTTCTCGCACTGCAATACCGATATTTCGAAGAGTACTCGCTTTCGGCTCCGCATCGAACTTTCCACGGGCAGAATTTAAAAAAAATGTTATTAAAAAACCTGAACTGCCCTAGCTTCTCGCACCATTGCAAGACCGATATTTCGACGAGTACCTACTCGCTTTGCTCGCGTGAACCTTTGGGCGGGCAGAATTTGAGAGAAAATGTTATTAAAAAAAAAACCTGACCTGACATAGACCTGAACTGCCCTAGCTTCTCGCATTGCAAACCGATATTTTGATCTGGGATGAGTTGTCTGCTGGGATGAGTTGTCTGTTGGGATGAGTTGTCCGTTGGGATGACTTGGTCTGGGATGAGTTGCGTTCTGGGATGAGTTGTCTTTTGGGATGACTTGGTTTGGGATGAATTTGTCTGGGATGAGTTGGTCTGGGATGAGTTGGTTTGGGATGAGTTGGTCTGGGATGAGTTGGTCTGGGATGAGTGGTCACCTGGGATGAGTTGGTTATTGGGATGAGATGATACGACACCGTTTCGAGCATCGCTTTGGGGGTCGTAAAGCTCTTTTATGCGGACGATTGAGGACTGGAGAATGTAGCTAATACGGCCAATATCTTTTACATTATGCATTCTGGAGGGGGATGGGGCGAAATCGACAATGCAATTTGTCAAATTACAGAAAACAAATCGAAACAGAGCCAAAATACTATTTTTAAACTTCTAAGCTTTAACGCAGAAAGTTACTAAAATGGAATCGCCGAAAACATCAAATCTTTACGTTTTAGGGCAAAAAAATGGTTTTTGAAAAATAAAAATGTCTGTCTGTGCCGAAACTATTGAAGATATCGAGATGAAATTTCACGCACACGTTCCAGCGAACACTTTGTAGCCCAGATAGGATAAGATATTCTCTGAATATTCAGAAAATGTCCATTGCATATTCAGAATATACTGAATATAACGTGTTTGGCGCGAGGGGCCAACCACTGCGTTAGTACGCGGTACTCATTTGGATTTAGTCCGCTTTTAGTTCAATTTAGTCCGCTTTTAGTCCGTTAGTCCGATTCAGTCCTATTTAGTTTCATTTAGTCCAGTTTAGTCCGACTTAGTCCAGTTTAGTCCGATTTAGTGAAGGGCTTAGTGAATTTAGTCCTGTTTAGTCCGATTTATTTTGCGTTAGTCCGGCACAGTTTAGTGTTAGTACAAGATTATGTAAAATTGCTAGAACTTGAAAAAACCGTTTGAAGTAGTAGGCAACTCTTGATAATATTATGTAATTAGAAAAACCTCTTAGGAACCGCAAAGTGGACTTTCTAGAACTTGTTAGTGGCACTCTGTAAAATTTTGATTTTAATTATTTGGCGTTTTAGGATATTTTAGCATAACGGCGAATATTCCTCTTGCCTCAGTATAAACGTTTTCGAAATAAATTACTGGAAAATTGAGAGTCAAAAAGCTTCTGTCTTCATTATAGATATAAAGACGGACTAGGACTAGGCCCGACTATTGTAGAACTAGCATAACGAAATAATTATACTAAATCGGACTAGACTGAATTAAAGTGGACTAAGATGGACTAAATGAGGCTAGACTGGACTAAACTGAACCACAGCAGGCTAGGCTGGACTAAAATGGACTAGCCTGGAACAAATTGAACTAAATAGAACTAAATTGGACTAAATCGAACTAAAGCGCACCCATCTTTGAAATTTGGACGCGGTAGAGTACACATTTTGGGCGCCGCATGCGGAATTTAGTCCGATTTAGTCCAATTTAGTCCAATCAAGTTCACTTTAGTCCAATTTAGTTCAATATATCCCGGGCTAGTCCGCTTTAGTCCAGTCTAGCCAATTTATATTACTGTATGTTCAAGCAATATAGGTACTACCTACATAAAATAGCTAACTGAAAATTTTAGGAATGGGATACACTGTGTTTATCCCTGTATATTCATGTGAAAAATGGACATCCCATGAATATTCTCCGTATTTACATACAAGGAAATTATTTATCTTATAGCCATATGTACTACACATGTATATCAAAATGAAATTTATATGGAATTCTGGTGGATGTTGTACCAGGAGCCAACAAAGTGACATTTTGGATATACACATAATGTTCATGGGTTATTCCCAATGTAAAGTGTGAATATACATACAAGTTCACATGTTGATGGATTAATATCCATTGTTCATTTACTGTATGTGTTTGTGCTATCTGGGAGGTGATGATGTGATTTTGGTTCAAATCGGTCGATTTCATTATACCTATCCAGATTTGTACGTTTATATGGCGCCTCCCATACGTTTACATAGAGAGTACCTCCAATAAATCCGGAGAAAAAATGCGCTTCTTTTGCGAACGCTGCCTAAACGTTTAGAGATGGAACAAAATCTATACAGAAGAATTCTTAGCAACAAATAGATCTATGAAAAAGTCCGCGACAGCATATGATACAATAATTGTTTTTCTGTTTCAATTTTTTGTGAAAATTGGTTTGAGTGTTTGTTGTGGGCTACATTTCATAGATACGTATATGCTGTCGAGGACTTTTTGGTAGATCTTTTCTTAGCCAACAATTCTTTTATTTATGATTTTGTTATATGTTCAACCCTTGACGTGTACTCAGCGTTTACTTTTAAAATCGGATTTTTTCCGGACTCTCACGTGACGGTCTAAATAGGGTGAGTGGTTAACTTTTTAAATTCATTTTAGTGAAGGAGCACCGAGCGGCTCTCCACGGCATTGCAATAATTTCCCCAAACTCTGTGAAAAACTAGAAGTTTCTACCGTCTCCGAGACTGCCAATTTTTTTAGTAGAAGTGAAAAACTTCAATAAATGCAACGTTGTTAGGAAGCGTCATTAAAAAATTTCACTGTTTGCATTTTCAGGAAAGACTAGACCAACAGAAAAATCCTCCGGCGCATTTCCCTAATTGAATGAAAACTGTTTGCATTCACTTTATCCGCACCAAAAATTAAACTTTAAACTTAGATTAAGTTCCAGGTGTAATTTTCCTAACTCAATTTTTTGTTGCAGTAAAAAAGGCTCGTTACGTTGGAGCACAAGGTAAGTTGTTAATTTGCCTTGATGAAAATTAAACCCACATCGTACAATCCGTCCCCAACAACCCTTAACCTCTTGTCAAAATCCAAACGGTTCGATAAAAAATAAGGGCAAATCTTTTAAACCCTCGGGTTTTATTAAAGTTTCAATCTCAAATATAACGTGATTTGCGCCCTAGTTGAAATGTTCCCATGGTCACTCAAAGAAAATACACCCATGAGTACATGACCATGGGCATAGGCACATTTTGGACACCCATGGGCACGTACCTATGGGGATATAACCAAGAATCCCATGGTCATGAGCCCTTGGGCACCTTTGGGTATATCCCCATAGTCACGTGCCCATCCATGGGCACATTTTGGACACCCATGGGCACGTACCTATGGGGACATAACCAAGAATCCCATGGTCATGAGCCCTTGGGCACCTTTGGGTATATCCCCATAGTCACGTGCCCATCCATGGGCACATTTTGGACACCCATGGGCACGTACCTATGGGGACATAACCAAGAATCCCATGGTCATGAGCCCTTGGGCACCTTTGGGTATATCCCCATAGTCACGTGCCCATCCATGGGCACATTTTGGACACCCATGGGCACGTACCTATGGGGATATAACCCAAAGGTGCCCAAGGGCTCATGACCATGGGATTCTTGGTTATATCCCCATAGGTACGTGCCCATGGGTGTCCAAAATGTGCCCATGGATGGGCACGAGATATATTTGGGTACATCCCCATAGGCAAGTACCCATGGGTGTGCAGAATCTGCCCATGGTCACCTGTCCAAGAGAATATGCCCAAAAATACCTGTGGGAACGTGACCATGAGTGCCCAAATTTTGCCAGGGGTGGAGGAATGGTCATCTACTCATGGGTGTCCTATTTCTTTTGCCGATGTCGACGAATACCTCCAGATGGTATGAACGTACTCACAAGTGCAGATTGTTTTATTGGTATTTGATAGTATATCGATTATGGAATAATTTCTGCTGCCAGGATGTAACTTCTCAGAATCTGAAATTATGTGGTAATGAAAAATTCCTATAAAGTGAAAATTCAAGACATATCCCCAGCTAAAGTCAACTTTAAAGGCGGTTTGATAACTAATCGGCAGTAGTTATTTTCAAATATTGCTAAGCCAAAATATGTTTAAAGGAAACTTTAATTTTGAAGATGAAACAACGGAATACTTTTAATAATCAATTCAGTAACTTTGGGCCGATTTCATAATCAAATATCAAGTGTCCTTGCCTCTAGTACCATTTCAAAACAGCTGCTCCCGATTTGTCACTTTTAAAGGACCTTTAACGTTTATTATGAAATCGGCCCTTAAAGTAGTCTTTACCAGTTATTAACATTTCAGAAGTATATTCCCATAACATTTCATTTAGCACGTTCACATCAAAAATGTTTCTTAAGTTGTTTCAGAAGTGCCCCAAAAAATTAAGCACTTTTTCCCAGGTCCAATTATTGGTGTAATCCGCATGACCCCCTACATTTGTTTCCCAAGACGGTACTTTCTAAAAAGACATTCAAGCTAAATTTATTAAGCGAAAAGCGGGGAACAAGAGGAGAATTCAAGAGAAAATACATCCGACTTCTTAAACATAACCTCACACATGCTTACCTTAATCTTCCTCAATATTGGCACTCCCTTTGAAAAATTCTACCTTTCTAACTATTTCCACCATTTCCACGCACGTTTACATCAAGTTTCCACTCGTTTTCCGTTAAAATCACATTAAATATAATAATATAAAACAGAAACACTGAATCACTGGATGTCTCGCGTTGGTCACCATGGTGACCATGGTGACTAGAGATGGGTACTCAGTTGGTGAGTCGACTCAAATGAGCCACTCATCACCGGCAATGAGTGATTCAACTCACTCGCAAGAAAAGAGTCGAGTCATCGATGAGTTGAATTTTCGCTCGATTCAGCTCAAGACGCCAAGATCTAGTATTCAAATTCAACCGCAAACGCAGCGATCGACGTAATATTCATAAATGCCGGTGCCGCCTCAACTCAACTAAATAAAATATAGTATAGTTTACACTTTTGCTTTATTTAGTTTCGTCAGGAGAGTAGTTTCGCTAAATATGAGTCGAATCACTGAGTCAACTCACTGAGTCGACTAATCACTTGTGAGTGAGTTGACTGACTCGACTCGATTAAAAGAGTCGATCTGCCCATCTCTACCATGGTCACGGCACTTCGTCACGTGGGTGCTATAGTGTTCTACGTCCCGTTTTACGAATTATTCAGGAGAACAGATTAACGGCGCAACTTCGGGAAACGCGTAACAAGTCAGCTTTAAACCGTATTCTAGATTATAACGCCTTAAGTGATCGAAAATCACTTGTGGAACTTATCTGGGATAAAATATTTTGGATTTCCGTCGTTAAAATCGATTTTTTGTCTCAAGGTCAGGGATATAGACCACAAACTGCCTCACTTGCTCTAACTGATGGATATAGAACAACATTGTTGGGATATAGAACAGACTGATCAAGCCATAGAACGTGACACAGGATGGATATAGGATATTTTTTTAATTTTCAAAAAAATTTTACATAGGTATACATTACATAAATGATTCAAATTCCGTCAGATATTTATTACTTTGTAATAAATTATTAGTTCTTCCTTGTAGAAGTTCTTTTAGTTCCGGTCTTTGACGACGAACTAGCATCAGTTACGGTTTCTTTTTGAGTTTGCTTTTTAGGCTGAGAATTTCTAGTCATGGTTTCTTTTCGAGTTTCTTTTTTGGGCTGAGAATTTATTAAAGTTTTGTAAAATCGCTGAGCTTCTGGAGGCATTTGTGGCAACATAGCCCCAAAGCAGGATTTCTTGGCTTCCGTTACACCCACCTCTTGCAACAACTTCGGCACATCGGGAAATTCGTCGCCTCTTTTTTTTACGGAAACTTTTGTGATGTCAGCTTCAAATGATTCTCTGAACTGCACGGTAAATATTTCACTCTTTTCGTATTTAATGTGTTTTATTTTTGTGAATGGTATGTTCTTAAAATTCATTTTTTCTGTTGCCCTGTGATAGTCTAGATAATCCTTTGTTAGCATCTGAAGAACTTTGAACTGAATTTTCCACGTCGTAGGCATATGAGTTAAAATTCTTATCAAATCCATAGGTGTCCAAATCTCTAAGTTTTTTATATATTTCTCAATAGAACTGTGGGCGGAGTCGATCTCTTGTATGTTGCTGTGTCCTGGCTCGCAATACTTTTGCTCGATCGTTTTTAAACATCCACTTTCATTAGACAACAAGAAGTTCTGAATGGCACATGCCATAATGCTGTTTTTATTCTGTGGGACACAGCTGTCTGACCAGAGTATAATGTGTTCAATATTTGGTAAGTCTTTCACCACATTTTTCAAAATTTTAATCAAGGCACTGGCAATATGAGTTCCAGCTCTACCGGCCGCAAACTCATGCCAAATGGCACAATACACAACTTTGTTTGAACTGCAGTGGCCAGTTAGATTGTAACAATTCAATTTAGATTGATAGTAATAATGACCCACGTTTGCTTTAGGTAGGGGAAACACATTTTGCAGATCAAATGTTACAACACATGTATTCTTGTTGTTACTTCCCTTTGTGTAGAGCAATCTATCCCTTTGTCTTTCCTGATAACAAATACTTTTTGATTGCGTGTGTTTTCTATGTTTCTCAACTTCAGTCTGATTGGGCTGTTCCAACCTATTATAAGCTTCGCATTTGTCGCAAAGATCTTTTTTTGGCTTAAAAAATCCCAAATTATATTCATAATTGAATATTTCTCTATACATGTGATAAGTAACTGGCTTGTTACTTTGTGCAAGGTACAGATTGTACATTTTTGTGAGGTTCAGATCTCTTTCTAAGTATTTTTTTGATGAGCTAGCCCTGCAGTAGTGTGATTCTACTACTGGAAAAGATTCTATATGTCTTCGGACTTCATTCTTTGTTTCACCTGGTATTTCAACTTTAACATGTTTTCCCTTTAATGGTGGTTTCGGTGTGTTTGTTTCATCATGCTGTACTTTTTTGAAATAGTAATAAATCCTGTGTTTACTTATATGGAGAGTGTTCAAGAAAAATTCTTGGCATACGCGGATCTTGACATTATGGTACACCAAAGAGTAGATGTATGAGTAAGATTTCTTGCTGACTTCTTGTGTAGTGCGCTTTCTTTTTGATATGTGCCGCTCAATATGTTTAGAATAAAAATGGGCTTTTCCTTGGTCATCCAGTGACCAAAAGTGCTTATTAATAATTGTGCGCTCTTCATCTGAAATCTTTTTGGAACACTCAAAGTAACATTTGTCGGTCAAACATCCTTTTTCTCGTATTACAGCTTTCCTATCCTTGATAATGCCCTTATCACTTACGTACTCTTCCCCATGCTGGCATTTGCTTCGTCGAATATTTCTTTTCCACTTATTAGGGTCTCGTTTTCTTTTTCTGGTCTTTTGGGAACCTGCAGGTGAATCCAGACTATCACGGATATGACCAGCATCACCGTTTTCCCCTACTAACATTCTCATGTTTCCGCTGAAATCCAACAAAATTAGATACAATATAAAGGTCAAAAAACGCTTTACTTCTCTGGTTCTTGTAAAACTGTTTCAAAATCACCTGTATCACCGTTTGTTTCTATTAGGACCTCCGTTGTTCCACTAAAACAATTCACGTCAGATCAGATTGTCTTTCAATGTACTATGAAAAATTTTACTTGTTGATTTCTTCTAAAGCATCTTCGGTAATAATGATATCAATCGTATTTTTGGCGGGGACCATATCGGTAATTTGTTCGGTTGTGTTAATTAATTTGCTTTTATCGTTATCAAACTCAACGACGGCATTGTCTCTGAAAACGCATGAAACATTAAACTGAATATATCATGTTACCCATAATTACCTTGGTTTTATAACAACAACACTGACAATATTGACAGTTTTGTCTTTTCGAGTTTCTGTGATTCCCCTAGAAGAAAGGGAATACCTACCTAATATTTTTCCTATTTCGATTAAAAATGTACTATGCTTACGTGTCGATTAGTCCAGTTTCGGCACAATCAAAAATCGTCTCCATATTAATAATGTCAAAGTTATCTGCCTGGCCACAAACGTTGGATAACTCGCTAAAGTTAAACTTAGGTTAGGTTCAGATGAAATCATAAATTTAGCTAAACTTACTCCCATACCTCTGTAGGACAATCTGGTGGTTTTGGAGGTGGTGGTGAACTACTTCTTGAACTCATTTTTATTCAGTTAAACCGCAATAAGCACGAAAAGTTGCTCATCAATTTTAATACCTTGAAGAAGGGGACGTAGAACAAAAATGCACTAATACAAGACGTCTACTAGCCTCTAGATCTGGTTTAAAGGATATAGAACAAACGCGGATATAGGACAAAGCGGTCACCATGTATAGGCTTACGGATATAGAACAAAAAAGATGGCCGTGAATATAGAACAAAAAAGTATTTTTGCAAAACTGCGTTGTAGTAATGGGATATAGAACAATTTAATGATATAGAACACAAATGTTGGCAAATCTTGTCTTTGGGACAGGAGATGGAACAAAAGTGCTTCTGAAAACTCGGATATGGAACATAAAAGGTTGTTTTTCTTAGCGGATATAGAACAAGCTCGTCGAGACGAGAAAAATGGTGTATATAGCTCATTTTTGCACAAAAATGGATATAGAACACTATAGCACCCACGTGACGACTTAACAAGCGTTGGTTGTTCTGACCACGTGACACTCCTGCTTACTCGGCGGCTATTTTAAAACGACGAATGCAGGAATTCAGTTATGAACGATTATAAAACGTTAAATGTGGTATTCTTATTCATGTTTATTATTGGCAGAAATTGGTGTCTAGGATCTACGGGGTTGAACTATTGGCGTAACCCCCGGCATTAACTAAATTATAATAATTCGGATTAAAATATAGGTATGTAGGTACTTTTTTCCAATAAAGGTCATGTTCCATGTGCGATTATTCGCATATCTTTTTAAGATAGGTATATCGCGATTTCTAGGGTATTCCACTAGATATTGACGGATTTCACTAAAGAATTCAAGAAAACTCCCCAAAAATCGCGATATCTCCCAGAAAAGGTGCGATATATCGCACATGGAATATAACCTTTATACATAATAAGTACCTACACTGTGTCGTTTTAGATGGGCACCGTGTCATATTTTGGTTACTTTTAGAGGAGGGATATAGATTTTTGTACTGCTGATGTAGACCCTTTATGAGATGCATCTTTTGAGGTGCACTCGAGTGCAAGTGAATGTTGACGATTTGTCAAAACGAGTAGGTATGCAATGGCGAATGGAAATACATTGGAATCGTTTACTAATTTTGACAAATCGTTGACACTCACTTGCACTCGAGTGTAGATATCTGACCTTATTCTCAATTGGTCAACTCCTACTGAGGCAACCTCGTGTATAGGACCATTATATTTTTCAATATTTTAATTACGTCGCGATCAAGATATCGAAAAAATTTATTGGAATAAAATGTTGCAATCCGATTTTGACTTCCTTTGCCGAATTTTAATTACAAATTAGAATTTTGAATTCTCTAAAAGAATTTTTCGATTTTGTCCAGTTACGCTGAAGATATCGAAAAAAATATTTAAGTAAAAGTTGTTCAGTAGTCAACTTTGACCTCATGTAACCGCTTTAAATCAAAATCAGCAATTCAAGTTTTTGTAAATTGAGACGTTTCCTGATTTTTCTAAAATTAAAGAAGCGAATTCTGAATTGGAACTTGGCATATGTGGTCAATACATGATTGTAAACGATTTATTCTTATGAACTTTTTCGATATCTTGATCACGAAGCAAAATATATGCATAAGATAGGTAATCTTAGAAAACTATTGCAAATTATGGTGGGCTTAATATTATATATCCAAATATGGTTACGATTCATAAGGGGACTTGCAGTGCACATTATGTTCATGTACCATGAGTACCCAAGAGGTGAGTTTGTGGGTCATGGGTACGTTCCCAAAACTTCGACCTCACCTTGGTCACATACCCAGTATGTGCACATTTCGAACCCATGTGCCTATGGGCACATTGTAGGTGCTCATGGGTCCATCAAAGCTACCATGGGTATATGCCCTTGGTCATCGGCATATTCCCAAAATGTTTGGTCATATCCCCATCGTAACCATGGTCACTCTTGGGAACTTTTCAACTAGGGCGGTATCCCATGTAATGTTAAAGGCTTAGCGCTGGATTACACGAGTACTACGAATTTAATTTTTTATCGGGATATCGATCCTTGTTGGGTTCGCCTTGCCAGTTTGAACTGTTTTATCAAGTTGGGATTTGTTTTTTCCGAGTTATTTATTTATAGATAAGTCGGATATATCGGGCATCGGGCTTTGTAGTCAGTAGGTCAAGAATTGTCACATTGCCGTTGCTTCGTCAATAATTTACTCATTCTCCTAATTCTATAATGGTTTTGTTTTGTCTCTTGAAGTTTTTTTTTCACTTTTCTTTCGTTTAAAGAGCAAACGAAAACAAAAATGAATATTTTTGGGTTACATCACTACCTAAGTATTTTGGTTTTTATAAAAATTTTACAAGCCCCCTAGTTTAGAAGATAACGGTGATTTCTGACAGTAGCTGGAGATCAAATCAAGAAAAGTATGAATAATTTGACACCACTTTTCGCTCAGTTGCCTTTCGTGGTATTTTTGCAAAAAATGTTAGGTATTATTTCTAATACCTTCTGGAAAGGGACTAATTTGGGTGAACTTTTTTTTCATCCAATAGTCACTTCTATCTACAGTGAGTCGTTGTAAATACGCCCGATCAGACTTGGGACTTGACATGATTTATGACCGCGAATAAAAAATAAAAACTAGCAGGCAGTTAATGTAGGTAGAAACTGTCTTTTAAAAATACCTATTCAGACTTTAATGCACTTTCTCGTTAATTGGCTTACTACAATAGGGTCATAAATCATGAGAAGTAAACACAAACCTCAAGATGTGTCTTTTAAAAATGGACGTGAAAATTATAATAATTATTATTGTTTGCGTATTTTAGCAGAAATTGGCTTTGTTTAATATTTATTTAATATTAATAAAAATCGTCTATTTGGTATAGTTTTGATAGGTTAAGTTTCTAAAATGTCCTGTTGCCAGCAAAAGCCTCGGAGCGCCATATGCTGCCGGCAATGGTTACCTGACTAGGTATTTTTAAACGATAGTTACAGTACTTTCTCTATACAGTGTGTCCCCGAAGCTGCGTAAGAGCCTATATTCTGAAAATTGCGGGAGTTCAATAGCTTTCAAATGGAAATTGATTGAGGTGCAGCAATCAAAAAATTCGATATTGAGATTAAATAAAAGATTGTAAGATGTTGCTGTGTACAGAAATAACAAAAAAAGAGAAAATAACACTTTATAACATTGCTTTAAGTAGGCAACAGCTTAATCACTCTTATTAGTTGAATCCTCATAATTTTCGAAAAGGAGATTTTTTGTTAGATTGGATCCAGGGGTCTGCCAATACCGGTTACGGCGTTCCAATTAAAAGGAGCTACCCCAAATATTTCGTAAACCAAATATGGTCAAATTTAAAATTACATTAGGACCCTTTATGATATATCATTTGAAAGGGTTTGAAATTATCTGTAAACTGATGTAAGAATTTTTGAAATCCACCTACTCGTTCAAAAGTTACATTGAAAGACATGAGCTGGTTCCGGGCCTAGAAATCCT
Organism: Pycnomerus fuliginosus; assembly: GCA_963924575.1. Lineage (NCBI taxonomy): Eukaryota > Metazoa > Arthropoda > Insecta > Coleoptera > Zopheridae > Pycnomerus > Pycnomerus fuliginosus. The sequence goes on along the minus strand of OZ004624.1, from coordinate 8,244,192 downwards.
TCAAGTTTACGCTGTAACTTTTGAACGAATCTATGGATTTAAAAAATTCTTGCATTAGTTTACAGATAATTTCAAACCCTTTGAAATGATGCATCACAAAGGACCCTAATATAATTTAAAATTTGACCAAAGAGGGCACTAGAATTGAACAAATATCAAAAATTGTTACTGCGTTAGATTGGCAATGAAATTAGCTTTCAAATGATGTATCACAAGTGGGGGGTTGCTGTTTAAAATTTTGAAGTGGGGGTAGGTGAGGGTTAGGGGGTGAGTTTTGAAATTTCGCCAAGGATGGATTTAAGTGTCCCCCTCCAAATAAAGATCGACCTGTCCGAGCGAATTTTCATATTTTATTTGGTTTACGAACTATTTGGGGTGGATCCTTTTCATTAGAACACCCAGTATAGTTATGTTTAGAGACCGGATTTTACGATTTTTGACTATTTGTGGGCATTACAGGCACATTGCTGAGTCTGAAATATAAGTATGTTTTTGGAAAAATTAAGCCATTTGACACCTATTTGTTATTGCCTAAAATGCCTATTTTAACATTTACGACGTAAACGACTATTTTCGGACTAATCGATCGATTTTAGGTGCCTAAAATAGGTTTTTTGCATTTTTTGCTTCTATTGTCGAATACCTCTCTAAAAAAATTAAAATTCTCTTTTATCTGAAAAAACATCAAAAAAGGCCCTTTGATGACACTAATTTTTGCTCCAAGTTTCAAAATTGCAACATTTATATTTTTCTTCTTTATATTTACATTTTCGAAAAAAATGTTGATTATGTTAAATATAAGTACCTAATTGATGACCTAATTCAAAATTAAGCATTTTAATAATGTTGGGAAAGTGAAAAATTAATTTTTCCGGTCAATTTTAGGACCGGAAAGTCAACTTTCCCGGACTAGTCCGGGAAAGTGAAATTTCACCGGAAAATTCTGGAAAGTGAAATTTCACCGAAATATTATGGGTTTTGTTATCCTGTTAATTTTTACCAGGCTCCTCACATTTTTCAGTTTAGATAATTTGCATTTAAAATATTTGATGTCACAGAAAATATGTTGCGAGCACCTAAAAAATTTAATACGTAACTCACATGTAAAGTGTCCTTCATAGACTCGCAGGCTTTCCATACTCTTTACGGAAATAATTATTTTGTAACCTATTTGACATGTTTTAACGACCTGTATTAGGCACCTATTGCGAATTTTTAACGACCCAAAAATCCGGCCTCTAGATGTTATTGTTGTAATTTTCATTTGTTCAAACTTTCTTCACATTTTTCACTATTTTTGACTTTTATTGTATTTCAGTAGATATGCAGGCGTGGGTTAAAATGTACAATTACAAGAATACCAACAAGTTTTCATTATTAATATTATTATTTATTATTTTAACATTGGTTTGACAAACCGTCCTGTATAAGAGATAGCCTCAATCAGTCTGTAAGCTTTTTTTTTACGCAAACATACATTTATTTAGTGATTATAAATCATTTCAAGCCCCCTGTCTGTATTAATTTTGAATGTCTTCACAATGGCTCAACATATAAATCATCCTGTAGGAATATGTATGTCTCTGAAACGACGGCGGCTCAACAATTAATTTTCAGCCAATCGTGCAAGCAGTAAAAATTTGAAAAATCATACATCTGAAGAATGTTTTTCACGACTCAGTTAATATTTCAAAAGTTGTTTGTTTATTTTGCAGATACGTGAACAGGAAAATTAAAAATTAACATCAATTGCGCTGTTAATGTTTGTAAAATTCACCTGAAACTAATTTAATCAAATAAATCGTATTAATTACGAAATTTGTAACGAATACGAACTTTTGTGCGTTTTTCGTACAATGAATGTGAACTTGAAGGACGAAGTTATTATAATTGTGGACCTCAATAAGGGGGGGAGGCGTTTAACGTTTGTTGTAGGACAAAAATGCAAGAGGCCCTTTTTGTTGCAAATTTCGTAGACAATAGGATGCACTTGATTAAATTAGTTTCAAGTGAGTTCTAGAAAATTCCAACAGCAATGAAAGCTGACCCAAAGAAAACATTCATTTTTTTCAAATTTTTAGTGCTACTACAAAATGAATAGTAAGGATTGGTAAAACGAATGCCAAACTTTAATGGTTCGTACAGAGCAAAGGACTGATTTGTCGGCTTTAGTCTGCTTGTAGAGAATTTATTGCTCCATAAAAAAGGTAGGAAGAAAGAACGCCTTGTTGGTCTATCTTGCTTAGTTTTCCAGATATTTACGAAAAACCAGAAAAATTTTAAAATTGCTAAAATAAGATATTAGAGACTATTTTTGTGGTCCATCTAGCATAGTTGAAGCCCGGATGAAACAATTTTTTTGGCTGACTCGCCTACAAAATACAATAAAAGATTCAGGAATTAACGATTACAATTTTTTGCTGTTGAACACTTAAAGGACTAAACTTACCCTTTCTCTTCAAATTTTTTGTGTATTTTAATTTCATAAAAGTCATTTTAAAACTGTTTTAGCGTCATTGAAAATTTGTGACTTGTCTTCTAGTAGTACAAGGATGCGACTAATTTCTACGGAGATTGTATGCCCTCGATAGATGATGAAAATAATAATTACAGATAATATAGTATTACACGCGAGAGAAAATTTGTATGCAAATCCAGGTCGAAAAACATCTCATCCAGAACCTCGGATAAATAAGACAAAAATAACTTCATACATCATTATCCTTCCTCGTTCCTAGGCGGAGCTCGGAGACTTCCAGTCTAGACAAGCTACCACCATGACCCAAATCATCCTCCCCCTCATTTTTTTATCCCTCGGTAAAATAAAAATACTCATTATTTGTTCCAGCATCGCAATTCAACACATACGTAACTCTGATTTTCAGAACGTCAAATCAACTACTGTGACCGTAAAAGGAGCGACACCATGCTGGGAGCAGGATTTTCTTTTGTAGGTATAACCATCCCTCGAGCTTTCGCAATGAGATAATTTTTTAGCGAAACCAACAACTTGAACACCGGCTTGTTGATAGAGGTATGGAGCAAAGGGATGATTTGGGATCGCGCCATGGGATACCACTGGATACCTCTACACACCGTGCAGTATTCAAACGAGGTAAGTAATCTCCTTACGATTTCATTTAGAATCCACCGACGTTAATGTGATTACTCGAGATTAGAGATATAATCTGTTGGTAAATTAATTGAACCGCCTTGGATTGCACTGAAAAATCCTGGCGGCTCTAATGGAACGTAAATTTCATAACCGGTAAAATTGTCTGGATCGGGTTAATCTTTGCTCGCTTCCAGGCGGGTTGCGTGTGTGTCGGGGAGGTAATCTGAAACCGGCTAATGAAAGGAGCATCGATTACTCGTTACTGGAGTGATTTTCTGCTAATGGTTCTAGGCGATGAGGGGGAAAATTCAAAATATTAACAGTGGGGTTTTAGGTGTTTGTCTGTGGAGGGATTTAAACCTGATTAGTGGTTTCACGGTAGAATCTCTGATGAATGACATTTTGCAAGAGATTTAGTGGGAGCAGAGAGACAATCTCAACATATTTCTTACTCTTCGAAAATATTAAGATTTTGGCTCAGATTCTTCTTAAGAATTTCTCTGTATGTATTCACTGTTCATCCCTTCTCCTTTTCCCTGCTGTTGTTCCACTCATTGCTTCTTTAATCCTTTTTATTTAATCTTGTTTAATGAAAATAAGAATAAAGAAAACATTTTACACTGAAAAATATCAATAGGTAAACTAAGTCGTTATACTTTTGTCAAGAGTTTTCTTGTGTCTTCCGTCTTGGCTCTTCTTCTGTTATTCTTCTCAATTTATTAACTAGTCATCCGCTTCCTCTTTGTACTGGTGGTGTCTATCTCATTGGCTCTTTGGTCCTTATTTAGTCTCGTTTAAAGAGCAAACAAATATTTCATTGATTATCTTATACATTAAGTATTGAACCAATCCAAAGCTAGATTTTGTTTACAGTAACCAACCAGTGATAAGACGACAATCACAGTTCAAATCAACTGGTAATCCTACGACATTTAACACAACTGTGTGCAAAAATTAAAATATACTCAAAGTAAACATTTAATCAGATTTAGAAAAAGATACCGTTACCAGATTTGTACAGAAAATAGGCTACTTGCACATTTCGTAATTTCGGGATATTTTAATGTAAATGCATCAATAAAGATACAAGGAATCGTCAGCGAACATCAATTTTATTTTAAAAACGTTCGTTTATTTGTAAATAAATAAATAATTCAGAAACGCCGTTGTACGACTTGTGACGTCATAAATCGTACAGCGGATGCAATCTGACAACAGTTTATTTGAGGGTGACGTTTAATAATTAATTTGAAAAGTCAGCCTTGGCAGTTGACAATAAGAGGGATCAAAAGTGACCTCTAACTTTGTAAAAGGAGGTAAGTACAATGTTATTAGTTGTTTGGGTTGGCATCTTGTACCTTTGTACCCACTGGCAAAGAGTACTGGTGACTACTATAAAATATTTAAGATTTATGAATGAAAGACGTCGGGTCAGGTTAGACAGCGACGTTGTCACATGTAAGAAAATTATGTTCGAATGGCTGGGCTGGTCTTTTGGCGGGAAGTTTGGAAATGCTACTTTCTCATTTTTTTTTGAGCTCCACCGACAAGATATTGGAATTTAAGGTATCTGGAAGGATCACATATATCCCGAGCTTCAATTTAACATCAAAAACAAAATTGATGCAAGATGCCTATTGTTGGCTAATTTTAAACTGTGTGGTATCTTGTTATAATTACAACAAAGTCACTCGCCGGAATGTAAATTTGTAGCACTTTATAATATTCTCCTAAAACTCAGTACTCACGAGCCAACAATAGGAACTTAACATTATTTTAAATGTTATAATGCGGTTAAAATAAAATTCAATCGCCGTAATCAGCTGTAGGTATATATAAATGTTTAAATCTTGTTGAAAATAAATAATTTCGCTTCTATTTTGTGACGTGAGAGTCAGTTGACAAGTGACTGACAGCTGACAGCGATGATCCAACATTTTTAAACTATCTGATGCCAACGTACTTTGGAGCTACTTCAATACTTTTAATTTATAAAATAATCTGTAAAATATGATTCGTCGTCTCTTGATTGCCTTGTTGAGTCCTCATGGATTCACTACTCGTCAATGGTATGTAGATCTTTTTCGGTCCTAAAAAAAATCTACCACTTTGACTCGTAGTTCAACCATTCGGACTTCAAACCTGCGGCAATCAAGAGACGACTTATCATATTACTAATGATTATTTTTTGAATGAATAAGGCGCCAACATTTTTTTTTATTTATTTATTTACCAAAACATCAAAATAAAAGAAAAAAGTACGATAATGATACCAAAGGAAAAAATGCAGCAGAGAAGCGGCTGGAACCTCCCCATCGCGTGGATCTTTGTATTCTGTGTAGATGGTAGTCAATTCAACAGAATTTTTTTTGTGCTTATCATCTGTGACTAATTTCGCAATTTTCTGACAAATACCGACATCACTTCGGACATCATCCATCACATTTGACAATATTTTCCTTTTAAGGTTAACAGTTTGCCACCCGTTTGACAATAACTGATACTTTATGTCATCCACTGTCAGCCTGCTCCCTTTTAATGAAAAAGATTTTTTTCTCTATTTTCCACTGAAATGGCAGAAACTGTGAATACATTTTTAGAACCAGAATTTGATCGTCTTTCTAATGGCGACATAAAAAAGGAGGCCTTGTTTTTAAAATTTAAAGTTGATATGCTTAATTGGCACTTCCTGTGGACCAATTGCTTCCAAAAGCCTTTCAGGTCTTCAACGGGTCACCCAATCTCTATGTAGCAAATTTCAGCCAAATCGATTCACTAATTTGGGCTATATTGTATTTTTAGTGTTATTACAAAATTTCGATTTTTTGACCCAAAGAGCACTAAATGCGAACGAATTTTGTCTTATTTAAAACCAGAATTTGATGACCTTTCTGATGGTGACAATAAATCTTTCAAAAACTTGTTTTGGATGGTTAAATGAGTGAATAATTTTAAATTTGGAAATTGGTGTGCCAAAACGGCACTTTCCGTGGGCCGATTGAATCCAAAATTTGTTCAGCTCTTCGACGTGCAATACAATCCGCATTTGCAAAATTTCAGCCAAATCGGTTCAGGGGCTTGAGCTGTACCGCGATTTGAAAGTCCGATAAAAATCAATTTTTTTTATTTTTGGTCAAAAGGGCACTGAGAGTGAATACATTTTTAGAAGCAGAATTTGAAGGCCTTTCCTAAAGTGACGTGAAAAATGGGGGTTTGCATTTAAAATTTAAAAGTTGATGTGCCAAAATGGCATTTCTAGTTGTACGATTGGCTCCAAAAGCTTTTCAGATCTAAGTTGGATTATGAGATGCCTACGCACCAAATTTCAGGCAAATCGGTCTAGTAGTTTTGACTGTGGCGTGTTTACAAACGTACGCACGTACGTACGTACGTACGCACATACACACAGACACATTTTTAAAACCACTTTTTTGGGTTCCTGAGACCTCGAAACGTGAAGATCTGGTGCTATCTCAAATTCGAAAATTTTAGTGATTGCAGTAACCTCCCTTTTTTTATAAGTGGTGAAGTGGATTGGGGAGGTTAAAATGTTCAAGTTTTGGTAAAAGGAGATGTGTTCAGCTCTCCCAAAACAAATTGGTGACTGTTCTTCCACACATCACCTGCCGCAATTATAAGCAAATAGAGCGAAAACAAGAGAAAATAAACTGTATTTATAGTTTATTTTTCTCTTATAATAAATATTTATGCACATCTTTATTCATATATGTATGTATACGCATATGCACACATATCAGACACTCCACACACCACAATAGAATAGAACAGGGCATATAACTATATGCAAAAAGAATGGGCCCGAGAATGGGTCCTTGAGGAACGCCGGATGCAACAGGCAACGCTTTAGATATATGATCGGCAATCTTTGTTGCTAATTTTCTGCAAATAAAGTAATTTTTAAGTACTTCCGAAGATGAACCGTTTAAGCCGAAATAATAATGCAAGATAGATAATAAAATATCGTGATCTTACAGTGTCAAAATCTGACTTTTCCAAAAATTGCTCTAAAATATGCATTCTTAGATAGAATCCCTAATGAATTACATTTTAAGAGAGATTTAGTGAGATTTAAGCAATCTCAAAGTATTTGTTCCTCTCCCACCTCTCTTCCTCCTCTGGTTTTAAATAAAGAAAATGTATTCACAATTATTGCCCTTTAGGCAAAAAAAATTATATCGACATCAATACGTTCGTACTTCAGCAGGCTACTAGGCTACTAGGCCGATTTGACAAAATTTGGTATACAGGGTGTTGCCAATTTCAATGTCGCACTATTGCATCCTCCGAAACTGCAAGAGATAGAAAGTCGGTCAGATTAGATAACAGTTGCTCCTTTTAAAGGTGATTAAGAATCTGCAAATAATTCTTCGATATCTTGATTCGCTCCTGAGTTATTCCAAAAAAACTGAAAATTGATATTCTAAAGATAAATTCATAGCTTATTCCTAACAGTTGATGATATTTAAATGAAACTTGGGCTAGGCGGTGTACTTTTACATTTTGTTCCTAAGTTTGGGCTGATTATACAAATGATTTACACCAAACTTCAAATTTTGCCGATCTGTCAAAAAACTCGAAGTTATGTGACGATGTTAGCCTTAAAATTAAGATCTTTTTCTTCTTCTTTTCTTTTTTGTTGGCCTCATAGCTGCTAGGGCTACTCGGCTAATGAAAAGGAAGATGTCAGGTTGTCAAACATTACAAATTAGTCACAATGACAAGTCGAACTTCATGACACTTACTTTATAGTACTAGAGTACTGTAAAGTGGAAAATACACGATTACTTATAGTGCTAGTACTGTAAAATAAACACTTTATGGTACAGTCGGGGACTTTGAAAATGCCCACCCCACGGCGACGAATCACTTGGTCGACTGGTGCTGCCACGCGGCTAATGTGTGCTAACCTGTCAGGCAAACGTCAATCAAACCGCAACGATGCAGTCGACCAAATGAATCGTCGCCGTGGGGTGGGCTTTTTCATTGTCCCCGACTGTACTAGTATTGTTATTTTTCAATTTTACAATTTCTTTGATTTAGGATAAAAATTTTCGCATGATTACCTACAATAATCCACGCTCGTACTGAAAACTTGTAGGTACTGAAACTATGGAACGCCGTTTTGCTATTTATTCACAGAGACATACAAGTTTGTGTGATGTACTTCTTAGCATCAATGAAAACAAAACCCTACAGCCCATGAAACACACTTGCCTACATATTGCTCTAATTTTATCAATATCGTCCTATTGTTTTGTACGAAAACTTCGAATATTGTAACGTACTCAGCTGTAGATGATTAAGAAGAAAGGAAGTAAGAGCTTATACTATACTTTCGTCCTTTTTCCTCCCACTAAAAATCTGTTTCCTTCCTTTTTTAACTTAAGTAAGAACATTTTGATACTTCTTGGTATTCGTAGGTTCCAAGGGGTAATAATTGCATGTTTACCACACCCCCTTAACGATTTTGAGCAATGGCAAGGGTAATTCAATATTTACAACAATACATGATGATATCTCTAGCTTATGCTATTAAGGTATTGTAGGAAGTAAACACTAATTTCCACACAAAATACTGATATAATTTTTTACAGAAGCTAGATGATAAATTTCTTCAACTAATTAAAATGTTAGACAAACTTTCCGACATAAATAATTAATATGTATTGATGTTAGACGAATCATGAAGTAAGAGAAGGTTTTACACAAGAATATATTTGTTCCTAATTTTTGCAAAACCATTCATTCGTTTGTTGAACACTACCTTGAAGTTGTGTCAAAATGACATGAATTTCTTCGACACTGAGGTACTGTTAATATCCAAGGCAAAGGCTTTTAACTTGTGCAGTGCAATACCATCACAATGTATTTTGCATCGAGACATAAGGTTTTGTCTTAATTTAAAAGGCATTTTTCGAATAGCCCGGCCCTATATGGAAAACATAAATCAAGGATGAATTTAAAGTTATGTATTGCTGCAAAAATTGAAAGCAACACATGCATGTTGTTTTAATTCGAACTAATTTTTGCAATACACCCGGTATTGTGTTAAATGTGGCGATTAATGTAATAGTCATGCTTTGCTACAAATAATTTAAAGCAATCCATACATATTTCTAATTCTTACAACTCCCGGGTATTGTATGAAATATGGAATTATTGCAATTGTCATGTGTTGCTGCAAATGATTTAAGGCAATACATGCATATTGTGAATTGTTACAACACCCAGTAATTGTATTAAATGTGGAATTATTACAATTGCCATGTATTGTTGGAAATGATTTAAAGCAATATAGACATATTGTTTTAATCCTTACAATGTCCAGTTGTTGCTTTACATCTGGAATTATTGCAGTTCCCAGCTACGTTAAAGTTACAGTTAGTTACAGCAATAGTCACCTATTGCATATTGCATGGAATTTGAGCAATACCCGGGTATTGTATTAATAGCGTCCTGCATTTAGCCCAAGGCCAGCGCCCCAAATTTAGGATATTTCGTTATATCAGGTTGGGTACGGCGGAGATAGACGGCGACGGGCGACGGCGTCGGAAGGGGAAGGGCGAGTCGTGAGTCGTGCACGTGCACGACTTGCCCTTCCCCTTGAAGCCGTCGCCCGTCAAAGTCTATCTCCGCCGTCACCAACCTGATATAACGAAATATCCTAAATTTGGGGCGCTGGGCAGGACGCTATTAATACAGGCGCCACCCCTGCAAGCGTACTATGTGCAGAAGCCACGCGCACATCTTCCGTCTTTTTATACTAGAAACCCTTATTGTCGACCCGATCGGTCGATCGGGTCGTCAATTGTCGTCGATCGAGTCGACAATTGTCGAGTGTGAGTCGACAATTGTCGATCGGGTCGACAATTCCTTATTTCCATATCCCCACTCCAATGAGAACTGTCATATTTGACATTTGCTCTTAGGACAACCATTCTATTCATTTTACGTGGGGGTAAGGTGGTTTTTAATAAAATTCTAATAATTTAATTGATAAATCGCCTTATTCCGGTGCATTTTGAGTGCCAAAGTTGTTCCTGGGAGATTTGCAACAGCGTTTGATTGCCAGAAAGTTTTAAAATTTAAATTTTATTGGTTTATGGCATATTTGAGGTTATGACGAAAATGAGTAATTATTGATAATATTGCATAATATCTAACATAAATTGAACGATAATGCCCTCCTTTTGTGCAGTGGTACCCTGCATGCCAAGGGACATGCGAAATGTAGACAAGTTTGTTTAGTTTGACATCGGAGAAGGATGTTTGTGGTGCTATTAAATGTACAGATATAGATATAGAGTAAACTATCACACAGTGTGCAGTTAGTGACAATAACTATTTCTACAGATGTTATGGGTTGAACATGGTTGAACACAGTGTTCCTTAATCTAACTGACCTTAAGATGCATATCAGGCATATATGCTACTTACTCCGCTATTTCTTATGGCAAATTAAAGAAACTTTTTTCTAGATTTCGCATGCCCGTATTGGAGCAGCCTACCACTGCACAAAATGAGGGCATTATCAATCAATTTATGTTAGATGTTATGCAATATTATCAATAAATTACTTGCTTTTGTCATAACCTCAATTATGCCATAATCCAATAAAATTTAAATTTTAAAACTTTCTGGCAGTCAAACGCTGTCGCAAATCTTCCAGGAACCACTTGGCCCCTCGAAATGAATTGAAATATGGCGATTTATCACTTAAATAATTAGAATTTTATTAAAAACCACCTTAGCCCCACGTAAAATGAATGCAATGGTTGTCCTACGAGCAAATGTCAAATGTGACAGTTCTCTTTGGAGTGGGGATATGGAAGTAACGAATTGTCGATCGTGTCAACAATTGTCTATTGCGAGTCGACAATTGTCGATTGAGAGTCGACAATTCTCGATCGGGTCGACAATTTTGTATTAAGAAGCGAATGTTAAAAATGTGGCCCCTCTACGCCTTCGTAGATGAACAAAATAAATAAATAAAAAAACTTTGAATCTTTAGGTAATTGCTCATCTGCGCAGCACAGTTTTCCAGTCGCAGTAAAATAAATGATGATGATGATGATCAGTGGCGGCTGGTCAGGGGCAGCAGGTACAGCCGGGCTGTACCAATGCGCAGTCCTCTCCTTATAGCTTTAAAAAATTATTTTACGTTCAAAAAATTATGGTTTTAGGAGTTTACTTCAGCAAAAATGCGTTTCCAAGTTCTTTACATAATCGACAATCTTTTATACTCCGCTGATTAGTGGAGCGTAGGCACTCAAGCATCCCTGGGACGCCGGGGCAGCCAGCAGACCCTGCCATACGGGAACGTTCTCCCAAGCGTTTTAATAAAACACATACGCGCGCGCTAACTTGCGTTTACAACTGAAGTGGACGTCTAAAGCAACAGTCGTGGATAGATTCACTCAAGTACAGCTAGCATACCCTATGGTGGCTGCTAGCGCGGCGATGGCTCTGGCAATGGTCAAATGCATATTAATCCCATCCCATTGATTGAATTATCGGGATTCAGGACTAACTAATCAACCCAGTAATTAATTTAGACTATAAAAGTGTGAAAATAAATTAGATTGAGATATTTAGTTTGATAATTTCATGACGAACGTTGGATTTTTCATTCTAACTTCTAACAATAATTCTGAATTATTTATCGGGAAAAGTTATGGAATATTGAAATAAAATTTAAATTAACTGTTCCATTTTATTTTCAAATTCCCTCAAAAAGCCTATCGAAAAGGTTGCTTAAAAACCCCACTGCCAATCATGCCTCTTATCCTTACACAGCGATGCACTGAGGCCCGGGTGCAGCCAGCTGTACCTGCTATTTAAAATTGGCGCCCACGTTTGGTAGTCTCTGCTTTAACGACACAACTACATTTTTAATAATTTTTTTACACTTTGAGTACTTTGACAGTTTCCATCATTTTAATATGAGGGGAATTTCGAGCAAGCTGTTGTGTTTAGTTTAACAGATGGATTTTTGCGTCAAACAGTTCTAAGTGTGGCAGTGGCACGTTTAGAGTGTTTGGTTTTGGTTCATTTTGACTTAAAAGTTAAGTGACTATTTGTATTTGCGATCCTCAGGCACCGTTAGGGGGGGCACGATTCACCGGGTGTCATCGGTGACAGTGACAATAAAAATGCCAAAGATTCAGAAAGACTTCACTTTGTGCCGGTGTTCGTGTGGGTTTTGCAAATAGGTTTATTGCAGAAGGGTTTTTAGTTTTTCTTGTTCACACAAAGCAGCCATACGAGTCACTTCCATCACATTACTTTTGCCCGGTAAAAGTAGTTAAAGGTTCACCATCAGATCAGCTGAGGATCGCTTCTACAGAGTACGTGTTCAGAGCTTCATTCCTGTCTTGCAAACATTCTGCAAAAATGCAAAGCACTTTTTCCTATTTCGGTTTCCTAATGAACACTTTATAGCACCCAAACGCGTTTTCTAATGCGCTCTATTAGAGCACGGCTTTTGTTTACATCGTAACCTTAGACAACTATTGTGTCTAACAATCGAATTAACTGACAAGCCAGTCTTTGAAAATGACAATCTGAATTTTTCTTGAGAATATTAACAAGCTGGACATCCGAAATAGAAAAAAATGTACAAAAAACGTGTTTCATAAGGTTCTTATCACACTCGGATTTTGTAAAACTCGGGCTTTTCGCCCTCGTTGTCCAAACATTCTCGTGCGATAATAATTGGCCTTATGAAACGTGTTTTTTAATATACTATTATTTTTGCCATAATCCGCCGCCTAAAAACGCTATCAGAACTGTCAAATCTGTCATGAAACAGTAAAACTGTTTGTCCATCTGGTGTCGCAAAAATTATTATTATTATTATTATTATTATGAAAAAAATTCCGGGGGGCTTCCGCCCCCCAGACCCCCCCTTACCTCGCCCATGCCCAACCGTGGCTGTACCAGCCTGAAACCCCGCGAGCCGCCACTGATGATGATGATGATGATGAGTGAGTTATTTTTCGGTTTGGACAGGTTAGGATCAGCATTATTAAATTTTTTGGGATATTTCGTCATTTTAAAGTTCTCGGTGGTGGGTGGAATGTCGACTCATTTTAAGCGCGTTTTTTAAAATAAGTTTCATGAAATATTTCAAGGGGTGGTGAAATATTTCAACGAAATGAAATTTATTTGAAATATTTCAGCTTTACAACACTATCAGTAGGTACGTAAGTGCACAGTATAATATAAACAGTAGAACAACCGTTTCCCGCCAATTTTTTTTGCGGATAAAAAACTTGAGAAAATGTGGCTCCATCTGTATGCAAGCAGCCGAATATTGGGTTTTCTTCAATCTGTTTTATTTAAAGCAAGACGTGACTATTTCCCTATGTGTCTAAAATAAATTATCGTTCCAGGAACTGATATAATAGGAGCTCGTTACTCTTTCTGTAAACATTCGCAATAAATTATGCTGGCAGATCCTAGCTGAACGAGTGCTTGCCGTACTATCATTGGTTTTACCTACTTATGCACGCCGCACACCGCATTTATGTTTTTGTTTAAAAATATAAACAAACCCACCAAATGCAGAAAAAAGAATATCTGGGTAATTAACAAAACAATGGAAGATTGTAACTGTAATGTTTCAGTTTCGTTTACGAATCTTCCAGCAATTATATAACCCATCAGGGTAGAGCAAAATGTTGCGCTTTTTGAGAGTGGTTAAGAAAAGACATCACTAAATTAATTAAGTAGATAATTTCAAAAAATGCTAATTGTTTCCTACACATTTTGACTTTTGCTAGATACGTGCGGTTTACCGAAACAATGCAACGAATAAAGAAATACCTACCTACCAAGTTCGATGCAATGTTTTTTAGGAAGATGTATATCAATGCGATGTGTATCCCTGTAGATGTTTATCACGTTAATGTGTATGTATAGGGGCGGGTACAGATTTTAGCAATCTGCACTACTAGAGTAGTGCCTCCGCAGACGCACAGATCACAGATGTGTCAAAAAGGCGAAATGATAAAAATTGTTGTTACAGAATTAAAAAGTAGAAAATGAACAGAAAAAACACAAAAATTTAGAGGGTTGAAAAGTAAAAAGGATGACAATATAAACCAAATGAGTACCTAAATGAAATGAATTGCCGGAATTAAAACAAGATTTGGCCAAATGAGTTCAATTTTATTACCTACCGACGAAAAACGAACATATGCGAATTTTGCACTTAGGGGGTAAAGGTGGATGAAAAGTCAAGAGGTCTAAGGATTAACCGTGGTTAAGTAAAATTACGCATATAACGTAAATAACACCAAAATAACCCAATTATGTAAATTTAGCGTTTGAAGAGTTGAAATATTACAAAGGGAGATGAAAAAAGTGAAATATGTAAACATCATTCAATTGAGTTTAATTTATTACCGAAATTACACAAAGGACCCTATCGGATGTGCCCCATATTTGGGCCGCTTATGTAGCTGGCCGTAGCTGGCATGACTGTTTCCTAATTTTTTGCTCACAAACTCAGGAAGAACGAAGCTTTCGGTTGAGGGACCTTTTTTCAATCAGTCATGCCAGCTGCTATTGTTCTTTAAGCCTTTAACGTATCCATTTATTACAAAACAATTTTTCTTAAATTATGCCAAAACTTAAAACATCATAATTTTGCGATTCTCACCTAACACTATATGGTTGAATGTTTGAGCGTCTTTCGATCGATTTACAGTGCGACCCAAAAGCTGTTATTTTTCTTTGACCCAAACGTTTTTTCATTTTCGAGGCAATTGTTTTGTATTTTGTGTTAATTTCTTTTATAGCTGAAGATGGAGTAACACTCCGAAACGCGTCCTAAACAGTAAGTAAATTTTGTGGAACGAGACTGTGAAACTACCTTGTGTAATCAAACATCAGTTCCTCTTTGAAAAATGGACCAAGCTTTCAACCAACTTAACACTATGGTTACATTAATTCATGAGGTTCCCACCCAGTGTTTCAAACACTCGTTTATGAAAAAAGTTAAGATTGCCAGCTAAAAGGGGCCCAAAAACTGGGCATATCAGATAGGGTCCTTCTGCCAAATTAGCACTTCGGGGGTTGAAAAATCGTAAAGGGGGATGAAAACTCATGAAAATAAGCCAATTATGTAAATTTGGCTTCTGAGGGTTGAAATATTGCGAAGCGGGTCGAAAAAGTGAAAGAGGCAAGAACACTGCCGTAAATTTGTACACCACTGCCGACTGTGAAGTCCCCCGAATGTCGAATTTGCTCAATTTTTGCAACCACTGCCTAACATTTCCCACTAACACTGCCGAAAATTTGTACACCACTGCCGACTGTGAAATCCCCCCAGCAAGAACAATGTATATGAGTAAAATTTATTACCGAAAAAAGGCAAAACTGAGCGAATTTTTCAAAATTAACTTGTCACGGGGGGGGGATGAAAAATCAAGAGGGCTGAAAATGAACTGTAGTTAAGTAGAACTAGCGAAAATCACACGAAAAAGGAGCGGCCTGGGTAAATTTTGCTTTTTGAGGGTCATCATGAAAGGGGTTGAAGAATTGTGGATGGGTTAAAAAGTAAAGAAAATGAATTAGAACTATCGAAAAACATGAAAAAATTTCCAGTTTCAACCCTTAAATTTCATCCCCCTTGTTAGATCTTAATGAAGATTTGCCCATCCACCTACAGTGGCGCTGTAAATTACCACACCAACTCCAGTCCTGATACGTTGAGCAGTTTTTGAGTTTTCGCATTTTTGAGTTTCGGCATGTTAGGGGGTTGTACCGCCTTTAACGGTCATTTTTCGCCAATGATGAATAAAACTTTTTTTGTACCATCAATAGAAAGCTATCGATCTTTATTAATTTCTACCCTACATTATTCAGTGAAAAATTTGAGTTTCCACCCCTAACTTTCATCCCATTCGAAAAATTTCTCCTAAAATACATACTCTTCCTTTCTCGTAGATGCAGTGTGTAAGATCTTACAGTTTTGCAGAAGATATTGCTTCTCCGTGTCAAATTACAGGGCTTCATGGACGTTCCAACCCCTAAACTCCAACCCCCTATTTCACCACCCCCAAATGCCCTAAAGGAAGTTGTGTTTTCAACTTCACCAGCCTAATTCAATTCGTTGAAAAATTACGGTGGTTTGTAGATTTATGTTTTCAACCCTTCATGATTTCACCCCTTTATGATTTACAGGGGTGAGTTAATTTTTCCGGTGTTACATAACTCCCTCCGTATTTACTGGCTTCAGTTCTTCGTAAATAATTCAATATGGTTTCAGAAAAAATCAATAAAATATATTTATCCGCTTGCAAAGAGTTAGGGGTGGTTTTAGGTTGAAAACTCGTAAGACCTTTTTTCAATAGTTGACCGAAATCTATCGAACCCCGTAATTTTATGCTACCATTTACTTGAAAGAATTTCAAGTTTCAACCCTTAAATTTCATCCCCCCTGTTAGATCTTAGTGAAAATTTGTCCATCCACCTACAATGTCACTGAAAATTGACACACCAAATTCTGCCTTGATACGTTGAGTAGTTTTTGAGTTCTGGTATTTTTGTGTTTTTGCATGTAAGGGGTTTACGCCTGTAGGGGTGGTTTTTCTCAAAATATGAATGACGCCTTTTTTGCATCATTAATGGAAAGCTATCGAATGACGCCAATTTCGACCATTATTATCAAGTGGAATTTCGAGTTGCAACCCCTAATTTCCACCCCATCTGTTCGATTTTACGAAAATTTCACCGATATATGTGTGCACGTTGAGTTTCTAAGAGCTGCGTGCAACCCTTGCGGAGCTATCATATTTTTTGTGGTTTTCATCCCCTAAATTTCATCCCCCGAAATTGCCACCCCCTCACTTTCAACAGACTTGAGGGTCGAACGTGCATACCAAATTTCAGCAAGATACCTCCACTAGTTCTCGAGTTATTGCAATTAATAGTTTTTCGGTTTTTTTCCCCTAATTCCCACCCCCTTGGTCCGATATGGCCCAAAAGCAATCCCCGCCTTACTTTTCGGGAGACAAAGTTTCAGCCCGATATCTCAATCCGTTCTCAAGTTATGCGACGGACAGACATGAGGAGCGATCGATACGACGAGCGAGCGAGGGAATATTTTAAAACAAGGGTGCCTGGCATATTGCTACGGCACTAAAAATCGGTATAAATAGCTAGCAAAAGCCGAGCAAAAAATACCTAAACTATTTTCTAACTGTCCTAGCATTGTTATTGTTGATTATTGTGTACCAAATCAAATTGAGGGACATGAACCGTCATCATCTCGTACAGGTAACGGTGGAGGTTCCTACATAAGTACATCCCTTCGATGTTTCCCTAATAATTAAAGTTTAGTGTTTAATGAATCAAATTAAAAGTCCCACGCGATCAACTTTTCGGCGAACCACGGGAGTTATTCTTACTTATTAAAGATTCGGTACCTAATCGGTAGGTAGAAAACACATTCCGATAGGCGATAAGGAATGTTGCAGTTCGAGTTGGAAGTCATTTGGTTCATGTTTACATAATAAATATCCCAATAATGGATTAATGTTTTCGTTTCCAGCCACAGATTCCAAGAAACTGTTCACAACCTGGCAAGTGTGAGGAGAACAATGGGCAGAAAGCCAATGCAGTATTGCACTTAGTTCCGTCAACAATTAGCTATCAGTGCACTGACGAATTGGACTACGCTAGCGCTATCTATATTCGAGTAACTTATTCCCTACCTCGGCGACAAACTATTGGCGAACCATCGACACTAAATGAGACATCTACTCATGCGAACCTGGAACTAACTCCAATTCAAAATCGTTGACCTACTGTTTATATTATACTGTGGTAAGTGTAATTTTTTCATTTTCACATAATCATGTTTGATGTTTGAAGTCATAAATTGAAGTCTGAATAAATGTCGAACTTTTCAGATTATGACCTTAGATGTAAGAATATTGAAACAAAAAAATTACACACGGTGTGTCTGTTATTATATTCTCTATTCTTTTTTCATTGATTTCCTGGATCATCGCCATTCTATCTATCAGAATGTTTTGTACGTCTTTAGGTTATTCGTAAGAAATAGAAGCAGAATCCTCCAATTTTGACTTTAAGTCACTTTTAACAGTCTTTAGCATTGCTCCGTCTTCATGAAATATCCTAGTTATTTTATTACCTAGCTTGGGCGGAGGATCGCATTCTAATGAGTTCGCGATCCTCGTTCAGCGCATACGTTCGTAATAAGCTGCCTCTCTCTCGACGCGATCAGAGACTAGTCACAGTTTCCTTAAAATGGATGTAAAAAGTTTATTTTTGAAACGCGACATATAGTTATGCGAGATCAAATGTTGCTAAAACTTCAGCACATCTATTAGTACTATAAAAAATAAAATCGATATCGTGAAGACAAAAGTTATGGATTATTAAACTCGGACATTTACCAATTTCGCCATGGTTCGTTTAAGAAAAAGCTCTGTGTGGAATGAAATCGATTGTATTATATTAACACATAAATATCACGTTATTCTACGAAAAATTCTCTATAGAACAGAAGAAGAATGAGTTTTATATCTGTCTAAGGTTTTGAGAAAAAAAATTAAATTAGTACAATCTCGCGCCGCGAAGAAATATCAATTTTACGTGTTTCATCGGCTATAACTTTTTTTGATACCACCCAAAAAAGTCGTAGAGATATTGGTGGCCCAAAGGGTCCCTAACAAGATGGCACAAGTCCCATATTTTTATACTCTTAAAAAATTTTCTGCCTTAAATAAGCTTCTTTCAAGCGTCTATCCGCTTTAAGGCATTCCCGCCAAAATGCACTGCTCCAACAACGCCCTCTCTGCTTCTGTCAATTCAACTAGCAAAGTGACAGCTTAAGAATGCGGGGTTGCCACATCTACTTGAGAAACAGAAAAAATTCGAAGGTACTTTTATTAAAATTGATTTATATAAATACTAAACATACATATGCAGTTATATCATATCCACTCTTCATGCGATCTGTCGACAAACTCCTTTTTCATCGCCAGAATCTGACTGGTCACATAAAAAATGTTAATCTCCCCACCATCCCTGCTCTGAATCTGCACTTTCTCGTGGACTCTACTCCTTTTTCTTAACCTCACTTGCCCACTCCTTCTGTTCTGGTTTCTCGGACAATGAATACAACAAGTATGTTCGACGTTTTCCCTCTCACTCTCTTTAGGCCTCCTCGACCACTGCTTATTAACTACTTTACTAGGTTTAGACGTGGCACCTCTGCTTTTAGGCATTCCCGCCAAAATGCACTGCTCCAACAGCGCCCTCTCTGCTTCTGTCAATTCACCTGAGTCACGTGACTGTTTTTTGGGCATTCCCGCCAAAATACACTGACGCAAGAGCGCTTGATCTGATTCTGTCAGCTCTGAAGAATCGTCCGTAGGTTTCTTCGAAGAAATTCTGCATTTTCTCATTCCTTCTAATATACACTGCTGGAGGAGGGTTTTCTCAGCTTCTGTTAACTCGATTGAATCTCTTGAAGGTTTAGGTTTTGTTTTTTTGGGCATTCCTGCACGAATACACTCTCGAAGCAATGCTTGTTCAGCTTCATAATCCTCCGAAGAAACATCACTTATATTGCCTTCGAGCGAAATATTCAAATCGACTATGAAAAAAATTAAAATAGGTTAGAAAATGTAGCAGGAAAACTTACTTGGTTTAGTTTTAGAGCTTGATGAGGATGATAAATCGTTTGGCATTCCAGCTCGGATGCATTCTTCGAGCAATTTTTCTTCATCGTCGGAGAGATAGTCTTCTTCTTGACCTTGAAGGGAAAGTACGCTAAGATCTGAGTTGGATCCTGCGTGGCTTAGAAGAGCTGGAGTGTCTTCAGTGCAATAGGTTTTAAGGCAGTCAGTGACAGTTGGGGGCTGTTTACTGTACCTGTAGAAAATTAATCAAAAGAGGATCCTTGACTATGGATGTAAAAGTGTAATATTACGTTTGTAATATAATATTACAAAATAAATTACATAATTCTAACCTCACTTTTATCTTCTGACGTTCGATAAAGTAAGTGCGGATGGAAAATAATTGCAAAAAACATAAAAAATCGCATGCCTCAGGCACCCTCAGGTTAGTTTCTGGCAGTTCACTTGTTATTTGTGGCTGCCGATTAATGTTTTCGAATTATTTTCTAACCTAACCTCAAATTTTCACTTTTTCAGGTGTACAGGTGCCGTGCATACCTAACATAGGAATGTAACAGTGTTATATTGCAAATGCAGTATTTATATTACGTTCGTAATGTAATATTTCGGTATCGTTACAAAATTTGTAGCACATTACAAAATACTAACCTCACTTTTATCTTTAGACGCTTGGTAAAGTAAAGTATGTTTAGTGTGGATCAGAGGTGTGATGGAAGATCACTACAATAATAAGCTTGTGATATTAAGTTGCAAAATATAACTAGGGTCATTGTTAAGAACAGGGAACTAGGGACACTTGCCTATTTTCTTTTACCAAACGACTCAGTACACTCCTCCGATGATGTTTTCACTAATAAAATTTGAGGTTAAGTTAGAAAATAATTTGAAACATTTATCAAATAACTAACCTTCAGTATTTTTATGATGCGGGACATGCGATTTTTTACATTTTTTGCAGTGATCGTCCATCCAAACAATCATTTATTTAAAAATAATATAGAGGGCTAAAAAAAGAATGTTTCCAACGCAACGTACTTGTTATTGCTGATTCCTGCGCTAATGCAGCTGGCTAGGAGATCCTCGTCGTCTTCGTTGTCGTCATCTTCATCGTAGGGGTTCGGTTCGCCTTCGGTGGTTTCCGTGGATTCTCGAGGGATTTCGTTGTCCGAGCTCTTAGGCATTCCCGCCAAAATGCATTCTTGAAGGAGGGCGTCTTCTGATTCGTCGCTGAGGGAGATCAGGGAGGAGCGATTGGATTCTACGCGCTCGATTGGCTCGGGGTTTGGGAGGCCGTTCTCTGATTGGCAGAAAAATATTTCGTAATATAGATATACTACAGTATTTCATTCCGAAAATATGTATGAAGGCGTAGGAGGGTCAGTTTAATCTTGACTTTGATTTTAGCTTTTTTCTTAAAATTGTAATTTTTTCAATGCGACACGAGGAGCGGTCATTTATTAAACATGCTTATTTTTTGGCACCATCAGGGTATCAAGATAATATGTAATTCACTTGACAGCAAACGCAACTTGTGTAGTTTTTAAGTGACGTTTTTTTGTGAACTGAAAAGTATACTACTTTAAAAGTAAATTTATTGTTATACAATATATCCCTTAATAATTGGAAAGCATATTAAACATATCTTACCAACCTATTAGTTTCTTTAAATTTTGTTGTTGTAAAACATGAAGGGGTCGAGTCATTAGGGGTTGAAAACATGCTAAACTTCTAAACAGCCGCAATTTCTCCAGAAACATTAAAATCGGTCGGTGAAATTGAAAACACAAATTTCTTTTGACTATGTGGGGGTTGTGAAATAGTGGATAGGTACTTTGAAGGTTATGAAACATTGTAATTTAGCAGAGAAAACATTTCTCACAATTGTAAGGAAAAAGATACAATTAAGAAAGAAGTTACAATTATTGTAAGAAAAAAGTTGCAATTGGACTGGAAAGAATATTTGCTGTGACCCTTTTACGCCTTCGTAATGATTTGATAATGGGAGGCTATGATGGAAACAAGAGAATCGTAATCCTGTCGAAAGCACCCTGTGCTAAAGTTAGTTCGCATAATTCACACAGTAAAATGACAGATGACATTGCACATGCGTCTTTTCTCTTTTCGAAGGTCACTGGATTTCTCTCTTTGGAGAGGTACGGCAAACGGTATGGAGATATAACAGGAAACATATCTCATTCTTTTTTACGTTTGTACGAAAATGACGCTAGATGTCAGAAAAATTACCTAAAGTTGACAGTTGTTTGTAAAATGACTGCTTACAATCCTCGTTACAATCGCTATTTGTTTAACAAGGCAAAAAAATTGCAGATGAAACTTCAGTCGCGGCAGTAAATCTGCAATTTTTTTGCCTTGTTAAACAAATAACTATTATTTGCGGTCAAAATAAGTAAGACAAAGTCACAATCGAACTGAACGTCATTTGTACTTGGAGGACCACTGAGTTTTAAGGGCTGCAGTCCGCACGTTTTTCTTCGTCAAAGACACAGGTAATCAGGCGTACAGGCGTCCTTAATTTTTCTATAAACACCACAAAACACGTAGGTATATGACAACCACGTAACCCATCCATCAGGTATCTATCTTCTCGGTGATCGATTTTGGCCATTTAGTGCACTTCGTTTTGCTTCCCCAGTTAATAAAAATACAATTATTAATAAATGATAAATCAACAAATTTTCATCTTTAGTGTTGATGACAACTGCAAACTGAAAAATAATGCCATTGTCAGTGTCAAAAAATAACAATGGAAGCAAGTCATTTCTCTCTTACTTATTATAAGTGTATGTTCTCTCTCGTGTTCTCTGTCCTTTTTACATTTGTCCATTTGATTGTCGTACCTTTCCAAAGAGAGAAATCCAGAGACCTTAGTGTTTTCGAGAGATTGCTATTCATTTGTTTCCATAGCCACCCGTTATCACGATATTTTCTGTACATATACAGGGTGTCCCAGATTCAATGTGACGGGCAATATTTCCGCCATGACTGGAAGTTAAATTCTGAATGTTGGCAAGAGTATATCTCGACTTATGGCGCATCTTTTCAGACAATACACTTACTTCCGGTTTTACCGGAAATCGACATCAATTTTGTTATTTTAAATAGCAACCCACATTTTTTTTTGACGGAATCGATTTAAGCTTGTCAAATGTATTCTAAAAAACCAACATGTCGCCTTTTTCCACCAGCCGTTTTGATTTTATAACAATTTTTTGATGATTTAATAAAATCGGGTAGGCTGGGAAACGTGATTGATGTCAGGCGTTTGAGGCAATTAAAAACATCTAGTTAGTAGTTATTTATGCCTTTTATGACAATGCAACTAACACTCGAACTAACAAGTCAAACATTATTTTCAAAAAACCATGCTACTTTCATCAAACGAATGCGTTGAATTTGGGACATCCTGTATGTTCTGTATAGCACAGTACCAACTTAGTAAACAAAAACTTACCACCTGGCTCATCCCCATCCAAGGCGTTATTCTCCAGATTTTCCCCCCTCCCCTTGTCACTCAAATCTGGAACAACCCCCTCCCCATCCACGACATCACCCCCACACGACTCAGTGCAAGGCATCGACAACAAACTCAAATCCGAGTTAGACCCGGCATGACTCAACCCAGCGGGAGTATCCTCGGTACAATAAGTCCTCACACAATCCTCACTCTTCGGCAAAGCTGGAAATTTAAAAGTCTCAACCGGAGGATTGCTCGTCTCTTCTGATTTCTTCTCCGGCCTTGGACTAGGGGGCACAGTTTGACTCGGAGAATCCGGAAGCTCACTCGGGGAAATTACTCCACTAGTCAGTCGGCTAAAATCCGAGACAACCGAGCTTCGGTCATCGTGTATACTGTGCTGCTCGATGCTATCCAAAGACGCCAAAGAACTCGACCGAGAGAACATCAACGGAGTCTCCTCGGCATAATTCACAACTTCCTCAAACTTGACCGCTTTCTCAGTTTGAACTTTCTTCTCGGCTTTCTTCTCCTTCGGTTTAGGAGGCTCCGCAATTAAATTCAAAGACCCACAGCTGGCCACTCGCGAAAAATACCCCGGAGTCCCCTCATCGCAGTAACTAACCGGTTTCTCAGGGGACATCAACCCCGAGCTGAACCCCGATTTGCTTTTTCTCCGGCTCGATTCTTTATTTCGTTGTGATTCGTCGTTCAGTTTTTCCTTATCGTCCATCCTTAAGTCTGACATAGAAGTCGATGTTGAGAAGTTGAAGGGGGTTTCATACGGGGTGTCTTCAGTGCAGTAGGTCTTCACCGTGTCCTGCACGAACTCTGAGGTTTCTTTTTTGTTGCAGTCTTCGGGGTACTTCCAGGAGTAATCCGCGCTCTCGTCCAAGTCTGTTTCTGAGTATTTTTTGCTGAAGTCGATGGGCTGCTCGGAGGCGTCGCCCTCATCGTCACAAACGCAGTGGGAATAATTTCGGCGTAAGTTGAGAAATTTTTGCGCGACGGGGTGCTTCCCGGTTGAGACTAGGTTCGGGAGGCTCGAGCTCTTCATTTTTTTAACTTTTTCATAAATAATTAGAGAAAATAATAAATAAAACGCAGCTGTCACTTTGACGTTTATTTGACAGATAAACGACAGATCTGGGGTGCGTTCATAAATGACACTCGAGCGCGCACTGTGCGCTATGAGACGCGCAAGACCGTTCATAAATTCCACTTGCGCGTTACCACTCTTCAGAGCGTCCGTTCATAAAGCACACTCATGAGACCGCAATGAGACGCTCGGAGCGCCCGAAAAACGCCGGATTCAGGACCCCGGCGAAAAACACTCCGCATGCGCATTGTGTACCATGACTATTATTTGTACAAGAATCAGTAAAAAAGCGGAAAAACAGTATCGCCGGAAAACTTTATGGTGATCATGAACGTCGAGGGGTTATGTTTTGATTATGTCGTTCAAAAACTCTTCAACACTCTGTGCGCACTCCTGCTTAAAATTCACTCCGCTCTGACGTCAAACACTCTGCAGTCAATTTCAGTTTATGAACGCACTCCTGTTGTTGATCCGCCGGTAACAGCGAGCACTGTAATTTGAAAAAAAAAGTTTTTGAACGCTTTAGATCCTTAAATAAAAATGAAACAGTGGACTTTTGGATTTTGGGCTGCAGAGCTAGAATCCATTCATCAACCTTCAGTTATTTTGATGGTTCCAAAAACCAAATTCCTAATTCTTGGCGCCATCTATCAACCAAATTCGATCTGCGCATTTGATCTAGTATTAATATGGATGGGCTTGGTTCAAGATATCACAGACAAGCAGGTATTGCTTTCGCGCTCATACTTAAAGACGCTGCCATTCTATTATCCTTTTCTTTGCGCCCAGTTATTTTAATGACGTCATCGACAAAACGGTTCAAAACCAAAAACGCTAAAAATCAGCTTTCTACAACCTCAAAGGGAAAGGGTAAAATGTGACGTTTCCGCAACTGTCAGGTAGAGAATGTCAACATTTTTTATAGGTTATACTTATAGATAAAAATCTCAGGTAATAATAATTGTTTGAGTTTCCATTCCATTGAAGATGCAGAATGTGTTTAATTCCTTACAGAACCATGCCTAGAAGGTGTTGCGTGCCAATGTGCAAAAGTAACTACGATTCTGCCCTGAAAGGAAACCGTCAGTGTGTTACAACGTTCCGTTTCCCTCAGGATCCTGCACGACGAACCCAATGGATTCGTGCCATACCAAGAAAAGACTGGACTCCATCCGCCAGTGCAGCAGTGTGTTGCAAGCACTTTCCGGAAAGAGATATCTTACGTAGTGAAAGCTTCCCAGACTCCAGTGGATCTTTGTGTGAAATGCCTTTGCGTTATCCAAAATTGAAAGAAAATGCAGTGCCTAGTATCTTTCCAAATTTACGTGAACATTTGACAAAGCAAAAGTTACCTGAAAGGAAAAATCCTGAGGAGAGACGTAAGGAATTTATTAATTTATACAGGGTGTCCCGTAATTAGGCTGCAATATTTTACCAGTGCGTTCTACAATCAAAATTAGGACTAAAAGTTTAGTAAACATTTTTCGAAAAATCCATCCTAAGGGAGCTAGGGTAAAAAAAATTGTTATTTTTTCAATTTCTAAGGAACGCCTTACGATAGGGTCACAAAATTTTGATCTTTGTCGTAGATTTTTGTGCTGAACAAGACTAATGTAATCGTTTTTGGCAAAAGCTTCAGGGACGTTAGTGAGTGGAAGGGTCGCGGACATTTTTGTATCGAACTTTTTTGAACGACACCTTGGGTCAATTCTGAGCACAAATTTGAATCCTCCGTACATTTTTACGTAAAAAAGGTGCTCTAGTTGAAACTCGATAGCTCAAGCCGTTTTCGGGGAAAATCGATTTGAAAGTTCAATTTCGAGGTGTAAAAGTGGGCACTCAAAACACCTAAAATTATCAGATGCTACGTGATCAGCAAAAAACATACAAGTTTAACCTACTTGCATCTCATATGCTTGAAATTCTAAAGAAAATCACAAGAAAATGGATTTTCCATACTCTATCCCATCAATTTTGCACATTTTCGGCGTGGAAAAAGAACTTCAAATCGATTTTCCTCAAAAACGGCCTGAGCTATCGAGTTTCAACTAGAGCACCTTTTTTACGTAAAAATGTACAAGGAATTCAAATTTGTGTTCATAATTGACCTAGGATGTCGTACAAAAAAGTTCGATAAAAAAATGTCCGCGGCCCCTCCTCTCACGCACGTCCCTGAAACTTTAGCCAAAAACCATTACATCAGTCATGTTCAGCACAAAAATCTACGACAAAGTTCAAAATTTCGTGACCCTATCGTAAGCTGTTCCTCAGAAATTGAAGAAATAACAATTTTTTTTACTCCCTTTGAAGGGTCCTAGCTCCCTTAGAATTTGATTTTTTAAAAAATTACCAGATGCAGGATTTTAATAACTTAAAAAATGATTTCACCAAACAAATATGCAGGCGTGACGTCATTTTATAGCACTTGGCCATACGGCCACATATTTACACTGGTTTCACGGATTCAACGAAACGCAACCAATTATACATTCTTCTCATTTAATCCTGTGTATTTTTAATTTCACAAAAATATGCCTTACGAAGACAAATTAACTTCGGAAAAAATTTACAATTGGAAGAGCAGTCGTTATATTGTTTATTGACTATTCCAGATTTGTTATTTTGTTGAATTAAATTAAAGAAAAAAATTAAGAAATCGTGATATGAGATTTCTTAATTTTTTTCAACAAAATAACAAATTTGGAATAGTCATTAAATAACTTAATGACTGCTCTTCCATCTGTTAATTTTTTCCGAAGTTTATTTGTCTTAGTAAGGCATATTTGTGTGAAATTAAAAATACGTAGGATTAAATGAAAGAAGAATGTATAATTGGTTGCATTTCGTTGAATCCGTGCGCACCCTTAACAGTCAGCCATCGTCGTCCGTCAGTAGCAAGTGTTATATGAGTGTTATTAGTGTCAAATGACGGTGACCTTGATTCTCCATCATTTTTTAAAGTTAGGATTCGGTCGACCTGTATACAGGCTGTCCCAGTAGGGAGAAACAACATAAACAAAATATTTTTCATGTTGACCAGTTAACGTTACAACTGTCAAAATAATAATGTTTTCTATGGTAGTAGAGTACTGTATGACGTTGACATCGCACTTGACAGCTTGCGTATAACTCACAGAAAAAAGCGATTTCTACCGATTTAAATAATTTAAAAATTGCGTCTTTGCTATTTTAACGAATTAACAGAAAAAAACAACTTCCACCAAGGCAAATGAAGCAAAAAATCTGCTGCAACATCGAAAGATTGTATTTAACAGTAAGTTCTTGCTCTCCAAATCATCAGTTATTAATAAAAATATGTATAGTTAGTGACGTCATCACATTACATCCGACGTTATCCAATAAACAATAGTACATAGATTAAGTATCAATAAAATAAATAATAAAAAATACCAACAAAAAACAAAGCACGCGCAACAACAAAACATTTTTATAAAATTTAAAGCATTTGATTGGAAGGCGCCAGGCATTGTACTTAAATTGCTTCGTAGGCTGCATCTATCGGAGGACTTGCACTTCCGTTCAAGAACTCCTCCAGCTCATCTCTGTTATCCGATTCGTCCCTCGATCTTTTCTTGTGTTTTTTATCAGTTTTGTCCTTTTTCTCTTTCTTATCCTTCGACTTCTTATGTTTATGTTTCTGTAAAATATATTTATTTTACTACTTTCTAACTTTTCTTACCTTTTCTTTATCCTTTTTCTTGTCTCTTGACTGGGTCTCATCACTGTCGCTTGGATTAACCGGGCTTGGACTATGTTTGGAACTTAGTAACTCCATGTGGACGTTCGATGACGTCACACTAGTACTATCGTCATACACAGTACTATTACTATAATCCAGGGTTTGACTGACGACAGATACATCCTCCCCACCTTAAAAGCAGATTATTGTAACACTCGCCTTTGGCTCGTGTGAAAAAAAAAACTACCCTCAGGTGATCTCCTTTTAATATCTGAAGCGACCCATCCATCGTAAGCATCGGAGGTTAATTCTGAGATCTCCGAGTTGATGGTCGAGTCAAACTCGTCATTCGTTTGTTTCATATCGTCAGTCTTGTCATTCTCACTACTTCCATGGGGTTTGGGTTTGGGCTCTTCGGGTTCGAAGTCTTCCTGTAGTTCTGATACGAGAGGATTTCCAGTGTCCGTATCGGAGTCTGTATCATTCTCGTCGGGTTTGCTCGGAGCGTACTGCACATCATCTAGAAAGCTACGATCGATTTGTTCACCCGGTACAAATTCCTCAACGGACGTGATAATCTCTTCTTCTTTTTTTTTGAAATTGCCGAAAGGGATCGGCTTTCCCCCACCGATCACGATGGGACCACTCTGAGATCTTTTTACTTCCGACTGAACGTTTTGTGCGATTTGTTGACTAGAAACCGAAGGTTTTACAGTGTTCGCGTTAGAATCGGCAACTTCTCGCCTTTTCTTCACTAAATTATCCAGAAATTTGCCGTAGTTGGCCTCGTCGGAGTCTGAAAACATAATGTGTGAAGTTAGCGCCTGGCGATTTCGCTAGAATCGACGATCTGGCAACTGCGCCTTTTGCTTCTAACCAATCAGTATCTGGAGAACTGTTTCTAGCATCGTCTTGAAAATTTGTACACAGGTGTTTCAATTATTTAGATTAGACGTAAAATATTTTCATCAATGGCGCACTTCCGGTTATACCGGAAATAGGTACTGACTTCCTTATTTTAAATGGAACACCCTGTATATTATGATATTTTTCGATCAACGTTTTATTCTAGGTAAACTTTTACTAAGAATTGCCATGCCAAAAATCAACCATTTTTGAGAAAATCAAGAATTTCGCTTTTTTATGCCAAGTGCAGGCCTAACTTCAAAAAGCTGTAACATCCTTACAGTGTGAAATGAGAAAACGATATTAATTTGGCATGAAGTCTAATGTAGGGTGTATCCGCCCCTGGACTCAAATTGGGTCAAATACATACCGGGTGTTCCCTGGAAATTTCATCAACTTCATTGGTCAAAAAGTCAATTTTTTCAAATGGAACGCTCCAACTAACGGGTGTCCTAAAAAAAACCGAACGAAATATTTTTGGTAATAACTCGTGCATTTCTTACCTTTGGATGAACTTGGCCTTAAATTGAAGCCAAGGAATCAGGCTTTCGAACTGTCTAAAAAATTACGACAGATGGTGCTGCAATAGTTCTCTTAGTGATACTTGTCTCAAAGGTTCATTTCAGGGGCGTGGGGATTGGTCAATTATCAACCAATCGTTATGAGACTCACATAACTTTGAAGGGCGTTCATTTTTCTTTAAGAATCTTTTTTCAGAAGTTAATTTGGTTCACGCATTGACTTTCTGTGATTATTTAAAAAATATGTGTTTTCACATTTTTTCATGCAGAATGACCATGACTAAAGTAACAATGAAGCAACAAGAGCTTAATTCTCAGTAATAGCCTTTAAATTTCCTCCAATTCGCATCCGCTTGGGTTTTTCATTGAATTAGATCCACTATTACTGAAAATTAAGCTGAAAATGCATCACTGTTACTTCAGTTATGGTCATTAGGCGTGAAAATAAGGGAAAACATATGATTTTTAAAAGATCACAGAAAATTTATTCGTGAATCATAACGAACTTCTGAAAGACGCTTTTTGAAGAAAAGTAAACGTGCTTCAAGGTTATTTTTATCTCATAACCATTGGTTGTTAACTGGCCAATCCCCATGCACCTAAAGTAAGCCTTTAAAACAAGCATGGCTAAGGCTACTACGGCAGCGCCATCTGTCGTGGTCTCTTGAATGAATCGATAGCCTGATTCTTTAGCTTGAATTTAAGTCCACGTTCATCCAAATCGGTTAAAAAATGGATGAGTTGTCCCCAAAAATATTTCGTTCGGTTTTTTTTAGAACACCCGTTATTTTATGGCACATCGATGCAGAATTTAATTGTCTATCATTTTAGTGTACATGTTTGTCATATTTAAATAAACAGTTTGTGATATTTCTAAGTATTTGGAATTTGACCAAAATTTCATATTTCGCACGATTTAATAACCAAAGTTAGCTATGATTTTAGGAGCCTAATATGAAATTTTGGTCAAATTTCAAATACTTAGAAATATCACAAAAACTGTTTATTTAAATATGGCAAACATATAGACTAAAATGATAGACAATTAAATTCTGCATCGATGTGCCGTAAAATAGTTGGGGCATTCCATTTGAAAAAATTGACTATTTCACCAATGAAGTTGATGATGTTTAAAAATTTGCAGAGAACAACCGTGTTTTACGTATTTAACCCAATTTTCGACAATTCATACAAATAAAAATAATACCAAAAAACATAGGACGACCCCTGAAATTAAGAGAAAACATTCCAGAAACATGTACCACACGACCTTCTTACTGACGAAAGCCCTATTCAAGCGGAACCAAAAGGCATCAACGTCATTAACCTAAAACATCGGACGACCCCTAAAATTAAGGGAAAACCGAGGGGAAACATTGAAAATTGCTTATTTTAATTTGAAGCCCTTCCAGAAAAATGCACCCCACGCCCTTCATACCGACGAAGGCCCTATGCAAGCGGAACAAAAAGGAACCAAAGTCATCCACCTAAAAACTTCAGACGACCCCCAAAATTAAGGGATTACGTTGAAAATTGCTTATTTTGTTTAATTTCAACCCCTTCCAGAAAGACCTCCATACCGACGAAAGCCCTCTTCAAGAGGCATAAAACGGAATCAAAATTATCCACCGGAAAACATCGGTTGTGGTACATTTTCTGAAAAGGGTTCAAATAAGATAATCATCTTAAATAAACAATTAACGTTTTCCCTTAATTTTAGGGGTCGTTCGATGTTTTTAGGTGAATGACTTTGGTGCCGTTTAGTCCCTCTTGAAAAGGGCTTTCATGGATTTGAAATGTCGTTTTCAAAAAATGTCCTCAAACTTAGTGCCCTTTTGTCAAAAAATTTTGAAAATACCAGAAAACGCTTAGGTGGGGTCAAATTTAGGTTCGATTTAGGTATACCTAAAATTTACTTAATTTTGGTAGCAGACGACCAATAGCAAGTGCCTTTTGGCATGTAGTCTATGAAATTTGAAAGATGACCACCATTTGTTTCATCAGCACAAGAAAACTCTTCAAATTTTGTTTCCAAAAATTCAATTAAACTGCCCTTTAGGCAATAAGTAATAGAAATTTGGAAAAACTATCAAAACACCTAAGTAGAGACTAGATTGAAATTTTTAGGTGATAGGACTGGATGATCCACCAAGTGGGGAGGTTCTGGCTGCTTCCGTAGCTGCCCGTTTCCCCCTTAATTTTAGGGGTATGGTACATTTTTCTGGAAGGGGTTCAAATTAAATGAAATATGAAATTCCTAACGTTTTCGCTTAATTTTAGGGGTCGTCCCATGTTTTTTGGTATCACTCAATCTCAATCTCAGCAATTTGATTGGTTCATTTGAATATTGACCAATCAAACCGCTGAGTTAAGTGAGCCTTCTCATATAAATCTGTAAATGGAAAGCAGCTAAATCTGGGGGGCTGATCACTAGTGGAATTAGTTGTACATCCGGCTTGGAATTAATTCCGGAATTATGGAATTATTACGGAATTATTCTGGAATTGATGGAATTTAAAAGGAATTAATGGAATTAGTTGGAATTAGCCGGAATTAGTTGGAATTAGCTGGAATTAGTTGGAATTAGCTGGAATTATTTGGAATTAACTGGAATTATTATGGAATTATTTGGAATTGATATGGAATTAATAAGGAATTGTTTGAAATTGATGAGTACATCATTTAAAAGGAATTAAAGGAATTAGTTGGAATTAGCTGGAATTAGTTGGAATTGTTTGGACTTAATGGAACTAAATCGGAATTAGTGGAATTAGAATGGAATTAATGGAATTAGTTGTAATTAGCTGAAATTAGGTGGAATTATCTGGAATTAGTTGGAATTAAGTGGAATTATTTGGAACTGATAAGTACAATATCATTTAAATGGAATTAAAGGAATTAGTTGGAATTAGCTGGAATTAGTTGGAATTATTTGGAATTGATGGAACTAAATCGGAATTAGTGGAATTAGAATGGAATTAAACTGGAATTATTGGAATTAATTCCCGATTGGAATTAGTTGTACACAATTTTTTTGAGTGATCAGCCCCCCAGCTAAATCTATAGACGCTTTCCTTTTGCACTTTTAACTCAGAATACCTGCGTTAATCTCAGCAATCAGATTGATCAAAATTCAAATGAACCAATCAAATTGCCGAGTTTATCAGGTTTCTGAGAAAAATGTGCAAAAGGAAAGCGCCTTATATTTCTTTGAAAAGGGGTGAAAACTCATATTAACATAACCTCAACTGTCTCTAGTTTGACGTGTCTGTCTGATTGGTTAGAATCAAAAGGCGCAGTTGCCAGATCGTCGATCCTAGGCAAGGCCCTAATTTCACATACTTACATGAAAACATATCGAGCTCTTGTATAGTCGCATTGATTTCAATCTCGTTCCTCTCCAGCTGTCGACTAAGGGTTTCTTTTTGCAGTTGAAGAAAAGGAAGATTAAAAAATTTGTGAAGAAGCTTTAACCCGAACCCGTTTCGCATAGAAGACTCCGAGTACCGAACTTGAGCTGTTCTAGCCTCCATAATCGACTCAATGTAAAAAGTCACGTGATCTGAAGTCACCGTGCGATGATGCGACATATCACAATGATTCGCAAGTATTATAACCGGAATGTGTGCGGGAACCTTGACAAGCTCCCTCTGGACATAGTCAAAAGTCCAGGTTTTAGTCAAATCCATCATCATAATCACCCCGTTTGTTCCCTTGTAAACATCCAGGAATTCAGCGTCTAGAGCTGGCTCTTCCGGGATTTCAATCTGGGAATTCTCGAGTTTCAACCCTTCGAACCGTTTTTTCTTCTTTCCTCTATCGACCACGTCCCACACTTCCACTTTAACAATATCGTCGGTCGCCTTGTAGTTCCATTGGATAGAAGCCACTTGAATCTCTTCGGTTGGAATGTATTCCTCGACGAATTTCTTGCCTTGCAGCCGGTGAAAGAGGCAAGTCTTTCCTACGTTTCTGTCCCCTTTTATCACGATTTTCACTGGAAAAAATTGCTGAATTTGGGGGGTGAAATGGGGGGCTTACTGTTGTATTGAACGCCTCGCGCGAATTTTCGCTGCAAAGACGAGGACATGGCCTGGTGGCCAGGGGGGCGCGACACCACCGTGGAACTGTTAGGGGAGACATCTCCTTTACTCGCGAATCTTTTTATGGCCGAAAACATTTTTGGCACTCGTTACTTCAAGGCATTATATCTGAAATCGATTTTTCTATCAAATTAGTTAACATTTCACGTTTTTGCAAATTTTGACAAGTGACGTTTGTTTGACGTTTGTCATCTGTCAATTCAATCGATTGCAGAATGCGCGGTGTTGCCGGATCTCTTCTAGTAGTGATGGTGAGATTCGCATCGTTGCCGGATTGCTCTCGCATATTGCGGAAATTGTCACTAGATGTCGCTGGGGTTTTTTAATGACTTCAGCCAATAAACTTGTTAAACCAGGTTAAACATAAAAATTTTATTCAATATATTTCATGTACTCAACGGCGAACTTGGGATCCATTTAGATAAATCCAGGTTTCACTAAGGAACGCAAGTTTAACGTCCTCACTTGAATTTTCAGATTATAAAAATTTTCGAAGAAAACTTTTGGCTGCAACGACGTGTTTTTATTGGCATAATAACTGCTTGCGCCCTTTCGCTTCTTTGAATCTGTAACCCCAAATTATATTGGCAAATTTATCTAAAATGCCAGCGTTGTTGCCGGATCTTTTTCGCTTACTGCGAAAATTCTCACTAGATGTCGTTGAGGTTTTTAAGTGACAACGATAAACTTAATTTACACAGCACAATTTACATAAAACTTCTCACAAAATAAAATACCACTTTTAACACTTATCATAAATAACTAAAGTCCCGTCGCATATTAACGAAAGCGGGGGTTGTGTGTATCAGGCTTTTTTTCTGTTGGTTTGTAAACGGGATTTCACATCCGTCAAAACTCCCGTCACTCACTGTCAGTGTCAATAAACAGTAACAATGGAGATTGAAAGGGGTCTTTGTTGTCAATTATTGTCCATGACAGGAATTTTGACAGAACTGAAATCCCGTTTACAAACCAACAGAAAAAAAGCCTGAGACACACAACCCCCACTTTCGTTAATATGCGACGGGACTTTAGTTATTATCGTCAAAAAGTTCGGGTCACGCAGTAACGTGTCTTGTATATTGTGATGCCTAACCAAAGAAAGAATTTTATTGATCATTCACCGTAGAGTCAGCTGTTTTGCACCATCATACGTGCAACGTGTTGTTTGTTGTTGTTGGGTTATTTTATAAAGACTGAAAGTGGTTCTCAACTTTTTGATTGGTGAAATATTGTACTTATTTCTCTTATAATTATAATTAGTGAGTATTGAGTGGAAGAAAAAACTTACCACATCGGGATGTAAAATAAGCACGTTTTGCAGCGACACATCTAACCAACAAGTGAATTGTGCATTGTGGCGATGGGGTGAGTCCCCGGCTGTACAAAAAAAATCTACCTAATAAGTAATTTCCGTGTTTGAGGTTTGACCTATTTTAAATAGTTACAACAGACTATAGCGTAAATAGAAGTTTCGCTTGTAAATGAAAAGATCCACCCCACCTAACGCGGTTAGTTCGGTTCAGTGCCTAGAGATGTCACCCGGAATACCATTACAGAAATCTGTAAAAGTGTCCTTTATTTAATCCTATTCTGTTATAATATGAATAAAGTCCGTTCATTTTCTATTGCAGAACTAAAATTTTTCTGGAACTGTACAACCCTAATTTGTAAGGGCCTGTACTTTTGACAATTTGATCGAAATTTAGCGGGAAAGCAAAAACATTACATAACCCAAATCTTCTAGGGTTTAATTTTATTGTTAGCAGCAGTGACACAAATAAACGTACTTGAGGCTTTTTCGTAAATATTTTTCTTTGCAGTTTAGTCAGAACTCCACGCAAACAAAGGCCATTTTGGGCCAATTCAGAGCAGTTGCAAAATTTTGACATTTGTCATATTCTCTGACGTCTCACATTGAAATCGCTTCTACCATTGAGTAAATCAAGAGGAGTCATACAATAGTATGGAAGCGTGTGCTTGCCCATAAGCTATTTTTATTCATTAATAGGCAACACATAAAACACCATGTTACTTTGGTCTATTCGCGTCCAATTCTAATTATCATATGGTGAAGAAACCTGTAATACAGCTGAGCCCCCTCTCTGTACCAAACGCAAAACCTGTTAGCAGCGCGACGTCAAAGCCAACAATGACGTCATAGTGTTTCTATGACGTCATTGTTGGCTTTGTCGCACGAGTTATTTGAGGAGGGGGCAAAATAAAAATAAAATAGTACCTAACCTTTGGGCTGATGTGATTGATGGGCTCACGCCGCGCCGCCGCCGCCGTGGCATCGTCGGTGATTATTATAATAACTCCAAACTCGACTAACTCACGAAGAAAAATTGAACAACGCAGTAGGTACGCACATCACTTTGGGCCCCTAAGCCGATTTCGTTACCAATATTTTATTATATACCTATACGAACAAAATTCTAAATTACACCAGTCACAGCGTCCTTTCAAAAATCTGCATTTTCTATCCTTGACTTTTTGGGGCCCAGGCCCATAGCACAGAACTCTAAATATTCCCTCAGGTTTCAGGAATTAACAATAAAGTTGTGACGCATTACGCATGTTCAAAGTAAATATCCCATAATGCACACATCTACTTTTTTTTGCAATGAAAGAGACACGTGTTTCGTGTTTATATTTGGGCGAAAGCTAGCACAATACTCATTGTATTATAATTAATTTACGACTGTTTTTCTTCGTCCAGCTTATTCAGTCAGTCCTCTTAGCGGTATCGCCCAACAAATTAGTTTTAACAATTGATATCCTTACCTTTCTCAATCAATGTTGCCAGAGTTAGTACTTTAGTACTCTTCTAGTACTTTTTAACTTCTTCGCTTAGCGAAACAAGTTAATAAAATCGATTAAAAAATCGAATCGCCAAAAATATCAAATCTTTACGTTTCAGGGTACTGGGAATCCGGAAAAGTGGTTTTTGAAAAATGTCTGTGTGTCTGTCTGTCTGTGATCACGCTGCAGCTCAAACTACTGAACGTATCGAGATGAAATTTGGCACACATATTCAGTGGGAGATTTGTAGGTGGCTGATTAGAATCTGGGCCACATCGGTTCGCGGAAAGTGCCTTTTTGTCACATCAACTTTAAAAATTTAAATGCAAACCACCATTTTTCGCGTTACCATATGAATGCTCTTCGAATTCTGCTTCTAAAAATGTATTCACAATTGTGCCTTTTTGGCCAAAAAAAATGCATAACTGTATATTTTTATAACCAGATTTGATAGCTGATTTTTTTTCAAGCCGAAAACCTTTGTGCCATTTTTTCGAAAAATGTCATTTTAGTGGCAAAAGGGCCATTGTCTCAATTTATTTTACAAAAAAAAAATATTCTTACTATCAGATTCGACAGATGTTATATTGCCGGATCAAAAACCTTATTGCAATTTTTTAGAAAATTGCCATTTTAGGGACAAAAAGGCCCCTTTTTGAGTTCTTCTTAGCAAAAGGGCATATTATCATTATCGAATTCGATAGCTGTTGCATTGCCGGATCGAAAACCTTAGTGCCATTTTTTCGAAAAATGTCCATTTTAGGAGTGAAAAACATTTGTATTTTAGATTATAGTAAATGAGCGCCGGGTGCATCAGCCATCCAACCGCTTCGCACGCCCGACCTTGGTTAAATAAAGTTAAATGCTACATTTACAAATTCTGTGAAAAAGTAGAAGTTTACCGTCTCCGAGGAGACTGCCAATTTTTTTGCAACGAAAGAGACATGACACGTGTTTCGTGTTTATATTTGGGCGAAAGCTACTACAATACTCATTGTTTTATAATTAATTTACGACTGTTTTTCTTCGTCCAGCTTATTCAGTCAGTCCTCTTAGCGGTATCTCCAACAAATTAGTTTTAACAATTGATCCTACCTTTCTCAATTTTCTCTGCGGTTCTTTCATATAAGAAATGTTTTCAGTTTTCCTCTTCACAAGCATTATCATCCTTTGTTTAACGTTTGTGATTGTCAAAAAATTTTTCTAGGGAGCGGCGGTAACAAATACCGCGGGGGGCATGCAATAAGTCGGCCTAATTATTACGATTGAAATAAATTCTAAAAATTTACCGATAACAATCAATGCACTAAGGAGATTATACAATATTTATAATGATTGTTATGTAAAGAGAGGTATCAATAATGGTATCGTATCATGACCTGCTGTGGTAACCAAATATGCCGTCGCGGACTTTTATTTAGATCTTTTTCATTGCCAACAATCTCCATTCATAATTTTGATCTACCTGCAAGCGTTTAGGCAGCGTTCGCAATTAAACCGTGGAAATGGAGGTGAAAACCTAATGGTGGTCACAAAAAGCTTACGAAACACCATTTTGCAGGTTTCAAATTTTTTCTCATTTTATCGCCGGCACTATCTATCCACATGCCAAATTTCAGCTTGCCACCTCATCAGGAAGTCGTATTTCTTTTCCGGACACGCACCAAAAATCTGGGCTTAGCTTTATACATAATATACCTACAGGGGTATTATTTTTAAAACTTTCCGCCTTGAATATTTTTGGACATAAAAAAGAGATTTAATTGAAATAAACGCTGGTCGTCTGGACATCACGGAGGGGGACCCCTGCGCGTGTACGAATTCGGGACCTACAATTTTTTCTGAGTTAAAAGCATGCATTATACTTGACCGGAAGTACATAATCACGGCCACTCTTGATTTTCACAAATGTCGAAGAGATGGGTAAAAAATAAAGATTTTTCAAAATCCCAAAAACTGGTGTATACTTTACTTTTTAGAGACGTATCTGATGGTATAATTGTCTGACATTTGTTTTCAGCTTCCGGTGGTTTAACCGGAAATTGAAGCCTCCGATAGAACTCGTTTCTTATAAATTAATGAAATAAAGACATAAAGCAAAATGTAATTGCACAGATGAATTCAGAGGACAAAATGTTTTTGAAAATCTGGGGCGGCGGTGACTGCACTTCCGGTCACACATGTTTCTAACTCAGAAAAAATCGTAGGGTCTAAATCCATTGAGAAAAAACTATAATTCCCTTCCATTTGAAAAAAATTGGCAGTCTCGGAGACGGTAGAGACTTCTACTTTTTCACAGAATTTGAAAATGTAGAGTAGGAATAAATTAACTTGTGTCGATATTTTTCACCCCTAAAATGACATTTTCTAAAAAAATGGCATTAAAGTTTTTGATCCGACAGCTATTGAACTCAATAACAATAATATAGTGGAAATTTTCTAGAAAATTGCACTAAGGTTTTTGATCCGGCAATACAACAGCTGTCGAATCCGATAGTAAGAATATGCTTCTTTACAAAATAAATTGAAACAAGGGCCCTTTTACCACTAAAATGACATTTTTTGAAAAAATGGCACTAAAGTTTTCGGCTTGAAAAAAAATCAACTATCAAATCCGGTAATAAAAATATACAGTTATATAGGTTTTTTTCACGGCACCATTTTCTGGCCAAAAGGGGACCAGTGTGAATACATTTTTAGAAACTGAATTCGAAGAGCATTCATATCGGTAACGCGAAAAATGAGAGTTGGCATTTAAATTTTTAAAGTTGATGTGCCAAAAAGCACTTTCCGTGAACCCATCTGGCTCAAATTCTACTCAGCACCTACAAATCTCCCACTGAATATGTGTGCCAAATTTCATCTCGATACGTTGAGTAGTTTGAGCTGCAGCGTGATCACAGACAGACAGACAGGCAGGCAGACACACAGACAGACATTTTTCAAAAACCACTAGATTGCTGGAAACGAGCGCTAGCATGCCGCAAAAAGAGAATTATTTTATTTTCAACTCGAAACAGCGCCGCAAAGATCCGTCATGACGCCATATGTGATAAGCCGCGTGTGCTTGCACTTGGAAAGCATTTCCTAATTTCAAGCGGCAACCTCTCACTATTGCAATACATCATTTGAACCCGTTCAACAGTAAAATTTTAAATTACATTTGACCTTTTGTGATGCATCATTTTAAAGAGTATGAAATCCTCTGTAAATCAATGCAACAATTTTTGAAATCCATCCACTCGTTCAAAAGTTGCAGAAGAAACAATAATTATTTCTACGGCGCGAGATCCATAAGATCACTGCCGGCTGACAAGCACGAGCGGGCAGGTGTATCATGGCGGTATCTCAAATGACGTCACGCGCCTCACCCAAACAACGAATTGGAGTTCTTTGGGATAATTTTATTTACGGCAACATTTATAAAATGCCCTACACCACGGTGTGGTAACAGGAAAGGCACTATGATTAAATAAAAAAATATAATCTATCAATTGGAATAATTTTTGAAAAATTAATATTTTTGAGTTTACTGTTCCTTTAAGTTTCAGGGTCTTATAAACCCGAAAAAGTGGTTTTTGAAATATGTCACGCTACACGCTACAGGCCGCTACTGGACCTATCTGGCCGAAAATTGGCATGCGCAGCTTACATGAAAAAAGGAAGAACTGATGATTAGATTTTGGGTCAAATCCACGGAAAGTGCCATTTTGACACATCAACTTAGAAAATTTTAGTGCAAACTTCCATTTTCGCGACACTATAATATGAAAGCTCTTCGAACTCTGCTTCTAAAAATGTATTCACACTTGGTGCGTCTTTTGCCAAAAATCGTTGCCGTGAAAAAAACATGTATAACTGTATATTTTAACCTCCCCACTTCACTTCACTTTAAAAAAAGGGAGGTTACTGCATTACTGCAATCACTAAAATTTTCGAATTTGTGATAACAGCAAATCTTCACGTTTTGAGGTCTCAGCTCAGGGACCCAAAAAAGGAGTTTTAAAAATGTGTCTAAATAAATAAATTTTGTCTTATGTAAAAGCAGAATTTGAAGACCTTTCTGATGGTGACAATAAATCTTTCAAAAACTTGTTTTCAGCTCGTCGACCCCCATGTGCAAAATTTCAGCCAAATTATAAAGTCCGACAAAAATCTCGATTTTTTTTGTTTTTGGTCAAAAGGGCACTGACAGTGAATACATCTTTTGAAGCAGAGTCTGAAGGCCTAGCAACGAATTGAAGTTCTTTGGGGCAATTTTATTTACGGCAACATTTATAAAATGCTATATAAACTATCAATTAACTAATTTTTGAAAAATTAATATTTTTAAGTTTACTGTTCCTTTAACTTGCTTTGCGAAGCTTAGAAGTTAAAAATAGCAAGTTGCATCCACAGCGTTTAAGATCCGACGGTGATCGCTGAGAGGAGAGTAAGGTCCAGAACAAAACTTGGGAGTACGGTCTACGGTCTACTAGCTATCCTGTGTTTAGTTCAGGCGAATATCTTAAGTAATAAAGGAAAGAAGATTATCCAATTTAAAAGTGGGACAATAATGAAAAAATACCGTGTACCATTGGGTGAATCTAATAATAAAATGTAAAAAAGCAGTCCGATAAAATTATTGCAAGCGAAGCGACAATGTTCCGTCGTCACACATTTCAGGATATCAATGAGCAAAAATATCCGATCCGATCCTCGGTTTGCAATAGGGAACAGGTTTGCAAGCTGCAGCTGCAACTTGACCTTCGGCGTTCCTAACCTTCCCCAACCCAAATAACTTCTATTGTTCCAAGGTTCGCTTAACGATGACGTCACGATTTACGCCCCTACAGCTGCATCTACTATACGATAGGTGGCTCTGGTGCAAGGGCCAGCTGTGTTAGTAACAACTATGATTCTCAGGTGGCGTTAGTTGAATTCTTAACGATTTTTAGTAGCGACACCTGAACATGAAAGTGATCTCCACACACGGGTTTCGCCTTTTAAATAACTCCTCTTGATTTACTCAATGCTTCTACCAACTCACCTGTTAATACAATTTCTAGCAAAATTTCCTCATACCAACCTAAAACTCAAATTTTGACGTTCTGTCACTTCAATAGAAAATGAATGGAGAGTAACTATGAATAATTTCTTAGTAATGGGTCGTGTTAAGACACATTTAACAGCAGTCATTGTTGTTATAAATCTCATAACCAACGAGTACGTCAATTTGACAACGAATTCGAGCACAATTTCTTTCAAAAAGCAAAGGTAAATAAATAAGTGCCGAGGATACCGGATCGTATCCATTGTTGGCTTTTGTCCTAAATCATTATGAAAAAAAATGTACCTACGACGTGCCATCGTGTCATTAGCCTTCATTTTTCACATTTTTAAAAATATTGAGAATAAAATAAAACATGTTACAAATCTTTGCAATATTTCCGACAACGGAAAATTGAAGCTACTTTTTTTGATGTAAAAATTTTTTTGCTGATGTCACAATCATATTGTAAAAACTGACACTACCTACAAGTCGCTGGGATTTTTAGGTAGATGTGAATCATATGAGCCAACGCATGTTACTGCATGCAGTTAACGATCCTGTAAACATCATACACGATTTTGTTATAGTTGAACGATCGCTCCAACAGCGGATAATCATGGGTAAGAGAAGATTCCGAGGAAGATGCTGTGTTCCGGGTTGTCAAGATGTCACTTCCCACAGACATAGTTTTCCAAATCCTCGAAAGCATATGGAAAGATATAAGAAATGGGTCCGAGTTGTTGGGAATTCCACGCTAGCTACACTAGATCCACAAATAGTTCATAAAAATAAAAGAGTGTGCCGAAATCATTTTGAGACGGTTTACTTTTCTTTTGGATCAAAACGGCTTCATCTAAATGCAGTACCTACTTTACACTTACCTGGTAAGTATGCCTTACCTACTTATTGTATTCTAATTCTCAAAGTATGTATGAATAGAGTATGTAATAGAATTTCGTTGATCAGAAAAAACGAGTACAGCGAATGACTTTAGACACAAGCATTTTCTAACATTTTAGATGGAAAAACGGTTGTCTAAATTCACGTCACTGTACTAGTTTTTTCTGATCACGACCGACGGTACGTGGTAACGAAAAGATTTCCTGTTGTGTACTTTGTCCTCCAGCATCATATCTTAATCTAATGTTGATAATGTTAG
The DNA here is from genome assembly GCA_963924575.1 of Pycnomerus fuliginosus. NCBI lineage: Eukaryota > Metazoa > Arthropoda > Insecta > Coleoptera > Zopheridae > Pycnomerus > Pycnomerus fuliginosus. The sequence continues at coordinate 8,201,574 of OZ004624.1, read as the reverse complement.
ATTCCAGCAACGAGAAGAATATGAATGTTCCCGACGAAATCAAACAAGAACCGTACATTAAACAAGAATACATCAAATGTGAATTTTGCAATCTTAAAATCGAAAGTAATAACCCCGAGGGACATGTCTGCATCACATCAATCGACACTGAAATACTAATCAAAGAAGAAAAAACCGAATATTGGCTTTTAAGCCTAACAGATGCCAAAGTAGAAGAGTTCGAAATAGATTTGTTCAAATGCGAGGAATGCGATTTCACATGTAAAGATAAAGGCGGCTTGGAAACTCATAAAAACGTTATACATCTAAACTCAATTGAAGCGAAATGGTTTAACTGCGAGAAATGCGACTTCAGGTGCAAAACCAGCGGAGGACTGAAAAGTCACAACATTCTCCTACACTTAAAGAAGGTCATAGTGAAGTGATTTAAGTGCGAGAACTGTGATTGAAGGTGCACCCGCTAAGCACCTCAAAGGGGTAGTTCAGTGTCAAGTGCAGGACAGTTTTCAACTGCAAAGTCATACCACTTAAAGACATCGAATTATTAAAGTGAGATTTTATGTTCAAAATGGGGACTAATTTGAGGCAACATGCGATTAGGAATCCTTAAGTTCTTATATGTTAATTATCACGAATGATTTGAAATTAAGTAAGGGTGGGGTTTTTGTGCTAACATTCGCAATAAACACATTAGCTGATAAAATTTTCTCGACATGACCACAAATATACACAAGGCAAGATTACTTTGGATAAAGGTATCAATCTACCCTGAGTAACCTTTTATCTTGGTCCTAGTTGAGACTAGTTTGATTTGGATAAAGTGAAAACAGTATGGGTTTTCGCTAATCTAAATATACCCAGAAAAACATGATGTTTTTTAAGTTCAGAGAGATTTTAATTAAATTGAAGTCTGATTTTATCTTTATTAATTAAATCTTTGATTGTTGTTTCTTAACTGCACCTGGTACTTCAAACTTGATTATAATATAACGAAAAATTTCTTAAACGTATTATAGTCACGAACCTACAGTGGTAATAATGAATTTTATCGAGTTTCTCTTCATCCTGCTTTCCATATCTCTCTACGAAGGTAAGTTCAAAATCAAAACCTGATTCCTTTCAAGCTGAATCCATTTTTTTCCAGGATGTGTTTTCGACGTGACGAAATTAGATCCTCAGCCGCTCACACTAAACGCGAACTATGAATATATCCATCCCGCTTCTCACAATGTTTCAAGTGTAGATATCAACCCAGGTGAAAAAATTGTAGTTTCCTGTCCTGGAACAGATTTCGTTAATTTCCCTGAAACTTCCACCCTTTACTTGGTGTGCAACGAGAGGGATGAATTTGAATTAGAAGGCATAGGCCTTGAGATAAACTATTTTCAACTCAACTGCACTAAAGATATCGTCAGTTCGATTCAGTACACGAATAGAACGTGTTGGGAGAATGCTGAAATCATTCGAATGGGGTACCAAGTAGATTCCGTATTTGTCTCAGTTATGGACGTTTGCTTTGACATGGAATTGAAAAGTGCACTATACAGTAATTATTCCATAACGACATCTGCACAGCCATACGAATTCCTAGAGCCACTTCCTATTATACAAGATGACATATTTGATAGTTTGTTTTATACGATGGAATACATATATGCAAACGGGCGAGGACCTTTAAACTCTTTGGTTGGTCTTGCTTATGATTCCAACTATTACTTCGGACGTTCGTCGATGGAAACAACACATTTAGGAACATCTCTTATTCGTGATTTATTCTACATAACGGAAATTCGTGCAGTAAACCGATACATCAATATGTGGCCATAGTGGTGTTTTGTTCTTAATAACTGGCTTTTGTTGAACATGATATCGTACGACTGTTTTTCTGAGGTTGAACAATTGGATCTGCAAGTCTACGCTGGGACTTTCGGAGTAGTAGCGCTCGATCATGTCTTCACAGGTGAAAAGATTCAGATCTATTTGCACACACATGACTTTGTCAAAGCAATTCCGTTACCTGCGGTGACCTGGAAGCTTCTTTATCACCAAGAAACAAAACGTGCCGTTGCTTTTTTGACTGTAAACACGCCGTACAATTATCAGGATTATGTCTTTTGCGATAACATCTTATTCTCACTTCCGTGGTTGACCTGCGATGTGGACTCGCCGTCGGACTCGTCCAGTATTTGGGATAACGATGAACTAGGTTATACTTACGCGTGCGCCTATCCTACGCTGAACGGAGTTATTCCTTATCTACCAGAACTCGATGTAGTTGATGTTTTAAAATAAATAAAAACTGTTTTGGTGATTTACCTTTATTTCTAAGCGCCGAACATAGCTTAGGCACTGCCGTTTTAGGCCCGAGCTTTAGTCTCTGTTGCCGAGTGGTCGATAGTAGGCCTGCGACTTTTAATTGATATATCGATAAAAGTGTGTTATCGATATATCGATATATTGATATACCACCCGGGATATCAAAAATTATATTGGTCGTGGGTGGTCATGGGATTGAAAACATCTGTCTTAGCTTACACCTTCCATTTGCTTTATTAAGATTTTAGGTTAGATTGAGTATAAGTTGTTATTTTTGAACGAAATAATGATTTAAAGATTGAAATGAACGACGAATTAGATTTTTATTTGATAAAAAACAGGGAATTAAAACTTAAAGCAAAGCAACTGTTCAAATTGTCCTCCGTCTTCCTCGATGCACAAATTTACACGCCTTTTCATGCCCTCAAAAGAGTTTTGCAGCATTTGTGGCGTTATTGCACCACATGCTTCACCAATTCTCTGTTCCAACTCTTGCAAATTATTTACAGGGGTTTTGAAAATTGTGTTTTTTAAATGAGGGAACACAAAATAGTCCATAATGGTCAAAACAGGCGACCTCGGAGGAAATTCAACTTGTGTACGCAAACTTATTAGTCTGTCATCAAAAAATTCACGAATAAAAGCAATATTTTCAGCTGTCGTATGTGCTGTCGCACCATCCTGTTGAAAGTAACCATGTTGAATTTCATCATCGTGAAGTTGTCCAACGAATTCACTCAAAAAATGGCAGCAGAGAAGCGGCTGGAACCTCCCCAACGCGTGGGTCTTTGATTTCCGGGACTTCTGTTTAAGAATTTAAAGTTTATATGACTAAATGGCACTTCCCGTTGACCAATTGCTCCTAAAATCCTTTCAGCTCTTCAACCGGCCACCTCAACTCCATTTACCAAATTTCGGGCAAATCGATCGACTAGTTAAAGTTAAAGTGGTTTCAGTGTTATTACAAAATTTCGATTTTTCCACCTAAGGGTACTAAATGCGAATAAATTTTGTCTCATTTAAAACCAGAAATTGAAGACCTTTCTGATGGTGACCTTGATAGTGACAATAAATCTTTCAAAAACTTGTTTTGGATGGGTAAATTAGAGAATAATTTTAAATTTCGAAATTGGTGTGCCAAAACGGCACTTTCCGTGGGCCGATTGAATCCAAAATTTGTTCACTTCTTCGACGTGTAATACAATCCCCTTGTGCAAAATTTCAGCCAAATCGGTTCAGGGGCTTGGGCTGTACCGCGATTTTAAAGTCCGATAAAAATCAATTTTTTTTTTATTTTTGGTCAAAAGGGCACTAAGAATGAATGCATTTTTAGAAGCAGAATTTGAAGGCCTTTCCTAAGGTGACGTGAAAAATGGGGGTTTGCATTTAAAATTTAAAAGTTGATGTGCCAAAATGGCATTTGTGGTTGCACGATTGGCTCCAAAAGCTTTTCAGATCTAAGTTGGGTTATCACATGCACACGTACCAAATTTCAGCCAAATCGGTCCAGTAGTTTGGGCTGTGGCGTGTTTACGAACGAACGTACGTACGTACATACATACAGACACATTTTAAAAACCACTTTTTTGGGTTCCTGAGACCTCAAAACGTATAGATCCGGTCTTATCTCGAATTCGAAAATTTTAGTGATTGCAGTAACCTCCCTTTTTTTTAAATGGTGAAGTGGAGTGGGGAGGTTAAAATGTGTTCGGTACCTTGCTGAATTTACAGTGAAATTAAAGAAAATTGGCCCAATTATTCTTCTTCGTGATACTGCCATCCAAACACCAACTTTTTGGGGATGTAGCGGAGATTCCACAAATATATGGGGATTGTCTGTGCTCCACATTCGCATATTTTGGGAATTGACGTATCCCGAAAGATGGAACCAGGCTTCGTCAGAAAAAAATGTTAAATCCAGCAGGTCATTTGTGTTCCATCAAATTGTTAACAAACCACTGGCAGTAAGTAAGGCGTCTCGGATGGTCCTCTGGCAAAAGTGCGTGATATGATTGCATCTTGTATGGATGCATATGCAAATTTTTCTTAACAATCGTTTGGCAGGTTCCATAAGAGAGTCCAATTTCTTGAGACAGGCGCTTTAATGGTTTTGTAGGCTGTTGTTCCATACGTTCACGGACATCATTAATGACTTCTTCTGTGCGGACAGTTGGCCTGCCAGCACCTTTCTTATGATGAGTCACGGACCCAGTTTCGCGAAAAACAGCAACGCAGTTTTTCAGGCAAGCAACAAAATTCTTCGGAATTACTACCAAATTTGGAAACTGCTCCTGGAAACTACCCAAACATAAACGCTCATTGTACTCCCAGGTTCCGTTAATTAACACCCCAGTTCGGAAGTAGTAGGCTTCAATCATGAAAGCTTTGTTGGCTGTGGTGAAGACCATGGTTCAAAAACTGCCTAACAGCCACTGACAAATCACAGATATTTTTGACAAGAATTTCTAGCGTAGCATTGATGATACGACAGATGTTTTCAATTCCATGACCGCCCACGACCAATATAATTTTTGATATCTCGGTAGGTATGTATGCGTATTGATCCCTTTGGGGAGGGTACGTTTATACTATGATCCGTTTGGGGGAGCCAATGGACCCTTTGGGGAACTCCCCGAACTGCCGTAGCTAGAGATTGATCCCTTTGGGGAGTTCATCCGCACCGCCTCAGCGGCATAGCATGTAACTGCCGGAAGACAGTCTGTATTACAGACAGCGTCATCATCAAACGCCTAATGCAAATAAAATGGTAACCAAACATACTAATAATAACAACAAAGACTAATAATAATACCCTTATTAATGGCTTCAGCTACGAACGATAACAACATACAGGTTGTCCCAGAACGCTCGCACTCTATTAAAATTCTGTCACGGAACGTATTTTCGTAATTATTGTATATACGGGATAGTATCGGAACCTCATAATTTCCCCAGGCAGCACGGAATATTTAGTAAATATTTACCTTATATAAGGGTAATATTCTAATGTTTTCTAATATTTAAAAGATTTGAAAAATATTTGGTATATATGACGAAAATGATATTTGTTCTATAACATTATACAAATAACATTTTTTTATAAAAAATCCAATATTTGTTACATAATATGTTATCTTTACCAGAAATATATTATATGTTTTATATTGCGAATTAAAAGTAAATATGTTTCAAGCAATTTATTGATTAAATATGTTTTCCTTTCATAATTTCTATTTATAAGATTTGTAAAATTATATTTTATGAAAAAAATTTGAATAATTGCTGTACAAGATGTATCCTTTATATGGAATATATTGCAAATATCGGATTAAAGACATATTTGCTGTCATATATTTACTCAATATAGGGTTTATGTTTAGGCAAATCTAAAATTACTAAATTTTTGTTTTTCCTTTTTTTACGAAATATGCAAATCGCAGATTTGTACCTAATAATTATCGTTTAGGTAGAAAGTTCCCGGTACCTAGTAAAAACCTTTTTCAATTCAAACATCTCCACGGAGTGCTTCTGCGCCTGCGCCACCAGATGAGGAGCTGATGGCATCATGGCGGATTGGCGGCTGTTGTGCACGTTTTGTGATTTGGTGTACTTCCACATATTAATTTTACTGTTCATACCGTTCTGATTACTTTTATCCTTGTGCATCTGCCAAATGTGAGAAGTCAACTTAACCTTGTGCTTTGAGGTGAGCTGCTAATGTTAATTTTTAACTGTTTGCAAATTTTGTAGGTTAGGTTAGCCCCATCGTACCCTGTTATAATACACCTACGTTTTGAAAGCCATCTCTCTCCAGCGTTGTTGCACGTAGACCGAGAAAGTTTGAGCGTAACGCCCTGATCGTGTCGTGCGCTATGTCTCACTCCGACTCGTTTATCTGAGGAAGAAAGTAAACTGAACGTTCGACGTTCGTTGAAGCGTCACTGAGGACCGGTTGATCTCTCCACCACACAATGTACGTCGACGGTTGATTTTTGTACGCGCTCTTACTGGCTTCGCTAACATTGGTGGAAATACCAAGCATCGCTTATTACAGACGTCGGTCACATCGTTGATAACTGCAGCCTCTAGCTCATGGGGCTAAGTCTCGCGAACGCACTGCACGACATTTTAGTACCTAGAAGAACTCCGTGATTTCACTCCCCTAGAGTGCGAGTCCAGAAGAGCGTTTATTTTCCGATTTTCTGTACAGGTATGCGTATACCTACCTAGCTACACCTTTGGTAAGAACATTTCAGTTAAATTATTGATTTAAAATGTTTGTTTTTAGGACCAATTATAACTGCTGGGAAGTGCTGAATGTCAGGCGTTTCACAAGAAACGCATTTGAAGTGGGCTGTGGGGCTATGGCAAAGGACGTCCTTTGCCATAGCCCACAGCCCACTACAAATGAGTTTTTTCTGAAACACAGGATATTGTTTTATGTAGATTTTTTGATAATAAATAAATATTCCGTAAACATCTGCTGCCTATATTTCATTAGCAATATTACCATCATATTCGCAAACAATATTTGAAATATATTCATAATATACATTTGGCATATATATAAAAATCTGTCGTTTTGGATATTATTTAAATATCTTCTAAAATATGTTTTAAAAATATTTCAATGCTGCCTGGGTCCTGAATACTACTAAATTTCGTTAAACTGACGTATTCTCAAAAACTGATGGTGCTTCTAACCTTCCGAGGCTGCCCCTGGGCACTTAGATTGTGTTCCAAATTTTGTTAAATAGACATTTTAAACAACTGGTTATTAAAATGAATGCTCCATCCTCGATCACACTTTGAATTAGCTAAGCCGGATTTTATCATCCTCCGCCCCCGGAAACTACCCCTGAATTTTGCTGAACAGACGCATTTTATTTATTAGAATTACTGCAAATACGGGTTTTATCACATTATTTTATCACCCTCCACATCCCTGGACACTGTTTTCCTGAATTTTGCTGTACAGACGCATTTTAAACAACCGCCTTATTAGAATTACATATAATATAATAATACCCCTTATATGGATCCATATTGTGAATTCCATCAGATAAGTGTACCGAACACGTTTTCCGGAAATCCGCATACCTATAAACCTCACGGAAATCCGTATAAAATCCTGATACATACCAATTGAAAGCGTCACGTACTCACGTAGGTCGAAGCCGCTTCCTAATCTTGGTACTAATATAGGCTTGTGTAGATTTTACACCATCAGGCAACTGGTGCTATTAACGCAAAACCTCAATTACTTCCAAAACGGCTGCTTAAATCAAAAATTACCACGAATAAGAATAAGTTGCAGTTTGACTTACAATTTCTAACTAATACCACCAGATCTAAAATTCGTGACCTTGAACCATATTTAAAGCAGGGTTGGCAGAAGTTAAAACCCACTTGGGTTTTTGACACAAAAACCCAGACCTCAAAACACAAAAACCCACCCACACAAAAACCCAATTTTTTTAAATGAAAATCACAATTAGCCTGGTATAGTAAAATCAAGAGAGAGGAATTCTCCGTACAATGCATCACAAAAATACTATCATTTACCGTCTCAACAATTAATTTCTCTTCGTTTTCTTTCACTAGTAGACTTTTACAGAATGAATAATGATTACAAAAATTATAATATAGCGCCCCTTAAGTACTTACTTTATTCTTAATTAATTCTAAATAGCCAGTAAAAAGGGTTAGGTTAGATGTTGGGTGTGTTAAACACGAGGTTAAACATGTCATTACTCATTACGTATTGAGTGTCAAAACTGTCAAAATTATAACAAATACCCAAAAACCCATACACAAAAACCCATGAGGCTGACACAAAAACCCGGGTTTTTGCAAACCCTGATTTAAAGATAAAAATATCAAGGTCATTTCGGGTTTCTGAGGATTACGTTGTCAGAATTTGATAAAATTCACAGTGTAGACGCAAAGTCCCGTCGCATATTAACGAAAGCGGGGGTTGTGCCTCAGGCTTTTTTTCTGTTGGTTACTAACAGAAAAAAAGCCTGAGACACACGCTTTCGTTAATATCGACGGGACTTTAGGTCCATACTATACCAAAATTGATTAAGATCCGACAGTCCGTTCTGTGAGATATCTGAAAAAAACTGCTCTCGATGCCGCACCTTTGAAGAGCTGTGGCTCCTTTAGGAAGCGACTTCAACCTACAAATTGCAAAAAATTTTTATACCATTCATCACCATTTTCAATTCCCGAAAATCAGCGAAGTGTCTGACATCTGGTGGCAATACTTTAACTACACTGAGAGACCGGATACGGAAATACTTTTAAACGTCCGTCATCATAATTTCGGCTTACGTCGGTCAGTTGTCAGTTGCGAGGTTAGGTAGTCGTTTTGTTCGGAGACATTCTCTCGCTGACTCGAAATTTTGGGAATAATTCTGTGAAATTTTACGTTTTGTGTACTTAAGTGGAACATTGTTAATCCAGGAAAACTTTGGTTTTAAAAAATCCACGTAGCGATGTCACTGATGTCACCAACTCACAATGTCAGGTACGTCAACTAGAATTCCCGCCTCCGGCTCCCCGTCGTCGTGAGACGGCCATTTTGTATTTTAGCAATGCCATCTATTAGCAGCTGATTTTCGCGAATAGGTAATCTCAGGTTAAAATAGTGCCAAGCATAACCGGGACATCCTGTATAAGAAAAAATTAACTGACTACTGTGAGTCTGAAACAAAAAGCTTCTATGAAAAGAAGAAAGCAACGCAAGAAGGAACAAACTTGTGAAATGTTTTGGACACTTGGGAACGGAACAGACGAGCCGCTTGCTAATTTATAGGGATTTTCTTTTACTGCGGTTGCAGTGTTTGTACTTGCTTGTCAAATGTCAAATCAACAAGCCATTTGACAAGTGACAGGTGAGTGTATGGCCGCTAATTTATTTAATATTATATGGTTTTCACGTATTTTCTTTATAAAATTTTATACAAATCTGTTATTACAGCTGTCCTTAATGAAAATACCAGCTTAGAGTGTCCAAAATTTATGAAATTTTAAAAAATACTGCAAACGTCCCAACAAGATGGCTCCAAGGATCAGATAAGCCTTAAAAGCTAACATTTTTAGCTCCAGACAATAAAATTTAGCCTCTTTCTTTGCTTCCTCTGCTACTGAAAGGCCTACTTGTAAGTAAAAAAATTTTTAACTCCATTAACCGTAAATTTCAGGAACTGTAGCACGATGTCCACTTCCACATTCGACATAGATCCCCTGGACACTGAAATCAAGCAAGAAGTCGACATAAAACAAGAATACATCAAATGTGAATATTGCGGTTTTCAAATCGACCAAAGTGAAATCGAATTACATCAATGCATCACACCAGACATCATCACAATTGACGAAATGGCCAAATTCGAAGAAACAGAGAGGTTTGATTGTCGAGAAGAAGATCCCTTAAGTCAGCACATACTTTCCGAAAAACAAAAGCGAAACCAAACCAAATGGATCCAGTGCGGAAAATGCGGGTTCAAATGCAAAACAAGGAAAGAACTGCAAAACCACAATGTCGAGAAACACCTAAATTCGAAGGAAACTAATTGGTTTCAATGCGAGAAGTGCGACTTTAAGTCTGGAATGAAGGAAGGCTTAAAATCGCACGTGGCTGACAAACATCCGAGTGTTAAGTGGTTTCACTGTGAGGAATGTAACTTCAAAACCACATTACTTTCAGGTATGAAACGACACAAAAATTGCAAACACCTTAATCCGAATGAAGGAGAATGGTTTGATTGTGACAATTGCGAGTATAAAACCAGATACAAAGGGAGTCTGAAAATACACGTGACTCGTAAACACCCTGACATCGACTGCGACAAATGCGAGTTCAAGTGCAAGGGCAGGCGAGAATTAAAAAACCATTTAAAAACAAAGCACGAAAGTCCAAAAGAAACAAATTGGTTTAAATGTGAAAAATGCGAGTACAAAACCAAAACAACCGGCAAACTGAAAAGACACGCGATTCACAAGCATCAAAACCCCGAGGAGATAAAGTGGATCAAGTGCGAAAAGTGTGATTTCAAATCCAAGACTGAGGGATATTTGAGAATCCACACGACTCGCAAGCACTTGAGTCAGGACGTAAAGTGGTTTCAGTGCGAAAAATGCGACTTTAAGACCAGGCATCCGGTGAATCTTAAAACGCACGAAATTTGCAAGCACCTCAACCCGAACGAAACCGAGTGGTTTAAGTGCGAGAACTGCGAATATAAAACGAGAGTGAGGTGCAATTTAAAGACCCACGTCACTTACAAGCACACTAGTTTAGATCAAATAAAGTGGATTAAGTGCGAGCAATGCGACTTCCAGTGCAAGACGAGGGGGCATTTAAAACTGCACGTGAATCGAAAACACTCGGATGAAGTAAAATTTTTTTATTGCGAGATCTGCGACTACAAAAGCAAAGCTTTGGACTCGCTGAAAAGGCACAGGATTAACATACACATGACTCTGGATCAAATCGAGTGCCTTCAGTGCGACAAGTGCGGCCTCTTGTGTAAAACAAAGGAAATACTGAAATTGCACACGGTTCGCAACCACTTAACCGACGACGAAATCAAGTGGCTGCGGTGCGACATATGCGACTTTAAAACAAAACAACACGGCAATTTAAAGACGCACATGATTTGCAAACATCGCGATGCCAGTGAAATAAAATGGTTCCAGTGTGACCAATGCGAGTATAAGAGCAAGATTAAAGGGAATTTAAAAAGTCACGTGGCTTACAAACATCCGAGTGATGAAATAGAGTGGTTTAGGTGCACCCAATGTGAGTTTAGGTGCAAGACGAATGCACATTTGAAAACGCACATGAATCGTAAACACTTGGCCCCGGAGGAGATAAAGTGGATTTTATGCGACATGTGCGGGTACAAGTGCAGGACAAATGGGCATCTGAAGGTGCATATGAATCGCATACACTTGAATCCAAAAAAAAGATCGCCAAAAAAATCCAAAAAAAGAGAATTAGACTGCTAATCACTGAAAAATGAGGAGTTGTGGGTGGGGCAGGGTTGCATTATGTCGCCCTTGCTCTTCAATATTTATTAGTTTGGTTTGATTTTATATAGAAACAGCGTCAAGAGAGCTATGCAGTAATAAAACACGTGACATGTTCTTCAATTCTACTTTACTATTGGTCACTGTTCATTTCATCAGAAATTATATGAGGACATGTGGCTATGAAAACAAAAGAGAATGAATCCAACGAAAAGATGGAAGGACGTTTGTAGTCATCTGTCATTTTACTATGGAAGGCGTCCTTTAGTTGCGATTCGCTTGTTTCCATAGCCTCCCCGCGTCATCAAGTTTTCTGAATACTCTCCATTCATTTTCTATTGAAGTGACAGAACGTCAAAATTTGAATTTTATGGTATGATGAAATTTTGCAAGGAATTTTACCAACAGGTGAGTTGACAGACGCGATACGTCAGAAAGCATGACAAATGTCAAAATTTTGCAATTGCTATGAATTGGCCCAAAATGGCCTTTGTGTGCGTGCAGTTTTGAGTAAAGTGCAAAGAAAAACATTCACGAAAAAACCTCGCGTACTTTTATCTGGGACACTGCTTCTAACAATAATAATAAACCCTAGAAGATTTGGGTTATGCAATGTTTTTGCTTTCCCGCCAAATTTTTATCAAATTGTCAAAAGTACAGGCCCTTGCAGATTAGAGTTGTACAGTTGCAGAAAAATTTTAGATCTTCAATAGAAAATGAATGTAGTTTAGCTCTGTTGCATTGGTTAGCTGAAGCTAGAATAGATTATTTATCATTTGAAGGATTGTTAAACGCAATAAGTTTATAAGGCAAAACAGAAAAATAGTGTAAAAGATTTGTGAGGGCTACATTCAAGCCGTCTATTCAGGTTTTCATCTTAAGCGCCAAAGGACATAAAACTTAGTTATATTTATTTGTCAAGTTGACACAACAGTTTTGTAGATTGCTGGGTGCTAGAGGATCAATCTAATTTAAGGTCAAGTCAGGTCAGGTAACTGGGACCTAGTTTTACAACTTTTTGTTTTTGAACCTTAATTAAAAATACAGTTTTGAAGATAAGTTTGCAGTTTTTTGACAGTGGGGGCCTACACATTTACCTTCCATTTGCTACGATTCCACCGTAGAATATGATAGAATACGCCTTGTTGAATTCTTTTTATTCCAATTACTTTTTTGTCACTATTTGTAAAATATAGGAATAAAAATCGCACTTTTCGAACTGTGCCTTTTTTAAATCCGATTATATTCTAAGGGACTAAAAGAAACATGACTTATTTATTATCCACGATTATTAAATAATGCCACAACAGAGTTTTTCCTGTAACGTAGCAGAATAAAAAGAGAGCATCAAGCGACATTTTTATGAACGCACCCCAATAGCCGAAGGAATATAGGGAAGAGAATAGGGATTTTGTGAGCGACATTCCCAGTCCTGCTTGTCAATGTCAAACATTAATTGACACTGACAGAAAGAGGTTAGTGTTAATATTTATTTACTTCTGAATAAAATATTATTATTCTGCCACTATGTGTGGAAACATAGTCCCAAAGTACACGCTCCAATTAAAAAAGTGTTGTTTTTGCAGCTGTAGGAGGTAAATATCCGAAATTTAACTTTTGAAGATCGAAAGAGCACCTAAACCTGCATAATGTATTTCAGGAATGTAGCGTATAACCACAATAACATATTCGGTGAATTGAGGTTCATTTTGGACACCAGCTATAGTTTCATGTATAACTAGTGCTAAAAACCTTCTTCAAGCAAGACTTCTATTAGACTTAGGGAAAAATTGTCGCCCCATGAAATAATTGTAAGTAAATAGCATTTTCTTATTTAATTGCCCACCGTCATAAACAGGAAAATATACGAAATTGATTAAATTTAAAAAAAACTTTTATGTGTGATCCTTATTGTGGTACAGTCAGGAACTTTGAAAATGCCAGCACCACAGCGACGATCATTTAGTTTTTGAAAATCCCTGAATGTACTCGCAAAAAAATCGATACACTCAATTTTCTCTGTCTATTTCTTGAGTTTGGGGGCTGAAAGGGGTTAGTTTTGGGGTTGAATATTTTTTTCGCTTGTCCCGATTTTTTTGCGAGTAAGTGTACCACAATAAATAATGATCATCAAGAAAGTTGACAGGTCGAGACGTAACTAATACCACGTTACCACATAGTTATATCTCACTAACCTACAGCTTTAGGTAGAATTGAAATTAGGACCCGTAAATTATTGTTAGTGACATGTAAGTGTGTGAAAATGGAGTCAGTAAGGTCATGTGCTATAACAACATATAGTGCAGCGATAAAACCTTTTCTAGAGTGTGTAGCTTTTGACAAACAGCTTTTCTATTACGGGCGCCATATCGATTTTTTATGTCAAAAAATTAGAAATTCGTAATGTTACGGGAAAAAAGTCCCTCAAGTGTGAGTAGATTTGCGAAACACGCAATAATAAGTAAAAAACTTCCAATACAATGGAGTAGCCATAGGGGTCGATCGTTTAAAAATGGCAACATCGCAATACTATTTAAAAATGGTTATTTTCGTGTCCGTATTTTCCGGTCAGGTTAACCAATGATTATGCATTGTTTATATGGTTTGTTGACTATTTATATCGTTCTTGAACATTTTACATTGCTAGTCAGAAAATATGTGATATCGGGGGGCTATGGAATCAAATTAATCGCAATCTGTAGAAAGGACGTTTGTCCAAAGTTAGTTCGTACAGGACGTGACATCTGTTATCTTCGCTGTAGACAAACGTCCTTTCGACAGATCGAGATTCACTTGTTTTATAGCCTCCCGTTATGCACATATTATGTTCTATGTGGTTAGGAAATATATTCCGCGATATTAGCGATGACGTGGAACCGCCATGTTTGTTGTGTATGGTCATAGTCAACGCCTCCCACTGAAGCCAAACAAAGCGAGATTTCAATGTGCAAATTCCCAGAAAACTTCATTTTTCGTCTAATTCTTTATTTACGGTTGCTGTGTTGTGTTGTAAGACCTTAATATTGAAGAATTGCTATCGATTATTTCCAAATTACCTTTTAAACCAATCAATCAGACTCATTTTGAAATTTCTATCCAATCGAATTCATTTAAGGGTGATTATTTTCAAATCTCCTTTTAAACCAATCAATTAGACTCATTTTTAAATTTCTATCCAATCAAGTTCATTTAAGAGTGATTAATGCATTTTATCGGTGTTTGCACGAGTCATTTAATCGTTTCCGATGACCACTTGATTTTAAACACAATTTGTTCACTGCTGAAAATCACCACTTAAACAAAATTATGGGAAATAAAGGTCCACAAATACGACCACCAAACACAAGTCTTTCCAAAAACCATATTTTAGGTGTTTTTGGACATAAAGAACGCTGATTTCTTCTGGATATATCCTAAAAACTCAATAACATTTTGTTTGCACGGTTCCTAACCTCAAACGTCATTAATGTCAATGAGCTATAAAGGCTCGTTCGCAACATCATATTGGGCTTTTGAGTATAGGCAACCCCGGTTTAAAAAATCATAATTTTATCAAAACAAGAGTTTAATTTGTGAAATAATCTTACCGAATACCACTCGTGCATCGCTATTGCAATCGGTTAAATTTTAGAAATAATTACTCAAGCTTTGTTGCCGTATAGGTAAAAACAATTCGAACTAAATTGCCATTTATTATCAAAGATTAAAGCCCTCGAGCTAAAGCTCTCGGGCTTTAATCAGATAATAAATGACAATTTAGTTCTCATTATTTTACCACCGGCAACAAGCTTTCGTAATCATTTTCAAAATTTAACCGATTAAATAGCATGCACTTGTGGTATTACAAGCGATTAATGCACAAGTCATTTAATCGTTTTCTTGACTACTTGATTTTGAACACAATTTTTTCACTGCTAAAATAACTACGTACCACGTAAAATCAGTTAAGGGAAATAAAGGTCCATAAATAGCCACAACTGTTGGCGTCTTGCTTTTATTCGACTCAATTGACCAGATGTGTCGGTAGCAGAGGGTATCCTGAAGAATCGTACCCCTTCGTCGCCTTCCAGACTGCCACAACCATTTATAATGCACGTTCGGGGCATTTATTTTCGTTTGCTTAATAGTGTTATTTCGAAATAAATTTGAACAACGGCTAAACTAAGCCCAACGAAACGAATATCTCAAACGCAAACCACTCTTAAACAAAAACAGATCTCTCAAAATAACCTCGAAAATCACTACGGCCAATGTCAGACGACAAATGAAATGACATTGACAGTTCTGAATTCTGTTGGCGGTCAAAAAATGACCGCGCATACTGCCAAACATGGCGGCGTGACGTCACATTTAAAAAATCGCTCTTTTAACAAAATGAAGAGTTTAATTTGCGAAATAATCTTACCGAATACCACTCGTGCATCGCTATTGTAATCGGTTAAATTTTAGAAATAATTACTCAAGCTTTGTTGTCGTTTAGGTAAAATAATTCGAACTAAATTGCCATTTATTATAATAAATGGCAATTTAGTTCTCATTGTTTTACCACCGACAACAAGCTTTCGTAACCATTTTCAAAATTTAACCGATTAAATAGAATGCACTTGGGGTATTATAAGCGATTATATAACTATTTAACTACATCATGCACACAATGAGCTTTGGGCTGAAATAATTGAATCTTCACAAGGAAATTCTCGCTTTGTTTAGCTTCATTGCCATGGTATATCAACCTTAACCTAGCCCAACAAAGATGGCGGACCTACGTTACGCTAATAGGGCTTATGAACCCTGTATCTATAATTAATTGGACATTTGTGCAGTGCGGAACATAACCTTAGTTTCATAAACTGTAGGTATTTCGAAGTTCGAAATAATAAAATTAACAGCTTTATGCAAAACAGTCGCTATCTTGTTTTGTCGTTATATTTTCAGTTGTTAGATATTAAATTTAAAACTAAACCTGCTTTAGGTAGGCACGGAAACACTGGAGGGCCAGTATACCTTCTTTTTTAAAATTTTCTCGATTTTGTGATTCAAACTTGAAATTGTTCATTTACCAAATTTCCTATTTTTGACTGTTTCCTTAAATATCTCGAATTTCTGTAAATATGATTTCTTGACATAAAAACTCAATATGCCAGCCATAGGATTGAACCTATTTTGAGTCTTTTACCGTTTATAACTTGGCAAATAAATAAGAAGCATCCATACCTTCCCGCATTTTAAAAACTCAAGTTTAAAGTTACGTTTCAGCAAGGCAAACATACCATGTCCACTTCTACGTTCGCCTTTGATTCTTCTGATGAAATAAAGGAAGAAGTAGACATTAAGCAAGAACATATCAAATGTGAATTCTGTAGCCTTCAAATCGACCCAAATAATACCGATGGACACATATGTGTTACGCTTAATCGCGTAACCGAAGAAGAAGAAACAGAAGAACACCAAGAAAAAACAAAATGGTTCCACTGCGAAATATGCGACCACAAGTCTAAACGCAAAGACAATTTGAAGGCTCACATGATCTCCAAACACGAATACCCTAAAATAATCAAATGGATCTCTTGCGAGAGATGCGACTACAGGTGCAAATTGAAATCGAATTTGTTAAAGCACATGAACCGTTTACATCAAGACGTAAAAGACATTAAAAAGTTCAAATGCGACAAATGCAGCTATATTTGCAAGAAAAAGGAGAATTTAAAACAACACGCGATTCGTAAACACTTACCTCCAGATGAAATAGAGTGGGTACAGTGCAAAAAATGCGAGTTTAGGTGCAGAATAAAAGGAGATTTAAAACTTCACACGATTCGGAAACACCCTATTTCGGAAGATATAGAATGGCAGCGTTGCGAGAAATGCGAGTATAAATGCAGGAGGAAGGATCATTTACAGCTACATACAATCCGTAAACATATGTCTGCAGATGAAATAAAGTGGCTTCGGTGCGAAAAGTGCGACTTTAAGTGCAAGACAAAGGGAAGCTTGAAAGAGCACGGAATTCGCAAACACTTAAATCAAGTGAAATGGTTCCACTGCGAGAAATGCGAGTTTAAGACCAAAAACGATTGGCAATTAAAAGCGCACACTATTTGCAAACACCTTAATCCGAGTGAAATCGAGTGGTTCCAGTGCGACAAATGCGAATTTAAGTGTAAACTTAAGAGCTATTTAAAAGGTCATGTGACTAGTAGACATCCAAATGTTGATGACATAGGGGGGGTTTATTGCAGGAAGTGCCGATTTAAGTGCAAAACAAGGGAGGATTTGAAAGTGCACACGATTTATAAACACCTCGCTTTGGACGAGCTGGACGAGACAGCGTGGCTCCAGTGCGAGAAATGCGAATTTAGGTGCAAGACGAAGGGACATATGAAAGTGCACACGATTCGTAAACATTTAAATCCTGAAAAAAATAAAGTTTTAGTGTGATATAAGCCTATACCTTATTTGTACCCCAACTTATTCATGCAACAAACTTTGTGTTGAATGTTTCTGGTTATTAAGAGTGGTGATGACCTCTATCAATCCAACAAATTAAGCTCCAATAAGTAAAATAGTAAGCTCTACATAAAACCAAAAATATTTGAAGTCATTTTAAAATGTGCCAATATATTTGAATCCAAAATATTGGTGCCCACAATAAAAGTGCCCACCGTACAAAAACCCACCAAAAGTGTGGGGAAAGCTGCGCGGAAGGTTGCGCCCTGCACCTGAAATGACTACCCCCACCCTTTCTTTGGGCTCTTGTGCGGTGGGTCAATTTATTTTGGAGTGTTTGTATTTTGCGTTCAATTATTTTGGCTAAACATACCGTGGTAACTTTTTTGTTGGGTCCTAATTAATTGGACATAAATATTTTGGGCACTTTTGCGCTCTCCCATCTCTGTCTTTGGGCGCTTTCATTTTGCACATTTATCTCAGAAATCTAACATAATACATAATCTCAGCAATTTGATTGGTTCATTCGAATTTTGACCAATCAGATTGCCGAGATTAACTCGAGCACCTCATATGTGTAAAAGGAAACCGCATTTTATCATGCAAAACGGTATCAAGCACAGACTCAAACCAATTATTGTTTATATTTTTGAGTGGTTCAGCTACTTACCACTAGCTGGCAACTCTATCGCACATGGAATACCTTTAGGCGAACTGTCGAACGTTGACAGGTACGTCAATGTCAGCGAAATGTCAGGTAATAGTTATGTTTATGTTTATTATAATAAACACAAAGATAATAAATATATAAAATTTATGCTCAGGCACGTACTCTCAAATTGTAAGTAAATATATTTTATAAATTTTAATAAAACGCAACCTTAGACTTCACCAAATGAATACTTCCACGTTACCAATACAGAAAATAGACTTTAAACAAGAATACATCAAATGCGAATTTTGTAATCTACAATTCGCACTAGACGAAATCGAAGGACACGTATGTGTTACAGTTAACGAAATAACCAAGACTGATGACCTTCATTTCGACAGCAACATCTTTAAAGCCAAATCGTTTTTGAATCCCGGACAAAAAAAAGACGTACTTCCTGAGCCCCGAGAAGTACTTCATTGCCAGAAATGCGACTACAAGTGCAGGAAAGACAGCTTAAAAGCTCACATGATTCTTAAACATGGAAACCCCGAAGAAATAAAATGGTTCCAATGTGAAAATTGTGACTACAAGTGCAAATTGAAATCTTATTTATCGAGGCATATTACCACTAAACATCAAAATCTGGACATAAAATGGTTTCATTGTGACTTTTGCAACCTCAAGTTCATGCAAAAACACGGCTTGAAGCAACACGTGGCTCGAAAGCACCCAACTTTGGGCAAAATAGAATGGTTTCAATGTGAAAAGTGTGAGTTCAAGACTAAAAAACCATTGGATTTGAAAAGACACACGATTTGCAAACATCTCAATCCCAGTGAAATAGAGTGGTTCCAGTGCGACCAATGCGAATTTAAGTGTAAACTCAAGTTTAGTTTAAAAAGTCACTTGATTTACAAGCATACTCATATAGAGTGGGTTTATTGCAGGAAGTGCGACTTCAAGTGCAAGACGGACGGGGATTTGAAAATTCACAATGTTTATAAACATCTCATTTCCGGCGAGAAAGAGTCGCTTCAGTGCCGGAAGTGCGAGTTCAAGTGCATCACAGAGGGACATTTAAAAGAACACACGATTCGTAAACATTCATCATAGGCGATGAAAAGGGAAGAGTGTGTCTTTGATTAGTTCGGTTTAGTAATCTGCGAGGATCGGTCACTTTAATTCGTCATCGACATACCGTTCATCTTTCATCGCCTAGCAGTAGGTTGATTGATCTGTCAGTGTCATTTGTCATATATTATAGGCAGGATACGTTTTCCAAAGAATATGTGAGGTTATTTATTGTAATATTAGGAAAATAAAATACGCTTACAAGCACGTTTTGTCTTCTTTTGTTTTTCAACACCTCTGCTCCAATAGGAATTTAAACTAAACTTGAACTTAAATGATTTGACAGTAAAGTGACATCAGTGCTTGGTTGACAGATGGAAACTCACCCCTTAGACACCTGTCATTGTCATTTTACCGTCAAAGTATTGACTGAATTATAGAACCCATTCTTCACTTCCAATAATTACAATGACTGCCCTTGTATTCGCTGTGGTCGAACAAGACATTAAGCTAGAGAACGAGGAGGAATTTAAGCAAGAAATTAAAGAAGAAGAAGAAGAGGTAGACATTAAACAAGAACTAAAAAAAGAGTACGAAACCGTCAACATAAAAATTGAATCTATCGTCGAGGAGCAATGGTTTCACTGTGCAAATTGCAATTTCAAATCCAAAAGATCGGACCACCTGAAGCGGCACACCCTCAACAAACATCTCAACAATAGCAATTGGTTTGAGTGTGATAAATGCGACTACAAATCCAAACAAAAAGCTAACGTCGAAAGGCACACAATTGCGAAGCACCTTAAAACGGACGAGATAAAGTGGCTTCGATGTGGAAAATGCGACTACAAGTGCAAGCGCAAGAGTCACTTAATGGATCACACGAATGCAAGGCACCTCGATGAAGAGCAGAGAAAGTGGTTTGAGTGTGAAAAATGTAGCTTGAAATTTAAGTGGAAAGGACACCTGAAAAGACACGTGGTCAGTAAGCATTCGAATGAATCGTTTAAATGCGGGGAATGCCACTGCAGATTCAACCGGAAGGACAACTTGAAGGGACACATTGTACATAAACATAAAGTGGAAAGTTCAGCTAAATAATTTGAAATTATTGAGACGATTTTGAATTTTAACTATTTTTTTATTGATGATAAAGATAAAAGTACTTATAGGTACATATTTAGCAAAATGTTAGGCATGTAACTTAATTCTTGTATAGGGATCGGTCGTTTGAAAATGGCAACGTCGCACCTACATGTATATGATTTTATATGAAGGGCTAGTAGGCCAAATAATTAATATTTAAAACTGATTAAGCATATTGATTCACACATTTTTGTAATTACATATATTTGTGAAGGCATGAAAATAGTTCTTTTTTCAACCCCAACTAACCTATTCAGAAATTAGAAGACCTCTGATGGTACGTAGTTTATCAAAAGGCAATAAATGCTTAGAGGACCTCCTTTGCCAGTTCTTTTTATTATACCAATTACTAAAACAATTTCTTAAAACTTAATTTAAGTAGGTAGTGGTAGGTACATATTATTGTAATTTATTCACCTAGGGCTAGATGAATTCGACTACACGCTTCATACTTCCGACCTCAAATTTACATTTAGGCACGCCTCCATTTGCATTTCTCGCAGAAGAATCAATCAGAATGTTTACTAATATTGTGTCGCTTCAAATCCGGCTTCGCTTGAAACTTTTCCCCACATATCTCGCACCCGTACATTCTCGTCTTACATATATCGTGTTGTGTGCGGATCTCCACAAGGGTTAAATGACGTTTCATGTGTTTGGTATAATTTTCTTTTATTGCAAACTTGAGGTGACATCCACTGCATTTGTAGAGTTCTGCCGGCTTCCGCAAATGTTGGTAAATCATGTGAACTTTCAGGTCTACTTTAAATCTGGATTTGAAGTCGCACATCTTGCATTGAAACTTCTCGGAATGTTCGCAAATTTTGTGGGTTTTCAAGTCTACCGCTAGTTTAACTTTCGGTGAATGTTTAAGACATTTGTGGCGTCTCAATGAAGCCTTGCTTTCGAACCCGACTTTGCATTTCTCGCAAAATTCAAACTCTAACGTTTGTTGATTTAAGGCCCTGTTGCAAATGACCACTAAAATACACATCTAGTCCATTGCATTCCATGCGGTTTTTGATTGGGCTTGAATGGTCCTAACTGAGACTTGATGGAGTCGCTTTTTGGACGTTATGGTTATTACTGGAAAAAACCATAATCATTGACTTTAATTGGATCGCGGTGGGAAAATCCAAATGCGGAAAAAACCATTTTCTTCCATTTGTTTTTTAAATGGGAAGGCCCAATCTTTTTCCACATAAACTGTACCTTAAATGGATATAAATGGTTTTTCACAAATTGTAATGCAAGTAGTGGCATTTTCAAATAGCGCGCCAAAAGTATAATGTTTGTGCGCATGACATGATGTGTCCGCCTCCGCCATGATGTTTCATTATTTTCGTTTGCCTGATTTGATTTGTGAATCATGTACGCCTTTGTAAAATTCGTGAGTGATTCGAAAACATTAGTGGTTGAAATACACGACATAAAAAAATTTAAGGTTAATTTCGATGTTAATCAACGATACAAAGTGAAATACAGCGATGGTCATTTTTATAAAGCATATATCATTGCTGTTGGAGGTAAGTTCATGGTATCTGACTGTAGTATAAGTGGTATCTATATTTTCGTAAATAATTACATCATGTGGAGTGTGGAATTCTATTTGCGGGGAGCAGAATATGAGAGAACTTCCTTTCCGAAGATGCAAACAGAATCCCACCAAATTTCTTTAAACTTAAACTTATCTATTTAATATTCCCATGAAGGGCCTAAAATAAAAGTGTACCCTCTTATTTAAGAGACTGCTGAAGAAGCTACTCAGAAGGCAGCTGAAAAGAGAGTGAGAATCCCCTCACAACGCTATACGCAGGAAGATACAACACAAAGTGAAGTATCAGATGACGATTCTGCTGCTGCTTTGAATAAAAAAAAGGTACGTACATATTTAGATATAATTTTTAAGAATCTGAGCAGTTACGTTGTATTTATAGGATAAAAGAATTGAAACAAAAGGACAAAAAAATTGTAAGGCAGCTCTTGAAAGTTTCCGCAAATTGACCGAAACACAAACCAAGACACAACTTGAACCTAGTGAATCATTACTTCTGTTAAATCAGTTAAAAGAACAGGTTAAAGTGATGGGATCCCTCATTAATGACCGCAATGATGCAGAAATTCATGGCCTACAACAGGAAGTTGCTGAACTTAAAATCGAAAACCAAATGCTAAAGGAAATAAACTATGACTTGCAGAATTCTGTGATAAAAAAATTTAGAGGTAAGTACATGTTTCGGAGTCATAAAGCAGTTCTTTCATTTTCAAGTTATTGCAACAATGGAAACCAAAGTTTAACTTTGATGTTTCAAACCTTGAAAATTAATTATGTAAACAGTTTACACAATTAACTTTTTTTAGAGACAACCAAAAATGGAAACGAATTTGAGGTGCCATTGGCTTCGTCTGAGGCTTCGTTAAACATTGGAGACATCAGGAAGAATGGCAATGTAAGTAATTTTATTAAAAGTTTTTAATTACTTATTCACTATATATTGCCAAGCCATAATAGCAATTATTTGTATATAACTATAAAATTGGTAATAGTGCCTGATGATTTTTTTAAATTTTATTTTCACTAAATATATTTAGGACCAGGTTCTTCAATATCATTACTGTATTAGGTAGATGGGTAGATATCTAATCTTTCCTTGGATACAAATAGGTACAGTTTTTATGACCCGGAAATTTGAAAAAAAATTGCTGGAATTAAATTTAAAATAGGAAAGTTTTGCTTCTCTATGTACCTATAGTAAATCTATGGTCCAGTTCCAAGTGCCATAATTTGAGAAAATAATCCGGACAAATGAGATTTCGGTAAAAAAATAATTTTATTGTGATAAAGTATTTTGGAAAGCTGGAATTTATTTAATCAAATTTGCTTCTCTAATTAGATTTTATTTTAGGTGTACATTGGCAAGGATGGGACTGGTCAGCCAATCTGGTTAACAACAACTATTTTTGATTCAATCTGTAGGAAAAAAAAACATACTGTTTTTATTAAGGAGTTGGCAAAAGCCATATTTGGTGATGAGACTTTAATAAATTCAACAGTTTCTGGTGCCACAGCCAACCGTCCCCCCCTAGATCCAACCAAACTATTATTAATGCAAGGTAACAACTGCTCTAGCTCTAGCAATTTTATGTTTATTTGAAACTTTGTAGCCTTACTGAAACAGTGGCTAACACGAAGAGGAATTATTGATGAGGAAGAACAGCAGCGCTTTATATTTGACATGGATCGAATTATAACTGAAAAAATTCAAGACTTGAGAAGACCTCCAAAACCACAGAAAACCAAAAAGAAGTTGACAGTAAATGATGAAACTATAAATAGACAAGGTATTTTTTATTCTTTAAAAGTGTATGCTGTTACAGTAGTTAGGTGCTCATATTCTAGATGAGGATCGCCACAGACGTGAAGGATCTGAGGAGATATCTCAGAATTTAAGAAGGCCTCCAAGATCTCAAAAAAACAAGAGACAGTTAGCAGTAGATGAAAATTTGACAGATGAGAATATGTGTAGCCAAGGCCAAGGTATTTTTTTATTTTGTTCTTTAAAAGTTTATGATTTCATGACACTTTCCCCTCACTTTAATACTTACCTACAGAGTTACTCGAGAAAAATTGCTTAATATGTTTACTTCCTGTCTTACTCCTATTTAATTATAGATAATAATAATCTGCACAGTCTTCACAAATCTGAGGATGAGATAGGATTGGCATCAGAATTGGCTAAATTAAGGAATGAAGTTGAGGCTGCTCAATTTGTACTAAATTGGGATTGAAAATACTGTGAGTTACATATTTTATTTAAAACAGTTCCACTATACAATCACGAATCTCGTTGCAAGACATAAAGTTAATAATAAAAGAAAAAATGTTTTTGTAGTAGTTATTGAATCTCAAATGTGTTTGGAAATAAACATATATATTTTCTTTCTCCATTAGTTTCTAAGAAAATGCATTTTTGTTTAATATTTTCGATTGGCAGTAACAGATATTCCTCTTGTTGCGTTTCAGAAATAATTTCACAAATATGCTTAATTGTTGTTGTTCCTAGGACTAACTTTCGTGTTTCAAATTTAGTAACATAGATGTAAGTGTTGTCATTATACTGCACGATTTTAAGAATTTTTAGTAGATCACCATTTAGAGTTTCAACTACAGTATCATTTGTTTTTTTTGATTTTGTGTACTCACAACTATGAATCATTATTGTTTTATATATACATTTTTTATAAGAATAACCTATGTTTTTATCTGTACCAATTATTCTTGAAATTGAAAGCAGAAAAATCATTTCTTCTGGAGAAATCTGTGCTCCTGATCCAAAAAGTGTAACATTTTTAGACATAGTGATGTAATGAACCTTGCCCGGAAGCCACAAATTGTTGCAATATATTTTAGAATGTTCGTTTAAGCCGGCGGTTTTGTTACTTACTTTGGCCAAAAACACATTAATGTTATTCATTTTTTTTGCAATTTGTTTAGCTACCCCCACAGGACCTTTAACCTGTTGTTTAATTGTAAATATACCTGATTCAAATGGGAAGGTACTTGTCGCCCATAATGGACCAGACCTGTTTACATTTTCTGTTAAGTGTAGTAAAGAATGCATGTTAAACGTCATACAATGTTTACCATAGTACATTTCCAATTCTTTAAGAAATTGTTTTAAAAGTTTGCTTGATTCATGTAAATCATAATTCGAAATATCTTCTTTCAATAAATTAAAAATTGCTTTCACAAGTAATGCAAAGTGGTTTATGTAAGCTTCTTTTAAAATACCTTTAAGACATGGTAGTGCATAAAACAAAAGCCAGTTTCTCCATTCACTCGCCTTCCATTTGGCTTTTTCATTAATTGATCTAGGTAAGCGATGTATTTCATTAGGAGGTGTTATGTTTGTTAATCGGTCGTTAATTCTTTTCAGATTTACAGGTTTTCCAATATAATAGGTGTGTTTGTTAAGAGGGGTATAGGAAGTCCATATTTCCCATAGTTGCCTAACAGTGCCCAATATCACACCGTGCATGTAATCCAAAGGAAAAGACCAAACAGGATCTACATATGGTAAGTTCATGACAATTGCTGAGGGACCTTTAACACCTCTTACAGTTTCAGTAAAGTTGTTTGAAATTACCTTGTTTAAATCCTTTTTGTGGGATTCTATAGTGCGAAGTGCTGAAGTTCTATCAATTTCGAATGGATACTTCACTTGCCGGTTAATTGCCTCTCCAGAGTGATAACACCAACTACAACCCCAATATCCATTAAATTGTATGCGATTTTGTAATACTGGTCTGGCAACCGAGTCACATGGACAAAGTAAAGGTAATAATTTGTATATTGTTTTTTTTCCCTCATCATTTGTAACTGCAACTCCAATCTTGAATAATTTTTCTGCCTCTGAGACAAATGACTGCATAAACGTATTCATAAGATGTATATTTGGTTCTCCTTGCCCAACCCAAATTCCAAAGAAAATTAAATGTTTAAATCGCAACTTTGCTGGTAATTCATTGATACAAGCTTGTATTGGCCACATGCTAGTTTTGGATGAAGCAAATATAGGAGCCCCGTCAGTGCTAAAATTGTACGTCAGATCAAAGGCCACCTGCCTTTTAAGTAAGTTCTGGTAAATGGTGCCGTCACATACGTCCCTAATATTATCACCCACATCATTAATCTTCGGTTTTTTTAAACAACTGGAAATATCAGTTTTTTCTAAAATTGCTTTGATCTGAGTGCCTGCATCCAATATTATAAAAAAGTTGTTGCTTTGTCGGGAAATAACTTGCTCACTAAGACATTCGCTGTTTGGGCATACTACAGTCTTGTTTTCAATATTGTTTCTTGTTGTAGCTTCATTTAGTTTAGTTTTGCACGCTTCGCAGTAAAATGTGTATTTTAAAGCTGCATCATCAGGGTCAAATATTTTTGAAAACATATAATTTGATGTACTGAAAGAGTCGTCGTCCACTAAATTAGCACATATTTTTAGTAATTGAAGAATATCCTTTCGTGCTTCATTGGACATCTTATGTCTTAGGGTTAGACCATAAACCATTGTTAATACATCTTTTTTTCTGAGACCCGAGTCAGGAAAAATTATTTCGTTATCATTGTCTGGTGACTGATGCCTTGTTTCATTTTGGGTGTCCAGATTTTGTTGATCTTTACATTGATGTTTTACCCCGTCATTAAGGTCAAGGGTAGTGCTATTCAAATCTTCAACATCAGTATCATTGGACGAATCAGAATAATTGCTATCTACACTTGATTCGTCAATGTTTGGAAACTCGTCTCTACTAAAGATAGTAATAGATAAATTATAATTTAAATTTCATTTAAATAACTTACCCTAAATTAAAATCGAAGTTTTCTAACTGATTTTCAGCATCTTCATTAAATGTAGCTTCAGGAGACGTTTTGCACAAGTTATTATTTCGAGTCTGTAATTGCAGGTTTTTTTGCCAGCGTTGTTTAGTGCGTTTTGATACATTGACTGAATCTGTATTGCTTACTAAATATTGTTTATATGTACGTTTCTTATTTATAGCCTTCATTCTATGTTTGCTTTTATTTCAGTTACAAACAACATGTGTTCTACTGCACTAAGAGGAGCTTTAACCGTTTTTAGGAAACAGCCAATCGGATATGTTATGAAACATCCAATCAGAGGAGTCATTTTTCGAAAAAATAAATGGAAACCAATGGATAATTCCAAGTAATTAATGGAGGCAGTTGGGAATTACCAATCATACTCTGTTTATGACATGGTAAATCCCAAATGTATCCAGTGATATTTAGTGGTCCTGCTTGGAAGTTTCCGGGGAGGTTTGTATATGGATTGCATTGGGAATTCCAACGACAAATACACACACTGATTCCAATAAAAACCATTTAAAAAACTAGTACTGTTTTTTTGTGGTTTTGAATGGTCATTTGCAACAGGGGGCTCTTTTTTCCGCCTTGTTTATCTTTAAATGTGCGCAGTTGCAGTTGAAGTCGCATTTTTTGCACTCAAACCATTCGGCTTCTAGATGCAGACGTCTGCGTTTGCAGACATCTCTGAATTGTGAATTGTGAATTTTCAGTTCTTTCTCATTTTTGCACTTGAACTTACATTTTTCACATTCAAACCATTCGGCTTCCCCGGCTTGCTGATCTCCGGAAGTCAGTATTTTTGTTTCCGTATTATCGATGAAGCTATTTTGGTTTGAAACAGGGCTGTATGTGGTTTGAGACGTACACTTCAGATCATATTTTGCACATTCGAAACATTTGGCTTCTTCCGGTGGCTGATCTCCAGAAGTCGAGAAGTTTTTTGTTTGTGTAGCACTTATGAAATCATTATTTTGGTTGGAACCGAGGCAACAAATTTCCTCTGTGATGCACACGTGGTTTTCCAAAGCTTCTGGTTCGAATTTAAAATGGCAAAATTCGCATTTGACAAATTTAACTTCTTCTTTGGCCTCAAAATCCATCACTGAACTGTTATTGACATCTGAATAGAGTACATTTTCATAATTTTTCTATAAGTTTAGAGAATAATAATAAACTTACCTTCTCCATGCTGATTCCTCTTTGTAACTATTATTTCTTGTCAAAATCAGCTGATCTTATAAAAAGTAGAAAGCTGTTGGGTAGGGCCTCTGAGATAAGCAAGATTTCTTTTATGCCATTCTGTACGAGCACCTGCGCTACTGACCGACAGATTGCGCCACAACCGTCCCCTCTAGTGAAAGCGTTCTTAACTAAGAGTTCTACAAGGAAAACGACAAGTCTCTATGAAGAACCGCTACCGTTTGCAAAATTCTATTCTTTTGCGTTTTAAAGTTGATGTGAAAAGAGAAATCTGCTTTGTGCAGAGGTGCTGTACAGAAAACTTTTCGTTATTCTTAGCGCCATCTATGTGTCAATAGCAACAATAGGTCTCAGTTTCGGCGGCGCCCTCTAGTGAATCTGGGATCGCATGGGCCTGCACCTAACCTATCTTTCTTCTTCAGTTCAAGTTCCTGAAAAAATGTTAAAGGTACTGTTACGTTCCAAATTACCTAACACTGGATAAAGCCACTCGTAACAATTATTCTTGGACAGGCGTATTGGAGGATTTACATAAACACAGCTGTAGTTCTGTTAACTAAACCTAATTTATTCACAATATGTACAGTATTAGAATTGTCGTTCCCCAGGAACTCCTTAATTCGTCCAACAGGCTCTATACAAATTAATAATAGTAAAAGCTAACAAGAACTGCGTGATTGGTAACTGCCATCGGTTTTATAGTGGTGGTTCCTATTTATAATTATTAAAAACAGTCTTCGTTAGATACATAAAATTTATATGAACATATGATTAGCAAAACACTTATCTTCAGTAAATAAGTTGATGATCTCTTTGACTGGATTCCTCCTTCGAACTAGGGATTTGGAGTTGCTCGCGCTCTCATATCAAACTAGGGGTGAACTCATTCAGAACTAAGTATTCAGAACTTTCAGAACTTGAAATGGTTTTGATCTCAGCATTTCCTCAATGTCCTCATTTCGGCTTCCAAGGTCAATTTGCGTTTCCAGATTACAAGGAGAAAATTATTCCCGACATCGATCGTATTTATCGACGATGAATAATTAAAGAAATTAGTACTTCTCGTACAGACAGTACAGAAGGGTACAGAAAGACAGAGCTGGAAGAAATAATTAGAATTGCAACAATCGGCCATCTTGTACTCACAACCTATTTCACGTCGCACATCTCGTTAGCTATTTTCTTGGGCCTAAGCCACGCGTTCCTCAAACTGGAACTATTTCGTTAATCGGGTTTATTGGGCATACAGCCATATGAACGAAACCTTTATAATTCCACCGTTCGTCAACTATGTCCAATTAACGTTTAGCAAAACGAGACGATGCACACGCTACGAGCGACCGCAGCAGAGAGAACGCCGG
Organism: Pycnomerus fuliginosus; assembly: GCA_963924575.1. Classification (NCBI taxonomy): domain Eukaryota; kingdom Metazoa; phylum Arthropoda; class Insecta; order Coleoptera; family Zopheridae; genus Pycnomerus; species Pycnomerus fuliginosus. Next base: position 8,171,945 of record OZ004624.1, on the reverse strand, counting down.
ACCGGAAACCAGGCGTCGACCGTTGACACATGAATCACGTGGTCAGGCAAACAGTGGCGTACTAATTAAATCGGAAAGTAATACAAGGTAATAACCAGTGGCGTGGTAATAAATCGCAACCGTAACAGTACCTATGTTTTAATTCTGAAACATACTCCGTATACATGCACACACTTAGCTCGAGCTAACTAAGCTCGATACTTTTGAAACAGCGTTCCACGAGATTTTGCAGCGGTGGTAGCTTTTGAAATACAGTTTTCCCTTCGAAATCAGATAGACAAGCTATATTTCAAAGGCTACCACCGCCGCAAAATCTCGTTTACACAATTTTTTTCTACAAACACCAATAAAAGCAGAAGTTTTTAAATTATTTATTCAAAATGAAATTGACTATATAATTAAGATACCTAGCGAGAATGTGTTGTTTACTTTTCTCAAAGTTATTTTATAACGTCGTGTGATCGAAAACGTTTGTTCTATTATAAGTTTATTCCTCAACTTAATTTAAGTAGTAGTATTATTCGCAATTCAAATTAACTTTGTGACGTCACACATAGGAATATTTTGTTGAAAGCGTCAAATCAAATGTCACCAAAAATGACTGTCATTATACTTCAGCGATCCTCATTGGTTGGGTTCCCACAATTCCCCATGTGTGACGTCACACACCAAAGGGCGTTCTCCTTAGCTAGAATCGCGAATTGTAATTCATTCACCCAGGCTAGATGAATTCGACTACAAAGCTTCATACTTCCGACCTCAAATGTAAATTTAGGCCTGCGTTTCTCGCAGAAGAGTCAATCTATCCTCAAAATGTTTACTAATATTGTGTTGCTTCAAGTCCGGCTTCGCTTGAAACTCACATATATCGTGTCGTGTCTGGATGCTGTGCAGTTCCAATTCTTGCTTCGTTAAACACCTGAACTCGCAGTTTTTACATCGAATCCAAACTATTTTGCATTCAAAATTCGGAATCTCTACAGGGGTTAAATGAAGCTTCATGTGTTTGTTATAATTTTCTTTTATTGCAAATTTGAGGTGACATATCCACTGCATTTGTAGAGCTTAGTTAGTTCGGTCGGCTTCGGCAAATGTCGGTAAACCATGTGAGCGTTCAGGTCTATTTTAGACCTGCATCTGAAGTCGCACATCTTGCATTCAAACCTCTCGGAATGTTCGCAAATTTTGTGGCTTTTCAAGTCTACCATCACTAGTTTAATTTTCGGTGAATGTTTAAGACATTTGTGGCGTACCAATGAAGCCTTGCGGTTTCGAATTTGAGGTCGCATTTCTCGCATTTAATTTCCGGTGAATGTTTAAGACATTTGTGGCGTACCAATGAAGCCATGGTTTCGAACTCGAGGTTGCATTTCTCGCATTTAATTTTCGGTGAAAGTTTAAGACATTTGTGGCGTCCTAATGAAGCCTTGGTTTCGAACTTGAGGTTGCATTTCTCGCATTCAATTTTCGGTGAATGTTTAAGACATTTGTGGCGTCTCAATGAAGCCCTGCTTTCGAACCCGACTTTGCATTTCTCGCAAAAGTCAAACTCTAACGTTTGTTGATTTAAGGCTCTTTTTTCCGCCTTGTTTATCTTTAAATGTGCGCAGTTGCAGTTGAAGTCGCATTTTTTGCACTCAAACCATTCGGCTTCTAGATGCAGACGTCTGCGTTTGCAGACATCTCTGAATTGTGAATTGTGAATTTTCAGTTCTTTCTCATTTTTGCACTTGAACTTACATTTTTCACATTCAAACCATTCGGATTCTCCGGGTTGCTGATCTCCGGAAGTCAGTATTTTCGTTGCTGTATTATCGATGAAGCTATTTTGGTTTGAAACAGGGCTGTATGTGGTTTGAGACGTGCACTTCAGATCATATTTTGCACATTCGAACCATTTGGCTTCTTCCGGTGGCTGATCTCCAGAAGTCGAGAAATTTTTTGTTTGTGTTTTTGTAGCATTTATGAAGTCATTATTTTGGTTGGAACCGAGGCAACAAATTTCCTCTGTGACGCACACGTGGCTTTCCAAGGCTTCTGGTTCGAATTTAATATGCATGCATTTGTAGAGCTTAGTTAGTTCTGTCGGCTTCGGCAAATGTCGGTAAACCATGTGAGCCTTCAGGTCTATTTTAGACCTGCATCTGAAGTCGCACATCTTGCATTCAAACTTCTCGGAATGTTCGCAAATTTTGTGGCTTTTCAAGTCTACCACTAGTTCGCATACGAAGTTGCATTTCTCGCATTTAATTTTCGGTGAATGTTTAAGATATTTGTGGCGTCCCAATGAAGCTTTGGTTTGTTGATTTAAGGCTCTTTTTTCCGCTTTGATTATCTTTAAATGTGCGCAGAGGATGTGAACTTTGAGATCTACCTTAAGTTTGCAGTTGAAGTCGCATTTTTTGCACTCAAACCATGTGGTTTTTTCTGGATGCAAATGTCTACAAACGTTGTGAATTTTCAGTTCTTTCTCAGACTTGCACTTGAACTTACATTTTTCACATTCAAACCATTCGGCTTCCCGGGCTTGCTGATCTCCGGAAGTCAGTATTTTCGTTTCCGTATTATAGATGAAGCTATTTTGGTTTGAAACAGGACTGTATGTGGTTCGAGGCGTGCACTTCAGATCATATTTTGCACATTCGAACCATTTGCCTTCTTCCGGTGGCTGATCTCCAGAAGTCGAGAAGTTTTTTGTTTGTGTAGCACTTATGAAATCATTATTTTGGTTGGAACGGAGGCAACAAATTTCCTCTGTGATGCACACGTGGTTTTCCAAGGCTTCTGGTTCGAATTTAAAATGGCAAAATTCGCATTTGACGCATTTTACTTCTTCTTTGGCCTCGAAATCCATCATTGAACTGTTATTGACATCTGAATAGAGTACGTTTTCATAATTTTTCTCTTAAGTTTAGCAAATAATAATTAACTTACCTGCTCCTGGCGATTCATCTTTGTAACTATTATTTTTTGTCAAAATCAGCTGATCTTATAAAAAGTAGGAAGCTGTTAGGTAGTAGTACGCAAGATTTCTTTTATGCCATAATTTAAGAGCACCTGCGCTACTGACCGACAGATAGCGCCACAACCGATGCATCTAGTGAAAGCGTTCTTAATTAAGAATTCTACAAGGAGAGCGACAAGACTCGAATCTGCCATCTCTATGAAGAACCTACAGTTTGCAAAATTCTATTCTTTTGTGTTTTAAAGTCAATGTCAAAAGAAATCTGCTTTGTGCAGAGGTGTAGTTATCTGCTGTACAGTAAACTTTTTGCTATTCCTAGCGCCATCTATGTGTCAGTAGCAACGATAGGTCTCAGTTTCGGCAGCGCCCTCTGGTGAATCCGGAATCGCAGAGCCTGTACCATAGATGCCTGTACCTAACCTAACTTTATCAGCTGATCGTTGCTTTTTGCTTTCATCAGTTCAAGTTCCTGAAAAAGTGTTACAGGTATGTTTTAGTTCTGAAACAGTTATTTGTGATAAGAGATATTTTATTTTGTGCGAAGCAAAGTTTGGGGTACGAAGCATGTGGCCCTTCCCTTCAAAAGAAATAAAAGCACAATACACAATTTTTTTCTACAAACACCAATAAACGCAGAAGTTTTTAAGTTATTTATTCTAAACAATGAAATTCACTGTAATTAAGATACCTAGCGAGAATTTGTTGTTTACTTTTCTGAAACTTTTTATAACGTGTGATCGAAAACGTTTATTCCTAGTAGCGTCGTCTTGCGAGACGTAGGGCGTAGACTACCACTACCACTAAGCCCCAATGGGCCTATACAGTTTTGTGTAAATTCAAGAATCCGTTATGTTCAGGCCATTACTAAAAATTATTCTTAATTGTCATGGCAAAACTGCAACCCTAACGTAAACCCTGACTTTAAAAAATTCATTAAAAGTTCTGCGCAATTCATTTTGCATTCAAACGGAACCAACTTGCCTGGCTATTGACCTCATTTTCTATTGGTTCGGCACCGAGAGTGAAGCGCGTGACGTATACTATTCAACAATCAGAATTGGCAAAGCAATCACGCTTACAAGGTGATTGGATCTTACTACTTTACGTCACTATCCCCGCCGACTCGCCTGCGTTTGATCAGGCTCAGATTTCTTCAAACTTTCAACATTTTTTTAGAGGTCTACTAATGGGAATATTCCAAAATAAAAAAATACGGGTATTTTTATTTTTAATGTAGATTGATATTCACCAATAAAAAAAAATCGCTGTATAGGCCCATTGGGTCTACCCTTTTTAGAAGTAGGTATCGAGCACCATTCTTTTAAATATTTGAATATCAATAATTTCCAAAATGTAGCTTAGTACTTCTAGCTTCGAATTTAACTTCTTTGTATCACAGTTATTAGTATTAACTTTGAAAGACATTAATGTTTCAATAATAATAATAATAATAATAATATATATTTCATTTTCATCAGGATTTATACAAATCATTAAAAATAAGTCAGGATGAGGTATACAATAAACACTATAACAAAACATTTAAGACAATCAGCCAGTCAAAGTTGGCCTGAAAATATTCCTCCAGAGTATAAAATGGGCTATTCGTTAACAATTTTTTAACTCGAGCCTTAAAAATTGTAGTGTTGTTTAAGGTTTTAATGCCACTGGGCAGGTGGTTATAGAGACGAGTTCCTGTCTGCGTTGGTCCTTTTAGTTTGGCTGAGAGTCTACATGAGCCTAACGCTAGATCATTGCCATTTCTAAGTTCATAATTGGTAACTATATCAGAAACTTTGTAGAGTTTGGACAAATTCAGTTTGATGTACATAATGGTTTTGAAAATAATAACCACAAGCAGAGACTTATAACCTTGAAAAATGGAAAACTAAGGCAAATATCTTGGAAAATAGCAAAGATAGACATATGGAATGCTAATATAGTTCGGCGCGAAATTAAATTTCCTACTTATTGGCGGCGCTGCTATTTACGATACTGTTTTTTGAAAGGAGTTATCGAGTACTACCATTTTATATATTTAAAAATCAATGACTCTCCCATTATACAATATTAAAAGTACGAAATAGTTGACAAAATGCAGCTTAGTTCTTCTAGTTTGAGCCGTCCAAATTTAGTTTCTTAGTATTAAGTTGCTTGACAAACATGAATTTTTCAATAACCATCACATGCAGATATTAATAACCTCAAAAAATGGAAAAAGCAAATATCTTGGAAAATAGTGAATAGTGGGATGGTAATATATAGCTCGACTCGAAATTAAATTTGCTACTTATTGGCGACGTTGGTATTTAAAATAGCGCTTTTTAGAAGAAGGTATCGAGTACCATTCTTTTACATATTTGAAAATCAATAACTCTATTAAGTTGTTTGAAAGACATTAATGTTTCAATAACCACAAGCAGAGATTTATAACCTCAAAAAATGGAAAATTAAGGCAAATATCTTCGAAAATAGCAAGGATAGACATATGGAATGCTAATATAGCTTGGCGCGAAATTAAATTGCCGCGTTACTATTTAAAATAATGATGTTTTATTTTAAAAGTAATAATTATCGAGTATTGCCATTTTATGTACTTGAAAATCAATAACTCGCCCTTTATACATTATAAAAATGCAGCTTAGTTCTTCTAGTTCGCAGAAACGTTTGAAAAATAAATTCAAAGGTATGTTGAGGTTATAATCAAACTCACCGGTTGACAGTTTTTTACCCTCGTTTTTACCATTGGTATAATAAAGAATCCCCCACTGCCCACTACCACTAATATGTATAAAAATACTCGAATACTCCTCCGAAAAACGATTGAAAGCTCACGTTTGAATTGACAGTTATAGCCTGTCAATTTCTCGCCAAAATGCAAGTATTATTATAAGACGATTTAAAAATTGAGCGCCAAAAAATGGCCTTAACCTTTAAAATAGAAATTTGATATTGGTAAATGACAGTCGACAAAGTGGATATGTCATTATAAGCACTAAAACAACTCTGCTCTTTTAGTGTTGTGAATTAACATGCTATTTATAAATCGGGTTAATTATAACAAGTCAATTTTTGTTATTTATGAGCCACTTTGGGAAACAGTCTGAAATGAAGTAAAATGTTTATTTAGAAACAAAAAATATATTTGGCTTGAAAATACTATACCAAAATACTACTGCTGAAATATTAATTACTTGCATAAACTCATTACTGACAACCGATGACCAATGAGAATTGTTTTGTGTTATTGCTTCCACATAGTGAGATTAGGTGATTCACTGTAGGGAATTTAATTTGTAATGATTTGTCACCAAAATGTCAATGGTTAATTAATATAAAACTCCAGGGTTAATGAACAGTTTTGTTATTTATATTGGTTAATTCACATAAAATTCCAGAGTTAGTTAACAGTTTTTGTCATTTAAGTTTGTTAATTAGTTAACCAACTCACAATTGTAGTGTTTGTAGAAAAAATAAATGTATTCAACAAAGCACTAAACTATTCCTTTAATTCCAAATTAGGTTTAACAAAACAATGTCAGCGTCCACTATCAAATGCGAATTTTGCGGCGTCAAAGTCGAAGAGGATGCATTCGTAAGACACTCGTGCATCGACGAAGAAAAAATTTCCCTCGACGAAGCCACTAAACAAGAAGACTTCAAATGCGAATTGTGCAACTTCACGGGCGAAAGTGAAGCAAACTTGAAGATCCACCACGTCTACCAACATCGAAATTTCGAATACGCGCAATACTTTAAATGCAACAAATGCGATTTCCAATGTAAACTCAAAGTCGACATGAAAGTCCACATTGTGTCCTTGCATTTAAACGTGGAGAAGATGTTTTCGCACGAGTGCGACAAATGCGATTTCAAATGCGAACGAGACGTGGACTTACGAGTTCACGTCACTGGAAACCATCTGAATCTGGAGGAAAACCAGTGGTTTCAATGCAAGGAATGCGACTTTAACTGCAAACTGGCAGCGGGCTTAAAATCCCACATTATCACCGACCATCTAGATTCTGAGGAAATCACCAGTCGAAGCCCCAAACCGAAAGAAATAAAAATTAAATGGTTTTGTTGTGAAGAATGCGACTTTAAGACCAGGAGGAAGGTAAGCTTAAAGTCGCACTATATGGTTCGTCATCAAATCTGCAAGGAAATAAAGTTGGTGGGGTGCGAAATGTGCGACTTTAAGTGCAGGGCCAAGGAATTGCTGAAGTGTCATCTGGTCGAAGCGCATAAAGTTTCCAAAGAAATCAATTCTCTTCAGTGCGAAAAATGCGGTTCTTTGTCGTTGATGCAACCTGTACCGAAAAGACGTGTGGAGAAGATTTATTTGTTTTTGTGCAAGACGTGCGAATTCAAGAGTAAACTGAAGTTGAACTGGAAACAGCACGCGGGATTGAAAAGATCTAAACAAAATGAATAAATGCTTATAATACAAGTTGTTTTAATTTAATACATTTTTTTCTTTCTTTAAATGTATTTTTTTATGTCCTATTCTCTGCTGCTTCTAGCAATCCATCTTCACCCCATTCTTCGGTGGTGCTATTTAGAAGAAACACACAAAACATTTTTTACCAATATTGCAAAGACAGAAGAACGATGCAACAAAATCGCAAGTATAAAAAAAAGTTGTATATCGAAACAACAAACAATATTTCGAGAAAACGGAATCTTCTCATTGGTTGAATTTTTTGTAATTCATATTTGATTGCAAATAAATATGATAAATAATTTAAAACGAATTTGTCCGACTTCAACCCATAGTTCAGGATACTTAGGAAAAATAGTGGAATTAATTCCAATAGTTTTGAAAAATCGCGATACATAATTGAAATAGTCTGTGATTTAACATACTAAAAGTCCCCGACTGTAGGTGTTACGCCCCGGCCCTTAGTGTCACGAAATGGAGCGCGCCGACGGTTTTTCACTTTTTTTTCGATAGCTATTAATAATATCGATTTCATAGTAATGACAAAAATTAAAGCTTATTTAATTTCGCATAAAAAAGATATAATACATTTTTTCGGAAGGAGCCATTGTTTGGCAAATATTCAACTTCAAACATATTTTTTTTGTTGGGCCTCGATGTTTGCTTCTGATTAAAAGTTTGAAATTGTGGGCTCAGATTCTCATTCAGCGCCAAAAGTTTATGCAATATACACAGTTCAAAATACGGTGTAAAATTTAACACCAAAATAACACCAAACGGTGAAAAAATCGATACACACCAAAACGGTGTATATTGTACACCATACTCTCGTGGTGAATTTCACACCACGTAATTGGTGATAATCACACCTTAAAAGGGGTGGATTTAACACCACGTAATTGGTGATTATCACACCTGACGTGGTGAATTTAACACCATGGAATTGGTGATTCTCACACCTAAAGTGGTAACTTTAACACCGCCTATGGGTGATTATCACACCTTAAAAGTGGTGAATTTGACACCGATTGGTGTTATCCCCACCCCGCCTCGCCTGTAATAATAATAACGCCCTTAATTCACGAATGTGTGTTTATTACAAAAAAAACGCTATAACATTGAACAATAAAGAGATATACAGGCTGTTTCAGAACGGTCGCACCTCCTTTAAATGCTGAATACTCCGTTTAAAAGAGGTACGAGCGTTCTGAGATACCCTGTTTAAAACATATTTCAGTACAATTACAGTGTTATATTGTACCGTTAACATGGAGCTAAACAAAAGCATATTTGGGACAATTACAATTTGAATATTAATTGTAAACGCTATATAACATTGAACAATATAGAGATAACATTGAACAATATAGGTAGAAATAACATTGAACAGTTTAAGGAGTTAAACAAGCATATCTGGGTATACATTTACAGTTTGACTATTAATTGTTTGATATGGTTCAAATGGTTCCTTATGTTGTAATAATTCTAAATCTATGAGTTCTACCTACATGGTGAGTTATATGAGAATTATTTGTTATAAAAGCACAAAACGGCGAATTGTATTCTACAGTTTTCCAAGACTTCACCACAGTCACCACAATCATCACCACTTCACTTCACCACAATCACCATTGCACAATTCACAACACAACGTAGAGCACTATGGAGCGGAGCGTCGTACCTATGGTGCGCGAGTAGTGGTTTTAACACCGTGGGTGTAAGGGCCCAGAGAAGTACACCCAAAGTACACCCTCGGTGTAAAATAAACCGCCTAAAATAAAATCAACACCAATACAGGAGTACAATTTAACACCAAGGCGGATTAACAGATAACCACATGCCTTGGTGTTGTCGTTTACACCGACAAATCGTCAATTTTCACACCAAAGTTAACCACATACCTCGGAGTAAATTTAACACCGCGACTATTTTGAACTGTGTAGGTACCAAATTTCATAATTTCAGTATGAACGGTTTCGGAAATATAGAGGAAAGACCGTCTTCAGGGTGCCCCATTTGAAGGGGTGTAGCTCCCTTAGGAAGCATTTTCGGCAAATGTTTATGTGAACTTTTCTTTATAAAAATGCCTGAGGAATCACCCATTAAATTTTTGCCGCATTTTTAGGAAACACCCTGTATTATAGTCGAATTACGGCACAATGATTGCATATACTTACGAAAAAAAGTCACTCCATATTTTTTGTAGAGAATTTTATAAGCTTCAAATTCTATTACCACTACAATAACGATAGCGTCAACAGTTTTAAAGATAAAAGCAAAAGACTACTCGTGCGCCCCTATTTTATGCGCTGGAGGCTCAAGCGCACTTTTTCTACATTTATCAGCAAGCCACACATAATAAGTATGCCAAATTTCAAAACTACTGGATTTAATGCCCCTATCCAACAATATTTTGTCTAAATACCCTGAACTACCAGCTAAACGAACAAAAAATATTCATTTGAGAATTTTCAGGGACCACAAAAATGAGAACTTGTATATTGTGGTGCCTATCTCATGAGTAAGTTTGCAGTTATCGATTAGAAAGTCGGAGTGATGCTCAACTCGGCTAAACTGGGTGTGGTTCCAAGCTGAGTATGACCGACATAACCCACGTTATTTTCATATTTTAGATTTTAGTGGATATTATAGCGTAAGTATTACAGATGTTAAAATTTCATGATGCTTAAAAAAAATCGCAACATATTTTATGAATATTTTACTGAATTTGAAAGAAAGCTATTCTAACCCTACTTTTTATTTTGGTTTTATTATTATTCGTTAATTAAGGGTATTATTATTGTTACGGTGGCTTTTGTAGCAAGTTATTAAGTATTTGTTCAATCGGGAAGTATTTTCGAGATTTTTTCAATTTCAGTAAACATATCGCAACATAACCTTACAATTTTTGAATCAGCATTATATTTTTTATAAGTCCTACATATACATACATATAATATGTTATGATCATTCTTTTATCCATTTTAAAGTGTTAGGTACCTTCATCGCTATAGTGGAAATAAAGCAAATAACTGAATAATTCACTAATTTCAATAAAATATTTCATAGTTAATTGTACCTATAAATACCTACATCTCGAAGTACATATTACTCAATTCGCAATTTAATTTAAAAAAATGTCTTTTAGCCGACCCGATGTCGGCGACTTTAACTGCCGAAGTTAAACAAGAACTAAAATCCATCAAATGCGAATTCTGCGGCCTCAAAGTAGAAGCAAATAACGTAGAGGACCACATCTGCATTTCCAATGATCCCCTTCTCAACCCTGCACCGGAAATAGAAGAAGTGTGGGTAGACGAAGATTCACAAGCAGATGAACCAACAGAAAAGAAAAAAAGAGAATACAGAATAAAGCAGGGGGAAAAAAAGTGGCTCAGATGCGAGGAACGCGAGTTCAAAACCACATCGAAATGGCTTTTGAACAGGCACTTAAGAAGTAACCAGACAAAAAGAATCAAATTGAAAACAAAAACTGGAATACTCTTATGGCTGCAGTGCGAGAAATGTGGCTTTAAGTGCATAGGGCATACTGAATTGGATAATGAGAAAAGTGGAAAACGGTTTAAATGCGAGACTTGCAAAGCTCAGCCAGATATGGTCGAAACCATCATTGAGGACGAAACAGAAAAGAAAAAAAAGACAAAACAGAAAATAGAAAAGAAAGTAAAACAAGGTGAATTAATATGAATACCAATTTTGATTAAAGTTTGTTTACCCAAAAATTCGTTTCTTTTTTGCTTCAATGAAATTAACCAGTTATTATATTTTAGTGAAAGAACGCGATTCAAAACTGCTGATATATTATTTCGTGATTACCAAATTATTATTAGATCCAGCTCATTCGTAATTAATTATCAGCGATAACCTTCAAACTTACTCTAATTTGCTTTTCTTTCTTCAGTCACTAGTTTTCCTTCACTCGATTACGATGATGAAATTTGCTACAATTTTGCTGCTTCTGCTAGTGGCCGTGATCCATTCCAGCAGTGCTAAAGGCTGTTACTCAGAAAAAACAGGGCACTTTGAGGAACACGCCCCGGTACCAGTCAAAGGAGCTTGTATGGGTGCAAGCTGTCATGGAGGAAAGATTTCTTACATGGAGTACGTTTTAGCAGAGATTTTTAGGGATTTTTTTTTCATTAGAAAAAAAATATTGTGTACCCCTTGGCACTGAAAGTTTCTTTCAGTAGTTTCAGTGCCTAGGCATACAAGTAACTGGGTATTCTTTGCAGATGCGGGCTATTTTACGTCCCTCGTGGATGTAAAATCGTACCTGAAGACAACTCAAAGCCATTTCCAGACTGTTGTGGAAAAGCAAGTTGTGAATGATGATTTTTTCGCTACTGATGTTTAAGATAAATATCATTTAAATAAAAGACTTGGTACTTATAGTTACTTCGAGTTACCTACATATTTTTAACTTCTACGCTCAAGGCGGAGCAGTATATAAAATCGATCAAAAATTCGAAATTGAACTGACATCAAATCTTTACGTTTCGGGGTCCCAGGAACCCAAAAAACCTATTTTTGAAAAATGTGTCTGTGTGTCTGTCCGTATGTCTGTGGACACGCTACAGCCGAAACTACTGAACTGATTTTGATGAAATTTGGTATATAGGTATTGTCTGTGCGGGAGAGGAGCTGATTAGATTTTGAAGCCGATCAGTCAACCCGAAGTGCCCTTTTGGCATAGCAACTTTCTTATTTTAAATATTTAAAAATTTAATAAATGCTACTGTTATTAATCCAATGCAGTGCGGCGTAGAAGTTCCTGCCGTCTCCGAGACCGCCTTTTTTTATAAGGACGTAAAGAAGAGTTTATGGCCAGAGACGCGCGAATTTCGAAAAAAGAGGTGTTTGATCGAGCCTTTCAAAACAATTTTAACTTTATAGTTATTGTGTGAAAAGAAACAATACATTACAGCAGAGAGATTACAGCCAAATTTTATCGTACCTATTCTATATGTAACATATATTAATGCACGATTCCACCGACCTTACTTAACTTTAAGAGAGCCTTAAAATGACAAATATGACATTTATACCATAAGACAAACGTCATTCTTCATTTTTAAGTCTAACTTAAGTGATAAGTTTGGTCCGTGGGATCGGCCATAAGTGATCCGAAATAAAATAAACCCATCCTCGATGAAAAATGGCCCTATTCGCAAGGCCGCAGTAGGCTGGGTGTACAACTTATATTTGAGTTGAGTAGGTACCTCAAACGATGCATCTAATAGAGGTCTGCGACAGTGCAAAGATTTATTTCTCTACTCCTAAAATTAACCAACATTATGACACTGTCTTCATCTTAAGTAGGACACACGTAGAGGTACTGTATAAGGGCGTAAAGACGAGTTTATGGTCAGAGAAGTGTGAATTAAAAAAAAAGAGTTTGAACGAGTTAACAATAAACACTTTGGAAACGAATTCAACCCTATTGCAAATGCCTGATAGGAAACAATACCATACATTACAAAAAGAATTTATTGTATTCTATTGGTCTTATTAGAACTCATTGTGAATTCCCATTCAAACGTATCAACCCTTTTACTGTATTAAATTGGAGAATATAGTTTTTGTTGGAAACGGTTGGATCCTCTGCCATCCAGCTTTTAATATTAATTGTTTTATATTGGGAATTCCAATTAGGCATGCTCCAGATTCTTGATTCCAGCCCTATTGCAGATGTCTGATAAGCAACAACGTACATTACACTCCAAATTTTAAGGTATTCTGTTGGTTTTATTGGAATTTAATGTGGATTCCCAAATATATCAACCCTTTTAGAAATCAGGATACCAAATTATTGTACTCTATTGGAGCATAATGTATATTGTTCTTGCGGTTGGATCTTGGATCCAGCTTTCAATTTTATATGTTTTTTATTGGGAAATTCAAATTATGCAACAATTGCAAGATTTTCTTCAATTTTACAGAAAAAAATCACTTTTCTCAGTCAGTGATGGATCCTGAAAAATACCTTCACCAATCGCTTAGTTTGGTGCGATTTAGTAAGGAAAGAGGGGTAACACGTGGAGTCTAGGACAATTTTTACTAAAGGCATGGCCAACTTGATTATTGATTTTTCCATACTTTTGCAACCGAATCGGTCTTTTCTCATTCTGAACCCTCCAAATTACATATTTTTGATAATTTACGCAAATTTAGCTTTTAAAGCAAGATTTTCGTAAATTTTTACATAAAAAATTAAATTTTTTCAGCCGGTAGGTAATAAATGGATATTGACAAAAGCTTCACCAATCGCTTAGTTGGGTAGGTACGATTTAGTAAGGAAAGAGGGGTCAGAAGTGGGGTCTACGATCAATTTTACTCCGGATATGGCCACCTTAATTTTTGATTTTCCCATAATTTTGTAACCGAATCAGTTTTTCTCATTCTGAACCCTTTAAATTATATATTTGACCGCTTAGTGTGGTGCGATTTAGTAAGGAAATAGGGATAACACGTGGAGTCTAGGATAATTTTTACTAAGAACATGGCCAACTTGATTATTGATTTTTCCATACTTTTGCAACCGAATCGGTCTTTTCTCACTCTGAACCCTCTAAATTACATATTTTTGATAATTTTATGTAAATTTAGCTTTTAAGCAAGATTTTCATCAATTTTAACATAAAAAATTCAATTTTCTCAGCCGGTAATATACAGGGTGGTCGTTTTATCTTGAGACTGGCAAATATCTCGGAAAGGAAGCATTTTAGAGAAAAATGTTTTGTATAAAAGTTTTATGACTTCGAGGTTGAAAATAGATGGCATCAACGCCATTTTGATTCAAGGTCATCTTCAAGGTCAAACTTCATTTTTTTAAATGGAAACCTACATTTTTTATTGCAGATTCTTATTCCCCGTAAAATAACAAATAACTCTCATCTAAACTATTTTTGGATCCGATGGATAGTTTTTCAGATATTTAAATGAAAATTTTAATCCTCTTCGAAATCCATTGCCTTCCCTAGCAACAGCGGCATGACAAAAACAAAATTTACAACAATTTTTGTGGTTTATTTATCTAGAATTCATCGTTGCTAAGATACAACGGTTGTTCATTTGTTTTGTCGTGCCTCTGTTACTAGGGAATTTCTAGGAATTTCGAAAAAGATTAAAATTTACATCCATCGGATCCAAAAATACTTTAGATGAAAGTTGTTTGTTCTTTTACGGGGAATACGAATCTGTAATAAAAAATATAGGTTTCCATTAAAAAAAATCAAGTTGACCTTCATTTGACCTTGAAGATGACCTTGAATCAAAATGGCGTTGATGCCATCTAGTTTCCCCCTCGAAGTCATAAAACTTTTATAGAAAACATTTTTTTATAAAATGCATCCTTTTCGAGATATTGGCCAGTCTCTAGATAAAACGACCACCCTGTAGATCGTGCGATATTGACAAAAGCTTCACCAATCGGTTACTTGGGTGCGATTTAGTAAGGAAAGAGGGGTCACAAGTGGGGTCTACGATAATTTTTACTCCGGACATGGCCACCTTGATTTTTGATTTTCGTATACTAATTTTCGTTTCTTTTAAGGGTGAAAAGAAATTCCAAAAGTGTGAGAATATTCTGAAACGTAGATTTCGTTTGTTTCACTAGTTTTTCTTGGCGGTTTTGTACGTAAAGTTTGTTTGAATGGTTATTGAGAGTATTAATATTATTAGTAGAGCGCCCGCCTGGAAAGCGGCAGGTTCTGGGTTCGCTTCCTGGCCAGTATTAAATTTTTTTCTGCAATTAAGTAAATTAATTAAAAATTATTATCAATCACGCTTCAAACGTGGTTAATCCGACCCTGCTTACAATTCTACATATATAAACTGTTAATTAATAATAATTAATAGTCAGTAACAAACTATTTAAACAAAGAAATAATGCATAAGTCTGACCGGAATTGTTTGTCTCTTTAAGAGGAATGCGACGTTGCCATTTTTCAAGCTACCGAGCTCTATTGGAAATCTGAGTTGTGATTTTCATACAGAAATTTTATTGGGTCATAATGGGCTTTCCCACTGAGGGTTTATCAAATTTTCTCCACGTTTGAATTTTACTTAGAACTGTAAAGTATATTGTGGTGCCTATCTCACACCGCAGTTATCGATTAGAAAGTGGTGTTGAACTCTGCTGAACTGAATGCATCGCTCAGCTGACAGTTTGTTTCGTTTGTGACGGAAAGTCCACGAATTTTTGTTGGTATCTATTGGTATTTCACATAATCGTGTTTTTGCGTAAGTAGATTTGCTCTAATTATTATTATTATTACTAAATATCTCGAAATATCGTTTGTAGACTCCAATAATATGTCAACCTCCAACTCTGAGATTAAACAGGAAATAAAATCCATCAAATGCGAATTTTGCAGTATTAAAATCGAAAGAGATGACATAGAGGCACACATCTGCATCTCAAATGATCCCATTACACCAAAACTAGAAGAAACTTCCCTTGAATCAGATTCTAAAACAAACGAATTTAAAGAACCAAAAAAGAGAAGAAGAAGACAAAAAAAACCCAAAGCAAAAAAATGGTTTCGATGCGAAAAGTGCGATTTTAAAAGCCAAGAGAACAATAAGGTGCGCCTGCACACGATCCGCAAGCATTTGAGACCGGACGAGATCGACTGGTTTCCCTGCGAGAAATGCGACTGCAAGTTCAAGGTCAAGGTCTCGCTAAACCGCCACATGATCACGAAGCACCAAAATCCGGACGAGATAAAGTGGATCCGCTGCGAGAAATGCGACTTTAAGAGCAGAACCAAAACCGAGCTGCAGCTGCACGTAATTCGCAAACATTTAAGCCCGGACGAGATCGAGTGGTTCCGGTGCGAGAAATGCGACTTTCACTGCAAAACAAAAGGCAATCTAGCCCTGCACGTGATGCGACGCCACTCAAATCGCACCAAAATAAAGCAATTAAAATGCGAGAAATGCGAGTATAAGTCTGGCCGCATTTACGAGATGAAGCTGCACATGGCTCGCAAGCATTTAAGCCCTAACGAAATCAACTGGATTAATTGCGAGAAATGCGATTACAAGTGCAAGTCGAAGGGGGAGTTAAAACTGCACACGAACTGCAAGCATTTAAGCCCTGATGAAATCTCGTGGTTTCGTTGCGAGAACTGCGATTACAAATCCAAGGTCGCGGGGAACATGAAACAGCACACTGATCGCAAACATCCCGAATTCGAGAAATGCTACGTAAACGAGATCAAAACGGAATTCGTGGAGGGCGTAAAGCCGTTCCAGTGCGATAAATGCGACTTTAGGGGTAGGGTGAAGAACGATTTGAGGCGGCACGTGATTCGCAAGCATTCCAATCCGGAGGACAAGAAATGGTTTAATTGCGAGAAATGCGCGTTTAGATGCAACGTCAAAGCCAACTTGAAACAGCACGTGCTTATTAGGCACAAGGATTCGAGCGAGGTGGAGTGGTTTAAGTGCGAGCAATGCGAGTACAAATGCAGGATAAAGGCAAAGTTGAAATTGCACGTTCTTAGAAGACATTTAAATCCTGAGGAGATCGAGTGGTTTGAGTGCGAGCAATGCGAGTTTAAGAGCAAGACGAAGGCTGAGTTGAAGGTGCACAAGATTCGGAAACACGTGGATCCGGGGGAGATAAACTGGATTCAGTGCGAGAAATGCGACTATAAGTGTAAATTTAATTACCAGTTGACTCAGCACAAAAAGACTCACAGGTTCTGACTGGTAGCGCAGGTGAATCAGAAATAATATTGTCTGTGGTTAATAAATGTTTGTTTGCCATCAGTTTAGCTTTATTTTTCATAATCGTCTAAAATAGTTTCTATGCCTAACCGTGAAAGTAAACGTTTTCCGGGTCGAATGTTTTTGCCGCGAATTTGAACACGAAATTTCGACTTCGAACTCAAAATTTTGACTTTGAACACGAAACTTCGACTTCGAACTCTAAAATTTCTCGAAATTTCGAGTTCAAAGTCGAAATTTCTAGAAATTTTAAACTTCGAAGTCAAAATTTTTAGTTCTAAGTCGAAATTTTAGAGCTCAAGTCGAAATTTCGTGTTCAAAGTCGAAGTTTCGTGTTTGAAGCCGAAATTTCAAGTTCGAAGTAAAGTAAAAGTTTTCCGGGTCGAAAGTTTTTGGTTAGCCGCGAATTTGAACACCAAATTTCGACTTCGAACTCGAATTTCGACTTAGAACTCAAGATTTTGACTTCGAACTGGAAAAAAGTCGAAATTTCGAGTTCAAAGTCGAAATTTCTAGAAATAGAAATTTTAAAGTTCGAAGTCGAAATTTCGTGTTCAAAGTCAGAATTTTTAGTTCTAAGTCGAAATTTTCGAGCTCAAGTCGAAATTTCGTGTTTGAAGCCGAAATTTCAAGTTCGAAGTCGAAATTTCGTGTTTGAAGTCGAAATTTCGAGTTCGAAGTCGAAGTTTTCGAGCTCAAACTCGAAAATATGAAAATTACCTTCTTCGTAAAATAATGATGAAAAGGGTACCGAAATGGTGTCGAGCTTATATTTGCGTTATGTTAATGTTGCAGCCACATTTAAGAGACTGAGATTAGTAATCTTCTGCAGTTCTGTGTTCTTTCCACGTCTAGCTGTGAGAAGCTGTACTTTCGCGGCCCTCCACTGGCACGAAGATATCATCTTCATTTCGTGTAAAAATAAATCAAATTAAAATCAGCAACAATTTGGCTTTTAATCAAATAATAAAGAGATTCGGTAGGTACTTATTTCCGCGACTAGCCGTGAGAAAATATCGAGGAAAGTATTATTTTTGCTTAATTAGCAGTAACTGATGAGCTTTTAATCAAATAATTGACAAGACTCCAAAATATGGCGTCGACGTTGCAATCAATTGTGCAAATTAGTAAAATTTTGCAGTTTTTTGTACATATTTCCAGGGCTCTAGCCGTGACAAACTGTACTTTCGCGGCCCTCCACAGTCACGAAAATATCGTATTCACTTCCTACAAAAGATAAATGATAAATGTAATTAGGTACAATTATACCATGCAACAACTGGGCTTTTGATCAAATAATTGACAGGGCTCCAAAATGGATTCGACGATTTACTTTCGCGTGTGCACAACGTTGCAACCGACTTTTAAGAGATTGGAATCATTTTTTTGCCGATAATTTTCCGACCCTCCACAGGCACTAAAATATTGTACTTCATTTCATGTAGGAAGAAAATGAAATTATAATTATCAACTGAGCTTTTAATCAAATAATTGACAGGGCTCCAAAATGACGTCGACGTTGTATTTTCGCTTGTTGACGTTGCAACCAACTTTAAAGATTTTCTTAATTTTTTGCAGTTAGGTATCTATTTCCGCGGCTAGCCGTGAAAAACTGTACTTTCGCGGCCCCCTTAAAGGCACGAAAATACTGTTTTCACTTTGCGTAAAATCTGTGTGTTTAATCAAATAATTGATAGGGCTCTCGCGTCTTCACGTTGCAACCAACTTTAAAAGATCAGTTAATTTTTTGCAGTTCTATACTTATTTCCGTGGCTAGCCGTGAGAAACTGTACTTTCGCGGCACTCCACATGCACGAAAATATCAACTTCACATCGTGTAAAAAATAAATGAATTTGCAATTACCAAAACAGCTTTTAATCAAATAATTGACAGGGCTCCAAAATGGCGTCGACGCTATATTTTTGCGTGTTCATGTTGCAACCAACTAAAGGGAGGGTTTAGTTAATTTTTTGCAGTTCTGCACTTACTTCCGCGCCTAGACGTGAAAAAATTACAATTACGAGCAACTGGACTTTTGCAACCAACTTTAGAGATTAATTAATTTTTGCAGTACTGTAACTTAATTCCGTGAGAAACTGTACTTTCGCCACCCTCCACAGGCACGAAAATAACAGGGCTCCAAAATAGCGTCTTAACTGTACTTTCACGTGTTAAAGTTGCAAACAACTTTAGAGATATGTTAGTTTTTGCAATATTGTACTTATTTCTGCGGCTAGCCGTGAAAAACTGTACTTTCTCGGCGCTCCATAGCCATGATACTAGAGACTTTACTTCGTGTAGGAAGAAAAGGAAATTGCAATTACCAACAACTGGGCTTAAAATCAAATAGTTGACGGGGCTCCAAAATGGCGTCGACGCTTTATTTTCGCATGTTACATTACCAACATGATTATGTTAGCATTGGATAGCACACTTTTAGTGTGTATACCAACTTAAGAAGAGTCTTCGACAGATTTTGATTTCGACATTGGATTTTGATGTTAAATTTGATAAGTACTTATGTTTTAATTTTGATTCTGATCATAACGGATTAATTTTTGTACTTAATAATTGAGCTGTACGTTGCCTTATTGTAATTTTTAATATATTTTAAGTAAAATATTTTTTAAGTAAAAATGGTACTCTTGTTTAACATTCGAAAAAAATGGCTTTTCATTGGTTCAGGGCTCCAAAATTAATGACAGAAGACATCAAAATATCGTAAACAAGTTCATGGGACGGTTCCTTACTTAATTCTAGAAAGAAAAGTTCTTATGGGTATGGGTCGAAAAATGCTTCCTAAGGGAGCTGTGGGCTTTCGAATGGGGTCTTGGAAAGCATGTGTTGTTTGAAGGAATGACAAGCCATTTTTTTCGAAGATTCTTTCGATGTCAAACAAGAGTACCATTTTTGCTTAAAAAACCTCAAATTTTCAGATTCTGGAATCAAATTTGAGAAAAAACTACTTACAAAAATGTTTGAGTAAATTTAGTCCTAAGCCCCTCCTACGAGACGCTTACGATCAAAATTTTTAAATTTTCTCCACAGCAGTAAATTCAGCATCAAAAAATGCAGCAGAGAAGCGGCTGGAACCTCCCCATCGCGTGGATCTTTGTATTCTGTGTAGATAGTAGTCAATTCAACAGATTTTTTTTTATCCTTATCGTCTGACGTCAGTGACTAATTTCGCAATTTTCTGACAAATACCGACATCACCTCGTACATCACCCATCACATTTGACAATATGTTCCTTTTAAGGTTAATCTTTTGCCACCTTTTTGACAATAACTGCCACTTTATGTCATCCACTGTCAGCCTGCTCCCTTTTAATGAGAAAGAATTTTTTCTCTATTTTCCACTGAAATGGCAGAAACTGTGAGTACATTTTTAGAACCAGAATTTGATCGTCTTTCTAATGGCGACATAAAAAAGAGGCCTTGTATTTAAAATTTTAAGTTGATATGCTTAAATGGCAGTTCGCGTGGGCCAATTGCTCCCAAAAGCCTTTCAGGTCTTCAACGGGTCACCTAATCTCCATGTACCAAATTTCAGCCAAATCGATTCAGTAATTTGGGCTATAATGTATTTTTACTGTTATTATAAAATTTCGATTTTTTGAACCAAACAGCGCTAAATGCGAATTAATTTTGTCCTATTTAAAACCAGAATTTGAAGACCTTTCTGATGGTGACAATAAATCTTTCAAAAACCTGTTTTTAATGGTCAAATGAGAGAATAATTTTAAATTTGGAAATTGGTATGCCAAAACAGCACTTTCCGTGAGTCGATTGAATTCAAAATTTGTTCAGCTCTTCGACGTGTAATACAATCTCCATATGCAAAATTTCGGCCAAATCGGTTCAGGGGCTTGGGCTGTACCGCGATTTTAAAGTCCGATAAAAATCAATTTTTTTTTAATTTTTGGTCAAAAGGGCACTAAGAATGAATACATTTTTAGAAGCAGAATTTGAAGGTCTTTCTTATGGTGACGTGAAAAATGGGGGTTTGCATTTAAAATTTAAAAGTTGATGTGCCAAAATGGCATTTCCGGTTGCACGATTGGCTCCAAAAGCTTTTCAGATCTAAGTTGGGTTATGAGATGCCTACGTACCAAATTACAGCCAAATCGGCCCAGTAGTTTTGGCTGTGGCGTGTTTACAAACGTACGTACGTACGTACGAACGTACGTACGAACGTACGTACGAACATACACACAGACACATTTTAAAAACCACTTTTCTGGGTTCCTGAGACCTCAAAACGTGGAGATCTGGTGCTATCTCAAATTCGAAAATTTTAGTGATTGCAGTAACCTCCCATTTTTTTAAAATTGTGATGGGGTTGGGGAGGTTAAAACTTAGTAAAGATACCAAATTTCACGTTGCTATCTTCAACCGTTTTGAAGATATTTAGAAAAAAACTGTCAAAGTGGCCCCTTTAAGGTCCCTTAGGACTTATTTTTCGACATATGTTCATAGGGACTTTTTTTCATATTTTTTATAGAAAAATCTAGGTACTGGTAAAGTTTTGACCACTAATTTCAGGACACCCTGTATAATTGTCTACTGTGTGTCCAATAAATATTCATTATTATTATTATTATTATTAAAGAAATAAATAAAATGGAATACTGGGTTGGCACTACTGAAACTTTCACCAACCTATTGAGGTAGAAATACTAAATTCTTGTTTTTCAGTGAAGCCAACATAAAAATAACAGTCCTCTTCCTCTACTAGACATCTGTTTTTTGTAATTATTTGAGAACTTTAACGTAACTTGAATATTTACTAATGTGCTATTCAAAAAAGTAGGTATACCTACTCCAAATTGCAGACATAAAAAACTAAATTTTCTATTGACGGTGGGCTCCAAAATGGAGAAATTCATTGTTGCAACAATTGGTTACTATTTATATTTTCCACCTTTAGTCACATAGAAAAAGAACAGGGTATAGCATTTGAAATAAGAAGCATTGCGATAAAGTTACAGGTTGGGCGCACCAGGTTTATCACCAAAATAATTGATTGTCTTATATATTTACACACAAAAGTTACAATTCTTATTACAAAGAATATATTTGAACATTTTGCAGACAATAAATAATTTGCCAAAAACGCAAAATCCTAGCGACATGTATTAAAGCAAACCTAACTTAAAGGAACGATCTACAAATCTCGCGTTTTAAAAAAGCGACACATTTTGATTAAATCGGCAGGTAACCACGACGACGTTGATATGTCCTTAGAAGAATTGACTTACAAACTATTTACAGTATCACAAATTAGTGGAAGATGGCATTAAATGTACAAGAGAGCTAAGAAAACCAAACAGAAGAACAGTAAACAGAAAACGATCGTCCTGTATTAAGCGTAGCTTTGGCTATGCTCCAACGCGATTCCCGGCAATTTGCTGCCCTGCTCCACCCAGTTCTTCAGTCTTCCCCTCAGCTCTTCTAAACTTTTCGATTTTGCTTTGTTTATCCTTTTGTATTTGACATCTTTTGGTTTTGTTACTGACCGATGGTTGGACATAACTCGGTTGTATGTTTTAACCTGGTTCGTGTTTTTGCCTTTATCGTCTTCTTCTTCTGTTTTTTCACGAGAATACGACCAGTTCTGGGGTTTTTCTTCTTTCTGTTCTTCTCCTTCTATATTGTAGCTAGCCTTGCCTCTAGTTGCAAAAGCATCTCGTTTTTTATTAGCGTCAGTTTTATTCTCCTGATCATTATCAGCGTCTTCTTCCACGCTGTAAACTGTTTCAAGAATCTCAGGTCGTCTCAAAAATCCATTATTTCTTCTGACAGAAGTATACTTGAGATTGGGGTCTATAGCGTCAGAAATAGAACGCATAACAGTGACTCCATCCGAACGAAGTTTTGAGATACTAATAATTTCTGAATCTACATCCTCCATGACCACAGCACTGTCAGAATCGTTCAACGAGTCCAAATCTGGAAGATTCGTTTCTAGCTCAGAAATTTCTTGGGGTAGTTCTAAGCCGTTGTCGATCAATCGATTGGTCAAAGTCTCGATTATTCTCTGTTGCCGATGGATTATATTCTCTCTTATGCTGAGCATCGTGGAGATATCTTTCTGTTTTCTGATCAGGCGAGACTCGAACAGAAGAAGTTTCGAGCTCAGAGCTTTGAGCTGGTCGCATTTTTCACGCTGAAGCCTGGCCACCAGCAATTCCTGAAAAAAAAAACTTTCAAATATCTTTTTTCAAAAAGTTAAAACCTGGATTTTGTAGGCTCGTCTCCAGGCCATGATTTGCTGGGCTTGGGCGCGGGTCTTTTGGCGAAGGTCTCGGGTTAGCTTCTTGGCGTCTTCGAGATTCTCCATGTCTGCGGCTTCAGCGGTGGATTCCAGAACGGCGCTTCTGGAGCCCAAGCTTCCTGATCTGGAAATGAAAAAAAAATTGGTATTTTGACCTTCGTGGCTATTAATAAAATTGTTTGTGTAATAACAGTGGCGATAATTGTATAATTAGCGGTTGAAAAAGAGGCGCCGCGGGGGATTGCCAAAATGGGAAGTACGAACAAAGTCGGGTGGAGCTTTTTTTAGTGGTCCTTGGATTGTGTTGGACAGGTTTAAAAACCAGAAATAGAACTTCCGAAAGGAGAAAAATCAAATCAAATGTTTCCAAGTGCAAGATTTTTCAATTTTGTCAGTAATGAGCCGTAAAACGGAAGTCTGCTTTTCTTTTCGTTAATGACAAAGTTTCACCGTTTATTTTTAAAGAAACATTACATGAATTCATAAAGTTCTTGAATAGATTTCTCCGGAAGATCGCGGAAAATTGTGAAAATTCGTTCGATTGTCATTTTACTTCTGAGGTTTTGAGTTTAATGAAAAAATTAAAGATATCAATCAAAACAGTTTTCAATAAACGATCAATGTTAATGTAAAAAATTAATGTTAAAATGGTGTTTGGTAAAGATTGTTTCAAATAAAATACGAAAACCTAAAAAAATATGTATTAACATTACCATACATGCAAGAAACAGAATCTTGGGAACAAACAAATTTTTTGTCACAGTTCAGGCTATTTTTTGAAAAATTTAAGAAAATGAGACAGAAAGTCAGAAAAGAAGGAAATTTTGGAGCAAAAGATAACTTTTTTGGCAAGGCAACCTCAGACATCCTCCAACGAACCTCAGATATCCTCTGATTACCTCTTGGATAAACTTAAGGTAATCACGCATTACCGATTACTTCAAGATAACCTCAGATAGTCGGATTACCTCAAATCCTCCAGAACTTCTAGATATCCTCAACGAAAAGAAAATTTCAAGGTTGGTTTCGAGATAAAGTCAAGAATGATGAGTTAAGATATAACTTGTGTTACCTCAAGATAACCTCAGTACCTATCTTTAATACCCTCAATGCCACCTCATATTATCTCAAACGTATTTTTCTGATCTTTGGTATAAAAAAACTGTTTTATCACATCTCTTAAAGAAACCAACAATTTTTCAATAAAATACATTTTTTGACGTTTTTTTCGGTGTCGTATCATCTCATCCCAATAACCAACTCATCCCAGGTGACAACTCATCCCAGACCAACTCATCCCAAACCAACTCATCCCAGACCAACTCATCCCAGACAAATTCATCCCAAACCAAGTCATCCCAAAAGACAACTCATCCCAGAACGCAACTCATCCCAGACCAAGTCATCCCAACGGACAACTCATCCCAACAGACAACTCATCCCAGCAGACAACTCATCCCAGATCAAAATATCGGTTTGCAGTTCGAGAAGCTAGGGCAGTTCAGGTCTATGTCAGGTCAGGTTTTTTTTTTAAAAACATTTTCTCTCAAATTCTGCCCGTCCAAAGTTCCACGCGAGCAAAGCGTCAAAATATCGGTTTGCAGTGCGAGAAGCTAGGGCAGTTCAGGTCTATGTCAGGTCAGGTTTTTTTTTTAATAACATTTTCTCTCAAATTTTGCCCGTCCAAAGTTCCACGCTTGCAAAGCTTTAAAATATCGGTTTGGAGTGCGAAAAGCGAGGGCAGTTCAGGTCTATGTCAGGTCAGGTTTTTTTTTAATAACATTTTCTCTCAAATTCTGCCCGCCCAAAGATTCACGCGAGCAAAGCGAGTAGGTACTCGTCGAAATATCGGTCTTGCAATGGTGCGAGAAGCTAGGGCAGTTCAGGTCTATGTCAGGTCAGATTTTTTAATAAAAATTTTTTTTAATTCTGCCCGTGGAAAGTTCTACGCGAGCTTTCGGCGGAGCCGAAAGCGAGTACTCTTCGAAATATCGGTATTGCAGTGCGAGAAGCTAGGGCAGTTCAGGTCTGGTCAGGTTTTTGACCTGGGTTGTAGTGTCATTTGGGATGAGTTGTCTCCTGGGATGAATTGGAAAATTGTATGAGATGATATTAGCCCGCGGCTACCTTAAAGCGAACAGCCCAAACAATAACAAGCAAGAGTTGGTCTGGGATGAGTTGGTTTGGAATGAGTTGTCTGTTGGGATGACTTGGTCTGGGATGAGTTGCGTTCTGGGATGAGTTGTCTTTTGGGATGACTTGGTTTGGGATGAGTTCGTCTGGGATGAGTTGGTCTGGGATGAGTTGTCAGATGGGATGAGTTGGTCATTGGGATGAGATGATACTAACCCGAAATAAAAAGATAAAGGTCCTTTTCTGAATCGAAAAATGGTCATTTTGGAAAGAAAATTCGTCTCTTTTAATAACGTTCCCAATTTTTCTAGTTTTTTGAAAATCGGCAACTTGTAACGTCATCGAAAGTTAAAAGAATCCCAAACTAGGGGCAGAATTTAACAATCTTGAAATCTATTAAAAAACAAATTCCACCAGAAAAGCAGGTCGCAGTAGACGATCACGGCAACAAACCTTGTGAAACTTCTCAACTAAAGCAGTAAACAAGAACTTTACGATTAATTTCAACATTTTACGACTCGAATAATTTTAATAGCACGATCATAATTCCGGAGAATTCTTGTAAAAAATGCATAGAAATAGCACAAGTCAAAACGCGCCTATCTCTTCCAGAATGACAAAAAGAGCAATCAGGCAGGAAAATATTACCTCACCTTGTCAGATAAATCGTTGAAAATTGCCTCATTTGCGCTACCGTATTTGAATAGAAGCGATGCCATCAATCGCATTTCGAACAAATCGTTACTTGAGTAAAATTGAAAAATTTTAGGTGTGGCAGCCCTACAACCTTGCTCGCCGACTTCCAGGCACCCGACTACAATTCTTGTTTGCATTTTTATGTCTTGGCTTTTGTTGTTTATTTCTTCCGACTCTGTATTGTAATGGTATTTTTATTGAAAAAATTGCGACACTGGGTTTAGACAGAATCTTAAACTTCCTCGATATCCGTTTTTCAAGCGAATTAAATAATTATGTAAGAGATTTCGACTGTCGAAACTCTATAAAAGGCTTGTTTACATTTTCATCCAATTCAAAGATGTTTCCTCATTTTGCAACATGTGCTCGTCAATAAAGAAAAAATCACACCCACTCCACCTACACGTCTTATAGAAGGCAACTTATATAATTCAACATTTAATTTTGAAAAAATAAAGCCACCGTTTATTTATAGAAAGGCGGAGGATTTAAACCCCTGCAATGTCTGCTAAGTGGGATGTATAGTAAGTACGTCTTTTTAGTTTCCAATCATAAATCAACGTCTCGATTTTTCTGCAGTACTTGGTCCTTCTGATGTTAATATTTTTCAGAGATAATTAATCGTCTGGGCACTTTTCAATTAGTAACTTTAGCAAATTTTTCGTGCTGAACAAACCTGTAATTTTGTAATTAATGAAAGGGAGAGGTGTGCTTGGTGTAATGGATGTCTGTTGTAAAATAAAAAAGCGATTTACTTAATGGTTATTGCAGACGAAAAATAAAAGTTAGTGACTTTATTAAAAGCTAAAAATAGAAAGGTCGTATTTTTTGTTTCGCTGAATTTCGCACTGAGAAAAAAATTGGTAGTCTCGGAGACGGTAGAAACTTCTACTTTTTCATAGATCGTGAACCAACCATATCGCTAAAGGTAGGTTCTATCGATTGAAGGCGCCAATTTATCGCAATAGAATAACCGACAAGGTCAAGGAAGCTTATCGCCATTAAAATAACATTTTTCGAAAAAATGGTATCTACATCTAAAGTTTTCGATCCTATTATTGACCATATCGCCATTATTACAAAGAAATTAAATAGCTTTAGTTTTTAGTCACTATTTGCCACGACTGTATACGTCCGAAACTTCCTCATGTCTTGCCCTCTCTTTTGAAGTCTTTTGGCCTTGAGCCTCAGACTCATTCAGTCAGACCTCTTAACTAGACAAGACAAGAGCAGTGTGTTTTAAAGTTTAAAGTAGCATGGAATTTACCCGAATTTACTAGCTGGATTTTGACTACAATGTTAAATTTAAATAAAAATAGAATAAAAGTCAACCCCTAACCCTATTTAAAACGTTTCAGTTATTCGTTGCGTGCAAGTCCGCAAAAAAAAACCCGCTTTAACAATTTAAAACGTGAACGCTGAGTAAACGGTTGAAGATATAACAAAATCATAAATAGAAGAATTGATGGCTACTAAAAGATCTACCAAAAAGTCCGCAACAGCGTATAGGTATCTATGAAGAATAACCCACAACAAACAGTCACAAAAAATTTAAAAAAAACAATTATTGTAGGCTACTTTTCATAGATACTTATACATATGCTGTCGCGGACTTTTTTGTAGATCTATTTGTTGCCAACAATTCTTCTATATAAGATTTTGTTCCATCTCTAAACGTTTAGGCAGCGTTCGCAAAAGAAGCGCGATTTGCCCCAAAATCGTATCATCAGACATTTTGTCAAAAACCACTTTTTTGATTTCCCAGGACCCTAAAATTAAAGATTTCATATGTTTGGAGATTCGATTTTTCTGAATTTTCCGATCGATTCCAGTAACTGCTTCGCGCTGCGTAGAAGTTAAAAATTGTTGCATCATGTTAAGGATTCTTCGTCGACGATAAAATTGGCAAAAATATCGAAGGTCCTCGCGAAGGTCGGATTGACGACAACAATAAGCGCGTTCAAAATGTGACAAGCGTCAATCGCGGCCACCAATAGAAAAAACCCAGGAAAGGCGAAATTAAAAAACCATCAAATAGTTTTTCACTTTTTTGATCCAATTACAAAATTGAGTCTTTTAGAAAATTATGATTTAAAAAAATTGAATGCAAAGAAATCGCCAGCCAGGTTTTTCATAAAGGCCAATTTTCCTCGCTCCAGCGCGCCATTTGAAAGAAACAAAGTTTTGCATAGACACGTAAATCCTCCACTCCTCTCGCAATTTTATCGTCTAGCAAGTTTAATGAAATACAACCGTCTGGTTTTAATATCGCAGGAAAAAATCGAGCAACAGCATCCATTCGTAAATCAGTTCACATTATGTTGGAAGCTGCGGCCTTGCCGGTAATAATGCAAGGTCGTGAGTAAACTCGCCTCCAGGAAAAGATACTTTCTATGTACGTCTTCGATTATTAAAATTCTGGCACGTCCTAAAAGGAAAGTGAAACCGATGGACTTTCCACGCCTGGAAATTCGTTTACAATGTGGAAACAGCAATTTTCTTTTTATGCTTCCGTCAATTTGTAATAAACCCCAAACCGATAAAACGCACCGAAAATTCGTGTTTGCTTAATAAACGGGAAATTGAATTTGTTCGGTCCCAGGTGACTTTCGCAGGAGTGAAGTAAAAATTAAACTTTGAAGTCCAATTTTAAGATATAGAAAGAAATCTATTCAGGTGTTAAACAAATAAAAAAGTTGCAACATTGAAGGCCGTTTAAAAAGTGAAAATTGTCAATCGTGGCCTCAAAAGGATAGTCTTTCTCATTTTTTTGCCATTAAATTAATAAAATATAGGTTTTGGCTGCTTTCCCAATAAACAGTCCAAGAAAATGCAGTGAGAATCACAACTGAGGCTAGGTGGAATTTGAGAAATGCTGAACAAAAACTTTCATAAAACGAAAATTAGATTCGATATTTTTACAGGTTGATGTTTTTAGAAAGAAAAAATTCTCATCGAAAGTTAGCCCGAGAGCTGAGCATGGGACAATCTAAAAAAAGGTGGACTCTGCCGATCCTTAGAAAATCGATTAGGTACTTTTAATACCGGGAGTGCAAAAAAATAAAAACAGTACTTAAAATGAATCAATAAAATATTTCACCAAGTTCTAGACATCTCGCTTATTACACGCAGGGTGAACACGAGAGTGCCTCCAGTTCAACAAAAAGAAGCACCGAAACCGCCAAGCGTGAAGTCGGTGTTTTAATTAAAGCGAAATCAGACAGTCATTATGCCATTTTGTTACATCAATTGACCAACATTTATTCAAAAAAATAAACATCGGTCGGTGGTTTGTTTGAAAAATTGTGAATACACATAAGAAGCGTTATTTCCATGTTTGGTCTGAGAAATACCCACCGGATTCGAGCTGTGAATTCTTTATTGGGCATTTTGCATCGCAAACTTCCACGCTTCGACGTTTATCGCTGTTTATTCGACACGTCTTGCCAGATAAACACATCAAAAATTCAAATGAGAAACGGAACGTGTGGGTAATTATTAAAAATGGGGCTATTCATTGTCTTCAACTGTTTTTATGGGAATTTATTGGAACTTTATGTATTTCGCGATAAATGCGAATGGAAGTCTTTAAATGATATCCTTCAACTATTGACAGTTTTTTCAAGTCAGATAGTTCATATTTACGACATATTGACCAACAAATTGCAAATAGTTTAAGAATAAAATTACTTCCTACAAACTTGTAGCCAAGAAATGCGGTGTTGTCATCTTGCGCCTTCAGCCAAGAAATGCGGTGTTGCCAGATTAAAGCTTTTTGCCGTTGAATTCGATCAAGTTTAGTTTACAGTTCGCCTTTTGAATTTTTCAAGTGCGAGCGAAGCCGAGCTTATCAACGACAATTTCCTTCTGCTACTCATTTGAAATTCCCAGATCATCACTTAACCGTCAGTTTATAATTTATCGAAAACATGGGTGTTTAACCTCCAACATTCCGTCATAAAATATTCACGCAATCTACATACTACTAGGGTTCACCATTAAAATTTGAAAATTCAAGACCGAACTTAAGTTACTTAATTTTTTCACAGCTTCAGTACAAACATCAAATAAATCTTGTGGTGGGGTGGAAATGACATACTATACTTTCACACCATTGCAAGGTCTTCGACTTTAATTGCAAATTAAAATTCTACCAACTAAAACCTGAATTAAGACGTGTTAAATCATAATTATCTCGTTACGGGTTGAGGCAATTTACTTAATAAAGCAAAATATTAGCCGGCTTAACGCACAAAAGATTTATTCCGAGCGTGGTATTTAGCAAAAGGTTAAGGATGACAAAACACCCTTACACTCCATATTGCTTTCAACCTTGTTGCACAAACCGATAGAGAGTGCATTAGTTTATTGTTCGAGCGAGAATATAAAAAGTGGGTTGAAATATTTACTCGCGTGTGGTTTATGAAATCCGCTTTGAACGTGCCTTATTATGTTTTTATGTTTCATCGTGGATTTTATATGAAGCTTTTGATGAAATTGCCTCGGAAATAGTCCAAAATATCGTGTTCGCCAAAAGATTTTCGATTTTTTTAGATACTGACGTAAGACATCTGTTGAGCGGCAGGTAAGTCGATAATAGCTTGACGCCTTAAGCACACAATCGTGATTTTACTTTACCTTAAGCTTAAACCCTTTCATCACAGCTCCAAAGGATCCTGGTATCTATTCCAATCAAGGCAACTTAATTATCGTTTATTTTCAAAGTTAATCCCCGAGGAATTATTCAAATGAATTGAAATTTAGCTTTACTCTGCCGTATTAAAATTATTAGGGAAAAGCAAATCGATGCCTTGGGCCTCCTTCCCTGAGTTAAATATTTTTACATTATTTGTTTTTTGTTGTTATATCTATTTATGCTTTGAAGTAATTAATGTTGTTTTAGGATAATTAAATTAAGGACTTTTGTAAGAAATATCTTTCTGCCATTTACAAATTTACAATTACGTGGAGTAAGTAGGTAGGCTGTGAGTTTTGATAAATGTGGGTGATAAAACTGGGGGCTGTGTAAAATCTAATAATTCAACGCATCAAAGGATAGTGTCAAAATTTTACGCGACACGCTTTATATTCTTCACTGCTTCCACTAGTATTAGTGAGATGTAATTATGTGAGTATCAGTAAAAGTTTCTCGGCTCTCTCAAATTGTGTCGTTCAAATGGTATAATGAAAAAAATTGGGCAATTGTTCATTTATTTATTTTTATTTTTTCTATTATTATTATTCATTCCATTATTATTCATCATTTTATTCATTAATGATGACGTCTTTTCTTTGGAATGGTCAGATTTGGGAGCCACGAAAAAAATATAAAAATTTCGCTTTTTACGTGTGTCCTAGTGGAACTAATTGTGTTTATGGATTTTTTTTTGACTTAAATTGTTCAAATAGACCCCTATTTTTTTTATTGTAATGAGTGTTGTCAAACACACAAACACCTAGACGAAGCTTTGATAACGATAAATAATTTTTTTTCAAATTTTTTATTGCCAAAACACAAGAGTTATTGGCAAAAAATCGCCAAAATCGTTCGTTTACGGTACTAAAGTACCCAAATATCAAGTATAGTCAAGTACCTCAAATACAACAATGGGTCGGCCCGTGTCAAATGATTAACTTATTATTACCGACGTTTCGTGCATCTTCGGGGCTGAATCATTCAACTTTGATGAATTTATAGTGCGAGAAATTACTGTTATTTTCAGATAATTGTTTTATATTTTGTGTTAATTTTTTACATGGAGTAACACTCAGAAACGCATCCATCCTAAACAGTAAGTAATTTTTGTGGAATCAAATATCAGTTCTTCTTTGAAAATGGATGGACCAAACAAGGAACCGATCACTTTTATTTAGGCCAATGGGGTTTTGTTATCATTTGGCAAATGATCGTATTGTTTAGACAGGATCATAGACTAATCATAGGAAGACCGCTCAGCCTTATGCCGCGCTTGAAATCACAAGTAATCAGCTGTAGAGCGCTCTGACAGGTGACGACGCCGGGGTCAAACAGCGGTACTTGATGGTACTAACGTGTTCGGTTTATAGTTTTGCTAAAACTGTTACAGCGCTCTTCAGAGGAATCTACTTGGGTTTTTATCGCTGAGTAGGAAACTTGATACCATCGCGACGCAAACACGTGCAAAAAGATAAACAATGGTTAAACATAACGGGTTCGTAGAATTCGATTCGAGGGTATTTTGCATTTATTTTGGAAACAGACGAATAGTTATTGTTCGGATCCTTTGGTTTGTTGATTTTCCGACTCGTGCCGAGAGACAGACAGTTAGAGAATTTATTAATTTTATTTATTCATTACTTAATTATTAACGATTGCAGAGTAGACATATTGCAGCGTATATGAGTATATGGTACCGAGTGGGAGGAGGGGTTCCGTGATTCCGCTTTCGACGGAAGAATAATTTATTAATACCTGCAGATCGACTAGGTACTCTCTGAGACAGATTAACAATAACATTTTCGCTCCGTACCTACGGCCGACTGAACCGATGGTGTCGGCGCCGCCGTGCCGTCGGGCGTCTTACGCCGTAGCATGTTCATACAACCACAAGTAATTATTTATTGTTGACAGTGGTTGGACTGGTTGGTGTAAAAAAACAAAACCGTTGATAAACCCTTTTACCCCAAGCGTTTTAGGTTGTGCACTTGAAAAAAATTATGTAAATCTGAAACTTGGTTAAACGACTGTATGAGAAACGGTGAAACGGGCTATCTTTCCAAGTGCTTCTCAATTATTTTAAACTGTATCCGGGCCTCCCGAAAGTGGCAAAAGCCCGCGAAATAAAGAAAAAAATTATTTTTTTTTATTTGAAATTAGACGGTTTTTTGTAAGAGATATCGCAAAAATGCACAAAATAAACATTGTAGAGGATAAAAAAAGCTTTCAAACGACACCTTCAAAATATTTCTAGGACCAATGGGAACGGAGGTACACGACCTTGCAAATCAACTTTAACAATTTAAATGCAAACACAGATTTTTCGCGTTACCATATGAAAGCTCTTCGAATTCTGCTTTTAAAAATGTGGTGCCCTTTTGACCAAAAAACGGGCCATGAAAAAAAACTATGTATGACTGCATACTTTTATTGCCGTATTTGATAGTTGCTTTTTTTTCAAGTCGAAAACCAAAAGTGCCCTTTTTTGAATTTTTCTTAGCAAAAGAGCATTTTCTTACTATCTGATTAGATAGCTGTTGCATTGACGGATCAAAAACTTTAATGCCATTTTTTCGAGGATTGACATTTTAGGGGCAAAAAGGCCCCTTTTTTAATTTTTCTTAGCAAAGGGGCACATTGTTATTGTCGAATTCGATAGCTGTTGCATTGCCGGATCGGAAACCTTAGTGGGTGTAAAACATTTATATTTTAGGTTTTAGTATGTAAATGAGCGCCGGACAGATCAGCCTGCAGCCATCGACAACCGCCCGCACGCCCGACCTTGGTTAAATAAAGTTAAACGCTACATTTACAAATTCTGTGAAAAAGTAGAAGTTTCTACTGTCTCCGTGACTACCAATTTTTAACTTCTACGATCGCGAAGCAGTTACTGGAATCGATCGGAAAATTCAAAAAAATCGAATCGCAAAAAACATGAAATCTTTACGTTTCAGGGTCCTGGGAATCCAAAAAAGTGTTTTTTGAAAAAATTTCTGTGTGTCTGTCTGTTTTAGAGCAATTTTTTAGAAAATTTCCTTTTTATTGGCAAAAAGGCCCCTTTTTGAATTTTTCTTAGCAAAAGGGCATATTATCATTATCGAATTCGATAGCTGTTGCATTGCCGGATCGAAAACCTTAGTGCCATTTTTTCGAAAAATGTCATTTTAGGGGTGAAAAACATTTGTAGGTACCTACTTGAGATCATAGTAAATCAGCGCCGGGCGCACGCTCGACCTGGGTTAAGTTAAATGCTACATTTACAAATTCTGTGAAAAAGTTGAAGTTTCTACCGTCTCCGAGATTGCCAATTTTAACTTCTACGCTCGCGAAGCAGTTACTGGAATCGATCGGAAAATTCAAAATAATCGAATCGCCAAAAACATGAAAGCTTTACGTTTCAGGGTCCTGGGAACCCAAAAAAGGTGTTTTTGAAAAAATGTCTGTGTGTCTGCCTGTGATCACGCTGCAGCTCAAACTACTGAACGTATGGAGATGAAATTTGGCACACATATTCATTCAGTGGGGGATTTGTAGGTGCTGATTAGAATCTGGGCCACATCGGTTCACGGAAAGTGCCTCTTTGACACATCAACTTTAAAAGTTTAAATCACGGTATTTTAGGGAAAAAGTTGACTCAAATTGGAATTCGAGGAAATATCTGGAACTGGATTTACTCTTTCCTGCAGAATAGAAAGATAGTTGTTAAAGTGAATCAAAAGCGATCTTGTGAATATACTCTAAATTTAGGTGTGGCACAAGGTTCAATCTTGGGACCTATTTTGTTTTCCATCTTTATTAATGATTTACCTCTACACCTCAAAGCGGGTCTAGTAATAATGTATGCTGATGATACCACTGTCGTATTATCCTCGCCATCTACCCAAATATTACATGAACTGCAAGAATTGGTGATGTCACAAATGGTAAACTGGTGCAACAAAAACAGACTGATTTTAAATTTGAACAAGACTGCCTGTTTGTGTTTTAAAAATGCAAATATGCATGAAATTAAATTTCTCGGTGTAACCTTAGACACTAATATGAAATGGCATGAGCAGATATCATCTGTAAGTAGTAAGCTAAAATCAGCATATTACGCTATATCTAGATTAAAAAATGTACTGCCTGCTGCTGTATTAAAAAATATGTATTATTCTCTAGCCTACTGTCATCTAAATTATCACATCATGTTATGGGGCAAAGCAGTTGATACCCAGAGAGTGTTTATATTACAGAAGCGTATAATAAGATTAATATTTAATGTGGACTATAGAGATTCTTGTAGACCTATTTTCATCAAAGAACATATTTTGACGCTACCTTGTATTTATATTTTAAAGTGTTGTATTTACGTCTTCAAACATAGAAATTCTTTTCAAAACAACAATTTACATCACACCTACGGCACTCGGAATGGTGCAGAAATAAGGATTTTACCACATAAATCGGCCCTGTTTGAGAAATCCCCTCTTTATGCCAGCTCAATCTTATACAATCATTTACCGAAAGATATTAAAAACATTCCAAATTTTAACAAATTTCAAAAGGTGGTTAAGTCTTTTCTAATTGACAATTGTTTTTACTCCGTAAATGAATTTCTGATAAAGTAATATGTGTATGTATTAATTGTGTGTATTAATTGTGATATGTATTTATATATTTACTTAATTTTGTGATATTTGTTTTATATCTTCTGCTTTTGACATGTTCTATACGACGTGTATGTCGTCTTTTGAATTAAATAAATATTATTATTATTATTATTATTATTAAATGCAAACCACCATTTTTCGCGTTACCATATGAATGCTCTTCGAATTCTGCTTCTAAAAATGTATTCACGCTTGTGCCCGCCCTTTAGGCCAAAAAATGGTGCATAACTGTATATTTTTATTACCAGATTTGATAGCTGATTTTTTTTCAAGCCGAAAACCTTTGTGCCATTTTTTCGAAAAATGTCATTTTAGTGGCAAAAGGGCCCTTGTTTCAATTTACTTAACAAAAAAAAATTCTTACTATCGGATTCGACGGCTGTTATATTGCCGGATCAAAAACCTTAGTGCAAAAAAGGCCAATGTTTGAGTTTTTTTTAGCAAAAGGGCATATTATCATTATCGAATTCGATAGCTGTTGCATTGCCGGATCGAAAACCTTAGTGCCATTTTTTCGAAAAAATGTCCGTTTTAGAAGTGAAAAACATTTGTATTTTAGATTTTAGTAAATGAGCGCCGAATGCATCAGCCATCCAACCGCTCCGCATGCCCGACCTTGGTTAAATAAAGTTAAATGCTACATTTACAAATTCTGTGAAAAAGTAAGAAGTTTCTACCGTCTTCGAGACTGTCAATTTTTTTGTTGTGGTATCATATTGTACTAATAATTGAGGAATATTTTTTAACACCACCTTTGATTATACAGGGTTGGGCAAAAGTATGAAAAATGTCAATAATTCTTGAATCGTAAATTTTCTGCAAAAATTCTTGAGGAGCATAGATTTTTGCATTGTGCGTATGCGGTGCGTCGTGTCATTCCTTGGATGTTTTTGAAAATATACAGTGCTTTTCAAAAGTAAGGAATAAAATGGAAGTTGAAATCGGTGCGATATTTGTCTGCGTGTGTAAACGAGCAGCAAACCTTACCTGACAATGACCTGAATGGACGTTGAAAATAAACACATTGCTCCTTCTCCATGATCTTCCTCGCTTTTCCGTCGAACATGTTTCCGCTGAACGGGGTGACCCGAATCTTTTCGAGAGGAATATTTCGGAAATATCCGCGGAAGTTAATGACGCGGCGCGGGGCGACTTTTCGAAATTGCATGTAATCAAATGAGACGCTTCGCGTCGCGCCGCATCGCTCCAAAGTACGGCGCCTCATTTGATCACATGCAATTTTTTCTAAGCGCGCTGCGACGCACCCTGCCATGCCTCCTCAATGTACGTGCACCTTTAGAAACGTGTCATACTTGATCGGAAGTGGAGTCACAGCAACTCCAGATTTTCAAAAATAACGAAGAAATCGGTGAAAAATACAAAAATTCAACTTTGCTTTTTCGATATAAATTCAACTAAGCAATTATTAAAAAAGAAACCCTTTTATGTGTTTAAAATTTCTTGAATTTTCAAACTTGTCAAAATTGCTAAGAAAATTTAAGTATTTTCATCTTTCAAAAAACTCATTTTGTCTGCGGCCGTGATTGCACTTCCGGTCATGTATGAGACGCATGTTTCTAATTTCGCAAATTCGGAATCCATTGAGAAATAAGCAACATTTCATCTAAAAAAATTAAAAATAGGGTCATTGTCAGTTAAACCGGAAGTACAAAAGAATAAGGTTGATCTGTCCGAGGACATTTCTTTCGAAAAAGTTCTCGGATTTATTCCTTAGTTTTGAAAAGCACTGTTTACCTAAGGGTGGCTGTGACTGCAGTATGAAACATGCTTATGCCTAAAAAAGAATCGTAGACGTCCTTATGTCAAAAATGACAGCCAAAAAAATTTACAGTAGCACCATGAGACCCAGACTGCAAAAAATCTTGTGCCCCCTCCCTTCCATATTCCATACTTTTGCATAACCCTGTACTGTATAATGTATAATCATATAGGCCAGAATAGGGTGTAACGGGAACATGTACTGGAATGTTTTCACCACATAGGTATAGTCATCACCAAAAAACAAGAGATGACAATCTCCTACCACGCTTTTCCTACGCCATTTAAAAGACGAAGATATGGCCCATAAGTTTTTCTTCAGATTTTTTATTACTTTATGGTTACCGTAGATCTGTGACGTAAGGTAAAGGTATGGTATTTCAGAAAAAAAATTGGCAGTCTCGGTGACGGTAGAAACTTCTACTTTTTAACAGAATTTGTAAATGTAGAATTTAACTTTAACCAAGTCAGAAGTCGGGCGTGCAGGCGGTTGTCGAACGCTGATTTACTAAAATCTAAAAGGCAAATATTTTTCGTCCCTTAAATGACATTTTTTGAAATAATTTATTGCACTAAGGTTTTCGATCCGGTAATGCAACAGCAACAATTCGATAATAATAATCGCTCTTTTGCTAAGAAGAACTAAAAAATGGGCCGTTTTGCCTCTAAAATGGCACTAGGGGTTTTGATTCGGCAATGCAACAGCTATCGAATTCGATAGTACGAATATGGTTTTTTGTAAAATAAATTCAAAAAAGGGCCATTTTGCTACTAAAATTACATTTTTCGAAAAAATGGCACAATGGTTTTCGACTT
This sequence comes from Pycnomerus fuliginosus, assembly GCA_963924575.1. Lineage (NCBI taxonomy): Eukaryota > Metazoa > Arthropoda > Insecta > Coleoptera > Zopheridae > Pycnomerus > Pycnomerus fuliginosus. The sequence continues at coordinate 8,133,733 of OZ004624.1, read as the reverse complement.
GAAAAAAAGTCAGCTATCAAATTCTGTAATAAATGGCACAAATGTGAATACATTTTTAGAAGCCAAATTCGAAGAGCATCATGGGGGTTTGTATTTAAATTTTTAAAGTTGATGTGCCAAAAAGGTACTTTCCGTGAACCGATGTGACCCAAAATCTAATCAGCACCTACAAATTACCCACTGAGTATGTGTGCCAAATTTCATCCCGATACGTTAAGTAGTTTGAGCTGCAGCATGATCACAGACAGACAGACACGCAGACATTTTTCAAAAACAACTTTTTCGGATTCCCAGGACCCTGAAACGTAAAGAATTGATGTTTTTGGCGATTCGATTTTTCGATGGATTTTATTAACTTTTTGCTTCGCGAAGCGTAGAAGTTAAAACAAAACGATGGATGTCAATCTTTGATTATTTTTCGAATTCGAATTATAATACTGATAAAGAAATTTGTGACATACCGTAATGGCCAATTGTACTGTACTGAACTTGCGAAGTTTTATCCAAAATTAATGTCGTTAAATAAACTAAATATTCTCACACAAAATTTTTCAAAAACCACTTTTTCGGATTCCCAGGACCCTGAAACGCAGATTTGCTGTTTTTGGCGATTGGATTTTTCGATCGATTTTATTAACTTACTTCGCGAAGCGTGGAAGTTAAAATAGGAGTTACGAACGCTGATAAACGATAAACCGGAATAAACCCACACTGCTGAAGACGGAACAAAGAGAACACAAAATAATGGACTTAAATAACAAGAACGTAAGCCAAAAATGTATCATTTTTAATGCGACCCTTTTGTTATGAAAACAATAAACAATAACACTCAGCGGAGCGGGCGGCAACTCGTTGGCAATGACCTCGATCAAAACAGCCCCGATGCCCGATGTCAGAGCGCGTGCTAAAAATAGCCTGATTTTTGTTTGGATTTCGTTGGTTTTAATTACGCTATTGACCATGATATGGCAGCACCGTGGTTGCAACATCCGGAGCCTCCCTGTAATTTGGAGTAGTACGAACATTGCCCGCCAGGGAAACGCCAGGATTTTCCCTGGCGCCCCCTGGTGCTCAATGTGTTCTTTTGTTGATAACTAAGACTGTATAGTGGGTCCTCTACCTATTCCCTACTCTCTGACAGGATCGAAGTCCGTCTTTTTTCGTTCCCAAAACGTCCTTCAAAATTAAAATTATTCAATTCGTCAATCTTTTGTAAATTTTTTTTCTTTAACACAATAAATCGCATAATTTATAACTGAAAGCAGAAAAACCATAGAAACTCGGTGGGCATTTTTGTTTAAGTTGTAAATTATCTAACAGTTTACGACTTAAATCAGACCATAAAGAGCGTATAAGATTGCATAATTTACAATTTAGACAGAGATATCTACGATTTTCCATAATTTTATGACTATGCATTTAGTTTTAAATTATGCAACAGCTCAAAATTAAAAAAATTGGAACTTTGTTACTTTAAATAGCAAGGTGGTTTTTTTACGCGATTCGAAAGACATTTTCATTCTCTTTACTTACATCAAAAAATGTTAACATAAGTTTCAAAATTGGCTGTGATTTCTGCCATTTTAAGTTAAAGTGACTATTCAGATTAGTACAGGAGTCCTCTAAAATGCGTATATTGTGCAAATAATAAACATTTTTATCAATTTTCTAATGCAAAGCTGTTCGTTTTATGGAAAAAGTGTAAAAATATCGGATTTTCAGAGGTACTCAAAATTTTCTATCAAGAATGTGTTCTGTTCGATATATCCTGTTTATTGACGTCCATTAGAAAAAAGAAGAACCAAATTTTAGTTTTCGCTTAAAAAAAGGTACCTTTCCATTTAAAATTAACGTAAAAAAATGGCTTAGAAAATCAACGTTTCAGCGAAAATAAAGAGTTTATCAATAAGATAAAAAAACGAACAAATTTGCATTAGAAAATTTATTTAATGTTTAATATTTAGGCAATATGACGTATGCGTCACACACATCCTATGAAGATAGCAACATAGCTTCATTTTTTTGCAATTCTTTAACCTTTTTTTTAACCTGTCTTTTAAGTTGTTACCCTCTAAAAAAATTATTGTGTCATCAGCAAACAAATGGAAACGACAATAATACTTCAATACATCAATCTCAATGTCATTGATGTACAAAATGCACAATAGCGGTCCAAGCACACTCCCTTGTGGAAATCCCCATTCTACTAATTTTTCTGTAGACATTTGATCGCTACATTTTACTTTTTGTTTTCTACTAAACAAATAGTTAACAATAACCATTTTATAACTATTCCACTTAAACCAAATTTTTGTAGCTTATAAATTATTTTTTCCTGTCCACAGTCTCAAAGGCTCTTTTTAAGCCCAAAAAGATCAAGAAAACTGAAGCAACGTTGAAATATGTGGAACAAGCATATTGCTATTGAGAATATAAAAGTTAAAAACGTAGGTAATTTAAATCTGTACATAGAAAGACCATTTAATAGTTTTTTTTTAACTTTTAATTTTGATGATCTAACTCGTCGACGGATTACAAAATATTTTTACTCCGCCCAGCTATTTCTGTAGTAACACAACGTTTTTATTGCCAAATGAGAAACAGATAAACTTCTACATCGCATGGTCAATAAAAAAATGTTTCTGTGGCTAACTATTATTTAGTATTGAGGTCAAAAAATTAATGATTTTACTTAGTGACATTTGAAAAAAGGTTGTTCCCAATTGGTTAAAACCCCTTTTAAAGTCGACTTCGGATTTAGGCTTTAACTTGTTTGTTGTTTTTATTATGAACCTGGGTAAATAATATTTGAATTGCGCGCGCTGCTTGTGTATTGTTGGTTGCATCCCACAGCACGGTGGGGAAGCCGCGCCGCATTAGTGCCTTTCACTTTTAGTGCGCCTCGGTTGGTACGCGAAGTCAGCTGTGTTTGTGTCTCCTCCTGTCAATTTTGACGTTTCTCCGGAAAACCTCCCGGAAAATGAGTATAACCATCGAGAAAACGAAATACGAGTGCGCCCCCTTACCCAAGCGATGGTCCCGCGAAGACATGTTGCGGAAAACCGGAATTTCCGTCGGAAAAGTGGACGTGATGTACTACAGTCGGGGGGTGCGCAACGACTCCTCCCTGGTGCCCCCCATCCGCCAAACCGCCTCGATTTTCAAGCAGCCCGTCACCGTCTACAAGACGCAAGAGAGTAAAGTGAAATCCGATTTTAAAAACGGCAATCAGGAGAAGCCGAAGCAGCTGATTTGGGAGAAACGTCTCGAGGGGCTCAGGGCCTGCGATTTGGACGGCACGGAGTTCGAGGCGATGGAGCTGCCGCGGGGGCTGAAGCCTGTGGGGCCCCACGTGAGCGAGGAGACGATTATTCAGAGTGTGGCTACTGCACTGCATGTCTCGGCTCAACCCGTGACCGGGCAGATGGGGTCCAAGTCGTCTTTAGAGAAGAACCCCGGAGTGTTTCTGGATCCGAGGCAACCTCTGGTGCAGGGGGTTAATATTTCGGAGGATGATATCAAGAGGCAGGAGGATAGGGTGGCTTTGGCGAGGAAGAAGTTGCAGGAGGCTCTGAAGGTTGCGTAGGGTTAAGGCTATTTGTTTATAAGTTTTATATAAATTTCGTTGTTAATTTAAATAAACCTGTTTTAAGGTGATGGTTTTGTTAATTGGGGGATCCAAAATGGCGGTGTTAGTAACGTATAGGAATTTTGAAATTTAAGTGCTGTTATACAGGGTGGTTAATTTTTCGTTGTGCTTTTTCAAAGTGGTCAAGAATCTGAACAGAATTTCTCGATACCTTCATTAATTCCTGATTTACTCTGATTTATTACGAAAAATCGGAAAATTGCGATTTTTAGCAAAATTTGATATCTTCCTAATAGTCCAGTCATATTAGAATTTTACTCGGGACTAAGTCCTAACAGGCTGCAACCACGATAGATAGGTCACAAATAGGCTACAGTATCTGGGAAAACTTTGTACCCGTTTGTACCTCCGGGCATGAAAAGTTTTTTCGTAAATATCTCGAAAACTAAGCAAGATAGGCTAATAAAGTATGCTTGCCTTTTCTGTAGAGCACTAAATTCTCTACAAGAGCTGTCTCAACAACTATAGCTGCCAAGTCAGTCCCTTAGGTTGTACGCGCCATCAAAGTCTGACATCCGGGACTCGGAAACGTCAAATTTCGTCGATTTTACAACGCACAGTGGTTCAGAATCCCCGAAAAATGGCCAAAAATTAGAAACTTTCAATGTTGAACGGAAGCATGTTGGCAATAACGGAAAAAATATTTAAAAAATTAAATCGATTAGGGGGGCGAATTAGGGGGCGCGAAAACACTTTTTGTCTCCGAAAATTATGAAACTTGGAAGTTTTGACAATTAGATGACGACATAAACGGGAAAAATATTGAAAAAAATTAGGTCGATCTGGGGGGCCAATTAAGTGGGACGAAAAAACTTTTTGTCTCCTAAAATTATGAAAATTGGAATGTATGTCAATTACGTTACGAGAAGACCGGAAAAAATATCAAAAAAAATCAAATCGGTCTGGGGGGTGCATTCCAAGAAGGAGGTGTAAAAACCATGTGTCTCCTAAAATTATGAAAATTGGAGATTTTGTCAATTAGATGACGACAAATACGTAAAAAACATTGAAAAAAATCGAGTCGGCCTGGGGGATGTTAAGGGGAGGGAATAAAACTTTGTGTCTCCTGAAATTGTTCGTACTTGTTTATTTTAAAATAGTCTATCGGGCTTAGGGGCAAAAGGGGGCACCAAATCTCAACTCTGGATTCAAGTACTCAATTAGGGCTATCATCAGAGCCTAAAATTTTCGTGCGGAAACCCTGCGCACTTGGTGAAAAGTCAAGGTAAAAATTGGTTTCATAATAAAACGTTAATTTTGATGTACGGGGACCAAATGAATATTGATTAATGTTCAAAAATATACGTAAGTTACAGATAAAGGTGCACAAAATTGATATTTGAAAGAATTTACGCTGCACTAACTCTTCGATTTGAAAAAATGATTATTATAATTTGCAGTCTAGAACTAATGACTTTTTTAAAGACGTCACAATTGACACTAGTAACTATGACAGGCCCGTATTTCTGCGGTTTGCTTTATTTTTTCATAGCTATGAATACTTCATTATTAAACTATGCGATATTTAAGACTACTCAGTTAATTTGGTTTTTATGATTTTTGGCCACAAAATTTAATAATTGAACCACTGTGCAACGCCTCAAAAATGCGTGTACAGCCATTTGTTGTAACGTAACACTAAAATTTTGAAAAAAATCACATGTCATCTGAGGGCATTGAAGAATGTTTTTCATGACGCAATTATAATATTCCAATCGTTTTTAGTTTATTTTGCAGATACGCGAATAGCAAAATTAAAAATTTTTCTTGTTTCAACTTCCATTGCTGTTTAAGGGTGTTAGAATTCACTTGAGACAATTTTAATTAAATGCATCATATTATATACGAAATTTGCAACAAAAAAGGACTCTTTCATTTTTTTGTACCACGAACGCATACTTCCTTATTGAGGGAGCAAGTTAATTAGGCTTAAATTAGGCAACTCTAGCGCGCCGCGGGACTCGAGGCAGTTAAAAAAAAAATCAATGTTGTATGAGTCACATGAATGTATTTTTTGTACATAAACAATCACATAAGGGAATAAAAAATAATTATTTCGGCAGAAGAGAAACTGCCTCGAGTCCCGCGGCCCGTTAGAGTTGCCTAATTAACTTGCTCCCTCAATAAGGAAGTATGCGTTCGTTGTACAAAAAAATTAAAGAGTCCTTTTTTGTTGTAAATTTCGTATATAATATGATGCATTTGATTTAAATTGTCTCAAGTGAATTCTAACACCCTAAACAGCAATGGAAGTTGACCCATCAAGAAAAATTTTTAATTTTGCTATTCGCGTATCTGCAAAATAAACTAAAAACGTTTGGGATATTAATTGCGTCATTTCTCGTATGTCATAAACGATTGAAAAAGTCGCTATACCTACTTTTTTATAATTTTTTTTCTACGTTTTGGCTATTTTGATAAATTATATACTGTGAGGACCGAAAGTCCGCCCCCCCCCCTTGTGTCTTTGGAACCGCTTTAGATGGAGCGTTAATATTCGGAATGGGGCTATTAGTTGAGAAATGATGCAGATTCAGATTACCACTTACATAAAGTGCCGTGACCTTGAAATCTCAAAGTTATGACATACAAGTCAAAAATTCTAAATAGCACCAGAACTCTTGTGACCCTTCATTTGAAAGCTAATTTGATTCTCTATACGATGAGAAAATTGAAGTAAAAAAAATTTAACTTGATTTAAAATTTTGTCTTAATAGAAATCGATTTAAAACGGAATTTGCAATTTAAAGCCTTCAATTTGCAAAAAATCGAATAAAGTCAGCACAGGCACAAAATAATTTGAAGTGTTAACAATTTATCGTTAAAAACGAAGGGTTAATTTAGCGATTTTGGCGATTTTCCTACAACTTTAGCGATTTTGGCAATTTTCAAGCAAGTTTCCAGCGAATTTGCAGCAATTTTGGCGATTTTCGATCGAATTTGGCATATTTTTTTGGCGACTTGGAATTTTTCTAGCAATTTCGGCGATTTTTAAGCTCCTTCTGTGGTCTTTAATGTTTCATTTTTTAGATTCAAAAACCCTGTACTGATTTTGGACAAATTTTAAAAATACATCCCATAGTCATTTACTATTACTTTTCTTCGACTGAGAAAGGGTTGAATCTGCCGTTTTTTCCCGGCCAATACTTACCTGACAAATCTCTCCACAATCCCCTTCTCCGAGGCACTTATAGCTCAATCTCTTGCAAAGTTTGCTTGTTCAGCCAAAAAAGTTGTGGAAACAAAACAAGGGGATGAATTAAAAAAATTGGCAGTCTCGGAGACGGTAGAAACTTATACTTTTTCACAGAATTTGTAAATGTAGCAATTAACTTTATTTAACTAAAGTCGGGCCATTTTTCGAACAAATGGCACTAAGGTTTTCGATCCGGCAATGCAACAGCTATCGAATTCGATAATGATAATATGCCCTTTTGCTAAGAAAAACTCAAAAAGGGGCCTTTTTGTCCCTAAAATGGAAATTTTCTAAAAAATTGCACTAAGGTTTTTGATCCGGCAATACAAGAGCTGTCGAATAAGGGTTTTCAGCATAAAAGGATGGAAGATGTGCCATGTCAGACCCCCTATGCGCCGCCATAAACAGTATACCATCTGCGCATAGTGCGCTGCCGCTTGATTGGCTTGACGTCACAATTAGAAAAGGACCCTCTTATACTAAAAACCCTTATTCGATAGTAAGAATATGCTTTTTTGTAAAATAAATTGAAACAAGGGCCCTTTTGCCACTAAAATTACATTATTCGAAAAAATGGCACTAAGGTTTTCGGCTTGAAAAAAAAATCAGCTTATCAAATCCAGTAATAAAAATATACAGTTATGCATATGGTAACGCGAAAAATGGGGGTTTGCATTTAAATTTTTAAAGTTGATGTGCCAAAAAGGCACTTTCCGTGAACCGATGTGGCCCAAATTCTTATCAGCACCTGCAAATCTCCCACCGAATATGTGTACCAAATTTCATCTCGATACGTTCAGTAGTTTGAGCTACAGCGCGACTGCTACAAGCAGAAACACAGTAACCAACATTTTTTGTGAAAATTAGTTTAATATTTAGATGTATATACTTTGTTTTCCTTTGTCTTTTAAGCCAAGAGCCATGGTTCTATGAGATCCTGGTTTTTTCCTTTGTCTTTTAAGCCAACAGTTCTATCAGTTCCTGGTTTATCGGGAACTAAATATATTTTCTGCTATTGCGAAGAGAAATTGAACAAAAACGTCGCTACATTTTGAAAAAGAAGTATTTTCGGTAGCATTTTTAAAAAATCGTCAAAGTGACATTACCGAGGACGTTACCATAGACCTTTCAATGCTTTAAACCTCGTTCCGCGAGACACTGCAGCGGTAGTCGCCTTTGGAATATAGTTTTCCCATTTATGTTACATGGACAAGCAAAATTTCAAAGGTGACTACCACTGCAAAGTCTCGTGGAACTCAGTTTAGATCCATATAAATGACGTCATAGCCGATTATTATTAATTCTGGTAAGATGAACGAGATTTATTAGTAGTGCCTGTATTTATTGTTTTGTAGCTTCTGAAGAAGGTTTAATAATAAACCGAAACGTTAAGCAAGAATTGAAATTTCATTTCTTAAGGTTGTCCGATAACCTCTATAAACAAAATTCTTTAATCAATATGGCGGACGTTACAACCAACAATTTATTATTAATTATTTTCTCCAAAATAGTGAAGAAAATTGCAAAGTCATGCATTAGACCCTCTTTCTTATTAAGATTAAATTAAGAGCCACATATCAAACAGCTTATGCTTTTTTAGAAATATCAGGTATTCTATGACGATTATCATCGAACTTTATTATTTTTTATGGGAACTTTGGTGGCGATTTCCGCTTGCTCTGTTAATTTTCAGCAACTTGGCGATTTTGGCAACTTTGGGCAGTTTTTAGCGATTTTGGCAATTTAAGCGATTTTGGCGATTTTATGGCGATATTTTAGCGATTTTGGCGATTTTCTTACAATTTGCGATTCTGTGTACACAAATTTACCATGTGGTTAACCCCTCGGTTAAAAAGCATTTCTAGCTATGAAAATAAGACCAAATAAAGTCCCGTCGCATATTAACGAAAGCTGCGTTGTTTCACAGTTTACATTTTGACAGGAGCCAGCTGTCAGAGGGCCAAACATGGCGGCTATGACGCAACGTCCACAAGACCTATTGCAAATCGCTGTTAAGTACAGCAGTAAACACAGATCCGACTTTCGTCATTTAAGAAATTTCCCGTTTGTTCTATTTTGCGAAACAATAAGTAAAATCGAACAAGCCGGCTTAAGAGCTATCCCCTGTAGTCTGTCTGTAGTCGCTTTCAAATTTACTTCATTTATATAAATTTTCGCTCGATCCGCTCTTATTGACAGTAAACCAATTCGCGTGCCGGTTGACCAACAGACCTCGTCGATGTTGACCCTCCAGGCCATGAAGATTCGGGAGATAATGCGGTCCTGATTTCCTGCAATTGTTTATTAACGGGAACCCTCAAACTGGGTTATACATTTATAGTCTATCTATCGAATATAACACACACATTTTGTTCGTACGGGTTTCTATTTTATCGGAACTTGCACTTACAAATCGGACAAAAAATTAATTCCTTCTTTAAGACAATTTACGCAATTTATAACTTTAAGTTAGTTTAATTTTACCAATAATTCTTTGGACTATACCATATACAATTTAAAACAATGTTGGAAGCGTCCCCTGTCAGGATTTACCTCACTGGCTGCACTTAATTCCGTAAGTCGATATGGCTCCGACGCCACTTGTGAATTATAAATAAGCCATTTTCCGCCGAGGGTCGTTATTCGTTTGCTCAAGGCCCGGGAACCACAAGGGATCGTGGGATTCGTGGGTAGCCCCGCGACACGATTTTACAGGAAGTCGTTACCTGAAAAAAAAAGAACGAAATGTTAGAAACTGGATTACGGGGATGGGGTAATAAAAACAGTTCAGTTCACTGTCAAAAGCTGGAAAGCTCATGCACCGGAAATGAAAAATTCCAGTTGCACTTTGAAATGCGCGTTTTACATTATTTGCTTCTTGGTCACGAAAATGAAAATAGGTAATGAAATGCCGGGTTGGATTTATGAACATCTCTCAATAGTAGAAATATTCAATTGGAACGTAGGATTTCCAACTTAAAAAGTGTTTATTTTCAAGATATTAGACTGGAGTGACTAAATTTGACTTAAATTAGGCTTAGACTAAACTGAACAAGATTTAGCTAAAGTAATTACAGTTTCCATTCTTCGAAACTGGAATAGACTTGGCCTAAACCGAGGCATAAACTATAAACTTGGTTAGGTTAAACTAGCTTTAGACGAGGGGTTACTCACGGTCCACTTTTGGGACAACTTCAGATGTCTACCCTTAAGAATGCCTCAAGATAACCTCAGATTACCCCAGGATTACTTCAAATATGTACTCTAAAATAGCTTCAGATATCCTCGGCCTCGGATTACCTCTGATATCACCAGATTTTATCTGATCTCAGATATCCTTTGAGTTTGCTTGGATATCCTCTGGATAACCTCAAATACCAGCGAAAAAAATATCATGTCTTAAGATGTCTTAAGATTCGAGAGAACCTCAAATTACCCAAAGATATCCTTAGATATTTTCAAGACAAACCCGGTTACCATCAGGATTACCTCGGATAACAGGGACAAAAGATAACCTCAGTGACAAAACCCCTCGTGTTTGGACTAGAGTTAGAATAAAAGCAACTTTGTCTTATAATAATAATATAGTTGAGAAGTGATAGAGAGTTTTAACGCCCTCTACCGGAAGAATGGTCAAATGAGCACAAGAGAAGCGAGGGCACTTTGCAGCGACCGACTCACTTTCAAGCCCGGGACCTTCAAATTGCCAGCTACGGCAAAGGAATTGTATTTAAACCGATTTAAATACCTGAATCTTTCGAGCCACCATTCAAAAACTTCGGACCGGTTTCGGGTTACTTGCACTTGCACTTCGCTGATGAGGGTCAAGTAACCCGAAACCGGTCCGAAGTTTTTGAATGGTGGCTCGAAAGATTCAGGTATTTAAATCGGTTTAAATACAATTCCTTTGCCGTAGCTGGCAATTTGAAGGTCCCGGGCTTGAAAGTGAGTCGGTCGCTGCAAAGTGCCCTCGCTTCTCTTGTGCTCATTTGACCATTCTTCCGGTAGAGGGCGTTAAAACTCTCTATCACTTCTCAAAACATCGCCGACTTGTAATAAAGTCTTTGGAGCTGAATCTCTCGAGCCACCATTCAAATGCACTTCGCTGATGAGGGTCAAGTAACCCGAAACCGGTCCGAAGTTTTTGAATGGTGGCTCGAAAGATTCAGGTATTTAAATCGGTTTTAATAATATAGTTATTTACGTAAATCAGTTTTGCAAAATTATGCGAGTCAAACAATTTACGCTCTTCATAACGTATTCAGTACAACATTTTACCTAATTGTGTAACATCCAACTTTTCAAAACGCAATTACGTAATAGTTATTTACCTAATTGCGTTTTGAAAAGTTGGATTTTACGCAATTAAGTAAAATGTTGTACTTAATACGTTATGAAAAGCCTAAATTGTTTGACTCGCATAATATTGCAAAACTCGCTATCGCTCGTTTTGGCAAATATTACGACTCGTCAAACAATATAGGACTTTTCATAACTAATTACGTAAAAGTTTTAAAACAGTTCCAACTAGTGTTGTGGGTCGGTTAATTAACAAATGTGAATTAACGTTAAATAACAGTTAAATATTACAGCAAAAATTGTGTTATATAACATGGGTGTTAATTAACCTTTAATTATCCGTTGACCGTTTGGTAATAAACCGTTACAAATATATTTATTGTTTAAAAGCGAACATTTGACTTCATTTTAAATTAATTTCCCAAAATGGCTCATAAATAACAAAAATTGAAGTGTTAATTAACCGGCTAAATAGCAGGTTGATTAAGCCACTTATAAACAACATGTTAATTCACAACACTAGTTCCAACGGAAACCACTCAGATATCTTCTGAATTTGCTTGGATATTCTTTAGGTAACCTCAGATACCAGCGAAAAGAAATAAGAAAATTTCCGGGGTTTACTGTCTCAAGATAATTTCACGAACGCCTTAAGATAACCTCAGATTACCTCGAGAAAACCTCAGATTACGCCAAGATAACCTCGAGATTTTCTTGATAAGCTCAAGACAACCGCAGATATCTTCACCAGTACCTCGGATAACCTCAGGTGAGTGACAAAAGATAACCTCAGTAACAAAACCCTCGGCTTAGACTAGCAGCAACTTAATACTTGCACTTAGAATCGATTAATTTAAAAAAAAATCATTGACTAGACTTTACAAATCCACCGCAATAAGTGCGAAAACTAATCGTAATCTTTTGCACTAGTGCCATTTAACTTTCAAAACAGTTCCAACGGAAACCGCACAAATGTCTCCAAGTCTCGCGATAAAACCACAAAATGGTTTAATTTAAATTTCAAAACGAAACTAATTTTCTGCCGTAATAACTACATAATTGCACTATAAAGAAACGCAATTTGAATATCTCCTGCGATAGACCTTATTATGAATGCCCACTTGGAGGCAATTAATGAAATTAAACAGCAATCAACTCATGCACACGCTAATCCAATCAGCACGTGAACAGTTTCCAGCTGGATTGTTTCCAGAATGGACTGAATCGAATCAGTTGTCGACAGAATGCGATGAAAAATTTCTTAATTAAAAACGCTAATCGTTATGAACTTATGAAGAACGCCGATCAGTAATTTGCATTTTTATTAAGCCGCGGGTCGATTTTATTATTCTTTTTGTACTTGCGGCATTAAAAGTAGTGCTAATGCCTTATTTTAAGACTTTTTGGTACTTTTTGAATGAGTTGTGAGAGATTGCAGTATTCTATTTCGTTATTTTATTAATTTAATGCTAAAAAATGAAGGAAACGCACGTTTAGGCAGCGATTGAATCTCGTCACTTTTTGAACGCGCTTATTGTTGCGTTTTCGGCGGGAAATTCGAACGAAGCAAGCCTCGATCAATAACGGGGGCAGTTATTTCTTCAAACTGAAGTAATTTGTGGTAATCAGCTCTTTGTGAATCCGTTAAGGAATTACGGTTGCCATTGCCCACAAAGCAGAATCCAACACAAAGGTTTTCCTGACTCATTAACGTATACAATAAACATTCGTATGTACTACCACCACCTGTGTTGGTACAAAGAAGGACGTCATTTCTAGCCTCTCCGGAAATGAGGGGACAGCTGATTAAACGTGCAGCCACATTGTTATGTAACCCGTAAGTTCCTGCTGTTGAACGAACCCTTTTCCAGAATATTTTAATTAATTTAACTGAGAGATACTTGACTATTGTTTGAAGATTTTTATTCTTCAAATTAATTATGAGAGAAACAAAGAACAGGGGGGCTTTTCATGCTGGAATTAATTATAATCACGTCATGATTTGTAATTGGCCGGGGAGATAGCCGATCGATGATAGATAGTGGTTCTAGATCGAACGTCATTACTTTTTGCTTTTTAGTCGAGCACCCAAAATGTTAATTCTTAACTGCTTAAGCCATAAGTCAACGTCAGACATAAAAGACGCACGTGTGAGTCTGAAATTGAACAAGAAACGTGCCTTCTTATCCCTCGCCCGGGATCCTGCAGAGCTAAATGAACATTTTCTTTATCCCTGTTGCACTCAATGGACATAAACTGGGAATATTTCCGCAAGATTTTTCCTTGTTTTCCACACGAGTTGCTTTTGTATGCAGGGTTATGGCTCCTGGGCGACCTGAATCTATGAAAGTTTGGAGCTGCAGGAGAGTCGTAAATTGTTGTCCGCGGGAATTAAGCACCAATTGCAGGTTGTTTGTCTTCTTTCATGTCCGAGAGGTTTAAATTTGCTTAAAGGTTACAATTGCCAGGCAATTTTCGTGCTTTAAAGAATATTTGTTTTATACTTCTTGAAGCATCCGAGTAAGTGTTTCTTTTTCGTTGCTGAGTTGATGTTAAAAAGCAAGCAGAAGGTCTTTGTCAGGTTTGGTCAACCTTACTTAGAATGGGAAGGAAGAAAATCTGCAAGAACACAGGTCCGCATTCAAAAAATTACAAGAAATAGGAAGTTTTGTACCTCTGTACTGACTACAGTATTTTGACAATTCCTGATGCCACCTTATTTTGGAAGTAAATAAATTATTATTATTATTATGACAAAATCTCAGTAAAAGTGTCCGCAGATAACAAGAGGCCAGAGGCAATTGGAGAAGAAAAAAGCCATAAATCAAAATAAAAATGAAAAGCTGAGAGTGGATGAGAAATGAGATACGACATTTAAGTGATAGAATCGAAATTATGGAAAAGAACGTGTTTCGAAGACAACATGAAAACAAGAGTAAATTGAAGAAAATCAAAGAAGTAAAAGGCAGGAACGTGGAAAAAAGGAAAACCGAAAAGGGAAGCTTTTGCGAAGAAGTAAAAGTCGATCATTTCTCAATGTGGCTTGATTGGATATTTCGAAGTTCTCAAAGTCTTGTCATTTTCTTAAAAATTTTGTTTGGTGTGTTGCAAAATCAACTCATTTATCTCTTCAGTCATCACAACAATGTCAATCTTCAATAATTTTATAAAAATTTAATGTAACCCATTCCTTTGACCTCAGGTAACTTTTATCATTTGCTAATTTTACCTTTATTGTTAACTTTGTAGCGCGCGTTGCTCAGATGGGTGTTTGGGAGCGAGTCGTGGTTCGATAAAAAAATTGATTATTTGGGCGCCAGGTAACTTGGAGCGCACTACCAGTAGTTACCGACTGAGTTGACAAGCTTTGGCACCGGCGATGAAACTTACTGAACACTATCTTTAACGAAGGAGGAAGGGACGAAATACAAAACGAAGAAATTTAACAAAAAGTGTATTAAAAATTATTTACAAAAGTAAAAACACGAAGTGTAATTAAAAAGAAACTTTGTCGAAAGGGGGTACCTTGAAACCCAGCGCATATGACAAAAAACTAAAAACCGCGGTTGACGTATAGCTATACTCCGCAGCGTAATTTTAAACAACCTATTGAAAATAAGCGCAAAACAAAAAGGAAAGCGAGTAACCCTGACAAAGTAACTTAAATGGAGATATATAGAAATGGTCAACCACTGAGGGCGGTTGAAGGCAAAACAAATTTGAAATAAAATCCAATAAAGGATCAAAGTTATCCTTGCAAAAATTAAGTACAGCGACTTATCGCTTGCTTTAAATAAAAAGAGAACTTAGGAAAATAATTATCTTTGCAAAAAATTAACTACAGCGACTTATCGCTTGCTTTAAATAATAAGAGAACTCAAGAAAATAATTATCTTTGCAAAAAATTAACTACAGCGACTTATCGCTTGCTTTAAATAATAAGAGAACTCAAGAAAATAATTATCTGGCCTGTTTCTTCGGTGTAGGTCTTCGGTGTAGTGGCAGTGATTTCTAATTGGATCGAAGATGTGGAAGGAGATTTCTGTTGCACAGCCCAACTGAAACTCTCGGGGCGATAAAAAGTCTCTCTTCCTTGGAGGGGTACAGGACATAGAATGCCGCCGTCAACGCAGAGGAACCAGGAACCTGACTTTCAGACTCCTCGATGAAGAACAAAAAAAAGGCATCCAACTTCAATCGACGAAAAATCGACGGTGGATGTTAAATCCAGAGAAACGACCCTGTATTAAACAGGAAATTACTCACTGCATGTGCCAAGAAATAAACAGACTCACCTCTTTTCTGGGGTCGTAATTTGGAAAACTCGAGGAAAATCTATCAGATCTAACCTCAAAAACACGTTTTCTTGATCCTGCTTGAAACCAAAAAAATGCCTTCAAAAAAAAGTGGGACATCAATCCTCAAAACTAGTAGGACAAATCCGCACCCTCGGCACTACCGGATGGCTTCTCCAGGTCAAGAAATAACGGGATTCGGGAATTTTCAGCCCGTTACATTTTTCGTTACAACGGAGGCTTCCACACCGTCGGTAAAAGCGATCACCACCTCTCGTTTGTCAAACAGCTGGCGCCCTCTGTTGGTGCCACTATTTCCAGAAAAACTCGAGAAAACTCTGGTTAATTAAATTTCGTTTTAGGGAAAGCAAAAGGGGACTTCGGTGATGAAAAGAAAAATGTTCAGCTGCCTTGAGCTGGAAAAATTGAATACTGGTGAGCTGCAGATTAAAACTATCGGAGACTAGAAGGATGGTGGCTGGAAAGACGAGACGACATTTAAGGAATCAAAGTGCCGGGTTCATCAGAGGTAAATTTGCTAATTTGTACCAAATAAAGCAGTAAAACAAATAATGTTGTTATTTAAAGAAAACTCTCGTTTGTTTTCTTATTAGGCAACCAATTATACCCCTAGGGGTAGGAAGGGTGGCGGCTCAAAAACCAGAATGCTACACTGCCCCTCTCCTCAAAGAAAGAAAAACACCGGGGGTGATTTTCTACGATAAAGAAACGCTTGGTCAACAATTTTACGGACGGATAACTACGCGTATCATACGGCCTGGGGGCGACAATATTTGGGCAAGGGACAAAATCGGTAGGGGACCAAATCGATAGGGGACCACATCGAGAAAAGTTACGAATTGTCCATAAACATTGATGACGGGGAATGAAAGCTGCACCAGTACCTGATTGAGGATCTGTTTACACCGAATTATGAAAGACCAGTTTAAGAAAAACGAACAAAAAGCGAAGAAAAGAAAAAGAAACAATTAGCCCACTGAAATATCTGAGTTTGAACCCACGTAGGGCTTAAGATCCTTCACATGCCAACATCCTGCATCGGAACCATCTTTATTGGTCAAAAGGTACACCAGCTTGGAGATCTTCCTTTTTACGGTACCTAACACGTACCTTGGTGCCAGTTTGGCGGCATATTTCTGACCTTTGTCGGAGAGGGTTTTGTTCTTTCTCCAAACTAATTCGCCAAGGCGGTATGACACTTCTCGTTTACCCAGGTTGTACCTATCGGCATTCCTTTGGTAAGAAGAATGGAGTCTCCTTCGAACTGAATCGAAAAGGTCGGTTAATTGAACCATGCCTGCGGCATACTGTTCTCGATCGCCTGGTCGCAACTCAATGTCTCTGGTGCTGAGGACGGTACCATAAAACTTGCCACTGAGTGGGACGTGTCTACCAAAGTTTAGGTATTCTGGTGTACATCGGGTGACCTCGTGAACAGCAGAGTTCACGGCTTTTTGAATTTTAAAGACGTTCACATCCCAAAGGGGATGTTCTGTGACGTAGGAACGAATGGCTACACCAATTGTACGATTGTAGCGTTCTACATAATTGGTTTGGGGATGGTATTTTGCGTTGAACCATATTTTTTGTATCTCATACTGTTGACAGAGACGTTTAAACTCTCGACCGGCAAACTGCGTGCCGTTGTCTACGATCATAATCTGGGGTACATCCCATACGTGGAAGATGTCTTTCTCGAGGGCTCGAGCTACAATACAATTACGAACAACCCGAATTACATCTAACTTCATCCTTGCCCAATAGTAGAGCTCTTGGATTCGGTTCAAAGTTTTGAAAACGCCAAAATGCGCCATAGCAGGTGGTTCATGAAAGGAATTTATTATCTCTTGCTTTTGTGCATCAGGGACCAGAACTTTCCATTCATGTGCATTATTTTCGACCGGTAGCCTACTAGGTACAAATTTGTAAATCAGGCCTCCTTCAATTTTCCATTGGGGGTATTCATCGGGGTCCTTCCGGATCCTAGTTAACATGTCCGCGTACCACTCATCATTGTCATCGAGAACAATATCAATTAAGCTAAGTTCTACCAGGGGTGCTCTCGAAAGTGCATCCGGGACCGTGTGCTCACTGCCTTTTCGGTGGATTAGATCAAAAGAGAACTGTTGTAGTTTGACTGCCCATCGAGCGAGTCTGCCTGTGGGCTCTTTCATGCGCGAAAGCCACAACAGTGAATAGTGGTCGGTAATCACACTAAAATGCGCACCTTCCACATACGGACGGAAAGCCTGAATGCTTGTTAAAACTGCTAAGCATTCTCGTTCGGTAACCGAGTAATTACGCTCAGCCCTAGATAGTGTTTTGCTGGTATAAGCAATAACCCTTTCATCACCGTCTAACACTTGAGTCAGCACGCCTCCTAACCCTACGTTAGAAGCGTCGCAATGGATTGCAAAAGGCTTAGAAAAGTCTGGGCTATACAAAACTGGTGCTGATACAAGAGCCTGCTTAATACTAATAAAAGCCTTTTCAGCATCGTCGGTCCACGAGATATCGGACTTTTTACGCACCTTTCCCTTCAGAAGGTCATTTATAGGAGCTAAAAGGGTGGAAAAATCTTTGACAAATCTCCTATACCAAGAGACAAGGCCGATAAAACGCTTAATCTCGGTTGTGTTAGTGGGACGGGGATAGTCAATCATGCTAGAAACTTTATCAGGGTCCGTTCTCAATCCCAATTCGTCGATAACATAACCCAGGTATTTTAGATGGCTCCTACAAAATTGACATTTCTCTACGTTAATCGTAAGACCAGCTTTCTTTAAAATTTGTTGAACTTCTTTTAGCAGGTCGATATGGTGTTCGAAAGTAGGAGAGACTAGAACGATATCATCCAAGTACGTGAAGAGATGCGGCTCAAACTTAGGTCCAAATAAATGATCCATCAGCCTCTGTTGTATCTGAGCTGAGTTTTTGAGTCCAAAAGGAACAACGTTGAACTCGAAGAGGCCCTTACCGGGAACAGCGAAAGCAGTTTTCTCCTTGGACGAATTATCTAATGGTATTTGCCAGAAAGCCTTCCTTAGATCAATTGACGTAATATATCTAGCTCCTTTAAGCATGTTTAGAATTCTGTCAATGCGTGGAAGAGGGTAGGAGTCAGCTTTCGTGATTTTATTCAAGGTCCTCCCGTCAAAGCAGAGGCGGTATTCGCCAGACGGTTTCTTAACCATCAGGATCGGTGAAGACCACGGACTTTTAGAGGCTTGTATTACTCCTAATTTTATCATCTCATCGATTTCTTGGTGAAGGATTTGAAGTATATAGGGGGATAGGGGATATTGTCTCTGCTTGAACGGTAGGTTGTCTCCCGTATCGATAACCATTGAAGTGATATTAGTCCGACCCAGACGGTCTTGGGAAGACAGTTCCTTTATAAAGCATTCTTTCACCTTCTCTAACTCATTCTCCTGCTCTACTCTTAACGCGTGAAGGCCATTGCGGTTATCGGAGGAAGAATTATCGCTCGAAGATTCAAGCAGACAGATTTGGAAGACACCCTTGGGATCAGTCCACATGGCTAAATCGAAAAATTTCGCAAAGTCAGCGCCCATTACAAAAGCTGTCGATACATCAGGTACTGCTAACATTTTGAAACTTCTAACCCCCTCGGAAGTTGAAATCGGTAAGTCAATACTGCCTATGACCTTGAGCCGGGTATTGCCAGGTGTACCTATATTTCTAATAGGACTTGGGTATATTTTCAAATTCAATTCTCCTAACAAATCCAATCCCTTTTTTCCAACTACCGAGTGGGTAGCTCCCGAGTCCAAAAGTGCTGTTATAGTACGTCCTTCTACCGTTAACCGTGCATATTCCCGAAGGTCGGAGATATGTGAGACTTTACAGAGCGATATTTCTGGTTCGGTTTTCGATTTACAAAATAAATTAATTTTTTGCAACCAGTGCTGCCAGCCGGGATCTTCTTTTCTCTCCCGAAAATGGGAAGCATTGGTTGAACTACTACTACTACGTTGACAAGAAAAAGTTTTAACTGCTGGGGGCCTTAGTTGTTCACACCCGGCCCCTGTGATACGTTTTTTTTCTTGTGTTCACAACGGTCGGTTGAAACTCCTTTGTTTCCGCACTTACGACAAAAAATTGCCCTCTTGGCCATGCAATTATAATAGAGGTGATTTTCTAATCCACAGTTCCAACAGACAATTTTTTTGGAAGTTGATGTTCGTTCACTAGAGGTTGGGGGTATTTGAGGGGGGTTCTCCTTAGGAGTTGGGATGGCAGCATCAATTGAGAAGACTTTAGGTCGACTCGTAGGATTCGTATTAACATTACCTTTTTGGGTTTCGTAAGCGTTATCCAATTTTTTACATAACGACAACAGCGTACTAACTGAATCTATGTTTGAAAGAGCAAGTGGTTTTATGTAATAGCTGTGCAGATTTCTATAGAGGTAGTCCAGCTGGGTGTCATCAGAAACAGGTTTTTTTAAGCTTGTTGAAAAGCACTTGCATTTCTGCCACAAAAATAGCTACCGATTCCGTGCGACCTTGCTTTCGTTTCGTTATCTGATCCCACACCTGGGCATCATTGTCTATAGGCATAAAGCTTTGTTTCAATAACTGTACTAAGGATGGCCAGTCCCTAGCTCGGTGTTTATTCATTTGGAACCACGTGCTTGCAGGTTTCTTAAACAGATCGTATGCCGACTCAAAAAGTTCATAATCTGTTACGTGACGCGCTGTTTTAAGTTGGTCTACCTCCCTCAAAAATTCAAGTAAGTCCGTCTGACCGTCATATTTTAAACCCCATTTATATACCGGTACACTTTTCGCTGTCGGTGTATAATTCAATTGACGACCTAAAGGATTTACTACTCTTGGCGTGGGTGTAAGTGTCTGATTGGCATCTAGGTTTAAGTTGATTGAAGACAGCCATTGCTCCTTGTCAATACTTAGCACTCCCGTCTTGATAAGTAAGTCTGTTTCCAGCTTTAAGCATAACCCTATCATTTTCTTAACAAAGGGTGGGCCTTCGGCACCAGCAGTTTGATCAATATTCTTAACTCGGCCACCTAAGTGGGCCACTCTTGATTTTAATTCCAATACTCTGATTGCGTTGGTAGGGGACATATCCTCTAAAACTTTGATTTCCTCGTCTAAGTCGCTATAATACTCATTAATAGCAGTAATCTCTGTAGCCAAATCGAACTCTGCATCCTCATCAAGGCGCATCTTGACTTGCATAGCCCTATGTAAAACTTTAATTTTGTCCTCGACACTACCTGTAGGTGCAATGCCCCGAATTCCCAATTCATAATCAACAGCTATTTCATCTAACAGTTGGGGTATTACCTCAAAATGATCCGCCATCTTATTTTGAAAGTACCAGATAATTATTACTATGTATTTTTAAAAAATTTTTTTTCTTGTTTTGTATTCTCCCCTCTTCGAGATAGTGTCAGTGCCAAAGGATAATAAAAAAGGCCCCACGTTGGGCGCCAAATTTGTGTAGCGCGCGTTGCTCAGATGGGTGTTTGGGAGCGAGTCGTGGTTCGATAAAAAAATTGATTATTTGGGCGCCAGGTAACTTGGAGCGCACTACCAGTAGTTACCGACTGAGTTGACAAGCTTTGGCACCGGCGATGAAACTTACTGAACACTATCTTTAACGAAGGAGGAAGGGACGAAATACAAAACGAAGAAATTTAACAAAAAGTGTATTAAAAATTATTTACAAAAGTAAAAACACGAAGTGTAATTAAAAAGAAACTTTGTCGAAAGGGGGTACCTTGAAACCCAGCGCATATGACAAAAAACTAAAAACCGCGGTTGACGTATAGCTATACTCCGCAGCGTAATTTTAAACAACCTATTGAAAATAAGCGCAAAACAAAAAGGAAAGCGAGTAACCCTGACAAAGTAACTTAAATGGAGATATATAGAAATGGTCAACCACTGAGGGCGGTTGAAGGCAAAACAAATTTGAAATAAAATCCAATAAAGGATCAAAGTTATCCTTGCAAAAATTAAGTACAGCGACTTATCGCTTGCTTTAAATAAAAAGAGAACTTAGGAAAATAATTATCTTTGCAAAAAATTAACTACAGCGACTTATCGCTTGCTTTAAATAATAAGAGAACTCAAGAAAATAATTATCTTTGCAAAAAATTAACTACAGCGACTTATCGCTTGCTTTAAATAATAAGAGAACTCAAGAAAATAATTATCTGGCCTGTTTCTTCGGTGTAGGTCTTCGGTGTAGTGGCAGTGATTTCTAATTGGATCGAAGATGTGGAAGGAGATTTCTGTTGCACAGCCCAACTGAAACTCTCGGGGCGATAAAAAGTCTCTCTTCCTTGGAGGGGTACAGGACATAGAATGCCGCCGTCAACGCAGAGGAACCAGGAACCTGACTTTCAGACTCCTCGATGAAGAACAAAAAAAAGGCATCCAACTTCAATCGACGAAAAATCGACGGTGGATGTTAAATCCAGAGAAACGACCCTGTATTAAACAGGAAATTACTCACTGCATGTGCCAAGAAATAAACAGACTCACCTCTTTTCTGGGGTCGTAATTTGGAAAACTCGAGGAAAATCTATCAGATCTAACCTCAAAAACACGTTTTCTTGATCCTGCTTGAAACCAAAAAAATGCCTTCAAAAAAAAGTGGGACATCAATCCTCAAAACTAGTAGGACAAATCCGCACCCTCGGCACTACCGGATGGCTTCTCCAGGTCAAGAAATAACGGGATTCGGGAATTTTCAGCCCGTTACATTTTTCGTTACAACGGAGGCTTCCACACCGTCGGTAAAAGCGATCACCACCTCTCGTTTGTCAAACAGCTGGCGCCCTCTGTTGGTGCCACTATTTCCAGAAAAACTCGAGAAAACTCTGGTTAATTAAATTTCGTTTTAGGGAAAGCAAAAGGGGACTTCGGTGATGAAAAGAAAAATGTTCAGCTGCCTTGAGCTGGAAAAATTGAATACTGGTGAGCTGCAGATTAAAACTATCGGAGACTAGAAGGATGGTGGCTGGAAAGACGAGACGACATTTAAGGAATCAAAGTGCCGGGTTCATCAGAGGTAAATTTGCTAATTTGTACCAAATAAAGCAGTAAAACAAATAATGTTGTTATTTAAAGAAAACTCTCGTTTGTTTTCTTATTAGGCAACCAATTATACCCCTAGGGGTAGGAAGGGTGGCGGCTCAAAAACCAGAATGCTACAACTTAGTAGCCTAAAGATCAGAGATTCTGCTCTCGAAACATGTAGGTGAATCCTACCCCTCGATTACCAAAGGAAGATACAAAAAAATGCATGAACGGGAAGAAGCAATGGAAAGAAAAAGAACGAACGAAAAATAAGGATTATCAGAACAGAAGGAAGCATGGAAATACATAACCCCAAGAGAAGTTGGCTATAAAAATGTAGATATGGAAGCATGAAAAGACACTCTAGAGAGCTATTAGAGGGAGAAGAGGGAAGGGAGGTGGAACGAAACGAAATAGGAGAGGAGCAACAAATAGAAAGCACGCAAATAACAAAACTGGAAGTGAAGATACAGATAGAAAAACTGGAAAAAAGGGAAAGCGCCAGGAAGGGATGGGATAAAAAATGAAGCGTGGATGTACAGTACGGAAGAAGTGATAGACGACCTGGTAAAGGTTTTGAATGGAGTATGGAGGTAGGGGGTTGATAGTGTAGACAGAGGAAAATTGTGGGAGTACATGAGAGAAATAGGGTTGAAAGAGAGTCTGGTAAGAAGAAGGATAGAAGAAATATAAAAGGAAACAAAAGATATGAATGTTTTTGGACAAAAAAGGGGATAAGACAAGGATGCCCGCTCAGCCCAACCCTGTTCACAATTTATATTAGCGATATTGATGAAATACTTAGAAAAGTGCAAGCAGGGGGGGTTGTGGTGGGCAAAGAGAAAGTGTGATGGTGTTTAGCGTATGCGGATGATTTGGTGATAGTAGCGAACCAGGAGCGAGGAATGCGAGAAATGATAAGAAATAGGTATATGAAGAGAAAAAGGTTGGAAGTAAATGTGGAAAAAACCAAGATGATGGTATTTAGGAAAGGGAGAGGAAGGGCAAAAGAAAGAGAGTGGAAGTGGAATGAAAGCAGAATAGAGCAAGAAAGGGAATTCAAGTATCTAGGTTGTGTATTTAACTCTTTATCAAAAATTCAAAATTAAAGCCATTTCTGGCGTAATGTATGTCAAAAAATTACGTTTTATGAATATTATCAGTGTGATTTTTATCATGATAAATAAAAAAGTTATTGGAGCGTACATGATCTCATTGTCACCCGGTATAATAAGGGAGTAAGCAGAAACGAGTAAGTTGAGAGTAGTTACAGGAAAAGGCCCGTAAAATATGAGGACAGAATGGGGGAAAGAGGATTGTAAGATATTACAAGAATGCTGGAAAGAGAAAATTAGAGAAAGAAAAAGGGAAGGAGAGACAAATATATTACGAGAGGAACGGATACGCAAGGAAAGATATAGAAAGGCGCAGGGAACAGGGGAGATGAATGGAACGATGTGGGAAAGAGACAGAGGTATAGATGTAAAGGAAAGAAGAACAAGGATCAGAGAATCAAGATACATATAACGACAGAGAATGATAGCGAGATTCAGATGCGAAAATGAGGAGAGAGAAAATAAGTTCTGGTTGGAGGAGAAAGAGAGGAGATGCAGGTTGTGTGGGGAAGCGAGAGAGACAATAGAGCATCTGCTAAGAGAATGTGAGGAAATGAGAGAGAAAGAGTATATTGAATGAAAGGTGAGAGGCAACAAAATGGATGAAGGAAGTAGAAAGGGCTAGAAATAGAAGAAGGGGATAAGAGAAGATAGAAGGAAG
The DNA here is from genome assembly GCA_963924575.1 of Pycnomerus fuliginosus. Lineage (NCBI taxonomy): Eukaryota > Metazoa > Arthropoda > Insecta > Coleoptera > Zopheridae > Pycnomerus > Pycnomerus fuliginosus. The sequence continues at coordinate 8,109,421 of OZ004624.1, read as the reverse complement.
AGCAAGAATTCAGTTATATAAGTTAATGACGTGTTTATTTATATTTATGGTACATAATTTATATCTAATAAGAGAAGAAATGAAAAAGAGTAAGTTGAGAGCAGAAGCAAAGAGGCAAAGGGCCGAGGAAATCGTATTTATGGATATAATTTGAATCATTACATGCCAAAAGGCAGTAATAAAATTTATTACTTTTAATACAGCGACAAACTCAAAAATGGTTCATTCTTCGTTACTAACGAATCAATAGTCGCTATGGCCCTTCCAGTAATTAATCTCAATTCTCAACAAACAAACCGCCCGACAAGGTGGCAGAGCGAAACCGACAGGGCAAATTTGTACTCCGCTCCAATGATATCCATTTCGAGTCGACTGCACAAGGTCCAATTAACCATTTTTCTTCTTGTTGTATTGACTTTGCATGTTCGTCACGAAAGATTTTTTACGTGCAGAATTTCCGACACGATTTGTAATTGTGCGGTCGTTCTTCAACTCCACGAACGCAATAATGAAGTTATAAATTGTAACGTGTCAGGCGGATATTTTTTGAAAATTGGGAACGATCGACAGGCCGATAGGGATTCAACGGATTTTAACGGCGGGGATTCGTTTTATTCCCATGATGTTATCGGGATGTGAACTAGACGTCGGGTTCTTTGACATGGATCTGCAAATACAAACGCAGAGACGTGCCGGCACGTTCACGGAGACGCTTTCGATGTAATTACCGTGTTTTGGAAGCCATGCGAGACAGGGGTGATGTATGTTTGCTGCAAATTCAAATAAATTAAGTTAGCAGTTGGTTCAGGATGAAAATTTTCCTAACACCTTTCATTGCTAATTGATCAGATTGAAACTAAAGCTGCTCTCTTTTCAACTCGAAGATCTTATCAAGAATTCTAGCACACAAAGGGCAAGAATCAATTTTTTAGTGCCGTAGCAGAATGCGAGGCACTCTTGTTTTAGCTTATTCGCTCGCTCGCTCGCTCGTCGGTTCGAAATATCGGGCTGAAACTTGATATACGGCTTTGTCTCCCGAAAAGTAAGGCGGGGATTGCTTTTGGGCCATATCGGACCAAGGGGGTGGGAGTTAGGGGTGGAAAACCGAAAAATTATTAACTGCAATAACTCGAGAACTACTTGGAGGTATCTTACTGGAACTTGGTGTGCACGTGCGTGTTAATTTTTCAAAATTCCACAAAGGACACCGCACACATCTTATGCATTTTTAAAGACCAGTTAATTTTCTTAATTTTTATATCGTTGGATAGGTCTTTAAATTATGAACAATTCATATCATTGCGCCAACTTCCCAGAAGCAACAGTTTGAGCGCTATGAATTAATATGTCACCAAAACTCTTATGGGAATTTGCACGGGCGGCTAAAACAAACACGCCGTTGTTTATGACCCCTAATTGCCCATCATGAAGCAATATGCACCCTGCCACACCAGGTGGTCTGTTTGGCGCGCTGCTTTCTATTGTTACAAAGAAATCTGGCTGGACAAATGCATATTTGCTTATTTAATTTTTTCAATGTGTGTATTGTAGGTACCTATATTGATAAATTAAGTTGAAGTTGACTTAATAAAATTTTTTGAGCCATACAAAACAAACTTTATTTGGCACATATTTTTTTGGTCACTTTTGAGATTGATTCGACATAAGGTGCAATAACAAAATTACATTTCCGGGGATTTCGAATGAACTATTATATTCTGTCTTGGACGCATCTGAAAGGGAGTTACCACCTGCATTAATATAGTTAATTAATGTTATAGCCCACTTTAAATATATTATTTGTATTTAATTAACTATGTGATTTATTTTATTTAAAAATAATAGGTATTATAATGTAGGTATCCACCTGCACCTTTTATATTGAATGGCTGCTTAGACAGAGATTAAGAGAGATTATTTTTGAATAGGTTCGAGTTTTTATCTTTGTGACTTATTTTTATTAACCGAAATATACCTAATATAAAAATAATGCAGGTATCCGTCTGCACAATAATCTTTAGAGATTTCTTTCTAACAAGAGAAAGCAACGCGCCAAACATACCACCTGGCGCGGCAGGGTGCATATTGCTTCATGATGGGCAATTAGGGGTGTTTTCTACTTTTTAATTCTGTAACAACAATTCTTTAACATTTCGCTTTTGTATATACATTAACGTGATAAACATCTACAGGGGTACACATCGCATTGATGTACATCTTCCGGGCCTTTTCAATTTATCACCGGAGCCTCAAGGACTTCAAAGGACTTTCTTCACATTATTTAGGTGTCAGTTCATAGATATGTAACGCTAACGCATATCAGATTGATCGCAGCACAATAGAAGTTCACTTCTCCGAGAACAGTTACATAACTCCAAGAACTGGGTCAGACCAGCCATTCGAACAACCCGCATATTTATTATGATTTCGCGAAAAACGTTTCACCTAAAATTGTCTTTTGTTGTAGAGAAAATGGATACTGTGTAATCACAGAAAAGATAATGGGAACAAAGCAGCCATCAACATTCTTTGTTGGAGCACCGCTGCATTTTTAATACCGCGAGACACTCTCGATCGATGCTGAGGACTACACCGGAAGGTGCCCCAAAAGGCGAACTTCCTGCTGACCCGATCGATCCCGGTCAATTAAGGGATTAATGTCTGCACATTGATGCCTCTGTTCCTGTTTAATCTTCGACTAATTCTCCATTAGGGATTCGTGAAACGCGATTGGGTTTCAATTTTGTAAAAAATTGGGAGTGAACATAAATTACAAACGTCTTTTTCGGTTCAATGGTTCTGTTGCGTAAATCTCGAGTTTCATTCTTTTATAATTGAGATATTACAGGCAATATTGGGCGTGGAAATAATATTAATGGATGAATTAAATGAAGACTATTAGGATTTCGTGGGTTGCCTTCAGGGGTAATTAAATTAGTCCAATCAAACAAAAGAGATCTTGATCAGGAAAGTAACTAATTTCTTTGCTCTCTCAGTTTAGCAACACTGAAAGAGGGCTACCTGAATACCAAAGCATGAACTAAAAAATTGACATTCTAGGAGACGGTAAAACCTTATAAATATAACAATAATTAACAGTGTGCAGTAAAAAATAACACAGAAACTTTAAATTACCTGACATAGATCTTAATGGCAGTTGAGAAATATCGCAGTTGAGAATATTCTTTAAAAAAAGTCAGTGTATGTGAAAGAGCCACTTCAATCAGCAAATACGGATAGATATCGCCAGCCGTTACCGGCCGTTTAGCCACAGAGTATAACGCCAGGAATAGTGTCTGTATTTAAACTTAAATTAAAATAGAATAAAAGTCAGCAACTTACCCCATCTCGACTGTCTCATGTTATGCGACACGGAAAAAAATTTCGTGCTTTAAAACGCGAACGCTGCCTAAATGGCTAAAGATATAAGAAAATCATTAATGGAAGAATTGTTGACTAAGTAAAGATTTAGTCCGTGAACCAGAAAGATTGGGGGGGCACTAAACGAAACTAAACGAAAATGGCGGACGAATCGCCTCCGATAGATGTTCACATCTAACTCTTGAATTAATTAACTGAATATAATTTTTTTTCACCTACCGATAGCTAATCATCACATTATACTATTCGATGATATACCGTAAGTGACGATCAAACGTTTTATTTAGAGTTCAAAGAACTTCAAAGAATCATCAACATCAAAAGGTGTTATTACATGCGACATTAATAATTGCCTTTTATTAATAAAGTTATACGGAGAAAGAGAGAAAGTGCAGAGTATGTGGAAAGGAGAGAGAGACAGTAGAACATCTGCTGAAAGAGTGTGTGGGAAAGAAAGAGTATTCTGAACGAATGGGGAGAGGGAATAGAATGGAAGAAGGAAGCCGAGAGAGCGAGAGAAAGAAGGGGGGAGAGGAGAAGGAAAAACAGAAGACAACCGAGAGAGAAAGTAGCCGAAGAAAAAAGAACTAGACCAAAATATGTAAATATGTAAATATTAAATTAGTATGTAAAAGGGCAGAACTCATTACAAACCGAAAGGTAGTAATAAAGTTTTCTAAATAAAGTTACACAGGGTGTTGCCAATTTCATTGTCCCACTGTTGGGTTCTCGGAAAATATAAGAGGTGGAGAGTTTTTAAGGCAATAAGAATCTGTAAAGAATTTTCCTTTATCTTGATTCGTTCCTGAGTTATTCCGAAAAAACTGAAAATCGCGATTTCAAAGAAAAATTCATATCTTTCTGACGATTGGTGGTAATTGAGTGAAACTTGGAACTTTTATATTTTTCACAGATGACAGAAATTTTCTTGTCTAAGAAAACATCACTTATTCTAATAAATTAGATATTCCATCTCAAGAAGTTAGACCCGTTTTTCATTAATTTTAGAGTATTTTTCTGAAACTAAGAAATTTTCTATGTATGTAGTCAAGAGAACTATCTCACGACAAGTATTTGCTATGAGGAGAAGTGATACTTTTCCTTATGATTTGTTATAAATATATTTGGCCCTTTTCTGTTAGGTACCTTTCCGTTAATGCTTAACGTTAGTTTAATGTAAAAAAAACAGGGTTCTAGTATACAAAGAACAGGAATTAAATTTAGAGGAAACGAGTTCCAAATTAAATGAGAATAAGTCGTTTCATTAAAATAGCCTGTAACTTTTTTTAGTAATGAAGCTATGTTATACTATTAGCACATATACAGCATATTAAAGATTATTTAACGGAGCATAATTCTTGTAATAACATATTCTATGGTTAAGAAGATTTCGAGATAAGAAAAGCCAATTGAATCCCAATTTTTTTTCTTTCATAAATTTATTGCATTCAAATAAAGCATTTGATTGTCGACAGCATGAAGTTTCGGCAGAAACAAAATTCAATTTGTTCAATTAATTGTTCAAAAGTTATGATGGCGGTTCGGTCGCCATTTTTTATTCGCCGCCATATTTGAAAGCTACCGTTGGCAGATGGCCAACATGCATTTTCGTGTTCCCTGACCATCCAGAAAGTCACCCCAAAAAACACGTTTAGTGCCTCCAATTTTTACTAAAACCTCGATTTTCGCCCATTGGCACATGGGACTAATTTACCAAAAAGTCCGTGGCAGCATATACATCTATAAACACTCAAACTTTACAAAAAATTGAAACAAAAACGATTATTATAGGCTAGATACCTACTTATATGCTGGCGCGGACTTTCTCGTAGGCGCTCGGTATGTAAACGTAATAGATGTATCGGAGGCGCCGTGTAAACGCATAAATCTGAATATAATTCTTTGAAGATTTTTTTGCTAAAGGGTAGCGTGACCACAGACATACTATTAAACAGAAATTTTTCAATTGCATTTCCATGGCCCTAAAACATAAAAAATGACGTTTTTGGAGATTCGCATCTTCGATCGATGGAATATAAAAATTATTCCTTTTTGTTTCTATGTATCGACGGGAGGATGAGAAGCTGTAGCTCCTAACACTGTTAGACGATATTAAAAGATGCTATCGCGGCAGTAATTCGATAATAAGAAACGTCCATCAAAATTACAAATTAACACCTTTATTGTTGTTTAACTAACAATCATCCAGCGTTTAAAACTCCATCAAAATATTTACAACTCCAATCACTGCAAACATCAATCAATACACACGATCGCGAAGGAAAAGGTAAATTAATAACCTGTCTTGACATCGAAATTTATTGACACAGCAAACATTTCATTCTTCCACTTCGTTTCTTATAACTGTCCAAGACATCATCGTCCTTACGTGATCGGACTCCTCGACTCTTCAAATCTAATTTACCCTTTAACTATTGACCACAATGTTTGCTTAGCTTCCCAAGCTAACGATCTTTGAATTAATTAAGGGCAAAAGATTGATCTTTGATTGAATTTTACTATCTGAAGGTGAGTTCACAAAGAGAGGATATTATGCAACGTCACTGCTTTGACAGTTTGCAATAATCTCCTGGAAGATTGATCGAGGACAGTATCCGCAGAAGAGTCAGACGTCTGACTAAATTGCGTCTATTTATTAAGGAGCAGTAATACTCTCGCCACAAAGAATCCCGCCGTAAAGTTAATATTGAGATGGTAATTTAGTTGGAGAGTACAAGCGTCAAAGAGATGTAAACCCTAACTTAAGGCATTTAATGAATAGGGCATAGGAAACGACTCTGATTAATGTGAGCGTGTTTTGTTGCCTGCAAAATGAGGGATTCGGCTTGCAAGATTAACTTTGGCTGTTTTGGGTCGAATTCTATTATTTGCAGGTCTTTTGTCCCTTCTGCGAGAGCAAACCCCGAGACCTTTGGACTGACAGTGACAGAAAAATACATCCTTTTAGTGCCGAAGCATATAGCACTATAGTTTTAGAGAATTCGCTCGATCGGTCGTCCATCTACTATGTCCATCGCATAACTTGAGAACGAAAGCAGGTGTCGAGGTGAAATTTTGTACACTTATGGACGTTTCAAAAACATGGTGCCAACACTATTAACCACTGTGAAAATAAGAGGCTTTTTCCGTATTTTTTCTGCTAGGTTTTTTTACAAAATAAGAATACGACTGTCACGATGGGACACCAAAAAGTATTTGTGTCGAATTTTGCTAAGAGGCATGATTTTCGAGTTAAAATATGTTCATTAGTTTGGTACATGGACATTAGAGTATATCGAGAAAAAAAAGAATTTTGGAATTTCGTTTTGTAATAGTCGCCAAAACTTGCCTTTTACTATCCTGAAAAGAAAGTTTATTTAAGGTTTTGCTATAGTTCAATGTTTTCAGCCCTCTACCGCCCCTTAAATATTATGTTATTTTGAAATCTCAAGTTTGCAATGAAAATTTTTTTGTAATGCAACATTTATTGTTTTTCTGTCACTAGTAGGCTCGGAGTAGATCACTAACAGCCGTTTTTTCATCTCTAGTTAAATTTAGCTACCTACTAGATGGCCATTGCATTATAGTTTCAAAGACAATTAACTCATCAATCAAGTTGCTGGTGCATGCATGACAGAACTTATGTATGACAGTACTGGTTGACGTCTAAAGTTCAAACGTTAAATTTTTGTGCCTTTTTTAGTCTTCGAAGGCCCACCAAATATAGGCCACTCGAAACTATTTCTAGTGTAAATTGCCTTTGAAATATTCTTATTAATTCGAAAGGGAAGCACCAGAAATTCGAATAAAAAACGCACGAAAATATAACGTCTGAACTTTAGGCGTCAACCAGTAGTGTCATAAGTTCTGTCATGCATGCACCAGCAACTTGATTAATTAGAGTTAATTGTCGTTGAAACTATATGGCAGTAGGTAGCTAAATTTAACTAGAAATGAAAAAAACGGCCTTTAGTGGTCTTTAAAATCTACTCCGAACCTACTAGTGATAGAAAAACAATAAATAATGAATTTAAAAAAATTATTCGTTGTAGACTTGGAATTTCAAAATAACCAATATTTGAGGGGCGGTAGAGGGCTAAAGATGTTGAACTATAGCAGAACCTTAAATAAACTATCTTCTTAGGATAGTAAAAGGTAAGTTTTGGCGACTATTACAAAACGAAATTCCAAAATTCTTTTTTTTCGATACACCCTAATGGACATTTATACGTATAAGTTGCGTACTATTTCGACCTGATATCAACTGATGGTATAGTATTTGTATACGTTTAAAATACGTAACTATGTTCAATGTGTTTTTGAGTAAACTTAAAAAAAAACTGATTTATTGGTTACCCCGGGGGGTGTAACTTTTTGCCTCATTTTCACGTAAGGAACCTGTGGTTAAGTATTGACACCACCTTCAACCCCCAATCGCAAAAAATTGAAGGCGTAACTGTATTGCTTCGAGAAGGGCATCTGTTTCTGATATAATTTTTGAAGGACTAACAATGTTTTATACAGCCCCTACATAGAATTCACCTTCACCGCCGTTATTAAATAACGATTCGGTTTCCATTCAAGATAATTTATTACTTTTTCCAAACGAATCGCTTCGATTCTCCCGCCTCCCCCCCGTCCCGAAATTGCCTGATTTACGGCCCTCTCCAAACGGTGCAACACATTTTAAAGACGCTGAAACATTTCGCTCGGAATTAATAAATTTATGGCTACGAGTTATGATCTCAGAAATGTTCTTTCCAGCCCAGTTGAGGCATCAATTTTTAATTCGAGACAGTTGGTAGGCGTGCAGGAAGTTTGCGTGAACGAACCTCTCATCTCTCGATGGAAAAAAAAACCAACACTCCAGATTGATCTTGGAGTAATTACTTAATGCGAATAAATAAATGTCAGCGTGGAGTGATTGATGGTATTTGGAAAGTCTATTATGAGGCTCGTGGGTTGCTGATATTGGTTTGGGCTTAAAAAATTGGAGTAAATCACCCGTAAACAAAGGACTGCAATCCTTTCGCAATGGTTCGATAAGCCGAGGAACATGATCATGACTTATGGCTTGCATCAATTATCCATTGCAGGGCTGCCATTAATCGAATTATGCAGAACCTGAGGATGCTGAGCACTGAGCAGTCACATCATTATCTGGTCGTTCGTTGATCCTAATGCAATCCTTTGTTTCAGTGAAAGTGGAAGGTGGTGTGTTTTTAAAAGAAAATCGAAGGTGGAAGGGGTGAAAAGCCGGGGAAACTTGATGGAAGCTGTTACGACATCGAAAACATTTAAACGAAGCGTGAAGCGTGAAGGAAAATATGGACTTGAATCGGATGGATATAAAAGTCGATATAAAAGATGTACTTCGTATAAATATCGCTTTATAGACTTCTAGGAAATCTTGAGGCGAAATATTGCTCCGATGCTTGACAGCTCAGTAGGAAAATGCTCGGTTGTACAACTGGTAAATGAAAGTAATACTTTACATTGTACAAATAATTTTTGATTTCTCATTTTTGATCTTAAATGTTAACGCCATTTCAGGACAGTACATACGGAAAAATAATGTGTACAACTCGTGGAAAAGATACTTTTCCTTACTTGTTGTACAAATAACTATTTCAGTACATCAAACAAACGACAGATACTTTAGCTAATAGACGAAAAAGTGAAAAGGAGAGTTTCTCAATATCTGGAGTTTATACTGCAATTATTGGCAACACTGGGTACGCATAGTCGTTGACTTTCTTGACAATGAACTATAAAGAGATGAAATTTTGTTTTTTACCTACAGAACTATCAACGCAATTAATGTGATCGAGATGTAATTTTAGTTTTTTTACTTAAATTCTAGCATGTGGGTAGCTCATTTCAATCTTTCAGTTAGAAAAAAGACCTATTTTATTAATTTAAGCTCTACAAACTCTAGAGCTTGTGGATAGTAAGTTGTCCTAATTCTAAAGAAAATAAATTTTATTTCACAAATCTGTGGAAACACTGAAAATCAGAGCAAAACAATTTCGCACGATTACGATTTTTCATTAAAAAAGATGAGTTTCATTGTCAATTTGCAAAAAGCAATACTGAAGATTGATTTCCTAAAATAATTTAAATGATTATTAATGCATGAAATCTTTAAAAAAAGACGCCTTTCACTGTAAATAAATATGCAAAAAAATATTATTTCACTCACGGATTATTCTCCACGATTATTTCCACGACTAATATAGGAAGATTACTGTTTTCTTTATCAGAAATTGTGTAGGTACAGCTTAGAAATATGAAAATGCCCACCTGTTTCTGTTTTTGGCGCTAGGCGGACAGCAAAATATTCAGCTCTGGTTGGGCATTTTCATATTTCTAAGCTGTACCTAGGTATATGTCAAGGTTCTGCCAATCAGGTTCGCTTTATGCTGATAAAACAGCACACGTCGTTTTACGATAAAACCCTAGCACATCGTTTTATAGCAACTATTTTCACTTATTGTGACTATTCGACCAATAGAAAGCGATTTATGCGAAATATCCGTCAAAATTATGCCAATCAGCTTCATTTTAAAACTTGTTATTGCATTTAATCACTATTTATTTGCACGAATCATTTAATCGTACCCCCGACGACTTGGTTCTAAAACACGATTTTAGTGCCGTAGCAGAATGCGGAGGTACTCTTGTCTTTGCTTATTCGCTCGCTCGCTCGCTCGCTCGCTCGTCGTATCGATCGCTCCTCACTCTGTCCGTCGGATAACTTGAGAACGGATTGAGGTATCGAGCTGAAATTTGCTATACGGAATCTTGCCCAAAAAAGTAAGGCGGGGATTGCTTTTGGGCTATATCGGACCAAGGGGGTGGAAATTGGGGGTTGTAACTCAAAATTCCGCCTTATAAGTATTGGTCGAAATTAACGCCATTCGATACCCTTCCATTAATGATTCAAAAAGGTGTTATTCATGTTTTACAAAAAACCACCCTTAAAGGCTCTACAACCCCTAACATGAAGAAATACATAACGTCGGATAACTTGAGAACAGAGTGAGGTGTCGAGCTCAAATTTACTATACGGCTTTATACACTAAAAAGTAAGGCGGAGATTGCTTTTGGGTCATATCGGACCAAGGGGGTGGAAATTAGGGGTTGTAACTCAAAATTCCGCTTAATAAGTACTAGTCGAAATTGGCGTCATTCGATAGCTTTCCATTAATTATTCAAAAAAGGTGTCATTCATATTTTGCGAAAAACCACCCTTATAGGCGTTACAACCCCTAACATGCAGAAACACAAAAATACGAGAACTCAAAAACTACTCAACGTATCAAGGCAGAATTTGGTTTGTGAATTTCCAGTGACATTATAGGTGGATGGACAAATTTTCAAAAATATCTAACAAAGGGGATGAAATTTAAGGGTTGAAACTTGAAATTTCTTCAAGTAAATGGTAGCCTAAAATTACGGGGTTCGATAGATTTCGGTCAACTATTGAAAAAAGGTCTTATGAGTTTTCAATCTAAAACCAACCCCTGGGCCATTAACCACCCCTAACTCTTTGCAAGTCGATAATTACATTTTATTTATTTTTTCTGAAACCCTATTAGTTTATTTATGAACAACTGAAGTCAGTAAATACGCAAGGAGTTATGTCACACCGGAAAAATAAACTCACCCCTGTAAATCATAAAGGGGTGAAATCATGAGGTGTTGAAAACATGAATCTACAAATCACCTTAATTTTTCAACGAATTGGATTAGGGTGGTGAAATTGAAAACACAACTTCCTTTAGGGCATGTGGGGGTGGTGAAATAGGGGGTTGGAGTTTAGGGGTTGAAACGTCCATAAAGCCCTGTAATTTGACACAGAGAAGCAATATCTTCTGCGAAACTGTGACATCTTACACACTGCATCTTCGATAAGGGAAGAGCGAATTTTAGGAGAAAATTATCGAAGGGGATGAAAGTTAGGGGTGGAAACTCGAATTTTCAATGAAGAATGTATAGTTGAAAATAATACCATTCGATAGCTTTCTATTGATGGTACAAAAAAGGTATTATTCATCATTCGCGAAAAACGACCCTTAAAGGCGATACAACCCCCTAACATGCTGAAACACAAAAATGCGAGAACTCAAAAACTGCTCAACGTATCTGGGTTAAATTTGATGTGGTAATTTACAGCGCCACTGTAGGCGGATGGACAAATTTTCATTAATATCTAACAAGGGGGTTGAAATTTAAGGGTTGAAACTGGAAATTTTTTCATGTAAGTGGTGGAATAAAATTATGGGGTTCGATAGACTTCGGTCAACCATTGAAAAAAGTCTTATGAGTCTTCAACCTAAAACCAACCCCTACGCTACTAACAACCCTTAAGCCCTAGCAAGCGGAGTAAACACATTTTATTTTTTTTTGCTTTCTTCTGATTTGTTAATAATTCAACGTCATTTTCATTAATTTTTAACCCATCCACAATTTTTCAACCCCTTTCGTGATATGTGAACCCTCAAAGAGCAAAATTTACCCACACCGCTTCTTTTTCGTGTGATTTTCGCTAGTTCTACTTAACTACAGTACATTTTCATCTCTTTTGAGTTTTCATCCCCCTTAACGATTTTTCTCCCCCCCGAGCGTTAATTTTGTAAAATTCGCGCAGTTTTGCCTTTTTTCGGTAATAAATTTTACCGAATTTTACTCGTATGAATTGTTACTGAGTTTTTCACTTTTTCGACCCCTTCGCAATGTTTCAACCCCCAAAAGTCAAATTTGCATAATTGGCTTATTTTCGTGTTATTTTCTGTAATTCTACTTAATTACGATTAATTTTCATCCCTTTTAACTTTTCATCCCCCTGTACAATTTTTCAACCCCCTAAGTGTTTATTTTGCAAAATTCACGCAATTTAGTTTTCCTTCGGTAATAAATTAAACTCATTTGGATTATGTTTATCTTTTTCACTTTTCCAACCCCCTTCGCAACATTTCAACCCCCAAAAGCTAAATTTGCATAATTGGTTTACTTTCGTGTTATTTTCTGTAATTCTGCTTAATTACGATTAATTCTCATCCACTTTGACGTTTCATCCCCCTTTACAATTTTTCAACCCCCTAGGTGTTAATTTTGCCAAATTCGGATATTTTCGTTTTTCCTCGGTAATAAATTGAACCCATTTGGATGATGATTAAACTTTTCACTTTTTTCATCCCCCTTCGCAATGTTTCAAGTCTTCAAATGCAAAATTTACATAATTGGGTTAATTTGGTGTTATTTTCCGTAATTTTACTTAGCCACGGTTAATCCTCATACCTTTTGATTTTTTCATCCACCTTTACGATTTTTCAACCCCCTAAGTGCTAATTTTGCAAAATTCGCATAATTTCGTTTTTCGTCGGTCATAAAATTGAACGCATTTGGGATTCAGTTTACCTTTTACAATTTTTCAGTTTCCTTCTGTAATTCTACTTAACTTGGGTTAATTTTCACCCTCTTTGACTTTTCATCCCCCTTTACAATTTTTCAACCCCCTAAGCACCCATTTTACTAAATTCAATATTTCAACCCTCCAAGGGCTAAATTTGCATAATTGTCTTATTTTTGTATTATTTTCTGTAATTCTACTTAACTTGGGTTAATTTTCACCCTCTTTGACTTTTCATCCCCCTTTTTTTCATAATTTCGTCTTTTTAACACCACTGTGCGTCTGCGGAGGCACTACTACTAGGTGCAGATTTATAAAATCTGCACCCGACTCCACCAGTAAATTCAGCTCGCCCCTACATACACATTAACAAGGTAAACATCTACAGGGACACACATCGCATTGATACACATCTTTCGTTGGCTTTTTCTTCTTGAAAATTAGTACGTAAAGAAAAATATAGAAAATAAAAGTCCATAAATATTAAATATGACGATCAGACACCTGTTCAATGTTTTCCTTCTCAGGTATTTTAGGGGTTTCTGTGCCTAAAAGACGTTGATTTCTTCTGGATATAACCTAAAAATTCAATGACACTTTCTTTTGACGTTTAACCCCAAACGCCAATGAATCATAAAGGCTCGTTCACAACATCTTATTGGGCTTTTGAGTATAGGCCGGTTTAAAAAAACATACTTTTATCAAAATAAACAACATAAAGAGTTTAATCTGCTAAATAATGTTACCGAATACCACTCGTGCATCGCTGTTGCAATCGGTTAAATTTTAGAAATAATTACTCAAGCTTTGTAGCCGTATAGGTAAAACAATTCGAACTAAATTGTCATTTATTATTAAAGATTAAAGCTCTCTAGCTAAAGCTTTCGCCTTTAATCAGGTAATAAATGACAATTTAGTTCTCGTTATTTTACCACCGACAGCAAGCTTTCGTAATCATTTTCAAAATTTAACCGATTAAATAGCATATGCACTAGTGGTATTATAATAAGCGAAAGAATTCCACTCCTACGCCTAAATGGCAATATGGAAAAATTTGTTATTAGATTTATCTACATCGTAATAACTACTAAGGAGCTCACAATTGATTATTTTCTTCATCCGCGAAATAGTCTCAGCAAATCTAACTCGTGCTACGGAATTTTATCGCAAAATTTTCGAGAAATTTTTGCTCCAGTGTTATTTGACGAAAAAATTGTGCCTTTCCAATTTTAAAATTTTAACATTCGGGAAAAAACTCGAAAATTTTATGGCGGTAATATTACCGGTATGTAATTTTGGTAATATTACGTGCTATTATCGCAAAATCGGTAACATTGGAAATTTGGGTAGGTAATATAGATTTTTCTTGTAAAATTTTGCGGCAAACGACAACTCAAATATTTCCAGTATTCTTGTACATAAAAAGGAAGGTAAGGGTTTGCTTGAAGCAAAAATTAACAAATTTACCCATATTTTATGACTTTATGATTTTAATAATATTAATGCAAATAATAATGAAAGCTTTGGCTCTATTTTTGTATGTTATTTTAATCCCGCATACCAAAAATTTTTTATTCATGATCGGGAGTAAAGTGAAACTTATTAACCTCATTTTTAATATATAATGTTGATTATTATTACCGGCGTCAGTAGGGAGTCATAGATTCAAATTTCCCCTAGGGAGTAAAGTGAGTTGACCTTCGTAATATCTAACACCTGGCATTTTAGAAATTATTTCCATTAAACATTCGATTGACGGCTGGAAGGCCCTCAGCTAATTAATGTCCTCTCTCTTTATAGCTTGGGGACTAAAATTGTACTTTATTCCCCTGATACATAGATAACTAATTTTTTTTCTCGAAGGACAATGAGTAGCTAAGCTCGGCAAAAATCTTATCTCATCCCCTTGTTGGTCCTTTCTAATCTATCGTGACTAAATTAACCTTTCACACAGGAACTCAGCTTACATAATTTTCGAACTATTAAGTGCCTTTTTCGAACCATTAAAAGTTACATAAAATAACTTACACCGCCACATTAATGCTAACAAGATCAAAACAAATCTTACTTTCAATTCTGCGATCTATCCCACACAAAAACAAACGGAAATGCAAAATTAAAAGACTAAAATCGTCTCTTTCGAAACCTCGCCTCTCACTTCGACCCAAACAAATAAGAATATCGAAAATGGAACTTACATAAATCACTCTGGAAAGTGGATCTAGATAAGTCGCATACCTGAAACAATACAATGACAATAAATCGAGGTGTTATTGCACTAGTGATCAAAAACGATCAAAAATTCGTGGGACGGAAGCCTTTTCCAAGTCACGCACGCACGCTCATTTCACGGTTGTTATTAAATGCTTTAAATATTTACAGCTCTTACATAATAACAATAATAAATACTGTTACATTAATCGCTTCGGTGCTGCCACGTTTCTGGATGAAAAAAAGTTCGTCGTGTGATCGATCGTCGCAGTCTCTGAAGTAACTGTAATGAGGGTACTTACATCTACGTGGGCATGCATGAAATTCGCAGATAATCGGCTTATTGTTTGGCTTGGGATTGATTTATTATCGGAGATTAATCAATTTCGTATCAGAAATGTGGGTCGCTGAGATAAAGGACGGATTGTTCGAGCTCAGGAAATTGTGTTTTCGTTAATTATTCGTTCCAAGGAGGACGAGTGGTTCAAAAATAAATATTGCGTAAGAAAATAACAAGATTAATCAATTGGTCCACCTGCCGGCAGTGGAGCAGAAGATTAATGTGGGATTTGGTCTCTTTTTATTTTTTTGTTCCAAATTCTGTAAAACTAAATAAGTATTACTTCCTCAGTTCTTCGATTATTATTATTGTAAGCTACTTAACATAGATACTTATATAATATAGATAATTAATCTGTATAAGATTTTTTTTTCATCTCCAGGCGTTTAGGCAGATTCGCCGGTTATGTAAACGCAATTAATGTATTGGAGGCGCCATATAAACGTATAAATCGAAATATATGCTGAATGTGAGCGTAAAATTTCATCTCGATATCTCCAGTAGTTTTGGCTGTAGCGTGTTCGATTTTTTGGCCAAAGGACACTGGGTGTGAATAATTTTTGGATGCAGAATTTGAAGCTCTTTCCTACGGTGGTGTGAAAAATATTTTAAAGTAGTTTTGACAAAAAGGCACTTCTGTGGACCGATTTGGCCTAAAATTTACTCAATAGATAGGTACCTACAAAGTGTCGTTGGAATACTTGTGCCAACTTTTATCTCGATACGTTCGGTAGTTTGAGTTATAGCGTGACTACAGACATACAGACACACATTTTTCAAAAAAACACTTATTTTATGTTTGTTGGGGTGCTGAACTAGGAAAAAATATTGACAAAATTCTGAAATCAAAAACAAGGTTTTCAAATTGAATTCCACACCCTCCCTCGGCTAGGTTTTCCACACATTCTCTTTGTTTTAGTGCCGTAGCAATATGCGAGGCACTCTTGTTTTAGCTTATTAGGGGTTGCAACTCGAAATTCCGCTTAATAAGTATTGGTCGAAATTGGCGTCATTCGATAGCTTTCCATTAATGATTCAAAAAAGGTGTCATTTATATTTTGAGAAAAACCACCCTTAAAGGCGCTACAACCCCTAACATGCAGAAACACAAAAATACGAGAACTCAAAAACTACACAACGTATCAAGGGTGACTTTTTTAAAAGTTAAAATTTGACTTTTCTCTGGAACTACAAAATATATAAAAATTCGCTCGAACAGGTCGATTTTTATTTCTAAGGGGGCACCTAAATCCGTGCATGGTGAAATTTTTCAATGCGCCCCCTAACCCACCCTAACTTTAAAATCTCAAATGGCAACCCATCATTTGAAAACTAATTTCATTGCCAATTCAATGCTGCAAGATTTTTTAATGTTCGCTCAACTGCAGCCCCCTCTATGCCCAAATTTTTAATGACATTAGAGCCCTTTGGGATACATCATTTGAAAGGGTTCAAAATTCTTTGTAAACCGATGCAAACATATTTTAAATGTATCCACTCCTTCAAAAGTTACACTGAAGAACACATGAACTGGCTATTAGCATAGAAATCCTTTAAAGTTAATTTTTTGCATGGTTTTACAGAGAATTTCAAACCCTTTCAAATGGTGTAGCTCAAATTCCAAATTTTACCATAGAGGGCGCTGGAGTTGAACAAATATCAAAAATTCTTACAGCGTTGGATTAGCCATAAAAAAATCACCCTGTATAAAGAGAAGCTCCGAACCAAAGTCAAAATCAAATAAATGAAAACGACAATGAAGCGGAAAGAGGGTGAAGAAGTAGAAGAAGCGACCACAGCAGCAAAATCTGGAAAACCTGCAGACCACGACAAATAATCTGAGACATGGTCAAGAATCTTGAAGAAAAAAGAAGAAAAATGTTGACACCAAACCAAAGGAAACTAAAGAATTTCAGAAACGGAATAAAAAGCTTTTATAACAAAAATGGAAACTACTTAAGAGCAGATGGCATAAAATCGGAGAAGTTCACAATAAACGAGGGATTTAGGCAAGGTGGGGTACTGAGCCCAAAAATATTCGTAATAATTTGAGGATGGCATACCTAATCAAAGAAATACAGATACACAATTCTTCACAATAAAAACTACTAATAACGTTGGAGTATTTTGAATTTTGAAGATGTTAAACTACCTACTAACATTTTCGATTATTCGCGTCAATATTTAGGGCATCGAAAAAAGGAAAACTGCCCGTTTCACATAAATAATATAACTGGAGCTTCACCCACAACGATTAACCTCCCGCAAAATTCCGCATTATAGAAAACCTAACGGCTCATCGCCCACATAATCCCCGTAATTACAATATGCACTACATTATTAAAGCGTTGGCGATGCACTTTTAATATTTTGATGGGCACCGACTATTACTATTCATGAGCGTACTTTCTATAAACAATTATGACATATTTCACATTTCTGTGAAAACCCCAGAACGCTCAGTTTCGACAAGCTGCAAGGGTTAGCAAACTGTCGACCTCGTACCAGGAAATTTTTATATCCCAGCTGCATAAATTATTATTTTAGTATTATCTGAATTCCAGTTTCGCGTTAGCTCGTAAAATTTCAAGATTGTTGCGGACTTAATTAAAAAAGATTTATGTTATTTATTTTTAATAGCCTCGCAGGGCTCTGCGTTAGTCCCTCTATTGTTCAATCCCTTCCTGTTAATTACCATAATATTAAAGTGAGGTTCGTTAAAACAGCAGAGTCGTTTTGGTCCATTCACATGGTCGCTCTTGCGTCTATTCGGAGCTCTAAACTGATTGCTGGTAATTTTTTTGCCAGCGAGCTTTAACAACCAAATATCACAGTAATTAAAATTCCAGCGATAGCAATCTGAATTGGTTTGTTACACGCACATCTACGCCTGTTTCAGCATTATCATCGAAAATTAATTAATCATTTTTCCTGTTTATCTAAGCCGCGACAAATTTAAACGTTGATTTATGGAAGAAATTTCATAAGCGACGCGTCGTTTGCATGAACAACGTATTGGTTTGTTAGAAAGCGAATTTAATAACCTGCGCATTGTTCGATCGAGAGCACACGATTCTGAAAGTCGAACTGAATTAGGTGCCCTTCAGAAATTCACTACAATCGTAGCTGTCACTGATAATGTAGACACAGTCGTTTTGTTGCCACCTTGAAAGTTTACTTAGATTCCTGCAGACAAAGACTAATGAGAAGATGTCAGTGAAGTTGGGAATATTTTGCGAGTCACGTAATTGAATTAGTTTCAAACAAAGAAGCGATTTTAAAAGCGAGTCTCTAGGTTAAAGACAGATTCGGTAAGAAAATCGAACGCGATATTGAAAAAATAAAATTTGCATCGTGCACGGTTTTTTCTGACGTGCCGGGTGTTATTTTATTGCGAGCTCGGCACCGAATTTTTAATAACGTGCAGTGAAGTTTTTTTGCACTGCGGCCCAAGGGAAATTAACAAGTCGACCCTGTCAGCAAAATTATCGAAAATCCAGGCGGCTGAAGGCAATTATTAATGGAAACTGAATCGAACGACGCTGTGGTCATCGTGTGTGCATGTTTCCAGCTAATTTTCGTCAATTTTAACTGTCAGGCGATAGGAAACAATAATTATTTCAGAAACTTTCTCATTTGGTTGTTTTCCTGTTTTCTACTTTGATTTTTGTTAGTTTTTCTTTGACTAGAATTAATTGTAAAAGACTGAATCTTGCTACATCATCCCCGTCATCCCCGGCAGCTGTTAAAAATATAAAAGTTTCAAGTTTCATTTAAATAACAGCAATCGTTAGAAATTTTTTTTTTTTAAATTGGTAATTTTCACCCTATGGTTTTTTTGCGTTGAGATGTTCTACTTTATGTACTGTTTGACATATGTACTAAAAGTCCAGACAAGTGTTGTGTGTATTGCGATCGAAAATTGTTACGACCTGTTTTCACAAAAGTTAACTGAAAATTTTATAAACTGAGGCGAAGCCGAAGTTTTGCGAGCTTTGGCGGAGCCGAAAGCGAGTAGTAAACTGACACTTTTTAAAAACTGGGGCGAGTCAAGTAGTGAAAGTTTATAAACTGAGGCGAAGCCGAAGTTTTGCGAGCTTCGGCGGAGCCGAAAGCGAGTAGTAAACTGACACTTTAAAAACTGGGGCGAGTCAAGTAGTGAAAGTTTATAAACTGAGGCGAAGCCGAAGTTTTGCGAGCTTTGGCGGAGCCGAAAGCGAGTAGTAAAGTGACACTTTAAAAACTGGGGCGAGTCAAGTAGTGAAAGTTTATAAACTGAGGCGAAGCCGAAGTTTTGCGAGCTTCGGCGGAGCCGAAAGCGAGTAGTAAACTGACACTTTAAAAACTGAGGCGAGTCAAGAAGTGAAAGTTTATAAACTGAGGCGAAGCCGAAGTTTTGCGAGCTTTGGCGGAGCCGAAAGCGAGTAGTAAAGTGACACTTTAAAAACTGGGGCGAGTCAAGTAGTGAAAGTTTATAAACTGAGGCGAAGCCGAAGTTTTGCGAGCTTTGGCGGAGCCGAAAGCGAGTAGTAAACTGACACTTTAAAAACTGGGGCGAGTCAAGTAGTGAAAGTTTATAAACTGAGGCGAAGCCAAAGTTTTGCGAGCTTTGGCGGAGCCGAAAGCGAGTAGTTAACTGACGCTCGCGTTTCACTTTCAATGGGTAGAATTTGAGAAAAAAATCCGATAGTGTTCTTTGTTAATTCATTTAAAGACAAAGATTTAAAAATTGTCTTCCGCCAACTGTTTGGTTTACATTTTAATTTAATGAATAAGATTGTATCATAATATTTATTTTATAAAGTCGAAATTTACACGAAGGGGCTATATCTAACAATTACTTCATTTAACCTCCGCATTTTTAATTAATTTAAAGATAAAATTAAATGAAAAACTGTCTTCCGCCAGCTCTTTAGTTTCCATTTCACCTTAATAAATGAGATTATATCATTATATCTGACAATTACCGAAATTTCGATAGTTTCATAAAACGTGATGAATCAAAGCTCCATTCTCATGCAAATGCAACTTGTTAACATTTCCCATGAAATTTCAGTGTATTGTTGCATCGTTCATAAATCATCCGTTTCGATAAGTCAGACCCGAATTTTTCCAACTTTAATCCCCGGAGACTTTCATCATTCATCTTTTATTCTTTCAAGCCTCGAAAATCGACGCAAATTCTTCGTCTGAGAGATTGTAAAGGGCAATTAACCATAATAAGAAACTATTTTATCCCTGGAAAGTGCTGCAATGGAAGACTTCCGTTTTGTTAGGGAGAAAATTTATGGACCGTCTTGCTTTCGATTCTTTTAAAAAATGGTTATAAATATTGGCGGCACGTGTGCAGTGGAGAATGAACTTACTACTACCTACTTAGTCTTTAGCGAAGATTAGATGAAAGATATTTTTAACTCCTTTAATAACCAAACTTATTTGAAACAAAAACTTTTATCGCATCATCTGCATAAACTGAAACAGATTGTAAATTGGTAATTGAAGAAAGTTTTTACATAACATTTCCTGCTCTTATTTGTTGAATTGTTCTGCTTTTAAATTTCCTGAACTCCTGAAAATTGCTGTTCTCACGGTTCAAAGCGTGATACCGTTCTTCTTCACTTTGACTACAAAATGATAAGTGTTCTAGGGATAGGTATTAAACAATATCGTAAATAACTTAATTTAATAATCTGCATAAATCTTAAAAAGATTGATTTTCTGATCTTTCTGACGTAACGTTTAGGTGCGATTCAAGACCTCGCCTTAACCTTTCGCCGATTCTGTTCTTGGAAGCTCCGAAGGCTGCGGCACATTGACTATGCAAGTCACACAGAAAGGGGCCAAATACAGCTCCCTGAGGAGAAAGTGGCGTCACGCAGGGCTCCATATTTGAACCCTTTCTTTTCCCACATGTTCATCGCGCTTTCGCATTTAAATAATTAATCCATTAAATCATCGCGATTAATATTAAATATGCAATTAAAAGTTCATTCACTTTTGGAATTTTTTGCGATGCCGAAAGGGCGAGGCCGCCATTAAAATTTTTTTCCGTGGGGTTCCGTGCAAGAAGTGCACCGTGTCGATGAGGTAAGCCGAGAACTCTTACTTTAGACGACCTTCGGCGAGAGAACGATCGACCTTGAATTAGTTTTTATTCAAGAAGTAGCGGTATGACATGAATATAACTGAATGCAATGTGTTTGTGTTTCATTGTAAATCACGTCCAATGGTCGCATGGTGGTTTATGGAAGCATTGTTTACGCACCGTAACGAGCGAACCGGATATGTTCCAGGATGTAGCCAGAAATGATAGAGTGAGAGTTATATTGCGAAGCGAAAGGGTCTGAAATTTGTTTGGGTTTTTTTTTCGATGTTTGACAAAAGCTAAAACTTTTTGACTACTTATTTCAGTTTCTATGTTAGACAATTTCTCACCCTTGGGGTTTTAAAAATTGGAAACATATTAGTGATTTTCTCTAACCACACAGGGTCTTGATTATTCTTCTTCTCAATCCTGCTTCAGAAAATAAACCTGAAAATGAAAATTCGATATTGACAAACTAAAATTTTTACCTCTTTTAACTATTTATCTGTTCTGGATTGCTAAAATAGGATACAATCATGTGACAATGCTAGGAGCTAAAACAATTTTTGAACCCAATCGCTCAGAAAACAATCCTAAAAAGAAAGTTTGACATTTTTTACAAAAGCTTAAATTTTTATCTCAGGCAATTTTTCAGTCCTATTCTGAGCTTCGAAAATAGGATACATATTTGACAATGGAATTGATTCAAACAATTTTTGACAATTTTTCTAACCAGCACAAGGCCTTGATTACCAAATTGGTCAAATGAGCCCAATTCCTGACCCCTCAGATGATAAATCTTTGTGTATTCTCAAATGAAAGGTTTAAAAAGTAGTGAACCCTCTGAACGTTTGTTTTAATAAAATTGATAATTTGAGCACCGAATGGAGTTCTTAGAAATTACATTTTTCATCTATCCTAGTAGTCAACCCCTCGGATGACGGAATGTACATCGAAATGGTCAGTGGTCAACTCCCCTACCGAAAGGCGTAAAAACTAACAGCACAAACGTGAAAAAATGGGTCGAGCTCGATTTCAAAAGATATCCATAGAAAAATTATGTCTAAGCGGTTAACCCCTCGTATACAACATTTGCAAAAATGAATAGGTGAGGGGTTGACCACTTAAAATTCTTCGCTAAACTCGCTGAACTGAAAAGTCTTATTATGCAGGTTTAGTTTGATAGTTTTTCCCATCGAAATTTAGCAATAAGGAAACAAAACATTTTGTGTGATTTAAATCCTTTTTCTACGATTTAAATCATTTCTAAGTATTTAAATACATACTTGACAAAAGTTTTAAAATCAAAGATACTACTTCAAAAGATGAATAAAGTAGGTTTATGTTTGTTTGAAGATTTAAATCATAAATCAAAAATCTTTATACGTAAAAAATATTGAAAATCAAAATCTTTTAAGTCGTAATAGTTATTAATGATATGTGTTAAAAGTGGTATTTTATTTTGCGAGAAGGGAAGTTTGGGACACGACGCGCAGCGGAGTGGCCCATCCCTTCGAACGAAATAAAATCACTTTTAACACGCATATCACACACTATTTTTTCTACAAACACGATTAAAAGCAAAAGTTTTCATATTATTAGTTGAAAAGGTCCATGAAATTCGCTGTAACTAAGGTATGGTGACAATTTGTTGCCGGGGCTTGTTTAATTGTTGTTGCATTGTCACTTTTAACACTGAGTGTTAAAGGTAAATAAATTTTAACATAAATGTTAAAAGTAAATGACTTTTAATACTGGTATCATAAAATGTCATTTTTAACAATTGTCAACAAACGTTAAAACAACTGTTTTTAATAGTGTTTGTAGAAAAAAATATTTAAATATCCTTTAAAGTTTCAGCTCTGATTTTTAGTTCTTATCTCAGGCAATTTCGCAGCCCTGTTGACCTGTTCTGGGCTTTCAAAATATCATACATATTTGACAATGCAGTGGTAAGAGTTCAAACAGTTTTTGACAATTTTTTCAGAAAACAATCTAAACTTTGAAAAAAAAAGTATTTGATAAATGCTCAAAATATTTGACCATTCTGAGTTCTCATCTCGGCAAATTTCTCTGCCCTGGTCTTTGTTTTGAAATTAGGATACATATTTGATAACGCTAAGGTTTAAAGCCATTTTTGATAATTTTCTCTAACCAGCACAGGGTTTTAATTACCAAAGTCAAAAAAGCCCAATCCATGTCCTAGAAAATAATCCGGAAATTCGAGATTTGATAAAAGCTAAAATTTTTTGACTATTTTTGGATCCTATCACAGCCAATTTCTAAGCTTTGTTCTGGGCTTTGAAAATCGGATTCATGTATTTTAACAATGGTAGGGTTAAATCAACATTTTTTGACTATTTTCGCTAACCAAATTTGTCAAATGAGTCAAATTTCTGCCTCTCGGAAAATAGTCCTGAAAGTTTGAATTGACACAAATGTTAACAGACACAAGCTTTAGGCTTGGAAAATACGGTATATTTTTGAGAATGATCAGGGTTAAAACAATTGTTGACAATTTCTACAGAAAACAATCATGAAAGCTTTGAAAATTCAATAAGTATTTGACGAATGCTAAATTTTTTTGGCTATTCTTAGTTCTTATCTCGGCATTTTTTCCGCTTTGCTCAAATTTGCCCCAGAAAATAATCTTAAAGTTCGATATTTGACAAAAGCAAAAATTTTTTGACTATTTTTGGATCCTATCACAGCCAATTTCTCAGCTTTGTTCTGGGCCTTTAAAATAGGACACATAATTTGACAATGATAAGGATTAAAACAATAAATTCTTGACAATTTTCTATAACCGACGTGCTGATTACAAAATTTGTCTTGAAACTTTGCAAATTCGATATTTTTGACAGTAGCTAAAATCTTGACTATTTTAACAAGATTAATTCCTTAAAATTAGAAATTTTTTTTTGGGAAAATCAAGTCAATTTTCTATTTCTGATTCAATTTTTTGCTTTTTTCTTGGTTTTGTTCCATCCAGTTCCAGTTTAATAACCCATTGTACAAAACATAAATTATAATTATTGTATCAGAATTCATTAATAAAAAGCTCCATCCCTTGGTGGATGGTGGATGCGCCGAGCCAAATAACTCCTGAAACATTATTTCGTTAATTAAGTCGCGCGATATTTCCCCTTCAAACCTCAAGGGGCCGGAATTAAGAAATGCGCGTTCAAAACGTCTCTTTTAAGCTGGAAATAAATTAGCGAGGACCGCCCGTTTCGTCCATAAAACGTTATTAAAAGAGTCACTTTTCTAAATTGCAGCGTGCTTTTCCGTCCACGAATTTATTTAAATGCATTCGTGAGAAAAGTTTATTCAATTATGATGGCGTGAGGAAAGTGCGATTTTTTCGTCCTACGAGTCCATCATGCGATACCTAATTCCCATGATCATCCATCAGCGCTCATTTGGAAGTAAACAAAGAAAGTTGTTCCATCCTCTCAAGTCAATGTCGGTGGAAAATATTGCCAGAGATTAAATTCCGACCTCTGTTTCAAGTTTTATTAACTCGAGATGAGGGAATTTGAGTAATCAATATCCGGGTATTGCGGTAATTAAGTTTTTAATACGATGGCGAGGCTGATAAACATTGGTATTAAGCTGCTTTCGGATTTCACTTGCAAATTCCATGATTTTATTACTTAAAATATTTGTTGTGAATAATTGTGACAAAAAAGTGAAAAATAAGTTCTAATTTGGGACTTTCTGCACCTTTTTTCTAATGGTGTGAGGATTGTAATTGTGGCTAAACGACCGGTAACGGCTTGTCAGTTTGTGCGACGTACATTTTCCACTTTTTAATTCTTTTTGACATATCTGTGCGTCTGCGGAGGCACTACTACTAGGTGCAGATTGATAAAATCTGCACCCGATTCCACCAGTAAGACCAGCCGCCCCTACGTACAAATTAACGTGATAAACATCTACAGGGATACACATCGCATTGATGTACATCCTCCGGGGGCTTTTTAATTTTAAAGAATATACTTCTGCTGCAATACTCTTCACCAAATGTAAGGAACAATATTTTTTTAACAAATTATAGTTTTTTCGTGTTTTCTTGTAAACTTCCGCAGTCTCCACAAAATAAATTTTGCAACACCATCAATTTTCAGTAAAATACAAAAAGAAGTAAATTATTAATTAAAATCATTAATTTTTCTTTATTTTCTAAAATAAGACAGCATCCGCACGATAACCTCAAGGCAAGCTCTGTGCAACAATTAAAGTAATACCTGCGTGAGTTGTCGCAATCTGTTACAGAATTCATCATAAATCCAATAGAAGCCCTTTAAAACATAATAATTTTTAAATTAACCACCGTATAATTTATCATAAATCATTGCGGTATAATTAAAGCCAATGACGGTCCATTAGTTGGGGGGGCTAATCGATCGTAAAGAGTATTAATAATTGGCCTCCCATTAACATTGTTTTTAATCGAGGCTCGAATTTATTCACTTTACGAGCGCGCCGTGGATTTATTCCACTTTCTATTTTAGCTCTGTTTATGGGCGGTAATTCACTCATTTTTGCAATATTTAAAATTTGTGAAAAAAACAGTTTCCCAGAAGTTAAATGAGTTTTTAATTTATGGGTTCGCGTAGACTTTCGAATGTTCTCCCGGATCCGGGGAGGTCTTTTTTTGTTCTGAATAAATGGCGCTCATTAGCAACTCTTTCATCTTTGAAGTTGCCCTGCTATTGAGCTCCTGATGGGTGTCGTTAAATTTTCCTTTTAAAGCCTGAAAAAGAAAATTCTTATTGATTGAACGGCTCGGAAAAGTGACAAGTCTGGAATTGTATGTAAATTTGGGGTGGAACAATATGCGGATGGCAGAAGTAGATATGGCGTGTAATTGAGGTTTATTACTAGCGGGGCCATTAGCATGCTGCAATTAATGCAATGTACGGTGGAGGTATTTCTGATGATTATAGTGCCATTAGTTCAGGAGGACGGAAAATTATGATCTGAATTGTTCATTTAAATGTCATGTATAACGATCAAATATTGAGACAATGAGTTGAGTTGCTATATTGCAGTTCTACCCACAAAATGTTATATTTACTCTAGACGAATATATCGATTTAAAGTTTACTTTGCAAACATAATATTTGTATACATAATGCCTGCTTTAAATTCAGGACGTTTCTGCTTAAATGGAGGAGGAAGCCATTTCCTTGGCTGAAATGATACATTTTGTTTTGAATTACACTAGTCTCGTCGGCACAAGTTATTTTAAGTTCTATTTTGTACAAAATTAAAAAAAAATGCAGCAGAGAAGCGGCTGGAACCTCCCCATCGCGTGTATTCTGTGTAGATAGTAGTCAATTCAACAAAATTTTTTTTATGCTTTTCGTCTGTGGCTATAATTTATCAATTTTCTGACAAATACCGACATCACCTCGAACATCACCCATCACATTTGATAATATGTTCCTTTTAAGGTTAACATTTTGCCACATTTTTGACAATAACTACCACTTTGTCATAATGTGTTTTTAGTGTTATTATTATTACAAAATTTCAATTTTTTCGACCTAAAGGGCAGTAAATGCGAATGAATGTTGTCTTACTTAGAAAAAGTATTTGAAGGCCTTCCTGATGCTGGCAATAAATTTTTAAAATAGTTGTTTAGGATGGTAAAATGGGAGTATATTTAAAATTGAAAATTGATGTGCCAAAACGGCACTTTCCGTGGGTCGATTGCCTCCAAGCTTCTTTCAGCTCTTCGACGTTATAATACAGTCTCCATGTACAAAATTTCAGCCAAATCGGTCCAGAGGTTTCGTCTGAATCGTGTTTTTAAAGTACGTTAACAATCCCGAATATTTCAATTTTTGTCAAAAAGGCACTAAGAGTGAATACATTTTTAGAAGCAGAATTTGAAGGCCTTTCTTATAGTGACGTGAAAAGTGGGGGTTTGCATTTAAAATTTAGAAGTTGATGTGCCAAAATGGCATTTCCGGTTGCACGATTGGCTCCAAAAGCTTTTCAGATCTAAGTTGGGTTATGAGATGCCTACGTACCAAATTTCAGCCAAATCGGTCTGGTAGTTTTGGCTGTGGCGTGTTTACAAACGTACGAATGTACAAACGTACGTACGTACGTACGAACATACACACAGACACATTTTAAAAACCACTTTTTTGGGTTCCTGAGACCTCAAAACGCATAGATCCGGTCTTATCTCGAATTCGAAAATTTTAGTGATTGCAGTAACCTCCCATTTTTTTAAAAATTGTGATGGGATTGGGGAGGTTAATATGGGCAGCTACGGTCAAAAGGGCACGTTTAATTGAATTTTTGAAACGAAATTTGAAGACTTTTCATGTGCTGATAAAACAAATTGATGTCATGATTCAAATTTCAGAGACGACATGTCAAAAAGACACTTGTTATTGGTCGTTTGCCACCAAAATTAAGTCAGTTTTCCTACTTGCTATGCCTAAATTTTATTCCTGGGATTTTTCAAAATTTTATGATTTTTTTACAAAAAGGGCACTAAGTTTGAGGACATTTTTGGAAACAACATTTGAAGACATTTCATGTGCTGGTAATGAAAATAGGAGTTTATTAGTCAAATTTCAAAGTTGATATGCCAAAATGGCACTATAGCTATTAGTCGATTGCCACCAAAATTAGATCAGCCCTTCGGCTGGTAATGGTATTTCTACCTATCAAATTTCAGCTAAATCGATCCAGTAGTTTGGGCTGCAACGTGTTATTTAATGTTGCTTCGAAATTTCGAAGTTTTTGTTTGTTAATACATTTTTGGACACATATTTTGAAGACCTTTCGTATGCTGATAAGAAAAATTTGTGTTCATCAGTGAAATTTCATAGTTGATTCGCCAAAAAGGCACTTGGCGTTTGCGGATCAGCAACAAAATTAACTGGGCTCACCAGAAGGCCAACACTAATAATCTCTATACCGAATTTCATTAAAATCCGTTCGGCAGTTTTCGAGAAATATTGCTCACATACATACGGTAGGTACCTACATACATAGACCCAGGCAGATATTTTCTAAAAAACACTGATCCTGGGGCCTCAAAACGTAAAGATCTGGTGTTATCTCATCGAATTTTGGAGTGATTGCAGTAACCTCCCATTTTTAAATTGATTGCGGAGAGTTTCAAATTTATAAAAACGTTTCGTAAGGAACAAACTTTCCTCTAGCGTATTTCTGTCATAGATTAGAAAATTTTTCAATAACAAAGTTTACGTTATTTTTATGAAAAAAATAAATGTCTTTTTTTTTGCAAATTACGTAACTCATACGACATTCGACTAATTTTTTGGGCTACATCAAAAGGTTTACGGAATGTGTACACGTTCAGGTGAGCGGACAGAATATGAGAAATAAGTTAACTAAAAAAAACTTTACCTGACGTAGGCCTGAATGGAGAAGTTGAAAATAAAGGAAATTAACAAATATTAACAGAATTTATGAAATAATCAAAATAATCCTCCCCGGGGACGAGGCCGAAATGTTCGGGGGCGAAAAATCCCAGTCGCGGGTGCGAAACGTCCGGGGCGAAATGTCGGGGGCAAAATGTCGAGGGCGAACGTTGCCTATCCCGCATCAAAAAGACATCAATTGTTGAAGACGTACGAAAAGCGAAAAAGGTTGTAGATCAGGTTTTTAATCAGTTTGTCCTTTCCTCGGATTCCTAATTTTTGATCATGTAAAAAAATTGCGAGCAAATTGAGGAGCAAACAGTTTAATGCGAAAGGCTGTTATTTTCTTGGTTTTACAAATGACTAAAATGACGAAAAAACTGAAAAATCAACTACAAAAACAGGAACCTTTCGCGTCTCTTCCGAAGACTACTTCCTTTTGGCCCCACCGAAAACTTGCACTCAGCCATTTTGAGAACAATTTTTCTTATACGTAATTTGTTGTTTTTTCAAGAACTTCACTAGAATGACGCAAGAAAAGAAAAAAATTAAGTTGAAGAACACAAATTAACCTAGTGATGTAAATGGTAATATAACCTAACGGTAATCTTAGTAACGTTTTTTTTGATTTTATTACCTGCCCTTTTGTCTGTAAAAATTTTACTTTAATTCTCCTCATCCAAAATCAAAGAGTAAAACAGTTTGTGAAAAACAGGTATCAAACATTCATTTCAAAAGCTTTAATAAGATTTTAACGTCGCAATAAACTGCTTACTTTTAGTTTTCATAATTTAACTTCCGACATAATTTAATGATATTTCCATATTCATGGACAAACATTAATTAGTTAGTGTATTTCAGAATTGAATTTAGTGTAAATCGGTCAATATTGGAAAAAATAGTATAAGTTTATAAGTAACACATCACTAAACTGCTTTTTATTCCGTTAGGGTTATAAAATTATCATTGTTACCGGCAATATTACTGTTACCGATCATATTAGCACAGTCATATTAGTTAATATTACCTGTAAAGTTACCGATTTATAAATTACCGATAGTTTTAGGTAGGTACATCACTACCTACAAAAATACAAATACTATGAAAAAGCTCAAAAATCAACTCCAAGAACGGGAATCCTTTCGCCTCTTTTCAGAAGATTACAATAATTTTTTGATATCATATTCGTTGGTTTTTCAAGAACTTGACCAGAATGACGTAAGAAAATAAAAAAATAACACGCAACATAAAAAGGCAGCAGAGAAGCAGCTGGAACCTCCCCAACGCATGGGTCTTTGATTTCCGTGACTTATTGTGTTTAAGATTTTAAAGTTGATATGCCTAAATGGCACTTCCCGTGGACCAATTGCTCCCAAAAGCCTTTCAGCTCTTCAATGGGTTACCTAACCTCCATGTACCAAATTTCGGACAAATTGATCCAGTAGTTTGGGCTATAACGTGGTTTCAGTGTTATTACAAAATTTGGATTTTTCTACCCAAAGGGTACTAAATGCGAATAAACTTTATCTCATTTAAAACCAGAATTTGAAGACATTTCTGATGATAACAATAAATCTTTCAAGAAGTTGTTTTTGATGGGTGAATGAGAGAATAATTTTAAGTTTCGAAATTGGTGTGCCAAAACGGCACTTTCCGTGGGTCGATTGAATCCAAAATTTGTTCAGCTCTTCGACGTATAATACAATCCCCATGTGCAAAATTTCAGCCAAATCGGTTGAGGGGCTTGGGCTGTACCGCGATTTTAAAGTCCGATAAAAATCAATTTTTTTTAAATTGTTGGTCAAAACGGCACTAAGAATGAATACATTTTTAGATGCAGAATTTGAACGTCTTTCTTATGGTGACGTGAAAAATGGAGGTTTACATTTAAAATTTAAAAGTTGATGTGCCAAAATGGCACTTCTGGTTGCACGATTGGCTCCAAAAGCTTTTCAGATCTAAGTTGGGTTTTCACATGCACACGTACCAAATTTCAGCCAAATCGGTCGAGTAGTTTGGGCTGTGGCGTGTTTACGAACGTACGTACCCAGGCAACACACGATAGTGTATTAAACGTTTATAGTTATCCTCAATCCTCCGCATATATACGATTTAAGAGAAACGTTAAATTATTGGGAAAATGTCCTCGCGGTAGACGTTTTTTTTATAGTATCCTGTATTAGAGTATTATTCGTTTAAGAGCCACGATCAATAAACGATACAATTCAACATATTTTATACGTATATTTGATATTAAATCAAAACGTATATATTTGACGTATATAATACCCCAGTTATTTACTTTTGTTTAACGTTGCAAAGGACACTTAATTTAACGTTTACTGTTACGTGTATAATACCTCCCAATAACTATTTTAATACACGTATATAATTTTATTATGCGTTTAATGTATGTAACCTAAAGTTAACAGTAAGTTTTGCTCACTATCAAGATGTTTGGCCAACTTCGTTGCTCTAAAAAATGAAATAAAGATCAATGTTAAATAATTTGAAATAAAAATTAGGTACCTTGAACGCCATACGTATGTCTTTAAAGGCCCAATTAAATTTTACGGCTGCTTTGTCATGCAGTCACTTAGAAATTTTATCATATTCATAACTGCATCCCGTTCCTCTGATACAAGCCAAACGGCACTTCTATAACACAATAATCTAATTAAAAAAGCTGTTCAAAGAATTAGATACCTATACCTACCAAAGTGGTGGAGCAATAAAAAGCATCCAATGCTGTTTTAACTTTAACTAAATTAATCTGGTCGGCACGCACTTAATTTTTATGTTACTGTACAATGATGGCGGCCTCTTCACAGTTGTGTTATTGAGGAGTTGAGGTTGAGACTTGAAGTCGTGTCGTGATCTGTGAGGGGACTGCGCGCGCAGAGCATTTTCAGGATGTGCAGCCAATAGCAGAGCAGAACTTTCTCGATTTCGGCCGAATTTAAGCGATCACAAGAACGAATAACATAAACGAAATTGAAACGTTTATTTTATACATGAAATAAACGTATGTAAATGTTAAAACCTTTAAAACACGTACTTAGTTTACCAGCAATTTATATATTCAAATGAAACATTTATCAAACGAATAAAGTATTATAAATATTATAGTGTATAATGGTATATTTGAAACCATTTAAATACAAGGCGTTTTATACGTTTCAATAAAACGGTTAATAATATGGTACAAAATTTTTAAACCTTTATATTACGTTTAAGAAAACCGTTGAATAATCGTGGCAATAATCGTTTATTATTGGACGATATTATACACAATGTATATGAAAAGCGTATAAAATATACCTTTCATGAATGTATATTATACGGATTCTGTAAAAATCGTTTACAATATACGTTTCCACCATATCCCTTACGAAAAATATACCATTATTACGTTTATTAAACGTTCATTATACCACCGTGTGTTGCCTGGGTACGTACGTACGTACGTACGCACGAACGTACGTTCATACATACAGACACATTTTAAAAACCACTTTTTTGGGTTCCTGAGACCTCAAAACGTATAGATCCGGTCTTATCTCGAATTCGAAAATTTTAGTGATTGCAGTAACCTCCCTTTTTTTTAAATGGTGAAGTGGAGTGGGGAGGTTAAAAAAAAGCTAAAAACTCAAAAACCAACTCCAAGAAAAGGAGCTTTTCCGCTTCTTTTTAAAGCTCGCCTAACCAGATTTCTCGCTTTCGGCTCTGCCGCACTTGATAGCCAATAATTTTTTAGAATTCGTTGGTTTCTCAGGAAATTACCTATAATGACGTGAAAAAATAAAAAAAATAAGTTGAAGAACACAAATTGGCTTGCAACAGTAAAAATAAACTATAAGAAATACTCAAAAATCAACTTCAAGAACAGGAGCCTTTTCGTCTCCTTTTAGGATGCTACTTCCTTTCGGGCTTGGAAAATAAAAAAATAAAATAAAAAGAGAAACATATAACAATTAAAAAAAGCCTCCAAAATTAATACCAAGAATAGGAGCCTTTTTGTCTCTTTTCACTCAGCCGAAAGCTCGCACTATAAGACTTCTCGCCAATAATTTTTTATAGTTACCTAATTCGTTGGTTTTACAAGAACCTACAACAGAAAAAAACCTGAAAAATCAACTCCAAGAACAGGAGTCTTTTCGTCCGTTTTCGGGAGATTACTCACTATCAGACTTCTCGCTTTCTGCTCGCGAAGCAGTTGCTAAAATCGATCGAAGAATCGAAGTGACAAAAACGTCAAATCTTTACGTTTTGGAGTCCCGGAAGCATAAAAAAGGGATCTTTGAAAAATGCCTGCGTGTGTCTGTGAACACGCTCCAGCCCAAACTACCGAACCGATCTGGCTGAGATTTGGTGTGTGCATATTGTATGATAAAATGAAGAGCTGATCAGATTTCGGACCAAATCGGTCCACGGGAAGTGCCTTTTTGGCACATCAACGTTAAAATTTTAAACGCAAACCCTCATTGTTTGCATCACCACAGGAAATATACACGTAGGTATTCACACTTTTGGCATAAAATCGGTGAAAAAAACATGTTGTATGTTATTTATTTTAAGGCACATATAAATTCCGCGGCCGGCGCGGCACGGCGGTCGACTTTGTTTTAACTTCTTCGCTCCTTGCTATTCCTTTATTTACACAGGATTAAATTAATAAGGCCTACTATTTTCATGGTGTTTTCACTTTTTATTATTGAGTTCGCTAGCTGTTATTTTTCAGTGCCATTTTCTCGAACCATTTTAGTATTTAGAATTTATTTTGTAGAGGAAGCAACGATGTATCAACGTCAGTTGCTGTACATTTACAAATTCTGTGACTGCAAATTTTTCCAAATAAAATTTAGCAATCCTGGCGCATCCACTATTTTTAAACCACAGAAATTTCAGGATACATGCGCTCCGTCAGACACAAATTCCAGAGTAAGTAAACCACTAGACCATGTTTCCCGGTGAAAACAAAATAAACACATCCAGATTATCCTGGTAATTACTGTCATCAGATTGTTTGTACTGTTATGTGGGTGCCCACGTAAACACTTCTTTGATCCGGATATTAATAAACGCTAATGATAGATATCCACCGGAGTGTGAAAGGATATTAAATAACGCGATTTGAATACGGAAATATTCTCGAATTTCACAATATTGAACTTCAGAAAAATCGCTCCTGACCTTTCGTCTTTCGTCCCCAACACAAAAGAGGAAATGCGTGTGTCATCGAGCTTTCACTTTGGTTTTATATCGTCGACGATTTGTTTCTGTCAATCTGGGGCACGTAATGAATATTAATAATAATAATTGTTAAACATACATCGCTGTTTTCGCTCCAGATGCCGGCGAAATTGACAAATCAATCCAGCAGGATACAAATTAATTATTATCCGAGAATAGATTCTTGAAATGATTTCTTGTTTATTTCTTGGGAAAAATTTAATTAATTTAGAGATTAGTAACGGTAGGGGGCCGTTAAGTTGTTGAGCTTTGTCGCGTGTGATGTTTGTTCTAGGCGGTATTATTGAGGAAGACATATGGTTGGAGGAGAATAATGGGATTTGCAGTGTAACAGTATGTTGGGTAAAAAAATATTCTCGAACCGTTATTAAATAATAGAGAAATGGAGCTTTTGTTTTGCTTCATGCAGTAAAGACGCGAAAAGTGTTCTCTCTTCCTGTTCAAAAAAAAAAGAAATTCGATCTAAATCCATTTTTATCTTCATCTTAGAACACGAAAATGGTGATTATTTTATTATAGTGATTTTGACCAACAAAACCTTGATATTATTCACGAAACCGTTGGCCGAGTGAAAATATTCCTGATTGGATAATATAATATCGCTTCATTGACGTGTTAAATACAAAACTTTATCCAACACTTTAGTGCCACTTTTTCGAAAAATGTAATTTTAGGCGCAAAGAGGCCCTTTTCAAATTTATTTTAAGACACATCGAGCGCCACACCACGGCAATGCAATACCACGCCACGGCAATAATGCAATAAATTCCGCGGCCGGCGCGGCACGGCAGTCGACTTTGTTTTAAACATCAGTTTTTAACTTCTCCGCTCATTGCTATTCCTTTATTTACACAGAATTAAATTAATAAAGCCACATTTTATTTTATGTTAACAAAAAATAATCACCAACTTTTATCCAACACCCCCAAACAAGTAGACCATTAGGTACAGTCGGGGACTTTGAAAATGCCCACCCCAAGACGGCGAATCTTTTGGTCGTTTGTATCGCCGCAACGCGGTTAGTGTTTGCTGACCTGTCAGACAAACATCAATCAAAATGTGATTTTAAATAATAAAAATTGAGATTATCGTTTTGTTAACATAATCTATCGGTTCCTGGATTTTATATTTTCTGGGACGAATCAGTGACTACGTTTGAGCTATTATTAAAAAAACTGTGTCTTTTCTTAATTAATTAATAATATTTAAAATTTAGAGGTGTTGAATAAAGTTTTGTATATTATCGACGCAGGAAATTATTTTACTCGCCCTACGGCCTCTTATGACTATTATTTCCGAAGTATTGGACATTTTTTTAAATAGTCTAAATTAGTAAGAGTATAGAAATTATTTTCTTTTCAAAACTTTTTCAAAATTAATTAAAAAGCCCAAGGGAGGATGTATATCAAGGCGATGTGAGGTCTATCACGAACAATTGTCTTTCGAACAATTAACCGTAACTCGAAAAATGAGCCAATTGTACAAATTCGGGTTTTCGGGGGTTGAAATTTTGTGCAGGGGTTTGAATTTGAAAAATTGAAGAGGGTAAAAATAAAATTCAAATGAGCAGAATTTCTGTAGGGGGAATACGGTACCTTTGAATAATTGTTCTGATTGAAAGACCTTTTAAAATGAGCTCTGACGTGTTTTTGCATTCTCGAATATAACCAGTACCAAGGCCTTAAATGAAATATTAATTTTTATGACGTATGAGCTACGTCCTCACGAAAAGTACGAGCCAACCTGTCCATTTCATTCCTGTTTAATTTCGTCAATGTCAAATCTAATTTTGTAATGGAAACAAGTTACATAACTGTCATCTATTTGATATCTGTGTTCTTACACCAAGAAATTGTACAGAAAGGTGAGATCACTAGCACATATGCTATCAATTTTTTTAAATCGCTTTTTGAAGTGGAATACCTGATGAAATCTAACACAGAAACGATGGATTTCAATCAAATTTTTATTATTTTTCGAATTATACTAATGGCAAAAAAATTTGTGGCATACCGTAACGGCCCATTGTCGCTTTGGAGGGTTGACGAAAGAGGTTGTACAATTCCCGAAAGAAACAGGAAAAACAACAAAATTGTTTTATCTTCAGCAATTAATTTTCTACTTATAACACTTTCAGCCCCTAAGTTCCAACCCCTATTTACACAAAAACTGTCAATTTTACTCAACGTAAGCATACCATGAGCAGACGAACTACGAGTCGCAACAAGTGTATCACTGCGGAGACGTCTTACTCAAAAATAACAGTTATTTGTGTATTTCATGAGGAGGTAGGTATCATACGGAAGCGTAGAAGTGCCACATTTTTCTCTTTTTTTATTTCCAAATTACCACAAAAAATGTGTTTTCGGAAGAAAAAACTGTAAAACACAAAAACTGTCAATTTACACAAAAACTGTAAATTTATACAAAAACTGTCAATTTACACATGACTGTAAATATTTTGTTCCGCGAGGTGCCCGCTGTTTGGTGGGAATTTTAAATTTTTTTGAGTAAATTGACAGTTTTTTTGTAAATTGACGGTCTTTGTGTAATAGTTATTTACGTAAAGAGTATGGAAAGTGATCTTTCCTGGACGAATAGGCAGATTTCAGGCTGACGCCGTAGGCGGAAGCCTGAAAGCCTGCGAGTCCAGGAAAGACACTTTACATGTGAGTTACGTATTAAATTTTTTAGGTGCTCGCAACATATTTTCTGTGTGAAATTAAATATTTTAATTCAAATTATCTACACTGAAAAATGTGAGGAGCCTAGTAAAAATTAACACGATAACAAAATCCATAATATTCCTGTGAAATTTCACTTTCTAGAATATTTCGGTGAAATTTCACTTTCCCGGACTTCGACTTTCCCGGTCCCAAAATTGACCGGGAAAATTATTTTTTCACTTTCCCGGACTAGTCCGGGAAAAGCCACTTTCCGGTCCTAAAATTTACCGTAAAGGTAACCTTTCCGGTCGAGCGCCTAAAAAAGCAGTTTTTGTGTAAATCGACAGTTTTTGTGTAAATTGACAGTCTGTGTTACAGTTTGTGTAAATTGATAAGTTTTTTTTTCC
This sequence comes from Pycnomerus fuliginosus, assembly GCA_963924575.1. Classification (NCBI taxonomy): domain Eukaryota; kingdom Metazoa; phylum Arthropoda; class Insecta; order Coleoptera; family Zopheridae; genus Pycnomerus; species Pycnomerus fuliginosus. The sequence continues at coordinate 8,072,245 of OZ004624.1, read as the reverse complement.
GTTTACACAATTTTCCGTAGGTTTGTGACTTTAGAACCTTCTCATAAATGTTCCAACACTTAAATCTTACCCATTTTCTAAGTTAAAATAAAAATAGCAATAAACGGCTAGAAATCTAAATTTTTTGAACTAATATTCTAACAAATTTATTGAGCTTTCTCGGCTCGAATCGACATAAAAACCGATGAAAGCTTAAATGAGCTTTGATAAGTACTAAGAAAAGTTTCTCAAAAGAAGCTGCAGCTGGAGTTCGCTAAATATCGAAAGTTTGCGCATCAGATATTAGCTTCAAACGAAGCTTTCAACATTTCCCGGAACTTCCTTAATCAAACTTATAAAAACGTGAGATTTCGGCATCGGTTTTCTTATCGCCCGCACCAATTCCATTTAGCAAAGGTTATCGAAAACTGACCTCAAGATATCATTATATTAGCAGTCGACTTGTTTCCCTTCGACAATGAATTCCTTCACTATTTTAATCCCTCTGTTCAAGCTAATTTCCTGCGTGACTTTCGAAAATGTGACGGTGATCGTGCGAAATATCGATTCCTCCGAAAAAGTTCTCCGTCTAGACTGGGACTCCAACTTCAACAGATACGTAAACAAGGAAACGACGCGAGTGATCGATATAAAGCGGCAGTTTATGCCCGAACTCGAGGCGAACTCCTTTTCGGATTTACCGCAACTCCGGGTGCTAACTTTAACTGACAACAGTATCCGCCAAATCGAACCCGGAGCTTTCCGGAACCTGCCCAGTTTGGAAGTTTTAAACCTCACCAACAATGAAATTGAGGAAATCAAAAACGGAGTTTTCGACCAACTCCAAGTGAGGGAGTTGTACTTGCAACGGAACAAAATCTTCAGAATCGGGCATAACGCTTTCAACAATTTGACTTTGACGAGAATTTTTTTGAGGGACAACAGGATCACGAGGTGGAATCGGGAATGGTTTAGTGGAAGTCGGGTGGCAGTTCTCGACGTAGGGGGGAATTTAATCGAGGAGTTGCCCCCGAACGCGTTTCTTTCGATGAAATTGCCCCTTCAGGGCAATTTGAGCGTTTATTTTAGCTATAACAGGATTAAAGTGATTAACAGGGATGCCTTCAACGGGTTTGGGAGTTTCAGTGACGTTTTTCTCGACGGTAATTTGATAGAACGTTTACGACCAGGTGTTTTTGATGGTGTGGCTTACGTAAGGAGGCTAAATTTGAACAATAACGGTATTGAGGAGATCGATGTAAACCTATTTAATGGGACGAGGATTGATGTTCTGATGTTGGAGGACAACAGATTGCGGTGTCTCTCCACTGATATTTTTCAAATGAAGGAACTCGATATTGATGGCAATCCTATTACTTGCAGTTGTGTGAAGGTTTGGTTGGATTGGCGGTCCGTTTACAGTCACCCTTTCATTTACCACATTGTCAACATCGAACAGGATTGCATTTAAAACGAGACTGTCAATTCTTGAAATAAAGGTCATTAAACAGAGGGTGGAATTTTTAGGGTGGAAAAAATATAAAATTGGCTATTTTTGACATACTTAAATTTTAACCTTCAGTTTTGCTGGAGTCATTAGAAGTTCTCTAGTAAGAACCCTCCACATAAAAATCACGATAAAACATGAATTCTTTCCGTACCTGCTTCAAGGTGATTCTCAGAAGGACTTCTTACAAAACCAGGAACAGATGGTGGATGATAGCGGGGTATAAGGGATAGGATGTAGGAAATGTCGCAACAATCTTCATACCAACAGAGAAAAGGTACGGGAAGGCCCATATCAGAACTTGTTATCACTTTATTGCCACAATTATTCACAATAAAAATTATTAATAACATTGAATCATCTGCTTTTTATTGTACGTTCAGAAAATGATGGTTTTATTTTTTTTTTTGGAACAAATCCTACTCTATGGCCAGTTCATTAACCCTTGTTTTTGATTATTAGCTCGCTCGTCTCGTCTGTCCATCGGATAACTTGAGAACGGGTTGAAATATCGAGGTGAAACTTGGCACACAGTAAATGGTGGTATAAAATTACGCGGTTCGCTAGATTTCGGTCAACCATTGCAAAAAGGTCTTATGAGTTTTCAACCTAAAACCAACCTGTAGGCGACTAACAACCCCTAACTCTGTGCAAGCGGATAAATACATTTTATTATTTAATAAGTAAATACGCAAGAAGTTATGTAACATACATAGTAGAAATAAACTCACCACAGCAAATCATAAAGAGGTGAAATCATGAGGTTGAAAACATGAATTTCTAAATTGCCGCAATTTTTCAACGAGTTGGATTAGGGTAGTTAAATTGAAAATACAACTTTCTCTAGAGCATCTGAGGGTGGTAAAATAGGGGTTGAAACGTTCATGGTGCCCGGTAATTTGACATAGAGAAGCATTATATGCTGTGAAATTATGAGGCTGCCCACATTATATCTTCAAGAAAAGAAAAGAGGAGAAATTTATCGAAGGGGATTAAATTTAGAGGTGCAAACTCGAATTTTGCTGAATAATGTAGGGTTGAAATTAATATCATTCGATAGCTGTCTGGTGCAAAAAAGGTCTGAATCATCATTCGCGAAAAACCGCCCTTAAAGGCGCTATAACCCCAAAAATGCAGAAACTTAAAAATACGAGAACTCAAAAATTGCTCAGCGAATTAAGGCTGAATTTCGTGTGTCAATTTACAGTGACACTGTAGGCCGATAGGCAAATTTTAATTATGATCTTACAAGGGAAATGAAATTTAAGGGTTGAAATTTTTTCAGGTAAATGGTGGAATAAAAATATGGGGTTCGATAGATTTCTGTCAACCATTGAAAAAAACTCTTATGAGTAGGGGCCGGATTCTAGGTTCTACAAAAATTTAAAAAAGGTACCTAAATAGGTTGTTTAAAACATGTTTTTAGGTTTAATAGCTGGTAAACCTAAAAACATGTTTAGGTTAAATAGGTTTTTGTTAAATGACTTTAAATTCAAATTTAAATAAAAAACTTAAAAATTTCGCTACCAACTAAAAATACTAACGAGTGTTCGCGCTAAAAAAAAATTTATTCAAATTACCGGTCACCCAAAACAAGAATATAGAGAAAAACTAAAGGCATTTAGGTTCTTTTGGTAATAAAAAGCGCCATTTTAGGTAACAAACAGCACTTTTAGGTTAAATTGATTACAATAGGTGCCGAAATAGGTTTTTTAGGTAAAAAAATGCAGCAGAGAAGCGGCTGGAACCTCCCCATCGCGTGGATCTTTGTATTCTGTGTAGATAGTAGTCAATTCAACAGATTTTTTTTTATCCTTATCGTTTGACGTCAGTGACTAATTTCGCAATTTTCTGACAAATACCGACATCACCTCGTACATCACCCATCACATTTGACAATATGTTCCTTTTAAGGTTAATCTTTTGCCAACTTTTTGACAATAACTGCCACTTTATGTCATCCACTGTCAGCCTGCTCCCTTTTAATGAGAAAGAATTTTTTCAATATTTTCCACTGAAATGGCAGAAACTGTGAATACATTTTTAGAACCAGAATTTGATCGTCTTTCTAATGGCGACATAAAAAAGAGGCCTTGTATTTAAAATTTTAAGTTGATATGCTTAAATGGCAGTTCGCGTGGGCCAATTGCTCCCAAAAGCCTTTCAGGTCTTCAACGGGTCACCTAATCTCCATGTACCAAATTTCAGCCAAATCGATTCAGTAATTTGGGCTATAATGTGTTTTTACTGTTATTATAAAATTTCGATTTTTTGAACCAAACAGCGCTAAATGCGAATTAATTTTGTCCTATTTAAAACCAAGATTTGAAGACCCTTCTGATGGTGACAATAAATCTTTCAAAAACTTGTTTTTAATGGTTTAATGATTGAATAATTTTAAATTTGGAAATTGGTGTGCCAAAAGGACACTTTCCGTGAGTCGATGGAATTCAAAATTTGTTCAGCTTTTCGAGGTGTAATACAATCCCTATGTGCAAAATTTCAGCCAAATCGATTCAGGGGCTTGGGCTGTACCGCGATTTTAAAGTTTGATAAAAATCAATTTTTTTTTAAATTTTTGGTCAAAAGGGCACTAAGAATGAATACATTTTTAGAAGCAGAATTTGAAGGTCTTTCTTATGGTGACGTGAAAAATGGGGGTTTGCATTTAAAATTTAAAAGTTGATGTGCCAAAATGGCATTTCCGGTTGCACGATTGGCTCCAAAAGCTTTTCAGATCTAAGTTGGGTTATGAGATGCCTACGTACCAAATTGCAGCCAAATCGGCCCAGTAGTTTTGGCTGTGGCGTGTTTACAAACGTACGTACGAACGTACGAACGTACGTACGTACGAACATACACACAGACACATTTTATAAACCACTTTTCTGGGTTCCTGAGACCTCAAAACGTGGAGATCTGGTGCTATCTCAAATTCGAAAATTTTAGTGATTGCAGTAACCTCCCATTTTTTTAAAATTGTGATGGGGTTGGGGAGGTTAATAAATTGGGTGTCATATACCTCGAATTTTTACGAAACAGATTTATTTTCAACTTATTTTTGTGTACCTAAAACGGGTAAAAAAGGTATTTTACCTTAAATCCGGTCCCTACTTATGACTTATGAGTCTTCACCTTAAACCAACCCCTAGGTTACTAGCAACGCGCAACGCCTCGATTTTTCTGTAATTCGAAGTCATTTCCACTAATTTTTCGACCCCCTTTACGATATGTGAAACTTCAAAAAACTAAATTTACCCCTGCCACTCCTTTTTCGTGTAATTTTCGCTAGCTAACTGCAGTTAATTTTCACCACCCTTGACTTTTCAACCCCTTTCACAATTTTTCAACCCCCCGAGCGTTAATTTTGTAAAATTCGCTCAATTTTGTCTTTTCTCGGTACCAAATTTTACTCATTTGGATTTATGTTTGGTTTTTTCACTTTTTCGACCCCCTTCGCAATATTTCAACTTCCCAAAAGCTAGATTTGCATAATTGGCTTATTTTCCTGTTATTTTCTGTAATTTTACTTCACTATGATTAATTCTCATCCCCTTTAACTTTTCATTTCTTCGATACCATAGTGTAAGGCTGTAACAACTCAAAAAATGCCAATTCCGAGGTGAACCGGACACAAAAACAGTGTACTTTAGATCTACTAGGTGCTGTAAAGAAGCAACTCTTATTTTAAAAATTGGCCACCAAATGGTTCAATTTACTTTATGGAATTGTAGTAGAGTTATAGTCTTTTTTTAACCTCCCCAACTCCAACAAAATTTTAAAAAAATGGGAGGTTACTGCAATCACTAAAATTTTCGAATTCGAGATAGCACCAGATCTTCACGTTTTGAGGTCTCAGGAACCCAAAAAAGCGGTTTTCAAAATGTGTCTGTGTGTGTGTACGTACGTATGTACGTACGTATGTACGTACGTACGTTTGTAAACACGCCACAGCCAAAACTACTAGACCGATTTGTCTGAAATTTGGTGCGTAGGCATCTCATAACCCAACTTAGATCTGAAAAGCTTTTGGAGCCAATCGTGCAACTAGAAATGCCATTTTGGCACATCAACTTTTAAATTTTAAATGCAAACCCCCATTTTTCACGTCACGATAGGAAAGGCCTTCAAATTCTGCTTCTAAAAATGCATTCATTCTTAGTGCCCTTTTGACCAAAAATTTAAAAAAAAATGATTTTTAGCGGACTTTTAAATCGCGGTACAGCCCAAGCCCCTGAACCGATTTGGCTGAAATTTTGCACATAGACATTGTATTGCACGTCGAAGAGCTGAACAAATTTTGGATTCAATCGGCCCACGGAAAGTGCCGTTTTGGCACACCAATTTCCAACTTTAAAATTATTCACTCATTTAACCATCCAAAACAAGTTTTTGAAAGATTTATTGTCACAATCAGAAAGGTCTTCAAATTCTGGTTTTAAATAAGACAAAATTCGTTCGCATTTAGTGCTCTTTGGGTCAAAAAATCGAAATTTTGTAGTACCACTAAAGATACATTATAGCCCAGATTAGTGAATCGATTTGGCTGAAATTTGCTACATGGAGATTGGGTGACCCGTTAAAGACCTGAAAGGCTTTTGGAAGCAATTGGTCCACGGGAAGTGCCATTTAAGCATATCAACTTTAAATTTTAAAGCAAGGCCTCCTTTTTTATGTCGCCATTAGAAAGACGATCAAATTCTGGTTCTAAAAATGTATTCACAGTTTCTGCCATTTCAGTGGAAAATAGAGAAAAAATTCTTTCTCATTAAAAGGGAGCGGGCTGACAGTGGATGACAAATTCTGTTGAATTGACTACTATCTACACAGAATACAAAGATCCACGCGATGGGGAGGTTCCAGCCGCTTCTCTGCTGCATTTTTTTTAAATACGATTATCTCAAAATGATCAATCAGGAGTTGTTACAGTATTGTACTGTGGTATCGCCCCCTACAATTACAATTTTTCAACCCCCTGAGTGTTAACTTTGCAAAATTCGCGTAATTTTAATTTTAATTTAACTAAACTTATTTGGATTCAGTTTACTCTTCACAATTTCATGTTATATTTTGTAATTCTGCTTCATCTCTCTAACTTTTCATCGTTCTTCGCCATTTTTCAACCCTCTGAGCGTTAATTTTGTAAAATTCGGCAAATTTTGTTATCAACATGCTTGCTTCTTTCCTTGTAACTTTCCATATCTTCTTCTTTTTCTGTTTTTAGCCACCTTTCTCTCGCGCTGTTCTTACTTTCTACTGCTTGCTTACATTCCCTATCAAATCATTAATTTTTCTTTAAATTTTCTGTACCTAAACCCTACTTCTGTCTCTGTGACTTTGTTATTCCTTCCTTCATTTTCCTCCAATTTTCTTCGATACCATGACCTTCAAACTGCATTCTTTTACTTATTTCTTCTCTATATTTTTCTTGTGCATCTTCTTCCAATTTCGCTAAATTCCGCTTTCTATTTGTCCTTCTCTTTAATTTCCCTTGTGCTTTGATCTTGCACTTGGCTATTACTAGAAAATACTTCTCCCAGGCATCATCCATTATCTTTCATATCTTTCTTGGCTTACAATCCAGCCTTATACCTGCCGCTTCTTGCATTTTTCCTGCTTCCAGTAGGGTTCTGACATCTCATGATCCTATTCTTATCCTCATTATTTCTATTCTTTCTCTTTTTTGTTGTCTTTTTCACTATATTTCTGTTCCGATTCCTATTCATTGCAGTCGTCCCCTGTTTTATCCGCGCCCCTGCCTCTTCACTTAGTTTTTTGGCTCATTACTGGAAAAATTATCAAAATGTAAAAACAAATGGATTTTGTAAAGTTAAAGGTCCACAAATGACTGTCAGGAACGTTAACCTCCGAGACTTCAAAGTAGGTAAGGACTTATGCTTTAACTTGAAATGTCTGAATCTGCACAATCGATTACACAGCTAAAAAATGCAGCAGAGAAGCGGCTGGAACCTCCCCATCGCGTGGGTCTTTGTATTCTGTGTAGATAGTAGTCAATTCAACAAACATTTTTTTATGCTTTTCGTCTGTGGCTATAAGTTCGCAATTTTCTGACAAATACCGACATTACCTCGAACAGCACCCATCACATTTGACAATATGTTCCTTTTAAGGTTAACATTTTGCCACATTTTTGACAATAACTGCCACTTTGTCATCCACTGTCAACCCGCTCCCTTTTAATGAGAAAGAATTTATTCTCTATTTTCCACTGAAGTGGCAGAAACTGTGAATACATTTTTAGAACCAGAATTTGATCATCTTTCTAATGGCGACGTATAAAAAGAGGTCTTGTATTTAAAATTTTAAGTTGATATGCCTAAATGGCACTTCCCGTTTACCAATTGCTTCCAAAAGCCTTTCAGGTCTTCAACGGGTCACCCAATCTCCATGTACCAAATTTGAGTCAAATCGATTCAGTAGTTTGGGCCATAATGTGTTTTTAGTGTTATTACAAAATTTAATTTTTTCTACCCAAAGGGCAGTAAATGCGAATGAATGTTGTCTTACTTAGAACAAGTATTTGAAGGCCTTCCTGACGCTGGCAATAAATTTTAAAAAAAGTTGTTTAGGATGGTAAAATGGGAGTATATTTAAAATTGAAAATTGATGTGCCAAAACGGCACTTTCCGTGGGTCGATTGCCTCCAAACTTGTTTCAGCTCTTCGACGTTATAATACAGTCTCCATGTACAAAATTTCAGCCAAATCGACCCAGAGGTTTCGGCTGTATCGTGTTTTTAAAGTACCTTAACAATCCCGAATATTTCAATTTTTGTCAAAAAGGCACTAAGAGTGAATACATTTTTAGAAGCAGAATTTGAAGGCCTTTCTTATAGTGACGTGAAAAGTGGGGGTTTCCATTTAAAATTTAAAAGTTGATGTGCCAAAATGGCATTTCCGGTTGCACGATTGGCTCCAAAAGCTTTTCAGATCTAAGTTGGGTTATGAGATGCCTACGTACCAAATTTCAGCCAAATCGGTCTAGTAGTTTTGGCTGTGGCGTGTTTACAAACGTACGTACGTACGTACGTACGAACATACACACAGACACATTTTAAAAACCACTTTTTTAGGTCCCTAAGACCTCAAAACGTGAAGATCTGGTGTTATTTCGAATTCGAAAATTTTAGTGATTGCAGTAACCTCCCATTTTTTTTAAATTGTGAAGTGGAGGGGGGAGGTTAATAAAGTTACCAAATCTAGTAACTTTTACCGACCGTGAGTGCTCATAGAGTGAAGTCTGGTTTCTGAGGCAATAATTCGTTCAACGACAATGCTCTGCGCGACAATGTGACAATGACATTTCATCCGTTTCTTATTTTTCTCATTTCATGCAAGTTTCTGTTTTTTTGCAAATGTGCCACCTTCGAAAACGTAAAAATCCAACTAATAGACACTCGGCTAAAACCTGAAGAAATCCGCAAACTTAAATCAACCCGAAACGCCCAGAAACTGATTACCATCGCCTCCGGCAACAATTTGGCCGACCACATCCAGGAATTCACGTCTTTTGAAACTGTGAAAATCCAAGACCAAATTATCCAAGAACTAACCCCATTCTCCATCGCCTTTCTAGCCCAAACAACCGATATTTCAATAAGAAACTGCGGAGTAAAAACCATCCATCCGAAAGCTTTCTGGAAACTCCCTGCCTTGAAAAACTTGGACCTTTCCAGAAACCTTCTGAAGCATTTAGGAAAACAGTCATTTTCTTCACTGGTTTTTCGAAGTCTTCGCTTGAGCTTCAATGAAATATCTACAATTGAAGCAGAAGCATTTTCCTCGGCAAGCATCTCAATTGTTCGTCTGGACCACAACAATATCACCAATTGGGACTACAAATGGTTCGAAAACGCGACTATACAAGGCTTCTCGATCAGCCACAACCATTTGAAGGAAATACCAGAAAACGCCTTATTGTTCTGGGCCAATAATTTACCGTCACGTTTTCGCAAAACTCACAGTCAATTGGTGGATTTCAGCTTCAACAAAATCCAGGAAATTCACCCGACGGCCTTCTATGGAGTTTGCATGGTCAATGAAATAAACTTGCGGGGAAATCTTATTAAAAAATTGGTTCCTGGAGTCTTCGACTTGACGTGCAAAATCGGGCAGCTGAACCTAGAGGAGAATTTGCTCAAAGAAATTGACGCAGAGATCTTCATGAATACGTACATTAAATCTATGAAATTGAGGAAGAATTGGCTTAAGTGTGTTCCTCCGATAATTCAATACGTCACCGAAGTTTACTCGATTGACTTTAGGGCTAATCCTGTGACTTGCGAGTGTTTGGAGAGCTGGAAGAAGTGGAGGGCTGGGACTGTTTTGAGTTTTCCTGTGGTTGGGTTGAGGGAATTGGAGAGAAATTGTAGTGCATTTTGATTTGTGGTATCGCATCTTCGAATTGATACATCAAGTTTTAAATTCGATTTTGACAATTTTTTTTTCTGTTAAATTCGGAGCAAAGGTGTTTCTAGAACTTTGAACTCATTTTTTGCGATCCTGTGATAATCACAAACTATTTCCCATCGTCTCGGCCATTCTCTTTTACTATTAATGAGAAACTATGAATTATTAAACAAATTATTCTAAGACTGCTCTAGTGTGGGATAAAAACTTTTTATTAATTCAATTAATCAGGTGTGGAGAACGTCGTAAAGCGTATGTTGGCAATAAAACTGAATTGATTTTCCTCGCATTTTCCGGTTGGCAGACTCAAATTTCCATATATCAAATTGTACTGGTTCGAATCCTACTCTATTGGTTTGTTATTGGTTTTTGAAGAAAGAAAAAATCAAGTTGAAATTGGCCGAAGTTGTAGCTTGAACCATTCTATTGAACATACTAAAAGTCCCCTAGGATGGGGTGTGATCAAGACAAAGCTATGTACCTACAGTTTTTGTTAAATTTGCAAATATCTCATGAAATATTGATTCTGTCGAAAAAAAATCGCCATATAACCAATTTAAGAGCGTAAAGTTCTTTGGAAAAAAGTTTATATAAATTTTTTACTGACACTAATCGCTACGTCGGCGGTTACTTTTTCGATAAAATCAATATTTCATGATATATTTAACAAAAACTGTACTTCTTCGCCATGATGGTGGCTCGAGCTCACACCCCATGCTTGGCGACTTAGTTTTAACCCTTCTACACGCAAAAAACGAATATCGAGGAATCTCGCAAATTATGTCAAAAAAACTGGCTAAATTTGTACATTATCCGTTTCAAGGAGATTGTTAGATGGACCCCTTACGAAACCACAGACATCGTTTTGAATAGAAATTATGATTTTTTTCTCAATGCATTTAAAGATGTGTATTCTGATGAAACATGTAAACTTTATCTAAAATTTAATTGTTATGAAACCGTTACGAAAAAACAAGACTTTCTACTTAAAATTCAGGTTTAGACTAAATTACGTGACACGAAGAACAATGCAATTTCGTACAATGATCAATATAATAAAATCCTGGAAAAATCTCATTATTGTCCGCAAATCAGTGGAAGTCGCATGAATTCTAATCTCGTTACGTAAATCTGTTAAGAAATTGAATTACGCCGAGGATCCTCGTGCTCGTGACAATTTATAAACATCGTTTTGTTAGTTTTTCATTTAATTAACCGGTTAATTAACCGTTAGATCTCGCCTACATAGCGCAAATACGTTCAGGGGTTTAATTGAGAAAGTTGCTTGTTGTTTTGACGGATTAATTATTTTCATCGAAAATCGTAGAAAAATCGCCGGTTTTAGAGGCTATGCGGGGAAAGTTACAACACGAACGAGATTCTTATTGCCGGAATTAAATTGTTATAAAATTAATTATGTAATTTTATTACCGACACCTGTTAGCTTTGTTTTGTCAGAAAATTATTAAACCTCGGACTCGCCTCCGGAAATATTTATATTACAGTAGATAGCTTTTTGAAATGTTGGTTTACGAGATTTCTAAAAGTTAAAAAAACGAGCATGAAAAAAATTTCTGCATTTTTCCTCTTCTACGCTGAGTGAAGATTATCCTGGTTGTCAGGGGTCCTTCTGAGCATAACATAAATTGCACTAGATTTAGACAGGACTCTTGAGTTTCTTCGATAAGGGTTTTTGTGTGGAAAAGTCTTCCTACTCTTTAAGACTAAAAATCAAAATTTTTCTCTAGAACAAACTTAGATTATGTTATTATGGTTTTATGAGTCCTTTCTTGTTTCACATGCAGGTACTATCACTGAAACAATGTACCAATTAGTTGGCAAAGAAACGCAGAACCTTGAAGTTCCAGCCCCCCATTTTTCCACAATAGATATTGCACTTAAGACAAGCTGATGACCCCCAAGATGACCATAAATGAAACGGCCACGTAATAATAACCTTTTTCGCAAGATTTATTACCAACGCCTTAAAGGAACATTTAAATATGAGCGCGCCATCAAAATAAAAAAATCCGATTTTTTTCCAAACTCGTTTGCGAGCAAACACAGATACGAACAAATTACCCACAATTCAATTATCGGTAAATTAATAGCAGATATGCAAATTCAACAATAATTATTAGTTTATCGCCTTTCAATATCGTCAGGGTTAACTGGCGGATTATAAAGGCATTTCCCGTTTTCGTTGCGATTTGTCCTGGTTTTGCAGTTTTAAACCACTTTCTTTGAATTATGCAAAAGCTTTCCTTTTACGGGTAGCTAACGTTGGAAAAAAATATCTTATCTGATTTATTGTGCATTCGTTCAATTTCCATTGTCTACTCCACATAGAATAACCCTGGTTTTAGAAATTTAATCGTGTGATAAATCGATCAAATTAATTAAATGATTATCAAAATATGTATACAAAGTGGATGATAGGGGTCAGCTGCAGCTACTGTTAACGATGGTTTTGAGTGACGTTTATTATTGTTGCTGGGGGAGAAAAGGATAAAATGGAATTATCGTCGTCTAAAAGGCTTCTTTGAAAGCCGTTTTTAGCGAGACGGATTAGTCGTAATTTGAGGTAGCGGAAAAATTGCGCTCGCTAATGACCGTCAGTCTAGGGAATTTCGTTTTAAATTTGCCTAGAAACGGTTGCTGTATTGTAAATTTTAATAATTTTAAATCTGAACGTTGGTAGCTCCGACAGAATTTCCTCCAGTTTGTTAAATTTCGGTTGACGATCATGCAAACTGCGAATAGGGGTTGGTCGTTTGCAATATGGCAACGTCGCATTTCTGCTACCTGGTCAACTGCAGCATTTGCCTTAAGAGAAACGGTTGGTGTGCTGCAAATTTTAGTAATTTTAAATCTGCACGTTGGTAGCTCCGACAGAATTTCCTCCAGTTTGTTAAATTTCGGTTAACGATCATGCAAACTGCGAATAGGGGTTGGTCGTTTGCAATATGGCAACGTCGCATTCCTGCTACCTGGTCAAGTGAAGCATTTGCCTTAAGAGAAACGGTTGGTGTGCTGCAAATTTTAGTAATTTTAAATCTGCACGTTGGTAGCTCCGACAGAATTTCCTCCAGTTTGTTAAATTTCGGTTAACGATCATGCAAACTGCGAATAGGGGTTGGTCGTTTGCAATATGGCAACGTCGCATTCCTGCTACCTGGTCAAGTGAAGCATTTGCCTTAAGAGAAACGGTTGGTGTGCTGCAAATTTTAGTAATTTTAAATCTGCACGTTGGTAGCTCCGACAGAATTTCCTCCAGTTTGTTAAATTTCGGTTCACGATCATGCAAACTGCGAATAGGGGTCGGTCGTTTGAAATATGGCAACGTCGCATTCCTGCTACCTGGTCATGTGAAGCATTTGCCTTAAGAGAAACGGTTGGTGTGCTGTAAATTTTAGTAATTTTACAATTGCACGTTGGTAGCTCCGACAGAATTTCCTCCAGTTTGTTAAATTTCGGTTGACGATCATGCAAACAGCGAATAGGGGTTGGTCGTTTGCAATATGGCAACGTCGCATTTCTGCTACCTGGTCAACTGCAGCATTTGCCTTAAGAGAAACGGTTGGTGTGCTGCAAATTTTAGTAATTTTAAATCTGCACGTTGGTAGCTCCGACAGAATTTCCTCCAGTTTGTTAAATTTCGGTTGACGATCATGCAAACTGCGAATAGGGGTCGGTCGTTGGAAATATGGCAACGTCGCGTTCCTGCTACCTGGTCAAGTGAAGCATTTGCCTTAAGAGAAACGGTTGGTGTGCTGTAAATTTTAGTAATTTTACAATTGCACGTTGGTAGCTCCGACAGAATTTCCTCCAGTTTGTTAAATTTCGGTTGACGATCATGCAAACTGCGAATAGGGGTTGGTCGTTTGCAATATGGCAACGTCGCATTCCTGCTACCTGGTCAAGTGAAGCATTTGCCTTAAGAGAAACGGTTGGTGTGCTGCAAATTTTAGTAATTTTAAATCTGCACGTTGGTAGCTCCGACAGAATTTCCTCCAGTTTGTTAAATTTCGGTTGACGATCATGCAAACTGCGAATAGGGGTCGGTCGTTGGAAATATGGCAACGTCGCGTTCCTGCTACCTGGTCAAGTGAAGCATTTGCCTTAAGAGAAACGGTTGCTGTGCTGTAAATTTTAGTAATTTTAAATCTGCACGTTGGTAGCTCCGACAGAATTTCCTCCAGTTTGTTAAATTTCGGTTGACGATCATGCAAACTGCGAATAGGGGTCGGTCGTTTGAAATATGGCAACGTCGCATTCCTGCTACCTGGTCAAGTGAAGCATTTGCCTTAAGAGAAACGGTTGCTGTGCTGTAAATTTTAGTAATTTTAAATCTGCACGTTGGTAGCTCCGACAGAATTTCCTCCAGTCTGTTAAATTTCGGTTCACGATCATGCAAACTGCGAATAGGGGTCGGTCGTTTAAAATATGGCAACGTCGCATTCCTGCTACCTGGTCAAGTGAAGCATTTGCCTTAAGAGAAACGGTTGGTGTGCTGCAAATTTTAGTAATTTTAAATCTGCACGTTGGTAGCTCCGACAGAATTTCCTCCAGTTTGTTAAATTTCGGTTCACGATCATGCAAACTGCGAATAGGGGTCGGTCGTTTGAAATATGGCAACGTCGCATTCCTGCTACCTGGTCAAGTGAAGCATTTGCCTTAAGAGAAACGGTTGGTGTGCTGTAAATTTTAGTAATTTTACAATTGCACGTTGGTAGCTCCGACAGAATTTCCTCCAGTTTGTTAAATTTCGGTTAACGATCATGCAAACTGCGAATAGGGGTTGGTCGTTTGCAATATGGCAACGTCGCATTCCTGCTACCTGGTCAAGTGAAGCATTTGCCTTAAGAGAAACGGTTGGTGTGCTGCAAATTTTAGTAATTTTAAATCTGCACGTTGGTAGCTCCGACAGAATTTCCTCCAGTCTGTTAAATTTCGGTTCACGATCATGCAAACTGCGAATAGGGGTCGGTCGTTTGAAATATGGCAACGTCGCATTCCTGCTACCTGGTCATGTGAAGCATTTGCCTTAAGAGAAACGGTTGGTGTGCTGTAAATTTTAGTAATTTTACAATTGCACGTTGGTAGCTCCGACAGAATTTCCTCCAGTTTGTTAAATTTCGGTTGACGATCATGAAAACTGCGAATAGGGGTTGGTCGTTTGCAATATGGCAACGTCGCATTCCTGCTACCTGGTCAAGTGAAGCATTTGCCTTAAGAGAAACGGTTGGTGTGCTGCAAATTTTAGTAATTTTAAATCTGCACGTTGGTAGCTCCGACAGAATTTCCTCCAGTTTGTTAAATTTCGGTTGACGATCATGCAAACTGCGAATAGGGGTCGGTCGTTTGAAATATGGCAACGTCGCATTCCTGCTACCTGGTCAAGTGAAGCATTTGCCTTAAGAGAAACGGTTGCTGTGCTGTAAATTTTAGTAATTTTAAATCTGCACGTTGGTAGCTCCGACAGAATTTCCTCCAGTTTGTTAAATTTCGGTTGACGATCATGCAAACTGCGAATAGGGGTCGGTCGTTTGAAATATGGCAACGTCGCATTCCTGCTACCTGGTCAAGTGAAGCATTTGCCTTAAGAGAAACGGTTGCTGTGCTGTAAATTTTAGTAATTTTAAATCTGTACGTTGGTAGCTCTGACAGAATTTCCTCCAGTTTGTTAAATTTCGGTTAACGATCATGCAAACTGCGAATAGGGGTCGGTCGTTTGAAATATGGCAACGTCGCATTCCTGAAATGTTAATCCTGAAATAAAATTAAAATATTTCGGGGGTGGATTCTACAAGATCCTATAAATATGTGTGACTTCATGTGGCACTTAAAATTCGATTTTAATTTATTAAATTAAGAAGTTTTCACAGACTATCTAACATCTATGAGGATCATCAAATTACCTACTTATTAGAATCTTTAAGTCAAATTTTCTCAAAAACGGTTTGTCCTACAGTGTTACAACAATAGCTGCTTTTTAAAGTAATTTTAGTCACTCAATAGAAAAATAACACAAAAAAAGATAATGTGCAAAAATTTGTCGATGTTCAAACGGAATTGAATAAAAATAAAATTTTAGGCGCCCCATTCAGAGGGCCGTAGTGCGTAGTCCCCTTGGAGCGATTTCCGGACATGTTTATAAGAACTTTTTCTGATATTTTACGATGTAGAAATATTTCAATGTTATTTCCGGACACCCTGTATTTTGATAGTTTTAAATAGTTTCAGTAATTGTTCGTCTTTCAAATTATATTTAAAACCGGTTATTTCCATATTTTGTGGCCATCTGTTGCTGACCTAAGCAATATAGGTCAACAAGGTCAACTTATCTTTTTCATAGTGCATTAAATTCTCTACAAAAGTGGACTCAACTAAAGCCGACAAGTCAGTCGTTTCGTCCGTACGAGCCATTGCAATTTAACATCCGAGACTCGGAAACGTGATTTTTTTAAAAATTGCTTTTCGGCTTCTTTCAGCACTAAAAATTTGAAAAAAAGTATACCTTAACCTTGAAGAATGTTTACCCTTTAAATGCACTATAAAATTCACATTGTGACCTTCATAAGCACGTTTAAACTGTTCAAGAAATCAAAATATTAACACACACCAGAAGGAATGTGACGTTGCCATGTTGCCATTTTTCAAACGACCGATGCCTATCGAAAATTAGCGAAAATTATAATTTCATCGTTTCTATAAGAACTTTTGTATGATTAGTTTAGCAACAATGCGCATAAAACGTTATATTTGATTAGCAATTTTTTATGCATTGCAATGCAAATAATGACATAATTTCTAACGGGTCCCCCACAAGGACGCTTCCTCGTCCCCATTCTATTCACACGATTGTATAATTTACAGGAAAACATGAGACTGTAATTGGAAGCCACAGGTATTTGTGTTCTTGTTGGACAGTTATCAATACTCATGCATCAGATTCCTCAAAAATAATCCAAAATCCGTTATTCAATTAAAACTGCATTGTTTGCGTCTCAGCCACATGCTCTCCTCATTTTTCTCATTAAGTAAAATTTTCAACTCCAATTGATATCAATCTGGCAATTAGCATAACTAAAATTCGTCTCGCTTTTACCTTACGTATAAGGTTAGAAAGTAATTTGTCGAATAATTAAATTATCCACGAAACCTTGAAAGGTGGGTGTATTGTGTCCGAAAACGACGCGAGAGGTATTGTTGTACAATGAACCGAGGCCGGATTAAATATGAAATTGATTGGAATCGTTTGGAAGAAACACTCGCATTTTTTATAGAAATTGAAAGTATGTAAACAAGACATCGACCAGAAATGCTAACGAAAGTGAAAACTCGCCTTATACGGAAATTATGCAGAGTACGACGGAGGACGTGCTCGCAGGGGATCTTCTTTATCTAATTTCGTATTTAAATTGGCGGAACGTTGTTTTTGAAGCGGAATTGAATGTCAACTTTTCGGCTGACATGTGACCTGGGGACGATAACATCGTCTGGGGAGTTAAACATTTGTCGGTTTTGCTGCTGAACGCAGTTTCTACATTATACCTAATCCAGTTTTCCAGTTATATACATTTTCCAAACTTTCAATGTTTCTTCTTTTCAAAAACTACCTAAACTTTCAAAAATCTATCTTTTATAAATTTATAATTTAGACATGTGGGTACCTTTCTTTTAAAAGTCATCCTGATGCCCCAACTTTCCTTATTTAATACAACAACTCAACGTAGCCAAAAAATGCGGTGTTGTTATACTCTGTCCGGGATCCACACGACCAAGATTCACCCAATTGTTGACAACAATGATTCGCCATGGAAATAGGGTGAATCTTGGTCGTGCGGATCCCGGACAGACCATAGCCAGAGAATGCGGTGTTGCCAGACTGCGCTTCTTGGCGGTGAATTCGAATAATCTTATTTTTAAATTCTTTTTTACCAATTTTTTGTTTTCAACAACTAAACTTCGAAAAATCTATCTCTCACAATTTTGATGGGTAGGTGAATTTCTTTTAAAATTCATCCTGGTGCCCGAACTTTCCTTAATTAATATAACAACGAAACGTAGCCAAAAAATGTGATATTGTTAGATTGTGTATTTCATAGCCAGGGAATGCGGTGTTGCCAGATTGAGCTTTTTGGCGGTGAATTCGAAGAATCTTATTTTTCAATTTTCTCCTTCTAACCAGAGCCTTTTTAACGACCGAATTGGTCTATACACCTTAATCGATCAATGTACCATTTTCTTTTATTGTATGTTTTATAAAATCCTGTCTAAACCCAGTGCGATTTAGCTTTGCACGTAATTATCTGATTCAAGAAGATTCTCAGAAGCACCCCTTTCAGAACCAGGAAACATCGTCTGTGTTCCGAACACAAAATGAAATGTTAAATTGCTGTAGTCGTGCGAGAAAGATTTAACTGAATGCAGCGAGAACAAATTAACACTGAAAAAGAAACAGATGGTGGATATTTCTCGAGAAATGACGCCATTATCCTCACACCGACAGAAGGAAGCAGGAAGCCCAAATTGTTTACCGCTTTTTTGCCTGAATAATTTATAATAAAAACTACCACTTAATACTTTTTATTGTACTTTAAAACTGAGGGATATATGCATTAATGCATCAAAAAAGCCATAAAACTGGCGATGAATTAAACAGACTATAATCTCATGCCCTGCTATTAAAAGCAATTTACATCACGGAAAAGTCGGCATCGCAATATGAATTTTTCACAAATAAACACATTTTAATTCCCTTTCAAAAGCAAACAAATCCAGTGTCTGCTTTGAAGCCGCTTTATTACGCAAAAACAAAACGAATTGTATAAAGCTAGTCCCGTTTTTCAGAAAACTGCTGTTAGTCCTACTGCCTTGTTAGAAAGCTCATTAGTGGCAGTGAAAGGTTTAAAAAAAAAATCTGTTGAAGATCGCTCCGAAAACGTCTTTTCGATTTATGGCTGTACTGTTATTTCTGCATCTCAGTTGAAAAAGTTGGGACGAGGAAATGGAATTACTGCATATACGAGACTGAAGATCATTTCCATAACCGTTTCAGTTGACCTCATCGTCTGCAACTGTTTTTTCTGATCGGTCTTGATTTATGACTTCTGATTTAATAAAGCGCTGTCCGAGATGTTGACATGTCTAATTGCTTATTGATTTCTGCTTGGAGATGATTTGTGGCGTAATAAAGCCTCTTGGTTTTTTCTGTCGGTCTCAGACAACTGGTTACGTCTAATAATCCGGAAACATGGTTGTGCACAAGAAATTTAAGGGTTGAAACTGGAAATTTCTTCTGAAATACTGTTGATTTATTTATGAACAACCGAAATAAGTAAACAGGTACGCAAGATGTTACGCAACACCATAGAAATAAAATCATCCTTGTAAGTCATAAAGAGATGAAATCATGAGGGGTTGAAAACATGAATGTCTAAATAATCGCAATTTTTCAACGAATTGGATTAAGGTGGTGAAATTGAAAATACAACTTTCTTTAGAGCATGTGGGGGTGGTGAAATAGGGGGTTAGAGTTTAGGGGTTGAAGCCCTGTAGTTTGACAGAGAGACGCAAAGAAACGGAGAATTGTATCGTGGAAAAAGAAAGAGAGAATTTAGAGATGGAAACTCGAATTTTTACTGAATAATGTAACTTTACCATTTTCACACTTTCTAAATATTAATTTCCACCCCTTTTGACTCTTAAATAAAATCTGCGCCCGATTCCACCAGTAATTCATCAATATGATTAACAATCTAGTTTTGATGTGCATCTTCCGGTGGCTTTTACAACTATTTCTATATCGCCAATATTATAAAATCTTTGCGTTTTAGGGTCCTGTGAACCAAAAAAGCGGTCTTTATATGTCTTTAAACACGCTATACATATGCACATTGTATAATCCAGGGGAGAACTGTTTATATTTTGGGCGAAATCAACCCATCACGCGGTAAGTGCCATTTTGAGACATCAACTTCAAAATTTTAAATGCAAACCCTCATTTTTCACATCACCATAGGAAAGCTTTTCAAATTCTGCTTCAAAAAATGTATTAACAATTAAATGTCCTACTAATTTTTATTTGAAATTGCAATTTTCTGATTTTTTTGAATAACTTAGGAACGAATCAAGATATCGGGGAATTCTCTTCAGATTTTTAATCACAAGAAACTAGCACAACTTTTCTCTAATTTAACCAACTCCGCATCTCTTACCGTTTAGCATAGTGAAAAAGGAACCACCCTGTATGCTGTCGGGGACTTTTTGGTAACTCTTTACGTATTCTGTTATACAGGCTGTACTCGAATTCGACCACGAAAAAATTTCATTAAAAACAATTATAAAATTTTTTCGATTTCCACTTCAAAAGGGAGCTGCAGCCCCCTAAAAATGGGGTTATGTTTGAGTTATTTGAGGATAACTTTTGTACCGTTTAAGCTAGCACAACCAAATTTTGGTCACTTATTTATTTTATTGGATAGAAGAATCTCCTATAATTCTACCAAAATCGAACGAAGAGAACGCGGATATTCTTGCCTACCATGACGTTAATTATTTCAAACTTTTTTCTAAAACATTAAAAAAATTAATTGCTGCAACTTTCATAAAGCTTGTTTAAAAAGTGAGCTTTCCTGGCTCTTTCATTTTTTCCCGAGTTTTTTCCATACGGAACTTCGTTTTGGAAAAAAATTAAAGCAAATGCAAGCATGCAACATATTTTGAGAAAAATCAGCCAAATCGCCATATATCGGGTGTCCCAAAAAAAACCGGACAAAATATTTTTGGGGATAAGCCAGCCATTTCTTAACGGATTTGGATGAACGTGGTCTTAAATTAAAGTTAAGGAATCAGACTTTCAAACTCTCTAAGAAACTACGACAGATGGCGCTGTCGTAGTCTCGTAGTATTCCTGTTACCAGTTGTTTTTAAGGCTTATTTTAAGTGCGTGGGGATTGGTGAAAAAATAACCAATCGATATGAGACTCAGAAATCCTTGAAGATCGTTCTTTTGTCTTCAAAAATCTTTTTTCAAAAGTTGATTTGGTTTACGCATTAACTTTAAGTGATTTTTTGAAAAAATGAGTTTTCCCTTATTTTCACGCTATTATAATATGACTAAAGCAACAGTGATGCAAAAACAGCTTAATTTTCAGTAATAGCTCTCCAATTTGGCCCTCATTGGCAGTCGCCTCTGTTTTCATCAAATGCGATAATTTATAACCAAAAACTATGCTGTTTGTGCTTCACTAACTTCACTCATCAATTATTAGGGCGTAAAAAGACATATTTTTAAAAAATCGCAGAAGATGAATGCGTAAACCAAATCGACTTTTGAAAAAAGATTTTTGCAGAAAAAGGAACAATCTTCAAGGCCATTTGAGTTACATAATGATTGGTTCTTGTCTGACCAATCCCCAAACACCTCAAAAAGCCTTAAAAATAAGTATCAATGGCAGCGCCATCTGTCATAGTTTCTTGCACGATTCGCAAGCTTGATTCTTTAGCTTGAATTTAAGACGAGGTTCATCCAAATCGGTTGAGAAATGGCTGACTTATTCCAAAATATATTTTGTCCGGTTTTTTTTGGGACACCCGATAGCTTCGATTGTTAAAGCAAAGAGGATCGTCGTGGTTTCAGTAATAAATAATAACACTAAGCTTATTTTCATGGGTTTCATTGATTGGAAATGGTTTTTAACCACAGTAACCACTTTTATGATAATCGAGGCTACGGATTTTGCCGGAAATTTGGAGTGCATCCTTGCTTTAGGTTTCGTTTTTCTCATACAAAAATGAAAGAGGCAAAAAAGTTCACTTTTTAAACAGATTTATTGAAAAACGAACCACATAATTTTTCCAGTGAATCAACAAAAAGTTTGGAAGAAATGAAGATCATGGTAGGCAAGGGTTCTCGTTGTTCGATTTTGGTAAAAGTATAAGAAATTATGTAGTATAATAAGCTAAATAAGTGACCTATATTTGGTTGTCGTAGCTTAAACGGTTCAGAAGTTATCCGCAAATAACTCAAACATAGCCCTACTTTTTGGGGCTGCAGTTCCCTTAGGAAGCGGAAATTTTTGACCAGAGAATATTCGTGGTGGATTTCGAGGACACCCTGTATCTTCAACCGTTTACTCAGCGTTCACGTTTTAAATTGCTAAAGAGGGGCTTTCGCAGACTTGCACACGACGAATAACTTGAGACGGTCTTAATAGGATTAGTGGTTGAGTTGTATTCAATTTTAATTTAAATTTAACATTTGGTTAGATAAAAGCAGTCCGTAAATTCGGGTAAAATCCTTTACATGCGTTTCACCAAAGGATCGCTGGTTGTATGTCGTGGAGCGCGCTAAATGGGCAAAGCGGTGTTTGGGAACCGAATTGAAATCTGGACGAGGCTTATTTATTGAATTGAAACCTTTCGAAAAATCTAATCGCCAAAAACATCAAATATTTGATATGTGGATTTCTAACGCCTCTCTTTGTTTCATTCCTAGCGGAACTATTGCCATTTTTCACATTAAATTAGATCAGCAAATAAAACTGTACCACCCATAAATATGTATGTAATGTGAATGTGTTACAGCCAATTAATGTTATAACGGAAGTAGTCTTGTCTTGGCGCCATTACTTATCTCTCCAATACAAGTCGGCGAAAATTTTATCCACCTAATATTTTTTGAAATTTTTTCTTAACACGCGACACCAACCTTTCTTTAATCATCCTGCTGGCAAGCCCCAAAACCTCTGGAACCGTTTACAACAAGTCAACTTTTTGCATTTCGGCCACTTTTGCACCCACAAAACTCGAATAAATTTTTCCTTCTCCAAAATAATTGCCCAATTAAACACCGTTACGGAAAAAAAGTAAAAAAATCGCACGCACTCTCTTCAGGAATCACACGCGGTTGCGAACGTCGCCGATTGATAAAGTCCCGACGGGTCTTCGCTTGGCAGTTGTCGGAATAGAACTCCACTGAACTCTACAGGTATCAGGGGGCTCCCACCACTTGTTGTTCCGTCTTTGTTGGGTGTGGGTTGCGCAATACGTGGGTCTTTGTCTCGGGCCCTGCTACACAAGGCTTCACTAAATGACGAGGTAACGGTATCGGTAATGTTTGTTTATATGCATTGACCAGTTTTTGTAATTAATCGAAACTGGGAGAGGGACCCATCGAGCTGATCTGGTTTGGCTCCGAGATCGATTTAACGAACCGACGAATCGATTTCTTCTTAAATTAATCGCGAATAACGGATGGAAACGCGAAATTAACGTGAAATTGACGTTGGAAAAGAAAATTTGAGTCGAATTGCACTAACCAGACAGTGTTGTCTGGTTAAAAGTAGCCAAGAAAATCAGACCAAAATCGACAAAAGTAAACGAAGATCAAAAACGAGAAAAAAGACCCTGAAGGATCCAAAAATACAAAAAAAAGATAAAGAATTAACGAACAAGAAAGATCAAATTAAACGAAAAATAACCAAAAAGAGCACGAGGAAGCCATAAAAGACCAAAAAGATCAAAAAATACCAAGGAAAACCAAGAACGGTCAAGACAGAAAAAGATCAAGAAAAAGCAAAGAAAGGGGGACCGAGATCCAAAAATACAAAAAAAGACAAGGAACGATCAAGAAAGACCTAATTAAACGAAAAATAAACAAAAAGGGCAAGAGGAAGCCAAAAAAGACCAAGAAAATCAAAACAGGAAGTCTAAGAGACACAAAAAAGGCAAAGATTAAGAAAAGCCAATCAAGGAAAACCAAGAACGGCCAAGAAAGAACAAAAAAAGACAAAAAAAGGGGAACCGAGACAGATCAAAAAAGCAAAAGGAGACAAAGAATGGCCAATAAAGACTAAAGGAAATCAAAAAAGACAAAGAAAAGTAGCCAAGAAGATTAAAAAAAAACAAAAAGCACATAAGTAAACGAAGATCAAAAACGAGAGAAAAGACCAAGGTGGACCCAAAAATACAAAAAAAAGATAAAGAACGAGCACGAAAGACCAAATTAAACGAAAAATAACCAAAAACGGCAAGAGAAAGTCAAAAAATACCAAAAAGGTCAAAAGCCAAGAAACACAGAAGAAAATCAAGAAAAAACAAAAAAAGACAAAGGAAGAAGGACGGAGACAGAGACACAAAAGAGGCAAAGATTAAGAAAAGCCAGTCAAAGAAAACCAAGAACGGCTAAGAAAGACAGAAAAAGATCAAGAAAAAACAAAAAAAGACCAAGAAAAAACAAAAAAAGACAAAGAAAGGGGGATCGAGACAGACCAAAAAATCAGAAGGAGACAAAGAATGACCAATAAAGACTACAAAAATTACAAAGAAATCAAAAAAGACAAAGAAGACACCAAACAAAGACAGAAGGAGACCAACAAAACCAAAATAGACAAAGAAAGACCAGACGGACCGACGATTTGACTTTTTCTAAAATTAATAGCGAATAATGGTCGGAAAAGCAGAAGTAACATGAAATTAAACATTGACAATGTTGTCATAAAAGTCTCATTAGTGTAAAACTTAGAAAGGAAAGTCAAAAAAAATATCAAAAATCAAATTGTCAAAATAAAAAAGACAAAGAAAAACCCAAGAATTCAAAAAAGAGACAGATGAAATAAGACACAAGAAAGTCAAGAAATCTTAAAAACAACAAAAAGACCAAAATATTTAAAAGATCAGGGAAAAGACAAAAGGTGAAAGACTAAAAAACATCAAAAAAATACAAAGAAATTACAAAAATACTAGAAAAAACAAAAACACAAAAAGAGTCTAAAAAACAATACCAAAACAGACCAAATAAGACAAAAGAAGATCGATTTAACTATCTCACGAATCGATTTCTTCTAAAATTATATAATGGCCAAGAACGGTTAGAAACGTGAAATTAACGTTTCGCTGAAAATTTAATATTGGGAGAAACTTTAGACAAGAATATTTACGATGTCTAACAGATATACAGATAAACAACGCTACGACAATGTTGTTATAAAAGTTTTGTTGTGACTAGAAAGGAAAGTAACCAAATAGAACAAAAAAGACCAAAATGACAAAGAAATTAAGATCAAAAAAGAGCAAAAGACAAAAATACAGAAAAGATAGGTAAAGAACGACCAAGGAAGACCAAACTAAACGAAAAACGGGTTCTCTTATAAAATTTACAAAATCGTGGAAATTTTAATTCAATTCTGGGACGTTTTAGCCATATTTTACGATTTCTCACAACAAATTGAGATTGAGAACTAGGAATGAATCGGTGGGTGATATTAGGCAACACATTATTCAAGCAACGCTTTTTTGGTGGATAGCCTAGAGGATTTTTTTTTGTCTCTTAGTATAATTTTCTTATTCTACTTTCTTCTAGTATTATTTCTTTCTTATTCGATTTTTCTACTTTTCCTTTTTATTTTTCAGTGTTTTCATTTTCTTCAATAACAACTGTTGAGCAAAGCTGATGGTTAGATGCCTTCCTTTACAAGAGTGAGACTATCCAAGATCCACTTCAATATTAATTAAAAACACAAGAAAGACCAGATACAACAAAAAAAAATAGGTGGAAAGGCCTAGAAAGTCGAAAAATGACGAAAGAAGGAAAATGACAAGAACAGACATAAATAAAGCCAAGAAGACAAAAAAAGACGAAAAATCAAAAGATCAAAAAATAAAAAACAAATTAGATGCAAACAGACCCGTCCAGAAAGACAAAAAATGACCAACAGAAGACTGAAATAGGCCAAGATGGATCAAAAGACAAAAATCTAAAGAAAAAAAAAAGAAAAGAAAAAAAACGGGACCAAGAAATACAAAAGAAAGCCAAGAAAGACCAACAAGTTAAAAAAATAGCGAAGAGACACAAAAGACGAAGAATTACCAAAAAAGACAAGCAAAGCCCAAGAAAGACCGGCCTAGGACAACTAATAGAAAGGCCAAGAAAGACAGGAAAAATCAAGTAGGACCGAAAAAGAGTAAAAGACATCAAGAAGACACAAAAAATGAAAAAATGACCAGGCGAGACCAGAAAAGACCAAAAGAACCAAGAAAGATCAAAGAATACAGAAAAAATAAAAAACTAACAAACATAAAAATAGTGGCAGCAATAATTGTGATTTTTCATTTATCACCTTGTTCATAGAATTTCACGCTTGTTAGTGACGAGTTCAGCTCATCAAATACCAACTGCAGGAACAAAAAAAACCGTGCCGTTTTTATCTGTACTAAGGATTTGTTTAACAAAAGCAAAATTCTCTGGGAGGGGGCCAGGGAATTTTACACTACGAGCTCTCGAAAGTTAAAATTTTATTGTGTTTACAATGTTTGACGAATATCAAATGAGTAAATTGACCCAATAGTTTTAACCAAAAATGAAACGTTAGTTTTTTTGGAACACCCTTTAAAATTAGGTTAAGTATATTCCATTCGCGACCAAAACGGACGGCAGTAGGCTGTGGTTTGGTTTTTCAAAGTTGGTCACTATTTAGTAACTGAACTGTTGTCTCACTATATGGTCTCACTGAACCTTTTGGCCATGTTGTCACATTTGCATTTAATTGTTGATTTTGACAAAGAGTCATTCATTGTAGTTATTGAGACGCAGAAATGCCAAACTAGCGTCGAACAGAAAAAGCAGATCAGCAGTTGTTTGAAGCAAATCAAAGAAGATCGCCCAGATTTAAATGATGCAGATGTTCACAGGCGGGTGATATTTCTCTTTTTATGGAGGCGTTTTTATAATGTCACTTTTTAAGGTATAAAACAGTACCTAATAATGAAGACTTTGAGACAAGGACTACAAAATTTGAAACCTACAAGTGTTGGTAAAAGACCAAAATCTATGGAAGCGTAGAAGTGCCACATTTGTCTCTTTTTTTATTTCCAAATTATCAGAAAAAATATTGAAGAATTAGGTAATTTTTATTAGGAATCATACAAATCTTCATAGGGACCTACATGAAAGCAGTTTAGATATTACATTTTATTCTAAATCAAGCAAGGTACCTCATCTACAATCTTTGTAAACAATTTCCTTCAAATAAATAATTTCTTGTTTCCATTTTCTATCTTCAATCAGTTACAAAAATTAACTGAAGCACTTCAATCCACAAGTAAGTAGGTACCTACAAAGTTAAAAATGATCACAAATCCAACACCACAGGAGGCTGCATTGACCCCTAGGAAAAAGGCAGCTGACTGGGGCCTTGGAGTGCTCCGATTTACTTCAAACTTGCACCATGGCTCCTGCCAGCCACGCGTTACATGAAGTCCGTTTTCCAAAAACATCCTTACGTGGGTATGCGTATCACGAAGGCATAAAACCATTGCGTCTTTCGTCAGTCTTCAGTAAAAGGAGAATTCTCAGATCTTTAAGCACTTCTTCGACATTATTAGACTCTCTGCCACTTGGCAACATGCATCAATTTTGAAGATGACATCGCAATTTGACAAATGTCATAAATACTATACCCAGTGAATTCTGTCACCCTAACAAAGCCTACTGCCGTCCGTTTTGGTCGCAAACGGAGTATAAGTACAGTACTCGTTTAGGGGCAAATCGAAAACGCAAGTCTCCAATTATATTTTTTATTGAATTTATTGATAGAAACACAATTTTGACTTTACACAAGTAGCACCTTTTTGATGAAACAGTCAAACTGCGACAATACTGCTCAAAACACATGCCTGGCAAGAAACATACGAAAATACATAATAATTTATCTTCACAATACATTTTGATACATATACAATAAATATTTGTTTAAAAGATTGTCTCTGCAATAAAATTCACATAAATTGATATTGTCGTGTAGAAAATCTAAACAGAATCGTCCTGTATAACAAACTCAATATAGACAAACTAACGTAGGAAGCAAAGGTAGGTACACAAATATTGATAGAATATGATTATAGGACTACCACCACAGTAAATACTTACAACTGATCGGTAAAACTTAAAAAATAATAAAAATAACACAAAGTAATAAATAACAAACAGGGAATGATGAGATACCAAAAAAACATTAACAGATAAAAATAAATTAAATCAAGATATTTACAAAGTACTTACAAAAAAAAAATTTCGATAAAAATCAGTCTTCCCATGAATTTGATTCACTCGTGGAGGGTGTCGACGGACATGGCGAGGTCGCGGTTGTTGGAGATGCGCGCGGACGGGGCGGACATCTTGTTGGTGATTTCGTCGCGCAGGTGCGCGAGAATCTTGCGCACCTCTACGTTTTGCGCGGGAGCCAATCGCAGGGCTTCGCGCATGTCCGCGAGCGCGCTGTCGTATCTGCGCATGTCCAGATTGGCTTTTGCGCGGGAATAGTGCGCTTCGTAGGATTCGGAGTTGATGGAAAGGACGTCGTTGGCGAGCTGCAGGGCGTCTTCCGGTTCCTGAAACGAAAATTCTAACATTTTTTTTATTCCTAACCTCAATGTCCTCTCTTACGTTTAATTTTCGCTTGCACCGCGAATAATTCAGCAAAAAGTTGACGTGCAGCTGTCTGAAAGTTTTATTGTGGTCCCCCTGATCGTCCGAGGGGAATTTTTTGAGGGCGTATTGGTAGCGATGGGCAGCCTCTCTCAATCTCGCCTTGCGATACAGCGTATTGCCATCTTCAAGGAGTTTATTGAGGAGGATTAGCCTAAAAAGTTTGATTAACACTAATTTCTCGCAGATTTTTTTCTTACATTATGTCTTGCTTGCCCGTGGCCATTGCCCAAGTCGCTGGACCCAATTTGGCGCCCTTTTTTAGGAAGCACTGCACGACTTGAATATTCCTGCAGCCGATAGCTCGATCCAGAGGTCTCATCCCGTTGATGTCCACGTGCTCTATTAAAGCTCCCGATTCCAGGAGGAGCTGGACTAGAGAGGGATTGCCTTGGAAAGCTGCCAGGTCCAAAGGGGTGCGACCTGTCTTGTCCGAATGGTTTATGCCAGCGCCTCTCTCGATCAGACACTGAACTGCTTTCAGCTTCCCTCTCAAACAGGCCCAAGAGAGGCACGTTAGGCCTTCGCGGTCCTCCGCGTTGATATTCGCGCCTAGACAAGAAAATAGGTTTAGCCACTTTTACATTCTAACGCAAATATTAGGCTCCCTCTTGAGCTTTATTCTATTTGAGGACTATCAGCTTACAATTGCTATTTTACCTGCACGTTTACTCCTGTAACACGTTGGTTAACAAATTATTGTTAAAACTAGACGGTTTTTTTAAATTTGTCCAACAATGTTGT
The DNA here is from genome assembly GCA_963924575.1 of Pycnomerus fuliginosus. NCBI lineage: Eukaryota > Metazoa > Arthropoda > Insecta > Coleoptera > Zopheridae > Pycnomerus > Pycnomerus fuliginosus. The sequence goes on along the minus strand of OZ004624.1, from coordinate 8,043,093 downwards.
TTTTTGGCGCAAAATCGTAAAATTGTACAAATTTAAAAGCCATGAATTAAACCCTAGGTATTTTGGTGTCTTCTTTCTTTATGCTTATTAGCTATCTCTTTTTTACTAACACGTAAGGGTTGCTGAATCTATGCCATTGCAATCCTACGAATTGTTTGGGCTATGAACACGGCCGCCTCTAGCTACAGGCTATGTCCTAACCATTTGGCAACATGGCGAGAGGAGATTTACCGTAAATTTGACAAATTGTCACAGATTGTCATTAAAGTGAAATTTTTGCACAAAATATTTGACTCTATCAATTTCAAATGGTTAACGTACTGGAAATGAATATTTCTAAGAAGTGTGTAACGTGTGGGATTTAGTAAGTTTATAAATTTAGTTTTTTCTAAATCACATCGTAAAGTGTATTTTTTGGTAACTAGGAGATGAACAGAAAGTCGAACTTTATGGTACTAGTACCGTAAAGTGAAAATACATGGGTGCTTTATAGTACTAGTAACTGTAAACTAAAAACTTTACGATACTAGCACCGTAAAGTTGGCTAGCTTATTTTTCAGTTTTAGCAATTCCAACTAAGTTCTTTGCGATTTATAAAAAGTCGCATCGCGTACCGAAATACGTTTTCAGTCCTTTCGTGGTTTCAATAATTCATGCTCGTACTAAAAACTTGTATTTTCTGTACTTGATACACAAATAACTATTACATACCCATCTAAATAATGCAAACAAGAAGGTTTTATAAAAAAGATTTCACCGTGCTTGAACTAAACAATCACTGGGATTGAGTTTTTATCACTAGGAAGTTTAAATAGGCACCTGAAAACCATTTTGACTGGATGGATAAATCACATTTAAGACAAAATTTATTTCATCGTTGCATCAGTGACGGTAAAAGGCAGGAATTAGACCATTTTCATCTGAAGAATTTTGTGTAAAGTCGACACAATCGAACTGCTAAAACGAAAGATTTTCAATTGAAATTGATACCTAGTCATTATTATTTTGTAAAATGTATTTCTTAGTCTAACTTTGTTGCTCGTGTACCGTAGGATATTGCTAGCAGGGTTGGGGCCGTCGCAAATTATACATTTGCGACGGTAGCAAATGTAATTTCCTACATTGCGAATTTGTATCAACTTTGCTACATTTGCTACATAATTTAAAATGTATTTTCTCCACACCATAAGTTTGGTTGTTTATAATAAGTTTTATTTATACTTAATTAACTTTGAAACACTAATAATTACTGTTTGAACCATTTTACATCCTTAACAACAACAAACATACGTGTCTTCTTTCCGCTCTGTACGAAAACATAACCTTAAATTTTGACACTTACATAAAATTTGTTACATTTGCGACCACTTTGCGACATATTTCAATTGCGGCGTAGTTAATGTCACAAACGTAGTAAATGTCGTAAAATCAAATATTGCTAGAATTAGGCGCTCAAGCGTTCGAAAATAAAAATTTAACATTATATTGTCTTTACTTCTATACAAACTACGTATATTCTCAATAAGTAGTTCTCTAAGGGCCATCAGATGCTTATAAATCATGCAAGCTGCAATCTCGATTGAATTTGCTTTGTGTTGAGAAGGATTTTGTAAAAAATTTCTTTTTTGTACGTTCAAAAAAAGGCCGATAACAGAAAATAAACATTTGCAAGCAGTTGCATGCAAACCGTTGCTAAGCCCCTGCCTCCAATTGAAAATGACATTTGCCAGCTTTCAAACGTCAACGCTAAACGTCAGGATCAACTATATAATCTGAAAATCAAAGAAAAAGCCGGAAAATGTTACAAATTTAGATGAAAGACGTTTTTCTCGTCTCTCCCGCTCCTCTCCATCTCTCACTTAATTGCGAGGTATTATTAAGGTATTACAGGGAATTATTGAGGTATTAGAATGTATTATGTGACGTCATTGTGCGCGAGGCGCATGCGCAGATATTTATAACCTCAAAATTGTCTTGTAAGTCTAGGTAAGTGCCTACCTAAGCAAAACATTAAGAACTGCTGTAAAAAGCTGTAAAAAATTCAAAAAATGTCTTTCTCTGGACCTATAAGCAGAATTTGTCACTTTAAACTTACTTACTAGGGCACGACTTACAGGATTTCTAAAAGTATTGATTTTCAATTCCTTAATCATTCGAAATTGATAAAAATACAATTATTTTTGGTAATTTTTGCATTTCTGCGCCAATTTATCATACTGACGCGCTAAATCTCCTATTTTTTTTTGATAGACTTTCTTACCTTTGTTCAGCAGCAACTCTATGAGTCCCACATGTCCTTCAGCAGCCGCCAGCATCAAAGGAGACCTTCCCGAATTGTCAGTCTGTTCAATGGCGGCATGGTTTTGAATCAGTCGCTCAGCAACCGCCCAATGTCCTTCCTTGACCGCCAGCAGAAGCGGCGCAATCTCCTTTTTGTTGCAAACCGATAGGCTGGCGCCCCGTCCAATCAGAGTCGTGCAAACTGCGTGACAACCATTGGCCGCCGCCACTGTCAAGGCCGTCTCCCCCGTGATACTGTCAGGAAGATCCACGTTGACTTCCGCCATATCCAGCAAGTACTCCACGATCTCCACGTGACCTTGACTGGCGGCGGCCACCAGAGCCTGCTGCGCCGCCTCCGCAAGCTCCACATCTTCGCTTGTTTTATTTATCCAATCGCAGGCGAGAAGATAGCCAACCACGTTCAAGCAGCCGTTTCTGGCCGCGTGGATCAGGGGACAATACCCCGCGGTATCAGCATGGCCAGGACTAGCCCCCCCCGCTATCAAATGCCTAACTATATCACAGTGGCCTTTGGCCGCGGCCAAAGACAAAGCGGTTGATCCTTGGCTATTGGTTAATTCCAAGTCCGCCCCGAACTCCAGCAGCAACGATATCATGGGAACAATCCCCTCATTGGCGTAAACGCACAGCACGGGGGCGTTCCCCAAATAATCAGTCCTGTGATTGGGCGAAGCCCCAGCCAGCAGCAACAACCTCGAAACCTTGACATTGGGGCTATAAAGGTTCCTCAGGTTACAAACGGCAGTAGAAACACTCTCCGAGCTTTCCGACAACCAAAAAGCTTGCAAATCCCTAGAAGTGATGGTCGGCAACGACATGTTCCTGTAAACGTGCGCTTTGAGAATGTGGTGTCCCAGTTCCAGAGTCTTTTCCTCGTCTAAAGGTGCTTGCACGCGTGCCAACCTAAACGCGATGCCCGAATGGCCGCTTCTGAGGTCGCACAAAAAGCGGCTGCTCTCACCGTCATCCCTTCTGATCAACCACTCCCTGAAGGACGGATGGAAGAACATGTACGTGTTGTCGAGTCGTTTAACTAAAAATCCGGAGAGGAGTTTGAAGCGTTGGAAGAATTCAGTCCACGGCAAGAACTTGTCCACCAAAAGCGAATTGACGGAATAGTAAATCTCCAGAAGGGTTAGGGGGTAGAGGGCTGACAGGCACACGCTGAGGATGTGAGTCACTTTCTCGAAAGACCGCACTGTCGGGAATCGCAGATTGAAATGCAGGAGATAGATTTGAGCCAAAGTCACGGGCAGAACTTTGTAGCCCGAAGATTTCGCCACTAGATGCCCGCGTTCCAGAAGGTCCAAAGTCAATTTCACGAACAAAAACGAACCGTCACTTAGATTCAACAGATGCTGGGAGAATTTATGCTGGACGACGCTCTCCATCTTGCCGGAAGTCACGTTGCTTTGAATGCTCGGACTGTTTTGCAGTCTGAAATTGATGTAACCTAAAATATCCTTCTGGATGTTCTCCGTGGTGTTGTCTAAACTGATCCTGGAATAGGGGAGTTGCTTGGCCACGTCTTGGAGTTGACTTCTGACAGTCGCAACAACTTTCAACCAACTCGGAAAGTTGTGCATGTGCTTCGCAAGGAATGAGGTTATGGTGTCGCCGTGGTCCGGCCGATGGTACTCAGCCTCGCACAAGGCGTCCACTAGAATCACGCAGTTGAGATTTTCGAGCTTCCCTATTCGCCTAAGACTGGCTAAGGGTTCCAAAATTCCTCGGGTTAAGGCTAGATCAGGGTTGACGATGCACTCCTTGAGGGAGAGGGCGGTTTGGAGGTGGGGTTCATTGAGGAGGTGATCTCTGTAGCCCGATAGTTGAGGTGCTTGGCATAGTTGAGCGGCTATTGAGTGGATGAAGTCAGGTACTAGACAGGTGTTGTTGTTGTCCGCTTGGCAGAAATGGTAGGCGACGACGTTATTGGCTAAGGGTTTCAGTCGTTCGGAGATTAGGTCCAAGTGGTAGTAGATGCTTTGGGGGCTGCGAGATCTCTCCGGTGATTGGTAGAGAGATTCCTTGCGACGGCCGAAGCAGCTGTGCTCCACCAATTGGAGGATAAGGGCGGTTTTTCCGGTTCCGGGGTTGCCCGTGATGATCGCGCCGGGGCTCGACGAACCTTAAAATTGAAATATTATTTTTTTACATACTAAAGACAATACGTGAGAAAAAATTCTTGATATTTTTGTTTCACTTTGCCAAACGTGTTCTCTTATTTATGCTTTGGCAACGGCTGTGTGGAAGAACAGTCCCCATTTCGTATGGGAGAACTGAACATAGCCCTTGAGATTTACCACCAACATATTTTGTCGTTTTACACTTTTTTTTCTCACGTATTATATTATATTTGTTCTGACAAATAAAGCAAAAAAAAGTGTAAAATGACAAAATACATTGGTAACCGCGCTGGAATTTTGTTCATTACACATGATCGATACTGTACGAAAAGGAGCGTTTGAAAAATTGTGAATTGTTCAGTGGAATTTCTAAGGCAATATCTCTAACATTAATACTATTTATATCGCTCCTGTACACTATTTTTCGAGATAAGTACTTAGAAATGCAGTTAACAATAATTTTATGATACAAACATTTGCGGTTATTCATATTTAACAAAGACAATTCCTTCAATTAATGAGATGAAATTTAGAAAGTCCAAAAATACGTCGAATGCACGAATTTTGAACAATTTGCAATCCTCTTTGATCTACAGCATCAAGACATGATCCAGTCACCACGTTACAATTATAAAGGTGAGAGAGTACGAAGGATTCACAAAGGATTGTTTTTAATTTACCATCTAGAAAGCATTTATTTGCATGCACAAATAGAAGTATGGGTTTTAAATCTTAAAAAGGCATCAAGTGTAACGAAGACTATAACAGTCAATCGGTCAAGTTTTTTACCAAAAAGCAGTATTTTAGATTTGCTAGGGTTGATTTAGAGCTCATGATCTTTTGCATGCGTAGACAGCCCTTCAAGGTCAAGATTTAATTGGTCAAGAGCAGTTTGACTATAAAAAGGAAGCTAAGCAAAAGGTCAAAGAAGCAGATAGAAAAACCAAGGTAAGAGCGGACAAGAAGGCTAAGAAAGAGGCAGATATAAAGGCCAAGGAGGAAGCTAAGAGAGAAGACCGAAAAGAATGTGGAGGAAGAAGCAGAGAAGAAGGCAAAACTGGAGGCTGAAATAAAAACCAAGGAGGAAGCTGAACAGAAAGTTAAGGGCGAGTTGGAAAGGAAAGCCAAAGAAAAAGCGGACAAGGAAGCTACACTGCAGAGGCGGCTAAAAAGGAAGCTAAATTAAGGGCCAAAGAGAAATCTGAGCAAAAGCCCAAAGAAGAAGCAGACAGAAAAGCCAAGGAAAGAGCAGACAAGAAGGCTAAGAAAGAAATGGAAAGGAAAGCTAAAGAGGAAGCTCAACTGAAAGCTAAAGAAGAAGCAGGAAAGAAAGCGGAGGAAGAAGCAGAGAAGAAGCTTAAAGAAGCAGAATAGAAGGCAAAACTTGAGGCTGGAATAAAAGCCAAGGAGGAAGCTGAACAGAAAGCTAAGGACGAGCTGGAAAGGAAAACCAAAGAAGAAGTAGAAAAGAAAGTTAACGAAGCAGCAGAGGCGTCTAAAAAGGAAGCTGAATTAAAGGCCAAAGAGAAAGCTGAGCAAAAAAGCCAAGGAAAGAGCGGACAAGAAGGCTAAAAGGCTGTTTACACTACATGATTTTTCATATGATTTTCTGTATGACTTGAAATCACCATGACTCCAAATTGTTGTCAACAATCATTCGTCATGGTGATTTCAAGTCATAGAGAAAATCATATGAAAAATCATGTAGTGTAAACAGCCTTTAAGAAAGAGGCAGACACAAAGCCAAGGAAGAAGCTGAACAGACAGCTAAAGAAGAGTCAAAAAAAAAGCGGAGGAAGAAGCCGAGAAATAAAAAAGCGGAATGAGAAAGCCAGAAAGGAAATAAAAGCCAAGGAAGAAGCAGAAAGGGAAGCTAAAGAAGCTGCAGAGACAGCTACAATGGCAGCTGAAATAAGAGCCAAGGAGGAAGCAGATAAGAAAGCCACGGAAAAAGCGGACAAGAAGGCTGAAAAAGAAGCAGAATAAAAGGCTAAAAAGGAAGCTGAACTTAAAAAGCTAAAGAAGAAACAGAGAAGAAGACTAAAGAAGCAGAAGAGGAGGCAAAACTGGAGGCTGAAACAACATCGAAGGAGGAAGCTGTACAGAAAGCTAAGGAAGAATCGGAAAAAAAAGTCAAAGAAGGAGAGGAAAATAAAGATAAAGCTGTAGAAGCTGAAGTAGGAAGCAAAAATAAAGGGCAAAGAAGAAGCAGACAAGAAAAAATCAAGCAAACAAGAAGGTTAAGAAAGAAGCGGAAAGAAAGGCTGAACAGAAAGCTAAGGAAGAGGCAGAGCAGAAGGCGGAGGAAGAAGCAAAACAGAAGGCTAAAGAAGTGGAAGAGAAACCAAATCGAATGAAAATGTTGTGAAAGCTAAGAAAGAAGAAGTAGAGGCAGCCAAAAAGGACGCTGAAATAAAGGCCAAGGAAAGAGCGGACAAGAAAGTTAAGAAAGAAGCGGAAAGAAAAATTAAAGAGGAAGCTGAGCAGAAAGTTAAAGAAGAGGCAGACAAACAGGCTAAGAAAGAGGCGGAAAAGAAGGCTAAAGATGAAGCTGAACAGAAGATTAAGGAAGAGACGGAGAAGAATGCAAAAGGTGAAGCTGTAAAAGCCAAAGAAGTCAAAGAAGGTGATAACAGGTGATATAGATGATAATTACAAAATTTAGTTTTGGTTACAAGGTGAGAAGAATATATGGCGAAGAGCAAAGGATCTAAAATAGATCCCTGCGGTACTCCACAAGTAATAAGAACACGAGTGGAGAATTCATCATGGATCTTTGTTATATTATTCCTTCCACTCAGATATAACAATGTATCAAATCCGTTTTAGAAGTTGTCAACTTTCGGAGTCGCTTACAATGAATATTCAGTTTTTTTAACTCTTTCCATTGATCTTTTTGTGAAGATGTTCTACATTTAAAGGCTAGATAAGCTTTCTATGTCTATTTCTAAGTTGCTTGTAATAATCGTAATGAACCGGATTTCTAGTTCTTTTAAATCTTTTCAGTTTCAAAGGGGCGTGCTTATTTAGCAAATTTAGTAAACATCGATTAAAAAAGCAGAGCTTTTCATCTATTTGCTCTAACTCAACAATATGGAACAACGAAAGGGACTCTAAATCCAGATTGAACGACTCCATATTCAGAAATATTAATTAATTCATCATCAACTCGGTAAAATACGTACCTACTACTTCTGCGATCTCCTTGATCAACCAATGTCGCCCCAAGAACAAAGGATCGGGTTCCTGCAGAGGCACTTCAAAGAACAACGGTTTGAGGGTTAGCTGCGGGGTTCTATATTGAGCAAAACGGATTTTGGGGTCCACGGGTCCTTTGATCGTCCCAGTCCGAGCTGATCTTCTAATGCAGGTTCTCCTATTCCGGAACATGTTGAGATCTTCGACTTGCCCAGGCTGGGATGCTAAAAAACCCTTAAAACTTGAAACGACAAAAATCACACTTACTCGTAACACTGTGTCTTCTACTGACGGGACTGGAGCTGCAATTGCTTTGCCCTGACATTGACATCGACATCAAAGAAGCGACACTATCAGAACTGGGGTTTATCCTATGCTGGTCCTCTGAGCTTCCAGTAAGAGTCGAAACTGGACTAGTGTTATTGGAAAGAACAGCGGCGGTTTCATAGCTGGCCAATGAAGAACACGACTCGTGGTTAACACTTCTTCCTTGTATCCTTTTCGTTCTTCTGGCGCCATCTCCGAGGAGGAGTCCGAGTCGCATGTACATGTCATCGGAGGATTTCTTGTTGGGTGCAGGTTTAACAGTGCCGGTGTCTTCGTCTGCAAATTAGTTTCGTTAATAAAATGCAAGGAAGAGTCAAGAAACAACTAGCAAAGAGGAAGCAACACAGGTTAATAAAGAGTAAAACAAAAAAACGGTGCTAGTATTCATGCGACTAAAACGGTGCCAGAGTCATGCCAAGTCTTGTTCCCTGCCTGAGACTAGTTGGTTGAGACCGGCACTGGGACCGGTGGTTCCTGCCGACCATAGAGAGCGTATTTTTCCCAAGACCACGCTGGGCCAATGGCGACCTTCCGTCGATGTCGTCGAGGAAGACATGGCGGCTATAAATTTTAAGATCAACACAAAACAGAATGCAAGAGCTTTCGCAACATCCGCCGCGGCCCACTTCCAAAGTCATCCTTCACAAACATCCAGACAGTCTGCGCATATTTTTAGCATCCCACTTCTGAAGTCGCGGATATTGCATCGACCCACGTGCCGCCCCGCAGTGGCTCAGAATCCAAAAAACGCGAACGAAATTCGGATTTTTCAACTTTCTCGTAGGAAGGAGTAATTGACATATTTTATTCTTCGTAATATTGGTCAACTTTAGGACAATCACACTACGCGACGTACAAAATGAGCTATTTCGCTGTGCTGTACAATGCCGTGAAAAACGGAAAGATCGCTAGCTTGTTTCGTATCAAAATAACACACCAGAAATGTAAATATACGTAGAGGGTTATGCAATGATTTGATTTTGACAATGAAAAATTAAAAGTTCTTCACTGCCAAAATCAAAACGAAAGCGGCTGGTGCCAATCAAAAAGTGGCCTTGTAAAAAAGAATTTATGAATATAGAATAGGTATAACATATTAAAATACGGAATAGAAAGGTAGGTAGAAAGACCCTTATCTCCACCCTTTCTAAACTTATTTTAACGACTTCTAAGAAGGAAAGGGTCAATTAAGTTTTTCCTGAATAATAATGACTTAGGTTTCTCCCAATCTTAAAAGGGTTAAGAGTGAAGGAATAGTTATAGATATAATCTTCTTGATGTGTCGTTAGGGACATCGTGTTATCGCCACTTTCGATCGACTTCTTGATGAAGACTTTTTTCCACCAGAGGCTCAAGGCATCATAGATTATTTCGAAAACACAATGATTGGGCGACCAACAAGAAATATTCGTCGAAAACCACCCCGATTTCAAATTGACATGTGGAATTGCTATGACAGTAGTGTACTTCATCAGTGCTTCATTAGTTACCTAAGACAAATAATGCAATTTGTGATTTGAGCAATTTACCGTTCGAGCAATTGTTTTCGAGCAATTACCCCAATCCCGTATTATATGCCACCCTCTGTTCACAAAACTTTATTAGGTACATGGATAGTATTATTGATCAGGTCGTTGTATGTACCAATAGATAAGCTTTCTGAAGAAGCTCAAGAGGCCAAAAACAAAGATCTTAAAAGGTACAGAAAACATCGCACCAGGAAAGTGAACCTCCTCAAAGTTAATGAAGATCTCTTTCACCGATTGATTGACCCGTTTTTAAGCTCCTTTAATGTGCAAACAAATTCAAGAAGACCTTTAGATCCCGAAGTTGCTTCTCTCGTCATAGTTTCTGAGGATGTCGAAATCGATTCGGACAATGAAGAGTTTTTCAAAGGAGAAACAGAGGATCAAGGGTGTGAGGAAGAGGACGAAAAGTGTGAAGAAGAAGACAAAGAGGAAGGTGACTAAAATTGAGGAATCAAAAACTTTCTAAATCCGTTTTTGATATCTCCGGCAAACGAATTCTAAATAAAGAGAAAAATTAAAGCAGAAAAGTGGACTATTTTGTACACGCACTGTTAAAAAATTGAGCCTTTTAGTTTAAATGTTGCTTCTTTATAACTATTGTTGTTTTCAGCCCTCCGTAGAGGGGTATTGGTGTTAAGATTTCCAAAAAAATAACACCACGGTGCCAAAAACCCCCAGTTTTTTTTAAAACTGGTTCAATAGTTTGGAAGCAGGGATTTTCGTTTCAAGTTTTTTGGATTTTGAACCACTGTGCGCCCTCTCGATCACTTACCGGATGACGCTGAGTCCACTGGGGCTTGTCTCGCGCTTCTATGTCCAAAGGGGCCCCGAAGAGCCTTCGGGCTAAGAAAAAATTTGCGACGGGACTGCGGCGGCGTCGGGCAGCTTTGCGTCATGACGCTCTGGTCCATTCGGGTGCGGGGGTTGCTCGGACGCGTCTTGGGCAGTTTCTCGGGGTGGGCCAGCTCTACCCCCGACGCTGACAGCTCGTGGCGTCCCTGCAAAAAATTTCAATCAAGATAATCCAAAAAAATTTAAACCTTGCAACAGCGGAGAAATAAAAAAATAAAAACGCAAAAAGGGGAGTTTCCGCCAGAAAGGAAGTGTTATATTATCCCCAACTTGTAGTTTATTAGTAATAAGCATCCCACAGCGGGCGTCTAATTATATGCAACGTCATAAACATTTCAGTGGCTATTATCGTAAATTGCGGCTCGCCGAAAGAAAAACCAACCTTGAGGAAGTCGTGATCGGATCCTTCTGAAAAATCCACACTTATACGTATTGGAGCGAACGTAGCTTTCCAATACTGAAAACACACAATTAGGTGATTTGTATAGAAAGCGGTTTTTTCAAAATTTTTCCAATTTTCTGTTCGCTGAACTGGCAAAACACTATTATTGAAGCGGAGACGAAAAACTGCACTTTTTCGAAAATTAACTTCGAAAGTTTCTCTTGGTGATATGGATCGCAGAGTCCATTGTGAATAATGGTGCTTGTCAGCTAAACAAATGACACTCTATTATGTAATAAATAAGTGATTATTACATGCTATTAAGATAAATGTGTAGTAATCAGCTGGACGTCCGATACGTGCATTGTTCTTGGAAACTAATTGTGTGTGTGTAGGCATGTCGATTGAGTTTATTGAAAACTGCGTTTGCTACAGATTAATCAGATGGAGCGTGCCCACGTTTCGTAACTTAAAGCAGCTGGCATCGTCAGGAATTGCGGAATTCTGGAAAAATGTGACCGTTGTCTTATCTTTTCGAGACTACTGCAACTACGAGAAATTATTATCGTGTGCAATTTTTAAGTTCCTAAATACTACCAATTAGTTTGAAATTTTATTGGTAGATTCAGCATATATTTTAATAGTATAACTCATTGTCTGTCGAAATAAATACTAGAGCTTTTCATCAGAGTAAGTTTTATCTCTAAATTACTTATACTACTTATAATTACATAATAGTACGAGATAGTTTTCGAAAGTGCGTAAGTTTATTATCCACTCTAACATAATTGTATTACCGAAAAACACTAGAACTATATCAATTATGATTACCCTAATTTCATTTTAAATAACATGCTAAATCCGACAATTACGAGAAGGGAGATGAATCCTTCTTATCTTCTTTAATTTTATCGGGAAGTATTAGACAGTCTTCGAATGTATGTAATGTATCCACTCTAGTATTAACGAGAAATATGTACTGGAATTACGGAAAGTCCTTTACAAATCAGAGTTATTCTCCCCTGGTGTGTCTATCGTTATATTTTTTTGCGAGAAATACTGCTAATTACTGGAACTACGAGAAAATCTCGACAGATGAATGTTTCTTGTCTCCTTTAACCTTTTTAGAAGTTTTATCGAGATATACTAAAATTACGAAAAATCCTCGCCAGATGTGTTTGTATTATAGTATTATACTACTTTTACTTTTTAGAAATACTACTAGAACTACGAGAAGTTCTCTCGTCATATTTCCTGTGTCCAGATGCGAGAATTACGAGAAAATCTCGGTATATGAATTTTCATCTTAGCTTCTTTAATTTTACCAGAAAATAGTAATAAAATACTAAGATATATTAACCTCCCCAACCCCATCACAATTTTAAAAAAATGGGAGGTTACTGCAATCACTAAAATTTTCGAATTCGAGATAACACCAGATCTTCACGTTTTGGGGTCTCAGGAACTCAAAAAAGTGGTTTTTAAAATGTGTCTGTGTGTATGTACGTACGTACGTACGTTCGTACGTTCGTTTGTAATCACGCCACAGCCAAAACTACTAGACCGATTTAGCTGAAATTTGGAACATAGGCATCTCGTAACCTAACTTAGATCTGAAAAGCTTTTGGAGCCAATCGTGCAACCGGAAATGCCATTTTGGCACATCAACTTTTAAATTTTAAATGTAAACTCCCATTTTTCACGTCACCATAAGAAAGACCTTCAAATTCTGCTTCTAAAAGTGTATTGATTCTTAGTGCCCTTTAGACCAAAAATTTAAAAAAAATTGATTTTTATTCGACTTTAAAGTCGCGGTACAGCCCAAGCCCCTGAACCGATTTGGCTGAAATTTTGCACATGGAGATTGTATTACACGTCGAAGAGCTGAACAAATTTTGAATTCAATCGGCTCACGGAAAGTGCCGTTTTGGCACACCAATTTCCAAATTTAAAATTATTCCCTCATTTAATCATTAAAAACAAGTTTTTGAAAGATTTATTGTCACCATCAGAAAGGTCCTCAAATTCTGGTTTTAAGTAGGACAAAATTAATTCGCATTTAGCTCTTTTTTATTGTTCAAAAAAGCGAAATTTTATAATAACAGTAAAAATACATTATAGCCCAAATTACTGAATCGATTTGGCTGAAATATGGTACATGGAGATCGGGTGACCCGTTGAAGACCTGAAAGGCTTTTGAAAGCAATTGGCTTACGGGAAGTCCTATTTAAGCATATCAACTTAAAATTTTAAATACAAGACCTCATTTTTTATGTCGCCATTAGAAAGGCGATCAAATTCTGGTTCTAAAAATGTATTCACAGTTTCTGCCATTTCAGTGGAAAATAGAGGAAACATTCTTTCTCATTAAAAGGGAGCGGGCTGACAGTGGGTGACATAAATTGGCAGTTATTGTCAAAAAGGTGGCAAAAGATTAACCTTAAAAGGAACATATTGTCAAATGTGATGGGTGATGTCCGAGGTGATGTCGGTACTTGTCAGAAAATTGCGAAATTAGTCACAGACGATAAAGATAAAAAAGATTCTCTTGAATTGACTACTATCTACACAGAATACAAAGATCCACGCGATGGGGAGGTTCCAGCCGCTTCTCTGCTGCATTTTTTAGTTTTCGAATGCGGGTAAGTAATATTAACGAGAAATACTAAAATTACAAGAAATTCATTACAAATTAGAGTCTCATAATATCTTTTTTGAAGTTTTATGGAGAAATACTAAAGCTACGAAAAATTCTCTCCAGACCAGATGTGATCTTGTTAAATTAGAGAAATACTAGAACTACAAATAACTCTAGCCGGAGGTCGTCTCTTATTATCCAATATTTTTACATTCTAGAACTAGTAAAAGCTCTCACAGATGGGCCTCTCCATATTTCTTTCCAGAAATACTACAACTACGAGATGTGAGAACTACGAGAAGACCTCTCCAGATGAATATTTCTTACCTTCATTAATTTAATCGAGAAATAGTAATATAGGTACTACGATATAATCCAAAGCTTTATCGAGAAATACTACAGCTACGAAAATTTCTCCCCTGGAGCATTTTTTGTGAATTTTTTACGAGAAATAGTATAACTACAACTAACTCTAGTCGGTGGGCGTATCTTATTATACCTACTATATTTTTACATTCTAGAATTACTAGAAGCTCTCACAGATGAGCCTCACCATATTTCCTTTAAGATTCTATCTAGAGATACTGCAACTACGAAATGCTAGAACTATGAGGAAATCTCGACAGATGAATGTTTCTTCTCTTCTTTACTTTTATCGAGAAATAGTAATAATTGCTACGATATAGTCCAAAGTTTTAGCGAGAAATACAGCGATTACGAAGATTTCTACTCTGATAAATTTTTTGCGAGAAATAGTGGAACTATATAAAAAATGACTCTAATCGGTGTAATTCTTTTTAGAAATACTTCAACTACGAGAAAACCTCGGCAGTATGTTTCTTCTTTTTTTTATTTTTATCGAGAAATAGAACTACAAATGACTCTAGTCAAGTAGAACAACGAGATTTATTGAGAAATAGTAATAAGTGCTACAATACAGTCCAAAACTTTAGCGAGATATACTACTACTGATGTGTCTCATTACATTTTTTGTGAATTTTTTGCGAGAAATACAGAACTACGAATAATAATTCTAGGTCGGTGGGCGTCTCTTATTATATTTCCTGTGAAATTTTCAAGAATTCTCCTCAGGTGCGTGACTTTTATTTGTTATTGAATTTCTTGAGAAACTCTACAGATTTTAAAAACCTTGAAATTTTAAAATTTTGAAAACAAAGAATAAGATTCCCTTCATTAGATCTCTGTCAGCAACAGTTTTTGGACAAGCTGCAAAAACTTTGATTACAAATATTGTCCAAGGTTGTGCTCTATAGGCTATAACCTCGGTTTTAACTGAAAAAATATTCTGATCTGAAAAACAATTTACTGAAAGATGGAAAGTTCGCAGCCCTGTTTTGAACCCAAATGACCAATTGGGGTCCCTGTTTTCGCTTTTTCTAACAACCAACATAAATTACGTCCAACGTGACAGAAACTGCACCCACATTGCATACCAGCTGTTGCACCTGCAACTTATTACACGAAACATTTGAAATTTCCACTCAGAATTCCTTTGTTCTACCCAATAATCACTTAGAAATTTTAATGGCAAAGAAAGAGAAACTTCCGACGTTCCTCCGGGGACCGTCTCGCCAGGAAACGTCGCGCATTCATCTAAACTGGGCGCAAAAATCTTGCTAATGTTTATGTATCACCAACAGGGAGAAACACGAGTCTTAACACCTAAAAATTTATGAATAATTCATCGACATGGCGCTTTCAAGTTTCAGACTATAATTTATCCTACCTGCATGAAAGTGGTGAAATGTCCGTTGGTTTTGACTTTGCTGCGAGGCTGCCCTTTGTCCATCAAAGGGCTCTCCCCGTAGAGGGTGATCTCCGACCCTCTGAGGTCCATGCAGCCCAAATGCTTCGGAGTAGGAGTGTCTGCAAAACAATTTCGTTATACTTTCGATTCGATTCGATCCGGTCAAAAATTCGAGGATACTTTTAATTCGGTGAAATCTGCAACGAGGCACGCCCTTCGCTCGAGGACATTCGAGACCTTTTTCGTGAACTTTGCTATTGTGTGATCTTATCGGAGGAGAGGAATGCACGTGCATGAAGGGGGTGGAGTTTTGGCTCGATGCAACAATGTCCAAAGTTTTTCCCGATGGGAGATACCGGATAATTGGGTCAGGAGTCTTTAATGAGAAATTAGCCGCGATTTTTATCCGACATGCCCAAGGATTGTTATTAACACGTCCTGATGAAATATTGTTTGTTTATAGTCTAGTTAGGCAAAAACAGCAACGCTTATAATAAATTGATTATCAATGGACAGGCGTACAGAATTATGGATTTTTAAGGAGGAGACGTAGTAGTATGTAAATAAGTGAAAGCAAGAAGCGTACGATAAACGAGAGGGCCCCAGAAAATGCGAAGTTTTCACAGCAACTAAATAAAATTACGAAAACCAGTGCAAATTTTTTTTAAAGGAACGAAGGAATGGACAAAAAGACTACGACAATGGCAATGGCAATGAAGAGGAGATGAGAAATTATCTGGAAGAAATAGTAAACCAACAAAAAAAGGAAAAGAGAGGCAAAGGAAAATGGAACAATGTAACAACAACATAAGAAGAAAGAGAAACGGGAGAAGAAAAAGGAAAGAAAGAATATAAATTCCTGTTTTGGAATATAACGGGGATTAGAACCAAGAAAGAAGAGGTGTGGAATTATATAAAAGAATTTGAAATAGTAGGACTGACGGAGACATGGGTGGAGGAAGAGGGTTGGGAGAATACACAAAGGAGATTACCGAATGGGAATGGCAGGGAGCGACAAGACAAAAAAGGAAGGGGAGAGCGAAAAGGGGATTCTGATGGGAATAAAAAAAGGGATCAAGGAAATAAAAGAGGAAAAAAGAAAAGAGGAAGAAGGTATAATGGACAGAAAAATGATAATAGACAATAAGAAGTGGAGAATAATGACGGTGTACAGCAGAGACATGAAAACAACGAAAAAGAAAATAGAAGAGAGAATAGGAGAAAGGAAAGGGGAATGCATACTCATAGGAGGGGACTTCAATGCAAGACTGGGAGAGAGCGGAGCAAGAAACTGGACAGAAAACAGAGGAATCGCAAGAAGGGAAACAAAAGACAAAGTCAAGAATAAAGAGGGAAGAATCCTAGAAGACTGGTAGAAGAAAAGGGGTGGGAAGTATTAAACGGAAATAAATAATAACAAGAAGGTCAGTAAGAAGAGAAGAAATAATACTTAGGGAGGAGAACCTAGTAAAAAGGGGGGGATGGTTCGATAAAGAATGCAAAAAAGCAAAAAGAGAAACGAGAAGAGAGTTACGAAAATGGAAGAATACATAAAGGCAAAAGAAAGGAAAGGAAGAAGCGAATGAAAGAAGAAGAGGAACAAAAAATAAGGAATATCAGAACAGAGAAGGAAGCGTGGAAATATATAAACCTAGAGAGAAAAAAAGGGAAAGAAGTTACCGAGGGGCATGGAGAAGAGCTACTAGAAGGAGAAGAGGGATGGGAGGATGAAGGGAACGAAAGAAGGGAGGAGTTACAAATGGAAAGCAAGAAAATAACAAAAGAGGAAGTGAAGATACAGACAGAAAAACTGAAAACTGAAAAACAAGTCATAAAGGCAGTAATAAAGTTTATTCTATCTATTCTAGTCTAGTTAATCAAGTGCAAAGGCTTTGATATGTATGTAAATAAATAGAAGAGGGTCCAGACAAGAGCCCTGCGGGAGAGCTTCTTCAGATTGAGTCAGAAAAAAGCTAGAAAGTCATGGAGTTAAATCCAAAAACAGGAATCTTGTCTATTTCTAGCTTCTGGAATTACTCAAAAAAAAAATTTGACACGAAAATATTTAATCAATTATTTTTGCGGTTGAGGGACCATATGGGAAAAACGTACTCATCATCCATCACAGTCAGGTTTCTCAGCCGTTCAACAGATAGACATCAAACTAGGATGAAATCCAATCCCTCCGTGTCATTTCGAAATGCTTAATTGACCAATTAAAAAGCAATTTTCCCCGTTTCTTAGGATCGAATATCATGCCACTACCAATTATCGATTGATTTATACAAGTGATGCAACGTATTCTAATTAATTCGCTAGAAATAATACGCGAAACAAATTAATTTTACTAATTATCGAGACCTCCATTAATCTTACTCTTTCATTTATGAACAAGAGATTTGAGTAAAAGTAGTTGCAGCGTCGTAAATCGCGTCCTTCGTTCCCATTCGCCGGCTGGCGATTACGTAACAAAATGCACAAAAGGCGGTAATTATAAAGCGGTGACAATTTGCGCAACGCAAGAATCAATTACGGCTCCTCTTTAATAACCGGCCATCGGAGATTTCAATCACTAATGCACGTTTTGAGTAATAAAACCGATAAAATCTTAAACGTTTGTGAGCAACGTAATAATAATATTGTTATCGGCCGCGGTTATGCTAATATTATAATAAATCATTCGGAAGTGGGAAATCTTTCAATCGTAAATCAGACGACCTGTCTTGAATGGGCCACTTTTGCAATGCGAACGCAATAATTGATATTAGCGGTGTATAAATGGACGTGTAATTTGACAGCCGAATATTCAAATCGGCTATTAATCATGCGTCTGCCCTGGGGCCGATGCATTGTTTTCAATTTATGTCAATAATTGTCGACCTGGATTCGTGTTTCTGGTTTGAAAAGAAAGAATGAAAAAATTGTTTGAAACTCGTTTTCATATTATAAGCAACCTTGCTATATCGGCAAAAGTCGGGATAAGTCGCCAAAATTCGCCTTTTTATGATCAATCAGTTATTGTTGTTAAAAAAAATGTGAAATTATAAATCGCGATGGATCGCCAGAATGAAAATTATGATTCAGCTATTTATGTAACAAGTGTGAAAACTACCCACGTATTTATTTCCCTGCACACAAGCAAAGAAATTATGCATTTTACATTTACAGTTTTTTCATAAACTGCATCGGGAAGACAGAAAAAAAAACGAGATTTTGTATAGATAATCTATATTTCCCACTAGTGCCAAAAGTAGTTCACTTTTCACATAGTGCGAAAATGTAATAAGAACAAGTTTTATAAGGCCCATTCGTATTTTAGTACTTAAAAGAGTCATTTATGTACCAAGTACCGAAAATACAAGTTTTCAGAACGAGTGTGGATTATTACAAAATGCAAACCAAAGGGATGGCGCGGCTTGTAACCACGAGTTAAAAAGTTTGATTTGGGCTAAAATTAATAAAATAAGCTCGTCAACTTTATGTTTAGTTTACAGTAGGTACTAGTATCACAAAGTTCGACTTTCTGTTCTTGTCTTAGTTACCAAAAAATAAACTTGATAATGTTGATTATTTTATACATCAAGCATTGAGCCAATCCAAAGCAGCATTTAGTATACCAGTAACCAATCAAATCCTGATTACAGTGATAATATTACAACGTCAACTTGACACTACTTACTCAATACTTTAATTTATACAATAATCTGCAAAATACAATTCGAAGTCTCTTGGTTGCCTTGTCGAGTCCTCATGGATGCACTACTTGCCAATGGTAATTTTTTCGGCCAAAAAAAATCTACCATTTTGACTCGTAGTTGACAACCATTCGGACGTCAAAACCTGCGACAATCAAGAGACTACTCGCCGTATTACTATTGATAATAATACAAATAAAAATCCGAGAAAATTAGTGCTAAGGGCAATTTTCTAGATGAATTTAGCACTGATTCGGTAATTTCCGCATATAAATAAAACAGAATAAACCGTCAAAAATAACGGTCGTGTGACATCGTTTAAATTTGTGAGTCGTAGTACTAGTGTACTACGACTAGTACTAGTACTAGTGTAGTAGTACTAGTGTACTGTACTAGTGTACAGGCCATAGCCTGTACTAATTTTTCTATTATAGTTATTACTAGAAATTGTGGGACTCGCTTTAAAAAAGTGGGCAAACTAGAACGAGTATTTAGAACTAACTGAGCTAGAACTGCACATATTAAGGCCCGGTTTTTCCATCTTCGATAACCTCCGGTTTACCTAACCAACAGTCTGTCGCATAGCAACGAGTGTTCCGATTGGCTGTATCCTAGCAACTAACCGCAGGTTTGGTAAACTGGAGGTTATCGAAGATGGAAAAACCGGGCCTTAAAGAATTAGGACCAATCACACTATCTTTTTTGTTAATTTCGGTGAGTATGCACGTGTTGTATTAGTTTAGAAGAAAAGTTAGTGTCTGCGCATAAGTTTTTTATTTTTCCGACATGTTTCGCCTGGTTAGGGCATCATCAGGGAGTTATCTAATTTTATTTACATTAAACTTGATTAAAATTTAAAAACTTAGAAACTAATTAAAAGATTTTATCACAGGCTTTGTTTATCACAGTTCCACAGCCATGTTCGTTTTAAAATCTTTTAATTAGTTTCTAAGTTTTTAAATTTTAATCAAGTTTAATGTAAATAAAATTAGATAACTCCCTGATGATGCCCTAACCAGGCGAAACATGTCGGAAAAATAAAAAACTTATGCACAGACACTAACTTTTCTTCTAAACTAACCAATCACACTAATCCTACAGTTTTATAAAGTAGTACTAGTTCTGTGTACTAGATTTCCAACTGGTTATTATTGATGAAGGCTCTTCTTCGGTATTATATGAAACGCTATAAAAATTTACCGGAACGAGTACATATACTAGTTGAAAATGAGAATCAGTTTCTAGTTTCTTTAGTACTAGTTCTTTGTTCCAAGACATTATTTGATATTGTGAGACATGCCATAAAAAGTGGTGGAACTAGAACGAGCATTTTAAAGAATTAAGATAGAAAATAGTACTAGTTACTAGATTGAGCTTTCAATAGTTTTATAAAGTAGATGGCTCAGAACGAGTCGCTAGAACCGCGGATCTTTAAAGAACTGAGACAATAGATAGAACACAGGTATTTCTTAATTAAAAATGTAAACTAATCTCTAGTTAATTCAGAAGTGTCGTATAGCACTATAATTGTATGTATGTACTAGTTTTCCTTACTGGTTATTCATCGTTGAAGACTCTTCTTTGGTAGGTATTGTGTGATACCTGTGATGATTAGGTGGCTCATTCTCTGTTACTAGTTCTTCGTATTAGTTTTCCTAGATATTCTGCGACTCGCTAGAAACTAGAGCGAGACAGAGAATATCACTAGTTTCCAGTTCAGTTTTATTAAGTAATATTAGTTTTTTGAACCAGTTTGAGCCAAAGGTAGAAAATCTTCAAAAAACCGAGGTTGGATGTTGAACATACCTACTACTTAATAGAAAATGAGAACCAATTCCTAGCTTAGGCTTTTAACAGTTTTATTAACAGATGACCCAAAGTCCTTTTTTAGTTCTTTGTACTTGTTTTCGCACTAGATATTCCTAGACTAAAAATTTTCTTGGTATGAACTGATAGATAGAAAATGTTTAAAAACTTTCTTCAGTTTCATTCTAACTGTGGATAAGTTCTATCTACTAGTCTTCTAAATTAAGATTTTTTGAATCTTGTAACACATTATAAAAATTGGTGGAACCAGAGCAAGTATTAGTTTCTTCCTCTGTTACTAGTTCTTTGTACTAATTCTCTTACTGGTTATTTCCAGATATTGTGCGACTAGAGCGGGTATTTTAAAGAAGTGAGCTGAAACTGTGGATCCTTCGAGAAATTTTTACGTAATCAAAAATGTGTTTAGGTTTCATTAATATGTGGATGATCCTTTGTTACTAGTTTTCTGTACTAAGCTTTGTACTGCTTATTAAAAAAGTTAAAAGTTAGCATTGTCCCGATTCTTCTGCCGGAGCGTGAAAGACCCATTTGTCTAATTACCTCTTCCACTGCCAACAATAAGCAACAGGCAGTCATTACGCAACACAGCGGGCAAGATTGAATTCAAGAACCATTTCTAATCCCCATCAAGCCTCTCCATTATTCGTTCAAAGTGCACCAAGTGACTTGGCAAATTACCCACCAAGAACGGTATTCCAGTGACACACCTCACGCGCCTTCAGAAGACGAAGTGAAGATCAAATATCGGCTTTGCCACTAATTTAATCGTTCGAGTAATTGATTCGCGCCTCTGCGATAAGCTTACTTTACCGGCTACTCTGGCGAGCTGTCGATGCTCTCTCCAGATAAATCCGTTTTGATTGACGGGCAGCTTTCTTACCATGCTGGACGATATCGGAAGAGTCCAAGGCGCAGAGGGGACAGACCTCGTTGGTAAACATGCAAGAGTAACATCGTTCATGTCCGCAGTTATCGATGAGTCGCCGTTTTTTGCCCTTATCAAACGGCATATCGCAGCTTGGACAGGTCCTTGCGGTGTTCTCGGTATCCAGTAGCCTCCTGATGGCTGCCAGATCTGCAATAAAATCCAATCGGTCAGTTGCGGATGGGAAATTTGTTTTTACGGGTCCGTTAGTCGAGAAAAAATTTCGACCTCGGGGCTCGGTAAACAACTTTTTTTCAAGACTTAAGTCCAACAAAAGGAGATGAAAGGTGAAGCGGGAAGGCGTGACAAATGGGCTCATTACCGATTTATTCCAAGCTCATCCGGATGTTGAAATCTCTAAATCTAATCGACTGATGGCTATCTGTGAGCTATGCCCTGGAAATTACACGTATCGAGTCGAGACTAACGCCAATTTTATTGAACGCAGTTCAGCATTTACCGAAGCACTTAAACGTAATATTTACTGCAGTTTTCAGCCCAGAACAGATCAGTTTCTTGAAGGTAAAATCGTTAGAAATTACGCCAATTAGTATCGCGTCTCATAGGATTTGTGACAAAAGCTTCAAATCTTTACGTTTTAGGGGCCTGGAAATAAAAAAAAAAATGCTTTTTTCAAAATATCTGTTTATTGGAAAATATCTGTCTATATGTCTTTTGGGAAATATTGTATTGAAGGGCAAGTGTGACAGTTTAAGAAAAGAACAAGTTATCTCAAGTGCAGGTCATCCTAGATTAATGGTTCACGAGATCAAGAAGTTATAGATTTCGTCTTGATTTTTTTCTTGAATTCAAGACAAAAGAGGATGTCGAAAAGAGACGAGAAATAGAATGTCGAAAACTCTTGAAAAGACAAGATCAAAACTCAAAAATCAAGATTTCTTGAATTTTCTTGACGGAGCTCCCTCGTTCATCTTGTTTAGAGGTGCAGATGTCAAGTCAAATCAAGTCAAGTCAAGTCAAGTCAAGTCAAGACTCTTTAAACTTTCGTCTCATTCCTAATGCCAACTTCCATTCAAGTCTGTTTGGTTATTTTTTTTATTTTGTTAAACTGTATTCAAATTTTGTCCGCTCATCTAAACCCTTGATAAATATAATTATAATGTAAAATATAATATAAATATAGGGTAGACTGGGGCAAGTGTAAAATCGGGGTAAGTGTAAAATCGATTAGCAGCAGACAACACGTTATACAAAACTAAAATATTTTGTCATTGTAGACAACCAACTATCCTTCTGGGTTGTCACAGTGTATATACAAACATAATGAACAAGATGATTTCTATCTTACCGACCGATCTTCGAATAACCTGCAAATGTGGTACGTTAACGAGTGTGTAGCGGTGCAGAAAATGTCACAATTTGGATAGTCTAAGGTAAGATTCTTTAATTGTTTTGTACTACACAGCTTCTAGTGGTCCCATATCAACTGCTTGTCACAATATTTTTACCTATAAATTAAAAACTTATTAGTACCCCCCATCTTTACACTTGCCCCACAGAATATGGCTACGGGGTAAGTGTAAATGGTCGTTTTTACACTTACCCCTTAGATGAAATTCATATCGGGCAAGTGTAAAACGAGCAACAATATTCTTCTATTTTATGGGATACGTGTTTATAGAGTTGAAAATGGTGAGGACGTACAAGAAGAAGTCTGTCAGGGGTAATTATGGAGTTGAGAATTTAGAAAGAGCACTTGAGGAAATTCAAAGTGGCAGGACCACTTTGTCCCAAGCAAGTGCGCGTTTTAATATTCCATACAATACCCTGTACAAACATCATAGGGGTCAAAGGGGACAAAAGAGCCACACCCAAGGAAGGCCCACTGCCTTGAACCCCGATGATGAAAAAAGATTGGCAGATTATTTGAAATGTTTAGAGAAATGGGGATATGGGCTCTCGGGTTCAGAAACATTAGAAAAGGTTAGAGAATTTGTCACTCTAAACAATCTTGAAACTCCGTTCAAAGACAACCGCCCAGGAGTAGACTGGTTCATTACTTTCAAACGCCGCCACCATCTTTCCACAAAGAAACCGCAACCTCTAGAATATTGCAGAAAAAAAGCAACAGACCCTTTTATAATGAACGAGTATTTCCAACTTCTTAAAAAAACGCTTGACGATTTAGAACTTCATGATAAGCCATGTTCCATTTGGAACTTGGACGAAACAAGTGTTTGTATGGACCCTTCAAGGATCAAGGTTGTAGGAGAAAAGGGAAAACCCTGTTCCAGAATAATCGCCGGTTCAGGAAAGGAGAACGTGACTGTCCTGGCTGGTGCAAGTGCAGCTGGGGAAAAAGCCCCGCCCTTAATTATCTACAAAGGCAACAACGTATGGAGCTCATGGATACCGGAAAGCACTGAAATGAACAGTGTACCAGTTTCGTTTGCCGCAAGTCCTAACGGGTGGATGACTTCAGAAATTTTTCGCAATTACTTTAAAAAAACCTTAGTACCCTTTTTCGGTGAGACTCGGCCTATTTTAATAGTGTATGATGGTCATGCATCTCATGTTGACGGTCAGTTGATAGAAATGGCTCAAGCCGAAAATATTACAATACTGAAGCTTCCTGCTCATGCTAGTCACCTATTACAGCCGCTAGATTTAGCTGTTTTTCGACCTTTTAAATTAATTTGGGAGAAAAAGCTAGTAGTTTGGCAACGTCGACACCGTGGATCTAAGCTACCAAAGAGAAACTTTTCAATTTTACTAGCTGAAACATGGGACGAAGTTTCTAAAGATTCAATTATGAGTGGTTTTAGGAAAGGCGGGATATACCCTTTCAATGACAAAGTGATCCCCGAAGAAAAGTATGATCCTTCAGCATTGAGGAGGTGGAAGGAATTTCAAAAACGAAGAAACTTAGACAACAGCACATCAGTCAATGGAGGCACACCCACAGAAGCCACTGAAGAACCTAATGAGACAACTGATGAACAAGAAAATCAAATACCCACCCCTGGAACCTCATCGGAGAGCCCGTCAAAAGTAAGGCCAAATCATGGTTTTGAAGGATTACTCCTACAATCGCTAAAACAGCACAAACCTCCTCCGACTTTAAAACGTAAGCGCTTAGCTCCAGGTGCTGAAATCATAACTTGCAGGAAGGAACAAGAAAGCAACCAGACAGAAGTAGGAAAAAATGCAAATAAAAAACAGAGCAACGACTCTAAGAAAACGAAACCAAATATAATTGACAACGATACTAGTAGCTCTGAAGAAGACATAGTGACCATAGAGTATAAAGAAGATGACTCCGATGATAACTACATAGGCTCGTCTGACGAAGACGAAACTCCAGATTTAACACCTGAAAACCTCAAGGAAGGACAGTGGATCTTAGTTGAATATTCGACCAAAAAAACAGTCAGACATTTTGTGGGTCAAATAACAAGAGTCAAAAACAGTGAGGAAATAGATGTTAAATTTGTAAAAAAATACAAATCCAAATTTGTTTGGCCGGATATGGAAGACACCGACAGTGTAACATTTGAGAATATCATTAAAATGTTGCCTGATCCAAGAGTGGACAGAAGAGGCATGCTGGAATTTAAAATTGCTTTTGATGGGTACAATTTGTAAACAATTTACATGCCTATAGACACTACAACAAATTTTTTTGCTTTATTTTCCTCAAAATGTACTTATTTTTTAGTTATTAGGTCGTTACATTGTCAAATGTTGTGTTTCTGCTAAAATTCAGAAATTTGTTCTTTTTCGCCCATGCTTAAATTTTTAATAAAAGTTAATATCTTTCTTATTTGAAAAGCTTTTTTTAATCTGTAAAAACCAGCTTGTTTAATTTTGTTTGTTTATTTTACACTTACCCCACCAACTTTGAACATACTTTCATATGGGAATTGCTCATTGGTTTTACACTTGCCCCAAAGTGGGGCAAGTGTAAAAATGGATACCCAAAAATATTATTAATTATACAAATCTTCAGTGGTGTTTATGACGGCTATTATACTTTCGGAACTATATAACAACATTCCATAGAAGGTGTAAAAAAATTAACAACGATTAGTTGTAATGAAAAGATTTTATTTTACCCTGTTGAAGTGCAACTACATAAAAACCGCTTTACACTTGCCCCAGTCTACCCTAAGCCCAGGTCTATATGTCAGACAAAGTCTGTCAGATGTTGTCTGGTGCAAAATTCCTCCTCGATCAAAATTCCGGTGAACCGTATCAGGAAATTTTTTCGAATACAATTGTTAAAAAAACAATTGTTCGAATGGTAAATTGTTCGAGAGACAATTGTGCGAAAGGTAAATTGTTCGAAAGGTAAATTGTTTGAAATGGAAATTGTTCGAAAGACAATTGTTCGAAAATAACGTTAATGTGCATTATTCGGCATTACACAGACACACACACACAGTCAAATTTTGCCCGATGATAGTGCAGTGTAGCCGAAAGCGAGAAATAGTCAAAATATCGGTCTTGCAGTGCCAGAAGCTAGGGCAGTTCAGGTCTATTTCAGGTCAATTTTTTTTTATTTTTCATTTTATCTCAAATTCTGTCCGTTGAAGGTTTATCGCGAATTTTCGAAAGCGAGTCTTGCAGTGCGAGAAACTGGGGCAGTTCGAGGTCTATGTCAGGTCAGGTTTTTTTAATTTTTGATTTTCGAACAATTATTACCTCTCGAACTATTTACCTTTCGAGTAATTGCCTCTTGAATAATTTACGTTTCGAACAATTGCCTTAATTTCGAACTATTGTATTCGAACAAATGCATTCGAATATTTTTCAGTAACCCCCGGCGAACAAATATCGAACTTAATTCCTAAAACTTTAATGACCGATTACATGATATTCCAGAAATATGCGTTTACACAGCCCCTCCAATAGGTTTATTGCGTCTACACAGCGCCTCATAATTTACTTGTCGCAAACGCGTTTGTATTACCATAAGAAGGTTTTCAACTGCTATTTCCAAAAATGTATACCGACATACTTAGTGCTCGTTAATTATTTTATTGTATTACTAGGATTATTCAGGTTTCCGGAGGAAAAGTGAGCTTCTTTCACGAATGCTGAACGCAAAATTTTATGGAGAAGAATTGTTTTCAATAAAAAGATTTACGAGACAGGATAACTAACTATTTTTGTGTTTTCTTCGTTTAACTTAATTTTTGTGAAAAGCGATCGATTAATGTGTTTTGCGGGCGATTCTTCATGACAGTATACAGGGTGCGAGATTGAAACTCCGAAATGCTATACCTTTGTTATTTGTAGTCCGATTTAAGTAAACAAAAAACCAGATGAAATGGCTCATAAAAAGCTACAGTTCAAGCCGCTTCTCTGCTGCATTTTTTCTCTGCAAAACAGAATATTTGTTTGCACCTTGTGTGAATTATAAAATAATTGGTTTTTGAATAAAAATTTACATTTATTATCTTTTTCTCAAAAACGGTGCGGAAGTCGACCAAAGAAAAAATATCACTATTCCAATTGCTAAGTTTTGAGCTGCAATACTCTATTAAATAAATAGTTGTCAATAAATTTTCTTCGGTTATCAATTTGCGGTTATAAGTTGTAGCTCCCGTTCGATAAAAAAGACAAATGGATAGGTCAACTCAATTAAGCAAATACCATTCAAAGGTGAACCTCGTTGGAACCTCCCGACGTTCAGCGAACTTTGCAAAATAAACCCCACAAAAACCACCGAAATTAATTCCAGAACCACTCAGCAATCCGCTTAAGTAGCAACAAACAATTAAAATTCGTATTTGCCGACCGTCTGGAGACTTAATAATAATAAAAGCAAGGTGAAGGTCCTAAATCTCGTCTTCTCGTTAACTTTATGGCTCTCGAGGAATAGACCTATGGAGGTGCGTGAATCCAGTTTGCATCGCGCCTGGGTGCCAAAGCAATTACGAAAATTTCGAAATTGTGCAAGTCAGAGCCGGGCAATTTCAAATTTCTGGGCCACGCCGGAGAAAGTCACAAAAAGGATTTTTTACAACTCCGCCAACAGCTCGAATAAAGCGGGGATTACCTCGGCGCATTAACGAGCGCACTTTATTGTGACTTGCGTTTTTTATAATCGCATTATGCATTAAGGGCCGGCGCGGCTTAATTTTACCATTTCGACGAGGAAAACAAATTAAAAATAACGGAACGCGCGTGAAATCGGAATTAACTGGAACCGCTGAACTCGAAAACGAAAACAAAGTTCAGGAATTGGGATCGTTACAATTGAGCTGTAAGTGGAACGGTAACGCCGCTTTTTCGTTTTCGTTTGATTGACTGTGACAAAGTGGCTGCCGTGACCTTTCGAGCTTAGTTTAACGAAGTATGTCACTATTAACACCGCGATCGATGGCTGATGTAATTTAATTGGAAATAAGTGAAGCATATTCGACTCCAATAACAATCCATTTGAGATAATACTCGAATAGCTAGTTGCCTGCCAATTTATTGACATAAACTTGCCTGTAAAAAACGCAATGCAAATTGCAACCTGTAATTCCACAAATAAGAAAGTCGAGCAAAAGGAATAGTGCTGTAATTCCTAATACCATAATATTTGTCAAAAAAACAAACAAAAATTTCATGCAGTCATTGTCAAAAAATATATATATATTATACTTTTAATATTAATTTCCCAAAATACAACTTTGGGCACCTAAAATCACATTTTTCGAAAACATGGCACTAATGTTTTCGATCCGGCAATGCAACAGCTATCGAATTCGATAATAATAATATGCCGAGGGGTGAGCCGCAGGGGAAAATTTTGTGCACAAGATTTCGTCAAATTTCCCCAAGATTTCCTCAGATTTCCCCAAGATTTCCTCGGGGTTTCCCGAAATGTTTTTTCGCAAGATTTGCTCAGATTCCCTAAGATTTCCCAAAATTTCCCCGAGATTACCTCAGATTTCCCCGAGATTCATATTCATAACATTTCCTCAGATTTCCTCGGATTTCCCCAAGATTTCAATAGATTTCCCCGAGATTTCCTCAAATTTCCCCAGATTTTCTCAGAATTCCCCAGATTTCCCCAAGATTTACTATTTCCTCGGATTTCCCCAAGATTTCCTAGCACCTGTACACCAGATTCCCCTGCGGCTCACCCCTCGTAATATCCCCTTTTGCTAAGAAAAATTCAAAAGGGGGCTTTTTTGCAACTAAAATGGAAATTAAGAGGGCCCTCTGTAACACTAGTTTATCTTCCATCCAATTTCAAAATTGCATCATTTATATTTTTTGCATAATTTGAAAAAAAGTGAATTTCGAAGAACCCTTCTGAGGCCAGGAGGCCATGAGGCCATTATATGAATTTTTTTTGTCTTAATAGGACGAAGAATAATTCTTATTTGTAGCCCGATTTAAGTAAACGAAAAACCAAATCAAATGGCTCATAAAACGCTACAAACTCGGAGTAGCTTTCATTTTTATCAACTTCAATTTGGATGTCAACTGGTTGTCAACTTTTCATTTTCAAATGGACATACCCAGTTTTTTTTGCTCAGTATGAAAGCTAATTTTTTTCTGTATCTTTTGATGCGCAATAAAGCGGATTTGGTTTACAATTAGTTCTGAAAATAATTGTAACTTTTTGTTAAAATTTGAATATTTTTCACTCAAAATTTTCGAATGTGCTGTGGATCTGTTAGAAACTTGACAAAACATTTAAAATATGTTATATTCTAAACCTCCCCATTCAACGGGTCCATGTACCAAATGTCAGCCAAATCGATTCAGTAATTTGGGCTATAATGTATTTTTAGTTCGATTTTTTGAACCAAACAGCACTAAATGCGAATTAATTTTGTCTTACTTCAAACCACAATTCGAAATCCTTTCTGATGGTGACAATAAATCTTTCAAAAACTTGTTATTAATGGTTAAATGAGAATAATTTTAAACTTGGAAATTGGTGTGCCAAAACGGCACTTTCCGCAGGCCGCTTGAATCCAAAATTTGTTCAGCCCTTCGACGTGTAATACAATTCCCATGTGCAAAATTTCAGCCAAATCGGTTCAGTGGCTTGAGCTGTAGCGCGATTTTAAAGTCCGATAAAAATCAATTTTTTTTTATTTTTGGACAAAAGGGCACTAAGAATGAATACATTTCTAGCAGCAGAATTTGAAGGTCTTTCTTATGGTGGCGTGAAAAATGGGGGTTGGTATTTAAAATTTAAAAGTTCATGTGCCAAAATGGCATTTCCGGTTGCACGATTTGCTCCAAAAGCTTTTCAGATCTAAGTTAGGTTACCTCCCTTTTTTTTTAATGGTGAAGTGTAGTGGGGAGGTTAAAAAGTGTAAAACAGATAATCTGAAATTTCATAAAATGTTCGCTGAATGTGTGCCAAATTTCATCTTGATATCTTCAGAAGGTTGTACGGTAAAGTAAAGAGAGATAGACGCACAGACATTTTCCAAAAAGCAGTTTTTTGAAGTTTTAGTGACTTTAGTGCCGTGCTCGATACTCCTAGGTCGTAACTGTTTCTGTATAAATTATAATTTAAATCAAATTATAAAATTTAAAAAAAATCAACAAATATCCTGGTAACTTTACGCTTTCGTATTTTTGACATATTGACATATTTTGCTAGAGTAATTAGAAGCCTTCTTGTAAGAACCTTGCACACAAAAAACGAAAATCCGATGTAGTTTGTGTGAAGACAATTTAACGGATTAATTTTTGCAGTTTTATCCGTTTATTTCAAATCACGATGAATTCATGGTACCTGCTTCAAGGAGATTTTCAGAAGACCCCTTACAAAACCAGGAAACATCGAAAACCTTAGTGCAATTGTTTCGAAAAATCATTTTGCGGCGTTTTGGCAAAAAATCGAAAAATAAAAACGCTACAGGCCAATCTAATGAAGATATCGGACGAAATCTGTCAGGGTCGAACCCTTACGGCCATGTTTTCGAAAAATGTCATTTTAGGGGCGAAAAGCTCGTTTCTCAAATTTATTCTAGTAGGAGTGCTGAACATATTTTCTGAAAAAATGGCGAATGCGCCGGGTTAGTGAACACGAGACCCCAGATTTTTGAGAATCTCCAGCATAAATGACAATGTATTTTCAGATTGTAATTAATTCCTATATAAAAAATTATTAAAAACTGTCGATGCATAATTGTGTTAAAATTATGGATGTGCCTAATTATTAATAGTGTACCCGCAGCCTCTTTTTATGAATTTTATTTTGTCATCCAATATAAGTGGTTAAAGGTTACGTAACTATCAAGTCGAACTCATCATAGCCTAGGTCAGGGCAGTGTTTCACACGACCCGCGGTCCCACACATCCGCCACTTTTTTCCACTGATGTAAGTCAACGAGCACATAATAAACGACTTAACTACCTATTGTTGTTGGGAATGCGTCAAGAATACTATGATACTATGGCTTATTTACCTCTCATCACTTGTGATAG
Source organism: Pycnomerus fuliginosus (assembly GCA_963924575.1). NCBI lineage: Eukaryota > Metazoa > Arthropoda > Insecta > Coleoptera > Zopheridae > Pycnomerus > Pycnomerus fuliginosus. Next base: position 8,012,105 of record OZ004624.1, on the reverse strand, counting down.
CTTGAAAAAAAACAACCCGTACCATAAAAGCCTTTTTCCGAACCACTCACGTTTCCTTTCAATTAATTTGTTATGAAAGAAGCAGGTCAATCATTGATCAAATCAGAAATCGCGGATTGCCATACCGGGCAATAAACAGACTTTCCGTTTCGTTTGCTGATTAAAAATGCTTGATTAAATCGTGTGGAAAGGTCGCGAGGGTCGACCGAAAGTGACTCCGGTTGCGTAACGAGGAATTGTTCACAAATCGGTGATGACGAACTCATTTTCGTGCTAAAAATAAGAAAAAAAAATTTGTAGCTTCCGCCCCAACTCAAAAAGGCAGAAAATGGTCCAATTTGATTGCTACACAATGAATTGAAAAAACAAGACCGATAGTTTAGGCACCCTCCAAAGGAAAGCACTTTTTCTCCGAAATTTTTGGAGACGTTTGCTATGCAAACGCAATAAATGTATTGGAGACGCCATAGAAACGTATAGATCTGAATATAATGTAATCAGCGACTAGGATTAGATTAGAGAACTTTATTACTACCTTTCGTTTTGTAATGAGCCCTTCCCTTTTACATACTAATTTAATATTTACATATTTTGGTCTAGTTTTTTTTTCTTCTTCGGCTACTTCTTTCTCTCTCGGTTGTCTTCTGTTCTCTCTTCTTCCCCCCTTCTTTCTCTCGCTCTCTCGACTTCCTTCATCCATTCTATTCCCTCCCCATCCGTTCAGAATACTCTTTCTCTCTCTTTCCTCCTCTCTCATTCCCACACACTCTTTCAGCAGGTGTTCTAATGTTTCTATCTCCGCTCCACATACCAGGCACTTCCTCTCTTCCTCCTTCAGCCAGAACATGTTTATCTCTCCTCATTCCCGCATCTGAATTTCGCTATCATTCTTTTTTCTTTCCCACTCTCCCTCTCTCCAAGTAACTTGGTAACCATTTCCTTGACTTATAATAATAGTGTTATTTCCTCTCTTCTTACTACTACCCCTTCTATAATTTTCTCCAGCGCTGTAATTTTTTCTTGTACCCCATTTGCTTCGAATTTTGCTTTTCCCAGGTTTTGCCTGTATTCCTTTTGTTTATTTTTCCTTCCTCCTCTCTTCTTATTACCCCCTCTAACGGCATGTAGTCTGATTCTACCATTTTCCCTATTCTTCCCATGCTTCTTCATTCACTATTACGTAATACGTAATATATTACAGATTCCCCCACTTGCTCCTACATAGGTATGTAAACTCCCACTTTTCATCCCCTTCTTTATTTCCATTTAATACTTCCCACCCCCTTTCTTTTCTTGTGCAAGTTCTTCTCCAGGATTTTCCCTTCTTTATTCTTTGCTTTGTCTGTTGTTTCTCTTCTTGCTGCTCCTCTGTTTTCTGTCCAGGTTCATGCTCCCCTTTCGCCCTGTCTTGCGTTAAAATCCCCCCTATATGCGTTCTCCTTTCCCTTCTTCTATTTTCATTTTCGTTGTTTTCATGTATCTGCTGGTGTAAACTATCATTATTCTGTACTTCTTATCGTCTATTATCCATTTTTTTATCCATTATACCTTCTTCCTCCCTTCTTTTTTCTTCTTTTATTTCTTTGATTCCCTCTCTTATTCCCAACAGAATTCCCCCCTTCGCTCTGCCCCTTCTCTTTTGCCTCTTGTTCATAACTAAACGTGTGCATAAAATATCATCTCGATATCTTCAGTATAGTTTCGGCCGTAGCGTGTCTCATGATTTTTTTGCCAAAAGGCACTAAGTGTACATTTTGAAAGCAGAAATTGCAGCTTTCTTTTACAGAGATTGGCATTTAAGATTTTAAAGTTGATGTGCCAAAAATTCACTTTCCGTGGACCAATTTCGCTCAAAATCAAAGTGTTCACTGAATATGTGTGCTAAATTTCATCCCGATTGAGTTGTAGCATACGATTTGATAAACACATCGATACAAAAGGCAGACATGCAACAAATTTCAAGGGCTGTGAATCGAAAACGCAGCTATGAAAGGCTGGCAGACGTGGTCCAAAAATCTTTGTCGCGCGTTGACAGGGAACAGCCTTCACGCGACCAACGCCTGCTCCCGATTCCCCGCCACTTCTTTACAAATTGATTTGCATATTAATGCGAACACCTGCGTTTGATAAAACACATGTTTTATTAAGATTAAGAGCTATTAAAGATCATTGCTTACATAAAATTAAATCCGTGTCAACGACATACAAACGCAGGGATAGTCCGCTAAGTTACGGCCTCCATCAGCTTTTATCGCGGCCGCACTGTTTTACGTTTAACAAATCGACGTCGAGTGTCATAATATTTCGGGGAAAAGCGGTTAATGTGCAAAATTTATAATTACCGCACCCACTTTCCGTTATAGTTTCGAATCGTAACGTTTCGGTTTTTATGAATATTGTCTTTCCGCTTTGCCATCAAATCAAAATTGTGTTGTTTACACTGAATTACGATGGTCAATAAACCGGTTTTTACTGTTCTGATGGTGCTCGTAAATTTTATGGGTTTGTTAAATTGATTTCCAAGGTATCTTTTACCGCGACCCAATTTTCGGTTAGGTTAATTTGCAATTGTAGCTTTTAGTACAATTTTTAACATAATAATGCTAAAGTACAGTGACAAGCAATGTAAAAGTGACTAAGGCTTGAATTCTAACTGATGTCGTAAAAATTTACGTTAACCATAAAATAGTTAGAGGCGTAACTTTAAGATGTCGCTGCATTTCTTTAATTGTGACAAGTAAAATTAAAGAAATCTACTTGTTTTGACCGCCAGCGACATCTTAAAGCTACGCGCCTAACTTTTTTGAGGTACCGTAAATTTTTACGGCATTAACTAGAATTCAAGCCCAAGGTCTCTTCACACAATAAATAATCATCTCAAAGACCATCCTCCCCTCCCAAAGCCACCTTTTCATAGAACGGAAGGAAAATAGATCGTGCATGTCGTACCGACGTCGAAAATGATAATAAGAATTAATGGACCGAAACTTGTCTTCTTTTCAGGGCCTCACAGGCCGAATAGAAAAAAATTTTTGCTTGACCGGCGCCACAGCGCCAGTTTTTTCCCGGCATCGAACCGCCAGACCGTAACCGTGAAACCAGAACAATCACCGACATGTTTTGAGGATGGTTTCGGTTTTTTATAATGGAAAAATGAACGATATTAGCTCCCACGATATCGTGTTGTGAAAGCAATATTTATTTATCTTTCGGTCAATAATAGGTTTTGTGTTTGCGGTGGATTTATCAGCGATGTCGATTTATGGTTCGACACCTCTTCCTTGCGTATCTCGGTAGTCGTTAGAAACTTTGTGGCGCTTTCATCTTGATCGCTTCCAGTGTTGTTAAAAATACTTTTTTCTAAGTATTTAAATACAAATACAAATACTTTTCTAAAAATGTATTTCAAATACTATTTAAATACATTTTTTACAGATGTAATTAAATACAAATACAAATACATTTAAAATGTATTTAAATACTTTTAAATACTCATAGTCAAAAAAATCAAAATTGGTCTGTAGGTCTGTTGGTCTGTAAGACCTAAAAAGGGCGAAAAATTTAATATAGGCATAATCAATTACATTTTCATTCTTCTATTGAGGGCAACATCAGCTATGGAGAATGGACTCGTGGCACTAACAGGTGGATTTAATTTTTGAAACCTTTTAATTTTATTTAAGAATAGGTAGTAGGTAACAAATTAGAGGTCTTGTCACTTGAAATTATTTTAAAAATAGAACCATTTAGTATTGGAGGGAGTAAGGCAGCTTTTTGCAGTTAGGTATCCATAATAATGTTAATTCAAAAAATTATGGCGCTCGACACTTATAAACAGAATGTGGCAGCGAAGGCACTTCAATGAAACAATGGCTTTTTTATCCATTTGACTTACATTGAAACACCACGTTACCGCTTGTGATTCATTCTGAGAAAAGAAATAAATTTTGCAGTCCGGGTTAATTTCCGGTGGCCAGATGATGATTACCTACATCCTGTGCTGTACTTTTACCTGGAATTCAATAAGCCTTTTGCGTCGTCGAGGGTTAAGCCTCAGGTAATATTTCTTAAAAATTCCAGGATATCGATTTTAACCGCAACGGTAAAATTTCCATCTCGCAGTTGAGAATGTATTTAAATACATGACAAAAAAAAGTATTTGAAATACTTTTAAAATACAATGTCGGCAAAAGTATTTAAATACGTATTTAAATACATCTGAAGTATTTAAAATACATTTTTAAATACTTGTATTTAAATACTTAACAACACTGATCGCTTCTTTATGTACTTTTGGTACGTAGAAGCAAGTACCGTACCGTACGATAATGGAAATGGTTTATGATTTAGAACGCCCATAACTTGTCTCACTAAAATGAAAGAATTCATAAAATCCTGAAAAATTAACAAAGTTTAGGCTTCCCTTAGTTAAATTTAAAGAAGTTAAGGACATTCTTTAATACTTAAAATATAAATTCCAACTTTAAAAAAATCGATGTATGTTCGGTACTCACAGGGCCATAACTCACATATAACTTTGGAGGGGGGGGAAGAAAATGAAAAAGGGAAAAATTTAATCTTAGTAAGACAGATTACCCCTTCCCCCCTTGAGCTACGGCCCTGGTTATTCATGCAAAAGGGCACTACTGAGATTTTAAAAAAAAATTTAAAGCTGGCGAAAGTAGTCGTGTCGCATATCTAATGAAAGCTCTTTCTAAAGCCGTCTCAGCTATGTTAGGCCTAATCTTCTCTCATTGTTAGTTTTCGAACTGCGGTGATTTGGAAATTTTGGTTTTCGGAACTTGAGAAGGATTGTTTACAGACCGTTAATAACGGGTTTTATCACAGATTTAGGAAGGATTTACTCGATTCTCAAAAGTCAAAAATTCGAAGGTTAAAAGGGCAGTAGGTACCGTGATTTTCAAAAAAGTTTATAAAGACTGCGAAGGTAGTCGTGTTGCATATTAAATGAAAGTCTCTTTTGCAATATATTCGACCTACTATTATTGCTTTTCACACTGAAAGATTGAAAAATTTTGGTTTTCCGAACTTTCTCTTTTTAGCTTTAGAAAGAGCCCTCACTCGATTCTCTAGTAATTTGTTTATTTTTGAAAACTGCACCACTCCAACACTTATCGTGCTAGGCTCTTAAAAAGTTGGCCCCACTTCTTCAGATACAAATTTCGCTTTTAACATTCAATTTGTCAGAAAACCAGAATCGGTGAAAGCCCCTCGTACCACATTATTTATAATTTACATAACTTATTATTTAATAAGGATTATTAATGAACGGACCTCGCCCACGTGGAACAAACTCCACGTTCCCCAATTTCCAAAATACCAACGGGCCAAACGGGTTATGATTAATCGTTGGGCCTCGATATTTTTCCTGTTGCTTTTACAACCATATTAAGAATTTCGGTCTTGTAAAATTCGAGGGCCATTACAGCGCGCCCACGTACCCCAAATTCATTGAGTTGTAAAATATTCCAACCCACAACAATTTTTTATCGAATTTTGACATTGTTTTTTCCGGTGGTACTTTCCCACAGCCAGTTGTAATTCATGTAGAAACCACAATCGCTGGGCTATTATCCACAACCGCAAGAATGCTACAATTTCGCTAAATGCAGAAAAAACTAATGATGTACCTCTGAGGAAGAATTCCAATCATTTGCATACTTAATTGCTGATTTATCAAGAGCGATAGGAAGTTATTATATTTTGACTGTAACAGCGATTAGGATCACGTTAGAAACAATTTATGTCTACAACTTAATCAATTTTTGTTCATCGATGATTGGATTTTTTTGCTTCCCCGCTGGTCTGCGTGTAGATGCGCGCTGGAGATATTGGATGAATAATTTGGAGCAGTAGGCACCGCGGTACGACCACGACCATTTAAGGATGCAAACATTCGTTTTAACAATGCAACTACATTTTTCAATTTGTGTCGAAAGGGGCTCCAGCGGCTGCTTCTTCGATGATTCATTTGCTCGAAAGTCAAGTAACTATCGTTTAAAAAATGGGCAGCTACGGAAGCGGCTAGAACCTCCCCACTTGGTGAATGATTCAATCCTACCACCCATAAATTTCAATTCAGTTTCTACCTGTGTTTGGCAATTTTTAAAATTTTTTATTACTTATTGCCAAAAGGGAACTAAATTTAATTGAATTTTTGAAAACAAAATTCGAAGACTTTTCATGTGCTGATAAAACAAATGGTGGTCATATCTCAAATTTCATAGACGCCATGCTAAAAGGCACTTGTTATTGGTCGTTTGCCACCAAAATTAAGCAAATTTTCTTACTTGCTGTACCTAAATATTACTACTGGTATTTTTCAAAATTTTATGATTTTTTGACAAAAGGGCACTAAGTTTGAGGACATTTTTCGAAACGAGATTTGAAGACATTTCATGTTCTGATAAAGAAAATGGGAGTTTATTAGTCAAATTTCAAAGTTGATGTGCCAAATTGGCACTTGCCGTTGGCCGATGACCACCAAAATTAAATCAGCTCTTAGGGGGGTACTGTGTGTCCCTACCTACCAAATTTCAGCCAAATCGATTAAGCAGTTTGGGCTGTAGCGTATTATCTAATGTTGCTTCGAAATTCGAATTTTTCGATTTTATGCCAAAAAGGCGCCAAGTGTGAATACATTTTTAGACACAGAATTTGAAGACCTTTCACATGCTTATAAGAAAAATTGGTGTTCATCAGTCAAATTTCTTAGTTGATACGCCAAAAAGGCACTTGGCGTTTGTAGATTGGCAACAAAATTAACTGGGCTCACCAGAAAGCCAACACTAATCTCCATAGGTACCAAATTTCGTGAAAATCTGTTCGGTAGTTTTCGAGGAATCTTGCTCACATACGTACATACATACGTACATACGTACATCCGTACATACACACAGACATTTTTTAAAAACCATTTTTTTGTGATCCTGGGACCTTGAAACGTAAAGATCTGGTGTTATCTCAATTTCGAATTTTGGAGTGATTGCAGTAACCTCCCATTTTTATATGGTTGTGGGGAGGTTAATTACTTGGTTAGGTTTTACGGTCGCATTATTAGGGATAATCACCGCAACGGGTGACCATTGTCGGTAGCATAAACCGCAAATTTCTTAGAAACTAGACAATCAAAACTATACAAACTATTTTTATTAATATTGAATAAATGTTAAACCCGCAAATCGGTTGATTAAAAAGTGCGCTTCTTTTGCGAACGCTGCCTAAACGTTTGGAGATGGAACAAAATCTTATATAGAAGAATTGTTGACAACAAATCGATCTTTTAACGTGACAAAACACTGTTCTCATTTTGTGTAGTCAAGAGTTCTGACTGAGTGTGTCTGAGGCTCAAGACCAAAAGGGAGGGCAAGACGTGAGGAAGTTTCGTACGTATGCAGTCGTGGCAAAAAGTGACCAAAAACCAAAGCGATTTAATTTCTTTGAATAATGGCGAAAAGGGTCGAAAACCTTAGATGTAGATACCATTTTTTCGAAAAATGTTATTTTAAAGATGATAAGCTTCCTTGACCTTGTATAGGTTATTCTGTTGCGATAAATTGGCGCCTTCAATCGATATTCTGTGAAAAAGTAGAAGTTTCTACCGTCTCCGAGACTGCCAATTTTTTTAACTCAAGTTAGATTGACGATAGAAATATTGATAAAAGTTGGGGGAATTATCCCCTTTCTGAATATTTTCAGCACCCCATTTGAAACTCAACGAGTCTGTTTCTCGTCACGATCATCCACCCCAATAGTCTGCAGGGGATCGAACCGCAGATGCGAGCCACGTGAGTAATCTGGAACGTGTGGAAAAGGCGTTTTAGCATCATCACGCTTTTAAAACCCGACTGAAATAATGAATCGACCTTTACTGTTTGAAATTTTTAGGTTAATCGTTCTTGAGATAAATCGCAAAAGGTGTGAGAATTCAATAGAAACCGACCTGTCTTAATCTCTATGTTAATGAGAATCATAACTGGTGCAGGCAATTAAGCCGTTAATTGCAGGAATTCTCGATTTACTTGTAAATTCTAATTAAATTACGGCGGTATTCGAAGGAAAAAAAAATCCTCCACTCACCTCGCTAGATTCCAGATAGAGGAGAAAATTGCGATTCCACCAACGCTCAATGCCAGAAACATTCCCGATGATGGGTCACGACCATCTTCCGACTAATTCGCGATTTTTTGCCCGCGAGTCCTTTCTTTGTTCGCCCACACGTTGACCCAGCGAAAACGTGACCTAATGACTGCTTTTATGTACCATAGAAAAAGTACGTTTGAACAGTTACATTGTTTTAACATGTCTTCATATCTTCCATCAAGATGCTTGTCTCGAAGTCGATTAATCCCATGGGAATTTTTCGCGTTGGAGCAGTCTGCTTGGCGCTGCCGCGGCCCCGAGCCCCAGGTCCATGCAGGTGATGGACGAGCTTTGCCGAAGTGAACGGATTATCGAGGTCAGCAACTGCAGGCCCTCAGCTATTACTTCTTTCGCGCACGCCGAAGCAGATCTATGGGGGAAGGCGATCGTACATCAGCGGTTACGCCGCACCTTCTCCTGAGAAACGGATTTTCTCTGCCAATTCTACATTTTTACTTCAATTTGACCAAAAACTACCCAATATCGACGTAATTTCGACGGAGTCATAACAAGTTAAAATGCCATACTGGCATTGTACCAGAAAATACATAGTTTCTCTACCAATTCTACTGTTTTACTTCAATCTAACTAAAAACTACCCAATATCGACGTAATTGCGACGGAATCATGACAAATACTGATTTTTTACCGAAAAGCACGTAATTTCTAAGTAAATACAAATTTTCTCTTAAAATGCTACTGTTTCATTTCAATTTTACGAAAAACTACCCAATATAGACGTAATTTCGACGGAGTCATAACAAGTCGAAATGCCGTACTGGTATTTTACCGGAAAAAAGGTAGTTTCAACGTAAATTCGGATTCTCTCTACCAATTCTACTGTTTCACTTCAATTTAACCAAAAACTACTCAATATCGACGTAATTTCGACGGAGTCATAACAAGTTAAAATGCCGTTATTTTACCGAAAAAGAGGTAGTTTCAACGTAAATACGAATTCTCTACCAATTCTACTGTCTCACTTCAATTTGACCAAAAACTACCCAATATCGACGTAATTTCGACGGAGTCATAACAAGTTAATGCCGTACTGGCACTGTACCGGAAAATACGTAATTTCTCTACCAATTCTACTGTTTTACTTCAATTTAACCAAAAACTACCCAATATCGACGTAATTTCGATGGAATCATAACAAGTATAGTTTGTCAAGAAATAATTGAACAGCCATAAAGACAAACCTTTTAACTTAAGCCGACCGCCCGTTGAGGTTGACAATGCAGGGGAATTCCCTCCATAAATCTTTCTACCTACACAGGCCAAGTGTTCAACTACGAGAGCGCCGTACAAGATTTTATGAGGGAATTCCCCTGCATTGTCAACCTCAACGGGTGGTCGACTAAAGTTAAAAGGTTTGTCTTTATGGCTGTTCAATTATTTCTTGACAAACTATACTGATTTTTTCCGGAAAGCGTGTAATTTCAGTGTAAATACGAATTTTCTCTTCCAATGCTACTGTTTCATTTCAATTTTACTAAAAACTACCCCATATAGACGTAATTTCGACGAAGTCATAACAAGTTAAAATGCCGTACTGGTATTTTACTGGAAATAGGTAGCTTCAACGTTAATACGGATTTTCTCTACCAATTCCACTGTTTCATTTCAATTTAACTTAAAACTACCCAATATCGAGCTAGTTTCGACGGAGCCACAAGTTAAAATGCATTTTACCGGAAAAGAGGTAGTTTCAACGTAAATACGAATTCTGTCTACCAATTCTACTGTTTTACTTTAATTTAACGTAATTTCAACGTAAATACGGATTTTTTCAAGCAATTCTACTGTTTTATTTCAATTTAACCAAAAAATGCCCAATATCGACGTAATCTCTCATAACAAGTTAAAGTGACGTTCTGATATTTTACCAGAAAACACATAATTTCAACGTAAATACGGATTCTGTCTACCAATTCTACTGTTTTACTTCAATTTAACGTAATTTCAACGTAAATACGGATTTTCTCTAGCAATTCTATCGCTTTACTTCAATTTAACCAAAAACTACCCAATATATCGACGCAACTTCAACGTGTTACGATTCCGTTGAAGTTACGTCGAAAATCCATATTTACGTTGAAATTACGTGTATTCCGGTAAAATATCAGACGTTTAAGTTTAAAATGACGTACTGATATTTTACCGGAATACACGTAATTTCAATCTAAATATGGATTTTCTCTACCAATTTTATTACTGTTTCACACTTCAATTTAACCAAAAACTACCTAATATACTGATATTTTACCGGGAAACACGTAATTTCAACGTAAATACGGATTTTCTCTAGAAATTCTGTTTTACTTCAATTTAACCAAAAACTACCCAATATTGACGACGTAATTTCAACAGAATCGTCACAAGTTAAAACGACGTCTGATATTTTACCGGAATACACGTAATTTCAACGTAAATATGGATTTTCTCTACCAATTTTATTACTGTTTCACTTCAATTTAACCAAAAACTAGCCAATATCGACGTAATTTCAATGGAGTCGTAACAAGTTAAAATGCCGTACTGGTATTTCACCGGAAAAGAGGTAGTTTCAACATAAATACGGATATTCTCTACCAATTCTACTTTTTGGAAAAATTGGCCAATGATCCTGTCGAAGTTTAGCAGAAAACGTTAAAATTAGAGAATAGACCCTAATAAAGGATCTATTTTGTAGCCTACACGTTAAAAATTTAAACATGCCGTTAAATGTGCAATTAATGCGAACTGCGATTTATTTTGTATTTCCGCTGTTATAGCGACGTCAAAGTAAAACTGTTAAACAGTCACTTTTTAACACTTCCTGAGAGGTATAGGTATCCAATAAATCACAGTTTAATCTCTTTGAAGAAAATTTTACAGTAGTGTTACTAAGAACACGAAAAATTGGGACAATGAAGCTGTAGAATTCCAGTTATCGTTAAAATTTGAGAATAACATACACGTTAAAAATTTAAACATGCCGCTAAATGTGCAATTAATGGGAACCGCTGATTTGGTTTGTATTTCCGCTGTTATAGCGACGTCAAAGCAAAACTGTTTAACAGTCACTTTTTACCACTTTCTGAGAGGTGTAGGTATCTAATAAATCAAAGTTTAACCAATTTAAAGAAAATCTTACGGTAGTGCTACCAAGAAAACGAAAAATTGGACCAATGAAGCTCTATAATTTTAGAGTTAACGCTAAAATTTGAGAATAGATCCTATGTTATTATTATTACCAATAGAGAGTAATGGATTCAAACTTTCTCTAGGGAGTAAAGTGAGTTGCTTTTAATACGTAATGCTGATTATTATTACCCGGCGAGGAGTAATGGAGTCAAAACTTTCCATAGGGAGTAACATGTAATAGACAGCTCCCATTTTAGAAACTATTTGCATATTTTTTTACTCCTTATTAATTGAATGTTTACTGCAAATAATTTTTAAAATGACAGCACCCTATTAAATATTCTCAATTTACTCCTAGGGACAGTTTGAATCCATTATTCCCTGCCGATGCTGGTAAAGACTCAAAATGAGGTCAATAAGTTTCAATTTAGTCTCGGTCGTTTAATCCCTCTGCATTTTAATGGATTAAAAATTATAGCTTCCCGGTATGTGATCTTAACTATAGTTCCTTGCATATTATATGTATAGCAATCTGCGATTTATAAATTTGGTCCTTAAATTCTTGTGTTGGACAATATTTTATATTTTGTCTGTTAACCTACTTCTACTTACTTTGTGACTGTTAAATTTGTATATAATTTCCTGTAATTGGGTGTAGCCCGTTGGGAATTAAATCCTCTGAAAACTGGTCGAAACGTTTTTGAAATCCATCCACTTCTGGAAAAGTTTCACTCAAATATGATCTGCACCGAGAAATAATTATTGTTTTTGCCTGTAACTTTTGAACTCGTGGATGGATCACCAAGATTTCTGCATCAGTTTTCAGAGGATTTCATATACTTCAAAATAATGTGTCACAAACGGCTTTAATGTGATTTAAAATTTGCCCATAGATGGCGCTAGGAGGTGAAACGATTACAGCCTTTTGAAATTTCGAATTTGGCGCGCTATATGTAAAACTTCTTTTTGCCCCCTTCAAATAAAAATCGACCTGTTCGAGCGATTTTTTGTTAATTGAGTTAGAGAGGAGAAAATCTGGATGTCCCCTTTTCAGTAGGCCACCCTGTATACAGTTTTAATCTGCAATTTGTGGGTAATTTTTTATTGAAAGCTACCATAAAACAACTTGCATTTTTTACTCTGAAAAATCGGAAAAGCGTCAACGCTCGAGTATCTACATCTTTGCAAAGAGTCATTGCACTTCACTTACACGCTTCAGCTTACATTGTAGACCTCTTGTACGTACCTGAAACAGAAAAACAAGAATTAGAATCCAACAAAAAGCCCATTCTAAATATAATCACGTCTCGTTTTTTCCCTTTTACCGTTAAACACCTTGCGCTAAATTTAGAAGATTTTTCCCAAGATTCCACGCGTGAATTTAAAGATAGTATTTTAAGACCCTTTCAACGGCGCTAATCATTCACTTAAAATGGATGTTTCGGCAGTCTATAAAAGGTTTTAAATTTAGAATTTAATGCGGACATAAATCAATCGCGTCGGTAGTAAAACACCTAATTGGTGAAGAAAAAAATCCTCACAATGCTTAGAATCTCCACTATGAAACAACGAAAGTCGGTAGTTTTATAAATGAGTGTCTTGGCCGGTTAACAGGTGTGAACGTGGGTAGTCCGTGGGTGAACTGAGTGGGCACCAGGAGTGGTTGTTGGTACCTGGAGATGCCCTCAGACTGCAAGGTCAATCGACGATGATATCCCGGACGGGAATTTGCATTCGACTAACATAACTTAGAAATTGTGAATTTATGGGGACGATTCCGAATTGGGATAGTCGTGTCTTCGCACCGAGAAACAGAGGTTGAATTAATGGAGGCGTGGGAATAACAAAAATGTTTTGGCAAGTGCCTTTGCGGGATTTATGAGCGGGTCGTGGGCGCATCCACCATTATTGAGAGGCCTTGGAAAAGGCACAAAGCTTTGTCTGCTGTTATCGTACGATTCCCTCAACTTGAAAAAATTCAACTACTGGTAATCTTAATGACGTGGAATCTTATCCGAGGCACTTAAGAGTAAAAGTGACATTTGCATTAAGTTGTTTTAGGGCAGGTACTCTCGTACCTTCAAAATTTTACACCCACAACAAAGGAAATATGAAAATATACTTAAACTGTCACAAAAAAAACCGAACGATTTATTTTTAGCTATAACTTTATTATTGGACTGATATAGCCCAATTTTGTACTGAACGTAGTCAAAAAATGAGGCTTTTATAAGTAGACCACCATTTCCAGATGTCGATCACTAACAAATTTTTTCTAGGTATTTATTGCAAGGCTATTTTAGTGCCGTAGCAGTATGCGATTCGCTCTCTCGCTTGATCGTCTACTCTGTCTGAGCGATAACTTGAGAACGCCTAGAGATATCGAACTGAAACTTGCTCGGAAACTTGGTACGTACCAAGCAGTACATTGGACAACACCGAGAAGTAGTGCGCAGTATCGAACAGTATAATGAGCAGTACCGAGCAGAATGAAGTAGTATGACACTAGAGCAGTACTTTGTTCACGAAAAATCTGCATGGCCAACCCCTCGAATTTGACACAGAGAAACTGTGAGGTCTTACACATTGCATCTTCGACAAAGGAGGAGTGAATTTCAGAAGAAATTTATCGAAGGGGCTGAAAGTTAGGGGTGGAAACTCGAATTTTTACTGAATAATGTAGGGTTGAAATTAGTATCATTCGATAGCTTTTCTATCGATGGTACAGAAAAGGTCTGAACCATCATTTGCGAAAAGCGACCCTTAAACGGTACAACTTTAACCTGCCGAAACACAAAATTGTAGAACTCAAAAACTACTCAACGTATCCAAGCTGGATTTAGTGTCTTTAATTTACAGCGGCACTGTAGTTTTACTTAACTACAGTTCATTTTCACCCCTCTTGACTTTTCATCCCCCTTCACAAGCGTTAATTTTGCAAAATTCGCGCAATTTTGCCTTTTTCCGGTAATAAATTTTACTAGTCGAAGTAAAAGTATTCAAAATTAAAAAAACGAACATGAGAAGACAACAAATCATTTTACAATTTACTAACAAGAACAAACAATAAGATAAATTACTAGAGAGCTGATTTTATGCAAAATGCTTGTTTTACGTATTTGGTCATTTTTTGCCATTTTCACTTATTTGGAGAAAAATCGCATATTTATGCTTATTTCGCAAGATTTCTGTTAAAACCACTTTTAAAATTGTGGCGGTTCTTTGAAAAACTGATTTCATGGATTACCCACCCATTTATTACCTGCATCCCTTTCCTACTTAAACTCGGGTCAGGTTCAGGTAGCCGATCAACCTGTATTCATTGCTAATGACAGGGTTTTCCCTATTTGCAGGTATAGGTATGTAGGTAAAGGGGGAAGGTGTTAAAATGGGGTTTGATTTTTGCAGTTATTTTAAGCGAATTACTCTTCTTCTTCTTATCAGCCACCCTAAGGACGAGAGTGCCCTCATTTCCAAATGGATCAAAAGTCATTCTGAGTTAATTTTTGCAGATAATTTTTTTTCTGATCTCTTGTGCTTATTTAGTGCTTCGCTGTGTTAATTTTGCAAAATTCGTTAATTTCGTTTTTCTCAAGGGACAAAATTTTGTATACTGATTTCTTGTATGATTTCACCTGATTTCACCATGATTTTACCTTATTTCCCGTTATTTCACCTTGTTTTCTTCGATTTCACCAACATGATTCCACCTAGCTTGTACACTGATTTCACCCATTGATTTGCCCCTCGGTTTTTCTCTAGGTATATGAATAAGTATTTCAACCCCCACAAAAGTCTGATTTGCACAATTGTAATTCTTTATAACCACAGTTAACCTTCACCCCTCTTGACTTTTCATCACCCTTCGCAATTTCTCCACTCACTGAGCGCCATTTTACAAAATTCGCCGAATTTTGTTTTTTTTTCAATAACTAGGTAGGTACAGGGTACTCATCATTTACTCATTCGGAATATATTTTCACTTTTTACAACTTTTCCACCCTCTGCACAACATTTCACCCCCTCCAAAGCATAAATTTGCAAAATTGTCCTGTTTTCCGTGTTACTTTAGGTATTTCTACTTAACTGCAGTAAATTTTTTCTTGCCTGTGATGCTAATTCTACAGACTTGGCATAATTTTTGTGTTTTTCTGTTCATTTTCTACACTGCAAACACTGTAATAGTCAGGGGGCTAGTAACATTGTTTTTAAAATAATGTGCTCCTCTGGCAGACATCGATAATTGTGATAACCAGGAACCACAATTAGCGCGTTTTCCAACCCTTCCTGGCTGCGTTTTCAATTGACAGTCCTTCAAACTTGTTAAAAAATGGAGGTCCATTATATAATTTTCCCCCGTCTGCCTTTTGTTTCAAAGTGTTTATTAGGTAATATAATCCATGAAAACACAAGAGGCAGACGTGCTCAGTGCTGCGTTATAGAAAAATTTACATTTTTCTGGCTGAAAATGGCATATAGAAATATATAATGATGCGCTTCTATAGAAGACAATAATTAGTTACTCATTTAGTAGGTCTTAAGAAAGGATAAACACCACGTCTGCCTTTCTTTTAAGGCTGCGTTATCAATTGTCAACGTTTCAAAATTGTAAAAAAAAGGTAGAAGAATGTAAAAATGAGGCATTATTTCCTGATTGTTAGATTTTGGCTGTCGTTCAAAGCGGTGATTGAAAGAGTCACTCAACGTTTAAAGTTACTGCACTTTGCAACCGGTGCTATTAGGTGAAAAAGGTGAAGGGCCTTTCTTGTAGAGAATCTAATAGTCTTCATTATAGTGTACTTCAATATTTTTCGTACGACGAAGAGGCAGCGGAATGATTGCCCAAAAACCAAATTTTTGTACATACATTTAGGGGGTGATCCCGACCCGAGAGTAGGGAGGAACTTGATCTGTCTTTGGCGGCTCCAAAATCCAAGTATTTCAGGAAAAACATCTTGGGGTTTCAGCTTTTTTTTATTCAAAAATGCGAAAATCAGTCTGCCCATTAACGTGATAAACATCTACAGGGATACACATCGCATTGATGTACACCTTCCGGTGTATGGGTATGTATTTATTACAAGGCTATTTTTTGATTGGCTAATAAAAACATGCAAATATTCATCAAATATAACAAAAATACGGTAAATATACTGGAAATATAGGAAATACGAGACAAATATTTGCTTTTCCGGAAGAATTATAATGAATTTGTTCATCTTCTACGAGAATAAGGATTTAGCTCCAGTTCGACTGAATTGTTGAGCTTCATCGTTGTCTTACAATATTTGAATTTTTGAGCTTCTAATAGGAGAATAAGGATTTTGCTCCAGTTCGATTGATCAACAGTCGCTTCATTTAGACGAACAATGCGTCTAGTAAAACTATCCTTCGACTCTGGGGCATCCGGTACAAAATTAAACATCAAAATGCCGTTCTTATAAATAGCCGATTCTTCATTTAAAAAAAGTTTCTATTTACTGAAGAGAACTTTAATATTGCCAATAATTTTATAATACTATCGTCTCGACTATTAATAACAATAATAATAATTAACCTTTCGGCGAAAACAGATATGAGTGGGTGTATTTTACAAGTACACCTGACATAGTTCATTAGAAAAATGCAAATTTCCCACCTGATCAAATAGAATTTTGACAAACGGTTTGTTCCAGACAAACATTACGAAACAGCCAGGAAATGATGTCAATATCAACCGTCTGCCATTAATTTCACATCGCGAAGCCACGAAGCGTGACAAACGGCGTTCGCTGTCGACGCCAAATGCCATTCTGTTTGTTTAAATAATTAGAAACTTTAAACACTTCGCGGCTTTTTAACATCTAAATGGGATATTTGGGATCCACCGCCGAGATAATTACACATTCATTATGCACGAAAATCGTGAGATGATTCCGATTAGATTTTATGGTCGAGCTGCTCTTATGCGAGCCATAAAATTTCTTGGTTTTGATTGGAAAATTTAAGACCGGTACCCACGGGGTTTCGCTGGTTATTATTCATTTCGTGTTCAATAAATTTTCATTAATGAAAAGTGAATTGAAACGGGAGTTTCGTAACCATTTTGTTTAAATTAGCGGTTGGTATGATTTCGTTTCTTGGAAAAAATTGTAGAAATCGTGGGAAAAGGTTTGCCAGTTCTTCACTTCGAGTTGCTTCAATACTTCTAACGTTTTGAAATTTAAGACTGCTCGCTTTTGGCTTTACGAAAGCTCGCAAACTATTGGAATTTATTTTATAAAACTGTTTGTTTTCGATTTCGCTTTTTCAGTATAAATTCTTAATAATTCAAAGGGTTATTAATTGGTAATTATGGTCTTAGGCTGGAATTTCAATTGACGACACAAAAATTTACGGTACCCTAAAATAGTTAGCGCGTAACTCATGAGATGGCGCGAGCTGTTATATCAAGCAGATTTCTGTAATCATTAGTTCACAAGTATTATTGCCTAATTTTTGGATTTGTTCCGTTGGCAATAAATACACATTATTGTTCGCAAACGCTTCGAATTATCGACAATACTGGTTTGGTATCATATTTTATAAGACTGCTCGCTTTTGGCTTCGCGAAAGCTCGCATACGATTGAAGTTGCTTTACGGCTGCTCGCTTTCGGCTTCGCTAAAGCTCGCATACGATTAAATAGTTAGTTTTTTCTTCTTTAGAGCTATTATTTTATTTGCTACTTTTTCCAACAGACAATAAGATATTAGTAATACATTGAAAATAAGTGCAACACAATCTAAAATCATACCAAAAGAACTGAAGAAAAGGGAACATAGAAATAAAGATACCAAAACAAAAATAATGACCTAATTAAAACTTAATCAATGAAAAACAAATTGACAAAAAAGAAGAAAATATTTGAAAGTAGAAAGATTTTTGAGTCGATCACATCCCGCTCCCACTGCCTGGCATAAAACAAACGTCGAAAAACCGTTAAAATCCCCCGTTAATTAATTCCTGCTTGCTTAATTAACCTCTCTCCATTTTTACACCGTCATAATAACATTCCCGCTGATACCAATTTGACGACATCCCAACTACAAGTCCGATCATAACATAGACCTCTTTTTATGTCTTTAATCCGATCGGAAACAGAAAAAAACATAATTGTGTAATGCAGTAGACGGTATAAAATATAATTAGCAGCAAAAACAGGACAAAGATAATTCAGCCTCGATTAAATCAAACCACTTTAGGTCGATCAACAAAAATACAGAACCACTTAGTAGCGGATTTTTGTCGTCTGTTTTAATTACGGTGTAAACATGGCGGTTTTTTCGGTTTTTCTGGTCTTAATCGAGCGGGAGATAGAATCGCTGGAGTGTGAAAATTAGCACGACTGTTTGGATTATTATTATTACTGGCGATAAATTAAACAATACTGAACTTTTCTTGTTTTTTTCTAGCGCTAAAACCGTTATGGAATTTTTTGCTGGCACATGTGCGGAGATTTGTAATTAATTTTCTAACAGAATCAGGTTCTGTTGGGTTCTCTTGTGGATGGGTAAACAAGTAAAACGATATTTTGGGTCTAAATTATGTAGATAAACATTACTTTACTATCGACTTCCGCCACTTATAAACAACCCTTCCTGGTGGGTCATTTATGGTGTTTTTTTTAATTTTCATAGTCGGTACATAATTTTATCTTTAAAAAAATTGAAAAATAGAAAGAGATGGTCCTCAAACAGTTTTCAAACTTGCATTATATAAAAAATTAAGATTTCATTTAAAAGTTATGGCTGCATTCATCACTTTGGTCGTAAAATCAGGCCTGTAATTAACGACCAGCACTAAATTTTATCGCCTCCAGCATACTTACTAGTGAAACGAAAAAAATTAGAAAAATCGATAAATAAGACAGCAACAGATTGTCGCTAGACGGCTTAACTCTATCAAATGAAATAAAAATCAGAGAAATAAACAAACGTGCCGTCCTGTCCAAACAATTCTGTTGGAAAAACAGAAAAAGGCCAGTCAAACAGATCGTTTAAGAGCTCAAATATTTGCTGACTTCATTGAACCACCATGTGCTATGAATGGACAAAGCCTAGACCGGTCTTGCATTGTGCCCGTATAAGTCCACGATGATGATATTCTCTATAATTACCGCAGGATAATGACAGGGAAGATGCGAGTGTTAATCCTGGCCAGGATAAATGATCGTCCTGCCCGGTGAAAATTAGTATCGTTTAAGGTCACACGGTACCAGTTTGGTGTAAGGATAATTTTTCAAGTTATCCATCTACAACATTCATCAAACATATTTTTTCTTTGTTTCATGTTTGCGAAACAACCAGAGAGACGGTAATAAATACAACAAATAAGTCGACAGGGTTCAGTTCGTTCATGTTGCAGTCTGGTCGGTTATGAATGAACGACGCTGCGGATGTGAATTAAAAGGCGATGTGGGCGATGTGAAATTTTTTTAAACCTACAAGGACTTTTAATACTTTTGCAATTAGAAGACTAACTATTTATTTTGTAACTTGGAAAAAACAGTAAAAAATATAAGAAACCTACCGGAAACTGCGCCCATTTTTAATTTCAAGTTTAGTTTAGTCCTGAAAATTGAAGGGTCTCAGTATTTTTGCGATTTTTTGGAACATTTGTAAGTAAAAACTTGGTCGTGGAAGTGGTTCCATTTTTTATTCGCCTGCTTCGAACCAAATTTTGAATTTCACACATTAATGTTTATTTTATAATTTCACATAAAAAACTGATTTAGTCATAATTTACAGTTACAACAGTGAATTAGCTATAATTCACAAATAAAACACAGTTTTTTCTATGAATTATATGAACTATTATCGCTGATTCACGGTTGTAGCTGTAAATTATTACTAAATCAGTTTTTTCTGTAAAATTATAAAATAAACAGTGATGTGGCCCTTCTACGCTTTCGTAAAAAGGTTACTATGAATTATCTATAATTCACAGGAAAAACTGTGAATTGGTCATAATTTATAGTTAAAATGCTATAATTCACAGATAAAACTATGAATTAGCCTCGGAATTAGCTATAATTCACAGAAAAAACAGTGATTATAGATTGTCTATAATCCATAGCATTTTCCGTGAATTACACAGTTACAACTGTGAATTAGCCATAATTCACAGATCAAACTATGAATTATAGACAATTCATAGTAATCTTTTTACGAAAGCGTAGAAACGAAAGCAAAGAATAGCCACATCACTGTTTATTTTATAATTTTACAGAAAAAACTGTAGATTGTCTATAATTCATAGCCTTTTCTATGAATTATAACTAATTCACTGCTGTAATTACAAATTATGACTAAATCATTTTTTCTGTGAAATTATAAAATAAACAGTGATGTGGCCCTTCTACGCTTTCGTAAAAAGGTGGCTATGAATTATCTATAATTCACAGTTATCATAATTCACAAGAAAAACTGTGAATTGGTCATAATTTACAGATAAAACTATGAATTAGCAATAATTTACAAAAAAAACTGTGATTATAGATTGTCTTTAATTACACAGTTTCAACTGTGAATTAGCTATAATTCACAGATGAAACTATGAATATTCACAGAATTCTGTGAATTATATTATTATAATTCACAGTCATATCTTTTTACGAAAGCATAGAAATGAAAGCGTAGAAGGGCCACATGTTTATTTTATAATTTCACAGAAAAAACTGATTTAGTCATAATTTACAGTTACAACAGTGAATTAGCCTATAATTCACAGATAAAACTATGTATTAGCTATAACTCACAGAAAAAACTGTGATTTTAGATTGTCTATAATTCACAGCCTTTCCTGCGAATTATAGGTAATTCACTGTTGTAACTGTAAATTATGACTAAATCAGTTTCTTTTTGTGAAATCGTAAAATAAATAGTAATGTGGCCCTGCTACGCTTTCGTATCAATTATCTGTAAATCATAATTCACAGGAAAAACTGTGAATTGGTCATAATTTACAGTTACAACTGTGAATTAGCTATAATTCACAGATAAAACTATGAATTAGCTATAATTCGCAGATAAAACTATGAATTAGCTATAATTCGCAGAAAAAACTGTGATTATGCAGGGTGTGTCAAAACTAGGCATAGAAGCATAGAAGTGACAGTAAATTTTTTTTAGAGGCACCACCGCAGAGATAGAATGTTCCAAAGATAAGAAAATCTGGCAACATGTTACATCTTTTCTCTTGATATTTACTTACACCAAAAACCAAGGTACAAACAATATTCGAAATAGCATTAAGCTAGGTTGCCATCACATAATTCGTTCCAATAATTCGAGAAATTACCCGAATCTTGTCAACAATGTTTCACGTTTATGCACTGCATCATAAACACTGATAAATAAATCAATTGGATAATTCATTCTAGATAAATTTACGTGTAGATTTTGGCCTTTCGGGCGGTTATATCTATATCATTTTTTTCTGTGAAATTATAAAATAAACAGGAAAACCTGAGTTGATCATAATTTACAGTTACAACTGTGAATTAGCTATAATATTGAATTAGATATAACTCGCAGAAAAAACTGTGATTATAGATTGTCCATACTTCACATCAGCCTTTTCTGTGAGTGTAAAAGGGCCACATCACTGTTTATTTTATAATTTCGCAGAAAAAACTGATTTAGTCATAATTTACAGCTACAACAGTGAATTAACTATACCTAATTCACAGATAAAACTATGACTTAGCTATAACTCACAGAAAAAACTGTGATTGTAGATTGTCTCTAATTCACGGCTGTGAATTATATCTAATTCATACTTTTATCTGCGAATTATTATAGCAAATTCACTGTTGTAACTGTAAATTAGGACTAAATCAGTTTTTTCTGTTAATTTAATTATAAAATACACAGTAATGTGGCCCTTCTACGCTTGCGTGTCCACGTTTTCGTAAAATATTAACTTGAATTATCTATAATTCACAGTTTTCTTTTGCGAATATTTATAGTTTCATCTGTGAATTGTAGCAAATTCACAGTTGTGATTTGGCCCTTCTACGCTTTCGTAGAAACCAAATGGAAACTTGCGTTCTTTTTTCCCAAAATAAAACAATATTTCCCTTTTCTCCAGTCGAAAATTTGTAAAAAGAAACTTTTGAAAGTATTTTCTCCTGTTGAATATTTGCTGCACGAATTCCGTACCGTGCCATCAGTCACCATAAAATTCCAACAAGTTGTCCAGAACAATAACATGGCCAAGGTTAATTTGTCCATTTTTCCGTGACACGAACCGGTGATGTAAGAGGTTATTCGCATTTTTTTCCCCAACATAAATTGTCAAGTGAGACGCCTCCGGTTTTTTCGTTCCAGCCAGTTCGTTCGCCTTTTGCTGAAAATTTATTAGACCTCGTATGGTCTTCGATTCTAGACCGAACGTCTTGCAAATCATAAAAGTAGGTCTCAGCTCAAGCTCGTGTGTCGCAACGAGGTCTTATATTACCTTATGCATTGTGTATTAAAGATCA
Organism: Pycnomerus fuliginosus; assembly: GCA_963924575.1. Lineage (NCBI taxonomy): Eukaryota > Metazoa > Arthropoda > Insecta > Coleoptera > Zopheridae > Pycnomerus > Pycnomerus fuliginosus. Next base: position 7,989,308 of record OZ004624.1, on the reverse strand, counting down.
GATCGGGCTTGTTAAACAGCCTCGATTGGATTTGATAACGACTTTAGCTAGCATAACAATGTCACCGGTCAAACCGTCAATTAATTAGACAGCAGAAATAAACAACTCGCTCTAATCTGAGATTGATTGGCAAAAGGAAGACGAAGAAAAATGGGATGCGTTGGGCAAACAGAAACTGTTGATATAACCGATTTCACTGTACAAATAGACGCCGTTTCGAGGTTTTATTGATAGATAAATATGATGTGAATGGCGTATTTAGACGAAAATGCTGCATGGCAATGAAAAATTCATTCATGAGTAAACTTTGCTCAGTTGACCCTTTCTCTTGATCTCGCCATCAGAAGGTTAGTTGTTTAATTAATATTGCTGATAAAGTGGCGATTATTTTGTTTGGTTTGGCACGTCAAGCACAATTCTTTAGAGTTAGGTCGGTAGTTCTATTTATATCGCTTGCTAGTACTAATTGGATTGTTGATTGTAGGCACACAATATTTTGTTTTTATTTATTCGCTCACATCGTTGTTTCCATAAGTAGTGGATCAAGGGGGTTGCAACTAGGACTGAAAAACTACTAATTGCAAAATTGATGTAAGAGTCGCTAGATTTTGAACCCCTAAACCGTTTCACTTCAATTTTTTGCGATTTTTCAAAATTTTGGCCTTATTCCCTTTTAACCGATATTTTCTTGAAATTTTCTCAAAAATAACTCTCTGCCATTTTGTGTCTGGGTCCCCCAAAACTTTTCTCATTTTTATAACTTTTTTCCCCCAGAAAATGATTACTTTTAAATTTCTTACTATAATTTATCATACTTTGAGCAAATGGGGGGGAGAGGGGAATTTAGACAATTTTTAGTAGGTATAAAATATTTGGCTGTTAACTACATTTTATTTTGTTTGATGTTTGCCTATGAATTTAAATGGTATCTAATCAGGAGTAACCTAAATACTTAATTGGTTGGTTTTCTTTTAATTATTAGGTATTAGGTATTTTTAAGGGGGAGCTTTTAGCAAAATCTTGAAATTGAAGGTGTTTGGACATTTTTCTGGTTAGCAGAATTTTAGGTTGACTTTGGGCCTGGGGGGATAAAGTTTATAAAGAAGGACTTCGTAATCGTATTAGTTCAACTTTTTCTGAATAATTGGATTAGGGTTAATATTATTATTTGTTTCCAAAATGTTAGTGTCCTAAGCGGATCAACTACATTTTTTGTGATTTTTTTGAGATTTTAGATATTGTAAAACTCTTTCAGTTTCTTGCGGGGGAACACTTGTTCAAATTTTAATATTTTGCGTCTTTTAGTTAAGTTGCCACATTTTAGTTCCCGACAGTTTTTCTTTTAAATTGTGGGAGTCACTCTTTTATTAGGTATGGATATTTTCTTTTTTGAATAGTAATACATGTTTTTTCGCCGGTAGTCATTAAAAGTGCATTTTTACTGTCTAGGCAATAAAATTGATTTTTATTGCCTAGGCAGTAAAAACTCACTTTTTTAATGACAATCGGCGAAAAAATTATGTGTTCAACACGGCTATGAAACTTCAGCCGCGGCAGTAAATCTGTAATTTTTTTGCCTTGTTAAATAAATAACTATTGTTGCACCTAAATTCAAATAGAAAGTCTAAGAATTGTTCTCTTAAATTTCGACATTTCGACATTTCCTCCATATTTGTAGGATGCTTTTTCTAAAATTGAACACTATTGTTACTTTTTGTATTATTTATTAAACAATAATTAGTTTAATAATGTAAAAGGTGTCCTAAAATACCAAATGATTTCTTTTGTTTATAACTTTGACCGGTTTTTAACTTCTACGCTCAAGGCGGAGCAGTATATAAAAACGATCAAAAATTCGAAATTGAACTGACATCAAATCTTTACGTTTCGGGGTCCCAGGAACCCAAAAAACCTATTTTTGAAAAATGTGTGTCTGTGTGTCTGTCCGTGTGTCTGTGGACACGCTACAGCCGAAACTACTGAACTGATTTTGATGAAATTTGGCACACATATTCAGTGGGAGATTTGTAGGTGCTGATTAGAATCTGGGCTACACCGGCTCACGGAAAGTGCCTTTTTGGCACATCAACTTTAAAAATTTAAATACAAACCCCCATTTTTCGCATTACCATATGAATGCTCTTCAAATTCTGCTTCTAAAAATGTATTCACACTTGGGCCCTTTTGACCAAGAAATGGTGCCGTGAAAAAAAAACTATGCATAAATGTATATTTTTATTACCGGATTTGATAACTGATTTTTTTTCAAGCCGAAAACCTTAGTGCCATTTTTTCGAAAAATGTCATTTTAGTGGCAATTTATTTTATTGTCTGTGCGGGAGAGGAGCTGATTAGATTTTGAAGCCGATCAGTCAACCCGAAGTGCCCTTTTGGCATAGCAACTTTCTTATTTTAAATATTTAAAAATTTAATAAATGCTGCTGTTATCCAATGCAGTGCGGCGTAGAAGTTCCTGCCGTCTCCGAGACCGCCTTTTTTTAGAATCGACAACCATTTTGCAGATGACACCACTAATAATTTTTTACTGCAGTTTTTTAAAAGGCTATTTTTTATTAACTGGAGATTAATCATTTGTAAACCGATTAAAATGAAATTTGTGTAATACGAAAGCGAATGAAAGCCAATACTTTTTTCTTCCAAAATAACTTTACAAATTACAAAATCTTCTGAACGTTCTTTTTTTTTGTGGTCCTGTGAAACGTGGATTTTTTAAGATTAATTTTTGATTTTTCTACCAATCTTGAAAAAAATATATTTGACATTTCGTAACGACAGCACCTGAGTTAAATTCCTGCAAAGTAACGTTATTTTGTGGCAGATTTATAGTGTAATTAAGGGTCCTGAAAGTTTTGTCAAAATCGTATATGAATAAAAAATAAATCTTAAAAATCCATGTTTTAGAGCACCACAAGAAAAAATTGTAAATTAATCAAAAACGTTCAACTGCAGCCTCTATCAAAAAATGGCCTTGTAGTAAATACCCACAAAAAATTTGTTGGTGAGGTCAACAGGAAAATGGTAGTCGACTCTAGAAGCCTCATATTTTGACGATGTCCAGTACAAAAGTGAGAAAAATCGGCCCAGTAATAATAAAGATAGCCAAAAATAAACCGTTCGGGTTTTTTTATGACTCCCTTTATTTTAATAAAATCTCAAATTAAACTTTTTGAAAGACATGCAAAAGATCTTAAAGATTACTAAAATTTCAAAACTAGCTTTTCTTGTTTAACCCAGAATTGTGAGGCATTTCCAAAGATAAGATTGAGATTCTGGCAAAATCTATCAGTCTCAGATAGGTATCTTTAAAAAATCTTTCAGCTTTCCTTTATGAATGATTTTTGAAGGAATCAAGATTATAGTTATAAATATCAAAAAGATCGATCTCAAAGCTCATATCCCCCTGACGTGACCTAAGACAGAACTTAGATCTTTCGGCTTCAGCTTACATCTTTGAAATTTTTCTTTTATAAATCAGAATGTTGAAGAATTCCAAAATCAAGAACGATTTAGGACTTGTAAGAGTCTCAGGACTACCAAGATTTATAAATTCACGTCTTGCTCTTTAGCCAAGAAAGTCGACGTTTTAGTTGAAGACAACGATAAGCCTGATAATCTTGACCTTGACTAAAATCATGTAGCTTAAGATTAGAGACAATATTGGTCTTTACAGTCCCAATATCGCTTCTTTGAAAATTTCCGCTTTTGATTCAGATTTCCGAAGGATCTTTAAGATTAGTCTCAAGGAGTGATTTAAGAATTTTTAAGAGATAAACGGGTCTTGAGACTCGCGATTTCTTTTTAGCCAAGACACGTAGTTGACAGAATGAAACAGTTTCAGACTGAAGACATATATTCAGGGCCGTCGAGAGCCACCGCGGGCCCCGGGGCAATTGAAATCTGCGGGCCCCTTAATAATAATAACAATAATGCTTTTTTTTAATTTCCCTAAAAAATCCGTAATGCGTAACTGAAAAAAGAAAGTGGCGTCGCAGGCGAAAATTTTTGAAATTTTCAAGGTCACGCATTTTCCCAGCACTTCAGAATACAAACGCAAGCAAGAAAATATAAAACTTAACTTTAGCAAGGCGATTTTTTTTTACTGATTTTACGATTATTTTCCTAAAAAGAGTGATTCCTCGACAAAAAAGGTCACAGTGTTTTTTAAGAAATAATCTGGGATTCTCGAAATTACATTATTGGAATATGGTATATGGTACAATGGGGGTGTTGCGTGTTTACGTTTTGAATTCAGTGCACAATCGGGAAGCGGCGCTTTCGACTTTTCCGTGAATTTTGCGAGACTGGCCCGGGCCCGGGCCCCTAAGAACACCCCGGGCCCGGGGCATTTGCACCGGCTGTCCCCCCCTCTCGTCGGGCCTGCATATATTCTTGATCTTTTAGACTCATGATTGCTTCTTTCTGCTTCTTCGAAAGTCTCTTTCTTGACATTGTTTTTCCCGAGGTTTTTCCAGCCAGACCTCAAGGTTTTTTCACATACAGTTCAAGCAATGAGGTAATGCGGAGAATAAAGATAATTATGTTTGAATACACAACACGAACGCGATAACATAATTATTCCAACCATTAATCAGCGCCTATTTCCTGAACATTTCGAATTTTGACCAAAACCAGTCTTGATTATCCCGACAGTCGCATTTTTGCCATCTCATTACCAACTAGCGATTTATTTCAGAATATATGTCAAACTGGAACTGTTGGCGGTGAGATCCAAAGGATATCTTGATTGAGCGGATGTGCATACGCCGTTATCATTACGTTTCCGGGTTAATTTATAAAAAGAAGCAGCAGGGACCGATTCAAAGCGATTTATCTCCAAAACGGTGCCGAATATGTAAATTAACGTCATTGTCCGTTGATTGATGGCGAGATTTTAATAAGAAAGCCTCTTGCACAATTCTCCTAATAAATCGAGGATAATTAACATAAATAATGGGGACACGTATAATTTAATTATTGGAGATTCATCAACGTCGGACAATTCCCCTCGATTTTTCATAATATCCCGCCTGGCTGGTCCTTTAGAAAACTGGTAATCAATGTCTCCTTTTAACGTTTGATTCACTGTTTTATCTCGTAAATTACATCCTTTGTACCACGGGGCTGTAAAGAAATTTTATGGTTAATACACTTTTATTCGCGGGCCATGCTTTCGGATTTATGTCGTGCGTTATTCTTAACGGCCGCCTGATCGTTATTTATGAGGTGCCCATTGTGGGGTGCACTGAACCTCATTTCCTCCCACCTGTTACTTTTAATTGTGGTAATTATGAAATTTGTTGAATCGACCGACCTCTCCTGCTTGGCGATATCTTTTTACGACGAGATAACCCGTTACACCAGTGGGAGATAACGAACAAATGCTCTTTATCGTAATGGAAACATTGTGAAAATAATATTGTTGGAGTCTTATAGGCCGCCCGCCGGCGCCATCGTTTCCCCGCGCGGAAAAATCGCTTTTATCGCGGATCAAATTGAATTCTGTTATCATCGCAGAATTTAATATTAATGAATGATATAGTTTTACCGCAGGTATCTTATAAATTTATTCCTGGAATGTTACTAGAGATGAAGCTTCTGGTTTCTAGCGCGTAAAGTTAAAAAAATCCACAAGATTTCAATGTATACAAATCTTAAAACCTTCTTAAAAGCCGAGGGGTTTATCACTCCAAAAATAATGTCCCAAAGACTACATTTAGCATAAACTACATGAGACTTCAACAAGACTACATGGGACTACATAAGACTACAGAGTGACTACATAGATAGAATAGTAGAATAGGACTTATCGAAACAGCATGACTACACCATGACTACATCATGACTACACCATGACTACACGAGACTACATCATGACCACACGAGACTACATTATGACTACATAAAGACCTATCCCACTAACAACACATTCCAAAAATAGAGTTTCAAAGACTACATTTAGCATAAACTACATGAGACTACAACATGACTACATCTTGACTACATGGGACTACTGCATCATGACTTCTCGAGACTACATCATGACTACATAAGGACATGTCGCACTAACTACGCAAGTAATAAACCCCTCGTTGATAACATGCGCAATGATTCTACACATAGAGGAGAAAACTGTCATCAGCCGTCATTTTACTGTCAGTTTACTGCTACGTTAATACTGTCATCTGTCAAACTTTACCTATAAATGTGCAGAAACCTAGCGCATGGCGTCACACGATAGAAAGAGATTTAAAAGATTGGAAACCTTAACTGCGGAAACTGTTTTAAACGATCAAACGCATAGTCTTTCGGCGAATCTCGCTGTTTGTCTCTATAGAGAAAATTGCGACGTTGCCATTTTCAAACGACCGATCCCGATTGAAAAGATTACCATTAATACTAAAAATTGGCAGTCTCGGAGACGGTAGAAACTTCTACTTTTTCACAGCATTTGTAAATGTAGAATTTAACTTTATTTAGCCAAGGTCGGGCGTGCGCAGCGGTTGGATGGCTGATGCACCCGGCGCTCATTTACTAAAATCCGAGCTAAAATCTAAAATACAAATGTTTTTCACTTCTAAAATGGACATTTTTCGTAAAAATGGCAATCCGGCAATGCAACAGCTATCGAATTCGATAATGATAATATGCCCTTTTGCAAAGAAAAACTCAAAAAGGGGTCTTTTTGTCCCTAAAATAAAAATTTTCGAAAAAATTGCACTAAGGTTTTTGATCCGGCAATATAACAGCTGTCGAATCCGATAGGAAGAATATTTTTTTTGTAAAGTAAATTGAAACAAGGGCCCTTTTGCCACTAAAATGACATGTTTCGAAAAAATGGCACTAAGGTTTTCGGCTTGAAAAAAAATCAGCTATCAAATCCAGTAATAAAAATATACAGTTATGCATAGGTTTTTTTTCACGGCACCATTTTTTGGCCAAAAGGGCCCAAGTGTGAATACGTTTTTAGAAGCAGAATTCGAAGAGCATTCAAATGGTAACGCGAAAAATGGTGGTTTGCATTTAAATTTTTAAAGTTGATGTGCCAAAAAGGCACTTTCCGTGAACCGATGTGGCCCAGATTCTAATCAGCACCTACAAATCTCCCACTGAATATGTGTGCCAAATTTCAACTCGATACATTAAGTAGTTTCAGCTGCAGCGTGATCACAGACACACACACACAGACATTTTTTCAAAAACACGTTTTTGGGTTCCCAGGACCCTGAAACGTAAAGATTTCGTGTTTTTGGCGATTCGATTTTTTTGAATTTTCCGATCGATTCCAGTAATTGCTTCGCGAGCGTAGAAGTTAAAAATTGTAGCTGGTTATAGATAAAATCTTAAGTCTGAACAGAAACAGCTTGATCAGATTGATAAAAAAAATCATTTGCGTAACGTTTAGGGCAAGTATCGAGGGGTTGGTCACCGGACGAATTATTCAATTTGTTACTATTTTTGAGGAAATCTGTGGAATTTGCATTTGTCGAGGGAATTGGGTTGTATAAGGCTTTTTTTCTGTTATTTAGTTCTGACACTGATAGGAATTTTGACGCAACTGAAAGCCTGTTTAACAAAACAGAAAAAAACTTGACTTACAACCCCCGAATTCGTTAGAAAATGATTTTATTCGTACAGACTACAGATTAAGTCTCTGACTCGTATGTTAAGAGCCATCATATTGTTAAAAGTTGAAAATTTGCATATAGTATACAGATTATTTAGATTTAGATTGGTATACAAGGCATTCTCCGAGTAAACCTATACAAACTTTAAGGGGTGATTCTTCACCTTATTCTAAGACAAAAATTGGAGCGAAAACTTCCTATGGACATTATGTGCAGGGTTGGACAAAAGCATATTTGCATGTTTTTCCTAAAGGCTCATATTAAGCCCACGTTAATTAGGTTATGAAGATTTTACGGTATACAGCATACGTTACGGTATACAGCATACGTTACGGTATATTTGGGCACATTACAGCATAAAGCTGCGTGTTTTCGGCTGTTTAAGGTTGCTCTTCGGAAGATTTCTAGAAAATTTAAGATAATAAAAATTATGAAAGATTACACTGGCAGCGCGGGTACCCCTGTTAAGCCGGAAACTATTATGTTACCCTCATTGACAAAACAATTTGTAGGAACTACTTATGGGGATTAGCTTGACCCTTATTATCGCGTTTTCTTCGAAAAGGATTTACCTCGGGATTTACATGAAAATCGCACGATACTAATCATTAGCCAATAGAAAAATTGATTTCTGTGTTTTTACCATGGCAACTCAAGGATTTCCTGGAAATTTTTGATACCTATCTAGACCAACCTAAACGAAATTAATAAGTGGAAATTTTTATGTCAAATGAAATGTCAAAAATCATTTCTATTCAATTTCTGTGGCTGTATCGTTGCTATTTTCTTACCGAATCTGCATTCGAGCATTAATTCATTTCCTGGAAATTTTAGTCGTGCATCCCAACAACGTAATCGGGCCCTCGTGTTCCACTCGGGCCGATTAATACGTTGTTGGAATGCACTCCAAAAATTTCCGGAAAGAATTAATGCTCTTGTGAGATTATAAGTGAAAACTATTTTTAATTCTAACATGGTTGGGCCAATGATTAGCAAATTGATTGTATATGTACATAATTTTGCAATAAAATGTACACAAAATCAATGTTATTTCATTAACATATTATAAAGACACCCCCAAGAGAAAAAATGACTAGATATTGTTTTATATTAGGGCATATACTTGACGATTGCCGCATGTTTAGAGAATATATTTAAGGACTTTAACAGAATTTTTAAGGCATACTTGTCTAACCTTAATTATGTGCGTCATGTTTGCAAGTTTGCATTTTTGGGGAAATTCAGGAAATTACAAGCGAATTTTTGTTGAAATTTTGTAATTTCGTGGCAATTGCGCGAAATTTTTTGGAAATAAGGTATTTCTGTAATTTTTTGCTTTAAACCCTGTTAAGCACTTTGAAGATTAGTAGTTAAAAATTTTAACATCTGCATCATGATTCCCCACAGAGGCGCTCATTAATACTCCTTAATAACCTATCAAGTTCTTCACACAGCAAAATCATCGATTACATCCTGCGCAATCAGGATGGAGCCAGGCAGACGTCGCGTATGCAAATCTCCTCACATCTTCTGCTACTTTGCAATATTCCAACAATAAAATCTAAATTACACGCAACATCCATATACGGCAGCAGCATTAGAATCTTATTAAAAACCAGCGCCATAAAAACGAAGGGTCATTTGCATAAATAGAGCGCGAAGTGATTCACCTGCTGGCAAAAACTTTTTGGACTCACCTAGAACGCTCAAGCTGAGACCACTTCCAGGTCTGCTCTTGTGAACTTGACTCGTCATGGCTAATAGTCCTCCCAATCGGGTATCATGTCGAAGGGGCACTGAACTACACTCACATTCACACACTGAGTTATGTGCTGCTCCAAGATTCCAGATCCTATTGTAAGAAGGATTCAAGAGATAAATTCCGTCGTTTCCGAGGACTTGCATGTGTAATTTCTGACTCACCAGAAAATATGGACCAGCACCACCCACTGGAACTTTTCAAGGGTGACTTCCTAGAACGGATTTATCGAGTCTGAACTAACGCCTACCAGCGGCCATACAATATGGCAACGACTTCCGTTATATGCCTGAATAATCTACAGCTCCCAGTTCTTATTAAACAACAAATGTGCGTCCGAGCATATTAATCATAGGAATGCCGTATTAAAATCCTCGAACAAGATTCTCTATTTAATTTTAATAATTGCTCATCTATCCCAGGCGTTTTACAAGTGTTCGCCTTCCTGTTTCCAATGGGTTTACATAACTCTAAATCAGGAATTACACGCAAGCCCCTGTTTGGAATTCAAGCAAACTATCTCCGAATTAACAATGAGGGTAATAATGGAAAGAAATCTTGTGCATTTCCGTTCAAGTAATTAAAATAAAATTATGATTTGTCGTTTCCGCATATTTCAGGTCGTGGAGTGGTAATTAGAACACAATAATTTTGAAAAATTAGGGTAGCAGGGGCACAAAGGAAGTCAGGTCGGGATGGCTCGTTCATTTTCTTTGTATTGAATGCTTTGTTTGCAAATTGGGGGTGTTCGACTACCTGCGTGGGAATATTATAGGGGAATGCAAACAACAGAGGGTCCCGTACAGGGCCCTAAGGGGCGCTATTAACAAGCAAAGTGAATCCTTAACTGGTCTTCTGAAGGCAAAATAAGTAAGTAATACTGGCAGCGAAAAATTCAAGAACTGAAGAATGCGTACTTATAATTTTGAAATATTTCGAATACCTACTACCGTTTTCGAAATAGATGAAGAAGCTACGCCGATCATGAATTTGTAAAAAGACTTTTACCATAAATTCAAAGAGATCCTGTAAGTTTTAACATCAAGCACCGTTTAATGTTAAAATGACAGAAAATGCATTGTATATCTTGTCACTTGTCATTATAACATTGCTGTTAACAGTTACAGACTTAGGGCGAATGACAATAAAATTTTTCTATTTCGGTTTCCTAATGAACACTTTATAGCACCCAAATGAGTTCTCTAATGGGCATGCTCTTAGCGCACGGCTTTTTGTTTATATCGTAACCTAGACAACGATGGTGTGTCCAACAGTCGTTAACTGTCAAGCGAACCTGTCTTTGAAAATGGAAAACCAATTTGGAAAAATGGAAAAAAATATATAAAAAACGTGTTTCATAAGGCTAGTATCGCACTCGGATTTTGTAAAACTCGGGCTTTCGCCCTCGTTGTCCAAACATCCTCGTGCGATAATAATTGGCTCTATAATTGGCCTTATGAAACGTGTTTTTCAATATACTATTACACCCTCGATTATGTCTGGTATTATACCTACCTAAAGCATCAGAATTAAAATACTTAGGAGAATTTTAACAACGATCGCCAGTTTAAAAATAAATTATTTTGCAGATTAGCCGTTGTAGCATCAATTGAGGATTTTTCGTCAACAGTAAAATTGGCAAAAATATCGCCATGCGAAGGACGTATTGTTGGTTGTTCACCTCGTTGTTCACAAAGTCATAAAGTGACATGCGTCAATCGGGGCCACTAAAAGGTTAGTTTTCTCATTTTTTGCCATTTAATTATTAAAATATTGATAAGATTTTTCGCATCAAACGAGTTCATCGTTCGAATAGGTACCGGGATATCTCACAAGTGATATTAGGTGGAATTTGTAAAAATGTAGGTCCCATTTTACTCGGTATTTTAAAAATAAATAAATAATTTATTCCCTGAAGGAGTAAATGATATACTTGAGTCCCTAAAAAAGGCACTAAGACTATATAGTATTTTTAACCTGGGATGTAAAACAGTAATTTACCGAAATAATTACCGTAAATTACGAGGTAATTAACAGGGTAAATTACCCAAAATTTTGTTTACTGGATTTATACAGGATTCGTGAGCTTCCTCAATGTTCTTGCAAGAAGACTTCTAAAGACTCCGGCAAAATGGAGGGATAAATAAGATCGAGGATAAGATTTATGTCAAAAATGCTTTAGGCTATGGTTTAGTTTGGCGCCAATCATGAAAATAGTCAACAAAACCAATTTTTTTAAAGAAATTTCCGAGGGGTTGACCAAGCGAGAAATTTTGTGGAATTTCTGAGGGATTTATTTTGAAATTACAGAGGAATGATTGCCCTTTTGAGGAAATTATGGAATTTGCAAATGTGGGAAATTTTATGACCGAGTTTGTTACTTACGTTCTCACTAGATCGCATAAAGTTCGTGTAAACATGGTTTTTGGCTACTTCAAGCACTCTTTTGCATACCACTTTTGGTCTTTGGCGACTTACATTTTAGGCAATCTCCATTTTTATTATTTTCTTGTTGTTAAACCTAGCATGGCGACAACAAAATTCATTCTAATTTTAAAAAATGCGTAAATAGAAAAAATTTAGTCTTATTTCGCCAAAATTGGGCAAAAAGCTCGGCAAAAAGTGGCCAAAATCATAAAAAATCAACAAATTTGAAAAAAATTGCCTACGTCAGCTTTTTCCTTCCTTGGCGACTTTATGTTGGTACCTCGGTTGGTACACTGGCGATTACTCGTTCAAAAAACCTGACAAGGAGGCTGATGTACAGGCGGGGACCTTGAAAATGCCCATCCCATCGCGACGATTAATTTGGTCAACTGCATGGCTGCATTTTATATAGATTGTTCAAATGAATCGTCGCGGTGGGGTTGGCATCTTTCGAATTTCCGGATGTACACGACATAATTTTTAGCTTGATTTTTTAATGAAAATTATTATAATAACAAACAAAGAAACAGATTTATCATACTGTACCCCGAAGCGTCGCCACGTGCTATCGAAAACTGCAAATCCCACTGGTAGAAAAATTAATGAAACTGCAAATTGACAGTCATTTCTGATTTTTTTGGAATTTCGGAGGAATTTTTGAGGAATTTGTCAGCATTCTTGAAAAACATTAATTCAACATAGAATTTTGCCATTTTTGTGGCAATTGGAGAGGATCTTTTGGAAATAAAGGAGGTATTTTTTGTCCCTCAAATCGGACCGTGGCGAACCCTTCAGAAATTTATGTCTTCTATCTATTAAATTTTTCAATTCTTGAACTGCAATATGCACTCTATTGTTCTGTCTATATTAATGTAGATCCCATAGCAACTCTCCAGACTTTTGCAAAACGTGCATAATTCAAAGAAAATATAAATAATGATGAAATTAATGCAAGGCCAGCATTTTGCAAGCAAGTGCATTCCAAATGTAAATATCGGCGACAATTTGGTTTATTTATCTAATTTTCGGACTCATTAATCACTCTCGCAATCACCTGTATTATTACGATACGAGGAATTCCTTGAAATACTTTTGTTGCAATATAAAAAAATCTGATAAGCACCCATCGAAACACGTGAGATATGGTTTTTTACGGTGAAAGATTACGTAATTTAATAAGCCTTTAACAACAAGATAAATATAACAGATGGAGATGACGAGAGCGAGACCATGAAATGATGACTTCAACCCTCGAGTAGGTAGATACCTGAGAACAGGTTCAGATCCAAACCAGAGTAGCCTCTTTTTCTAATATAGCCGTCATGAAAATTAGCTTTTCCAATTAAGACCCATCCATTAATATGATTTAGTTCAAATTAAATCAGTTAGCAAAAACGGTTGCGTCAGTGTTTATTTTTCATTGTTAACCCCAGGGTCAGTTTGCTTAAATCCCACACCTGTTTCAATCCAGTTGAAAAACTTACGTTAAATTTTGGTATATTCCTTACATTTGCACTAAAGGCACTAGGTAAGGCACTAAATTGTTCGTAGAAAACACGTTTGAAGCAAACGCGGTTACAACCTCTCCGCTACATAGCTGAACAGAAACTGAGCTGAAAATGACGCGTTCGGTTCGTAGAACCGAGGTCGGTTAGATTGTGGGGCTTCGGGCTTTGTTGTGTCTCGGCTCGAAGGACCATATTTTGGAAATGTAAACACGTGGGTGGAATTTCGCCGATCTGAGGCTGACTCACTTGTTCTTTGGGCTCTGATGGCAACCTGTCGAGCAGGTAAAGAGATATCGGTCAAACGTCGACCAGTTTCTTCACAATGCCTACAAATCTAATTATAGTACATTTTTTTTTTGTCATATACTATCGTGAAGCGAACAGAAGCCGAGTCCCCTTAATTTTCATAGATACGATCTACCGCTGTTAATTTAGTTAACGGGGCTCTGGATCTGCCCAAGAGCTTTCTCTTAACTTTTCCAAAGAAATGTTGGAGGAGGTTTTAACTTTTTGTGTTAGTTCCAAGTGTTAACAGCTTAATAAATCGGAGGGCGCAATCTGATGTAATCCGTTGTTAGAAATAAAAACGGATAATGAATGTGTGAAGGTTTTAGATAAATGGAAGAGATAAAAGGCTGAGGGCTTGAAGGAATGTTTGTAATTTACGAAAGCGTAGAGCTGCCATGATATTTGCTAACTTTTTTTATTTTGTAATTTACAGAAAAAGTGTAAATTTACAGAAAAAAGTGTAAATTTACAGAAAAAGTGTAAATTTACAGAAAAAAGTGTAAATTTACAGAAAAAGTGTAAATTTACAGAAAAAGTGTAAATTACAGAAAAAGTGTAAATTTACAGAAAAAGTGTAAATTTACAGAAAAAAGTGTAAATTTACAGAAAAAGTGTAAATTTACAGAAAAAGTGTAAATTTACAGAAAAAAGTGTAAATTTACAGAAAAAGTGTAAATTTACAGAAAAAAGTGTAAATTTACAGAAAAAGTGTAAATTTACAGAAAAAGTGTAAATTACAGAAAAAGTGTAAATTTACAGAAAAAGTGTAAATTTACAGAAAAAAGTGTAAATTTACAGAAAAAGTGTAAATTTACAGAAAAAGTGTAAATTTACAGAAAAAAGTGTAAATTTACAGAAAAAGTGTAAATTTACAGAAAAAGTGTAAATTACATAAAAAGTGTAAATTTACAGAAAAAGTGTAAATTTATGTTACCGTTCTGAGAGCACCGTTACCGAGTTGTACAGGGTAGTCCAAACGCATTAATACACGGCTCTTACCTACGGCCAAATTTTAAGATGAATAGAATAAAAAATCCATGGTAAATGCTTGTATAATTTAGCAATAAACAAAAAGTACATAAATTGAGCAATAATTTTTTAAATTTAAATTTTAATTATTAAGAATATTTTTTCAGAATGCAAGATTTGTTGTTTTTGGTCATTTTATTAATTAACAGCTTGATAACAGCCCGATAAAAAATATAGCAAAATGGCTCGTAATCCTGCACTCTGAAGAAACATTTTTTCCTTTGTAACGAAATGTGCCATTTGTTGTAAAGAAACTTATAATTAGGCCCCGTTAAAATCCTTCAGTAGGCGTGTACAATTAGTGGGAGGCATGTGGTAAGACGAGGACGATTGCATCGGTTGCACATATGATGAAATGCGTTGTTGCCGGATCTCCGCGCGAAATTTGAATTAATGAAAATTTAAAAATTTACTGTTCGATTTATCAAAAAAATTAAATTATCACCATAAAGAAGGACTCACAGGGAATCAAAAAAAATAGAAACATGGGTGGTGCCATTAAAAAAATAAATATTACTCATTGTTTATCGCTAAATTATGCAAATTCCAAATTACGACGAAATGAAGGTAATTTAATCTAATTTACATTGGATTTCTATTTTATTTATTTATCTTATTGCTTGGCCGTGAGTGCCGTGTATTAATACATTTTAACTACCCTGTACAACTCGGTAATGGTGCTCTCAGAATGGAAACAAATTTACAGTTTTTCTGTAAATTTACACTTTTTCTGTAAACTTACACTTTTTCCTGTAAATTTACACTTTTTCTGTAAATTTACACTTTTTTCTGTAAATTTACACTTTTTCTGTAAATTTACACTTTTTTCTGTAAATTTACACTTTTCTGTAAATTTACACTTTTCTGTAAATTTACACTTTTTCTGTAAATTTACACTTTTTTCTGTAAATTTACACTTTTTCTGTAAATTTACACTTTTTCTGTAAATTTACACTTTTTTCTGTAAATTTACACTTTTTCTGTAAATTTACACTTTTTTCTGTAAATTTACACTTTTTCTGTAAATTTACACTTTTTCTGTAAATTTACACTTTTTCTGTAAATTTACACTTTTTTCTGTAAATTTACACTTTTTCTGTAAATTACAAAATAAAAAAAAGTTAGCAAAAGTCATGGCAGCTCTACGCTTTCGTAGTAATTCGTAGAATTTTTGTGTGGGAAAAATACCGATGATCTAATAGATTTGCAATAAAAATGTGAAATTGATTTTGGAACTAGAGATTCTGGGGACATACACGATTTAGCTCAGTCAATAAAGACCTAAATTTGGTAAATAGAAACAAACGTTACTGCAGCTCTGCAAATTGGTCGAAGTTGTAGCTTGGACTATTTTATTGAACAACTAAGAGTCCCCTAGGAAGGAATGTGCGAGCTCGAGCCACCATCAAGGCGAAAAAATAGCCATACAGCAAATTGAAGAAAAAGTTTATATACATTTATTGCTGACACTAAAATTTAATCGCATAAATCGGCGCCAAAGGCAGTCTATTGGTCCAACGATGTCATTCCCCTGAATTTGGACAGGTTTACGCCAAAACCGAAATCAAAAAAAATGCAGCAGAGAAGCGGCTGGAACCTCCCCATCGCGTGGATCTTTGTATTCTGTGTAGATAGTAGGCAATTCAACAAATTTTTTTTTATGCTTATCGTCTGTGACTAATTTTCTGACAAATACCGACATCACCTCGTACATCACCCGTTACATTTGACAATATGTTCCTTTTAAGGTTAACAGTTTGCCACCAAAATTTCGATTTTTTGACCCAAAGAGCACTAAATGCGAACGAAGTTTGTCTTATTTAAAACCAGAATTTGAAGACCTTTCTGATGGTGACAATAAATCTATCAAAAATTTGTTTTGGATGGTTAAATGAGTAATTTTAGCTTTGGAAATTGGTGTGCCAAAACGGCACTTTCCGTAGACCGATTGAATCCAAAATTTGTTCAGCTCTTCGACGTGCAATTCAATTCCCATGTGCAAAATTTGAGCCAAATCGGTTCAGGGCTTTGGGCTGTACAGCGATTTTAAAATCCGACAAAAATGTAAAAATTTTGAATTTTTGGCCAAAAAGGCACTGAGAGTGAACACATTTTTAGAAGCAGAATTTGAAGGCCTTTCCTATGGTAACGTGAAAAATGGGGGTTTGCATTTAAAATTTAAAAGTTGATGTGCCAAAATGGCATTTCCGGTTGCACGATTGGCTCCAAAAGCTTTTCAGATCTAAGTTGGGTTATGAGATGCCTACGTACCAAATTTCAGCCAAATCGGTCTAGTAGTTTTGGCTGTGGCGTGTTTACAAACGTACGAACGTACGTACGAACATACACACAGACACATTTTAAAAACCACTTTTTTAGGTTCCTGAGACCTCAAAACGTGAAGATCTGGTGTTGTCTCGAATTCGAAAATTTTAGTGATTGCAGTAACCTCCCTTTTTTTTAAATGGTGAAGTGGAGTGGGGAGGTTAAAATATGTTAATATTTAGTCAAATTTTGAAAAAAAGCTCTACAACAAGACTATACAGTGTTAACCATCGCGCATCCTGAATTTTTTTTACTTTACGTCATGGAGTGATATGATTTCATCGATTTTGGTGTCATTGAAGAGGGTATTTTTTTCTCCTTATGATACGCAAAATATTGGAGACTTTTTTAACTCTTTTTTGCATATATCTCGTGAAATAATGACTTTATCAAAAAAACCATTAAGTAATGAATTGAAGAGTATAACATCCTCTATAAAATAGCTTCTATTCATTTTTCTAATAACAGCACCATTTATATACCGGGTGTCCACGAAACCATCACGCTCACCGCCCCTTTTTTCCGCACTTCAAAGGAATTTGGCAAACAAATATTATGCGATAAACTGCACTCTTTGAGATTTAGAGGCATTTTGAGTCACTTCCGGTCACAGCGGAAATGAATCCACCATTTAATTTTTAGATGGGACACCTGTATATCTTAATATTTTCGAGTTTTGTATTAAATTCTGAGTACGACCGAGTATTTTTTTTAAGTTTTGATTTCATGTTGATTTTTATTATTTATTTTATTACCGCAATCATTTCCAAATTATTTTTTAAAACAGAACCAAATTAGATGGCAGTTGCTTTTATTTTACAATGGCCTACTACGATTTACGTCTAGTTAATTCAAAAAACAAGAATTTAATTTTTTATTCATTTTTTACATGTTTCATTTTAACCATTCCAATCTTATGCCATTTTATTTCTAAGAAAATTTACTTGCCAGAAAACCATTCCCCATTGATCCATTAAAAAAAATTGTAATTTGGAAAATACTGCGTTTCCATTCTTTTAAACGAATCAGGATAAGTGACAGACAGAAACAGACCGTAGACGAAGATTTAAAAACAACGAACGTTTGAAAAAAATGTTCTGTCATACTCAAGAATTTAATTCAACACTCGAAAATATTAAGATATACAGTTAAAAAAGTCTCCAATATTTTGCGCATCATAAAGAGAAAAAATTCATCTCTTAAATGACACCAAATTCGAAAAAAATCGATGCCGTATTTGAGGCTCCATATAAAAATGGATACGTTTAGTGAAACCATATCGAAAGCCATCTCCTTGTCAGCTAAAATACCTAAACTAAATTTTTACGATATCGATATTAAGCTGAGCGATGCGAAATACTACTCATTGATCATAGGGTCGGGAAGAGGATCTGCACGTATTTTCGTGTCATTTCGTTCCCAGATATTGCATGGTTTTTTCTAAAGTAGTACCATAAAAACTTCATAAAACCAGTTGAAACTTGGCCGCAGTGCGCTTGCGCAAGAAAAATGACGTGACGTTGAATCAGCTCGTTATTCTCAACCAGAACATACAAAGTTTTAACGTGCACGTGGTTTATATAGGGACTTTAGCGGAAACCTGTGACTTGGCAACGTTGCGTTTACGCAAGAAAAAACGGGTACCGTTATACTCAGCTCATCATTCTCAACGGAAGTATGTGCAGTTTTAGTGCTAACAAGGTTTCCGTTAAAGTAAAGTTAACCCCGTCCGTACTGACTTCAGTTTAGCGGAAACCTGTAACTTGGCAACGGTGCGTTTCCGCAAGAAAAAACGGGTACCGTTGTACTCAGCTCATCATCCCGAACGGGAATATGTGCAGTTTCAGTACATACACGGTTTCCGCTAAAGTAAAGTTAAGCCAAATCGGGTCACTCTGTGATGTAAGTAAAAAAAATTCAGGATGCGCGATGCGCCTGCGTATTCAAGTTTTATACAGTGCAAACGTTCGCTGTGGAATATTCCAAATAAATTTTTTTTGGGTCATCTGCTGCTGAAATCCCCGGAACGATCGATTTTATTTTTTTAATGCGGATCTGATTCTTTAGTCGGAATTTTTTCGCACTTCCGGTTTAACCGGAAATGACCTTAACTTTGTTTTCTCAAATGGAAAGACACTTTTTTCTCAACGGATTCAGAATCTACGAGTTTTTTTGCTGCACTTAAAGAAATTTTACATTAAATTAGAAAATTGTTTTTCATTAAAGTAAAGTATGGTAAAGAGAAGATTTGAAAGCAAAAACAACTGCATTTCTCGATAAAACAAGTGAAAATCAAAAAATCGAGTAGGCAAAGGGCCGTACGAAATTTGGTACAGGCCCCAAGTGTTACATGTCGTTTGACAGTAAATTTGGGATAACTAAGCGATTGGTAGTGGTTTCATGACAATCCGAACAATACCAACCGAGAAAACAAAAAAAATTATCAAAAATATAGTGCAATTCGGCCAAAAAAGCATTAAGTTAGAAAATGGTTTTTCATTAAGCAAAATATGGTAAAGAGAAGATTTAAAAATAAAAACAACTGCATAAAACAAGTGAAAATCAAAAAATCGAATAGATAAAGGGCCGTTTAAAATTTGTCACAGACCCCAAGTGTTACATATCGTTTGGCAGTAAATTTGGGTTAACTAAGCGATTGGTTGTGGTTTCATAACAGTCCGACCAATACTAACTGAGAAAACTAAAAAAATTATAAGAAATATCGTGCAAATCGGCCAAAAAAGCATTAAGGAACAAAATTGTTTTTCATTAAAGTAAAATATGATAAGCTAGCGACTTTCAGCATATTTTCAGCAATTTTGCGTTGTAGTTAATCGCTTTAAAGCGATTCTGGTAAACAGTTCTCTGGAATTTTGGGAGTTTTATTGCAATTTTAGATATTTTTGGAGTTTCTGACAATTTTGGCGTTTTTTTAATCGGATTTGGTAGTTCTTCGGCATCTTTGCCGTTTCTTTAAATCGATTTTGGAATTTCTCCCTCAATTTTGGCGACTTTTAGCACCTTCTGGATTGTTTTTGACAACCGACGATTTTCAGCATCCTTGTAAACTTTTGTCAATTTTCTCGGTTTAGTGTACACAAATTAGCATAGTGGTTAATCCATCGCCACTGACTGGACTAGAAATACCATAATTTGAAGAACTCACTACTATGATTCGTTTACTGTCTGTTTTACGATTTGCCATCTTTACGAAATCGCGATGAAACACAAACTGAACTTGAATAGCGTTTTCCTCGCTTGAAAATTTGCATTTCTGCTGGAAAAAGAAAATGCGTTTATCAATAAATTTTACGAGTTCTTATAAATCTTGTCGGCAAGTCACTTTATTCCCAGGGTACAGCCCAAATTTCCACTATTCGAGAGCGGCAGGTCAGTTTTATTACACCCTCTCTTAAATCCCTTAACGGCATTATTTGGTCACGCTTAAAGAAATAGGTTTCCGCGTTTTAAAAGTTGCTACAAAAATCGTGTTATGCAGGTTTTCCGCCAAAATTGGTCCTCAAAATGCTTCTTTCCGTTTCCGCGTTAGACAGGTTACGGCTTATTCAGACATTTTTGTACGTATTTCTTATGAGGAGGGTCGGGAATACAAAAAATATATATCAGGTTTCCGTCTAATCCAGATTCCAGTGTCCGGCTATAGTAT
Source organism: Pycnomerus fuliginosus (assembly GCA_963924575.1). Classification (NCBI taxonomy): domain Eukaryota; kingdom Metazoa; phylum Arthropoda; class Insecta; order Coleoptera; family Zopheridae; genus Pycnomerus; species Pycnomerus fuliginosus. The sequence goes on along the minus strand of OZ004624.1, from coordinate 7,968,659 downwards.
ATTGTGTTAACTAGTATAGGAAAAATATTATATTCCGGGACGATGATGTAAGATTGCAACCATCAGAGTCCCGGAATATATATTTTCCTTCGTGTTGCACATACTATTTTTTCGTCGATCGCGCAACTAAACAGAAATAATGAAATTTGGAACTATTTGTTAAGAGTACATGAATATTTTTCCGGCCTAGGCCGGAAAAAGCGTTATTCCTGTACAGCTATAGTGCGTGTTGCTTAGCAAATGACGCAGCCCCGGAAACGTCAGCTTTCGGATGATAATTGCATGTCAAGAATGTGACGTTTCCAGTATACGATCGACAAAAAATACAGTTTTGACTGAATAAATATGAAAAGAAATCAAGTTCGCAATTTTAAACTGTAGGAATCATGTCCCTAAAGGCAAATAAAAGGGCCATGCAAATACCAATATTTACATTTTGCAGGCGTTATGTGCTACTGGCATAGACTGGTTATAAATTTGCACCTCAAGTTTGACTCGACCGAACACTTGTACCTGCAATGTACAGCAGCCTGGCAATTCTAATAAAAATTTTACGATGTTACCTGATGCTATACTTTGCCAATTTATTGGAATTCTTTCCATCTTTACGATAGTAACAAAGAAACGTAGAAGACTTCAAAACTTGCCTTTTATGAAAACGTGGCTAAAACAGAGGAGGCTACCTCATTTCTTGCGACATCTTCATGCCACATTTAGCTCGCAACCAACGTACGTACATATTTGATGTACCCACATAAAAATTATGAATCATTTACATACAGTTCCCATGATCATCATTTTCTCCAAAAACGATAATTACAGCTAATTGTTGAGAACTAGACTAGCCTGGAAGCTAAATAGTTAACGATCTCGAAAAACCTTGTGAACAGCTATCAGCATCCTCTCTTCATTAATCAAAGATATGCGAATCCACAAGACGACGAGTTAGTTTATTTCGGTAAAGAGCATTGACGAGTAAAATTAGAACCAAGGAGTGTCAAATTACGGTGCTACTTTCTCACCTTTTTTGTTCGCGCCTGCTTCCACACCGGAAAGAATAAATTTGGAAGACGGTACTAATTACTGTCTTCCTTCGGAAGCAGAAACCTGAAAATTGAGCGATCAAAATTCGACGGACGGTCCAAGAGGCATGCCCGCGAATTGCCCACTTGGGAGTAATGGGATTACTTAACGCCCAGTTATATGTTTCATTCACAAAGTGAGGACGTAGGTGTCAGGAACGGGTTCTGATGCAAATGAACGCGAAAGGGAAGTCATCTGCCCACGACAACTCTAACGCACACACATATGTTGCACCATTGAATAAATATCACCTCAATGGTTTCGTGCCTGGAGGTCTTTATTCAAAATCCAACGGCGGACCGATTATCCGGGGGACAAGAAGATTGTCACCTAAATGCTGCGATTTGTCATGGCGAGAAAGCGATTTGGAGTGTGCCCACGATACGGTTTAAATCGATTTGCACCAATTTATGGGATGTGCTGACATGGGTGCTGCCCACGGGGTTCTGCTTTCTAGCCGTGACATTTTGGTGCTGGTCCTCTGCTTGCTGTGTTTCAAATCCGAATTTTGTCGAGGTCGGTAATGTTGCCAATAAAAGGATTAAAAATTGCGCAGCAATTACCGTCAAACTAATCCTCATCGCTGATTTTTTCTTATTTATAACATAACTAAACGCAGCCAAGAAATGCGGTGTTGTTAGATTGTGCCTTTCATAGCTAGGGAATGCAATGTTGCCAGATGAATTTGAACAAACCTGTTCTTCAATTTTCTGCATTTAACCAGAGGCTTTTTGATCACCCAATTTCCGATCTAACTGCCTTTTATTCCATGTTTATAAAATTAGAGTTGTTAAAGAATATCCAAATCACTAGTCAGAGAAATCTCTGACATGCGTCCGCGGCTTTTTTCTGTATCCAGTGCAGTTCAGATCTTTATCTGGTCAGGTTCCGGTTTAGTCAAAAAGAATTAATAAAAGTGAAAGATTGAAAATCAAATCTTTTTTCGGAAAGGTGGTTAATTTTTCAAAGTTTCATTTAAATAACATCACCTCAAACCTTAGTTTAAAAATTAGTGCAATTTTGGCAAAAAAAAAAACATTCGAAAGGACCCTATACGATAAGACGACCGTTTGGGCCCATCTCTACCAAATTTTAATTTTTGGTAAGCGAAGGATAGATGAATGTTTGGGGGAAAATAAAAGTATAGTATCTACTAGTTTTAGAGAAAAGAATTCGTGAAAATTGCCCAAATGTATTTAGAGCGACATAAAAATATGACCGCCTGGGAAAATTTCTATATATTTGTATTCCATCTTGGGTAAGAGCACTTTATTATACCTCCACGCCAAAAATCTAAGTTTAGTTTAGTGTCGTCCTTTTCACGAAACATCGAAAAACACGAATAATATTTCTTAACCGGGTCCGGGAATAGAGCTGAACTGAAAAGCTCTTGGAGCCAGTCGTACCACCGTGAGTGTCATTTTGACTCTTTTTACTAAGTTGGTAGGTTGTTTTAATTCAATTAGTAACGCAATGATCTTGTAAAAACTGAGAATTTCACATTTTACTTTTGGCAACCCTGCGTATACAGGCTGGTGAATAGGAAATCGTAAGTGAGTAGCTTAAATTTGAAAAAAGTTAAGCTTTTTCAAGGTGATTTAGATTTTGTAAAGAATTCTCCTTTATCCTCATTCGTTCCTGAGTTATCCCGAAAAATTGAAAGTCGCAGTTTTAAAGAAAAATTCTATCTGTCTAACTACTTGGAACTTTTATATTTTTGACAGCTGTCAACCCCATGGCCTTGGCAGAAATTTTCTATTCAACGACAGTCAACTTTTATTTTTCTTATAGCCGCCATATTGGATTTTAACACCATTGGACATACAAAAAAAATTATCGTTTCAGGAATGTAACCAACATAGACTCTTTCGACAGATCGTTAAAATTTTAAAATAGGTATGAATAAGTTGGTAAAATCAGCCTAAAATTAGATAAAAAAACAATTACAAAACGGTACACTGGCTTTTTCAATCTTTTTTGACATGTGGGTATGAATAAACAGCTCGTAATGGAATGAAAATTGTGGCCAAAAAGTTAATCCACCCCTTCAATTCGACCCTTGCAGGTAGGTATCTGCAAATCCAGGTATTTTTTGAGGGAAAAGAGTAGACATTATACTTAAATCTGAACGCGTTAAAAAAGGACGCGCGCACTTGGAGGCGACCGACAGAGACCGATATTCCTTTCTTTAATGGGCGGGAGAGAGAAATAATAATATTTTGAACCTCCAAAGGGCCGTCGCGTGACGTCACTCAAGAAATAGGCGAATTTAGTAAAATATGCAAAAATATTCGCTTTAAAAAAAATGAAGCAAAGAAGCGGCTGGAACCTCCCCATCGCGTGGATCTTTGTATTCTGTGTAGATAGTAGTCAATTCAACAGAATTTTTTTAATCCTTGACTAATTTCGCAATTTTCTGACAAATATCGACGTGACCTCGGACATCACCCATCACGTTTGACAATATGTTTCTTTTAAGGTTAATCTTTTGCCAACTTTTTGACAATAACTGCCACTTTATGTCATCCACTGTCAGCCCGCTCCCTTTTAATGAGAAACAATTTTTTCTCTATTTTCCACTGAAATGGCAGAAACTGTGAACACATTTTTAGAACCAGAATTTGATCGCCTTTCTAATGGCGACATAAAAAAGGAGGTCTTGTATTTAAAATTTTAAGTTGATATGCTTAAACGGGACTTCCCGTAGGCCAATTGCTTTCAAAAGCCTTTTAGATCTTCAGCGGGTCACCCAATCTCCATGTACCAATTTTCAGCCAAATCGATTCAGTAATTTGGGCTATAATGTATTTTTACTGTTATTATGAAATTTCGATTTTTTGAACCAAACAGCGCTAAATGCGAATTAATTTTGTCCTATTTAAAACCAGAATTTGAAGACCTTTCTGATGGTGACAACAAATCTTTCAAAAACTTGTTTTTAATGGTCAAATGAGAGAATAATTTTAAATTTGGAAATTGGTGTGCCAAAACGGCACTTTCCGTGAGTCGATTGAATTCAAAATTTGTTCAGCTCTTCGGCGTGTAATACAATCCCCATGTGCAAAATTTCAGCCAAATCGGTTCAGGGGCTTGGGCTGTACCGCGATTTTAAAGTCCGATAAAAATAAATTTTTTTTAAATTTTTGGTCAAAAGGGCACTAAGAATGAATACACTTTTAGAAGCAGAATTTGAAGGTCTTCCTAATGGTGACGTGAAAAATGGGGGTTTGCATTTAAAATTTAAAAGTTGATGTGCCAAAATGGCATTTCCGGGTGCACGATTCGCTCCAAAAGCTTTTCAGCCAAATCGCTCCAGTAGTTTGGGCTGTAGAGCGTTTACAAACGCACGTACGTACGTACATACATACAGACAGATTTTAAAAACTACTTTTTTAGGCGCTCGACCGGAAAGTTAACCTTTCCGGTCAATTTTAGGACCGGAAAGTGGCCTTTCCCGGACTAGTCCGGGAAAGTAAAAAATTAATTTTCCCGGTCAATTTTAGGACCGGGAAATCAACTTTCCCGGACTGTCCGGGAAAGTCGAAGTCCGGGAAAGTGAAATTTCACTGGAATATTCTAGAAAGTGAAATTTCACCGGAATATTATGGATTTTGTTATCGTGTTAATTTTTACTAGGCTCCTCACATTTTTCAGTTTAGATAATTTGAATTAAAAATATTTAATTTCACACAGAAAATATGTTGCGAGCACCTAAAAAATTTAATACGTAACTCACATGTAAAGTGTCTTTCCTGGACTCGCAGGCTTTCAGGCTTCCGCCTATTCGTCCAGGGAAGATCACTTTCCATACTCTTTACGTAAATAACTATTCTGGGTTCCTGAGACCTCAAAACGTATAGATTCGGTCTTATCTCGATTTCGAAAATTTTAGTGATTGCAGTAACCTCCCATTTTTTTAAATTTTGATGGGGTTGGGGAGGTTAAAAATATGCTCCGTGCACTAAAATATGCTTGAGATTTCAAAATATGCAAAATTTTAAATTACGTCAAATCACTCCTTTTAGTGAGATTCCTACACATCTCGAAGATTTTCCTTGAATCTTTATCCGTTTCCAATATGCATTTTGCATAAAATCCGCGCCCTACGTGATGTATTTGAAAAAATCTGGTTCAAAGGTTTTATTAGATTATTGAAAAGGTTGGCATATTTTAGCCATCAATTGTTGCTAAAACCTCTTCAGACTGTGGAGTTCTTGTACGAGCAAATTGCCTCAAGATAATCCCCGATCCCCATTAAATCGGGTAAGGAAACCGATAAGAGACAATCCATAGAAATTACGAGTATAGCAACAAAAATAACGCCATCAATTCCATTTACTTATCTGAAATTACACAACATCCAATCTAAATTGAGTTTCAAAAAACAAATTGTGGCTCGCATGTCGAAACGAGTTCCGTGGGCAAAAATTAACATGTGGCACCCATTCCGCATGTTATCGCGTTTTTTTGCGCCGGCCTTAATCTTAAACGCGTCGCTGAAAAATTACATCTCAAAGTCACCAAATTGGTCGGCGATTTATTCGTTTCCGTTGTCGTCGATGAAAAAAATGAGAAAGTCCGATCGAAAAAGGTAACGAGTAAACATTGCAAATCTGCGATAAACCCTCCTACGTGTTTATGAATATTATCTCCTCATTATTGCAGGCGAAATTGTGGTTGTTTTATGGACGGTTAATGGGTTTTATTAGCTGAAATTAACAGTTAAACCTGGAAATTCCGATATTATTGAGTAATATGTCACCGATAGGCGAGGCGTAGGTTTCAGCATGTACTTAAAAGTACTCGCGGAATCCTAGTCGGCCCCCTACAAGTTTAATTTAAGAGCCTAAGAGGATAACTACGGTACGTATGCTAATTTATGCCCAGCCCCTTATGGGTAATCCAGTTGCATATAAAATACAATTTCACTCGCGAATTACCAAATTTAGTGCGCGATATAAATAACCGTAAGGTGGCAATTTTGGGCAAGAAAACGGCCCACGGTGATCTCGTTTGCGACAACTTTTGCACCAGAATTCTGTACGTTTGATCATACAATGGACAATGAGTGCAAGAATGCGGTAATCACTTACGGCACCGTGTGTAATTCTATCGAAATATTTATGTGTTCGGCAACCTCTAGTTATAACTTCATCGATCACCTTGATGGTAATTTCTACGCTCCGAGGGAGGCTCTAATGATGTTATTAATCCGAACTTATGATACAGAGAATGGTTTACAAAAATTGTTAACGAGGGAATACGTTTCCGGTATAGGGCTGCCTAAGAGAATCTCACACAAAATTTTTTTAAATGGAGTATTGCAATAACAAAAAATAATAATTTATTAGCGGAAGAATACGTTATTTCTTGGTGATCAACGATCTGAAAAGAACTCCACAATATCTTGATTCGTTCCTGAGTTATCCCGAAAAATCTGAAAAATGCGATTTTAACGATTAACGATTAATCCTATTTAAACGAATAGCACCGACAGAAATTTTCTTCATTAGACTTCTAGATTTTGTGCCGCTATTGCTATTGCCGCTATGTTGAGTTTTAAAACCATCAGATTCAGAAGAATAATAGGCTTTCAAAAATGTAACCAACATAGACTTTTTTGAAAAAGCATCAAAATTTTAAAATTTGTATGAATGATTATAAAATTAGCGTAAAGCTTTATGCAGGGTGTTTTTTTTAAACTTCCCACCTTGAATATCCTTGGACGTAAAAAAGTTATTGAATTGAAATAAACCCTGGTCGTCCCAGCACGGAAGGGGACACCTACGCGTATATTGAGGGAATTTTTTCCATTTCCGGTTTAACCGGAAATTACCTTAACTTTGTTTCTTTCAAACGGAATTATGGTTATTTCTCGACAGATTCATAATCTACGATTTTTTCTGAGTTAGAAACAAGTACCATACTTGACCGGAAGTGGAGTCACGGTCACCCTTGATTTTCAAAAATATCGAAGAAATCGGTGAAAAACTGCGATTTTCAAAAAACGCAAAATTACGTCAAGTTAGTTTTTTTGAGGCAATTACATTTTGTTTTATGTCTTTATTTCATTAGTTTATAAGAAACAAGATCTAAAAGATCTTTATAATCATTTGAGAAAAACCACAACTACAACCCCTATATAGCAGGCAGAAACAGAAAAATACGAGAACTCAAAAACCGCCTCACGTATCAATTCAGAATTTGGTGTGCTAATTTACGGTGACACTCTAGGCGGATGAGCAAAGGACCTCGCACAAACCTTATGGCCAGTGGCTTTCTGTTAAAAAGTCTTGAAAATTTGGTATTATGTAGATCTCAATGTCCTGATTAAAAGTTATCATTGCGGCAACCACAATGAACGAGTGGTTTTCGAGGTGCAGCGTGTTAAAGTGTATTAATTTGGACGTGCGCTCTATTGTTGCAATAATTTAATTTCCATGTTTCCTTGGTTATCCAGCAACAATCAAGAAAACTCAAAATATCAACAATAATTATCTACTCTTCAGTACCTATTCGCGATTCAAATTGACTTTGTGACGTCACACATAGGAATATTTTGTTGAAAGCGTCCAATCAAATGTCACCAAAAATGACTGTCATTATATTTCAGCGCTCCTCATTGGTTGGGTTCCCACAATTCCCCATGTGTGACATCACACACCAGAGGGCGTTCTCCTTAGCTAGAATCGCGAATAATAAGCAGCGGTTTGTGTTTTTGATAAACGTCATTTTACAGGTTTACAAGATAGGCTTTACACTTATTCGGCACTAATGAGTGCCGAATATAATTATTCTTTTTAGAACTACCTAGAAAAATTGTTTGGTGGTATGGCACTCCAAAATATTGTACTACCGTGCTTTATTTGCTAGGCCCTTGATATATCAGCTTAATCTAGCTCCTTCCTATATTCAAGAAAGGTAAGAAGAGATGAGGGGGAACAGTTAGAGATCGACCAGTTAGCTGTAGAACCGGGATTTCTCCGAGCTTCCGAAACGCTACTAAGTACCAAATATGGACCGAACAGATGAGTATCTTCAGGAAAATGGCGAACATGACGTTGAAGAAAATATGATTCTAGGCCATTATTGCACTTGTAAATCGGGAGCTAGAACGCTGGGATGCTGCAGTCATATTGCTAGCATATGGTACCTAGGGTACGCTCGACATGAACAACATGTAAACTATCCTTCGTCAATCCTCCTGGAAAGAGTCTTAGATGCTGGAAATCGACCTATTCCATAGTGCTACTTGACAATTTCATTCTATGATTAATCATTGTATTTGAGGTAAATTCTGTTTTCTTGGTTTTTGATCGGATAACCAAGGAAACATGGAAATTAAATCATTGCAACAATACAGAGCGCACGTCCAAATTAATACACTTTAAAACGCTGCAGCTCGAAAACTGCTCGTCCATTGTGGTTGCCGCAGTGATAACTTTTAATCAGGACATTGAGATCTACATAATACCAAATTTTCAAGACTTTTTAACAGAAAGCCACTGGCCATAAGGTTTGTGCGGGGTCCTTTTCATTATGATTTAACATAGGGGGTGTAATTTAAGGGTTGAAAATGGAAATTTCTTCAGGTAAATGTTGTTCAACCACCCGAGCGTTAATTTTGTAATGTTGTTCAACCACCCGAGCGCTAATTTTGTAAAATTCGCGTAATTTTAACCTCCCCACTCCACTTCACCATTTAAAAAAAAGGGAGGTTACTGCAATCACTAAAATTTTCGAATTCGAGATTACACCAGATCTTCACGTTTTGAGGTCTTAGGAACCCAAAAAAGTGGTTTTTAAAATGTGTCTGTGTGTATGTTCGTACGTACGTTCGTATGTACGTTCGTACGTTTGTACGTACGTACGTTCGTACGTTTGTAAACACGCCACAGCCAAAACTACTAGACCGATTTGGCTGAAATTTGGTGCGTAGGCATCTCATAACCCAACTTAGATCTGAAAAGCTTTTGGAGCCAATCGTGCAACCGGAAATGCCATTTTGGCACATCAACTTTTAAATTTTAAATGCAAATCCCCATTTTTCACGTCACCATAGGAAAAGCCTTCAAGTTCTGCTTATAAAAATGTCTTCACTCTCAGTGCCCTTTTGACCAAAAATTAAAAAACTTTACATTTTTGTCGGACTTTAAAATCGCTGTACAGCCCAAGCCCCTGAACCGATTTGGCTCAAATTTTGCACATGGGGATTGTATTGCACGTCGAAGAGCTGAACAAATTTTGGATTCAATCGGCCCATGGCAAGTGCCGTTTTGGCACATCAATTTCCAAAGTTAAAATTACTCACTCATTTAACCATCCAAAACAAGTTTTTGAAAGATTCATTGTCACCATCGGAAAGGTCTTCAAATTCTGGTTTTAAATAAGACCAAAATTCGTTTGCATTTTGTGCTATTTGGGTCAAAAAATCGAAATTTTGTAATAACACTAAAAATACATTATAGCCCAAATTAGCGAATCGATTTGGCTGAAATTTGGTACATAGAGATTAGGTGGCCCGTTGAAGACCTGAAAGCATATCAACTTAAATTTTTTTAAATACAAGGCCTCCTTTTTTATGCCACCAATAGAAAGACGATCAAATTGTGGTTCTAAAAATGTATTCACAGTTTCTGCCATTTCAGTGGAAACATGCAGCAGTGAAGCGGCTGGAACCTCCCCATCGCGTGGATCTTTGACTTGTGTTTCTAGTCGAATTAGCATAGAAAATGTATGATGATGGTTTCCATGATGGTTTTAGAACTTTTTTAGAGCGCACAAATTGAAACATTCATCAGAGAAGAGTAGGTATGTATAAGTAAGTCCTTTTTAAGCAGAACCCACAAAGTTCTAAAACCGTCGTTGAAACCAGTCTTATACAATTTCTGTGCTAATTCGGCTAGAAACACAAGTCAAAGATCCACGCGATGGGGAGGTTCCAGCCGCTTCACTGCTGCATTTTTTTGTTTGCCTTTTTTCATTTTTAAAAGCAAAGGTCTAATTTGTATAACTGGCTTATTTTCGTGCTATATTTTATAATTCTATACTTAACCACAGTTAATTTTCACACCTTTTGACTTTTTATCTCCCTTCGCAGTTTTTCAACCCACTGAACGTCATTTTTCAAAATTCGCTGCATTTTTTCGGTAATTCTGCTCAGAATATCCTTATTTGGATTATATTTCCAATAAAAATTCTTTATTGAACTTACCCTCATCCACTTTGAGAATTATGGTTCTTTTTAACCTCCCCAACCCCAACACAATTTAAAAAAAAATGGGAGGTTACTGCAATCACTAAAATTTTCGAATTCGAGATAAGACCGGATCTATGCGTTTTGAGGTCTCAGGAACCCAAAAAAGTGGTTTTTAAAATGTGTCTGTGTGTACGTACGTTTGTAAACACGCCACAGCCAAAACTACTCGACCGATTTGGCTGAAATTTGGAACATAGGCATCTCGTAACCCAACTTAGATCTGAAAAGCTTTTGGAGCCAATCGTGCAACCGGAAATGCCATTTTGGCACATCAACTTTTAAAATTTAAATGCAAACCCCCATTTTTCACGTCACCATAAGAAAGACTTTCAAATTCTGCTTCTAAAAATGTATTAACTCTTAGTGCCCTTTTGCCCAAAATTAAAAAAGAAATAGATTTTTATCGGACTTTAAAATCGCGGTACAGCCCAAGCCCCTCAACCGATTTGGCTGAAATTTTGCACAAGGGGATTGTATTACACGTCGAAGAGCTGAACAAATTTTGAATTCAATCGGCTCACGGAAAGTGCCGTTTTGGCACATCAAGTTTTAGATTTAAAATTTTTCTCTCATTTAACATACAAAACAAGCTTTTGAAAGATTTATTGTCACCATCAGAAGTGTCTTCAAATTCTGGTTATAAATAAGACAAAATTCATTAGCATTTAGTGCTCTTTGGGTCAAAAAATCAAAATTTTGTAATGACACTAAAAACACATTATAGCCCAAACTACCGGATCAATTTGATTGAAATTTGGTACATAGAGATTGGGTGATCCGTTGAAGACCTGAAAGACTTTTGGAAGCAATTGGTCCGCGGGAAGTGCCATTTAAGCATATCAACTTAAAATTTTAAATACAAGGCCTCCTTTTTTATGTCGCCATTAAAAAGACGATCAAATTCTGTTTCTAAAAATGCATTCACAGTTTCTGCCATTTCAGTGGAAAATAGAGAAAACAATCTTTCTCATTAAAAGGGAGCGGGCTGACAGTGGATGACATAAAGTGGCAGTTATTGTCAAAAAGGTGGCAAAAGATTAACCTTAAAAGGAACATATTGTCACATGTGATGGGTGATGTCCGAGGCGGGATGGGACAAAATGCCGCGACCGAAATGCCGCGGCCGAAATGCCACGGCCTAAACGCCGCGGGGACAGAATGCCGCCGGGACATAATGCCGCCGGGACATAACGCCGCCGGGACATAACGCCGCCGGGACATAAAACCGCCGGGACATAACGCCGCCGGGACAGAATGCCGCTGGAACATTGTTTTTATTTATCGTAATAAAGTGATGAATATTTTGAAAGGCAGTTGAATTAAACAATCTAATTAAAATTAGCAGCAAACTCATTATTAAATATTATCATATTTATGGTTTGTAAATTAAGGGTTGTTTATAATCTTCTTAACCACAGCCACGGGATATTCTATCCGGTAGGTACGACAATTTCTAAGAAGTCGTAATGTTCGGGAATTTTTCCAGTTTAAGGACAGGATGCAGGTATAATTATTAAGAGAAATGTGTAGCGGTGGTGCAAGTATATGCCCGGGGAGTTAGAAACCCGCCTATTCAATTTTTCAATGCTGGTGTAATTTTTCTGGGAAATTTTAAACTAACGGCTCAATTCAAAATAAAAATTTAACTAGGGTAATTGAAAAAAGATCAGTTGTTAATCCTTTCTTTACCTGGAATGGCAGGTAAACTAAACAAGCAAATTAAAGCCAGGCTTCAAACTCATGACGTAATTTTTTCATGTCCCTCTAATGGCACTTTAACGATATGAAATATCTGTACATCCTGCTGAACAGTGAACCCTTCCTTTGTAAATTGATTTTCCAAGAAAAAATATTTTTATTCTAGACCCCAGCAACCACAGTTTCAATGTTTTTAATACCTTTATTATTCTAAGCTATGCGTAAACAAGCCACCGATAAATTATCGCTTTTCAAAAAATTTATTGTTGGGAAGAAATGTGGAAAACAAATTGTTCTAAATTTTATTACGCTCGATTTTGTAAAAAATAAGATCTAGTTGTTCCTACTAATTTAATAAATATTATTATCAAATTCATGCAACGAAGACCGAAACCAGTCGTAATTGACTCCATATGGGTTACAGATCAAAACTTGGTTGGGATCGCAAAAACATGTCAGTCGCAAGTGTCGGCCCGACACCTCTAAATTATCTAACACTTTCATAAATCAAGACACAATGCTAACGGACGCGGAGTGGATAAAAAATATCAGTAGAAATAATAAAAATATGGGAGGCGGCTTTTTGTCGCAGCGGCATTCTGTCCCGGCGGCGTTATGTCCCGGCGTTATTTTGGAACCGCGGCGTTTCGTCCCCGCGGCGTTCTGTCCCCGCGGCGTTCCGTCTCCGCGGCGTTTCGGTCGCGGCATTTTGTCTCGCGGCATTTCGGGCGCGGCCTTTTGTCGTATACCGTGTCCGAGGTGATGTCGGTATTTGTCAGAAATTTGCGAAATTAGCCACAGACGATAAGGATAAAAAAAATTCTGTTGAATGAACTACTATCTGCACAGAATACAAAGATCCACGCGATGGGGAGGTTCCAGCGGCTTCTCTGCTGCATTTTTTACTTCAAGGATTATATTTTGACTCTTTACAACTTTTAACCGTCTCGTCTTCACAATATTTTATCCTCCCCAAAACATAAATTAGCAAAATTGTTTTATTTTCCGTGTTATTTTTGGTGAAATAGCACCACTCTGCGACTCAACTGAAAATCGACCCACTTGCGACCGGCGCGATTTTTACCTGATGTCGTGCGACATGCGGCTCAAATCGTTATCACATATTTGCAAAAACCATTAATGGAAACAAACATCAAACAACTAATATACATATTAAGTATTATGAAAGTACATGTATTGCAGAAGGGCTAGGACGTCCTCATGAGTTGCAACAAGCCAAAAATGTTTGCTTTAAAAGTGAAAACGCACCAATACGGTTTATAATTATAAGTTTCAAAGATTGTATAAGATTTGAAAGGATGACATTGTTATGTTACTCCGATGTCCCAAATCCTGCCAGGTGGATAAACAAATTCTAAGAAAGAAGACATGCTGTGATTGTTGTGAGAAGGATTAATGGATTAGTATGATCACATCTATCGTCATTCATTATCTACTAAAAAAAATAATGGAAATAGTCAATGGTCAATGTTCTGTCTTAAAGTTAACCTGAAGTAATTGATTTGTTTTCATTAATATTTATAAATGTATGTGATATTGGGTTGAGCCGCATGTGGGTCGGTCGACGTCACGGTCGCAAGTGGGTTGATTTTCAGTGGAGTCGCAAGTGGTCCGGCCGCAAGTGGTTCGACACCACTTTTGGTACCTCTGTTTCAACTTAACTGCAGTAAATTTTCTCGTCTTGGTCTTCTCATCCCCCTAGAGTGCAAATTCTACAGACTTTGCAAAATTTTCGTATTTTTTCATTTTCTAATGCAAACAATGTAAAGGATCATTTCCGGTTTCCCATCCCAATTCAGTTTTTTAATACTTACGGCAAAACTATTAATCCAGGGGGCCTTAAATACACATTAACGTGATAAACATCTACAGGCATACACATCGCATTGATGTGGTGGCTTTTTCAAAAAATTTGAATTGAAATCGCAGTCATGAGAGGCTGGCAGACGTGGCCATTATGGTTCCTGACTGAAAGCGGTCTTATTTCTGGTTCTATCATGAAAGATGATTTTTTACGCGCTTAAACGCCGTTTTCTCTCATCAAGGGATCGAATAGGTTAGCACCTCTGGCACTCAGGAACAGAGAATCAATCACCAACAAAGCCGGCGTTGATCTTGAAAAAAACGCGGAAGTTCTTAGAAGCTCATTTGAATAATGCATCCTCGGACAGATTGTGACAAGCCGCTCATGCCTATAATCCGTTTCTAAACTAAGTCTTCATTAACAGCTGGTTATCTTGAACCGGGTGGGATTTTTCTATCCTTTAATAGATATACCAGTCGGTTTTACGACGACGTCTTGGTGCAATCCACAAACAAAATTACAGTTATCCCTCGCCCATTCATTAGAGAAGCTCTCGGACTTAACGACCGCAAAACCGTTTTTGAGAGCTAGTCTAGACCACCAAATATCCCAAGCATGTGGGCTGAAAATAAATCTCTACCTGTTCGCCGATCGATTTTTCTAAACGTCACGTCACACTCGGTTTAGCAAAATAAAAGCGCGATAATTTATCGCTGAAAATGTTTGTAAACTAAACGCAGGAAAGCGATTATAAGGTTAACTTGGATGTTTCCAGAGCGCAGGTTGCAATCAACGTCGATCAACCTGCGCCCGATAGATAATTAGATACCTACCGACATTTTTAATAAGCCTGTCGGCCACTCGCACAGCGGGAATACTGAAAATTGATAAACCTGAACGTGCGCCCGTTTTTTAGCGCGCGCTTAAATTTACGGTTTGGGGTCACTTACCCGAAATAAGTCCACTTAATGGAATTAATGAACGTGTATGTTTGAGATTGTTAATTGCATTGCTCGATAATAATTGATAGGTGTCTGTTTGCCGTGCGACTAATTAATAGGCGCAATTTTTTCTAGTATAGTAGGGACTTTTGATTTGCGCGGTTTCGTTTCCGAGACAGGATTTCCGTAAACGTGAAAGTTATATTAATTAATCGACTCTGGAGGGAAAAAGGACTTGCATGATGTTTACTTCCTAATTGCTTTTTCTAATTTCATTAAAAAACGGCGAATTAATAATATACAGGGTGGTGAATCTTTCGTTGCACTATTTCTTGTCGACTAAGAATCTAAAGAAAATTCCTCGATATTTTGATTCGTTCTTGAGAAAAACTGAAAATGGCGATTTCAAAGAAAAATTTATATCTTTCTAACGATTGATGGTACTCAAATGAAACTGGGAACTTTTATTCAATGGCATTGACAGAAATTTTCTAGGCCATCCGGATTTTGAACAACGACAGTCAACTTTTCTTTTTCTTATGGCCACCTTATTGGATTTTAACACCACCGGATGCACAAAAAAATTAGCTTTTCAAAAATGTAATCAATATGGACTTCTTTGAAAAAATATCTCATTTGGGTCACACCATGAAAAGCATATTTTATTACCGTTGGGTTCAATTGTTTTCACATGTCATAAGAGATTGAAAATAATAATAATAATAATATTTAGTGTAACATTTGCCACAAATGGTGCAGATAAAAAAAATCCTGATTTGAAATCTGCTCTACTGTCCAATAAGGTTAAATAGAGAATAATTAATAAGAAAAATCAATAACCATTAATAATTGACAATAAATAAATCAGCGATTATAAAGCAAATATTAAGATCAAATCGGTGAACTCTTTTGCAATTGTTTTTCATCTAAGTTTAGGCTGATTTTACATACAGGGTGTCCGGAAATTAAAAGATCATATCGTAAGGGCATATTCTACGATCAAAAATATGAAGAAAATTTTTAATAAACATGGGTCGAAAGATGCCTACTAAGGAGCTAGGGGGCCTCTTAAGGGGGTCATTTTGAAAGTGGTTTTTTCCAAATTTCTTCAAAACGGTTAAAAATAACAACGTGAAGTATCTTTAGTAAGTTTTTGATGCTGAATTCACTACCGTGGTAAAAAGTTTAAAGTTTCGATCATAAGCAGGGGGGCTTAGGACCAAATTTGCTCAAATAATTTTTGTAAGTTGTTTTTTCTCAAGTTTAGCAACAGAATCTGGATGATTGAAGTTTTGTACATAAAAATGGTGCTCTTGTTCGAAATCGCTAGGGCGCACCGTTTTCGGATAAATTGACCCTATAGTGGTTTTAGAGCACGAAAATTTTTCACAGATTTTATTTAGTTATTTACCAAATTATCAAAAATTTGTTCAGGGGTTGATTCCTTGCGCTATTTTAGGAAGAAAAGTTCGCATGAACATATGGCGGAAAACGCTTCCTAAGGGAGGTATGGGGGTACTGAAGAACGTCAGCTTTCCAGGACCCTATAGGTCCCATAAGAAACAATTTCTGCCATATGTCCATACGAACTTTTTTTCCTAAAATCACCCAAGGAATCAGACCCTGAACTCGTTTTTAATAATTTGGTAAATAAACTAAAATCTTCTGCGACAGATTTTAGCGCTCTAAAACGACAAGGGTCAATTTATTCGAAAACGGTGCATCCTAGCGATTTCAAACAAGAGCATCAGTTTTACGCAGAAAACTTCAGATGTTCAGATTCTGCTGTCAGATTTGAGAAAAACGATTTACAAAAATGTATGAGCGAAGTTAGTTCTAAGCCCCCCCTGTACGGCACGCTTATGATTGAAACTTTAAAATTTTCTCCAGGGTAATGAATTCAGCATCAAAGACTTACTGAAGATACCCAATTTCACGGTGTTATCTTCAACTGTTTTGAAGAAATTTAGAAAAAAACACTTTCAAAGTGTCCCATTTAAGGGGCCTTAGTTCCCTTAGGGGGCATTTTTCGACCCATGTTTATTAAAACTTTTCTTCGTCTTTCTGATCGTAGAATACGTTCTTAAGATATTATCCTCCAATTTCCGGACACCCCGTATTATTCATAGCAATTTTCAAAATTTGACGATCTATCAAAAAAGTCCACGTAGGCTACATTTTTGAAAAGCTAATTTTTTTGTGTACTTAATGGAGTTAAAATTTAATATGGCGGCCGTGAGAAAAAGAAAAGTTGACTGTCGTTGCTCTAAATGTAGAAGACCAAGAAAATTTCTGTCAATGCCGTTGAGTTGACGACTGTCACAAATATAAAAGCACCAAGTTTCATTTAATTACCACTAGTTGTTAGAAAGATACGATTTTTTCTTTAAAATCGCGATTTTCTATTTTTTCGGGATAACTCAGAAACGAATCAAGATAGAATTCTTTAGTTTCTCAATCAGAATCACCCATCTTGAAACAACGCAACATTTTTCTAATTTAAGCTACTCTCCATATTACGAAGTTCATAAGTTCATAAAAATTTCTGAAAGAAAACTTTGTTAAAGTGACAAAATTCAATTTTCTACAAGATGACATGATTCTAACTGCTTGAAGCTTAAAATAAAGTAAACTTCAGGGAATACTTTAAAAGAAAATATGAGAAGATTGATGAAATTGCGGAAAATTTTGGGTTTGTTTTTAAAGAGCTATTGGAACGAATTTCATTACTTCATTAGTAAGAAAATTATTGGAAAAAATGCAATTGTATGGTCAGAAACGTCGCCCCTTCACTCCTCCGCAAGCTCTGCACCCCCGCTTGATGCGGCCTTGAATTTCAGAACCCAGAAATAGGTAAGATCACTTTCAAACATATTCATACAGCAACATTCACATTTCCAGATCTTTTTCTTTGTTTAACTCTCATTTGAATTTTCTAAGAATTGCCCCCCCGCAACTTAACAATGCAAACCCGACATACCCTCTCCTCTAAATAAGGCAGAGCTCAGCTACTGTAATAATTCAGTTTATTATATTTTAAGGTCGCTTAACCATCTATCTATTAGCGTCTGTTGGACGCAGTGAATAGAAGAGTGTAGGCACATATTTTTATAAACTGTTATTATGATAATTCCTTCACAATATGATCCGTGACAACACCATTAGATCATTTATTTACATTTTTCGCTTTGGGTTCGTGTCAATTGAATTAAATTCGTCGCCCGACCTCGTGTCCCAAACATTTTTTTCAAACATGAGTTTACGTAAAATATTTGAAACGAAATTAATGACTCACCGAACAGAAGGACGCTGGGGATCGTCACTCACCTGAAACAGAGATTTTATAATAAAATAATACATCAATACAAATCATAGCTATTAACAGACGTAGATGTCAATTGAAAGAGTGAGGATTTTACACATAGTTTTTTCTCTTTTTTTTGCGATTGGTGAGTATGCACTGATTGAATAATTTAGTTCCGAAAAAGAAAAGTAGACAATAAATTTATGCACTTCACTACAATAAAAACTAAAAAAAAAATTAAAATTTTTTAACACAGTTTGTTTATCGATTTAGGGGGTGATTCTGTAACTTTTATCATCAATGTGATCACTGTTAAAATGTTAAATGACAGAAATTACATTGGCTATCTGTCATTTAACATAACAGGGCTTAACATCGATGTTAAAGTTACAGAATCAAGGGGTTAACGCGATTAAGGCCAAAATGCGCGCGTAACACCGCCTCGTCTGACAAGGGTCTTATGATTACGTCACAAACGCATCACTTATCAAAATTCGCCATTAGTCGATTGAACATTGATCGTTATTGGCTATAAAAAGATTTTTAGTGCCTCTCGATGTAGAAGAAAGTGGCATGTGTTCCAGGCCCCGTGGGCCGCAATTGCGCAACGAGATTTATAGAAAACCGTACAGTCTCGTTAAATTGATTTATTAATTAATGCTTTATTGACTCTAGACTTTCATTCATATACTTGCATGAACGAAATCTATTCCAATTTCAAATGCAGAAAGGTTAATAAACCAATCTTATCGTTATTTAAATCGGCACGTGCACAAATTAACGCAAAATTGTTATTTGTAAACATTCTAGGAAGCCTACAGATTCAAACGTCTTAATTACAGCCAATTATCTACTTTACATAAGAAAAGCAATTAGCATTGTAACGTCGCTAGAAGGTAGTTAAAGCCGACAATGTCAAGTTCGTTATTTTTGTAATAATCGAGGTAATTGGGATTACCTTGGGGGTCATTGTGAAATTTGATGGTTTCATCCGTCCACCGGTCAACAATGTCTCCATTACAATTACCGTGTAGTTCCTGTCGCTTTTAATTGAATTTATCGGTACAATTTATGACTTTATTTCGATGTTGGCTTTTGTCGGTGTGGATTGTTTTAATTTGAATTTTTGCCGTTGCTATAATCGTTAAGCGAATTCCGTTCGAGGTGATGAAGGAGAAGTCATAAAAGTTTGCAACTGTTTCTCGTTTACAAGGCAGTAAATGCCTTCTTATTGGTGTTTTACTTTGCTTATCCCCTTATGGTCGATAAAAAGCGTTAATACACGCAGTTGCATTATTCGAGTGCCATCTGCTTAAGCGATCCTGGGAGTGATAATCGCAGTAAAAAAATCCCTGAAGGATAATGGTTAATGCGAAAATTGTGGATGCGCCAGTTTTACAGATCTCTGTATCTAACTATCTAAAAGGAAACTTGAGAGATGTCTCAAAAATTAACAAATCCAGGTAGTTTAAGATCAAATTTTCGTCTATTTCACTAAAGGAGCTGCGCCCCCCGCCCAGTTAAAAGGTCCTAACTGCAAAACTATAGTTTCGAGTTAATTGATGTTTTGAGATTTAAGTTATGCCGTTCTCATTTCCTTCAGTAACGAATTGGAATTTTATCAGTCGACAAGAAAAAAGAAAGAAATTCATTTACAATCATTTCAAATTCAAATTTGACCTAAATTTTGAAATCTGATAGATTGAAACTTTTAGTTAAACCAACAAGTTTAACTAAGAAGTTCAACCTACGGGTCCCTGTGTAGATTGAGCACCTTACTCTATCTTTTGGATGAGGATGTTCCTAATTGAAATATGGAAAATTGTCAGATAGGACCGGTTTGAGTTGGTTTGCTTCGAAAACGTCTTCTTTTCACCAATTTTGTAATTTCTTGCAAAAACGTCAGATTATTTATTCTTTTGTCAGCAATACAAGAGATGAGAGATGAAATGAAACTCATGCGAGAAGAGTCCCAAATGGGCTTCAAAGTACCTAAACAAAGAAGAAATTCGGAAACTGAAGGAAGACATAAAAAGAAGAGAAGAGAAATGGGAAAAGAAACAGCAGCACTAACTGAATTCGGAATAGAAGATGTGGAGAAGAAGCAAGAGATACAAGAAAGAAAGTTTAGGAAAAATAACATCATCATTAAGGGAGTCAACTTTAATGAAGGGAAAGAGAAACAAGAATTAAAGGGAGAGGTGCAAGTAGAGAGCGTACAAATAATAAAAGGTGAATACTCGAGAACGAACTGGATTAAAGCTCAGCTAAAGACGTGTGGGAAGATAAATTATCAATAATACAGGCTGAAGGAAAATCCTGAAGGGAAAATATGGTATATCGACGACTTAATCCATGGTGAAGAAAATATACAGAAAGACTTAGACAGAGAGCCAGAGAGGAAAGGGAGAAAGGCAACAGAACAAAATCTGGATACCAGAAAATAGGAAAGAACTCGGAGAAGGACTGAAAAAGTATGCGAACTAAATGATCTTTTACAGAACACTAAAGAATCTAAACAAAGGAAAGACAACTACGGCAATAAGAAATTTGCTGACAAGAAAGGAAAACCTAATAACAGACCGTACAAAGAAAATGGATAGAGGGAGAGAGCACTTCGAAAACCTACTTAACGCAACAGCGAAAGTGCAAACGTCATTACAGGAACGGGAAGACATAAAAGAGGAAGAAATTGCCAAAGCCATCAAATGAATTAAACTAGGCCAAACGGGTGGAAACGATAAGATAGAGCCAGAGATGATGAAATATTTAACAGAAAACAGACAAAGAGCTTTCACAATTCTAAGAAACAAGATACACAAGGAAAAAAGAGTACCGCAAGGCTGGAAAACATTCATTATAATCCTCATCTACAAAAGAGGAGATCCCAAACTGTTTAGTAACTACAGAGGAATATCACTACTTAGTGAAATAGTACTCGAACAAAGATTAAGAGAAAGAATCGACAGGTCACTCGCGGAAGAACAATCTGGGTTCAGAACTAACAGAAGCACGCAAATAAAGACAAATAGAGGAGAAACTAGAAGAGAGATGATAAATGGAATTCATAGATCTAGAAAGTGCCTTGACAGAATACAAAGATTATATAGAATACCAAAAGGAGTGACCCATAGACATAATGTGTTTCCGGGTGATGGGTCCAAAGTATTGTTAATAGCATTTGCCGTGGTCTTCAACTGTAATAAATGGACAAATTGAATGGTCCATGAAGTCATGAAAAAGGTAACACCATTAACTATTAATCTTTTCGGTTTACTTTACTTAGCCAAACCCTGAAAATTGGAGAATTTAAGACAAGGCATCCTGGAAATCGAAGAACTAAATCTCGTAAAACCATCATAAAAATTGGTCCAACCGCTTTTCATTTTCTGTACAAATTTTGATTTTTTTTCTTCCTGACACTTGAGACAGGGCATTAATTCATCCTGTCTTTTTATTGCCTATTTCGTTTCGCTGAGCTCGTCTTTCCCGAAAGATTCTTTCTTCCTCTTCGTCTTCGGGTTTCTTTTTTAACCGAGCTTGTTCTCTGGCCTTTTCTAGTTGGGCCTGCAGCAACCTTTGACGACTTGATGTAGTAGATCTTCGCGAGGGGACCTAATTTTGTTACGGAAAGTCGACTAGCAGAAGACACCTGCCGAAGCCTAATGTAACTCCTGAACTTCGGTGAGCTCCTCCCGAAACCTGTTGGGGTAAGTCCGAAACCTTGGGAGGCAGCTTCCAAAGCCTGGCAGCCAACTTAAACAAAAAGAGGTATGCTGGCCCTTTAGCATCTTTGAACCGCATAAAATAATTTGAGTTTTTTTCAATGATCGACGGATTCTCCTTATCCGTCGCTTGGCTCCCTGCCTGAATGTTGGTATCTCAAATTCGCCAAGTTATTCAAAAAGGCTTCGAAGAACCAAATGTTTGTTGGCTTCGAAGACGTCTTCTTCAGACGTTAACACTGCTAACTTTCCTTAAACAGAAGCTATGCAGGTCGGTACTCCTGGGAACCTTCCTTTTCTTTGATTGTCCTTCATTCCATTGCTATTCTGACGTCTGCTCTGGTTATTACTAAACGTTTTTCGAAACTTGTAAAAAAATCAGCCTGACTCTTTGTGGGTCCCATTCATTACAAATTCCCAACACAGGTGTACCAGCGTGTAGGCCACGTCTATTTTTACAATCCTCTCTCTCTATTTTTAGCAATACAACTATTACAAGTCACCCACGTCAATCATCCCGCGACCTAACCCGGAATTTGAATATTATAATAGCAAAGGTATATGTTGCGTTTTACATTATGTCAGTTTAACAATATTTATAATGGTGTCGTGGGCCGCAAAGAATCGGAACGAAGTCAGGTGTGAGCGCGTTCATAATGATACACAATAAATAATAATTAAAGCCGTGTCGGTAGAAAGAAATGACCGTATTAATTACAAGGCAAAGAATGCTAATTTCAGTTGCTTTATATTAAATAATAGTGGTTTCATTATTGAATGTGTGAGGCAATTTATCGGCGGACAATAACCGGTGATTTGCAAGAAAGGAGGAATGTCTGCAATTAAATTCGAATTAAGCTCCTGACGTAATAGCGCGCCAAATTTGATTTTTTTTGATGGGGGGAAAAGGAAAGGTCATGGCGGTGGTCAAATGCAAATGAGGCATGTTTCTATCGGATTAATAAGTAAAGTATTAATTCTGTTGATAAATTCGCTACGTACGTGAGGCACTGATAAGCATTACGGTAAACATCGACGACGGAGAATTAAGAGAGCTTGCTCGAGGAGTCCTTATATGGCAGGAACTAGTACTTGGTGCGACAGCCGCTGGCGGCTCTCCGGAGACCCAGACTTGGTGGCTGGCGCTCCGACTCTGACTCACGCTGAGGTCAACAATAGCCTCGATGGGACCAAATTTTCAAATATCTTTAATGCTGTTTAATAGGATTGAATTTTAATTAGAGAAACTACTCCTGGGGAATTGCCTTGCATAATAATCACAAAATAATCGCCTGTACATACTTCTTATGGACGTGATCGCGGTGAGCCGCGAGCTACTGTTCCTGGTAACGACATTAATCTTCGGAAACATGAGGTGGACGATAAATCAGAGATTTGAACGAGGATTCTATCGATATCTATAAATAACCGCGGTGAGGTTATTGGAGGTGACTTTTGTGGGGCTGTAAAGCATCTTTGAATTCCACTTAAATTGGCTTTAAATGTTTCTCTGGATGTTTTATTGACAAGAAGGTGGCATTTTGACTACTTTGATGTGCAAAGATGAAAATTGTCTACAAAGTTACATAATCAGCGAAAGCTGCATGATATTGTTTTCCTAGACAAAATCGTATCGGGAGTAAAGCAGACCAGGGTAGATTTGCATGGGGGCTTTCACGAGTCAGGTTGATTGTTGGCGCTAATCTAGCCCTGAAGATGTCGCCTGAAACGGTGTACAAAACGTAATATTTTTTACGACTTTAGATCTCATAGATGTTGACTGACGTGCCCCATCCAAGGGACAACTTATAGCAGTACATGGGGCGTCAGTATACTCAGAGAGACAAAATTCAGGCAAAATTAAAATTTATTACAATTTAATTTATTGGCGACTCATGAAGAGTCAAGTCAAGCCATGAAAAATAAAAACATATTCTTGACTATCAAATTTCATGTGACCCTCTGGTGCAATAATCTGCAAAATACAACTCGTGCATGCCATGTTATTGATAATTTTGCATCGGTCAATCTTTCATGCGTGTCACGGTCAAAACTGCACTCGTGCAGTTTTCACACGTAACACGCATTAAAAATTGACCGAAGCAAAATTCTCGCAACTAGGCTTTTTAGGTAAAATAACTAGAATTTTTACGAAACACATTTTTCAATTTATTTTTGTGTAAATAATTAGGAAGAAGAGAGGAAACTCCAGAATGTCGATCCTAGCAATATTCCTATATCATATCCTATATTCATAGTCCTAACTCCGGGACGTTATTCTTTGCATCATTCTAGGAAGAAAAGTTCCTATGGACATATGTCTGGGAAATGCTTTATAGGGGAGTTACGCCCCTTCAAAGGGGTACTCAAAAAGTCAATTTTTTTCAAATTTCTCTAAAAGTACTGTGAATAGAATTTTGAAATTTGGAACAATCGTTAGTATTATAAAGAGCTTTCTTCTCACTTTTTTCAGATTTTTAGTAACATCACTGGCGTGCGTTCTTCAGTTCTTGGAGGGCCTTATACATTTTTTACATTTTCTTTTGTTGCAGTCATTTTTAACCTCCCCAATCCACTTCACCACTTATAAAAAAAGGGAGGTTACTGCAATCACTAAAATTTTCGAATTTGAGATAGCACCAGATCTTCACGTTTCGAGGTCTCAGGAACCCAAAAAAGTGGTTTTCAAAATGTGTCTGTGTGTATGTGCGTACGTACGTACGTACGTACGTGCGTACGTTTGTAAACACGCCACAGCCAAAACTACTAGACCGATTTGGTTGAAATTTGGTACGTGTGCATGTGATAACCCAACTTAGATCTGAAAAGCTTTTGGAGCCAATCGTGCAACTAGAAATGCCATTTTGGCACATCAACTTTTAAATTTTAAATGCAAACCCCCATTTTTCACGTCACGATAGGAAAGGCCTTCAAATTCTGCTTCTAAAAATGCATTCATTCTTAGTGCCCTTTTGACCAAAAATTAAAAAAAAAATTATTTTTATCGGACTTTAAAATCGCGGTACAGCCCAAGCCCCTGAACCGATTTGGCTGAAATTTTGCACATAGGAATTGTATTACACGTCGAAGAGCTGAACAAATTTTGGATTCAGTCGGCCCACGGAAAGTGCCGTTTTGGCACATCAATTTCTAACTTTAAAATTATTCAATCATTTAACCATCCAAAACAAGTTTTCGAAAGATTTATTGTCACCATCAGAAAGGTCTTCAAATTCTGGTTTTAAATAAGACAAAATTCGTTCGCATTTAGTGCTCTTTGGGTCAAAAAATCGAAATTTTTTAATAATAAAACTAAAAATACATTATAGCCCAAATTAGTGAATCGATTTGGCTGAAATTTGGTAAGTACATGGAAATAGGGGGACCCGTTGAAGACTCGAAAGGCTTTTGGAAGCAATTGGTGCACGGGAAGTGCCATTTAAGCATATCAACTTTAAATTTTAAATACAAGGCCTCCCTTTTTATGTCGCCATTAGAAAGACAATCAAATTCTGCTTCTAAAAATGTATTCACAGTTTCTGCCATTTCAGTGGAAAATAGAGAAAAAATTCTTTCTCATTAAAAGGGAGCGGGCTGACAGTGGACGATATAAAGTGGCAGTAATTGTCAAAAAGGTGGCAAAAGATTAACCTTAAAAGGAACATGTTGTCAAATGTGATGGGTGACGTCGGTATTTGTCAGAAAATTGCGAAACTAGTCAAGGATTAAAAAGATTCTGTTGAATTGACTACTATCTACACAGAATACAAAGATCCACGCGATGGGGAGGTTTCAGCCGCTTCTCTGCTGCATTTTTTTTCTCACCAAATAATAATAAAATCTTAATAGGTGGTCGATTCTACCCATAAAAGAGGCTCTTGTTGAATGTCGCTAAAACGCACCCTTTTCGATTAAAGTATGACTTTGATTGGTTTAGAGCGCGAAAATTTCTGTTGTAAGATTTATTTTATCTACCTAATTAGTGAAAATAAACTCAGAATATGATATCTTACACAATTTTAAAAAGAAAAGTTCATATGGACATGTGGCGGTAATAATTCTTAAGGGCCCCAGGCAACACACGGTGGTATAATGAACGTTTAATAAACGTAATAATGGTATATTTTTCGTAAGGGATATGGTGGAAACGTATATTGTAAACGATTTTTACAGAATCCGTATAATATATATTCATGAAACGTATATTTTATACGCTTTTCATATACATTGTGTATAATATCGTCCAATAATAAACGATTATTGCCACGATTATTCAACGGTTTTCTTAAACGTAATATAAAGGTTTAAAAATTTTGTACCATATTATTAACCGTTTTATTGAAACGTATAAAACGCCTTGTATTTAAATGGTTTCAAATATACCATTATACACGTAACAGTAAACGTTAAATTAAGTGTCCGTTGCAACGTTAAACAAAAGTAAATAACTGGGGTATTATATACGTCAAATATATACGTTTTGATTTAATATCAAATATACGTATAAAATATGTTGAATTGTATCGTTTATTGATCGTGGCTCTTAAACGAATAATACTCTAATACAGGATACTATAAAAAAACGTCTACCGCGCGGACATTTTCCCAATAATTTAACGTTTCTCTTAAATCGTATATATGCGGAGGATTGAGGATAACTATAAACGTTTAATACACTATCGTGTGTTGCCTGGGGGCTATGGTCCTTCGAATAATATGTTTTCCGAGACTCCATTAGAAGGACCATAGCTCTTTAAGGAAACATTTTCTGTCGTATCTTAATATGAACTTTTCTTTCTAAAATGATGTAAGGAATTATCCTCCATCTTCATTTTCACTTATTAAGTAGATAAAACAAAAGTGCTAATCACAAATTTTCGCCCCCTAAACCAACTGGAACCATTTAATTCGAAAATGGTGCGCCCTAGCTATCAACAAAAGCACCTTTTTTATGTGCAATGGACCAAAGATTACGAATTTGTTATTATTTGGCAAAAAAGGCCCACAACTAAAGAAAATGCAAAAAAATATGTAAGACCCCCCAAGAACGCACACCTCTGATGTTATTAAAAATCTGAAAAAAATTGAAGAGAAAGCTCTTTATAGCACTAACCATTGCTCTGAATTTCAAAATGCGATTGTTCATATTTTTCGAGAAATGTTCAGAAAACTGATTTTTTGAGTACCCCTTTAAAGGGGCGCAGCTCCCTTATAAAGCATTTCCGGACATATGTCCGTAGGAACTTTTCTTCCCAGAATGACGCAAGGAATAACGTCCCGGAGTTAGGACTATGAATATAGGAACACCCCGTATAATAAAATATTTTTGACCCCTATTTGCACACCATTTTCTTTTGGCCCAGACACATCACTCAAGTTTCTTTGCTTGTGAAAATGTTTGAACTTGGGTGATTCCCTCTTTCACGAAAAACCATAAATTAAACAAGATAAGAGATAAGCATTAAAAAATAGGTATTTAATCCTTCACTGACGTCACTCAAGTCAGTAACTGATGAGCACCCACCCTTTAATGCTCGATTCCTGCGAAGTATCTATGTTGATTATTGAAACCAGAGAATTACGAAACACTTTATTCCAAACCAGGTGAGTAAATCTCATTAAATTTTTCTCTAAATTCTTAATTTATAGATTAGCCTAATGCCTTTAGGGTATAAATCTCCTATAAAAGGGTAAAATCTAATTTAATTTTAAAATCCAAAAAACTGAAAATATTTTTCAGCGCCGCATCTGCGTTCGGGATGAATGGTAGAAAGGGTCATAGTGTTCATGATTCTCTCCTTCCATTTTGGGTTTCCAATGCGTTTACACCCTGGGGATGCCAAGCGAAGAGAGGTCATTTGTAGGTGGAGGGCCTAAAAACGGAAAGGCAAAGGGGAGCGTTTCCTTTAAAGGGCCTGAGCCTCGGTTTTTTTCTTCCCTTTAGCATTTCAATCCTCCGGGTCCATTTATTTTTAAAATACGGTGGAAATGGATTTTTTTCCCAAGGTGGAGATGCAGTTCTATAGTACTATGGTTGCTTCAGTAATCATTCTTGTTCAGGAACCCCTCTTGAAACGCCTGAATACGTTCGGAGCCATGTAACTAAATCTAATAAATATATTGCTTCTAGAAATTATTTTTTAACTTCTTCGCAGTAAGAAGCAGTTACTGGAATTGATCGGAAAAATCAGAAAAATCGAATCGCCAAAAACATGAAATCACGTTTTAGGGTCCTGGGAAGCCAAAAAAGTGGTTTTTGAAAAAATGTCTGTCTGTGTGTCTGTCTGTCTGTAAGCACGCTGCAGCTCAAACTGCTGAACGTATCGAGATGAAATTTGGCACACATACTCACTGGGCAACTCGAAAGTGCCTTTTTGGTACATAAACTTTAAAAATTTGATCGGTAGCCAACAATAATTGTTTTTGTGTTTAAATTTTTTGTAAAAGTCGGTTTGACTATTTGTTGTGGGCTATTCTTCATAGATACCTATATGCTGTCGCGGACTTTGTGGTAGATCTTTTCATAGCCAACAATAAATTCTTCTATTTATGATTTTGTTATATCTTCAACCATTTACTCAGCGTTCACGTTTTAAATTGCTAAAGCGGGGGTTTTTATCGCGGACTTGCACGCAACGAATAACTGAAACGTTTTAAATAGGGTCAGTGGTTCACTTTTATTCTATTTTTATTTAAATTTAACATTGTAGTTAAAATCCAGCTAGTAAATTCGGGTAAATTCCATGCTACTTTAAACTTTAAAATACAAACGTGACAAAACACTGTTTTCATATTGCGTAGTCAAGAGGTCTGACTGTGTGAGTCTGAGGCTCAAGGACAAAAGAGAGGGCAAGACGTGAGGAAGTTTCGGACGTAAACAGTCGTGGCAAAAAGTGACTAAAAACTAAAGCAATTTAATTTAAAATTTTTAAAAAATTGGAGGTGTCCATCTTAAAGTGGGCTAAGTAGAATTAAATGAGGAGGATATAATTTAATTTAATCTTATATTTACGTAATGCAAAAGAGAAAATGAGGCATCAGAGAAGTTATTTGAATAAAGGACTGCTCCCAGTTCTCACATAAATAACAATTTCTTATCCTCGGATAATTTCAGTTTTCAATAAAGCTCCACCATTAAAACGCAGTAATTCCATAAATCCAACATTTAATAGATAATAAAGGCGAGCGATTAAAAACAACAAAATGCCTTCAAACAGCTTTTACTCCTAGATCAACGTTTATTGCGGAAAGCTCTCCTCACAATAGCCATTTAACTATTTCTTTATAGGTCCCTGTTACAATAATAATAACTCATTTCAATTAAATTTTTTTTCTAAGACGTGTGGGTGCGATAGATTTAATCGTGCCGTAATCTCCTTCACCTTCCCCGATGTAGGAGGATTAAAACGCAAATTCGAAAGGCTTCGTCGCTCCCAGCCTTATTCGACTTTCTTCATTTTTTGAGGGAAGATTAATTCCGCTTTATATAAACATCACGTCGAAAAAAGGAGACGGAGTTAATTTCCGTGTCAATTTGGGTAGGCGAGATGAGGAAAAAATTAATCGTGCCAGATCGGTCACGAGGTAGCCCGTGACGTGGAGATCGTGTGAAAAGTGTGTAAATTAGAATCAGCGAGGTACTTTCACGTGCATGAACCGTCTATTAATTGGGTTGAAGGAAAAGGTCATCAATTGTCTGGCGAATTTATCATCGACTACCCGTTATGTTCGCTAAGAGGCAGCTGACGCGAGTATTATAAGCAATGAACGTCGAGGAATTTAGAAAAATATGAGTGAATATAATTGTTGGTTGAATGACTCGAAGGACCGATGGAACACCAAGAGAGAAGATAATTGCACGTTTGATGGAGTCGTTATAATCTACTCTTCTACTCTTCTTTCACTTGAATCTGTTCTCCAGCAGAATAATTATCAGAAAATCAACTTCTAGAGATTCATTTCAATGCCTTCCATCATCAAGAGTTAGGGCCAGAAGAAGCCACAATCTGTTCTTGACTTGCAGTTCTATTTCAAAATGTGTCTATTTTTTATTGTAAGATCTTTTAAATCTACGATTTGTTTTAAGGTAGGATCAACTTCTGGATTTACTTCAAATCCTTTCTACTGAAGATATGTATCACTTCGGCGGAAACAAAGAGAAGAAGCAAGAAAGTAACAAACTCGAAGAAAAAACGAGATTCTACATCTTGAGTTTCTGAAACTCTTAGGCTTCTGAACTTTTTTATGTGACATCAAGAAGATAAATTACCATGTTGCCTTCACGTAAAACAAGGGACCTATTAGAGACAACCTGAAGAGCTCAAGCAACTTCATCTCAATCATATCCTCGTATATAAAAAAACAGCAGATCAGAAATTTCTTGGTTTTCTTCTGAAAATTAATGGTAAAGAAAAACGGATTGACATTCACTTACTGTTCTAACTATTCGATTAAAATTTTTTTGAAAAGAAAAACAAAATCTGATCTCCTTGGTGTTCATCAGCAAACGAAGTCAAGAGTTACCCAGAGTTGCCAATTATTGTAAATATAAATTCCCCCAGACACTGAAAAAAACATCTCTTACTTTATCGTGTATGAAGGAGATGAATATACAAAAAAAATAGCAACACGTAATGAAATTATTTTTCTTTCATTCGTTTGGTTGACGCACTCGGCCTGTCCTGTGGCATTGTAAAAATCTGCCATAAAAAAATTTCGGCACACTTTTGGTGAAATAATAAGGATTTTGGAAGACAAGAATCGGTATTGTCTTTAAAAAAATTCTCAATCAAGGCAACATCAGCAGAAAATTATCAAACTTTGGGCAAGGATATCGGTTTGTAAGGCAAAGCTACATTTAGCTTCTTTGCTAACTGAAAGAAATTCTCTTAACAAAGAAATCTTGCCCGTTTCCCCCTTTTGCATTGCTTTAAAAATAAATCAAAATATTTTTCTTCGAGGAAATTAAAGTGCTGATGCTGTGTTGCCATTTCATTTGCAAAATATTTGTAAAATATGCATAAAGTAAATAAGCAGGAGTGTCAGAAACGTAATCAAACCACAGAATCGATGATTTATGTCCATGTCGCAATAAATAATAAACGTGGAAAATGGTAGGAGCTTTCCTGGAAAAGATATTTAGAGCGTGTTACAGTAAATCGAGATCAATAAAAAATGCAATGTTACAGTACGGAAGCGTAGAAGTGTCACAATTTTCTCCTTTTTTAGTTCCAAATTACCGCAAAAAATGTGTAAACGCAAGAAAAAACTGTAAAACACAAAAACTGTCAATTTACTCAAAAATTTAAATTCCCTCCAAACGGTACGGTACGTGACGTGCCGGGACTAGTCGACTAATCGGACGGGAGGTGAACGTAAGTGGGTGCTGCAAGTATAAATTTACAGTTTTTGTGTAAATTGACAGTTTTTATGTTATTTAAACAGTTTTCGTGTAAATTGATAGTTTTTGTGTAAATTTACAGTTTTTTCTTCCGAAATTTACACAATTTTTGTGGTAATTTGGAAATAAAAAAAAAGGAAAATGTGGAACTTCTACGCTTCCGTAGAAAATGTAGCAGTCAGCAAGATCAGATGGTAAAATGATGGAGGCGAGGGGTGCTCAAAGAGATTATCTTTTGTTTCTTACCTCTAGGTTATCCTGAGGTTATCCAATTTTTTTCGCTAGCATATATGTGGTTGTCCAAAAGATATCTAAGGAAATCCAGAGAATATCTGAGGTCATCCAAAGAAAATTTGGTGTTAGGTAATCTAAAGCTATCTGAAGTTTATTTAGAGGACTTGAGGTTATCAAAGGTAATATGAGCTAAAACGAGATTATCTTAATGCATTCTTGAGGTTATCAAATTCTTTAGCCAAGCCATGGAAAAGTTGTTTATCTTTTTCGACTTTATCCAGAGGATATCTAAGAGGTAATCCGAGGATTCGAAGGTTCACTGGAGGGTATCTGAAGTTATCTTCCCAAAAAAAGGGCTTTCGTCCCAAAATTGTGCACGTTTTGAGTGACATCCACTGACTGTTGAATGTGAGTGAGAAACCGTTTTGTTTGTAAATAAAATTCCTAGATAAGATAATGAAACAGAAGTAGACATAGCCAAGGAATGCGGTGTTGTCAAACTGAGCTTTTTGGCGGTGGATTCGAATAAGTTTATTTTTATAAATTTTCTCCAATTAAACGGAGAGAAGAGACAAACTAAAAAGTGCGAGTTTTCGGCTTTTAGCGGAAAAGGAGAAGCCTCTGACATACGACCGGGCTTCTACTGATTCATACGAAATAGTTGACTTTTTAGGTACCGGTAATTATTATTAAAATCAAGTTAAAAATGTGAAATTTTCAATTGCTAAACAAAAATTTTTATTTGTTTTTTAATAATGATCTATTCTATACTCTTTCTTGTGCTTTCAACCTGTAACGCTTAAACTAACAAATATAAACAAGAAGTTTTAACAGCATTTTAAAATGAGAAAAAGTAGGAAGTAGGAAAATAGAAGGAGTCAACATTAGAAACTAATCGACAGTGGCAAGCATATCCTTTTAAACAAAACTGAAAGAGCAGCTAGCATATGGTGTTATGGCAAAATAAGGGTGGACAGTCAATAAAAGGGCAAACTTATCAAGGAAGTAGAAGAACAGCATTTTCTTTAAGATCTTTGAAACCATTTTGCTCTTTCCAAATGTTCTTCTTTCTCCTACGTTCTTTATTTTTGAAGAAATTATTTCTATCATTATTTTATTGTCGTTCACTCCCCCGGCGTTGCTCGGGTTAATTAAATTAAATAACAGAAATTAATTTATTCTATTTTACATATTTAGGGAAACGGGCTTTTAATTTACCCGAAACAATGGACAATGATTCCCGAATACACTCAACCTCCATTTTTGCTGTTTATTGGCACTGACACTGACAGAAATTTTGACGTAAATGAAAGTCCATTTAACACAACAGAAAAAAACTTGTGTCATTAGGGCCTCACAAAAACCGGACCCGAACGTTTCAATACGTGTGAATACAGTTTTATCTTTAAATTATGGCTAATTCACAGTTTCTTCCGTGAATTATAAAATAAAAAGTGTCGTGGCCCTTATTCCACGCTTTCGTATGAAACAGTTTCAATTAAATTTTATTTTTCCAGTAGATTCGCACTAGGAAGCAGATGGTGTACACATCTGTTCCGTTTTTTATCGACTGTCATCACTTTTTCTAGCGTGACTAAGATTGAGAGCCAAAAGTGCACGAGAACGGCGATGCATCGCTGGTTATTCTCGCTCCGAGGGAGATTGTGGTGAAACGAGTCGGGATGTGTTTAGAAATTAGATATTTGTAAGGTAGTAAATTATTGGCAATGCAGTGGATTGTTGTATCAAGGTTGATTTATGTGAGCGTTATCTGGTGACCCATGACTTTAATAATTTCTCTTCAGGTTTTTAATTGTTCCCTTCAGGTACGAACGTAATTGAACCTTCTCCTGGTCATTATGTTGTGACTGCAGCTAAATGGATTGTGGTCTACCGTTGCAACGACATCCTGCACTTTCTGATCATAGGATTTTGTGAAATTTTGACGAAGTACGTAACTTCAGCAACATCAGTACTTAGTTGAAACAACAGTAGTGATTTTAAATGTTTCGTAAGAGAGTTACTCCAAGAGCGCACATCTCCGATGTTAGAAAAAAATTTGAAAAAAATTCCGGAGAAAGCCGTTTGCGACGCTAATCATTGGTCCAAATTTAAAAATCCCATCATTCATACCAGAAAACTGAAATCTTCGGTATACCATTTTAAAGGGGCGTAACTCCTTCACGAAACATTCCCAGACATATGTTCATCATAAGAACTTTTTGGTTAAAACCAATATAAGAATAATATAAGAAAGATTTTCTGCCCTAGGTCCATTTCTCCTTAAAATACATTTAACAAAATTTTATCATCATTTCCCGAGAAAAGTGCCCATGACAGTAAAATATGCAAAAAATGTACATAGCCACCGAAAAATGTACGCCTATGATGTTACTAAAAATTTGAAATATAACGCTAACCTTTGCTTAGAATTTCAAAACCGTATCATTTATACCTTGCAGATAATTTGAAAAAAACTAAATTTTCCAGGAGCCATTTGAGGGGGCAAAACTCCCTTGTAAAGCATTTCCGGCCAAATGTCCATATGAAATTTTCGTCATAAAATAAGATGAAGAATCACCTATTAAATTTATGCGGAACCATTAACTAACACCCTGTATATCCGAAAAAGTCTGAAACCTGCAAAATGACGTTTTGTTTTGCTTTTTGTAACCATCGTCAGGCTACCTAAATGCTTGAAGATAAATCAAAATTATGAATGGAGGAATGGTTGCCAATAAAAGATCTACAAAAAAGTCCCCGACCGCATATAAGTGACGAAAATTTTCGGTTTCTTATCTGTGATAATTCGTGATCGGTTTCTTATTGAAAGGGACGTTTTCAGTATCATTCATGCTAGAACAAACTACGGTCTGTTCTCCCCTTTGAACTGCTAACGGTAAATAAATACGACAGCTTGAATTTTTTCGAGCTTGATACAAATAATTTCAAAAACTCTGTGAAAAGTGTGCTATTTTAATATGTATTATTTAATTGTTAGCTGTAGGGTGATGTGGGGTAACTGTGGTAGAAATATGGCATATTCAGTTTGACTTGCTGCTGGTACTTTATTTACAGACATAATTGCTATATATTTTGGGTACGCAACCATTGTTGATATCTAAAATCATGCATTTTAGAAAAAAAGCCTTTAAAACAAAAAGTAATTTTCTGGAATTTTTTTTTTATTAACCTGCAGCTGCCACACTTACCCCGGCTTTTGGGGCAAATGTGGTTTCTGCTGGGGCAAGTGTGGCAGGCAAGGAAATTTTGCTTATATCTACATATAAACGGGGTGGGGTAATAGTGGTGAAATTTAATAGCCTTTTAGAAAAAGAAGTTATTGATTTTTCAACAATAAATCTCTAAACGACAACAGAAAATAACTTTATTCTAAGTGAATAACCTTTGAAAAGTTGAAATCAAACGAAAAATTTTGTCTCCGGTCTTGGATCGGCTTCGGCAAGATATATAATAATAATAATAATAATAATAATAGACTTTATTGGCATTTAAATAAATAATAATAAATCCTTAAATCTATATTACTTAATAAGTATAGCCAAAGGGCGAAGTTCAGGTGGCAAGTTTCTCAGAAATTTGCCCCTGCTCTTCCACTTAACCCAAACCGAAAACCCGGAAAAAAAACAAAAACAAAAACAGTGACAATTTGTAGCATGATTAGTAGCTATACGATTATTGATCATGGAATGAAGCAAATGGCCACACGGAAGCTTGACATGAGTAGAGTAGGTATCTAGTTAAATGCACTTTAGGTGTATGAGAGTTTTAACACAATAATTTCATATTTCGGGCAGACGAGAAACCAGCTGCGACTGTGTCAGCGACTGCCTCATTCTACTCCTGAAGGATGCTAGAGCGAGGCACCTCCATTCATTTGGGATATCGTTGTAGATTTTAGCCATACAGTACGAAAAAGATCTTTTGAAAAGTGACAGATGGTGACTAGGAATGGTTATTGCGTTTCTTCCTCGAATGTTGACATTATGAACTTCACTTCTGAGACAAATTTTGCGATAAAGATAGAGAGGTTTTTGATGAGTTACGATTTTGTGAAAAAAGCACGCCGCTGCCAACTTAAATCTGTTTTCCATATTTAACCACCCAACATCGATTAATTTATGGCTGATGTGATTGAATTTACGAATACCAAAGATATACCTGAGGCACGCGTTCTGAACCTTTTGGATTTTGTTCTTATAAATGACGTCTAAGCATGGGTAAAATACCTGGGAACAGAAAGCAAACTGAGACAGCACGAGCGATTCGCAAAGCATCTTTTTTAATGGGACTGAAAAATAGGACCTATGAGGAAACAGCGATTTCAAGCTGGAATATGCATTCCTTACGCATTTAAGAACATGCGATCTATATCGAAAGGTAGAGTCCATAATTAGGCCCAGATTTCTTGCCTCCTGCACCAGAGGAATAACTGTATTGTTGATGTGAATCCTTACGAGCGGCCCGGCCCTGTCACAGGACACCCTACTACCAAATAACATAGAAGTCGATTTGGACGGATTGATTTGCAAACAATGTTTCTCTGCGACGTCAGATAATTTCCCGAGATCGTAATTTATTTTATTGACCGAATCAACAACGGAAGCAAGGTTAAAACTATAGTACAATTGGGTATCGTCGGCATAGAAGTGAGAGTCGCAATAGTGAAGATACGAACTAAACGAACTAGTGTAGATTGCAAATAATAATGGTCCCAATATTGAGCCCTGCGGAACACCTCTAGTAACCCGAGCCAACCCAGACACCCTGTTTTCCAACTTGACTTGTTGTACCCTGTTACATAAATAAGACCAAAGCATAGTAATAGCGGCAGGGCTAGAACCGATATAGTTGAGTATAGCCAATAGGATTTGATGGTTAATTGTATCGAAGGCCTTACTAAAGTCTAATAAAATTAAAAGTGTCAAATTACCTTCATCTGTGGCGCGGATAATATCATCAGTGACTTTCACTAACGCGGTGGTGCAGCTATGGTTAGGGCGAAAACCGGATTGAGTGGATGGCAGAATGTCGAATTTGTCTAGATGACTTCGGATTTGAGAATCAAGTGCCTTTTCCAACACTTTAGAAAGTACAGGCAAAATGCTAATTGGTCTCAAGTCTCTGAATTCGTTCGGATGGCTATTCTTGGGTAAGGGAATAATTAGGGCACGCTTCCACTCGTCAGGAAAAACAGACTCCAAGATACAACTATTTACAATGTGGACGATATACTTTATAATAAGAGGACAACACAGTTTAATGATATTTATATTGAGGCCATCGTGACCTGTAGCGGCAGACGAAATTTCATTCAAAAACTTGATAATTATCTCTTCTGACACAAGACAGAAACTAAGCTCGGAGTCAGAGAAGTCGCGTTTTTTGTTGTTAGTATAGTAATTAACAACGGTGTCTGTATCCACCAAATCACCAGTAGGCGAACAAGTAAGGTAGTAATTATTGATTGCGTCCACATTAGATAGATGCTCAGGAATGCTCGGAATAGGCGTATAGGCTATATTTAACCGTTTTAGTTTACCCCACACCCTTCTGGGACCTCCATCCGCTGTCAAATGTTGCTGAAAGTATGCTTTCTTTTCTGCCCGTATTGCTAGTGTTGCGTAATTTCTCAGGGATTTATAGTAACTCCAGTCCTGTTGACGTCTGGTCCGCCTATATTTGGTTTTAGCCCTATCCCGCAGTTTCATGAGATGTCTTATATTCTCAGTTATCCAGGGCGCAGGAGGCCTAGTGATGCGTGAAACCCTCATGGGAGCATGAAAATTTATTGTCTGGGTTATGGTTTCATTTAAAAAACGAACCTTCTCACTGATCGAGGGAAAAGTAAAAATGAAATCCAAATTAGAATGATTCAGGGAACTTGTGAATTCATCTCTGTTGAAGTTTTTGAAATCCCTATGTGTGTGTAAAAACGTTTTGGTGGCTATTACATCTGCATTTATCAGACAAGAGATTATATCATGATCAGAAATGTCTGCAGCAATCACTTCGGTACCTACGACATTGGCAGGAGTAGTTGTTAGAATGTGATCTATGAGAGTCGCCGTGCTGTCAGTAATTCTCGTGGGTTCATGAATCATTTGAGTCAGTCCAAAAGATTCCAACAGGTCCAGGTACATACTTGTTATGTGTGTATCTTGTTGAAGTAGGTTTATGTTGAAATCTCCTAGCAAGTATAAATTCTCTGTTAGAGGAAGACACGCTGATACCAAGTTTTCCAAACCATCCAAAAAGGTCACATAACTAAAACTAGGGGATCTATACAGAACACAGAAAACATAAGTGTCTCGCCCAATAACAACCCTCAAACATAACTCTTCAATGTCAACACCAATGTCAAGCACTGATGCCGAAAAAGAACTTCTTACGTAGATACCCA
The DNA here is from genome assembly GCA_963924575.1 of Pycnomerus fuliginosus. NCBI lineage: Eukaryota > Metazoa > Arthropoda > Insecta > Coleoptera > Zopheridae > Pycnomerus > Pycnomerus fuliginosus. Next base: position 7,930,766 of record OZ004624.1, on the reverse strand, counting down.
GTCCACCTCCGCCCATCTCCCGCCTGTCCCTCCTAAAGAAATTGTAACCGTTTATTGCAACGGCATCGCTGTTAATAAGAGAAGTAAGTCTAGATTCCGTAACGGCCATTATATCAAAATCGTAATTACAGACCACATCCCTAAATGCACTGAAATTGGTTAATAAAGTTCTGACATTTAAATGTGCAATTTTCATATTACCCATTTTTATTCAAGACAAAATAGAAACTTAACTTAAACTAATGAACAATGACATGCATAATTTGTAGTACATATAAGTATTTTGTATATGATGAAAAACAGTTAAAAGAGCGAATTTATTTTTTGGAGCTTTTTTTTTTTTACACTATTTATTGGATTTAATTCTTTGACGACGGGTCTTGGGCGAATTCGGTGAAAGATGCTTCCTTTTGACTTGAGTTGCGTTAACCTTAGTCACTGTAGGATCTTTCACCTTTTCCTCAGATTCGCTTTCCACTGAAGATTCCTCGTTACTATCCTCCTCCGTTTCCAATAGGACACTGAACTGCTGGGCAGTGTATCGGATATTGCCAATTTCCAGGAGATTACCTCGTATTTTGGCCGTTATTCCCTTCTTTTTTGCGTCAAGTTGATGCTTCTTAAGTATTTTTATATTGTTCCTGTCGTCTTCCGACAAGTCGTTGTTTATGTATATTTGTGATTCTCGAAGAGCTTTTAGTTTATCTATGTTCCTGAAGATTTCAGCCTTTTTCAGAAATGAAATAAATTCAACCATAACGGGTGAACGCTCATCATGTCCTAGTTTGAAGATATTATTGATTTCACGTTTCGTAACTTGCAGATTTAAATCAGTGTTTAGAAATTGAATGGTCTCATCAACTAGATTGGCATCTTTTGTCTTAAGGCCATGAATTATGATATTATTTTTACGCACTTTGCGCTGGAGAAAAATATTTTCTCGAGTGAGCTGTTCGACTTTGGACTCCAAAAACTTAGTTTTATCAGATATATCCTTTAAATGAACCGAGATGTCTCTCTTTATTTCAGAGGTTTGCTCCTGGAGCAGCGACTTAATGTCCTCCAGCGTGATTTCAGGCATTTGAGAAAAGAATCAGTGATGATTAAACAACGTATAAACTATAAACAGAGCCAATATGTAAACAAAGAGCAAAAAAGGATCTTATCAGGAGCCGAGCAGGTGGTTAACAATTAATTATTGCAATCGACGTTACCGCCGAGAACTGCACTACGATTTGTGCAGTATCCCTAATAGGATAAATTGCAGGTCAATAAAGACTTTACCGCTTGGATCGAGTTAATAACGATGAGTCAGAATTCTTTTGCGAATCCAGAAGATGATCGAGGATTGCAAGTTAACCTCGCTTTTTGCGTCAACTCACCCTGGAGCCCTTTTATCGACGAGGAACTACACAATTTGGCACATACCACTTAACTTCCGTCACAACATCAATTATTATTGCACTGAAATATCAATTAGCACTTATAATAATTTATAAATATTAGTTAAAACTGCAACTGTTGTGTATACTTTCGCTCCTGAGAGAGAATATCTAACTTCATTCAATGAAATAGTTGATACATCTTCGTTTGGTGGAAATTGAAAGGTGTAGGTCAATCTCTTTCGTTTTAGGAACTTTACTGCTATTTCTTCTTGTTCATCTAGAACTGTTTCAATGAGTGCTACATAGTGTTTCGACCTTTTTTTTGTAGACAATTTAACGACAACATATAGCCCGACTTTTATCCTAGGCCAAGTCACAATGAAGTCATTTTCCTCACTTTCTTTTCTTCCTTGCTTCATTTCGGCGTTATCATTCTCATCGCTTTCTTCCAAACGTTCTACAACATATGGAGAATCGTCGGATTCTGCATAAGGCACGTCTTCGTCTGATTCTGATGGTTCTGAACTCAGTTCAAGTGATTCTTTCTTCTGTAGGGGAAGGAGGGTATCAGTGAGACACGGGGAACAGTGAGACTTTTCAAATTTCGCGGTTTGTGTACAAGTTACAGAGTGCTACCAACCTACCCTTTAAACAGTTCCTAGAGCCCATGCGCTTGACGTGATTTAGCGGGCATAGCTGTGAAAGTCTTTGTTCAAGATAATGGTGACTGGTTTTTGATAAGTGAACTAAATTTCAAGACTTTGAAACTGAAGTCCACTAATCTTTAATGATACATTTTATAAATATTACACTGGCATCAACTATCAGTCCTATTTTATGGATAAATATGGTGATGAAGTTTTCCGCATTATTTTTGTAGGATAGACTTTAATCATTTATTTTGTGTTTTATGGACCCCTGGGTAACAATGAGACAAAGTTGTGTGGGGAACACTGAGACAATGTGGGTAACAATGAGACATGCTCAGATTCTGATTTATATGTGAGTTGGCTGGCAAACAACTTGCAATATAAAGTAGACAAGTTGTCTTATAATTGTTTTGAGCCTGCTGATGTACTAGTAAAAAGTTTTTACACTTGAATCTAATAGTCACCACCAGGCCCCAAAAATCATTCTACGCGTTTGAATTAGATCTCAAATGTTAACATTTTTTAACTTTGCAGGTCCTAATGAGTAAAAAATAAAAATCACTTATTTTTAAAGATATTTTGTAGCAGCTAATACATCACGTCTCACTGTTCCCGACACCCTGTCTCAGTCTACCCCAGGGCATTGGGGTACAGTGAGACAGAGCCCCAATCGGGCTTTAATTTTTTAAGTAAGGTTAACAGTAGCATTATTGCTTCTTTGTACCATTATTATTAAATAGTGTCTTCAAGGAAGGCGCATGCAAAGTTTCAAACGTCTAGCGTGTTTTCTAACAAAAAAAAGTGGGGTTCAAAAAAAAGCGTCTCACTGTTACCCTCCTTCCCCTACCGCTTTCTTCTTAACATTTCTTCGCTGCGGAACTTCTGCCTTCTTCATATCTGTAATATTCTTTTTATTCTTCTTTGCTGCTACAATGTCCTTTTCCTTGCGGACCTTTTCCAAATAGTTCTCTTTTGTTATTATTTCAGCTGTATCAACGCGTTTCCGTTTCTGTTTTTGCTGCCCTATTTTCTGTGTTCTAACAGTACGCAGCAGCAATTCTTCAAATGTTGCAGATGACGGACCAGGACCTAGGGCCTCGAGATCTACAAATTATATGCACTCAAATGACTCAGATTTATGTAAATCTACCTACCTAACATGTGTGGCCTTTCCTCCAGCGAAGGAGTGCTTGGTTGATGGTTATCGTTATTTGGATTAAGATTATCGTGAACGCCTTGGTTGTTGCCTGGATCTAGATTAACTATATTGTCTTGTACAATGTCAACTTCAATATTGTTATCTTGAACAACAATGATTTTCTCTTTCTTGTAGCGCAATAGCTTTTCCTTATGAAACATTGTTTCTGTAATAGCTGTTCTATCGCAGGGGTAGATACCGGTTTTTCTGAAACCATTTATAATGGTTGTATCTTTTATTTTCAACCATACTTCACCAAGAAGATCTGCAAACGTAGATTTGGTAACCTTCTCTCCAATATTTTTTCTTTGCCATTCTGCTAGGATGAGATTCCAAGTTGATTTTACGCCCTTAAATACTGTGACATCAAGTGGTTGTAAAAGTGCCGAGGTATGTGGGGGAAGCTTTAAAATTATTACATTTTCTGCGATTGCTAATTCAATTAACGGTACTGACATGTGGGAAGGATGTCCATCATAAATCAAAACAGCAGGACGAACTGTGCAATGAACCAAGAATATTTGTTCGAACCATTTGAAAAACACTGACTCTGTCATCCACCCGTTTTCACTGACGTAATAAGACGTTCCAGGAAAGGCATTTCCTCCAAGCATATTTTCCCAAAGTCTCTTCCCCTTGTGCAGTATTAATGGTGGCATTTTGCTACCCTCAGCACTAACACATGCTAAGACCGTTGTCATATCACGACCGGAACCTGCGCTTTGCCTTTGGGCAACTTCTCCAATTGCAGACACTACTCGAACTCCTTTTGGATCGTGATTGAAACCCGTTTCATCAGCGTTCCAAATGCAACTCGGTTTATCCATTAAATCATTTTTAGTCAATAGGACTTCCAATTTATCAAAGAAATCGTAAATAATGAACGGGTCTTGATGTTGTTTAGCACGAGAAGCTTCCAAAAGTTCAGCTCGTTTTAAAGACAATCTGTGTCTCTTTGTAAATGATAAATACCAATCCTCACCTGGTCTGCCGTTCTTGAAGGGTGTTTTAATTCGATTTAGATTCACGTATTGTTCGACGACATCCAGCATTTCCTTCCTAGTCAATCCAAATCCCCAACGATTCATGATTCTAATATGTTCTGCTAAATTCGCTTCTATGTCATCCGGAATTGCTTTTTGTTTTCCAGCTGGATTTTTTCCTAATGGATTTCTGTTTTTCCACCCCTGAACTCTTAGCTGAATTGTGGACCGTGGTACGCCAAAAGTAGCGGCCGCTGTTCCATAATTCATTTGACCACTTTTCACGGCATCAATCGCGTTGTCTAAATTTTCATTTGAATATTTGATGCCCACCCCACGGTTACCCTTTTTTTTAACCTCCCCACTACACTTCACCATTTAAAAAAAAAGGGAGGTTACTGCAATCACTAAAATTTTCGAATTCGAGATAAGACCGGATCTGTACGTTTTGAGGTCTCAGGAACCCAAAAAAGTGGTTTTTAAAATGTGTCTGTATGTATGTACGTACGTACGTTCGTACGTACGTTCGTTCGTTCGTTCGTTCGTAAACACGCCACAGCCCAAACTACTCGACCGATTTGGCTGAAATTTGGTACGTGTGCATGTGATAACCCAACTTAGATCTGAAAAGCTTTTGGAGCCAATCGTGCAACCAGAAATGCCGTTTTGGCACATCAACTTTTAAATTTTAAATGTAAACCCCCATTTTTCACGTCACAATAAGAAAGGCCTTCAGATTCTGCTTCCAAAGATGTATTCACTGTCAGTGCCCTTTTGACTAAAAACTAAAAATATCGAGATTTTTATCGGACTTTAAAATCGCGGTACAGCCCAAGCCCCTGAACCGATTTGGCTAAAATTTTGCACATGGGGATTGTATTACACGTCGAAGAGCTGAACAAATGTTGGATTCAATCGACCCACGGAAAGTGCCGTTTTGGCACACCAATTTCCAAATTTAAAGTATTCTCTCATTTACCCATCCAAAACAAATTTTTGAAAGATTTATTGCCAGCATTAGAAGGGTCTTCGAATTCTGGTTTTAAATGAGATAAAATTTATTCGCATTTATTACCCTTTGGGTAGAAAAATCGAAATTTTGAAATAACACTGAAACCACGTTATAGCCCAAACTAATGGAAGGATTTGTCTGAAATTTGGTACATGGAGGTCAGGTGACCCGTTGAAGAGCTGAAAGGCTTTTGGGAGCAATTGGTTAACGGGAAGTGCCATTTAGGCATATTAACTTTAAAATCTTAAACACAAGTCACGGAAATCAAAGACCCACGCGTTGGGGAGGTTCCAGCCGCTTCTCTGCTGCCTTTTTTATAGTTTCTCATTGTCACAAATGGTTTCAGAGTGTTTTTCGACTCACCTTAGCATCATGTCTTAACACCACGTGTGTGCCACTCTTACCCCGTTTTGTGAACCACACATGCCCCAAAAGTGAAATTTCAGCGGGTAAGTGTGGCACCTGTAATAAATTACAGGTTTCTTCAATTTTACTTTTGACTTTTCGTTAACAGATGGCTATATGCACCCAGTCAAGGTAAGCATCGTTGAATTGGAGCTTATTTCACATTGTACTCAGCTATTCAAATTGAAGCGCCAGGTTGCTGAATTTGTCGTTTAAATATTGAGGTTAGATGATTTTATGGATTATTTATACATCACTAAACAGTAATCATTTTAACCTTTATTTTGAGTAGGGATGTAAATAAGTCTAAACTACAAGATATACGAGTCAAAATTGAAAAATTTTAATATTTGCGAAATATATGGCTCCGTGCCGCACCTGCCCCAAACCACACATACCCCACATCACCCTACCTTTGGCTGTACTTACTGTAAAATGCATTGAGCGTAAATAAATGAAGCATTTAGACATTTATACAGGATGGTTCCTTTTTCACTGTTCACCATTGGTATCTCCTAAACTATAAGCGATGCGAAGTCGGTTAATTAGAGAAAAGCTACGCTATTTCTTGGTGATTAAGAATCTGAAGAGAACTCTCCAATATCTTGATTTGTTCCTAAGTTATCCCAAAAAAAATTGCGATTCTACATACAGTGTGTCTCATTTTAACTGCAACCACACAAATATTTGGGTTAATTTTAACCGAATCAATGCGTTCTTTTTTTCTGCATGTAGAGCTCCAAAATCTGCACCTGTGTAATACTCAACTTTTTTATAAACCGAAATCTCAGCCTACTGCGATTTAATAAAGATGCCAAAAATTACGAAATCGTATTAGGCATTTTTTTATCAAAAAATTTTATAAACAAAAGTTGCTCAGGATCGCTCCAAATGGCTAAATCCGAAGTTTCAGGAAAGAATAAAAATGTTGAATTTCTTGAGGAAGAATCATGAAATAACGAAAACGTCAATATTTTTGCAAAATAACGGGTGATGTGAAATAAAAAAACAATGGAAGCGCATATGTTTGCTGTTTGTGGCACATTGCAACAGATTAGTTGGGGTGTTCCTTGAAATTGTTAAGAAAAACGGAAATCTTACAATATATCTTAATAATTTCAACTTTTTCTACGATTGTTAAGTTTTATCCATCCATAGCCGATAGCAAATATCAAATCAATTCATTTCAATAGTTTTTTTATTTCACAGCATGTTGCAAAAATATTGAACTTTTCGTTATTTTGTGATTCTTCCTCAAGAAATTCAAAATTTTTATTTTTTCCTGAAGCTTCGGATTTAGCCATTTGGAGCCATCCTGAGTAACTTTTCCTTATAAAATTTTTCGATAAAAAATGCCTAATACGATTTTGTCATTTTTGGCCTCTTTATTAAATCGCATTAGGCTAGGATTTCGGTCTATAAAAGGTGAAGTATCACGCTGGTGCAGATTTTGGAGCTCTACATGCAGAAAAAAAGAACGCATTGATTCGGTTAAAATTAACCGAAATATTTGGGTGGTTCCAGTTAAAATGAGACACACTGTACATAAAAATTAATATCTCCTAACAATTAAACTATGAATTAGCCATAATTTAGGTACAGATAAATCTGTGAATTAGTCATAATTCACAGAGAACATTGTGAATTACCTACAATTCACAGAAAAAACTGTGAAATAGTCACATTTGACAGTTACAACTGTGAGTTAGCTATAATTCACAGATGAAGCTATAAATTAGCTATAATACACTGAAAAAACTGTTAATATACCTAGATAACTGTGAACTATGGGTAATTCATAGATTTATCTATGAATTATAGCCAATTCACAGTGTTCCCTGTGAATTATAGCTAATTCACAGTTTCTACTATAAAATAAAAAGCGATGTGTCCCTTAAGTAGATATTACGAAAGCGAAGAAGGACCACATCAGTTTTTATTTTATAACTCACAAAAGAAACTGAATTAGGCATAATTTACAGATAAAACTGCGAATTAGTCATAATTGACAGAAAAATCTGTGCATTATGGATAGGTAATTCAGAGTCACTTTTAATTTTATAATTTACAGAAGAAATTGTGAGTTACCCATAACTTACAGATACTACTATGAATTAGTCATGATTCACAGTAAAAACTGAATTATCTATAATATTATAAATAATACACATCAGTCACTTTTTACTTTATAATTCACAGAAAAACTGTGAATTAGCCATAATTTAGGTACAGATAAAACTGTGATTTAGTCATAATTCACAGACAACACTGTGAATTACGTACCTATAATTGGCAGAAAAAACTGTGAAATAATCACATTTGACAGTTGCAATTGTGAGTTAGCTATAATTCTCAGATGAAGCTATAAATTAGCTATAATACACAGAAAAAACTGTTAATATACCTAGATAACTGTAAACTTTCGCTAATTCATAGTTTTATATGTGAATTCTAGCTAATTCACAGCTGTAACTGATGTAAATTATGAGTAATTCACAGTTTTTTCTGTGAATTATTATACGTAATTTACAGTTTTTCTGTGAATTATGACTAATTCACAGTTTTATCTGTAAATTATGGCTAATTCACAATTTCTTCTTATTTCGTAGTTTCACGATTATGACAATTAATTTCTCGGTACATCTTTTTGGCAACATTTATCATCATCAAGGGACAAAGAGTGGTTGTAAATTGGAAGTGAACTTTGACGTGAAAAAAAATGAAGCATCATTATTGCGATATTGCGATAAACAAATCATCCAACGGCTGAAAGCTCCGCGGAAGAATCGAATCGTGACTGCGAGGCTGCAATGGGCGGATCGAATCTATAAACACGCATTTGGTGTGTCCGCCGTTCCGATCTCGACAACAACTGAACAGGATTTTTCCCAAACCACCCATCGTCCTCGCACCCATTAGGTGGGACGAGGAAAGAAGCTGAGGACTTGCTTCTCGAATTGATACCAGGTGGTATAGTCAGGTCGGAGGTTAATGAAAAGTGGGAGTTAATAACAGCCATCGATAAATGTTTTCGAATTGTGAAACTGGAGATGGTGTTTGGACCATAAATTGAAGGTTCTTGTTTCAAGGTGCCGTATATGGACGATTCTTCGCACGCAGTACTGGACTTTTAAAAGCCGACGGGTTAAAAGGGCCGATGTGAAAGTTTCCATAAGATCGCTGATACCACCTGCTGGGAATGGAATTAATTACGCGGATATGAGTATCCGTCAGTTAAGACAACCCAACGACTATAACCAATCAGAGATAAGCTGCATCAAGTTGAAGTTGACATAAGTAACGTGGTTTTTACATCATCAGAGGCGGGATTTTTTCATTTCTGCATGACTTCGGTTGTTATCTAGCGGATGGGATTGGAAAAGAATCGATGGGTGCAGTTCAGGCCAGTTCTAAGGCTGACCTCTATAAAACTCGAGAGGAAGTTTGTTGGCTTTCCATCTGTGTTTTTATACAGAAGAGGGAAAGCAAAATGCATTGTCTGGAGGAGTAATGAAAAATTTTTAAAAAGATGACCTAAAAACTACAAGTTACAGGCTAAGAAAAGCTGTAAATTCGTATATTATTTTATTTCCTATAGTCTATGATCCTAATTTCAAGAGTCTGTCTCAAACGGTCCTGGAGTTATGCTAATTCTTTCTGTTTTCAGGACACCTGTACCAAAGAATTTATATAACTCCACAACCAATCAAGTTATAAACACGTAATTTTATCCACGTTTACCCGGAAGGATATTTTGGGCTAAAACTAAAACTAGAAATTGGAGGCTAAGAAATGATCTTATTATTCATGGTCTACGATCCAAATTTCATTGGAGTTATGCCACTTTTTGTTTTCAAGTCCTAATTTTCCACCCCTATATTAAGAAATGGATATAAGTGACTCCAAAACGAATCAAGCTATCAACACGCAAATTTCTCCACGTCTACCAGAAAGGGTATTGTGGTATCGTAGACTTTCCATCTTAATGGGTTTTGGCAGAACAGGGAAAGGAACATGCATTGTTTGTGGAAGTAATGAGAAATTGTTAAGAAAATGATCTTAAAATCAAAACTACAAATTACAGGTTAAGAAAAAATGCACTCATGTACCTATTTGATTGTACACAATCTATGATCCAAACTTCAAGAGTCTAACTCAAAGGGTCTTGGAGTTTTGTCACTTTTTTCTTTTTTCGAATCCTAAATTTCCACCCCTACACTCCAATGCGAATTAAGCTATCAACACGGAATTTTCTCCATTTCTTTCAGGAATGGCATTGCAATATTTTAGGCGTTCCATCTCACTAAGTTTACACAGAACAGACACAGCCAAATGCATTATATCGGAAGATGTGACGAAAAATTTGAAAAATATGATTTAAAAAGTAACACTAAAAATTACAGGATAAGAACTATGCATCTTATCCATGTCTTACGATCCAAATTTCAAGAGTCTATCTCAAACTGTCTTGTCACTTTTTTCTGTTTTCAAGACCTAAATTTCCACCCCTACACTAAAGAATGGATATAACTCCCAAGCCAATCAAGCTATCAATACGCAAATTTCTCCACGTCTACCAGAAATTGTAGGCTTTACGTCTTACGAAGTTTTCGCATAGCAGGGAAAGGAAAATGCATTGTTTGCGGGAGTAATAGAAACTTGTTTGAAAGATGAATTAAAAATGAAAACTACAAATTACAGGCCAAGAGAAAATGCACCAATGTATTTGATTGTTCACAATCTATGATCCAAATTTCAAGTGTCTGTCTCAAAGAGTCTTCGAGTTGACATCTTTTTTCAACCCCTAAATTTCCACCCCTATACTCCAAAGCGGATTAAGCTATCAGTCTATCACCATGCAATTTTCTCCAGGTCTTTCAGGAATGGCATTACAAAATTTTAGAAGCTTTCCTCTCACTGGGCCTACACAGAACACGGAAAGCAAAGTTGTTGTCTCTAGGAGTGACGAAAAATTATAAAAATTTGAACTAAAAACTAAAACTAAAAATTACAGGTTTTTATACTAGTCTACGATCCAAATTTCAAGAATCTAGTCTAGTCTAGTCTTTTCCCCTGAATTTTTCAACCAGAATTTTCAAAAATAGCTAAGAAAACTGAAAAATCAAGATTTTTGAAAGAAACAAAAACACGTCAACTTAACTTTTTTGATACAAAGCCAAAATTGCGCAATTACGTATATTTAAGTTCTTTTTGCAATTTTGACAAATTGTAACAGAAGAAATTTTGGGAACAAGAAAAATAATCTTTAAAAAAGTAATTGCTCAGTTCGCCAGTTCGCCTTGTATCGAAAATAAAGCTCTGACACGTTTTTGTTTTTTCAAAAATTTAGTTTTTTCCGAGGTTTTTTCAATGATTTCTTCCTTCCAAGTTTTTGAAAATCCAGGTCTCAAAAAAATTCGTGGATTCCGAATTCCCTGAGAAAAATGTATATTCCCATTTGAAACATATTTATCCACGGGTGTTGCAGAATGGACTCATTATACAATGGGTGAGAGAATTTTTCGCTTTAAAACTCGTGGATAAAGCATAGTATTCTATTCGTGTGTAACGATTATTGCTCCCTCGGATGATTTATGGCATAAACGTCATCCTCGGGGGCAATAAAATTCATTACACACTCATTGAATAATATACTATTGACCTGTTCAAAGTTTTTTTTTAAATGTCCCGTGAAAAGTTATTAAATTTACTCTTTACTTTTGAAAAGCACTGTTTAACTCCAAAGCGAATCAGGCTATCAACACGAAATGCTCGCCGCGTCTATCAAGAAAAATATTATGTTATTTATTTCATTTCACTAGATTTACACAAAACAAGGAAGGCAAAATGCATTTTCTGAAGGAGTGCCGAAAAATTATAAAAAGCTGAAGTAAAGATTAAAAACTAAATATTACAGGTCAAGATTCTATCTCAAAGGGTTTTGGATTCACGCAACTTTTTGCTTTTTTCAAGTCCCAAATTTTCACCACTACAACGAAAAATGGATATAACTCCAAAACAAATGCAATTTTTCCACGCCTTCCTGGAAGGACATTTAAAAAATTTTGGCTTTCTTCCTCACTGGGTATATACACAACAAAGAAAACAAAATCATTGTCTGGGGGAATGCGAAAAATTATAAAAAAAATGAACTGAAAATTAAAACTAGAAACTACAGGTTAAAGAAAAATGGATCAATGTATTTTGTTGTACATAGTCCATGACCCAAATTTCAAAAGGGTTTTGGATTTATGTCACTTTTTTCCTTTTTAAAGTCCTAAATTTTCACCCCCAGACCAAAAAATCTATATGACTCCAAAACGAATTAAGCTATCAACACGTAATTTTCTACACGTCCTCCAGGAAGGGCATAGCAAAATTTTAGGCCTTCCATCTCCCTGGGATTACGCAAAACAGGGAAAGCAAAATCATTATCTAGAGTAGTGACGAAAAGTTATAAAAAGATGAACTAAAAACTAAAACGAAAATAAATTAATTGTTAAGAAAATATAAACTAATGGATTTTGTTATTTATTATAGCCTGTGATTCAAATTTTAAGAGTCTACAGGGTGGTGCTTTTTTCGTTTCCCACTGTTGAGTTCTCCGAAACCTAAGAGTTAAAAGGTTAAATTAGAAAAAAGTTGCACTTTTTTTGTCCTAATAAACTGAAAACGGCGTTTTTTCGAAAAAAATTAATATCTGGTGCTATTTAAATGAATCTTGGAACTTTTACATTTTTGACAGCTGTCAATTGATTGACGTTCACAGAAATTTTCTAGGTTTTCTAGATTTTGTGCAGCATTTCGATTATGTTTACCCTTTTCACTTTTATAAGCTGATTCGCAATATTTCAACCCTCCAAAAGCGAAATTTGCGTAATTCGGTTATTTTCGACTTATTTTCTGCAATTCGACTTAGCCACGGTTAATTTTTACCCCTCTTATCTTTTCATACCCCTTTACGATGTTTCAACACAGCGATAATTTTGCAAAATTGCCTTATTTTGTACGTAACTCTTGGTATTTCTTGTAACTGCAGTAAATTTTCATTGATTTGGATTTTTCATCGCTTCCATAATTTTTCAATCCCCCTGAGTGCCAATTCTACATGCATCGTAAGTTTTTATGCTTTTTTTTCATTCTCTACTGTTTAATTCTGTACGGCCAATTCTCAAAATTTCCCCTTTGCGGAGGTACTACTACTAGGTGCAGATTGATAAAATCTGCACCCGATTACACCAGTAAATTCAGATAAACATTTACAGGCATACACATCGCCTTGATGTACATCTTCCGGTGGCTTTTACATTACAGTCTCGGGTAATGACGAAAAATTATCTCAACTAAAAACTAAAACTAAAGAAAAACTTCAGCCCCAATTTTCAACCCATGCATACATCAAATAATGGATATGTATAACTCCAAAGCGAATGAAGCTATCAACATGGTATTTTCTCCTCGTCTCTTATCAGAAAGAATTACCCTTAATGTAAATATTACAAATTTTCATTCGATCCAGTGGCGGCTCGTCAGGGGCGGCAGGGTAGGCCCGGACGACCCGCAGCTTGAGCGCAAGAAAAAGTTTTTTCTTCACATTACAAAATACATTTATATTTGCTAAAATGTACGTTGGGGTATTATTATTATTAATATTATTATCGTTGTTGATGCTAAATATTTTAAAATTAATATAATGTAGATATTAAGAATTATAAATCTATTAATAACGCGAAGAGCGTCAAGTCAGGCTCGCCGGGCCAGATTTGAAATTGCCGCGTTCTTAACTGCTAGAGTTGGAGTGAGTCAGTTGCGCGATTGCTTGCTGCTGACGCAGCCACAGCTAGTCCAGGAGGGTCGGCCAGCCTGGCCTGTCAGCACCCTGCCGGATCCGAACGATGAGAGGCGCGCAAAGAAACGAATAAATAATAATAAATAGGACTCATTTGCTTGCTATTCGCTGTTCTGACAAGAAATTAAGTAAGTAAATCTAAAAATGAAATTCGAATTATAAAATCGAAATTGAAATTATTAAAATTATAGATCGAGGAAGACAATCATATTAGAATTATATCTTGAATTCTCATTAATTGTGCCATCGATTGAAATTGAAATTATTAGAATTATATTTTGAATTCTCATTAATTACTTCCCAATATTCAACCCTGCCATGAGTCAGGTTAGGCTAGCCGGTCTTCGATTTCCGGGTGATATCGTTTCTAATCGGTCACACTTCGCGTTCGTACCATTCATGGCCATGACCATGCAATCATCAATGATCATTTCGTTAGTGCCCTACCGCTACGTGTGAATGTGTACGAAATTTTTATTTAAAAGTTGGTAATCACGTGTTATTATTTTTGTTCGTGTTCTATGGAATGCCGTTTTACTTTTTAATGGAACATACACGCTGTGATAGCCAAAGAAATAAGATAATTCAAATTCAAATACTGTTAAGAGAAAATAAGTCTATTCTTATTATCTGAAATACAATTTCTATTATCACTCCCAGAATTTCTCTTAACACTAATTCAATTTCTGTTAACAGTAATTCAGAGAGATAATGGAAATACGTCTTCCTTCTCTCTCGCACCAGTTGAAATTATATCTTCTGTCTCATTCGCGCAAGCGCAGTCGTGATAATGGAAATTGAATTTCACTTAACAGAAATTCATTTACTGTTAACATTAATTCATTTTCACTTAAGAGAAATTCTATTTCAATTATCACTGCTTAGAGAAAATAGAAAAACAATTTCACTTAACAAAAATTCATTTAGAGATAAATTGAAATAAAACCGTAGTTTTAGGAGCCGTTTTACTTTTTAATGCAACCCATACCCTATGCATTTCAAAAAAATTCAAACATTTTAAATATATACAATAAAAATTAAAACGGCTCGTAAGATCAGTGTAAATCACCAAATTTATTTCGATTATCACTGCACGAATTTTTGTTAAGTGAAATTGTATTTCAATTTTCTCTAAAGCGAGATAATAAAAATTCTATTTCTGTTAAGTTAAATTGAATTTCTCTTAAGAGAAAATGAATTAATGTTAACAGTAAATGAATTTCTCTTAAGTGAAAATGAATTATTGTTAACAGTAAATGAATTTCTGTTAAGTGAAATTGAATTTCTATTAACACGATGCCTGGGATTGCATTTCTTTGGCTACCACAGCGTGCTGTTGCATTAAAAAGTAAAACGGCGTTCCGTACATTTCTTTGGCTACCACAGCGTGCTGTTGCATTAAAAAGTAAAACGGCGTTCCGTACGAGATAGATATCGTGTTTTTAAGTGGTACGAAAGAGAAAGATGACAACCCAATGGGCCAATGGCGTATTTTCATTATCTCTCCGAATTACTGTTAAGTGAAATTCAATTTCTATTATCACGACCGCGCATGTATGAACTGCGAGTGCGACAGATAATGTATTTTCAAGTGGTACGAAAGAGAAAGATGACAACCCAATGGGCCAATGGCGTATTTTCATTATCTCTCCGAATTACTGTTAAGTGAAATTCAATTTCTATTATCACGACCGCGCATGTATGAACTGCGAGTGCGACAGATAATGTATTTTCAAGTGGTACGAAAGAGAAAGATGACAACCCAATGGGCCAATGGCGTATTTTCATTATCTCTCCGAATTACTGTTAAGTGAAATTCTATTTCTATTATCACGACCACGCATGCTCGAGTGCAACAGAAGATGTAATTTCAATTAGTCCGAGACAGAAGTAAGACAGTCCAATAACGTATTTTCATTATCTCTCCGAATTACTGTTAAGTAAAAATAAATTATTCTTAAGAGAAATTGTATTACTGTTAACAGAAATTGAATTAGTGTTAAGAGAAATTCTGGGAGTGATAATAGAAATTGCATTTCAGATAATAAAAATAGGTTTATTTTCTCTTAACAGTATTTGAATTTTAATTATCAGTACTTGAATTTTAATTATCTCATTTCTTTGGCTACCACAGCGTGCTGTTACATTAAAAAGTAAAACGGCGTTCCATAGTGTTCCGTCTCGTTTCGTGGCCATTTTGGCGAAAATGTAAAGTGCTTACTGCAGTTTTTGTAGATTGTGCCTTGTGCAAGGTGCTTTGTGGTTCTGTCTGTTTTCAGTTTTGTAGTTTCAGTTCTTCTTTGATGGTTCCAGGTTCAGTGAGTTGGATTTCTTAATCTTAATAGGTTCTATCAGAGCTGTGGTGAGTGAAAACTCGGAAGTAGTAGATTTACTGTTAATCAACAGTTTTCAAAAAATGTCATACGACCAAAAGGTATTCAAATGAAAAAACCTTGCCCGGCGGCAATGCCCAATTTAATTTCTTCGAAAAATAATCACAACAGATTTTTTTGCGTTTCGTGGAGATAAATGTCAGTGGCTTACCGGTAGTAGGTACGTGAGAAATAAATTGTGGTATCCACGGGTGTTCAATAATGGGCCCATATGGGCTGAAAGTACTGGAAAAGTGGCGCCGGAAGGGGGGTGGCGAAAATTTTTCGCGGGAGGCTTTTTTCGGGGGGGGGCATCTCCCATGTTTGCGGGATTGCCTCGTTCCCGTGTGGCCTACCCAGTCTATGGGACCACGAGCCGCCACTGATTCGATCGGCCCTGGATTTGGATCCAAAATGGCAGAGCGGAAGCTGTTAAAGAACTCCGTATACACAGGATGCGAATAACGCTTTTCATTGTACAATTTATAGCGAGATTCCATGATTGTGAGCATTTAACTCCGACTGCAATTAATTGGGTAATTGAGCAATATTTCCCTTAAAAGATTAATTTTATTATTAAATAATTGCAATTCTGCTTTAAATAGTACAACATTCCACCAATTGCTAATGATCCCCTGCCTACTCCAACGATAAGAGTAATTTCTGCATGGTAATATCCATCCAATAATCTAACGGTTCACCAGAATTGTTTTTTAGAAGGATCCTAAAGAGTCATCCAATTACCGAGTGTAAGACAAGCCATTAGAACAAAATCCCGACTAATTAAACTCGAATGGAGGAAGATTAATAAGAACGGCTCTGTAATTTGGTACCTACCTTGTCGCTGTCGATTAATTTTTTTCTTCTTTTACCCTTCGTAGCTATTTTTATGGCCCAGTCTGAGCATTTCAGTGATCTCCGGTTGTAGACGACGAGCAATTTAAAATATTCTCTGGGAACAATTTCTTCTAGGTGTCGATAAAAAATTTCCACGATTTATATCGAACGAAATGAAATTGTCTCTCGAGACACGAGCAATAAATAACGTAATTACCTTCAACGTATGGAGATCTTTAAAAAGCGAAACGTTCAACTGCGCAACGCACATAAATATATCGCTCGTTGTCGTAAAAAATTTAAATATCACGTACATTTCTATAAAATGTTTTTATTGATAACCGCGGGAATATATCTAGAATGCAACAGAGTTTCTTTTCAGGCTCTCACAGGTGTAGTAAATCTGATTATTGAGCAACGAAAGATACTTTTATTACGGTTGGGATTTTGCAACGGTTTATTTTGCTGCTCAAACATGATTTAGAGATAATAACTGTTGTTTGGGATGTCGAATGCGAGTGGAAAATGGTGATCGAGTGAAATTTTAAATTGGATGCAGGATTTTCTGTGAAATTGCAACAGCAATTTTCTAAACGTCTTCTTAAATCTTGGAGAAGTAGGACACAAAGTGTCAATTGTCTAAAACATCCAAAATATTGGTTAAAAGGGGGCAAAATTGAGTAGAGGAGATTCAAAGAAGTATAAAGTCAAAAGTCACAATTTTTGATTTTTACACTTTTTAATCTTTGATTTATAAGATTTGATGTTTTTGGGTGTTTTTGAGGTGAATGAAACCAGTATTGCTTAGAGAATATGACAGAGAAAAAAATGAAAAAGAATTGATTCTCTATTAGTTGGGAAAAGTGAAAATAAGTGAAAATGAAAATAATAATGACGAACGGCGAAGAAACATGAAAAAAGGACAATAATAAAAGACCAAGGTCTAATGAGATAACGATATTGAAGAAAGCTAAGCCAAAGGTGAAAAAGGAAAGTGAGAAAAGAGATCTACATACAAAAAAAACAGTAAATTAAAAACAGGAAAAGTAAAAATTTAAAAAACATTAGAAAATCAAAATGAAATAGTTAGAAAATTATCTAATAAGATTTAAAATAGGGATTAAAACGAGCAAGACGAAATAGAAAGGATTCAAAGAAATAAAGCAAAAAGTAAAGATATCTACAAACAAAAATCATTCGAAAATTTTATTTTGACACTTTTTAATCTTTCCTTTCCAAGATCCTAAAAATTTTGTAATATTGCTTGTTTTTTACGTAGAGAACATAACACAAAAAACAGGTTAAACAGGTGAAAATGAGAATAAGAATGACGAAAGCTGAATAAGCAAGAAAAAAGGACAATAATAATTATCAAGCTCAAATAAGATGCCAAAAGTGAAAAGCAATAAAGTGAGAAAAGACATCTACAAACAAAAAGAACAGTACCTAGATTGTGACAAACCTAGAGTGGAAAAAAGAAAGTGAGAAAAAAAACATCTACAAACAAAAAGAACAATAGATTATGATGTGTATGTATGTACATATTAAGAAAAGAGGAAAGAAGTCAACAATTGTCTAATAAGAGAATAAGACTCGAAATGGGTGATAAAAGGGGCAACACGAAGTTGAAGAAATTCAAAGAAGTACCTAAGCCAGAAGCAAAGTTATTTACAAACAAAAAAATTTGTAATTTTGCTTGTTTTTGAGGTGAAATGATAATACCTAACGAAAGATGAAGAAGCAAGAAAAGAGGACAATAATAAAACCAAATTAGCTAAGAAGCTAAGTTAAAAATGAAAAAAGAAAGTGAGAAGAAACATCTACAAACAAAAAGAACAGTGAAGCATGTATAAAGAGAAGATGGAAGAGGTCAAAAATTATAAACAGAATCAAAGTGAAACGCTTTCAAGATTGTGATGATAATTTATTGCCCAACAGACTTAATCCAACTACAGGACAAATAGGAGAAAAAAAATAAGAAAAGGCAATGAATAAGAGAGTATAATAATACTCAACATAGGGGGTAAAAGAAGCAAAACGAAGTAGAAGAGATTCAAAGAAATAAAGCCAATTGAAATGGAAGACTTCGGTCAAGACAAATAAATAATAATAATAATAATAAAGAGCAAGGTCAAATAAGAAAAGGATATTTTCCGAGGATATTCTAAAAAACTAAAACTTAAGCAAAAAAGTGAGAAAAGACAAGTAACAATACTTCAAGATTTTGATTTTTACATTTTTTAATCTTGTCTTTCGAACATCCTCCAAATTTTGTAATTTTGCTTGTTTTTGAGGAGAATAGAATCAATATTACGTAGAGAAGACAGCAGGAAAGAAACTGGTAAAACAGCTGAACATGAAAATAATAATGACGAAAGGAGAACAAGCAAGAAGGCAAGGATTTTCCAAGAAGCTAAACCAAAAGCAAAAAAAAAAGAAAGTGAGAAAATACATCTAGGTAGAAACAAAGAATGAAGTAAAAATTTAAAAACAGAATCAAAATGAAACGGTTAGAAGACTTTGATTTTTACATTTTTTTATCTTTTCTTTCGGAAATCTTCAAAATTTTGTAATTTTGCTTGTTTTTGAGGGGAAAATAGAATCAATATTACGTGGAGAATATAGCAGGAAAGAAATTGGTAAAACAGCCGAATATGAAAATAATAATGACGAAAGGAGAACAAGCAAGAAGACAAGGATATTCCAAAAAGCTAAACCAAAAGAAAGCGAGAAAATACATCTCGGTACAAACAAAGAATGAAGTAAAAAATTGAAAAACACAATTTGGAAATGAAGCGGTTCGAAAATTGTGCAGCTTTTCGAGTTTTTGATTACGTCATAGACGATGAACATTCCCTCGCACATTTACTTCCAAATCATCTGTAATTGCACTTTGTGCTCCTTCGAACAACAAAATTACACACCGCCGTTCCAGATTCTCATATTTCACCTTCAACAACAGCAAAGAATGATTCCGACCGCAAGTAATACTTATTGCATCTCATTGTTCTACGATAAAAAATGATTCGCGATGATAGCACAGCGAAAGCCGACATTATCTCCCCGTCACGTCTGGTTATCTACAAAGTACGCCGGAGATATTTCACAAAACATAAATATTTATGGTGTAAAACAAGCCGAAAGTACAGAGGTATGCGTTAAACACACCGATTTACTTATAATAATAACTTGTGCAGTATATTGAAATGCAAAGCGTGATTGTGTGTAGCAAGCCAAGTTTATGATGTTGCCGGAGCAGAAGTTCGTTCCACAACACCATAACAGTCTATGAACTTGGCATCCATAGACAAGAGCGGTACTTGTTTTTGCCATAAAATCTACTATTTTCTGTTCTGTGTTCACGGTTTCTACCGCCGAAATAATTTCAGGCTTCCCTTTGTTGTTTTACGGAACACAAATAAGAGTGGCAAAAAATTTATACTCTGGAGGTCCGTATTATTTCGGGCTGTAAAAAGTAATGAGAAGTATTCAGATTATGTTAATGGCACCGGTTAGCGTTTTAAGAAATTTTACAAATTGCCAACTTGGACTGTTAACTGTCTGGTTTTCGACGAGTTAAGGGGAGCCGAGTATTTATTAACGGAGCCGTGGAGAATTTTCAAATACTGAAGCCAGCGAGGTGCTTTTGACCTCGGCATGTGCTTTTGTTAAGTTGGTAGTACCACTTTGTCGTCTGAAAAGAAAATATCCGAGTGTTTTGATTTGTGCGACTATGTCACTACATTTTTAACATTCCTCGAAATTCGAGGGAAATCTCTTCCAGAATCGTTGGGGCACACCCAGGCGATGCCCTTTCCTGATAAGAACTACCCGTATTATTCAAATCGGCGATTTAAATCCGTGTTTTTGGGGAAAGGTCGCCGCGTTTGGAGAAACTTGAAATTTATGCACTTGTTGTTGCGCGAATAAAAATTCCGCCGTTTAATTAATTCGGATTTTTAAATTGTGCCCGTTTTATTGCACAATATTGCCCACATACTTTCAGAGACTGGGAAATTCTACGATAAGGATCTTTCTTAATACAATTTCCGGAGTTGCACCGTTACGCCCCAATAGATTTAATTTCTGATTGTATGTCTTTGAGATTTGAAAGGGCAAATAAAAATTGGATCGACGGATCGACAAATGGAGCTGAATAATTGCGAGCTGAACATTCTGATCGCGGGGACACCGAGAGAGGAAGATGATGAATGACCGTCAAATGCGGACAAACCTGTTCATAGGGGACATGGCACTAAAGGCTAAAGTGAATTGTAAATTACAAAAGTTGCAGTTTCTGCAGGATATAACAATCACCTGAACGTGCTGCCACTATTATCTTTACTTCTTTCATTCTTCTGTGCCCTATACAGTATTCTTTCGCTTTCTTCAACGCTTTGTCTAGGAGTAAAGCAAATAGTTTTGGGCTCATTATGCATCCCTGTTTCACTCCTTCGGTTTTTTCAAATTTTACTTTTCTCGTTTGCTTTTATTACTGTTAGCCAGTCTTCTGGTGCTTTTTCTGTTGCTTTATTTATTATATTTCTCAGTATTTCTAAAGCTTCTTCTATTCCAGCTTTTAGCATGTCTGTGGTTAATTGATTCGCGAACGGGGCTTTGCCTGACAACTTTCCTTGTAGCTTCCTGAACTTCTTCTTTTGTTACGAATCCTTTTCTGTACCATTTTCTTCTTCTGTCTTCTACCGTACAGTTTCTATTTCTTTTCCTTCTATTAGCGTTTTAAAATATTACTGTTCCATGATCTCATCTTCTTCTCTCAGAACTTGTCTGTTATCGTCTTAATGTTGTTTATAGTGGTTTACTTTATTTTGTCTCGTTTTTCTTATGGTTCTCCATTCTTTTCCCGAAATCCGTCGATGAGTTTTGTTTATCAAGTTTTTTACTTCTTTCCTTTCTCTTTTATATCCCTTGTAGTCGTTTTGTTCCCTCGTTTGTAGGAACTGCCAGTTTTGTTCTCTTTTTATTCTCTACTGCGTCTCTTATTTTATCTGTCCTCTTCGTTCCACTTTCCGTTCGTAATCCTCACCGTTCCGCAGCTCTTCGCTGCACTTCGCCACACCTCTTCCACATTTTCTTCTTCGGTTCCTTTTTACTTTCTTTATGCTGAGAAATATTTGAAAAATCCCGAATCTGCAACTTTTCCTCGTAATTATTGCACAGAATTGAGGGATAAGAATTTAGAAAACTATTGAAAGTCAAAAACAGAGAATATTGGCAACAGAAAGCAAAAGCAGCAGCTTGTTTTTTCAAAATTTTGGCCCGTTGGTGACAACTACATTGTTTTTTCTATAAAATACATATAAAACGAAAACGAGTTATATCGAATTAATCCGATTAACTCAAGCGAATAATAGCGAACGAATTTTGAATTAGAAGTTACTGTCTCAAAATTGGCGAGCAAAAAACAGCATTAAATCGCCGACAAACGGCAAACTGAAGATTACAAAACGAAATTTAAAAGCAAATCATGTTCTATTTTGCATTCCTCTCTAATTGTTAAATAACCATTCCAGCCTTGCCGCCTTTTCGCGTACAAGCCAACTGTTAAGAAGAATTCCAAAAGATTACAAAAGCAAGTAAACACACACACGCATTCCAGCCTTATCACGGCGATCTCGTAGAATTTTTGATGTACGATTTCATAAACCCGCTCGCAAAAGACATAAATAACCTTCCCGAAACTAAGTACCATTCTTCACTCTTCAAATCGGCTTAAAACAATGACCCACAAGGTGATAACCAGCGACCACAACAAGTTCGTTTTCTGTCCCGTCGCTTTATTACAGCGCTAAACGCCATAAAACCCATAGACAAAGTAAACTTTGCTTTATCGGTAGCCTGAACAAACGATCTAACCCCAGTTGTGGGAACAATTCGAGATTTTATCTGGGGAACCAGAAGAATTCTAATGCACCTGTTAGAGGTTCGACCACCGGGGATAATTTAATTTTAAAATGGAGTTAATTACGGAAAAAACGGGTATGGTGGTAATTAGTGCCGTTTGTATCGAACGCTTGGAGATAGTACGACTCGATAGTACCCTGATAACGTGTCGTTGGATTAAACAGCTAATTAGTCCGCGACAAGATGAATAAATGTGGCAATAGAAAAATCAGTTAATTAAACATCATGTAGTGAGGCATTTTTAGCATTCCAAGGCTTTGAAACACAATAGGGCTTGACTACCGTTAGACGAATGTCGAAATTTGATAGCCTGTCAGGTCTAGTTAACAGGGAATCCAATAGTCTTTCCGGATACTTAATCCTACCCTTTTTCAATAATTTTAAGATGCATTGTTTTTACTGACCATCACTTCTTCAAGTTCATCGCATTGGAAACGTGTCATTTTACTTATTTAATGCTGAAGCCTTTCTAAGGTCTAAGGATGAAATGAAGATCCTTCTTTTCCCGCCTATCTTCCACTTTCTTCTTCTCTTCCCTCCCCTCTCCTTTTTTCCCTCTGCCTCTCTACTTCCCTCATCCATTCTAGTCCTGTTCCCCTTTCGGTCAATATCCATTTTCTCTCCCGTTCTTCTTCTCTCATTCCCTCGCACTCTCTCAGCATATGATCTATCGTCTCTCTTGCTTCTCCACATACTCTGCATACTCTCCCTTCCTCTTCCAACTAGAATTTGTTTTCTCTCTCCTCATTCCCGCATCTAAATCTCGCTATCATTCGTTTTTCTTTCGCACTCACTCTTTCGAAGTAACCGCGGTACATATGATGTCCTTATACTTTGCATTATACCTTGATTCTTTTATTCGTGTTCTTCTCTCTTGTATATCATAATAGTTATTTAGTTACAGATTTTAGTAGGAGGTGTGAAGTTGTCTCACGACGCGCAGCGGAGGGAGACAATCACACCGAGCGCTAAAAGAAACTTCCCCCCCGTGTATAATACAATATTTTTTTCTATCAATCACTGTGGTGCATTAAAAGTTTCATTAATTTGTATGAATAGCAGGTTCCGCCATGTTTTAGTAGTTTAGAGTGACTACTAGATTGTAAAATCTGCGGGGGAGAAATAAGCATTTCTACCGCAAGGGAAATAGTAACTTACTTCAACCTCAAAGGATAAAATGTGACGTTTCAGCAACTGCCAGGAGGTAGAAAATGTCAACATTTCATGTAGGTTATAGAAAAAATTAAATTTTTTGTATTGGTCGTGCATAAAGTCCTATTGTAAGCAACTTATGAGTAAAGTTCGTCAATCTATCAGCGAATTAATGCCCTTACTCGCTCCGCTCGCTCGTGCATAAACCTAGGACTAAAACTGTATTTTACTCCCTTGAAACATGCCCTTGCTCGCTCCGTTCGCTCGTTCATAAACCTCTGGACTAAAACTGTACTTTACTCCCTTGATACATCATAAGTTAGCTTATTTTAGCTCGTTTTTTTTCATTTTTTGGTTTTTCTTTGTTCGTCCTATCCGGTGTCCAACATCCTTGAAAACAGGCTTTCAAATTTACGATGGCTATTCCATTTGGACGTAAATCATGTAGGCAACCTACGAGAAGCAAGCAAGTGTAACAAAAGGACGTTGGCGACAGGAAACACGTCTTAAAAATCCGATAACCGCTGTTATTGCAGGATTCTCGGAAATTCATTTATGCAACTTATCAGCATCTTGACCTTATCCCATTTCGTCTATAATTAAATCAATGGACGCGTTGATTTTTGCCAGGAAAAAAACAAATAATGGAAATCTCTTAAAATGGAACGAAAACAACGACCCTTTCGCAACGACATAATTTATCTTTCAATCACGAATCTTATTAATTATTTCAGTCGTGCTAATGGCTGTTTACATAACAAATTGCAACAATAATTATTGAACCGCGTAAGGTTGACAACGCGATTTTGCCAATGCTCGGGGCTAGCAAAAGCAACATTTCTATCGGACCCGGCGGGTGTGACAACCAGAAGTTTGTTACCTGCTGCGACTAATTGCTAGTACCACCATTATTCAAGCGCTTTTGACTTTCTTCTTGGAATAAAGAGACAAAACGAGCATTGAACATTTTTACAAAAGATATCCAAAAAACTTGAATCTAATAAATCGTCGCAATTTTTTAACGAATTGGATTAGGGCGGTGAAATTGAAAACACAACTTTTTTTAGAACATGTGGGGGTGGTGAAATAGGGGGTTGGAGTTTAGGGGTTGAAACGTCTAACAGCCATGTAATTTGATACAGCGAAGTAATATCTGCTGTGAAATTGTGAGGCCTTACACATTGTGTCTTCGAAAAGGGAGGTGTGAATTTTAGGAGAAATTTATCGAAGGGGATGAAATTTAGGGGGAATTTTCGTGCTTTTGGAAGGAAAAACCGGTGTCCCCTGCTAGGCGGACGTAATCGTAGTGCCATTTGCGATTTTCCTGCATTTTTTACGTGAAAATTGCGGAAAAATTGATTTTTGAGGTTATGTTGACGTTTGCGTGACAGCTGTCAAAGTGACGTATCAACCCACCAAAAGCTAAATTTGCATAATTGGCTTATTTTTGTGTTATTTTCTGTAATCAGCGCTTGCTGTTCCTTCCCTTTTGAGCTTTCATCTGTAGTTTGCTATTACTCTAAGTATATTTATGTACCTTAGAAAATACCGTTATGTTTACCAGGATTGAATTTTTGTTTTTTGTTTTGATAGCTCAATAAATGTATATTATTATTATTATTATTAATACTATTACAGTTAATTTTCATTCCCTTTGATTTTCCATCCCAATTCACAATTTTTTAACCTTCTAAACGTCTATTATGCTAAATTCGCGTAATTCGGTTTTCTTCATTTGGATTATGTTTACCCTTTTCACGTATCTCCAAAAGCGAAATTTTCGTAATTGGGTTATTTTCGACTTATTTTCTGTAATTCGACTTAACCACAGTTAAATTTTGCCCCGCTATCATTCATCATGTTTCGTTGTTAGTGTCGGCAAATTAAATGAAATTTTCAAGAATAGAGACGCAAAAAATAAAAAAGGCTTTGGACAAAGTCGAGAAGAATATGAAACTAGCTCACCTGCAATATCATCGTCACAATCTTCTTCGGTGCGCGGGGTACTACCCGAGGGCATCTTCACAATTACAGTCCACCGTCTTTTATTACACACCGACCACTTTTTACAGCGTGATCACATTTTCCTCCAGCTTCCTTAATGAGTTTTACAGCGTCAAAGCAGCGTATTGTCCTCGATCACAATCACATCAAAACGCCTCGTCACTCCTTAATCCCTTGTTTTTTGAGATTTCTTCTCCCCTAATGACGTCCAATCTAAGCCTTATTAGCAGCTAACGACATTTGTCAACAAGATCCCAATTTAGACAACCTCACGTCTATGCTTAGAATAAATTAACCGTGAAGCTCTCCAAATGCCCTGATAAAAGGAAATACGGTAGCATTAGCCTTAATACGATTTTTATGTGGTAAACAAGTCGGGTGAAGATGGAAAGAGGAATGAGTTATTGCGGCGGGTATTTTTGGAAAGTTGCTGGTAATTTATGGACGAATAATGAAAAATACGTGATATGCTGCGCAAATTCAGACCTGTAATTATGACCGGATAAAACCGGGGAATTAAGGTAATTTGCTGATGTGATACTTATGGGGGACGTGACATGATGTATGGGAGGTTTTTGCCATTTTTGGCGGAGAAATTTCGGGAAATTGATCACTGCGGGGCTGCACATCATTAAATACAGATCGGCAAACGGGAACTTTTAAAATCATAGCGCCAAAATTTTGGGGAAAATGAAGCAATATTAGAGTTAGAAAAAACTAAGCAAGATTTGCACTCAATTCTCTACAAGAATGGTCTCGACAACTTAAAAACTTTGACATTCGAGACATATGGAAACGACAAACTACAATGCCTAGTAACAATTCGTTTTCATTTGTGGTAGCAGCTATTTAAAAAAAATGTATCATTTGAGGACAATAGGCCTTTCCAATGAAAAAAATATCGCTTTTTTTGTTATATTTGCAAAATTTAACCAATTTCTATGATATTTGTTCAGTTAGTCTGCAATGTAAATATTTTTACATTATTTAAAAAAATAAAAATAGATTGTAACTGTGATTTCTGCGGTAAAATTTTAAATCAAATTCAGCCAGTTACACGAGGACATGCGTGAAACTCCGCCCACTAAAAACGCACCGATAGAGTTCAGCCAATAGCACTGAGCGGTTGGTCAGCCACTTGTCAGCATATATGTGTATATGCTGAGTCGGAATTTTAAAATTTTAACCTCCCCAGTCCACTTCACCATTTAAAAAAAAGGGAGGTTACTGCAATCACTAAAATTTTCGAATTCGAGATAAGACCGGATCTATACGTTTTGAGGTCTCAGGAACCCAGAAAACTGGTTTTTAAAATGTGTCTGTATGTATGTATGTACGTACGTACGTTCGTAAACACGCCACAGCCCAAACTACTCGGCCGATTTGGCTGAAATTTGGTGCGTGTGCATGTGATAACCCAACTTAGATCTGAAAAGCTTTTGGAGCCAATCGTGCAACCAGAAGTGCCATTTTGGCACATCAACTTTTAAATTTTAAATGTAAACCCCCATTTTTCACGTCACCATAAGAAAGACCTTCAAATTCTGCGTCTAAAAATGTATTCATTCTTAGTGCCCTTTTGACCAAAAATTTAAAAAAAAATTATTTTTTTCGGACTTTAAAATCGCGGTACAGCCCAAGCCCCTTAACCGATTGGTCTGAAATTTTGCACATGGGGATTGTATTATACGTCGAAGAGTTGAACAAATTTTGGATTCAATCGGCCCACGGAAAGTGCCGTTTTGGCACACCAATTGCCAAATTTAAAATTATTCTCTCATTCACCCATCAAAAACAACTTTTTGAAAGGTTTATTGTTATCATCAGAAAGGTCTTCAAATTCTGGTTTTAAATGAGATAAAATTTATTGGCATTTAGTACCCTTTGGGTAGAAAAATCGAATTTTGTAATAACACTGAAACCACGTTATAGCCCCAAACTACTGGAGCGATTTGTCCGAAATTTGGTACATGGAGATTAGGTAACCCATTGAAGAGCTGAAAGGCTTTTGGGAGCAATTGGTCAACGGGAAGTGCCATTTAGGCATATCAACTTTAAAATCTTAAACACAAGTCACGGAAATCAAAGACCCATGCGTTGGGGAGGTTCCAGCCGCTTCTCTGCTGCCTTTTTTTTTATTAAAAAAGCTACGAAGTTTTGAAATACTTTATTTGCTGAGGAGGTCTTGACGAAGTGTATTCTTTATAATTTTCAAAAATTGTTGGAAAGGCCCATTGATATTTCAAACGTTTTTGTTTATTTTGCAGATACGTAAAAAAAATTAAAAAATAGCTTCCATTGCAGTTAAGGTTTATAAAATTCACTTGAAACTTTAATCAAATTAATTGTATTAATTACGAAATTAGCAACAAAAAGAAACTCGTACTTTTCTCGTACATCCATCATAAACAGCGCACCTGAAGTTTAACGTTCGTTGTAGGACAAAAATGCAAAAGCTCTTTTTTGTTGCAAATTTCGTAGGCAATAGAATGCACTTGATTCCATTTGCCTCAAGTGAATTCTAAAATCCTTAAACAAAACAAACAAAAATAGTTCCAAATATTAATACATGCAGTTTTTTTATTCTCTCAAAAGCGGCAAATTCTTTCATTTTCTCAAAAACGGCTCGTCGCAAAGAAAAATTTAAAGACGACAATTTTAGCTTACGCGAAAGGATGCTCGTTATGTGGTAGAAACGTGTAGCAAGTTTTAGGAACATATCTTAACGCGTTTTACAAACATTAGCAAAAATTTTTTTTTCTTAAATTTTCATACGCTGTTTCTTGGAAATAAGTACTTTATACCATATGTCCATAGGAAGTTTTAGACTTAAAATCAGCCCTTGAAGTGTAGGGTGTATTTAGGGAATATCTTTTTTATTCCTACCTAAAATCATATTAAATTCAAAATTGGAATTTGTTAAACAACTTAAATATAACTAGAGACAATTTCAAATATTAACTCTGCAGTGACTATTAGAAGAATGTACCGAAAATTAGAAGCAAACTCAATTTTTCGCCTTTATAAAGCTAAAAGTGTTAGCTTTGCCCAACAAAAGTTAATGCTTGTTTATTTGTAACTGTTATATTCGTAAATAAGTCACAATGAGGACACCGATGAAATTATTTACTTTTAATTCTTTTTAAGAAAGTAGGTACTCAAAAAAATGAAGAACTAAAGACTAATTTTTCGTTGACGATACCAAAAAGCAAGAAGATCCAAAAATACAACTATTAGCCGATTTACCTTCAACTTGCGACCTAAATAATTGACAAAATCGCTTTTACTTTTCCACCTTTTATCTTAAAATAAATAAAAGCCAAGAAAATACGAATTGCATAATTTAAGCACTCGAAATTATCTCACTTCAGGTTTCATTGAAAAACTCGTTTTGCCACTTGACCCACCGTTAAAGTCTCCTAAGCACATCCTTCAAAATTCTGTTAAACAGTGGCTTGTCACGTTGAAATCTGTTTCACTTTTTCACTGTCACAAAAAAATCCCCGCGACCTACGTGCGTGCGTGTCAAAGTAGTACCCGAAGAAGTACTGTTCCTTCACTTTGCCGCACAGAGGTACTAATGCACTCTCGTCTCCGTAGTGGTAGGGCGACCGTGAAATGCACTCTCGAGAAATGAAGATCGTCGAGATAAAACACAATTATCTATCTCGATCGCCGATATTAGAGGGCGGGTTTAATTAGAACGATTTTGATAAATTCGATTTCTGAAATTGCGTGTGGTACCACCACTCGCGTGACGCAAATCATTAACACGCCGATTTTTATCCAGAAGCCGAAACCAAATTAGCAATAAAGATTGATTCGAGACCATTCGCACGATAATTTCGTCACAGATGGAATAAGTACCCCCATGGTACTAATAGCTAATTTCGAATTTTAATAACTTCCATTAAGCATTTCTTGTCAATTTGCTTTTGAAATTACTGCCTGGCGATCGTTCTCTTCGTTAATAAACGGCATTACGAAAATAATGAAGCTATTCTAGGCGAGAAACAGGTACCTACTGTAGGTACGTCTGGTTTCTGAAGGACCGAAGGCTAGTTTTATGATTTATTCTGTTCCGATCACGCGATGGTTGTAAAAAATGGTCGTGGTGTTCGGATCGATGTAAACGAATGTTGTTGGGATTAAGGACAAGAGAAATTTGTGGACGGGGGAGAGCAGCAGATGAGGATGGCAATGAAGTGGCACAGATTGAAAAGATAACAACTTCAACTAACATTTAGCACGAAAAAAACAAAGAGAAAAATAAAACAAGTAAGGCGAAGAAGAAAAAAAAAGAAGGGAAAAATATCAATAGGTACAAAATAATGAAACTGGAGGGTCACACATATTTTTTTAGGGTCTTCTTGGGATATTTTCCTAAGGGTTTGAGATATTTACGTAAAGTGCTTGAGATATTTTTTTGAGGAGATATTTTTGCAACCCCTTGAATGATGTGTTTCGCCGCTTTGTTTCTGCTTATGTCCGGCTCTGGTTCTATCTCTACCTCTAGCTCTATGCCCTTAGCTGTAACTCTAACTCTAGCACTACTTCTAGTTAGAGAGGTAGAGTTAGTGCTAAGGGTAGATCTGAGTTCTAGCTCAAGCTCAACCTCTGACTCGAACTCTAACTGCACTTCTACCTCTATAGCTCTATTTCTAGCTCTAACTCTGACTGAAACTGTAAATCTAACTGTAATTTAACTCTGCCTCTTACTTCTAGTTCTAGGTATTTCTGACTCTAGCTCTATCTCTTAGCTGTATCTAACTACCTCTAACACCACCTCCAGCTCTAAGTCAAAGTTTATCTCTACCTTTACCTCTACCTCTATCTGTACTTTATAACTCTATAGCTATGACTGGAAATGGAATTCAAACTGTAACTGATGTAACTCTAATATACTGACACTAGCTTAACTCTACCTCTAGCTTTAACGCTATCTCTAGATCTAACTCTAACTCTACGCCTCAACCTGTACATCTAGCTCTACCTTTACCTTTAGCTCTAATTCTACTTCTAGTTTTTCCTTTAGCTCTAACCCTAACTCTACTCTTACTTCTAGCTCTAACTGCAGCTCTGCCTCTAACGCTACTTCTAATTTTAGCTCTACCCGTAATTCTAGCTCTAGCTCCAGTAAAGTTATAGTAGAACTAGATGTAGAGTTAGAGCTAGAGGCAGAATTGATATGTTTTTCGTGGCTCCAAAATCTAACTATAACAAAAAAAAAATCTTAAGGTTCCAGCTCTTTTTAAAACTTACCGTCAACGATAACGCAGCAATTCTGCAGCTATGCATAAAACGAAAATAATCGTAAATTGCCAAATTTTCAGTTTTTCTTCAATTGAAAGTTCAATTTCACCGGTTCTGCATTATAAAATCCTCCATAAATTAACCAAATTACTGCTAATTAGCAATGTAAACTTCGCCAACCATGAAGAAGCCCATCATCCGTGCGCTCACCCAAAGGACAATTAAAATCGAAAATTATTATCGAAAGTACACGCAACGACAAAATTGCTTTTTGTTTCACAACCAATGCTCAAATTATTTTAATTAGCGATGGAACTACCTGCAGGTTTATGCAACAAACGTTCATTACTGGGATTTTTGCGGAAAACCTATAAGATGACATACTCTTAGCATAACGAGGGTCGATTCCATTAACCCTCGGTAAGGACGGTGATCATGTCGCAACGGCGTCTAATTATGGAAATATGCAAACGCAATTAGGGGCGATACTCCAGCTTACAACATATATCAATATTACGTGTTTTGTAAGTCCAGAACCGATCATATATCAAGTTTAGAGAATGCAAGCACATTCGTAATGGCCATAAAGCATCACCACATTGCCATCTTTAATCCGTTACAATTTATAGCTCTATAATCTTCACGGAAGGAAATAATATCAACTGGTTGTAAATCATTCTTTTGCGGAGATTCCATCAGTAATGGCGAAATGCAATAAGGAAATTTGCGGGGGTAATTGTGTTTTGCGTTTCGATACAGACGTAAATCTCTTCGGCGGTGGCTGATAAGGATTTTTAATTAGGAAGTTTGATGGGTATTCAGAGCATCTTTAATTGGATGGTCCAACTTAAAAAGAGAAAATTTCAAGCAAGAAATTTCTTGTTTTTCCCTGTTTCCACAATTGAAAGTAACTTGTTGCAGAAATTTTTCAACAGTTTGAATTTTATTTTACTTACTTTATTTTGCGAGCAACTTTTTTGACGCGAATTTTCGGCTTTTAGCTTTTAGCCGGGAGGCAGCGACAGATTGGCTTGACTCATTTCATTAACTTTCTAAAGTCATTTTTCCTATTACGTATGTCGTTGTGATTCGAAAAAGTCGAGTCTGCCATGCAAGTAGCGGGACAACGCTCCACGGGGGCGGTTCAAGTATGCAAAAAAACTAGTCTCATTGATGGAAATCATTAACGCTAGCATTTTTTATATGAGTTACGGACACCTCGAAGTGTCGAAAAAAACGGTCTGCCACTTCGCCTGCGGGACAAAATGTGTCTGCCGACCACATTTCCTAGAAATTTGATTAATAAAATTGTCAAACTATACTGTCATATTTAAATTATCTACCCGTAGCAGGTGTAAAGCAGGTGGCATAATAGTGTCGTTAGGCAACAATCTGTCTATTCTGCACCTCCTTCAGTAGATAATTTGAAGCTGGGAGTATCAAATATCTAGGAAATGTGGCTGCCAGACACATTTTGTCCCGCAGGCGAAGTGGCAGACCGGTTTTTTGGACACTTCGAGGTGTCTGTAATTTATATAAAGGATTTCGGCGTTAATGATTTCACTCATTTTTACCATACTTGAAGCCATTGCGGGGCCCTGTCCCGCAGGTACCCTGGCAGACCGCCAATAATGTGGAAAAGAATGTTAATGAAATCGGCCGAATATTTCTGTCGCTGCCTCCCCGACTATTTGCTTTGTCAGGTCAGGTCCGCTATTTACTAGTCTGACTAATATTAATGCTTGAACTGGATTTTACCACATTTTTCAAAAATGTGCCATGGGGAAGAAAGGGTAGAAAGACAAAGAAAACGCGAAAATTCGAGGCAATTGGACGTTTTGAGTAGGTATTTATACAGCACAAATTCAATTTTAAGAATCTTGCTATTACCCTCATTACCCCGTAATTACACATGCAGGTCATTTTCTGGCTAATTACAACACTTCCACCGAAGTGCCACATAAAAACTGATCATAAATAATCTCATCTCCCTTCTCACGACTCCATTGACAGAAAGATGGGTCTCTCAGTCTGCGTTATCGTCTTAATGTTTCCTTTTCCTCTCCATCACTGTATCTCCCTAGACAACGATTAGCAATAAATACCTATTCTTATCTTCACTCCGCAATGCAAATAAATACATTATTATACTAATTGTACTGCGGGGCCATTTATTTGCATTCTTCAACATTACGGTCTAAAGTAGCCAAGGCTGCATCCGTAAATTACATTTGCAGGATGGATTTTTATCTACGCCGTTTTGCCGGATGATTAGTGTTTACACAATAATTGCACATCGGCCTTCAAGCTCAATTTTCTCGTACTTTTTTAACTCTTAAAAATATTTTAAGGAATACTCTGATGGTTTTAAAACTTCTTTTGATTATTTTATACATTAAGTATTGAACCAATCCAAAGCAGCATTTAGTATACCAGTAACCAATCAAATCATGATTACAGTGATAATACTACAATGTCAACTTGATACTACTTACTCAATACTTTAATTTATAAAACAATCTGCAAAATACGATTCGCAGTCTCTTGGTTGCCTTGTTGAGTCCTCATGGATGCACTACTTGTCAAATGGTAGATTTTTTTCGGCCAAAGAGGATTTTTAGCCTAAAAAAATCTATCATTTTGACTCGTAGTTGACAACCATTCGGAAGTCAAAACCCGCGGCAATCAAGAGACTACTCGTCGTATTACTATTGAATAGGTATCAAAAGTCTATTGCGTAACCGGCCGGGGTCCTCTTGGTAATTTCGCCGCATAAAATTACGTAGACTTTTTTAAAACGAGAATCCACTTTTTTTGAGTACCAGAAAGACTAGTCCTGAGCCTTTGAGAGGCAGCCAAAGACGGTTCTGAATTTGCTCTGGGGTTATCTCTTGTATAAGTCATATTTGCAGTTGTCCGAATATGTTTTCGTATAAATCACGTTGATTTATTCAACAAACATGTCGGATAGAACGCCTTGATAAAGACGAGATTTATACCAAAAAGTGGTAATATTTCGTTTACGCTATTATTTGCCATCGCGATAAGTCCGTAGGACGTGTAAACACAATTTTTTCCCCTTATGCAACCAGACGTGCACGCAGAATCAATATTGTTTTTCCAGACCCAGACGCAACAAATTAACGAAGAAGTGCTGCAGGTGTACATATTTACTCTTTTATCAATTCATACAGTTGCGACCTTCCTTGGGAAAATAATAAAAATATGAATGTGGTGCAAACACGGCGGGACAACGGCCCGAGGCGAGGATATTCTTCCCCGAGTTAATTATATTTGTGGAAGCTCTTTATGCACATTCCCCTATACACCTGGATATGCTTGAAATGTTCATGCAATTTATATAACGACGTTTACAATGCCATGAAAATTGCCTCTAACGTATTTTTTAATTGGGCGACTTTTTGCGTGTTAGCGGATTATTACAGCTCCATGGGATTGCCACGACAATAATTTGCCGCAGAGATTAGAACATAGGAATCCGCCGACTGATTTTTCAGAAAAAAGTCACAATTGAGTCGAAACGCGTCAAAATCTATTGTCGAACCGAAATAGCGAAAAAACTTATGCATTCTTGGCGCTAGTTTCAATAACGTAGATTCAAAGAAACTAAAATCTATTCCTTAAATTTGCAAAACAAAAATCAAAAGGGTTTCAAAATATATATATATCCTGGTTCCTTCATTTTTCGAAAAAGGTCACAATTGACTCAAAATGCGTCAAGATCTATAATTGCATTACTTCTTAATGTAATCGAAACGAAAAACACCTATTTTTTGATAAGTAAAATAGCCAAAAAATTCGTGGTGCTAGTTTCAATAACAGTAAGCTCAGAACTTACTACTTAATTGTTTGAAAAAAAAGTCTAAATAACTTCAAACCTTTTCAAAATCTGAACCATGAAACGATTTTTGGAATTGCGATTGAAGAAACTGTGATTTTGCTGATAAATAAGTAAATATCTAACCTTTGCTCCTTAATTTTTGACAAAAGAATTACAATCGACTCACAATACATCAAAATCTGGAATTAACAAAATTCTAATGTTATAGAACCGAAAAAATATTTTCTTCATAATTAACTGTAGCGAAAAAATGTGTACACATCATTTGATGCAATAATAAAAAAATTACAACTTCTGAATTTTTCCAAAGCAAAAACTTATTTAAAAATCTGGAAAATGAAAGGATTTTAGAGTCGTGGAAAGAACTGTGATTTTGCTGACAAATAAGAAAACAAAAAGAATCTAACACTTACTCCTTTATTTTTCAGAACAGGGCGCAATTGACATAAAATAATCCTCTGTGAAGATGTAAATAGCAGGAAAGAAATAAAATGGCTCAAAATCTGCAGGAGTTGAAATGTTATAGAACTGAAAAATTAATTTTTTTATAAGTAAATAGTAGAAAGAACTTGACATAGTATTTGGTGCTAGTTGTAATAATGGAAGACTCAAAAGAAACTAAAATTCACTACTTAATATTTGCAAGAAAAGTGAAAAACATCAAACTGTTTCAAAATCTTCAAAATGAAACGATATTTGAAGTTGTGAAAGCAGAAACCGGATTTTTTCTGCTAATAAGAAAAAAATGGTTAAAAAAATTTAACCTTTGCTCATTCATTTTTCAATAAAAGGTTACAGTAGACTCAAAATGCGTCCATATCTCTAATTGTAAGAGTTTTTAATGTTATCGAACCGAAAAAAATACTTTTTTGATACGTAACATGTCTAAAAACTTGTACTTACATAGTGCTTGGTGCCAAATTGCAATAATGGCAGTCTCGACAGAAACTAGAACTTTACCCTTAATTTTTGTAAAAAAAGTCAAAATTGTGGCAAACTACAAATTCTACAAGAAAAATTTAACCCTTGTTTTTTTAAAAGGGTCAGAATTGGTGTCAACATCTGGGACTGCACTAGTTCTAATGTTAGTGAACGTGCCTTTTGTAACCTAAAATAGTGTATTTTATACGAAAGCGTAGAGCTGCCATGATATTTGCTAACTTTTTTTATTTTGTAATTTACAGAAAAAGTGTAAATTTACAGAAAAAAGTGTAAATTTACAGAAAAAGTGTAAATTTACGGAAAAAAGTGTAAATTTACAGAAAAAGTGTAAATTTACAGAAAAAGTGTAAATTTACAGAAAAAAGTGTAAATTTACAGAAAAAGTGTAAATTACAGAAAAAGTGTAAATTTACAGAAAAAGGGTAAAACAGAAAAAAGTGTAAATTTACAGAAAAAGTGTAAATTTACAGAAAAAGTGTAAATTTACAGAAAAAAGTGTAAATTTACAGAAAAAGTGTAAATTACAGAAAAAGTGTAAATTTACAGAAAAAGTGTAAATTTATGTTTTCGTTCTGAGAGCACCGTTACCGAGTTGTACAGGGTAGTCCAAACGCATTAATACACGGCTCTTACCTACGGCCAAATTTTAAGATGAATAGAATAAAAAATCCATGGTAAATGCTTGTATAATTTAGCAATAAACAAAAAGTACATAAATTGAGCAATAAATTTTTAAATTTAAATTTTCATTATTAAGAATATTTTTTCAGAATGCAAGATTTGTTGTTTTTGGTCATTTTATTAATTAACAGCTTGATAACAGCCCGATAAAAAATATAGCAAAATGGCTCGTAATCCTGCACTCTGAAGAAACATTTTTTCCTTTGTAACGAAATGCGCCATTTGTTGTAAAGAAACTTATAATTAGGCCCCGTTAAAATCCTTTAGTGGGCGTGTACAATTAGTGGGAGGCATGTGGTAAGACGAGGACGATTGCATCGGTTGCACATATGATGAAATGCGTTGTTGCCGGATCTCCGCGCGAAATTTGAATTAATGAAAATTTAAAAATTTACTGTTCGATTTATCAAAAAAATTAAATTATCACCATAAAGAAGGACTCACAGGGAATCAAAAAAAAATAGAAACATGGGTGGTGCCATTAAAAAAATAAATATTACTCATTGTTTATCGCTAAAATATGCAAATTCCAAATTGCGACGAAATGAAGGTAATTTATTCTAATTTACATTGGATTTTTATTTTATTTATTTATCTTATTGCTTGGCCGTGAGTGCCGTGTATTAATACATTTGAACTACCCTGTACAACTCGGTAATGGTGCTCTCAGAATGGAAACAAATTTACAGTTTTTCTGTAACTTTACACTTTTTCTGTAAACTTACACTTTTTTCTGTAAATTTACACTTTTTCTGTAAATTTACACTTTTTTCTGTAAATTTACACTTTTTCTGTAAATTTACACTTTTTTCTGTAAATTTACACTTTTTTCTGTAAATTTACACTTTTTCTGTAAATTTACACTTTTTTCTGTAAATTTACACTTTTTCTGTAAATTACAAAATAAAAAAAAGTTAGCAAAAGTCATGGCAGCTCTACGCTTTCGTAATTTTACTACCTAAAGAAACGCATTGTTTTTCTTTATTATTTACTTGTTCTAAGCTGCTCTTAATTTGGAAAAATTTTACTTTTTCACGTAAACACTCGTTAATATTTTTAGTTGTAGATTTTTCCATCTTCTTCTAAATTCAAATTGTAGCTCATTTTACTAAAAACCTATTTAAATCGATTTAAATTCGGTCCTTGTTGATACTTAAGTCAAATAATCAAAAAACTTTGCTGCTAATTACAATAATGGTAGATTCAAAAGAAATGGAAATAGGGTGAATCTCGGTCGTGTGGATCCCGGACAGACATTAGAACGTACTTTTTAGAAAAGTCAAAATAACGGGTGTCCCAAAAAAACCGAACAATTTATTTTTGATTATAACTTTATTATTATTTTACCGATTTTCACAAACTAGCCAAAATATGAGGCTTTTAGAATTGACAATCATTTTCCAGATGGTGCCACTAATAATTTTTTTTGCGGTTTTTTACAAAGCCATTTTTTGATTGACTGGAGTTCAATCATTTGTGTACCGATCAAAATAAAATTTGTGTAGGATGAAAGCTAATGCTTTCCTCTTCCAAAAGAGGTTTATAAAATCTTATTCTGGGGGTTCGTTATTTTTTAACAATTTTTTTTGCGGTACTGTTAAACACGGATTTTTTAATGTCTATTTTTTATGTTGCTACCAATCTTGGAAAAAGGTTATTTTTAATACTTCGTAACTAAAGCACTTGAATTACATACCTGTAAAGCAACGTTATTTTGTGAAAGATAAAATTTTGCCAAGATCGGTAGAACGGTTCACAGATGCTTCGACTCCAGCCAATTAAAAAATGGCTCTGTAATAAATACCAACAAAAAATTTGTTGGTGGCGCCATCTGGAAATTGATGGTTGATTCTAAAAGCCTGATCTTTTGACTACGTCCGGTACAAAAGTGGGCAAAATCGGTTCAATAATAACAAAGCTATAGCCAAAAGTAAATCGTTCGGGTTTTTCTGGGACACCCTTTAGCTGCAAACTATTTAAAAATCTGGAAATGAA
This sequence comes from Pycnomerus fuliginosus, assembly GCA_963924575.1. Taxonomy (NCBI): domain Eukaryota; kingdom Metazoa; phylum Arthropoda; class Insecta; order Coleoptera; family Zopheridae; genus Pycnomerus; species Pycnomerus fuliginosus. The sequence continues at coordinate 7,892,261 of OZ004624.1, read as the reverse complement.
ACGATTTTTGGAGTCGTGAAAGAAGAAACTGTGATTTGGCAGATAAATCGTAAATAATCAAAAAGTCTAACAACTCTTTTAATAGTAAATGGACCAAGAAAAAAGGTCAAAATTATCTCAAAATGTTTTAAAGTCAACAAAATAGCCATCTAAAAACTGAAACTCCATACCTTAACCTTGCCCCTTTTATTCTATGAAGTTGCCCAATACAAAAACTGCACGAATTTTGCAGATCAAAAATGACGAAAAGATTTACGATCCGCCATTACATAAAAACTGTCATTATCGATAAAAATCATGCCGTAATAACATTAAAAGCTGTTATTACGGCCCGCAATAATTAATAAAAAGAAAGAGAATAAAAATGCACGCGAATCCCCCGTTACTTCACACGCGCAACATGTTTCGCAGGGCCCGATCTTTTATTTTGGACCATGCAGGAAGAAGCTCTCTCTCGTCGGTGATGTAACGTTTCATAAAATTTTATTATATTTTCGGTTGATTTTTTTTTGTAAATGATGGGAGCGGTGCCGGTGATGAAGTGAAACTGTTTGTTCAGCCGAGGGAATTTTAAATAATAACAATATTATGGATGTCGAAAATCGATCTTGCCCGCTCGGGGCCTACAAAATTTCAATTTGCATTTCGTGAAATATGCAAGCGCAGTGGGTCTTCATTTATTAACAATGTCGTGTCGGAGGTTGTTGTTGTTTTGTGGGAGACGCAGTTTTTAATCATTTTGACTTGAAAATTCAGGTAAGAAATACAAATTATCTTCACTGTTGTTTTTTTGGTAACAAGTCGAGAGAGCTTCCACACTCCCAACGGGCACAGACACGTCAAAATAACGTTGAAAAACCCCAAAATTTAACGTTCTTTGCACCTCTAAATCTCAACCCCTTCAACCTTGAGACATAAAAAATTCAACGTCGAGGTGTCGCGAAAATCAACCATATTTTCGACGTCCTATAGTTGAATCAACGTCATTTGCCAATGTATTTTTGACGTCTAGAATTCGACGTGTTTTTAACGTGTTCTTCGGTACCAAAAGTACACGTTTATAGACGATATCAACGTTGATGATTTAAGAAGAAGTTATCCTGTAGGTTATAAGTTATGTGTTGATTTGGCTTACGAATTTCGCATGCAGTTCTTATGCAGAGTTTGTTAAGCAGTAACGGCTCATTATAGACATCAGCGCCACCTATACTTCAACACAACTACGACGAAAGACACGTCATAAAGACGTCTATATAAAAACTGGTACATAACGTTACAAATGCAACGTTTATTCAACGTGCCTATAACGTGAAAAATTACACATTTATTTAATGTTGAACGTCATGACCACTTCAATACGTCTTTAAGACGTCTATGTAAAACTCAAATATAACGTTATTAATGCAACGTTTGTTCATCGCGCTAAAGTCGCCGTTGTTCATACACAAGTCGTGATTTGGACGTCATTTTAGCCCTGACTAAAACACGTTCATATTACAACGTGTCTATAACGTCAAAAATTAGACATTTATTTAATGTTGAACGTCACAACCATTTCAGCACGTCATTGTAAAAACTCAAATATCACGTTATAAATGCAACGTTTGTTCAACATGCAAAAGTCTTCGTTGGTTACACATAGTCGTCATTTGGACGTCATTTTAGTCATGATTAAAACACGTTCATATTATAATGTTTGTGCAACGTCCAAAATCACACTGACCTTTAGTTGTTATTAACTTATTATCAACGTGTTTTAATTGTATGTTATTATATCGACGTCATTTTAACTTCCAAAAAACGTCATATTTACGTAGACGTTTCAAATTGTACCAAAAGTAAACGTAATTTTCACGTCAAGGGAATGTCGTGTCAAGAGTCACCTTAACTTTTTCAACCAGTAACGTGAAATCAGCCGCCTTAACGTGATTTCGACGTTAAAAAAACGTGCGTGTGCCCGTTGGGCTCTGAGGTACTTACTTTTTTATTTCACTAGTTCTCTACCCATTAGCGCACTAGAATAGCGATAACAACAGACTTTCTCTGAAAATTTTTAACTTTTTATTAGAAGGGGAATTACTTCATAGACACGACCTAGACGGACGTGATGCGAATAATAAACAAAACCTTGAAAAAACTACACAATCTTCACATCTCAAAAACCAGTTCAAAGGTTATCGCTTGATTAACCGCATCGTCAGTTATTAACCCAACTCCACCATGTTAGCTACTAATAAGCTTCTTCTCTTCATTTTCTTCCAAATTCTTCACAGAACCTTCGCCAAATTCAAGGTACCAACCGTAAATTTCGTCGCATATTCCCCAAATGGCTTCAAGGCTTCAATTCCAGGTATTTCACTTAAACGTTTTGTTGGTAAACACTTTTTTTTAGCAATTGATGGACTGGAACTCTTCGCCTTCCACGCAAACCTCAACAAACGCATTGCTAGAATGGAGGAGGGGGAATACTCGATTGACACGAAAACACCCGACAACGGACAGTTATCCTACTACAACCCTGACCTTCAACTCAAACCTGGTGATGAAATCAACTACTGGGTTTACGTTCAACACAAGAGATTGGGTTATTTGGAATTTGATAAAAAATGGGTGGTGCCTTCAAGTAAGCAACGAATTTTTTTCTTCCCTAATTCAAAATTTTCAGAGCTTGAGCGAGATTGTCAAAAAAGCAGAACTGAAGTATCGGGACAACAATCCGTGTGTCAAGGAAACCTGATTTTTTCCGACGATTTCTCCCAGATTGATGAAGGCAAGTGGAAGCAGCAGCAGTATATCCCACAAGCACCGGTAAGAGTACCATTTTTGGGAATTTAGCTGCAAGATTTTCTTCCAGAATTACGAATTTGTGTCTTACCAAAAAAGCTCAGATGTTACTTTTGTTAAAAATAACATTTTGTTGGTTAAACCAAAACCTGCAGGTGGTTTAATTGATGTGGTCAGGAATCTGGATCTATCAAATGGTTGTACCAGACCAAGTCAATCCGAATGCTTGTACGAGCATGGCGGGGGTGGATTTATTGCGCCCCCAGTCACCTCAGGGCAGGTGGTCTCTAATTTTAGGTTCAAGTATGGAAAAATTGAAGTTCGGGCCAAGCTACCAGCAGGAGATTGGATATATCCACAAGTTTTTTTGAGGCAAACTTCGAACCCAAACAACACAATAGTATTAGCTTATGCTAGAGGCAATGAAAAACTAAGCAACACCAATGGGGACGACATAGGCGGTAGCATTCTCTTCGCCGGTCTAGTAAATGTTCCGAAAAGTAAAAGAAATTCTGTGCCTTACACTAACGAATTTCATGCTTATTCGCTCACTTGGAGCGAAGGTATTTCTCCAAAGATTTTTGGTAAAAATTAATTTTGAGTTTTAGATGAAATAGAAGTGTTTGTGGATGGTGTGTCTTATGGGACAGTTTCCTCGCCCGAATTTGGCCAAAATACAGTAGGATGTTGTTTGTTGGTCATGAGATAATAATTTTGGTGGTTTTAGTTCGAAATAGTTTTGGGGGTGGGAGTTGGGGGGTTGAAGGAATTTCCTGATGGTTATACCTCGAAGGCTGTTGCTAAGCCTTGGAGGAATGGGGAGAAGAACCAATCGAAGAAGTTTTTTTTGGCCAAGGAGAAGTGGTTGAATACGTGGCAAGAGGACAATGCGGCCTTGCAAATTGATTATGTGAAAGTGTGGGCGTTGTAATAAATTGTCAAGCAAAAAGGAACATGTAATTTTTTTGCATGGGTGTTATACCTAGATTCAATGTTAGAATTTCTACATAAAAGTCAGTTAAAAGAAGTTATCTCCAGACCAAGACAATACTATGTTCGGTTTTCGACCAAAGAAAAGTTTTTTACATAAAAGACAATTTGAAAAATTTTAATCTCAGCTTATAAATGCGAAAAAGTGGTATAGCGGGTGGTAAAATTTGCGTTTTTATATTTATATGAATGAACCCCTAAAAATTTCAAGTTGATATTCCAAAAAATGAAGAAATGTCAAGGGCTCAAGGCCCGTTGACACCCGGTATAAATGAACGTCAACCATTTGTAGACGAGAAAAATACGTCTCTATCGTTCTGAAATAATACGAATTTGACTGAACGAAAAAAGAACGTACGTATGTGTATAGACGACTTAATATTTTCAAATTAAAGTGTTTCTACGATAGAAGACGTAATTCATCTACGATAATAAGACGTATAAAATTGATACGTCTATTATATTATATTTATAATAAATACAGTGTGTCTCACTTAAGATGAAGACAGTCAAATATTTTGGTTACGTTTAGGAGTAGGAATATAAATTTTTGCACCCTTATGAGATGCATCTCTTCAGGTACTGAAAAACCAGTCTACTACGACCTCGCGAATAAGAATATCATTTTTCAATATTTTGCTTCGAGCTTAAAATATCGAAAAAAGTCATAAGAATAAATTGTTCGCAATCTTGTTTTGACTACATAATACGTCAAATTTCAATTCAAAATTCGAGTTTTTAATTTTAGAAAAATAGGGAAAATCACTCGGAGAATCATAAATTGCGAATTTTGCGTTAATGCTGCTCTGTAAGGTCAAGATTGCCTTTTGAATAACTTTTTTCGGTATCTTAATCGCGAAGAAAAAATATTGAAAAATGGTCTTACTCACGAGGTCGCAGTGGGCTGGGTTTACAACTTACATTCGAGTTGACTACTTCAGAAGATGCGCCTTATGAAGTTTTATGAGTGAAGTCAAGTCAAGTCCCCACAGTTTTTGTGTAGATTTACAGTTTTTAGGTACATTTACAGTTTTTGTGTAAATTTACAGTTTTTGTGTAGATTTGACAGTTTTTGTGTAAATTGACAGTTTCTGTGTAAATTGACAGATTTAGTGTAAATTGACAGTTTTTGTGTAGATTTACAGTTTTTGTGTAGATTTACAGTTGTTGTGTAAATTGACAGATTTAGTGTAAATTGACAGTTTTGTGTTTTACAGTTTTTGTGTAAATTTACAGTTTTTGTGTAGATTTGGCAGTTTTTGTGTCAATTTACAGTTTTTTCTTCCTAAATTTACAGATTTTTTTGTGGTAACTTGGAAATAAAAAAAGAGAAAAATGTGGCTCTTCTACGCTTCAAATTCTCACCCTTTCTTCGCTAGTCTGACTCACTGAGTCTAGTAAAGAGTAAAGGCCAACTCAGCCCACAATCACCCAGTGAAATACACCCAAGCAAACACTATAAATAAGACCCAGCTCCGCTAATAATTCAGATTATCCTCTCTAATTAAGCTCACGCTGGGACTTCCATTTTCGCTAATAAAATTCATGAAAGAGCCATAATATATGGCTTGTCGAACCGAGATGCCACTTTCAACATTACCTCTGCAACGGACGTTAGAGCTGCATTGTGGGATCTACCGTTGATTTATGCCTCGCATGATTGATTGACACATTCTGCATTGAAATTCCGCGAAAGGGAAACGACCGGAAATGCGTTTTTCACCCGACAATAAAATTAATTATTATTAAAAGCCCCCGAGACGGCCGTCCTGAATTTGTCAAGCAATTATCCACTGGGTCAGAAGGAACACGGCCATAAATTATATTTATTATAAGAAAGCACCGAGTCGAAGGTAATTTTTTGATAATAATTTATCGGTGTCTTCGTTTAAAAATCGTTGATGTCATTAAAACGTGATGCAGCATTTTCACCGATGGACGCCATATATCAGTGTTCGTTTGGGTTAATTTCGGGTTCTGAAAGTGGAATTCGAAATTTCTGACATTAATTAATTGTACCTGGACTGCGGTGGATCGAAAATTAACTAAACTGGAACAGGAATGAAACAGGAATTTATTTAAAAAGTCCTAGAAAAAAATATTCCGAGATCAATTCTAGAACGTTCTAGACAGCAGGGATAAGAGACAAAGATGAAAAGGTTCGAAATCCATTCTTTTAGATTGGCAAACGAATATGTGGCATGTGTTGACTGTTGAGGTTGGACCTTATAGTCTACTACCAATCAAAATCGATGAGTTTAAAATTGTATATTATAAGATGCTACACATAATTATGTGTTTCGGTCAATACGAATTCACAAGACCATCTTCAGGCTAAAAAAGAAAAGACTCCTGAATAATTCAACAAAATTCAGCGACAGAGTGAATTATACAAAATTGATTAAACAATTATACAAAGTGAATAACATTTTTGAGGTTATGACAATTAAAATGACATTACATTATAAAACCTCAAAAAAAAAAAAAAAGGAAAAAATTTGTAAAGGGACGCTCTTACCGGGAGGGTGGGGGTTGAAAGCAAGTCTAGTCAAAGACGAATATCGAAAATTCACATGATTAAATGTTAACAATAAAGCAGTTAAAAAATTAAAACAATCACGAGGCGAGGAGGCGAGACAGAAACACTGAGTCGGCATAGAAGGAAATCACCGTGACAGCTGACATTGACACCCGACGACGAAGGAGCAGCAAGGGAGAGTGGAACGAGCCGGAGACATGGGAGAGTGGAAATGATTGGATACCAAAGAACAATATTGGAGCCCAACTAACGAGTTAGTTTTTTTTTTTTTTTCTATTCTATTCTTTTCTATTTTTCTATTCTAACTCGTTAGTTGGGCTCCAATATTGTTCTTTGGTATCCAATCATTTCCACTCTCCCTTGCTGCTCCTTCGTCGGGTGTCAATGTCAGCTGTCACGGTGATTTCCTTCTATGCCGACTCAGTGTTTCTGTCTCGCCTCCTCGCCTCGTGATTGTTTTAATTTTTTAACTGCTTTATTGTTAACATTTAATCATGTGAATTTTCGATATTCGTCTTTGAGTAGACTTGCTTTCAACCCCCACCCTCCCGGTAAGAGCGTCCCTTTACAAATTTTTTCCTTTTTTTTTTTTTGGGGGTTTTATAATGTAATGTCATTTTAATTGTCATAACCTCAAAAATGTTATTCACTTTGTATAATTGTTTAATCAATTTTGTATAATTCACTCTGTCGCTGAATTTTGTTGAATTATTCAGGAGTCTTTTCTTTTTTAGCCTGAAGATGGTCTTGTGAATTCGTATTGACCGAAACACATAATTATGTGTAGCATCTTATAATATACAATTTTAAACTCATCGATTTTGATTGGTAGTAGACTATAAGGTCCAACCTCAACACATTCCACATAAGAGACAAAGTTCAAATCTCTTACTCTAAATTTTTTCTAAAAAGCTAACGGAAGATGTATATCAATGCGATGTGTATCCCGGTAGATGTTTATTGACTGTGAATGATTTATACCTATACTGAGATGCGGGCTTGGTAATTTCGGGTGCATTTAATCTGCACCTAGTAGTAGTGCCGAAGCATATGGTTCATGATAAAGGAATCGTGGGGGGGTGTCAATTTCCTCCTTTCTCGAATATGCAATGTGTAAGACCTCACAGTTTTACAGAAGATACTGCTTCTCGGAGTTCTCTGTGTCAAATTACATTTGACCACCCTAATCCAATTCGTTGAAAAATTGCTGCGATTTATAGATTCATGTTTTCAACACCTCATGATTTCACCCCTTTATGATTTACAGGGTGAGTTTATTTCTCCGGTATTACATAACTCCTTGCGTGTTTACTGACCTCGGTTGTTCATAAATCAATTAATAGGATTTCAGAAAAAAAAAATAAAACTTATTTGTCCGCTTGCAAAGAGTTAGGGGTTGTTAATAACTAGGGTTGGGTAAAAGCATGTTTGCATGTTTTTCCTAAAGGCTTATGTGACGTTTTCATTTTTTATTTCATAAAAACTTAAATTAATTTTGCATATACATATAGCATTTATCAAGGTTTCACGGCATGCAGCATACGTTACAGTATATTTGGGTACATTGCAGCATATTTTTGGGTGTTTAAGGTTGCTCTCCAGAATATTTCTAGAAGATTTAAATTACCAATTAAAGATTGCACTATTTCGGCTACCCTCATTAAAAAACAATTTGTAGGGACTACCTCGAGGATTATAATAGACTGACCGCTATTTACGATTTTATGCGCTTTCTTCGAAAAGGATTGGCGAACAATTCTTAATTCTAACATGGCCAATGAATAGCTAATTTCATTCCATTTCATCCCCTTCCACTTGCCTTTTCTATTATGTATATATGTTCTGGAGCTTTTTAAAAGCAACGAATAATTAGTATTTCAATTAAACTATATTAAAGCAGAATATGCTTCTCACGGACTCTTTGTCACTAATCGAAAATTTTCATTCTGAATTAAATACGAATAAAAGTCCCATATGCAGCAAAATAAGCGAGAAACTTGGTGATTTGATTATAAAAAATTGTGGGTTGACTACTTAAAAAAAATGAACAATATTTTAAATAGCCAATATTCAGATACATAATGATGTTTTTGAGGAAACTACTTATGTAATTGAGAAAGCCCACCTCTTTAAATATTGCCCGGTAACGTCTTATGATGTTGAAAGAAGTTCTTCTCGATACCAAAGTTATCATATTTTTTGTGGTTTTCATCCCCTAAATTTCATCCCCGGAAATTGGTACTCCTTTACCTTCGGCAGACTTGAAGGTAGAACGTACATACAAAGTTTCAGCAAGATGCCTCCACTATTTCTCGAGTTATAGCAATTAATAATTTTTCGGTTTTTCACCCCATTGGTTCGATATGGCCCAAAAGCAATCCCCGCCGAGATTTTCAGTTCGACATTTCTGCTTTCCTTCTCAAGTTATCCGATGGACAGAATAGACGGACGCCGAGCGAGCGAGCGAATTCTCTAAAAACCATAGTGCCTGCACTAATGGCACTAATGTAAAAGCTTTTTTGCACTCCCGGGAATGAAGTGGCACCTTTAGGCACTCTTTTGAGGGACTGAAGTGGGTCATTCACTCCCATGGGACTGAAGTACCGTTGCTAGGTACTTATTTTATGTGATTAAACTACGTAAAAGTGACATTTTAACATTTTTCGACTATTTTGGGTTCAAATCGAATGGGAGTGCAAAAAATTGCGTATATACCACAGGACTGAAGTGACATTTAATCCCTCTAGTGATAAACTTTCACGCTCGGGATTAAATGATGCACTTCAGTCCTTTGGTATATAATATACTATTTCAGTCTAGAACCTGGGAAGAATTTGGAAGAAATCTAGGCCTAGGCTTGGAAAATTTCCGAATAATTTAAAATCGTCGAGCCAGCGAAAACGAGAAGACCTGAAGAGTGGAAAGCAAAAGCGACTCCTCCCACGTAACCCGAGACGAATAAAATTACCTGCCAATATCCAAGAGCTCGCATTAAGCTTTATTTATATAAAGCCAATAATTGGGGTAATCAGGACGTCTGCGATGACGAGAGCCGAGGGCAAAAATCGAGAGTACTCGTCGAGCAAGTCAGCAAAACCGCAACTTAAATCATCTTCTAGGAATAGCGAGACAGCTCTCAGCTTCTTAACTTCACTCGCCATATCTCTGCCACGTGATAATTGTTTAATCACAATCATTACCTCAAAAAACGATATTTCCGACTGGTCGAAAGAATGCGGTTGAACTTTTTACAACATAAACGGTTTCATATTCTCCGCAGAATTATGGCACGCTTGCCTCCGAAAAACGCCTTCAATTTCCATCCTTAAATTTAGGTATTTCAATTTTTTTTATTTTTGGGGCTTGTGGAAGATCAGACTTTTCCTTAGGGGTTAACACCTCGGTTTTAACACCCTTTTGGAGAATGTCTGAACCTGATGTCACCTTTTGCCATTTCAAAAATGTTATGTACCTAGGTAGGGTACATCGAAAGTCTGTGTTTTGTTGTGATTTTGGCAAATAAATGTATTATTATTATTATTATTTGCCACCTACCTTCATGCCAGACCGTCTCCTGCTCGGCGATGATGGTCTCGTCGTCGGACCAGAGGATCTCCTCCGTGGAGGCGGCGATGCTGTCGCACTCCATGAAGCTGTCCAAGTCCATGCTGTGCCTCATCGCCATAATTCTCTGCGATTGTTCAAAATTAATTATTAATTAAATTAAATTTCACGTTTGTGCATACCTAATAGCAAGGGAGTAAAGCGGTATTTTAATCCCGAAGCTAAAGTTTATGCACGAGCGAGGATTTATATTCATATAGGTTTTGGAAGGAATTTTTTCCCTTCACGTAGTCCATGAAAATGCTGTGAGTCGATCGTTCGACTGAGGTTAGGGGGAACTTGAAAAATGCGGAACAAAAACTTTTTTTTCGCTACCAGTATTTATAATAGATATTTATTTTATTAGAAGTTTAAGTAAGACATTGGATCATATTAATAAAAATAAGGTAATGCTTATAAGCAAATGCTTACAAGGAAAAGGTTTCGCTGCTTAGTAAAAGGTTTCAGCAAAAGGTAATCCTTACTTCTGTCTGTATTAATAATGAAATGCTTATACTTAATAGGATATGCTGATATGTGTCAGGGTTTGCTACTCTGAAATCTCGCCACATAAAGACTTTTGATTCTTTAAGGCCAACATGTAAACATTTAAGGATTAGGTACATTTCACTGCAGAATATTTTTCCATTAAACGTTTAATATTAGCCTACCTACCAATGGTACATAGCTACTATTAATGCAAAAAAAATATGTCTAATATTTTTGTCAAAAAATTATCTAGTGAAAAGCACTCGAGAAAAATCTTTTTTTATAAAATAAGGAATTGTTACCCCCCAGTCTGTTCCTTCGAGCATATTGCTTACTACGTTTGCTTTGGAAAAAAATCCCCGACTAGGTACAGCCGAAGTAATTGAAAATGAACAGTTGCTGAGATTCCAACCCTGCACGGTAACATTCTAAGATACCGGATTTTTTGCGGCCGAGTGTTCGGCAGCGGTTTGAGTGGAGTTTTCTACCTGAATTGAAATGAACTAATGGAAAGGGTGGCTATACATTTATGAAACATACGCGGAAACATTTCAATGAAACAAATTAACCGTAATCGCTCATTAATCGTTAGTTTCATTAACGAATTAAAGTTCGACCAATTTCGATGTTATTTGTTCAATTAGTCTGCAACGTAAATGTTTCTACATTATTTAAAAAAATAAAAACATATTGTAAATGTGATTTGTGCGGTAAAAGTTTAAATCAAATTCAGCCAGCTACACGAGGATATGCGGGACACTCCGCAGACTAACTACACACCCACTATGACGTCATATATGCTTACCCGGAATTTTAAGGATTTTTTAACCTCCCCACTCCACTTCACCATTTAAAAAAAAGGGAGGTTACTGCAATCACTAAAATTTTCGAATTCGAGATAAGACCGGATCTGTACGTTTTGAGGTCTCAGGAACCCAAAAAAGTGGTTTTTAAAATGTGTCTGTATGTATGTACGTACGTTCGTTCGTTCGTACGTACGTTCGTTCGTTCGTTCGTTCGTTCGTTCGTTCGTAAACACGCCACAGCCCAAACTACTCGACCGATTTGGCTGAAATTTGGTACGTGTGCATGTGATAACCCAACTTAGATCTGAAAAGCTTTTGGAGCCAATCGTGCAACCAGAAATGCCGTTTTGGCACATCAACTTTTAAATTTTAAATGTAAACCCCCATTTTTCACGTCACAATAAGAAAGGCCTTCAGATTCTGCTTCCAAAGATGTACTCACTGTCAGTGCCCTTTTGACCAAAAACTAAAAATATCGAGATTTTTATCGGACTTTAAAATCGCGGTACAGCCCAAGCCCCTGAACTGATTTGGCTAAAATTTTGCACATGGGGATTGTATTACACGTCGAAGAGCTGAACAAATGTTGGATTCAATCGACCCACGGAAAGTGCCGTTTTGGCACACCAATTTCCAAATTTAAAGTATTCTCTCATTTACCCATCCAAAACAAATTTTTGAAAGATTTATTGCCAGCATTAGAAGGGTCTTCGAATTCTGGTTTTAAATGAGATAAAATTTATTCGCATTTATTACCCTTTGGGTAGAAAAATCGAAATTTTGAAATAACACTGAAACCACGTTATAGCCCAAACTAATGGAAGGATTTGTCTGAAATTTGGTACATGGAGGTCAGGTGACCCGTTGAAGAGCTGAAAGGCTTTTGGGAGAAATTGGTTAACGGGAAGTGCCGTTTAGGCATATTAACTTTAAAATCTTAAACACAAGTCACGGAAATCAAAGACCCACGCGTTGGGGAGGTTCCAGCCGCTTCTCTGCTGCCTTTTTTTTTATTAAAAGACTACGAAGCTTTGAAACATTTTATTTGCTGAGAAGGTCTTGACGAAATGTATTCTTTATAATTCTATCATTTTAAAAACTTGGTGTAAAGGCCCATTTTCTAAATCCATTAATCGCTGATAAAATTCTAAATATTCTAGTCCGGGTAGCAATGAACAGCTTCGGTTTAGTAATTTTATAGTAATTTTCATACTGGAGATAATTAAAGTCTTACTACTTAAAGATTACTCAAATCTTACGGGATAGGGGCTAATGGCGGCCATTTTAATTTTTCAAAAATTGACATCTCACAAACGGTAATAGATGCGAAATTTTATTAAATTAGAAAAAACTAGTTTTTCAGTGTAGATTAAGAATCTGAAAAAAAATTCTGATATTTATATTGGTTACTGAAATATACAGGGTGAGACTAGTTGGACAAATCAGTGCTCTAGCGTTTAAGATATTGAAATTGGAAATTCTATTTTTGGATATGTTGTAGCTGAAATGGTCCCCTAGGCATGGGACCCATGAAGAAAGCTCCAGTTTTATTCAAACCGAAATTATTAAATAAAAATGAAGGCCTAAAAATATTTTTTTCGATATTGTTGCATTTTTTAGGATTATTTTGTTAGAGAATCATTTTCTCTTTATGGAAACATAATTTTTTTAAGAAAAAAGTTAATAATACCCGAGAGATAAATTATTTAAATAATAAAGATTTTTAATTATTTCCTAAGGGAAACCACGCATGAACAACTGAAAGGCAGTCCAGCTTATACTGCAGACTGTACCCAGAATGACAAGTGTCAGTTGGAAACGTCATCTGGGGTCGTTTGTGGAAAAGTAATGCAAAACTGCGAGTTTTTGCCCTTTTCTTTACAGATAATTAGGTAATTTTTATTGCTCGATGGATTTTCTGCTAAATTCGCCGAATACAAGTGTCTCGGATTGTCACCCGATTGATGTTCTTTACATTGCCATTGGAGTCGAATGGTTCGACCAAGAAAAGCTATTCTCGTCAGACAGAAGAGAATTGGAATAGTTGCTAACAATTTACTAAGTGAGTACATTGCTGTCAAGTAAGGTGATTTTGTCGTCTTATTAAAAAGTTAATCCTATTTCAGCCGATAAGTTTTCACACTTGCGAAAAGAAGATTTATCATCATCGGATGTCGAGAGGTCCATTGATATTCCATGTAGCAAATGTTGAGACTGTTGATATAATGAAAAAAGACAAAGAAGCGCTTGAGCAAAATGAAACCAAGAAAATTCAAGACGGAGGAGGGTGTACAGTGTACAGATGAAATATGAATTGATGCAACGAAGGTGTATGTAGCAGTCACATCACATGAATCGAGATTAGGAACAAGTAGATGTCGAAGCAAAATGGCTTGATTGTGGCTAGCGAGTTATTTCGGGCAGTGGTCGTCAATGATGCTTGCGAACATCCAGAAATCACAACATAAAGAAAAACAGCACAGGAGGATGTTGAGTAACATCGAATTAAACAATCATCTATTATTTCAAGTGAACGTTAAAATTGGACGGAGACTATTGTCACCACATTGTTATTTTTTTATTTATCAGTACATTTGATGTTGCAACATTTATGTAAACCTCTATCCCTTGTAGTCCACTGCATTTTAATCTTAATCACGTTTCATTAAGATCGAGGGGTTAAGATCATATTTTTTCTATTAAAGTTTGTATTCTTATTCGAAAGTGACGACAGAGGCCTAATGTTTATTTGAAATTTTGTCACTGTTTTATGGGATGTAATAAAATGTTTATACTGAATTTTAAATCGTCCTGTTAGTAACTATTGCCAATTCCCTTCTGGCTGACAGGAATAGCTTTTCTTGGTCGAACCATTCGACTCCAATGGCAATGTAAAAAACATCAATCGGGTGACAACCCAAGATACTTGTATTCGGCGAATTTATCACAAAATCCATCAAGCATTAAAAATTACCTAATTATCTGTAAGAAAAGGGCAAAAACTCGCAGTTTTGCATTATTTTTCCACAAACAACTCCAAATGACATTTCCAACTGACACTTATTGTCATTCTGGGTACAGTCTGCAGTATAAGCAAGACTGCATCTCAGTTGTTAAAACCACGGCATTCGTGGTTTTAATTAGGAAATAACTAAAAATCATTATTATTTAAATAATTTATCTCTCGGATATTATTAACTTTTTTCTGCAAAAAATTATGTTTCCATAAAGAGAAAATTATTCTCCAACGAAATAACCCTAAAAAATGCAAGAATATCGAAAAAAAAATTTTAGCCCCTCGTTTTCATTTAATAATTTCGGTTTGAATAAAACTGGAGCTTTCTTTATGGGTCCCATGCGTAGGGGACCATTTCAGCTACAACATTATCCAAAAATAGAATTTCCAATTCCAATATCTTGAACGCTAGAGCGACTGATTTGTCCAACTAGACTCACCCTGTATACTGAAAAGACTAAAAATTAACGTGTTATAACTTGGTTATTAATCGGCATCTCATTATGAAATTTGGTTCAATTACATTCCCTTGCTCGATGAGCAAAGTGGGACGACGAAAACTTATAAGCTTTCTAGATTAAAATTCGAAATATTTCAGTTTTTTCAGTATATTTCAGAAAATAAACCATCAGATATCTCGAAAACAAGCTTGCTGAACTAACAGCAAAAATATTTACTGACTCCCGGACTATCTCTTTTGATTGGTCAATTTGAATCATTGTGAAATTTGTTATTGCTCGGTAAGAGGTAATGGAACTAATCGCTTATATTAGGGACCATTATACAGGGTGTCCCGTTTCAGAGTGCTATAACTTCAGCCATAGATTCCTTGCATGAAAATAAAAAACCCGTATTTTTTTACTTTGCTAGATTGGCATCCGCTTCGTCCATAGGACTCCTCAAAAGTGAGCCCCAAAAATTAAGAAATGTGGAGCCATACACCATAAATTAAATGCATATCTGTATACTCCGAATTTGCAAAATTGGCTGCCATTATAATATTTACAAAATAAACAAACACAGTGCCACAGTGGTGCAAAACTGACAATAATTTAAAACTTTAACAAAGCCCTGACATTAATCGCGCTATAGCTATCTTGATAAGTCTGTCAATAAGCACGTGTATGGCTCCACATTCCTTATTTTACTCGGAAATGGTGCATTTTATAGAAAAAGTGCAAGAAGCAGTGTAGTTTCTGAATTCAATCGACCATCGGATCGTGTGTAAGTAAATCGAAAATTTAATTATGTTAACATTATTGAAATCTTCATCGTTTGTAATGGTCTTGTGGAAAATTTCAGCAAAACCGGTTGAATGGTTAAGACGTGGGAATTAATTTTCGATTTTTGGGGCTCACTTTTGAAGAGCCCTATTGACGAAATGGGGGCCCATCTAGTGAAACAAAAAAATACGGGTCTTTTATTTCCATGCAAGGAATCTGTGGCTGAAATTATTGTACTCTGAGACGGGACACCCTGTATAAGTCATGGTTAAATAACGACCGCTGTTGTTGCTAGTGTAGGAAGTTTCTGGATGTTTATATTTTTTATAAGAAAAGAAAAAGTTTCCACTAATTCTTGCTGTTTGGATGTTACCCTTATTTAATCCTTAATTAATTATTGAAACTAACAATAAATTACCTGATGATTAACGAATTCGCACATTAATCACGAATACGGCTAATTTGTTTCAATCAAATCCAGCAATGTTTCCGATTACGTTTCAAAAATGTAGCCATCCTTTCCATTACTTGATTTCAATAAGTAAGATTACATTATTTTGTTAGGTGAGTGGATAGGTATTCAATTCAGGTAGAACAGTCTACCCAAACCGCTACTGAACACCTGGCCTGGCCGTAAATCCGGTATCTTAGAATGTTACCGTGCACCTATCTCAGCTCAGCCCCTGTTCATTTTCAATTACTTCGGCTGTACGTTTCGGATTATTTTCGTAGGAACAATCAGTATGCTCGCCTTCGTAGAATTGTTGTGTAACCTACTTCATTTCAGAAAAAGCGTCTTCTTCGTACGTTAACTAAAAATGAGATTTTCGGACCCCACGAGGGCTATGAAAGTACAATCTCTCACGGCTAGCCATGTAAAATATGTTTGCACGGTTAACCGCTGAAATGAGTAAGCGGTGGATACATTTTTTTCGGCTAGCCGCGAAAATTTTACTTTATTTTCGTGGATAGCTAAGAAAATTAGTCGGCAGTTGCCATGGCGTCTCACCTGTGTTGTAAAAACACTTAATAATTGGCTTTTTAGCTGAAATATATTTTTTTCTGGTGAATGAAGAAAAATGTTGTATGCACAGCGTGAAAGTAGTTTTCCGAGTCTGAAGAAATGGCCATATTTTCTTTCGACCCGGAAAATATTCACTTTCATGCTTATAGGTACATAAACTACTACTTCTTTACCTACTGCTTTTATATCTATAAGAGAAAAAATAATTTTCGCTTTGGTATCTAATGCTCCTCCCCATGTTTTTTCGGTACGACAAAATATGTTCAGAAAGTCACTCAACACTTTCTGGAGAAAATCTGAATAATTTTGAACTCGTTTCGTTCAGGATGTCTTTCTTTATAGTTTTTCGCTATACGAACGCCATTAACTATGGTAGGAATATTAAGTGGACGTACAATCAGTATTTGAAATAGCACACTTATATTTTCGCAAGGATTTACTGAAACAAATCAGTAAATGGCTAACTTTATTAATACGAAGACAAGGGAATGCTTATACTGAACCAGGATCAGCAAAAGCTTGTCCAATAAGCATTTGCTGAATCTTTATTAACATGTGTTTAAGGATTTGCTTAGAAAACTCTGAAAATAAGGACCACCTTATTTTTATTAACATGATCCATTATGTGACGAAGTATGGAAGTTTAAAATTAAATCCATACGATATTTTATCGAAAAAGTTTATTAAGAAAAGTTGCTCAGGATAACTCCAAATCCGAACTTTCAGGCCAAAAGGAAAGAATCAAAAATATCGAAAACTTCAATATTTTTGCAACAAAGGGGTAGCTGACATAGAAGCGGTACTTTCACGGCTCTCCTGAATCCTGAAAATCTCATTTTCACTTAGTGTACGAAGGAAAGCGTGGTGCAGAAAACTACTTTCCAGCTGAAATTCACAATCGATTTTGCTAATTAAATCCACTCTTAATTAAATAATTCTCTATAAACCGACTAGTCCGGTAATATCAGTCATATGTCATACTAATAATGGAGAATTATTCGTGTTTCTTTGTACAACCAATTATGCCGGACAAGCTGTATGGACAAAAAGCAATGGGTTTCTAGATAAGGTCTAGCAGTGCGTGTGTCTGCGTCTCCCGCAATATTAATTACCAAGTTAGTGGATCATTTTTGTTGTTCCTTATCTACACGTCATCTAAACATCTCGTTATTGTTTTATTTCATCATCATAATACTCGTACTTACTCTATAGACGTAAAACTTGATACGAGATATTAATTGGTATTAAAATTCTTCGCTATAAAGGATGATGGGAATCTTGATTAGTAAGTTGAGTATCGTGGGTTTAATCAGAAATGTTGATTGTTTCGTGGTAACCAATTATGATTGGAAATCAATCATTTGCGGGACTAGCCCAGTCAGCGAAGTGAAAATAGAAACAAAAATTACTGCAGTTCTGCAAATTGGTAATTCTATTGAACATACTAAAAGTCCCCAAGGATGGAGTGTGAGCTCGAGCTGCCATCATGGCTAAGAGGTAGAGTTTTTGTTATCTCTGCAAATATCTCATGAAATATTGATTTTATCGAAAAAAAAAGGCAGCAGAGAAGCGGCTGGAACCTCCCCAACGCATGGGTCTTTGATTTCCGTGACTTGTGTTTAAGATTTTAAAGTTGATATGCCTAAATGGCACTTCCCGTGGACCAATTGCTCCCAAAAGCCTTTCAGCTCTTCAATGGGTTACCTAACCTCCATGTACCAAATTTCGGACAAATCGATCCAGTAGTTTGGGCTATAACGTGGTTTCAGTGTTATTACAAAATTTCGATTTTTCTACCCAAAGGGTACTAAATGCGAATAAATTTTATCTCATTTAAAACCAGAATTTGAAGACCTTTCTGATGATAACAATAAATCTTTCAAAAAGTTGTTTTTGATGGGTGAATGAGAGAATAATTTTAAGTTTCGAAATTGGTGTGCCAAAACGGCACTTTCCGTGGGCCGATTGAATCCAAAATTTGTTCAACTCTTTGACGTGTAATACAATCCCCATGTGCAAAATTTCAGACCAATCGGTTGAGGGGCTTGGGCTGTACCGCGATTTTAAAGTCCGAAAAAAATCAATTTTTTTTTAATTTTTGGTCAAAAGGGCACTAAGAATGAATACATTTTTAGACGCAGAATTTGAAGGTCTTTCTTATGGTGACGTGAAAAATGGGGGTTTACATTTAAAATTTAAAAGTTGATGTGCCAAAACGGCACTTCTGGTTGCACGATTGGCTCCAAAAGCTTTTCAGATCTAAGTTGGGTTATCACATGCACACGTACCAAATTTCAGCCAAATCGGTCGAGTAGTTTGGGCTGTGGCGTGTTTACGAACGTACGAACGTACGTACGTACGAACGTACGTACATACATACAGACACATTTTAAAAACCACTTTTTTGGGTTCCTGAGACCTCAAAACGTATAGATCCGGTCTTATCTCGAATTCGAAAATTTTAGTGATTGCAGTAACCTCCCTTTTTTTTAAATGGTGAAGTGGAGTCGGGAGGTTAAAATAGTAATACAACAAATTGAAGAGTGTAATATTTACTCAAGTAGGGTGACTAATTAAATTCAAAAAAATTAGAAGAAAAACTCTACAATAAAACTACACAATGTTAACCAAACTATTGACATTATCGAAAAACGGTTCCTATAAAACTCGAATACGACTGTCCTATCAGGCGCATCTTTTGACGTTAATGATTCTTTTTTTTACTTTTCATTACGGAGCGATATGATTTCATCGACATTTTTCTTAATAACGAAATGGTTCGAATTTGGTACTATTGAAAAGGGGAGTTTTGTCTCTTTATGATGCATGAAATATTGGAGACTTTTTTGATTGAGAACAACTTTTTTTTTGCATATATCTCGTGAAATAATGACTTTATCAAGAAAGCCATTAAGTAATGAATTGAAGAGCATAAAATTCTCTATAAAAAGATACTATTAATTTTTCTCCTTACACTTTTATATAAGTACCGGGTGTCAGCGAAACAGTGACCTGCCATTTTTTTTAATTGTGGGGTTGGGGAGCTTAAAAATGAGTAATAATAAATAAAATACTGTATCATACCCAGAATTTAATACAGAACTCGAAAATATTAAGATATACAGGTGCCCCATTTAAAAATTCAATGGTAGGTCCGTTTTCGCTGTAACCGGAAGTGATTCAAAATGTCTATAAATATCAAAGAGTGTAGTTTCGTATAATATTAGTTTGTCTGGTTTCGTTGACTTTCGGTATATAAATATTGGTGTTAAAAGAAAAATGAATACAACCTTTTTATAGAGAATTTTATACTGCTGAATTCTTTACTTAATGGCTTTTCTGATAAAGTCATTATTTCACGAGATATATGCAAAAAAAGAAAAAAGTTATTATCAGTTAAAAAAGCCTCTAATATTTATGGTTTAGAAGTTATGTTTGGTTATATGGCTTAAAGGTTTGTAAAAAGATATCTTACGAACCGTTTGGATATCTTACGAACTGTTAGTGCTATTTCATTGAAACTTGCATTTTTAGAAAGCAAATTAGATTCTGAAGAGAAAAGGTCCTATTGACCTTTCCCGAAAAATTTATGGTTTAGAAGTTATGTTTGGTTATATGGCTTAAAGGTTTGTAAAAAGATATCTTACGAACCGTTTGGATATCTTACGAACTGTTTGTGCTATTTCATCGAAACTTGCATTTTTAGAAAGCAAATTAGATTCTGAAGAGAAAAGGTCCTATTGACCTTTCCCGAAAAATTTATGGTTTAGAAGTTATGTTTGGTTATATGGCTTAAAGGTTTGTAAAAAGATATCTTACGAACCGTTTGGATATCTTACGAACTGTTTGTGCTATTTCATCGAAACTTGCATTTTTAGAAAGCAAATTAGATTCTGAAGAGAAAAGGTCCTATTGACCTTTCCCGAAAAACTTATGGTTTAGAAGTTATATATGGTTATATGGGTTAAAGGTTTTGTACAAAGATATCTTACGAACCGTTTGGATATCTTACGAACTGTTTGTGCTATTTCATTGAAACTTACATTTTTAGAAAGCAAATTAGATTCTGAAGAGAAAAGGTCCTATTGACCTTTCCCGAAAAATTTATGGTTTAGAAGTTATGTTTGGTTATATGGCTTAAAGGTTTGTAAAAAGATATCTTACGAACCGTTTGGATATCTTACGAACTGTTTGTGCTATTTCATCGAAACTTGCATTTTTAGAAAGCAAATTAGATTCTGAAGAGAAAAGGTCCTATTGACCTTTCCCGAAAAACTTATGGTTTAGAAGTTATATTTGGTTATATGGCTTAAAGGTTTTGTACAAAGATATCTTACGAACCGTTTGGATATCTTACGAACTGTTTGTGCTATTTCATTGAAACTTACATTTTTAGAAAGCAAATTAAATTCTGAAGAGAAAAGGTCCTATTGACCTTTCCCGAAAAATTTATGGTTTAGAAGTTATGTTTGGTTATATGGCTTAAAGGTTTGTAAAAACATATCTTACGAACCGTTTGGATATCTTACGAACTGTTTGTGCTATTTCATTGAAACTTACATTTTTAGAAAGCAAATTAAATTCTGAAGAGAAAAGGTCCTATTGACCTTTCCCGAAAAACTTATGGTTTAGAAGTTATGTTTGGTTATATGGCTTAAAGGTTTGTAAAAAGATATCTTACGAACCGTTTGGATATCTTACGAACTGTTTGTGCTATTTCATCGAAACTTGCATTTTTAGAAAGCAAATTAGATTCTGAAGAGAAAAGGTCCTATTGACCTTTCCCGAAAAATTTATGGTTTAGAAGTTATGTTTGGTTATATGGCTTAAAGGTTTGTAAAAACATATCTTACGAACCGTTTGGATATCTTACGAACTGTTTGTGCTATTTCATTGAAACTTACATTTTTAGAAAGCAAATTAAATTCTGAAGAGAAAAGGTCCTATTGACCTTTCCCGAAAAACTTATGGTTTAGAAGTTATGTTTGGTTATATGGCTTAAAGGTTTGTAAAAAGATATCTTACGAACCGTTTGGATATCTTACGAACTGTTTGTGCTATTTCATCGAAACTTGCATTTTTAGAAAGCAAATTAGATTCTGAAGAGAAAAGGTCCTATTGACCTTTCCCGAAAAACTTATGGTTTAGAAGTTATATATGGTTATATGGGTTAAAGGTTTTGTACAAAGATATCTTACGAACCGTTTGGATATCTTACGAACTGTTTGTGCTATTTCATTGAAACTTACATTTTTAGAAAGCAAATTAAATTCTGAAGAGAAAAGGTCCTATTGACCTTTCCCGAAAAACTTATGGTTTAGAAGTTATATTTGGTTATATGGCTTAAAGGTTTTGTACAAAGATATCTTACGAACCGTTTGGATATCTTACGAACTGTTTGTGCTATTTCATCGAAACTTGCATTTTTAGAAAGCAAATTAGATTCTGAAGAGAAAAGGTCCTATTGACCTTTCCCGAAAAACTTATGGTTTAGAAGTTATATTTGGTTATATGGCTTAAAGGTTTTGTACAAAGATATCTTACGAACCGTTTGGATATCTTACGAACTGTTTGTGCTATTTCATTGAAACTTACATTTTTAGAAAGCAAATTAAATTCTGAAGAGAAAAGGTCCTATTGACCTTTCCCGAAAAATTTATGGTTTAGAAGTTATGTTTGGTTATATGGCTTAAAGGTTTGTAAAAACATATCTTACGAACCGTTTGGATATCTTACGAACTGTTTGTGCTATTTCATTGAAACTTACATTTTTAGAAAGCAAATTAAATTCTGAAGAGAAAAGGTCCTATTGACCTTTCCCGAAAACTTTATGGTTTAGAAGTTATGTTTGGTTATATGGCTTAAAGGTTTGTAAAAAGATATCTTACGAACCGTTTGGATATCTTACGAACTGTTTGTGCTATTTCATCGAAACTTGCATTTTTAGAAAGCAAATTAGATTCTGAAGAGAAAAGGTCCTATTGACCTTTCCCGAAAAATTTATGGTTTAGAAGTTATGTTTGGTTATATGGCTTAAAGGTTTTGTACCAAGATATCTTACGAACCCAACTCACCCAACTCAAAATGCACCTGACAGTCGTATTCAAGTTTTATGGAAACCGTTTTTCGATAATGTCAATAATCTGTCAAATAAACTGCCCGTTCCCTACTTTTGGTTAACACTGTATAGTTTTGTTGTAGTTTTTTTTCCAAATTAATTACTCGATCACTACTTGACTTAATGTTGCTAAATTTTTGATTTCGATTTTGGCATAAACGTGCTCAAATTCAGCGAGGGATGACTCGTTGACTGCTTTAGCCGCCGATTTGGCGATTAAATTTTAGAGTCACCAAAAAATGTATATTAACTTTTTTCTAGATAATTTTACGCTCTTCAATTTATTATATGGCTATTTTTTCGATAGCATCAAGATTTAATGAGATATTTGCAAAAACAAAAACTGTACTTTTTCTTGATGGTGGCTCGAGCTCACACCCCATCTTTTTAGAATGTTCAGTAGAATGCAGTAATTTTTGTGTCTATTTACCAAATTCAGGTCTTTATTGACTGGACTAGACAATTTACGAACGATATCCTTTGGGAAAATTGAGAAAAATTAAAATGCTTTTAACAGTAAAAATTAATAAAGTTGTTTAACATAAATGTTAAGCCTTCTATTTTGCTGGAGTCATTACAAGACTGCTTCCACACAAGAAACGAATGTCGGGGAAGCTCAAGCATCCGGTCTAAACCCAGTTATAACAAAAAAATCTAAATTTTCTTGGTCGGTGAGAGTAATTCCATTTCTTCGGTTCAGTTCTCAGAGACTTAAACCACAAACTATGCTACAGATTTTCTCAATCAAGTTCTGAAAAGAAATCAGACTTTATAATGTCGGAATAAATTATGAACACCGAAAAAACTCAATTATTAACGACAACCTCCAATTACCTGCTTACATGAAACGATTATATTTTGCTTTTCATTTTCGTTATTTCCCAATTTTAACGAACCGTATCGTATAATTACCAACTTTCATATTTAAATAATAAACCAATTGATTCGATTATTTAAATAATTACGTGCTGGAGTAACGACAGCGCCTGCTAGTGGCGTCTGCAGCAACTGCAGTTTCGTCCTAGCAGGATTCCCTCACGATTTTCCCTGCTGAACAAAACTTTTCCGTTTGAAGCAGGGATGGCAATCCAACCCCTATCGACGCAAAAATTTTAAAATAACCGGAAGCTTTAATGAACAAGTGTTGAAAATCGTAATGAGTTTGTTCGAAATCTCCGAGCGGCATGTGAAAATATCTAAATTAAAGGCGTGTGCGTAAAAGTTCGCAGGGGGCGGCTAATTATAGACGCGTCTACCGAAAGGAATTTCCCTACGCTATTTATATCTGTCTCGGAGCGTCGAGACGCTCCTGGCGTCGCGGTAAAACCGCCATCCATCATATTTTATCGAAATCATTCCCAATTAATATATCACCATCAGGATGGTCGCGCGTACGTACAAGAGGTTGTGTATTTTTAGAGCTTTCGCAGCGGCATTGTCAGCTTTTGATCGTGATTTATGTTCGGCCGTCGCTTGTATTTTATTAACGCTTATTCTTGTAGGTCGGCGCGATTTCGATCTCGGGGAGAGGATTGCGGCCGCTTTTGTACGGTCACATTGCAAAAAACCGCTTTCTGCTCGAGGTATACAGGTAATCGCCTTAACGACCGGGTATGAAAAATAAACGAAAATGGTGGAGGCGCCGTAAATTTTTGCTGTAAATTACCGGTTTATTTCATATATACAGGGTGTCCCGTAATTAGGCTGCAATATTTTACCAGTGCGTTCTACGATCAAAATTAGGACTAAAAGTTTAGTAAACATTTTTCGAAAAATCCATCCTAAGGCAGCTAGGGCCCCTCAAAGGGAGTAAAAAAAATTGTTATCTCTTCAATTTCTGAGGAACAGCTTACGATAGGGTCACGAAATTTTGACTTTTGCCGTAGATTTTTGTGCTGAACAAGACTGATGTAATGGTTTTTGGTTAAAGTTTCAGGGACGCTGACATTTTTTTATCGAAGTTTTTTGTACGGCATCTTGGGTCAATTATGAACACAAATTTGAATTCCTTGTACATTTTTACGTAAAAAAGGTGCTCTAGTTGAAACTCGATAGCTCAGACCGTTTTTGAGAAAAATCGATTTGAAGTTCTTTTTCCACGCCGAAAATGTGCAAAATAGATAGAGTCTGGAAAGTCCATTTTCTTGTGATTTTCTTTGGAATTTCAAGCTGATCACGTGGCATCTGATAATTTTAGGTATTTTGAGTGCGACAGTTACCCACTTTTATACCACGAAATTGAACTTTCAAATCGATTTTCCCCGAAAACGGCTGGAGCTATCGAATTTCAACTAGAGCGCCTTTTTTGCGTAAAAAAAAAGTTCGAGACAAAAATGTCCGCGACCCCTTCACTCATGCTGAAGCTTTTGCCAAAAACTATTACATTAGTCTTGTTCAGCACAAAAATCTACGACAAAGTTCAAAATTTCGTGACACTATCGTAAGCCGTTTCTCAGAAATTGAAAGAAATAACTATTTTTTTACCCCCTTTGAGGGGCCCTAGCTAACTTAGGATGGAATTTTCGAAAAATGTTTACTAAACTTTTAGTCCTAGCACTGGTAAAATATTGCAGCCTAATTACGGGACACCCTGTATAAGCAGCGGCTTGCTTCATTCACGACACCATAGATCACGACACTCATTCCAGAGACAACTTACACTTGATGCAATAAAGACGGACACATAGCAAAATCTTTGTCAAAGAAAGAGATACAACTATTAATTATAATCGCCTTAAAGAAGTGGAGAGGCTGTAAATTAATTCATTCCCATCGGCCATTTCTAAGAGTGAGAGGGTACGAAAAATAAACGAAAATGGTGGAGGCGTCATAAATTATTTCGTTCCCATAGGCCGTTTTGTTCTAAGAATTAGACTCACTTTTATAAAAGTTAAAATCTTAGAATCTAATTGACGGAATGTTTATTTATTCACGAGAACAATTTGAAAGTAGTTTCATGACAAAAAACGAGAGAAATAATCCAATTTGGGAAGATTTGCAAGCACTTATTTTAAAATTCAAATAATGCAGTACATAGGAAATCGCAGGAAATAACCAACAATCACGGCCTCAATCAATTTTTCCAAATCAATAACTCCAGAAGATGCCTCAATTTCCTTCATTCAAAATGTTCTCCTACATGCACAACCCTCGAATGAGAGGTAGAATCATAAATTTAAAAAAAAACTAGTTTTTACTGTTCCAGTTGATTGGTTTGGTCTTATGAGACGGATGTTGCGAATTTGGAATGGAAAAGGCTACAAGTTACAAATCATGACTTATTTAACCCTCTTTTTGAGATATTTCGAGCTCATTTCCAGAACGATCTACATGATTATTTGTGAAAAAGATATGGACAGAATCACGGAACTAGCCATTGTCTACACTGCCTCGGTTCTTGTAAGGCTTCTACGATTTCTTTTAAAAAAATTACAATTTCAGTGTCTTGTAAAATCGCAGTGGTGCGTAATAATGCACAAAAGGCTATCCTTCCTTTTTGATACCATAACTGAAAAGTTTTGGGACATCAATATTTCTACTGGATCTACAAAACTGCGGTTGTCAAAACGAGTTAACATCGTCAATATGTTTACGAAAATCTACTTTACTTGTTGTGTGGGCCTTATAACGTTTTACATGATTTTCATGCCCGTTCCAATTTCTCTAGGGCACAAAAGGTGGCTGCCAACGCCACTTTATATCCCTTGGGATATGGATAGGAGCCCTTTCTATGAAGTTTTGGTAATTGCTAGTGTTTGGAATATATATGGCTTGGCAATATGGCCGGCATTAATTGACTTGTTCCTTTTATATGTTGGTCAACATTTGATAATTCAATTTACTTTGTTGGAGGCTTTGTTGGGTGATCTTACCAAAGGATTGATGGAGCATTTAGACGACGTTGAAAAATTTAACTCAAATAAGTTCCAGGAAGAAGTTTTGGAGAGGATGAAGGTGTTGTTGGAGCACCACGCCTTACTAATCAGGTCTGAAGATCAAATTTTTGAAAAAAAAATCGAAATTTTCCAGATATGGCAAGGAACTGAACAAGTTTCTATCTCCAATTTTTGGGATTCAGATTTTGGCAACTTTCCTCGACATTACTTTCGTAGGTTACGTAATCGCGAGTAGTGAAGACCTTTCTTCAGACGACATCGTGAATATCTACACCGCGGTCATTGTAAGCGCCCAAATATCGCTTCTGGTTCTTCAAACCAATGAAATCTACGAAGCTGTAAGAGCTTCACTGAATTTAATTTACTTTTTTCTCCTTTCAAGAGCATTTCAGTAGTGGAAGCGGTTTACCAATGCAACTGGTATCTTTTTCGAGCCCCAATCAAACGAGAATTGAGGATGATGATATTAATGGGTCAGAAAGGTATTGCAATTGAAGCGGCAGGCTTAGTTACTGTTAATAATGAAATACTAGTTTCGGTAAGGACAAAAGGAGTGAAATTTTATTAATAAAGTTTTAGATTTATCAACGCGCCTTTTCGGCCATCACCCTTCTGAATTCCTTAGAAAAATAAGTAGAGATAAGACAACTGGAGCATCCCCTAATCCCCCAAACTGGAAAATCAATCTTTTATCCCTTCACGAAATTAGAAAAATTTGTCAGGAGATAAGTCCACAGGAATGAACCAGAGAAAGAATCCTTTTCCTTTACGGCCCATTAGGCTCGATAAATCCGAGGCTCGCCCTCGCATAAGTGACACTTTTCCGTATAATCCTGATAGATCTGGTGAAAAGTTTTAGTGGTTTTTCCACATACATAGTTATGGGATAAATGATAAATATTTACCGCACCTTTGTGGTAACGAGGGAGAGGATGATGAATCCAACATTTCATTTTTACGGCCGCATCTCCTGTCATTTTTTCGGCATTAGGCC
Organism: Pycnomerus fuliginosus; assembly: GCA_963924575.1. Taxonomy (NCBI): domain Eukaryota; kingdom Metazoa; phylum Arthropoda; class Insecta; order Coleoptera; family Zopheridae; genus Pycnomerus; species Pycnomerus fuliginosus. The sequence continues at coordinate 7,864,779 of OZ004624.1, read as the reverse complement.
ATTTCTCGGAGGCGAAATCGGTTTAATAGTATTCTCGTTTGGCGAGGGGCTAACGCGTTTGGGGATTTACGTGCACATTGTGGCTGCATTGTTTCGCAATTTTGCATTCTTTGTTCTTTCTAGTAATTAGTTGGTTTTAACACACAATACACAATAAATATCAGTCAATATTGTGACTTATTAACTAAAAACTGTTAGTTGTGGGTTCAATAAAAAAAGGAAACTTGTAATAATAATTGATAGAATAAAATTATGATTAAAGAGAAAGAGTTTTTGAAAATATGTAGAACAGTTTTGCATTTCAATAGTCGAAGCGGCTTACCAATGCAATTGGTATCTCTTTCGAGCCCCAATCAAGCGAGAATTGAGGATGATGATATTAATGGGTCAGAAAGGTATTGCAATTGAAGCGGCCGGCTTAGTTACCGTTAATAATGAAATACTGGTTTCGGTAAGGACTCTGAAAGAGAACGAAGTTTTATTGATAAAGTTTTCGATCAACCCGCGTTCTTGGCTTTCACCGGTTTGAATTCCTTAGAAAATAAGTCGAGATAAGACAACTGGAGCGTCCCTTAATCTCTCAAACTGAAAAATCTATCTTTTACCCCTTTTCACGAAATTTGAAAAATTTGTCCAGAGAAATGAACCAAAAAAGAATCCTTTTTTTATTAGAGCCCATTAGGTTTACTATATAGTTACGATATGATAAATGCACCCTTTACATCCTACACTGATATTGGTAATAGGGGATTAAAATCAAAGATTAGGTAATATACAAAAGGCAGGTATAAAGTTGCATAACCTAATTTAGTGTAAATTCTTTGATATTTGAAAAAATCCTAGGCTATTTTTTTTTTACTTACTTAGAGACATTAAAGCCCTGAGGGACAAAAAATGTAATCCCTTGTTAATGTACAGTCGCTCTTTGAAACTTAAAAATTTTTGGAACCATCTGTGGAAGATCAGAAAATCACAATCGAAAAGACAGGAAGAAGAAGAAAGAGAAACTAATAAAAGGCCACAAAAAGTTTAACCAAACAAGAGCGGAACGAAGAAAAAGAAGGAATCTGAAAGAATTTAAAAACTGAGAAATTAATTTCCAGAAAATGCATAAATTTAAATATAGGCCGTCGGTTTAATTGAATCTCCGACGTCCTATATTCAAATTCAATTAATAAATAAGAATCGTAATCGAGAAGCGAACAGAGGAATCGCAATTTCAATTTTGTACCTTTTTATCTCGATTAGTTAAGGTACAAATTTGAACAAGTAGCTTTTGACTTTAAGGAATCGATCATATTTTGATAAGTATGAGTAATATTGTGAAGGAACAAAGTCTAACCTGATATAATGCATTATAAAAATCGCTGAGATAAGATAGATAACTGTAAAGGAGCTGCCACTAAGAAAAAAGTAAACATAGAAAAGAACGGAACATCAAAAATTTCAATTCTACAAAAAATGTAACAATGACAAGCTTTCACGTTTTCTTTAATTTTGAAATGGACCGTTTTTGTTTTCATTTCAATTCAAGTAGCATTAAGCGGGATAATGCGATAGATAGAAATTCAATATAGCCACTTCAGAATGCAAGTTTTATGACAATACATCATTCATAACGTTAACTTTGAATTTATTCACAACTCCCGTGACTGCAATGGAGTGATAGTTTTGTTGTCCCCATTGTGTGGATGCAACACAACTGACAAAATAATATAGTTGCATAAACCTTTTGTGACGTCAACTCATAACAATGGAAGAGATATAATGTCTGGAAGCGAGACAACCCCTCGTAAATTGCATATCAAACCGCCTCCATAATCTCGCATTGTCACTTTAAGAAAAATTAAGAGCTCCGAGATTGATATATTCCCCTGGCGGCAATCTTGACAAATTGCGCTTTAATTTCCTGGAGCAACGCGGGAATTAGCAAATACAGTGCCCAGGATCGATACTGTTTACTGTTGACTGTTTCTATTCACATTTGGGATCAGCAAATCGGTAAATCACACCCTTGGAGAGATAAATGGACGTTCTAAATGGATCCTGCTTCCGATTGCTAAACTAATGTTTGCTGTCTTTCCGATTCCAGACCGTGACTTCTCAGATTCACCTTGGAGTTGTCATTTTGATGCATTCTGGCTTGCATTAACGTTTCGTCGGGGGTAATTTATTATCCTTCGAAAATTGCAATAATTTTTTTCAAAACCGTAATTTTCTGACAGTACCATAAAAAGTTCCAATTTGGGGTTTTCTACTGTATTGCCCCGCTATCATCCACCATCTGTTAGTTAGGGGGCGAAAATTTGTGATTAGCACTTTGTTTTATCTACCTAATTAGTGAAAATAAAGATGGGGGATGATTCCTTACATCATTTTAGGAAGAAAAGTTCATATTAAGATACGGCAGAAAATGTTTTCTAAAAGAGCTATCTATGGTCAAATGGAATTTTGGAAAACATATTATTCGCCCCCTTAGGAATTAGTTACCGCCACATGTCCATATGAACTTTTCTTTCTAAAATGATGTAAGAAATCATATTCTGAGTTTATTTTCACTAATTAGGAAGATAAAATGAATCTTACAATAGAAGTTTTCGCGCTCTAAACCAATCAAAGTCACTTTAATCGATTAGGGTGCGTTTTAGAGACATTTAACAAGAGCCTCTTTTCTGGGTAAAATCGGCTACCGATTAAGATTTTATTATTATTTGATGACAAAAATGGCGACAACAAAATAATAATAATAATAATGTATATTCCCGAAGATTCCATTGGAATATAGGGTATGTCAATGTATGTACAGTAAAGAAAATGTATGTATAGTAAACAAGTTTGTAACAATAATAACATTAATGGGACAAACAATCAACGATCACGAGAACAAGTTAAAAAAGTCTGAATGTTTATATAAAACATTGTCAGTTAGCAGGTATTTTAGTTTTGTCTTGAACACTTCATAATTTTGTAATTGCCTAAGGCTATCTGGTAGATGATTAAAGGCCTTAATACCCATATATAGTGGAGATTTTTCATACATGGAGGTGTTATGAGGTACGACCGAAAGTTTTCCAGCAAATCTGGTATGTATTCCCTTGTTTAATTCTGCATTCGTTTGGAAGTAGTGAGGATACCTCTTCACGAACAGCAAAAGTCTGAAAAAGTACATGGAAGAAAGAAAATGTAAAAAGTGTAAAGCCCTCCAAGAAAACACGCCTGTGTTGTTATTAAAAATCTGAAAAAAAGTGAGGAGAAAGCTCTTTATAACACTAACGATTGTTCCAAATTTCAAAATTCTATTCTTAATATTTTTCGAGAATTTTTAAAAAAATTGACTTTTTGAGTACCCCTTTGAAATGGCGTAACTCCTTTATACAGCATTTCCGGACATACTATGTGCATAGGAACTTTTCTTCCTAGAATGATGTAAGGAATAACGTCCCGGAGTTAGGATTATGAATATAGGAACACCCTATATACAGGGTGAGTCTGAAAGACTCCACATCCTTTAAACCACAGAATCTACTGTTCAAATGATGAAGCTTGGTGCAAAAATTATTGGTCAATTGTGATTCCTCTTGATGTTATAAGCCGCCCAAAAATCTTCATTTTTAAACGTTATTTTTAAATATCTTCTGAAAGGTGTATCGTAGGATTTTGAATTTTTGCACAGCATCGTAACAGACCAAGAAGCAACTGCTGATGGTACTTAAGGCATTATCCAAAAAGCGGATCCCTGTTATACAGCATGGCCCCGATGTTATTTGCCCTAGAACTTTTTTATGTTTGAAAATATTGCTAATTTGCCTATGCGGCCGTATTCCCCGTTCAATTCTAAAACTTTTTTGGCTCTTAAAATTTTTCGAAAAAACTAACCACTCACGAGAAAAATTGAAAAAACCGAAAACATGATGCAGGTAATCACCTTAAAACCAATGATGAGTCTACCTCATAAAAAAGTGAAATTACCATCAATGTTTTTTCTTCAGTTGTGAGCAATGGTTCTGGGCACAGATGTAGGACAAGACCTTCAATGCAAAAAAACAGTTGAAATGTGATGCGTGTCAACGTACACTTTGATTTTAATAGAAATTGTAGGTTTATCACGATGATCATGTTTTCAGTTTTTTCAATTTTCCTCGTGAGTGGTTAGTTTTTTCGAACAATTCTAAGAGCCAAAAAAGTCCTATAATTGAACGGGGAATACGGCCGTATAGGCGAATTAGCAATATTTTCAAACATAAAAAAGTTCAAGGGCAAATAACATCGGGGCCATCCTGTATAACAGGGATCCGCTTTTCGGATAATGAATGTCTTAAGTACCATCAGTAGTTGCATCTTGGTCTGTAACAATGCTGTGCAAAAATTCAAAACCCTACGATACACCGTTCGAAGGATATTTAAAAAGAATGTTTAAAAATGAAAATTTTTGGCGGCTTATAACATCAAGAGGAATCACAATTGACCAATAATTTTTGCACCAAGCTTCATCATTTGAACAGTAGATTCTGTGGTATAAAAGATGTGGAGTCTTTCAGACTCACCCTGTACATTAACGTGATAAACATTTACAGGGATACACATCTTCTGATGGCTTTTGGTTAAGTGAAATTGTTTTCCTATTTTCTCCAAGGAGAGATAATAGAAATATAATTTCTCTTAAGTGAAAATTAATTAATGTTACCTAATAGTAAATGAATTTCTGTTACGGTGCGCGAATGAGACAAAAGATGTAATTTCAACTGGTGCGAGAGAGAGGACGACGCCCAATGCCTCATTTCCATTATCGCTCTGAATTACTGCTAACAGAAATTGAATTATTGTTAAGAAAAATTAGGGTAGTGATAACAGAAATTGCATTTCAGATAATAGGAATAGACTTATTTTCACTTAACAGTATTTGAATTTCAATTAGATATCTCATTTCTTTGTGTATGTTTCATTAAAAACTAAAACGGAATTTTGATAGCGAATACTGTATATTCCTTCAGTGCAATTATTACAACTATCAAAATTTATAAACTGTCCCTGTCCTAGAAAACAGTTCAAGTGACGCGAGGTATAAGGAAAAGATTTTGGCCCTAGACGCACATTAAGCAATTTCCTTATTTTAGTTAGGTAGTTCCAATGATTGCCTAATTATTAGTAATAATTCAACTTATTTGGAAATACTTTCACGTTTACAACATCTTGTAAAATGTTTCGAGCCAGAACATCCATATTTTAGCACATTCTTGACCCGATTTGGACGTAAAAAGCCGTCCGTCAGTGTGGGACAAATGTGATGAAAACCCTTTGCAAGTACACAGAGTGGTTATTTTACGAGGGAGAAGTGCTTCACAGTTCCGTAGCCACGTTTCACGAACCGCAAAGGATATATCTCGACCATCTAGCTTCAGAGCTTTCGGCCAAGAGTTTTCCTTTACATAAGTGGTCGCACGTGCTTGCACTGCTCAAATTGCCACTCTCGCCCGACAAATAGTCCAACAAAATGTCTTGAATTTGCCCTCTGCTATTAACAATACAACTATTATCCATCTCGTGCGGAAAAATGGAATGTGAAATGTTATTATCTCTCCGGTAAATAGACACACAAGATTGCCACGCACAAGGACCATTAGCATATATATTGAACGTTGGTTAGAGTAGATCCTTACAAGAAAGGACGACATTTTCATTTTTCTCATGTAAATATTTGGAGTTATGGGGACGACGGCAAAATGCGAGAAGTTCCCTGTTACATTACTGCACTTTGAGTTATGACTGCAATCTGTGGTGCATGTAAGGACGGCAAAAGGATTTTAAATCGAAGAATATCAGCGGTATAAATCATGGAAATGCAGGAAGTGCTCGTTTGTATCTGTGACTTTCGAGGCTTCAGCTTGCTGGAACGTATTCGGGACATTAGCGACCTACCTAATAGCTTTCTGGTGTGTTCAGGTTGGAGATGTTTCCGGACGGAAAAACTGAGCTATTTTTAGAGAGACGTAAAAACGGGCGATTAACGAAATTCTGCTCGACTTCCACATGTTTCAGTTTTAAAGTTCAAATGCAACTTTTCGAAGATTTTTGTACATTTTCCTCATTAACCTCCCCAAAACCATATAAAAATTGCAATCACTACAAAATTCGAAACTGAGATAACACCAGATCTTTACGTTTCAAGGTCCCAGGATCACAAAAAGTGGTTTTTAAAAAATGTATATGTAAGTATGTATGTATGTGCAAGATTCCTCGGAAACTACCGAACAGATTTTAATGAAATTTGGAACGAGGGTTAGTGTTGGCCTTCTGGTGAGCCCAGTTAATTTTGTTGCCAATCTACAAACGCCAAGTGGCTTTTTGGCGTACCACTGACTGATGAACACCAATTTTTTTATTAGCATATGAAAAGTCAAATTCTGTTTCTAAAAATGTATTCACACTTAGTAGTCCAGGCAACGAATGCCCAAAATGGGGTTGTAGAGAACATTGAAGGGGGAAGAATTTTTCTCTTCGGGAATATGTTGGGGGTAGTTAGGAGGTAAACATACTAAAAGTCCCCCCGGCCCTACCCCGTCCCTTTTTCTGTTTTTTCGCTTATAACTCGAAAATGGTGCGTCGTAGCGAAAAAATCCTTCTATAAAAATGAAAGCCCATAAATTTTTCTACAAATCTGCTATCATACATTATTAAGGAAAAATGCACCGTTTTCGAGATATCCGCTCTCAAAAGACGGCAATTGTCAAAACAAACTTGTGCCATTGTCTTTTTCTTATTTACCGAGGTCATTTTTTTGGGACTAATCAGTCATTTTTATCATTTATTTTTGCAAATTTGGCGCTGGAAGCCCTGGTCTAAAGAACCGAGGGGTTGACCACTTTGCCAATACCAAAATTGAATTGAATTGTGGGTACGTCAAAATCGTTGAGTGGGGTTGTCCCCTCGTTTAGAGAAAAGATCCAATTTGCTAACAAAACATTATTATTTTATTATTGAAGGATCCGAAGGGAATTCCCTGCCACCTTAACCTTAAATGTCAGTAATTATCAGGGCCTCCTAGATTTTGATCAAAACTGAGTTAAAACCTTCGTGATCTTTACAAAAATAGGGTGGCATTGAATTTTCGAGTACGTTGACTTCTGTGAGTTGTCAAATGTCACGTTTTTTGACATGTGGCATCGAGATCAATGATCGAAAGTATGTGTTGCGGGGGATTACTCGAAGACGATTTCTTTAAATCCCATAGCCACCCTTGATCGTCTTTTCCTATTTGAAAACACAGTTGCAGGGCTTCCAGTGAAGTCGTTTAAATCATTTATAGTCATTTATTTTTTCAGTAGTCATTTAAAGTAATTTTTTTTCACATATGGGTCATTTATTGTCATTTTTTTTGGGCCAAAATAGATTTTCTCCGCAAATGATAAGTTATTGATGGATCGATCCCACTCTACGCCACTGAAAAAACCTGTCAAAAAGCATTATAAGCCATACTTCGGGGGTGTTCAAATTGCTCAGTTGGATCAGTGAAAAAAAGACACTCATGAAAAAATTTAAAAAAAAGTACCTTAATTGATAATTTTCTGGTCAAGAAACAAAAAAATTCTTAGTTTTTGCATCCTACCACACCGCCAAGAACGCTGTATTTGAGTGCACGTGAAATCTGTATTTCTATAATCCTTTGTTGTGACGTATCCGACGGTACTCCGGCCGGTAACGTTCAACGTTACTCTAGACATTATGTTTATTCATACCGGCCATTTATGTCAGTCTTCTTTCATTTAATGGCCGGTATGAATAAACGGTAACAAAGCCTTTGCTCATAGTTCTATCCTTTTCTCGTGCACGAAAATCTTATATTTGCATTCTTTATTAATGCAAGTATGAGCATCTTGTAACACTTTATTCATACCAGCCATTGACTAGTCAGTCATTTTTATCATTTATTTTTGCAAAGTTGGCGCTGGAAGCCTTGTAAGTCTGCTAAGTTTTATAACAGTTTTAAACAAGGTTTGTGGTTTTTTGCGATAATAATGGGTTTAGCCCACTTATTATGTAAAACTGCCCCAAAGGAATATATTAGCAAAGTTAAAACCTTGATAAAGCTACAAAGACTTATGGCAGTTTCAGTTAGGACAAAGGTTCTATAATAGTTTTAAAGCAATTTTAATGAACTTAATTTGAAGATCTTAGGAAGTTACAATGGTTTTATAATGGTTTTAAACAAAGTTTGAATTTGCAGCACAAGTGTTATATCTCACTTATTATCTAAAACTTTAAAAAGACTCAAAGGGATATAATAGCAAAGATAAAACTTTGAAAAAGCCAAAGACTTATAGCTGTTGCCTTTTACTAGATTAATTCTTAAAACACAAAGATTTTGTGACACTTTTAATAGTTTTAGACTTGAAAAAGGCCCAAGCGAATATATTTGCAAAGTTAAAACCTTGATAAAGCTACAAAGATTTAAGGCGGTGGCTTCCAAAGCCTTTTACTCTTCAATATTTTAAGCAACTTTATCGAGGTAATTTGAAGGTCTTGTTTGGACTTAAAACTTGGAAAAAGTCCAAGGGAATATAGTAGCAAAGTTAAAACCGTGGTAAAGCTGCGAAGACCTACGGCGGCGGGGGGTTGCTTTAAAAACCTATTACAATTCAATATTTTGAACATCTTTATTTAGTTAATTTGAAGGTTCTTTCGTTTTGCAAAAAAGTCGTCACTCAAAATCTTGAAGTCTTAAAAAATTTATGACTGCCATTCAATTGAAAACTGTCAATAATAAAAAGCTCCAAGTGAAATTTAAATAGTGCAATATTTCTCAAATTTAACCGACTTCGCACCTCTTGCCGTTTAGAAGATGCCAGTGGTTAGCAGTCAAAAAGGAACCACCCAGTATATATATATTCTTGAAGAAAATTTAACGCTCTAAAACTTTCTTCTTGACGACTTTTCTGCAACACCAAAGACTGAGGAATTAGAAGCAAAGGTTTGTTTTGACAATTGCAGTCTTTTGAGAGCGGATATCTCGAAAACGGTGCATTTTTCCTTAATAATGTATAATAGTAGGGTTGTAGAAAATTTTATAGGCTTTCATTTTCATACAAGGATTTTTTCGCTACGACGCACCGTTTTCGAGTTATAAGCCAAAAACCAAAAAAAGGGAACTTTCCACCCCCCTCCCCCCCCTGAAGCGGACGGGGTAGGGGTGGGGACTTTTAGTATGTTTACCTCCTAACTACCCCCAACACATTCCCGAAGAGAAAAATTCTCCCCCCTTCCATGTTCTCTACAACCCCTTCGTTGCCTGGACTATAGCGCCTTTATGGTATAAAATCAAAAAATTCGAAATTTCGAAGCAACATTAGATAAGACGCTACAGCCCAAACTACTTAATCGATTTGGCTGAAATTTGGTAGGTAGGGATACCAGTATCCGCCTAAGAGCTGATTTAATTTTGGTGGCTATCGGCCAACGGCAAGTGCCATTTTGGCATATCAACTTTGAAATTTGACTAATAAACTCCCATTTTCTTTATGAGAATATTAAATATTTTCAAATGTCGTTTCCAAAAATGTCTTCAAACTTAGTGCCCTTTTATCAAAAAATCAAAGTTTTGGAAAATCCCAGGAGTAAAATTTTGGTATAGCAAGTAGGAAAATTTAATTAATTTTGATGGCAAACGACAAATAACAAGTGCCTTTTTGGCATGTCGTCTGTGAAATTACACACATGACCGCCGTTTGTTTTATCAGCACATTAAAAATTCAGCTCAAGGCAGTAACGAGAACGAAATTAGAGTACAAAGGGCGGCAATGAAATAATGCGACGTGTTTTACGACATTACCGGAAAGACAGAATTCCACCGGAAGTGACGTCAAACGGCGAGACCGGAGTTTCCGCTAGGACGAGTCCTGGTGACAATTCCGCCGCCGTTCATTGTCTTCTTCAGCGGGTTTTTCTCGAACTGGAGATTACACCGAGAAAACGACAATAACAATGTCCACGTTTTTACTAAAGGTCGAGATTTAATCGACATTCGAAGGAAGTATTTCCAATTCCACGAAGACACGTTCCTGATATTTACTGACATTTATATCTAAAATAAATCGGATTTTTCTTTATTATCCTGGGAGTCTTTTATGTACAACTTTGCCCATTACTTCCCGACATTTCGTTCTATTCGCAGACATACTGGATCGGGAAATTGTTTAGATATGAAAGATACATCAACTTTTGATGTCATTCACGTACCATAAACCAAAAATGTACGTTTCGCAAGGTCATCGCTTTCCTGCAAAATCCTTTTCTCGATCGTAATGGAATTCCAACCCCTTGAAACTCCCTGCTGTTGTTTAGCTGAATATTTTTAAATAACGAGGCTTTTAAGGAAATTCATAGGGAACCGAAGTCGGAAAAGTAATCTCGTACATGGTGTCTCCACATCATTAAATCTTTAATCCATTCAATTGAAAAAGTTTTCGTGGCTTCCCCCTTGATCGCTTCATCCCTGTTGTATCTCTGTGGCAGCATTTTTCGAATTATTTTCGAGGCGTTTATATCGTGTTGCAACTGGGGGGTTGGATGAAATATTATTCCATGGAAATTTAATATTTCCGTATGTGTCGCTTTGGGGGCGGAAAGATCAAAGGACTTGTGTAATTCTGAGATGCGCTTCTGCGATTCACACCGAAATAAACAGAATATTCAAATAAATAAGCTTTCAGTGGAGTTGGAAACTTAACAGAAAAAATCAAAAAATTGCTCTTCGCTTGCATCCCTTCTAATTTAAAGTAAAGTTTCGTATTTTTTTGAAAAAAGTCTTTTTCATCTCGAGAATACAAACTTTGACAACAAAAATTATTCATTTCTGCGGTTTTAACTTCCAAGAATACTCAAATCTCAAAATTATACCAACAATTTAATTTAATTTCAAATTTTGGTATAATAATGATCGTTTTTCGAAAGCAATAACTAAACTTGATCAATTAAATTTCTATTCGAAGAAATTGGCAGCAGAAAAGCAGCTGGAACCTCCCCACAGCGTAGATTTTTCATCTCCGCAGTCAGTAGTTAATCGAACAGTAGATATCGCAAAAATTGTTATAATAAAAAAGGTAGCAGAGAAGCGGCTGGAACCTCACCTCCCCATCGCGTGAATCTTTGTATTTTTAGTGTTATTACAAAATTTTGATTTTTTACCCAAAGAGCAGTAGATGCGAATGAATTTTGTCTTATTTGAAACCAGAATTTAAAGACCTTTCTGATGGTGACAATAAATCTTTCAAAAACTTGTTTTGGATGGTTAAATGAGAGAATAATTTTAAATTTGGAAATTGGTGCGTCAAAACGGCCCTTTTCGTTTGCCGATTAAATCCAAAATTTGTTCAGCTCTTCGACGTGTAATACAATCCCCATGTGCAAAATTTCAACCAAATCGGTTCAGGGGCTTGGGCTGTACCGCGATTTTAATGTCCAATAAAAATCATTTTTTTTTAAATTTTTGGTCAAAAGGGCAGTAAGAGTGAATACATCTTTAGAAGCAGAATTTGAAGGCCTTTCTTATGGTGATGTCAAAAATAGGGGTTTATATTTCAAATTTAAAAGTCATGTGCCAAAATGGCACTTCCGGTTGCACGATTGGCTCCAAAAGCTTTTCAGATCTAAGTTAGGCTATGAGATGCCTATGTACCAAATTTCATCCAAATCGATCCAGCAGTTTGGGCTGTAGAGCGTTTACAAACGCAGGTACATACGTACGTACGTACATATACAGACAAAACGTATAGATCTGATGTTATCTCAAATTCGAAATTTTTTCTTAAATTTTGATGGGAATTGGGGAGGTTAAAAAATGTCCTTGCAAAAAATAAACACAAAAATTTTGTTGGTGGCGCCATCTGGAAAAGAGCGGTCGATTCTAAAAGCTCCATTTTTTGACTATATTCGGTATAAAATTGGGTAAAATCGGTTCATTAATAATAAAGCGTAATAAAGTTATAGCCAAGGATAAATCGTTCGTTTTTTTTGGGACACTCTTTACATGGGTAATTTGGTGATAAAGTACGGAATATTGCGAAGAATCCTCGGAGAGGTCGACATTTTTACCATGCACGTCCGAGGGTGTTGTCTGATATTTTTTTCCGTTTCCGGCTTTACCGGAAATGACAAAAATTTTGATTTTTCAAATGAAAACACATTTTTCTAAAGGAAGAAACATGTCACTCTTGACCGAAAATAAAGTGACGATCAACCTAAATTTTCAAAAATATCGAAAACATTAAGATTGAAACATAACTTTTAGAAAATGTTATTGAGCAGTTGAATTTGTATAAAAAAAACAAAGTTGACGTGCTTTTTGCATTTTTCAAAAGCGTAATTTTTGACCGACTTCTTCGACACTTTTGAAATTCTAGGGTCACCGTGACTTAAAATTATTTTAAGTCAAGTGTGACACGCTTATGTCTCAAAAAATTGGTAAATTTTGAATTCCTTTAGAAAAATGTGAATTGCCATTCAAAAAATAAAAATTCTTGTCCATTTACTGTAAAGTCGGAAACGGAAAATATTCCATACTTTATCACCACACTGTATATGAATGAAGTGCTAAAAGTCCGTATGTCGAAACCCAAGTATTTCTTGAGAGAAAAGAGTACACATCAAATCTGAATGCGTTAAAAAAGGATGACAATATGATTCGCGCGCAATTGGAGCCGATCGACAGAGACCGGTAATCCTTTCTTTAATGGGCGGGAGAGGGAGAAATATATTTTGAGCCTCCAAATGGTCGTCGCGTGACGTCACTCAAGAAATAGGTCCATTGAGATTATACTAAATTTGTGAAAAAGTGAAAAATGTAAAGGACATTTCTTGTAGAGAATTTAATGGTGTTTAATACTGTGTATTTTTCGTACGACGATGCGAAAGCGAGTTATTGCGCAAAAACCAAATCTTTGTAAACCTAATATTTTGCATATTTTAGACCGAGTGTAGGGAGAAATTTTGATGTTTTTTGCGGCTGATTATTGCAAAAAAAGTATTACAGTATTACTTACAAATTTTAAATATGCCATCTTTTAGCACGATAAATCAAAAGGCCCACCTCAATTTTTGATTTATAAAACTGGAATATTTAGCGTTATAGTGGACTAAACAGATCATCATATACTTCAAAACTGTCGTTAACCCGTTAAAAGCTATAAAAGGTAGAAAATTTTTCTTCAGATAAATCATAGCCGAAAATCATTTTTTAGTCTACGCAAAGAACTTCTTTCTTTCAAAAACTAGCAAGGACGTCCTCGGTAAAATGATGACCTTTCAATCATTTTAAAAGAATATTCGCATCAATCTTCCGACAAGGACAGAAGTGACCACGATTACAAGGTTCTTATTGAAATGCATATTCAGTTCCCTCGACATCTTGCAAGTACAACATTCTTCCGTTTTTTTGAGCTCGCAGCTATTAAGTCATTCGCTTGATAAATTGGCTTTAATAGAAGCTCCCTACCCTGCAAAATTAAGTCGCCACAATTCCATTTTCTTCATTAGTATGCGCATACAATGGTAATGGATTTCAGAAATAGTTTCGAAAATTCCTGCAGTGGTCTCCTGGCTGCACATTACATTATTTATCGGAAGGAAGCCATTAATACACGGCATTACGTTTATTTTTAGCGAAAATTGAATGACATTATCGGCTGTTCACGGTGCACCGGCTACGAAGAATCCGTTTCGATTTTTAGAAAAATCCTGCAAAAAGCTATTTTGAAGATCAAGTCGTCATTCAGGGTGAGTGACATCGGGAGGATGCGTTTCCGACCCTCTTTTAATCACCAGTTCCGATTCTCATTACGCGCATGTTTTCCGTGACTGAAAAATGCCTCGACAATCATTACTCGTGCTGGGCGCTGATGGATCTCGACATTCTCCCTCAAATTAGAACATTAGGCCTAAAAATGGAGTGTCCCTTGTGTCGATAAATTAAATCAGCATCTACTCTTTGTCAATCTGTGAGGGACAATTTAATTTCGAGGAGGGCCACCCCTCGAGTTCAACGCGCCCTACAGATGTTCGGCATCTTTTTTCTCATCCGGAGAAAGACGTTTTGCTTATTTTTTTATCCGTCAGTCGTAATGGCATCTGATATGTTGATACGGAGATGGGGAGTATTAAATCTTCTTGGAAATATCTCGGGCGCGCGTATTGCTAATCCCTTTTCGTGTGCCACGAATTTTCCGGATCAGAGTGGATTGTGGAAATGGTCTTTTTTACTCAACGGGAACAACAACGAGAGAAATCGCCTCTATTGCCTGTCTGGGAGAATCAGATTGCGAATTGTTTTTCTGTTCATTTTTATGTTGCATGTTTGTTAAAAATACTTGTTTCCACGGGTGTTGCAGAATGGATTCATTATACAATGGGAGAGAGATTTTTTTCGCTTTAAAACTCGTGGATAATGTATATTATTCTATTCGTGTGTAATGATTATTGCTCCCTCGAATGATTTAGATAGATAGAAAAACACATTAACTCATATAACTGAATTCTTTCTCTTCCTTCTATCTTCTGTTCCTGTCTTCTCTCCCCCCCCCCCCTCTGCTACTTCTCGCCGTTTATACTTCCTTTATCCATTTTATTCCGCCTCTCCTCTTTCATTCAATATGCTCTTTCTCTCTCGTTCCTCCTCTCTCATTCTTTCACACTCTCTTAGCAGATGTTCTCTTGTCTCTCTCGCTTCCCCATACATCTCCTCTCTTCCTCCTCCAACCAGAACTTATTTTCTCTCTCCTAATTTCCGCATCTGAATCTCGCTACCATTCTCATTTCTTTCATATTGTCTCTCTCCAAATATTTTGCATTATATCTTGATTCTCTGATCCTTGTTCTTCTTTCCTGTACATCTATATCTCTGTCTCTTTCTCACATTGCTTCATTCATCCATTTCCCCTGTTCCCTGCGCCTTTCTATATCTTCCCTCGCGTAACCGTTCCTCTCGTAATATCTTTGTATCTCCTTCTTCTTCTTGTTCTTCTTGTTAAATTATTTGACCCTGTACATTATTTTTACCAACAATTTAAAAATTGATGAAACGCTATTAAAGAAGTTGATTTTAGATAATTTAGGGGGTAAATTAGATTTTGAAATCTCAAGTGGTTAGCCCATACCAGCCGCAGCCCCTCAAATTGGCAAAAATTTCAAAATTCCCGCCAAATGGTTAGAATTAATAGCTAAAGTATGCTATGCAAAACTTGTTTAGAATGATCAGATCTAATCAAGAAATGCAAAATATACCGGATGTGGAACACCCTGTATACACGCCACTATTCTTATGAAAACCCCACTTCAATATCTTTGATGTTAGTAGTTTATTTCCGTTTATTCCCAGTGCCAGTAGGCCATGAAATTTTTTAATAATTGTTAAAACTATACGAAAAAAAAATTTTGAATCTATCTTTCTGATTGTCACTTGTCAGTTTTTTGCCTTTTCAACAGAAAAAAATTACCAAAAAACAAGCTGAAATTTAATTTAATCAAAACGGTGATAGGGATGTTACATTGCCTACCGGGGCAGAAAATAAAAATAAATAAATAATGCTAATAATGCTGAAAAATTCAGGGTTGTTTCATTTTTCGATGTTCATCATAGGATTTTTGAAACACGATAACTTTTTATTTTTTTGCAGCAAAAAAAATGTTGATTTTTCATCCATTCCTATTCAAAAACTGGCCGTGACTAGACTTTCGGTCGAGTATGATACGTGCTTCTGTCTCAAAGAAATTTTTAGATTCTAAATTAGTTGACAAAAAAATCGGATGTAGAATGCAAAAAACGTTATACCAATTCGAGGATTTTTGCAGAAAATTTATAATAATTCAAGAATTATCCGCATCATTCCATACTTTTGTCTTTTGCCCAACCCTGTATATTTAAATACATTTAACAACTCTTTACATAATTATAAAGAGTGGTGCTTAATTCGTTGCTCACCATTGGAATGATTTCGGAAACTGTTAAGAGTTAAAAAATTGCTTAAACTAGAAAAAAGTTGTACTTTTTGAGGATGATTAAGAATCTGTAAAGAATTGTTCGACTTCTTCATTCGTTCCTGAGTTATCCTGAAAAAACTGAAAATCGCGATTTTAAAGAAAAATTATCTTCCTATAGTACCTAGTTGATGCATGTTTATCAAAAATGAAACTTGGAACTTTTAATTTTTTGTATTCAATGGCATTTCCAGAAATTTTCTCGGCCTTCTAGATTTTGAGCAACGGCCTTGGCAACGACAGTCAACTTTTCTTTTTGTTATGGCCGCCATATTTTATTTTAATACATAATAATGATAAAAAATAATAATAATGTTAACACCTGTCATATACAGTGTGTCTCATTTAAACTGGAACCATCCAAATATTTCGGTTAATATTGAACAAATTAATTCGCTTTTTTTCTACATGCAGAGCTTCAAAATTTGCATCTGTGTGATGCTTCACCTTTTTTTTATCCCGAAATCTCAGCCTACTGCGATTAATTAAAGAGGACAAAGACAGCGAAATCGTATTAGGCATTTTTGTATCGAGAAATTTTATTGAGAAAAGTTGCTCAGGATGACCCCAAATGGGTGAGTGCGGAGTTTCAGACCAAAATAAAAATATTGAATTAAGATTATTATTTATTTAGTGTAATTTCAACTTTTTCTGCGATTGTAAAATTTTCTCCAGCTATAGCTAACAACAAATGTCAAGTAAACCTATTTCAATTGTTTTTTTATTACACAGCAACCCTTTTGTTGCAAAAATATTGAAGTTTTCGATATTTTCGATTCGTTACGCCAGAAATTCAACATTTTTATTTTGGCCTGAAAGTTCGGATTTACCCATTTGGAGTCCTCCTGAGCAACTTTTCTTAATAAACTTTTTCGGTAAAAAAATGCCAAATACAATTTCGCTATTTTTAGTCTCTTTAATTAATCGCAGTGGGCTGAGATTTCGGGATAACAAAAAGCCGAAGTATGACACAGATGCAGATTCTGGAGCTCTACATGTGCAAAAAAAAGAGCGAGTTGATTTGCTCAATATTAACCGAAATGTTTGGGTGGTTCCAGTTAAAATGAGACACACTGTATATAAAAGTTCCAAGTTTCATTTAATAGGAACGACTAGGAAGCTTATGAATTTTTGTTTAAAATGTCAATTTTCGGGATAACTTAAAAACGAATCGTGATATGGTAGAATTTTCTTCTAATTTAACGGATCTTCTAACTCGTATGGTTTTCGAGATACCAATGGTGAGCACTCTGTATACCTACAGGTATTTCATTAATTTAAATAATTTAATTCAGAAAATCTAAATTATTCTTTAACGCAGCCTCAGGCGCTTTCATAATTTTCATGAGTTGACAACTTTGAAGGGTAGGGTTATCAATTGAAATCGCAGCGATGAGAGACTGGCAGACGTGGTCATTACGGTTCCTCACAGTAATATTATCAATAACGTCTACTAAAATTCTTGATTTAATTTAGAATTCAATAAGCTATTTCCATCTGAAACGCGATACCTACGTTTTACTGGATCATTTAAAACTAACAAAGTATGTCGTACCTAATAAAAGTGCTTGTTAATCAGAGACTACGGAAACGTGCCGAAGCTACAAACATAATCTGAATCGCTTTTTCTTTTCTCGGAGATTATTATCAAAAAATGAACAATCCACCAAGACTAACGACCTCATCCAAAACCTGGACCCGTTCCAGTGCAAACTTCGCAATTTTAACATTACTAATAACCGCTTTACCCGAATTTATCATTGTCTAGTCACTCCCCGAATAGAAATGGCTCAACGTCCAGCAATTTGTATAATAATCATCGGCTTACGTTTTTTCGGAGTTAGAGGATAGGGCACGACACAGCACACGTCACCCGCGACATACCTCGCGACAACGTCAACCCCACGGCACCCAATCCCGAACTAAGCACCCCATGGCCCCCATGGATATATTTAACGTTGTTTCACGGGCCTATTTTTAGCATGGGAAGTTCGTATTTTTTCTCTCGCTGTTTTTATTCTACTACTCTCGAGTTCGTTCACCAGAAGACGGGGATGTCCTCGCTCGTGCCCCAACTCGAAACCAGGTCGGTGTCGGGATTCAGTGGCGTAGCCGGTATTGAAGGCCATAATAATAATAATAATGATGATTTTTGAAGCAGGCGAAAATTTTTGAAAATTTCAAGGTCACGCTTTTTCTAGGCACTTTAAAATGTTGGTGTAAGGACGAAATTATGTGAAAAACTCGAGGAAAAACTTAACTCCCACAAAAAGAATTTTTATCGAATTCGCATTTCTTACTAAAAGAGATCTTTGAAGCATAAAAGAGAACAACCTCGAATGAAGCAAATTATCAACAATATTATTAATTCCACAAACTTTTGAGTTTAAGTAGAGCGCGAACTTGTAAGCACAAAAAAAGTTGTTTTAAGTGCTTGAAATAGCATAAAACTGCACAAAAAAGCCCTAAAGTAACTCAAGAAAGCAAAAAAATCTCAAAAATAGCACAAAATTTTATATAGTTATCCCCACGTGTGATACCTTGTTTTAAAACTACGAATTCAATGAAGTAAAACTATGTATAGAAGGATCCAATATTTTTTTAAATCCTTCCATTATCCACTCCTTCAAAAGTATCTTGTATAAATACAATTTCATGTACAGGGTGGGCCCGTAAAAGTTGGAACAAATTTTGGCTGTTAATAAAATTTTTATTTATAATCCGATTTTAATGAAATTTTGTGTGGTTGTTAACTCAACCTTTCTACGTCGGGCCCACTCATTTAATACACCAACACTCATTTAGTTTCTGAGATATTCTTCAGTAAATGAAGAGGTAACGTTTGGTGGGTCTGCTTCTCTTTGTCTTAAAATCATATTTGAAGTTTTCTGAGCAGAGCAACAACAAAAAATTAAGACATTTTTCGTTCTTATAATCAAAAATTAATGAATTAACATCTGCGGTTTCGCGAAAAACTCGAAATTGTAAGTCAAGTTGCCTTTTGGAATTTACTTCTCTCACATTGTCAAGCAAATTAATCTGTTTAACATGGCTCGATTATTACTAGAAGATAAAATTTAAATCTCCACCAGCTCCACCAGCGTAATTTTGGAGCCAGAAGAATCTAATGCATTACTGCAACTTTTCTGAAGGCTCTAAAATTACGCTCTTGGAGCGTTTTGATTAAAATTTATCTTCTAGCAATAATCGAGCCATTTTAAAGTGATTAAAATTTGTTTGTCAATATGACAAAAGTAAATTCCAAGGGCAACTTGATTACAATTTCAGGTTTCTCGCAAAACATTGCAGATTTTAGTTAAATTAGTTTTTGGGTAAGAGAACAAAAAATGTCCAAATTTTTCAGTGTTACTCCGCTCAGAAAAAGATAAAGAAGAGCAGCCCATCATCGTTGATTTAATTTTGCAGCGACCCTAAACGTCACCTCTTCATTTTCTGAAGAATATTTCAAAAACTGAATGAGTGTTGGTACATTAAATGAGTGACTTCGACGTAGAAAGGTTGAGTTAACAACCTCACAAAATTTCATTAAAATCGAATTATAAATAAAAATTTTATTAACAGACAAAGTTTGTGCCAACTTTTACGGGGCCACCCTGTAAGTATTTACTGCAATTTTGAAATATTTAGATGAATTTAAATTTAGTTGAATCGGTCTGCAGAGAACAGTTTCGTATTTGGCATCACTACCCCCATATGCTAGAATGGGCAGATGCTCTTATTATGCTAGAGAAATGAAATAGTTTGAGAGAAATGTTATCGAATTTCGCCAAATAACGTTAAAAAATTGTAAAATAGAAGCGTAAGAAGCACAAAAAGGACAAAAAAGCGCAAAAAAAATAAGAAAGCAATGTAATAAGCACAAAACTCGGAAAAATCAAAATAAGCACAAAAAAATTTGGCTCAATTAATGCTTTCGTTATAATTCGAGCTCCCTAAAGTGGTTTTAACCTCCCCACTCCACTTCTTCAAAATGTGTCTGTGTGTATGTACGTACGCGTACGTTCGTTTGTAAACACGTCACAGCCGAAACTACTAGACCGATTTGGCTGAAATTTGGCACGTAGCCTAACTTAGATCTGAAAAGCTTTTGGAGCTAATCGTCTAACCGGAAATGCCATTTTGGCACATCAACTTTTCAATTTTAAATACAAATCCCCATTTTTCACGTCACCGTAAGAAAGGCCTCCAAGGGCACTCTTAGTGCCCTTTTGACAGAAAGCTCAAAATTCGAGACTTTTTAAGGAACTTTTAAAACATGATATAGCCCAAATCCCAGGACCGATTTGGCTGAAATTTTGCTCGAAAAGCGGGAAAGCAACAACATAACATAACCCAAATTTTCTAGGGTTTATTTTTATTGTTAGCAGCAGTGTCACAGATAAACGCACCTGAGGCTTTTTCGTGAATATTTTTCTTTGCACGTTATTCAAAACTGCACGCACCAAAAGCCATTTTGGGCCAATTCAGAGCAATTGCAAAATTTTGACATTTGTCATGTTTTCTGACGTAGGTACCTCTTTAATTCATCAATTTTGAGAGGTACACTTACTCGCAAAAAAATCGGGACACTCAATTTTCTCTATGTCCATTTTTTGGGTTTGGGGACTGAAAGGGGTGAGTTTTGGGGTTGAATTTTTTTTTCGGTTGTCCCGATTTTTTTGCAAGTGTACGAGGCTATTTCAAAATAATCTAGCAGTCATGTGAAACAATATGGGACTTTTCATAACTAATTACGTAAATAACTATTATACACCAAGTGAGTTAAGTGAATGTTTATTCACGAGAAGAACGTTTAGCACACGAGGCCGCAGGGCAAGTAGTGTGGGCTAATTCTTCGAGTGAATATGCATACTTAAACTCACGTGGTTTATACAAAATTTGATTTAATTTTGCCAAAATACGGTTTTATCTGAAATATTAGAATTTTACGAATCGACGAAAATGAGTAGTTTTTGTTTTGTTTTGTTTTGTTTATAATCGGCAAATGCATTTATTTGTTAGAAAGAATGAATTAAAGTACTGAGAGTGTTTTAAAATCGTTGAAATCACTAACGCCCCGCTTTGTGTCTGTTCTTTTGGAGTTAAAAACTCAAAATTAAATAAATATTATTATTATTATTACAAAGGAGCGATGGGCACATTGATCGTTTTGCACTGGGGCCAAAAATTCCTTGCTACGCCACTGGTGGAATTTAATCGGCGAAGCCCGTTGAGTGCCACGAAAGTGCAACGGATAGTCTACGGCCGATTTCGGGACGGTTTTGATTAATTAGTTGAGAAAACGCATTTTCCATTAACCCCGAAACCTTTGCCGGTCGTGGAAGCAAGAAATGGAAAAGCGAATTAATGATATTTCGTTAAACAAGCTGTTTGATCGAATGGCATTAGCAATTAGTCTTCTGCTTAATTAATTGTGCATTCTTTTCCGCTCGCAAATTAGCACGGATCGGCTTTTATGGGGAGAGAGATAATGGAACGCATTTTTGAAGAGAAAAACGAACAAAATAAAAAGTTGCGGTAAATGGACGGCAGAAGCGGAATTTCAAAGAACTCTTGAAGGAATTTTCGATTTACTTCAGAAAATTTTAAGTCGTTTTTATCGGTTAAACTGCCTCAAGGGGAGGTTTTACCTCTGCAAGTAAAACCGATCGTCCCATAAGGTTTCCACAGGAACTCGGCGATATCGGGCTCAGTTGACAAAAAAATCAGAAAAATCGAATCGCCAAAAACATCAAATATTTACGTTTTTTAGGAGTGAAAAACATTTGCATTTTTAATAAATGAACGTTCGGACACAATGCGTAACCTATGAATTTAGGGGTGCGTTCCCATGCGGCTTTATTCATTATTTACATAATTTTTAATGTAAACATTTTTCTTTCAAAACAATAGGAAAATCATAATTAGGTAACCATTGCACACAGAAAGGCGCTCTCGGTCAAACTCGCTAAGACGCACCGTTTTCGAATAAAATTGATTCAATTTCTTTAGAGCCCTAAAATTTTTTACGAAAAATTATACTTGGTCATTTGTTGTGGTCATTTATCATATTATAACAAATGTTACAATTCAGTTCTCTATATGATCCGAATCATGGCAACTATTTTGTAAGTCATAGCGCAATAAAAGGACAGAAATAGGGCTGATTCGTCATTTTACGGAACAACTTTTTCAAAAATTATCTTTTTCCAGATTTTTGCAGATTTTATGCAAGCAGTCATATCCACATTTTATTGGAAATTTCAAGTTGGTTGAAAGCTTGGTCCATTTTTCAAAGAGGAACTGACACCAACATCGAAACAGATGGTGGATGATAATTAAGTAGAAGTTTTATTTATTAACGTTGGATTATCATAACATATCTGCTTTATATCGTAATTAATAAGTGTCAAAATCATCAAAATCTAAACTATTATAAATATCGTCCCATTGCGCAAGAGTGTCCCCCTTTGGATTAAGTTTAATCGTAACGTCTACGTCTAAATCGACATAAGGAATACTGCCATTTCCTGCAGAAGAAACCGTCGGCCACACAATATTTTGCAATATCTCTGTTTGTTCCGGAGTGGGATTTCTATAAAAAAAACGATAATTTTAATTTTTTCAAATTTTTTTACCCAGTTCTAGCAAAATCTGTCCAAACTTGTAAAAATCGTTCTCTAACATTTTGATCGTTTTGTGACCATCCACTAACATCACCATCGCCCCATATAAATTGAACTTCTTCACCGTGAGCGACCAAGTCAGCCCCTAAAATTTTCTATAAGATAAATAAACAAGACATTAATAGTCAAAACCATCGTATATTGGAGAATCCGATACTCTGGAATATGAAAACTGATAGAAATAAGTGTCTACGAAGTTTCCTGTGAGTTCTGCCTGTTTCAAAACTCCTCTGTTGAATGTGTTATCGCTCAAAAACTAAAATAAACGAATTTAGTACCTACTTTTAATACTACAGACAAAATTTTACCCGAACACCTCGACCTAAAGAATCTTCAAGTAGATCACTTTTTGTATAAATATTTCTAATTTGCTCCCCAACTTCTAATCTATCGGACTGATCGCTAATCTGCATGTCGTTTGGAACAAAATAATCTAAATGATTATCATAGTCTGTAAGAAGGTCTTTCAAGTTATCTGGATCTGAAATTATTGACAAAATTAAAATCATTATTATTTTGAGGACATTAATACCTCTGGATGAGTAGAGACTTTCCTCTGAATTGATTCCAGCAAGGATCGGAATCCTGAGAAAATCGCCGTTTTTGAATTGAACATACATTTTCTTGGTAACCAGAGCAGTTTCGTGTTCAGCTTCAATGACAGGAGCCCAAAAAGATCCTTGTGTTGGAGAGGCTTCCTACTTGAAAAGAGAAAAATTGCAGGAAACTTAGCTCAAGATTTTACCCTCCGAGAATATTGTTGAGCAGCTAGTACAATGTCCTCGACAGGAGCAGCTTGTAGGTAATCTAGTAATGCTCGAGAATCTGGATTTGTATTGAAAGAATCGTCCAAGATTCCTCCAACCCCAAAAGCAACTTCTGAGCCATTTCTTCGAAAACCTGCAGCAATTAGAGCTGATCCACTTTCCAATATCGCTCTTTGGAATAGCCCTACAATCAATTTTAAGCTTTATCAATGCTAAAAGAGCCTTCGGCGGTTCTGTTTATAATTCAATTTTTAGTAAAATTTAGAACCTTGAACGTGGTCGAATTGAAATTACCTTCATTTTTTGTGTTTAGTAGGTGATAGCCAACTGACATTGCCCCAGCGCTTTGCCCAAAAACTGTAACTTTTTCTGGATCTCCTCCGAATGCAGCAATATTGTCATGCACCCACTGAATTACCAAAAGTTGATCCTTAAGTCCAGCATTCCCAGAAATTACTTCATCTCCAGTTGACAACCATCCTACGTAACCTTTACTGTAAGGATTATTCTTGGCTAAATTTTTACATTACCGAAAGGCCCTAGTCGGTAATTAAAACTAACTACAATGACTCCATGGTCCAGCAACCAATCAGCATTTAGATAAGCTGAACCTCCCGTAAATCCACCTCCAAAAATGTAGATCATCGTATCAAAAGTTTGGTCACTATCGCTGGGAAGCTAAAATCTAACCAATGATTGTAAATTTAACCAAGAAAATTTACCGTGGGTGTAAAAAGAGCTAAGTACAAGCAATCCTCAGTTTGGTCATCTGCTGAGTAAACTGATTGAACGCACTGAACACCATCGAAGCCTTGAGATGCGTCCAAAACGCCGTCCCAGTTATTTGCTGGAACTGGTTCCAGAAATCTCAGATTATTTATGGGAGGTTGGGCGAAAGGAATTTTTTGAAACGAATAGTAATTTGTTCCATTGGCAGTTGTTCTTTGGGATCCTTTAATTCGTCCATTAGTTGACTCGACTATTATATCTTGGCAAACCTTTAAAAAATACTATAGATACTTCCAAACCAGATTTCATACTTACAGAAAGGTCTATTAAAAGGCTCAAAAGACCCAATTTTATTGTTATCCTCCACATTGCACTGAAGTATAAGATGTAATCACTATTGGATGTGAAATATATTTGTTTTGGTTTTTATCGCAATGACAAGTAAAAACTCCTTTAAGTACCTATGTATCCGTTAAGTACTACTTGATTATTGCCCCCCAGACGCCAAAGAACCGGCTGCACTTTTTTCTCCTTATTTTTCCAACATTTTGATATTCCATTTTTTAACTTTGGCCTTTTAGCAAATAAATATAATCTACTAGTAGTAGTAGTATACAGGGTGATTCACGTAGACCGTTCGTTAGAAATTTTTCCACTTCCCAGTGGAATAGAAATTTGAAATTTGGTGCTCGGCCATTATCGACAATTCTGAATTCACCTAAAATATTGGCAAGATTCCGTCACTTCCGGTTTAGCCGGAAATGATACCAACTTTGTTATTTTAAATGGAACCCTATAATTTTCATTACATATTTAAGATCGTCTTTTCAAACTGAGTATTTCTTATCTGGGTTGTCTTCATCTACCTGTCATAGTTTTTGACTTATGTCAATTTTTTCTTTCAAAATGTCACATGCAAGAGTTGCTTTAAAAAATCACAGCTCCTAAACGCTTTGCAATAATGAAACGAGATTTTTTACAATCGATAGCGAAGGAATCAGAGAATCTTTTGAGTGGTCAGCAATCTACGAACTTAGCTTCAAACGTTCACAATTACTATTCAAAGTTGACGATGACAAAATGTGGAAAAGTCGATTTTTTCAAATGGAACGTGCTATTTTTGACAACGGCAATCGATAGAGCGCTAAATTTTAGGGGCAGTTTCATCAACATGTCCTATACCCTCTACTTATCAATTCTGAGTTATTTACGAAAAAATATATTCTGAAAAAATTATGAGTTATTGGAAATTGAGTAGGCTTTGGAAAATTTGTTACATGTCAAAAAGTGACATTTTCATTGTTAGTATTAATAATTGTTCGCTTAATACTGGTCTTACAACAATAAATTGTGGGCTACACGAATGAAGTTGTTTTTGATTTATTTGTGACTTATGGTCAAAATGACCGAATTGTAGGCAGAACAAGTTATAAAAAAATGCAGCAGAGAAGCGGCTGGAACCTCCCCATCGCGTAGATCTTTGTATTCTGTGTAGATAGTAGTTAATTCAACAGAATTTTTTTAATCCTTGACTAATTTCGCAATTTTCTGACAAATACCGACGTCACCTCGGACATCACCCATCACGTTTGACAATATGTTTCTTTTAAGGTTAATCTTTTGCCACCTTTTTGACAATAACTGCAACTTTATGTCATCCACTGTCAGCCCGCACCCTTTTAATGAGAAAGAATTTTTTCTGTATTTTCCACTGAATTGGCAGAAACTATGAACGCATTTTTAGAACCAGAATTTGATCGCCTTTCTAATGGCGACATAAAAAAGGAGGTCTTGTATTTAAAATTTTAAGCTGATATGCTTAAATGGGACTTCCCGTTGGCCAATTGCTTTCAAAAGCCTTTCAGGTCTTCAACGGGTCACCCGATCTCCATGTACCAAATTTCAGCCAAATCGATTCAGAAATTTGGGCTATAATGTATTTTTACTGTTATTATAAAATTTCGATTTTTTGAACTAAACCGCTAAATGCGAATTAATTTTGCCCTATTTAGAACCAGAATTTGAAGACCTTTCTGATGGTGACAATAAATCTTTCAAAAACTTGTTTTTAATGGTCAAATGAGAGAATAATTTTAAATTTGGAAATTGGTGTGCCAAAACGGCACTTTCCGTGAGTCGATTGAATTCAAAATTTGTTCAGCTCTTCGACGTGTAATACAATCCCCATGTGCAAAATTTCAGCCAAATCGGTTCAGGGGCTTGGGCTGTACCGCGATATTAAAGTCCGATAAAAATCAGTTTTTTTTTTATTTTTGGTCAGAAGGACACTAAGAATGAATACACTTTTAGAAGCAGAATTTGAAGGTCTTCCTTATGGTGAAGTGAAAAATGGGGGTTTACATTTAAAATTTAAAAGTTGATGTGCCAAAATGGCATTTCCGGTTGCACGATTGGCTCCAAAAGCTTTTCAGATCTAAGTTAGGTTACGAGATGCCTATGTTCCAAATTTCAACTAAATCGGTCTAATAGTTTTGGCTGTGGCGTGATTACAAACGAACGTACGAACGTACGTACAAACGTACGTACGAACGTACGTACAAACGTACGTACGTACGTACGTACATACACACAGACACATTTTAAAAACCCCTTTTTTGGGTTCCTGAGACCTCAAAACGTGAAGATCTGGTGCTATCTCAAATTCGAAAATTTTAGTGATTGCAGTAACCTCCCATTTTTTTAAAATTGTGATGGGGTTGGGGAGGTTAATGAAAGAAGTTGTCTTGAGAGTATTTTTTGTTAAAAAATCGTTCTTATTTTGCTGTAATTTTGACCATAAATCACACATAAATCAAAAACAACTTCATTCGTGTAGTCCGCCGTTGTTGTAAGGCCAAAATTAAGCCAACAATTATTAATACCAACAAAGAAAATGTCACTTTTTGCCGTGCCAAATTTTCCAAAGCCTACTCAATTTCCGATAACTCATATTTTTTTCAGAATATCTTTTTTCGTAAATAACTCAGAATTGATAAGTAGAGGGTATAGGACCTGTTGATGAAACTGCCTCTAAAATTTAGCGCTCTATCGATTGCCGTTGCCAAAAATAGTACGTTCCATTTGAAAAAATCGACTTTTCCACATTTTGTCATCGTCAACTTTGAATGGTAATTGTGAACGTTTGAAGCTATGTTCGTAGATTGCTGACCACTCAAGAGATTCTCTGATTCCTTCGCTATCGATTGTAAAAAAACTCGTTTCATCATTGCAAAGCGTTTCGGAGCTGCGATTTTTTAAAGCAACTCTTGCATGTGACATTTTGAACGAAAAAATTGACATAAGTCAAAAACTATGACAGGTAGATGAAGATAACCCAGATAAAAAATAGTCAGTCTGAAAAGACGATCTTAAATATGCAATCAAAATTATAGGGTTCTATTTAAAATAATAAAGTTGGTATAATTTCCGGCGAAACCGGAAGTGACGGAATCTTGCCAATATTTTAGGTGAATTCAGAATTGTCGATAATGGCCGAGTACCAAATTTCAAATTTCTATTCCATTGGGAAGTGGAAAAACTTCTAACGAACGGTCTACGTGAATCACCCTGTATACTTTATTACATTTGCCTTTCGGCTTGTAATGAGCCCTGCCTTTGTTACCTCATAATTATTCTGCATACAAATAATATTTAAATGAAATTAAGATCCTCTTTCTCCCGCCTATCTTCCACATTTGTCTTCTCTTCCCTCCCCTCTTCTTATTTCCCTCTGCCTTTCTACTTCCTTCATCCATTCTAGTCCTGTTCACCTTTCGTTCAATATCTATTTTCTCTCCCGTTCTTCTTCTCTCATTCCCTCGCACTCTCTCAGCATATGATCTATCGTCTCTCCACATACTCTGCATACTCTCCCATCCTCTTCCAACCAGAATCTGTTTTCTATCTGCCTCTTCACTTTTTCTCTTGTTATTTAGGTACTTTCTATATCCTGTTCCCTCTCTCCGTCTTCTTCTACCCCTTCATTTTCTTCTTCTCCCTCTAGCAACTTTACAAAATGCCTTCTCCATTCCCCTATCTCTATATGTCCCATTCCATCTTCTCTCCTTTTTTTCCCCTCTTGGTTTATGTATTTCCACGCTTCTTTTTCTGTTTTTACACTTCTTATCTTTGTTTCTTTCTTTCGCTGCATTTCTTTGCCTTTTAAGTATTCTTCGCTTTTCGTTTTTTCTTTAAATATAATCTACTAGTCAAATGTTATAAAAATTTATTTCCCGGCGTCAAATATCTAAGGCACTTGAACATAACATAGTGCGGCATGATTTTCAAAAATTGTTATCTGAAGTGCGATTGCGTTTCAAAATTAAAGAAATACAACAGTAACAATGCTAAAATAAATTATGGGACTTCTTCAATTCTCTGAATTTTTGCATCATATTTCTTGTTTTGACCTTTATTATTTCCTTCCGATTAAGGTTTCTGTTCTCTAGTTTTTATTAACGCTTCTCCTCCAGGTTTCGGCTGATTTTCTTTTTCTTCTCTTTCCCACCGATTATAGTATTATAGTTCTTGTTTCTATATCGTTACAGTGTGTCCTATTCGCACCTTAATTTTTTCCCTGAATGAATTATGTATTTTATAAGGCTCCTGTTATGTCTTTTCCTATAGTTCTTTATTACTGTCTTTCCTCTGCCAATACATACGGTCAACACCTATCAATATTGTATTAATTTAATGGCCGCGATTGACGCTTGCCACTTTTTGAACGCGCTTATTGTTGTCGACAACCCAAACTCAACTTTCGCGTGGCTTTCTCGTATATTTTTCATGAATTTGTTGGTAAAAAATAGTTTTGCCGTTACTTTTTGATGAAGTTACAAGATTTATTTTCTCCAACAAAATAATTTTTGAAACAGAAATTGTTTGTTAACTATCAGCGATTTTCCATTAAAACTAAAACATGCAACAACCCACATTTTCCGCAACCGCTGAATCCACCTCGCGTTTGTTAATAATGGATATAAACTTTCATTAACGGGAGGATATTAACAAAATTCCACAACTCTGATCTGACGAGCCGATATTTGCCACTAAATCATGAATAGTTTGAAATTCGACGATTTCACCAAATCCCATAAAGTTGTGAATAGTTCTGTTTCGACAGGACTGAAATTCGGATAGCTTCAAAGGTTCTCTCTCTATAAATCTTTCCTTCAGCTATTTTACTAAGTAATTAAACTTCAATCACCGCTTAAATGCCACATGATCACATGAAACACAAACTCGTTTATCACGGAAGCGTGGATGCGTCTCTCAGTAATATTAATAGTAGCTTGGAGACTTAGAAGTTCTTTGGCTTGAAGCAGACGGATGTTGGGGGGTAGGTTGAAATGTGAAATTCAAATCGTAAATTATTTTTGTCCGGGGGTAGATTTGGGAAGGTGACGTACCTAACCTTTGTGCGTTAAAATAAGTACAATTTTTTTTGCTTTGCTACGTAGCTCATTTTGACTTGAGCTGACCTGAATTCGGAACAATATACACTCACCAGTTGTTTATTAATTGTTAGTTGTAGTTGTCAGAAATATTATAGTAAATTCTATACAGAGTTAGTCAAATGTATGGAAACAGCCGATTATTTCCAAAACTATTCACTTTATCAAAAAATTGTTCAAATAAGGGTTGAATGGTAAAGTTAGAGGCACGTTTTGGGTTAATCAATTTTTTTCTTGATATTGACATTACAAACTAATAACGTCATCGACATTTTTTTAATGAGAATATATGTCAAGTGTAGTATCATTTTAAAGATAATTTCATTCTCTTTACAACGGTGTGAAAAAATCACGCTCTTACATAATCATTATAATTTGAAGATTTTTTTGATACAGTAAATCGTTTGGAAAATACTTTTGAACGAATGGATGGATTTTGAAAAATCTTGAATTAGTTTACAGATAATTTCAAACCCTTTCAAATGATGTATCACAAAGGGCCCTAATGTAATTTAAAATTTGACCATAGAGGGCGCTAGAGTTGAACAAATGTCAAAAATTGTTACAGCGTTAGATTGGCAATAAGATTTGCTTTTAAATGGTGTATCACAAGTGGGGGCTTGCCATTTAAAATTTTAACGTGGGGGTAGGTGGAGGTTAGTGAGCGAGTTTTGAAATTTCCCCAAGCATGGATTTAAGTGTCCCCCTCCAAATACAAAACGACCTGTCCGAATGAATAAATTTTTAGAAGCAGAATTTGAAGGTCTTTCTTGGTGACGTGAAAAATGGGGGTATTTATTTCGTGAAATAGTAATGAAATTGTAATCTCTGGTCTATTCCTCATAAAAAAGGTGCTCTTGTTCAACGTCGCTAGAATACACCGTTTTCGAAAGAAATGGCTTTTAATTGGTTTCGGGCTCCAAAATTTGTGATGGAAGTACCCCATTTGAAAGAACATAGCTCCCTTAGGAGGCATTTTTCGACCCATGTACGGGAAATTTAAGGGAAAATGAATGGTTTGATAGGGAATGTGAGCAAGCAGTAGAAAGTAAGAACACCGCGAGAGTGAGATGGCTAAAAACAGAAAAAGAAGGAGACATGGAAAGAAGGAAGAAGGAAAGAAGAAAAGAAGCAAGAAACCTGTGCAAGAAAAAAAAGAAGCTAGGACTGGATAGAATTATGGATGACATTGAAGCAGAAAACAAACATAATAATACAAGACCACTGTACAATTACCTAAAAATGGGGAAAAGAAAAACGAAGGCAATGGCAATTATTCAGGAAGATGACTGGATGTCGCACTTTACAGAATTATACGCAGAACCAGATATAGCGAATCAACAAACGGAAATAACGTGAGCAAAAGAAGGTGAAGAAGAGTACGAAGGGCTGAGAGACGAAGAAGTGGTAAAAAGTATAAAACAGTTAAAGAATAGAAAAGCAGCAGGTAGCGATGGCATATGTGGAGAATTAATAAGATTTGGTGGAGAGGCGTTGTACGAAAAGATGTATGAATTGCTATTGAATATTTGGAGGGAAGAAGCAATGCCGGAGGAATGGAAGGAGACCAGTCGTTATGTAAAAACTACCGAGGCACCAATATGGATTTAGGAAGGAAAAGTCAACAATAGACGCCATGCACGTACTAAGGCAAATAATGGAAAAAACATAATATTGACACGCACATTTTGTTTATTGACTTTAAACATGCCTTTGATACTTGGAGAAGAAGGAAGATGTTGGAAGACCTAAGAAATAGCGAAATACCCGAAAAATTGATTAGAATAATAATAGAGATAACAATGAGAGACTCACAAGCAATTGTTAATACAGGAAAGGAAATGACAGAAAAAATTCATGTAAAGAAAGGCGTAAGGCAAGGCGACGCACTGTCAGCGGTATTATTTATAACATCATTAGATCGCATTATTAAAAAGGTAACAACTGTAAAGACAATAAATAAAAATGCAATTCAAATAATAGCGTATGCAGACGACGGCGACGTAACAATTGTAGCACGAAACAAAAGGTATCTAGGAAAAATCTTTCAAGAAATTGAGTCGGGAAGCAAAACAAAGGGGTTTAGAGATAAATAAAGAGAAAACAAAATATATGAATTGCAGCAGAAACAAAAAGACACAATTAGCAGGAATGGAGAGTAATGGATATCTTTTTGAAGAAGTTGAAACGTTTAAGTACCTCGGAGTGTTTATTAGTAGAACAAACGAAAGGATAGAGTGCAAGCAGAGACTACAAGCCGGAAATAGAGCCTTTCATAGAAACAAAAAATTACTGAAAGACAAGAAACGCAGCAGAACCACGAAGATGAAGATCTATAAAACAACTATAAGGCCCGTCGCACAGTGGTTCAGAATCCAAAAAACGTGAACAAAATTCGGATTTTCCAAGTTTCTCGTAGGAATGAGTAATTGACATATTTTATTCTTCATAATATTGGTCAACTTTAGGGCAATCAATGAATACACTCCTACTGTTCGTGTAGTCACTACACGACGTACAAAACGAGCAATTTCGCTGTGCTATACGTTGCCGGGAAAAACGGAAAGATCGCTAGCTTGTGGACAGAAAGGACTTAAGATTTTCACAAAAAACTTTTTATAGGTGCCTATTTGTATCAAAATAGCTCACCAGAAATGTAAATATACATAGAGGGTTTTGTTCATAACCCCTTATTACGATTCCATTACATTTCCAAGAAAAATTTTACAAATGAAACTATACAAAATTTAGGACACCTCAGGACGGTTTATAATTATAGTATCAGATGTTTGCTTAGGGACTCAGGTAGAGAACTAAAACGATTTTGGCTGCGCATATTTGCGCGTCTAGGCATAATCAGCCTTTAAGTGAATTATTGCACTCTTGCACTCTCGAAGTGTTCGCAGTGATTAAAATAATTCCATAGTGCTTCATATCTCTTAGTATTGTTAAATTTTTTGTTACATTTGTTGTTTTGTTTGTTATTGTACATTTGGTTGCAGATTTATTTGTTCAGCATGGTCCGAATTACGCTTCTGATGTTGCTTCATCTGATGATGCAAAATCGAGAAGAAACTTTTGAAGCTCGTAAAATTTGTGTTTTAGACTTTTTAAAACTTAAATTTCAAACCAATGGTGATGAAGCCGCCACAGAACAACTGGAAACATTCGCTAGAGAATCGCATGTGAAAAATTCAGTCTGAGTTTCATTCAAAAACGGGATTAATTGTGGATAACAAGGTGCTGGAACTTCAAATGACTGAAATACGACAAGAAGGTTCTTTTCTAACCCCAAGTTATCTGGAGATAGGCCAAGGATTGATTAAGAATTTTGCAATCATTCTGAAATGCATCAATAGTGGACTTGAAATCAAAACAGAAAAGTTCGAAGAGTATTCTCTGCAAACGGGCGAAAAATTTGTGTCACTGTACGGGTGGTATTATATGCTACCCTTAGTTTACAAAATTTTAATACATGGAGCTAGTATTATTGATCAGGTCGTTGTGCCAATAGGCGAGCTTTCTGAAGAGGCTCAGGAGGCCAAAAATAATGATATTAAAAGGTATAGAGAACATCACACCAGGAAAGTGAACCGCCTCAAAGTTAATGAAGATATCTTCCACCGATTGATACCTATTAAGCTCTGAACAATTTTTAAGCTCCTTTATATTCAAACGAATCTAAGAAGACCCGAAGTTGCTTCTCTCGTCATAGTTCCTGAGGATGTCGAAATCGATTCGGACAATGAAGAGTTTTCCGAAGAAGAAACAGAGAATCAAGAGTGTGACGAAGAGGACGAAGAGTATGAGGAAAAAGACGAAGAGGATGAGAAAGACGACTGAAATTGAAGAAAAAAAAGTTTCTAAATTCGTTTTTGATGTCTCAATTAAATTGCTAGACTAATTCTAGATAAAGATATGTTATTAGACGCCACGGGGTATTATTATTATCTGTTAATATTGTTTAGACTAGAAAACTCAACCATTTTGCACACTCAATTTCAAAAAATTGAGCCTTTTACTTTAAATGTTGCTTCGTTATACCTATTGTTAATTTCAAGGGGTTGGTGTTAAGATTTTCAGAAAAATAACACCGCCAGTGTGTTCTACGATGTCAAAAGCCCTCGGGGTACAATTTTTTTCAAAATTGGTTCAATAGTTTGGAAGCAGGGATTTTGGTTCACGTTTTTTGGATTCTGAACCACTGTGCGTCGTAATGTACGCAGCAGAAACGATGTGTTTGACAAAAAAAGAAGAGAAACAGCTGAAAATTTTTTAGAGAAGTACCGGAGGTTGAAAATGGGAATGAGATAAGGAGCTGTATGAACCATGAAATAGAAAAATGGATGAAGAACGATAACATAGTGAGAGCAATAAAAGCACAGCGTATAAGATGGTACGGGCATATAGGAAGGAGAGATAAAGAAAACCCAGTAAGGGTGATGACAGATTGGACCCCCGCAGAACCCAGAGCACGAGGAAGGCCGAAAATAGGATGAAAAGAACAAGTTGAAAATAATATGAGCGATGAAAATAGAAAACTGGAGAGGGCAAATAGAAGACAGAAAAGTTTGGAGGAGAATAGTGGAAATAGCTAAAACGCACCAAAAGTTATAGAGGGAAGAGGCACAAGCAGAAAATATGGACTGATCCGCCATGTGATAATAGGATTTAAAGAGTGTAAAAACGCTGTAAACTTCTTCGAGAGTGTAAAGCTTTATACTTAATCATAATTCAATATTAGTACAAACTTATTTTTATAATAAATAAACGCTGGTAACATAAATATATATAACAAATTGAGCGTAAAATTCTAAATAATACCTGCATGTATTCAATACCTATTAGTACAAACTTATTTTATAATAAATAAACCCTGGTAACAAATTTTTTAGAAATACAACTTGAATTTTATCAATAAGTACCTATTTCTCAAAGGGAGGCTTTTTTTGTAACATCGCTCTGTTTGTCCTTACCGACACTCTTGGCCCTCCCTCTTGGCAAGAAATTAATGTTGCTGAAAGGGGTTTCAGCAACATTAATTTCTTCAGTGGCAGTTTCCACCACATTCATATTACTACCCTCCTCGGTGATTTCATTCGAACCTTGTAACTTCCCACGAAATCTTTCCTCCAAAACAAACGACTTCTCCTCAACCTTGACCAATTCATCCCTCACCCCTCTCATCTTCTCACATAGGGCCTCGTGAATACGGACAGCATCCGAAGGTCCCTTATTCTTCTCGACTTTCAGTCCCTCCACAATCTTCAAGACACTTTTCGATGAATTCCCCAATTGTTTATTCGGATTCTCCAGTCTGTTAAAGCTCACTATTTTAGACGGAATTGATTCGAAGCCCTCGTTGTGGAGTCGCACAAAATTATGTGTAAACGAGTGCGTGGACCCATTCTCCGAGGCAGTCTCAGTGTTCAACAAGCAGCAAGCGAAGTGATCTAGAGGCACTTGGAACAAACTTGACAACTGACAGTGCACAAGTCGCTCACGAAAGCTCAAAAAAAAATCAGTCGACGAACGGAATTGATACCACGCTACCACCCTCGGAAACAGATTTTGTAGGAAATTCTTCAGCTTGGCGACATCGATTTGGCCGGAGCCCCCGTAAAAGTAGTTCACGTGGGGGCAAGGCACTGCGGAGGTGATTTGGATAACTCGGGAGATGTTTTCCTGGCGCTGCTCGTGGTCGGTTATGCGTTTCGTTCTGTTTTCCAGGATTTCTCCAAGCAGGAAGCCCTCCTGAAAAATTATACTTAGAAAAAAATGGGGATCAGAGGCTGGGGGTACCTGGCCGAGCGGGCTCTTCAAGTTTTCGAAAATTAACATGGAAATCGAGGGTCCTGATAAACTTACGGATAGAGTTTCCGTCATTTTGCCAAGAAATTCCAAAAGCTGCGTGTAATGCGGGAAAAAAAAGGCTGCCGCAAAAAACTTGCAAAATTAGAGGTTACATTGTTTGACAACTTTGACGTACTGTTAGTCAGCACGTGGTCAGGAGTGCGTTCATAAACAACGCTCTGGATATACTCTGTGGTTTATACCCGTTCATAAATGCACGGTGTGTTGCAGCGGGTAGTGTAAAAATTTAATGAAACTTATTTTTTAGGCGCTCGACCGGAAAGTTAACCTTTCCGGTCAATTTTAGGACCGAAAAGTGGCTTTTCCCGGACTAGTCCGGGAAAGTGAAAAATTAATTTTCCCGGTCAATTTTGGGACCGGAAAATCAACTTTCCCGGACTAGTCCGGGAAAGTGAAATTTCACCGAAATATTCTAGAAAGTGAAATTTCACCGGAATATTATGGATTTTGTTATCGTGTTAATTTTTACTAGGCCCCTCACATTTTTCAGTTGTAGATAATTTGAATTAAAATATTTAATTTCACACAGAAAATATGTTGCGAGCACCTAAAAAATTTAATACGTAACTCACATGTAAAGTGTCTTTCCTGGACTCGCAGGCTTTCAGGCTTCCGCCTACGGCGTCAGCCTGAAATCTGCCTATTCGTCCAGGAAAGATCACTTTCCATACTCTTTACGTAAATAACTATTTTTGAAATATTTCATATGAGAGGTATTCTTAACTTTATAATAATAATAATAATTGTCTCATTATTCCCTTTCGGGACATAGGGTGTTTGTAAATATTCTCCTCCGTTGTCTGTCCTGCGCTATGTATCCCAATCTTGCGAATGACATACTTGTTTCCCGTTGGATACTTCTTTTCTTATCCACGACTCTTTTGGACGACCTCTATTCCTTACACCCTGAGGGTTCCATCGTAGTGCTCTCCTTGGGATTTCTTCTTTTTCCTTTCTTAATGTATGTCCTAGCCAGCTGTATTTTCTTCTTCTTATTATTGTATTTCTATTTCCTCTTCTCCCGTCCGTTTCCATAATTCTTGGTTGGTAATAACCTTAGGCCAGTAAATACCTAATATGGTTCTTAGGCATCTATTTATAAATACTTGCAGTTTTCTTCTGATGACGTCTGTTAAGGTCCAAGTTTCCGATCCGTATAGCAGCACACCGGTTTAACCATTGCGTTAAATACTTTCATTTTTGTGTGCGTTGTTGTATTTTTTTCCCGCCATGTTTTGCTGAGTCTGAGAAATACACTTCGGGCCTTTCCTATTCTTTTTCCACGTCGTCTTGCACTCCATTTTTTATTGCTGCCACACTTCCAAGGTATGTAAATTCATTTATTTGGCATTATTATAATTAATAACATTAACATTTATCTATTCTCTACACGGTTTTGTTAAAATTAAAAATTAAATTACAGTTTGTAAAAGTGGAAGTTTTTATCACCGCCTGCTCACCTTCCATTAAATTAGTGTGTTCTTTGCTAAATGATACAACACTCGAGGATTCCGCTAATTTCAAAGGCAGCTCCCTTGGATTAGCAGCTTCTTTGAAGGTGGAATTTAAGTTAGTTTCCTCCGTGTTAAATGATACAGAGCTTGAAGCTTCCGGGGGATGTAAAGGCAGCGCCGTGGACAGCTCCCTCGGATTGGCAACTTCTTTCAAGGTGAAATCAGCGTTATTCCCACCTTTGGCTAAAGGTTTTCCAAACAGTATCTGATTGCTAACTTCCAATTTATTTATTATTGAATCTGCCACATAACCTTCCGCTACTGAATTGGATTTCCATCCCCCATGCCTTTTTAATTTTAATACATCTACTCCATCATTACTTGCATATAATGTGGCGGATGATCGTCTAAAACAGTGACCTGTATACAACTGGGGTTCAGGCAAATTCAGAAATCGTGCTATAGTTGATGGAATTTTTGCTAAAGTGTGCTTTCCCACTGGCTGATTAACACATCTTCCAGCTTGATACCTCAAGAAGAATCGTGGGTTGCTAATTTTCTTCCGAATTTCCAAATATTTTTTGAAGGTTCCCAGATAATCAATGGGTTCTTCACGGTTTTGTACGATCGAAAATTTACGTGGCATATCGTTCTTAGTTTGATTAATTCTAATCATAACAAAATTTCCATGATCGGTAACATCAACCAGCTCAAGTCTGCAAATTTCAGCGGCCCGACAACCACCTGCTATTCCCACAACCATGGCAACCTAAAATGGTACAGCTGTAAGATTAGTGCAGACATTCCTAAACTTACTTTCATTAATAAATAAACTTCATCTGGCGCGTCATTAAAAAATTTAACAACTTGCTCTCTATTTAAAGTTTCGGCTTTTTTCGGAGTGTATCCCTTGTTTCTCTGCTTCAGGTAGGCAATAAGTTTGGCGAATTTTGATATGTCGATATTTTCCTTAATGTTGAGGGCTGTCTTCAGCATTGAATATTCGCACCATAGACTCGCTGGGGATTTCAGCTTCTCAGATCGTTCCAGCATGTACGCTAACATTACGTTTTCGGTCACATCCTCCACGGTATGGGACGTTTGGGCGCGACCGAAACGGCGCGGACCGATTGGGCGCGACCATAACGGCGCGGGGACAAAACGGCGCCAGGCCAAAACGGCGCGGGCCTATTTGGGCGCCGGGCCATTTGGGCGCGAAAGTATACATTTGATACATGCCAATCTATTCCTGGAACCTCGTGATACGATTATGACATGAAATTGTTATTGCAGTAGTGCATTCAGGTTCAGGCTAATAATTTTTAAAATTATTGCATTTTTTATCTGACAATCAAATGTAATTACAGAAACCTGTTGTTTATGTTGCTAATAGGGTTGCTTTGGAATAAAAGTTAACAAATTCCAACCGCCGTTTTAACTTTTATTACAAAAAAAAAGGCAGCAGAGAAGCGGCTGGAACCTCCCCAACGCGTAGGTCTTTGATTTTCGTGACTTGTGTTTAAGATTTTAAAGTTGATATGCCTAAATGGCACTTTCCGTGGGCCGATTGAATCCAAAATTTGTTCACCTCTTCGACGTGTAATACAATCACCATGTGCAAAATTTCAGCCAAATCGGTTCAGGGGCTTGGGCTGTACCGCGATTTTGAAGTCCGATAAAAATCTCGATTTTTTTAGTGTTTTGTCAAAAGGGCACTGACAGTGAATACATCTTTGGAAGCAGAATCTGAAAGCCTTTCTTATGGTGACCTGAAAAATGGGGGTTTACATTTAAAATTTAAAAGTTGATGTGCCAAAATGGCACTTCTGGTTGCACGATTGGCTGCAAAAGCTTTTCAGATCTAAGTTGGGTTGTCACATGCACACGTACCAAATTTCAGCCAAATCGGTCGAGTACTTTGGGCTGTGGCGTGTTTACGAACGTACAAACGTACGAACGAACGTACGAACGTACGAACGAACGTACGTACGTACATACATACAGACACATTTTAAAAACCACTTTTTTGGGTTCGTGAGACCTCAAAACGTATAGATCCGGTCTTATCTCGAATTCGAAAATTTTAGTGATTGCAGTAACCTCCCTTTTTTTTAAATGGTGAAGTGGAGTGGAGAGGTTAAAATCGAAATGTGACTTAGCTATGGTTCTGATATGGGCCTCAGAATATAAATTGTGAAGTCTTTCAAATTATTTCATTTTTACTTATTCATTTAAACTCTTAATTGGGTAGATTGGGTAAATGCTTATCACGGTTGCTAATACGATCTTAGCGTCGAAATGCGGATGGGATGTCTTGTGTAAGTATACAAAATCAATGTGCTTTTAAGGATTATTTCATTCCTGGAACGAAGAATCAGGTAGCCACACCTGGGATCTGGGTTTTCCCAAAATTCCAAACTAATGATATTATTCTAATAACCCGTTTCCTTTCTTAATATTAACGGCCGTTGCTTACACCGTCTTGCTCATAGATTTATAGTTAAATATATTTAATTTCCATTATTTACTAGTACTAGTGTCAATTATTAAAAAAATTCAAGGAATAATTGAAACTGTTTCTATAATCGCAGGTAAAGGCGCTCGGAAATTTATCTGTAATAAAACCAAACTTGCAGAAGCCGATGGATTAGAGTGCATGGGTTCTAATTTATGACGATCCAACTGACAGGGTCATTAAAATTTGAAGAAATATAAATAAGGGATTTGTAAGATCTGCAAAATTCCTGTATTTGATGAACTTATACAAATGGAATCAATAAGCGCGCAGTCAAAATTTCGAGCATTTATTTTACATCTTTTCACAAACGCGATTTTAGCAGCGCTATTTTCGAGAAATTCAGGAAAAACTCCCAAACAATTTTTTGAATAATGACACATCACGTTTATCCTGTTTACAAATATTGAAACTAGCAAAGGTAACTTTTTTATTTTATTTTCTCTGCCGATGCCGTGGAGATTCATAGGCGTCAACATGTAGGTAATAGCGATGAAAATGATTTAAGATCTATATAGACGATATCAAAATTACAAATATTTAACTGTAATTCTACGACGAGTTCTACGAGGAGCAATATAAGGTGTAAACAATCCCTTTTAATAAAAAAAGGAAGTGTGTCATTAGAAACTCATTAGTTCGGTATTTTGGGGAAAATTCAGATACCATCACTTGTTATTATACCTGATGCTTACTTCTAGGAATGAAATAATCCTTATTAGCACTTTATTTTGTATATAGACCAAACAACCCATCTGCATTTGGACGCTAGACTTAACCTGGTAAAATTATAAACATATTATTCATCCTATATGTTTTATCTGGCTGATTACATTTCATCTACCATCTACCAAATCACGACTTTATAGAAAGTAGCTATTATACATATACTTAAGTAAAATAAAATAATTTGAAAGACACCACAATTTTTCATGATAGCTTGAGTTCACTAAAGCAATAATAAATACGATGTTACAATAGCTAGGTGCTATCACGAGGTCGCCAAAAATAATACTGTGGCATATATCATATTTATACTTTCGCGCCCAAATGGCCCGGCGCCCAAATGGGTTCGCGCCGTTTTGACCCCGCGCCCTTTTGTCCCCGCGCCGTTATGGTCGCGCCCAATCGGCCCGCGCCGTTTCGGTCGCGCCTAAATGTCCTAGACCGACATCCTCCACATTCTTCCTGCCACACCATGACTTGAAGACGTCGTACGTGAATTCATACCGCTTCCTTGATTTCACCGGCAGCAAACTCAAGCAAGCAACATTTGCAGCTTTCTCGATGTCCATTTCTTGAATTTTCTTGCGGGATTTCCTTTCTTGAAAAATTTTTTGACACTAACGATTTGTTTATTTTATAAACTGTTTGACAGTAACGTAGCAACATAAACATGGCTCACTCATAAAAAGAAAATGTTGCATTAATTTATTTCTTCTTTTATGCTGAATTTGAGGAATCCAGTGGCGCGAAAAATGTAATAAGCAACACAGAATGTAATGACTATTAGCATCCTCGGTATATAATATGCCTCGGCTTCGCCTCGGCAATATTAACATACCTCGATGCTAATACGTCTCTTACATTCCTTGGTACTTAAATAACTATTATTTTATCCTATTCTGTTATAACATGAATAACTCCTTAGTAACGAGCTGTGTTAAGACACATTTAACAGCATTCAGTGTTGTTATAAATCTTATAACATAACGAAATTTTATTAGGTCTAAAGGTTGTACAAATGAAATAACAGTCAATAAATACAAATCTAACCATAACATTATTAATATTGAAAATATTACTAACATTTTTCAACCTGAGAAAATGAACTAGTCTTGGGGCACGGTCTTGGGATCTTCGGAGTTATGGTCATTCGCGTGTAGATGGAATGTGCAATTATGCAAATTTTCAAATTTAATTGCTCACAAAGAGTCCAGCGCAGACGTCGTCACGGTGCTTGAATAAGAAGATTTAGTTACCCCAATTTTCACATTATTCAAGGAAGCATCAGAATTGTTCAGAATCATTCGGGCAATCTTGTTTTTCATTTCCAGGGAATCGTCCAAATACCTTTCAGCAACGCTCGTGCTTTTCCAGCCGCCGTGACGTTTAAGCATGGTTATGTCAGCACCCGAATCAGCCAGAAAAGTTGCCGAAGAACGTCTAAACGCATGCCCAGTATATAAAGACGGGTCAGGCAATTTCAAGAAAGCAGCCATCTTCTTGCCCATATCGCCAAATGTGTTAATGCCAATTCTTTGAACAGTGCATTTACCCTTCCTGGAGCTAATGAAGAAATGTTTGTGGGCGATGTACCGAGGTCTCATATCTCTGTATTTTCTAATAGTACCTAAGTAGTCCATTCCATCTTCGCCATCAACGATGCTAAATGTTCGTCTACGACCAGTCTTCGTTTTCGGAATCGTAACAATAACAGATGACTCTGCATAAAGAATATCATCAACACTCAAGTCATACAGTTCTTCGCGTCTGCAGCAACCGAAAATTCCAAAAATTGCTGCCACCTGAAAATTAGAGACATAAACGTTCGTTACAGACGCATTATATAGTATACCTTTGTAGGCAAGTAGTCATCACCAGCATTTTGTAAAAATTCCTTGATTTGATCTCGTGTAAAAGTTCGAGCCTGCTTCGGTATATGTCCTGAACTATTACGCTTCATAAAAGACTTCACTACTTCATAAGAGGAAACATCCAGGTTCTCGTGCGTGAGCAACATCTTCTTTAGCATGGATATTTTCGTCCAAACTGATGACGACTCATACTTCTCAGACTAAAACAAAAAGCAGCCTCCACTTATCCATTCTGTATAATGTTAACAAACACTACTTACCAATTCCGAAACGTATGCTAGCATTACATCTTCGTTGACTTCATCAACACCATTAGTCTGTCGCCAGAGTTTAAATATCTCCATCTCCTTCATGTACCTGTCCGCAGACTTACTTGGAATTAACTTCAGCCTTGCTGCATCTGCTTTTTGCTTGATAATATGGTCTGAAGCTCTACGTACGTCCATTTGTCAATCAATTCGATCGAGCACAATTTTTTTTCAAAACAAAACTAAATAAACAAGTCCATGGATACCAGAGCCTAGCCATAGTCGACTTTCGCCATTGATGTATCATCAAAATCTCAAATTTTCCGGTTTTTGAAAATATTTAGGATAAAATAAAACGTGTTACAATAAACGTAACGTTATTTGGTTTTTACATTACTAGGGAATTTTAAAGCACTCGCTCCTTTCGTCGCTCGTCCTTCAAAAGTATTCCCTCGTAATGTAAAAACCTTCATAACGTTACTTATACTGTAAATTACTATTACTGTTTCTATAATTTTTTCTCGCACTTTTATTTCTTTATCAATTTCTATATTCACGTACATCGATTTGGTTTTGTTTTCGTTAATTTTGAGCCCTACTTTGCCAGCTTCGTTCACCACACGGTCTACTTTCGCTTGCATGTGCTTTTCTCGATGCGCAAGAAGGCATATATCGTCTGCGAAGTTCAAGTCTTCTAAACTTTCCGTGAGATCCAGCTGATGCCCCTTTTCCCATCTTTTGTTGTATTTCTCATCACTTCATATCTAGTACCACTGAAAACAGTAGTGGCGACAGTGGGCATCCTTGCTTGACCCCTGTTGCTGTTTCAAATTCTTCTGATAATTTTGCGGCATGTCTGACTGGATTTAT
This sequence comes from Pycnomerus fuliginosus, assembly GCA_963924575.1. Lineage (NCBI taxonomy): Eukaryota > Metazoa > Arthropoda > Insecta > Coleoptera > Zopheridae > Pycnomerus > Pycnomerus fuliginosus. The sequence continues at coordinate 7,821,566 of OZ004624.1, read as the reverse complement.
ATCCATTATAACCTTCTTTGATTAAGTTATATTAGCTTCTGTGGTATGCCCCTGTTCCTTAATATTCCCCATATGCAGTCCCTATTTATGGAATCAAAAAGCTTTTTCAAAGTCTATAAACAACAGGCACAAGGGAGAGTTATACTCGGTTGATTGTTCCATAATTATTCTCAGTGTGTTTATCATGTCTATACAGGATCGGCCTGGTCTGAATCCATTTTGTTCTCGTCGCAACCCTTTGTCTAGTGCATTGGTGACCCTTTTTAGCAAAATCCGGCAGAATATTTTATAAACCATGCTGAGTAAGGTTATCCCTCTCCAATTGTCGCATTTCTTTAGGTCGCCTTTTTTCGTATGTACTTTAACGATTACACCTGTTTTCCAGTCTTCCGGCAACTCTTCCTCCTCCCCAAATTTTTATGAATAATGGCAAGAGCATTTCTGCTATTGTTTGGACGTCTGATTTGAGTAATTCGCTGGGTATCTGATCAATCCCTGGGGTTTTGCCACTTTTCATGAGTGATATTGCCTCTATGAGTTCTTCAATTTCTGGTGGATCTATTTTTATGTTAAGTTCGGGTACATGTTCTATTTCACTTATTTGTTCTATACCATCCCTTTTTACATTTAATACTTCTTTGAAGTGTTCTCTGTCCACCTTTTCAGTTGGTCTTCTATCGTGGTTAACACTTTCCCCTCTTTGTCCCTTATGATACTGCTGCTTGTTCTTCTAGTGTTGCTGATTTTTCTGATTTTCTCGTAGAGTGTTTTATTATCTCCTATCACCGCTGCTCTTTGAGCCTCTTCTGCTATATTTTCCAAGTATACCCGTTTGTCTTTTTTGACGCTGTTTTTGATTTCCTTAGCAACTACTCGGTATTTTCTTTGTATTTCTTTTTTTGTTTCCTCATTTAGTGTGTTCAGACCTTTTCGTTTTAGTTTTTTCCTTTCTTCTATCTTGCTCCAGGTTTCCTCACTCATCCATATTTCTTTCGTTTTTCGTGTTGTTCCTAGCACTTTCTTGCCTGTTGTCCCGAATACTTCTTTGCATTTTTCCCACGTCCTCTGTATAGAGTCGTTGTAGTTTATATCTTTTGCTTTTTTTGTCTGGTTTCGATATTATTCAGTTTGTTTGTATCATATTTTTGTTGCCTCTTTGTTTGACTTGGTTTATCTTCCTTTCTAAAATTCAATCGTAGTTTGGCTGTCAGTAGATGATGGTCTGACCCAATGTCCGCTCCTCTTCTGTTCCGTGTATCCAGCAACCTTTTACTGTCTTTCTGTCCTATGCCTATGCATATATGGTCTATCTGGTTTTCGGTCTTTCCATCGGGGGAAACCCATGTTACTTTATGACAGTTTTTATGTGCGAAGAGAGTTCCTCCTATTCTAAGTTGGTATGCACCACACAGTTCCAATAGTAGTTCCCCATTTTCATTTCTATCTCCCATGCCCTGCTTCCCCATTATCTCTTCAAACCCATCATTGTCTGCGCCAATTTTTGCATTCATATCTCCCATTCAGATCAGCATATCTTCTTTGCGAATGTTTTTCATCACGCTGTTTAGTTTGTCGTAGTATTTCTCTTTGTCCTCATACTCTGCTACTTCTGTCGGTGCATAACCTTGTAGGTATTATTGTTATTCTCCTTTTTGTTCCTGTGTTTATTCTCATTGTAATAATTCTATCGTCGATTAGCTTCCAGTCTATCATTGCTTCGCTTGTTCTTTCATTCTTAACTTTAGTCCAGTTTAAAAATTTACAAGAATTAATATTTTAACCTCCCCAACCCCATCAAAATTTAAAAAAATGGGAGGTTACTGCAATCACTAAAATTTTCGAAATGGAGATAAGACCGAATCTATACGTTTTGAGGTCTCAGGAACCCAGAAAAGTAGTTTTTAAAATCTGTCTGTATGTATGTACGTACGTACGTGCGTTTGTAAATGCTCTACAGCCCAAACTACTGGAGCGATTTGGCTGAAATTTGGTACATAGGCATCTCATAGCCTAACTTAGATCTGAAAAGCTTTTGGAGCCAATCGTGCAACCGGAAATGCCATTTTGACACATCAACTTTTAAATTTTAGATGTAAACCCTCATTTTTCACATCACCAAATTCTGCGTCTAAAAATGTATTCATTCTTAGTGCCCTTTTCACCAAAAATTTAAAAAAAATTAATTTTTATCGGACTTTAAAATCGCGGTACAGCCCAAGCCCCTCAACCGATTTATCTGAAATTTTGCACATGGGGATTGTATTACACGTCGAAGAGTTGAACAAATTTTGGATTCAATCGGCCCACGGAAAGTTTTGGAACACCAATTTCCAAATTTAAAATTGTTCTCTCATTTAACCATTAAAAAAAAGTTTTTGAAAAATTTACTGTCACCATCAGAAAGGTCTTCAAATTCTGGTTTTAAATAAGACAAAATTAATTCGCATTGTTTGGTTCAAAAAATCGAAATTTTATAATAACACTAAAAATACATTATAGCCCAAATTACTGAATCGATTTGACTGAAATTTGGTACATAAAGATTGGGTGACCCGTTGAAGACCTGAAGGGCTTTTGGAAGCAATTCGTCCAAAGGAAGTGTCATTTAAGCATATAAACTTAAAATTTTAAATACATGGCCTCCTTTTTTATGTCACCATTAGAAAGACGATCAAAATCTGGTTCTAAAAATGCATTCACAGTATATGCCATTTCAGTGGAAAATAGAGAAAAAATTCTTTCTCATTAAAAAGGAGCGGGCTGACAGTGGATGACATAAAGTGGCAGTTATTGTCAAACAGGTGCCAAAAGATTAACCTTAAAAGGAATATATTGTCAAATGTGATGGGTGATGTTCGAGGTGATGTCGGTATTTGTCAGAAAATTGCGAAATTACTCACAGACGATAAGGATTAAAAAAATGGTGTCGTATCATCTCATCCCAATAACCAACTCATCCCAGGTGACAACTCATCCCAGACCAACTCATCCCAAACCAACTCATCCCAGACCAACTCATCCCAAACCAAGTCATCCCAAAAGACAACTCATCCCAGAACGCAACTCATCCCAGACCAAGTCATCCCAACGGACAACTCATCCCAACAGACAACTCATCCCAGCAGACAACTCCAGCAGACAACTCATCCCAGATCAAAATATCGGTTTGCAGTGGGAGAAGCTAGGGCAGTTCAGGTCTATGTCAGGTCAGGTTTTTTTTTAATAACATTTTCTCTCAAATTCTGCCCGTCCAAAGTTCCACGCGAGCAAAGCGTCAAAATATCGGTTTGCAGTGCGAGAAGCTAGGGCAGTTCAGGTCTATGTCAGGTCAGGTTTTTTTTTTAATAACATTCTCTCTCAAATTTTGCTCGTCCAAAGATCCACGCGAGCAAAGCGTCAAAATATCGGTTTGCAGTGCGAGAAGCTAGGGCAGTTCAGGTCTATGTCAGGTCAGGTTTTTTTTTTAATAACATTCTCTCTCAAATTTTGCTCGTCCAAAGTTCCACGCGAGCAAAGCGTCAAAATATCGGTTTGCAGTGCGAGAAGCTAGGGCAGTTCAGGTCTATGTCAGGTCAGGTTTTTTTTTTTAATAACATTTTCTCTCAAATTCTGCCCGTCCAAAGTTCCACGCGAGCAAAGCGTCAAAATATCGGTTTGCAGTGCGAGAAGCTAGGGCAGTTCAGGTCTATGTCAGGTCAGGTTTTTTTTTTAATAACATTTTCTCTCAAATTCTGCCCGTCCAAAGTTCCACGCGAGCAAAGCGTCAAAATATCGGTTTGCAGTGCGAGAAGCTAGGGCAGTTCAGGTCTATGTCAGGTCAGGTTTTTTTTTTAATAACATTTTCTCTCAAATTTTGCTCGTCCAAAGTTCCACGCGAGCAAAGCGTCAAAATATCGCTTTGCTGTGCGAGAAGCTAGGGCAGTTCAGGTCTATGTCAGGTCAGGTTTTTTTTTTAATAACATTTTCTCTCAAATTTTGCCCGCCCAAAGGTTCACGCGAGCAAAGCGAGTAGGTACTCGTCGAAATATCGGTCTTGCAATGATGCGAGAAGCTAGGGCAGTTCAGGTCTATGTCAGGTCAGGTTTTTTTAATAACATTTTTTTTAAATTCTGCCCGTGGAAAGTACGACGCAAGCTTTCGGCGGAGCCGAAAGCGAGTACTCTTCGAAATATCGGTTGGTCTGGGATGAGTTGGTTTGGGATGAGTTGTCTGTTGGGATGAGTTGTCGGTTGGGATGAGTCGTCTGTTGGGATGACTTGGTCTGGGATGAGTTGCGTTCTGGGATGAGTTGTCTTTTGGGATGAGTTGGTTTGGGATGAGTTCGTCTGGGATGAGTTGGTCTGGGATGAGTTAGTTTGGGATGAGTTGATCTGGGATGAGTTGGTCTGGGATGAGTTGTCAGATGGGATGAGTTGGTCATTGGGATGAGATGATACTAACCCTAAAAAAATTCTGTTGAATTGGCTACTATCTACACAGAATACAAAGATCCACGCGATGGGGAGGTTCCAGCCGCTTCTCTGCTGCATTTTTTTGTATCATTTATATTCATTATTCTAATAATTATATAAAATTTTCTATTACCGCGTTTCCATTTTATTTGTATTGTCATTAAATTTATTGAATCCCGAAATCCCGAAAGTTCCAATCCCGTGCGGGATTCTAAACCCGAAATCCCGAAAAGTCCAATCCCGTCCGGGATTGCCATCCCTAGATAGCACCAGATCTCCACGTTTTGAGGTCTCATTAACCCAAAAAAGCGGTTTTCAAAACGTGTCTGTGTGTGTACATACGTATGTACACGGACACATTTTAAAATCACTTTTTTGAATTCCTGAGACCTCAAAACGTGAAGATCTGGTGTATTATCTCGAATTCAAAAATTTTAGTGATTGCAGTATCCTCTCTTTTTTTTAAGTGGTGAAGTGGAGTGGGGAGGTTAATTATTATTATTATTATTAATTAACACACGCGGGGTGGATTCAGCGGTTGCACAAAATGTGGGTTGATGTATATTTTAGTTTTAATGGAAGATCGCTGATAGTTAACAGAAACAATCTTTGTTCGAAAAAATATTTTGTCCGAGTTTATAAATCTTATAACTTCATCAAAACCGACACTTTTCAATTACCAGTCCAGACTCACGGGACCGCGACATCGAGACCTCGGGATTAAAATTTTTCCAACAAACCACAAGAGTTCCAACCAATAAAAACTTTTCCGATGATATGTGAACTATAAATTATTGTAACCGCAACAAAACCAACTTTGGTGCAGAGATTACGAAACTTAATCAATACTTCCACCTATCGAGAAGTTACAATTTCAATCGGGCAGTAATTACAACTTTACAGGCAGGAGAGTCGACTAGTCCTCGGAGGATCCAAATGTGGTTACTGGTTATATCATCCCCTATCGCACAAATAACTTCATTAACACCTAGTCATTGGGGATTTATCTCGGTCATAAAATAACTTTTAGCTGCAAAATATTTATTATCCTGCGATGCAAAAACTCTACCTACTCTGCGGCATTGTTTCATTTATTATCGAGTTGGAATATTTGAGAGGGAAAGAGATGATTAATAAGTCTTCGGCTCGTAATTAAAATAAAATGTAAATAAGTTAAGATTCTGCTTGAGATATAACGGGATACAATAAAGGAGGGATAAGCATTAATAATTTGCCGGAGAGAGCATAAATAAAATGCATTGAAAGCAGGTTCTTTATGAATGCCGTAATAAAGTAAAGGTGATCATAACAATATTTTTTATGATTATTGCGAGGTTACTGCTGAAGTGGACTTTTACGAAATATAAACCGTTTCATATTAAAAGATTAAGAGGGGGTTATGCTTGGAGTTTTATGTATGCAGCCGTTTATTCACTGATGAGTATTGTGAATGGTGCAACGTTATAGTGATTTTATAGGCATAAGGTTGGTATCATGTGCAATTTCCATTATTTTAATTGCCCACAATTTATAAAATGAGAAATACAACTGTAAATCGCATGTAATAACGAGTCCGTGGGACGAGTTCAATTCGGTAGGTACTTACCTTATTTTAGCTATGGAAGCATTTATTTGGTTGTTATCATCACTACCCCAGCGATTGAAGCTCATTTTATAATTTTTTTACTATAGAATAACGTAGATGAAATAATAAAAAATAATAAGCAAGTGCGAGTGAGAGAGGGAAAACTCAAAATGTAGAACACAAGAATTTGAAAAAGAATCATTCTGTTGCAAATTTTATTCTCTTTCAGTTTAGTCACGTTAAAAATTCACGTAGGATCAACGGTTTTCGCCAGATAAAGGAGAAACGTCAGAAGATTGGGGCTAACGCACACGCAGGATTTGTCAGGTCAGGTCAGGTCAGGTTGGTATGTTAAACAGTGCATAAAGTAGAACACTTCAAAGCAAAAAATCGTTACTTCCATATCCCCACTCCAAAGAGAACTGTCACATTTGACATTTGCTCGTAGGACAACCATTGCATTCATTTTACGTGGGGCTAAGGTGGTTTTTAATAAAATTCTAATTATTTATGTGATAAATCGCCCTATTCCAATTCATTTCGAGGTGCCAAGTTGTTTCTGGAAGATTTGCGACAGCTTTTGACTGCCAGAAAGTTTTAAAATTTAAATTTTATTGGGTTATAGCTTATGGCATAATTGAGGTTATGACAAAAGCAAGTAATTTATTGATAATATTGCATAACATCTAACATAAATTGATTGATAGTGCCCTCATTTTGTGCAGTGGTAGGCTGCTCCCATAGGGGCATGCGAATTCTAGATAAAAGTTTCTTTAATTTGCCATATAAGAAATAGCGAAGTAAGGCCCGGTTTTTCCATCTTCGATAACCTCCGGTTTACCTAACCAACAGTTTGTTGCATAGCAACGAGTGTTCTGATTGGCAGTATCCTAGCAACTAACCGCAGGTTTGGTAAACTGGAGGTTATCGAAGATGGAAAAACCGGGCCTAAGTAGCATATATGCCTGTTATGATGCATCTTAAGGTTAGTTAGATTAAGGAACACTGTGTTCAACCCATAACATCTGTAGAAATAGCTATTGTCACTAACTGCACACTGTGTGTGTGTGATGTAGTTACTCTATCTATATCTGTATATGTAACAGCACCACAAACATTTTTTCCGTTGGCAAACTAAACAAACTTTTGTCTACATTTCGCATGCCCCTTGGCATGCAGGGTGCCACTACACAAAAGGAGGGCACTATCGTTCAATTTATGTTAGATATTATGCAATATTATCAATAATTACTTACTTTCGTCATAACCTCAAATATGCCATAACCCAATCAAATTTAAATTTTAAAACTTTCTGGCAGTCAAACGCTGTTGCAAATCTCCCAGGAACAACTTTGGCACTCAAAATGCATTGGAATATGGCGATTTATCAATTAAATTATTAGAATTTTATTAAAAACCACCTTACCCCCACGTAAAATGAATGGAATGGTTGTCCTAAGAGCAAATGTCAAATATGACAGTTCTCATTGGAGTGGGGATATGGAAATAAGGAATACAACTGGACTATAATTTGTACCTACATTTATAGCCAAAAAATTTTACAGTAATCTATTTACTCATATTGCGTGAAATAAAGTAATTTTGTAGTGCTGTTAGTAGATAATGATGGTCTTGAAATGTTAAGAATTCAGAAAAAAAATTAAAATGAAAGACGTTAAATTTTAATTCAAAATATAGCAAAAATTATAAAGTGCAATTTTTAAAAACTCCATAAATAAGTTTGATTTTAATCACTGCAAAGCCTCAAAAAGGCTAAAATTAACGAAATGGACACAAATATGAAAGACTTCTTTTTGCACAATAAGTAAGTACCAGACAGATGCGTGAAATTGATGTTATAAAAAAGGGTGTCAAGTTATTGTCTAGGGAGACAAATATTTAACCTGCACAAAACAATAATGATCCGAAAAACATCAAAAATATCTGTAGGTAGTAAAACTTTCACGAAAAAAGGCTAAAGTTAATAGACATAACATAACAGACAATAATACAAATGTTTGGAAAGGTGAGCGTAAAATAATGCAACTTTTAAGTGCTGTTAACAAAAATAGTCTTAAAACCTTTTCTTAACTTAAAAAAAATGCAGCAGAGAAGCGGCTGGAACCTCCCCATCGCGTGGATCTTTGTATTCTGTGTAGATAGTAGTCAATTCAACAGAATTTGTCATCCACTGTCAGCCCGCTCCCTTTTAATGAGAAAGAATTTTTTCTCTATTTTCCACTGAAATGGCAGAAACTGCGAATACATTTTTAGAACCAGAATTTGATCGTCTTTCTAATGGCGACATAAAAAAGGAGGCCTTGCTTTAAAATTTAAAGTTGATATGCTTAAATGACACTTCCCGTGGACCAATTGCTTCCAAAAACCTTTCAGGTCTTTAACGGGTCACCCAATCTCCATGTAGCAAATTTCAGCCAAATCGATTCACTAATCTGGGCTATAATGTATCTTTAGTGGTACTACAAAATTTCGATTTTTTGACCCAAAGAGCACTAAATGCGAACGAATTTTGTCTTATTTAAAACCAGAATTTGAAGACCTTTCTGATTGTGACAATAAATCTTTCAAAAACTTGTTTTGGATGGTTAAATGAGTGAATAATTTTAAAGTTGGAAATTGGTGTGCCAAAACGGCACTTTCCGTGGGCCGATTGAATCCAAAATTTGTTCAGCTCTTCGACGTGCAATACAATGTCTATGTGCAAAATTTCAGCCAAATCGGTTCAGGGGCTTGGGCTGTACCGCGATTTAAAAGTCCGCTAAAAATCATTTTTTTTTAAATTTTTGGTCAAAAGGGCACTAAGAATGAATGCATTTTTAGAAGCAGAATTTGAAGGCCTTTCCTATCGTGACGTGAAAAATGGGGGTTTGCATTTAAAATTTAAAAGTTGATGTGCCAAAATGGCATTTCTAGTTGCACGATTGGCTCCAAAAGCTTTTCAGATCTAAGTTGGGTTATGAGATGCCTACGCACCAAATTTCAGACAAATCGGTCTAGTAGTTTTGGCTGTGGCGTGTTTACAAACGTACGTACGTACGTACGTACGTACATACGTACGTACACACACACAGACACATTTTGAAAACCGCTTTTTTGGGTTCCTGAGACCTCAAAACGTGAAGATCTGGTGCTATCTCGAATTCGAAAATTTTAGTGATTGCAGTAACCTCCCATTTTTTTAAAATTTTGTTGGAGTTGGGGAGGTTAATAACAAAAGAAAAGAAAAACACAAAATGGTCTTGAAAAATTAAGAATTCGGAAAGAGAATCAAATTGAAAACATCAATTTATCGAAAGCTGTTATTTTTAAAAAGCTTAAAAATTTATATTAATCACTAAACCTTCTCAATGGGTCTAAAATTCGCGAAATCGACTCAAATCAAAGATACATTTTTAGCAAAATGCCAGAAAGGGGCCCAAATTGACATTACAAAAATTTTGACTTAACAATAGCTGAAAATTAATTTCAAGAAAGGCTCGAGTGTTAAATTATGAACAGAGGGGAAAATAATGGCAAAATATTCAAAAGTGCACTAAAATCTACGTAGGTATAACATAACAGAAGATTACTAAAAGAGAAAAGATAAATGTTCTAAATCAGTAGTAAAACTTTCACGAAATAGGGCCAGAGTTGGCACAAGTCTTGAAACGTTCGGAATCTTGAAAATTTTGGTTCGTAAAGGTATAAAAATTAGTTCCAAAAATTGTTTGGGTTCTAAGTTATGATATAAGTGCATTTTGTTTATAGTATTAGTGCTGTTACGAAAATCGAGAAATTACAAAATAATGATTACCTATTTAAGACGCAAATGTAAAAAGTAGGTACTTTTCTAGTACATGAGTGGCTCGTTTAAAAGGCGCGAATGCACACGTGTCTTACAAAATTTTGTCTACTATTTGGGTTTTTGACACAAATTACGTAATTTTTTAAATGATTAATATTTGACTTTTTAAATTTTGTGTAGCTATGGTAGATCTTTTGACAGTTTTGTGCAATAAAATTTTTATTGCAGAGTTCACTAAAGTGGCAACGAAAACTAGTTCAAAAAGTACCAAAAGTGCCAACTTTGTTAACAATCGTAGAATAAGTTCACATTATAGTCCTCAATTTCAAAAAACTAAAATTTCCATGAATGTTTTTATTTTCAAAGGTCATTATAACAATTACTTATTAGACAGAGTTGACAAGATAAAAGCGTCATAGCTGCGACATCATTCTAAGCGGCATTTAAATAATACTTTATACGTCTGCGGAATATAAAATAATGGCTGGTATTAATAATTAATAAACAGTAAAAAAGCTTTTGATTATAATTATATACTTTTCTTTTGCAAGAAAAACTTATATATTTTTTCTTTATTAATTACCTACAGTTTAAGCATTTTGTAACACTTTATTAATATCACCCATTGTTACGTTTATTTTTACTGCAAAGTTTCGTGGAACAGACATTATGTATGTTCAAAATTTGTGGTTTTTTCGTTTGAAAATAAAATATTTTACGTACTTGTAAAAATGTTTACCTTAAGTAGGTACAAAACGAGGTACAAAAGCAATAAGTATTATTCCAAAAACAAAAATGCAAATCTTCCAGGTACAGTTGTTACTTTAAATTTTTGTAGAAGACATTCACAGAATAAAAAACAATTGAAATAATATTACATCGTTGTGTGTTTTTATGAAATTTTGGATTTTTTGTCCTTTTTAATTTCTGTTTAAAGCCTTCCTTATTCTATCTTACATTGTCTTGGTCATAGTACGGTTTTTAACTTTTTAATATAGTTATTTACGGAAGTACGGAAGTAATCCATGAGTCACATAAAGTTATTGACTCCAGATAAACTATATTTTCTAATAAGTTAAGAAATATGCTGATGACACTGGAGTAGAAAATATGCCGTCTGCAGCATATTCTTTACCATAGGTTCTGATTGATTGATTTAAAAATTTTTAGATCTAATGCATTGTTATTATTAGAGACCCGATTTTAGGATTTTTGACTATTTGTGGGCACCTTGCCGAGACTCAAAATAAGTACATTTTGAGAAAAATGAAGTCATTTGACACCTATTTTATTGCCTAAAATGCCTATTATAACATTTTACGACCTAAACGACTAATTTCGGAATAATCCATCGACATCAGTCTAGACTAGCAATTCCTGTTAGTACTTCAGATAAAAATTGTTACCAAAATCGACAGTTTGTTGATAATTAAACAGACTGAAAGCACAAACGAAACCAATTTCACAAAATATCACCGGATATCGAAATCCGAAATAGCCATAAGAGCCTCGGTCAATTAAAGCAAAGGAATCGAATCTGCCAGCAGCAGCAACCACCCCGACTATGACGGAATTCGCGACACGCTTTGACTGCTTTGAGACGAAATCAATGAAAGAACAATGGCAGAGGAATTTCTGGATGACGAGAAGAGTGAAAAGCACATCGGAAATTGGGACCTGATTTCACGCCCGGCGCCCACGAAGACCGCGGAATATATATGAGAAAATCACGAACCCTCTAAAAGGACGCACAAAGAGAAACGGAAACCGGGACTTAATATATTTGGAATTGGACTGACTGACGCAGAGAAGGATTAAGTTCGGAAATTCGCTGGAAATTATGATTTATAAAAAAAAAGGCGGTCTCGGAGACGGCAGGAACTTCTACGCCGCACTGCATTGGATTAATAACAGCAGCATTTATTAAAATTTTTAAATATTTAAAATATGAAAGTTGCTATGCCAAAAGGGCACTTCGGGTTGACTGATCGGCTTCAAAATCTAATCAGCTCCTCTCCCGCACAGACAACAAAATAAATTGCCACTAAAATGACATTTTTCGAAAAAATGGCACTAAGGTTTTCGGCTTGAAAAAAAATCAGTTATCAAATCCGGTAATAAAAATGTACATTTATGCATAGTTTTTTTTCACGGCACCATTTTTTGGTCAAAAGGGCCCAAGTATGAATACATTTTTAGAAGCAGAATTTGAAGAGCATTCATATGGTAATGCGAAAAATGGGGGTTTGCATTTAAATTTTTAAAGTTGATGTGCCAAAAAGGCACTTTCCGTGAGCCGGTGTAGCCCAGATTCTAATCAGCACCTACAAATCTCCCACTGAATATGTGTGCCAAATTTCATCAAAATCAGTTCAGTAGTTTCGGCTGTAGCGTGTCCACAGACACACGGACAGACACACGGACAGACACACGGACAGACACACGGACAGACACACGGACAGACACACGGACAGACACACAGACACACATTTTTCAAAAATAGGTTTTTTGGGTTCCTGGGACCCCGAAACGTAAAGATTTGATGTCAGTTCAATTTCGAATTTTTGATCGATTTTATATACTGCTCCGCCTTGAGCGTAGAAGTTAAAATATTAAAGTACTAAGTTGAAGAAGATTATGAGAGGATACAGTTTTTGTTCGCTGACAACACTTGAAGCTCAGCTGTCGCTCAAGTAGTTGCCTACATATTGGGCAAGTTCGAGGAGATAAGTTTGGAAGGGGGGAAGGAAGTTAGGGATTCATTTGTCTTTGTTAAAAAAGTTGTGTAGGAGTTGTTTACTTCTGAGCTTGAAAAAATGAGGAAAACTCCACTTAAGGAAGTTGACTTCTTGGCTTTACTGTATATTTTAATTAATATACTTACGTATGCAAGGCGAATTGCTACTTTGTATAAGTATTTTGTAAGCTACATGAATGCTTTATCATTTTTTATTTCAAAATTTAATGAAAAAGATACAACTATTTACAACAGTGGGTAGACCTTGACTTCCTTGACGATGAGCTCGAAAGACAAGATATTTTGTTTCTTTTTTACAAAAAGTCTTATTTAAGCAATTTCAAAAGACAAAAAAAATATTAAAAAAGAGTGATGAAATAGTTACGATTTATCTTTAAAAGAAGTAGTAGGTACTTTTTTGTCAATCTGCAAACAATTAAGTTTTCTGATTCCTGATTGCATATGAAAATTAAGACGAGAGGTGGTTCACTGCTCGAAATATGTGTGCACTTTAGTCCGAAAAACTTGAAGCACCTCCAAGTACCTACTCGATCAAAGTACTTGTCGAAACATTCGAATAAGTACTCGAAATAAATGTCGAAGTTTTGATTCAAAAACTCGAAATATTTCAGAACGTTATTCAGAAAAAGATTTTGAAGTTATTTTGGAAGAGAAAAACATTAGCTTTCATCCTTCACTAATTTCATTCTGATTGGTACACAAATCATTGAATTCCAGCCAATCAAAAAGTGACATTGACCAAAATGGCATAAAAATTGATTAGTGGCGCCATCTGGGAAATGGAAGTAAACTTTAAGAACCTTATCTTTTGACTGCGACTGCGCCCTAGGTATACAAAAGTGATGAAAATCAACCCAAAAATAAATTGTTCGCTTTTTTTGAGACATCTCTTATTACGATAACAGTAATTTACATCTCAAGATCATCTTGATGCACGTGGGCTCCAACATGGCGACATTCAGATTTTCAAATCAGCGAACGCTGACGAGATCAACACTTATGAAGGGTTTGATGCAGCTTACGGTTTTAGGCAACTTTACATACACTTTTTACGGAAACTTGACTACAGGCTTTATTGTTTTACGATACGATCTGAAATTTTTGTGGCATATCCAGAATTACATTCTGCGCAACGTGAGGTCAATTGCTTTATAAAGAAACACCAACTTACCAAGACAAAAATTAATTTAATGTTCTGACATTGGAATCCATTTGTAAATTATGCTGCCTACACTCAGAAATTTGGCATTTAAATTTTGTCCGTTAGTTCAGCCTCTGCAATGCAGATGACAGTGCCCAAATTGTAATTTATTTAATTTATCTTGAAATATAAATGTCAACTCGCCATTTAATTAGATTTCCGCTCAATAAATATCTTGGAAGAAATAATTTGAGGTGCACGTTTTCGAAATTTTGTTGTTGCTGTTTCTTGAGATCAACATCTGCAAACAACGAAAGATATAAACCGTAGCTGAGCGACGAGAGTTTGCTTTTCTCCCATTCTTCGACTTTCGCATATGGGTTCAAATCTGGAAAATGTACCTATAATTTTTTTGTTTTTTTTATTCTCCAAATCATTATTTAGTATTGACGAGAATTATCGCACTTAAATTAAAGAGAAAGGCATATTATTAAACAATGGGGATAAATAACTGCAATATATTTTATTTTCTCAAGGGGTGCGGCGGTGCAGTGGCGGCTTTCCTCAGGCGGCACGTAAGAATAAGATCAAACAGTAAGACTATTATGCCACATCATAATGTGATATTATGCCATAAATAATTTTTCGTCTAATGATGGCCGGGAGGGAGGCAGACGGGGTGGTTCAAAATGTGATTTTAGGCGAACTAACCCAAAAAAATTTAGAAAAATTTCTTTAAGAATCGGGGGTGCACTATCACTAGAAACACCCCACTACACCGAAACACTTGTTTTTCACTGCTGACGCGTTTCGAACACAATGTGCTCATTATCAAAGCTTCTAGGTGCTTCTAGTGATAGTGCATTTTTCCACCGAAGTTGTCCAGTGTTTCCATAGTGAATCGGGGGTGGTTTAAATTTTCGCCACTTTGCAGTACCCGACTCTGACGCCCTGTATATCAAATAAGGGGGACCTGCTTAAAACGCGGAACATGTCATGTCGTAGCCAATGAAATGGGCTTTCCGTTGAAAAAAGGCTCGTTCAAATCGATCAACTCTTTGAGGAGTTACGGCATTTTAAATTCGACTCAAATTTCCGGGTGGACCAATTGAATTGTTGGGCAGTTTATTTATATTCAATCTTGTAAGAACACTTTATTATACCTCCACGCTAAAAATCAAAGTTTAGTGTCGCCCAGATCCTGATTTTCAATTTATTTCCTGGGCTACTATCGTATAGGATCCTTTAGCGTTTGAATCTAAATGATTTCAAATTATTATAACGAAGAAAAACGAAATTATACGCAAATTGTGCCAAATTAGCACTTAGGGGGTTAAAAGATCGTAAAGGGGGGCGAAAAATCAAAGGGAATGAAAATTAATCGTAATTAAGCAGAATTACAGTAAATGACCCGAAATAAGCCAATTATGCAAATTTGGCTTTTGGGGGTGTCAAATTACAGGGCTTCATGAAAGTTTCAACCCCTAAAATCCAACCCCCTATTTCGCCACCCCCACATGCTTTAAAGAGACTTGTATTTTCAATTTGACCACCCAGATCCATTTCGTTGAAAAATTGCGGCGATTTATAGATTTATGTTTTCAACCCGCCCTCATGATTTCATCCCTTTATGGTTTACATGGATGAGTTTATTTCTCCGGTGTTATACAGGGTGTTCGCGAAACATGTAGCAGAATTCCTACCGTAGGTTCCTTGCAAAAAAATAAGTTGAAAAGTTCCTATGAAGATTTGTCCGATATCGCCTCCTAAGGGTGCTAGGTCTTATCGTAGGAGGAGGATGGGAACCAGTTTATTTTTAATATTTCGGAAACGGCTTAATCTACGATATTGCAATTTGGTACATCGACTTAGGTACTTAAGGGTGTATCATGTACAAAATTTCATTAAAATTGATGGAGGGGAACATTCAGTTACCGACACCTGCAATTGGTATTTTCAATGCAAAACCTACATAAGCAGTTCTTGAAACATTATTCACTGATATTTAGAAGTAAAATTTCATAAGAAAACTTTTATTGCTCTTGCAAAATTTCAAGAAAATCCATCGATTTCACGCATTCAACAAAAATTTGTACTATTGCATCATGCGCGCCTTGTAATTTTTGGACCACGAAGTCGCCTATGCAAACCTAGCTCCCTTAGGAGGCGATATCGGACACATGTTCATAGGAACATTTTAACTTATTTTTATGTAACGAACCCACGGTAGGAGTTCTGTTCCATGTTTCGCTAGTTTGCATAGGCGACTTTGTGAAACTGATCCAAAAATAACAAGTCGCGCGACACATTTTTGTTGATTACACAAAATCGATGGATTATTTTGAAATTTTGCAAGGACAATAAAAGTTTTCTTATAAAATTTTACTTTTAAAACGCAGTAAATGATTTTTTGGCCTCCTGACATCTAGATGACAGTTTTACACACTACTGACGTACACGGTAACTTCGAGTTTACGGTTACGTCATCACTTTACAACACCCCGGTGCGGTAAAATTTCGAAAAAACACTGGCTCACAGGCAAACTCAAAAATTAAAGTAACGCTCCAACAATAAATCTCATTTATAGAGATTTCACTTTACTTAACTTTTGAATTGATTAAAATCGTTTAAATATTTAAAATTTAGGTTTTTATTTCAATTTCCGGTACGCCATCTTTCGCCAGTTGACATTATTTTGACCTTTGGCATGTACCTTTTTACCATCTTATTGCGAACAGCTGTAGAAGTTAGACAGAAGACACACTTTGTGCCACCTCCCTTAATTCTGGTGGTGTGCACAAAAATCACTTTCACTATCAGACATTTTGAAATCTAAATAATTTGACATATGTTATCAGTGGCCACTTTGATCGGTGGTAATTACTGTGTTCGCATTTAAACGCCAAAATTCTCAAAATATTGCAACTTACTGCGTCGCGTCGGCCAAAAAGTTCAATACTAATCTCGTGCGGTAAGCATTTTACAGCGTTCGGTTAATTAAAGCACTCCGCTGCGCGTCGTGCTTCAAAAAAACCTCGCGCTGTAAAATGAAATTTACCGCACTAATATTGTAAATAACTATTTCCAGGAACTACTTATGTAGGTTTTGCATTGAAAATACCAATTGCAGGTGTCGGTAACTGTATGTTCCCCTCCATCAATTTTAATGAAATTTTGTACATGACACACTCTTAAGTACTTAAGTCGATGTACCAAATTGCAATATCGTAGATTAAGCCGTGTCCGAAATATTTAAAATAAACTGGTCCCCATCCTCCTCCTACGAGAAGACCTAGCACCCTTAGGAGGCGATATCGGACAAATCTTCATAGGAACTTTTCAACTTAATTTTATGTAAGGAACCTACGGTAGGAGTTCTGCTACATGTTTCGCGAACACCCTGTATAAGTGCTTGCTGATTTACTGACTTCGGTTGTTCATAGATAAATCAATAGGATCTCAGAAAAAGTAAAAAAATGTATTTATCCGCTAGCTAACGGTTAGGGGTTATTAGTGGCCTAGGTTTTGGTTTTAAATTGAAGACTCATAAGACTTTTTTTAATGGTTTACCGAAACCTATCGAACCCCCGTAATTTTATGCCACCATTTAGGTACTTGAAGAAATTTCCAATTTGAACCCTTAAATTTCATCCCCTTTGTGAAATCTCAGCGAAATTTTGTCCATCCGTCTACAATGTCACTGCACTGGAAATTACCACACCAAATTCTGCCTTGATATGCTGAGTAGTTTTTGAGTTCTTGTATTTTTGTGCTTCTACATCTACATGTTAAGGGTTGTAGCGCCTTTAAGGGTGGCTTTTCGCAAAATATGAATGACCCCTTTATTAATGGAAAGCTATCGAACGACGCCAATATTGACTAATACTTATTAAGAGAAATTTCGAGTTGCAACCCCTAATTTTCATCCCATATGTCCGAGTTTGGAGAAAATGCATACCCCACAAGACTTCATCGAAATATGTGTGTGTTGGGTTTCAAATAGCTGCGTGCAACCCTTGCGGAGTTATTATATTTTTTTGTTGATTTCATCCCCCGAAATTGACACCCCTTCATCTTCAACAGACTTGAAAGTCGAACGTGCATACCAAGTTTCAGAAGGATGCCTCCACTTGTTCTCGAGTTATTGCAATTAATAGTTTTTCGGTTTTTCCCCCCAATTCCCACCCCCTAGGTCCGATATGGCTCAAGAGCAATCCTCGCCTTTCTTTTCGGGAGACAAAGCTGCATTCCAAATTTTAGCTCAATATCTCAATGCGTTCTCAAATTATGCGACGGACAGACTCGACGAGCGAGCGAATAATCAAAGACAAGAGTACATCCGCATTCTGCTACGGCACTAAAACGAAAACTTATCACTTATATCACTCTTATCAGGTTGCGTATTAATAAAGAGCGACTCCAAGTCCATACTCTAATTTTTGTGGATTTATGTTACGCCACCCTTATTAATTATTTATTATCCGACTCGCCTTTACGGAACGAAATTTCGTCAGAAAATCTCGGACCTCCCTCTTTCCGATCAATTCTATTTTTAGAAAGGCCGGCGCGGCATCATTGCTAATCGCAACCCCCATCCTGTGCCCCATCTATAACTAAGGTGCAAAATTAAGATCAGTTTTGTTCGCAACCTGCTCCAAGCGAATCCTCTGTTGCAAAACCGGCTTTTATGCCTCGCCTTAAGGCTGGCCCAATCTTCGTTCTGAAAACGCCGGCGTGGAGCCATACTAATTCTTAGTCCTAGAAGGCCACAGACAAGATGGAGAAGTGCCCGGGGTCTTAAATAATTGATGAAAGACGAAATTTTAGGATGAAACCAATTTCAAAGCAAACTTTTTTATAGTAATTTGTGTAGAGCCCTTTAAAGTTGATCATATTCGGGTCTTGTTATACTAAGAATATCAGTTTAAATCGAGATAATATTATAATCAACCTGTAGGCAATTTCATTGGGGATCCACTTCTGAAAAGAAAATGTTTCCCCGGTTTACAGTTTTTCAGAAGACTAAGAATCAGTCATTGCATGTCCAAACTGACAATCACCTTGTGTCCGCCGGATTTTATACAACCATAAGTGCAATAGTACCATTCCGATACCAAGAAAGCTTCAGGGGTTTTCTCGTCAGAGGCGCTGCAACCGTCATACAAAAGCCGCTATCGATATGCGTGCCATTATAAGGATTTTGTTACTCCAGTACAAGTGATAAAAATAAAAGCTTCTCGTTTTTTCTATTTCTAACGGTAGTGACAATGGCAAAAAAAATATTAGGTAACTGTAGGTTTATTTTATTAGATTTATTAGAAATAGGTAGGCAATCGAAGATGTGATTTTCAGTTCTTCTAAGGCCCACCCACCGGTGATGATCTTAGAGGTTTTTTATGAATTCCTCATAAAATTATTTTCGAGGTCAGTTTGTACTCGAGGTACGCGTTCGCAAATCACAAATGGAAAGTATACATTTACTCCTCTCGATATGGCTTGCCTCCTGAAATTCGAAATACTTGGAATTGTGTTTCTTAACAATCGCACGTTTGCTTTTCCAAAACAACTTACCTCAAATAGTCTAAAATTGACATCGTGGTCATGAAACCCTGTTCGATAACATGTGCTAAGATATGTTATAGCCTCAGGTCTTAGTGAGAAGCATTTAAATCTGAAATAGATATAGAATGTTTATAGGGAGTTCTCGTCTTAGGGCCACTTTTACCATGTCCGAGTTATGAAAATTCAAGGTTGGTTGTCACGACATTGACGGTCTCATCGGTTGTAGCATAAATTGGGCATGGTAAAAATAGCCGATATGGATATGTTTAGGTCCTAACTTAGATAAGTTAGGAGCTAAAATCCTAAAATTGCTTACGTATCAATAGAAGCCGCATATACTATCGCAATTGCTTCCGGTAAATGTCGTTGGTAAGAGAGTTGAGAATGGATATCAACACTTGATAAAAAGGCACCTTGAGTCGGGTGTGTCTAAAAAGTAAGTAAGACATAAAAGCCTTCTTGGGAAAAACAGTATCGTGTAATAAGTATTGCATTCTTGCAATGTTACCACTTATACAGGGTGGGTAATTTTTCGATGCTCACCATTGGGATCTCCTAAACGGTAAAAGATACGGTGTCGGTTAAATTACGGAAAAGTTGGGTTATTTGCTAATGATTAAGAACCTGAAGAGAATTTCCCGATATTTTGATTCGTTCTCGAGTTATCACAAAAAATCTGAAAATTGCCAATTTAAAGAAAAATTAATATCTTCCTAACGATTGATGTTGTTTGAATGAAACTTGGTACTTTTATATTCTTGACAGCTGTCAATTGAATAGTATCGACAAAAATTTTCTGGACCTTCTAGATTTTGAGTAAAGACAGTCAATAGCTTCTCAAAAATGTAACCAACATGGACGTTTTTCAAAAAATATGTGAAAGCTCGAGTCACACGACCGCAAGACGTATTTTATTACTGCTGAATTCGACTCTTTTCATATGCTATAAGAGATTGAAGAAATTGGCGAACTTTTTTGCAATTGTTCTTCATCTAAGTTTAGGCAGATTTTGAAAATTATTCCTACCAATTTTCAAACTCTGACATCTGTCAAAAAAGTTCATGTTGAGTAAATTTTTGAAAAGCCAATTTTTGTGTACATTTGATGGTGTCAAAATTCAATGTGGCGGCTATAAAAGAATCAAAAGTTGACTATCGTCATTCAAAATTTAGAGGACCTAGAAAATTTCTGTCGATACTATTCAATTGACAGCTGTCAAAAATATAAAAGTACCAAGTTTCATTTAAACAACATCAATCGTTAGGAAGATATTAATTTTTCTTTAAATTGGCAATTTTCAGACTTTTTGTGATAACTCGAGAACGAATCAAAATATCGGGAAATTCTCTTCAGGTTCTTAATCATTAGCAAATAACGCAACTTTTCCGTAATTTAACCGACACCGTATCTTTTACCGTGTAGGAGATCCCAATGGTGAGCATTGAAAAATTACCCACCCTGTATACCTATATATCTAATCTACCTTATAGGTAAATGGCTAAATACTCTGTTATTTGTATTCGATTTATGAAATACATAGATATAAATTTCTTACGTGTATCCAACCAATAGTTATTAAATCTTTTTTAAGACAAAAATTTAATATTTCGTCCTCATTTGTGGATTCGCACGTGTTTGCTGTTCCGATCTGCTTCGGGATCATTAAAAACTCTATTATGTATTTCCCCTCCTCCTTACAAAAAATTTTCTTTAATATAATAAATTACATGATTCTACTATTTGCAAAAAAATAATCTTGCCTATTTGTTTTCTTTGCTGTTATGCAAATCTACCTTCATTTTTTCTTCTAGATGTAGGTAGGCTAAATAAATTATCGAGGATATTATATATTATTATGTATAAAATATTGTAGCAAGAATTATTAATATACAAACAGTAGAGGAGCCGAGAGCAATAATTTTTTTACTTACGAGTTTTCCAAGCAAAACTCCACATGTCTCAATATTATTCAGAGTATTTGCAGTAGAAATATTTTTGAAACGAGACTGCAACAATTGAGGAACAACCACAGTTTTTAGTTGTTGGGGAAGACTACTTGAAACCGATGAAGTAGGTCTAAAAAAATATATTTTTAATTAAGAGAATCACATTATTAATGGATTTGCTTACGTAATATGTGGATCTTTATTGGTTTTCTGCTCTTGTTTCTTCTTTTCGCCTGTTTTATTTTTTTTTAAAAGCTTCTTCGCATTTTTTTCCTCAACGGCTTTCAAAATATGCGGTGGATTATAGACCTCTTCGTCTCTTAAAATCCTACGTCTAACAATTTCTTGAAGGACACATTGATCATAAAAAAGTTTGAGAGCGGGATACCAAATACTTTTCCATTTCTCTACATCTTTTTCTATTATTTCAACGATAAGATCTGTCTGATCATTTATATATACAACGAAATAACAGAATTGGCGTCCTGTTATATTCAATTGCCCTTGTACTTGGAAATAATAATTGTGATTTCTCTTTAATCGAAATGAATTGTTGATGTCTTTTTCTAAGCATATATCCATCTTCCTTTGGATAGCTTCATCAACCGAAATTCCCAGCTTATTTATGGAGTATAAACATTTAACTTCGACCAAAAAGTTATCACCTACAAGTCCTGCAAATAATGATGCTGTTAATTTACAGTTCGAAAGTTTCTCGTTCAAAAATGTTTCTTTGACTTTACACTCTTGCTAGCCCCAAAAACTGATCTATTTGCTAAAATGCCAAATATACTCTAAATATGTAGATCAACCTTTGTTGTTTTACATTCTTTGTCTTGTAGGGTATACCTATACGCACCGTCTGGGGAAGCACCTAAGCATCCATCTTCCAAACAAATAAAGAAGCCTGATTGTTCCACAACAACGTTATACTGCTGTTCAAATCTTTTTATAGCAACTTTTTCGTTATGTTTTCCGTAGCTAGTACTAGGACTGTAAAATGGTTTGCGATATAGCAAGTCATAGACTAAAGCATTACATAATGTATGGGGGAGTCTTTTGATAACTCTTCCAAAGAAGGAAGCTGTTAATCTTTCTTTGCGTTCCAAAATAAACACATCAGAAAAAAATTGCTGTTTAGAGTTTTTTTCTATAAGATCACGTTCCTCCAAAGTTACCTAAAAGAATTTATATTTTTTATATCAATTGGGAAAACCCAGAGCCATTTGCATAAATTTGGTGTAACTACTTTGCAACAAAAGAGCTCTGATTGATTGCTTCTTAGCAACTGTGCAAGTGGCTCGAGTCTTACGTTTCATAAGTCTTACATCGCAATCCGAACCTAAATCAATAAGGCAACACCTACTTGTAATTTTTGTCTGATTCTTCTACATTCTTCTTCGATAACATCTTCTGACGGCTCTGGTTGTATAGCGTGTGGTCCATAATCCTTATCATGCTTCTTTTTAGTTTTCTCAGATGTATTTTTATTGGATTTTATTGGATTAGTGTATTGTAATGATCGCTTTGATTTCATCTCCTTCTGTCGCATTTTGCGACGAATGTACCTTTTAAAAGTCTTCCCTGGACTAATTTCAGTCGCTATCTTCCAAGGATCACGATGCCATTCAAAACTCTTGTTATATCGTAGACCAGCCAGATACATTCTTCTTGTATACGATCCTCTAGTTGATAAATTTACTCGTTTACCTGCTATAAATCGAGCGGCTGTACTCATAAACGTTTCTACACAATTCGTAGTAACGTTTCCTACTAATTGGGAAGCTTTTCTTAACAAGGTTTCTAGTGCAGCTAAAAAATAATAATTTAGCGATAATGGTAATGTGTTTTTCTTCGTGAAACATACTATATATATGATTGTATAAACCTGACTGCTTAATTGCTTTAATATTCTCATTATCTTCTTGGCCAACTTCCTTACAGTAATAATCTTTGCAGATTTTGTGATGGCCAAATACATGTAAAGGTCCATTACGTAAGTCTTCCCTTAAAATTTGTTCATCATTGGTTTGTGCTCGATGATATATGGCTTTTTGTGCAACTTTTTGCAGTTCATCAATAATTTTTTTGGTGAGTTGCTTACGCGCAGATGAATTAACTTTTGTATCCTTTTTAATATTGTGTAGATTTTTGCCATAATTTTTGACACAATGGTTTGCGCACTCAATTTTTCTCACTTCTCTACCATAAGGAACCCTTTCGACAATTTTGGCAAAAACACTGCTATCTCCATCGGCAACGAAAGTCTTAAATCTGAGATTGAATTCTGTCTCCGCAAAACAAAATCCTTCCACAATAATGTCAGCTTCCATTGCGGTGGAGGCACCTTTCCAATTTAAATAGCATCTATGTTCTTTTGGGGTTTCTTTTTTATTTGTGGCTCTGGCGCAAATCGAGCAATATTTATTTCGCACTCCAAGGTATAAGATCTTGTTAGACCACATTCCAACTATTACGGCCTTTGCAATTTTTAATAAACAGCAAGTATAATTTATGGGGTCAAAGAAAAATGAAAGAAAAGAATTCAATATATACCTATGTCTTTTTGTCAAACTTACCACGCCAGAAGAGGCATCATAGCTATGTCCCCATGAACGCTTGCACCAACCGCAATCACAATACACAGTTGTGTATGGTACTCCGTCTGGGTCCACGTGACCTTTCTCTTTAGCCATTTCAGCCTCTTCCCTGGCATTATTTTCAAATTCTTTAATCAACTGATCGTGCCAAACCTAGGTAAAACAATAATAACCTAGTTAAGCACATAGGTATATTAGGTAGGTGTATAGGCACCAAGAAATGTAATTGTTACGTTTGCAGTTGGGGACTTCAACTTGAAGAATTTGGGATTACATTTCAGGGTACGAAGAGCAATCATTTTTGAAAGACCTGTAGTAGTGTAATAAATAGTAGTTTATAACCCAAAGCGTAAAACCACTTTTTCGCTGTGATTTATACAACATTTTTCTTCCTACACCAGCTAAAAGAAAATAATTAATTAATTTTGACACTTGAGAACCCAAATGACAGATCAAGAAGATCTAGACGTCAAGTCCTACAATTTAAATTTGGCAAAATCGCGCGTGCTGTCTTCCGTCATACGCCAATCGCCGTCGTAATATTGTCCATTTTACACGCTCGTTAGTATAATTTTTACACGACTAGCCGTGGGAAGCGGTCCTTTCAACGCCCTTCTCAAAAAATCTCTCTCAAAATCTCATTTTCAGTGTAGGAAGAAAAATAATACAGGTATTGCAAAAACATTGTATACATTGCATCAAAGTTAGATTATAAAAAGCACTTACATCTTCTAGTTCATTTTCTATCTGTAAAAATATAGTGTTGTTCATGGGAGGAATGTCCATTGCGGACAATAATTCCTCCAATTGACCATGAGTGCTACCAATTGCAAGAGTGCCCCAAACAGCGCCGGTGTTTATTAGGGACCTTTTATGGTTTGGGTTCTCCGTACGAAATTTGAGTACTTCTTTACATTGGCTACATTTAAACTCAATTTCACGCACCAAACCAAGGCCCTTTGAAACCTCCTTATAGGGAAAAAGAATTCCGCTGCAATTTTTGGAATGTTCAAACTGAAGTGACGTTGCCCATTTAAGAACATAGCCCAGGTCAACTATACGATTGCCCGGCAAAACTGATGTGAATACGTTCTCATAAACAACGTCTTCTGCTTCAATACTACAAAAATATAACATAAAGAATAAATACAAAAAAATTCTCGGATAAGCCAACTATATTTTTTAGAAGCTCATTGATAGTGTATCAGTCACTCAGACAGTTATTATTGGCACTTCCAATTTAACCGCTAAGAGAACATTGTTTTTCATTTATTTTTTCCAAGTAATTCAGAATCTATAATTTTTTATGTTATTATAATATGCCTTACAATGACCATACCAATTTTCATTTACTTACTTGAACTTGAACATTTGTAGCCACAAAGAAAAACAGTTTTCATTTTTTTATATTAGAATTAAAACATTTCAACCTTTTTTTATGGAAAATCAACCCCGTAAATACGATATTAGGTGCCTGGTACCTACTTGGGTATTTCGAATGCTTTTAATTTTCACGATTTTTCAAAATTGTAGGAAAATATAAAAATGTAATTACCTACACCTAGTTGAATTTTCGTATCTAATATAACGAGTGGTATTGATTTTTTCCGGCAAAATTTGCGAAACAAATAAATGAGTAGCTTTTGCAACTAAAATCGTAACGAGCGCTTTAGCGCGAGTGGCGATTTTCCAAAAACAAAAACTACTAATGCATTTGTAAGCAAATTTTGCAGAAAAAATCAGACCACGAATTATATTCGGATGATTAAACAACAAAAGAAATTTCAATGGAAACAATAAGGTTGCCAATAAATTCTGACATTTGATTGCTTTAAAATTCTTGAGTTGTTTAATCATTAAAAAAAACAAATATGCCTGGGTTTATTATTTTCCAAAAATCTTAAATTTCTCACTTATTTTGCGTTGTTTTTGAAAATTTGGGGTGGTCGTTTAAGTATGATACTTTGTAAGAATTTACAAGGGATAGTCTGTAAAATAACCTAGCAATTGTTTAGTTCCATTTATTATATCCATTTCAATCGCGCAAACGAGTGCTTGAAAGAGCGATTTTAGTAGTGTCGGGCGGGGGCTCCAAAAAATGGGGCGGATTACAAAATTTGAATTTAAAACATTCAAAAACCATGCAGGTATTAACATCAAAGGAAGTGATCGATATTGAAAAAAAAATTGGCTTGTTCGAGTTTTTCTTTGTCAGAAATCAACGAAGAAGTTGAAATCGTCGGTACTTGCCTTTCATATTCTTCTTTGGACAATCCATATCTTTCTAATAAATCCTCGACATATGATAAACTATTGTCTTGAGGCACGTCATTATTGGAAGTGGCTTCATCAATGAGATGAAAATCATCAACATCAGCACGGCCTGTGAATGTTTTATAGTGGATTTTTAACCGATGTCCGTTCCAACAATAAATTTAAAAATTCTACTTACCTTGGGCAATGGGAGATGGAGGAACACTTTCTATGCACATTTTCCTGTTACCCTCAGTTTGGTCAATTTTATCATTTTTTTTTTCACAGAATGGGTCAGTTTCATTATGATCAATCGATCTTCTCTTTTTATGCACTAATCGCATGGTTTTTGATCTTTTGGTGCGTTTGCGAGTTCTTGACAAAGGAATTTTATTCGGATTCATTGCTGAATTATTAATAAAAGACGCGGCGACTTTTCAAAGGGTGATATTCGACTAATAGGACTAGTGGTGAGAAGTCAAGAGTATTTACGTAAACTTCAGAATTCAGATCACAAAAAAGGTACTTATAAAATATGTGATTTATGATTCTGAGAACAGTTTACAAGACTTCACAAGGAAACGGTTTAGATTTTTATTACGTCTGGAGTCATCAGCATGGTCTAATTTATTTATGAATGGTTGAAATGTATGGGTACTTACCTAGTCGCTATTCGTATACCTACATAGATATTACCTACCGAAGTACCTACTACCTATATATCTGCACTCAAAGTTTGCACAATATTACCTGTCACACGGAAAAAATAGGAATCCGGGAATAAGCGCAGTAAACAAATTCTGGTGATGATACGGCTAGAAGGGCCATGCCCCAGGTGCGCTGCCAAAAATTATTAACTTATTCCTTCTCAATATGTACCTAATTATGTATACGTAAAATACGGCAGTAAAAATAATAAACAGGTATGTGATGTTATTTATCAGGATCTATGAGCCTTCATATTACGTTTCAATAATAAAGCGATAACGTTCGACACGGCTGCGGCTCCGAAGTAGCGGAACTCCGATCCATAGACTCCGATCTGAGATGACTCATCCAGAACGTGAAAAAGAAGTTGCATAATTAATTTAATTTTAAGGGGCTTGAGCAATTCGCGGAGGGGGAAAAAGTTGCAGATTTTCTATTATTGGGCCAGCCTTAAAGAAGAAACGAAATGGGCCCCAAAATGGTTGCTCCTGTTTCTAGGTAGTGAAGAGCCAATAGCCATAAATATTTAATAGAACTCTTGTCAGTCGTTACGTTAATCAATAATCAACAAGTTTCATTCAATTGTCAGCGGCCATCATTCCACCTCAACCCTTTAATTTAACTTCCAATCACCATGAAAAATTCAGATATTCCTCCAACTTTGTGCCCTTTTGTTAATAATTTACAAATATCCTTCCCGGAACTACTCTCCCAATAAATAACGTCGTCGAGTTATAAATTCCCAGTAATGGAATAAAAACCAAAAGGCAATTTCCTTTTCACGAGGGCGCGCATGCAACATGGACAATTCTTAATGCAAAGTCCCCTACAGCTGTATAGGCTTAAGGGTTACATGAATATTAATGAAATCTAACAACTACCTACTTCAGGCGTTATTGCGTTGGCGAAATTTTAAATTAAAATGAAGGAACCTCTATTTACTTAATTAACAAAAAATGGCTAAACCCCGGCGAATATTACAATTTAAATCAATCCCCTAAACTAGACGTGGCGCCATCTGTTAAGCCCTTCGGATGATAATTAATGGCACTAATAATCCTGTATATTATGTAGCTAGACCCTTCACAGTCTTAATTGATTTAATTGTTCGACTCGTTCCATCCGAGATTAGTTGTTAAGTATGAATTATGTTATTGACGAAATGGCGGAGAATTGCCGACAAAATTTCCCAATAGCCTTCATAAATTCGGATTAGGGACGTTGTGAAGGCTAAATATTTACTCGAGGGGAGTTTGCCGAGAAAATTGGTGGAAAAGCTCAGGAAAAATTATTTGATGGGGCGAATCCAGCTCGTAGGACAATTTCAACTGGCCTTATTAAGGATCAGTTGCATGGTTTTATGAATCCGTTGAAACTTTTGCTAAGAAAGGATATATTTAACATTTACCATAAAGTAAAACAAAAATTGTAGACGACGACGAAAATGAGGCTTTAGTTTATTGACTGGTAAAGTGAAAGATATGCTCACTCGCTCCTTTGTCGCTCGTGACCCAACACTTTCACTCGTCGATAAAAAAATTCTCTTATCATCTTGTATGATAATAACTATTTTGATTGCAATATTGTATTAAATAGAAGTTTGAAGTCTTATTAGTCTTATTGTTGTTGGCTTTGAGAGCTTCATTAAAATACAGAAACCTTTGTGCCCACCCCATCCACAAGTCAATATATTTCGTAGAGTCGCCTTTTTTGCCATCTATTCATTTTTTAACTTAACTGAAACTAAATATTATTATTATTATTATTATTACTATTAAAAAACAATAATGAAACGCAATATCGCAATGTAGGTACGCTGCTCTCACGTCTGCTGTTCAAACCACCTTAGGAATAAATTAGTCACTGAAGATTGTGAAAAAAAATTACTACAAAATGACGACCACTCTATTTGCGTTATAAGTAAATAGTTACAGGACACCAACGTGGCATTCTAAAAATTAAAACAATTTGCCGATTACATTTTCGAAAAACAACGAGTAGTTGTAAAAATTTTTTGGGCCCCTAACAGCTCGGGGCCCGGTATGTACAGGGTACAGTGTTCAGGGATTAATATAGATTCAAACTTTCCCTAGGGAGAAAAGAGACTTGTTTTTATCACGCTAATATTGGAAGTAATGTTCTTGAATGTTCTTACCGGCAGGGAGTAATAAACTCAAACTTTCCCTAGGGAGTAAAGTGAGTTGACTAAATTATTTGCATTCAACATTGGATTAGCCGGTTTGAAGGGGCGCAACGCAGGTATGCTTAATTTAAGGGTGTAATATAGAACTTCAAAGTTGATGTTTTTGTTCATGAATAAAGTATTTTATATGTACCTATAACTTGCAGGCATAAAGTTCGTTAATCCCTCAGCTCGATACACTATCCATCGCGCATAAATTTTGGATTTGGGATTAAAATTGCACTTTTCTCCCTTCAATTATGTAACAAGGGCGTAAAGTACAATTTTAATCCCGAAGCTGAAGCTTATGCACGAACGAGTGAAGCGAACGAGGGCATTAATTAGCTGATTGATTAAACGTACTTTATTCAGACCAAAACGTCCAATTTGAAATTTGAAATTGCACACTTAAATACATACAAGGGCAACTCACTTCCCCTAGATAGCTTTCTTTTGATTTTTGTATAAGTAATTATAAGATATTGAATGTGACATTTTTTCAGAATTTCATTTAGTGAAAATATAATATAGCACTAAACTGCTTTTTATTCCCTCAGGGAAATCATTTTATGTCCCTTACTTTTACTTAATATGTATAACGTGTGATCATGATAGTAGGCCCTTGCCGAACGATACGTAAGGCGTAGAATGTTGAAATTGTCACTCATGGCGAAATCTGACGACAGTATAATTTCCGCAGTATAAGCGGACTTATGTCGTAGACTTCTCCTTTTCGTTTGAAAGCCGAAAGCTCGCGTCGTTCAAGTCGTGAAGTCGGCTGCACCTCGACGTGTTTCGCTGCTCGCTTTGTTCGCACTTAAATAATTCACAAATACAATAGAAAACTAAACTTGCTTGAATTCAACAGGCAAAAAGCTCAATCTGGCGCAACACCGCTGGCTACGAAAGTCACAGTCTGGCAACACCGCATTTCTTGGCTACGATTAGTTAAGTAGTTAAATTTAATTGTACAAACATCATCTTAATTTTCCACTATTCGATTTGCATAAAATGCAGTTTCTTATCAATTTCAATTGAATAATGAGTAATGACTATAATATTCTAAGAATAAAGCAGTAACTTTGTTTTCAACGATTTGCAAACGGTAATCGTTAGCCTCTCAGAAATCAAAATTTTCTTGGATAATATAATAATAATAATAATAATAATTTATTACATCCAACAGGCATAAGCCTATAGTGGATACAAAAAAATGCAAAGTACAATGGCGGAATCTATACATCGAAAACTAAGATTCATATAAGACACATAAACGATTTTTTACTACAGGAGTCTTAAAGTTGTTACAGAAAATATCAAATTCTTCAGATGGTAAACAATTATATAATCTAAAGCAAGAAATGAGAGGACTATTGAAGTGGTGATAAGTATTTGGAATTTTATAGTAGAATGTTATATGTAATCTTGTGCCTATTCTAGGGACAAGGAGTAAAATAAAATCCAGTAATGCGGAACTATTAATGACACCAGTAACTATCTTTTGCAAAAGTATTAGCCTTGAAATATTCCTTCTAGCAAGCAGCGAATTCTCGCCAACAACTGATAATAGCATTGATTGACTGCAACGTCTTACAGGATAGTGAGTGAACATTTTGAAGTATAAATATTTGCAAAACTTCCTCAAGATATTTTCAAGTAAATCAATATACATAATGCGATAAGGATAATATGACCGAGGCTAGGATTATTGTGGAAAAAGTGGCCCGCGATTGGGAAAAATTTTCAAGTTGTAGGTGATTCAAGAAACACTGACGAGAAAACAGATTGTGGGGCTTTGGGAATGTGGATTAGAACCGAGTTTTTAGCTTTTTCGCCACAATTATTCACAATAAACTACTAATAACGCTGGAATATCAATCTACTTTTTTTTTTATTTCAATTGCAATAATTGGGTTAGAAGATCGACGAGGAGGACACGAAAACGCAACAATTCTACGAAACGTGAATAATTATAAGCAAATAAACGTTCAGCTGAAAATTTTCAGCACCAACAGCAATTTTTCTTGCATCAGTTCGCCAGAATCTACTGAGCAACTTTCTTGCCGACAAAGTTGGAAACGTGTTGATTCATACTTGTTGAACTTTGTTCTTGTTCCACTTGACATATGTTTAATATTCATAATGAGGCGTTTAACCGCGACATTTGCTTTACCTCCAGCAAACATGACATCCAAGCCAATCCTCGCAAAACTTCAAATATTTTGAAACGAGCTTTGATGTTTTTTCAGACATTAATTATCGATGTTCCTTGAAGAGGTTTAGTGCGGTTAGGAGCTTTGCGTCTTCTCCTAAGCCAAGTTAGCTTCTTGTTACATTTAAAGCCTGCAATCACTGAACTGATGAGCCAGTTTGTTATTCTGGCCCGAGGTTGAATCGCTTCAAGTTTGTCGCGCTTATCCGGATCAGGTTGAAATCATTGCCCGAAATTATCTTCCAGATGACACTGCAAAAACATGAACAGAGGGTCTCTAATCTCGGAATACCCGTGAAAGAGGCCTCGACGCAAATTATTAACTAAATCTAATTATGTCAATGCGAGCCTCGAATAAACATATTGCGAAATAAGCGGCTTAAAGCGAATGGCCCCCAAAGGATCGCCTCGGTTGCGGTGTTAACTAGCGGTTTGGGCTCTCGCGGTTACAGATAGTGTGTCCTAATGCAGAAAGAGTCCTCGGTGGAGGCCTTTGACTCCTCCTTCCTGTTTCATATTCAGCGTGTCAGCTTTGACATTCGAGAACTCTAACGACCCAACTTTCGGCTGTTTTGTTTTATCAAAACAAACGTGGATATATTCAAATTTTGGGACGTAACGAGAAATGTTCGGAGAGGAAAAGTTTCTTTAGAACGCGGCACGCCCACGTGCCATAATTTTCGCGGGTTTTTGTTTCAAGGACGGGGTTTAATTTATTTTAAGTTCAAAAGTTTAACTATGGACCACTTTCTCCACGACACCCAGCTTTCATAAACCCGGAATTAGGTAAATTGTTAGACAACAATAATTATTCGAATGACAATTGCTTAAACTAACAATTATTATTCGAATAACATGAGTAGGTACAAACTATTATAACCCACAGCGACAGCGCACAAGATATTCAGCGAAGATTCGGGATTTGTTCCAATTAAATTTTTCACAAACGAGGTCACAAATGAAAGAACATTTTAAAATAATGTACGGTACATAAATAGATTAGAAAACGAATACTTAGACTTGTATGTTCCTATACTACAAAGTTTGTCGAATATTCTATACCGCACATTCAGAGAACATACTTTGAATATGTTACACAGAATATACCGCGCCAGGTTTTGAGCGCACATAAATGATATCTACACGCTTCAGTATTGCGGATCGAAGTTGCATATTCTGTGGATATCTTTTGAGACTATACGTCCTTTTATGTCTGAATTGAAAGATTTTTCGCATAATAATTGGCTGCATAGTCATAGAAAATATTTTGAATATGCTTGAAGCATAATGGTCGCGTTCAATATCCATTTTTTCTCCAGTGTCTATTCTCTCATTCACTCACACTCTCTCAGCACATTTTCTATCGTCTCTCTTGCCTCTCCACATACTCTGCATACTCTCCCTTCCTCTTCCAACCAGAATCTGTTTCTCTCTCCTCATTCCCGCATCCAAATCTCGCACTCACTGTCCAAGTAACTCGGCACATATGGTGTCCTTATACTTTGCGTTATACCTTGATTCTTTTATCCTTGTTCTCCTCTTTTGTCTATCTATGTCTCTATCTCTCTCCCATATCACGCCATTCATTCATCTCCCCTGTTATCTTCGTTGTTCGATATCTTCCCATGCGTATCCATTTGTCGTAATATTTTTGTCTTTCCTTCCATTCTTCTTTTTCTCTCCTTTTCTCCTTCCAACACTTCTGTAATATCATACAGTTAGTGTTTCACTCTCGCCGAGACGAGAGAGTAGGCTCCTCTCGCTCTCGGTCTCGGAAATCTCGTTTTAGCTTACTCTCGGTCTCGCTCTTGCACAATGTGGTCTCTCTCTCGCTCTCGGTTTCTCGCCGAGACTCTCGCTCTCCGTTTTTGAAAATCAATAATGTCAATACATTTACATTACGAGCCTTACATGTGCTTCTAGAATGGACTTCTATGTAAATAGGACGAAATAGATCACTATTTTATTATTGCCAAATTTTTCAGAGAATGAATTTTTATTTCTAATGGTTTTTTTGCCTAGCCGAATCTCGCACGTGTTTCCGCTTTCATCGTTCCGCCTTCGTTTAGATTTACTTTATGGTTTCCAGGAAAGAATTGGGCTTGCGATCCCGAATTTTTACGTACACTGAGTCTTAAATTCAGTTTATTAAAATATTGAGCTTTGGAATGTAAACTTTATTATTGTTAATTATTTCCTCTTTTCTTTTCAACGACATGGCATGGCAGGAATAAAGCGTCGACCCAAATCTTTAAAACCCGGTTTTTAAATCACAATAAACATAAATACAATCATGCAAAATAGGTAGGTACTTTGAATCACGTTTTTTGCGATTTTTTTATTCTACCGAGACTCTCGGTTTCTCGGCGAGATCTCGTGCACATGCTCTCGGTTTCGCCGAGACGAGACGAGAGTCAATGAGGTTAAATGTTTTGTCCCCCCCGTTTCATTTAATAATTATTTGTTTGCTGAAGATGGTTTTGGATTAAGCCGAAACCATGGTTCATTTTTGACGTTGTTAATATACGATTTTATACGTGGGATGGATTTTGTGTAACACAACCCTTTCCTTAAAATAATGCATTGGGATTGATAAATTTTCGAGTAATCGTTTTTTGGCTTGAACCAAATGAAAAAGCGATTTTTGTCCTTTCAGATGCTTTTACTGACGTAAATTTCGTTGAGAGATTATTTTCTGAAAAAAGTATGTAAAGCGTCTTACGGCGTCTTACGAGGAAACAATAGGAAAATTAACCGCTATAACTTCAAGTTTTATCGCATGGTTGAAAAGAAGGGGATGTTTGAGGTCCAGGAGTGCATTTAATTGAAAAAATGCAGCAGAGAAGCGGCTGGAACCTCCCCATCGCGTGGATCTTTGTATTCTGTGTAGATGGTAGTCAATTCAACAGAATTTTTTTGTGCTTATATCATCGGTGACTAATTTCGCAATTTTCTGACAAATACCGAAATCACCTCGGACATCACCCATCACATTTGACAATATATTCCTTTTAAGGTTAACAGTTTGCCACCCTTTTGACAATCACTGATACTTTATGTCATCCACTGTCAGCCCGCTCCCTTTTAATAAAAAAGAATTTTTTCTCTATTTTCCATTGAAATGGCAGAAACTGTGAATACATTTTTAGAACCAGAATTTGATCGTCTTTCTAATGGCGACATAAAAAAGGAGGCCTTGTATTTAAAATTTAAAGTTGATACGCTTAAATGGCACTTCCCGTGGACCAATTGCTTCCAAAAGCCTTTCAGATCTTCAACGGGTCACCCAATCTCCATGTAGCAAATTTCAGCCAAATCGATTCACTAATTTGGGCTATAATGTATTTTTAGTGTTATTACAAAATTTAAATTTTTTGACCCAAAGAGCACTAAATGCGAACGAATTTTGTCTTATTTAAAACCAGAATTTGAATACCTTTTTGATGGTGACAATGAATCTTTCAAAAACTTGTTTTTAATGGTTAAATGAGGAAATAATTTTAAATTTGGAAATTGGTGTGCCAAAACGGCACTTTTCGTGAGTCCATTGAATTCAAAATTTGTTCAGCTCTTTGACGTGTAATACAATCCCCATGTGCAAAATTTCAGCCAAATCGGTTCAGGGGTTTGGGCTGTAAGAATGAATACATTTTTGGAAGCAGAATTTGAAGGTCTTCCTTATGGTGACGTGAAAAATGGGGGTTTGCATTTAAAATTTAAAAGTTGATGTGCCAAAATGGCATTTCCGGTTGCACGATTAGCTCCAAAAGCTTTTCAGATCTAAGTTAGGTTACGAGATGCTTATGTTCCAAATTTCAGCCAAATCGGTCCAGTAGTCTTGGCTGTGGCGTAATTACAAACGAACGTACGAACGTACGTACGTACGTACATACACACAGACACATTTTAAAAACCACTTTTTTGAGTTCCTGAGACCTCAAAACGTGAAGATCTGGTTTTATCTCGAATTCGAAAATTTTAGTGATTGCAGTAACCTCCCTTTTTTTTAAGTGGTGAAGTGGAGTGGGGAAAAGAAGTTATTGTCAAAAAAAAATTGTCCGCTTTTTTTTGAGCCACCCTTTAGATTATTACCTGGTACAGGATCACTAAGTTTTATTATACCAATTACATCAGGTTTTACGTTCGCTTTATATTTAGTAACAGAATATCCCGTAAAAGATTTTAATGATTATCCAGAAACTTGTCATAAAAATCGTCGAAAATCTTCGATCCAGCAGCAACCCTTCTAGCTATTGACTTCAATTCCGTAATCAACCAAATTCAACCAAAGCAATATTGACTTGACTCTCCGTAAATATCCGGAATAAAAACACTTCGCACAACGCCCACAGGTCGAATAAGGAAACAAGAAATACAATATCGTCCCTCGTCCTTCCATTCATCCCCAGCTGTCGGATATTAACAAACCGACTCAAAAAAGTATACACCGACCTTCACCTGAAACACAAAAACCTCTTAAATTTTATTAAATCCCCCAAATTTCCGCACGAATAACACCCCATAAATCCCCTCCAGACACTTTAATGGAACGCTTCTAAGATTTTATTTATGTTTCACCTCCAGAACACGACTTGTTATGAAGATGTCAACCAAGTAATAACATCCACTCAATTCAGTATTCAGTCACATTAGCGATCCAAAGAACGTCGCCACTCTTATTAGCAATTCAATCCTCGTACCTCTGTGCCAATATTTAGCGAAGACGATCGTCCTAAAGAGCAAAATAATACAAAGCCAGGCGCGTTCCTCTTCTTGAATAGCAATTAATTGGAAATAGGTGGAAATAAGTGTTTAAAAAGGACGTGTCAACAGGGAGTAGAGCGCATGTGTTCGTCGTCCTCTTTCCTACTCGATCGTAGAGATCCAGTGCGCGGTTTAGCTCCACTGCTTTCGGTTGTTCACTAAAAGCTCTTCTTTGAAAAGCTTTTCGCACATGTGAAGTGTTCACCCGATGAGACCTGGTAACTAGTTCAATTTCTTAAAGCGTTTTGAAAAAGAAAAAATCACCTTTCTTTAGTTAGGAATAAATTTTGAAAAAATTCGTTTTGTCATCCTCACTTTGATTAAACTTTTTTGCACGAGTTTTACGAGCAGAATTAAATTTTTACGAATGTAAATTAGAGCCGCTTTAGATATATAATTAAAGTTTCATGTAGATGCATCGTGAAGAGAATGAGCCATTAAGTATGCGTGAATCAAGACTGTAATTACCTACAATAAAGGTGAAATGTAATTTTGTGTAAAATAATGCAGGAGCTAGTTTTTTGGCGCTTACACTTTGCCTGCTAACGATATTAAATGACTGCGAGCTATTTCCTTTAGAGGCACATAAGTCTAGGATGATCAGGTGCTCGCTTTATTTTACGGTCCACCGTTGTGGATATGTGCCTGTAAAATGGCAACTTCGGTAGTGCAAATGTATGAATGTGGAAGGTAAAGACAATGGCTGGCTTTGTTTTCGAGCTATCTTTCTCCCGGGTGTTGATTGAACAGGGTGTTACAATGTCTTCTCACACAAAAGCTGCATAAAGATAAAGTGTGTTGGTAGAGAACTAAAGAGGACGTCTGCAAAATTTCAGCTCAATATCTGAAAGCGCTTGCGAGTTATTCGTGAATTTTGGTCTTTCAATCCCTAAATCTTTTAACCATAATTTGCTGAAAGTTCTATAGAAAGTAGTTATCAGTTTTTGTTGCATCTTTTGTCTATTGTGACGTGATTGCACTGGATTTACACAGGATGCTCTCGATATACGTTTTTTTGTGGAAGGCTTCAAATTACTACTACCTAAGATTTATGTTAAAAATGCATTAAGCTAATTATTATTGGTTGGTTTGACAATCAATCATAAAACTAGTCTATCGGAGAGTACCGACGTCACAAAACCAACTTTTTGCATGAAAATTCACTTTTATTAATTTTCTTCTCAAATACTGATTTTTTAAAGACCTGGTTTTAGCAACTTACGTATGAAAGGTATTATAGAGGAGATGTAATACACCCTGATGGGCCGGTCACTTACAGTACGAAATGAGAAAATGATATTAATTTGGCATGAAGTCTAATGTAGGGTGTATTCGCCCCTAGACTCAAATTGGGTCAAATACATACAGGGTGTTTTCTGTAAATTTTTAAACATCATCAACTTCTTGGTCAAAAAGTCATTTTTTTCAAATGGAATGTTCCAACTATTTTATGACACATCGATGCAGAATTTAATTGTCTATCATTTTAATCTACATGTTTGCCAGAAAATAGTTAGGGCATTCCATTTGAAAAAATTTACTTTTTGGCCAATGAAGTTGATGATGTTTAAAAATTTGCAGAGAACACCCTTTATGTATTTGATCCAATTTGAGTCCAGTGACGGATACACTCTACATCAGATTTCATACAAAATTAATATCGTTTTCTCATTTCATACTGTAAGGATGTTACAGCTTTTTGAAGTTAGGCCTGCACTTGACATAAAAAATTCTTGATTTTCTTAAAAACGGTTGATTGTCATAGCAATTTTTAGTAAAAGTTCACCTACAATTAAACGTAGAATCCAAAAATATCATAATAAACAGGGTGTTCCATTTAAACTAAAGAAGTTAGTGCCTATTTCCGGTATAACTGGAAGTGCGCCATTGATGAAAATATTTTACGTCGATTCAAAATTAATTGAAACCCTTGTGAAGAAATTTTCATTTCGATGCTAGAAACAGTTCTGTAGATACGGCTAACTGACGCTCGTCGAGGGATACCCTGTATATTAGGTATCTATTGCTAATAAAATAATTATAGTTATTTTTTTGTTTTTAAGTTTTCTATCTCTAATTTCCAGTATGAATTGCAGAATATAGGCACACTGGATAGATTCCTTCTTGATTGCGCTTTGAAATTCTTTTGACGGTCATTTATGTGGTATATCATTGGATTCAGAAAAGTATGTACCTAGATTCTAAAAAAAATATTTTATGATATAAATTGGCTATAATGACAATTAATAAAGGAAAAAAGGGGGGTGCACCATGAGGTTGTCACACCCTGTATGTTCCAGTTTTTCTGCAATACTATATTGTCCTTTACTATTGAACGAGAATATACCTAATTATTTTACAAACGGATGCACATATTTTTTAATAAACAAAACATCGTTTTGTTTTTCCCTGCATTTTTGATGAAATTTGATCCCAAAACGGCACATTTATTTTTTCCTCCGATACTCCCACCTTCTCAAATTGCTCCTTATTATTAATTCAAGCAGACGGAGTCTCGAAGCGATGAAGAAAATGACCCCAATTGTTTTCCTCGCAGTATTACCTTCCACCTGGAGTTGATTGAATAAAGCTCCTCCACCATTTATACATGTAGCCGCCGCCGGAAGCGGAGATAACAAATTGCATTACGGAGAATAATAATTTCGTTGTCACAAGAAAACATCTTTATTGGCCATCCCACCTCAAAACTTCGTCTCCAAATCGAATTTCCGCTGTCCTGAATGACGAAAAAAATTCACTTTTTCCGTGTTCTCTCACAAACATATCGGAAAGGTTTCGTGGTAAGGCTTCTTGCGTGTTAATTCTGGTAAATGCAAATGCAAGGTTATTTTTATAAAATCGACTGCAGTTTCTTGTGAAATGACGTTGATTCTTTAGAATTTGAATTCCAGGTTCTATAAAACTTTACTACAACCTTGTCGTTTCAACTCTTACAAAAGTTTTAATTGCATAATTTGGTTATTTTCGTGTTATATTTGGTAATTCTACTTAATTTGCATCCTCTTTCGCAACTTTTCAGCCCCGAGTGTTAATTTTTCAAAATTCTCCAAATTTTGTTTTAATTCCGGCAATTCTTTTCATTTACTCTTTTGGTTTATATTGTTATTCTTTTTACTTTTCAACCCTCAAAATTTTTGTGGTTTTTCTGTTCATTTTCTACTTTTTAATTCTGTAACAACAATTTTTTAACATTTCACATTTTTGACACATTTGTGCCTCTGCGGAGGCACTACTACTAGGTGCAGCACCCGATTCCACCAGTAAGACCAGCCGCCCCTACATACACATCGCATTGATCTTCCGGGGGCTTTTTTATTGATGTCCAAACTATTATACTGTGGCGTCTCTGTCTCTATGAAATATTAACGGCTACATTGTAGTAAATAACTAATTTTACGGCACATTTTCCATCAAGATTGACCCGTGTAACAGCTTCGATCTAATTAACTCCAAACTGATCGATAATCATTTACCACCACTGCTGTCTGCTTGTTTTGCGCATTTCAAACTAATTCCAAAAACAAATAATAATACTTCAAATCCGGAACTAAAAATGATTGAAAATGAAATTATTGCTGCAGCTATTACCTATAAATCCACCAAACTAATCCGATGAATATTGCATGTATTTTAATGCAACAAAACAGACCGAGGACGACCATTTACAAATTGCATTTGCATTCTCGGACGAGATCGCGTGATCTCAAACGATTCCCTTTTGCGTAAAAGCACAAAGCAAAAATTGCAAAAATCACCACTTGCAGCAGTTGTAAATTACATGCATTAACTGCGAAAACGCGGCGAGAATAAAACGCTGTATCACACCGACCCCAATTATTATTGCCTGGGAAGCTACCTTTTAATATGGCCGGGGCTCGCCTCGTTTAGAAATTCTAAACTGAGCGTCTCTAATTTAATTAAAGCCATCGCGTGCTTGCTCGTACGTAATATTCTGTGTAAGCTGCATACAAAAATCAGCGGGAAACAATTAAAACGAGGGGAATGGCCAGGGTGCGTTTCTTTATTAAACCCTTGGACTTAAATAGCTAAGTTTTCAATGTTTTCTCCGTGGAGAATTTAGATTATTTCGTCTCCTATTTTGACAATTTTCAA
This sequence comes from Pycnomerus fuliginosus, assembly GCA_963924575.1. Lineage (NCBI taxonomy): Eukaryota > Metazoa > Arthropoda > Insecta > Coleoptera > Zopheridae > Pycnomerus > Pycnomerus fuliginosus. The sequence goes on along the minus strand of OZ004624.1, from coordinate 7,781,464 downwards.
GTTTCAGAAGGAAAGAAGCCATTTGAGTTCCCCTGTTTTTCGTTTTTCTTGATCGTTATTCATAATCGTTATGTAGATTTGACATAGCTTGACAATTACTGATGTCAACAGTTTCATAAAAGTTGTAAATAAAAGTTGTAAATAACCTTTTTCCGCAAGTAGTCATTAAAAGTGCATTTTTACTGCCTCTTTTGCGGCAGTAAAATGCGACTTTTTACTTCCGCAGTACAAATGCACTTTTTAATGACAATAGGCGAAAAAATTATGTGTTCAACGTGGCAATCGGCTATGGCTTTGGCTATGAAACTTCAGCCGCGGCAGTAAATCTGCAATTTTTTTGCTTTGTTAAACGAATAACTATTTGCACTCCCGACATTAAAAGTACTATTTTATTGACTTCTATAGGTATTATGCCAAAAAGGCACTAAGTGTGAATACAATATTTAAATCTGAAAAATAATCAGAATGAAGCCCTTTATCCCATATTCGGCTGTTCTAAATCTCATCATCGAATTAATTATACTTTTTGAGTAATTTGGAAAAAATTGATTTTTGGGGTGCCCACTTGAGGGGGCATACAGGATGGGTAATTTTTCGATGCTCACCATTGGGATCTCCTAAACGGTAAAAGATACGGTGTCGGTTAAATTAGAAAAAAATTAAGAATCTGAAAAGAATTTCCCTATATTTTGATTCGTTTCTAAGTTATCACAAAAATCTGGAAATTGTCAATTTAAAGAAAAGTTAATATCTTCTTAACGATTGATGTTATTTAAATGAAACCTGAAACTTTTTTATTTTTGACCGCTGCCAATTGAATGCCATTGTCAGAAATTTTCTAGGCTTTCTAGATTTTGAATAAAGACAGTCAACTTTTCTTTTTCTTATGGGCGCCATATTGAATTTTAACATAGCCTGATACACAAAAAAATTAGGTTTTCAAAAATGTAACCAACATGGACGTTTTTGAAAAAATATATGAAAGCCTGAGTCACACGATCGCAAGACGTATTTTATTACTGTTGAATTCAATTGTTTTCACATGCTATAAGAAATTGAAGAAGTCGGCGTACTTTTTTGTAATTGTTTTTCATCTAAGTTTAGGCTGATTTTACAAATTATTTATACCAATTTTCAAATTCTGATATCCGTCAAAAAACTTCATGTTGACCGCATTTTTGAAAAGCCAATTTTTTTGTGTATTTGATGGTGTCAAAATTCAATATGGCGGCCATAAAGAATCAAAAGTTGACTGTCGTTATTCAAAATCTAGAAGGAATAGAAAATTTCTGTCAATGCCATTCAGTTGAGAGCTGTCAGAAATATAAAAGTTCCAAGTTTCATTTAAATAACATAAAACGTTAGGAAGATTTTAATTTTCCTTTAAATCGGCAATTTTCAGATTTTTTGTGATAACTCAGGAACGAATCAAAATATCGGGGAATTCTCTTCAGAATCTTAATCACCAAGAAATAGCGCAACTTTTCTCCAATTTAAACTACTCTTCATCTATTATGGTTTCCGAGATACCTATATGTATATCCATTTTAGGACAAAAACTTATTCTTACTTTCTGTCTTATTTAGGAAGCTGTGGTTAGCTGCTATCCCTATAATTCTGAGTCACCCTGTATAATATATGTATACTATTATCTGCATCTCGAAGAATGAATTGTAGAACTACATGCTCTTGACGCGCACAGCTCTTAATGTGGTTTTATTATTGTTACCTGATAATATCTCAATTAAAGTATTGTATTTTAAAAAGCTCTTGAAGTCAAAATAGACAAGCTTCATTAAAGTTTGAAAAATGTTTTAAAAATTTGTTGTTCTAGAAAATGATATTTTAAAACTACATTGCTTTTCAAAAATTTTTATTAAAACTTTACTATTTTTCCATGTATTTTTCATTCATTTCGCCTCCACCTCCACTTTACGGCAGATTTGAAAAGGTTGAAAACAATACGCAATACGCTGCCGCTACTAAAGATTTAATAAAATTTTTAAAGTACATGTTTTAGGTTTTAACATCCTCTTATTTAAGAAATGTTGGATTTCTTTCTGTTAAACGCACTTTATAATAAAACTGTTTATTCCCAGAAAAAAGCTACATGCTTTGTGTTTTAACCATTTTTGATAAAGTAAGTAGTTTTAATGTTACTAAACAAGTTTTATAGCGAGCTACACGTCGTGTATACTTATTATGCCTTCGAAAACTTTTTTGTAGATCTTTTCTTTGGCAACAATTCCTCCATTCATAATTTTGATCAATCTTCAAGGTCAAAGCGTTTAGCAATCAAATCGCCGAAACCTGATGATGATCATAAAAAGCAAGCGAAACGTCTTTTTGCAAACTTAAGATGTTCCCTGTTATACCGACGGCATTACATGCCGTATGCCAAATTTCATCTCGCCACCTCATCGGGAAGTCCGATTTCTTTTCCGGACAAACAAACGTTCAGCTTTATATTGATTTAACAACTGATAATTTGCGCTAACGTAATTACCCATATTTTGCGTTCAAAAACAGATAATTGGATTTGTCAATAAAAAATGCTTATATTTTCAGGACGCTTTAGTTTTCTATACATTTCTTGTAGGATTTTGCCTGTCAACAATCCTTTATCCTACTATAAAATTCACATGGTCACGTGAGCGTAAACTCACGTGACCGTAAACTTTTATGGTACACCCTCGATCATTAGAAATGACATTTAGTTAGATAATGACAATTGTATGATATTTATTGCTGGCTGGCAATTCGCACTACGAAAAGGAGAGCAGTTAATTCTAAAGTCGCATGGGTTTATTTTAATTTTATAGCGAGCCAAAGAAAACTTCACAGTGACTCATGCAACACTGATAATGTAATGATGGTTGCATAAGAATGGCTTTATGCGAATTTCTTAACCGTGTTTCTCGGATGGGGAAGATGATCTGGTTTACCGATCATAATAAATTAAAATTAACCATTTGAAATTTTTAACTTCTACGCTTCGCGAAGGTTAATAAAATCGATCGAAAAATCGAATCGCTAAAAACATCAAATCTTTACGTTTCAGGATCCTGGGAATCAGAAAAAGTGGTTTTTGAAAAATGTCTGTCTGTGTGTCTGTCTGTCTGTGTGTGATCACGCTGGAGCTCAAACTACTGAACTTATCGAGATGAAATTTGGCACACATATTCAGTGGGAGATTTTTAGGTGCACGGAAAGTGCTTTTTTGGCACATCAACTTTAAAAATTTTAATGCAAACCCCCATTTTTCGCGTTACCATATGAATGCTCTTCGAATTGTGCTTCTAAAAATACTCAAGACCGCTTCTTTTTTATGTTATTTTTGATAGTTCCACTGACTACAGTCACTTTTCACCCCCCTTAATTAGTCATCCCCCTTCACAATCTTGCAACCCCCCAATCGTTAATTCGGCGAAATTCGAACAATTTCGTTTTTCTTCAAATGCTCTTTTGGTTAATGATTACCTTTTTCAATTCTTCAACCCCACTCCCAATATTTCAACCCTCCGAAGGTTAAAGTTGCATAAATTGCCTTATTATTGTGTTATTTTCTGTAAATCCACTTAACTTCGGTTAATTTTCACCATTTTTGACTTTTCATTCCCCTTTACAATTTTTCAACCCCCTAAGCACCTATTTTACTAAATTCGCCAAATTTCTTTTTTTCTTCGGCAATAAGTTTAACTCATATGGCTTACGTTTACCGCTAATTCTACATACTTCGCAAGTTCTTATGTTCATTCTTTACTGTTTAATTCTGTATGGTCAATTTTCAACATTTTACCTTTTTGACACCACTGTGCGTCTGCGGAGGTACTATCGCGCCCACCGAAAAGTGCACGATTTGGTTTTTTCCTTATGTTTTGAAAATCGATAGGCACAAAGGGCATTTGCTGGGGTCGAAGGTTATTGATGTAATAACTAACTACATATGAACATTAGCGTTCCGAATGACCCTGGTAAATCACTGAAACAAAGCCGTCTTCATTGTGATAAAAATCAGGCTTCAATGAAAGTTTTCCAATCGATTTAAATCGAGGTTAAGGCGTTGAATGCGATTGGTTCGTATCGATTGCAATCGATCGCCGCGTTGAACGGCCCTATTAATCTTCACAAATTAAAGGGAGGTTTTTACGAATAATATGTTAAAACTAGGAACGAATTTTTCGCTAAAATTAGCACCTCCATTATTAACGTCTGTTTAATTTAATTTCTACCATTTTCTTTATATTGAAACCATTAATGTGTTATATGGGTCGAAATTGTTTACCATGCATGAAAGGATGGAAAAATGGTATCACTCGTGTGTCATAATTCATAAACAAATTACCTGGAGGTGTTAGGTTAACCTCTGAGAATCACACACGTTTAAATAATTCATAATGTCAGGAAGGTTTTATAAAATACCTAGTTATTCTCAAAATCAGAAATCTTCAAATTATTAATAATTGAAAACGTCCGTGTAAATTCCCTGTAACTGAGGTATACCTACACTTAGATCAGTATAAAACTTTAATAATAGATATTTATTTTATTAGGAGTTTAAGGGCCGCTTGCACCGCTGCTGCCTGATTAGCGCTAATCAGTGGCTAAACTGACATTAATGGATTGTTTCGACAATTGTAACCAGGATTTTAAACATGATTAGCATTAATCATCGGCGGTGCTATCGGGCATTAGTAAGACATACGAGTCACATAATGTCACTTAAACTCTGAATAAAATAGAATACTTAATTTTCAAACGCAGAGTTAACTTTGGGGGCCCTGGGCAAAGTTGCTTGAAGGCCTACCCATCACAGAACCGTATCTCTTTATATGACTTGGGGGGGGAGGGGTAAATAAAAATTTGGCAATTTAAAACAATCGAATTTTCCAAACACTTCACAATAATACTTACAAATGAAGTAATGAAGAAAATGAAAAATTTAACTTTGGTAAGGCAGATTTTTTTTGCCAATTAGGTAAGTTTTATGCCTGCCAGGCCGGCTATCGAGTAGGTATTTTATAAAACTCTGCGATTTAATTTCGAAAAAGCATGGTGCCCGGTTTTAGTTTGCCGAATGTAACTGGACGACACCCGAAATTTGCCAACTGGCAAAACTGGGGGGGTGTAACTGCTATACACTACACCTACCTAATTTATTTTTTCTTTTTTTTCACATTGAATTTTTTTTTACCGCGAAGGGGGCTCCTTGAGGGCAGCAACAATGCAGTCATTGTTGCTACAAATAAACTGTAAATTATCTTGAAACACTCAAAATTTAGCCGCTAGAAGTGACGGTCGAACCTTTCCAACACAGTCATTTAAGTAATTTATTGTTAAATGACGTTTGAAAATAATAGATATTTATTTAATTAGGAGTTTAAGTAGGACATCATGTGACGGAGTATGGAAGTTTAAGCGCCGAGCGGAGCGAGGCGAACTAAATCCATACGAGTCACATAATGTCACTTAAACTCCGAATAAAATACAATATTTTATTTTCAAACGAAAAAATTGAAAATTTTCTGCTCGCTTTTGTTGGGCGTCACTTTGGCATTTTGCAAAATTTCAAATAATGATGAACTTAAGCTCCTCTGGAGGCATAACACTCCACTCAAAATAGTGTCATATAAATGACGGTTATACCTTGTCAAGACCGTCTTAAATAATTATTGTTATGTAACGTAACAATTTCGACCCATATAACACATTAATGGTTTCAATATAAAGAAAATGGTAGAAATTAAATTAAACAGACGTTAATAATGGAGAATGGAGGCGCTAATTTTAGCGAAAAATTCGTTCCTAGTTTTAACATATTATTCGTAAAAACCTCCCTTTAATTTGTGAAGATTAATAGGGCCGTTCAACGCGGCGATCGATTGCAATCGATACGAACCAATCGCATTCAACGCCTTAACCTTGATTTAAATCGATTGGAAAACTTTCATTGAAGCCTGATTAGATTTAAATCACTAATCGCAATCATGATTTAGACATTAATGACTCGATTACCTAATGATCTTTATGTTGAGATTTATTATTATTATATGATCTGAAATGTCGATGGTTTCGAACTCATGTCAAGAATCATGCGCATTTATCTTAAGATGAGATTTGATTACGAATACGTCATTAAGTTGCAAAAGTCAGTTACAATGGCGTATGACGACATTTTACCATACACTTTCTGTGGTATGCATTTATGTACACAAATCATCAAGAAAAAAGTGTATATAGGTATAGGTACTTTATTATGCAATATTTTTTTATACCTACTTTGAAACCTTTCGACAAATAGGTACTTTGGAAGTTTTAATAAAATTTTGTTAAATAATATAATAATAATAATATATTAGTACATTATTGTAAACATCAGATAAGGCGTTTTTTCTCGATTTTATGTTTTCGATTCCGAATTAATACAAATTGGCGCTTCACTATTTTTTAAAATTTGTATTGAAACAATGTCACTTATGCTGTCGGTTTCAAATGTTTCTCGTAAGGACGATTCAAATCTGACATTATTTTGAAGGTATTTCAATGCGAAACAAGATTTTTTCCTATGCTTTCAAATGAAAGCTTGTATTTCAATACATAAAACCGAGAAAAAACGCCTAAAGTCCCGTCGCATATTAACGAAAGTGGGGGTTGGGTGTCTCAGGCTTCTTTCTGTTGGTTTGTAAGCGGGATTTCACATCCGTCAAAACTTCCGTCACTCACTGTCAGTGTCAATAAACAGTAACATTGGAGGTTGAAAGGGGTTTTTGTTGTTAATTATTGTCCATGACAGGAATTTTGACAGAACTGAAATCCCGTTTACAAACCAACAGAAAAAAAAGCCTGAGACACACAACCCCCGCTTTCGTTAATATGCGACGGGACTTTAGGTACTATCACGATGTAAAAAAAGTACAGTAATTAATAGAAGGTATACGTAAAGGCCCGTTCACAGTTTATGTCAGTGTAATGACAAGGTATATCCAGTTATTTTTGCTCGCAATAGTACCTGATAATGATCGACAAACCTAATAGTGGAGTAAATTCGAGGCTGAAAGTCGCTCCGTTCTCGAAAAAAAAGTTTTTGAGGTAGAACCAGCTGAGACGCATATGAATCGATAGAGGATGTTTTTCTGCATATGAAATGGACCTTTACGACATTTTCCTCTGGTCCAGATTTTTGGAAATTACGGAAAACCAAGAAAATGTGAATTAATTGAAAACCGTGTTTTTCAATACATAACTCGTCGTATCTTTGAAACTATTTAAGGTAGCCACATGAGTTTTATTTTATTTGAAAGAGAAAACCACAACGCCGCTAACGGTGCAAGCATAATGGCGAAAAAGTTCAAAAGGGCCTACGATAATCTGCTCCGTAGTCAACGCGCGGATTTCCATGCATTGAAATTTTTGACATGCGAGTGAGGTGGCCAGTTTTTTGTAATTCCACAAAAGTGCCGGCTACAAAGTAAAGATAAAAGAATGAAAAAGTTTTTGGTAAAAGAAGCAACTCGCTATTGGCAATGGTTTAGGCTCTATATGAATTTTTCTTTGCGGGCGATTTTTTCACGGACGCCGGTGACGCGCGAATGCCTTGCTGAAGCAGTGGCAGCATCGGATTGCGATATATTGCGGCCGCGCTTAGATAAACATGTTACGGAAAATGAAATATTATAGAACCATTAAGAAATATTATTTTTATTAAATTGGTGCTTCGGCTTCCTCTGAAACGTCGCCGTCGGCTTCTATAAACACCACTTCAAATTAAAAGTAGGTAGTTATTAGGTACAACTCTTACAGGGACATTCTGTGTTGAGGCCTTCCTTCAGACACATTTTATTATTTCTGCAATTATTTTCGGAACAATAAATATTTACCTGGACTCTCTCTGTTTCAAAAGTCGGAAGATGGCTTGAGTAGGTAGGTACCAGATCTTCATTTGATACGTGATTTGATATTCACGTTGAAACATTGCATTGGAGGACAGTTGAAGGTAAAGTTCCATTTGTTTTATTTGGGCTTTTATTTTTGTACAGAAAAAGTGTGTTGATTGGCATCTTGGCATCTTTGGGCAACGCATAGGGAAGATCTGTGAGGTCCTTAATATTTCCCTTATTTTTTATCAAAACCCAAACATCGCAACATTAAATGATCTTTCGTTTCAACTATGCATGTCAGCATTGCCATATAACTCAAACGAGTTGGCCAGATCTAGAACTATCTTCCACAGAAAGATACCTTGATACCTATAAGTTAGATAATGCGTTCAACCATGTCGTAAAGTGGGTGATTGGTGTGTGTAAATTGTTAGCACAACTCAATGCATTGATATACATTTAAAATGATTTTAACAAGTGCCTGATTTTCGTACGCTAAAATTTGATTTTAATCCCCCGCTACCAAAATCTGGGAGTAAAAATTTATAATACCTATTTTGAGGGAGTCAACATTTTTAATCCCTGATTTTGAGGAGATATAAATTTTGATGAAATTGAAATGCGTTGTGGAGAGAAGATCCATAATAATATTTCAGTTGCTGGTAAATAACCCAACTCCTCCAGAATTTAAGCTTATTTTAAGTTTATTTGCAGCACTGCAAAGTGCCAAAGTGAGGCGCAAGAAACGTTAGTACTTAGAAAATTTGATCTTTTTTCGTTTGAAAATAAAATATTGTATTTTATTCGGCATTTAATATACCATACCCCGTCATATAATGTCTTACTTAAACTGTGGCACAGAATGTCCCTGCAAAAATTGTATTCTTTGTAGAAGCCGGCATTTCAGAGGAAGCTGGAAGCACCAATTTAATAAATACTATTTCATAATGGCTCTATAAATATTTCATTTTCCGTAATATGTTTATTCAAGCCGGCCGCGATATATCGTAATCCGATGCTGCCACTGCTTCAGCAAGGCAATCGCGCGCCACCGCGCCGTCCCTGAAAAAATCTCCGCAAAGAAAAATTCATAGCGCCTAAACGATTGCCAATAGCGAGTTGCTTCTTTTACTAAAAACTTTTTCACTCTTTTCTCTTTACTTTGTAGTCGGCAGTTTTGCGGAATTCAAAAAAACTGGTAACCTCACTCGCATGTCAAAAATTTCAATGCATGAAAATCCGTGCGTTCTCTTCTGAGCAGATTATCGTAGGCCCTTTTGGACTTTTTCGCCATTATGCTTGGACCTTTAGCGGCGCTGTGGTTTTCTCTTTCAAACGAAAAAAGAGTCATGTGGCTACCTTAAATAGTTTCAAAGATACGTCAAGTTATGTATTTAAAAACATGGTTTCCAATTAATTCACATTTTCTTGGTTTTTCGTCATTTCCAAAAATCTGGACCATAGGAAAATGTCGTAAAAGTCCATTTCAAATGCACAAAAACATTCTCTATCGACTCATATGCGTTTCACCTGGTTCTACCTCCAAAAATTTTTTTGAACGATTTCCAAGCCGAATTCGCTCCACTATAATACAAATAAGAAAGCTTGTGTTCCGATGATTCTGATTTTCTAAAATTTCACTTTCTAGAATTTGAAGTAAATACTTTATAGGTACCTACTTTATGTAAAAACTGCGATTTATAAAAAACATACTGAAAACCGCTTAATAATATACAGGGTGTCTCAGAACTCCCGTATAAGCCGGTAATGGTAGATTCGTCAATTTAAGACGAATTTTCCTTTGCAAAAATTGCGAGGGTCCAATAGTTTTCAAATGGGAAGCAATTGAAGTCCGCCAATAAGAATGAACATCTGAATTAGATAGTAAGGTAAAACAAGGATGTGCAAGTCGTTGCTGAGACACACATAAAAGTAATAAAGGCATAAAGAATAAGACATCATGAAGTAACAACTTTTTCTGTACCTATCCCAGCAACAGCTTGCACAACTTTGCTTCCCATTTGAAAACTATTAGACCCCCGTAATTTTTCCAAAGGAAAATTCGTCTTAGGGCCGTGTGACCCGATACAATATTTGATTCTAAATTGCATACAATACCTATATGCAATTGTATTGCGTTGCATGCAATTTAGGACCAAATATTGTATTGTGGCATACGGGTCTTAGGTTGAGGCAAGGATCTACCATACCCTCGACCATACCATTACCGGCTTATATACGGGAGTTCTGAGACACCCTGTATATCGTGGCCGGTTCATGCTGCAAACTTCGTCCTCGGGAGTAATAACTGGCATTACCCGCTCATTACGTAGGTACTATACTTTACACATGAATGTATAGACCAAATACCACTGAGACCTATTACGCAATGAACTATCATTACTTAACACTTATGCGTAAGAGATTTTACAATATAAAGGACGTTTTACATTAGAAGAATTTTACATTACAAAAGATTTTACATTATAAAGGATTTTACAATTTCAGCGCGCGTATGCGCGCTTCATGACCTAGTTGTCTAAGTTTCTGGAGGTTGAAAACAGCAAATCTGTAAATACATACCTATCATCATTTTGTTCCCAAAGCAGAACTTTTATTGTTCTTTATATGACCTTCAAAAGAAAATGAACAAAACCAATTTTAATTTTAATTGGACTGAAGAGTGCGATAATGCTTTTGAAGCTGTCAAGAAAGCACAAATTTCAGTAACCTTACTAAACCATCCAAAGAAAGACGGTAAGGGACTACAACCAATTGCACAACACGTGTTCTTTAGTTTAAAAATCTCGGCCTATTATATTTTCGCTCCTAACGCTGCAAATATAAACTACGACTACGGCCTCGATTTTTAAACTGCCTATAAAATAAAACACTTGTCTTAATATCCATAAAAGGCTTTATTGAATTTAATTTGAAGGGCTTATTAAGAGACAAAAGTTGTTTGGATAATTTGGAAATATTATAAGCACTTGTGCGATATAAAGGTTTTCAAAGGTTTTTACACTTGAAGACCATAATCGAATCGTCCAAAACATCAAATCTTTACGTTTTAGGGTCCTGGGAATCCAAGAAAGTAGTTTTGAAAAATGTGCCTGTAAACACACTACAGTCCAAACTACTGGACGGATCCTGCTGAAATTTGGTATGTGAAAATGTGTGACCTTCGGAAGAGCTGAATAGATTTTGGGCCAATTCGGTCAACAGAAAGTGCCATTTTGGCAAATTAACTTTGAAATGCAGACCCAAATTTTTCACATCACATCAGAAAATCTCGTCATACCATGATTCTAAAAATATATTAGCACTTTGGTCCTTTTGTCAAACGTGGAACTTGGAATAAAATAGAGGACAATAATTATTCATTAGCTCTATAGGTCAGAGGATAAAACCAATAAATTTTAGAGGAGTTATCTCCAAAATAGAGGACGGGTGACCACCCTGCCTTTGTCTTTAAGAGAAATCAATGTTTTTTACTGATTATTATTTTATACAATAAGTATTGATCTAATAAAAAGTTACATTTTACTTTACTGCAATCAAGACTTGACTTATCATATTACTATTGATTATTACACTTTTCTTGATAAACTTAACTGAGTTACATGAAAAGATTTAAGTAAAAACCTAAAACCAAAGATTCATCTCGACTTTACTCTCAATTCCTGGGGGAATTTGGGCCCTAAGGAAGGATACATGTAGACTTTTTCAAGGGCGTGATGACGGTGTAATTTTATTATTCGTGATGATTTCCATCATATGTCAAAACATAAACAACCAATCAAATGCAAACTCTCAACCAATGAACGAGGTTTATCTCGGATAAATTTTATTCTTCTCTGGGATCGTCATAGCGACGGGACGATACTGATTAAATTTACGTTTCTCAGGCAAAAAAACGTTGTCACATTTCAGTTAAAGCAAAAAAGCAAAATTTTGCATCTTCAGCTTAACATTTGTAAATTACTCGAAATTATGCTCGCTTTTGCATATACCTTACATCCGTTGTGAAAATTGTGAGTTATTCCGTCAACAATAATATCCCTAATATAAAGCTGAAATTTCAGGGCAAGCGATTATTAATGCGTCCTCCTTCAAAACGTCGAAAGGTTCAGACCATCGGTTTGAAGATTTTGAGTTCAAGCGACGAACTTGCGATATTTATTTACTTATGGATCATCGATCTGGCTAAGTTCATGGAAAACTAAACCCTTCGCAAAATATAAATAAACTTAAGCCGTTAAAAATTATCAAAGTAGGTACCTAACTATACGATTATATTATGCATATTGAACAGCTAAATGTAAATATCAAAATGAAGAAAAAAACAAACGGGATTCTGAAATAATCTTAGCAAATATAACGCGACCATTGACTTTTTATCGGCAAATTTTCCAAAGTCAGACTCTAAACTTCCGTTTTAGACAATTTTGCTCGTTGAATTTGGACATTTATATTCGAGCTAAAACTCTCGGGCTCTAATCAGAATATAAATGCCCAATTCAACTCGCAAAATCAGCAAACGGAAGTTCATCGTCACTTTGGATATATTTTTTTTGTTATATTAATGTTGATAAAATATTTTGGGCTTGGAGGCCCAAGTGATCCGAATTTATATAGGGGCCGTGCCCTACGATAATGATTTGACCTAACGCGGTAGTTTTTCGTGTAGCAGGTAATAATTTTAAATGCAAATCGTCGGTCTATTTACATTTTTTGCGATAAAAATGAGATAGACTTCGCAAAAAAATTTAATGACCTCGCGGTTTCAGTATGGTAGGCAGGTAATACAATCAGTAAACCCGGAAATATACTGATGGTACACAAAATTCGAGCAGTTTCACCGTTTCCATTTTAGTATTTCACCAGTCAATAAATTTATTCATCGCGACTGAGAATCCTTTCGCTTAATTAGTTTCTCCTTTCAATCAAACACCGCAATTAAAGTAACATAAACGATGACACAATGTTTAAGTGGAAATAAATAATTCTCGACTGTTTATGTTCTAATGAATCAATGTCGAATCAAATCGTAGGTGTAAACAGTAGGTACGTAATGACGCACCTGCTCACCTTGAGGACATCACTAAAATTCGTTTCGTTGATTTCAGTAACTCCTGCGAGACGGTCCAGGAACGAAGAAGAATGGCGGCAGTGAAATAAAAAAAAATGAAGACGATTTGTGTTATCCTGACTCTGGCGGTGTCTTACATGGACTGTTGTGATTTGGAACGGTTTTTTAGTGAGAAACAAGTGAGCGTCGAGGAGAGCGCCGCGACGTCGGAGATAGTTTTCAGGGGACTCACGATCGCCTCGCAGCCGACGCCCGGCGTCTACACGGCCCACTTCGAGTTAATAAACACGTACAAGGGCGCCGAGGCGCTTGAGGCTTGGGGCGCCGATAATTACAGGTAAAATTGTGAATTGGAAACAAACTATATTACTAGAGGTTCTGTTCGAGGGGGGAATTGAAACCACCCTCTGTTTATGGATTTAATTTAGAGCGTTTTAATGAATGTTGCTACGGATTTAATTTATAATTGACGTGGAATTATTCCGAGATATTCAAATAAATGTTTTCGTTTTGCCAAATTGGGTCGTGGAAAATCGATGGAAATGTGTTTGAATTATCTGCTTAGCTGGTCCAGCTGGATTATTTGTTGAATTGTTTAGTGGGGAATTGAAATAATAGTTTTAATGTACCTCTTGGCAATAGAATTTAATTTAATCTAAATTAGAGAACGCTGCGTTGTGGGAGATCAATAAGTAAAATACTTACCAAAAATTACAACGGGTCATTTTTCTTGGAATGTTTTTTTTCATGATATTCATAATTTTTTCGTATGAAACGTTAATATAAGTTATTAATACACCATTACGTTTTCTGTAATGAGTTCTGAGATGAGATTCTTTTTTTTCAGAAAATAAAATGAAAATGGTTCAAGTTATGAAATTATGGTAGTAACATTTTTGAATCGTCTGAAAAAGACCTCTTCAATGGTGTATCACAAATGGGGGGTGTTGGTGGAAAAAATATTATTCCCGCCGACCGTAGTTGCATGAAATGTTCTATATTCACCTTCGCTTAAAACATACATTGACAGCTACAATTTGGCAAGAAAATTTTGAAAGTATGTCCAACCGTTTCCAAGAAAAATGGCCTGGGCGTCGAGTTTAGCTCACCACATTTCCATTGTGGTCAACCCCTCTGGCGAAACCGAAGTTTTTTACAGCTTCAATTGATTACTCGCTTTGCAAAACTTCGGCTTCGCTTTAGCAATAAGAAACTGAGGCGAAGCCAAAGATTTGCGAGCTTTGGCGGAGCCAAAAGCGAGTAGTCAACAGAAACTCTAAAAAAATGAGGCGAAGCCGAGAGGCTGACAAGTCATCAAAAACTTGTGCACTACATTTCATATTTACCAACATTCCATAGTGGTCAACCGAGGTTTTTTACTATTTCAAATGACTTCTCGCTTTTGGCTCCTCAAAGCTCGCAAAACTTCGGCTTCGATCAGTTTTTTACAGCTTCAATTGACTACTCGCTTTTGGCTCGGCCAAACCTTGCAAAACTTCTGCTTCGCTTTAGCAATAAGAAACTGAGGCGAAGCCAAAGATTTGCGAGCTTTGGCGCAGCCAAAAGCGAGTAGTCAACAGAAACTCTAAAAAAATGAGGCGAAGCCGAGAGGCTGACAAGTCATCAAAAACTTGTGCACTACATTTCATATTTACCAACATTCCATAGTGGTCAACCGAGGTTTTTTACTATTTCAAATGACTTCTCGCTTTTGGCTCCTCAAAGCTCGCAAAACTTCGGCTTCGATCAGTTTTTTACAGCTTCAATTGACTACTCGCTTTTGGCTCGGCCAAACCTTGCAAAACTTCTGCTTCGCTTTAGCAATAAGAAACTGAGGCGAAGCCAAAGATTTGCGAGCTTTGGCGCAGCCAAAAGCGAGTAGTCAACAGAAACTCCAAAAAAATGAGGCGAAGCCGAGAGGCTGACAAGTCATCAAAAACTTGTGCACTACATTTCATATTTACCAACATTCCATAGTGGTCAACCGAGGTTTTTTACTATTTCAAATGACTTCTCGCTTTTGGCTCCGCCAAAGCTCGCAAAACTTCGGCTTCGCTCAGTTTTTTACAGCGTCAATTGACTACTCGCTTTTGGCTCCGCCAAACCTTGCAAAACTTCGGCTTCGCTTTAGCAATAAGAAACTGAGTAGTCAACAGAAACTCTAAAAAAATGAGGCAAAGCCGAGAGGCTGACAAGTCATCAAAAACTTGTGCACTACATTTCATATTTACCAACATTCCATAGTGGTCAACCGAGGTTTTTTACTATTTCAAATGACTTCTCGCTTTTGGCTCCTCAAAGCTCGCAAAACTTCGGCTTCGATCAGTTTTTTACAGCTTCAATTGACTACTCGCTTTTGGCTCGGCCAAACCTTGCAAAACTTCTGCTTCGCTTTAGCAATAAGAAACTGAGGCGAAGCCAAAGATTTGCGAGCTTTGGCGCAGCCAAAAGCGAGTAGTCAACAGAAACTCTAAAAAAATGAGGCGAAGCCGAGAGGCTGACAAGTCATCAAAAACTTGTGCACTACATTTCATATTTACCAACATTCCATAGTGGTCAACCGAGGTTTTTTACTATTTCAAATGACTTCTCGCTTTTGGCTCCTCAAAGCTCGCAAAACTTCGGCTTCGATCAGTTTTTTACAGCTTCAATTGACTACTCGCTTTTGGCTCGGCCAAACCTTGCAAAACTTCTGCTTCGCTTTAGCAATAAGAAACTGAGGCGAAGCCAAAGATTTGCGAGCTTTGGCGCAGCCAAAAGCGAGTAGTCAACAGAAACTCTAAAAAAATGAGGCGAAGCCGAGAGGCTGACAAGTCATCAAAAACTTGTGCACTACATTTCATATTTACCAACATTCCATAGTGGTCAACCGAGGTTTTTTACTATTTCAAATGACTTCTCGCTTTTGGCTCCGCCAAAGCTCGCAAAACTTCGGCTTCGCTCAGTTTTTTACAGCGTCAATTGACTACTCGCTTTTGGCTCCGCCAAACCTTGCAAAACTTCGGCTTCGCTTTAGCAATAAGAAACTGAGTAGTCAACAGAAACTCTAAAAAAATGAGGCAAAGCCGAGAGGCTGACAAGTCATCAAAAACTTGTGCACTACATTTCATATTTACCAACATTCCATAGTGGTCAACCGAGGTTTTTTACTATTTCAAATGACTTCTCGCTTTTGGCTCCGCCAAAGCAAGCAAAACTTCGGCTTCGCTCAGTTTTTTACAGCTTCAATTGACTACTCGCTTTTGGCTCCGCCAAAGCTTGCAAAACTTCGGCTTCGCTTTAGCAATAAGAAACTGACGCGAAACCGAGGTCCTGCGAGCTTTGGCGGAGCCAAAAGCGAGCAGTCATTTGAAGATGTAAGAAACTGAGGCGAAGCCAAAGATTTGCGAGCTTTGGCGGAGCCAAAAGCGAGTAGTCAATAGAAACTATAAAAAAATGAGGCGAAGCCGAGAGGCTGACAAGTCGTGAGAGCAAAAGGCTTGCATAATACATATTCAACTTAAACCAAAATTTCCATTGATTTTCCATAATGTCTATACATTTAGTTGCAAATTATGCGATTTTATCATGTTGGAAGAAATTTTAAAAAAAATGACAGACCTATGAATTTTCATTCGGAAAGTCTATTTGGAAAGAGAAAAAGACAAACTTCAATTCTGTTTAAACGCCATTGTAATTTGTCAATAAGTAACGAAATCCCATTGGCCTGAATAATGGATTAAAAAAAAAGAGCCCCCTCCGTCTAAGACCGAAAAATATCGCACAAAAACTGACAAATATACAAGAAAAATGAAAATGACGGTTTTTTTGGCCCACCCGTTACATTCTTATACGCTCTTATTGTTAATAATTATACAAAAAAGTGAAAAATTAGTTCTGAAAAATTTCAAACATCCAGCCTGCCCCCTATCATCCACCATCTGTTTTGTTGTCAGTTTGTCATCGCTGCATTGTGTCAAGTCTTTTTCGAAAAAGTAGTAACTGAATTGTATATTATGTTATTAGGAGTTAAAGTGATACTTTGTGTGACAAAGCTAGATGTTTGTCTGACGAGCGAAGCGAGTCAGACATATCAGGCTGAGCTACACTTTTACTCCGAATAAGATGCTATTTTTTCTTCAAACGCGGAAAATTCATTAAAAGTGGATATTTTTGATTAAATTATTACTCAAATCTTTAAGAATAAGCTTAGTATGCTATGGGATGCGGTTAGCGAAGATTCCCAAAGTGATGTCAAAGGAAGAACGTCACTATTTACTCCGGCGGCTGAAAAAATATTTTGCGCCGCCGGAGTAAAAATAAGGCACTTCATCGCCGCGGGAGTAAAAATAATGCACTTCATTGTCATGGGATAGAAATGTCACTTTAACATTATCGAAAATGTCATTGAAGTGCAGTTTTTTTTGACGTTTGAAGAAAAATAAAATTTTCTTTTCGTTTTACATTCAAGGGGCATTGTAAGGGGTCCTTCTGAGAATCTCCTTGAACCACGCTTTATCGTGATTTGACATAAGCGGATAATGCCGTACAAATTAACCTAATTTGCACTGGGTTTAGGCAGGATTCTTGAACTGCTTCCAGCTGTTATGTAAGAAATTGTGAGTGATCGGCTCATCTCAGTGGTAGTTCATTCTGACTTAGGTTTTCTGACAGGTGATGTAAAATTCAGATTTGCGGCCCCAAGACAAACACTCAATCCTTTAATCAAAGCGCCTTCAAAACCAATTCCTGGAAGACTGCAGAATCAATATTTGTCCGTTTCAATAATACGCGCCCTCGTCAGGAATTCCACTCCGGATAAAAGCCACCCTCTATTGAGTACTGACACAAAATCGTTCCCCTTTTCATAAAAAATGAAAAATGATTAAAAGTATCACATGATCTAATTTAATGAAAACATCAGAGTGACGACACTATAAAGAGCCATCAATCACAAGCAGCTGTGTGTTCTCACAAAGTGTGTGTCAACTATGGGCCATTTCGCCTTTAGCATTATAAAAAATGAAAGAGTTTGCTAAATTTTCAATGAAACTTCCTCGATTAAATTTTTAGTCACAGGAAGATGAAATGAAACCACTCGTTGTGGGTAAACAATCCGTTTTGTTTGAGAGGAAAATATTGAAAGATTACCTGCCTTTGTAAAATATTGAATCAGGGCCCAAGGACATGTTTTTCTAATAGGAATTAGAACATTTTTAAAAGAAGTTCAATTCGACAAATTTGATGTGGTACTTGGCTAAGATATGCGCGTGGATTAGTAGCGAAAAACCATCGGAACTTCTCACAGTTTATTTATTACCTCAACAATATAAACTTCCGTAAATACTTCACGACTTCTTTATGACCCTACCGCGCCTTTACATGTCTGAATTTCTTTTCAGAATTTACGTTATTGTTCCTTCGTTGGCGCATCTCGCGTATCAGGCTGATTCCCTCTGCATCAATTATTCAAATCAGCGTTTTCAGAATTCGACTAACTCGCTTTGACTTTATTTCAGGCGAATAAATGTGACGTTCCTAACGAGACCATCCTCGGAGTGTACTGACGGCAATGAAGTCCCCAGGGAATACATCATTTTCTGCAATCTCGCAAACGACGAATTACGAGCCACTTCAGTAGCCAAATGGGACGAAAACGCCGATCAAAGAGTCTGGGCGGCATTAGGTAAGAATTCTCGTCGTAAAAACATAATAAATCGATCCACTCGAAGCTGCTGTTAAAAAATAGAATCCGTTTCTTTTTGTTGCCCTTGTGGGAAAGCAAAATTTACCGCAAGAAACGGGAAGGCAAATGATCCTGCGATGAAAAATGCGGCCGGTATTAGCGGATGGAATCATTTTTCAATTTAATACGCCCGCGGCAGAATGTGTGCATATGAAAAACTAATGTCCGTGTTATACCCGTTGAAAATCTATTCATGGTTGCGATTCCGCACAATTTATTCAGATACTAGTTTCGTCCAAATACGGGCTGTATGAAATTGTTTTAGTACGTTCTGTCCGGTGAGCTGAGTTTGATTATTTTCTGCACGAATGGAGATCCTGAATATTCAGATGCTTTTGGCTGAGTTGCCGGCGAATTGATGTTTAGAATTATTCTTGGGAGTTCTGTTGCCATTAAATAAATTGGCAGCCTCGGAGACTGTAGAAACTTCTACTTTTTTACAGAATTTGAAACGTACAGATCGTGAACCAACCATCGCTAAAGGTAGGTTCTATCGATTGAAGGCTGCCAATTTATCGCAACAGAATAACCTACAAGGCCAAGGAAGCTTCGCCATTAAAATAACATTTTTCGAAAAAATGGTATCTACATCTAGGGTTTTCGCTGACTTATTCCCTAAAATATTGTGACCTTTTTTTTGGGACACCCTATACCTACTTTTGGCTTCGCCAGACCTAACATCAAAGCGTTTTGAAGCTGACATTAAGAATTTTCAGACTATTCCGAGGGGCAATTCACTCATTCAAATTTGTACACCTAAGCTGGATTACTTCGTCATTACTGGGTACTGGTAATTCCACGTATTCGCTGAAAGTAATCTTCATAATCCTCTAGTAATTTGGTACTCCCGTAGTAATTCTAAATGTAATCGAAGTAATTCTATAAATAATCCTAATAATTCCAACAGTGACAGTTCTCTTTTGTAAACAGAATTAAAAATGATGGATCACGCGTGCGCAGTTGAACACCTTTGGCAATTCCAAGGGTAATCCACGAGCGTAATCTAAATAATTCTAGTAATTTAGGCAATTTTTGTAATTACTACTAATTACACGGGTGTCCTAAAAAAAACCGAACGAAATATTTCTGGTAATAACTCGTGCATTTCTTATCCGATTTGGATGAACCTGGCCTTAAATTGAAGCCAAGGAATCAGGCTTTCGAACTGTCTAAGAAATTTCGACAGATGGTGCTGCAATAGTTCTCTTAGTGATACTTGTCTCAAAGGTTCATTTCAGGGGCGTGGGGATTGGTCAATTATCAATCAGTCGTTATGAGACTCACATGACTTTGAAGGACGTTCATTTTTCTTCAAGAATCTTTTTTCAGAAGTTAATTTGGTTCACGCATTGACTTTCTGTGATTATTTAAAAAATATGTGTTTTCACATTTTTCCATGCAGAATGACCATGACTAAAGTAACAATGAAGCAACAAGAGCTTAATTCTCAGTAATAACCCTTAAATTTCCTCCAATTCGCATCCGCTTGTGTTTTTCATTCAATTAGATCGTCTATTACTGAAAATTAAGCTGAAAATGCATCACTGTTACTTCAGTTATGGTCATTAGGCGTGAAAATAAGGGAAAACATATGATTTTTAAAAAATCACATAAAATTAATTCGTGAATCATAACGAACTTCTGAAAGAAGCTTTTTGAAGAAAAGTAAACGTGCTTCAAGGTTATTTTTATCTCATAACCATTGGTTGTTAACTGACCAATCCCCATGCACGTAAACTAAGCCTTTAAAACAAGCATGGCTAAGGCTACTACGGCAGCGCCATCTCTCATGGTCTCTTGAATGAATCGATAGCCTGATTCTTTAGCTTTAATTTAAGTCCACGTTCATCCAAATCGGTTAAAAAATAGATGAGTTGTCATCAAAAATATTTCGTTCGGTTTTTTTAGGACACCCGTTATAATTTTGGTCATCCTAACCCATGTTAAAAGTAATTCCAAAAGTAATCCAGTAATTCCAACAGCAACTACACCAGTTAATGGGCATGCGCAGTGGTTGAACACGTGGTAATTCGGGTAATGTAAAATGTAATTCACGAGTGTAATCCGCATAATTTTAGTAATTATGAATGTAATTTAAGTAATTTTTGGAATTCCGCGGTAATCCTAACTCTAATTTTGGCAATCTTAACAATGTGTACACTTAATCCTTATTAATTGGCATTTAACTTCCCCAAAACTAACCCTAAAGAATATCAAAGGCTACTCGCTTTCAGCTTCGCCAAAGCTCGCATTAGAGACTACCAAAAACTTCGTTTTACGCTACACTAAATACTAAATAATATCAGAGACTTCTTGGCTTTTGGCTTTTCCAAAACACACTTTAGAGAATATCACATTCACTTCAGGCTTCGTCAAAACTCACATTAAATCGTTTTTAGGACCACTCGCTTTCGGCTTCTCCAAATCTATCATAGACAAGACTACGTTAAAGCTCACATTAAAAATTTTCAGAGACTATGCGCTTTTGGCTTCTCCAAAACTAACACTAAAGAATGTCAAAGACTTCGATTTAGGCTGCCTTAAAGCTCACACTAAAGATTATCAGAGACTACTGGCTTTTGGCTTCTCGAAAGCTCACTTAAAAGAATATAATATTTCTACTATATTAGACTATACGCTTTTGGCTTCGACAAACTTAGCGCTATTGCGTTTTAAAACTTAGGTTATCAAATCCCGAGACTACTCGCTTTTGGCTTCGCCAAAGCTTAAACTAGCATTAATGCATTTTTCGCCAAAGCTCGAATTAGAGACGATCGAGTACTTCTCTTTATATTTCGCTAAAACTCGCTTTAAAAAAATTTAAAAACTGATTGCTTTCCACTTCACCAAACGATTTACAAAACGACGGATTTAGATAATACAAACTAAATTTAAAACGGACGAAATGAAATTAAGAAGCAAATAAATGGACAAAACACAAAGAACAAACAATTACCTATACGCAAAATAGAAAGAAATGATACATTAACAACAGCTTATCTTAAATATCCTACCCAAAAGTCGAAAAATGAGAAAATATCTTACATTTCACGAATCATTTTGCAGTTTTACGAATTTATCAAAACAATAATTTATTAATCTCGGCAAACTCCAGTTTAGCGACGTCAACCTTAGAGCCAAATCATTTTTAACTGGAAAACTTTTCAGCATCAGAAGTCCACTTCCATTAATCAGAACGAACAGGTCCGCTCCAAAGTTTGTCCTCCCTAATTAATTGCACAAACGGCGCAATATTGCTCAATTAATAATTCCACCGGCCCAATTGCCGTTTTTTACGTTTAGGCGATCAAAATTTTACGATCTCGTTGAATCCGACATGGTCGTAAAAAACGAGATTTCTTAATTAGGACGATGATGCCGGCGATGAAAAAATGAGTTAACGGCGAGCTTTCCAAGATTGCATAGCATAAATATTAATTTCTTGGGACAATAACTTGTTTGCATACCACTCAGATTATGGAGATCTCGTCGTATGAATTTTCATAAGGGAGCTTGTAGCGGAGTTATGTGGGATTTTTTTCTATGTAACGATCTTTCTTATTATTACTATTATTTTACATTACATTTGTGGCAGGATGTACAGCTATCAATACAGGGTTTTATCGATAAGACCATAAAATGCGACAGCTACTTATACTCTGTAGTTTATAATATACTTTGCATAGAGTTATGACGCTTTTATCTAGCCTCCAAAACACAATTAAGTGATTTACTGGCACCCAACAAAAGTTTGAGGAACAAAAGAGCGAGTCACGTTCTCAGCCATAAATTATAAATACCACCCCCCTCCCCTTTACAACGGCAATGAGATACAGTGTTATTGACGTTTTAATTCAGTATGTTAACGAGCTTGCAAACCCGCCAATGCGAGGGCGACCCAATATGCGCTTTGTCAAGATAATTGCGTTCGGGCAATAAGCGTGCCACTAGGCCAATCTTCCGTCCGAATAAAATTTTATTGAAAATATATTTTTTATTGCTTGGGGTTATTGCGATCGATATGGACGAAATGTAACATTTTCTTGAATAAACAGCGAACAAAGGAAACCAAAAATTGTGGAATCGTTTGCTGAACAAGATGTTTCGGGTGTTTTGTGAAATTTACTTTAATGGGAAGGCGATCTGGATTCCTTTTAGAATAATATTTTCAGTCCTTTCGAACTCCTTACTACCACTCGTTCCTCGGTCCGCCCCTTCCCCTAACACTCCTCTTGTAGCTTCTTGCCTCATACCTTTAATGCTCCTCACATGTCCGTATCATCTTAATTGACCTTTTTTATTGTGTTTCTCACTATCCATTTCTATTTTCTCAATTTTCCTCTTCTGATGTTCTGCTAACGCCCACGTCGCAGATGCGTATTATGTATTTATAGTAACTGCCACTATCTTATAAAGTGCCTTTACGTCCTAAGGCTTTTCCTTTTCTCCTAAGAAAGCAAGTCTTCCTCCTGTCGCTATTCTTTCTCAAACTTCAGTACTTGAATGCAGAAGTGCTCAGAAAAACACAAAATGGATGAAAATATGGTCTTTGCTGACATTAGAGGCATAAAGATTGAACCCATACATACGTTTAGGAAATATTTCAAGAGCCAAGACTTGAAACTAAATGCCAAGACATCGAAGATTGTGATACTCAGCAAAGCAAACAAGAAAAGTAAAAAACAAAATTTTAAATGGGAAGAAAAATAGCAACAACAGAGAAAGGCAACAAGTGAAAGAAATAGTTACGAAAAGAATGATAACGAGGAATCAGGTTAAGGTGTTTGATTCGATAGTGATAAGTATTTTGAGGAATAGTGCTGAAATATTAGGATGGGGCCAGCAAGGCCGAAATAGAAAAACTACATGAAAAATAGAAGCAACAAAAAGAAGACGGGGATAGAAGCAGAAAGAAAAGCCATAAAGTATGAAGAAATAATTAGATACTCATCATCAAACCAAATGAAAGGCTGCTAGGAGAACGTAAAAAATCAAACAGACTGAAAATGGACGGAAGAAAAGAAAGAAATCTGATTATCAAAGGAATCAGAGGTAGAACGGATGAGAAACTGTAGAAGTAACAGACCAAGACCAACAGGTGCAGATGCAAGAACAGATAGACAGAATTGAAAATTCCGAGTATATCTGCGAATATAAGTAATTGTGGTAAACGTCAAAAGAGATTAAAAAAGTTGTTGTACTATTTTATACTTTATTTCAAAAAGTTCAAATTTTAGAATTTTGACGATTTTTCGAAAAAGTCCATGTTGATTACATTTTTGAAAAGTTATTTCTTCTTTCTGTATCCCATGGTGTCAAAATTCAATGTGGCCGCCATAAGACAATTAAAAGTTCCAACGGTTAAATTCCGTCCAAGTCATTTTTTTGTGTTTCGGGGTTGAAGGGGGTGAGTTTTAGGAGCGCAGCTTTTTTGTTTCATTCAATTCTTTTGATTGTTAAATTTCCTCCAAGTTAAGTTTCTGTGGTTGGGGGTTGAAGGGGGCGAATTTCAGGGGTGTTATAAGCAGTCAAGTCAAGTTGTAGATCAGATTATCGAGTCTTGAAGGATAATTCGTTTTGCAGTTATAGCTGCCTGAATTTTAAGAGAGTCCGAAAATAAAACCACAAAATAACGAACGCAAAAAGTCGAAAAGACAATCGACCCAGGAGTTGTATTCAGCCAAGAATTAAATAATTAAGATTGTAATTTCACCGAACCGCCTGCGAAGTTAATTCAAAACACGTTTTCCCCCGTCCTTCAAACTTCATCTTTAGTTGTTAATAAACCAGCAAAAGCATTTTTAAAACTTCGCAAAGTTGAAACCTTGAATATTGATTGGCCGGATGCCAAAAATCCCGAATAAATTATTCAGGGGGAACATCCGGAAGTTCCTTGCCACGGATTAAAAACCTCTTGATTTACCGCCGTTTTTGTCTTATAGATTTTCACTTTACCCGCGTTTCCTCTTCATCCACGGCAAAAACAAGTTTGTTTTGTTCCGGCTCAACAAAAACTACATAATTCACCTTTTTAGCTGCTTTGGATTAATTTTTTGAGCACGCGAAAAAATGGTGGATGCGCCGGGATAGCGGTAATGTTTATTGATGTGCATCGTAAATCCACCCCTAAAAATCACTCGGATCGTAAAAACGGCAATTTCTTACATTGTTGCTAATAGTATGGCGTCGTAATCCGATTATGGCGGCAAAGGGGTTGGTTTAGACTTTTCTCGTTGCGTGCACGAAGAAAAAATCTGGAATTAAATTAAACGACTGTTTCAGTATTAAATGGGGTGGCTTTTATGGGTTGAAACTGGAAAAATAATACGGTTCGAGTTAAAACGATAACTTAAGGGGTAGTTTATGTAATCCTTTATTGTGCGTAACTTTAATCCACTTTGTCCTTTCAGGGTGGAGTAAATGGAGCGACTGGTCCGCCTGTAGCGTCACGTGTTCGTTGGGGATCCAACAACGCACACGTCACTGCATCACCTCCAGCTGCCCGGGGTTCAACGTGGAGCAGAGACATTGTAATCTGTTCGGGTATGGCTTTTAATTGTATTTAAAATATTTTTTTTTCCTGATTTATTAAGTTATTGGCCTCTCAGATCAATGAGAAATAAGTTAGATTCAACTTGCACAGAAAAAGTAGATTTACTATGACAGATCTGGAACTCTTTCAAGGTCATCATCGTCTATCTCTCTTATTCAGTCGAGATTTTGTAACTATGGAACCGTTTAATAATCCGTTTTTAAGTTATCCGTGGGATGACAAAACAGCCTTGTTTGTTTGAGAAATAAGTTAGATTCAGCTTACACAGAAAAAGTAGATTTACTATGACAGTTCTGGAACTCTTTCAAGGTCATCATTATCTATCTCTCTTATGCAGTCGAGATTTTGTAACTATGGAACCGCTTAATAATCCCTTTTTAAGTTATCCGTGGGATGACAAAACAGCCTTGTTTGTTTGAGAAATAAGTTAGATTCAGCTTACACAGAAAAAGTAGATTTACTATGACAGTTCTGGAACTCTTTCAAGGTCATCATCGTCTATCTCTCTTATTCAGTCGAGATTTTGTAACTATGGAACCGTTTAATAATCCGTTTTTAAGTTATCCGTGGGATGACAAAACAGCCTTGTTTGTTTGAGAAATAAGTTAGATTCAGCTTACACAGAAAAAGTAGATTTACTATGACAGTTCTGGAACTCTTTCAAGGTCATCATTATCTATCTCTCTTATGCAGTCGAGATTTTGTAACTATGGAACCGCTTAATAATCCGTTTTTAAGTTATCCGTGGGATGACAAAACAGCCTTGTTTGTTTGAGAAATAAGTTAGATTCAGCTTACACAGAAAAAGTAGATTTACTATGACAGTTCTGGAACTCTTTCAAGGTCATCATCGTCTATCTCTCTTATTCAGTCGAGATTTTGTAACTATGGAACCGTTTAATAATCCGTTTTTAAGTTATCCGTGGGATGACAAAACAGCCTTGTTTGTTTGAGAAATAAGTTAGATTCAGCTTACACAGAAAAAGTAGATTTACTATGACAGTTCTGGAACTCTTTCAAGGTCATCATCGTCTATCTCTCTTATTCAGTCGAGATTTTGTAACTATGGAACCGTTTAATAATCCGTTTTTAAGTTATCCGTGGGATGACAAAACAGCCTTGTTTGTTTGAGAAATAAGTTAGATTCAGCTTACACAGAAAAAGTAGATTTACTATGACAGTTCTGGAACTCTTTCAAGGTCATCATTATCTATCTCTCTTATGCAGTCGAGATTTTGTAACTATGGAACCGCTTAATAATCCGTTTTTAAGTTATCCGTGGGATGACAAAACAGCCTTGTTTGTTTGTTTGAGAAATAAGTTAGATTCAGCTTACACAGAAAAAGTAGATTTACTATGACAGTTCTGGAACTCTTTCAAGGTCATCATCGTCTATCTCTCTTATTCAGTCGAGATTTTGTAACTATGGAACCGCTTAACAATCCGTTTTTAAGTTATCCGTGAGATGACAAAACAGCCTTGTTTGTTTGAGAAATAAGTTAGATTCAGCTTACACAGAAAAAGTAGATTTACTATGACAGTTCTGGAACTCTTTCAAGGTCATCATCGTCTATCTCTCTTATTCAGTCGAGATTTTGTAACTATGGAACCGTTTAATAATCCGTTTTTAAGTTATCCGTGGGATGACAAAACAGCCTTGTTTGTTTGAGAAATAAGTTAGATTCAGCTTACACAGAAAAAGTAGATTTACTATGACAGTTCTGGAACTCTTTCAAGGTCATCATCGTCTATCTCTCTTATTCAGTCGAGATTTTGTAACTATGGAACCGTTTAATAATCCGTTTTTAAGTTATCCGTGGGATGACAAAACAGCCTTGTTTGTTTGAGAAATAAGTTAGATTCAGCTTACACAGAAAAAGTAGATTTACTATGACAGTTCTGGAACTCTTTCAAGGTCATCATTATCTATCTCTCTTATGCAGTCGAGATTTTGTAACTATGGAACCGCTTAATAATCCGTTTTTAAGTTATCCGTGGGATGACAAAACAGCCTTGTTTGTTTGTTTGAGAAATAAGTTAGATTCAGCTTACACAGAAAAAGTAGATTTACTATGACAGTTCTGGAAATCTTTCAAGGTGATCATCGTCTATCTCTCTTATTCAGTCGAGATTTTGTAACTATGGAACCGCTTAACAATCCGTTTTTAAGTTATCCGTGAGATGACAAAACAGCCTTGTTTGTTTGAGAAATAAGTTAGATTCAGCTTACACAGAAAAAGTAGATTTACTATGACAGTTCTGGAACTCTTTCAAGGTCATCATTATTTATCTCTCTTATGCAGTCGAAATTTTGTAACTATGGAACCGCTTAATAATCCGTTTTTAAGTTATCCGTGGGATGACAAAACAGCCTCGTTTGTTTGAGAAATAAGTTAGATTCAGCTTACACAGAAAAAGTAGATTTACTATGACAGTTCTGGAACTCTTTCAAGGTCATCATCGTCTATCTCTCTTATTCAGTCGAGATTTTGTAACTATGGAACCGCTTAACAATCCGTTTTTAAGTTATCCGTGAGATGACAAAACAGCCTTGTTTGTTTGAGAAATAAGTTAGATTCAGCTTACACAGAAAAAGTAGATTTACTATGACAGTTCTGGAACTCTTTCAAGGTCATCATTATTTATCTCTCTTATGCAGTCGAGATTTTGTAACTATGGAACCGCTTAATAATCCGTTTTTAAGTTATCCGTGGGATGACAAAACAGCCTCGTTTGTTTGAGAAATAAGTTAGATTCAGCTTACACAGAAAAAGTAGATTTACTATGACAGTTCTGGAACTCTTTCAAGGTCATCATTATCTATCTCTCTTATGCAGTCGAGATTTTGTAACTATGGAACCGCTTAATAATCCGTTTTAAAGTTATCCGTGGGATGAGCAAACAGCCTTGTTTGTTTGAGAAATAAGTTAGATTCGGTTTACACAGAAAAAGTAGATTTACTATGACAGTTCTGAAACTCTTTCAAGGTCATCATCATCTATCTCTCTTATGCAGTCGAGATTTTGTAACTATGGAACCACTTAATAATCCGTTTTTAAGTTATCCGTGGGATGACAAAACAGCCTCGTTTGTTTGAGAAATAAGTTAGATTCAGCTTACACAGAAAAAGTAGATTTACTATGACAGTTCTGGAACTCTTTCAAGGTCATCATTATCTATCTCTCTTATGCAGTCGAGATTTTGTAACTATGGAACCGCTTAATAATCCGTTTTAAAGTTATCCGTGGGATGAGCAAACAGCCTTGTTTGTTTGAGAAATAAGTTAGATTCGGTTTACACAGAAAAAGTAGATTTACTATGACAGTTCTGAAACTCTTTCAAGGTCATCATCATCTATCTCTCTTATGCAGTCGAGATTTTGTAACTATGGAACCACTTAATAATCCGTTTTTAAGTTATCCGTGGGATGACAAAACAGCCTCGTTTGTTTGAGAAATAAGTTAGATTCAGCTTACACAGAAAAAGTAGATTTACTATGACAGTTCTGGAACTCTTTCAAGGTCATCATTATTTATCTCTCTTATGCAGTCGAGATTTTGTAACTATGGAACCGCTTAATAATCCGTTTTTAAGTTATCCGTGGGATGACAAAACAGCCTCGTTTGTTTGAGAAATAAGTTAGATTCAGCTTACACAGAAAAAGTAGGTTTACTATGACAGTTCTGGAACTCTTTCAAGGTCATCATTATCTATCTCTCTTATTCAGTCGAGATTTTGTAACTATGGATCCGCTTAATAATCCGTTTTTAAGTTATCCGTGGGATGATGAAGCTCAATAAAGCTTAGTGCTCGACAGTAAAGTAATGTAAGAAGCAAATCGCAACTGGGCAAAATTGGAGTTTAGTTTAAAACAAGAAAGTGTCGGAACTGGAACATAATAAAGACAAATTCTGTACTGCATTGCCGCGGGTCGTGGGGTGGTTTCGACGCGGAGGATTGCCAATAAGTAAAGTTTATCTGTTTCTGGGAAATTTCTTGACGTTTGCGGTGATTTACGGTGAAAGTTGATCGTCACAGTTAGAACATTTCGCGGAAGTTGTTCACGTGGGTTTGATTCCAGCGGCACATCCACCATTTTTCAACTGAAAATATTTTACGTTTTGTATCCGAAATTAGTTTTGCACAAAAAAAAACAAAAACTGAAGACGTTCTAGGTCCGAAATTGTTACAGTTTTACAACCTCGCTGAGGGCTTATCAGAATGATCTTTTAATCAGCTGTGGTTATTCATGTTTGGCTCGGTTGTTTTACATCATTTCTTTTTAAAAAATCGAAATATACGTTTGCTTTACCTTGAGTAATTTAGGTAACTTTGCATGTTAAAAGTCAAAATTTCATTAATTTTTTAAAATCTTGTCATTTCAAAATTGGAAGTCAGGATTTATCGCTCGTTTTTTACCAAGGTCGAACCCTTAGTGGTTCAAACTTCCCAGAAATGTTGATAAATAAATTGACCTAGCAATTTTAAAAGGTGAATTTATCTATCTATAACCCATCGTTTAAGGTCAAAGCGACTTAACTAAATGACTTTTAATATAAAGAGGAGTAAAGAAACAATGAATTTTCTCACGTGTTATACTATACAAGATCGAAGAATTGAAAAGGTAGTAGGTATTTGGTAAAAAAATGGTGTTTTTTCATAACCTTCATGAAATGTTTAGACATCATGATGCAGATCGATGTGGTTGAAAAAAAAATTACCCAGATTGTCTTTAGATTAGTTACTTTACGAACTAGTGCGGAAATTAATTCACTTTTCGTACTAGTGCGGAAATATGTTACATGTTCTTACTGAAATTGGTGGGAAAAATTACATTTTTCGCACGGGATTTTCAGTAAATGTTTTCTTTTAACCTAATATAGCGTTTTTGTTACCTAATGAGACTAATCACTTGTTTTTCTTTATTGATAATTTGAAGAATTGTATTACAAGTAAAGAAAAGTAGGGCGTTTCTTTACGATTCGCGAAATTTCTAATCGAGGCGAAGCCGAGATTAGAAACGCGAGGAGTAAAGAAACGCCGCTTTTCTTTACGTGTGATACACCTAATTTTTTCGGATACTTCAGGTAAGTCCTTCATGAATAAAAGAAAATAAGAATCACTGAAAATCACATGACAAGCGAGTTACAACAAAATTAATATCAGATGGCTGATATTGTTTTTCGTTACTAAGCACTTTCAGTAAACAAATATTCTAAAAAGTGGAACGCACGAAAATTTTGAGAAAATGGAAAAAAGTCATGAACGTGATTCTGGAATATCAAAAGCAGCGCTAGAAGCTATTTCTACTTTATTACCATCGAAATCGCGAGATAAATATGAGCAGACTTACAACGTTTTCAATGCCTGGAGAACTGCCAAGAAAGTGACAGGTATCGACGAAGAAGTTATGCTAGCATATTTTCATGAAAGGGTGAGTTTTTCCGAATACACCTAGGTATAGGTAAAATTTTTAAATGTATGATTACCCAGGCTGAAAAACTGAAATCATCCACGCTGTGGTCAACGTATTCTATGTTGAAAAGTACACTAAAAATGAAGGAAAATGTGGACATAGCACGTTATGGGAAATTGTTGATGTACCTGAAGCGACAAGGGGAAGGATATGAATCAAAAAAGGCGAAGATTCTGTCAATGGACAATGTGCTAAAATTTTTAACGAAAGCCCCTGAGGATTCTTATTTGTTAATTAAAGTGGCATTGATTTTTGGACTATACGGTGCGTGTCGTAGTCACGAACTAAAGAAGTTGAATGTCGAAGACATCGATGACACTGGCTCTGTTTTGGTCGTCACTCTCCATGATACTAAGACAAAGAAGAAACGCATATTTACAGTAACGTCGGAAATGGGTGATGGAATCAATGAGATTGAATTGTACAGAAGGTATCTAAGCCTCCGACCAAAACATACCAATCACTCAAGATTCTTTGTGTTCTATAAGAACAATAAATGTTCTATACAACCAGTTGGGATTCATAGTTTCTACAGCATGCCGAGAAAAATTGCAAGTTATTTGGAATTGCCCGAACCAGAGCAATATACTGGACATTGCTTGCGCAGAACGTCAACTACTTTTCTTGCCGAAGGTGGAGCAGACATCCGGAGGCTCAAGGATCATGGAGGATGGCGATCATCAACGACAGCGGAGGGATATATAGAAGACAGTATCAACAATAAATTGAAGACTTCTAAGATGTTATTTACTCAGCAACCAATGTCGGCGTCGGCGTTCCCATCGAATTCTCTTGATGCACCATCAGCTACTGAATTACATTCAAGTCCTAGTCGTACTGACCCATTGACATCTTTAAATTTATACGAAGTTCATCAGGCAGTTTCCAAGTCGTCATTATCACTTCAAGATTCGGGATCGCAAAAATGCGTGTTCAAAAACCTTAACAATTGTACGTTTAATATTTTTAATAATAAATAATTTTGATTGTTTACCTTGTTATTATAAAGAAATAGTTGCTATATAAAGAAATAGTTGCTATATAAAGGAAAGTAATACTTTTCTTTATGATTTGTAATAAAGAAATCAGGCCCTTTTCCGTTAAGTATCCGAAAAAATACTTTTCTTACTGAAAAGTTATACCTACTTTTCATTCTCACTTTAGTGTGAAAGGTGTTACTGCAATGTACTAGTGTGAAAAGTTTTCTTTTTCGCAGACAATGGTGCGTAACTATAAACACAAAATGTTTTCCAATGTGTTGAGAGTTTATTTAGAGTTTTCTTTAAAATTCGTTTAGGGGGGAGTGTTTATATGTTGCTTTATAAAACAATTTTGACATGGTCTATTTCAAGCACATTCCTTACTAAAGCTTGTATCCTGTAAGCACCAATCTGTGCTCTTTTAGTCATAACAATATAAGAATCCGTTTTGCCCCATGTATGGGACAAAGCGAATCTTTTGCGAAAAATTAAAAATCGCTTTACAAAAAACTTGCACTTTGTTTTTAAGACAAATTCTTATCGGCGTTTTAAAGACTAAGGTTACATGAAGAGTTTCTCAAACAACAGAAGTAAAAAATTATTTATTAAATATTTTTTTTACAAAAACTGCTTATTTTGTTGTTGATTGAGTAGCTTTGTCAAGCACGTTTTAATTTCCCCCTTTCAAATAAAAAAAATGTGCGGTCACGGAAGCAGCTGGAACTTCCCCATCGCGTGTTTCTTTGATTATTAACCTCCCCACAACCATATAAAAATGGGAGGTTACTGCAATCAGTCCAAAATTCGAAATTGAGATAACACCAGATCTTTACGTTTCAAGGTCCCAGGATCACAAAAAAGTGGTTTTTAAAAAATGTCTGTGTGTATGTACGTACGTACGTATGTGAGCAAGATTCCTCGAAAACTACCGAACAGATATTCATGAAATTTGGTCTGGAGGTTAGTGTTAGCCTTCCGGTGAACCCAGTTAATTTTGTTGCGAATCCGCAGACGCCAAGTTCCTTTTTGCCACACCAACTATGAAATTTGACTGATGAACACAAATTTTTCTTATCAGCACATGAAAGGTCTTGAAATTCTGTATCTGAAAGTGTATTCACACTTAGCGCCTTTTTGGCATAAAATCGAAAAATTCGAAATTTCGAGGAAACATTAAATAACACGCTACAGCCTAAATTGCTGGATCAATTTGGCTGAAATTTGGTAGGTAGAGATACCGTTACCCGCCCAAGAGCTGATTTAATTTTGGTGGCAATCGGCGAACGGCAAGTGCCATTTTGGCATATCAACTTTGAAATTTGAATAATGAACACCTATTTTTTCTATCAGCACATGAAAAGTCATCAAATTTCGTTTTCAAAATTGTATTCAATCTTAGTGCCCTTTTGGCAAAAT
Source organism: Pycnomerus fuliginosus (assembly GCA_963924575.1). Classification (NCBI taxonomy): domain Eukaryota; kingdom Metazoa; phylum Arthropoda; class Insecta; order Coleoptera; family Zopheridae; genus Pycnomerus; species Pycnomerus fuliginosus. The sequence goes on along the minus strand of OZ004624.1, from coordinate 7,748,345 downwards.
ATCGTAAAATTTAGAAAAATCACAGAAAACACCTGAGGTTTGGTGGAGTAAAACTTAGGTATAGTAAATAGTAAAATTTACTTGATGTTGGTGATAAGATTGGATCATTCACCAAGTGGGGAGGTTCCAGCCGCTTCCGTAGCTGCCCATTTTTTAAATTTAAATTTCATAGTTTATGTGCCAAAATAGCCCTTCTGGTGGCACGATTGGTTTCAAAAGCTTTTCTGCTCCAAATTCAATTACGAAATGTTTATATAAGAACCGAATTTTAGCCAAATCGGTCATGGGGTTTGTTATGGCCTATAAAGTGTTTTTAAAATGGGCTAAAAATTTTGAATTTTTGAAATTTTATAGGTAGTAGAATAATTTGTAGCGGATACACCGTTGGGGTGGTTTCTGCCGTCTCAATGGTTGCAATTTTTTTTTAATTTTAAATTTTAAATCTCGCACTAAAGTACTTTAGGCAACAATTAATAGGTAATTCAGTTTCCCAATTTACACCTCATTATCACCCCTGCGCATGAATATACAAAGAATCTTTGCATTTCAGAGTCTTTAACCCTCTTTGAGCTATAAAATTCCTCTATCATACCGCGTTCTAGATAATCCCAAACACGTCCTTAACAAGATTCTAAAAATCTCGTTCCGCCGTCGCATAACGCAATTCCTGCTTTTAGATTCAAATTTCAAAGCTTTGTCGCCGAAAATACTGCAACGAAAAATAAATAATTACAGAAAGAACGGATTATCTCCCTTTCAGATGTGACGGAACAGTAAATCCTCTGGCGCTGAAGGAGGGCAGGTTTTTCCACCCCTCCAAGGCCCGTTGGCAGACCGTTCCAGATCGGCCGACTGCATGGCGTCTGAAACCCAATTCCTACATCTGGGTGCCCTCCACGCAGCTCTTTCCAGACGCTAAAATACGCCCGTTCCCGAGGGAATTCGCCCTTTTCGTCACCCTCAGAATACAGAACGTAAGTAAGAGGCGATATTAATCCCGGTTTTATTATTTATTGTCTCGCGTGTTCTCTCCTGGGGATGCGGTGAGGTCAAGTCCCGAGGGAAGATTAAAGGGGAACGCACCGGATGGAGGTTCCTTCCAAATCTCAAACTGTTTATTGTTGGAGTTCTATTGTTGGCGCGACTTTTGTGGAGTGGAGTGGAGGGGTCCTCGCTTTTAAAGAAAGGGAAAAAAAGTCCAGACCTTTCATGTACGGGTCAATCAATATCACAAAGCGTTGTAAAAGCGATTTGAGGACGATCTAAATTAATTTATTTCGGTCGGGTGAGGTTTTATGGGGCGAGCATTTAAACTTTGAAACGAATTGCACCAGTTTCTTCGACCGGTTATTCCTCCCGATAAATGTAAAATGTGAAAAATTGACAAGTATGTATTGCAGCTCAAAAATAAAAGAAATGGAATAGGTACTATTTTTTTTTAAATTTTTTCTCTTAACTAATTTCGACTTCTGGAACTTAGGGCAGAAATTTATCAGCCAAAAGGCTGTTTCTGTCCTCTTGAGTGTTATATTTCTATTTTTTCTCTCATCTTTGATTGTATTGTAATTCATTTCTATTTCACTCAATAAATGTATTATTATTATTATTATTATTATTATTACTAATCTTAAAAAAATGAAGGTTAGTGAAGTCACAATACGAGAGGATGGTAATAAATAATTTGGATGAAATGAAATGAAACTCAAGGGTCGACGTTTCGGCCTTTATTTATAGCCTTCTTCGGGACACCAAATTGGTTTTAAAAAGGCGTTGATTCGAGGCCTTTTTTTCATTTCATCCGAATTACCTATTACCTAACACCTTCAAAAAGAAAGAACGTAGATGACTTCTTCAACACCAATGCGAGAGGATATTTTTATGATTGGCCCCCAAAATTAACCAATAATAGGCAAGTAGGCATAATTGTTAACAGAATTATAGACCCTAAAATTAAACTATGTATGACATAACTCAGAATTTTGACCACAATTCCGGCTGAATTTGAATGCGTGCGCAGACAGAATGTGGACAACCACCACCTGCGACAACACGTGCTCCAGTGGTATGCGGAACCAATGTTGCCAAAGCTGTGAACAAAGCATTTTTGCCACAAACCTAACCTTGTATTTTGCTGGATTCATTAAAAGTCTTCTTGTAAGAAATTTGCCAATTTGCTCACAAAGAACGACTATGTATTACAATTTATGTTTAGGGGGGGGTAGGGATGGTAATCCCGTGCGGGATTGGAATTTTCGGGATTTCGGGATTAGAATCCCGCACGGGATTGTAACTTTCGGGATTTCGGGATTCGATAAATTCAATCCCGGGATTGCTCACGGCAAAATTATTGATTCTGTTTTCAAAATATGCCAATACAAATAAAATTGAAATGCGGGAATAGAAAATTTTATACAGGGTTAGTACAAAGTCCCGGGACGGCCAGTTATCTCCGTTATTTCTTAAGATTTTACTTTGAAACTTGCTACGCGGGCACAATTAAATGCACGGAATTCAAAACTGTTTTTAAAAATTTTCTTGAACTTCCGGTTAAGTCGGAAGTGGCCCTAAGAATTGTTTTTTTAAATGGAATTATACTTTTTTCTCAACGGATTCGGAATCTACGGATTTTTTAAAGTCAAAAACATGTATCATACTTGACCAGAAGTTAAGTCGCGGCCACCCTGGATTTTCAAAAACATCGAAGAAATCGGTCAAAAAGCAAGATTTTTCAAAACCTTAAGTACATGTCAACCTTATTTTTCTAAGGCAAATTCAACCAACCAATGAAATTTTTAAAAATTATTCTTCTCATTTTGGCTGACTGTGAATATTTAATAAATTTCAAAAAAGCAAAAACAAACAAAAGGAAATGTAATTACGCAATTGAATTTGTATTAAAAAAATAAGGTTGACGTGTACTTGCGGTTTTGAAAAATCTTGCTTTTTGACCGATTTTCTCGATGTTTTTGAAAATCCAGGGTGGCCGCGACTTGACTTCTGGTCAAGTATGATACATGTTTTTAACTTTAAAAAATTCGTAGATTCCGAATCCGTTGAGAAACAGGTATGATTCCATTTAAAAAAACGATTTTAAGGTTCACTTCCGATTTAACCGGAAGTCCAAGAAAATTTTTAAAAACAGTTTTGAATTCCCTGTATTTAACTGTGCCTAGGTACCAAGTTTCAAAGTAAAATCTTAAGAAATAACGGATAATTGACCGTCCCGGGACTTTGTACTAACCCTGTATAATTAGAATAATGAAAATAAATGATACAAAAATACAAGATATGTAGGTATATTGTGCTTAAAGTAATCTGCTTTAATGACTAAATATAAATGCCAAATGGATAAGTTAGTATTGCCATGCAAAACCCTATAAATTCTTTACCAGGAACTTTTATTTTTGTGTAGAATATACGAAAAATTAAGCACAATAGTTTGTTATGGCTATTAGCGTGACTCAATGGGCCCGAAAACGGTTCCACAAAAATCAATTTACACCAATGTGTATTATCTCCTGGCAGGATTTTGCAGTAATTGCAGCAGCTGATTTTTGCTCTGAAAGCCCGAAAATCCCGGGATTGACTTGTCGGGATTTTCGGGATTGACTTTTCGGGACTGAATTTAGTCCGGGATCCCGGGATTGCCATCCCAAGGGGGGGCTTATTTCCTCCTAGTTCAAGGAGATTAGCAAAAACACCCCTTGCAAAATAACTAATATAAACGGGATGAAAATTCTGTTTAAATTTGTTCTTGAAAAAGACAAAAATTGACACTTGAAAACAAAGATGGTAAATGATGGAAGGGGTAGGGTGATTTACCTTATGTTTTTACCCGATGTGGATCGGTTTCCCGGGAATGACGTCACTCGAATCAACACCAATAGAAAAAACGCTGGGAAAGGCGAAATCTTAAAAAACACAAATTTATTTTTCACTTTTCTGCTACACTTATTCACACAACGTTAGTCTGTCTACTTTTTGTGATTTAAAGAAAAAGCCACCGGAAGATGCACATCCATGCGATGTGTATCCCTGATGTATCTGCACCTAGAAGTAGTGCCTTCGCAGACGCAAAGAGGTGGCAAAGAGGCGAATTGCTGAAAAATACAATATTAAAAAACTGTGATTTGGGATGAGAAACCTGAAATAGTCCTTTACAGTGTTTGCAGCAGAAAATCCAACTATAAAATTTCGCTGTCCGACATCGCATTTGCGCATTACTCTCAAGTTCACGTCACTCTATTCAAGGTCTGTCTCAAATTATTATAGATGACCCAGTATACACTCCTTTGAATGCAGAGGCATCAAACTTTGCGGTGGAGGCACGGAATATACAATCAGGATATAGGTACATTTTTAGTGCGGTAGCAGAATGCGTTGTACACAGGTGTATACCCCGAAAATCTCGGCGGGGATTGTTTTTGGGCCATATCGAACTATAGTAGTCGAAGTTACAGATGAAAAACCGAAAGAAATTGCAATTTTCGACGTTTGATCGCGAACGCTGCCTCAACGCTTGAAGATAGATCAAAAGTTTGAAAGGAGGAATTGTCGGCAATGAAAAGATCTTCAAAAAAGTCCGCGACGGCCTATAGCTATCTACGATGGGTAGCACACCGTGATCGTTTTTGTGTTTTAATTTTTGACGAAAGTGGCTTCGGTCGGTTATTGTCGACACTTTTCCTTATACGATTTTAATCCATCTTCAAGCGTTTAGGTAGCGTTCGCAGTAGAATCACGAGAAGCCGCGTTTTTTTCCCGGGAGCGAAAAATTATTAATTGTAATAACTCGAGAACGAGTAGAGGCATCTTACTGAAACTTGGTTTCCGAGTTCTACCATCAAGTCTGCTGAAGGTGAAGGGCTGCCAATCGCAGTAGAATCACGAGAAGCCGCGTTTTTTTCTCGGGAGCGAAAAATTATTAATTGTAATAACTCGAGAACGAGTAGAGGTATCTTACTGAAACTTGGTTTTCGAGTTCTACCATCAAGTCTGCTGAAAGTGAAGGAGTGCCAATTTTGGGGGATGAAATTTAGGTGTTAAAAATCACAAAAATACGAAAACCACTCAAATATGTTGCACATGGAGGTCTAGAACCCGACACACAGTTAGAAATAGACTCACCCCTGTAAATTAGTAGTGGAGTAATGAGGGGGTGAAAAGATGAATCTCTAAATTACCGCAATTTTTCAATGAATTGGATTAGGGGTGGTGAAATTGAAACCACATCTTTCTTTAGAGCATGTGAAGATGATGGTAAAATAAGGGGTTGGATTTTAGGGGTTGAAATGTTCATGAAGCTTTGTAACTTTACACAGAGAAACAATATCTGATGTGAAACTGTGAAATCTTACACAATGTGTGTAAATTCATCGAAGGGGATGAAAGTTAAGGGTGGAAACTGGAATTTTCACCGAATATTATTCGGTGAAATTTGAAATTAATACAATTCGAAAGCTTTCTACTGATGGTACAAAAAAAGTCTTATTCATAATTCGTGAAAAACCGGCCATTAAATTAAGGCGCTACAACCCCTAACATGCCGAAACACAAAAATGCGAGAACTTAAAAACTGCTCAACGTATCAAAGCTGGATTTGGTATATTAATTTACAGCGACACTGTAGGCGGATGGGCAAATTTTCATTATGATCTAACAAGGGGGATGAGATTTAAGGGTTGAAACTGGGAAATTTTTCAGGTGAATAGTGGAATAAAATTACGGGGTTCGAAAGATTTCCGTCAACCATTGAAAAAAGTCTTACAAGTCTTCAATCTAATACTAACACTTAGGCTACTAATAACCCCTACCCTTGGCAAGCGGAATAAATACATTTTTTAATTATCTTTTCGGGTTTTTATGTGCTTTCTCTGTAAGTAATTCAAAGTCGTTTTACTTAACTTTTCAGCTATCTATAATTTTTCAGCCCCTTTCACCCTCAAAACCCACAAAAAGCAAAATTTACGCAGACCGCTTCACAATTTTTCAACCCCGCGAGCGTTAATTTTGTAAATTTTGCGTAATTTTGTCTTTCTGCGGTAATAAATTTTGCTTATTTTCGACCCCTTTCGCAATATTTCAACCCCCCAAAACCCTAAATAATTGGGTTATTTTCGTGTTGTTTTCTGTAATTCTATACTTAGCTAACTACAGTTAATTTTCATACCCTATGACTTTTCATCCCCCTCGAGATCCCCCTTTACGATTTTTCAACCACCAAGTGTTAATTTTGCAAAATTTGCGTAATTTCGCGCTTTTCTTCGGTAATAAATTGAACTCAGTTGAACGATGTTTACCTCTTTCACTTTTAACCTCCCCAACCGCATCACAATTTAAAAAAAATGGGAGGTTACTGCAATCACTAAAATTTTCGAATTTGAGATAGCACCAGATCTTCACGTTTTGAGGTCTCAGGAACCCAAAAAAGGGGTTTTTAAAATGTGTCTGTGTGTATGTACGTACGTTCGTACGTTCGTTTGTAATCACGCCACAGCCAAAACTACTAGACCGATTTGGCTGTAAGCGGAAATGCCATTTTGGCACATCAACTTTTAAATTTTAAATTCAAACCCCCATTTTTCACGTCACCATAAGGAAGACCTTCAAATTCTGCTTCTAAAAGTGTATTCATCCTTAGTGCCCTTTTGACCAAAAATAAAAAAAAAAATGCAGCAGAGAAGCGGCTGGAACCTCCCCATCGCGTGGATCTTTATATTCTGGGTAGATAGTAGTCAGTTCAACAGAAAATTTGTTATGTTTTGTTCGACAATGTACCAAACAGTCAAAGGACAGTAAATGCGAATGAATTTTATCTTATTTAGAACAAGTATTTGAAGACCTTCCTGATGCTGACCATAAATTTGAAAAAAAAATGTTTAGGGTGGTAAAATTAGAGTATATTTAAAATAGAAAATTGATGTGCCAAAACGGCACTTTCCGTGGGTCGATTGCCTCCAAACATTTTTTAGCCCTTGGATGTATAATACAGTCTCCATGTACAAAATTTCAGCAAAATCGGTCCAGAGGTTTCGGCTGTATCGTGTTTTTAAAGTACGTTAACAATCCCGAATATTTCAATTTTTGTCAAAAAGGCACTAAGAGTGCATGCATTTTTAGAAGCAGAATTTGAAGGCCTTTCTTATGGTGAAGTGAAAAATGGGGGTTTGCATTTAAAATTTAAAAGTTGATGTGCCAAAAGGGCATTTCCGGCGGCACGATTGGCTCCAAAAGCTTTTCAGATCTAAGTTAGGTTGTTAGATGCCCACATACCAAATTTCAGCCAAATCGGTCTAGTAGTTTTGGCTGTGGCGTGTTTACAAACGTACGTACGAACGTACGAACGTACGTACGAACATACACACAGACACATTTTAAAAACCACTTTTTTGGGTTCCTGAGACCTCAAAACGCATAGATCCGGTCTCATCTCGAATTCGAAAATTTTAGTGATTGCAGTAACCTCCCATTTTTTTAAAATTGTGTTGGGTTTGGGGAGGTTAAAATTGATTTTTATCGGACTTTAAAATCGCGGTACAGCCCAAGCCCCTGAACCGATTTGGCTGAAATTTTGCACATGGGGATTGTATTACACGTCGAAGAGCTGAACAAATTTTGAATTCAATCGACTCACGGAAAGTGCCGTTTTGGCATACCAATTTCCAAATTTAAAATTATTCTCTCATTTGACCATTAAAAACAGGTTTTTGAAAGATTTATTGTCACAATCAGAAAGGTCTTCAAATTCTGGTTTTAAATAGGACAAAATTAATTCGCATTTAGCGCTGTTTGGTTCAAAAAATCGAAATTTTATAATAACAGTAAAAATACATTATAGCCCAAATTACTGAATCGATTTGGCTGAAATTTGGTACATGGAGGTTGGGTGACCCTTGGAAGACCTGAAAGGCTTTTGAAAGCAATTGGCCCACGGGAAATCCCATTTAAGCATATCAACTTAAAATTTTAAATACAAGACCTCCTTTTTATGTCGCCATTAGAAAGGCGATCAAATTCTGGTTCTAAAAATGTGTTCACAGTTTCTGCCATTTCAGTGGAAAATAGAGAAAAAAATCTTTCTCATTAAAAGGGAGCGGGCTGACAGTGGATGACATAAAGTGGCAGCACAGTGGCAGTTATTGTCAAAAAGGTGTCAAAAGATTAACCTTAAAAGGAACATATTGTCAAACGTGATGGGTGATGTCCGAGGTGACGTCGGTATTTGTCAGAGAATTGCGAAATTGGTCAAGGATTAAAAAATTCTGTTGAATTGACTACTATAGTTGCTTTCCTTTTAGCACAGGGTGCAACTCCGAACTGTTCAAGAATAATTTGCCCCGTGTTCCTTTTAGTTGTGTACTTTGCCCCACAGTTACTCGATCTGCCTTCCCCCTTCCCCTCAAGCACCAACGCTGGAGATGGTGCAACAAGCCCCAGCATGCGCAGTGCGTAGTTTGTCACTGTCAATATGAGCTGAGTGGTTTTCCGTGGTTTTCTCCAACGTTTTACCTGTGTTTTTTGAAAATTTTTGCATCGCCTTCATCTCTACTCCGCCACTATGGCATCAGCTCGCGAAATGGGCGATTATCTTACTACTGACTTTTGATGCGGTTAGGTTATCTGTCAAACAAGGCAAGTGTCACTCACGCGGTGAATAATCTCCTGAAATACGTGTTCCTTTTAGGGCAGCTCGGAGTTGCTTCAGTGCTTGTAGCTCTAGAGCAACAAACACGTAAAAGGAAAGCGCTTTATATCTACACAGAATATAAAGATCCACGCGATGGGGAGGTTCCAGCCGCTTCTCTGCTGCATTTTTTTTAAATCCCATTCTCAATATTTCAACTCTCCAAACGCAAAATTTACATAATTGGGTTATTTTGGAGTTATTTTTTACTTAACATCGGTTTATTCTCATAGCCTTTGACTTTTCATCCCCCTTTGCGATTTTTCAACCCCTTAAGTGCTAATTTTGCAACCTTCGCGTAATTTCGTTGGTAATAAATTGAACTCATTTGGGATTCAGTTTACCTTTCACAATTTTCCAGTTTCCTTCGCAATAGGTAGATGTTTCTACGCCCACAAGAGCTTTAATATAATTGGATAATTTTCAACAAGAAATTTTTAACATTTCGCCTTTTTGACACATATGTGCGTCTGCGGAGGCACTACTACTAGATTTTATCAATCTGCACCCGATTCCACCAGTAAGACCAGCCGCCCCTGCATACACATTAACATGATAAACATCTACCAGGGATACACATCGCATTGATGTACATCTTCCGGTGGCTTTTTCAAATGTCAATTAAATCTAAATTAAAAGACTTTAAGAAGGTTATCTCTTCGGTGTGTTACAAGATCTTGGAGAAGAGAAATGGAATTGTGAAAAGATAATACATTATTCGAAATAGTATAGGCAATTTTATATTTTCAGGAAAAGGAAATGAATATGTCATTTAATTTTATTTATTATCATTAGCAATATGATTTAATTTTTGTTCATTGAAAAATAAATGTAAAAGCTACGAATGCGCATGCATTTATTATTTTGGTCATTAAATGAGGAATCCACGAATTCGTCTGGTAACTGGGAACCCAAAAAAGTGGTTTTTGAAAAAATGTCTGTGTCTGTATGTCTGGATCACGCTGCAGCTCAAACTACTGATCGCATCGAGATGAAATTTGGCACACATAATTCAGTGGGCAATTTGTAGGTGCTGATTAGATTTTGAGCCACATCGGTTCACGGAAAGTGTCATTTTGGTGAAAATTGACCAATAGAGATTTGTTTTAAAATCTTCACTGTCACCTGAAATTTTGAAAATTTTACATTTGATAATACAGAATTGACAACTACGAGTACATTTAAAAAGATTTTATAATGTAAAAGATTACTTCATTAGGCGCGCGGAGCGCGCTTCATGTTCTAGTGAACAAAAAAAAACACAAAAATTATGCGAAGTCTGTAGAATTAGCACTGCATGCAAGAAAAAATTCACTGCAGTTAAGTAGAAATACCATCAAAATAAGACAATTTTGCAAATTTATATTATGGAGGGGATAGTTATTTAGAGTTGCAACCCCTAATTTCCACCCAATCTGTTCGATTTTGCGAAAAATGAATCCCCCGCAAGATTTCACCGATATATGTGTGCGCTGAATTAGAGTTTCAAATAGCTGCCCTTGCGGAGTTATCATATTCTTTGTGGTTTTCATCCCCTAAATTGGCACCCCTTCACCTTCAGCGGACTTGAAGGTCGAACGTACATACCGTCAAGTTATCGCTCGGAATAGACGCGCGAGCGAGCGAAGAAGCTAAAACACCTATTTGTTTTTCACTTTTTTGCCATAATTATTCACAACGAATGCTTCTAATAACGTTAGTCTGTCTGCTTTTTATCGTACTTTCAGTAAATTACGGTTTAGAAATAAAAATTCTTTGATTGCAATATACTCTGTTGTGACAAAAGCTGAAATCTCGCCCGGCGCATCCACCAAAATTGCACTCTCCACTCAGACTGCAATAAAGCTCTCCAAAGCCTCGTTTTAATTATTCCTCCGCGTTTAATTATGTCATTGATCCTCCCGACTTCCATTTACAGGAGACCTCAATGGGGACGATATTCAGCCTGCGTTCTCGGCGCCGCCAAGACACTTATCTCTCCTTGGAAATAGCCGGCACAGATCTGAAACTAATCCACGCCGCATCGAATGGAACGGACGTGGTTCGAATTCCGGCACAATTAGGCGACGGACAGTGGCATCAAATAGCAGTGAGGTAAGTTTTGATCAACTATTTAAAATGTAAAGACACATACGAGCCGAAGGCGTGTGACATACTGCTATACTTTGACTGCCTGACGCTAATAAGATAATGGGCCTATTACGTAAAGTCTTTCAAATTTGTAGATAGAAAAAACTTTATTACTGCCTTTATCACTAAATTATGTACAATAGAAACAAATAAACACATCATTAACGCATATTCTTTCTCTTCCTTCTATCTTCTGCTTTTGTCTTCCCTCCCCCCGTTCTACTTCTCGCCCTTTCTACTTCCTTCATCCATTTTATTCCTCCTCTCTCATTCCCTCGCACTCTCTCAGATGTTCTATCGTCTCTCTCGTTTCCACATACACCCTGCATTTCCTCTCTTCCTCCTCCAACCAGAACTCGCCATAATTCTCATTTCTTTCATATTATCTCTCTCCAAGTAACTTGGCAACCCCTCGCTTATTATGCACTCATATTTTGCATTATATCTTGATTCTCTGATCCTTGTTCTTCTTTCCTGTACATCTGTGTCTCTCTCTTTCCAACATCGCTCCATTCATTCATCTCCCCTGTTCCCTGCGCCTTTCTATATCTTCCCTCGCGTATCCGTTCCTCTACCTCTCGTAATATCTTTGTCTTTCCTTTCCTCTTTCTTTCTCTTTCCAGCATTCTTGTAATATTTTAAAATCCCCTCTAGGTATATAGATATAGATGTGCATCTGTTGTTCATCGACTTTCGACAGCCATTCGACAGGCTAAAAAGGGAAAAGATGATAGAAGACTTAAAGTTTGTCAAGAAATAATTGAACAGCCATAAAGACAAACCTTTTAACTTAAGCCGACCGCCCGTTGAGGTTGACAATGCAGGGGAATTCCCTCCATAAATCTTTCTACACAGCCCAAGTGTTTAACTACGAGAGCGCCGTACAAGATTTTATGAGGGAGTTCCCCTACATTGTCAACCTCAACGGGCGGTCGACTTAAGTTAAAAGGTTTGTCTTTATGGCTGTTCAATTATTTCTTGGCGAAGTATAAGAAATATAAAAACGCCAAAAAAAGGACTATGGATGAATCGAATGCAGCAGTTTGTCTAGCACAAGACATGACAGAGAGTATAGAAATACAGAGGGGTGTCAGACAAGGAAACTCACTTTCACCATCGTTATTTATAATTTCGTTGGATGCAATAATGAGAAAAATTTAAAACATAGGTACTATCAACAAAAATATGATGCAAGTGATAGCTTACGCAGACGATGTTACAATAATCGCAAGAGATAGGAGGGAGCTAATAAGAGTGCAAAAATCGTAGAAGTAGAAGGGCTTGTTATTAATGAAGAGAAAACGAGGTATATGTTCTGTAATGGAAATAAAGAAAGGACACTAACAGAATTAACAGCGGCAGACATGCATTCGAGGAGGTTAAAGCATTTAAAAACCTAGGAGCCGTGATAAATATAAATAACGAAGGACTCCACATCAAAGAAAAGATACAAGCAGACTGCAACAAGAAAATTTCGAAAAACAAAAAAATAAGCAAGAGGACAAAAGTAAGGGTATACACGTCGATGATAAGCCCAGTAGTCATGTATGGAGCTGAGACCATGGCAATAACAGCAAACGAAGAAGAGAACTTAAAAATATTTGAAAGAAAAATAATAAGGACGAGATAGACGATATTATGGGAAAGAAAATATAATAACTGAATGGAAACCAACACAAAACAGAGCGAGAGGTAGCCTACAGAAAAGGTGGAAGGACCAAGTAGAAGAGAACATAAAAGTTCTGGAGGTAGAAGGATGGAGAAAACAGATTGCAGATAGAAAAAAATGGAAGGAAATAGTGGACAAGGCGAAGACACCAAATGCTATGAAGGAAACGATACGAGGAAAATTATGGACCAATCCACCATGTAAAATGGATTTAATTTGGCAACCCGCTGATTATGCACTCATATATTCCATTATATCTTGATTCTCTGATTCTTGTTCTTCTTTCCTGTACATGTATGTCTCTGTCTCTTTTCCAACATCGTTCCATTCATCCATCACCTCTGTTCCCTGCGCATTTCTATATCTTCCCTTGCGTATCCGTTCTTCTACCTTTCGTAATATCTTTGTCTCTCATTTCCTCTTTTTTTCTCTTTCCAGCATTCTTGTAATATCTTACAATCTCCTCTTTCTACTCTCTACTCATCTACACATCTACACATCTACTCTCAACTTGCTCCTTTTCGTTTCCTCCCTTATTATACGAATGTGGAACAGTATTGATATCTCTGGACTTCGGTTAAACGGAAAGTATGGTCCAAGTTTGAAATTCTAAATAGCAACCCCCTTTTTCATTGCAGGTTCGGATAGAGGAAGAAAAATTAAGCCTAAAACACCAAACATGTAACTCGCTTACACCAGCCGCCTAGGTTTTATTAACATTCTGAGAAAAAAAAGGCGCAAAACAGTGCTGTGGAAATAACTAAGCCACGGGCGATAATGATAAGAATGACACACCATTGTAAAGTAGAAACACTGTTCTACATTATGCTTGCCAAAAAGCCATATGAAAGCTTACTCAAAGTCGATTTAAAGAAATTGAAATGTTGAAATGCGTGTGAATTCGACGATGCGCGTGGAATTTGCTCGCTTTCGGCTAAGACCGAAAACTAGTTTGTCTCGGCTGCGCCTCGGCTGTAAAATTTTTCCAAATTATCAGTAACAAAAAAACAACTAAATAGAGAAAAACAAGGTATTAGTTTCTTTAGGTAGCAAAAATATTCGTAAGACACCGTGTCTCTCTATCTGCTCCCAACACCCACTTTATATACATGTCCTGTTTTTGCAATTTGTACTTTTTTCATGTTGCATACGTTATGCATCAATTTTCGAATACCTAAACATAAATTGAAAGAAACATTTTCAATAGTATTTATTATTAAACGGAATTCCATTCATTTCTCATCCGAAATTCCAGCATTCGGGACGACAGCGTCGTAGATAGTTACGTGGACTGCGAGTGGTCCCGCACCGACATCCTGAGATCTCATACCCTGGACATTCCTGAAGATTCCGACCTCATCATCGGTTATCTTTTCACGGTAACAAACCCGACGTTTCGGAACAATTTATGAACCTCTCATTCCAGGGCGATCTGGAACAGCTTTGTGTAGTTCCAGATCCGAGAGTCGTCAGTCTCCAGTGTGGCTCACTGCGAACGCCAATTATTGATCCGAGCGTCAAAGATGTTGACGACAACGTCAAATGGGCGAGGAAGAAGAAACCGTGATAACTTTAATCAAACTTGTATAAATTTTAATTAGTACAATCAATAAATATTTGTATATTGAATGTTCCATGTTAGGGGGATAAGAATTTATCGTGCGTTTTATTTATTTAACTTATTAACGATTGTTGTACCTGCATGACAATAGGCACTTGTTAAAAGTCAACACTTTGATTTTTAGGAGATGACAATAAACTTTCGGACCGGACTTTGTATATTGCAGAGCTTTAGAGGTTTACTTTGTAAAAATGTATTGATTTTTGTTGAGAGCTTTCATTTGTGAAATAGCTGCAGTTGAAATGTTTTTAAAATAAATAACAAAACTCCTGTGGTGTTTTATTTTCGATGAGCCATTAACGTGTTTTGTTGGATTGTTTTGGTAAGTGATATCTTTTGAAGTTGTGAAATTTATAAATTCATCTGAAATATATTTCAAAGCCCTTACGCCCGCTGGAAAATTACCGCAAGTGATGGCAATCGTAATTTTAGGTAGGTACTTATTTACCTACAATAATAAAATAAATTATGGTTACGCTTGCTTGCTAATTTTGGTATTCTTCTCAGCACTCTCAAATGTTTAACGACCAAGTGAGTCTTCGCGATGGGGTAGGCATTTTCAAAGTCCCTGACTGTAGAAGGGGCGGTACTGTATACAGGGTGTCCCGAAATTAGAGGATAACACCTTAAGGGCGTATTCTACGATCAAAGTTTTAATAACCCATGGGTCGAAAAATGCATCTGAAATGAACTATAGGTCCCCTCAAAGGGGGCAACAAAAAAAATTATTTCTCTTAAATTTCTGAAGGAACGATACTTACGATAGGGTCACGAAATTTTGAACATAACCTAATTTTTTGTGCCGAATAAGACTAATGTATTTAATGGTTATTGGCAAAAATTTCAGGAAATTTTTTGAACGATATCTGGGATCAATTATGAACATAAATTTGAATTCCTTGTACATTTTTACGTAAAAATGGTGCTCTTGTTGAAACTCGATAGCTCAAGTCGTTTTTGAGAAAATTGATGTTTAGCAGGGTAGGCATGTAATTATTATTTGCCAGAAACCAATGCATCAGTCTTACCTTCAATTAGTTTCCTCCGGTAATCGGTGGCTGAGAGGTTACATTTCCTCTAAGTGAATCTTTCGTGTTTCAAGGTTGAAAGGGTTGAATTTTAGAGATGCAATTTTTTTCTCTTCCGGTCATAGGTGGTCTCTATCAAACAACCTTAGGTGAAATTTCGAATTTCAACCCCTAATTTCCACCCCATCTGTCCCATCTTGCAGAAAAACCATCCCCCCATCAAATATTACCAAAATATGGTGTGTGTCGAGTTTCGTACCTCTATTTGCGAAGTTTTCATATTTTTGTGATTTTCAACTCCTAAATTTCATCCCCCAAAACAGGCACCCCCTCACCTTATACGTCAAAAGCGCATGTCAAGTTTGAGTAAGAAACCTCAGCTAGTTCTCGAGTTATTACAATTACTAATTTTTTGGTCCCGGGAAAAGACGTGCCTTCCCGCGTTTCTACTGCGCTTGAAGATGGATTAAAATCTTGTAAGGAAGAAATGTCGGCAACGAATAAACCTGTAAAAAAAGTCCGCGACTGTGTATAAATATCTGTTATGGATACCAATTTTTTGTTACCCCCTTTGAGGGCTCACTTGGGAGACATTTTTCATCCATTGTTTATTAAAAGTTTTCTTCATATTCTGGATCGCAGATAAGATACTATCCCCTAATTTCGGGACAGCCTGTATAATGAATTAATTTCCTATCAGGAAGGGTTCAAGTTTGGACAGCCGCACAATGGTCCATTTTCAACCAAAACTGACCTTGAGACTTTTTTCTTTCTAATATTCTGATGATCCGAAGATAGCAGTTACATCAGGGTGGACTTGGGAATAATAAAAAACTAACTTCCGCACATCTACGCAGGCCAAGAGCATACTCATTGAACACATAGACAAGCATGTTGTAATATTAAGCCATTTTTTAGCTCGAAAGAAAGGGTACTATTCTTTTCTTACTCTAATAAAATTAACCAATATAGATCTGAAGAACCAGTAGCCAGAATAAGAAAAATATTGTCAATGGTATAACCCAAGATAACGCACTGAAAGCACTTGGGATATAGTCCTTTAGCAAGACTTTTCTATTTTAAGAAATTCAATTTTCAGACAATTGTCCTCCTAAATTAGGAAAATGTTAGACTGCGCCGTAGCCTTGTTGACTCACCTTGTATATTCTGCATTTATGTAACAAAATGAGCGACTGCAAAATCAGTATAAGATGCTTTTCTTATACTAACATCTTATACTGTTTCTATGGTGCATTTGAATTAGCTTCTTACGTTTGCTATAAAACACGCCATTCTATAAAAGCACGTCGCCCATGTGTTTTAGGGCTAACAAGTCAAAATTTTTTGACACTTATGACTTGAATTGACAAGAAAATTGAAAGGAAACTTTAAAAGGTCGCGTTAATATGGCTAATATTAAAAAAAATCATGTTTCATAGTTTAAATATCTCGGCCTATTATATTTTCGCTCCTAACGTCGCTCAAATATAAACTACGGCCTCGAATTTTTTAAGCCGACAATAAAACACTATAATCTGTCCGGGATCCACACGACCGAGATTCACCCGATTTCCATGGCGATTCATTGTTGACAACAATGATTAGTTGTCTTGATACCTATAGTATTAGACACGATTTTTCTACATCTCTGCGGGACAAAGACCATAAGCAACATCGTCGTTTAGTTCAAGGGCTAGTTGTACCAACTTTGAACAAATTCAATTATAGGTATAGATAGATTGAAAGGTTTAATTGAATACAATAAGTTATCAACGAGCTTAAAAGCATGTAAAACGATAGCCAAATTTAAAAGACTGTTAAAGTTTGATTTTATTGACAGTTAAGTGTTTATATTACGTAACTAGGTTACATGTGTTTAGAATTTAATACCTTAGGATGCGAGTATTGATGTATTTTTATGCAATTTTATAAAATTGAAATATGTACAAGTATTATAATATGTTTCTGTCTCTGTGTATACCATATTTGCTAAATAAAGCTTATTATTATTATTATATGAAGCAAAATCTCAGCATGTAGATGGAAAGAAATATTTACTTTACAGTACTACCAACTTAGATAAAACAGCTTAAAGTAGATGAAAAGAACCAATTTTAAAATACTGTTCTTAGCGCTTCAAGAGTGGATCTGTGCAGTCGGTGTCAACAAATTAAGTACCTACAGATTGGTGTTGTATGAAAAAGGGATTGCTACCACTAATTAAAACTAAATGAAGACTTCTAATTTCTTAGGACAACACATTTCACTTTATGGAAGTAAGTAAGCACATTTTTACATTATGTGCAGCAAGTTTATTATAATTACTTAGTGTTGATTAACTTGTGGTAAAACCCATAAAGTCATTGTAAAGAGAAGGAAAAAGAAAGATTAAAGAAAATGACACAATAAGAATATATATTATTATTAAATCTTTGGACATAATAAATCTAATATATTAAATTTATAAAACACTAACAAGCCTATGTACAATGATTACAAAACTTTACAACAATAATAACTATTATAGAACAATAATATCTATGCAACAAAAATAGCCCTGATTACAATAATTCAACTTAGAAAAATATATTACGGATTAAATAAAAAAATTCAACTAATCCTATCTTAATCACAAATGACTGGAATCACAAAAACTGCGTTTTAATCTAGGAACAATTAACTGCGAGACAAAATAACCGTCTTTCTCTCAAAGCGGGATCCAACGCCGCTACACGGCGGCGGCTCTCTATTTCCTCGTTTCGAATAATCCGGTTATAAACGTTACATCCCCCTACAAGGCCTCGTTTACTCAAAGCGGCATAAATTAACGTCGGTTAAAGCCTAGTTACCTCGTTTCGCAGGCTCCATTCACGGTATTTACAAAAATAATACCTAAATATCACATTTTTCAATACTAAATTGGTATTATTTACAAAACTAAATTTTCGGCTAGTCAAGTGACGTGCTTCAAAATCCACGGTACGAACTTTGAGATTCGGGTGCAGACCCCGGGGAGGTTGGCCTCGGCACATCCTATCCCCCAGGAGATGATCCCGGCTAGGAAATAGCGGCCGTCTTTGCCGCGAACCTGGAGGGGGCCCCCGGAATCCCCCTGGCAGGAGTCTCGACCGCCGCCCTCGTGCCCCGCACACAGGAATATGTCGGGGATGAATTCGTGCCTTCCGGCACGGAGGAACATGCTTTTACAGCGGTCGTTGCTCACTATCGGGACCTGGACCTAAGGCGAATTAGCCATTAATCAAAATTGACGTGGGAGATAAGGGAAAGAGGTTGCCATTAATTTCGAAAAAAAATATGGACTTTTTTTGTACGGAATTTTGTGTAGTTTAGATTTTTTCAGTAATAATAATATGACAAGAGCTTTTACACCTAAGGTAGAAGAGGCTAAGAATAAGTAATATGACAAGAGCTTGAATTTGTATTTATAAAGACTGGCCCATAAAAAACCGGACAGTTTTCTTTTTTGTATATCTTCGTTAGTTTTTGTACTAAACTGCTCAAAACTCGAAGTTAGGGTGTATCGAAAAAAAAGAATTTTGGAATTTCGTTTTGTAATAGTCGCCAAAACTTGCCTTTTACTATCCTAAGAAGAAAGTTTATTTAAGGTTTTGCTATAGTTCAACGTTTTCAGCCCTCTACCGCCCCTCAAATATTATGTTATTTTGAAATCTCAAGTTTACAATGAAATTTTTTTTGAAATGCAACATTTATTGTTTTTCTGTCACTAGTAGGCTCGGAGTAGATTTTGAAGATCACTAACAGCCGTTTTTTCATCTCTAGTTAAATTTAGCTACCTACTAGATGGCCATTGCATTATAGTTTCAAAAACAATTAACCCATCAATCAAGTTGCTGGTGCATGCATGACAGAACTTATGTATGACAGTACTGGTTGACGTCTAAAGTTCAAACGTTAAATTTTTGTGCGTTTTTTAGTCTTCGAAGGCCCACCAAATATAGGCCACTCGAGACTATTTCTAGTGTAAATTGCCTTTGAAATATTCTTATTAACTCGAAAGGGAAGCACAGAAATTCGAATAAAAAACGCACGAAAATATAACGTCTGAACTTTAGACGTCAACCAGTAGTGTCATAAATTCTGTCATGCATGCACCAGCAACTTGATTAATTAAAGTTAATTGTCGTTGAAACTATATGGCAGTAGGTAGCTAAATTTAACTAGAGATGAAAAAAAACGGCCTTTAGTGGTCTTTAAAATTTACTCCGAACCTACTAGTGATAGAAAAACAACAAATAATGAATTTAAAAAAATTATTCGTTGTAGACTTGGAATTTTAAAATAACCAATATTTGAGGGGCGGTAGAGGGTTAAAGATGTTGAATCTTAAATAAACTTTCTTCTTAGGACAGTAAAAGGTAAGTTTTGGCGACTATTACAAAACGAAATTCCAAAATTCTTTTTTTTCGATACACCCTACTCGAAGTGGATCGCGCCGATTTTCTGTTGAAATTCAAAGCTCAATAACTTCGAAAAAAGTGACTCGATTTTGACGCGGTTTTTTGTAATTGTGAGCCCAATTCATCGGGCGTAAACCCTGTAGGCGAAGATCAAACACGAGTGGTCAGTGGCGTGTGCAGAGGGGGTTGAATCACCACTCCTCAAAATCGGTAAAGTTTAGACCATCCCCAAATCCAGAGAAATTTTTTTATATTTTTTTTAACGGTTGGATCAGATGCATAAGGTCAGTATCTCGGGACTTTTTGACATTTTTCTTCCATGACTCCTCTTTAACCGGGTACCCCAAAAAAACAACAACAATTTTCTTACCCCTAAACGGACTGTCAAGTCAGGGGACTCCTTCTGACGCTTACAGACGCGTGTAAACGAATTCAGCAACATCATCTGGTTTGCCGTTTCAAAAAGTGGTATTTAGGGCCCCGGTAACGCAAGCGAATTTTCTCACACGTATCATTTCATGATTTCAGATTTTAACCTCCCCACTCCACTCCACCATTTAAAAAAAAGGGAGGTTACTGCAATCACTAAAATTTTCGAATTCGAGATAAGACCGGATCTATACGTTTTGAGGTCTCAGGAGCCCAAAAAAGTGGTTTTTAAAATGTGTCTGTATGTATGTACGTACGTTCGTACGTACGTACGTACGTACGTTCGTAAACACGCCACAGCCCAAACTACTCGACAGATTTAGCTGAAATTTGGTACGTGTGCCTGTGATAACCCAACTTAGATCTGAAAAGCTTTTGGAGCCAATCGTGCAACCAGAAATGCCATTTTGGCACATCAACTTTTAAATTTTAAATGCAAACCCCCATTTTTCACGTCACGATAGGAAAGGCCTTCAAATTCTGCTTCTAAAAATGCATTCATTCTTAGTGCCCTTTTGACCAAAAATTAAAAAAAAATTGATTTTTATCGGACTTTAAAATCGCGGTACAGCCCAAGCCCCTGAACCGATTTGGCTGAAATCTTGCAGAAGGGGATTGTATTACACGTCGAAGAGGTGAACAAATTTTGGATTCAATCGGCCCACGGAAAGTGCCGTTTTGGCACACCAATTTCGAAAATTTAAAATTATTCTCTAATTTACCCATCCAAAACAAGTTTTTGAAAGATTTATTGTCACTATCGAGGTCACCATCAGAAAGGTCTTCAATTTCTGGTTTTAAATGAGACAAAATTTATTCGCATTTAGAACCCTTTGGGTAGAAAAATCGAAATTTTGTAATAACACTGAAACCACTTTATAGCCCAAACTAG
Organism: Pycnomerus fuliginosus; assembly: GCA_963924575.1. Classification (NCBI taxonomy): domain Eukaryota; kingdom Metazoa; phylum Arthropoda; class Insecta; order Coleoptera; family Zopheridae; genus Pycnomerus; species Pycnomerus fuliginosus. The sequence continues at coordinate 7,727,454 of OZ004624.1, read as the reverse complement.
TGGATCGATTTGCCCGAAATTTGGTAAATGGAGGTGAGGTGACCCGTTGAAGAGCTGAAAGGCTTTTGGGAGCAATTGGTCAACGGGAAGTGCCATTTAGGCATATCAACTTTAGAATCTTAAACAGAAGTCCCTGAAATCAAAGACCCACGCGTTGGGGAGGTTCCAGCCGCTTCTCTGCTGCCATTTTTTTTCCTTAAATCGCTTTAGTTTAAAAGTGCATATTCTGAAGAACCTCTGTACACCATTGGAATCGTTTTGGAAATGAAATAGAGTACTCTTTGTCGAAATTTTACTTGGGACTCCTGGTGAGTTTTTACACTTGTCTCTGCTGTTTCTGCTATGATTTTTCCCTCAACTGGTATGTGATAAATTGTAAATCCATTTTAGCAACCTAAAAATGGCACACCTGTCACTTTTTTTTCTATCGTCGAAGTGGTGAAAATGCTGCTGGGTTCTGAAATTTCGAAAATGTCCTTCAAAATGCAAATTAATCCATTCCTAAATTTTTTGTGAATTTTCTTCCAAAGCTCTGAGTCACATAAAAAGCTGATAGAACACTTTATAATCTCAATTTTTGTAGACGACAGTTAAACGAACTCGCTCCAAAATTGAAGTCAAACGCATGAAGGAAGTTCACTTCATTTCCACCGTGGCGAACTTAAACCGCTCGAAACTGCATTAAAAACTCGCATTCACACATCCTTCCTGAAGGATAATCCATTCCAAACAGCGTTTTTCCGCTCCTTCCAACTCCTTTTTTAATAAAACTTCCCAGAACCAGTGCAGCGACAGAGAATAACAAAACTTTTCGTATTGCAAGGAAATTTTATTTATATTCCTGCAGCCCGATTGAAAATTTCGTTACAAACCTAATTGCAAACTTTGCGTTTCCTTTATTGAGAATTACGGCGGAGGAGGATCCGCCGTAGTTTTCAAGTTTTTCTGCATCAGAAATGTTTCAAGAGGGTGCGATGCAATACTCGTTAAGCTCGAGGCAATTATCTCTGGGAATATTACGTGCGAGGAGATAACAATACCTCGTTATGTCTGTGTATGAGCTACCCTTCAAATTACAATCTGGTTCCGACCATGTACGTATCGTATAGGTAGTCTGTCTACACCTCCATGATAATAGTTGCGGTGAATAGCTTTTAGTAAAGAGGACGTAGGTAATGAGTTTATCGCTAAAAACTTTTTTTTTATTATTTTTGATTTTTGAAACCTACTCACAAAGGGTTGATAGTCACTTCTTAAAAAATTCTCAAAATGTCAAAAATTTATTGTCAAGCAAATGCTTAAATGCCCAACCCTGTGCCCAACGTTCAAAAATTATTTTTGAAATTAGAAAAAAAAAAATGCAGCAGAGAAGCGGCTGGAACCTCCCCATCGCGTGGATCTTTGTATTCTGTGTAGATAGTAGTCAATTCAACAGAATTTTTTTAATCCTTGACTAATTTCGCAATTTTCTGACAAATACCGACATCACCTCGGACATCACCCATCACACTTGACAATATGTTCCTTTTAAGGTTAATCTTTTGCCACCTTTTTGACAATAACTGCCACTTTATGTCATCCACTGTCAGCCCGCTCCCTTTTATTGAGAAAGAATTTTTTCTCTATTTTCTACTGAAATGGCCGAAACTGTGAACACATTTTTAGAACCAGAATTTGATCGCCTTTCTAATGGCGACATAAAAAATGAGGTCTTGTATTTAAAATTTTAAGTTGATATGCTTAAATGGGGCTCCCCGTGGGCCAATTGCTTTCAAAAGTCTTTCAGGTCTTCAACGGGTCACCCGATCTCCATGTACCAAATTTCAGCCAAATCGATTCAGTAATTTGGGCTATAATGTATTTTTACTGTTATTATAAAATTTCGCTTTTTTGAACCAAACAGCGCTAAATGCGAATTAATTTTGTCCTATTTATAACCAGAATTTGAAGACCTTTCTGATAGTGACAATAAATCTTTGAAAAACTTGTTTTTAATGGTCAAATGAAAAAATAATTTTAAATTTGGAAATTGGTGTGCCAAAACGGCACTTTCCGTGAGTCGATTGAATTCAAAATTTGTTCAGCTCTTCGACGTGTAATACAATCCCCATGTGCTAAATTTCAGCCAAATCGGTTCAGGGGCTTGGGCTGTACCGCGATTTTAAAGTCCGATAAAAATCAATTTTTTTTTTATTTTTGGTCAAAAGGACACTAAGAATGAATACACTTTTAGAAGCAGAATTTGAAGGTCTTCCTTATGGTGAAGTGAAAAATGGGGGTTTGCATTTAAAATTTAAAAGTTGATGTGCCAAAATGGCATTTCCGGTTGCACGATTGGCTCCAAAAGCTTTTCAGATCTAAGTTAGGTTACGAGATGCCTATGTTCCAAATTTCAACTAAATCGGTCTAGTAGTTTTGGCTGTGGCGTGATTACAAACGAACGTACGAACGTACGTACGAACGTACGTACGTACATACACACAGACACATTTTAAAAACCCCTTTTTTGGGTTCCTGAGACCTCAACACGTGAAGATCTGGTGCTATCTCAAATTCGAAAATTTTAGTGATTGCAGTAACCTCCCATTTTTTTTAAATTGTGATGGGGTTGGGGAGGTTAAAATTACTGCAGTTCTGATTGTAGCTTCAACCATTCTATTGAACATACTAAAAGTCCCCAAGTACGAAGAGGTACAGTTTTTGTTAACTTTGCAAATATCTCATGAAATACATAAATATTTAAAAAATGGGAGGTTACTGCAATCACTAAACTTATCGAATTTGAGATCAGATCTAATCTATACGTTTTGAGGTCCCAGGAAGCCAAAAAAAGAGGTTTCCAAAATCTGTCTGTACGTACGTACGTGCGTTTGTAAACGTTCTACAGCCCAAATCACTGGAGCGATTTGGATGAAATTTGGTACATAGGCGTCTCATAGCCTAACTTAGATCTGAAAAGCTTTTGGAGCCAATCGTACAACCGGAAGTGCCATTTTTCACATCAACTTTGAAATTTTGAATACAAACCCCTATTTTTAACTTCACAAAAAAAAGGCTGCTAAGGATCAATTCCCTCTTAATGCCTTTTTGACAAAAACTCAAATATTCGAGATTTGTGATTGTGCACTAATACGCCTTTTTGGAATAATTGTTATGCAGGGTGGGTAATTTTTCTATGCTAAACGGTAAAAGATACGGGGTCGGTTAAATTAGAGAAAAGTTGCGCTATTTCTTGGTGATTAAGAATCTGAAGAGAAATCCCACATATTTTGATTTGTTCATGAGTTATCACAAAAAATCGGAAAATTGCTAATTTAAAGAAAAATTAATATCTTCCTAACGCTTGATGTTACTTAAATGAAACTTGCAACTTTTATATTTTTAAACAGCTGTCAATTGAATTGCATTGACAGAAATTTTCTAGGCCTTGTAGATTTTGAATAAAGATGGTCAATTTATCTTTTTCTTATGGGCGCCATATCGAATTTTAACACCGCCGGATACACAGAAAAATTAGCTTCTCAAAAATGTAACCAACATTGACGTGTTTGAAAAAATATGTGAAAGCCTCAATCACATGACCGCAAGACGTAATTTATTACAGTTGAATTCAATTGTTTTCACATATTATAAGAGATTGAAGAATTCTAAATTTACGCTGATTTTACAAATTATTCATGCCAAGTTTCAAATTTTTACATCTGTCAGAAAAGTTCATGTTGACTACATTTTTGAAAAGCAAAATTTTTCGTGTATTTGATGGTGTCAAAATTCGATATGGCGGGCATAAAAGAATGAAAAGTTGACTGTCGTTATACAAAATCTAGAAGGCCTAGAAAATTTCTGTCGATGCCATTCAATTGACAGGTGTCAAAAATATAAAAGCTCCAAGTTTCATTTAAATAACATCAAACGTTAGGAAGATATTAATTTTTCTTTAAACTGGCAATTTTCAGATTTTTTGTGATAACTCAGGAACGAATCAAAATATAATCACCAAGAAATAGTGCGACTTTTCTCCAATTTAAACTACTATCTATCTATTATGGTTTCCAAGATACTAATGGTGAGCATCGAAAACTTACCCACCCTGTAATCTTTTTATGAAAAATTTTCAAGTGTGCCTCGAAAAAAATTCTTAGAAACTAACATATTTTCGAAAATTTTTAGTAAAAAATATTTATTATTTTGAAAATTTATAATTATTTTCAGAACTATAATTATAAATCAAAAATAACATATTGTACATTAGAAGACGCAGAAAAAAATTAGATGTTAGAATGTGTGAAAAAAATTGGGTATGTCCATTTGAAAATGAAAAGTTGACATCCAGTTAACATTCAATTTGAGGTTGATAAAAATCAAAACTATCTTGAGTTTGTAGTGTTTAATATGAGCAATTTCATTTGGTTTTTAGTTGACTAAAATCGGACCACGAATAAAAAAGTTATATTGTTCTGGAGTTTTAATCTCGCATACCCTGTATGACGCAAATGTGATGTTATGTAATAGGTTATTATTTGATTAAAAACAAGCGTTTCAAAAATCAATGATTTTTCTTCTCCAAGTAGTAAAAAAACAAATAATGATTTCTTTGATAGGTTTTTTGGGATTAGAAAAATCAGTATAGTCAGGGAGGCAGCGAGAGATTGGCTTGACTCATTTCATTAACTTTCTAAAGTAATTTTTTCTATTACGTATGCGTTGTGATTCGAAAAAGTCGAGTCTGCCATGCAAGTAGCGGGGCAACGCTCCACGGGGGCGGTTCAAGTATGCCAAAAAAACTAGTCTCATTGATGGAAATCATTAACGCTACCATTTTTTATATGAATTACGGACACCTCGAAGTGTCGAAAAAAAACGGTCTGCCACTTCGCCTGCGGGACAAAATGTGTCTTCCAACCACATTTCCTAGAAATTTGGTTAATAAAATTGTCAAACTATACTGTCATATTTAAATTATCTACCCGTAGCAGGTGTAAAACAGGTGGCATAATAGTGTCGTTAGGCAACAATCTGTCTGTTCTACACCTACAGTAGATAATTTGAAGCTGGGAGTAGTTTGACATAATCAAATATCTAGGAAATGTGGCTGCCAGACACATTTTGTCCCGCAGGCGAAGTGGCAGACCGGTTTTTTGGACACTTCGAGGTGTCTGTAATTCATATAAAGGATTTCAGCGTTAATGATTTCACTCTTTTTTACCATACTTGCGGCGCCTTGTCCCGCAGGTACCCTGGCAGACCGCCAATTTCTGTATTTATGACAAGTAAATTAACGAATAATGTGGAAAAGAATGTTAATGAAATCGGCCGAATATTTCTGTCGCTGCCTCCCCGACTAGTAGATTCGATTTCCGCCAACAGAATTTTTGGTCAAATTTTTTGTCTATTTGGCACATTTGGTGAGTGTAGGAAGAAAAGCTCTTTTTCAAAAAGTGACGGACTAAATTTTTGATTAAGAAAAACATTCCCGGAAGACGACGAAGGAACAAAGGTGCAAGGATAACAAACAAACAAACAAAATCAAGTCAAAATTGTAATTAAACCTTGGCTCACCTCCTGCAGGACCGAGGGCAGCGTCCCACCCTCACTCAGCCGCCCCCACCCCGTAACAGTTGCATTCTCCCCAATCAGAAGATCGTCCGAGGCCGGCAGACAAACCGGAGAGATGTGGGGTGCATAATCCAGCGCCTTGTCCAGCTGCACCAGCGCCAAATCGTATTCGTACGTGAAGAAGTTGTACTTCGGATGCACGACCTTCCTCGCCACTGCCCTCTCCACGTAGGGGAATTCCTCGTGGACGCTCGAGAAGTCGTACTCACCCACCCTGATCCGGATTTGGGAAGTGAGCAAACTGTAACGCGATTGTCAACAAGAAGTTCGTTCCCTTCAAAAGGCAATTAAGAAAATTCGTTTATGGAATAATCCAGAAGTAAACAAACGGTTCTTTTCGCCACACGGTCCTCTGTTTAATTAAAACCTCTGCTGCTTTCAGCGAAACTCAAATTAAGTTTACAGCCGAAACGAAGTTGGGAGACAAATTAACTTAACATTCACTTACGATAAAACCGTTTTGGGAGTGTTTTCAAGGGGTGGCGGGAGGTGGCGGTTTTTGCCCGCCTCCGCTTTGTGTTGGTTTTAGAAAAGCGAAATATGCTGTATTTGTTCTCCGCCAGAGAATCTCCAGCTCTAAAGGGCGAGGTATATAGTACGAAAGGCCGCAGGTCGAGTGGCCACTCCATATTGACCGAATTAAGTGATTGTTTTCAGGAGAATTCTGCTTAAAGTTTTCAAAATGTTTTAAATCGATTAACAGACCCATGTAACACTTCATCCTTTATGTATTTCTTCTGCAATTAAGCAATTATTACATAATATGCGGGGAAGGGGGGGGGGGGAACGTCGGCAACCTTTGTTACTAAATCACATGTTACATTAGTTACAAATTGACCTCGAATGAAATTTTATAGCAACGTTTATTACTTTAAATCGTAAAATTTAGAGGCGTTGAACAAAGTTTTGTACCTATTGAATACGTGAATAAAGCGATATTATTCACTCAAGGTCTTTTCCTGCCGTGTATAATAAATAACTTTCTTTATATTCACTTGTAAAATAAATAACTGTTACAGTTGTAGCAAAAAATGTCACCGTAAGTTTCGAAGATGGCCGCCAGAGGACCAAAATAATAAAAGTCAAGTTAGTTGCGGTTTCTGCAATTTTAGGTTAAAGTGACGATTCAAAGTTTTTAGTTCACTAAAACCGGACCACAAATAACAAAGTTCTAGCGTTCTGGAGTTTTAATCTCGCACCCTGTATACTGAGTGTGCTAAAAAATGTAACTGTATGATCGTAAGTGTACCATTTGAACAATACAATTGGAGATCAAAAAAGCCGTAAAATTTGAAAGGCGCACGTCAAGGCTTTACTGATACGCATATTATTATTTTCATCGCACTATTATATAATACTAGTTGAAGCCGTGTAGAATGTAAGGTGGGTGCTGTAAAATTTGGTTAGTGAGATATAACTATGTGATGAGTATCAGTAAAGTTTCGACGTGCCTCGAAAATTTCACGGCCCTTTTGATTTCAAGCTACGTTGTTCATGGTATGAAAGAAGGTGCCAACATGCATAGCTAAAATAATAAACCTTTAAAACAAGTATATTGCTAAGGCTACTACGGCAGAGCCATCTGTCGTAGTTTCTTACACAAATGAATATCCTGATTCTTTAGCTTTAATTTAAGACCACGTTGATCCAAATTGGAAAAAAAATTGCTGAGTTATTCCCAAAAATAGTTCGTCCGGGTTTTTTTAGGACACACGTTATTTCTCTATTTTTATAGCAACCAAAACTAACAGTTCTCTGGTTCTCTGATGCGCATCGTTTTTTGTTTACATCGTAACCTAGACAACGATTGTCAGTAGCAATCTCATTTAACTGTCAAACGGGTATTGAACTATTTTTGAAAATGTCAATCGAATTTTTTTTCGGAAAATATTAACAAGGTGAACATTCGAAATAGAAAAAATTGAATACCATAATATACCAGTCGCCATTTTAAAGGGACGTTATTCCTTACATCAATCTAGGAAGAAAAGTTCCTATGGACATTTGAAATTTGGAACAGTCGTTAGTGTCATAAAAGAGCTTTCTCCTCACATTTTTTCAGATTTTTAATAACATCAGAGGCGTGCGTGCTTCGAGGGCCTTACACATTTTCTTACATTTTCTTTTGTTGTACTTAGTCATTTTTGTCATCAAATAATAATAAAATCTTAATCGGTGGCCGATTCTACCCAGAAAAGAGGCTCTTGAATGTCGCTAAAACGCACCCTTTTCGATTAAAGTGACTTTGATTGGTTTAGAGCGCGAGAATTTCTGTTGAAAGATTTATTTTATCTACCAAATTAGTGAAAATAAACTCAGAATATGATTTCTTACATCATTTCAGAAAGAAAAGTTCATATGGACATGTGGCGGTAAATAATGCCTAAGGGGGTTATGGTCCTTCGAATAATATGTTTTCCGAGACCCCATTCGAAGGACCAAAGCTCTTTTAGGAAACATTTTCTGCCATATCTTAATATGAACTTTTCTTTCTAAAATGATATAAGGAATCATCCTCCATCTTCATTTTCACTAATTAGGTAAATAAAACAAAGTGCTAGTCACAAATTTTCGCCCCCTAAATCAAGTGGTCATTTTATTCGAAAATGGTGGGCTAGCTTCATTCAACAAGAGCACCTTTTTTGTGTGAAATAGAGCAGAGATAACGATTCTATTATTATTTGGCAAAAAAATGGCCCACAACAGAAGAAAATGTAAAAAAATATGTAAGGCCCCCCCAAGAACGCACACCTCAGATGTTATTAAAAATCTGAAAAAAATTGAAGAGAAAGCTCTTTATAGCACTAACCATTGCTCTAAATTTCAAAATCCTATTGTACAAAATTATCGAGAAATTTTCAGAAAACTGATTTTTTGAGTACCTCTTTGAAGGGGCGCAGCTCCCGTATAAAGCATTTTCGGACATTAGTCCATAGAAACTTTTCTTTCTAGAATGATGTAAGGAATAACCTCCCAGAGTTAGGACTATGAATATAGGAACATCCTGTATAAGAGCCGTTATTTGATGAAAAAAAAAATTCATCCTTCCCCAGGAGGGAGGCAGGAGGTGATAAACACCAGAAAGTTTTTACGAAAATAAAGAACGATTAAAGATTCTTGAAATTCGGTTGAAGCTAGAAAAACAGGCTTTCCACTTTTGCAAGAAACTACGACAGATGACGCTGCTGTAGCACCCTTGTCAACAACCAATCGTTATGAGACTTAAATAACCTTGAAGTGCGACTATTTTTCTTTGAGAATCTTAGTTTCAAGATAAATTTTCCGTGAGTTTTAAAAATATTTATACAGGGTGTCTTACGAATATGGAGCAGTATCGATATCTCTGGGCTTAAGGAAGGTACAGTTGTAAGATTTGGCATTTACAGAAACGGACACATTCGGAATCTATTGATATTATTGGCGACCATGGGGCACTTCCGGTTATACCGGAAGTAGGGTCCTACTTTTAAATTTTAAATAGCAACCCCCATTTTTCATTGCAGATTCGGATAGAGGAAGAAAAATTAAGCTTAAAACACCTAACATGTAACTTGTTTGCACCAGCCGCCAAGATTTTATTAACGTTTTTAGAGAAAAGTTCCGCAAAACAGTGCTATGTAAAAATGGTCATAACTTGTAAACCGCGGGCGATAAAAATAAAAATGACACACCGTTGTAAAGCGGAAGGACTGTTTTGCATTATGATTGCCAAAAATCCTAAGAAAACTAATAGGCTACTTGCACATTTCGTAATTTCGGGATATTTTAATGTAAATGCATCAATAAAGATACAAGGAATCGTCAGCGAACATCAATTTTATTTTAAAAACGTTCGTTTATTTGTAAATAAATAAATAATTCAGAAACGCCGTTGTACGACTTGTGACGTCATAAATCGTACAGCGGATGCAATCTGACAACAGTTTATTTGAGGGTGACGTTTAATAATTAATTTGAAAAGTCAGCCTTGGCAGTTGACAATAAGAGGGATCAAAAGTGACCTCTAACGTTGTAAAAGGAGGTAAGTACAATGTTATTAGTTGTTTGGGTTGGCATCTTGTACCTTTGTACCCACTGGCAAAGAGTACTGGTGACTACTATAAAATATTTAAGATTTATGAATGAAAGACGTCGGGTCAGGTTAGACAGCGACGTTGTCACATGTAAGAAAATTATGTTCGAATGGCTGGGCTGGTCTTTTGGCGGGAAGTTTGGAAATGCTACTTTCTCATTTTTTTTTGAGCTCCACCGACAAGATATTGGAATTTAAGGTATCTGGAAGGATCACATATATCCCGAGCTTCAATTTAACATCAAAAACAAAATTGATGCAAGATGCCTATTGAAAGTTGATTTCGAGAAACTGCAATACTGGAAATTTCAAACTCGAATAACATTTTTTTCTTAAATGGCAGCATACAAGTTTTTCTGCATGGATGGGTGCAGAATTTTATTCTCTTTTCAACGGTACCCATAAAGTTCCAAAAAATTAAACGATTAAAATCGCTGCTTTTTCCATAAGAAGAAAATGTTATTCGGCTTTGTCAATTGCTTTAAATCGACTTTGAATCAGCTTTCATATGACTTTTTGGCAAGCATAATGTAAAACAGTCTTTCTACTTTACAATGGTGTGTCATTTTTATTTTTATCGCCCGCGATTTACAAGTTATGACCATTTTTACATAGCACTGTTTTGCGGAATTTTTCTCTAAAAACGTTAATAAAATCTAGGCGGCTGGTGCAAACAAGTTACATGTTAGGTGTTTTAGGTTTAGGTGTTCCTCCTCTGTCCGAATCTGTAATGAAAAATGGGGGTTGCCATTTAAAATTTTAAAGTTGGACCCTACTTCCGGTATAACCGGAAGTACCCCATCGTCGCCAATAATTTCAATAGACTCCGAATGTGTCAATTTCTGTAAATGCCAAATCTTACAACTGTACCTTGCTTATGTCCAGAGATATCGATACTGCTCCGTATTCGTAAGACACCCTGTATGAGTTTTCACATATTTTCACGCCTGAAAAAACATTTCGGTCCCCAGGTCCCCCAGGCCAAGGATTCCATTAAGAATAACGATTATCCAGTTTTTTTAACAAATGACGAGGTGTTACATAGGTCCGTTGACACCCGGTATATTTTCTGAGGCCGTAGGCCGAGTGAATATTCCGTATTCTTTCCATTTTCAGCTTCTAACTTATATTTGTTACAATTTTTTTTTTCCTCAGAGGAGAATTTTTTCTGAAACATTTAGTTTGATCCTGAAACAAATGTGCGACGATCAAAAAAAACGACCCCAGCAGGAGGGCAGGAAACCGCTTTATTTGATGCCTGAAATTTTTTACTCACTCATCGACGCAGTGTCCAGCAGTCGCTATCCAATTTTCGTTAAGTATAGCCCCTCCGCATCTGTGCGTGCTCGAGAACCCGAAGAAGGACGTCCTCCTAACCGACACCTAATTCATATTATTGAGGGGGCACAAAAAGGCGAGACAGGGGAATAACAACACCAACCACCTGAAGTGTGTGATAAAAGGGACTCCGATCGAGGTAAGTGGATATAAAGGAATGCATCACGTCGAGCTTTCAACAGTAAATAAAAATAATGTAAAAGGAGCAAAGTGTACACAACGACGTTAAAGCTGGATGAATGTGCGGAGGGAAGGCGGCTTTAAGAACATCCGTAATTTCTTATCTCACCTGCCAGGGCCATCGGCCGAAAGGGGCGTTTTTGCCGCCGACGATTTTCGACTGGGGCTGCGTTAGGAGCTTCGGGACGCCGCAATCTGGAAAAAAATTGAATTAGAAGGAAATAAATCGACTTGATTTATACTCGGGAGATGTTAATAAAAACGGGAGTTAATGACGACGAGATTATGACTGTCGGCTGCAGACGAGATTTATTCTCGAAAATTAGTTGCAGAAGAACTAATCCCTATTAATTTTAACAAAAATTGGCAGTCTCGGAGACTGTAAAAACTAGGTATATTACTTTTTACAGAATTTGTAAATCCAGCAAATATTTGTCATTAAAATCATAGAACAAAACATTAGCTAGAGGTAGAGCAAGAGATAGAATCAGAGCCGGACTTGTGCAAAAGTTTATAGGTACAAAGATAAAAGTGCAAAACGGCGAAATATTAGTGCTTGAATCTCTTGGTTCGGGTTGTAAACATATCTTAAGCCCTTAAGACAATATCTCAAGAGCTTATAAGAAAATATCTCAAACGTTTAAGAAAATATTTCAGACTCTTAAGAAAATATCTCAACCCCTTAAGAGAACGTCTCAAGCGCTTAGGAAACTTATCACACATCTTGATACACGTATGGCCCTCCAGTGCTTTCGTAGGAAGCGCCTTTCGATTTTTCAATTCTTGACCTATATCTCAAGACCTTGACTTTTACCTCAAGATCTTGACTTTTATCCCAAGATATTGCCTTTTTAGAGTTAAAGGTAAGGGTAGAGGTAGAGGTGGAGTTCTAACTCAAGAGGTCAGCCTCTAACTCTAACTGTACTTCTACCTCTATAGCTCTATAACTGACTGAATCCCTAAATGTAACTGTAACTCTACCTCTAGCTCTGACTCTTCCTCTGACTCTACTTTTGGCTCTCAAGCTCTTCCTCTAACTTTTAACTGTAACTCTAAATATACCTCTACCTCTAACACCATATAACTAGCTCTAACTATAGCTCTATCTCTAGCTCTAAGTATAACTCTACCTTTAGCTGTATTTTGTAACTCTATAACTCACACTAGCTCTAATAGATTTTACTCTAGCTCTACCTCAAATTCTAACTGTACCTCTAGCTTGGACTCCAGCTCTACCTTTAGCTCTAACTCTAGCGCTAGCTCTACCTCTAATTATACCTCCAGGTCCACTAAAGTTATACAAGAGCTCGAGATAGAAGTAGAGCTAGATGTACAGTTAGATCTAGAGGTACATAGAATTAGAGTTAGTGGTAGAGGTAGAGATGGAGTTAATAGTTAGAGGGAGGGCTACAGCTAGAGACATATTATAGTCAGAGTTAGAGCTAAAGGTAGAGATAGAGTCAGACGTAGGGTTACAGTTACAGTTAGAGACAGCATATATTTGTCATTAAAATCATAGAACAAAACATTAGCTAGGGGTAGAGTTAGAATTAGAAGTAGCGCTAGAGGTAGAGCAAGAGATAGAATCAGAGCCGGACTTGTGCAAAAGTTTATACAAAGATAAAAGTTGAAAACACATTACTCTGAGAAATATTAGCGCTTGAATCTCTTGGTTCGGGTTGTAAACATATCTTAAGCCCTTAAGACAATATCTCAAGCGCTTAAGAAAATATCTAAAAAGTTTAAGAAAATATTTCAGACTCTTAAGAAAATATCTCAAATGAATGTCTCAAGCGCTTAGGAAACTTATCACAAACCTTGATACACTTATGGTCCTCCAGTGCTTTCGTAGGAAGCGTTTTTCGATTTTTGAATTCTTTACCTATATCTCAAGATCTTAACTTTTATCTCAAGACCTTGACTTTTATCCCAAGATCTTGACTTTTACCTCAAGATCTTGATTTTTATCTCAAGATCTTGACTTTTAACTTGAAGTCTTGACTTTTATCTCAGGATCTTGAAATTTATCTCAAGATCTTGATTTTTATCCCAAGATCTTGACTTTTATGTAAAGATCTTAACTTCCCTCTCAAGATCTTGACTTTTATCTCGAGATCTTGACTTTTATATCAAGATCTTGAGTTTTATCTTGAAATCTTGACTTTTATCTCAGGATCTTGAAATTTATCTCAAGATCTTCGTTTTTAACTCAAGATTTTGACTTTTATCTCAAGATCGTGTCTTTTATCTGAAGATCTTGACTTTTATCTCGAGATCTCGACTTTTATCTCGAGATCTTGACTTTTAACTCAATAATTTCTATTCTGCGCATGCGTGACTCATGATGGACTCTCTGGAAACGAAACTATAGTCTGTCCGGGATCCACACGACCGGGATTCACCCTATTTCCATGGCGAATCATTGTTGTCAACAATGAATCGCCATGGAAATCGGGTGAATCTCGGTCGTGTGGATCCCGGACAGACCATAATATAGGTTATTTATAATATAACCTCAATTATTGTAACGCGCATAGTTTTGTTGCGCATTTAATTGATCAAATCGGTGTTTCTACGATCGTACGATAAATTTTTCGGTAGAGCAGGTACAGGCAGTATAAAGTTTTACCTGTACTATCTGAAGGGCCAGAGAGGTAGGCCAATAGCAACAACTCACACTTAATATTCGATAAAAACAAAAAGTGCGCATGCACCAAAAGGATTCTTAAGCGCACGAGGCCTCAATAAATTCTCGGTAAATCCTTATAAATCCCAATAAGTCCTTGTAAATCCCAATAAATCCTCATAAATTCTAATAAATCCTCGTAAATTCCAATAAATCCGGTAAATCTTCCGACTTGGACACCATAAATTCGGATTATATTTTCTTTAAAAGTAGCAGTCAGAAGGAGGAGAAACTATTTCACAAAATGTAAAGTAAATATAACAATTAAAACAGCAGATATTTTCCAACACTGGATTTCAACTGGAAGTGCAGTTTAGATCGTATTTCAACACTTTTTATCCACGGCAAACAACTCATTCCTACAAAGAATTGTAAATAACATTCTCATCACACAAGTCTACCATGTAAGATATAAATTACATCAGCACGTGCAGGCAACACAATGCACTAAATTCCCCCAGAAGAAAGGTGATAATTCCCTCCCTATCATAAATACGGCATGATTTACGATCGCAAACCCACCAGCTGAACAGTACCCGAAATAAATTCCAGAAAAATTATTGAAACAGAAACCAGTGGGAAATTCTATTAACCCGAACAATACCATCCACTCCCTGATTTATTAACCCCCGAGCGGCGTCATTAAATTTTCATTGACGCCACATGTGTCGCCCGTTAATTATATTTGTCGCGTATTAAATGACTTACCTACTCTGGCTGAGATCGGCGTCGGGACGGCGTTTCCCAGCGTCGACGTCGGCGTCGGGTCAGGGGCCGCTGAAACGGAGGGCTGGGTGTTGACCGCCGTCGAAGTCGCCGGTCTTGAAATTGAAAATGCGGTTTTAATTAACTCTTTGTCGAGTAATGAAGCGGAATTTCAAGGAAGTCCGGCATCTTTTTAATTAAGAGTTTTTCCAAAGGGGCGGGACAGTGTTTGAACGCTTAATTATAAACTTTGAAAATGTTAAATCTATCGGCTTTGAAGAGTTCGGAATGAAATTAGCACGCTCATCCACCATTTTTCCAATCTCTTCATTTCTAAAGGAATTAATTCATCGACGCCTCCACCATTTTTAACAACGATGAAAGAAATAAATAAAGTTGAATGCAGTTAACTAGCACTAACTCTATTGATTCGGAGAATTCCCCTTCGCACAATTAATTTAGAGAAGCATCCTTGAGGATTGCACGGATTCTCAGAGTTTATGTAAAATGTCACGAATTCGTAATAAGACGAATGTCGAGCGGCAAAAGGACGGAAAAAGAGTCCCTCTTTGTGGAACGACAAATCCCAATGTACTTTGAACTTTATTATGATTTATGATTAAAAGAAATTTAATTAAGGATTTCTAAGCTGATTGGGAGGAGAAAAAGCAACTATGTCAGTTCGCGACCACTTTCAAGGTCGGGTTTACTAGCTCACTTTCTCCGGAGAGTTTCCTCTCGCTTCCTCTGCCTCAACCTGAAATGAATTTTTTGGTCAACCATATCAAAAAGACATCAATTATTTTTACTGCCGTGGCTATTAATCTATTAATGCCAAGATCAATTTTTCTCTATAAATTCTTGCAAAATGGCCCTTCTTAACCCAATAGAACCACGCATATCCCTTTGTTCGCAAAAAAGTGGCCTAGAGGTTCTTTTTTTCAATATTTTGGGTGAAAATACGAGCAATTGCTAAGTTTTTGTTGATATAGGGTTCGGTTGTTTGAAAAATGGCAACATCGCGTTCCGCTTACCAAGCCAAACAATGGCATTTCCCATAAGCTTACATGTTTTCCTCGTTTTAAAGAGTTTCAGGAATTGTTTGCTTTGTTTGAGGTGTCTACAAATGGATAGATATTTATAAATGCCGCAATGTGAATTTTATCTGTCGAAAAAATATTTACAGTGCAAAAATAGTGATTTGTACAACTAGTTAAGAAAGTATAACTTTTCTCATGGGATTCAAGACTGATACACTCTGCCTACGGCGTCGGGTGTCAATTAAATAAGTGAAAAAAGATAGTTACTTAAAATACGCATCATGTATTTTATCTCTCTCATACGTGAAAAAGTGGCAACACTTGGTAGGTCTTAACTTCCCGAGCACCAAATATACAGTGTGGTTCCTTTTTCACTGCTCACCATATGGTAGATAATAGTTACGGACTCGGTTAAATTACAGAAAAGTTGCGCTATTTTTTAAATAAAAGGTCTGAAAAGAGTTCCCCGACATCTTGATTCGTTCCTAAATTATTCCATTCCGAAAAATCTGAAAATTGCAATTTTGAATTAAAATTAATATCTCCCTAACGATTAGGTAAAACTATTTAAATGAAACTTGGAACTTTTATATTTTTGACAGCTGTCAGTCGAATGGCATCGACAGAAATCTTTAGGCCTTCTAGATTTTGCGCAATGATGATCAACTTTTGATTTTCCTATAGCCGCCATGTTGAGTTTTGGCACTATCCGACATACAAAAAAATTAGCTTTTCAAAAATGTAACTAGGAAAAACTGTTTTGGAAGAACATGTTAAAGTTTGAAAAAAGTTTTATCCTGATTTTATAGATCATATTTTAAGAATTTTGACGATTTTTGTAAAAAGTTCATATTGATTCCATTTTTGAAAAGCTAATTTTTTTCTGTATCCCATGGTGTCAAAATTCAATATGGCGACCATAAGAGAATCAAAAGTTGACTGTCATTGCTCTAAATCTAGAAGGCCCAGAAAATTTGTATGTCTGCCATTTGATTGATAGCTGTCAAAAATATAAAAGTTGTAAGTTTCAATTAAATAGAATTGATCGTTAGGGAGAAGTTCGAAATTTTTAGATTTTTCGGAATAACTCAGGAACTAATCTAGATATCGGGGAATTCTCTTCAGATTCTTAAAGAAATAGCGCAACTTTTCTCTAATTTAACCAGAATCTCTTACCGTTTAGAAGATGCCAATGGTGAGCAGTGAAAAAGGAACCACCCTGTACGAGATTTTGTTGTCTGCAAAAAATTTTAATAAAACACTATAACAGGAAGTCTAGTATTGGTTTTGATTATGACATATCCCGTGTGACGTAGAACGTTAGAGTCACTCGGGGTAGTTCCAGCTGACCCTCACAAGAGGTTGCATCATCTTAATTTAACTCCGTTTCAATCTGCCTATTATTAGTTTGTTTTGTTAGTTTTGTGCAAGTAGGATAGTAAATAGTTAAGTGAAGTGTTGTTTAATGATTTCTCCTGCCCCACAAAATAAAAGCTTTCGAGTTGTGTAAAATCTCGGTTTTTACAACACCTAATTTTAAAAAGTGTTACTTTTATTTTGATTATTCGTTAAAAAAAGTTAAAATCAATTTTCATTGTCAACCTGCAAAAAAGAGCATTTTGGGTTCGTATCATTAATTTGAATAAATTTGAACATTGAGAGATCATTTTTATTTGTTCGAAATACAGTTTATAATAATAATAGTTTATTCCAACAGACAAAATTGTCTATGATGGATACAAATTCCAAAAATTAATACCAAAATACATAAATATAATAATTATAATATAATAATTATTGTACAATAAGAAAAATAACAAAAAAAGATAAATTAATGAAATAAATAAATCACGCAGCGTCGTAGTGGGACAGTAGCTTCTGTTTTATATTGTTGTTTTTAAAATTTGAATGAAATATATCAATATTTAAATTACTAGGTAAGCAATTATATAACTTAAAACAGGTTGTGAGAGGACAATTATAATGATGGAATGTGCGAGGTATATTGTAATGGAAGGTTATGGCAAAAGATTTATCTGATTTAGTAATGTCGAGACACTAATTTGTCCATTTAAGATTTTTTGCAGAAAAGATAGACAGGCCACACATCGTCTAGCTTTTAACGAATTTTCTTGTACAATGTGCAATAAAGCATTCTGATTGCACTGTCTGACAGGATATTGCCCAAACATTTTAAAATACACAAATTTACAAAATTTTCGCAACACATTTTCTATCATTTGCACATACACATCATACATAGGGTTCCAAATTGCACTGGCATACTCTAGTTTACTTCTGACCAAGGAGTTAAAAAGCATTTTGATACACTCAATACTGGTAAAATCAGAACTATTTCTAATAATGTATCCAAGCATTTTCATGGCACTTTTACATATATTCTCAATGTGAGGTACAAATGACAGTCTTGAGTCCATTGTAACCCCTAAGTGGCGAAATTCAGTACAAGGGCTTAACACTAAACCATTAATATTATACTGATAATCATTACTGAACATTTTCTTGTAAATGACATCTTTTTACACTTGTCGATATTTAGGTTTAACATATTACTTTTACACCACACAAACAATCTATCGATGTCTTCCTGCAATTCAAGACAGTTTTCGTACGATTCAACCACAGTTCCTACTTTAAGGTCATCTGCATAAATAAATGTCTTACAGTTGATGAAACAGTCAGTAACATCATTAAAAAAGAGGATAAAAAGGAGCGGGCCCAAGTTCGAGCCCTGCACTACACCGATGTTAACCAGAAACTCAGGTGACGAATATCCGTTATACACAAGATATTGTCTTCTACACTGCAACAGCGACTTGAACAACGTCACAAGACCATTACACAACCCAAAATACTCCAATTTCTGCAGTAAGATGCAGTGATTGACTCGGTCAAAAGCCTTCGACAAATCAGTGTAGATAACATCAACTTGAAGCCTATTATCCATTGCTGACGGCACGAACTCGGTAAATTCACATAAGTTGGTAACTGTCGATCTTCCTGTTACGAACCCATGTTGTTGAGGTGCAATATACTTGGAGACATGTGAATAAATAGATTTGGATAATACCGATTCAAATAGCTTCGCAAAGTTAGACATAAGAGCAATAGGCCTATAATTTTTTATATCGGTGTTATCACCTGACTTGAAGACAGGACATACTTTCGACAGCTTCCATGCATCCGGATAACAGGAACTATTTAAAATTAAATTAAAAATGTGCTTTAGTGGATCAAGTAAACAGTTAATACAATCCTTCACCAGAAATGCAGGCACATCATCGGGTCCAGAGACACTGTTACATTTAAAATTTTTCACAGCAGACAAAATATCATTATCACAAATATTAAACAAGTGTAAAGTCGAGGAAGTATCACAGCTTTTCTTTGCGAACATACTTAGACACGAGCTTCTATCACAGAATTTACAAGATTGACTGAGTTCGCTATTAGAGCTAGAACAGTTGTCACTATCACTGGAGTTGTAAACACTTGAAAAATGTTGTGCAAAGGTGTTGACAATATCTTGGGAAGACGACAAGACGGATTCATTATATGTCATTCGACCTGGAATAGAAGTGGTATGTCGTTTCGCGTTTATGAAAGTCCAGAATTTCTTCGAATCATTCTTAATGGAGTTTTCAGCATTTTTTATGAAGTCCATATAGTCTCTTCTAGACTGTTTTCTAATTTCTTTCCTAAGCTCTTTCATCTTATCAAAGTGGTAAGCTGAGCCAGTCCTTCTGAAACTATTCCAATGCTTTCTTTCGCTATGAATCAAGCCGATAAGTTCCTGCGTAAACCATATTGGAAATTTAGAGCGTTTCTTGGATGAGTGTGTACTGGTGGGAACAAATTCAGTGAAGAGGCTATGTAGAATTTTGTAGAGCAGAGCGCAAGCATGATTCACATCATTGCTCATTAAGATATCTCCCCAATCTATGTCAGCAATAGCTAAGTAAAGGTTTACTAAATTTGCCTTGTGAAAATTTAACTTTGTTGTTACTGAACTGCCAACAAATGGAGTGAAAGTCTCACTCACACCATATGCAGCGACATCCAGACAAGGGTGATGAGAGTCCTCAGGGACAAGAGCATACTGATGCCGACTTACTTCCATAAATACATACTTATTTGACAACACCAAATCCAGAAGTCTCGAATTGGCATTAGTGATGCCATTGTGCTGACTTAAGTCCGTGAGAGATATAAAATTGCTGTATATATTAAAAAGGTGCGTGGTCTTCGCAGCTTGCAAGCAGTCCAAAATTTCAGGAATGTTAAAATCGCCTAATATAATCACTGGTTTGGAGAAGTCCAAGGACACCTCTAAAAAGTCAAACAGTTGGTAATAGGCATTGATGGTGACTGCAGGCGGAATGTACAAATTAACAATGTGAATGCTCAGATCCTCCTTAGATACTCTAACAGCAACCAAATCTATTTCAGGTACTGGAGATGGAAGATGAAGTTGTTGAGATTCGATGCTTGTGCCATTAACAGCTATTAGAACACCTCCTCCTCTAGCATACTGTCTGTCACTCCTATACACATGAAAATGACAAGGGAAAAGCTCTGATGACAGAATATTGCAGTTTAGCCACGTTTCAGTCAACAATATTATTTCAGAATCAGTTGCGCAAGCATTTACATAAAAATCATTTACTTTAGTGCTTAGTCCCCTTACGTTTTGATAAAGCATATTTATATTTATACGATTTGAGACGCTGCTCAGATTATTATTAGATGCCTGTTGGGGAATTAGTTGTTTTTTGTGATAATCTTAGGAATGCCATTATAATACTTCAACATGATGTTTATGAAAGTTTATGAAAGTAATAAGGTTTGGTTCAACAATTTTTAGCAAAAACTATCAGTCACTCAATCCTGCATCGCACAAATATTCAATCAAAACGATGTAAATAGTCGCCAACAAACCATTTAAACAAAGAAATAAATACGTACACCTGATCGGAACCGATGGCCACAAAATACGAAACTAACTAACGGGTGTCCTAAAAAAAACAGAACGAAATACTTTTGGGGACAACTCATCCATTTTTTAACCGATTTGGATGAACGTGGACTTAAATTAAAGCTAAAGAATCAGGCTATCGATTCATTCAAGAAACCACGACAGATGGCGCTGCCGTAGCAGCCTTAGCCATGCTTGTTTTAAAGGCTTACTTTAGGTGCATGGGGATTGGTCAATTAACAACCAATGGTTATGAGATAAAAATAACCTTGAAGCACGTTTACTTTTCTTCAAGAAGCTTCTTGCAGAAGTTCGTTATGATTCACGAATACATTTTCTGTGATCTTTTAAAAATCATGTGGTTTCCTTATTTTCACGCCTAATGACCATAACTGAAGTAACAGTGATGCATTTTCAGCTTAATTTTCAGTAATAGAGGATCTAATTGAATGAAAAACACAAGCGGATGCGTATTGGAGGAAATTTAAAGGTTATTACTGAGAATTAAGCTACTTGTTGCTTCATTGTTACTCTAGTCATGGTCATTTTGCAAGAAAAAATGTGAAAACACATATTTTTTTAATAATCACAGAAAGTCAATGCGTGAACCAAATTAACTTCTGAAAAAAGATTCTTAAAGAAAAATGAACGTCCTTCAAAGTTAGGTGAGTCTCATAACGACTGGTTGATAATTGACCAATCCCCACGCCCCTGAAATGAACCATTGAGACAAGTATCACTAAGAGATCTATTGCAGCACCATCTGTCGTAAGTTCTTAGACAGTTCGAAAGCCTGATTCCTTGGCTTCAATTTACGGCCAGGTTCATCCAAATCGGATAAGAAATGCACGAGTTACCTATTACCAAAAATATTTCGCTCGGTTTTTTTAGGACACCCGTTAGTTTTAAATATTACTCGGAAGATAAAATTCACATCGTCACCTTCGTAAATGTGTGAGCAACTCAAAATACAACATTAACATGCAAGCTTATGGGGAATGTCACCGTTTGCCTCAGTAAGAGAAAAGCGACGTTGCCATTTTTCAAACGATCGAACCCTATTGTTGCTATATAGATACACGTAAGGTCTTAAGTACCTACCTACTAATTAGGGAATTTCTCGCGGGTTAACAACAAAACTGTGGATCTGTTCTTTTGTCGATTTTAACATTTCTTTGTGTCGTTATTTGTGTCTTTCACTTCACTGTTAGTTGAAGTTTTTTGCGACTGAGAACTTTTCGGATCTACTAAGGTCCGAACTAAAAGTTTTCAAGGTCATATTTTGACAATTTTTCAACGTGCTCAATCTCAATCTTTATTGAACTTAGACCACGAAAATCGCAGCTTCAATCAATGTTGGCAAAATCGTAGCTATTTCGGCATTACTTGCAACCTCCATTTTACCCTCTCGTATCTTTTTATTTTTCGTCGAAAATTTTCAATTTCCTTTAATTCTCTTCCTCTTGATTGGAATTAAAACTTTGTAACTCTACACCGCTAATTTTGATAGCAGTTTTGAATTGAATAAAAGAAACAGTACCCTGTGGTATCGTACTCTGTTCATAAAACTGTTAGAGAGATGGAAAAAATCCAAAATAATGCAATGGATAAGTTTTCGTCCAAAATATTTTCTCTTAATCTGTGATATGTTTTACAATTAGTATGTAGTGTTCTATTGTCTTAAATAAATTTTAAAAAAATAAGCCCGACGCTGGAAAGAAACGTCTTACTGAGATTTGTATACTATAACTAATCGTTTAAATATTTTCTTAAAACAAGAAATAGCAAACGGTGAAAGGAAAAAAATTCGCTGTTTACACACTTAAAATTAAAACCAACACATACCTTTTCGTGGTGCTACGCACCGTCGTCGACTTATTCCCGAACTTGGTCGTGTTCTGCACAGGTTTCTTGGTCGGCTTCGGTTTGGGTTTAAATCCGCCACCGCCAGGTTTCGCTTTTACTCTGGTGACGAAAACCGGCTCCGTCGTAAACTGCCATTGCGGTTTGGAACCGGAATAGATCGAGTTGTGGTTCAGCGAGGTGATGAACCCCGGTTCTGTCGTCGACTGCCAGCCGGGTTTAGTGTACGTTCCTATTTGAATACTGTTGGCGACTGAGAAGGCGTCCGTGCTCATCGGCCTCAAACTGTGTCTAGGAGGCTGCGTGGGGTTCCTCGATGAGCTCTGCTTCACGCTCACAGATGCCGCGTACGTTGACTGACTTAGGTTTGAATTGCTGGAAGTCGGTTGTTTCAAATGTTACATTTTTTACAGGCTTCAAGTATTAATTACAGTCATTATTTGACGCGAAAACAATGCAGGTTTTTGTTAATTTTAGCCTCAATCGGTTTAAACCGATAAACTATTGAACAAAACGCGGAAGTTATCAATAATAGCAGAATTAAATGAGTTAAAATCCTCGCTCTTCGAGCTCGACCTATGATTTCATGTTATAGCTATATTAAATTTTTTATCGGTTTCAGGCGGTTAAAGCCTTCTTAGTTGAGACGAACTTGGGCAAATCTTTATTAATGTTGGCCTTAATCGCTTTAAACCGAGAAACTATTGAACATTTGTCAATTGCATGTCAAATTAAGTTGCTTATAAGTCTTTGTTGATAGCATCAACTTGCAAGCTCAATCGTATTTTATTAATTATTGGGCTTTAAATTATTTACTAATGTCTGAAAAGCCGAAACTTGATTTAGGAGTCCTCGAAGAGGACGATGAATTTGAGGAATTCTCCGTTGAAGATTGGACGGGAAAAGAAAAAGATGTACAAGATATCAGTGTTTGCGAAGACAACTGGGAAGATGATAACATTGAGGACGACTTCAATAAATTGTTGAGGGCTCAACCAGTTTTCTTAAGAGTGTAATAAATCACTTAACAAACCACGGAAGTTATGAATTATAACAGAGTTAAATGTCGTAAGATCCTCGCTCATCGAGCTCGACCTCGGATTTCAATTGACATTTGCGTTCGCTATGTTATAGCTTTGACTTACATATACATAGGAATATTGAATCATACGAAAGCACTGGACGGCCATAGGCCAGTCGTATTATAATTTAACCCTAACAGGCTGCAACCACGATAGATGGGCCCCAAATAGGCTCCATAATATCTGGGAAGAATTTTGCACCACTTTGTATACCTCCGGGCATGAAAAGTTATTGGAAATTTTAAGAACGAGGAACTCGCTTTTTCCCGCTTTTTTGCAATATGAGCGATTAAACTTCGCAGATTTTACAACGCTTTTTTAACATTGCGTTTTCAGCCATTTGTAGTATAGCTCTAAATATTTGGAAAAATTCGTACATCATTTGAAAACTTTGTGGAATATTTTTCAAACGGTATTTATTTGGTTGAAAGCTTGGTCCATTTTTCAAAGAGGAACTGATGTTTGATTACACAAGGTAGTTTCACAGTCTCGTTCCACAAAATTTTACTTTTAGGACGCGTTTCGGAGTGTTACTCCATCTTCAGCTATAAAAGAAATTAACACAAAATACAAAACAGTTGCCTGGAAAATGAAAAAAACGTTTGGGTCAAAGAAAAATAACAGCTTTTGGGTCGCACTGTAAATCGATCGAAAGACGCTCAAATGTTTTGTATTTTGTGTTAATTTCTTTTATAGCTGAAGATGGAGTAACACTCCGAAACGCGTCCTAAACAGTAAGTAAAATTTTGTGGAACGAGACTGTGAAACTACCTTGTGTAATCGGTATTTATTTATTTTGCAGATATGTGAACAGGAAAATAAAAAATTAAGTTCCATCGAAGTTAAGGTTTATAAAATTCACTTGTAACTAATTTTATCCCTAAATGTAACTGTAACTTAACTCTACCTCTAGCTCCAACTCTTCCTCTGGCTGTACTTCTGGTTCTCTAGTTCTTCCTCTAACTTTTAACCGTAACTCTAAATATACCTCTACCTCTAACTACCTCTAACCCCATACCCCTAGCTCTAACTATACCTCTACCTTCAGCTCTAAGCATAGCTCTACCATTACCTCTACCTCTAGCTGTATTTTGTAACTCTATAACTATGACTGTAACTGTAACTGTAACTCTAACTGCAGCTTTACTCTAACTGTAGCTCCAGTTCTAATTGTAACTCTAATAACTCCCACTAGCTTTGACTCTTCCTATAATAAATCTAACTCTAGCTCTACCTCTAATTCTACCTGTACCTCCAGCTTGGGCTCTACCTGTACTCTAACTCTAGCTCCTTTAGGTCTAACTCTAACTCTAGCTCTACCTCTAATTCTACCTCCAGTTCCACCAAAGCTATCCTAGAGCTCAAGATAAAAGTAGAGCTACATATACAGTTAGATCTAGAGGTAGAATAAGAGTTAGTGGTAGAGGTAGAGTTAGAGATGGAGTTAAGAGTTAGAGGTACGACTACAGCGAGAGATAGAGCTATAGTCAGAGTTAGAGGTAGAGGTAGAGTCAGACGTATTGTTACAGTTACAGTTAAAGTCAGAGAGCTAGAGTTAGAGTCAGAGTTAGAAGTAGGGGAGAGTGGTGCAAAATGATCTCCCTAACGGGAGAATCGCTGTAAAACCGAATTAATTGGTTCTTTCAATCTGATTTTTTTATGGAAACAAGATACAACCTTTGGTAGCTTACATAATTTTTTTGTGAATTAAATTTCGAAAAGGACGACAACGAGCAAGCAAAGGGATCATTTTAGACATGGGGCTGAGGTAAAATGATCACTGCTCTATAATATGTATTTACCTATTGTAAACTATATAAAATTTGTCTGTGTCCTTGACTCACCGCTTTAGCACCATCAGTGGAACCAAAAACTCCTTACTTGCTGGTTTAATTGGTAAAATTTTTTTGTTGACGGCTTCCAAGGTGTTACACTTATCTGGCAGTCTTTTTTCACACAAAAAATGATTAAATTATGTGACACTTTGATTGGGAAAAGAAAGTAATTTTAATATTAAAATATAAAGAACGAAAAAAGTTGGGATCATTTTACCCCAAACATTTGGGGATCGCTTTGCCCCAAGTGCATGAACAATACATAAGGCTTTATGTTAACAACACGTATAAGGAAAACTTTTGCAAAATGTTCTAACCTGACACTTTGATATCCGCTACGTTCAGCTCTACATTTGAAATTTTTCTTAGATGTTAAATAAAATATCTAAAGCAGGTTGAAAATACCTACCTTAGATCAGACCTGCAAAATTTAAAAAAACGTGAAGACTTCTGTCAAAAACAATTGGGTGCATAATCTGTCATAGCTAGGAAGTCACCTTATCGACGTAGAGCAACTTTTACAACAATTTTGTCAGATGGCACCATTGATGTTTACTTTAAAGGGGGGGGGGGTCATTTCACCTCCTAAGTTCATTTTAGACCACTTTCCTTACAGCTAGAGGCAAAGTTGGAGCTAGGCAGAGCAAGAGATAATGTTAGAGATAGAGCTGGAGGCACAAGCAAACCCTCAAGAAAGTATCTCAAGCCCTTAAGAAAACATCTCAAGCGCTTAGGAAATTTATCTCAAACCTTGAAACTCGTATGGCCCTCCAGTGCTTTCGTACAATTATAACAGAGGCAGAATGTCAATTGACATTCGAGCAAGAAGAGCGAGGTTTTTAACCTTAAAACGTTGAACTGAAAAAACTGAAAAAGTAGATTAGGTATATACCTTGTCGGCCTAGGCCTGCTATGACTAATTGGCTTGTTAGTGGTATGACTATGATGACTAGGAGCGGTATAGAGCACGGCGGGCTTGTCGTGGTGTAGAGGCACCACCGTGTTGTCGGTAGCGTTGTGGGCGCAGCAGGAGCCGAACATGAAGGTGTCCACGCACATGCCGATGTGATAGCCCTCGGACTTGATGCACTCGTATACGAACATGCACGTTCCTTCCTGACCGTCCACCCAGCAAGGCTTCGGGCTTATCTGATAAGCTGCAAACACATAAATTCAATTAGGAAATTGAACGGATATTATTTATGGCCACTTAATATTTTATCGGGGGGGTAGTTAGTGCTGTCCGAGATAATATCGCTTCCATTTGAATATGCTGCACGCTCTAGGACGTAAATCATTGAATTTCGAATGAGGTAACTATCGATTATGGTAATTTCTCACAACAGGTGTTTCTCTCGGATGTAATCGAATCGAAATCAGAAGCGATAGTAAATATTTCACCTCGTTATCTTTAGCCGCATTTTCGTATGGTTTGATGAAAATAAGAAATCCGAACAAAGGTTTTATAGACAATAAATGGGCAAATAGATTTCGTGAGGGGAATCGCCAGGTCAAGAAGTAAATTTCGGAAGAAAAAACTGTAAAACACAAAAACTGTAAATTTACATAAAAATTGTCAATTTGCACAAAAACTGTCACTGCCATGACGGGACTAGTCGACCAATCGGGCGGGAGGTGAACGTGAGTGGGTACTGCAAGTGTAAATTTACAGTTTTTACAGTTTTTGTGTAAATTAACATATTTTTCTTCCGAAATTTACACATTTTTTTGTGGTAATTTGGGAATAAAAAAAGAGAAAAATGTGGTACTTCTACGCTTCCGTAGATTTATTGGTACGGCCACAACATAAGTGTGCTAATATGTGAAAAAATACGGTGAACGGATAATTTCAATTAGTCATTCATATAACGAATCTCAAAAGGAAGATTCATTGGTGTATGCAAATTTAATCGCGATCGGTATATAATTTAGGTTTTACGGATATAGTTAATCACATGAAAATTTTGCCCACATGTAGGCAAAAGATGGCAGATTATGCGTATTCGGAAGAAGTAAAAAACACACAAACATCGCCAAAAACAGGCAACGTTTACGTGTCAATCATTTATTCAAAAAAATCGCACCAGAGCAAAATCACGAACATGTTGACTACCGTGTTGGCAAAATTTTATAACAAACTACTGAAAAACTAAAGTTTTAGTTTTGAGGATACGACGAGCATGATTTTGCTAATTTCCTATATATTTTACCTCTGCGAAAAACGTCGGAAAAGCGCTCTCGTATTTTTGAAACTGCGGACTTCCTTTCTTTATTAATCTTTTGACCCATCACATGTATAGGGAAAAGATGGCAGACAATGCGTAAATAGCGATTTCTTCAAAAAACCATTCGGAGGAGATAAAAAAAAATCACAAACATCACCAAAACTAGACAATGGCTGGCGTAAATAAACTGTAAAAAAGCGCTATCACTAGAAACACCCCACTACATCAAGAAATCGTGGAAAGATGACGTCATCCTTCCCGCTGTTTTTTATGAATATCTGCAAAACGCTAAAGAATTTTTAAATTCTGATAACACCATTGGATTCAGACGCTACTGTCTCACTAGAATCAGCCATAACATCGATTTCTTGAGTTGAATCCTCCTTTAACGAATTGTTAGCAACAAATTTCTGACAATTTGCCTCCGGCTTTTTGGATTTTTTCCATAATTTTTTGAAGTACCTAACAGTACCTCGGCTGCGACCGACTGGACGTATTTTCCCAGCTCATTGTCATTACTTTTTCCAACCCGTCTAATAACGCCAAGCACGTCGTTTTATGCCCCGTGGTTCGCAAGAAACACAAATTTGATTATCTACCCGCATGACACCTCGCAATTGTTTCTTGTAAACCATCGCGACCACTGAACTAAACAATTCCCGCAGATTCGACATACCTACCTCGCCGTAATTTATTTAATCAATTTAAGATTGTGTCATCAATGGAGCTGAAATTGCGGCGTTTCCGCTGAATCACTTACTAGTTAAAGATCTGGGTCGATTCGTGGTATTAAAAATGTCTCGTCTTGAAGGTAAAAAAAAAAACTGGAGAATTTCTTTAAATATCGACCACCATTAGCCGTAAGTGCATTGAAAAGCAGTTAATATTACAACTTCCTTTCAATTTACCGTATGGTTACAGTATTTCGAGGTTTTTTGCGAAACGGTAGACATTCAACGAAAGTAACAAGCGGAAACTTGATGGTCCTTTGAGCCGGCTCTATGTTCGATAATATTGGATTGCAATTTGACTAATATAATGGCGTCATATAAAGCTCGTTCTATGGTTATTACAATTAATTTTTACGACCGTAATAATAATACACTCGGTATGACGTCCTTGAATAGTATATTATAGTAGTATATAACTTTATTACATTTGCCTTTCGGCTTGTAATGAGCCCTGCCCTTGTTACATATTCTATATACCAATACTATTTAAATGACAGTACGATCCTTCTTTTCCCGCCTATCTTCCACTTTTGTCTTCTCTTCTCCTTATTTGCCTCTGCCCCTCTATACTTCCCTCATTCGTTCTAGTCCTGTTCTGCTTTCGTTCAATATCTATTTTCTCTCCCGTTAATCTTCTCTCATTCCCTCGCACTTTCTCATCATATGTTCTATCGTCTCTCTTGCCTCTCCATATACTCCTTTCTTGTAAATAGGGCAGATTACGCCCTTCCTCCATTGCCGGGTAAATCCTTTTCTTTTCCATACTCCATTCAAAATCTCTAATAATCTGTCTATCACCTCTTCCGTACTGTAAATCCTCGCTTCACTTCTTATCCCATCCCTTCCAGGTGCTTTCTCTTTTTTCAGTTTTTCTATCTGCCTCTTCACTTCCTCTTTTGTTATTTCGGTACTTTCTATATCCTGTTCCTTCTCTAGGTCTTCTTCCTTTGTTTCTCTCTTTGCTTTCCAGTTGTTTTCTATCCACGTTCTTGCCCCCGTTTCTCCTAACCTTGCATTATATTCCCTCCCCTATAAACATTCTATCTTGTTTCCCTTCTTCTATTTTCTTTTTCATTGTTTTCGTGTCCTTGCTGTACACTGTTATTATTTGCCATTTCTTATATCTAATATCACGTTTCTTTCCATTATATCTTCTTCCTCCCTCTTTGAGTTTTCTTTTATTACTTTCCTCTACCCATGTCTCTATTAACCCTACTATGTTGAATCCCCTTATAATTCCCCCACTTCGTCAACCTTGTTCCTTATTCCCGCTATATTCCAGAACAGAAATTTACATTCCTTCTTTTCCCTGTTTTTAACTGTTCCTACATCTTCGTTATACTTATTTTTGCTCGTGTACCTTTTTCATGCTCATTCATTCCTTTGGATCCGTCCTCAGCTGCTCCCGTTTTTTGGATGCGCTTCTCTCCTTTGTTCTTTTGCCTCTTCTAGCATGTCTTCTTTAACATTCCAACTAAACAGTGTCTCATTTATTATCAATTTCTGATAGACCTTTTTCTTTTTTTTTGCTTATGTTCCTCCGAAATTATCTTTTTCTTTTGTATTTCCCTTCTGTTTCTGTCCAGATACACTTTAGTTTGTTTTTGTTCTTCATTATTTCCATCTTCTCTTTAAAGTTATTTACTTCTATCACATATTTATTATTGTTTATCTTGGCAAGCTCCACCCCTACCTGTAGATTCATTTTATAAATTCTTCTACACTTATCACTCCCTTTTCTTTATTGCTGTCCCGTATTTGTAATCCGCTTACGACTTGTTTTTCCTGTTCTTTCTTTCTGCTTTCTCGAACGTTTCTTGCTCTCCCTTGCTCCCTTGATTCTTCTCTCATCGACTTATTTTCTTCTCTTAATTTTTTAACTTCTTCCCCATATTCCTCCCTAACCGCCTTTGCTTCTACTCTATACTCTTGAAAATCCTTTCGCATGCTTTTTATTTCTTCTTTTAGCATGCTAAACAGTTCTCTCACTCTCACTTCTGGTATATTCATTAAAAAGCCAAAGTCAGAAAATAAAACCACCTACACTCGGTTTGTTTTCATGTTTGCAATGCAGGAAAGGTGCAAATCGAAAGTGCCTAAAGTTTAGTTTAAAACTTTTAACAGGTAATTATCGATGACAGATTTCTTCTATTCACAATCCCCTTCGTCTACTACAACCAAATTCTATACCAGACATAATCAACTCCCGATATGAACCAGTCTTTGCACATAAATGTTAAAGCGCCAGTTCCTCTTGGATTTTCATCACATTGTACGTATGGTACCATGAAAAATACACTAAAATGGTAAACTCTTGAAGTCGGGAGTGCAAAAAAATGCTGTCATTTCATTGTTAGGGAGTTTTACTGATGTACAGTTAGGGATTTTCGAAAAAACCCCGTTGATTACCAATATTATGGACGTGCCTTAACTCTGCGGAAATTATAAAACGCTCTACTAGCTTCGTTTATTTATTTTAGCACCTCGTATACGTCTCTAACGGCTTAACGATTGCTATCGCCGACGTGAGGTGTTCACCAATTTCGTTTTTTCGCAACCACTCGAGTTATTTCGCACCTTCGCTCTGTGTGGCTTTCACGAGTCGGTTCGCCATTTTTTCGGGCATTAATTATTATTGCGTTTGATTTATGGACACTTATCGAGCTTCATTGATACTTTTTAATTAATCCTTCCAGCATTCAGTCGTAATTAATTACCGCTATGGATTAAATTAATAAATGGCTTTGGAAAAATTCTTGACGGCATCTGCTTTATGCGCGTTGATTAATTGTCTCTTCCGCTCAGATCCAGTTCTTTGCAGGAGGTTCACTTCTGGACGGCTCGATACAACATAAACATAATGTTGTTGTAATGGAACTAAAATTATTATGTTGTGTGGTTTATGACCGGGATAATGGGAATAAATCTAATTCTATTCTATAACCGTAAAAATTCTATGATAAGGTTTTAATACAGTCGTTCACAATGATCTCTTAAGTTATTCTATAATATCAACGTGTTGTCAAATGGAAAAAAAATGGCAGTCTCAGAGACGGTAGAAACTTCTACTTTTTCACAGAATTTGTAAACGTACAGATCGTGAACCAACCATATGATCAGGCTATCGCTAAAGGTAGGTTCTAACGATTGAAGGCGCCATAATTTATCGCAACAGAATAACCTACAAGGTCAAGGTAGCTTATTGCCATTAAAATAACATTTTTCGAAAAAATTGTATCTACATCTAAGGTTATATTATTATTACAAAGAAATTAAATCGCTTTAGTTTTTAGTCACCTTTTGCCACGACTGTATGCGTCCGAAACTTCCTCAGGTCTTGCCCTCTCTTTTGGCATTGAGCCTCAGACTCACTCAGTCAGACCTCTTGACTACACAAGACGAGAACAGTGTTTTGTCACGTTTGTGTTTTAAAGTTTAAAGTAGCATGAAATTTACCCGAATTTACTACCTGGATTTTAACCACAATGTTAAATTTAAATAAAAATAGAATAAAAGTCAACCACTGACCCTTTTTAAAACGTTTCAGTTATTCGTTGCGTGCAAGTCCGCCAAAAAAACCCGCTTTAACAATTTAAAACGTGAACGCTGAGTAAACGGTTGAAGATATAACAAAATCATAAAAAGAAGAATTGTTGGCTACGAAAAGATCTACCAAAAACTCCGTGACAGCATATCGGTGTCTATGAAGAATACCCCACATCAAACAGTCAAAACCATTTTTACAAAAAATTAAAACACAAAAACAATTATTGTAGGCTGGCTATAGTAGATACTTATATGATGTCGCGGACTTTTTTGTAGATCTATTTCTAACAAAAGTAATGACAAATCAACTTAAAGGGTCTAAATTTTAATGAAAAGTAGTTGGAAGAGTCCCAATATTTTTGAAAAATTAAAAACTCGTCGTTTTTAAAATAAAATTGACCAGTTTTTAGAGAAGTCGTGGTCAAATAATTAGGTTGAGAAACCCAAAATCTTCTGACAAGGTTCCAAAAAATAACCTAGAATTCTGAATGAAATGAAATTCGGAATAATAAATTGCAATTCAGAAAACGTAAAACGTAATTCGGATTCGGAATAGCGAGTTGAGATTCAGAAAACGTAAATTGTGAATTAGAATTATACCTAAGTTGAATTTCAGAAATCGTTAAGAGGTGAGTTTTCACTGCGCGGATTGCGAATTTGATTCGATTGGTCAACTTTTGAAAATGTTTGAAAAATTTCAAAAATTGACCAATCGCGGACCGTTCCGCAATCCGCGAAGTGAAAACTCACGTTTACTTGCAAGCAGAAAAAGGATTCAAAATTGGGCGATGCTCTAAGTTTAACACTTCTTCTCAATTTCTCAGCGTAAGGTAAGGTAAATAAATTGTAATTAATTTTAAGACAACAGCAGCCTCAAAAAACAGAAAAAATTTGCTACCTAGGTACCATTAAATAACAATTTATTTTTAAAAGGGGGGAGGGTAAAATTTGCAATCGAGCCAAAATCATAAGCGAATTGTCAAAAAAGGGGGTTGAAAGATTTGGTATTAAAAGTTTTAGTATAGATACAGAATTACAGAAAGAAAAAGAGAAACGTGTGAATTTTGCATGACTAGAGTTGGAATTTTATTTTTTATTTGGAGAATTGATGTAGACTTATTACTTTCCCAATAAATGTGTATTATAATTATTATTAATAGGAATAGCGCTTGAGGGGTGAAACACTGTAAAGTGGGATGAGAAGTCTACATAGAAAGTGAAAATTAACAAAATTATCACAAAAAGCCACCGGAAGATGTACATCAATGCGATGTGTATCATCTTAATGTGAACGTAAGGCACCTCCGCAGACGCACAGTGGTGTCAAAAAGGCGGAATGTTGAAAATTTGCCGTACAGAACTAAACAGTAGAAAATGAACAAAAAAACATTAAAACTTGCGAAGTATGTAAAGAATTAGCACTCAGGGGGTAGAAAAATTATGGAGGCGATGAGAAGTCCACGGCAATGAAAATTTACTGCAGTAACAAGAAGTACCAAAAGTAACGTGGAAGATAAGGCATTTTGCAGTGTTGAAAAATTATAAAGGGGTAAAAATTAACCGTGGTTAAGTCGAATTACAGAAAAAAACACAAAAATATGCCAATTATGCAAATTTAGCTTTTGGGGAATTCATCTACGGCGCGGTTGTATGAAACATTTAATCCTTCTCCTTCAATTTTTAGGAAGTAATTGTAATCTCTAATCTCTAATCGTAATCGTCTCTCTAATGATACCGTTTGGTCCATTTTAACTTTTTCGCTAGAAAAAATAGTGATAATTAGTTTTCCGAGAGTTTCTGATAATACAAAATACGATATTTAAGTTTAAATTCACATTTTTATTCAGATTTTATTAGATTTTGAAATTTTAAAGCCATCTAAATTTTACTTTTCTCGAAGTTTAAGAATAGCACTAGTCCAGTCTCCTTTTTTGAGGAAGCAAGGTGGGTCACACTTATAAAGAATGGTTTTTCTATTGTTGCAGTTAGCTTTGGAAAAAATGGATGACATTTATGAAGTGAAAATGTGGATTTGCTGCTGGATAAGGAGGACTTTGAAAATTTATAGCCGATGGAATCTGCAAAAATATTTCAATCGTTGTTGGTTGACCTGTCATTGCGCCTCTCTACCTCTTCATTTGGATTTAAGTTTTAAAACAGTTACAATAAAATTTTGTAAGCAACTTGTAATTGAGTTGTCTTTACTTGTCTCGTCTGTAAAGTCTAACTTACTATATCTGTTATGCAAACAACCATTATAAGGCAAAGATTATAATGAAAAATGCCAAAAATCGCTGCCAAAATTTTAAAAAACTACATATTTCATGAGATATGCTACTATGAAGAGCCTTAAAGTGGTAAGTAAATGGGTTCAAGGACCACACAAAAATCGAGAAGCTCTATATTTCTTCAGCCAGAAAATAGTCCTGACATTTTCTAAAAATAAAAAGACGTTTTGTTTATCAAAAGAGTGGCTAGTTTTCTCACATTTGGTAGTGAAATAAGGTAAGACCAATGATTCAAAAATTATCCCAAAATTTTGAAAAATAAAACATAATTGCAAATAGATTTAACGACCAAAATTTTAACGAGAAAATCAAAAATATCGATCTTTACCTCCAAGTACCCATATTTCTACTCTTAATTAAATTTCGCAGTTTTATCCTGTTGTAAATCAAAGAAAATACATGCAACAACAATCATTATCCCTTCCCCCGGCAAGCACTCGCTAAATCATTAAAACAACGGCGATCAGGCGAGAGACGATTTTACGGCCGGTAATAACAATAATTGCTACTGGAGTTGAGACCACGTAGGAGACTTCAACGACCGGTTAAGCGAGCAAAACCCACACGCCCGTCTAAATCGCTTTAAACCTTTTCTAAAACCAAGAAATAAAAATTCTCAAAAGACAGTCAGTCGCATTCATCGATTCCATTATATTTCCGGGCATTATGCTGGTAATAAAACATACAGTACCTTGTCCACGTTTCGAATGAGCACCCAGAGTATCAGACCACACGAGTATGGCGCCCAGAATGGCCATCCAAAGCATTATCGATCCTGCAACAGAAACGAAACGACCTGGATTAGCGATTTACCCTCGTTTTCCTGAAAAAAATCATAACTCAAAACGTGATCCGACAAATAAAAAAATATCGAACTTGTTTCATGCACGTCACGCATCCACGTTTAAACAACCAAATTGATTCACGCGACATGAATTTTACAAGTGCTACAGCTTTGGGGCGCATTTAAATTTGCATTGGAGTATCTTAATTCATTTGTACACGGTATAATTTGCGGACGGGGGTATTTATTTTGCTATTAGGTGGTTGACTTGGGGCAGTTTCCGTTCTATTGATGCCTTAATGGCCGTGGAATTGGTACCAGAAGGTGATTAAGGTCTTTCTGGCAATGGATCATCAAGGGAGGATAATGATAATTATTTATAATTGGTAATAGCAGAAGTCTTGTTAGTAAGTGCGAGGCTTCAACCAAATAAATCATTGCCATACATTTGTATGAAAACAATAAAAGTTATAACTGAAAAATCATCTTGTCAAGCGAAAACTTACGTGACGAACACATTTAAAATGATTTAACTTTCGAAGCAAAACTTACTATACAACTCCCATAACAGGAGTTACGTTAACCATCAAAATAAATTTTAAGTACGAGGCTTCAACCAAATAAATCATTGCTATACATTTGTATGAAAAAATTAAAAGTCAACTGCAAAATCATCTTGTCAAGCGAAAATTTACGTGATGAACACATTTAAAATAATTTAACTTTCAAAGCAAAACTTAGTAAAAAAACTCCCATAGCAGGAAATATGTTAACCATCAAAATAAATTTTCAGTACGAGGCTTCAACTAAATTTTAAATCATTGCCATACATTTGTATGAAAAAAATAAAAGTTAACTGAAAAATCATCTTGTCAAGCGAAAATTTACGTGATGAACACATTTAAAATGATTTAACTTTCAAAGCAAAACTTACTATAAAACTCCCACAGCAGGAATTACGTTAACCATCAAAATAAATTTTAAGTACTTGGCTTCAACTAAATAAATCATTGCCATACATTTGTATGAAAAAATTAAAAGTTAACTGCAAAATCATCAATCATCTTGTCAAGCGAAAATTTACATGAACACATTTAAAATGATTCAACTTTCAAACAAAACTTACCAAAAAACTCCCACAGCAGGAAATACGTTAACCATCAAAATAAATTTTAAGTATGTACGAGGCTTCACCCAAATAAATCATTGCCATACATTTGTATGAAAACAATAAAAGTTAACTGAAAAATCATGTTGTCAAGCAAAAATTTACGTGATGAACACATTTAAAATGATTTAACTTTCAAAGCAAAACTTACTAAAAAACTCCCATAGCAGAAAATACATTTACCGGTTTCAGGCGATTAAAGCGTTCTTAACATGCATAAAAATAGGCTGGTAAGCAGATCATAACGTTATCTAATGGTTTCTAGACAACAAGCCCATTAACCATTCATGACAACAATGACTCCATTCAAATGCTGTCATCTCGATTGTCAAAATGACGCGAATTTACGCAACATTTTTTTAATTTTGGCTTTAATCGCTTTAAACCGATAAACTATTGAACAAACCTCGGATGTTATGAATCATAACAGACTTAGATGTCTTAAAATCCTCGCTCTCCGAGCTCGGATTTCAATTGACATCTGCGTCTGTTATGATAGTCATAACATTCCTAGGTATGTTAATAGCTATAACCATTAATTAACCATTAATTTTACACGATATTAACTTTCAAATTTTCCAAGCTAACTAGTTAACCTCGTTAACCGTTAACCTTCAAAATACGTTAGAATTTCCAAGTTAACTTCTTTTTACTTTCAACGTCATTCGAAAATGACGTAGTATGAATAAATTGTCATCGATTAACTTTCCCAGCGGAATCCTCGCTAATAATATTATAGAATTAGGTACTTACTATAGCTATGAATAACATTGCTATTGAGTTAACTTTCAAAGATTCCAAGCAAATTTTTTGATGATTAACTGTTCAAAAAAAAACTGCAATGATTTTTCAGGCAACAGTTTTTATAAAAAACGTGTTTGCCAGTTTGCTTCAGAAAAAAAATTGAAATCAACATTATTGGCTTAAATTTTTTTATGAAAATAATGCAAAATAAAGGCGCATATAAACAACGAAACAACAAGAATTGTGCCAAAACATATCTTTCATTCTAAAATTTACATTAACGGCACAGCGAGTTAACTTTCGATTACATTTAAAATTAATTAACCAACAAAGAAAGACTTTTTCAGCAGGAATTACACCAACCACCAAAATAACTGTTTATGCCAATAAAAATTACATAATTTTACACAATATTAACTTTCAAATTCTCCATACTAACTTGTTTGAATGATCCTTCATCTAAAATCAATTTTATACGGTTAATTATTAACTCTCAAATTCCAGCAAAGTGTAACCAGAATATTTACCATATTTCTTAAAATTGAGTTAAAATTTCCAGAATGAGTTGTTGCAGCCATACAAAAGGAAAAGTTGGAATTAACTTTTAACAGATAAAAGTAATAGTCTGGAATTACTTTACTGCGTTATGTATAAGCTATTGAGTTAACTTTTAAAACTTCCAAGATAACTTCTTTGAATGATGCATTGGATACGGTTAAGTAACTGTTAAAATGCTAATTCATCAGCAAAAACGTACGGATAACTCTTAAAATTCTAGTAAAATAAGCCCATATTTGGGCTAACTTTTAAAAAATCTATTTTTGAATCAAACAGAAATCTTTTTCCACGCACAAAGTTAACCTTCCAAGTCAATTTGTTTTAACTTTCAATATCGTTCGAGATCAATTAACATCAGCACCAACTTAAAAATAAAAGTTAAATACGTAATATTACGGGATTACGAAGCATATTGCTATTGAGTTAACTTTCAAGCTAACTTCTCTGAATGATGATGTATTGGAATACGATATGGTTAAGTAACTGTTAAAATGATAATTCATCAGAAAAAACGTACGGTTAACGCTTAAAATTCTGTTAGCTTTTAAAAAATCATGCTCAATTTTGAAATCAAACAGAAAACTTTTTCCACGCGGAAAGTTAACCTTCTGAGACAATTTGTTTTAACTTTCAATATCGTTCGTGATCAATTTTAACTTTCATAGGATAGTTTTTATATCAGCAGCAACTGCATATTGCTATTGAGTTAACTTTCAAAACTTTCAAGCTAACTTCTTGGAATGATCTGTTTGGATCAGAATAACTTTTGGTTAAGTAACTCTTAAAATGTTTAACTAATAAGATCATCCGTAATATAGGTATATCATAATAGCCAGTAAAATAAAACAAAAGCAAATAAAGTAACCAATTATTATTATCTGACGGTGTTTACGATATTGGTAGCTTCAGAAAGTAATCGAGCTAATCAGTACTGGCTGAAATAAAATGTTTTGAAAAAATGTAATCTAAAGGAAGAAACTCGACCAGCTTTGTCCACGAAACACCCAAAGGCACAGAAACATCAACAAACATTGTGCAGAAAACAGCTTATCACGATGTTAATTCCCGACAACCTCCAGTTGCATTATGCGATGAAAGTCCGCATTTAAATTGCTTCCGGATTAATTAATTTCGTCGCTGTATAGCAGGCGCATTTTTCCCTGCATTTTTGCTCCACTTAATCGAAGAGTCTGACATCTAGGCTAATCGTTTCCGAACAAAATTGCAAGTGTAATTCGGTCGGACTTTTCCTCTCGTTCCCCGGTTAATTGTACCAAACCGTATTCAATTTCACGCGCTACTTTTCCTCTAATATCATCGCTAATGAAATATTGTCCAGTCCGATGGACATTGTTTTAGAAGGCAATTTAACTAGTTTCGATTTGGCCGCTCTAATTTCTTTAATTGCGAATCGGTTTTACCGCCTGAAAACAATGCTCGAACATACGTTTTGATAAACAAATAAAAAATCTACTCACAATGGAAAGTCATAAATATCGGCTTGCAGTTAAGGAGTTTACGAGTGTTATCTGGGTCGTGTAAACAAAGATTTTCGTGTAGGACAGAATAGGGAAACAAGCGATTGATCTGGGTCAGAATATATGCAAAATCTCCAAATGTCCATCCAACTCGCAGCGGCTATTACTTGCAAACGTGCATAATATACACCTATTCCGCTGGTAAATTATGATAATATATGGCAAAGTGGTATGCATAATGGAATTAAATAAATATAAAACAACTCGCCACTTCCTACTTTACATCATTAATTCAGGTTTACGAGATATTGAAGGTTGTGTAACGTCGAACGCTGCAAATTATTGGTTTTACGGAGATTTCTGAGATCTCGAATGGTTTAAACACTGGTTTTGTCTTCGGCAAATATTTTTCATGTTTCTTGGAAGTAAAACTGTTAGCCGCTAACAAGTCCGCCACTGTAATTAGTTCTGTCGTCGTACAACAACTGCGATTTATAAATGACTTTATGATCTGTTAAGTGGTAATAGAACTGTAGAGGTTAGCAACTTTTACAGATAATCGCTGAATGGAACCTGTGTTAAATAGTGAAAAAATGGTGGATGCGCCGGGAAAGGAAAGTCATTGTTTTATAACTTCCTGAATTCTCTTCTAACAACGTTAGAAGCTAAATGGAGCATTTTTATTCAAAGTTTCAAAAGAAAGGCGACATTAATGTGTTTCATAGGTATTCCTCTAGAAAATTAGCTTCTTTTACACATGTTCCAAATATTCAGATCTTGTATCACAAAACCCATAAGCGGCAGCAAGCATTTGAAGCATTTGTTCTGTAGAGAATATACAGGGTGTACCATTTAAAACGAAACACCCCGAACAACTCCTGGAACAGTGACTTGAGGGAAGAGTGCTGAAACAGGTCGATTTTCCAACCCCCCACCAAACCCCCCTTCAAAATTTTAAATGGCACTTCTGATACATCATTTGAAAGAAAATTTCGTTGCGCACTCAATTTTGTAAAAATGTTTAACTTCCGTTGAGTTCCAGCGCCCTCTGCGATCGAATTTTCAACTACGTTAGGGCCTTTTGAAAGGGTTTGAAATTCTCTGTAAACTGATGCAAGAATTTTTGAAATCCATCCACTCGTTCAAAAGTTAAAGATAAAACGACCAACCGGTATAATAATACAGGGTGTCCGGAAATTAGAGGATAATATCTTAAGGGCGTATTGTACGATCAAAAAGACGAAGAAAAGTTTTAATAAACATGGGTCAAAAAATACCCCCTAAGGGAGCTAGGGCCCCTTAAATGGGGCACTTTGAAAGTGGTTTTTTCTAAATTTCCTCAAAACGGCTAAAGATAACACCGTGAGATTGCGCATCTTTAGTAAGTCTTTAATGTTGAATTCATTACCGTGGAGAAAATTTGAAAATTTCAATCATAAGCGTCCTGTACAGGGGGGGCTTAAGACTAACTTAGCTCAGACATAGCTTTTTCTGAAATCTGACACCAGAATCTGAACTTTTGAATTTTTTTGCGTAAAAATGACGCTCCTGTTTGAAATCGCTAGGACGCACCGTTTTCGAATAAATTGACCCTAATCATTTAGAGCGCGAAAATCTGTCGAGGAATAATTTAGTTTATTTACAAAATTATCAAAAACGAGTTCAGGGTCTGATTCCTTGCGTGATTTTAGGAAAAAAAATGCAGCAGAGAAGCGGCTGGAACCTCCCCATCGCGTGGATCTTTGTATTCTGTGTAGATAGTAGTCAATTCAACAGAATTTTTTTAATCCTTGAATAATACTATGGTCTGTCAGTGATCCACACGACCAAGATTCACCCTATTTCCATGGCGACTCATTGTTGACAACAATGATTCGCCATGGAAATAGGGTGAATCTTGGTCGTGTGGATCCCGGACAGAGTATAATTTACAAACGTACGTACGTACATACACACAGACACATTTTAAAAACCCCTTTTTTGGGTTCCTGAGACCTCAAAACGTAAAGATCTGGTGGTATCTCAAATTCGAAAATTTTAGTGATTGCAGTAACCTCCCATTTTATTTAAATTGTGATGGGGTTGGGGAGGTTAAAAGTTCGTATGGACATATGGCGGAAAATGGTTCCTATGGGACCATTGGGGTCCTGGAAAGCTGACGTTTCTCAGTACCCCCATACCTCCCTTAGGAAGCGTTTTCCGCCATATGTCCACACGAACTTTTCTTCCTAAAATAACGCAAGGAATCAACCCCTGAACTCATTTTTGATAATTTGGTAAATAACTAAATAAAATCTGCGACAAATTTTCGTGCTCTAAAACCACTAGGGTCAATTTATTCGAGGAAGAGCACCATTTTTACGTACAAAACTTCAATCATTCTGATTCTGATGCTAAATTTGAGAAAAAACGACTTATAAAAAATATTTGGGAAAATTTAGTCCTAATTTAGTACGCGACAATTATGATCTAAACTTTACAATTTTTACCACGGTAATGAATTTAGCATCAAAAACTTACTAAAGAAGCTCAATTTGACGTTATTTTTAACCGTTTTGAAGAAATTTAGAAAAAAACATTTTTAAAGTGACCCCTTTAAGGGGCTTTAGCTCCCTTAGAAGGCATTTTTCTACCCCTGTTCATTAAAACTTTTCTTCATATTTTTGATAGTAGAATACGCCCTTAAGATATTATCCTTGTCATTTTTATACGTTGTGGTTAAACGACCGGTAACGGCTGGTATTTAACGCATGATGCATTCAAGGAACGACTCGGTGGTTGTTTGGGGTGAGACGTGCTAACTTTGAAATTGACGGGTCTAATTTTTTCTAAATTTTCTTCAACTTCCGTTTGTTTTTAATTTTAAAGAATATTCCCATCTGCGTTATTTATCAAATGCCATTCAGGTCATTGTCAGGTAATTTAAATTTGTTTCTGTGTAATTTTTAGGCAAACTTTTAACCTATTAACGTTAGTTACTGATATGTTTACAAATTCTGTGAAAATGTAAGTTTTTACCGTCCCTGCGATTCCCAATTTTTTACCTTTATATACAGGGTGATTCAGGTATGCAGTCATTAATTTTCAGGGGTGATTTTACATCGAAAAATTTGAAGAAAAGTTATTATTGAATAAATCAGGAATCGTTTAGGTTAAAGCGATGAGTTTTTGCACACTGTCTGATATCAATAAGCTCGATCAGATTATGTTATCAGCAAAAAGCGAATTTTACCAGGGGCGTTCGAAACAGGGGGGGCCTGTGGATTTTTTCACCCAATTTTTTGATGAGCCATTTTTTGACATTTCCTTACCGGCATATGGTTGTCTGACTAAAACTACATAAAAAAGCTCCACTTATTGTTACTCCTTAGGACTAACCGTTTTCGAGAAAAGTCGAATCAAAAATGTATCTGTATTGACCGGGCTGATCAAGAAGGGACAATTTATTTTTATTAAATTACAAAACTGAACGGATTCTAAAAATTAGTAACTAAAGTAGTCTGGTGATGCTTAATAATGTCAGATAGTATGCAAAAACTTAATGAGTGACTAAATAAAAATCGAATTTTCGACGCCCCATTCAGGGGGCCGTAGCACCCTTAGGAGCGATTTTCGGACATTTGCTTATAGGAACTTTTCTTTATATTTTTAGACGTAGAATCATCACTGAAAATTAATGACTGCACACCAGAATCACCCTGTATAATCCAGTTATACACGGTGTACCATTTAAAACAAAAGTGATTGAAGAATTTTTGAAATCCATCCGCTCGTTCAAAAGTTACATAGAAAAACATCAGCTGGTTAACCCCTTACAAAATCAGGAAACATCGCTTGTGTTCTAAATACAAAACGAAATTAAAATTCCATTTAATTTGCAAACAGATGGTGGATGACGCCACAATCCTTACACGAATAGAAAAAAGGTAAAGAAAACCCTAATTTAGAAGTTTGCCAAAGTTATTCACAAAATTCTTATCGTACTTTCAGATTTTCTAAAATCGCACTACCGCATAGCTTTGTTGATGTTTATAAAGAAAACCAATAAAAACACTGGACTTAAAAGGCCACATTTCACACTTTGGGTCACGAATAAAGTGATCTTCAGAGAAAATTCCCTTAATAACACGGCGGCATTGATTGACCCATCAAAACACGCCACTTAGAGCCAACATCACCCACCGCACGCAACAATCCTCAAAAATCCGTAATAATCCCAACGGTACAATTTTATTCGACTTCCGGCAATCCATATCTGTCATGATTATGCAAATACATCTGCAAATTACAATTCAATTAGGAGCTCGATTTACTTTCCTCACATCCATATTTGGTCCACCACATTCAATTAAGCCTTAGATAAACATCGAAAGTAAAATTTCGCGCGGTTCTAATTAAATACCGGGGATTATTTAGACCACTCACCGTTGTGAGAAACCGATCAATCAAACCCGATTGGATTCTTGCGGTTTTGCTACTAGGGATTAGGATATTGTTGATTTTAAAAGCTGATTGAGCAATTTGGCCAATTATTATGAAAAGATTATAAA
This sequence comes from Pycnomerus fuliginosus, assembly GCA_963924575.1. Taxonomy (NCBI): domain Eukaryota; kingdom Metazoa; phylum Arthropoda; class Insecta; order Coleoptera; family Zopheridae; genus Pycnomerus; species Pycnomerus fuliginosus. The sequence goes on along the minus strand of OZ004624.1, from coordinate 7,683,969 downwards.
AAGCAAATTAGTACGAAAGTGGATGGGCATAAGTATAGGTTGCAAGTTTTTTGTAGGTTGGTGGAAAATTACGATATCAAAATGATCTTGGAAATACCTGCAGGAAGGATTCAGACAGGCAAATTTATTATTTATTAATTATTATACAAGATCACTCAGAAGTATAGGGACAACAGCTTACCACAGCTTCCTTACGTAAAAATAAGACAAAAAGTAAGAATGAAAGAGAAGGCAATGAAAAAGGATAATAATACGGAAAATATCAATAAACAATGAAATGGAAATGAATCACGAGGTAAGAAAAGAAAAGAAGAGAGAAATAAACTTAGGTCCATGGAATGTGAGGGGTATAGGTAAATGGAAAGGAAGACGAAATTGTTGAAGAAATGAAAGTGCAAAACTTAGGCTATTTAGGAGTAACCGAAACAAAAAGGAAAGGTCACGGAATGAGATTATCGGAAAGGAAGCATTTTAGAAAAAAATGTTTTATATAAAGTTTTACGACTTCGAGGGGGAAAATACCGGGTGGACCAACACTATTGCCCACCTCAATAATTGCCCTTTACCTTGAAGCTAGAGTTTTGAGTTTTTTACAGGGTGTATGGGTACTAAAAACCCTTCAGAGGACGTAAAAATTTTTTTGATTGGCCCAAAAATGTGACGTCACGAAATTTTCAATGGGGCTATTTTCATGAAATAAATAATTTTTGCCCACAGGTTGGTTATTTAGGGCCTTAGGATCACGCTAAACTGATTATTAAATTTTTTGGACATCAGGTTACTAAACTGCACAAGCTAAAAATCACGTCAATTTTTCTCACAAGTCGCCCATGAAACAACACCTAATCATTGCGAGGTATGTCCTTTATCGATCGGCGGATATTCAGAAATGTCAGTGTCAGCTTGTCATGTCGGCAGGGTCATCAAACCACATTATTCTTAGGGGAAAGGTGGGTTAAACGATCCCTCAGAGTCAAATGATCCCCCCTGTTCTTAACGAAGAGGTAAGCGACATCTGTTAAGTGATGCTCTAAAATGCTTGATGGACCGTAGCTAACCTCCGGACAGCAATCTGTAATATTCCATGTGACTCCCAGTGTTATTTTCTGGGGCTCTTATAATTTCCGTTTCTTCGATGTAAGGTAAGCCAATCATTTAATGCTTGAAATTTTGAGTATGTTCGTTTTATTAAACTTTGCGATTGCGGGTTCAATAAACAAAACATTAAGGTACCGTTCGTTTCATTTCAGGCGCCGTATAGGGAAATAACACGGGAAAAGTGTTTTTATTTTTTGTTTGCTCCTGAAACTGGTTCCGGCCAAATCTGAGTAATACTGTCAATGGGCCTCGGTGTCCTCTACGCATGAAAAAAAAATGGACCTGAAATGCCCCCTTCTTAAAACGGGAGGACCGGATGAAAATTGGAATTTTAAATTTCGCGGGCGTCAATTCAGCGCTGTTTGACATCTCCGAAAACTAAACTTCCAGTGGCGGCTTTCACAATTTCTTGAGTTTTCGCTAACGTCATTTAGTTACTTTTTTGGAATTTCTACAAATTATTGAGTGAATTCTGAGACGAAATAAACCGGCGCATTTTTGCAATAGTCCCAGAGAGTCTTGGTGTCAGAAACTTTACTAAAGAAAAGACACTATGAAAGTAACCTCACCAAAATTTTGTCTTTGTTCGCTACAACCAGGCCGCATTTATTAACATTTTAATTCTCGAGGTAAGTCTCTGTTTATAGTTAAAACTGTCTTAATCGTTGTTTTGCTTCAGTTATGAATATTTTCACTGGAATATCACAGACTACGAGAAGGGTTGGTTGAATGAGGAAATGGCCAATATTCAGTTACCATGAACCTGGTACCAAATTCTGTTAAAGAATAACAATATGGAGAGCCACTAAAGGCTAGGTAGCACAGAAGGTAAGGCGAAGGTCTTGCTTAAAAGTTGGTGTGTCGATAGACCTTACGAGTCACAGCGAAGACAAGGATGGTTCTGATATTTAGGGTGGATACGCCTTACCAAGCACCTGTAAGGCTGATGGAAAAGGCACCTGCAGTCTCCACTAGAGGCCTGCACGGGCCGGGCCGGCCCGGAAAAAGCCCGGCCCGGCCCGGGCCCGCATACGGGCCGGGTCGGGCCGGGTCTAATATTGTCGATTAATATCGTGGATATGGGCCGGGCCGGGCCTGCATACGAATCGAAACGGGCCGGTCCGGGCCCAAAATTATTGCGATTGAAAATTATTCGAATGAAATCTCGTTTTCAAAATAATATATTTGGTTAAAATATACGATCATTTAAACGGCAAATTGTTGATCAAAAACGTCGATCTGAGATTTCGCAGCGTTGCATTTACTGATGTCGGCTCGGCAGGTTTCAGGTTTCTAGATAACAACAATAAATCCTAAATTATATTACGTTACGCTTTAATCAGTTTTGACTCTGGATTCAGCTTTCAGATTTTGAAATATGGTAATGTAAAAAATATATTCTGGATTCTGAAACTAAAGTTATCATGAATATCGTGAACACTTTTAAGGAACGCCTAATTTTTCTGCATACATACAAGCTGCCGGGCCGGGCCGGGCCATTGCCGGGCCCATATATCAGTCGGGCCGGGCCGGGCCGGGCCTGACACAATATGTACGTAATTCAGATCGGGTCATACCGGGCTGTGATTTCTGAGTAACGGGCCGGGCCGGGCCCCTAAAAATCGGCCCGTGCAGGCCTCTAGTCTCCACTCCAAGGCCTGGAAGCTGGTGGTGATGGCCTTGCCTAGACTAGTGGCTTCGGCTGTGCCGAGGAATCTGTTGCAGGAGTTACCATGCCCTGCTTGTCCCCTGGGACAAGATGTGCCTTTGCCCCAACAGTTATTTAACCGCGGAGTGCGTGTTTGGAGTGTGGACGAAGATATGTAACTGGCTTGCCAAATTTTAATTGTTTTATTCTAAAAATGTTAATAATTAATAAAATAGCATACCTAGGTCTTATGGGCCTTATTTTCTAGACATTTTAGTTGATAATTCACAATTTAATGTTGAAATTTTGAATAAATTCTTGAATAATCAAATTAGCGATTTTATGACCGCTATATGCTGTACCGACTGCTCATATAAATGAAACAATATAACTTAGATAATTATTGTCACTACAATATCTCTTGAAGATAAACACATCAAAAATATAAGCAGCAAAAATTTTATTATTTACTTATTTTATTTGTTATTAGACTGGACTGTAAGGTGAGAAAGTAATAAAGTTCCTCGCGAGGATTCAATTTACAAAACAAATATAGCAAAACATAATTAAGGGGATGGTGGTAGGTTGCAAAATGTTCATGAATATTGGCCATTTCCTCATTCGACCAACCCTTCTCGTAGTCTGTGCTTCCAGTGAAAATATTCATAACTGAAGCAAAACAACGATTAAGACAGATTTAACTATAAACAGAGACTTGCCTCGAGAATTAAAATGTTAATAAATGCGGTCTGGTTCTAGCGAAGGAACCAAAGACAAAATTTTTGTGAGGTTACCCTCATAGTGTCTTTTCTTTAGTAAAGTTTCTGACACCAAGACTCTCTGGGACTATTGCAAAAATGCGCCGGTTTATTTCGTCTCAGAATTCACTCAATAATTTGTAGAAATTCCAAAAAAGTAAGTAAATGACGTTAGCGAAAACTCAAGAAATTGTGAAAGCCGCCCCTGGAACTTTAGTTTTCGGAGATGTCAAACAGCGCTGAATTGACGCCCGCGAAATTTAAAATTCCAATTTTCAACCGGTCCTCCCGTTTTAACAAGGGGGCATTTCAGGGCCATTTTTTTTTTCATGCGTAGAGGACATTGAGGCCCATTGACCGTATCACTCAGATTTGGCCGGAACCAGTTTCAGGAGCAAACAAAAAATAAAAACACTTTTCCCGTGTTATTTCCCTATACGGCGCCTGGAATGAAACGAACGGTACATGATTCATATAAAATTGTCACTAAACCTTTTGAACAAGTATGTTCTAGGTTAAGTTGTTTAAGATATATGATTTTAGAACAATATGATCCCCTCAGCGGTGGGTAAAATGATCCCGGGATCATTTTACCCTTCGATGGGCATGCTTGCTACAAACAAGTTAAATTCTCAGGTGACATTTTATTTCTAGGCTTCTACAGTATGCCTAGGAAATACGTCAGAAAAACTAATAGGCAAAATTGGGATCCAACTCATATGAAGGATGCTTTGGCGGAAGTCGGAAATGGAATGCCCTTTAAAACGGCTGCAAAAGCATTCGACGTTCCCCTAATGTCCTTAAAGCGACGCTTTAAGGGAAAAAACGTGCGAGCAAAGGAAAACCTTAAAGCTTTAGGAAGTTTCAAGACAGTTTTTACACCTGAACAAGAAAATGAATTACTCGATCACATACTGCAATTGGAAAGCAGAATGTATGGAATCACAACAGCTGATTTGAGACGTTTGGCTTATCAACTTGCAGTTGCAAATGGCATTAAACATAATTTTTCCCACACCCAAATGTCTGCTGGAAAACACTGGTTAAAAGGATTTCAAGAAAGACATCCCGAGGTTTCGTTGAGGACTCCAGAGTCAACATCTGCCGCTCGCGCTAGGGCGTTTAATAAACCCGCTGTGTCAAAATTTTTTGGATTATTACTCGAGGCGATGCAGAAATATAATTATTCCCCAAACAGAATCTTTAATGTAGATGAGACGTCCATTTCTACTGTTCCTGGAAGAAATTCTAAAATATTTGCCTTCAGAGGAAGAAAACAAGTGGCAAGAATTACGTCAGCCGAAAGGGGTGTCTCAACAACAGCTGTGCTATGTATTTCTGCAGCGGGTGCGTTTATTCCTCCTATGCTTATTTTTAATAGAAAACGAATGAAAGTTGAGCTACAAGATGGTGCCCCACCGGGAACTATTTTTGCATGCAATGACACTGGCTGGATGAAACTAGATGTTTTTGAACAATGGTTTGACCATTTTCTAAAAACCACTAAACCTTCAGCCGATGATCCTGCATTACTTATCTTAGACGGACACTTATCTCACACGAAAAATTTGAATGTCGTATTAAAGGCCAGGGAGAATTTTGTTGTGTTATTGTGTCTTCCTCCACATACAACACATAAGCTACAGCCCCTAGATGTTGGTGTAATGTTTCCTTTGAATACATATCTGGATAAAGCCCTGGAGAAATGGATGAACAATCATCCAGGAAGAACTGTGACAACTTTTCAGATCAGCGCAATCTTCAACGAAGCTTATACGAACACCGCAACAGCTTCAAATGCGATTAATGGTTTCAGAAAAACTGGGATTTTCCCCATGGACCCAGATGTTTTTACAGACGTAGATTTTATCGCGGCGGAAATAACAAATGAAGAGCTTCCAACACAAGAGGAGGAAAACATAGAATCTATTGAGAAAGAAAATTCATCAAGTCCAATTCCAGGTCCAAGTTCGCGCCCTGATCCGTCCCCAGATCAGTCACAAGAGACAATAAATGAATCTAGTTTTACTGTGGCACCTGCGGTTTGTCATCCAATTCCAAAAATGGAAGGAAAGAGATGTCAAAGGAAACGAAAGTCCACAGGCTCAACTATCTTAACCAGCACTCCCTATAAAAATATGCTCGAAGCTGAAAAGAAGACAAAGGAAGAAAAGGACAATAAGAAAGTTCAAAGAAAGAAAAATAATGATGCTAAAAAAAAAATACAAGAGAAGAAGAAAAAGGCTTTACCTTCACCCGTGGAGTCTAGTAGCAGCAGTGACGAGGATGTGGATGCTGAATGCATTTTTTGTAATGAGAAATATTCAGTGTCCGCCCATTTGGACGGTTGGATTCGCTGTTCCAAGTGTTTAAAGTGGGCCCACGATGGGTGCGCAGGTGTGGATGACACCGAAGAAAATTATGTATGCGATTTATGCTTGGACCTAGATCGAGTGTTCCAAATTCGCAAAAAAATCCATTTCTAATTAAAGATTTATTTTTATTTTTTATATCAGAGTTTTTAATAAAGAGTTCTAATGTTTCTTATTTTTATATGTTATCTTACATTGTGAAAATACATACTTTGCAGGAGGGATCATTTTACTCCATACACGGGGATCGTTTTAGTCTTAGGGTGTGGGTAAAATGATCCCTTGGGCAATTTTTTGGAAAATGCACGTATGTCCCGAATGACTTACTGCAACTTTCTAATGAAAAATCTAATACTTGGGCAAGGTGTTGAAGGTCTTAGGTCCATCTAGCCAAAGTCTTGAGAGCCATAGTTACAAAGATAACGGGCCTTAATGCTTAGGGGGATCATTATACCCACCTTTCCCCTAATTTTCGAATTCATTCAATTAATCAATTAATTTTCCCGGAAAATTATTCAAACAAAACGCCCAAAGTTTGTTTAAGCGCGTGCGTAGTGTTCCACATTGCGCGTCAAATTAAATCAGACATAACCTCGTTTTGGAGAAATTTATCCAAATTTAAATTACAACCAGCACCAAGTACGTTTACCCATTACCCATTTGAAGGGCCTTCTGATTTGGTAAGTTTTTGGAATTTCGGTCGATTTATTTAATTGTAAAATTGAAAATTTTAGGTGACGAAGATGATATGTGTGAACCCAAAACCTAGTAGCTGGTAGCATTGTTGCTGGTATCTACTCTGCAGAAGGTCCATTAGATAATAAAGAAGCTTACTTTCAAGTGTGGAAGATTGGTCCACTGAAATTGTTGATAAAATTGCGACTGTTCCTGTTACGTTGTTAGATTTGACTCCTGATAATAAAAGCTATTCAAAGTATTTTGTAACTTAAGTAAATTGTTGAACTTCATGATGGGACAGTGCTCTGGATTTACTTAATTTCATAACGATGGGTAAGTATTAACCTACCTCCAGAAATATCAAAAATTAAGACCACACGACAGATTTTTTAACAATTTTTATTATTTTATTAATCAATTTAATCAGACAACTTGCAGCTTTGCTGTGTTTACGGACAAAGCGTCACTAATTTGGCACTGTTCATAGGTGGTACACTTGCACTGAGAAGAATAGTCCTGGTTTGTCGATTAGCTGACACTCTCCGTGATAACATTTTTGAGAATCAATTATTATGTTGCAAACAGGCTGTCTGATGAGGCTTGCAGAGAACCTACCAACAGGCCAGACACTGCCATTATTAGATTTTGGGTTCACAAAAGGGCCCCATCGTTTTATTAAACATTTTTGGTCTCCATCTAAAATTTTCAATTTTACAATTAAATAAATCGACCTAAATTCCAAAAACTTACCAAATCAGAAAGCGTACAATGGGTAAACGTACTTGGTGCTGGTTGTAAATTACATTTGGAAAAATTTCACCAAAACGAGGTTATGTGCGTTATGTGTCATTTTATCGATATGGAATTACGCACGCGCTTGTCTCACACAAACCCTATGCTTCAGGGGTTTTGTTTGAATAATTTTCCGGGAAAATTAATTGATTAATTGAATGAATTCGAAAATTAAGAATAATGTGGTTTGATGACCCTGCCGACATGACAAGCTGACACTGACATTTCTGAATATCCGCCGATCGATAAAGGACATACCTCGCAATGATTAGGTGTTGTTTCATGGGCGACTTGTGAGAAAAATTGACGTGATTTTTAGCTTGTGCAGTTTGGTAACCTGAAGTCCAAAAAATTTAATAATCAGTTTAGCGTGATCCTAAGGCCCTAAATAACCAACCTGTGGGCAAAAATTATTTATTCATTTCATATTATTATTTATTTCATGAAAATAGCCCCATTGAAAATTTCGTGACGTCACATTTTTGGGCCAATCAAAAAAATTTTTACGTCCTCTGAAGGGTTTTTAGTACCCATACACCCTGTAAAAAAATCAAAACTCTAGCTTCAAGGTAAAGGGCAATTATTGAGGTGGGCAATAGTGTTGGTCCACCCGGTATATGGCATCATCGCCATTTTGATTGAAAGTCATTTTTAATGGAAAAAGAAAATAAGGAAAAAAGCACATACATGAAATATATGTATTTTTGAAAAATATGTCCGACACCTTAAAAGGTAGAAGGACCAATGATTAAATAAATAAAAAAGTAAGAGTAAATGGTTGTCCTAAAATGGATATGTGGGAGCTATGCCTCATTAAGTGGGGACCCCAAAAATTCAGTTTTTTTCCAATTTACTGAAAACTCTAATTGATTCGATGTTGAAATTTGGAACATAGCCTAGTGTGATAAAGGGCTTCCTTCTAAATATTTTTATCAGATTTTAAGTTGCATCAAAGACGTGCGTTCTTGGGGGGCCTTATAAATATTTTGTTTTTTTCCTGTAAGCATTTTTTTACAAAGTAATAAGAATATTATCATCAGCAATCCACAGTTCACCAAAAACTACTGTTGCATGTGGCTGACATGCACCGTTTTCGAGTTAAATGCTCCTCATTATTAATTTACTGCAAGAGAATTACAAAATAAATCCAACTAAAAACTTGAACTGTTCTACTTGGGATCAACTTTAGATCATGTAGCATCCTCTTAAATTTTATAGTAAACTCCTGGGAATGCATTGCTTCTTTTTGAACTCCGATCTTGGAATTTGGGGATAATTCAATTTCAGCGTTATATTTTATTTCCACGCAAGATTAATAAAAATTGCAAAAAAATCGTTTTCAAATTTTTTACAAAATAATAATTTATTATTTCGGAAACGATTTTTCCTATGGCTACCGTTGTTTATAATTCCCCTAAAGGCTGGATTATAAAGCCGCTGCAGTTCTCGTACCGTTGCAGCAACGTTTGCAATAAGAAGTTCAGATACGAAGATAGCTCGTTTCTATTTATAAATTGACGTTCCGCAAGTCCGTGCAGTTGCAGTAAGCCAAAAGTTGGCCAACATTCAACTTCTTACGTTGCTGCAGCCGAATTTGTTACTGACAGCCAATGAGAAGGCAGGATTTATTGAGTAAAAGACACGCTGTTTTATCGACATGACCAAGTCACAGTATATCGATGATGTTGGTGTTCCCTTCAGTAGGGACAGCTCGGTTGTCAACGCAAACTGTTTTCGTTGACCTTGAGGCTCCATGGGTGTTCGTTGGCTATTGTACCCCTAGATGGCGCTCGCTCATGTCTTCACTCGTCATTAGTCGTCTGCGTCTGACAAACTCAATCATTGGAAATTTTCTAATAATTGGAAAATTGCTATGGATATAATTGTTACAACAATGTGCGTTGCTGTCGCTTCTTCTCAATAATCTCAATCTTTGAAAGTCACCGACACCGTAATAAGTCCGAATGGCTGTGCTGAAAAAAGCCCGCAATGTTATAAGTGCAGTGTCTGCAGTTCCAGTACGAGGATGTAAAACTAGGTACCTACGTCTTTGACGAGGTATGTCTTTGAGAAGAAGTGAGATTAGGAGATGATTGTGGATTTCTCTAATAAATTAATAAATTAAGTTTTAGATTGCAAGCAAAGGGTAAAATTGTCCGGATACGAATACCTCCTAAATGTTACACCCCTATCGGCTTTGAATACATCCAGGTATAAAGCATACCACCTACATTTTGCGGAAAAAATGTTTAAGTCATGGGGTAAGGACAGCAAGGCTGCTTTTTTGATTTTTTTATGTCATTAAATTGTTCAGGTACTGGAAAGTGCAAAGCGGTTGGTGGACAATAGTCTTCCCACACTAAATCTCCCACCACATGAAAAACTTCCCGCAATTTGCAGTTCCACCATCTGGAGAACTGATTGTTGCCAACCCTCAATTGGAGAATCCTTTGGAGCATGGTGTAGCATGCTTCTCACATTGTATGGTTTATTTGTAATTGTTAACCTCATCACTTTGAAAATGTTTCAATATCTCAAAGAAGTATTTTGTTAATAAAACGTTGGTAAAAAACCTGGAATTGTTATAAGGGTAACAAGTACCGTTTATAAAATGCTATTTTGTTACGTTTTCGCCTTTATAACTTAACGATTATGGCGGTTAAAAAGAAAGAGAAGTTGCGCGCTAATTTTCAAATCGCCCAGCGCCAGCTATCGGAGAGTAGCTGTACGAACACCCATGGCAGCCATGACAGTTTTAGAATATTTCCACGAGATCAAAGGTGCCGACACGAGCTGTCCCTACCACAGGTCCCTACTGAAGGGAACACCAGCATCATCGATATACTGTGACCAAGTGTCATCAAATGTTTGTTAAATGTAACCTGTGTCACCTGTGATCATCCTGTGATCTATGAAAATGTCGAAAGGTAGGTATTATTATGTTTAGTTTCTAATTAAATTTCAACCATATAAATTGTAGTCGATTTAGTTAGGTTAATGATGTCAGTTTTATGTCAATTGACGCCGCAATCTGTCAGAAAACACTCTTCTGCGCATGTGTACCTCTGAACGTTGCGGATTTATAAAATACCTACGAAATTTGGACTACTACTGCAACGGTCCTCCTACTGCAGTGATAACTGCAGCGGCTTTATAATCCAGCCTTAAGTACCGAACGTTTCTGCCAGCACCAGAAATTACGATTTTGACGCTTTATAAAATGGATTGTCACAGTATTATCATTTTGACAGATTTAACTCAATAATTTAATTTGATAAATGAATTATAAGGGAGTGCAAAAAACAGCGTATATACCACAGGACTGTAGTGCCGTTTAATTCCTCTCGTGATTATTGCCCTCGCTCCGCACTACCCCAAACGATACAAGAATTTAAAGCTCGAACGGTAAAATGTGACGTTTTCACAACTGTCAGGAGGTAGAAAATGCCAACATTAAGAAAAATTTTTTTGCAGCAATCACAAACCGGAAGAAAAACAAAGACACACGGATGGCTTTCCAGTGAATCGTCATCGTTTTTTCCACGTCCATGTAACCTTACGGGAAAGGTTAGTTAAAACACAATAAAAACTAGCTCTATCATTTCCTTATTGCCACTGTTAAAATTAGATAAAAGGCGATGTAAGAAACACACACACCTATCTTGTTCTCCTCTGACAATAAATTGTCTATAATGAGGCTCTACCAGTAAACCAGTTATTTTATTTGGATTTTATTGTACTGGACAGTATTGCTGCGAGAAGTCAAAAACTTGTTCAGGAAATCGTTGAGAAAAATCGCCTTTATTTTTCTTACGTGCTGTTATTATGCAATGGAAATGTGTATAATCATCGCGTTGCTGGAAGCCGCCCGTATTTTAGATAATAGCGGGTTTTCGGATGGATCATGTCTTAATCCTTTAATTATGGAGGATTTCGCTGTTGGACATTTCTGATGCAGATGCCTAAAATAATAATAATTATAACTATACACTTATAGAGGGTGATTCTAGTTGGACCAATTACCGGTAGCTTCAGGCAAAAAGGCAAAAGATTTCAAGATTTCACTTTCTGCAGAACAAAACCTCGAACAAATCTGAAACTCGTTTCAGACTCAAAGCATTTTTGATATAAATCTTAACCTTGGAGTTTAATTAGGAGTTTTCTAGTAACAACCTCCTACACAAAAATCGAGAAAGCTCAAGAATCCTGTCTAAACCCAATGCAATTTATATGAAGTGAAAGAAAATTTCATTTGATTTACTGAATGTAGCGATGACACAAACTGACACTGACAACGAAACAGATGGTGGATGATAGGGGGGACACTTTTTTGTCAAATTTTGTTGCACTTTCAAATGTTTCATATATCAAAAAAAAAATTGCTCGTTTACGATATACCTGCAAGCCCCGAGTTCCGTCTCATCTATAACAACCTCCATTATCGTAATTGTATTAATTAACCCTCTTATTTGCAACAATTAACAATAGTCATTATGAGATCCTATTTACATACTTACAAGTTTCCAGTTATTGCAAAAAAAAGATTCTCCAGCTGACGTTTTCCCAAGTAATAAACGCATCCTAGATGACAAGATAGAAACTAGTATGGCATGTTTTAGGCCCAGACCATTATAAATCAGGAATGGTTTAACAGGCGCCGATGGTTTTTTCCAGAAGAGGAAACGAATAACAGTGGATTTTATTCTCTCCGCCTTTTTTTTCGGGTTTATCTCTCGAAAAGGAATGTTGTAATGCGCCATGCACCGGCGATTTATTATTACAAGCGTTTACACGTGTAAACGATTGTTTATTTATGCACATATTAGATAATTTATCGATTTACAACGGCCGTCGAATAATGTACACTCTTGTGCGGCTGGATTTACTTTTTTTGTTGGAAAAAGTTATCGTTGACAAGGCTCATATCGGTTTTATTATACGAGTAATTTAACTACAGTTAGCGGAATGTATGAAATTAAATGTAATGATAATTCCTCGTTTGTTATTAATCAAGGGGACATGTATTAATTATTATTTATGACGTTAATTACCTTAATTGGATTGGGAAAAATGGGAAGCTCGGCTGATAAAGAGAAGAGAACAAATGCGCGCTTCCTCGTGTTTGCATTTAAAAAAAAGACAATCTCAGAGATGGTAGAAACTCGAGGGGTATTTCGCAGGGGAATTTTGGTGTACAAGCTTTGGGAATTAGTGGGGAATTAGAGGAATTAGTGGGGAATTAGAGAGGAATTAGTGGGGAATTAGAGGAATTAGTGGGGAATTAGAGGAATTAGTAGGAATTAGTGGGGAATTACAAGGAATTAGTGGAAAATTAATAGAAATTGGTAGGCAATTAGCGAGGAATTACAAGAAGAATTATTGTGTACAAACAGCGTGTACAATTCCGGTATAATAAAATAACTAAATCACAATAAATAAATCACCAAACTGGCAACACTGCCTCGGGGTGAACCCTCAAACTGCGCACGACGACTATCGACGACGCGTGCAATCCGGATCTATACGTTTTGAGGTCTCAGGAACCCAAAAAAGTGGTTTTTAAAATGTGTCTGTACGTACGTACGTTCGTAAACACGCCACAGCCCAAACTACTCGACCATTTGGCTGAAATTTGGTATGTGTGCATGTGATAACCTAACTTAGATCTGAAAAGCTTTTGGAGCCAATCGTGCAACCAGAAATGCCATTTTGGGGTTCTTGAGACTATCAATACGTGAAGATCTGGTGTTATCTCAATTTCGAAAATTTTAGTGATTGCAGTAACCTCCCTTTTTTTAAGTGATGAAGTGGAGTGGGGAGGTTAAAAGGGAGCATTTGCGGCTAAAATTACATTTTTCGAAAAAATGTCACTGAGGTTTTCTGCTTAAAAAAAACAAACAGCTATTAAATCCGGTGATAAAAATATACAGTTATACATAGGTTTTTTTTCACTGCACGGATATTTGGCCAAAAGGACACCAAGTGTGAATAAATTTTCAGAAGCAGAACTAGAAGAGCTTTCGAATGGGGGGGGGTATAATACATAAGGTTTTTATTTTTTAAGGTCCGTTAATCTCATCGGAAGTGGGCCATTTGACAGAAATAACTGACATTCTCCACATTAGGACAAAAATGTTGATTTTAATGTAGATTTTGGCCAATCAGAAGCAGATCTTTTGAAATGTTGCTAGGCAAATATTTAATGGACACTTCAATTTTTTTGATTATGAAATCGGCCCTAATTACAATAACCATTTTACTTAACGTATATTCAAGGAGATATTATGTCTCGAGTTATGCTAAGAATTGCATTTGTATAATTTATATTCAATTATTTTCTTATTTTTTGCGGTTTGTTGATAAAATGTTTGCGTTTTTTACAGATTTTTAACTTCAAAGCTCAAATAAATATACACATTTTTATTCTTACGTCTTTAAAAACCATGTCCGAGTTATGGAAACTCGGGGTTTGTTGCTATACCACAACCAATGAGAACGTCATTGTCGTGACAACTAACTCCGAGTTTTCATAACTCAGACATGGTAAAAATGGCCCTTAGATGTCTATATTATTATTCGTTACTATATTTTCGTCCGAATTATCGGGCATTCAGCAGTCAGCTGTTAAAAAATTTAGAAATTTCAGGAAACTGAGAATATCAGGGACATACTCTCGGACATACTTATTGGAATTAGCGAGAGAATTAGGGAATTAGAAAGGGAATTAGAGGAATTAGCAGAATTAGTAGGGGAATTAGAGGAATTAGTAGGGGAATTAGAGGAATTAGTAGGGGAATTAGAGGAATTAGCAGGGGAATTAGAGGAATTAGAGGAATTACCAGGGGAATAGAGGAATTAGTAGGGGAATTAGAGGAATTTTCAACAATTTGGGAATTAGTGTACAAAAATATTTTCTGCGAAATACCCCTCGTAGAAACTACTACTTTTTACAGAATTTGTAAATATAGAAATAGCAAGAAGATAAGATAAGATTTTTGGCAATTCGATTTTTCGATCAATTTCAATATTATCTTCCGCGAGCGTAGAAGTCAAAAATTCAAAAAATATGCCTCGTCCAGATTTGAAGTCAGGTTCAAAACACAGAGCTTTCCGCCCTACCAGACACAACCAGCGATCCTTTGGTTTTTTAAATTTTTCCCTCAAAAACGAAACCGGGTCATTCCATCCCAATTCATCAGACCCGAGGCGCTCATGTTCTCACATTGGGTTGAAAAATTTATTAATAAGTTACCCACTAGGGCAGTAACCAAAATTGGCAAAATCATCCCCTCGGCCCTTTGCGTTAAAAAAAAATTTTTAATTTTAGAGAAAACTACTATGTGAAAAAAAATTCTACCTTATCCAATAATCAAAGATATTTCCTGGAATTGAATTGGACTAAATTCAACTTGGTTCTGGGCTTATTACGGCACTATTAGTTTAGTAATGAAAAGTTACAAAATGGCGAAATCGAAATAAAAAAATTTGTATGAAATCTTAAATTTTCACTGATTTTAAATTTTTCTGTGAAAACCTCAGGAAGTCCGAGAATATTGGCATCTCGCTGATGGATGCTCTCGTTCTTGATGTGTCTTCACGTATTTTTTTCCATCGCCAACTAACACGCATGCCCAAGATAAATGGTTGTGTGCCAACACATATTTCTGAAATTAACTGAAAACGGTCTATTTCAAGGTCTCAGGGCACTGGGTTTCCTGTCATTTTCTTTAGGCGACCAAGAGCTACAAAGCAGGCCTAGTTTGATTTTTCACTTCGAAGTATTTTGGGAACGGCGATTTTTTTAAGTAGAAAAAATTAATCTCTAAATATTCATATTTTTTAGGAACTGCTGTTAATACTTCCCAAAATTTTGAAAGTGCAAAGACGAACAATAATATTGATTATCACAACTAACATTATTTGTATTCAATAATTATAAAATTAAAATAAGGCTACAGTTTTCGAAATATTTGAATTGGAGGTGAGCTTTAAGAGAAGAGTTTTACTGTCGATTGGAACGAAACAATAATGAAAACTTCTAGTGTCTTTCAGTGTCCTGGCAGCTCTGAAGCACTCTTCTTGTCTTTCAGCGTTTCCTTTCACTGTCTCTTTTTCAACAAAGAAAGTCTTGATGCCGATAATATGTTTCTGGGTAAATTCAAATAGTTTGTTAGCATTCAGAATTTGATCTTCTGAAGTTCTGTGCAAACTCGACTGCTTTGCTAAAGGTTTAATGGACGTTTTCAGTTTTACCTGAGCGGCGCGCGCATGTTGGTTCTCTAGAATGGTCAGTGATTGGCTGATGGATGTCTGTCACAGCTGATTTTCACCCAATGAGATCTTTTTAACTAACCTGCACGTGCGTTATGTTTTTATTCACTTTGACATATTAGACGCTGTATTGACATCCTCTTTGCTCCACAATCTAAAAACCCCCATTGTCCCTCCAACGCGATCACAGGTATTCTTGCAATGGGTAGTGGCAAAAAAGTGCCACTCTGTCGGAAAAGCAAAGTCAGTGTTGTGACATACTAAATTTGCATTTTTTTTAAATTTTGATATTGTCCAATAACTGTCCCGGCGGAAAATCAGCCTACTCAGCCTACTGATATCCGTCTTTGATAGTGTCTGTTGATAATGGAAATAGTGGTATTGTGTGCAATTTGGTTTACTAATACTTGTATTGGGCAAGAAAATGATTCAAGCCTTCTAGTAGAACAAAATACCTTGCAGTTTGCACCCCTTTATAAGCTATCCTACAGAAATTAAGAGGAAAGCCGAATTCAACAATAGGTAAATGTCCTGTAACAAAAATCGTATCGCCGACCAATACCTACCCGAGATTTTTTCAGATTGAAATTCACGATAATAATCCTGATATCACATTATCGGGTATAATAAAACTACAGGCTTTTCGTAAATTGTGGATGCTGTACACTAGGAATGTGTGAAAAAGATTATTTCATTGTTTCAATGCAAGCAGCAAAAAATAAAATTCGTGATTTTATTAATTTTAGAAAATGCACAGCTTGCAAAATGCATCGAAGTGAAAAATCAAGCTAGGCCTGCTTTGTAGCATTTGGTCGCCTAAAGAAAATGACAGGAAGCCCAGTGCCCTGACACCTGTCCCACATGATCAAAATCGGCCTTGAAATAGGCCGTTTTCAATTAATTTCAGAAATATGTGTTGGCGCACAACCATTTATCTCGGGCATGCGTGTTAGTTGGCCATGGAAAAAAATGCGTGAAGACACATCAAGAACGATAGCATCCATCAGCGAGATGCCAATATTCTCGGACTTCCTGAGGTTTTCACAGAAAAATTTAAAATCAGTGAAAATTTAAGATTTCATACAAATTTTTTTATGTCAATTTCGCCATTTTGTAACTTTTCATTACTAAACTAATAGTGCCGTAATAAGCCCAGAACTAAGTTGAATTTATTCCAATTGAATTTCCGGAAATATCTTTGATTATTGGTTAAGGTAGAATTTTTTTTCATATAGTAGTTTTCTCTAAAATTTAAAATTTTCGCTACAAATTTTTTTTTAACGCAAAGGGCTGAGGGGATGATTTTGCCAATTTTGGTTACTGCCCTAGTGGGTAACTTATTAATAAATTTTTCAACCCAATGTGAGAACATGAGCGCCTCGGGTCTGATGAATTGGGATGGAATGACCCAACCATCATGTGAAACAAAAAAATACGACCTGTCTTCTTTTAAAACGTGGTTTCTGTTCCAATTTTTTGACTTTTCGCATTGATTCGTCTTCTTTCTCTAACCTTTTCTGCCTGTTAATAAAGTCTCTTTGGAGGAAATGTAACAATTAAATTGTTTCCGGAGCTAGGGGACTGCTGGCTTCGGAGAATAAAATGTACATCACTATAACATTTTAACAATTAAAGTCAAATTTGTCTTTTTTTAAGGAGTCAACTTGACCATTTAAAATTGAGAGGTAGGTATGTAATGTAGGAAAATTGAAAAAACCGAAAACATGATCATCGTGATAAACTTACAATTTCAATAAAAATCTAAGTGTACGTTGACACGCATCAGATTTCAACTGTTTTTTTGCATTGAAGGTGTTGTCCTACATCCTGTGCCCAGAACCATTGCTCACAACTGAAGAAAAAACATTGATGGTAATTTCACTTTTTTATGAGGTAGACTCATTGGTTTTAAGGTGATTACCTCCATCATGTTTTCGGTTTTTTCAATTTTTCTCGTCCGTGGTTACTTTTTTCGAAAAATTTTAAGAGCCAAAAAAGTTTTAGAATAGAACGGGGAATATGGCCGCATAGGCAAATTAGCAATATTTTCAAACATAAAAAAGTTCAAGGGCAAATAACATCGGGGCCACCCTGTATAACATAGATCCGCTTTTTGGATAATGTCTTAAGTACCATCAGCAGTTGCTTCTTGGTCTGTAACAATGCTGTGCAAAAATTTAAAATCCTACGATACACCTTTCGAAAGATATTTAAAAAGAATGTTTAAAAATGAAGATCTTTGGCGGCTTATAACATCAAGAGGAATCACAATTGACCAATAATTTTTGCACCAAGCTTCATAATTTGAACAGTAGATTCTGTGGTATAAAGGATGTGGAGTCTTTCAGACTCACCCTGTAGGTAATTTGATTGTTTCTTGATTCCATCATAGCTTTATAAAGGTTTTATGATGAATGAACTTTTTGAAGCAGGTAAAAGCGCAGCAAAAATTTATCGTAAACGAGGGGTGAGCCCCGCAGGGGAAATCTGGTGTACAGGTAAAGTCCGGAGCAAAATTTAGTGAATTTTGACTTTACAATCCCTTTAAAAGCACAAAGAACCCCCGTCGAGCGGTAATTTAGAGAGCTTAAGTAAACAAGTGGCTCAGGTAGGCTACTGCTGTCGTGCATCTGTTGTGACAACCCCGGAAATTGATACCTTTCAATAGGCATCTTAAGGATGAATATTGCTTGAACTCTTTTTAAATGTTGCATTATTTGGACTTGAAAACGCAATTTTTTAAAAGAATATTGCACTTTGTAATTATCTGCATTATAATGAATTAATAAAAGTAAATTTATGCCTGCAGATGACTAAGTGGAAAATCTTTGCAGGGGTTTATTATGTTTTTAGGTGCCTACTAAATCTAGTAAAAAGAACGAAATGATAGAGTATCTCCAGAAACACGGCATACCAATTCCTGAAAAATCGACAAAAGCGACGTTATTTGATCTGATCGAAAAAAGTGGACCCGACAGGACAAAATCTTTTGTTATCGACGAAATGGCCGCACAACATGGGATGACTGTTCTGCGACTTCCGCCATATTATTGTGTTTTAAATCCAATAGAAATGGTATGGAGCCAACTTAAGCATAAAGTGAGGAAGTCTAATGTTACCCCAAACTTAAGCGAAACTGTTATAAGGGCCGTACGCGATGCCACTTCAAAAATTGATCAGGTTTTGTGGGCCGCATGTATCAAACATGTTAAAGACGTGGAAAACGGATATTCAATGAACATTGAAGTGCCTGAACTCATAATCAACGTTAATGACGAAGACGACGATGACAGCGACGAAGATGAGTTCATTAATGAAGTATTTTTGTAAAAAATATATGTGGAAATGTGTATGAAATGTTCTGAAAATTTGAACCATTTTATTTTTGTCAACATTCGCCCTTTCCCTTTCAACCTTGGTTTCCAAAACAAACTTACTTAGGTACTTATCATTGCAGGTACCTACACCTAAATTAGTTGTGAATAAATTACAATTAATATTCTGTTATTTATTCGGAATTTATTGAAAGTAACATTATTAATTTTCAAAAAAGCGACCTATAATAGATTACCTAAAAAGTATCTCATTTAAATTGCAATAAGTATTTACTTTTATTAATTCATTAACGCAGATAATTACAAAGTGCAATATTCTTTTAAAAAATTGCGTTTTCAAGTCCAAATAATGCAACATTTAAAAAGAGTTCAAGCAATATTCATCCTTAAGATGCCTATTGAAAGGTATCAATTTCCGGGGTTGTCACAACAGATGCACGACAGCACTAGCCTACCTGAGCCACTTGTTTACTTAAGCTCTCTAAATTACCGCTCGACGGGGGTTCTTTGTGCTTTTAAAGGGATTGTAAAGTCAAAATTCACTAAATTTTGCTCCGGACTTTACTAGGAAATTTTGAGGAAATCTTGGGGAAATCTGGGGAAACCTGAATAAAACTCTCGAAAATCTGGGGAAATCTTGAGGAAATCTGTGGTAATCTCGAGGAAATCTTGGGAAATCTTAGGAAATCTTGCGAAAAAAAAATCCGGGAAATCAGAGGAAATCTTGGGGAAATTCGAGGAAATTTTAGGAAAACCCGAGGAAATCTGGGGAAATCTTGGGGAAATTTGGGGAAATCTTGGAAAATTTGGGAAAACCTTTCCAAGAGGAAATCTAGTGTACAAAATTTTCCCCTACGACTCACCCCTCGATCGTAAAGCACGCCAGTGCAATTCACGATATCAAGTGTCTTGCTGACCCCTGGTTTTGACAGCCGAAACTGAATTTGAGGGGTTTAGACGTCACTGCGCAAGTCAAAATGCGTGTGATAATCGTAGCGTAAAGGAGATGTGCCGTCTTTTTTTAACGCACGGTAAACAAGGAAGACGACGAGAAGTGTAGAGTGCGTGATTCTTACAGCTATTACATGTGACATTTACCGTGTTTAACCTAAGATTTGCTTAACAATTTGTTGTTTTGAATGTTATGTTAAAATCCGATAATGAGTGAATGGACGAAGAAGTGCAATGTTATCCCAAGTGATTTCCGCGAAAATAGTATACTGGCATATGCCGGTTCCGAATATTTTAATAAAAAAGGAATTGTGGAAGGTTACAGGCTAATGAAAAGTCAAAAAGTCGTTAAAGTGGGGTTTCAAGAGACGGACAATTATTATTACACTTTGCAGGTTAGTTGCTGTTTCCTATCACTGTGACGTAAATGTCAAATTTAAATGAAACACGGCTGTCAACCTACAACTTCCAACAACCGCGCCACGCTAAATTCCCTTGATTGCCAAAAACTTGAAGCATGCGCATTAGGTTCACTTGATATTGTGAATTTAAGGAGATTCTTTAGCGAAATGAAATCTTTTGAAACAAATTGCGATTTCGCTTTCAAGATTTTTTGGTGATACTTCGGAGTAGAATCGCACTTACCACTTCATCAACTTTACGTAGCCGCCTCAGAACCCACGATCTTCGCACATAATTCCTTAATCAACTTAAAAGATCAAATTATTAACCGCTACAACAAAACCACTTCACCACAACCACCCTCAATAACTGTCCATCATTTCCGCACCAACATCCAACCTGAAAGCTCGCTGGATTAATTCCGATCGATCGACGATGAAAGCGCGATGTCATGCGAGTTGGCGACCAACCGAGAAGACACTGACACCACTCGACAGTTCTGCACAGAAGAACCCGACTGCGATGGTTTTAACGGAACGACCTCGACTGAAATTCTCCGTGATCCAGTTGAATTTCCTATCGATGCAGAAGGACTAGTCTGGTGTTATTTTTTTCGGCAGGCGGTGCCGTTAATCACGGTAAATTACACATGCGACCAAAATCTCCAGCTAAATAAATGTTCTCTCGCTCGCTGAAGAGGTCCATAAATATTAACTTTCGAATGCAAACAGCTGGAGTGTGGAACTGGTCGCTTCTGGGCTGCTCGAGACAAATACCAACCCGCAGCAGATAGACATCGAACCCGTACTTCTGACCACTTGGAATTGTCAAGCCTACAATACAAGTAAAATGCGGAAATGCGCAAAAAGAAATGTTGGCAATGATTGCAGATATCAATAGCACTGAAGTAACAAAGCCATCGAACGTACTTACACAGCCTGGAAATTCCTTTCGGCCATTCACAGATCCGAGCACGTGAGGGCACGACACTGCCCATCAATGGACAATGTTACATTTTTTACGAAAATTATTTTCCAATACATTTTTCCAATAACCAGAAAATATAATTACTTGATCGTTTAAGTAGATTTATGCGCGTTTCGGCTCCTCACGGATTTACTAAAGGCCCATTTCTATTCATGAGCCGGAATTATCATACAGCGACAACGCGGCCTGATTTATGTAACTAATTCAAACCCGGATTGATATGGGTGTTAATAATGCCGTCTTTGTCGTTAATTAGTGCTCTAAATCGTGTAATCTTGTTCGAGGCGCGGATGAATTGCAAATTTGCCACTTTGACGATGTTTAAATCCATCCTATCAGCTTTACGGAGTGAGAACTATAAATTCTGCAAACATTTTGGCATTCGAGCAATTCGTGTTAAGGTTAAGTGGAAAAACGCGTTTCTGGTGGACCAGATTCCTTTAATGCACGTTTGACAGCCAAAATTACTTACCATTCACTATAGCTTGAAAATTAAAAAAAGGTCGGATTTTATTTCGCTGAATTCCGCACCGTTGTTTAGACAAAAGCAAATAAAGGTGAACTTTCACTTGAATAGTTGATTTTTATGGAGTCATTAGGAGCCTTCTTCTAAGAACCTTCCACATAAAAAAACAATATCAAAAGCATCCTGTGCAAATCTAGTGCAATTTATGTGAAAGAGAACTGAGGCTTTTGCATGGCATTATCCTCTTATGCAGGGCTTCCAGCAAAAATAAACAATAAAAATGGGTGATTGGTTTGGAAAAAATTACCGAAAAATGGGCTCAGCATATACAGGTGTCCTGAAACTAGGCTGCCTTTTACGATCAAAAATACGACTAAAAGTTCCAGAAAACATTTGTCGAAAAATGCCTAAGGGAGCTGCAGCCCTTCAAAGGGGTACTCGAAAAGTAGGTTTTCTTAGAATTACTCGAATATTGTAAAACGCAGGATTTTGAAAGGAGCATAAGTTAGTTTTATCAAGGGCTTTCTTTTGAAATTTTTTCGGATTTTTATTTTAGTCTCTGGTCCTTCTTTATGGTGATGATTTACTTTTTTTGATAAATCGAACAGTAAATTATTAAATTTTCATTAATTCAAATTTCGCGCGGAGACCCGGCAACAGCGCACTTCATCATCTGTGCAACCGATACAATCGCCCTCGTCTTACCACTGGTGAATGGTGAATTTTCCACGCGCATCGGCGAATTCACGCGCATCGACTGCAGTTCAGGTCTTTGTCAGGTCAGGTCCGGCTCTAGTGTCATGTTTATTGTTTGCTAGAAATATTCACTATTTCCCTTTTACGAACGATTTATCACCCCCTTTTTGGGGCCAATCATCCCAGTACTTGAAGTAGAGATGAAACGGATATCCGGTTACTATTCGGTAGCCGGCCTATGGCCTATCCGGCCACTTTTCTACTATCCGCCCGGATACCGGATAGTGACCTGATATCCGGCCGAAACCGGATACTTACTTCAAAAATAAAGAAGGCTACAAAATCTAACTTTTATTTTTAATTTTACAAGTTTAATATTTGAAATTTAATAGTGGCAAATTGTGATGGATAAAATTTTTATGATTCAGCGATGCATTGCATACTTGTACACACTTTTCTGGAGTTTTTAGATAAAATTGTATTGTACACCACCACGCATGACCATTACTCTCTTTATCACCTGTTAGCATTTCCTTTTCAGGGACAACTGGGCTGGGATTACCCGCTTAACCCGCTCACCACACACGATTCGTCTGATCGAGTTGTATCGTGTTGTCTCGCGGTGCGCAGGCTATACTCTACCTACTCATGCCTCGAGTTTACATATTTTGGCGCGCTTAATTCAAACCGTATATAGTTGGCCGGACATCCGGCTATCCGGCCAGAACCTCGGCCGGATATCCGGTATCCGGCCAAAATCACTATCCGTTGCATCTCTAACTTGAAGGTATTTTCTTGTTTTATCACTTTACCATTTAGCAGTATTCTCAATTTTTCCTCGTTTTATCGCCGTTGATTGTTAGCCCGCTCTTTTGAAGACAATTTTGATACTCGTTTAAGTTGTGCTAGTAATAGTAAATAGTTAGCAAACGCCAGTGCGCCTATTGCAACAGGGCTTAGATTGAAGTGGGAACACAATATTTTTTAATACACTTTCGGCAGTCTTTCATAACTTCATCCATCACAATTACAAACAGCAATGGACCCACCACTCCACCCTGACGGATCCCTGCGTTGTTGTGAATTCCTATGACTCGTTATTCCCAATTTTAATTATGTTCTTTGTAGATGTATAAAAACTTTTGATCGCTTCTACTAGGTTTTTGTTAATTTATCGATTTTCTAGTACTTTCCAGATCTCGGCTCTCGGTAGTTTGTCAAAGACTTGTTGTAAATCGACAAATGCCATATAAAGGTTATCGTCTCTGCTGAGTGTTTTTTCTATTATTTGCCGTTCAATGAATATTTGATCTTATCTCATGTAAGTTCGTCTCCGTGTTGAATTGGACTCCAGTGCAATCTTTTCCATTAGCATGTTAACTTTCTCTTCCTCATCGGCTACTCCTTTAATGATTAAGTTTTTCCTTCATACCTCCCTTTCCAGTGCGTCTATCCGTTTTTCTTGTTTCAGCACTTTTTGATTCATCTCTCCATTATTCAGTTTAATTACTAGTTTTTTTGTTCTTTCTTCTTCGGCTACTTCTTTCTCTCTCGGTTGTCTTCTGCTTTCTCTTCTCCCCCCCTTCTTTCTCTCGCTCTAGTGACTTCCTTCATCCATTCTATTCCCTCTCCCCATTCGTTCAGAATACTCTTTCTCTCTATTTCCTCCTCTCTCATTCCCTCACACTCTTTCAACAGGTGTTCTACTGCCTGTCTCTCCTCTCCACATACTCTGCGCTTTCTCTCTTACTCCTTCAGCCAGAACTTGTTTTCCCTCTTCTCATTCCCGCATCTGAATCTCGCTATCATTCTTTTTTCTTTCCCACTCTCCCTCTTCAAGTAACTTGCTAACCCTTCACTTATTATATTCTCATATTTTGCGTTATATCTTGATTCTCTGATTTTTGTTCTTCTTTCCTGTACATCTATGTCTCTATCCCTTTCCCACATCGCTCCATTCATCCATCTCCCCTGCTCCCTTCGTCCTTCTATATCTTCCCTTGCGTATCCGTTCCTTTCGTAATATCTTTGTCTTTCCTTCCCTTTCTCTTTCTCTCGCCTTTTCTCTTTCCAGCATTCCTGTAATATCTTACACTCTTCTCTTTCTCCCATCCTGTTCCCATATTTCACCGTCCTTTGGTTTTCAGAATCGGTAATAAATTTTCCTGTTGTTTCTGCACCGTTTTAATTGTTTAAAAATCAAACGTGGGGTGGGGTTTGTTCGAATATACCCATTTTCACTAATAGTATAGGTTAGTAAACATTTATTCCACATTACAACACAATGAAACAAACTCAATTTCAATAAAGGGGTAGGTAGTTGAACGATTAAAGTGCTAAAATTAGAATAAATTATAAAATACCAAAGGATGTAACATGATGGTCGGCTGATGCTTGTAATAAAGTTATCTGACTTATTTTAATCATGTTGATTGTTTTCTTTTATTTACTACCCTTAACAGATGTGCTGATGTGCAATGTTCATGCCGCTCGAGGACCCGAACGTCTTGTGTCCATCAGGTAAAAAAATTACAAGGGATGAAAACAATATTAAGTTAAGACCATTATGATTTGTTTTAATGAAAAGAAATGCTATACAAGAAAAACGAAACAATGAAATCCATTGTTGGGAGGCATTAATATATACAGGATGATTCTCGAAGACCGTTTATTAGATCCACTTGTAGTAGAACTTTGAAATTTGGTACTATACTATAATCGTCCACAAACACCAAAAATTAAATATTTCCAATCCCTCAGCACTTCCGGTTTTACCGGAAGTGGCCACCATCTTTGTTATTTTAAACGGAAAGCCCTCGCTTTGATTTTAGATTCAGAGTCGCCGGTGAGTTTATCGCATCCAACTGTCACCGTTTCTGACATATGTCAAAATATGTATCAAAAAATTGATTTGCAATCCGCAATAGAAAAATTTATATCTTTCAAACAGTTGAAGATTAAGGAGCCAAACTGGGAGGGTTGAAACTAGAAGGTTTGAGCTTTCTTTCGATTACTTAATTGTTCTTGTTGACGTAACGATATGACGGAAATAAATTTTCAAAAATGGCGGAAAGGAATTGTCCAAAACTCCATTTTTAAAGCTTTAAAATTGACACCGCATAGACAAACTAGCAACATTTAAGAACATAAAAAAGTTCAAGAACAAATAACATTAGGACCATCCTGTATAACATAAGGATCCGATTTTTCGATAATGTCTAAAGTACCATCCGCAGTTGCCTCCTGGTCTGTAACAATGCTGTGCAAAATTTCAGAATCCTGCGATACACCGTTCGGAAGATTTGAAATAAAAACGATAAAAAATGAAGAATTTTGGCGGCTTATAACATCAAGAGGAATCACAACTGACCTAAACATGTTTGCACCAAACCTCATCATTTGAACAGTAGATTATGTGGTATGAAGGATGTGTTGTAGTTCAAACTCACCCTGTATATCAAGGGACTGAAGTGAATCATTTAGTCCTTTTCAAAAATTTTTTTGCAGGTTGGGGTTTTTAGAAAGCAAATTTTTTCATGGACGAACGTCTTTTTGAGCTACAATGCGTGCAGATCTAACAAAAGGTGGATCCTCCCGACCCTGAGATAGTGTACCGACAAATATATTTCAATAAATATGTATTTTAATAACAAATAACTTGTAGTAATTTAATGATTTCGCATTTAATTTCATGGGATTTCTCAAAAAAAATAGTCCACCGGAGATTAAAAAAACTCGCTAAAGTGGTACTTTTAATACCTAAAACCTACTGGGAGTGCAAAAACAATTAATTAAAACAATTCAATTGGTCCACCCGGAAATTTGAGTCGAATTCAAAATGCCGTAACTCCTGAAGCAGTTGATCGATTTGAATGAACTTTTTTTCACGGATAGCCCATTTCATTGGCTATGACATGACATGTTCCGCTTTGTATGCAGGTCCCCCTTATTTGATATACAGGGTGTCAGAGCCGGGTACTGCAAATTGGCGAAAATTTAAACCAACCCCGATTCTGAAAGAAATTTTTTAAATTTATTTTGCCCGGTTGAGAAAACGTCTCAGGTCCATACCTCCAGACGTTTTTTTTAAATTTGCTCTGTCTCCTCTGATTAGGGTGCAGGGCCAAAAAAACTGTTTTTTCATCGGTGGTTAATAGCGCCTTTACTTGTACACAAATTTTAATTTCCTGGGGGTCCTTGTATCACAAGAACTTCACTCTAAATTGTCAAAAAATCAAAATTATCCTGATATAAAATATCACAGAAAAGGGGGCCCACAGAACTAAACCCCAAATTATTCTGCGTCTGAAATGATCTTTGATTAAAGACGGACCAAAATTGAAACGACGCTCTCATAGAGCCATTCATCCTGAACATTTTAAGATGCTCTTCGCCTGAATTGAATCACATTTGGCGGTGTTGATACCAGAACTTTGGCTGGCGGGTTTCGGACAAAACGCAGGCATTTCGCGCATCTGCAATTTCGTGAAACCAAGGCAACAAAAATTTTGACAAAGCCTGACGGATCGTTACCTTGTCAACAAGGTATGGCTCTTTGTTTTAATTTTTGTCACCTTGGTTTCACGAATTTAGGGGGCTGTATTTTGTCTGAAAACAGTCAGTTGAAAAGTTGGTTTGAGCACCGGTGATTGTGATCCAATTCAGATGAAGAGCATCTTAAAATGTTCAGGATAAATGGTTCTATGAAAACATCGTTTCAAATTTAGTCCTCCTTTACTTAAAGATCACTTCGGAAGCAGATTAAAATTGGGTCCATTTCAACGGGCCCCCTTTTCTGGGTCGCCTTGTTTTAGATTAATTTTGACCTCATGGTGTCATAGAACAAAGTTTTTACGACACAATGACCTCAAGAAATTAAAAATTGAGTAGAAGTTAAAGAGGCTATTAACTACCAGTGAAAAAACAGTTTTCTTGGGCCAGCACCCTAATTAGAGAAGATGGAGGAAATTTCAAAAAAACGTCTGGAGGTATGGTCCTCAGACGTCTTCTCAACCAGGCAAAAAAAATTAGAAAAATTTCTTTCAGAATCGGGGGTGGTTTAAATTTTCGCCATTTTGCAGTACCCGGCGCTGACACCCTGTATATGAAATAAGGGGGACCTGCATAACACGGGGAACATGTCAAGTAGTATCCAATGAAATGGGCTATCCGTGGAAAAAAGGTTCATTCAAGTCGATTAACTGGTTGAGGAGTTACGGCATTTTGAATTCGACTCAAATTTCCGGGTGGACCAATTGAATTGTTGAGCAGTTTATTTCACTACACTTCTAAGATGGGATCCAAAATGGCAGTGGTTTCACTGTTCCGACATCACCCAGAGTTGTCCAATACTATTTTCGGGCTTGCTTTCATGGCAACTTGAGCACTAGATGACCTGAAATTTTTGTTAACTCGAGACAAAAAAATTATTTACTTCTCTAAGTAGGCTGAATATCTCACAAATTAGAATTACCAACTGTCATGGTCAATTTAATCCCTACGCAATGGCGAAACCATCTCACGCAGCTTCAATATGGAAGATCGACCAAATTCCTCGAATGAACGCATGAATAAATCCATAAGAAGATAAATAAGTAATAACAGGATTGTCCCACATCTATTTTCATTGTTGACTGGATTTTTCCTGCTCCCACACGTGCGTCCTGGTATTTAATATTCCGAAAAATTAAGGCCTCAAAAACCGAAGAAACCAATTCTAATGAAGCAGAACACCAAGGTGTGGGTTCCATTAATTGCAAAAAATCTCTAAAACGCATTGAAGGGGATGTACCGAACGCACCCACTGCAAATATTCAGGCCACGAAAACGTTATTGAAGGCAAATTTGCATTTTAATCCACCTGTAATCAAAATCGTGACTTATTGGTGAAATTGCGAAATTAAAATCTCGGCCGTTATTGTTGATGAATTGGTGGAACAAACGAGTCTTTTACTCGATTTATATAGCCAATTTGTTTTAAGAGTATACCAAGCCCATTCCTAATTGCTGCTTCATATGGCATAAACCTAGTTTTGCAGCATACAAACTTTGCTAGAATGTAGCAGTCATTAACAGCTGTTCCCTAACAATTCTTGCAAACCGCAAAGAAAACAAGTCAGCCGGAGAAATTATTATTTTGCACGAAAGCCGCCTGATAATCCGACGTAATTAGATGGTAGAACGCCCATGTAAGTGCATTATGAGGAATTTCACTGCAACTGCCAACTAATTAGCCTGGAATATCGAAAAGTTTTGGATTCATCTTTTTCGGCACTTTGGATAATAGTTATTTTTCGCCGGTAGTCATTAAAAGTGCAGTAAAATGCGACTTTTACTGCCTAGGCAGTAATCGACAAACAACTATTGTTTAACAAGGCAAAAAAATTGCAGATTTACTGCCGCGGCTGATGTTTTATAGCCGAGGCTAGGAATCCAGCCAAGGCAGCAAATCTGTTTTTTTGCCGTGTTGAACACAATTTTTTTGACGATTGTCAATAAAAAAGTGCATTTTTACTGCCGCATGTGCCGCCTACTACTTACTACTAAAATATCTATGCCTTGGTCAAAAATATTTTTTAAATAATATTATCTGCCTTAGGTGTACTCCAAGCAGATGAAGCAGATTAGAAGAAAGCGGCGCTGTCACATAAATCATCCGCTGTCATCAATTCCCAATAGGCCACCTGCGCTTTTTAATTTTCGCTAATAACCGCATTCGTACAGAAATTGATTTGCATATTGTTCTGCTTTCCCGCTAGATTTTTTGCAGGGCCCCGTTATCTCAAAATTCGCCAATCCAACAGGTGCTCTATATTTACCTAATCAGAAGAAACGAATAATAAATCAGCGTGAAGAACGTACGTATTATTATAGACGTCGAAGAACAAAAAGTGGACGTAACAGTATTTATATTCAATAATAATTACAAAGTACACTAACCTCTGCAGACAAAAAACGTCAATGGTTATATAATGCTCCATTTATCATTGAAACATCACAATTAAATTGTTGGAGAATTTCGAATAATCTTGGGGGCCATTAGACGATATGGTCCGTCGTAATGTTCCAACGATTAGTTGAGCTTACAATTAAGATAAGAAGAATGGGTTCTTGGTGGTTTCCGCTTAGATATACAGGATGGCCCGAAATTAGTGGTCAAAACTTTACAGGTAGATTCTTTTAAGAAAAATATGAAAAACGTCCCCATGAACAAATGTCGAGAAGTTAGTCCACTTTGAAAGTGTTTTGTTCTAAATATCTTCAGTTCTATTCCAGAATCTGAAAACTTGAGGTTTTTTTACGTAAAAATGGTGCCCTTGATTGACATCGATAGAATGCGCCCTTTTCGATATTTTTCATAGAAGAATCTACTGGTAAAGTTTTGCATACTAATTTCCCCTAATTACCCTGTATACGTTTGGTAAGAAGTGGGTCCGGGGAAGATCCCTGAGGGGATGACGCTCCAAACTTGCATCGAAATCAAGATTGAAATCATACATTGTTAGATCTGGGTCTAATTTGAATTTGAAATCTATACGTGGAAAAAACACGATCGAAAGCGGAGCGCTGGGGGCATGCAATAACTTTAACGATGAGACAGGCCGCCCTTGATCCTGTAATCTAGAGATATGCATGTTTAAATTAAGTCGACCCACACTAATGCTCGCTCTTTTATGACTTGCAATCATCACATTCCGGTTTTGGCGCCTTGATGAAGTGCTCCGGATAATAAATGAAGGAACGAAGAAGACGTATCTAGGAAAATGGTTTAGTAAAGCACGATCGGCAACCGTTTCAATTAGCTTAATTTCATACATTAGCGGGTGAAAGTCTTCTATTCTTAGAGGCAACACCTGATGGCATCGTTTGTGCATACGATTTGTTTATGCGTTCGTGATAATCGGAGTCGTCCATTGAATCAAGTGGAAGTCACGAGTTAAGACGTCCTCCAGCTTTGGATTTTTTTCAGTATCGACTCTGAGTAATTACGAACCACGAGCTTAATGGTGTTTATTCAAACAAGAAATAAATCTTTTCGTATATGGACAAAAAACTAAGTGGGTGAGGATAATATTTTCTACTCTGTTTCGAGTAATGCAACAATGAGGAGATAAAGCGATTTTTACTTTCCACGCCTGCAGGTCTTTTCGTATAATCTGCGAACGAATCTACAAATTAGATTTAGATCTTTATTGCTGATTGTCTCTTTCCGTTCTTGTTTATTTATGGGCTGGCCGGGTTTTCATACGCTGTGAAGTTGGCGACCTCTAAAGTAATGATATTAATTAGGTTAGAAAAAAATTAAAATGAAGCGGCAATCAACATTTCCAATAATATAAAAGGTAGCTCAAAATTTATGACAAATCTTAGTAACTTCTATGCTGCTGGAGATGGCTGGAGTCAGCCTTGTTGTACATAGAACCATCCACACAAAAATCGAATATCGAGTAAGTTCAGGAAAAATCCAGTGAAATTTCAAAGAAATTCTCAGAAGGACCCCTTACAAAACCAAGAAATATCTTCTATGTCCTGAATACCAAACGAAATAAAAATTTTACTCAAAAAAATGCTGCAGAGAAACGGGTGGAACCTCCCCATGGCGTGAATCTTTCATTTCTGTTTAGATGGTAGACAATTCAATAAAAAAAAGGCAGCAGAGAAGCGGCTGGAACCTCCCCATCGCGTGGATCTTAGTATTCTGTGTAGATAGTAGTCAATTCAACAGATTTTTTTCTATCCTTATCGTCTGTGACTAATCTCGCAATTTTCTGACAAATACCAACATCGCCTCGGACATCATCCATCACATTTGACAATATGTTCCTTTTAAGGTTAATCTTTTGCCACCTTTTTGACAATAACTGCCACTTTATGTCATCCACTGTCAGCCCGCTCCCTTTTAATGAGAGATTTTTTTCTCAATTTTCCACTGAAATGGCAGAAACTGTGAATACATTTTTAGAACCAGAATATGATCGTCTTTCTAATGGCGACATAAAAAATTAGGCCTTGTATTTAAAATTTTAAGTTGATATGCTTAAATGGCACTTCCCTTCGACGAATTGCTTTCAAAAGTCCTTCAGGTCTTCAACGGGTCAACCAATCTCCATGTACCAAATTTCAGCCAAATCGATTCAGTAATTTGGGCTATAATGTATTTTTAGTGTTATTATAAAATTTCGATTTTTTGAACCAAACAGCACTAAATGTTAATTAATTTTATCTTATTGAAAACCAGAATTTGAAGACCTTTCTCATGGTGACAATAAATCTTTCAAAAACTTGTTTTTAATGGTTAAATGAGAGAATAATTTTAAATTTGGAAATTGGTGTGCCAAAACGGCACTTTCCGTGGGCCGATTGAATCCAAAATTTGCTCAGCTCTTTGACGTGTAATGCAATCCCCATGTGCAAAATTTCAGACAAATCGGTTGAGGGGCTTGGGCTGTACCGCGATTTTAAAGTCCGATAAAAATCATTTTTTTTTAAATTTTTGGTCAAAAGGGCACTAAGAATGAATACATTTTTAGACGCAGAATTTGAAGGTCTTTCTTATGGTGACGTGAAAAATGGGGGTTTGCATTTAACATTTAAAAGTTGATGTGCCAAAATGGCATTTCCAGTTGCACGATTGGCTCCAAAAGCTTTTCAGATCTAAGTTAGGCTATGAGATGCCTATGTACCAAATTCCCGCCAAATCGCTCCAGTAGTTTGGGCTGTAGAGCGTTTACAAACGCACGCACGTACGTACGCACGTACGTACGCACGTACGTACGTACATACATACAGACAAATTTTAAAAACTACTTTTCTGGGTTCCTGAGACCTCAAAACGTATAGATTCGGTCTTATCTCGATTTCGAAAATTTTAGTGATTGCAGTAACCTCCCATTTTTTTAAAATTTTGTTGGAGTTGGGGAGGTTAAAAATTTTATGCTTCTCGTCTGTGATTAATTTCGCAATAATTGCCTGACAAATAACGACATCACCCATCACATTTGACAACGTGTTCCTTTTAAGGTTAATATTTTGACACTCTTTTGACAATAACTGCCACTTTACCATATTCACTGTCAGCCCGCCCTCTTTTAATGAGAAAGAATTTTTTCTCTGTTTTCCACATTGTGCCGCCAGAGGTTTGAGCTGTACCTACGATAAAAATCTTGAATATTTCAATTTTTGTCAAAAAGGCACTAAGAGTGAATACATCTTTAGAAGCAGAATTTGAAGGCCTTCCTTATGGTGATGTGAAAAATGGGGGTTTGCATTTAAAATTTAAAAGTTGATGTGCCAAAATGGCATTTCCGGTTGCACGATTGACTTCAAAAGCTTTTCAGATCTAAGTTAGGCTATCAGATGCCCACGTACCAAATTTCAGCCAAATCGGTCCAGTAGTTTTTTCTTTTTGATACATCTGTGCGTCTGCGGAGGCACTACTACTAAGTGCAAATTGATAAAATCTGCACCCGATTCCAACGTGATAAACATCTACAGGGATACACATCGCACTGATGTACATCTTCCGGGCGCTTTTTGCACCTATAATAAGAGCAAGAGTTGCAGCATTTAGCTCCCTCATTATCACAAAAAATCTTCCACATCTGAAGGAAAACATAAATTCACTTTCCTCATTACCGTTGCCACAACAACCAAGTCGTCAACCTCTAGCAGGTAACCCACAATTAGCAAATTTTTTGCCCCAAACCGCCGCATCTAATTATTTTCGCCAAATGTCTCACCGTGCAAAACCGTCCCAAATCTCATCAATTACCCCAATTTAACACCATTTGCCAAATCAAGGTTACAATAACCATTATCACCATTATCCCCGTTCAAATAAAATAATTCTCAATTGCGCGCTAATGAAATCCAATCGATAAATCATCGTCATCGTGACAGCATCAGATATGGAAATGGCAAATCGACGGATAATATCCGCGGTATTCGCCTTCGACAATGCACAATCACTCTATTATGGTGATGGATCTCACACGGTGAAAGTAGAAGGTGTCATCATCCTGCTACTTGCGTCTTGATTTATTTCGATTTTTGGAGATTTACAGTCGATAATTGAATTTCCAGCAATTATTTCACAAGACTGGTTCTTGTAATTTATTTTTGTGGCAGGACTTGTCAAAGCGACCAGTTTTTGTGGGAATTGATGAGGTGCAAAAAAACGCCTTGAGAATGGAGATTGCTAAATATTTTAAATCTTGGGACTCCAAAATGACTCTTTTTATTGGGAATAATTATGGCAAAAAAGTGAAAAACAAGTTGTAATTTGAGTTCCTGAACCTTTTGACTTTTGCATTTCTAAAATTTATCGAACAACCGAATCGCCGAAAACATAAAATCTTTACGTTTTAAGGTAACGGGAAATCAATAAAGTGGTTTTTGAAAAATGTCACGCCACGCCAGTTCAAACTACTGAACGTGTCGAGATGAAATTTCGCACAGGTATTCACTTTGTAGATGATAATTAGGTTTTTGGCCAAATCGGTCAATGGAAAGGGTTGTTTGGCACAACAGCTTTAAAATTTTAAGTGCAAACCCGTATTTTACACACCACCGTAGAAAAGAGTTTCAAATTCTGTTTCAAAAAAATGTACTGAAACTTATAAGCAAAAAAAAGTGAGCAGCTATGGAAGCGGCTAGAACCTCCCAATTTGGTGAATGATCCAATCCTATCACCTATAAACAATCCAATCTCTACCTAAGTGTTTTGGTAGTTTTTCGAAATTTTTATTACTTAGGGCAGTAGGTAAATTGAATTTTTGGAAACTAAATTTGAAAACCTTTGCCACCAAAATTAAGTAAATTTTCCTATATTTGATACACCTAAATTTTACTACTGGGATTTGGTAAAATGACTGTCGGCAATTGAAGACCTTGCTGCAAAAAGAAGATAAGTCAATTTTTTGGGGAAAATGTCCTTTACGTTCTGTAATATTAAGCATACGAATATGCATCGTTTGATACAATGACGCAAATCGGGTAAAAATTAAGCACACGCTGTAACGTTCATTGTACAGCTTAGAAACATGAAGATGCCCACCCAGAGCTGAATATTTACCTGGTCGCATGGACCAGGCCACGACAGAGACCGTGCAGAAGTTAGTTACCCCTACCTAACTGCTATTCGAATGCTAGGCGACCAACTAAATATTCAGCTCTGGGAGGGCATGTTC
The DNA here is from genome assembly GCA_963924575.1 of Pycnomerus fuliginosus. Classification (NCBI taxonomy): domain Eukaryota; kingdom Metazoa; phylum Arthropoda; class Insecta; order Coleoptera; family Zopheridae; genus Pycnomerus; species Pycnomerus fuliginosus. Next base: position 7,649,327 of record OZ004624.1, on the reverse strand, counting down.
ATATTTCTAAGCTGTACATATCCCCTATACATTTTGCTTAGGGCAAAAACGAAGTAATTTCCAATTTATCTCCTTTTTAGTACTTTCAAAATATACAGGGTGACTCACAATTATAGGGACAACGGCTAACCGCAAATTCCTTAGGTAAAAAAATGGGCAGCTACGGAAGCGGTTAGAACCTCCCCACTTGGTGAATGATTCAATCCTACCACCCATAAATTTCAATTCAGTCTCTACCTAAGTGTTTTGGTAATTTTTAAAATTTTTTATTACTTATTGCCAAAAGGGCACTAAATTTAATTGAATTTTTGAAAACTAAATTCGAAGACTTTTCATGTGCTGATAAAACAAATGGTGGTCATATCTCAAATTTCATAGACGCCATGCCAAAAAGGCACTTGTTATTGGTCGTTTGCCACCAAAATTAAGTAAATTTTCTTACTTGCAATACCTAAATATTACTACTGGTATTTTTCAAAATTTTATGATTTTTTGACAAAAGGTCACTAAGTTTGAGGACATTTTTGGAAACGAGATTTGAAGACATTTCATGTTCTGATAAAGAAAATGGGAGTTTATTAGTCAAATTTCAAAGTTGATATGCCAAATTGGCACTTGCCGTTGGCCGATGACCACTAAAATCAAATCAGCTCTTAGGCGGGTACTGTGTGTCCCTACCTACCAAATTTCAGCCAAATCGATTAAGTAGTTTGGGCTGTAGCGTATTATCTAATGTTGCTTCGAAATTTCGAATTTTTCGATTTTATGCCAAAAAAGCGCCAAGTGTGAATACATTTTTAGACACAGAATCTGAAGACCTTTCACATGCTGATAAGAAAAATTGGTGTTCATCAGTCAAATTTCTTAGTTGATACGCCAAAAAGGCACTTGGCGTTTGTAGATTGGCAACAAAATTAACTGGGCTCACCAGAAGGCCAACACTAACCTCCATACCAAGTTTCGTGAGAATCTGTTCGGTAGTTTTCGAGGAATCTTGCTCACATACGTACATACATACGTACGTACATACACACAGACATTTTTTAAAAACCACTTTTTTGTGATCCTGGGACCTTGAAACGTAAAGATCTGGTGTTATCTCAATTTCGAATTTTGGAGTGATTGCAGTAACCTCCCATTTTTATATGGTTGTGGGGAGGTTAAAAATATGTCTACAAGTTCCTATAAACATATGCCAAAAAATGCCTCCTAAGGGAGTTAGGGCCCCTTAAATTGGGCACTTTGACCGTGGTTTTTTCTAAATATCTTCAAAACCGTTAAAGATAGCAACGTGAAATTGGATACCTTTAATAAGTGTTAGATGCTGAAGTAATTACCGTGGTCAAAATTTTAAAATTTTGTTCAGAAGCGTCCCATATAGGGGGGGCTTAGGACTAAATTTGCTCAAATATTTTTGTAAGTACTTTTTTCTCAAATTTCATTCCAGAATCTGAAAATTTGAGGTTTTTATGTAAAAATGGTACTCTTGATTGACATCGATGGAAGGCACCGTTTTTGAAGAAAATGGATTTTTATTGGTTCACGGCTCCAAAATTTGTGACAGAAGACATCAAAATACTGCAAACAGGTTCATGGGACCGTTCCTTACTTTATTTTAGAAAGAAAAGTTCATATGGACATGAGTCGAAAAATGCTTCCTAAGGGAGCTATGGTCTTTCAAATGGAGTCTCGGAAAGCATGTTATTTGAAGGACTGTAGCTCCCTTAGGAAGCATTTCTCGAGCCATGTCCATATGAACTTTTCTTTCTAGAATGAAGTAAGGAACCGTTCCATGAACTTATTTACGATATTTTCATGTCTTCTGTCACAAATTTTGGAGCCCTGAATCAATGAAAAGCCATTTTTTTCGAAAAGGGCGCATTCTATCGATGTCAAACAAGAGTACCATTTTTATTTAAAAACCTCAAATTTTCAGATTCTGGAATAAAGTTTGAGAAAAAACTGTTTACAAAAATGTTTGAACAAATTCAGTCTTCAGCCCCCCCTGTACTTCTGCGCTTCTGAACGAAATTTTAAAATTTTGACCACGGTAATCGCTTCAGCATCAAACACTTATTAAAGGTATCCAATGTCACTTGCTGCCTTTAAACGTTTTGAAGATATTTAGAAAAAACCACTGTCAAAGTGACCCTTTTAAGGGGCCCTAACTCCCTTAGGAGGAATTTTCTGGCATATGTTTATAGGAACTTGTCGACATATTTTTACCTAAGGAATCTCTGGTTAGCCGTTGTCCGTATAATTCTGAGTCACCCTGTATATTTTGTAATGTTCAATTTATTGATTTAAAAATAATAACTAATTTCAGTAAGATTCATTGTAGGTAGAAACCTGAGCAAAAATATAAGTTTGTTGCAAAAACGAGTTAATTTTAAAAAAAAATTTAAATTATTTTAATAATAAAGAAATATAACTAAGGTAGTCTGATGGGGTGCAACATAAGTAAGTGGATTACCCAAATAAGAAGCATAATTTTTTTTCTTCATATTTTGGGAGACTCAATCGAGACACGTTTTTTTTCATTTTACACCAAAGTTGATTTTATGGACTTATCCCCTTTTTGCAGCAAGGTTTTCAATTATTTTGATCGATTTTGATGGTGCAACAAAACTGTAATTGTGTGTTGACGCACCGTTCAAGTCTCCGCTGCAACTTTCAAAAACAACTTTCCGAACGTTTCAATATCACTTCTGGGATTGAAGCTGTCATTTTGACGGACAAGGCGCCAATTCAAAACTGCATCTTCCGACACACATACCAACGACATCGGAATCGTGCATAATTAATCATCTCGTGAAAGTAAAATGTCAAGGTTATTGCCAAAGTGAAAATATCATTTACTTTCGACGGAATATTAATTTTTTGTCCAACAACAATTAACGAAGAAATTTACATAGCACCTGATGAAACCAAAGACGCGAGATCAAATTAAATGATTAGCCTCTGGTCGATAATAATTCTTGTGGCTGTCAGGAGGTCTAACTGTAAACTTTTTGCAATAATATTCGCGAGGAGATCAGCGGGCGCGTATATTCTCACCTGCTCCAAATGCAGAAAAAGTGAATGATGGATCGCATTTAGATGGGCTGCGTGTTTACTTGTTTAGACAGATGATGTTACGGTATTTGTTTGTGCAGCTCCAGTTCCTTGTAATTACTACTTGCGTATACTTAATTACTAATTAGAGATTATGTCAGCGTTGGCCGTTTAGACCTGCCGGTTATTTTTTCCTTGAACCCGTATCGCCATCGCGGAATTATCCTAATGGAAATGTTAACATCCATTCAGGCCGATACGAAAAACAGTTTAATTCCAATAATAATCTCCTCGACGTGGATCTTTATTTTCAATTTGCTCCATCGGCGAGGCTTTTATTAACAGGAAATCGAAGGAAAATAGTGGAATTAATCCGTCGGCAGTTAATAATAAAATAAACAGTGTGCAATTATTTAACTGTTCAATGGAATCGCGCCGGATTTTTACAGGGGAGGCACGCATTAAACCCCATAATCGTTTTATGGCGGAACCCGTTACATAACTCGCGTTGCTTCGAAACCGGCGAATTTCATTAGAGCTTCAATTAGCCGCGAGGATATTTCGGGTTGTAAATTTCATTTATTTACGATGGGCTCCGGTTAAGTGTTTATGGGTTCCCTGAAAAAAGCCGTAACGTTATGCTAAAGAATAATAAAAGTAGCTACAATGTCTCTAAATGGCCCGGCGAGGCTTCCAGTTGACGTGTTCGAAATTAAATTAAAGTGACTTCTTCGCTTGAAATTTCAGCTAAATTAACATTTTTGATTCGGTTTCTCGGAATATTAATTAATTTAAAAGCTTCTGCTTGTACAGGTACATCAAAAGTCTCGTGAATTGGTCTTTACAGTAGAGGCCGGTCGTTTGTGTAACGAGCGAGCAAAGCGAGCAAGTGTCGTATTCCGACGAGACGGTGTATTGTGGTATAGACCAAAATTTAAAAGTAATAATATACATAATGAATCCTTTCATTAAAAACTAAAAACGCAAGCTCAAAAGAGAAATTCAGTGCACACTGCTTTTCAGATAAATAAAAACTACATAACTACCTACTCTCCATTAATTTTCCATTGAAATGACAGAATGTCAAATTTTGAATTTTAGGTTGGCATGTGAGTTGGTAGAAGCGATTTCAATGCCATACGTCAAAAAATATGACAAATGTCAAACGCACCACGGCGACAAATTCGAAAACAAGCAGGCTATTAACAACATCACTTTTCACTGATGGGGGCCAATAAGCCAGAAACCGGTCCGAAGTTTTTTGGATGGCAACTCAAAAGATATTTTTTAAAATGCAACAACCCATATATCATTAGTTCTTTTACTGCAATTCTTAACAAAAAAGGGTATGTGCATTATGTGCTTTAAACGTCAAATTAACAACTTGTCCTAATTTTTTTGATTGGCGGAGGATGGCTTTGGAAGTGATTGAAATTAAAATCAGTTTATCTAGAATGGTCAAAAAAATTGACATTTTTGTAGTAGAAAGTAATTTCTTGTCAATTCTACTTTTAACAGATTGCCTTTTTTTCGTATTCAGGATTATTAATTAAAACTTACGTACCTTCTTACCCCGTTAAATAGTTTTATTTCACTATGTTACTAGTTTTGTAAGAATTTGTTGTTTTTGTGGTTCGCCGTTAATAAATTATTATTATTATTTTTTGTTTCTATGGGAAACCAAACCGCGTTTGGTTAAATCCAACTTATAAGGCCATATTTCCACCTTATTATATTTCATAATAGCACTATTAAATAGCGTTTAACCAAGATCCGTTACCCTTTCCCCGACTCATCGTTTAAATCCACTGAATTCGCACCTATCATTTACAGCTACCATAAATTCATCCTGTTGCCGTAAAAATTTCCCACTTTCCATAAAAGACGAGGTATAAAATTTAATTACGTCCGATATAATTGCAGTTTTCACAAATCGCAAAAACCGGTGATCGCACAATATAATCCACCAAGAAATCGCGATTCTGCGGGCATTACACGCCGCGCCGGTTTCTCGTATGTCCTCTACATATGTGGGGGCAATTATCGTGGAAATCTTTAGAAAATGGAGAAATCAGTTTTCACCAATGTCCATTGGACTAGATCGCGTCAAATTCCCAGCAACAACGCCCGGAATTCTTTAATTCTTTAATTGACGCAGAGGAAGCGAGTAATGGCCAAAAAATGGACCGGCAGCATTAACTCTAATCTAAAAGAAGTGAAATCAATTAGTCGCGGCATCGATCTACAGCCGTGAAATATCAATAACTTCTTGGAACCTTCGTGTAACTTTTTTATTTTAATAATTATGTGGGAAAAAAAGTAAAAAACAAATTTTACATACACGTTCAGTGAGCACCCTGTAGATATGATTATGCGATATATACGTCTATATGGCGCCTCGCCTACGTTTACATAGGCGCCTCCGATAAAGCCGGGGAAAAAGTGCGCTTATTTTACGAACGCTGCCTAAACCTTTGGAGATGCAACAAAATCTTATATGGAAGAATTGTTGGCAACAAATAGATCTACAAAAAAGTCCGCGACAGCATATAAGTATCTATGATAGGTAGCCTACACTAATATTGTTTTTGTGTTTCAATTTTTTGTAAAAATCGGCTTGACTGTTTGTTGTCGGCTATTCTTCATAGATACCTATATGATGTCGCAGACTTTTTGGTAGATCTTTCCGTAGCCAACAATTCTTCTATTTATGATTTTGTTACCTCTTCAACCGTTTACTCAGCGTTCACGTTTTAAATTGTTAAAGCGGGGTTTTTTCGCGCAACGAATAACTGAAACGTTTTAAATATGGTCAGTGGTTGACTTTTATTCTATTTTATTTAAATTTAATTTTGTGGTTAGAATCCAGCTAGTAAATACTTTAAACTTTAAAACACAAGCGTGACAAAACACTGTTCTCGTCTTGTGTAGTCAAGAGGTCTGACTGAGTGAGTCTGAGGCTCAAGGCAAGACGTGAGGAAGTTTCGGACGTATACAGTCATGGCAAAAAGTGACTAAAAACTAAATCGATTTAATTTCTTTGAAATAATGGCGATGGTCTGTGAAAAAGTAGAAGTTTCTACCGTCTCCGAGACTGCAAATTTTTTTCTATAAGAAAAATTAATGAATAGGTTCTGACACGGATCTCCAGTCGTGAAAATATATGAATAACCTGTCTCGGGATAGGAAGCAGTGAATCGATGGATAAATCGATGGAGCATGTCGGCAATAAATTTCGAAGGACGTTGAGCCTAGGTGACGATTTGCAAGGCCATAACGAATCGGGCCCGGCCAATAATAATTACGCGCGCCAACGTAATTAATCTCCACGGAAGCTAAAATAAATCCTTACATAACTCTGAAATTATAGACAATCACACATGCACGATTAAATGCGGGCAATAAATCAACCGGGGGAAGACTTTTAACGTCATTTGCTCGGAATGAGTACGTTTGCATTCCTCATAATTACCGGCCGCTGCTATAATAAGGGATAATCTCTCTTATTGTGCAACAATGGAAAATTAGATAAATCGTGGATTATAACACGAGGATAATTGGGATCAATTCTGTTGTGCGGCGCGGCGATTTAAACGGTGAAAGTGAAATGGACGAGGCGGATGACATTGTGCCAACAATAAAATAATTTCGTTTCGAGTCGTGCAACGAACTTATTGTTTTAACTTATAAAAGTGTAACCGGTTTATCGTCCTCTTGTTTCGTCATCGAACGGCAGTGTAGAAATATTTCTTTTGTGTGCGAATTTTGGTGGACGGCCATCGTTGCATGGCGAAATTCGAATTAAAACATGTAAATAGATATTCCAAAATTAATATTGAGAAAAAACAGCCCAAATAGGTAACTCAAAGCGTTTTTCACGTAAATCTTAAGTTAACGGAATGAATTATTATTATTACTATTATTATTAAATTTCGAAATTTTAACCCATTTTGAAGGTTTATAATGTTACTGAAGATGAACTTAAGAAGCTAAAACCGTTTTCTGGACCTTAAAGGATAGCCCAAACCCCCCTTAATGATGTGGTAAATTTTCAAAACTAAATAGGCCGGTAGGTGGAGAAATCAAAATTGAGTTAATCCCCATAAGGCGCGATTTTTTGTTACCGCAAAAGTTTTAGCGTATGTGGACGACAGTCCATGCTAGTCTGTACCTCTTGATATTTTGTTCATTCGTTAGCTCCTCTTAGGTACTTAACAATTAATTTTAAAAAATTGAATTTTAAGCAGAACTGGGATTTTTTTTAGAACACTCGACACAGTTTCGGGTGCTTATGCAGTTTTCGACTGCAGAATCAAACCAATTTTTTGTGTGTTAATATTTGTTCGATAATTATTCTTAAAATTCTAAGGAATCCTCAATTCCTTCAGTAATTGTCACATAATAGCATCAATTAATCAATTTTCAAAAAATTATTGTTAAGTGCCTAGGAGGAGCAGAGGAATGAACAAGATCTCAATGGGTACAGACTAGTATGGACTATCGTCCACATTTATCCTAAAACTTTTGCAGTGAATTCTCCGGAGCAGGAAAACAATGAAATTCATTTTTCGCTTATAATACCACAAGTGCATGCTATTTAATCGGTTAAATTTTGAAAATGGTTACGAAAGCTTGTTGCAGGTGGTAAAACAATGAGAGCTAAATTGCCATTTATTATCTGATTAAAGCCCGAGAGCTTTAGCTTTAGCTTTAATCTTTGATAATAAATGGCAATTTAGTTCGAATTGTTTTACCTAAACGACAACAAAGCTTGAGTAATTATTTCTAAAATTTAACCGATTACAATAGCGGTGCACAAGTGGTATTCGGTAAGATTATTTCGCAAATTGAACTCTTCATTTTGTTAAAAGAGCGATTTTTTAAACCGGGGTTGCCTATACTCAAGAGCCCAATAAGATGTTGTGCCCGAGCCTTTATAATTCATTGACGTTTGAGGTTAGGAAACGTGCAAACAAAATGTCATTGAATTTTGAGATTATATCCAGAAGAAATCAGAGTCCTTTATGTCCAAAAACACTTAAAATATGGTTTGTGGAAGGAAGACTTTAATTGCGTGTAGGATATGTGCCTGGTGGTCATATTTATGGACCTTTATTTCCCTCAACTGATTTTACGTGGTACGTAGTTATTTTCAGCAGTGAAAAGATTGTGTTCAAAATCAAGTAGTCAAGAAAACGATTAAATGACTCGTGCATTAATCACCCTTAAATGAATTCGATTGGACAGAACTTTCAAAATGAGTCTGATTGATTGGTTTAAAAGGTAATTTGGAAATAATCCATGTTATTTTCCTATGCGTCCCAAAATCTGAAACTATACAGGCTGGTCCAACACTAGTGTCCAGCGGCAAAACGACCTTTTACTTTGAGGCTAGAGTTTTGAATTTTTTACAGGGTCTATGGGTACTAAAAACCCTTCAGATGGCGTTAACATTTTTTTCATTGGACCAAAAATGTGACGTCACGAGATTTCAAATTGAGCTATTTTCATGAAATAAATAATTTTTGTCCATAGGTTGACTATTTTCGGCCTTAAGATTATGTTGACCAGATTTTTAATTTTTTTGAACGTCAGGTTAGCAAACTGCAGAAGGCAAAATAATCGTCATTTTATTTCATAAGGAGGCCGTGAAACAATATCGAAACGATGCGCCGTGTGTCCAACTCGAGTTCATCGGAGATTTAGAACTGTCAGTTGCTTGTCATGTTTTGACAGCGGCCATTGAGCCCCAGAATTATTAATTGATTGATTTATTCGAATAATCTAATATTTTTACAAAAAAAATATGTGAAAATCATCGAGTCTGCCCCGCGAAGTTTTAAACACGCGCGCAGACGCAAAGCGTGTTGTTTACATCCTCGACTCTCGGCAGTTGATGCCTGGAAGATGTGAAGATTAATGAACCTTTTAGCAGTTTATTTTCTTGCAAACGCTCTCCAGAGGTTTACCTCATTTAATTATCAGTGAATAGAGTAAGTTTTTCAATTTTCTTTGTATTATTATAAGCAATACTGGTTAATTTAAGGTGTGAAGATTTGGACGACAGGATCATCACAATCTACAAGAAGCAGTTGTTTACTACAATTACAAGATAAAGGAATAACGAAGGCAAGACTAGCAGAATTATTCGTCAGTGTTAGTAATGAGAACGAGAAACCGAAACCCTGTCTGTCGAAGTGCCCGAACTTTGGTGAAATGCAATGCGAATGAATCTGGGACAGGTTTCAAAATCATACGTATTGTCTTTGTAAAACAATCAGCAAAACAGTAACAATTTCTGTTGGATTAAATTATGAATAAAGCACCACTAAACTTATTTATTTTAAGTAAGGTACACACGCATCTTTATGAAATGGTCTGAATATTCACTTGGAACAAAATGCCCCAAATTCCTAGCTAGTAATTTATTTCACATTACTAATTCAACAATGTAGTTTATTTAGTTAAACGTAGTAAGGTTTCACTGCAATCTTGACAATAATTATCGCAGTCACTACACGAGTTCCTCAAACCGACACTGGTGCACAATATCCACACTTTTCCCTTGTAAAATGTAAACAGTCTTGGATCAGAACTTGATAATCATCAACAATTATTTGTAGTAAATGCCATAATCTTGTCGTTTAAATCCGAGTCCAAATCTTCAACATCACCTTCAATTAAACAGGGTTGTTTTTACAGATACAATGAAAGTTGAAAAACTTACCCAATTCACAGATAATTAAATAGGGTAAACCTTTGTACGAGTTTGCAAGGAAATAAACTGCTAGAAAGGTTATCAGTGTCGGGCTGCCGGCATCAGCTGTCGAGATGGAAACACGCATTGCGATTGCGCCTGCGCGTTCAAACACTTCGCCGTGAATATTCATGACTTTCGCATAAGTTTTTTGTAAAAATATCAGATTATTTCAATAAATCAATCAATTAATAATTCTGGAGTTCAATCACCCGTGTCAAAACATGACAAGCAACTGACAGTTCTAAATCTCCGATGAACTCAAGTTGGACACACGGCGCATCGTTTCGATATTGTTTCACGGCCTCCTTATGAAATAAAATGACGATTATTTTGCCTTCTGCAGTTTGCTAACCTGACGTTCAAAAAAATTAAAAATCTGGTCAACATAATCTTAAGGCCCAAAATAATCAACCTATGGACAAAAATTATTTATTCCATGAAAATAGCTCAATTTGAAATCTCGTGACGTCACATTTTTGGTCCAATCAAAAAAAAATTAAGGCCATCTGGAGGGTTTTTAGTACCCATACACCCTGTAAAAAATTCAAAACTCTAGCTTCAAAGGAAAAGGTCGTTTTGCCGCTGGACACTAGTGTTGGACCAGCCTGTATGTATATACTATAAATTTGTGAAAACATTTTTGACTTGAAACCTACATTTTTAAAATGTATATCCCTATTGGAGGTAGAGTGCCGGTTGGCGGCCCTCTTCTTTGTAAACTCAGATTAGAAAATGTTTTGTACGTTTTTCACGTGCGGGGCTTTGCAAACATTTGGCGTTTCAGACCTTACTTTCGGCCGCTATAACTCCGGAAGTATTAGAAGTAGAGAGTTTCGGTTAGCGACTACTTATTCACAATACATTCTAGATTAAAAAAGTTAATAGGCATTTTGCATATGCAAAAGCTTGACGAGTCAAGATTTAAAAAGAGGCCATTTTCGGGCGATTTTCGCAATTTTACTCTAAAGACGGTTGACGCAATTTTCTTTGTCAGGGAATGAAGAAAATTAATGTGGTCTTTCATTTTGACGAGTTCCTCAACAGTTTCGCAGATATAGTCTAATAAGTGAAAAAATGTACCTTTCTGAGCAAAAATTACAAACTTCCGGTCGGAATTTTGTAGTGCAAAATATAATCCTTACTGCCGACTGGCCTAAAAGGTTGAAAATTGGGTGCGGGGTGATTTTTCAAAACAAGCAGGTACTGCAAAAGTAATTTTTTGCACAAAACTGCCCATATCTTCTCACCGATTCATTTTAGATGAAAACATTGTTAATGAATTTATTTGGAATTCATCATAGAATCCAATAAAAAAATTTAAAAAACCAGGTGCCATTTAAAAAACCTATGTTTGTGTCGTTACTCCTTAGTGGGAGAGCCTATATACAGGATTGTGTTTTTAAAATATGCCTTTTTTGACTCTCTGCAACTTTATATTTCGCAATTTATGTCTATCTCTAATAGTGATGGAGACATCGACCGAACACAGACAATTGGGACAGCCCTGTATAACGTCGGCTTTCCTCTTTTATTTCTCTGTCAAAATTTAAGATTTTTTCCTTTATAGCGTCTTTCTGCGTCTGTAATCTTTTGCTCTTGATTGGCCCCTCTTCCTATCTCCGTCTACCTTCGGCATTTTTTATCCCACCATTTTCTTCCATCCGATAGCCTTTCAGTGAAAACGCTTTTTCTGTCGCCTTCTAAATGGATAATCATCTCCATTTTCTTCTATTGTTCGTTTATACTATCATATCGTTCCTGTCGTTCAACTTTTTGTATCTTTTTCATATTAAATTATTTGGGGATATTTATTTAGGCTATACCTCCAACAAAACAACAAAAACAATTCCACTTTTCATGCTTTATGCGTGCGTGCACAAAAAATATTGCCAAAAGACATTTCAAACTGTCAAGATACCCACTTTTACGGTACTAATTAATCTTCACCTCTCCCTCTTCTGCGAGCTCTATCACTCTTATTCCGTTATTGTTACTTAACACCTCCGTCATTAGAAGCCTTCTTGTAAGAACCTTCCAAAAAACAAATATCGAGGAAGTTCAAGAATCCAGTGTAAATCCAGTGCAATTTAGGTATGTGAAGACCATCACGATAAAATATAGGATTCAATGATTCAAGGGGATCCTCAGAAACCAGAAAACCTCGTCTGTGTTCTGATTACAAGACGAAATAAAAATTTCTACGAGGACAAACTGACACTGTCAACGAAACGGATGGTGGATGATGACGGGACAATGTGGATGGAATTGATGGGAAAATTACGTCACAATCCTCACCACCAATAGAATAAAGATGTAAAGGACGTCAAAATGTGACATTTTAGTTAAAATTCGCGACTCGGCTACGCCTAACCTCATTTCGCTCGGAAGTAAAGCCATTCAAAGCTTCTGATCTCAATATCAATTATCCTTAACGACGGTTAAAATCACTTCCAATATCCTCGGCCATAAAATCGCCATTTCAGAAGCGCGGCAATAAACAGAATTATAAAATCATAATTACCCGTCTAGATGTCCGTAACAGTACAGCGACAATTATCGTCGCTAAGATATTCTTAATCCGTGAGAACCACCGAGTTATTTCGACCGAACATGCCGCCAGTATTGTGAAACATCCACCACTACAAGCGAAATAATTAAAGCTTTCCTTCTGACGACAAATTTTCAGATCGAAAATATATGTTTTTTCACCCAAAACCAATGCAAATAAAAATATATATTTCGGATCACGCTCTGTAAGTTAAGTAATACTTTTGTTAATTGGGTCGTATAGGATTTCATGTGAAACCCGTGATTATGCATGTGGCTGTTAACTGTTACAATTAGGTTATGTTCATTCCCAATTAAACTCGCAATGATACCGGCCGCGACGTGGGGGATCGTGTAAATTCGTCATTTTCAAAACAGTTAAGCTCGCTATAATTTATTCGTCATGCATACGGCGTCTGCTATTAAACGAATATAAATATAAAACCAAACTGATAAATTACACGTGTAATTAACATAATTAATGCAAGCCGTCGTCTCACGGAATGAATTCCCGAAAACGGTTTAACATACAGGGGAAAGGATTGGTACTCGTGCAGAGCCCTGCGGCGAGGCGCATCCACCATCGAATCAGGTTAAGCGCTGATCCCCCAAGGGCAGCAATTAATTTCCTAAAGCGCTCCAAGTGGTGAAACGCCAAAGTAAATAAAACGAATTTCAAACGTTAATTAACGATAGTACTCACCCATCAAGTCGCGTGTACTTAACACTGACACAACGAAATTGCACAACAATAATCCATTCGCGCGGCAATTATTGTCCAAACTGCACGAATATAACACTTTGCACTTTGAATAATGTCACGGAATCCTTCCTCGACGATGCGGATGCCTCTTCGAGTAATTTATTATTTTCCACTGACAGCTGTGCCTAAAAAATAAGTGGATCGTTCTTAATAGCTCGAGACTGAGGTGCGGTGGGTGCAATTTTGGAGCGGATTTTCGCCAAATTAAGATGGATTGTCAAAAATGATCGTGGCCAGTTCGAGGGGAATTATCGATGATGAAGCGGTTTTTAATCGGTTGCCGTTTTTTGTGAGGGGAAGAAGATTTTGTTAGTTCACTCTTTTCAGCCGTTACATCCCATTATCTAGACACTAGAGGGCCAATGAAACAAAAAATTTTAACTCGGAAGAAAAATTGTAATAATTTAAAGATTTTTCTTTACCCTTTTCTATTCTATTAGTATTGTCAACCATATCAACAGTAGTAACAATAATAACAAGAAAAATTTGTATATGGGTCGAAAATAAAAACAAATTTTTCCTTTCCTTGCGATCTTACCAATAAAAGAGAAACTGAATTTGAACAGAGTGGTTTTTTTTCGTTTTCTTCCAAAAGAGAATAAAGAGGAGTAAAAGTGATACTTTGTGTGCTGACGAGCGAAGCGAGTCAGACAAATCCAGCTGAGATACACAAAGGCACTTTTACTACGAATAACATAATTATGCTATTTTTTCTTCAAACGCAGAAAATGCATCAAACGTGGATATTTTTGATTAAATAGTATTACTCAAATCTTTAAGAATAAGCTTAGTTTGCTATGGGATGCGGTTACCGAAGATTCAGAAAGTAGTGTGAAAGCGGCTGAAAAAATGTTTTTTCGCCGCCGGAGTAAAAATAATGTAGATACTTCATTTCCGCTGGAGTAAAAATAATGCACTACATTGCCATGGTGTAGAAATGTCACATTAACATTGTCAAAAATGTGATTAAAGTGCAGTTTTTTTGACGTTTGAAGAAAAAAGATATGAATTTAGTTTTTCAAAATCAGAGAATGTGGAATTACGGTGAATTATTGTTCTGATCGAAAGACCTTTTAAAATGAGCTCCGACGTGTTTTTACATTTTCGAATATAACCAATCCTAAGACCATAAAATGAGATATTAATTTTGATGACGTATGAGCTATATGTTCTCACGAAAAGTACGAGCCAACCTGTCCATTTCATTCCTGTTTAACTTCGCTAATGTAAAATCTAATTTTCTAATGCAAACAAGTGACACAACTGTCATCTATTTGTCATATGTGTTATTACACCAAGAAATTGTACAGAAAGGTGATCGTTAGCACATACGTCATCAATGTTTAAACATTCCTTTTCGAAGTGAAAGACTTAAGGCGTTTTTTCTCGGTTTTATGTAATGAAATACAAACTTGCATTTGAAAGCATAGGAAATAATCTTGTTTTGAATTGAAATACCTTTAAAATAATGTCAGACTTGAATCGTCCTGCCGAGAAAAATTTTAATCTGACGGCAAAAGTGACAGTATTTCAATACAAATCTAAAAAAATAGCAAGCTGTCCAATCATGAGAGCCCATTTGTATTAATTTGTATTGAAAAACATAAAATCGAGAAAAAACGCCTATGGTAAAATCCAAAACAGAAACGATGACCAAATTTCATTATTTTTCGAATTATACCAATAATAAGGAAATTTGTGACATACCGTAATGGCTTATTAAGGTTTCCAATTAAAAGCAAAATTTAATAAACCCCGGTATGCAAAAACAATGCAAAAGTATAACATTATCTTTTGGCTACAAATGACGTCACCTTTCATTCTTTACAGATCTCCAATCGCCTTCAAAAATCGCCAGTTTTGTTTTGTCAAGCCAACCAAAACTTCAATCACGAAGAGCTACCCTGCCCTGCTTGTTAAGGGTTGCCAACTTTACTGCAGTTTGGCATTGCCAAAAGAAAATTATTTGAAAAAATTAACTATTCCAGAAATTTCAGAATTGCAAATCGTATTTTTTTAAACATAGTAATGAATTCTTTCATTTTGGTTTTGGTCAAGGAATACCAACTTATGAAATTCGAGGATTTTCAATTTTTTGCCGGGCTACCAATCTTTGAAAACTTTTCAGTGGAAAAGCGAAAACGTGAGAAATAAATAGTACAGGGTGGGCCCGTAAAAGTTGGAACAAACTTTGTCTGTTAATAAAATTTTTATTTATAATCCGATTTTAATGAAATTTTGTGAGGTTGTTAACTCAACCTTTCTACGTCGAAGCCACTCATTTAATTTACCAACGCTCATTTAGTTTTTGAAATATTCTTCACAAAACGGAGAGGTGACGTTTAGGGTCGCTGCAAAATGAAATCAACGGTGATGGGTTGCTCTTCTTTATCTTATAATCATATTTGAAGTTTTCTGAGCGGAGTAACACTGAAAAATTAGAACATTTTTTGTTCTTTTACTCAAAAACTAATTTAACTAAAATCTGCAATGTTTCGCGAGAAACCTGAAATTGTAAATCAAGTTGCCCTTGGAATTTACTTTTGTCACATTGACAATCAAATTTGAATCAGTTTAAGATGCCTCGATTATTGCTAGAAGACAAATTTTAATCAAAACGCTCCAAGAGCGTAATTTTAGAGCCTTCTGAAAAGTTGCAGTAATGCACTACATTCTTTTGGCTCCAAAATGTGACAGAAGTAAATTCCAAAAGGCAACTTGACTTAGAATTTCGAGTTTTTCGCGAAACCGCAGATGTTAATTAATTAATTTTTGATTGAAAGAACGAAAAATGTCTTAATTTTTTGTTGTTGTTCTGCTCAGAAAACTTCAACTATGATTCTAAGGCAAAGAGAAGCAGACCATCACCGTTGATTTAATTTTGCAGCGACCCTCAACGTTACCTCTTCACTTACTGAAGAATATTTCAGAAACTAAATGAGTGTTGGTGTATTAAATGAGTGGCCTCGACGTAGAAAGGTTGAGTTAACAACCTCACAAAATTTTATTAAAATCGGATTATAAATAAGAATTTTATTAACAGCCAAAGTTTGTTCCAACTTTTACGGGCCCACCCTGTATACACAACCAACACCACATCCACAGGGTTGCCAAATTTCAAGTCAATGCATGCAGGGAATACAGAATTACCAACCTTAACACAAGAAGCTAGGTTTACTCAACCCCTTAATAATGGAACCTTACTGAAAAGCTGTGGTGCCTAGAGGGAACACCAGGTCCACAACATACGAGGAGAATCAAAAGTTGATGATTAATTATTCTGACAATTAAACATTTAAAGTTTTACCAACTGCTGACATTATTTACACAGATGGTAATATTTCATATGGGGGAACCTAAAAACAAAAAAGAAAGAATGTCTGCCAATTTAACAGCAGTTTGACATTATCAATAGAAAATTATCGAAAAAAAAACTACTATTTTAGAGGTAGGTACCAAAATACAAAATATCAATTCAATTCCTGACCTGACCTCACCGCAAGAAAGTTGAAGTTTCTTCAGTTCTGCCAATTTAGCGGATTTTCAATTTTTGGCAAATTGCTTGCAGATCTACCAACTCTTAACCTGATACCTCTTCAGTGGAAAAGGGAAAACGAGACAAATATTTAGACGACAAGCAACTACTAATTGTCAATTGATAGTACCTATTATAGTACCCCAGTATTACCAATCTTAAATAAAACAAATTGACAATACAAGAAGGCATGATCAACCCCTGCATAAACTTATAAATTCTATGGAATGGAATATTCCTGAAAAGCTGAGGTGCCAAGGGAACGTCAGATCCGCAGGACTGCCAACCACGTTGTACGAGGAGAACCAAAAGTTCAAGATTAAGCGAAAATAGTTTGACAATAAAACTTTTATTGGTACCATCAATTACTGATATTATTTGAACAAAATAAATAACTTCTTGTTGGTTAACGCCAACGTTCCAAAGTTTATAACCCTCCAATTCTATGATTTACAGATTAAGCCATCAGCCTTACGGGATTGGCAACTTAAAACCGCAAAAAAAAATAAAAAAACTTCGACTAAATATTTTAGACATTCCGGCCAAAAGGGCTAAAGTTTAACACTTAAGTATAAAGTGATGTTACCAACCCTAAAATTATTTTACAAAAGTGAGGCTTTTTAAAGAGGTTTATGCAGTTAAAGGTTCGTCGAGTGTGAACAAAAACTTTTCCGATATACTTGCATTTGCCATGAGAGACGTAGGGCGTAGATTGCTGAAATCATCATTCAAAGCGAAATCTGACAGTGACATTATCATATAATTTCCACAGTCTACGCCCTATGTCTCTCCCGTCAAGGGCTACTAAATCGAAAACCAATTTGGCCACTCTTTATAATTTCTCTTTAAAACAATGAAAATAGAAATAGTTTAAACTTTATGTCAACAGTCTTCGTAGAATAAACAAGAAACTCGTAGGAGGCAAAGCGAAACCAAGGAAAACTTAATAAATAATCAGCAATCAATTTGACACTTGCTTAGTGTGCCGATAAAATAAAAATCTGTACGAACAAAATGGGTCATTTTATTTTATTTATTAAAAAAGGTAAGTAAAACCGCAAATGTATTTATTCCGTTACACGATTAAGAAATTTATGAGCCTTCGGATTATACTATTTTGAACCCTATTATCGAACGTACATAATTTCTCTTTAGTATACCTTTAAAATTAAAAACACAAAAGTTGCTTAGCGTTATCACAATTTTCTTAAAATTTTAAGCACACGGTAATCAAAAAAAAATTATCTTAAGGTAATTATTCTTTCACCTACTGCCAATTTTGATCTTAATCTTCGTTGATCTTCTTGTAAACGTTATTCCACAAAAAAAAACAATTTGAGTTATGTACCAAGTGCTTTGTAGGTTTGCTTACATTTTAGATCTTACAGTATTGCCAACTTGAAGCAATAGAAAATTAAAATAAAATAAATAGCCCCTCAGGTCTTTCCGATTAACACGGCTGCCAACCAATCCGGGAGCTCAGGAGCCAGAATCTATGACCAACTTAAAAAATCGTACGGCAATTAAACAGTGACAAGCAGTTTTACCATTCCTCTAGAATTTACGACTATTATTAAAGGCATTAAAGCACTTTTTCGAGAAACGCCAACTTCACCTCAAACAGTAACTATTTGCACATTGGACTTTCAGGAGTGCCAACCAGCAGGAGCAAATAACAAGGTCATAAAGATGATCGACGCATCGGAATTTAAGATTACTTTTAAGGCTCGCCAACTTTAAATCAACAATTTTAGAAACACGTTAAGGGAGGAAGACGACTAGGAAGCAAAGATTTGGAAACGATCAGTTGTCAATTTCAGAAGGAAGCACAAAATTGCCCAAAAGCTCATTTTCAAAATTTAAAATATATGGGATTTTAACAATTTGGAAACCAAACCATTCCAAAATTTTTTCGCGTCTCCAAAATCGCCCCAAAAATGGTCAAAAACCGATTTTTTTTATTTTGAAAGAAAAACCAACAGACCTGAATCGGACCAAGCTGTAACCCTCAGCCCGTACAACATCCCAAGAGCCACACCACGAGTCACGCTGTCGGTGTTCAACACTCCAAAGAAAGGACACGCCGTCGAAGATCTCTTGCATCCGGCGCGCGCGACGACAATCGGCTACCGACTGGCTGAAAGAACACTGCATGGCATACATCTCGCAGACAAGTGGGTCACTGGAAACTCTCTCCCAGACACCCTTTGTGCACTATGCCGAACACCATCCTCACCTGCAGCTTTGATAAGAGGCAGCAACCTCCACAGGTGGGCGTCAACCCATCCTGGAACAATCTTTCCTGCAAATTAGACATCGCAGCTACCAGCAGGAAGGCACGTTCTAATCTTCTTCTGATCTGACTTTAACACCGCATGCGTCCAGATTAATTATTGCTCTTCGCTTTTTATTTATTCCAAACCAGCAGTAAAATTACCTACAAGAAAGGGCTGTAAATCCATCAGCCATCGCAATAACTCCAACAGCTACACTTTCATTATTATTATTTTATTATCCTCCGTAATGACTGTAAACTGAATATTAACTAACTTTTCCGTTTGACGTCTTCATAAAAGCTACTGTTTTATTTATCTCCTGTAACTCATAAAAAAACATAAAAAGTGGAACGAGCATAGATCACCAAGTTTCTACCATAAATATTAACACCTCGCGAATTTCAGGTGGTCCAAATCCATCAGATTTTAACTCGAGTGTTAAATTTACTTTCTAAACTAGATTAACAACCAGTTTCGATATTCAAAAACCGTTAGTTTTATCGCAAATTAGTTTGTGGAAGTAATGGAGATCGTGCGCGCGTTTACCTCAACAATACTGGAAAGTAAAATTAACAGTTTTATATCGTCCGTTTCGCGTAGTACACCTTAGCCGCTTAATTATTCCTCACTGACCACGGACAAAGGAGAAGGCTGAATGCGATTTTTCATGAAATTTAACACGAATTTATGGGGGCTATAAAATTGACCGTTACTTTTTTATTCTTGGACTAATGAAAGAGATTTATCGTCCAAGTGGATTGGATGCTACAATGTTGTTTGATTTAGGATCTGTTCCATAGGCACTATTTTTATATTTTCTTCAAGGTTTAAATGACCAAAAAACACATTCAAGTCTTCATCGCAATTGTGGCTTTCCGCAGGGGGAGTGCTATCGCCGCCTCTCTTAAATGTGGTTCAATCTGGCACAATTTGGATTTCAGACTCAAAATTCAAAATTTATTACTTTCATAATATTGAATAATTAGACTCAAGTTTCTAAAGAGTTCAAAAGTTCAAAGTGAAAACAGAATTGAAAAATTGAACTCATAATTCCGAAAGACGGTTCTTAGTCCCATTTAATTACAATTTACATATTACAATTTTACAGTGTCTCTTAACAATTTTCATATTCAGCCATTAAAAAAACATAAAAAAGCCACCGGAAGATATACATCAATGCGATGTGTATCCCGATAGATGTTTATCATGTTAGTTGTGAATGTAAGGGCGGACTGAATTTACTGGTGGAATCGGGTGCAAATTTTATCAATCTGCACCTAGTAGTAGTGCCTCCGCAAACGCAGAGTGATGGTGTCATAAAGGCGAAATGTTGAAAATTGGCCGTACAGAATTAAACAGTAGAGAATAAAATCTTGCAAAGTAATTAGCACTCATTGAAAAATTATGGAGGCGATGAGAAATCCGTGGCAATGAGAATTTACTGCAGTTACAAGAAGTACCAAAAGTAACGTGGAAAATAAGTGAATTTTGTAAAATTATCGCTCAGTGTTGAAAAATTGTAAAGTGGTATGAAAAGATAAGAGGGGTAAAAATGAACCGTGCTTAAGTCGAATTACAGAAAATAACATAAAAATAAGCCAATTACGAAAATTTCGCTTTTGGAGGGTTGAAATATTGCGAAGAGGCTTGAAAAAGTGAAAAGGGTAAACATAATCCAAATGAGTTGAATTTATTACCGAAGAAAAACGAAGTTACGCGAATTTAGCATAATAGACGTTTAGGGGGTTAAAAAATTGTAAATTGGGATGAAAAATCAAAGGGAATGAAAATTAACCGTAGTAGATTTATAGAAAATAGCACCAAAACAAGCCAATCATGCAAATTTAGCTTTTGGGGGGTTGAAATATTGCGAATGGGGTGGAAAAAGTGAAAAAGGTAAACACAAGCCATATGAGTTCAACTTATTGCTGAAGAAAAACGAAATTAGGCGCGAATTTAGTAAAATAGGTGCTTAGGGGGTTGAAAATTAGCAAAAGGGGACATTTGAACGGACGTAATGGAAAATTTAAATCAGGTAAATCAGGTAAAACTTCAGAAGCAATTAGCACTCAGGGGGATTGAAAAATTATGGAGGCGATGAGAAATCCGTGGCAACGAAAATTTACTGCAGTTACAAGCAGTACCAAAAGTAACGTGGAAAATAAGTCAATTTTGTAAAATTATCGCTCAGAGTGTTGAAAAATTGTAAAGTGGTATGAAAAGATAAGAGGGGTAAAATTAACCGTGGTTAAGTCGAATTACAGAGAATAAGTCGAAAATAATCCAATTACGAAAATTTCGCTTTTGGAGGGTTGAAATATTGCGAAGAGGCTTGAAAAAGTGAAAAGGGTAAACATAATCCAAATGAGTTGAATTTATTACCGAGGAAAAACGACGTTACGCGAATTTAGCATAATAGACGTTTAGGGGGTTAAAAAATTGTAAATTGGGATGAAAAATCAAAGGGAATGAAAATTAACCGTAGTAGATTTATAGAAAATAGCACCAAAACAAGCCAATCATGCAAATTTAGCTTTTGGGGGGTTGAAATATTGCGAATGGGGTGGAAAAAGTGAAAAAGGTAAACACAAGCCATATGAGTTCAACTTATTGCCGAAGAAAAACGAAATTAGGCGCGAATTTAGTAAAATAGGTGCTTAGGGGGTTGAAAATTTGCAAAAGGGGATAAAAAGTCAAAGGGGGTGAAAATTAACCCAAGTTAAGTAGATTTACAAAAAATAACACAAAAATAAAGCAATTATGCAAATTTAGCCTTTGGATGGTTCAAATATTGCGAGGGTTGAAGTAAAAAAGGTAATGATTATCCAAAAGCGCAAAATTTATTATTGAATAAAAAAGAAATTGGGCGTATTTGGCCAAATTAACGCTTGGGGGGTTGCAAAATTGTGAAGAGGATGAAAAATTAAGGCGGGTGAAAAGTTACTGTCAAGTGAAGTCAAGTAGAACTATCGAAAATTACACGAAAAAAAAGCGGTGTTGCGTAAATTTTGCTTTTTGAAGGTTCACATATCGACAAAGAGATTTAAAAACTGTGGATGGGTTATAAAATAAGGAAAATGACTTTGAATTACCAAAGAATCACAAAAAAGCCCAAAAAAAATAAAATGTACTTATTCTGATTGCTTGTTGTTAGCAGTTTAGGGGTTGGTTTTAAGTTGAAGACTCATTAAGACTTTTTTTGAGGGTTGACCGAAATCTATCGAACCTTGTAATTTTATGCCCCAAAAATTTTTCAGTTGAAAAAGGAAATATAGGTACCTATCGTTTTCTTCAAGTTATGGAAATAGCGGACTGAAGAAAACGATATCTTTCCTTTTTCAGCTGAAAAAGGAAACATATCGTTTTCAGCTGAAAAAGGAAAGATATCGTTTTCTTCAGTCCGTTATTCATATAACCTAACTTTTTGATTTTGACATTTGAACTGACGTAAATTTAAATCAGGTAAATTGTTGTCTGGGGTGTGCTAAAAATATGCTGAAAAAGGAAAGATATCATTTTCTTCAGTCCGCTATTCCCATAACCTAACTTTTTAATTTACCTGATGTACACAAAAAACCTAAGCCATTTTTGAAAAAATCGCACAAAAATCTGCCTAACCTTTAAAATTAAAGCTTTTAACGCGGTGCGTGACTAGACAATACTTGTATTTTTGCAGAGATAGGAATTTTACATCTTAAATACTTTGTTTAAAAAAAAGTACTTATATTTTAAGGGTTAAGGGTTAAAGTTTTTAAGAGTTAAGGGTTAACTCACTTACTTTACTATCAATGAAAATTTAATATTGTTAGGTGTTGAGGTCCTAACACCAAGTAAATTTAATATTGTTGTATTTTGTTACCTAGGAAATAGTACATCTAACATTAAGTTACCTTATGAAGCAATTCAGAGCTGAAATCTGTTTGGTCCTCTTAAATCTCTTATAAATCGAGAACTATTGGAGCCTGGAAATTTTCAAAAACACGTATCGACTCAGAATTTAATCCTGAATATTCCATTAGAAGGTGGCGCGAGCGTTCTGAGACACCCTGTAGTTTAAAAATCGTTCCTAACGTCGCTTGAAGATAAACACGGCCTCGATTTTTAAACTGCCTATAAAACACTTGTTGCTTGTCTCAATAGCTATAAAAAATTTTGGTCGCTAATTCCAATATTACTCAGACTCTAGTACCTAATTCATTATAATATGCTAATGCATGAGATGAAGGCTTGAAGAGAGTGAAAGAGAAATTAAAAATAAACTTTTTATCTTATTTTATCTTATTCTCGCGGTATTCATATTTCGCAATATCAATAAAATAAACCTCTTTATATCTTAACAATTTTATTTCCACCTTTCATTGGCACGCAAACTAGTAATGCTTACCTGAATTTCTTGATTTCCAGTTAACGCAACAATAAATTCGGTTTATGAGAAGAAATCCCATAAAAATATTTACTATCTTGACGTATGTTAATTAGGCATAATTATAAGAATAAGCCCAATTATGCGATTAAAAATTTAAAAATAGGAAGAAAGTCGACATTAACCGGATCAAGGACAGATCGGAAGACAATGTTAAGCAGCCGATTCGGCACTAATTAGATCCAATTATCGAGACAACTTATTGAAAATAAACACCTGTTTTTTACGTAAAAGTGGAACAACGAATTCATCACGTCCAAGAAAAGGATTCTCGCAATTGCAATTATCGAGATATATCGAGAATGTAAAAGTTGCGCGATAATTAACATTCTGACTTCCATTTTCGCGGAGAAAATCGATTATTTTCGAGAAACTCTAATGGACTCGTTGGCTAAATAATCGGCCCGGGCGTCGTTAGATGGGATTATTTCACGAACCTATAGCTGGGTTTAATGACTACGCGATGACACGTGATTTTTTGTGATCGTAATTTTCCAGCATGCCGAACCGGCTGTTGAGTGAAACTCGATGTGAGCTTACTCGTTCTGGGATGAGAGCTCTCCGTGATAAGAATCGTTATTGTACGATATAAACCTAAATACCTTTATCTGATTTTCGAATTGTCATCTTTTTGTCGCACGTAAAAGGGATAATCACAAGGCTTTGGGTTTTAACTTATTACATTACACGGTTTTTGTCGCACTTGCCTACAATTTTCTTCTCCTGAACTGGTTTTATTAACGAACTCGTTTCATAATACGGTCATTGTGGAAGCGACTTTATGCCGTTTACGGTGACGGATTACCATATTCAAGCTCAATTACAGTTTCAAACGTAACGTCCACTTCAGTTGAAAAATGCTTACATTGTGTAGTGTGTACGGAGTTTTACGTTTACATTAAGTATTGATACAATTCGTCGTTACATTTTGCTTACAGTTACCAATTAACTGTAGATTACCGTGGAAGAGGACGAAAAATACTCGAAATCAACTGGTAATACTACGAAAACTGACTTTTACTGAAACTGTCGTTTAAAATATTGCAAAAATAAAAAAATGCGCAAAGTAAATATTTAATCAGATTTATAAATAAAAGCCAACGGAAGATGTATATCAATGCGATGTGTATCCCTATAGATGTTTTTATTCACCGTGAATGATTCATATATTAAGGTGTGGGTTTGGTGGTTTGGGGTGCAGATCTAATCTGCACCTAGTAGTAGTGCCAAAGCATATGCTTCATGGTAAAGGAATCGATGGGGGATGTCAATTTCAGGTGATGTATAGGTCAAGCGTTAAATTTCCTCCAAGTCACTTTTTTTGTGTTTGGAGGTTGAAGGGGGTGAGTTTCGGGGATGCAATTTTTTTCGTTTAGTTGCCCTGCGGTAACAGGTGCTCCAAAGGCCAAATTTCTTCTATGTAAATTTTTCGGGTTTGGGAGCTGAAAAGGGGGCTATTTTTTTGCGTTAATAAGTGGTCCAAGGGCTAAATATAAAATAACACAAAATATGCCAATTACGCAAATTAAGCTTTTGGGTGGTTGAAATATTGCAAAAGGGTTGAAATATTGCGAAAGGGGTTGAAAAGAGCGAAAAAATACCAATCAGTTTCATTTATTGCCGAAGGAAAACGAAATTATGCGAATTTAGCAAAACAGGCACCTATTAGGTTGAAAAATTGTAAAGTGGGATGAAAAGTCAACGGGGGTGAAAATTAACCGTAGTTAAGCTGAATTACAGAAAAGAACACAAAAATGAGCCAATTATGCTCATTTAACTTTCGGAGGGTTGAAATATTGCGAAGGGGGTTGAAAATTTGAAAATGGTGGACACAATCCATACGAGTCTTTATTACCGAAGAAAGACAAAATTTTGCGATTTTGGCTCGGGGGGTTAAAAAATTGTAAAGGGGGATGAAAAGTTAACGGGACAAAAATTAACTGTAAGTAGAAATAGCAAAAATAACAAGAATAATTAGGGATCTGTGTAAATTTAGCTTTTGAGGGAGCCACACATATTGTGAAAGTGACAATTCCACTTTAAAAATTTGATCCAATTACGAACGAGGATTTAAATCTTTACGACGGATTCTGGCCAATCAAAAGAAAATTATAACGGAAATTTTTCTGCCAGGTTCCCACTGTCCCTGCGAGATTTTCCGGTTAAACACCCGTGTACAAAATTTCACATCATTATCTGCTTTCGTTCTCAAGTTATGCGATGGATAGTGAAGACGGATGCCAAGCGAGCGAGCGAATTCTTTAAAACTATAGTACCTGCGCATATGCTCCGACACTAAAAATGTTGGGTAATTTTAAACAGTGGGTATCTTGTTATGATTACAACTCGACGATCAACTCTTGGAATGTAATTTTGTAACACTTTAATATTCCCCTAAAAATCACGAGCAAATAAAAGGAACTTAACATTATTTTAGACACTGTACACTGAGAAAAATCACATATTGTTAGTTACATTACGTAGAGGTACATAGATATTTTGTAAAAAGTACTTCGCTGCCTTAATGCTTATATTATTATTGTTACTTTAAATATAACCATAGGAAAATTGCAATTATCTTTTACATTAAGTTAATTTAGAGCTATGCGATGTCGACTGTAAAATGGCAGGGTTGTAATTAATTCACAAAGTTAACCATAACTTGTTAGTTTCAATTCAATCTTTATTTAAGTCCTAGAGTATTCACATATATATTTCTTAAAGTAAAATTAAATTACAGGTGTTTTAAAAATGCATTACACTATTGTTTCTTAAATAAAATTTGCCGAGTCAATAATTAACTTACTGACGTTCGAATAACTTCACTGACTTAAATATTAAGAACGTGTTGTTGCCTGCCGTTGTTCGATCGTTCGCGACGTAGGTTACATGGTTACATGGTGGTTGTGGATGAAATAGTTGTGTTAATTCAACGATATAGACGAACAAATGCAAAAACTATTAGAAAGTGGCAACTTAAGCAGTCTACTGACATTTGACAGGTTCTGTTCTTTTTGTTCTTTTTTTAGTTCCTCAAGTGTTACCTATATAAGTGTACCTATGTAAACGTTCATAATACATATAAAATAACCTAAATTAGTGTTCTTAATTCTAAAATACATAATCTATAATTTAGCTATTTATTAATTTTTAGGTTTGTTGAAAGCTTGGTCCATTTTCAAAGAGGAACTGATGTTTGATTACACAGGGTAGTTTCAAATTCTGGTACCACAAAATGTACTTACTGTTATTATTACGCTTTTTCTTAGTTACATTAGTGATTTAGATATTAATTGATGAAAAAGTACTGGGAAACTGTCACTTGGTATAATTTAATACACCATCTTATTGAAAAATTAATTATTTCACAGGGTAGTTCCAAAGTCTTGTTACACAAAATATACTTACTGTTGCGTAAAACAGTGACAGTAAGTACATTTTGTGGAACAAGATTTTGGAACTACCCTGTGAAATCATTAATTTTTAAATAAGATGGTGTATTAAATTATACCAAGTGACAGTTTCCCAGTACTTTTTCATCAATTAATATCTAAATCAGTAATGTAACTAAAAATAAGCGTAACTTCATTGCTAAATTGTGCAATTTTACCCAAACTCATATATTTGTTGGAAAATTTCTCATAAGTTAATAAATAATTTACGAAATTAAACTTTATTACACTGTTATAACGACAAAACTTAGTTACGTTTCTTTTATATACTTAAAACTTCACTCAAAACACAACAAATTAACTGCAAAACGTCGGTTACTTAATATTAAACTTTCTGACTTCAACATTCGTAATCTCAAGCCGTGTTTACTTTAACGTACACGTGATGTTCGCCATATCCAACATAATGTTAGTGTTACTGTAACATTAACTAATTTGTTATTAACATACTTTTCTCTCAGTGTATACAGGGTGGTCGTTTTATCTTGAGACTGGCAAATATCTCGGAAAGGAAGCATTTTAGAAAAAAATGTTTTGTATAAAAGTTTTATGACTTCGAGGGGGAAAATACATAGAATCAACGCCATTTTGATTCAAGGTCATTTTCAAGGTCAAATGAACGTCAACTTAATTTTTTTTTAAGGGAAACCTACATTTTTTATTACAGATTCTTATTCCCCGTAAAAGAACAAACAACTCTCATCTAAACTATGTTTGGATCCGATGGATAGTTTGTCAGATATTTAAATAAAAATTTTAATCTTCGTCGAAATCCATTGCCTTCCCTAGCAACAGCGGCATGACAAAACCAAAATCTATAACAATTTTTGTGGTTTATTTATCTAGAATTCATCGTTGCTAAGATACAACGGTTGTTCATTTGTTTTGTCATGCCGCTGTTACTAGGAATCTCTAGGGATCTCGAAAAAGATTAAAATTTACATCCATCGAATGCAAAAATAGTTTAGATGAGAGTTGTTTGTTCTTTTGGGGGGAATAAGAATCTGTAATAAAAGATGTAGGTTTCCATTAAAAAAAATCAAGTTGACCTTCATTTGACCTTGAAAATGACTTTGAATCAAAATGGCGATGATGTTCCCCCTCGAAGTCATAAAACTTTTGTACAAAACATTTTTTTCTAAAATGCTTCCTTTTCGAGATATTTGCCAGTCTCAAGATAAAACGACCACCCTGTATAATCAGATCCTCTTTCAAATATTAGTTATTTTTTCAATTTATCAAGAGTACTCCATATAGTAAAGTTCTAGGTATTGTATACCAAATTTCCTACAGGGATAATATTAAAAAGTTGGTATAAAATTCAACCACCGTGACAGTAGACAAGTGAACTACGTCAATTCTTTAATTTACAAAATAATCTGTAAAATATGTTTCGTCGTTTCCTGACTGGACTGCCTCGTTGAATCTTCATGGACTCGTCAAATGGTAGATTTTTTGCCCTAAAAATAATAAAAATTGAAATTCCGTTTATTTTTTTATTGCTTGTTTCATTATTCACCATCCTGGTAATTAACATTGAATCATCTTGAGTCATGGCAGGAATTTGAAATTTCGTGTCTCCCGCTGCGCAATGCAGGAATGTCACCTTTTAAAGGCAAACCCGAAAAAATCGAGGGCACTGAAACAATGCCCGTTTTCGACTTTTTACCGAATTCATTGATGGATCACCTCCTGCACATCAGATCTCGATCGGCCTCTCGTTAAATAATTCGGCACGCCGCTAAGCGCATGCACTTTCTCCACGATCTCATCTAATTTTTTTTTCTAATTACCCGCAAATCCTCATTCGGGCCATTCGACATGGAAATCGGTCTCGAACAGCTGGACAAATAACGGGCGATAAAACAAAGCGCGATTCGTGGCTGATTAAACAGCGATTTGTTCATTCTAATGCAGGTAACGCTAACTTTCTTTCGCATACTTATCACAAGATCGACATGGAGATATCCATATTCCTACATCATAAAACGGAGTATTTATAACGCATTCTTGGGAAGTTTATTTGCTTGGGAGTGGACTTCGGCGAATACCAAATAAATAATGCAGGACTTTTACGGGAGATTGACGCGAATTCATTTTCCGGAGGAATTTGACGGTCAAATTTTTTCGCGAATCGGTTTAAAGAAAGTTCGGATAAATTAGTGGCAGGTGAATCGGCGGCTGTAAATTTGTTGACGATTATGTTGCACACAAGTGGTAAAATGTAAATATACGCATGTAACGGAATTGGTTAGGTTTCCCTAGTGAAAGTGTTCTTGCTTATTGTTTGCGCTGAAAAGTTATTGCGATTATATTCGATACCAAGCGTATTTGCTGATAAAAATAAAAATTGGCAGCTTCGGAGACGGTAGAAACTTCTACTTTTTCACAGACCTTATCGCCATTATTACAAAGAAATTAAATCGCTTTAGTTTTTAGTCAGTTTTAGCCACGACTGTATACGTCTGAAACTTCCTCACGTCTTGCCCTCTCTTTTGGCCTTGAGCCTCAGACTCACTCAGTCAGACCTCTTGACTACACAAGACGAGAACAGTGTTTTGTCGCGTTTGTGTTTTAAAGTTTAAAGTAGCATGGAATTTACCCGAATTTACTAGCTATATTTTAACCACAATGTTAAATTTAAATAAAAATTGAATAAAAGTCAACGACTGACCCTATTTAAAACGTTTCAGTTATTCGTTGCGTGCAAGTCCGCGAAAAATCCCGCTTTAACAATTTAAAACGAGAACGCTGAGTAAACGGTTGAAGATATATATACAGGGTCATTCACGAAGAGTGTCCATTTGACGTATCTCGATGGCTAAATATGACTAAATATGATAGTTTCCGAGAAAAAAAATATTTAAAATTTTTAGAAACGAAAATCTCGTATTACTCAAAAATTAATATCTTTGCCAAAAATGGAGATGGAGTATTGAAATTTTGACAGCAACAAAAGAAGCCTCTGAGGCATTAGACTGTAGCTTAAAAACCACAAAATTCTTCTAGGGTATTTGACATTAATTAATGTTTTACGGAAATTCTTCCCATTTAATTAGTGGGTGGCTTTGAATTTATGTCAATTTTGATTTTTTTTTGTGGGGATACGTGAAAGATCAAGTTTTTGGTGTACTACCTACCAGCAAGGACGACATAATTGGACTAGTTAGAAATACCCTGCAAACAATATCTCCAGAACAAATAAAAAATGCCACGATTTCAAATGTTACGAAGCGGCTTGAAATTTGTTTGGAAACACAGGGGAGAAATTTCGAGCATATTTTAAAACTTAGGAGATAAAGTCGACGTTTCTCATAATTACGTATCTATTTTCAAATCATTGTTATTAGTTTTTCAATAAAAAATTCCGTTGCTTTTTAAATTAATGTTAATAACTCCAAAACTAATGAAGATAGGTATAGTAAAACTGGACATGGATTGATAGGGAATTAAATTAGCTATCCACTGGGGTAATAAAAAACTAGGCATTCCATTTGAAAAAAATGAGTTTCAATTGTTTTTTGCAAGCTGACGAATGCCACTGGCTGTAGACCCTCCCTATAAGAATTTTCTGGTTTTTAAGCTACAGTCTAATGGTTCAGAGGCTTCTTTTCCTGCTGTCAAAATTTCAATACACTATCTCCATTTTTGGCAAAGATAAATAACGAAGTTGGGGTCGACTTCCGGCATAACCAGAAGTGTGGCCATCTTAAAAATATTCTCATTCAATTCAGAATTCATTAGAACCCCCGAATACAAATTTTCGCGACTATGATGCCAAAGCTTCTCGAGATACGTCTAATGGACACTCTTCGTGAATGACCCTGTATAGTTACATCGGCCCATAGAGTTAGACTTAGAGATAGAGGTAAAGCTACAGTTAGAGCTAGAGATGGTGATAGAGGTAGTTAGAGAAAGAGGTGTATTTAGAGTTACAGTTAAAATTTGGAAGTAGAGCTAGAGATAGAACTAGAGTCAGAAGTAGAGCTAGAGGTAGAGTTAAATCTAGAGGTATATTCCATTCATGACGTTTTAAAACGGCAGTAGGCTATGATATGGTTTTTTCATGTTGGTCACTATTTAGTAACCAGGCTGTTATCCGCCGGAACCTCATAGCTGTGTTGTCACATTTACATTTGATTGTTGATTTTGACAAGCTAATTGTTATTGTCTTAAAAATGCCAAAGCTCATAAGCATTGAACAGAAAAAGCAAATAATTAGGTGTTTTCGTCAAATTAAGCAAGATCGACCTGATCTAACTGATGGCGAGGTACATAGGCGGGTCATGAATACCTATATTTGGGGTAGGTACACAAAACTGTTATGCTGTTATGCGAACAAAAACACGTCGTTGCAGCAAAAATATTTCTTCGTAACTTTGATAGGCAAGATGCACGATTCCAATTTCCTTCCATCGATCTGAAATGTTGTTTCACTACGAAGTGGTACCTTTCTTAGAATGGGAACTTATATTTATTTGAAGTCAAAGGCAATTCATCCATGAAGATTCAGGAATAACGACTCCAGCTCACTTTACACTTGTATCAGTGTATAGATTTAACATTTAACCATTTTCAATCCGTGAAAATCAGCTTTCTGTAAACAGTCTTGTAGGTTATCTGACACAAACAGCGGACTCTTCAAATCTCTGACTTAAAATTTCCAAAATGCTTACGTTTACCATGCCTTGCCCTGCTTAACGACAGAAATCATTGTGTCTTCAGTAAAAGCAGAATCCTTATTAGTTCTTGATAGTTTAGTTTGTGGCGTTTGTGGCAATTTGTTGACATTTATGTTCTGCTATTTGGCAACAAAGGACAATAATTTTGAGTACAAAGAACATGACATACAATTTGACAAATGTCATGAGTACTATACCCAGTGAATTCTGTCACCCCAACGCAGCCTACTGTCGTTTTTAAACGTCGTGAATAGAGAATAGATTCAGTTTGTTATTCACAACCCTGCAACTTTTTTATTTGAAGAGAAAAATATATAAAACCGTACATATTTGTAAATCGTATGACAAACTTTATTAAATGGCGATATTAAATCGTCTCTATGATGACATATGTCAAAATTACGATATTCAACTTTTTTTTTCAAGTGACAAGCTGTAGATTTCTTAGCGGCTTCTTGTAGACATATTTTTTCTACATTCAATTACGTAATTAGTTATGAAAAGTCCTATATTGTTTGACGAGTCGTAATATTTGCCAAAACGAGCGATAGCGAGTTTTGCAACATTATGCGAGTCAAACAATTTAGGCTTTTCATAACGTATTCCGAACAAAATTTTACCTAATTGTGTAAAATCCAACTTTTGACGCAATTAGGTAAAAAAAGAGAAAAATTTCGAGAAAAAAATTAAATTTGATAAACCATTTTGGTAGTTTTGTTGTCAATAAACGCAGTTTAGCCATGGAAAAAGTTGGTTTGTGATGTTGACTAAGGTCGCCCTCACTCCAAGGGTCGTGTTTCTTA
Source organism: Pycnomerus fuliginosus (assembly GCA_963924575.1). Lineage (NCBI taxonomy): Eukaryota > Metazoa > Arthropoda > Insecta > Coleoptera > Zopheridae > Pycnomerus > Pycnomerus fuliginosus. The sequence continues at coordinate 7,617,032 of OZ004624.1, read as the reverse complement.
AAAATTGCAATTCATTTACCTTTAAAAAAAATTTCTTACTTTTTATTATGACTTCAAAACATTTTTTTTCATTGCAATACCTACCTACTCTATTCTATGAAGGCGTACCTGTTGTGATTGTTGTGTAGTGATTATAGAATACTGAATGTATTTTTTAATAATTCGCGATTTAAACGAGGCGTGCACTATGAATAAAACTCGACCCTCATTGTCATGTACATGCGATTGTTGTGGTTATTGGATTACCCATTCGTCATTTTCGTCGGAGATTGCAAAACTGGAATCCCGCTGGGTTCTTGTGCCAAAAAATCAGCTTTATTGACCTTTCATCAAGTGGAGATTGAAAATAATGAATTATTTATGAAAATTATTTTCATCTCAACACCTGCGAGTCCTGTGACTACATCTGACCAAAATATTGCGGAATAATAAAGTTAATTACTGCATTTCAAGACCGAGTCCTGGCAAGACTTCAGATTCTAATAATAAGATGTGTATTTAGCTTTTCAAAAATTAATTTTGCGATTATTGAAAATGAGAGTACAGAGACAGGCTAATTGCTCCCAAAATGTTCGTCTTTTTTCAAAAAGTCAAAAATACGTTTCACTGCTCTCACAATCCTCGAAAACGTCTTTGTGTGGTCTGCATAACTCCGTTCGGAAATAAAAAAAAAACTCTTTATCGCCGAACAACAAAACGGGCCGTGTCATTCTTTAGTCCAGATTTTTCAAAACCCCATAATTAAATCCGAACCAAACGTGATGATCAACACCACAAAGAATTTGATTGTACGTGAAATTACCAGTCATCAGTCATTATTAAACCTTCAAGGTACATGAATAGATTTTTTCCCGAGCCGAGATTCCATCGTTTGATTGATGAAAAATCCGCATCCCGAATATTTTGTCCCCGAAATAGATTCCTGGTCGGTTCATAACACGACCGAGTTTAAATCCGTCTCCACGCTGCGGCGTGGTTTATCCCAAATCATTTATTTATCCAACAATGAAAGCGTGTAAACTGTCGATAATAATTACATCGATTTGTGTTTTCATCGCCTGGTGCTCGGCGGATGTGTTGAAAATCGGTGAGTGTCCGCAAAATCTGATCATAACAAAAATATGGGTGTTTATTAACGTTGGTTTATTGTCAGCATAGTTTTGATTACAATTTGCCGCTATTAGTTATTGAAAATGTTGGTTTTGATGTTTGTTATAATTTTTCTCGTTTTCACTTACGTTCTCCAATCTGCGTGATTAAAAGCTAAGTTTTTCAGATATCCAAATATGCATTGATCAATAACTAGCGGCAAAAGTTCATCATACTCCAACCCCAACATGATAGTACGAAAACACTGGAGGGCCCCGCACAAGTTTCAAGATTTAAGATAATTTTCTCGAGGGTTGAGATATTTTTTCAAGGCTTAAAATATTTTCTCAAGAAGTTGAGATATTTTCTTTGACCATGTGTTGTATAATTTTCCTTATTAAAGCGCTAATATTTCTCAGAAGGATGTGTATCGTCGATTTGTTCACTTTTATCCTCACATAAACTTTTGCTTGTGCCTCCAGTTCTATGTCTCTAACACTACCTCTTGCTCTACCTGGCTCTAACTTTCCCTCCAGCTCTGCTTCTAGCTCTAACTCTGACTCTAACTCTGACTCTAACTCTAGCTCTGACTTTAACTCTAGCTCTAACTGTAACTCCAACTGTACGTATAACTCTACCTATACCTCTAGCTCTACTTCTGACTATAGCTCTACCTCTAGCTCTAACTCTACATTTAGCTCGACTTCTACCTCTCTTTTACTTCTGACTATAGCTCTATCTCTAGCTTTACTTTTACCTCTAACTTTTAAGTTTTAACTCTATTTCTAGCTCTAGCCCTACCTCTAGCTCTACCACCACTAGCTCCAATTCTACCTCTAGCTCTAACTCTACATTTAGCTCTACCTCTAGCTCTACTTCTATCTCTAGCTCTACTTTGGTGGAGTTAGAGTTAGAGCCAGAATTATTAGTAGCGCTAGAGCTAGAGCTGTAGTTAGAGCTAGAGGTAAAAGTAGAGTCAGAGTTAGAGCTAAATTCCTTTAGCTCTTCGTTCAAGGAGTTATGAAAATATCTCAAGCGCTCAATAAAATTATACAACACATGGTCAAAGAAAATATCTCAACCTCTGGAGAAAATATCTCAAGCCCTTGAAAAAATATCTCAAGCTCTTGAGAAAATTATCTTAAATCTTGAAACTTGTGGGGCCCTCCAGTGCTTTCGTACGATGGATATGAATTTATGACAAACGTGGTTTTCACTTTCCAGGCGCTATTTTCGACAAGGAAGATGACAACAAAGAAATCGCCTTCCTTTACGCCATCGAGGAAATCAACAACAATAAAATCCTAGAGTACCATGAACTTGAAGGGGCCGTTCTTTACGTCCCTCCGAATAATCCCTACAAGGCCATGATGGCCGCCTGCGAGTTAATCTCCGAAGGGGTCATCGCGATTTTAGGGCCGTCCACTGAGGATAATTCCAACGTTGTTCAATCGGTTTGCGACGATAAGGATATTCCGCATTTGGACGTTAGATGGGACGATCAACCCCTGAATCCAATCGTTAACGTTTACCCCTTTCAAGACGTCTTAACGCTGGTCTATACCGATATAATCACTGCTTGGAATTACGATAATTTCGTTATTTTGTACGAGGATAATGAGAGCTTGAAGAGGGTGGGGGAGTTGATAAAACTTTGCGATAATAAGAATCAGAAGATTACTGTGAGGCAGTTGGATCGCAATAATACCGGGAATTACAGGTAAACTCACCGATTTTTTTTGGCTTGAGGCCCCATTGCTGAGGGAATCAATCTAGAAATAAAAGAGAACTGCCATTAAACAACGGTTAACTTTCAAAACTGTATTTCTCATTTATTTCAACTCATAAACTGAAAATTAACTTTCAATTTAGTTAACCTTCAAATTTTAAATCACCACAACAGTTAGCGCCGGTTGTTCAGTCAGAATTAAGTGTTCTGATTGGTCGATGCTTGGAAACCTAACCAAGTTTAGGCTAAACGGAGGTTAATCCATTAGCAAACTGATAGCAATTTTAGGGTTCAAAAAATTGAAGGTGAGCTAGCACCCTTACAAGATTTAAAAAGCTATCCCTTAATTTAAGATTCAGAGTTTTTCTGATATGATTTTCAGGCCAGCTTTGAAGGAAGTGTGGAAATCCGGTGCCACCCATTTTGTGCTAGACTGCTCCATCGACATCCTAGAGGAAGTCCTTCGGCAAGCCCAACAAATCGGTCTAATGACCAGCAAAGAGCACTACATCATCACCAACCTCGACTTCCACACCATTGACACAACCCCCTACCAGTACTCCGAAACCAACATCACGGGGGTAGCTACCCCTCGACCGAAATTTTTTCAACAAATTTTGAAAATTTCAGATGCGCTTCATCGACCCCAACAGCGAACCTATTCAAATGCTCGCCTTCAAACTCTTCAGAGACAAAATCCAAAACGACATCAACATTATGTACATAGAGGCATGGCGCCTGCGCCTTGAAACCGCGTTACTAATAGACGCTTTAATGATGTTCGGGGAAGCCTTGAAGAGCCTTCCTAGAAATTTTGCACCCCCTGCAATAGAATGCAGCTCGAATGATCTTTGGCCTTTTGGCACGACCCTCACCAACATCATGAAAGGGGTAGTGCAGTCGAGTTTTCCTCCTCCGACGATCTATCCAACTCTGAATTTTCCAGATTCGGTATCCAGGCCTCACGGGATATATCAAATTCGACAATATGGGCTTCCGATCTGAATTTGGCTTGGAAGTTTTTGAAGTCAAAGAAGGAGGCATTACTAGGGTAGGGAATTGGACCACGAACGAAGGATTGAACATAACTCGATACTCGCCCAAGGCAGAAATTGCAGAAGCCGGCAGTCTTGTCAATAAAAGTTTCACCGTGATCACTTGCCTGGTATCAAAGGTTTTTTTTGAAAATCTTTGAAGATTTTTTTCAGACTGAACCTTATGGCATGAGGAAGGAATCTTCAACGCCTCTTTACGGCAACGACCGCTATGAAGGTTTTGCAATTGATCTCATCCACGAAATAGCCCAAATTCTTGGCTTCAACTATACTTTTATTATTCGTGAAGATAAAAAAAACGGAGAAGTGGATCCAATTACTGGAAAATGGACGGGAATGATTGGAGACGTAATTGATGAAGTCGCTGATTTGGCTATAACTGATCTTACTATAACTTCGGAAAGACAAAAAGCTGTTGATTTCACCAATCCGCCATTTATGAATCTAGGTAAAAAAAAAAATTTGGGAATTTCAATTTCAATTGGTTTTAGGCATTAGTATTTTATACCAAAAGCCGAAAAAAGCTCCTCCGAGCTTTTTTTCTTTCGCCGATCCTTTCGCTTTGGACGTTTGGAAGCTTCTCGCAGCTGCTTTCTTCATAGTATCAATCTCGTTGTTCATCGTTGGACGAATTTCTCCAGACGAATGGCAAAATCCCTACCCTTGCATTGAAGAACCAGACTTTTTAGTCAACCAATTAAGTCTTCGCAATTGCTTCTGGTTTATGACTGGAAGTATCATGCAGCAAGGCTCCGAAATTGCTCCAGTGTAAACTACTTTCTTCTTTAATAACGATCTTTCAAATTTTTTTCCAGAGCTATTTCAACTAGAATGGTGGGTGGCCTTTGGTGGTTCTTCACTTTAATCATGGTGTCTTCCTACACCGCCAATTTAGCTGCCTTCCTCTCCACTGAAAGCGCAGACGTAGCCTTTACCGATGTTTTTGAATTAGTCAAAGTCGCTGAACAGAAAGGAATCAAGTACGGTGCTAAAGCTAACGGATCCACTGCCAATTTTTTCCGCGACCTTAAACAAGTGGAGGCTTACCAAAAAATCTTTGATTACATGAAAAATCACGAGGATGAAGTAATGGTTAAGGATAACAAAATCGGAGTGGACAAAGCTGAGACTGAGAATTACGCGTTCTTCATGGAAATAACTTCCATAGAATACGAAACTCAGAGGAGATGTAGTTTAACGTCTGTTGGAGGTCTCCTGGACGAGAAAGGGTACGGAATCGCGATGAGAAAAAGTAAGTCAACCCCCGAAATTTCACGTTAATGGAAGTAGATTCGAGTTACAGGAATTTGTTTAACTCGGCGGTTTTGAAGTTGCAAGAAGATGGAGTTTTGGCTGATCTTAAGAGGAGATGGTGGGAGGAGCGAAGAGGTGGAGGTCAATGTGGGGTAAGTACAACGAGGTTGACTGTGGATTAGCGATAATTTTTTAGAGCGAATCTGAAAATACCGAAGCAAAGCCTTTGAATTTGAAGAATGTCGGTGGCGTGTTTTGGGTAACTATTATAGGATCGATACTGTCCATCGTTGTGGTTTTTGGGGAGATGTCGTTCCATGTCTTTAGGAAGTCGGTTAAGACCAAGACGCCTTTCAAGAAACTCTTTATGACGGAGATCAAGTTTATCTTTAAGTTCTTCAAGAGGGTGAAACCTGTTGGTGGGTCTAAGGAGAGCAGCAGGAAGTCGGAAAGTGAATCCAGGCAGGAATCTGAGCATCCGAAGAGTATTAGACAGTATGGGTTTGTCATTAATAATGAAAATGATGTGTTGGAAAAGTGATGTGTATTATATTATTTTAATAAAATTTAAATAAAGCACGTAGTTTGTGTTTAGGGGTGAGATGTGAAGCGAAATTCTTTAGGGTTACTTATTTTCTGCAGGTTGTAGCAAATTCGTTCCAAAAGAAAAATCGCTCAATTTTGGCAATCCTAACCCCTCAGCTGCTTCCTCTCCATTAATTGCGTTCTAATTATAAACAAACAAAGTAAAAACACTTCAAATGCTGCCAAGCCTTAACGCAAGTCGATAATAAACCGCCTAACACGCAGACATGAATCTCAAGCACGCCCTGCTTCTCTTAAGCATCAATATTTTAGTCAACTGTGACAACTTTCCCATCGGTAAGTGCATAAACAAACAAACATTTAACAAACCGAACACTAGGCGGCATCTTCGACGACAACACCGAAGCCGAAGACGTCTTTAATTTCGTGGTGGAATCTCTCAACTCGGCGGCACAAATCTTCACACCTGTCACGGCAAAAGTCGAAAATGGAAACGGGTTCAAGGCTTTGAATGCAGCTTGTGCTGCACTAGATTCCAAAGTGATTGCAATATTCGGCCCTGGACGAGCTGAAAACATTTATCCAGTGCAATCCCTTTGCGACGATAAAGATATCCCTCACTTAATCACTTCCTGGGTGTACAAACCATCACTTAACCAAAACAGCATCAACTTTCACCCGAATCCTAAAATTTTAACCCAAGCTTACGTGGATATCGTCCTGGCGTTTGAATGGAAAAGTTTCGCACTGGTTTATGAAGATAATGAAAGTCTTTTGAAAACTTTCGATTTGGTAAGGGTGGCTAAGGAGAAAGGAGTTGTGGTGACCCTTTGCAAGTTGGAGGGAGTTTACAGATCCACTTTTAAATCGCTTCGTGATTCTGGCGAAGTTAATTTTGTTATCGACTGTAAAACGGAAGTTTTGGGTGAAGTTTTATTGCAAATCCAGCAAGTTGGACTCTTGTATCCCAGCTTTAACTTTATATTCACCAATCTGGATCTTCACACCTTGGATCTGTTGCAATTTCAATATTCTGAGGCTAATATAACCGGGGTGAGTTTTTGATTTGTTTCCAGAATTACACGGAAAATTTTAGCTGCAATTGGTGGATCCACAAAATGAACTGAAATATAAATTGCCAAAACTAGGAAAGACGAGCACTGATTCTGCCCTTTTAATAGATTCCGTGGTGATGTTCGCGGAAGCCTTCAACAAAATCGAAATCTCAAATTTCGATGATATCGGTTGTAAAACCTCCAATCGATTCCCATACGGCACAACTTTGATTAATTTTCTGAAAGGGGTATTTTTCATCAAATCCTTTTATTCCTAAGAAAATTGATTCCAGAGCGAGCATTTGGGTTTAACGGGTTTGATCAAATTCGACCACCAGGGCCTTAGAAGCGTTTTCAATCTAGACGTTTTGGAACTAACAAGCGAGGGCATATCGAAATTCGGAACTTGGAACATCACCAAAGGGCTCTCGATCCAAAGACCTGGCCTGGAAGAGCCCGACGAAGACCCAAATAGCCTTCGAAATCGCACCTTTGTCGTAATAACTTGCCTGACCGATCCATATGGAATGCTGAAGGAATCCCCGAAGCCGCTCTTTGGAAACGATCGCTACGAAGGTTTTGGCATCGATTTAATCCACGAATTAGCTCAAATGGAAGGATTTAATTACACCTTCGTCATTAGGGAAGACAAGAAAAACGGGGTTAAAGACCCAAAGACTGGGAAATGGTCGGGAATGATTGGAGATCTAATCGAATACGTAAAAAATCTTCGCCAGAAACTAGAACTCAAAATATTTTTCAGCGTGCAGATCTGGCGATAACTGATTTAACCATCACGGCTGAAAGGGTTTCAGCGGTGGATTTCACGACTCCTTTCATGAATCTGGGGATTAGTATTTTGGCGAAGAAGCCCGGAAAGGCTCCTCCTAGCTTCTTCTCTTTTGCTGATCCTTTCGCCATCGATACTTGGGTGATGTTAGTGCTTGCATACGTGGTGGTTTCCCTCTCCCTCTTCATCATTGGACGCCTTTGCCCAGAAGAATGGACAAATCCATACCCTTGCATCGAAGATCCCGAGTACCTCATCAACCAGTTTAGCATGAAAAATTCGTTTTGGTTTGCGATTGGCAGCCTCATGCAGCAAGGCACTGAAATTGCTCCAATGTATCTTCTAATTTTCTTTATAAAATCTATCGAAGTTATTTCAGTGGAGTTTCTACCAGAATGGTGGCAGGAATGTGGTGGTTTTTTGTGTTGATCATGGTGTCGTCTTATACTGCGAATTTAGCTGCGTTTTTAACAACAGAAAACCCGATTTGGCTATTCACAGACGTGCACAGTTTGGTTGAGAATATAGAAAAGCACGGATTGAAGATGGGGGCTAAAGCTGGTGGGGCTACTGCCAGTTTTTTTAAAGAAAAAGACGAAGCCACTTATAAAACTATTGCTGCCTTTATGGAAGAGAATAAGGAGTACATGGTCAATGATAATAATGTAGGTGTGGCTCTTGCTCAGAACTCGACTTATGCCTTCTTCATGGAGTCCACTTCGATTGAGTATGTGACGCAGAGGAAATGCGACTTGCAACAGTACGGCCAGCTGTTGGATAACAAAGGATATGGAATTGCTTTGAGAAAAAGTAAACAGTTTTTCTTGGATTACTTTACTTCTTTTATTGTTCAGACTCGACATATCGAAAGAGACTCAATACAGCTATTCTCCAGCTGCAAGCCTCAGGCGCAATGGACAAGCTCAAGAGAAAGTGGTGGGAAGAACGAAGAGGCGGAGGGCAATGCAGCGTAAGTCCAAATACCAAAATTTTTACAAAATGTCTTTTTTAGAATGAAGCCGAAGCCCAAGCAGCTACTCCTCTTTACCTTGAAAATGTTGAGGGGGTCTTCTATGTGACTATCGGAGGAGTCGTTTGCTCTCTTTTCTGCGTCTTTCTAGAGATGATCATAAACACTTCAAAATTCAGCGTGAAGACCAGGACGCCCTTTGTGGGGGTTCTGAAGGAGGAGATGAGGGCTTATCTGGAATTTAGCAGCAATGTTAAACCGGTTCCTTCACCCAGCGAGCCGGAACCAGAGGTTAAGCCCGCGGAAACTAATATTTCCTAGATTTTTAGAAACTATATAAAATCATAAATTAGAAAATCGTATGAAAAAATATAGACTCTAGGCAATTCTCATAATAAACCCGAATTCGCAGCGAAATTGTTTTGTTTCATTCCAATCAATTTCACAGCTCTTGCAGGTGAGTGTGTCACAGCCATCCATCACTGCCAGGAACCATTTAGCTCATTGTGCAACAACAATAATTATTTAAAGGTCTGTCCCACTTGCCCACGAAAAATTGTGACAATCATTCTTGTAAACGGAGGCGACACAATAAATGAAATTGGCAAAAAAAAGATGAATATGTGCAGTCAACCTCGCACACAATCTCCATTGAATTGCACAAGGAAGACATTGTTTTGCCAAAAAACGGCCGAGGTTATTGTGATCCTCTTATTAGGCTTACATAAAACTATAATTGAAACCGAATGCGATTAAACTGCCGCAATTAAACTGGATACTCGTGAAAGCGTTTGAGTTTTTATGCGGCTTAAATCTGAAATGGATTCGAATGCAACGATAAATTACGACTTGAGGAATTGGGTCGAAAATGCAATCGTTATCAAAAATGACGAATGGGTTACACTTTTTTAATTGGTGACGGTTGAAGTAATTTTTTTCCTGGTCGTTGCCTTCACACGGGGCGATCCTTCAGTCAAAAAAGTTTAATTTGAAATTTTCTTCTAATCAGAAGAATCTGATAGATGCCTTCTTAAGTAAGAATATCTCCCACATGAAAGACAAATATCAAGGAAGCTCAAGGATACTGTCTAAACCCAGTGCAATTTATGTGAAATATTTTTATGTGAAACCTGGATTCACTCCATATAGCGCAAAATATTACTTTAATATTCAGAAAAGGTTTGTTTCATATGCATAATACAGGGTGTTTCATAATAACTTTCAAATCTCTTAACTTTTACTGCAACTGTAAAGGCTTTGACCTTCAAACTAGCTTTTCATAAAAACCTTCTTCTACTGTCGAAATTCGACAATTAATTCACGCTAACTTTTATGGTTAACTTTCGAACTTACTGGATACAGTTAACCTTCAAATTTACCGCAACTAGTGACTGTTGATATATCTTTTTAAAGGTTTACCCTCGTATTCACCAACGCCGATTAACTTTAAAAGACACTTAAAATGAGAAGAATGACATTTTTATTGACTAAACTTAATTTTTATCATTTAAAAAGTCCGTTAACGTTAATGAACGTTGGTGAATACGGCCGTTAACCTTCAAAAAACTCGACATAATTAAAATAACATTCAAGCCTGATATTTAAGTGACAGCTTTAACTGAAGTTAACCTTTAACATACTGGAGGCAACCTTCACTCAGTTAGGTACCTTTTACAGCAATTTTAAGGATTTAAAATGGTTCATTCAGAACTGGATCTATAAAAACCTTAAACCTTCACTTTTGGGTTAACTGATAATAAACTATTCTGAGCGGATTTTCAAAATTCGACAAATAGCTTACGTCAACTTTTGATCAGTGATCACGATCACGACAAAACTGCGATTTTTTCATTTAGTACAATTTGACCTGGTTTTAGTTCAAAAATTTCCTAGAAGTTAATATAACAGATACTTTTCGTGGAACAACCCTGAACTAAACTCATAAACACCAAGTTGGTTGAAGTTGTCTCTGGGGACCGTATCCACAGGCCTTCTTCAAGTGGGGTATGCATGAATATTCCTGTATATTCATGTAATAAAATGGGCAGATCTACTATGAATATACTTGATATTTACATGCAAGAAATTTATTCATCTTACCTATATCCCTAAATTCTTCACAGGAACATAAAATTAATATATTATATGAAAATCAGGTGGATATATTCTGAACATACCTACTAGGAACCAAAAAGGATTCGGTACCTGCTTCAAGGAACTTTTCAGAAGAACCCCTTACAAAACTATAGAATATGAAGATTTTATTCATCTGCTGTACCTACTTGACTAAATGCAGCGATGACACTTGCAAGAATAAAGTGGAAACAGATGGTGGTATTACGAAGTTTTAAACTCGCAGAATCCTACAATCAATATCCACCTGTTGAGTCATTCAGTCGTTACAGTTACCAAACAAACATCCCCTTGGCAACCCTATTGACAAAACTGTCAAAATGAAAATCAGTGACAGCCAAACCCAGTATATCCGAATTTATTTTTTCCTTTCTAATCCTTTGATTGCAGATGGGCGAAAATCGGCACAATTTCCAAGCTGGCCTTCATCGGCAAAGACACAATTTTCTTCGGAGCCGGCTGCCACCTCTTCTTCCACAACCTCACCAACCAAGAACAACTTTTCTACTTCGCCAACGACGTGCAAAGAGGCGATGGAATCAAATGCTACACGGGGCATCGCACCCAATCCCTTTTCGCCTTCATCGAGAAATGTCGGGACCCTCGAATCTTCCTCAAAACTTATCCCGAATTCCAGACCTTCCACGAGTTGAAGGAATCGGGAGTGTCGGGCTACCTGGACATGGTCTTTTCCGAGACTTCCATGCTGCTAACCCTCGCCGACTTCCCGAAATTTACGTTAACCGTCTGGAATTGGAGGATTGGGGAGAAGATCGCCACCAGTGAAACTGGGTTTTTCTCGCGAAACCAAGTCATCAAGTATTTTTAATTTTCTCAAAAAAGTTATTAATATTCTTTTTTTTTAGATGCAACTTAGGCCATCCGGTTTATGCAGCCCAGTTGGATATCGGAACGAAAAATTTGATCCTTTGGGACGCTTTCAACTGCAGCAAAACCTGCGTTCTGACCAAGCACGTGGTGAGGGAAACGGAAGAATGTTCTTCTTTCAGAGACGTTTTGTGGACTACCGAAGGAGCCTTGTTCATTCTAGACTCAACTGGAAGTATTTACACCGTTCTTCCAGGGTACAATGTTGAAAAAATTATAAACTGCGAGGCTGAAGGCTCTCAGGCTACTTCTTTCGCCTGGTACAAATCAGGACTCGTCATTGCTGGCCCCAACCATGAGATTCGAGTAAAAACAAATCGAACCAGGAAAAATAAGAAAATTTTCTTTGCAGCATTATAAAAAATCCGGGACCTGGTCCGTGGATTGGACAGTTGAGCCTCTGGAACGCATCGAGCGAACCATCAGTCGCCTTGATCACTTACTCTTCATCTCTGAAAACCAACACGTTTTAGAACTAGCCCAAAATTTGGTTGAATTCAAGTATGTGAAGCAAGAAGCAGCGATGATTACAGATTTCTGCATTATCAACCCTACTGGCGATTACTTGATGGCGCTTTGCCATAACGATTCCTTGAATTTATTTGAAACAGAAACAGGAGAACTGACATCTTCTAAAAAACTCAAAGAGAAAGCTTTAGTAATGCAGGAGAATCCTAAATTCCCCTACGTGGCCGTCGGCTACGCCAATGGCTACGTAGAACTCTTCTCCGCCTACAGACCAGAACGAATCCAAAAATTAACGAAATTCTACCTCCACCGAGAAAAAATCAACAGCATCTACTTCAACGACTGCGGTACTGTTTTCATCGCCGCCAATACAACAATCGGACGTTTCTTCATAGTCGAAGGCCTGCCAGGTGGAGAAATGGAAATTCTGGCTTGGGTGGACGCCAAAAGTCAAATCGTCGACTACATGATGGTCCTCTCCCAAAACTGCTATCGAATCTTCACTATTCCCGTCACTACAACTCAACTTATGGGCAATAAAATCGTCAGATATTGCGTGATCAAAGGGCAAGGCACCAACGTCAAAGAGTATATTCTCCCCGAAGACATTTCTTACGTGAAAATCTACGGCACGAGTTACCCAAATCGTGATAGGGTGTTTTACGCAATTCCGTATGGCCGAAGAAGCATCCACGAGGTTGAAGTCAAAAGAGGGGTAAGAATTTTTTAGCTTTCTTGGTCTAATTCGGGTAAAGGTTGATACAGCTCAAGTTGTTAGAAGAATAGCGACTGGTCATCAACTGGGCAAAGTTCAGCTAAAATTAACCAAAGATTTTGCCCTAACCTGGGCTTATGATGGTCTCGTGCTTTGGAGAAGCTCCGATTTTGAGAAAAAAATCGGACTCGCCTTGCCTCACCACCGAATGGACGGTGGTGTTAAAAAATCCTACGGAGATCCTTGCGGAAAATATTTCCTCTCCCTGGGATTGGATAATGTCCTCGTTTGCACCAACATCACCACGAAAATAATCGACGAAGACACCAAAAGAGATCTAAGGAACGATTTGAATTCGGGAACTTACAATACTTTATTCTCCAATCGCACGATTGGTTTCAACCCTAAAGGTACGCTTTTTCTGATTTCTTCAACTAAAATTTTCCTCCAGGAGAACTCGAAGGAAAATGTTACATAGAAGTCGAGGAAATTACCAAAATAGAAAAGGAAAGGATTAAGTGCAGATTAGAGCGTGGACAAATCATGCGAGAACTCAAATCGATCCAGAAGGAGGTCCAGGAATTGTTGACGATCAACCTGGAAGGTCCCGACAACGAAAAACTGGATCTCCTGGAATTCAACCTCGACACGAAACTCTACGAGCAGAAGGCCTACGAAAATAAGAAGCTGCGCAAAGCTACGGGGATCTATCTCAAGAAATTAATCGAAGCCCAGAATACAGTCACCAGATATATTCTAGAGAATTTTTGGGATAAAATGTTGGTAACTGGGTCTGTTATCAAAGCGATTTTTGCCAATTTTGACGTGGCAAATTACGCGTTGAAGCCCACTAAACAAAGCCAAGAGGCGATGTTCCTTCTGATCAAACAGCAAAGGAAGCTGGAGAGATATTTGGTGACGAATGATTTTTTTAAGCCCTGGCGGCCGATTCCGGAAGAGTAAGGAGTTTTCACTACTTTTATGTTTGCGGGATTGAAGTTTTACTTTACTTTAGCTATTTTATAGCATTTTTTAAATGTTTTATTAATATTTTTTATCAATTGGAGGATAAAGCTTTCAAAATATTGGATCCGAGATTCCAAAATTGAAAAACTCAAATCTTTTGGTTTTAATTTTCAGAATTTGAGGCATTTGAGGCACAAAAATTTAAATGCGATTTCAGAAAGCTAGAGCCATCAGCCTTAATTTTCAAAAAACATCCTTCAATTTTTTTAACTTTTTGAAACTAAAATGTTAAAATATCCTACAACTTTGCGCAACTCAAAGTCGATTTCCAAGCTCCGAGAAAAATATTGCTTGAAGGTCAAGATTTTCAAAATTTGATCTGAAGTCAACTACTATTTTAAAACATTAATTTTGGGAGAAGTGATAGAGAGTTTTAACGCCCTCTACCGGAAGAATGGTCAAATGAGCACAAGATTCAGGTATTTAAATCGGTTTAAATACAATTCCTTTGCCGTAGCTGGCAATTTGAAGGTCCCGGGCTTGAAAGTGAGTCGGTCGCTGCAAAGTGCCCTCGCTTCTCTTGTGCTCATTTGACCATTCTTCCGGTAGAGGGCGTTAAAACTCTCTATCACTTCTCTAAACATCGCCGACTTGTAATAAAGTCTTTGGAGCTGAATCTCTCGAGCAGGGCCTGGTGACTTTAATGAATAAATTAATCCGGGCTAGGGGGGAGGTGTGGTAAGGGGGGAAACTAAGGCCTTAATAAACGTAGGTGGCGCTGTACGTAGCAAACTCGCCTGCTCATTGGTCAACCAATGACGCTTTAAAATGACAAGAATGACATATGTGCCATCGTGCGTCCGTTATTTCACGTTATTCAAATTCCACGTTGTTTATAATTATTTCTCAACTTGAATTCTTCAATCCTCTCGATCTCGACTTCAATTATTAACTGTCTTTAAATCATTTCAATCGTCGCTTAGTTTGAGAAAAGAATGCCGTGGTCAAAGCTGTGCATTGTTTGTGGGCTTCATAAGGATGAAGTTCGGAGGTTATATTGCTTTCCACGCAATGCTAATCGGTAAGTTTTGAGTTTTTCTTCATTATTTGCAAAATTAAATGTGGGGTTTAACATTATTTGACGTACCTGCTAACATTTATGAATGCTTTTAGAGCGGCAACATGGAAGACTTCAATGGGGATGAAATTTGCTCCAGTTAGCGGTCGAATTTGCGATAAACATTTTACAGAACAATGTTTTGCAAATTTGGTAACAATGAACCTCACCAGGGTTGCCATTCCAACCCTTTTACCAGCTGTTCAGCAAGAAGAGCCCGCTGCTGTAGAAGATCAAGCTCCTCCCTTGTTGATGTCGAAGACCCTTGTCGATGACATAGAACCCCAGCCAGGTTGCTCGAAGTACCTAGACCCACAGCCACAACCTTTGTCGTCTGCTGCAGAACCACAAACTAGTTGCTCGGTGGTGCCTGCAACTTCTCCAGTGCACTTAGAAGCCCTACCTCCCAGTCCAGAAAGATCATCACGCACGAGAGGACACACGTTGAAGTCTCGTTCTCTTTTTAGAAATATTCCTGGTCTTTCTAAGGCAGATCTTACGCCCAGAAAGAAAGCCCTTATCAATATTGCTAAAAAGAAGGATGACCATCTGAGGCAACTGAAAAAAATTTGCAAGGAGAGAGGTAATACCATTAAAAATTATTCTGACATTGACAGTAGCCCTGTAATTCAGAAAATTTTACAAGGAATGAGCTCTCAAACTGTAAATTTGATGTTGTCTCAGATACGCTGTTCCAAACGTTTGCCAAAAGGTAGAAGGTGGACTTTGGATGAGAAGGTTATTGCTTTGGCCCTCCTTAAACGAAGCCCAAGATGCTATGCTCTTCTCCGGAAATTTCTCACCCTTCCCAGTCGTCGCACACTTACAAGCCTTCTGGAAAAGATCCCTTTTTCGACAGGCATTAATGAACATTTATTCCAACATCTTGGTCAATGCCTCAAGAAGCGAAGTCCCGAGGATCGAGTGTGCAGCCTATCTTTTGATGAAATGGGAATTAGGGAGAACATTTCATATGATCGTGCACTTGACCGTATTGTTGGCTTTGAAGATTTGGGTAGCCATGGTGGTTCGAGTGTTCCTGCAAATCATGCGCTTGTTCTGATGGCTCAAGGTGTGTGCAGCAAGTGGAAACAACCAGTTGCTTTTTATTTTTCACATGGTGGGGTGAATGCGGAGCAGTTGAAGCTCATAGTTTGTGAAGTGCTGGAGGCAATGCAGAGACACTCTTTAGATGTTGTTGCAACCATTTCTGATATGGGAACGGCAAATGTCAAGTGCGCAAATTTATTGGGAGCTAATGCCATTCATCCCTGGTTTGAATTTAATGGACAACTCATCGTCCACATCTTTGATCTTCCTCACATCATCAAACGCATTCGCTCTCTGTTTCAAAAATACAGAATTTCTCTTAAAGTTCCTGTTGGGGGACAGGAAGTAATAATGGAAGCAAGGTGGTCTCACATTCAAGAGGCATATGACATAGACAAACAGGCTCCCTTGAAGCTGCGATGCATGCCAAAATTGAGAGATGCACACTTGAAACCTTCAGTCCAACAGCTGATGAAGGTAAAACTTGCTGTGCAAGTTTTGAGCCGTTCTGTTGCCGCTTTTCTGTACTCACTGTACAGTAGGGGTGAGTTCTCTACTTTAACTTAATTTAATTACTATTTCCAGTTAATTTAATAATCACTTATTATGAAATATTATTGATATGTTATTATGATGTTATATTAAATAGTGTGTTGTTGCAGGACAACAGCTTGCAGTGGAGGCCTTGGCAACTGCAACATTTGTACAGCAAGTGGACGACATATTTGACAGCTTGAATGGTGGTTCCGCTCCATCAGGCCCAGAAGGAAAGGAGCTGAAGTGCAGAGCTTCACTTGCAGATGGATCTCCACATTTGTCATTTTGGCAGAAGGCAGTTGAAACAGTCAGAGGGTGGAAATTCATTCGTCCAAGCACTGAAACCAGACCTCCATCCCACACTGGATTAATACACACTTTACGTGCTTTTCAAAAGTTGTGGTTTTCTCTGAAAAGTCGTGGAATTAAATTTTTTAGCCCGCGGAGTTGTAATCAGGATCCTCTTGAGAATCAGTTTGGAGGAATTCGTAGCTCGTGCGGCAACAACGAAAATCCAACGGTGCCACAGTTTGTAAGTGGCTTAAAGACTCAAATCATCAATGGTCTGACCAATCAAGGGTTACAAGGGACCAATTGTGAAGATGATGGAGGAGAGGCTTTAAGTAATTTACGAACTTTTCTTGAGTCAACTCCTGAAAGGGAAGAAAATCTTGAAAGTGCTGATGTAACTAGTAATGTTGGAATAAGTGCAAGTGGCAGCCAAATCAATAGTATTACAGCAGACATTGTTGCTAATGCTATTGATGAGAATAGTCCTGCAGTTTTTTCCGTTGCATATGTTGCTGGGTACATCGCAAAGCGGCTTCTCCTAAATATTTCTTGCGATGAATGTCGAAAAGCCTTCACTTCAGATTCAGAGTTACCGTGCAACCAATTTATTTCTTTTAAAGAGTTTTCTGAACAACACAAACACTTAACGTATCCTTCAGAACAGTTGGTTTTTGTTGTTGGACAAGCATTCACTTTACTAGAAGATAAATTACCAACCCTGCACCAAGCATCTGGAATTTCGAATCTGGCTATAAGTTATATTGAAGAGAATGTCGACTTGTCATGGATTTCCTGCCCAATTCATGCTGTGTTGTTTAGGAAAAGTATCCTTGTTTCAGTAATACGTATTGGTATTCCTTGGTACTGTACGAAAGTTAATCGAGCTATGAAGTCCAAGTCAGATAGTCAAGCAACTCAGAGAAAACTGAAGAAATTGAGACACCATTGAATTAAATTTTTCTTATTCATGTATTTTTTAATTATTCATGAATTTAATTCACGATTTACTTAGATTTGTTTACTGATATTCAGGATATTCTTACTGAAAATGTATTACGTTCAAAATGAATTGCTCTTCTTTCTGATTTGTTATTTAAAATCGTTTTCATATGTTCAATACTCACGATTTACTTCCATTTATTTGTCTTTTTAAAAATTTATTACGCTCTAGATGAATAATTGACCTTCTTTCTGATTTAGATATAAAATCGTTTTCATTTTTAAATTGCTGACTGCAATCTTTATATATAGTTTTGACCAATTTTTCTAGATCATGTTTTTTTAAATTTATGATTTAATTAATATTTATTTAGTTGTGTTAAATTTCATGATTTTAGGTACTACTTAGATTTATTTGTTTACTGATTTGTTATTTAAAATCTTATAATTCTTTCACGTGCCATGTTTTTATAACTATAAATTTATATTGAACTTCATTTGCATTTCTCCGTCCATTTTTTTCTAAAACCACCTACCTACACGTTTGTTTTTATCATTAGATTTGTTTTATCGGTGATTTGCAGATTGATTATTACACGGCTATCGAGCTGTGCAATAATTCATCGGCAATTCGCCGTTAAAACAAATCTAATGATAAAATTTTTGATTAATATGATTTAAATTGAAATTCAAAGATCCCGCCAACTCCTTGTCACGCGTAAGTTAGTAAAGTTCATACAAGTCATTCAGCGCCGCCTGGATTTGTTAAGGTCAAAATTGGAAAAGGACAGAAATATATATCTATCGTCGGATTAAATTTGCTCACGTAGTTGCCTATCCCAACGATCCCTGCTCTCGAGCCACCATTCAAATGCACTTCGTTGATGAGGGTCAAGTAACCCGAAACCGGTCCGAAGTTTTTGAATGGTGGCTCGAAAGATTCAGGTATTTAAATCGGTTTAAATACAATTCCTTTGCCGTAGCTGGCAATTTGAAGGTCCCGGGCTTGAAAGTGAGTCGGTCGCTGCAAAGTGCCCTAGCTTCTCTTGTGCTCATTTGACCATTCTTCCGGTAGAGGGCGTTAAAACTCTCTATCACTTCTCTAAACATCGCCGACTTGTAATAAAGTCTTTGGAGCTGAATCTCTCGAGCCACCATTCAAATGCACTTCGCTGATGAGGGTCAAGTAACCCGAAACCGGTCCGAAGTTTTTGAATGGTGGCTCGAAAGATTCAGGTATTTAAATCGGTTTAAATACAATTCCTTTGCCGTAGCTGGCAATTTGAAGGTCCCGGGCTTGAAAGTGAGTCGGTCGCTGCAAAGTGCCCTCGCTTCTCTTGTGCTCATTTGACCATTCTTCCGGTAGAGGGCGTTAAAACTCTCTATCACTTCTCTAAACATCGCCGACTTGTAATAAAGTCTTTGGAGCTGAATCTCTCGAGCCACCATTCAAATGCACTTCGCTGATGAGGGTCAAGTAACCCGAAACCGGTCCGAAGTTTTTGAATGGTGGCTCGAAAGATTCAGGTATTTAAATCGGTTTAAATACAATTCCTTTGCCGTAGCTGGCAATTTGAAGGTCCCGGGCTTGAAAGTGAGTCGGTCGCTGCAAAGTGCCCTCGCTTCTCTTGTGCTCATTTGACCATTCTTCCGGTAGAGGGCGTTAAAACTCTCTATCACTTCTCTAAACATCGCCGACTTGTAATAAAGTCTTTGGAGCTGAATCTCTCGAGCCACCATTCAAATGCACTTCGCTGATGAGGGTCAAGTAACCCGAAACCGGTCCGAAGTTTTTGAATGGTGGCTCGAAAGATTCAGGTATTTAAATCGGTTTAAATACAATTCCTTTGCCGTAGCTGGCAATTTGAAGGTCCCGGGCTTGAAAGTGAGTCGGTCGCTGCAAAGTGCCCTCGCTTCTCTTGTGCTCATTTGACCATTCTTCCGGTAGAGGACGTTAAAACTCTCTATCACTTCTCTAAACATCGCCGACTTGTAATAAAGTCTTTGGAGCTGAATCTCTCGAGCCACCATTCAAATGCACTTCGCTGATGAGGGTCAAGTAACCCGAAACCGGTCCGAAGTTTTTGAATGGTGGCTCGAAAGATTCAGGTATTTAAATCGGTTTAAATACAATTCCTTTGCCGTAGCTGGCAATTTGAAGGTCCCGGGCTTGAAAGTGAGTCGGTCGCTGCAAAGTGCCCTCGCTTCTCTTGTGCTCATTTGACCATTCTTCCGGTAGAGGACGTTAAAACTCTCTATCACTTCTCTAAACATCGCCGACTTGTAATAAAGTCTTTGGAGCTGAATCTCTCGAGCCACCATTCAAATGCACTTCGCTGATGAGGGTCAAGTAACCCGAAACCGGTCCGAAGTTTTTGAATGGTGGCTCGAAAGATTCAGGTATTTAAATCGGTTTAAATACAATTCCTTTGCCGTAGCTGGCAATTTGAAGGTCCCGGGCTTGAAAGTGAGTCGGTCGCTGCAAAGTGCCCTCGCTTCTCTTGTGCTCATTTGACCATTCTTCCGGTAGAGGGCGTTAAAACTCTCTATCACTTCTCTAAACATCGCCGACTTGTAATAAAGTCTTTGGAGCTGAATCTCTCGAGCCACCATTCAAATGCACTTCGCTGATGAGGGTCAAGTAACCCGAAACCGGTCCGAAGTTTTTGAATGGTGGCTCGAAAGATTCAGGTATTTAAATCGGTTTACATTAATTTTGGCTTTCAAATTAGGAGAGTGGTTTAACTGACAGCAAAAATTTCAAATTTTAAGCATTGAGCGTGCTAGAAGGATGCGGTGGATAAAATTTTCTTTACGCCCTTGGTTTTTAGGGAGCTGTTAGATTTAATAATGGCGAGACCGTCTCTTCCCTCTTGCGACGAAGAAATGGCCAATCTCGCCAACCTGGACGAGGAGGAAGTAGAGGAGACGACAATCCAGGAATGTCCAGAGACGAAAATCTCGTTCTTCGGGTCGGACCTCATGAAATTTATCCACATCGAAGAGATTCACTACTTCCAGAACGAACTGCAGACGTACTACCAAACGGAGGTGCAGGGAATCCTCTCGAAGGTAAAATTCGACCTTCCACTTTGGTTGAGTGAAGATTTTTTTTCCAGCACGACTCTTACAGGGTCAGAGAATACTTCAACGAGCAATTCAACACTTTAATGACCCAAAAAACCAAAGAAATGAGCTCGATTAAAGAACGAAACGATCGCCTCCGCCACATAGTCTCGGAAATCAATTATTTCTCAGAGGAAAAATTCACGATTTTCATAGATTACCCCCAATGGGAACAAGTGGAGAGGCCCAACGAAATCCGAGAAGTCAAAGACAATGAAGTACCAATCACTCCTTATATATCGCCAAGTGAACAAGCTCTAATCGAAGCAAAAGCTGCGGAGGCCGAAAGAATTCGACTGCTTCTGTTGGCCGACGATTTCAGAGAACGAGCTCTGATGAAGATGATGAACGGAGTGTTGGAAGTGCGATGGGAGGACGAACTCAAAAAGGATGTTCCTCTACCAAAATGCATGGTGGGAAGGACTTGAATATTTTTTTATGATTTTCTCAAATTGCAGATAGAAAAAGAACCGGAACACTTCAACGAAGAAGACTTAAGAGCTGTGAGGGACTATGAAGATAAAGTGAGATTCCTAAACAGCGAACGAGAGAGGTACAAGAAAATTCTTCACGTGGAGTATGGAAAAGTCGCGACGTCTGTGCGTGACAGCATCAAGAAATTCAATGGAAGACTCAGCGACTTGCTGTTGTTAAAATTGAAGATTGACTCGGCCATTAGTCAGGAAGTTTTGAAAATCTGTCGGTTGAGGCTTCTCGACCACAAACATATGAAACTGGTCGAAAAGGAACAAGTAATCATGTAAGACGTGATCATTGAAAATTTTAGATGTCTTTTGCCTTTCCTTTCCCTTTCCCAAAAACCATCATCTTCGCTTCCACACTTTCCCTTTGTCCACCACAACCCCTGTATATAAATTGTGACAGCTTTGGACTGAGTGGGCATTCCTTTTTTATGTATTTTCATGCTTCTTTTTGGGTCGTTATATTTCTAATCTTTTGCGACATAGTCCTATGCCAAGTTCTTTGTCGTTACTTCTCCTTCTTGCCTTCCAGTAATATATCTCCATGCTATCCATTTTATCCGCATCTTTTTTTTCTTCTCATATGTCTTTCTGCTTCTCTTAATGATTTTCCTCATTCTTCCCCTTCTCACTTCACTTCAATCCGCCCTCTATAAAAGACATTTTTAGGGAGAAAATGGTAGACAACGATAAGAAGCTAGTTACGTTGGCAAAACTGATTTCTTCCCTCCAAACCGCGTTGGGCGAGAGCAGAAATTTTGAAGCCTCAGTCGAGGCAAAGGAGAAGGTTTTGGAAAGAGCGTTCAAGAAAGATTTCCAAGATGTTTCCCCCGTCGTCCAGGAAATCTGCACGAAACTTTACAGAAAACGACCAAAGATCAACTTGAGGCAGATGAATTTAGCCTCAGTCTTGCTGGAACTATCCAAGTGCATTACCACGAATTATCGGCCTCCAACCCTCAACCAGGATTGTTTAGAATTCTTAAAGAGCGTCGAAGCTATGGATATGTTCGCAGGAGTGCCTACAGTAGTCGATGAATCGACTTTCAACCTTCTTTGCAGGCATCGAAGGTTGAGGATTGAATGCGAAGTCAAGGCGAGGTATGCCAAATGTGAAGTGGCGGAAGGCGAGGCGACTATTTCTAATTTCCACAAGAAACTAGCGACGAAGAAGGAGTTGGCCAGCAAACTTGTAGCTGATTTAGAAGAGATTCGGGCTTGTAAACTGGAACTCGCTAGAAATAGTGAGATTCAAATCGTGATGCCTCGAGGCTTAGTCGAGACGACTTTAACTGGCTCCCTGGAAGATTTCCAAGATGCGATTTTGATTTGCAGAAAAGACGTCGAGGAAATCAACAGGATCATCCTGGAATACGGTACTGGAAAGCTAAAGGCTCTGCAAAGACTCATTGCGTTTCGTCGTAAAATTCTCGTGACTGAATGGGAGCATAAAAGGTACAGGATGCAGATCGAGGATTTAGGGGAGAAACTAGTGGACATCTCCAACGTTAAAGTAGTTGTCGAAATTTTAGTAAAATTATCACAGAATTGACTTTTCCAGTTAACCAAAGAGATTCAGGCGTACCTCAAGACAATGGACAAAGATAAATCGCTTCCATTCGAAATCGAAGTCGATATGTTGCGTGCCTCTTACGAGAACACCATTCAGGATAGGAAGGAGCAGGTGAAGAGGATGAAGAAGCAGATCCAGACCATCAGAAGGCAGGATCGTGCCCTCGACCAGAAAATCACCAACGCCAACGTGGACGTGTGCGAATTCAACCTGATCAAGGACCACGACTTGGATGCGAAGTTGCAGGCGTTGATTCAGGCTAGGTAAAGCTGGGAGGGAGAAATCTGAGATTGAAATTTCTGTCGTAGGATGAAGGTGTTGTTGAAGAGGTCCAAGCTGGTTCAGGAGATACAGGCGAAGCATCACGAGATTATGATGCTGCAGACTGAGCTGGAGCTTCTGAGGCTCAAGACTTTCCCGACCATCAAGTATCAGATACTTAGCTGAAGTAGCGGTAGGATGTTATTGAGTATTTCGTGAAATGTTTTCGTATTTTGCAAGAAAAAATAAAACAATGAACAGAGAACTATTACTTTAGTCGCAATCACTGTTTTGAGGTTTAAGGTTTTGGTGTAAGTGCCAATCCAATGCTGGAAGAAATGTTGATATTAGCTTCTTGATCTCGATATCAGTTTCTGATATTTCGGCATTTCGGACTAGCATCTGAGCGAATGGTTTAGAGGATATTGGCAATTTTGTGGTAAAAATTACTTTCGCAGTACTTGTTTTAAAAAATCACCGCACAACCAATTTTCAACCTTTGGTTTTGGATATTTAGCATGTCATTAAGGAAGGTTTGGGCTATCTTTCAAGCGCTTGAAAACGGTCTTCTGTCAGCCGTAATCCTGCGTTAATAGTTCACTGCTGTTAATTAACCATAAATTGTGTTTTTTTAAACGCCGTGGCCAGAGTAACGTTAGACGGGATCCATCGGAGTAACGTCGGATTGAAATGACGTCATACGATGACGATGACGTCAGGGGTTAACGTTACCGCTTGGGTCCCGTCGGTGTTGGCGGTTTTCGACGAGTTGTTTGGTTTCTTAACCTCAAGCTGGTGCCGATTGTTGCTGGCGGCGGTAATCTCAAATGTTTACGATCGAGACGTCGCGAAGGAGTGGTACGAAGCGATATAGATATTGTATTAGCATTAAATGAGTTCTTTAGAATATGTCGCTATTGCTGATTGTTAGAATATCAATCAAACGGCGGCAGATTTTAAGTTGATATGCCTAAATGGCACTTCCCGTGAACCAATTGCTACTAAATGCGAATGAATTTTGTCTCATTTAAAAATAGGCGGCTACGGAAGCGGCTGGAACCTCCCCACTTGGTGAATGATCCAATCGTATCACCAAAATCAAGTAACTTTAACTATTTCCTATACATAAGTTTTACTCCACCAAACCTAGGGCATTTTCTGTGATTTTTCTAAATTTTACGATCATGTGCCAAAAGGGCACTAAGCTTGAATACATTTTTGAAAACAAAATTTGAAGACGTTTCATGTGCTGATAGGGAAAATGGGAGTTTATTATTCAA
Source organism: Pycnomerus fuliginosus (assembly GCA_963924575.1). Classification (NCBI taxonomy): domain Eukaryota; kingdom Metazoa; phylum Arthropoda; class Insecta; order Coleoptera; family Zopheridae; genus Pycnomerus; species Pycnomerus fuliginosus. The sequence continues at coordinate 7,592,718 of OZ004624.1, read as the reverse complement.
ATTTCAAAGTTGATATGCCAAAATGGCACTTGCCGTTCGCCATCAATTGCCACCAAAATTAAAGCAGCTCTTCGGCGGTTAACAGTATCACTATCTACCAAATTTCGGCCAAATTAGTCCAGTAGTTTGGGCTGTAGCGTGTTATTTAATGTTTCCACGAAACCTCGATTTTTTCGATTTTATGCCAAAAAGGCCCTAAGTGTGAACACATACCTTTCACGTGCTGATAAGAAAAATTGGTGTTCATGAGTGACATTTCATAGTTGATATGCCAAAAAGGCACTTGGCGTATGCGGATTCGCAATAATATTAACTGGGCGCACCAAAAGGCCAACGCTAACGTCCATACCAAATTTCATTAAAATCCGTTAGGTATAGTTTCCGAGAAATCGTGCTCACATACGTACATACGTACCTACGTACGTGCATACACAGACATTTTTTAAAAACCACTTTTTCGTGATCTTGGGACCTTGAAACGTGAAGATCTGGTGTTATCTCAATTTCGAATTTTGGAGTGATTGCAGTAACCTTCCATTTTTAAATTGGTTGTGGGGAGGTTAAAACCAGGATTTGAGGACCTTTCTGATTGTGACAATAAATCTTTCAAAAACTTGTTTTGGGTGGTTAAATGGTCTGGAAATTGGTGTACCAAAACGGCACTTTCCGTGGGTCGATTGAATCCAAACATTTTTCAGCTCTTCGACGTGTAATACAATCTCCATGTGCAAAATTTCAACCAAATCGGTTTAGGGGCTTGGGCTGTACGGTGATTTTAAAGTTCGATAAAAATCTCGAATTTTTAACCTCCCCACTCCACTTCACCATTTAAAAAAAAAGGGAGGTTACTGCAATCACTAAAATTTTCGAATTTGAGATAACACCAGATCTTCACGTTTTGAGGTCTCAGGAACCCAAAAAAGCGGTTTTAAAAATGTGTCTGTGTGTATGTTCGTACGTTCGTACGTTTGTAAACACGCCACAGCCAAAACTACTAGACAGATTTAGCTGAAATTTGGTACGTGTGCATGTGATAACCCAACTTAGATCTGAAAAGCTTTTGGAGCCAATCGTGCAACTAGAAATGCCATTTTGGCACATCAACATTTAAATTTTAAATGCAAACCCCCATTTTTCACCTCACGATAGAAAAGGCCTTCAAATTCTGCTTCTAAAAATGTATTCATTCTTAGTGCCCTTTTGATCAAAAATTTAAAAAAAAATTATTTTTATCCGACTTTAAAATCGCGGTACAGCCCAAGCCCCTGAACCGATTTGGCTGAAATTATGCACACGGGGATTGTATTGCACGTCGAAGAGCTGAACAAATTTTGGATTCAATCGGCCCACGGAAACTGCCGTTTTGGCACACCAATTTGTAACTTTAAAATGATTCACTCATTTAACCATCCAAAACAAGTTTTTGAAAGATTTATTGTCACCATCAGAAAGGTCTACAAATTCTGGTTTTAAGTAAGACAAAATTCGTTCGCATTTAGTGCTCTTTGGGTCAAAAAATCGAAATTTCATAATAACACTAAAAATACATTATAGCCCAAATTAGCGAATCGATTTGGCTGAAATTTGGTACATGGAGATTGGGTGACCCGTTGAAGACCTGAAAGGCTTTTGGAAGCAATTGGTCCACGGGAAGTGCCATTTAGGCATATCAACTTTAAATTTTAAATACAAAGGTCTCCCTTTTTATGTCGCCATTAGAAAGACGATCAAATTCTCGTTCTAAAAATGTATTCACAGTTTCTGTCATTTCAGTGGAAAATAGAGAAAAAAATATTTTTCATTAAAAGGGAGCAGGCTGACAGTGGATGACATAAAGTATCAGTTATTGTCAAAAGGGTGGCACACTGTTAACCTTAAAAGGAACATATTGTCAAATGTGATGGGTGATGTCCCAGGTGATGTCGGTATTTGTCAGAAAATTGCAAAATTAGTCACAGACAATAAACATAAAAAAAATTCTGTCGAATTGACTACTATCTACACAGAATACAAAGATCCACGCGATGGGGAGGTTCCAGCCGCTTCTCTGCTGCATTTTTTTGTTTGTGGTCAAAAGGGTACTGAGAGTGGATACTCTTTGGAAGCAGAATTTGAAGGCCTTTCTTCTGGTGACGCGAAAAGTGGAGGTTTGCTTTAAAAATTTAAAAGTTGATAGGCCGAAATGGCATTTCTGGTCACACGATTGGCTCCAAAAGCTTTTCAGATGTAAGTTGGGTCATGAGAGCCAAATAAAACCACTTCTCAAATTTGAAAAATAGTGATTGCAGTAACCTTCATTTTTTGTAGATTCTCCATTCAATTCTGAATCCTTTGACATCAAAATCGACATTCTAGCATGTGTACTCAAGCTGTAATAATGAAAATAGCGAATGATCCTTATGTCCCGAAGTATAAGGTCGAAAATCCCGATTCACGCAATCGATGAGCGGCAGCGCGATGCTGAGGAAACGGTGCACCGCGCACTAATATTAACAATTTGTCCCTCAGAACGAGATACGTATGTATATATACTTGAAAGAAAGAGGAAAAAATTCTGCAGCTTTCTAACATATAATTAGAATTTTGATCAGCGTGAAATCGAAAACTACAGCTGATTAAAGGCAAATCGTAATTTTATTCTCAATATAATATCTACGTTTCACTTCAATTTAAGCAATGAATAACGCAAATTATGCCCATTTTGCACGCACCCGTGGATTCGTTATTCAATTCTAAATCATTTGGAACCAAAATCCACTTTCCAGTTTGTGTACTGATCCTGTAATGATGAAAATGGCAGCGAAGGACACACATATTCTTTGGAAATTTGCTTTTAGGGGTAAAACTACCCCTTGGCCCGATTTGCCCATTGGCTAAGAAGTACTTTCGGATGTATCTCGTTAATATGTAGTAGTGTACATATATTTTTTTTGTTCTAAGCGATTGATAGGTTAAGTCACAATTTCATCACTCCGCCGCTCGACTTGTTTGTGGTCCGATTTGAGTGAACTAAAAACCAAATAAAATTGCTCATAAAACACTACACTACAAACTAAAGGTGGTTTTGATTTTTATCAACTTCAACTTGAATGTCAACTGGATGTGAACTTTTCGTTTTCAAATTGACACACTCAATTTTTTTGACTCAGCTTGATAGCTAATTTTTTCTGCGTATTCTGATGTACAATAAGTTGAGTTGATTAATAATAAATTTTGAAAATAATTAAAATTATTGTCAACATTTCAATCTTTTTATGCTAACTTTTCAAGTGTGCCGCGAAAAAAATTCACGAAATGCATTTTACATGTTAGAAAATATCATATTTTAAATGTTTTGTTAAGTTTCTATCAGATCCAGAGCACATTCGAAAATTTTTAATAAAAAATATTCTAATTTTGACAAAAATTTATAATTATTTTCTGAATTAATTATAGACCAAACATAACTTATTGTACATCAGAAGACGCAGAAAAAAATTAGCTATTAGACTGAGTAAAAAAAATTGGGTATGTCCATTTACCTCTACGCCTACGCCCCTGGAGTTGATACAATTACGTATTGCATCGTAAATTGCTCCTTATGTGACATAAACGTATACCAAATTTCGATAAGCGTTTTTGAAATATTTGCAAGAAAAGAATTTTTTTAGATTTTCACACCCTGTATTTTGGAAACTAAGCACTTTAGTACATATGTCCATATAGAGCTTTCGTCTTAGAATAAAGTGAAGAGTCATCACCCCTTAAAGTTCGTCGGTGTACTTAAGGAACATCCGGTATTATATTATATCGATCTCTCGTTACCATGATGAGGATATAGTCAGCCAGCCAGTTAGACGACTCGTGTAGCGGGTTGTCTATCACGCAGGTGATAAACTTTGTTTTGAATTCGTCCCTACAGTTTTCTGCTTTGATGAAAAAACGTCAGTGCATCCAACCCCACCCCGAAAAACAAGAAAACACCCACAAAATAACCAAAAGTGACATAAAGATGACAAGAGCGACCGAAAATGGGAAAGTGCAAGTGCAATGATGGCCGTTTTGCAGGAATTTAACAGATCCATCTCCGGGAGCAACTCCTCGCTGAATGGGAGCCCCGCATCCCCGACTAATGCAGGTAACTACAGCGACACAATGTCCACCGACAGCGAAGACATGGACATCCAACAAGAACTCAAAAACCTCGAGAACGTCATCAGCCTCACCAGGGCCAACATCGACGCCCTCAACGCGAAATTCGCGGACTTCCAGCACCCCCCCGCCATGTACTTGAAGGAGTACGAAGATCTCACTTCCAAACTCCACGAGCTCGAAGCCGAGGAGAGGAGGCTCATGGAACAGCTGAGCAACGGCAGGGAGAGCCCCGAGGACGATCTCAGCGAGCCCTACCCCCAGTACGAGAGACCTCAGTACGGAACCCTAACGAAGCCTAAATTCCTGAGGGCTCACCTGCCCAACCAGCAGAGGACGAGTGTCCAAGTGCGCGAAGGGCTCACCCTACGTGAAGCCCTATCCAAAGCAATGCTTTTACGTAATTTGGCTTGTGAGATGTGCCGGGTGTACCTCGGAGACTCCGATGTTGTGGTCAACTGGGACGCGGACATTAGTAACTTGAATTGTGAGGAGATCACTGTGAAAATTTTGGACAAGTTTCCCATTCCTACAAGTATTTCGCACAATTTCGTTCGGAAGACTTATTTCTCGCTTGTTTTCTGTGAGTGCTGTCGGAAGCTGTTGTTTCAGGGTTTTTACTGTAGGACTTGCGGGTACAAGTTCCATCAACGGTGTGCCGGTGGGGTTCCTTCTTTATGCCACCAAGTACGTACCTGTTGCTTTTTAATCAAGTAAGCTTTGAACTTGACTAGCTGGAGCCCCCTTTTTGACCTTCAGCAACAAAAATAAACGCAATTCAAAGATGGCTGTCATGTAAACAAACTGTCAAATGTCAAATTTTCAAAGTTAACTTGAGATTAGTAATATTGAATATTTTAGGAGAAATGCGACTAAACAAATCTGTTTTTAGACATTTTTTTAGTTTTTCTTGATTTTTTTTAGTAATAATTTAATTTATCTGGCAAGGCGATCGGGGATGTTAATTTTAACACTTACCACATTCTTTCTAATCAGTGCAGCCCCCTTTTTGACCTTCAGCAACAAAAATAAACGCAATTCAAAGATGGCTCTCATGTAAACAAACTGTCAAATGTCAAATTTTCAAAGTTAACTTGAGATTAGTAATATTGAATATTTTAGAAGAAATGCGACTAAACAAATCCGTTTTTAGACATTTTTTAGTTGTTAGCAGCAAAATTTAACAATATCAAACAATTTTCTTGATTTTTCTTAGTAATAATTTAATTTATCTGGCAAGGCGATCGAGGACGTTAATTTTAACACTTACCACATTCTTTCTAATCAGTGGAGCCCCCTTTTTGCCCTTCAGCAAGAGGCTTCTCAAAATAATGTCAAATTTTCAGTTAAGTTCACTCGGAAGAATTTTCTTAAATTGTTTTTAACGGTCAGTTCTTAGCGGTTCTTAGGTATTTTAAATAATCGTAAAAATGACTTACCTATAGTCAAAAATTAGACGTTTACACAATATTGGGCCCCCTTAGGAAGCGCGAGTAGGAAATAAACACAAAATTACGAAAATAATCAAGAACAAAGATGGCTTTGGTAGATATGTCAAAACAAAAACTATTTAACTTCACTAATTATTCAATTAATTGTTCACACTGATTATTCAATTAATTGTTCACTGCTTCAAGCTCCACCGAATTTTACAGAAAACACCTAAAATCCAATTAAATATAGGAAAATACGAGGGAAAATGTAATGTCGCGAAAACTATTAAAGAAATCACATTTATTTTGACATTTGACAAATTTTGAATTTTGACAGCGGTTTGTTCCACCACGGTTCAGGCAATGAAAATACGATGGAATTTCTGTAGATTTTACTTCAGGCGAGGGGTGAGCCACAGGGGAAATCTGGTGTACAGGTGCTAGGAAATCGGTCTAAAGAAAATTTCGGGAAATCCGAAAATTTTAGGTAATCTGGGAAAATCTGAAGAAATCTCAGGGAAATCTGAGGTAATCTCGGGGAAATCTTGCAAAAACAAAATCTTGGGGAAATCTGAGGAAATCTTAGGAAAATCTGGGGAAATCTTTCCAAAAGGAAATCTAGTGTATAAAAGTTTCCCCTGCGACTCACCCCTCGACTTTGGGTGTTTTATTTCTGTCTGATTAGCATTGGCAGTATTGTTACAGTGTCGATTTTACTTTTTTTGCATTCGCGAAAATCAGCAAAGTGTCTGACATCTGGTGGCAATGCTTTAAGTACACTGAGAGACAGGATACGGAAATACTTTCAAACGTCCGTCATCATAATTTCGGCTTACGTCAGTCAGTTGTCAGTTGCGAGGTTAGGTTAGTAGTTTTGTTAGGAGACATCCTCTCGCTGACTCGAAATTTTGTGAATAATTCTGTGGAATTTTGCGTTTTGTGTACTTAAGTGGAACATTGTAAATCCAGGAAAAACTTGGCTTTTAAAAAATCCAAGTGTCGATGTCACTGATGTCACCAACTGACACTGTCAGGCACGTCACGCTAGAATTCTCACTTCCGGCTCCCCAATGGGGTGAGATCGCCATTTTGTGGTTTAGCAATGCCATCTATTAGCAGCTGATTTTCGCGAATATTACAAAAGCGTAACAGACGTCATTGTTAAAACAATAACATAAACAAAAACTAAAATAAATTGAAAAGCACCAATGTCTTGCCACGTAATATAAGTATATTCGATGTAACTATAGTATATTAAAAAACACGTTTCATAAGGCCAGTTATTGTCGCACGAGGATGTTTGGACAACGAGGGCGAAAAGCCCGAGTTTTACAAAATCCGAGTGCGACAAGAGCCTTATGAAACGCGTTTTTTATACAATTTTTTCTATTTCGGATACCAACTTGTTAGAAATAAGAAAATATTCATTTTCAAAGACAGGAGTCAATGTTAGCTTGACAGTTGGCGATTGTTGGACACAATCGTTGTCTAGGTTACAATGTAAACAAAAGCCGTGCTCTATCAGAGCTCATTAGAAAACGCATTTGCGTGTTATAAAGTGTTCATTAGGACACGGAAATAGAAAATAGTATATTATATAATAAGAGCAAAAAGTGATGTTTTAGAGCACGCACGTGATATTTATAGAACGAGGCGAAGCCGAGTTCTATAATCGCGTAAGAGCTCTAAAAAACACTTTTTGCTCGTATTATATACAACGTTTTATCTACGGCGGCAAAGTTTTTCAACCCAAACAAGACCACGAAAGTGTGATATCCAAACAAAAGTAATTCTTTAAGAACATCGAGACGCCCGAGTAAATTGACGTGGAATCATTGAGGCATCACTCATTGTCAGTGTCATTTGGAGAGAAATAATTTTTGTTCCGTAAAGTTAAAGTGAAACAGCAAGATAACTGCTAAAGGTAAGTATAGGTGTACCTACGTATTCTTGTTACAGGGAATTCTTAATTTCAAATAACAAAAACGATAATAATCCGTTCTTACCATCCGTCACACCATAAAATATTTGCAAATCAAAGTTGCCTTTCTGCGTTGCTGTGACAATAAACAAAAAATCATTAAACAAAAAACGAAAAAACACAATTTTATTCAGTCTTCTCAAAACAAAGTGCTTTTCAGTTTTAAGTAATCGCTGGTATTCAATGGACGATGAAGATTATACTTTTGAAGAATTTAATGGGACTCCACCAGAAATTGTAGAGGCAGCCACCGCAGCAACTTTAAATCTGTTACCAGAAAAATCCAGAAAACAGTACGAGATTGTCTACGCGCGATTTAAAACCTGGTGCAAAGAAAAGAATGTGAAGGCTCCCACAGAAAACGTGATGTTGGCGTATGTTTCTGAAAAATCGGAGAAACTTAAAAGTTCATCCTTATGGTCAGAATTCTCGATGTTGAAATCTACACTGGCCATAAAGGACAACATTGACATTAGCAAGTTTTCCAGAGTGCTTGCCTTTCTGAAAAAGAAGAATATGGGATACCAGCCAAAAAAATCCAAAATTTTTTCAAGGCTAGAAATTGAAAAATTTCTCATTGAAGCGCCGGATGATCGTTATCTAATGTTGAAGGTAATAAACAAACAGCTTTTTAAATTAATTACCAATATTTTATAATATAGGTGGCATTAATTATGGGCATTTCCGGGGCGTGCCGAAGGGATGAACTGACAAGGATGGAAGTGGATGATATTGAGCAAGCACGTTTAGTCTTAATAGTAAATATACCAGATACCATAACTGGAGAAACCCAAAAGTTGAATTTTATCGAAATCTATAAGAAGTACGCTGTTCTTCGACCTCCACATATAACCCATCGTCGTTTTTTCATTAACTACAGAAATGGTAAATGTTCAACACAAGCTGTTGGTATTAACACATTTGGAAAAATACCTAAGCAAATCGCAGAGTACCTTAAATTGAAAAATCCTTCAGCCTATACAGGACATTGCTTCCGCCGCTCCTCGGCAACACTACTTGCAGATTCAGGGGCAGATATTTTAGCACTAAAACGTTACGGGGGGTGGAGATCTTCGAACGTCGCAGAAGGATACATTGAGGAGTCAATCCAAAACAAAATTAAAACTGCGAATAAAATTCTAACCGGAGTTGAACATTTGGATTTCGATTTCGAAAAGGGCTGTCCGGCGGACATTGGTGAGCATTCAACCAGCAAGACGTCGGTGGCCGATGAAGTGAAGTTGTCATCAGGAGAACGCCAGCGTGCAGGCACTCAAGCTCGCCTTGAAACTTCAACCCATGATCTTTCAACCAACAAGATTTCGATGGACGAACAAATGAATTTGCTATCAGGAGAAGCAGGCAGTGAAGCTCACCGTGAATTTGCTTTTCACTTTAAGTTTGACGTTAATGTTAATTTTAACAAAAAATAAATTCTGTTAAGAATAGCAAATTCGGTTTTTATAACACTAGTGCAATAAAACTCCACTTTTTGCACGCAAAACAGTGCAAAAAGTACCAACTTTTTACACGTCCGTAGATAAAGATTTTTTTCTATTTCCGTGTTTCTCAAAAACAGATAATTATTAATTATTTTTGAAACAGTTGGAGATAGAATATCGAAATTTTGGTTCTGGGGTAATTTTGGGGTGACAAATTATCTGGTAGGAACAGAACAGGTGATTGGCAACCATAGTTGTGCGAAACAAGGGGGGCCTAGGAAAAAATGCCTCACAAGTTTTTTTTCCCCAGCTTTCTTGAATTTTTGACTTCGGATAACAATTCTCCAAACAATTCTACATAAAAAAGGTACACTTGATACTAGGCCATAGGATCAACCGTTTTAGAGAAAAACGCGATTAAAACACGTCATATGCCTATAGTAAAAATTTATAAATGTATAAAACAAGTTGGCTTGCTTCACAAATGTCTTTAGTCTGTCACTAATAACTACAACTTGATATTCTAGCTCCAACTCTGAAAAAGAAATTTATGAAATACCTGTTTTTGAGAGACACCTACCTAAGGTCTGTAGCGCCCCCTGGGGGCACTTTCGGACATATCTTCATATAAACTTTTTTACCTATTTTTAGGTATAGAATCACCCCCCGAAATATTGTGACGTTATTTCCGGACATCCTGTATATTAATGGCGTAAATCCTTCGGCGATTTTGGTGTACAGACCACAGTGGTACCAACAACTCGCAACCCAAGTATAGTCGAGTTGACTCGAGTATATTGTACTTATCTAATAAATTTGCGTAGAATAGTGATATTATGCCTCGTATTATGCTTAAAATGCAAAAGAGATAGCATAGTTATTAGATTTACCAACTTTAAAACACGTTTGTTGGTACCACCGTGATCAGAAAAAACAAGTACCTACAGCGACGTGACTATAGACACAAGCGTTTTCCGAAATTTTAGCTGGAAATGCTTGTGTCTATAATCACGTCGCTGTAGGTAGGCACTTGCCTTTTCTGATCACGATGGTACCACCGTGAACAGAAAAGGCTAGTACCTACAGCGACGTGACTTTAGACACAAGCATTTTCTGAAATTTTAGTAGCAAATGCTTGTGTGTAAAGTCACGTCACTGTACTCGTTTTTTTTTGATCACGATGGTACATACTGCTTTCGGTCTTAGTAGTTCTATTATTTTCCTTCTTATGTATGTATTTATAGTATAAACTGGAAAGAGATAGTTCTAGTTGTTGGTGTAGGTACGAAGTGGGAAAAGTGCCACTGGTACCAACACAAGAACTTACTAGATTTGCATCATTGACAAATACTTTTTTAGTGTAAAAAAGAATAAGTAATGCTATGCTTAAAGTGCAAGAGAGATAGCAAAATTTTTATATTAGATTTACCAACTCTAAAACATGTTGTTGGTACTACTGATAAAAATGGCTTCTGTCGGTCTTTTTAGTTCTATTCCTGTCCTTCTTAATGTACTTCTAGTGTAAACTTGAAAGAGATAGTTCTATTTATAGGAGTCAAAAGAGGGACAATTGCCAGTGGTACCAACACAAGAATACTTACTAGATTTTGTATCATTGACGCTTTACGAAACTTGTCATTCTTACATTGTTTGATAAGGTGCATCTAATGACATTGTCAAGACCGTGTCTGTATCTCTTATGGCTTAGGATTTACCAATACATGCATCATGAAAAATTTACCACCCTGTATGTTATGAAAATTGCACCCTCTGATTTCCGCACTTCTATTCTTGTCTCTCTTATGTGCCTACTAGATTTGAACCTCTTTTTTCTATATAAAGAAAAAGAATAATGATACTTAAATTGCAAGTGTAATAAACTAAAATTAATTTAAAATATTATTGGGTGATGTTGGTGATATCAATTAAATAGCTCTTCTTAGGGGTAGTTTATTTATCACAGAGTTCATCTGTCTTGTATAATTAGTTCTTCTTACATCTACTCTTATAATTACGATTAGCTTGATTGCTTACTAAATACTTAATGAATCTACCTAGCTATTGACCTATATCTAATAAACACATTCAGTCATCAACATTCTTGTTGACTCGCTCATATTGTAATATTTTATTAATTCTAAATCTTAATCGTTACATCACACAAGGGAGAGAGTAAAATTGTCACGTTTGTTGGTACTACCTAGGAGCAATTGTCTTACACCTTGCGATTTCCTGTAAAATTAAGTACATCAATGTACTTTGTCTCCTTTTGAAGTCAAAAAATCGCATTTTCAGTTACTTATAGGACTTGAACTTTTACATGACAGAAATAAGTCCTCAGCGAATAATCTCTTTCCTTTTTGCCGTTTCAGGTACGATACACAGACGCTTACTACCGGGCGCTGCTGGCGCGCCCCCCAGACTTCAGCCCCGGCATCCTCCACCCCGGCCAAGCCGGCCTCGGCCTTCACCCTCGCGCATCCCGCCACCCAGGCACCCTCGGCCACCAAGATCGCTCCAGTTCGGCCCCCAACGTCTGCCTCAACAGCGTCAAGGGCTCCGCAGACGACTGCCCCAAATCCCTCCCCCTCAACCGCGGTGGCATCGGCGACAGCGACACCCTCCCCCACTGCAGAAGCACCCAATCATCCCCCACGGGCTCCCTCCAACCCCGAAGACAACGGGCCCGTTCAGCGGACGAAAGCAAACCCCTCCTGGCCCCCCGCGAGAGCATCGAAGACTGGGAAATCCCCGCTGAGCAGATCCTCGTGGGACCACGGGTCGGTTCGGGCTCCTTCGGGACGGTGTACAAGGCCCACTGGCACGGACCCGTCGCCGTAAAGACCCTGAACGTGCAGATACCGACACTCGCGCAGCTGCAAGCCTTCAAGAACGAGGTGGCGGTGCTGCGCAAGACCCGACACGTCAACATTTTGTTGTTCATGGGGTGCGTTAGTCAGCCTCAGTTGGCAATCGTGACGCAATGGTGCGAGGGTTCCAGTCTGTACAAACACATCCACGTGGCCGAGACGAAATTTCCAGTGTTCACTTTGATCGAAATCGGGCGTCAGACGGCCCAAGGCATGGATTACCTCCACGCCAAAAACATAATCCATCGCGATCTCAAGTCGAACAACATTTTTCTGCACGACGATTTGACAGTTAAGATCGGAGACTTCGGATTGGCTACGGCGAAAACGCGTTGGTCGGGCTCGCAGCAGTTCCACCAACCCACGGGCTCCATCCTCTGGATGGCGCCCGAGGTCATCCGCATGCAAGTCGACAATCCGTACAGTTTCCAATCCGACGTGTACGCTTTCGGCATAGTCATGTTCGAAATGTTGGCAGGGCAACTGCCTTACTCGACCATCAACAACAAAGATCAGATCTTGTTCCTGGTGGGCACTGGGCATCTCAAACCCGACCTCACCCATCTCCGTTCGGACACTCCTAAAGCTTTAAGACGACTTACCGAAGACTGCATTAAGTATAAAAGAGACGATAGGCCTTTGTTTAGACAAATCCACGCATCACTGGAAGGACTGTTGAGAAACCACCCCAAGATCAACAGGTCCGCCTCCGAACCCAACATGAACCGCACGCAGTTGCAATCGGACGATTTCATCTACACGTGCGCGAGCCCCAAGACGCCTGTGGCGTTCGGGGGGCCCGGGCCCAGCAATTTTCTGTTCTATTCCTCGGCGACTGGGAATATCTAAAGACGTGTCAATGCTGTTTCTCCAGTTTGTAGGCTCCTTTTTATTCACCAACTCGTGATGACTGGTTGTGATTGCGTGTGTGCATACTACATAGAAACACTACTGGTAGAAGTTGATTTAAGTTATTGTCAAATGTATATTTAAATTATGCAAATATTGTTTTGTTTTCGTATTAAATAAATTCCTAAAAAATCTATTATTGCTTGCCCCACGTTGGGCGCCAGTTTATAATGGAAGCTTCCTTGAGTTAGAGTTGCATAATTTAGGACTAATCTGACTAATTCTGATAACACCATTGGACTCAGACGCTCCTTTCTCACTAGTATCAGCCATAACCTCACCATCGATTTGTTGAATCCTCCTTTAAGGATAAGGATGTATTGGAGGTAAGCAAAAATGGTACCAGGTTAATGAAAATTTCACAGACTACTCTTATCATTGTTCTAAAGCCCTCGTTTAAATTTGGAATTAATTCAGTAGCCCGTTTAAAAGTTTCAATGCAAGAAAATTTAACATGCGATCTTATGGAAACTTACCACAATTTCGATTATATTGGCAAAAAAAGTTTAAAAAAAATGGTACCATTGCTTTGTTAATTTTTATGTGCATAGAATGAACAGTGAGGAACAATTTGACATGATTTTCATCAAAGGTTACTGAACTCGTTCTCGAGGTATTAATTTATTAGTCAAAAAATGTAACGTTTTCTAATTATTCATTGCGAAAACGTGGCATCTCTGTCTTGAGAAAACCATAGTAACGATATTTAACTATGCAGTAAATTCAAATGATTTTTTACATTAACGTGACAGTAGTCGACAGAATGGCCAACTTAAAAGAAGTTACAGTGTTGCCAGGTTTCTTCATGATTTCTGAATCACGGGCTTTTATCTAATTTTAATAGGACTATATTGTTTATAAATCTCATTATTACTGTGTTTACTTACTATTTTAATATATCTGCACATTTTAACCGCTTAACAGTAATCGTTCATTTTACTGTCACTCGAAAAATTTAGTCAGGAACGCTGTAAAAGTTGAATGGCACGCGGAGATACTGATACATGCTTGCAAAATTTACGTATGACTAATTTTAAACATGGTAAGGTGAATAAGCAAAATAAAGTTACATGTTTCGGCCGGTTAAATCATCAGGTGAAATGTATTTCTAAACTATTTTTTCGCATTGGGCATGTTTCAAAAGTGAGGTCATATGTTATGAAGATTTCAGTTTAAACGGGAGTAATTTTAAATTGACAAGTTTGTTATAACAGTCCAAGCACAAACCACAAGTACTCCATAAATTGAGGTTTTTTACTCGAAATTTCAAAAGTAGTTTATTAGGTAGGTACATACCTAATATAAATAACATACGTCAGTTAAAAAACATTCAACCGGCGACAACGTGTGTCGGTTTTTATTCAATCGGTCAAGTTGTCACTCCCACGCTTCCGCAGCCGAAGCACACGTTCGCCATGATGTGCACATTGTTAACTTATTTACGTTTATTAAAATAATCTCTGCCTGCATTACAGACAATTCTTTTTATACAGGGATGAAGCAAAAACTTTATATTTTAGAGTATAATTAGCATTTTACTGTTAAAGGATATCATTTTGCTCACCGAAAAAAACACTTATTTTGTTATGTAAACCTCGATTTATAAGTTCATACCTATACAGGATGGTTCCTTTCGCTGCTCACTATTGGCATCTCCTAAAGGATAAGAGTTACGGAGTCGGTTAAATTAGAAAAAAGTAATGCCATTCTGAAAAATCTGAGAATTGAAATTAAAATTAATAGCTCCCTAACGATTGATGCTGTTTAAATGAAACTTGGCACTTTTATATTTTTGACAACTCTGTCAATCAAATGGCATCGACAGAAATTTTCTAGGCCTTCTAGATTTTGAGCAATGGCGATTAACTTTTCATTTTCTTATGGCTGCCATGTTGAATTTTGGCACCATCCAATATACAATAAAATTAAGGCTTTTCAAAAATCTAACTAGGAAGAACTTTTTTGAAAAAACATGTTGACAGACGATTTCAAAGTCTATTTTACTGAATTTACATACAGTACTAAACGCCAAAAGGGATTAAAAAAGTTGGTGTACTGTTTTATAATGTACTTTATTTCAAAAAGTTTTATACTTGCTGATTTTATAAATTAATCATGCTTTCAGAATTTTGACGATTTTTTGAAAAAATTTACATTTTTGAAAAGCTATTTTTTTTCTGTATCCCATGGTGTCAAAATTCAATACGGCGGCCATAAGAGGATCAAAAGTTAACTGTCATTGCTCTAAATCTAGAAGGCAAAATTAGGGGAACGAATTTATTTTGGCGAAAAAATCAGAAAATGTACGAAATTTAGCACTGCAAATATTATTATTAACTACCTACAAAGATTTTCAGTTTTAGCCCTTAACGTTCATCCCTTGTTGGACCACGCTTGAATTTTTCTTCAAAGGACCCTATACAATAAGGCAACCGCTTGGGCCAATCTTTACCAAATTTTAGATTGTGGTAAACGAGGGACAGATGAATGTTTTATCGAGAAATGAAAGTTCAGTATCTTTTAGTTTCTGAGAAAAAAATTCGTGAAAATTGCATTTTCGAGGCCTAAACATGTTTAGAGCCACATTAAAAATATGACCGCCTGGAAGAATTTCTATATTTTTGTATTTAATGTAAGTACACTCTATTATACCTCCACACCAGAAATCAAAGTTCAGTATCGTCTAGATCAATTTTTTTTCTGGGGCACTATCATATATAGGGTCCTTTGTACTTCATCCTTGTAAATTACCACCTGAATTCCACCATAATACCTTTAATAAAGATTTTGCTATGCTTTATTTCGTGTTTCTACATGTTGAGGGTCCTAAAATTCACTTCCCCCTTCTCGAAGATGTAATGTATGCGACCTCAGAGTTTCACAGCTTATATTGTTTCCTGTGCCAAGTTACAGGGTTTGATGAACGTTTCCAACCCCTAAACTCTAACCTCCCATTTCAGCAGCCCCACATGCTCTAAAGAAAATTGTGTTTTCAATTTCACCACCCGATTCCAATTCGTTGAAAAATTTCGGCTATTTGGTTTTCAACCTCTCATGCTGTACAGAGGTGATTTTATTCCTATGGTGTCATACAGGATTAGTCAAATGTATGGAAACAGCCGATTATTTCCCAAAATAATCTCTTTATCAAAAAATTGTTCAAATAAGAGTTGAATAGGTAGGTTTTGTCACGTCAACGCTTGTATTTGCACAATATCATTGAACAATAAACCAGTAAAGGAATAAATTAATTTAATAACAATTAAATTACATTAAAACAGTAACAAAACATTTAAAATCAGTTCTTTTTTCCATTAATTTTACTAATCTTACCTCTCGATATATTGTCAAAAAATAACAACCCTGCCGCCCTTTCTATGCTTTCCGGGGGCACCTACCAGAGAAAATTTTAAATTTAATTAGAAAAGTAGGTACCTGAAAGCCCTACCTGAAAGCTCGTCAATGGAGTATTATCATCGATCACTTGATTCGGCATCACATAAGACTCCATTTCCAACCGTCCATCATTAGTCTCCCCCACAACCACTTTAAAAAAATGCGTCGGAACTGCCACATGACTACCCCCAATCACCTCGTACTTCACGTAATTCTTTCCGTCAGCTTCTCTCCTACATCTCGACTTTAAAAAAATTCCACTCAAAAACAACTCACCTCGGTAAATACAAAGGCCCCGTACAACAATAAACATTCTTGTAAATCCTCGTCAGTTTCCTCACGTACCTATAATAATAATAATAATAATAATGCCATTTAATTCTTTAGATATACAGGATGCTCCAATGAAAAGTATCCACCCCAAATATTTCGTAAACCAAATAAAATATGAAAATTCGCTCGGACAGGTCGATTTTTATTTAGAGGGGGGACACTTAAATTAATGCTTGGCGAAATTTACAAACTCACTCCCTAACCTCCACCTACCCCCACTTCAAAATTTTAAATGGCAACTTATGATACATCATTTGAAAGCTAATTTCATTGCCAATCTAACGTTGCAACAATTTTTGATATTTGTTCAACTCTAGCGCCCTCTATGGTTAAATTCTAAATTACATTAGGACCCTTTGTGATACATAATTTGAAAGGGTTTGAAATTATCTGTAAACTGATGCAAGAATTTTTGAAATTCACCCACTCGTTCAAAAGTTACATTGAAAGACATGAGCTGGTTCTGGGCCTAGGAATCCTTCAAGATTATGCTGTAACTTTTGAACGAATGGATAGATTCAAAAAATTCTTTCATTAGTTTACAGATAATTTCAATCCCTTTCAACTGATGTATCACAAAGGGCCCTAACGTAATTTAAGATTTGACCAAAGAGGGCGCTAGGGTTCTACAAATATAAAAAATTGTTACAGCATTATATTGGCAATGAAATTAGCTTTCAAATAATGTATCACATGGGGGTTGCCATTTAAAATTTTGAAGTGAGGGTAGATGGGGGTAAGGGGTGAGTTTTGAAATTTCGCCAAGCATGGATTTAAGTGTCTCCCTCCATATAAAAATCGAACTGTCCGAGCGAATTTTCATATTTTATTTGATTTACGAAATATTTGGAGTGGATACTTTTCATTGGATCACCCTGTATACAGAATATACACGGTGCATACATCATGAATTCGTCAAAAAGATTGAAAATACCTCTCCAGCCGATTCCACGAATCCCTGTTGAACCCCACCCCCACTTGCGGGGCCATATTCGACAGGTAAAAAGTCTGCTCCACCGCTTTCTGACTGCATTTGTGATTCCCAGCCGCAGCCAAGTGCCCCCGATCAAAGCCGCTCTTGTAATAATCCGTATTAAGGGACCTGAAAAAAGGGTGGATGCTTTCATCCGGCTTGAACTCGCAGAGTGCTCGATCCACTTCCTTGTTCGGTTTGACACTTTCGGGGGTGATGTGCTCGAACACCCAGTGGGCCACTCGGTTTCTCTTGTCGTAACTCAGCACGTAGTTGTCGAAGGACCTGATATTGTCGAGGCCAGGAAAACCGTATTTCATTATTTGGGATATTCTGGAGACGTTCGTTTCGGGGGGTGAGGGGGTGATTGCTGTGGCTGCTGAAACTGTCCCGAAGAGAGGGAGGCCGGGGGGAGCGAATTTTTGGGGTGAGTTGCGGGTACGTTCGAAATAACTTCCAGCGAGGAAACCTCCGAGGCTTAATGAGCTGAACAAGGCTAAATTCGCGATTTTATGATGAGACATGTTGAAAATTGGGTTAAAAAGGTGATTTTGAGGTTATGCAAACGTCAACTGTCAATTGCTGCCATTTAAGCGTCAAGTGGCTGCCATTTAAACGTCAACTGTCACTGGCTGACATTTAAACGTCAAAGAATGAAAAATGTCATTTCAAACATAACCTCAATTTACAAATATTATCAAAAAAACAGATTTTAACGATAATGATAAGAACTAGTGACGTAATAAACACTAATTTGCTCGAAAATGGCTGGAAACTTAGTGGGAAAAATAGCTTTTATAACAGGTAATTATTTTTTTTTTAATTTTGTTAAAAGAAATCCTCAGGGGCCGGATCTGGGATTGGAAGGGCAACCTGTAAGATCCTGGCCCGAGAAGGAGCCTCAATCATAGCAGTCGATAAAAACGTCGACAATGTTGAAGCAACAATTAAAGAAATCCCGAAGAATTCTAATCAAATCCACTCGTCCTTCGGCTTGGACGTTGCCAATCAAAGAAACATCAAAGACACCCTTTCCCAAATCATCAACCAATACAAGACTCCTCCTTCGATCATCGTAAATTCAGCTGGAGTAACAAGAGACAATTTTCTTTTAAAACTCTCGGAAGATGACTTCGATGAAGTGATTTCCATTAACTTGAAGGTACCTAATTATCCAATTTTTGTTTAAATTAGAGTGAAATTTTAAGGGCACGTTTAGTGTTATTCAAATCTTTTCCAATGCAATCGTTGAGAATGAAATAAAGGGGGCTTCCATTATCAATATTGCCAGTATTGTAGGGAAGTACGGTAATATGGGGCAAAGCAACTACAGTGCCAGTAAAGCGGGAGTGGAGGCTTTGACCAAAACAGCGGCTAAAGAATTTGGCAAGTTTGGGATTAGGGTGAATTGTATATTGCCCGGTTTTATTAAAACACCCATGACGGATGCCATTCCGGATAAACTTAAGGAGAAGGTTTTAGGGGCTATCCCTATGGGGAGGATGGGTCATCCGGAAGGTAATATTCTGGAGGAAAAATTAATTTTAAAGTAGTAATTATTGCAGAGGTGGCCGAGGTGATAGCCTTCTTGGCTTCAGATAAGAGTTCGTACGTTCATGGGGCTTCCATTGATATTACTGGTGGTTTTTAGAGGCTTTTTACGTATTTTTGAGACTTTAAATAAAGTTTTCACTGATAAAGGGTTTAATTTTAATTAAAGCACCCAAAAAATTAGAAATAAACAAATTAATTTAATAATAATTAAAATTCATTAAAATAGTAACAAAACATTAAATTAGTTCTTTTTTCCATTAATTTTTGAGGTGAGTTGCGAGAACGTTCGAAATAACTTCCGGCGAGGAAACCTCCGAGGTTTAATGAGCTGAACAAGGCTAAATTCGCGATTTTATGATGAGACATGTTAAAAATTCGGTTAAAAAGGTGATTTTGAGGTTATGCAAACGTCAACTGTCATTAGCTGCCATATAAACGTCAACTGTCACTGGCTGACATTTAAACGTCAAAGATGAGAAATGTCATGTCATTACAAACATAACCTCAATTTGCAAGTCAACAAGTATCGAAGATAACAGATTTTAACGATAATGAAAAGAACAAGTCACGTAATAACCACTAATTTGCTCGAAAATGGCTGGAAACTTAGTGGGAAAAATCGCTTTTATAACAGGTACTTAATTTTTGTATAAATTTTATTAATATAAATCTTTAGGGGCCGGATCTGGGATTGGAAGGGCAACCTGTAAGATCCTGGCCCGGGAAGGAGCCTCAATCATAGCAGTCGGTCAAAACATCGACAAAGTTGAAGCAACAATTAAAGAAATTCCGAAGAATTCTAATCAAATCCACTCTTCCTTCAGCGTGAACATTGCCAATCAAAAAAGCATCAAAGACACCCTTTCCCAAATCATCAACCAATACAAGACTCCTCCTTCGATCATCGTGAATTCAGCTGGAGTAAAAAGAGACAATTTTCTTTTAAAACTGTCCGAAGATGACTTCGATGAAGTGATTTCCACTAACTTGAAGGTAATTGTCCAATTTTTTTTTAAATTAGAGTAAAATTTTAAGGGTACGTTCAATGTTCTTCAAATTTTTACCAATGCAATTGTCGAGAATGAAATAAAGGGGGCTTCCATTATCACTGTCGGCAGTATTGGTGGGAAGCACTGTCTTATGGGGCAAGGTAACTACAGTGCCAGCAAAGCAGGAGTGGAGGCTTTGACCAAAACAGCGGCTAAAGAATTCGGCAAGTTTGGGATTAGGGTGAATTGTATATTGCCCGGTTTTACTAAAACACCCATGACGGATGGCGTTCCGGATAAAGTTAAGGAGAAGATTTTCGCGGGTATTCCTTTGGGGAGGATAGGTCTTCCGGAAGGTAATATCCTGGAGGAAAAATTTATTTTAAAGTAGTAATTATTGCAGATGTGGCTGAGGTGATAGCCTTCTTGGCTTCAGATAAGAGTTCATATGTTCATGGGGCTTCCATTGATGTTACTGGTGGTTATTAGAGACTTTTTACATATTTTTGAAGTTTTAAATAAAGTTTTCACTGATAAAGCGTTTAAGTTTAATTAAAGTACCAAAAAAATGACATCTGTCAACTTAAGGTACCTACCGCCGAGGGGTCGATTACTGTGAATTTTTTGAAAATGAAAAATAAAATGATGAAATTAGGTGTTTTCCTTTTGCACATTTATCTCAGAAGCCTGACTTAATCTCGGCAATCTGATTGGTCAAAATTCAAATAGACCAATCGAATTGGTGAGATTAAGTCAGACTTCACAGATAAATGTGATTAGATGTTTATTCATAAATGGTCTGATTGGAGAAATATATTTTGAGCCTTTAAATGCCGTTGCGTGACGTCACTCAACAAATAGGTCCATTAAAAAGTAGTGTTGAAACATGTGGGTTGTACCTACTTTTTATTACTAAAAATATTAATTCTTCTAAATTTTTAAACTGGACCAAAGTTAGAATATATCTTTCATATTTTATGAAATATTTCGTGAAATATTTCAAGAAAATAAGTTTCATGAAATTTTTACAACAGTACCCCTGATATCCCCGAAATTCCCCCGGACATTCTTCCTAAGTTGTACACCTGACATCTCCAGCGGTTTGCCCCCCAAATATTCATTAAAGTACAGTCGGGGACTTTGAAAATGCCCACCCCACGGCGACGAATCACTTGGTCGACTGGTGCTGCCACGCGGCTAATGTGTGCTAACCTGTCAGGCAAACGTCGATCAAACCGCAACGATGCAGTCGACCAAATGAATCGTCGCCGTGGGGTGGGCTGTTTCATTGTCCCCGACTGTACCAGCATAATGACGTCTGTCAACTTGATATAGCTGAGAGGTCGACTGCTGTGAATCTTTTGGCAATCTTCGTGCAAAACACTCCTTCACTGAATTTGGCGCTACGACTAAGAAAAATTGACAGCTGTCAACTGGAAGATGAAAATGCTCTTGATCATAACTTAAGTATAGAGACGTTTGTGAGGTTAGTAGAACTGAATTGTCGGATTTTCTCAGATTTTCTTTGGCAGCGCAGGCGAGGGGTTAACCACTAAAAATCTGGAGAAGTCAAAGCACGGGATGTATGTTAACTGAAAGCTAGTAAGCGCGTTCCTTTTAGAAGAATTCTAAGTAAAATCTGAGTTAAACTTAGCCGCCTGACTTGTTGCCGCGTTCCTTTTACACACTTCTAACTTAGTATTATCTTAGTATCTTACCTCCCCCTTCACCCTTCATAAGTAACCTTCGCAGCTACCTTGAATACAAGTAAGATGGCTAAGTTGAACTTGTGAGGTTATGCAAGGTTATGTACGTAGTTTGACGGTCTCAAAAGACTACAAAAACGCCATTGTTGGAAATATGTGACTTGCCTCTTCTATAATTACATTCAAATTGACGATAGTTTGCATTCTCAAGCAGGTTTGAGGAGGGCTAGATGCTGTTTGAGTTGAGGGTAGGTTTCGCGTAAGCTCAGTATCATGTCAGTATAAACTAAGAAATACGTTCCATTTATTTCGCGCGGCAACTCAGATTAAATCAAGACAATTTCCTTCCTAGGTTAGGCCACGGTTAGATTAGAAAACTTGCTTAGTTGTAAAAGGAACGTGCTTAGTAATTAATTCGTAGAATTTATCATACTTTAAGTGAGTAATCTTTTGAATAGAAATTACATCTCTGTCAATTTGGAGATATTCTGAAGTTTTTGAAAATCTTTATAATAACCCTCTTTTCCTGCATTTGACGCTATGGCGTAGAAAATTTGTCAGTTGTTAACTGACAGAAAAGCGCGTGAAATTTTGCAAAATTGGAACTTAAGGGGTTGAAAAATTGCGAAGGGGGTTAAGTGAACTCATTATAAGCTTCTTAGAATTACAGAAAATGACCCAATTGTGGAAATGTTGGTTCTGTTGGGGGTCAAATATCGTAAAGGGGGTTGCAAAACTGAAGAGAGTAAAGACTTTATACAATTGAATTTAGGGACGTGCCCAGGCAGCACGGAATATTTAGTAAATATTTACCTTATATAAGGGTAGTATTCTAATGTTTTCTAATATTTAAAAGATTTGAAAAATATTTGGTATATATGACGAAAATGATATTTGTTCTATAACATTATACAAATAACATTTTTTTATAAAAAATCCAATATTTGTTACATAATATGTTATCTTTACCAGAAATATATTATGTATATGTTTTATATTGCGAATTAAAAGTAAATATGTTTCAAGCAATTTATTGATTAAATATGTTTTCCTTTCATAATTTCTATTTATAAGATTTGTAAAATTATATTTTATGAAAAAAATTTGAATAATTGCTGTACAAGATGTATCCTTTATATGGAATATATTGCAAATATCGGATTAAAGACATATTTGCTGTCATATATTTATTCAATATAGGGTTTATGTTTAGGCAAATCTAAAATTACTAAATTTTTGTTTTTCCTTTTTTTACGAAATATGCAAATCGCAGATTTGTACCTAATAATTATCGTTTAGGTAGAAAGTTCCCGGTACCTAGTAAAAACCTTTTTCAATTCAAACATCTCCACGGAGTGCTTCTGCGCCTGCGCCACCAGATGAGGAGCTGATGGCATCATGGCGGATTGGCGGCTGTTGTGCACGTTTTGTGATTTGGTGTACTTCCACATATTAATTTTACTGTTCATACCGTTCTGATTACTTTTATCCTTGTGCATCTGCCAAATGTGAGAAGTCAACTTAACCTTGTGCTTTGAGGTGAGCTGCTAATGTTAATTTTTAACTGTTTGCAAATTTTGTAGGTTAGGTTAACATTTCCAAGGATATTTGTTCGAGTGGGCCTTAAATGATGCATTCCAGCATACATCTCTTTTGGTAGAAACACATTAAATTATTGTTTAATGTTGATTTTCAGGAACGCACTGTTCATCAACCTACAGTGCGTTCGCGAGACTTAGTACCCTGTTATAATACACCTACGTTTTGAAAGCCATCTCTCTCCAGCGTTGTTGCACGTAGACCGAGAAAGTTTGAGCGTAACGCCCTGATCGTGTCGTGCGCTATGTCTCACTCCGACTCGTTTATCTGAGGAAGAAAGTAAACTGAACGTTCGACGTTCGTTGAAGCGTCACTGAGGACCGGTTGATCTCTCCAC
Source organism: Pycnomerus fuliginosus (assembly GCA_963924575.1). Lineage (NCBI taxonomy): Eukaryota > Metazoa > Arthropoda > Insecta > Coleoptera > Zopheridae > Pycnomerus > Pycnomerus fuliginosus. The sequence continues at coordinate 7,569,065 of OZ004624.1, read as the reverse complement.
CACACAATGTACGTCGACGGTTGATTTTTGTACGCGCTCTTACTGGCTTCGCTAACATTGGTGGAAATACCAAGCATCGCTTATTACAGACGTCGGTCACATCGTTGATAACTGCAGCCTCTAGCTCATGGGGCTAAGTCTCGCGAACGCACTGCACGACATTTTAGTACCTAGAAGAACTCCGTGATTTCACTCCCCTAGAGTGCGAGTCCAGAAGAGCGTTTATTTTCCGATTTTCTGTACAGGTATGCGTATACCTACCTAGCTACACCTTTGGTAAGAAGATTTCAGTTAAATTATTGATTTAAAATGTTTGTTTTTAGGACCAATTATAACTGCTGGGAAGTGCTGAATGTCAGGCGTTTCACAAGAAACGCATTTGAAGTGGGCTGTGGGGCTATGGCAAAGGACGTCCTTTGCCATAGCCCACAGCCCACTACAAATGAGTTTTTTCTGAAACACAGGATATTGTTTTATGTAGATTTTTTGATAATAAATAAATATTCCGTAAACATCTGCTGCCTATATTTCATTAGCAATATTACCATCATATTCGCAAACAATATTTGAAATATATTCATAATATACATTTGGCATATATATAAAAATCTGTCGTTTTGGATATTATTTAAATATCTTCTAAAATATGTTTTAAAAATATTTCAATGCTGCCTGGGTGAGATGAATATCATCATAAATAAATTTTCAAGGTTCAAGAAAAAATAAAGTAGCTACTTTAGATTTGATTTTCTGGTAAAAACCTATTTTCGTAATTCCTTTCTGAACCCATCTTCGAGTATATACGAATATGAAACTTTGAGGAATATCACTATCTACATCTTTAGCAGATAAGATAAGATCAATATTCAACATTTCGACATATTCCAACAAATAGATAGTGAAAAATTCGCTCATTGAATGTAGTTTTTAGACGAAGATCAGCTCAAAGAGGCCTCAAGCGAACTTTATGTGAGTATTTTTTTTAAATTTCACTCTAACAAAGTAATCGATAGCAAATCTTCTAACCACCTATAAGTAGTTTCTATTTTAATTAATTTTAGGCGTGATGATTAAATATAGGTAGAGGTTAGATAAGCTTTAGTGTAAAGAAAATATTTTCGTGGTTTGCGGGATTATTCCTTGTCTTCTTCTTAAAACGGGATAATTAAGAGCTTAAATAACTAAAAAAAGGGACTGTAAACGATGAATTTGTTTTGGCTGTTGTGATGACTCATTTCTGATGATGACAATATCAATTACGTACCTACATAAAGATTTATTACGGCTAACTTTGTTTTAGACTTTTCACGAACCAGAAACAATCAAAGAGGGTCCAGGAGTCCCCCGAAACATGAACGAAAATCTGGAGGTAACGTAAACCTGAATTAATTCAGTAATGTCAAATTCTTCCGCAGACGTTTCGTGTTAGACCAGGAACACGGAGCCAGGGAGCTGAATTTGAGGATAAACAGTTAGCTCTCTGGTCCCTCTTACTGGCACAGAACGCAGCAGTTCTTGACTTCCAAATGTCCTTGAATGATCCAGCGTATGGAAATTTCGACGACATTGTGATAAAAGTTGAAAAAAATGGTTTAAGAGAAACGGTAGCAATACAGTTGAAACACAGTCAGAATGGAAGAGCGGTGCCTAAAGACAGTTTCTTGGCCAATACAGGCGATTTTAGTCTTCTTAAATATTTCAAAGCAACAGAAAAAGATAATATTCCAGAAGAGGTTTACCTTGCTTTGTTTACAAATAAAGGGGGCAACGTCTCCTATAATCAAGAACTGATGGGATATATAGAAATTGATGGAAATTATGCAGGGTTAGAAATGTTTAATCCTGACCAGGAAGCTTTACCGTGGGTAATAAAATTTATGAACTCAAACCCTCGCGGCCAGATTAATCAATTCAGACTTGTTCGTCCTCAGGAAGGACTGGAGCGTTTTAGAAATTTCTTAAATAGACTTTATTTTTATTCTTCTCAAGACGATGTGGAAGCGGTTCACATAAAATTGCAAGAACAGTTTTTAAATGAAGCCACATCCTTGCCCTTCGGAAAATTTATCGAAAACTGGGGTAAAGCTGAAAGCAAATTTAAGCTAAATAAGGAAACTATCATTCCCAAGTTTTTGGAATGCCTACTTCTGCCTTATTCTGTAACATCGTGTGGCCATATTCTTGAACAACCCACTTCATTCTACCAGTTGTTTTCAAGCTTCCACTTTACCTTGCTTAAACAACCTAGGGCTGAGCTCCAAGTCTATGACTGGAATTTTTTACAAAGAAAGAGAGTTGAAATTCATTGGCAATGGGTAAAACAGTTCGGATTATCAAAAGACAACGACGTCGATGCTCTCAATTTACTTTGGCATTCACGTCAATTGCCTAAGATTATTGATGTATCGAAGTGCCCAAGGGAAGTACTTAGAAAAGCAGTAATCTTAAATACTGATGCATCTTGTCAAAGACATTTTGTCCTCGTTGGTAGTTTTGAAGACGAAGCGTATTTTAGAAACCAAAGAATATTACGAGATTTATCTGATTTAACCGCAGAAGAATTACACTATCATTTTGGTCAATGCAGGTTAAATATACGGGGAGAAGAACATTTTCTATTGGACTTGATAAATGATGACGAAGAATTGGCAAAACTTTTTCACACTGAAGACATTGCTAGTTTGCTGTTGGGAGAAACTCCAGTTCTTCTAGAGGAAATAGACCTTTCAACTCCATACCTCAGCAGGCAACTATTAACAAATGATGGTGTTGTTCTCGATTCAGAAATTTTTGACACATTCCCACGAGCAGGTCATAATAAGATCAATTTGCTGTCAGCTAATCCTGGTATGGGCAAAACTGTATTAATGGATTTTATAAGAAAGACTTGTCCTAGAGCATTGTGGCCCATTCTAGTTAACGTAAGAGAATACGTGAACATATTAGAAAGTACTGACAGTAAGGATATTTTAAACGAAATCATTGAGGAGAAATTCGCTGCAAACCAATTAACAGTACGAATTGTCAAACTAATGAAGCGTCGAGGAAAAATTGTGCTTTTATGGGACGGCTTAAACGAGATCCCACAAGAATCACTTGATATGGTCCTAGAGAAGATTGAGAATTTGTCCATGTTTGGTCAGTGGGTTGCCTCAAGAAGCCATCTAAAAAAATACCTGGAAGAGAAATTACAAGTAAATGCCTTAAATCTAGCACCACTTCTATTACGCGATCAAATATTTTATATCAAAACTCGCTTGAAGTGCGACGAGAGAATTGCAGAAGAAATTGCTGAGCAATTGGGGGATTCACCACATTTTGGTATTCTAGAAAGTCCACTTGAGCTTTATGTGCTTACAAAATTGTACGAAGACAAGGGAGGTTCGTTTACTTCACTGACTGATATTTATAATGCATTCGTGACCACCAAACTAGACATTTTTGACAATACTATTTTCGAAGTTAGTGAAAGGCCTTTGGCGACTGACGAGTTAAGAAAACAGCGCTTGAAGTATTTAGAAGACTACCAGTTGATGGCGATCACGAGTTGTCTTGATGTTCAGCTTGCGAGGAAATTCCACAGTAAACCCATTGAAGACATGCATTTATGGCAGGAGATTAACGCAAAAGCCGACAGTAGAGGTCTCATCAAAAATTTAGGACGAGAAGAACCCACCACTGAATTTATCCACCCTGGTTATGCACATTTTCTCTGTGCTCTATATTTAAAGGACCGTATCGTGAAGAAAAACATGGACGAAAATGGTTTTGCTGAATTTTTATCTGAAAACAAATATCACACGATTAAATACCTGTTGGACATGTTGCTAGCAGAGGGCAGTAAATCTCATTTAGCTGTCCTATATGGAAAACTTGACATGATTGAAGAAACGAATTTTTTGCCGAAGGATTTAGTTGGAAGAACACCGCCAGATGTTGCTTTCATTTACGACAACAGCAACAAATACGATCACGACGAAATGGAATCACAAAGTGACGCTTTAGTACTGTACAATTCACGAGAACACGACTCGTCGATTGTTTTATCCCAAAATTGCAAGCGATCTACAATTTTTGAACGCTGCAAAAAGCAGAAAACCCTTTATCCTCTGGAGGTTTGGTTGAGGGTCGATAACAGTGAAGCAAATCAAAACGCAATTCTAGATTGGGATATATTTAAGCAACATCCAAAACCTTTTATTTGCTGTTGCATTCGCAACAATTTTGAAAAATTGTTTCAAATGTTGAAACCAGACATGCTGAAGAGGTGTTTACTGATTAATATCGATGGACAAACAACTACCTTGTTACATTATGCAGCGATGTACGGTATTGGAGATGCAATAATAACGAGACTGCTGGCCAACAGCAGCGATTTGAATTTGGCTAATAGCTTTCCAAGCAAGCCTTTACATCGAGCTGCTGAAAGAGGACATTTATACTACACCGAATTGTTGTTGAATTCAGAGATAGTAAATGAACATGAACGTGATGGAAACACCCCTTTAATACTTGCATCTAAAGGAGGACACGTACAAGTAGCGACATTTTTGCTTCAAGAAGGTGCTGACGTGAACGCTGCTAATAAAGCAGAACATACTTCGCTGATGTTAGCTTCGTTGAATGGACACGTAGAAACAGTTTCGCTTCTGGTTGAAACTGGAGTAAAACTCAACGTTCGAGACAAAGAAGGAAGGACAGCACTGATGCTGGGATCCAAAGGTTCGCACATCTCTGTGGTTGAGATTTTAATCAAAAGAAATGCTGACGTCAATGTTCAAGACAACGAAGGAAACTCTGCTTTGCTTTTAGCAAGTAAACCACATTTAATGCAATATTTAGTCGCTGCTGGAGCAAATGTGAACAATGCAAATAATAAAGGACAGACGTCTTTACATTTAGGTGTTGAATCTGGAAGCATAGAGATTGTTAAATATTTAGTTTCCAACAGGGCTGTTATCAATGTTAAAGATTCAGAAGGAATGACTCCATTAATGTTGGCTGCTGTGGAAGGAAATACGGATATAATTGAAGATTTAGTAAAAGCAAAGGCTGAAGTAAATTTTCAAGACAAGCGAGGAAGGACAGCGTTAATACTGGCAGTCACGAAAGGCTACAACAGTATAGTTCAAATGTTGATTGAGGCAAATGCAGAAGTCGATCTAAAAGATGAAAGTGAAAATACAGCGTTATCGTTGGCTTATAAGGCAGGATCCAATGAAATTTTGAAGCTTTTGCTAGGAAATGGAACCGATAGCACAATCAGTACACTACTTTCTGCAAAGGAGGGAAATCTGGATGAACTCAAAGTTTTGGTTGAAGACGGGGCGAATGTCAATGTACAAGACAAAGACGGAAACACGCCGTTAATATTAGCTTTAAAGGGGTATAATATTTCAAGTGATGTTGATGCATCAAGATCGGTTTACCTAGACATGGTAGAATATTTACTTCAAAATGGAGCTGAAGTTAACGTTCGAGGCGAAGAAGGGAATTCCCCTCTTATTTGGGCAACTAGAAGTGAGAATGTAGATTTAGTGCACCGTTTAGTAGAAAAACGAGCCGATGTTAATGTTCATAATGACCAAGACGAAACTCCAATGAAGATAGCTCTTAATGTTCAACATAGCGATATAACAATGGCCTTGCTCGCTGCCGGAGCCACAATTGATTAAGCCAACAGAAGCAATAGAAGTTTATTTGGTTTTTCATATTTATATTGTTTAATATACCTATCTTATATAGCGTTTTTTGCTACCTTTTTTGCTACCTTTTTTCTCTATTTAGTTGTTTTTTGCTATTGATAATTTGGAAAAAATTTACAGCCGAGACGAAGCGAAGCGTTTGGGCAGAGTTCGCATTAGAAGAGCGAGAGCGAGAGCTTTGAGAAAGGGTAGAGAGAGGGTTGAGAGAAGGTTCAGAGAGGATTGAGAGATGGTTGAGAGAATGTTGAAAGATGGTGGCGAGAGGGTTGAGAAAGCGTTGAGAGAGGGCAAAGAGAAGGTCGAGATAAGGTGGAAAAGAGGGTGAGAGGGTTGAGGGAGAGTTGAGAATGGGTTGAAAGAGGATTGAGAGATGGTGGAGAGACAAATGACAAAAATACGAAAACTTCTCAAATATTTTGCATGTGGAGTTCTAAAACCCGACACACACACACACATATTTCGATAATATCTGATAAGGACTGCTTTTTTTTCTGCAGGATGAGACAGACGGGGTGGAAATCAGGGTTTAAAACTCGAAATTTCACATAAGTATTGCTTGAAATTCAAACCGTTCGATAACTTTCCATCAATGTATAGCCCAAAAAAAGTTTTGAGCATATTTTGCGCTTATTGTTACAAATTTGTTCCGGGTTAGAAGCCAATTTCCTGTGACACCCTGTATAACCACCCCTAGTTTTGGCATTATAATCATAACACCAGACATGATACTCGTTGTCGGCGCCTTTGATCTTCAAAATCAGAACCAGTGACCTTCGGCCGTCTTGCGCAAACGCGCATGTACTCCACATATTAAACTCCAATTCGCACAATCGGTATTACAGTTAACTGTGTGGTGTGTTGCCTACTAACAATTAGATAAATCTTCAGAAACATTTTTTTCTATTCTTTTGCAAAAAAATAATTTTTATTAAAAAACTTTCAGCATATCCTGATCTCCGCAAACTCTTCAGCGAACTCGTCCTTATCGCTCGTCCTGAAAGGCTCCTCTTCGTAATAATCGAAATTACTGGTGTCCCCCGCATCCCTGACTTTCGGTTTATAATTAGGCTTCACCCTTCTCCTCAGCAATTGGTCCCAATCGACACTCTTGAACCATTCGTGTCCCTTCACATCCTTTGACCCATTTTTCAAAACGCCGTACCTGAAGCAATAACACGAAAATAAATTTTGCACGGGGCTGGCCGCGTGCGTTCTATTTTTAACCCCTGGATGTATGTCGTGCACTTCCTGGACTTCGGCTAATTAAAATTCAGAAAATAGCGGTCGGTACGGAAGCGTCGAACTGCCAAAAAACCGGAAATTTTAAAAATAAAAGTATTAATTTGGGATTTTATTTTTAAAATGTATTCACTATTTTGTGATCAGTTGTACATGAAAAACAAAAAAAGCTAAATTTACGGTTTCAAATAAAAAATAATTTTTTTTTGGCAGTTCCATAAATTTCTCTTTTTCATTATTTATTTTCAAACGTCGTCGGTGCACGTGGAATGGAAGAAATCGCGTGCCCGAACAATGCGGCGGCATTGAACGCAGTACGAATTTGTTTTTCGTAGCCTCTGAAATGATAAACATTTTGTATATTTAGGACATCCGTTTTGAGATCGATTCTGCCTTGAAACAAAGAAGAGAATTTGATTAGCACGATCTCACGGACGGGGAGAAAGTTGTTTCAAATATTTTCCCTTCAATTTCCGTTCTTAATTATAATTAGGTAGGTACCTACTTATTGGTTTTAAAACCCATCAATGATTTCCGCTACGAATAATTAATAACGGTTTCTTCTGTGTATCTATGATTCCGAGAAACATTATGCGTTAAGTACATAAGTGATAAATTTACAGCGATTCGTTATAATGGCGAAAGAATTAACCACGAAAAATGTGTGCTTGAAAAGGCTTCTCCAATTTTTTATAACGAATCTCCTATCGAATATATTATTAAATCTCGTCACTGAAGATACAGGTAAGTATATTGAATAATTCGTTACATGCACTTACTTGCGGTGATTCGTTAGATGTAGATTATAAGTGGCGATAATTTATAACAAATCGCTTGTCACTCAAATTTTTGGAATTTCTTTATTAACTAAATAATGAAACTAGATAAACAAACAACTGGATATACCTACATACATAACGAATCGCCTTAGAGGCCTGAATTTGTGAAATTCATAACGAATCTTCGGATGTATGTCCTAGCTATGTACCTGGGAACATAACGAATCGTCTATCGTGAAAATTGTTGAATTTCGTAAAATGTTTACTGAAGATCTAGGTAGATTCGTTTGAATAGATAATATAACGATAATTTATAACGAACCGCTTGTTACTCTTTTTAGGATTTTTTGAATTTTTGTATAAAATAATGAACTAGTACTCTACTTATTAACTACATAATGAAATTAGATAAATAAACGACTGGGTATACCTATACCTACCTACATAACGAATCGCCTTAGAGTTCTGAATTCGTGAAATTTATAACGATTCATCGGATTCTTCGAATGTATGTCCTAGCTATGTACCTGGGAACATAACGAATCGTCTATCGTGAAAATAGTTGAATCTCGTAAGATATGTACTGAAGATGAGTTAACTAGATAAACAAACAACTGGATATACCTACATAACGAATCGCTTTAAAGGCCGGAACTTGTGAAATTTATAACGAATCTTTAGATGTTGTACCTAGGAATATCAAGGATCGTCTATCGTATAAACTGTTAAATCTCGTCATTAAAAATAGTAGGTACCTATTGCATAATTCATTGCATGACATGCACTTACTTGCGGTGATTTGCTAATATGTGTCAATAATTTATAACGAATCGCTTATCAGGTATTACTCAAATTGTTAGGATTTCTTTGAATTTTTATATAAAATAACGAACAAGAATGCTAGTCAGCTTTATCTAACGAATCGCACCTACGTAATTCCCGATGAGTCACCTACATATTAGCTTTAAAGGCCTGAACTTGTGAAATTTATAACGAATCTTCGGATGTATGCCCTAGCTACGTACTTGATAGGGACATAACGAATCGTCTATCGTGATAATTGTTGAATTTCGTAAAATGTTTACTGAAGATTTGAGTAGGTTCTAGGTAGATTCGTTATATGTATATAGATAATATATGTAGCGATAATTTATACTTAACGAATCGCTTGTTACTCAAAATTTCTAGGTTTTTTAAAATTTTTATATAAAATAACGAACAAGAATGCTACTCAGCTTCATCTAACGAATCGCACCTACGTAATTCCCGATGAGTTAACTAAACAAACTAGGTACTGGATATCGATAACGAATCACTTTAAAGGCCTGAACTTTGGAGTAGGTATGTACTTAGAAAATATCACGGATCGTCTATCGTATAAACTGTTAAATCTCGTCAAATTTTCGTCATTAAGAATAGTAGGTACTGCATAATTGTTACATGCATTTACTTGCGGTGTATATGTAGATAATATGTGTCGATAATTTATAACGAATCGCTTAGGTATTACCCAAATTTTTAGGATTTTTTTGAATTTTTATATAAAATAACGAACAAGAACGCTACTCAGCTGCATCTAACGAATCGCACCTACGTAATTCCCGACGAGTTAATTATACATAATGTAACTAGATAAACAAACAACTGGATATACCTACATAACGAATCGTTTTAAGGGCCTGAAGTTGTGAAATTTGTAACGAATTTTTATATGTACCTAGGAATACAACGAATCGTTTATCGTATAAATTGTTAAATCTTGTCAAATTCTCGTCTTTAAAGGTACCTATGTACTACATAATTCCTTACATGCACTTATTTGCGGAGATTCGTTAGATGGAGATACTGATGTAATAACAAATCGCTTGTTACTCAAATTTTTAGGATTTTTATATAAAATAACTCGTAAAATAACGAATAAAAACGCTACTCACCTTCATCTATCTACCAAATCGTACCCACGTAATTCTCGATGAGATAACTACATAATATAACTAGATAAACAAATAACTAGATATATCTACATAACGAAAACGAAATTCATAACGAATCTTTAGATGTACCTAAATAATAAGTGGTGATAATGAAAACGAATCGTTTGTTACTAAAATTTTTAGGATTTTTTTGCATTTTTTAACGAACAAGAACGCTACTTAGCTTCATATAACGAATTATATCCATGTAATTCCGGATGAATTATCTAAATAAAATAAAAATACATAAAGTAACTAGAGAAACAAATAACTGGATTTACCTACACAACGAATCGCTTTAAAGACACGAACTTGTGAAATTTCTAACCTAAAATAACCTAAAATTTATATTCTAAGTTAGTAAGTACCTAGGAATATAACGAATCGTATAAATTGTTGAATTCCGTTAAATTTTTATTGAAGATATAAGTCCTACTTAATTATACGCGCTTACTTGCGAATTTTCAGGATTGTTTGAGTTTTTATACAAAATAGCTAACAAGAACGCTACTTAAGTTCATCTAACGAATCGCACCCACGCCCACGTAATTACATACTTAATGTAACTAGATAAACGAATTCCCGGATGTACAGGTATCTTACATACTAGAAATATATACATATAACGAATCGTCTATGGTATAAATTATTAAATGTCTAATTTTTGCTGAATAATTCGTTATTCTTATGGACTTATATTTTCGGTGATTCGTTGGATTGTCTGTAAGTAAGTAATAATCGCTTGCTACGCGAATTTTTTTGAATTTCTATTCAAAATAACGAACAATTCTACTTGCTTAATAACGAATCTCATAATTATATGGCTTCTAAGCTCTAAAACGAATCGCTTTAAGGGCTTTTGCACTAATACTTTGTGATTCCTGGTCAGATCTCCAAGATACACAATTACGATCAACCCACATCGTTTTTTTTTTGTCAATCGATTTACTTTATGGCGCATTCCCTGGAATACATGCACTGATAAATCTAATTGCTGCTTTCTTGGGTAAAATGTACGTATTTAGATGTCTCGCGGACGTGATCATTGTGAATAATTTCAGTCACGATGGAGGAAAGACGGATAATTGTAATAACTGGTTTTTGATTTACTTCTCTTTACGCAGGCTGAAAATAGAGTTTGATACAATATTTATTTACAAACACGTCCCAGTCGTACCCTTTTAGGGACTAGACTTATCTTTTTGGAGAAACTTTGGATTTTTTCATGATTTTTTTTTTACCTCTTGGTCCTATCCACTTGGAGGATGTTGGTGACGAGGTCCTTGAGGGATTTGGAAAAGTGCGGGGCACAGTTGAATTTTCCGGAGACGATTTTCTCGTAAATTTTCATGGGGTCCTTGGCGTAAAAAGGGGGATATCCGGCGTTCATTTCAAAGATGAGGACACCGATTGCCCACCAATCCACGGATCGGTTGTATCCTTGACTCAGGATTATTTCGGGGGCCAGGTATTCCGGCGTGCCTGATAAATGGAAAAACCGATTAGAATCCAATCAGGCGACCGTTTAAGAGTTATCACGAGGAAATTATAGGCAGACGGCTTGGCGACTTTGTCCTCCCACTTTGTGAAGAACGTTCACCTTTGTGATTCATTTCGGTTATTTTTAAGCGATTTCTTCGTCGTTGTTACCAGAAATTGATAAATGGGTGCAGGTTTTCTAATTGCGGGTTTTCGTATTTTTTTTCGTTTTTGGGACGAGAGGACCAAGGACGATTAGAGAAGACGTGTTTTCATGTTTCGACCTTTAAAATAGCTCCCTCTTGCTGTTCAGTGAAGATTTCATTAATTGTCTTAGAAAAGATGTAAATAAATAAAAATACGAGAAACCAAAAACCAAAAAATATCTTGAATTTGACGAAAAAGACAACGGAAGATGTATGTCAATGTAGATGTTTATTCACTGTGAATGATTCGTACAGTGATTTTCAAACGTAAGGAATAAATTCAAGAACTTTTCTGAGAGGAACATTTTATTTAGTAAATATCCTCGAACAGGTCAACCTTAGTTTTTTGATGTGCACCCAGTGGTATAGTCAGATATTGTTTTGAACGTCCGGTTTAACCGGAAATGACCCTAATTATAATTTTTCATACGTCAGCATACTTTTTCCTCAACGGATTCGAAATCTACGATTTTTTCTGAGTTAAAAGTGGCGTCATGGCCACCCTAGATTTTCAAAATTATCGGAGAAATCGATGAAAAATGTAGATTTTTGAAAAACAAAAATACACGGCAACTTTGTTTTTTTGATGCCAATTCAAATGCCCAATTACATTCACTTAAAAATGTTTTGCACATTGAGAAATTTGAAATAAATAAAAAGAATTTTTATAAGAAGTAATTGAGCAATTGAATTTTTATCGAATAAACAATGTTGACGTGTTTTTGCGTTTTTAAAAAATGTCAATTTTTCACCGATTTCTTCGATGTTAACTCAAAAAAAATTGTATATTCCGAACCCGTTGAGAAAAAAGTATGATCCCATTTGAAAAATCTAAATTAGGATCATTTCCGGCTAAACCGGAAAAAAATTAGGTTCACCTGTCCGCGGGAATTTCCAAAATATTCCGGTGAAATTTCACTTTTCGGTCCTGCAATTGACCGAAAAAATTAATTTTTCACTTTCCCGGACCAGTCCGGCAAGGCTACTTTCCGGTCCGAGAATTGATCGGAAAGGTTAACTTTCCGGTCGAGCGCCTAAAAAGTAATTGTGACTACGAAAAGTGACATTTTCGATTGTTGAAATGTATAAAAAACGGCTTATTTTCTAAAAGGCAGTAGAAAAACGTCATTTTTCACCAATAACTTTGATATTTTTGACCGTTCAGTTAATTTTTGGTCTAGTGTGACCCGAATACTTATCTCAAAAAAATTTATTAGGGGTTGGTTTTAGGTTGAAAACTATTAAGATCTTTTTTCGAGGGGTTAACCACATAGCGATTTTGGTGTACAGTTATGTGGAATTTCTGCTACTTTTTAACAATTTTAGCGATTTTCTAGCGATTTTGGGAATTTTCAAGCAATCTTCCCGGGATTTTAAGGGTTGAAACTGGAAATTTCTACAAGTAAAAGGTATGGTAAAATGTTACGGGGCTCGATAAACGGTCTACGATAAAACCAACCCCTATAACGCCTTGCAAACTGGATTAAATACATTTTATTTTTTCTAAAAAAATCTTGCGAATTTATTTATGAAGAACTGAAGTAACTAAATACGCAAGATATTATGTAACACTCGACCCCTCTGTATTCATGAGGGATTGGAAATCTGAACCTCTAAACCAAATAATCGCAATTTTTCAGCAATCGGAATGAGATTGAAGGCACAACTTTCTTTAGGGGATTGGAGTTTAGGGGTTGAAACGTTCATGAATATCCTGTGAAAATGTGAGGTCGTATCTTCAAGAAAGGAGTGAGTTTCAAGACAAATTTATCGAAAGAGACGTTTAGGGGTGGAAATTAAAATTTTTACTGAATAATGTAGTTTTGAAATTAATACCATTCGATCGTACAAAAAAGGTCTTAATGGTCGTTAGCGAAAAACCACCCTTAACGAAGCTATACAACTCTCAACGTGTATAAACTCGTAAAATGAAAATTTTTGCAAATAAATAACAGTTGCAGTGCTAATTTTACTAATTTCTCGCAATTTTTCGTAATTTTTCGGTAATTCAAAGCCATTTTCATTATTTTGCACCCCTCTACATTTTCTCAACCCCTTTCACGATATGTCAACCCTCAAAAAGTTAAATTTACGCAGATCGCTTATTTTCCGTGTTATTTTGACTAAGTAGTCATACTTATGTTTACCTGCCTTTTTCACCTTCTCAATTCCCTTCGCAATATTTCAACCCCTCAAAAGCTAAATTAGCAAAATTGGCTTATTTTCGTGTTATTTTCTGTAATTTTACATAACTACGATTTAAATTTTTCAGCCCCCATCGCAAAGGATATAAATATTTCAACCCCTCAAAAGTTTAATTTCCATAATTGGCTTAGTTCCCGAATTTCTTTTTTTTTCCTACAACTCTACTCGTTCGCTCTTTTGAATTATATTTTCACTGTTTCCAACCTTTCAGCATTCTTCACAATCGTATTTAAAGTCCTCCAATACATAGACTTGCAAAAACTGGCTTATTTTCCATGCTACGTTTATTTTTATTTTGATCCTTCTAGTACTGCAGCTAATTTTCATTGCCTTGGTCTTCTCATCTGCATAATTTTTCAACCCCGTTAATGACTTTCGTAATTTTGTTTTTTTCTCTACTACAAACACTATAAAGGACCATCTCAGATTTTCTTTCCATCCCAATTCAGTCTTTTAACAATATTTACATCTAATTTTCAATAATTCACTTTTTTGACGCATCTGTGCGTCTGCAAAGGCACTAACTACTAGGTGCAGATTGATAAAATTTACGCCCGATTCCACCAGCAGATAAATTTAGCCGGCCTCTACCCACCCATAAATGCGATAAAACATCTACAGGGATACTATCGCTTTGATGTTCATCTTCCGGTGGCTTTTCCTTTTAACAATATCAGGAATTTAATGACAATGAATTACCATCATTAGAATTCTTTTTGCTATTTTGGTAGATTGTGAAAAGTGAAAAAATTTGAAAAAACAAAGACAAATAAAAGGAAATGAAATTGCGCTGATGAAATTATATTAAAAAAATAAGGTTGACGCGTATTTGCGATTTTCAAAAATCTTGGTTTTTGACCGATTTCTTCGATGTTTTTGAAAATCTGGGGTGGCCGTGACTGTATTTCCGGTAAAGCGTGATACATGTTTTTAATTCAGAAAAAATCGTAGATTCCGAATCCGTTGAGAAAAAAGTGTCATTTCATTTGAGAAAACAAAGTGAAGGCCATTTCCGGTTAAACCGGAAGATTTTTGCCAAAAATCAAGGGCAAGAATTTAAGGAATTTTATTTTTTTCCCTATAATTCTAATCATTCACTGTTTTGGATTTTTTTTAGAATAAAGGCTGGTTTATAATGGTTCACTAAATTTATTCCATAACTTTATTCTACAGGCTTTCGAAATGCTGTTCATAACGAAAAGGCCATTAGCCTGTGATTTGACATTTCAAGTCTCACTTTTGACAAAAAAACTCAATTCGAAATTTTTTGAAAATAAGCTAAATGTCCGAATTTTTTTATTGTGGATGAATTACGTACTCCAGCCATGCAAGGCCTTATACCAAAAGCCGCTGTGGACCGTTTTTGTTACAGATATTTAGTTACGTGACTCTCGCGAGACACGCCATTGGTTTTCCATATTCTTTATTCCATAAGATATAAAATTTGGCGATATCTTGCGGTTATAGAATAAATCAAGAGATTGTTGCCTGGCATTGTGAACGTCTACATTAAAATCCCATGTTTGAATTTTTGCGGTTAAAGAATAAAGTTAGGGTTATTCCTATTATAAATCAGCCTTAACTCCGGAAATGATTTTAATTAATAAATTATTTTTTGGCTATACGCTTATCTTATTATTAGACACAACAAATACCTAAAAATTTCACCAAAAACGACAAAGAGGAAAATGGTTTTTCATCTGCAGCTACTGATAAATTAAATTAGAAAAGATATAGCTTTTGAATTACATACCACTAAAGCTAGTGTTTTCAGGTAGCAAATTTCTTTTGGAAACTTTTCTGTCTGTTAAATTTTTTTCATTCGGGCATTCCTTTCCTTTCAATGTAGTATGTGCGAGACCCTAAAACCGTTATCCATATCCCTTCACTTTGGCCACCTCGGTCCTCGACCTCCGTTATTAATGACCTTAGGAAAAACTTTCTCGGGAATTTTCGTCTTGTATTTTTGCGGAAAATACGTGGTTAAAATATTGCCTTATGTTTCCGTTACACCCTGTATAAATACCAAGTTTCAGCAAGATACCTCCACTGGTTCTCGAGTTATTGCAATTAATAATTTTTCAGCTTTTCACCCCTAACTTCAACCCCCTTGGTCCGATATGGCCCAAAAGCAATCCCCGCCGAGATTTTCCGGGTATACACCCGGGTACAAAATTTCACCTCGATATCTGCTTTCAGTCTCAAGTTATATCTAAAACTACAGGGTGGTCGTTTTATCTTGAGACTGGCAAATATCTCGGAAAGGAAGCATTTTAGAAAAAAATGTTTGGTATAAAGGTGTTATAACTTCGAGGGGGAAAATAGATGGCATCGACGCCATTTTGATTCAAGGTCATTTTCAAGGTCAAATGAAGGTAAACTTAATTTTTTTAAATGGAAACCTACATTTTTCATTACAGATTCTTATTCCCCGTAAAAAAACAAGCAACTCTCATCTAAACTATTTTTGGATCCGACGGATAGTTTGTCAGATATTTAAATGAAAATTTTAATCTTCTTCGAAATTCATTGCCTTCCCTAGCAACAGCGGCATGGCAAAAATAAAATCTACAACAATTTTTGTGGTTTATTTATCTAGAATTCATTGTTGGTAAGTTACAACGGTTGTTCATTTGTTTTGTCTTGCCGCTGTTACTAGGGAATATCTAGGGATTTCGAAAAAGGTTAGAATTTACATCCATCGGATCCAAAAATAATTTAGATGAGAGTTGTTTGTTCTTTCATGGGGAATAAGAATCTGTAATAAAAAATATCCGTTTCCATAAAAAAAAACAAGTTGACCTTCATTTGACCTTGAAAATGACCTTGAATCAAAATGGCGATGATGCCATCTATTTTCCCCCTCGAAGTCATAAAACTTTTATACAAAACATTTTTTTCTAAAATGCTTCCTTTTCGAGATATTTGCCAGTCTCAAGATAAAACGACCACCCTGTATAGTGCCTGGGCATATGCCTCGGCACTAAAAGCCACCGGATTGGTGGAATCGGGCGCAGATTAGCCTTAAGCTCACCGCACAAAGTGTACGTCCTCTGATCGTCAATCTTCTTGCAAAACCCCAAATCCGTGACCTTCAAATACCCGTCTTTATCGACGAGAACATTCTCCGGCTTCAAATCCCTGTAAACCATGCCCAAAAAATGCAGATACTCCATGGCCAAGATCACCTGCGCCGCGTAAAACTTGGCCAACGTTTCGTCGAACTTCTTCATGTTCCTCAGGTGCGAAAACATCTCCCCCCCGTTGATGAACGGCATCACCAGGAAGAGGTACACGTGGTCCTTGAAGAAGAACTCCATGCAGATGATGAAATCGAACTTGATGGCGTCCATGACTCGGATCTCGTACATGGTGTGCTGGACCTGTTTGCTCTTGACCACGTGCAGCTTGTCCATGCATTTCATGGCGAGGAGCTTTTCGGACTTCTTGTGGCGCACGAGCATGACGCGGCCGAAGGAGCCGGCGCCGAGGGTCTTCAGGAGTTCGAAGTCCTCGATGGTGGCGTTGGGCTTGAAGGCGGCCTTGTAGCGGGATTCGAAGTCCTTGCGGGAGCGTTTGAGGAAGATGTCGTACTCCAGGTAGTGCTTGTTGAGCTTTTCGGCCTCCATGGGGTAGATTCGGATTGGGGGTGTGGGGAATTGTGGAAAGGAAAGACGTCAGAATGAGAAGTCAAGTTGAATCATCTGCTGTCAAAAATTGTCTGTCTTCTCAATAGTAATACGACAAGTAGTCTCTTGATTGCCGCGGGTTTTGACGTCCGAATGGTTGTCAACTACGAGTCAAAATGCTCGAGCAAGCTCTCGTCCTCTTTTTAGCCTAAAAAAATCTACCATTTGACAAGTAGTGCATCCATGAGGACTCAACAAGGCAACCAAGAGACTACGAATCGTATTTTGCAGATTATTTTATAAATTAAAGTATTGAGTAAGTATTGTCAAGTTGACGTTGTAGTATTATCACTGTAAACAGGATTTGATTGGTGACTGGTATACTAAATGCTGCTTTGGATTGGTTCAATACTGAATGAATAAAATAATCTCTCGTATAATATACTAAAAGGAATAATGAAACTTTCGTCTTTCCTCACAACTAAAATCATTGCTACTGGCCACACAACTATTTCGAATTGCTGCCAATAAAGGCTATCCGAGAGCTAATTTTTCAAACTATTTTTGTGCGTAGGTATTCATATTAAACTCAAAATTCGCAATAAAGCAATGCTGGAATTTTTCAATCTTTACGTAAGGCGAAAGTTTCGTTTCCCAATACTATAGCTTCTATTTCCTTTCCTTCGAACCCTCTTCTCTCAGAACTTGTCCTTAATATTGTTCGTCGTTGTTCTTTATTCGGCATTCTTTTGTCCCGAAGAATAATTTCTGGTTTTCTCTATATGCGTTCGCTGTTTTTCCCCGAAATCCGTCCATGTTTTTTGTCTCTCTTCTTTTGCTAAATTTTTTACTTCTTTCCACGTTGTTCTGTCGTTTTTGCTTTTTTCTTTTTACTGCGTTTCTTATATTATTTGTCCATCAGTGTGTTTTTTCCGCTTTTTCTTTGTAATCCTCACTGTCCACTGCTGTTAGTCTAACTTATTACCTATACTTTGTTTATTTTCATGTTTTCATGTAACGGGCGACATAAAAATACTGAACCACATTTTGCTCAGAAAACGTTACTCTAGCCACGGCGTTCCTTTTACGCATTTTCCTGCACTCTTGTTTGGCCCGTGTACATCAGGTTTGTAAGTATAGGGGTATCCTTCCTTTCCCTTACATTTACCACAATATTCTTTCGTTTTCAATGCATCCTTTTTTAACTTCTACGCAGCTCAAAGCAGTTACCGCAATCGATCTGAAAATTCAGGAAAATCGAATCGCCAAAAACATGAAATCTTCAGGTTTTAGGGTCCTGGGAACCCAAAAAGGTGGTTTTTGAAAAAATGTCTGTAAGCACGCTGCAGCTCAAACTACTGAACGTATCGAAATGAAATTTGGCACACATCAGTGGACAACTTGTAGGTGCTGATCTGACTTTGGGCCACATAGGTTCACGGAAAGTGCCTTTTTGGCACATGAGCTTTAAAAATTTTAATGCAAAACCTCATTTTTAGCGTTACCATATGAATGCTCTTCGAATTCTGCTTCCAAAAATGTACCAACGTTAGTGCCCTTTGGCAAAAAAATCGTCAAGCCGAAACTACCGAAAACATCGAGATGAAATTTTACGCACACGTTCAGTGAGCACCCTGATGCGATTTTGGGGCAAATCGGTTTATTAGATTATATCCAGATTTATACGTCTATATATACAGGGTGTCTCAGAACGCTCGCACCAAATTCTAGTGGAGTATTCAGGACTAAATTCTGAGTCGATTGGCGTTTTTGAAAATTTTTAGGGTCCAATAGTTCTCGAGTTATAAGAGATTTAAGAGGACCAATCAGATTTCGGCTCTGAATTGCTTCATAAGGAAATTTAATGTAAGATGCACTATTTCCTAAGTAACAAGATACAACAGTATAAATTTTCATTGATAGTATCTTGTTACCTAGGAAATAGTGCATCTAGCATTAAATTACCTTATGAAGCAACTCGAAGCTGAAATCTGATTGGTCCTCTTAAATCTCTTATAACTTGAGAACTATTGGACCCTGGAAATTTTCAAAAACGCCAATACACAGAATTTAGTCCTGAATATTCCATTAGAATTTGGTGCGAGCGTTCTGAGACACCCTGTACATAGGCAACGAATCCGATGAATCCGGGGAAAAAGTGCGCTTTTTTTACGAACGCTGCCTAAACGTTTGGAGTTGGAACAAAATATTATATAGAAGAATTGTTGGCAACAAATAGATCTACAACAAGGTTCGAGACAGCTTATAAGTATCTATTATATACGGAAACGCAGAAGGGCCACCACTTTCCTTTTTTCTAACTCGTCAAGGTCGACTTAATTTTATGTTGACTTAATTTTATGACGACTTCATTTTATCACGTCCCACAGACGTATAAAGGGTTAGAAAGAGCCAATTAAATACGGGTACCTCCACCCTTCAGCCCCCGGACACTACCCCCTGACGCTTTTGGTGATGTTGCACTAATTTTAATAACGGGCTGTCTAAAATGGGGTTGTTCAGCAAAATTCTAAAGTGTCAGGGCCCAGGGGGTAGTTTCAAAGAGTTGGAAAGAGGGGTAACCTAGATTATTTACTGTTCTAAGGTCCATTAGGGGGATATATTGCACTAATTTTATTAATGGGCTATCTAAAATGGGGTTGTTCAGCAAAATTCTAAGTGTCAGGGGGTAGTTTCAAAGAGTTGGAAGAAGGTGAAACCTGAATTTGCTCTTCTAAGGTCCTTTCGGGGGATGTTGCACTAATTTTAACAACGGGTTGTCTAAAATGGGGTTGATCAGCAAAATTCTAAGTGTCAGGGGGTAGTTTCAAAGAGTTGGAAGAAGGTGTAACCTGGATTTGCTCTTCTAAGGCCCTTTCGGGGGATGTTGCACTAATTTTAACAACGGGTTGTCTAAAATGGGGTTGATCAGCAAAATTCGAAGAGTCGGCGGTAGTTTCCGTGGGTTGAAGGGTGGAGGAACCAGAATTTAATTGGCTCTTTCTAACCCTTTATACATCTGTGGGACGTGATAAAACTAAGTCGACATAAAATTATTAAGTCGACCCATTGAGTGTCGACCTTGACGAGTTAGAAAAAAGAAACGTGGTGGCCCTTCTGCGTTTCCGTAATTATAGGTAGCCTACAATAACTGTTTTTGTTTTAATTTTTTGTAAAAATCGGTTTGACCGTTTATTGTGGGCTACTCTTCACAGATAGGTATTGTTACGTTCCAAATTAACACTGGATAAAGCCACTCGTAACAATTATTCTTGGACAGGCGTATTGGAGGATTTACATAAACACAGCTGTAGTTCTGTTAACTAAACCTAATTTACTCCTTGATTCTGTAACTTGTAACATCGACTGTTATAGTGTCAACTGACAGATAGACAATGCATTTTGCATTTTCTGTCATTTAACATTTTAACAGTGTCTAACATCGATGTTAAAAGTTACAGAATCACCCCCTTATTCACAATATGTACAGTATTAGAATTGTCGTTCCCCAGGAACTCCTTAATTCGTCCAACAGGCTCTATACAAATTAATAATAGTAAAAGCTAACAAGAACTGCGTGATTGGTAACTGTGATTGGTAACTGCCATCGGTTTTACAGTGGTGGTTCCTATTTATAATTATTAAAATCAGTCTTCGTTAGACACATAAAATTTATATGAACATATGATTAGCAAAACACTTATCTTCAGTAAATAAGTTGATGATCTCTTCGATTGGATTCCTCCTTCGAACTAGGGATTTGGAGTTGCTCGCGCTCTCATACCAAACTAGGGGTGAACTCATTCAGAACTATTCAGAACTTGAAATGGTTGATCTCAGCATTTCCTCAATGTCCTCATTTCGGCTTCCAAGGTCAATTTCCGTTTCCAGATTACAAGGAGAAAATTATTCCCGACATCGATCGTATTTATCGACGATGAATAATTAAAGAAATTAGTACTTCTCGTACAGACAGTACAGAAGGGTACAGAAAGACAGAGCTGGAAGAAATAATTAGAATTGCAACAACCGGCCATCTTGTACTCACAATTTATTTCACGTCGTAGATCTTGAACATGTGCTCGTTAGCTATTTTCTTGGGCCTAAGCCACGTTCCTCAAACTGGAACCATTTAGTTAATCGGATTTATTGGGCATACAGCCATATGAACAAAACCGGTATAATTCCACCGTTCGTCAATTATTTCCAATTAACCTTTAGCAAAACGAGACGATGCACACGCCACGACCGACCGCAGCAGAGAGAAAGAGCCGGAAACCCCAGGCTTCGACCGTTGACACATGAATCACGTGGTCAGGCAAACAGTGGCGTACTAATTAAATCGGAAAGTAATACAGGTAATAACCAGTGGCGTGGTAATAAATCGCAACCGTAACAGTACCTTATGCTGACGAGGACTTTTTGTTGGATATTTTCGTAGCCAACAATTTCTTCTATTTATGATTTTGTTATATCTTCAACCGTTTACTCAGCGTTCACGTTTTAAATCGTTAAAGCGGTTTTTTTCGCGGACTTGCACTCAACGAATAACTGAAACGTTTCAAATAGCGTCAGTGGTTGACTTTTATTCAATTTTTATTTAAATTTAAATCCAGCTAATAAATTCGGGTAAATTCCATGCTACTTTAAACTTTAAAACCCAAACGTGACATAAAACACTGTTCTCGTATTGTGTAGTCAAGAGGTCTGATTGAGTGAGTCTGAGGCTCAAGGTCAAAAGAGAGCAAGACATGAGGAAGTTTCGGACGTATACAGTCGTGGCAAAAGGTGACTAAAAACCTAAACGATTTAATTTCTTTGTAATAATGGCGATAAGGTCAACAATAGGGTCGAAAACCTTACAAGTAGATACATTTTTTTCGAAAAATGTT
The DNA here is from genome assembly GCA_963924575.1 of Pycnomerus fuliginosus. Taxonomy (NCBI): domain Eukaryota; kingdom Metazoa; phylum Arthropoda; class Insecta; order Coleoptera; family Zopheridae; genus Pycnomerus; species Pycnomerus fuliginosus. Next base: position 7,546,958 of record OZ004624.1, on the reverse strand, counting down.
ATTTTAATGGCGATAAACGTCCTTGACCTTGTGGTTATTCTGTTGCGATAAATTGGCGCTTTCATTAGGTTGGTTCACGATCTATACGTTTAGAAATTCTGTGAAAAAGTAGAAGTTTCTACCGTCTCAGAGACTGCCAATTCTTTTATTTCTTATAACTAAAACAATCCTTACCTTAGCGTTTTCTTACAATATTCTTCCCATATTCCTTCAAGTCCATTTCCTTTCTTTTTCGTTTCTGATGTTAAGCCCACATCCAGCATCCACATCGTCAAGTGAATTTTTTGTATCTCTTGTTACTTCTTTCTTATTTGCCAATTTGCCAAGTTCCTAACGTTTCATGGTTCCAAATGTTACACAGTTCCATTTCTTCTCTTTTACGTTTTGTGCGAATTGCCGTAAAATGAAATCAGAGACGAAATTCAAAATTTAGAGAAGAAAAGGAAGATTTTGCAAAAATGATTAGTCATTTATTGGAAAGGTTTAAAAATCGTATATCTTTCGACATAGTGGTATAAAATCAAAAATATTTTGAGAATAATGCAGCAGAGAAGCGGCTGGAACCTTCCCATCGCGTGGATAAACCAGTAAAGCCACCGTGGATCAAGGACCAGAACGGTATACTACTAAAAGAACGGATGTAATGAAACAAAGATGGGAGAAACATTTTTTGCGAAGTGCTGAAAGGCTCGCCCAAAGAATAAAGAGGAAAAAGATAAATTAAAGTTACACGAGATTTAGAAGAAGAGTTAAGGGATGCATTACGGACTCTCAAAATCAGAAAGGCCGAAGGAATAAACGATATCAAACCAGAAATATTATAGAAAATGGGTGAACACAGTGAAACACAAAAAAGGGGCAAAATGTTATGGGGGAGCTACAGGGGTGGCTGTAACTTCTCAGGTGTTACTTTTTCGAAAAGTTTTATAGGAAGCATCTATTTTTCGACGAGGAATCACCCCCTCAATTTTTTCACAATTATTTAGATAGATCGTGATTTGAAACGTTTTGAAAGTGCGTTTCGTTTAGAAAACAGAAATACCAAAATTTTTGAACAACTAAGAAGTGAAAATAATTTCTTCTGTGATTTATTTTTATTTGAAAATTGAAATTGACGTACGTACAGTTGAAGATTCTCGAATATATTTTTAGACTTCCGGTAACTACATATAATTGGAGAAGACTTCAAACGATCAGACAATCAGTTCACGTCGTATTTTTAAATCGCATTTTCCTATTTCCATCTCTTGTTAATTTATGAAAGAAAACACAGGTTCGTCGGAAAATTCCTCACAACCTGTAAACACCCCTTTATTTTGCGGGAAATCTGCGTTCTATATTTTACTTTCATTTATAATTCCGCTGTTTATTTTGATGTCGAGATACATAAATACAGCACGTTCGATCAGAAACCGAGTGGAAACCTTGCCACCGACACATTCTGGCCCCCATTCTATAAATATAAAGAGCACGAAAAGTAAAATTTGTGAAGTTTTTAAGTAGAGACGCAGTTAGTCTTAATGCTCCTACTCTATTTCGGATCCAGGCAAGGTTAAAGGAACGGCCGACGGCGACGCCTGGCGTCGCTCTTTGTTCCCTGTTCCCAGCTGACGATCAGGCATCGACCTTCCTGCGGCAGTAATTCTGCGTTTCGCTTTGGCAGTTTAGACCATGTGCAGACGTAAATCGATATTTTTAGATCCGCTTGGACTGTGGCCAAAGTATTCCGCGAAAAACCTTTCATTGGGGTCGGACAAACGCCTTCCACCTTTTGGATAAATGCGCAATTTGGCAGCGGAATTTCCCGACTTTCTTTGTCATCTGCCAATTTTGCCGCACATGTTGAATTCTTCACGAAAAAGTATCAAAATTCTTTTGCGTCAACCTCTCTGTATATAAATATTTTAAAAGTTTGATTTGAAGCGTAGAATAAACGGCAAATTGGGTACTTTTACTTTTAATTGAATGCCGCTGTAACTGATGTGTGGTTATGGTTTCGTGAATTTCTATTAATTAAGCTGTTAAAAGTGGAAAATGTTGTCAATTCCGTATTGTTATATAAAAAAAATTATAAAATATATTTAGAATATTTCGAGATTGGAATAGGACCAGGTGATGTCATTGGTGGGCGGCCGGAAGAACGCTTTTACGTATAAAATGCAAAAATATGCACATGCTCGTCATAGATCTAACTTCATTTTGGTGGTTTAAATCAAATTGGAGAAAAACGGTAGAAAAAAAATAAAATCTAGAGAAGGGAAAATTTTCTTTTCAAAATTGTAACCAGCAAAAACTTTTTTGAAAAAACATGTTAGTTTGGGTGGATTTTTTTTAAATTTCAAATTTAATTATTTTAAACGTCAAAAGGGATTAAAAAAGTTGGTGTAGTAGGTATTTTATTTTTATTTTTCATAAAGTTCTATGCTAATTTTATAAATTATTAATATAATTAAAATTTTTCAAAAACGTGCATATTTTTTACATTTTTGAATAACTTAATTTTTTTCTATACAGGTGTCCCAATTGTCTGTATTCGGTCGATATCTCCATTATCATTAGAGAGAGCGAAAAATTGTTAAATCCAAAGTTGTAGAGAATCAAACAAAGCACATTTTTAAAATACATTATGTATACAGGGTGTTTGCCTAAGGAGTAACGACCAAAACATAGGTTTTTTTAAATGGCACATCCTGTGTATCAATTTTTTTTAAATTCTTCGATGAATTCCAAGTGACATTTACTGATCATGTTTTTATCTGAAGTGAATAGTTTGGTAGATATTGGCAATTTCGTGGGAAAAATTACTTTTGCAGTACTTGTTTTAAAAAATCACCCTACAACCAATTTTCAACCTTTCATTTTGGAAATTCTGCATGACCTTAAGGAAGATTTGGCCTACCATTCAAGCTTTTAAAAACGGCCCTAGATTGCTAAGTTTGTTTCCTGCAATATTATGAACTTTGGAATATTCAGACCCCAGACTACCGTCAAATGCTATAGCCATCAGTTATAAAATTAAATTAGCTATCCCTATATTGACGTTTTATATTTTTCGTTTTATTCAATAAAATGCAGCAGTGAAGCGGCTGGAACCTCCCCATCGCGTGGATCTTTGCCTTGGGTTTCTAGTCGAATTAGCAAAGAAAATGTATGACTGGTTTCCATAATGGTTTTAGAACTTTTTTAGAACATACAAATTGAAACATTCATTAGAGAAAAGTAGGTATAAGTAAGTCCTTTTTAGGCAGTTCTAAAACCGTCGTTGAAACCAGTCTTATACAATTTCTGTGCTAATTCGGCTAGAAACACAAGTCAAAGATCCACGCGATGGGGAGGTTCCAGCCGCTTCACTGCTGCATTTTTTTTGAAACCAGAATTTGAAGGCCTTTCTGATGGTGACAATAAATCTTTCAAACACTTGTTTTGGGTGGTTAAATAAGTGAATAATTTAAAGTTGGACATTGGTGTGCCAAAACGGCACTTTCCGTGGGCCGATTGAATCCAAAATTTGTTCAGCTCTTTGACGTGCAATACAATCCCCATGTGCAAAATTTCAGCTAAATCGGTTCAGGGGCTTGGGCTGTACCGCGATTTTAAAGTCCGATAAAAATCAATTTTTTTTTAATTTTTGGTCAAAAGGGCACTGAGAGTGAATACATTTTTAGAAGCAGAATTTGAAGGCCTTTCCTATCGTGACGTGAAAAATGGGGGTTTGCATTTAAAATTAAAAAGTTGATGTGCCAAAATGGCATTTCTAGTTGCGCGATTGGCTCCAAAAGCTTTTCAGATCTAAGTTGGGTTATGAGATGCCTACGCACCAAATTTCAGCTAAATCGGTCTAGTAGTTTTGGCTGTGGCGTGTTTACAAACGTACGTACGTACGTACACACACACAGACACATTTTGAAAACCGCTTTTTTGGGTTCCTGAGACCCCAAAACGTGAAGATCTGGTGCTATCTCAAATTCGAAAATTTTAGTGATTGTAGTAACCTCCCATTTTTTTAAAATTGTGATGGAGTTGGGGAGGTTAAAATATGATTTTTCGAAATTTGTATTATTTTAAAAGGTGGCTTGGACACGCCATAGTAGGTGCCCGAAGTTCTGTCAGACGTATGTGGTCATTGTCACCCTCTAAAAATATCACGAAGACAGTAAAAAATTATGAAAATTGTATTTTAACGAATAAAACGAAAAATACGAGGCTTGGATATAGGGATATGTTATATCAGATGAAAGCAAATTTAATTTTACAACTGATGGTTATAACATTTAATAGTGGTGCCATTTGAAAATATCAAGATTTTAACGTTTAAACATTCCAAAGTTCATAACGTTACTGGATACGAGCTTAGCAAGCTACGGCTGTTTGCAAGAGCATGAACCTTCCTTAATAACATACAGAATTTCCAAAAGTGAAGGTTGAAAATTGCTTATTGGGTGATTTTTTAAAACAAGTACCGCAAAAGTAATTTTTCTTATAAAATTGCCAATGTCTTTCAAACTATTCACTTCAGAGGAAAATATGATTGGTGAATGTCACTTAAAATTCATAGTAGAATCCAAGAAAAGTTTACATACAGGGTGTGTCATTTAAAAAAACCTATGTTTGTGTCATTACTCCTTAGGGAAACACCCTGTAACACATTAATATATTTTAAATATGTGCCTTGTTTGATCCTCTACAACTTTGGATGTAACAATTTTCCGCTGTCTCTAATAGTAATGCAAATATCGACCGAATACAGACAATTGGGACACCCTGTATAAGAGAATCAAAAGTTGACTGTCATTGCTCAAAATCAAGAAGACGTAGAAATTTTCTATCGACGCCATTCGATTGACAGCTGTCAATAATGCAAAATTTTCACGTTTCACTTAAATATTATCAATCGTTAGGAAGACATTAATTTTTATGTAAAATCGCAATTTTCAGATTTTTTGTAATAACTCAGGAACGAATCAAGATATGGGGGAGTTCCCTTCAAATTCTTAATCACAAAAGAATAGCGCAATGTTTTGTAGATTGTAGATGTAGATCGTAGTTTTTCTGTTGTTGAGTTGAAGAGTTGAAGTAGCCGTTCTTCCGAAATGTAAAGTTTTTTCACGTTTCAAAATTTCTTGAACTCTTTTTTGTACTTTTCTACGAAAGTTACCAGAACGTTTAAGTTTATTAAAAGAGGGCTCCTTCATATAGTTTATTTATATCAAATGGAACACAAACAATAAAATAACGGTCTCTGAAACTACTAAGTCTGCTTTAAGGTTTCAAAGAAACTTTGCGATGGTTTTATAAAACTGTCAGGGCGAAAGACTTATAAGGTGTTGTGAAACCATCATACTATACAACCTTTAGTGCTTAACACGATTCGTCTTATAAAAGTAAGCTAGTAGACTGTTATAAATTCTTTTATAAGAAGGTAGAAGAAGTTTTATAAAAGCTTCAAAAACTGTTATTAGAATTGAAGTAGATTTATAAGCCTATATTCTCAAATAAAACTTCATATAAGAAGAATAGTTTTAAGAACTGCTTCTAAAAACTGTTATAAAAAGAAAGGTTCGCATTTGTGCTACTTGCGGCGTATCTGTTACCGTTTTCGAGATGTAAATTTTTGAAAAATTAAAATGGCCGCCATTAGCCCCTGTCCCACAAGACTTATGGCAGACTTCCGTTTTAGTAATCTCTAGCATAAAATTAACTATAAAAGTGCTAAACCAAACTCGCTAAAATGACATTACCAAAAATGTTCACTGCCTCGGACTATCGTCCGATTAATAAACTATATTATTATTATTATTATTATCGTCGCCTCAGGCTCAGGTCGCATTTTTTTACTGGAAGGGTACTCCCTTCGGCTTCGCCTCAGGTCGCGATTACCCTTTCCTACTCCCTTCGGCTTCGTCCCAGGTCACATTTCTTTACTTCCACGTACCGTAAAGTGGGGTGGCTTTGGCCACTTTTTAGAATTTGTTAGTGGCGCTCTGTACAATTTTGATGTTTATTATTTGGCAGTTTAAAATATTGTAGCATATAGGGCAAACCTTCCTATTATCTCCAGTATAATTTTTTTCGTAATCAATTGCTTGGTTATTGCAAAAAATAGTATATTATGTTATTAGGAGTAAAAATGATACTTTGTGTGGCAAAGCTGGATGTTTGTCTGACGAGCGCAGCGAGTCAGACAAATCCAGCTGCGCCACACAAAGACATTTTTACTCCGAATGACATATGCTATTTTTTCTTCAAACGCAAAAAATTCATTAAAAGTAGATTTTTTTGATTAAGTTATTACTCAAATCTTTAAGAATTACCTTAGTTTGCTATGGGATGCGGTCATCGAAGATTCACAAAGTGGTGTGAAAGGAAGAACGTGCGGCGGCTGAATAAAGTTTTTTCCGCCGCCGGAGTAAAAGTAATGTACTTCATCGCCGGCGGAGTAAAAGTAATGTACTTCAACGCCGCCGGAGTAAAAGTAATTACTTCATTGCCATGGCATAGAAATGTCACTTCAACGTTGTCAAAACTGTCATTGAAGTGCGGTTTTTTTGACGTTTGAAGAAAAAAGATATTTTTCAGACTACAAAAATTCTTCCAAAATTGAAGGTCAAAAAACTTCTTCTGCCCCCTTCTAGGTAAGTGACTGGAGGGGAAATCCTTCACCGCCCTTGTGATTGTACATCTTTGCCCTTGTAGTACCACAAAAAATTTAATGGGGATAAATCACCCCCTGGCTCCCAGAGGGTGACCAAACGTAGACCGACATTTTTACAGGTTGGGAGGGTAAGTTTGGCCTCCCTAGGAGCCAGGGGGGTGATTTACCCCCACTAAATTTGGGTGGTACTACAAGGGGAAAGATGTACAATCACAAGGGCGGTGAAAAATTTCCGCTCCAGTCACTTATTTACTGAAGTTGAGACAGAAGTTGGGAAGGAAATTTGAGAGAAATTTGTTTGTTTTTATATGAATATTGTCTATTTTTATAAACAAAGTATTTTTCGACGTTCAATAGAATATAATGCATTTATCACACAGAAAATATGCGTTACCGTTTTGGAGATGTCAAAATTGGCAAATGCTAAAATGATGAGATAGCTGATTTTTTTTCAAGTCGAAAACCTTCGTCCCATTTTTTCGAAAAATAACATTTTAGTGGCAAAAAGGCTCTTTTTTTAATGTCTCTCAGCAAAATTGTATTTTCTCACTAGAGGATTTGATGGCTATTCGCGAAAATCAGCTGCTAATAGATGGCATTGCTAAACCACAAAATGGCGATCTCACCCCACTGGGGAGTCGGAGGTGAGAATTCTAGCGTGACGTGCCTGACAGTGTCAGTTGGTGACATCAGTGACATCGATACGTGGAATTTTTAAAAGCCAAGTTTTCCTGGATTTACAATGTTTCCACTTAAGTACACAAAACGTAAAATTCCACAGAATTATTCCCAAAATTTCGAGTCGGCGAGAGGATGTCTCCGAACAAAACTACTAACCTAACCTCGCAACTGACAACTGACTGACGTAAGCCGAAATTATGATGACGGACGTTTAAAAGTATTTCCATATCCTGTCTCTCAGTGTAATTAAAGTATTGCCACCAGATGTCAGACACTTTGCTGATTTTCGCGAATTGTATTCATGGATCAAAAATCTTAGTGCCATTTTCTCGATTTTTCTTAGCAAAAGGACATATTATTGTTATTGAGTTCGATAGCTGTTGCATTGTTGGATCAAAAACCTTAATGCCATTTTTTCAAAAAATGTCATTTTAGGGGTGAAAAATATCGACACAAGTTAATTTATTGCTACTGCTACATTTTCAAATTCTGTGAAAAAGTAGATGTTTCTACCGTTTCCGAGACTGCCAATTTTTTTTTTTTAGAAAACTATGCATATATACAAAATTTGGAATAAATCGGCAAACTGTGTCAAAATTACAGCCTGTTAAACTTGAAAAGCGGCCAATTCGACCACACTTTACGGTACTCCTTTCGGCTTCACCTCAGACTTATAGCATTAACTTTTACCGAGTACACCCTTCAATCAAAATATTGGGCTGCTCAAGGTCACGCATGCCCTCAAATGCGATGATATGATCATCACGACTCTACCAAATACAAAAACGTTTCATGTTTTTGACGATTTTTTCGCATTTTATGACAGAAAATTTGGAAAATGAAGAAAAATCCACGATAGGCATTTCCATAATTTGGAAAAAAGCCCAAATTAACTGTAGTTTTCTCAGTATTTTTGCTTTACAGATTTTGCAGCCTTTTTAGGTTATCAAACCTGAAGTGGGCTTATCTTTTAGCGAATCCCTGAAAAGGTCAAGAACTTTTAATCGCGGAAACGTATTAAATAAAAGTAGTAATCATTTTATAGCCAAACTATGTACATTTACGCACTTTTTTGAACCGTTAATCACCTAATCAAAGATTAACGAGAGAAATCGAAATCTCGCATCTTCGTTACCTGTCACTGAGTAACACCTCCATTGTCTTGCGTTCATTAGCCACCTGTACCAATTTTAAGATCGTCTTCCTCGAACATTCGCATAATTATCAATTTTTTTTGTTTGAAACGCTTTACATAATAAATCGGAACTCGACTCGCATTGTTACTAAGCGCGGTGTGTGCGCAGCATCTGCTGAGTAAGAGTGGGGAGGTAAACAAACGAATCCCCTATAAAACCCGTCGGGCGCGCACAATAACAAACATTTGATTCTCGCGCTCAAAAGTGACTCGAAGGTGCAATTTATTTTTTTGTTCGTTGGATCAGTTTGAGTGTAAAAAAATGCGTCCCCCAGCACAATTCGGAGATACCATCGCCGCGGAGGCGGAAAACGAACCCGACCCCAGGATGGTGACCATGTTAATCAACACTCGGATGGCCGGTAGGGCGGTCATCAGGGTAGTCGGACGGTGCAATGACGCCAAAGAAAATAATAGTCTCGGTGAGTAACAATAATAGAGACCAGTCAACCTTACTACTTACATAAAAGGAAAGCAAAGGACGCGCCGAGATAAAACCCAATTACAATTCAATACTATTTATGGCTCAAGCAGGAAAACATCAAGAACGTTTTATTCACCTTGGTCCTTTCGGGCAGGAAAGCAACAAGTTTTAAAACGAAAGTCCGCGAAAGTGGAACGAATCGCCAATTGAACAATTGTTGAATTACAGGACGGGCCTCCAGTGAACTAGTGCGGAAATCGGGAATTTTTCAAAGTCATTATTATTATGTTTATCGCGATCCGGTGGAAGATAAACGCGCAACAAAGAGTCGAGAGGTGATTTTTAGGTGATTGCTTTGGAGTATTTTTAGGTTTTGCGCTGAAATTTTCGTTTCCGATGCGTCAAAGAGACGATGTGGCGCCGTCGTCGGCCTACATGTTCTAAATTTAGAGGGTCTGAAATTTCAAAACGAAAGGATTTTGTTTTGTTAAAAAGTTTTTGACATTTAACAATTAAAAAATACCTAATACAAATTATCAAAAAGAAGACATTATTTTAAGGCTTTTAAGAAATCTTAAGCTAACATGCCAAAAATCCAGTTTTCTTAAGGGAAAATTATTCAGTTTTGAAAAAAACTTAATATGGGGTTACGATTTGGAAAGAAATTCGTCAAAAAATCAATTTTTCATATATTCGCACTTCTCAAAAGAAAAAGTACTGATTTCAGCCATTTACTAAAAAATTTTAATTGTAGCCTTCCCCTTGCCTATTTTAACCTCATTAACAGTTGGGAATGAAGTTTCTCGCCACATTTTTGTTTGTATTTTTACTTACTTAAAAAAAATTTACGCTAACACGTCAAAAATGCTGTTTACTTGGTCAGAACTAAACCCAATTTTGAAGTCGGAATAAGATCGTTTTAACCGAGGAAATCTGAGGAAAACTTGGGGAAATCTTGCCAAAAAAATCTCCGGGAAATCTTGGGTAAATCTCGGGGAAATCTTGCGAAAAAAAAAATTCCGGAAAATCCCAGGAAATCCGAAATCGAAGGAAATCTGGAAAAACCTGAAACGATAAGTCTACGACAATTTGGTTCGACCCCTGTCAATTTTTACAATTTGAAATTACATTTTTTCTTAAATACATTTTTCATATTTCTTCCTTATTTTCAAAAGGAAAAGCCACAAATTAACTGTCTTGGGCTTAATTTCAGAATTTTTCACCGTGGAGCAATCATATGCTCATTGGACTTGTTGTTTTACTCGGTAGAGGGCGGTGTCGCTCTTTATCACGGTTTTCAAAAGAAAAAGTACAATTTCATCAATTTTTGCAAAAAAATCTTAACTTAATATGTCAAAAAATGCAGTTTAATTTGACGGAAATAGTCCAATTTTGAAAAACAAAAAAATTCTCCAAACGAAGGGTCCATATATGATAATTTTGATTCGGCCTTTTCCCAACATCATTAATGATCGAAATGAAATCTCTCGCAATTATAAACATTTTTGATATTTTTTCACTTATTTCAAAAGAATAAGTATACTTTCAACCGATTTTTTAAAAAAATTGGAGATAAGATTTTTCGTGACAAAATATATTTTTAATATACAGGGTGTCTCAAAACTCGGGCACTTCGGGCCCGAGGCGTTGTGGAGGATCATGAATAAAGCATAAAAGTGATAGTAAATTTTTTTAGAGGCACCACCGCAGAGATAGAAAGTTTCAAAGATTAGGAAATCTGGCAACATGTTACATCTTTTACCTTGATATTTACTTACACCAAATAATCGAAATAGCATTAAGAGGTTGCCATATGGTTTTTGTCCAATTTGCAGAAAATTGGTTAATGAATAACTCCAATAATTGGAAAAATTACCCGAATTTTGTCAGCAATGATGCTTCACGTTCATGCACTGCTTCATCAATACTCATTTTAGAGAAATTTACGTGTACATTTTAGCCTTTAGGGGGGTTATAAAATCTCAAGTTTTGAGACATCCTGTATTGTCAAAAGAAACATAACGTGCGTTTTTTGGAAAAATAATTAAAAATTTCTAGTTCTACAATCTATTTAAAGAAAAACTTCAGTCTTAGATTATTTTGACTTGTAAACGCTAGGCATCACATGATTTTTGGCAGATTTTCTTTTGTTTTCAAATAAAAGTTTCTTTCAAGGTTTTTACGAAAAAAGTTTTTTACGCCAACCTCCGTCAAAAAACCATTTATTTAACCAGAAATAATCAAATTTTGAAAAAACTTCAGATTTGCTATAATTTTGATTTACCGTTTTTTTTTGATATTTTTTCACTCATTTTCAAAATAAAAAGTATAATTTCGGACCTTTTTAGAAAAAAATCCTACCCTAAAAATGTCAAAAATTCAGTTTAGTTGATCACCAAATCGTCCAATTTTGAAAAAAATTCGCCAAAGTTTAAGTTACATATCAGTTTGACCTTAAATGTGGGGTCTACGATAGGGACACTTGCCCTCCCTGAAAACCGAGGGGTGAGCCGCAGGGAATATCTGGTGTACAGGTGCTAGGAAATCTTGGGGAAATCTTGGAAAATCTGAGGAAATTTTAGGAAATCTTTCCAAAAGGAAATCGAGTGTACAACATTTTCCCTTGCGACTCACCCCTCGCTCACACTTCTTAGTTTTTTTGTACCTACATTTCTATTAATTTTTCTTAATTTCATAAAGTAACTAGTAGGTAACATCTTTATGCCCCTCCCTGAAAAAATGTATACAGTGTCCGCGTGAAAAGTTCGACCTCAAATATTTCGTTAACGAGATGAAATACAAAAATTCTCTCGGATTGGTCGATTTTTATTTCGAAGGGGACACTTAAATCCGTGCTTGGCGAAATTTCGAAACTCACCCCCTAACCCCCACCTTCCCCTACTTCAAAATTTTAAATGGCAACCCACCACTTGTCATACATCATTTGAAAGCTAATTTCATTGCTAATCCGACGCTGTAATAAATTTTGATATTTGTTCAAGTCCAGCGCCCTCTTGGGTCAAATTTTAAATTACATTAGGGCCCTTTGTAATACATCATTTGAAAGGGTTTGAAATTCTCTGTGTAAGAATTTTTGAAATCTATTCACTCATTACAGCATGAACTTGTAAGGAGAAAATAAAATTTTTATTACATTGTCAAAAGCAAAAATATAACTTTAGGAAAACATTAAATCAATTTTTGAACAAACTCCACCCAAAGTGTTAGATCGGCTTGACTTTGGGTGTTTCCAAAATCAAAATTCGAAATTTGGACATAAGTATTTTATTTAATTTCAGCGTTTTTTGTAAAAAAGCTTATACTAAACCTGTTAAAAAAGCAGTTTACTCAATCAGAAATAATCCAAGTTTCAGAAAAAAGTTCGCCAGTCATCATTATGAGGTACATTTTGACTTCTTTAACAGTTTAAAATGATATTATATTGACTTATTTATTTTCAAAGAACAAAATAATACACCGTTTTATTAGCTAATTTATCAAAAATGCAATTACTCGTCCGAAAATAATCTAATTTTGGAAATTCTGACGGAAACGTTTTCTATAAATTGAGTTGAACGAATTGAATATCCGGCTCGAAGGACCAGAAAACAAAGACGTTTACTCACCGTGAAATTCGGAAGAGAGCTTTTATTATAAACCGTAATGTAAACAAATCAAGACAAGTTGTTAACACTGACCCTGATTTTGACATTATAATTGCAGGAAATACATACCTTTAAAGAAAATTCAATAATAATTTTTACCATTTAAAATAGATTAAAATCCAAGTCTTTTTATGGAATTTTCCTTGACAAGTCCCGGAAGTGAAGATTCGGAAAATGTTCAAATAAATAAAAATATTTCTCAGTTAATTGAAGTTATTTTTTAATGCACTACCGAATAAAAATAGCAATAATAAATTTTCCCATTTCAAATAGATTAAAAATCCAACTCTTTTTATGGAATTTTCCTTGACAAGTGATAAGTGCATATTCGGAAAATATTAAAATTCATAAAATTTATATTTCTCAGTTAATCGAAAAATAAAAGTAATGAATCTATTTTTTAATGCACCTACAATATGTATTTCTGTACACTTACACCAGCGAATAAAAATAGCGCCAGTCTACTAAACTCAGTCACTTTCGCAATGGCTTCCGCGGTGACCAGAGTAGTGCTCAGATGCGAGGGCGCTCAAGAGACGCAAAATTTAGGTACAATTTAACCCCCACCCCTTCAGATTTCATTTAACCTACCGGAAATAAAAATTCGCCATTAATTTGATTGCGTAAACGCCTTCGTAGAGAGCGTGCAACCGAACTTTTGGCGCAACAATGCTTTACATAATTATTCAGATTACATTTCTTAACAATTACGGCGCCGTTATAAATTAAGTTTGAATCGGGAACTTGAAGATTCCACACGTTACGCAACGAAAACGAAAGTAACTTTAAATTATTTTTGTTGCAGATCTCTCAAATTGCCAGTTGATGCAAGTCCCTGACGCCGTCTACCACCTGATGAGACACACGGAACTCAAAACGTGCGATTTAAGCGACAATGTGATCACGAAAATACCTCCCAAGTTCGCCGCCAAGTTCAGCACAATTATTGATTTGAACATGGCACACAACCAAATGTCCACGTTGCCGGACGAAATGGCCGATCTGCAATCTTTAGTAAGACTGGATATCTCACATAATGGATTTATCTCCCTGCCAAACTGTATATTCCAAATACCAAACCTTAGACAGCTCAACGCGAGCAACAATCACATAATCGGTGAGTAATTGCTTGATTAGTTGATGTCAGTTCGCGGACGTATGTCTTTGACTTCTACTTTTCGCGCTAAAAATTGCTCGCGATTCAACGGCAACACCGCATTTCCTGGCTATGATCTGTATATTCCAAATACCAAACCTTAGACAGCTCAACGCGAGCGATAATCACATAATCGGTGAGTAATTGCTTGATTAATTAATGTCGGTTCGCCGACGTATGTCTTTGACTTCTCTTTTTCGGCTGTTAACTCGCGTCAAAAAGTTGCTCGCAATTCAACGACAAAAAATGAACCTGGCAACACCGCATTTCCTGGCTACGAAAGGCACGATCTGACAACACCGCATTTCTTTACTATTACTATGTAGTCAAGTCTAAAACTATACAAACATCGAGTATCTTGGTTTCTTACTATTTCAATACACCCAAAATATAAGCTTTCTGCATCTTTTCCAGATGTGCATAGTTCAGAATTAATCAATTAAAATTCAGAAAACGTCACAAATTTAGTGGAAAAAGGGTTGGGAAATTTCGAAAAACCCACAATCCCACACACACCCACATTTTGTGTGGCGTGAATTTTCGCCTAACTCTAAACTCGGACCAACAACCACAATAGTTCCATAAAATCATTTTTCGTCTTTCGAAAACATCCCCCTCGACGTGTTCCCGACGAAAAAGGTAGTTTGGGAGCAACTTTCACCCCGGTTTTTTCCGAAATGCATCAAACTTAAACATAGTCAGATTAAACCCGGACCTGACCTGATGGCAAAGACCTGAAATGCAGTATATGCGGAAAGTAAGTCTCTGACTTCCCCTTTTCAGCCGAAAACTCGCTCCTAAAGTTGCTCGCAACCTTTTTTATTTCACTCGGCTTCGCCTCGCCTGTACCTGAACGTATTTCAATGCAAGACCTGAACTGCGTTATATGCGCGTGGTCTTGTAGACTGCTCATTTTTGGCGAAAAACTCGCGCCAAAAAATCACATAAGTCGACCTTATCGCATTTTCCAACGAACTGTGTCAAAATCGATTAAATGCATTATAATAGTTTATAAAAGAAACACGAACGATGGTGACATAATCTTCATTGTTTCAGATGTAGAAGTGGAATGCCTGGAAAGAGCCCCCTCGCTGGAATCCGTAGATCTTAGAAACAACCCCCTGGGCCACAGAAGCCACGACCGCCTCTCAGGCATCTCCAGGTTTAGGATAACGCTGACGCCGAGAGAGAAAGAGGACTGGGAAGATCTCACCATCTAGTTTAAATCGCGCTGCAAGCACGGCCATAATTGAATAGTAAAAATTTTGTTTCATTAGGTTGGGACGAGCGTGCAATATGATTCAAAATATGGTAGCTCGATGTTCGAGCGTTTCGGTGCTGAGGCATATAGTTAATTTTTAAAAGTATTTGTATTTTTATAACTGAGGTGGTTTCTCGAAACTGCCATTACTAATGTGGACTGTACTTGTCTCAAGTGCTCGATGTGTGTATTATTTTTTGTACTGACACCTGTTTACATGATTGTACATTATTTGTTGAAATTGCGTTTTGTACTCGTTTGACATTATTTGGCTCTCCATCTAGTCATCGTCTTGTGATCGGGATGCATAATGTCCTCTGTTTAGTGTCTAGATGTTCCCAGTTGAAAACAATGTCAAATAAAAAGGAAATCGAAGAATGCAGACGTCTTTATTTTCATATTATTACCTCATTGAAAATATTGCTATATACAGTATACACTATCACTAGAAACACCCCACTACACCGAAACGCTTGATTTTCACTGCTGACGCGTTTGGAACATAATGTGCTCATTATGCTCAAAGCCGAAGCGAAACGCGTCAGCAGTGAACATCAAGTGTTTCGATATAGTGGGGTGTTTCTGGTTATAGTGCATTTTTCCACCGAAGTTGTCCAGTGTTTCCATTGTAATATACAGTATCCTTCACGAGAATGCAGAATACTGCAGCCTTTGATTATTCGCTCGTTTAGTCTGTTCTGTACCCCTAAACAAGTTAAGCGGTCAAATGTTACTTTGGACAAAAACTTTTTCTAGCACCAAGTTTGACTTGATTTATTTCTTGCCGCTTTTCTGCCGTCCAGTTTCTCTTCCAGCTTTAACTTTTTAGACGATTTTCATACAGTAAACCTAGTCTACCTAGGAGAGGAAAAGGAAAGAGATTAGCAACGAACAGGTCCACAAAACACCGCCTGCAATTCTTCATGTATATTTCACCTACTTTAAACACCTACTGGAACTCGTTGAAAAAGCGTTGAACAATAAATAAAAAAAATACTGCTAAGAATACAAAAAGTTAAGTAAAACGAATACCACCATTATTGCATGGGTGCATTAAGTAATGAGTTTTGAGAATTCTCCCAAACTGAGAGGGGTGGAAAACACCAAGTCCTACGAATACTTATCAAGCAACTACTGAGATTTTCACATCGAGTCTAATCGTCGTCCTCGTCCTCATCATCAGAAACGTACCTTTTGGCCGGTCTCTTACGACGACTACTACTTTTTTTACTTTTTAGCTTGATTCTCATTTTTACAGATTCTGAATCGGATTCGTCTTTATCGTCGTCCGAATCTGGACCCCCAGCCTCGATTCTCTGTTTAGCGTTGGTGAACACAGTCTGAAGCACGATACTATCTTCGTGGATCAGAGAAGCTTCCTCGTTATAGATCTGAGCGTTTTGGCACAAAAGCATAAAGTCTTTTTCCAAATCAGCAAAATCCACATACTGAAAAAAACATTTGGTTTGACTTAGCCAAAATATGTTACATACCTTGCCATCTTCAATTCGAGTTAAAATCTTATTAATGTCCATTGGTCGCTTGATGATTTCATAATAATCTGGATAATCTTTCCTGGGTGGTAATTTCATAAAGGGCTCACTTAGTATTCGCCCATCGCTGAAAATAAACTTTAGTAGTCAACGCAAGTTTTCATTACTACCTGTCAGTGTATTTGTTGACAATGTTCATGAGCTTCTTCATTTGTTTTTTCAGCTTCAAATCGGCGTTTGCCTGCACCCTGCGACGTTTCGAACCGCAAGCCTCACTGTCCGAATCTTCACCACGCTTCCTCTTCTTCCTCCCCCGTTTCTTCTTCACTTTCTCTTCCTCCTCATCTTCGTCGTCGTAATCCCCCCCTTCATCAATCGCCCTCAGCCACTCCTTCTCCGTCAAACTGTCAGTATAATCCACTTCTTTCCTCTGCCTAGTGCCCCTTCCCAGTGAAGATTCAGTTTCTTCATAAGCCCAAGGATCGACCTCATCGTCTTCCTTGACCAACCAATGGGGCAACTCGCAGATTTCCATCATTCTCGGCTTCCTATTGGCCCCCAGCTTGGCCTCCTCTCTTCGTCTTTCCAAGTCCATCTTTTGGAACAGTTCAAACTCTGCTTCCGATCTGGCCACCATTTGGTTGACAGTCTCGTCGTCGGGCACTTCGTTTTCTTCCTCTTCGTCATCGCCGTCTTGATGCAAAATGGTTTGGAGGAACTGCTGACGTTCAGATCCTGTGGACTTTTGATCGAACATGCCGGCTTGGATAACTTTTTCGTCCATGTTGAGTTTGTATCGAGCTGCGGCTAAAATTCTCTCTTCCACTGAGTTGACGGTCATTAGTCGAAGGACTCGCACTTCGTTTTGTTGGCCTATGCGATGGGCTCGGTCTTGGGCTTGCAAATCCTGAAAAAAATTGTTCGATCTTTGCCTTTTGTGGTAAATTCTGTTGAGATAGAAATAAAAGGAAATTTTAACCTACCTTTCACTCAGAAAAAAATTCAGCAGACATAAGAGAAAACTTGCTCAGAACAACGTTTGACTTGAGGCTCCAAAGTAGAATCGAATTAATTGAGAAAACAACAGGGCTAAAAACAAATTTGTTGCTCAGAAGAGTTTCAATTTAGAGAGAAAGAAGCACTTTGCATCTACTTTTTACAAAGAATCTACCATAAAATCTGCAGAAGAGAAATATCAGAAGAAAATCAGCAGAAATAAGAAACAATTTATTAAATTCTAATTGATACGTAGTACCTACTTTAAAAAAAATCCCTTGTAATCGGCTTCTTGTGGTAAATCATTCGTAGAAGAAAATTTTGCTGACTAAAGGCAGAAGAAAAAGAAACAAGTAACCAGTTTGCATTTACTTTTGACTCAGAAGAATCTCGTGCTAGATCGTTAAAAATCGGAAGAAAACTTACTCAGAAGAACATTCTGCCGACCTAAGGTTGCAAAGTAGAAGAAAATCAAAAACAATAGCAATTTGCATCTACTTTTGACTCAGAAGAATCTCTTGATGCAACAGAAAACTTACTCGAAGAACGTTTTGCTGAGTTAAGACAGCAAAGTAGAAAAAAAAATCAAAAACAGTAGGAGGAAATAAGAGGCATTCTGCATCTATGTTTGACTCAAAAGAAAACTTACTTAGGCGGTTGCAAAGTAGAAGAAAATCAAAAGAATAAGAAGAAATAAAAGGTACTTTACTAATTTACTTAGAACCCATTATTCCTGATTTAACGTTTGCAAAGTAGAAGAAAATCAAAATAATAGGAAAAAATAAGAGGCACTTTGCATCTACTTTTCCCTCAGAAGAATATCTTGTGGTAAATCGTTATGAATCAGCAGAATGTTAGAATGCAAAGTAGAAGAAAATGAAAACCTCAGAAACACATTTTGCTGGTTTAAAGTCGCCAAGCAGAAGAAATTTGTAGAAATAAGAGGCACTTTGCACCTACTTCTGACTCAGAAAAACCACTTGCTGCAAAAAGTTCAAAATCAGAAGAAAACTAGCTGACTTGCGAAGTAGAAGAAAATCAAAAGAATAGGAAGAAATAAAGGCACTTTGTATCTACTACTCCCTCAGAAGAATCCCTCGGAGTAAATGGTCATAAATCAGAAAAAAACTTAACTCAGGAAAATATTTTGCTGAATTAAGAATGCAAAGTAGAAGAACATAGAAACAGTAAGAAGCACTTTGCATCTACTTCTGACTCGGAAAAATTTCTCGAAGTAAATCTTTAAAAATCAGAAGAAAACTTACTCAGAAGAGTTTTTTGCTGACTTAAGGTTGCAAAGTAGAAGAAAATCAAAAGAATAGGAAGAAATAAAGGCACTTTGTATCTATTACTCCCTCAGAAGAATCCCTCGGAGTAAATGGTCATAAATCAGAAAAAAACTTGCTCAGAAAAATATTTTGCTGAATTAAGAATGCAAAGTAGAAGAACATAGAAACAGTAAGAAGCACTTTGCATCTACTTCTGACTCGGAAAAATTTCTCGAAGTAAATCTTTAAAAATCAGAAGAAAACTTACTCAGAAGAGTTTTTTGCTGACTTAAGGTTGCAAAGTAGAAGAAAATCAAAAGAATAGGAAGAAATAAAGGCACTTTGTATCTATTACTCCCTCAGAAGAATCCCTCGGAGTAAATGGTCATAAATCAGAAAAAAACTTGCTCAGAAAAATATTTTGCTGAATTAAGAATGCAAAGTAGAAGAACATAGAAACAGTAAGAAGCACTTTGCATCTACTTCTGACTCGGAAAAATTTCTCGAAGTAAATCTTTAAAAATCAGAAGAAAACTTACTCAGAAGAGTTTTTTGCTGACTTAAGGTTGCAAAGTAGAAGAAAATCAAAAGAATAGGAAGAAATAAAGGCACTTTGTATCTATTACTCCCTCAGAAGAATCCCTCGGAGTAAATGGTCATAAATCAGAAAAAAACTTGCTCAGAAAAATATTTTGCTGAATTAAGAATGCAAAGTAGAAGAACATAAAAAAAGTAAGAAGCACTTTGCATCTACTTCCGACTCGGAAAAATTTCTCGAAGTAAATCTTTAAAAATCAGAAGAAAACTTACTCAGGAGAGCTTTTTGCTGACTTAAGGTTGCAAAGTAGAAGAAAATCAAAAGAATAGGAAGAAATAAAGGCACTTTGTATCTACTACTCCCTCAGAAGAATCACTCAGAGTAAATGGTCATAAATCAGAAAAACTTACTCAGAAAAATATTTTGCTGAATTAAGAATGCAAAGTAGAAGAACATAGAAAAAGTAAGAAGCACTTTGCATCTACTTCTGACTCGGAAAAATTTCTCGAAGCAAATCTTTAAAAATAAGAAGAAAACTTACTCAGCAGAGCTTTTTGCTGACTTAAGGTTGCAAAGTAGAAAAAAATCAAAAGAATAGGAAGAAATAAAGAGGTACTTTGCACCTACTTTTCGTAATCAATCAGAGGAAAATTTACTGCAAAGTAGAAGAAATAAAGACACTTTGCATCTACTTCTCCCTCAAGAGGAATCCATCGGGGTAAATCGCTATAAATCAGAACAAGACTTACCCAGAAGAATGGTATTTAAGTTTGCAGAAGAAACAAGAAATAAAAATAAGAGGCACATTGGACCTACTTTTGACTTACATAAAACAGAAGAAAACTTACTGAGTTTTTGCTGAATTACAAATGCAAAGTAGAAGAAAATAAAAATCTCAGAAGGAAACTTACTCAGAAGAACGTTTTGTTGACTAAGGTTGCAAAGTAGAAGAAAATAAAGAAATAAGAAGCACTTTGGATCTGCTTTTGACTCAGAAAAATCTCTTGCTGTAAATCGTTAAAAATCTGAAGAAAATTTACTCAGAAGAACATTTAGCTGACTTAAGGTTGCAAAGTAGCACAAAATAGAAAAAATAAGGGACATTTTGCATCCACTTTTGACTCAGAAAAATCTCTTGCTGTAACTCATTAAAATTCAGAAGAAAACTTAAGTCAAAAGAACCTTTTGCAGAATTAAGGATACAAAGTAGAAGAAAATCAAAAACAGTAGGATCCAAATAAGAGGCACATTGCATCTACTTTTGACTCAGAAGAATCTCTTGTTGTAAATCGTTAAAAATCAGAAGAAAACTTACTCAGAAGAACATTCTGCCGACATGACCTGACTTAAGGTTAAAATAGAATAAAATCAAAAACAATAGGAAGAAATAAGAGGCACCTTGCATCTACTTTTGACTCCGAAGAATCTTTTGTTAACAAAGGATATAAATCAGAAGAAATTCGGCAGAAAAAAAATGACATAAATTCATATGTACCGAGAAAATGGCTTAACATTGACGTTGAAGTAGGAACTAACGTAATCTAAGAAGCATTTTGCATCTACTTTTTAGCAGAAGAAAAAATGTATGGAATTTCGATTAGAAGACCTTCTTGGTTACTTAATTAAATGCGTATTGTCAAATTGTTTTGCATCTTCTTAGAAATGCCTTGCTCTGCATAAACGAAAGAAAGAAGTCTTTTGGAAAGCTCTATTGTTGTCCTTTTTTCTCCCGTCGTCAGAATATAGGGAGGGAAAAGGAAGATAAGAGGTTTCAGGTCATTCCAGTGCTACCAACTTACTTGATGGGGGTTCCAGTCAGAGTCAAAGATGACGACAGTATCAGCGCTTTGCAAATTCAACCCCAAACCACCGGCACGCGTGGAAAGGAGGAAGAGGAAATAGTCGCTGTTTTTCGCATTAAACTTCTTGAGGAGGTCGCCTCTATCTTCGGCTTTGGTCGTGCCGTCCAGGCGGAGATAGCCGAAACCTCGCCAAGTCAGGTAATCCTCCATGATGGTCATCAGTTGAGTCATTTGACAGAAGAGGAGGACTCGGTGACCGGTCGCTTTGAGCTTCGGCAGGATTCGGTCGAGGAGCTCGAACTTTCCCGAGGCTCGGTACAGGTCGGGTCTGCGAGTTTATTATTTATACCGGGTGGACCAACACTATTGCCCACCTCAAAAATTGCCCTTTATTTTAAAGCTGGGACTTCGAAATTTTTACAGTGTATATGGCTACCAAGGACCCTTCAAATGACGGCAAAAGTTTATCTGTCATGCAAAAACTGTGACGTCACGAAATTTTGAAATATCGTTTTTCCAAGAAAAAAAAAATTTTTACCCATAAAATCGTTTTTTGGGCTAATACCTTTATGTTAAGCCCATTTTTTTAAATTTCCGTCATCAGATTAGCCAACTGTAGCAAGCTAAAAATGGTCCATTTTTATTCACAAGTCGGCCACGTAAACAATTGACTACTATGCGAGGGCTTTCTTGGATAACAGCGTACGCTTTTTTCATCTGTCACCAGTTGACAGCGACACAACGCGGCCATTGAACTGCGAAATTGTTTTTAATTTTAATAAACGTGGATTTTTGTAACGAATAATGTTGAAATATCGGTTTAAACTGGGCATCCACCATTTAATTCGCCCACCCAAGGTGCCAGGAGAGGTTACGAACACGGACATTTTATCAGATGGCGGTGGCGGCGTGAAAAGGGGCTCCAGTTTGTGTGAAGGGCTCCGGTTTGTGTGAGGGGGTTTTTTCAAATAGCCATTTCCATAATTCGCATTATTCCATACTTATGTAATTCCACAGGTAATTATTTTGTTGTTATGGCCTGTTTTTTAGTTGGCATTTTTAGGTTAAGTGAGTCGACTTAGTTTGCCCCGTTAAGACTAATATCGAGGACTAAGATATTCACAGCCCAGAATTTAACAGCAACTCGTGTCAAATAAGGACCAAGGAATCGTTTTGCATAACATAATTCATATTCAAAGATAAACTGTAATCGAAGGTGGTGCAAGTGTCAGTTTTCGATTGGCAAATACCTCGTAGGTACCTCCTAAACAAAATCAAGACGTTAATAATTGATGCTTTGAAGTTGGTGAAGCTCAAGTTATTATTTGAACAGCAGAAGCAAAAAGGTGCAATGTGGAATTTAATAATCATCATCATGGTGGGCAAATAAGGACTAATTAATCATTGATCACACGACAAGCCATCCAGTGCATAAACAAGATGTGTGTGTGTGCCTGAGTTTCAATTTTTGTCATTAGAATGAACTAAGAATACTGAGATTATTCTTTCGTTTATTAAACAATAATTGCCTATTAAGTAAATTTAATAAAGCAGGCTTTCATATTTTTACTTGAATTTCGCGCATTTATTTCATTACGCGCGTTAATTTCCCGCTCAAACTCCTCCAACCCCTTTTAGCTAATCATTAGTCACCCACTAGTGTGATTAGTGTGTGAATTACAATAGTGTTGCAGTGTTTAGGTTGCTAATTTTGAGAAAAATTGCTATTTTGTGAAATCTTCAACCTCTTGAAGAGAAGTGTTTTCCAAGTTAGTTTTACATACCTACTTGTTAGCTGTTTTCACAGCTCTTATCCTGGTTTCCCTCCAGGGAAGCTTTCACGCGTTTTTCTGTGTTGTGAGTGTTAATTATAATTACGTGTAGAAGTGAATCTTGGTGAATTTCCTATACCTAGTGTTAATTAATAGTTTTATTCTATTTTAGTGGAGTGCATTTAATTTTTATCATGCCGATGCAACATCTTTCCTTTTCAGACAAGGTCGACATGATCTTGATTTTTGGAGAATGCCAGGAAAATGCAATGCAAGCAGCAGAATTGTATGCCCAACGTTACCCAGACAGACTTCAACCAGATAGACGAACATTTAAAAGAATTGTAGAGAAACTTAGAGAGACAGGCAGTTTGAAGCCCAAGAAAAAGACAGTGATAAATCCCGCTGTGACTCATGAAATCAATCAAGCTATTGTTTTGAACATAGCTGAAAATAATCCCCAAGTCAGCAGTCGAGAAATGAAGCAATCAAGCGGCATAAGTAAGTCATCGATTCTAAGAATATTAAAAAAGCACAAATTCCATGCATATCACATCGAACTGCATCAGGAACTACATGGAGAGGATTTTATGAACAGGGTGAGATTTTGCACGTGGGCCCAAGAGAAACTGCAGGAAAATCAGGACTTCTTCAAGTTTGTGCTTTTCACCGATGAATGCACATTCAAATCTAATGGGCACGTAAACAGGCATAATATGCACTATTGGTCGGTGGTTAACCCACATTGGATGAGAGAAGAAAAAACACAAGACATATGGTCACTGAACGTGTGGGGAGGAATTATTGACAACCGATTAGTTGGTCCATTCTTTTTTGAAGGCCATCTGACTGGTGCGATGTATGCAGAGTTCTTAAGAAATTCATTAGATGACTTACTAGAAGATGTGCCATTAAATGTGATCCAAAATTTGTGGTTTCAGCAAGATGGTGCGCCTCCACATTTCAGTCGAGAAGCTCGTGGTGTGGCAGATGAAAAGTTTCCAGATAAATGGATTGGTCGTGGTGGTCCAATTGCTTGGCCAGCTAGATCTCCCGATCTCACACCTATGGATTTTTTCACATGGGGAGTTGTGCAAGAAATTGTGTACAGAACACAGCCAACCACGAGACAAGACATGCAGCAACGACTCGTAGATGCCTTCCAGACAATCAATGAACGAAATACAGCAGCTACAGTCCAAAATTCATTTCAGCGACGTGCTCAGATGTGCATCGAAAGAGAAGGCCACCACTTTGAGCAGTACCTGTAATCAGGTAAGTACTTTTTGTGAAGTGATCTGTGCTATAGTGGTTGCAGTGCAGTGAATTTGGTGATGATTGTGTAGTGATGGGTTGTGGTAGTGAGTAATGCATCACTTTAGGTAAGTACAAGCCGTAAGTTCCTTGTACACAATTTTGTCTATGATGATTAGTAGAGCTCTTTCACAATATTTGAAGGATCCACAATTCTGAGACATCCAAAACAGCTAAAAGACCATAGTTTATGTAACACAATCAGTCAATCAAATTCAATTTATTGTTGTTAGTTTGATCATACAGGATTTAAGTTTCAATTTATATCCTTGAAAAATTATAATTATTGGGATTGCAACTTCAACTTTACAGCAACACACTTTCGCCAGCTAAAAACACTTGGTTTTACATCACCTTACAATTTACCAAACAATTTAACCCAACTAGTTAAGAAATGGCATCGGGCTATAATTCTTCTACCTTCGGCTACAGTTTATCTCTGAATTTTAATTATGTTAGTTGAAACGATAGTTTAACAATTCCTTTGCCCTTATTTAGATCAGATGATGTTAAATTTAGAGGCTGTAAATATCAATTTTGTTATGCAAAACGATTCCTTGGTCCTTATTTGACACGAGTTGCTGTTAAATTCTGGGCTGTGAATATCTTAGTCCTCGATATTAGTCTCAACGGGGCAAACTAAGTCGACTCACTTAACCTAAAAATGCCAACTAAAAAACAGGCCATAACAACAAAATAATTACCTGTGGAATTACATAAGTATGGAATAATGCGAATTATGGAAATGGCTATTTGAAAAAACCCCCTCACACAAACCGGAGCCCTTCACACAAACTGGAGCCCCTCTTCACGCCGCCACCGCCATCTGATAAAATGTCCGTGTTCGTAACCTCTCCTGGCACCTTGGGTGGGCGAATTAAATGGTGGATGCCCAGTTTAAACCGATATTTCAACATTATTCGTTACAAAAATCCACGTTTATTAAAATTAAAAACAATTTCGCAGTTCAATGGCCGCGTTGTGTCGCTGTCAACTGGTGACAGATGAAAAAAGCGTACGCTGTTATCCAAGAAAGCCCTCGCATAGTAGTCAATTGTTTACGTGGCCGACTTGTGAATAAAAATGGACCATTTTTAGCTTGCTACAGTTGGCTAATCTGATGACGGAAATTTAAAAAAATGGGCTTAACATAAAGGTATTAGCCCAAAAAACGATTTTATGGGTAAAAATTTTTTTTTTCTTGGAAAAACGATATTTCAAAATTTCGTGACGTCACAGTTTTTGCATGACAGATAAACTTTTGCCGTCATTTGAAGGGTCCTTGGTAGCCATATACACTGTAAAAATTTCGAAGTCCCAGCTTTAAAATAAAGGGCAATTTTTGAGGTGGGCAATAGTGTTGGTCCACCCGGTATACCATGCGAACCACAATAAATTAAAGTCAAACTTTATGTCTTATACTGTCACCTACTTACCCTGAAATGACTCCACCAGCCATGCCGACATGATCGCAATATTTTTCTTCGATATTCTGGAACATGAATGGGTGGTTGCATAGCTTACGCAGCTGGACTATAGTGTTCATTAGAGCTTTCGCGCCTCCCTTTCCCTTATTCCCCTTTTCGGACCCATCCGTCAATAACACGCCCTTACTTTGCATATGCCTTAAACACCACGCTTAATAATAGTAATAATAATACTAATAAATACTTGTAAAGAACTTTTTGAAGCCCAGACATGTCACATTTGATGATATACTCGACTTTATCGGGAAGCTGAGATTCCACTTCCTTCTTAAGTCTTCTCAACAAAAAGGGACGTAGCACTTTATGCAAACGTCTGATGATCAAAATCGTTTCTTCTTCATTCAATTCAACTTTCTCTCCGGTAGTGGCAAAGGGGGCATTAAACCATTGTTCAAAAGTGGAGCAACTCTTGAATATTGAAGGCAACAAAAAGTTTAACAAAGCCCACAATTCTGGCAATTTATTTTGAAGAGGAGTTCCTGTCAATAGCAGTCGATGGGGGGCTAAATAATGTGTGTTCAAAACTTGTGTGAGTTTGCAGTGATGGTTTTTCATTCGATGTCCTTCGTCTATTATCATGTACTTCCATGGAAGTTTGGCCAAGACTCCTTTGTCCTTGATGACGTATTCGTAGGTTGTCAAAAGGACGTTGAACTTCGTCGAACGCATTTGACTTTGGATTGTACGTCTACCGGCTGGGGAGCCTTTGTAGGAAACGACAACGACTGATGGAGCCCATTTTTCGAATTCCAACACCCAATTCGACAAAGTACTGAAACAAAAGGTGTAAAGTAAAAAAAAGTGTACAGAATTTCGGAGCTACAGGCGGTCAATAATTTTAGGTTAAGAGAATCAGCTGATGCGCGAGTGCCACATTTGCGTATTTACTTTCGTTCATTCGTAGCAAGCACAATATTTGATGTGGACACATCAGTATCAATAAGTCACTGTAGCTGTATACAGTAACTATCCTAAAGCATTTCTAATGTAATTTTTTTAGTATTTTTGACTCTTCCAGATGCTACAAACTCCAATTGTAGCTAAAAATCTTTGTATATCTGTTGCTATATTCTTTTTTTTTTGACTCTTCCATATGCAGTTCAATTGCTGCCAAGTATCTGATTTCTCTTCTCATCTTGACCATCTGTAAGCTCCGCAGTGTCTATGCCATTATTTTTTAAATTTTTTTGTAAGAAAACGTACGATAAAGGAACGATGATTAAGTAGGGGCCGTTAACTTTTTTCTTCTCCATCAAATAGGTAATGAGGCCAATAGTTTGGATGGTTTTTCCCAAACCCATCTCATCGGCAAGAATTCCATTCAAGTTATTGTTGAACAGTGATACCAACCACTCCAAACCTTTAGTCTGGTATTCTTTTAGTAGACCGTTGACCATGATGGACGCTTGTTCTGTCACAATTTCGTGAACAGTATGAGCAATGCTAGAAAAAAAAGTTTCGTTAATTATTGAAAACTGAGAAAATATAGATGATACCTGTAATATGTTTGCTCTTCGTTTGCATTCTTATGGTATTCATCATCTTCCACTTTAGCCTTTTGGATGACTTCTTTCGCTTTTTCCTCTTCCGCTCTCCTCAGGTTTCTCCTATGTTGTTCCTCGTCCTCATCTGAATCCTCGTCATCAGAATCAACAATCTCCCACCCTGGATGCTGCTGCAACCACTCCTGCAACTGACTCAACATAGGAGCTTCATCCCCAACCAGTTTCTTCCCAGTCGCAGTTTCAATAACAGGAATGGGTCTGTCGGAACCTTGAGAACCATCATCCTCAAATATGCCTTCGGCACGTCTCTTCTTTCTCTTTCTCTTCTCCTCTTCCTGCTGTTTACGCTTCTGTTCCAACTTATGTTGCTTCACCATCTCAGTCAAATTGCCAATATATTCATCCGTCTGTGACAGCAAGAAAGCCAAACGTTTATCTTTCTTCTGATCTATAAGTTTCCTGTATCCTTCTTCGTCTTCCGCCATCAATCTCCTCATACGTTCTTTCTCGATTCTTTCCTGCTCTTTCTTTTGTTCTCTTTCTGCGTTTGCATGGTAGTTCATGACGGCTTTGTTGATCCTAACCAACTTGGCTTGGTTGTTACGATGGAATTCTTTAAAGTCTTTGCCGTGTTGTAGCACTGAAGTTAGGAACTCTTGATGCTTCTGTCTGCGTTTGCGTTCCGCTTCTAGTTTTTGTTGCTTTTCTAGCTTTTCCGTGGCTCTTGCCTCGCGTAATCCCTGCCTCTTAGTTCTCTTGTAAGCTTTGATGTTAACGGCTGTTTCTAGGGTGGTATCCCTGCGGGTGCAGGCTATGATCTCTGTCCTCAGTTGGCGCTGGAAATTGAGACAACGCAAAGCTCTAAGCTCGATCTGAGCTTGCAATCGTAATTCTTCGGACATATTCGTTGGAAGGTTATTCAACTGTTCCATTCTAGCCGCAATTCTAGATGCTACACGATTCTCTCGTTCTTGCAACAAAACGACGGGGTCGACCCCAGCAGGCTTTGGCAAGGTCGTGACTCGATTTTGTTTCGTCGGCACGTGAGGAGGTTGCGGCTGCTGCTGCTGCTGCTGGTGTTGTTGTTGCTGTTGCTGCTGCAGCAGCTGCTGCTGCTGTCCTTGATGTAATATACCTCCCGGTCTGACGCCGGAAGGTGGCGCCTGAGGAGGCCCAGGTTTAACACCCTAAAAATTCGTTTTTTTTTAAATAAGTGACAAAGATTAAATGACGGCTTATTTACATTTGTACAATTATTTACAAGTTACCTGAGGGGGTGGGGGGGCCGGGAGGGGGTCCTGTTTGGGAAATGGGGGGGCCTGGAGGACGCATCGGTTGTTGGACATTCCCACTATCATGAGGGGTTGGTTCGCTCGCTTCGCTCGAGGGTGGGCCACCCTAAAATTCGGCTTTGGACAAATTTCGGTGGGTTAATGAAAACGCATGCAATGCCAACTCCCACAACTGTCAACCTAAGAGGGAGGTGCACCAATTAATACAGTAGAGATTGCATAGCATAGACGATTAATTGCCGAATCTACTGATGCGCGAAACGATAAGACATGCAACAAAATTTCACTACTCCACCTACCTGTTGGGGTTGTCCAGGTCCGCTTTGAGGCGGATAAGGGCTTGGCGGCGGGGTGGGACATTGCGGGCTACCATCGGGTCTTTTACCCTGAACTGCCATCACCATCTGCTGAGGTAACGGTTGATTTCTGGCCAGTAACCTGTAAGCCATGATTTGTGCCCTCAACTGGGACAGTTGCAGTTGATTGAAAAGGGGATTACTCCCGTTACTGCGCGCGCGCAAGGCCAACAACTGGGAATAGCGAGGATCCTCCTGCATGCCCTTCTCCTCCATTGAATCGATGGCCCTTTGGAGGGCGTTGAGGTTTTCTTGACCTTGGGGGCCGGGCTGGCCCGGGCCTGGTGGTCCCGGGGGAGGGCCTTGGGGGCCAGGTGAAGACGACGGATTCTACAAAGGAGACGTTATTTTGAAAGTGGCACCAAAACTAAACTTAAGGGTTAATAGTACAACGAAGGGCAAGATAAGCCCGACGCTGGCATGGAGCGTTTCATACTATTTTATTTACAATCAGGAAGAAATCGTTTAAATACTTGTTTTTATACTACTAAGGCTGCTTAAATAAAATCTCGGTGCATTTTAAGGCCAGATTGAGGACATCAGTAAAACAGTTACCTCAACTCAAACGATAAACATTATCAAAATATAACAATAATTATAGCCAGTAATAAAAACTAAGCGCTTCTACTATCAGCCTGCTACCTGTTAAATTGCCCAATGAGTTGAACTAAATTACTTCAAAATGTGTTTTTCCCTAACAAAAAACCGATTTCACGTTATAATTACGTTTTTTGTGCTTTCCACTGCGGTACTTCCTTGAAATAACCCAATTAAGTCCTGCGTAAGCAAATGTGCGTGTCTGAATATATTTAAGCAACCCGAATAGACAAAGAACATAATCCAGATCAGCCTTCAGACTATTTGCACAAAACTTAAATTCTATTCTCATGGTGCCCAATCTTATCTAAAAAAAAAGAAATAAAAAAATAACCAAGCGACATTTGCATAAAACAGGGACTTGGTAATTCCGCTTTGTTAGAAAGTAGCTGAAAACCAACTATCAAGGTTCTTTAATAAGACCACCAGAAGTCGGGTTATCCAGTTAACACAACGAGATGGGCAACGAGGAGGTTCAGACTTATTTTGATTTTGTGCTGCCGCTAATCAAAAAGGCCGGAAAAGTAAGTTTCGAGATTTTCTTCATTTTTCCAAATGTTCTTTCAAGGTGATTCTTGGGGCGAAGAATATTGAGATAGAGACGAAAGAAGAAATCTACGATTTAGTCACGGAATACGACAGAAGAGTGGAAGAGGTTCTTATAAAAGAAATAAAGACTAAATACCCGAACCACAGATTTATCGGAGAGGAAGAATCTTCGGCCAAGAATTTCGTGTCGGAACTTACGGACGATCCCACTTGGATCATCGATCCTATTGATGGTACTGCCAATTTTGTGAGAAAGTTTCCCTTGAGCTGCGTCTCGGTGGGACTTGTCATAAAAAAGGAACAAGTTATGGGAATTATTTATAATCCTTTCATGGATGAATTATACACGGCCATAAAGGGCCGGGGCGCTTACTTTAACGGCAACAGGATATACACCAATAAAACCAAAGGTAAGAGGAATTCCGTCAAATCTTCAAAGGGCGAAAAAACTTCCGCCCTAGATTAGTCAACTTAAAAAATAATTTTTTAAACAAAAAACAACAAATTTTTTAGATAAATGTTTAATTTACTAAGCTGCCCATGACCCGGTTAACTTAAAGATTAGTCGTTACAAATATTTGGCAAAAATAAAAGAAAGCAGCACTTTGCATAATATTTTCCAGGAACTAACGCTTTCTTCATTGCAGACATCCAGAAATGCGTCCTCAATTACGAACTCTCCTTGGCACGATCAGAAAAATACAGAGACCTCTATCTCTACAGATTTAACCATTTAATAAGCATCATTCAAGGGTAAACTATAGAAATTTAATTTTAAAACAATGCGTGTTGGCACCAAATCCAACGTTACATCTCACTAATACTGCAAAATTATTTAACAGAATTCGGTCAATGGGCACGGCATGTTTGAGTCTTTGCTACGTGGCACGTGGATGCATGGACGCTTACCAATGCGACGGTTTGTACCCGTGGGACGCTGCCGCCGGAGTATTAATAGTGAGAGAGGCTGGTGGTTTTGTCAAGGACTCCAGCGGTAAGTTTAGTCAAAAATGAACAACAACAAAAATTTTATTCTAGGAAGACAATTCGATTTGATGAACCCCAATTTTGTGGCTGCTGCCAGTGAGGAGTTGCTCGATCAGATTTTGGCGGTGGAAAAACAGGCCGACGATGAGAGGATGGCTGCGAGTTTGCTTAAAAAGGCAAACATTGGATGTAAATAAGATCGTGATTATGCGATTTTATGATAAATAATTAAAATAGGATGAGTCATTGTTTGTTTTTCCACAGTTTGCTGCAGAAATCATTGAGATACATTTCAACCTTGTCTCACTCTTATGACAATTATTACTTCGTTTATCTAGACTCAGTGGCTGGAAACAGTTGATCGCATTTAGACAAGATTTCGTTCTTGAAAAAGAAAAGGTAAGAACCATAACAAAACCTTGTGAACATTACACACCGTCCTTTCAAAATTGACAGAATTATTCTTGCTGTTTGAATTTCAAACCCTGCAATACGAGAGGTTAGTCACGTGCGCATTATTTTGTATAACGGGGAAACAGCACGGGCAGTATCACGCAGTGCGACAGCAGTTACCAACCAATACGAAGTACTCTTTGGCAGTATGACACCAGAGCAGTACTTTGTGTACAAAAAACCCGCGTGGCCAACCCCTCGCCGCAACAGACGATATGGTACGGTCACTAGATTCAGCGTTGCTTTAAGGTAACGACAAGAAATTTTGCATCAGAACGGTAAGAGAGGTCTAGACAAAGATCACAAATCTGGGGATTTCTATGGCTTATGGTTGCCGGTGTCTGTCACAACTTGACACCATGCGCTGTCACTTGAAAGTTGTTTTAATGTTTAATTTTTAATTAATAATCGTGGAACTGTGATGGAATTCGAGTACTGAAACGTGCAATTCAATCTCCCGCTGCAATTTATGGCCTGATATGTAGGTACCTACCCTACGTAAAGGGGGCTAGATTTCATTCATTTCAACGCAACATTCAACGTCCACAAATTGTAAAGATTGGGCCCAGCAAGATTTTGAATATAAATGTGAAGATCCCAGGATAGAAAGAGACTAACAAAACTGGAAACCTTAATTTGTATATTTAAAACAAAACATGAGGAGAACTCTGCTAGAGATGTGAGTTTTCATGAAAAGTACATTTTTTAAAACTTTTCATAAAAAATGAAAAGTTGTCCTACGGTAGTATAAAGTATTCTGGAGAATTAAATAAATCTACAACAGCTGAATAGGGAACATAATATAATATTAAATGACAAAAATACTACGTGTATAGGTAAACAAGTTAATAAGTCAAAATAAAAGCATTAAACATTAAAATTCATCGTTGTTTTCATCTTTTAAGTAGTATTTCACTTCATTTCACTGTTTCCAGTGCTCAATGGGTACTGATACTACTTAGAACGACTAGAATTGGCGGCGCTGTCGGTGGAAGTTTATTATTACCGCATTGATATTTTTAACAACTTTTCAAAAAAAAGTGAAAAGTTTCCACATAGGCTGAAACTTTTCAATGAAATGCAAAGTTTTTGAAACTTTTCAAGCTCACATCTCTAAACTCTGCCCATAAATGACTTACCGACATGAAACCAATACGTCCCCTTAATGCAGAACCAGTCAGAACTAGTCTAAGTCACAAAAAGTTAATTTTACAGGAGAGGGTTTTTTCTTCATATTTTTACTAAAAATTTAGTAGTGTCTTATGGACCGTTTCCAGTCCACTCTCATTATGTAATGACGTAATTGGGTTAATTTAGTAGCGAAATAAATTTGGAGTTAGGCTAATCGGATTTGGACTGTTCGTATCCTAAGTCCTTGTTGATCAGCTATATAAAACATGATATACCTCTTTAGAGCTCAATATTTTCTTTCTTAACAATTTTATTGTCCACCTACCTCGAGGGGTTGGCCACATGCGCAGTACTTTGTACAGCGGTAGAGCAGTACGAAGTATGAGCAGTATTGCGCAGTATGAGCAGTATCGCGCAGCACTGTAGCAGTATAGTGTAGTATTGCGCAGTACCTGCGTAGTACCTCGAGCAGTACATTACGTAGTATCGAGCAGTATACTGAGCAGTACGAAGCAATATCGAGCAATATGAAGCAGTATGACACTAGAGCAGTACTTTGTACACGAAACATTCGCATGGCCAACCCCTCGACCTACCTCATCTTGCCCTAATGCAAATTTTAGTGTATCAAAGTATTCTATGTGTACATAGTGTTACGTACTTAATTTCTACAAAATATTGACGACTGAAACATATCCTATTACACCCAACGTCCGCCCCTAATTCTCCGAACACTTTCATTTTTTCGCTTTTTTATCGTAACTAACCCCCGTCGAGAGACTCTTATTTTAGATTCAATTAATAACTATCATTTCGTATTCGTGTACTCTTTCATCATTCTGTTCAATATAGATGTAATTAAGCACATTACATGTGTATCATTTCAGCAACAATATCAAAAAATACTCGCATTACATGAGAGTGCAGTGCGGGAGTTCACGACAGTGAACACATAGGATGTTCCTGCATTATGAATTTAAGTTATAGACTGTTTCGACATTATTAATTTTCCTACAAAGTTTTCAACATTGATGGACTTGGGATTCTTCTGCACTGCATTCCCCTCCATTTTAGCTACACATAGCATACTTAACCCGTTTTTTGAAAAAAATGGACTAGTTCTGCATTAAGGGGACGAAAAACACTTATTTTACTAAAAATACTAACTAAATTAAGCAGTTTTGGGTAGTCAGGTCGTCATATTAATGATATTTATTAGTAAATTATGGCATTCCCCCTCCACCTTGGAAGATCAACAAGCGTATGATTTGCATTGCGCGCCGAGGTTTTTGAACCTCTTCTCATTTCCAATTGCTTAAACAATTTTCGATGTAGTGGTGGATTAAAATAAGGAGAAGCACTCTAATTGTTGAATACAAAATATTTTTTTATATAAATGAAACTATTGTCTCTACAGATTGCTCAAAACTAAAGAGTGTCCCAAAAAACATACGATTTATTTTTGGTGATAGCTTCGAGGATAACTTTGTTATTGGACCGATTTTGCCTCGGATTTTGCACAACCGGCAAAAGATGAGGCATCCACCACGACCACCACAAACAATTTTTTTGCAAGGTCATTTTTTAATTGACTGGAGTTCAGCAATCTGTGCACCGATCAAAATGAAGCTGATGTTTTCTCTTCCAAAGCAGCTTTATAAAATTTTATTCTAAACATTTTTGATCTCGTTCTTGATTCATTTACAAGTTTTTTATGATGACTTAGGTACATACTAAGCAGGCTGATTCTAGAATCTAGAATCAAGTGTTCAAATCGGTTCAAATGGTTTTTAAAAGATCTTCGTTTTAAAAGATTTTAAGTCTTCCGAAAGGTGTATTGCAGGATTTTTAATTTTTGCACAGCATTGTTACCGAGGGGTCATCCCCCACCACCTTAAAATTTGTACACCAAATGACGATAATGCCGATTTGGCATTATCGGCATTATTGAGCAATTCCTGTAGTTTTAGGGTATAATGTTGACAACTGTGGCCAGAATTCATGTTCATAACTGAAGAAACGCCGTAGGTGGTAATTGCACTTTTTTTAGGGGGTAATTTAACCAGGGTTGCCCCGATTTAAATCACCATAAACTAAATCAAATTTGTTGAATAGTTTGTTTTTATTGAAAAAAATCTGTATAACTCATATCGACGTAACGTCATATAACAAAGTAAGTAGTATATAGGAGTATAAACTTATGAAGAATTTTTACATTTATTTTCAATTTTCATTATAAAATTTATAGAGGAACACTAATTTTCCGGCTTTTTCGATGCCTAATTTATTCCGTAATTTTGAGTGCACCAATCCAAAAGAGGAGAAGACTCGCTCTACAGACGCCGACGAACTGACCGCACATAAAAATTGTTTGACTTTAACTAATACGTTTTCGACTTCGTAGACATCCTTTTGTGAAACCCACCACTGTAGAGGTGTTACTTTGGATAAAATTTCCTCTGAAAACATTTTTTTAAATGGTTCCATTTGTGCCTGTAACTGAATCATTATCGGCAGCAATCCACTATTTCCATACATTTCTTCAACAGTTGTTAAGGCTAGCTCTTTCTCTTCAGTTGATAATTTATATTTCGTTTTAGTTGGATCCAAAATGATATGGGGTTAGCGCTTGTTCATATCTTTCTTTAAATGTATTCATTTGAAGTAATGATAACTCTATATCTTCTTCATATATCGTTTCCAGTTCCTTCCATGTTTCAACTGCGTCAGATATGGAGGTGCTTTTACCATGGAGTTTAACTAGTGCTACAGCTAATGGTTTTTCGAATAAAATAGTCTGCTAAAGGTTTTAAAAGCAATAAATAGATAAAAATCAAAAAAATCGCGATTTTGTCCAACCCTGAATTTAACATTGGTTTTATGGTCATTGCTTGAAGTATGTCTTCGGTTTTTTCAACTTATCTCGTGAATGGTCAGTTTTTTTTATTATTTAAGAGCCACAAAAGGTTGACATGTTGACAATTGAACGAAGAATAAGGCTTGAATTTCAATTGATGCGCGTAACTCTTAAGATGTCGGTAGTGGTCAAAACTAGTAACTTCTGGAAATTGACAAGTAATTAAAGAAATCTACTTGTCTTGACCGCTAGCGACATCTTAAGAGTTACGCGCCTAACTATTTTATGGTACCGTAAATCTTTATGGCATCAATTGAAATTCAAGCCTAAGGCCGCATAGGCAATTTAACAAATTTTTAAACATAAAAAAGTTCAAGGACAAATAACTTGAGGAGCACTCGTGTTGCGATAATGTTTGAAGTACAATCAGCTGTTTCCCTATTGGTCAGTAACTGTGCAAAAATTCAAAATACTGCAATACACCATTCGGAAGATATTAAATAAAAATAAAAATGTTTTAAAATGAAGATCTTTGGCGGCTTATAACATCAAGAAGATTCACAATTTACTGACCAATAATTTTTGCACGAAACCTCATCATTTGAATTGATTCTGTGGCATAATGGATGAGGCTCGGGATGCAGTGTCTGTCTGACTCACACTGTATTTATAAAATGTTATAAATAAATGAACCACAAAATGCTGGAACGTTAATTTGTTCGCATATTTTAAAAATTTTAGCCTCGCTTTTAGCGTTAACATTCCCTCGTAATTACATAATTCGCATTATTGTTCATTTATTTTAATCCTCGTTTTAATCAAATGTTTTCAAATCTAGAAGGTGGGGCCATTTGCAAAGTAACATCACTTTGTGAAATATTTATGGTCACTTACGATTCTGAACATTTGTTCTTAAAAAATCCATTTTTAACAGCATGACAAAAAATGGTAAAAAAAATTAAAAATGCTCAGAATAAGATTTTGTAAAGTTATTTTGCAAGACTCAGCATAAGCGTTCTTCTTACATGAATTTCATTTTGATTGGTACTTACGAAAGCTGCCATGTTAAACTGTAAATTCCATAATTTACACTTTAAACTGTAAATTAGGGCTAATTTACAGCTTAAATTGTAAATTAGGGCTAATTTACAGCTTAAATGGTAAATTAGGGCTAATTGTAAACTGTAAATTAGCCCTAATTTACAGTTTACAAAATGTTTAAACAATTCGAAAAGACTAAAGAAAGCCCAAAAACCTGGCCATGCAATGCAAATCGTACGCGCGTTGATCCTCGAAGGTGGAGGGGGTAAATTAAAAAAATTAGTAAATAAAATTTTTCTCCTACCATTCCTACCTGGCCTTGCTGTGGATGCCCACCCATCGGCATGGGATGTCCCGGATATGCCTGCCCCTGCTGCATGTTATGCATATGCGGAGGAGGGCCTCCCTGCTGCATTCCGGGATGCCCCTGCGGAGCAGGCCCTCCATGTGAAGGATGTGGTCCCGGATGCCCCTGTGGTGGAGGCCCCCCTGGCTGCATCTGCATGGGCGGCCCCGGATGCCCCTGCGGAGGTGGAGGTCCTCCCATGTGATGTGGCCCCGGATGCCCTTGCATAGATGGCCCATTATGATGCCCCTGAGGCGGAGGCGGATGGGGGCCTTGTGGCATACCTGGATGAGGCATCCCAGGGTGGGCTTGAGGCGGCATATGGCCCGGCATATGTGGCGGAGGACCATTCACATGACCCATCGGAGGGGGCCCTTGGTAAGGACTGTGTGGCGACGGAGGAGGCGCCGGGCTTTGAATCGGGGGCCCCATAGGGCTGGGGGCTTGAGGGGGCGGCATTGGACTGCTCTGTGGCGATGGACTCGCCATTTCTAAACAAACAAACAAAGGAGCATCACACAACCACCTGATTAATTTTCACTCGGTCTTTTCAATAAAACCCCCTGTATTTTTCGACAATTTAACAATTTTACAAGGAAATATCAGGAGATTCACCGTATTTTAAACAAAAATAGGCAATTTAAAGACATCTGTGAAAAGCCACGGACTTAAATGAAAAAAATATTTAAAATTACTTACCTACAATTTTCAGTTGGTTTTATCAAGCCAGTCGAAGGTTTAAAACATTTTCACTCGATTTAAAACGCGAAAACCGACCTTTTCTCACCCTAAACAGACGCCATTTTCGGCTTTTATTTTATTTTTCAATGGCAAAGCGATTGTGACGCACAGCCAACCGCGCAAGCTCAAGAGCGGGAACTTTGAATTAATAGCTTGGGCGGGAAATTTGAATAACTACTTTATTGACTACACCCGTTACATTAATCTTATCACCATGAATTATTATTATAAAATTAAAACATTTCTCTAAATATGCAAAGGTTAATTCTTAAACATTTGGGATAATTAATTTGCTCTCTTAACCTAATAATCTATGAAATTTAACAAGAAATAACACTTAACTAATCATCGTCGTCATCATCATCCGAATAGTATTTCCTTGTTGCACGTCTTTTTCTTCCACTGCTTTTCCTTTTTGATCTACTTTTAGATTTCATCGACTCATCTTCGGATTTTTCTTCTTCATCGTCAGATTCTATAGCTCCTGCTTCCACTCTTTGCTTAGCATTTGAAAAAACTGTCTGCAGGACAATGCTGTCCTCGTAGATCAACGAAGACTCCTCATTGTAAATCTGAGCGTTTTGACAGAGTAGAATAAAATCTCTTTCCAAATCGCCAATGTCAACGTACTGCAATTCCAATTGGTTAAAACTTTTTTTTTTTTTAATATCATACCTTTCCGTCATCTATTCGGCCAATTATTTTATTTATATCCATGGGTCTCTTGATTATTTCGTAGTAATCCGGATATTCCTTTCTTGGTGGTAGTTTTATGAATGGTTCGCTCAGAACGCGCCCATCACTGCATTACAAAGAGGTCAATAAGAAAACCCGAAGCCAACTTGATGAAATTTATAAACGCCTTGTGCAGTTTAGAAAGGAGCAAATGCCCACTTTGGGACCAACATAACTTTACTGCAACTCTAACTTTTAGTGTAACTTTTAACGTAAGTCGAGGCTAACTTTAATTTTAGCATAACTTTACTTCGCAACTTTCAGTATTTCCAACTTTTAACTTTAATACACCCTTATGCAACCTTTAGCGTAACTTTTGCAAGTTAACGTAAGTCGAGGCTAACTTTAATACAGCTCTAATGCAACTTGTAACGTAGCCTTTTCAACTTAGAGTAATGTTTTAGCATAACTTTACTGCGCAACTTTCAGTATTTTCAACTTTAACTTTAATACAACCCTAATGCAACATTTAGTGTAACTTCTGCAAGTTAACGTAAGTCGAGGCTAACTTTAATACAGCTGTAATGCAACTTGTAACGTAGCCTTTTCAACTTAGAGTAATGTTTTAGCATAACTTTACTGCGCAACTTTCAGTATTTTCAACTTTTAACTTTAATACACCCTTATGCAACCTTTAGCGTAACTTTTGTAAGTTAACGTAAGTCGAGGCTAACTTTAATACAGCCCTAGTGAAACTTGTAACGTAGCCTTTTCAACGTAGAGTAATGTTTTAGCATAACTTTACTGCGCAACTTTCAGTATTTTCAACTTTTAACTTTAATGCACCCTTACGCAACATTTAGCGTAACTTTTGCAAGTTAAAGTAAGTCGAGGCTAACTTTAATACAGCTCTAATGCAACTTGTAACGTACCCTTTTCAACTTAGAGTAATGTTTTAGCATAACTTTACTGTGCTACTTTCAGTATTTTCAACTTTTAACTTTAATGCAACCTTTAGCGTCACTTTTGCAAGTTGGGTAATTGTTTACATAACTTTACTGCGGCTTTCTTGGCGATCAGCCGTGCAGTGGTTTTCCCCGCCTTCAGAGTGGGCATTTGCTCTTTTCTAAACTGTGCATACCTATCCGTATACGTGATGACAAGATTCATAATATTTTTAAACTGCTTTCGTAATTTCAATTCAGCACTTGACTGGCCCCTACGTCGTTTCGACCCTGTATATGAATCACTGTCAGAATCATCCCTGTTCTTCTTCTTGCGTCCCCTTCGTTTCTTCGTTCTCTCTTCTTCCTCCTCGTCATCGTCGTAATCCCCACCCTCATCAATCGCCTGTTAAAATAAGATTTTTAACAAAAACCGGCCTGGTTACGGGCGCGACTCACCTTCAACCATTCCTTCTCCGTCAAACTGTCGGAATAGTCGACTTCCTTCCTCTGCCTCGTACCCCTCCCCAAAGTCGATTCCCCATCATCGTAATTCCAGGGATCAACTTCGTCGTCCTCTTTCAGCAGCCAATCCGGCAATTCGCTGAATTCCATTATCCTCGGTTTCCTCTCCGATCCGAGCCTCGCCTCCTCCCTCCTCCTCTCCAAATCCATCCTTTGAAATAATTCGAATTCGGCCTCCGATCTGGCTATCATCTGGTTGACGGTTTCGTCGTCGGGCACTTCGTTTTCTTCCTCGTCCTCGTCGCCGCCCTGATTCAAAATCGTCTGCAACAACTGCTGACGTTCGGTTCCGGTCGATTTTTGATCGAACATTCCCGCTTTGATCACTTTCTCGTCCATGTTGAGTTTGTAGCGGGCTGCGGCTAAAATTCTTTCCTCGACCGAGTTTACGGTCATCAGGCGAAGGACGCGAACTTCGTTTGTTTGGCCGATGCGATGGGCTCGGTCTTGGGCTTGCAGGTCCTAGGAAAAATCAGAAGGAGACACTCAGAAGAATCAGTAGATCAAAAAGAAGAAAGATGTTTAGTAGAGCAAAAA
This sequence comes from Pycnomerus fuliginosus, assembly GCA_963924575.1. Lineage (NCBI taxonomy): Eukaryota > Metazoa > Arthropoda > Insecta > Coleoptera > Zopheridae > Pycnomerus > Pycnomerus fuliginosus. Next base: position 7,506,718 of record OZ004624.1, on the reverse strand, counting down.
TTTGAAGATCTCTCGGATACTTTTTTTCTTTCTGGATAGCAAAAAACCAAAGTATCTTTCAAAAGAAACGGAAGAACTTCAATTCTGCTGAAATAAATCAGCAGATAACCTTTATGTAACAGTATCTTTGAATCAACACCTTTTTTTCTGTAACGAACAAATTTAACCTAGGAAACAAAAATATCTTCTAAAAGAAACAGGAGAATTTGCAGAAAACCTTTATGCAAAAGTATTTTTGAATCAGCTGATCAGAAAGAAAGATTCTTAGAAGACCTCTCGGATATTTTTTTCTCTCTGACTGGCAAACATATTTAACCTAGAGAACAAAAATATGTTCAAAAACAGAAGAATTTCAATTCTGTGGAAATAAATTAGCAGAAAACCTTTCTAAAACAATTTGAATCAGTAGATCAGAAAGAACGATCTTTAGAAAACCAGCAATTTGAAGATCTCTTGGATACATTTTCTTTTTGAATAGCAGGCATGTAAAAGTATCTGTGACTCAGTTGATCAGAAAGAAGAAAGATCCTTAGTCTTAGAAGATCTCTCGAATGCTTTTTCTTTCTGAATAGCAGAAAACTGATATTTCAAGTAGAAAACCAAATATCTTCTAAGTTTCCATTTTGTTAACAGACAGAGTAGACTAAAGAATTTCACTCAGAAGAAACTATACCATTAAGCCCCTAGAGTGGAATTAGAACAAAAACTATGAACACACATATCTGTAAGAATAAAAATTCTCAAAGCCACTTCCAGAAAATGTTGGAATTTTACTTCTTTGTAAAACACATATCTGTGAAATCAGAACACAGTTCTTGTTAGCTAAATCAGAAGAAACTCAGTCTTCTTTTGAAGAAGTCGACGGTACTCGACGTTATTGTTTTCTTCCTTCTTCTTATTCTGTGAGTATACGAAGGAAAAGAGAAAAAAACGGGGAATTCCTAAAAGAAAGAGAACTTCTAGAACGTGTACTCTACGATTTTGCTGTCCTTTTTCTTCTCGTTACGAGAGTATAAGAAAAAAACCCGAGAAACAGCGCATAATTTTTAAACTCTTTAAAGTCAAAGACTAGCCTGTTTCTGGCATAGACTATTATCAGTATTATCTCCGTTTTGCATGAGCGAAAGAAAAGTCTTGAAAACCTCTAGAACGTGTATTCGACTGTATTGTTGTCTTTTTTCCTCTCGTTGCGAGGGTAAAGGATAAAAACAGGAAAAACACAAGAAAAACGAGCAGTTTTGTTGTTGGTGTAGCCTTTTTGTCTCCTTTTAGCATAGGTGAAAAAAATGATCAATACTGCAGAAATACATTTGTTGCAGAAAACCTATATGTAACAGTATCTTTGAATCAGTAGATCAGAAAGAAGAAAGATATGTTAAGTAGAGCAGGAATTTGAAGATCTCTCGGATACTTTTTTCTTTCTGGATAGCAAAAAACCAAAGTATCTTTCAAAAGAAACAGAAGAACTTCAATTCTGCTGAAATAAATCAGCAGATAACCTTTATGTCACAGTATTTTTGAATCAACACGAATCAACAAGAACAAATTTAACCTAGGAAACAAAAATACCTTCTAAAAGAAACAGGAGAATTTGCAGAAAACTTTCATGTAAAAGTATTTTTGAATCAGCTGATCAGAAAGAAAGATTCTTAGAAGACCTCTCTGACTAGCAAACATATTTAACCTAGAAAACAAAAATATCTTCAAAAACAGAAGAATTTCAATTCTGTAGAAATAAATTAGCAGAAAACCTTTCTAAAACAATTTGAATCAGTCGATCAGAAAGAAAGATCTTTAGAAGACCAGAAATTTGAAGATCTCTTGGATAAAGTTGATCAGAAAGAAGAAAGATCCTTAGTCTTAGAAGATCTCTCGGATGCTTTTTCTTTCTGAGTAGCAGAAAACTGATATTTCAAGTAGAAAACAAAATATCTTCTAAGTTTCCATTTTGTTAACAAAAACAAAAAAGAACCAGAAGATATAGTAAAACCGGTAGACTAAAGAATTTCACTGTTAGCTAAATCAGAAGAAACTCAGTCTTTTTTTGCAGAAGTTTTGAGAAGTCGACGTTATTGTTTTCTTCCTTTTTCTTATTCTGTGAGTATACGAAAGAAAAGAGAAAAAAACGGAGCATTCCTAAAAGAAAGAGAACTTCTACAACGTGTACTCTACGATTTTGCTGTCCTCTTCCCTCTCGTTACGAGTGTATAAGAAAAAAAGAGAGAAAAAAAAAAGTCAAAGACTAGCCTGTTTCTGGCATAGACTATTATCATTAGTAATACGACGAGTAGTCTCTTGATTGCCGCGGGTTTTGACGTCCGAATGGTTGTCAACACGAGTCAAAATGGTAGATTTTTTAGGCTAAAGAGAGGACGAGAGCTTGCTCGAGGACTCAACAAGGCAACCAAGAGACTACGAATCGTATTTTGCAGATTATTTTATAAATTAAAGTATTGAGTAAGTAGTGTCAAGTTGACATTGTAGTATTATCACTGTAATCAGGATATGATTGATTACTGGTATACTAAATGCTGCTTTGGATTGGTTCAATACTTAATGAACAAAATAATCAGTATTATCTCCGTTTTGCATAAGCGAAAGATAGAGATGAGCAGATTGTCTTGGAAACCTCTAGAACGTGTATTCGACGGTATTGTTGTCTTTTTTCCTCTCGTTGCGAGGGTATAGGATAAAAACAGGAAAAACACAAGAAAAACGAACAGTTTTATTGTTGGTGTAGCCTTTTTGTCTCCTTTTAGCATAGGTGAAAAATATGATGAACAGATTGGCTTTGAGAGCTTCTAAAGAACGTAAAATCGACAGTATTGTCGTCTTTTTCTCTCTCGCCATGAGAGCATAGAAAAAAAGAGAAGGAGAACCCCACCCAATGACACCAACTTACTTGATGGGGATTCCAATCCGAATCAAAGATGACAACAGTGTCGGCACTCTGCAGATTCAACCCCAAACCTCCGGCACGCGTCGACAGCAAGAATATAAAAAACTCGCTGTTTTTGGCGTTGAAGCGCTTAATCAAATCGCCTCTGTCTTCGGCTTTAGTGGCGCCATCTAGACGCAGGTAAGTGAGTCCCCTCCAAGTCAAATAATCCTCCATGATGGTCATGAGCTGCGTCATCTGACAGAACAGCAGAACACGATGCCCTGTGGTCTTTAGTTTGGGAAGAATCCTGTCGAGAAGCTCGAATTTCCCAGATGCTCTAAATATGTCAGGACTGGAAACAAAACTTGTACACAAAAATTGAAAATTTTGTTTATTTACCCAGATACAACCCCTCCGACCATGCCAAGATGGTCACTGAACTTCTCCTCGATATGCTGAAACATGAATGGGTGGTTGCATAGCTTACGCAGCTGGACTATAGTGTTCATTAGTGCTTTAGCCCCACCCTTTCCTTTGCTTCCCCTTTCTGAGCCATCCGTCAGTAATACACCCTTGCTTTGCATGTGCCTTAAATACCACGTTTAATAATAGCAACAACAACACTAGTAAATACTTGTAAAGAACTTTTTGAAGCCCGGACATTTCACATTTGATGATATACTCGACTTTATTCGGAAGCTGAGATTCCACTTCCTTCTTAAGTCTCCTCAACAAAAAGGGACGTAACACTTTATGCAAACGTCTGATGATCAAAATCGTTTCTTCCTCGTTCAGTTCGACTCTTTCCCCCGTTGTTGCGAAGGGTGCATTAAACCACTGTTCAAAAGTCGAGCAACTCTTGAATATTGAAGGCAACAAAAAGTTTAACAGAGCCCACAATTCCGGCAATTTATTTTGAAGGGGAGTTCCTGTCAATAGCAGTCGATGGGGGGCTAAATAATGCGTGTTCAAGACTTGCGTGAGTTTGCAGTGGTGGTTTTTCATTCGATGTCCCTCGTCCACTATCATATATTTCCATGGTAGCTAAGAGTGAGGGTTAATATTAAAGTGATAAGTTAGAAAGAGACGGAAGATACCTTGCACAAGACGGATTTGTCTTTTATGACGTACTCGTATGTTGTGAGAAGGACGTTGAATTTGGTAGATCGCATTTGGGTTTGGATTGCTCGGCGGATTATGGGAGAGCCTTTGTAGGCGACCACCCCTACGACGGGGGCCCATTTTTCGAATTCCAGCATCCAGTTGGACAGGGTGCTGGAATAATGAGTTAGTCCAAAATTAAGCAAAAAATCATTTCTAACAGAAAGAGCTGTTTCTTAGTTTGTTTTTGTTTAATAGACCATAACATAGAATTTGATATCTGAAAGTAAATTAGCTTTGCAACCTAGACATCCTACATAATAATAATAATAATAACAGTTTATTATTCACACATGAACATTCAGTTCACTGTTATTTAGTGGCAAGTCATTAATGTACACCAGAAAGAGAACCGGGCCCAATATTGATCCCTGACGCACACCAAGCACAATTTGACCCTCCCCACTCACGTCATTATCAATTTTTACAGTCTGACAGCGATCAGTTAAATAAGAAGTCAACATCTCTAAACATCTCCCGCGAATACCCTAATGCTCCAATTTATTTATAAGAATTTTGTGATCCACACAGTCAAATGCTGCTGTTATTATTTATTTATTATTACTTTCCAAAAATTGAACTAATTGTCTACATCTTCTACACCAAAAGTAAAGAACTGAAGAAGCAATTTGATAAGAACTGAAGAAAACTAATGTTGCAAGAGAAAGAAATTCAACAGTATTGTTTTAAAAAAAATTGCATTTTGGAAACAAAAAGAAAAAACAACAATTTGTGAAAGCTAATTTTACAGTTAATAAAGAATACACCTAGGAATACACTATACCTCCTCACCTCCTCAGCAAATATGATATTTCAATACTTTTTCACAGAATTTCTTTTAGCACGTAACGTTAACACCACGAGTTCAGGCAGCGTTAGCAAAAGAAGCGCACTTTTCTCCAAAAACCTAAATAATTTCATGTAATATACAGGGTGAGTCAACAAGGCGACGGCGGTCCATAACTTCTGAACCCTTCCAGATAGGAAATCAATTCAAACGCCATTATGTACAACCCCGCCAATTCTACATTCAAAAAATACTTTCAACTACACAGGATGTCCCAAAACATTTGCAACGCATGGCAACACCACCATTTTGATGCCATATTCTGGATCACCTATAACATAGCTTTACAGCGACATAAGACGTTTGATGTTTTAAGGCTCTGTTCTAAAGTTTTGAAAAATTTCGATCATAGCGGGACTTCTTAAAAAAATTCCTCAATTTTGTATCTAGAGAGCTGAGATTCGGTACGAATATGAAGGAAGGTCTATTCTATCTATATAACATGATCACCATCATTATCACTATACAGGGTGTTAAAAATTCTGTGTCAAGTTTGGAAAATTTCAAATACGCAAAACTCCATTTTTCCAAATGGCACACCCTGTTATTATTGTGCCGTGGGGTTCGGCTGTTGAATTACTTTATTTTTCATTAAGTATGTCCTATACCTAAAGTCAATACTTCAAAAGATATTCTTTGTCTTATTTATTTTATTAAAGATTATTACGATCTCAGTTAAAGAATGCCATGGACTGTATGACAGTTATGATTAACTAGGCGATTTCCCTTTAGCTTACAGATGCTTACAACTTTAACACATATTATGACGTCACTTTAACTTATTTGACAAACGACAGTTTGATGGGTTGTTGTTGACATTTGGTTGGCAACTGAATGCGCTACAAAGTCAAATACTTTCTGGTTTTTATTTCCAAAGTAGGTGTATAAATATTGTTCTTTTACTCTTAAAAAAGATATAAAGTGATAAACGTCGCATTTACTGAGAAGATTAATATTGTCAATTATTCACAAAATTTTTATTGTTTGATTGCTTACAGAAACTGCATGATAAATCACTTTACAATTGAAATGTCGATAATAAACATAAAAAGGTTCAATTACACCATCGCACCACTTCCCACAGGCATTAATTTTACATCTCAACGCCAACGACGACTAAAAAACTCGGCGAGCTCTTTAGGATAAAACCTTAAGCACATTATTTACACTTAAAACGCACACTAATCCAGAAAATACAAAACTAGAAAATAGTGCAAAATTTCTGGGGCTGCACATTGATAGTAACCTTCTGTGGAACGTTCACGGAGAGGTACTATCCAAAAAGATATCTAAAAACTTATACTTGCTAAGACAACTTTCCAACAATGTATCTAGACAAATCTTAAAAGCAGCCTATTTTGCACTTATTCAGACACACCTATGCTATGGAATATTGGTATGGGGACACTCAGCCAGTAGGCACCGCCTGTTCAAACTTCAAAGAAAAGCTATAAGGATTGTAGCGGGACTTTCTTATCAGTCAGATTGTAAATCTGAATTTTCAGACCTAGGTATACTCACATACCCTGCCTTGTATATATTACAATGCCTTCTGCATATTAAACAAAAGGCCCAGTCCTTCTCACGTCACGCCGAAACTCATAATTATGATACACGAAACAAGGATAATGTGATCCAAAATTATCTTCGGATTAAAAGAATTCAGACTGGAACAAGCTACTTTGCTATAAAGTTTTTCAATGCTCTTCCTATTGAAATTCGTGATTTGGCGGTGAAAGATTTCAAAACTAAGATTAAATCAATACTAATGGAAAACGCATTCTACAGTATAGAAGATTATATGAAGTTTGACTTTACAATGTACTGTAATAAGAATAAAGCTAAGCTGTAACGAAATTTTAATTTTATGTAATAATCTTGTGACTTGTGTATAACTTCTGTTTTTTAAACATCAATAAACTTACTTATTACTTATTACTTATTACCCCTTTGAACATACTACAGTAAGCTGTGACGTCATCGTATGTGTAAAGATGATAAGGGAATTAAATTCCGTATGTTAGTAACCTATGGTAAGGTTAAAGGGAAATCGTCTATTGTTTATTTACATGGATAACAGACAGTTTGTCACATTTATTGACACTTTTTCGCAGTTTTTATCCCCGATTTGCATGTGGCGCATTATTTTCTGTGATGCTTACAGATCGAATAAATTAATATCGGAGCGCAGCTTGCAAATTAGTTCACCATCTGTACATTTACAAAATCTGTGACAAAGTAGAAATTTCTACCGCCAAGGCTCGTTAGGAGAATCTGGTACCTCTAGACTACGTTAGACCAGAACGGCTTTAAACAAAGCAAGTCCTGCCACGTAATATAATGAAGTTAAATAAAATTAACATTAGCTACATGTTTCGTACACAGACGTGCACATCTTCAGGTCAAAATTGGAAATGTTTAAGAAGAGAACATGTTGATTTAATTTAACTTCATTATATTACATGCATGATTTAAATATATTTTCTCATTGGTGTATTGTTAACAAAATTCAAATTAATGTGAATAAATGCAGAATTATAACCTTCACTAGGAAAACTAACAATCTAGAATTAAATGGTACTATTATCAACCGAGTGACTCAGATAAAAGACTTGGGGTGTTATATTAGACGCAGAATTAACGTTTACACCCCATATTGAAGACATCTGCTCAGAGCCTCAAATTATTCGGGTTTATAAAAAGAAAAGCTGAAGGTTTTAAGGATTACAATTCATTGTTAGCTTTATATTACGCGTTCATTCGTAGCAAACTAGAGTATTGTTCCATTGTTTGGTGTCCATATTACGCTGTTCATGTAGCGTCTGTAGAACGTGTTCAGGTTAAGTTTGTGAAATTTTTGTACTTTGTAGAATTTGGTGTATATCCCACTCGACCGTATTCTGTTACCGATATCTTTAAGCGTTACAACTTGCAACTCTTATCTGTTCGTAGAGAAATCAGTAGTCTAGTATTTCTGGCCTCATTAATAGTTCAATGTTAGTATCTTCGTTGCAGTTTCAAGTTCCACGTATAGGAAGTAGAAAGCCTAATACTTTTGTACTGCCTACATGAAGAACTAACTGTCACTATTTCTCTCCTGTTGTCCGCATGTGCCGAAGCTAGTGTAGGAACTGTAGGAACATGGTAGCACATATATAAGCTAGTTACTAACTTAGGATAAGTAGATTAAGTTCTTTTTTTAGTTGTTTTATTAATTTATCGGATTTTTGTCGATTAATGTATCCTTTTGGACCAATAGGTCTGTTGGATTATAATAAACCATTATTATTACGTGGCAAGAGGAGTTTCATTTCGTAGTGACTTGAGCCACTGGTGGATTTCTACTTTTCTATTAAAATCCGAAGGACAATAGAAGAAACTAGATCTTCTTGCAAGCAGAAACCATGCCTTATACTTACGCCAAAGGTACAATGATCAAAAACGGTCCATTAACCTTCTTCTTCTCCATCAGATAAGTGATGAGACCAATCGTCTGAATGGTTTTACCCAAGCCCATCTCGTCCGCAAGAATTCCATTCAAATTATTATTAAACAGCGATACCAGCCATTCCAGCCCTTTGATCTGATACTCCTTCAACTGACCATTAACCATAATCGACGCCTGTTCCGTTATGATCTCGTGAACAGTATGGGCAATGCTAGAATCAAGTGGTGATCATTTTTAAAAAACCAGTTAATTCACCTACCTGTAATACGTTTGCTCTTCATTGGCATGATACTCATCGTCCTCGGCTTTAGCTTTATTTATCAATTCTTTGGCTTTATCCTCCTCCGATTCTTCATCGTCGGAATCCAACGCCTCCCATCCCGGATGTTGCTTCAACCAATCGTGCAACTGACTCAAAAGTGGAGCCTCATCCCCCGACAGTTTCCTGCCAGTGGCCATTTCGATCACACTAACGGGTTTGTTCTGTTCCGCGGCCTCGTCCAAACCGTCCTCCACGCGTTTCCTCCTCTTCTTTCTCTTCTCCTCCTCCCTCATCTTTCTCTTCTGTTCCAATTTGTGTTGCTTGACCATCTCGGTCAAGCTGCCGATGTACTCGTCCGTTTGGGAGAGCAAGAAAGCCAAACGTTTGTCTTTCTTCTGATCTATGAGTTTCCTGTATCCCTCTTCGTCTTCCGCCATCAATCTCCTCATACGTTCCTTCTCGATTCTTTCCTGTTCCTTCTTCTGTTCCCTTTCCGCGTTCGCGTAATGATTCAGGATGGCTTTGTTGATCCTGCCCATCTTCGCCTGGTTGTTGCGATGGAACTCCCTAAAATCTTTGGCGTGTTGAAGCACCGCCGTCAGGAAGTCCTGGTGCTTCTGTCTGCGCTTGCGCTCCGCTTCTAGTTTTTGCTGTTTTTCCAGCTTTTCCGTGGCTCTCGCCTCGCGCAATCCCTGCCTCTTAGTTCTCTTGTAAGCTTTAATGTTAACGGCCGTTTCTAGTGTGGTATCCCTGCGAGTGCAGGCTATAAGCTCGCTCCTCAGTTGGCGCTGGAAATTGAGGCAACGCAAAGCTCTAAGCTCGATCTGAGCTTGGATTCTAAGCTCTTCCGACATGTTCGTCGGTAGAGTGCTCAGCTGTTGGACGCGTGCCGATATACGAGATGCAAGTCTGAAATTTCGAAAGTTTTTCAAGTGAGCGCAACTTGTCGCAGTGCATTCTTCTAGAGATGTTAGTTTTCATGAAAAGTACATTTGTTGAAACTCTTCATGAAATTTTGAAGTTTCAAAAAAAAATGAAAAGCTGTCCTACGGTAAAGTATTCTGGAGAATTAAACAAATCTACAACAGCTGAATAGGGAACATAATATAAGATTAAATGACAAAAATAAAATAGTAAGTCAAAATAAAAGCATTAAACATTAAAATTCATCGTTGTTTTTATCTTTTTCGCACAATCGTATGTTATAACTCGCTTACCGACGTAGTTAACATAAGGTGTAAGTTCAACTTACCAAGCGCGGTTTGGTTTCCCAGGCAACGAAAAATAACAGTGTTGTTATGAATTCATAACAGCACGCATATCTGACACAGGCATGGTAAGTAAAACAATTGAACTGGAAAAGGTAGCGAGAGCATTTGGAAAATTAGGCGATCTGTCAAACAGAATTTGCTTAATGGCTGACGCAAAATGTTCAATAAGTTAATTTCGATTGTGCGAAAAATCATATACGATACACGGTTGTTAAATACATAACTCGGAAATTGCAAAAACTCGTCTTCGACTCGTTTTTGCAAACCTTTCCTCGATTCTGTTATACTGTACTTACCAACCTAATATCGTAATATACTATTAGGTAGTATTTCACTTCATTTCACTGTTTCCAGTGCTCAATGGGTACTGATACTACTTAGAACGACTAAAATTGATGGCGCTATCGGTGGAAGTTTATTATCAACGCATTGATACTTTCAACAACTTTTCAAGAAAAAGTGAAAAGTTTCAACATAAGCTGAAACTTTTCAATGAAATGAAAAGCTTTTGAAACTTTTCAAGCTCAGATCTCTAATTCTTACCGATTTTCTCGTTCTTGCAGCAGAATGACGGGATCGAGCCCAATCGGTTTTGGCATGGTGGTAACCTTCGCCTGTTTGCCAGGCGGCTGTTGTTGATTGTTGGGCCCCCCAGGACGGACCCCCGACGGCGCCTGCTGAGACTTAGCCCCCTGCATCACCGACAATTTAACACCAAATGTAACGCACTAGAATACGCATTATCGAACCTCGCCGTCTATTCTGATAAACTGTATTGTTTTTGCGTAACGGTTCTTTTTTTTTTTTTAATTGGCCATTCCATGGTCACAGACTTTACAGCTTAACGCAAAACAAACCGTTTTCGTCTTCGGGTTTTACCTGCGATGGTGAGGGTCCACGTTCTTGGTGAAGGGGTTGAATGGAAGATTTCATCTCATTCGCTTGGAAAACTTAAGAAGCGACATGTTTATTTAGATCCGAACAAAATCATCCATTCAATTTCTACTGGTTTTTGTTGCGAAATTAACAACGGCATGCTGGGGAACGATTTCTACTGGTGAATGCACCGAAACGACACCGTTTGCATGCAAATGGGCAAATTCTACGTTGATTTTGAAGAAGAAGAACGACAAGAAAAGAAATACAACACAATACGAAGGTAAAAATGTGAACTGTATTAGAAGCAGCCGACAATACTAAACATCTCACTTACAGTACACACAGACTGTCCCATCGAAAATCATTACATCATTCCGTTTAAAACTGAGAATGGCATTTGTTGGAAGTTAGAAGACACAGCAAGTTCCATTGCTGAGTATAATTTTTTTGGCGTAATTTCTTTTTAATACCCCTTTTTCTCATGAAAATTCTCGAGAATACATGATTTATCAAAAACGGCAAATTTCTTCCCTTAAAACTTTCAGTTTCTTGATTATTTCATTCATTTACTATTGATTGAACTGTCACTTTTCCTGGACTGTAAAAGGGTTGAATCTGCCGTTTTTTCTGAACCAAATCTCTCCACAATCTTCTTCATTCAGGCAGTTGTAGGTCAATCTCTTGCAAAATTTGTTGTTTAACCAAAAAATTCTAACTTTTACGACCTGTCATTTCGATAGTAAATGCTCGTAAAAACTAGAACTCGTGTGGAGTAGTATGTTACGCATTATATCGTTCGAAAAAAGGCCAGACCGACCTAAAGGTTGATAACGAATGATAATTTTATCATAATATACATTTATCGAAAGTGTTTTGCTTCCATAACAATATAGAAAAGATTCATTTTCCGACTTAAATATTGGGACAGTCTGTATACTTACAAAATATGTAGGTACTGTAGGTACCATATTATAAACAACAAAACTTGTGATCAAGAGAGCAGTGAAATTGCAATGGCATGTCGAGACTTTACTGATACTCACATACGTAGTTACATGTCACTAACAAAATTTCACGCCACCTTAAGTACACCGCCAAACTTCAGGGGGTGATTCTTCACATTATTCTAAGACTAAAACTTCCTATGGACATAGGTTATAAAGTGCTTACTTTTTAAGTCACAGGGTGCCTAAATTAAAAAAAATTAATAGTTTTTGCTAATATTTCAACAAGGCCTAAAGACATTTTGTTGAAACTTGGTATACATTTATATCAGTTAATGCACAATCTGTATAGTGTACTGAAAATTATGTACCAGGTCCAGTACGCAAAAATGAGTCGTGTCTATTATCGACTGGTTGAAACCGTTCTCTTTCCATTTTTCTTAATGATGAGCCGTTTTTGAGAAAACAGGAAAAAATTAATCGTCGAAGGCAGGTCAATTAGAAAAAACAAAGATTAACTACTATGCTTTAATTAATCCACATTTTAAATATCATAAATGATCAATGCGTTGAAAAGCTCAATTAGTTTTAAGAACTTTCATGAAAAAAGAAAATCAAAATGGGCAAAAGCTTTAAAACTTGCACATACTGTATCTTGGAAACTAAGCCCTTTAGAACATAATGTCACCCCTTGAAGTTTGCCGGTGTACTTTGGGAACACCCCGTATATTCTTCACCGTTTCCACTATAAAGTCTCGACGTGCCATTAAAATTTCATGTATATCTCTTGATCTCAAGTTTTGTTGTTCAAATCGTACTTGTAAATGTTTCCAACATTGCAGAGATGGCTCTGACACTTTGTATTGACATTAGAAGATTTTTCGCGCGACTGCGGAACAGTAGAAAGTGTTCGTTTTCGCGAACATTGGTACTAAGTGAGGGGAGGGGTATTATGACGTCACGAATTTACGACATTAGCCTTACCAGAGCTTACTTACCAAAACAATTTCTGCTTTGGTGAGGGACTGGTAATAGGGTAATAGTTATTTACGAATCAAGGGAGTAAAGTACAATTTTAATCACTAAGTATGTACAGTTGGGGGCTTTGAAAATGCTCACGATTCATTTGGTCGACTGCATGGCTGAACTGAAACTTGAGAATTTCCAATAGTACCAACACCAACCAACAAACTGAAAGGGAGTGGCAAACAAAAAATAAACAGACCTGTAAACATATGTCCTGTAAACTCGTTTTAAAAATTAATATTTTTATCAACTGAAGCACGTCTACTAACATTATAAAAAATTAATGTCAGAATAACGTCATAACCGAAAATAACCGTGATTTGCTGCAACTTCTTTTTTATTAAAACAACCTTAAAATCATTGAACTTCAACAATTGTGCCAACCTCAACTTTAAAATTACCAATACGAGATGCCAACCTCAACTTTAAAATTATCAATACCAGATGCCTAGTAGAAGATAATGTGCACTGTTGCCAACAAAAACTTAACGTACCTCTAAACTCGTTTAAGGAAGTACCCACTAAAACAGGTCTACCAATATTACAAAGAATAAATCTATTAGAATGATGTCATAACATATCAGGTTTGTCAACCTCAAATTTTAAAATTACCAGTAAGTATAGTTGAAAGAAGATAATAGTTGCTTTCCTTTTAGCACAAGGTGCAACTCTGAACTGTTCAAGAATAATTCGCCCCGTGTTCCTTTTAGTTTTGCATTTTGCCCCAGAGTTACTCGATCTGCCTTCCCCCTTCCCCTCAAGCACCAACGCTGGAGCTGGTGCAACAAGCCCCCGCATGCGCAGTGCGTAGTTTGTAATTGTCAATATGAGCTGAGTGGTTTTCCGTTGTTTTCTCCAACGTTTTACCTGTGTCTTTTGGATTTTTTTGCATCGCCTTCATCTCTACTCCGCATCAGCTTGCGAAATGGGCGATTATCCCATGGATTATCTTACTATTGACTTTTGATGCGGTTAGGTTATCTGTCAAACAACGCAAGTGTCACTCACGCGGTGAATAATCCCCTGAAATACGTGTTCCTTTTAGGGCAGCTCGGAGTTGCTTCAGTGCTTGTAGCTCTAGAGCAACAAACACCTAAAAGGAAAGCGCTTAATATTAGAATACGTCATAACATAAATAATAACTGTGGTAACTTGCCTGCAGCGACTTCTTTATTAAAAACTTAGTTCGGGGTTGTCAACCTTAAATCATTTAACTGTAACAATTGTGCCAACCCCAAAACTTTAAAATTACTATAAGTCTCGCTATAAGTATAGTTCAAAGAATTTGCACTTTTGTAAACAAAAAGAAGTACCTATCAACTGAAATAGATCTACTAACATTATAAAAAATTAACCAGCCAGAATGACGTCATAACTTAAATAATCGTGTTAACTTGCCTTAAAAAACTAAATCAGGTTTGTGAAACTCAAAAATTTTAAACTACCAGGAAGTACAGTTCTAAGAAGATAATTTGCACTTTGCCAACAAATTGGTGGACATCTTCAAAGTCCCCAACTGTACCATAAGAACAAAAATGCCATTTCTAGCCTAGGACTTACCAACAGAAAATTTAAGAGGGGGTAGGTTTGGTCTCAGTTACCAAAGTTAACCGCACCACATTTTCGGTAATCTCGCGAAAAATCATCTAATGGCCGGTTGTTGAGTCCAAGGTTATCTCTAAACTTGGTTTAGCGTTCTGATTGGCTGTTGCCTAGCAACCAAACCAACTGAAGATAATCCATGACTTAACAACCCAGCCTAATGCGTTCAACCATTGGACAGCAGTTTTATCTGTTTTCAAGCCTTCTATGTGGAAACATTTACAATCGTCATGGCCTACTTTTCATTAATTATTATCACATGACCACAAATTCTAAACCAACAACCGCAATTACTAGAGTAGGCTATGAAAATCTGGAGATAGTGGTAACATGTTCGTTTCAGCAAAAAATCTCTACTTGTCATATTTTGACATAACTCTTCTCAAAAATAGTTCGCATTACCACTGCAGAAAAATGATTCATAGCCTACTGACACTTTAAGACACTACAATATTTAAAAAACTGTACTTACGGCTGCTGGTTGCCCGTTTTGTCCCTGATACGGGCTCGGGGGCGGTGTTGGGCATTGCGGAGCCCCATCCGGCTTCTTCCCCTGCACAGCAAAAGCTATCTGCTGCGTCAAAGGCTGATTCCTCGACAAAAGTCTATAAGCCATAATTTGAGCCCTGAAAAAAAATCACTCGTAAAACTCCCCGAAATCATTTCACCCCCACCTCAGCTGTGTCATCTGCGTATTACTGAAAATACTGTTCCCGGAAGCTCGAGCCTTTAACGCAAGCAGCTGGGTATATCGATGGTCGTCTTGCATCCCCTTCTCCTCCATTGAATCGATTGCTTTCTGGAGCGCCTCCAGGTTCTCGGGGTTCGGAGGTTGCTGCATGTATCCCTGGTCCTGCTCCGGATATCCCTGGTAATTTCCTGGCGGATGTGACGTCATTCCCGGATATGGAGGCTGCTGGTATCCGTGGGGCGAATGCGGAGGGGCGGGGCTGTGCGTGGGGGGTATCATCGGGCTGGGGGCCTGCGGGGGCGGCATGGGACTGCTTTGGGGCGAAGGAGACGCCATTTTCTAAACAATTGAGGGTGTTTTCTTTATTAGTATTTAGTTGCCATGGTAACAAGGCCGATTTTAGCAGGGTTGCCAAATTTGAGGCCACAGCTCACTTCATTCGACAAAACTGATAAAACTTCTTGAGGACACTTTTTTGACCATTTTTTAACAAAAAGTAGAATTAGGGAGGGACAGACGGAAGCCATTTAGTCTAACGAGTCTAACCGCCAAATCAACGCCTCCTTTAATTTAACGAGTTTCACAAGTTTCACTCAAAAAAATGGACTCAGGTGAGTTATTTTGCAATTATTTCGAATCCTGCCTGTCTTAACAGTTTTGTTTACCACAAGTTTAAATTATTTTATCGCGGATGACCTCAAAACCACTTCGAAAAAAAAAATCCTCCAAAACACTCACCAATCCTTCAAATCACGACTTTTCGCTAATCCTGCGTCGATTTTACATCATTTTTAGCACTATTCCGGCGATTTATTACAGTTTTAGCAAAATTAACTCGTAATCACCTTATCCGGATAATTGTCTAGTGGAAATTCTAATTTATTTCGTCAGGTTGGTGGTGGTAAATTAAAGCGAATGCGCAGGAAATGGCGGCCAATTTGAATTTAAATTTTATACCATTTTCAACACTATTTCAGAGTTTCATTAGTTTTCACGCTTGTGTGAATGTGAATCTTATGTAAATGGGTGGTAAATCAAGCGTTAAATGGTTAGAAAAATATTAGATAATGAACACATCGTTGCATCGTTCTAATATTCTTGTGATGCCGGCGCAGGAAAACGTGTATTTTTTGCATTTATTCTTCATTTATTCTTTTTTAATTGACCTTATCGGAAATTCAATGCGCATGCGTCCCAGTCGTCGATTTGCCGCGCGAAAGGCAATTGTGTTATCACGAACTTTGGCTCATTAGAAATGCATGTAAGAGGTTGCTTATTTGATTTCATTGAATTTGAATTCAGTGCTTCCTGTATCCACGCGGTTGACATTAAAAGAATCTAGAAACATACCGAAATCAAGCATTGAAGTCATTTTTCTTGAAACCTTTTCCTCAAATTATAATAAAATATATAAAAATGGGATGTTATTACGAACACAATGAATGTAGTCACAGATAAACGCTCTCCGCGCAACCGCGCAAGACGCCGAAACGCCGACTTGTAACATGGTATATCGACAAAAACTTACCTGCGCTGCGTCTTCGTCGAGGAAAGATGATAAAATCTATGTGGATAAAAAGCAAGGAAACCAATATCAAACCCAAACAATAGTGAAGTTAGTCACATAACGTCAGCCGCGTCAGCGCGAGTGCACACAGCGCAACAGCTGATCATCGGCGGGAAATTCGAAATGAAACACACTTTTAATTCACATGTATCCCAACAGATGGCTCTTTAATTTCCGATATGGTCAATTACACAGCAATCCTTTTGTTGTAAAAATAATGAAGTTTTCGATATTTTTAATTATTTCTTCCAGAAATTCAACATTTTTATTTTGGTCTGAAACTCCGCACCTACCCATTTGCGGTCATCCTGAGCAACTTTTCTTAAAATTTTTCGATAAAAAAATGCCTATTACGATTTCGCTGTTTTTGTTCTCTGCTTTAATTAATCGCAGTGGGCTAAGATTTCGGGATAAGAAAAAGGTAAAGCATCACACAGATCCAAATTTTGAAGCTCTACGTGTAGAAAAAAAACCGAATTAATTTGCTCAATATTAACCGAAATATTTGGGTGGTTCCAGTTAAATGAGACACACTGTATTAAAAATACCTGCCTTTCTTCTTTTCCATCAATATATTTTCAATGCATGACGGCAGGCTATTTATGTCATCAGTATACAGGGTGTTTCAAAATCAGTTTTTTATAATTTGCTCAGACTAAGTACCACAAGTACGACTTTGAAATTTGGAACATAGTTTACTTACATAACCGTCTTTATTTTGTATTTTTTTCTGATTTTTTGTATCTTCAGAGACATTTTCCACATACTTTTTCTGCAAGCAGGTTTTTTTACAAAATAAGGATACGATTGTCACTGGCACTCCTTGGGACACCAAAAATATTCGTGTTGAATTTTGCTAAGAGACATGATTTTCGAGTTAAATTCTGTTTAAGTGCAGGAAATTAAAAACAAATGGAATTAATGATTTTCATTTTTCTACGTTAGAAACAACTTTAGGATAATGTAACAACATCTTAAAGTTTAGTAACAAAGTCATAATAACTTCTTAAGCGACTTCTTTTGGAGTTAGAAATAACTCAAGTTTAACTTATTAATTTTAGCAAACTTAAAAACAGTTAATGTGTTTGGATCTAAAGCATCGTAAGAAATTCTGATTGACAGTTTAGTCCACAAAAGGGTATCTCACTTCATCTAAGCTTGATTTTAAGTCGAGAAATAAGAAATATCAAAAAAAATTATTATTTTTTTTCCTGCACTAAATTAAATTAGAAAGCGTTTAACTCGAAAAGCCACACGCATCTTAGTGAAATCCAACAAAGGTACATTTTGGTGTCACAATGAATGCCCATGACACTTTGTGAAAAAACGAGCTTACAGATAAAAAAACATGCAAAAAATGTTAAAGCCCCCCCAAAGAATGCACGCTCCTGATTAAATGAAAAACCTGAAAAAAAATCACAATAAAAACGGTTATGATATAGGAAGCTACGTTGGGAATTTCAAAATCGAATCTGCAATAGTTTTTGAGTAAACTTAAAAAAAATTATTTTTTTCATGCTCGTAACTCTCAGAATCCATTTTAGGGTAAAAAGTTGTTTCTACGTTCGCCTTATTTTCACCTACGACACCTGTGGTTAAATGTTGGCGTCATGTTTTTGAAACACCCTGTATACACTTCGTGCTCATTCATCATTGATAGTATCTTATATTATTGTTACATAGAAAATCGCACGATACTAATCATTAGCCAATAGAAAAATTTATTTCTGTGCGTTTACCATGACAACTCGGTGATTTCCTGGAAATTTTTGATACCTACCTAGACCAACTTAAACGAAATTAATAAGTGGAAATTTTTATGTCAAATAAAATGTCAAAAATAATTTTTATTCCATTTCTGTCGCTGTATCGTTGCTATTTTCTTACCGAATCTGCATTCGAGCATTAATTCATTTCCTGGAAATTTTAGTCGTGCGTCCCAACAACGTAATCGGGCCCTCGTGTTCCACTCGGGCCGATTAATACGTTGTTGGAATGCACTCCAAAAATTTCCGGAAAGAATTAATGCTCTTATGAGATTATAAGTGAAAATACTGCATCTCACGTTAAATTACGTTACGGAAAGCAATTCAGAGCTGAAATCTGATTGGTAAATCTGATATTGCAAAGCTCTTTGTACTCTACTGGAGCTCTATTGCGTTTTTCAGTTACTTTTAGATTTCAAACAATTTGCATAATTTGGAAAAACTGATGGGATTACATCAAATTATTTTAAAGTTTTCCTTGCTGCAACTTCCATAGTTTTGACACAATTAACTGCTATCACCTAATACCCATAGTTATTATATCTAATATCTGTCCGGGATCCACACGACCGAGATTCACCCGATTTCCATGGCGATTCATTGTTGACAACAATGATTCACCATGGAAATAGGGTGAATCCCGGTCGTGTGGATCCCGGACAGACTATAGTAGAAATTCTCTAATTCTCATTTATTTCCTTAAGTTGGTTGTGGTAAATGAAACCGCATGAGCAGGTAACGGCGGCTAATTTATATTCAAATTTCAGAACAATATATCGAGTTTATAACGCTCTGCTTGAAGGATTTCGATTACCCCAATATTCAGGGCTTGGAAAAACAGCAGTTTTTCGATATTTTCTCCACTGCTAATCGCGTGTTTTTAATAAAATGGATTTTGAAGAAAATGAATCCGGCTTGGGGTGATATCCTGGAAGGCAAAGATTTGAGCCAAATCATTAACTTGCACGGATTTTGCAACAAGAATGAGTGCAAGCCGTTTATAGATGGGGGCATGCCAAACGAGGAGCAGGTAACTATAATACTTAATCTTTTCTCTTCTTTATGTGAAGAAAAAATTTATTTTGCAGCTTAAGATTTTGTACAGAATGTGCAAGCATTTGAAAGCGGTTAATGCCGACGATGCAGAAAATAGAGCCGAAGCATCAGTTCCAATCTCCGAAGTACAACGTGTCTTGGCTTTTGACACAAATTTATACCCGAGTTACGGCCCTAAGAAGACTTTAACAGATGAAGAGCGTGAAGTTAAAATTGCGGATTATCAACAGGAAATTGCTCAGCTAAAAGCCTATCTTGAAACACAGGAAGATGAGCCTCCAACGACTATCCCAGATTCTCTTAAACAACAACTGGAAGCTTTAGATAAAACGTCTTTAAACCTGCCTGAATTTCGTAGCAAAGTCCTTAAAATTATGCAGCGGAGAAATTTTTTCACGAAAACTGAATCTGAAGAGGTGAAGAGCGATGAGCAACAAGCAGAAACCTTGAAGATGATGGAAGAGGATGTTGATGCTCTTCTAGCGGTAAGCCAATAAATTACTACAAACGACTTTTTGAATTTAATATTTTCAGTTCATAAAAAGCGTGAACGGCATGTCCAGCAGTGATGGCAATCAAGAAAATTTAACTTTCAGTAACTCGGAGAAGGAAAGAGCGATGTTGCGCCAACTCTCCGAAATTATTACTGAAATCTCCAATTTATAATAAATCCGAAATTATTACTGAAATCTCAAATTTAATAAAATTATTTTGATATACACAAGTCCGTCAATATCCCGGAAATTTCGTAGTCCTCGTCCAAAAGTCGTTCGATGATGTTGAAATGATCCACATCAGCCACCAGCAATTCCCTCGCCTCGATCCCAGAAGCCAACAGTTTCAAATAAAAATCTTTTGCCTGTTTTTTGAAAACTGGACTGTCGTTTTCTGCTGAAATAACGTAGAAGAAACTTTCTGCAACGAGATCCCTTTTCAGAGGGCTCAACTCTTTGGCTTCGTTTTCAGTTAACTTCAGCGCAAGATTTACCGAAGTCTTAGGAATTTCGGATAAATCGTAAATGCCCGATATTAGCACAGCCGATTTTATCGTCTCCCTATCGATTTTCGGTAATTTCTGGATAAATTCCGTGAAAAGAATAGCGACAAGATGAGCTCCTGCCGAGAATCCCACCAAATGCAATCCCCTGAAACTCGGAAATAATTAAAAATCGATTTTCGTTTATTTATACTTTGATCCGTGATTTTTCGCATATTCTATGCATTTTAAAGTAGCTACTTCAATCTCCTCCACAATTTTTTTCAAGGCTACTTTTGGGCATAATTCGTAGCCTACAAAAATGGTTTTGATTCCGTTTTTGTGCAAGTTCGCGGCTATGTAATGGTAGGTGTCCCTGCGGTAATTTTCTTTTTGCCAGTAACCTCCATGGATAAAAACGCTGTTTAAATCTGTTCCAAAAATATCGATTTTCTCCTTTTCTAGATCGCCGTAGGGGACGTCGAGGTCACAGTTTATCAAAGACCTTGCTTTTTCACTTTCTAGGAATTTCTCTTATACATAGATATAACAATATCAAGAATATGTACCTTTGGTGACGATTTTGATGTGTTCATCACTGATTTCGTCAGGCGATAGACGTTTGGTCCATTTATTTGGGAAATAAAGCAAGTCCAAGTCTGGGTTCATGTTGTGAACGGGAAAACTGAAGAGTGAGGTAATAACAGTGAAGGCTAAATCTTACGATTCAAGTCCTGCCTTTCTTTTTTTTCTCTTAAGATTCAATAGCTGTAACCGTGGTTTGTTCAGTGTTAACCTAACCACGGCATAATTTCCATGGATACAATTCTTACGAGTATCTATAGCAATTAATTATTTATTAAAAGGGAGGGATAAATAAAGCCGCAATATTCACATCTCTTTTTACTCCACTAAAACAAATTCAAGTGTTAAACTGTTACATCAAACATCAAGTAAATATAATGTGTTTATGAGGGTGGGGGTGGTGGAGGCGTGGTTAACAAGCTGTTAACATCAATGCCTGGTGGCGGTGGAGGCGGACAATTCGCCGCCTGCCACGAAAACGCCGCCGCTTGCCATGATTGTGCAATGGCATTGGTGTTGGTGCTGGCACCAGGCGGTGGTGGTTGATTACTAGCCATCCACGGCATCATCTGGGGAGGGCTCGACGCCCCCGGCGGAGGCGGCGGCGGCATTATCCCCGGGGGCCCAGGCTGCCAGGCCATACTCTGCGTCATCCCCCACGGGGGTGCCGCCATTCCGTTAATGACGGGCAAAGTGGGCGTGGGCATGGGTGGTGCCATTAACGGCCGTGGCGTCATCTGCGCCTCGAAAATGTTGAACCCGCTGGATTTCTTGGTGTAGGTCGGTTCCTTGGGGGCGTCGGGTGGGGGACCCTCCCCCAGTTCAGCCATCAAGGACATGTACTCTTCGTCGATCTTGTTCTTCTCGCCTGGTAAAGGAGGGCCCCCTTGTCCTGGACGCTTCTGCCGACAATCACCCGCAATATGACCAGCAGCCCCACAGCTAGAACACACGATGTTGTTCGTCACGTTCGGCTTGTCTGGGCAGAGCCAGGATTTGTGGTCAGAAGCGCCGCAGTTATTACAACGAAGTCCATCGTTTTCGCGCAATGTTCCATTCAGTTGAGCCAATTCCCTCAACTGCATTCGACGGAGATCGTTTTGATTCTCCGGTACTTCCACCCCTTGACGTATAACCTCTTTTATCTAAAACAAGGACACAAAAATCAAGTCAAGAAGTATATTATTGGGTCATATTAATAAAAACACGTACCCTTTCCACTGCCTTTTTGACACACTCGGGATTGGTAGCTGTGATGTACGCATGCAGAGGTTCATCTTCACCAGGTAAAGGCTGCCCGTCCTTACGCCCAACTTTCCCTTCCTTAACACTACCTTTTCCTCTTATAATGATCTTAGCACCAGTTTCTTTCTCCATAGCTACAAGAAAAACCTTAAAACCTTTTCTAGCAACGAAAAATTACTTTTCAAAGTATTCCCACGTGGACCAATAAGAAGACCTACAAAATTGATTTCAGGATGCTCTTCTTGCGGAATCATAACCTTGTCACTTACTCGGATAACCGGCGGACGACTGTCAAAAAATACATATTAAAAAACGCATTTTAGTAAAATCAGCACGTACTTATAATCCATTGGTGGTTTGAATTCAGGATTGATAGTTTGCATCTTCAAAACCAAATTGTGTCGTTCCTCCTCGAGCTTCCTGCGAGTACGAAACTCCCGAGTGTTCAACCGTTTACCATCGCTACTATAGATGGGTTCGGGCGACGGCGATCTGCACCAGAAGAAAATCAAAAATTAACCCTCAAACAACACCATGCCGCCCCCTCCTGGCCGCCGAAGCAAAACGTTCTTGATTCGGCGGCAGGAAGCAGAGCGACATCCCCGTGCGCCTTAACCTCTAACGTGCTCAGAAACTCGTTTGAATTTAATTTGCAAAAATTATTCCTGAAAATAACTAGTTATTAAGTGTTTCCCCTAAAGAGAGATCATTAATCGCTGCAAGAAATTTTAATTAATCTTGTTTCAGGCTGAAAGCGAATTATTGGACGATTTTCTGTCGGGGGGTGCTGTAACAGCTTTTATTAGTTAACAGGTGATGTGGCTTGCCGACAAAACAGAGTTTCTAGGACAGTAGCTGCCAAAAACTGTGTACTTTCTGTCAGCGGCGGCTCGTGAGCTTGTCCAAAATCCACGTTTTACTTTCACATAAAAATTTAAAGCAACTCGTTTAATTTTTCCACTTTACCTTATGTAAATGCAACAAAATTAATAAGATTCACTCCAATATGCAATTCAAAGCGACCGATAAAAAGATCCCCGATATAAAAAATTAAAGCAAATGACGAAGTCATCTTCATTTTTCCTTATGAAAATGCAAAGCAACTTACAGTCACTTGCTTACTCTTGTCAGTTGTTTATACCTAAACCCAAAATTGTCACAATTACCCCAAACTACCGTGTGCCAAAATTGAAGTGATAAGCACGAAATTCTCAGTTGTTTACTTTCCTTGTATACAGACTGGAAACTGGGGTAGTTTGTTTGGTTCCGACTTTTACACTTCGCAAAAGAAACATTCGACCTACCACAACATGAAAAATACGATTCATGTGGGTTAATTTAGTTCGATGTGCTTCATAAAGTTCTCTGTTCCTGAAAATTTACTTCTTTTTCTTTATTAGTTTGACACACATTAGTTCTTTAATCAACCGTTGAGAATGAGGGCGTATACGTCTCACCCCCGAAAAAAGAAACCAGCCGTGTTTCATCCGTATACGTAAAAAAAAACCAAAAGACAGTCTACATCCGTGGTGATATGATAAAAGGCGCTTTCTTTCGCACAAATTTATCATTCAAATTTTACTTAATCTCAACAATTTGATTGGTTCATTTGAATTTTGACCAATCAGATTGCTGAGTTAACTCCTGAGATAAATGCGCAACAAAACGCCAATATAGGCACCGTGCATAGTCGGAGATGCTGCCCTCTGGTGGCAAATTTTGAAGTTTTCACGTATAAGCGACCGGCCCAATAGCAGTGAAACTGTGGTAAACATTGACATTTTGTTGTAATGAAGTACGAAGTGCATTATCGTATATTGGAAAGTATTAGTGAGTGAACGATTTCGTTAAAACTAATTACTGTGTCGAGGGATGTCATGTCATGATAATGCAAAAAATGCAAATTAATTTTTCTCCCCAGAAGACCGTAACGATAAACTGTGGACACCAGAACCACCTTATTCAAGCATTTGCAGTGAAAATTTTATAGGAAATCAAAAGTCAAACCATTCAATTAGTGATTCGCATCTTCCAAGCGTTTTTCCTGGTGGTTAGTATCTAAAGCTTTTTTTACTTACCGAGGTATATTTATAGACCGAACTGTACACCGAATATAAGGAATGCAAACGACAAAGATTATGCCAGAAAGAAAAATGACCGATTTGACAGATTTTTACTTAATTTTTTACAAGACATTAAGCAGTTACCAGCGTTGAAGCTTTGAACATGATTAATGTAATTTCCTCTACAGAAGTGGCGACAAGCACTGATTTTCCTACATTGCATTGCACTACCGCAAAATCTCAAGAAACCTCTACCTAGTGAGATTTAAAAATGCCAATGACCTGCCACTGTTTTTGTTTGAGTGTGAATACTAATCAAATAGTGAAGTGTCGACATTATTGTAATACCTATGTATTATATTCCCAATACCAGTAAAACATATTTTAAAAACAATCTGTCAATTTGTTGATAAAAAATGTGGGCCCAGACTCTCGGGAAGAAATGTGTTCTGGTTTTCACGCTTCAAGCTCGATACGCCTTCAAGAACAATTGATTAGCTTATCTAATGTAAATTTTGCCATTTTCACCATGATTTTTGTTTTTTTTTTCTCACCCTTCATTTTCTTGGCACTAGAGCGATGATTAAACTTAATTGTTTGAAACCGACACTTGACCTAAATGTTAATTTTTCCCTACAATCATAGTAATTTATTAAACACACTCAAAATGTGTAATGTGTATAGATATGGTTTGCTGATACGCAAAAAGTGCTCGCGATTGCCACCTGGGGGCGCTATATTTAAAATCTGCACGGTCCCTATATCTGTCACATTTTGACAAATGAGCTCACGAGCCGCCCTGACGTAAACTTTAAAGCCCTAACCTAGCAATTTACAAACCCAAAGGGGGCAGTTTTCTGACCGCGACTTTAAGGTTCGAAAAAATACTTCCGAGTCCACCTTCGGGAGAAGCAGTTTTTCGAAGACTATCTAAAATAATAAAGAAAAAAACATTATAGTGACTGCTAATCGATGTCAAACCGCTGCCGAAGCTCGACGAAGAGAGAATCATTGAGATCACTTCACCTTTCCTCAGGATTGGCGGGAATCCCCAGGTCTCCGCAGCGCAGTTTTCTACTGACTTCCTCAATCTGGAGTTGAACTGTAAGAAAACGGGTTAGAGGAGGGCAAAAGCCCAAGAGTTAGATTTCGTTCACACAATAATTAGGTAAATTACAATAAAAAATATTTGAGCTAATGAGAATTCACTCAAATATTCGCTGAAAAACAATCAGGTTTATGGTTTATGTGAGTTACTTTACTTACCACCGACAGTGAATAAAATTATAAAATGGAACTTACTCAAGTAGGCTTGCTCCTGTCTCTTATCCAGGCCGGATGGGAGTATGGTGGGCATGCCCGGGATGAAGATTTTATCGTGTTCCCCACCGGCCCAGCGGGATCTCCGCCTCCTCTTCCTGGCACTTTCCGAATCATCTTCAATGCCTAAACAATCGAATTAGGGGTGAAAATTATTATAAACTATTGACTAGGGCTGTGCGATATCGGAATTTGAATATCGAATATCGATATTTAAAATTTAATCGATATACCGATATATCGATAAACCGATATATCGATATACCGATGTATCGATATATCGATATACCGATACACCGATTTATCGATATATCGATATATCGATATACCGATAACTAAATATACCGATTTATCGATATATCGCCTTATCGGTACTTATACAATTGTATCGACATCGTTACTGTGGTATTATATCTGTAATCGAGAAACATCTTAGTTTTAAGAGCTAGATAGGTATGAATAGGTAATAGTCCTTTTTCTGTAGTTTCTTGATGTTAGTTAGTTAATAATATTGAAATCAATTATTGATTGAATCGATTGGATTGGAGCGCTCAAACATTATTGTTTACGTTGTGCCCTGGAAAATAACGTAGGATTCGAAATAAACGATATTAGGACCCAAGGGTGCTTTGAAAAACATCAGTTGCGATGTCCAATTTTCTACAAGTCGTTTAAATAAGTATAGTAATTCCTACCATCACTTGTTTAAATTGTTTATATACTAATTGTTTATACACTGCACGAAAATATTGATATCTCCAACGCAAAAATTCCTCAATTTTGTCAATTCATTTAAATGTTAGCCAGTTGTCAACAAATGACTGAATCAGACCGAATACCTACTCCTACATTTAAAAGAAGTCAGAACTTCAGAAGTATCATTATAGGTATCGATATACGGGACACCGGTTATCGATATACCGGTATATCGATAATAACTTATCGATATATCGGTATATCGATATATCAATATATCGATATATCGATATATCGATATATCGATATATCGATATATTATCGATAACTTATCGATATATCGATATATCGATATTTCGGTATATCGATAACACACTTTTATCGATATATCGATATATCGATAATCGATATATCGATATATCAATTGAAAGTCGCAGGCCTACTATTGACCATCATACAATTATTGACAACAAAATAGTTAAGAAAAAGAAACCCATAATATCAATCTGACAGATACTATTTACAACTGCAAGGTTTTTGCACATTTGTGTAAAATGGATTCGCTAAACTTTGTGATGGTCAGTTTGAAGTCGGTGAATAAATACCATAATCGCTTGTAAAGCTTGTAAACCACTCAAAACGGTGAAAATGCTCCAAGTAAGATCTGCTGCGTACTTTTTGCAAATAATTTATTTACTGTACAATTAGGTGATGAATGCAAAATGTGATTGTACTATGTCTTATGAATATGGAACTTAAACAATAATAATACCTTTATTGATGCTTAAAAACGAACATGTTTATGGCATAGGTCAATGAGACTTTAAAAGAGACAAAAAAAATAGAAAACAAAATACAATAACATAGACAATAGCAAAAATAAACGAATACATTAGAAAAAGCACGATTTGCAATTTACAACCCCACATCATTTATATACTCCTCAAAGGAATAAAAAGCCTTTTGCAATAAATATTGTTTAAACTTTATTTTAAAGTTTTTATCAGGTAAAGATTAGTCATTTGGGATATTCTGTTGTAAAATTTAATTCCAAAATAGCTTACAGAATCCTGCGATAACTTCAGGCGTATGTTTTTTAAACATAGTTGGTCGTAATAACGAGTAGCATAGTTGTGTTTGTCCTTGTGACATATATAATCTGATAAGTGAGATTTTACATGCAGGAGACACAAATAAATATAGAGGCAAGGCAATGTGAGGATACGAAGCTCGATGAATGCATTTCTACAGCCCTCTCTATAGGCCAAACTAGCAACTATCCGAACTGCCCGGCGCTGAAGTTTAAAAATAAATTGACTAGAGCTGGAGTGTCCCCAAATAATTAAGTTATAATTTAAATGACAATGACACAAAGAATAATAAGCAACTTTAAGTGTGTCTTTAGGGACTCCTCGGCTTAGGCATCTTAAAGCAAAGATTCCACTGCACATTTTCTTAGCAACAGAATCGCAGTGTATATTGAAGCGTAGGTGTGCATCTAAATGCATCCCTAAAAACTTAACGTTATTGACAATTCCCTGAGGCAAAACATCAACTTTTAACCTCCCCAACCCCATCACAATTTAAAAAAAATGGGAGGTTACTGCAATCACTAAAATTTTCGAATTTGAGATAGCACCAGATCTTCACGTTTTGAGGTCTCAGGAACCCAAAAAAGGGGTTTTTAAAATGTGTCTGTGTGTATGTACGTACGTACGTTCGTACGTACGTTCGTTTGTAATCACGCCACAGCCAAAACTACTAGACCGATTTAGTTGAAATTTGGAACATAGGCATCTCGTAACCTAACTTAGATCTGAAAAGCTTTTGGAGCCAATCGTGCAACCGGAAATGCCATTTTGGCACATCAACTTTTAAATTTTAAATGCAAACCCCCATTTTTCACTTCACCATAAGAAAGACCTTCAAATTCTGCTTCTAAAAGTGTATTTATTCTTAGTGTCCTTTTGACCAAAAATAAAAAAAAAATTGATTTTTATCGGACTTTAAAATCGCGCCCAAGCCCAAGCCCCTGAACCGATTTGGCTGAAATTTAGCACATGGGGATTGTATTACACGTCGAAGAGCTGAACAAATTTTGAATTCAATCGACTCACGGAAAGTGCCGTTTTGGCACACCAATTTCCAAATTTAAAATTATTTTTAATTTGACCATTAAAAACAAGTTTTTCAAAGATTTATTGTCACTATCAGAAAGGTCTTCAAATTCTGGTTTTAAATAGGACAAAATTAATTCGCATTTAGCGCTGTTTGGTTCAAAAAAGCGAAATTTTATAATAACAGTAAAAATACATTATAGCCCAAATTACTGAATCGATTTGGCTGAAATTTGGTACATGGAGATCGGGTGACCCGTTGAAGACCTGAAAGACTTTTGAAAGCAATTGGCCCACGGGGAGCCCCATTTAAGCATATCAACTTAAAATTTTAAATACAAGACCTCATTTTTTATGTCGCCATTAGAAAGGCGATCAAATTCTGGTTCTAAAAATGTGTTCACAGTTTCGGCCATTTCAGTAGAAAATAGAGAAAAAATTCTTTCTCAATAAAAGGGAGCGGGCTGACAGTGGATGACATAAAGTGGCAGTTATTGTCAAAAAGGTGGCAAAAGATTAACCTTAAAAGGAACATATTGTCAAGTGTGATGGGTGATGTCCGAGGTGATGTCGGTATTTGTCAGAAAATTGCGAAATTAGTCAAGGATTAAAAAAATTCTGTTGAATTGACTACTATCTACACAGAATACAAAGATCCACGCGATGGGGAGGTTCCAGCCGCTTCTCTGCTGCATTTTTTTTTAATGTGAACAAAACGTTAGTTGTCTTCTCAAAATTTAGAACTAGTTTGTTACCCAAAAACCAAGTGGCAGCCTTCGATTGTGCTCCCTCACTTAGATGTAATGTTGAGTACAACGTAGTTCCATAACCCATTAGTGTTGTATCATCAGCCAACTGAACTGTGTTATAACGTAAGTATTGCGAAAAACCATTAATATAAATCAAGAATAACAGGGGTCCAAGGAACAAAAAACAGTTACAAGATTTGGCAGTTACAGAAACTGATACACATCCAGAATCTATTTAAATTATTGGGGACTATGGGTCACTTCCGATTATACAGGAAGTAGGGTCCAGCTTTGAAATTTTAAATAGCAATCTGAAATCGAAAAATATTTCGTTTTTCGTATTTCGTATTTTTTTTCGTATTTCGTTTTCTAGTTGACAGCTGCCAATTTTTCTCACGTCATAGCTTCACTGAAGGGGTTAAAATGAATATTTCCAAAAATTCACATTAATGAATATTGAAAAACCATTATTAGTATGATAACCGAGGGGTTAACCACTTAGCGATTTTGGTGTACGGTTCTCTGGAATTTTGGCAATTTTCTAGCAATTTTGGCAATTTTCAAGCAAGTTTCCAGCGATTTTGCAGCAATTTTGGCGATTTTCGAGGGAATTTGGCATATTTTTTTGGCGACTTGGAAACTTTCTAGCAATTTCGGCGATTTTTAAGCTCCTTCTGTGGCCTTTAATGTTTAATTTTTTAGATTCAAAAACCCTGTACCTACTGATTTTGGACAAATTTTAAAAATACATCCCAGTCATTTACTATTACTTTTCTTCGACTGAAAAAGGGTTGAATCTGCCGTTTTTTCCCGACTAATACCTACCTGATAAATCTCTCCACAATCCCCTTCTCCGAAATACTTGTAGTTCAATTTCTTGCAAAGTTTGTCGATGGCTGATGCGCCCGGCGCTCATTTACTAAAATCTAAAATGCAAATGTTTTTCACCCCTAAAATGACATTTTTCGAACAAATGGCACTAAGGTTTTTGATCCGGCAATACAACAGCTGTCGAATTCGATAGTAAGAATATGCTTTTTTGTAAAATAAATTGGAACAAGGGCCCTTTTGCCACTAAAATGACATTTTTCGAAAAAATGGCACTAAGGTTTTCGGCTTGAAAAAAAATCAGCTATCAAATCCAGTAATAAAAATATACAGTTATGCATAGGTTTTTTCACGGCAACATTTTTTGACCAAAAGGGCACAAGTGTGAATATACATTTTTAGAAGCAGAATTCGAAAAGCATTCATATGGTAACGAGAAAAATGGGGGCTTGCATTTAAATTTTTAAAGTTGATGTGCCAAAAAGGCACTTTCCATGAACCGATGCACCTGCAAATCTCCCACTGAATATGTGTGCCAAATTTCATCTCGATACGTTCAGTAGTTTGAGCTGCAGCGCGGCTGCTACAAGCAAAAACACAGTAACCAACATTTTTTGTGAAAATGAGTTTAATATTTAGATGCATATACTTTGTTTTCCTTTGTCTTTTAAGCCAACAGCCATGATTCTATCAGTTCCTGGTTTATCGGGAACTAAATATATTTTCTGCTATTGCGAAGAGAAATTGAACAAAAACGTCGCTACATTTTGAAAAATAAGCATTCTCGGAAGCATTTTTAAAAAATCGTCAAAGTGACATTACCGAGGACGTTCAATGCTTTAAACCTCGTTCCACGAGACTTTGCAGCGGTAGTCGCCTTTGGAATATAGTTTTCCCAGTTTTCCCATTTAATTTACATGGAGAAGCAAAATTTCAAAGGTGACTACCGCTGCAAAGTCTCGTGGAACTCAGGGTAGAGTTTAGGCCCATGTAATTGACGTCATAGCCGATTATTATTAATTATTTTCTCTAAAACAGTGAAGAAAAGTGCAAAGTCATGAATTAGACCCTCTTTATTATTAAGATTAAATTAATAAGTGCCACATCAAACAGCTTATGTGTTTTTTTAGCAATATCAGATATGTTATGACGATTATCATTGAACTTTATTATTTTTTATGGGAACTTTGGTGGCGATTTCCGCTTGTTCTGTTAATTTTCAGCAACTTGGCGATTTTTGGCAACTTTAGGCAGTTTTTAGCGATTTTTGCAATTTTAGCGATTTTGACGATTTTTTAGCGATTTTCTTACAATTTGCGATTTTGTGTACAGAAATTTACCATGTGGTTAACCCCTTCATGATAACATAAATAACATAAAAATTAACATAAATCCCGGGTTTTTGATTTCTAGGTTTTTACTGGTTAACCCCCTTGCCTCTGCTATCCGAAAATTCAGTTCTACCCTACTCTCTGGTTCTACCAACCTTAGAAAAGAATTTTTTTCAGTACAAATTTTTATAAGGTCAAATCTTTAGACCATTTTAATAATTATCCAGATAACAACTGACAATTTAAATTAATAGAGCTACCAGTGATTGCCCACGGTGATATAATTTCGAAATTTTTGTAAGATCAGTGACGATAATTCATTCTTCACTCAATTAGCTTTTATTCAGCCTTTCTGTTACCTAAATTAAAATAATGCAGTGCCCATTTTCGTTACTTTTGAGAGTAGGTCTTTTATGAAATGCACCTTTAAGGCACATATACCTACTCAAATCAAAAAAATCATGAGAATAAATAGTTCAGAGGTCTCTCCAATGCTTTTACGTACTATTGCAATTGCAAACTTTAACCAATTCCTAATGTGTTTCTTCAATTCGTTTGCACCGCAAATGTTTCTATATTTTGAATCAAATTCAGCCAAATAGTTAAATTGACGAAGCATGTGGGAAACTGCCCACAAACTGCATACGGACAGAGATAAAACCAATAACACTGTGGAGTAGGGTGTATCGAAAAAAAAAGAATTTTGGAATTTCGTTTTGTAATAGTCGCCAAAACTTGCCTTTTACTGTCCTAAAAAGAAAATTTATTTAAGGTTTTGCTATAATTCAACATCTTTAGCCCTCTACCGCCCCTCAAATATTGGTTATTTTGAAATTCCAAGTTTACAACGAATAATTTTTTTAAATTAATTATTTATTGTTTTTCTATCACTAGCAGGCTCGGAGTAGATTTTAAAGACCACTAAAGGCCGTTTTTTTTCATCTCTAGTTAAATTTAGCTACCTACTGCCATATAGTTTCAACGGCAATTAACTCTAATTAATCAAGTTGCTGGTGCATGCATGACAGAACTTATGACACTACTGGTTGACGTCTAAAGTTCAGACGTTATATTTTCGTGCGTTTTTTATTCGAATTTCTGTGCTTCCCTTTCGAGTTAATAAGAATATTTTAAAGGCAATTTACACTAGAAATAGTCTCGAGTGGCCTATATTTGGTGGGCCTTCGAAGACTAAAAAACGCACAAAAATTTGACGTTTGATCTTTAGACGTCAACAAGTACTGTCATACTTAAGTTCTGTCATGCATGCACCAGCAACTTGATTATTGAGTTAATTGTCTTTGAAACTATAATGCAATGGCCATCTAGTAGGTAGCTAAATTTAACTAGAGATGAAAAAACGGCTGTTAGTGATCTTTAAAATCTACTTCGAGCCTACTAGTGACAGAAAAACAATAAATGTTGCATTTCAAAAAAAATTTCATTGTAAACTTGATATTTCAAAATAACATAGAGGGCTGAAAACGTTGAACTATAGCAAAACCTTAAATAAACTTTCTTTTCAGGATAGTAAAAGGCAAGTTTTGGCGACTATTACAAAACGAAATTCCAAAATTCTTTTTTTTCGATATACCCTACTGTGGAGTTTGTCTTTAAAATGCTAAACTAGAAATCGTTTTGTTTGCTGAAAGGAAAAGTTGTTCAAAATTCATTGTTGACTTCACACGTAACCGCCTTAATGCACTTCAAGATAAAGGACCCCGCACCATCCTTATGGGAAAATGGCTTTCTGTCGGATTGGCTGAAATTTTAGTATGTTGTAGATTTTGACCTCCTGATCAAAAGTTATCATTGCCACAAAGCAATCGTACGGACAGTTTTTGCTGCAGAGGGTGCCGAAGATAACATTTTCCCATAAGAATTACATGCAGCGAAAATTAATTTGCATTTTTGCCATCGTAATAGCACATGATAAGCCTAGGGGTACTTTTCTTACGTGTATTATTAACATACTTTTATACAGGAGTCTTATGGGTGTGTTTGCTTATTATGCTGAAAAAAGTATTTTTACGACGGTCCGAAAAATGTGTATGTCCTTATGGGGAAAAGTTTATCTTCGGCAGACTCTATACCAAAAACTGTCCGTACGATTTCTTTGGGGCAATGATAACATTTGATCAGGAGGTCAAAATCTACAACATACTAAAATTTCAGCCAATCTGACAGAAAGCCATTTTCCATAAGGATGGTGCGGGGTCCTTTGTTTTTTGAATTAAAAGTTTTGTAATTTATGTTTTGATGATTGCAAACTATTTTTCTCATGATTTTTTTAGCGAATTGGTCGAGAAGCAGAATATTGAAAAATTACTCTTCGCTACGTTGTCCTCTGACTTTCTGTAGGTACTTACAACTATACTCGAGTTGAGTAACTAAGACTAAGTTGCATCCGTGAAGGTTTAAAACAGTGTAAAAATTTATGACTAACCCTACTCCTAAGAGTGAAGAGAATACGAGGGGTAAGTCGCAGGGGAAATCTGGTGGACAAGTGCTAAGAAATCATGGGGAAATCCGAGGAAATGTTGGGTAAATAATTTCCGGAAAATCCGAGGAAATCTGAGGATATGCGAGTTAATCTGAGGAAATCTTGGGAAACCTGAGGAAATTTTGGGAAAATCTGCGGAAATGTGAGGAAATCTTTCCAACAGGAAATCTAGTGTACAGGTGCTAAGAAATCTTGAGGAAATCTTGGGAAATCTGGGTAAATCTTTCAAAAAGGAAATCTAGTGTACAAAATTGGTGTACAGGTGCTAGGAAATCTTGGGGAAATTACGGGGAAACCTTGGGAAATCTTGCGAGAAAAATTTCCAGGAAATCCCGAAAGGAAATCTAGTGTACAAAATTTTCCCTTGCGGCTCACTCCTCGAGAGAATATGAGCCTGTCCTAATATTTTTCGACTACTTTTAACATTGAAAAATAAAAAGCGTATGCAAAATGCTTCTTAATATTAAATAAATCCATTCAACAATACAGTTTAAATAAATCGGTTTCCGAAACGATAGTCAAAATTATGGTCAACCACCGGCAAATTGTTGGTCAACAGATGGGTATAGTTTGGTCAACACCTGGCAAATTGTGCATTTGTTCATTTTAGTTTTTCTTGCAAATGAAAGACAAAATTATTTTAAATTTAATATATGCACCATAACAATGGAACCTAACAGTGAACAGTCTCCAGCCTGACAATCAAAAAGTTGATTAGGTTCATATTTTCGAAACTATAAAAGGTCAGAGTTGAAATTGTCCTTAACTGGTCAACTATTAGGCAGGTGACCCTACTATAAAAGAAATTAACAAACCGTTTGCTAGATTGGCCGCGTTATTCTCAGCCTCCTTTTGAACCACCAACGAAGCAAAGTTCCTCGTAGCAGCAATGGTGGCGAGAGTGTCTTGGATTAGCTTCTCGCCGTCGGGCTCCGGGGGTGTCTTTTCTCGACGCCGATCTCGACTTCTGCTTCTGTCTCGATCTCGGCGGTCCCTGTCGCGGTGGTCTCGGTGTCTGTCTCGGTCTCGGCTCTTCCTCCGCCTATCCCTGTCGCGGTCACGATCTCGATCCCGATCCCTATCCCGGTCCCGGTTTCGATCCCGATCTCTGCTCCTGTCGCGATGCCTGGACGACCCCATCGTTGGAAAATGAACGATTTTCAGGAGATTTTCGAGGAAAAGGCTGCCACTTGGTCAATAACAAAGCAAAATGGCGGTGGTGCGACCACGGTGCGACGTCACTTTGACAGATCGAGTCGGCGTTGGCGTGTGGAAATGCAGGCGCGGGACTTTAAAAAAACTAGGAATATTAGTTTTTTAAACCGACCTATGTTAAATTAATTAATTGATTGATTAATTGACATTAATTAGGTACTTTCTAGTCTTCTATTTTTGCCTTTGCGGTTTCTTATTTCACTCGCTTTCGTTTATACAGGTGCCGGACAATCCGTCGATGCGTCTTGCCGTCCACCTGTCAAATTTTCGATGGATCAGTACAAATGAAATCAGATTTATAAATCCTCAGCGCTTAGCTGTATAATATACAGACTTTCATTTTGAATGGTAAACTAACAGGTTTGGCAAGCAAATCTGTGTTACAGAAAGACAAAAATAATGTCAGACTTGATCCCCATTAACAAAAGTATCTGTTTTTTAAATGTAGCGAATTTTTTGTTCAACTTCTCCTCGCAATAGCACTTTTGCGTATAGGTCCTTTAAGGCACTGGTGGGGGTTTATTGCGCTTGGCCCCGTATGATACGCATGCGTTGATCTTGTGTCATTTCTAGTGCATTTGTCACTACTGTCAACAGAATCTGGGACCTTTCACGTTTATAACGTGCTATTTTAACCTGCAATGATGATAAATGACACATAACTGACATTATAGCCATTCAAGTAAATTCTGTCGGCGGTCAAAAAATGACTGATGAGCATACGGTCATACATGGCGGGATGACGTCACGCTTACAGAACCTATTAGTGGTCCAGAAATTATAAAAATATACATAATTAAGTGGTATAGATAATGCCTCATAACTCGGTAAGCTATTTACATACCTCTCTGAACATGATGTGGGCAGTAATAGGACAGTAATAGCTGTGAGTCTGTGACATTTGTCTTGGATCAAAAGAGCAGCGCCTCTGGTGATTGGAAGCGGAACTATCCTGAGTTTCAGTTTTGAGAAAATTTCGTTTTTGTTACCCATTGATGATTTTAATAAAAGGACATGTATGATTACTTACTCGAATCAACGTGATTCATTGAACGAAAATAACGGTCGTCAGTCTAAGGGTTGCCAATTTTCAAAACTGCACGCACACAAAAGCAATTTTGGGCCAATTCAGAATAATTGTAAAATTTTGACATTTGTCATGTTTTCTGACGTATCGCATTGAACTTCGCTTCTACCAACTCACCTGTTAGTAAAATGCCTTGCAAAATTTCCTCATACCAACCCAAAATTCAAATTTTGACGTTCTGACACTTTAATAGAAAATGAATGGAGAGTAGGTGCTTTCATCTAATGACATTTTGTGACAAACTATTTTATTTGTCAGTCATTATTTGACATGCTTGTGTCAAAGCAATCTTAAAACTAGCACTACTGACAGAGCCGATAATACAGCCGGACTGTTTTACCTACTGCGTAGACTGATCCCCTTCAAGCACTGGAATTATTGAGATTATCAATTGCATTGTACGAGCATTACTTTATTCTCTTTAGTGCCGTAGCATATGGCAGGCACTGCAGTTTTAGTGAATTCGCTCGCTCGCTCGCCGGCCGGCCGCCTTCAGTCTACTCTGTCCGCATAACTTGAGAACGAAACCAGATATCGAGCTGAAATTTTGTACACATGTGTATACCCCGAAAATCTCGGCGGGGATTGTTCTTGGGCCATATCGGACCAGGGGGGTGGGAGTTATGGGTGTGAAAAACTGAAAGAAATTACAATTTTCGACGTTTGATCGCGAACGCTGCCTCAACGCTTGAAGCTAGAACAAAAGTTTGTAAGGAGGAATTGTCGGCAATGAAAAGGTCTACAAAAAAGTCCGCGACGGCATATAGCTATCTACGATGAGTAGCCCACCGAGATCGTTTTTGTGTTTTAATTTTTGACGAAAATAGCTTCAGTGGCTTATTGTCGGCTATCCGTAACAGATATTTATATGCTGTCGCGGACTTTTTTGTAGGTCTATTCGTTGCCGACATTTCTCGCTTATACGATTTTAATCCATTTTCAAGCGTTTAGGCAGCGTTCGCAGTAAAAGTGCAAGAATACGAGGTTTTTTCGGGACCGAAAAACTATTAATTGTAATAACTCGAGAAACAGTGGAGGTATTTTACTTAAACTTGATACGCGTTTTTGACGTACCTACAAGTCTGTTGAAGGTGAGGGGGTCTCAGTTTTGGGGGATGAAATTTAGGGATTGAAAATCACAAAAATACCTACGAAAACTTCTCAAATATTTTGCACATGGAGGTCTGAAACCACATCTATTTTGACATTATTTGATAAAAGATGGTGTTTTCTGCAAGATGAAACAGAAAGGGATGCAAATTAGGGGTTGAAACTCGAAATTTCACGTAAGTCGATAACTTTTAATCAATGGCCCAGAAAAAGTTTTGAGCATACATTTAGTCCTTAGACCCTTAGATCACCTACGACAGGAAGAGAAAAAAATTGCACCTCTAAAACTCAACCCTTTCAACCTTGAAACAAAAAATTTACTTAGAGGAAATATAACCCTTGGACCGCACCTATTTATTACCGGAGGAAACTAATTGAACACAAAAATTGCACCGCTGAAATTCGCCCCCTTCAACCCCCAACCACCAAAACTTGACTTGGAGGAAATTTAACCCTTGCACCGCCTACAACCGAAAGAGTTGAATTGAACAAAAACACTACGCCCCTAAAACTCACCCCCTGCAACCCCGAAACACAAAAAAATGACTTTGGAAGGAATTTCATCCTTTTACCACTCATTATCGCAGGAGACTATTTTGAACGCAAAAAATTGTACCCCCAAAACCCACAATCTTCAACTCTCGAACACAAATAATTGACTTGGATGAAATTGAGCCCTCGGACTATCTACAACAGAAACAGACTAACTGAACGCAAAAAGTTGCAGCCCCGAAAACCACTTGTTACTGGAGCATACTAATTGAGCGCAAATGAATTTAAGATTTGGACCACTGTTATTGGAGGGTAGGTACCGGGATAGGTACCAAGTAAGCGCCCTCGAAACCCACCCCCTTCAACCCCTGAGGATAATAATTGAACGGAAAAAATTGCACATTCAACCCCCAACACAAAGAATTGACTTGGTGGAAATCTGATGCTTGACCTATATGTACTTGCAACCGGAAGATACTAATTGAACGCAAAAGAATTCATCAATTGATACACCCTCACGAATTCTTTTTCATGAGCATATGCTTCGGCACTACTACTAGGTGCAGATTACATCTGCGCCCAAAACTACCAAGTCCAACTCGATATATGAATCACTCACGGTGAATAAACATCTACAGGGATACACATCGCATTGATATACATCTTCCGTTGGCTTTTTACTGTCAAGATGTGGTTTCTTCACCACCAAATTGGGCACGCTTATGACGAAGGGCATGAGCCCTTCCCTGTAAAAAGTATGAAAAAATCGTGCGATTCAGTTTTGAGAAAATTTCGTTTTTATTACCTATCGCATTGTACGTGCATTAATTATTTTTTTTTACTATCTTCACCACCGAATTGGGCAGGCTTATGAAGATCCTGGGCCCTTCCTCGGAAAAATTTGGAAAAAATCCAGATATTTAATTTTGAGAAGATTTCGTTTTAGTTACCTACTATGAGCATTATTTTATTTTTTTTCGCTATGAAGATGTGGTTTCTTCGGCACTTGTGAGGGGAGGGAGAAGATCATGAGCCCTTCCCTACAAAAATTGGAGATAATTCAGCTATTGAATCTTGAGAAAAATAGTTGAACCGTGGATTTAACCCTATCTGGCGGTAAAAGATTCAGGCGATGGGGAGGTTGGGAGGTTCCAGCCGCTTCTATGCTGCCTTTTGCTATAATTTCACTGCATATGCCGTTCTCTTGGTAACAGCAGTAAAGATTCAACAACACGCCGTAGCCACGGCAATTCAAACACTCTACCTTGGCAACGGTCCCACGTCCACCTGACAAGTCTTTACTCTGTCTTCTATTTTACACTTTTAACCCAAAAAAATGGCAGAAAGAATAATCCCACAGACCAACACTTTAGTGAAATACGAAAACCCAGTCTTGGTCACCAAGCAAGAAGACAAAAGGGGCGGCCTAGCCGCTAGAGTTAGTGCAAACGAATCGCACCCTATCTACATTTCACTATTTTAGACCAAGCAGCTTGAGGGAGAGCCAGACAGATCCAAGTCCGCTGCATTAATCACCGACACGCGGAAAGAAACCGAAGAAGTCTTGAACACGATCCTCCCCCCGAAGGAATGGGAGGAAGAGGGACAGCTGTGGAGGCAGAACGTCTCCACCAATCCCGCCACGAGGCTTGACGTCATCAATCTGCAGGAGCAGCTGGACATGAGACTGCAGCAACAACAAGTAGGTGAGGTTTTAGCTTTAGTTGATGATCGGTCATTGGTTGTTCCAGGCGAGGGAAACCGGGATTTGTCCTGTGAGACGCGAATTGTACACTCAATGCTTCGACGAGTTGATAAGGCAGGTCACTATAAATTGCGCGGAAAGGGGGTTGCTGCTGCTGAGAGTGAGGGATGAAATGAGGATGACGATCGAGGCCTACCAGGCTCTTTATTGCAGCAGCATAGCTTTTGGGATGAGGAAAGCTCTTCAGGCTGAGCAGGGCAAGTCGGATTTGCAGCAAGACGTCGATCAGTTGAAGGAGGAGAAGACGGAACTCGAGCACCAGATTATAGAGTTGAAGCAAAGGGCCGAGCAAGCGGATAGGAGGGCGGCTGAGACGAGATTGGCTGAGGAAAGGAAGCACAGTGAAGAAGTGGCGTTTTTGACCAAGACCAACCAGCAGCTGAAGGCGCAACTGGAGGGAATTATAGCCCCGAAGAAATGATTTTTTCGTCTTAGTACAGTGGTTTTAAGAGGCAGCATTGAAAATAAAGTCTTTAATATGTGTGTGCTCAGTTTGTACAGAGACGATAAATTGAGAACGAATAGAAATGTCAAGCTTTAGGGGTGAAAAGCAAAAATGAAAGATGATTTATTTTAAAGGGAGTCTCGGGTGTTTTAAAAAAACAGAAGTAATATAACTTATTTGGGAATAACTCGCGCTGTTCTTATCTGATTTGGATGAACACAGCCTTAAAATTCAAGTTAAGGAAACAGGCTTTCAAACTCTCTAGGAAATTACGAGATATGCCGCTGCCGTAGTAGCCTTAGTGGCACTTGTTTCAAAGATTTGTTTATAGGTGTTCATTTTTTGAGTGAATTTTGATTTTGTGTTCCATCTTACAATAATTGGTTTCACAAAGACCAAGCCAATTTAGTTTTATTGTTTAAATATAGCAGCAGTGCAGCAACAATATGCTTGAGTTTAGCCCCAACTAACTATATAAACACTCATCATTGTTTATAATTAAAAATTTAGAAGTTACTGCACTGTATTTGCGGTCAAAATGACTACTTGGAGGAACGCTTGAGTTTTAAGGGCTGCAAACCGCACGTTTTTTTTCGTCAAAGACACAGGCAATCAGGCATCCTTAATTTCTCTATAAACACCACCATAGAACACCACAAAACACGTACTTATGACAACCACGTAACCCATCCTTCAGGTACACTCAGGAGATAAAGTAATGGCCCTAGACCGCTCACAAATGTGGATAGATTCCCATTTCTATATCTAAGAATCTGTCGACACCAAGACTTTATCTCTTGACTGTACCTATCGTCTCGGTGATCGACGTTGGCCATTTAGAGCACTTCGTTTTGCTATTGATGATTTTAATAAAAGAAGGACTTCTATGAATAGGTACTTACTCGAATTAACGTGATTATTTTATACATTAAATATTGAACCAATCTAAAGCAGCATTTAGTATACCAGTAACCAATCAAATCCTGATTACAGTGATAATACTACAACGTCAACTTGACACTACTTACTCAATACTTTAATTTATAAAATAATCTGCAAAATACGATTCGTAGTCTCTTGGTTGCCTTGTTGAGCCCTACTTGTCAAATAGTAGATTTTTTTCGGCCAAAGAGGACTCGAGCAAGCTCTCGCCCTCTTTTTAGCCTAAAAAAATCTACCATTTTGACTCGTAGTTGACAACCATTCGGACATCAAAACCTGCGGCAATCAAGAGACTACTCGTCGTATTACTATTGATTATATGAAAGTAACGGACGTCAGTCTAAGGGTTGCCAATTTAGGTGCTTAATGCACTAGAAATTGTGCTTTTGAGTGCTTTATGGGCGCTTTCACCTTATGACATTTTGTGACAAATTATTTATTTGTTAGTCGTTATTTGTCATTCTTGTGTCACAGCAATGTCAAAACTGAAAGAGACAATATAATACAGCCGGACTGTTTTACCTACTGCCTTTGCGTATATAGCCAAATATGACTATTTTTCATTCTTCTGCCGATACTTATTAAGAATTATTGCAATTAACGGAAATGTTTTTCTTACCTTTTCATCTTTCTTTTCACTATTTAACTCATTTTCAATGCATTTTCACCCTCCCCCTTCCCAATTTTTCAACCTCCTAAATGCAAATTTGACTAATACTTTCTTTTTGTGGTTGTCGAGCTGGTTGTATTCGTTTTATATAAAATTTCCACTCTAACAAACTTTTCAACGACTCCTCTTCCGCACAATATTTCAGAACCCCATCAAATCCTAAAGTTTACATAATTGGTCCATTTTGCATATAATTTATAAACATCTTCGATGAGCATAATGCCTAGACACTACCGCTAGGTGCACATTTGCATTAATAAGTCCTTAAGTGTGACGTCACGCCGCCATATTATGACAGTATGTTCGTTTAAAATGCACGTGGCAAAACGACGAAAACGCAAAAGCCCCAGATTCAGTTGGCAGTAATGACAAATCACAGAAGTGACATAAAAATCCACATAGCACCGGATATACCATGGACATCCATGCATGATCCATTCCTGATCCCGAATATCCAGGACATACATTGGTTGTACAATGTATATTTATACATTTTCTAGTTTTTAATCTGTGACTAAAACTCCACGGCAAACTATGTGATAGTTATAACAATACTTCAACAATACGTTAAAGTACTTTTTATCCGACGCGTGCTTAATAGCGTTTTTTATACGGATGAGCACTTCATCCAATGAATATTCACTGAATATCCACAACATCCACGATTTTTCCTATAGACAAGGGTGGATACCTATACATTGTTATCATCCTTATTACCGCCAATGGATGTACATTCCATGTACATAATGAACCAGCAATGGATATACTTTGTGTCCGGTATGAGGCGACAAATGTTTAGTCCATTGTATATCCCGTGGATGGATATGCGCGATGCAATGGATATTCGAATATCCGTGCGCGTATATCCATAGCATTTACAATGGACGCTTTTGTGCTATGTATGGGAATCGACATCCTCCGCTGGCTTTTATCATTGGCAGCAATAAAATCTATTCCTTGTCATTTATAACGCTAACAATTACTCCATTAAGCATAAAATATTCGTCTCCCAGCTTTTCAATAATATCAAAATGATCCACATCAGGCACAATCAAAAATTGAGAATCAAATCCAAAATTCTCCAAAAATGCGTTAAATTCGCTGGACTGCTTAACAAATTCCGGGCTTTCATTCTCGCCCACAATACAAATAAACCGACAATTTATATTTTTTTCGATTTTCAGCCTCGCGGGGCTCAATTTTTCTGCCATTTCCTCGTCCATCTTCAAATGTTGATTCACCACACTTTTCTGAATTGGTGTTAGATCAAAAACACCGGAAATCAAAAAAACAGCTTTGAACAATCGCTTTTCGAGGTCACCCGTTAAAAGATAGGCGGCTAAATGCGCCCCTGCCGAATGCCCAGCCAGGTAAATTCCTCTAAAAATGTTATCGATTAAACAATTTGATTTATAGAAAAAGTACTTTGACTTCTTCGCTTTGGCATAATCCAAGCACTTTGCTATAGCTTTTTCAATTTGTTTGGGTATTTCAAAAATGGTGACGTCAGGGCACAAGTCGTACCCTATGAAAACACTTTTTATTTGATTTTTGTGCAAATTCACGGAGATGAATTCGTAACTTTCCCTTCCTAACTCTTTGATTTGCCAATATCCGCCGTGAATAAACACGAAAATCGGAGCATCTAAAATTTTAGTTTCAAAACAATATTTATAATATATAATTATATACCGTCGGGTAAATCTGTTCCAAAAATATTGAAATATTCTCTCTCAGAGTTTCCGTACTTCACGTTTAATTCGTGTGGAATTATTTCTCTTGCCGCTTTGCCAGCTAAAGAAATAATGTTCTTTTAAATATTAAAAGTAAAAATATGTACCTTTTTTGATGAAAGATAAGTGGTGGTTTATGACGTCTTTAGGGGATGAAAATCGTTTACTCCAACAACTGGGAGAATATAATTTGTCGAGTTCGTTCGTTGACATTTTCAAGTGTGAAACCTTTTACTTTTAGTATTGGATTTCGCATTTTTGCCCGGATAAGGTTTCATTATTTGGAGGGAAATATTTAAATAGTTCGGAAGTTGTATCGATTATTTTCGTAAATAGCTCGCTTCTCTCGGTAGGAGGAAATCGGCCGCTATAAATAATATATTCGGTTTAAAGTTTGCATTTTAATGGTATCTAATTAATGCTAAATGCTGCACTTTAGTTCAACTGACGTGACTTTAAGGGTTGTTTTGTCGGATTGTAATGGTAATTTCCATAATTTCCAGATTAGAAAATAATTAACACATTTTAAGGGTTCAATAACAGACGAACGGAATAAATCTGGCGGCTTCCTGTAGCCGGAAGCCTGCCACATTCCATCTTGTCCCATATAATCCGTATTAACAAATGACAATCGCGTGAAAGCAATTTATAATTTATGACGATAAATGCGTCACGCTGCTCGCACTGAATGTTAATTGGCTAATAAGCGCGATTGGAAACTATTTTTCAAAGTAAACAACCGTGGAGTTTGGTTATTTTAGAGCCGTCATGTTGGCCGCGTAAATAAATAATTAAAAATAGCCCTTGGGTTTTTGATTTATTTTTAGGCTTTTGCGTGCGTGCTTTTTGTTTAATATTTGAGTTATTATCGATTGTTTAAAGAAAATTCGGAGGGTCAGACAAGGACAGTGGCGGCTCGGATAGAGGGACGTTTTCGTAATTATTCAAAAAAATTTAATGTTCAAAAAATTCGATCGGTTCCAGCGTGAGTAAGAATTCATACGTCTTTCTTTTTTTTA
Organism: Pycnomerus fuliginosus; assembly: GCA_963924575.1. NCBI lineage: Eukaryota > Metazoa > Arthropoda > Insecta > Coleoptera > Zopheridae > Pycnomerus > Pycnomerus fuliginosus. The sequence goes on along the minus strand of OZ004624.1, from coordinate 7,462,426 downwards.
ATCTTCAACGAATAAAGTTACTGAATGGAGAGAAGAATAGGGCGTGTGTGCCCTACTTCACCCTACTTCTAATCTGACAAGATTCTCATTTCCATTCCAATTTGTCGAGGGGTGAGCAGCAAGGGAAAATTTTGTACACTTGATTTCCTTTTGGGAAGATTTCCCCAGATTTCCTCCGATTTACCCAAGATTTCCTTGGATTACCCAAGATTTTCTCGGATTTCCCGGAGATTCTTTTTGGCAAGATTTCCCCAGATTTCCTAGCACCTGTACACCAGTTTTCCCCTGCGACTCAACCCTCGCAATTTGTTTTCACGTTCTTTTTTCTCAAGGGCCTCATTTTTACATAATTATTATCAGTTTTTTAAAAATGTTTTATTAAAATTCCAAAAAGTTTCAATAATTGCAAAAAAAATCCAATTATTCCAACACAATAAACTGACAATTCAGTACATTTGCATATGCGCATTAAAAGCGTGTCACAAGCATTGACAGTTGACGTCTTTCGTGCATGCGCAACGCAAATGGTTTTTATTTCTATCTAGAAAACTCCATATAGGAACAAAATTTGCAGATTTCTAAATTCATAATTTTTTTTGTGAAAAATACGCGATAATAGCGATGACGTGAAACCGCCATCTTTGTTGTGTATTGCCATAGTCAACGCCTCCCATTGAAGCAAACAAATCGAGATTTCAATGTGCAAATTCAAGGAAATTGCATTTTTCACCAAATTTTTTATTTACAGTTTTAGTGCGTCTTAAGACATTAATTAATATTCATAATTTGAAAAATTGTTATCGATTAAATTGTTACATCATGTTCACAACGAGTTTGTGCTGAAATAATTTAATCTAACCAATGAAATTCTCACTTTGTTTAGCTTCATTGCCATGGTAACAACCTCAACCTAGCCTAACAAAGATGGCGGACATACGTCACGCTAATACTCCGTATTAATGCACGATTCCACCGACCTTGCTTAACTTTAAGAGAGTCTTAAAATGACAATAATGACATTTATACCATAAGACAAACGTCATTCTTGATTTTTAAGTCTAACTATCTCTAATAGTGTTGAAAAGCTGAAATATTTCAAATAAATTTCATTTCATTGAAATATTTCACACCCCTTGAAATATTTCATGAAACCTATTTTAAAAAACGCGCGCAAAATGAGTCGACATGACATGCGAATGACATTCCACCCACCACCGAGGTTCGTATAACAAAAATGGGGAAATTTTGCAGAGATCTGCAAAGTTTTTTTTATTTCTTTTGTTAAAATGCTTAACATTGTTCTAAATATTGACGAATTTCTTATATAATTAAAAAGTAGGTAGTGTTGAAACCTGTGGGTTGTACCTAAATAAACTTGTTACAAAAAAATATTAATTCTGTTTCACGAAAAATAAGTTTCATGAAATTTTTACAACACTAAATTCTCTAAGATCTATTTGTACATTTGTACAACTGATTTTACGATTTCTCCCCCAACAACCAAATAAAACTTATGGCTTCCTCATTTTTACTGCATGTTACGATTACAATTAAGGTAAGTTTTCACTTCGTGGATTGCGGATTTGATTTGATTAGTCAAGTTTTGAAAATGTTTGAAAATTTTCAAAAGTTGACCAATCCGCAATCCGCGAAGTGAAAACTCAGCTTTAGCTCACTAATCAAAGTGTCACTTGTCACCTGTCAGCTGCCTGCCCGGCCGTCCCGAATAGTTCCGAATCCATAAACGAAGATGATTGAAAGGTGACATAGCTTTTTGCGCATGCGTCTGTTGCGAAATACTTACAAAAGTTCCAAAAATCTAAAAATTACAATAACTAAATTACATAAGTTCCAAAAAAAATCCATCAGTTCCAACGTGAGTAAGAATTGAATATTAAAAAGTGCACGGAATTATGGGAGGTTAATCTTTTACAGGTTCCTTCTTTTATGACATTTGAGAATATTTCAGTGTAACAATAGAAATAAATGCTGAACATACCCGAACCGGCCTTATTAAGCGATGCGATGATTATATTTGCGAGAATAATCGACGTTCGCCATTGTGGCTCTAAACACATCTATGGTCTGTCCGGGATCCACACGACCGGGATTCACCCTATTTCCGTGGTGAATCATTGTTGTCAACAATGAATCGCCATGGAAATCGGGTGAATCTCGGTCGTGTGGATCCCGGACAGAGTATAAATAAAATCGTGCTACTGGTTGCATAAGTGATACCCGATGTCAATTTGAACAAATAACAAAAAGCCCAAACCATAGCAGCCAGTTCAAAAAAGCATACTAATAACAAAGCTAATATCATCAAACACGAACTGCACTTTATAAATCAACCATTAACAGCGAAATTTCAAAATAAAAATCCGTCATCTCCCGTAAGATTAACATGTAAACCCTCATTCGCGCCAAAATAAACGCCACTTCCAAGATGGCTGTCCTTACTACGGAATGCCCACCAGAGGCCGCCTCTGTTTTTAATTTGGTCAATTCATACGTCTTTCTTTTTTCTACTTCAACGATGAAAAGAGAGAAGAATAGGGCGTTAGTACCCTACCTCACCCTACTTATTCTAATCTGACAGGGTCCTTTCTGATTTCCATTCCAATTTGTTTTCACGCGGTTTCCTCCTAGGGTTTCATTTCTGCATAATTATCAGTGCGCTAACGCACTTTTTTAAAATGTTCCATTAATAATTATAATTTAAAAAAAATAATCGTAGGTTAGGTTAGTTGTCAAAATTCGAGCGTCAATTGTTTCGCACCTACTTGATTCTATTTTGCACCCCTCAACTTAAACTTTTCACGTAAATACCGTCAAGCGACGAAATAATTAAAGAAAACTTGTTTAAAACTCGCGTCTGGAAGAATTCCTCGAAAACAGCGCGCCACTGTCCGAAACCACGGGTTAAATGTCAACCGATCTGGTGAGTTTCCGTCCCCTACGTTGGCAACGTGCGGGAGTGGCATTTCTTTTCAATGGTGGCACTGTTTTGTGGCTATAAAGTGTTTTAGGAATTTTAAAGTAAATGTTTTAGTTAAAATTTCTTAGCGCACGTTAAATTCGCCAATTTCCGCATTATGTGCAGCACTTAGTCGAAAATGTTCCGTTGTATACCGATCTTCAAGGGTTGCAATAGACAGGTCGAGTTTGTTGATAAGAGGCACTGCTCCCTCCCCAATGTCCCCGAGGATATTCTGCGGTATTCCCGAAGTCTGGAAGAGCTCCTCCTGGACGCCAACCACATCCGCGATCTTCCCAAAGTGAGTCCCCAATCCGTAAGCCCCAAAACATGCTCCTCCCTGTTTCAGAACTTCTTCCGGTTGCACCGGCTCAGGAAGCTCGGATTGAGCGACAATGAGATCAACAGGTTGCCCCCCGACATCCAGAATTTCGAGAACCTCGTGGAGCTCGACGTTTCCCGAAATGGTGAGGCTTTGCCCCCCGGAACAAAATTAATGGATTTTATTGTAGACATTCCGGATATCCCCGAGAGTATTGGGGCCCTGCGGGCTTTGCAAGTAGCAGATTTCAGCTCAAACCCCATCCCGAGACTGCCGCCAGCTTTTAGCCAACTCAAGTCACTCACGGTGCTGGGGCTCAACGACATGTCACTTACGTCGTTGCCCCAAGACTTCGGAATGCTCACCTCTTTGACCTCCTTAGAATTACGAGAGAATTTGCTCAAGGAGCTGCCCGCTTCACTGTCGCAGCTAGCTAAACTCGAACGACTTGACTTGGGGGATAACGAGATCGAGGAACTGGTAATTATTGTCAGGGGGCTTGCAGCGGGGAATTTGGGTCTGACAGGTTGGTACTTGACGTTTGTTTCCCACTTTGCTAATCGGTTTGAGGTTAGAGGCATTAGTGTTAATTAGCCCTTGACAATAACTTTAAGTGAATGTATTTGTTATTCTTTTTATGCCGTGACCTCAATATCAATCATTGAAGTGAAAAATAGGGAAAATTTCCGGCTTAGAATATTTAAATGGACAAATTCTCACCCTTAATTTTGTACATAACAACATAAATGAACGTATTAGTTTATTTTATATTGTTTTTATGCTATGGCCTCAATATCAATGAATGAAGTGAAAATTTTAGGCTTCAAATATTTACATAGACAAATTCTCAACCTTAAGTGGTCAACCCCTCAACTTTTTCTATTTTTGTACACACACACTACGTTGGCACAATATATTAAGTGGGCAACTGCTCAGATTTAATAAAATTTCAACAATTTAGTGGTTGATGATAGATTATTAAAAAATTACAAATTGCAAAGTGGTTCAACCCTCGTTCTTTAGCAAGTGAACATATTTGTTTATTATTTTTATGTTTTTATGATATGGCCTCAATATCAATGTGAAAATTTTAGGATTAAGATATTTAAATAGACAAATTCTCAACCTTAAAGTGATCAACCCCTCAGCTTTTTCTATTTTTCTACATAACTACGTTGGCACAATATATTAAGTGAGCAACTCCTCAGATTTTATTAAATTTTAGAGTGGTTCAACCCTCGTTCTTTAGCAAATGAACGTATTTGTTTATTAACCTCCCCAACTCCATCACAATTTTAAAAAAATGGGAGGTTACTGCAATCACTAAAATTTTTGAATTTGAGATAGCACCAGATCTTCACGTTTTGGGGTCTCAGGAACCCAAAAAAGCGGTTTTCAAAATGTGTCTGTGTGTGTGTACGTACGTTTGTACGTACGTATGTACGTACGTACGTACGTACGTACGTTTGTAAACACGCCACAGCCAAAACTACTAGACCGATTTAGCTGAAATTTGGTGCGTAGGCATCTCATAACCCAACTTAGATCTGAAAAGCTTTTGGAGCCAATCGCGCAACTAGAAATGCCATTTTGGCACATCAACTTTTAAATTTTAAATGCAAACCCCCATTTTTCACGTCACGATAGGAAAGGCTTTCAAATTCTGCTTCTAAAAATGTATTCACTCTCAGTGCCCTTTTGACCAAAAATAAAAAAAAAATTGATTTTTATCGGACTTTAAAATCACGGTACAGCCCAAACCCCTGAACCGGTTTAGCTGAAATTTTGCACATAGGGATTGTATTGCACGTCGAAGAGCTGAACAAATTTTGGATTCCATCGGCCCACGGAAAGTGCCGTTTTGGCACACCAATGTCCAACTTTAAATTATTCACTTATTTAACCATCCAAAACAAGTTTTTGAAAGATTTATTGTCACCATCAGAAAGGTCTTCAAATTCTGGTTTAAAAAAAATGCAGCAGTGAAGCGGCTGGAACCTCCCCATCGCGTGGATCTTTGACTTGTGTTTCTAGCCGAATTAGCACAGAAATTGTATAAGACTGGTTTCAACGACGGTTTTAGAACTTTGGGGGTCCTGCCAAAAAAGGACTTACTTATACCTACTTTTCTCTGATGAATATTTCAATTTGTGTGTTCTAAAAAAGTTCTAAAACCATCATGGAAACCAGTCATACATTTTCTTTGCTAATTCGACTAGAAACCCAAGTCAAAGATCCACGCGATGGGGAGGTTCCAGCCGCTTCACTGCTGCATTTTTTATATTGTTTTTATGCTATGGCCTCAATATCAATGAATGAAGTGAAAATTTCAGGCTTACATAGACAAATTCTCAACCTTAAGTGGTCAACCCCTCAACTTTTTCTATTTTTGTACACAAACACTACGTTGGCACAATATATTAAGTATGCAACTCCTCAGATTTTATTAAATTTCATCAATTTAGTGGTTGACGATAGATTATTACAAAAATTACAAATTGCAAAGTGGTTCAACCCTCGTTCTTTAGCAAGTGAACATATTTGTTTATTATTTTTATATTTTTATGCTATGGCCTCAATATCATTGTGAAAATTTCAGGCTTAAAATATTTAAATGGACAAATTCTCAACCTTAAAGTGATCAACCCCTCAGCTTTTTCTATTTTTGTACATAACTGCGTTGGCACAATATATTAAGTGAGCAACTCCTCAGATTTTATTAAATTGCAGAGTGGTTCAACCCTCGTTCTTTAGCAAATGAACGTATTTGTTTATTTTATATTGTTTTTATGCTATGACCTCAATATCAATGAATGAAGTGAAAATTTCAGGCTTCAGATATTTACATAGACAAATTCTCAACCTTAAGTGATCAACCCCTCAATTTTTTCTATTTTTGTACACAAACACTACGTTGGTACAATATATTAAGTGGCCAACTCCTCAGATTTTATTAAATTTCAGCAATTTAATGGTTGATGATAGATTATTAAAAAAATTACAAATTGCAAAGTGGTTCAACCCTCGTTTTCAGCAAGTGAACATATTTGTTTATTATTTTTATGTTTTTCTGCTATGGCCTCAATATCAACGTGACTTTAAACCTGCTTTTAATGCCAGAGTCAAGCGTCCTGATTGGCTGTAGCCTAGCAACCAAACCAAGTTTAAGCTAAACCCAGTTTAATCCACGACTGAACAACCGGCCCTTAAGTGGTTGACGAAAGATTATTAGAGAAATAATAATTTGCAAACTGGTTAGGCCCTCGTTCTTCAATTTAAATATTTTAATTTGCTTTAACATTCGGTTAAAAGTGTTCAATCCCTCAGATTGTGTTAAATTGGAACTAAAGATCAAGACTAACTGATTGAGTGGAAACAGTCGGCAAAACTAGCTTGTACTTGAAATATTTTAGTGGTCAACCCCTCAGATTTTGCAAGAAAACTCCTACAAGTTATCGACCTCACATTTTGAAGTGGTCAGCTCCAGTATTTGTTAATTTTAGCAGTTTATATTTAGGGAGAATTACAAGACTTGTACTTAAAATGTTTAAGTAGGCAACCCCTCGAACTAAAGTGGTGAATTCCTATGTAAGCTTTTGTAAATTTTGTAATGATTATCAAAATTGTACACTCAGTGGGCATGGTCGACAGAATGATCTTGTACACAAAATAATTAAGCGGTCAATCCATCAAATTTGGTGAAGTTTTGAAAATTAGAAACCAGGAGTGCAACCAGATTTAGTGGCACCGTCCAATACACGAAATATTTAAGTGGTCGACCTCTCAGATTTTATTAAATTTGAACTACACATTTAGTACTTCTTGAAAGTAGTGGTCGACAGTTTATTAATGAAATCACAGATTGTAAAGTGGTTAAACCCTCATTCTCCAATTTACATAAAGTCGAATTTTTCTTAAATTTCTCGACCACGGTGGTCGAGAACCAACAGTGACTGTTGGTTAAAACAACGTCAAATTCGCTGAAAAATCCCAAAATCATCTTGGTAGCCAACCCCTCGTCCTTAAACAAATGAAATCACAAGCAAAATATTTGAATAAATTGGTTGCACGCGAACTCCTCTAACGAGACTGACTGATTCCTAAGCTTTTATGAATTTTCCAAATGCTATCAAGATTGTAGGAAGGAACAGATTTGGTGGAAATACTCAACAAAATGATCTTGTACATAAAATGATGAAGTGATCAACCCTTCAGATTTTGTTGAACAAGAAAAATAGAAACCGAGAATACAACTAGATTAAGTGGAAATGGTCAATAAATGGACTTGTACACGAAATATATAAGTTTTCGACCCCTCAGATTTTATTCAACTATCACGAGATCTAATAGAAAAAACGAATTAAAGTTGGCCATGGAATAGTCCGCTACGTTGGCTAAAGTGAGAGTGACATTCATGTGATGTGACAGTAGAAATAATTTCGATCTGTCACTTTGACAATGAAGCCACATATGACAGAAACTAACACTTTTGATTTTGATTATTGCATCAGTTTAGCCAACTTGACTGATTGTTCCATGGCCCACTCTAATTCGTTTTCTATTAGATCTCGAGGTATTTGTTGTCGAAAGTTTATTAATGGGATCACAGATTGCAAAGTGGTTGAACCCTCGTTTTCAATTTAAATTTTTCAAAAAAATTTCGGTAGCTGTTGCTTAGAACAAGTCAAATTTGAAAAAATTACTAAAAGCATTTAAGTGGTTAACCCCTCGTTCCTTAAATAACTGAAATCACTAACAAAATGTTAACATTCTCGGTTATTATAAGCTGCCAATTCCTTACATTTTGTTGAATTGTAAATAAAGGTCAAGAATGTAACTGACGTGCAAATTGTCCACAAAATGACCTTGGTACTTGAAATATTTAGGTGCTCAACCTCTCAGATTTTACAAAAGTTAAGTCCTTAGTTATCTCTTCAGTATTTTTGTTAATTTTATTAATTGATCTTTAATAACGAGAGTAGACCTTTGGTGATATAAATTTTGTTGACAACTTAATTCCAAAAAGTCTTAGGGGAAGACAAGTTGAATCTTTATCAGTGTTGATTTTATTTTGAAGGATTTCGATTGGATTAAAACAAGTTTGACCTTAATCTCTTTGGATGAACATTTTTCCTGAAGTAAAAGGAATTTTGCAAGAACTGTATATAAAATCTAGAGTGCTAGGCCCCGGTTCAAGTCGGAGAAAACCCCCGAGTGTGACCTATCGTTTCTAACTAAACCGCCGCCAAGTAAGCGATTTTTCGCATTTTGAACTCGATTATGTCAACTTCCTTCCGTTTTATGTTTAGGCGAGTTTTTAAAAGAATCAAAATGTAAAATTAAGAGCAATTTGAACTTAATTCAAGCGGCATTTGATACATTTTTCATGAAGCAAAACGAATTTTGCAAGAATTGTATATAAAACCTAGAGTGCTAGGTCCGGTTCAAGTCGCAGAAAACCCCCAAGTGTGACCTATCGTTTCTTACTAAACCGACGGCGACTAAGCGATTTCTCACATTTTGAACTCGATTTTTTCAACTGGTACCTCAAAACCTGGATTTTTTTCGCATTTTGACCCAATTCCTGCTGCAAGTCCAATTTTCGTGCTGCTTTTCAGCTTCAACCGCACTTTTTTTTAGCCCCCTCACATCGGGCAACTGCCGGCCCTCCAGGAACTGTGGTTGGACCACAATCAGCTGCAAAACTTGCCCCCCGAAATCGGCCAATTACGCAACCTGACCTGCCTCGATCTGTCCGAGAATCGCCTCGAATACCTCCCCGACGAGATCGCCGGATTGGAAAGCCTCACCGACCTGCACTTGTCCCAAAACGTCCTGGAAACCCTCCCCGACGGCGTGGGGAAGCTGGAGAAACTCACGATTTTAAAAGTGGACCAAAACCGACTGACGTCCCTCAATGCCAACAGCGGTTCCTGCTGCAACCTGCAGGAATTGATTCTGACGGAGAATTTTTTGAGCGAATTACCCAAAGAGGTGGGAAAATTGATAAAATTGACGAATCTGAACGTGGACAGGAACAGTCTCACCACCATCCCGGGGGAATTGGGTAACCTGCAGGAATTGGGCGTTTTGAGTTTGCGCGACAACCGTTTGACACTCATACCCGACACGTTGGGCAACTGCAAGAGGCTGCACGTGCTGGACGTGTCGGGTAATCGATTGCCTCATTTACCCTACAGCCTGCTGCAACTTGATTTGAAAGCGGTCTGGTTGAGCGAGAACCAGGCGCAGCCGCTGCTCACTTTCCAGACGGACACCGATGAAGCTGGCAACACTGTTTTGACGTGTTTCCTGCTGCCCCAGCAGGAGTACCAACCGACGATAGGTGAGTTTTTCTCGTTCGTTATTGCTTTTCGTTCGTGTTGTTCGTCTGCACCGTCGTTTGTTTTTTTGTGTTTGCACTTGCTGTAGCTTCTGATGGGCGCTTATTCCGTTGTGAAGTGACTTCGACTCTTTCTAACGGTGCTGTAGCTGCCACAGATGATGGGGGAAGCGACGACGATTGGGAGGAGAAGGAGGCCAGTCGGACGCATTCCGTCAAGTTCTCCGATCCGCAGGACCAGGATAATAGGGAGGTGAGTTTTGTGCGTTTTTACCGACGGAAATTTCAGTGACAGCTGTCAAAGTTGTCAGACCTTGGAAACTTCTGCCAAAGATGTATTTTACTGTCAGAGTTAAATGATTTCATGTATTTTACTACAAAAAGCATGAAGATCCAAGAGTAAAACGTCTGAAATGTGAAGGAATCCTTAAATGTCAGTTTTGGCAGACATCTGTCAAAGTTTTGCCGTGGTCGATTAGAAAAAAAAAAGAACCGTGGAGAGCCGTGAAAATCAGGGAAATAGTCGATCGTATGTCAGCCCTCGTAAAGTTCTGTCAAAGGTGTATTTTACTGTCAGAGTTAAAAGATTTCATATGTTTTACTACAAAAAGTCCACAATGCATGAAGATCCAAGAGTAAAACGTCAGAAATGTGAAAGAATACTTAAATGTCAGTTTTGGCAGACATCTGTCAAAGTTTTGCCGTGGTCGATTAGAAAAAAAAAAGAACGGTGGAGAGCCGTGAAAATCAGGGAAATAGTCGATCGTATGTCAGCCCTCGTAAAGTTCTGTCAAAGGTGTATTTTACTGTCAGAGTTAAAAGATTTCATATGTTTTACTACAAAAAGTCCACAATGCATGAAGATCCAAGAGTAAAACGTCAGAAATGTGAAAGAATACTTAAATGTCAGTTTTGGCAGACATCTGTCAAAGTTTTGCCGTGGTCGATTAGAAAAAAAAAAGAACCGTGGAGAGCCGTGAAAATCAGGGAAATAGTCGATCGTATGTCAGCCCTCGTAAAGTTCTGTCAAAGGTGTATTTTACTGTCAGAGTTAAAACATTTCATATGTTTTACTACAAAAAGTCCACAATGCATGAAGATCCAAGAGTAAAACGTCAGAAATGTGAAAGAATACTTAAATGTCAGTTTTGGCAGACATCTGTCAAAGTTTTGCCGTGGTCGATTAGAAAAAAAAAGAACCGGTAGATAGTCGTGAAAATCAGGGAAATAGTCGATCGTATGTCACTCCTTGTAAATTTCTGTCAAAGATGTATTTTACTGTCAGAGTTAAAAGATTTCATGTATTTTACTACAAAAAGTCCACAATGCATGAAGATCCAAGAGTAAAACGTCTGAAATGTGAAGGAATCGTTAAATGTCAGTTTTGACAGACGTCTGTCAAAGTTTTGCCGTGGTCGATTAGAAAAAAAAAGAACCGGTAGAGTCGTGAAAATCAGGGAAATAGTCGATCGTATGTCACTCCTTGTAAAGTTCTGTCAAAGATGTATTTTACTGTAAGAGTTAAAAGATTTCATATGTTTTACTACAAGAAGTTCACAATGCATGAAGATCCAAGAGTAAAACGTCTGAAATGTGAAGGAATCGTTAAATGTCAGTTTTGACAGACGTCTGTCAAAGTTTTGCCGTGGTCGATTAGAAAAAAAAAGAACCGGTAGAGTCGTGAAAATCAGGGAAATAGTCGATCGTATGTCAGCCCTCGTAATGTTCTGTCAGAGTTAAGTGAAGGAATCCTTAAATGTCAGTTTTGGCAGACATCTGTCAAAGTTTTGCCGTGGTCGATTAGAAAAAAAAAGAACCGGTAGAGTCGTGAAAATCAGGGAAATAGTCGATCGTATGTCACTCCTTGCCTTGTAAACTTCTGTCAAAGATGTATTTTACTGTCAGCGTTAAAAGATTTCATGTATTTTACTACAAGAAGTCTGAGTTGTGAAAGAATCCTTAAATGTCAGTTTTAGTAGACATCTGTCAAAGTATATTTTACTGTCGAACATGATAGATTCCGCATATTTTACTACAATAAGTCTATAATGCCATTGAAATCAACAAAAAAGGGTCGATAAAAAGCGAAGGAATCTTTAATTGTCAGTTTTCGTAGACATCTGTCAGGATGTATATTTTATTGTCGAAGTATTTTGTTACATGAGGTCCACACTCCACAGTGCTATGTAAATCTATAAATAAGATCTAATGAAATGTGAAAAAATCTTTAAACGTGAGTTTCGGCGGACATCTGTCAAGATATGTTTACTGTCAAGCGTGAATGATTGGAAGTATTTTACTACAGTAAGTTTACAATGTTATTGAATTCAGCAAAAAAGGTCGTTGAAATCTGCTCAAATCTTTAAATGTCAGTTCTAGTAGAGATCTGTCAAGATATATTTTACTGTCAAACAGAAAATCCAAAGAATTTGACTGCAAAATGTTCATAATGTCACGGAAGTAAACCAAAAAGGTGAAAGAGGCTTTAAATGTCAGCTTTAGTAGACTAATTTCATCGTCAAATGTGAAGAATTCCATATATTTAACTACAAGAAGTCCACAATGCATGAAGATCAACAGAAAATGTCTGTGAAATGTGGAAGCATCCTTAAATGTCAGTTTTGGTGGACATCTGTCGAGATATATTTACTGTGAAACGTGAAAAAAAAGTATTTTTCTGCAAAAAGTCGATAAAATATGAACAAATGTTTAAATGTCAGTTCTAGTAGATATCTGCCAAGATATATTTTAATGTCGAAACAAGAAATCCCAAGAATTTGACTACAAAATGGAAGTCAACCACAAGGTGAAAGAGGCTCTAAATGTCAGTTTTGGTAGACATCTGTCAAGACGAATTTCCCCGTCAAATATGAAGAATTCTATATATTTTACTACAAGAAGTCCACAATGCATGAAGATCAACAGAAAAGGCCTGTGAAATCTGAAAACATCCTTAAATGTCAGTTTTGGTGGACATCTGTCGAGATATGTTTACTGTGAAAAATTTGGAAGCATTTTTCTGCAAAAAGTCGATAAAATGTGAACAAATCTTTAAATGTCAGTTCTAGTAAATATCTGCCAAGATATATTCAGGTGTCGAAACAAGAAATCCCAAGACTTTGACTGCAAAATGTTCATAATATCATGGAAGTAAAACAAAAAGTTGAAATAGGCTTTAAATGTCAGTTTTAGGAGACATATGTCAAAACTAATTTCACCGTCAAATGTGAAGAATTCTATATATTTTACTACAAGAAGTCCACAATGCATGAAGATCAACAGAAAAGGTCTGTGAAATGTAAAAGAATCCCTAAATGTCAGTTTTGGTGGACATCTGTCGAGATATATTTACTGTAAAACGTGAAAAATTGGAAATGTATATACAGGGTGAGTCTAGTTGGACAAATCAGTCGCTCTAGCGCTTAAGATATTCAAATTGGAAATTCAATTTTTGGATATGTTGTAGCTGAGATGGTCCCCTACGCATGGGACCCATAAAGAAAGCTCCAGTTTTATTCAAACCGAAATTATTAAATAAAAACGAAGGCCTAAAAAATTCTTTTTCGATATTGTTGAATTTTTTAAGGTTACTTCGTTAGAGAATCATTTTCTCTTTATGGAAACATAACTTTTTGCAGAAAAAAGTTAATAATAACCGAGAGATAAATTATTTAAATAATAAAGATTTTTAATTATGTCCTAAAGAAAGCCACGCATGCCGTGATTTGAACAACTGAAAGGCAGTTTAGCTTATACTGCAGACTGTACCCGGAATGACAAGTGCGTCAGTTGGAAATGTCATTTGCTTTCGTTTGTGGAAAAATCAAAGGAAAAATAATGCAAAACTACGAGTTTTTGCCCTTTACTTTACAGATAATCAGGTAATTTTTATTGCTTGATGGATGTTTTGCTAAATTCGCCGAATACAAGTGTCTCGGGTTGTCACCCGATTGATGTTTTTTGGAGTCGAATGGTTCGACCAAGAATAGTTATTTGTAAATCTAGGTCGCGAAATGGTTGTTTAGCGGACTGAGAGAAAATCTTTTGCCGAGGCGAAGCCGAGGCAAAAAATCTCGAAGATGCTAAACACATTTCGCGACCGAGGTGTACACAACATTTTTTCGGCAACCGAAATGTCTGCAGAAGCACTGATTTTTGTGTAGAAAATCATTCGCGTAATATCATGCTCCAAAATACTTAGGAGGTTACGGCACATAACTAAGGTAACGGCAAAACAAACAAAAGGCAAATTTAAAAGAATTAAAATGTCTGATGAAAGCGATATTCCCTGTACACCTCCTGAACTAGAAGAAGCTGTTTCCTGTGCAATTGCTGATTTAGTTCCTCAAAAATCTAAGCGACAGTACGAAAGAGCTTATGAAGAATTTTGTGAATGGCGCAAGAGAAACAACGTTAAAAAGTTATCTGAAAATGTTATGCTGGCATACATGATGGGAAAGATCCAAAATTACGAAGTCGTCAACCTTGTGGAGTCGATACTCAATGCTAAAATGTATGCTGAACATCAAAGAAGGTGTCAACATCACAAAGTTCGCAAAATTAGTGCCTTTTTTAAAGAAAAAGTCGATAGGTTATAGGGCGAAGAAGTCCAAAGTTCTAACAAGAGAACAAATTGACTTATTCTTACGAACGGGAGATGAAAATTACTTGTTATGGAAGGTAAATATTTGCTCTTGATTATTAGTCTTGATTACATGACTTTCCATTGTTTTAGATTGTTTTGATTATGGGAATATCAGGGGCTCTGCGCCGAAATGAATTAACAAATTTGGCAATTGACGACATTCAAGGCGCAGGTTCAGCATTAATTGCGCGAGTTCCGGATACAAAGACAGACATGGATCGCACTTTTACAGTCAGTAATCCAGAATTTATTCAACTTTACCGCAAGTATGCAGCACTTCGTCCACCGAATACCCCGAGTCGTCGATTTTTCCTCCGATATGAAAAGGGAAAATGCTGCAGACAAGTTGTTGGAATTCATAAAATTGGGCAAATACCTTGTTTAATCGCGAAATATCTCAAATTGCCAAACAGTGAAGCATATACAGAGCACTGTTTTAGAAGGAGTTCAGCCACGCTTCTGGCTAATACCGGTGCGGATATAAGTGTTCTAAAACGGCACGGTGGCTGGAAGTCATCAACGGTGGCAGAAGGATATGTGGAGGATTCTATCGAAAACAAGTTGAAGATTTCAAATAAAATTTCGCGTTGGGAACCCTCAACTTCAAAAGGAGAAATTTCCGAGGATGGTCGCAGTCGCAGTCGCATTTCTAATAATTGCTCCTCCATTTCAACTACTTCAAGTAACAACCTGGATAAAGTCACATCTTCTTTAGGATTAAGTATTAGTGGTAACAAAAATTGCACGATTAATGTCCATGTTATTCCAAAGTAATAATAGGATTAGTTAAGTTAACGATGAAAAGTACTATGTAATTTTTACGTTAGGTATGTTATGTTAGAGTTGTGTTTTATTTATAATAAATTTTTGAAATTATATAATTGTCATTTCGCGGCCGCTGCTAATAGCAACGGCCGTAAAAGTACTTTCGCGACCGCTGCTAAGAGCGACGGCCGCGAAATTTAAGTTCGCGGCCCAAATAGCGTCCGTATTTCTGTCTTTTTGACACGGTTGCCCAAAAAAGCTATTCTCGTCAGCCAGAAAGCAATTGGCAATAGTTGCTAACAGTTTACATTGCTGTCATGCTGTCAAATATGGTGATTTTGTTGTTTTATTAAAAATTTAATATTTCTGCTGACAATTTTTTCACACTTACGAAATGAAGATTTATCATCGGATGTTGAGGGGTCCAGCAAATGTTGAAGACACTCAACGTGTTGATATAATGAACAAAGACAAAGAAGCGGTGAGCCAAGCGAAACCAAGAAAATTCAACTCGAAGGGTGTAAACTTTAACTTGTCCTAATCGGGCCCCTCCAGTGTGAGAACCCGAGACACTTGTATTCGACGAATTTAGCAAAACATTAATCAAGCAATAAAAATTACCTAATTATCTGTAAAGAAAAGGGCAAAAACCCGTAGTTTTGCATTATTTTTTCACAAACGACCTCAAATGACATTTCCAACTGACACTTGTCGTTCTGGGTACAGTCTGCAGTATAAGCTAGACTGCCTTTCAGTTGTTCAAATCACGGCATGCGTGGCTTTCTTTAGGAAATAATTAAAAATCTTTATTATTTAAATAATTTGTCTCTCGGAGATTATTAACTTATTTCTACAAAAAATTATGTTTCTATAAAGAGAAAATGATTCTCTAACTAAATAACCTTAAAAAATTCAACAATATCGAAAAAAAAATTTTTAAGCCTTCGTTTTTATTTAATAATTTCGGTTTGAATAAAACTGGAGCTTTCTTTATGGGTCCCATGTGTAGGGGACCATATCAGCTACAACATATCCAAAAATTGAATTTCCAATTTCAATATCTTAAACGCTAGGCGACTGATTTGTCCAACTAGACTCACCCTGTATATCGGGTGTCCCAAAAAAACCGGACAAAATAGTCTTTGAAATAAGTCAGCCATTTCTTAACCGATTTGGATAGACTTGGTCTTAAATTAAAGCTAAAGAATCAGGCTTTCGAACTTTGCAAGAAACGTCGACAAATGGCGCTGCTGTCTTAGCCTTATTGATACTTGTCTTTAAGGCTTATTTTAGGTGCATGGGGATTGGTAGGGCAACAACCAATGGTTATAAGACCCAAGTAGCCTTGAAGATCTTTCTTTTTTCTTCAAAAATCTTTTTCCAGAAGTCCATTTCGCGTAAGCACTAATTTTCTGTGATTTTTCTAAAAAAAGTGTTTTTGCGTATTTTCATGCTTCCATAACCATGACTAAAGTAACATTAATGCACATAAGGCTTAATTTTCAATGATAACTTACTGTTCAGTTGCCCCCCACTGGCATCTGCGCCCCTGTTTTCACCATATTCGTCCATTTATAACTGACAATTAAGATTTATTTGCATTACTGTTCTTTGGTGATGGCCATTAATGCGTGAAAATACCCAAAAACACATTTTTTTAAAAAATTACAAAAAATTAATGCTTAAGCCAAATCGACTTCTGAAAAAGGATTTTTGAACAAGAAAGAAAGATCTTCAAGGCTATTCGAGTGTCACACCGATTGGTCGTTGACTGACCAATCCCCATGCAGCTAAAATAAACCTTTAAAGCAAGTATCAATAGGATTACTACGGCAGCGCCATCTGCCGTAGTTTCTCATACAGTCGAAAGCCTGATTCTTCGGCTTTAATTTAAGACCACGTTCATCCAAATCGGTTAAGAAATGGCAGACTTATTCCCAAAAATATTTTGTCCGGTTTTGTTTGGGACGCCCGATATAATATTGAAAATATGAAGAAATCTTTAAATGTCAGTTATAGTAGATATCTGCCAACATATATTTTACTGTCGAAACAAGAAATCTCAAGAGTTTCACTACAAAATGTTCATAATATCATGAAAGTCAACCAAAAAGGTGAAACAGGCTCTAAATGTCAGTTTTGGTAAACATCTGTCAAGACTAATTTCACCGTCAAATATGAAGAATTCTATATATTTTGCTACAGGAAGTTCACAATGCATGAAGATCAACAGAAAAGGTCTGTGAAATGTGAAACCATCCTTAAATATCAGTTTTGGTGCACATCTGTCAAGATACAGTTCATTTCAAGGGTTTAGTCCGGTCAGTCCGGTTCAGGTACAACGCTCTAGGTTAGCTCCGTCTTTTTCTACACGTCTGGCAATTCACCTACGTTGTAACGTACAGTCCTAAGAGTGTCTACTATCGCGTCTCTGTTTAACACATATAAATGGAAGAGACGGATATATCACCCGTTAAAGTATTCTCTAGGACTCGATCGGGGCGCGAAACTATTCCACCACTCATAAACTCATTGATCATATAATATTATATTATTCCATTCTCCTTTTCCTTCGTGAAATAATTGACCAAATTGCGAATTAAATCGTCGACTTCCAAAGATCTGCGAGGCATTTTGACACACAACACGTTGAACGATTTTTCAGAAACTGAACAACACATTTTGAATTCTAATATGTATTTATACCCTTGCACCCCTAATTACAAAGTGGGATAATTCAATATACCTGGAAAAGCTCATTTATAAACCACAAGTCATTATTGGGGCAATTCGAGGAAATATGAAGAAATTGCAAATAATTTGCAGAGGATTTATAATTTTCTAATTATATTCCCGTAGAGAAATAATTCGTTTGCGCAATTCTGAGAAATCAATGGTTCGAAAGTTCAAATAGTCTGAAGCGAGTAAATAGTAAATAAACAATAAAATAATTCTAATTATATTTCCGTAGAAACACAATTCTTTTTAAAAGTAGGTACTTTGTGTTGACTGTGGTGGAATAACCAGGTTTCACTGTTACTTACGACGGTCAGGTCGAGGATGAGCGGAACTCATTTGCATTTTACGATCTAACGGACTAAACCCTTGAAATGAACTGTATCTTTAGGTACTGTGAAACGTGAAAAATTGGAGGTATTTTTCTACAAAAAAATCGATAGAATGTGAAATAATCTTTAAATGTCAGTTCTAGTAGATATCTACGAAGATGTAAAGAATTTGACTACAAAATGTTCATAATATCATGGAAGTCAACCAAAAAGGTGAAATAGGCTCTAAATGTCAGTTTTGGTAGGCATCTACCAAGACTAATTTCACCGTCAAATATGAAATATATATTTTACTACAAGAAGTCCACAATGTTAGAGAAACAACAAAAAACGTGGATGAAATCTGAAAGAATCTTTAAGTGTCGTGTTTGGTGGACATAAACGTTAAAGATTGGAAGTATTTTACTACAATAAGTTCACAATACCATGGAAATCAAGAAAAAAATCGATTAATTGTGAAGAAAACTTTAAATATCAGTTCTAGTAGATGTCTGTCAAGATATATTTTACTGGCAAACAAAAAATCCGAAGAATTCGACTACAAGATGTTCATGGAAATCAACCGAAAGGGTGAAACAATTCTTAAATGTCAGACATCTGTCAAGATAAATTTTTCTGTCAAATATATGAAAAATTCCATATATTTTACTACAGGAAGTCTTCGATGCCATAGAAATCAACCAAAAAGACCGATGAAATTGGAAGGAATCTTTAAATGTCACTTTTAGTAGACCTCTCAAGATGAATTTTACTGTCAAAGTTTTAAGATTCCACATTAATTTTTACTGCAAAGACCAACAAAAAACATCGATAAAATGTGAAGAAATCTTTAAATGTCAATTTTTGATAGATATCTGTCAAGATATATTTTACTGTCAAAGTTAAGATTTTCCATATATGTTACTACAAGAAGTCCAAAATGCAATGGAAATCAACAAAAGACGTCGATGAAATGTGAAATGAATCTTTAAATGTCAGGTCCGGTAGAGATCTGTCAAGATATATTTTACTGTCAAGTGAAAAATGTTCCATATGTGACATTTTTATTGTCAAATATACCTACTGAGTTGTTACAAATGATTATGTCATCGTAGGTGACTTCGTTGCTTTGTTTTGACTTTTTTTATTTAATTTCCACATCCGTAAATGCTTTAGAAGTCAATTATTTAGTTTTTAGAGCCACCTACGATGGTACAATCACGTGTAACAATCCTTTGGATACAAAATTCCTTGTTTTTGTGCAAGTGTCATGTCAAAAGTTTACTTTTGCTGATTATTAATGCACTCCAATAATAACCAATTATAACAATTTGTGTGGCTATGAGTTAAAAATGTCGGAAAAATTACCCAAATGAACCTTTTCAAGTCCACTAATGTAATAGATGGATTTTGCAATGTTTTTAATGACGTGAACTAAATTTTGCAAAAAATTGTATATGTTATATAAAATCAAGGGTGCTAAGCCCCCGGTTCAAGTTGGAGAACACCCCCAAGTGTGACGTATCGTTTCTTACTAAATCGACGCCAGCGAAGCGATTTTTCGCATTTAGAACACGATTCCACCAACCCCTTTTGAGATGAGTGATTTTTTTGGCTTTTCCGACACTAAAAATCACGGTCCACTGGAAATATTCACAGATAGCAATTACACAGACGAGTAACGAAGGAATTCCGATGGCAACGTCCCATCTTAATGGCATTCATTTGTCTATTATTACGGGAGCAGTCGTCTGTAAAGTCCTGCACGTCATAGAAACAAATGACGGACGGGATAGAACCGGCCAATCTGCCGTTGGTTTTTTTTTTTTTGTTAAAGGCGAAGCCACGCGACCTGAGCGATGAAGCGTATATTTTCCGCTTTGGCGCACCGTCGATTGTTTTTTTAACGATTTGACCTCGTGTTTTCCGAATAGAATTCTCTATAAAAAAGGGCTTCGAGAGAATCATTAATGCACTAAAATTCGTTTTTTTCCATTTCATGATTTTGTCGACTACTACATCGGATGATTGCGGCATTCGCCTTTGGCTCGTGTTCTTTAGTTTTTCTTTGAGGTTTTCGCGATAAGATGAAAACCGAATTTGATAGGTTAATCTTCAGTGTTGCCAACCTGATTTCTAGGAGCACGTACTTCAAAGTTGGTGTACGTTGGGCGCACTGATTAGAAAAGTCGATTGTAATAAAGTTGGCAATATTGGGTGACACTAACCGCAAACTAAAAATTTAAGGTCTTCATTTTGAAATCACTGGGGCCAACTTTTGGTTTAACAATATTCAAAGTGAACCAGAAGTTAGGACTGGCAGTGTTGCCAATCACAAATGAACTTAAAAATTGAAGGATTTCAATTGCTTTTTCTACTTCCGTTTGGCAACACTGCGCAGTAGATGCGTAAAAAAATGTAAGCCGTGAGGAGCTTTTCCCCCAAGTTTTAGGTTGGTAGTACGGTTTTGTGTTGTTACATAGAGCAAATACCTAGGCCGTTTTTTCTGCACCTTTTGAGTTTACTTTTGGTATTACAGACAAAAAGCAGTTTGACCAACTTACAGTTTGCCTCTTTTGGAGGACTTTTCATCACAGGTCGATTATCAGTGTTGCCAATCAAATTTTAGTTTGTTTAAATAGCCTTGGTTAGCTTGTAATAGTTGTATTCTTACAAAAATTTGATTCGAACAGTGCTGCCAATTAAAAAGAAACAAGCGCTGAAATCTTTTAGCATCGCTTTTATTTTAACGCACCTTGAAAACGTCACATTTCATAGTATTGGCAACAGTGTTCCATTTTGTTTATTGCATTACAACTTAATTTCGCCGAAAACTGAGAGAATAAATCTTCGGTTTTGCCAACTTAATTTCTTATTTTGCAGATTTTAGATTTTTTGTTTAGAAATCAGTGTTTATCTGTCGGTTTAAAGATAAATCACAGACTAGCAGTGTTGCCACTTATTCATTTATTAATCTTAAATTGTACGAGTTCGATTTCGTCTTTTTCTTGTGCTTGGCAGCACTGTATTCAAAGATCTAAGAATTGAAACCGCCATAGGCTTCTCCAACTAGTTTTAAGTTGGTAACACTGTAGTCAGAATTCTAGAAATTCAGATTTACATGAAGGATGAAGCAAATATCAAAATTTTTTGTTGATCGTTATGTATTTTCTGGGCTTAGTTTTGTTAGGTTGGTATAATACGAATTTGATAATCAGTGCTGCCATCAGCATATTTTCTTTGGTCTCCTTGCTGGCGTTAGAATCTTTCGTTTTATTACTGACTACTTTTTGTTTTATGCGGTTGGTTAATCTGCATGTGTAAGTCGAAACACCAAAAATAAGATTAGCAGTGGTACCAAATTAAACATAGATCCTCAAACAGACACTTCACAGGGCTACGTTCAGAAATGTTCCTCTTGCCATGACTGAAAAGAGACAGAGCGTGGAGACAAATAACCCAAGCGTGACCGGGTGACATTTACGAACGCACCCTAGTAGCCTCTGACTAACAATCTATAGGGCTGCGTTCAAAAATATTACTCTGAATAATCGTACATTCTAGGACAGACTAAGAAGAGATGGAAAATTGTTTCTTTGAAGGAAAGACGAAGACGGTGAAAAGCAGTTTGGCCAACCTAAAATTTGTGTTCCGTAGAAGGTTTTTCACAAAACATCAAAAATAAGATTAGCAGTGGTACCAATTTAAACATAGACCCCAAAACCATTCTACTTGGGCACTTCTCAGGGCTACGTTCAGAAATGTTTCTCTTGCTAATACTAAAAAGAGACAGAGCGTAGAGTCTCTGTCTCTATTCTTGAAATAAACCGAGCGTGACCGGGTGACATTTTACGAACGCACCCCAGTTAACCTTTAACCGACAACCAATAGGGTTGCGTTCAAAAGTATTACCCTGAATAATCGTACATTCTAGGATAGGCTAAAAAGAGATAGAAAATGGTTTCTTTGAAGGTAAGACGAAGACCGTGAACAGCAGTTTGGCCAACCTAAAATTTGTGTTTCATGGAAGACTTTTCATCACATCACATATCGATTCTCAGTGCTGCCAACCATATTTTAGTCACACGATGTCTTTAGAAGGCTTGTAATTGTCGTAATCTTACAAATATTTTTTTCGAGCAGTGTTGCCAACGTTGAAACTTTGAAAACATCGCTATTTGTCATGTTGGCAACAGCCTACTCTACAACTAAAAAAACAATTTGCCATTCTAGCTAAAGGGGGAACTAGTTGCATGACGTCAGATAGGGAACCTCATATTTCGGTGATATTCAGAGACATTCCCCCATGTGACGTCACAAAAATTAGCTAGATAGAATCGTGAAGACACCAATGGACATAATTTTGTTAAATGGTAGATAATTTTGTATAGTGATAAAAAAATATTAAATTTCCGGATTTTTGTTTTGTAATTTCCCGATAATGTTTTTCAGTAATTTTTATCATTTATTTCTGGAAATCCTGCCAATTTAAAAGAAAAGCTTTTTCAGACCCCCTTCGTTCGCCAAAACACCCCCCACCCCCGCGAGCTCAAGGCCAAAGCCCACAAGCTCTTCAGCAAGGGCCAGAACTCGCTCGAGGACAGCAGCGAGCTCCACTCGGAATCGGTGGCCGAGGCCGTCAATCCCGCGATCCTGCAGAGACCTCGCGTGGAACCCCCGCCTCCCCCCTCCCCCAAGCTGGCGGTGCCCGAGGTGGACCACTACAACGGGGCGGACGAGAGCAGCGAACCCGAGGAGGACGTCGACGTGAGTACACCTTTTCTTTTTTAATACCTTGACGAACGATTGCGCGCGCATTTCTGGGGATGTTATGTGAGTGGGTGTGCAGGAACTGGTACCCAAACGTGTGGGATTTACCGGCGGCGTCGTCGCCGCCGCCGCCGCCGCCACCGCCGCAGATGACGTCGATCCAGTCGCACGGCCTAGTCGATTGCACCGTCGCGACACCCCCCACCACCTTAAGAACAAGCGCATCACTTCGACAGTTGACAAAGATAAAGTCGCCTCCATCATCGCACAGGTCTCTTGTTTGTTGCTAACTTCGTGTTTGTGACGTTTTCTTTCTTTTGTCTTTTTTCATTTTTTCTCCGCATCGAAAGTAGAGTTGGCTTGCTTTCGTTTGTTTTACGTTGAAAATTCACGTTGATTGCACGTATCACTTTCAGTTTGTCTAGTTAACGAAAAAGTAACGTTATTTTAACGTTGGTTCTACTTACGTCGAATATAGGTTAAAATTAACATTTTTAGGTGTTTTGTGTTTTTGTATCGATTTTTTAACCAACCGTTAAAGCGTGGTAAGAAAAATACGAAATATTAACATTAAATCAGTTAAAGTTTATTTTGCGTTAAAAAGCGGAGTTGTAGATACGTGGGTTTATAGAAGCTGCTTATTTAAAGAGAAAAATACGTTATTTTAGCTTTTTACTTGCGAGGCTTGAAAGTCCATCATTTTCGTCTAATATTGGTTAATAATTGACATTGAAGGTACGTACGCTATACTATAACACTAATTCTTGACCCACTCAGTAGCTACTTGGTATTATGCACCAATTTTTAACCAATTGGTGCAAAGAAAGCAAAATCAAAAACGTGGTAAGAAAAATACGAAACATTAACGTAAGTCATACCGAGTTAAAAATTGAATCTGAATGTTCTAAAAAAACTTCTAGTTTATTTTGCGTTAAGAAACGACGTTATTTTAACTTTCACTTGCCAGGCTTGAAGGCTTCATCTAATATTGGTTAATAATTGACATTGAAAATACGTGTTTTAAAAACACTAAAATTCTTGGCCCACTCAGTTGCTATTTGATGTTTTTGTATCAATTTTAACCAATTTGGAGATAGTAAAATCGAAAGTTGTAGGAAAAATACGAAATATTAACGTAAATCATACCGAGTTAAACACTGTTAAAAAGCTTTCGTTTATTTTATGTTAAAAAGCGACGTTGAAGATACGTGCCTTGCTGGGTTTATAGAAGCTGTTGCGAGGCTTGAAAGTTCATCATTTTCGTCTAATATTGGTTAATAATTGACATTAAACATACTTTGTTTATTTAATGAAAAAATAACGTCATTTTAACTTTGGCTTACGAGGCTTGAAAGTTCATCATTTAAATAAAATCGTCCCGTTTTCGTGTAATATTAGTCAACAATTGGCATTATGAATAGGTATACTATAACATTAAAAAATTTTACCCACTCATCAGTTGCTATTTGATGTTTTTTTGTATAAATTTTTCACTAAAAAATCGAAGCTAAGGCACTTATCTTGCCGAGGTTTGTACAAGTTGTTTATTTAACGTAAAAATGACATTATTTTAAATGGTTAACTTTGAAATTTTGTTAATAGTTAAAGGGGTAACTGGTAACTTAGTTAACGTTTAATAAGCATCTGTTATAGTGCAGGACAGGTTAAAAATTGGAAACGCTGAAACCCATTTTCAACATACTAGAATTCTTGTACTAGTTTTTAACGATTCGTACTAAATATTAACCTAAATTATACCAGGTGGAAACGCTGAAACCCATTTTTAACCTACCGGTATTCCCGAATACTATTTTTTAACCATTCGTACCAAATATTAACCTAAATCATACCAGGTTAATATTAGGTAAAATTTACGTCAGAAACGTAAAATTTGACTCGGCCTTTGTCTCCGCGTTTGAAGGTTTGATTAAGGATTAGCAAATTCACATTGTAAATGTTAATTAATGGAATAAATTCAAAATTTTAACACCCAGCTTTGAAATAATTGACATTGAAGACACGTATTCTATACTATAACATTAATTCTTGACCCACTCAGTTGCTATTTGGTATTTATGTACCAATTTTTAACCAGTTCGAACGAAAAATACGAAATATTAACTAAGTCATACCGAGTTAAAAATTGAAACTGAATGTTCTAAAACAACTTCTAGTTTATTTTGCGTTAAAAAACGACGTTATTTTAACTTCTCCTTGCGAGGCTTGAAGGCTCATCATTGTAATAAAATCGTCCGGACTTCATCTAATATTGGTTAATAGTTGACATTGAAAATACGTGTTCTATAACACTAAAATTCTTGGCCCACTCAGTTGCTATTTGATGTTTTTGTATCAATTTTAACCAATTTAGGGATAGTAAAATCTAAAGTGGTAAGAAAAATACGAAATATTGACGTAAATCATACCGAGTTAAACACTGTTAAAAAGCTTTCGTTTATTTTATGTTAAAAAGCGACGTTGAAGATACGTGTCTTGCTGGGTTTATAGAAGCTGTTGCGAGGCTTGAAAGTTCATAATTTTCGTCTAATATTGGTTAATAATTGACATTAAACATACTTTGTTTATTGAATGAAATAATAACGTCATTTTAACTTTGGCTTACGAGGCTTGAAAGTTCATCATTTTAATAAAATCGTCCCGTTGCTATTTGATGTTTTTTGTATAAAATGTTCACTTAAAAATCGACGCTAAGGTACGTGTCTTGCCGATGTTTATACAAGTTGTTTATTTAACGGAAAAATGACATTATTTTAAATGGTTGACTTTGAAATTTTGTTAATAGTTAAAGGGGTAACTGGTAACTTAGTTAACGTTTAATAAGCATCTGTTATAGTGCAGGACAGGTTAAAAATTGGAAACGCTGAAACCCATTTTCAACTTACTAGAATTCTTGTACTAGTTTTTAACGATTCGTACTAAATATTAACCTAAATTATACCAGGTGGAAACGCTGAAACCCATTTTTAACCTACCAGTATTCCCGAATACTATTTTTTAACCATTCGTACCAAATATTAACCTAAATCATACCAGGTTAATATTAGGTAAAATTTACGTCAGAAACGTAAAATTTGACTCGGCCTTTGTCTCCGCGTTTGAAGGTTTGATTAAGGATTAGCAAATTCACGTTGTAAATGTTAATTAATGGAATAAATTCAAAATTTTAACACCCAGCTTTGAAATAATTGACATTGAAGATACGTATTCTATACTATAACATTAATTCTTGACCCACTCAGTCGCTATTGGGTATTTATGTACCAATTTTTAATCAGTTCGTACGAAAAATACGAAATATTAACTAAGTCATACTGAGTTAAAAATTGAAACTGAATGTTCTAAAAAAACTTTTAGTTAATTTTGCGTTAAAAAACGACGTTATTTTAACTTTCCCTAGCGAGGCTTGAAGGCTCATCATTGTAATAAAATCGTCCGGACTTCATCTAATATTGGTTAATAATTGACATTGAAAATACGTGTTTATAACATTAAAATTCTTGGCCCACTCCGTTGCAATTTGATGTTTTTGTATTAATTTTAACCAATTTAGAGATAGTAAAATCGAAAGTGGTAAGAAAAATACGAAATATTGACGTAAATCATACCGAGTTGAACACTGTTAAAAAGCTTTCGTTTATTTTATGTTAAAAAGCGACGTTGAAGATACGTGTCTTGCTGGGTTTATAGAAGCTGTTGCGAGGCTTGAAAGTTCATAATTTTCGTCTAATATTGGTTAATAATTGACATTAAACATACTTTGTTTATTGAATGAAATAATAACGTCATTTTAACTTTGGCTTACGAGGCTTGAAAGCTCATCATTTTAATAAAATCGTCCCGTTGCTATTTGATGTTTTTTGTATAAAATGTTCACTTAAAAATCGACGCTAAGGTACGTGTCTTGCCGATGTTTATACAAGTTGTTTATTTAACGGAAAAATGACATTATTTTAAATGGTTAACTTTGAAATTTTGTTAATAGTTAAAGGGGTAACTGGTAACTTAGTTAACGTTTAATAAGCATCTGTTATAGTGCAGGACAGGTTAAAAATTGGAAACGCTGAAACCCATTTTCAACTTACTAGAATTCTTGTACTAGTTTTTAACGATTCGTACTAAATATTAACCTAAATTATACCAGGTGGAAACGCTGAAACCCATTTTTAACCTACCAGTATTCCCGAATACTATTTTTTAACCATTCGTACCAAATATTAACCTAAATCATACCAGGTTAATATTAGGTAAAATTTACGTCAATTTGACTCGGCCTTCGTCTCCGCGTTTGAAGGTTTGATTAAGAATTAGCAAATTCACGTTTTAAATGTTAATTAATTGAATAAATTCAAAATTTTGGTTTTTTTTAGTAAAAACTATTTCTCAAGTGCTATATGTTTTAACTGTCATTCAGGTCAGGTAAGGTCTGTTTTTGATTTAAACTATTTCTAAAGTTAGGGTATAACCAGCCGTTATCGGTCGGCTAGCCACGGCGAATTTTTAACCATTCATAAAACTTACGTTACAAACGTAAAATTTGATTCAAGTTGACTTTTCATTGAAAGTTGGAACTTATTCTTGGTTATGTTTTGCATCTCAGCTTTAGTTATCGCTTAAGCCAATTTTCAACCTGCTAGAATTCTTGAACCTACCCAGTTGTTATTTTGGTATTTTTATACGAATTTTTGACCACCACCCTCATCAAATATTGCCCTAAATCACACCGGGATAAAGCTGGTTAAAATTTACGTGAAACTTGACTCGGCCTTCACCCCCAACTGAAACGCGTATTCTTCCAATTCCACGACTATAATTCCATTTCCGTCCGACAAAGCGAGCACTTCATTAATTAAGTCAGCTCAGAAGCCGCTATTACAACCGGTTAATTAATTAATTGTCGGCTAAAGCACGTCGTGTTTTAGCTTCTGGCCGTGCAGGAAACGGCCGCTATGAGAATGGGATTAATGATTAGTGTTTCCTCACCTGGGATTTATTATGCCGTTAAGATGGCAGAAGTTGAGCCGAGAGCGTTTTTCACTCAACTGCTCATTTCATTCTTTCGATAACAGTTCTTTCCCAATAATAATTAGCCCCTTAGTCAGATCGGAAAAATGAGTCAAACGAAATCAATTAGTGTTTTTAACAGCTGCGTAAAATTACGGCTTTACAAATCGATGTGTTTATAAAATTAAGAGGAATCGATTTTGGCCTCAACGAAATTGGGTCAAAAAGTTTTAAATCGTGAATTGCTGAAGTGAGAAATTGCTTTCCATTGGTTGGTTTTAAAGTTAAATGGTTCTACCTAAGTCACCTTCGGTAAATGTTAGCTGTGAGGCGTGTTTTGGAAAAGGGCACCTGTTGAGCGATTGCAGCAGAATTCGTGGTCGTGACGTCACATTGGCCGAAATGTCACCGTTTCGACTTGCGACGTCACAGTGGGCTTGGGAAACGAATTTCATCTGTTTAATCTGTCAAAAAATGCTTGACATATGTCAAAAATTCATAGTCCACCAAGAACTACTGTTTTTCTTGATAGATTGAGGCGTTTATGCGGTCAAGTGTCATTTTAACCATGTTGACAGTTGCCGAATGTCAAAACAGTAAATATGTGCTCCAACAAATACGATCTATCTCTGTCTTTGTTTAGCACACACTTTAATACTTGTGACGTCACAGGGGGCTTGGAAAACGAATGTCATCTCTTTAATCTGTCAAAAAATGCTTGACATATGTCAGAAATGCATAGTTCACCAAGAACTACTGTTTTTCTTGATAGATTGAGGCGTTTATGCCGTCAAGTGTCATTTTAAACATGTTGACAGTTGTCGAATGTCAAAACAGTAAATATGTGCTCCAACAAATACGATCTGTCTCTGTCTTTGTTTAGCACGCACTTTAACACTTGTGACGTCACAGGGGGCTTGGGAAACGAATGTCATGTCTTTAATCTGTCAAAAAATGCTTGACATATGTCAAAAATTCATAGTCCACCAAGAACTACTGTTTTTCTTGATAGATTGAGGCGTTTATGCCGTCAAGTATCATCAAGTATCTTGAGTCCGTTCAATTATTGCAGCAGCACTTATTATTGTTTTCTAATTGTGGAAGTTAAAAATAGGATTCAGAAATTGCAAAATTCATGTTTTAGATTTTCTTTTGAGGTGCCTTACACTGAACATATTACGCCTTTCTATAATGATCGAATGATATTAAAAATGTCTTTTGTGTTTTTAATTCAATATGTGACCCTTCTTTACAAAATTATGTCCTGCAAACGACCAGACTATTTATATAATCTATTTCAGAAGCGCTGTGATTTACACTGCAATAATTTAAGATCGTGTCATTTGTTCGATATACCATTCCATAATACATCAAAGTTCGAGCATTGTTTTATATATATTGGCGCTAAACTGCTAAATAAGTATTACAAATTGATTCATGAATCCTCATCATTGTATAGTTTAAGGAACGCACTGAAATTGATCTGTTTTGAAAAGCAGAAAAGTTGTGATTATTGTTGGTTTTAAGTTCTTATTGTTACATGTTCTTTTAGGGCAGGAATGAAAAACAGTATATACTGATTTCCCACCCTTTTTGTACCTTTAATGGTCAAATAAATTTCTATTATTATTATTATTTTAAACATGTTGACAGTTGTCGAATGTCAAAACAGTAAATATGTGCTCCAACAAATACGATCTATCTCTGTCTATGTTTAGCACATGCTTTAATACTTGTAACGTCACAGTGGGCTTGGGAAACGAATATCATGTCTTTAATCTGTCAAAAAGTGCTTGACATATGTCAAAAATTCATAGCTCACCGAGAACTACTGTTTTTCTTTGTAGATTGAGGCGTTTATGCCGTCAAGTATCATTTTAAACATGTTGACAGTTGTCGAATGTCAAAACAGTAAATATGTGCTCCAACAAATACGATCTATCTCTGTCTATGTTTAGCACATGCTTTAATACTTGTAACGTCACAGTGGGCTTGGGAAACGAATATCATGTCTTTAATCTGTCAAAAAATGCTTGACATATGTCAAAAATTCATAGCTCACCGAGAACTACTGTTTTTCCAGGTAGATTGAGGCGTTTATGTCGTCAGTGTTGTTTTAAACATGTTGACAGTTGTCGAATGTCAAAGCAGTAAATAGATGCTCCAACAGATACAATCTATCTCTGTCTTTGTTTAGCACATGCTTTAATACTTGTGACGTCACAGGGGGCTTGGGAGACGAATGTCATGTCTTTCATCTGTCAAAAAATGCTTGACATATGTCAAAAATTCATAGCTCACCGAGAACTACTGTTTTTCTTTGTAGATTGAGGCGTTTATGTCTTCAGTGTTGTTTTAAACATGTTGACTGTTGTCGAATGTCAAAGCAGTAAATAGATGCTCCAACAGATACGATCTATCTCTGTCTTTGTTTAGCACATGCTTTAATACTTGTGACGTCACAGGGGGCTTGGGAGACGAATGTCATGTCTTTCATCTGTCAAAAAATGCTTGACATATGTCAAAAATTCATAGCTCACCGAGAACTACTGTTTTTCTAGGTAAATTGAGGCGTTTATGTCGTCAGTGTTGTTTTAAACATGTTGACAGTTGTCGAATGTCAAAACAGTAAATATATGCTCCAACAGATACAATCTGTCTCTGTCTTTGTTTAGCACACACTTTAATACTTGTGACGTCACAGGGGGCTTGGGAAACGAATATCATGTCTTTAATCTGTCAAAAATGAGAGGAATCGATTTTGGCCTCAACGAAATTGGGTCAAAAAGTTTTAAATCGTGAATTGCTGAAGTGAGAAATTGCTTTCCATTGGTTGGTTTTAAAGTTAAATGGTTTTACCTAAGTCGCCTTCGGTAAATGTTAGCTGTGAGGCGTGTTTTGGAAAAGGGCACCTGTTGAGCGATTGCAGCAGAATTCGTGGTCGTGACGTCACATTGGCCGAAATGTCACCGTTTCGACTTGCGACGTCACAGTGGGCTTGGGAAACGAATGTCATCTGTTTAATCTGTCAAAAAATGCTTGACATATGTCAAAAATTCATAGTCCACCGAGAACTACTGTTTTTCTAGGTAGATTGAGGCGTTTATGTCGTCAGTGTCATTTTAAACATGTTGACAGCTGTCGAATGTCAAAACAGTAAATATAAGCTTCAACGAATACAGTCTATTTCTGTCTATGTTTAGCACATGCTTTAATACTTGTGACGTCACAGGGGGCTTGGGAAACGAATATCATGTCTTTAATCTGTCAAAAATGAGAGGAATCGATTTTGGCCTCAACGAAATTGGGTCAAAAAGTTTTAAATCGTGAATTGCTGAAGTGAGAAATTGCTTTCCATTGGTTGGTTTTAAAGTTAAATGGTTCTACCTAAGTCACCTTCGGTAAATGTTAGCTGTGAGGCATGTTTTGGAAAAGGGCACCTGTTGAGCGATTGCAGCAGAATTCGTGGTCGTGACGTCACATTGGCCGAAATGTCACCGTTTCGACTTGCGACGTCACAGTGGGCTTGGGAAACGAATTTCATCTGTTTAATCTGTCAAAAAATGCTTGACATATGTCAAAAATTCATAGTCCACCAAGAACTACTGTTTTTCTTGATAGATTGAGGCGTTTATGCGGTCAAGTGTCATTTTAACCATGTTGACAGTTGCCGAATGTCAAAACAGTAAATATGTGCTCCAACAAATACGATCTATCTCTGTCTTTGTTTAGCACACACTTTAATACTTGTGACGTCACAGGGGGCTTGGAAAACGAATGTCATCTCTTTAATCTGTCAAAAAATGCTTGACATATGTCAGAAATGCATAGTTCACCAAGAACTACTGTTTTTCTTGATAGATTGAGGCGTTTATGCCGTCAAGTGTCATTTTAAACATGTTGACAGTTGTCGAATGTCAAAACAGTAAATATGTGCTCCAACAAATACGATCTGTCTCTGTCTTTGTTTAGCACGCACTTTAACACTTGTGACGTCACAGGGGGCTTGGGAAACGAATGTCATGTCTTTAATCTGTCAAAAAATGCTTGACATATGTCAAAAATTCATAGTCCACCAAGAACTACTGTTTTTCTTGATAGATTGAGGCGTTTATGCCGTCAAGTATCATTTTAAACATGTTGACAGTTGTCGAATGTCAAAACAGTAAATATGTGCTCCAACAAATACGATCTATCTCTGTCTATGTTTAGCACATGCTTTAATACTTGTAACGTCACAGTGGGCTTGGGAAACGAATATCATGTCTTTAATCTGTCAAAAAATGCTTGACATATGTCGAAAATTCATAGCTCACCGAGAACTACTGTTTTTCTTTGTAGATTGAGGCGTTTATGCCGTCAAGTATCATTTTAAACATGTTGACAGTTGTCGAATGTCAAAACAGTAAATATGTGCTCCAACAAATACGATCTATCTCTGTCTATGTTTAGCACATGCTTTAATACTTGTAACGTCACAGTGGGCTTGGGAAACGAATATCATGTCTTTAATCTGTCAAAAAATGCTTGACATATGTCAAAAATTCATAGCTCACCGAGAACTACTGTTTTTCTTTGTAGATTGAGGCGTTTATGTCGTCAGTGTTGTTTTAAACATGTTGACTGTTGTCGAATGTCAAAGCAGTAAATAGATGCTCCAACAGATACGATCTATCTCTGTCTTTGTTTAGCACATGCTTTAATACTTGTGACGTCACAGGGGGCTTGGGAGACGAATGTCATGTCTTTCATCTGTCAAAAAATGCTTGACATATGTCAAAAATTCATAGCTCACCGAGAACTACTGTTTTTCTAGGTAGATTGAGGCGTTTATGTCGTCAGTGTTGTTTTAAACATGTTGACAGTTGTCGAATGTCAAAACAGTAAATATATGCTCCAACAGATACAATCTGTCTCTGTCTTTGTTTAGCACACACTTTAATACTTGTGACGTCACAGGGGGCTTGGGAAACGAATATCATGTCTTTAATCTGTCAAAAATGAGAGGAATCGATTTTGGCCTCAACGAAATTGGGTCAAAAAGTTTTAAATCGTGAATTGCTGAAGTGAGAAATTGCTTTCCATTGGTTGGTTTTAAAGTTAAATGGTTCTACCTAAGTCACCTTCGGTAAATGTTAGCTGTGAGGCGTGTTTTGGAAAAGGGCACCTGTTGAGCGATTGCAGCAGAATTCGTGGTCGTGACGTCACATTGGCCGAAATGTCACCGTTTCGACTTGCGACGTCACAGTGGGCTTGGGAAACGAATGTCATCTGTTTAATCTGTCAAAAAATGCTTGACATATGTCAAAAATTCATAGTCCACCGAGAACTACTGTTTTTCTAGGTAGATTGAGGCGTTTATGTCGTCAGTGTCATTTTAAACATGTTGACAGCTGTCGAATGTCAAAACAGTAAATATAAGCTTCAACGAATACAGTCTATTTCTGTCTATGTTTAGCACATGCTTTAATACTTGTGACGTCACAGGGGGCTTGGGAAACGAATATCATGTCTTTAATCTGTCAAAAATGCTTGACGTATGTCAAAAATTTATAGCTCACCGAGAACTACTGTTTTTCTTGGTAGATTGTGGCGTTTATGTCGTCAGTGTTGTTTTTTTTAATAATAATAATAGAAATTTATTTGACCATTAAAGGTACAAAACATGTTGACAGTTGTCGAATGTCAAAACAGTAAGTATATGCTCCAACAAATACGATCTATCTCTTGTCTATGTTTAGCACATGCTTTAATACTTGTGACGTCACAGGGGGCTTGGGAAACGAATATCATGTCTTTAATCTGTCAAAAAATGCTTGACATATGTCAAAAATTCATAGCTCACCGAGAACTACTGTTTTTCTTGGTAAATTGAGGCGTTTATGTCGTCAGTGTTGTTTTAAACATGTTGACAGTTGTCGAATGTCAAAACAGTAAATATATGCGCCAACAAATACAATCTATCTCTGTCTTTGTTTAGCACACGCTTTGATACTGGAGAAGACAAAGACGACGTAATGCTTTATTATGGACAATGATTCTGGAACTTATTTTTATCAGTTCGAAATACTTTCCTCCTGCAAGATATCTTTGACCGACATAAAGGCAACCACGACCGAGCAATTTATTTCACGCAGACCGCAATCGAATTCGCTCCACATAATACCTGTGAGAGTAATTATTTTTTCTAGCGGAACAGCCATCTTCACGTTTTTAATTCTTTCAACCGACAGTTAATCGATATTTAATTTTATGTACTTTTTATTCGAGTATAGGTCGCCCACGGATGCACGTGTTATCCGCGCAATGTAAAAGTTAACGAACTCCTTTCCTAAGAAGAAAAACAAACAAAAAAACAATAAAAAAAAATTCGTCATCGTCTTCAAAATTGAGTGCGGTATTCGAGAAATTATGCAATCTCTCCGCATGGGAACCTTGGTGGTCAAGTATTCGCCTTGAGGTGAATCAGCAAAATATTTACCGGGAGCGGAAATGTAAATAAACTGATCGCGCTTGGTCGGGC
This sequence comes from Pycnomerus fuliginosus, assembly GCA_963924575.1. Classification (NCBI taxonomy): domain Eukaryota; kingdom Metazoa; phylum Arthropoda; class Insecta; order Coleoptera; family Zopheridae; genus Pycnomerus; species Pycnomerus fuliginosus. Next base: position 7,428,012 of record OZ004624.1, on the reverse strand, counting down.
CTATAACTGGAGGTATCTTTTCAATTAATCGAGAACGTTTTGTTTTGTTTTAAATGAGGCTTTCAAAATTTGTGAAACAGGGATAGCTGTCTTTCTCTTTCCATTTCAAGTCCTGCGAAATGGCTTGAATCCCTCTGCAAATCAATCGTTAGGAAAAAATAAAAGTTGTATCCTCCTAGTAAAATAATGCAATTTGGGAGTTATTTTGAAAGTTAAGTTCAAATTGTTTAAGGTTAAGAAAAATTTTAGTTTCAGTCACTTGCTGTAAGCTGTAAGTAAACCCTACATTTAAAATTAGCTTTGCCTTAAGTCACACTCACTTTTTTAAGTGTTAATTTGGAAGTTAACTAGCTCTTAGAAACATCACTTGTTCTTATCTTAAATATTTTTGAGTTAATCTTATATCTGAAAGTTGTTCTTTCTTAATGCAGCTTTTTTAAGGTTAAATTAGGGATCATCGCAAAGAAATTGCCACTTTAAAAGTTATCTTAAGTTATCCATTGGTTGTTTTGGAAGCAAATTTGGTATAGTTCTATTCAAATTTGGCTGGTTTAGGAGTTAATTTGGAAGTTAAGTGGATCTTAGAAGCACAATCCATTTTCGTACTAGGTTAAAGTAAAATTTGTATTTTGAAGTTAGTTCTTTAGTGCGCCTTGTTGAAAGTTAACCTTCGCTCTTAGATTGGTCCTTTTGGAAGTTAATATGGTACTTAAATTCAATTTTGGTTGCTTTGGGAGTGAATTTGGAAGTCAACTGAATTCTGGAAACGTGATCACTTGTTAATACCAGGTTAAATGCAAATTTTTAAAGGTTAACTTTGAAATTTCGTTGATAGTTAAATGAAAACAACATTCTTTAGTCAATTTATAGGTTGCCGTAACACATTAAAAACATTAATGTGAGGGTTAACTAAGAAATCTCCAATATTTTTGGAAGTTGATCTTAAATTTGAAAGTTGTTTTGTGTTAATGCACCTTTTTGAAGGCTAGATTATGGATTAGAGCAAGCAAACAGTCACTTTCAAAGTTAACTTTTTATATTAAATTTAGTTGTTTTTGAAGCTAATTTGGCAGTTAAACTTCAAAGTTGGTTATTTTGGGAGTTAATCTAGAAGTTAACTGGATCTTACAATCTTCGTACTAGGTTAAATGTACATTTTCAAAGGTTAACTTTGTGGTTTTGTTGATGATTAGAACATTTTTTTAATTATTTTCTAATTTAGAGGTCGGCACGACTATAAACTGTCACTTTAAAAATTAACTTTTTAAACTAAATTTGTAGTTTTTGAAAGTCAATTTGGCCAGTTAAACTCAAATTTGGTTGTTTTGGGCGTCAATTTGGAAGTTAACTGGATCGAAAAAACATGACGATTTATTCGTATAAGGTTAAATTCTAGTTTTTGAAGGTTAACTTTGAAATGTTGATGGTTAAAACAATAACAGTCAGCTTTAAAGTTTGTTTACTGCTCACGCCATCGCAATTCAAGTTAAAGTAGTTATAAGTTATAAGAAAAAAAAATTTATTTTCAATAAAGTCCAACTACGCTGTAAGAAAAAATGTTTTTGAAAGTTGTTTTTTTATGCACTTTTTTGGAAGTTAAATTAAATTGGGCAGTTAAGGGGAGGCACGAAACGGTTTTAGGCAACTTTACATACACTTTTTACGGAAACTTGACTACAGGCTTTATTGTTTTACGATACGATCTGAAATTTTTGTGGCATATCCAGAATTACATTCTGCGCAACATGAGGTCAATTGCTTTATAAAGAAACACCAACTTACCAAGACAAAAATTAATTTAATGTTCTGACATTGGAATCCATTTGTAAATTATGCTGCCTACACTCAGAAATTTGGCATTTAAATTTTGTCCGTTAGTTCAGCCTCTGCAATGCAGATGACAGTGCCCAAATTGTAGTTTATTTGATTTATCTTGAAATATAAATGTCAACTCGCCATTTAATTAGATTTCCGCTTAATAAATATCTTGGAAGAAATAATTTGAGGTGCACGTCTTCGAAATTTTGTTGTTGCTGTTTCTTGAGATCAACATCTGTATACAATGAAAGATAATAAACCGTAGCTGAGCGGCAAATTTGTTTTTCTCCCATTGTTCGACTTTCGTACATGGGTTCAAATCTTGAAAATTGACCTATAATTTTTTTGTTTTTTTTATTCTCCAAATCATTATTGATTATTGACGAGAATTATAGCACTTAAATTAAAGATAAAGGCATATTATTAAACAATGGCGATAAATAACTGCAATATATTTTATTTTCTCAAGGGGTGCGGCGATGCAGTGGCGGCTTTCCTCAGGCACGTAAGAATAAGATCAAACAGTAAGACTATTATGCCACATCATAATGTGATACCGGGTGTATCACAGACCCCGCCGTATAGGGAATTAACATGGGAAAATGAATTTTATTTTTTTCCTGCTCCGGAGGATTTTCTCGAAAAGTTTTATCGTGTTTGGAGGATAGTCCATACTAGTCTGATACCTCTTGAGATTTTTTTCGTTCGTCAGCTCCTGTTAGGTACTTAACAATGATTTTTTGAAAATTGAAATTTCGACGAAAACGAAAAAATTTTTCGTGTCCAATCGACCCGCTTCGAATGTTTACTTAGTTTGCTGCCTTTGTGGATAGCAACACAATACGAAATAAATGGATGCTTCGAAACGGGTCGATTGTGCACGAAAAAATGTTCCGTAGAAGCAAGACAACATTTTTTCGTGCACAATCGACCCGTTTCGAAGTATCCATTTATTTTGCGTTGTGTTGCAATCCACAAAGGCAGCAAACTAAGTAAACATTCGAAGCGGGTCGATTGGGCACGAAAATTTTTTTCGCTTTCGTCGAAAATTCAATTTTCAACAAATCATTGTTAAGTACCTAAGAGGAGCTGACGAACGAAAAAAAAATCTCAAGAGGTACAGACTAGTATGGACTATCCTCCAAACACGATAAAACTTTTCGAGAAAATCCTCCGGAGCAGGAAAAAAATAAAATTCATTTTCCCATGTTAATTCCCTATACGGCGGGGTCTGTGATACACCCGGTATATGCCATAAATAATTTTTCGTCTAATGATGGCCGGGAGGGAGGCAGAAGGGGTGGTTCAAAATGTGATTTTAGGCGAACTTGAGCAACCAAAAAAATTTAGAAATTTTTTTTTAAGAATCGGGGGTGCACTATCTCTATCACTAGTGATAGTGCATTTTTCCACCGAAGTTGTCCAGTGTCTTTATAGTGAATCGGGGGTGGTTTAAATTTTCGCCACTTTGCAGTACCCGACTCCGACGCCCTGTAAATCAAATAAGGGGGACCTGCTTAAAACGCCAATGAAATGGGCTTTCCGTGGAAAAAAGGCTCCTTCAAATCGATCAACTCTTTGAGGAGTTACGGCATTTTAAATTCGACTCAAATTTCCGGGTGGACCAATTAAATTGTTGGGCAGTTTATTTGTATTCAATCTTGTAAGAACACTTTATTAAATACATACCTCCACGCTAAAAATCAAAGTTTAGTGTCGCCTAGATCCTGATTTTCAATTTATTTCCTGGGCCACTATCGTATAGGATCCTTTAGTGTTTGAATCTAAATGATTTCAAATTATTATAACGAAGAAAAACAAAATTACGCAAATTGTGCCAAATTAACACTTAGGGGGTTAAAAGATCGTAAAGGGGGACGAAAAATCCAAGGGAATGAAAATTTATCGTAATTAAGCAGAATTACAGTAAATGACACGAAATAAGCCAATTATGCAAATTTGGCTTTTGGGGGTGTTAAATTACAGGGCTTCATGAAAGTTTCAACCCCTAAATTCCAACCCCCTATTTCGCCACCCCCACATGCTTTAAAGAGACTTGTGTTTTCAATTTGACCATACCCAGATCCATTTCGTTAAAAAATTGCGGCGATTTATTTATTATGGTTTACAGGGATGAGTTTATTTCTCCGGTGTTATATAAGTCCTTGCTGATTTACTGACTTCGGTTGTTCATAGATAAATCAATAGGATCTCAGAAAAAATAAAAATAAAATGTATGTATTTATCCGCTAGCTAACGGTTAGGGGTTTATTAGTGGCCTAGGTTTTGGTTTTAAATTGAAGACTCATAAGACTTTTTTTAATGGTTTACCGAAACCTATCGAACCCCCGTAGTTTTATGCCACCATTTAGGTACTTGAAGAAATTTCCAATTTCAACCCTTAAATTTCATCCCCTTTGTGAAATCTCAGCGAAATTTTGTCCATCCGTCTACAATGTCACTGGAAATTACCACACCAAATTCTGCCTTGATATGTTGAGTAGTTTTCGAGTTCTTGTATTTTTGTGCTTCTACATGTTAAGGGTTGTAGCGCCTTTAAGGGTGGCTTTTCGCAAAATATGAATGACCCCTTTATAATGGAAAGCTAGCGAACGACGCCAATATCGACTAGTACTTATTAAGAGGAATTTCGAGTTGCAACCCCTAATTTTCATCCCATAATTCCCATATGTCCGAGTTTGGAGAAAATGCATACCCCATACAAGACTTCATCGAAATATGTGTGAGTTGGGTTTCAAATAGCTGCGTGCAACCCTTGCGGAGTTATTATATTTTTTGTTGATTTCATCCCCCGAAATTGACACCGCTTCATCTTCAACAGACTTGAAAGTCGAACGTGCATCGAGTTATTGCAATTAATAGTTTTTCGGTTTCTCCCCCCAACTCCCACCCCCTGGGTCCGATATGGCCCAAGAGCAATCCCCGCCTTTCTTTTCGGGAGCCAAAGCTGCATTCCAAATTTTAGCTCGATATCTCAATGCGTTCTCAAATTATGCGACGGACAGACTCGACGAGCGAGTGAATAATCAAAGACAAATCAGGTTGCGTATTAATAAAGAGCGACTCCATACTCTAATTTTTGTGGATTTATGTTACGCCACCCTTATTAACTATTTATTATCCGACTCGCCTTTACGGAACGAAATTTCGTCAGAAAATCTCGGACCTCCCTCTTTCCGATCAATTCTATTTTTAGAAAGCCCGGCGCGGCATCATTGCTAATCGCAACCCCATCCTGTGCCCCATCTATAACTAAGGTGCAAAATTAAGATCAGTTTTGTTCGCAACCTGCTGCAAGCGAATCTTATGTTTCAAAACCGACTTTTATGCCTCGCCTTAAGGTAAAGTTTGGTTGGTTTGGGAGTTAATTCGATTTTTTAACGGTAACTTTGAAATTTTATTGAAGGTTAAAACAACATTCTTTCGTTAACTTTTAGGTTGCTGTAAGTGCTGTAACACATCAACAAATATTGTTGTAAGGGTTAACTTCAACAAATTTTAATTAATTTTAAGTTATTCTTGGATTTGAAGGTTGGTTTTAACCTCCCCAACCCCATCACAATTTTAAAAAAATGGGAGGTTACTGCAATCACTAAAATTTTCGAATTCGAGATAAGACCGGATCTATGCGTTTTGAGGTCTCAGGAACCCAAAAAAGTGGTTTTTAAAATGTGTCTGTGTGTATGTTCGTACGTACGTACGTTCGTACGTTTGTAAACACGCCACAGCCAAAACTACTGGACCGATTTGGCTGAAATTTGGTACGTAGGCATCTCATAACCCAACTTAGATCTGAAAAGCCTTTGGAGCCAATCGTGCAACCGGAAATGCCATTTTGGCACATCAACTTTTAAATTTTAAATGCAAACCCCCATTTTTTACTTCACCATAAGAAGGACCTTCAAATTCTGCTTCTAAAAATGTATTCACTCTTAGTGCCTTTTTGACAAAAATTTAAATATTCGGGATTGTTAACGCACTTTCAAAACACGATACAGGCGAAACCTCTGGACCGATTTACCTGAAACTTTGTACAGGGAGACTGTATTATACGCCGAAGAGCTGAAAATTGTTTGGTGGCAATTGATCCACGGAAAGTGCCGTTTTGGCACATCAATTTTCAATTTTAAATATACTCTCATTTTACCATCCTAAAGAACTTTTTTTTAAATTTATTGTCAGCATCAGGAAGGTCTTCAAATACTTGTTCTAAATAATACAAAATTCATTCGCATTTACTGCCCTTTGGGTAAAAAAAAATTAAATTTTTGTAATAACACTAAAAACACATTATAGCCCAAACTGCTGGATGGATTTGACTGAAATTTGGTACATGGAGATTGGGTGATCCGTTGAAGACCTGAAAGGCTTTTGGAAGCAATTGGTAAACGGGAAGTGGCATTTAAGCATATCAACTTAAAATTTTAAATACAGGGCCTCTTTTTTATGTCGCCATTAGAAAGACGATCAAATTCTGGTTCTAAAAAAGTATTCACAGTCTTTGCCATTTCAGTGGAAAATAGAGAAAAAATTCTTTCTCATTAAAGGGTAGCGGGCTGACAGTGGATGGCATAAAGTGGCAGTTATTGTCAAAAAAGGTGGCAAAATATTAACCTTCAAAGGAACATGTTGTCAAATGTGATGGATGATGACGGTATTTGTCGAAAAGCATAACAAATTTTCTATTGAATTGACTACTATCTACACAGAATATAAAGATCCACGCGATGGGGAGGTTCCAGCCGCTTCTCTGCTGTATTTTTTTACTAGAATTTGGAAGTGATTCTTGGAAATATGATGAAGTCTACTAGGTTAAATTCAATAAAAATTAACTTTGTATTAATGGTTAACAACATTCTTTAGTTAACTTGGTTACTGGAATATATTTTTTAAAGATTAACTTTGAAATTTTGTCAATGGTTAAAACAATTCTTTAGCCAATTTTTAGGTATTTTAAGTATTCTAATTAAAGAATGCATTTTAAATCTTTTTGAAAGTTGATTTTTTAAAATTAGGGATCAGCGCAAGCAAATTGTGAGGTTAGATTGGTTGGTTTGGGAGTTAATTTGGAAGTTAACTGGATCTTGGAAACATGGACCACTTCTTCGTATGTGATGTGAGGATTAATTAGCAAATCTGAAAAAATCACGCTAAGGAAATTGTCACTTTAAAAGTTAACTTTTCGTCTTAAATTAATTTGGTCGTTAACTGACAAGTGTTAAATGTTTTTGAAAGTTGATCTTGTTCAAATAATTTTTAAAGCCTTTTTGGTTTTAAAGGTTAACTTTTTTATCTTTGGAATGCTGGTTACTAACAGTTAGTGCAGTATTTCATATAGTAATGTCCTCAAAACACATTTTTGAGGGTTAAGACAGATCAGAGCAGGGTAAGAGGAAATTGTCATTTTGAAAGTTAATTTCCCATCTTAGATTGGTTGTTTTTGGAATTAATACGACCTTGAGTTAACTAACAAATCTTCTTGAGTATTTTTAGGTTGATTTCTTTTAATGTGAAAAGTGAAATAGAGATACTCTCAGACGAAAACGCTAGAACTTTGAAATTTCGTTAACATCAGTTCTTCTTAGTTACCTTTTTGTTTGAAAGTTAATCTTAAAGGGGTAGTAAAGAGAAAAAAGTTCGATCAAATTCCATTCAGGATCCGAACTTGATCTATGACTGTTAGGGGATTTAATTTCTGCTCGGTTTATATTTAAAACAGTGAAAATAAAGAGTCCGTTGTTTTAACTTTATTCCAACAGTTTTCGTAACATAAATAGCAGCTTGTATAGGAGATTTAATTATCAATCGATATTAGTTTGTCGATAAAAAAGAATTCTGTACGAGTTTTATCGAAGCGTTCCGATTTTATTTCAATTTAAAACAAAGGACAAAGTAAAAGTAGGTAGTATTCCTGTCTTATCAGATTATCAATATCTATACTACATATTGCTGATAGTTTTTGGCTGAACAAAGTTTTTGACGTAATTTTTCTTTAGTAGTGAAAGTTGCTTTTCCTTGAAGCACCATGTTTGAGGGTGAAATTGACTATATGCTATACTATACAGGGTGAGTCTGAAAGACTCCACATCTTTTATACCACAGAATCTACTGTTCAAATGATGAAGCTTGGTGCAAAAATTATTGGTCAATTGTGATTCCTCTTGATGTTATAAGCCGCCAAAAATTTTCACTTTTAAACGTTCTTTTTAAATATCTTTCGAAAGGTGTATCGTAGGATTTTGAATTTTTGCACAGCATTGTTACAGACCAAGATGCAACTGCCGATGCTACTTAAGACATTATCCAAAAAGCGGATCTCTGTTATACAGGGTGGCCCTGATGTTATTTACCCTTGAAGTTTTTTATGTTTGAAAATATTGCTAATTTGCCTATGCGGCCATATTCCCCGTTCAATTCTAAAACTTTTTTGGCTCTTACATTTTTTCGAAAAACTCACCACTCACGAGAAAAAGAAAAAACCGAAAACATGATCATCGTGATAAACCTACAATTTCAATAAAAATCAAAGTGTACGTTGGCACGCATCACATTTCGACTGTTTGTTTGCATTGAAGGTGTTGTCCTACATCTGTGCCCAGAACCATTGCTCACAAATGAAGAAAAAACATTGATGGTAATTTCACTTTTTTATGAGGTAGACTCATCATTGGTTTTAATTGACCTGCATCATGTTTTCGGTTTTTTCAATTTTTCTCGTGAGTGGTTAGTTTTTTCGAAAAATTTTAAGAGCCAAAAAAGTTTTAGAAATACCGCCGCATAGGCAAATTAGCAATATTTTCTAACATAAAAAAGTTCAAGGGCAAATAACATCGGGGCCATCCTGTATAACAGGGATCCGCTTTTTGGGTAATGCCTTAAGTACCATCAGTAGTTGCATCTGTAACAGTGCTGTGCAAAAATTCAAAATCCTACGATACACCTTTCTAAAGATATTTAAAAAGAACGTTTAAAAATGAAGATCTTTTGCGGCTTATAACATCAAGAGGAATCACAATTGACCAATAATTTTTGCACCAAGCTTCATCATTTGAACAGTAGATTCTGTGGTATAAAGGATGTGGAGTCTTTCAGACTCATCCTGTATACTAAATTATAGTTTTGTTTCTTTCGACGTATGTAGTTCCCTACTCTTTCTAGTTTCTGACTAACTGGAAGTGAAGCGCTCCGCATTTTCATCTTCATCTTCGTTTTTTTTCAATACCCAATTTGACACGCTTCTCGTTACTGCATGCAGATTGTGCAAAACCGTGAACCAATAGAGCGCGACCCACCGATTCTTGTTTATATATTTTTCAAGCTTTCCCTCGTTACTCGAACAAATATTTTAAAATTGGAAGAACAAACAAATGCGGTATAACCTTATCACGCAATTAGTACCTTGTTTTTTTCTGTTCAATCAATATCATTGTTAATTTTTTCGTGAGCTTGCTCGTAGTAAGAGGTATACTCGAGAGAATTGCAATAATTTTTTTTCGTTCAGGCTCTGAGGCGCAAGGAGGACGACAGCAGCGACAGAATGAGCGCCTCCACACCACCGGGATCAGTGAGTGAACGTAGCGCCAGCAGTCAAGGTAAGTACGTGTGGGCGAGTCCCTGCCACGATATTTCATAGTTCAGTTCCACTTTGTATGTCGCGCGATAATGAGATTACTCAGAGTTTGCATTTTGATAAGCGGCATACCACACGCGCGTTATCAGTCGAACTATGAGCACGTTACCGAAAGTACGCGTGAGGGCACGGGGCAACAGGATCGATGTGGGCACCGTGCCCCGAGTGACGTACCTGAGTTTGAGCAATCGCAAACCCGCACGAAACCCAAATTTCACCACGAAACGAATTCACGCAGGTTAGAAAAGGTGGTGAAACATTTCGCGTGATTTTTTTTTGTGTTTTTTCTTATAGCTGGTGACGCGGAGGGAGTCGTCGAGTTGAGGGAGGAAAAGTACGAGATTCACATCGAAAGATCCAACACCGGATTGGGATTATCGATAGCGGGTGGTTTGGGTTCCACCCCTTTCAAGGGTGACGACGAGGGTATTTTTATATCGCGCGTGACCGAAAACGGTCCCGCCGATTTGGCGGGACTCCGCGTCGGCGACAAAGTACTCTCCGTGAACGGGGTGGCCGTGCTAGGCGCGAGTCATTACGACGCCGTCGAAGTGCTGAAGCAATCGGGCGCCCGATTGGTCCTCGAGATCAGCAGGGAGGTGACGCGATTCGTCAAGGAGAACAGTGCGAGGGTGGTACCAACCCCCACCCCGAAGTTGGATCCTCCCCCTGCCGACGTGATTTTGAACAAAGTGCCCGTGCATACTACCCTCATACGCGACTCGAGGGGGTTGGGTTTCAGCATAGCGGGGGGGAAGGGTTCGCAGCCTTTTAGGGCCGATTCGGACGCGATTTTCGTGTCGCGCATTACGGAGGGGGGCGTCGCCCATAAGGACGGCAAGTTGAACGTTGGGGATAGGGTGGTGTCCATCAACGGGGTGGATTTGACGGGGGCGTCGCACGATCAGGCGGTCGCCATGTTGACGGGGTTGGAGAGGTTCGTGAGGTTGACGGTGGAGAGGGAGGTGCCCGCGGGGAAGGAGGGGGAGAAATCGTCGCCGGGGCCACAGCAGTCGCCCAAGGTTTTCGGATTGCCCAAACCTTACACTGGACTGTATTCGCCCAATAGCTATATGGCCAATAGACCGGGGTACAATAGCTATCGGAGGTCCTTGGAGGTGGAGAAAAAGGTAATTGGAGGGGAGGATTCGAACGCCCATTCTGTTCTTCGAAATCGTTCAAGTGGTGAACCTCTCGTTTGAAAGAAGTTTGATACTGGAAAGTGAATTACCCCTCACAAAATACTTCACTATTGCAATTCGGATCATCACTTTTTCGTCAGCTTTCTGTCAAGTGTCGAAGAACATATATTTTTCAAAGTGATTTACTCCTCATACAACTAAAGAACTTTCGATAAGTGTCAAATCGTTCATGCCACAAAGTATATCCGTCATTAGAAGCGTTTCAAGATAATTTATCTCGTTAGTTTTACAAAAGCTACATATTAACATCAATAACTTCACATACCAGTGGTTTACTTCTCAACAAAGTGCTACACGCCTTCAGAACACCTGTGTTTAGCAAGTTTTATACAGGGTGTTAACGAAACTCGTCACCAGATTTTATCTGTAGATTCTTCTATGAAAAATATGCAAAAAGTTCTTATGAACATATGTCGAAAAATACCTCCTAAGGGAGATAGAATCTTTTTAAAGGGGCTACCTTGAAAGTGGTGTTTTCTCCATGGCTGGTATGAATAAACGGTAACCGAGCATTTGCTCATAGTTCTATCCCTGTCTTAAGCAAGAAAAACTTGTATTTGTATCCTTTATTAATGCAAGTATGAGCATCTTGTAACACTTTATTCATACCAACCAATATCTTCAAAACAGTTAAAGATATCAACGTGAAACTTGGTATCTTTAGTAAGTATTTGATGACGAATTTATTGCTGTGGAGAAATTTTTAAAATTTTGATCATAGGCATCCCGTACAGGGGGGCCTTACGACAAAATTTGCTCAAACATTTTTCTAAGTAGTTTTTTCTCAAATTTGACACCAGAATCTCAAAATATGAAGTTTTTTGCGTAAAAATTGTACTCTTTTGTGACATCGATAGGATGTATCATTTTCAAATAAAATGGCTCTTTATTGGTTCAGGGCTCCAAAATTTGTGATGGAAGATATCAAAATACCGTAAACAAGTCCATGAGAGGGTTTCTTACTAGAGTCCTTCAAACAACATGGTTTCCAAGACCTCATTTGAAAGACCATAGGACCATTAGGAAACATTTTTCGACCCAGGTCCATAACAACTTTTCCTTCTAGAATAAAGTAAAGAACCTTCCCATGAACTTGTTTACGGATGACTTCTATCACAAATCTTTGAGCCATGAACCAATGAAGAGCCATTTTTTTTGAAAACGGTGCATCGTATCGATATGACACAAGAATACCATTTTTACGTAAAAAACTTCATATTTTCAGATTTTGGTGTCCAATTTGCGACTTAGATAAATGTTTGCCCAAATTTACTCCTAAGCCGCCCCTGTACGGGATGCTTATGATCAAAATCTTAAAATTTTCTCCACAGCAGTAAATTCAGCATCAAAGACTTACTAAAGATACCAAATTTCACGTTACTATCTTTAACTGTTTTGAAGATATTGAGAAAACACCACTTTCAAAGTGGCCCCTTTAAGGAGCCCTAGCTCCCTTAGGAGGCGTTTTTCGACAAATGTTCATAGGAACTTTCTTCATAATTTTCATAGAAGAACCTACTGGTGAAATTTGGCGATGAGTTTCGTTTACACCCTGTATTGGAAAGTAAATTTCCCCTCATAAAATACGTAATTCAGCAACTTATCCCTCTTCATTATTGCAATTTGAATCATCACTTTTTCGTCAACTTGCTGTTAAGTATCGACGAAGATATATTTCAAAGTGATTTACTCCTCATGCAACTGTCAAATCGTTAATGACACAAAGTATATCCGGCGTGATTTATCTCTCATCTTGAATACAAAATAAGAATACCCATCTTCAGCTACTTATACCCCTTTAGAAAAGCGTTTCAAGATAATTTATCTTGTTAGTTTTACAAAAGCTACATATTACATCAAAAACCAGTGGTTTACCTCCCAACAAAGTGCTACAACACGTCTTCAGAACCCTGTTTTTAGTTCTCGTCAACTCTCTAGTCACAACTTCATGCAGCATAGAATATATCTCGAGGAACATTTTATGTTCTAAAGTGACTTACCTCTCATGCTCTTAAATTTTTGATTACCGCAGTGGTTCATCCCTCAGAACTTTCGATATGTATTAAATTATTAATTTAATCCTCAAAATACCTCTCGTCATAAGACTAAGGGCGTTTCAAGATAGTTTATTCAAAATATTCACACATATTTCACATACACACACACAAATATCAAATTGTTAATGCCACAAAGTACATCCGTGATTTAACCCTCAAAATACTTGCCCGCTTTCAGTGACTTACCTCTCTTTAGGACTAAAAAACTTTCAATTGTTAATGCCACAAAGTACATCCTTGATTTATCCTTCATCTCGCCATAAATGCACTTAGAAGCGTTTCAAGATAATTTGCCTTTCAGTTTTACAAAAAAAAAGTGTTACGTATTGACATAGAAAATTGGTCATTCCAATGGTTTACCTGGGGGGCATTTCACACCCCAAAAATTTGTACACCACTGCCGAATTTTCAGGGCACTGCCGTAAATTTGTACACCACTGCCAACTGTGAAGTCCCCCCGACAGCCTAAAAATTCATAGACCACTGCCGAATTTGCTCAATTTTTGCAACCACTGCCTAACATTTCCCACTAACACTTCCGAAAATTTGTACACCACTGCCGACTGTGGAATCCCCCCCAGGTTTACCCCTCATTCAATTAAATTTCGTGTTACTGCAGTGATTCATTTCTCTTTGGGAATAAAGAACTTTCGATTAGTGTCAAATTTTTGATGCTCCTTAATTTTCCCCTCAAAATACTTGCCCGATTTCAGCAACTTACCTCTCGTCACAAGTGCAATTAAAAACGTTTCAAAATAGTTTACAAAAAAATCCAGAATATTTACATGAAAAATTTTACTTCAGTGGTTTACCCCTCAACAAAATACTACTGTTTTTAACCCCCGTAAACTTTCAAGTTATAATTTTGATGGAGCATAAAAGATGGTAGAGCATATATTTTAAAGTGATTTATCCCTCACACACTTCGCATTTCTTTTCATTACGACACTGGTTTATCCCTCGGTGGGTGGAAAAGAACTTTCGATAAGTGTCAATTTGTTGGTGCCACAAAGTATATCAATGATTTAACCCTCATCGCGAACGCAAAATACTTTTCCAGTGACTTAGCCCTCATCATAAATGCTGTTCTACAAGAAGAATTTAAAATGCTTGCCACAGTGGTTTACCCCTCAGCAAAGTACTGTTTTCAGGACACTGTTTTTAGCCCCGTCCTAATTCTGGTAAGAGATATCTCAAGGAACATATGTTTCAAAGTGATTTACCCCTCGTACACTTAAATTTTTTGCCTCGACAGTGGTTCATCTCCCATTAGGTGTATAAAGAATTTTCGAGAAATTGTTAATTCCACAGATACATGCGTGTTTTACCCCTCATCGCGATTGCAAAAATACTTACCCAATTTCAGCAACTTACTTCCCGTTATAAGTCCAATTAGAGGCGTTTTTACAAGAAAAAAACAAACTGCTTGTTTTCGAAGTCAGCTTGATATGTTTTTATTTTAATCGCCCAAATCAGTGGTTTGCCTCTCGCTCAATTGTTTACACTTCGAAGGTTTTTAGGTGGTTTATCTTTAATTTAAACATTTCACTTTTTGTTTTTTTAAAGATGTTTCATTAGGCATCTCCAGTGGTGTACCTCTCGTACGTTGACGTTACAAAACTTGCATCTAATTTCAAGACTTATTTAATAGATACATATTTAGTTACCATTTAGTAAGTTGACTGTTATTTTAAATTACAAATTTGTGTTCAGGGATTTACCTCTCGTTACGCCTCTTAGTTTGCATTGCCACTTGAAAAGCTTAAATAGGGTGATTTGGTAAAGTGGGTAAATCGTTTCGTTTGTATTGTTTTCAACCCTTCACTCGATCTGCAGTAAAGTACATCGGGGTGTTATCAACACCAAATCTTGGGTAAATGTGGCGTCTCAATTTTTACCAAGAAATGCCAGGTGAAGTAGGGAAGAGTTGAATAAATAAAACCCCAAGAAGTGTTTTTCCTTCCAAAACATTATACAATAACGCGAATAAAAAATATTCGCATTAAGATGTGAAATAATATTTTTGCAATTTTTGTGGTAATTTATAATCTTCATTCCATTACAGCATTAAAGTAGGTAAGTATAACGGTAAATATAAATATTCGCGGTGGACAAGAACAGAATGGGCAGATTTCGTCACTGATGAGATCACCAGGTCGAGATTAGCATTTTAATGGTCCGCTGACGTAATCTCTTATTTTTTTTAAATTCTTCCCATCTCTCAGGTGGAACAGCCGCCCGAGGTGCCCAAAACCAACGGCGTCGTGAAGCCGGCGCCGCCACCGTCGAATCCCGAAGTGCCAAAACCGGCGCCGCGACGCCTAAACAGCAACGGTGACGCCGCCAAACCGCCCCCCCACCAAAACAACAAAAAACAACAACAGTCCACTCTGTCGCTGGACGGCGACGACGTTCAGGTACCGCCGAAGCCGATCACGAACGAAGAGTTCCAGGCAATGATCCCCGCCCATTTCCTTAAAACCACCAATCACAATAACAATGATACCAATAAACCCCCCGACCACCCCGCCGTTACCGTTACGATAAGGAGGCCGGAATGTCCGATCGAATTGCCGCCCTCGCCCACGGGCCCCGGCCGTGTCACGGAGACCATCACCAAGAGTACCTTCACGGAAACCGTGGTCACTCGCATCACCGATAATACGCTGGTCGTGCCCGTCATCGCTGAGGTATGGTGACCTGATGATGAAACTCACCAACTTGCATGAGCACTACTCTGCTGCTACTTGGGGTTGAGGGGGCTTAGTAATTTTTTATTTTTTTTTTTCGTTTCGTTGGTATTATTTTTCATCTTTCATTGCTCCCTGTCTGTGGTCACGGATCTTTGGACCCTTCTTGTAGTTGTAACGAGTAGTCGCTAGGTTTGAGTGTATGAAACGGATCGGGGGAGGCGGAGCCCAGTTTGCCTCCCCTTCGGCACCGCACCGGTTATAAGAAAATTTCGCGCAGTTTTCGCTGAGAAAAAAAGTGTTTAAAATTGGTGCTAACCCTCTTTAACTAATTTGCTAGTAAGTATATATTAGAAAAGTAGTTCTGTGCAAGTTTGAAACGTAGAATCTGAAAAAATACACTAGAAAACGTTATTTATGTCGAAATTCGCGTTTTTAGCCAAAGTGTCTCAGAACGCTCGCAATATCTTCTAATGGATTAAATTCTGTGTCGATTCTTGTTTTTGAAAATTTGCGGGGTTCAACAGTTCTCGAGTTATAAGAGATTTAAGAGGATCAATCAGATTTCAGCTTTGAATTGCTTCATAAGGTAATTTAATGATAGATAGGTAACAAGATACCGAGGGGGAAACAACCAATGAAAATTTGTACACCATAAATCCTTTTTGGTTAATAAATCCCCATAAATCTTCGTAAATCCCATACATCCTCGTAAATCCCTATAAATCCTCGTAAATCCACATAAAGATCTAATTGGGGCCCTTTATTATCAATATTATTGCCATTAATGATATTGTTTTTGAAAGCGACTAGGTAGGTACTCAAAAACAGAGGGCGCCGCAGGCGAAAATCTTTTGAAATTTCAAGGTCACGCATCTTCTAAGCACTTCAGAAAGTGTAAGGATGAAATTATGTGAAAAACTTAACTCCCATAAAAAGATTTTTTATCGAATTCGCCTATTGCAATATAATATCTTTGAAGCATGAAAGAGGACACTTCTAAATGAATATTATCAACATTATTAGTTCCACAAATTTGAGTTATGTAGTGATAGAAATAAAGACAAAGAGTCGCATTTTTACATAGGTAGATATCGCTGCTAGGTATATGCACTTTTTTTTCCAAAGTCTTGACGCCTCCAATTTCACTGCGACCTAACATTCGATAAACACGTAAAGTGCGCATGCGCCAATAATTCTCGGTAAATCTCAATAATTCCTCGATAAATCCCAATAAATCCTCGTAAATTCTAATAAATCCTCGTAAATCCCAATAAATCCCCGTAAATCCGGTAAATCCTCAGACTTGTACACCATAAATCCTAGGTTGTCTACCCCTCGCAAGATACTATCAATGAAAATTTCTATTGTTTTATCTTGTTACCTAGGAAATAGTGCGTCTAACATTAAAGACATATCTTATGAAGCATTTCAGAGCTGAAATCTGATTGGTCCCCTTAAATCTCTTATGACTCGAAAACAATTGAACCCTGGAAAATTTTAAAAACACGAATCGACTCAGTATTTAATTCCGAATACTCCATTAGGAGATGATGCGAGCGTTCGGGAACACCCTGTATACAGGTGTTCGGAGATGACGTCACAATATTTCGGGGGGGTGATTATACACCTAAAAATAGGAAGAAAGGTTCATGTGAACTAGAGATGGGCGATGGGAATATTTCCGAAAGGAAATATTGGAAAAATTGGAAACTTTCCGGGAAGAAATCAATCCCTAAAAAGAAACTTTTTGGGCAATATTTCCTGGAAAATTCCCGCGTCAAATGCACAGACGCGGCACTGTTTTCTGATGATGCGCAGTGTCAATCTGGTGTCATGTCAGCATTAATAAAATTTAATGAGGCCATCCAGAAAATGTGAACAAAAATAAAAAAATAAACGTTGAACAGTCAGTTTACTGAAATTTTGTTGGAAATATCTCCAGAAAACATTTCCAAGGGGTAAGATTTCCAAGAAATTTTTCTCTTAAACAAATATTTGGGAATTTATTCCCTTGGGATTTGCGCATTATCGTTCCTAATTTCCAAGAAACATTTCCAAGAAACATTTCCAAGGAAAGTTTCTTTACCTACCTTAACAAAATTTGGGTTCTGAAGTAATTTTGGGATGACAAATTCTCTGGTGGGAAGAAGACAGAGCTTAGGAAAAAATTCGCACAACTTCTGTTTCTCCAGCTTCCTTGAATTTTTGACTTCAGATAACAATTCCCCAAACAATTCTACATGAAAAAGGTACTCTTGATACTATGTCACAGGATGAACCGTTTTTAAGAAAAATGCCATTAAAGCATGTCATGTCTATGGTTTCAAATTTATAAATGCAAAAAAACAAGTTGACTTATTCTAGCACCATCCGTTTCAAGAATAATTAATGAGTGCCTGTTTTTGAGAAGATACCTACCTAAGGTCTGTGGGGCCCTTTGGAAACACTTTCGGACATACAGGGTTAGTCAAATGTACGGAAACAGCCGATTATTTCCCAAACTTTATCAAAAACTTGTTCAAATAAGAGTTGAATAGTAAATTTAGATTCACGTTTTGGGTTAATCAATTTTTTTTGACACTGACATTACCGTGTAATGACGTCATCGACGTTTTTTTTTTAATGAGATATGTCAAGTGTAGTATCATTGGAAAGGTAATTTCTTTCTCTGTACAACGTTGTGAAAAAATCATGCTCTTGCATAATGGAAATTTCGAGAAAATGTCAAATGAATGTGTTCCCAAAAATATGGATTTGGTCATCTATTTCACAAACTATGCACATTATCAAAAAATTGTTCCAATGACAGTTGAAATGCATCCTTAGACGCATCTTTTGATGTGATTCACTCGACATAATCTAGTCATTAGAAAAATGGGTATGACGTAATACTCAGCGAAGCAGACGGCAAAAAAAAGTGAATCGCATCAAAAAGATGCGCCTGAATTGCTTTTCAAATTTTATTGGAACGTTTTTTTGATAAAGTGCATAGTTTGTGAAATCGACTGCACTTGACATATCTTCTCATTTAAAAAAAATCGATTACGTCATTACTTGGCAATGTCAATGTCAAAAAAAGTTGATTAGCCCGAAACGTGAGCCCAAATTTACCATTCAACTCTTATTTGAAGAATTTTTGATATAGTGAATAGTTTGGGAAGTAATCGGCTGTTTCCAAACATTTGACTAACCCTGTATGTTCGTATGAACTTTTCTTCTTATTTTTAGGTGCAGAATCACCCCCGAAATATTGTGACGTTATTTCCGGACAGCCTGTATGTAAACCCCTAAAAATTTAAAGTTGATGTTGCAACAAATAAACGCATGACACCCTTATGGTGGGTGACTTTTTAAGTTTTGGAAACCCCAAGTGTGACCGATCTTACTTCCTCAAATTTGAAGAAAAATGAACTGGTACAAATTTCAAATTTCTAGGGAACCATTTGAAAAAATTTAATACTCAGAATGACCCCTAGTTTCCAAAAATATGAAAATATACCGGGTGTCACATTTAAAAATTCAAAATTAAAGCGATTTCCGGCGTAACCGGAAGTGATAAAATTTTGTAATGAATGTCAAAAAAATGACGTTTACTGTAATTTTTTTCAGATTTTTATCTTTGTAATTAAAAAAGCTATTGGAACGTACATGCATGGTCTCGTTGTCACACGGTATGTTATACTCAGGGATGTAAAATTACCGTAATTTATATTTTCTGTAATTTACCGCCGTAACTAATATTTTTTCTAATTTACTGAGGTGCGGTATTAAAAATTTTGCGGTAAATTACCGGGTAATTTATGAGACATAAGTAAATTACCATTTTATAGGTAATTTAAAGTATATTTTACGAATTTAATAATTTTAAAAATTGAGACGTAAAGTCAAGATGTAAATATAATAGTAGTAATATTTTATTTCCAGCAAGTATGCGCCCAATTACAAATATGCAATTTTATTTGTGTATAAGAAACGATCTTTTTCGTAATTTACCTACAAAGATTTTGGGTAATTTACCCGATTAATTACCTCGCAATTTACGGTAATGTACGTGGTAATTTTTTGACAACTTTCGGATTTTTGATACTTATAGGGTACAACCTACAATTCTGGCTAGGTACTGCATTTTTTTTTACCTCGATGTGTGCGAATAGTGAAAGATCAGAAACTTTAAAGAAACTCACAAATTTTTCTCTTCAAAAACTGACAATGGAATATTCACGTTTAGTGTTTAGCAAGGTTAATACCACTTCGGTTAAAAATCGGAAAAATTTAGGTATGTAATTAACTTTGTTTATAAAATTCTACTTCATCATTATTATTAATTACCTATTTGTTATCTGTTCAGATTTTAGAATGTTTTTTTTTTATTATTTTGATTGAAATACATTTTCCGTCTTTTGCAAATGAAATTGCATAATTCATAATTGATTTTTTTGTAACTGTATGTAACATTAAGCGTGACATTTCTTCTTTCAATTTTTTAAAAATCAAGGCACTGAAGTTGAACTTTTCATTACGAATGTCGAGTTTCGTTGTAGAAGCCCGTAGGGCAGAGACAAATAAACCACATTAGTAATAAAAAGAAGCTTCAGTGCAAATTTCAAACTGCTAGGGCTCACGTACTTCGAGGAAAGTATCCGTGCACATCTTTAAAATTTCAAAATCGTATAAAGTCGAAAGAGAACGCCAGGTTTTAGTTAAAATCGCATTTTGCATTATCAAACACTCTAACGAAACTCACTACCACTCATTTTTCTCTTCAAAAGGTGAAAATGGAAAATTCACTGTTAAGAAGTGGATTTTTTTCAATTTTGGAAGTCCCAAGTGTGACCTATCTCTCTTCGTCAAATTTGAAGGACAATCGATTGGTGCAAATTTCAAACTTCTAGGGCTCACTTGCTTCGAGAAAAGTAGCCTTGCACAACTTTAAAACTTCAAAATCGAATAAAGTCGAAGGAGAACGGCAGGCTTTAGTTAAAATCGCATTTTGCATTATCAGAGACTCTAGGAAAGTCACTGCCACTTATTTTTCTCTTCAAAAGATGAAAACGGAAAATTCACCGTTAAAAAGTCGATTTTTTTTTAATTTGGAAGCCCCAAGTGTGACCTATCTCTCTTCCTCAAATTTGAAGAAGAATTTATTGGTGCAAATTTCAAACTTCTAGGGCTCACCTGCTTCGAGGAAAGTAGCCTTGCAGAACTTTAAAACTTCAAAATCGAATAAAGTCGAAAGAGAACGGCAGGCTTTAGTTAAAATCGCATTTTGCATTATCCGAAATTCTAAGGAAAGTCACTGCCACTCACTTTTCTCTTCAAAAGCTGAAAATGGAAAATTCACCATTAAGAAGTAGATTTTTTTTAAATTTGGAAGCCCCAAGTGTGACCCATCTCTCTTCGTCAAATTTGAAGGAGAATCGATTGGTACAAATTTCAAACTTATAGGGCTCACTTGCTTGGAGAAAAGTAGCCTTGCACAACTTTAAAACTTCAAAATCGAAGAAAGTCGAAGGAGAACGACAGGCTTTAGTTAAAATCGCATTTTGCATTATCAGAGACTCCAAGGAAAGTCACTGCCACTTATTTTTCTCTTCAAAAGCTGAAAATGGAAAATTCACCGTTAAGAAGTCGATTTTTTTAAAATTTGGAAGCCCCAAGTGTGACCTATCTCTCTTCCTCAAATTTGAAGAAGAATCGATTGATGCAAATTTCAAACTTCTAGGGCTCACCTGCTTCGAGGAAAGTAGCCTTGCAGAACTTTAAAACTTCAAAATCGAATAAAGTCGAAAGAGAACGGCAGGCTTTAGTTAAAATCGCATTTTGCATTATCAGAGACTCTAGGAAAGTCACTGCCACTTATTTTTCTCTTCAAAAGCTGAAAACGGAAAATTCACCGTTAAAAGTCGATTTTTTTTTAATTTGGAAGTCCCAAGTGTGACCTATCTCTCTTCGTCAAATTTGAAGGACAATCGATTGGTGCAAATTTCAAACTTCTAGGGCTCACTTGCTTCGAGAAAAGTAGCCTTGCACAACTTTAAAACTTCAAAATCGAATAAAGTCGAAAGAGAACGGCAGGCTTTAGTTAAAATCGCATTTTGCATTATCAGAGACTCCAAGGAAAGTCACTGCCACTTATTTTTCTCTTCAAAAGCTGAAAACGGAAAATTCACCGTTAAAAAGTCGATTTTTTTTTAATTTGGAAGTCCCAAGTGTGACCTATCTCTCTTCGTCAAATTTGAAGGACAATCGATTGGTGCAAATTTCAAACTTCTAGGGCTCACTTGCTTCGAGAAAAGTAGCCTTGCACAACTTTAAAACTTCAAAATCGAATAAAGTCGAAGGAGAACGGCAGGCTTTAGTTAAAATCGCATTTTGCATTATCAGAGACTCTAGGAAAGTCACTGCCACTTATTTTTCTCTTCAAAAGATGAAAGCGGAAAATTCACCGTTAAAAAGTCGATTTTTTTTAAATTTGGAAGCCCCAAGTGTGACCTATCTCTCTTCCTCAAATTTGAAGAAGAATTTATTGGTGCAAATTTCAAACTTCTAGGGCTCACCTGCTTCGAGGAAAGTAGCCTTGCAGAACTTTAAAACTTCAAAATCGAATAAAGTCGAAAGAGAACGGCAGGCTTTAGTTAAAATCGCATTTTGCATTATCCGAAATTCTAAGGAAAGTCACTGCCACTCACTTTTCTCTTCAAAAGCTGAAAATGGAAAATTCACCGTTAAGAAGTCGATTTTTTTTTAATTTTGGAAGCCCCAAGTGTGACCTATCTCTCTTCGTCAAATTTGAAGGACAATCGATTGGTGCAAATTTCAAACTTCTAGGGCTCACTTGCTTCGAGAAAAGTTGCCTTGCACAACTTTAAAACTTCAAAATCGAATAAAGTCGAAGGAGAACGGCAGGCTTTAGTTAAAATCGCATTTTGCATTATCAGAGACTCTAAGGAAAGTCACTGCCACTTATTTTTCTCTTCAAAAGCTGAAAATGGAAAATTCACCGTTAAGAAGTAGATTTTTTTTTAAATTTGGAAGCCCCAAGTGTGACCTATCTCTCTTCCTCAAATTTGAAGGACAATCGATTGGTGCAAATTTCAAACTTCTAGGGCTCACTTGCTTCGAGAAAAGTAGCCTTGCACAACTTTAAAACTTCAAAATCGAATAAAGTCGAAGGAGAACGGCAGGCTTTAGTTAAAATCGCATTTTGCATTATTAGGGACTCCAAGGAAAGTCACTGGAAAGTCACTGCTACTTATTTTTATCTTCAAAAGCTGAAAATGGAAAATTCACCGTTAAGAAGTCGATTTTTTTTTAAATTTGGAAGCCCCAAGTGTGACCTATCTCTCTTCCTCAAATTTGAAGGACAATCGATTGGTGCAAATTTCAAACTTCTAGGGCTCACTTGCTTCGAGAAAAATAGCCTTGCACAAGTTTAAAACTTCAAAATCGAATAAAGTCGAAAGAGAACGGCAGTCTTTAGTTAAAATCGCATTTTGCATTATCACTGCCACTTATTTTTCTCTTCAAAAGCTGAAAATGGAAAATTCACCGTTAAGAAGTCGATTTTTTTTAAATTTGGAAGTCCCAAGTGTGACCTATCTCTCTTCCTCAAATTTGAAGGAGAATCGATTGGTGCAAATTTCAAACTTCTAGGGCTCACTTGCTTCGAGAAAAGTAGCCTTGCACAACTTTAAAAGTTCAAAATCGTATAAAGTCGAAAGAGAACGGCAGGCTTTAGTTAAAATCGCATTTTGCATTATCACAGACTCTAAGGAAAGTCACTGCCACTTATTTTTCTCTTCAAAAGCTGAAAATGGAAAATTCACCGTTAAGAAGTCGATTTTTTTAAAATTTGGAAGCCCCAAGTGTGACCTATCTCTCTTCCTCAAATTTGAAGGAGAATCGATTTGTGCAAATTTCAAACTTCTAGGGCTCACTTGCTTCGAGAAAAGTAGCCTTGCACAACTTTAAAACTTCAAAATCGAATAAAGTCGAAGGAGAACGGCAGGCTTTAGTTAAAATCGCATTTTGCATTATCAGAGACTCCAAGGAAAGTCACTGCCACTTATTTTTCTCTTCAAAAGCTGAAAACGGAAAATTCACCGTTAAAAAGTCGATTTTTTTAAAATTTGGAAGTCCCAAGTGTGACCTATCTCTCTTCGTCAAATTTGAAGGACAATCGATTGGTGCAAATTTCAAACTTCTAGGGCTCACTTGCTTCGAGAAAAGTAGCCTTGCACAACTTTAAAACTTCAAAATCGAATAAAGTCGAAGGAGAACGGCAGGCTTTAGTTAAAATCGCATTTTGCATTATTAGGGACTCCAAGGAAAGTCACTGGAAAGTCACTGCTACTTATTTTTATCTTCAAAAGCTGAAAATGGAAAATTCACCGTTAAGAAGTCGATTTTTTTTTAAATTTGGAAGCCCCAAGTGTGACCTATCTCTCTTCCTCAAATTTGAAGGACAATCGATTGGTGCAAATTTCAAACTTCTAGGGCTCACTTGCTTCGAGAAAAATAGCCTTGCACAAGTTTAAAACTTCAAAATCGAATAAAGTCGAAAGAGAACGGCAGTCTTTAGTTAAAATCGCATTTTGCATTATCACTGCCACTTATTTTTCTCTTCAAAAGCTGAAAATGGAAAATTCACCGTTAAGAAGTCGATTTTTTTTAAATTTGGAAGTCCCAAGTGTGACCTATCTCTCTTCCTCAAATTTGAAGGACAATCGATTGGTGCAAATTTCAAACTTCTAGGGCTCACTTGCTTCGAGAAAAGTAGCCTTGCACAAGTTTAAAACTTCAAAATCGAATAAAGTCGAAAGAGAACGGCAGTCTTTAGTTAAAATCGCATTTTGCATTATCACTGCCACTTATTTCTCTCTTCAAAAGCTGAAAATGGAAAATTCACCGTTAAGAAGTCGATTTTTTTTAAATTTGGAAGTCCCAAGTGTGACCTATCTCTCTTCCTCAAATTTGAAGGAGAATCGATTGGTGCAAATTTCAAACTTCTAGGGCTCACTTGCTTCGAGAAAAGTAGCCTTGCACAACTTTAAAAGTTCAAAATCGAATAAAGTCGAAAGAGAACGGCAGGCTTTAGTTAAAATCGCATTTTGCATTATCACAGACTCTAAGGAAAGTCACTGCCACTTATTTTTCTCTTCAAAAGCTGAAAATGGAAAATTCACCGTTAAGAAGTCGATTTTTTTTAAATTTGGAAGTCCCAAGTGTGACCTATCTCTCTTCCTCAAATTTGAAGAAGAATCGATTGATGCAAATTTCAAACTTCTAGGGCTCACCTGCTTCGAGGAAAGTAGCCTTGCAGAACTTTAAAACTTCAAAATCGAATAAAGTCGAAAGAGAACGGCAGGCTTTAGTTAAAATCGCATTTTGCATTATCAGAGACTCTAGGAAAGTCACTGCCACTTATTTTTCTCTTCAAAAGCTGAAAACGGAAAATTCACCGTTAAAAAGTCGATTTTTTTTAAATTTGGAAGTCCCAAGTGTGACCTATCTCTCTTCGTCAAATTTGAAGGGCAATCGATTGGTGCAAATTTCAAACTTCTAGGGCTCACTTGCTTCGAGAAAAGTAGCCTTGCACAACTTTAAAACTTCAAAATCGAATAAAGTCGAAAGAGAACGGCAGGCTTTAGTTAAAATCGCATTTTGCATTATCAGAGACTCTAAGGAAAGTCACTGCCATTCATTTTTCTCTTCAAAACCTGAAAATGTAAAATTCACCATTAAGAAATCGATTTTTTTTTAATGTTGAAACCCCAAATGTGACCTATCTCTCTTCCTCAAAGTTGAAGGAGAATCGATTGGCGCAAATTTTAAACAACGGTTCATAATATTCAGATATGCATTTCAAGCACTCCCTATCATATTGTCGAAACTCTTTCAAGGACAAGGTTGTCGTATTAAAAAACATTTACATTACAGTCAAAAAAATACCGAATATTTCTTTTAGTTTTGAAATATAATAAATAAAAAATTAACTTGAAAACAATTTAACATTAATTAATAGATTTACGCACACAAATATCTTCAGTTATCCCCCAAGTTGTGGAAAATGGAGTTTTTATCATTAACGAGTTATTGTTGTAAAACAGGCGCAGTCTCGCCGTGATTACAGCTTAACATTTACACGGGGGACAAAAAAATCGTAAAAAACGACAAATTGCGTGCAATTTGCCATTATCACTACGTCATGATTGCCGTAACAGTAAATTTGCAATCCATTATGTACATATTTATGCAAAACAAGCTCACTGTCATCCATTAGAATAACGTATTCAAATTTTATTAAACTTTTTATTAAAACAAACAGGATTCTATTTATAGCCATTATTCGTTGACCTACAACAAAGGTAAAACGTGTGTTTAAGCCATATTACATAAACCTTTTCTTGTATTAATTAGAAACGAATATTTGTTGGACGTTTACTACGCACTTTTTTTTTATTAATCAGACTTGACAGAATTGTTTACTAGGACGTCATCTGCAATGTACACAAGATCAGTGAGCTCACCAGGAACAATTTTATCTACAGGTAGATTAATATTGTCGTCAATAGTGATTTTATCAAATCGGTTTTACTTATATTGTCACAATCTATTTATATGAGCTATAAATACGAATTGTACAACTAAATGTTATCTTTTATGAATTGCGCGATTT
The DNA here is from genome assembly GCA_963924575.1 of Pycnomerus fuliginosus. NCBI lineage: Eukaryota > Metazoa > Arthropoda > Insecta > Coleoptera > Zopheridae > Pycnomerus > Pycnomerus fuliginosus. The sequence continues at coordinate 7,401,913 of OZ004624.1, read as the reverse complement.
CTCCGGATTTCCTCAGCCATTCATCTCGGCGTAACCGGGCTGTAATTTCCCAGGGATCGAGGCAAATGGCGTAATTACAGTAATTGTAAATAGCAGTACAATCAAAATGATATATCCTGGATGGAGTCGTAAAAATTTTATCGAATTCCAGTGGTTATTATAGCTGACTATCTCGTTCGCTTAATTAATGCTTTCCAATGAAATGACGGTCCTCTAACGCATCATCGAACACCGTAAACGGTTTCGAGTGTCGTTAATCACAGTTGTCGACACTGAAATTTGAATTACGGTAGTTTTTCCCACCCCCTGAAAAATCACGCTCGCGTGGTATTTCGCAAGATTATTTCACGGTGTGATTCAAGGATGGAAGCTCCCGTAGTATTTCATAAGATTATTTCGTTTCAAGGGTGACACCTGTCTGAAATTTGAATTACGGTAGTTTATGTTTATCCCCCCCTGAAAAATCACGCTCGCGTGGTATTTCGCAAGATTATTTCACGAACACTCCAGGCGTGAAATATCGACGCAGGCTCCCGTAGTATTTCATGAGATTATTTCACAACTAATATGCTTAATAACAAATATTTTTCACGCATTGATTAATTCTCATTAACAGAGTGGTTTTTTCGTTTGATTCGCGTTAGATGACAGGTAACGTCCTTTTCCCCCTCCCGCTTTACTTCATCCCCACCCGCCGAACTCTTAGCTAGTGCACTGCTATCGACCAATCAGGCACGCGATGACAAATGAACGCTGTTTCAGGACGTGGTGCTGAGCAAGGCAACTGGATCGTTGGGTTTCAGCATCATCGGCGGGACGGACCATTCGAGCATCCCCTTCGGGGTGAGGGAGCCCGGCATTTTCGTCTCTCACGTAAGTCGGACAATAATAATAATAATAATAATAATACATACCGAAGGATCAAATTAGATACGATTATTAAGTTGACATAATAAGAATGTGGTTAAATAAAGCAGTAAACAAAAGTAAAAATATTAAATATGTAACTACAGCAATTATCCTGCGAGTGCTAAAAGAAACCGAACAAAAAAGAGAGAAAAAATAGTAGAGAGGACTTGTAAAACAGTGAAATTATTTCTAAACATCATCAATCATTATTAATCAAAGTTTCTCTACACATTTTGTAGAAAACATAGAATATGTCGACATTATTACCGATTTCGTTATAGTTTCTACATACAGCATGTCTCAATTGTCTGTATTCGGTCGATTTCTCCATTGGTAACAGAGATAGCGAAAAATTGTTTAATGCAAAGTTGCAGAGGACCAAACAAGGCACATTTTAAGAATATTTTCATGTGTACACGGTGTTTCACTAAGGAGTAACGACACAAACATAGTTTTTTTTAAACGGCACAACCTGTATTTCAATTTTTTGGATTCTACGATAATTTCCAAGTGATATTTATTAATCATGTTTTCATCTGAAGGAAATCGTTTAGAAGATTTTGTGGAAAAAATTACTTTTTCAGTACTTGTTTTAAAAAATCGCCAAACAAACTATTTTCAACCATTAGTTTTGAAAATTTAGGGTGTCATTAAGAAAGGTTTGGTCTACCTTTTGAGCTTTAGAAAACAATCTTACCTTGTTAAGTTCGTCACCAATGAAATTATGAACTTTGGAATATTTGACCGTTAAAATCTCGATATTTTCAAATGGCACTACTATGAAATGTTCTAGCCATCAGTTGTAAAATTAAATTTGCTTTCATCTGATATAACAATCCCTATATCTTCGTTTTATTGAGTAAAATATTGTAGGGTGATATTTTAAAACAAGTACTCCAAACGTAATTTTTTCCACAAAATTGCCAATATCTTCTAAACCATTCACTTCAGATGAAAACATCATTAATAAATGTAACTTGGAATTGATCGTAGAATCCAAGAAAAAATGGAAGTACAGGGTGTGCTATTTAAAAAAAATCTATGTTTGTGCCGTTACTCCTTAGTGAAACACCCTGTATACATGAAGTATTTTTAAAATGTGCCTTGTTTGGTTATCTGCAACTTTATATTCAACAATTTTTCGCTATCTCTGTTACTAATGGAGATATCGACCGAATACAGACAATTTGGACACCCTGTATATTTAGTGCCGGAGAGTAAAAATGGTAATTCGTGCGTGAATGCGGTATAGAAACGTCGGTGTATGTATAATAACATGTTGTAGTAAATCGGGACTATCTATTAAATTCCGAATCGGGTGTCCCAAAAAAAACGGACAAAACATTTTTAGGAATAAATCAAAGAAACTATGACTATGTGACTCAAATGGCCCTGAAGATCGTTCATTTTTCTGCAAAAATGTTTTTTCAAAAGTCGATTTGGCTTGCGCATTCATTTTCTGCGATTTTTTAAAAATATGTCTTTTTACGCCCTAATAACTGATGAGTAAAATTAGTGACGCACAAACAGCATAATTTTTGGTAATAAATTATCGAATTTGATGAAAACAAAAGTGACTGCCAATGAGGGACAAATTGGAGAGCTATTACTGAAAATTAAGCTGTTTTGCATCACTGTTACTTTAGTCATATCATAAAACCGTGAAAATACGGGAAAACACATTTTTTCAAAAAATCACTTAAAATTAATGCTTAAACCAAATCAACTACTGAAAAAAGGTTTTTGAAGACAAAAGAACGATCTTCAAGGATTTCTGAGTCTCATAACGATTGGTTGTTTTTTCACAAATCCCCACGCACTTAAAATAAGCCTTAAAACAGCTATTATTTGGAATACTACGACAGCGCCATCTGTTGTAATTTCTTAGAGAGTTCGAAAGTCTGATTCCCTAACTTTAATTTAAGACCACTTTCATCCAAATCTGTTAAGAAATGGCCGACTTATTCCCAAAAATAATTTGTCCGGTTTTTTTTGGGACACCCGATACATGCAAGTTTCCTTCGTACATACAGAGTGTCCCAACGGTGCAGTCTTGTGCCCATTCTGTGTTGAGCGCTAGGTTGAGCGTGCTGAAATATTTTTTCCCCTTCCCTTGCGAAGCTCATCAGTACAGTCGGGGACTATGGAAATGCCCACCCCGATTGATATTTGTCTGACAGGTCAGCAGACATTAAACTCGATACAGTCGACCAAGTGGATTGTCGGGCTGGGGTGGGCATTTTCAATTTCCCCGACTGTACCTAATAAATAATAATAATAATAATAATGTAACTTTATTTGTAAGAGGAAAATTCATTACAAAAAGGGGGAAAATCAGTCAAAAGACTGTTTTTCATTTTCGCCCTATAAAACACGAAGGAAAAAACATAAATAAAATAAAAAATGTTAGTACATACTTAGAATCAATCAAATTCAACATTATCTTGCAGTTGCAAGAAATGACGTTTTAGATTAACACGAAGACTTAAGACGGAAGGACGGTCGTTCAAAAACTTGAAATACTTATTAATAAGTTTCACAGCAACAAAATAGAAGCCCCAGGTGGAAAGCCAATATTTCCGCAATATTGGCTGGGTATAGAGAAATATTGGCTAAATATTAATGCCAACATTGGGCCAATATGGAAGTGTGAACATTTTACAATAGAGAACCAATATTGATCCAATATTAATTTTGTATATTGCATATACAGGGTGAGTCAACAAGGTGACGGCGGTCCATAACTTGTGAACCCTTCCAGATAGGAAATCAATTCAAACGCCATTATGTACAACACCGCCAATTCTACATCCTAAAAATACTTTCAACTATACAGGCTGTCCCAAAACACTTGCAATGCATGGCAACTTCATTTTTTTAAATGGAACACCACCATTTTGATGACATATTCTGGATCACCTATAACATAGCTTTACATCGACATAAGACATTCCATGTTTTAAGGCTCTGTTCTAAAGTAATTAATTCTTTTTGAAAAATTTCGACCATTGCGGGTGCTTCTTAAAAAAAATCCTGAGAACTCAATTTTGTATCTAGAGAGCTGAGATTCGGTACGAACATGAAGGAAGGTCCATTCTATCTATCTAACATGATAACTATCATTATCACTATACAGGGTGTCAAAAATTCTGTGTCAAGTTTGGAAAATTTCAAATATGCAAAACTCCATTTTTTCAAATGGCACCCCCTGCTATTATTGTGCCATGGGGTTGGGATGTTGAATTACTTTATTTTTTATTAAGTATGTCCTATACCTAAAGTCAATACTTCAAAAGATATTCTTTGTCTTAATTATTTTATTGAAGATTATTACGATCTCAATTAAAGAATGCCATGGATTGTATGACAGTTACGATTAACCTTGTTTATTTACATAGTTACCAGACAGTTTGTCACATTTATTGACATACACAACCAGAAAGAATTCATTGACATGGTTTATTGCTTATGGTTGAAATTCATTGTGTATGTCAATAAATGTGACAAACTGTCTGGTAACTATGTAAATAAACAATGTTAATCATAACTGTCATACAGTCCATGGCATGCTTTAATTGAGATCGTAATAATCTTCAATAAAATAAATAAGACAAAGAATATCTTTTGAAGTATTGACTTTAGGTATAGGACATACTTAATAAAAAATAAAGTACTTCAACAGCCGAACCCCATGGCACAATAATAGCAGGGGGTGCCATTTGAAAAAATGGAGTTTTGCATATTTGAAATTTTCCAAACTTGACACAGAATTTTTAACACCCTGTATAGTGATCATGATAGTTATCATGTCAGATAGCTTGAATAGACCTTCCTTTATACTCGTACCGAACCTCAGCTCTCTAGATACAAAATTGAGTTTTCAGGAATTTTTTTAAGAAGCACCCGCAATAGTCGAAATTTTTCAAAAAGAATTAATTACTTGAGAACAGAGCCTTAAACCATCGAATGTCTTATGTCGATGTAAAGCTATGTTATAGGTGATCCAGAATATGGCATCAAAATGGTGGTGTTCCATTTAAAAAAATCAAGTTGCCATGCGTTGCAAGTGTTTTGGGACAGCCTGTATAGTTGAAAGTATTTTTAGGAAGTAGAATTGGCGGTGTTGTACATAATGGCGTTTGAATTGATTCCCTATCTGGAAGGGTTCAGAAGTTATGGACCGCCGTCGCCTTGTTGACTCACCCTGTATAATTAAAACCAATATTGTATAAATCTAGAAATTAAAGAATTGGCCAAATATGTATTAGATATGCATTTATTTTATTGTTATAGATGTATACATGATATGTAACCCCATCTACTTCTTTATTCGTTCCTTTCGCCCCCCTTCCCTGTCCTTGGCGGTAGCTAAATGGGTCCCAATCGTTTTGAGGATCAGAACATCGTTCGCTTCCGGGAAATTTACTCTTGCAGCCCCTGCAAATTTATTACAATTAATTGTGCTTCCATAGGTAGTTACATAGGTATGCATCTTCTATGATAGACTGCATACCGGCTGCACACCGGAAACAGCCTGCATTGTAAACTGTCGAGGGTTTTAACCCCGAAAACGCCGGGAGCACGCGAAAAATTGAGGTTATTTTTGCACGTGCTGTTAGTTTGTTCAAGCGATAAATTAATATAATTATTAACTGTAGTCCTACTTACCAGAATAAGAATTATTTACACTGCACAACAACAAAACACCTTCATATACTATAACAATTTCTGGAAGACCGCGAATTGTGTAGCTCTGTCTTTAGTGTCGTTGGCGTAATGGCGATGGCGTTGGCGTTGGCGTACGATAAGAAAACAAGTGAACAAACTGAGAACTGAGGAAAGAGGGCTGCGGTGGGTAAGAGCAGGATAGCGATAGGATCGGGTAGCAGAAATTTTAATTGTCGGGACGGTAGGTGCAATACGTCACAATACGTTGTCGTCTGTCTGCCTCTGATGAGCTCAATTTTTTATATAATTTATGAAACCTAATAATGCAATAAATAATCTCTTAACAATTAATGAAAATTAAGACATCCCTCAGACAATAATTTATTCTTTCGATCAACTATTTCCTGAATTCATCATTAATAAGCGTCTAATGATTAAAACTGAACCGCTAACATTGTCCAATATTTTAATCATTTTTATCCATTTCCATTTTTATGAAAATAGCGTTACCGTTGGCCAAAAATATTGGGCCAATATGTCCTCACCAATAATGTTGTGGTATTCATCGGACTGATGTACAGCCAATATTGGCGACATAGTCTTGGGTTAATAGTGGTTAACCAATATAAAAGCAATATTGGCTAAATCTTGGCAATCTTGCGCCAAGAGAAAAATATTGGGCCAATATTCAGCCAACCTGTGGCCAATATTAATTTCCACATGGGGCAGCATTAGAATTTAGATGTGTTGTGACTAGGGATATCATACATATTATGCAAGTTTCGAAGATTATTTTGATGGAGATCTGACCGTTTTCTCAAGAGTAGATACAAATAAGTGGGTTGTTTTAAATGTAAAACCTTAAAGATTAAGCATTGAAGCAGAAAAACAAATGATATCTTAAGAATTTTACGGGCATTGTAAGAGGGAGTTATACGTTCAGAATAAGGTACATTGAATGAAAATCTGAAGCAAGAATTTTGAAGTTTTTGAATACGATATTGTAAATTTTGATTCAAAAAGCAGTAATATGTAGAGCTGCAGTAATTGAAAGAGCTTAAAACTAAGGAATTGCACAATTTCCATTTGACATCGGAAGTTAGATAGAAATATTTTAATTTAGCATAAGCCAGCAGTTTGGAAACATGAGCTTCAAAATTTAAACAAGAATCAAAAATGACACCGAGGTTTTTTGCGGAACATTCAATAGGAATAGACATATTATTGAGATGAAAATTAGGTACATTTTGTAATATTTTTTCACGAACAAAACTGGAACCACAACACAAGGCCACACTTTTGGATGGATTGAGAATTAAACAGTTCGAACGAGACCACACGTTTATTTTTCCTAACTGTTACTAATTACAGTGCGTGGAAGAGTACTGTTGTGACTAAACTTGGCCTGCATCAATATACCTAACAATTTTTTGTCAGAGTACCTCCACTGGTAACTCGTGTTTATAGGCATACAAAAAATTCTCGAAAAAATTGAAAAAAAGAAAATTTTAGGAAAATACCGAAACACATATTCCCAAAAGTTATTGGCATTTTTCAGGAACAGCGCAAAAACGAGTTGCTGACGTTTTCTAAGCACAAACTATGCATGTTCAGTTCAGAACAAACAAGTTAGGCACACGTCGCGTAAATTGAAAAAAAACGTTGTCATTATAAATTTTTCAATTATGATAACATTGTGTTTAGAACGCGTTTATTACGCCAGAATATATTCCTCAAAATTTTACCGTACATGCAGAGTTTTGAACGATTTTTTTAACAAATCAGGTTTGAACTGCAAAGTAGTGCGACGTACAATTGTTGTACAATGTGCCTAATAATAGTGTACTGTGTGCAATAATTGTGTAATGCACAATATGCGAAATACGAGCGAAATAGTTGAAAATTGCGCAATATTGCACAGATTGTGCTATAGGGTGTACCGAAAAAAAAAGAATTTTGGAATTTCGATTTGTAATAGTCGCCAAAACTTGCCTTTTACTATCCTGAAAGGAAAGTTTATTTAAGGTTTTGCTATAGTTCAACGTTTTCAGCCTTCTACCGCCCCTCAAATATTATGTTATTTTGAAATCTCAAGTTTACAATGAAAATTTTTTTGAAATGCAACATTTATTGTTTTTCTGTCACTAGTAGGCTCGGAGTAGATTTTAAAGATCACTAACAACCGTTTTTTCATCTCTAGTTAAATTTAGCTACCTACTAGATGGCCATTGCATTATAGTTTCAAAGACAATTAACTTATCAATCAAGTTGCTGGTGCATGCATGACAGAACTTATGTATGACAGGACTGGTTGACGTCTAAAGTTCAAACGTTAAATTTTTGTGCGTTTTTTAGTCTTCGAAGGCCCACCAAATATAGGCCACTCGAGACTATTTCTAGTGCAAATTGCCTTTGAAATATTCTTATTAACTCGAAAGGGAAGCAAAAAAATTCGAATAAAAAACGCACGAAAATATAACGTCTGAACTTTAGACGTCAACCAGTACTGTCATAAGTTCTGTCATGCATGCACCAGCAACTTGATTGATTATAGTTAATTGTCGTTGAAACTATATGGCAGTAGGTAGCTAAATTTAACTAGAGATGAAAAAAAACGGCCTTTAGTGGTCTTTAAAATCTACTCCGAGCCTACTAGTGATAGAAAAACAATAAATATTGAATTTAAAAAAATTATTCGTTGTAGATTTGGAATTTCAAAATAACCAATATTTGAGGGGCGGTAGAGGGCTAAACATGTTGAACTATAGCAAAACCTTAAATAAACTTTCTTCTTAGGATAGTAAAAAGTAAGTTTTGGCGACTATTACAAAACGAAATTCCAAAATAATTTTTTTTCGATACACCCTATTGTGCAATGTGGTACACCAAATCGTCTAATGAATGCCCCTTGGATATAAATATGGTGGGATAGTTCCACTTTCGACATAGTACAATTAGTGACAAAGCCTTTTCTGAATTTTCTCAACAGAATGTATGGTGATTGACATGATATGATGATACTTAGACCTAATCTGATCAATGATCATCAAACAACAAAACCAGACAATGTACACTTTTAAATCATTTAGTATTTGTTTTTCACAAAACCCAGCATTTTCATGCGAGGGACAAGGAGGGAAGATGAAAATAAATGACGTCGTGTGTTGCTTTAGATGGTGCCGGGGGGGACGGCGGCCAGTTGCGGCAAGCTGAGAGTGGGTGACAGGATCCTCAAGGTCAACGGGACTGACGTCACGCAGGCCACGCACCAGGAGGCCGTCATGGAGCTGCTGAGGCCTGTGGAGAAGATCACGTTGACTGTGCGACACGATCCGCTGCCCGAGGGATATCAGGTAGGCTGTGGGTGTTTTGATGACGTCACGTGACGTCGTTTCCTTGCGTAATATTGTTTCGTTTCGTTTCAAGCAACTCATGATTTCGTACGTGGAGCCGCAGGTGAGCTGTGATGGCTTTTGCCGGAGGTCCCCTATGTATACCGGTTTTCCCCGCGCTCCCCTGTGATAGGGGTGAAAATGTTTTTTCTAATTTTCAGGCAATTGTGACAGAAACGATAAGTGCGGTATATCGAGCGATCCAAAATAAACTTGTCCGTGATTGTTTGTTTTTTTTTTTGACGTGTCAGTTTCAAAGTTTCAAAGCCCACTGAGGATAAGGAGATTTTGGATAGCTTGATATTTGGGCTCCAAAATGGGGGAATGTGGAACTATAAAAAAGCGTGTAAATTCAATGGCTCAAAGTGTGAATTATTTTTGTTAATATGGGAGGGCGGAAGCAAATGGATTTTAATTGATTAGTAGGAGAGAGTGGCGCCGATTTGTCCCCTGCTCCCCTATGATTAGGAGAAAAATTGTTGCTTTTTTTGTTAATATGGGACCAAGGGAAAGATGGACGCGTCAGTAAGGGGGTGCATTATTCAAAAGTCGAAACTAAATAATTTGTTACTAGAGGAAGGACGTTTTTTGTTTATATGCGATAGTGGAAGAAAATTAACCTTTAATTGATTAGTAGGGGAGGTTGGGATCGTTTTTTCCTGCTTCCCTAATGGTAGGGATGAAAGATCTTGCTTTTTTCTCTTAATACGGAAGCAAGGGAAAGATGGACGAGCTAGTAAGGGGGTGCATTACTCAAAACTGGATAGTTTATTACTAGGGGAGGTTGGTACAAAGTGACACTCACATTCTTTTGTTCATATGGGAAAGTGGAAGAAAATGAACTTTTAATTGACTAGTAGGGGAGGTTGGAACCGTTTCTTCCTGATTCCCTAATGGTAAGGAGGGAAGATCTTGATTTCTTTGTTACTATGGGAGTAAGGGAAACATGGACGCACTGTAAGAGGATACGTTATTATTCAAAACTTGATAATTTGTTACTGAAATTGGTACAAGGTGACACTCACGTTCTTTGGTTTATATGGGAGAGTGGAAGCAAATTGACCTTTAACTGATTAGTAGGGAGGTTAAGTCCGTTTTTTCCTTGCTTCCCTAATGGAAAGATCTCGCCTTGTTTGTTAATATGGGAGCAATGGAAAGATGGACGAGCTAGTAAGGGGATGGATTATTCAAAACGAGATAGTTTGTTGTTAGGGGAGGCTGGTTCAATGTGGCACTCACGTTCATTTGTTTATACGGAACAATAGAAAAAACTAACGTTTTATTAATTAGTATGAGAGGTTGCAACCGGTTTTTTCCTGCTCCTCTGAGATGAAGATTAAAAATTTTTCTTTTTTTGTTAATATGGGAGCAAGGGAAAGATGGACGCACTAGTAAGAAGATGCATTATTTTAAAAGTAAATAATTTGTTACTAGGAGAGGCTTTTACAAAGTAACACTCATGGTAGAGTGGAAGAAAACGAACCCGGTTTTTCCCTGCGCTCCTATGATGAGCAAAAATCTTGCTGTCTTTGTTAATATGGGAGTAAGGGAAAGATGGGTGCGCTAGTAAGGGTATGCATTATTCAGAACTAGATAGTTTGTTGCTAGGGGAGGCTGGTTCAATGTGGTACTCGCGTTCATTTGTTTATATGGGAGAGTAGAAGAAAATGAACGTAGTGTGGCAGTTTGGGGCCGGTTTTTTCCTGCTTCTATCCTCTATGAGATAAAGAAAAAATTTTCCTTTTTTTGTTAAGGTTTAAGTATAGAGCATATTTAATGTGATTCTGACTCAGGAGATGGCTCCACACTCACAGAATTAGTTGTATTGTGGGTTGCGGGGCCGATTGCGTAGTTGCATTAAAAACCCGTCCTACGTATCGAGGATACCAAATCCCCGAAGTGTCGCTATTCGCCGCTAGGTGCTTTGCGCAGGGTAAGGTTACCGGCAGAGCACCTGCGTAAGGTTGAACTTGCCCTGTTGCCACTATGTTACTTTGATAATATACAACATAGGTACATTCAAGAATCAGACCATGGAATCAGATTTGTGTATCCATGACGTTAATAGTATTTACTGCATTACATTTAAGACTGTGATATGACTGATAACTGATAGGGGTTTGGTAAAGATTTTACATAACCAGTCAGGAATTAATCTATAATAGACAATTAGACAAGGCTATTTTTGAGACTCCACCAAAATAATTAAGATTCTCTTTAATTAAAAATTGCAAATTAAGATTTGTAATTTTATGCTGTAGTGTATTTATGCAGAAGTTAGTTTTTTGTTTTACATTATATTATTTTATTGTAAAAATAGTTACCGAATATTTGCGTAAATAACAAATTAATTATATTTTTGCCTACCGATCATGTATACATCTGCGCCAAAAAAATTGGGATACGTTCACACTATAAATTATAATAAAAAAGTGGCAGTCTCGAAGACGGTAGAAACTTCTACTTTTTCACAGAATTTGTAAATGAAGCATTTAACCAAGGTCCGCGTGCGGGCGGTTGTCGGTGGCTGTTGCGCCCGGCGCTCATTTATTAAAATCTAAAATACAAATGTTTTTCACCCCTAAAATGACATTCTTCGAAAAAATGGCCCTAAGGTTTTCGATCCGACAATGCAACAGCTATCGAATTCGATAAAGATATTATGCCCTTTTGCTAAGAAAAATTCAAAAAGGGGTGTTTTTGTCCCTAACCGGAAATTTTCTAAAAAATTGCAGGTGATCACAGACAGACACACAGACGTTTTTCACAGTTATTAACTTCTACGCTTCGCGAAGCAGTTACTGGAATCGATCGGAAAAATCGAATTTCCAAAAATATCAAATATTTACGTTTTAGGGTCATGGGAACCCAAAAAAGCGGTTTTTGAAAAAATGTCTGTGTGTCTGTCTGTCTGTGTGTCTGTGATCACGCTACAGCTCAAACTATTGAACGTATCGAGATGAAATTTGGCATACATATTCAGTGGGAGATTTGTAGGTGCTGATTAGAATTTGGGCCACATCGGTCCACGGAAAGTGCCTTCTTGGCACATCAACTTTAAAAATTTAAATGCAAACCCCCATTTTTCGCGTTACCATATGAATGCCCTTCGAATTGTGCTTATAAAAATGTATTCACACTTGTGCCCTTTTGACCAAAAAATGGTGCCGTGAAAAAAAACCTATGTATAACTGTATATTTTTATGACCGGATTTGATAGCTGATTTTTTTTTAAGCCAAAAACCTTAGTGCCATTTTTTAGAAAAATGTCATTTTAGTGGCAAATGGGCCACTGTTTCAATTTATTTTACAAAAAAAAATATTGTTACTATCGGATTCGACAGCTGTTATATTATCATTATCGAATTCGAAAGCTGTTGCAATGCCATTTTTTCGAAAAATGTCCATTTTAGGAGTGAAAAACATTTGTATTTTAGATTTTAGTAAATGTGCATCAGCCATCCAACCGCTCCGCACGACCGACCTTGGTTAAATAAAGTTATACTCTGCCATTGTCATCAGATTTATTCCGTTTTATAACCGAAGGATTAATCGTAAAAGTGCTAACTTTGGCTGTGGATTATTCCAAATAAAAAATTCTTGGGTCATTTGCTGCTAAAATCCTCGGACCGCTTTAGCGGTCCATCAGGCATGTAAAAGTCTTGGTCAAAATATAGTAGGATCTGACTTAAGCCATAAATAATTTCAACAATGAACGGATGACAAGACTCGTCAAGGGTTAAAATTTATTGTGGGTCTCAGGTAAAAGATAACGCGTGCCATTCTATCCATCTCGTAATTATTCGTTTTAAGCACGTTTAGGTAAACAAAACCGGCTGCAAGGAAATGGATTGCATTCTAACATCTTTGAATGGTTATTTTAAGGGCGAATATTGCTTGATCCTGTTTTAAACGCAAATAAGATTTTCAGGGAGATATTTTATTGTCAATACAAAATAATAAGCGGAACTCAATGGGGCTATAGGGATACTCAATTTAATATACAAATGTACCTAGGACCTAAAGTTTATATATGTATACATAATTAAAATTGTGAAATTATAAAAATTCACTAAGTATTTAAAAAATCGTCTTCATCACTGTCATCCTCATCACTTTCGTCATTAACATTAATGATCAATTCTGGAACTTCAATGTTCAAACTGTAGCTTTTTTCTACATCCTTCACATGCTTTACGCATGCTGCCCATAAAGTCCCATCAATTTTCCCTGTTGCACTTCGCACAGCCCTTATGACTGAGTCACTTAAATTTGGAGTAATATTAGATTTTCTCACGTGATGCTTAAGCTGACTCCACACCATTTCGATGGGATTTAGCACACAATAATATGGCGGCAGACGTAGCACTAATTTCCCTTGTCGTCTTGCCATTTCATCGACCACAAATGATTTTGTTCGATCAGGACAACTGCTTTCAATTATCTCGAACAGTTCTGCTCTTGTTGCCTTTTCTGGCACTTCAATTTTCTGCCTTTGAAGATAGGCTATCATGTCACCCTTTTTACTAGATTTTGTTGGTATTTTGTACAACTGTCTGCTGTGATAGCTGGCATTGTCCATTACTATAACTGAATTTTCAGGCAAATTCGGTAGAAGTTGAGTTTCGTACCACTTTTCGAACAACTCTGCATTCATATCGCAATGATAGTCAGCAGACGCACTTGCTATATTCTTGGCCGATATTAGTAGACAATTTGGGACCCATCCGTTTTCGTTTCCAGCGTTTAATATAATTAAACGCTTGCCTCGACATGGCGGAGAATCTAAAAAGCAACGACCTGAGGCATCCACCCACCCTCTTGATATAACATCGTGCGTATCGTACCAAGTTTCGACAATGTACACAATGTTAAGGTTTTCTGCTCTATATTGACGTAGTTTGCTAAGATACTCTGTTCTCCATTTGATCAGCCTTTGTGTCTCCATTACTGCAGCCCTTCTATTTAGTTTCTTATAGGTAAAACCGATTTTCTTCAATAGGCGTCTTAAGCCACGTGTTGAGTGCTCGAAACGAATACATTTTTCAGAAAGTTTCTGCTTCAAACTTTCACTTGTTGGTACTTCCCTATTTTCATACATTTGGTAAATAATATCTTTAACTGCATCGAGTTCGTTCGGTGAGTAGGTATTGTAAATGTTCTTCCTTTCTTCTTCTTTCCTCCTTTTTAGATTTTCATTTTCCGTGTTAATTATTTTGTAGACTGTACTGAGTGGCACACCTGTATATTCGGCAGTTTCTTTTCCCGGCGCTTTACACCCTAAATTTAAGAGTTTTTCATGCACTTTTTTCACAATTAATTTGGCGTCCTCGGACAAATGATTGCGATTCTTCTTCTGCGGTTGGTCCGCACTAGGAGGCCCTAAGTACAAAAATACAAAATATTAAACTACTGTTTATGGGAAGGCAACAATATTGATTTTACCTGCTTCTTCTCCCTGATGTTCATCATCAGAAATTTGTTCAACATCAATGATTTCTTCATCGTGTTCTTGATGATCGTTAATATATGGGCGCCACATTTTTTAGTCAAATTATGGAATGAGAATCACTGACACAAAATACAAAATCGAAACTACACAAGCTGTTGACAGTGAGGATGTCAAGAAACATTTAACTTCAAACTTTGTCTTTTCTTATTTCTACATGTTTGTTTAGGGTTAATATTTTTCCAGGAATAGAGATCATTAGATACTGATGGGATTGTAGATTTTCGAAGAGCCAATAAGCCTCGCAATAAGCCCTTCCTCATTAAGGTTAGTTTGTGGAATTTAGTTTTAAATTTGCAAAGTAGACAAGGGAAATGATAAAGGGGTAGGTTTTTATCACGCTTAAACAGAGTTTGATTCATTCAAATTCAAATGATTAAGTACCTAGTAAGTACATTTAACGAATATCAAACTAATTTTTCATACAAGTCGATAAAAATTATAAAACTGTATCATATTGAATAGGTATGGATCCATGATTTTATTTAATTAATGAATGTTTCTCTGAATTCTTCTCTGTGCGTTTAAAAACAGGATTAAGCAATATTCGCCCTTAAAATAACCATTCAAAGATGTTAGAATGCAATCCATTTCCTTGCAGCCGGTTTTGTTTACCTAAACGTGCTTAAAACGAATAATTACGAGATGGATAGAATGGCACGCGTTATCTTTTACCTGAGACCCACAATAAATTTTAACCCTTGACGAGTCTTGTCATCCGTTCATTGTTGAAATTATTTATGGCTTAAGTCAGATCCTACTATATTTTGACCAAGACTATAACAGGTAGCGAAGGGTGGGTTTATAGGGCAGGTAACTTAGCCATTTACCTGGGTCGAGGTCATTAGCTGGGGTTTTTCCAACCGTCTGTTAACCAGGAAATAGGTATCTTTAAAGTTTTCTAAAAATGTTGGCATGAATATCGATTTTTATTCCCTTGTGCATACCTACGGCGTGTACCCGCGGATACGCTGGACTACAGCACTGTAATTGTCTCACAAAGTTGTCTTAAATTTTATGCCCTTTCGGCGGCTTTCGAAAAACGCAAAAAAACAATAAAGACCTACATCACTTTTTTTAACTTCTTTATTTAGGTACTTATTTTTGCGTCTTTGACAAATTATACCAGTTGTTTCATCGGACCATCACCACAGGCAACTAACATAGAAGATTTAATTTTTTTTCCTGTTCCTGAGAATTTATTTACTTCAAAAGTTTTAGGGAGTGTGGAGGGTAATATGGACAAGCCTGTACCTTTTGTTGTATTTTGTTTATTTTGCAATTTCTATAGTTACAACTGCCACGAATATCTTGATATTATTGAATAAATTTTAGAGCGCGTCATGAGAGAGAAAATTGTAATAAACAGTACAGCAGTACTCTATATGTGGGTATATTAATGTTTTAATTAATTTGAGTTTAGTACTCGTGTAGATTGTACCCGAAAAATCTCCAGTCTCCATTTAAAAATCAATTTTCCAAGAATATTTGTTAGGTAAGTACCTAAGAGGAGCTGATCAACAAAAAACTGAGCATTGAAATCACGGTAAAATTACGCGTAAAACAATAATTCCAACTTTATTAAATAATGATAAATAAGCATTGCATTAGGAACTAATGGAATGTGCACTTGATCGTTGACAAGCAAACATGGCAACGCTGCAACCGGCTTCTTCCAGTGTAGTGTAGTGAGCTTGAGGTGGCCAAATTTTAGCTATTGGGCGATAGAGAGTGCATCCCTCGGTGCATCCCTAGTTCGCTAAAAGTAGGCAGAAGCAGCACTGTGCAGACAATGAATTGCACGCATTGAAATTGAAATTCTAGTTCGGTAAATTGTTAATATTTCAGCGACATTATAAGCAAACGCCGGTTTTTCTTCACAGAAAGCAACACAGGCCCTATTAGAATAATTATAATAGTTAGATCTAACTATTTTATAAATTTATCGTACATAATTTGGCATTTTAATTTTTCATTATTTTTTATTAAAAAAACTGGAAATTCAAATAAATTAAAAAAAATGTGGAGATAGCCTCGCAGTTCCAGCAATTTCAGAAAAAATTTTTAACGAAATCTGGTATATAGTTTTCGAGAAAAAAAAATAAATCCCGTTAAATGCACCCTTTTTTCAACTTTTTATTTTTTTTTTCAAAAACTGTATACCAGAATTGTTTCATATTTCGACACAATGAATTTGATACTGAAACGAACGCCTGGTATTTTTTTTATGAAGTTTGAATTCAGAATTTTTTTTTTCTACTGTATACTTGAACCTTAATATGGGAGCAAGGGAAAGATCGACGCACCAGTAAGGGGATGCATTATTTTAAAACTAAATAGTTTGTTACTATGGGAGGCTGGTACAAACTGACATTCTGGCATTTTTGGCTTAAATGGGAGAGTGAAAGAAAATTAATCTGTAATTGGTCAATGGAGGAGGGTGGAACCGGTTTTCCCTTGCTCTCCTTTGACAAGAGGGAATATATTGCTTTCTTTTTTAATAAATGGACTATACTAGCAAGCGAATGCATTAGTCAAAATAGTGGTTTTTTGTTTATATGGGAGAGTGGAAGAAAATGAACCTGTAATTGATTAAAGGAAGGGCGAGACCCGTTTTTCCATTGCTCCCCTGTGGTAAAAAGGAAAGATGTTGCGTCCTTTGTTAGTATAGGAGCAAGGCAAGCATGAACGCGCTACTAAGAGGATGCATTACTCAAAACTGAATAATTTGTTACTAGGGGAGGCTGGTACAAAGTGACGTCCTCGCGTTTTTCGTTTATATGGGAGACTGGAAGAGAATTAACCTTTAATTGATCCCTTGCTCTCCTATGAAAAGAAGGAAAATATTGCTTTCTTTGTTAATAGATGGACTTACCAGCAAGAGAATGTATTATTCACAATAGTGTTTTTTGTTTATATGGGAGAGTAGGAGAAAATAAACCCGTAATTGATTAGTAAGGGAGGGTGGGACCGGTTTTTCCACTGCTCCCCTATGATAAAGAGGAAAGATCTTGCGTTCTTTGTTAATATAGGAGCAAGGGAAAGATGGACGCACTACTAAGGGGTGCATTATTCAAAACTGAATAATTTGTTGCTAGGGGAGACTGGTACAAAGTGACGTTCTCGCGTTTTTTGTTTAAATGGGAGAGCGGAGGAAAATTAACCTGGAATGGATTAGTAAGGGAGGGTGGGAGTCGTTTTTCCATTGCTCACCTATGATAAAGAGGAAATATCTTGCTTTCTTTCTTAATATAGTAGCAAGAGAAAGGGGATGCATTATTCAAAGCGGGTACAAAGTGACGCTCGTTTTTTTTTTGTTATACAGGTGTCCCAGAATTCGTGGGCAAGCTCTCGAATTCGAGTAAATCTCGCCAAAATAAGGCGATGAGTTCATATCAATTTTTTTCCTCCGCGGCCTCCCTGTGGAGATATTCGCCCTTGAAGATGAGTCTTAAAATTCGTTTTTTTCCAATAACTTTTTTATTATTCAAAATTATTTCACTATTTTCGGAACTCCTAAGCCTTTTTCGACGCTCTTGCCAATGGTAAAATCGAATTCAATGTAACTTTTAAGGGGGCTCAGCTGAGGAGCCCCCTGGGCGCTCTAAGCCCCGTAAAAAAATTCTGAGAGCGTTTCTTCAATTTTTGAGCCGATTTTTTAATATGGTGGACATTTCTACATAAAAAAGGTATACTTGTCTGATGTCCATAAAATGAGCCGTTTTCCAGCAAAATCAGTTTCAATGTATTCAACCTTAAGAACCTACGTAGGTGCAATATTCCAGGGAGGCCGCCGAGGAAAAAATTTTATATGAACTTGTCGCCTTATTTTGTCGAGATTTACTCGAATTCGAGAGCTTCCCCAAGAATTCTGGTACAACTTGATTATCAGGGGAGAGTGGACCGAAATTGACTCTTACTTATCCCCGGCAGGAGCTGATAATCGAGAAGGGCGCCGACGAGAAGCTCGGCATGCACATAAAGGGCGGCCTCCAGGGCCAACGCGGCAACCCCCTCGACAAATCCGACGAGGGCGTCTTTATATCAAAGATCAACTCGAACGGCGCGGCGCGTCGCGACGCCCGCCTCAAGGCCGGCATGCGTCTCATCGAGGTCAACGGCCGATCCCTCCTCGGCGCCACCCACCAGGAGGCGGTGAACGCGCTCCGCTCCTGCGGTGACGTCATCCACCTCATCGTCTGCAAGGGCTACGACAGACTGGACGTGGAGCGCGCCATCGCCGAGGGACGTCTCACGCGCCAGAGTTCCGTCAGCAGTAGGTCGCAGAGCGTCAGCTCTCTCGACGTCCCCGACGAAGACCTCCAGCAGGAGCAGCACATGAAGTCCGAACTCGTCCAGTTCGAGAGGGAGGAAGCCGAGAAACGGCTGAAGATCCCCTCCGAGGAGGACCTCCACCTGGTGGAGGTGAAGGCGTCGTCTCCTGCGGACAAGGTGCTGGACGTGGTGAGGGCCGTGGAGACGTTGGCCAACGTCCCCGTGGAGAATTCCGTGCCCCCCAAGTCACCTGGGGGACCCAACTCCGAACTCAAAACCACCACCATCGTGATGAGCAAACACACTTTGGCCGCACAACCCACAACCGTAAGTACGAAATTATAAAAAAAAACCTGTATATAGTCTGCGCATGCGTGGATGTCAACCCCAAAGTTGGCTTTTAAATGTCCGCTTTTGTCAGTGTATGTGTGTGGTAAGAAGTTGGCGCTTAACTGTTGGATAATGAAACGTTTTCCGCACGAGTTTAACAATTCGACCCTGTTAGGTCTCATCGGTGCTACATAGCCACTATCAGTACTTAAGCAGGAACTTCAGTACTTAAGCCTATACTTAAAACTCCAAAGCACTGCTTTTACAAACTTAAAACTTAAGTCCATTTTGAGGACCTTAAGAATTTAACTTGGATTATTATTATTACTGTTTACTAGAACTATGGTCTGTCCGGGATCCACACGACCATGGAAATTGGGTGAATCTTGGTCGTGTGGATCCCGGACAGAGTATAGTGTCATTTTTATTACGAATTATATTTCCTTTGTTGACATTACTGCTTAGTTGCGTATATCTATGATGTTTAAATATACTTTTCTCCTTGAGTTTGACGGTTGACTAAGCAATGTTCACTATACTTAAGCATAACATGCTTAAGATTACTTAATTCTGCATACGTCATTCTAGTTGTCAAAGGAGTGTATGGGATAAGCCACTATTTTGGGCCAAATGTCAGGTTAAATGAAATATTGGCCGGTATGAATAAACGGTAATAAAGCTTTTGCTTATAGTCCTATCGTTCTCTAGTGCACGAGCAACGTGTACTTGAATCCTTTATTATTGCAAGTATAAGCATCTTATAACACTGTATTCACACCAGCCATTATATCTCTTTACACCGGCAAAGTCATATTTACAAAAAAAAGAATGAAAATAGGGTACAATGAAGAAGAAAACCCATAGAGGGTATTTTTTCTTTGAATTTGACGGTTTACTTAAGCTATATTGACTATACTTAAGCACAACATGCTTAAGATTACTTAATTCTGCATACGTCATTCAGGTTGTCAAATTTGACGTTTGGGGATTTTAAGAGAACACGATTGTGTCATTGCATTAGTACTTAAGTTATTTTTACTATAAATTACGTTTTCTTTGTGGACGTTACTTAAGCTCCATATTCCAGTCATGCAAGCTTAATGAAGCTTCAGTTGTACCCACCGTAAGTTTCCCAGTTGGAAGCCATTTTTGCACCTTTTTTTGCTTAAAAATACTTAAAATAATAAATTCTTGTATTTGCATTAATCTTAATCAATTTAAGCTACTTCGTATTTAAGTCACAACGTAAGTTAGCTTAAAGATACTTTACTCTTTGAGTTTGACGGTTTACTTAAGCAGTATTCAATTTTTAAAAGAACTCTGTTGCAATCGAAGAAGTGGCTTGTTATGTCGTTGCATTAGTACTTAAGCCATTTCTCTACGTTACTTAAGTTCCATATTCCAATGACGATTACTTTTGCTTAACTGAAGTAAATACTTAAACCCCGTGAAGTTCAATTCGGACTCTACTGTTAAAAACTGCAATAACTTAAGTCATGCAAGCTTAAGGAGGTTTAAGTTACCCAGTTCGAAGCCATTTTTGCACTTTTTTCTGCTTAATACTTAAGGTCTAAAATTCTTGTATTTGCATTAATCTCAATCAGTTTCAGCTACTTTCGTACTTAGCTTAAATATAATTTTTTCTTTGAATTTGACTGTTTACTTAAGCAATATTGACTATACTTAAGCTTAAGATTACTTAATTCTGCATACGTCATTCAAGTTGTCAAATTTGACGTTTGGAAATCTTTAAGAGAACACGATTGCAAGTGTTTTGTTGTGTCATTGCATTAGTACTTAAGACATTTCTACTATGAATTACATTTTCTTTGTGGACGTCACTTAAGTTCCCAATTCCAGTGACGATTATTTTTGCTTAACTGAAGTAAATACTTAAGTCCCTTAAAATTCAATTCGGACTCTCCTGTTAAAGACTGGAATAACTTAAGTCGTGCAAGCTTAATGAGGCTTAAGTTGTAAGTACTTACCCTAAGTTACCCAGTTCGAAGCTACGTTTGCACTTTTTTTTTACTTAAAAATACTTAAAATTATAAATTCTTGTATTTGCGTTAATCTCAATCAATTTAAGCTACCGTCGTACTTAAGTCGCAACGTAAGTTAGCTTAAGTATACTTTTCTCTTTGAGCTTGACGGTTTACTTAAGCAATATTGATTATTCTTAAGCACAACATGCATAAGATTACTTAATTCTGCATACGTCGTTCAAGTTGTCAAATTTGACGTTTGGGGATTTTAAACGAACACGGTTGCAATGGAGCAAGTATTTTGTTGTGTCATTGCCTTAGTACTTAAGATATTTTTACTATGAATTACATTTCCTTTCTGGACGTTACTTAAGTTCCATATTCCAGTGACGCCTATTTTTGCTTAACTGAAGTAGATACTTAAGTCCCTTAAATTCAACTTAAGTGGTGCAAGCTTAAAGAGGCTTAAGTTGTACCGACCCTCAGTTACCCAGTTCGAAGCCATTTTTGCATTTTTTTCTGCTTAAAAATACTTAAATTAATAAATTCTTGAATTTGCATTAATCACGATCAATTTAAGCTACCTTCGTACTTAAGGCGCATCGTAAGTTAGCTTAAATATACTTTTCTCTTCGAGTTTGACGGATTACTTAAGCAATATTGACTTAAACACAACATGCTTAAAATTACTTAATTCTGCATACGTCATTCACGTTGTCAAATTTGACGTTTGGAAATTTTTAAGAGAACACTGTTGCAATCGAACAAGTGTCACAAAACACAAGACACTGTGTCATTGCATTAGTACTTAAGTCATTTCTACTATGGATTAGATTTCTTTGTAGACGTTACTTAAGTTCCATATTCCAGCGACGATTATGTTTGCTTAACTGCTTAACTGAAGTAGGTACTTAAGTCCCTTAAAATTCAATTCGGACTCTACTGTTAAAAACTGTTACCAACTATTCAAGCTTAAAGAGCCTTAAATCATACGTACTTAAGTTATAAAGTTCTAAGCCATTTTTGCACTTTATTTTATGCTTAGAAATATTTAAAATCATAAATTCTTGTATTTGTATTTGCATCAAATCTTAACGGAAGTTATTGTAAATTTAAATATACTTTTCTCTTTTGAGGGTTGACTTAAGCATTATTGACTGCATACGGCATCCAAGCTGTCAAATGTGACGTGTTTAAGGGATTTTAAGAGAACACAGTTGCATGTCAATCAACAACTAACAGAATGACATAACGTAAACCGAAGCATCCCCACCCCCCCCCGAAGCATGAATTTTTCAATGGAGCATGCAGCATGCACGTAATTCAAAGTTCTAAGGGTGCATTTTTTGATTTTTACAGAAAAAACCAGGTGGCGCTCCATAACAGAAACTCGCATCAGAAATGTTAATGTAAATCCGAGCAAAAATAACACAAATTTTTATTTATACTATCTCGATGTTTTTATGTTTTTACCAAAAGAGAAAACTGACCGTTGACGTTTTTTCCTATATTATGTGTATTGTAAAAGAAGGAAACCATATTTTATGTAACTGTACAGCTTAGCATCCACCACAGTAACTGGCGTTTTGTGTAGAAGGTGCGGTTTTTATTATAATTTAATAAAAAAGTGGTGCTCATGAATATAATAATAATAATAATAATGTTAAAAAAGCGATATATATATTCGAATCTAACAATAACACTTTAATGTGTGTTCAGTGGCTTATTTTTATTTGGAATTGTTGAGAGATATCGTCATATCATTTTCCTTGTGCCGGGTGATCAATAAAAAACCGAGGTTTGTTATTGATCGCGCGGTGTGTAAAACTTTCGCCTGTTTCTCTGCAATATAGTTATTCCCCTGATTGACATTTGTTATCAGTGCACTTGGCGCGCAGGCTGTGCCAGTTTACCATAATTATGTACTTTTTGTGAGCAGAGCATACAGGGTTGTTCGTAAATGATGAAATATTTGTGCAAGCAACGTCACGCTGTGTATTTGAGTTTTAATTGAGAGAAAATATTCTAATTGTCGGAATTTTTGAAATATGTCAACTTGAACTGTCATATATTCTATCTGTCAAATATCAAAATTGTCGGATACTCTCGACTACTGGCTCTATCGATATACAGAGTGTCCAGTTAAAGTCTTCAGACATTCCCCCCACAGTATTCGGATTTCTTCCTTCTCCCCCCCCCCCCCCCCCCATCCCGCTTTACGTTTCGATTTCCATGTTGTGTTGTTGTTGATCGTCCGACCAGTTTAGCCGTATAAATTTTATATTGTTGTTGTTAAATAACACACACACACATCATGTCTATATTTATTTATGTCAAGCTATTGAAAGCGATTCATGTGATTTTTTCAATGGCAAATATATTTTTGGTATAACGTTTTGGTTTGATTTCGGAAGGAGCACGCGTCGACTTTGCCCAAAACTAGTAAGGTCAGTGTGGATCCGGTTACGGGCACGTTGCCCGCTTACCGAAGGTCGCACCAGTTCACGCCGGTAAACACGCCGGTTGAAAGTCGAAACAGTTCATTGGAGAATCTGGTGATACCGCCGCCCCCGGACTACGTCGAGGAGGAGGAGGAGGCGCCGCCGCCCCTTCCCGCCAGTCCCATGCCCAAGGGGGAGGTTTTGAAGAAGGCCGAGTCGCAGTATTTGAGCTTTTTTGTGACCGACCCTGTATATAGGCCTGAGGTGGTGGAGAGGCCGCAGTCGTGGGTGGCTGGCAATAAACAAGTCAGGTTTTCAAATGAGGGGCAACAGGTAAACTTGATTCAGGTAAATTTGAAACTACCATCAGAAGTGGGATAGCTGCGCAAATAAAGGTTTATAAGTTTTTCATGTAAAATTTCTCGTAGAAAATCTTAGCACACACATTACACTCAAGAGCGGATTTTTAATTACCAGAAAAAAATGTATGGAAAAATTTTTAGTTGGCACAAAATTGCTAAAATGATTCTCTAGTAAAAAGCTACTAAATTGTAGATGTTATTCCATCTCGGCCTTGTTCGGCAAAGATCGTTCTGCCGCGATTAGGTTCGTTGAAAGGCCACGTTCGTCAAAGTTCGATCAAATCCGCTTCGGCAACATTCGATTTGGTATTCTTCAGTCGAAAAACTACTAAATGGAGATTTTCCTTCTCGGCTATGTTCGGCAGAGATCGGTCTGCCTCGATTAGGTTCGAATCGTGTAAATTCGACGAAATCCGCTTCGGCAACAATCGATTTGGTATTTTTACACCTTCGGTACGTTTCGTTTAAATTCGGATATTGTGCATCGGCGTTTATTCCATGAATCGTGTTTCGGCTTTGTTCGGTTGAGATCGTCACTTGTTCAGTCGAAAAACTACTAAATTGAAGAGATTTCTCCGTCTCGGCTATGTTCGGGAGAGATCGGTCAGTCTCGATTAGGTTCGTTAAAATACGATCTTTGTTTAATGTTGGAATTGTGGAAATTCGGCCAAATTGGCTTCGGCAACGTTCGATTTGCCATTTTTACACCTTCGGTACGTTTCGTTTAAATTCGGATTTCGTCCATCGGCGTTTATTCTGTGAATCGTGTTTCAGTTTTATTCGATTGAGATCGTTACTTATTAGTCGAAAAACTACTCAATTAAAGAGATTACTCCATCTCGGCTATATTCGGCAAGGATCGCTCAGTCTCGATTAGGTTCGTTGAAAGGCGACCTTCGTTGTTCAAATCGTGGAAATTCGGCCAAATCGACTTCGGTAACATTCGATTTGGTATTTTTACACCTTCGGCACGTTTCGTCTAAATTCGGATTTTGGCCATCAACGTTTATTCTGTGAATTGCGTTTCGGTTTTGTTCGGTTGAGATCGTCACTTTATCATAATCAGTTTTTACTCCATCTCGGCTATGTTCGGAAAAGATCCGTCTGTCTTGATTAGGTTGGTTTATAGTGATTTAAAGGTCGACTTTCGTCAAAGTTCGGCAACGTTCGATTTGGCATTTTTACACCTTCGGTACGTTTCATTTAAATTCTCGTTTTGTCCATCGACGTGTTTATTCTCTGAATTGTGTTTTGGTTTTATTCGGTTGAGATCGTCACTTTATCAGTCGAAAAAACTTCTAAATTGAACCTCGGCTATCTTCGGCAAAGATCGGTCTGTCTTGATTAGGTTCGTTTAAAGTTAGGGAAACGGTTTCGTCTCTTTCGGGCAAGCTCGTCATAATTCGGAGACCAACTTCATCCCATGGACAGATTTTATTAATGTATTTCTTAGTTCCTGTTATTAAAAATAAGTGCTCGGATTGCTTTCGATAAAAGTCGGTGTGTTTCGTTAAAGTTCGCTGCGTTTCGCCTAAATTCGATTTTCTCTTAAATTGTCTAATCTACTTAAGCTAGAGAACTCGTAATTCGGATAAGCTCGCAAGAAGTCGGTATATTTCGTTTCGTTTCGGTTAAATTCGGTTAAATCGTCGAGTTGTCTCGTTAAAGCTCGGGTTTTGACCCGACCTGAATAACATCGACAGTTTTTATAATCGAATGTGGTTCGACGAAGTTCGGATGAAATCGGCTTTCTGTTACTTTCCGTCAGTTAACATTGTCAAAATTCGGATTTACTTCGTTTCTGATTATCCCGGCAGCTCGTATAAGTTCGTTTGTGAAATTATTAATTAAAGAAGATTTGCTTCGTGAAAATTCGGTTTTCTTAGTAAAGCACTGAAATCAAGGTTCGTTATAAACCGACTAAGTTCGTAATCGATCGATAGTTTTCATATTTTTTTCAACAGCCACCGCAGTCCCCCAAAAACACGAAATCTTCGGTGAGCGACAGGAAGAAATTCTTCGAGACGGCCATGGAAGAAAGCCAGAGGACCCCCAAACCAGGTGACTTGATTTCTCTCGCCACTCGGCCAACTTGATTTTTTATTTTTTTTTCAGAAAAAGTGTTCAGCTACCTGAGTACCGACGAGATAGAGAAACTGAAAGCCGAAGAGGAAAAAAAAATCGCCAGTTTATCGGTTGGGGATCTTAACCTTCTGAATCCGAATGATTTTTCCGACAGCGAATCCGTGGAATCCCAACCTACTAGGTAAATTTTTCG
The DNA here is from genome assembly GCA_963924575.1 of Pycnomerus fuliginosus. NCBI lineage: Eukaryota > Metazoa > Arthropoda > Insecta > Coleoptera > Zopheridae > Pycnomerus > Pycnomerus fuliginosus. Next base: position 7,375,764 of record OZ004624.1, on the reverse strand, counting down.
GATCGTATACGTTTTTTTTTGTTCGTCCGGTAAAGAAAAGGCGGCTTTGACGTCATTTCATGACGGAAAATAAACATTTGCAAGCTGTTTATACCTTGCAGACCGTTGCTAAGGCCCTGCCTCCAATTAAATGACATTTCCTAGCTTTCAAACGTCAAAACTAAACGTCAGAGTCAACTACAAATGGCACAAATTCGTATTAAATTTACATGAAAAACGTGTATACCTCTGTTTGAAAGTATGTTTGCAACCCTTAACCATTCTAATTTTGGTTGCGGTCTGCAAACATCTTCTTTCAAATTTTGGTATACAAATAACTATTTTGTAAAAAAAAGTAGGCCTTCTAGCACAATCGGTATAGTGCGCACGGCGAAGGCCGAGAAACGACTGAAGGACAGAATGAGGGAGGAAGGTGCCTATTCCGACGAGGACGAGCCTGCTTTGTCTCCCGCCGAAGAGAGGGCGCTGCGGGCGGAAAAAAGGGCGGCGTGGAGGGCGGCCCGCCTAAAATCCCTCGAACAGGACGCCATCCAGGCCCAGATGGTGATAAAATCGATGACGGACATGGTGGGGGCTGGGGACACGTCCCATCCGACCATCGACGAATCAGAGGTAAGGATTTCAGGGCACGTGACCTCTAAATGTTTGACTAACTCGAACTAACGACTAACGTGGCGCGCCTGCGCAGGGCGATGGTACTAACAGCATTGCATGTGTTCAGCTGAGGCCCTCTAGCGCTGATTTTCCGAAGCTCCAAGTGCGCAGTAAACCAGGAAATACGACTGTTAGGGAGAAGGAGAAAGTGCTAGGGGAGACGATCACGCAACGGACCGAGGAGTACGTTGATGACGTCACGGGGGAGAAACGAGTGCGGACCGTCGAATATGTCGAGAAGCTGATCGAGAGAGAGGTATAATGTGGCAACAATGCAGCATGATTCACTCACACCTGGTTAGTTTAACACTTTTCTTAGTAGATGTCGCTGCTTGTTTTTGTTCTGTGTCTCTATGGATTAACATGCACTAAAGACCCTGTTTCCGTGTGATTGCAGATTTAAAATATCACTAATTTTTGGGTAGAACGGTTCAAAACGCACAAAACTAATTTATTGATGAAACAATTTAACAGAACCTAACCTACCTAAAGAGGTATTGATGTTTCGAATCTGTTTCAGAGTTATAATTGGTGAAAATGTGTTGTAGAGGTAAGTTTAAGCTACAATGTGACAGTTCAAAAAAGTTGGGTTAAGTTGTGTATTAATGCTCTGTCACCCTCCAGGTAGAGACTTTGCAAGAAAAGATAATCTCACTAGAACTAACGAAACCCGAGGGAGCGGATTCCTCAGCGAACGGCAACGTTCATTCCGAACCGGACGAAACGTCGGCGTCCGAACCACCAACTCCCACTACAGACGATGCAAAAACACTAACGGAAGAAAACGCGGCAGCCAACAAAAAGAAAAAACGAAAACGTTCCAAAAAGGGCAAACATTAATAGTTTTTTCTCCTAGTAAAAGTTAAAAAGTTTTAATGACATCACGTTTCTACAGGGTGGATGGGTTTCTCTTTTTTATATTTTACACTTTTATAAATTATTGTTATGTCACTGTATAAAGTATTATTTAATGATTTACGGTATGAATGTGAAGCTGTTAATTTAACACGTATTATTTATTAGATATTTTATATAATATGTATAAACGTACATCAGTTGTATGTTGACTTGGACCACTTTAGATTTATTGTACAACTGTTGAAAATGTTTGTAAGTACTAATATATAGCTTTGGAAAGGACATTTTAATAAAACCGGTTTTAATAATAAATTCTCGTATCGTTTAAATGGACGTCAACTCGCTGAGACGCTGTGGCTTCCCGTATCGTTTAAATGAACGTCAACTGGCTGAGACGGCATGGCTATGCCAACAAGTGTTTGACGTTCGAATTGCTTTTAAATCCTGCATTTATTATAATTACAAGCTTGTAGGGCTCAAAAATAATAGTGCTACCTTTTCACTTCAAAAAATTGCTTGTAATTAGCTATAATTCTTCAAGATTAATAAAAATGAAAGAACCGTTTTGGTGCCATTTTGCGTTTACCTCACTACGTTTCCCACCCTGTCTGTCAATCAAATGTCACTTGTCAGCGGTTGTCATCCCAAATGTCAACGACCCCAATTTTCTAATTTTCCTTCCTAATTTCAGGATTATGGTATCAACCCGCGGCATAAAACTGAAGTTTAGTGAAAATGAAAGAGTTTTATGCTACGAGCCCGACCCCACAAAAGCCAAAGTCCTCTACGACTCCAAAGTAAGATTCTAACCTCAAAACTCCCTGTTTTCTTATTCCCGTAGGTTTTAGACCTAGTCGTTGCCAAAGATCAAAAAGGAAAGAAGTCTGTGGAGTATTTGATACATTTCCAAGGGTGGAACTCCTCATGGGACCGGTACGTCAGTGAAGAGTACGTGTTGAAAGACACCCCCGAAAACAGGCAGCTCCAAAAAGATTTGGCCGAGAAATCACAACTGCAGCTGTAAGGAGTCTTAACTGACAGTTTCGTGTTAAATTTGGGTTTCAGGGGGGCGTATTTGTATAGAAAAGACAGGAGAAAGCATAGTCGGAAAACCAGTGAGAGAACGCAGGGGTCGTCAGATGACGGAAGCTCTGGAAGCCCTACGAGAATGGATACTGATGATGGGCAGGGAGTGACAAGCAGTTCGGATGAGTCTTCGCTCGATGAAGATTTAGTACCTTTGGAGTTGACTGCAGAGCTGAGGGAATTCCTAGAATTGGACTACAATTTGATAAATTTGAAGGATAAGTTGGTGAAATTACCGGCAGAGCCTAGTATAGCGGGTATTTTGGAGAATTATTGGCGACAGTATGCGACCAATCAGATTTGTGATAGCGAGAAGAATGTGAGGCAGCGGCACCCTTTCAGTAATCACACAAAGAGGAAACCGGAAGATATTCAAAGAAAGTAAGTAGAAAATGCTAAATATTTATATTAATGTACTGTTTGATCAACAAAATTTATGATCAAATGGTTTAAAAATACAGAAATCATCAAATGTTGGGAACGGCCACTAGATGGCGTGGCGAGGGGTGAGCGACGGGAAAATTTTGTACACTAGATTTCCCCAAGATTTCTTCGCATTTCCAGGATTTTTTTTTTCGCAAGATTTTGGGTTAACTGTGAGACTGATAACCTATTTCGAGCGGATATTCGAAATTCGAGAATGAACTCATCATGTTAAATTTTAATGGTTACCTTTCAAACTTGTTAACCCTTACAATTTTAAACGGTTAATTAACTTTTAAAATATTTGATTTAAGACGTTTAAAATGGACATAATTCAGTTAACCATCAAGAGTTAAGTTAACCTTTAACCGAAATTTTAAAGGTTCAAAACGGTTGGCCCTATGAAAACCTTAAACCTTCTCTTTTGGATTAACCTTCCAATTGATTCTATTCTGAGCGGATTTTCGAAATTCGAGAGTTAACGTCAGGGCCGGATTAAACAATAGTGAGGCCCGGGGGCTCATCAATATGAAGGGGGCCAGCTGTGGTGCGTATTTCGTACTGTCAGGAGACTCTAAAAAGACTAACTGCCATTAATTTTTCACGTGAAAAACCGAAAATGCCAATTTCAGCAAGAGGTATACACTGGAAGGTTTAAAACCGTTAGCGACCTCAAGTGTGACCCATCTTGCTTCCTCAAATTTGAGGAAGAATCAATTGGCGTAAACTTCGAACTTTAAAACTTCAAAGTTCAATAAAAGCAATAAATCATGGCACGTTTTAATTAAAACCGGATTTTGTATAATAACAGATGCTAGTAAAACCATTGCCACCAGTTTTTCTAAAAAAAAACTTAACACGCCGAAATTCAGTCGAAACTACACATTTTTACATTTTGTAAAAGTTTTTTGCGACCGCAAGTGTGACCCATCTTATTTCCTCAAATTGGAAGGAGAATCGATTGGTGCAAAATTCAAACTTCTAGGAGTCACACACTTCTAGAAAAGTAGGTTTTCTTTCTTTTCAAATTATAAAATAGAGTAAAACTAATAAAAATAGCATTTTGTATTATCAAAGGCTCTAGTGAAACCAATTTCCAGCAATTTTCCTGATAAAAACTTCAAAACGCGAAATTCACTAGAAAGTATAATTTTGTAAAAGTTTTCTGCGACCGCAAGTGTGACCCATCTTATTTCCTCAAATTTGAAGTGGAATCGATTGGTGCAAATTTAAAACTTCTAAGGCTCACACACCTCGCGAAAAGTAGCTTTTCTTCAATTTAAAATTCCAAAATACAATAAAACTAATAAATATCGGCAAGTTTTAATAAAAATTATATTTTATATTATCAAAGAATTGCCAGTAATTTTCCCGATAAAAACTTTAAAACGCGAAATTCACTAGAAAGCGTACATTTTGTAAGTTTTTTGCGACCGCAAGTGTCTTATTTCCTCAAATTTGAAGGAGAATCGATCGGTGCAAATTTGAAACTTCTAGGACTCAGACACTTCGAGAAAAGTAGCTTTTCTTTAATTTAAAGTTCCAAAATAGAACAAAACTAATAAATATTGGCAAGTTTTAATCAAAATTCCATTTTGTATTATTAAAGGCTCTAGTGAAACCAATTATTGCCTGCAATTTTCCTGATATAAACTTTAAAACGCGAAATTCACTAGAAAGCGTACATTTTGTAAAAGTTTTTTGCGACCGCAAGTGTGACCTATCTTATTTCCTCAAATTTGAAGGAGAATCGATCGGTGCAAATTTGAAACTTCTAAGACTCAGACACTTCGAGAAAAGTAGCTTTTCTTTAATTTAAAGTTCCAAAATAGAACAAAACTAATAAATATTGGCAAGTTTTAATCAAAACTGCATTTTGTATTATCAAAGGCTCTAGTGAAACCAATTATTGCCAGCAATTTTCCTGATATAAACTTTAAAACGCGAAATTCACTAGAAAGCGTACATTTTGTAAAAGTTTTTTTTGCGCCCGCAAGTGTGACCTATCTTATTTTCTCAAATTTTAAGGAGAATCGTTTCTTGCAAATTTCAAATTTCTAAGACTCGAAACATTTTGAGAAAAGGCGGTAACGATATAATAGCGAATAATCATAGTACACAACAATAAGTATACTTAGTTGTTTTGATGTTAGGAATATTTTTTGCAATAATTACTGAATTACAAAATTGCAGGGCTCTTACTATTCGGGGAGCCCCCAGAAGTTGAAGGCCCGGAGGCTGCAGCCCCCCTAGCCCCCCTCTTAATCCGGACCTGGTTAACGTTAATTAACTTTTTAAAATGTTTGATTTAAGACGTTTAAAATGGAGAGTTCAGTTAACCATCAATAAGTTAACCTTTAACCGAAATTTTAAAGGTTTGCCCATAACTGGCTCTATAAAAACCTTAAACCTTCACTTTTCGGTTAACTTTCAAACTGATAATCTATTTTGAGCGGATTTTCGAAATTCGAGAATTAGCTCATGTTAAATTTTAATGAATAACTTTCAAACTTGTTAACTTTTAAACAGTTAATCCCCAAAAGTGTTGTACGGTGCAGTCGATTTTCAAATTGATTCAACTTGCTGACTTTTTTACTATCCTAAATAAAATTTACTTAAGTCCAAAAAAAAAATCTTAACTAAAAACCGTTGTTTTAGCTTAAATTTGTGTGGAGAAGTCCTGGACGGTATTCGAACCTACTTCGACTTTACCATAAACGAGTTATTGTTGTACAACCCGGAGAGGGGGCAAATCGAAACTGCGCCGGCTCATTACTCCTTCCCATTGGATGAAAAATTGGACGAATCAAAACTCAAGACTGACAGTTACTTGGATTATCTTAGAGCGTGTAATAACAGCTTGAACGAGGAGGATTCAAATCAAAACGACGATAAGTCGTTGACTCGGAGGAGGACCTTGAGATCGAGCAAGGGTTTGGAGGGCCAGGTAAATGGGAATGCTCAGGAGGTGAAGGCCAGGCCGTCGTCGAGGTAAGATTTTGCAAAAAAGAAAAAGTTTCGAAACGTCGGCAAACTACCCCTTTGCCAGTACTAGTTCAGAAAGCGTCAATTGTATTTCAGAATAGTCACATTAATTCAGTCAATTGTAATTCAGGAAACATAATTTGTAGTTCAGAATGCATTATTAATAAGGGTTTCTAGTATAAGAAGGTCCTTTTCTAATCGTGACGTCGTCTAGCGCCCTACGACGTAATTGGTGCTTGAGCTCAGGTGATACATTTCCTATTGCGTGCTAACTTGCGTGTCTGTAACAATTTATCTCTCTTCAGGCGCCACCCCTGCAAGCGTACTAAGCGCAAAAGCCACGCGCACATCTTCCGTCTTTTTATACTATAAACCCTTATTCAGTTGCTTCGGCATTCTGAACTACAATTGACGTATTTTGAAATTCATTTGACTATCCTGAAATACAGTTGACGCTTTCTGAATTTCAGTTGATTAATTTGCCGAATTCTGAAATTCGATTGACTCTTTCTGAACTACATCTAAAAAATGTGTAGTCAACTTTTCCCTAATCAAATATTTATGTTATTTTCTTAGCAGTTCCGATGGATCTGCGATGAAGGGTTGGAGGCTGTATCCGGACAGTGTTTGTAATCAGCAACCCCCGCCCCCTTGTTTGGTGTATGGGGCTATTCATCTTGCGAGGCTTTTTGTAAAACTTCCAGAGCTTTTGGGGTCTTCCAGTATCGAGGAAAATAAATTGAAGGTCGTTTTGCATCACCTGGACTCATTTGTTGAGTAAGTATTATTGTTTGTTTTAAAAACGGGGCTTCCAGTGCTAACTGATTTTTGTGACGTCACATGAAGGAATATTTTCATGGAAATGTTATTGTTCATTTCAACGCTTTTCATTGGTTCTTTTCCCCTCTGTGACGTCACTCAGCTAGTGTCTGCAGTCCTAGTCCTATTGGTTGGAGGCTAACTGTCTAACTTTCCCTTTAAAGAGGCTATTTTCTGTCTTTTTTTTAGTCTTAGCAAGAGGAACATTCTGAACGTAGCCCTGAAAAGTGTCAGTTTGATAATAATAATCAAAATCAAGAGTGTTAAGGTCATATTCCATGTGCGATTATTATGCAAAAATTTTGTGGTTTTTCACTAAATATTGTCGTATCCTCGACAATTCGCACAAAAAAGTTGCCATATATCACGACCTTTCCGTTTCTGTCCTCTGCGTCTTCACTGTCAAAAAGTGACAGATCGAAATGATTTCTACTGTCACAAAAACGTCACTCTCAGTTTAGCCAACGTAACAGACTATTCCATGGCCAACTTTAATTCGTTTTTTTTATTAGACCTGCCGGTAGGTATAGTACATATAGGGATAGAAAACCAATGAACACATGTTGACGGTAGTACTGATAGTCAAATTCAAATTAGTATTATACCGAGCTTTACAGGACCACCTATACCTAACAAAATAAAATAAAAAAATAAAATTAAAAAACGATCAATAAAAAAGACATTTTGATATTTGCCTCATCACTTTAATTTTTTTGTATAACCGCTTACAGAAAAGTTGTAAGTAACATACTCTGACAACAGTATTGCCAACTTAGAACTTGATGGAGAAAAAACTGGCCAATGATGCTGTCGAATTTTAGCAGTAAACGTTAAAATTAGAGAATAGACGCTAATGACTACGATAAGAATTAATGACTGTCATGATTTAAATGACTTCACTGGAAGTTCTGCTTGCTATAAAAAAAAAACATCCTCGGGGGGTTTTGAAATTGAAAGTCATGTCTTTGATTGTTCCTTTTCCTTCTCTTGCTACATCTAGGCCATGAAAGTTGAGCAGTACGTCGAGACTTCACTGATATGCAGAGTTAAATCCCAGTTCGTAGGAACTGGGTATCAGTAAAGTTTCGACGTGCTGTTCAACTTTCATTGCCTACTTGATATATTCTTATCCCCAATCATTCCAGGTTCCTGAGTGAAAGAAGGGAATGGTTCGGTGACAAATTCTACATCGACAAGTAAGTAAAAGTAATTTAATTAATAAATTTTCTACGTGTAAATATTTGGTAACAATAAATATATCTTATTAGCGATTAGTTCGTTATAAAAATAATGAAAATGTTATCAATGAGTAAAACGAAGAAATTCTGTAATACTGTGGATCTCTGAACTGATTTTTTTTTTGTAGATTAGTCATCCTAATTAGTATAGCTGCACTGACTAGTTCTTTGATCTGAACGACATGCTCGGCCTAGTGGGCGTGTTGATCTTTGTCGTGCTGGACGCCGTAGGTTTCATGAACGAGAGTGGTCTGGGTGGCCTACTTGTGGCACTTCCCGTTGAAGGGGACCGTTTGACAGGCGCGGGTTTAGCAGTGGTCACACTGGACGATCTCTGCACCTTATTGGCCGGCTTCAACGGAGCTCTTTTTACGGTACTAGTCGAGGTGGCGCTATTTATAGAACTCCTAGAACTGACTATACTGTTCCTAGAACTAGAACGTTGCACCCCCACGCTCGACTGCGAATCAGATTTCTTCAAAACGTTCGTTTTTCTCGGAATTACAGTTTTCTGCTTTACCTTCAATTCCGTTTTAGGCTTGGGGGCCTCAACTTCCGGCTCGTAATTCCCCCCCGAAGACGCCCCCTGACTGGGAGATTCCGACATCAAACTTTGAGTTTCCTCGAATCCTTCGTCGTTGTCGTGTTTTGGAATATCGATTTTCATCGTTTTTATCGCTTTCTTAACGTCGTTTGCATCGATTCCCGTTTGGTTGCGACTTCTGCGAGTCTTGTCCTCGTTCAGTTTCTCCTTCCAAGCTTTCAGCCTCGTCTCTTTGTCGTCATCTTTCGTTTCCTCCTCCGTTTCCGTGTTTCTCTTGTATCGTCTTGTTCGTCTCGCGGCTGAGAATCGGTCGAACTCGCCCGTGCCTTCGGCTTCTTCCGGGCTAGGAGGGTCACGTGGGCGACCCATCAAACGTCTGCAAGGACTCGGCTGGATTGGTTCTCGTTTCTCGGTTGGCGTGGGGATGAATATTTTTCGTGTAGCAGGCGGCGTTTCGATGTTATCTTGATCGATATCGACTTTATTGTCGATCTGGGAATCCCCCACTTCTGGTTTTATTATATACAGGGTGAGCTTATCTGTAGCTGATCTTTCCCCCAAACTGTTGATTAGGGATTTTCGATTGTTGTCTTCCTGGATCGACACTAGATCGCGTTGCCTTCGATCTGTCGATTCCGTACTATTGGCAACATTGAGAGTGGACTTCCTCCAAGCCGACTTGTCCTTGATCGGTTGCACCTCTTCAACTGCTTCCATTGCAGAAACGACGTCAGTATCTTCAATTGTTTTTGCAGGATTCCACACTGGATAGACCTTTCGATAATTCGATTGGCCACCAGTGTAAACCTGTTTCCCCTCTGGTAGAGTATCCAAAGTGCTTCGTTCGCTCTCCGAATCCATTTCCAACGATCTCCTGTTCGTTAGCCTCCTCGTTTGTCTTCGTGCTTCTTCGCTTTGTTGGTCGCTCTCATTGGCTTGCAGCCACGACTCTATCTTTTGTCTCCACTCTTTAGGTTTTGTTTCTTCCTCGGGCGCCGAGAGAACGGGTTTAGATTCCGTCAAAGGGGAGGGGGAGGAGGGTCGCTCCCTGTCGGAAGTAAAGTCGGCTCCGAGTAGAGCCGGACGTTTCCGAGGACCACTACCTCGTGCCTTCCTCGCCCAAGATCGGTCTAAACTCCCCCAAGATTTCCTCTCTCGGCTAGAATCGTGACCCGAAGCCCGCAAAAAATCCATGAGATTCCCCTCGTCTTCTTCCGACAAGACTCGGCTCCTTCTACGTCGCAAACTTCCGTTGGGAGTAATATCCGGGGATCTCTCAGTAATCGAGTCTCCATTATTGAAAGAGCCGAGTCGTCTTCGGGAGAGCGAAGGAGAGCTGGTTATCGATAATTCGTCTTCGGAAGTACCATTCGTGGTTTTCCACCCCTTGAAAATTCACGATAAAAACAAATCGTGAAAAAACCTCAGTTTACCTTTTTCATTGGAAAACCAGATCTAGGATCGTAAATCTGAAGATCAATTGCATCGGGAGAGAGACTTTCCACTGGAAAAGAAAATTAAGTAAACAACGGAGTAAAAAAAAAATACTTTGTTTTCTTTTGGAGGCCAAAAGTTCCTCCCGTTGTCGCCTCCTGGCGTTGGCCTGTTCCTCCTGGATCCTCCTCCTCTCGTTCTCGGCAACGGCCTGCCTAAATTTCAAATAAAACCCAAGGAAGATCCTGAAGCACTCCTCCAGCTTGAAGGAGTTGCTGTCCTCGCAAAAAAACTCCGCGAGTTGAAGTCGCACCCTCTCCAAATCCACGAGGATGTGTTGGAGGGTGGAAACTTCCCTTTCGGCCATTTGGAGGAATTCTGTCATTTGCTGTTTGATCTCGGACTCGGTGGTGGGGAGTTCGATCTGTTTTTTGACTTTCTTGATTCGGAGGTCCAGGGCGTTGATTTCGTTGTGGAGTTGTTCGACGGTCGTCCTGTTGGAAGTTTCAGGAAATTGAAAATTTTTGGACAAATTGAATTTTGCGAAGCAAAATATTGATAAAACATGAACTCGAAGCATCTAGCTTTAAATTGCACGAATTTTGCTGCAGAAACAGACCGAAACTGACATGTCAAGTCGGCTTTGACTTTTTTCAAAATAACGGACGTTCGGCTGCCAAGAAAAGTCCGTTTTTCGCAAAGAAAAATGGATAAAAACTTCAAAAACCGTCCAAAAATGAAGTTTTTCAAACACAATATTTAATGAAAAGTGAAGTTGACATCTAACAATGAATAGCAGAAATTTTTCTAAGTGAAGGTGTGGCACATCATTTAAGTCCAGCTGAAGCTAACTAAGCGATTTTTGATGTTTCCAGAAGAATCGGACATACGGCTGCCGAGAAAAGTCGGTATTTCACAAAGAAAAATTGATAAAAAGTTCAAAAACTGTCCAAATTTAATTTTTCAAACAAAATATTTGATAGAACGTGAACTGGAAGCATCTAACAAGGAATCGCACGAATTTTGCTGAAAAAACAAACCAAAACCGATATATCAGGTAGGCTTTGACTTTTGTCAAAATAATTGCCGACCCCAAGTGTGATACACCATTTAAGGCCAGCTGAAGCTAATTAAGCAATTTTTGATGTTTCCAGAAGAATCGGACATACGGCTGCCGAGAAAAGTCGGTTTTTCACAAAAAAAAATGAATAAAAAGTTCAAAAACCGTCCAAAAGAAGTTTTTCAAACACAATATTTAATAAAAAGTGAAGTTGAAGCATCTAACAATGAATAGCAGGAATTTTTCTAAAAAAAACAAACCAAAACCGATACATCAAGTAGACTTTGGCTTTTTTCAAAATAATTGGCCGACCCCAAGTGTGACACATCATTTAAGGCCAGCTGAAGCTAACTGAGCGATTTTTGATATTTCCAGAAGAATCGGACGTTAGGCTGCCGAGAAAAGTCGGTTTTTCACAAAGAAAAATTGATAAAAAGTTGAAAAACTGTCCAAATTTAATTTTTCGAACAAAATATTTGATAGAACGTGAACTGGAAGCATCTAACAAGGATACGCACGAATTTTGTTGAAAAAACAAACCAAAACCGATATATCAGGTAGGCTTTGACTTTTTTCAAAATAATTGCCGACCCCAAGTGTGACACATCATTTAAGGCCAGCTGAAGCTAATTAAGCGATTTTTGAAGTTTCCAGAAGAATCGGACGTTAGGCTGCCGAGAAAAGTCGGTTTTTTACAAAAAAAATTGATAAAAAGTTCGAAAATTGTCCAAATCTAATTTTTCAAATAAGATATTTGATAGAACGTGAACTGGAAGCATCTAACAAGGAATCGCACGAATTTTGCTGAAAAAACAAACCAAGACCGATGTATCAGGTAGGCTTTGACATTTTTCAAAATAATTGCCGACCCCAAGTGTGACACATCATTTAAGGCCAACTGAAGCTAATTAAGCGATTTTTGATGTTTCCAGAAAGGTCGGTTTTTCGGAAAAAAAAACAAATCAAAACGGATGCATCAAGTATTTTTTGTCAATTTTTCACTTTTTTTGATCACCAGTCCGAATTTGCTTCTACTTACTTTGCTGCATCTTCCAGGAGACTAATGTTAGAAGTGAACGTCAGAAGTTTTGGGTTCCTCTTTTCTGCTTGCTGAAACAAAATAATAATAATAATGATAATTTTGCAAAAAAGAAAAAGAAAAAAACAGTTATTACCAAGGCCACGAAATGGATCAAATTCATGTTCGGTTTGTTGGCCCTGATCTCCGTCAACTTCTGCAAAGAACTGAGCTTAACCCCGGCGGCGTTCCCTGCGTACCCCCCCTGAAACCGTCAAAAATTAACCTCCAAAATATTAACTTTCAAAAAATAAATTTTTTGCACTCCCGGGACTGAAGTGGCACTTTTAGGCACTCTTTTGCGGGACCGAAGTGCCGTTACTAGGTAATTTTATAAAGAATCCATTCTTGCATTGAATGATTAAACTCCGTCAAAATGACATTTTAACATTTTTCGACTATTTTGGGTTCAAATTGGATGGGAGTGCAAAAAATAGCGTATATACTACAGGACTGAAGTGACATTTTAATTGGTTGAAAGCTTGGTCCATTTTTCAAAGAGGAACTGATGTTTGATTACACAAGGTAGTTTCACAGTCTCGTTCCACAAAATTTTACTTACTGTTTAGGACGCGTTTCGGAGTGTTACTCCATCTTCAGCTATAAAAGAAATTAACACAAAATACAAAACAGTTGCCTGGAAAATGAAAAAACGTTTGGGTCAAAGAAAAATAACAGCTTTTGGGTCGATCGATTTACAGTGCTGTTATTTTTCTTTGACCCAAACGCTTTTTCATTTTCCAGGCAACTGTTTTGTATTTTGTGTTAATTTCTTTTATAGCTGAAGATGGAGTAACACTCCGAAACGCGTCCTAAACAGTAAGTAAAATTTTGTGGAACGAGACTGTGAAACTACCTTGTGTAATTTGACATTTTAATCTCTAGCTTCGCTCGGGCTTAAAGGATGCAGTACTTCAGTCCTTTGGTATAATATAATGTACTATTATTCACGACCGGGAGTAAAGTGAACTTGATTATTATTTATTATTACCGTCGGGGAATAATGGACTCAAACTTTCCCTTGTTTGGTCGTGAATAAAGTAATGTATGCAACTAGGGGGAGTAAAGTTCGTTAATCCCTCAGCTTCGGGATTAAAATTGTACTTTACTCCCTTGATTCATAAACAACTATTACGGCGTTCAGAAAATTCCCAGCCACCAGGATCATGTAAAGCACTTCGCGCAGCGGCTTGTTCGTCATCAGATCTGCAATGAATAATTTACGTCACTTGATTAATTGAATGCAAATGTTTTTTTTTTTCGTTTACCTTGGGCGGCCATGATCATCGACTTGATGCTGGGCTCCAAGTAACTCATATTGCTTGCAAACTCCTCCTTCAGGAGCATACTCTCGATCCGCAGTTTATAACTGCAAAAAAAAAGTTAAAAAAATATAAAAATTAATAAAAATAATAAAATATTAAAAAAAGGATAAAAATTTAAAAAAAGAATAAAAATTTATAAAAATTATAAAAATTTTAAAAAATTATAAAAATTTAAAAAAATTATAAAAAATTATAAAAATTCAAAAAAATAATAAAAATAAAAGTTAAAAAAACATAAAAATTAAAAAAGAGCATACTGTCGATCCTCAGTTTATAACTGCAAAAAATAATAATAAAAGTTAAAAAATTATAAAAATTTACTTGGAGAGGTTCGTCAGTTGGATCAAAAATTTTTCGGCGTTGCCCAATTTGACGAAATCTCCGTTGAAGGATTTCAACATGTCGAGCTCGTCGACTTCTGGAAGGATTTTGAGGAGGCCTTTGAGTTTTTCGGCGCCGATGTCGTCGTGCTCGCCCTCGCGTATCAATTGGACGATGTCCTCGTTCGAGCTGCGAAACTGCTTCAAGAAAATGTTGACGTTGAGGCTGCGTTTTCCATCGAGGAGAGTTATCTAGAAATCAAGATCAAATCCAGAATGATAAAGATACAGAAATGAGTGCAAAAGATGGTGTTTTTTGAACGGCGTCAGGAGTAGATACACTATGACAGTTCTGGAGCACTTTCAAGGGCACATCATTTGTCCCATTTTCTTCTGAAGCACTTCCAAGGTGGCGCCACCCATCCCACTTCCTCTCAATTGATTTGCATGGCTCACTTATCTGTCTGAAGTGATTTTTTTCAAAAAAAATCGAAACGTCCAGTCAAAATGTGGCATGGAATCAAAAAATTATGATTTCGAAGCGAGATAAGTGAGTCTGTTAGAGAGAGCAAGTCAAATTGGGGGAGGTGAGATAGGAGATGTAGCAAAGATAGGGCAAAAAATGCTTTCCATTGTTTTTGTCTATTAAGAAAACGAATCTAAACAATGCATTTTACCAAATGTAAATTGTTACTTTAGTGTAAGAAAAAGCTATTTTCGAGTTGTGTATTTGCTAAGTAACATTAATAACATGAACATGAAGTAAATGTTTTTTAATTCTTGATTAGTTTTCGCTCAGAATGCAAAAAAAATTAGTAGGTACTGAACTGTGAACTTGTTGCAAAATGTTTCTTATTTGATCACAAATTGATTACATACTTTCCGCACTCAAATAGACAGGTGGAAAAATAGAAAATTATGGTCTGGATTCTGGCGCCGGAATTCGCTGCAAAATGTTTGCAAGTTGATTTTCAGTACCAAAAATTGGCTATACTTTCCGCACTGAGCAAGGAAAAAGCTATTTTTGCGCGAGGAAAAAGCTATTTTTGCGCGAGAAATACATAAAAGAAACAAAATCTGTAATGTTTTGGACAAAAGGTTCAAAAACTGTGAAAATTTAATTTTTCAAGCAATAAATGCAATAAAGTCAAAATCCAGGCTTTACTTTTTTCAATATGTATTATTTCAAACCCCGAGTGTGACACGTCATTAAGGCCACCTGAACTTAACGAAACGATTTTTTATGTTTTCAGAACAACCGGAGAAAAAAGTCGATTTTCTCAAGAAACCTTGGATAAAATGTTAAAAAACTGACCAAATTAAAACTTTCTAACAAAGAATGTGATAACTGATAAAACATGAACTTGGACCATCAACAATGAATATACGAATTTTGCTGAGAGAACAACTCAAAGTCGAAAAATCAACCTAACTAAGCGATTCTTGTTGTTTTCAGAACAATCCGGCGCTTGATTGCGGAGTAAAATAGATTTTTCTTCAAAAAAATTGGATGAAAGGGCCAAAAACTGGCCAAATAAAATTTTGACAACAAGAAATGTGATAAAATATGAACATGACCATCTAACAATACAATACAATAACAATGAATCATACGAATTTTGCTGAAAAAACAAGTCAAAGTCGAAGAACCAAGCAGGCTTTGGCTTTTTTCAAAATTATTGCAGACCCGAAGTGTGACGCATCATTTAAGACCAGCTGAACCTAACTAAGCGATTTTTGATGTTTTCAGAACAATTGGACCCTTTACTGCGCAGAAAAATAGATTTTTCATCAAAAAAATTTAATACAAGGGTCAAAAACTGTCCAAATTAAATTTTTCAAACAAAAAATGTAATAAAACATGAACATGGACCATCTAACAATGAATCATACAAATTTTGTTGAAAAACAAGTCAAAGTCGCGAAATCAAGCAGGCTGTGGCTCTTCAAAATTACTGCAGATCCCCAAGTGTTGACGCATCAATTAAGGCTAGCTGAATCTAACTAAGTGATTTTTGATGTTTTGAGAACAATTGGACCCTTTACTGCGCAGAAACATAGATTTTTCATCAAAAAAATTGGATACAAGGGTCAAAAACTGCCCAAATTAAATTTTTCAAACAAAAAATGTAATAAAACACGAACATGGACCATCTAACAATGAATCATACAAATTTTGTTGAAAAAACAAGTCAAAGTAAAAAAATCAAGCAGGTTGTGGCTCTTCTCAAAATTACTGCAGACCCCACGTGTGACGCATCATTTAAGACCAGCTGAACCTAACTAAGTGATTTTTGATGTCTTGAGAACAATTGGACCCTTTACTGCGCAGAAACATAGATTTTTCATCAAAAAAATTGGATACAAGGGTCAAAAACTGTCCAAATTAAATTTTTCAAACAAAAAATGTGATAAAACATGAACATGGACCATCTAACAATGAATCATACAAATTTTGTTGAAAAAACAAGTCAAAGCCAAAAAATCAAGCAGGTTGTGGCTCTTTTAAAAATTACTGCAGACCCGAAGTGTGACGCATCATTTAAGGCCAGCTGAACCTAACTAAGCGATTTTTGATGTTTTCAGAACAATTGGACGCTTGACTGCGGAGTAAAATAGATTTTACTTCAAAAAAATTGGATGAAAGCGTCAAAAACTGTCCAAATTAACTTTTTCAAACAAAAAATGTAATAAAACATGAACATGGACCATCTAACAATGAATCATACAAATTTTGTTGAAAAAACAAGTCAAAGTCAAAAAATCAAGCAGGTTGTGGCTCTTTTCAAAATTACTGCAGACCCCAAGTGTGACGCATCATTTAAGGCCAGCTGAACCTAACTAAGTAATTTTTGATGTTTTGAGAACAATCGGACCCTTTACTGCGCAGAAAAATAGATTTTTCATCAAAAAAATTGGATGCAAGGGTCAAAAACTGTCCAAATTAACTTTTTCAAACAAAAAATGTAATAAAACATGAACAAGGTCCATCTAAAAATGAACCATACGATTTTTGCTTAAAAAACAAGTCAAAGTCGAAAAATCAAGCAGGCTGTGGCTTTTTTCAAAATTATTGCAGACCCCAAGTGTGACACATCATTTAAGGTCAGCTGAACCTAACTAAGTGATTCTTGACGTTTTGAAGACAATCGGACGCTTGACTGCGCAGAAAAATAAATTGGGTACAAGGGTCAAAAACTGTCCAATTAAATTTTTCAAACAAAAAATGTAATAAAACATGAACATGGACCATCTAACAATGAATCATACAAATTTTGTTGAAAAAACAAGTCAAAGTCAAAAAATCAAGCAGGTTGTGGCTCTTCTCAAAATTACTGCAGACCCCACGTGTGACGCATCATTTATGACCAGCTGAACCTAACTAAGTGATTTTTGATGTCTTGAGAACAATTGGACCCTTTACTGCGCAGAAAAATAGATTTTTCATCAAAAAAATTTAATACAAGGGTCAAAAACTGTCCAAATTAAATTTTTCAAACAAAAAATGTAATAAAACATGAACATGGACCATCTAACAATGAATCATACAAATTTTGTTGAAAAACAAGTCAAAGTCGCGAAATCAAGCAGGCTGTGGCTCTTCAAAATTACTGCAGATCCCCAAGTGTTGACGCATCAATTAAGGCTAGCTGAATCTAACTAAGTGATTTTTGATGTTTTGAGAACAATTGGACCCTTTACTGCGCAGAAACATAGATTTTTCATCAAAAAAATTGGATACAAGGGTCAAAAACTGCCCAAATTAAATTTTTCAAACAAAAAATGTAATAAAACACGAACATGGACCATCTAACAATGAATCATACAAATTTTGTTGAAAAAACAAGTCAAAGTAAAAAAATCAAGCAGGTTGTGGCTCTTCTCAAAATTACTGCAGACCCCACGTGTGACGCATCATTTAAGACCAGCTGAACCTAACTAAGTGATTTTTGATGTCTTGAGAACAATTGGACCCTTTACTGCGCAGAAACATAGATTTTTCATCAAAAAAATTGGATACAAGGGTCAAAAACTGTCCAAATTAAATTTTTCAAACAAAAAATGTGATAAAACATGAACATGGACCATCTAACAATGAATCATACAAATTTTGTTGAAAAAACAAGTCAAAGCCAAAAAATCAAGCAGGTTGTGGCTCTTTTAAAAATTACTGCAGACCCGAAGTGTGACGCATCATTTAAGGCCAGCTGAACCTAACTAAGCGATTTTTGATGTTTTCAGAACAATTGGACGCTTGACTGCGGAGTAAAATAGATTTTACTTCAAAAAAATTGGATGAAAGCGTCAAAAACTGTCCAAATTAACTTTTTCAAACAAAAAATGTAATAAAACATGAACATGGACCATCTAACAATGAATCATACAAATTTTGTTGAAAAAACAAGTCAAAGTCAAAAAATCAAGCAGGTTGTGGCTCTTTTCAAAATTACTGCAGACCCCAAGTGTGACGCATCATTTAAGGCCAGCTGAACCTAACTAAGTAATTTTTGATGTTTTGAGAACAATCGGACCCTTTACTGCGCAGAAAAATAGATTTTTCATCAAAAAAATTGGATGCAAGGGTCAAAAACTGTCCAAATTAACTTTTTCAAACAAAAAATGTAATAAAACATGAACAAGGTCCATCTAAAAATGAACCATACGATTTTTGCTTAAAAAACAAGTCAAAGTCGAAAAATCAAGCAGGCTGTGGCTTTTTTCAAAATTATTGCAGACCCCAAGTGTGACACATCATTTAAGGTCAGCTGAACCTAACTAAGTGATTCTTGACGTTTTGAAGACAATCGGACGCTTGACTGCGCAGAAAAATAAATTGGGTACAAGGGTCAAAAACTGTCCAATTAAATTTTTCAAACAAAAAATGTAATAAAACATGAACATGGACCATCTAACAATGAATCATACAAATTTTGTTGAAAAAACAAGTCAAAGTCAAAAAATCAAGCAGGTTGTGGCTCTTCTCAAAATTACTGCAGACCCCACGTGTGACGCATCATTTATGACCAGCTGAACCTAACTAAGTGATTTTTGATGTCTTGAGAACAATTGGACCCTTTACTGCGCAGAAAAATTGATTTTTCATCAAAAAAATTGGATACAAGGGTCAAAAACTGTCCAAATTAAATTTTTCAAACAAAAAATGTGATAAAACATGAACATGGACCATCTAACAATGAATCATACAAATTTTGTTGAAAAAACAAGTCAAAGCCAAAAAATCAAGCAGGTTGTGGCTCTTTTAAAAATTACTGCAGACCCGAAGTGTGACGCATCATTTAAGGCCAGCTGAACCTAACTAAGCGATTTTTGATGTTTTCTGAACAATTGGACGCTTGACTGCGGAGTAAAATAGATTTTACTTCAAAAAAATTGGATGAAAGCGTCAAAAACTGTCCAAATTAACTTTTTCAAACAAAAAATGTAATAAAACATGAACATGGACCATCTAACAATGAATCATACAAATTTTGTTGAAAAAACAAGTCAAAGTCAAAAAATCAAGCAGGTTGTGGCTCTTTTCAAAATTACTGCAGACCCCAAGTGTGACGCATCATTTAAGGCCAGCTGAACCTAACTAAGTGATTTTTGATGTTTTGAGAACAATCGGACCCTTTACTGCGCAGAAAAATAATTTTTCATCAAAAAAATTGGATGCAAGGGTCAAAAACTGTCCAAATTAACTTTTTCAAACAAAAAATGTATAAAACATGAACAAGGTCCATCTAAAAATGAACCATACGATTTTTGCTTAAAAAACAAGTCAAAGTCGAAAAATCAAGCAGGCTGTGGCTTTTTTCAAAATTATTGCAGACCCCAAGTGTGACACATCATTTAAGGTCAGCTGAACCTAACTAAGTGATTCTTGACGTTTTGAAGACAATCGGACGCTTGACTGCGCAGAAAAATAAATTGGGTACAAGGGTCAAAAACTGTCCAATTAAATTTTTCAAACAAAAAATGTAATAAAACATGAACATGGACCATCTAACAATGAATGAAATTGGATGAAAGCGTCAAAAACTGTCCAAATTAACTTTTTCAAACAAAAAATGTAATAAAACATGAACATGGACCATCTAACAATGAATCATACAAATTTTGTTGAAAAAACAAGTCAAAGTCAAAAAATCAAGCAGGTTGTGGCAGTTTTCAAAATTACTGCAGACCCCAAGTGTGACGCATCATTTAAAGCCAGCTGAACCTAACTAAGCGATTTTTGATGTTTTCAGAACAATTGGACGCTTGACTGCGGAGTAAAATAGATTTTACTTCAAAAAAATTGGATGAAAGGGTCAAAAACTGTCCAAATTAACTTTTTGAAACAAAAAATGTAATAAAACATGAACATGGACCATCTAACAATGAATCATACAAATTTTGTTGAAAAAACAAGTCAAAGTCAAAAAATCAAGCAGGTTGTGGCAGTTTTCAAAATTACTGCAGACCCCAAGTGTGACGCATCATTTAAAGCCAACTGAACCTAACTAAGCGATTTTTGATGTTTTCAGAACAATTGGACGCTTGACTGCGGAGTAAAATAGATTTCACTTCAAAAAAATTAGATGAAAGGGTCAAAAACTGTCCAAATTAACTTTTTCAAACAAAAAATGTAATAAAACATGAACATGGACCATGGACCATCGAACAATGAATCATACAAATTTTGTTGAAAAAACAAGTCAAAGTCAAAAAATCAAGCAGGTTGTGGCTCTTCTCAAAATTACTGCAGACCCCAAGTGTGACGCATCATTTAAGGCCAGCTGAACCTAACTAAGTGATTTTTGATGTTTTGAGAACAATCGGACCCTTTACTGTGCAGAAAAATAGATTTTTCATCAAAAAAATTGGATGCAAGGGTCAAAAACTGTCCAAATTAACTTTTTCAAACAAAAAATGTGATAAAACATGAACATGGACCATCTAAAAATGAATCATACGATTTTTGCTGAAGAAACAAGTCAAAGTTGAAGAATCAAGCAGCCTTTGGTTTTTTCAAAATTATTGCAGACCCCAAGTGTGACACATCATTTAAGGCCAGCTGAACCTAACTAAGCGATTTTTGATGTTTTCAGAACAATCTAACGCTCGGCTGCGGAAAAAAATTGATTTTTCTGAAAAATTTTTTCAACGAATCGTACAAATTTTCCCGATAAACCTTTTTTTACTAACCTCGCAGCTCTCCTTCTTCACCCTCCTCTCGGCGGGCTCAGCGGTCTCCCTCCCCCCCAACTTGGGGGATGAATGCGCCGAGGGCGGTGCCTGCTGACAGAACAACCCCTCCATTTCCAACCAATCGATGTCCGCCGGCGAGTCCTGATGCTGATTGGCAACCTGCGTCCAAATGTTCTTCCCCCCCACCACCTTGTTGTCCGGTATCTTGTTCCAATTGAAAGTCTTCATTTTGATCTTCGGAGCGGGAATTTCCTGCTGCGGTAACTTATCTATCACAGTTCGAGCTTCTGGGGGCGTTCGCGCCTCCACTCTCAGCAAAGGGGGCGGCGCTATCGGCGGGGGCGGGGGTGGGTTGAACCCCGAGAGGGGTGGGGCGGGAGGGGGGCAGGCGGGGGGGCTCTGGGGGAGGAGGAGATTCGACGACTGCCTCCTCGATATCGGACTCGCTTCAGGTCGGACGGATTGGACGGAGGGGGCGCGGAGGAGGCGGGAGGCGTCCTCCCGATTTTCGAGGAGGGTGGCGCGGTGGAGGAGGCGCTCCGCCGTGTCCCAAATTATGTCGCTGATGGCGTCTTTGGGGTCTATGCGCAGGAGATGTTGGAGGATGCTCAGGAAGGGGATCTCTTGGGGGGTCTCCGCCACTTGTTTGAGGATGGCGTAGAAGACGTCGAGGGGGGAGTTGAGGTCGACGCCGTGGGGGCCGCTGAGGCTTTGGGCGTCGTCGCTTTCGCGCTGCTCGTCGAAGACGTCCAACTGGACGGCCAGTTCCGGCTCGGCTTCGGCGCATTTTCTACAAAAAACGATATCAAATCAAATCAAATCAAAGTTTATTGTTCTATCGATATAAATATCATAAACAAGGGTGAGAGTTAATAAAGAAGCGACATTTTTACATATAACTAAGAGTAAGGAATCAAAATCATACAAGTAGTAGAACAAAGAAACAAAAATAAAATAAAAAGGTGACAAGGTAAGCGGTAATTGCAATTGCATCTTTTTTTTTCCCTTTCTTCCCTTCCCGAATTGAAGACAAAAGAACGAATTTTCATTGCATCTTTCATAAATTTGTGAACAACAAGAGCGTCCCCACTGGAGAGATCCTTCAATAGATCTTGGGCAACCCCCGCATTGGACAGAAATGACACCCCTAAACGATATTGACTCGAAAGCAAACAAGGAGAAAAAAAAAGAAAGCAGGAGACCATTATTTTTTAAAAAAGAACGTTCGGAAAAGAATTGGAATAAGAAACATTTGAAGTATTAAATTTATTTGACAATTCAACTTTTACTTTATAAACCAATACGAATTAACCGCTTCAGTCAATCACAGCGTGATTAATTTGGCAATTTGTGCATGTGGTGATTGCCAGGCAGTCGTCAAAAACGAGAAACGCCAAGTCGTTGAATTGTCTTGCCGAATACAACTCATGGTCTCAATATCTTGGTAATTTTTGTCACTTTGATTATGACTCGCAGGCGTTGTTTTTGGAAAATTATCACTCGCGCAAGCGCTCGCGATAATTTTCGTCCCAACGCCTGCTGGTTGCATCAAAGTGACAAAAATTGCCGGCAGTATTGAGACCACTTGTTGTATTATACCGGGTGACCCATTCAAGACGATCCAGTCGTAATAACTTTTGAACGGAATAAGATATCGACTTGCGGTTTTCGACAGATTCCTTGGCATTGAGGGTAGGGCTGTGCGATATCGGAATTTTAATATCGAATATCGATATTTAAAATGTAATCGATATACCGATAAACCGATATAGCGATATACCGATGTATCGATACACCGATTTATCGATATATCGATATACCAATATACCGATAACTAAATATACCGATTTATCGATATATCGCCTTATCGGTACTTATACTTTTGTATCGATATCGTTACTGTGGTATTATATCTGTAATCGAGTAACATCTTAGTTTTAAGAGCTAGATAGGTATGAATAGGTAATAGACCTTTTTCTGTACTTTCTTGATGTTAGTTAGGTAATAATATTGAAATCAATTATTGATTGAATCGATTGGATTGGAGCGCTCAAGCATTATTGTTTACGTTGTGCTCTGGAAAATAACGTAGGATTCGAAATAAACGATATTAGGACCCAAGGGTGCTTTGAAAAACGTCAGTTGCGATGTCCAATTTTTAGTGCCGTAGCAGAATGCGGAGGTACTCTTGTCTTAGCTTATTCGCTCGCTCGCTCGATCGCTCCTCAGTCTGTCCGTCGGATAACTTGAGAACGGATTGAGATATCGAGCTGAAACTTGGTAGGCAGCTTCGTCTCCCGAAAAGTAAGGCGGGGATTGCTTTTGGGCCATATCGGGCCAAGGGGGTGGGAGCTAGGGGTGAAAAACCAAAAAACTACTAATTGCAATAACTCGAGAACTAGTGGAGATATCTTGCTGAAAATTAGTATGCACGTTCGACCTTCAAGTCTGTTGAAAGTGAGGGGGTGCCAATTTCGGGGGATGAAATTTAGGGGATGAAAATCACAAAAAAAAATGCAGCAGAGAAGCGGCTGGAACCTCCCCATCGCGTGGATCTTTGTATTCTGTGTAGATAGTAGTTAATTCAACAGAATTTTTTTAATCCTTGACTAATTTCGCAATTTTCTGACAAATACCGACGTCACCTCGGACATCACCCATCACGTTTGACAATATGTTTCTTTTAAGGTTCATCTTTTGCCACCTTTTTGACAATAACTGCCACTTTATGTCATCCACTGTCAGCCCGCACCCTTTTAATGAGAAAGAATTTTTTCTGTATTTTCCACTGAAATGGCAGAAACTATGAACACATTTTTAGAACCAGAATTTGATCGCCTTTCTAATGGCGACATAAAAAAGGAGGTCTTGTATTTAAAATTTTAAGTTGATATGCTTAAATGGGACTTCCCGTTGGGCAATTGCTTTCAAAAGCCTTTCAGGTCTTCAACGGGTCACCCGATCTCCATGTACCAAATTTCAGCCAAATCGATTCAGAAATTTGGGCTATAATGTATTTTTACTGTTATTATAAAATTTCGATTTTTTGAACCAAACAGCGCTAAATGCGAATTAATTTTGCCCTATTTAGAACCAGAATTTGAAGACCTTTCTGATGGTGACAATAAATCTTTCAAAAACTTGTTTTTAATGGTCAAATGAGAGAATAATTTTAAATTTGGAAATTGGTGTGCCAAAACGGCACTTTCCGTGAGTCGATTGAATTCAAAATTTGTTCAGCTCTTCGACGTGTAATACAATCCCCATGTGCAAAATTTCAGCCAAATCGGTTCAGGGGCTTGGGCTGTACCGCGATTTTAAAGTCCGATAAAAATCAATTTTTTTTTTATTTTTGGTCAGAAGGACACTAAGAATGAATACACTTTTAGAAGCAGAATTTGAAGGTCTTCCTTATGGTGAAGTGAAAAATGGGGGTTTGCATTTAAAATTTAAAAGTTGATGTGCCAAAATGGCATTTCCGGTTGCACGATTGGCTCCAAAAGCTTTTCAGATCTAAGTTAGGTTACGAGATGCCTATGTTCCAAATTTCACCCAAATCGGTCTAGTAGTTTTGGCTGTGGCGTGATTACAAACGAACGTACGTACAAACGTACGTACAAACGTACGTACGAACGTACGTACAAACGTACGTACGTACGTACGTACATACACACAGACACATTTTTAAAACCCCTTTTTTGGGTTCCTGAGACCTCAAAACGTGAAGATCTGGTGCTATCTCAAATTCGAAAATTTTAGTGATTGCAGTAACCTCCCATTTTTTTAAAATTGTGATGGGGTTGGGGAGGTTAAAATAAGTTCAATGGTTTGGACTGTACCGTGATTTTAAAGTACGTTATAAATCTCTAATTTTTTAGATTTTTGTCAAAAAGGCACTAAGAGTGAATACATATTTGGAAGCAGAATTTGAAGGCCTTTCTTATGGTGACATCAAAAATGGAGGCCTTGTATCTAAAATTTTTAAAATTGATATGCCAAAAGGGCACTTCCCGTGGACCAACCGCTTCCAATTGCTTCAACTCGTCAACGGGCCACCTAATGTCCGCGTACCAAATTTCAGCCAAATCGATTCACTAGTTTGGGCTCTAATGCATTATTAGTATTTTTACAAAATTTCGAGTTTTTATCCAAAGGGCACTAAGTGCGAATGAATTTTATCTTATTTATAAAACTAGAATTTGAAGACCTGTCTGATGGTGACAATAAAATTTTCAAAAACTTGTTAAGACGGTAAAATGAAAGAATGTTTAGATTTGAAAATTGATGTGCCAAAACGGCACTTTCCGTATGTTGATTGCCTCCAAAAAAATTTCAGCTGTTCGGCGGATAATACAAGCTCCGTGTGCAAAATTTCAGCCAAATGGTTCCAGAGGTTTCGGTTGTATGGCGTTATTAAAGTACGTCAAAAAATCTCGAATATTAGAATTTTTGTCAAAAAGGCACTAAGCGTGAATGCATCTTTAGTTGCAGAATTTGAAGGCCTTTCTTATGGTGATGTGAAAAATGGGGGTTTGCATTTAAAATTTAAAAGTTGATGTGCTAAAATGGCATTTCCGGTTGCACGATTGGCTCCAAAAGCTTTTCAGATCTAAGTTAGGTTACGAGATGTCTATGTTCCAAATTTCAGCCCAATCGGTCTAGTAGTTTTGGCTGTGGCGTGATTACAAACGTACGAACGTACGTACGAACGTACGTACGAACGTACGTACGTACGTACGTACATACACACAGACACATTTTAAAAACCACTTTTTTGAGTTCCTGAGACCTCAAAACGTGAAGATCTGGTGTTATCTCGAATTCGAAAATTTTAGTGATTGCAGTAACCTCCCTTTTTTTTTAAGTTGTGAAGTGGAGTGGGGAGGTTAATATGATAACTCCGCAAGGGTTGCACGCAGCTGTCGGAAACTCACCGTACACACATATATCGGTGAAATCTTGTGGGGGATGCGTTTTTTCGTAAAATCGAACAAATGGGGTGGAAATTAGGGGTAGCAACTCGAAATTCCGCTTAATAAGTACTAGTCGAAATTGGCGTCATTCGATAGCTTTCCATTAATTATTCAAAAAAGGTGTCATTCATATTTTGCGAAAAACCACCCTTATAGGCGCTACAACCCCTAACATGCAGAAACACAAAAATACGAGAACTCAAAAACTACTCAACGTTTGATACGTTGATACGTTCTGCCTTGATGGCAGAATTTGGTTTGTGAATTTCCAGTGACATTATAGGTGGATGGACAAATTTTCAAAAATATCTAACAAAGGGGATGAAATTTAAGGGTTGAAACTTGAAATTTCTTCAAGTAAATGGTAGCCTAAAATTACGGGGTTCGATAGATTTCGGTCAACTATTGAAAAAAGGTCTTATGAGTTTTCAATCTAAAACCAACCCCTGGGCCATTAACCACCCCTAACTCTTTGCAAGTCGATAATTATATTTTATTTATTTTTTCTGAAACCCTATTGGTTTATTTATGAACAACTGAAGTCAGTAAATACGCAAGGAGTTATGTCACACCGGAAAAATAAACTCACCCCTGTAAATCATAAAGGGGTGAAATCATGAGGTGTTGAAAACATGAATCTACAAATTACCTTAATTTTTAAACGAATTGGGTTAGGGTGGTGAAATTGAAAACACAACTTCCTTTAGGGCATGTGGGGGTGGTGAAATAGGGGGTTGGAGTTTAGGGGTTGAAACGTCCATAAAGCCCTGTAATTTGACACAGAGAAGCAATATCTTCTGCGAAACTGTGACATCTTACACACTGCATCTTCGAGAAGGGAAGATCGAATTTTAGGAGAAAATTATCGAAGGGGATGAAAGTTAGGGGTGGAAACTCGAATTTTCAATGAAGAATGTAGAGTTGAAAATATTACCATTCGATAGCTTTCTATTGATGGTACAAAAAAGGTCTTATTCATCATTCGCGAAAAACGACCCTTAAAGGCGGTACAACCCCCTAACATGCCGAAACAAAAAAATGCGAGAACTCAAAAACTGCTCAACGTATCATGGCTAAATTTGATGTGGTAATTTACAGCGCCACTGTAGGCGGATGGGCAAATTTTCATTAATATCTAACAAGGGGGATGAAATTTAAGGGTTGAAACTGGAAATTTTTTCATGTAAGTGGTGGAATAAAATTATGGGGTTCAATAGATTTCGGTCAACCATTGAAAAAAGTCTTATGAGTCTTCATCCTAAAACCAACCCCTACGCTACTAACAACCCCTAAGCCCTAGCAAGCGGAGTAAATAATATATTTCATTTATTTTTTTTTGCTTTCTTCTAATTTGTTATTAATTTAAAGTGATTTTCATTAATTTTTGACCCATCCACAATTTTTCAACCCCTTTCATGATATGTGAACCCTCAAAGAGCAAAATTTACCCAGACCGCTTCTTTTTCGGGTGATTTCCGCTGGTTAATTTTGTAAAATTCGCGGAGTTTTGCCTTATGAATTGTTCTTGCTTTTTTCACTTTTTCGACCCCTTCGCAATGTTTCAACCCCCAAAAGTCAAATTTGCATAATTGGCTTATTTTCGTGTTATTTTCTGTAATTCTACTTAATTACGATTAATTCTCATCCCTTTTAACTTTTCATCCCCCTTTACAATTTTTCAACCCCCTAAGTGTTTATTTTGCAAAATTCACATTATTTAGTTTTCCTTCGGTAATAAATTGAACTCAATTGGATTATGTTTATCTTTTTCACTTTTCCAACCCCCTTCGCAACATTTCAACCCCCAAAATCTAAATTTGCATAATTGGTTTACTTTCGTGTTATTTTCTGTAATTCTGCTTAATTACGATTAATTCTCATCCACTTTGACGTTTCATCCCCCTTTACAATTTTTCAACCCCCTAGGTGTTAGTTTTGCCAAATTCGGATATTTTCGTTTTTCTTCTGTAATAAATTGAACCCATTTGGATGATGATTAAATTTTTCACTTTTTTCATCCCCCTTCGCAATGTTTCAAATCTTCAAATGCTAAATTTACATAATTGGGTTAATTTGGTGTTATTTTCCGTAATTTTACTTAGCCACGGTTAATCCTGATACCTTTTGATTTTTCATCCACCTTTACGATTTTTCAACCCCCTAAGTGCTAATTTTGCAAAATTCGCATAATTTCGTTTTTCGACGGTTATAAAATTGAACGCATTTGGGATTCAGTTTACCTTTTACAATTTTTCAGTTTCCTTCGCAATAGGTAGGTATAAGTGCTTATTTCAACCCCCACAAAAGTTTTAATTGCATAATTTGGTTATTTTAGTGTTTTATTTCGCAATTCTACTTAATCCACACTTCATTTTCATTCCTCTTGACTTTTCATCACTTTTTTTCATTACCTTGGACTTCTCATTCCCTTTTTCAACCCCCTTAGTGCTAATTCTACATACCTACTTCGCAAATATGATGTTTTTTTGCTAACTCTCTACTGTTTAATTATGTACGGCCAATTTTCATAATTTCGTCTTTTTAACACCAATGTGCGTCTGCGGAGGCACTACTACTAGGTGCAGATTTATAAAATCTGCACCCGACTCCACCAGTAAATTCAGCTCGCCCCTACATACACATTAACAAGGTAAACATCTACAGGGACACACATCGCATTGATATACATCTTTCGTTGGCTTTCTACAAGTCGTTTAAATAAGTATAGTCGAAAGTATAGTAATTCTTACCATCACTTGTTTAAATTGTTTATGTACTAATTGTTTATACACTGCACGAAAATATTGATATCTCCAAGACGTATACGCAAAGATTCCTCAATTTTGTCAATTCATTTCAATGTTAGCCAGTTGTCAACAAATGACTGAATCAGGCCGAATACCTACTCCTACATTTAAAAGAAGTCAGAACTTCTGAAGTATCATTATAGGTATGTATCGACATACGGGACACCGGTTGTCGATATACCGGTATATCGATATATCGGTAATATCGATATATCAATAACTTATCGATAACACACTTTTATCGATATATCAATTAAAAGTCGCAGGCCTAATTGAGGGGGACATGTTTCACCATAGCTTTGACCTTGTCAGAGACCTTGTTCAGTTTGCGCATTTCACCCCCACTCCAATCAACATCAAAATTTTAAATGGCAACATACCTCGAGTCATACATCAAGTGAAAGCTCTTAAAAAATGCTATTCATTGTTCTAAGTATCGGGTGTCCCAAAAAAAACCTGACAAAATATTTTTGGGAATAAGTCTTCTTAACCGATTTGGATGAACGTGGACTTAAATTAAAGCCAAAGAATCAGGCTTTCGACTGTATGAGAAACTACCGCAGATGGCGCTGCCGTAGTAGTCCTATTGATACTTGCTTTAAAGGTTTATTTTAGCTGCATGGGGTTATAAATGAACGAATATGGTGAAAACAGTGGCGCGGATGCCAGTGGGGGGCAGTTATCATTGAAAATTAAGCCCTATGTGTATCAATGTTACTTTAATCATGGTTATGGAAGCATGAAAATAGTGAAAATACGCAAACACTTTTTTTGGAAAAGTCACAGAAAATTAATGCTTACGCCAAATGGACTTCTGAAGAAAGATTTTTGAAGAAAAAAGAAAGATCTTCAAGGCTATTTGAGTCTCATAACCATTGGTTGCTGTCCGACCAACCCCACGCACCTTAAATAAGCCTTAAAGACAAGTATCAATAAGGCTGCTACAGAGGTTAAAAAATGGCCGACTTATTTCAAAGACTATTTTGTCCGGTTTTTTTTGGGACACCCGATAGTTTGAGAATTTAGCGAACCGTTTTCATGTTAGAGACAAAAATGTGCTGTACTCGAATTTACTGAAATTAGAATTCCGTGGAAAGTTTGGAGAGGTCACTATTGGTTCTCTCGTTGGTCCGTGTGGGACAGATAAAATTAATGCTCCAAAAAAGCTAATAACAAATAAAACTCACTAGACCTCTAATCAGTCACATTTTTAGTCCACATATCAACAAATTTTTCATCGAGTTTTTCAAAACTTTTCACGGATTTCTAATTTATATTAAATTCCATTTTTGTCTCTAACATGAAAACTACTTAGAACAGTGAATAGCATTTTCCAAGGGCTTTCATTTGATATACGACACGGAGTGTGTTGACATTTAAGATTTTGACGATGGTTGAAGTGGGGGTGAAATGCGCAAACTGAACAAGGTCAAGGCTATGGCAAAACATGTCCCCCACAATGCCAAAGAAACGGTCGAAGACCGCAAGTCGATATCTTATTCCGTTCAAAAGTTATTACGACTGGATTGTCTTGAATGGACCACCCGGTATACGAAAATATAATTATTTCTTTGAGAAGCGGAGTATTTTTTGAAAAAAATCGCAAAAAATTGGATAAGAGTCAAAAACTGTCCAAATTAAATTTTGCCAACAAAAAATGTGATAAAACATGAACATGAACCATTTAACAATTAATCATACGAATTTTTGCAGAACGAACAAGTCAAAGTCGAAAAATCAAGCATCAGGCTTTGGCTTTTTTCAAAATTATTGCAGACCCCAAGGTGTGACATCATTTAAGGCCAGCCGCTAAGCCTAGCTAAGCGATTTTTGATGTTTTCAAGACAATCCGACGCTTAACTGCGGAGAAAAATAATTTTTCTTCAAAAAAATTGGATAAAAGGCTCAAAAACTGGTCAAATTAAATTTTGCCAACAAAAAATTTGATAAAACATGAACACGAACCATCTAACAATGAATCATACGTATTTTGTTGAAAAAACAAGTTGAAGTCGAAAAATCAAGCAGGCTGTGGCTTCTTTCAAAATTATTGCAGATCCCAAGTGTGGCACATCATTTAAGGCCAGCAGAACCTGACTAAGCGATTTTTGATGTTTTCAGAACAATCGAACACTCGACTGTGGAGAAGAGATTTTCTTTCAAAAAAATTGGATAAAATGATCAAAAACTGGCCAAATTAAATTTTGACAACATAAAATGTGAACATAGACCATCTAACAATGAATTATGGATTTTGCAGAAAAAACAAGTCAAAGTCGAAAAATCAAGCAAGCTTTGGCTTTTTCAAAATTATTGCAGACCCCAAGTGTGACGCATCGTTTAAGGCCAGCTGAACCTATCTAAGTAATTTTTGATGTTTTGAGAACTGGTCAAATTAAATTTTTCAAACAAAAAATGTGATAAAACAACAAAGTCAAAGTCGAAAAATCAAGCAAGCTGGTTTTTCTAAAATTATTGCAAAAACGTTATTGATTGGCAAAAAGGGAGAAAAAAAAGAAGCGAGACCATTTTTTCAAAAAGAATGTTCTTCGGAAAAAAATTTGAAAGAAGAAACATTTGAAGTATTAAAATTTGAAAACATAAGTATGTGAAAATAAGATGAAACCTCAAAAAAGGAGCATTTAATGAAAAATATTTTCTTTTGAAGAAAGCATCATTTTTTGAGAAAAAAATATTCCATTGAAAAAACATTTTCTGAAAAAATAACCACTATTTCGGAAAAAGCAAAATTTTTTTCAAAAACAGCTTGTCGAAACAGGGTGTAACAGAATAATTATATAATTTTCTAAAAAAATGAACATTTTTGAAGCATTTTTTTAACAAGACATTTCTTTGGAAACGGAACGAAAATCGGAAAAGCTCCAATTTAAATTTTTTTTTCAAAAAAGCATTTTTAACAAAACCGCAAATTGGGTACCATTCAATTTTGCTCTCGAAAAAAATCACATTTTTTTAAAAGGGAACCTTTGAAAATAAAACCATTTTTTTGACAGGAAAATTTTGACAAAATCAAACCACAATTTCTAAGCCTCAGCAATTTTTGGTTTTTTGACCGGATAACATCCGTTGGCGTTTTCTTGATTGAAAAAATTCAAATCAGTTTGGGAACAAAAAATCTTTCATTTTATAAAAAAATTACGTTTTGAAAAATCAACATCTTTTTGAAAATTAACCATATTTTTGAAAAAACATTTTTCTGAGCAGTTTATGAAAAAAATTGAAAAATTTTCGGAAGATAACATTTTCCTGAAAAAAAGAGAGTTTCTTAAAAAGCAGAGCTTCCAGCGCTGACAAATAAACGATAAAAATGACTAATTGTTTTAGAAAAAATAACCGCAGTTAATTTTTTTTTAAATACCAGAAATTAATTCTAAAACTAAACAATTTTTGTTCCTTTGACCGGTTAACATTATCTACCATATCTACAAAACATCCTTTGGCGTTTTCTTGATTAAACGGGATACTCGCGAGTCTAAACTAATTTTTGTCACGTCACATGGAGGGTGTATTTTATTGGAATTGTCAAGGAATGTCTTTTTCCCCTCTGTGACGTCACGCAGTCACCATAGGGTGTCCCTGTTAACTGGAATTGCGAAGTGCTTTAATTTTACAGTTTTTACCTATTGTGAAAGGCAACAATACTGTGCACTTCATCATTTGTCACAAAAAAATACGTATTTTAGTCCAAAACGATGACATTTTAATAACCTCGAAGTTGAAAAAATTACTCAATGACTGCAAAGTAAACGACTATTAATGATTTAAACGACTTTACTGAAAGCCCTGAAACCGGAATGTTTTTGTTACAAAACCGCAAATTGGATAGCAATCGTTTTTCACCAAAAAAAGGAAAATATTTTGACTTTAATAGAAACATTTTTTGACAAAAGGAACATTTTCTGAAAAAGGGAAATTTTTTTTAAAAAATTAATATTTAAAGGAACATTTCTTTGAAAACGGCGTTTTGAAAAAATCGAAATTTTTTTTCTGAAAAGCGGATTTTTTTACAAAACCGCCCACTCGATCCCGTTCGTTTTTGCTCTTGAAAAAATTCCACCCAACAAAGTGTGTACTCAACCTGGTAGCGAATACGTAGTAACGAGATCGCACATAAATAGTAGCACTTCTTGTTCAATCAAACGATGTTTACCTTTTCAATCAACGAGAAGGAAGGATTCCACCTGGACGCTCATTACTTATTTACCGCACGACTCTGCGCCAAACAATTACCTATTTCATAATGTTTTGTTTCACGGATCATTACCCATTCAAGGATGTTTAATAATAAAAGAAGAGATTTATTAACATTAACGCCGTTTTAATCTCATATGCAAGTGCCATAAATCCGGTGGGAAAAAAGCTGATGCGCTTTAGAGGGAACTTAAGCTCGGATGTCGTCTCACGGACATCGCGTTTTGTTTTTCTGAAGATGGTGATTTGTTATGTAAGATGGTCATCTGTTTCTTGCTGGCTATCTGTTTAATTTGATATTGAGCCGTAAATAGGGAGAAATGTGCTGGCCGAGACAAAACTCGGTCGTTGGTTGAAGGTCGCGATGGTTTCGGATTTAAAATGTGCGAAAAACGTTAAAAATTCAAATAAATTTTCCTCGGGGTAGTTTTTCTCGAACAAAAAAGCTCATTTTCAATAATAGTCCAGTCATAGAAAAAAATGCACGGGATATATTCAAGAATACGCTGCTCAATGTTTAAGATACAAATGTGAAGTGTTTAGTACCGTTAACTGGCTTATAGAAGCAAATCGTCGCCCTAGTACTTATTTGATCCACCGACCATCGACAACGCAGACCGTTCTAGACCTTAACGTTCCAAAGCATATTTGAGACACATCCACCACTTATACCGGAATAGTTCAGCGCTTATTGATCCATATCCACCGGTTACTACTTTCGTACTTATTTGATCCACAAACCTTCTCGCACGTCACATTTTCTACAATCTGGACGTCAACAGAATTTGGCTTTCGGCATCGGCAATAAATTCTCCTGTTGTTTCTGCACCGTTTTAATTGCTTAAAAATCAAACGTGGGGTGGGGTTTGTTCGAATATAGGTACCCATTTTGACTAAGTACGCCTATGTTGTGGTAGGTAGGTAAACATTTTCCACATTACAACACAAATACCTAATTAAAACCAGTCCAAAAAAATATGTGAAGGATTTGGTTCAATGAAATAAACGCAATTTCAATAAAGGGTTAGGTAGTAGTAGTAGTAGCAGCAGTTGAACGATTAATTGCTAAAATTAGAATAAATTATAAAAGACGCCGAATGTGCGGTAATGGATGAGCAAGATGGTTGGTTGCTGCTTGTAATAAAGCCATTTGACTTATCTTATTTATGATGTTGATTGTCAAAGACACCCCCTGTTTTCTTTTATTTATTACCCTTAACAGATGTGCTGATGTCCAAACGTTGTCGCTCAAGAACCCGAACGTCTTGTCCATCAGGTAAAAAAATTACAAAGAAACTCCGTATGAAAACAATATTAAACAAACCATTATGGTTTGTTTTAAAATGAAATAATACAAGAAAAACTAATCAATGAAATCCATTGTTGGGAGGCATTAATAGGACGATGTAATGGTTGATTGTTTTAATTATGTGCCTCAAATCGCTCAGATAAATCAACATTTGCTAATTTTATGATCTCTCATTTGTAAAGAGTACCTACCTAATTAATAAATTTAAAAAGGTAGGAGGTTACGTTAGCGCGGGTGTCTCTGACAGGTAATAGACATGAATAAGATAAGTGAAATGGTTTTATTACAGCTACATAGCTGCCGATCACGGTTTAAGATGCCTCAAACTATTTCGAGTCGCCTTTCTAACCAAATCCAAAGCTTGCAGATCCACAAGAGCATCCCTGAGAGAAGCGCATATGTATCAAATAAGAACTGAAGTCCTTCAAGATTCTCACAGTTGGATGTGTATCACTACCATGCTTAAAACGTTAAGGTCTAAAATCGCCTGCTTCGTCGATGGTCTGTGGATGAAATAAGTACTAGGGCGACGAAATTTGATGAAAATTTCCATGTAAAATAAAAAAGCGACAATAGCAAACCAAAAAAGTGTAAAAAAAATTAAAAACCTACCCCTTTCTACGTACTTAGTTGCATATTAATGAAATATGATTTAAAAACAATAAAAATCACTAAACTCTAAAAAGACTAACTGCCATTAATTTTTCACATGAAAAACAGAAAATGCCAATTTCAGCAAGAGGTATACACTGGAAGGTTTAAAACCGTTAGCGATCTAAAGTGTGACCCATCTTGCTTCCTCAAATTTGAGGAAGAATCAATTGGTGTAAACTTCGAACTTCTAAGAGCCACCCACTTCGAGAAAAGTAGATTTTCATTGGTTTAAAACTTCAAAATTCAATAAAAACAATAAATCATGGCACGTTTTAATTAAAACCGGATTTTGTATAATAACAGATGCTATCAAAACCATTGCCACCAGTTTTTCTAAAAAAAAAACTTAAAACGCCGAAATTCAGTCGAAACTACACATTTTTACATTTTCTAAAAGTTTTTTGCGACCGCAAGTGTGACCCCTCTTATTTCCTCAAGTTTGAAGGAGAATCGATTGGTGCAAATTTCAAACTTCTAGGAGTCACACACTTCTAGAAAAGTAGGTTTTCTTTCTTTTAAAATTCTAAAATAGAGTAAAACTAATAAAAATAGCATTTTGTATTATCAAAGGCTCTAGTGAAACCAATTTCCAGCAATTTTCCTGATAAAAACTTCAAAACGCGAAATTCACTAGAAAAGCATCATTTTGTAAAAGTTTTCTGCGACCGCAAGTGTGACCCCTCTTATTTCCTCAAATTTGAAGGAGAATCGATTGGTGCAAATTTCAAACTTCTAGGAGTCACACACTTCTAGAAAAGTAGGTTTTCTTTCTTTTAAAATTCTAAAATAGAGTAAAACTAATAAAAATAGCATTTTGTATTATCAAAGGCTCTAGTGAAACCAATTTCCAACAATTTTCCTGATAAAAACTTCAAAACGCGAAATTCACTAGAAAAGCATCATTTTGTAAAAGTTTTCTGCGACCGCAAGTGTGACCCCTCTTATTTCCTCAAATTTGAAGGAGAATCGATTGGTGCAAATTTCAAACTTCTAGGAGTCACACACTTCTAGAAAAGTAGGTTTTCTTTCTTTTAAAATTCTAAAATAGAGTAAAACTAATAAAAATAGCATTTTGTATTATCAAAGGCTCTAGTGAAACCAATTTCCAGCAATTTTCCTGATAAAAACTTCAAAACGCGAAATTCACTAGAAAAGCATCATTTTGTAAAAGTTTTCTGCGACCGCAAGTGTGACCCCTCTTATTTTCTCAAATTTGAAGGAGAATCGATTGGTGCAAATTTCAAACTTCTAGGAGTCACACACTTCTAGAAAAGTAGGTTTTCTTTCTTTTAAAATTCTAAAATAGAGTAAAACTAATAAAAATAGCATTTTGTATTATCAAAGGCTCTAGTGAAACCAATTTCCAACAATTTTCCTGATAAAAACTTCAAAACGCGAAATTCACTAGAAAAGCATCATTTTGTAAAAGTTTTCTGCGACCGCAAGTGTGACCCCTCTTATTTCCTCAAATTTGAAGGAGAATCGATTGGTGCAAATTTCAAACTTCTAGGAGTCACACACTTCTAGAAAAGTAGGTTTTCTTTCTTTTAAAATTCTAAAATAGAGTAAAACTAATAAAAATAGCATTTTGTATTATCAAAGGCTCTAGTGAAACCAATTTCCAGCAATTTTCCTGATAAAAACTTCAAAACGCGAAATTCACTAGAAAAGCATCATTTTGTAAAAGTTTTCTGCGACCGCAAGTGTGACCCCTCTTATTTCCTCAAATTTGAAGGAGAATCGATTGGTGCAAATTTCAAACTTCTAGGAGTCACACACTTCTAGAAAAGTAGGTTTTCTTTCTTTTAAAATTCTAAAATAGAGTAAAACTAATAAAAATAGCATTTTGTATTATCAAAGGCTCTAGTGAAACCAATTTCCAGCAATTTTCCTGATAAAAACTTCAAAACGCGAAATTCACTAGAAAAGCATCATTTTGTAAAAGTTTTCTGCGACCGCAAGTGTGACCCCTCTTATTTCCTCAAATTTGAAGGAGAATCGATTGGTGCAAATTTCAAACTTCTAGGAGTCACACACTTCTAGAAAAGTAGGTTTTCTTTCTTTTAAAATTCTAAAATAGAGTAAAACTAATAAAAATAGCATTTTGTATTATCAAAGGCTCTAGTGAAACCAATTTCCAACAATTTTCCTGATAAAAACTTCAAAACGCGAAATTCACTAGAAAAGCATCATTTTGTAAAAGTTTTCTGCGACCGCAAGTGTGACCCCTCTTATTTCCTCAAATTTGAAGGAGAATCGATTGGTGCAAATTTCAAACTTCTAGGAGTCACACACTTCTAGAAAAGTAGGTTTTCTTTCTTTTAAAATTCTAAAATAGAGTAAAACTAATAAAAATAGCATTTTGTATTATCAAAGGCTCTAGTGAAACCAATTTCCAGCAATTTTCCTGATAAAAACTTCAAAACGCGAAATTCACTAGAAAAGCATCATTTTGTAAAAGTTTTCTGCGACCGCAAGTGTGACCCCTCTTATTTCCTCAAATTTGAAGGAGAATCGATTGGTGCAAATTTCAAACTTCTAGGAGTCACACACTTCTAGAAAAGTAGGTTTTCTTTCTTTTAAAATTCTAAAATAGAGTAAAACTAATAAAAATAGCATTTTGTATTATCAAAGGCTCTAGTGAAACCAATTTCCAGCAATTTTCCTGATAAAAACTTCAAAACGCGAAATTCACTAGAAAGCATCATTTTGTAAAAGTTTTTTGCGACCGCAAGTGTGACCCCTCTTATTTCCTCAAATTTGAAGGAGAATCGATCGGTGCAAATTTGAAACTTCTAGGACTCAGACACTTCGAGAAAAGTAGCTTTTCTTTAATCTAAAGTTCCAAAATAGAACAAAACTAATAAATAATGGTAAGTTTTAATCAAAATTGCATTTTGTATTACCAAAGGCTCTAGTGAAACCAATTATTGCCAGCAATTTTCCTCATATAAACTTTAAAACGCGAAATTCACTACAAAGCGTACATTTTGTAGAAGTTTTTTGCGACCGCAAGTGTGACCTATCTTATTTCCTCAAATTTGAAAGAGAATCGATTGGTGCAAATTTAAAACTTCTAGGACTCACACACTTCGCGAAAAGTAGCTTTTCTTTAATTTAAAGTTCCAAAATAGAACAAAACTAATAAATATTGGCAAGTTTTAATCAAAATTGTATTTTGTATTATCAAAGGCTCTAGTGAAACCAATTATTGCCAGCAATTTTCCTGATATAAATTTTAAAACGCGAAATTCACTAGAAAGCGTACATTTTGTAAGTTTTTTGCGACCGCAAGTGTGACCTATCTTATTTCCTCAAATTTGAAGGAGAATCGATCGGTGCAAATTTGAAACTTCTAGGGCTCAGACACTTCGAGAAAAGTAGCTTTTCTTTAATTTAAAGTTCCAAAATATAACAAAACTAATAAATATTGGCAAGTTTTAATCAAAACCGCATTTTGTATTATCAAAGGCACTTGTGAAACCAATTATTGCCAGCAATTTTCCTGATATAAACTTTAAAACGCGAAATTCACTAGAAAGCGTACATTTTGTAAAAGTTTTTTGCGACCGCAAGTGTGACCTATCTTATTTCCTCAAATTTGAAGGAGAATCGATCGGTGCAAATTTGGAACTTCTAGGGCTCAGACACTTCGAGAAAAGTAGCTTTTCTTTAATTTAAAGTTCCAAAATAGAACAAAACTAATAAATATTGGCAAGTTTTAATCAAAATTGTATTTTGTATTATCAAAGGCTCTAGTGAAACCAATTTCCAGCAATTTTCCTGATAAAAACTTCAAAACGCGAAATTCACTAGAAAGCGTACATTTTGTAAGTTTTTTGCGACCGCAAGTGTGACCTATCTTATTTCCTCAAATTTGAAAGAGAATCGATCGGTGCAAATTTGAAACTCCTAGGGCTCAGACACTTCGAGAAAAGTAGCTTTTCTTTAATTTAAAGTTCCAAAATAGAACAAAACTAATAAATATTGGCAAATTTTAATCAAAATTGCATTTTGTATTATCAAAGGCTCTAGTGAAACCAATTATTGCCTGCAATTTTCCTGATATAAACTTTAAAACGCGAAATTCACTAGAAAGCGTACATTTTGTAAGTTTTTTGCGACCGCAAGTGTGACCTATCTTATTTCCTCAAATTTGAAGGAGAATCGATCGGTGCAAATTTGAAACTTCTAGGGCTCAGACACTTCGAGAAAAGTAGCTTTTCTTTAATTTAAAGTTCCAAAATATAACAAAACTAATAAATATTGGCAAGTTTTAATCAGAATTGTATTTTGTATTATCAAAGGCTCTAGTGAAACCAATTATTGCCAGCAATTTTCCTGATATAAACTTTAAAACGCGAAATTCACTAGAAAGCGTACATTTTGTAAAAGTTTTTTGCGACCGCAAGTGTGACCTATCTTATTTCCTCAAATTTGAAGGAGAATCGATCGGTGCAAATTTGAAACTTCTAGGGCTCAGACACTTCGAGAAAAGTAGCTTTTCTTTAATTTAAAGTTCCAAAATAGAACAAAACTAATAAATATTGGCAAGTTTTAATCAAAATTGCATTTTTAACACTTCTCGATGACATGTCGCGACTTTTAGCATTTCATTTAGGACAATCAAACGAACGTGCGTAAAACAAATTTCAACCCTCTGATAATTTTTCCGAGGTAAAATTCTATAATGACCGTATTATAAATAATAGGACGTGAGTAATCCGACCACCTGTCACCAGTTACGTTCCAAACTCGAACGAGATAATGCGTCAATCGCATCGTTAATTTTTTTGCAAAGTTCAATGTCTCCAAGTTTCCATCTAAAGCCATCGCATGTGCACAAAAAAGCGACTTACCCATACATCGGACGTTTGCTCTTCACATACCTTAAATTGTTCAGCACCGGAAGTAGGTGACATCCTGGAAAAAACGTCGCCGTGAATACCAAATATAACAATTGCAGAAGAAAGAAACGTAATGCGCCTGGAACTCGGAGGAGATTATTTTATTATTCGTATCTCCATTGTTTGAAAATCTTCTCCGAGAGTCGTGGCGTAATTACGATTATTCCTTTTAGAGAGAAAACGCTATTACCGAGCTCGTTTTCGATTTGAGTGCGTGCGTGAGGCGCATTCCTGCGTCTAGTTACACATTGGATTTGACGTTGAGATTGCCTATTAAAAGCTGCTTAACCGTGTGTCTGTCCACGGGGTGATTTTAGTTACCTAAACCTCTCGGCGGATAAATTACACATTGAAATCACTTAACTTGAAAATACAATAAAATCAACGGAAAACGCGTAGCTTTTAATTGAAATCGTGGTTTGTATTATTTGGGAGTAGGGGAAATGGGGGTACATTCGACCACGGTTTACTTTCAACCATTTCCAATAAAATCTCAATTTTTTAAATTTGAAACGAAATTTTGGCCAATTGCTACACATTCTGTTTTTCGTTGATTCATGTTCTACTAATATCAGATGTCAACATAACATGACTTGATCAACTTTTGGCACTGAAAATTTTTATTTGTCGTGAACACATGCACATTTGACCTATCCTAGCTGGGGTACATTCGATCTCTAAATTTTCAAGAGGACTTTTTATTTTCCCGATGTTGGAAATGTTTCGCAAGTGTATACCAATAATGTTGCTGCAATTTTGCAAGCTCCAGCTAAAACCAAGACACGGAACATCACCCCTCTATTCAATTTTAGCTATAATTTTGAAAACCTCATTGTAAAGTATTTTCTTTTTTGATTTCTTAACTTTTCTGTTTAATACATATTAATACATATCATATATCAGTCTAGAATAGTAATAAAATTTAAACTGTGAAAAAAAGTGTTTAAAGCACTGTCAATGTGGAGCTCGAAAGTACCCCTCTACGCGGTTCAAACTACCCCAGCTAGGGGGTAGATTCGACCATTTTACATGTCAACATAGAAAAATTCATAAAATCAAAAAAAACTACGGTTTTAGAGTAACTTTTGCCGTGATTAGAACACTTATCAGATTGACGTAAAAGTAATTTTGATATCGACAATAGTATATTTTAGAAAAAATGAAAACCAAATAAGTGGTCGAATGTACCACCCCTTCCCCTACCTATAAGGACACTAATTTTTCCTAAAGGAAAACTAAAAATGTGAAATTCACCCGGACGTAGGTATACAGCGAATAAATTGTTGTGAGACAAAATAAGCACAACAAAAAATGTGATAAAACATGAACATGAACCATTTAACAATGAATCATACGAATTTTGCTGAAAAAACTAGTCAAAGTAATAATAATAATAATCTTTATTAGCAATAGCTATTACAATACAGAGACGGCGAGATGTACACTGGTAAAAAGAACAGAACATATAAGAAAATATCATAAGAAAAACAACAAAAACATCAATAAAACATCATAAAACAGCAGGTACTTTATCTATCACATATAATCTCAGGAGACGTTTAAACGTATTTTAAGTTATCACAGGTTTTTATGTTTATTGGTAACTTATTGTATTCAGATAAGCCCTTATAGAAAATTGAATTAAATTTTTTCGAAGACTTGCAAAATTCTACATTAAAATCTGTTGTATTTCTTAGTTTATAATTAAGTCGCTCTGATATAAATGATATTCTACGTTTTAAATATTCGGGTAACAGATTGCATTTGATTTTATGTACAATAATAAAAGTGTTGAAAACAACTTGTTGATTCACAGACAATACATTTAAAACTTCTAACATACTAAGGACTGGTGTATATTTATTACATTTTAAAATTGATCTAAAACATCGATTTTGTACAACTTGTAGTTCCTTGATTTTATAAGCTGGAAGGTTATATAATAGCGTGCTACAAAATGTTACCTGCGGCAGAATAAGGGATTTGTACAATAACAATTTTGTATACATTGTTAAATTTTTTCCTATCCTAGTTAAAAAGTAAATTTTTTTAGACATTTTATTTAAAATCGAGTTTGCCTGTGATGTAAAATTTAATTTGTGATCAAGTATAACCCCTAAATATTTGATTTCTTCTACTCGTTCAAGTGCAATATTGTTTATATATACATCAACATTATCTACATTTACACAATTTATTAAATTCATATTACCCAGGACAAAGTATTTACATTTATTGACATTAACACACATACTATTTATACACAAATACTCATATACAGCATGTAGATCATAATTTATTTGCTGAACCATTTCGAAGTAGTCCGTTCCTTCTATATAAATCATAGTGTCGTCCGCAAACAGGTGTATAGTACTGTATTTAACACATTTTACAAGATCGTTAATATACAATATAAAAAGTAATGGTCCCAACACTGTTCCCTGTGGAACACCATGTTTCACTTGTATTGCAGAAGAGAATACATTGTTATATTTAACTCGTTGTTGCCTGTTGGTCAGATAACTGTCAAACCATTGTAGTACCTTGCCGGTCAACCCATATAGTTGCAGTTTTTGAAGGAGTTTCGCTCTATTCACAGTTTCGAAAGCTCGTTTAAAGTCCAAAAATACCGCAATGACAATTTTTTTATTTTCAATAGCACTCAGCCACTGGTCGGTAACACAAAGAATTGTC
Source organism: Pycnomerus fuliginosus (assembly GCA_963924575.1). NCBI lineage: Eukaryota > Metazoa > Arthropoda > Insecta > Coleoptera > Zopheridae > Pycnomerus > Pycnomerus fuliginosus. Next base: position 7,333,190 of record OZ004624.1, on the reverse strand, counting down.
GACTCACATGAATGATTCTCTACAAATCCGGATTGCACTTCGCTTATTATGATATACCTATCACAATGTTCCAATAACTGACCTTTCACAACTGTTTCCAGTAATTTTTCATAAACTGGAACTTCATTTATAGGACGGAACTCTTCGCACTTCACAGTTTTTTGCACTTTAGGAACTGGTATCACTGTTGATGTCTTCCAATTGTCCGGAAAAATACCCTCCTGTAGTGAACAGTTGAGCACATCCAAGAACCTATTTCCAATTACTTGAAAAGCATCTGTTAAGATTTTCGTCGTTATTCCAGAATTATCTCCACTGCCGGTGTTCTTCATTCCTTTAACTTGCTTCTTCAGACTGGTCATGTCTATCTTCTTAAAAGTGGAAAATTTGCCTATTTTCTTCTCTATGGAAATACTCTTTGTTAGATCAGAAACATTTGGTAGCAGATCTGATTGCCTCTCAATGTTCATAACAATTTCATCGATGCTTTCAATAAAATATAGATTGAAATTCTCACTTATAGCAGCAGATGTTTCTTGAGGTTCATTTCGAAACAAAATTTTATCAGGTAATGTTGGTTTTTCTGTTATTAGAGTTTTTAAATTTTTCCACATTTCCCTCGGATTATGTTGATTACCATCAATTATGTCTCTAAAGTAGTCATCTTTTGCTTCTCTAACCTTATTTACCACCAGGTTTCTTAATGTTTTATATTCCTGCCACAGATTTGGATCATTGGTGATCATTGCTGCTTTGTGTTTGTTGTCTCTAAGCTTAATGTATTCAAGAATGTCACTTTTAAACCATTTCGTTGTTCGAGAATGAAGGTCAATTGTTCTAATAATTTTTGGGCATATTTGATCCAATGATTCAATCAGTCCATCGACTAGGTTGTCAGCCATTGTATTTGTATCCACTTCATTGTTCCATCTGTCGTTCTCCATCAGTAATGTCTGATAAGCTTCACTCTCATAATTTTTGAAATTTCTCACTTCTATGTCCATGTTCCGTTTCTGTTTTTGCACACAATGTGTTATAAGATCTAGTCTTATAATGAAATGGTCACTAATTCTTGGCACTTGAAGAACTGAACACCACAGGGTTTTTTCATTAGTGATTACATGAGTACACGAGTTGGTTCTCGAATAATTTGAGCAAGTCCATGTTGGTAAACAATGTCTTTGTATTTTTTTGTATAAAATGCATCATTAAACCAATCGAAGTTGAAATCGCCCAATATGATATTTTGAGAAGATTGATTTCCTATCTCGTCCAAAAAATTTTCAAAATACTGTAGAAATACGGCCTCATCCTTGTTTGGCGAACGGTATACAGTTGTTAGATAAAATTTTTCTTTCTTCACAACAATTTCCACATTTAATATCCAAATATTTTGTCCTATCTGCTGACATTTTAACAGTTTGTGTGAGATACCTTTCCGTATGAAGATCATTACCCCTCCCGTTCTAGGATTGTCAGAGCAACACTGTTCCAATTTGTATCCATGTATCTGTAACTCAACTACGGAGATGTCTTTAACTACATGACTCTCAGATAGACAAAAAATTGCAGGATTTGTATTTTCAATAAAATGTACAATTTGATCTTTATTATTCAGGTAACCTTGGCAATTCATAGATTACAAATGCTTCTTTACCCATTTTGTCCTTGGATTGCGATATGCCACCAGCAGAAGGATGCCAGCTATAGTATTTCTTCATTTGGGACTCAAAAATCCTTTTCAGCGTTGTACATTCTTTGCTCCAAACTGAATGACTGGTACTTAAATTTAAATTCAATTTCTCATTTGCTGTACAGCAGTTTATGCATTTTTGGACATTACTCTTGCATTCAGATTGTTTATGATTTCCACTGCAAATTGGACAAACCTCATTGCGATTACATTCTTTCTGCATATGGCCATAACTCTGACATTTATAACAACGAAACTCTCCAAAATCTTCAGTATAATCACATCTGTTCCATCCAATATTTATCCTCTCATTTACAATGAGCTTTTTGTATGTATACTCATTTCTCTGCATTCTCTGCATTTCTGAGCAACATGGCTTCATGAAAGGGCGATCAACCTCTACCAACTTATTTGAGTTCACCCAGTTTGTGTCAAGTGCCATGGACAATCGTTACCAAGTTGATGTTGTGTATACAGACTTAACAAAAGCTTTCGATAGGGTGAACCATTGTATTTTACTACGTAAATTGAATAATTTCGGTTTTTGTAACAGTGTTCTAAAACTTTTGAAGTCAATGATTATTGGAAGGCAGCAAGCAGTATGTCTACTATGGTGGTTTCAGTTCCACAATGTATAATGTGCTAAGTGGTGTCGCGCAAGGATCGAATCTAGGGCCGCTATTGTTCGTCTTGTTCTTTAATGATGTTGCTAAATCTCTTGAGGGACGGTCCTTTATATATGCAGATGACTTGAAGCTGGTTAAGACTGTGACTTCATATGAAGATACGTTAGAATTGCAAAAGTCATTGGACCTTTTGATTCGATGGTGTACTCTCAACAAGCTGGAGCTTAATGTTAGCAAGTGTAAAATTATGTCCTTCACTCGCAAAGTTAATATTTTCAAGTTCCATTATAACATACAAGGTACCGTTCTTGAACATTGCGACCAATATAAAGACCTGGGTGTTATATTTGACACTAAACTATCTTTTGTTCCGCATATTATACAAGTTACAAATAGTGCAATGAAACTTCTGGGATTTGTCATACGTAATTCTTCGAATTTTACAAATTTATGTAGCATTAAGTTGTTGTTTTACTCGCTGGTAAGAAGCAAATTGGAATATTGTTGTATTGTCTGGAGTCCTTACCACCAAATTTATATTCATCTCATTGAAAACGTTCTGCGTAAATTTTGTAAATATATATATTATAAAATGTTTCATACCTACCCCCAAAGACATTGCGATCAGAATGCGCTTCTCAACATTGTGGATGAAGTTGCATTGTGCTCACGTCGTAATGTAGCCCGATTAATTTTTCTTCAAAAATTGATAAATGGCTCGGTGTCATGTCCGAGTTTGCTGTCTATGATTTACTTTACTGTGCCGAGAATGATCTGTCGTGCGCCCACAACTTTCTACTATCTTGTACCAAATTCTTATCACCACTACAATTGTCCACTAATATCATGTTTCAAATTATATAATATGATTTCTGCCAATGAAGGATTTGACATCTTTCATCTCAATTTGTGTTCACCCGGTGTAAAAAAACAATTACTGCATTTCTACAATAATTTATAGTTTATATTAGTTTGATTTATATATTTAAAACTGTTTGGTTTCTGTTTCCTTTTATAGACATCTTGTCTGTTGGAAAATAAATTCTATTATTATTATTATTATTTACTTCTATGACCATATTAAAAAATCTTTTTCTAATTTTGCTTTTATACTTGATTTTTATTTCTGATTTGTCAACTTCTAGTTTATTTTGACTCACGATTTTTTCAATTAGCACCTCATCTGTTTCTACATGTTCATCCTCGTGTATTCCATTCATTTTAATTCTATTTCTGTACAGTTGCGGTTTTGTGACATCATAATTTGTTCCAATAGTTTCTTGAATTTTTTCTGGGACAATAGCAACATCCTTCTCTGCTGAACATTGTATAATCACGCCTCCCTTTTTTGTATTCTTAGACATGCTCACGCCAACTCCAATTGCCGATGGTTTCAATGTGTTTTTTAAGTCCTCCTTAGTTTGTTTCGAGTCTTCTTGTTTATTTTTCGGATTTACTACTAATATCGAGTTTTTTGTTGCAGTAGCATACGACACTGGTTTTCCGATGTTTATTTGCGTTTTTTGATTCCTTGTCGCCATGAGTTCTTCTCGCAATTTTTTGTTCTCTTCTGTTAACTCCGCCATCTGAATCTGGACCTGTAACATTGATTCCTTTATTTCCTTGACTGATTGCATCAGTTCCCGAATTATGTAGGATTCATCATATTCGCGTTCGCTGCGTGAACGTTTTCTAATCTGCTCCATTGATGTTCCGCTAAAACTGGGCGTTGGTTCGCATTTCTTGCACTTCCACGTTGGTTTTCTAAGATGAAAGCCTCTGAGATCTACACTTTGGCACTGGGCATGATAGAAAACTTTACAAGAACAACACTGTATTACACTTTTTGGCTCTAAAAAGCCTTGGTTGCACTCAGCGCACACATTCACGTCCGTCTCCATCCTCGCTCTTTACAAAGTCGAAAAATCAAGCAAGCTTTGGCTTTTTTCAAAATTATTGCAAAAACGATATTGGCTCTAAGCAAAAAAAGAGAAAAAAAAAGGAAGCACGAGACCATTTTTTAATAAAGAAACAAATTTGAAAGAACAAACATTTGAAGTATTAAAATTTGAAAATAGAATTATTTCTTTGAGCGGAGCATTTTTTGAAAAAAATCGCATTTTTACGTGAACGTAATTTTCTTTTTAATTAAGAATTTTTTGTAAAAAAAACATAAGTATGTGAAAATAAGATGAAATCCCAAAAACGCTCCAAAAAGGAGCATTTTTGAAAAAATTTTTTTTTTTGGAAAAAAGCAACATTTTTTGAGAAAAAAACATTTCTTTGAAAAAATATCTCGAAGAAAAGAACATTTTCTGAAAAAAATACCACTATTTCGGAAAAAGCAACATTTTTTTGAAAAACAGCTTGTCAAAACACCCTGTTACAGAATAATTATAGTTTTCTAAAAAAATATATATTTAAAGCAGCATTTCTTCGGAAAAACATTTCTTTGAAAATAAGATGAAACATTTCTTTAACAAGACATTTCTTTGAAAATAGAACGAAAATCCGAAAAGCTCCAATTAAAATTTTTTTTTTAATTATTTTTAACAAAACCGTAAATTGGGTCCCATTCATTTTTGGTCTCGAAAAAGGGGACCTTTGAAAATAAAACCATCTTTTAGCCAGGAAATTTTTTTGAGAAAATCACACCACAATAATTTCTAATACTTTTGGTTTTTTGAACGGATAACATTATCTACCATATTTACAAAACATCCGTTGGCGTTTTCTATATTAACATTTAGAGCAGCATTTCTTCGGAAAAAGTAACATTGCTTTGAGAATAAGATAAAAAAACCCAATTTTAATATCACCAATAGTATATTTTAGAAAAAATTAAAACCAACTAAGTGGTCGAACGTACCCCCACTTCCCCTACCTATAAGGACACTAATTTTTCTTAAGGAAAACTAAAAATGTGAAATTCTCCCGGAGGAGAATAAATTGTTGAGAGACGAAATAAGCAAAATGAAATAAAAACAGGAGAACAGGAGTAAGAATAATGGAAGGGTTGAAAATAGGGAGGGAAAAGCAGGATATAAGCATAACGGTGAAACGCACGGAGACGATTCAGCTGAGAAGCAATAAAATAAAAGTGGTCTCATAAGGATCGCAAGCTGGAAAGAAAAACCAGAAATAACGAGGTAAAAAAAACAAATAAACCGAAATTAAAGGGGGTGTGAACCAAAAATGAAAAATATAGTAGAAAAAATTCTAAGAACAAAAATGAAAACCCAGCATTTCTGGCTACAACGGTTTTGGAATTAGATCGATTTATAGAAGAACTAATTGCAGGTGTGACGTCATATCAACATCCACGATCCCTGTATGCGAATAATCTGCAGCTAATAAAATTCCGCTTCTCGTCACGTCTAGCGATTTTTAATATTCAATTGCATAACAAAGTTATGCGGGATAAAAGTGTAATTCCGGAAGTCACAATTTCAGAATTCGTTTCCGTTCAAGATTTAGTTACCAAAACACACTGCAATTCCAAATCTATTGACATATTTGGAGAGCACATGAATAGGGCGACCAGACAGTCAAAGAACGATGTCTGTAGCCCTATTGGTTCCCGAGAAATAATTAGAGATATTTAAGCACAATTTTTGTTTCTCTTTGCAATAATTTTTGTCTGGCCACCAAGCAGATGTTGAAAAGTGTCACCACGTATAGAGGGATTCAAGACGAACAATTTAAGGTATCGTTCATTTAGTTCTATACCCGAAATTGGGTAATGAAAGGGAGACGGGAATGGAGAAGGCATTTCGTATAGAGTTGCTTGAGGAAGAAGAAAAAGAAGGGGTAGGAGAAGATGGAGGGTATAGAAAGAACCGAAATGACAAAAGAGGAAGTGAAGAGGCAAATAGAAAAACTGTAAACCTGCCCTATAGTATACAAGAAAGGAGATGCAAAAGATCTAAAGAATTACCCTCCTGAATACATTGTATAAAATGCAAAGACAGAGGAAGATTGTGGGAGCACATGAGAGAAATAGATAGTTAGAGTGAATGAAATAGACAGCGAATGTTTCTGGACGAGAAAAGGTGTAAGACAGGGGTGCCCACTGAGCCCAACGTTGTTTACAATTTTTATAAATGATATTGATAAGGTATTTAAAAAGGGGTAGGCAGGAGGGATTATGGTGGGCAAAGAGAAAGTGTGGTGTTTGACCTGATGATCGTACGTAGCGAATGATAAGAATTGCAAAGAAATATATGAAGAGAAAAAAGTAAATGTGGACAAAACCAAGATAATGGTTTTCAGGAAAAGAAGTGGAAGGAAGTAGAGCGGCAGAGGGTAATAAGGAGAAGGGAGGGAAGAGAAGACAAAAGTGGAAGATAGGCGGGAGAAGAAGGATCTTAATTTCATTTAAATATTATTTGTATATATAATAATTATTATAATGTAACAAGGGCAGGACTCATTACAAGCCGAAAGGCAAATGTAATAGAATATGCAATTATAGCACGGGACGAACGAGATATAGGAAAAGTCTTGCAGGACATTGATACAGGAAGCGAAACAAAGATAAATAAAAAGAAGAAATACGGAAACGCAATTAACAGGACACGATTTTTAAGGAAGTTGAACCTTTCAAGTACCTAGAAGTGTATATCAGCAGGTAATAGAGATAGGAAATCATAAAGATGAATACTAGAACAGCTAAAAGTGTATCAAAAGTTATACGAAAGAAGAAGAAGCAAAAAATGCGCACAGATTCCCAACTACGAAGAGGATTCAAAAGTGAATACAGGTGCAACTTAACAATAATCGATTGGTACAAAACTGCACAACTTCGAAACTTAAAAACCCAATAAAATCAATAGAAAACGGCAAATAATATATATTTTTTAAATAATAATGAGGTAGTAACTGAATCATATTGATAATTCTTAGAGAAAAAATCGCCAATTCCTCGTTTACACAACACGACAAAACAAAAAAGAATATAGAAAAAAGTAAACAACGCTCACCAATGAATTCATTCCTCCTCCTTATCCTGTCGGTTAATCTCGCCGTGGAAATGATGAGACAATTAATGAAGGCCACCAACGCCGTTTGGTAATCCACCGCGGTGGCCCTCTCCAACTCCTGGACCACCAAGTTCAGTCTATATCTCTCGCCTTTCAGTTTCTGAAAAACGAAAAAAAAAACATTTCCTGCACGATTCTTTCGCCCTTAAGAAGTGAAATTCCAGGTGCGTCGGCTTTCCATTTTACGTAAATCCAGGTTAAAAGTTTCGACGGAAAAGGTAAAGATCAATTATTGGCAATTTAAGAGTGCAAACAGTAGATTTCCGTTTTTGGTTGTTTGTAGAAATTGGTGATTTTCATCATTGTTACCTTGTAGTGGTCCAGAGTGTCAAGGGCGCGCGCATGACCTTCTTCGTTGTGGACGCACAACGCGGACAGTAGCTCGAAGACCTGCTTCTTTACGGTTACGTTGTTGGTGTCGAGTGCCGCCGCCAGCTTTCGGATGTACTCGGGATTCTCCACGATGAAGTCCAGGCCGACGCGGGAGTCCATGGCGCATGGTCCTTCGGCTTTAAGCAAAAAAAAAACACCATCATCAGTTCGAAATTACGAAAGCGTAGAGCTGCCATGATATTTGCTTACTTTTTTTATTTTGTAATTTACAGAAAAAAGTGTAAATTTACTGAAAAAGTGTAAATTTACAGAAAAAGTGTAAATTTACAGAAAAAAGTGTAAATTTACAGAAAAAGTGTAAATTTACTCTCAAATGCTCCGTATACATGCACACACTTAGCTCGAGCTAACTAAGCTCGGTACTTTTTAAACAGCGTTTCACGAGATTTTGCCGGGGTGGTAGCCTTTGAAATATAGCTTACCTGTCTGATTTTGAAGCGAAAACTATATTTCAAAGGCTACCACCCCCAAAAAATGCCGTGGAACGCTGTTTAAAAAGTACCGAGCTTAGTTAGCTCGAGCTAAGTGTGTGCATGTATACGGAGTAAAAGTTTCTTACACAATGTGCTCACCCGTTCACGAGTTATGACCATTTTTTCGAGTTTCAACACTTAAAACTTGGCCCCTTTTCAGTTTCTTCTCCATAACTCCCCTGTTTTTCACCCGATTTTGAAGAAATTTGGCACGAGGCTAGATGCTACCCTTGTGCAACCTTCCACCCTTTATATCAAGTTGTTAGCATTTACCTGAATATTATTACCCTCAATGTTTCAACTCAACATCTTCATCAGTTCACGAGTTACAACGATTTTTTCGATTTTCAACACCTAACACTCGACCCTTTTTTCAGTTTCTTCTCCATAACCCCCATGTTCTTCACCCGATTTTGACGAAATTTGGCACGAGGCTACATACTAACCTTTATCTCAACTTGTCAGCATCTACCTGATGCCCCTATTCCATCGCACCAGGCTAAATCCACTCTCAAAGTTTCGACCCAGCATGTTCATCCGTTCACAAGTTATAACCACTTTTCGATTTTCAAAACTTAACACTTGACCCTTTCTCAAATGCAACAGAGAAGCGGCTGGAACCTTCCCATCGCGTGGATCTTTGTATTCTGTGTAGATGGTAGTCAATTCAACAGAATTTTTTTGTGCTTATCATCTGTGACTAATTTCGCAATTTTCTGACAAATACCGACATCACCTCGGACATCACCCATCACATTTGACAATATGTTCCTTTTAAGGTTAACAGTTTGCCACCCTTTTAACAATAACTTACAGAAAAAGTGTAAATTTACAGAAAGTGTAAATTACAGAAAAAGTGTAAATTTACAGAAAAAGTATAAATTTACAGAAAAAAGTGTAAAACAGAAAAAGTGTAAAACAGAAAAAGTGTAAAACAGAAAAAGTATAAATGTACAGAAAAAAGTGTAAATTTACAGAAAAAAGTGTTAATTTACAGAAAAAGTGTAAATTTACAGAAAAAGTATAAATTTACAGAAAAAATGTAAAACAGAAAAAGTGTAAATTACAGAAAAAGTGTAAATTTACAGAAAAAGTATAAATTTACAGAAAAAAGTGTAAATTTACAGAAAAAGTGTTAATTTACAGAGAAAGTGTAAATTACAGAAAAAGTGTTAATTTACAGAAAAAGTGTAAACTTACAGAAAAAATGTAAATTTATGTTTCCATTCTGAGAGCACCATTACCGAGTTGCACAGGGTAGTTCAAATGTATTAATACACAGCTCTTACGGCCAAATTTTAAGATGAATAGAATAAAAAATCCATGGTAAATGCTTGTATAATTTAGCAATAAACAAAAAGTACATAAATTGAGCAATAAATTTTTAAATTTTTTTTCATTATTAAGAATATTTTTTCAGAATGCAAGATTTGTTGTTTTTGGTCATTTTATTAATTAACAGCTTGATAACAGCCCGATAAAAAATATAGCAAAATGGCTCGTAATCCTGCACTCTGAAGAAACATTTTTTCCTTTGTAATGAAATGCGCCATTTGTTGTAAAGAAACTAATAATTAGGCCCCGTTAAAATCCTTTAGTGGGCGTGTACAATTAGTGGGAGGCATGTGGTAAGACGCGGACGATTGCATCGGTTGCACATATGATGAAATGCGTTGTTGCCGGATCTCCGCGCGAAATTTGAATTAATGAAAATTTAAAAATTTACTGTTCGATTTATCAACAAAATTAAATTATCACCATAAAGAAGGACTCACAGGGAATCCAAAAAAATAGAAACATGGGTGGTGCCATTAAAAAAATTAATATTACTCATTGTTTATCGCTAAATTATGCAAATTCCAAATTGCGACGAAATGAAGGTAATTTATTCTAATTTACATTGGATTTTTATTTTATTTATTTATCTTATTGTTTGGCCGTGAGTGCCGTGTATTAATACATTTGAACTACCCTGTACAACTCGGTAATGGTGCTCTCAGAATGGAAACATAAATTTACACTTTTTCTGTAAAACACTTTTTCTGTAAATTTACACTTTTTCTGTAAACTTATACTTTTTTCTGTAAATTTACACTTTTTCTGTAATCTACACTTTTTCTGTAAATTTACACTTTTTTCTGTAAATTTACAGAAAATTTATATTTTTTCTGTTTTACACTTTTTCTGTAAATTACAAAATAAAAAAAGTTAGCAAATACCATGGCAGCTCTACGCTTTCGTACGAAATAGCTAGGAATTCACCCTAAAATCGGTCCTTTTCCGCACCCATAAAAACAATTTGCGCGGCAATAATAAAAACTTTATGGCGTTTGCTCACTTAATTGCCGGTAACAAATACGACAGCGATTAAGCCTCAACGTATAATTAATACGTCACGTACAAACTACCAGTTGGAAAAATTAGAAACGTCCATGTCCCAGAAAAAGTAACCGTTAGTCATATTTCCCGTTTCGTCCAAACAACCTCCACATTCAAGCCTAAAACCCGCGGATTTTTACTCGTTTTCCCTCTTAAGTCGAATGTGCTTAAGTCGTCAACACCTGTCGCGCGCATGGATGACTTTCGAGTTTGTCAACGGGGGGACGTGATCGCGTTTCCAGTTCGCCTACTTGATGTCTATATTGGCTGCACCCAATGTGCGTGATCAAGACACCGTGAAATTTTAAATTTTAAACAATTTTTTTAATTGGCGGTCGTAAAATTTGTCAAAAGCGACGGTAATGGCCGGGGAGGCGCCAGCCCTCGCATATGGCCGCCGAGAGTCACCTTGGACTGATTCGTCCAAATTTGGTATTATTTTGCACAATTGTAAACTGTTGCATCACGTCTATTAGCCGATACTTTGAATGTTTTTTGATTTGCTGCCGATCGGGGATCGTTTTACCTTGGCTCGGATTTTCTAATTAACTCTTAATCCTCAAAATTATTTTTTTATTTTTTTCCGATTTATTTTCGTGCGGCAAACCTTGCCCCCTCAGGCCCCCCCTTCAGATTATTTTTTTTATTTTTTTCCGATTTATTTTGGTGCGGCAAACCTTGTCCTCAGGCCCCCCCTTCAGATTATTTTTTTAATTTTTTTCCGATTCATTTTAGCGCACCCTCAACTACATAATTTTTTCTATATGTTTTTTAAATTTTATTTCCTTCGCGTTTTTTGGGGGGTCGCAGTCAATTCATCGATTTATCGTTTTATTTTTAGACTCGTGCGATGTTTGCGGTAATAATTAACGGTCAATTATTATCCTGCGAATTTTATTAATATTCATGGCAGCAATAACGAATTATCGAATATTAATTGCAGTCTTCCGCAAGACGCACGTGGGCTATTATTGCGAAATTTTTCTGGATTTTCGTGAGTCAGTCGATGTGGGCGTTTCTATATTTTATTAATCAGCTGGTTCTTTGGAAATTGATGGTAATTTCCTGCTTAATTTTGGTCGTTGATCTGGTCAGAGCAGCAGGAGATCCCAATTATTATTGTTTTGTCTGTCAGGGGATTATAATTATGTCGTTATGGGATTGTCACGTTCTTGTTAAACACTTGTGGAGCAACCAATCACAGGGCACAGCCTCAACAACAGTTTATCTTTGGATTTCTTAATTTTTTTTGATAAAATAAAACAATACGAACCAAGAAAATGATTTATTTGTTTTTGTTTATAATATACCGGTTAGCAATGAAACCAGGCTCACCCCCCTTTTTTTCCTGCATTTATTAAAATATTCCAATGAAATTTGGCACACATACAGTGTGTCTCATTTTAACTGGAACCACCCAAATATTTCGGTTCATTTTAACCGAATCAATGCATTCTTTTTTCTGCATGTAGAGCTCCAAAATCTGCACCTGCGTAATACTCAATTTTTTTTATAAACCGAAACGCCAGCCTACTGCGATTTACTAGAGGCCAAAAATGAAATCGTATTAGACATCGAAACATTTTATGAAGAAAAGTTGCTCAGGATCGCCCCAAACAGATTAGTGGAGTGTCCCTTGAAATTGTTAAGAAAAACGAAAATTTCAACTTTTTCTGCGATTTTAAGTTTTATCCATCCATAGCCGATAGCAAATGTCAAATCAATTAATTTCAATTGTTTTTTTATTTCACAGCAAAAAAATTGAACTTTTCGTTATTTTGTGATTCTTCCTCAAGAAATTTAACATTTTTATTTTTTCCTGAAATTTCAGATTTTGCCATTTGGAGCCATCCTGAGCAACTTTTCCTTATAAAATTTTTCGATAAAAAAATGCCTAATACGATTTCGTCATTTTTGGTCTCTTTATTAAATCGCAGTAGGCTGGAATTTCGGTCTATAAAAAGTGAAGTATCACGCAGGTGCAGATTTTGGAGTTCTACGTGCAGAAAAAAAGAACGCATTGATTCGGTTAAAATTAACCGAAATATTTGGGTGGTTCCAGTTAAAATGAGACACACTGTATATTACATGCATTTTTTGACATTTGGAGAAATTTTGAATAACTTCCGGTTTCAGCGGCAATTGAGCCATCATTTAATTTTTAAATGGGACACCCTGTATATCGTAATGTTTTCGAGTTCTGTATTAAATTCTGAGTATGACGGAATATTTTTTGTCAAATTTCTCATTTCATGTTTTCAAAAAACTTGAGTGTAAATTATTTTTACATAACTGAATGTAGAAAAAATAACAAGAGTCTGCTAAGAAATGTACAGCTTGTCATTTGAAAAAAAAGAGTTGAAAATCGTCATTTTGACATATGTCATCATAGAGACGATTTAATGTCGCCATTTAATAAAGCCTGTCATGCGATTTACAAATATATTATAAAATAAAAATAAAAAAAAATAAAAATTAAAAAAAATAAAAATAATAAAAAAGTTACAGGGGGGCGAATACCACCAAACCAAACCCGGTATAGAAAAAGGGGGGTATGGTTCTTTTAATTTAACAAGCACCTGGGGGGGCACGCCCCCCTCAAGTCGAGCCTCAAGTAAAAACATTTTTCTATAATTTAAAGCAGAGGGTCCAAAACTGATCCCTGCAGGATTTTTCGTCAATTAAAACAGTCACCTTTCTCCAATTCCTACGAAACTTATTTTTAGCTTTACATAAATCAATTTCGTAAATACCTGCAACGTGCACCTTCCATTTTGTCCGTATAATTAACCGTTGAAACGTATCCACGTTACTGATTAATGTTGCTCACGAAACGGCATTTACATCCATTAGTTTCAAATATTTGTGATTTACGACAAGTGCCGAAAGTGAACATTGTTAATGAACCGTTAACTTTCTTCTCTAACGCGTTTTATTGCCCAACCGGTCGACATTTTTATTCAAATAAAATCCGAAAAAAATATGAAAACGTTTTCAAAGAGCTGCTGGAACTGCCGAAGCGAATAACGGAAATGGAAAGTAATGAACCCCTCGGCTAATTTTATCACTCTATTAAATTATTTAATAAGTATGTGTGTAATCGTATCATGGAGCAACCACCTCATAAATCACGATAGAAATTGAAGAGCGCAGTCTTGATAATAATGGTTCGAGTTAAATGGCATTCGTCTCCACTTGACACTCCTTCAATCTGACTGAGATGTAACGTGAGGCAAATAATGTGAATTAATAATAAATAACTGTATTTTTAGTTCTAATGATTAATTTTTATATTTTTTAAGGGGGTTCAGGGAGCAGGAGGAATATTTGAATAAATGTAATAAAAGTTCTAGAAAATTATTTATATTTTTAACTTCTACGCAGCGCGAAGCAGTTACTGGAATCGATCGGAAAATTCAGAAAAATCGAATCGCCAAAAACATTTTTTAAAAATCTGACATGTAACGTGAGACAAATAATGTGAATGATTAATTTTTATATTTTTTAAGGGGGTTCAAGGAGAAGGAGGAATATCTGAATAAATGTAATAAAAATTCTAGAAAATTATTTATATTTTTTTAAATTTAATAACGAGCATCCAGGGGGCTCGCCCCCACAGCATTTTAACCAAAGTTGAAAATATTACGCAATGAAAAATATTTGTTTACCTTTAAACAGTTACCAGGGGGCTTGAGGGGACTCCAGACAAATAAGAAATATAATAAAAAATATAAAATTATCCCCCTTCAATAAAATAGCAAAAATAAAACAAAATTAAGACACAGTTTAGAACCGAAATTCTGCAAAATCACGCCGAGGATGTTTATGCAAATCGCTCCTGTTCAAATCGTGTTTTACAAGTTTCCAAATTAATCCGCTCGTGAAAACTCTGTTGATTAAACCCTCGCATCCGGTATAAAATGCGCGTTCTGTACCAACTGAATACATTAATTTGGCAATAATTATTAATTATTGATCAATTACGATAAACCTCGTGGGCGGTTCGACGGTTCAACAACCAGGGATCAAGGCTGGAGTGCCCTTTTTTGGTCGGTTTCACCGGAAAACCCGAGTGGCTTTCACGCCTGGAATTATCCAACTAATCGCCGATTAGATAAATGCACACGCTTCCATAATTTTTCCTGCCTTGGGGCGAGTTAAAGCGAGTAAAAGTGGAGATTGGTAGTGTTTGCTGTTGGCAATATGTGTTCGGTTTTTCGAAAAATTGTGATAGATGACCGACGATGAATAGGATTAGTTCGATGGAGTGCAGATGCGGTTATTTTTAACCCAAGTATAAGTGTACAGTAAATAAATATGAAGTTATTAGATCTATGATTAACAAAAAAGCTTTGAAGTGCAGAATAATTGATGTCGGATTTCATGTCGAACTCGAAATCTCAGATTTTGACAATAATTTAACGTCTCATGTGCAGGAAGACTGCTCATTAAACTCTTGCGGATCCTTTTGTAATAGAATTTTGAAATTCGTTACATTAATATCTAATATCTTCGAAAATATTGAAAACGGGGTTCGAAAACATTAGATTTATACCGGGTGACAAGGAGACCATGACGCTCCAATAATACCGGGTGTCCCATTATTCCACTTATTCCTTCCTTTTTAAAAGCACTGTATATCATTGATATATCCTTCGAACCCTCATTGAAAATAGGTTCCTACCGAGGGGTTAACCACTTAGCGATTTTGGTGTACGGTTCTCTGGAATTTTGGCAATTTTCTAACGATTTTGGCGATTTTGGCAATTTTTCAACAATTTTGGCGATTTTCCTGCAATATTGGCGATTTTCTAGCGATTTTGGCAATTTTCAAGCAAGTTTCCGGCGATTTTCAAGCAAGTTTCCGGCGATTTTCAAGCAAGTTTCCAGCGATTTTGCAGCAATTTTGACGATTTTCGAGCGAATTTGTCATATATTTTTTTGGCGACTTAGAAATTTTCTAGCAATTTCGGCGATTTTTAAGCTCCTGTGGTCTTTAATGTTTTATTTTTTAGATTCAAAAACACTGTACTGATTTTGGACAAATTTTAAAAATACATCCCAGTCATTTACTATTACTTTTCTTCGACTGAAAAAGGGTTGAATCTGCCGTTTTTTCCTGACAAATCTCTCCACAATCCCCTTCTCCGAGGCACTTATAGTTCAATCTCTTGCAAAGTTTGCGTGTTCAGCCAAAAAAGTTGTGGAAACAAAACAAGGGGATGAATTTAAAAAATTGGCAGTCTCGGAGACTGTAGAAACTTCTACCTTTTCACAGAATTTGTAAATGTAACAATTAACTTTATTTAACTAAAGTCGGGCGTGCGGGCGGTTGTCGATGGCTGATGCGCCCGACGCCCATTTACTAAAATCTAATCCCTAAACTGGAAATTTTCTAAAAAATTGCACTAAGGTTTTTGATCCGACAATACAACAGCTGTCGAATTCGATTAGCGATTTTGGCGATTTTCTAGCGATTTTGGCGATTTTTTAGCGATTTTCTTACAATTTGCGACTTTGTGTACACAAATTTACCATGTGGTCAACCCCTCGGTTCCTACTTATAGGGAATGCTAATAATATAGAATAAAGGAAATTTAATTTTGCTTCTTTTGGCTACAGAAAATCTTCAACATTTTGGAAGATACAATAAATTTTTCTATCGCGGGTTACAATTCATATTTTTTTGCAAATTTCGACATACAGATGTCAAAAAGTGACAGTTACATATTCAATAGTAATACGACGAGTAGTTTCTTGATTGCCGCGGGTTTTGACGTCCGAATGGTTGTCAACTACGAGTCAAACTCGAGCAAGCTCTCGTCCTCTTTTTAGCCTAAAAAAATCTACCATTTGACAAGTAGTGCATCCATGAAGACTCGACAAGGCAACCAAGAGACTACGAATTGTATTTTGCAGATTATTTTATAAATTAAAGTATTGAGTAAGTAGTGTCAAGTTGACGTTGTAGTATTATCACTGTAATCAGGATTTGATTGGTTACTGGTATACTAAATCCTGCTTTGGATTGGTTCAATACTTAATGTATAAAATAATCAAGATAAGATAATCAAAACGTAAAATTTCTCTCTCTCTCTCTAATCACAAAATTTCAGCATCATAATAGTAGTTTTGCATGTGGCGTGTTTACAAACGTACGTACGCACATTCTAAAAACCACTTTTCTAAGTTCGTGAGGCCCCAAAAAACGTATAGATCCGGTCTTACCTCGAATTCGAAAATTTTAGTGATTGCAGTAGGTAACCTCCAATTTTTTTGAAATTGTGGGGTTGGAGTTGGGAGGTCAAAAAATTTTGATTCCAAAAATTTATCGTTAATCAACCGTCGTCTTTCAACAAAATTCAAGGATTTACGTTAAGTTTTTGCTTACATATTTTTTTATAACAAAAACCGAAAAAATTGTAAGCAAAGGAATAACTGTCACGGCCATGCCACAAACACCTGTCACCTGAGCGTCACCCTGTCACCTGCCGTGTCACAGCCAACTAAACTGATAAACAGACAGATATTAAAAGATGATGCAAAATTCATTTTATCGACAATTTTAGACGAAAATTTTTTTCTCCTGCTAATTTATGGTTAATCAAACGTGGTTTTTCAATGAAATTCAAGGATTTAGGTACCTACTTACACATTTTTTATAACAAAAACAGAAAAAAATTGTAACAAACAGAGCTGTCACCGCCATGACACAAACACCTGTCAACGCCAACTATAAAACTGATAAACAGAAAAATTTTTAAAGATGATGCTAATTTATTCATTTTATCGACAATTTTAGACGAAAATTTTTCTCTCCTGCTAATTTATGATTAATCAAACGTGGTTTTTCAATCAAATTCAAAGATTTAGGTACCTACTTACACATTTTTTATAACAAAAACAGAAAAAAATTGTAACAAACAGAGCTGTCACCGCCATGACACAAACACCTGTCAACGCCAACTATAAAACTGATAAACAGAAAAAATTTTAAAGATCATGCTAATTTATTCATTTTATCGACAATTTTGGACGAAAATTCATCGTTAATCAAACGTCGTTTTTATATAAAATTCAAAGATTTTTCTCACCCCTTTTTAACAAAGAAACACTTTAACAAAAACATCTGAACCTGTCACCCCCATCCGCCATGACACTACTTCTGTTCTGTCAGTTTTGTCAGCGCCGACTGACGATTTGAAAAATTTGTTCACTAATTTTTATCGAACCATTTTGGAGGAAAGCCTTCATTTTCACTATTAGTGCATTAACCAATGATCAAGTTATTATCAAATTCAATGCCTTTACTCACCGTTTTCTAGTATGAAACGAGGAAAACATCAACAAAGGCACCAGCTCTTACTTGACATAACAACTGTCAACTGTCAACGCCTGCGCGATGACAGAAAGATGAACAAAATTTTTAACAAAATATCAGTAAAACGGCTTTAAAATTGCCAAAAACTATGAATGCTCGCTTATTTTCGATTCTCAATTGCTGCAAGAACCACTTTTCTAGGAACGTATAAATCCGATCTTACCTCGAATTCGAAAATTTTAGTGATTGCAGTAGGTAACCTCCAATTTTTTTGAAATTGTGGGGTTGGGGTTGGGAGGTTAAAAAATTTTGATTCCAATAATTTATCGTTAATCAACCGTCGTCTTTCAACAAAATTCAAGGATTTACTTTTTTTTATAACAAAAACCGAAAAAATTGTAACAAAAAGAATAACTGTCACCGCCATGACACAAACACCTGTCACCGCCAACTATAAGATACACAGAACAAAATTTCAAGATGATGCTAATTTATTCATTTTATCGACAATTTTGGACGAAAATTCATCGTTAATGAAAGCAATCAAACGTTTTTATATAAAATTCAAAGATTTTTCTCACCCCTTTTTAACAAAAAAACACTTTAACAAAAACACCTGAACCTGTCACCCCCATCCGCCATGACACTACTTCTGTCAGTTTTGTCAGCGCCAACTGACGATTTGAAAAATTAGTTCATTAATTTTTATCGAACCATTTTGGAGGAAAACCTTCGATTTCACTATTACTGCATTAACCAATGATCAAGTTATTATAAAATTGAATGCCTTTACTCACCGTTTTCTAGTATAAAACGAGGAAAACATCAACAAAGGCACCAGCTGTTACTTGACATAACAACTGTCAACTGTCAACGCCTGCGCGATGACAGAAAGATGAACAAAATTTTTGACAAAATATCAGTAAAACGGCTTTAAAATTGCCAAAAACTATAAATTCTCGCTTATTTTCGATTCTCAATTGCTGCAAAATGCAAAGGACTGAATTTTCCAAACGATGGGTAATCTCTTGGATTATTGTCGTGAGGGGTGCGTTCCAAAATGGGTCAGTGAAGTTAGCTGCGCTACATTCTTATTGGTCAACACTTGTTGACCCGATTATCTCTTGAATCCTTCAGTCTTAATTGAAATGAGCAGTTAATCGCAATTAATCAGTTCGTAATTACAGGTATGATTAACCACCTGTAAATGAATATTAATGATTTCGAAATTCCTCGAGATTATAGCACAAGTTCTTAATTATAGGAAGCATTCAATTAAATAGAGCCATGCAGTCTGTTCGTGGAGCGCACCTGCAAGTCCCATTACCTCCTATCTTCAGGGCCCACTCACAGTCACGACCCAACAAAAATAAAAATCACCCCCAAGTGTCAATTAATAAAGTTCAAATACCCACCTCAGCAGGTGTCTCTTGATATTTCACGATATCGACAGCAAATCCATCAAAATTTTTCCGTGATTCTTTACGGCCGGATGCATCACCTTTACGGCTTCCAACGATTTCATTATGCCCGCCCACGTATCTCCCCTTGGGTCTGACTTAATCTATGTGTTTTCATTTCAAACGCCATACAATTTAATGCTAATCATGTTCAGACGGTTTTTTTTTCGACTAACTTTAATGAAAAAAATGACTTTAATGAATACAAATGAATGGAGTCGTCTGGCATAATTTGGATTAATTGGGGTCAGGGGACGAGATTACGCTTGTTCTGGTTAAAAATAGGACACTTGAACATATGGGCAGTGAATAGAACTGGGCCTAAAGCGGTTCCTTGCGGGGGTTCTATTCGCTGAAAGTCGTTCAAAGTCGCTGGATGTTAAAAAATCGGCCATTCAGCACATTATTCATTTGTCTTGCACGTGTGTGGGACATTCCAAGTAAGGTGATCCAGCCGACAATCTGCAACACTGTTACCCTTAATCGCAAATATAACCTCTTTGTTTTGAGGTGTGTTCGTTTTTAATTGTTCAGGCGTAAATCTTTGCCCACGCATTTACTTATAAAAAAAACAATCGAGATTAATTCATCTCCTCTGCATTCTTCAGGAAATGAAGAAATTTAAAAAGGCGTTTTTATTTGCGCTGAATGAGTATAGCTAGGAACGTTCATTCATGGTTTAACAGCCACAGCCAAGGTTTATTGCTATTGTAAAGTCGAAACAAATGTTTATTGACCTTAAACTTTACGATGATGGCCCACAGGTACTTCTAATTGAATCTGAACACAGTAATTTTTTCCTAATCACAAAACAAATTATTATTATTATTATTATTACTATCGTCTTAAATCCAACTTTTCAGAGTGATTTATTATAATGGATTTTGAAAATACAAGTGTAATAATATTGCCTGTAGATGCTGGCGAGATGTATAATTAGAAGGTGGCATTTTTAGCCTTGTGTGATTGATTCTTTGAGAAACTCCACCCTGACTTACAATGAGATCAATCACATAACAATCTGTGAATTTACTTGACATGAATGTGCAAATGCACACAAGGAATTCGTAATGAATCTCTTGTTGTTTACAAAAGCTGTGATAGAATGTATCAATGCTGTCAATAAGAACAACGCCCTCTACAATGTCTCGATCGGTTTTCGAACGCACCCCAGAAAAGATATTTCAAATGGTATTAAAAAATTTTCCCTTATTTAGCTTTGGAGAGAGAATTGAAGGTAAAAACTTAATATTTTTTTCTGCAAACACTATTAATTTATAATACAAACACTATATTGTTTTAACGGTTGTTGACAATTGTTAAAAAATGACATTTTATGACACTAGTATTAAAAGTCATTTACTTTTAACATTGGTGTTAAAAGTAGCTATGCAACAACAATAATTAAACAAGCGCGGCAACGAATTTTGTCACTAGACCTTGTTACAGCAAATTTATGGGCCATTTCAACTAATAATATGAAAACTCTTCCTTTTAATAGTGTATGATATGCGTGTTAAAAGTGATTTTTTTTTGTTCGAAGGGATGGAACACTCCGCTAAACTTCCCTTCTCACAAAATAAAATAGGTACTACTTTTAACACTTGTATCATAAATAACTATTAAAAGTTTTAAGGCGGTTTTGTTGGATTTTACAGAATTTTGGACGATATTGAAAGAATAATTGAGAAGATAAGGAAATATGAATAAATGTATCTCTTGTTGTTTTGTTATTTACGAAATCTATGACAGAATATGTTAATAAAAACAAACAACGCCCTCTATAACGTTACACGTTTTGGCTTTCGAACGCTAAGCAAAGATATTTGAAATGGTATCGAAAAATTCGCTCGATTGACTTTGGACCAATTAGAGAATTGAAGATAAGCAAGAATTTCGTTTTTTTAAGTTTCAACGCGTTTTTGAAGAAATTTTGTAGAATCTTGGACGATTTAAAGAAAAATTAAAAAGAAAGAAAGCAGTATTTACGTATAATTACCTAATCACAACACAAGGAATATTTAACGAATCTCTTTTGTTGTTTAAATGCAAAATCTATGACAGAAGCTGTTAGTAAAAGCAGCGCCCTCTATAACGACGCACGTCTCGATTTTCGAACGCACCCAGCAAAGATATTTGAAATGGTATTGAAAAATTTCCGACTTTGTGCAATAGAGAGTTGAAGTTAAGTAACAATTTTGTTTTTTTTTCTAGTCTTAAAGCGGTCTTGTTGAGATCTCTTGTTGTTTACTTAATCTATGATAGAATGTGTCAATTAGAACAAACGTCTTCTGTGACTTCGCACGATTCGGATTTCGAACGCACCTCAACAAAGATATTTCAAATTTTTTCTTATTTGACTTTGAAGATATAAGATAAGCAAGAATTGTTTTTTTTTAAGTTTTAGCGCGTTTTTGAAGAAATTTTATAGAATTTTGGAAGATAAAAAAAAATAAAAGCAAAGAAAGGAACATTTCCGTATATAGCTACTTACTGCATTAGTTTTACATTTTTATACCCCCTGAAAGATTATTATCTATCACTGAGTCAAATCGAATGATAATTATTATTAAGTTTTCCAGGGCTCGAATTAGTTCGCTAAAAGTCGTTTAAATTCGTATTATAACTAGACTCGAAAACATCGGTTATTGGTAAAAAAAAGTAATTTGTTTGCTTAATTTGGTAAGCTTCACTTGCGACACGTCAAAACAACACCCAAACAAATTATTATTATCTCTTATCGATTTAATTTAATTGCACCGAATAAATTATTAATTAATTACCAGCATTTTCCGCTCCGTAAATCAATCTCAGGGTCCACTGTTTGTCGATAAATATTTGCCAATTAGCCAAATAAGAAAATCAAATTGAAGCGGTACCACTTTTCGGCAAATTCAATTATCTCCTCGATGGTAATTCGTCCATCAATCATTTCCTCGGAAGCCCAACAGGTAAACAATTTGTCTTGTTTACCGCATTTTTATATTATCTCCAATCAAGCATCATATTTCGCGTAATTAGGTCTGATTAAAAAATTCCAAGTAATCGGATTCATGGAATTAATTTATGCACCACCCTGTCTCCGCTTCCAATTATCTCTATAAGGAGCGTAATTAGATGTTAACATAAAGAACAATTTCGTCTGTATTTGGGTTGTTTTTCTTCTATTTACAACGTAGATGTTTCATTCCAAATTTCGTCAAAATTCCAGGGAGGGAAAGTTAGGGATTGAAAATAGAAAAAACGCGTTTATCTCCAAAACCGCTCGAGATATCGACCTGAAATTTGGTAGGAGCGTAAATTTCACAATTAACAATCGTACAATACTTAATTTAAACCGCAGCCTTCTTTGATTGATCATAACGAATATATTCAAGGTCGCGAGGAGAACAGTTAAGAAATCTTCGAACGCCCACTTAATTTATGTGCAATGTTTATTCTCCTTTATCATTGGATTGCATATTTATACCCACCTGACCTATTTCATTATGAAAATTATAATTCTCGTTTTTTAGGTTTCAGAAAAACATCCATAAATGGTAAATCCGCGATGATTTAACTCTTTGTTTGTCTGCCCACGGAAATGTTACTAATGTTGTACGCGGTTTAATAAGGATTTCCGGAAAATTCTGCCAAATATTAGTCGAATAGTTTCGTTTTTCGGAAAATATTTGAATAGAGGATTCTGCGGTTGGCTGTGGGTGTTATTTGTATCGGAATTTCGTGACTCAAGCCCTCGGTTTCTAGAAAATTTGTTATAAATAATAATTATAAATAATTGTCACACTTAATTGTGTCTCGCTGCATGCTTTAAATGGAATTATTATTCTGCAACTTATTGAACGCAATTTAAAATCGCTTTCGACAAAACTCTGATTTAGGACATTTCTAAAGTTCTTCGCAACGTAGCTGTTTTGCTTGAAAAACAAAAAAAATTTAAACAAAAACATTTTTTTCAAACTCGCGTAACGCATACAAAACAGGTAATTCTAGTATATCACTTATCTTGTCTTTGTGTGTCAAAGCAACATAAATCCAGCTCTAATCCGTATTTTTAGCTTGACAATAATTTAACCTAGCAATTGTAAATCGGATCAATATCAACGGCACGAAATTCAGGAATGCCGCTTCAAGGGTTAAAAATTACAACGAATGTCGCTCTATTAATTATTCGTGCATTGCTGACCTAAATGATAACGAGCTGAGATGGAGGACTGGAATTTGGCGGGGGGTTGCAGGGCGGTTGTGTCTAGCCCCGTGCCAAATTTCGTCAAAATCAGGTGAAAAACAGGGAAATTATATGGAAGAAACTGAAAAAGGGTCGAGTTGAAAATTGAAAGAATGGTAACTCGTGAACGAATGAAGATATTGGGTTAAAATTTTGACCCTATCAAGTTGAGAAAAGAGGCTGAAATTTGGTGAAAGGTTGCATAAGGGTAGTGCCAAGTTTCGTCAAAATCGGGTGAAAAGCAGGGGAGTTATGGAGAAGAAACTGAAAAAAGGGTCAAATGTTAAGTGTTGAAAATCGAAAAAAATGTTATAACTCGCGAACAGATGAAAATATTAGATTGAAATGAAGTGAGTTTAGAGCGAGGATCGATCCACGGAACAGGGGCATGAGATATAAATGCTTTCCAATTGAGATAAAGGGTTGAAAATAAGGGCAGTATCTAGCTTTGTGCCAAATTTCATCAAAATCGAGTGAAAACCATAGGAAGTATGGAGAATAAACTAAAAAAGGGCCAAGTGTTAAGTTTTGAAAATCGAAAAGTGATTATAACTCGTGAACGGATGAACATGCTGGGTTGAAACTTTGAGAGTGGATTTAGCCTGGTGCTGGAAGGTACAAGGTGAGTATGTAGCCTCGTGCCAAGTTTCTTCAAAATCGCGTGAAAAACAGGGGAGTTATAGGGAAGAAATTGAAAAAGGCTCAAGTTTTAAGTGTTGAAAGTCGAAAAAATGGTCATAACTCGTGAACGGATGAGCACATTGTGTTGAAACTTTGAGAGTGGATTTAACGTGACGCGATGGAATAAGGGCATCATGTAAATGCTATCCCAAGATAATGTAAAGCCCTGAAATTCGGTGGAGGATTTCATAAGGGTAGTTTCTAATCTCGTGCCAAATTTTGTCAAAATCGGGTAAAAACAGGGGAGTTATGGGGAAGAAACCGAAAAAGGGTCAAAAGGGCGAAAAAGGGTAAGTGCTGAAAATCGAAAAAATGGTTATAACTCGGGAACCGATGAAGATATTAGGTTGAAACTTAGAGAGTGGATTTAGCGGAGTGCCATGGGATAGGGGCATCAGGTGAATGCTATCAAGTTGAGATAAAGGGCTGAAATTCGCTTCAAGGTTACATAAGGGTAGTATCTAGCCTCGTGCTAAATTTCGTCAAAATCTGGTTAAAAGCAGGAGAGTTATGGGAAGAAAACCGGAGAGGGTTATAACTTGTGAACTGATGAAAATATTGGGCTAAAACTTAGAGAGTGGATTTAGTGTGGTGCGGTGCAATAGGGGCTTCCGGCAAATGCTATCAAGTTGAGATAAGAAAGTTGCATAAGGTTAGTTTCTCTAGCCTCGTGCCAAATTTCATCAAAATCGAGTAAAGAACATGGGAGTTATGGAGAAGGAACTGAAAAAAGGGTGGAGTGTTAGGTGTTGAAAATCGAAAAAATCGTTGTAACTCACGAACTGATGAAGATGTTGAGTTGAAACATTGAGGGTAATAATATTCAAGTAAACGCTAACAACTTGAGATAAAGGGCTGAAATTCCGTGGAAGGTTGCACAAAAGTAGCATCTAGCCTCGTGCCAAATTTCTTCAAAATCGGGTGAAAAACAGGGGAGTTATGGTGAAAAAACGAAAGAGGGGCCGCGAATTAAGGGTTGAAAATTGCAAAAACCCCCATAACTCACGAACGGTTGGAGATAACGGCCTGAAATTTGCAGCGTGTATTACCTGGTGGTTGTAGATTCCAAATTGAAGAAAGAGGGTCGAATGTTGTGTTAAAAATCGAAAAAATGGGTTATAACTTGTGAACAGATGAAAATATTGGGCTAATACTTTGCGAGAGGATTTAGTAGGGCGCGGTGTAATAGGAGCTTCAAGGAGCTACCAAGTTGAGATAAGAAAGTTGCATAAGGTTAGTTTCTCTGGCCTCATGCCAAATTTCATCAAAATCGAGTGAAGAACATGGGAATTATGGAGAAGAAACTGAAAAAAAGGGTCAAATGTTAGGTGTTGAAAATCGAAAAAATCGTTGTAACTCATGAACTGATGAAGATGTTGAGTTGAAACATTGAGGGTAACAATATTCAGGTAAATGCTAACAACTTGAGATAAAGGGCTGAAATTCCGTGGAAGGTTGCACAAGGGTAGCATCTAGCCTCGTGCCAAATTTCTTCAAAATCGGGTGAAAACAGGGGAGTTATGGGGAAGAAACTGAAAAAGGGCCAAGTTTTAAGCGTTGAAAGTCGAAAAAATGGTCATAACTCGTGTACAGATGAGCACATTGTGTTGAAACTTTGAAAGTGGATTTAGCGTGACGCGATGGAATAAGGGCATCATGTAAATGGTATCCCAAGTTAATGTAAAGCCCTGAAATTCGGTGGAGGATTGCATTTCGTAAAAATCGGATAAAAACAGGGGAGTTATGGGGAGGAAACTGAAAAAGGGTCAAATGGAAAAAATGTTTATAACTCGGGAACAGATGAAGATATTAGGTTGAAACTTTGAGAGTGGATTTAGCGGGGTGCCATGGAATGGGGGCATCAGGTGAATGCTATCAAGTTTAGATAAAGGGCTGAAATTCGCTGCAAGGTTACATAAGGGTAGTATCTAGCCTCGTGCTAAATTTCGTCAAAATCTGGTTAAAAGCAGGAGAGTTATGGGAAAAAAACTCAAAGAGGGTCTCGAATGTTAAGTGTTGAAAATCGAAAAAAGGGGTTATAACTTGTGAACTGATGAAAATATTGGGCTAAAACTTAGAGAGTGGATTTAGTGGAGTGCGGTGCAATAGCGGCTTCAGGCAAATGCTATCAAGTTGAGATAAGAAAGTTGCATAAGGTTAGTTTCTCTAGCCTCGTGCCAAATTTCATCAAAAACGAGTGAAGAACATGGGAGTTAGGGAGAAGAAACTGAAAAAAAGGGTCAAGGTTAGGTGTTGAAAATCGAAAAAATCTTTGTAACTCATGAACTGACCAAGATGTTGAGTTGAAACATTGAGGGTGATTCAGGTAAACGCTAACAACTTGAGATAAGGGTCTGAAATTCATTGGAAGGTTGTACAAGGGTGGCATCTAGCCTCGTGCCAAATTTCTTCAAAATCGGGTGAAAAACAGGGGAGTTATGGGGAAGAAACTGAAAAAGGGCCAAGTTTTAAGTGTTGAAAATCGAAAAAATGGTCATAACTCATTAACGGATGAGCACATTGTGTTGAAACTTTGAGAGTGGATTTAACGTGACGCGATGGAATAAGGGCATCATGTAAATGCTATCCCAAGTTAACGTAAAGCCCTGAAATTCGGTGGAGGATTGCATGAGGGTAGTTTCTAGCCTCGTGCCAAATTTCGTCAAAATCGGGTAAAAACAGGGGAGTTATGGGGAAGAAACTGAAAGGGTCAATTATTATTAAGTGCTGAAAATCGAAAAAATGGTTATAACTCGGGGACCGATGAAGATATTAGGTTGAAACTTTGAGAGTGGATTTAGCGGGGTGTCATGGGATGGGATCAGGTGAATGCTATTAAGTTGAGATAAATGGCTGAAATTCGCTGCAAGGTTACATAAGGGTAGTATCTAGCCTCGTGCTAAATTTCGTCAAAATCTGGTTAAAAACAGGAGAGTTATGGGAAAAAAACTGAAAGAGGGTCGAATGTTAAGTGTTGAAAATGGGTTATAACTTGTGAACTGATGAAAATATTGGGCTAAAACTTAGAGAGTGGATTTAGTGTGGTGCGGTGCAATAGCGGCTTCAGGCAAATGCTATCAAGTTGAGATAAAAAAGTTGCATATAAGGTTAGTTTCTCTAGCCTCGTGCCAAATTTCATCAAAATCGTGTGAAGAACATGGGAGTTATGGAGAAGAAACTGAAAAAAGGGTCGCGTGTTAGGTGTTGAAAATCGAAAAAATCGTTTAACTCGTGAACTGATGAAACATTGAGGGTAATAATATTCAGGTAAACGCTAACAACTTGAGATAAAGGGCTGAAATTCGGTGGAAGGTTGCACAACGGTAGCATCTAGCCTCCTGCCAAATTTCGTCAAAATCGCGTCAAAACTAGCGGAGTTATGTTGAAAAAACGAAAGAGGGGCCGCGAATTAAGGGTTGAAAATCGCAAAACCCCCATAACTCACGAACGGTTGGAGATATCGACCTGAAATTTGCAGCGTGTGTTACCTGGTGGTTGTAGATCCCAAATTGAGCGGTAAATCCGAGATGCACACGTGCGCCAGTACTTACATCACCGCGCACATGCACTTTTCACCACAAATTCCGCGGGAACCCTTGGGCGTCCAGACGCGCGTCTCGTCCGTCCCGACGCCGGGGCGCACAAACAACCCGCCTCTCACTTTTGGTGGCGGTGCCGAGCGGCGTTGCGACGCTGGCGCGGTTTAAATGAGGCGCATCGCGGATATTGTCCGCCGTTGGCCTTCGCGACGGTTGAAACTTGAGAATATTCTGCGGACACTTTCACTCTCCGCGCGTCCTCTCTTCGGCGGTGTGGGACGTGGGACAAGTTCTCTAATAGACGGTCGGGGCTTGACTAGTCCAAGAGGCGAAGGCGCCGTGGAAGGCGGCGGCGTTGCGAAGGACGGCTGACCCCCCTCAAGGTGGGTCTAGATTGGGTCGTCTTTCTATGCCAACAGATGGGCGCTGAAACCGAAAAAATTGAAAGTGCTTTTATTTATATTTTTTACGATTTATTCATTTTATTTTTAATTTTTTAAGATTTCTTTTAATTTTTAAATGTTACGCTTTAAAGCTTTTATTTTTTCAATTTTTTAGAGAGATTGGCCCTGAAGCCGAAAAAATTGAGAGTGGTTTTATTTAAATTTTGTACGATTTATTTATTTTATTTTTAATTTTTAAATGTTACGCTTTAATGCTTTTGTTTTTTCGATTTTTTACAAATTTTTGTCTCAATGAGATGGGCGCTGAAACCGAAAAATTTGAGAGCGGTTTTATTTAAATTTTTTACGATTTATTTATTTTATTTTTACTTTTTTAAGATTTCTTTTAATTATTAAATGTTACGCTTTAATGCTTTTATTTTTTCGATTTTTCCGAAATTCTTATCTCAATGAGATGGGCGCTGAAACCGAAAAAATTGAGAGTGATTTTATTTCAATTTTTTACGATTTATTTATTTTTACTTTTTTAAGATTTCTTTTAATTTTTAAGTGCTACGCTTTAATGCTTTTTTTTCGATTTTTCCGAAATTTTTATCTCAATGAGATGGGCGCTGAAACCGGAAAAATTGAGAGTGATTTTATTTCAATTTTTTACGATTTATTTATCTTATTTTTACTTTTTTAAGATTTCTTTTAATTTTTAAATGTTACGCTTTAATGCTTTTATTTTCTTGATTTTTTAGAAATTTTTATCTCAATGAGATGGGCGCTGAAACCGAAAAAATTGAGTGATTTTATTTGTTTTAGTGCCGTAGCAGAGAATGCGGAGGTACTCTTGTCTTTGATTATTCGCTCGCTCGCTCGCTGGCTCGCTCGTCTAGCCAGTCCGTCCGATAACTTGAGAACGGATTGAGATAACGAGTTGAAACTTGATGTGCAGTTGTGTTCCCCTAAATACTCGGCGGGGATTGCTTTTGTGCCATATCGGGCCAAGGAGGTGGGAGTTAGGAGTGAAAAACCGAAAAACTATTGATTGCAATAACTCGAGAACTAGTGGACGTATCTTTCTGAAAC
This sequence comes from Pycnomerus fuliginosus, assembly GCA_963924575.1. Taxonomy (NCBI): domain Eukaryota; kingdom Metazoa; phylum Arthropoda; class Insecta; order Coleoptera; family Zopheridae; genus Pycnomerus; species Pycnomerus fuliginosus. Next base: position 7,303,877 of record OZ004624.1, on the reverse strand, counting down.
TTGGTATGTACGTTCGACCCTCAAGTCTGTTGAAGGTGAAGGGGTGCTAATTTCGGGGGATGAAATTTAGGGGATGAAAACCACAAAAAATATGATAACTCCGCAAGGGTTGCACGCAGCTGTCGGAAACTCAACGTACACACATATATCGGTGAAATCTTGCCGGGGATGCATTTTTTCGTAAAATCGAACAGTGGGGGTGGAAATTAGGGGTTGCAACTCGAAATTCCGCTTAATAAGTATTGGTCGACAGTGGCGTCATTCGATAGCTTTCCATTAATGATTCAAAAAAGGTGTCATTCATATTTTGAGAAAAACCACAGTTATAGGCGCTACAACCCCTAACATGCAGAAACACAAAAGTGCGAAAACTCAAAAACTACTCAACGTATCAAGGCATAATCTGGTGCGTTAGTTTTCAGTGACATTGTAGGTGGATGGACAAACTTTCACTAAAATCTAACAAGGGGGATGAAATTTAAGGGTTGAAACTTGGAATTTCTTCAAGTAAATGGTAGCATAAAACTACGGGGTTCGATAGATTTCGGTCAACTATTGAAAAAAGGTCTTATGAGTTTTCAACCTAAAGTCAACCCCTAGGCTATTAACCACCCCTAACTCTTTGCAAGCGGATAAATATATTTTATTTATTTTTTCTGAAACCTTATTGATTTATTTATGAACAACTGAAGTCAGTAAATACGCAAGGAGTTATGTAACAATGGAAAAATAAACTCGCCCCTGTAAATCATAAAGGGGTGAAATCATGAGGGGTTGAAAACATGAATCTACAAATCACCGGAATTTTTCAACGAATTTGGTTAGGGTGGTGAAATTGAAAACATAACTTCCTTTAGGGCATGTGGGGGTGGTGAAATAGGGGGTTGGAGTTTAGGGGTGAAACGTCCATAAAACCCTGCAATTTGACACAGAGAAGCAATATCTTCTGCGAAACTGTGACATCTTACACACTGCATCTTCGAGAAGGGAAGAGTGAATTTTAGGAGAAAATTATCGAAGGGGGTGAAAGTTAGGGGTGGAAACTCGAGTTTTAAATGAATAATGTATGGTTGAATCATTCGCGAAAAACGACCCTTAAAGGCGGTACAACTCCTTAACATGCCGAAACACAAAAATGCGAGAACTCAAAAACTGCTCAACGTATTAGGGCTGAATTGGATGTGGTAATTTACAGCGCCACTGTAGGCGGATGGGCAAATTTTCATTAATACCTAACAAGGGGGATGAAATTTAAGGGTTGAAACTGGAAATTTTTTCATGTGAGTGGTGGAATAAAATTATGGGGTTCGATAGATTTCGGTCAACCATTGAAAAAAGTCTTATGAGTCTTCAACCTAAAACCAACCCCTACGCTACTAACAACCCCTAAGCCCTAGCAAGCGGAGTAAATACATTTTATTTATTTTTTTTGCTTTCTTCTCATTTGTTTATAATTCAAAGTAATTTTTTCATTAATTTTTAACCCATCCACAATTTTTCAACCCCTTTCATAATATGTGAACCCTCAAAGAGCAAAATGTACCCAGACCGCTTCTTTTTCGTGTGATTTTCGCTAGTTCTACTTAACTACAGTACATTTTCATCCCCAAGTTTTCTCCCCCCCGAGCGTTAATTTTGTAAAATTCGTGCAGTTTTGCTTTTTTCACTTTTTCGACCCCTTCACAATGTTTCAACCCCCAAAAGTCAAATTTGTGTAATTGGCTTATTTTCGTGTTATTTTCTGTAATTCTACTTAATTACGATTATTTCTCATCCCTTTTAACTTTTCATCCCCCTAGGCGTAGAACGGACACGAGTAAAAAATTTTCATATTTTCGACTTCGAACTCGAAAATTTCGGCTTCGAACTCGAAATCTCGACTTCCAACACGAAATTTCGACTTTGAAGACGAAATTTCGACTTTGAACACGAAATTTCGACTTCGAACTCTAAAATTTCGACTTCGAACTCGAAATCTCGACTTTGAACACGAAATTTCGACTTTGAACTCGAAATTTCGACTTCAAACTCGAAAATGAATCTACTGCGCAAGTCCTACTTCGTAACTCGAAAATTATATTAATGCGCATGTGCGAAGTTCGAACTGCGCAAGCGTGGCACATCAGATGGTCTGTGGTCTGTTTGTGTGCCGTGTACCATCTGATGTGCGACGCTTGCGCCGTTCGAACTGCGCACATGCGCATTAATAAAATTTTCGAGTTAGGAAGTAGGACTTGCGCTTCGCAGTGGATTCAATTTCGAGTTCTAAGTCGAAATTTTGTGTATGAAGTCGAAATTTCAAGTTCGAAGTCGAAATTTTCGAGTTCGAAGTCAAGATTTCGTGTTTGAAGTCGAAATTTCGTGTTGCAAGTCGAAATTTCGAGTTCAAACTCGAAAATATGAACATTTTTTACCCGTGTCCGTTCTACGCCTTCGTACTTTAATGCTTTTATTTTTTCGATTTTTGTGAGAAATTTATGTCTCAAGGGGATGGAAACACAGGGTAGTTCCTTTTTCACTGCTCACCATTGGCATCTCTTAAACGGTAAGAGATACGGAGTCGGTTAAATTAGCGAAAAGTTGCTCTATTTCTTTGTGATTAAGAATCTGAAGAGAAATTTGCTATATGTCAATTCGGTCCTGAGTCATTCCGAAAAATCTGAAAATTGCGATTTCAAATAAAAATTAATATGTCTCCCTAACGATTGATGCTACTTAAATGAAGTTTGTAGCTTTTGTATTTTTGACAGCTGTCAATCGAATTATATCTACAGAGATTTTCGAGGCCTTCTAGATTTTGAGTAATGACAGTCTACTTTTGATTCTCTTATGGCCGCCATATTGAATTTTGACACCATGGGATAGGTACCGAAAAAAACTTTTCAAAAATGTAATCAATATGGACTTTTTTGGGAAATCTTAAAAATTCTGAAATTGGTAGGAATAATAATTTGTAAAATTAGCACCTATCAAATAAAAAAAAATAGTATAATAGTTTTAATTTCTTTTAACGTTTAAAATAATTGAATTGAAAATTGGATATAAAATAAAATTTGATATCGTTTGATTCAAACTTTTCACACATTTTTTCAATAGAGTTCTTGCTGATGGTTACATTTTTCAAAAACTTGTTTTTTTGTGTTTTTTAATAAAAGCTTTTTAAAAAACTTTGGGAAATATGTAATCGGCTGGTTCCATACATTTGACTAATCCTGTATAAACATTATGATACTACAAAATCGAATTTCTCTCGAATACGCATGCGTCCTACGAAATTTTGCCAAGAGGGCTTTTTTGCGAAGAATTGTCCAGTGCATCCAACGCTGTAATCAAGATGCCGGCATAGCACAAAACAGAGAAGATACGATCATTTTTGTAGCCGCCCCCCTTATTTCCTACGCTCCTGGCCGTGATTTAAAATTTTCAATCAGCGCAAGCGATTTAGCGTACCAAAAAACACGCTTGTACCAAATTTCGTCGTAATATCTTTAATACTTATAAAGTTAATGCTGAAAAACTAGTTTTAGGGATCTATCTTTGAACAGCCATAGCTCCCTTTAGGGGGCATTTCTGGACCCATATTGATCGAAAGTTTTTTTCATATTTTGAGCTGTACAATCATACCTAGAAATATTTCAATGTTATTTCTGGACACATGTAAACAAAAAGCTGACTATATACAGGGTGTTTCAGATATGCAGTCATTAATTTACAGGAGTGATTCTACAAGGAGAAAAGTTTCTGTGAATATGTTCGGACACCGCTTTTAAGGGGGCTACCGAAGGGGGCGCCTAAAATTCGATTTTTATTAAAAAAATTAGGCTAAAGCGGTGAATTTTTGCACATTATTTAACATCAGTCATTCATCAGTAAAGATTACGTTATGTTCATATTTTTCGATGTAGAATCACCCCTGAAAACTAATGACTGAAACACCCTGTAATACTCTGCGTCACCGTAGAAAAATAAAGCATGGATTTTTGAAGTAAAGTGAGGCAATGGAGACGTTAATCTACATGAAAAGATCGTTCAGTGCGTTAGTTTAAAAAATCAAAAAAATATTTTTTCTACGTCCCACTGCTTGGATATTGACGATAACCTTCACGAAACAGCAGGCATTCTGTGATCGAGACCGCAAAAAGAATAAATTAAACCTTAAAATCGCTTTTATCGAAAACCCATTAATCGGAAATTTACATAAAAAACTAGACGCAATAACCATTTCAGTTATCCATCCATGAAAAAGCAGGAAAAGATTTACATAAAATAACTGAATAGGTACTTATTTACTCGTTCACTCTGAGAGACGGCAAAAGGTGCCTTTTTTATAGTGATTGTTTACAATTTATTTTCAACAGAAAATTAGAAAAATCGGTTGAAGAAAACGTCGGGATTCTATTAATTTGCTTCTAAAACAAGAATAAAAAATTAGAAAAATAAAACAAAACAAAAAAGAGAAAACGATACGAAAATACTTAAAGTAAAAGCTGCTTTCGCCATGTAGGCAACCAGTTAAACAATCATCCAGTCTAGAAAAAACAATACAAGGTGATGCAAAACTAATTTTCAAACTGAGATACAAGTAATGTTTCAAAGTCAAATTATTATTAATATCTACAGGGTGAGTCAGGCTCCCAAATTACTAGAAAATCCTTCCTCCATTTTTCTTATTGACACCATTTTGGATCCAAAGAAGATATCCTTTAATAGAAGATATTAAAAATAAGTCTGTGACGCAAAAACTTAGATACGAATGAAGAATAAAAAATTAGAAAATTAAAACAAAAAAGAGAAAACAATACAAAAACACAATCGAGAAAGTTGCTTTCGCTTTGTAGGCAACCAGTTAAACAGTTCGACAGTGCTGCCATCACCGGCTACCAAATCAATTACTTAAAAGTGGGCCACGTAGGCCGCTTTCTCTATCTCCAGAAAAAGACAGGCATATACAACCCACGCACGTGCAACAAAGATAAGCTCAAGTTGTTCCCATCAACGCATCCATCCCCCATCCTTCTCTAATTCATTGATCAAAACTCACAATGTCAGTGCCCCACAAATTTGTTGACTTATTTTAATTATTTATTGTTAAATTGTTATTATTATTAGTAATTATCGTGAAACAATTGCACCACACCACCAATCACCTAGCCCGACGACTTGATCTCAACAAACTACTTTATTAGAAAAATGCAAAGAATTCCAGGAAAACCTCCGCTATTTTCATGAAAACTCTCGGAAAGCCTCGTAAGTACTTTGACTTTCGATTTTCTAATTGAAAATTGAACTAAAATGTGTTTTTCTTTTATCGCTGCCACCTCACGTTTTGACGTCTGTCATCCGCTTCAATTGTTTTTCTACCGTATGGTTGTTGAATTTATATAAAAAAAATGCAGTTTTCGTGTTTGTTTCATGAAAACGTGCGTTATTTTTGTTGAATTTCGTGGTAAATGTTGAATTTTGTGGTAGTTTCGTTTGTTTTATGTTTTTGGTAAAAGTGAGGTTAGGTCAGCTGTCATAGTGAAAGTTGTCTCTAATCGTTTATTTTAGTGTAAATAATGTCGTGGGTGAAGAAGAGGGGACAGGGGGCTCCCAGCCCTGCGCCAGGTGCCCCCCCAGTGCAGATGTACAACCCGAATCAGCCTCCGCAGGTGAGTAAAGTTGTCGAAATTTTTCTTGAATGCTCAAAATGGGGTTGTAGAGAACATGGAAGGGGGGAGAATTTTTCTCTTCGGGAATCTGTTGGGGGTAGTTACGAGGTAAACATACTAAAAGTCCGCTTCAAATGGGGAGGGGGGTGGAAAGATCCCCTTTTTTTTCGCTTATAACTCGAAAATGGTGTGTCGTAGCGAAAAAATCCATGTATGAAAATGAAAGCCCATAGAATTTTCTACAATTCTGGTATTATACATTATTAAGGAAAAATGCACCGGTTTCGAGATATCCGGTCTCAAAAGACGGCAATTGTCAAAACAAACTCTTGCTTCTAATTCCTCAGTCTTTGGTTTTGCAGAAAAGTCGTCAGGAACAAAGTTTTGGAGCGTTCAATTTCCTTCAAGAATATATATATACAGGGTGTTTCCTTTTTCACTGCTCACCACTGGCATCTTCTAAACGGTAAGAGGTTCGAAGTCGGTTAAATTACAGAAATATTGCACTGTTTAAATTTCACTTGGAGATTTTATATTACTGACAGCTGTCAATTGAATGGCATCGTCAGAAATTTTTTAGGACTTCTAGATTTTGAGTAACGGTAGTCAACTTTTTATTCTCTTAAGGTAGAAAAATTGTATTTTAACACCATCGGACACATAAAAAATTAGCTTTTCAAAAATGTAATCAAAATGGACTTTTTGACAGATCGTCAAAATTTGAAAATTGATATGAGTATGTTGTAAAATTAGCCTAAGGTTATGAAAAAAATTTCAAAATATTACACCAACTTTTTTCAACTCTTATGACGTCAAAACAATTGAATTTTGAACGATAATACAGGCTGAGTCAAGAAGGCGACGGCGGTACATAACTTTTGAACCCTTCCGGCTAGGAAATCAATTCAAACGCCATTATGTACAACACCGCTAATTCTACAACCAAAAAATACTTTCAACTATACAGGCTGTCCCAAAACACTTGCAACGCATGGCAACTTGATTTTTAAAATGGAACACCACCATTTTGATGCCATATTCTGGATCACCTATAACATAGCTTTAAATCGACATAAGACATTCGATGTTTTAAGGCTCTGTTCTAAAGTAATTAATTCTTTTTGAAAAATTTCGATCATTGCGGGTGCTTCTTAAAAAAATTCCTGAGAACTCAATTTTGTATCTAGAGAGCTGAGATTCGGTACGAATATGAAGGAAGGTCTATTCTATCTATCTAACATGATAAGTATCATTATCACTATACAGGGCGTTAAAAATTCTGTGTCAAGTTTGGAAAATTTCAAATATGCAAAACTCCATTTTTTCAAATGGCACCCCCTGTTATTGTTGTGCCATGGGGTTCGGCTGTTGAATTACTTTATTTTTTATTAAGTATGTCCTATCCTAGTATGTCAATACTTCAAAAGATATTCTTTGTCTTATTTATTTTATTGAAGATTATTACGATCTCAATTAAAGAATGCCATGGACTGTATGACAGTTACGATTAACATTGTTTATTTACATGGTTACCAGACATTTATTGACATAAACAATGGATCTTCAATAAAATAAATAAGACAAAGAATATCTTTTGAAGTATTGACTTTAGGTATAGGACATACTTAATAAAAAATAAAGTAATTCAACAGCTGAACCCCATGGCACAATAATAACAGAGGGTGCCATTTGAAAAAATGGAGTTTTGCATATTTGAAATTTTCCAAACTTGACTTGACTCAACCTGTATTATCGTTCAAAATTCAATTGTTTTTGACGTCATAAGAGATGAAAAAAGTTGGTGTACTCTTTTGAAGTTTTTTTCATAAGCTTAGGCTCATTTTACAACATACTCATATCAATTTTCAAATTTTGACGATCTGTCAAAAAAGTCCATTTTGATTACATTTTTGAAAAGCTAATTTATTATGCGTCCGATGGTGTTAAAATACAATTTGGCTACCTTAACACAATAAAAAGCTGACTACCGTTACTCAAAATCTAGAAGTCCTAAAAAATTTTTGTCGATGCCATTCAGTTGACAGCTGTCAGTAATATAAAAGCTCCAAGTGAAATTTAAACAGTGCAATATTTCTGTAATTTAACCGACTTCGAACCTCTTACCGTTTAGAAGATGTCAGTGGTGAGCAGTGAAAAAGGAACCACCCTGTAGATATATATTCTTGAAGGAAATTGAACGCTCCAAAACTTTCCTCCTGACGACTTTTCTGCAAAACCAAAGACTGAGGAATTAGAAGCAAAAGTTTGTTTTGACAATTGCCGTCTTTTGAGAGCGGATATCTCAAAAACGGTGCATTTTTCCTTAATAATGTATAATAGCAGAGTTGTAGAAAATTTTATAGGCTTTCATTTTCATACAAGGATTTTTTCGCTACGACGCACCATTTTCGAGGTATAAGCGAAAAAACAAAAAAGGGACCTTTCCACCCCCCTCCCCCCCTGAAGCGGACTTTTAGTATGTTTACCTCCTAACTACCCCCAACACATTCCCGAAGAGAAAAATTCTCCCCCCTTCCATGCCCTCTACAACCCCTTCTTTGCCACTAATATGTTTTAGTGGCCACAGCAGGGGAATAACTGGTACGGGCAGGCTAACCAATCGAATAATTACTGGCAACAGAACCCCCAATACCAATATCAGGATCCAAACACCTTGTATAGTAATACGGGGTACCCCCAGCAGCCTCAGCCACAACCCCCTCAGCAGGCCTACGGAAACGTGCAATATAGCCAATATAATCAAAACAACTACCCCAACCCCCCACAAGAGGAAGTCCCCGAAGGGGATGGGTGGAGCTCCAATTGGGGTTGGGGGGATGAAGACAACAATATCCAGCAAAACAATTTAACGGAAAGCTTCGCCAATGACGAATCCTGGAATTGGGCCTCTGAGGAAAAATCCAAACCCGAAGAACCCGTGAAAACCCATCCGAGTATCGATAGGATTACGGGCAGGAGGGGCAAATTGGAGACCCCCCAGTGGTCGGTGGAGTCTCAAGTGAGTCAGGAGTCGAGTGATGATGTGCTGCAAACTTCCGAGAGTGATAAGAGTAGGATGTTGTCGAGGAGTTCCACCATAAGTCATTCGCCTATTTCCGGACAGGAGTTGCCCCCGGGGGATGAAGTTAGGGAGGAGCAGGCTCAAGTGGAGAATCGGGAAATTGTGCAGGGGGTGAAGAATGCTACGCCTTCGCCCCCGGTTAATACTCAGGGGGCTGTGGGGGCTCCACCATTAGGATCTGATGATAAAGGTATTTATTACAGTTTTTCAAAGAAAAGATACATACAGGGTGTTTCGAATTAATTTTCAACCTTGATGGACCAAGGTCGAATTATGATTAACATTTACAGGGTGTTTTAAGCTCTAAAAGTAATTCGTTTTGCTTCTTGAAGCCATTCTGTGACAGAATACATAAACTAATGTTGATAGTTTTTTCAAGGTTATATTCAAATTATGAGTTTATATGTACCAGCAAGTCAAGAAAAAACTATACAGGTTGATGCAAAAACTTGATAAGAATTTTTCAAAAGTCGTTATGTTTCAAGGTCAAATTATTAATAATATCTCAGGGTATTTCAGGCTCCAAAATTAATAAGTGTCATAAAAGTTGTGTACATACTTACTTATAAATCCTCCCTCTAATGTACAGGGTCTTCATTCCATTATGTACCTACTTTAAATTGTCGTAGCTCCTTTATGACTTGAGATATTCGCCTGAACTAAAAACGGGATAGTAGACCGTACTCCCAAGTTTTGTTCTGGACCTTACTCTTAGCGATAACCCTCGGATCTTAAGCGCTGTGGATGCAACTTGCTTTTTTTTAAATGCAACACCCGGTATATTTTTGCACGGATCGATAGAGAATTGTTTTCTGATTTCATTGATATAGGGTAGTTGATACCTGGGGTTGATAGTTTTCGAGAAAAAAAATTCTGAACTACGAGAAATGTCTGAAGGAAAATGGCAATCATGTAGAAATTTTTAATTTGTAATGCTTTGACGTGAATAAGTAAGTTACTTTCTTTGTTGCTATTGAAAGTTTTAACTTACTTATTCACTTTAAAATATTACAAATTAAAAATTTCAAGACAATTCAGACATTTCTCGTAGTTCAGAATTTTTTTTCTCGAAAACTATCAACCCCAGGTATCAACTACCCTATATCAATGAAATCAGAAAACAATTCTCTATCGATCCGTGCAAAAATATACCGGGTATTCCATTTAAAAAAAAGCAAGTTGCATCTACAGCGCTTAAGATCCGACGGTAATCGCTGAGAATAAGTTCCAGAACAAAACTCGGGAGTCCGGTCTACCATCCAGTTTTTATTTCATGCGAATATCTCAAGTAATAAAGGAGCTATGACAATTTAAAGTAGGTACCTAATGGAATGAAAACCCAGTACATGAATGATAGTGTGCAAGGTTATATTAAAATTATGAGTTTAGAGAGCGAAATTTGCACCGTGAAGTCAAAAAAATAAACTATACAGGTGATGCAAAAATTTAGATAAGTTTTTCAAAATTCACCCAACATAGCGACAGTAGGGAATTATAATGGTTGTTATTTTAGTTTTTCAGAAAAATAATACATAGAGGGTGTTTCAAACAAATTTTCAACCATGCATTCAATGTTCCAAGGTCAAGTTATGCTTAATATCTACAGGGTGTTTTAACCTCCAAAATGAATAGGTGTCATAAAAGATGTATAGTTATAAACCTTCCCTCCATTTTGCTTGCTGACGCCATTTTAAGTCCAAAGAAGGTATTCTTTAATGGAATCTATAAAAAATAATTGTAATTACCGTATTCCCTCGTGTAAAAGCAACAAAGTAAGTAGGCTGCTACTTTTGACTGTTCTGTCACGTTTTTGACGTCAGCTTTGCAAAATTCCGCCATGGCCAAATGCAAAAGTTAATAGGTCGAATTTAAATTATGGACAGTGAGATGGCATTTTGATAAACTAACTTCTATCACTAAAACGGCAAGAGAGTTTGGAATGAACATTCTCCCAAATCCTTAGCTCTTTATTTATTTTTGCTTGTGTATGATTGCTTCTAGTGTTACCAAATATCAATTTGACCGTGGTGTATTTGCGAAAAACCCAACGTCAAAGCCCGATAAAAGTCAAAATTAGCAGCCTACTTACTTTGTTGCTTTTACACGAGGGAATACGGTAGTTTTCAAGATTAGGTATGTATATTAAAATTATGAATTTAGAACTAGAGGGTGGTCCAACGAAAAGTTTCCACCCCTAATATCTCGCGAACGGAACGAAATATAAAAATTTGCTCAGACAGGTCGATTTTTGTTTCGAGGGGGACACTTTAATCCGCGGTTGGTGAAATTGCACAACGCAACCCCTAACCCCCACTAACCTTAACTTCAAAATCTCAAATGGTAACCCCCCACTTGTGATGCTTCATTTTAAAGTAAATTTCATTGTCAATCCAACGATGTAAAAATTTTTGGGACTTGATCCAACTCCAGCGCCCTCTACGGTCAAATTTTAAATTACATTAGGGCCCTCCGTGATACATCATTTGAAAGGGTTTGAAATTATCTGTAAACCGATGCAAGAATTTTTGAAATCCATCCACTCGTTCAAAAGTTACATTGAAGAACCTGCGCCTAGAAATCCTGTAACTTTTGAACGAGTGGATGGATTTCAAAAATTTTTGCATCGGTTTAGACAGAATTTCGAACCCTTTCAAATGATGTATTACGAAGAGCCCTAATGTAATTTAAAATTTCACCATAGAGGGCGCTTGAGTTGAATAAATCTCAAAAATTCTTGCAGCGTTGGATTGACAATGAAATTAGCTTTAAAATAATGCATCGCAAGTGGGGTTTGAATTTTTGAAGTGGGGGTTAGTAGGGGTTAGGGGGCGTGTTGAAAAATTTCGCCAAGGACGAATTTAGGTGTCCCCCTCAAAAAAAAATCGACCTGTTTGGAGGAAATTTTTATATTTCGTTATGTTCACTAGAAATTCGGCGTGGAAACTTTTCGCTGGACCATCCTGTATATGTACCGAATGGTCAAGAAAAGACATACAAAAACTTATACGAATTTTTCAAAACTCAACCAAAATGGCGATAGTGGGGAAATTCAATATATAATGGTCGTTATTTTATTAAAAAAACATACATATGGTGTGTTTCAAAAAAATTGTGAACGTTTAATTCAAGTACTTTTCTTAATACTTATCTACAGGGTGTTTCAAGCTCCTTGAATAGGTGACATAGAAATGATTGTAAACCCTTCCTTCATTTTGCTTGTCGACGCCATTTTGGATCCAAAGAAGCCATTCTTTAACAGACAATAATATGCATGAATGTTAATAATTTTCAAGGTTATTTTCCAAGAAAAAACTGCTTCATCCAAAATGACGATCGTGGAGAAACTAATGTCGAGCTAAATGTATAATGGTCGTTATTTCAGTTTTTCAAAAAAATAATACATACAGGGTGTTTCAAATAAATTTTCAACCTTGCATCTAAGTAATGATTCAGGATCAAATTACGGGGTGTTTTAAGCGGCAGAATGAATAGGTTTCATAAAAGTTGTGTAATTATAAATCCTCTCTCCATTTTGCTTGTTGACGTCATTTTGAATCTAAAGAAGGCATTCTTTAATAATGTTCCAAGGTGAAATTTTAATCAATACTTATCATACAAAAAAAATTTAATCGTTTTCAAGGTTATATTGAAATTATGAATTTAAACAATGTACCGGCTAGTCAAGAAAAAACAATACAGGGTGATGCAAAATACGAAGTTTTCAAAATTCAGCCAAAATGGGGATAATAATGAAACCTAGTGTGTAACGGTGGTTGTCAGTCTTTCTAACAAAAAAAACACATACAAGGTGTTTCGAACTAATTTCCAAACTGGGATACAAGTAATGTTTCAAGGTCAAATTATTATTAATATCTACCGGGTGATTCAGGCTCCAAATCCTTCCTCCATTTTTGTTATTGACGCCATTTTGGATCCAAAGAAGACACTCTTTAATAGAAGATATTAAAAATAAGAATAAGAAGGCATTCTTTAATAGAAATAACTATATATAAATAGTTTTCGAGGTTATATTCAGATTATGAATTTAAGGCTATGTACCGGCTAGTCAATAAAATACAATACAGGGTGATGCACAAAACTTTGATACGATTTTTTCAAAATTCTACCAAAATGGCGGCTGTAGGGAAACTCAATGTATAATGGTTGTTATTTGACGCCATCTTGGATCCAACGATTAGTGGCTATTTGTTATCTTATGTGATACATTAGTAAGAAAGTTAGAGCTTCGAATCAGGAATGTCAATTTATTGTTGTCAGTGTTATCCAAAATGGCGAAGGAAAGAAAGTATAATTATCTCTGTAATTATGTAAGGAAAAAAATTTGGCTAAAACTTTCTGGAAAATCATTAACCTTGTGCCACAAGGTTTTGTTCGCCATTTCCATTTTAAACGAAAGACGCCATTTTGGATCCAAAGAGTGTTTAAGTTGAAAATCAATTTTAGCTCATAATCTGCAAGGTTATTTATAGCCTCAAACGGTACAGAGTGGTTCGAAACATGCAATATACATGGTGTTCCGTAAGTACACCGACGGGCTTTAAAGTGTGTTTCTTCACTTTATTCCGGAAAAGACTACCTGTAGACATAAAAAATCCTTTTTTAATATTCGGACACCCTGTATTTTGGAAACTAAGCACTTCAGGAAGTTTTCGTCTTAGAATTAGACCTGTACGTTTTGTAATATGAGTCCAAAGAGGAGAATGTAGAGGAATATCAATTTATGTTAGAAATTATTTCGATACGGGGTGATTCAGAAAAGATTACCTGGAATGAACAATTTCTGAAGAAAGTTAACAACAAACAGTTAAACATAAAGCAACAGTTGGAAAGTCTCGAAATTCATAATTGTTGCTGTTGCTGCTCATATAATTGTAACTCAGCAAAACATGAATTTTGTGCTTTAAAACTTGGGCGTCCATTTTGGATCTAAACGAAACACGTATTTTTTTACAGGAAGCTCAAACAACCCTTACAAACGCGGCACCGGTCCATCCCACAAATCGGCCAACAACTTTCGCACGTCAAACATCACCCCTCCCGATCCCCGCCCCCAGAGCGCCTTTCAACCCCCAAATTTTCACCCCCAATCCGTCAATCTGGAAACGCTCCCAGACAACTCGGAGCAGCCCGACAACCTCCCCCAGCCTTCGGGCTTTTCCGCCCGAAAAATCAGCCCCACCGCTTCCCAACAATGGTCGACGGAGAATAACGAAGCACCGATCAACGATCGCAACCAGTACCTGGAAACGGGCCAACTGTCCGACGTCGACAATTACCACCAGACCCGAGACGTGCCGAACCTGGACGACGCCCTCCCCCCTCCCGGTCTCAGACGAATCGTGCCGGGTCAACAGGAGACGCCAACGACTCAACCCGAACCGCCCGAAGGTCTCCGACGGATGATACCCGGCGAGTCGAGTTCGCCCGAGGCCGTCTCACGACAGAGAGATTCCGAGCCGGAGTTCAACGAAGTGCGTTCGGCGACGATCGGCGCCGACACGCCCCCCACCACCAATCAGACGATCAACCAGAGGAGGGATTCGGTGGAGGGGCAGATCCAGGAGGAGATCGTTAATGCCGTCATGAATTTAACGGTGGAGGACGAGGCGAAGAGCGACAAGAGGCAGAGTTCCGACAGTGAAGCGAGAGGGAAGTCGCCGCGAAGATACAAGGAAGACAGAGATAGAGACAGAAACCGGGGGAGGTATACTCCCGACGATTACAGAGATAGGAAATACGAGAGAAGGAGATATAAGGATAGGAGGTACGAAGAGGATACGGATTATTATAGCGATAAAGAGAGGGATAGAAGACATAGGGATGATAGGGAGTACGATAGGAAATATAGCAGTTTACGCAAGGAGAAGGATAAGGATAAGGATAAGGAGAGGAAGAGGAGGGAGTATGGGAGGGACCCTAGGAAGGGGGAGTATTATTACGGGAGGTTCGAGGAAGATTTTGAGACGGAATCAAGGTCGAGGGCTTCAAGTAGGTCGGATTCCATGCACGATACGTACAGGGACAGGGATAGGGGGCACCATGACAGGGATAGGAGGGATCGGAGACCCAAGGAGAGGCACAGGAGGCATCATAGGGATCCCTATTCTCAAGTAAGTAAGACTATATACTATTAATTATACGTGACAATTGACAGGGTTTCGGCTACGACATGTACAGTCAGTACTACCAACAATACCAGTACTACGAGAACCTCAGAAAAACCAACCCCCAAGCCTACGCTCAACTCTACCGAAAGTACTACCAGGGCGAGGCGCCCCCCTACGGCGACGACCGCGCCTCCGTCCACTCCGGACGCAGTTCGGCCAACGAAGAAATGGTCAAGGACAGGTAAGAATCGCCTCTGTCTCTCTCACGCACACGATCATTGTGACTGGCGCTTGTGTGTTATTTCGCCATTACGTTTCATAGGTATACGCGTCAGAGCTATTATAGCCAGACGAGTTTGCCCCACGCAGCAGGTTACTACAGAGGATCTCAAACGTATAGCGTATCCGGCCAATACGGCCTGGATGAATCTAGGTGAGATCACAACACCCTCTTACGACAGTTTATGTAACCTCTATCCCTCTTGGTGGAACCGGAGTAGATTTGGGGCATGCTTCTCATTCTTGTAACTGGCTAACCTCACATTTGCTGTAATCTTAGTTTTACTAACCTTGTGTATGTTATACGGGATGTTGTTAACAGTTTGGCATATATTCAAACCGAGAGACGTCTGCACAGCAGGTAAGTATGTGAATTCGAAAGAATACTATTAATTGACTAAAACGAAGAATAGAATAAAGAACAATCAGAAGTCTTGGAATGACAGGGGATCGCGCAAGACATTCCCGGGACAAACTGTTTAGTGGCACACAAAAGTTACGAACTGGTGAACCAAAGATTGAAGGTGCCTCTCTCAAGATAACCTTCTGATTGTTTTTCATTCCGTGGTTGGAGACTGAATTGAGATAAAATTCAGACATTATCAGTTTTAGTATATACCAAACTGTCAAAAACACCTTTATTATGAATGGACAGTAGGTCTCTAGTTTAGTCCTTGTCACATCAGGTTTGCAGAATGGGCGCTTGTGGACGGTCGGTTTCACTATTATTTATTTGTCTCATATACATTCACGTCTGTTGCTTTTTATTTCGTGAATTCGCTCGATTTAAAACATTTACATTTACGATGTCGAAAATCAACGTCTATGCTGCTAACACTGCAAACTTAACGTAACAAGCCCTATCGGCCTGGTCGGGTGTTATTTTATTGTATGTCATTGTATCTACGAGTTTTTGTGAATGGAAGTCTGGGGACTTACCATAAGATCCTGGTGTTACTTCTCCATTGCCTTCGTTATTCATAGACATTGATCCGTGTCCAACCTCTTAATAATGAAACTCCTTTAATCGATCAGTTCTTTCGTTAAAATGCGTTTGAAGAGAATCGTCACAATTTTTCGAAGGTACTCGCAGAGAAGTAACGCCAGTCTTGTACTTTTAGATAGTTGCTAGATTTAATTGTAGTTTCGCGCGGCCATTCGACCAAACCGACGCCACCCTTAACTATGATGCCCAACGGATGACTCCGGCGAAATTCGCGACGGCCCACGTCAAGGCGTCGATCTCCTCCGGAAAAATGGTTAAAGTCCTTCCGCACTACCCTCTGGATGGACAGACAGCGAACGTCGAGCTTTGCAGTCTGGAAACGTTTCTGCACGTCGACGAGGAGTATCAAGAGCTGAAACGCTTTCCCGGTCCCCTAGTCAAAGGGGTGACCCACAAGAAGACCATTATAGAGTACTGCGAGAGTAAAATCAGGGGGGCAAGTTACAGTGTCGAAATCGGCGATGTCGAATCCTACGTTCTGATGTGGGAGCTGTTGATACTTTTAATTAGGCAAAACGGGGTGAGTCTCTTGCGTTTCCGGGCCAAAGGAGAATTAGTTTTCGTTTGACAGATGGTGGTCGGTACTGATATCGCTGAGTTGTTGTTGAAAAATCGACGACAGGAGGCGCCGCGACCTGCGTCTGTCGTTTCTAACAGCAACAGTGCCGGGGGGGAGGGTTCTAGTGATACCAACCATGCTCACATGGAGGTTACTCCGAAGGAGGAGGAGGTTACTGATAAGTTTCGGGAGTATTTGCTATATGGTTCTGGGAAAGAGGCTTTAGGTGAGGAAGCAACAATACTTGGATTTTCTCGCCAACAACCTCTATTCAAATAGACGGCTATGACTAAGGAAGGGCTTAGTTTACTAGATGGTTCGCATCTAAAATCTAAGTGTCGAGTATCTTCCGTCTTTATTCTCCTCTCGTTTGAACGGAGTAGTCTGTTGGCGAGCAAATCCAACCACCCACCTTTGCCCATCGGCGAAATGTCTGAACGAGATCCTTCCGGCAGAGTGGGCCATGAAGCACGGCCTTTGGGGCCACGCCCTCTTCCTCGCCAGCAAATTGGACAAGCGCACCTACGCCAACGTGATGATGCGTTTCGCCAACGGTCTCACCATGAACGACCCCCTCCAAACCCTCTACCAATTGCTGTCGGGCAGGGTACCCGCCGCCGTGACTTGTGTCGCCGACGAGAAGTGGGGGGATTGGCGTCCCCATCTCGCCATGATCCTTTCGAATTCCACGCAGAGGCCGGAAATCAACTGCAGGGCCATCACCGTTTTGGGGGACACGCTGTTGGGGAGGGGGAGCCTGTTCGCCGCCCAGTTTTGTTATCTGATGGCGGAGACGGGTTTCGGTGACTATGGCAACGCCGATTCGAAGGTTGTGTTGTTGGGGTCTGATCAGAGCAGGCCGTTCCTGCATTTCGCGACGAACGAGGCGATCCACATGACGGAGATATACGAGTACGCGTGCAGTCTCAACGACGACAACTTCGCCCTGGTCACTTTCCAGGTAGGTTGAAGGTCGGGTGTTCGTTTTAATTCGTCAACAGCCAGATTTCGTCTTATTTGAATTTCTCTTTGTTTTTTCACTCGCGTCGTCAACTCGTTCACGTATTTCCAGCGTTACAAATACATAATGGCGACCCGCTTGGCCGACGTGGGGTTGCTCGAACGCTCCCTGGCCTACTTGGAGCAAATCGCCAATTTCATCATCAAGAACCCCTCGGCCGTCGAATCGAAACTTATCGAAGAGGTGGCGATTTTGGGCGATCGCTTAAAGTACTACGATCCCGTTGGTGACGGGGACGAGGATGGCGCGTTCGGTGTCGATTTGGACACGAGTAGACCCGACAATTCCTGGCTGAAAGACTTGAGGAAGGTCCAGAGCGATCATAACGTAATTATCAGACGAAACGTCGGGTGTTTGAACGATTTTGTGTAGGCGCAGACGATTGGTTACGTTCCGACCAATCATCAGGAGGAGGACGTCGGTCAGCAGGTTTATGATCGAGATGTCTGGCAGCAGCAGCAGCTTGAAGAGTATCAGCAGCAGTATCAGGCAGAGCCGACTCAGGTCGAGTATCAGCAGCAAGCTGCTACTGGCGATCAGCAGATAGATGGTAGTAGTTTCTTTGTCTGTCGTTTTGGCTTTGTCGCATTGATGAGGCTTTTTAGGTTACTCCAATCAGTATTGGGGGGGTCCACAGCAGCAGCAGCAGTGGAATCCAGAGCCCAATTCGTATCAACCGGAGACCGTCGAGCATCAAGAACCAACCTACTACGGTTCTGTAGCTCAAACTGAGGTAGGAGATAGCGTATTTTGACACGAATTTCTTGCAAAAATAAACCAGTCTCGTGCACTTTTAAATCCTTTCCGCGTTCAAAGTAACTGAGGTGTGTTCTTGTTCTCTGTGCCTGTGGGACGCAGCCAGACCACGTCGAGAAACCACCTCCCGAAGTAAGTAGTAAGGAGTCTGCCTTCTTCCTGTCGTCCAGTGCTTTGCGCAAGCGCCTAAAGTCGCACAGTCCGGATCGCTCGTCCAAATCCTCCTCGAAAAAAAAAGTTTACCCCTTTAAAAACCGCAGCGCCGACGACTTCCTCCTCTCCGAGGAGAAGTCCCAGCTGATCTGCTACAAAGACGACACGAAAATCGTCGCGATCAAAAACGATTCGAAACTCACCAAATACAACACGTTCGACATGAATAGGAAGGCCAAAATTGTCAAGTACGAGTCGTTGGACGCGCCCGTCAAGTATTTCGATTCGCAGAGCAACGTGGCGATAACCGCGCGCGATTTCCAGTCGGATTTTAGGCTTTGCAAGTTCGAGAGGAGGCACCGACACGATATCATCACCGAAACGGTGGACGCGTGGGCCAGGAAGAACAACAACGTCTTTTCCAACATAAAGAATTCGATTTTCAAGGGCGGCAAGGCCCAGAAAGAGGTGGTTTATAAGCCTCTCGTGTTCGGTGGCACGTTTCCGATAGACGTTCCGTTTAGGTCCGACGTTAAAATCACGGAGAATCCGAGGGATGGCGCGGACGCGAGGTTTTCGGGATCCGAGCACAAAGTTAGGGAATACGGGCCGCCGAGAACGTTCGATATCGATAGGCCCATATGAAATGTGATTTTTATGTGATAATTGCGGTTTCAGGTGTCGTTGTCCCCCTTCTGATGTTATAAAATTATCGTTCGCTGAGTTAGTGAGGCGTGTTGAGATGTAGTGATTTTTGAAAAGGGTAGGAATTTTTTAGGTTGCTTTTGGATTTCTTAAGTTGGTAATTTCTAGTAGACTTACTACTTTCTGGTCTAGTTGGTTATTTGTTTGATTTAGTTGGAGCTGAAGCTATACAAGTGCAAAGTTACGTACTTGTGTTTATTGTTGGTTGTTTGGGCTCCAAAATGGCAAACAAGTTTTGTCGGCATTCAATGCACGTATTCCTCTGGTCAAGCAAGTAATGTTTAGGGAACTTTTTCATTAGTATGTTGGTACGGTTACTTTCGATCTTAATTCATTAAATTGGTAGCACTTTATCTTCTAAAACAATTTAAATGTTTAGGTGGTACTTAACACTGATTGGTAAATTATTCAGTTGGGATCCAAAATGGCGTATTTTTTTGTATAGTAAGAACAAATTCAGCCGCTGAAGGTTTGATGATTAATTTGAAGCTGAAGTGTTACAAGTACAAAATTTCTTTGGTCTCCAAAATGGAGGGCAATTGATTGTTTGATTCCTCTCTAGTCAAACTTTGAACTTTATAGTCAAAAAAGTGATGTTCAGTAACTTTTTATCAGTATGTTGCTTTTGATGTTAAGTTATTAAGTTGGTAGCACGTTATCTGTGACTGTTTTTAAATCCAATATATTGATACTTGAATCATTTAGCTGGGATCCAAAATGGGGATTTTTGTTGTGTAGAAAGAACAAATTCAACCACTGTTTTTTGAATGTCACGTGATTTCTCGCTAATCATTTATGAACGAAGCAAGACAAATTTAATTGGTACCTACACATTTCTTAGTAACTCTTGTTCATGGTTCTCTGGTTTATGGTTTCAATGTTTATGTTGGTACCTATTTCATCACTGTTCAGATCATTGCCCCATTTTTGTCATGTGGGATCCAAAATGGCGTACATTACTCCTTTTTGATACTTCTTTTCCAACCTTATCTGCGTGACTATCTATCGTGTAACGTCATGCACAAGGGGTGCGGCAAATTCTTAGTCAAAGTTTGACGGATGGCAGTGACTTTTGACAGTAACATTTGACAGCGTCCGACATGACAGTTTTCCCCTGCGAATGTGCAGAATCACTACGCAAGCTTATCTTATTAAATTGTATACCTGAATTCCTTTTTTTTTGTTCCTATTTATTGTTTATCAGTTAAGTTGGTAGTACAATTCAAAGTTGGCACTTCTTCATAGTTATTTAGATTCTTTGAAGTGTTTTCTGTGCCGTGGAAAAACAAGAGGGTTGAGAAATGTGTAGGTATAGTTTGGGAACTTTTTTATTTATTTATTTATAAGTTGGATCTGACTTTATGAATAATTTCTGCCACTAACTGGAACTTAATTTGGCTCCAAAATGGCGAATCTATTAATTTATCGCAACGTTCTTGCTGTTATGTTGATATAATTCAAGATACACACATACCCTTCCACATTCAAATTTTGTCGTTTTGGATCCAAAATGGTGGATAAAACGAGTATTAAGATCCACGTTTAGTAGTAACTCTTCAAATAGGTGTCATCAATTCTGTTATAGATTTGTTAGGTTGGTAGCGGTAGGTTAATAACAATTGAGGAGATTGACTTGGGCTCCAAAATGGCGAAAATATCCTTTTATCAGAATGTTTTAGCCGTTTAGTTCGTAGGTTAATCTAAGATGTCTTGGAGCCAAAATGACCAACTCTAGATTTCCTTTTGTCAGTTTTTGACTGAACCCTTGCATATCAAAAATTTTGATCTCGGAAGGCTGTGAATTCACCTGTAATTTTTTTCCGATCCTACGTACCGGCTGACCCGGAAACACTGCGCATACCGACTGTCCTAAAAGACAGCTAGTTGTCAATCTCTCAATTTTTTCTGCCTACTGTCCCAAAAACCTCCAATTGTTAATCTTTCACAGCCGATTTGATTTTTCGGGGCCAACGACGCTTGAAACCTCTCCCCAAAGTATTAATCTCTCGTGTAAAATTGTTTCGTGTACGGCAAAAACAATGCAAAATTTTTACACATCCTCTCTGGACGTAGATCCGTTGAAAACCGTGGGTAACCCCTCCCCGCCCCCCAAAATGTTGTCTGTTGTTGTTGATGTTATAAATGTATATCTGTCAATGAGTTGTTGTTAAGTTGTAGCGAAAGCAAAACTGAACAATAAGCCGTAGATTGTACAAATAGTCGCATGCTTTTCTAGAATGTGTACACACACGAGTTTTTATTTTGAATAAAGATGAAGTTTGAACGGTGGTTTTTCTGTTTCTGAACGAGCCCCTCCACGTGCACGTAATTATAGTAAGTTGTCGCTATGTCGTTTTCACGCAGGACATGCCCAAGCCCCAGATTACGCTACCGAATCAGCAGAGGGGGGAGAGGAAGAAGAGCGAGGGGGAGTCGCCCAGGGAAGAGGGGAGGAAGCAGACCACGCCCAAACAGGAAGTGGGACAAAAGGGGAAGCAGGCTGGGAACGGATGGTTCGGGGGGATCTTCAACAAACTTACGTTGAAGCCCAAGAACCAGATGAGGCTTCCTGATGACAAGAATCCTAGTGTATGTTCTTTTTTCTTCTTTTTCCATTTCTTCGCCTTTTCTTTTTCTTCTTTTCTCATTTCCTCATCTTTTAGATCGTTTGGGACCCCGATAAGAAGCGTTGGGTGAACACCGACGGGGACGGTGGAGACGCCGTCAACGATTTCAAACCACCCCCCAAGATGGGGGATTTGGCGCCAAGAAGTCAAACTTTCAACCAGATCCAACCAATCAGCTCTCCTCAACTAGAAACCAAGCCACCTCTACCAAACATGTTCAAACTCCAAAAAAACAGAAGTAATAATAATAGTAATGATAATAACTATCTCAGTTTTCTAGATCTGAAAAAATCGTACATTGATGTTTTCAATCCTAATGGCAATGCAGGGGGGCAGCAACCACCCCCAGGACCTTTGGGGGGCATCGCACAGACTTCCGCCGCCCCTCAGATGAACTTTTTCGTGCCCCCTCCGGTCAACGATCCTAACGCCCCCACGGATTTCTTGACGCCCGCCCCCCCACTTCAGTACGACGAGCATGCGCAGGTAATTAGCTGTTTTTACTTCCGGTTTAATGGGTTCTTTTCCTTAGAAAAGAGGAAGTAACAAGAGAACGTAAAAATGTAAGCTGATGCATGTTTTGCACGATATTCATCTCTCTTTTTTTTTCATTAAATTGTGCGAGTGAGATAGATTATAAGTTTCACGCTTTGTACCTAATGGTGTGGTTTTTCATGGTTGTGGTAGATGTCTAGATGGAGCTCGGCTAGTTCACTGTCAAGGGAGGTTCAGTCCTATACCATGCACAAACCCTATCCCCGCAGGTAGCTTTTGCTTCATACACATCGCATTTTTTTTGGTACGTTTTTTATTTTCTCTTTTTCGTTTTCTTTCGTTTCTTGTTTTGATTTCGTGTTTTTGTTTTCAGGTACAGGGTCAGTGATGCAGGCGAGACTAACAGAAAGGTGCCAGTTTTATCTTCCGGGTTTTGTATTTTATGCTATATATATTTTGATCCTGTGATCATGTGTTATTTAAATATTGGTAGTTTTAAAGGTAATTTTAATTATACATAGAGATAATATAAAAAGATGTATTGAGGGAATAAAGAATTTGCAAACTGATTTCTAGGAGTTTTGTTGCTTGGGAGGCATAATGGCGGTTGTCGGTGGTCGTACATGACTGTCCGCTTAAATGGCAACGTTGCACGAAAATATAGAGGTTCTCACGTCTATTAGATCGTAGGGTTTGTTTAAATCAGGAAAGTTGGTACTAACGGCAAATCTAGGAACATTAATTTTTCTTTGTTGGTAGGTAAGAAACAACGTTGCGCGAAAATCGAGGTAGTTTCCTCCAGCTTATAGAGCTTTTGACGCGTAAGGTTGGTATTTCTTGAACAAACCTTTGGTACTACCAACTACAGCGCAAAAAAGCTCCTAACGAAGTTTATTAGATTGTGGGTTGGTGGTGTATTTAAATCGAGAGAGTTGGTACTAACTGCAATTTAGAAACATTTAGTTTTACTTTATTGGTAGCTAAATATTTAACACGCGCAGAATAGAATAAACATAACGTGTTATCTCCGTCTGTTGTACAGAGTTGCTAGAAGTGATTGTTCACTAAAATGGCAACGTTGGAGGTAGTAACCGGTGTCCTAAAAAAACCGCACAAAATATTTTTGGGGACAACTCATCCATTTTTTAACCGATTTGGATGAACGTGGACTCAAATTAAAGCTAAAGAATCAGGCTACCGATTCATTCAAGAGACCAGGACAGATGTCGCTGCCGTAGTAGCCTTAGCCATTCTTGTTTTAAAGGCTTACTTTACGTGCATGGGGATTGGTCAGTTAACAACCAATGGTTATGAGATAAAAATAACTTTGAAGCACGTTTACTTTTCTTCAAAAAGCTTCTTTTAGAAGTTCGTTTTGATTCACGAATTCATTTTCTGTGATTTTTTAAATGACCATAACTGAAGTAACAGTGATGCATTTTCAGCTTAATTTTCAGTAATACAGGATCTAATTGAATGAAAAACACAAGCGGATGCGTATTGGAGGAAATTTAAAGATTATTACTGAGAATTAAGCTACTTGTTGCTTCATTGTTACTTTAGTCATGTTCATTCTGCATGAAAAAATGTGAAAACACATATTTTTTAAATAATCACAGAAAGTCAATGCGTGAACCAAATTAACTTTTGAAACAAGATTCTTAAAGAAAAATGAACGTCCTTCAAAGTCATGTGAGTCTCATATCGACTGGTTGATAATTGACCAATCCCCACGCCCCTGAAATGAACCTTTGAGACAAGTATCACTCTATTGCAGCACCATCTGTCGTAAGTTCTTAGACAGTTCGAAAGCCTGATTCCTTGGCTTCAATTTAAGGCCAGGTTCATCCAAATCGGATAAGAAATGCACGAGTTATTACCGAAAATATTTCGTTCGGTTTCTTTTAGGACACCCGTTAGTTCCAGTGTACAAAACCTTTGACGCGTAAAGAGCTTGGTATTTTTCCTACAAATTTTCTTTGGAAGTACCAACTGCAGCACAAAAAAGTCACTAACGACTATGTAAGATTGTGAACTTATTTCAATCAAGAAAGTTGGTATTATCCAAAATAACAAACATCGGTTTGTCTCCGTCTGTTGTACAGGGTTGACTTCTGAAATAGCAACGTTGCAGATTGCGACTACTTTGTCAACTTGTCTTAAACTGTATTATCTGTACAAAATGGTAAAAATTTACAGCAAATGGCAGTGTTATAAAATATTTACATTCTATCAATAAATAAGGTGCCACAACAACAGATGTAACTTATACTAAAAACAAATTGTTAATTCTTAAAATTACTTGAAGCACAGCGGCCCAACTGAGAACCCAAACGCCTGGTTAGGGCCCCCGTAATCGACTGGGAAGAAATCGACGATTGGAAGTTGCGTCAGTTTTTTGGTTCTAATTTCGAAGATCGTCTCGTCTTTGCCTTGGCGGGATTGACAGCCGTCGCTGATGACGTTCGGCTTGTTAACTCCTCGCTGGGTGAACTCCTGGTCGTTGTCTCCCTGGAGTTTGATGGCCAAATCGTGCTTGGAAGTTTTGGAGTTGAACCAGGCGGCGCTGTTGATGCAGGTGTAAGTGAAGTTCTGGTAGGCTTCTTGGGAGAGAAGCCTGAGGAAGGTCATTTGAACCGCGCCCACCGTTTCGTAGGTTATCTGGAAAAAGTTTGTAGGTTTGGTGGAGAGAGGGAGGAGTTACCTTGAAGCCGCCTCTTAGGTGGGAGTACCAGTTTTTCGTGCCTTCCCGTCGCCAAGGGATGTTTGGCATGTTAGAGCTGTGAATGTCAGGAAAGACGCAGGTTTCACCTTCGGCGGACATGTTGCAGAAGACGTAAATTGAATCATCGATCATCCCTAAGTTTGGATCTATCCAGTACCACCCTGAAATTTTTTTTTCCACAAACGTTTTTGGATTATTTCTACTTACCGTTCGAAAATTGAGGGTGGCCATAGTACAAGTCGCGACATGTCCTTACTGGACTTTCCCTAGTGCCGACAGGTTTCCTCACCTTCTCCAAGTCGGTCCTCATGGTATAAATCGTGCTATACATGTCCAAGAATTTTCCATTAACTTCATTGTCTTGATCTTCGTATTCTGTGCTGAAATTCCTTTATATTTTCTGCAAAATAGAGGATTCTTACATTAATTCCTCGACGCTGCGTTTCGTGCGTTGAAGCTCCCTTTCAAAAAGAAGTTCCGGAGGAATTAGGGGCATTTCTGCGGGAGGTCCTGGAAGTCCAGGTGGTCCAGCCGGCCCAGGCTCGCCCTTAGGCCCCGTTTGACCTTCAGAGCCCTTGGGTCCTGGTGGACCTTCAATTCCTGGCGGTCCTCCAGGACCGTCGTTGCCCTTCAGTCCGATTATTCCGACAGGTCCCAGATCTCCCTTGCTTCCTTCTGGGCCTTGGGGACCCTTTTCGCCACGTTCACCCTTTTCTCCGATTTCTCCTTTAAGGCCAGGAAGTCCCATTTCTCCTCTGTGTCCCTTGGGACCTCTTCTACCACGATCTCCTTTCTGGCCTCGTGGGCCAAAATCACCAGCTTTCCCAGGAGGGCCTGGTAGACCCGCAGTTCCCGAAGGTCCCGACTCTCCCTAATAAAGTCACTGCTACACTATTACACCTTACTTAATAATTACCGCCGCTCCTGGTGCTCCTCTGACTCCTTGGGATCCCGCAGGACCTGGAACCCCCTGTGCGCCAGGTGGTCCCTGTGATCCCTGAGCCCCGATGGGACCAGCATCACCTTTTTCTCCCGGAACACCGGTGTTTCCTTGCATCCCTGCTGGTCCTTCTTCTCCTGTTTTGCCAGCGGGTCCTATTGGTCCCACAGGACCTTGAGGACCGGGGTTTCCCACTTGTCCAGGCTCGCCTGCTTGACCGTCATCACCAGGTTTTCCAGGTTCGCCTTTAACTCCCAATAAACCTGGCTCCCCGGGTGGTCCAGGAAATCCTGTAGCTCCAAGATCTCCTCTTGCACCCTCCATCCCCGGGGGACCTCTTGGTCCTGGCGGTCCTTGAATTCCCGCTTTTCCATCGTCTCCTTTTTGCCCTTGAAGTCCACGATCACCCTGTTTCAGTAAATTAATAATGGTTTTTTAAATTTTGACTTACTGGTTTGCCTTCTTCTCCTTTAACCCCGGCTACGCCAGGTTGTCCTTCATCCCCTTTCTGCCCTTGCGGTCCTTCAGGACCTGGTGGTCCTGGTAAACCTTCCCCGCCTTTTATTCCTCTAACGCCAGGCTCTCCTGGTGCGCCTATTGGCCCTAGCGGTCCTTTTTGTCCAATATCTCCCACTTCACCTTTCATTCCAGGAGGGCCTGGTAATCCTTGTAATCCTGTGGCACCTGGTGGTCCAGGTAAACCTGTTGGTCCATCTTCCCCTTTTGAACCTTGCCGACCGATTTCTCCCGGAGACCCATTGTCACCTGGAGATCCCACAGGACCAGGTTCTCCTCTTGGACCTTGAGGCCCAGCACTACCCATTGGTCCAGTTTCCCCTTGGCTTCCTTTAAAACCTTTTTCTCCAGGAGGACCTATATCGCCCTTATCGCCGTCTTCTCCAGGAGGTCCCACAGGACCAGGTGGGCCAGGTAAACCGCGTAGCCCTGGTACCCCATCACGTCCTGCAGGACCAGAGACTCCAGTTTCTCCACGTTCACCTTTTGCTCCTCCAGTTCCTGGAGGACCCGGTGCACCTCTTCTGCCTTCGGGTCCCTGTGGTCCAGACGTGCCAGGCTCGCCCTGTTGCCCCTTGTCTCCAGCTACTCCAGGGAAGCCTATCGGACCCGCATCTCCTTTCAATCCCGGCATTCCTGTTAATCCCGGTAATCCGCGCTCGCCAGGAAAACCTGGCAATCCTGTTATTCCCGGTAATCCTGGTTTTCCTTCAGGTCCTGGAAGACCTGCCGGTCCCTCTTTTCCTGAGTCTCCAGGTACACCTGCTTCTCCAGGAATTCCAGAAGTGCCTGGCGGACCTGGTTCTCCAATAGGGCCGGGTTCACCTAATGGTCCCGCTGGACCTATTACTCCAGGGGCACCAGTAGGTCCTGTTGAACCTGGCTCTCCCTACGAAAACATTTTCAACTTTTTTTTTCGTCGAATACTTACAGGTGGTCCCCTTTCTCCAGGTGGTCCAGAAATGCCATCCTTTCCATTTGGACCTGGCGCTCCAGGAGGACCGGTGTATCCTCGAGACCCTTCAGGTCCCGGTGGGCCAATTTCACCGTGAAGTCCAGGCGCTCCTGGTTGTCCCGTATCACCTTTAGGACCTGGTAACCCTTCATTGCCTCTTCTGCCTCGCGATCCCCTAAAACCTCTGGGACCAATTTCTCCTCTTTCTCCTTGAGCACCTGCATGTCCCTGCAATTTAATTTCAGAGAAATATTAATACGAGTGAGGTTACCCGCTCTCCTTTATCACCGGGAGGTCCTAGCCTGCCGGTTGCTCCTTTATCGCCTTTATCACCAGATGCCCCAGGATATCCAGGAAGTCCTGCAGGACCATCTTTCCCTTTCTCACCAGGAGGTCCAATAACACCGGCTTCTCCTCTCGCGCCATCGTTACCTTTTGGCCCTTCAGGACCTTCTAACCCTGGGATTCCAGGAGGTCCCGTAGGACCTGCATTGCCCTTTTGCCCGATTTCACCCTTTTCACCTTCCAATCCCCGTTCTCCTTTATCGCCCTTTTCGCCTTGAATCCCACGTTTGCCTTCATCACCTTTTACACCGCGAGCTCCAGGAAATCCTATGGATCCTTGCTGCCCGGGTTGTCCCCGCTCTCCTTTTTTCCCTGGAATCCCAGGGTTTCCTGAAGGACCTGGCAAACCTTCAGTCCCTGGTAAACCTGGTATTCCTGGTTTTCCATGAGGTCCCATAATTCCTGGTGGTCCTAACAATCCTTGCGGTCCTGGAGGGCCAACTGCTCCCTGAGGACCAGGCTGACCTGGAGCACCAGTTTGTCCAAGAGGTCCCGGATTTCCTTTACTTCCTGATGGCCCTTCAATACCAGGAATTCCAGGTGGGCCAGGTAATCCCGGGATTCCTCTAGGCCCCGCGAACCCTCTAGGCCCCAACTCCCCTGGCATCCCTGCAAGACCCGGTGGTCCTTCCTCACCCTGCATTCCATCATGCCCTCTCATCCCTGTTTCTCCCGTAGCTCCAGGGAATCCCCGTTCGCCCTTTTCGCCAGGGAATCCCGGCAATCCAATTAATCCCTGTTCTCCTTTAGAGCCTGGAGGACCAGTTAACCCCCGTTCCCCATCTCTCCCAGGATGTCCTCTTCGTCCCTCTCTTCCAGGATTTCCCACAGGCCCTCGTTCACCGACGCCTCCAGGTTCCCCAACATCACCAGGTTCCCCCTTCACTCCCTCGGGACCTAACGGTCCTTGCGGCCCTGAAACTCCCGTTAAACCCATCGGTCCTTCGATTCCTCTCATCGCCATCTTTAACATAGTTTCAAACAGCTAATTATAAGCAACTATTTTCAACCCTAGTTACCATATGCTGCGATAGCATTTGCCTGAAAGTTTCAGCTTGGGTATCAGGTCCTTTTTCGTTTCCTTGCATGTTCAGCTGAAAATTTTTGATGAAAATCCAAAGAGGTTAGTTTTTTTTACCGGAATCATGAAGACGTGGCCTGGAGATCCTGGATGACCTGCCATTCCTGAAATACCGTCTCTCCCGTCGTCTCCTTTGGGACCTGTAGGTCCATCTGGTCCAGGTGGACCAGTGTAGCCTCGAGGTCCTGGGGGACCTCTGTTAGGGTTGTAAGGAAAGGTCTGAGGTAAAACTTCGCTCTCTTCGTAATCCGTGAGATTACCGAAATCTGGGCCGATCAAATTTTCGCTTTCTGTAGCGTTTGATAGATCTAGCTCTTGGAAATCGGCACCATCTCCTCGGGTTGAAATGGAAAATGCTCCTGATTCTTCACTGATTAAATGGGTCGATCCTCCAAGGTCTAGGAGATTTCTTGGAGTAGTTCCAGAAGGTGTTAGAGTGAATTCTGTTTGGGTGGAGCTAGAACTAGAGTTGAATTGAAGGGATCCTGTATTGGAGGAAGTTTCAAGGATGTGGTAGGAGTAAGTGGCTGTTGCATTTTTTTCTTGTATCTCTTCGCAGTTGGGGACGTGTCGTGTGCAGAGCTCGTAGGCCTCGTCGGGGGTGGGGGCGATCTTCAAGAGTTCGATGTCGCCCTAAAAAGGAATAATCATTATGATCATTTCTTATGAGAGAAATTAAAGATCTAAAAAAATGAAGAGATCTGTTGAAAGAAATTAGGGGAATTAAAATGACAATGCAAACGCTGGACAACTTCGGTGGAAAAATGCACCCCACTACATCGAAACACAAAACAGAACATCGGATAAATTCAAAACAACAGAGGGCGTCAAACAAGGTAGCGTTTTGAGCCCACTACTGTTCATATGCGATGAAGCAATAAAGGAATGCCAAAAAAGAATGGTGAAATTCACAATAGAGTTCAAATACCGACAGCCAGTATATATACAGATGATATTATCTTATTTGCCAATTCGGAAACTTAAAATTATGGAAGGAAAAAAAATGTGGTGATATTGAAGGAAGTGAAAGAATTTTAAAAATTAAAATTAAATTTTCTTAAAAAAACTACCCACCTGCACGTACTCCTCCCCAGCAAGCTGATATCCAATAGTCAGCAGACCGTCTGTGCTTAATTTAGAGTCAGATTTCCTCGCCAGCGGCTTAGTAACCGTCTTGTTGCAATCCAAAATCAGCGTAATCGAATCCCCCTTCACGCTAAACCCCAGTCGATGCCATCTGCAATAAAAAATTTAGAAATAAAACATCCCTAATTTTTACCGACTCTCCGTCATCCACTTCGACTCCGAACGAGATGAAATTGTCCTCTTCCGGCATCTCGTCGATATCCTCGTAATAAATGCTGACATCCCTTCCGACTGAAACTGCGAGCTGCTCATCTCCGGACTCGCTGTACAGCGTGAACAGTGGGAAGATTTGCCCTAAAATTATTTTTTACGGACTTTTCCGCTATTTGACCTACCCAGAGTTTCGAGCGGTCCGAAAAAAACCGGAAAATTTTGAAAAAAATTGTACCAATGAGTGTGTAATGAATTTTTTTGCTCCCGAGGACGCCAAAAATCGTCCAAAGGCTGCTAAAAATTGCAAGAAACTGTCGGAAAAATTGTAAATCCCAATAAGAAGATGGCTAAAAATAGAAAAATTACGAAATTTGAGAGAACTTCGCTAAAATTTCGTTAAAAAGTCGCTAAAAATTGCCAAATTCAATTTAAGAGAACGCAAAAATCGCTAGAAACTTTCAAAATCTGTAAAATTGCAATAAAACTCCTAAAATCTCAGAGAACTGTTGATCTTTTTTACTTTACGCTAAAATCTACGGCTAACTTCGTTAAAAGATCGGTAAGAAATTGCCAAAATCGATTTTAAAAAAGAGCGCAAAAAATGCTAGAAACTCCTAAAATCTCTTAAATTGCAACAAAACTCTCAAAAATTCTCGAGAACTGTTTACCAAAATCGCTCTGAGTTAACCACAACGCAAAATAGCTAAAAATATGCTGAAAATCGCTGAAAGTGGCCAAAAATCTTTATTAAAAGCTATTAAAAATTGCCAAAAACGACGGAAAAGTCGTAAATTCCATTACGAAAATCGCTAAAAATGGAAAAATTACGAAATTTTAGAGCTTTACGCTAAAATTTGCGGCTAATTTCGTTAAAAAATCCCTAAAAAGTTGCCAAATTCGATTAAAAAGAATGCAAAAATCGCTAGAAACTTTAAAAATCTCTAAAATCGCAATAAAACTCCCAAAATTCCAAAGAACTGTTTACCGAAGTCGATCTTTTTTACTTTACGCTAAAATCCGCGGCAAACTTCGTTAAAACATCGGCAAAAAATTGCCAAAATCGATTTTTAAAAAAAACGCAAAAATTGCAACAAAACTCTCAAAAATTCCCTAGAACTGTTTACCAAAATCGCTAAAAATGGAAAAATACGAAATTTTATAGCTTTACGCTAAAATTTGCGGCTAATTTCGTTAAAAAATCCCTAAAAAGTTGCCTACATTCGATTTAAAAGAATGCAAAAATCGTTAGAAACTTTAAAAATCTCTAAAATCGCAATAAAACTCCCAAAATTCCAGAGAACTGTTTACCAAAGTCGATCTTTTTTACTTTACGCAAAAATCCGTGGCAAACTTCGTTAAAACATCGGCAAAAAATCACCAAAATCGATTTAAAAAAGAAACTCAAAAATTCCTAGAAACTTTAAAAGTCTCTAAAATTGCAACAAAGCTCTCAAAAATTCCCGAGAACTGTTTACCAAAAATCGCTCTGAGTTAACCGCAACGCAAAATAGCTAAAAATATGCTGAAAATCGCTGAAAGTGGCCAAAAATCTTTATTAAAAGCTATTAAAAATTGCCAAAAACGACGGAAAAGTCGTAAATTCCATTACAAAAATCGCTAAAAATGGAAAAATTACGAAATTTTAGAGCTTTACGCTAAAATTTGCGGCTAATTTCGTTAAAAAATCCCTAAAAAGTTGCCAAATTCGATTAAAAAGAATGCAAAAATCGCTAGAAACTTTAAAAATCTCTAAAATCGCAATAAAACTCCCAAAATTCCAAAGAACTGTTTACCGAAGTCGATCTTTTTTACTTTACGCGAAAATCCGCGGCAAACTTCGTTAAAACATCGGCAAAAAATTGCCAAAATCGATTTAAAAAAAAACGCAAAAATTGCAACAAAACTCTCAAAGATTCCCGAGAACTGTTTACCAAAATCGCTAAAAATGGAAAAATACGAAATTTTAGAGCTTTACGCTAAAATTTGCGGCTAATTTCGTTAAAAAATCCCTAAAAAGTTGCCTAATTCGATTTAAAAGAATGCAAAAATCGCTAGAAACTTTAAAAGTCTCTAAAATCGCAATAAAACTCCCAAAATTCCTGAGAACTGTTTACCAAAGTCGATCTTTTTTACTTTACGCTAAAATTCGCGGCAAACTTCGTTAAAACATCGGCAAAAAATCACCAAAATCGATTTAAAAAAGAAACTCAAAAATTCCTAGAAACTTTAAAAGTCTCTAAAATTGCAACAAAGCTCTCAAAAATTCCCGAGAACTGTTTACCAAAAATCGCTCTGAGTTAACCGCAACGCAAAATAGCTAAAAATATGCTGAAAATCGCTGAAAGTGGCCAAAAATCTTTATTAAAAGCTATTAAAAATTGCCAAAAACGACGGAAAAGTCGTAAATTCCATTACGAAAATCGCTAAAAATGGAAAAATTACGAAATTTTAGAGCTTTACGCTAAAATTTGCGGCTAATTTCGTTAAAAAATCCCTAAAAAGTTGCCTAATTCGATTTAAAAGAATGCAAAAATCGCTAGAAACTTTAAAAATCTCTAAAATCGCAATAAAACTCCCAAAATTCCTGAGAACTGTTTACCAAAGTCGATCTTTTTTA
Source organism: Pycnomerus fuliginosus (assembly GCA_963924575.1). Classification (NCBI taxonomy): domain Eukaryota; kingdom Metazoa; phylum Arthropoda; class Insecta; order Coleoptera; family Zopheridae; genus Pycnomerus; species Pycnomerus fuliginosus. Next base: position 7,270,937 of record OZ004624.1, on the reverse strand, counting down.
CTTTACGCTAAAATTCGCGGCAAACTTCGTTAAAACATCGGCAAAAAATTGCCAAAATCGATTTTTAAGAAAAACGCAAAAATTGCAACAAAATTCTCAAAAATTCCCGAGAACTGTTTACCAAGATCGCTAAAAATGGAAAAATACGAAATTTTAGAGCTTGACGCTAAAATTTGCGGCTAATTTCGTTAAAAAATCCCTAAAAAGTTGCCTAATTCGATTTAAAAGAATGCAAAAATCGCTAGAAACTTTAAAAGTCTCTAAAATCGCAATAAAACTCCCAAAATTCCTGAGAACTGTTTACCAAAGTCGATCTTTTTTACTTTACGCTAAAATTCGCGGCAAACTTCGTTAAAACATCGGCAAAAAATCACCAAAATCGATTTAAAAAAGAAACTCAAAAATTCCTAGAAACTTTAAAAGTCTCTAAAATTGCAACAAAGCTCTCAAAAATTCCCGAGAACTGTTTACCAAAAATCGCTCTGAGTTAACCGCAACGCAAAATAGCTAAAAATATGCTGAAAATCGCTGAAAGTGGCCAAAAATCTTTATTAAAAGCTATTAAAAATTGCCAAAAACGACGGAAAAGTCGTAAATTCCATTACGAAAATCGCTAAAAATGGAAAAATTACGAAATTTTAGAGCTTTACGCTAAAATTTGCGGCTAATTTCGTTATCAAATCCCTAAAAAGTTGCCAAATTCGATTAAAAAGAATGCAAAAATCGCTAGAAACTTTAGAAATCTCTAAAATTGCAACAAAACTCTCAAAAATTCCCGAGAACTGTTCACCAAAATGGCTCTGACTTAACCACAACGCAAAATTGCTAAAAATATGCCGAAAATCGCTAAAAGTTGCCAAAAATCTGTTTTAAAAGCTATTAAAAATTGCCAAAAACGACGGAAAAGTCGTAAATTCAATTACGAAAATCGCTAAAAATGGAAAAATACGAAATTTTAGAGCTTTACGCTAAAATTTGCTGCTAATTTCGTTAAAAAATCCCTAAAAAGTTGCCGAATTCAATTTAAAAGAACGCAGAAATCGCTAGAAACTTTAAAAATCTCTAAAATCGCAATAAAACTCCCAAAATTCCAAAGAACTGTTTACCGAAGTCGATCTTTTTTACTTTACGCTAAAATCCGCGGCAAACTTCGTTAAAACATCGGCAAAAAATTGCCAAAATCGATTTTTAAAAAAAACGCAAAAATTGCAACAAAACTCTCAAAAATTCCCGAGAACTGTTTACCAAGATCGCTAAAAATGGAAAAATACGAAATTTTAGAGCTTGACGCTAAAATTTGCTGCTAATTTCGTTAAAAAATCCCTAAAAAGTTGCCTAATTCGATTTAAAAGAATGCAAAAATCGCTAGAAACTTTAAAAATCTCTAAAATCGCAATAAAACTCCCAAAATTCCTGAGAACTGTTTACCAAAGTCGATCTTTTTTACTTTACGCTAAAATTCGCGGCAGACTTCGTTAAAACATCGGCAAAAAATTGCCAAAATCGATTTAAAAAAAAACGCAAAAATTGCAACAAAACTCTCAAAAATTCCCGAGAACTGTTTACCAAGATCGCTAAAAATGGAAAAATACGAAATTTTAGAGCTTGACGCTAAAATTTGCGGCTAATTTCGTTATCAAATCCCTAAAAAGTTGCCAAATTCGATTAAAAAGAATGCAAAAATCGCTAGAAACTTTAGAAATCTCTAAAATTGCAACAAAACTCTCAAAAATTCCCGAGAACTGTTCACCAAAATGGCTCTGACTTAACCACAACGCAAAATTGCTAAAAATATGCCGAAAATCGCTAAAAGTTGCCAAAAATCTGTTTTAAAAGCTATTAAAAATTGCCAAAAACGACGGAAAAGTCGTAAATTCAATTACGAAAATCGCTAAAAATGGAAAAATACGAAATTTTAGAGCTTTACGCTAAAATTTGCTGCTAATTTCGTTAAAAAATCCCTAAAAAGTTGCCGAATTCAATTTAAAAGAACGCAGAAATCGCTAGAAACTTTAAAAATCTCTAAAATCGCAATAAAACTCCCAAAATTCCAAAGAACTGTTTACCGAAGTCGATCTTTTTTACTTTACGCTAAAATCCGCGGCAAACTTCGTTAAAACATCGGCAAAAAATTGCCAAAATCGATTTTTAAAAAAAACGCAAAAATTGCAACAAAACTCTCAAAAATTCCCGAGAACTGTTTACCAAGATCGCTAAAAATGGAAAAATACGAAATTTTAGAGCTTGACGCTAAAATTTGCTGCTAATTTCGTTAAAAAATCCCTAAAAAGTTGCCTAATTCGATTTAAAAGAATGCAAAAATCGCTAGAAACTTTAAAAATCTCTAAAATCGCAATAAAACTCCCAAAATTCCTGAGAACTGTTTACCAAAGTCGATCTTTTTTACTTTACGCTAAAATTCGCGGCAGACTTCGTTAAAACATCGGCAAAAAATTGCCAAAATCGATTTAAAAAAAAACGCAAAAATTGCAACAAAACTCTCAAAAATTCCCGAGAACTGTTTACCAAGATCGCTAAAAATGGAAAAATACGAAATTTTAGAGCTTGACGCTAAAATTTGCGGCTAATTTCGTTAAAAAATCCCTAAAAAGTTGCCTAATTCGATTTAAAAGAATGCAAAAATCGCTAGAAACTTTAAAAATCTCTAAAATCGCAATAAAACTCCCAAAATTCCTGAGAACTGTTTACCAAAGTCGATCTTTTTTACTTTACGCTAAAATCCGCGGCAAACTTCGTTAAAACATCGGCAAAAAATTGCCAAAATCGATTTTTAAAAAAAACGCAAAAATTGCAACAAAACTCTCAAAAATTCCCGAGAACTGTTTACCAAGATCGCTAAAAATGGAAAAATACGAAATTTTAGAGCTTGACGCTAAAATTTGCTGCTAATTTCGTTAAAAAATCCCTAAAAAGTTGCCTAATTCGATTTAAAAGAATGCAAAAATCGCTAGAAACTTTAAAAATCTCTAAAATCGCAATAAAACTCCCAAAATTCCTGAGAACTGTTTACCAAAGTCGATCTTTTTTACTTTACGCTAAAATTCGCGGCAGACTTCGTTAAAACATCGGCAAAAAATTGCCAAAATCGATTTAAAAAAAAACGCAAAAATTGCAACAAAACTCTCAAAAATTCCCGAGAACTGTTTACCAAGATCGCTAAAAATGGAAAAATACGAAATTTTAGAGCTTGACGCTAAAATTTGCGGCTAATTTCGTTAAAAAATCCCTAAAAAGTTGCCTAATTCGATTTAAAAGAATGCAAAAATCGCTAGAAACTTTAAAAATCTCTAAAATCGCAATAAAACTCCCAAAATTCCTGAGAACTGTTTACCAAAGTCGATCTTTTTTACTTTACGCTAAAATCCGCGGCAAACTTCGTTAAAACATCGGCAAAAAATTGCCAAAATCGATTTTTAAAAAAAACGCAAAAATTGCAACAAAACTCTCAAAAATTCCCGAGAACTGTTTACCAAGATCGCTAAAAATGGAAAAATACGAAATTTTAGAGCTTGACGCTAAAATTTGCTGCTAATTTCGTTAAAAAATCCCTAAAAAGTTGCCTAATTCGATTTAAAAGAATGCAAAAATCGCTAGAAACTTTAAAAATCTCTAAAATCGCAATAAAACTCCCAAAATTCCTGAGAACTGTTTACCAAAGTCGATCTTTTTTACTTTACGCTAAAATTCGCGGCAGACTTCGTTAAAACATCGGCAAAAAATTGCCAAAATCGATTTAAAAAAAAACGCAAAAATTGCAACAAAACTCTCAAAAATTCCCGAGAACTGTTTACCAAGTTCGCTAAAAATGGAAAAATACGAAATTTTAGAGCTTGACGCTAAAATTTGCGGCTAATTTCGTTAAAAAATCCCTAAAAAGTTGCCTAATTCGATTTAAAAGAATGCAAAAATCGCTAGAAACTTTAAAAATCTCTAAAATCGCAATAAAACTCCCAAAATTCCTGAGAACTGTTTACCAAAGTCGATCTTTTTTACTTTACGCTAAAATCCGCGGCAAACTTCGTTAAAACATCGGCAAAAAATTGCCAAAATCGATTTTTAAAAAAAACGCAAAAATTGCAACAAAACTCTCAAAAATTCCCGAGAACTGTTTACCAAGATCGCTAAAAATGGAAAAATACGAAATTTTAGAGCTTGACGCTAAAATTTGCTGCTAATTTCGTTAAAAAATCCCTAAAAAGTTGCCTAATTCGATTTAAAAGAATGCAAAAATCGCTAGAAACTTTAAAAATCTCTAAAATCGCAATAAAACTCCCAAAATTCCTGAGAACTGTTTACCAAAGTCGATCTTTTTTACTTTACGCTAAAATTCGCGGCAGACTTCGTTAAAACATCGGCAAAAAATTGCCAAAATCGATTTAAAAAAAAACGCAAAAATTGCAACAAAACTCTCAAAAATTCCCGAGAACTGTTTACCAAGATCGCTAAAAATGGAAAAATACGAAATTTTAGAGCTTGACGCTAAAATTTGCGGCTAATTTCGTTAAAAAATCCCTAAAAAGTTGCCTAATTCGATTTAAAAGAATGCAAAAATCGCTAGAAACTTTAAAAATCTCTAAAATCGCAATAAAACTCCCAAAGTTCCTGAGAACTGTTTACCAAAGTCGATCTTTTTTACTTTACGCTAAAATTCGCGGCAAACTTCGTTAAAACATCGGCAAAAAATTGCCAAAATCGATTTTTAAAAAAAACGCAAAAATTGCAACAAAACTCTCAAAAATTCCCTAGAACTGTTTACCAAAATCGTTAAAAAAGGCAAAATACGAAATTTTATAGCTTTACGCTAAAATTTGCGGCTAATTTCGTTAAAAAATCCCTAAAAAGTTGCCTAATTCGATTTAAAAGAATGCAAAAATCGCTAGAAACTTTAAAAATCTCTAAAATCGCAATAAAACTCCCAAAGTTCCTGAGAACTGTTTACCAAAGTCGATCTTTTTTACTTTACGCTAAAATTCGCGGCAAACTTCGTTAAAACATCGGCAAAAAATTGCCAAAATCGATTTTTAAAAAAAACGCAAAAATTACAACAAAACTCTCAAAAATTCCCTAGAACTGTTTACCAAAATCGTTAAAAAATTCAAAATACGAAATTTTATAGCTTTACGCTAAAATTTGCGGCTAATTTCGTTAAAAAATCCCTAAAAAGTTGCCTAATTCGATTTAAAAGAATGCAAAAATCGCTAGAAACTTTAAAAATCTCTAAAATCGCAATAAAACTCCCAAAATTCCTGAGAACTGTTTACCAAAGTCGATCTTTTTTACTTTACGCTAAAATTCGCGGTAAACTTCGTTAAAACATCGGCAAAAAATTGCCAAAATCGATTTAAAAAAAAACGCAAAAATTGCAACAAAACTCTCAAAGATTCCCGAGAACTGTTTACCAAAATCGCTAAAAATGGAAAAATACGAAATTTTAGAGCTTTACGCTAAAATTTGCGGCTAATTTCGTTAACAAATCCCTCAAAAGTTGCCTAATTCGATTTAAAAGAATGCAAAAATCGCTAGAAACTTTAAAAATCTCTAAAATCGCAATGAAACTCCCAACATTCCAGAGAACTGTTTACCAAAGTCGATCTTCTTTACTTTACGCTAAAATCTGCGGTTAACTTCGTTAAAACATCGGCAAAAAATTGTCAAATTCGATTTTTAGAAAAACGCAAAAATCTCTAAAATGGCAATGAAGCTCCCAAAAATTCTAGAGAACTGTTTACCAAAATCGCTGTGAGTTAATCACAACGCAAAATTGCTAAATGATGACGGCAGTAAAAAAATTACGAAATTTTGGAGAACTTTACCAAAAAATTTGCGCGTAACTTCTTTAAAAAATCGCCAAAAAGTTGCCAAATTCGAGCAAGAAAGGGCGCAAAAATTGCTAGAACTCCAAACCAAACATCTCTAAAATTGACAGAAATATTCTAAAATTCCAGACAGCTGATAAAATTGCTAAAGAATTGACATAGAATTCCCAAAATTCCAGAGAAATCGGTACGAGTTAACCACAATGCAAAATTATCCATAATCGTTCAAAAATTGGTAAAAATTGGCGAAAAAATTCCAGAGAACTTTACGCTAAAGTTGCAGCTTGAAAATTGCTGAAATATTGCTAAAAGAACTCCACAACCCTGTAACTTTGTTATTTGTGGTCCGATTATAGTAAACCAACAAAATTTTTCGTAAAACTGCCGACTCAAGGTAGTCTTGATTTTTACCAACTTCAACTTGAATGTCAACTGGATGTCAACTTTTCATTTTCAATAAGTTGGGTTTGGTTTATAATAAATTTTGAAAATGATGATTAAAATTATTGTCGGCATTTCAATCTTTGGAAATTTCAAATTTTGTATAAAATATATTCAAATTTTGCCAATAAGTTATAATAATTGTTTTCAGAACTAATTATAAATCAAACTCTTCTCCTTCTTGCACATCAAAAGATGCAAAAAAAAATAGCTTTTAGACTGAATAAAAAAACCGAGTATGTCCATTTGTTTGTAGTGTTTAATGAGCAATTTCATTTGGTTTTTGGTTTACTAAAATCGGACCACAATAAATAACAAAGTCAGCGTTGTGGAATTTTAATCTCGCACCCTGTATGCATATTATTAGAATTTTTTTATGAAAAACTATAGCGCAAATAATGTGATTATGACTTTAGTTTAAAAATTTGAAATTTGTGGGTTGGTTCCTCTATGCAAAATGCTGTCCATTTAATTTTACAGCATAGAAATAGCGCTAATAGGTAAATATTACAAAAGAACGAATTCTTTCAATTTTTCTAAATTCTTCTTATTTTTCCCAAAAAAGAACCGGTTTTTTTCCAGAAACCAAAATTTGAAACTCTGGACCTACCTGGGGTGGCTCTCGCGACCGCGAGAATCGAGAAATTCCCCGGAAATCCGTCGTCGAAGTGATCATTCGTGCCGAGTGATATTTGCGATATTTCGCTTAATCTATATCCAAAATCCGAGTCGGTTTTGTTGCACCGGCCCGGGACCCTGGAGACCCCCGGAGGCTCGGCCCGCAGGTCCGCGGCGGCTATTAAATCGACGATGTCTGAAATTGAAAATTTTATCACCAATTAGCAGTTAAGTCCAAAAATAGACGCGCGTAGTTGGGGAAATCTTTTTCGGTGACAGCTTCCTGCTATTGTTCGAGGGTTGTCACCGTAATTGGGGGCGATTTGGGGGACTGCCACTCACCGGGTTGCGATGCGACGAGGGGGAGGGCGGCCAGGAGGAGCAGGAACGAGATTCTTGGCAGTGTCCGGTTAAACATGGCTCGGATTTGCATCCAAATCGGCGGCGGTTAAGCTGTAGGATGAGATTGCTGTTAGTTCGTAATATTATTGTTGTGAGGCTTACAAGAAACAACAATAAATAACATTCTTGTAAATAAAGCATACTTTACAACTGCCGAGTTTCTCAACGACAAGCAAATTTTCTTTAAGTACCATAGGTAAATGTTGTATTATGTGATATTACATATACATTGTTGTGATGTGTTGATGTGTTTGACTTGTGTAAACCCTTTTGAGTGTATTGGCACCAATAACTTTACTTTACTTTACTTTACTTTACTTTACTTTACTTTACTTTACTTTACTTTACTTTACTTTACTTTACTTTACTTTACTTTACTTTACTTTACTTTACTTTACTTTACTTTACTTTACTTTACTTTACTTTACTTTACTTTACTTTACTTTACTTTACTTTACTTTACTTTACTTTACTTTACTTTACTTTACTTTACTTTACTTTACTTTACTTTACTTTACTTTACTTTACTTTACTTTACTTTACTTTACTTTACTTTACTTTACTTTACTTTACTTTACTTTACTTTACTTTACTTTACTTTACTTTACTTTACTTTACTTTACTTTACTTTACTTTACTTTACTTTACTTTACTTTACTTTACTTTACTTTACTTTACTTTACTTTACTTTACTTTACTTTACTTTACTTTACTTTACTTTACTTTACTTTACTTTACTTTACTTTACTTTACTTTACTTTACTTTACTTTACTTTACTTTACTTTACTTTACTTTACTTTACTTTACTTTACTTTACTTTACTTTACTTTACTTTACTTTACTTTACTTTACTTTACTTTACTTTACTTTACTTTACTTTACTTTACTTTACTTTACTTTACTTTACTTTACTTTACTTTACTTTACTTTACTTTACTTTACTTTACTTTACTTTACTTTACTTTACTTTACTTTACTTTACTTTACTTTACTTTACTTTACTTTACTTTACTTTACTTTACTTTACTTTACTTTACTTTACTTTACTTTACTTTACTTTACTTTACTTTACTTTACTTTACTTTACTTTACTTTACTTTACTTTACTTTACTTTACTTTACTTTACTTTACAAGAATCTTACGAGTATAATAAAGGATGTCCCAGAAAAAACCGAACGATCTATTTTTAGCTTTGTTATTATTGAACCCATTTTGCCAAATTTTGTACCGGACGTAGTCAAAAGATGAGGCTTTTAGAGTCAACCATAATTTTCCAACCATGTAAAGACAGGACCTTTCCAATGAGCAGTGCTGTTGTAGTCCTAAAAAAGTTTTTGGGTATACGCATTCGCTGCCGTTGGTAAATGAAACGATGATGATTTTCAAAAATTTTATTTAAGTTTACGCTTGATAATATGCAGTAATATGAGGAGCGAGATAAACAATGAACACACTTACTCAAAATGTAAACGTAAAACAGAAATTTTTTATTTGGAAATTTTATTCAAAATATTTTAGCAAAATTCTGAAAATATTAGGATCCCTTTACTGTGCAATTTACTCAGTTTTATCAAGAATTTTGTATAATGAATGTCATCGTGTCAAACCGCCTTTATAACAAAATAGCTGTAAAAAGCTTAGAAATCACAAATAAAACTTAAAAAACTTACCCTGGCGTCAGGAGATTTCCGTTTAACCGATGAATTAGAATTCTTGTTAAAATAATTCAAAAGCTTATATTGCATTTCACTTTTCGCGCTAAATTGAATACAAAATATAAATGATGAACCCCGTTTTAGCGGTCAAGTGATAGCAGGTAACCTGGGGTGGGTTACAGGCATCTAAAAATTTTTCATTGTTGGGCACATTTTTGAAAAGCTAATTTTTTTGTGCATTTTATGGTGTTAAAACCTAATATGGCGGCTATAAGAAAAAGAAAAGTTGACTGTCGTTGCTCAAAATTTAGAAGGCCTAGATGTGTCTCAATGCTGTTGAGTTGACAGCTGTCAAAAATATAAAGGTTGCAAGTTTCATTTAATTACGAACAATCGTGAGAAAGATACGAATTTTTCTTTAAAATCGCGATTTTCAATTTTTCCGGGATAACTCAGGACCGAATCAAGATAAAGGAGAATTCTTTACAGATGAATCAACCTGAAAAGACGCAACTCGAACAATTCACCGCCCTGTATATCTTATTAATCTCATATATATCTAACTCTAACATGATATGTGAATAAAAGTGAATCAAAGATTATCAAACTGGGTAGGTAGGTACTATCGCGGCCACCGAAAAGTGCACGATTTGGTTTTTCCTTATTTTTTGAAAATCGATAGCACAAAGGGCATTTGCTGGATGCGATGGTTATTGATGTAATAACTAACTATGAACATTAGCGTTTCGAGTGACCCTGGTAGATCACTGAAACAAAGCCGTCTTCATTGTGATAAAAATCTTTAAAAAATGCATTGTAAAGCAATCGTGCACTTTTCGGTGGCCGCGATGGTACCTACCTTAATCTCAACAATCATAATATTATTTCAATGATTCGATTGTGACAATGAAAAATTAAAAATTCTTCACTGCCACAACCAAAACGAAAGCGGCTGGTTTGAGCTCATGGTCTCAAACAGGGAACGACAGACAGCTGTTTCGATCTCTTGGATCTCATCAGTGTCGTGCACCCCGAATGAAACCACAAACTCAAACCAACCAACCTTTAAACAGAAAATGCGACGAACTAAGAGTGTTGTGTCGAAAACCACGACCTCTGTGAGAGGTGGGGACTACTAGCTTCCATGATGTCAAAGACATCTAAAGAAAACTAGCGGCTTCTTTAGATGTCTTTGACATCATGGAAGCTAGTAGTCCCCACCTCTCACAGAGGTCGTGGTTTTCGACACAACACTCATAATATTATTTAATAATACAATTTTCTTAAATATTGCCCTTGCATCCTTTCTTATGCGTCAATCGTGGCATATGATCATGAATAAAGAAAACACGTTTAAAACATAGTTTAAAACATATTTGTTTAAAACGAACGGCCTTGTTTAAAACAATGTTTAAAACATACCAACCCTGGAGGCCAGGCATAAATGAGCCATCCGCCCGGTCAGGGTCATTAGCTGGGGTTTTCCCCAACCCTCTGTTACGCAGGAGATAGCAAATTTAAACTTTTCTAGGAATATTGACCTGAATTTTATCGATGTTTACTCTTTTGGTCTCTTGGGTCTACGCTCGTATACTCACGTATCTCTAGAAATTTTTATAAGTATACGCTAGTGTCAAAATTTTGGATTTGTGTATACGGCGTATATCCGCGTATACGTTGGACTACAGCACTGACATATCTTATTTTAAAAAAATGTCGATAACGTAATGTCAATGTCAAAAGAAAATTGATTAACCCAAAACGTGCCCCTAAATTTGAACAATTTTTTGGGAAATAATCGACTGTTTCCATACATTTGACTAACCCTGTATAGATGCTGTATAGGTGTGGAGAGATGTAGAAAATGACATATCTAAGTAGAGACCGGATAGTTAGGTAAATACCTGGTGCCTGTCTATTTTGCCTAAAATGCTGTTTTTTGTCTTATTTTGCCTAAAATCATATATGCCTAATTTGACAATAATTTCCTCGAATTTGCCTAAAAGCTCATCAGTCATCACCATCATAAATTTTCTTTCAGCAAAACACATAATCCTAATTATGCGATTAGACCATCAGGTACCTACCTATAAATATAGTATATAAAATATGCACCTGTGACGTCAGTGGATGTAAAGCGATCTTTTTCTCGGTACAAGGACGTCTTGACCGGCAGAAGAATCAACCGCAAACCGAAAACGTTGAGACTGCTTGTGTGTAACTGGAATTGTAAATAAATGGTAAATTTTTGCCTTTGTCTATACAGGGTGGGTAATTTTTCGATGCTCACCATTGGAATCTCCTAAACGGTAAAAGATACGGGGTCGGTCAAATTACAGAAACGTTGCGCTATTTATTAATGATTAAGAATCTGGAGAGAATTCCCCGATATTTTGATTCGTTTCCGAGTTATCACAATAAATCTGAAAATTGCGAATTTAAACAAAAATTAATATCTTCCTAACAATTGATGTTGTTTAAATGAAACTTGGAACTTTTATATTTTTGACAGCTGTCAATTGAATAGCATCGACAGAAATTTTCTAGGCCCTCTAGATTTTGAATATCCATAGTCAACATTTGAATCTTTTAAAAAATTGGCTTTTCAAAAATGTAGGTACCTACTCAACATGAACTTTTTTGACAGATGTTAGAATTTGAAAATTTGTAGGAATAATTTGTAAAATCAGCCTAAACTTAGTTGAAAAACAATTGCAAAAAGTACGCCGACTTCTTCAATCTCTTATAACATGAGAAAACAATTGAATTCAACGGTAATAAATTACGTCTTGCGGTCGTGTGATTCAGGCTTTCACACATTATTTTAAAAACGTTACAGTTGGTTACATTTTTGAGAAGCTAATTTTTCTGTGTATCAGGCGGTGTTAAAATTCAATATAACGTCCATAAGAAAAAGAAAAGTTGACTGTCTTTATTCAAAATCTAGAAGGCCTAGAAAATTTCTGTCTATGCCATTCAATTGACAGTTGCCAAAAATATAAAACTTCCAAGTTTCATTTAAATAACATCAGTCGTTGGGAAGATATTAATTTTTCTTTAAATTGGTAATTTTCAGATTTTTGTGATAACTCAGGAACGAATCAAAATATCGGGAAATTCTCTTCAGGTGTTTAATCGCTTATAATACCACAAGTGCATGCTATTTAATCGGTTAAATTTTGAAAATGGTTACGAAAGCTTGTTGCCGGTGGTAAAACAATGAGATAACTAAATTGCTATTTATTATCTGATTAAAGCCCGAGAGCTTGATAATAAGCTGATAATAAATGGCAATTTAGTTCGAATTGTTTTACCTAAACGACAACAAAGCTTGAGTAATTGTTTCTAAAATTTAACCGATTACAATAGCGATGCACGAGTGGTATTCGGTAAGATTATTTCGCAAATTAAACTCTTCATTTTGTTAAAAGAGCGATTTTTTAAACCGGGGTTGCCTATACTCAAGAGCCCAATAAGATGTTGTGAACGAGCCTTTATAATTCATTGACGTTTGAGGTTAGGAAACGTGCAAACAAAATGTCATTGAATTTTGAGATTATATCCAGAAGAAATCAGAGTCCTTTATGTCCAAAAACACTTAAAATATGGTTTGTGGAAGGAAAACTTTAATTGCGTGTAGGATATGTGCCTGGTGGTCATATTTATGGACCTTTATTTCCCTTAATTGATTTTACGTGGTAGGTAGTTATTTTCAGCAGTGAAAAAATTGTGTTCAAAATCAAGTAGTCAAGAAAACGATTAAATGACTCGTGCATTTATCACCCTTAAATGAATTCGATTGGATAGAAATTTCAAAATGAGTCTGATTGATTGGTTTAGAAGGTAATTTGGAAATAATCGCCAAGAAATAGCGCAACTTTTCTCTAATTTAACCGACCCCGTATTTTTTACCGTTTAGGAGATCCCAATGGTGAGCATCGAAAAATAACCCACCCTGTATACTCTAACTATTTGCAAGAAGGTATTTCTTCAATTTGTTGTCCGCTCACTCGTCCACTCTCTCCAGACCATAACTTGAGAACGAATAAAGATATGCTGAAGTTTTCTACACACTATTTATAAATACTTAACACTGTAGAACTTTAGCAATAAACTTCGCAACAAAGACGGGGCTAATATTCTCGCAACACGGGTTCGATTCCCATTGGAGGCACGTCTTTAGTTTTTAGTACCGAAGCATATGCGCAGGCACTATAGTTTTGGAGAATTCGCTCGCTCGGTAGGTCTACTCTGTCCATCGCATAACTTGAGAACGAAAGCAGATATCGAAAGTGAAATTTTGTACACGGGGTGTATAACCGGGAAATCTCGGCGGGGGTTGTTTTTGGGTCATATCGGACCAAGGGGGTGGGAGTTACGGGTGAGAAACCGTAAGTGACAAATTCGAGGAGGAATAATTTAGTACAATTTTTTTCAAAAATAATAATTGTACTCAAACCAAAGACTTAACAGACGTATTTTTTAGAGACGAATAAAGTAGAAGAGGTTGTATAGTAGTCCAAATCCTGTAAGGTTATATGGCCCTCATAAAAATTTCGCATTGTCTGAAACCCAATTGAGGGAACAATGGGCCAGCAGTGATGATAATGTAAACAAATCAGGTAAAGCAGCCAAGACACCTTTGCTGAGCTGCGAGAACCGGACTCCAACTTAGTGCCAGTCGAGGCCTCATCGATTATATACGATTCCAGCGCGTATCTTGTTCTATTTCCGTAATTATTTGATGTATTAATTGTAGGTATAGTCTTAATAAATTATTAATTAAATAAATAAATTTTTCTGGTGTTAATTTTATTTCATTGGGGAAAGAAATTTTGAAGCCGGGCCTGCGTAGCTACCAATCGTGCAGTGCGGGAAAAACCCCAGGCAATGACCTATTAGGATTATTTATAAATTTTATTGCTACCATATAACCTTACAGCATTTGGACTACTATACTTATGTTAAAATATACCGGACATTCCATCGAGAAAAAGTCAAGTTTTAGTAAAAATGTAATTTTCCAGCGAAAAAAACGTGTTTTGTAAAATTTCGTTTTGTACTCCAAGAATTCATTCCTTATGCAAATTCTCGCACGTATCCATGCATGAAGGCGTCTGCGAGTAGGTCGCATTATGTTCCCGAAAGGCTTTCATCTCGCGTCACACACGATCGGCCTTCTGGAAGTTAGCTGTAGGTAACTTTTCCCAGCTTTATGCAGTAATAATTTACCCATTAAAATTTTTAAAACATCTGCAGACTTCAATCAAACGCGCGTAACGGATTCCTGCAAAAACACAAAAAATTTAATTACATCCCGAGTGCACAATCGGCTCATCTTCTCGCACCTGAAACAGAATGCAGCTAATCCCTGATTAAATCAAGGAATCTCCCTGTACGAGGCGCAAGAATTCCCCGTCTCAAATTGCACGCCTGCCTAATTACCCATTTCAGATGATTTTGTTGTTTTATTAAATTTTTTTGACGATAAACGCATTAACTCCCCCGGGGAGTGCTTTCAAGTGGCCCCTTTGATCTTCCTTACGTGAAGTGCCGAAAACCGCCGGCTCGCGGTAAATGAGTTGCTAATAATGCGTTCCATTACGCGTCAGTGATTTTTAAAGGAGTTTGGAAAAGAGTTTTTTCTCCATTGGAGAAACACTTGGCTGGGTTTAATTGTGGAGGAATTTAAATTTCGATACAAGTGCCTCGCGGGTAATATATTGAACACGATTGGGCGGAATTGCTTCCTGGTCCACATTTTTCTTGTTATTGGGGTCAACGAGATTTCATTTCATTTATCCTAATTGCAATATTGTAATTTTAACTTTAAACCAATTCAGTCTTTGATTTAAACTGGAAAAATCGACAAACTCGGAATAAATTTTTTTAAAATTGGTAAAGTGTAAAGGGTGGCCCATGAAAAACCGGACCGTTTTTGTTTTTGTATATCTTAGTTAGGTTTTGTGCAATGTTTTTTAACTTCTACGCTCGCGAAGCAGTTACTGGAATCGATGGGAAAATTCAAAAAAGTCGAATCGCCAAAAACATGAAATCTTTATGTTTCAGGGCCCAAAAAAGTGTTTTTTGAAAAAATGTCTGCGTGTCTGTCTGTGATCACGCTGCAGCTCAAACTACTGAACGTATCGAGTTGAAATTTGGCACACATATTCAGTGGGAGATTTGTAGGTGCTGATTAAAATCTGGGCCACATCCGTTCACGGAAAGTGCCTTTTTGGCACATCAACTTTAAAAATTTAAATGCAAACTACCATTTTTCGCGTCACCATATGAATGCTCTTCGAATTCTGCTTCTAAGAATGTATTCACACATGTGCCCTTTTGGCCAAAAAATGGTGCCGTGAAAAAAAACCTATGCATAACTGTATATTTTTATTACCGGATTTGATAGCTGATTTTTTTTTAAGCCGAAAACCTTAGTGCTATTTTTTCGAAAAATGTCATTTTAGTGGCAAAAGGGCCCTTGTTTCAATTTATTTTACAAAAAAAAATATTCTTACTATCGGAATCGACAGCTGTTATATTGCCGGATCAAAAACCTTAGTGCAATTTTTTAGAAAATTTCCATTTTAGGTACAAAAAGGCCCATTTTTGAGTTTTTCTTAGCAAAAGGGCATATTATCATTATCGAATTCGATAGCTGCATTTTTTCGAAAAATGTCCATTTTAGGAGTGAGAAACATTTGTATTTTAGATTTTAGTATAAATGAGCGCCGAGTTGAAAAGTTCCTATGAACGTATGTCGAAAAATGCCTCCTAAGGTACTGCGCTGCGCCCATCAGGTATCATTTGTTTAAATTAATCATTTGCCATATTTAAATAGTATTTGCTCACATCTGTAAATAACGGCATTTTTTTGGCTGTGACAGCCTCCGATTTATAACTTAAAATATTAGGGTATAGACGGTCGACTTTCTACTCTTTCGGAGAAGGCAAGTTGTGCCATTGTAAGAGCAATATTTTTTTGTTAAATTGTAAGATTTTTGGAAAGAAACATATTTACTTGTCACGCGTTAAAAAGAGTTAAATTGCATTGAACTGGGGCCGTTTGGAGACAGGCCATCCCTTTAATTAGACACGCTTTCGAATGGGTTCGGTAACTTGAAATGCACATGTAATTTCTTAGAATTTGGAAAATGTTTAACTAAAATTAAATTGTTATAATTGTCACTGCGTGAGAAACGGAGTCCTTTGCATATTTTGTTCAATAGATGCGCAGGTAAACCGAGCTAAACTCCAGGTAGACTGCGGTTACGCAACACTACTACCTTAGCCAGGTACGAACCGCTAGGAGTTTATGCAGATAATTGGCTAACGTAAATCTGTAAATGTTTTATTGTTTGCAACTAGATTTCAGCCAGGGAAGTTGTTATTAATGAATAAATTAGGATTTAAATACATGGATAGGGACATCTATGCCGTACCAGTAGTACTGCCCTTTCCAGTAAACTTCTCAGATTTTAGGATATTGCATCAAGTAAATTTCACGAATTTGAGTACCACCATCTGGCGTTAGCTGTACGAACTACCACTGGCTATTCAAATGCATTAATTTCCATAATCAACGAATTCAGAATCTATCAAAATCAAAGGCAATCATTTCCCTAGCTTACGCTAACTAAATTATCTAAATTTACAATCCATTTGGGGTTTATATGGGAATTGAGGTGTCTCGCATAGGTACTACCTGGCGAAATCAACTTCCAAGATTCCGCGTACCGCCTAAATTGCGTCCAGCATAAGGACGAGAATTACCAGCTTAGAGCGGGGGTGTTCTGGAAGACTACCAAATACGTAAAAGGGATGCAAACCAAAAAGAGTTAGTTAGTTTTTTCCCGACTTTACTTCGTAAAGAACCAGTCGCGAGTTCCTAGCAATTTGGATTATTTTGAGTATTATCCTGTGATAGTGTTCTACAACCATTACAGGTATGTTCTGATTGTATGGTTTGATGTTTGTTTCATCGCATCACATAAGATTTTGCCAATTTAATTACGCCAACCTTCCAAATTTATTAATCCAACTCACTTTCATTAAACGTAATTAAAATTAAGTTTCGGGCATCTCAGCATTAACTCCTCGTTCCACGTCATTAATTCAGTCAAAAAAATAAATAAATTTGCAGTTCCTCACTCCCGGTTGCGAGCATCAAAAAAAGAAAGGGATTTTTATTCCTCAATAATCAAAACATGAATGGAGCTCGTTTTGCACATTAACCGAGGATTTTACCGATTAAAGAAAAAAAATTAATTCAAAGGAACAAATTTGGGTATTAGGATTTGGTTTCGATTTGGGGATACTTCTACCCGCCAACGGTAATCTCCGGGGGTAATTAAATAAGTAGGAACCAACGGTCATTTCCGGGTTCTCCGCCACTTTGAGGAACCAACGGTTACTTCCGGGTTCTCTGCCACTTTGAGGGTCAACGGTTCTTCCGGACTCTGTCGCAGTAACCATATTTTAATCTAATTACTACCCCCAAATCGTAGCTATTCTATTTTGT
This sequence comes from Pycnomerus fuliginosus, assembly GCA_963924575.1. NCBI lineage: Eukaryota > Metazoa > Arthropoda > Insecta > Coleoptera > Zopheridae > Pycnomerus > Pycnomerus fuliginosus. The sequence continues at coordinate 7,253,458 of OZ004624.1, read as the reverse complement.
TGTTCAGGTTTGACAATGGGCACTTTGCCGCCGATTTCGTTATACTTAAACAATTCCAGAAATGAAGCGGCAGGGTGGCATATTAAAAAGATGGCCGGATGTAAAAAGAGTTAGTGACCCCGGCTCTCTCTACCTCCTCTCACAAACAAAGATAAAAGGAAAAGCAAGAAAACCACCTTAAAGATGGGAGGTGGTGAATAATATGAGAATAGGCGGTTGTTCGCGGATTTCGCGTTTTTCGTGGCTTGGTAGTTAGATGATAGAATGTAGATGTTGCAGTAACTATGCGAAGTGCCTTGCGTCACCTGCTTGATCGCGTACTTGTCGGTACGGGCTGTTCCTGCCTTGGGTAGTTCGATTAGGCCTCCGGAAAACTCCGGAACCTTTTGCACCATTCGGGGGCGTCGTTTGTGCAAGCGTAATCGCATTTGTGGGTTTTCCTTTCTGCTAGCGTAAAATAACGAGCTCGCGAAGGCTTTCATCGTCCCAGGACGTTGTAAATACCAAATTTAAGTGTCTCAAACTCTGAGTGTAGGGCAGTCCTATCACAAGTTAGAACGGGAAGGTAGATTTCAATCTGAAATTGTTAATGCTGAGTTCGCCCTTATTGCGGTTACTAACTTAACCGCATATTTGCATTTCTTGTTGGCATTCATACACCAAATTTTCCATATTTGAGCTAACGAAAGAGGAAACAAAACATTCAGTGGAAGTTCGATGCAGAATTGTCCGCCAGATGTAACAATTAAGTAATACTCTTAAAATGGTCCTAAGTTAGGCCTTCATTTATGATGATGCAATACCTCAACGAAAAGCCAATATGTCCAGTTCATGCGTTTAGGTAGAATTAAGTGCTCACCGCTTGTGTACCAGTCGACATTTTCATTTCTTTTATAATAAACCTGATTGTTAGAGCGAATTTTTGTCTAATTTCTTGCCGTTTACCACCTGGGCTACTTCAAAGAATTTTGGGTTACAATTGAAAAGAAAAAAAAAACAAAAATAAACACAACGTGGGTCCACTAGTTGGAGTTCTTAGCTACCAGCCGATCAAGGTAAGTGCAAATTTACTTTCTGCTTCGCGATAATAATTTGCACAACAAAAAGGACTGTATTGTCTCAGTACAGTACCTAAGGCCCCCTCGGGTCAATTCGAAAGTTTTTTTTTTTAATATCTTCAAAACGGTTAAAGATAACAACTTGAAATTGAGAATCTTCAGTAAGTCTTTGATGCTGAATCGATTATCGTGGTGAAATTTAAAATATTGATCAAATATTGACGATCTGCCAAAAAAGTCCATGTTGGTTACATCTTTGAAAAGTTAATTGTGTATCCAATGCTGTTAAAATTCAATATGGCCGTCATAGAAAAACGAGGGGCCAACCGCAGGCTAAAATTTGTACACTAATGCCAGTAATACGACAAATACACCCGTAATTCACCTGTAATACACTAGTAATACCAGTAATGCACTGATAATACCAGTAATACACTACTAATACCAGTAATACACTATTAATACCAGTAATACATTAGTAATACCTGTAATACACTGGTAATGTCAGTGATACAAATCAATAGAAAAATAAAGAGCTTGCTGCTAAGTGCTTTACAAAAACAAAGTACCTACTAAATTACAAATCATTTTAAACTTTATTAGAACTCACCCCGGGCTACTGTTCTCTCAGTATTTTGCGAGAATCAACAACAGAAATTATTGAAACAAACCGGTGGGTATGTATAATCGACTGGTCCTCCTTTCGGCATATTCAAGATACTGAGCTGGCTTGTGAAACTTTCTACAGGACCATCCACAATGAGTTTAATAAGTATGTGCCCACTTTTAATTCAACAGGTTGTCGGCGATATTATCCAGCTTGGTTCACCAGACCTATTATCGACAAGATAAAGTTGAAGGGAAAACATTGGAATGCCTATAGAAAAACGAAGTCCACATACCACATGGATATGTTAAAATAGTTACGAACTCAAATTAGGAATGACATCCGTGCTGAATATAAGTTGTTTATATGTAAAACCGAACAGTCCTTAATGGAAGATCCAAAAAAATTTTGGTCCTTTCTGAATAAAAAACGGAAATCAACCGATATACCTGGTCGAATGACATGTGACGATCTAACATTTACCAACCAACTGGATATTGTTAATGCATTCGCTGACAACTTTATTAATAACTTTAACTGTGATAAGTGTAACCATATTTGTGATGCTGCTTGCTGTAATGTTAACTCTACGCCTTGCTCCTACTGTGATAATTACTGCTGTGAGTCTCTCAATGTTAACTTGGTCTGTGATACATATGATTGTGACCCTCTATGTTCATTTTCCATAACTGAGGCTGATATTTTGTGTGCGGGTAAATCCATTAAGGCTAACTTGACATCTGGGCCTGATAATATTCCTGCATTTTTAGTTTCTGACTGTTTGAGTGTGTTTCTGGAGCCTTTGTGTCACTTATTTAATTTAATTGTAAAAACCTCGGTGTATCCAAGTTCATGGAAGACATCCCGAGTGATTCCTGTCTTTAAGTCTGGTGATAGGAGTGACATAAAGAATTACAGACCTATTGCAATATCATCTAATTTTCCTAAACTCTTAGAGTGCGTCGTAGCAAAAGTTTTAGTTTTTTTAGCATGGTTTTATAAGGGGTAAATCCACTCTAACCAACCTCAGTGAATTCACTCAGTTCGTCTCGGAGGCCTTGGACAATCGGCTCCAGGTAGACGTACTCTACACCGATCTGTCTAAAGCATTTGACAGAGTGCACCAGTGCATACTACTAGACAAGCTCAGTAACTTTGGCCTCAGTGATAAACTGGTTATGTTATTCAAGTCGCTGTTAAGTGGTAGAGTACAGTATGTTGAATTTGCTGGTTTTAGATCTCACGCCTATTGTGTAGCCAGTGGTGTCGTTCAGGGTTCTAATCTTGGTCCATTGTTGTTTAATATGTATTATAATGATGTCTGTAACTATATTAAGGACTGTAAAGTGTTTATTTATGCTGATGATCTTAAAATTGCAAAGATTGTTAACAATATTGGTGATTGCCTCGAACTTCAGAATGGCCTAGACATGTTGGCCTCTTGGTGTGTGGATAACGTGCTTAGCCTAAACGCAACGAAATGTAAAAAAATTGTGTTTACTAGAAAAGTGTCAACTATTGATTTCTCTTATAATTTATATGGGTATCCCCTTGCTAGCTGTGATCAAATTGTGGATTTGGGTATTGTTATGGACTCAAGGTTAACGTTCATTCCTCATATCTTGAAGTTAGCTTGTGATGCAATGAAAACCTTAGGATTTATTTGGCGTAATACTAAAGAATTTACAAATGTAGACTGTATCAGATTGTTATTCTATGCTCTAATTAGGTCGAAACTGGAATACTGTTGTGTTATTTGGATGCCATATCAGAAACTTTATATTGAAATGTTGGAGAGTGTTTTGAGAAAATATTGTAAATATCTGTACGTCAAAATGTTTGGTTGTTTTCCTGAGAGACACTGTGACCAGAAAGCCTTACTTAGTATGGTATGTGAATGTTCCCTTATAGCTAGACGTAATGCAGCATGTTTGATTTTTGTTCAGAAGGTTCTTCATGGTGTTGTTACTTGTCAACCGCTACTGGATGCAATTAGTCTTTCAGTTCCAAGGATAAATAGCAGGAATCCAGTTACATTTTCTTATGCGATACCAAAAACATATCACCATTTTAATAGCCCTTTACTCTATTGTTTTCGTTTGTATAATTCTCTTTGTCAAGCAGAACGTAATATTGATATCTTTTATCACAATTTTTCAGTCTTCAGTCAAAAAGAAATTAATTCAGTTTTATGAAAATGTTGCTTAATATAAATTTGATCACATTCGTTTGCTATGTATCTTTTTCTTTGTCTTATTTATTCTTCTATTACTGTATTTATTGTATGTTGCTACTCTTACTTTGTCCACCATAGACAATTATGTCTGTTGGAATAAATTTATTATTATTATTATTATTATTATTTATTATTATAATGTTATACAGTTTGTTGTGGAAAATCTATTCCATATAAAAATTTCTTGGGTCATCTGCTTCTAAAATGCTCGGACCGGTCGATTATATTTTTTTAATGCGGATCTGATTCTGCAGTCAAATTTTTCTCCCATTATTCCGGTTTAACCGGGAACGACCTTAACTTTATTTTCTCAAATGGAATGAAACTTTTTAACCTCCCCACTCCACTTCACCATTTAAAAAAAAAGGGAGGTTACTGCAATCACTAAAATTTTCGAATTTGAGATAAGACCGGATCTATACGTTTTGAGGTCTGAGGAGCCCAAAAAAGTGGTTTTTAAAATGTGTCTGTATGTATGTACGTACGTTCGTACGTACGTTCGTAAACACGCCACAGCCCAAACTACTCGACAGATTTAGCTGAAATTTGGTACGTGTGCATGTGATAACCCAACTTAGATCTGAAAAGCTTTTGGAGCCAATCGTGCAACCAGAAATGCCATTTTGGCACATCAACTTTTAAATTTTAAATGCAAACCCCCATTTTTCACGTCACGATAGGAAAGGCCTTCAAATTCTGCTTCTAAAAATGCATTCATTCTTAGTGCCCTTTTGACCAAAAATAAAAAAAAATTGATTTTTATCGGACTTTAAAATCGCGGTACAGCCCAAGCCCCTGAACCGATTTGGCTGAAATTTTGCACAAGGGGATTGTATTGCACGTCGAAGAGGTGAACAAATTTTGGATTCAATCGGCCCACGGAAAGTGCCGTTTTGGCACACCAATTTCGAAATTTAAAATTATTCTCTAATTTACCCATCCAAAACAAGTTTTTGAAAGATTTATTGTCACTATCGAGGTCACCATCAGAAAGGTCTTCAATTTCTGGTTTTAAATGAGACAAAATTTATTCGCATTTAGAACCCTTTGGGTAGAAAAATCGAAATTTTGTAATAACACTGAAACCACTTTATAGCCCAAACTAGTGGATCGATTTGCCCGAAATTTGGTAAATGGAGGTGAGGTGACCCGTTGAAGAGCTGAAAGGCTTTTGGGAGCAATTAGTCAACGGGAAGTGCCATTTAGGCATATCAACTTTAGAATCTTAAACAGAAGTCCCTGAAATCAAAGACCCACGCGTTGGGGAGGTTCCAACCGCTTCTCTGCTGCCTTTTTTTCTCAACGAATCTACGATTTTTCTTCAGTTAAAAACGTGTATCATACTTGACCGGAAATGCAGTCGGCCACCCTAGATTTTTAAAAACACTGAAGAAATCGGTCAAAAATCAAGATTTTTGAAAATCCCAAAAACACGTCTTATTTTCTTGATACAAATTCAACTCCGCAATTGCATTTCCTTGTATTTTCCCTGGTTTTTATAATTTTTTTTTACTTTTCACAATCGGCCAAAACAGCAAAAAGATTTTAAAAACATGTAATCGCGCAGTTGAATTTGTATCAAAAAAATAAAGTAGACGTGTGCTTGCGATTTTCAAAAATCTTGATTTTTTACCGATTTCTTCGATGTTTTTGAAAATCTAGTGTGGTCGTGACTATAGTTCCGTTCAAGTATGATGCATTTTTTTAACTCAGAAAAAATCGTAGATTCCCAATTCGTTCAGGACATTTCCGGTTAAACCGGAAGTGAAAAAAATACCTACCTGACCACGCCATAAAATGCGCATTGAAAAAAATAAAATCGACCTGTCCGAGGATTTTACAAACAAATTTGGAAATTGGAAATTCCACAGGCAACATTCGCACTTATTTAATGCATTATAGGATGACCAAAAAAAAACCGGTCAAAATGTTTTAGTGAATAAGACAGCGATTTCGTAACCGATTTGGTTCAGCGCGGTCTTGAATTAAAGCCAAAGAATCAGGCTTTCGATCTGAGTCTGAAACTGGGACAGATGGCGCTGCTGCAGTATTGACACTTATCCCCGATTGCACCGCTCTCTTTTAACTTTAAAAGCCTTGGAAACAATTATTAAGACAATGGTTTCCAGAGTTTTTATAAGGGTCACTTAAAGTTAAGGGAAAGCGGTGTAATTGGAGCTTATTATTTTGAAGGGTCACTTCGGTGCATGCGAGGATTGGTCAGACAACAACTAATTGTTATAAATCCTTTTTCAGGCGTCAATTTGGTTTAACCATTAATTCTCTGGGACTTTTTTAAAAAGTACGTCTCCAATTTACCCTTAATGGTATGGTAGTCACCGCTGTTTTCATAAAAGTCGTTCATTCATAAGCGAAAATTGAGCTGTTTGCGTAGATATTACTATACAGTGAGGTTCAAAAGTTGCTTCCCCCCTTTCGAACTCTATAGTGGAGGGGCACTTCGGAAAAACTCTGGGGCACATAACCTTTATTAATTTCATGCAGTCTGAGGGTGCTGTCAAATACATTTTCCACTTCCGGTTTAGCAGGAAATGACCCTGAAATTGGTTTTTTAAATTGATACCCACATTTTTTTCAACTAATTCGGAATCTACGAATTTTTGTAAGTCGAGGACACGTGTCGCACTTGACCGGTAATCAAGTCACGGCCACCCCAGATTTTCAAAAACATCGAAGAAATCGGTGAAAAACGAAGATTTTTGAAAATTGCAAAAACACGTCAACCTTATTTTTTTGATAAAAATTCAACTCGGCAGTTAAATTTCTTCTTTACTTCGTTTTGAATTTTTCAAATTCTCTGATTTCTTACGATTGGTGATTTTTAGAAAAAGAAATTAGAAAAATGTAATCGGGCAATCGAATTCGCATCAAAAAAATAAGGTTGACGTGTTTTTGCAATTTTCAAAAATGTTCGTATTTCACCGATTTGTTCGATGTTTTTGAAAATCTAGGGTGGCCGTGACTTAATCTCCGGTCAAGTGTGGTACGTGTTTTTAACCTAGAAAAATTCGTAGATTCCGAATTAGTTGAGAAAAATGTGGGTTTCAATTTAAAAAAACAATTTTAGGGTTATTTCCGGCTAAACCGGAAGTGAAAAAAAATATTTGACAGCACTCTCAGACTGCACTAAATAAATAAATGTTATGTGCCCCAGAGCTCTTTCCGAAATGCTCCTCCACGATAGAGTTCGAAAGGGGGGAAACAACTTTTGAACCTCACTGTATAGCTTTAAACAAGTGAGTCATAAGTAAAAGGCGTAAAAATATGTTTTTTAAAAATCACAGAAAATTAATGTTGGAACGAAATTGGCATCTGAAAAAGATTTTTAGAGAAAAAAGATTATTTTGCTTTAATTCAAGACCGTGCTGCCTGAACCAAATCGGTTAAGAAATCACTGACTTGTTCCCTAGATTATTTTGACCGGCTTTCTTTGGGACACCTTATAGTAAAGAGTAAAGGTATCACCAACAGGTGCTCATATCTCTTATAATATTCTGATAACATTCTTCGTTAAATTCCTGGGTATTGTTCTTCGGGTTTGCTCGTGGGAACCAATATTATATATTCGATGAATCGATGTTGATAGTAAGGTCCTTTAGGAATCCCAAAATATTAAAGAAGAATTTTTCCTGCTATATATACTATATATTTCGACTACATTAATAAGTATGTCATCTTCAGGCAGGTACTGCAAAAATACATCCAGGAGTTAGGTTGACGGTTACATGTTGTTTTTTTTTTTTTTTTTTTCTCTTTTGAAAAATTGCATTTACATTTAGGTTAGGTATCAAATTAAAAGATTAAAATTAGATTAACTTAAAGTAACTTACATAATTCAATCACATTTTCGTCAAAGGTGAAGTTTTACATTAGTCTTTCTAAATTTAACCAAAAAGCATGGTAGCTGTTGCGGCGTGGTAAGCAAAATGGCCGAGGTCGAAAAATCTAGAGGCCTTTTCCTGGATTGACATTAGTTTGGGGAATTTTGTTTTTGGCGCCAAATTTGAAAATATTCCCTAATGTTATTACTGTCTCAAATGATAATGTTGATAAATACCAATTAAAATCTTAAGTTCTGAACCTCGTTCATTGAAATAATTTATCATACATAATTTTAAAATTTTACATGATTTTTACACTAGTGATAAATTATTTCAATGAACGAGGTTCAGAACTTAAGATTTTAATTGGTATTTATCAACATTATCATTTGAGACAGTAATAACATTAGGGAATATTTTCAAATTTGGCGCCAAAAACAAAATTCCCCAAACTAATGTCAATCCAGGAAAAGGCCTCTAGATTTTTCGACCTCGGCCATTTTGCTTACCACGCCGCAACAGCTACCATGCTTTTTGGTTAAATTTAGAAAGACTAATGTAAAACTTCACCTTTGACGAAAATGTGATTGAATTATGTAAGTTACTTTAAGTTAATCTAATTTTAATCTTTTAATTTGATACCTAACCTAAATGTAAATGCAATTTTTCAAAAGAGAAAAAAAAAAAAAAAAAAAACAACATGTAACCGTCAACCTAACTCCTGGATGTATTTTTGCAGTACCTGCCTGAAGATGACATACTTATTAATGTAGTCGAAATATATAGTATATATAGCAGGAAAAATTCTTCTTTAATATTTTGGGATTCCTAAAGGACCTTACTATCAACATCGATTCATCGAATATATATTCTTCGTTAAGGCAGGTATTAGGCGTTTTCTTTTCACATATTTATCTCAGCAGCCTTATTAGTTAAACTCAGCAATTTGATTGGTTCATTTGAATATTGACCAATCAAATTGCTGATATTAACTGACGCTCCTCAGATAAATGTGTAAAAGGAAGGCGACTATTATAACAAAACTTTTTTTTAACCACAGTGTAACAGTTGGAGAAAGAGACAGTTGTCAACTGTCATTTTTGTACATTTGGTTGCCTATCTAGAGTGCTCTAATTCCACTGTAATACACTCTAATTCCACTGTAATACACCCTAATTCCACCGTAATACACTCTAATTCCTAGTAATACATTGTAATACCGCCCTAATACACACTAATTCCACCCTAATACACTCTAATTCCACTGTAATACCGAGCAAGTGTACACCGTAATACACCAGCGGTTGGCCCCTCGTAGAAAAAGAACAGTTGACTGTCGTTGCTCAAAATCTAGAAGGCCTAGAAAATTTCCGACAAGGCCATTGGGTTGACAGCTGTCAAAAATATAGAAGTTCCAAGTTAATTACCCCCAGCCGTTAGAAAGATATGAAATTTTCTTTAAAATCGCGACTTTCAATTTTTTCGGGATAACTCAGGAACGAATCAAGATAAAGGAGAATTCTTTACAGAATCTAAATCAACTGTATAGTTTTTATCGATTGTTGCTGTTAAACAAACTGTTTATTTTGTCTATTCTTACTGTTAAAGTGTAGCTTTAACTACACATTTTGAGGTGATAAACCTACTGTTTAACTCTGCTATAAAATAAATAAATAAATGAATACCTAAGCAAATATCTTTATTTTCATACAGAATTCTATCTTTTTATATAATTTGAGAAAACAAAAAAATGTACGAGAGAAAACCACAAAAAAACATGAAAAATGTGCAAGGTCCCTAAAATGAAAAAAACCGGAAAAAGGCCTTTTATAACACTACCCTTTGCACCTCGCATTATTCATATTTTTTTGAAAAATTTAACAGAAAAAATGAATAATGAATCTTCGAGGATTTATTTTGAGGGGGCGTAACTCCCTTAAGAATCATCCCCGGTGATATGTCTATACATACAGGGTGTCCCGTAATTAGGCTGCAATATTTTACCAGTGCGTTCTACGATCAAAATTAAGACTAAAAGTTTAGTAAACATTTTTGGAAAAATCCATTCTAAGAGAGCTAGGGCCCCTCAAAGGGGGTAAAAAAAATATATTTCTTCAATTTCTGAGCAACGGCTTACGATAGGGTCACGAAATTTTGAACTTTGTCGCAGATTTTTGTGCTGAACAAGAATAATGTAATGGTTTTGGCAAAAGCTTCAGGGACGTGCGTGAGTGGAGGGGTCGCGGACATTTTTGTATCGAACACACCTTGGGTCAATTTTGAGCACAAATTTGAATTCCTTGTACATTTTTACGTAAAAAAGGTGCTCTAGTTGAAACTCGATAGCTCAAGCCGTTTTCGCGGAAAATCGATTTGAAAGCTCAATTTCGTGGTATAAAAGCGGGTAACTCAAAATACCTAAAATTATCAGATGCTGCGTAATCAGCAAAATACAAACAAGTTTAACCTACTTGCATCTAATATGCTTGAAATTCCAAAGAAAATCACAAGAAAATGGATTTTCCATACTCTATCCCATCAATTTTGCACATTTTCGGCGTGGAAAAAGAACTTCAAATCGATTTTCCGCGAAAACGGCCTGATCTATTGAGTTTTAACTAGAGCACCTTTTTTACGTAAAAGTGTACAAGGAATTCAAATTTGTGTTCATAATTGACCCAAGATGTCGTACAAAAAAGTTCGATAGAAAAATGTCCGCGGCCCCTCCATTCACGAACATCCCTGAAACTTTTGCCAAAAACCATTACATCAGTCTTGTTCAGCACAAAAATCTACGACAAAGTTCAAAATTTCGTGACCCTATCGTAAGCTGTTCCTCAGAAATTGAAGAAATAACAATTCTTTTTACTCCCTTTGAGGGGCCCTAGCTTCCTTAGGATGGATTTTTCGAAAAATGTTTACTAAACTTTTAGTCCTAATTTTGATCGTAGAACGCACTGGTAAAATATTGCAGCCTAATTACGGGACACCCTGTATATGAAGTTTTAGTCTTCAAATGAGGCGATCGAAGAATCACCCCCTAAATTTTGGCGAACCTATTAATTAAAACACCCTGTATAAACAAGGCGTAACCCCAGCCATACAGCAAACTATTCTTTTTTAATATTTAAAATTTAAGTGTTAGGGGTAGTGGAAATGCCTTCAAGAACAAATTAAATTGCCCATGGACCAATATGGAAGATATTTGGAACATCTGTTTTTACGATTGAAGTTAAAATTGTCTGCAGACAAGAATATTTTGTAATATTTGCGAATAACTCGAAAAGGGCTTCCAATAACAAACACGTTTGTATCATAAAAATATAAAAATATTCTTTTATAAATTCTACATTGCACTGGCTAAAAATAGAAATAGAAAACTGAGAAGAATAGCTAAAGTACGAAGGCGTCCTGGTGTCACGAGATTATTATTTTTATTATTATTTCAAAAATCCGTAATTACGGATTTTTTTCCGTAATTACGGATTTTTTTCCGTAATTACGGATTTTTTTCCGTAATTACGGATTTTTGAAAGAGGTGCTTTTAGCCACATTTTACCACCTGGAAAGTCTCAAGTGGTCCCCTGGAACACATATCTGTCTTCAAACCCCCCAAAAGTAGCCCCTCGGTTGAAATAGAGGCCATTGAAAAAATCCGTAATTACGGATTTTTGAAAGAGGTGCTTTTAGCCACATTTTACCACCTGGGAAGTCTTAAGTGGTCCCCTGGAATGTATATCTGCCTTAAAACCCCCCAAAAGCGGCCCCTCAGTTGAAATACAGGCCATTGAAAAAATCCGTAATTACGGATTTTTGAAAGAGGTGCTTTTAACCAAATTTTACCCCCTGGGAAGACTCAAGTGATCCCCTGGAACGCATATCTGTCTTCAAACCCCCCAAAAGTAGCCCCTCGGTTGAAATACAGGCCATTGAAAATATCCGTAATTACGGATTTTTTTCCGTAATTACGGATTTTTGAAAGAGGTGCTTTTAGCCACATTTTACCACCTGGGAAGTCTTAAGTGGTCCCCTGGAACGCATATCTGCCTTAAAACCCCCCAAAAGCGGCCCCTCAGTTGAAATACAGGCCATTGAAAAAATCCGTAATTACGGATTTTTGAAAGAGGTGCTTTTAGCCACATTTTATCACCTGGAAAGTCTCAAGTGGTCCCCTGGAACACATATCTGTCTTCAAACCCCCCAAAAGTAGCCCCTCGGTTGAAATACAGGCCATTGAAAAAATCCGTAATTACGGATTTTTGAAAGAGGTGCTTTTAGCCACATTTTACCACCTGGAAAGTCTCAAGTGGTCCCCTGGAACACATATCTGTCTTCAAACCCCCCAAAAGTAGCCCCTCGGTTGAAATACAGGCCATTGAAAATATCCGTAATTAAGTACGGATTTTTTTCCGTAATTACGGATTTTTGAAAGAGGTGCTTTTAACCACATTTTACCACCTGGGAAGTCTCAAGTGGTACCCTGGAACGCATATATGCCTTAAAACCCCCCAAAAGTGGTACCTCGGTTGAAATACAGGCCATTGAAAAAATCCGTAATTATGGATTTTTCCGTAATTACGAATTTTGGTGCCGTAGCAGAATGTGGAGGTACTCTTGTCTTTGATTATTCGCTCGCTCGCCTAGTCTGTCCGTCGGATAACATGAGAACGGGTTGACAAATCGAGCTGAAATTTTGTACATAGATGTATACCCTGAAAATCTCGGCGGTGATTGCTTTTGGGCCAAATCGGACCACGGGGGTAGAAGTTAGGGGTGAAAAACCGAAAAATTGTTAATTGCAATAACTCGAGAACTAGTGGAGGCATCCTTCGGAAACTTGGTATGCACGCTCGACCTTCAAGTCTGTTAGAGGTGAGATGGTGGCAATTTCGGGGGATGAAATTTAAGGGATGAAAACCAAAAAAAAATGATAACTCCGCAAGAGTTGCCCACAGCTATTTGAAACTCAAACTACCCACATATTTCAATGAAATGTTACGGGGGATGCTTTTTCCGGAAAATCGGGCAGATGGGGTGGAAATTAAGGGTTGCAACTCGAAATTTCGCCTAATGAGCATTGGTCGAAATTGACATAATTCGATAGCTTTCCATTATTGCGAAAAATCACCCTTAAAGGCGCTACAACCTCTAACATGCAGAAACACAAAAATACGAGTACTCAAAAGCGTCTCCGAGTATCAAGGCAGAATTTGGAATGGTAATTTCCAGTGACACTGTAGACCGATGGACAGATTTTCATTAAGATCTAACAAAGGGGATGAAATTTAAGGGTTGAAACTGGGAATTTCTTCAAATAAATGGTAGTATAAGGGAGTTCGATAGTTTTCGGTTAACCAGTGAAAAAAGTCTTCAACATAAAACCAACCCATAAACCACTAACAACCTCTTATGCTTTGCAAGCAGATAAATACATTTTATGTGTTTTTTCTGAAATACTATTGATTTATTTATGAACATCCGAAGTAAGTAACTACGCAAGAAGTTATGTAACACCATAGAAATAAACTCACCCCTGTAAATCATAAAGGAAAGGGGTACAGTAATGGGGGGGTGAAGAAATGAATTTCTGAATTGCCGCAATTTTTCAATGAATTGGATTAGGGTGGTGAAATTTAAAACACGGTTTTCTTTGGAACATGTGGGGGTGGTGAGGTAGGGGGTCGGAGTTGCTGTGAAACTGTGAGGTCTTACACATTGTTTCCTAGAGGAAGGAGGAGTGAATTTTAGGACAGTTTTATCGGAGGGGATGAAAGTTAGGGGTGGAAACTGGAAACTCGAATTTTCAAAGAATACTGCAGGGTTGAAATTAATACCATTCGATAGATTTCTTTGGATGGTACAAAAAAGGCCTTAACCATCCTACGCTACAACCCCTACCAAGTAGAGACACATAAATACAAGAAATCAAAAACTGCTAAACGTATCAAGGCTGAATTTGGTACGTCAATTTACAGTGACATTGTAGGCGGATGGGCAAATTTTCATTATGATCTAACAAGGGGGATGAAATTTAAGGGTTGAAACTGGGAAATTTTTCAGGTGAATGGAGGAATAAAATTATGGGGTTCGATAGATTTAGGTCAACCATTGAAAAAAGTCTTGAGTCTTCAACCTAATACCAACCCCTAGGCTGCTAACAACCCCTAACCTTTAGCAAGCTGAGTAAATATATGTTTTATTTATTTTTTCGGGCCTTTTTGTGTTTTTTCTGCAATTCAAATTCATTTTGATGAACTTTTGATCTATCCACAATTTTCAACCCCTCACCCTCAAAACCTTCAAAAAGCTAAACTTACGCAGACCGCTGCTTTTTTGTGTAATTTTCGCTACAGTTAATTTTCACACCCCTTGACTTTTCATCCCCCTTCATAATTTTTCAACCCCTCGAGAGTTAATTTTGTAAAATTTGACAAATTTTGCCCGTCTGCGGTAATTTTTTTTTTTTCGATTAGAGTATGATGTTTTGCCTTTTTCACTTTTTCTACCCCCTTCGCAATATTTCAAGCCCCCAAACGCTGAATTTGCATAATTGGGTTATTTTTGTGTTGTTTTGTGTAATTCTACTTAACTACAGTTAATTTTCATACCCTTTGATTTTTCGTTCCCCTTTACGATTTTTCTAAAACCCTAAGTGTTAATTTTGCTAAATTCGCCTAATTTTCGTTTTTCTTCGGTAATAAATTGAACTCATTGGGATGATTTTTACCTTTTTTTTTCAACCCCCTTCGCAATATTTCAACTCTCCAAACACTAAATTTACATACTTAGTTAGGTTATTTTGGTGTTATTTTCTGTAATTTTACTTAATCACGGTTAATTCTCATGCCCTTTGAGTTTTCATCCCCCTTTACGATTTTTCAAACCCCTAAGTGTTAATTTTGCAAAATTCGCGTAATTTCGTTTTTGGTCGGTAATAAATTGAACTCTATTGGGATTTAGTTTACCGTTTACAATTTTCCAGTTTCTCTCACAATAAATAAATAAGTATGGTATTTTAACCCCCACAAAAGTTTTAATTGCATAACAGGCTAATTTTCAACAACAATTTTTTTATATTTCGCCTTTTTGACACATCTGTGCATCTGCGGAGGCAGTATTATTAGGTGCAGATTGATAAAATCTTCACCCGATTCCACCAGTAAGACCAGCCGCCCCTACATACACATTAACTTGATAAACATCTACAGGGATACACATCGCATTGATATACATCTTCCGGGGGCTTTTTTCAATGGCCTGTATTTCAACCGAGGGGCTAGTTTTGGGGGGATTGAAGACAGATATGCATTCCAAGGGACCAGGGACTTCCCAGGTGGTAAAATGTGGTTAAAAGAACCTCTTTCAAAAATCCGTAATTACGGATTTTTTTCAATGGCCTGTATTTCAACTGAGGGGCTACTTTTGGGGGGTTTGAAGACAGATATGCGTTCCAGGGAACCACTTGAGACTTCCCAGGGGGTAAAATGTGGTAAAAAGAACCTCTTTCAAAAAATCCGTAATTACGGATTTTTTTCAATGGCCTGTATTTCAACCGAGGGACCACTTTTGGGGGGTTTGAATTGAAGACAGATATGCGTTCCAGGGGATCACTTGAGTCTTCCCAGGGGGTAAAATTTGGTTAAAAGCACCTCTTTCAAAAATCCGTAATTACGGAAAAAAATCCGTAATTACGGATTTTCTCAATGACCTGTATTTCAACCGAGGGGCTACTTTTGGGGGGCTTGAAGACAGATGTGCGTTCCAGGGGACCACTTGAGACTTCCCATGGGGTAAAATGTGGTTAAAAGAGCCTCTATCAAAAATCCGTAATTACGGATTTTTGAAAGAGCCCATATTTTGGCATTCTATGAGGCTGGAAGTACTTTGAAGGGTTCCATATGTAGGAACGGCCTATAGTAGACTTCACCTTAACCTCCACAACCCCTCTAACCGTCAAACAGTGCGAAATAGGCTTGTTTGAAAAAATCCGTAATTACGGATTTTTGAAATAATAAAAATAATAATCTCGTGACACCAGGACGCCTTCGTACTAAAGTCGTCAAATCTTTTTTAATAAATTTTGAAACTACTAAAATTGAACTTGGAGGTTATTTCAATCTTCTACAATAAAATCTTAATTTTAGTTAATTCTAAAACCGGCACCCACGTAAATGGGAAAGTTTTAAGTAACATCTTTTTCAAAGCCAATTTATTGTGGTAATATTTTGCGGATGAGCAAAAGGTCCTAAAGGGGTTGTAATATGATAAAATTTTTGGACCATATACAATTTTTTTTAAATTAATTACAATTTTTTTGTGTCTAATGGTTTTAAAATTCAATATGGCAACCATCAGAGAAAGAAAAGTTAACAGTCGTTACTCAAAATCTAGAAAGCCTAGAAAACTTTTGTCAATGCCATTGAATTGACAGATGTCAAAAATATGAAAGTTCCAAGTTTCATTTAAATAGCATCAACTGTTAGGGAGTTATGTATTTTATTTTTCTTTAGAATGTCAATTTTCAGTTTTTTCAGAATAACTCATGAACGAATCAAGATATCGAAAAATTCTTTACAGATTCTTAATCACCTTAAAAAAAGCAACTTTTGCCTAATTTAACCGATCTTCTATCTGTTATAGTTTCCTAGATCCCAATAGTGGGCAATGAAATTGGCAACACCCTGTATACATATATATATATATATACATATGTAATGGCTAAAATTTCCAAAATTCTAACAAAAATGAGAGAAAACAAAAATAATGTTCGCAAAAATACCAGAAAAGACTGAAAATGGTGAAAAATAATGGCTATAAAAGTTTAACTTTAAAAGGAAAATCCATCTTCGGCGGTTCTATAAGCTAAAAATAGAAAAATAAAACTGAGAAAAATATCTAAATAAATTTAAATAAATTTTGAAACTACTAAGATTGGACTTGGAGGTTATTTCAGTCTTCTACAACAAAATCATCATTTTATTTTCTCATAAAACCTGCACCCACGTAAATGGAGAATTTTTAAGTAATTTTTTTTTCAAAGCCAATTTATTGCTTCAATATTTTACCGATGAGCAAAGGCTCATAAAGGGGTTGTAATATGCTAAAATATACCGAAGAAAAGTCAACTTACACATGTTAAAAATGTACGGACCATATTCCAAAAATTTTTTGAATTAATTACCCCGCACGTGGCTGAGGACATCGTCCGTATTACTTACGATTCGATTAAACTACATTAAGATTAATGACCGAATGGGCCCAATTGCCCCCCATTTAATCGTGACGTCACGCATTAAATCACAATAAAATAAATTGCAAATTTAAAAAAAAATACCTAAAGCTCGGAGCCCTCCATGTCAGAAGTCACACTCGCCCTGTTAGGGCCGCGTTCAACACGCACCAAGAACTCTCAACTGTGTCGGTCCGAGGAGGACTCGTCGATTAAAAGAATTTTTGATGCGTGAGGCCATGTGTGATGGAAATGATTGTAAAAACACACTGTCCATATGGCAAATAGTTCGGACGCGTTACGCAATTGCCTGGCGATGATGCCCCTTAATTGAGTTTGTTGACATCTTTTATTAAGTACGCAACGGCTAAAAATGGCATTCCGAATCGATGTACCTACCCTTTCAATTATTCTGTAACTTTTCCAGTGAGCAAACACACGTTATTGTAACGTTGGTTTCGTTGAAATAACGTTTTTGGTTATAAAATTCAACCGTTGGAAAGTAGTTACTTCGAAACATTATTTTTCTAAGAAAAAAATAACGTTTTTTGTCACTTATCACAAAAGTCAACGTTGATTTTAACTATAATTAATAACGTTGATTCAGCTTAACAAACCAACCGATTTTGATAACGTTATATGGTTGATTTTAAACAGTAATTTTTCTACGTTACGAAAACGTAATCTGATAAACTGATATTCAACCACCGGTACGATTATGTATTATTTCAGGTATAACTAAAACGTTTATTCTACGTTGTTTAGTAATGTTGGCTCAACTTATAGTCCGAGGCAGAATACCAAAGAAATAGATATCTTGATAAATAGGGCCTATTAAACTAAACTTAAAAGTGCGCGTCTGCCGGCCCAGACCGGCAGCATTAATGCGGTAGGGCCAAAATATTTTCCATTTTTTGGCCCTAAGTCTAATGGTTAGGTACCAGCACCAAAATTTGAAATAACATGGTATGTGCGAATTTGATTAATAATCTACCTTCAAAATTACGGCAGACTGTAGCGTTTGGGGAGCAGACACTCTCAAATGCAGACGAAAACTGTCCTAACCCTAACGGTTGAGTACCAGGATGAAATTTAGGCCAATGATTCGCAAAAATATGTAGAATTCATACATGTGCAAAAAATTGCTGCAGATGGCAGCGACTTTCCTGCAGACGCCCGTTTATCCGTAAATTCACGGACATTTCTGAGAGCGCCGCGCTCGCTTTAACACACAACCGCTTACGGTGGTGCGGTAAGGAGAGTAGGAGAGCAAATAAGAAGTAGGCTAAGGGCATTTAAATTTATTAGATATTAACAAATTTTATATTAATTTAACATCATAAAGTGAACATTAATAATAAAATGAAAATTTGCAAAAATAAAATAATGATCAATGTATTTACGGATAATAATTAATACATAGGTAAGTGAACCTACCTATTAATGAAAAATAACTGTAATAAAGTGTAAGAATTCATAAACAAAATGAAATGCACAAAAAATTAATGATAACGCAACACCAACAAAAATGATAAAAAAATAACTGTTGTACATTAGTCCTCCAGGGAATCTTCATCATCGCTACTTATTGGATAATCAACATCTTTCTCTTCAGTTTGCACATCTTCAGCCACCAGAATGTCTTTTATTGTATCTGGATACTGCGGTCCAGAAAACCATTTGATGCTGTAATTATTGTCAGAACTCAACTCCCAACCACTATTTAAAGGATTTAAAAATTTTGGTTTAGATTGATGAGCAAATCTCCAGATTGCAGCAATTTGGTTTGTTCTTTTAATTTTTTGTGACGACTTTTCGGCTTAAAATGATCTATAAAAATATCATGACGGGCCTTGTTGATGTCCCTGTAATTGCGTTTTCCATAAATTGTACATGTATATTTTTCAAAACCTGAAAATTTCATTAAAATCAAAACCTTATAAGATTAATGCACAATACACCTACCGGTAATTTCTTGTCTTGTAATTTCCTCATTTTCACCCATGTTAGAGAATATTATCTCGCAATTTTGCCAAATGTCTGAGGAAATTGTTTGACTTGCAAATGAATAAAATAAAATCCATCTACTATTGATCAATCAATATTTGTAGGGGTACAATCTGTAACACCATGCTTCTCAAGGTAATTAAAAAATGTTGATTTTGCAGTCTTGTGCATTGACCCGTCGATATGACTTAGTGCGAGAGGCACATGAGTTAGAGGAAATTTGAAAACACTTTCCAAATCAATTTGATTATTCACAGCCAAAGTTAATATTCTTCCGAGTAAATTTCTTTCAAACTTTATCTCCTTAACTATATCTTTAGATTTTCAGATTACTGATTTTGCATCGGATGAAAACGTTTTAACATTTATTCTCTTGATTGGTTTTTCTGTGTTGCATTCTGCAATAAAAGAATTTCTGGCTTTTTCGCCAATCGTGATAACATTCAAGAGAAATGTTTTCGCTTGATCATTAACTGCCTTTTCAGATTGTTCAATAGTAGATGGATTTTATTTTATTCATTTGCAAGTCAAACAATTTCCTCAGACATTTGGCAAAATTGCGAGATACCTTCTTTTAAAAGCAATGAGCTTTAAAGGTAACAGAATCGACCTTATTTTCGATCAGTTTATTTGCCCTTCACTAAAAAATTTAGAACAGCAAAGAAGAGGTAGCCAGAAAGTAAATTTTGCTATATCAGGTCAAGAACAAAAAGCACCTGCTGATTTTCTAAAATCTCTGCGAAACAGCCGATTCAAAGTTGCTTTACTGGAGTTTTTGATAGAAAATTGGAATTTGGACGAATATGCTGATATAATAGGAACCAAGAAACTTTATGTAAACTGTCAGAATATGTGTTATAAGTACGTTGCAAATGATGGATCTGTTCAAAAATCAGTTGAAGACAATATGTACTCCGAGCATGAAGAAGCTGATTCAAGAATAATATTTCATCTGGCACAATTAGAAGAAGAAGCAAAGGTGGTAATCAAAGCCTCTGATACTGACATATTAATTATTTATTGCAACAGGATCCGAATATTCAAAAAATATTCTCTAACATGGGTGAAAATGAGGAAATTACAAGACAAGAAATTACCGGTAGGTGTACTGTGCACTAATCTTATAAGGTTTTGATTTTAATGAAATTTTCAGGTATTGAAAAATATACATGTACAATTTATGGAAAATGCAATTACAGGGACATCAACAAGGCCCGTCATGATATTTTTATAGATCATTTTAAGCCGAAAAGTCGTCCATTTGAAAAATTAAAAAATTTTGAAGGTAGCAATCTGCCGCCGTGTAAACAAGTTTTGGAACAGAAAATTAAAAGAACAAACCAAATTGCTGCAATCTGGAGATTTGCTCATCAATCTAAACCAAAATTTTTAAATCCTTTAAATAGTGTTACAGCATCAAATGGTTTTCTGGACCGCACTATCCAGATACAATAGAAGACATTCTGGTGGCTGAAGATGTGCAAACTGAAGAGAAAGATGTTGATTATCCAATAAGTAAGATTCCCTGGTACAACAGTAATTTTTTTAATCATTTTTGCTGGTGTTGCGTTATCATTAATTTTTTGTGCATTTTATTTTGTTTATGAATTCTTACACGTTATTACAGTTATTTTTCATTAATAGGTAGGTTCACTTACCTATGTATTAATTATTATCCGTAAATACATTGATCATTATTTTATTTTTGCTTTTTGCTATTTTATTATTAATGTTCACTTTATGATGTTAATTTAATATAAAATTTGTTAATATCTAATAAATTTAAATGCCCTTAGCCTACTTCTTATTTGCTCTCCTACTCTCCTTACCGCACCACCGTAAGCGGTTGTGTGTTAAAGCGAGCGCGGCGCTCTCAGAAATGTCCGTGAATTTACGGATAAACGGGCGTCTGCAGGAAAGTCGCTGCCATCTGCAGCAATTTTTTGCACATGTATGAATTCTACATATTTTTGCGAATCATTGGCCTAAATTTCATCCTAGTACTCAACCGTTAGGGTTAGGACAGTTTCCGTCTGCATTTGAGAGTGTCTGCTCCCCAAACGCTACAGTCTGCAGTAATTTTGAAGGTAGATTATTAATCAAATTTGCACATACCATGTTATTTCAAATTTTGGTGCTGGTACCTAACCATTAGACTTAGGGCCAAAAAATGGAAAATATTTTGGCCCTACCGCATTAATGCTGCCGGTCTGGGCCGGCAGACGCGCACTTTTAAGTTTAGTTTAATAGGCCCTATTTATCAAGATATCTATTTCTTTGGTACTCTGCCATTAGGCATTTTCGACGCGAGCTCTCGGACTATTAGCAGATCAACCGGTTTTAATATCGTAATATGGTTGATTTAAAATGGTATGTTTTCAACATTAAGAAAACGTTAAGTTATGAACTTCTTTTCAACCACGTTTTCAAAACGTTGAGGGTACGTGGTTTTACTAACGTGGATTCAACTTAACAGATCAATCAGTTTCACTATTATAGTTATATGGTTGAGTTTCAGTATTTTTTGAACGTTAATAAAAAGTTAATTGATACATCTCTTTTCAACCACGGCTACAGGTAAGTATGCATTAATTTCAAGTGTAACAAAACGTTGACGCAACGTTGTCTTACTAACGTTGATTAAACCTTATATACCGACAAAGAACCTTATCCTAGGTTCATGCGTGTAAGGGCTCCACTAGCATTGGGTGTAAATGTGATGTAACGTCTATTACGCGTTAGCGATAAACGTCGAAAATTGTAATTTCTTTCAGTTTTTCACCCGTAATTCCGACTCATACGGTCTGATATGGCCCAAAAACAATCCCCGCCGAGATTTTCGGGATATTCACCTGTGTACAAAAATTTCAGCTCGATATCTGTTTTCGTTCTCAAGTTATGCGATGGACCCGAGCGACCGATTTCACTAACACTATAGCGCCTGCGTATATGCTTCGGCACTAAAAAGTAACAACTTACTATCCCAATTTTTAACTTCTACGCTCGCGAAGCAGTTACTGGAATCGATCGGAAAATTCAAAAAAATCGAATCGCCAAAAACATGAAATCTTTACGTTTCAGGGTCCTGGGAACCCAAAAAAGTGGTTTTTGAAAAAATGTCTGTCTGTCTGTGATCACGCTGCAGCTCAAACTACTGAACGTATCGAGATGAAATTTGGCACACATAACCAGTGGGGGATTTGTAGGTGCCAATTAGAATCTGGGCCACATTGGTTCACGGAAAGTGCCTTTTTGGCACATCAACTTTAAAAATTTAAACGCAAACCACCATTTTTTGCGTTACCATATGAATGCCCTTCGAATTCTGCTTCTGAAAATTTTATTTATTTTTTGGCCAAAAAATGGTGCCGTGAAAAAAACCTATACATAACTGTATATTTTTATTACCGGAATTGATAGCTGATTTTTTTTCAAGCCGAAAACCTTAGTGCAATTTTTTCGAAAAATGTCATTTTAGTGGCAAAAGGGCCCTTGTTTCAATTTATTTTACAAAAAAAAAAATTCTTACTATCGGATTCGATAGCTGTTATATTGCCGGATCAAAAACCTTAGTGCAATTTTTTAGAAAATCGCACGATACTAATCATTAGCCAATAGAAAAATTGATTTCTGTGTGTTTACCATGGCAATACGAGGATTTCTTGGAAATTTTTGATACCTACGTAGACCAACCTAAACGAAATTAATAAGTGGAAATTTTTATGTCAAATTAAATGTCAAAAATCATTTCTATTCAATTTTTGTGGCTGTATCGTTGCTATTTTCTTACCGAATCTGCATTCGAGCATTAATTCATTTCCTGGAAATTTTAGTCGTGCATCCCAACATCGTAATCGGGCCCTCGTGTTCCACTCGGGCCGATTAATGCGTTGTTGGGATGCACTCCAAAAATTTCCGGAAAGAATTAATGCTCTTATGAGATTATAAGTGAAAATTTCCATTTTAGGGACAAAAATACGGAAGCGTAATAGTGCCACATTTTTATCTATTTTTGTTTCCAAATTTCCACAAAAAATGTGTAAATTTCGGAAGAAAAAACTGTACACAAAAACTGTACATGGCACACCTTACATGTGATTTTAGGCACCGTTCGATTTTCCCGGTTTTTTGCTATAATGTTCTTTAGACCTAAAGAAACAGCTTTTGCTTATGACATTTTTGTGTAACTCGACAGGTTGTGCCCGAAAAATAGTTCCAAAAATTAAAAATCCAAGTATATGTCAAAAATTAAAATAACGAAACATTATGAGTTTAAATAGGTTTATTTCTAATATTTTGCCATAAATTGTATACTACCACGGCCCTCTACACTCTAAAGTATTTTGTATAAGGGATGGCTGAAAAAAATCGAATAAGGTTTGACCAGAAATGATCTCAATTTTTGTTGTTTGAAATGGAAAAAAATGGAAAAAATCTGCAACTTTTTCTTGATCTTGATTTACAAAAATATCGAGGAAACCGGTGCATTCAGATTTTCGAGAATAGCAAAATCACGTCACTATATATTTTTTGAGAATCTAGTCTGATATTTCTAGTTTATCTCGAAATATGTATGTATCCCGTTTTCTATAAATGAATGAAATGAAGACAAAAGAAAACCTAATTCCACCAGATGAATTTGCAACAGAAAATCTCCATTTTTCACTGACTTCTTTGAGGCTTTTACAAATCTTTGGCTGCATTTCCAGTAAAGCACCTATGATATCTGTTTCTTAATCAAAAAAATGTAAATTACGAACCAGTTACAAAAAAACAGTGATTCCATTTGAAAAAATCAGCGTTCATTCGTTTCAATATCGTTTTTACTTTCAAAAATTTCATTGCAGTTTCTTCTCTTTTTCGATCCTTTTGCAGTTCTGGTCGACTATGTAATATTATAATAAATGCTTTTTTCCATTTAGACATATCGATAAATTCTGGGATCAATTCTAAATTATTTGAGAAAAATATGGATTTTCCATTTCAAAAAATGAAAAACAAAACTGTAGTTGCTTCCGGTTAACCGCAAGTGGAAAGGATATGTGGCCACCTCTTCAGATTGGCATCAGGAACAAAACGTCACGTACTTATCATCCGATGGCCTACTTTAAGTAAAAAGTTCCTTAAGATATTGTTTTTCTTAACTTGTTTATTTTGTTATACATTATTGTTTCAAATTGTCAGAAATCTTTTGTTAATTTCTTAGGAGTGATCATTAAATTAAATTAAATTAAATATTTCTCACTTTTTAAACAGTAAAGTGTGTAACAGTAAGTAAGTGGGTAGGTACTGTTACGATTGCGATTTATTACCCCGCCACTGGTTATTACTCTGTATTACTTTCGATTTAATTAGTACGCCACTGTTTGCCTGACCACGTGATTCATGTGTCAACGGTCGGCGCCTGGTTCCTGGCTCTTTCTCTCTGCAGCGATCGCTCGTGGCGTGTGCATCGTCTCGTTTTGCTAAACGTTAATTGGAAATAGTTGACGAACGGTGGAATTAGACCGGTTTCGTTCATATGGCTGTATGCCCAATAAACCCGATTAACGAAATAGTTCCAGTTTGAGGAACGTGGCTTAGGCCCAAGAAAATAGCTAACGAGCACATGTTCAAGATCTACGATGTGACATAAATTGTGAGTACAAGATGGCCGGTTGTTGCAATTCTAATTATTTCTTCCAGCTCTGTCTTTCTGTACCTTTCTGTACTGTCTGTACGAGAAGTACTAATTGCTTTAATTATTCATCATCGATAAATACGATCGATGTCGGAATAACTTTCTCCTTGTAATCTGGAAACGGAAATTGACCTTGGAAGCCGAAATGAGGACATTGAGGAAATACTGAGGTCAACCATTTCAAGTTCTGAAAGTTCTGAATGAGTTCACCCCTAGTTTGGTATGAGAGCGCGAGCAACTCCAAATCCCTAGTTCGAAGGAGGAATCCAATCGAAGAGGTCATCAACCTCTTTATCGAAGATAAGTGTTTTGCTAATCCTATGTTCATATAAATTTTGTGTGTCTAACTAAGATTGCTTTTAATAATTATAAATAGGAACCACCACTGTAAAACCGATGGCAGTTATCAATCACGTAGTTCTTGTTAGCATTTACTATTATTAATTTGTATAGAGCCTGTTGGACGAATTAAGGAGTTCCTGGGGAACGACAATCCAAAAACTGTACATACTCTGAATAAATTAGGTTTAGTTAATAGAACTACAGCTGTGTTTATGTAAATCCTCCAATACGCCTGTCCAAGAATAATTGTTACGAGTGGCGTTATCCAGTGTTAATTTGGAACGTAACAGTACCTAGGAATTCGAATTATTTCGAAATGCTGTAGAGATGTGGTAGTATTCAATTTATGATGAAATGTTACAAATAAATCGATTTAAACTCCTAATTTTGGTTTACTTATATTTTTGGCGTATTTAGATTTTTAACTTTTGGGGCCATTTTTCGGGCACAAGCTGTCCAGCTACACAAAAATTTCATAAGAAAAAGTTGTTTCTTTAAGTCTAAAGAACATCGTAGCAAAAAACTGGGAAAATCGAACGGTGCCTAAAATCCCATGTAAGGTGTGCCATGCCCTTTACACAAAAACTGTCAATTTACAGAAAACTTGTAAATTTACACTTGCAGCACCCACTCTAGCCCCGTCCCGTCACGTCACGTGCCGACCGTACCCATGGTCGTTGTTTGGCGGGAATTTAAAAAAAAATTGTGTAAATTGACAGTTTTTGTGTAAATTTACAGTTTTTCTGTAAATTTACAGTTTTTTCTTCAGAAATGTACACATTTTTTGTGGTAATTTGGAAATAAAAAAAGAGAAAAATGTGGCACTTCTTCGCTTCCGTACAAAAAGGCCCCTTCTGGGTTTTTCTTAGCAAAAGGGCATATTATCATTATCGAATTCGATAGCTGTTGCATTGCCGGATCGAAAACTTTAGTGCCATTTTTTCGAAAAATCTCCGTTTTAGGAGTGAAAAACATTTGTATTTAAGATTTTAGTATAAATGACCGCCGGGTGCATCAGCTATGGTTAAATAAAGTTAAATTCTACATTTACAAGTTCTGTGAAAAAGTAGAAGTTTCTACCGTCTCCGAGACTGGCAATTTTTTTATTATTGAGCGGCAATAATCTGTTAAAATGACTAAACAATAGTTTCTTCAGAAGCTTTTTCCTCGAATCTAGAACGATATATCCAAATCCCTACGTCATCTTTAACAATTCATGCGTAGCACGAGTCCTACTCTCGAACTCAATTATGACTAGTTTCTCTCCCACCCCATTGCAGTGAGCCGCTCGTTTTGAACATATATTTTTTTCCAAATACCCCGTAAACGTGATCTTTATTCAAGAAACATCAGACAGGGCCGTAAACCCCAGGAAATATAACACAGCCGTGCGCGTGATATAAGGCCAAATAATCTCCGCGTTTAAATTTATAATGTCACCGGCGTCGTTTCAGATCGTCTCGTATTATTGCGTGCCATAAAGCGACCATATTAACACGTTATTCGAAGAAAAGACAATATCAACCCCGCAAACCCAATTAAAGCGTCGCAATCTTGACACCATTGCCAATATTTAAGAAGTTAGACGTCTTCATTGAAATGTAGACAATTTAACCGCAATATATATCGGATCGATATAAAAGCGTATTTGATGAATGCACACTTGAGGGTGGATCACCTTTAAACGTTATCAAAGGCGCATCAGTTTCTTTGAAAAATGACTCAACCGGAAGGGATTGATTAAGCACTCGGGATTCACCTGATAAAATCGCTAATTTAAAATGTTTGCAATATCGATTGTTGGTGTAATTCGCGGCGACGCGGGTAAAAAATTGTTGGGGAAGTTTTGCAGGCAAGTTTAAGTAGGACGCGTTTTATAATAACTCCTACGTTATTAATGGATTAAATGTTCCTGGTTTCTAAGACGGATGCGTGTGGGTTTTCATTAGTTTTGTCAATAGACAATTTTTATTAATGAGGCAAAGTCGTTAATATGCATGTGTGGGGAGTTTGCCGATAATTTTTTTGTTGAAGAAGTTTGATGGAATTGCTGCTCCACGTGAACAACAAATAGTTTGTGTAATGAATGTTACAATAAATCGTATTGTTCGGAAATAAATTTAATTTACGTATTCTTAGTTAGTAGGTAATTATGATGGAATGTAAATTACTATTCAAAACTCGGTTGCAAAAGACCTTATAGCAACGCTTTACAGTTTAACAAGCCTGGTTTTCTATTGTTGCAGTTAGCTTTGGAAAAAATGGACATTTTTGATTTAGCTGGCGGTCAATATTTTATAACTCGCATGTGTTTAGTAGTTCTGAACGTGAAACGAAGTGCAATGTGAATTTGTTGCTAGATAAGGGCTTTTAAGACTTATAACGGACGGAATCTGCAAAAACATTTCTTTAATTGTCTCGTCGGACAATATTTTCGACTCGACTGTAGACTAACTTACTAAGCTTCTTACGTAAATAACTGATACCAGTATGACTTCATTGACTGTTCGTACTTACATGATAAATTTTTTACTTTCTGCAAATTTCGATTTTTCTTCATTCCTGTTAAGCTAACACCTACTACACTACCTACTACAGTTTCATCAGTGTTACCAACGGCTGAAACACGCAATAATTTCACTATGGCCAATTTAGCAATTATGAAGTAGCCAGTCTTTCATTTGGTTCAGATATACAGGGTGGTGAATTTTTCGTTGCCCACCATTGGAAACTCGGAAACCGTAAAAGATGGAGAGTACCTTAAATTAGAAAGAAGTTGCGCTTTTTCAAGGTGATTTAAATTCTGTAAAGAATTCTCCTTTATCTTGATTCGTTCATGAAATATCAGGAAAAAATTGAAAGTCGCAATTTTAAAGAAAAATTCTTATTTTCCAACGACTGGTATTAATTACGTAAATGAAACTTGGAACTTTCATATTTTTGACAGCTGTCAATTCAATAGCCTTGACAGAAATTTTCTGGGCCTTTTCAAAGATTTAACCAACATAGACCTTTTTGACAGATCGTCACCGACTTTTTCTTTCTTTTTTGACATGCGAAAACAAATGAATTTAACGGAAATTAAATGCGTCTTGGCATCGTGTGACTCAAGCTTTGAAATATTTTTTCAAAAAAGTCCACATTTAATTACATTTTTGAATAGTAATTTTTTTGTGAAACCAATAGTGTTAAAATCCAATATGACGGCCATAAGAAAAAGAAAATTTGGCGAACGTTTCTCAAAATCTGGAAGGCCTAGAAAAAACTTCTGTCAATGTCATTGAATTGACAGCTGCAAAAATATAAAAGTTACAAGTTTCATTTGAATACCACCAATCCTTAAAAATATATAAATTTTTCTTTAAAACTTCAATTTTCAGTTTTTTCGGGATAACTTATAGACGGATTAAGATATCGTTGAATTCTTAATCGTCTTGAAAAAAAGCAACTTTTCTCTAATTAAACCTTGTTCCGTTCCGGACTCATATACGTCAAGTGACCGGTCCTCCGCCACCCTTGTGACCCTACTGGGTACCATATGTTTAAGCTTCTTCTATGTAAAACACATTCTCGGATTGACTCTCAACCGAGACACATGTATTGTAACGCCAGATAAAATAAAGTTACATTTTTAATACATATGTGGGATTTCATTTATCACACCACATCAAACATTGGTCCTTCGAGCCGGATAAGTTCGGATATCGCGCAGGATACGTCCGGATAGCGCGAAAATAAGGTAGTTATAGTGTTCTACATCCCTCGACGGCGGTATCGGGCAGCAGTGAGCATCACCATAGCTCACCACCGACTCCAGCACATCAGCCAGGGAACGAACAGACTACACGCATAAAGCCAGAATAGGGCACCACGGAAGATTGGAAAATCATCGCCGACTCAGCCAAAGGTCGTCAAGACGTCACATTGGTAAGTGGGCTTTCAATCCTTTTCACATATCATTAAATTTTCCTGCAATTGGGAAAAGTTGCGATTGGTGAGAGCGCCTGCAGCGATTCGTAGGCACATAAGAGCTCGCCATCACACGTTAATTTACATTTCTTCGGACAGCATCAATAATTAAACTTATACAATGCCGACTCCTGAAGAAAATCTCAAACTCCTAATAGCCAAGCGTGGGCGAGTGAAAGCAAAGGTAACTCGGCTCGCGACGTGGTTTAGGGCCAATAAAAATATTGCGAGTGTTACAATTTTACAATCGCGATTATCAGATTTCTCTCCTGTCCGAGGAGAGTTCGACAATATTCAATTGGAAATTGAACTATTTGATACAAATACGGAATCATCTGAAGATGAAACTCACGAAGACACTCGGGTGCAATTTGAGGACTCATACTTCAGTCTTCAATCGGAAATTGCAGAATGCATTGAGGAGAAAATCCGTGCGAATTCGCGAAATCACGCAGAATATCCGCTAGCATCTCCTGCATCTTCTGACGGACAACCTCAAACATCAGCCACTCCAGTCATAAATATCCACAATCCACAGCCCATTTCAGTTCAATTAGCCCCGATTGACATAAAGCCTTTCAGCGGTCTATATACTGAATGGTTGGCCTTTTACAATACTTTTAATACGCTAGTGCACAATGAGGCTAGGTACAACAACATCCAAAAATTCCATCACTTGCGAAATGCCCTACGTGGTGAAGCTGCAAACACCATAAGCGCTTTAACCATTTCCGATATGAATTACGTTGCAGCATGGGCCTTGTTAAAGGAAAGGTTTGAAAACAAACGGCTGATAGTCCAGCATCATGTAAATAACCTTTTCAATCTACCTCAGGCAGTCAAGGACTCATCCAACTCCTTACGGCAATTATTAGATAACGTCAATATAAATTTAGAAGCGCTAAAATCACTTGATGTAAATGTTCGATCATCGGATGCACTGCTTATTCATATTGTCACGTCAAAGTTGGACTTTATGAGTCGTAAGGGTTGGGAGGAGTCCCAGACAACGACGGAGTTACCTACGCTCGAGCAATTAACAAAACACCTGACCCAAAGGTGTCATTTACTGGAGGCATTAGAAATTAACAAGGTAAACGCTGGACGATCACCGAGCGTAAACACGAACAACAGTGGTCATAATAAAAATCAAGGGTACAAATCGGGCCCTAATAAGCCACAATCAAATTTTATCGGTGTCAGCAAATCACCCAGCTGCAATTTCTGCAATAAGCCACATTTAATATTTCAATGTGCTGAATTTCTAAATTTAGCGGTTGCTGAACGCGAAGCTCAGGTACATCGATTAAAATTATGTACCAATTGCTTAAAACCGGCACATTCGCCTACGGAATGCCGGGCCAAAGGGTGTAAATTATGTCCACAAAAACATAACACATTACTACACAAAGGTAATGTTCCTCAGCAGGTTCCAGAAATCAGTCCCGGTCCCAATAACGCGGTGAACTGCCCTCAGCTGCGCCCTGTCGCGTCAGACGCGTTGTTGGCCACGGCGATAATACTCGTTAAAGACGGCAAAGGTCAATTTCAACCATGTAGAGCTTTTCTTGATGCAGGTGCTCAGTCTTCCTTCATTTCAGAAGCTACGTGCAGCATGTTAGGACTCAAACTTAGGTCCGTTAATATGCCCGTAACGGGTCTCCATCAATCGATGACTAAAATAAAGCATGCTACTGAGATCACATTAAAGTCGCAGTTTAATTCGTTTTCGTCAAAGCTAGATTGCTTGCTTTTGTCCGCCATTACAGATAACGTCCCGTCTTTTACGTTTTCAAAATCATATCTTTCAATCCCAGCTAATCATCAGTTAGCGGATCCTGATTTTAATATATCCCGACCAATAGACATCCTTATTGGTGCAGGTTTATTCTGGAAGCTATTGTGTGTCGGACAAGTCAGTATGGTCATTGGTCAAGGACAAAGACGGTCCGATCTTACAAAAGACTTTATTGGGGTGGGTAGCTTGCGGTTCAACTCATATTCCAAGTGCGCATTTCAATCAAGTTAATGTAATCAGTCACAACATGCCTGTGAAAAATGCGGTACTAGAAAAACAAGTTGAAAAATTTTGGCTGCTTGACACGGATAAGGTAGATCATCCAATATATACACCTAAGGAAGAAGTGTGCGAGAATCATTTTAGGTCCACAGTTGCGCAAACTGAGAAAGGGCGATTTCAAGTCAGGCTACCATTTAAACCGGAAATCACCCATTTAGGAAACTCCTCGAATTCAGCGTTAAAAAGATTTTTTTCACTAGAGCGTAAACTCGAAAAAGATCCTAATTTGAAACAACAATATGTTAAAATGCGCGATTACATTAATCTCAATCACATGCATTCGGTAGGTCGAGCCGATAGTTGCGATCTCGATTCAACTTCCCAGTTTTTCCTGCCGCATCACGCTGTGTTCAAGAATGAAGGTGATGAAACTAAAATTCGTATTGTTTTTGATGGGTCAGCGCAGTCTGCTTCGGTAAGTCTTAATCAGGCTTTACTAATAGGACCGAAACTTCAAAACGATATTATTCCGATCCTGATTCGATTTAGATCCCTCAATTATGTATTCTCAGCAGATGTGTGCAAAATGTACCGCCAGATTTTAGTGCATCCAGATGACCAGTGTTTTCAGAAAATATTCTGGCGAGAAAATCCCTCCGACCCGCTTTTAGTTTATAACCTCTGCACGGTTACCTACGGCACTGCTTCGGCACCGTATTTGGCAATTCGTTGCCTCCGCGAATTAGCGGGCCAAATGCAGAACCTATATCCAAATGCATGCGAATCAATCTTAGATGACGTTTACGTGGATGATGTATTAAGTGGGGCCAATACGTTGGAAGACGCGATATGTCTACGAGATCAAATTATAAAAATCCTGGCGGGAGGCTGCTTTGACTTAGCCAACTGGGCGTCAAACGAACCACGGTTGCTTTCAGCTCAACAGGAAAGTCGAAGTTCTCCAATAATTCAGCTAGACAATAAGAATTCAGAGCAAAAAACTTTAGGTTTGTTATGGAACACCCAAAGAGATGTTTTCAAGTTCAAGATACAAGTACCTAAAGTCTCCAAAAAGGTCACGAAGAGAACGATTCTCTCGACAACCGCGCAAATTTACGACCCTCTTGGGTTATTGGGGCCAGTAATCTTGAAGGCAAAGTTGGTAATTCAATATCTCTGGTCCATAAATATTTCCTGGGATCAAAGTGTCCCTATGATCACTCAAACAGCCTGGATCGAATTACTCGACGAGCTAACTGCCCTCAACAGTTTAGAAATTCCTCGAAACATCTGTGTTAGCCCATATCAAGCTATTGAGCTCCATTGTTTTTCCGACGCCAGTCTGAAGGCCTTTGGCACGGCGGTTTACGTCAGAGTTACCAATGATTATGGACACTCAGATAGCTCGAAACAATAGGAGAACTTGTCGGCACAGATTTTAATTCGAAAACTTGCAAGAGATGGCGCCTCTTTCCTAAATTTCCGAATAATTAGCAAAGTACAAAACCAATATTTACAGGAAGAAACTGCTGCGGCTCTAACTTGTTTTTCCTATCAACCGCCAGATGGGCGATAGTTTATACCTCTGTTGCCAAATCATGCAGGATACATTTGGCAAGTCTTGCAGGATTGAATTATAATTTAAAATGAAATAATTTTTCTTATTTCATCCCATGCGGCCTCCCGCGATACATTCTTTTCTGTAGTACCTCGGAATGAAAAGACTGAGACGAATGCAATGATAAATGTAGCAATAATATTTTGAGTGACCTGAGGTCGCCGGACGAAAATTGCACCACGTAAAAAGAAGACCTCGCCTTCGTGTCTCAGCCTGAAGTCTTCTTCTTACTTGGGGGTGCTTTTCGTCCTGAAAGCGGTTTCTACCTAGGATCTAAGTGCCGATGGCGACGCCCGCTCCGTGCAACAGACGGACACCATCTGCTGGAAGTTCCCCGTTTTCCACCAGCACCAGGTGTTTTTCCTCCGGGTTATTGCTTAATACTTAAAATCTATGAGTCTTAACCTGATCCACAGCAACATTCTGAGTATCCTGAGATCGTCTTATTACCAGAAACTCTTTTACCTCTGCGAACGGCTTACACCTACGATTTATGTGCCGCAGCTCACTCCGTACAACAAGTGTAGACCATCTGCTTGAAGCTACAGCTTTTTGATACAACACCAGGTGCTTTTCCTCTTGACCATTGCTGATGTACCTTGGATCTAGGTGGCATAGCCTGATCCACGCTTTAATCAAAAGTCCTCCATGATTCTGGAAGGTCTTCCACTTGCACCAGGTTCCTTTTTCTCTGAGAATTGCTTATATCATAGATCTAGGTGGCGTAACCCGACCTGATCCATGTCTTAGTCTAACCACGATAATTCAAGCAAGACTTCATCGTAAGTATAAGGTGCGTGCTTTTACTTTCGAGAATGGCTTATACGTTGAATCCATGTGGCATAAGGTCCCCTGTGCAACAGATGGAGGCCTTTACTCTAGAATCCATGACCATTCTTAAAGGTTTTCTATCTGCACCAGGTGCTTTTCCTCCTGGGAATGGCTTATACATGCAAGAGGTGTAAGGTACGCTTTGCAACAGATAAGGGCCCTTAGTCATGAATCCATGACAGTTTTAAAAGGTTTTCTTGCACCAGGTGCTTTTGCTCCTGGTAATGACCTACACATTAGATTCAAGTGGCGCAACACTGTGCAACAGATGGAGGCCTTTGGTGTGCAATTCATAAAAGGTTTTATTCTTGTACCAGGTGCTTTTCCTCCTGGGAATGGTTTATATATTAGATACAAGAGGCGTAAGTAACACTATGCAACAGATGGAGGCCCTTAGTCTTGAATCCATGACAGTTGTAAAAGTTTCTTTTGTACCAGGTGCTTTTCCTCCTGGTAATGACCTACAGATTAGATTCAAGTGGCGCAAGGTACACTGTGTGTGTGGAGGCCTTTAGGTGCAATTCATAACAATTTCCAAAGGTTTCCTCCTGGGAATGCCTTATACGTTGGATCCAAGTGGCGCCCTGTGTGCAACAGATGGAGCCCCTTAGTCTATGACAATTCTAAAAGGTTTTATTCTTGTACCAGGTGCTTTTCATATTGGGAATGACTCCAGAATTACCTACACATTGCATTTGATGAAAGTGGCGCATGATTCACTGTGGAGGCTGATGGAGGCTGTTAGTGTAGAATTCATAACAAATTCTTAAAGGTTTCCTTCTTGCCCCAGGTGCTTTTCCTCCTGGGAATGGCTTATACACTGGATACAGGTGGTGTAAGGTCCACGGGGCAGATCTGGAGGCCTTTACTCTCGAATTAATACCAATTGAAAAAGGTTTTATTCTCGTACCGGGTGCTTTTCCTCCTGGGAGTGGCTTATACGCTGGAGTGTGAGGCAGATAGAGGCTGTTACTAAATCCATAACAATTCTAAAAGGTATTCTTTCTGGAAAATCTCATATAGACCAGGAGACCCACGCGAAAATACAAACTACATAGAATGATCACAGGAGACAATTAATGCAAGTGATGTAGTGGATAACCGAAATACATATTTTAGAAGTAATAAAAAAATGATGAAACCTTTTACTAGTATTAAGTATGTAGAGATCGATGGGAAAAGAACGTTCTGAGAAAAATTTTGTGATTTTGTAAGAGCATATAACAGAACGGGTAGATGGGAAATAAAATTGAAGATTACAGTTTTTACTTTTATCAGTAGTTATTGTTTTGAACGATTCAGAATTTCAGAAATCAAGTTTTTGAATAAAACTTTTGTTAATAAAGACCTTTTTTCCGAGGTCCGATTACTTCAATGCACGGCCGCAATTGATTTGCCAAGTATGCTCAAAATCAATTTACATCTTGACACTTAGTCACTACAAACAAAGAATTTTGATGAAAGTTTTTATTCCATAATACATATTATAATACAACATTCAGTTGTCTTTGAAATTTGAACTACATAGATAAGATTTCGGGAAATTTCCCGGCTTGATGCACCTGCAGTCCTGTTGATCTAAATATTTTCTTCCATATCCGCATGGCCCTTTGTTTCACTCTGATGCTCGATTAATACAATTAGTTCTGTGCTTGCTGCTGAAATCCAAATGTTTGACGACTTCGTTTTTAGCGGATGAAATCACTGCAATCGGATTGGAGTTTTTTCCATGCGGTTTGGTGGAAAACACGAGGAACCAACCTAAAACATCCAGCAGGAGGAATGCTTTCGGGCTTCGGGTTTTGGGCGATTTTAAATCGATCTTGTTGACGGTTGAGGTTTGACGTTCCCACTGCCCAGACGCACTTTTCTTTTGGGCATCTATGCTTTTTTGTATAATCCAGTTTGTGCAATTATCTTCCTACTCACCAGGGAAACGCTCTTATCGATAGTTTTTTGTAAAATCTACGCAACGAATCCAGAGCCGTTTTCTGGCGGTGGCTATGTTTTCAAATACAAACTTGCATTGGAAGCATAGGATAAACTCTTGTTTTGAATTAATATACTGTCACTTTGTTGTCAGTTTCAAATTCATCTCGGAAATGTATTCAAAACTGACATTATTTTGACACTGTTTTAATACAAAATACGCGTTCGCCGTATGTTTTCAAATGCAAGTTTGTTTTCAAAAACACAGCGACCGCCAGAAAACGGTTCAGAAGTACAGAAAAAGCGCCGACGGACTTTCCGACTAACCTGACATTTACGCCTGACGTTTCATCAGCTGGTCAGCTGCAAGTTACAACGCGGTGCTTTCCGGCCCTTTTGTCCAATATCTCGAAAGTTTCCGGGCGTCAAAGTTTGCGGAAAATTTCCGAATTTTTCTTGATCGTGGATGTGGGAAAACGGGATTAAAAAAAAAAATGTCTTAAATTGATAAACACAGCCACTTGACACTTTCTATTTAGACAGTTAACACTGACTTTTGACCGTCCATCTATCGACGAGTAGTTTAAGTAGGTTGGAAAATTTCGAAAAATAATATTAAAACTGCGCCATCTGTCCGCTGAAAAATGAAAGGGCCTGACGGCGTTCGATGCTGCTGCCGCCTGCATGCTGACGGCGTTTTCAGCAGACAAATCTTAGTAGGGTTATGAGCTATCTGAGTGTGCATGATCATTGGAGTTACTAAGGCAGACGGGACCGCTTCGGCAAATTTAATGTGTTCCAAAAGTCGGGTCGCACCCCTGAAAACGGTATCGCTGCCCCGGCTAGAACTTTGTGGGGCGGTACTTGCAAGTGAATTAGGCAACATGGTCTCAAACACGTTGAAACTGAATATAGCGCAAATCTATTATTGGACTGATTCACAAATTGTACTGTCTTGGATAGCATCCCCCCCGCATACTTTAAACACATTTGTTTCTAATCGCGTGTCTCAAATTCAGACACTAACTCAAAAGAATCAATGGCGTCACGTACCATCCGCGGTTAATCCTGCTGATATAATTTCCCTAGTCAATTAAAAGATTCCAGTCTGTGGTGGTCCGGTCCGATGTGGTTAAAAGAAGGTACAAACTCTTGGCCTAATCAGACATGCGTCACTATATCAGAAGATTTACCCGAAATGCGCAAAACAATTAATTTAGTGGCTACCTCTACTCCGGAATGGGACTTACTTACGAAGTTTTCAAAATTTACAAAACTGCAACGTGTTGTAGGTTGGTGTAAAAGGTTCATCGACCGGTGCATCCCTTCCCGCAATAAAATTAGTGGGCCATTGTCTGATGAAGAGCTGGAAGCATCAATGGTCACAATTTTACGACATCTACAGGCTGGCGAATTTGAAGACGAGATAAATGCTCTCAAAGCAAACAATGAGCTCAAGCGGATCAGTAAATTATTGTGTTTACACCCGTCTTTAGATGCAAACCAACTTTTACGGGTAGGCTGTCGGTTAGAGAACGGTTTCAATTTCCCGGAAAGTAAAAGGCACCCTTATATTTTACCGAAGGGTCATCATGTAACCCGTCTTATAATAGAAGATGCACATGCTCGAAACTTGCATTCTGCAGCACAAGCCACGCTCGCTGCAATTCGCGAGAGATTTTGGATAGTTTCCGGCAGAAGTGCTATCAGGCAAGTTTTGCGGAAGTGCTTCCGTTGCTTCCGCGTGAAGCCCAAAGGTACCGATCAATTGATGGGAAATCTGCCATCTTACAGAATTGAACCCAGCAGAGTTTTCTCCCACACGGGTATGGACTATGCTGGTCCAATAGATTTAAATCAAAATCGCGGAAGGGGTAGGCCAAAAGTGATGAAATCATACATAGCCCTTTTCATTTGTATGGCTACGAAAGCCATTCATTTGGAATTAGTTTTAGATTGTACCTCCGAAAGTTTCATTAGTGCACTGAAACGCTTTATGTCAAGGCGGGGAAAACCATCCCATATTTATTCCGACAATTCAACAACATTTGTTGGCGCTGACAGAGAGCTGCAAGCGCTTAAAAATTTGTTTGAAAAGGATCAATTTCTAAGTGGGGTCATTGACAACTTGTTGAGCGAGGGGGTCACCTTTCATTTCATACCACCCAGTGCTCCACATATGGGCGGCTTATGGGAGTCAGCGGTAAAATCAACTAAATATCACCTCAAACGTGTGATGGGTAATGCTCTGTTGACCTACGAGGAGATGTACACGCTCCTCACGCAAATTGAGGCTTGTCTCAATTCACGTCCTCTAACACCGTTATCCGGCGATCCTGCCGACTTGTCACCACTAACCCCAGGTCACTTCCTTATCGGAAGCCCACTAACCTCTGTTTCAGAACCAGATTTGACTACCTTAGGTATGAACCGATTGTCGCGATGGCAACGAATTACGCAAATTAAGCAGCATTTCTGGAAGCGATGGTCCTCCGAGTATCTAGGTCAGCTGCAACAACGTGGTAAATGGCAAATCGCTCAGCCTGGGGCGTTCCTTCCGAACACCCTTGTGGTTATCCGAGAGGACAACACACCCCCCCCCCCCCCGCTGGTGTGGCGCATGGGTCGCATCATCGAAACCCATCCAGGAAAGGATGGTCAGGTTCGAGTGGTGACTGTAAAGACTGCCAACAGCACCGTTAAACGCCCCGTGACCAAGGTGTGCGTCCTACCCTTAGACTAACCGTGTTAATGGTGCGCGGGTGCTTTTTTTGTTCGTCTACCATGAACATTTTCGAAACCATTTCATAGTATTATTATTGTTCAATGTACATCATATTATTGTAATGAGTTTTAATACTTTTCTTTATGTTTTTAATTTGTTTTGAAACATGATGATTTCAACGTCGGCGGCATGTTCCGTTCCGGACTCATATACGTCAAGTGACCGGTCCTCCGCCACCCTTGTGACCCTACTGGGTACCATATGTTTAAGCTTCTTCTATGTAAAACACATTCTCGGATTGACTCTCAACCGAGACACATGTATTGTAACGCCAGATAAAATAAAGTTACATTTTTAATACATATGTGGGATTTCATTTATCACACCACATCAAACAAACCTACTCGTGATCTTTTATGGTTTTCGAGTTGCCAATGGTGGGCAACGAAAAATTCACCACTCTGTACTCATTAAATATTTATAGTTTGCAAAATTTTTAGTTGACAATTATATTTTTGAAAATGCGGGTTCCAAGATGCAAGCTTGAAGGTCTTCAGTGCCGCTAACTTAAATGAAAACTATTTTAGAAATATATTTAATGCCGCTTTCGAACTCCGCTGCGGTATAAATCACAGGCGATGATTGGCCCACTATTCCCAAGTTACAGCGGCAAACCGAAAGCGGTAACGGTTTTTAAGTAACGGGTGTCCCAAAAAAAACCGAACGATTTATTTTTGCTTATAACTTTATTATTATTTTACCTATTCTCCCAAATTTTGCACAGGACGTAGCCAAAACATTAGGCTTTTAGAATTAGCAATCATTTTCCAGATGGCGCCACTAATAAATTTTTTTTGGCGGTTTTTTACAGTCATTTTTTGATTGGCTGGAGTACCGATCAAAATGAAATTTGTGTAGGATGAAGGCTAATGCTTTCCTCTTCCAAAAGAACTTTATAAAATCTTATTCTGGGCCTTCTTTATTTTTTTACAATTTTTTGCGGTACTGTTAAACACGGATTTCTTAGTCTATTTTTTATGTTGCTACCAATCTTGCTAAAAAGTTATTTTTAATACTTCGTAACTACAGCAATTGAGTTAAATACCTGTAAAGCAACGTTATTTTGTGAAAAATTTATAGTATCACTAAAGATCCGGAAAATTTAGCCAAGATCGATAGAGAAATAAATAATAAATTTTTAGAGCATCACAAAAAAAATTGTAAATTAATCAAGCACATTCAGAATAAAATTTTGTAAAGTTGCTTTGAAAGAGAAAAGCATCCGCTTTAACCTTACACTATTTTTATTTTGAATGGTTCGCAGATGTTTCAACTCCAGCCAATCAAAAAAAGGCCTGTTAATAAATACCAACAAAAAATTTGTTGGTGGCGCCATCTGAAAAATGACGGTTAACTCTAAAAGCCTCATCTTTTGACTGCGTTAGGGTACAAAATTGGGCAAAATCGGTTCAATAATAACAAAGCTGTAGCCAAAAATAAATCGTTCAGTTTTTTCTGGGACAGCCTTTATAACTAATAGCTTTTTCGTCTGAGAGTATGTCTTGTCTATCTCAAGCAAAAAAAGAATGAAAATATTCTAAAAAGTACTAGGAATTAGAGTATTTGCATCCTTTTCTTGTTCATGGCGACGTAGTCTAAAAAATGAAATAGAGCTCGCTGAAATGACATACCAAAAATGTTCACTGCCTCCCAGTCTATATTCCAAAAGTTTTTCTTGAATTTCTTACTCGCGCGTTTTATTTCAAAAATTGCGAGACAAATTGTTACTCCAATACGCTTTTCTATAATTTTTTTTTGCTCAAGCAGACGCTAAAATAGTGGTAATGAAAAAAGGACTCTCTTTTTGAATCCTGAAAATTTTAGTTTCATGACCAAATACAAGGAACTCAGAGTTATTTATTCTTCAAAGACAAGACAAGACAGTCTTTTCCCGTTTTTCAACATTTTGACACACTTTGTGAAGGTTTTCATTAGGATTTCGATTTTACGAAATTGCAATCATTTTTTTCGAGTTTTCTTTAAAACTTTGGTCTTCTTCAAATCATTTAACCAAATGTTTTTTTACAAGTATTTATAAGGATTCTGGACTCGATTATGGATTTTATTAACCTACCTGTGCTCCAATGTGTTAAAACCTTTATCCCAAAGCTAAAGTTTACGCGTGAGCGAACCGAGCGAGCGAGGGATCAACGAACTCTACTCCTGAAGTGCAAAACTTTATTTACGACGTATACAAAAACATACAGAGTGTTCCAATGAAAAGTATCCACCCTAAATATTTCGTAAACCAAATAAAATATGAAACTTCGTTCTGACAGGTCGCTTTTTATTTGGAGGGGGACACTTAAATTCATGCTTGACGAAATTTCAAAACTCACTCCCTAACCCCCACCTACCCCCACTTCAAAATTTGAAATGGCAACCCCCCAGTTGTGATACATCATTTGAAAGCTAATTTCATTGCCAATCTAACGTTGCAACAATTTTTGATATTTATTTAACTCCAGCGCCCTCTATGGTCAAATTTTAAATTACATTAGGGCCCTTTGTGACACATCATTTGAAAGGGTTTGAAATTCTCTGTAAACTGATGCAAGAATTTTTGAAATCCACCCACTCGTTCAAAAGTTACATTGAAAGACATGAGCTGGTTCTGGGCCTAGGAATCCTGCAAATTAGGCTATAACTATTGAACGAATGGATAGATTAAAAAAATTCTTGCATTAGTTTACAGATAATGTCAAGCCCTTTTAAATGATGTATCACAAAGGGCTCTAATGTAATTCAAAATTAGACCATAGAGGGCGCTAGAGTTGAACAAATATAAAAAATTGTTGCAGCGTTAGATTGGCAATGAAATTAGCTTTCAAATGATGTACCACAAGTGGGGGGTTGCCATTTAAAATTTTGAAGTGCGGGTAGGTGGGGGTTAAGGAGTGAGTTTTGAAATTTCGCCAAGCATGGATTTAAGTGTCCCCCTCCAAATAAAAATCGATCTGTCCGAGCGAATTTTCATATTTTATTTGGTTTACGAAATAATAATAATAATAATAATAATCTTTATTCATCCGTAGACCGTAATTAGTACAGTATTTGGGGTGGATACTTTTCATTGGAACACCCTGTATAATTAGATTTTACACATTAATTTAATTAATCGAATGTTTATTGCAAATAATTTCTAAAATGACAGCCTGTGTAGTAGATATTGTGTCACTTTACTCCCTAGGGAAAGTTTGAATTCATTATATCCATCAGAACTAAAATCTTTAAATTCCTCAGCTAATTAATGTCCTCGCTTGCTCCGTTCGCTCGTGCATAAACTTTAGCTTCGGGATTAAAACAGTACTTTAAGTATTCCAATTTTACTTAAAATAATCATTGATTTTCTTGTTTGCTAAACAATTTTGAATACTTTTTTGGCTCCACCTGTCTTTAATTTGTGAAATTTAGTATACATCCTAACAACTAGAATACGTTTATCCAGAACCTCTTTATTCTATCCTTTCCTCCCACTTTTTCAAATCTTTCTATATTTTTTTTCGTTTTTTCTATCTATCCAAGAACTTTATAAATCTAATAACCTGATCGGTCTCATTTAGGACATTTTTTCTTTTTATTTTCCCTATCCGCCTCGACCAAAATATTGACATAGGCGAACCACTACTTCGAGTGCGGTTTAATTGAGAACGTCGAAGGACCTTAAATAGCTCGTGTGAGCGTTCATTTTAAGAAAATTTTTTTCATCTGTCGTGCGTTGTAACTTAAAACCCACCCACGAATCCATTTACAAAAACGAAACAACGGCGAAAGGATTATTTCAACCCTCCGGTCATTTTTCGATTAATTAAAAAATATATTTTAAACTCTCTATTGATCCAATACAATGAACATTTAACACACGAAATTTACTTACAATATTTATAATGGACCAACGGAAATACAATGGACTGTGTACATACTTAGATGTTTTATTAATTATTGCACAATCGATATTTGAACAACTGAACATAAAGAATCGAACTAAACCGCAGTCTTTTTTGGTGGACGACAGGAACACCAGAGAATTCGTAGGTCCGTTTGAATCGAAAAAAAATATTCTAGGCCCTTCGGTTTTACGGAATTGTCCAGTAGTGCCAGTCGTCGCGATTTGGACCCTAACCCCATCTAAGGGGTTGCCCTTTGATCCTGCTTCTCTGGTCCTTGCTGAGTTGTGCCTCGCTCCCGCTCCTGATTAGCGCCCTATTCTTCCCGATGTTGCTGATGGGACTCCACAGGGATAAATGCATCAGCGTCTTCTTCTTGGGAGGCATAAACGCCACTTCGTAGTCTTCGTCTGAAAGGAAATTGCGCCTTTGAAGTGAAAAACTTGTTTGCAAAACGGCTTTATCGACACAATGAATTATTTAAAACGAAATATGAAGAGAGGCATTTGCGGAGATCTCGGGAATTAACGTTCCACACGTTTCCGCCGCTTTATTGTTATTTTACCGCCGGTTTATAATAATTTTAATTTAAATAATAATTTGCGTCTGTTTAATGATAATTTAGGGGACAGCTGCATTACGGCTTTTAACTGCTAATGGTGAAAAATTTTCGATCTGATGGTAGCCCGGGTAGCCGAACATCCGGAAAGCGGTTTTCAGGATGTAGACGGGCCTCGGGCGCGTCCTCTTTTACATTCAACTGAGTTTTCGCTAAGTGGACGATAATTAATTAATTAAATGACAGGGAGGGTTTTTAAATTAATTTTTAATAGTGTAACTAGTTGTTTACACGTGGTTCTGTAGGTCTCCAAAACAGCTTCCTTTGATATGTGGCTTGATGGGATTTCGACGTTTTCGTTTAAAATTCAAGATTTCTAGTCAAAATGTCCAAATTTCTGGAATTTTCAAAAGGACGTGGCCTCAAAACCATAAGGAAGTGAAAAAATGCAACGAAATATTTTCTTGCTGGAAAAATTTGTCTCTGAAGTTAAAATGTGATTTTTTTGTTTTTTCCTTTGGCACTCGAATAGTATTTGTACTATAAAAAATTGAAATCATAGGGAAGATAAAATTTCATCAATTTGCAAGTATTTCTTCTACAACAAAGCACAACATTTTTAGAATAAAGTAATGGTGTTAAAATTTTACGAAACTTTCAAGCTTTGCACTTCAGATATCACTTGAATACTATAGCACTTTAATCGTTTTTTTTTCGAAGTACTCCCAAAAATCAATTTTTGAAACTTCTTAAGAGAGCATGTTAATATAAAATTCATTTTCTATGAGTAATACCTGATGCATATTTTGATGTTTTTCTTCAGAAAACGTGAAACTTCTTACGTAACTCGTGAATGAATTTGCCTAGGAAGTTCATTTCAAAAGCTTTCTGCGGCAAAGTCAAAGCAAATTATTACGAAACGCAGCGGCTTATGAAATATTTACACAGTTTTGCTTCAATATGGCATAAATGAAAAACCTATTTTTCTTAATTGAAGTCAATTTCATTTTTGAAAATTTT
The DNA here is from genome assembly GCA_963924575.1 of Pycnomerus fuliginosus. Lineage (NCBI taxonomy): Eukaryota > Metazoa > Arthropoda > Insecta > Coleoptera > Zopheridae > Pycnomerus > Pycnomerus fuliginosus. Next base: position 7,209,839 of record OZ004624.1, on the reverse strand, counting down.
GAATACCTGAAATAACTCAAAACGGACTTTGTTTCGAAGTCAATTGTGATAAATAAGGTGGCCTGCACTTGGCAAGCAATTTGGTAGATTTCTAAGTAAACTTTTTTTAGTTCAAAATTTCTGGATTAATGTCAGCAGTTTCATGTTTATAAGCTTAAAATCGATTTTTTTTAAGGACCAAATATATGTTTTTTTCAATTAGTCAATTTCTATTTTTTGAAAAATTAAAAAAATCGAAATTCCTTTGCAAGTTTTCAGTTTCATTTTGATGAAAATTTGTTGGAGTGCAGTCAAAATTTCAAACTTTTCACAGAGTTAATTAAATTTTATTTACGGAAGTTTAATTTTTAATTAGAAAACTTCAAGGAGCTCATTTTTGACGAGAAAGGGAGGCGGATAACAATTACGTAATGAACCGACGACGGAACGCTTGTTTACCGCGTTTTACTACGAAAATTTTGACTTATTTTCTTACCCACAAATTTTCATCACTTTTTTGTTGTTTTGTTACCTTCTGGTGTTATATTCAATAATTTTTATCAATTTCAATTTTCTAGAAATATTCCGGAGAGCAACCTTAAACAGCCGAAAATATCCAGTTTTCTGCTGTAATGTACCCAAACATACCGTAACGTATGCTGTACACCGTAACACCTTGATATATGCTATATATGCAAAATGAATTTAAGTTTTTATGAAATAACAAATAAAAACATCATTGGCCTCAAGGACCAAATATGTTTTTTTCAATTAGTCAATTTCTATTTTTTGAAAAATTAGAAAAATCGGAATTCCTCGGCAAGTTTTCATTTCCATTTTGGTGAAAATTTGTTGGAGTGCAGTCAAAATTTCAAACTTTTCACAGAATTATGCCTTTATATGGCACATGAACTCGATATTTTATTCCAAAATTAATCTTTATTCCAATTTTTTCTGAAATTTTGAAAATTTGGCGTATATGTAACTCGTGAACCAATTTAAAAAGTGCGTTTTTGGATCGAAGTCAAAACGAAACGAAATAATTGTCAATATTGAGAATTTTGAAAACCTTTAACACCTAACTTCAAAAGTCAAAAAGTAGACGATGTCTGACAATTGGTAAGCAACTCGGCAAATTTTTGCAATTTTTTTAGTTCCGGATCAAAGTCAAAATATAATTTTTTTATTTATAACTTTGACACGGATTTTTATAGTGCGTTACAGAGAGTTCGCTTTGCTTTAATACGACAGAAGAACGAATATTTTTCCAAAATATAATTTCAACATTTTTTACTTAAAAATTTCTAGGCTAAAGTCAAAATATGAAAATTTTTGTGTCAAATGTACGCGGCATGAAAACAAGATTAAACCCGTGCCGTTCAAATCGTATTATTTTCCTATTAAACAGGGACAGTTTTTCCCTAAAAGAATGCAGTTGAAGATGTGAAAATATTTTTGCGTTTAAAGATTCAAAATTGCTATAGCTAAATCAAAATTTGAAAAATCTTGGAATTTTTAAAGAACAGAAGGCGGCTCTTGAAACCTTTTAGATAATTTTGTCATTAACTTAATATTCCATTCAAAAATTTACTGATATTTTGAATACCTGGCGATAATTGTAAACGAATTTTGCAAAAAGTTTCCTTTTGACACGAAAAATTTAATATTTTTCTTGAAACTGACTTGAATTTCCTTTTTGAAAATTTTCAAAACATGGAATAACTTAAAATTGATTTTGTTACACAGTGTACAATCGAGGATTTTGAAAACGCCTCGACGATTCACTCTGTCTCTCAGGTCAGGTAAGGTGACGTCATTATGACTGATCAATTCTTTGCAATGTTGGTAGACCTGCTGCAGTCAAGAAACAAAATAAAATTGACAGTATTTTGACTGGGAATGTCCATTTGGTTTGTACAGTGCTCTGTTTTATCGGTAAGCAAATGTGACTAAACAACTGCCAAGATCAAGACCAAGAAAACTTGAATTTCTCTTTTACCAAAATCTGCAGCAACTCTCGTGTAAATCCGCAAAAAATCTGATTTTAAGTCAATGTAATTCGCTTTTCATCAAACAAAATTCATTACCAATCACGATGAATTGTCGGACCGTCCGCTTTAATTACCCCGAACCCAATAATAAAATATTTTCGATCACATTTCAAATAAAAACCTCCCCCGTCGATGACGCAAAAGTGTGCCATAATCCAGCCGCCCCATTGTGCAATTCCCAGCGGTCCACCGCCCTTAATCTGCGATAAACTCACCTAAATCGTACGTGTCCTCGTGAAAGTTTCGTTGGCTCTTCGGGTGACTCCTCAGGAACAGCTCCTTGGCGATGCTCGGCGTCCAAAGGGGCCCCTCCATTGGCTGTTCCATGGGCCTACTTTCCACGACCAGGACGTACAGTAACGTCACAATAATCCGCCACATCTGCAAGAAAAATCAAGTATCAGGTGGTGCGTAATCCAAATTGAAAGCGTGTCAGAGAATAAACTCGATTTGCATTGTGGAGTCGTATTTGCGATAATTAGAGGCAAATGTCAGGTCCTTGAAGCCCTGAATGGACGCGCAGCTTTGTGTTTGACAGACTTATTCTTCATTGTATACGATTGGATTTATTAACAAAACGTGAGACGACGTATGGAATTTCTCATAAAAATTTCATTGATTTGATGATACCCCGGAGCGAGATCTCGCGATCTCGACTTGGCTTTTCATTACGTTTGGAGGTAATAACTCGATTCTTATTGATCGAATTTGCATTGTTATGAGTTGTAGATGAATAATATTTTGCTTTGGGGAAGTCCTGAGGGACTTGTTGACCGGTCGACAATGCGAAATATCTCGGAGATGTAAACAAATACTTGAGACGGCTGTGTTGGGACAGCGGAGAGGAATTCAAAGGTGAGGGCCAATTAGTGACGTAACTGTGGGGGTGTAAAGTAAAAATTCAGGTAGTTTGTTGGATTTAATAGGGCTTTGGCGTGGGTTGCGGTCATGTAAGGTTCAATTGCGTAAAAGATGAAAGAAGTGCCAAGTCTGTAAACGAAAATCTTCAGGTTAATTTTAAAATAAAAAAAAATTATTCAAGTATTCTTCCTCGTGTCAAAAAAGTCACGGACACGTCAAAACTCTTATTTTAGGCAATTTGGTCTCAAGAAGTTCAACATTTATTATGTACTCCAAAACAGATTTTTGTAAAAAGGCGTATGGATAGCATCTTACAGCGATTTGGTTCAAGTTTGGTGCAGTTAGTCCACTTGGCAGTAGAAAAATACATGCCGAATTTCATTCGTTAACAAGTATTCGTTCAGGAGTTAAGAAGGAAGTTTGGTAATCTTCCAATAAGAGGTCTAAGAGAAATTCCAAGAGACGATTTCTGAACTTGTACAGAACCTGTTTTGATAAAATTTGGTACAGTTGTATTACACTTTGTATTAGACTGCCTGTGAATCCATTCGAGAGTTATGAAGTTAAATGTGCATCCTGCAGGCATTTTGATAAATCTACTTTTGGTAATTTTCAAAAATTAAAATCTGGCCTATTAATAGTGCGATTTGGTTCAAATTTGGTGCAGTTAGTCCACTTGACAGTAGAAAAATACATGCCGAATTTCATTCGTTAACAAGTATTCGTTCAGGAGTTAAGAAGGAAGTTTGCTAATCTTCCAATAAGAGGTCTAAGAGAAATTCCAAGAGACGATTTCTGAACTTATACCGGACCTGTTTTGATGAAATTCGGTACAGTTGTATTAAACTTTGTATTACACTGCCTGTGAATCCGTTCGAGAGTTATGAAGTTAAATGTGCATCCGGCAGGCATTTTGATAAATCTACTTTTGGTAATTTTCAAAAATTAAAATCTAGCCTATTGATAGTGCGATTTGGTTCAAATTTGGTACAGTTAGTCCACTTGACAGTAGAAAAATACATGCCGAGTTTCATTCGTTAACAAGTATTCGTACAAGAGTTATGAAGAAAGTTTGCTAATCTTCCAATAAGAGGTCTAAGAGAAATTCCAAGAGACGATTTCTGAACTTATACCGAACCTGTTTTGATGAAATTTGGTACAGTTGTATTACACTGTCTGTGAATCCGTTCGAGAGTTATGAAGTTAACTGTGCATACTGCAGGCATTTTGATAAATCTACTTTTGGTAATTTTCAAAAATTAAAATCTAGCCTATTGATAGTGCGATTTGGTTCAAATTTGGTACAGTTAGTCCACTTGGCAGTAGAAAAATACATGCCGAATTTCATTCGTTAACAAGTATTCGTTCAGGAGTTAAGAAGGAAGTTTGGTAATCTTCCAATAAGAGGTCTAAGAGAAATTCCAAGAGACGATTTCTGAACTTATACCGAACCTGTTTTGTTGAAATTTGGTACAGTTATATTACACTTTGTATCACACTGTCTGTGAATCCGTTCGAGAGTTATGAAGTTAAATGTGCATACTGCAGGCATTTCATAAATCTACTTTTGGTAATATTCAAAAATTAAAATCTAGCCTATTGATGGTGCGATTTGGTTCAAATTTGGTGCAGTTAGTCCACTTGGCAGTAGAAAAATACATGCCGAATTTCATTCGTTAACAAGTATTCGTTCAGGAGTTAAGAAGGAAGTTTGATAATCTTCCAATAAGAGGTCTAAGAGAAATTCCAAGAGACGATTTCTGAACTTGTACCGAACCTGTTTTGATGAAATTTGGTACAGTTGTATTACACTTTGTATCACACTGTCTGTGAATCCGTTCGAGAGTTATGAAGTTAACTGTGCATACTGCAGGCATTTTGATAAATCTACTTTTGGTAATTTTCAAAAATTAAAATCTGGCCTATTAATAGTGCGAGTTGTTTCAAATTTGGTGCAGTTAGTCCACTTGGCAGTAGAAAAATACATGCCGAATTTCATTCGTTAACAAGTATTCGTTCAGGAGTTAAGAAGGAAGTTTGGTAATCTTCCAATAAGAGGTCTAAGAGAAATTCCAAGAGACGATTTCTGAACTTATACCGAACCTGTTTTGACGAAATTTGGTACAGTTGTATTACACTTTGTATGACACTGCCTGTGAATCCGTTCGAGAGTTATGAAGTTAAATGTGCATACTGCAGGCATTTCATAAATCTACTTTTGGTAATTTTCAAAAATTAAAATCTGGCCTATTAATAGTGCGAGTTGTTTCAAATTTGGTGCAGTTAGTCCACTTGGCAGTATAAAAATACATGCCGAATTTCATTCGTTAACAAGTATTCGTTCAGGAGTTAAGAAGGAAGTTTGGTAATCTTCCAATAAGAGGTCTAAGAGAAATTCCAAGAGACGATTTCTGAACTTATACCGAACCTGTTTTGATGAAATTTGGTACAGTTGTATTACACTGTCTGTGAATCCGTTCGAGAGTTATGAAGTTAACTGCGCATACTGCAGGCATTTTGATAAATCTACTTTTGGTAATATTCAAAAATTAAAATCTGGCCTATTAATAGTGCGATTTGGTTCAAATTTGGTGCAGTTAGTCCACTTGGCAGTATAAAAATACATGCCGAATTTCATTCGTTAACAAGTATTCGTTCAGGAGTTAAGAAGGAAGTTTGCTAATCTTCCAATAAGAGGTCTAAGAGAAATTCCAAGAGACGATTTCTGAACTTGTACCGAACCTGTTTTGATGAAATTTGGTACAGTTGTATTACACTTTGTATCACACTGCCTGTGAATCCGTTCGAGAGTTATGAAGTTAAATGTGCATCCGGCAGGCATTTTGATAAATCTACTTTTGGTAATATTCAAAAATTAAAATCTGGCCTATTAATAGTGCGATTTGGTTCAAATTTGGTGCAGTTAGTCCACTTGGCAGTAGAAAAATACATGCCGAATTTCATTCGTTAACAAGTATTCGTTCAGGAGTTAAGAAGGAAGTTTGATAATCTTCCAATAAGAGGTCTAAGAGAAATTCCAAGAGACGATTTCTGAACTTGTACCGAACCTGTTTTGTTGAAATTTGGTACAGTTATATTACACTTTGTATGACACTGCCTGTGAATCCGTTTGAGAGTGATGAAGTTAAATGTGCATACTGCAGGCATTTCATAAATCTACTTTTGGTAAGATTCAAAAATTAAAATCTGGCCTATTAATAGTGCGATTTGGTTCAAATTTGGTGCAGTTAGTCCACTTGGCAGTATAAAAATACATGCCGAATTTCATTCGTTAACAAGTATTCGTTCAGGAGTTAAGAAGGAAGTTTGGTAATCTTCCAATAAGAGGTCTAAGAGAAATTCCAAGAGACGATTTCTGAACTTGTACCGAACCTGTTTTGATGAAATTTGGTACAGTTGTATTACACTTTGTATCACACTGTCTGTGAATCCGTTCGAGAGTTATGAAGTTAAATGTGCATACTGCAGGCATTTCATAAATCTACTTTTGGTAATATTCAAAAATTAAAATCTAGCCTATTGATGGTGCGATTTGGTTCAAATTTGGTGCAGTTAGTCCACTTGGCAGTAGAAAAATACATGCCGAATTTTATTCGTTAACAAGTATTCGTTCAGGAGTTAAGAAGGAAGTTTGGTAATCTTCCAATAAGAGGTCTAAGAGAAATTCCAAGAGACGATTTCTGAACTTGTACCGAACCTGTTTTGATGAAATTTGGTACAGTTGTATTACACTTTGTATCACACTGTCTGTGAATCCGTTCGAGAGTTATGAAGTTAAATGTGCATACTGCAGGCATTTCATAAATCTACTTTTGGTAATATTCAAAAATTAAAATCTAGCCTATTGATGGTGCGATTTGGTTCAAATTTGGTGCAGTTAGTCCACTTGGCAGTAGAAAAATACATGCCGAATTTTATTCGTTAACAAGTATTCGTTCAGGAGTTAAGAAGGAAGTTTGGTAATCTTCCAATAAGAGGTCTAAGAGAAATTCCAAGAGACGATTTCTGAACTTGTACCGAACCTGTTTTGATAAAATTTGGTACAGTTGTATTACACTGTCTGTGAATCCGTTCGAGAGTTATGAAGTTAACTGCGCATACTGCAGGCATTTTGATAAATCTACTTTTGGTAATATTCAAAAATTAAAATCTGGCCTATTAATAGTGCGATTTGGTTCAAATTTGGTGCAGTTAGTCCACTTGGCAGTAGAAAAATACATGCCGAATTTCATTCGTTAACAAGTATTCGTTCAGGAGTTAAGAAGGAAGTTTGGTAATCTTCCAATAAGAGGTCTAAGAGAAATTCCAAGAGACGATTTCTGAACTTATACCGAACCTGTTTTGATGAAATTTGGTACAGTTGTATTACACTTTGTATCACACTGTCTGTGAATCCGTTCGAGAGTTATGAAGTTAACTGTGCATACTGCAGGCATTTTGATAAATCTACTTTTGGTAATTTTCAAAAATTAAAATCTGGCCTATTAATAGTGCGATTTGGTTCAAATTCGGTGCAATTAGTCCATTTGGCAGTAGAAAAATACATGCCGAATTTCATTCGTTAACAAGTATTCGTTCAGGAGTTAAGAAGGAAGTTTGCTAATCTTCCAATAAGAGGTCTAAGAGAAATTCCAAGAGACGATTTCTGAACTTGTACCGAACCGGTTTTGATGAAATTTGGTACAGTTGTATTACACTTTGTATCACACTGTCTGTGAATCCGTTCGAGAGTTATGAAGTTAACTGTGCATACTGCAGGCATTTTGATAAATCTACTTTTGGTAATTTTCAAAAATTAAAATCTGGCCTATTAATAGTGCGAGTTGGTACAAATTTGGTGCAGTTAGTCCACTTGGCAGTAGAAAAATACATGCCGAATTTCATTCGTTAACTAGTATTCGTTCAGGAGTTAAGAAGGAAGTTTGGTAATCTTCCAATAAGAGGTCTAAGAGAAATTCCAAGAGACGATTTCTGAACTTGTACCGAACCTGTTTTGATGAAATTTGGTACAGTTGTATTACACTTTGTATCACACTGTCTGTGAATCCGTTCGAGAGTTATGAAGTTAAATGTGCATACTGCAGGCATTTCATAAATCTACTTTTGGTAATATTCAAAAATTAAAATCTAGCCTATTGATGGTGCGATTTGGTTCAAATTTGGTGCAGTTAGTCCACTTGGCAGTAGAAAAATACATGCCGAATTTCATTCGTTAACTAGTATTCGTTCAGGAGTTAAGAAGGAAGTTTGGTAATCTTCCAATAAGAGGTCTAAGAGAAATTCCAAGAGACGATTTCTGAACTTGTACCGAACCTGTTTTGATGAAATTTGGTACAGTTGTATTACACTTTGTATCACACTGTCTGTGAATCCGTTCGAGAGTTATGAAGTTAACTGTGCACCCTGCAGGCATTTTGATAAATCTACTTTTGGTAATTTTCAAAAATTAAAATCTGGCCTATTAATAGTGCGATTTGGTTCAAATTTGGTGCAGTTAGTCCACTTGGCAGTAGAAAAATACATGCCGAATTTCATTCGTTAACAAGTATTCGTTCAGGAGTTAAGAAGGACGTTTGCTAATCTTCTAATAAGAGGTCTAAGAGAAATTCCAAGAGACGATTTCTGAACTTGTACCGCACCTGTTTTGATGAAATTTGGTACAGTTGTATTACACTTTGTATTAAACTGTCTGTGAATCCGTTCGAGAGTTATGAAGTTAAATGTGCACCCTGCAGGCATTTTGATAAATCTACTTTTGGTAATTTTCAAAAATCAAAATCTGCCCTATTAATAGTGCGATTTGGTTCAAATTTGGTGCAGTTAGTCCACTTGGCAGTAGAAAAATACATGCCGAATTTCGTTCGTTCAGGAGTTAAGAAGGAATTTTGGTAATCTTCCAATAAGAGGTCTAAGAGAAATTCCAAGAGACGATTTCTGAACTTGTACCGAACCTGTTTTGATGAAATTTGGTACAGTTGTATTACACTTTGTATCACACTGTCTGTGAATCCGTTCGAGAGTTATGAAGTTAACTGTGCATACTGCAGGCATTTTGATAAATCTACTTTTGGTAATTTTCAAAAATTTAAATCTAGCCTATTAATAGTGCGATTTGGTTGGTTCAAATTTGGTGCAGTTAGTCCACTTGGCAGTAGAAAAATACATGCCGAATTTCATTTGTTAACAAGTATTCGTTCAGGAGTTAAGAAGGAAGTTTGCTAATCTTCCAATAAGAGGTCTAAGAGAAATTCCAAGAGACGATTTCTGAACTTATATCGAACCTGTTTTGTTGAAATTTGGTACAGTTGTATTACACTTTGTATTACACTGTCTGTGAATCCGTTCGAGAGTTATGAAGTTAAATGTGCATACAGCAGGCATTTCATAAATCTACTTTTGGTAATATTCAAAAATTAAAATCTAGCCTATTGATAATAATAATATTCAAAAATTGCTGCAAAGTTCGATTGGCAATGAAATTAGCTTTCAAATGATGTGTCACAAGTGGGTGGTTGCCATTTAAAATTTTGAAGTGGGGGTTAGGGAGTGAGTTTTGAAATTTCGTCAAGCATGGATTTAAGTGTCCCCCTCCAAATAAAAATCGACCTGTTCGAGCGAATTTTCATATTTTATTTGGTTTACGAAATATTTGGGGTGGATACTTTTCATTGGAACACCCTGTATAATTCAGCATAAAGTTTGTTAGGTACTCAATTTTTTTGAAAATTTGAAAACTCGGAATAGCTCAACTTAAAAAATTACAGTTACTGTTGCCAACTTTGAAACCAATTTATACGTTGCGTCGTTGCCAACTTTGGGGCATTGAAAATGAGTATTTTTTATAAAAAATGCGAAAAATATTCACACAATGGCAAAAATTGGGAGACTTTTTTAAAAAATGCGTACATTTTTTGATCATACGTACAACAAAATCAAAAGATAAAATTATGAAATTGTTTTTCTTTATTTATTTGTCAAAAGAAACACATTCGCATGAAAACGCTTATTTTTTGAATAATAATTGTTTCAATTTGGGACATCTTGGTCTCGCAAGGTCAAATTTTTTTTATTTTTCCTACGATTATAACTCCAAAACGGATTCTTGTAAGACGGCGAATGGTGCTTGTGTCATTTTCCTTCAGTTGCACAGTGCAATAAAATGTAAAGTAGAATCGTGCTCTAACGGATACAGGAGCAGTGTGAGTCAAGCCTTTTTTCTGTTGCAGTGTTAAACGGAGTTCCATTTAATTAAGTATGTCAATATTGGACGAGATTATTGTTGTTAGTTTCTGCTTATTCGCATTGCCAAAGATTTTGACGTAATTTCAAGCCCATTTTACATAACTAGAATACTTCAGTACCGTTTAAAATGTTAGAAAATAAAACTTACTAAAACTAATATCGCGATTTTATTAAAAATATGAAAATGTAAATCCTCCAGTCAATGGTAAAAACTGAGAAATATTTGTGGAAAATGGGAACATTTTTCAACTACGGCAAAATCAAAACGATAAAATTATTAAATTGTTCTTCGTTTTGTTAAAAACAAGTCACAGAACCATGAAAACACTTATCTTTTGGATAATTATGACCCCATAACGGATTCTTGTGAAGCAAGGAGCGTGTACAGAAAGTTTTCCTTCAATAGCACAGTACAATAAAGTATAAAGTAGGATTGTATTGTAACGAACACAGGGGCCGTGTGAATCAGTCTTTTTTATGTTGTGATGTTAAACGAGCTTTCACCTACATCAAAATTCCTGTATCTGTCAATAAACAGTAAAATTGGAGGTTTTCTCTCCTAGACTTTCAAGAATTTTCACGTAAACTGAAACCCGTTTTACACAACTACAAATACTGACACACTACTGCTCTGTTCGCTAGAATACGATTCATCTTTAAATTTCAAATTTGAAAATTTTGAAAAGCACTACACGAAATGTGATAGAATACCTCGTAGAATAACCTTTGAAATATTGAAAAATAAAAATTATTATAGCAATTTTATAGCAAAATTTGACAAATTTCGAAAGATTTTTCAACTGCGGCAAAATCAAAACGATAAAATTATTAATTGTTCTTCATTTTGTCAAAAGCAAGTCACAAACCCATGAAAATACTTTTAACCGACTTTAGGGCCACTTCCTGGCTACGTCGCACTGATGAGGCCCGACAAGTTTTAAGTCTGGAAAAATCGCTTTTTTTCCACGTATTTATAAATAAATTTGAAGAAACCTCCCTTGGAGCGTGAAATATTCGAAATACAAGCGTTCCACCACAATTTAACATATTCATCGTCTTCCGCCCTCCAGCCCACCTTCGCAATGAATTACCGGCAAGAACTTAAATCGACAAGTAAATCCCTGATTGCCCCTTTGTCCTTATTTCACTTAACCCAATTGGCAGCTTCAGGAATGGACGGAACTCGATTAGAATTATGTCTCCTTCGCAGTGCAACTTTTGTGTCGTTATTAGATTGCAGGTATGAGCGCCCTAATTTCCGAACGAAGACAAATCGCGACGGAGCAAACACGCATCAATTAAATTTTATTTACGGAAGTTTTATTTTTAATTGGAAAACTTCAAGGAGCTCATTTTTTACGAGAAAGGGAGGCGGATACAATTACGTAATGAACCGACGACGGAACGCTTGTTTACCGCGTTTTACTACGAAAATTTTGACTTATTTTCTTACCCACAAATTGTTTGTTGTTTTTTTTACCTTCTGGTGTTATCTTTAATAATTTTGATTAATTTAAATTTTCTAGAAATATTCCGGAGAGCAACCTTAAACAGCCGAAAATGTCCAGTTTTATGCTGTGATGTACCTAAATATACCGTAACGTATGCTGTACACCGTAAAACCTTGATATATGCTATATAATATGCAAAATGAAGTATAGAACGGTGTGGGATTCAGCGAAACAAAAATTCTGCCATACGTTTTTGGAAGAAAAATGCGCGTCAATCAAATTTTATTTAAGTAAGTTCTTTAACTGAAGAACTTCGAGAGTTCAATTTTTTACGCGAAACGTAAAGTGGATAACAATTACGTAATGAGAATATTTGTTTATCGCCTTTTATTAGAAAAATTTTGACTGATCGCTGGCGTTAATCTTGTTTACAGGCGTCACGAACAGGACTTTAATGATCAATGATTTTCATTATCCCACGATAGCACTCAATCAAAGTATTTGTATATTTCATTCCACTTTTGGGCACCTGATTTCCGTCCTAATCGATATTTAATCAGACAAAGCGGATTATTTCCAATTGGCTTCAATTTTTGGGGTCTGCTTTAATCTCGTTGTTTAGCTGTGTTTAACATTTCGAGGACGATATCGGGGCTTTCATCGACGTCCCTGGAAGGCTGAATTTTTTAAGAGCTTTTGTTCCAACTGATGCTGCACGGAAGATAAATTTTATTCAAAAGGACAATTCGTGGGTAGATTGTGGGGAATTTCATAAATTGTTGTTTTACTTCTGAATATTCGAGAATTCGGCCATTAGTCACATTAGAATTTTGCTCGAGACAGTCCTGGCAGTTTTTTTCACTGTAAACCTTTGGGCTGCTTTTTCGCAAATATCTCGAAAACTAAGCAAGATAAACCAACAAGGTGTACTTATCTTTATTATAGAAAATTAAATTCTCTACAAAAGTGGTCTCGACAACTAAAGCCGTCAAATCAGTCGTTTCGCCTGTACGAGCCATTAAAGTTTTCGAAAATTTCGCTGATTTTACAAAGCCCAAAAACAATTCGTCTTCAGATCGTACATCGATGTTTGTCATGACTCAATTAATATTTCAAACATTTTTTCTTTATTTTGCAGATACTTGAACATACGCCTAAATGTTCGGAGATACTTGACTACTTCAATCGTTTTTTAACCGACCATAATTGTTAAATTCGTTACAATTAATTATAAAAGTCGTCAAAGCTCGTTTTCTTTCAATTCGGACTAATTTTTCTTCCAAAAACTTGTACGGAAGTTGGCCGAAGTGAAATAACATCGGATTACGTCAAGATCGACTTTAACCGACCCTAATCAAAAGGAGATTTAGTTGTAAATCAGTCATTGAAGTTCGTTCTAACTCGAAAACAACATTTTATTTTAACTTCTTAACGGATTCTTCAAAACTTGAACTGAGATTAAATGAACTTTATAAATAATTAAAGCAATCGTTGAAGTTTGTCTTAGCTCATGAATTTTGCTTCATTTTACAATTTGTGTCTGCCTACGCGTGTATAGGTTTTGTTTAAACCCCAAGTTCCCGAATGTAAACGATTTGTCTCGAAGTTGTCCGAATTTGACCGACAAAAGATTCTTCAAAACTTGAACTGAGATTAAATGAACTTTATAAATAATTAAAGCAATCGTTGAAGTTCGTTTTAACTCGTGAATTTTGCTTAGTTTTCCGATTTATGTCTACCTAAAGTCGTGTATAGGTTTTGTTTAAACCCCAAGTTCCAGAATATAAACGATTTGTCTCGAAATTGTCCGAATTTGACCGACAAAAGATTCTTCAAAACTTGAACTGAGATTAAATGGACTTTATGAATAATTAAAGCAATCGTTGAAGTTCGTCTTAACTCGTGAATCTTGCTTCATTTTACAATTTGTGTCTGCCTACGTCGTGTATAGGTTTTGTTTAAAGCCCAAGTTTCCGAATATAAACGATTTGTCTCGAAGTTGTCCGAATTTGACCGACAAAAGATTCTTCAAAACTTGAACTGAGATTAAATGAACTTTATAAATAATTAAAGCAATCGTTGAAGTTCGTTTTAACTCGTGAATTTTGCTTAATTTTCCGATTTATGTCTACCTAAAGGCGTGTCTAGGTTTTGTTTAAACCCCAAGTTCCAGAATATAAACGATTTGTCTCGAAATTGTCCGAATTTGACAGACAAAAGATTCTTCAAAACTTGAACTGAGGTTTAATGAACTTTATAAATAATTAAAGCAATCGTTGAAGTTCGTCTTAGCTCGTGAATTTTGCTTAATTTTCCGATTTGTGTCTACCTACATCGTGTTTAGGTTTTGTTTAAACCCCAAGTTCCAGAATATAAACGATTTGTCTCGAAATTGTCCGAATTTGACAGACAAAAGATTCTTCAAAACTTGAACTGAGGTTTAATGAACTTTATAAATAATTAAAGCAATCGTTGAAGTTCGTCTTAACTCGTGAATCTTGCTTCATTTTACAATTTGTGTCTGCCTACGTCGTGTATAGGTTTTGTTTAAACCCCGAGTTTCCGAATGTAAACGATTTGTCTCGAAGTTGTCCGAATTTGACCGACAAAAGATTCTTCAAAACTTGAACTGAGATTAAATGGACTTTATAAATAATTAGAGCAATCGTTGAAGTTCGTCTTAACTCGTGAATCTTGCTTCATTTTACAATTTATGTCTGCCTACGTCGTGTATAGGTTTTGTTTAAAGCCCATGTTTCCGAATATAAATGATTTGTCTCGAAGTTGTCCGAATTTGACCGACAAAAGATTCTTCAAAACTTGAACTGAGATTAAATGGACTTTATAAATAATTAAAGCAATCGATTTGATTGACAAACGATTGTTCGTGAATTTTGCTAAATTTTATAGTTTCCGAATATAAACGATTTGTCTCGAAGTTGTCCGAATTTGACCGACAAAAGATTCTTCAAAACTTGAACTGAGATTAAATGGACTTTATAAATAATTAAAGCAATCGTTGAAGTTCGTCTTAACTCGTGAATCTTGCTTCATTTTCCGATTTATGTCTACCTAAAGTCGTGTATAGGTTTTGTTTAAACCCCAAGTTCCAGAATGTACACGATTTGTCTCGAAATTGTCCGAATTTGACCGACAAAAGATTCTTCAAAACTTGAACTGAGATTAAATGAACTTTATAAATAATTAAAGCAATCGTTGAAGTTCGTTTTAACTCGTGAATTTTGCTTAGTTTTCCGATTTATGTCTACCTAAAGTCGTGTATAGGTTTTGTTTAAACCCCAAGTTCCAGAATGTAAACGATTTGTCTCTAAATTGTCCGAATTTGACCGACAAAAGATTCTTCAAAACTTGAACTGAGATTAAATGAACTTTATAAATAATTAGAGCAATCGTTGAAGTTCGTCTTAACTCGTGAATCTTGCTTCATTTTACAATTTGTGTCTGCCTACGTTGTGTATAGGTTTTGTTTAAAGCCCAAGTTTCCGAATATAAACGATTTGTCTCGAAGTTGTCCGAATTTGACCGACAAAAGATTCTTCAAAACTTGAACTGAGATTAAATGAACTTTATAAATAATTAAAGCAATCGTTGAAGTTCGTTTTAACTCGTGAATTTTGCTTAGTTTTCCGATTTATGTCTACCTAAAGTCGTGCATAGGTTTTGTTTAAACCCCAAGTTCCAGAATGTACACGATTTGTCTCGAAATTGTCCGAATTTGACCGACAAAAGATTCTTCAAAACTTGAACTGAGATTAAATGAACTTTATAAATAATTAAAGCAATCGTTGAAGTTCGTCTTAACTCGTGAATCTTGCTTCATTTTACAATTTGTGTCTGCCTACGTCGTGTATAGGTTTTGTTTAAAGCCCAAGTTTCCGAATATAAACGATTTGTCTCGAAGTTGTCCGAATTTGACCGACAAAAGATTCTTCAAAACTTGAACTGAGATTAAATGAACTTTATAAATAATTAAAGCAATCGTTGAAGTTCGTTTTAACTCGTGAATTTTGCTTAATTTTCCGATTTATGTCTACCTAAAGTCGTGTATAGGTTTTGTTTAAACCCCAAGTTCCAGAATGTAAACGATTTGTCTTGAAATTGTCCGAATTTGACCGACAAAAGGTTCTTCAAAACTTGAACTGAGATTAAATGAACTTTATAAATAATTAAAGCAATCGTTGAAGTTCGTTTTAACTCGTGAATTTTGCTTAATTTTCCGATTTATGTCTACCTAAAGGCGTGTCTAGGTTTTGTTTAAACCCCAAGTTCCAGAATATAAACGATTTGTCTCGAAATTGTCCGAATTTGACCGACAAACGATTCTTCAAAACTTGAACTGAGATTAAATGAACTTTATAAATAATTAAAGCAATCGTTGAAGTTCGTCTTAACTCGTGAATCTTGCTTCATTTTACAATTTGTGTCTGCCTACGTCGTGTATAGGTTTTGTTTAAAGCCCAAGTTTCCGAATATAAACGATTTGTCTCGAAGTTGTCCGAATTTGACCGACAAAAGATTCTTCAAAACTTGAACTGAGATTAAATGGACTTTATGAATAATTAAAGCAATCGTTGAAGTTCGTCTTAACTCGTGAATCTTGCTTCATTTTACAAATTGTGTCTGCCTACGTCGTGTATAGGTTTTGTTTAAAGCCCAAGTTTCCGAATATAAACGATTTGTCTCGAAGTTGTCCGAATTTGACCGACAAAAGATTCTTCAAAACTTGAACTGAGATTAAATGAACTTTATAAATAATTAAAGCAATCGTTGAAGTTCGTTTTAACTCGTGAATATTGCTTAGTTTTCCGATTTATGTCTACCTAAAGTCGTGTATAGGTTTTGTTTAAACCCCAAGTTCCAGAATGTAAACGATTTGTCTCGAAATTGTCCGAATTTGACCGACAAAAGATTCTTCAAAACTTGAACTGAGATTAAATGAACTTTATAAATAATTAGAGCAATCGTTGAAGTTCGTCTTAACTCGTGAATCTTGCTTCATTTTACAATTTGTGTCTGCCTACGTCGTGTATAGGTTTTGTTTAAAGCCCAAGTTTCCGAATATAAACGATTTGTCTCGAAGTTGTCCGAATTTGACCGACAAAAGATTCTTCAAAACTTGAACTGAGATTAAATGAACTTTATTAATAATTAAAGCAATCGTTGAAGTTCGTTTTAACTCGTGAATTTTGCTTAATTTTCCGATTTATGTCTACCTAAAGGCGTGTCTAGGTTTTGTTTAAACCCCAAGTTCCAGAATATAAACGATTTGTCTCGAAATTGTCCGAATTTGACCGACAAAAGATTCTTCAAAACTTGAACTGAGGTTTAATGAACTTTATAAATAATTAAAGCAATCGTTGAAGTTCGTCTTAGCTCGTGAATTTTGCTTAATTTTCCGATTTGTGTCTACCTACATCGTGTTTAGGTTTTGTTTAAACCCCAAGTTCCAGAATATAAACGATTTGTCTCGAAATTGTCCGAATTTGACCGACAAAAGATTCTTCAAAACTTGAACTGAGATTAAATGAACTTTATAAATAATTAAAGCAATCGTTGAAGTTCGTTTTAACTCGTGAATTTTGCTTAATTTTCCGATTTATGTCTACCTAAAGTCGTGTATAGGTTTTGTTTAAAGCCCAAGTTTCCGAATATAAACGATTTGTCTCGAAGTTGTCCGAATTTGACCGACAAAAGATTCTTCAAAACTTGAACTGAGATTAAATGAACTTTATAAATAATTAAAGCAATCGTTGAAGTTCGTTTTAACTCGTGAATTTTGCTTAATTTTCCGATTTATGTCTACCTAAAGTCGTGTATAGGTTTTGTTTAAACCCCAAGTTCCAGAATGTAAACGATTTGTCTTGAAATTGTCCGAATTTGACCGACAAAAGGTTCTTCAAAACTTGAACTGAGATTAAATGAACTTTATAAATAATTAAAGCAATCGTTGAAGTTCGTTTTAACTCGTGAATTTTGCTTAATTTTCCGATTTATGTCTACCTAAAGGCGTGTCTAGGTTTTGTTTAAACCCCAAGTTCCAGAATATAAACGATTTGTCTCGAAATTGTCCGAATTTGACCGACAAACGATTCTTCAAAACTTGAACTGAGATTAAATGAACTTTATAAATAATTAAAGCAATCGTTGAAGTTCGTCTTAACTCGTGAATCTTGCTTCATTTTACAATTTGTGTCTGCCTACGTCGTGTATAGGTTTTGTTTAAAGCCCAAGTTTCCGAATATAAACGATTTGTCTCGAAGTTGTCCGAATTTGACCGACAAAAGATTCTTCAAAACTTGAACTGAGATTAAATGGACTTTATGAATAATTAAAGCAATCGTTGAAGTTCGTCTTAACTCGTGAATCTTGCTTCATTTTACAAATTGTGTCTGCCTACGTCGTGTATAGGTTTTGTTTAAAGCCCAAGTTTCCGAATATAAACGATTTGTCTCGAAGTTGTCCGAATTTGACCGACAAAAGATTCTTCAAAACTTGAACTGAGATTAAATGAACTTTATAAATAATTAAAGCAATCGTTGAAGTTCGTTTTAACTCGTGAATATTGCTTAGTTTTCCGATTTATGTCTACCTAAAGTCGTGTATAGGTTTTGTTTAAACCCCAAGTTCCAGAATGTAAACGATTTGTCTCGAAATTGTCCGAATTTGACCGACAAAAGATTCTTCAAAACTTGAACTGAGATTAAATGAACTTTATAAATAATTAGAGCAATCGTTGAAGTTCGTCTTAACTCGTGAATCTTGCTTCATTTTACAATTTGTGTCTGCCTACGTCGTGTATAGGTTTTGTTTAAAGCCCAAGTTTCCGAATATAAACGATTTGTCTCGAAGTTGTCCGAATTTGACCGACAAAAGATTCTTCAAAACTTGAACTGAGATTAAATGAACTTTATTAATAATTAAAGCAATCGTTGAAGTTCGTTTTAACTCGTGAATTTTGCTTAATTTTCCGATTTATGTCTACCTAAAGGCGTGTCTAGGTTTTGTTTAAACCCCAAGTTCCAGAATATAAACGATTTGTCTCGAAATTGTCCGAATTTGACCGACAAAAGATTCTTCAAAACTTGAACTGAGGTTTAATGAACTTTATAAATAATTAAAGCAATCGTTGAAGTTCGTCTTAGCTCGTGAATTTTGCTTAATTTTCCGATTTGTGTCTACCTACATCGTGTTTAGGTTTTGTTTAAACCCCAAGTTCCAGAATATAAACGATTTGTCTCGAAATTGTCCGAATTTGACCGACAAAAGATTCTTCAAAACTTGAACTGAGATTAAATGAACTTTATAAATAATTAAAGCAATCGTTGAAGTTCGTCTTAGCTCGTGAATTTTGCTTAATTTTACAATTTGTGTCTACCTACATCGTGTATAGGTTTTGTTTAAACCCCAAGTTTCCGAATGTAAACGATTTGTCTCGAAGTTGTCCGAATTTGACCGACAAAAGATTCTTCAAAACTTGAACTGAGATTAAATGGACTTTATGAATAATTAAAGCAATCGTTGAAGTTCGTCTTAACTCGTGAATCTTGCTTCATTTTACAATTTGTGTCTGCCTACGTCGTGTATAGGTTTTGTTTAAAGCCCAAGTTTCCAAATATAAACGATTTGTCTCGAAGTTGTCCGAATTTGACCGACAAAAGATTCTTCAAAACTTGAACTGAGATTAAATGAACTTTATAAATAATTAGAGCAATCGTTGAAGTTCGTCTTAACTCGTGAATCTTGCTTCATTTTACAATTTGTGTCTGCCTACGTCGTGTATAGGTTTTGTTTAAAGCCCAAGTTTCCGAATATAAACGATTTGTCTCGAAGTTGTCCGAATTTGACCGACAAAAGATTCTTCAAAACTTGAACTGAGATTAAATGAACTTTATAAATAATTAAAGCAATCGTTGAAGTTCGTCTTAGCTCGTGAATTTTGCTTAATTTTACAATTTGTGTCTACCTACATCGTGTATAGGTTTTGTTTAAACCCCAAGTTTCCGAATGTAAACGATTTGTCTCGAAGTTGTCCGAATTTGACCGACAAAAGATTCTTCAAAACTTGAACTGAGATTAAATGGACTTTATGAATAATTAAAGCAATCGTTGAAGTTCGTCTTAACTCGTGAATCTTGCTTCATTTTACAATTTGTGTCTGCCTACGTCGTGTATAGGTTTTGTTTAAAGCCCAAGTTTCCGAATATAAACGATTTGTCTCGAAATTGTCCGAATTTGACCGACAAAAGATTCTTCAAAACTTGAACTGAGGTTTAATGAACTTTATAAATAATTAAAGCAATCGTTGAAGTTCGTCTTAGCTCGTGAATTTTGCTTAATTTTCCGATTTGTGTCTACCTACATCGTGTTTAGGTTTTGTTTAAACCCCAAGTTCCAGAATATAAACGATTTGTCTCGAAATTGTCCGAATTTGACCGACAAAAGATTCTTCAAAACTTGAACTGAGATTAAATGAACTTTATAAATAATTAAAGCAATCGTTGAAGTTCGTCTTAGCTCGTGAATTTTGCTTAATTTTACAATTTGTGTCTACCTACATCGTGTATAGGTTTTGTTTAAACCCCAAGTTTCCGAATGTAAACGATTTGTCTCGAAGTTGTCCGAATTTGACCGACAAAAGATTCTTCAAAACTTGAACTGAGATTAAATGGACTTTATGAATAATTAAAGCAATCGTTGAAGTTCGTCTTAACTCGTGAATCTTGCTTCATTTTACAATTTGTGTCTGCCTACGTCGTGTATAGGTTTTGTTTAAAGCCCAAGTTTCCGAATGTAAACGATTTGTCTCGAAGTTGTCCGAATTTGACCGACAAAAGATTCTTCAAAACTTGAACTGAGATTAAATGAACTTTATAAATAATTAAAGCAATCGTTGAAGTTCGTTTTAACTCGTGAATTTTGCTTAGTTTTCCGATTTATGTCTACCTAAAGTCGTGTATAGGTTTTGTTTAAACCCCAAGTTCCAGAATGTAAACGATTTGTCTCGAAATTGTCCGAATTTGACCGACAAAAGATTCTTCAAAACTTGAACTGAGATTAAATGAACTTTATAAATAATTAAAGCAATCGTTGAAGTTCGTTTTAACTCGTGAATTTTGCTTAATTTTCCGATTTATGTCTACCTAAAGTCGTGTATAGGTTTTGTTTAAACCCCAAGTTCCAGAATGTAAACGATTTGTCTCGAAATTGTCCGAATTTGACCGACAAAAGATTCTTCAAAACTTGAACTGAGGTTTAATGAACTTTATAAATAATTAAAGCAATCGTTGAAGTTCGTCTTAGCTCGTGAATTTTGCTTAATTTTCCGATTTGTGTCTACCTACATCGTGTTTAGGTTTTGTTTAAACCCCAAGTTCCATAATATAAACGATTTGTCTCGAAGTTGTCCGAATTTGACCGACAAAAGATTCTTCAAAACTTGAACTGAGATTAAATGAACTTTATAAATAATTAAAGCAATCGTTGAAGTTCGTTTTAACTCGTGAATTTTGCTTAATTTTCCGATTTATGTCTACCTAAAGTCGTGTCTAGGTTTTGTTTAAACCCCAAGTTCCAGAATATCAACGATTTGTCTCGAAGTTGTCCGAATTTGACCCACAAAAGATTCTTCAAAACTTGAACTGAGATTAAATGGACTTTATAAATAATTAAAGCAATCGTTGAAGTTCGTTTTATCTCGTGAATTTTGCTTAATTTTACAATTTGTGTCTACGTACATCGTGTATAGCTTTTATTTAAACCGAATTTAAACGATTTGTCTCGAAGTTATTCGGATTTGATTGACAAACGATTGTTCGTGAATTTTGCTAAATTTTATAGTTTCCGAATATAAACGATTTGTCTCGAAGTTGTCCGAATTTGACCGACAAAAGATTCTTCAAAACTTGAACTGAGATTAAATGAACTTTATAAATAATTAAAGCAATCGTTGAAGTTCGTCTTAACTCGTGAATCTTGCTTCATTTTACAATTTGTGTCTGCCTACGTCGTGTATAGGTTTTGTTTAAAGCCCATGTTTCCGAATATAAACGATTTGTCTCGAAGTTGTCCGAATTTGACCGACAAAAGATTCTTCAAAACTTGAACTGAGATTAAATGGACTTTATAAATAATTAAAGCAATCGTTGAAGTTCGTTTTATCTCGTGAATTTTGCTTAATTTTACAATTTGTGTCTACGTACATCGTGTATAGCTTTTATTTAAACCGAATTTAAACGATTTGTCTCGAAGTTATTCGGATTTGATTGACAAACGATTGTTCGTGAATTTTGCTAAATTTTATAGTTTCCGAATATAAACGATTTGTCTCGAAGTTGTCCGAATTTGACCGACAAAAGATTCTTCAAAACTTGAACTGAGATTAAATGAACTTTATAAATAATTAAAGCAATCGTTGAAGTTCGTCTTAACTCGTGAATCTTGCTTCATTTTACAATTTGTGTCTACCTACATCGTGTATAGCTTCTATTTAAACCGAATTTAAACGATTTGTCTCGAAGTTATCCGGATTTGACTGACAAACGATTGTTCGTGAATTTTGCTAAATTTTATAGTTTCCGAATATAAACGATTTGTCTCGAAGTTGTCCGAATTTCACTGACAACGAATTTTTCAAAACTTTAACCGAGATTAAACGAACTTGTAAATAATTAAACCCTCGATTAAAACCGTCGTCTTAACTCGTCAATTGTTTAAACCTCAAGTTTTCGATTGAAGACGAACTACTAGGTAGGTACCTATATACAGTCAGGAGATAAAATCTTGGCCTTCCACCGCGAACAATGTCCACAGATTATTGGAAAAGACACTCAAAATAGGTTTGTGAGGGTTTGTATCCCACTCGAGTCGTTTTAATAAAAAGGTTTTTGCTTTCAATTTTAATTTTTTTGATTAATTAGAAGAACGTTTTTAATACTAACGAGCTCTAATAATTAGAAGACTTTTGTTTTAAACCAATTTAACGAATACCTACCTAATACAAAGTTTTTCTTATTCAGAAACAATATGAAATACCACTTAGGTTGATTAATTCATTAGATATACCGTTAATTGACGAATTTTTGAGTATAATTTGTTCCTTTCAAGATGCTTATTGCACTTTCTAATTAGAGGAACAAAAATAAAAAAACATTTTTTTAACGAGCTTCTAATTAATTAGACCAGTAATAAGCAGTCCTTCCTTGCAACATAAAGATAGACAACATAAATTTTGCTAATTTGCAATTTACATTTTCGAAATAATATTTTGTTGGCCTACATTTTCGTAATAATATTCTGCAATTTAATTAAGTACTTCTTATTTGTAGTACCTACTTGGAAAAAAGTAATTCTAGGCTTAGCTAATTAGACGCCGAACGTTTAATTAATTTGTAATTTTTTAAAATGCCTAAAAATTGGAAATAAATAATCTGGGAATCTTTGAAACTACCTAATTAGTATTCCAATTGAATGCTTCGTTTGGGAAATAATCAAACAAAACTTCAACTTTGAAAATGAAGCAAAAAATGTTTACTTAAATATGTGTTTTTGAGGAAAAGTAAAGGCTACCTAAAGGGTACCTACCTACTTAGAATAACATTTAGATTTTTTTAAATAACACTGAAAATAAAAGAAGTTTGGAGTAGAAAATGGAATAAACCTCAAAACAATAAACTTTTGAAAAACTTTGAATTGCAATAACTTTTAATTTTTTAAATTTTTTTCACAGAAAATCAGTATTTTGTGCTTCAACTTACCGCCTTCTGAACGACTGCAGCTAAAACCGGGAGTTGGTGTTAATGTTGATTGTTAACGACCACTACAACCGAATACCGGAATGTCACTAACGGCAATGTACCAAAGCACCTAAACTTCAAAACTTTGTCGTGATGCTGCGAACGCAGTTTTGATACGTCCCCCACATCGATTCGTACTTGTTGCATCCCATTATTTCCCTCGTTTATCAAAACTCCCTACCCACACCTGTAGAATGCATCCCCTACCCTCTAACCGGGGGAGGGGGAATCCCGCGATATCTACTCATCGAGCCTTTCCCCATAATCCCCTATTAGTATCATCATTGTTTACTGCGTTTTGCTCCCTCAAAATTTAAAACTTTTGGAATTGGAGATGCTGGCGCCGCGACGTCACTTCCATTTATTTACGGTGAAAGGAATTTAAATTTTTCACGGAAAGGGACGAGTTCTCTTTTTGTCATTCTTTGTTTGATGTTTCAAACATTTACGAGATCAGTGAGATGAAAGGGAGCCGCGGTTTTTTATTTTAGCGGATACCAGGCGTTGCGCAGTTTTCGCATTTTTTCAGATAAAACGATTGGAAATGATCGAAACCGCTAAATTGTGACTAAAATGGTTGAAAAGTTAATCAAATTTCAATTACCTAATCTTAAATTTTAAGGGTTGTTATTAGTTCCTTGATATGTGACACTCAAAATCACAGTTAGCTTAATGACACCTTAGGGCCGTTTGCACCGACATTGCTTAACTTTAAGCAAGACTTAAAATGACAAGAATGGCGTTTGCCCTACAAGAAACATGCAATTCTTAATTTTTAAGTTGGGCTTAATTGATAAGTAACGTCAGTGCAAATGGCCCTTAAACTGGCGATTTTAGGCTTTAATTGACACCTCTGACCTCAGCCATAAATGACAGCCAAAACTGACTTATCGCTTAAAAATTAAGAATGACATTTTTGTTATAGAACAAACGTCATTCTTGTCATTTTAAGTGTGGCTTAAAGTTAAGCAAACAAACGTTAATGCCAGTAAAACTTGAACCGCCGGCATTAAACTTTTATTAAGCTCTGATTGTGTACTACAAAGGTTGCAGCTACAAATTAGACCTACAACTAAGGTATAATTATAGCAAAATTTCAAGAAATGACCTTAAAACTTCTATTAAGCTAATTAATGCGTACTTTAAATGTTGCAGCAACAATTAAGCTATAATTATAAACGGTTACGTCAAATTATATTTAAGTGAAGGTGACATTCGAAACTGACAATTATTAGCTTAATGGCACCTAAATGCTCACTTGGATACTGGCGATTAAGCTTAATTAACACCTTTGACCGCAGCCATAAATAACATAACTTATCTTGCCCTTATTTCAATAAATACCGATAAAACTTTAAATGCTGTCATAAAACTTTTGCTAAGCCAATTGCGACTCCAATTGTGAACTTCAAATGTTGTAGCATACGTTACGTTATAAACTGTGAGGTGTTACGTCATGTTATTTAAGTGATGATTATTTAAGATAAGTATATCAATAATTGTTAGCTTTAACAATGTGACACTCCAAAGTGACAGTTAGTTTATTGTTACCTTAGATGCTCACTTGATTACTGTGGCGATTAAGTTTTAATTGGCACCTCAGCCACAAATTACACTTTAAATTGACAGAATGACGCAATATTACCAATAAAACTTTAAATGTTGACTTTAAAACTTTTATTAAGCTAATTGCGTATTTTAAATTTTATAACTACAAATTACAAGTGCAATTAAGCTGTATATTATTGGGTAATATATTTAAGCTTACTTATAAATTGTTGGCTTTAAGAATGGTAGATATCCTTGAGATGTGACACTCCAAATTGACAGCTAGCTTAATACCTTAAATGTTCACTTGAGCACCTACTGGCGATTAAGCTTTAAAACTTTTATTACGGTCGTTGCACGTTTTAAATATTGTAACTACAAATTAGAGTTACAATTAAGCTGTAACTATAAACTGTGAACTATTACATCATAATAATTTTATGTTTTAGTGCCGTAGCAAAATGCGAGGCACTCTTGTTTTAGCTTATTCGCTCGCCGCTCGCTCGCTCGTCGTATCGATCGCTCCTCATGTCTGTCCGTCGGATAACTTGAGAACGGATTGAGATATCGGGCTGAAACTTAGTATACGGCTTTGTCTCCCGAAAAGTAAGGCGTGGATTGCTTTTGGGCCATATCGGACCAAGGGGGTGGGAGCTAGGGGTGAAAAACCGAAAAACTATTAATTGCAATTACTCGAGAGCTACTGGGGGTATAGTACTGAAACTTGGTATGCACGTTCGACCTTCAAGTCTGTTGAAAGTGAGGGGGTGACAATTTCGGGGGATGAAATTCAGGGGATGAAAACCACAAAAAATATGATAACTCCGCAAGGGTTGCATGCAGCTGTCGGAAACTCAACGTGCACACACATATCGGTGAAATCTTGCGGGGGATGCGTTTTCCGTAAAATCGAACAAATGGGGTGGAAATTAGGGGTTGCAACTCGAAATTCCCCTTAATAAGTTTTGGTCGAAATTGGCGTCATTCGATAGCTCTCCATTAATGATTCAAAAAAGGTGTCATTCATATTTTGAAAAAAACCACTCTTATAGGCGCTACAACCCCAGGCATAAATTGGTGTGTTAATTTTCAGTGACATTGTAGGTGGATGGACAAATTTTCACTAAAATCTAGCAATGGGGATGAAATTTAAGGGTCGAAACTTGGAATTTCTTCAAGTAAATTACGGGGCTCGATAGATTTCGGTCAACTATTGAAAAAAGGTCTTATGAGTTTTCAACCTAAAGTCAACCCCTAGGCTATTAACCACCCCTAACTCTTTGCAACCGGATAAATATATTTTATTTATTTTTTCTGAAACCTTATTGATTTATTTATGAACAACTGAAGTCAGTAAATACGCAAGGAGTTGTGTAACACCGGAAAAATAAACTCGCCCCTGTAAATCATAAAGGGGTGAAATCATGAGGGGTTGAAAACATGAATCTACAAATCACCGGAATTTTTCAACAAATTGGGTTTGGGTGGTGAAATTGAAAACACAACTTCCTTTAGGGCATATGGGGCTGGTGAAATAGGGGGTTGCAGTTTAGGGGTGAAACATCCATAAAACCCTGTAATTTGACACAGAGAAGCAATATCTTCTGCGAAACTGTGACATCTTACACACTGCATCTTCGAGAAGGGAAGAGTGAATTTTAGGAGAAAATTATCGAAGGGGTTGAAAGTTAGGGGTGGAAACTCGAATTTTCAATGAATAATGTATAGTTGAAAATAATACCATTCGATAGCTTTCTATTGATGGTACAAAATAGGTACAAAAATGCGAGAACTCAAAAACTGCTCAACGTATCAGGGCTAAATTTGATGTGGTAATTTACAGCGCCACTGTAGGCGGATGGGCAAATTTTCATTAATATCTAACAAGGGGGATGAAATTTAAGGGTTGAAACGGTTCGATAGACTTCGGTCAACCATTGAAAAAAGTCTTATGAGTCTTCAACCTAAAACCAACCCCTACGCTACTAACAACCCCTAAGCTCTAGCAAGCGAAGTAAATACATTTTATTTATTTTTTTTTGCTTTCTTCTGTTTTGTTAATAATTCAAAGTCATTTTCATTAATTTTTAACCCATCCACAATTTTTCAACCCCTTTCATGATATGTGAACCCTCAAAGAGCAAAATTTACTCAGACCGCTTCTTTTTCGTGTGATTTTCGCTAATTCTATACTTAACTATACAGTACATTTTCATCCCTTTTGATTTTTCATCCCCCTTAACAATTTTTCTTCCCCCCCGAGCGTTAATTTTGTAAAATTCGCACAGTTTTGCCTTTTTTCGGTAATAAATTTTACCGAATTTTACTCATATGCCTTTACTCTTGCCGTTTTTCGACCCCTTCGCAATGTTTCAACCCCGAAAAGTCTTTGCATAATTGGCTTATTTTCGTGTTATTTTCTGTAATTATACTTAATTACGATTAATTCTCATCCCTTTAAACTTCTCATCCCTCTTTACAATTTTTCAACCCCCTAAGTGTTTATTTTGGAAAATTCACGTA
This sequence comes from Pycnomerus fuliginosus, assembly GCA_963924575.1. NCBI lineage: Eukaryota > Metazoa > Arthropoda > Insecta > Coleoptera > Zopheridae > Pycnomerus > Pycnomerus fuliginosus. The sequence continues at coordinate 7,182,350 of OZ004624.1, read as the reverse complement.
ATTTAGTTTTCCTTCGGTACTAAATTTGGATTATGTTTATCTTTTTCACTTTTAATTCTGTAGCAACAATTTTTTAAAATTTCGCCTTTTTGACACATCTGTGCGTTTGCGGAGGCACTACTACTAGGTGCAGATTGATAAAATCTGCACCCGATTCCACCAGTAAGACCAGCCGCCCCTGCATACCTACACATTAACTTGATAAACATCTACCGAGATATACATCGCATTGATATACATCTTCCGTTGGCTTTTATATTTAAGTGAAGGTTACTTAACAATAATTGACAGTTTTGATAGTAGTATCCTTGAGATGTGACATTTGAAACTGACAATTATTAGCTTCATAATTAATGACACCTAAATGCTTACTTAGATACTGGCGATTAGGCTTAATTAACACCTTTAAATTGACAGAATGACACATTATTACCAATAAAACTTTAAATGTTGACTTTAAAACTTTTATTAAGCTAATTGCGTATTTTAAATATTATAACTACAAATTGCAAGTGCAATTAAGCTATAACTGTAAACTGTATATTATTAGGTAATATATTTAAGCTTACTGTTAGCTTTAAGAATGGTAGATATCCTTGAGATGTGACACTCCAAATTGACAGCTAGCTTAATGATACCTTAAATGCTCACTTGAGCACCTACTGGCAATTAAGCTTTAAAACTTTTATTAAGCTAATTGCACGTTTTAAATATTGTAACTACAAATTAGAGTTACAATTAAGCTGTAACTATAAACTGTGAACTATTACATCATAATAATTTTTAAGTTTACTATAAATTGTTAGCTTACAATGGTAGGTATCCTTGAGATGTGACTCCCAACTTAATGATACCTTAAATGCTCACTTGAGTATCTACTGGCGATTAAGCTTTAATTGACACTTTGATCGACAAATTAGACCGACAATTAAGCTGTAACTATACATTGTTATGTCATATTACTTAAATGAAGCTTACTTAAGTCAATAATTGAAAGTTTTAAGCTACGATTGACAATTTAGTCATGACCGAAAAAAATCACCACCCTTCCAATAAGTTCCGCGTTATTTGCGTCAAAAATTGCGTTAATATTTCGCCAACTCCTGGAATTCCCCGCCCAAAATAACGTTCCGTAGGCGTGAAAAATACAAAAATCCACACAGAGCGTGACACACATTCTCCCCAAATCACCCCCATTCGGCATCCAAATGAACCTTATCTATAGCCTTCGCTATTTATAAGACACATCACAATGCCTTACTTTAATTAAATTCGACAGCTTTTACACTGATTACAATGCAATTTGGGACACCGATAGACAAGACGTTATTAATAACTAAACCGCGGTTAGAATTCCTCGAAGGCGGAGGAATCCTTCACGAAATAATTTAATAAAAGAAGTATTCCGGCACAAAGCGTGTGATGCTTTTGTTGGGCTTCTGTGGGAAGTCGGGTAATTATAGATAAGTCGGACTATTTTAGTTAATTAATAAAACTGTTGTTGAAATGTCAAAAGTTACCAGACTTGGATTTCTCAAATATCGCGAAGAAATTTGATCCTTGAAAATTGTCTTTAATTAAGTTTGTTGAAAGATGTTTTCTTAGCATTTTGCAGCAATCTTTCTAGATTAAGACGTTTAGGGGGTGATTCTGTAACTTTTAACGTCGATGTTAGACACTGTTAAAATGTTAAATGACAGAAAATGCATTGTCTATTTGTCATTATAACAGTGCCTAACATCGATGTTAAAAGTTACAGAAATTAATAGAATCTACAAAGCTATGGTACTACTTTGTCCAATTTTTTTTGCCAATATAATCGAAATTGTGGCAAGTTTCCATAAGATCGCATGTTAAATTTTCTTTAATTGAAACTTTTAAACGGGTAAAACGAGGACTTTAGAACAATAATAAGAGTAATCTGTGAAATTTTCATTAACTTGGTACCATTTTTGCTTGCCTCCCATCCATACATTAATAGCACCAGATATACCTTCCAATGAACACGATTACGTATTTTAAACGTATACAAATACTATATACCATACGTTAATATCAGGTATGCAATAGTACGTAACTTATACGTATAAATGTCCATCCAGTATACATATGTTTGGACGTATATTATACTGATATTATATTAGTAAACATAAAAATAACCGAAAATGTTCGTATGTTAGACGTATAAATATACTATACTTACTTATAACAAATTAGTAGAATAACCTAAATATACCTAATTGAAAATTAATTAATGTTAATATTAGACCGATTTTATATGTTGATAAAAAAAGGTTTGATTCGCGTAAAAACCAATACGTTAAAACGGGATATTGCCCTTACGTTTAATATTCGTCGAGTAAGACACTAATGGGACAAATGTAATAGTTTTATTTACTAGTATTATTGGTATATATAATATGGAAAGAAAAATACGTATAATGAACGTCAATTTTATCACGTATAACAATCATACCTAATATGTACGTATAGTAAATATACCGGAACCAATTATCTACCAAAAATACGTACCTATGAAACGAATAATATACGATCATATGTTTATTATGGGCTATGCATCGAAATTCGATTGATATTCTCATGGAAATTTAGTTAAGTAAAAATAGTTTGGAAAAGTTTTAATAGTTTCCAGTGAAACCCGCACGAGTTAATGCAGTTTGGATCAGTCTTATGCGATTATGTACTCTTTGTCAATTACCCTACTAACGTGGGGTTAAATTACCAAAGCTCGCACGTTACAGCAGTCCCCACCTCCTGTTGTCGCGTGAAATATAACTTTATTAATCAATAAACGATTCCGGCGTTCTTTGGGGTCACATTATAGATCAGTCTTCGACGTATTTAGTGCAATTCCCTTGGGTGAACGACCTACACGGAATCATCTAAGAATTAATGATTAATGAACATTTTTCTTGGGGAAATTGCGCTGAAATTATGGTGGAGGCGCCGGGATAGCGTTTCAATCTCGCTCGCGTTATTTTCTCATTTTCCGTAATACGGGGGCGATTAGAACAATTTGTCCGTGGTTTTCTCAGTCTAGACTGGAAAAGACCCGAGCTAAAGCAGTCAAGAATCATTTGAACTGATGAATACAGTTTTTGCAAAAGCTTTTGCTTGAATTAGTAAGCGATAATGGGATAAACCTTTAGCATTTGCTTATCTTTATTGACTAGGTAAGGGCGCGATTCACAATATTAAAGATCTTGATTTTACCTATTACAAAAGATTCACTCCTCTTTTCTTGAAGATATAATGTGTAAGCCTCACGGTTTCACAGTATATATTCCTTCTCTGTGTCAAATTACAGCTCTTCAAGAACGCTTCAACCCCTAAATCCCACCCCCACATGCTCTAAAAAAATTTGTGTTTTTAATTTAACCGCTCTAAGCCAATTCGTTGAAAAATTGCGGCAATTTAGAGATTCATATATTTAACCTCTAATGATTTCACCCTTTTGTGATTTACAGGGGTGAGTGTATTTCTACTGTTACATAACTTCTTGCGTATTTGTTAGGGAGGTTAGTAGCCTAGAGTTTGGTTTTAGGTTGAAAACTCATAAGACCTTTTTTCAATGATTGATCGAAATCTATCGAAACGCGTAATTTTATACCACCATTTACTTGAAATTTCCAGTTTTAGCTCTTAAATTTCATCCGCCTTGTTAGATCTCAGTGATTATTCAACTTATCTGTCATTTCACTAAAAACAGACCAATCAGCGCACAGTTTTAGGCGAATCATATCAAATATACCTAAAGGGAATGAAATTTTCGTCTTACGTGCAGATGAAAAAATTCCCCCGTTGTCGTATTTTGAATTTTTAGTTCAATGCGAATATCTACAAAAATAGTTTGAAAAATTATTAATAACAGCTGGTATTAATTGTATTAGCGGTAGCAATTATTTTAGATGTGATGTAGGACGAAAGTTTCATTTCCTTTACGTATATTCTCAGTCTCACGTGTGGGTATTTCATCAATTACCACGTGTGGTCAGGAGCATATACTCTTTTAGAAAAATTTATTCAGGTAGGTAGGTACCTATTTATAACATTTCTAACAAAATTAACCAAATTCTAGTTCTAATGTAATGGAAATGAGTTTGAGAATGTTAATATTGCTGCTAGCGGTCAACAATAGACATGTACTTTTATCATTTTTGTTCATTTCGTGGGCACCTACTGGAAGATTTTAAATATTATTCTCAGTTTTTTCAAGTGACTTGAAGGTCGAATGTGCATACCAAGTTTCAGTATGCTACATCCACTAGTTCTCGAGTTATTGCAATTACTAGTTTCTCGGCTTTTCATCCCTAACTCCCATCCCTTTTTAACGATATGGTCCAAAAGTACCTTTTGGGGCACAAACCAAGTTTCAGCTCGATATCTCAACCCGTTCTCAAGGTATCCGACGGACAGATGAGGCGAGCGAGCGAATAATTAAAGACATTCTGCTAGGTACTAAAAGGACCTTTTTATGGTGTTAACTTGGTTATACAATTAACTTATTCTCAAATTTCGTGTTTAACACTTTTTAAAGTAGTTAATTTGGAACGAATGCAGCAATTTTTACATTGAAAAGTTGGTAATCCTTGGTATTGCTGCTGAGTAGACATTTGGAGAAATTTTTCTCCGAATTGGTATTCCTTATGATGTTGGTAAAAAGTCTACTTCCATAAATAAGAAAATAAATTTTACAATTTTTAATGCGTTAAGTTGGCAAAGCAACTAGTTTTTAGTTACTTTTAGCGTCGGGTCAAAATTTTTGTAACTTTACGTTGGCAATAAGAAACAGTGATTTTTGAGCTGAAACGTTTGTTTTTGTCTTATATTGCTGCCAACTTGATTACTTATGGTTGTGTTTTCTCAGGGCTGTCAACCTGTTAGTATCCAGTCAATGGTACCAACAGAATTTTAAGCTTTTAAGGTAACAAAATAGAACATAACTTTTGTAGATATAGGTATCTAAGGGGAAGAGTTTTAAAAATTATGAATAGAGTCAAGTTGGCAACGCAATTTAACTTTTGTTTACCCTTTGTTGGTAGAACTGTAAAAGATCAACTTTTTAAAGTTACCAATCTAAAATTAAGGATACAGTAATTTTTATATTGAAAAGTTGGCAAACAGATCTTTACCGCTAAAGCGTTCTTATGCTGACTAGATATTTAACGGACTTTTTCTTCAAGTTGGTATTAGTCGTACTTTATAATAGTAGTAAGACGTCTGGTGTAAACTGTAAGTAAACAAGAAAAGAATCTTTACAATTTTTATTGTGTTAAGTTGGCAGTGCATATAGGTACAGGGTGGTTTCTTTTTCACTGCTCTCCATTGGCGTTTCCTAAACGGTAAAAGATACGGAGTCGGTTAAAATAGACAGTTGAAGAGAATTCTCCGATATCTTTATCAGTTCCTGAGTTATTCCGAAAAATTTGAAAATCGCGATTTTAAAGAAAAATTAATATTCCCCTAACGATCGACGCTATTTGGATGAAACTGAAAACGTACGTAGTTTTGGCACCTGTCAATTGAATGACACTGACAGAAGCTTTCTAGATTTTGGGCAATTTTAACACCACCAGATAAATAAAAAAATTAGCCTTAGGTTATGAAAGGAATATTGAAAAAGTACATTATTACATTGTCCATAAAGCAATTTTTTGGGTATTGTCCAAAATCTAGAAGGCCTAGAAAATTTCTGTCAATGCCATTCAATTGACAGGTGTCAAAAATATATGATTTCTAAGTTTCATTAATAATAATAATGATATAACTATTGTTTGCAATTTTAATTACAAACACATTCCACAGTCATTAAAATAGTATCTGTCGTGAAAAAAAAAGTATGAATTTTTCTTTAAAATCGCAGTTTTCAGTTTTTCCGGGGTAACTTAAGAACGAGTCAAGCAGTAAATTCCCTGATTTTTATCATGTAATGAGTTGTAGATAAGAGAGAATTTTTGAAAATTTGTATTATCAACGCAATTTAACTTTTATTTACCTATATTTGGTAGGGTTTTAATTCCTCCCTGAAAACAATTTTCACTTGAGGCGCTACAAATTTTGTTCGAAATTCAGTCATTTATCTTACGGGAATGCAACTTTTTGAGTTTGTAGTTGGGAAATTTTGGGAAGAAAGTGTCAAGATATGTTTAGATCTTTCGAAATTTTGTCCTTTTTCAAAAACAACTTAAAATATCCAATTTTTGACCCTGCAAAACTGAAATTTTTTTAAATCAAATAATCAAACAAATTCTCCAATCTCCAAACTCCAGCTCCACCGTTTTATTATAAATTAAAATTTTACTGGTCGATTCCAATTCTGCATCTTTTAACGAATCACGTCGCGCCCCTGGCTTCCAAAATTTACATTAATTTCGCTCGTAAAATTCGGCCTGGCAGGCGTTTATATAATTTCAATTCTCTCCAACATTATGGCGTCTATTAAACAAATACTTAGATAACTACTGTTTTATTCGAATTTTTTGTTGACACGATGACTTTGAACGTTATCTTTAGCGTCAGTCGGTAAATGTTTTTAATGAGGCCAACTCGTGCGGAAATGTCCGTTTTGATCGTGGGGATGCTTTGCAATTTTATTTTACTCGCAGGTGAGGTTTTTCGGAATTTTTTCGATTTTTTCCATGGTCGGTTTTAGGGGGCAACGATAATCGGATTGTTGGGGGCCGACCGGCTAATGACGGAGAGTTTCCTTATCAAGTAAAAAATTGTCTACCAAAAAGGTGACACAAATTTTTTTTTTAGGTTTCATTGAGGAGGTCGTACAGTGGTGATCATTTTTGTGGGGGTTCAATTATAGATGAAAATCACGTTTTAACTGCAGCTCATTGTATGTTTTACTCGTGGGGGGGTGTCCTTCCGCCTATTATAGTAAGCGTTGTGGTTGGGCAAAGGAATATAAATATTACCCCTGAAACAATCTACAGAAATGTATCTTCGATCAAAACGCATCCAGGGTACGATTCTGAAACGATGGCCAATGATGTGGCTGTGATAGAATTGTCAGAAAGTCTAAATTTTGATGGAAAAATCTCTGCAATTCCCTTAAATTCAAACAGTACAAAACCTAACTCAAATTGTGTGGTAACTGGATGGGGTACGCAAAAATTTGTAAGTTTAAATGTAGTCATTTATGTTAAAGTTTCAACAAAGGACAATATTGAATGATTAAAAGGGATACGTAGTGGAAAATTATAAAAAAAATTACGCCCTAGCCGGGGATCGAACCCGAACGCTTCGTTATCTAGGCAGGGACTCTGCTTTTGAGCTACTACTGGTACACCGAATAATCAATTGGATTTGTGCAATTTTTCTAGAATTTTCCACTCCCGCCTTTAATAATTGTCAGTTATTATTATTTTTTGCTTTCTACGTCTTTTGTCTCTAAAAATTATTATTTTTTGCTTTCTGCGTCTTTTGCCTTCGTTATAATAATTATGTTTGCAGGAGGGGTCTTCTCTTAGCGAAGTTCTGTTGGCCACAACTGTAAATCTGATCACTTTCCAGGCATGCCAGGAAAAATACAACGAATTGAACGTAACTATCATGCCAGGAATGTTGTGCGCCGAAAACGAAACCGCAGAAGCTGACGCGTGTCAAGTTTGTAAATAAATTTAGTCAAAAATAGTAAAAAAATATTTTAGGGGGACTCAGGGGGGCCACTCGTGTGTGGGGGAAAACTAGCGGGGGTGATCTCAACAGGAAACGGCTGCGCCTCCTACCCGGGTATTTATAGCGACGTGGATTTTTTTTCGGAGTGGATTCTAGAGGTTGTTAAGGAAAACTTCCACGATCGAGAATTTACGAGTGTGGAAAGTACCACATTGTTGAATTTCGAAAATTCGACTGTTGTCGGGAATTGGCAGCAGCTGCTGCAGGCGATTCGAGATTTGTTCGAGGCGAATTCTTCGATTTTTTTTAGGGGAGAGTTTGCTTTTGTTGCGGTTTGTGTGGTAGCCCTGCGGATTACGAGGTGAATAAATCGTTTGATAAGTTGTTGTTTCCGCACTTGTTGACAAAGTAAAGCTGAATTGTAGGCTCAATTGATCTTCTTTCCTATAGAAGTTTTTCTTTCTCCGCGTTTTTTTTTTATTTTTTATATCCCTTCTGCAGTGGTACCAACCAAGTCAGGGGGACAGTCAGCCAATTTTTAGGGAGAAAACTCAAATTCTACTTTCTTCGATCCACATCAGTGAAGGTTGGAATAAACCGTCGTCAAAAAGCAACGATACCATTGTTACCAAAATCCAAAAGTAAAATTGACGAGAGGGAATTAAAGCCAGCACTGCCAACTGAAGCAAGTTAAAATGCCACCCTAAATAGTTTTCTAAAAGTTTTAAGCGCCAATCTCTATTGCCAATAATTACAGTTCTTCTACAGTGGTACCAACCTAAAATTCCTGAAAGTAGTGACAACGTGAAGAGGAGTTTATTCCCAACCTCGAGACTCAGTTAAAGCTAAAGTAATGCAAACTTCTACTTACAAAAAAAACTAAAAATAAATGCCGCTAAGCCCTAAAGTAACAAATGTTACTTTCGGACTGTCCTGCACTGCGCGCTGGAGTAAAATCCACGCACGCTGATTGGTAGATGCCTCGCAAATACTCAATCAGTACGTGTTATTTGTACTGCGCGGTGCAGCTGCAGCTTGAAAACGGCATAAGCAAAGAAAAAAATTCTAAAGATGAAACGGTCGCTCGCTCGGCCGTCCGTCTACTCTGTCCATCGCATAACTTGAGAGCGAAACCAGATATCGAGCTGAAATTTTGTACACGGGTGTATACCCGGAGAATCTCGGCGGAGATTGCTTTTGGGCCATATCGGACCACGGGGGTGGGAGTTAGGGTTGAAAAACCGAAAAACTATTAACTGCAATAACTCGAGAACTAGTGGACGTATCTTTCTGAAACTTGGTATGTACGTTCGACCCTCAAGTCTGTTGAAAGTGAAAGGGCGCTAATTTCGGGGGATGAAATTTAGGGGATGAAAATCACAAAAAATATGATAACTCCGCAAGGGTTGCACGCAGCTGTCGGAAACTCAACGTACACACATATATCGGTGAAATCTTGCGGGGATGCGTTTTTTCGTAAAATCGAACAGATAGGGTGGAAATTAGGGGTTGCAATTCGAAATTCCGCTTAATAAGTATTAGTCGAAATTGACGTCATTCGATAGCTTTCCATTAATGATTCAAAAAAGGTGTCATTCATATTTTGAGAAAAACCACCCTTATAGGCGCTACAGCCCCTAACATGCAGAAACACAAAAATACGAGAACTCAAAAACTACTCAACGTATCAAGGCAGAATTTGGTGTGTTAACTTTCAGTGACATTGTAGGTGGATAGACAAACTTTCACTAAAATCTAACAAGGGGCATGAAATCTAGGGGTTGAAACTTGGAATTTCTTCGAGTAAATGGTAGCATAAAATTACGGGGTTCGATAGATTTCGGTCAACTATTGAAAAAAGGTCTTATGAGTTTTCAACCTAAAGTCAACCCCTAGGCTATTAACCACCCCTAACTCTTTGCAAGCGGATAAATATATTTTATTTATTTTTTCTGAAACCTTATTGATTTATTTATGAACAACTGAAGTCAGTAAATACGCAAGGAGTTTTGTAACACCGGAAAAATAAACTCGCCCCTGTAAATCATAAAGGGATGAAATCATGAGGAGTTGAAAACATGAATCTACAAATCACCGGAATTTTTCAACGAATTGGGTTAGGGTGGTGAAATTGAAAACACAACTTCCTTTAGGGCATGAGGGGGTGGTGAAATAGGGGGTTGGAGTTTAGGGGTTGAAACGTCCATAAAGCCCTGTAATTTGACACAGAGAAGCAATATCTTCTGCGAAACTGTGACATCTTACAGACTGCATCTTCGAGCAGGGAAGAGTGAATTTTAGGAGAAAATTATCGAAGGGGATGAAAGTTAGGGGTGGAAACTAATAATAAATTGAACTCATTTGGATTATGTTTATCTTTTTCACTTTTCCAACCCCCTTCGCAACATTTCAACCCCCAAAAGTTAAATTTGCATAATTGGCTTACTTTCGTGTTATTTTCTGTAATTCTGCTTAATTACGAATAGTGTACCATAAGGGGTGTCCCAAAAAAGAACGAAAGATTTATTTTTGGCTATAACTTTGTTATTACTAGACCGATTTTGCTCAATATTGTACCGGACGTAGTCAAAAGATGAAGCTTTTAGAGTCGACCACCATAAATAAATTTTTTGAGGATATTTACTACTGTAAACCGATCAAAATTAAAATTAGGGTGGGGTTAAAGCTGATGATTTTCTCTTACAGAGCATTTTTTTAGATTTATTTTTTATTTCTCTATCGATCTTGAAAAAATTTCAGGATCTTAGTGATACTATAAATCTTTCACAAAATAACGTTACTTTGCAGGAATTTAACTTAGATCCCGCCAAAATGTTAAAAATATTTTTTTAAGATTGGTCGTAAAATAAAAAATTAATTTTAAAAAATCCATGTTTAACCACGAAAGCGTCCTAGGATCACACCGTTTTTTTATTTCCTTGATATAAAATCCGTAATTACCTAAAAATAGATCAGTAATTACGGAAAAATAATACATCCAAAACAAGCGCCTTTTAAAAAATTAACAAGTTGGGTATCCGAAATAGAAAAAAATTTATAAAAAACGTGTTTCACATAGGCTGTTATCGCACTCGGATTTTGTAAAACTCGGGCTTTTCGCCCTCGTCCAAACATCCTCGTGCGATAATAATTGGCCTTATAAAACGTGTTTTTTAATATACTATTATTAAAATTTATTGTAAACAGAAACAAAATCTTATCTCCTTGCAGTTCGTCATCAAAGAAGTCAAAGGCTAAACAGTGTTGCAAATCAGAGATACTGAAAAATCCTCTTTTTCACTTTTTCACGTATGAGACATGAATATACAAAAAATTTGCATAACAACATAACGTAAAGAAAGTATCTTATTTTCACTCGTTTGATTGATACACTCCGTCTACGGCGTCGTGCACCAAACTTCACAAAACTACTTTTGAATTGCCATCCTCAAAATTTTAGAGGAACGAGTAAAAAACAATATTTTTTTAAATCGTTTTCACACCATCCGTTCGTTCGTCCTGTACGACTGGTTGTAGTACCAAAATTTTCGCTTTCTGATCCCAAAATAGCTCGTACCAACCAATTTAACTCTCATTAAAATCCCACGAATTTTTACTGGAAAACACTACAAACGACATTTTCAAACTCATTTCCTCCCACGAACGAGCACGAACTCCACAATCAATACTACTCGGCGACGATCGCGACTATTCCTCGCGTCACAATTATTAGTAAAATCCCATTTGAGGAAGGTTATGTCGGATTTACTGCAGTCTTTGATAATCGTGTCCGAAAAAGCTGCAAATATCGCTAGGACGATCCGACAGGATGGGCACCTTTTTGACCTTCTGATCCAGCAAAAGGGGAGCGACGAGGCCAACCCGAGATTCCTTCAGGACTTCAAGACTTTGGCGGACGTGCTTATCCAGGAAATCGTCAGATGGGAGACCGGAAATTCGGTGATTTTGGATTTTTTAAATTTAAACGAATCAAAAAGTAGTTTCCAGAGCTGCGCGATTTTATTTACGGCGAGGAGAATAACGTTTTCAGGAATAAATTGGGGGAGAGCGTTAGGGTGGAGGTTAAAGAGACGAGGGAACAGACCGCCACCCTGCTGAAGTCCGTGCTGGATGGGGATGGAGCAGCAGCGGATTTGCTAGCAGTGGAGGTTCATAGAAATATTTCTTTTGACGAGGTGGGGGTGGAGAGGCCTAGGGGGGATTTAGGGGTGGATTTGGGGAAGTTGGGGGTGTGGATTGACCCTATTGGTAAATAAAAAAAAAATTGCTGTTTTAAGAAAAATATTGTAGATTCTACCGCTGAGTATATAAATGGGATTGAGGAGATGTCAGATGGGATTAGTGTGAGCGGATTGAAATGCGTGACGGTGCTGATTGGGGTGTTTGATAGGGAGAAGGGGGTTCCAATTATGGGGGTTGTCAATCAGCCATTTTACATTCAGGAGGGAGAGGGGTAGGTATTTTTTTAGTTTTTAGAAACAGAAACAGAAATTTATTTATTTGCCAAAAAAAACTGCACAAACCGAGTTATAGCAACTAGGTGCTATTCACATAAAGCTGGCAAACCCCAACCCCCCTCCACAGCTACAAAAATGACGTTTCTATGTATTTATATCTTTAGCCTTGTTCCTTTTATTCGTTTCCATATAGTATGTTGCTATCTGCTATCTTTGTTGCTTTCTAACGAAAAATAACATATTCTAGGTATTTTTGGTCGCTAGAGTGATAAAATACTGTCCTATACAGGGTGTTCCAATGAAAAGTATCCACCCCAAATATTTCGTAAACCAAATAAAATATGAAAATTCGCTCGGACAGGTCGATTTTTATTTGGAGGGGGACACTTAAATCCATGCTTGGCGAAATTTCAAAACTCACTCCCTAACCCCCACCTACCCCCACTTCAAAATTTGAAATGGCAACCCCCCACTTTGAAAGCTAATTTCATTGCCAATCTAACGTTGCAACAATTTTTGATATTTGTTCAACTCTAGCGCCCTCTACAGTTAAATTTTAAACTACATTAGAGCCCTTTTGTAATACATCATCTGAAAGGGTTTGAAATTCTCTGTAAACGAATGCAAGAATTTTTGAAATCCACCCACTCGTTCAAAAGTTACATTGAAAGACATGAGCTGGTTCTGGGCCTAGGAATCCTTCAAGATTAGGCTGTAACTTTTGAACGAATGGATAGGTTTAAAAAATTCTTGCATTAGTTTACAGATAATTTCAATCCCTTTCAAATGATGTATCACAGAGAGCCCTAATGTAATTTAAAATTTGACCAAAGAGGGCGCTAGAGTAGAACAAATATAAAAAATTGTTACAGCGTTAAATTGGCAATGAAATTAGCTTTCAAATGATGTATCACAAGTGGGGGGTTGCCATTTAAAATTTTGAAGTGAGGGTAGGTGGGGGTTAAGGGGTGAGTTTTGAAATTTTGCCAAGCATGGATTTAAGTGTCCCCCTCCAAATAAAAATCGACCTGTGCGAGCGGATTTTCATATTTTATTTGGTTTACGAAATAGTTGGGGTGGAACCTTTTCATTGGAACACCCTGTATACTTATAAGTATGGTACTTATGAGATTGGTATATATGATGAAATGACGTATTAATTTGATTCTACTGTCATTAATTATTAAAATAAGAAATAGGTGTAAAATAAAGCTTCTGGAATATTTTGTAGAGAAATCAAACAAATCCAACAAAAACAAATATCAAAAACTAAATGTACCTAATTAGTGCTTTAAAACGTATTAATAATATTATAACAAAAGAAGAACAAAATGATTAATTGTTAGGAATAGCCGAGGGGTCAACAACCAATGAAGATTTGTACACCATAATTTCTTTTTGGTCAATAAATCCCCTCAAATCTACATAAATCCACATAAATCCTAATATAATCGTAAAAATCCTTATAAAATCCTATAAATTCTCATAAATCATCGTATATCCCCTTAAATCCCCAGAAATAATGGTAGTACTAATAATACTTAAATTACCAGAAATTATTCCTTTCTTTAGAGCCGAGATAACAGTTAGGTAAATTTTCGAAGCGAAATTTAATGCTCTGTTTACAAAATAAAATAAAAACCTTATTATGCTCGCACCCTCATTTCAATGAAGCATTCAGCATTAAATTCTGAAAAGACACGTCTTTTCCATAATGTCAGGGTCTACCTTAGGTAGTGATTTTTTGTATACTTTTATTCTTTCTTTTTCTTGTTACTTAACGAGGAACCAGGGGTCCAATAGTTGACCAATCAGATTTCAGTTATTAATTGAAGAGGAAGTAAGTACCGTAGAGCGGGGATATATGGAACGCAGGGGGTAATTTGGAACAATCGGGAGTTTTTTTGAAAAACCCGCTAGGATACACGCAGCTGACAAAACAAAGTTCTGCAAAAATATGACAGAAGAGAGAATGTCTAATGAGTCTCGAAACAGCGGTTACTGGCGAAACAAAGTGAACTTCTTTTTGAGAAAAAAATAGCAAATGAAAGTGTTGAAAGTGGCCAAATTTTATTACCTGAAAAGTCTCAGTTGTGGACACTAAAATATGCATCCAATCTGTGGGCTGCACTGATATTATTTGTGGGCCATAACCTCAACAACATTTTAGTGTCAAAAAACTGAGACTTTTTCTTAAAGTAAGGATTTTAGGACTGAAAAAATGAAAAAAGTGCATTTTTAGGGTAATTTGGAACAACATGCCCAGGACCTATAGAAGAAAATTTAGGAGGGAAAATTTGGGGGCTTATCATAACTTTGAGAATACTGTTTTTTTATTCTTATCAAAAAAAAATATCAGAAACATCAGTTTTACTTACCTAATTTCGAACTAAAATTTAGGGGGGAAAATTTGGGGGCTTATATCATAACTTTGAGAATTCTGTTTTATTGATTCTTATTAAAAAAAAATATCAGAAATATCAGTTTTATTTACCTAATTTCGAACTGTTGCAATATCATCATTTTAAGGTCATTTTGAAGCTTATCGGTGACTTTTTTCGATTTTTTTTAAATTGCTAATGCTCCATAGAACCCCCTGTAGGAGTGTATAAGAACAAATTTTATATTTTCCGTCGTTTTCTTAAGAAAAATGCAAATGTTCCATTTTCCCCCGTCGGCGGGTAAAATGGAACAACGGATAAATATTTTTTTTCTCAGAAGCTGTGGCAATTTTGCAAAAACTAACGTAAGAATTATAAAGGCTGTCCCAAAAAAAACCGAACGATTTATTTTTGGTTATAATATAACTTTATTATTGTGGGACCGATTTTCCTCAATTTTATACGGGACGTAGCCAAAAGATGAGGCTTTTACAATCTGTAACCATTTTGCAGATGGCGCCACTAATAAATTTTTTGTGGCAGTTTTTTACAGGAACACTTTTTGATTGGCTGGAGTTGAACCATCTGTGAACCGATCAAAATGAAATTAGTATAGGATGAAAGCGAATGCTTTTCTTTTCTAAAGCAACTTTATAAAATTTTATTCTGACCGTTCTTGATTCATTTGTAATTTTTTTGTGATGCTTTAAAACAAGGATTTTTGAAGATTTATTTTTTATTTGGTCACCAATCTTGACAAAATTTGCAGAATCCTAAGTAACACCATCAATATTTCACAAAATGATGTCACTTTGCACATGGCGCCACCCTAGCAAATTTTTATGAACACATTTGTTTAAAAAATTAACGAGAATATTATGAATGTGTAATTAGTAATAAATGTTAGCACTAAAAGCGGCTACAGACAAGAGGCTGGAATTGAATAAACAACAATTCTGGATTTTAAAATAAACCAAATATATGCTTTATAACAGTCATAAGCTGAAGAAAAACTTGTCGAATTCACAAACAAGTCAATGTTAGACCATTTTTTTGGGTTTCATTTATTTTAACATTTTGTATAACGATATCTTAGCACCTAAGTGAAATTCCTGCACAAAGTACCTAACGTTATTTTACGAAAGATTTATGGTGTTGCTAAGGATTCTGAAAATTTTGTCAAGATCGGTAGCGAATTAATATCTAATAAATCTTAAAAAATCTGTTTTACAGCATCGCAGAAAAATTTGTAAATTAATCAAGAACGTTTAGAATAAAATCTTGTAAAGTTGCTTTGGAAGAGAAAAGCATCAGCTTTAAGCTTACACTATTTTCATTTTGATCGCTTCACAGATGGTTCAAGCCTCATCTTTTGACTACGTCTCGTACATGATTGGGGAAAATTGCTCCAATAATAATAAAGTTATAACCAAAAATAAATCGTTCGGTTTTTTTTGGGACAGCCCTTTATAATGTATTAAGGGTACCCATGCAGTGGTTATCAAAAAATGCATTTAAAAATAAAAACAAAACCTTTATTCGCAAAAAACCGTATAAAATGTTCCATATATCCCTGCTCTACGGTACCTCTTGAGCCAATTTAATGGTACATAAGGGTATAATTAAATATAAAATCTGATTGGTCCACTTAATCTTTTAGATTTTGAGAAATATTGGGTAAATTCATTTCTCCAGAGCAAGAGTTTGCTTACTGCAGTAGATGTTTTAATGTTTTTGAGAAATCAGAGTTGAAATATACGGAGTGATTAAACAAAAAAAATATAAGGGAGCCTACGAATTTTTGACTTACATATTTTGTTCGTTGATTTCTTCCAGCTGTCAAGCCAATCCTTTACTTTCCTAAGGGAGTAGGGCCCTCACGGCAGACAAACAGAAGTGTAAAAGTATTGTGGAATTATTATTTAACCAGTATAAGTTTTCTACACTTTTTATTTACGGATATCTTCGGAATGCAACCCAATGATCTTTTTTCTGGGGTAGAAAATTTGGGGCTTTACACTTTTCCAGGGCGACACCCAAAATTTGCCAACTGGCAAGACTTTGGGGGGTCTTACTCCTCCTACCTCCCCTGAGCTACAGCTCTGCTTTAAAAATTTTCTAAATTTGCACCTGTCGCACTGGTGAAATTCGCGCCGTATAATTTGCAAATTTTTTGTTTTACGAGTGAATTATTATTATTACAATTTTTTTGTCCTCGAAAAGTTCGCGCCACGCAACTTCGCAAGGCAACACTACGACCAAATCATCTGAAAGTTTTGAAATGGGTGGCTATATCTGATTGGATGCGTAACATAAACATGCCAAACGTATATGGGTAAAGTGCGAAATTGACAGTCAGTCCTATTCTGTAACTTGGTTGACTTCAATCAATATTGAAATGAATTGAGACACCTGATTGGAGAATGTGACCTTTGTTTACGTTGTCTTGGAGATATCAATGCTTTCTTGAAATTTGTCAACATTTTGAGCAAGTGATGTTGGGACTTGTTTCCATTGACTTGGGAAAGCTATTGACATTAAAATTGACATCTCCAAAAGAACAACGTAAGCAGAGATCTCGCTCTCCGATCAGTTCTCGCCATTCATTTCATCATTGACTAAAGCCAACCAAGTTACAGAATAGGACTGAGTATATTTATGATTTTAGTGGCTTTTGTAGATTTAGGTTAGTATTAGGGTTTCGCAAGACCAAGACAAGACGAAAAATGGGGTGGTCTTGGTCTTGCTGTAGTCTTGAATGTATGGTCTTGATGGTCTTGGTCTTGTGGAGTCTTGGTTTTTTAAAGTAATGAAACAAATTTAGTAAATTTTAGCTCAAGTTTGTATCTAAGATAAGTTAACACAAATTAGTTAATTAGTCATTAGTTATTGCGTCAAGGACCGCAAAATTAAAGTGTCCTTTAAATATTTGCCTAGCAACATTTCAAAACAACTGCTCCTGAGTGATCAAAATCCCCATTAAAGTCGACATTAACTTTAATGGACCTTTAAGGACCGATTTCATAATAAGAGTTACAGGTCCTGTGGACTTTAAAAGGGATTTTGACCAATCAGCCGTTTTGAAATGTTGCCAAGTAAATATTTAAAGGACACTTTAATTTTGATCATGAAATCGGCCCTATAGTCCAGGCAATGAAGGGGTTGTAGAGAGCATGGAAGGGGGGAGAATTTTTCTCTTCGGGAATGTGTTGGAGGTAGTTAGGAGGTAAACATATTAAAAGTCCCCGTCCCTAACCCGTCCGCTTCAGGGGTGGAGGGGGGTGGAAAGGTCCCTTTTTTTGTTTTTTTGCTTATAAGTCGAAAATGGTGCGTCGTAGCGAAAAAATCCTTGTATAAAAATGAAAGCCTATAAAATTTTCTACAACTCTGCTATTATACATTATTAAGGAAAAATGCACCGTTTTCGAGATATCCGCTCTCAAAAGACGGCAATTGTCAAAACAAACTATTGCTTCTAATTCCTCAGTCTTTGGTTTTGCTGAAAAGTCGTCAGGAAGAAAGTTTTAGAGCGTTCAATTTTCTTCAAGAATATATATATACAGGGTGGTTCCTTTTTCACTGCTCACCACTGCCATCTTCTAAACGGTAAGAGGTTCGAAGTCGGTTAAATTACAGAAATATTGCACTGCTTAAATTTCACTTGGAGCTTTTATATTACTGACAGCTGTCAATTGAATGGCATCGTCAGAAATTTTTTAGGACTTCTAATTTTTGAGTAACGGTAGTCAACTTTTTATTCTCTTAAGGTAGCCAAATTGTATTTTAACACCATCGGACACATAAAAAATTAGCTTTTCAAAAATGTAATCAAAATAGATTTTTTTTTGACAGATCGTCAAAATTTGAAAATTGATATGAGTATGTTGTAAAATGAGCCTAGGCTTATGAAAACAATTTCAAGAAAGTACACCAACTTTTTTCATCTCTTATGACGTCAAAAACAATTGAATTTTGAACTATAATACAGGCTGAGTCAAGAAGGCGACGGCGGTCCATAACTTCTGAACCCTTCCAGCTAGGAAATCAATTCAAAGGCCATTATGTACAACACCGCTAATTCTACAACCAAAAAATACTTTCAACTATACAGGCTGTCCCAAAACACTTGCAACGCATGGCAACTTGATTTTCTTAAATGCAATACCACCATTTTGATGCCATATTCTGGATCACCTATAACATAACTTTACATCGACATAAGACATTCAATGTTTTAAGGCTCTGTTCTAAAGTAATTAATTCTTTAAAAAAAAAATTGATCATTGCGGGTCCTTCTTAAAAAAACTCCTGAGAACTCAATTTTGTATCTAGAGAGCTGAGATTCGGTACGAATATGAAGGAAGGTCTATTCTATCTATCTAACATGATAAGTATCATTATCACTATTTTTAAAAAGCTAATTTTTTATGTGTCCGATGGTGTTAAAATACAATTTGGCTACCTTAAGAGAATAAAAAGTTGACTACCGTTACTCAAAATCTAGAAGTCCTCAAAAATTTCTGACGATGCCATTCAATTGACAGCTGTCAGTAATATCAAAGCTCCAAGTGAAATTTAAATAGTGCAATATTTCTGTAATTTAACCGACTTCGAACCTCTTACCGTTTAGAAGATGCCAGTGGTGAGCAGTGAAAAAGGAACCATCCTGTATATATATATTCTTGAAGGAAATTGAACGCTCCAAAACTTTCTTCCTGACGACTTTTCTGCAAAACCAAAGACTGAGGAATTAGAAGCAAAAGTTTGTTTTGACAATTGCCGTCTTTTGAGACCGGATATCTCGAAACCGGTGCATTTTTCCTTATTAGTGTATAATAGCACAGTTGTAGAAAATTTTATAGGCTTTCATTTTCATACAAGGATTTTTTCGCTACGACGCAGCATTTTCGAGTTATAAGCGAAAAAACAAAAAAGGGACCTTTCCACCCCCCTCCCCCCCTGAAGCGGACGGGTTAGGAGCGGGGACTTTTAGTATGTTTACCTCCTAACTACCCCAACACATTCCCGAAGAGAAAAATTCTCCCCCCTTCCATGTTCTCTACAACCCCATTTTGGGCATTCACTGCCTGGACTACTAAGTTTTATTATGAAATCGGCCGATTCCAAAATTAAGTAAAAACATAACAATAACTGAGATTATGCAATTAAGCTAATTGGATTAAGGCTAGCTAGCAAGACCAAGACTTCCACAAGACTCTTGACTCAAGAGTCTTGGTATTGAGGCCTCAGTCTTGGTCTTGGTCTTGGTTTTCCCCATGTGGTATCGGTCTTGGTCTTGTCTCGAATTCAAGACCAAGACCAAGACCAGTCTTGGTATTGTGCGAAACCCTAGTCAGTATTCACCTAAACCGAAAACTTTATTTCCAGATGGCGCGGCCGTTGCTTCTGGGCCACCCCCTACACGTCCAACCTAACCCCCTCCCCTTCAAAGACCAACATCATCTGCGTCAGCAGCAGTGAGGACCCTCAAATAATCTCGAAACTAAAAACCGCCGGTTACAAAATCGTCGAAGCAGCCGGCGCCGGCTACAAAATCCTCACCGTCATCACCTGCCTCTCCGACGCCTACCTTCTGACCAAAGACTCCACCTACAAATGGGACACTTGCGGCCCCCAAGCCATCCTGAGATCCCTCGGGGGCGACATCGCCACCTTCGACCAAAAGCCACTCCCTGTCAATTACAACCAAACAACCAACTGTAATTACGGCGGAATTGTAGCTTACAGGGACCCGAGGGTTTTGGAAAAAATCACCAAATGTCTTCAATAATAAAATTTTATTAAAATTGCGTTTAATTTGGCCAGACGACGCTTTCGATCCACGGGACAAAACTGGAGACTCTGGTGTAGACTGCGGGGACATTGGGAATCCCGCAGTCCCGCCCGAAGGAGGTCACTCCAATCATGTAGAAGACGTCCTCTCGGATTTGGAGGGGGCCCCCTGAATCTCCTTGGCAGGTGTCTCTGTCGTCGGTGTGGCTCCCTGCGCAGATCTGCAAATTGTCGACGATTCCTTGGGGGAGGACTTCGGCGGAATTCTCGATGTTGTTGTAGCTTTGCTGGCAGACGTTGCTGGGGAAGTAGTCCAAGTCGACTTTCATAAGGACGTCACTTTGGGGGCCCCCGATTTCCGTTATCCCCCAACCGGTGGCTATGAAGTTGGTGGAGGGGAGGTTTCGGTTGATTTCCAGACAAATGGGGGCGATGTACTCGTTGAATTGGACGGGGCGGTCCAGTTGGACCAAGGCAATGTCGTTGTATTGAATGGGGGGGTGGTAGTTGGGGTGGGGGATTCTTCGGATCACTCCGAAGTCTTGGGGGTTGGCATCGTCGGTGTTGCTTCTTAGGTCGAGGTCTCCTAGGCGGACCCTCACTAATTCTCCCCTAAAAAACAGAGGAAAGAAGTAAAAAGTTAGTACTTAAATTCGTCCGGGGGTTAAGCAGATGGACCTTGCATTTTATTGCCTCGCTTTTCTTTTCCTGGCAAGTTTTATCATATGCGTTCTCCATTTTTGGCCGAAATCCGTTCATGACTTTCGTTTTTCCTCATTTAGTCCGAGGGTTGAGGTGAACCTTGCATTTTATTGTAGAGTTTTGCCACTTGGCACATATACTCCCCAGACGTGTAGAAGTAGATTTAGAAGCGGAGCCCAACAAAATTTCCGTGCTAGGGAGTGAAGCCACCCCTCAGAAGTTACCACTTTTAAAAATTCAGTTTTCTTACAATATTTTTGGTATTTTGGCCGCGACTGCGCTACAAATGAGCTTTTGTTGTGCCTCGGCATAGGTACAGGTGTTAGGGAAGAGGCTGCAGGCCTCACATTCCTTTTATAGCAGAGGGTTAAGGCAAAAATTATATTAACCTAACATTTTATTTTAGAAATTCGCCATTTGGCACAAACACTGTCCAGAGGTGTACAAACCATCCCTATTTGCTTCACATGGAGTGTTAAGCCGTCCCGAGCGTGTTAACTTCTCTTAAAATCCCATTATTTTGTGATATATTTCGGGCATTTTGTCTTGATTGTGCCTGGTGTGTCAATAAATTTTATTGCGACTGCTAGGCACAGCTACGGGAGTTAAGGGAGTTGCAACCCCCACCTCCTTCAGTCAGTCACCCTCTTCAGTACTACAATGGAATTCACGCCCCCACCCACCCAAAATTTTCTCTTACAGACTCTTACACTTTCCTCCCGTAGTAAGCTTTCTGAATCTGTAATATATTTTGCATTAACTATTCAAGAAGACAAACCCCTATTTGTGTGCAAATACATCTACTCCATATTAATCCACCTTGGTATGAAGCTCGATGAGTATGTAATCTCAGTGCATCTTATGTAGGAGGAATATCTTCCATTTTGGTACGCCTTCACTGGATGTAACGTATTTTTATGGAAAAGGAAAGAGAACTGTTTTCGAAACATGGAAAGATAGATATAGATAGATATATTTGTCAGCATGATTGAATATAATCTTAACTCGGTCAAAAAGAAAAACGTACAGTGTAAAAGCACAACCATACAAAATAAAATGACAATAATTGCTATCCACATAATGTACACTGTCCTGTCAGGAATTCTTCTATGGAGTAGTATCCATTAACATTTTTTTACCGAGACTTTTAATTGGTTTATTTGAAGAGATCGCACCCCAGGAGAAGGAGGGTTGTACAATTTTGGGGCATAGTAGTATTGGCATTCCTGCACCTGGACCAAACTCACGGAAATGCTGTCTACATTGCGCGTTTGATGATTGTCATCATCAGAAAGCGTTTCTAGAAGCAACAAATGCTGTAAATGTAAGAAATTTGGTTTGCCCTGTACAGCGCGTTGCTTATGTAACGGCTCTTGCAATGAGCACGAGTGAACCATAAGCTTTCGTTAATTTTAAAGTCCCATATTTTGATCTTTGAGTAAACTTAAAACAAAATATGCTTAATGTACTTGAAAGTTGAATAGTTCTACGGTCTGTAAAAGAAAATCATGGGGAGGGGGCGTGAATTTCATTGTAGTACCTACTGAAGAGGGTTACTGAAGAGCTTGGCTGAAGGGGGTGGGGGTTGCAACTCCCTTAACTCCTGTAGCTGTGCCTAGCAGTCGCAATAAATTTTATTGACACCCCAGGCACAATTAAGACAAAATGCCCGAAATAGATCACCAAATGATGGCATTTTAAGAGAAGTTAACCCTCTCGGGATGGCTTAACACTCCGTGTGTGGCAAATAGGGATGGTTTGTCCTCCTAAACTCATTTGTACACCGCTGGACAGTGTTTGTGCCAAGTGTCGAATTTCTAAAATAAAATGTTAGGTTAATATCTTTTTTGCCTTAACCCTCTGGTATAAAAGGAATGTGAGGCCTGCAGCCTCTTCCCTAACACCTGTACCTATGTCGAGGCACAACAAAAGCTCATTTGTAGCGCAGTCGCGGCAAAAATTCCAAAAATATTATAAGAAAACTGAAGTTTTAAAAGTGGTAACTTCTGAGGGGTGGCTTCACCCCCTAGCACGGAAATTTTGTTGGGCTCCGCTTCTAAATCTACTTCTACACGTCTGGGGAGTATATGTGCCAAGTGGCAAAACACTACAATAAAATGCAAGGTTCACCTCAACCCTCGGGCTAAATGAGGAAAAACGAAAGTCATGAACGGATTTCGGCCAAAAATGGAGAACGCATATGATAAAACTTGCCAGGAAAAGAAAAGCGAGGCAAAGTAAAGTAACAACGATAAACAATAGTAAATATGACAAAACGGACGAGTTCATGGAGAGATGGTGGCAATATTTCAAAACCCCCATTACAAAGAAAGGAAATGGAAACAATGAACAGAAGAAGTGGAGAAAAATGTTGCAAAAAATGAGTACGTAGCAAAAGAAGAAGTTCAGAAAGCTATAGAAATCAAGCAAAGCCCGAGGTTCGGATCAAGTAACTACAGACATGCTAAAAACTGGAACAGAAGAGTCAGTAAAAGGAAAAGCACTAGAAGACTGGCTAGCAGGAATAAGAAAGACCTTCAAAGACTAACGAAACTAAAAGTGAACTTTTTCTGACAAACTATCGAAGTTATCTTTTGCAGTGGCACCAACCAAAGTTCGTCAAAATTACAGTGCAACCAACCATTAAAAAGGAAACTTACACGTTTGCAGAGATCAAACAATGCGCTGCTGTTACCACAAACTGCTCGCTGATTAAACTTCCACCACACAGCCAATCAGGATTCTGAATTTGGTTGTACCCCAAGGCAGCCATATGAGGAAACTCCTTACCCAAAGATTGGGTACCACCAAAAACGTACGTAACAATCGAAGATCGTTTCTGCACTCGATGTTTGTATTCCTGACACTCTAAAATCTGATTTTGGAAAAAATTAAATAAAATTAATTTAATACTTGAATTGGCCATGTTGTTGGAGACAATGGGAACGTTGACAATTGGAGCCGCTGTTGGGGGTGCAGTCGCAAAAGTGGCTCCTGAAGGAGTATAAACGGGGGGTCCTGGAGTCAAAATCACGTAAGGAGGAGTCACGTTGGGAGTTACAATCCTCTCCATAGCCCGACAGCAAACGAGCTCCCCGCAATTTTCCACAAAAAGCCCCCCTTTGGGACAATTCTCCACCTCGATGCATCTCCCCTTGTCCCCATTGGGCAAATTGCAAAAACTCAGTCTCTGCGTTTGGATTTTTTCGAAAAACAGCGGGATCAAAACCAGACAGGTCCAAGCCATGGCTGCGACTGTGCGAAAATGCGTGAAGCCGCCGGAAGGGTATTAATTTAAAATGGGGCGATGCGGAAAATTGGTTTAATTTGTTTGGCCGAGATGATAATAGCGTCGAATTATCTCGGGCGAATTCTGGGGAATTTTTATTTGTGTCGGTGTGACCTTTGGGTTTAATGATTTGTGGTAAACAATTCGTGAATGGGCGTCAAGGTAGGGGAATGTCCATCGCGGGGGTTTTTCCAAGAATCGTCTAAAATATACTTTTCGGGACTTTCCCTCTGGCGACTTTGAATCTTTTACATTATGGAACAGGTGTATCGTTTCGCTACAATAACTAAAATTATTTGTTTTTGTCAAATTTGCTCTCCAAAGAGCACAAAGTATTCGCTGCTAATATTCAGAAAATGTCCATTTTACATCCACAATATACTGAATATTCTATGTATTTGAATAGAATATGCCGATGCCGATTCTGAAATGCATGAATCTGTTTGTCTCGCCTGGGGGGCAAACCGCTAACCATATTTTGTACACCAGGCATCCCCCGATTTCCTCCTAACATCCCCGGAAATCCCTCTGACGTCCCCTGAATTCCCTGGACATCCTCCAAGACGAGGGGCAACCACTCACAAAAAAAATATACCACGGACTAGGACTAGGCCGGACTATTTAAGGACTAAATGGACTAAATTGGAATAGACTAGACTAAATCGGACTAAATTGAACTAAAGCTGACTAGACTGGAGTAAAGCAGGTTAGACTGGACTAAAGCGGACTAGCCTTGGACATACTGAACTAAATTGGACTAAAGTGAACTTAATTGGACTAAATCGGACTAAATTGCCTCATGCGGCGCCCAAAATGTGTTCTCTACAGCGTCCAATTTTCAGAGATGGGTGCGGTTTAGTTCGATTTAGTCCAGCTTAGTTTGATTTAGTCCAATTTAGTTCAATTTAGTTCAATTTAGTTCAATTTATTCCAGGTTAGTCCGTTTTAGTCCAGTCTAGCCAGTTTTAGTCCATTAGCCGAGCCTGCTTTAGTCCAGTTTAGTTTGCTTTAGTTCAATCTAGTCCAATTTAGACAATTTAGTCCGTCTCGTACTGCTAGTCCTATAATAGTCCGGCCTAGTCCTATAATGCAGTCGTATCAGAACTTTTTGATGCGAATGTGGAAATAATTACAAGACAATAGTTTTTTGCCCTAAGATGTTCTACTTTATGTACTGTTTAACATACTAAAAGTCCTGACAATTCCTGTGTGTGGGTTAGCCGTAATCTTCAAATAATGGTGCAGGATGTGGGTGCTTCCGAGGTTTTTCCTTTATATCTCGAAAACCGTTGATCCTGCGTGACTAAACTGAAGGTAAGGAGAATAAAATTTGCAACATAATGAGTAGAGCTCGGAAAATATGCACCAAAAATTTTTGTATTATGCATGCAAACATGCAATAAAAAACGAGAAAATACACCTATATGTATGCAGTTATGCGTCATAAATGCATTTATGCATTTGCATATGCGAAAAACCTGAATCGATTTTTTTCACAAAATTGGGCTTAAAAAATTAAAAAGTAAGCATTTTGTTTTTATGTTTTATATTTAAACTCACGATACATAGGTGCGATACATAAAAATACTGAAAATACTTAACAATAAAATCTTAATTTTCAAAATTATTAGGTACTCTTACTTGCTAAATAAAAACTATAAGTAACTAAATATTTTTTTAAATTGTCGGTAATTTATGTGGTGGAATATTCAGACCGATAAATACGTTACATACATCCTGCAAAATGCTTCCTGGGATCGACTGGTGTTTCTGGAGTCGTCGGTAATTAAAGTTTGAACCAAATTTCTGGGCGATTGAAGTTTTTGGACGTGGCTGGGTGTTCCTAAATGCTGATCCACTTGAAATTTCTTGTCACAGGTAATCTGTAGAAAAACTAAAGTTAAAAAAGGCACAAGAAAGTAGGTATACAAGTTAATATCACGTGTTTTTTTAAATTCTGCAAGGAGTGGTTGTGATAAAAATATAAATAGAGGCCAAGGCATTAATTTGTCTGTTTTCCATAGAAAGTATATAATTTCTCGAATCTACGAAAAAGTACGTAAAAACTTTACCGAAATTTTGGTATACAGATGGCCTCCGTTAATGAAAATTTTAATGTTGTACGATATTAGGTCTATTGTTAAAAAAAAATACTTGTTTTGCGAACTTACCCTTTTGTCGCACGCTGTACAGAGCACGTGATTGGAATCTATACAGGGTGTCCCAGAACTCGCGGAAAATCTGTTAATGGCAAACTCCTGAACCTAATCTGAGACGAATTTTCCTTTACGGAAATTGCGAGGGTTCAATAGTTTTTAAATGGGAAGCAATTGTAGTCCGCCAATCAGAATGAATCTCTGAATTACGGTAAAGGTAAAGTAAAAGGATGTAAGATGTTGCTGGGATACACAAAAAAAATAATAAAGCGCAAACAATAAGGGAGCACAACAATTATTTTTGTATCCCCAGCAACAACTTTCACATCCTTATTGTACCTTACTCTTTAATTAAGGGATACATTCTGATTGGAGGATTTGAATTGCTTCCCATTTGAAAACCATTGAACCCTCGCAATTTTCGCAAAGGAAAATTCGTCTCAAATTAGGTTCAGGAGTCTGCCATCAATAGATTTTCCGCGAGTTCTGGGACACCCTGTATATCTTAAATTTTTGTTCCCAGCAATCCACTTTTTTAGAATCGATGATTTGTCGGTGGCTTGTTTCGGCATTGCAGCTTAGAATAAACGGCACTAATAAAATTAAATCACTTTTGCACTGTGTTGAACCACTGAAGGCAAGAACACAAATGAAGACCAAATTTGGGTCCACTTTTTCTAAATTAAAGTAAGATAAGATTTTTAAGAAAAATTAATTTTACCTGGAAAAACAATTACCTCTAAAGCAGGATGTAGGTCGTTTCATGTCATTAACATGCCATTAGAGGGATTTACAAATAAGTGGTAGGCAAATCCCTCAACAAATTCCTGGAAACGCGCATACTGGACGCAGATCTTTGATAAATAATTTTAAAAAACCAAAAAATTCTATAAAATATGCAAAATAACTTTTTGCATATGCAATTGTCCAAGCTGATCTTAACATGCATATATGCACTTTATATGCATTTTACATATATTCCAAGCTCTAATAATGAGTATATTCTTGCATTCATAGCTTCTTCTGCTTTCGAATTCTGGGATTATACTTGGTATTTCCATGCAGGGAACTTATAAATCTTATATCACTAAGTACTTTATACATTATACAGACACATCAAATAAATATTCATATGAGGAACCAAAAAAGCGACATTTTGGATAAACAAAAAATGTTCATGACTTGTTCATAATTAAAAATATGTATACATATAAAAGTTTACATGTTCATGGACGAATATTCATTGTTCATTCAGTGTAAATGTTCGTAGTACCTATGGGTGTGGGACTAGGATTAACTGTTAAGTTTTACCAGTTAGAGAATGACAAACATCCACCGATAAAAAATGGTCTTTTTCATATTGTATCACACGAACTGTGTTGTTGAATAGTTATTTGTACAACAAGTAAGGAAAAGTATTACTTTTCCATGCGAGGATTGTTTAATGCACAAGGCGAAGCCGAGTGTATTAATTGAAATGAGCATGGAAAAGAATCTTTTCCACGAGTTGTACACATTATTTTTCCGTGTACTATCCTGAAATGGCGTTAACATTTAAAATCAAAAATTATTTGTGCAGGGTCAAATACTTTCTGAAACTTCATTTACATGGTAACGGAAAACAACAAAATAAAAATTAACACATGTCATTGAAAATGTTTGCTGCAGATGAAACGAATTATTTAGAAGTGTTGCTATGTGGAAAAGTGTTGCTATGTAGAAAAGTTGAACTTTTCTAAATGAAAAAATACTTGGAAATTTAATATATTTCAGAATAGTACGCGGAAAAAGATATTACATTAAATGTAAAAGTGGAAATTTCTCAGTTTATTAGACAA
Source organism: Pycnomerus fuliginosus (assembly GCA_963924575.1). NCBI lineage: Eukaryota > Metazoa > Arthropoda > Insecta > Coleoptera > Zopheridae > Pycnomerus > Pycnomerus fuliginosus. Next base: position 7,154,066 of record OZ004624.1, on the reverse strand, counting down.
TCTATTGACGTATTTCGGTACAAGACATCTCACAGATATTATTATTAGCCTCTCTCGTCAATGCTACGTTAAAAATTTTCTCCTTCCTGCAAAGTGTGTCGTAAGTAAATTTGGTACCTAATAGTCATATATTACAATATAAGATCGGTAAGTGCAGTATAGATCTTTAGCCGAGTTTTTGCAATTTCCGAGGTTTTTTTAGGTGCACTTAACAACCGTGTATCGTATGACTTTTCGCACAATCGAAATAAAAATTTGTTTCTGTATTTTGTAGGGAATGATTAAGCACGATTGTGCGAAAAAAATTTAACCTACCTCATCAAACTTTGACCAATATACTAAACTCTTGTACGCCAAATAGATTTGGAACAACCAAGAGGTGTAGAATAATTTCGAAGCAACTACAAAAACCGGCATGTAAATAGCGGCGCAAGAACTGACATTCTTCACGTCGGCGTAGGTTTTATATATCGATAAATGTCTTTGCCTTTCCAGTTCATCAATGCCTTCATTAGAAAATTTCAGGCAGAGTACTAAATCGTTCAGAATTATATAAGAAAAAGCGAGATCGAAGAAGGATATCATGACCATAGCTATCCCCCAAAGCAACATCCACATCTGCAGATTCCTCCTTCCACTCATCTTATATTCTGGAAAAAAAATTCACCACTTGAAGCAAATTTCCGTACCTACTTATTATCATGGTTATGGAGATGATGGCTAGGGAAGTGTAAAGAATCAAATACATCCACATGAAAGCGTGGAATTGTTTCCCAAAAATAGTCACGTAGAAATTTTTCTGCAATTCATTCAACACCTCTTTCTTTTCCACCATCCCTAATTGATCGACGAATTTATAGACGGCATTCTCTTGCATTGGATTCGGCGGTTCCCATGCTTCAACTATATTGTCCACTAAAATTTGATTTTTTTTTTCAAGAATCCCTTTTGTGAGAACTCAACTATAGAAAAACATGAATTGCATTCTGCCCGTCCATGCTGTGGAGTTGTCATTCATCGCGTTGTTTATGTCTGCGAGCGATGGACAAGTATAACACACGATGATACAAGCGAGGCTCAGCACTGCGTAGAGGAAGCCTTCGACCTGAGAGAAAAACGTGAAAAAAAATTGGTGAGAAATTTACTCACGGCGCCCAGGAAATGGACGGTGTCGAGGAAGATCACTTCGCTGGCGAAACAGTTGAAGCCGAAGCCCATGATTAGCCAGAATTCGGAATTCTCGGGGAATTTTGACAATAAGTCTGTACTTCAAAAAGGCTTGCTGGTACTATTGTCAAGACTGAAAGTTTTAACAAAGAAAAGACAGGTCAAATGTATTAAACGTAAACCAATCGAATCGTTTATTTTTTCTAGTCGTTTCTAGATTTCCGTCGGCTTATGCACCTCAACTCGAAGGTTTTTTCTTTCCTGCACGTCAGAATAAGACAACTTAAGCCCAGTTATATCCTTAATCCAAGTCGTGAATTTCTCAATTCTCATTAAAGTTATCCCACGTTCAGACACATTACAAGCCTCTGAAGTCGACACGAATCCTATCACCACATCACGGAAGATCAAAGCGGCTCCCGAATCCTCCAGACAATCTTTTTCATCCAAATCCATGCCACAGAGGTTGCTGTCGTCTAAGTCAAAACGCGTTTTATTCTTCTCGCAAACTTCTTCATTAACAATTTCGAGTTCCTCGAATTTTAGGCTTTTAGTTTTGTTGGAGATGCCCCAACCTGCTAGTAAAACCTTTTGATTCATTGCTTTGCTAGTCCATCCGGTTCTTTTTGGAAACCTGGCGAGCTCAACGTGGGGACTTCGTATCAAAAACGGTTCTTGGGCTTTCAACAATGCAATGTCGAACCTAATTTTCGTCAAATATCTGGAATGTGTCGCAGATTTTACTGCGAATCTGTACTGGTAGAAGGGGTCGTTTGTTCTATTGAACATATTTTTAAGGCTTAGTTCAAGGTTTGAGCCTACGGCGAGAGCTATTTGGGCTCTGGGAGCTATGCAATGAGCTGCAGTCAAAACCCATTCTTTGGTGACTAGAATTCCACTACAAGTCGTTTCTGAATTTGTTTTATGGGAATAGCAGTGAATTCTGGTTAGGAATGGAAACATGGAAATGTCGGTTAGATCCAGATTCGTTGTGGTTTCTGTTTCTAGAGAGATAGTTTTTTCAATCCAAGACAAATGTTCTTCCACGTTGGTGTAAAAGTGGCTGCGTTCAGGAATTCCACAACCCATTCCAGTGGAAGCTACTCCAACGATTCTCCCTTTGCAGACCAAAGCACTGCCATAGTCACCGTAACAAGGGCTTGCCCCTGCCTTATATTCCATTGTGCACAAAACATCATTCACGTCTAAGCTAGAAATTTTCTTAAGGCAAGTCTCAAGATCCGCAATAGTCAATTCCAGGCACTTCATCTGACCAACTTCTCGTTTTCTTCTAAATATTTCACTACTGCCAAAACCCGAGAAGGAAACTTTTTGTCCATTCTCACAATTGGTTTTTGTCCATCCAATTCTTGGAAGCTGAGCCAGCTCCACGTAAGGAGGGTTCGTGACAAAATCTTCTCTAGCCTTGAACAATCCAAGATCGTGCCTTAGCTCCTCCGTTCCAGGATAGACCACACCATACCCTGATATTCTAATCTGGGCATACTCGTCCATCGAATCGTCAAAAGAGAATTTATAATTTGAACCGGCGGACAAGTAAACTATTTTTTTACCAAACAGAGTCAAGTTCACGCATGTGGCGGTTGTTAGAATCCATCTGGGGGTGAGTAGGCTTCCACCGAATGAAAATTCAGTTTCGTTGGGTTTTTCGACGATTGCAATGGAAACGGACCACGGAAATTGGGTGATGTTGCATTCGCCAGGTGGCTGTAGCGTTTGGGTAAGGGTTGGTGGTAGAATTAAAATAATTACGGGCAGAATCATTCCGTTGACGGAAATGACATGGTAACCTTTTTATGTCTTAAAAATGACAAGAGGGGTTGAAGTTTAAACGTCAGAATCGGTTAACTTGAGCATGTATTGAGATATCGAGCTGAAGCTTAGTATATAGTTGTGCATTCTTTATTACTCAGCGGGGATTGCTTTTGGATCATTGCAATAAATCGAAGAGTACTTACTGAGACTTGGTATATACAAGGGGTGCTTTTCAGGAAAAATCGGACAGTTGGGGTGGTTAGTAGGGGTTGCAAATGGAAATTCCGCTTAATAGCCGTGAGGAGAGGGTTTTTAGCTCAATTTTTTCGTCAATCACCAGTCCATGTTTTTAGGCACTTTACACTGAAAGTAGGCTGCAAAAACTGTCATTAGGCTTTAGTTTGGTGGGTTTTTGAAAAATGTGTAGTTTTAGTTCATCAGCTGCCCGCACTCTTAAAATTTCGATTTAAATGAATTCTTTACTACATCTGCTTTTCGGCTCGTCATGAGCCCTGCCCTTGTTACAATATAATTATTATATAAACAAATAATATTTAAATGAAATTAAGATCCTTCTTCTCCAGCCTATCTTCCACTTTTGTCTTCTCTTCCCTCCCCTCTCCTTATTTCCCTCTGCCTCTCTACTTCCCTCATCCATTCTAGACCAGTTTACCGCTCATATTCTCTCTATCAAATTCTTGATTTTAACTTTTACTTCCTCTTGTTCCCCTACTTCGTCTTCTAATATATAGAAAATTTCGATTTAGTTAATTCGTTAATTAACCAGTTACTTGTAGTTATTGTTTTCATCCACCCAAAACGCATTTCCAATGTCACAAATCAGAAATATCTTGAAGATCCAAACAGTCTCAAAAATTTTGCAGCTCAAAATCACAGGGGGGGTTGCAGCCTCCGGACCCCCAACTTCTAGGAGGGCCCGAATAGTAAGAGCCCCGCAATTTTGTAATTCAGTAATTATTGCAAAAAATATTCCTAACATCAAAACAACTAAGTATACTTATTGTTGTGTATTATGATGTTTATACGCTATTATATCGTTACCGCCTTTTCTCAAAGTGTTTCGAGTCTTAGAAATTTGAAATTTGCAAGAAACGATACTCCTTCAAATTTGAGGAAATAAGATAGGTCACACTTGCGGTCGCAAAAAACTTTTACAAAATGTACGCTTTCTAGTGAATTTCGCGTTTTAAAGTTTATATCAGGAAAATTGCTGACAATAATTGGTTTCACTAGAGCCTTTGATAATACAAAATGATATTTTGATTAAAACTTGCCAATATTTATTAGTTTTGTTCTATTTTGGAACTTTAAATTAAAGAAAAGCTACTTTTCTCGAAGTGTCTGAGCCCTAGAAGTTTCAAATTTGCACCGATCGATTCTCCTTCAAATTTGAGGAAATAAGATAGGTCACACTTGCGGTCGCAAAAAACTTTTACAAAATGTACGCTTTCTAGTGAATTTCGCGTTTTAAAGTTTATATCAGGAAAATTGCTGACAATAATTGGTTTCACTAGAGCCTTTGATAATACAAAATGCCATTTTGATTAAAACTTGCCAATATTTATTAGTTTTGTTCTATTTTGGAACTTTAAATTAAAGAAAAGCTACTTTTCTCGAAGTGTCTGAGCCCTAGAAGTTTCAAATTTGCACCGATCGATTCTCCTTCAAATTTGAGGAAATAAGATAGGTCACACTTGCGGTCGCAAAAAACTTTTACAAAATGTACGCTTTCTAGTGAATTTCGCGTTTTAAAGTTTATATCAGGAAAATTGCTGACAATAATTGGTTTCACTAGAGCCTTTGATAATACAAAATGCCATTTTGATTAAAACTTGCCAATATTTATTAGTTTTGTTCTATTTTGGAACTTTAAATTAAAGAAAAGCTACTTTTCTCGAAGTGTCTGAGCCCTAGAAGTTTCAAATTTGCACCGATCGATTCTCCTTCAAATTTGAGGAAATAAGATAGGTCACACTTGCGGTCGCAAAAAACTTTTACAAAATGTACGCTTTCTAGTGAATTTCGCGTTTTAAAGTTTTTATCAGGAAAATTGCTGGCAATAATTGGTTTCACTAGAGCCTTTGATAATACAAAATGCCATTTTGATTAAAACTTGCCAATATTTATTAGTTTTGTTCTATTTTGGAACTTTAAATTAAAGAAAAGCTACTTTTCTCGAAGTGTCTGAGCCCTAGAAGTTTCAAATTTGCACCGATCGATTCTCCTTCAAATTTGAGGAAATAAGATAGGTCACACTTGCAGTCGCCAAAAACTTTTACAAAATGTACGCTTTCTAGTGAATTTCGCGTTTTAAAGTTTTTATCAGGAAAATTGCTGGCAATAATTGGTTTCACTAGAGCCTTTGATAATACAAAATGCCATTTTGATTAAAACTTGCCAATATTTATTAGTTTTGTTCTATTTTGGAACTTTAAATTAAAGAAAAGCTACTTTTCTCGAAGTGTCTGAGCCCTAGAAGTTTCAAATTTGCACCGATCGATTCTCCTTCAAATTTGAGGAAATAAGATAGGTCACACTTGCGGTCGCAAAAAACTTTTACAAAATGTACGCTTTCTAGTGAATTTCGCGTTTTAAAGTTTTTATCAGGAAAATTGCTGGCAATAATTGGTTTCACTAGAGCCTTTGATAATACAAAATGCCATTTTGATTAAAACTTGCCAATATTTATTAGTTTTGTTCTATTTTGGAACTTTAAATTAAAGAAAAGCTACTTTTCTCGAAGTGTCTGAGCCCTAGAAGTTTCAAATTTGCACCGATCGATTCTCCTTCAAATTTGAGGAAATAAGATAGGTCACACTTGCAGTCGCCAAAAACTTTTACAAAATGTACGCTTTCTAGTGAATTTCGCGTTTTAAAGTTTTTATCAGGAAAATTGCTGGCAATAATTGGTTTCACTAGAGCCTTTGATAATACAAAATGCCATTTTGATTAAAACTTGCCAATATTTATTAGTTTTGTTCTATTTTGGTACTTGAAATTAAAGAAAAGCTACTTTTCTCGAAGTGTCTGAGCCCTAGAAGTTTCAAATTTGCACCGGTCGATTCTCCTTCAAATTTGAGGAAATAAGATAGGTCACACTTGCGGTCGCAAAAAACTTTTACAAAATGTACGCTTTCTAGTGAATTTCGCGTTTTAAAGTTTTTATCAGGAAAATTGCTGGCAATAATTGGTTTCACTAGAGCCTTTGATAATACAAAATGCCATTTTGATTAAAACTTGCCAATATTTATTAGTTTTGTTCTATTTTGGAACTTTAAATTAAAGAAGAGCTACTTTTCTCGAAGTGTCTGAGCCCTAGAAGTTTCAAATTTGCACCGATCGATTCTCCTTCAAATTTGAGGAAATAAGATAGGTCACACTTGCAGTCGCCAAAAACTTTTACAAAATGTACGCTTTCTAGTGAATTTCGCGTTTTAAAGTTTCTATCAGGAAAATTGCTGGCAATAATTGGTTTCACTAGAGCCTTTGATAATACAAAATGCCATTTTGATTAAAACTTGCCAATATTTATTAGTTTTGTTCTATTTTGGTACTTTAAATTAAAGAAAAGCTACTTTTCTCGAAGTGTCTGAGCCCTAGAAGTTTCAAATTTGCACCGATCGATTCTCCTTCAAATTTGAGGAAATAAGATAGGTCACACTTGCGGTCGCAAAAAACTTTTACAAAATGTACGCTTTCTAGTGAATTTCGCGTTTTAAAGTTTTTATCAGGAAAATTGCTGGCAATAATTGGTTTCACTAGAGCCTTTGATAATACAAAATGCCATTTTGATTAAAACTTGCCAATATTTATTAGTTTTGTTCTATTTTGGAACTTTAAATTAAAGAAGAGCTACTTTTCTCGAAGTGTCTGAGCCCTAGAAGTTTCAAATTTGCACCGATCGATTCTCCTTCAAATTTGAGGAAATAAGATAGGTCACACTTGCAGTCGCCAAAAACTTTTACAAAATGTACGCTTTCTAGTGAATTTCGCGTTTTAAAGTTTCTATCAGGAAAATTGCTGGCAATAATTGGTTTCACTAGAGCCTTTGATAATACAAAATGCCATTTTGATTAAAACTTGCCAATATTTATTAGTTTTGTTCTATTTTGGTACTTTAAATTAAAGAAAAGCTACTTTTCTCGAAGTGTCTGAGCCCTAGAAGTTTCAAATTTGCACCGATCGATTCTCCTTCAAATTTGAGGAAATAAGATAGGTCACACTTGCGGTCGCAAAAAACTTTTACAAAATGTACGCTTTCTAGTGAATTTCGCGTTTTAAAGTTTTTATCAGGAAAATTGCTGGCAATAATTGGTTTCACTAGAGCCTTTGATAATACAAAATGCCATTTTGATTAAAACTTACCAATATTTATTAGTTTTGTTCTATTTTGGAACTTTAAATTAAAGAAAAGCTACTTTTCTCGAAGTGTCTGAGCCCTAGAAGTTTCAAATTTGCACCGATCGATTCTCCTTCAAATTTGAGGAAATAAGATAGTTCACACTTGCGGTCGCAAAAAACTTTTACAAAATGTACGCTTTCTAGTGAATTTCGCGTTTTAAAGTTTTAACCTCCCCACAACCATATAAAAATGGGAGGTTACTGCAATCACTCCAAAATTCGAAATTGAGATAACACCAGATCTTTACGTTTCAAGGTCCCAGGATCACAAAAAAGTGGTTTTTAAAAAATGTCTGTGTGTATGTACGTACGTACGTATGTACGTATGTACGTACGTATGTGAGCACGATTTCTCGGAAACTACCGAACGGATTTTAGTGAAATTTGGTATGCAGGTTAGTGTTGGCCTTCTGGTGAGCCCAGTTTGTTGCGAATCCGCAGATGCCAAGTGCCGTTTTGGCATGTAAACTATGAAATTTAACTAATGAACACTAATTTTTCTTATCCGCACATGAAAGGTCTTGAAATTCTGTATCTGAAAGTGTACTCACACTTAGTGCCTTTTTAGCATAAAATCGAAAAATTCGAAGTTTCGAAGAAACATCAAATAACACGCTACAGCCCAAACTGCAGGATCGATTTGGCTAAAATTTGGTAGGTAGAGATACCGTTACCCGCCGAAGAGCTAATTTCATTTTGGTGGCAATCGGCGAACGGTAAGTGCCATTTTGGCATATCAACTTTGAAATTTGAATAAAGAACTCTCATTTTCTCTATCAGCACATGGAAATTCTTCAAATTTAGTTTTCAAAATTGTACTCAACCTTAGTGCCCCTTTGGCAAAAGATCGTAAAATTTAGAAAAATCACAGAAAACGATCAGGTTTGGTGGAGTAAAACTTAGGTATAGTAAATAGTAAAATTTACGTGATATTAGTGACAGGATTGGATCATTCACCAAGTGGGGAGGTTCCAGCCGCTTCCGTAGCTGCCCATTTTTTATCAGGAAAATTGCTGGCAATAATTGGTTTCACTAGAGCCTTTGATAATACAAAATGCCATTTTGATTAAAACTTGCCAATATTTATTAGTTTTGTTCTATTTTGGTACTTTAAATTAAAGAAAAGCTACTTTTCTCGAAGTGTCTGAGCCCTAGAAGTTTCAAATTTGCACCGATCGATTCTCCTTCAAATTTGAGGAAATAAGATAGTTCACACTTGCGGTCGCAAAAAACTTTTACAAAATGTACGCTTTCTAGTGAATTTCGCGTTTTAAAGTTTTTATCAGGAAAATTGCTGGCAATAATTGGTTTCACTAGAGCCTTTGATAATACAAAATGCCATTTTGATTAAAACTTGCCAATATTTATTAGTTTTGTTCTATTTTGGTACTTTAAATTAAAGAAAAGCTACTTTTCTCGAAGTGTCTGAGCCCTAGAAGTTTCAAATTTGCACCGATCGATTCTCCTTCAAATTTGAGGAAATAAGATAGGTCACACTTGCGGTCGCAAAAAACTTTTACAAAATGTACGCTTTCTAGTGAATTTCGCGTTTTAAAGTTTTTATCAGGAAAATTGCTGGCAATAATTGGTTTCACTAGAGCCTTTGATAATACAAAATGCCATTTTGATTAAAACTTGCCAATATTTATTAGTTTTGTTCTATTTTGGTACTTTAAATTAAAGAAAAGCTACTTTTCTCGAAGTGTCTGAGCCCTAGAAGTTTCAAATTTGCACCGATCGATTCTCCTTCAAATTTGAGGAAATAAGATAGGTCACACTTGCGGTCGCAAAAAACTTTTACAAAATGTACGCTTTCTAGTGAATTTCGCGTCTTAAAGTTTTTATCGGGAAAATTACTGGCAATTGACTTCACTAGATTCTTTGATAATACAAAATATAATTTTTATTAAAACTAGCCGATATTTATTAGTTTTATTGCATTTTGGAATTAAATTAAAGAAAAGCTACTTTTCGCGAAGTGTGTGAGCCCTAGAAGTTTTAAATGTGCACCAATCGATTCCACTTCAAATTGAGGAAATAAGTTGGGTCACACTTGCGGTCGCAAAAAACTTTTACAAAATTATGCTTTCTAGTGAATTTCGCGTTTTGAAGTTTTTATCAGAAAAATTGCTGGAAATCGGTTTCATTAGAGCCTTTGATAATACAAAATGCTATTTTTATTAGTTTTACTCTATTTTAGAATTTTAAAAGAAAGAAAACCTACTTTTCTAGAAGTGTGTAACTCCTAGAAGTTTGAAATTTGCACCAATCGATTCTCCTTCAAATTTGAAGAAATAAGTTGGGTCACACTTGCTGTCGCAAAAAACTTAGAAAATGTAAAAATGTGTACATAGTTTCGACTGAATTTCGGCGTTTTAAGTTTTTTTTTTAGAAAAACTGGTGGCAATGGTTTTACTAGCATCTGTTATTATACAAAATCCGGTTTTAATTAAAACGTGCCATGATTTATTGCTTTTATTGAATTTTGAAGTTTTAAACCAATTAAAATCTACTTTTCTCGAAGGGGGTGGCTCTTAGAAGTTCGAAGTTTACGCCAATTCCTTCCTCCTCAAGTTTGAGGAAGCAGATGGGTCACACTTTAGGTCGCTAACGGTTTTAAATCTTCGAGTGTATACCTCTTGCTGAAATTGGCATTTTCGGTATTTCACGTGAAAAATTAATGGCAGTTAGTCTTTTTAGAGTCTCCTGACAGTACGAAATACGCACCACAGCTGGCCCCTTTCATATTGATGAGCCCCCGGGCCTTACTATTGTTTAATCCGGCCCTGGACACCAGTCCATATTTTTAGGCACTTTACACTGAAAGTAGGCTGCAAAAACTGTCACTGGGCTTTAGTTTGGCGGGTTTTTGAAAAATCATCCTCTGATGAAGTTGTCAAATTGCCGAAATTTTGAAAAAGTCAACTCATTAAAAATTCCATGTACACTACAACCCGACGACGTCAAGCCGTCTTCTCGGACGACGTCGCCATAAAAACATGCGTCCTCTACGGCTCCGTAAGCCCCCTCCCCCTCTTTAATACTTTTCACCCTTGTTTTCCAGCTCGAAGGGTGCATTTTCAGCATTTTAACCCTCTCCGTCATCGTCTTTCATTATTTCGAAGTCTCCCTTCCCCGCCTCAAGGAGAACTCAATCGGGCGCCAGTTATTCTACCTCACCTTCTTGTACCGTAACTCCTCTACCAACTCCCTCTGAATCATCCCAAATTTCAGCCAAATGGAACGTCGACTCTGACCTAACCAGATACAGAAATTATCTCGCTTTCTTCACAAAAGACGCGATTTTAAATCCAGATGTTTTCCACGCCTTAATGTGGCCTGCATTCGTCTTATTCCTAGGAGAAATGATTATTTCCATCAAACTGACACTCATTCGTACCTATTTTTTAGCAGCAACAATAATAATCCATTAAAAGTTTTAAGGGAAGAAAACAAGCAGGTTTGTCTTAGGAAACACTTGCGGTTTTGGGTAGGGTTTGCAGGTACTATTCTGATTTACGATGTGATTTGTGCCATTCTGGTATTGCTCGATCTGAATTCTTGCCATAAAGTGGTGAGTAAAAGTGATCCCAATGTAAGTTTTGACTTAGAAGACAGCTCAAAATAGAAAACTTCTTTAGGACAAGAGTATAAAGCATGATACGACGATTTGCGATAAAATTTATAGCCAGAAGATGCTACTCGTTACTATGAAATTCTTCTTTTTTTGGTTCTTGAAGCTGGTGTTGCTGTTTCAGGTTTTGAAGTACTTGAGGAAGAGCACCAAGGTAAGATTTTCACGGGAAACTCATACCCTTGTTATTTTTTTAGGCAACGTGTACCTAGCTATCAACTTTCAAAATTAAACTGCAAATAAACGAAATATGTAGTTTTAATACTCAAATTTTGAAGATTTTACAAAAAATCATTTCTTCATCAGTTGCCCACACCCCTAAAACTTCAATTCAACAAATAATTCGCAAATTAACCAATTACTTGTAGTTGTTTTCATCCACCCAAAACACATTTCCAATCTTACAAATCAGAAAAATCTTCAAGATCCAGATAATCCCAAAAATTTTGCTGCCGAAAATCACAGGAATCAAATAGTTATAACTGCAGTCCTCATTCAAACGCTCCGTCTGAGCCGTAGCCTTTTCCAAGTCACTCGGGCAGTTAACATAATCAATCCCGATCAAAACAGTAAATAAAAGATCAAGAAACGACATTAACACCCCGATTATCATCCAAATCTTCATCGACAATATCACCTCCTTCCAGTTTTTTTCTCGGTAAGCTAAAATTATTTTGAAACAGTTTCGAGAAAAGTACCTCACCTGTCAGGAGCACGAAAGACATCACACCAGACGCTATGTACGCGATGATGAAGATCAGCATGTAGATGAAGAAGGAGTCAGGTTCGAACACGGTCGAAACGTTGCTCGAGTAGTACGCGTGCCAGAATTGCGCTAAAAATTTTCGTTAAAAAATTCTTTGGGGGGTTTCTTACAGTTGAGGAATGGGTTTTTGAGGCCGACGCGTGAGGTCATGAGGAAAGCTTTGCTGCCCTTGCATACATCTTCGATTTTGTAGACGAGGTAGACGATGAGGCAGGCGAGGCACGAAGCTCCATAAACGATTGCTTCTACCTACAAAAAAGCTTTAGTTTAACGTTCTTTGGGGTGGGAGGAGGTACGAGGCCGAGCCAAGCCGTGGTCTTAATGAGAGACGTCTCGTCCATTTTTTATTCTAGAAATTTCTGACGTCTGTCAATGGGTCTGTCCTCGGAAGTGACCATCAAAATCGCCTGTCATGGAGGAGTCGTAAGCTCTCTTTCGAAATTCTTTCCACAGTTTTCATTTTCAGATCGAGGGATTTATTTACGCGATTTTGGCTGCAATATCTCTTGTCATTAGCTATGCAGGAAACTATAATGTTCCTAGTAGAACTGGAAACTGGGCGGATAGGATTTATTACGTCTTCCTTGTGGGTAATATTACTTTTCTAGCTCATGGTTTTGAATTTCCTTCCAGGGGAAGAGAACGTACCTTCAGTTTTGAAGATAATCGTAAACCCAAAGTCTTTCCACGTTTTTATGTGGCTGGCTGCAGTCCTCCACACGTTCCTCGCTTTCGCCTCCATCGGAACCCTCAACGGTATTCCCTTCACAAAAATTAGTAATTCAACCCTTCCCAGTTTTCAGGGAAGAAGGTTTAGGTCTCAGAATCAAGAAATGGGTTTGTCTCATGAGTTTCACCCTTTCTCTTCTGACTGTCTTTGACTTGATCTTCAGCGTTTTACTTTTCATTGACTACCAAGAGTGTAGGAGGTTTTCTAGTAAGAGTTACGTGAACTGGAAGCACCAGGAGGACGATTCTCATTACCTGAAAGAGCATTTTAAGCACCACAAGGATACTTACGATGCTTACTACAATTTACCGAGTACTTGCAACAAGTGTTATTTGGTGATGATTTGTATTACTAGCAAGATCTTTTTTGTGGTTTGGGTGGCTACCCTGGTGGTCATGTGGAGGCTGTGTCGCATATTTAAACTAATAGCTCGCCCAAGCTTGCAAAATATCCAACGACATAGCAATCGATAAGTAAATTTTTAATTTCAAGTGTCTCTCCTTTTCCTTTTGTTTCTATCGCAAAGTAGCCACTGATAATATGACAGTTAAAATAAATTGACATACCAGAATCTCCAGGCAATATGATGAATCGAAAACAAAAGGCAAGGACAATAATTCCAAGAATAATGGCAAATCCGAAGAAGAAGGAGAGTCGAAGGTAAGACAATAAAGTCGACTCCATGGATAAAGGTAAATGCGAAGACCAGAGAGAATCTACGAAGAAAACCAGCGACGATTCCAAGAATAAGGACACATCTGAAGCCCAAGATGAAGAAAAGACAAAAATCAACGACAATTCCAAAAATAGCGGTAAATCCTAAGAAGACGAAAATCGACGACAAATCAGAATCTAGATCCCAAGGCGAAGCCCAAAGTGACCAGCCCAAGACCAGCTCTTTAGGCAAGGAATTCACTGTAATAGTTTACCTAGCGCAGAAACTATAAACATCCTTTAAATTAAACTGTATGCCAAACCCGTCTATGCTTTTAGGCTTGAACGCTTTTTGAATAATTTCTGAAATTCTTTGGAATCGACGAAATAAAACTGATTTTTGGGAAAGTGTAACATTTATTTTGAGATTCTTAATTCTGTTCCTACGAAAACAGAGAAGCATTACTCTGTAGGGGGTCTCTTATTGGCGCAGGCCCGTACAATATTGGAAAAGTTAGTGCTGTTGGATCGAATTTCCTATTCTCAAAAATAGGCAAACTATCCCAAAGCCTTTTTTGCGGGTAGTCGAATGGTTCAATGGTTAAATTGGTAGCAGAATTGACCCGTAGCAAAGTGAAATTGTTAGCTTTGGTTGCAGCTGGCCAATCAACGGACGGAACCGTTCCTTCCCTACCGAAAAGAATAATAAATTATACTCAAAACCAAAATACGTACCCTGTTTGTGCAAAATCAGTCAAAAGATTAACAAAGAGGTGAACCACTGCCAAATCATCGGGGTCAGATTCCACGTCCTCGAATTGTTGATTGTCAAAGAAGAAAAAGGTGTCTTCCACGTGAGAAGAACCGAGATTTTTTCCTGTTAACGGCAGATACCAGGGTTTAGCTGCTCGATGATTGTAAAGGTAGACGTATACATTAGTTAAAGCGGACTGGAAGTGTAAAACTTTAGACAAAGGATCTTTGAAGTAGCGATCAGTGAAAGCGTTTATGTAGCGAATTATATTTTCTTGGGTTAACTCTTCATCTTTCAAGTAATATTCTTTGAGGGCTGTGCTGACAAAGTTTTCTCCTATTTTCGGCTCAGTGGTGTACTGGTATTCAAATGAGGCTGGAGCTATGTCGTTCCAGCGAGCATTCAGCTCTTTAAACGCTGAAAGGTCTTCGAAGAAGTCTAAAAGAAATATTAAGGAAGAGAATTATTGTCGCACATACCATAAGCTCCAAATATTCCCTCTTGAGCAGCGTAGGAAGTCAAAAAGGGTACTCTACTTATTTTTCCTTCCTTCAACAAGTCATAGGGATTCCCAGGGACGAAAGGATCAGACGCCCACAGAAAATCAGGAACTGGTGCCCAAGGCGCAGGTGGATGATAGAAAAACTCCAGAAAAGCCTTTGACGCTTCCACAATTCCAGTCCCTGACGCCCCCTTCAGGCACTCCACCAATTTATTAACATTCGATTGATTGCAGCCCACAATCGAACCGATTTTTCTCGTTTTAGCCAAAGGCTTTTCCATGAGGAACCAATGGGCGAGAGAAAGGCCGCTCTGGGAATAAGCTCTAGTGAAAAGCCCTTGGGATTTGGGGCTGAGAAGATGGAAATGAACCGAACCGGCTCCAGCTGAGGTTCCTGTTAGAGTTATAGCGTCGGGGTTTCCACCAAAGCTGCCAATATTCTTCTTGACAAACTGCAGGGCCAAAAGTTGATCTTTAAGCCCGTTGTTCCCGGGGATTAAGTCGCTTTGAGTGCTCAGAAACCCTGCAGTAACACTTTTTAATTAACAGAAGAAATTAATGACTTACCTAGTGGTCCTAGTCTGTAATTGAAGGTGACTAGTACAACATCTTTGTCTAGAAGGAATCGCGGTCCAAAGAGATCCCCCTGACCCCACATAAACGCACCAGGATGAATGTAAAAGATGACGTTCAGGTTAGCACTTGCATTTAAGTTTGGTGTGTAAATGTTTAAGTAAAGACAGTCCTCACCCCCTTAAAATAATTTGCCATCAAATATAATTAATGAAACCAGAAATTATTACCGACTATATCATACGTTCCTGTCACTAATCTCGTGAATTGGTTAAGTTGCAAGCAAGGCTTGCTGATGTTGACAGCTGTTAGAGTGCCTTCCCAAGGCTTCGCTGGAAGAGGCGCCTGCAATTAAATTATTTTCTTCTATTATTGACAGATTTCTTTTTACCTCAAAACGTAAATCCTCTACTGGTGGCTGTCCGTATGGTATTCCAGTGAAAGAATTGAAAGTTCTTCCACTGAGACTCTGCTGAGTAGTTCCTTCTACTGTTCCAAGTTGAGGGATGGTCACTGTTGGCCCTTGAGCCAAAGCGTAACTGCTAAGAAGCAACAACAAGACCACTGGTCTATCCATGTTTGCTAAATTCTCTATCAATTACTTCCTTATATACATGTATAAATTGTTTTTTTTATTGGCAAAATGGACTGATAATTTGGGGATTAAACGGATTTGCATGTTTAGTAGTAAATTTTAAGTAAACATACATAAAATTTTATCAAATATGGTAGTAACTTCTTGATGTTTATACTTATGACTATGCAAAAGAGCTATTTATAACTGCCAACTACTCATCCGCAAATATTAAAATTTATGCCGATTTGGGTTATTATTTATTTTTAGTTATATTACCCATTGTTGTGGAAAGCAAATTTTCTTATATCTCAGTAATAAGAAAAAACTTTAGGTACCTACCTATCATAAATTATAGAACTCAACACGCCTGCAAGCTCCAAACAAACCAAAAATTGCAACCACCTGCAAAATCCCATTATTTTTAGACAAAATCTATAATAGGTTTTGACAATAGAACCTTCATAAGTAAGTACTTGTCATTCGGCGCATTTACAAAGAAACTTGTTAATTGTTCCTTTGGAAACACAGCAGACTTCTCTGGCGAGTAACCAACTAAACAGCTCTTCAGGAACGCCGTAAGTTTGGGAAAATTTGTAACATCAACGTTGTCTTTAATTCGTAACATGCATTTCAGCTTCGAGAACAAACACCATAACGATGAAGACTTGTAAACCTTCGACTAATAAAAAAATACCTATTAATAAATGAAACACTAAATGCGAGCTATTTACCTGATCTAAAAAATAAGCAAGCAGAACTTTTTCTGTGACAGCCTCCGCATTGTTGGCTCTCATCCATTGCCGAAACTTGTCGTACTCCTTCTTGTAACTCTCTTCCTACTTTTTAGGAATAAGACTTAGTTCAGCTTCTTCAGCTTTTTGGAGTATTTGGTCACATAATAACAAATCTTCATCTTATCTTAAAGTTTGTTTAAAAAAGTTGAAAGGGTTGGTTTTAGCAGGTTACCTACTACAAATAATTATATTTCGTAGAAATGAAATTTCTAAAAAATCAATTGCCGATTTATTATAACGCTAGTTCGACGACAAAATAGTATATGAAATACGTTTACAATGCGGAATTATGGTATTCGTGAAATTAGCGTATTCGCTACGCTCATACGCTAAACATTCACTCATGCCTTGATCCCTTGCATTATAAACTAATTTCTTAATATACTATTCAACATGCACGACACTATTATAGTTAAGTACTTTAAGCCAATTATTGTGATAAGGATTGTTGTAGGTAGGTACTTTTTATTAATCTTCAGAACAGTAACCTAAAACATGGATTCAAAATTGCATAAAGTAGGTATTATCATGGGGCCGTTTCAGTCAAGTCAAGTACTATGTTAATTAAAGTTGAAACGTCAATAAAATACAAAAGAAAAAGTGCGAATATTTTTATTGCTGAAAGTAGAATACTAAGCAATAAAATGAAACTACAAACGTAAATGCTATATTTGCAAACTGTTTAATTCTAACAAAACATTAAATAAATCCTTAAAATAACTAAAACAGTTCAATGACCAAACCAAAAGA
Source organism: Pycnomerus fuliginosus (assembly GCA_963924575.1). Taxonomy (NCBI): domain Eukaryota; kingdom Metazoa; phylum Arthropoda; class Insecta; order Coleoptera; family Zopheridae; genus Pycnomerus; species Pycnomerus fuliginosus. The sequence continues at coordinate 7,136,967 of OZ004624.1, read as the reverse complement.
GAGCAGTGCCTACGTACTAAAAGCGTCTATGTCCATTGGATCCCTTCTTCGTTCAGAAATAGGGACAGCTTTTCTTGTTTCTTCTTAGAATTATAATCTCTTGGCTGAAGCTGTCTTTCTGGGCTTCCTTAATCCATAATATTTCCGCAGTCTCAATTGACACCCCCTCACCTTCAACAGACTTGTACGCCAAAAGCGCATATCAAGTTTCAGTACGTTTCAGTAGGATAATTTACGCGGTTTCAGGAAAAATTTTGTACATAACGCGTTATGAAAGTTATTACTGGATTCGGCTTGCGCCTCGTAATATGATGGAACATCTCGCGTATGTCTCGATTCTGTCTGAATGTCAGATCATCAACATGGCTTCACTACTTCTTTTGCTCAACCTCTCAGACACTTCCGGATCCTAAGGTTCTCTCCTTGCGAAAATTTACATTTTTCTGTTGGCCTTCTGTATTGTGCAACAAATAAAGGCCATTCTTCCGGATCGCCGTTGAAGAGCGGAAGTTCTTTAATCGTCTGTCTTCGCATAAACGTTCATCTTTTTCTCTTTTCTGACTAGTCGGTATTTGGCTCAGATTTTCGTTTTCTACCCAAACTTCGACTTTTTTCCTTGTCGACATTTGAGATGCCGCCTCGGCTCCTCATAAGTGCTGCTCTTATGGCTTTGACTGCCTGTTTCGCTCATATTCGCATTTCGATTAGCTGTTTTTTCTCTTAGATTGACTCGCGAATTACATTCGTTAAAAGTGGGTTGAGAGATGCTTGAAAGAGGGTTGAGAGAGGGTTGAGAGAGGGTTGAGAGATGGTTGAAAGAGGGTTGAGAGAGGATTTAGAGAGGGTTGAAAGAGGGTTGAGGGAGGGTTAAGAGTGGGTTGAGAGATGGTTGAAAGAGGGTTGAGAGAGGATTTTGAGAGGGTTGAGAAAGGGTTAAGAGAGGGTTAAGAGTGGGTTGAAAGAGGGTTGAGGGAAGGTTGAGAGAGGGTTGAGAGTTGGTTGTTAGAGGGTTGAGAGAGGGTTGAAAGAGGGTTGAGAAAAGGTTGAGAGAGGGTTGAGAGAGCGTTCAAAGTGTATTGAGAGATGGTTGAGAGAGGGTTGAGAGAGGGTTAAGAGTGGGTTGAGAGATGGTTGAAAGAGGGTTGAGAGAGGATTTAGAGAGGGTTGAGAGAGGGTTAAGAGTGGGTTGAGAGATGGTTAAGAGTGGGTTGAAAGAGGGTTGAGAGAAGGTTGAGAGAGGGTTGAGAGTTGGTTGTTAGAGGGTTGAAAGGGGGTTGAGAAAAGGTTGAGAGAGGGTTCAGAGTGGGTTGACTCTCTTCCGCGAATGATTCTCTTCCGCTTCTTGTCTTTGGCGAACAATTCTTTATTCCTCTTCTCGTCTTTTACGAACAGTTCTTTCTTCCTCTTTGCGTTTCTTTTGCAAATCAGCCTGTTGTCTGGCCCTTCTAGTTGGGTCTGCAGCAAATGTCTTCTGTTCGATCAATAATTCGCCTTTTTGCAAAAAACTCGTCTTTTATTTTGTCAAAACAAAAACAAGAACAATCAAAACCCGACACTGTGCCAACCAAAAAGATCCAGAGGGGCGACGAATTCAAGAACAAAAATAATGACAATTCCAAGAATAACGGGCAGGAGAGTCGAAGGCAAAAGACAAGGACAATAATTCCAAAATAGTGGCAAATCCGAAGACTAAGGAGAATCGGAAACGAAAGACAAAGACGAAACCAAGGGTAAAGACAAATCCGAAGACCAGAGAGAATCTACGAAGAACACCACCGATGGTTCCAATAATAAGGACTTACCTGAAGACCAAGAAGGATTGAAGACGAAAATCAACGACAATTCCAAAAATAATGAATTGCAATCCGAAGAAATGCAAGTAAAATAAATAAAACTGATTTTTAAACAAGTACAACATTTATTTTGAGATTCTTAATCCTGTTCCTACGAAAACAGAGAAGCATTACTCTCTATGGGGTTTCTTATTGGTGCAGGTCCGTACAATATTGGAAAAGTTAGTATTGTTGGATGAAATTTATTATTTTCAAAAATAGGCAAACTATTCCAAAATCTTTTTTGCGGGTAGTCGAATGGTTCAATGGTTAAATTGGTGGCAGAATTAACCCGTAGCAAAGTAAAATTATTGGCTTTGGTTGCAGCTGTCCAATCAACGGACGGAACATTTCCTTTCCTACCAAAAAAAAAATAATTTTACTCAAAACCAAAATACGTACCCTGTTTGTGCAAAATCAGTCAAAATATTAACAAAGAGATGAACCACTGCCAAATCGTCGGGGTCAGATTCCACGTCCTCTAATTGTTGATTGTCAAAGAAGAAAAAGGTGTCTTCCACGTGGGAAGAACCGAGATTTATTCCTGTTAACGGCAGATACCAGGGTTTAGCTGCTCGATGATTGTAAAGGTAGACGTATACATCGGTCAAAGCGGACTGGAATTGTAAGACATGAGATAAAGGATCTTTGATGTACCGATCTGTAAAAGCGTTTATGTAGCGAATTATATTTTCTTGAGTTAACTCTTCATCTTTCAAGTAATATTTTTTGAGGGCTGTGCTGACAAAGTTTTCTCCTATTATCGGCTCAGTGGTGTACTGGTATTCAAATGAGGCTGGAGCTATATCGTTCCAGCGAGCATTCAGCTCTTTAAACGCTGAAAGGTCTTCGAAGAAGTCTAAAGAAAATATTAAGTAGGAGAATTATTGTCACACATACCATAAGCTCCAAATATGCCCTCTTGAGCAGTGTAGGAAGTCAAAAAGGGTACTCTACTTATTTTTCCTTCCTTCAACAAGTCATAGGGATTCCCAGGGACGAAAGGATCAGACGCCCACAGAAAATCAGGAACTGGCGTCCAAGGCAAAGGTGGATGATAGAAAAACTGTAGAAACGCCTTTGACGCTCCTACAATTCCAGTCCCTGACGCCCCCTTCAGGCACTTCACCAATTTATTAACATTCGATTGATTGCAGCCCACAATCGAACCGATTTTTCTCGTTTTAGCCAAAGGCTTTTCCATGAGGAACCAATGGGCGAGAGAAAGGCCGCTCTGGGAATAAGCTCTAGTGAAAAGCCCTTGGGATTTGGGGCTCAGAAGATGGAAATGAACCGAGCCAGCCCCTGCTGAGGTTCCGGTTAAAGTTACAGCGTTGGGGTTTCCACCAAAGCTGCCAATATTCGTCTTGACTGCAGGGCCAAAAGTTGATCTTTAAGCCCGTTGTTCCCGGGAATTAAGTCGCTTTGAGTGCTCAGAAACCCTGCAGTAACACTTTCTAATTAACAGAAGAAGTTAATGGCTTACCTAATGGTCCTAGTCTGTAATTTAAGGTGACTAATACAACATCTTTGTCTAAAAGAAATCGCGGTCCAAAAATATCCCCCTGACCCCACATAAACGCACCAGGATGAATATAAACGATGACGCTCAGGTTAGCACTTGCATCTAAGTTTGGTGTGTAAATGTTTAAGTAAAGACAATCCTCACCCCCTTAAAATAATTTGTCATCAAAATAATTTAATGAAACCAGAAATTATTACCGAGTATATCATAAGTTCCTGTAACTAATCTCGTGAATTGGCTAAGTTGCAAACAAGGCTTGCTGATGTTAACAGCTGTTAGAGTGCCTTCCCAAGGCTCCGCCGGAAGAGGTGCCTGGAATTAAATAATTTTCCTCTGTTTACAAATTTTTTTTTACCTCAAAACGTAAATCGCCTACTGGTGGCTGTCCGTATGGTATTCCAGTGAAGGAATTGATAGTTCTTCCACCGAGACTCTGCTGAGTAGTTCCTTCTACTGTTCCAAGTTGAGGGATGGTCACTGTTGGTCCTTGAGCCAAAGCATAACTGCTAAGAAGTAACAACAAGATCACTCTTCTAGCCATGTTTGCTAAATTATCTCTCAACTATTTCTTTATATACCTACCTAAACTAGTGTAATTGTTTTCGTTATTTGCGAAATGGGCTGATAAGTTGAGCATTAAACGGATTTGCATTTCTAGGTAGTAAGTATTATATAAGATTTTATGAGTTTAGAAAAATTCGTTGCCCTCAAAATGATTTTCGAAATTTAATACCTATGCAAACTTTTACGGTTTACTTTCAAACTTGGTAACTTCTATTTGGATTGACAACGGTTAATTTTCAACATGGTTAACCTTCACAATTTTGATCAATTAACCCCCAAAACCATTATTGGGTGCAGTTTAGTTGGAGGGGCAAATCTATGGGTGAAATCAGTGTACAAGCTAGGTGAAATCATGTTGGTGAAATCGAGCAAAACCAAGAAAAACCAGGTGAGATTAAGGGAAATAAGGTGAAATCACCAGGTGTATACATGGTGAAATCAGTGTACAAAGTTTTGCTCATAGATTTGCCCCTCGGTTTACCTTTAAATTAACCAAAACTAGTAATTGTAAGCTTTTATTTAAATGAGAGTTTTAATTGAAGTTAACCTTTAACATATTGCAGTTAACATTCAGTTACCTTTTAGCGTAATTTAAAAGATTTCTGACGGTTTGCCGAGAACTTGTTTTCTGAAAACTTCCTCATTTCTTTCTCATCGCTGTTAGCTTGTGCGGTTAACTTTCAAGTTAACCAAAACTACTGATCCTTAATCTACCTTTTTGAGGGTTAATTTTCAATAATGTTACGATTTAAGACGTTTCAGATGAAATTGACTCTCTTAACCTTCGAAACTCAGTAAACTGACAATTTTAACTGATTTTTTTTCAACTTGTTATAGTTAACCTTTACAAGCTATTGAACTCAACTTGTACAGCAAATATGGCTCTAATTTTCATATACATACAAGGGTGTCTTACAAATATGGAACAGTATTGGTATCTCTGGACTTAAGCGAGATACAGTTATAAGATTTGGCTCCTACAGAAATTGACGCATCCGGAATCTATTGAAATTATTGTCGACTATTATAGGGCACTAGTTAGTAGGGTCTAACTTTGAAATTTTAAATAGCAACCTCCATTTTTGAATTTGAAGACCTTTCTGATGGTGACAATAAATCTTTCAAAAACTTGTTTTTAATGGTCAAATGAGAGAATAATTTTAAATGTGGAAATTGGTGTGCCAAAACGGCACTTTCCGTGAGTCGATTGAATTCAAAATTTGTTCAGCTCTTCGACGTGTAATACAATCCCTATGTGCAAAATTTCAGCCAAATCGGTTCAGGGGCTTGGGCTGTACCGCGATTTTAAAGTCCGATAAAAATCAATTTTAACCTCCCCACTCCACTTCACCATTTAAAAAAAAGGGAGGTTACTGCAATCACTAAAATTTTCGAATTCGAGATAAGACCGGATCTATACGTTTTGAGGTCTCAGGAGCCCAAAAAAGTGGTTTTTAAAATGTGTCTGTATGTATGTACGTACGTACGTACGTTCGTACGTTCGTAAACACGCCACAGCCCAAACTACTCGACAGATTTAGCTGAAATTTGGTACGTGTGCATGTGATAACCCAACTTAGATCTGAAAAGCTTTTGGAGCCAATCGTGCAACTAGAAATGTCATTTTGGCACATCAACTTTTAAATTTTAAATGCAAACCCCCATTTTTCACCTCACGATAGAAAAGGCCTTGAAATTCTACTTCTAAAAATGTATTCATTCTTAGTGCCCTTTTGGTCAAAAATTAAAAAAAAAATGATTTTTATCCGACTTTAAAATCGCTGTACAGCCCAAGCCCCTGAACCGATTTGGCTGAAATTTTGCACACGGGGATTGTATTGCACGTCGAAGAGCTGAACAAATTTTGGATTCAATCGGCCCACGGAAACTGCCGTTTTGACACACCAATTTGTAACTTTAAAATTATTCACTCATTTAACCATCCAAAACAAGTTTTTGAAAGATTTATTGTCACCATCAAAAAGGTCTTTAAATTCTGGTTTTAAGTAAGACAAAATTCGTTCGCATTTAGTGCTCTTTGGGTCAAAAAATCGAAATTTCATAATAACACTAAAAATACATTATAGCCCAAATTAGCGAATCGATTTAGCTGAAATTTGGTACATGGAGATTGGGTGACCCGTTGAAGACCTGAAAGGCTTTTGGAAGCAATTGGTCCGCGGGAAGTGCCATTTAGGCATATCAACTTTAAATTTTAAATACAAAGGTCTCCTTTTTTATGTCGCCATTAGAAAGACGATCAAATTCTCGTTCTAAAAATGTATTCACAGTTTCTGCCATTTCAGTGGAAAATAGAGAAAAAATTATTTCTCATTAAAAGGGAGCGAGCTGACAGTGGATGACATAAAGTGGCAGTTGTTGTCAAAAAGGTGGCAAAAGATTAACCTTAAAAGGAAGATATTGTCAAATGTGATGGGTGATGTCCGAGGTGGTGTCGGTATTTGTCAGAAAATTGCAAAATTAGTCACAGTCGATAAGGGTAAAAAATTTCTGTTGAATTGACCACTATCTACACAAAATACAAAGATCCACGCGATGGGGAGGTTCCAGCCGCTTCTCTGCTGCATTTTTTTTTTTTTATTTTTGGTCAAAAGGGCACTAAGAATGAATACACTTTTAGAAGCAGAATTTGAAGGTCTTCCTTATGGGGACGTAAAAAATGGGGGTTTGCATTTAAAATTTGAAAGTTGATGTGCCAAAATGGCATTTCCGGTTGCACGATTGGCTCCAAAAACTTTTCAGATCTAAGCTAGGTTACGAGATGCCTATGTTCCAAATTTTAGCCAAATCGGTCTAGTAGTTTTGGCTGTGGCGTGATTACAAACGAACGTACGAACGTACGTACGTACATACACACAGACACATTTTAAAAACCCCTTTTCTGGGTTCCTGAGACCTCAAAACGTGAAGATCTGGTGCTATCTCAAATTCGAAAATTTTAGTGATTGCAGTAACCTCCCATTTTTTTAAAATTGTGATGGGGTTGGGGAGGTTAATTGCAATTCTGGATGCCCGAATGTGTAATGAAAAATGGACCAAATCTTATTACTGTACTTTGCTTAATAAACGTGTTTTTCACTTTTTTGCCATAATTAGTCACAATGAATAGGTGCTTCTAATAGCGTTAGACTATCTACTTTTTATCCTACTTTCCGAAAATTATGATTTCAAAAATTATTTTCTTTGACGTCAATAGGTAGGTACTCTATTCTTATCTTTTATATGGGTGCTTCACTTCCCACGGTCACAAATCTACACAGGTGGTAAAAAAATTACTATAAAACTTGAGAAAGGCAATAATGCAATAATTCGACCGGTTTCTTCGACTTTTTCCCTCCGATTGTCTTCGTGTTAGTTCTACTGCAATAGGCAGCTTCCATTACGCGACACTGTATAAAGTGTTGCATAACAATCTTTTATCTCACATTTTGACTTGTTCATATGTGTCTAATCTAGTCTAATCGCAAAAAGCATTAAAAATCATTAATGAAATCCTATTTTGCCCTAATTGACAAACCTTAGACAGAGTTGCCTAGAAAATTCTAAAATAAATTTTGAGATAGGCAGCACTCGTAACGCGCTCGTGTATAACAGGGTGCCCGACACAACGATTGAATTATTTTCCAATTTACTTATTTATTTGCGTTTATTTCATAAAACATCAAAAAAACATTAATTAAATCCTATTTTGCCCTAATTGACAAACCGTAGGCAGAGTTGCCTAGAAAATTCTAAAATAAATTTTGAGATAGGCAACACTCGTAGCGCGCTTGTGTATAACAGGGTGCCTGACACAACAAATTAATTATTTTCCAATTTACTTATCTATTTGCATTTATTTCATTTAATTATTGATAAAAATGTGACTGACGATTATTTTCAAGTGCAACCCCAAAAATGATCTCAAAAATTTGTTTCTTCGACTGCAATGCTCTTTTGCTTTTATATGGGTGCTTCATTTTCCACAGTCACAAATCGACACAGGTGGCAAAAAAAATTACTATAAAACTTCAAAAAGGCAATCAATAATTACGGAAGCGTAGAAGTGCCACATTTTTTTCTTTTTTATTTTCCAAATTATCACAAAAAATGTGTAAATTTACGCAAAAACTGTAAATTTACACAAAAACTGTAAATTTACACAAAAACTGTAAATTTACACAAAAACTGTAAATTTACAAAAAAACTAAGTTTACACAAAAACTGTAAATTTACAAAAACTGTCAATTTACACAAAAACTGTAAATTTACACAACAACTGTCAATTTACAAAAAAACTGTAAATTTACACAAAAACTGTAAATTTACACAAAAACTGTAAATTTACAAAAAAACTGTAAAACAAAAACTGTCAATTTACAAAAAAACTGTAAATTTACACAAAAACTGTAAATTTACACAAACACTGTTTTATAAAAAAACTGTTAATTTACACAAAAACTGTAAATTTACACAAAAACTGTAAATTTACGCAAAATCTGTAAATTTACAAAAAAATTGTAAAACAAAAACTGTAAATTTACAAAAAACTAAATTTACACAAAAACTGTAAATTTACAGAAAAACTGTAAATTTACAAAAACTGTCAATTTACACAAAAACTGTACACAAAAACTGTCAATTTACAAAAAAACGGTAAATTAACACAAAAACTGTTTTACACAAAAACTGTAAATTTATGAAAAAACTGTTTACCGGTTTCAGGCGATTAAAGCGTTCTTAACATGCATAAAAATAGGCTGGTAAGCAGATCATAACGTTATCTAATGGTTTCTAGACAACAAGCCCATTAACCATTCATAACAACAATGACCTCATTCAAATGCTGTCATCTCGATTGTCAAAATGACGCGAATTCACGCAACATTTTTTTAATTTTGGCTTTAATCGCTTTAAACCGATAAACTATTGAACAAACCTCGGATGTTATGAATCATAACAGACTTAGATGTCTTAAAATCCTCGCTCTCCGAGCTCGGATTTCAATTGACATCTGCGTCTGTTATGATAGTCATAACATTCCTAGGTATGTTAATAGCTATAATTTACACAAAAACTGTAAATTTACAAAAAAACTGTAAATTTATACAAAAACTGTAAATTTACACAGAAACTGTAAATTTTTGAAAAAACTGTTAATTTACACAAAAACTGTAAATTTACAAAAAAACTGTAAATTTATACAAAAACTGTAAATTTACACAGAAACTGTAAATTTTTGAAAAAACTGTTAATTTACACAAAAACTGTAAATTTACAAAAAAACTGTAAATTTATACAAAAACTGTAAATTTACACAGAAACTGTAAATTTACACAAAAGTTTTTAAAATTCCCGCCAAGCAATGGTAATCGCACGGAACGGACTATGGGTACGGTCGGTACGTGACGTGACGGGACGGGGCTAGAGGGCTAGAGTGGGTGCTGCAAGTGTAAATTGACAGTTTTTGTGTAAATTTACAGTTTTTGTGTAAATTTACAGTTTTTTTTGTAAATTGACAATTTTTGTGTAAATTTACAGTTTCTTCTTCAGAATTTTACACATTTTTTGTGGTGATTTGGAAATAAAAAAAGAGAAAAATGTGGCACTTCTACGCTTCCGTAGCAAATGCAATTCGAGCGGTTTCTTCGACTTTTTCCCTACGACTGTCCTCCTGTTATTTCTACTGCAACACGCAGCTTCCATAACGCGACACGGTATAAAGCGTTGCATAACAATCTTTTATCTCACATTTTCACTTGCTCATGTGTGTCTAATCGCAAAAAGCATTGAAATGTCACTAATTAAAACTTATTTTGCCCTAATGGACAAACTTTAGACAGAATCGCCTAGAAAATTTTAAATAAATTTTGTGGTAGGCAACACTTGTAACGCGCTTGTGTATAACAGGGTGCCTGACACCAAATGAATCATTTCCAATTTTATTTATTGCATTTATTTCATTTTTATCGATTATAGCTGATTATTTTTAAGTGTAACTCTAAAAATAATCAATTTAACAAACTACAGATAACGATTGAGTAAATTGAGTGTCATTCAATAAACGATAAAAATATTCACTATCAGGAAGGACTTAAATTCTTAAAAGGTTAATTGAATTTCGTTTCCGCAAGTTCACTAAAGATAAGCACGGATTAAGAAGATAAAACGTGAAGAAATAATTTATAATTTAAATTTGACAAGCGGGTGACACCTCACTTGACGTTTCGATTTTGAGGTTATAACCAGCTGGGGCAAGTCCATTACGTAAGAAACTCCGTGTGGAAGGCACCGTGGTCGTGAAATGTGTAAATCCGCCTCCGTCCAGTGATAGTCGAGTCGTGCGGTCGAAATGTTGTCCCTAAAATCTATTTCGTCGAAGATCCGACCATGCAACGTGGACGCCCTTGTGGTGAAGGTTTTGGCCCTTCAAGGGCGCACTTACGCCGATCACGTCATCCCTGAACGTCTCAAGGACATGCCCACCCACCCCAGCCCTCGGTTCTTCGACATGGTGGAGTACTTTTTTCATCGGAGTTGCATCCTTGTCGAGGACAAACTGGTGGAGGACTTGGCTAAGGTGAAGGGCTCCAGGTTAAATTTGGAGCAGAGAAAGGCCAAGGTCAGGGGAATCCTGACCCTTATGGAGCAGTGCGATCACATCCTGGAAGTGGCTTTCCCCATCCGGAGGGATAACGGGGACTACCAGATTATCACGGGGTATAGGGCCCAGCACAGCACCCACAGGCTGCCCTGCAAAGGAGGTGAGATAATTATCAAATTGATAATTGGTAATCTTGATAAATAAATTGATTAGCACTCCCACAGTGCGTCATGTTTATTTAATTCGAATTATCAAATCATTCAAATCAAGCAGTTTGTGACAAACAAAATGATTAGAATTGTTCAGGGCCTACTATTAATAAAATTCGGGTGGTTTCATTGGTCTCGTGATGCAATGTGCAACGCTTCTTTTGTTTTGCAATGGGCGCTGCGTTGTTTTGGCAGCGTGGCTCTAAAAATAAATTTTATTGCCGACGCCGGTTTTGCGAATGTCATCTGTTTTAGCATAGCTTACTTTTCAAATGAAGAGAATTGTTTCGTGAAGATAAGGAAACAATGTCGATTTGAGTCATCATTCTTCGAGCTTTGTAAAGGGGTTGACCACTTTTAAGTTTTAGTGGCACGTCGAAACTTTACTGATACTCACATACTTAGTTACATCTCACTAACAATAATTTACGCGAACTAGTTTATATTGCCACTTGAAAACTATCGTTAGGGAGATATAAATCTGTGGGTTTTAGTAAAGTTTTTGATCTCGAAATTTTGTTGTTCACGTTGTAATTATTGAATATTTACTTTTACTAAGTTGGCAAATTGTCCTTCAATTGTTCAATGTTGGCAATGTTGGTAATCTTATCATTTATACTTAATGCATGGATTTTCTGTCAACTGTTATCTTTAAGATGGTAGAGCAGTAAGTTATCATCCTCGGATCTTTGTACAGATGAATTTTATTGCCCTGGATCGTTGATATTATTTACATCCGGTGAAATCCGCCGAGGAGTTGTCCACTTTCATAATTTGTGTGAAATTGCCACAAATAATTCGAATTGTTCATCATATTGTTTGGTCAATTCCAGTCAAAATTTATATTTTTTGCCAAACTTTAGAGCCTTTTTACAAGAAAAAAATTGTATTTGCGTGGTTTTTCACTGACACCACAATCGAGGGAGTGATCACTAGGGAATATTGTGTATTGTACAGTTGGTTAACCCCTCGACTGAATTTGTCACTTTCTAATGCCTGTTTAAAAAGAATCTGATTCGGAGTTTTCCGTGCGAGGAATGAATCACTTACCTCTTTTGGTGTACAACATATAGGCATTTTAATTTGTTTTGTTTGTATCAGTTCAGCCGAGAGTTTAGCGAAGAATTATAAGTGGTTAACCCCTCACCTATTCATTTTTGAAAATGTTGTGTGTTGAGGAGTTAACCACTTAGACAGAATTTTTCTATTTAAATCTTTTGGAATCCAGCTCGACGCATTTTTTTGGTAAAGGAGTTGACCACTGACCACTTCGGTGTACGTTCCGTCATCCGAGGGATTGACTACTTGGATAGATGAAATGCAATTTCTAAGAATTCCATTCCTTTCTCGAATTGTCAATTTTGTTATAACAAATGTTCAGAGGGGTTCACCACTTGTAAAACCTTTCATTTGTCTAGATAGCAATTTTTAACAAAAATTTATCATTCGAGGGGTTAACTACTCCATTACGTTCTCGAATTGCCAATTTTATTGAACGAGGGGTTCACCGCCCAACCTTTTTTGTTTTTCCAAACTCATAGCGAATAATGTTTTTGTAAATAAAAAATCTGTTACTCGGTTACTATTTTATTATTAATTATTGAGCATCTTCACATTAATTAAATTTAAAAAATAAATTTCAGAGAGGTTCACTATTTTTAAAACCTTGTATGTGAGAAGATAGCAATTTTTGACCAAGATTTATCGTTCGATGCCAAGGGGTTAACTACTACATTGCTTTCGCGAATTATCAATTTTATTGAACGAGGGGTTGACCACCCAACTATTTTTGCTTTTCCAACTTTTATAGCGAACAATGTTTTTGTAAATAAGGAATCCGTTGCGATTTAATTAATTATTGATCATCTTCACATTAAAAACTGAAAGATTTAGAGAGGTTCACCACTTTTAAAAACTTGCATGTGAGAAGTTAACAGTTTTTAACAAGGATTTATCATTCGAGCGATTAACTATTTTATTACGTTCTAGAAGTACCAATTTGATTGAACGAGGGGTTGACCTCCCAACGATTTTTGTAAATAAGGAATCTGTTACTCCATTGCGATTTTATTAATTATTGAGCACCTTCACATTTATATCATTTAAAGGAAAAATCAAGCACTTAGGGCCGATTTCATAATCAAAATTAAAGTGTCTTTTAAATATTTGCCTAGCAACATTTCAATAGGGCTGCTCCTGATTGGTAAAAATATTTTTTAAAGTCGACATTAACTTTAAAGGACCTTCAACTTTTATTACGCATTCGGCCCTTAGAGGGGTTCACCACTTTTAAAAGTTGGCATGTGAAAAGAGCAATTTTTAACAAAGATTTATCATTCGAGGGGTTAACTACTTCATTACGTTCTCGAATTACCAGTTTTATTGAACGAGGGGTTGACCACCCAACCAGTTTTGTTTTTCCAAACTTTTATAGCGAATAATGTGTTTGAAAATAAGGAATTCGTTACTCGATTGCGATTTTATTAATTATGGATAATTTTCTTATTTTTTTTTAATTAGACGTTTAGAGGGGTTGCCCACTTTTAAAACCTTGCATGTGATAAGAAGAATCAAGATAACATTTTTTAATAAAAATATCATTCGAGGGATTAACTATTTCATTCTCGATTTCATTACGTTTTCGAATTACCAATTTTATTGAACGAGGGGTTGACCACCCAACGATTTTAGTTTTTCCAAACTCGAATAATGTTTTTGTAAATAAGGAATCTGTTACTCCATTGCGATTTTATTAATTATTGAGCATCTTCACATTTATATCATTTAAAGAAAAAATAAAGCACTTAGGGCTGGTTTCATAATCAAAATTAAAGTGTCCTTTAAATATTTGCCTAGCAACATTTCAATAGGGCTGCTCCTGATTGGTAAAAATATTTTTTAAAGTCGACATTAACTTTAAAGGACCTTCAACTTTTATTACGCATTCGGCCCTTAGAGGGGTTGCCCACTTTTAAACCGTTGCATGCGCAAAGTTAACAATTTTCAATAAAGATTTTATCATTGGAGGGGTTAACTGCTCGAACCACCGATTTTATTGAACGAGAGGTTGACCACCCAACAATTTTTGTTTCTCCACCAAACCTACAGCGAATATTTTTTTTTATTAAAAAGGAATCCGTTACTCGATGGACGTGAGTCGCGACGAAGTCAAAGCCCTCTCCGCCCTGATGACCTTCAAGTGCGCATGCGTGGACGTCCCTTTCGGCGGAGGCAAAGCCGGCATAAAAATCAACCCCAAGGACTACACCGAGCACGAGCTGGAAAAGATCACGCGACGCTTCGCCCTTGAACTCGCCAAAAAGGGCTTTATAGGTAAGTAATTCCGCTACCGACCGCCAGAGGGCGTCACTTACGTTGCGCGTAGGTCCCAGCATCGACGTGCCCGCCCCCGACATGGGCACCGGCGAGCGAGAGATGTCCTGGATCGCGGACACCTACTCGAAAACAATCGGCTATCAGGACATCAACAGTCACGCATGCGTCACCGGAAAACCCATCAACCAGGGGGGGATCCATGGCCGCGTTTCCGCCACCGGTCGAGGGGTGTTCCACGGTTTGGATAATTTCATCAACGAGGCGGCTTACATGAGCCTGTGCGGCACCACCCCCGGCTGGGGGGGTAAAACCTTCATTATTCAGGGGTTCGGTAATGTGGGGTTGCATACTATGCGGTACTTGCACAGGGCCGGTGCAAGGTGTATAGGGATTTTGGAGCACGACGGTGCCATTTATAACCTTCAAGGGATCGACCCTAAGGATTTGGAGGAGTATCGAATGACGAATGGTACTATTGTGGGATTCCCAGGGGCTTCGGCCTACGAAGGGGAGAGTCTGTTGTATGAAGATTGCGATATTTTGGTGCCTGCTGCCACTGAGAAGGTCATCCATAAAGATAACGCCCATAAAATTAGGGCCAAGGTACGTGGGAAATTTTTCAACGAATTGTCCCTTTTAACCTATTTTAGACGTTTTTCATTCTTTTTTAATAGATTGTCTAAAATATTAGTATTCTTTTACGGTGAAACATGAAATTTCTTATTTGAGCCAAGTTACAAGACGAATTCATTGCTAATTGTACCAGAGTTGGAGAAAAAAGTGTAAATTTAGTTGACCAGTGATATTATTCGAGAGTAGGGGCTGAGTTTTGAGGAAAAGTTGGCAACACTGTATTGTTTAAAATTTGACAACTTGTTTGCCATAACCTAACTAAGTTTCGACATGAGCCCCCCGGGCACCGCCAACTGCAATTACAATGAGCCGTACTAATTTTGCGAGGGGTTAACCGCTGGTCAAATTGATGTTCATCGAAGAATTTAAGTAGTTAACCCCTCAGATATTCACTTTTTCAACCGAGAGGTTAACCGCTTGAACTCACTAAAATTTTCAGTGTTGTTGAAATCCAGCTCGACATATTTTGTCATTTTCAAGCCCTTACTGTCAATTTTTACAACTTCTGTGGAGTAGTGTACATTGCGATTTCATCATTATTTAACATTTTTAATTTTTAAAAAAAATCTTTCTGAGGGGTTCGCTATTTTAAAAACTCTGCGCATGGCAACATACTTTTGAAATGTTGCACGAATGTGGTTTTTGAGGATGCGATCACTAGACGAAATTATGGTTAACCCCTCAGCTGAATTTGAACGACATATCTGTAGTTTCTCCCTCAATAGCCGTAGAAAGAGATTTTTGTGCGAGGAATAAACCACCTACCGTTTTTACTGTACAACAGATAGTTTGTGCCAGTTCGTCGAAGAATTTAAGTAGTTAACTCCTCGACTAATCACATTTGCCAATGTTGGCGAACGAGGAGTTAACCACTTGAACAAACTAAAAATTTTTGTTTTGATATGCAACTCGGAATATTTTGTCATTTTCAAGTTGTTGCTGTCGATTTGTGCAACATTCGGTAGAGCTTGCGTTCCGAGGAGTTCACTACTTTTAAACCTTTGTACGTCAGAGTATGTATAGCAATAAAAAAAATTGTCTGACTTGGCTTTTCACTGACACTGTTATCGAGGGATTGATCACTAAACAAAATTATGTACTGTGCAGGTGGTTAACCCCTCGACTGAATTTAAGCAACAAACTTTTAAATTATTTCTCCGATTACCGGAGAACATTTTTGTGCGAGGAATGAATCACCTGCCGTTTCTACTGTCCAACAGATAGGTTTGTTCCTGTTTCTACTAGTTCATCCAAGAATTTTAAGTGGTTAACCCTTCAACTATTCACTTTTGCAGATGTTGGCGAACGAGGGGTTAACCACTTGAATTCACTAAAATTTTCAGTGTTGTCATTTTCAAACTTTTGCTGTCAATTTTTTCAACTTTCTGAGGAGGGGTTGACCACTGACAACCTCGGTATGAATTGTGATTTTATCAATTGTTTAGCATTTTTACATTTTTTGATTTTAAAAGCTTCAAAATTCCCGAAAACTTCTCCCGAATGTCTGCTATACCTAATAAGGAATTTTCAAGAAAATTTTCAAATCTCGCTAAGTGGTCAACCCCTCGTTCTGTTTCAACTGTTTCTCCAACTGTATTGAAAATGTATAGCGATTTTACCTTACGACAAAGAATAAGTTGGCAGCAGTGGATTTAATTCATTAATTAATTAATCAATCAATTAATTCATATAAAGGCGATACTATTTATTATTTAGGTTGGTTTAACATTTTTCCTGAGGGGCAATTAATTTTGCGTACGCAAATTTTAACAAAAGTAAATAAAAATTTTCCAGGAAAATCATCAAAGTTACTGGAAATTACTAAATGTTGCTAGAAATTGCCAAAGTTGTCAGAAAATTCCCAAAATTCCATAGAAAACCCTAAAATGTCTACTTGACCTGAAAAAAGATCTTCAAAATGATTGCCAAATTTCGTAAAGTGGTTAACCTCTCGTTCTGTTTCAACCGAGGGGTTAACCACAAGGCAAATTTGTGTTCACAATTAACAATTTTGGCTGAAAATTACAGGAAACTGTAGATCGAAATAGCCCAAGTGCTTAACTTTTCGATCTGTTTGGTAGTTAAAATTTTTTTTGGGTTGGTAAGTTATTGTTCGTCTTTTCACTTTTTAGAAGTTGGTAATCCTGTCATCATAGTCCTAGCTTTTCTCACTAGGGGCCGGAATTTCAATATTAGTCGGTTTTTTTACTGTCAGTGACTGTACTTCGCATTGGACGAAATTGCGACGTTGCCATTTTCAAACGTGTTTGATTTTGGTTGGTTATACAGGGTGTCCGGAAATAACGATGAAATATTTCGGGGGGTGATTCTGCAGCTCAAAATATGAAAAAAAGTTCCTATAAACATGTATCCGGAAATCGTTCCTAAGGGGGCTACGGCCTTCTGAAGGGGGTGCCCCAAATTCGGTTTTTATTGAATAAATCAATAATCGCTTAAGATACAGTGACGACTTTTTGCACATTATCTAACATCAGTAATCGCCATCAGATTATGGTATCTACCAAAAGCAGATTCAACCAGGGGCGTGTAAAATAGGGGGGGCTTCAGCTTTCCTCACCCAATTTTTTTACGTGTTATTTTTTAGACAATTTCTCACCGGAATATGGTTTCCTGACTAAAATTACACAAAAAAGCCTCTCTTGTTATAACACCGTAGGATCAACCGTTTTCGAAAAAATTAGATTTAAAGATCCATTTGCATCTCCTAGGCTTATCAAACGATTTTTATTAAATTACAAAACTGAACGGATTTTAAAAATTAGTGTCTAAACTAATCTAATGTTGCTTATCGATGTCAGATAGTATGTAGAAACTTAATAATTGACAAAATCAAAATCGAATTTTGAGCGCCCCCTTCAGGGGGCTCTAGCCCCCTTAGGAGCGATTTCCGGACCCATGTTTATAGGAACTTTTTTCCATATTTTGAGCTGAAGAATCACCCCCCGAAATATTTCATCGTTATTTCCGGACACCCTGTGAAGAAGGACGGAAATACTTTGATACTTGTATCCTTCTTCCACCTACGATGAGAACTTTAACTTGAAAAGTGAAATAGGGATAATCCCTCTGATTCACGCTGGTTGCCTGGCAACAATTAATTATTTTCAGCTTAGACCATTATTATATTAGATTGGCAGCCCTGATTACACTTTCGGTTGTCAATAATTTAAATCGCTTAAGTTGGCAACTCCATGTTGTTTTCTTTTTAAACGACTAAATTGAATCTTATTAAATTTTCCATTAAATTAATGCCGAGCAAAAATCGTAGCCTACAAATTAATTGTTTAACAAGAGGAAAAAGATAGCAACATCTTTCCATCCTCCTTCCTCCTGTTGCAAAATACCAAGTAAGAGAGAGACGGAGATATATTTTTTCTTCGTTAGATCATAGCCGAGGCCGCCAACGGTCCCACAACGCCAGCAGCCGACCAGATCCTCATCCAAAACAACATTTTGGTCATCCCTGATTTATACGTCAACGCCGGAGGTGTGACAGTCTCCTTCTTCGAGTGGCTCAAAAACATTAATCACGTCTCCTATGGAAGACTCACCTTCAAGTACGAAAAAGAATCAAACTACCACTTGTTGCGTAAGTTTTTTTTTTATTTTGACTTGAAACTTTTTTTTTTTGTTCAGAATCTGTCCAGGAGTCTCTGGAGCGCAGATTCGGAAGCGTCGGAGGTAAAATCCCAGTAACCGCCTCAGAATCCTTCCAGAAACGAATCGCAGGCGCCTCTGAGAAAGACATCGTTCACTCAGGTCTTGACTATACAATGGAGAGGTCCGCCAAGGTACTTTTTGTAGATATTTTAATTTTTTTACATTTCTTCCTGTGGCTAGAACAGTTGAGGGTTTTAAAAAATTTCGAACAAAAACTCATTTTGGCTTTAATTTCAGATGAAAACGTGACGAGATTTTTGTAAAACGAGAGCAGATCGCCGGAATTGAGTAAAATTCGATAAATTCACTTTAATTTTTTTAGTTTGGAAAATTTTTGGCTGATTTTGGGTTTTTCAGGCCATCATGAAGACCGCTTTGAAGTTCAACCTGGGCCTGGACTTGAGGTCGGCGGCCTACATCAACTCTATTGAAAAAATTTTCAATACTTACTCAGAAGCTGGGCTTACTTTTTAAGTTATTTACGTTTATCAGTATTTCACTCACCAATTAATTGTACTTCATCAGGATGCTATACTTAAGGTTTTAAACTAATTAATTGTTATCGAATCATTTCAGTAAATCATGAAAACTGAAAATTGCATTTTTTCAAACCCCGTCGAAAGAGATTATGTAACAAGTGTGGAAAGAGAAGCTTTTATCAAGAAAGATACGTAATGGTTAAAGTAAGGTGGTGAGGTTTTCTCAGTGGAGCCATCTAACTACAGAATCTTTAAACAACGGTTGAAGTAGTTCAGGGTTCGACCACTAGGTGGTGAGGTTTACCTAATAACGCCATCTAGCGCCCGAATATTGAACTAAAGGCCATGTAGAGATTTTCTATGTTATGAAAATGAGTTTTGGACCACAACCGCCTGTTCATCTCGTTCCTAGGCAACGACCACGAAGTAGATAGATCTTAGTTCAGGATTCGGCAATTAGGCGGCGTGGGTTGTCTTATACGGTGGCGCCATCTAACGCCCGGAACCTAAACTAAGAGCTTAGCTGAGATTTTCTTAGGTAGAGGCCAGCAAAATCTCCTGCTTCCTGCTTTTGAAGCATCCAGTTACTGAAATCCGCCGAGAGGTGGTCCACTTTTAGAATTACATACACTTACATCATATTTGGCAAGTGGTCAATCCCTCAATTAAGATTGTTTGATAAAATAAAGTTTTTTATGTTTGGCAGGGGTTTCTGGCAGATAAATTCTTATATATTTTTTTTAGAAATTTCCTAAAAGTACATTATAATCGTCGAGTGGTCAAATTTCTGTTAAAATTTAATTTTTGACAGATTTGTGAGCGCTTGTTACTTTGAAAATCGACTTAGCCAAGTCTATTATTGATTCTGGTTCGTTTTTCTGGAAAATTCGATATTTTGATTGATTTTTAGACTTTTAAAGTCAACTTTTTCTCAAATTTTACAATTAAATTTCGATTTTTTGAGTTGGTATTGATCCAATCACTCTGAAACCAGTCACATTCGCTTAGTTAGGTGCGTTTTAATGATCAACGATCACTCTATAATTTGATTTTGGTTTGTTTAATTGCAAAATTTGATATTTTCCGTACAGGCGGTTCCAGCTGGAGCAATTTTAAGAAAAAAATAATGTTGATCGATTTTTCGACTTGTAAAATCAACTTTTTGCCTAATTTTACAGAAAGAAATGGAGTTTTTCAGTTAGTATTTATCCAATCACTCTGGAAACACCGCCATTCACTTAGTTAGGTGCGTTTTAGTGAGCAACGATAGGTCACACTTCAGGTCTAATTCTATTTTGCAAATCCACTTGGCCTACTCTATAATTTGATTTTGGTTAGCTTAATTGCAAAATTTGATATTTTCCGTACAAATGGTTCCAGCTGGAGCAATTTCAAGAAAAAAATAATGTTGATCGATTTTTCGACTTTCAAAATCAACTTTTCCCCTAATTTTACGAAAACAAATTGATTTTTTCAGTTAGTATTGATCCAATCACTCTGGAAACACCGCCATTCACTTAGTTAGGTGCGTTTTAGTGAGCAACGATAGGTCACACTTCAGGTCTAATTTTATTTTGCAAATCGACTTGGCCCACTCTATAATTTGATTTTGGTTAGCTTAATTGCAAAATTTCATGTTTTCCGTGTAAAGACGGTTCCAGCAGGGGTAATTTTAAGAAAAAAATAATGTTGATCGATTTTTCTACTTTTAAAATCAACTTTTCCCCTAATTTTACAAAAAAAAGCGGATTTTTTCAGTTAGTATTGATCCAATCACTCTGGAAACACCACCATTCACTTAGTTAGGTGCGTTTTAGTGAGCAACGATAGGTCACACTTCAGGTCTAATTTAAGTTTGAAAATCGACTTGGCCCACTCTATAATTTGATTTTGGTTTGTTTAATTGACAAATTGGATGTTCTCCGTACAGACGGTTCTAACAGAAGCATTTTTGAGAAAAAAATTATTTTTATTGATTTTTCGACTTATAAAGTCAACTTTTCCCCAAATCTTACAAACAGAAATAGATTTTTTCAGTTAGTATTGATCCAATCACTCTGGAAACACCGCCATTCACTTAGTTGGGTGCGTTTTAGTGAGCAACGATAGGTCACACGTCATGTCTAATTTTATTTTGAAATCGACTTAGCTTACTACAATTTTAACTTTCTGCAAATTTTGACGTAAATGCCATGGAAATGATTAAGTTATTCATCTCTACCAAAATTCAACAGTTTTAAAGTAGGTAGTTTTGGCATTCACTTGTACGAGGGGTAAATCACTGATATCGCATGTATACAGGGTGGTTCCTTTTTCACTGCTCACCATTGGCATCTCTTAAACGGTAAGAGATACGGAGTCGGTAAAATTAGCGAAAAATTGCGCTTTTTCTTTGTGATTAAGAATCTGAAGAGAAATCCGCGGTATGTTAATTCACTCCTGAGTTATTCCGAAAAATTTAGATTTTGAGTAATTTAATGACAGTCAACTTTTGATTCTCTTATGGCCGCCATATTGAATGTATTAATATGAACTTTTTTGGAAAATCGTTAAAATTCTAAAATTGGTATAAACAATTTGTAATAATTAGTGTAAAACTTTTGTATATCTCCAAAAATACAATTTTTGATATTCCAAATTTCTATCAAGGCTGCAAGCGAAGGCAAACCAGTCAAAATTTATATTTTTGCCAAAATTACGAGAGAAAATTAAATGTGACGTAGCCTTTCACTGACACTACAATCGAGGGAGGAATCACTAGAAAAAATTGTGTATTGTACTATTTTTTTTCACATTTATTTATTGGGGGGTGTTTTGGACCACGACCGCCTGTTCCTCTCGTTTCTAGGCAACGACCACGACTTGGACCGACTCCTCCTCCTCGGCGACACGAACTTGGAAGTGTCAACTGTCAAAGATCTCGACCTTCTCGGCGGAGTGTACCGAGATCTCGATCTCGTCCTCCGCCTTCTAGATCTCGACCTGCTGCGTCTACTTCTCGACCTGCTTCTCGAGTAGGATCTTCGTCGAGATCTCGACCTTGACCTCGTATACGACCTTGACCTTCTGACGTCATGTTCTGGGAGAAACTTGGAGAAATATTTCATGTACTCCTCCTCCAGTTGGGGGGTGTAGTAGCCTCGGTAGCCCCCTCCTCGGTATCGACCCCGTCGGTAAGGTCGGCCTCTAGATGGTCCCGCCATTTGCATTCTACCCCCTCTACCGCGGGGGTACATAAACGTGCCTCTCATTGGCGGATAAATAGGGGCGGGGAATGCGTACCCGTACCAGTTGGGGTCGTACACAATTTCGGAAGGAACTTGAATTTCAGCCTCTAAAAATGTCAATGAAAGAATAAAAAAGAAGAAAAATTGACAGGAGACTACTTGATTTCGTTTTTTCTGAAGTGGAGGAAGCCGAGCTGGAAGAAGACCGACTTCCTGATCTTTTTCTGGAGAGAATACTTTTAAGGACTACTCGTCCTTCGATTGCACTGTGAAGCTTCTGTCTTTGATTTATGACAGAAAGTTCACTCAAATTCTTGTACCTCTGGAGCTGTCAAAAATTATTGAAATTTGATTGGTTGGAAGACGACTTACCTCGTCGGCGGTTGTGGTCCTTGATCTGCTTCTAGTGGGGACATCCACCCTCTTTTCCTAAAAAAATCACAAATCGTTTTAATAAAACCGCCAGCGAAATCTCCGGATTTCATCCCACTTACCTTTATTCTCCTGAACAACTCCTCGATCAATCTAATAGCCTCCAACTTTCGTTGAGCTTTCAACAACTTCTTCTCCTCTTTCGCTATCTTTTGGTTAATTTCCTCGCATCCGTTTATCTTCAATTTCTCCAAAATCCTCTTCTTCCTCCTTTCCTCGCGTTCCCTCCGCCTTTTCTCCTTCTCGCTCTTCTTGGTCACTTCGTTATTCCTAAAACGAGCAACTCAACATCCACATCCATTGTTTAACAATGGCAGTTCAAGCCACCCTGATTTCAAAACCTGTCATTCAGCTCCTGCTTTTTCTTCTCTTCCAGTTCTTTCTTCTCCTTTTCCTCTTTCTCCCTGTGTTTCTTCACCAATCTGTCTCGGACGATCTCCCTCCTTCGTATTGAGGCGTCGCTCAAATGTTTCGATCGATCGAAGTCGACTTTTATGTTGACGCTTAGGGCTTCGTCTTCGTCTTTTCGCAGCAGGTTCATGCCTCGAAGGGCGTCCATGGCCTTCGTGAATCCGATGTAGTCCTTGAACTGGACGTAGCCTTCGAAGAAGTCCTTGTCGTCGAATCTGTGGAACGTCGTTGGTCTTCAAAAATGTGTTGACAAATAAAATATGAGAAAAAAGAAATAAAACCAAAGGAAATATGAAAAAACAACAATTAAAACAGAAAAGTATGTAAAGCGAAGAATGGTAAAAAGTTAAAAGGAGTTTTCGGCGGAGCCGAAAGCGAGTAGTTTTCGAAATGTGCGATACAGTTAAATTAGGTTTAAAACAAAATTTACACTTTAAATATGTAGTAGCATAACAATCTACTGTTTTTACATCGTTTACTATTGCTAACATCTTCTTTTGACACTAACGACAGTTAATGCATGTTTTAACTGTCATTAGTGTCAAAAATTTGTTTCACAAAGCTTCCTTGATGTGGATATTTTAATATTGCTTATGTTTAAAAATAAATCAGATCTAGGGAGCTTTGAAACAAACTTTTATCCCTAATGACAGATAATGCGTGTTTAAAGTGTCAAACATTTCTTTTACAAAGCTTCCTAGATCTGGACATCTTAGTATAGCATATGTTTCAATAAATCAGATCTAGGACGCTTTGAAAACAAATCTTTAACACTAATAAAAGATAACGCATGTTTCAAGTGCCATTAGTGTCAAACATTTCTTTTACTAAGCCTAGATCTGGATGTATATTTTATAAATCAGATCTAGGGACTTTGAAAACAATCTGAAACTCTGACACTAATGACAGATAAAGCATGTTTTAAGTGTTATTAGTGTCAAACATTAATTGTTCTACAAAGCTTCCTAGATTTGAATTGGACACTTTAATTTGTAAAATAAATCATATCTAGGCATATCTATGACACTAATAGCAATGAAGGTTTCCAATCTTCTAGGTCTGTGTATTTCGTGACGTCATTTTTGACAATGACATACTTTTGCATTGCTCTTGCAAACCGAGCTTTGTCAAATTTTGCCTAAAACTCGTCTATCTCTTTTAATTGGAAACCAGAATTGATGCATGTTTTAACTGTCATTAGTGTCAAAAATTTGTTATAGAAAAGCTTTCTAGATCTGTATATTTTAATACAGCGTATATGTTTCAAAATAAATCAGATTTAGGAGGCTTTGAAAACAAATCTTTAACACTAAATGACAGATAATGCACCTTTAACCCCTTGATTCTGTAACTTTTAGCATCGATGTTAAGCACTGTTATAATGTTAAATGGCAGATAGCTAATGTAATTTCTGTCATTTAACAATTTAACAGGGCTTAACATCGATGTTAAAAATTACAGAATCACCCCCTAAGTGTCATTAGTGGCGAACATTTCTGTTACAAGGCCTCCTAGATCTGGATAATTTAACTCAAATCTCGGGAGCTTTTAAAACAAACATTTGACACTAATGGCAGTTAATGCATGTTTTTAACTGCCATTAGTGTCAAAAATTTGTTTAACAAAGCTTCTTAGATCTGGATATTTTAAAATAGCTTATGTTTAAAAATAAATCAGATTTAGGGAGCTTTGAAACAAATTTTTATCACTAATCTAAATCAAATCTAGGGACCTTTGAAAACAAATCTATGACACTAATAGCATTTGATGCGTGTTTTAACTGCCATTACTGTCAAAAATTTGTTTTAAAAAAGCTGCCTAGATCTGGATATTTTAATATAGCGAATATTTCAAAATAAATCAGATTTAGGAGGCTTTGAAAGCAAATCTGTAGCATTAATGACAGATAATGCACGTTTTAAGTGTCATTAGCGCCTAGCATTTCTTTTATAAAGCTTCCTAGATCTGGATATTTTAATATAAGTACCTAGCTTTTGTTTAAAAATAAATCAGATCTAGAGCTTTGAAAACAAATCTTTAACACTAATAACAGATACCTAATTGAGTAAGAAGTTTCTAAACCATAAGGAGATTACCAAGAAAACAAAGATGGCGGTCTACAAAAGTGTATACCTACCGGTGTTACTCCACGGAGGGGAAAATTGGGTACTAACAAAGAGGCAGGAGAGTAGAATACAAGCTGTGGAGATGAGATACCTACGAAGAGTACTAGGAGTGAAAAGAACTGACAGAAAAAGGAACGACGAGATTAGAGAGGAGCTAGAAGTAAAATCTGCGAAGAAACAACTAGAAACAAAAAAACTGAAATGGCTTGGACACATGATCAGAATGAATGGTGACCAACAAGTGAAAAATGTATGGGAGGCAAGAATTGGCGGAAAAAGAAAGAGAGGGAGACCACGACGAACGTGGAATGAGAGTGTTACAGGAATACTTTCGGAAAAGGGGGAAAATTGGAGTACAGCAAGGGAGATGGCAAGGGACCGGATGGAATGGCGTCAATTTACGAACGGAGAAGAGTAATAGAAAGTGATCCTCTACACCCGATAGGGTACTTTATGAGGAATTATATATATATATATGTATTATATAATATAATAAAGATTATGAATGAATGAATGAATATTTCAAAATAAATCAGATTTAGGAGGCTTTGAAAGCAAATCTGTAGCATTAATGACAGATAATGCACGTTTTAAGTGTCATTAGCGCCTAGCATTTCTTTTATAAAGCTTCCTAGATCTGGATATTTTAATATAAGTACCTAGCTTTTGTTTAAAAATAAATCAGATCTAGAGCTTTGAAAACAAATCTTTAACACTAATAACAGATACCTAATGCATGTTTTAAGTGTCACTAGTGTCAAACAGTTCCTTTACAAAGCTTCCTAGATCTGGATGCTTTAACTTTGAAAATAAGTCAAATCTAGGGAGCTTTTAAAACAAATCTTTAACACTAATGCATTATCTGTCACTAGTGACAAATATTAATTTACAAAGCGTCCTAGATCTGGATACTTTATTGCATGTTTTATAAATCAGATCCAACGAGCTTTGGAAACAAATGTTTAACTGTCATTAGTGTCAAAACATTTTCTTCACAAAGCTCCTTAGATAGCATTCAATACTAACCCGTGAGTTTTAATCCCCGAGATTTGTTCCTTCATCTTTTTCCTGTAGGGATCGCAGACCGGAATATCCACGAACCTGATTGGCCCGAACTTCTCAAAAATCCTATAGAAAATCTTCTCAGAGGGTACGACATCGTCTTCATCTCTCGAGTGGTATTGCACGAACCACTTGACGGGCAAATGCGAAATATGCACCGTATCGGGTCTTTGCCCGGGCTTCATCTCATCCATATCTTTAGCCTCCTGGAAGAAATCGTCCCATTTCCTACGGTTTGGGAAATCCGACTTCATCTCAGCTGCCTTGATCCGGATCAAATCCGGGATCTCCTTTAATTTTATGGAGTTATTATCCAGTTTTGAGATGACCCGATCCAGGCGAGTCCTGTTCTCGATTTCTGCTTCAAACCGGACGAATTCCAGGGTGGTTTTTGATACTTTGAGGACACTGAACTCGTCGGGGGTGATGGCTGTACGCAGTTTCTCCATTATTTCCCAGTGTGAGATGCTTTTTTGCAGCTTTTTTACGTTTGGCAATTGGATGGAGATTGTTATTCTCGCCGCCGGCTTTAGGTACAACTGCTGGGGGAGGTACAAGGGGGTGGCGTCCGAGGTATTCCTGCATGTCTGAAAAACATTCATGTTTCTAGAGGTTCGATTAAATTCAGCTAAAACAGCCTCCAAAACATAAATGGTTTTCAAAAATTTAGTAAAAAAGATTTTTCGGACTCGGACGTCACATAACCTAAAAAAATGACTTTTAAATGACAGACGCCAGATTGTTTTTGTTTGTTTATGTTGGCGGAACGAAATTCCCCTGAGTTATTAGTAGTGTCAATATTAGGTGCGCACGGATTCAACGAAATGCAACCAATTATACATTCTTCTTTCATTTAATCCTATGTATTTTTACTTTCACAAATCTGCGTTACGAAGACAAATTAACTTCGGAAAAAATTAACAGATGGAAGAGCAGTCATTAAGTTATTTAATGACTATTCAAAATTTGTTATTTTATTGAGAAAAAATTAAGAAATTTCATATCAGGATTTCTTTAATTTTTTTCTTTAATTTATTTCAATGAAATGGCAAATTTGGAATAGTCAATAACCAATGTAAAGACTGCTCTTCCATTTGTTATTTTTTTCCAAAGTTAATTTGTCTTCGTAAGGCATAGTTGTGTGAAGTTAAAACTAACGGGTGTCCTAAAAAAAACCGAACAAAATATTTTTGGGTACAACTCATCCATTTTTTAACCGATTTGGATGAAAGTGGACTTAAATTAAAGCTAAAGAATCAGGCTATCGATTCATTCAAGAGACCACGACAGATGGCGCTGCCGTAGTAGCCTTAGCCATGCTTGTTTTAAAGGCTTACTTTAGGTGCATGGGGATTGGTCAGTTAACAACCAATGGTTGTGAGATAAAAATAACCTTGAAGCACGTTTACTTTTCTTCAAAAAGCTTCTTTCAGAAGTTCGTTATGATTCACGAATTAATTTTCTGTGATTTTTTAAAAATCATGTTTTCCCATATTTTCACGCCTAATGACCATAACTGAAGTAACAGTGATGCATTTTCAGCTTAATTTTCAGTAAAAGAGGATCTAATTTGACGAAAAACACAAGCGAATGCGAATTGGAGGAAATTTAAGGGTTATTACTGAGAATTAAGCTCTTGTTGCTTCATTGTTACTTTAGTCATGGTCATTCTGCATGAAAAGATGTGAAAACTCATATTTTTTAAATAATCACAGAAAGTCAATGCGTGAACCAAATTAACTTCTGAAAAAAGATTCTTGAAGAAAAATGAACGTACTTCAAAGTCATGTGAGCCTCATAACGACTGGTTGATAATTGACCAATCCCCACGCCCCTGAAATGAACCTTTGGGACAAGTATCACTAAGAGAACTATTGCAGCACCATCTGTCGTAATTTCCTAAACAGTTCGAAAGCCTGATTCCTTGGCTTCAAATTAAGGTCAGGTTCATCCAAATCGGATAAGAAATGCACGAGTTATTACCAAAAATATTTCGTTTCGGTTTTTAGGACACCCGTTACATAGGATTAAATGAAAGAAGAATGTATAATTGGTTGCATCTCGTTGAATCCGTGCGCACCCTTAAACGTTGCATTTTCTTTAGAAATCAATAAAATCCTTTATTTTAAGCATTTCTGTTATTTGATTATTTCATAAATCATAAATAACAACAATTTAAAAATAAATGTTTAGTGACAAAACATAAATCCCCAATTTACACTAAAAAATACTAATGACGTTAGAGTGACATTTGACAGTTAAATTAAAAACAAAAATATACTTTTGCTAATTCAAACATTTTATAAATCGTCATTCTACTACCAGTTTAGCAGCAATTTAATATATTTACTCTAACCATTCCAAAGATTCGGATAACGGTAAGACAAATTGACATAACCCCAAAACTCCAATTTCCTCATTTACAGCAAAATGAACGACGACAGTAGGACCGTCTGGTGTGGGAACCTCTCCGACCGTGTTACCGAGGAGCTACTGTACGAATTATTCCTCCAAGTGGCCCCCTTGGAACGTGTGAAAATTCCCACGGACAGGGAGGGTCGTCGCTCCAATTTCGCCTTCGTAACTATGAAGCACCAAATTTCAGTCGATTACGCAGTGCAGATGCTCGACGGGACGGCCCTTTACGAGAAAAAATTGAATATCAAACCAAGGAAGGCAAAAGACAGTCCGCAGTTTTCAACGTTCGACCATAATATGATGAACTTCAATGCCTTGATCAATATGGGACAGATGATGCAAGTGGGGTTCCAGCAAATGGGACAAGGGTTCGAGAGAGAGGATTATAAACCGTATAATCGGGATAAACATTATGGCAGGCAGGATAATAATTACAGGAATAACTGGCAGGGAAGAAATAACCACCAGAGGAACAACCATCGGAATAGGAGGAATCGATATTAATTTTATGTTTATTTTACTTAAAATTTCAGTTTATGTGATGACAATTTTATCGCTAGATGGCGCTACCTTCATTTAATGACGTAAGTGGTAAAATTATATAAAATACAAGCATGCCTTTTCATTTTCTTAGCCTACCTGATGTGACAATGACAATTAAAGTAGTTAAATTAGAAAAACGATCCCATCAGCCAACATAACCTGATTTTCTTCTGTCATTTGATCGATGGCTGCCAAAACCTCTCCTCGGTCAAAAGGTTCGGAATTATCCTCGTTCACAGTGTCTTGAACCCGAACGAGGCTCAACGATTGGCTCCTGTTCTGCCGAAAAGCCTGCTGAAGACTTTTCTTGAACTTGGAGAGCCTCTCCTGCGATATCGAAGTGGCCACCGAGTCAACTTCCATACTTTCGGGTAAAGGTTCAGCGAGTGTCTCCATTTCTTGATCTTCTTCGACATCTGCTCGTCTCCTCTTACGTCTCTCTGGTACTACTTCATCTTCCTCTTCTTCCTCTTCTTCGGATTCACTTTCCGAGCCCCTCCTCCTCTTTTTTTTCTCCTTTTCCAAAACTTTCTTAAAGTACGCAAACTGAACTAGCTCGATGGCTGCTTCAGCATCCCTCTCGGTGACTGATGTGGACAGTCGAGCTTTCGCATGAGCTGTTGATAGACGGATCATGGTCTCTAGAGTGCGAGCAGTCACTGGTTGCGTCTGTAAAACAATAATTAAAAAATTGGAAAAACACGAGCCGAAGGCGAGTGTTCCAAGAGAAAAAAATTACCCTCGCAACGTCGTTTTCGAGCATATCCTCGGATCTGAGTTTGGAGTATTCATCGGCGATCAGTTCGGCGGCCCTATCCGTCAAGGTCGGCTTGAGAATTTTCGCAAAGTGAATATATTTTCGCATGAAATCCACACTGAGGATCTTTTCGCTGCGTTGACGGCTCGATCCGTGGAGGAGGGCGTCGTATTGCTCGTATATGGGCGTCTCCTTGTCGGCTTCGTTTTCGTCGGGGTTCATCGTGCTGAGTCGGTCCACGGAGGAGCCCATTGGGAGCACCTCTCCATCTTGTTCGGTGGGATTCCTGGCGAAAATGTGTCGATTTAGTGACTTTAACGTTTCAAGGGTGGCGATGCTGAATTTGTCCTGCATGCGCAAGTGGTCTAGAGTTCAAGCAGGGAGGCCAACTAGGTGTTAAGAAAATACCTAAACGACAGTTGGCCGCACCACATGGACGGTAACAGTACCAACTGGGAAAATCAAAATTCTGACTGGAAAATACTCGCAAATTAAACTTTTTCTAATTTTAATCAATAATTTCTTTAATTTAAAGGAATATAAAACTAGAAAAATCTAATTTTGAAATGGGTTTAGACGTCCCGTGCGACCCCTCGTTTGTAAGTAAATCGAGGTCAACTAAGCGATTGGTGTCATTTTCATAATCATTCGAGTGATACCAACTGAGAAAAATTAAAACTTTGACTTAAAAATACTTAAAAGTAGCAAAAATGCCTCTTCTACACGGGTTTAACCAAAAACTGAAACATTTGAAAAGAATTATGGATTTTGAATAAGACACCATTGGATTTAAAGGCAGAAGAAACAAATTTTGAATAATCAAGCGGGCATAGGCGTAAGTTGAAATGGGTTTAGACGTCCCGTGCGACCCCTCATTTGTAAGTAAATCGAGGTCAACTAAGCGATTGGTGGCATTTTCATAATCATTCGAGTGATACCAACTGAGAAAAATGAAAATTTTTACTTGAAAATACTTAATAGCAGCAAAAAATGGCTCTTCTACACGGGTTTAACCAGAAACTGAAATAATTGAATAGAATTACAGATCTTGAATAAGACACGATTGAATTTAAAGGTAGAAGAAACAAATTTTGAATAATCAAGCGGGCACAGGCGTAAGTTAAAATAGGTTTAGACGTCCCGTGCGACCCCTCGATTGTAAGTAAATCGAGGTCAACTAAGCGATTGGTGGCGTTTTCATAATCATTCGAGTGATACCAACTGAAAAAAATGAAAATGTTTACGTGAAAATACTTAATAGCAGCAAAAAATGCCTCTTCTACACGGGTTTAAACAAAAACTGAAATAATTGAATAGAATTACCGATTTTGAATAAGACACGATTGAGTTTAAAGATAGAAGAAACAAATTTTGAATAATCAAGCGGGCACAGGCGTAAGTTGCAATGGGTTTGGACGTCCCGTGCGACCCCTCATTTGTAAGTAACTCGAGGTCAACTAAGCGATTGGTAGCATTTTCATAATCATTCGAGTGATACCAACTGAGAAAAATTAAAAAAATTTGACTTGAAAATACTTAAAAGCAGCAAAAAATGCCTCCTCTACGCGGGTTTCACTAAAAACTGAAATAATTGAATAGAATTACCTATTTTGAATAAGATACGATTGAATTTAAAAGTAGAAAGAACAAATTTTGAATAATCAAGCGGGCACAAGCGTAAGTTCAAAGGGGTTGAGACACCTCGTGCGACCTCTCGTCTGTAAGTAAATCGAGGTCAACTAAGCGATTGGTGGCGTTTTCATAATCATTCGGGTGATACCAAGTGAAAAAAATAAAAATTCTGGCTTGAAAATACTTAAAAGCAGCAAAAAATGCCTCTTCTACACGGGTTTAGCAAAAACTGAAACATTTGAAAAGAATTATGGATTTTGAATAAGACACGATTGAATTTAAAGGTAGAAGAAACAAGATACCCCGTGCGACCCCTCATTTGTAAGTAAATCGAGGTCAACTAAGCGATTGGTGACGTTTTCATAATAATTCGAGTGATACCAAGTGAAAAAAATAAAAATTTTGGCTTGAAAATACTTAAAAGCAGCAAAAAATGCCTCTTCTACACGGGTTTAACAAAAAACTGAAATAATTGAATAGAATTGCCGATTTTGAATAATCAAGCGGGCACAGGCGTAAGTTGAAATGGGTTTAGACACCCCGTGCGACCCCTCGTTTGTAAGTAAATCGAGGTCAACTAAGCGATTGGTCGCATTTTCATAATCATTCGAGTGATACCAACTGAAAAAAATAAAAATTTTGGCTTGAAAATACTTAATAGCAGCAAAAAATGCCTCTTCTACACGGGTTTAAACAAAAACTTAAATAATTGAATAGAATTGCCGATTTTGAATAAGCCACGTAGAATTTAAAGGTAGAAGAAACAAATTTTGAATGATCAAGCGGGCACACGCGTAAGTTGAAATGGGTTTCGACACCCCGTGCGACCCCTCGTTTGTAAGTAAATCGAAGTCAACTAAGCGATTTGTGACATTTTCATAATCATTCGAGTGATACCAACTGAGAAAAATAAAAATTTTTACTTGAAAATACTTAATACCAGCAAAAAATGCCTCTTCTACACGGGTTTAACCAAAAACTGAAATAATTGAATAGAATTGCCGATTTTGAATAAGACACGATTGAATTTAAAGGTAGAAGAAACAAATTTTGAATAATCAAGCGGGCACAGGCGTAAGTTAAAATGGGTTTAGTACCCCGTGCGACCCCTCGTTTGTAAGTAAATCGAGGTCAATTAAGCGATTGGTGGCATTTTCATAATCATTCGAGTGATACCAACTGAGAAAAATGAAAAGAATTTGATTTGAAAATACTTAAAAGCAGCAAAAAATGCCTCTTCTACACGGGTTTAACCAAAAACTGAAATAATTGAATAGAATTGCCGATTTTGAATAAGACGCGATTGAATTTAAAGGTAGAAGAAACAATGTTTGAATAATCAAGTGGGCACAGGCGTAAGATGAAATGGGTTTAGACTAGAGATGCAACGGATAGTGATTTTGGCCGGATACCGGATACCGGATATCCGGCCGAGGCTCTAGCCGGATAGCCGGATATCCGGCCGCCGGATATCCGGTCAACTATACTGTTTCAATTAAGCGCGCAAAAATATGTGAACTCGAGGCATGAGTATTGAGTAGGTAGAGTACAGCCGGCGCAGCACGAGATAACACGATGCAACTCGATCGAGTGAATCGTGTGTGGTGAGCAGGTTAAGCGGGTAATCCCAGCCCAGTTGTCCCTGAGAAGGAAATGCTAACAGGTGATAAAGAGAGTAATGGTCGTGCGTGGTGGTGTCCAATACAATTTTATCTAAAAACTCCAGAAAAGTGTGCAAAAAATGGCATCGCTGAATCTTAAAAATTTTATCCATCATAATTTGCCACTATTAAATTTCAAATATTAAAATTGTAAAATTAAAAATAAAAAGGACCCCGCACCATCCTTATGGAAAATGGCTTTCTGTGGATTTGGCTGAAATTTTGGTATATTGTAGATTTCGACCTCCTGATCAAATCTTATCATTGCCCCAAAGAAATCGTACGGGCAGTTTTTGATATAGAGCCTGCCGAAGATAAACTTTTCCCCATAAAGGACATACACATTTTTGAGACCGTCGCGTCGTAAACCTACTTTTTTCAGCATAATAAGCAAACACACCCATAAGACTCCTGTATAAAAGTATGTTAAAAATATACGAAAAAAGTGCCCCTGGATTTATTATGTGCTATTAAGATGGCAAAAATGCAAATTAATTTTCGCTGCATGTAATTCTTATGGGAAAATTTTATCTTCGGCACCCTCGGGAGCAAAAACTGTCCGTACGATTGCTTTGTGGCAATGATAACTTTCGATCAGGAGGTCAAAGTCTACAACATACTAAAATTTCAGCCAATCCGACAGAAAGCCATTTCCTCATAAGGATGGTGCGGGGTCCTTTGATTTTGCAGCCTTCTTTATTTTTAAGTAACTATCCGGCTTCGGCCGGATATCAGGTCACTATCCGGTATCCGGCCGGATAGTAAAAAAGTGGCCGGATAGGCCGGATACCGGATAGTAACCGGATATCCGTTTCATCTCTAGTTTAGACACTCCGTGCGACCCCTCGTTTGTAAGTAAATCGAGGTCAATTAAGCGATTTGTGACATTTTCATAATCATTCGAGTGATACCAACTGAGAAAAATGAAAATTTTTACTTGAAAATACTTAATAGCAGCAAAAAATGCCTCTTCTACGCGGGTTTAACCAAAAACTGAAATAATTGAATCGAATTACCGATTTTGAATAAGACACGATTGAATTTAAAGGTAGAAGAAACAAATTTTAAAAAATCAAGCGGGAACAGGCGTAAGTTGAAATAGGTTTAGACGTCTCGTGCGACCCCTCATTTGTAAGTAAATCGAGATCAACTAAGCGATTGGTGGCGTTTTCATAATCATTCGAGTGATACCAACTGAGAAAAATGAAAAAAATTTGACTTGAAGATACCTAAAACCAGCAAAAAATGCCTCCTCTACACGGGTTTAACCAAAAACTTAAATAATTGAATAGAATTGCCGATTTTGAATAAGACACGATAGAATTTAAAGGTAGAAGAAACAAATTTTGAATAATCAAGCCGGCACAGGCGTAAGATGAAATGGGTTTAGACACCCCGTGCCACCCCTCGTTTGTAAGTAAATCGAGGTCAACTAAGCGATTGGTAACGTTTTCATAATCATTTAAGTGATACCAACTGAGAAAAATTTAAAAAAATTGACTTGAAAATACTTAAAAGCAGCAAAAAATGCTTCTTCTACACGGGTTAAATCAAAAACTTAAATAATTGAATAGAATTGCCGATTTTGAATAAGACACGATTGAATTTAAAGGTAGAAGAAACAAATTTTGAATAATCAAGCGGGCACAGGCGTAAGATGAAATGGGTTTAGACACCCCGTGCGACCCCTCGTTTGTAAGTAAATAGAGGTCAACTAAGCGATTGGTAACGTTTTCATAATCATTCGAGTGATACCAACTGAGAAAAATGAAAAAAATTTGACTTGAAAATACTTAAAAGCAGCAAAAAGTGCCTCCCCTACGCGGGTTTAACCAAAAACTGAAATAATTGAATAAAATTACCTATTTTGAACACGACTGAATTTAAAGGTAGAAGAAACAAATTTTGAATAATCAAGCGGGCATAGGCCTAAGTTAAAATAGGTTTAGACACCCGTGCGACCCCTCATTTGTAAGTAAATCGAGGTCAACTAAGCGATTGGTGACGTTTTCGTGACGATACGAGTGATGCCAACAGAAAAAAATAAAATTTCAACCCAAACCCCCCCCACTCACCTGTATCTGTGCATGCGCACCACATGATCGGCAATCTTCAGATCGTGATCTTCGTCCACCGAATCCAGCATGACAAAGAGCAGATCGAAACGCGACAAAAGCGAATCCTGCAACCCTATATTCTCCATGGGCGTTTTGTATTGGTCGTATTTTCCATAAACAGGATTGGCCGCAGCCAAAACCGAACATCTGGCATTCAAACTGGCGTGAATCCCCGCCTTGGCTATTGTGACCCTCCCCTGTTCCATGACTTCGTGGATGGCCGTCCTGTCCATGTCCGACATTTTGTCAAATTCGTCAATGCAGACAACCCCTCGATCGGCCAACACCATAGCCCCCGCTTCCAGTCTCCTCTCGCCGGTCTCCTGATCGGTCGTAACCGCGGCGGTTAAACCGACGCCCGAAGATCCCCGACCGGTCGTCGGAATCGCACGAGGGGCGGTGCACAGCACGTATCTCAGCAACTGAGATTTGGCAACGCTGGGATCGCCGATCAATAGGACGTTTATGTCACCTCGCAGCCTCGTCCCATTGGGCAATATTTTTTCCACGCCGCCCAGGAGGAGGCATAAAATGGCTTTTTTCACGAAGTCGTGACCGTGGATGGAGGGGGCTAACGATTTCGATAATAGTTCGAAAATGTTTTTGGTGGAGCGGGACAGTTTTTTGCATTTGGCCACGTCTTCGCCCGAGATCAAGGGGCTCGCCTCTTTGCTCAGTTGTGTAATGTTGTTGGCAATGACGACCGTGCTGGAATTGGATAAAATTTATTTTAAAGGCGCGGAAATCTGGCAACATCGATTTTCGTTAAAACACACATGGAGATCAGAAAATGTTTAAATCTTAAAGTGAAGCTTCTGTTGAGTGGGTAAGAAAAACTCATGTCTGTGATTAGTTCGGACGTCGCTTCAGTCAGTGTCATCTTAATTAATGATTACTGGTTTTAAAAACAAAATAAAAGACATTTAACGCATTTAGGGCTGCAGACATTAAATGTCAAAACTAAACATCAAAGCCACCTGCGATGGTGCAATCATTTGTAACAACCCTGTATAAAGAGTACAAATGGTGACCCCGGTGGCAGATGAACTAATCAAAGACATTACTTCCCTTGTCCATGTCCGCTCTAGATTTTGATTGCCTGACCAAAAGATATAAACATGGCGTCAACATCTAATATCGCCAAAGACCCGAATTAAAATAATGACGTCATCGACATTTTTGAATATGTAACGAAATCGAGAAATTGATCGACAGAGTTCGTATAAATTCGGACATAGCCACCTTTGGCAGTCCTAGAAATGCGGCACAGGAGCCAATTAGCAATGGTTATCTGTCAACTGTCAAAGTCTAAGCGGGCCCCAAAATGGCAATGAGAACCGTTTTCCAATCCAATTAAATTGTTTTCTACTTTAGTTTCACAATGACGTCGAGTTCTTGAATTTGACAATATTTGGCGATATTTTCGGGCTCCAAAATGGCTGATGTGACATGAATTAATCAATAAGGAAGGTTTAAGCAAGTCTCGCAAGTACATTTAAATTACGAAGATCCAAAATACAGGAAATTAAATCCAGCATTGTTCTGAATTTGGTAATATCTACGGGCTCCAAAATGGCGGACATGACATGAATTTAATTAATTTCGGTTGGTACAAAAAGTGGGCGTCTTTTGTGAAATTTTGCATCTAACTAATAATAATTTAAGCTAGGATTCAAGCGGCGTAGGTCGTGTAAATTATTGTTAGTGAGATGTAACTGCATATTGTATAATAATAACAATTATGTTTGCCTACGTTACTGTCACATGTTGTTCAAATGGTATAAACATGGCGGCGACATCCAACTTTTTAGCATTTAGTGATATTAAAGGGCTCCAAAATGGCGGAAGATACATACGTAACGCTTAATTTAGATCACTTTACGGAGATTTTATCATAACTTATGGAATTTTATTCTTGGAGACAGGGCGAAATGTTAGCAGAACACATTTAAACCACGAAGCCATTGGCTCCAAAATGGCGAATAAAATATGAATTTCATTAATTTACAGGAATGAGAAATAAAATATGAAACATGTGAGAACTAAAATAGCTATTTTAGGACAACTGCGGACTTGATTATAGAAATTTCACAACAAAGAAGGTGGGATCCAAAATGGCGATTCTGAAATATGCCTTGCAGGCACAAGAGACGTGTGTTTCGAAATAAATATTTTAAGAATGGACTATAAATATCTCAATTTCACTTCAGGTGGGCTATAAAAACAAAAAAAGGATGTCTTTGATTAATTCATCTTAGATCAATCTTTTTAATTTGTCATTATACCCTTAAATAAAACCTGGACGAGCCATTCAATTTTAATTTGTCAACGTAAGAATAAACAAAAATAGAGGGGGATCCAAAATGGCGTTTATGTCTTGCACGAACAAGAAATGAACCATGAAACGTGGATTTCAAAATAGCCTATTTTAGGAACCTACGGGGTACAAAAATATTTAAATTTCACATCAAGGAGGCTGCAAAAACAAAAAGGTGTGTCTCTGATTAGTTCATGTGAGCAATCTCTCATTTTAACTTGCATTATTAAACATGTAAGTAAAGTCTCGACGTGTCGTTCAACTAAACTGTCAGCGCCAGAAGAAACAAAAATAGAGTGGGATCCAAAATGGCGTTCCTGAAATGTGTCTTTCAGTAACATTAAATAAAGTGTAAAGCATTTGGACTGCAAATATTTAAATTTCACATCAGTTCGGTTATGAGAAGAAAAAGTAAGTCTTTGATTAGTTTATGTTAGCAATCCGTCATTTTAATTACTCATATCATAATCATGTAGGTGAGTAAAGTCTGGACGTGTCAGATGAAACAACTAGAGAATGGGATCCAAAATGGCGTTTCTGAAACGTGTGTTCAAGGAACAAAAAATAAAACATGAAACATGGATTTCACAATAGCCCATTTTAGGTACAGGCTACAAAAAGATCTCTATTTCACATCAAGGCGGCTTTGACAACGAAAAGGTGTGTCTTTGATTAATTATTATGTTGGCAATCTCTCATTTTAACATGTAAGCAAGGTCTCGACATGCCGTTCACTAAACCAATCTGTCACTTTTGTCAACGTTAGAATAAAGAAAAATCGTGGGATCCAAAATGGCGTTTCTGAAATGTGTGTTGCAGGAACAATAAAGAATTTTCGGAGCAACAAAAGGTTGTCTTTGATTAGTGCAGGTTATATCTGTCATTTTAATTTGTCATAGTTCATATATAAATTTCGTGGCCTACTTGATGTGAAGTTTTAAGTGATTATACTAGGCGCTTTCCTTTTACACATTTATCTGAAGAGCGTCAGTTCATCTCAGCAATTTGACTGGTCAATATTCAAATGAACCAATCAAATTGCTGAGATTACCTGAGGCTCCTCAGATAAATGTGTAAAAGGAAAGCGCCTACTATAAAACTTCAAATACAGTCTGATCAAGAAAATTTCAGCCACGAACAAAAGTACTGTCTGTCTTAACTAAAAAAAATAAGAATCCAGGAAACTAAAATTTCCCAACTACCGACTGCAAGAATTAAAAAACCCTCACCGGAAAGTTCCAGAAGTGAAGCTCCCCTGCTTGTTGGGCAAACATCGGTAATTCCCCACGACTTGAATCCTATCCCCCGGCTTGCACCGATCCACCAAATCATTGTCGCAGATTATGTCCACCGAGCGAGGTAATTGCCCCGCAGGGGCCTTCTCCGGCATCTCCTGAATAGAAATCGACTGGTTATCCTTGTAAGTCGACAAACCAAACTCAGTCTCAAGCAAATTTCCTTGATCGTCTTTCGTGGGATAAACCGCAGACATGGGAAAAGCCTCGAGTGATGTCAGATCCGTGTATTTCCTCTCCATCACTTTTTTAGTCTCGGGGCAATAATGAACACTCTTCACAACCTTCGGGTGAATCAACGAACCTAAAACGATTTTTTCAGTAAAGATTCCGATGAAATTTAGTATACATTTAGTGACAATCCCTTCAACGCAGACTAAATTCCCCAAAAATTTACTCGTGAGATTCCGGGGGGTCAGGTGTTTGTTACCGAAGCTTCCTTTGAAGGCTACAAAGAACTCCTCGTGTTCTTTGGCATACTCGTGGGCTACGGTAAAGACGTATTCTTTGAGAGCCTTTTGGAAGACTAATTGCTCCTCGAAAGCGTGTTCGAGGAGGGCTTGGGCCCTCGAGGGGTTTTTTCTTCGCAGGTGGTTTATATTCACCTCGAGCCTTAAGCTTTTGTCCTCGACCATGTTTTTCACTAGTTGAGAGTATTCTCCTTGATCTTCCTAGAAAATTAGGAAATTTAATTGTGAAAATTGAGGTTAGAGGAGTTTTACTTCATCGTCCAAGAAATCCAGGTATTCGCGTTGTAGCTCACGGAGTCGTTGGTCCTCGTCTTGGGGTTCCATTTCGGGGTTGTTTAATTAATAATTAAGTGGAAAAATTAGATATAAGAATAAATAATTAAAGCACATTAAGCGTAAGTTTTGGCGGGAAAACAACTGTCAATCAAACATTCACAAACGTCAATTAGTTGCCGGTATGGTTATGCAACTAGTTATACACACGTCAGAACATCTTTGGTTCCCATTCAATAATTAAAAAGAAAAATGAAGAAGTTGTGAATGTCCAAGAAGGTTCCATAGATTGTCCACCGTTTCCAATGTGTTTTGTCCTTAATTTCTTGTTTTTTCTGAACTTATCATATTTTAAGTCTAGCGACATCTAGTGACAGTTCTCGTAATGCACTAAAAGGAAACTGCAAAATTATAATTCAGAATATACAGATATACCGGGTTGTTTGAAATGATAACATCGCATCTTCACAGGAAGGTAATAAGATGAATAAGAAACAAACAGATCGCGTCGTGTCCTATTTATTTAATTAAAGCCGAAATGCAACAACAAATAAAATTATTTATCCAACCGGCAAACTGGACTCTTTTGCACCATTTCCAAGTCCACTTTGGGCCCCACCAGATCCCTGATATTGTTATACCCATATTTGATCATAGTAGGCCTCTCCAAAGACAGCCCCCACCCCAGCACCCTCACATTCTCAGGCAAACCCATCGGCAACAGCAACTCAGGCCTGAACATGCCCGAATTTCCAATCTCGATCCACTTTCCCAGCCCATTATGGAAACAGAAAATTTCCATACTGGGCTCGGTGTAGGGATTATAAGCAGGCTT
This sequence comes from Pycnomerus fuliginosus, assembly GCA_963924575.1. NCBI lineage: Eukaryota > Metazoa > Arthropoda > Insecta > Coleoptera > Zopheridae > Pycnomerus > Pycnomerus fuliginosus. Next base: position 7,096,528 of record OZ004624.1, on the reverse strand, counting down.
GAATTCCAACTCGGTGATTCCCATTTTCCTGAAGAATTCGGCAAAGACTCCAATCAGGTCCCCGAGGGTCACGTTGTAGTCTGCTATCACCCCCTCCACTTGATGGAACTCCGCTAAATGGGTGGCGTCGAGGGTCTCGTTCCGGAATACTTTGTCAATACTGAAAAGTTTGGTGGGTTTGAAGTTTTTCTCCTGGGCCAGTTTGTACAGCATTCGGGCACTGACTGCAGTCGTGTGGGTGCGTAATAAGTTCTTTTGGGCTTCCTCGATCTTCCAATCATACCTATTAACATATAAGTCAATTAATTGGCGCTGTGGACTGTGGCAGTTTGTGGAACTAATAATGACAGTCTAAAATCTATGACAGTTCTGTTAAAAGCTTCAAATTAATTACAAATTGGAGCTGCCGGCTGATGACAGTCCAAAATCTATGACAGTTCTATTAAAAGCTTAATAAATTTATTGGCGCTGTCGACTGTGGCCATTTGTGGAACTAATTATGACAGTTTTATTAAAAGCCTCAAATTCGGCTTCAAATGAATTAATTGGCGTCGTCGACTGTGGCAATTTGTGCAACTAATAATGACAGCCCAAAATCTATGACAGCTCCATTAAAAGCTTAATAAATTTATTGGCACTGTCGACTGTGGCAATTGGTGGAACTAATTATGACAGTTTTATTAAAAGCTTCAAATTCGGCTTCAAATGAATTAGTGCTGCGGTTAGAGCTCTGAAATGTGTCGAAAAGAATATGGGACCTGTGCCATGTTGTTAAGGGCACTTTGGACCATCGAAATCTCTTTTTACGACTTTTTTCGGTGGTATCGAAAAAAGTTACGGTTGATGAAATTCATAATATTGATATTTATTCGCGGCACGAGATTGTACAAATAAAATTTTTTTTCACAAAGCCTAAAACAGATAGAAAACTCATTCCTTTTCTGGTCGATAGAGAATCTTTCGTAGAATAACGTGATATTTATGTGTTAAAATAGTACAATCGATTTCATTCCAGACAGAGCTTTTTTTTAAACGAAGCATGTCGAAATTGGTAAATGTCTGAGTTTAATAATCCATAACTTTTGTTTTCACGATATCGATTTCATTTTTTCTAGTACCAATGGATGCGCTGAAGTCTTAGCAACATTTCACCTCGCATAACTATATGTCGCGTTTCAAAAATAAACTTTTTACAGCCATTTTAAGTAAACTGTGACACTCGCGCTGATCGCATCGAGAGAGAGACAGCTTACTACAAACGTGTCGCGCTAAACGAAGAGCGCGAACACTTTACAAAGCGCCACTCTTATAGTTTACCATATTTTGTAGTATCTTAAGCCTTTCTGGTTTCTGGGGCCGCAATATCAATATTTCAATATTATATTTTTTGTAATGCACATATGACATCAATTACAGTTAATTATAAGGCGCTGCAGGAAACATTTTAGTATTTTAGACCAGTGACCTTAGATAAAAGTAATTATTTATTTACGCAATTAGTTATGAAAAGCCGTATATTGCTTGACGAGCCGTAATATTTGCCAAAACGAGCGACAGCGAGTTTTGCAAAATTATGCAAGTCAAACAACTTGGGCTTTTCATAACGTATTACCACGTATTACGTACAACATTTTACGTAATCAGTTATTAAAAGCCCTTTTGCAACATTATGCGAGTCAAACAATTTAGGCTTTTCATAACGTATTCTGTACAACATTTTACCTAATTGTGTAAAATCCAACTTTTCAAAACGCAATTAAAGTCCGTTCATTTTCTATAGCAGAGCTAAAATTTTCCAGGAACTGTACAACCCTAACTTGTAACGGCGTGTACTTTTGACAATTTGATCGAAATTTGGCGGGAAAGCAAAAACATGACAAGCCAAATCTTCTAGGGTTTATTTTTATTGTTAGCAGCAGTGTGACAGATAAACGTACCTGACGCTTTTTCATGAATATTTTTCTTTGCACTTGACTCAAAACTGCACGCACACAAAGACCATTTTGGGCAAATTCAGAGCAATTGCAAAATTTTGACATTTGTCATGTTTTCTGACGTACCGCATTGAAATCAGTTCTACCAACTCACCTGTTAGTAAAATTCCTTGCAAAATTTCCTCATACCAACCTAAAATTCAAATTTTGACGTTTTGTCACTTCAATAGAAAATTAATGGACAGTAGGTAAAATCAAGTTTTGGCGATTATTATTTAAGCTTGAGGAGCTAGGCTGTTTGTACAAAGTTTCTACAAAATGCCTGGCCATATTTACGGCATCATCCCTCTCTGAAAAAGCGAAATTTTGTAGATTTGATAAAAAAACTAACCACATGTTCGGTTAACTCGTGGCTTTAATTTTCTTACTGCTTGGCATCGCCTTGAAGAAGGCCACAAAAACAGTGGCCGAAATATCGGCGTTAGCCTAGAAGTTTTAATTCAATGCGTTTTCTTGCTGTCCACCATACCCAATAAGCACAACTTACATTATTATGAAAAGTGCTTTATGTTTTAAACACGTTTGAAATGCTGTCCTTTTTCCTATTTAAAAAAAAAATGCAGCAGTGAAGCGGCTGGAACCTCCCCATCGCGTGGATCTTTGACTTGGGTTTCTAGTCGAATTAGCAAAGAAAATGTATGACTGGTTTCCATGATGGTTTTAGAACTTTTTTAGAACATACAAATTGAAACATTCATTAGAGAAAAGTAGGTATAAGTAAGTCCTTTTTAGGCAGTTCTAAAACCGTCGTTGAAACCAGTCTTATACAATTTCTGTGCTAATTCGGCTAGAAACACAAGTCAAAGATCCACGCGATGGGGAGGTTCCAGCCGCTTCACTGCTGCATTTTTTTTGAAACCAGAATTTGAAGACCTTTCTGATGGTGACAATAAATCTTTCAAAAACTTGTTTTGGATGGTTAAATAAGTCAATAATTTAAAGTTGGATATTGGTGTGCCAAAACGGCACTTTCCGTAGGCCGATTGAATCCAAAATGTGTTCAGCTCTTTGACGTGCAATACAATCCCCATGTGCAACATTTCAGCTAAATCGGTTCAGGGGCTTGGGCTGTACCGCGATTTTAAAGTCCGATAAAAATCAATTTTTTTTTAATTTTTGGTCAAAAGGGCACTGAGAGTGAATACATTTTTAGAAGCAGAATTTGAAGGCCTTTCCTATCGTGACGTGAAAAATGGGGGTTTGCATTTAAAATTAAAAAGTTGATGTGCCAAAATGGCATTTCTAGTTGCGCGATTGGCTCCAAAAGCTTTTCAGATCTAAGTTGGGTTATGAGATGCCTACGCACCAAATTTCAGCTAAATCGGTCTAGTAGTTTTGGCTGTGGCGTGTTTACAAACGTACGTACGTACGTACACACACACAGACACATTTTGAAAACCGCTTTTTTGGGTTCCTGAGACCCCAAAACGTGAAGATCTGGTGCTATCTCAAATTCGAAAATTTTAGTGATTGTAGTAACCTCCCATTTTTTTAAAATTTTGATGGAGTTGGGGAGGTTAAAAGAGCTGGTAGTATCACACCCAGTCAGTGCGTGCATTGATTGATAGTAAGATCTTACCAAACGGTTCTTTTAAACTTTCAATAATTATAGAATTAACATCAATGAATCGAAATTTATTTGTTGTAGCTGTACTGTGCCCTGTTTGCAAAAATATTTTCTTTTTCCTCAAGAATGTGTGATTCGAAATAAAGTAACAAAACTTGACATCTGTGTCGTCGGATTTTATAATCAAATCATCTACGTTTTTAGCTTCTTAAAGAAGATATGTAACTATTAATCTGGTATATCGGCTGCTTGTATCGATTTCCATTACCTAATTGTGTAGGTAAATCTTTCTTTCGACATCATTTTCTCGACGTTCTTCTCTCGAAAGATTTCAGCGACACTTTTTTGTCGTAACGTTCAAATACAATAACGACATTTTTTATTGTATTTAAAGTGTTCCTTAAATGCAGTACTTTTTGCAAAACTGTATTCCCAAGGTCGTTAAATGTTCTTCTTTTTTCATTGATTTCCTGGATCATCGCCATTCCATCTATCAGAATGCTTTGTACGTCTTTAGGATATTCGTAAGAAATAGAAGCAGAATCCTCCAATTTTGACTTTAAGTCACTTTTAACAGTCTTTAGCATTGCTCCGTCTTCATGAAATATCCTAGTTATTTTATTTCGTAGCTTGGGCGGAGGAGCGCATTCTAATGAGTTCGCGGTCCTCGTTCAGCGTGTACGTCCGTAATAAGCTGCCTCTCTCTCGACGCGATCACAGGCTAGTGTCACAGTTTCCTTAAAATGGATGTAAAAAGTTTATTTTTGAAACGCGACATATAGTTTTGCGAGATCAAATGTTGCTAAAACTTCAGCGCATCTATAGGTACTAGAAAAAATAAAATCGATATCGTGAAAACAAAAGTTATGGATTATTAAACTCGGACATTTAACAATTTCGTCATGGTTTGTTTAAGAAAAAGCTCTGCGTGGAATGAAATCGATTGCATTATTTTAACACATAAATATCACATTATTCTATGAAAAATTCTCTATAGAACAGAAAAAGAATGAGTTTTATATCTGTTTTAGGCTTTGAGAAAAAAAATTAAATTTGTACAATCTGGCGCCGCGAAGAAATATCAATTTTACGTGTTTCATCGGCTATAACTTTTTTCTATACCACCCAAAAAAGTTAAAAGTCGTAAAAAGAGATATTGGTGGCCCAAAGGGTCCCTAACAAGATGGCACAAGACCCATATTTTTATACTCCTAAAAAATTTTCTGCCTTAAATAAGCGTCTATCCGCTAATTGGCGCTGTCTACTGTGACAGTTTGTGGAACTAATAATGACAGTCCAGAATCTATGACAGTTCTATTAAAAGCTTCACTTCAATTTAATTCCAAAGGCCGCCACGATTCGCAGCGCCTTTAAAATGTTTCAAACATACCCATATCCCAAGGACCCATATCCACCATGGCTATGAACGTTCCGGACCCTCTCCTTGTAATCCTCAGGGAACTCCGTGCTAATCCTAGGATCCGAAACGAAAAAAGTATCGTGAGCATCCCTAGCCGGATGCTGTTGGGGCTGGAAAAGGGCATCGAAGTTCCAGAAAGAACTTTCGACATAATTGTTGGCGGGCATCTCCGTAAACCCCATTTCCAGGAAAATCTGCCGGAATTCCCCCCGAACCTTCAGGAGAGGATGCAAACAACCACAATCCGGGGGCACCCCCAAAGCGTCGAAATTATATTCCTTGAAGTTCAAATCCTTCCAATTTCCGGAAGCCAACATGTCAGCTGTGAGATCAGTTTCGAGCTTCGTTAGAGTTACTGAAAAATCCTCCCCCCGGGTTAGCACAAAGCTTTTTAACACATTTTCCTGGATCAACTTCCGCTTTTTATATTCCTGCTTGACGTTATCCGGGATTTGATCCGAATGACCCGAGAGGATTAGTTTTAAGTTGGCTTGGACAGTGTCGAGGATTTTGGTTAGTTTTCGTTTGACTAAAGGGGCCCCACTTGATTTGTCGACTTGGATCCAACCTGCCGACATGGCTTTACTAAAACCGACTTTGGCATTGGGCAGTTTCATTAATTCCGACTGCTCGATCCCAAAATCAGGCACCGAGTTGTAAATCTTTGCCTCGTGGCTCCCTGTTTCGGCTATTAACTTTCCTTCGTCAGTCAGTTCGAGGTATTTTTCAGCGTGGGGCTCCGCGAGGACGAGGTTGCCGTGGGCTTGAATGCTTTTTAGGGCTCCTATTACTTTTTGGTGGTCAATTTGGAAGAGTTGGGCTAGCTGCAAAGTGTCGATTTGATCCCTGTCCGACAATTCTTGCAGAATTTTTTCACTAAGTTCCGTCATCTTAAATTAGGCGGAAAATTGGTAATTAATCGGTAATTGGTTAACTTACGGTGAATGATGCAATAAATAATTAATTAAAACGTGGAATACTTTAAAAAGATAACTTAACCTTTAAATGTCAAGTACCTGTCACCGCTGACAGCTGTCAATCTATTTTCACTTCAAGCTCAAGCCGGACTTTGGGGTTGCCAGAGCATCTCTTTTAAAGAGACATGTTCTCTTTTCGAGCTGCGATCTTTCTTTTTCTTTTGTTGTAAGGCAAAGTTCTCTTTTGTCCTCTTTTTTTTTGTTTTCACGTGTTTCACAGTTTTTTGTAGAGAATTATATTAGTTTGTTTCTTCATTTTTAAATTTTTAAAATAAAGACCAAAAAATGAATCATTGCAAGCAACTCTTTTCGACTGACAGCAGCTCACTGACTATTAAAAGTGTGATTTCTCTACATTTCTCTGGATTTTATTGAAAATCGCACGATACTAATCATTAGCCAATAGAAAAATTGATTTCTGTGTGTTTACCATGGCAACTCGAGGATTTCCTGGAAATTTTTGATACCTATCTAGACCAACCTAAACGAAATTAATAAGTGGAAATTTTTATGTCAAATCAAATGTCAAAAATCATTTCTATTTCATTTCTGTGGCTGTATCGTTGCTATTTTCTTACCGAATCTGCATTCGAGCATTAATTCATGTCCTGGAAATTTTAGTCGTGCATCCCAACAACGTAATCGGGCCCTCGTGTTCCACTCGGGACGATTAATACGTTGTTGGAATGCACTCCAAAAATTTCCGGAAAGAATTAATGCTCTTATGAGATTATAAGTGAAAATTAAGTTTATTCAATAAAACATGTTTAAGTAAAAAGTAGTTCGCTGTTAAACGTTTCTTTTTATACATAATTAATTTTTTATAATTTATTATTTTGTAATCTGCGCCAACAAAGAGATTTTGCTTAGTTTTGAACTTGTTTTCTATTTGTCCTCTTTTTTTGCCTAAAAAGTTCCCTTCTGATGCTTCCCCTTTCTGGCAACCCTACTTACAAAGCTATATGTGAATGGTCTGAAATAAATTTTTAGAAACTCAATTTAAGTGATTCTAATCAATTTTAATTATTATCTGGTGTAATTGCAGTTATCCGAAATAGAATCGTTGAAATTTTACTTGCAGAAATGTCCACAAGGAAAAACATCCAAAACGCAAATGTTCACAAGGTCAATCGCGTCAGAAGTAAATGAACTTAAGATTACCCTGTAAAAAATCACCACCTACAAACATTGCCATACTTACCATCAAAACTTAATGGGATTTTGATGCTTTTAGTATGGTTTATTGAGGAATTTGATGGAGCGATTTTTAAGAATCCAGGTATTTCTTGAGAGAAAAGAGTATACACATTATGCTCAAATCTGAATGCGTTAAAAAAGGATGACAATATGATTCGCGCGCAATTGGAGGCGATCGACAGAGACCGATATTCCTTTCTTTAATGGGCGGGATGAGGGAGCAATATATTTTGAGCCTCTAAATGGTCGTCGCGTGACGTCACTCAAGAAATAGGTCCATTGATGGAATTTTGATGTAATTTGATGGTAATTCCAAAAATCAACAAAACAAATCAAAAAAACAACACCTAAGGACTAGGTATATACTATCTGTCCTCCTAACTTCGTGGCGAATGAAATCAAAATAAGTCAGAAATGTTTGAACCATATGCAAGTATGCCATTGTGGGGCATTTGAGGGCCTCTATAACTTCGCAGGAGTAGGTACACTTGAGTGAATTTCGATTTGGTGTTCGAAGTTTGGTTTCATCATTCATGTGAGGATGTTTGATGTGTGGTTTAAGTGTTGGCACCATGTTTTTGAGAAACCCTGTATATCTGATGTCCGTCCTCCAGGTTAAGTTATAAGCGATAGCGATAAGGACCTTTGTGGCAGTTATTCAAAAAAAAGCGCAGAATCACGGATATAATAATAATAATAATAATAATAATAATAAGTTTATTTGCAACGTAAAGTAATACATATATTCTACTTAACCTAATTAATACATGTTGCAAAAAGGGATTGAAAGCATTTTAAAAATGATCAAAGCTCAACCCCTGCTTAAGGAGTAGTAGTTGTAGAAACTGAAAATTTGGAAATTTAAATACCAGTAGAGAGAAACTAAAAAAAAAAAAAACTTGGAGGCCAGGAACAATGATTAACTAGTGAGGGCAACAGAGACTGCACCGGGGAAACCCAGAAGTACCTATTATTATTCAGTCATGGAATGTGATGGAGATGTTTTCTATATACAATTTTGAATGTTTTTGGAGTCAGAATCTTCATTTGGTTGGGAACTGCATTGTAGAGTTTATAAACGTTGTAGGTGTATGATCTCTCAAAAAATACTGTGCGATGAGCGGGGGGAGATATTAAACCTCTATATCTAAGAGATAACGTATGCACGTCGGTCCTGAATTTAATTTTAGAGAGAAGGTACGGAGGAGTCTGATATTGTGAATAATGGGGTGATAGAGGCATGTGGAGTGTAGCACTCGACGATATTCATAAGTAACCACTTCGCTTCTTCTAGTTTGTAAGAGACAGGGCTGTACTTTTTAATGCCGTATATGAACCTCAAACATGACTTCTGTACTTTTTGGATTCTATTTATGTCATTATTGTCAAGACAAGGCCCATATACCGCATCTGCGTATAGTTGAAGTGACTTAGAACCAGGGAATCCGTTAATTGAACTTTTAATGGAGAAGAAAGAAGGTGACGATTTGGATATAGTATTTTTAAGTTTGTGTAGGCCTTTTGTAGGCATTTAGTTATATGTGTTTTAAACCTCAAGTTACTATCCAAGTGTAACCCCAAATTTCGTGCAACGTCTACACGCTGCAATTGATCATTGTCCAATATCATGGTTAAGTGTGGGTAAAATTTTATAACAAAACTCTGAAAAATAAAGATTTAGTTTCGAAGGGTGTAATTCGAAGTCAGTTTGTCAGTCACCTGATGACATAAGTCTAGTTAGGTGCACAATTCTGCAGGGGTCGTTGCTTGCAAATTTTTGCAGATTTCTGCAATAAGTATTAAAGAATTACATTTCACTGCCACTATTTTCATCTTATAACCATCATAAGCTCACACGATCTGTCAAGGAACCTGCGTGTATATGTATATGGTTATAGGATGAAAATAGTTGCCAGTGAGATGTAATATATTGCAGAAATCTGCAAGCAACAACCCCTGCTGAGTTGTGCACTTAACTATAGACTTATGTCACCACGTGACTGACATAAACTGACTTGTGAAGATACGACCGAGCCTGATATCGCTTAGTTTCTGTAGAAACCTTATGGGACAGTCGGTTTTACTTGCAGTGGTAAAACCTCGCATTAAGAAATAAATAAATAAATAAAAATCGAGCTGTTCGAGCGATTTTTCCTCACTTGAGTCAGATGGACTGACAGGGCAAAATTTGGATAGCCCGTTCTCAATGGGCCAGCCTGTATATTGTTGCTGACTAAGGTTAGCGCCCTCTGTCATTGCTAGGGTTTTCCGTGGTACCAATTTAATTCCTATGACGCCACTAATTATTTCATAACAATCAAAGGTGCCTGTGCCTGACTAACTTTTGCAGGTGCGCGTCCTGTGTTTTATAGAAAAATAGAAAGAAAATCGTGAAACTTGGAGGCGTTTTTAGTTTTTTCTTATTCGCGCAATGAAAAGTGACGTGATTCCGGTTTTGTAGTGCTTTTTCCCTGGAAAAATATCAAAATGTTGCTACCCAAAAGTGGATACCTATTTTTAAAGTAAGTCGTTGATAATTAACGTGAAACTATACCTAGGTATGTACCTACTATTTACAGCCGTTGTCGCATTGTGCGGAGATTTTTTCATAAATTAATGTTGCAAATTGAAATTATAGGTAAACAATTAAATTGACGCATATTCCTAAAATCAAGGTGGCTTGTTGCGAAAAATCGCCTGTACGCCCCGCCCACTTGATTGTTTTCCCAATTTCCTAGAAGAGGTAGTTTTGTGGCAAAAGAAATTAATGAAATCCTGAAAATTCTGGGCATATTTAGTTCTAAATTTTTAATAATTGAATGTAAAAGGATGTTGTGATTCAGTTTGTAGTGTTTGTGGTTCGATTTCGATAACAATGTCAAAAGCTGCTATCCAGCTATACTTAAACAAAAGGTGTCCCGAAAATGTGATAGGTATGTACGTACCGAGGCTTTAATAATTAACGTAAAACCCCGATTTCATTTCTAATTCAGTCCTTGTCGCATTTTGCAACGCTTTTTTCAATCAAACTCAATACGTTCACAAAATCAAAAGCACCTACCTAGTTACATAGGTGCCTACCTAGATGGAGTTTATTGTTGTGGCGTAGTTGGCTTGTGGCGGCCAGTGCAGAAATTTTCGTGTTTGTGTTGGTGCAATTTTGTAGAAAATCGCCCTCACTTTTTTATATCAACGGAAATCACCCGGGGTGATTTCCAGGAAATCGCCCTGGGTCGGGGTGATTTCCAGGAAATCGCCCTGGGTCGGGGTGATTTCCAGGAAAAAATCACCCTGGGTCGGGGTGATTTCCAGGAAATCGTCCCAGCAATTTTCAAGAGACGCGAATAAGCATAATTACGAAAAACTGAATTTACCTATTATTTCATACTGCAATAAATGCATGACTTTTTATTTAATTTATTTACTTCAGGCGATTTTCTGGCTGAATATCCCTTGTGTTTGGGATATTTAAGGAAATCTGCCCTTGCTGTCTGATACACGTGTTTGTTGCCCCAAGAAAACAGACCTCGCGCTACGCGCTCGGTCTGTTTTCGTTGCAACAAGCACTTGTATAACAGCGCGGGCAAATTTCCGGAAATATCCCTCACACGCGGGATATTATATACGAAAATCGCCCTCACTTTTTTATATCAACGGAAATCACCCGGGGTGATTTCCAGGAAATCGCCCTGGGTCGGGGTGATTTCCAGGAAATCGCCCTGGGTCGGGGTGATTTCCAGGAAATCGCCCTGGGGGTGATTTCCAGGAAATCGTCCCAGCAATTTTGAAGAGACGCGATTAAGCATAATTACGAAAAACTTAATTTACCTATTATTTCATACTGCAATAAATGCATGACTTTTTATTTAATTTATTTACTTTAGGCGATTTTCTGGCTGAATATCCCTTGTGTTTGGGATATTTAAGGAAATCTGCCCTTGCTGTCTGATACACGTGTTTGTTGCCCCAAGAAAACAGACCTCGCGCTACGCGCTCGGTCTGTTTTCGTTGCAACAAGCACTTGTATAACAGCGCGGGCAAATTTCCGGAAATATCCCTCACACGCGGGATATTATATACGAAAATCGCACGATACTAATCATTAGCCAATAAAAAAATTGATTTCTGTGTGTTTACCATGGCAACTCGAGGATTTCCTGGAAATTCTTGATACCTACCTAGACCAACCTAAACGAAATTAATAAGTGGAAATTTTTATGTCAAATTAAATGTCAAAAATCATTTCTATTCAATTTCTGTGGCTGTATCGTTGCTATTTTCTTACCGAATCTGCATTAGAGCATTAATTCATTTCCTGGAAATTTTAGTCGTGCATACCAACAACGTAATCGGGCCCTCGTGTTCCACTCGGGCCGATTAATACGTTGTTGGAATGCACTCCAAAAATTTCCGGAAAGAATTAATGCTCTTATGAGATTATAAGTGAAAATTCTTGCAATTCCATCAATTCCTGCGAATCTTTATGAAATTATTTCGTTTTCATTGTGTTTTGGTTAGGGTTTCGCGAGACCAAGACAAGACAAGACTAGAGCCTATCTTGGTCTTGGTCTTGAACAAGTCCTGAGGAGACCGGTCTTGTCTTGGTCTTGAATGGCCAAGACCAAGACAAGATTTGACCAATATTGGTCTTGGTCTCGAAAGTCTTGTTTATGAACCGAATTCTAAGAAAGAAAACAAAGGTATTGTGGTATTGTAACATGAAAATCTGGAAAGCCACGTGCTCTATGCTGTTTTGTCTTCAGTTCAGTTTAGTTGTTGGTAGGTAGTTATCAGTTAGCCAGTTTTTGTGATTGCAGTAGGGTTATTTGTGATGGGATACAAAGAGACCAGGAAAGTCTTTACTAATTAATTTCTATTACTTATGGGCCGTTATTTTCACCTCCAGATAGACCTATCTGCCGGTTAATTCTCATTGAAAGTATGGGAATTATCCGACAGATAGATTTATCTGGAGGTGAAAATATCGGCCCTTATTAATATTTCTAATTCATAACAAACCCCCCCCCCCAATTAATAGTAACTTACTGACTCGGATAGAGTTGGGGAATTGTTACTTTTTTCCGGAACAGTAGCAACCTGTTCCTGTTCCGTGGGAGGAACAGTTCCAAATAACAGTTATTTTTGGAACAACTGTTCCTGTTTTCTGAGCTGATGTGCCGTCGTGCCGATATAGTATATAACGGTATTAGGCCGATATTAAGCTTGTAACGGACGAGGATAAAATTTGTGGCCGAGGCATAGCCGAGGCTATCAAATTATCCGAGTCAGTTATCATGCTTAATATCGGCCGTATATTGTTCTACAGTTTTCGTGATACATAGGCACAAAACGGTACCTATAGAAAAATGAAAAAATTTGGAAATTAAGCTGAAGTAACCTGTGCCCAGCCTGATTTGGGAGCGTAGTAACGGTTGCCAATGGTTGTTTACAAACATAAAAACTGAAATTAAAACCAGAAAACGATGACAGATTTTGAAATTCCCGAAGATATTCTCAAAGAAGCGGCTGCTGCAAGTCGGGACTTACTGCCTTCGAAGACTAGTAGCAGGTACGAAAAGGAATATCAAGAATTCACAGCATGGCGTAAAAGCAGAGGCGTTGATGGGGTCAATGAGGATATTTTGCTTTGCTACTTGTCAGGATTGAGCAAAAATTTTGCGCCGAACACCTTATGGACAAAAATCTCCATGCTGAAGACATCCCTCAAGTTACATGAAAATGTTGACATTTCTGGGTTAGTACCTATTACTTACATTTCTGCGTCGACTAAAATTTACGCATTTTACAGATATGGAAAAGTTTTCACGTTTCTGAAGCGGAAATCTGAATATTACAAACCAAAAAAGGCGAAAATACTGACAACTGAGGAAATAACAAGATTTTTAACCTCCCCAACCCCATCACAATTTTAAAAAAATGGGAGGTTACTGCAATCACTAAAATTTTCGAATTTGAGATAGCACCAGATCTCCACGTTTTGAGGTCTCAGGAACCCAGAAAAGTGGTTTATAAAATGTGTCTGTGTGTATGTTCGTACGTACGTTCGTACGTTCGTACGTACGTTCGTACGTTCGTACGTACGTTCGTACGTTCGTACGTACGTTCGTACGTTCGTACGTACGTTTGTAAACACGCCACAGCCAAAACTACTGGGCCGATTTGGCTGCAATTTGGTACGTAGGCATCTCATAACCCAACTTAGATCTGAAAAGCTTTTGGAGCCAATCGTGCAACCGGAAATGCCATTTTGGCACATCAACTTTTAAATTTTAAATGCAAACCCCCATTTTTCACGTCACCATAAGAAAGACCTTCAAATTCTGCTTCTAAAAATGTATTCATTCTTAGTGCCCTTTTGACCAAAAATTTAAAAAAAAATTGATTTTTATCAAACTTTAAAATCGCGGTACAGCCCAAGCCCCTGAATCGATTTGGCTGAAATTTTGCACATAGGGATTGTATTGCACCTCGAAAAGCTGAACAAATTTTGAATTCCATCGACTCACGGAAAGTGTCCTTTTGGCACACCAATTTCCAAATTTAAAATTATTCAATCATTAAACCATTAAAAACAAGTTTTTGAAAGATTTATTGTCACCATCAGAAGGGCCTTCAAATCTTGGTTTTAAATAGGACAAAATTAATTCGCATTTAGCGCTGTTTGGTTCAAAAAATCGAAATTTTATAATAACAGTAAAAACACATTATAGCCCAAATTACTGAATCGATTTGGCTGAAATTTGGTACATGGAGATTAGGTGACCCGTTGAAGACCTGAAAGGCTTTTGGGAGCAATTGGCCCACGCGAACTGCCATTTAAGCATATCAACTTAAAATTTTAAATACAAGGCCTCTTTTTTATGTCGCCATTAGAAAGACGATCAAATTCTGGTTCTAAAAATGTATTCACAGTTTCTGCCATTTTAGTGGAAAATATTGAAAAAATTCTTTCTCATTAAAAGGGAGCAGGCTGACAGTGGATGACATAAAGTGGCAGTTATTGTCAAAAAGTTGGCAAAAGATTAACCTTAAAAGGAACATATTGTCAAATGTGATGGGTGATGTACGAGGTGATGTCGGTATTTGTCAGAAAATTGCGAAATTAGTCACAGACGTCAGACGATAAGGATAAAAAAAAATCTGTTGAATTGACTACTATCTACACAGAATACAAAGATCCACGCGATGGGGAGGTTCCAGCCGCTTCACTGCTGCATTTTTTAGAAGCATCCGATGACTACTTTTTACTAGAGAAGGTTATTTTGGCGTTCGGAATTTTTGGTGCCTGTCGACGCGAGGAAATCTGCAAATTGCAACTAAATAATGTTGAAGATACTGGAAAATTCATAATCGTTACCCTGGAGGACACAAAAAACAAGTCTTGCAGAAAATTCATCATCAGCGAAGATGACACTCCCTTCAAAAGCTGTAATTTATACAGAAAATATGCAGCACTTCGGCCAGCCGGTGTACCAAGTCATCGTGTTTTTGTAGATTACAGGAAAGGTAGATGCACAAGGCAGCTTGTAGGCGTTCACAAAATTGGACGAGTTCCGAAGAAGATAGCTGAGTTTTTAAAATTGGAGAATCCAGAAAATTACACGGGTCATTGCTTTAGGAGATCCTCGGCTACAATGTTGGCAGAACATGGAGGCGATCTGCTTACTTTAAAAAAATTTGGCGGTTGGAAATCTTCTGCAGTTGCTGAACAGTACGTCGAGGAATCAATTAGCAAGAAGGTCAAGATATCGAAGCAACTTTTCATTCGGGCAGATAATCCACCACCCTCACGAAACTTCAACAATTGTGGAGAGGAAATCAAGGTGTCTAACCAATCTCCTAATGCTCAGAACATCTGCAGTGCTGATAACAATGAACCAACGTCGGATATTTTTTCCGGTAGTGATACAAGCAACAATGAAATGAAAAAAATTGTTATTTCACGAAACACTAATTGTTATTTTAATATTTGTAGTTGTTCTCATGCAAAATAATCTTTATATTATTCTTCACTGTAGGTGTTTGTGGCAAAACTTTAATTTGTGATTAAATTTTTGATAAAATAAGGCTGTTTCATTATATCGGCCTAGGCCGATATAAGGGTCATATCGATCGACCACACAGTACGAATATAGAACAATAACAGTTAAGTATCACGAAAAAATTTTGAAACGGGAAAGAGTAGGTATCGAGGTAGGTATACTGGTACTGTATAACAAGTAACAGAAACGATATAACAGGAACAGGCAGAAACAGGTGATCAGGGGCCAGGGGTGGGCAAAATACATTCCAAATGTATTTGAAATGCAAAATACAAAATACTTCTGATGTTAGTAATTGAATTACAAAATACCAAATACTTTAGCACTTTCACTTTGAAATAAACAACACAAAATACATTAATTTCTTTATTTGAAATACAAAATACTTTTCTGAAATACTTGAAATTTTTATTTTTTTTGTAAATAGGTATGATTACCTTTTAAAAAAATTAATCTTTGAAAAGATGCATCCGACAGTTTACGCCTTCTCGGCGACTGAATGAACCCGGCGAAAGAAAAGAGCCGCTCGACGGCTGCGGATGAACATAAACCTTCCGAGCTTCATCAAAAATGATCACTAAGCGAGGGCTGGCTCGATCTTGTAAAAGTCTCTTCGACATCCCTAATAGTTCTACTTAGGTCCCTCTCAATATGACACGCCCTGAACTTCCTCAAAAAGTGATCGTTACGCGAGAGCTATTGGCCCGTCCGAGTAAAAAGTCTCCACGACATACTCAACAGTCCTACTTAGGTCCCTCACATTGCGACGAACGTTATTTAATCACAGTACAGAAACGTATAATAAGACTAATATTTAATGTAGATTATAGGGATTCTTGTAGACCTATTTTCATCAGAGAACATATTTTGACGCTACCTTGTATCTATATTTTAAAGTGTTGTGTTTACGTCTTCAAACATAGAAATTCTTTTCAAAACAACAATTTACATCATACCTACAGCACTCGGCATGGTACAGAAATAAGGATTCTACCACATAAATCGGCACTGTTTGAGAAATCCCCTGTATATGCCAGTACAATCTTATACAATAATTTACCGAAAGATATTAAAAATATTCCAAATTTTAACAAATTTCAAAAGACGGTTAAGTCTTTTCTAATTGAAAATAGTTTTTACTCTGTAAATTAATTTCTGACAAAGTAATATGTGTCTGTAATTTGTGATATGTATTTATATACTTACTGTAATTTTGTGATATTTGTTTTATATTTACTGCTTTTGACTTGTTCTACAGGGTGTTCGGTAGAAAACGCCCCACGCCATAGCTCCCTTATTTATGAACCGATTTTAAAAAAATTAAAAGGATTTCAAATGGCTGCTAAAATACTACAATCTGGGCGTATATACGCATTTTTCCAATGTCAACAAAAATTACTAACGACTACCAACTTTTGTTTTTCAAATTGCGACCTGCATATTTTTTGCTCCCATTTGATAGAGGACTTTTTTCTGAATTCATCCATACCATACAAGTCTTTTTTCTACAGCAATTTATGAGAGAAAAAATTATCAAGTGCTGAAATAAATAAATTAAGATCATTTGAAAAATTGCAAGTGTGCCATGAAACAATGAAAATGACGGTTTTCAAACTAATGTCATTTAAGCGTCAGCGAGACAATTACTGACATTTTGGGCATTGTTAATCAAAAATATGGTAACATCACAGGGGGATAGTTGTACATAAATAGCTTTACTGATTAAAAACGCGTAGTAATTTCTAAAATTTATCTGCAGGAAAAACAAACAATACAAAAAACCAAATTTCAAAGTTTTTTTATAAAACGCTGCATGAGTTATTTTACAAATATTGCTCAAAGATATCTCCTTCATGTTCGATGCACAGCTCACATTCTTACTTCGCAAGCGGCGTTAAGTATCATGTTTTGAGGTAGGTATAGCTTAAATGACATTAGTTTGAAAACCGTCATTTTCATTGTTTCATGGCACACTTGCAATTTTTCAAATGATCTTAATTTATTTATTTCAGTACTTGATAATTTTTTCTCTCATAAATTGCTGTAGAAAAAAAGACTTGTATGGTATGGATGAATTCAGAAAAAAGTCCTCTATCAAATGGGAGCAAAAAATATGCAGGTCGCAATTTGAAAAACAAACGTTGGTAGTCGTTAGTCATTTTTGTTGACATTGGAAAAATTCGGATATACGCCCAGATTGTAGTATTTTAGCAGCCATTTGAAATGCTTTTTATTTTTTTAAAATCGGTTCATAAATAAGGGAGCTATGGCGTGGGGCGTTTTCTACCGAACACCCTGTATACGACGTGAATGTCGTCTTTTGAATTGAATATATATTATTATTATTATTATTATTATTATTATTATTATTATTATTATTATTATTATCATCCCTCTCCGCGATGGGTGCATTTTTTGAGTCGGTCGCAAAGCGGTAACATGTTTACTGGGAATGATGGCGTACAGTAATGACCTTGGCACTATGACGGGCTTGGGGCGGTTGGGCCGTGCTACGCCAATCGAAGTTCGAGCAGGGATCGTTTTGATTCGGTGTCCTTGTCTAGACTACTGGCCGATGCAGCACGCTGTCGCGCTCGGGATAACAAATCGCGGTTCACTCGGTTCACTCTTCACAAAATCACAGATCAAGATCAAAATCAAATCCAGCTCCAGAATCAAGTAGAGCAGTTTAGAAACGAGCCAGTTCGGGTGTTCCATTACTCTAATCTGTTATTTTGATAACTGTTATTTTCCCATCGGAGGAACAATTTGCTATTGCTCCTGCTCAATAACAGTTCCAAAATAACAGTTCCGTTAAATACTCCCCAACTCTAGACTCGGACCGTCACTTGAGTGCCTGTTGAGACTGTTGAGAGGTTGTTCTCACAGGCTCCGCTTATCGTTCAACCCAATCGAAATAGACTGCTAACTCAATCCATCGAAATGTTGCTTCTTGTCAGATCTTGGACTTTTTTTTTGGCCAGTTTATCGATGCTCAGTCATCGCAAACTGAAAGCCAATTGCCTAGCAACTAGCGATTTGATTGGCTACAAACTGTCAGTTTGCTGTTAGCTGACACTTAGCTGAGCATCGATAAACGGGCCCTAGTAGAAAGTTGAATTTGTAATTTGAAAACAAAATAGAGAACTTTAAACCAATAAGTTATTATTGCATTTATCTCGTGTTAATTTCAATGATGGCTCGTAATGTTTTTTTGAAAAAATAGCCCTCATTAAAATTATACCTAATGTCAAAATTTAGAAGATAATTCATTTTATTTTAAGATGAATATGGGGATGTGATGTGCTGATGTGTTGTGCAATGTCATTTTAGTACTACCTTCCAGTGGTGAAAAATGTCACTCGACACCCATCGTTGCCGCTCTTCAATTTTAGAGCAATTTTTTCAAAAATTGACCCCCAAGACCAAGACTTTAACAAGACTCTTGGTACAAGACTCTCGGTCTTGAGAGGTCAATCTTGGTCTCGGTCTTGACCTAAGTGGAAGCATCTTGGTCTTGGTATTGTCTTGAATTCGAGACCAAGACCAAGACAAGACCAAGACTAGTCTTGGTATTGTGCGAAACCCTAGTTTTGGTGGTGAAGTTTTCAAGTCGAAACTGAACTCACAACTCACAGATGACAGATGACGGACACATTAAAACTAAGCGTAAGTTGAAGAAATGTGTGGGATATTAGCGCTACCATCTCTTATTCAGTTTGGGCTTGTGTTCAACTCCGTGTGGAAATGTTCGGGCCAAGTAACTTCAATGCGAGGTTCGAGGTTGGTGCGGATTTTAAGTTTCAAAAGAAGGTAGGGTAAAGTGGGTTAAATGATCCCCCTAAGCAATGTGGAGTAAAATTTAGGTATAGCCAGTATCAAATTTACTTAATTTTGGTGGCAATAGGCCAATAACAAGTGCTTTTTTGGCATTTCAATTATGAAGTTTGAAAGATGACCACCATGTATTTTATCAGCACATGAAAGATCTTCAAATTCTGTTTCCCAAAATGCTATCAAACTTAATGCCCTTTCCCTTTTAATAAGTAATAAAAATTTTGAAAAAACTCTCGAAACACTTAAGGCCGGTTTTTCTATCGAAGGTAGGTACAGATCTGTTGGTTATCCATAATCAGATCATCTGAAAGTTTTGAAATAGACTTATTTGATTGGATAGGTAACTAACAGATCAATTGAAAAACCGGCCCTTAGGTAGAGATTGTGAGAATTAAGGTGATAGGATTGGATCATTCTCCTAGTAAGGTTCTAGCCGCTTCTGTAGTTGCCCATTTTTTTCTCAAAATTTTAATCGCGTATGTTAAATCATTCGTGCAGTTTTCATTTTGATTAGGGGCAAACAAATCGTATTTTTGTGATTGGTACATAACCATTACAAGTTAGACCCGAAGTTGCATTGTTGCATCAAAAGTGAGCTTTGAGAATAATTTTCTGTTTTTTAACCTCCCCACTCCACTCCACCATTTAAAAAAAAGGGAGGTTACTGCAATCACTAAAATTTTCGAATTCGAGATAAGACCGGATCTATACGTTTTGAGGTCTCAGGAGCCCAAAAAAGTGGTTTTTAAAATGTGTCTGTATGTATGTACGTACGTTCGTACGTACGTTCGTACGGTCGTACGTTCGTACGTACGTACGTTCGTAAACACGCCACAGCCCAAACTACTCGACAGATTTAGCTAAAATTTGGTACGTGTGCATGTGATAACCCAACTTAGATCTGAAAAGCTTTTGGAGCCAATCGTGCAACCAGAAATGCCATTTTGGCACATCAACTTTTAAATTTTAAATGCAAACCCCCATTTTTCACGTCACGATAGGAAAGGCCTTCAAATTCTGCTTCTAAAAATGCATTCATTCTTAGTGCCTTTTTGACCAAAAATAAAAAAAAATTGATTTTTATCGGACTTTAAAATCGCGGTACAGCCCAAGCCCCTGAACCGATTTGGCTGAAATTTTGCACAAGGGGATTGTATTACACGTCGAAGAGGTGAACAAATTTTGGATTCAATCGGCCCACGGAAAGTGCCGTTTTGGCACACCAATTTCGAAATTCAAAATTATTCTCTAATTTACCCATCCAAAACAAGTTTTTGAAAGATTTATTGTCACTATCGAGGTCACCATCATAAAGGTCTTCAATTTCTGGTTTTAAATGAGACAAAATTGATTCGCATTTAGAACCCTTTGGGTAGAAAAATCGAAATTTTGTAATAACACTGAAACCACTTTATAGCCCAAACTAGTGGATCGATTTGCCCGAAATTTGGTAAATGGAGGTGAGGTGACCCGTTGAAGAGCTGAAAGGCTTTTGGGAGCAATTGGTCAACGGGACGTGCCATTTAGGCATATCAACTTTAGAATCTTAAACAGAAGTCCCTGAAATCAAAGACCCACGCGTTGGGGAGGTTCCAGCCGCTTCTCTGCTGCCATTTTAAAATAGAAATCTCGTTTATAAGTTTATGACTCGAATTTTGTGAAGAGTGCCGCAAAAACGCTCCAGCTTTGTATGAATATTATTTTGCTGCAACTGGGACAAGAATTTTTTATGAAAATATGTGCAGATTTCAATGTGATATACCTGCAGTGTGTCTTATTTTAACTGGAACCACCCAAATCTTTCGGTTAATATTGAGCAATTCAACTCGCTCTTTTTTTGCACATGTAGAGCTCCAGAATCTGCATCTGCCTAATACTTCACCTTTTTGTTGTCCCGAAATCTCAGCCAACTGCGATTAATTAAAGAGGCCAAAAATAGCGAAATCGTATTAGGCATTTTTTTATCAAATAAGTTTATTAAAAAAAGTTGCTCAGGATGACTCCAAATGGGTAAATCCGAACTTTAAGCCCAAAATAAAAATGTTGAATTTCTGGAGGAAAAAAGCAAAAATAACGAAAACGTCAATATTTGTGCAACAAAAGGGTTGCTGTGTAATAAAGAAATAATTGAAATAGGTTTGTTTGACATTTGTTGTTAGCTATAGCTGGGCAAAATTTAACAATAGCAGAAAAAGTTGAAATTATAAGCTATTGAATAATTCCAACTTTTTCTGCGATTGTTAAATTTTGCTCAACAGCAACTGTGAAACACTCATTTCAATTGTTTTTAATTACACAGCAACTCTTTTGTTGTAAAAATAATGAAGTTTTCGATATTTTTCACTTTCTCCTCCAGAAATTCAACATTTTTATTTTGGTCTGAAACTTCGCACTTATCCATTTTGGGTCATCCTGAGCAACTTTTCGATAAAAAAATGCCTAATACGATTTCGCTGTTTTTGTCTTCTTTAACTAATCGCAGTGGGCTAAGATTTCGGGATAAAAAAAGGTGAAGCATCACACAGATGCAAATTTTGAAGCTCAACATGTAGAAAAAAACGAATTAATTTGCTCAATATTAACCGAAATATTTGGGTGGTTCCAGTTAAAATGACACATTATATGTACAAGATGGTGCGTCAAAGTCCATTTATGTCTACGTATTTAATGTCACTGTTTTTGACCTCCCCTGAATCAATATAAAATTCAGTCCAAAATTCGAATTGGAGGTCCCAAGATCACGAAAAAATGTTTTTTAATAAACGTAAATGCAATCACATACAATCATAATAATGAAGGAGCGACTGTATAAGAATTTTTTTTTCAGACCCTGGATGACTCGCATAAAGAACTTAGAATACCCCCATGTCACATCCTCTTCATCCAAATTCCAGGATACGTTGGTATTTCTGACAGCATCCTCTCCATGTTGGATTGACGATTCCTTCAGTTTTAATTCCGCGTCTGAGTGGCTTTCCAAAGATTGTGGTAAAGGCAATTTCTCATCCCCAATCAGTCATTAAGTATATCTTGTTGTTATTTCAGGTTATCACCTTTTTATGTGTTTTCCCTCGACAACTCAACTCTTCTCGAAACTACAAGAATGATATTACCTGGAAGCAAGTAGGTAAGGGCAAATTTTACCTACTACCATATTGGAAACTTCACAGCTTCTGATTTCTTTTACAGTCATTGTCCACTCTCCAGCCTGTAACTAATAATTCCATGTTGACGATTCCAGAGATTTGCCAGTTCACTTGTAAGTTATTGTTATTGTCCCTATAATTCGATTTTAAAATATCATTTTAACTTTCCAGGATGACCGAACTGGATGGTAAGTAAGGGTTATTTATGGTGTTGGAGTCCTACGCAGAGCATTTGTGTGTTTAGTGTTTTAGTGAGATCGAGCATACTAATGTAAGTACTACATGAATTACATAATGAAGTCTTCTTCCCTCATAGGCTCGTGTCCAAGTGAAGTGATGTGTTGGTTCGCGTGTGCTTTCATAAAATTGTACAGTAACTGTTAAAAGTGTTCGAAATTGTGTGATGAGTGTTGGATTGGAGCAGGCCTGGAGGCTTCTGGCAAACTCTACCAGATTAGGAGGTAAAAGTTCTGTTTAAAAATTTACTAGTGTCAGGCGACTAAAATCTTCCTATTCGTTTTGGCCTTAACATCTTTAAACCGATAAATAATTATTGAACAAACAGTGATTGTTGTGACTATCATAGCAAACGCAGATTTTAATTGAAATCCGAGCTCGAAAAGCGGGGTATGTTAATATACTACTTCTCCCAACTATATTTGAAAATGACTTCTTAAACCTCAATTGTATCATCATTTTAATATCTATCCCTATTTCAATTTTTTAGATTGATATTTAAATTTTTAATAGTTAGTACCTAATGGGCAAGTCCAGTCTCTTGCTCACTATTGCAAGAAGACCTTGTTATCTGTGCTCCCGAAACTCTTGTCTCCAGTAATACAATAATGAACTTACTATTAAAAGGATTAAGAGGTTATTTGCAAATCTAGTTAGAGAAAGAGCAGCCAGAATTTAATTTCGACTGTCTTAACGTTAAACTGATAGGTAAAAGTTAAAAATTATTTTTGCCAAATTTCAACTAGACTAGTATTTCTTTGTTGCAGGATTGAGCAGTTAATAGTCTGGCGTTGGTAAGTAGTACCTTAGGGTTGGTGTTGGCTTTCTTTTATTTCTGGACTCTGCATAGGATTTTTGAACGGTTCGTTGTGCATTAGTGTATCTAGTGTTCGAGTTAAAAGTGAAAAGTGGTGAATTGAAATCGAATGAAGAATCCAAAAGATTTTCTACAACCAGATGTCTGTATAACTGTAGGTAGGTATATGTAAAATTTTGGAAATGGCATAGATAATTACATATTTTTTTACAGAATAAAGTGGAGAAATGAAGCGTATACAAACAAGTAAGGGCTTCAAGCAATTATTTTCACAAAATTTCCACTTTCTTAATATTTCTATTTAGGTAGTTAGAAATCTACAGACCTTCAAGTTGGCAGGGGGCAAAAAATTATTTTCGTTAACTTTTGATTTAAAAGGTAAAACAAAGTCTAATTTATTGTCGACTGAAACATATTTTTTACAGTTTTTATTCGGAATCTAATTGGTGGTGATCATAGCTATCAATGGTGAGGCTCTAGCTTTTTATTGCTTAAATAATTTCATCAAGCAATAACGTAAAGCTCAATTTTTCACAGGCTATCAATAATTCGCTCCTGTTTCAGCAATTTTTTGATGTCTTCCTTCAGTAATGCAGCAAGAGAATTCAACGTTTTCAGAGAGCTCAACACTTTTCTTTCCATATCTCGACGATTGGTTCACTTTTTATTTAAACAGGTAGGTAAATTGTAATTATAAGAAGTTCAGTAAATATGTGATTCCAATATTCTGCAGAAACTAACGCAGCATCTTCCCTTGGACTGAATGAAATACTGAAAGTATTACTAAAGCAAATTGAACGAAATTAAGGTATAAGGGTAGATCTCATCCTTTATCCTATGGTAAATTTCAAGTTTTTTTTTTGCAGTCTCATGTACAACCGCGGATCCTTATCGCAATCTGAATGGAGAATTGATTTTTACAATTACAACCCAGGTGTCTGTACATCGGTAAGTATACCTAAAATTTGGAAATGGCATAGATAATGAAAATAAAGTTTGAGTTGCTTGGTGCAAAATTTCGGCGCAATAGGCATCTTGCATCAATTTTGTTTTTGATGTTAAATTGAAGTTCGGGATATATTTAACCCTTCCAGATAACTTAAGTTCCAATATCTTGTCCGTGGAGCTCAAAAAAAATGAGAAAGTAGCATTTTAAAAAGATTGAATCAAAATGCGCATGCGTTACACCTTGGATGTTGATTGATTTCACGTGATTGCACCTTGATTTCGCCTGATTTCGCTTGATTTCACCTGGTTTTCCTTGATTTCACCTAATTTCACCATGATTTCACCTAACTTGTAGGTAGGTACCTACACTGATTTCACCCACAGATTTGCCCCGAGGATAATTCAAAAAAATTCCAGTAATGCCCCAAGAAATTTCCAATAATTCCAAAAAAATTTCAATACCTAATCTCAAAAAATTGAGAAATTTGCAAGAAATGTGTTAAGATGAAATCGAGGGTGAAATTGCTCATAGATTTGCCCGGCGCTTTTATTTTTTATGCCCAGCAAAGCGTATTTGTAAACTTGGTCATTCTAAACCGAGGGGCAAATCTATGGGTGAATCAGATTGTACAAGCTAGGTGAAATCAAGGAAAACCAGGTGAAACCAAGGGAAATCAGGTGAAATCAATCAACCAAATCAATTAACATTTGTTAATTAACCGGCTCACAAGTCTAAGATTATCCTCTGCTATTCGTAATAGAATTTTACTCTTTTTCGAGGGGCAAATTTGTGGGTGAAATCAGAATGTACAAGCTAGGTGAAATCATGGTGGTGAAATCAGATGAAATCAAGGAAAACCAGGTCTGATCAAGGGAAATAAGGTGAAATTACCAGGTGTAATCATGGTGAAATCACGCAATAAGGTGAAATCAGCGTACAAGATTTTGCTCATAGATTTGCCCCTCGCTATTTTTATAGTTTTGCAGAAATATTAAAACTTTTGTCCGAGGGGCAAATGGCAAATCCGTGGGTGACATCAGTGAACAAGCTAGGTGAAATCATGGTGAGATCAGGTAAAGTCAAGGTGAAATTGGGCGAAATCAGGGAAAACCAGATGAAATCAAGGTGAAATCAGGTGAAATCACGTGAAATCAAACAACATCCAAGGTGTAACGCATGCGCATTTTGATCTGCAGCTGCGCAGACTGTTGAAATCTGTAAACGGTGTAAACGAGGAGCTATGCAATCCTTTTTTCCTTGTACAATAAAATTCCAATTTCAAAAAAAATCAAAATAACCCCACAAAAATTTCAATAATACGAAAAAATGACAATAATTCGAAAAAATTCCAATAATGCAACAAAGAAATTCCAATAATTCAAGAAAATTGAGAAATTTGCGAGAAATGTGTTAAGGTGAAATTAGGTAAAATAACGCAGGAAGGTGAAATCATTGTACAAGATTTTGCTCATAGATTTGCCCTTCGCTTTTATCTTTTATGCCCAGCAAAGCTTCGTAAACTTGGTCATTCGAAACCAATAAAAATTAAGGGAATTTGGCGCGTAAATTTGAACCCCCGGAAATTCCTTCAAGAAACTTGAGGAGGATTTACGAATTGTTTCTTCAACAAAGTGAAGAATTTGAAAAAAAAACATGAATTTGCGCGCCTTTCCCATTGGCATTATTGAGAATAAAATTATCTACAGAAAGGTTTGAGAATTTTTTTGGACAAATCCTCGTCTCGATCACCATTGTTGCCAAATCCGTCAAAAGTATACCTACTTACTCTCACTCTTACGCCTCTGCCCAAACAAAGCATAATTGTCGTGCCATTCCCTCTTATCCAACAGTACTGACATTTTTGAGAAAAGGTGCAAATAAAAATTATCACCTCGGATGACATCAAATTTTGCATAAGAGCAGCAATTATCTGATTCCGGACGTACATCTTCAACGTCGTTGGCAAATCGACGTAATAAGATATCATCTCAGGCTGTCATACCGGTACTACTTCTATGCCACGTTATAATTGTGTTACGCTGAAGATGGCTCGGATAATAAGTCACGCTGATTTGCAAATCGGAGGGATTCTCTCCGTTTAATTTTTTTTAAATGCGACTTTCTCTTTCCTTGACTGCAATAGAACCGATACACTTATTTCGGAAAAACATCGTCAATGATCAAACACTGACGTAATTGTAATTAAAGGTCCGGGCTTAAAGGACCAATTAGTCACGGATGAATATCTTAAATTTTTTTGATGGAATAATCGAGTATTCTTGTACTAACGTAATTTACGCAATGTGTGCGAAGGTTTTGAGTAACGTATATTATGGGAAATTAATAACTGAAGTAATTTTTTTATATCATACGTATACCGTCATTAGCCATTGTTTTTTGTAGTCATTATTGTTATTATATAAGTGATGTGATGGACTGGGTGGCTATGGGAGCTACAGTAGCACATTCCTAATTAATTGGGCTCTATTAATCTGTCAATCATTTCAAATTTATATTTTCCGCTGATTTTCATACATAATTTGTTATTGTTGGTGCAACCGGGCAATTCTTGTAACTCAAAAACAGACTTTCTTGTAAATGAGCGTTTAAAAACCGACAAAGTTAGTCCAAAACGACGAAATCGCTACAATTTATTAAAATAATTTTCTATACTTACCTAATCCGAGAATGCGCTTTGTCATACAACATATGTCCGCAACTTCTTAGCGAGCTTTGGCGAAGCCGAAAGCTAGAAGTTTCATGCCAAAAGCTGACAGTCTTTTGAGATATGTTCGCAATTTATTCATGCGAGCTTTGGCGAAGCCGAAAGCGAGAAGTGTAAGTAATGAAATATGTCTGTTTCTCGTTTGGTAACTGTTTATACATACAGGGTGTCTCAGAACGCTCGCACTAAATTCTAACGGAGTATTCAGGATTAAATTCTGAGTCGATCCGTGTTTTTGAAAATTTCCAGGGTCCAATAGTTCCAGAGTTATAAGAGATTTAAGAGGACCAATCAGATTTCAGCTCTTAATTGCTTTACATGGTAATTTAATGTTAAATGCACTATTTCCTAGGTAACAAGATACAACAATATAAATTTTCATTGATAGTATCTTGTTACCTAGGAAATAGTGCATCTAACGTTAAAGTACCTTATGGAGCAATTCAAAGCTGAAATCTGATTAGTCCTCTTAAATCTCTTGACTCGAGAACTATTGGTCCCTGAAGATTTTCAAAAACACGGATCGGCTCAGAATTTACTTCTGAGTACTCCATTAAAATTTGGTGCGAGCGTTCTGAGACACCCTGTATACGAGTTTTGTCAAAGTCAAACGAGAGAAGTATAATAAAATATGTCCGCAATTCAGTTATATGAAATTTACCGAAGCCGAAAGCAAGAAGTGTAACTTCTTATTGTTGCGAAGTTTAGCGAAAGCGAAAATGAGAATAAGGCTCATAAAATTTGTCCGCAATTTTTTAATGTGATAGTCTTGGTTTGAAATGCCTAAAAGTGAGATCAATGGGTACCTAGGTAATCTAAAAGTAAAGTAATTACTATGGTAAACCCAAATTACCGATAATTTCCCGTTACTGTCTTAAGAGAAGTAACATGCAATTACGGGGTGCGTAGGGGAGACCCTGATCAATTGTAACAGATTTTAGTCTTTTGGCATCTAATTCTTAAGTAAAAATGCACCTTGAATCTTTCAATATTTGACAATTAAAGGAGAAAAGGCACATTAATGTAAGTTCAAACATAGTCAATAGTAACACCCAATGTGTCAATTGTAACATGAGCCGAAAACAAGTAAAAACTCGATCTGTTTTAATTTATTATCATTATGATAAAACGTAGGTATAGGTATACGTAAAAAAATCTAAACCAACGTTACAGGATGAAAGCGATAAGTAACTAAAAGTTGTTAATATCAAGAAAAGAAGGTCCGCACAAAAAACAAATAGATTTCTCAATTAAATTCCTAACCCTTTCATCCCTACTGCCAAATATACCGGGTGTTCCTAAATTCATAGTCCTAACTCCGGCACGTTATTCCATACATCATTTTAGCAAGAACAGTTCCTATGGACATATGTCCGAAAATAATTTATGACGGAGCTGC
Source organism: Pycnomerus fuliginosus (assembly GCA_963924575.1). Taxonomy (NCBI): domain Eukaryota; kingdom Metazoa; phylum Arthropoda; class Insecta; order Coleoptera; family Zopheridae; genus Pycnomerus; species Pycnomerus fuliginosus. The sequence goes on along the minus strand of OZ004624.1, from coordinate 7,068,200 downwards.
GCCCCTTCAAAGGTGTATTCAAAAAATCATTTTTTCATTTTTAAAAAATGTTAAAAAAGTGCAGTTATCGCATTTAATATGTATTGGATGGGTAAATGCAAATTTTTTGACATTAGGCACATATTCATTGCGAAATTCTACCATACTGATTTCAACTTTCAACTCATATTTGTTTAAACATTGCCCGTTTTCAAGAAATTCCAAAGCTTTTGTACGACTTCGGACACTTTTTGAAGAATGTCAACAAATCTAACTCACGAAGTGTGGCTAGTAAAATTTTTTTAAGTTTTCATATAGCGTTGAACAATATCCCATGCAAGATCTCACACTTTGTCCCATTCATTAAGAGAAAATGCGGTTAAAAATGTTTTTTATTTGTGTGATTGTCTTCACACCTCACCCTCAAATCTGTAACTTGTTCTCTTTATACGGGTGTCACGTAATTATAATGGTACCGCTTAACCAGGCCTTCCTTACTTAAAAATGTGTCGAAAAGTTCTTATCAACCATATGCCAAAAGTCAATCGTTTCCGAGTTATTGGTCTTAAAATGTGAGCAGAGCTGGGAGTAACTTTAGAAAAAAGTTACTTTCATATAACTAGTTACAAAAAGTAACTAAGTTACTTGGTTTCTAGTTACTTTTCATGTATTTAGTTACTTTCCAAAGTAACTAGTTACTTTTCATGCAATTAGATACTTTTCCAATAATATAAACAATTTTCAGAAAAGTTGCAGGTGTAGGCAATATCGTTCAGTTTTAATTACATCTTACGGCATTATTCTCAGTATTGAGCAAAACAGAAGTTTTTGATGCAAATTCATCTGCCCATTAACGTTTTCTTTTTATTTGCTTTTGAAATTTTGACAGATTGTGAGGTAAGAGAAAATTTGATAGAATAGGAGAAATCAAAAAATTGAATTGTTCAGGTAAATTTGCATCAAAACAACTAACATCCAAAGATATTCATGGTGGGAAGTTTTAAAAATAACACCCTGTATGCTAGGGGGTATGTACATAACCATGAGATCATCAAGATTTATAATTACATATACAGGGTGAGTCTAGTTGGACAAATCAGTCGCTCTAGCGCTTAAGTTATTCAAATTGGAAATTCAATTTTTGGATATGTTGTAGCTGAGATGGTCCCCTACGCATGGGACCCATAAAGAAAGCTCCAGTTTTATTCAAACCGAAATTATTAAATAAAAACGAAGGCCTAAAAAATTCTTTTTCGATATTGTTGAATTTTTTAAGGTTATTTCGTTAGAGAATCATTTTCTCTTTATGGTAACATAATTTTTTGCAGAAAAAAGTTAATAATAACCGAGAGATAAATTATTTAAATAATAAAGATTTTTAATTATTTGCTAAAGAAAGCCACGCATGCCGTGATTTGAACAACTGAAAGGCAGTCTAGCTTATACTGCAGACTGTACCCGGAATCAGTTGGAAATGTCATTTGCTTTCGTTTGTGGAAAAATCAAAGGAAAATTAATGCAAAAGTACGAGTTTTTGCCCTTTACTTTACAGATAATTAGGTAATTTTTATTGCTTGATGGATGTTTTGCTAAATTCGCCGAATACAAGTGTCTCGGGTTGTCACCCGATTGATGTTTTTTGGAGTCGAATGGTTCGACCAAGAACAGCTATTCTCGTCAGCCAGAAAGCAATTGGCAATAGTTGCTAACAGTTTACATTGCTGTCATGCTGTCAAATATGGTGATTTTGTTGTTTTATTAAAAATTTAATATTTCTGCTGACAATTTTTTCACACTTACGAAATGAAGATTTATCATCGGATGTTGAGGGGTCCAGCAAATGTTGAAGACACTCAACGTGTTGATATAATGAACAAAGACAAAGAAGCGGTGAACCAAGCGAAACCAAGAAAATTCAACTCGAAGGGTGTAAACTTTAACTTGTCCTAATCGGGCCCCTCCAGTGTGAGAACCCGAGACACTTGTATTCGACGAATTTAGCAAAACATCCATCAAGCAATAAAAATTACCTAATTATCTGTAAAGAAAAGGGCAAAAACCCGTAGTTTTGCATTATTTTTTCACAAACGACCTCAAATGACATTTCCAACTGACACTTGTCGTTCTGGGTACAGTCTGCAGTATAAGCTAGACTGCCTTTCAGTTGTTCAAATCACGGCATGCGTGGCTTTCTTTAGGAAATAATTAAAAATCTTTATTATTTAAATAATTTGTCTCTCGGAGATTATTAACTTATTTCTACAAAAAATTATGTTTCCATAAAGAGAAAATGATTCTCTAACTAAATAACCTTAAAAAATTCAACAATAACGAAAAAAAATTTTTTAAGCCTTCGTTTTTATTTAATAATTTCGGTTTGAATAAAACTGGAGTTTTCTTTATGGGTCCCATGTGTAGGGGACCATATCAGCTACAACATATCCAAAAATTGAATTTCCAATTTCAATATCTTAAACGCTAGGCGACTGATTTGTCCAACTAGACTCACCCTGTAGTGGGCCATGATCTTTATTCTTTGGTTAGTAACGCAACGCAATGTAACTGGCTTGCTCTAATTATTATAAATCTAGATGAACTTATGGTATAAAAGAATTTGAACAAAATTGTCTTCCGCCGAAACAACAAATACAACCCAAAAAGCAATAAAACCAAAAAAAACACCAATAAAACTACTAAATAATAACTGAAACCCTATTGGACTAGTCTTTAACAACTCATTAACCTTCTGAGCCCCGTAATACTCCGACCAACCACGCTCAAGAAAATAATAATATTCATCCCCTACCAAAATAAAACTATAATTAATACCCACAGTCGACAAAAAGGCATGTTAATCATACCCCCAAAATAATTAGAAAAAACCCCACCCTTACGAAAACTAACATAATAAATGGAAAAATAAAAAATCTCAGTACCCAACCAAACCCCTAAAAGAACAAACAAAAAGGTTATAATCTTTATAATAAAAGGAAGAACAATTAAATACGGGGTAAAAAAGATCACCCAATAAAGCAATCTACCCATAAATACAACAAGAAAAACTAATCCTCCTTTATTTAAACCCAATCCCAACCGTTTCTATAACATGAATTGAAAGTAACTAAATTACGCCAAAAGTAACCAAAATACTGTATCTAGTTACTTAGAGAAGTATTTAGTTACTTTTTAAAAGTATCTAGATACCAAAGGTAACTAAGTTACTTCAAATGTAACTAAGATACTATATCTAGTTACTTTTCATAAGTAACTTGTAACTAAGTTCTTTTTTCAGTAAAGTATCTAGTTACTTCTGTAACTTAAGTTACTTTTATAAAAAGTAACTTGAAAAGTATCTAGTTACTATTTCAAAGTAACTCTGCCATTATGAGTATGGTTTTTTGTTAATATTTCAGAAACCACTTTATCTACGATTTTCATGTTTTCTCATTTAATTAGCTCTTGGTACATTTTATTTATTTATCAGTAAAATGCGACTTTTACTGTCGCACACGCGGCAGTAAAAATGCACTTCTTTAATAACAATCTGCGAAAAAATGTTCAGCCTCGGCTATGAAGCTTCAGCCGCGGCAGTAAATCTGCAATTTTCTTGTCTCGTTAAACGAATAACTAATTTTCGCTGGCAGTCATTAAAAGTGCATTTTTACTGCCTGTTTTGCAGCACTTTTTTATTGACAATCGGCGAAAAAATTATGCTTTCAACACGGCTAAACCACAGATTTACTGCCTTGGCTAGATTCCTAGCCTCGGAAATTTTTTTGCCTTGTTAAACAAATAACTATTTTCGCCGATATAGTCATTAAAAGTGCATTTTTATTGCTTGATTTACAGCAGTAAAACCCGATTTTTACTGGCGCACATGCGATAGTAAAAATGTACTTTTTTAATGACAATCGGCGAAAAAATTATGTGTTTAACACGGCAAAAAAACAGATTTACTACATTGGCAATCTGCAGTTTTTTTGCCTTGTTAAACAAATAACTATTATTAGTATTTTTTAAGTGCCACCCTTTGCGTGGGTTATGTGCGTGATGGAGGAGGAGGAGCGGACATATTTTATTAGACTTCTCGCTTTTGGCTCCGTCAAAGCTCGTATAATTGAATAACCGACATATTTTATTAGACCTCTCGCTTTCGCCTTCGCCAAATCTTCGATAAATAAGTAGATAAAGTAACGGACATATTTTATTTATCTTCTCGCTTTAAGCCATTGCCAAATAAATAGTAGGTATTTTTCATTAAACTTTTCGCTTTCGGCTTCGTCAATTTTTCCATAAATACGAGTAAAAGACATATTTTATTAGACTCACTATCTTTTTTAAAAATAGTCAAAATATACAAAATAGTGAAAAGCGTCTAGACTCCAAACACTGAAACCTTGGCCTTCAATGTTCAAATTCGGTAATCAGTTCGTCAGAAGCTGCAGCGGATAAACACAAATATTGTTTTTTGTGTTTAATGATGATCTCAACCTCCAGCTAATCTCCTCAGCGAAAGTGAAGACGAACTTGAAATCTCACCGAAAAAAAAATCAAATTACTTAACTCATGGTTTTTAATGCCACGTAATTAAAGCATCAAAACACCCAATGTCGATTAAGTGGGACGTGCCTGGACCATCCAAGGCTCCATCATAAGGGTTAATTGTCTTACATATATCTTTCACAAGAGTCGTGATTAAATGATGAACCCAATCGGCTCACGTATCTCCTGCAACAACGTGATCAAGCCGATGCAAATTATGAGGGATCTCCTTAATGGCGTTTCGACACATTATTATTGCTATTTGGCATAATTAAACCGTCGCTGATTGCTCGTTATTATTGTTATTGTTGAAAATGTAAAAATGGTGGAGGTGCCGAGATTGCTTTCAGTTTCGGATTTTTTCAGAGGTCTGTCAGGTTGTCTTCTGGGTTGAATGAAGGGTTGCACAAGACGTCTGAAGCTATCAAATATCGGCGTGTTCAATGCAAATTCAGCGTGGCGCAATTTTCTGCTTTAATGTATTTTTGATGGAGGTTTGAAGGCGCCGACGACAAAGGAACCGACGCGGCGTTCAATGGCGATTACGTAAAGTTTCAGGTCTGTTTCTAATTGCTCTTCGCGTTTTGCTAAAAAGTGGATTATTCACTATCACTAGCAATCAAGCCTCTTTGAAGTACTAGATTTTTTTTTTAGTTTGACATTTCAAGTTTGAAAAGTGAGCTATGGATATGGAAGAAGCAAAGGACCCAAAACTGATCCTTGCAGGAGGCCATAAATTCGGTAGTTTAACTTTCAGTGCTTAAGTATATTATAAAATTATACTTATGTAAAATTCTGCATGGGTATATTTTACCATTCGAAACAATTTAACACCTCTTATTTTTCTAAGAAATTTTCTTATTACCTATACTTGCAGAGAACGGTTTACGGATGGCCGATATTGTTTTATATTGTTCCATGAAGAATTGCTATTTGTTTTTTATTAGAGAGAAACCTTACCTGACCTTTTGAGACCCAAATGGAAAACTGAAAAAACGACTGACTCTGCTAAAAAAAATGGTTGAGGGGGAGGATAAAAACTTGAGAAACGTTTGTTATTAGAGAGAGACGTTCCATAAAAAAACCAATGGAAGATGTATATCAAAAATACGACGGAAATAAATCAAAATAAATTGCCCCGGGGGCGAAAAGTACGGGGGTAAAATGTTCGGGGGCGAAAAGTCCCGGGGGTAAAACGTCCCGGGATCAAAAAGTCCGGGGGCGAAATGTCGGAGGCAAAATATAGGGGGCGAAATGTATCTTAGATACAAAAGTATCTTGTATCTAAGATGCATTTTTGGAAAAGTATCTAGATAGATACTAGATAAGATACTTTTATAGAAAAGTATCTGAATCTGTATCTACATACTTTCCCAACTCTGTTTATTCGGTAATAGTTATTTACGTAAAGAGTATGGAAAGACAGTTTACATGTAAGTTACGTATTAAATTTTGTAGGTGCTCGCAACATATTTTCTGTGTGAAATTAAATATTTAAATTCAAATTATCTAAACTGAAAAATGTGAGGAGCCTATAGTAAAAATTAACACGGTAACAAAACCCATAATATTTCGGTGAAATTTCACTTTCCAGAATATTCCGGTGAAATTTCACTTTCCAGGACTCGTCCGAGAAAGTTGACTTTCCTGTCCTAAAACTGACCGGAATAGTATATTTTGTAACTAGTGTTGCACATACTATTTTTTCGTCGATCGCGCAACTAGACAGAAATAATGAAATTTGGAACAATTTTTTAAGAGTACAGGAATATTTTTCCGGCCTAGGCTGGAAAAAACGTTATTTCTGTACAGTTAGTGCGTGTTGCCTAGCAAATGAAACGTAAGCTTTTAGATGATAATTGCATGTTAAGAATGTGGCGTTTCCAGTACGATCGACGAAGAAAATTAATTTTTCGCTTTCCGGGAAAGGCTACTTTCCGGTCCTAAAATTGACCGAAAAGGTTAACTTCCCGGTCGAGCGCCTAAAATAGTTATTTACGTAAAGAGTATGGAAAGTGATCTTTTCTGGACGAATAGCCTGCGAGTCCAGGAAAGACACTTTACATGTGAGTTACGTATTAAATTTTTTAGGTGCTCGCAACATATTTTCTGTGCGAAATTAAATATTCAAATTCAAATTATTTAAACTGAGAAATGTGGGGAGCCTCATAAAAATTAACACGATAACAAAATCCATAATATTCCGGTGAAATTTCACTTTCCAGAATATTCTGGTGAAATTTCATTTTCCCGAACTAGTCCGGGAAAGTTGATTTTCCGGTCCTAATATTGACCGGAAAAATTAATTTTTCCGGGAAAGGCTACTCTCCGGCCCTAATATTGACCGGAAAGGTTAACTTTCCGGTGCGAGCGCCTAAAAAAAACTTAGTGCGAGCTTTAACGGACATTTCAGTACTTTTCAGTATCTCAGAATTTTGAAATACAATATACTTACATTTTAAATAGGTAATTAGAATAATTAGTTGTAGTTTTTGGGCTTTGCTCTCAAGGAAAAAGAAATAGTAATCAAGATGTGCCTCAAATGAAATCATCATGCGCTGCTTTTCGAGTGACAGCTTTTCGAAAATTAAGAAAAAATTGACCCTCCACCCCCAAATTTTGAAAAAGTAAAAATATAGGTGAACTGGGCATCAAACCGAAGCTTTATGGATAAAAATCCTTTCAGCTATAGAATCGTCTACAAACCATTGTCTTCCCACACTCGCCAATCGTGACCGACAATTTGCGTAAATCCATTGACATTTTCCGCAACAAAACCCCGTGTTAACAATACGAGCAACGACAAAACCGCCGCTTTATTCCGTTTCTATTATAAAGCCCGATTTTTCCCCCATGATCTATTTTGCAAGTCTGTTGCAAATCACACGTACACACATTCCAAGGAAGCGACAACACAATGGGTGATGCGGCTATTTTATTTGTATCGTAATAAAATCACAATGCGGCCGTCGGGAAATGTTAAATCAATTAATTTCCCATATAATTGTGGTGATTCAGGGGGTCATCAATTACAGATTTGGTGTTAATGGGAGTCGTGTGTGAGCGAGGGATAATTGACTGCTTTTAAGAGGCGTAAAAATTGAGAGCGCTGTGATATTTCGATTGAGCTAATGGAGGTCTTCTATTGCGACAAGGAGGATTTTTGCACGATCAGTTTTTGTGAAACTATTTTAACTCTTCCGAAATATAATTTTTTTTATTAAATTTTTCTACTATTTTATGACAAAAATTTTTTGGCCACAGATCAATGAAAACTAAGCAAACTTCAAACCCCTCAAATTTTTGAACCGAATCGATGGGCAAACACTTAATCGATTACGCAGCCTATTCAGACAGTAGCTGCATTAGCTTAACTGCAATTTCATTATGCAGCATTAGCTCAATATCGTGCCCAAGTGTTCTCAATAATAAAACCAAACAATAATCCCCAATTAATCCTCACCGAATCTTGCACAATATTTATCTAAAATTTTACTAATTCAATGAAGCGCGGACAATGGGATTTGATTGCTGGTAAGAAGTATTCCGCCCGTCCTTCGCTGTAAACGGACTTAAAAATCTCAAAGCGAGCGGCGATTATCACCTTCATAATCCATTTAACACGTAAAAATCGCTAATTACTCCAAACATCCTCATCTATTTATAATCTTGTGATTCAATAGTATTTTGAAAAATACGATCGCTTTCACCGATTTTTTTAGCCACGAACAGGACCAAAAATGTGCTAACCTCGAGTGGAACGGTTTGCCCCCCACCCCCCTTTTAGTGGTGGTGACAAATGGATGAGCTCATATGGGGGTGATGAATGTATAAATAGAAAACTCATCTTCGTAATCTTCAGTCGTTTAAGAGATTCACCAAATAGTGTAGTGACTTTTGCAATGTGGATTAAAGTGGGTGTGGGTGAGTAAAATTATTTTCGGAAGATTTACGAGATTTCTTCGACGATTGCAGTCGTGAGGTTCAATGATTTCCGTCCTGATATTATTTGCCCCATTTCACATGCTTTGCATAATTGCATAAAGGATTATGTAAAGAGCTCGTTATCTCGTGAATTCATTCAAGAATTCGTAGTAGGTTCAAGGATTTAAAATATTTTTTTCAGTGCTCTTTGCCCTCTGTGGTGGACTTTTGGTAAGTTTTTTTTAGTTTTTGCTGATGGGTTCTGAAATGTTTTGTAGGCTCAGGAAGGGTATAACTATGATAGACCGGAAAAACCTTTTGGAGGACCTGGACAAGCTCCAGAAGCTCCAGGACAAGGTCCCGCAGGTTATCAGGGCCCAGGGCAGAAACCTTCAGGGCAAGCTCCAGGTCAGGCTCCGGGAGCAGGAGGATTCCCTGCAAGTCCAGGATATCAAGCTCCAGGATATCAAGCTCCAGGAGGAGGAGGTTATCAAGCTCCAGGACAAAAGCCCTCAGGACAGGCTCCAGGAGCAGGAGGATTCCCTGCAAGTCCAGGATTTCAAGCTCCAGGACAAAAGCCCTCAGGTCAGGCCCCAGGAGCAGGAGGATTCCCTGCAAGTCCAGGATATCAAGCTCCAGGAGTAGGAGGTTATCAAGCTCCAGGAGGGAAGCCCTCAGGTCAGGCTTCAGGAGCAGCAGGATTCCCTGCACAAACTCCAAGTCCAGGATATCAAGCTCCAGGAGTAGGAGGTTATCAAGCTCCAGGACAAAAGCCCTCAGGACAGGCTCCAGAAGCAGGAGGATTCCCTGCCCCAGGATCAAGACAAAGCCAAGGACCTAATGGATATTCATATCAAACACCAGAACAAGGGTTCCCAACTCCAGGACAACGTCCATCAGGGGCCAATGGTGGTTATCCAGAACAAAGACCATCAGGGCCTGGAGGATATCAAGCTCCAGGAGCATCTCAAGGCCCTAGTGGATTCCCAGCTCCAGGACAACAACCAGGGACTAACGGTTACCAAGCACCTGGAGCTCAAACTCCTTATCAAGCTCCAGGAGGAAATGGTCAAGCGCCTTCAGGACAAAAGCCCTCAGTGCCTTCTCAAGGCCCAGGTTATTCCTACCAGGGACCTGAACAAAAACCTTCAGGATCTAGCGGATTTCCTACTCCAGGACAACGACCGGGAACTAACGGTTATCAAGCACCAGGCCAAGGACCTTTCGGATATCAAGCCCCAGGGACCCAGGCACCAGGACAGGGACCTTCAGGATACCCTGGATCTGGATCTTATCAAAAACCTGCAGGACCCAGCGGATTCCCTGCTCCAGGACAACGACCGGGAACTAACGGTTATCAAGGACCTGGATACCAAGCTCCAGGAGCGCAGACTCCAGGACAGGAACCTTCAGGATACCCTGGAGCTGGATCTTATCAAAAACCTGCAGGACAACGACCGGGAACTAACGGTTATCAAGCACCAGGTCAAGGACCGTCCGGATACCAAGCTCCAGGAGCCCAGACTCCAGAACAGGGACCTTCAGGATATTCTGGATCTTATCAAAAACCCAGCGGATTCCCTACTCCAGGCCAACGACCAGAAACTAATGGTTATCAAGCACCAGGACAAGGACCTGCAGGACCTGGCGGATTCCCAGCTCCAGGACAACAAGCAGGGTTCCCGGGACAAGCTCCCTCAGTCTCCTTCCCTGGAGTCGAAGGACCCGGACAGTACACCGGCCAAATCGACCAGGAAACCTATGAAGAAGGCGACTATTCCGCCATCCCCGGAGAGCCAGACAAGGACTACCCCATCTTCTCCGAAGTTCCTCAGACCTCCTTCGCCTGCGACCAGCAGCAATACCCAGGATATTACGCTGACGTGGAGACCAGGTGCCAGGTCTTCCACATATGTGCCAACAATAAAACTTACGACTTTCTCTGCCCCAACGGAACCGTCTTCCACCAGGAGTACCTCGTTTGCGTGTGGTGGAACCAATTTGATTGCAATTCCGCCCCAAGTCTCTATGGAGTAAACGCCAATATTTATGACTACTCGATCACGGGGGCTCAGCAGTACTCGGGAGCCGAAGGACCTTTCCCTTCAGGAGCTCAAGGTAAGAGTTTATGTAAAAAAAATGTCATAAATTGTAATTTAAGGACAAGGATATCCCAGTGAAGAGTCGCAAGGACCGTCTGGTGGTTTCCCGAATGGGCCTCAAGGTAGTGGGGCAAATCAAGGGCCGTCTGGAGGATTCCCAGGACAAGGACCTTCCGGGTCACCTAGCCAAGGATATCCAAGTGGGGCACCTCAAAGACCGTCTGGAGGATTTCCAGGACAAGGACCTTCCGGGTCACCTAGCCAAGGATATCCAAGTGTGGCGCCTCAAGGGCCGTCTGGAGGATTCCCAGGACAAGGACCTTCCGGGTCACCTAAGCAAGGATATCCAAGTGGAACACCTCAAGGACCGTCTGGAGGATTCCCAGGACCTTCAAAGTCTCCAGGATATCCAAATGGAGCGGCACAAGGACCCTCCGGGACACATGGTTTCCCAGCTCAAGGTCAGGGATATCCGAGTGGAACACCACAAGGACCTTCTGGGGCCTTCCCAGGTCAAGGACAGGGACCTTCCAAATCTCCAAGCCAAGGATATCCAAGTGGGGCACCTTCTGGAGCCTTTCCAGGACCATCCGGATCTCAAATCCCACAAGGGCCAAGCGCAGCCAAACCTGAACAAGCCAACAGGCAGTACCTACCCCCTGACAACCGCAAATAATTTATTTCTCTTACTCAAAGTACCTCACAGTATTCCGCGAGATCATGTATATACCTGAACGTGATAAATAATAATTTAATATATTTTTTGTAAGCAAGGACATGTAAATATCTATAATAAATGGATTTTTACAAACGAATCACTGGTTTAGTACATTTGTGAATCTATAATGGAACTGTGGATGTTTTGAATCGCTTTGATGTATGCCGCCGTTCGCAGGTCCAATCCTAGGTTGCATTCCCTGGCGATTTCTATAATCTCATTGGCTGTTTCAGTCATCACGTGTTCAATTGCGTAAGTGAGCACATCCGGTTCCATTTCGCAGCCGACGATCTTTTCAGTAGTCGACGAAGACACCACTTGTTTGGTCTTCTCAGAGATATTGAACGTGCTCAAAAGATTCTTGTAGATACCCCGAATTACCCTAGAAACATCGTTACCTTCATTCACCCTACTGTTAGTTACCTGACGTCCTTGTTTAGATTCAATAAATATTCGAGATAGCTAGCAATTGAGTACCCAGAACAAACGTAGAGATCAGGTAGCACCAACTTCGAGTGTCCAACTAGAATTCTATGTGCGCTAGGCATCAACCCTCCATTGGCTGCCTCTACAATAACCTTCGCTTTAACCTTAGGGGCTGTATAACAAATTAAGCTTTTTTGATTTGCCGCCAAGATCAAAATATCGCATTCTTGTGTGAAAATTTCATCGTTAACAATCGGTTTCGCCTTATCGAAGTTGATCAAACTACCGAAGTTTTCTTTGTGCTCCAAAACTTTCTAAAACTGATCTTCAAAGCAAATAACTGATTTAATCCAAACCTTGATGCTGATTCCATCAGGATTGTAGATGAAGCAATCCAGCTCCTTGACTCCCACACAAGTTACTTCTGAATTTTCCAAGTACCTTGCAAGGGTCGCTCCTAGTTTACCCAAACCTTGGATGATATAAGTTTTCTTTTTCAGCCCTTTCTCCAAATTAATTTCGCTTAAAATTTTCTCATTGTTTAGGAAATAGTCGAGGGCGAAGTAGACTCCCTGACTGGCCGCTTTGTAGTGAGTCTCGACTCCTCCAAGCTCGCGTGGTTTTCCCACGACGAAATTAAAACCTGCGTTAGAATCCTTGAATTTGTCCTGAAAAAATGAGGCGATCCATGCCATCTCCCTCTTTCCAGAGTTTAAATCAGGCTCGATTACATCACCAACGCCGTCTGGAAACAAGGAAGAAGTTTTGAAGAACCTCTAAGAACTTACTGCAAAATCCTTTCTGATGCAACTCCGAGGCATAATTCTGCACAATCTGCTTCAACTCTCCTTCGCTGTAGTTTTTTGGATCGATTTTGATTCCTCCATGAGCTCCGGAAAGCCTAATCCCCATGCAGGAGTGTTTGTAAGTCGATAAAACCGAGAGCCCTTTCATGTGGTCCCTAGTGATGTCCTCCTTGATTTTCAACCCCCCCAAACAAGTTCCAAAACCTGAGAAGAGTCCGTGCTGGGCTCTAAAGCCTCGGACGATTTCTCGATGACCGTTGTCTCTTTTTATTGGAAATCGCACGTCGATGATGGAGTTGCATTGGTCTAAAGTGTCGATGACGTTGAGAATTCTGGAGGAAGCTTCTTGGGAGGTCAGTTGGGGGTGTTTTTCTTGGACTTGGGAGACGATTTTGGGGAAGGAGAGCTCGTAGGCTCTGTGGAGGTACCAGTTGACGCTGTCGAAGAAGGATGCGTTGGCTAAGTAGAAGGAGTTGCGGTAGCGTTCGGGGATTTCGTAGGACGAGTAGAGGCGGGTGGGGGCGGTTTTTAGGGGGTTGGAGCGGAGAGATGACATTTTGAAGGGTTTGACGTTCTGGACTGTGACTGCTGTCATAAATTGATCCGAGGATTCTTGGTTTTGTTAGCGCCACTTGCAAGATGTTTCTTTTCATTAATGTTGCCATGATAAAGCTTGACGTGGGAAAACACTTCTGAAAAGGATGTATCGAAGGACTTCCTTAAAAAAATATTATACCTAATGGAAATGAAACTTTTGTCTTACGCACAGATGAAAAAATTCCCCCGTTGTCGTATTTTGAATTTTGAGTTCAATGTGAATACCTACAAAAATAGTTTGAAAAATTACCTTTCGGATAGCCTTTACTGGTAACAGCTGGTATTAATTGTATTAGCGGTAGCAATTAGTTTAGTTGTGACGTAGGACAAAAGTTTCATTTCCATTAGGTGTAGCAGTTTGCAGCTTCATAAATTTTATTTAAAAAAAATTAACTATTTTATTTCTAACCGGTCTTCGGAGTACAATTAGGGTTCAACTGCTGCAGCTGTCGGGCTACTTCAACTCCTGACTTTATCCCTTTAAAAACAAGAGCAGTGATGCCTTCAGCCAGTACAAGTCCTTCATTCTGATGGTTGTTCTGACCATTAGCCTGACGAGGCATCCTTACAAGACCTTCATTTTTCTTCAGGTTGTCCCAATCCTCTCCGATTGAAGCAGCAGTTGCCGACAAAAGGAGGCAAGACAAGACTACCTACGAAAGTTTTTTTTTGATAAAATCAATTAAGGAAAATAATACTTACTGCGACTGCTTGCATGATTGCTCTATGGTTCTGTTGACTGGAGCTTCTTACTTTTATATGAATTGAAGGTGACAAAAAATATTGCTTTGGGTTATCTTTGATTCGCGCGAATCCTTGGTCAAGAGCTCAAGTGATAAAGTTAACTGTTATGTAAACTCTAAAAATAGTTTGGATTTCCAAGTACTCCTACGAATAATCTTCATCAGAAACGTTCTTAGAAAAAAATTTTCTTTCTTTTTAATTTCACAGCTTGAATAAAATTTTCTTAAACCTATCGAGGTCTCCTATTTTTATCATCTTCTGACTTCTGTACCTTTCAGCTTCTAGAAGGGATTGCACGCACGATGAGATGAAATAGTGGCACCCGAAACTTAAATTTATACATTTTTCAGGCAGAAACTACTTGCTTCTTCTATGGCTAGGCCCAAACTGGTTACAGAATATCTTATGGAGAATTTTTGATTAGATGACTGTTATGGTTTGGGTCGTGAAAGGTGATTCCTCTCATTTTAATTTATGTGGATTCTTTTATGAGGCGTTGTTTGTTTTTAAGTTTCTGATCAACAAAAAATGAAATCAGGATTTGCTTCACTTTAATAGTCAAATGCACAACAGTGTTATTTGCAGCGTCCTCATTTATCCAGTAATTAACTTTCGTAGGGCCATTTTTGGAAAAAAGTTGATTGTTTGAAAAAGATCCAAAAGCCCAAAGGTAGAAAGACCAACTCAAAATGTCTAAGGAATGTCAAAATTCAAAAAAGCTTCCAAAATTAACAAATTTTTCGTTTTTGCAAAAGGCAGAAGATTCAGAAGGGACTAAAGTATGGCATTTAAAGGTGCAGTTTCGTTCAGGCGTTTGACGGTCGCGTCTGGCGGCCGGCCGCCAGACGCGTGACACTGCTTATACCTGACAACGTAATGTGCGGTTTCGTAGGAGCTGCTGAAAATTCGGACGCGTACCACGATAAATTTTGAGGCGTCTGACGGCGGCTGCCAGACGCGACCGTCAAACGCCTGAACGAAACTGCACCTTAAGCACCGATGGACAATTATTTTTTTCAAAATTCCAAAGGGATATACATTTATAATACATTTGTAGCTGAGTAGGTTTGTTAGATCTGCACCCATCTCAGCTTATTTAGCTAGCCGCTCGGGATCACTGGAAGTTAGCGGACGACTTGAAGCACCAATGTTTTCACACCCCTTCATCTTTAGTGCTTCATTAGTGCTTCTTAGTGCTTCAACCCCAACCACAGCGGACCAACCCTTCCAGAGTTATTGACACTTCTTTTTCGTCCGCCAACTTCACACTTAGCGAACGACTTGAAGCACTAATGTTTTCACACCCCTCCATCTTTAGTGCTTCGTTAGTGCTTCTTAGTGCTTCAACCCCAACCCCAGCGGACCAACCCTTCCAGAGTTATTGACACTTCTTTTTCGTCCGCCAACTTCACACTTAGCGAACGACTTGAAGCACTAATGTTTTCACACCCCTCCATCTTTAGTGCTTCGTTAGTGCTTCTTAGTGCTTCAACCCCAACCCCAGCGGACCAACCCTTTCAGAGTTATTAACACTTCTTACTCTCACTTAGCGAACGACTTGAAGCACTAATGCTTTCACACCCCTCCATCTTTAGTGCTTCATTAGTGCTTCTTAGTGCTTCAACCCCAACCCCAGCGGACCAACCCTTTCAGAGTTATTAACACTTCTTACTCTCCCTTAGCGAACGACTTGAAGCACTAATGCTTTCACATCCCTCCATCTTTAGTGCTTTGTTAGTGCTTCTTAGTGCTTCAACCCCAACCTCAGCGGACCAACTCTTTCAGAGTTATTAACACTTCTTTTTCGTCTGCCAACTTCACACTTAGCGAACGATTTGAAGCACTAATGGTACAACACCTCTCCATAATTAGTGCTTCTTAGTGTTACAACCCCAACCCCATCAGCGGACCAACCCGTCAGGAGTAATTAACTCTTGTTTTTCGTCCGCCAACTTCACACTTAGCGGATGACTTGAAGCACTAATGTTTTTACAACCCTCCATCTTTAGTGCTTTGTTAGTGTATTACAAGCAAAGAAAAGTAGGGTGTCAATTTTTCATTTTCAAATGGACATACTTACCCGGTTTTTTTACACAGTCTAACAGCAAACTTTTTTAACCGATCTTCTAACTCTTTTCGAGATCCCAATAGTGCAATAATGCAACTTATTTTTATTGCTCTTTCATTTTACCCCGCGCAGTATTTCACTTTAACCCACCAGCGGGGCAAAGTGAAAAAATGCAGGTGGTTAAAAAAGAATTCAACCAGTGTGTAATAATAGCATTTTAACTTCTACGCAGCGGGAAGCAGTTAACTGAATCAATCCGAAAATTCAGAGAAATGAACCGCCATCAAATCTTTACGTTTTAGGGTCCTGGAAACCCAAAAAAGTGGTTTTTGAAAAAATGTCCGTCTGTGAACACGATACAGCTCAAACTACTGAACCGATGTGGCCGAAATTTGGTGTGTGCAGCTTGCATTGGAAAAGGAAGAACTGATTAGATTTTGGAATAAATCGGTCCGCAGAAAGTACCATTTTGGCACATCAACTTCAAAATTTTAAACGCAAACCCCCATTTTTCACGTCACCATAAGAAAGCTCTTTGAATTCTGCTTCCAAAAATGTATTAACACTTAGTACCCTTTGCCAAAAAAATCATCAAAAACACGCTACACCCGAAACTACTGAAGATATCGAGATGAAATTTGACGCACACGTTCAGTGAGCACCCTGTAGGTGATGATGCGATTTTGGGTCAGATCGGTTGATTCCATTTTACATTATATCCAGATTTATACGTCTACATGGCGCCCCGCCTACGTTTACATAGGGAGCGCCTCTAATAAATCCGGAGAAAAGTGCGCTTCTTTTGCGAACGTTGGAAATTGAACACAAACTTATATAGAAGAATTGTTGGCAACAAATAGATCTACGAAAAAGTCCGCAACAGCATATCTATGACAGGTAACCTACAATAATTGTTTTTGCTTTAATTTTTTGTAAAAATCGGTTTGACTGTTTGTTGTGGGCTATTCCTCATAGATACGTATGCTGTCGCCGACTTTTTGGTAGATATTTTCATAGCCAACAATTCTTCTATTTATGATTTGGTTATATCTTCAACCGTTTACTCACCGTTCAAGTTATCAATTGCTAAAGGAGGAGTTTTCGCGGACTTGCCCGCGATGAATAACGCGTCGTCTTACGTGGGCGGTGCGCGCAGTGACGCTCGAAACGCTTGTCGCTATACCGCTATCTCAAACCAATACAAGTGACTATTTGCGTCTTGAGTGAATATTAAACGACTCTGCGCCCATGCTAGACACAAATTTAGTACAAATATTCAAATGCAATGGCCTGCTAATGCAGTGCACGACGCGCGTACCGCGCGGTGTACCGCTCACGTAAGACGACGCCTAACTGAGACGTTCTAAATAGGTTCAATGCTTGACTTTCATTATTATTGAACAGATAGGTACTGAATTGCCAAAAACATCAAATTTTTACGTTTCATTTTCTTGCTGATCACAGCCTCCAGTATGTTTAATTTACTCTAAGGCATTGGGAATATAATTGCATTTATACTCGTCATGTGGACCACTGGATCATTTTGGGTCTGCGACAATTTACGACTTCGTGCCTAGCGGACTACTTGGAGCAATAATATTTGACACTCCTCTACCTTTAGTGCTTCGTTAATGATTTTTAGTGCTTCAGCCCCAACCCCAGAGTAATGAATACTTCTTTTTCTTACGCCAGAAGTGTGCGACTTATCACTAACCTTTGAACACCCCTCGCTCATTAGCACTTCATGAGTGCTGCTTAGTGCTGGAATCCCAGTCTCATCCGATCAATCCTTCCAGAGTCATTAACATTTCCTTTTCGTTTGCCTTCAACCTTAGCCAACGACTTCAGTTGTTAAAAGGGGGCGCTATAAGTACACAGTACGTAACTTTAACATTACGTATATTGCGTACGTAACATTAAGTTTACGTAACACTATGTTTACGTAACATTATGTTTACTTACCACTATGTTTAAGTTATTATGTTGCAAAAATATTGAACTTTTCGTTATTTTGTGATTCTTCCTCAAGAAATTCTACATTTTAATTATTTCCTGAAATCTCGGATTTAGCCATTTGGAGCCATCCTGAGCAACTTTTCCTTATAAAAATTTCCGATAAAAAAATGCCTAATACGATTTCGTCATTTTTGACCTCTTTATTAAATCGCAATAGGCTGGGATTTCGGTCTAGAAAAAAAGTGAAGTATCACGCAGGTGCAGATTTTGGAGCTCTACATGCAGAAAAAAAGAACGCATTGATTCGGTTAAAATTAACCGAAATATTTATAGGTATTTACACCAGTCCGGAAGACAGCCATAATTCCCTAATTTAAAAATTTAAATGCAAACCCCCATTTTTCGCGTCACCATATATGAATGGTCTTCAAATTCTCCTTCTAAAAATGTTTTCACACTTGTGCCCTTTTGGCTAAAAAATGGTACCGTAAAAAAACCTATGCATAACTGTATGTTTTTATTACCGAATTTGATAGCTGATTTTTTTTCACGCCGAAAACCTTAGTGCCATTTTTTCGAAAAATATCATTTTCGTGGCAAAAGGGTCCTTGTTTCAATTTATTTTACAAAAAAGGTTATTCTTACTATCAGATTCGACAGCTGCTGTATTGCCGGATCAAAAACTTAGAGCAATTTTTTAGAAAATTTCCATTTTAGGGACAAAAAGGCCATTTTTTGAATTTTTGTTAGCAAAAGGGCATATTATCATTATCGAATTCGATTGCTGTTGCATTGCCGGATCGAAAACCTTAGTGCCATTTTTGTGAAAAACATTTGTATTTTATATTTTGGTAAATGAGCGCCGGGCGCATCAGCCATGGACAACCACCCGCACGTCCGGGGACCTTAGTTAAATAAAGTTAAATGCTACATTTACAAATTCTGTGAAAAAGTAGAAGTTTCTACAGTCTCCGGCACTGCCAATTTTTTAAAATGGAATCATACTTTTTTCTCAATGGATTCGGAATCGGAAGTTGGCGGACGAAAAAGAAGTGTCAATAACTCCGGAAGGGTTGGTCCGCTGGGGTCGGGGTTGAAGCACTAAAAAGCACTAATGAAGCATTAATGATCGAGAGGTGCTGTACCCTTAGTGCTTGAAGTCGTCCGCTAAGCGTGAAGTTGGCGGACGAAAAAGAAGTGTTCATAACCCTGAAAGGGTTGGTCCGCTGGGGTTGGAGTTGAAGCACTAAGAAGCACTAACGAAGCACTAAAGATGGAGGGGTGTGAAAACATTAGTGCTTCAAGTCGTCCGCTAAGCGTGAAGTTGGCGGACGAAAAAGAAGAGTCAATAACTCTGGAAGGGTTGGTCCGCTGGGGTTGGGGTTGAAGCACTAAGAAGCACTAATGAAGCATTAATGATGGAGAGGTGTTGTACGATTAGTGCTTCAAGTCGTTCGCTAAGTGTGAAGTTGGCGGACGAAAAAGAAGTGTCAATAACTCTGGAAGGGTTGGTCCGCTGGGGTTGGGGTTGAAGCACTAAGAAGCACTAACAAAGCACTAAAGATGGAGGGGTGTGAAAACATTAGTGCTTCAAGTCGTTCGCTAAGTGTGAAGTTGGCGGACGAAAAAGAAGTGTCAATAACTCTGGAAGTGTTGGTCCGCTGGGGTTGGGGTTGAAGCATTAAGAAGCACTAACGAAGCACTAAAGATGGAGGGGTGTGAAAACATTAGTGCTTCAAGTCGTTCGCTAAGTGTGAAGTTGGCGGACGAAAAAGAAGTGTCAATAACTCTGGAAGGGTTGGTCCGCTGGGGATGGGGTTGAAGCACTAAGAAGCACTAATGAAGCACTAATGATAGAGAGGTGTTGTACCATTAGTGCTTTAACTCGTTCGCCAAGTTCACGCAGCCCTCTGCTCGGTTCAGGTTGACTTTCGATGAATATTTTAACCTGCAAAAATCGTTTTAAAAGCGAATTGAAAACGATCAATTAACGTCCTACCTACATTGTCGGTTCTAAATTCGCGTTTTATAAAATTTGATGCACATTTTTCAAATTCCGCCTAAACCTCAGTTGTGAAAGATTCTAATATCCGAACAATCGACTCACTACATTTGTTTAGACTATTTGGTCTATTTGGTCGGAAAACAGCTTCATCCGGCCAAAACTTGTCAATATTTTATTAATTTAAAGCGCGCTTGTCGCTTTTTGAACGCGCGTATTGTTGTCGACTAGTTGAAGCAACAACTGCCAATCTCGAACCGTGTTAGTGTAAAATTTTCACTTTTACACATCACTTCTGGACTAGTTCTGGAGTTTTTCTGGAACGATTTTAATTGTGATATTTTGTAAATTACATTGTCCCGGTATTTTCATTTTGACAGATTTAATAATTCTATTTATAAGAGAGTGTAAAAAATACCGTATACACGGTGTTGCCAATTTCTTTGGTCCCATTTTTGGGATCTCGGAAACTATAAGAGGTGGAGAGTTGGTTAAATTAGAGAAAAGTTGCGCTTTTTTAAGGTAATTAAGAATCTGTAAAGAATTCTCCTTTATCTTGATTCGTTCCTAAGTTATCCCGAAAAAACAGGAAGCCGCGATTTTAAAGAAAACATCTTTCTGACGGTTGGTGACATTGAGTGACATTGACAGAAATTTTCTACGCATTCTAGATTTTGAGCGACGGCGGTAAATTTTTTTTTTCCTATGGCCGCCATACTGGATTTTAACACTGCCGGGTACTCAAAAAAATATGCTGTCGTTGCTCAAAATCTGGAGGGCCTAGAAAATTTCTGTCTAACCATTGGATTTACTGGATTGACATCTGTCAAAAATATGAAATGGTCAAAAAGAAATAATTTTTTCTTTAAAATCACTATTTTCAGTTTTGACGGAATAACTCAAGAACGAGTCCAGATAAAGAATTCTTTACACATTCTTTATTAGGTACCTTAAAAAATAGTTCTTTTTTTCTGTAAGTTTCGGATTTTAAAAGTTTTATCGTCAGTTTTCAGACGGGCCTTAATGTGATTTAGAATTTGCTACTACTAGAATTTACTACTAGGTGCAGATCACATCTGCACCCAAAACCACCAAGCCCACCTCAATATATGAATCATTCACGGTGAATAAACCTGCCTCCCCGACTATTACTGAAAAAAGGCAAAATTGGGCGAATTTTAAAAAATTAACGCTTTGGGGGATTGCAAAATTTTAAAGGGGGATGAAAAGTGAGATGGGGTGAAAATAAACAGTATTTAAATATAACTAGCGAAAATTACACGAAAAAGAAGCGGTCTGCGTAAACTTTTTTGAGGGTTCATATCATGAAAGCGATTGAAAAATTGTGGATGGGTTAAAAATTAATGAAAATGACTTTGAGTTACCCAAAAACACAAGAGAAATAGATAATAGTTATTTACGTAATTAGTTATGAAAAGTCCTATATTGTTTGACGAGTCGTAATATTTGCCATAACGAGCGATAGCGAGTTTTGCAACATTATGCAAACAATTTAGGCTTTTCATAAAGTATTCCGTACAACATTTTACGTAATTGTGTAAAGTCCAACTATAATTTTTACCCGACTAGCCGTGAGAAGCGGTCCTTTCACAGCCCTTCTGAATCCCAAAAATCTCATTTTTAGTTAGTGTAGGAAGAAAAATGTATTTAATCCGCTTGCCCTAGGGCTTGAGGGTTGTTAGTAGCCTAGGGGTTGGTTATAGGTTGAAGACTGAAATTTTTATTTTAAATTCTTATTGTTTATATTTTCTTGCATTTCCTCGCATTTCCTGACAAAAAAATGACAGAGGGAAATGCCATTGAATTTAAAAGCAAAATTGACTGCAAAACTGAGAAATTCCCAAAAAGTTCTTTTGCAAACTCTTTTCCGTCTTTATCTCTTATCTTTATCTTTATGTTAGTAAGTCCAAGGAGCTCATATTGAAGATGTTCTTGGAAAAAAAAAATATTAAAGTTTTAAATAAAATTCATATATTTTTTTGAAACTTTCACCATCTTGCCACGTAAATTCTTGACTTGTATGTCATAATTTTGAACTTTCAAGGTCACGGCATATTGTGTAATTGGCAATCGGCGTCATTTCTCAACTAATAGCTCCATTCTAAATTTCAAGGCTCTAGCTAGTACGCTTCCAGAGATACAGGGGTGTGGACTTTAGGTCCTCACTGTTGCAGCCTCGAGAAAAATGACAAAATATTGTTAAGACCATTTTCATTTTATTTTCTGCATCTAAAAAGAATTATTTAAATTATTTGTCCCACGAAGAGCAGATCTTGCTAAATTAAGCCTATGGCCTTTACGGCCCTTAGAGCTGAAATATATAGATGCAAATAAAATCAAAATAAAACCTAATCCCCCAAATTGACTTTCAAACATTAATTTCCACCAGTTTTATGCGTTTATACCCGAATTTTTAATAAAACCGCACAATTTGGGGCAATTGTCCTATCTAATCGAGCAATAAAACTGCAATTTCCAACCACGCTACGGTTCGATAATGCCAATCTGCCGACTGTGGCGCGACCATGAAGCAAATCCTGCTCTTCTTCTACTTAACGTCAATCCAAAAGGTATTTTCCAACCATTTATTTCTAATAACAAAATGTTTTTTAGAGCCTTCAGCTGTCGACTAGAGTAGCGGTGATAGAGTACACCCCTGCCGAAAGCCTGGAAGATAACTTGAAAAATTACGCGAACATTCTCGACAGCTTTAAGGTAAATTTTTATATTTTTTTTAATAGAAAATGGTTTACATTTTGCAGGACTTGGGGTTAGTAATTTTCCCGGAAGGAACCTTAAACCATGGCGGAAGCCCAAATGAAGTTTTCTCAAAAGCTACGGAAGCTAACGAGGGAGACTCGCCTTGCCAAATGGACACCTATCCAATTTTTATGCGAACCTTATCCTGTAGAGCTCAAGCAATCAACAGTTCTCTAGTCATAAACGCAGTCACTAAAAACCCTTGCGATTCCCAAATTACTGAAAATTGCAAGGAATTCAACCATTCCTTGTACAATTCCAACATAGTTTTTGACAATAATGGAACAATTTTATACATGTAAGCATACATGGATTTTTTTAAACCCTAAATCTAGATTCTAGCTACCACAAGTACAACCTCTTTGACGAAGACGAAGTTTACGATGTTCCGGAGTTGAAGGAGTTGGAGTTTACTTTGCGGCACTTAACTGTTGGAAAGGAACCAATTATTGAAAGTTTTAGTTTGTTCACGTCTTTTGATATTTTATGTCATAAACCTGCACATTCTGTTCTCAAAAAGAGAACTTTGACGCATCCTACGGATAATTTCATTTTCCCCCACCAGATCCACGGGGAGTTGCCGTTTTTGACAGGTGAGTTCTGGAACTAGACCGGAAGTTTTATTTTAGTACCGATAGGCACTATAGTTTTTGAGAATTCCCTCTGTTGTGTTAATTTACATCGACACTGTTGGCGGATGGGCAAATTTTCATTAAGATCTAACAAGGGGATGAAATTTAGGGTTGAAATTGTGGGTTTCGATAGATTTCGGTCAATCGTTGAAAAAAGCCTTGTGAGGTTTCAACCTGAAACCAACTTCTAGGCTACTAGCAACCCCTAAGCCCTAGCAAGAGAAGTAAATACCTAGATTTTTCAAACCCTTTCATGAAATGTGAACCCTCAAAAAGCAAAGTTTAGGCAGACCGCTTTCTTTTCATGTAATTTTCGCTAGTTAAACTTTTTTAACCCTCCGAGCGTTAATTTGGCCAAAATCGCGCAATTTTGTCTTTCTTCGGTAGGTAATAAATTTTACACTTTTTCACCCCCCTTCGCAATTACAGTTAATTTTCACCCCCTTTAACATTTCATCCCCCTTTACAATTTTTCAACACCGTAGGCGTTGATACAAATCGTTGTCTTTTTGATTTCAGCTTTGCAGATTCAGCAGATGTACGCAATGGAACACAACGTGCAGCTTTTTTCTTCCGGGGCGCACATGCCTCGTCTTGGTTCTACTGGTAGCGCCTTCTATAGAGGTGAGAATTAATTTCTTCCAAAATCCTCAAAATGTGGTTTTAGGAAAAAATGGACCGATAATTCCTGAAACTGTTTCTGAAATGTCCGGACAAGTAATTTACATTTACAGCTACAGCCACACCAGTACTTCTACAGACATTCAGCAGGGGTTAGCCGTGGAAGAAATCGACAGCAAAGGCAAAGCCATGGACGCATTCGTCTTTAAACAAGACCCCAGCGTTTCAGAATTCGCATCGAAAATTTTAACTGAATCAAAAACTGAGCTAAACCTCTGCCATGAAGATTTTTGTTGCAAGTTCAACATCGAGGTTTCAATAACAGAAACAGAAGAAACTTCTTATACCTACCACTTGGTCGCCTATTCAGGTACCAGAAAGTTCTCCAAGAAGAAGTACATAGGCGTTGAAGTATGCGCTATAGTAGCTTGCTTGAATTCTTCAGTGACTTCTTGCGGGTTGAGGTTTTCCGATTACGAAAAAATTTCTTGGACGACTCGTTTTGAGAAAATAGAAATTTCTGGAGACTTCAACTCAACTGGTAATAATATGACGGAGATTTTTCCAAATTCTTTGCTGGGTTCCATCACGCCGGTTCATCCAAGGTCTACAGAGTGGACGCTAAATGTTCCGAGGACGTTTAAATTGGTGGAACCTCAGGAGAGGCTTTTGGTGTTTGGGATTTACGGCAGGGAATTTGAAAGGGATTTCGAGATGTCGTCGAGTCAGAGAGGAGCTTTTTGTTCTATGCTTTTGACCCTGTTTCTCTTGAAATTGCTGCTGTAATGATAATATAAAGAGTTTCTTGAGTTTGGCCTCTAAATTTTGACAATGCGGGTTGCTTCTTTTTATTGCTATCAACATTTAATTTATCTGCAATTTTAACAAAAATCATTGATGCCAATGGTGTAGAACCAATTTCGCAGTAAGTAATGCCAAATGGAAAACATAACCTAGATTTAGAATTTGATTATGCATTAAAATTTCTAAAAAATCTAAAACTTAAGCCATATAATCGCCGTCGCGATATTGTCCATTTTTCGCATCCCTTCTGAATCCCGAAAATCTCATTTTCAGTTAGTGTAGGAAGAAAACTATTGAACAAACCTCGGATGTTATGACTATCATAACAGACGCAGATGTCAATTGAAATCCGAGCTCGGAGAGCGTTAATAGCTATATGTTAATAGCTATAATTCGCATTTTTGATAACTGATAAGTTAAACATTTTTTGCAGCAGATAAGATATTATTGTGTTGAGTTTTAGTCATATAATCTGTCTGTGGGGCAGTGATTTATTTCAAAAAATGCTGCTGTTCTGGGTGCTAGGTTTCTACAACCTCTTCCATCTAAGTTCTGTGAGTAAAACCATTTCGATTACTCACTGAGTTTAGTGAATTTAGGCAAGGCACGGGGAGATGGAAACGTCTGCGTAGTAGAAACAGAAATATTGAACGATCAAAGCCTAACTACCACTCAAATTGTGGAAGGCAATGTTCAAAATTTTCTCAACATTCTAGAAGCGGTCGCGGATAAGATGGTAAGATTTTTTTTGGATCAAAACAAACCAAACTGTGATTCTTAGAAAATCGACTTGATCTTATTCCCTGACATGAGATATGGCGGAGATTACGAGAGAATGGTATCTTTTGCCATCAATCTAACACTTAATGATGTACCCTGCGACTATGTAATTTATCCAAAGTTTATGCAACATTTGTCTTGCGCGGCTGGAAATTTCAATACGTCTATTGTAGTCAATGTGATAGAAAAAGAGGTGAAGTATGATAGCTTCGGCCGTAACCCTACAACCTACCTTCACGATAGCCTCGTGGTTTTTGATCGACTTGGTGGCATATCTAGCATGTGAGAGTCTCAGAAAATATCTGTTTTAAGAAAATTATTTCAGAGTTCAGAAATCGCGTGAGTTGGCTGGTCAGTTCATAGATAGGGGAAATAATCGCGATGATGGTTATTCGTATTTTAAAGTGATTTCTTCTGGCGACATATTCCGTAAGTGACCCCTTCTGCCACTTTGCATTAATTTAATTTCAGGTCCCCAATCAAAACAGGATAACTACCCGGTTTTATATCAGTCTTTGGGCATAAAAGAGTTGCCGTTTCTTACAAGTAATGCATCTATCTGGTGGTAATCTCAAAAATTTTTACATTAACTTTGATGTAGCTATGCAATTGCAACAAATGTGGGCCCAGGCCTTAGAGAAAAGTACATTTACTTCTGGATCAGAAACAGATTCTGCTGGATTCTATGCTGGTAGCCAAGGTCTTGTCGATTACGACGAAATCATTAGCATAGAAAACACCACGGCTTATGTTTATGAATCAATTGATTTGTCATACACTGATTATCCAAGTTCTCCAAACTACACTGTTATAAGTAGAAGTCTGGAAGAAATCGACGAGGAAGCAAAAGAAAAAGATGAAATCTTTTATTCAACCGATGAATCTTTGCAAAGTAAATTTACAATAATTTTCAGGATTTAA
The DNA here is from genome assembly GCA_963924575.1 of Pycnomerus fuliginosus. Taxonomy (NCBI): domain Eukaryota; kingdom Metazoa; phylum Arthropoda; class Insecta; order Coleoptera; family Zopheridae; genus Pycnomerus; species Pycnomerus fuliginosus. Next base: position 7,041,797 of record OZ004624.1, on the reverse strand, counting down.
TAGATTTTTTAGAGTTCAACTCAACTTTGATGGATCTAAAAGAAAGTTCAACGGCGGAGCTTTGCTACTCCTTCTCTCCCCCTCAATCTGAGTCCAAGTTTAACCAAAGCTGTTGCCAGTTTGACGTAAAAATCTCGAAAGACTACCCCGATTCTGCAACCAGGCAGGCCTATGTAGAAGGAGTAGCAGTATGCGGAATAATCGCTTGTCTTAACTCTTCCTTCTCCTCTTGTGGTCAAAGATTCCCCAAATACGAAGAGGTTGAGTGGCCTATAACTTTTGAAGAAATAACGATCAAAGCTGGGTCAGAAGATAGAAATACTACGTATATGCCAAATTCTCTTCTGAGCTCAATAACTCCAATTACTTCTGAAAAAACAGATTGGGACGGGCATGAAGGGTGGGCTGTCTTTAAACTCAGTGAACCTCAGAGTCGGATTCTAACTTTTGCCATTTATGGATTCGACTATCACGTGCAGATTTATGACAGCCGCTACAACATCACCCGTTCTCCCAATGGTGCTGCTGCTATTAATATCAGTTTTAGTTTAATTCTTTTGCTCGCATTATTTTCTGTAATCTAAATTAAATTTTGGACAACATAAATAAAAGGCAAACTGCTTCCAATTCTTCGGAGAAGAAAAATAAATTTATTTCATGTACCTAGATTTAACCCACAGTGTCTTTGATTCCGTTCCAAACGGCACTTAGACTAGGCAAACAACCGATCGTCCCAAGAGTTAGTAAGCACAGTACATGTACTTAGTACAATCTCCATCGATGCTGCAGTAATCAGCTGCTGTAAGTATTTATTTGAATGAAAAGTAAATTTTTTTTTTGCGTCTACGTACCCTTAACTGAACAAAAAAGTCCTAGAACGGCTAGAAATAGTAGCACAATTTTGAAGAGCATCTCTAAAATTTTCGGCAATTACTTAACAAAAAACTTAGTAAAGGTCTCGGTTGAGACTGATTTCTTCACAATAGTTGAAGTATTTTTGGGCACGATTTTTATACATACCTGCTACAAGATCGTCGCGGTTTCTTCCTAATAGAAAATCAGTTAGGTCAGACAATTTTTATCTTGCTTCTTTTTTTGAAGAAAATGGTTTTTCATTGGTTCAGGGTTCCAAAATTTGTGATTGAAGACATCAAAACACTGTAAGCAAGTTTATGGGCAAATACACATCTTCCGTTGGCTTTTCCTAACAAGATTGAAGTCTGAAAACGCAGCCATGAGAGGCTGGTAGACGTGGTCATTTAAAATTTGTATCCCTAGTGACAACTAGATACTCATCGTGATTCAGTTTAGACAGGTAATTTTTCATAAATTTTAAAATAATTGAAATACCACTCAAAACACTAAGTAGATATATTATTTCAAGATTAGATAACTTTGCACAAAGGTTTTGATGATATATCTACAATTAATATCAGTCGCTTGAGCAAGACGTCCCTTAATCTTTCAAAATTTGGTTGATGTTATAAGTGCGGGTCAGTGTTTTTCTTTAAATTATGTAAACGTAAACAAAAGCATCATTCCGTTCTGAATATTTTTATGGCTCAATATAAAACCTTCAGATAGTCATCTTTCGATTATACATATAAAGATGTCGGACACTCTAAGAAATTCATCATGGACAGATAAGCCAGTAAGTACTTAAATCAAAATTTTCTAACTGTCTTTTTCATTGGCGAAAATTTTTTGTTGGTAACGAGCTGGAATCATAAAATGCTTAATTTTATCAGTTTATCTATCTATCATAAATCATAATCGTAGATGGATAGTTAGCTTAAAAAAATATTTTCAGACGTTTAAGAAACGAAGAGGTACCACCGACCTCGGAAAGGACTACGAAGAAGCTATGGTCGCTTTGACATGTCTACAGCTGGTTCTTGACGATGACATTGCCGACTTCAATGTTGCATCTAACGTCGACAATTTCGGCAGTTTCGACGATTTGATTGTCAATGCTCGACACAAAAATGGACAAGAAATAAACGAAGCGATCCAGTTGAAACATGTCGAAAGAAACCACTTTCTCACGAAAGAAGCACTGGAAAGTCTTACTGGAGATTTTAGTCTATTGAAATACTATTCCGAAAATCATCAATTCCTTGAACGAGGGTTCATGTGTGTACTACACACAAATCGAAAATTTAATGGTATTAACGAAAAACTTTCCTTGAAATTTAAAGAAAAAGAAACATTGGTTGTGGTTTGCCGAGAAAGTAGTAATACTTATCGGTTCAGAATACACACCAAGCAACAATTAACAGATGATGAATTACAGTACCAAAAGTTTTTTGACCAATTTCGTCTGAGAACTGAGCAAGAGAACAATAATAACACGAACAAAAGAGTCGAAGGAATATTTTTGAATGCTTTGCATGGCAGCCCTGCAGCTTTTGCAGATTTTAGGCAGTTTATTAAGGACTGGTCAACGAAATCGGATGACAAATATATACTGAGCAAGAAAATAGTTTTGATGAAGTTGGCAGAAACCGTTCTTTCTCCTTGTATCAAAACTATTTCCAGTAGCCACCACAATGTTGGGCAGAATGGAATTCTGAGGAAGGCTATATTGGAGTTTGATTTGACTGTGTTTGAAGACTCGAATCAGATCATAGACAAAATGTGGATTAATAATAATCGCATGGAAGTCATTAACAAAGTTGGATTTCAAAATTTTATAATTACGAAGCCGTTAATCGAAGGTGATTTGAAATCAAAAGAATATTCTATTATCTCGTGGTATTTGGGAGCAAGTCCTCTGATAGTTGATTCTGCTAACCAAGAAGCTGTTTTCAAAATACTGGAGTTATTTGCAATAAATGAAATGAAGAAGAAATTTATTGTATTAAACTGTCAATCTGAGAAAATTAAAACGCTGAGTAACTTAAAGAAGTTCAGAAATTTACACGATCTGCAAGTGTTGCAGGCAGATTTATTTACAAATATCATCGCAATTTTTCCATGTAGGATCCGAGGTCATGATCATAAGCTTGAAGATTTTCTTGATGCCGATGAAGAGCTGTTAAAAGTATTCACCGTTGATGCTATTACCGAAATGGCAAATGGAAATTTGCAAATAGGGGGCGAAAAAGAAGAACTTCCACAGTTTTACGTGACCAGAATGTTACAAAGCGATCGTATGATAAATTTCAGCTTTATCAATGCGGAAAATTCTAATCATTTAATAATAATCAGCTGCAATGGCCAGGAAGATAACGTTAGATCACAAATAGATAACGCACGTAATGTTATCAATGTCTGTGACTTGGAAGCGAGCACCAAAGAAAGGAAAGATAATTTTATTTATTTAACGCCTGGAAAATACGCCCAAAACGATTTTGACAAGATTTCTCGTCATCACTCTGCAAAACTTTGCTACCACTTCGAGTATTTCGATAAAAATTTAATGTTGATCAAAACCACAGGAGATGTCGATACATTAAAAAACTTCAAAATTAAACCAGAAAATGAATTGAACTTGCTCAGGAGTTCACGTCATGCAATAAATCTCGTATGTGCGGATCCTGGATTCGGTAAATCTACGATGATGAAATATTTCAAGAATAGTTACGGACCGAAATTCTGGCCGCTTTGCATCGACTCCAGAGAATGTGCAGTTCATATTTCAGAGAAGCAGGATGTGGAAGAGTTTGCTTTATCGTTTTCCAATAATAGTTTTGAGAAGAAACTCCTGCGTGTTCTTTACAAAAGGAGAAAAATCGTATTTATTTGGGATGCGTTGGACGAGATATTCCACGAAGGTCAGAAAGGTAGAACTATTGCCTTTATTCAAGTGATAAAAAAATTAGGATTTAGACAGTGGGTGACGTCGAGAGTTAACCTGAAGGACGAATTAGAAAACCGACTTGACACATTTGCAAGAAACATTCGAGAATTTGACAATGAACAACAAAAACGGTATATTAATGACAGACTGAAAGGCAAATTACCGCAAGATCAGATTTCTACCGTTTTCGCTAAGATACACAAGAATTCAAAATTTTTGGAAACAAACAATATCTTGGGTATACCCTTGCAGTTATTTGTGTTAACTGAAGTTTTGAGACAAAACCCTGACAATATTAAAATCCTCAACAACCCTTTAACTATCACTAAGTTATATGAATATTTCATTTATGGGAAACTCAGATTCTTTTCCGAAAGATCTGGAGTCACCCATCCTTACTATGCCAAAAGAACGGAAGAAATGTTTATGATGACGTGCGAAGTTCTAGGAACTAGAATATGTTTAGAATCTGTAAATAATTTGGAATTTCTGGATCTATGGGAAAAGTACTACTTGAGCGAAATTCTAAAAGAAACGGATCCTATTGGAATCATAATTCACACTAGTGGTGTTCCAACATTTTATCATCAATCTTATGCAGAATATTTCTGCGCCTTGTTCCTCTCCAAGCACCATTCACGACTTGCTAATTTTGAGGAGATTTATTTCGACGAGAGATTTAACAATGTTCGCTTCATGTTTGATTTAATTTTAGCAAAAGATTGTCCTTTGCATGCGGCAGTTCTTTATAAAGATTTGAAAATAATAAAAGAACACGAGGGAAGTCATTTAGTTAAAGATTTGGGCGGAAGGACAGCCCTTCATGTTGCCCTTTCTTGGGAAAGGCAGTACTGGCGAGAATATTCGACTTTAATAGGATCGTGGAAGAAAAACAACGCAATGTTTATTATAAAATTTGGTGAAGTCTCCTACGCAAATCATTACTTAAAAACGGTAGAGAGGTGTTTGAAAAAGTTAGAAATATCGAAACTACTTTTATCTCTAATTTCAAAAAACCAAGAAGTCGACTTTAACAGTCGCGACACAATTTTTGGATATGATTGTTTTGCTTATGCTAATACAGGATTTTGGCAAATTGCCTTGTCCACCAAAAGCATCGAAGTGATAAAATTTGCTCACCGTCATCTCCGGTTAGGAAATCGAGATGATGCTTCAGGTTTAATGATTTCAATTTTCTTTGGAAACTTTGAGATGGCTTCGTTTTTGACCGAATTTCGTACAAGAGCTACAATGGACGATGACTTTGGTTCTGCTGCTTTGATATCTGCTACTATCCACGAACGCCTGGAGATTGTAAAGCTTCTGCTTAAGAAAAAAGCTGACGTTAACTGTTTGGATAAACACGGATGGACCCCCTTAATGTGGGCTTCTTATTGTGGGAATTTAAAAATTGTCGCATATTTACTTGACCATAAAGCCAACATGGAATTGGTAAATGACGATGACGATACTCCTTTGACCATCGCAATAAAGTACAACAATTTCGAAACTGCGGAATTTCTAATTAAAAGAGAAGCCAATATAAATTATAGTTCCAAAAGTAGATGTACCCCTTTAATGTTAGCAGTCAACCTAGGAAAAACGGAAATTGTCGAACTTCTTATTGACGAAAAGGCGGATATTGAAATGGTTGAGAAATCAGGCCGTACTGCTTTTTTCATGGCAGTGGAAGGCAACCATTTCGAAGTTGCCAAAGTTTTAGTTAGGAAAGGTGCAAATGTAAACTGCTGCGATAATAACAGATGGACTCCCTTAATGAAAGCTGCCGGATTTGGAAATTTGGAAATGGTAAAGCTTTTAGTAGACAATGAGGCGCATTTGCTAGTGGCATCTGCCAATGGTTCAACACCTTTAGATATAGCAATTGGGCACAACCAAGCTGAAGTTGCTACTTTTCTGCGCAAAAACACTGATTGTCTAGTTACTAATAAATCACATAGTTCAAATAAAACCAAGAAGTCGCGCTTCTTGGGGTTAAAAAATGTATTTAAATAAAGATGATATGCTTTTTTAACCTCCCCACTCCACTCCACCATTTAAAAAAAAAGGGAGGTTACTGCAATCACTAAAATTTTCGAATTCGAGATAAGACCGGATCTATACGTTTTGAGGTCTCAGGAGCCCAAAAAAGTGGTTTTTAAAATGTGTCTGTATGTATGTACGTACGTTCGTACGTACGTTCGTACGTTCGTACGTTCGTACGTACGTACGTTCGTAAACACGCCACAGCCCAAACTACTCGACAGATTTAGCTGAAATTTGGTACGTGTGCATGTGATAACCCAACTTAGATCTGAAAAGCTTTTGGAGCCAATCGTGCAACCAGAAATGCCATTTTGGCACATCAACTTTTAAATTTTAAATGCAAACCCCCATTTTTCACGTCACGATAGGAAAGGCCTTCAAATTCTGCTTCTAAAAATGCATTCATTCTTAGTGCCTTTTTGACCAAAAATAAAAAAAAAATTGATTTTTATCGGACTTTAAAATCGCGGTACAGCCCAAGCCCCTGAACCGATTTGGCTGAAATTTTGCACAAGGGGATTGTATTACACGTCGAAGAGGTGAACAAATTTTGGATTCAATCGGCCCACGGAAAGTGCCGTTTTGGCACACCAATTTCGAAATTCAAAATTATTCTCTAATTTACCCATCCAAAACAAGTTTTTGAAAGATTTATTGTCACTATCGAGGTCACCATCATAAAGGTCTTCAATTTCTGGTTTTAAATGAGACAAAATTGATTCGCATTTAGAACCCTTTGGGTAGAAAAATCGAAATTTTGTAATAACACTGAAACCACTTTATAGCCCAAACTAGTGGATCGATTTGCCCGAAATTTGGTAAATGGAGGTGAGGTGACCCGTTGAAGAGCTGAAAGGCTTTTGGGAGCAATTGGTCAACGGGACGTGCCATTTAGGCATATCAACTTTAGAATCTTAAACAGAAGTCCCTGAAATCAAAGACCCACGCGTTGGGGAGGTTCCAGCCGCTTCTCTGCTGCCATTTTTTTTTCTGAAAAAACCAATTGCATCCGAGTCATATTCGAATAATTTTACCCGGAATTAAGCCCACGATAAATAGGCCTCAAATAGGCTCCAAAATCTGAGAAAAGCTTCGATATCGAGAAGTGAAATTTTGCTTTTGGGCCATATCGGACCAAGGGGGTGGGAGTTAGGGGTTAATCCTCATACCCTTTGATTTTTCATCCACCTTTACGATTTCTCAACCCTCTAAGTGCTAATTTAGCAAAATTCGCATAATTTCGTTTTTTGTCGGTATGTAATAAAATTGAACTCATTTGGGATTCAGTTTACCTTTTACAATTTTTCAGTTTCCTTCGCAATTGGTAGGTGTAAGTATCTATTTCAACCCCCACAAAAGTTTTAATTCCATGATTTGGTTATTTTCGTGTTATATTTCGTAATTCTGCTTAATCACTTAATTTTCATTCCTCTTGATTTTTCATACCCTTCCGTAATTTTTCAGCCCTCTGAGTGTTAATTTTTCTAAATTCGCCAAAATTTGTTTTAATTCCGGCAATTCTTTTATATTGTCATTCTTTTTACTTTTTAACCCTGAAAATTTTTGCGTTTTTTCTGTTCATTACCTACTTTTTAATTCTGTAACAACACCTATTTAACATTTCGCCTTTTTGACACATATGTGCGTCTGCGGAGGCACTACTACTAGGTGCAGATTGACAAAATCTGCGCCCGATTCCACCAGTAAGACCAGGCGCTTCTACATACACATTAACGTGATAAATATCTACAGGGATACACATCGCATTGATGTACATCTTCCGGGAGCTTTTTTGTACTTAATAAAAAATTCTCTACCCCAAATATTTCGGAAAAGTCCATATTTTAACTAATGACTCTGTAGAAGTGATTTCAAACTTCGGATAGGAGAACCCCATAAATCCCAAATCCCAGGCTTACTGGGGTGGACGATGCTTTAGCCACGAATTCCCGAAAAGTCACTAAACGAAAGTTGGCAACATCAAACCAGAAATTTCTGTCACTTTGGCAGTCAAAATTTCTGTTTGTCCAAGAATGAAAGTTCGTTGCTTTGTTCTGTGTTTCATATTCCGAATTCTGATGGTCTGGAGCACAATCTTCAAAATCGAAGCTGTGCGGCGAAATCAAAAAGAAAAATTACTCCGAGATGAAAGGAATCGCCGCTTGGAAAAAATAACAGAGGAATAATTCATGGATCGATACTAATTAATTAAATATTGACATAAAAACTTGCGCCACCTAAACCGAAATACAGATAACGATAACAACTAACAGCAATTAGTTTGATAATGCTGGTGGAATTTTCCTAAATAAAGAACCTGAAGCAAATTAATCCAAGAAACACCACGTTCAAGTTGAATCCACTTCCGGAGTTAGGCTTCGGAGTTGTACTAGGTTTCGGAGTTGTACTAGTCTTCGCAGGTCCTTCCTCCTCAGTAGAAGTAGTCCGGGCTTTGGTTGTCTCTTCATTTGGACCTTCAAGACCAGAATTATAATCATTATCCAGTTTCCCAAAATCCCCGTTTATGCTATAAACCCCAAAAGTAAGCAATCGATTTTGACTTTCTGTAGTTTCGTAAACAGCCTCTTTCCTAGATCCAACATCCCTCAACTCCCAATTTGTCGCACTTGGATGTACCACCGTCAAAGAAGTCAACAAAGAATTCGGAAAATACTCCGTGTTATTTACGAAAACCGATCTTGCTGTTATTGAAATTTTTCCAAAAGTTACAGGATAGTCGACTTCGCTGGACTTGAACCTTTGGCCACAGGAAGAAAGAGAGGAATTTAGACAAGCAATTATGGCGCAAACTTGAATTCTCCTCTGGCAGATGTCGGTGAAGTTTCTGTAACCATAATACGCCACCAAACGATAAATGTAAGAATTTTTTGAAACTTCTTCTGTTGAGATCTGGGTGGAAAATTGGCAGCAGAGAATACTTCCGAGAGTAAGTGGATTTTGGCAAAGTTCTACCTCTGAATTTGCTTTGGTCAGGTCTAAAAGTGTTGAGTTAGAAAGAGCAACAGTTTCGTCTACTTTGAATTCTAAATCATCCCTTTCCTCAGCTAAAGAATCGATTTCTTCTGTTGTCAGAGGTTGTTTGGGGTTGTTTTGATTTCGATTAAGCGGGGAATATTTGTAGATAAATGCAGTGGAGTCTTCATAATCCACTGTTTGATCTTCAGAGATTAATCCATCAGATCCTTGGTAAATTCCTGTGGATTGCACAGGAACTTCTGGAATTCGAGCTGCAGCTGTCAATACAATTGCATCATGGCCATAGGCGTACATCTGTTGTATCTGCGAAGCTACAAAAAATTACCTTTGAAATTCTGCAATTAATTTACCAGAAAGAAACGGCAGATCCAGACTAGTTGAGGTCGAATGCAGGAAATGCGTTAAATTGTTTTTCAAATACTGGTTGGAGGGGTAGGTGCCAAAAACATCCCCCGAAGCTAAAATACCGTAGTATTTTTGGCCAATCGAGTCTTGATGGGGAAAGACAGCAAGTGCCCCATAGTCTAATGCAGTATTGTCAAGATATTTCTCAGCCATCAGGAATCCTTTCTCAAATCTTCTGTAGATACTCCCAGTTTCTGTAAAAACAACCACGACGCTTCTGATGTAATTGCCAAATTTCTTGCAGTTTAAGCGATAGTACGGTGAATCACATTTCGTCTTTTCCAAAACGTTGACAACTAAGAAAGTGTTGAATTCCTTGGCGGCGCAGGAGAGGTCTTTGAAAAATTTTGGTTGATTTTCAGCTTCGCAAGGATTCTCTCCTAGGACCAATTTCGGGACTGCATATTCAACTAAATTGCCGATGTCTTTCCCATAATGCAAAGTGTTGTCTGGAAAGGCGACGAAATATAATTGACCATTGAGGGTTTCGTTGATTCTTTCCAAAATTTTTATATAGTTTTGAGTGTTGCCTTCGAGGAGTTCAGTGGGGGTTAAATCTGGATTGATTAGAGGCTTGTAGCTCACTAGTGCTATGTTGGTTACTCCATCTTGGCACTAAAAGCAAAAAATATATTTTTTTCATAGGTAACGATGAACTTACCAGAGCGGAAGTAATTATCGAGAGGATAATTACTGTTAGCATTCTCGTGTAAGATTATTGATAATGGGAGGGACTGAACCTTTTATTTGCGTTATCTATAAGTGTTGATAAGTGAGTCAGTTCGCAGAAATAACGAAAATATTAGGGTGAGAAGACAAATATGAGTTCCTAGAAGATGATTCTATGGAAATTTCTGTAAGGAAAGTTGAGTTCTACCCAAGAAGAGTTTCCACTTCTAATTCTGTATCTGCTGCTTTAGCACATAATTATCAATCCTATTATCAATGGTGATCGGGGAGCTACCAAAGAATCATCTATCAGATGCTATTAGAATTTTACTAGTGAAGAAAGGTAGACCTAGACTAGCAGAAGTTAGATGGAGAAACGCAGTTACGTTCAAATAGTAATCAGAAGCAAATACCGTAATATTTTTGCAAGGCTTCCACAATTTTCAGGTAATTGTGAACGTTGCTTTCGAGTAATTGGGGTTGAGGATGGGCTTACAGATGAGAAGGCCATCGGTGGTGGTTTCTTCGTTTTGGCTCTGAAAAGAAGTTTTTTTTTTTGGTTAAAAAAGGACTTACTAGCATTGTAGTTGTATTTGTAAGGAGAGAGAAAAGAACGAGAGTCAACATACCGGCGATAGATTATTTCTGGTAATAAAAGCAAAAAAGATATCTTATCACGTTATCTGTGACACTGGTTTCTGATTGAGTTTACGCCAAAATTGGGAAGAAGCAATAAAACCAAGAATTGATTTAGGTCTACGATTTTAGTGCCGTTGCATATTGCGGATTGATATATCGGTCTGAAACTTTTTATGCAGTTTTGTTTTGCAGAAAAGTAAAGAGAAGATTGCTTTTGGGCCGTATGTGACCAAGCAGGTGGTGAAAAATCGTAAAATTTTTAATTACAATAACCCGAGAAGTAGTGGAGGTATCCTACTGAAACTTGGTATGCACGTGTACCTATAATTTCCGATAATAAGACAATAGCATTGCTCGATACGATAACAATTCCAGAAAAGCAAACAATTTTATTAAATTAGGAGAAAAATCAATTGTACATTAATTTTCTGCTAAAACTGTTAACTGACGAGCCAAAGAAACAGCAAGTTTTTATATCAACTGGCACCTATTTGTCAACTGGAAACTGTCAACTTATGAATTGGTGGAGTCTTTCAAAAGAAACAATTAATCAATAGCAATTCAGCGATTTTTAGACAATTTAAAAGTGTTGGTCAACTACTGTAGTGGTTAAACATGTAAAACTTAATTTATAATAAAATAATCAATGAAACAATACTGAAAATTATTGATTCAAATCCTACACGAGTTGCTCCATTCGGTTTTGGCGTAGTCAAGAAATTGTCGTTATAACTATTGACATAAAGCCCCGCGTCAGGCTCTATCCCAATAATACCAAAAACCAGAAGTCTCGTTTGGGCTTCCTTAATTGAGAATATTGCAGAATCCAAATCATTCTCTACACCCACTTTCCAGCTTGTCAGTTTTGGATCAATGGGCGTCACAGAGCTTAGCAAAGAATTGGGAAAGAAAACTCTATCGCCATCTATGCGCTTAGCAGTAGCTTTGATTGTAATCTCTTGGAAAGTTAAAGGCCACTCTATATCCTCGTATTTTGGGAATCTTTTTCCGCAGGATTCTATCGTGGAATCTAGACAAGCGACCACTGCGCAGATATAAACAATTTCTTGAACGTTTTTGGTAAATTTTTTCAAGCCTTGAAACGCTACCAACCAATACGTGTAAGAATTTTCAGTGATGTTGCCAGAAATTGTTGGAGTAAGTTCACAGCAAAAGTCCTCTGAGCAAATTCTGGCATTGCTTTTCACCACAGCCGAGTTAGATTTCTGGAAAATAGTTTCGTCAAAAGAGAAAGTCAAATCGTCTTTTTTCTTTGCTAAATCGTCTATTTCTTCTGTTGTTAAAACGGGGGTAGTCCTCACATCTTCAGGGCTTTTTGGTGGATAGTCATAGATCAAAGCAGAGGACCCCTCCACAACCACAGTTTCAGGTTGAATTATTCCATTCTTTGTGTAAATTCCAGTTCCTCCACTCCCATCCAAATTAACATCCGAAGTTAAAAGCTCAACTCCATAGCCTTGAGCCCACATTTGCCCCACCTGAATTGCTAAAACTTCCATAAAATTGGCAAAACTTCAAGAACTCACGAGTCAAAAACGGAAACTCCCACTCGTAATTGGTTGGATACACAAAATGACTGAACTGGCTGAAATCAGCTAGAAACATCGTTCGTACTGGATACTGAGCTGAAAAAAATTGTTAAATACTTTAGACACAACTAAATTTACCAAAAATATCTCCCGAAACAACAACTCCATACAAATCGTCATAGGAGATTGGGTTCTTTGGAGTTGTAGGAAAAACGCCAAACGATATGGGGAAATAATCGTTATTGTCAAAATATTCCTCAGCATATAAATAATTCTTGTAATACCTGGAAAGAGATATTTCTGAGGGAATTGGCAAAAACTACTACCTGTGATAGCCTTCTTCAATTTTTCCAGACGGGCTCAGCAAAATCGTTGTTGTGTAGATTTTACTATCGAAATAGTAACAGTTTCTATAATTATTATTATCGAGTTGAGGAATGCAATCGCTCTGTTTTTCTATAACGTTGATCAGGAGAAGAGTTTTGTAATGCTGGGCGGCACAAGAAAGGTCTCTAAAAAATTTGGGAAAAGATGAATTTTCACAGGGAAGATCTCCCACTCGGATGGTTGGAACTGCGAATTCGTCTAAATGTTCAATGTCTAGCCCTTGGTGAAGACCACCATCGGGAAACACCACCAAATAGAACTCCTAAAATTGATTCAAGTTGCAAAAATTTTGAGCGAGACTTACAGAAGTCGCGTTCTTGGTGATCGAGTCCAAAATATTAATGTAGTTCTGGGAGTTGCCTTCAAGTCTTTGAGTGGGTGTTAGAGAGGGGTCCAACAAAGGTCGGTAGTCCACCAAAGCGATTTTGGGGGCATTTTGAGCGTGCGAGGTCGAGACGAAAAAAATGCAGAGAATTTGTGCCACCACATGTGGATGCATTTCGAATAATGGTTGTTGACTAGTTCGGAAAAAGCTCAACGTTCTGATTATATAAAAAATAGTTTCTAAGAAAACTCGAAGAAGATTCGATAACGATAATATTTGATTCTCAATTTAGTCATTCGATTGTGCTTGAAATATATCAGAGAGATTTTGTGGTGAAGATAGAAATATTTTTATCATCTAAAGGTGGCATTTAAGAACAAGTAAAAGAAAGAGAAGAAGGGGTTTGTTCAAAGCTTGGATAACTTTTTTATTTTCGAAAACTGTTTTCGGAATTAAAAGATTGAAAAATAAAAACCAACCTATTCCTAGATTCCCCTTATCTGTAATAAGTTGATAAATAATCCGAGATACGTAGAACCAAAACCATGTGTTTAATTTCCAACTAATAAGACACTTCATAATTACATAATTATTTATCTCTCACGTAATGAAAATGACGGCATTGGCCAAAAAAATTCTCAAACAAAAGGAAAAATAGCAAAAACACGAGTTGCACTATTTGGTTTTTTCGTAGTAGGTACTTGTAGTAATAGTAGTAGTCGTGAAATCGTAGTTTCGTCATAATCTTATAAGTCATAGTCTAGTCCAAAAACAGAAAAAACCAAGAGCCTATTTTGTGTTTCCCTAATTGAGAATGTGGCATAATCCGAACCATTTTCTTCACCAACCTCCCAGTCTGTCAATTTCGGATGAATTGGCGTCAAAGAGCTCAGCAAAGAATTCGGAAAGAAAGCCCTATTTTCTGCGGATATAATAATAGCCTTAATTCTAATTTCTTGGAAAGTTAAAGGCCACTATATCTCTTCATATTTTGGAAATGTTGTTCCGCAGGATTCTATGGTGGAATCTAGACAAGCGACTACTGCACAAATATCGACCATCTGCGTTCTTGGAGTGGAAAATTTCGATGTAGTTTTGGGAGTTGCCTTCAAGTCTTTGAGAGGGCGACAGAGAAGGGTGCAGCAGGGGTCGGTAGTCCACCAAAGCGATTTTGGGGGCATTCTGAGCCTGCAGAGTTATTACAAAGAGGCAGACCGCAGAAGATCTATATCACCACATGTGAGAGCATATGGAATAATGATAATGGATAAAAAAATTCTGATTAGATAATAGTAATTTACCGGTTTCAGGCGATTAAAGCGTTCTTAACATGCATAAAAATAGGCTGGTAAGCAGATCATAACGTTATCTAATGGTTTCTAGACAACAAGCCCATTAACCATTCATGACAACAATGACCCCATTCAAATGCTGTCATCTCGATTGTCAAAATGACGCGAATTCACGCAACATTTTTTTAATTTTGGCTTTAATCGCTTTAAACCGATAAACTATTGAACAAACCTCGGATGTTATGAATCATAACAGACTTAGATGTCTTAAAATCCTCGCTCTCCGAGCTCGGATTTCAATTGACATCTGCGTCTGTTATGATAGTCATAACATTCCTAGGCTTCCTAGGTATGTTAAATATAAAAAGATAATTCAATCCTATTATTAATCCACTCATTTAAACTGAAATCTTCGAGGTTGTGGGAACCACGCGATTTTTTTGCTTCCCGAAATCAAATTTTTATAGAAGCTTTTAAGTAGATACTTTATTCAGAATTTTATCTAATCAGAACAAACGTTTTAACGAGAAATATCACTCGGCAACAATTATTCGAAATGATCTCATGTGCGATTTTCTTCCTCACGTTGGTGATAACTTTGCAGGCTCAAAATGTCCCCAAAATCGCCTTGGTGGACTACCGACCATTGGTAGACCCTTCTCTAACTCCCACCCAAAGGCTTGAAGGCAACTGCCAAAACTACCTTAAAATTTTAGAGTCAATCACCAAGAACGCAACTTCGGTAAGTCCACTTCCAAATTTTTCCAACATTATGTAACAAATTTTAGGAAATCTATTTCGTGGTGTTTCCGGACAGTGGCCTTCATTATGGACTCGAAATTGAAGAGTTGAACGAATTGGCAGCTCCAGTAATTGAACCAGAGGATATTCTTTGCTTCAATGAGACTTTGCCGAAATTTTTGCGAGATCTCTCCTGTGCCGCTCGAGATTATGGAACCTCTTTATTAGTTAACATTGTAGAGAAAGCACCAGAATGCGATATTCTTTCTGATCTTTATAGAAACTGCAGAAATTTCGACAATCTCATTTTCACCACCACGATTCTGCTGAACCAAACAGGACATGTCGACCAAAGACATCGCAAGTAATAGTTTCTCGGCAATTCTTCAACAAACTAATTCTTTTTAGATACTATAAAAATTATGTCTTCGCTGAGGAGTATTTCGACAATCGTCTATTCGACACCTTTATGATGTTTCCCATAGCTTCAGACGTAAACGAATCAATTGCGACTGATGATGACTATTATGGAGTTTTCGTTTCTGGGGATATTTTTGGTACTTATTTTTTCTCGAAAAAATATTTGCAATCTTTTTTAGCCGACCACCCAAGTAGATTGTTTCTAAGCGATATAATTTATTTGAAGCATTTTGTATATCCAACCAGCTTCGAGTGGGAATTTCCGTTTTTGACTCGTAAGTTCTTGAAATTTTGACAATTTTATGGAAGGGTTTAGCAATTCAGGTGGGGCAAATGTGGGCTCAAGGCTATGGGGTTGCTCTATTAACTTCAGCAGTTAATTTAGGGAGTGGAGGAACTGGAATTTATACAGACGATGGAATAATTCAACCTGAAACTGTAGTCGTGGAGGAGTCAACTGCTTTTGTCTACAACTATCCTCCAAAAAACAGCGAAGATGTCAAAACTACTCCTGTTTTGACGACAGAAGAAATAGACAATTTGGCGAAAGAAAAAGACGATTTGACTTTCTCTTTTGACGAAACTATTTTCGCAAACTCCTTGTCAGTTTTTGTGAATAGCTATGCCAAAATTTGCTCAGACGACCTCTGCTGCGAAATTAATCCAGTAACTTCCGGTAACAGTACTGAAAAATCTTACACTTACCGGTTGGTTGCGTTTCAAGGTTTGAAAAGTTTTACCAAAAACGTGCGAGGATTTGTTGAAATTTGTGCAGTAGTGGCTTGTCTAGATTCCACCATAAAATCCTGCGGAAAAAGGTTCCCAAAATACGAAGATATAGAGTGGCCTTTAACTTTCCAAGAGATTACAATCAAAGCTACTTCCAAGTCTGAAAAAAATAAAGTTTTCTTTCCGAATTCTTTGCTGAGTTCTCTGACTCCGATTGATCCGAAATTGACAAATTGGGAGGTTTGTAAGGAGGAGGGCTTCAATTGTGCTATTTTCTCAACTAGGGAAGCCCAAAATAGGCTCTTGGTTTTTTCTATTTTCGGACTCAATTATGATGTAGGCATTTATGAAGATACCTATAATCCTGATATCTTCAGCACGACTACTGGGCCTTCTACTGAAACTGAAACTGAAACAACTACTACGGAAAAGCCGAATAGTGCAGCTCGTGTGTTATTTGATGTAATATTTTTAGGTGTTGTCTTGTTGATATTTCTTAAATAAACTTTATATTTTTGGAGAAAGAGTGTTTAGGTAGTTAAGGAAATAATACTACAGAAATAAAATCACCCCTGTAAATTATAAATGGGTGAAAACCTAAACAACTAAGTACATAGCCGCAATTTTTCAACGAATTGGATTGGGTTGGTGAAATTTAAAACACAACTTATTTAGAGAATGTGTGTGTGGTGAAATGGGGAGTTGGAGTTTAGGGGTTGAAACGTTTTATGTAGGGGATGCAATTTAGGGGTGAAAACTCCAATTTTTACTGAATAATGAAGGCTTGAAATCAATATTGTTCAATAGCTTTCTATCGATGATATAAAAAAGGTCTTAATCATTCGCGAAAAAACTACCCTTAATGGTGTTACAACCCTCAACATGTAGAAACAAACACGTAATGTTCACGTTTTTTTATTTTTTCAACCCCCTTCGCAATATTTCAATCCCCCAAGAGCTTAGTTTGCATAATTGGCTTATTTTTCTGTTATATTTTTTGTAATTCTTCTTGTTAATTTTCACACTTCTTGACTTTTCATCCTCCTTCACAATTCTTCATCCAACTGAGCGTTCGGTAATTCTACTATATTTTCAACGTTTCCAGCTTTTCAACTCTCTTCACAACCCCTAACCCCCTCAGCCTAAAATCAACCACTGGGCTACAGTAACCTCTAACACACCTTGGAAGCTGATTATACATATTTTAACTTTCTTAAAAAGTATTAATTTACTTATTAACACCAAGACAACAAGATATGCAAAAAATTATAGAACACCGAAGATGCAAAATCGCACATGTAAATCATGAAGGGGTTGAAAAAAAACTTCTCGACAGATTGGCAGGCGATTATAAAATGCATAAAAACATAATGAACAACTGAAAGTTGAAAGACTTTAATTAAATGCAAAAGTTAATTATTAACTAAATATAACTGGCAGTTCAAAAGGCATTAAAAATAAGTTTACAATGAAAATACTAGGGAGACAATGCCAAAAATGATTACATCAAATACCACAAGTGCAGCACTATTCGGTTTTTCTGTAGTAGTAGTTGTTGTTGTAATCCTAGAGGTAGATGGTTCAGCCGTCGTGCTCAAGATACCAGCATTATAAGTATCTTCATATACCCCCACATCATAATTTAGCCCAAAAATAGAAAAAACCAAGAGCCTATTTTGGGCTTCACTCGTTGAGAATGTAGCACAATTAAAGCCATCTTCCTCACAAACCTCCCAACTTGTCAATTTCGGGTCAATCGGAGTCAAAGAACTCAGCAAAGAATTCGGAAAGAAAACTTTATTTTTTTCAGACATGGAAGTAGCCTTGATCCCAATTCTCTCAAAAGTCAAAGGCCACTCTATATCTGCATATTTTGGGAATCTCTTCCCGCAGGATTCTATGGTGGAATCTAGACAAGCAACTACAGCGCAGATTTCAACAAATTGTCGCATGTTTTTGGTAAATCTTTTCAAGCCTCGAAACGCCACCAGCCGGTAAGTGTAAGAATTTCGAGTGCTATTGCCAGAAATTACTGGAATAAGCTCGCAGCAGAGGTCTTGTGAACAAATTTTGACATCGCCTTCTACTAAAACCGATTGGGAGTTCGTGAAAATAGTTTCGTCAAAAGAGAAAGTCAAATCGTCTTTTTCCCTTGCTAAATCGTCTATTTCCTCCGTTGTCAAAACAGGAGAAGTTGTGATACCTTCAGGATCTTTTGAAGGATAGTTGTAGACAAAAGCTGTTGATTCCCCTACCACTAAAGTTTCAGGTTGAATTATTCCATTTTTTGTGTAAATCCCAGTTCCTCCGTTGACTCCCGAAGTTAAAAGCTCAACTCCATAGCCTTGTGCCCACATTTGCGCCACCTGAATTGCTGAAAACTCCCTTAGAATTGGCAAACTTTCAAAGACTTACGAGTCAAAAACGGAAACTCCCAATCGAAGCTGGTTGGATACACAAACCGTTTTAATTGAGTGGAATTGGTGAGGAGCAATGTTCTGGCCGGAAACTCGGCTAAAAAGATCGTCAAACATTTTTTAACAATTATAAAATTTACCAAAAATGTCTCCAGAAGCAAAAATGGTATAGTAATCGTCATTGTCGCGTTCGCCTGGAGTTGTTCGAAGCAGACTGAATATGCGATCATAAAGATCGTTGTCAAAATATTCCTCGGCAAAGAGATGATTTCTGTAATACCTAAAGGCAGATTTTGGAAGAAAATTTGTCAGAAGGATATTACCTGCCGGGGGGAGTTTGGGCCACGTGTCCTGTTTGGTTCAAAATAATTGTGCTGGTGAAGATTAAACTGTTAAATTTTTGGCAATTTCTATAAAGATTAGTTAGAGGAATATCACATTCGGATTTCTCTATTATGTTGACCAAGAGGACGGTTCTATGATGTCGAGCAGCGCAAGACAGGTCACGCAAAAATTTTGGTAAGGTTTCATTAGCGCAAAGGAGATCTCCATCTTGGATTATAGGAACTGCAAATTCGTCTAAATCCTCAACGTCAAGTCCATAGTGAAGGCCACCATCCGGAAATACCACCAGGTAGGTTTCCTGAAACTGATTGAAGTTGCGAGATTTTTTAGGAAAACTTGCGGAAGTTGCGTTCTTGGTGATTGTCTCTAAAATTTTGATGTAGTTTTGGGAGTTGCCTTCAAGTCTTTGGGTGGGAGTCAAAGAAGTATCTAGCAAGGGTCGGTAGTCCACCAAAGCGATTTTCGGGCCATTTTGAGCCTGAACCAAGAAGAAACAGAAGATCTGTACCACCGCAAGTGAAATCATTTCGAATAATGACTGAAGAATTTGTTTTTCAGAAAATTAATACCCCGATTAGATAAAGAAGTAAAAAAAAACTAGGAGCTTCGAAGAAAAAATAACAGAAATCCTTTTATAACTTTTCGGAAGTTTCTATTGAAAATAATTCTTCGAGGTTTATAAACGCCTATTGATAATAATAAGCTTATCAATGATAAAAATCAGGCTGATAAAAATTGGTTTCTCTCTTTATCAATAATCAACCCGAGCATGTTGTCAGTTATTGTGATCTCTCTTTTTACCAGCGCCCTGGTAAGATTACATTATCTAACTTCTTGACTTTCGAATTATTTTAGTGCCAATATGACGAAAAACCTATCATCGCTCTAGTTAACTACAGGCCTCTCACCAATCCCGACTTAACCCCCACTGAAATACTCGAAGGCAACACTGGAAAATACCTGAAAATTTTGGAAAAAGTTAACTCTTCCTTGCTTGGCCAAGAACTGTACTTCATTGCCTTCCCTGACAATACTCTACACTATGGAATAAATACCACAAATTTAATTGATTTTGCAGTTGCGGACTTGGTCGAAGGAGCCAATCCCTGCCAAGCAGGTGACTATCCAAAATTTTTGCGAGACCTCTCCTGTGGCGCCAAAAACTTTCACGCTTTCATAGCTGCCAACGTTATAGAAAAAACGAAATGCGGACCCTTCGTCTCACCAATAGCCTATAACTGCAAAGTTTTCGACAATACCATCACAAGCACTTTTCTAGTTTTTGACGATACTGGAAGTATTCGAATAAGATACGA
This sequence comes from Pycnomerus fuliginosus, assembly GCA_963924575.1. Taxonomy (NCBI): domain Eukaryota; kingdom Metazoa; phylum Arthropoda; class Insecta; order Coleoptera; family Zopheridae; genus Pycnomerus; species Pycnomerus fuliginosus. The sequence continues at coordinate 7,021,717 of OZ004624.1, read as the reverse complement.
GAAGAGTTTTACAACTGCTGAGAAATACTTCGATAATGGTGCTTTGGATCGTGCTATGCTTCCAGTGTTTCCCAAATTTCAAATCGTGGCGAAATATGGAATTCTGGTTTCTGGAGATGCGTTGGCAACATTTCCTCCTCAAACCTATTTGGATAAGAAACTAAAATCGTTCTTGCATTTAACTTCCGAGAATTTGGATCTTCCTTTTCTCAGTTCTTCGCAGATTCAGCAGATGTTCGCTTATGGGCATAACGTGAATCTTTTAACAGCTGCTGCTGATATCCCAGAAGCTGCTGTTTTGTCAACTGGGATTTATCTGGGATCCGATGGATTAATTTCTGAAGATCAAACAGTAGAACACGAAGACTCCACTGCTTTTATCTACAAATATTCACCGATTGATCGAGGCGAAAACGCTAAAAAACCGCCGTTGACCACAGAAGAAATCGACAATTTAGCCCAAGAAAGAGATGAATTAGAATTCGAGATTGATATTTCTGTTCTGGATTATAACTCCACATTTTTGGACACCACCAAACCAGTTTCAAACCAAGAACTTTGCTTTGAAGATACCATCTGTTGCCAGTTCTCCACAGAGATTTCTATGGAACCAGTTTCAAAAAACTCCTACACCTATCGCTTCGTTTCATATTTTGGTTATAGGAACCTCACTGATGCCTACAAGGTTAGAATTCAAGTTTGTGCAATTATCGCTTGTCTGGATTCCTCCTTGGCTTCTTGCGGTCGACGATTTCACTTCGACGAAGTCGAATATCCGGTAACTTTTAGGAAAATTTCAGTGGTTGCTGATTCGGTTTTGGTTAATTACACGGATTATTTTCCAAATTCTCTTCTGAGCTCTTTGACGACGATTGAACCAACATCTACTAGGTGGGAGGTTCAGAAAGAAGAGAATAGGACAAGGGCAGTTTATGAAGCAAGTGAAGCTCAGAACAGACTACTTACTTTTGGGGTTTATAGTATCAATAGGGTGCTTTTTGTCTATGATAATGATTACAATCACGGTTTAAATGATTCTGAGTCAACTACTACTACTACTGCTACTACTCCAAGACCAAGTAGCTGTGATGTGCCAAGATTACGTATATTTTTGATTAATTTACTGATTTTTGTATATTTTTTCATCTAGTAATAAAGTAGGTGCTCGACTAGTTGCTTTTAATCTTGGTTTTAACATCAGTGCCCTACTTCTTATCAAAATTCTGACTTCTTCTAAACTTTCTGATAGAGGACGAACACTTTAGAAAAAAGGAATACATATAGTCCACAAAAATCTAGTTCCAGAAAATAATTTCTGCAGAAGAGCTCAACTAGTTCTTCATGGTTTTAGCATCACTTAACTAAAAGGAATATAGCAGAAGAAAATGTTATTTAATTTTTATTTCGTCCTTTACAAGCTATCTACTTCTTATCAAAGATTTTATTTCTTGGAACTTTCTGAAAAAGAATATTGGAAGACATTGAGAAAATAGGATAATGTCCAAGGAAATCTAGTTCTAGAAGACAACTTCTACAGGAGAGCTCAACTGGTTGTCTTTGATTTTGTTTTTAAGGTCAGTTAACTTTTTTGTCATTTATAGCTACCTACTTCTTTATCAAAGTTCTGATTTCTTCTAACTTTCTGAAACAGAAAATTGGAAGCATTTAAAAAACAGGAATATACCTAAAGAAAATCTAGCTCTATAAGACACTAGTCGTCTTTGCTCTTGCTTTTGACATCAGTTAACCCTTTTGTCCTTTACAAGTTACCCCGCTACTTCTTATCAAAGTTTTGATTTGTAACTTTTTGAAAAGGAAAATTGGAACCACTTAGAAAAGAAAATCTTGTCCTAGTAAGCATTAGTTTTACTTACTTTTTTCGCCCTTTACAAGCTGCCGACTTCTTATCAAAGATCTTATTTCTTCTAACTTTCAGAAGATTGGAAGACCTTGAGAAAATAAGAAATACAGTCCAAGAGAATCTAGCTCTAGAAGACAACTTCTATAGGAGAGCTCAACTGGTTGTCTTTGATCTTGTTTTTTTCAGTTAACTCTTTTGTCCTTTGCAGCTACCTACTTCTTTATCAAATTTCTTGCTTTTGACATCAGTTAACTATTTTGTCTTTTACAAGCTACCTCTCTATTTCTTATCAAAGTTTTGATTTCTAACTTTTTGAAAAGAAAACTTGGAACCACTTGAAAAAGAAAATCTTACTCTAGAAAGCATTAGTTGTCTTTGATATTGGTTTTAACATCACTTAACACTTTTTTGTCCTTTACAAGCTGCCTACTTCGTACCTAAGTTCTTATTTCTTCTAACTTTTAGAAGAGCATGAGAAAAAAGGAATACAATCCAAGAAAATTTAGCTCTAGAAGACAACTTCTACAGAGTAGCTTAACTGGTTGTCCTTGATGTTCGTTTTACAATCGGTTAACTCTTGTGTCCTTTACAAGCTACCTACTTATTCTGATTTCTTGTAACTTTTTGAAAGAGAAAATTGGGAGCACTTGAGAAAACAGAAATATAGTCCAAGAAAATATAGCTGTTTGATTGCGGTTGTAACTTTAGTTAACTCTTATTTCTTATCAATTCAGATTTTTTCTAACTTTCTGAAAGAGAAGATTGGAAACCCTTTACAAAAAAGGAATATTACGAATCAGCAAACACTTTATTGATTAAAATAGAAACTCTAACATAAAAATCAACAATTCATCAGACTTTTCCAGTCTGCAAAGCCTTCACCTTCTCAATCAAGCCCCTCAGCCTAGGAATAAGCTTCTCCAAAATCCTTTCCGTAATATCCAACCTCTGCTGCTGCCTAAAACGCCCTCAATTACAACCCCAACCTTCTCAAAACTCACTCAATAAAATCACAAAGCCTCACAACAGCATTTTCCTCCGCCTTCTCATCAGCTGAAACTCAAAATTTTTCCCACCCTTCTCTCCTACTTAACTCACCAACAGCATTTATATGCTCAATAATCCTCGACGCCCTAAAAGAGCCGACTTCAGCCAAAGGATCGATGTTATACCTCGCGAAAAACATCTCAATCTCCAGATCGTTAAAGTCACATCTAAAATCTCAATCAACCCCTTAAAGTTCACAAAAAAAAAACTACTTCACAAGAGCTTCGCGAATCTCCCTAATCACGGTGTTGTACTCGTACTTCTCGAAACCTTCATAGTTTTTGATGCAGCCACACTTGCCGAGCAGCTTCAAAAACTCGTCTTTGATATAGTCAGTCATTGGCATCTCATCAGGAGCCACTGCGATCTCAGTTTTGACGTCAGTGTAAGTATCGTTGATGATCGCTAGAAACATATTCTGATTTTTTTGAAGAAATCTGTTTTGCTTGATTTTACGATCAGAACGAAGAAGACAAAGAAGATGTAGCTGAGGAAGTAGAGCGGGGCTAGGATTCTGTTCGCTTTTTCTATCTGCGAATAGTCGAAGTCGCCTAAAATAGTGCGGAGGAGAGTGAACATGGCTATCCCCCAATCGCTGAAATCCTCGAGCTAAACTGGTTAGAAAATCTGTTTAAAGTTTTTACCACGCTGCCAAAGAGGAGGACACCAAGGAAGGTGTACGCGAAGAAGATGACGAAGAACATTAAAGCGAAGAATGTTATATCCAAAGCGCACTAGAATTCAACAATAGATATTTAAAAGACGAGTAATTCCTTACGCTCTTCAGGGTGTTGTTCAGTTGTCCCATGGTTTTGTTGAAATTCAAATACTTGAACATCTTGATTTGGGCGACGAAAAATAGAGCAGCTGCGAAGGTATTGTAGAGCACTTTTTGACCAGCTAAGTATTCGAGGTTGCCATATTTATCAGGGTTGTCTCGAATCTCCTTGATTTTCCCTTTGGCGTTTGGGAAAACGATCAGGGAAGTCATCATGTTGGCAAAAGCCATCTGGAAAAAATTTTGATCGAAGCTAAGCAAAAATTTCTTACGAGAATGATAGCTAGGTCTATGTAAGACCAGAACTGGAGCAAGTATCTGAATTTAAAGTAAATCATTTCTCGGATTTCCTCGAGCATGTAGTAGAACATCTGGATGTAGGTGAGGATCTCGAAGGCGAAGGTCACGTAATCCCACTTGTTGGTGTACTGCAGGAAGCGGAGGACGTGAATGCTGTGAGAGGGTTGGAAAGATCCTGAGGCTGGACGCTCAAAGACTAACTTGCAGACGGCAAAGAGATTCAGGTTGGCGTTATAAATGGAGAAGTCGATGAAGATCGCTCTGGTGCCTCGCGTGATCCAAAGATTTTCTTTCAAATCTTTGATGATCTTGGAACTTTGTTTTCTATTAATGCCGAGGTCTTGGTAAAATCCTCCGCCGGCGTAAGTTGCTACCCCTCCCCAATAAGGCAAACTTTTCGTTTTCTCAGGTGAACTGTAAACCCACCTGGAAGAAGATTCTGATTTTTGGTAAAAAGATTTTGGAGATTTTACGCAGAGCCTGATCCTTTGCCGAAAGAACCGTGGACTTCGTACGAACTGTGGTAGGGTTTGAAGCACTTTTTAATGTTCATCTTGAAGAATTCGTTGATTTCACAAGAATCGTTTTTGACTATAACCTGCCTGATTCTAGGTACCCCCAGCAATAGATTTTCGTAGAGAATCTTTTTATCGTCTTTGATAGCTTTTGCTACAGGCTCAATGGAGCTGTAATAGTGCTCGATGTAAAATGCGTGCATTAGGATATTCTCGCAATACTGAAAAAGATTTTGAGTGGAGCATTTTTGATTTCTTTTATTACGTGAAAGAAATCAGAAGGACCTCTGATATGCTTGAACACGCAGTCTTTGTCGTTTGCTGTTTTGAAGCTCGTCTCCAAGAACCGCCCTTTGATGGCTTGGGTGAGGTCGTACATTGTGGAGTCTCTTCGCACGATTGTTGCTAGACAAGTGTTAGAAGAATTTTTACAGAAGAAATTGACTTACACATGGAAACTGCAAGGATGAAGATGGTGTAGATGGTGCCTTCTCTGAGGGTCGTGTAGAGGACGTCTCGACGGGAGAAGTCTTCGGCCATGGCTCGAGTGATCCAGAACGCTGGAAGAAGTATAAAAGGAAAAGTTTTGGAATAGGTGAGTTACGTTTTTTCTTCTCTTCGTCATCGAAGATCTCGTGGATGGATTTTTTTTGGTTTCTGAGGAGCTTTTCTTCGCTTTTGGTTCTTCGGCTCATTTAGCGAATTTTATTTTCGATGCTTGCACTTTGACTTTTGAAGTGTCAAAATGGTATCAATTGGCCACCACCTGCTCAAAGTTGCAAAGGAACTGCGAATAAAATAAAGGTTGAAACAAATATAAACCTTTTTGCCGAATCTATTCTTCATGGCAAAATTACAGGTAACGCAGTTAGATTAGTCTCAATTAGCAATTTTTCACATAAAATTGTTATGAAATCATGTTAAATGAGTTAAACTAAGCAAGCATTTATCGTCGTCGGAGAAACAGTTTTATTTCAATTTTTTGTATAATTCGTTAGGGTAATTTTTTTGTTGGGGCTATGTCTAACAATTAGGAGGGAGTAACAGTTAGATATAGCCCCATCTTCTCAATTATTAATTTTTCGTGGAAATTGTTAAGCAATCGTGTTAAATGAGTCAAACTAAGCAAGAATTTATCGTTGGAGGAACAGTTCTATTTCGATTTATTGTATAATTCATGATTTTTTTTATTGGACTTATTTTTAACATAATAAATTCCTATGAAATAAACAAAAAAAGAGAAAGGGTTAGATATATTTATGTCTAAAAAACAGACCTTACCTGACAAAAATCTGAACCGTCATTTAAAAGGAAAAGACCTGACCTGAAAAAATCCTTGAGGAGGAGGGTGAATAGTTGACTAACGTTTGTTAGAGACCTTACCTGACCTTTTGAGACCTAAATGGAAAAGTGAAAAAACGACTGATTCTGCTAGAAAAAATCCTTGAGTGGGGTAAATAGCTGAGAAAAATTTATTATTAGAGAGAGAGACCTGACTTATTGGGACCCGAATGAAAAAGTGGAAAAACTGTTGATGGTTGTTAGAAAACATGTCGTTAAAACAGAAGGGTAAATACTTGAGAAAGGTAAACTTTGTGGCGCCCTTCGCGAACCTTTCTGCCACCATTTTATTTCGCAAATAAAAAAAGTTGCTTCATATAATATAAGGTGCGTTTTATTGCAATTTCATCGAAACCATTCTCTTCTTTTGAATAATTCAAAGAGATTTTCTATGCTAAAGCTAAACCGAAGAAAAAAATCGAAGAATTATACAATAAATCATTAATAATTAATTGTTAAATCATTAATAAATCGAAATAAAACTGGTCCTCTGACGTTAAATTCTTGCTTAGTTTAAACTCATTTGACACGATTGCATAGCAATTTCTTCGAAAAGTTAATAATTGGGAAGATGGAGCTAAATAAATCTAACTGTTACTCTTTCCTAATTGTTAGATATAGATATAGCACCAACAAAAAAAATCAACAAATTATACAAAAATCGAAATTAAACTGGTCCTCTGACGTTAAATTCTTGCTTAGTTTAACTCATTTGACACGATTGCATAGCAATTTCTTCAAAAAATTAATAATTGAGAAGATGAGGCTATATCTAACTGTTACTCCTTCCTAATTGTTAGATATAGCACCAACAAAAAAAATCAACAAATTATTGGGGGGGATTTCAAATTCGGCAGTGGTGTACAAATTTTTGGGGTGTGAAATGCCACCCACAAATTATACAAAAATCGAAATAAAACTGGTCGTCTGACGTTAAATTCTTGCTTTCTTGCTTTAACACGATTGCACAACAATTTCTTCGAAAAATTGATAATTGCGAAGATGGGGCTATATCTAATAATTACCAAATTACAAAATATTTATAATAAAAATTGGAGTGTTAAAAACCGGTTAAACCAAAAAAGTTGAAAAGCACAATTTTGTTGCTTTTTTGAACCAACCTGCTACGATATATAGGGCGAACCTACACTTTGCGCTTTTAGGTGCGCGACACCTCGATGATTATGTCGGTATCGGGCGGGACCGGTCATGGTGCATTTTACCTGCTGACCGGCCAACTTTGCCTTGATACGTAACCCTGAATGTCTAGCGCCCCACTATTAGCGACTTCTGGCCTGAATCCCCGCAGGGAAACCACGTTGTTGTTGGTATGCCTAAGGGATTGCACCCCGGGCATTGGAAAAATCGTAAACCGGAGTTCCTCTTAGAGGACTTTACGGAAATTTCGCTGAGACTTGCCTACTCTGCGCAAGTCCCACCCACGGGGAACCTCGCGGAGGTATTCCGTCCGACCCAGATTGGGCTATCCAGGCCGGCTCCAGCGCCATGTGCTAGCCCTTCCCAAAGTAATCACAATCGGGCTCAGTCACTATGACTCGCACTACCGGCATAAACGATTGCAAGCTTAAAATACTAAAAACTAATTAATAAATTAAGACGGACACAACATTGGGATGCGAGGGTGTAAAAGGCCCCGCAGAGCCCGTGTATAACGTAGAACGAGGACAAAGTTAAAAACAAGCCGGTAGGCTAAGCCTACCTAGCATGCTAGGTAGGCGGCCAGAAGTTTTTATCGCCTGAGCGGATTGTTAACAACCGCCGCGGGCGGAGGGCGAGCATTGTAGTCCATGAAGGTATAATAAAGCCTTATGGAACTACGTAACGCTATTAACGAAATCGTTAGTAGCGTTTTACGGTCAGAGATGTTTAACATCTTCAGGGCTTTGACCGTCTCCTTGGGCATTGCTCCCCTCGTTCCTACCACAATCGGCAGAACTTCTCCAGACGACGCTCCCAGTCGTTCTTGGAGGATTGGTAGCAGATCTGTGTATTTGTCGAGCTTTGTTTGCTTCCCCAGCGCTAAGTTGTCTCCGTCTTCGTGGCGGACTGTTACATCGACCACGAAGACCCTTTCCCGGTTCTGTATCACCAGGTCAGGTTGGAGATTCCCACGCACTGGATGCCTGATAACAGGCTCCAGTGTTACTGCTACCTCGGCGTCCTTTTTCATTATTTCATCTGCGATGAGATTCTTGATCTCATCATGGCGCCGTATTCTGAGGGCCTTTGTGCTCACACAAATCCCCAAAATGTGTCCCAGTGTCTCAAGCTGGGATTCACATTTTCTGCACATCACGGTCGCCTGCGGGATCGCTCTATTTAACGCTACCCTATCACCAGCAACGTTGGCTCGCAAACGGAGGGCCGACACGAAGTTGCCCGGCTTCAGGAGCTTTTTGTTAAGAAGCCAGGCGTTGGCAATACGACCGTCGGCGAAGGACCTAACCGACTTGCCTTGCGAGCCCAGCGACTCCCACCTTGCAAGCTCTTCCTTTTTGACCGCCAGTTTATAACGGGCAATTTCCCTGGGGTCCCTTATTGGCCAGTTTATTCTTGCGGCGTTCGCGAGGCGTCTTAGACGGCTTAAGAGCCCGGAATCAACCGCTAGAGCCTGCATCACCGGGTCATCAGAGTCTGCAAACTTTAACCCGGCCTTCAGACTGGAGCTGATAGTAATGGTCTCCAGTCTGGGAATACCTAGCCCGCCGTCCCTCTTAGTACAATATATCAGCCCATTGGCCGTACTAAGAGGTAGATGACAAATTCGTCGTACCACTCCCCGTAGCTCCTGGTCTAACTGCCTAACCAACGTGACTGGTGGAGCTGCCACCACCAATCTATACAGGAAGTGAGGGACTAGGTATGTGGAGATTAGTTCCAGTTTCTGGGTCTGTATTTTTGAATCGTGGGAGCTTCTCCCCGGGGAGAATACAACCGTAGGCTCCCAAATGGCGCTCCCCCTCCATTAATTTTTCGTAGTGGTGACGAAAGGCTACGATTTTCGACAACCAATTACCACGATTGTATGGCGTGTAATCGTCATTTCCCATGGGAATTGCTTTCACATGATTCAAAAATTGAGCCCCTGGTGTGGTTTCAACGAGAGACGTGTTACCCTAAACATCGTCTCGCTGAATTTACTAGCGAGGCCCTCCAAAGATATTCCTACCCAAGGAGATATTTCCACTCCCAGATACTTGAACGTGGACTCCGCGGCCGCAGCCGGGATCCTCTCTCCACTCAACAGTTCCAACCCGGGGTCTGCTACGTACCAGGAGTCTTTTGTAGGTGCTATCTGAAAGGAAGTACACACTTCGGGGCAGAAATAGTCATACCCAAGCCCGTCAGGTACTCCTCAGTAGCTCGTAGCAGGGTCGTAGCCTGAGGTACATTATTCGCCAGTATAAATAGGTCATCGGCGAAAGCTAACGAGGAGACACGCGCACGTTCTCCAATCCTATACCCCGGGAGTAGCTCCAGCTGCAGTAAAAGGGGTTTCTAAAACTGCGTTAAAAATAAAGGGGCTGAGGGGGTCGCCTTGCTTCACCCCTCGCCGGAGCTCTATGGGCACTTCCCCTGTGCCCAGTTTAATGACCGTGCGCAGATCCTTATATTGGTCTTCCACAAGACGTACCACAGCCTCTGGAAGACCTTTCATTCGCAATGCGGGCCCAATTATTTGGTGGGGTATGGTGTCAAAGGCTTTAGACACGTCCAGGCACACTGCGACCAGGTTCTGTTGTTGGCTCTTTGAGTGCCTCAGCAACTCATTTGGTATCTGCACATTATTGAAGCACCCCGCTTCCGACACGAACCCCTTTTGGCGGGGGTGAAACCGCACATGCTCTCGAAGTTTTTGGTCGATTATGCCCCTGTATAATCTACCGAGCATAGACCCTATCGTTATCGGACCGCGCAAGGTCTTTACCCTGTTTGGGCAATAGGGTGGTGCGGTTCATCCTCCATTGTGTTGGCTGCATCGTACAACACATTATCAGGTTGAATAATAAGTGGAGGACTTCGTGTACAGCCCAATGCACCAGATGCTTCTTCTGGATGCCATCTAGGCCTGCAGCCGAATCCACTTTTGTTCGGGAGACCCTTGCTTTGATTTCCCCTACAGTAATGTGAGTTAGGACGTCGGCAGCGTCCAGGGGTTCAGGGTACTCCCAGTCAGGGTGTTGTATCTCCGGCCTTGCTCCCCACAGCGATTTGTACAACCTTTCGACCTCGTCGCGCTGGGGTTCCACTCTACTATCCTCCAGCCAACGCACGTCTTCTCTGACATGTTGAGCCAACTGTCCTGGGTTTTTCTTGAACAGGTCCTGGGTTCTTGCGTAGATGTACCGCCGGATGGCACGTCTTCCGCGACCCCTGTTCCTCTGACGCTTTGGCCTTGGGCCCATTTGGTCTGTGAGGAGTTTTACGACTCTGTCGTAAACTCTATCGAGGTTAGCCTGAGGGATAGAGCCGTTTTGGGCTACCTCGTCGAGTGCGCCACGCAGCTCCTGGATTACAGCTGCTGATTCCTGAGAGATAGCCTTGTCGGGTAATGTGTGTTCGAGAACAGCGTTTATACATCTCTCTCTCCATTCCGTGTCAATGGAGGCGGAATCCGAGGATACCTCCCCAATCGCCGGGACCAGAGGACTCCCGGGACACACGGGATCCTCGGCGATGGGGACTTGTGGAGGACGTGCAGGGGCTTCCTCCACCCTAGGCAGCTCGGGTGGAAGGAAGACGTCCTCATTTGCCGGTTCATCCGGACTCTCCGCAGACGAGTCGGAATCTTCCGCGCTGGGTGAGTCGTCGTTCCCCTCGCCCGCGAGGAACTCGTCTCTCAACCTTTTATATGTCACCATATTCCTTTTGTCCCTGACTTGTTTTAAAGTTTTGCCAGGGAGGAATGGGTGCATCTTCCAGCTCAAGCATTAAATTGACCTCTTCATCGGTGAACGCCCTCGTGTGCCCACCACTCGATCGAGGTGCGATGTACTGCGTTGCCGTGTGCGGGTGGTGGTGCAGGCCCAGTGCACTTGGGCATATGGCATAGAGCTGCATGTTTAGATATATACGGCTTTTGACAGCTTGTGCACTGGAAGGTCACCATTATTAGCGGGTGCCGTTCCTTAATATGCCGTAATTCGTCTGCCAAGCTCAGTGCCCGCTAGTTCCCCTTCCCGGAGTTGAGACAGACTCCGCATGACCTGCTTTGGAAGGGCAACGCTACCGTTATCGTAGGGGGGCCATAGTCATCTGTTGGGCTGATCGCGGCTGCACCTGCCGCGTCCCCCGAAGATGTGCTCGAGTCCAAATTCTCGCCAAGGTTGTCATTAATGGCCCCCTGAATTGGCCGAAGCCTTCCCGAAAGAGCGGGACCGTACTCTTCCTCGTCCGAGGCTGATCTGTTTCGATCGAATGCCCAGGAATTGAGTAGGGGGGAGGCAAACCCCCCAACTTTTCCCTGCCGAGACTGTTCTGCCCGAAACCGGACAGCCAACTCTCACCCTTACGGGTGCTCGAAAAAACGCCCTAATGCCAGTTCGTCAGCTGACACTTCGGATACGCCCCTCAGGCGGGAGGCCCCTGAGGAAGAGTTGGAGATTTTTGTTGGGGGTTTACTCCCCTAGATCCATTCTGTTTTGTTCCTCCCGACAGGACTGTCGGGAGTTATCAGGAGCAACCTCTTGAAGGATGTGTTCTTGGCTTCCTGGTGGTATACTACCAGGGCCTCTGAACACGCACAACAGTCTTGGGTACATAGAGGCTATGTGGACTATATTTCTATAGTCTTCGCATATCGTACCCCACTAAACCTTACGGTCCTCTCTAACTGGGCGTTCCGTCCGCACGAATGCTTTCAGATAAATGTATGCTAGCGACACAACCTCACCCGTCCCATTGCTCAGCCTAACCCACGGTGTCCAGCCAAGGTATCCAGCCTAACCACGGGGCGCGGTCCTGAGAGCTAGCTATTTTCCCACCGCCGCTTACGCTCGTACGCCACTATTACGATGGCGAGACTTGAGAGAGTCATAGTTACTCGTTTAGTTTACGTCGTCTACAAATCTGAATTGTGGTGGTTCTAAAGAATAATAGTTTTTTCCCAAATTTTTAAGACCAAATTCATAGGGCCAAATTTTCCAAAATTTTGACCCAGCCATTTCAAAAGCTTGAGGAAGGCCCCACAGATAATTTTGTACAAGTTAAAAAGGTTCTTGAAGAACCAAATTTATAACAAATTGACACATTTTGTTTACCTCGATTTCGGATTTGTACTTGTCTGAGGTCATCCAGTCACAAAATACCCAAAGATACTTATCTGAGGTTCATTGGAGGACTCGGGGTAATCTAAGCATTGTACACTTACTCGCAAAAAAATCGGAACAACCGAAAAAAAAATTCAACCCCAAAACTCACCCCTTTCAGTCCCCAAACTCAAAAAATGGACATAAAGAAAATTGAGTGTCCCTATTTTCTTGCGAGTAAGTGTACATACCCTGTTCTTTTTCTACGTGATTAAAGGTGCAAAAAATCCATGGCACTCCATTGTTGCAACAATGGGTTACTATGGACATTTTCCACCTTTAGTCACAGAGAAAAAGAACAGGGTCATCTTAAGACAAACAATGGATTTTTTTTTAATTTTTCGCTAGTATTTGAAGTTATTCTAAAAGTAATCAGTAGAGGATATCTGAAGTTATCTTTCGTCCCAAGACTGGGCCTTAAGTAACCCCTCGGGTTGGTAGACCTGAACTGAAAACCTACTAGAAGGGAATTTGGAATTCTACTGGTTCCATTATTGTAGATTTTAGTAAAAAAAACTTCCAGTCCTAGGGTTTCGACTACTGTCACTCAGTTCTAACAACATAAAAGTACTGAAAGCTCGGAAAAGTTGTGGTTTAAAAAATGGGTAAACTTTTTGTTTTTCAATTATATTTATCAAACATTTAAACCAGAATATATACAATAAATCCAGGCGATTTAATGTAGTTTCTTGTAATTTTAAGCTACAATACTGCCAACAACAACAATAAAATCACAGCAAAAACCATAGAAATACTGGCGGATTTAACAGAACCTCCTCGGCCCTCTTGTCTTACATCCCTCTTTGGATCATAATCCGAGCTAAAATCTCGCCCAAAAACAGCAAACGTCAACAATCGATTCTGCGGCTGTACCAAAGTGTGCTGTCCTCGCATATACGTCCCCCCATTGGACCCAACGAATTCCCCTGTCGTCCAATTGGTCGTACTCGGATTCAATGGCAACAAAGACGACAACAAAGAATTCGGGTACTGAGTAATGTTCTCGCTCTTCTCCAAAGACACGGAAATGGAGACGTACTCGAAATTGGTTGCCCAAGCAACATCCTCGTACTTTGGGAACCTTTTGCCACAAGAAGATTTGTTTTGGTTCAAACAGGAAATTATTCCACAGTAAGAAACTCCCCCATAGTACACTCCGGAGAAAGAGCGCTGCCCTGCGTAAGCTGCTAGGAAGTACACGTAGGAGTTGTTGTTGAAAACTGATTCATCAACTGAAATCCTGTAGTCTAACTGGCAGCTAAAAGTGACGTTATTGTCACTACTAAAAATGATGTTAGTGTTGTTCATTTTCAAGTTTAGTGGTACTACGTAAGCTTGTGGTAGTGATAGATCGGTTATTAAGTAAACATCGTCAACTGCCTTGCTAAGAGTGTCGATATCGTCACTCGTTGTTGGTGCTAAATCCATGTCGGGTGGTACCCCATTTGCGAAACTATAAATGTAAGTTTTATAGTTGGTACCAGGGAAGACGTCGTAGCCTCCTTGAACCAAACCTTGCCTCCCTGCAATCAATTTTGAAGGAATAATTAATTAAAAAAAAAGTACCAGCATGAATTCCGGTACCACCAGACCCAACGAGATGATTATGAGCTCCAGCTGAAAACAATCGGGCGTTGTGCGCTTGCGCCCACATTTGCTGAGCCTGCATCGCTAAAACCACCAAATTCAATCGCGGTGCCAACCTTAAAAATCGAACCTGTCAAAAAGGGTAGTTCCGAAAACCACATGGTGGGCATCAAAAAGCTAGTCTGGGCCTCACTGGTCATCTTTTGCGCCGGATTCTTGAAGAGTACATCAAAACAGGTGAAGAGACCAAACCTTACGTTGGGTTTAAGATCGAAAATAACTGAATCTGGTGATGTAGGTCGGTCTTTGTCGAACTCTCCGAACAGATTGTATTTTCGGTAGCTGCCTATAACTGATCCGTTTTTGTCAAAGACCAAATTGCTGTTGTAAAATTTATATCCAAAGTTTTTGCAGTTGTCTTCAGTCTCTTTTGGAAGACATTTCTCTTTTTCTAAAGTGTTGACCACAATGAAAGTGTTAAAATCGCTGGCTGCTTTTGATATGTTTTGGACGAATTGAGGGTACGATTCTAGCAGATGAGGAATATCGCCTCGTTTGAAAATTTCGATGGAGTTTTCCCTGCTAGTGGGTGGTAGAGTAGATTCCGGGAATACCACGAGACCAACATTGGGATTCTAGAAATATTTTTTGAAAAATTTGGAACTAGTACTGCCGTACCTGTTGTTTAATGGAAGAAACAATCGAAACGTAGATTCCAGTATTGATGTCTGTGGTGTTGGTGGAATTAGTGATGGGTTGGTATTCCACTACTGCTACGTAGGTTCGATCAATTTGGGCCTAGAATTTCTATTTCCTGAAAAAATCAAAAGAAAATTCCTCACCTGAGCCAAAGCGATAACGAGACAAATTGTTATTACTGAAAGCATCATAATCATTTGTAGACGAATCTGATTGTCAGTCGCTTAAATAAGGTAGATTACAAGATAATGGAAAGATAATTTATTATTTTACTGTCTGGTTTTAGTCTTTGAACGTTTGGAAAAATTGAACTGGTACCTATGGCTTTGGCTTTCCTATCCTCAGTTTCACAGTTCCAGAAAACTTTTGGGGGTTGTTGAACAGTGTCTTCACCTTTGACGGAATCAGAAGAAGTCTTTTGGTTTTCTTAGAAACGGACTTTGAGCTCCTCAGGCGCTGCGATAGGGAAATATTTTTAGCACATCACGCCACATTAAATGTTCAGTCAAAATAATTCCAGTCACGTGTTATCTATTGTTATTTGTTTTTTGCTTCTATAAAAGAAGCAGTTGCTGGTGGGGAGCGAGACCGTGACTATCGTTTCACGTCCGATTTGCATTCAAAATTTTGTATACAATTAGGGTTGGAACATTACATGTACCTAATATATTTTTTTGCTACGTTACAGTGAAATATTTCAATGTAACCTTTGAAAAATTGTAATTTGTTTGTAATTTTCGGATAAGTATTCCCCTTTACCCACTTTAGCCCTCTAAATTGTGTTAAATAACAAACTTGAATAGCAAAAACTATTAACTAACCCTGGAATTTTATGCTAATTAAACAATTTTAATGAAATTTAATGTTAATTAGCCATAATATAAATAATAAAAACTGTTAATTAACCCTGGAGTTTTATGTCAATTAACCATTGACCTCACCATTGACATTTTGGTGACAAAGTATTACAAATTATATTCAGACAAAGACAAAACAATTTTCGTTGTCAGTAATGAATTTGTGCAAGTAATTAATATTTTAGTAGTATTTAGTATGTGTAGTCATTGCATTAGATAGGTACCTAATTTTTTCAAGTCAAATATATTTTTTGTTTAAAAATAAACATTTAACTTCATTTCAGACTGTTTCCCAAAGTGGCTCATAAATAACAAAAATTGACGTGTTACCTAATTAACCGTTTAATTAACCCGATTTATAAATAACATGTTAATTCACAACACTAACCGAAACGAATTTTTTTTAATAACTTGCCAAGTAGTGGAACAATGTAAATAAATAGCTATGTGCACAAATGAATATTACGGAAATATTACGTTAAAAATGTAATTACATTTTTGTAATATTACACTTTTACATCCCTATATGTATACCTACAATACAAATTGTTTTCAACAACGGAGTTTAAGCAGGAACAAAATGCTTAAGTTTAAGTCAAAGGCTGGGTTGTATAAAACATTTAATCCTGCCTTAAAGTTAATCCTTCAAAAATTCTGTAGCAACAAATTGTTGACAACAATTATTTCTATGGTATGGTAGCGTTAAGTCCAGGATTAAATGTTTTATACAACCCGCCCTTAGGCATGAATGCACCATCATTTTTCACGGTTCCTTAAAGATAAGTCATACTTAAAGCCCTTAGAAACTATTGTCTCAACAAATAATCTATGGAATTAAACGTCACTTATTATTGAGTGACCTTTAAGGAATCCCTTAAAGCTACGGTGCAAATGGCCAATAAGGTTTAAAAAGGAATTAAAGGCCAAATCCCTTGGAGACGCTGCAGTTTCCGTGGAATCTTTATGGATAATTTTCTTAATTTCTTAATTCTACGTTAATTTCGTCACTGATGCGAATGAACCTTAAGGAAATTCATTAATTAATGGTGAAATTAAAATTTTGTATTTAATAAAAAAGCACCTACTTTACAGCCTGAAGGTTCTTTCGCAATGTCGAAATTAACGTAGAACTAGGAAATTAAGGAGATTCTATGGAAACTATACCGTTTCCACTGTATTTTGCCTTTAAGTTCTTAATTCAACGTTAATTTCGTCATTGCGAATGAATCTTTAGTATTTTTGTGTTTCTGCATATTAGAGGTTGTTAAGGGTGGTTTTTCGCAAAATATGAATAACACCTTTTTAGAATCATTAATGAAAAGCGAATGACGCCAGTTTCGACCAATAGCTATTAAACGGAATTTCGTGTTGTAACCCCTAATTTCCACCCCGATTTTGCGGAAAAAACAGCCCCCGAAGTTTACATCGAAATATGTATGCACGTTGAGTTTCAAGTTCGAGTTACATTAGCATAATTTCTTGCTATTTTTTAGTGAAATAAAATTGAAGCGATTCGTGATTTGCCTTCGCCATGTTCAAAGATTGTTGAGCCAGCATGAATGAGCTTCCCACCATAAAATAGCTCAGACTTTCTACTTTAAAACGCTGCCTGATTGGTTTCTTGATCCTCAACCATTCCGGAGATATTAATTTTTTAAAGAACCCTTGCAAATCGATTTTCCTGTAAACTTTTTAAGTCAAAAAATATGACAGTTACCCCCCCCCCTCTTTCTTTTTCTACTGAGCTAAGTTTGTCTTGAAGAGAAAAGATTCCCACTTGGTACTGTAACTTTCTGACTCTACTGAAAGGGCGACCGTTGTGAAATCCCTCCAATCTTGCAAAAGGACCCCTAAATTTAATTACGTTGTGGTTGTGGTTCGTTTTACGAGGCCGTGGATACAGGAAATAAAACGGATCTTCCAAATAACAATTTATTCACACTGAAACAAAGTCTGGCCGCAAAAATAATACAATAAAATAAACACCTCTCGCTCAAGGAGCTCGAGGGAAATAATTTACACGGTAAAGAAAAAATACAATAATTATAATCCCCAACCTAAATCAATGGGTTTCTAAATTATGAATGAACTCTGAGCTAGTTTTATAAAATGAAGGGTGCCGTTACCGAATGCTGAAAAAATAATTAATCCCCAAAATTAAATAATATTACGGGACTTGCAAAATCTGGGTTTCTAAATTGGGAAGCAACCCACAATACAGGCAAGTGTTAGGAGGGGTGCAAGACAAGTTTCGAGCAAGGGCAACTCTTGACGTAATTACGACAGCTAAAATGACGCAAGTTCAGTGGCGTGGCGTCAATCCCAGTGGCGTAGTAGATTTCCTGAAATCGAGCAAATTTCATGCACTAAGTAAATTCTACGGTACGATAGAGGAAATTTTGTGTTTTAACAAAGTTTAGAGTGAAAATGACCCCAAATTGAACTGAATGACACTGAATAATGGTTTTAACGGTTCGAGGGATGTGGACCCTGTGATTTCTCGTGAAAGCCCAAATTTAGTTTCTTGCTGCTTCTTTCTTCGTCTTCAGTGTACGTGGTATAGACACTGTCCAGCCCAGCCCCCTGTTTGGAGTATCTGGCGGAATGCGGGAAACCTATACCAAACCTATACCACTAGCAATCGTTGGTACACCAGGCCAAATCACAGGTGGAAGATGCCAACAGGACACCCTCCAAGTGAGCAACAATCACGTGTTGGCAAAACTGTAGCGTTTTTAACCGCAACTGTGAATTATTGTCGACAATCCAGCGGGAACAAATTGCAAACAAATTGCAGAGCTGAGAGAGCGCGTCCCCTTATGGATATCCCCAAAGTTCCTTTACCTCTTTCTATGCTAATAAAAGGGAAGAACTGGATGCGCTTTACCAAACCCTAACTATTCCACTACCGAAATGCAAGCAAGCTAAAGTCTACTCTGTAAAAGGGGTTAAATTAATTAATATTTAGCGGATGAAAAAGGGTTCTAGTCTATGAAAGCGAATTAGAGATCGGGAGACCTTCAATCAAATGCACTAACGGAACTACAAATCTAGTTGCGTAATACCTGATCTAGTTCCACCCGGAAGACCTGGCGGTGTCCTACAATTCACCAATAACCACTAAAACACTATCCCCATACGGCGTGATTACACTAACTTCAATACTACACAAGCACGAACTTTAACTACACAAAGCCCAAACATCAAATAACTATTTTAAAATATTTGGAAAATATCGCAAATTCGAGAGCTTTGGAAAATACGAGTCTCTTCGTCAGAAGCCTCAGAGCACCTCAGAGCAAGTCCTTTCATCCTGTCCTCTTGGATCCGGCGAACCTAAAAACCACCCCCTCTACTATATCCGGTCGGCCTCCCTTCCAAGTTCATCTCCACATTTTATAACAATTTATAATTAATTGAGAAGCTACGCGATTCGACCAGCCTTACGATACAATCCTGCTCTTAAAAGCTAATCACAGATTCACATATCCTATCAATGAAACAATTTAGTTATTTTATGCAAATCTAATGAATTAGGTACCTAACAAAATCCAAGCAGTCCGGTGGGGTCTTTGAAGCTTTTCGAGCATGTGCAGGGTAGTGGGGGTTATTTAATGCATACGACAGTCATGCAATTTTAAAAGCAATATAATTTGATAGGTAGATTCTACATATGAACAATAGGGTATTAAACAGGAATCTGGCTTGAGGTTTCGGTCGCCTAGCCTAGATGGCGACACCAGTTCTATTCTTGCAGTGAACTTTAATTTAAATTACAGCGTTTACGCCGAAAAGATTTGATTGGTTACATATGCGTCGGTTATGCCTACACACATGAGGTTCATACGGTGTTTAACGGGTTGTCGAGGCAATTTTAGCAGGAGTAATGTTTGATTCACGTCATGCAAAATTAGTGTATCTTGGCTACTCTACCTTTGGGGTTCATGCATTTACTGAATCAAATTTAGCAACAAATTGTAATGAATAAGACATTTACGTTATTAAATCCATTTCTCGGAAATCTCTACTGTGGGAAAAAACTTTCTAAACAATTGTATGCGAAGGAATTCGGTCATAAAGTTTACAGCGAGAGAGGTTCTTGGAAAAGGGCAATTCAAGCAAAGGTTTCTACCAGGCCCGGACCCCCCCGGATATACAATGCCCGTGACGAAAATGTGCACGGTTTATGACTTTTGGTATCTTTTTTTTTTAGTTTGGCTGATCGTTGTGTTTGATTTTTCTTTTAAAAACAATCTTTAAGACGACCCCCAAGAAAAAAAGTTACCAAAATTTCATCAGGTCTTGCCACTGTCATAGAAAGTAAAACAGTAGAATGCAACTAATTCAATTCATTCGAAGTTTAAAATAAAAGGAATATTCACAGAGAACATCAAATCAACTTCAGATTGACTGTGAGCTTATTCATCCTAAGTGGCATAGTTATTATTACTCATTATCCAAAGTTTTCAAAGTAATCGCACTCAAGGCTCAACGAGATAGTGTGTTTTGTACGTGGGATCGATTTTGAGGTTTTCATTATTTTTCTATATTAACCTCCCCAACCCCAACACAATTTTAAAAAAATGGGAGGTTACTGCAATCACTAAAATTTTCGAATTCGAGATAAGACCGGATCTATGCGTTTTGAGGTCTCAGGAACCCAAAAAAGTGGTTTTTAAAATGTGTCTGTGTGTATGTACGTACGTACGTTCGTACGTTTGTAAACACGCCACAGCCAAAACTACTCGATCGATTTGGCTGAAATTTGGAACATAAGCATCTCGTAACCCAACTTAGATCTGAAAAGCTTTTGGAGCCAATCGTGCAACCGCAAATGCCATTTTGGCACATCAACTTTTAAATTTTAAATGCAAACCCCCATTTTTCACGTCACCATAAGAAAGATCTTCAAATTCTGCTTCTAAAAATGTATTAACTCTTAGTGCCCTTTTGACCAAAAATTTAAAAAAAATTGATTTTTATCGGACTTTAAAATCGCGGTACAGCCCAAGCCCCTGAACCGATTTGGCTGAAATTTTGCACATGGGAATTGTATTACACGTCGAAGAGCTGAACAAATTTTGAATTCAATCGACTCACGGAAAGTGCCGTTTTGGCACACCAATTTCCAAATTTAAAATTATTCTCTCATTTGACCATTAAAAACAAGTTTTTGAAAGATTTATTGTCACCATCAGAAAGGTCTTCAAATTCTGGTTTTAAATAAGACAAAATTAATTCGCATTTAGCGCCGTTTGGTTCAAAAAATCGAAATTTTATAATAACAGTAAAAATACATTATAGCCCAAATTACTGAATCGATTTGTCTGAAATTTGGTACATGAAGATTGGGTGACCCGTTGAAGACCTGAAAGGCCTTTGAAAGCAATTGGCCCACGGGAAGTCCCATTTAAGCATATCAACTTAAAATTTTAAATACAAGACCTCCTTTTTTATGTCGCCATTAGAAAAGCGATCAAATTCTGGTTCTAAAAATGTGTTCACAGTTTCTGCTATTTCAGTGGAAAATAGAGAAAAAATTCTTTCTCATTAAAAGGGAGCGGGCTGACAGTGGATGACATAAAGTGGCAGTTATTGTCAAAAAGGTGGAAAAAGATTAACCTTAAAAGGAACATACTGTCAAACGTGACGGGTGATGTCCGAGGTGACGTCGGTATTTGTCAGAAAATTGCGAAATTAGTCAAGGATTTAAAAAATTCTGATGAATTGACTACTATCTACACAGAATACAAAGATCCACGCGATGGGGAGGTTCCAGCCGCTTCTCTGCTGCATTTTTTTTAAATAATTTTATTTCTAAATTAATTTAGCCTGTTTTCGCCCGCTTCCCTGGTTTGTCCCAAAGTCAACAATATAATATTGAATAATAATAGTGTATTCACCAGAATCAATAAAATGATCTATTTACAAATTACTATAATTTTTGACGAAACTATGCAGCCAGGATCACTTCAGTGTATTTAGCGTTGCGTAACTCGAGTGATGCCACATTTTTGGAGCCGTTGTTAAACGCCATTCGTTCTTTCTTATTATGGCGTCAAAATATTTTTTTCTATTTCGGTGTCAATAAGGAAATGATGTACTTTTCCCACTTGTTACATAAATAGCTATTACAGCACCCAAACGCGTTCTCTAATGTGCTCTATTAGAGCACGGCTTTTGTTTACATCGTAACCTAGACAACGATTGTGTCCAACGATCGCCTACTGTCAAACGAACATTGACCTCAACATTGAAAATGCAAAACCTGTCTTTTTTTAACAAGTTGGGTATCCGAATTGTATAAAAAACGTGTTTCATAAGGCTCTTATTGCACTCGGATTTTGTAAAACTCGGGCTTTTCGCCCTCGTTGTCCAAACATCCTCGTGGGATAATAATTGCTCTTATTAAGCGTGTTTTTTAATATATCTACTATTTAAGTGCAATATTTTTTAATTGCTCGTAACATCTGTCAGTTGTCAAACAGCATTTTTCTGATGAAACCCAAATTATCACTAATCACAATCGTTTCCGTCTTTATTTTCGATCAAAATAGATTTTCTTTTTAAAATAATGTAAATAAAGATAATAAATCAATCTAAAAACATCGTTTATTATGGCAGGAATATTTGGCAACATTACAAAATAAATAGTCGTTCACGAGTATTACCACAGTTCCTTTCAAATCAAATTTTCTGTCGAGGTGTAGAAAAGGGATCCAAAGTATCAAAAATCTGAAAATTTTGACTTAAAGTAAGTTGAGAAAAGCTTTGTAGAGTTCAAAGGCTCAACGAGTCTTAAGATAAGGGCTAAAATTACCAAAATCAAACAGAATTAGAGGAAAGGGAATCAAATTTTCTGTCGAAGTGTATAAGGGATCCAAAGCATCAAAAATCTGAAAATTTTGACTTATAATAAGTTCGGAAAAGCTTTGCAGAGTTCAAAGGCTCTAAGGGTCTTAAGATAAGGGCTAAAATTACCAAAATCAAACAAAATTAGAGGAAAGAGAATCAAATTTTCTGTCGAGATGTAGAAAAGGGATCAAAAGCATCAAAAATCTGAAAATTTTGACTTATAAGTTTAGAAAAGCTTTGTAGAGTTCAAAGGATCAAAGGGTCTTAAGATAAGGGCTAAAATTACCAAAATTAAAGGAAATGGAAAAGATTTTTGCAAAAGTACCAGAAAAGAGCTCAAAATGATATCCGTAATCTGAAAAAATCCGATTTAATAATGACCAGACTTCAAATTTTGGTTAAACCGTCTCAAAATTAGGAAAAAATGAATTCTTAGCACCAGAAACTCAAATATCAGGTAAAATTGATGCAAGCTTGAGAAAATAAGTCAACTTAAAAACATCGTTTATTATGGCAGGAAAATTTGGCCACATTACAAAATAAATAGTCGTTCACGAGTATTACCACAGTTCCATGATGTCACGTAAAAGAATCACAGTCAGTCATTGACTTACAGAATCGTCCATCATTACAGATACCTACTTGTATTCTTTGAAAATCCTTTCAAATCAAATTTTCTGTCGAGGTGTAGAAAAGGGATCCAAAGCATCAAAAATCTGAAAATTTTGACATAATAAGTTCAGAAAAGCTTTGTAGAGTTGAAAGGCTGAAAGGGTCTTAGGATAAGGGCTAAAATTACCAAAAGCAAACAAAATTAGAGGAAAGAGAATCAAATTTTCTGTCGAGGTGTAGAAAAGGGATCCAAAGTATCAAAAATCTGAAAATTTTGACTTAAGGTAAGTTGAGAAAAGCTTTGTAGAGTTCAAAGGCTCAACGAGTCTTAAGATAAGGGCTAAAATTACCAAAATCAAACAGAATTAGAGGAAAGGGAATCAAATTTTCTGTCGAAAGTGTATAATAAGGGATCCAAAGCATCAAAAATCTGAAAATTTTGACTTATAATAAGTTCAGAAAAGCTTTGTAGAGTTGAAAGGCTGAAAGGGTCTTAGGATAAGGGCTAAAATTACCAAAAGCAAACAAAATTAGAGGAAAGAGAATCAAATTTTCTGTCGAGGTGTAGAAAAGGGATCCAAAGTATCAAAAATCTGAAAATTTTGACTTAAGGTAAGTTGAGAAAAGCTTTGTAGAGTTCAAAGGCTCAACGAGTCTTAAGATAAGGGCTAAAATTACCAAAATCAAACAGAATTAGAGGAAAGGGAATCAAATTTTCTGTCGAAGTGTATAAGGGATCCAAAGCATCAAAAATCTGAAAATTTTGACTTATAATAAGTTCGGAAAAGCTTTGCAGAGTTCAAAGGCTCTAAGGGTCTTAAGATAAGGGCTAAAATTACCAAAATCAAACAAAATTAGAGGAAAGAGAATCAAATTTTCTGTCGAGATGTAGAAAAGGGATCAAAAGCATCAAAAATCTGAAAATTTTGACTTATAAGTTTAGAAAAGCTTTGTAGAGTTCAAAGGATCAAAGGGTCTTAAGATAAGGGCTAAAATTACCAAAATTAAAGGAAATGGAAAAGATTTTTGCAAAAGTACCAGAAAAGAGCTCAAAATGATATCCGTAATCTGAAAAAATCCGATTTAATAATGACCAGACTTCAAATTTTGGTTAAACCGTCTCAAAATTAGGAAAAAATGAATTCTTAGCACCAGAAACTCAAATATCAGGTAAAATTGATGCAAGCTTGAGAAAATAAGTCAACTTAAAAACATCGTTTATTATGGCAGGAAAATTTGGCCACATTACAAAATAAATAGTCGTTCACGAGTATTACCACAGTTCCATGATGTCACGTAAAAGAATCACAGTCAGTCATTGACTTACAGAATCGTCCATCATTACAGATACCTACTTGTATTCTTTGAAAATCCTTTCAAATCAAATTTTCTGTCGAGGTGTAGAAAAGGGATCCAAAGCATCAAAAATCTGAAAATTTTGACATAATAAGTTCAGAAAAGCTTTGTAGAGTTGAAAGGCTGAAAGGGTCTTAGGATAAGGGCTAAAATTACCAAAAGCAAACAAAATTAGAGGAAAGAGAATCAAATTTTCTGTCGAGGTGTAGAAAAGGGATCCAAAGTATCAAAAATCTGAAAATTTTGACTTAAGGTAAGTTGAGAAAAGCTTTGTAGAGTTCAAAGGCTCAACGAGTCTTAAGATAAGGGCTAAAATTACCAAAATCAAACAGAATTAGAGGAAAGGGAATCAAATTTTCTGTCGAAAGTGTATAATAAGGGATCCAAAGCATCAAAAATCTGAAAATTTTGACTTATAATAAGTTCAGAAAAGCTTTGTAGAGTTGAAAGGCTGAAAGGGTCTTAGGATAAGGGCTAAAATTACCAAAAGCAAACAAAATTAGAGGAAAGAGAATCAAATTTTCTGTCGAGGTGTAGAAAAGGGATCCAAAGTATCAAAAATCTGAAAATTTTGACTTAAGGTAAGTTGAGAAAAGCTTTGTAGAGTTCAAAGGCTCAACGAGTCTTAAGATAAGGGCTAAAATTACCAAAATCAAACAGAATTAGAGGAAAGGGAATCAAATTTTCTGTCGAAAGTGTATAATAAGGGATCCAAAGCATCAAAAATCTGAAAATTTTGACTTATAATAAGTTCAGAAAAGCTTTGTAGAGTTGAAAGGCTGAAAGGGTCTTAGGATAAGGGCTAAAATTACCAAAAGCAAACAAAATTAGAGGAAAGAGAATCAAATTTTCTGTCGAGGTGTAGAAAAGGGATCCAAAGTATCAAAAATCTGAAAATTTTGACTTAAAGTAAGTTGAGAAAAGCTTTGTAGAGTTCAAAAGCTCAACGAGTCTTAAGATAAGGGCTAAAATTACCAAAATCAAACAGAATTAGAGGAAAGGGAATCAAATTTTCTGTCGAAAGTGTATAAGGGCTCCAAAGCATCAAAAATCTGAAAATTTTGACATAATAAGTTCAGAAAAGCTTTGTAGAGTTGAAAGGCTGAAAGGGTCTTAGGATAAGGGCTAAAATTACCACAAGCAAACAAAATTAGAGGAAAGAGAATCAAATTTTCTGTCGAGGTGTAGAAAAGGGATCCAAAGTATCAAAAATCTGAAAATTTTGGCTTAAAGTAAGTTGAGAAAAGGTTTGTAGAGTTCAAAGGCTCAACGAGTCTTAAGATAAGGGCTAAAATTACCAAAATCAAACAGAATTAGAGGAAAGGGAATCAAATTTTCTGTCGAAGTGTATAAGGGATCCAAAGCATCAAAAATCTGAAAATTTTGACTTATAATAAGTTCAGAAAAGCTTTGTAGAGTTGAAAGGCTGAAAGGGTCTTAGGATAAGGGCTAAAATTACCAAAAGCAAACAAAATTAGAGGAAAGAGAATCAAATTTTCTGTCGAGGTGTAGAGAAGGGATCAAAAGCATCAAAAATCTGAAAATTTTGACTTATAATAAGTTTAGAAAAGCTTTGTAGAGTTCAAAGGATCAAAGGGTCTTAAGATAAGGGCAAAATTAAAGGAAAGGGAAAAGATTTTGCAAAAGTACCAGAAAAGAGCTCAGAATGATATCCGTAATCTGAAAAAATCCGATTTAATAATGACCAAAAAATTAATTCTTAGCACTAGAAACTCAAATATCAGGTAAAATTGATGCAGGATTGAGAAAATAAGTCAACCTAAAAACATTGTTTATTATGGCAGGAAAATTTGGCAACATTACAAAATAAATACGTTCACGAGTATTACCACAGTTCCATGATGTCATGTAAAAGAGGAACTTAGAATCACAGTCATTGACTTACAGAATCGTCCATCGATTATTAGCTAAACAGATACTTGTATTCCTTGAAAATCCTCTGCAAGTGTTTGAGGGGCCCCAGCATGTTGGCCTGGGTGCCCAGACACATGTTTTTTTGAGCACTATCTAACCTAATATCACAGTTGATCGAGTGATACACATGAATCAAGCTGTTGTCCACGCTCCTCACTATTTTCACGTTGGCAGACCTGACCGCACTGTCATAGAAAGTCACGTCCTCCAACCCCCAACCCCTTATAGTCAAATTAAAGCCGCCCAAACTCACGTAGTCACTTTTGTACACACTAACTATACCAAAACCGAACTGGCGCCAAAAACCGCTTTCTTCATCCACCAAAAAGTTGCTGGTGGTCCTGTTCAAAATTTTCGGGTTATAAAGGCTGTAGACTATCGGAAAATAAACCCTTTTGCCCATTTCAGTGTTTTGTCTAACCCTCTGCAGAGTTCGAGAATCGAAAATCATGTCGACGTCAATAAACATCATCAAATCCTCCTCCCGCAATTTCCTAACTCCGTACTCCAAAGCTCTAGCCCTTGTGAAGGGTTCATCTACGTAGATCACGTAAACTCCCGAGTAGATATTTTGGAGTTTGCGAATCAGGGAGTTGCTCTTCTCGAAATCGGAAATTGCGTCCTCGTTTTTGTAGAGGATCACGAAAAGTTTCGTGGTTTCTCGTTCTTTCAGGCAGATTTCTTCGTAGATTTTCATGAAACGGGCGAAGATTTCAAACTTGCCGCTGAGGGGGAGGATAAAGTTGATGGGGGGCTTGGGGGAGGAGTTGTTGAAGTTGAAGATTGGTTGGAGGTTCTCCTCGAATGTTGAGATGATTTGGTTGACGATTTTGCGGTGGAGGGGCTGGGTGGGGGTGTTGGTGGAGGGTAGCGGGGGGCTGTGGGGCACTTCCCTCACTGCGATTTCTGGAAAAAAAAAGTCGAAAAATTTCACCCAAAAAATAAAAGAAAGTTTCAAAAAACTTCAGTTTTGAAACTTGAAACGCTCTGAAAAAGAAGTTCAAATCGTAAATAAAGTATACATTTTCTGGCAATCAAACGAAAAGTACCAGAAAAGGGCTCAAAATGATTTTTGGCACCAGAAACTCAAATACCAGGTCAAATTGATGCAAATTTTTTGGCCCTCAATCCCAAGTCTTGAACTAATTCTTAAAACCGAAAAACCCCTGGTGCTAAAGTTTTCTATAAAATAGACCAAAACTTACAAAATAAGCTTCTAAATGACAGGATAGAAGAAAATTTTGAATTTTGACTTTATAAAGCTTGAAAATAAGTTCAGATGCAAAGATTTTGAAAAACTTCAATTTTGAAATCAGAAACTTTCTCGAAAATTACTCAAAATATGCAAAATCGTCCGCAAAATTTCGAAATTTTGGCTTAGAAAGGGATCAAAAGAAGCTCCAGGAACGTTTTGTGATACATCAGAGTCCGAAATAAAATAAATTCCAAAATTTATATAAATTCATTAATAAGTTTCGAAAAAGCTTGGGTGCCCAGTTGTTGTCTGAGGATTAAAAACCTTGAAACTGCGTAGTGGCCAAAAAAAAAAAATACAAAATAGACCAAAAAAGTGAAAATATATGTATATTCTCGGCAAAATATCAGCAAAATTTTGATTTAAAGAATCTGTAGCTATCCGATAGTAAAATGAATCTATTGCAAAACGTTTAATGAAAATTTACAAGACGGGCACAAAAATTAAAAAAAATCAATTTTTGCGAAAGTACCAGAAAAGGAGTTTGGGCGCTAAGTGGACTTCATATTTTGATAATTCTTAAAATGGCTGCTAAGCACTAGGTCTGAAGATGGCATAAATTTGTCGAAACTAGTCACCCCATATCAATATACAGGGTGGTCCAACGAAAAGTTTCCACCCCGAATATCTCGTGAACGGAGCGAAATATAAAAATTTGCTCGAACAGGTGGATTTTTATTTTGAGGGGGACACCTAAATTCGCCCTTGGTGAAATTTTTCCTCACACCCCCTGACCCCTACTAACCCCCTCTTCAAAAATTCAAATGGCAACCCCCCACTTGTGATGCATTATTTCATAGCTAATTTCTTTGTCAATCCAACGCTGTAAGAATTTTTGAGCTTTATTTAACTCCAGCGCCCTCTATGGTCAAATTTTAAATTACATTAGGGCCATTCGTAATACATCAATTGAAAGGGTTTGACATTCTTTCTAAACCGATGCAACAATTTTTGAAATCCATCCACTCGTTCAAAAGTTACAGGCGTAAACTTGAAGGATTTCTAGGCCCAAAACCAGCTCATGTTCTTCAATGTAACTTTTGAACGAGTAAATGGATTTCAAAAATTCTTGCATCGTTTTACAGAGAATTTCAAACCCTTTCAAATAATGTATCACGGAGGGCCCTAATGTAATTTAAAATTTGACCGTAGAGGGCGCTGGAGTTGATCAAAACCCAGAAATTTTTACATCGTTGGGTTGGCAATTAAATTTGCTTTAAAATGATGCATCACAAGTGGGGGGTTACCATTTGAGATTTTGGAGTTGGGGTTAGTGGAGGTTAGGGGTTGCGTTCTGGAATTTCACCAACCGCGGATTAAAGTGGCCCCCTCGAAACAAAAATCGACCTGTCCGAGCAAATTTTTATATTTCGTTCCGTTCACGAGATATTAGGGGTGGAAACTTTTCGTTGGACCACCCTGTACAGTTTTTAAGAAGGAGTGGATTTAATATATTCCCAACCGTTATTCTTCATATTTTGGTGAGTCTCAAAATTTGGAAAAAATTAGTTCTTAGCACCAGAAACTAAAATATCAGGTCAAATTGATCCAAACTTTTAGCCCTCAAAGTTCAGATGCCATAGATCAAATTCAAAAATTTTGGAAAACTTAAATTTTGAAATCTGAAACTGGAAAATAAGTTTAAATATGCAAAATCGTCAGCAAAAACCAGAAATTTTTCTCAAAATTTCGAAATTTAGCTTAGAAAGGGATCAAAATAAGCGTCAAGCACGTCTGCGATTTCTGGAAAAAGGAAATATCGAAAAATTTGACCCAAAAAATTAAAGAGTTACTTTAGTTTAAGTTTTAAAAAACTTCAATTTTGAAACCTGAAACGCTCTGAAAACGAAGTTCAAATCGTAAATGAAGTATTCATTTTCTGGCAATCAACGAAAACATTTTTGCAAAAGTACCAGAAAAAGACTCAAAATGATCAGTAACTTGAAAAAATTGTTTGGGCGCTGAGTGGACTTAAATTTTGGTTAGTCTCAAAATTTGGAAAAAAATAATTTTTGGCACCAGGTCAAATTGATGCAAATTTTTTGGCCCTCAATCCCAAGTCTTGAACTAATTCTTAAAACCAAACAACCCCTGGTGCTAAAGTTTTCTATGAAATAGACCAAAACTTACAAAATAAGCTTCTAAGTCACAGGATAGAAGAAAATTTTGAATTTTGACTTTATAAAGCTTGAAAATAAGTTCAGATGCCATGGTCTAGAGAAAAAACTCAAAGATTTTGAAAAACTTCAATTTTGAAAAATAATGAAAATTTACAAGACGGGCACAAAAATAAAAAAAATCAATGGGAAAACGTTTTTGCGAAAGTACCAGAAAAGGAGTTTGGGCGCTAAGTGGACTTCATATTTTGGTTAGTCTCAAAATTTGGAAAAAATGAGTTCTTAGCACCAGAAACTAAAATTGATCCAAACTTTTAGCCCTCAAAGTTCAGATGCCATAGATCAAATTCAAAAATTTTGAAAAACTTAAATTTTGAAATCGGAAACTGGAAAATAAGTTAAAATATGCAAAATCGTCAGCAGAAACCAGAAATTTTTCTCAAAATTTCGAAATTTAGCTTAGAAAGAGATCAAAATAAGCGTCAGGAACGTTTTGTAATTAGAATTCAAAGGATAAATCCCAAAATTTATATATTCATAAATAAGTTTCGAGAAAAATTTGAATGCCAAGTTATTGTCCGAGGATCAAAATTCAAGACGTTGAAACTAAGTAGTGGTCTTCCAAAAAATAATAAAATAAAATGTACAGAACAGGCCAAAATAGCATCAAAATCTTGTCTTAGTAAAATGAATCTCGTACAAGACACGAAAATTAAAAAAAAATCAATGTGTTTGGTAGTGAAATATAGAAAAACTTTAAACGTTGCTTTTTGTCACTAGATTTTGAAAAAAAATCCTTCTCAAGTCCCAAAATAAGTCTGACTTTCGTAATTTCAGAGACATTGAAAATTTTCAATCTTGAAAGCAGGAAAAATTTAAAATTATCAAAATTTTGTACATTTTAACAAAAAGGAATAAGTTTTTGGCAGAAGTACCAGAAAGGACTGAACATGGTCAAGATTCTGAAATGTGCGAATTAATAATCACTAAAAATAAGTTTCGAAGAAAGTTTAGGTGCTAAGTTGACTTTAAATTTTGAAAAAAACACATTTTCCACCCTATAAGTTACATTTTCTTGAAACGCAACCAGACAAAGTTACAATAGAGGGTATTTTACTATGTTAAGCGTCACGGCTTTAATTCTTTGGTAAAGAATTCCCAAAATTTGGAAAAAATTAATTCTTAAAATCAGAAACTCAAATATCTTGACAAATTGATGCAAACTTAGCCCTCAAAGAGGCAATTTAGAAGGTCTAGAACTAATTTTTTGAATAAAAAAAGATGACCTTAGTGCTACAATTTTCCGAAAATTGACCAAAATCAACAAAAAGGGTTCTACCACAAAAGGTTCAAAATGGCAGAAATTCTGAGAACTTGAAATTAACTTAGGATTTTGACGATTTTCGACTTTGAAAACTGAAAATAACAGTAAACGGTTCCAAATTGTCAAAATTCAGAAATTTTTCACTTCAAAGAAATCAAAATAAGATAAGACTTGGGGTTACAATTTCCAAAATTGTTATAAAAATGTTTTTGCAAAAATACCAAAAAAAATTTTCTAAAGTGCATATTTTGATCAAAAAGTGAACATTTTGAACTCGCAGCCAACCGTTATCTCCGGCGTCAGGAGTTATAAAATCCACTTTACGACCCGTTTAATTACCAGTGAATGTCTGCTGGACGTACGCATGCCGCCTGACTTGCACCGTCATTTTATGCCCCCTGTATTTCCGATAGACCAATAAAAGGTCTAAAATTAAGTCGACTCCATGGACCGGATCCAGCCGCCAATATCCATACAAGATCTCCTTGAAATCGATAACTCTACCCCTCTGCTTCGAGTACGAATTGATTAACTCCATTATCTAAAAAAATAAAAATAAAAACAATTTTTTTTTTAAATTTACTTTTACTTCTCGAACGATATCGTTCAACCCTTCTTTCATCGAGGATCCTACCCTTCTCCTGGGATTCAAGTCTTTGTACGAATATAAAGATTTCGAAATTAATTCCCAGTCCAAGACATCGTGTAAATATTTCGCCCGGTGTTTTGTTAAACTCGGCTCGATGCCTGTTAAAAAATTGTTAAAATGATTTTAAACAGGTAAAATTCTGACCCAAAAGTTGAACGTCGCCGAGGTAGTTTTTCGACCCTCTTTTTTCGGGGAATAAAGCAAGATCTTCCACGAGATTAGCGTTCTGAAAGGCCCTAGGGCGGAATCCCAGCTGTGCCATTGAACTGAAAATTCCACGATGCAAATCGATACTTTCCTGTTGATGCTTTTGGATTTCCAAACCCTGAAATTATTTAAGTCGTCATCAGTGCAAAGGCGAAGGCTAGTCTCCGCTTCGGTTTCACGTTAATAAAAAATATATTCCGCAGAAATGTTTGTTTAAATATTTACGGTTTGTTTTTAGACGGTTCGCCTTGAAGTTTTATGGCAAAAGGCGAAAAAATTTAGGCTAACACTTTTTTTATCTGGCCTTGGTTTGACGCAAACGATTTATGTTATCTTCAGTGCATTTTATTCACTTGGATTGTGTAATTTTCTTGTTGTTATAGTGAAAGCAATCAAAACAAAATGCAAGCTCGAGAATTTGAAAAATAATCGAATTGATTCAAAAAAGACTCGCGATCGTCTAAATTAAGAGAGGGCCGAGCTGGACATTTAAAAAAAAGTTTCCAAAAAAGGGCTAAAATTGACAAAATAAGAACCGAAATGCAAAAAAAATGTTCTGCAAAATACCTGCAACAGCTTCAGAATGCGCTATACTTTGAAAACTTAACTTTAGAAAGGGAGAAAATGTAAGTTTGAGTGCCAAATTATGGTCTACAGATTTTTGGCGGCCATTTATTTTTAATTATATTACATGAAATAACGTAATTTTGTGGGGCTGTTAGTAGATAACGAAAAAGAAAAAAAAAATGTCTTCAGAAAGAAACTCAAAGTGAAGTTTTTCATAAAACTCAATTATTTTTAAAAAATCAAAAAAAACCAAATTTGATTTTAAGCACTAAACTTCTCAATCGACCCAATTGAAAGATTAATTTTCCTGGAAAACATAGAAAAAAGTTCGAAATAGACAACATTATGAAAATTTTGACGACTTGATTATAAATTTCAGAAAAGTTCCAGTGTCTAGAAATTAAAAGAATTAAAGATCTTGAAACTCTATGGTACGTTCAAATCCATGTTAGAAAAATTGCTAAATTTTAGGAAACCTGAAGAGTTAAAGCTCAAATTACTTATACGTAATACTAGCACTGTGGGGCTAAATTTGACTTGAAGTTTTCCCCAAAAATCTTCCTTCAAAAACTAATTTCAACTCACGCCAGATGCATACATTTGGCCTTAAAACTAGAAAAGAATAAAAAATTCAAAATGTATACCTCGCTAGCACCATTGGGCTAAGTAAAAATTACGACATTAAATTCCGAAAAAAGTATATGTAATTCAAAATTCTTACGGATTAAGATGAATAGGAAACCTGAAGGGTTAAAGCTCAAACTACTCATATGTAACACTAACACCATGGGGCTAAATTTGGCTTGAAATTTTCCTCGAAAACTCTTTAATAATACCCCGCCAGCACCATTGGGCTAAGTAAAAATTACGACCTCAAATTCCGAAAAAAGTATATGTAATTCAAAATTCTTAAGGATTAAGATGAATAGGAAACCTGAAGGGTTAAAGCTCAAACTATTTATATGTAACACTAACACCATGGGGCTAAATTTGGCTTGAAATTTTCCTTGAAAACTCTTTAATAACTATCTTGATCTCACACAACAAAGAAAAGAAGAAAAAAAATCAAGATGTATACCTCACTAGCACCATTGGGTTAAGTGAAAATAAGGACCTGAAATTCCGAAAAAACTACATATAAATTATCTTTTTTTAAGTTTAAGAGGAAGCCTGAAGAGTTAAAGCTCAAATTACTTATACGTAATACTAGCACCGTGGGGCTAAATTTGGCTTGAAGTTTTCCCCAAAAATTTTCCTTCACAAACTAATTTCAACTCACGCCAGATGCATACATTTGGCCTTAAAAATAGAAAAGAATAAAAAATTCAAAATGTATACCTCGCCAGCACCATTGGGCTAAGTAAAAATTACGACATTAAATTCCGAAAAAAGTATATGTAATTCAAAATTCTTAAGGATTAAGATGAATAGGAAACCTGAAGGGTTAAAGCTCAAACTAGTTATATGTAACACTAACACCATGGGGCTAAATTTGGCTTGAAATTTTCCTCGAAAACTCTTTAATAACTATTTTGATCTCACACAACAAAGAAAAGAAGAAAAAAAATCAAGATGTATACCTCACTAGCACCATTGGGTTAAGTGAAAATAAGGACCTGAAATTCCGAAAAAACTACATATAAATTATTTTTTTAAGTTTAAGAGGAAACCTTAAGAATTAAAGCTCAAACTACTTATACGTAATACTAGCACCGTGGGGCTAAATTTGGCTTGAAGTTTTCCCCAAAAATTTTCCTTTAAAAACTAATTTCAACTCACACCAGATGCATACATTTGCCCGTAAAACTAGAAAAGAACGAAAACTTCAAAATGTATACCTCGCTAGCACTATTGGGCTAAGTAAAAATTACGACCTTAAATTACGAAAAAAGTATATGTAATTCAAAATTCTTAAGAATTAAGATGAATAGGAAACCTGAAGGGTTAAAGCTCAAACTACTTATATGTAACACTAACACCATGGGGCTAAATTTGGCTTGAAATTTTCCTCGAAAACTCTTTAATAACTATTTTGATCTCACACAACAAAGAAAAGAAGAAAAAAAATCAAGATGTATACCTCACTAGCACCATTGGGTTAAGTGAAAATAAGGACCTGAAATTCCGAAAAAACTACATATAAATCATTTTTTTAAGTTTAAGAGGAAACCTGAAGAGTTAAAGCTCAAACTACTTATACGTAATACTGGCACCGTGGGGCTAAATTCGGCTTGAAGTTTTCCCCAAAAATTTTCCTTTAAAAACCAATTGCAACTCACATCAGATGTATACATTTGGCCTTAAAACTAGAAAAGAATAAAAAATTCGAAATGTATACCTCGCCAGCACCATTGGGCTAAGTAAAAATTACGACCTTAAATTCCGACAAAAGTATATGTAATTCAAAATTCTTACGGATTAAGATGAATAGGAAACCTGAAGGGTTAAAGCTCAAACTAGTTATATGTAACACTAACACCATGGGGCTAAATTTGGTTTGAAATTTTCCTCGAAAACTCTTTAATAACTATTT
Organism: Pycnomerus fuliginosus; assembly: GCA_963924575.1. Taxonomy (NCBI): domain Eukaryota; kingdom Metazoa; phylum Arthropoda; class Insecta; order Coleoptera; family Zopheridae; genus Pycnomerus; species Pycnomerus fuliginosus. Next base: position 6,986,993 of record OZ004624.1, on the reverse strand, counting down.
TGATCTCACACAACAAAGAAAAGAAGAAAAAAAATCAAGATGTATACCTCACTAGCACCATTGCGTTAAGTGAAAATAAGGACCTGAAATTCCGAAAAAACTACTTACATATAAATTATTTTTTTAAGTTTAAGAGGAAACCTGAAGAGTTAAAGCTCAAACTACTTATACGTAATACTAGCACCGTGGGGCTAAATTTGGCTTGAAGTTTTCCCCAAAAATTTCCCTTTAAAAACTAATTTCAACTCACACCAGATGCATACATTTGCCCGTAAAACTAGAAAAGAACGAAAACTTCAAAATGTATACCTCGCTAGCACTATTGGGCTAAGTAAAAATTACGACCTTAAATTACGAAAAAAGTATATGTAATTCAAAATTCTTAAGAATTAAGATGAATAGGAAACCTGAAGGGTTAAAGCTCAAACTACTTATATGTAACACTAACACCATGGGGCTAAACTTGGCTTGAAATTTTCCTCGAAAACTCTTTAATAACTATTTTGATCTCACACAACAAAGAAAAGAAGAAAAAAAATCAAGATGTATACCTCACTAGCACCATTGGGTTAAGTGAAAATAAGGACCTGAAATTCCGAAAAAACTACATATAAATCATTTTTTTAAGTTTAAGAGGAAACCTGAAGAGTTAAAGCTCAAACTACTTATACGTAATACTGGCACCGTGGGGCTAAATTCGGCTTGAAGTTTTCCCAAAAATTTTCCTTTAAAAACCAATTGCAACTCACATCAGATGTATACATTTGGCCTTAAAACTAGAAAAGAATAAAAAATTCGAAATGTATACCTCGCCAGCACCATTGGGCTAAGTAAAAATTACGACCTTAAATTCCGACAAAAGTATATGTAATTCAAAATTCTTACGGATTAAGATGAATAGGAAACCTGAAGGGTTAAAGCTCAAACTACTTATATGTAACACTAACACCATGGGGCTAAATTTGGGTTGAAATTTTCCTCGAAAACTCTTTAATAACTATTTTGATCTCACACAACAAAGAAAAGAAGAAAAAAAAATCAAGATGTATACCTCACTAGCACCATTGGGTTAAGTGAAAATAAGGACCTGAAATTCCGAAAAAACTACTTACATATAAATTATTTTTTTTAAGTTTAAGAGGAAACCTGAAGAGTTAAAACTCAAACTACTTATACGTAATACTAGCACCGTGGGGCTAAATTTGGCTTGAAGTTTTCCCCAAAAATTTTCCTTCACAAACAAATTTCAACTCACGCCAGATGCATACATTTGGCCTTAAAAATAGAAAAGAATAAAAAATTCAAAATGTATACCTCGCCAGCACCATTGGGCTAAGTAAAAATTACGACCTTAAATTCCGAAAAAAGTATATGTAATTCAAAATTCTTAAGGGTTAAGATGAATAGGAAACCTGAAGGGTTAAAGTTCAAACTACTTATATGTAATACTAACACTATGGGGCTAAATTTGGCTTGAAATTTTCCTCGAAAACCCCTTAATAACTATTTTGATCTCACACAACAAAGAAAAGAAGACAAAAAATCAAGATGTATACCTCACTAGCACCATTGGGTTAAGTAAAAATAAGGACCTGAAATTCCGAAAAAACTACATACAAATTATCTTTTTTTAAGTTTAAGAGGAAGCCTGAAGAGTTAAAGCTCAAACTACTTATACGTAATACTAGCACCGTGGGGCTAAATTTGGCTTGAAGTTTTCCCCAAAAATTTTCCTTTCAAAACTAATTTCAACTCACGCCAGATGCATACATTTGGCCTAAAACTAGAAAAGAATAAATAATTCAAAATGTATACCTCGCTAGCATAGTAGCTAAGTAAAAATTACGACATTAAATTCCGAAAAAAGTATATGTAATTCAAAATTCTTAAGGATTAAGATGAATAGGAAACCTGAAGGGTTAAAGCTCAAACTACTTATATGTAACACTAACACCATGGGGCTAAATTTGGCTCGAAATTTTGCTCGAAAACTCTTTAATAACTATTTTGATCTCACACAACAAAGAAAAGAAGACAAAAAATCAAGATGTATACCTCACTAGCACCATTGGGTTAAGTGAAAATAAGGACCTGAAATTCCGAAAAAACTACATATAAATAATTTTTTTTTAAGTTTAAGAGGAAAGCCTGAAGAGTTAAAGCTCAAACTACTTATACGTAATACTAGCACTGTGGGGCTAAATTTGGCTTGAAGTTTTCCCCAAAAATTTTCCTTTAAAAACCAATTGCAACTCACATCAGATGTATACATTTGGCCTTAAAACTAGAAAAGAATAAAAAATTCGAAATGTATACCTCGCCAGCACCATTGGGCTAAGTAAAAATTACGACCTCAAATTCCGAAAAAAGTATATGTAATTCAAAATTCTTAAGGATTAAGATGAATAGGAAACCTGAAGGGTTAAAGCTCAAACTACTTATATGTAACACTAACACCATGGGGCTAAATTTGGCTCGAAATTTTGCTCGAAAACTCTTTAATAACTATTTTGATCTCACACAACAAAGAAAAGAAGACAAAAAATCAAGATGTATACCTCACTAGCACCATTGGGTTAAGTGAAAATAAGGACCTGAAATTCCGAAAAAACTACATATAAATTATTTTTTTTTAAGTTTAAGAGGAAAGCCTGAAGAGTTAAAGCTCAAACTACTTATACGTAATACTAGCACTGTGGGGCTAAATTTGGCTTGAAGTTTTCCCCAAAAATTTTCCTTTAAAAACTAATTTCAACTCGCACCAGATGCATACATTTGCCCGTAAAACTAGAAAAGAACAAAAAATTCAAAATGTATACCTCGCTAGCACCATTGGGCTAAGTAAAAATTACGACCTTAAATTACGAAAAAAGTATATGTAATTCAAAATTCTTAAGAATTAAGATGAATAGGAAACCTGAAGGGTTAAAGCTCAAACTACTTATATGTAACACTAACACCATGGGGCTAAATTTGGCTTGAAATTTTCCTCGAAAACTCTTTAATAACTATTTTGATCTCACACAACAAAGAAAAGAAGAAAAAAAATCAAGATGTATACCTCACTAGCACCATTGGGTTAAGTGAAAATAAGGACCTGAAATTCCGAAAAAACTACATATAAATCATTTTTTTAAGTTTAAGAGGAAACCTGAAGAGTTAAAGCTCAAACTACTTATACGTAATACTGGCACCGTGGGGCTAAATTCGGCTTGAAGTTTTCCCCAAAAATTTTCCTTTAAAAACCAATTGCAACTCACATCAGATGTATACATTTGGCCTTAAAACTAGAAAAGAATAAAAAATTCGAAATGTATACCTCGCCAGCACCATTGGGCTAAGTAAAAATTACGACCTCAAATTCCGAAAAAAGTATATGTAATTCAAAATTCTTACGGATTAAGATGAATAGGAAACCTGAAGGGTTAAAGCTCAAACTACTTATATGTAACACTAACACCATGGGGCTAAATTTGGCTTGAAATTTTCCTCGAAAACTCTTTAATAACTATTTTGATCTCACACAACAAAGAAAAGAAGAAAAAAAATCAAGATGTATACCTCACTAGCACCATTGCGTTAAGTGAAAATAAGGACCTGAAATTCCGAAAAAACTACTTACATATAAATTATTTTTTTAAGTTTAAGAGGAAACCTGAAGAGTTAAAGCTCAAACTACTTATACGTAATACTAGCACCGTGGGGCTAAATTTGGCTTGAAGTTTTCCCCAAAAATTTTCCTTTAAAAACTAATTTCAACTCACACCAGATGCATACATTTGCCCGTAAAACTAGAAAAGAACAAAAACTTCAAAATGTATACCTCGCTAGCACTATTGGCCTATGTAAAAATTACGACCTTAAATTACGAAAAAAGTATATGTAATTCAAAATTCTTAAGAATTAAGATGAATAGGAAACCTGAAGGGTTAAAGCTCAAACTACTTATATGTAATACTAACACCATGGGGCTAAATTTGGATTGAAATTTTCCTCGAAAACTCTTTAATAACTATTTTGATCTCACACAACAAAGAAAAGAAGAAAAAAAATCAAGATGTATACCTCACTAGCACCATTGGGTTAAGTGAAAATAAGGACCTGAAATTCCGAAAAAACTACATATAAATTATTTTTTTAAGTTTAAGAGGAAACCTTAAGAATTAAAGCTCAAACTACTTATACGTAATACTGGCACCGTGGGGCTAAATTCGGCTTGAAGTTTTCCCCAAAAATTTTCCTTTAAAAACCAATTGCAACTCACATCAGATGTATACATTTGGCCTTAAAACTAGAAAAGAATAAAAAATTCGAAATGTATACCTCGCCAGCACCATTGGGCTAAGTAAAAATTACGACCTCAAATTCCGAAAAAAGTATATGTAATTCAAAATTCTTACGGATTAAGATGAATAGGAAACCTGAAGGGTTAAAGCTCAAACTACTTATATGTAACACTAACACCATGGGGCTAAATTTGGCTTGAAATTTTCCTCGAAAACTCTTTAATAACTATTTTGATCTCACACAACAAAGAAAAGAAGAAAAAAAATCAAGATGTATACCTCACTAGCACCATTGGGTTAAGTGAAAATAAGGACCTGAAATTCCGAAAAAACTACATATAAATCATTTTTTTAAGTTTAAGAGGAAACCTGAAGAGTTAAAGCTCAAACTACTTATACGTAATACTAGCACCGTGGGGCTAAATTTGGCTTGAAGTTTTCCCCAAAAATTTTCCTTCAAAAACTAATTTCAACTCGCGCCAGATGCATACATTTGGCCTTAAAACTAGAAAAGAATAAAAAATTCAAAATGTATACCTCGCTAGCACCATTGGGCTAAGTAAAAATTATGACCTTAAAGTCCGATCGTCTAAATTAAGAGAGGGCTGAGCTGGATATTTAAAAAAAAGTTTCCAAAAAAGAGCTAAAATTGACAAAATAAGACCCGAAATGCAAACAAAATTTTCTGCAAAATACCTGCAACATCTTCGGAGTGTCCTATATTTTGAAAACTTAAGTTTAGAATAGGAAAAAAAATATAAGTTTGAGTGCCAAATTATGGTCTACAGATTTTTGATGGCCATTTATTTAATTATATTACATGAAATAACGTAATTTTGCGGGGCTGTTAGTAGATAACGAAAAAGAAAAAAAAATAAAAATAAAAGAATTAAAGATCTTGAAACTCTATGGTACGTTCAAATCTGTTAGAAAAATTGCTAGAATTTACCAAAATAAATGCTCGAAATTTTGAAAATTTTTGTTCAGTTAAGGGCCAAAAAATTGTTTATGTTCATAAGTTATGGAGGGAAAATCGTTTTCGTGTACATTATAGAAAGTAATGCAATTTTGAAGTGGTGAATATCAAAAAAGACAAATAAATTCACAAAAATGGTCTTTAAAATTGAATTCGAAAAACCAAAAATGACAAAGACGAAGACAATGCAAGATAAAAGGAAAAATTTCCGACCTTGCTTGAAAAGTTTTAATAAATTCGCTTTCAATTTGCAACTGCATCCTAACACAAAAATTAACATATCGTTACGACACTCGTCGAACGGTTTCTAGAAAAATTAGAGGCTGTTAGCACCGTCAATGTCATTTTCTTATAACTTCAAAGACCGTTAAATGTGTTCTAATGGGGCAATAACGTCATCTTCAGAGCCTCCAAGTGTCGTTAAGACCTAATTCTTCTGTCTGGGAATTGTTTTATGACGAGCAATTTACCGGTTACCTCGTCTGTTTATTAATTCAAACGTGCTTGTTGAATGAATAGCGGAAACCTTACAAAACTGACAATTGCACTGCGTAATTCGATATTTCCGTTGCGATGTTTTCGTTATTGGCCTCTTTTTGGAAGCGGGATATGGGCGGGCCACCGCAATAAAATATACGAAATTCCGGCTTTGAAATCGGTAAAAATTAAAAAGTTAGCTAGCACAATGGGGCTAAGCGAAAATTAGGAATTGAAATTCAGGAAAAAAGCAAACAAATAAAAAATTTTAAAATTGTGAGTGAGGTTGAAGGGTTAAGGTTCAAATTATATGTATCACTAGCACCGCGGGGCTAAATTTGGTTTGAAATTTTCCATAAAAACGCTTTAATAATTATTTGAAATACACATCGGATGCATGCATTTGGCCTTGAAACTCAAAAAAAAACGAAAAAAGAAAATTTGGATTATTGCTAGCACCGTTGGGCTAAGCTCAGGTACTTGTAGTTTAAAGTTGAAGTTTCGAAGAAAACCACTTTAACATTAAAAATTAAGGGTGAATTTTAGGGATTAAAAAACAAACCACTAACGCCAACGTTGAAATCGGTAAAACTTAAAAAATCAACATGTATAGATCACTAGCACCACTAGGTCAAGTGAAAACTGTGAGCTGATATTCATAAACAAATAAAAAAAATCTAAATTTGAGTTAACGTGAAGGATTAAATCTCCAACTAAACGTATCACTAGCACCGTGGGGCTAAATTTGGCTTGAAATATTATTTTAAAAAAAGTTTTAATAAACCAGCATCAAACCAGGACATCAAAAATATATATATGTAGATCGCTAGAATATTGACTATTGTAAGTGAAAATTATGCAAAAAAAGTATATGTAATTATATTGTGGTGCTACATGAAACTAGCAGTAAAACAAAAAAAAGAAGACATAGATTGGGCTAAGTAAAAATCAGGATCTGAAATTCCGAAAAAAATATATGCAATTTAAAATTTTCTAAGATTAAGAGAAAACCTGAAGGGTCAAAGCACCGTGGGGCCAAATTTGGCTTAAATTTTTTTTCGAAAACTAATAACTTTTCGAACTCACACCAGATGCACATATTTGGCCTTGAAACGGGAAAATAAGAAAAAAAATCAAGATGTATACCTCGCTAGTACCATTGGGCTAAGTAAAAATTAGGACCTGAAATTACGAAAAATATATATGTAATTTAAAATTTTTAAAATTAGGAGAATCTGAAGGGTGAAAGCTCAAACTACTTATATGCAATACTAGCACCGTGGGGCTAAATTTAGCTTGAAATTTTTCACGAAAACTGTTTTTTCACGAAAACTGTTTAAGAACTATTTTCAACTCACACCAGATGCATACATTTGGCCTTGAAACTAGAAAAGGACAAAAAATTAAGATGTATAGGTACTCCGCTAGCACCATTAGGCCAAATAAAAATTGGGGCCTGAAATTCTGGAAAAACGTATATGTAATTTCTAAGATTAGGAGAAAACCTGAAGAGTTAAAGCTCAAACTACTTATACGTAATACTAACTAGCACCTGGGGTTAAATTTGGCTTGAAATTTTCCTCGAAAACTCCTTAATAACTATTTTGATCTCACACAACAAAGAAAAGAAGAAAAAATCAAGATGTATACCTCACTAACACCATTGGGTTAAGTGAAAATAAGGACCTGAAATTCCGAAAAAACTACATATAAATAATTTTTTTTATGTTTAAGAGGAAACCTGAAGAGTTAAAGCTCAAACTAGGGCTAAATTTGGCTTGAAGTTTTCCCCAAAAATTTTCCTTTAAAAACTAATTTCAACTCACACCAGATGCATACATTTGTTCGTAAAACAAGAAAAGAACGAAAAATTCAAAATGTATACCTCGCTAGCACCATTGGGCTAAGTAAAAATTACGACCTTAAATTCCGAAAAAAGTATATGTAATTCAAAATTCTTAAGGATTAAGATGAATAGGAAACTTGAAGGGTTAAAGCTCAAACTACTTATATGTATGTAATACCAACACCATGGGGCTAAATTTGGCTTGAAATTTTCCTCGAAAACTCCTTAATAACTATTTTGATCTCACACAACAAAGAAAAGAACAAAAAAAATCAAGATGTATACCAAACTAGAAAAGAACAAAAAATTCAAAATGTATACCTCGCTAGCACCATTGGGCTAAGTAAAAATTACGACATTATATTCCGAAAAAAGTATATGTAATTCAAAATTCTTAAGGATTAAGATGAATAGGAAACTTGAAGGGTTAAAGCTCAAACTACTTATATGTAATACTAACACCATGGGGCTAAATTTCGCTTGAAATTTTCCTCGAAAACTCTTTAATAACTATTTTGATTTCACACAACAAAAAAAAGAAGAAAAAAATCAAGATGTATACCTCAGTAGCACCATTGGGTTAAGTGAAAATAAGGACCTGAAATTCCGAAAAAACTACATATAAATTATTTTTTTAAGTTTAAGAGGAAACCTGAAGAGTTAAAGCTCAAACTACTTATACGTAATACTAGCACCTGGGGCTAAATTTGGCTTGAAGTTTTCCCCAAAAATTTTCCTTCAAAAACTAATTTCAACTCACACCAGATGCATACATTTGGCCTTAAAACTAGAAAAGAATAAAATATTCGAAATGTATACCCCGCCAGCACCATTGGGCTAAGTAAAAATTACGACCTTAAATACCGAAAAAAGTATATGTAATTCAAAATTCTTAAGGATTAAGATGAATAGGAAACCTGAAGGGTTAAAGCTCAAACTATTTATATGTAACACTAACACCATGGGGCTAAATTTGGCTTGAAATTTTTCTCGAAAACTCTTTAATAACTATTTTGATCTCACACAACAAAGAAAAGAAGAAAAAAAATCAAGATGTATACCTCACTAGCACCATCGGGTTAAGTGAAAATAAGGACCTGAAATTCCGAAAAAACTACATATAAATTATTTTTTTAAGTTTAAGAGGAAACCTGAAAAGTTAAAGCTCAAACTACTTATACGTAATACTAGCACCGTGGGGCTAAATTTGGCTTAAAGTTTTCCCCAAAAATGTTCCTTCAAAAACTAGTTTCAACTCACACCAGATGCATACATTTGCCCGTAAAACTAGAAAAGACAAAAAATTCAAAATGTATACCTCGCTAGCACCATTGGGCTAAGTAAAAATTACGACATTAAATTCCGAAAAAAGTATATGTAATTCAAAATTCTTAAGGATTAAGATGAATAGGAAACCTGAAGGGTTAAAGCTCAAACTACAATCACTAGCGCAGTGGGGTCACTTTGAAATTAAAAAAAAATTAATTGCGAATTTCAGGGGTTGAAACTCAAATCGTGGTTTGAAGCTTAACGCAAGGACGCTTCCAGTGATCGCTTTAATTCATGCAAATTGACGTCAAGTGATTCCTGCTTATCTGAGGCTATTTTAAGTATGTTGGTTTAACCGGGATTAAATAGAATTAATTAATGTGTTTACTGATTTGTAAATTGAATTTATTTTGAAACTGTCGATTAATTTTTTCCGACGCTGATAGTGGAGGTCCGTTTGATAAAACGGATTTACTGTTTCATAACTCGTGAGCGAATTTTTACTGTCCTTTTCAAAAAAAATAAATTTTCCTGGCAAAGAGCCCAAGGCCGCCAACTGTGGAAAGTAGGTGAAGTCTGGATAATTTCTACACTTAAAAGAAAGTGCAAAATTTTCGCAACTCTTGGAAACCCTCCAAAATTACGCCAACAATCATAATCGACAGATTCCAGGTAACCAACCGATCCACCTAATAATAAAATCCACCAACCTTGACGTAATTATCCAACCGGTACATGTTCTGGGGCAGCTTCACTGGATGCATTGTGATCGCACGGTGGACTTCCTTCTGCTTGAGATCCCCGCTGAAGGCGGCCAATCCGCTCTGATTGTGGTACAAGATGACTTGCATCTACAATAATTTCATTCAATTTATTTAACAAATTGGCAAAAAAATTGCGAGGATGTGAAACAGAACCGAGGTCTAAAATTAGAGCACGCGTGGATGCACAAGAATGAGGAATTCGCGTTTATTAACTGGATAACTGTTCGAAAAATATACGAAAAGTTATTGCCGGTCGTATTTTCGAACGTTAATAAAGTTATGAAAACCACCACCTGTGAAATTGAGGGACGAAAAAATACAGTTTTGACTTCGAATCTTCAAAATTTAGGAATTTGACCCCTTTTGACAACTTTTCGCTGTTTTCAAAAAAGCAAAAAATTGAGGGGTAACCACTCTGTGCAATATTGGGACAGGCCGCTGCGCAATGGTGTGCAATGATGTGCAATATGTAATGTGCAATGCCGTTTAATAGGTCCTTTAAGCGTGACGTCATGCCGCCACGTATGGCCGTATGCGCAGTCATTTTTTGACCACCGACAGAATTTACTTGAATGTCTACTGTCAGTTATGTGTCATTTTTCATCATTGTAGGTTAAAATAGCACGTGGTAAACGTGAAAGGTCCCAGATTCTGTTGACAGTAGTGACAAATGACGTATAAATGCACTAGAAATGACACAAGATCAACGCAATAAACCCCCACCAGTGCCTTAAAGGACCTATAGTGTGCAATGTGCAATATGAAATGATGTACAATTGTGTGTAATGCTGTACAATAGTGTAGAATAGTGTGCAGTGTTGGGTAATGCTGTGCAATTGAGTGTAATTCCGTGCAATAATGTGCAATTGTGTGTAATGCTGTGCAATAATGTGCAATGCTGTGCAATAGTGTACAATGTGTAGTGTGTAGTGTGCAATGGGTATGTAACGGGTATGCAATGGGTATGTAACGGGTATGCAATAGATGTGCATTGTGCAATTGATGTACAATGGGCGTGCAATATGTGCAATATTGCACGTAGGAGTGTGGGACACTAAAAATCGAAAAAATCGTAAAAAATTTTGAAAACTGTCTACAAATTTTTTCGCACCTCGGTGGCTCCAACCCCCAAATGAATGAAATGCCGTTTCAATGCCAATGGAAAACAATTTTTTATTTACAACAAAACCGCTTGACCCATCAAAAATTACGCGGTTAATTAAATTGGCACACCTTCATTTGCATCGCAAATACTAATAAAGATAAGATTAAGTTTATAAATAAAATGCAAACGAAACAAATTATGAATTTCAAACATCCGAACTATTTCGCTATCACCTGAGCGCCCGAGGTTACTCAATTATTGCAGGTAATTATTTGTTAGTAAATTGCAAAAACTAGACGGACAAGCGATAAATTTGTAATAGAGACAAATTATTAAACGCGTGAGTCATTATCACTTTCACGCCAGATGGTGGAATTGCCCGAAAAATTGATGAAAGAGGGGACGGAATAATTTATTTCAAAGTTCGATAGTTCTTTGAAGTGGTAAATGTGGATGAGTCGTTGAGATCGTTTGTTTGTAATAAAAAATTATACAATGCAGATGTGCCTTATAATTAGAATTGACATAAAATCTGAATGGAAGAGTTATGGGGGTCTGGAGCGGTTGCTGCCGGCTGTTGAAGAAAATAGACGAAGAAGAATGAGAAATGCGGGTAATGACTTCTTGGAGGTCTTTGAGAGATGGATGCAAAAAATTAATTGGAAACGAGTTGATATACAGCCGCTAGGTTCTTTTCTAGTGGCAATAAAGACGGTTTAAGTTATCTGAAAACTAAGAATTTTGAAATGAGCTGTTTAAAATTATTCTATCATTTCAGATCGAGTTTCAGATATATCTGAAAAGAAGTGAACTGTGGACTATAGGACTAGTTCAGGTGCAGAAGTAGTCCAGTATTCAGATAGGCTCCCTGAGGCAGAGAAGAAAGATATCTGAAAAATGGAAAGTCTTGGTTTTGGATAAAATATTCTTCAGATAACTTAGATGGAAATAAAAATCTCTCAGATAAGTTTTCTTGAGACACTAAGCGAGATCATCCCCGGTAAAGTGAAGATTGGTTGAGATATTTCTGTAAATGCTATAGATCTCAGATAACTTGAATTTGTGAGATTTAGAAACAAATTAGTCTTTAATAAGCTGCTTTAAAATAATATTTCAGATATGAGCTATTTTAACGCAGCTCATTCCTTTATTAGATAGGCCATCTGAAATGCACCTATATCTAGCTGAAAATAACTCAATTGTTACAATCATAATCTGCGATAAATTGGGATTGAACTGCTTCCTAGTTTAGATAAGCTATCTCGATTACTTCTGTTTAAATAAAATCCTGTCAACTAATCGTAAAGCTTTCTAATGTTGGCCGTTGATTTCTTACAGTTTGCATGTAAGTACTTTATGTGCTTGTGTAATTTCAGATAAGCTATCTGAAAATTTTGCCGCTTTATAACCTAAGTTTATTTTTCTAGATAATAAGCTATCTGAAGGGCTTTTGTATAAGCGAAAGTTAACTTAAACTAACAGACACAAAACCATGATTTGAAGACAAATTTGTTTTAGTGCCGTAGCACTTTGATTATTTGCTCGCTCGCTCTATCGCTCGCTCATCTAGTCTGTCCGTCGGATAACTTGAGAACGGATTGAGATAACGAGATGAAACTTGGTGTGCAGTTGTGTTTCCCTAAATACTCGGCGGGGATTGCTTTTGGGTCATATCGGACCAAGGGGGTGGGAGTTAGGGGCGAAAAACCGAAAAATTATTAATTGCAAACTCGAGAACTAGTAGACGTATCTTTCTGAAACTTGGTATGTACGTTCGACCCTCAAGTCTGTTGAAGGTGAAGGGGTGCTAATTTCGAGGGATGAAATTTAGGGGATGAAAACAACAAAAAATATGATAACTCCGCAAGGGTTGCACGCAGCTGTTGGAAATTCAACGAACACACATATATCGGTGAAATCTTCCAGGGATGCGTTTTTTCGTAAAATCGAACAGATGGGGTGGAAATTAGGGGTTGCAACTCGAAATTCCGCTTAATAAGTATTGGTCGAAATTGGCGTCATTCGATAGCTCTCCATTAATGATTCAATAAAGGTGTCATTCATATTTTGAGAAAAACCACCCTTATAGGTGCTACAATCCCTAAATTTGCAGAAACACAAAAATGCGAAAACTCAAAAACTGCTCAACGTATCAAGGCATAATTTGGTGTGTTAATTTTCAGTGACATTGTAGGTGGATGGACAAACTTTCACTAAAATCTAACAAGGGATGAAATTTAAGGGTTGATACTTGAAATTTCTTCAAGTAAATGGTAGCATAAAATTACGGGGTTCGATAGATTTCGGTCAACTATTGAAAAAAGGTCTTACGAGTTTTCAACCTAAAGAAAACCCCTAGGCTATTAACCACCCCTAACTCTTTGCAAGCGGATTAATATATTTCATTTATTTTTTCTGAAACCTTATTGATTTATTTATGAACAACTGAAGTCAGTAAATACGCAAGGAGTTATGTAACACCGGAAAAATAAACTCGCCCCTGTAAATCATAAAGGGGTGAAATCATGAGGGGTTGAAAACATGAATCTACAAATCACCGGAATTTTTCAACGAATTGGGTTAGGGTGGTGAAATTGAAAACACAACTTCCTTTAGGGCATGTGGGGGTGGTGAAATAGGGGGTTGGAGTTAAATTTTCAGATAGGCTATCCTCGAGGCTACCTCAAAATTAAATTTGTTTGTCGGACAAAAGTTTCCACACATGTTTAAATAATATACACTTGCGTTAGGTATTTCATATTTAAAATCTTCCAGACACGTTAATTTATATAATTTAAAAATTTACATAATTAGACGGGCAAAAACTGCCTTTCGTTTTTTTCCTCTTTTTTATTGTTAAGTTATACCTACCTCTTTTAAACACGCAATTGCATATTCTATATTTTCAGATAAGTTGCTTATCTTAACTGCAAACTGATCTATTAATACCTAATTATTGAGGCTTCTTCGAATGGAGGAAATACCTATCACTTTAACAGTTATTACGAAATTGACAAACAAAACTTATCAGTCAAATAGTTGCTTGGAATTTGTAAGAAAACTTTCTTTTCTTCAAATGATTTTATAATTTTATGATCGGTTAATCAACCCTTCAATTAAAGAGTCTATCGTCGGAACCTATAAATTTTACGATGATTAAAATTCGATCGGCTTCTGGGTCGTTAATCCCTGACCTTGAGGATAGCAAAACCTCCTCAGACCTGTAGCTGTAATTTTTGCGGGTCAGCAGTGCAAACCAGATCCCATCAAGCATTAAAACTACTTTTTCACTGAATTTGCCCATTACTAAAATCTATAAAATACAAATGTTTTTAATTCCGAGTAAAACGACATTTTTTGTAGAAATGGCACTAAAGTTTTCGGTCCGGTAGAGCAACAGTTATCGAATTCGATAATAATAATTACTCTTTTGCGAAGAGAAACTCGAGGGGTGAGTCGCATAGGAAAATTTTGTACATTAGTTTCCTCTTGGAAAGATTTCCCAAGATTTCCCTAGATGTCCTCAGATTTCCCCCAAGTTTCCTCAGATTTCCCCAGATTTCCTCAAATTTCCCCAGATTTCCTCGGATTTCTCCAAGATTTCCTCGTTATTTCCGGGAATTTTTTTTCGCAAGATTTCCCCGAGATTACCTCAGATTTCTCCGAGATTTCCTCAATTTCCTAAGATTTACCCGAGGTTTCTCCGAGATTTCCTCAGATTTCTCCGAGATTTCCCCAAGATTTCCTCGGATTTTCAAGATTTCCTAGCACCTGTACACCAGATTTTCCCTGCGGCTCAGCCCTCAGAAAAACTAAAAAGGGACCTTTTTGCCTCTAAAATGGTAATTTTTGAAAAAATGGCACTAAAGTTTTTAACCCGGCAATGTAAGTATTTCCCACAGTGGTTGACCCCTCGATTTGTCTACATAAATATGTAACGTGAAAGGCTCTTATAGGTATGTAAGTTTACTAAAACCGTTATATGAAGAAAAATTTGATCATTGGGATAATGGTCAGACGCGAGGTCAGACGCTATCTGAATTAAGACGAAACAAAAATATTTCTTTTGTTTGGTAGACAAAATTCGAAGATTTAGCACATTTTATTACCACGGATGCTTAAAATAAGTTACCTAAGTCTATTTTGGGGTAGGTTTTTTATTTCATATTCTCCAAATAACTTATGTGGAAACAAGAATTTCTGAAATTAAAAGCAGCTTTTTTCTGGAAAAATTTACTCAAAATTGAGAAAAAAACCGACAAATTTCATTTTTTATTAAATAATTTAAGAAATGAGCCGATTTGGAGCGACTCTTGCGCGAAAAAAGCAAGTTTTCAGAT
Source organism: Pycnomerus fuliginosus (assembly GCA_963924575.1). Lineage (NCBI taxonomy): Eukaryota > Metazoa > Arthropoda > Insecta > Coleoptera > Zopheridae > Pycnomerus > Pycnomerus fuliginosus. The sequence goes on along the minus strand of OZ004624.1, from coordinate 6,971,930 downwards.
AAAGCCAAGCAAAGTCGAAAAAAATAAGTTTGCAATGGCCATGGTAAAAATTATACAGGGTGTTATTTTTAAAACTTCCCACCTTGAATATTTTTGGATAGATTAAAGATCTTGAACTGAAATAAACGTTGATCAATCCGCGCGTATACAGGGTGTTTTGCAACCGCGTGTAAGTTTTTTAACATTAGATTGCCCATCAAAAATGGTGACGATTGGCACAAAATTGTTTAGGTCGAAGTCGTCTCCTAAGGAAGTTAGGGCTTTACCATAGGGAGCAGTTTTTCTTATTTGGATATCTCTAAAACCACTCATTAAATAAAAAAATACCAAGAATAGTAAAAGTTGCAGTTTAAGCTGCTCTTTACAACAGGCACCACCATTTTTAAAATGCGTGACCTTGAAAAATTTTCCAGTTACCTCAGGTACGGATATCTCTAAAATCACGCATTAAATCAAAAAATACCAAGTATAGTAAAAGTTGCAGTTTGAATTGCCCTTTCTAACGGACACCACCATTTTTAAAACGCGTGACCTTCAAACATTTTCCGGAAGAAAAATGTCAAAGGTGTCTCCGTTTTCTGGGGATCCCGTGGTCATAATCCAACAAAATTCCCCATGTAGATGTATATTCACTGGCTACTAGTGTCCACCAAATTTCATTCAAATCCGTTAATCCGTTCCTGAGATAACTAAGAAAAACTGCTCCCGATGGCTGACTTTAAAGCCCTATAACTTCCTTAGGAGACGACTTCGACCTAAACAATTTTGTGCCAATCGTTACCATTTTCGATGGGCAATCTGAGGTTAAAAAACTTACACGCGGTTGCAACACCCTGTATAGAGGTAATTTTTTACACTTCCGGTTTAACCGGAAATTGCCTTAACTTTGTTTTTTCAAATGGAATGAGCCCTTTTTCGCAACGGATTCGGAATCTACGATTTTTTCTGAGTAAGAAACAAGTAGCATACTTGACCGGAAGTGCATTCACGGCCACCCTAGATTTTCAAAAACATCGAAGAAATCGGTGAAAAATTGAGATTTTCGAAAAACGCAAAAACACGTCTACTATAGTTTTTTGATGCAAATTCATCTGCCCTTTGACATTTTCTTTTTATTTACTTTTGAGATTTTGACAAACTGTGAGGTAAGAGAAAATTTGATAGAAATAGAAATCAAAAAATGAAATTGCTCAGCTGAATTTGCATCAAAAAAACTTGACGTGTTTTTGCGTTTTTCGAAAATCTCAATATTTCACCGATTTCTTCGATGTTTTTGAAAATCTAGGGTGGCCCTGACTCGAGGGGTTAATTACATGGTAAATTTGTGTACACAAAACCGCAAATTGTAAGAAAATCGCCAAAATCGCTAAAATTGTATTTGTAAAATTTGTCGGTTTTTGAATCTAAAAAATTAAACATTAAAGACCACAAAAGGAGCTTAAAAATCGCCGAAATTGGTAGAAAATTTTCAAGTCGCCAAAAAAATATGCGAAATTCGCTCGAAAATCGCCAAAATTGCTACAAAATCGCTGGAAGATTGTCAGAATCGCTAGAAAATCGCCAAAATTGCAGGAAAATCGCCAAAATCGCTAAAAATCGCCAAAATTGCTAGAAAATTGCCAAAATTCCAGAGAACCGTACACCAAAATCGCTAAGTGGTTAACCCCTCGCCCTGACTGCACTTCCAGTCAAGTATGATACATGTTTCTAACCCAGAAAAAATCGTTAAGGCCATTTCCTGTTAAACCGGAAGTGGAAAAAAATTCCTTCTATATACGCGCAAGTGTTCTCCTCCGTGCGGAATTGGCCAGCTTTTATTTCAATTTAAATATTTTAGTGCCGGAGCAAAATGCGAGGTACTCTTGGTTTAGCTTATTCGCTCGCTCGCTCGCTCCTCAAGTCTGTCCGTCGGATAACTTGAGAACGAAAGCAGACATCGGGCTGAAATTTTGTACATGGTGTATAGCCGGAAAATCTCGGCGGGGATTGCTTTTAGGCCATATCGGGCCACAGGGGTGGGAGTTTGGGGGGAAAAACCGAAAAACTATTAATTGCAATAACTCGAGAACTAGTGGACGTATCTTTCTGAAACCTGGTATGTTCGTTCGACCCTCAAGCCTGTTGAAGCTGAAGGAGTGCTAATTTCGGGGGATGAAAACCACAAAAAATATGATAGCTCCGCAAGGGTTGCACGCATCTGTCGGAAACTCAATGTACACACATATATCGGTGAAATCTTGCAGGGGATGCGTTTTTCGCAAAATCGAACAGATGGGGTGGAAATTAGGGGTTGCAACTTGAAATTCCGCTTAATAAGTATTGGTCGAAATTGGCGTCATTCGATAGCTTTCCATTAATGATTCAAAAAAGGTGTCATTCATATTTTGAGAAAAACCACCCTTATAGGCGCTACAACCCCTAACATGCAGAAACATAAAAATACGAAAACTCAAAAACTGCTCAACGTATCAAGGCATAATTTGGTGTGTTAATTTTCAGTGACATTGTAGGTGGATGGACAAACTTTCACTAAAATCTAACAAGGGATGAAATTTAAGGGTTGATACTTGAAATTTCTTCAAGTAAATGGTAGCATAAAATTACGGGGTTCGATAGATTTCGGTCAACTATTGAAAAAAGGTCTTACGAGTTTTCAACCTAAAGAAAACCCCTAGGCTATTAACCACCCCTAACTCTTTGCAAGCGGATTAATATATTTCATTTATTTTTTCTGAAACCTTATTGATTTATTTATGAACAACTGAAGTCAGTAAATACGCAAGGAGTTATGTAACACCGGAAAAATAAACTCACCCCTGTAAATCATAAAGGGGTGAAATCATGAGGGGTTGAAAACATGGATCTACAAATCACCGGAATTTTTCAACGAATTGGGTTAGGGTGGTGAAATTGAAAACGCAACTTCCTTTAGGGCATGTGCGGGTGGTGAAACAGGGGGTTGGAGTTTAGGGGTGAAACGTCCATAAAATCCTGCAATTTGACACAGAGAAGCAATATCTTCTGCGAAACTGTGACATCTTACACACTGCATCTTCGAGAAGGGAAGGGTGAATTTTAGGAGAAATTTATCGAAGGGGATGAAAGTTAGGGGTGAAAACTCGAATTTTCACTGAATAATGTAGAGTTGAAAATAATACCATTCGATAGCTTTCTATTGATGGTACAAAAAAGGTCTTATTCATCATTTTGTTACCTCTTGTAAACTTACAATTGCATATTCTATATTTTCAGATAAGTAGCTTATCAGTTATCTTGACTGCAAACTGATCTATTAATACTCGGGGGGGCAAACCGCTGGGGATGTCATGTGTACAATTTAGGGGCAAGTCCGGGGATTTCAGGGGGAAGTCCAGGGATTTCAGGGGGAAATCATGAGGATTTCAGAGGTTGTCCGGTGTACAAAATACGGTTAGCGATTTACACCCCAATTAATACCTAATTATTGATGAAATACCTAACTGTAACAATTATTACGAAATTGACAAACAAAACTTATCAGTCAAAGAGGTGCTTGAAATTTGTAAAAAATATCTAACTGAAACAATTAAGAAATTAACAAAAAAAACTTATCAGTCGGTGCTTGAGATTTGTAAAAACCTTTTTCTTCAAATTTTATGATCGGTTAGCCAATCCGGCAATTAAAGTGTCTATCGTCAGAATCTATAAATTTTACGACGATAAAAATTCGATCGGCTTCTGGGTCGTCAGACCCTTAGCTGTAATTTTTGCGGGTCAACAGTGCAAACCAGATCCCATCAAGCATTAAAACTACACCTCTCTTGCCTTACAATCGCAGTCACTCGCCTCGTAGGACCAGGTGCAGGAGATCCCCGCGAACCTCCTGACGCACCTCCCCAACTCCACGTCCTCGTGCGTCGTGACGAGGTTCTCCAAACATTTGTCCACGAAGGGTGCCATCCTCTTGAGAGTCTCCCTGCTGAAAATCACCCCTGGACCCCCCATGCAGAAGTTTTCATCGTCCTCCAAAGACAGCATTCCGAACTCCTCGCTATTGCCTCGACCTGTCTGCCCTATGAACCAGGGTTTTTTACTGTCAACTGATCTGAGAAGGTCTTCCAAACGGTCAGTGCGGATGTAGACGTCATCGTCTGCTCTTAGAAACCACTCGAACTCGTTGATGTAATGGTCGTGCATGTGCTTGAGCATTAGGAAGGATTTTTTTTGAGGGGGGTAGCTATCGTCAACCCCCGGCAAAGACACCAAAGGGAGTTCGTGGCTGGTGGAGAATTCCGAGCTGAAGAACATGAGTTTTCCTGGTACTTTTTGCCCCCAAGTTTCGTGGATGGATTTGGCTCTGGAGTCCAGGTAGTGAGCGGCCGTCATTACCCCAACGAAAATCAGGTCTTTGCCAGAATTGGGGTAGTTGCTGATGGTTTTGGGTTTTGGGTTTTTAGTCGTGGTTTTGCACATTTCACTGTTGTTGATCTTCACGAATTGGAAGAAGAGGACGCCGAGGAGCACCCCGAACAGCACCTTCAGGAGTTTTCTCCTTTTTGCCATAACTCGTCATCACTTGGACCTGGTGGAATTGCGTCAGTAGGTGTGCATCCTTGAACCCGACGACCGACGCGGTCCTCACTCGAGCGGTGGCCTCAGCGAACTGAGAGAAGAATGGTCGAGGAGGAGGGCTACAACTCGACGGGTTTCTTTGACGAGTGGGGCCAAGCCATTATCTATTTTGGATGGGGTACAGTCGCGCCATGTGACAGCCGGCGCCGAACTCATTCGATCACCTACGTGAAGTGTTTGATAAGAGGTGATGATAAGGATCGAGGTTTTTCGGTTTCTGGTATCGGAGACATTCTACGTGTACTTTGAAATTTGACGCGGCATCGTGGCGATAAAAAGATGTTATACAACACCGAGATGATGGCCTTTGAGATAATGATGGGTTCTATGCCATTGACTATTATAGTATAAAATAAAATCTAATGACCTGCAATTTTTGATTAGCAAGTCACGTGATAGGTCTGTAACCGGCCTTGAAAAGTAAAGGGGGCAGTGCAGGCCGGTGGTATGTACCTACCAAAAAAATCTTTTCTGACTATAGCAGATATTAAGACTAGAGGATTTATGGGGAGTGACAGAAAACAGAATAAATTTGCTGCGCTAGACCTGGTAAAAATACCTTATTGTAATAGGTATGGTTAAAACCGATTTGAAAACATATATTTGGTTTAATAGGTTTTTATCGGTTTCATCGGTTTTAACCCGAAATAATAATGAAATGTATTAGGATAAATCGGGTATTCCGCATTTAAAATTTTACTGTACGATTAATCATGATTGGGCATGCAACTTTTAGTGGATCGATTAAAACCCATATTCCGGGTGACAACGACACCATGTACAGCTTAGAAACATGAAGATGCCCACCCAGAGCTGATTATTTACCTGGTCGCATGGACCAGGCCACGACAGAGACCGTGCAGAAGTTAGTTACCCCTACCTAACTGCTATTCGAATGCTAGGCGATCAACTAAATACTCAGCTCTGGGTGGGCATGTTCATATTTCTAAGCTGTACATCCAATAACTTTTTCAATTCTTAAGATAAAAACTTTTTGGCATTCATTCCAACTTTTTATATTATAACTTCCGGTTACGTCGGATATGGCTTTAATTCTGAATTTTTAAATGGGATATTGGGATACCCGGTACATTTTTATATTTTTGGAATCTAGAGACCATCGATCCTGAGTGTTTTAGTGTAATTTTCTTGAATTTTTTTGGCGAAATTTTGTTGTGGATCTAGAGTACTGCGATATACCCTTTTTTTGTCTTTTATGGACGTCAGTCATTCTTATAAAATTAATAATATTTCGTTTCAGCTGATTTATACGGAAACTTAGAAGTGCCACATTTTTCTTTTAACCTCCACTTCACCATTTAAAAAAAAGGGAGGTTACTGCAATCACTAAAATTTTCGAATTCGAGATAAGACCGGATCTATACGTTTTGAGGTCTCAGGAACCCAAAAAAGTGGTTTTTAAAATGTGTCTGTATGTATGTATGTACGTACGTTCGTATACGTTTGTAAACACGCCACAGCCCAAAGTACTCGACAGATTTGGCTGAAATCTGGTACGTGTGCATGTGATAACCCAACTTCCAAAGATGTATTCACTGTTAGTGTCCTTTTGACCAAAAACTAAAAAATCGAGATTTTTATCGGACTTCAAAATCGCGGTACAGCCCAAGCCCCTAAACCGATTTGGCTGAAATTTTGCACATGGGAATTGCATTACACGTTGAAGAGGTGAACAAATTTTGGATTCAATTGGCCCACGGAAAGTGCCGTTTTGGCACACCAATTTCGAAATTTAAAATTATTCTCTCATTTACCCATCTAAAACAAGTTTTTGAAAGATTTATTGTCACCATCAGAAAGGTCTTCAAATTCTGGTTTGAAATAAGACAAAATTAATTCTCATTTAGTACCCTTTGGGTAGAAAATCGAAATTTTGTAGTAACACTGAAACCACGTTATAGCCCAAACTACTGGATCGAGTTGTCCGAAATTTGGTACATGGAGGTGAGGTGACCTGTTGAAGAGCTGAAAGGCTTTTGGGAGCAATTGGTCCACGGGAAATGCTATTTAGGCATATCGATTTTAAAATCTTAAACACAAGTGACGGAAATCAGAGACCTATGCGTTGGGGAGGTTCCAGCCGCTTCTCTGCTGCCTTTTATTATTTCCAAATTATCACAAAAAATGTGTAAATTTTGGAAGAAAAAATTGTAAATTTACACAAAAACTGTAAAGGAGTGTATGGGATAAGCCACTATTTTGGGCCAAATATCAGGTTAAATGAAATATTATATCACTTTACACCGAACAAAGTCATATTAGCAAAAAAAAGAATGAAAAGAGTGTATAATGAAGAAGAAAACCCTCGAGAAAACCCATAGAGGGTATTGAAATTTATAGGGTTACTGTACTTAAATATAAGAATAAAATAAGAATAAATGTTCAATTTTGTCTTATTTCCAATAATGTTTTCAAAACACCGCACACGTGATTTTTTGTGCATAGTTTCCTTATGTGTTCTAGATTATCATTATGCAAAAATGGCAAATGCGGTATTTTGAGAATTGAGTGGCCCATGTTCAAGTTTTAATCCATACACCCCTTTACACAAAAACTGTAAATTTACACAAAAACCGAGACAAAAATTGTCAATTCACAAAAAAAACTGTCAATTTACACAAAAACTGAACTAAAATGCAAAATTCCCACCAAACAGCAGCCCCCACGTGGAGCGGACTATGGGTATGGTACATGACGTGACGGGACTAGTCGACTAATCGGACGGGAGGGAGGTAAACGCAAGTGTAAATTTACAGTTTTGGTGTAAATCGACAGTTTTTGTGTTTTACAGTTTTTGTGTAAATTGACAATTTTTTCTTCCGAAATTTACACATTTTTTGTGGCAATTTGGAAATAAAAAAAGAAAAAATGTGTCACTTCTACGCTTTTTGTGCATTTAAATTTTAAGCCTTTATTCCGATGGCTTCAAAATACGGAAAAACGTTTTTCGTGGATAACTAAATTTTTTCAAATGGTACATACCTGATCCATGAAAACAGATATTTTTTCTGCGTGCAATGATACCATACCACCAACTTACCATTTTTGTCCATAAAAATGAGATTCACAACCAAGTTTCCCAAAACAAAAGAAAAGACTTTATAAAACGAGACTACAATACTCAGAATTACTCCTAGATTCCAAAAATATAAAAATGTACCGGGTGTCCCATTTAAAAATTCAAAATTAAAGCCATTTCCGGCGTAACCGGAAGTGATATAGAAAGTGAAAGAAGGAAAATGAATGTCAAAACATGACGTTTGGCGGATATTATCTTTCAGATTTTTATCATAATAATTAAAAAAGTCATTGGAGCGTCCATGTTTCAATTTTTTCGCGATAACTCAGGAACGAATCAATTCTCTAGAGGTTTTTAATTTCCTTAAAAAAGTGCAACTTTTCACTTTTCTGTTATATGGTATGCACTGAAAAATTGACCATCCTGCATACATGCTGATGCTTATTTCCCTGTTCACCATTGAGATCTGTGGAGACCATAAGAGTTATAAGATCGGTTAAATCATCAGCAAAAAGTTGCGCTTTTTGAAAGTGATTAAGAATCTGTAAAGAACCCTTCGATATCTCGATTCGTTCCTGAGTTTACTGAAAAAACCGAAAATTTACATATTATATTTTTTTTTATATTTATATTTTTTATATTTACATATTAAAATTTATAGAAAAAATCATATTTATTATTTATACGACGTGCAACTTTTAATGGCTGTAATTGGCTGTAATGTCATTTTCTGAATATGTCGCACTTGCCACCAACCTTCCGCTTCATTTTTCCCCAAACTTGAACATGTTTCACTGTTCCCTTTGTCTCACTCTTCCCACTTTTCCCCTACTTTAATGAATAATCAACGTATTTTCAAAATATCGTGGCCTCCCTTTCCTCGTTGTTTTATTTGCTCACTCCGTATAAATGCCTTACAACCTACTTTTTTTGTTTAAAACACTTAATACATTACGGTTAAGTAGGAATTTGCGTATTTGCGATAAATAACTGAGAATCATCAACAACCAGTTTAAACAATTAAAAAAACACAAGAGTAATGAGCCAGCAGATTTTTTCAGCCTTTTAATAACGTTTATATTTAAAATTCTTGTTTTCGTAAACAAAAACAGTTGTACGATAAGATTAATTAATTTGTTACTTTATTTACATATAAACTTTGCTGCTGCTGCAACTGAAAATACGCGTCTGTTACGCTGGTGGCATACTTCAGAACTCTAGCGCGTTCTGTTAGCCACCCACAACTTGAGCCACCACGAACACATGTCATAACTGTCAAAGTTTGAGGTTACAACCAATAATGTCTTTAATCGCTTCCAGTAAGTAAAAAAACACAATTTTCACCCCCAAAATTCACGAAATCTTTAATTTCAGGGTTAATTTTCCCCACGAGAGGGGTCATTGAACCCGCCACGTCCTTTTTCCAACTTAGGGCATTCGCCGCCAGGAAGGGCACCAGAGAACGTAAAGCGAAGAAAAAAGCCCCCAAAGTGGTGGAAGTTAAAGTCGGTTTCATCCCCCACAACATCCGGAAAAGGGAAAAGTGAGTTTCTGAATTTCCATATTGTCATTTTCCGTAGACTTCTTGCAGCTCGTCCTTCTCGAAAATGGGGCGATTACTGGAAAAAGGAGCCCGTTGACGACGTTTACACCCAGAAATATTTCAAGTGGGCGAGAATGCCTTTCAAGGAGGCTGTGGAGTGTCACCGTGAGACCCACCATCCCTCTATTTATAATAAACCGAACGAGAATCTTCACGTTACCGTTGAGTTGAATATGCAGGGGGTGAAACAGACGAGATTTGTGGATAATTTCACAAAAACGGTGGCTATTCCTCACAAGTTTGAACATGGAGAGGAGAGAAATATTATTGCGTTTAGTAAGATGGTTGAAGTGCAGAGGGAGGCTTTGGATGCGGGGGCCCAACTTGCCGGAGGCTCTGATTTGATCAAACAAATTCATGGCGGGGGGGTGGTTTTGCAGAATTTCAATTATATTGTGGCCCATCCGGATATACTTCCAGAGCTTAGCAGTTTAAGGGGGCTCATGAAGAGGAAGTACCCTACTCCAAAGAATGGGTGTCTTGATGTTGATTTGGGGGCTGTTACGAGTAGGTTTTTGAATGGGATTAATTATACGGCGCAGAAGGACGAATACGAGAAAGATTTTGGGGTTGTAGAGACTGTTGTGGGGACCCTTAATATGGGGGCTCAGGAGTTGGAGGATAATTTCGTGACCTTGATCAGAGATATTTACGAAATGAGGCCGAGGAGGGAGGGAGATTTTATTACGAGGTATTGGGACTATTTTACAGTGCTACCAACTTGCTCCAGAATCACGTTGGTAGCATTGGCGAAAGTAGTTTAAGCGGCTTTTCAAATTAACTGAAATAATTAAGTAGCTTCGACCAACCATATATTCCCCGGCAACGTGCATAAAGTTTCCACAGTTGGCTACCCTGAAAGCAAAGTTGGTGATAAGAGAACTTGATTTAAAACAGTTTGTTGGTAACATTGTTAACAGTCAAGGATAATTAAAAACTATCAGGTTGGCAATACTGAGAATTATGTTGTCACACTGAAGTTTGGTTTAAAAAAGTAATTCTCTAAAGTTTGTTGGTAACTAATTAATAACAAAATGGTGAACTCGACTGTTGTTAACCGGTTTTTAGTGAAATTTCGAATGCTCCAAAGTCGCGTTGGTAGCATTGGCATGTAGGTTTTAAGGAAATGACAAAAAGAAACAATTATGAAAAGTAGTTTGCTGGTAACATTGCCCACAATTAAGGAACTAATGCCGCACTGTCGATTAAGTTGTAATACGTTAGTTGTAATCATATATGTTGTAATATATGGTTGTAACAAGTGAAACCTCAAAATGTTATTTGCACCATGTTGGCAAACCTGTATAATTTATCACTCTCGGTATTCTGTCAACCTGTTTCTAGTGAAATTTTAAAACCACCAAAATCTCGTGGGTAGCATCATGTTGGTCATATGAGAATTTGACAGTTTGTTGGTAACATTGTTAACAGTCAAGGATAATTAAAAACTATCAGGTTGGCAATACTGAGAATTATGTTGTCATACTGAAGTTTGGTTTTAAGGGTGCGCACGGATTCAACAAAATGCAACCAATTATACATTCTTCTTTCATTTAATCCTATGTATTTTTACTTTCACACAAATATGCCTTGCGAAGACAAATTAACTTCGGAAAAAATTAACAGATGGAAGAGCAGTCATTCAGTTATCTAACGACTATTCAAAATGTGTTATTTTGTTGAAATAAATTAAAGGAAAAAAATTAAGAAATTTCATATCACGATTTCTTCATTTTTTTCTTTAATTCATTTCAACAAAATGGCAAATTTGGAATAGTCAATAAACAATGTAAGGACTGCTCTTCCATTTGTTAGGCATAGTTGTGTGAAGTTAAAAATACATAGGATTAAATGAAAGAAGAATGTATAATTGGTTGCATTTCGTTGAATCCGTGCGCACCCTTAAAAAAGTTTGTTGGTAACTAATTAATAACAAATGCATAACAAATTCATAACAAAATAGTGAACTCAACTGTTGTTAACCGGTTTTAGTGAAATTTCGAATCCTCCAAAGTCGCGTTGGTACCACTGCCATGTAGGTATTAATATAATTATTATATGGTTTTAAGGACATAACAAAAAGAAACAACTATGAAAAGTAGTTTGCTGGTAACATTGCCCACAATTAAGGAACTAATGCCGATTAAAAACTGTATCAAGTTGGCAATACTGAAATTGTTGCCTTAAGTTGGTTATCCTGAGATTTCCGAGAAGTATGTTGTAATACGTTAGTTGTAATATATGGTTGTAATACTGAAAACAAGTGAAACCCCAAAATGTTATTTGCACCATGTTGCCAAACCTGGAAAATTTATCGTTCTAGATGTTGCCAATTTCCTTACTAAGAAAACAGTGACCTTGACTGTTAGAGCTGTCAACCTGTTCCTAGTGAAATTTTAAACCCACCAAAATCTCGTTGGTAGCATTGCCGAAAACAGTTTCAGTTTAATTCAGTGATAACATTGTTGACAGTTAAGGAACCAATAGGGGATGGCTAATTACAAACGGTATCAAGTTGGCAATGGAAACTATAATGATGCTCTAAATCGGCCATAGAAGTCGATTGGTAACACTGGAACAGTTGGGGAGCAAGTATTATTAGCATTATACAGAACGATCAATGGAAAAAAGTTGGCTGAACATTCAAAACGTGGATTTAACTGAAATAATTAAGTAACCATAATGTATTCCCCCGACAATGTGCATCAAGTTTCCACAGTTGGCTACCCTGAAACCAAAGTTGTTCATATCAGAATTTGATTTAAAACAGAGGACATCAGTTTGTTGGTAACATTGTTAACAGTCGAGGTTAATTTAAAAAAATTTCAAGTTGGCAATACTGAGAATTATGTTCGTCATACTGAAGTTTGGTTTAACAATTGTATCATGTTGGCAATACTGAAATTGTTGCCTCAGTTGGCTATCCTGAGGTTCCCGAGAAGTATGTTGTAAATGTTGTAATACTGAAAACAAGTGAAACCCCAAAATGTCATTTACACTATGTTGGCAAACCTGGAAGATTTATCATTCTCGGTGTTGCCAATTTCCTTACTAACAAAACAGTGACCTTGACTGTTAGAGCTGTCAACTTGTTTCTAGTGAAATTTGAAACCCTCCAAAATCTCGTTGGTAACATTGTCGAAAACAGTTTTAGTTAATTCAGTGGTAATGTTGTTGACAGTTAAGGAACCAATAGGGGATGGCTAATTAAAAACAGTATCAAGTTGGCAATGGAAACTGTATAATTATGCCCTAAATCGGCCATAGAACTCGATTGGTAACACTGTAACAGTTGGGGAGCAATTATTATTAGCATTATACAGAGCGATCAATGGAAAAAACTTGGCTGAAGATTCAAAACGTTGTGGATTTGTGGATATCAAGTTGGCCATACTGAGGATATGATTTCAGAGCAGTTATATCTCATTATTATCGACTAGTCGGTTGGTAACACTGCCACCTGCAACCGTTATTAAAGAACCAAGTTGAAAATTGTCTGAATAAGAATCTAAAGCGTCACGTCTACCAAGTTGGCAACACTGAGAATGTAATTATTTGTTGTTGCGTTAAGTTGGCTACCCTGAGAATGAAGTACATAGTTTCAAATAGTTGGAGGCAATTTTATAGAAATTGGTTAATAACAGTTGAAAAACTATTTGTGTACTACCTACAAAGCGATCAAATAAAAAATCACTGAGAAAACAATTGAAAATTCACAGCGTCGTCCATAGAATATGAGGTATTGGTTTCTGCTGCATAAAGTTGGCTACCCTGCATAGGTTTGTTAGTAGGTTGGTAACTTTGCAGCAGCTATGGAGCAATTTGTATTTTACACGACAACTGTGAGAACAAAAACAATTATAGGTATACAGGGTGTTGCCAATTTCATTGCCCACCATTGGGATCTCGGAAACCGTTAGAGTTAGAAAATCGGTTAAATTAGAAAAAAGTTGCGCTTTTTGAGGGCGATTTAGAATCTGTAATCTGCATCTTGATTCGTTACTGAGTTATCCTGAAAAAACTGAAAATTGACATTTCAAAGAAAAAAAATCATATCTTTCCAACAGTTGATGGTATTTTTGACAGCTGCCAGAAATTTTCTAGTTTAGAATCGTTCGAAGCTATGTTACAGAAATTGATTGATAACAATGAAGCACTTAAGAAACTTTGTGTACAGAGTGATCAAATAAAAACTTTCTTCAGCATACAATTGGGTTAGTCGGTTGGTAACATTGCAGAAGCTATGGAACATTTTGTCTTATACACGACCAATATGAAAACTATTAAAAATTCAAAATTTTATATCTACCGAGAATTAAAATTCGGCTGCGTTCAAAAATTTTCCACCAATCGGTTGGTAGCACTACAACAGCTGGGAAACCATTTAATATATACCCTGTTGTTTCTCCATGTGTATGTGACCAAAGGTGGAGAATATCCATAGTAATCCATTGTTGCAACAATGCAACAATTAGTCACATATAAAAAGAACATATACAATGCTATTCAGAAAATTTCTGATAACGGAAGGCTATGGAAAAGTGAATCGCAATCTGTCGAAAGGATGCTTGTTCGCACAGTCCCCAGATAAAAATGACAGATGTCATATGTCCCCCAAGTAAGTGGTAAAATGAAAATGACAAATGACATGTCCTGAACGAACTAACTTCGGACAAACGTTTTTCGACAGATTGCCATTAATTTCTATACAGCTCAGAACCGAATTGGTTTAGAATAGTTTAATGATATTTTTAAATGTCTTCTTTCCATTTTTTCCTTTCTATTTGGAGATCTTCAAACTTAACGCTTTTGCAGGTGTTTGGTGTGGAGTCCACCATCGTCTGAAAAGTTTATGATCGATCACGGCGTTTACTTAGAAACGCAGAGTAAGAAAACTGAACACGATGAGGATGAAGAAGAAGAGGAAGGGGAAAAAGTTGCTTTGTAGATACAAAACCGATTTCGTTAGACTTAGTTAATAAAAGTAAATACAAATTCCTGATGGTTTAATTTTTGACAGCGTCGATTCGAGAGTGTCGTATCCTTGGCAGAGATGTGCGTTTACGTGTAAACAATAATTGTTTACGTTTATATGTAAACAATTATTTAAGGTTAGATTTACTTAACCTAAAATATTGACTTTTCAACCAAGTCGTGAATGCAAAATGACAGGGTGCCCTACTAGCAATAAGTTCGAAAAGTATATGTTCAATTTGATTGCAAAAGGGCGACAATATCATGCAAAGTGCCTTGTTTGCAATAAACAGTTAAGCAATTCGGAATCTTGGCAAAAATCGCACCGGTAAGTTAATCTATTGCAATTAATTTAACATCGCAACTCTATTTGTTATAATATTTCTATAGAATAACAACTAGCCACAAATATTTATTTTATCAGAAATGTCTGCAAGGCTGATAATATTGTCAGAGAAACCGAGGCAAAGGCAATAATTTGTGTCAATACTGTAGTAAAAGTCGGAATTATAATAATTAATCTGCATTTTCTAGTTGTTTACATTGTTTACGTGCAAAATTTGGAGTAACCAATTCTAATTGTTTACATGAGGAGCTTTAGTCAATCTCAGCAACTTGAATGGGCAAAGTGAAGATTCAAGACTAGTATAGGAGTCTTCTAAAATGTGCATATTGTCTAAATATTAGAAAAAAGCTCTTTACAACACTAACGATTGCTCCAAATTTGAAAATTATATTCTTGATATTTTTCGAGTAAAAAATTTGATTTTTTGAGTACCCCTTTGAAGGGGATCGAGTAACTCCCGTATAGAGCATTTCCGGATATATGTCCAGAGGAACTTTTCTTCCTAGAATGATGTAAGGAATAACGTCCCGGAGTTAGGACTATGAATATAGGAACACCCTGTACATCGAGTGGCCTTAGTTTATTTTCATCGGTGTCACCATCTACCGGAATGAACAGCAGCCGCCTAGCGGCCGTATCTTACACTAACAGTCCACTAAGCCTTTATGGTAATATAATTTATTTCATATTTATATTTTTGATACACGTTTATATGTAATACAAGATTTCTTAATTAATGTACAATTGGAATGTAGGCAAACATCGGATTCAACTGAACGAAACAACTATAACCTACGCCTTACTTAATATAAATAAACGCAATGTACAACATATACAAATAACCAGTTGACTAGCATGTTTTCACTGAACAAAAAAAATAAAAATAAATAACAAAGGTACTAAGAAATGTACATCACTTCACAACTATCATTAAAGTCCTAGTCGAAGACATTGACAATACCATGGAACGCCGTTTTCTACGCTACCAAAACGGCGTCCCACAGACAACAAAAACACAAGGAAGATATGTTTCTGTGTGGAATTATTAAATATATGTGCGGGGGTATGTACACGTTCATCATAGAACCATGACGACTCTGGAATTGTGGTGGTTGTGGTGCGTTGGCAGATGCGGACTGTCAGAATCGCTGTTTTGAGTGGCGGCCTCTGGTTTTTCTTCTGCGTTCCATTTGCAGATTTCTTGGTTGTCTGGGTATTCTTGCGGTGACCTTGTGATGGGGGGGTTGTGGTTTGACCCCCACATTAGGACAGTTTGACGTGGCATTTCCGCCGTTGTTACGGGGGAGAAATGTGGTTGTTCGTTGGGGATTAAATCTGATTTGATATCTTCCATTTTTGGAGTTATCAAGCCTGGAGACGGTTGGTGCTTGGCAATCTTGCACGGTTTGTGCAAGTCAATGCTTGACATGACTTGCACTGGCTGAATGATCCCTGAAGATGGACTGACGGAGTACGGCCAACTAACGTCGAGGCATTTGGCGTTGTAACCTCGAGAACTATCGACGTAGGTTGGGTATTTCGGGGGTGTGGCTTCGACCACTTGTTGACAGGGGTAGGCGGCGTGGTGACTAGTAGTGGTGGCGGGATCGTAAGTGGTACCTCTCGAAGACATGTCAAGGAAGCCATTTCCAACGTAGGGAGTGGTTGAGGTGGGATGGTACTCTGGATAATAGGAACTCAAGGGACGGTACTGGTGGAACAAATTTTCAGGTGTGGTTAAGTACCTGTTGTCCAGAGGTGTAGCTGTAGGGTATAGTCCGTGCTGGAAATTCGAGTGACTCATGTAGGATAAGCTATGGTCGGGAGTGGCCGTAGGATAAGTGGTACTGTACATATTATAAGCTGTACACCCTTCAGTTATGTAGTCCACAGTCGGCATTGGGCTAACAACAGCGGCTGTAACAGTAGCGTTCGCAGGGGGGGTCACCTGCCCACTAGATGAACTGTGCGACAATTTACGTTTCGTGCGACAAGTTGACAGGAAATCTCTCAACTGAGTTTTGTACCTCCGATTGACTCTGGACGGAGAAATGCTGTGTTGGGTGGTAGTGGTCGTGCTGGATATCAATTGGTCGCTTTCTGAGAAGTAACTGTTTGGAAGCCCCGCGTCCAAGTAGCTGACCTTGAAATCCATGGTGCGTTTGCCCAAAAGATCCCTTCCTTCCTCCTCCATCAAAGGTCGGTGCGTGCTGATCACGAAATCCGGTTTGGAATTCTTGTAGACTAGCCTCGAGCTGGTTTGAAGCCACTGCCACTGCCCGTCCTTGGTCTGGAATCGGTAGGCGATCATCCCCGAGGCTCCAGTTTTCAGGACTGCAGAAAAAACATGTAAATTTGAATGTAAAGAAGACTAGGAATATCAAGAGGTGGGGAATATGAACAGAAGACTGGAAAAGTAGAAAAGAAAAATCAATAATTGATTACTTTCTGGTCGACAGAAACACATGGAAAAAAGTGAAAGATGTTAGAGTGAGAAGAGGGCCAGAAATAGGGAGCGATCACTATCTGGTAATTATGAAATTGAAAATGGAACCAGATAAAGAAGAAGAAAAGTAGTAAATAAAAAGATCAGATGTCACAGGCTAGAGTGCCTGCCAGCTAGAAAGTAAATCTGCGCGAAAACACATTTTTGTACCCTCCGCCCACTGTCCGCTTAAGCACGCGCTAAGGCCAGTATTACATCCCCTCGCGTCGTATAGTGCAGTGGCGTTCGTTAGAATTTCTCGTACCTATTCAAGATGGGTTTACACAGCCAGAGTAGAGAATTAATCCTTAAATTAATTCAGTTTTGCGAAAATGAGGCCGCAAATGGTTTATCTGTTCCCTTGACGCGCGTGTTAGACCGTGTAAGTCAGGCTGTGGATATTTCCAAAATGAGGAATGAGGAACATTGCGCCACTGAGTTTTCGCTTACAAACACCCTTTCCCCCATTCTGCAAACTCGGGCGTAAAGCCGGTCAGGTGAAACCTGCAAAGCTGCGGTATAGTGGACTATTTACACTATTTAGCTGGTAGTATTGTGGGCGGGCACACAGAACTACAACAGCGAAGCGGTGCTCCTAGCATTGTGCAGTTTACCGAAAATTGCACCCTCGAGTATCTTACGCTTCAACGATAGTGGCATAGACTAGGATGCGCGAAAAATGATTGACGGGTGCATTTCTAGCTGGCAGGCACTCTAAGAGAAACCCAAACTAAAGAAACATACCAAAAGATACTGGATCAAACCATAAAGAAGGAACAATAGAAGAAATGCAGCGGAGATGAGTTGCGGGACGGTGAGGATTACGAACAGAAAGTGGAAAGGAACACACACACTGGTGGACAGATAAAATTAGAGACGCAGTAAAGAGGAAAAAAGGAAAATGGAAGATATGCCTACAAACAAGGGAACAAAACGACTACGAGGAATACAAAAGAGAAAGGAAAGAAGTCAAAAAGCTAGTAAGAGAGGAAAAACAAAAATCATGATCAGATTTCGGAAATAAAATGGAGAACGCATACAAAGATAACCAGAAACTTTTCTTCGGAACAATAAGAAAAGCGAGACAAAATAAAGTGGCAACGATATTAAAGATGATAATGGGGAAGTTCTGAGGGATGAAGACGATGTTATGGACAGATGTCGGCAATATTTCAAGACCTTACTGGATGGAAAGGAAATAGAAAATTCGAAGGAGAAGACATAAGAGGAAAAGGTTGCAAAAGAGGAGTACGTAACGAAAGAAGAAGTACAGGAAGCTAGAAGAAACATGAAACCAGGCAAAGCCCCAGGGACGGATCAAATAACTTCAGACATGCTAAAAGCTGGAACGGAAAAAGCTCTAGAAACGTTAAAGAAAATAATAAATAATAGTACCTATCCACAATAATAATTATAGGGGAATTACCCTGCTCAGCTCAGTGGCGAAAGTATACGCGAGGATACTAGACAAAAGGATAAAAGAGCAAATAGAAGAAACCTTAGAAGACACACAGTATGGGTTCAGACCAAACAGAGGAGTTACAGACGCTAATTTTATTCTAAGGCAAATAAGTGAGAAGCTGGAGAAATACATCTATGTTTCGTAGATCTGGAGAAAGCCAGACAGGATAAATAGAGAAGATATTTGGAGAGCACTGAAGAAGAGAGGAGTAGACAAAATCTTAATCAGAGGGGTAAAAAACTTCGTAAGATCAAGACACGAAGAATCAGGCTTATTTGAAACAACGAAAGGAGTGAAACAGGGATGTATACTGGGCCCACAACTATTTGCCTTAGTCCTAGATGAAGCAATTAAGGAAGCAAAAGAAAATGTGAAACAATAACAAATAGGACACTGGAGAATGAAAGAAGTAAAGATATCAGAAATATGCTACGCCGACGATATGGTGCTAATAGCCAAAGATGACTAAACACTTAACGAAAACATAATAAGATACAACCGAAGTTTGAGCAACAAAAGCATGAAGATAAACACGAACAAAACTAAATCAATGATAATAAGCAACTCAGAAAAAGAACACAAAATAAGGGTAGACAATGTGACTCTGGAACAAGTAAAAAAGTTTAAGTACCTAGGAACAATGATAGCACAGGATGGAAGTTTAAAGGAAGAAATAATAGAAATAACGGGAGCAGCAGGGAGGTATAAAAAACTGCTTCCTGGCGAACAAAGAAATACCGAAACAAGCGAAAGTACAAATTTTTGAAAAAGTAGCAAAGCCAGTCTTAATCTATGGTTCAGAAGCGTGGACGATAACTGAAACTCAGAAGAACAGAATGCAAAGCATGGAAATGAGATACCTAAGGAAGATAGGGGGAAAGACAAGATTAGATAAAATCAGGAACACAACATTTAGAGAAAATCTCAATACAAAACCGATTAGTACAACAATAGAAGAAGGACAACTACGATGTTTAGGTCATGTAATGCGAATGAACGAGAACAATCTGGTGAGGAAAGTGTACGAAGCGCGAACCGGAAAGAAGAAGCAAAGGGGAAGGCCTAGAAAAACATGGACAGAAGTGCAGTGGTAAAAAGAAACATAGACTGGAGTGAAGTGAAACAGATAACGCAAAATAGGAAAAAATGGAGGGATGCATGGAGAACAACACCCAACTAACCGACTCAACCCCGCCTTACACCCTATAAGGGTAGAAAGGCGCTAGGATTAAGTAAGTATGTAAGTAAGTAAGAAAATGTGAAATAATAGAATAGATAGGGAAACCAAAAGAAAATAACATGGCTATCCAGTCTAGTCTAGTCTAGTCTATCTATCTATTTTGGATACCTATTGGAAGGGAGAAGGGACAGAATAAGTAACCATCAAGTGACAGAGGAATTAAACACCAAATCCATTCCCAATTTTATCGAACAAAGGCTGGAGACATTTTCAATCAAGGGAGCAATCAAGGAAGCAAAGTAAAAAGAGTCGAGGAAGACCCACATGAATGAAAAAAAAGAAGCGGAGCGGAATTTATCTGAAATTTTGATGTGTTGTAGATTTCGACCTCCCGATCAAAATCTAACATTGGCATAAAACAATGGTACCGACAGTTTTTGTTACAGAGCCTCCAAAAGGTATAGTTTTCACATAGGGCCTCTGTAGCAAAAACTGTCCGTGCGATAACTTTTGATCAAAGAGTAAAAATCTACAACATATTAAGGTCCTTTTCTTCGACTTACGTTCTTGGTGTGCGCTGGCGACGTAAGCGAGGTCATCGTAGTGCACCAAGTCGTACCCCCCCATGTTGGCCAATTCAGAATCGGAGTACCCCAAAAGCATTTTGCCCCTCTGATCCATGGAGACAAGGGCCAGGTCCAGTTTGTGCTTGCTCTTGAACATAACCTCTTTCTGTGGTATCTCGAGCAGGGACGGAGGGCCAAAGGGCGTGCAAATGGCGAACAAGCCGAGGGGGGCATCCTCGGACTTACGATTTTGCCCGTGAAGGACTTTTACTCGTCCCCGTATATCCAATCGCTGCAAAAAATCGTTCAGATCCGTTCAAGATCGCGGTTTTTCTCACCAAAAAGCCGGAAGTATTATCAAGTAGACATCGGAAGCGCACCGTGAAGCTCCTCTCCAACAAATGACAGTTTTCTGGTAGGAGAACATCTTGAAGACCTATATTGGCGGATTCCGGCGGAAGAAACGAGTTCCACATCAGCTGCCTCTGCAGTTCCTCCCTATCCTCCGAATGAACCAACTCGTAAACGCTTTGATGCACGATATCGGACTGAAAACGTAAAAATTGAGTTTTTTTGCAACGGCGCTGGGGCCAGCGCCTCACCTGGTGGAACCCCAGATAGCCCTCTATACTGTGCGTCGCGAAAAACACCTCTCCTTCACACGTCAGCATCATAAGGAATCCGTTTAAGGCCTGGAACAGCATAACGTGTAACGGACTTTTTAATTGTAACATACCTGCAAGAACATTTCTCCGTCTAATGGCGTGTGGTCGAAAGCGGTGAGATCTCTGGGCCGATGTAGGCCGCCTCCGTCTTCCTTATCTTTGTGCATAACAACTGTAAAAAATGCAACGATTAATTGTAAATATTTTGAAATTAATGAAAACGAGCGGCTAATTATGGCTAATTAGCGTTATGGTGTGGAACGATAGCAAGCGGCGTGAAAATGTTAACTCAGGTCAGTTACGTCAAAAATCGAACGGTCGTCTTTACTCAAATCGATAAAGACTCAATGTCTATATGTGTTTGGTGGGGACAACAAAGGTCCCACAGTAGAGCCGTGGGGGACCCCGCGCCAACGATATCGATCTTTATAGCAAATAGAGTCATAGCGGGGTTAAATATCGTCTGAGCGCCAGCGAAATAGCGGCATTTCATCAAAGTCATAGTCACGATGATGCTGCAACTTGTCATATTTAACCTGTCTATTGAATAAACGGTTAATGGGCCCGTGATTGGAGCGTGGCAGGTGTTATTACGGCACGAAGTAAGCCATCGCGCCCTTTATTGACGACCGACGCCGTCACGCGGCCATGCATCATCTATTAACGGCGGTAAATTCGCGAGGATTTTGTTTACAGACTGTTGGTAGCACTGGAAATTTCATTTGTGATTTTTTCCGGTAGCTTTGGAGGTGTCATCTAACAACAGATTGACAGCGGACGACAAAAATTTTGCAGTTTGTCACCAAGCTATAAAAATTTAAATGAAGTACATTTCAATGTTTTGTGTTTCTTCTTGAGATCAGCAACTTCCTTTCCTGCAGATTTTGCGAAATAAAAAGCCACCGGAAGATGTACATCAATGCGATGTGAATCCCTATATGTTTATCATGTTAATCATGTGAATGAAAATACTTAGTACATTTAGGTTAGGGCCTTAGGTAAGACATTTAGGTACTTGTTTTCTCTGTCCAGAAAATAAATAAATATTAGAACTCCATGTTTTCACTTCCCCTAATACCGAGAGCGAGAAGTTTAATGAGATAGATCCGTAGTTCAGCCGACGGTAATTCTTTACTGTGAACTTTGGCTTTGGTGGAGCCAAAAGCGAGTGGTCTTATGTAATATGTCCGCAACTCATTCATTCGCATGAATGAGTTGCAAAACGAGCACTTAAAATTAATATCAGAAGAAGAGATACTTTAAAAATTGCACTGCACAATTCACAATTTTTCAAACGCTCATTTCATTTTCGTACAGTATCGCTCATATAATGAACAAATTCCTGCTCCCTTTCGTAACATGTCCATATCTCTCTCTTTAAAAAGTACATATCAGATTATTTACTCTCAGTACAATCTTCAGCTATTTCTATTTAAGTAAAATTAAGATTAATATACTCATAAGTCATTACAGTGTTTTGCTGTTTATTTCTGTAAAGTAGCGCTTTATTTTTTCAAAATTCTTGATATTTTGTTCCACTTTGCCAAACGTATTCTCCCGTCTTGCTATAGTATTTATGTTTTGGCAAGGGCTGTGTGGAAGAACAGCTCTTGAGATTTACCAGCAACTTATTTCTCATTTTTCTTTATTTTTTCTCACGTATTGTATATTTGTTCTGGTAAATAAAGTAAAAAAATAAAATAAAAAATATGGGAGCAATTGGTCCACGGGAAGTGTCATCTAGGCATAATCAACTTTAAAATTTTAAACACAAAACACGGAAATCAAAGACCCACACGATGGGGAGGTTCTAGCCGCTTCTCTGCTGCAATTTTTTTCTAGGCTTCTGCTTCTGTCTGTCACTTATCCTAATCCGTTTAAAAAGTTGCAAAGCAGTTTCTTCCAAATTACAATTTCTTTTCAAATCTATATAGGGTGGTTTTCTGAAACGTAGATTTTCTTAGGAATAAAATGGTGTAAGATTTGAATTGTTAAAATGAAACATGGATGCGTGCCATCTAATTTCGTACTGTTTTAATTCACAGGTCCTTTTTCCCATTTGAAATTGAAATCGGAAATTTGAAAAAAAATGCTCAGAATTTAATACAGTTTTGGAAAATATTCAGATTCCCAAACAAGGGTGTTCCATTTAAAATTTCAATGTAGAGCCGATTTCCGCTGAAACCGGAAGTGACTCAAAATCCATCTCAAGGCCGATTTTACAATCGATGGTTAATCACCGGTTATGTCAGGTATCCAATCAGATACATCCATTTTAAAATTTCTGATAATTTGATTGGATGTCGAACAACCGCTGGCGCTGGTTAACCATCGATTAAGTCAAATAACGCAGTCTATCATGCTATACCGGGTGACAATGACACCATGTACACCCCCATAACTCTTTCAATTATTACTTTTTGAGATTCATTTTCAACTTTTTATCACTTCCGGTTACGCCGGAAATGGCTGTAATTTTCACTTTTTAAATGGAACACCCAGTATATTTTTAAATTTTTGGAATCTAGGCATCATCCGGAGTATTTTAGTGCCATTTTCCTGAGTTTTTTCTTGTTTTTGGGGAAATTTTGTTGTGGATGTAGAGTGCCGCGATACACTTTTTTTGTCTTTTATTGACGTCGGTATTCTCATAAAATTAATAATATTTCGTTTTGGCTCATTTAAGCTTTATTCGAATAGCTTCAAAAACGATGCTGGTACACCTGATTAGAGATATTTTTTTCAGCGTATGCAATGATACCACCAACTTGCCATTTTTATCCACAAAAAATTAGTACCACAACCAAGTTATAAAATGGCGCTACAATACTCAGAATGACTCCTACATTCCAAAAATATAAAAATGTACACGGTTTCCCATTTAAAAATTCAAAATTAAAGCCATTTCCGGCGTAACCGGAAGTGATAGAAAGTTCTAATGTAGGTAGGTATGTCAAAAGATGACGTTTAATAAATAAGGAAAAAAGAGAGGTGAGCCTACGGTTTCGTCGACACCCGGTATTGGTACATACCCAAGTAACAATTTTAAGAATAACCAGTCTTGCCTAAGTTTTATGACAGGTTTATAATGGAATTACAGAAGTCAGCAGTTTTATAAAAGTTGTCTTAAAAGTTAAACTGTAAGACAAAAATGTTTTATAAATAAGTTTTATCTGCATCCCTAAGAAGGAATTATAAAACTACATGGTCTCAACGCCGATGTATTTCATCTTAAGAAATTCTTGAAGTCAAAATGGACTTGTTAAATTAATATATAAGAGCTTAACTTTATAGCTGCTTTATTAGAGAGTTTTATAAATGGTTTAAAAACTGTTTTTTAAATGTAACAGCTCTACAGGTTATTTACTCTCAGATAACGGTCTTTGCCCTTAAGATAGCATTTAGCAAATCTGTTTCAATTACAAATCGTTTTAATATTTCTAAATCAGTTTTTACAAAACAAGCTAGACTTATTAAAACATAATTCAGTAAGTAGTTAATAGTTTTATGAACAAATACGCCATGATTGCAGCCGAAATATTCAGCCGCCATATTGATGAGATGAAATGTGGAAAAAATATAATTTATTTATTGTCCTTGAATTTAAGCGATAGATAGAAAAAATGTGCTCGACTTACAAAGTTACGCAATCTGCAATAGAATAAGTAAAGTTTTGGACAACATTTAGCATTTATATAAAAATTTATTTTTCTATAATTAAAACTTATTGATTAAGGTAGACATACGGAACCTGCAATTCTAATACAGCGTACATTTTAAACAGGATTCATCATTATACAGGGTGAGTCAACAAGGCGACGGCGGTCCATAACTTTCGAACCCTTCCAGATAGGGAATCAATTCAAACGCCATTATGTACAACACCGCCAATTCTACTTCCTAAAAATACTTTCAACTATACAGGCTGTCCCAAAACACTTGCAACGCATGGCAACTTGATTTTTTTAAATGGAACACCACCATTTTGATGCCATATTCTGGATCACCTATAACATAGCTTTACATCGACATAAGACATTCGATGGTTTAAGGCTCTGTTCTCAAGTAATTAATTCTTTTTGAAAAATTTCGACTATTGCGGGTGCTTCTTAAAAAAATTCCTGAGAACTCAATTTTGTATCTAGAGAGCTGAGGTTCGGTACGAGTATAAAGGAAGGTCTATTCAAGCTATCTGACATGATAACTATCATGATCACTATACAGGGTGTTAAAAATTCTGTGTCAAATTTGGAAAATTTCAAATATGCAAAACTCCATTTTTTCAAATGGCACCCCCTGCTATTATTGTGCCATGGGGTTCGGCTGTTGAAGTACTTTATTTTTTATTAAGTATGTCCTATACCTAAAGTCAATACTTCAAAAGATATTCTTTGTCTTATTTATTTTATTGAAGATTATTACGATCTCAATTAAAGCATGCCATGGACTGTATGACAGTTATGATTAACATTGTTTATTTACATAGTTACCAGACAGTTTGTCACATTTATTGACATACACAATGAATTTCAACCATAAGCAATAAACCATGTCAATGAATTCTTTCTGGTTGTGTATGTCAATAAATGTGACAAACTGTCTGGTAACTATGTAAATAAACAAGGTTAATCGTAACTGTCATACAATCCATGGCATTCTTTAATTGAGATCGTAATAATCTTCAATAAAATAATTAAGACAAAGAATATCTCTTGAAGTATTGACTTTAGGTATAGGACATACTTAATAAAAAATAAAGTAATTCAACATCCCAACCCCATGGCACAATAATAGCAGGGGGTGCCATTTGAAAAAATGGAGTTTTGCATATTTGAAATTTTCCAAACTTGACACAGAATTTTTGACACCCTGTATAGTGATAATGATAGTTATCATGTTAGATAGATAGAATGGACCTTCCTTCATGTTCGTACCGAATCTCAGCTCTCTAGATACAAAATTGAGTTCTCAGGATTTTTTTTAAGAAGTACCCGCAATGGTCGAAATTTTTCAAAAAGAATTAATTACTTTAGAACAGAGCCTTAAAACATGGAATGTCTTATGTCGATGTAAAGCTATGTTATAGGTGATCCAGAATATGTCATCAAAATGGTGGTGTTCCATTTAAAAAAATGAAGTTGCCATGCATTGCAAGTGTTTTGGGACAGCCTGTATAGTTGAAAGTATTTTTAGGATGTAGAATTGGCGGTGTTGTACATAATGGCGTTTGAATTGATTTCCTATCTGGAAGGGTTCAGAAGTTATGGACCGCCGTCACCTTGTTGACTCACCCTGTAGATACAAAAGAATATAAACGGCAAAGTTAAAATCTTAATAAAGGTACAAAGAATTATAGATGATGCTGTTTTCAAAACCCTTTTCTCTGCGTGGAACTATTTTAAGTAATATAAGTAAGCACTATCACTAGAAACACCCCACTACACCGAAATACTTGATTTTCACTGCTGACGTGTTTCGAACACAATGTGCTCATTATCAAAGCCGAATGAGCACATTGTGTTCGAAACGCGTCAGCAGTGAAAATCAAGTATTTCGGTGTAGTGGGGTGTTTCTAGTATGATAGTGCATTTTTCCACCGAAGTTGTCCAGTGTTTCCATAGTGGGGTTCTATTGAATTCAATTTGAAGATCTTATTAAGACTCGACGGTTTTATTAAAGTTTTAAGCAAAGTTTTATGGATTACTTAACAATGTTAGCAACACTGTTGCATTAGGTAAGATGGAAAGGTTGTAAGAAGTTTTAAAAATTATACTGGAAGAACTTCATAAGATTCTCCTTTTTTACTTTATAACTGATTTATTAGTGTTCAATACTGCTTCAAGGGAGAGTAGCGTTAAAAGAACTCTGGTTAGTAAGTTTTATAGCTGTCTCGCAGATTAAAATAAAACTTAAATTGTTACTTGGGTATGTAATAAATAAAGAGATGAATATGCGGAGAAATTACTTGTACCTACAACACGTATAATGAAAGTAACTTTTTTCACTTATTGTTATAGTGCATCATTTGCATCAAACTTTTAAGCTCATGAAAAGAAAAAGTATACTTATTAATGTAAATTTTTTAGCCTCTTCAACACTTGCAGTATATGCCTAAAAGCACGAATCATGTTCTTCAGTGTAACTGAAAAAAAATTCATAGGTTTAGAAAAAATCCTTCATCACGAAAGACTTTATTTATAATATATGAAGTTAATGTAATTTCAAAGAGCAGGGCCACGGGCAGTCATAATATGTATGTACTTTGTACTTATCAAATAAATTTTACATTTAATTCCTAATGAAATTGGTTTTTAAACGAAGTATCACAACTGGGGGAAGGGTGTTCGAAATTTTAAAGTTAGGGTTGCTTATTTTTGTTGAAAAAGCTCTTTTAAATAAAAATATTGAAAAAGACCCAGTCCCTAACTGCAAAAACCGTTACCTACAATGTAACAAAGCTCGTAATTTCCGCAGGATCCAATGGGAACGAAAAAGCCCCGCGACCCCTCATATCCTTGAATCCCCGATGCCTATCTGTAATGTTACATAAATGGGGCGGAGTCTGACAGTTGCAATCATTCTGGCAGGTCACGATAAGATATCAAGGGGAAGGCTTATTTACATTGAGCTGCCTTGACCGGTCAAGAGTGTAATTAATTTGCACTTAAATTCCAATTTGTTGGGTGGAAAACCTTCTTCCACCCGACCCAAACCCGAATGTAAATTCCCAAGTCGAAAAGCAATTAACAGAAGAAGAAATGGTGAAAATAAATTAAAAAGCCGCCTAAGCTCGGGAATAAATAAGAGCGCGTTCGTAAGTTAATAAATTTTTATATTTGACGTGTTAGTTTACGATTACAATTATGAAATATTTATTAGAACGGGTATTTATAATACAGACATATTTATTAGTGATGGGGAAATAAAACAAATATCCGCGCGTACATAGTTATAGATTCATGGGGAGCGAGATAAAACACTAAATTATATTATACTGTTTTTGTATATTGATTAGGCGAGGGTAGACCGCAAGTCTGGCGCTGCTCTGCAGGAGGCCCCAAGTATTGATCAAATAAATATGGTTTACGAATAACCTGACTCCGTTCCTTGTTTTGTTAGTTAGCTGTGTTCCTTTCCTCTTTACCTTTCAGACTTTTCATTTCCACCATTATCGTGACTCATCGCCCTGATAAGATCGTTCAAAAATGTCAACCCCATGTCTGTTTTACTGACTAAATTATTTTTACGTAAGGGAATTGAATCGTGGCCACGACCCCTGCGTACCTTATCTACACATCGATTTCGTTACGTGGACTTTTTACATCCACCAATTTTCACTACAATTTTATTCTGACATTTTTCCCTAGAATAATAATCATAATACCCCGAGTGCATCTACCTACCATGTTAACGATAAGTGCGGTTTTCACCGTAACACGCATGAAAGATTGGCCGAAGCAAAATTACCAATAACATGGTATGCACGAGTTGTATTTTGCAGATTATTTCCAGTTTACCTTTTAAACCAATCAATTATACTCATTTTAAAATTTCTATACAACCAAATTCATTTAGGTTAGCGATTAACGCATTTTATCGCATTTTGCACGCGTCATTTAATCGCTTCATTGATGACTCGATCTTGATCACTGCTGAAAATATAACCACGTAAACTAAATTAAGGGAAATAAAGGTCCATAAATATCACCAGACACATATTCTACACGCACGTAATGTCTTCCTTCCACAAACCCCCGGTTTAAAAACTCATACTTTTATCAAAATAAAGCATTTAATTTGCGAAATAATCGTTTAACTAAAACAATTCGAGCTAAATTGCCATTTATAATCAAAGATTTAATAAGATAATAAATGGCAAATTAGTTCTCATCACTTTACCACCGGCAACAAGCTTTCGTAACCATTTTCAAAATTCAACCGTTTCAATAGCATATGCACTTGTGGTATTATAAGCGATTATTGCACTCGAATGTCACGTCAAATTTGATAACCAAGAATTTGTTTAATTTTTCAAAAATAAGCCAACCCAACTTTACTCGAATTATTGTTGTGATGTTCCGATGAGGTATTATCATATACCGGGTGTCAACGAACCCATGCAACACTCCGCCATTTCCTTATCTTTGAATATTAGCCTGAAAATTGTATAGATTCATATACCTATAAGATCGAACGCTAATTTTGACGCATTCACAAACTTTTTGTTACTTCCGGTTTCACCGGAAGTTACGTTAATTTTGTTATTTTAAATGGCAAGGTGACGGTTTTAACGCTATTCGAAAAGCATTTTAAATCTCTTTACAATCGTATCAAAAAAGCTCATCATAAGTATCAAAAATGGCCGCCAAACGGCCGAAAGCTTTTAGTCAAGTTGGCTGTGATTACTACCATTTTAAGTTAAAGTGACTATACAGGATTAGTACAGGAATCCTCTAAAATGTGCGTATTGTCTAAAAAATAAGTATTTTCATAAATTTTTTAATGCAAAATTGTTTTTTTTTTATTTAAATTTGTCACGTCCGCCATTTTGCAAATTAGATGGGAGGTTGATGAGGTTATCGGATAACCGATATCCGATAACCTCATCAACCTCCCATCTAATTGTTTTTTTTTATTAACCTTGCTAACTTTTGTTTTTGCTAAATCGTTGATTTCCTAAGCCAAGTTTTACGTTAACTAGTTTTAAATGAAAAGGTAGATGTTTTTGAGCTAAAACAAAATTTTGATTCTTCCTTTCTCTAATGGACGTCAATACACAGGATACACCAAACCGGAAGCTACCTGAATTGAGAATTTTGAGAACCTCTGAAAATCCGATATTTTTACACTTTCTACAAAAAACGAAAAACTAATAAGTTCGGTTTTCACCGTAACACGCATGAAAGATTGGTCGAAGCAAAATTATCAATAACAATGGTATGCACGATTTGTATTTTGCAGATTATTTCCAGATTACCTTTTAAACCAATCAATTATACTCATTTTAAAATTTCTATCCAACCAAATTCATTTAAGAGTGATTAACGCATTTTATCGCATTTTGCACGCGTCATTTAATCGTTTCCTTGACGACTCGATCTTGATCACAATTTTTTCACTATTGAAAATATAACCACGTAAACTAAATTAAGGGAAATAAAGGTCCATAAATATCACCAGACACATATTCTACACGCACGTAATGTCTTCCTTCCACAAACCCCGGTTTAAAAACTCATACTTTTATCAAAATAAAGCATTTAATTTGCGAAATAATCGTTTAACTAAAACAATTCGAGCTAAATTGCCATTTATAATCAAAGATAATAAATGGCAAATTAGTTCTCATCATTTTACCACCGGCAACAAGTTTTCGTAACCATTTTCAAAATTCAACCGTTTAAATAGCATGCACTTGTGGTATTATAAGCGATTATTGCACTCGAATGTCACGTCAAATTTGATAACCAAGAATATGTTTAATTTTTCAAAAATAAGCCAACCCAAGCTTACTCGAATTATTGCTGTGATATTCCGTTGAGGTATTATCATATACCGGGTGTCAACGAACCCATGCAACTGTCCGCCATTTCCTTATCTTTGAATATTAGCTTGAAAATTTTATTATGGATTCATATACCTATAAGATCGAACGCTAATTTTGACGCATTCACAAACTTTTTGTTACTTCCGGTTTCACCGGAAGTTACGTTAATTTTGTTATTTTAAATGGCAAGGTGACGGTTTTAACGCTATTCGAAAAGCATTTTAAATCTCTTTACAATCGTATCAAAAAAGCTCATCATAAGTATCAAAAATGGCCGCCAAACGGCCGAAAGCTTTTAGTCAAGTTGGCTGTGATTACTACCATTAGTTAAAGTGACTATACAGGATTAGTACAGGAATCCTCTAAAATGTGCGCATTGTCTAAAAAATAAGTGTTTTCATAAAATTTTTAATGCAAAATTGTTCGTTTCTTAACCTTGCTAATTTTTGTTTTTGCTAAATCGTTGATTTCCTAAGCCAAGTTTTACGTTAATTTTAAATGAAAAGGTAGATGTTTTTGAGCTAAAACAAAATTTTGATTCTTCCTTTCTCTAATGGACGTCAATAAACAGGATATACCAAACGGGAAGCTATCTGAATTGAGAATTTTGAGAACCTCTGAAAATCCGATATTTTTACACTTTCTCCAAAAAACGAACAACTAATAAGTGCGGTTTTCACCGTAACACGCATGAAAGATTGGCCGAAGCAAAATTATCAATAACATGGTATTTTTCAAAAATAAGCCAACCCAAGTTTACTCGAATTATTGTTGTGATGTTCCGATGAGGTATTATCATATACCGGGTGTCAACGAACTCATGTAACACTCCGCCATTTCCTTATCTTTGAATATTAGCTTGAAAATTTTATGGGTTCATATACCTATAGGATCGAACGCTAATTTTCACTTTCACAAACTTTTTGTTACTTCCGGTTTCACCGGAAGTTACGTTGATTTTGTTATTTTAAATGGCAAGGTGACGGTTTTCTTACGCTATTCGAAAAGCATTTGAATTCTCTTTACAATCGTATCAAAAAAGCTCATCATAAGTTTCAAAAATGGCCGCCAAACGGCCGAAATGCTTTTAGTCAAGTTGGCTGCGATTACTGCCATTGTAAGTTAAAGTGACTATACAGGATTTGCACAGGAATCCACTAAAATGTGCGTATTGTCTAAAAAATAAGTATTTTCATTTTTCTAATGCAAAATTGTTGGTTTCTTAACCTTGCTAACTCGTTTTTGCTAAATCGTTGATTTCCTAAGCCAAGTTTTACGTTAATTTTGAATGAAAAGATACATGTTTTTGAGCTAAAACAAAATTTTAATTCTTCCTTTCTCTAATGGACGTCAAGCTACCTGAATTGAGAGTTTTGAGAATCTCTGAAAGTCCGATATTTTTACACTTTCTCCAAAAAACGAACAACTTTGCATTAGAAAATTTATGAATTTAGACAATATATGCGCATTTTAGAAAACTCCTGCGCTATCTGAATAACCACTTTAACTCAAAATGGCAGAAATCATAGCCAACTTGACTAAAAATATTTCGGCCCCCTGACGGCCATCTTTGAAACTTACGGTGACAATTTTTGATATGATTGTAAAGAGAATTAAAATGCGTTTCCAATCGCGTAAAGAAACCGTCCCCTTGCTATTTAAAATAACAAAGTTAACGCTACTTCTGGTTACCGGAAGTAACAAAAAGTTTGTAAATATGTCAAAAAAAGAGGTGTTACATATGGGTTCGTTGACACCCGGTATAATACGAGTGGAATCGTGATTACTGATAATCAAACCACACGAAACATGTTGCCAAACATTAATTCCACGACTCCGGAGGAGGAGTGGAATTATTTGGCAACATGTTGAGTATGTGATTCTCTTAATCATTGTTCCACGAGTCGTATTCCTTAGATTATACCACGAATTGAACAAATATTAAAGCAACAATAAAGAATGTCAAATTGACATTTTGAAATACAAAAAACAAAACACGACTTCTTATTGATGCAAATGAGTTCAGTACGTTGTGAGGGAGAATCAACAAATTTAATTTCCACATATTATTAATCAAATGCATGCTTCTTGCTTATCACTTATTAATCGACTAATTTCATAGGGACGTATTACATTATGAGTGGTATAATCGCTGTAAGTTAGCTCTAGTGCAATAATCCATTAGGTATATTTAATCGATTTACAAGATTTTAGAGGATGACAACCCATAAGATCTTTTTTGTCCGTTAAACGGTCAAAACATCATAAAAGTACCGTAAAACCGCCGCATCAACACTGATTACCCGTCGATTTAACCGCATTTATCCTTTTTCCAACAACGGATGTCATAAATCAAATTTTTGCTTAGTCGTTAGCACAGAAGAAGACACCATTAGACGCAATAAAAAAACTTTTGGAAAAATCAATCGGAAAATGGGCTCGGCCGTTCCTTATCGTTCAAATGCAAATTCTTATCTACATATTCCCGAAACGCAGGATATTTACCATAATCTTCATATAATGAAGTCGGTATTATGAATGGGCTGTCATACGCGCATGAACGGTTCCAAAGCGCGCGCGTTTATCGGATCTGTAATTCCGCGGAGTCACGGAACGTGCCACAACTATTTAAATACTAATTAATACTTTTTACGAGGGAAATTGGACGAAATTTTCCCAACTCAACTTGCAAACAGTTTTGTAAAATTTTCGTTTTTACTTTTAGAATTGATGAGGTACCGAATGAATTCCATGTTTTATCCTGATTTGTTAAGTTTTCTTTACATAAGTTGCACTGGGTTTAGGCAGGATTCCTGATCTTCCTCAATATTCGTTTTCTGTATAAAACGGCAAAATAAGCGGCCAAAAATGTCAACGGAGTATGTTACGTCATCACAAAACCAATTTTCTGAATAAAAGTTCTCATTTATTATTATTATTATTTTAACCTCGATTTTAACTTTTGCAAAATTTTGACGTCCACATTATAGTTAAAAATCAAAAAACGTCTTCGAATCAAAAACATGACTGACAAAAAGTTTACTCGCAGAAGTTTAATGTTTTAGTCTTCGTCAAAAATGTTAACGGAGTTTGACGTCATCGCAAAACCAATTTTCTGAATGAAAGTTTGCATTTATTATTATTATTTTAACCATTTGAAAATTTTGACTCGCAGAAGTTTAATTTTTCAGTCTTCGTAAGAACGAGTGCCAAATTTAGCACCTTTTTGTCACTTTTTTTAATTTTTGGACCCGCAGCTTTTCATATTCGATAAAAAAACCTAGCGTGGATGATTTAATTGCCTTAATTGCCTTGAATAAATAATAGAGAAGTTGCTAACGAAACATCAACGATTCCCTGGCAAAATAATTATATATCCACAGGTGAGCGCCGTTCCACAAAATTCAAGTTTCCTTCAGTCTGTCCGTCGTGGAGAAGTTAAATGATTTAATGATCGTTATTACGGGCCCCCTCGGGCCCCACTTTGTTTGAATTGTTTCGAAAAAAAAATTATAAAAAATCGCTTGTCTATTTTTCGATTTGGAAAAAATTTCACGGCCCGCGGCCACGTTATTTCGTATGGAGGCCGCGCCTCTGGAAATTGTTTTTGTTATGAATTTCTGACGAAATAGTAAATGAGGAATGTCGAGGGTATTGGGGTGCTTAACGTGCGGTCGATATATTTGTGTTCACGCTATGTAAAGCACTGACCTGTAAGCTAATCAGCTGATAAATCATCGTGTTCTTATATTTATAGTTTATCAATATTTGCTAAGCCCCACACTTGAAAACATCCTAAATTTCAAGAACGCACGGGCCAAAAAGCAGCTTATAATAAGGAAAAGCAAAAAAGACTCATGGGCCAATTATGTTTCGAAAATCAACAGTTCGACATCGTCTAAAGAAATATGGGAAAAAGTGCGCCGAATAAAAGGGATTAGAAGACAGTGTACCATATCTCTTACTGACGGACAAGGAGTTTCATTAACTTCCAATGACGAAATTGCCGATGCTCTAGCAACAAAATTCGAAAGTTCTTCTAAATCAAGTAACTATAACCAAGCCTTCCTTCAAAATAGACTCGCTTCCGAAACAGAAAATTTAAACATAGAAAACGACAACCAGCTTCCACTCAATAAACCCATCTCACTGGAAGAACTATCAGAGGCGTTAAGGAAATCCCGTAACTCATCCCCAGGGCCTGACAACATTCCTGCGATCTTTTTACAAAATCTATCTCTAAATGGTAAAACGCACCTACTGCGAATCTACAATAGCATCTGGTATCACCAAACTTTTCCGCTAATTTGGACGGAAGCAACTATTCTACCTATATACTGAAACCAGGCAAATGTTCCTTGGATGTAAATTCGTATCGCCCTATATCTCTAACCTGTAATATGTGTAAGATCCTTGAGAAAATCATCAATGAAAGGCTTGTATGGCACCTGGAAGCGAATAATCTCTTAAACAACCTCCAGAATGGATTTTGTCGAGGAAGATCAACTATCGATAACATAGTAAAATTAGAGTCAGAAATTCGAGAAGCGTATGCCCACAATCAAAAACTTTTGTGCATTTTCTTTGACATTGAAAAAGCATACGATATGGTCTGGAAATTTGGAGTCCTGAAGAAACTCAAGGAATGGGGTATCAACGGCAACATGTTCCACTTCATACATAACTTTCTAAACAATAGAAGTTTTCGTGTAAGAGCAAACGGAACACTCTCTTCGAAAAGGGAACTAGAAAACGGGTGCCCGCAAGGAGCCATACTTAGCGTGACCCTCTTTCTTATCGCCATAAATGATATCACGAAAAATATTCGATTCCCAATATCTGCTTCTTTGTATGCCGATGACCTTGTTATATACACGAAAGGTAACAGAATACCCCTCTTGGAAAATAATCTACAGACAGCATTGGCAAATTTAGAAGAGTGGTCTCATACTACTGGACTCAAATTTTCTGCTGACAAAACCAAATGCATTCTCTTCTCTAAACGTAAAAGCGCCTACCAATCGAACCTACGGTTGTGCGGTAACTCTATAAGTGCTACTCAACAAATTAGATTATTGGGGGTAGTCTTCGACTCAGGTCTCACATGGAAACCTCACATAGAGCATCTACAATCATCAAGCACGAACCTACTAAACCTACTAAAGACTCTGGCAAACCATACTTGGGGAGCGGACACACAGACATTACTAATGTTATATAAGAGCCTGATCCGGTCTCGTCTTGAATATGGGCTCATCGCTTATGGATCCTGTCGTAAATCCCACCTCAAGAAAATCGAAATCATCCAGAACAAGGCCCTCCGCATTATCTTTGGTGCCTTCTGCACTACCCCCGTTGATAGCCTATATGCTCTAGCAAATGAGCTACCTTTAAGCATAAAACAGATTTACCTAAGTGCAGTCTACGCTGCTAAAACAGCTTCGAATCCCCATCATCCAAATATCCAAACCGTATCTGTAAATCAAAATCGCCATGACATATATGATAATCACCCTCGTCTAATTCCTCCCTTCTCTGAAAGACTGCGCCGTAACTCAGAAGATTTCTCGCTACCCTTCACCGCCCTTCAATGCCCAATCGTGAGTCAAATCCCTCCCTGGACAATCCCTCAACCAAATGTTTACCTAAACCTAGCCCAACATGACAAGAAGACCACCAACCCAACGCTTCTCGTGAAACTCTTCGAAGATCTTCGCCATCGATTACCAGATGCTCTCTATTTATACACAGATGGATCCAAGAACAATTTAGGATGTGGTGCCGCCATCTACTCCACAAACTTCATCAAGCAACATCGTCTGCATGAAAGCAACAGTGTCTTCTGTGCTGAACTCTTCGCCATACAGGAAGCACTCCGATACATAATTCTATCATCAGAGCAGTCTTTCACAATTTGCTCCGACTCTCTAAGTGCTCTCCAGGCAATCCTTCACATGTACTCGCCTAATCCAATAGTTCAGTGCATTAAGGAACTACACTGCAACGTCCTGTGTCAAAACAAGGAAGTACGCTACATCTTTGTACCATCTCACATTGGAATAAGAGGCAATGAAGAGGCCGACACACAGGCAGAAGCATCAAGCTCACTATATCTTCTATCAGATGCCAAAAGTCAATCAACATGCAGCCTTTGCGGAGACCCCCTCACTGTCGAACACTTATTTACTTGTCCTAGGCTCGAAAAGTACAGGCTCGACTTTAAAATCAGGGACTGCCCCTCAGCCCTACGAAGAAACTGGAATAGCACCAAAAATTACCTGATCGAAACAAAACATCTACAGAAAATCTAACTTAAAAAATATTATTGCAAATGACATGTGTATTGTAGTATTATTAGGTAACTAACTTTGTAGCGCTAATAATCATTTTTGATTGAAGCGATTATTAAAATAAAAAAAAAAAAAATATTTGCTAAGTATTTCTCATGCCCAGATATGAAGACTTACAGCAGATTCCCGATATAGTCTATCTGAAGAGTGAACACTAAAATATAGCTTATGGAAACGTGTTTGCGTGCATAATACTCGCTAATATCATATTGAATAGTGCAACTCAGGACTGGCTTGATATTCCAGGCAGGCGATGCCTTCTTTCAAAATCCAGATAGCCTATCTGGATATGGAGACTTTTTCCGCAAATTCCAGTTAGCCTATCAATAGCTTATTGAATAGCGTTTGAGTGAAAGTTGACACATGGACAACTTAGCTAACGCTTGATATTCCAGACAGGTGATGATTTGTTTTTCCGCAAAATCCAGATAGACTATCTGGATATCTGAAAGACTAAAATATCTATAGTTTATTGGATGGAGCTTGAATGAATACAATCTTTTGGACAAAATATGGCTCTTCTGATGTTCCGTATACGCGCTGACTTTTTCCGCAAATTCGAAATTGATTATCTGAATATAGAACTTTCTGCAAATTCCAGATAGCCTATCTGACGATCAAAATATAACTTATTGAATAGCGTTTGAGTGAAATTAGGCGCCTAGGCAACTTATGAATGGTTTGATATTTCAGATAGGCAATGACTTTTTCCGCAAACTCGTTATAGCCTATCTGGATATGGAGACAATTTTAGCCTACCTGAAGATTAACATGTAGCTTATGCAAGAGTGTTTGAGTGCACAGCTTCTGGCTCCACTGATATTTCAGATAGCCGATGATTTCTTCCGCAAATTTCATTTAGCCTATCTGAAGATTACAATATAGTTTATTGAACACATAGCCTTTATGTATATGAAAACTGTTTCCGAAATTCCAGATAGTTTATCTAAATATTGAAATATGGCATATAGAATAGTGTTTAGCCTGGACGTTGTCCTTTCGCGGAAATTCCAGATAGCCTATCTGACGATTAAAATATAGCTTATTGAATAGCGTTTGAGTGAAATTAGGTGCCTGGCTATATATCGTTTCGAATAATGCTTAAGTGAATGTTGTCGCATAGGCAACTTATGAATGGTTTGATATTCCAGATAGGCAATTACTTTTTCCGCAAACTCGATGTAGCCTATCTGGATATGGAGACAATTTTAGCCTACCTGAAGATTAACATGTAGCTTACGCAAGAGTGTTTGAGTGCACAACTTCTGGCTCCACTGATATTTCAGATAGCCGATGATTTCTTCTGCAAATTTCATTTAGCCTATCTGAAGATTACAATATAGTTTATTGAACACATAGCCTTTATGTATATGAAAACTATTTCCGAGATTCCAGATAGTTTATCTAAATATTGAAATATGGCATATAGAATAGTGTTTAGCCTGGACGTTGTCCTTTCGCGGAAATTCCAGATAGCCTATCTGACGATTAAAATATAGCTTATTGAATAGCGTTTGAGTGAAATTAGGTGCCTGGCTATATATCGTTTCGAATAATGCTTAAGTGAATGTTGTCGCATAGGCAACTTATGAATGGTTTGATATTCCAGATAGGCAATGACTTTTTCCGCAAACTCGATGTAGCCTATCTGGATATGGAGACAATTTTAGCCTACCTGAAGATTAACATGTAGCTTACGCAAGAGTGTTTGAGTGCACAACTTCTGGCTCCACTGATATTTCAGATAGCCGATGATTTCTTCTGCAAATTTCATTTAGCCTATCTGAAGATTACAATATAGTTTATTGAACACATAGCCTTTATGTATATGAAAACTATTTCCGTATTCCAGATAGTTCATCTAAATATTGAAATATGGCATATGGCCTGGACGTTGTCCTTTTGCGGAAATTCCAGATAGCCTATCTGGATATGGATCGCGACGGTGTGAGAAGCATCACATTGGCAATATATCTGTGGCGATATCGCCGAGGAATCTTGTTCGAACCGAAGCTATTGTTGTAATTGCCCCCACGCCCACGACGGCCATAAATCCTCCAGAAATTTGTTCTGCGAAGGAAAATATCGGGCGGGAATCAGCGTGGAACGGTAGCAAAGGTGTTGAGAGCGTGGGTCGTCTTGGAATTATGTTTGTTCTTGGGCTAATGTATCTGTAGGAAAATCTCACATTTAATGAACCGAGGCAAATTTATTGGTGGCTGGTGATATCTTCCCAGTTGACGGGGTGCCCCCGAACATGGGCCGATAAGGTGAAATAATTACGACGGCGAGGGGGGACGGGATCAGTGGCGCATCGTAAATAACTTTGGGTCTTCGGGTTAATGAGCTCACGCCGCGGACAACCCTTTTATTTATTGTTCCCCACCTTTTTGTGTTGTCTCGGTTGTATCGCGCGCGCCCGCCGATGACGTTTCTGGATTAAATTGGAATTAATGCCGGACGGGAGGTTTTTTTCCCTCCGAGTTAATTACGGCCTTGAATTAAAGGTTTATGGCACCATCGCCTGGAATTGATTCCTTCTCGGGGATTCTCCGACTGTTATTATTCCACTTTATATCGTCTCCTAATTATTTATTAACGAGCCGCTATCGAACCGCTGCTGCGGGTTATTAAACTTCCTTTGGTAATAAGGCCGCCCGGAGGCCTTATTCCGTGCATATTTTGACGTACAGCGGCCTTATTTTCAGGTGTCCCAACAGTAGGTACCTAACTATTTAAAAGTCATCATAAGACCCCTACAGGCGTTATGCCGTCGGAAATGATAAATTACGGCCTGGGGGCCTTATTTTGCACATATTTTGACATTCAAATTGTCATAATGACGCATCATGTCAATCTTATAGATTTAGTTTACATTTCTAATGTAGCTTAAAGGAAATTAAACATTTATTTTCTCTCATACTTTATCTTTTTATCTGATATTTTGATGTTAATTCTTCATTAAAAGGCTAGGTTGCTCATAGTAAAGGAATTCCAGGCTATTGAGTCTTTAAAAAACTGAAGCCTTCAGATAGCATAGCTAATATGTGTAAAAAATAATTTTGTACCAATTTTGGTGCTCTGGGCATGGAAAGTTATACATATAAGGACGAAGAACTCGCCTTTTTCGTAAATGGGTATCTTGAAAACTAAGATAGGCCAACAAAATATACTCACTTTTTTATAGAGCGTTAAATTCTCTACAAGAATGGTCTCAGCAACTTAAACCGACCAGTCAGTTGTTTGGTCTGTACGAGTCATTGAAGTTTGATATCCGGACTGGGCCATTTTTCTGGTAGCAGTAAATTTTCATCAAGAACCTTGTAGAGTGTTTTTCATGAGGCAATTGATATTTCAAACGTCTTTGGTTTATTTGACAGATACGTGAACATGAGAAAATGGAAAATGTTTTCTTTGGTTCATCTTCCATTGCAGTTTAATGGTTATTAGAATTCAACCTACTGTTTCCAAAATTGCAACAAAAGAGAGCTCTTGCATTTTTATCCTACAACGAACGTTAAACCTCCTTCATTTGATTAAATTTGTTTTGAGTGAATTTTATGAACCTTAACAGTATACTCAATGACAGTAGGTACCTACCCAGCGGGCACACATACGCTTTTTCAACGTTAAAATCACGTTGAGGTGGTTTGATTTCACGTTACTGGTTGGAAAGGTGACGTTGAAATTTTGGTGAAATCAGACACGTCTTTTTTTTGACTTCAAAATCACGTTATGGTATTGGACATTTTGTGATTATGACGTCTTTTAAAGGTAGATATTCGTTCGGTAAAATGACGTCTATTTGATCACATATAAAACACGTGCATAATGCGTCAAACTATATGTGTATGTGTCATTTTGAACATTATAACTACGTTACAATATTAGCGTTCTTTAGTCGTGTTTGAAGTAACGTTCAAATCACGACTTAAAGTGGAATATTTCTGACCAACGGACACTTTTGCACGTTGAATAAGCGTTTCATCTGCAACGTTAAACTTTAGTCTTTTTAATCACGACTTGAAAACGTGTCAAAATGGTGCTGCAGGTCACCATTAAATATGAGTGTAATTTTGAACGTTGTAAGTACGTTACAATCTAAGCGTACTTTAGTCGTGTTTAAAGTTACGTTCAAACCACGACTTAAAGTGGACTATTTCTAACCCAAGGACACTTTTGCAAGTTGAATAAACGTTTCATCTGCAACGTTATACTTTAGTCTTTTTATGGACGACTTTAGGTCGTGTCAAAATGGTGCTGCACTTCAACATTAAATATGTGTGTAATTTTGAACGTTATAAGTACGTTACAATATTAACGTTCTTTAGTCGTGTTTAAAGTAACGTTCAAATCACGACTTAAAGTGGAATATTTCTATAACCAACGGACACGTCGAACAAACATTGAATTTATAACGTTATGTTTGAGTTTCTATACATACGACTTAAAAACGTGTCGAAATATACCCATGGCGTTCAACGTTTAATATGTGTGTATAATCTGTCCGGGATCCACACGACCGAGATTCACCCGATTTCCATGGCGATTCATTGTTGACAACAATGATTTGCCATGGAAATAGGGTGAATCCCGGTCGTGTGGATCCCGGACAGACCATAGTTTTGGAGGTTATATACACGTTGTAATATGAATGTGTTTTAGTCGTGTCTGAAATGACGAAATTGGGATATTTATAATTATAGCGGACACTTTTGCACGTTTTATTTGTAACGTCATATTTCGGTTTTTATTTAGACGACTTAAAGACGTATCGAAAGGGTGTAACCACTGATGCCGTTCAACGTTAAATATATGTATAATTTTGGACGTTATAAAAACGTTGTAAGTTAAAGTTTCTTTGTCGTTTCTGAAATGACGTTGAAATTCCGACTTAAAGTTGACTTTCCTGTGTAGTTGCATTGAGGGAGTGTAGGTGGCGCTGATAGTTGAAATGAGCCGCTATTACTTAGCAAACCGTGTATAAGAGCTCTAGACAACATTTGTAAAATCACTCCAAAACATTATCCACAGGAAAAACTGGTATTGATGGTAGTCACTTATTCACAGTACCTACAGCTCTTCTCTCTCAGCGTCGACGTTGAGATGAGATGTGGATAATTTTCTGAATGTTTGGTCGAGGGGAGTAATTGTCAATTATCTTCGAGCGCACACGTTGAATTTTAGTCGAATCGTCAACGTCAAAATGACGTTGAAGTATCCTGGAAATTTACGTAGAAAAGACGTTAACATTGTCTGGTCAGTGGTCACCTATTTTCGGTACCGAAAAACACGTTAAAAACACGTCAAATTTTAAACGATCTTTAAACACACTGTTGGAAAAATGACGTGTATTTTGTAATTTTTTAACGTTTATCTGTTGACGTTAAAAAATAATGTAAAAGTTTACGTTAAAGGGCCGTTGATTTTCTGACGTACAATTAACGAGAAGACGTTGAAAATCACGTTGATTTCGCGGACACTTCAACGTCATTTTAACGTACCAATCTGGTTTTTTTAAACGTTTTTTCAACGTCCGTGTGCCCGCTGGGTAAAAGAATATTTTTTTTATTTTCCCGTTCACGACTGATTTGGCGGCTTTCGTTGTTGAGACCACTCTTGTAGAGAATTTGATGCACTATAAAAAAGATAAGTAAACCTTGTTGGCCTATAAATATTGCTCAGTTTTCGAGATATTTGCAAAGAAGCAGGTACAAACTGGGCCTACTTGTACGCGGGTAAAATTCTAATATGTTTTTGATTA
Organism: Pycnomerus fuliginosus; assembly: GCA_963924575.1. Taxonomy (NCBI): domain Eukaryota; kingdom Metazoa; phylum Arthropoda; class Insecta; order Coleoptera; family Zopheridae; genus Pycnomerus; species Pycnomerus fuliginosus. Next base: position 6,929,337 of record OZ004624.1, on the reverse strand, counting down.
GATTCGAAAAAACTTTCAAATATATCTAGGGTTACCTACCTACTACTTAAGTAGCTGAAATTAAGGATTCTTCCATTAATTTTAGAAATATGCTATCTATCGTGCTCTGATGTTTTCTCAGAGCATTTAAGATACAAGTATGTAAGAAACTTCTGATAGCATTATTTGATTATTATTTGATTACTAAGTATTTTATAAAAATGCTTTAAATATTTATTTTTTAAAGAAGTCAGATAAGCTCTCAAAAACGGAGAACAAAGTACCCAGTTGAGTGAAAAATTTAAGATGTGATTCGAGTTATAAATCTCATACTTTTGTGTTCTGGTTTCTATTGGTCAATTAAACGATGATTGCATTAGACACAGCGACTGTAAATTAAAAGAATCTTTTTATCAATGTATCTTTATCTGATTGTTAACTCTTTATGAAAACAGTTAATTAGAGTTTTTATTTAAATATATGGATGATATTTTTGTAATATGTTTACACATGTATAGGTTTTTATTTGACACGCTAATAGATCCATACAGCACGGATTTTTTCCCTAATTACTCATAGTTTTTTTAGCATATTTGTTCATCCCTAAAATATTACGGTCCTGGAGCCTCTGGTTTGGAAGCAAAAAATTGGACTTTACATCATTCTACTTAAAAATTTCCCCTTTTCGCTGGTGCAGTTTTTATACGAAAATAAGATGAACGCTTTAAGGTAGCTCTGGTGTGATTTTAGTTGTTTGCCTATGTACAGGGTGTTCAATATTAACTTACAGAATTTAGGAAATTTGAGGCAATTTTTTTCAATATTTTCAGATGTAACACCCTGTATATTTTTAGTCAGTGTAATGTAGAATTTATAAACGGATATTTTTTGTAATACAAACATGCATATTATTTTCATCCGTTTTCGAGTTATTCGCAAATAAGTACTACAAATTTTCTTGCTTGCAGACAATTGTTACTTATAAAATAATAAAATGAGCACCCAAACTAGAATGTAAATCTTCGATATGTTCTCTATTTTGGTTCATGAACAATTTCATTGGTTCTTCAAAAGATATTTCTACTACTTTTAACATTTAGTATAAAAAGTAATGGGCCTACTCCTACAAACAAAAATACCAAAATTGCAAATGAAATTGTTAAGGAAGAGTAGTGGAAATGTTTTCATGAACAAATTAAATTGCTCATAGTACTATACAGTATTATTATTAGTCTGAGTGCTTATGTTGCAATTCTAGAAGTTAAAATTGTCTGCGGCATACAAGAAAACTTGTAATTTTTGCGAATAACTCGAAAACGGATGAAAATAACCAACAAGTTTGTATTACAAAAAATATTCGCTTATAAATTCCACATTACACTAGCTAATAATATACAGGGTGTTATATTTGAAAAAATTGAGAAAAATCGCTTTAAATTTCTCAAAATTTGCAAATTATTTTTGAACAACCTGTACATAGGGAAACAAGTAAAATTGGACCAGAGCTCCTTTCAAGCTTCTACAACAAGGTCCTCATCTTATTTTCTTATAAAAACTGCACCCGCGTAGGAATGACTTTCTAAAGTGATGTAGACTCCATTTTTTTTCGAAATTAATTTTTTGCTTCCAAACCAGAGACTCAAGAGTAGTATATTTTAGGGATGAACAAAGGCTACTAAAGGGTTTGCAAATGTTCTAAAATGTACCGAGCATTCAATTTAAAAAATTCAACTTTGCCTTGACAAAAATTTTTGGGTCACCCTGTACACTTGAACTAGATTCCTAACTTTGATGGTTTAGGCGCTATGGAAGCCCTGTATAGTTAAAAATGCTAAAATTTAATATTTCTTACAATGAACGGAAAAAAGACAGTTAATTTAAAAGAAGCGTGTAAACCTTATAATAACGGGTGTCCTAAAAAAAAACCGAACGAAATATTTTTGGGGAGAACTCATCCATTTTTTAACCGATTTGGATGAACGTGGACTTAAATTAAAGCTAAAGAATCAGGCTATCGATTCATTCAAGAGACCACGACAGATGGCGCTGCCGTAGTAGCCTTAGCCATGCTTGTTTTAAAGGATTACTTTAGGTGCATGGGGATTGGTCAGTTAACAACCAATGGTTATGAGATGAAAATAACCTTGAAGCCCGTTTACTTTTCTTCAAAAAGCTTCTTTCAGAAGTTCACGAATTAATTTTCTGTGATTTTTTAAAAATCATGTTTTCCCTTATTTTCACGCCTAAGGACCATAACTGAAGTAACAGTGATGCATTTTCAGCTTAATTTTCAGTAATAGAGGATCTAATTGAATGAAAAACACAAGTGGATGCGAATTGGAGGGAATTTAAAGGTTATTACTGAGAATTAAGCTCTTGTTGCTTCATTGTCACTTTAGTCATGGTCATTCTGCATGAAAAAATGTGAAAACACATATTTTTTAAATAATCACAGAAAGTCAATGCGTGAACCAAATTAACTTCTGAAAAAAGATTCTTAAAGAAAAATTAACGTCCTTCAAGGTCATGTGAGTCTCATAACGCCCCTGAAATGAATCTTTGAGACAAGTATCACTAAGAGAACTATTACAGCACCATCGGTCGTAATTTCTTAGACATTTCGAAAGCCTGATTCCTTGGCTTCAATTTAAGGCCAGGTTCATCCAAATCGGATAAGAAATGCACGAGTTATTACCAAAAATATTTCGTTCGGTTTTCTTTAGGACGCCCGTTACTTATGAAATTTTTGGCTTCTATTGATCTGTAATTAAAAGTAAATGGTTTATCTGAACAGTCTACGATATACTCTCTACAATATTAGAAAAGCGGCTCTTGTTACTGAGCTGTTAAGTTAGTGATGTTGAAAGAAATTAATTTAGCCAAAGAATTTTAGTTTTATTTTGCACGCAACAAAGTTTCTGCCATGTAACCTTCAAAATTTTAACCCAATGAATGTAACGCAACCTTTAACCATAAATTTCTAACCCTGAAGATACATGAAACATAAAGCGCTGTATTATTTAATGACTCGTGAATTGTAATTAAATTCAAAGAATTTTTGTGAATACAAAGATTTCATCACTAGATTCACATACGTAGGCTCTCTGAAGCTAGTTTTGTAGATATCTACAGCCTAATTAGAATGCGAATTACCAGAATCGATTTAAGTAGTAATTCGTGGAGGCCTGAGTCATCAGCCGGTGGTTTGAACTAGCTGCAAGGAAATTCCCATTGAAAACCATTAAGATAGCCAAACGGCAACAGTGTTTGTGCCCCGGAAGCGAGCATTGTCCAATAAAACGTGGAAAATACCAGGTATCCCATTATCAGAAATGTACAAGGAAAGCAACAACACGGAAGAGAAGGGTCCGAAGGTCCCGCATATTGGAGACTCGCGTGTCAATCCCCCATATCCCCGATGAGTAACAATACAAAAGACCTGACCGGGATTAGTGGGTTTTAGCCGTGGAAATGAATCGCGAATCCTCGTCAAAATTTTAATTGCACATAAAGAGGAACGTTGTTTTAACGACGTCGATTTTATTACTCCTTAGCTAGATTATAATTGAGATGTAGGTAAGGTACTCGAGAATATAAATGAAATATTAGTGTTGTAGCCCATAAATAACAATTAGTTTGGAATTGGTATACCTACAGTCCAGTTCTCTGGCCGACGATCTCTTCATTAAACTCTTTTATTGTTTATCGTTTACGATCCGAATTTCCCGCCGAATATTTTTCTCGAGATGAACTATTTTGGCCCGGGTGTAGGTATAAAGTAACTACATTTGGGGATCGCGTGACCTGTGCATATATTCGTCTTCGACCCCGGCACGCGATGGTGCGCTCATTCGTCGAATTCTGATTGTGGCAGGGCCACGTGCCATTGTTCCCTCGGCCGCCTTTCCCATAACTCCTTTAATTTCGTTTGATTTCTTCCAAGGGCCACTGCGAAATGCGAGGATCCGCTCCGCCATCAAGCGGGTGGGGTCGCGTCGTCTTGGTTACCGGGACGTCGAAATTTAAACGACGTCGCCGCGACGCTTCGATTTTACAATGGCCGACGGACGAGGATCAGCTGATGAAGGGGATAGCGTGCTGTGAAGGATCCGGCGGAACACGCGAGAATGTCGAGTGCTGCTGAATATTTTCGGGAGGTGTCAGATCTGGCGCCTTTTCGATTGATGCTAATGTGGAATTCACGCCTTGGCACGATTTTGCGGAAATGCTACTCTCAGATAGCTTATCTACGCGCTTTTTCACTAATCAGATAGTCTACGTCACAATTTTTCAGTGAACAGACAGCTCAGATAGCCCATCTGGTCACAAAGAGTATAAAACACTGCATTTGCAGAACAGAATCAACCTCCAGATGATGCGATCCCGCTTTGATTTCATTCCAGATAGCTTCTCCGAAAGTGTCAGAAACCAGATAAGCCATACGAAAATAAGTCAATTACCTACTGTAGATAGCTTTTTATCTGAACATACAGTTGAGAAAATCCACTTAGATTTAATTGTAGGTACCTTATCGGCTCGCTTTTTCACTGATCAGATAGTCCGCATTACAATTTTTCAGTGAACAGACAGCTCAGATAGCCCATCTGGTCACAAAGTGAATAAAACACTGCATTTGCAAAACAAAATCAACCTCCAGATGATGCGATCCCGTTTTGATTTCATTCCAGATAGCTTCTCCGAAAGTGTCAGCTACCAGATAAGCCATACGAAAATAAGTCAATTACCTACTATAAATAGCTTTTTATCTGAACATACAGTTGAGAAAATTCACTTAGATTTAATTGCAGGTACCTTATCTGCTCGCTTTTTCACTGATCAGATAGTCCGCATTACAATTTTTCAGTGAACAGACATCTCAGATAGTCCATCTGTTCACAAAGTGTATAAAATACTGCATTTGCAGAACAGAATCAACCTCCAGATGATGCGATCCCGCTTTGATTTCATTCCAGATAGCTTATCCGAAAGTGTCAGCCACCAGATAAGCCATACGAAAATAAGTCAATTACCTACTTAGATAGCTTTTCATCTGAACATACAGTTGAGAAAACCCACTTAGATTTAATTGCGGGTACCTTATCTGCTCGGTTTTTCACTGATAAGATAGTCCGCATTACAATTTTTCAGTGAACAGACAGCTCAGATAGCCCATCTGGTCACAAAGTGTATAAAACACTGCATTTGCAAAACAGAATCAACCTCCAGATCATGCGATCCCTCTTTGATTTCATTCCAGATAGCTTCTCTGAAAGTGTCAGCCACCAAATAAGCCATACGAAAATAAGTCAATTACCTACTGTATATAGCTTTTTATCTGAACATACAGTTGAGAAAATCCACTTAGATTTAATTGCAGGTACCTTATCTGCTCGCTTTTTCACTGATCAGATAGTCCGCATTACAATTTTTCAGTGAACAGACAGCTCAGATAGCCCATCTGGTCACAAAGTGTATAAAACACTGCATTTGCAAAACAGAATCAACCTCCAGATGATGCGATCCCGCTTTGATTTCATTCCAGATAGCTTATCCGAGTGTTTCATCAATGGTGAGATAGCCTTCAGATTCCCGTTCTGATTAAGTGTCAGTCGCCAGATAAGCTATACAAAATCGAGTACCTACTGTAGGTACAGATAGCCTTTTTGTGCTCGTTGTTTGAACACACAGTTGAGAAAATCCACTTAGATTTAATTGCAGATAGCTGATCTCTACGCTTTTTCACACATTAGATAGCCTAACTGACAAGTAGCCACAAGTCTATCTGTCAAATACTGTAGAAAACTTTTTAATACTTATTATCTGAGCAGACAGTGAAAAAATTTGCTTAGATTTAAATTCAGATAGTTTACCTGAACGTTCTTTCACTCATCAGATAGCCTACCTGATAATTAAACACCGAATAGGTAGCGCAGATAAACCATCTGTTCACAAACGCAGGGCCAGATAGCCTATCTGCCAAATAGACAAAGAAGAGATAGCCATCAGATGGCCTAACTCAATAGATTGTTCATGCACAAAGTGTTCAAAATAGCAAATGCACGACATACTCTTCCAGAATCGGTCTCCAGATAAGTTATGGAAAGAAATGGCTTTTTAGTATTTCTAACTTTCCAGAATCGATAAGTTATGGAAAAATATAACTTTTTAGTTAAAGGAAGGCAAGTCTGGATGATCTGGCGAATACTATGTATAGCTTTTTATTGGGTGCTTATTCTCTAAGTATACAGTTGCGAACGACTTCCTAGATTTAATTTCCGATAGTTTATCTGAACGTTCTTTCACACATCAGATACGCTAACAGTTAGGCACTGAATATGTTATTCAGATAGCCCATGTATTCACAAGGTGAATCAGATAGATAAAAATCAGATAATTTGCTGTTATGCTAGGCTATGCTATATTTCTTCACAGTTTACTTCACTGTTTACAAAGTGTTTAAAACTTGGCAAAAGCAGGCCAGATAAACTAAAAGAAGGCAAGCCTAGATGATCTGGCGAATAAAGTATTTATTCTATTAACACACAGTTGCGAATAGCATCTTAGATTTAGTTCTAGATAGCTTATCTGAAAGTTTTTTGACACATCAGATAAGCTAACTGACAACTAGGCACTGAATAGATTGCTCAGATAGCTCATCTATTCACAAAGTGCCCAGCAAATAAATGCAGGACTTCTTACAAAACAGATAAGTCATGAAAATAAATAGCTTTTTATTGTACTATAATAGCTAGCCCATTATCTGAACAGACTTTGAAGAAAACAAGCTTTGCTTTAATTCCAGATAGCCTGTCTGAATGTTTTTTCAAAGAGCAGCTAGCTTATCTGTCAAATAGACAATGATATATAACTCGCAAAAGCAGAACAGGGCACTTCAGAATTTGCCGCCAGATAAACTAAAACAAGGCAAGTATGTAACCATATTATTTAACTATAGTATGTAACTACATTTAACATCACAACCATAACCTAAAACCGTATACCTGCTCATTTGACTTTAAAACACTGATAATTAATGTTTCAACGATTTTAAATCCTTAAAAACAACAAACAGCTTTGCGTTCTGTACCAAGATATGTGGAGTATACATACTTTGTTCTGTACTTAAACATAACCTTAAATTTTGACACTTTGCGGCATTGTTTAAAATACGACGTAGTAAATGTTGTTAAATGTAGTAAATGTAAAACTGAATATTGCGACATTTACCCAACCCTGCGCACTAATATAATATGGGAAAGCTTTGTCTAAGATATAGACAATTATTAGCAATTCATGATCAGATAGCCTATCTGAACTTAGTCTCGGTTCTGTTAAAAAAACTCGGAATTTCACCTGCCGAAGCATATTTGTAGCGATCAAAGGGGATGTTTGCCAGTGGGATTAACGACAATATAATGTAGTGATACGCCGGTATATTGAATGTAAACACATGGGGTGGCCACAAAAGCATACGCCGTCAGCCAGCGGGGTATAAACCCGGACCGTACACAATTGGCACGCGTCGGGGGTCAACGCGAGTGCCCCGAACTTCCATTATAATGTAATTGTGGACTTTATGTCGTATTAATGGGTTTAACGTATCATTGCACTTGGGTGAATTCGTGTGGGACAGCGATTTATGTCCGACTGCATTAACATCGGAATTGATCCGGACCACTTCAGGACCGAATAAATCTTCGACCGTTTAATGTCACTTCGGGATACAATCATGGAAAAGCCATAACTCGTGGGGTTCAAGCCGTGGAGGCCCTTGGGGTCGCTGGAGCGTCGTAAACAACGGCCGTGACTTGAGCCGGAGCGGATTTTAATAGAGTGGTGAGGGCGGTACGTTTCTAGCGTCTAAACTCTAAAGGATAGAGACTTTCAAAAAATGTATAAAAACTGTCAGAATGGAAAAATTTAAACTTGAAACAAATGGGATTGTCGAGAAAAATTGTTGATTTCAGCATCTCATTGCATTGGGGAAGTTATTTCTTAATTTTCAGATAAAATGCGAGCTGATTCTGAAACTCTGTTCTATAGCTTTTCCAGATGTAGTTGATAGTTTAGTGAAGAGTATGTTGATAAATGGAGCAGAAATATGGGGGTGGGAAGAACAAGAGGAGGTGGAAAGAGTGCAGGAAAAGTAGATTTCAAGTGGGTGCTGGGCGTAGATAGAGAGACACCGGGGTATACAGGGTGTCCCGTCTCAGAGTGCAAAAATTTCAGCCACAGATTCCTTGCATGAAAATAAAAGACCCGTATTTTTTTGTTTCGCTAGATGGGTCCCCATTTCGTCACTAGGGCTCCTCAAAAGTGAGCCCCAAAAATCGAAAATTAATTCCCACGTCTTAACCATTCAACCGATTTTGCTGAAATTTTCCACAAGACCATTACGAGCGATGAAGATTTCGATAATGTAGCTGATGATGTCGTGGTGCTCACCACAGGCGCCCCCTGGGCCGCCCTCGACATTTTCGGCCCATTATCTTTGTTAACGTAATTAAATTTCGTAATTAATTACTCACCATCCGATGGTCGATTGAATTTAGAAACTACGCTATACCTCTTACACTTTTTCTGTAAAATGCACCATTTCCGAGTAAAATTAAGGAATGTGGAGCCATACACGTGTTTATTAGCAGACTTTTCAAGATAGCTATAGCGCGATTAATGCCAGGGCTTTGTTAAAGTTTTAAATTATTGTTAGTTTTTGCACCACTGTGGCACTGTGTTTGTTTTTTTTTGTAAATATTATAATTGCAGCCAATTTTGCAAATTCGGAGTATACAAATATGCATTTAATTTATGGTGTATGGCTCCACATTTCTTAATTTTACTTGGAGATGGTGCATTTTACAGAAAAAGTGCAAGAGGTAGCGTAGTTTCTAAATTCAATGGAGCATTTAATGGTGTGTAATTAAATAGGAAATTTAATTACGTTAACAACAGTCCAGGCAAAATAGGAAAAATAGAGGAACTAAATCATGTAGTTCCAAAAGTTTTAGGAATGTGTAGGGGTAGATCCCCTGAACAACGTAAAATAAAGTCCCATCGATTTTCGGCTCCGCTTGGGGTGGGGGGAGGTTAAAAGGTCCCTTTTTTTAGTTTTTCGCTGATAACTCGAAAATGGTGCGTCGCTCGAGAAATTTATACGAGAATAAAATGAAAGAGTATTAAATTCCCTACAAAAGAGTATATCTAAGTTTGTTCCTATCTGTTTTGGTTTCCGAGATATCCGCTAGCAAAAATGGATAATTTTTGAGAAGAAAGTTGTATCGCCTCACGTTTTTCGTCAAACTTACCTTTCTAGCTCTTCACTCTTTCGCTTTACAGAAACATGGTCGGAAAGAAAGTTGTAGAGCGTTAATTAAATTTTTTTCAAAAAAAAAAGTACCCAAAATTTGGAATTAAATTCCAATCTGCCCAAGTAGCAAAAAAGACTTTAAGAAAATGTAGTTGCCCAGTTGAATTCGTATCAAAAAAAAAGGTTTGACGTGTACTCTCCATTTTGAAAATTATTGTTTTTTGACCGATTCTTCGATATTTTTGTAAATCTAGGGTGGCCGTGACTTCACTTTTCCGAATCCGTTGAGAAAGAAGTACGTTTCCATTTGAAGAAACAAAATTAGTTTCATTTCCGGATAAACCGGATAAAACGTGAGGCGATACAACTTTTTTCAAAAATTAAAATTTTTGCTAGCGGATATCTCGGAAACTAAAGCAGATAGGAACAAACTTATATACACTCTTTTGTAGGGAAATTAATACTCTTTCATTTAGTTGTCATATAAATTTCCTGTGCGACGCACCGTTTTCGGGCTATCAGCGAAAAACTGAAAAAAGGGACCTTTAAACCTCCCCCCCGCCCCCCGCGGAGCCGAAAATCGATGGGACTCAATTTTACGTTGTTCAGGGGATCTACCCCTACACATTCCTGATCTTTTGGAACTACATGATTTAGTTCCTCTATTTCGAGTTTTTTGGTCTATTTTGCTTGGACTACAAAGATATTGGGCCGAAAATGTCGAGGGCGCCTATTGTGGGCACCACGAAATCATCAGCTACATTATTGAAATCTTCATCGTTCGTAATGGCCTTGTGGAAAATTTCAGCATAATCAAAAATGGTTACGACGCGGGAATTAATTTTAGATTTTTGGGGCTCACTTTTGAGGAGCCCTAGTGACGAAATGGGGGCCCATCTAGCGAGACAAAAAAATAGGGGTCTTTTATTTTCATGCAAGGAATCTGTGGCTGAAATTTTTGCACTCTGAGACGGGACACCCTGTATAATAAGAGAAGAAACGAAAAGGAGCAAATTGAGAGTGCAGACAGGTAAAAGGGCGGTGAAATTTGTGGACAGGACTCCCTGATACTGGAAGGAGAAAAGGAGAGAAAAAGAAGACTGGAAGGAAAGACTATGAGAGAAATGGTTACGCTTGGGAAGATATAGAACCACGCAGAGAACAAGGGAGATGGATGAATGGAGCGATTTGGGAGAGAGATAGAGACATAGATATACAAAAAAGAAGAACAGGAAGAAAAGAGTCAAGGTATAATGCAAAGGACATCATATGTGCGGGGCTACCGAGTTACTTGGACAGAGTGAGTGCAAAAAAAAAATTATTATAGCGAGATTTAAATGCGGGAATGAGGAGAGAGAAAACAAATTCTGGTTGGAAGAGGAAGGGAGAGTATGCAGAGTATGTGGAAAGGCAAGAGAGACGATAGAGCATATGTTGAGAGAGGGCGAGGAAATGAGAGAAGAGGAACGGGAGAGAAAATGGATATGGAACGAAAGGGGAACGGGACTAGAAAAGATGAGGGAAGTAGAGAGGCAGAGGGAAATAAGGAGAGGGGAGGGAAGAGAAGACAAAAGCGGAAGATAGACGGGAGAGGAAGGATCTTAATTTTTGTTTAAATACTATTTGTATTTAATAATTATATTGTAACAAGGGCAGGGCTCATTACAAGCCGAAAGGCAGAGGTAATAAAGTATTCATTCATAGTAAATTGTTTTCTAGGGTCACCTTTAAACGCAAGGGAAATTTCGACTGGGTTCCAGTTTCAAATTGTTCTCTATGGTTCATACCATCATAATGCAAAATGGTAGTCCGGGATCAAAAGTGCAATATTCTTTTGATAACCTGCATTATCATTAAATCGTTTATGTGTCTTATATGAATCTTAGTTTTCGATGTATAGATTCCGCCATTGTACTTTGCATTTTTTTGTATCCACTATAGGCTTATGCCTGTTGGATGTAATAAATTATTATTATTATTATTATTATTATACACTTTCATGTACCTAGAGAATTTATTGATGTTATGGGGCAAAAACGTAATTCGCAGATTTTGGGGGTGTTACGTGGAGGCGGAGGGCGAAACCTCTGTTTAATTTTTCCCATTCAAAAACACCCACCAGCCTCCTGTAATTCTAGTGGCCTGTCTTTTGGGTTATTTGTGGGTTACTATGACGCCATGGCAAAAAAATCAAACTCTCACTTCTTGTCAAAACTCGTCAAAATGCAACTCTTTCTCCTGGCGGTCCTCCTAACCGCCGCCGCAGCCAATCAAACCTCGACCCGCGTGAAGCGCGGAATCTTCGACAAAACAGATGATTGCGAGCAGCCCTTCGACTTCTGCGCCCGCATCGAAAACGAACAATGTGCAAAAATAACTCCCGTGTCTAAGGTGATTGAGCTCGAATACAACTTGACCAATGATTGGAACGATATCAGAGGTGATTACGCGATTGCGAAAAAGGTCGGCAACATGATAGTCCTCAAGAGCTTGAACACGGACTTGCACCACGCCGCCCTTTGCTTGGCCCTTACCTGCGGCGCTAAGGATAAGATGAATGAGATCGAGAATTCCTGCTCGAATCCTCCGGGTTACGGGGAACAGTGGGAGGTGCAGCTCTTTTCCGTCTTTGAACCCAAAGTGACCGAGGTGGAGGACGTTGGGACGGCTTATGAGAAAGTCAGCAAGAATATTTTGGCACGGGTTACGGAGGCCACGAAGTTTACTGGTAAAGATGACAAGAGGTTTTGGGAAAACCACGCCTTGCTGCCGGAGATGATGGCTTTCTCTTGCGGTTTTACCACTTTGAAGGGCAGCAGTTCGGTGTTCTACACGTGCCTGGGGGTGACCTTCAGGTAGGGATGTAAAAAATAAACTGGCGGCCAAATTAACCTTTCAGTCTAAAATTCTCCCGTCTGTTCAAATGTGAATCGCTTTTTTACGTTAGAAATATCGCTTTGTTGGCTTCATTCACCATAAGAGTGTTGTTGCGACATGGTTGTTTCCAAACAACTTGCAAAAATGTGAAGTTTTCCCCAATTCCAAGAATGAGTGGAACAGGTTCAGGGGATCAATACCTCGAGACCTTTTTGTCGTTTTTTCCCCCAGGAATTCAAAAATAACTTTTTTCATTAACCCCCTGATAACTGCTTCATTCATCAACCAATTTTCAAGGTCGTGGGATCTTTGTAACCATAAAGGATTGGCTAAACAGAGAACCCCCAAAGAAGTCTCCTATCACCAAAGTGCAATATGGTAGCCGGTAAAGAATTCACCATAAAATTTTAAACACGTTTTATGTGGAACATTTTCTCCCGTGTACAGCTAGCAAGGACTTTCTCGAGGAGTATTTTGATGCGTTATTTGAGAATATTTACGTCAACACTTGGTCAAAAAGGACAAGAATTTTGATTCCCGTTCTGAAGAATAAAACCAACGTTCTTAAATTAATGAAGTCCGACCCATCCATTAAATTTCTATGACGATATATGGCGATAATGCAGGGATGTGACAACTAAAATATCATTATTGCATTGTTTTTGAATCGAGTCCACACTATCATAATGTCGCTATGGAAACTTAATGGAAGGGTCGCACTGCATTAATTTAAGACCATTGGTTTTCTCTTGCTCTTTAAGGAGGGCAAAAAACTTGCACGAGCAGTATTATTGTGAATTAAAATTCTCTTAGGGTAGACTTCAGATGATTTTCAACAGCAATTGGCTTAATAGACAAGGCTAGAATTTCAAAAAACGCTTTCTATATCATGCTAGAAGCAAATCGGATAACATTTTGACGACAAGTGTTTCTAGACTAATTGGACCCTGCTGAATCCGAAAATCACTGTCGGCAATTCGAAATCTTAACCGGAAGTCCGCAATTGTAGATGGCGCTCAAGGCAGATCTTTATATCCAAAATAGCATGAAAATTATACAGTTTTCGACCAAAGACGCGGTATACAAAATTAAAGATAGCTTTATTCTCTACAAGAAAGGTCCTAATGACTTTTTTCGTACGGACGACGGTTTACCCCTAGCGCTGCCTAGAAAGTTGCGCTCGACGCGCGGCTTACGCGCTCCACGATTATTTAATCAAGAAACTTGTTTCTCAATTTTTATGGAGTTTTTCATTACAGTTCACCAATATCTACCTAAATACATGAGATTAGTAAGATATTCTCATTTTACTTCCGCTTTTTCAATGTGCAAACGCCGTTTTCTGTCTTTCACTGTTGGTTTCTTTTGAGGTGCGCTACAACAAAGAGCAGATCGGATAACATTTTGACAACAAGCATTATTTGATTAATTGAACCCTGCTGAATCCTTAAATCACTGTTTAAATTTCAAAGTCTTGAGAGAATGTACGCTAGTCAAGGTGTCTTTCAAGCTCAGATATAGTTTCTATTTTACTTTCAGGCCTCTGTAGCAAGAACCGTCCATACGATTGCTTTGTGTCAATTATAACTTTTGATCAGGAAGTCGAGATCTACAACATATCAGAATTTCAGCCAAATCGGCTGAAAGTTATTTTCCCCTTAGGATGGTACTTTGGATTTTGCCATCTTGAATAAAGTATTTTCGGTCAAGATTTCGATATCAAAACAGTGATTTTCGGACTCAGCAGGGTTCAATTAATCAAAAAATACTTGTTGTCAAAATGTTATCCGATGCGCCCCTTGCAAAAGACGCACCTCAAAAGCAACCTAGAGTCAAAATAGAAAACGGCGTTTGCACATTGAAAAAAGGGAAGTAAATTGTGAATATCTTACTAATCCAATGTATTTAGGTGGATATTGGTGAAATATATTGAAAAACTCCATAAAAATTAAGAAACAAGTGTTCTGATAAAATAATACTTGAGCGCGTAAGCCGCGCGGCGAGCGCAACTTTCTAGCCCGCGCTAGAGGTAAACCATCGCCTGTACGAAAAAAATCATTAGAGCCTTTCCTGTAGAGAAAGAAGCTATCTTTAATTTTGTATAGCACGTCTTTGGTCGAAAACTGGATGATTTTCATACAATTGTGGACATAACGATCTGCCTTGAGCGCCATCTAGAATTACGGACTTCCGGTTAAGATTTCGAAGTGACGACAGTGATTTTCGGATTCAGCAGGGTCCAATTAGTCTAGAAACACTTGTCGTCAAAATGTTATGCGATTTGCTTCTAACAAGTCGCGAAACTCAAAACATGCCTGGTCTATAAATTATAAATACAGTACGCGAGTAAAGTCCGGAATAAAATTTCTTAATATTTTGCCCTTGATTTCTGGCAAAAATCCTCGGACAGGTCAATTTTATTTTTGTACTGTGGATTTGATGATTTAACCGAAAATGACCTTAACTTTGTTTTTTCAAATGAAATGACACTTTTTTCTCAACGGATTCGGAATCTACGATTTTTTCTGAGTTAGAAACATGTATCATGCTGCACCGGAAGTACAGTCACGGCCACCCTAGATTTTCAAAAACATCGAAGAAATCGGGCAAAAATCAAGATTTTTGTAAAACGCAAGTACACGTCAACCTTATTTTTTTGCTACAAATTCAACCGCGCAATTACATTTCCTTTTACTTGTTTTTGCTTTTTCAAATTTCTTCACTTTTAACAATCTGCCAAAATAGCAAAAAGAATTTTAAAAAATGTAATCGCGCATGCAGTTGAATTTGTATCAAAAAAATAATGCGCCCGGCGCTCATTTACTAAAATCTAAAATATAAATGTTTTTCACCCCTAAAATGACATTTTTCGAAAAAATGGCACTAAGATTTTCGATCCCGCAATACAACAGCTATCGAATTCGATAATGGGCCTTTTTGTCCCTAAAATGGAAATTTTCTAAAAAATTGCACTAAAGATTTTGATCCGGCAATACAACAGCTGTCGAATCCGATCGTAAGATGCTTTTTTCTAAAATAAATTGAAACAAGGGCCCTTTTGCAACTAAAATGACATTTTTCCAAAAATGGCATACAGGTTTTCGGCTTGAAAAAAAATGAGCTATCAAGTCCGGTAATAATATACAGTTATGCATAGGTTTTTTTTCACGGCACCATTTTTTGGCCAAAAGCGCACAAGTGTGAATATATTTTTAGAAGCAGGATTTGAAGGGCATTCATTATGGTAACGCGAAAAATGGGGGTTTCTATTTAAATTTTTAAAGTTGATGTGCCAAAAAGGCAATATTTCATCTCGATACGTTCAGTAGTTTGAGCTGCAACGTGATCACTAGAGGGCGGAAAATATGCAGAATTTTTTTCAAAAATATGATCATAAATATGAATCGAATTTTGTCAAAATATGAAACGTTTTCATAAAATATGCACATTTATGCAGTTTCATATACTTCAAACATTATGAAATAAAACAACGTTTTCACAAAAATTTTATTTTACGAACACTATAGACTAGAGGGTGGACCAACACTATTGCCACCCCAAAAATTGCCCTTTACCTTGATTTTACCTTCAGATGACGTAAAAATTTTTTTGATTGGTCCAAAAATGTGACGTCACGAGATTTTTAATTGGGCTATTTTCATGAAATTAATAATTTTTGCCCACAGGTTGGTCATTTAGGGCCTTAAGATCACGCTAAACTGATTATTATGAGGGTGCACCCCAACATTCTCTTCTTAAAGATTTAAAACAGGCGAATTGGAAAGATAATGAATTTGATTAATATTTTATGAAAATCGACAAATATGCACATAAAATGCAACTTTTCCTAAAATATGAAGCCAACCAGCCGAATATGCAAAATATGAAAATTTCTAATTAGTTTAATCAACTCAAATCATCACGATTCGCGCTTAATTTCAACCAGAAACCTGTATATGCAAAAAATAATGAATATGACAATTTCATAAAATCGGCCCTCTAGTGATCATACACCCACACAGACAGACATTTTTCAAAAACCACTTTTTCGGATTCCCAGGACACTGAAACGTAAAGATTTGATGTTTTTGGCCATTCGATTTTTTGATTTATTTTATTAACTTGCTTCGCGAAACGCAGAAGTTAAAAATAAAATTGACCTGTTCCGAGGATTTTTGCCACAAATCAAGGGCAAAAATTTAATTAATTTTATTCCAGACTTTACACTCGCACTGTATATTATATGTAGAGACCGGATAGTTAGGTAAATACCTGGTGCCTGCCTATTTTGCCTAAAATGCTGTTTTTAACTTCTACGCTCGCGAAGCAGTTACAGGAATCGATCGGAAAATTCAGAAAAATCGAATCGCCAAAAACATGAAATCTTTACGTTTCAGGGTCCTGGGAACCCAAAAAAGTGTTTTTTGAAAAAGTGTCTGTCTGTCTGTGATCACGCTACAGCTCAAACTACTGAACGTATCGAGATGAAATTTGGAACACATATTCAGTGGGAGATTTTGTAGGTGCTGATTAGAATTTGGGCCACATCGGTTCACGGAAAGTGCCTTTTTGACACATCAACTTTAAAAATTTAAATGCAAACCACCATTTTTCGCGTTACCATGTGAATGCTCTTCGAATTCTGCGTCTAAAAATGTATTCACACTTGTGCCCTTTTGGCCAAAAAATGGTGCCGTGAAAAAAAACCTATGCATAACTGTATATTTTTATTACCGGATTTAATAGCCGATTTTTTTTCAAGCAGAAAACTTTGCCATTTTTTCGAAAAATGTCATTTTAGTGGCAAAAAATATTCTTACTATCGCATTCGACAGCTGTTATATTGCCGGATCAAAAACCTTAGTGCAATTTTTTAGGAAATTTCCATTTTAAGGACAAAAAGGCCCCTTTTGAGTTTTTCTTAGCAAAAGGGCATATTATCATTATCGAATTCAATAGCTGTTGCATTGCCGGATCGAGAACCTTAGTGCCATTTTTTCGAAAAATGTCCATTTTAGGAGTGAAAACATTTGTATTTAAGATTTTAGTATAAAGAGCGCCGGGTGCATCAGCTATCCAAACGCTCTGCATGCCCGACCTTGGTTAAATAAAGTTAAAAGCTACATTTACAAATTCTGTGAAAAGTAGAAGTTTCTACCGTCTCCGAGACTGCCAATTTTTTGTGTTATTTTGCCTAAAATCATATATTCTGCTTATTATGCCTAATTTGACAATAATTTCCTTGAATTTGCCTAAAAGCTCATCACCATCATAAATTTTCTTAACAGAAATGCAAATCCGGGATAATGATTTCTTGATAATGGTCCATGAGGTATCAGCAAATCATTATTTCCCATTATTATCGGGACTCTCAGCAAAACACACAATCCTAATTATGCGATTAGAGCAGGTACC
Organism: Pycnomerus fuliginosus; assembly: GCA_963924575.1. Lineage (NCBI taxonomy): Eukaryota > Metazoa > Arthropoda > Insecta > Coleoptera > Zopheridae > Pycnomerus > Pycnomerus fuliginosus. Next base: position 6,911,759 of record OZ004624.1, on the reverse strand, counting down.
TACCACCTACCCTCCCCCTTAAAGGGTTGCTTTTAAATAAAAATTTTCAATACAAAATTCGAGAAGTTAGAAACCAGAGGATTGACCTTCTTGGAGAATTAACAAATTTTTGGCCAAGTAAAAAAATGTTTCTGACGCACCTGGGCCAATAGGCAAGTCGGTGCAAACTAAGTTTAACGAGATTTTGAGCAACAACTCCTGCCTTGAAAAATTGCAAATGGTTGCTGAAGTTCATGAAATATGCACCTGCGACGTCAGTGGATGTAGAGCGATCTTTTTCTCGGTACAACAACAAAACCGAACATAGAGAGACTGCTTGAAATAAATCGTAAATTTTTGCTTCTGTTTTTGCCTATTTTGTTGCCTAAATTGGCCATTTTATAATGCCTAAAATAGGGTTTTATTTTGCCAGTTTTGCAGTTTTATTTTGCCTGACTATCCGGTCTCTAATTATATGTAATTTTCCAACCCTACCTTCAGGTCAGCGTACGAGCCGATCAAGAAACGTGATTACGATGTAGTGGTGAAGAGTGGGCTGCCTTGCACACATTGCCCCAACAACAGACGCTGCAGCAGCTGGTACGTAGGGATGTGCTCTGCAGAGGTCTACCATTTGGCCACCATCTACAATGAAGTGAGGACGGTGACCAAAATAGTGATGATTGGAACACCTCCTACTACTACGAAAGGAACGAGAAGGACCACTATGAAGGACATTACTGGGCTGACGGATATCCCTCCAGAGACTGTCACGAAACCAGGCGACAAAGGCGACGAAGGCGGTAAAGGCGGCGAAGGCGGTAAAGGCGACAATGGCGGTAAAGGCGACAATGGCGGTAAAGGCGACAATGGCGGCGAAGACGACGACGATGACCCGTACCAAGAGAAAACCAAGAAGACGGAGGAGCCACCTCCTACAACAACAACAACAACAACAACTGATACGACTGACACAGGGACAGGGACAGCGACAACGGACACGACAACGGACACGACAACGGATACGACAACGGACACGACAACGACAACAACGACAACAACGACAACCACAGCCCCAAAACCAACAACCCCAAGGGTCACAATTGGGGAGGTTCACCGCGTGGAGTATCGCTACGTGGAGATCTACCCCGAGGATTTGATTTATTACGATGAAAAGGCGGCTGAGGAATGCGCCAGCGATCTCGAGGAATACGGACGTTGCGGGACTGTTTCTTTGGGGAAAAATTACGTTCTGCTTTTTGCTGGTTTTGCACTTCTGTATTTTGTTCAATAAATTCGTTTTAATTTCGTTTTAATTTGCTGTCATTTCTCCACAAGCGGAACTAGGAGGAGTATAGCAGCATTTTGAGCAAATATGCCTTGCTACTTCTGAATATAGAAAGCCACCGGAAGATGTACATCAATGCGATGTGTATCTCAGGAGATGTTTACCACATTGAGGGGTATGTAGGTGCCAGTTGGATTAACTGGTAAAATCGGGTGCAGATTTTATCAATCTGCACCTAGTAGTAGTGCCTCGGCAGACGCACAGATGTATCAAAAAGGCGAATTGTTGTTTTCAACAGCGATGTGGGGTGGGGCGAGGGGGCAACCACTGCGTTAGTCCGCGGTACAGTACCCTTGGATTAAGGCCGCTCTTAGTTTGATTTAGTTCGCTTTTAATCCGTTAGTCTGATTTAGTCATAGCGGACTAAACTGGACCAAAACTGGACTAAAGTGGACTAGCCTGGAACAAATTGAACTAAATAGAACTAAATTGGTCTAAATCGAAGTAAAGCGCACTCATCTTTGAAATTTGGACGCGGTAGTACACATTTTGGGCGCCGCATGCGGCAATTTAGTCCAATTAAGTTCACTTTAGTCCAATTTAGTTCAATATGTCCCAGGCTAGTCCGCTTTAGTCCAGTTCAGCCTGCTGTAGTCCAGTCTAGTCAGCTTTAGTTCGATTTAGTCCGATTTAGTCCAATTAGTATTGCTAGTCCTTATACAGGGTGTCCGGAAATAACGATGAAATATTTCGGGGGGTGATTCTGCAGTTCAAAATATGAAAAAAAGTTCCTATAAACATGGGTCCGGAAATCGCTCCTAAGGGGGCTAGGGCCTCCTGAAGGGGGCGCTCAAAATTCGATTTTGATTTTGTCAATTATTAAGTTTTGCATACTATCTGACATCGATAAGCAACATTAGATTACTTCATATACTAATTTTTAAAATCCGTTCAGTTTTGTAATTTAATAAAAATCGTTTGATAAGCCTAGGAAATGCAAATGGATCTTTAAAACTAATTTTTTCGAAAACGGTTGATCCAACGGTGTTATAACAAGAGAGGCTTTTTTATGTCATTTTAGTCAGGAAACCACATTCCGGTGAGAAATTGTCTAAAAAATAACACGTAAAAAAATTTGGGTGGTGAAAGCTGAAGCCCCCCTATTTTCCACGCCCCTGGTTGAATCTGCTTTTGGTAGATACCATAATCTGATGGCGCTTACTGATGTTAGATAATGTGCAAAAATTCGTCACTGTATCTTAAGCGGTTCCTGATTTATTCAATAAAAACCGAATTTGGGGCACCCCCTTCAGATAGCCGTAGCCCCCTTAGGAACGATTTCCGGATACATGTTTATAGGAACTTTTTTGCATATTTTGAGCTACAGAACCATCCCCCGAAATATTTCATCGTTATTTCCGGACACCCTGTATAGTCCGGCCTAGCCCTAGTCCGCTGCACAATTTTTTTGTGAGTGGTTGCCCCCTCGGGTGGGGCAATATTGTATAATCTGTTTCATAGTATAGCAGCCATTAAGGTCAGACCACCTCTAGCAAATTATTAGTTGGGGTTTTTTGGAAGGTCAGGTTGTTGGTGGATATTGAGTCTCACTTGTCAACTTCTGTCACTTGTCATTTTGACTTCCCGATAATCTTCAAAATATTTGTTCAAATCTTTTCGAAAAAGAGCGATTTTGGCTAGCTTTTCCAATAGGTATGTCTGCATTCAAAGAAAAGCACAAAGGCAAAAATACAAAAAAAAGTTCCTTTTTGGGTAAAAATTATGTAAAATGACGAAAATCTTCTAAATATTTCTAAGTTCAAAGCTTTTCGAAAAAAAACCATTTTGGACAGCTTTTTCCAATAGGTATAAGTCTGTGCTTAAAAGAAAAACAAAAAGCGCCTTTTTGGATTAAATGTACCTTCAAAGTTCGACGCTTTTCGAAAAGGACCATTTTGGGCAAATTTTTCCATTATAAGTTAAGGTAAAAAAAGTGCCTTTTGCTAAAAATGGTAGAAAGATCCAAAAAACCGAAAATCTTCAAGCATAAACAAGCTCCAAGCTTTTCGTAAAAGAATTGGTTAGCTTTTTCCAGTAGGTATAAGCCACAATTAAAGAAGAGAAAAAAGGTGCCTTTTTGGACAAAATTTCTCGAAGATGCAAAAAACCGAAAACCTTCCGAGCTCGAAGCTTTTCGAAGAGGAACTATTTTGGGTAGCTTCCTCCAGTATGCACTTGAATACAGGTAAAAAATTGCCTTTTTGTGTAAAAATTAAGTAAAAATGCAAACATTCGAAAATCGTCAAAATATTTTGAAGAAGATTTCGAATAAGAACCATTTTTTGGATAAGATTTCTCGAAGAATGCGGAAAACCGAATATGAAGCTTCAAAGCCCGAAGCTTTTTGAAAAGAGCCATTTTGGGTAGATTTTTCCAGTAAAGTTTGCAGTAACATTAAGGTAGAAAAGTCCCTTTTTAAAAAATGATCGAAAAATTCAAAAACCCGAAAACCTTCAAAACATAAGCGAGCTCAAAGCTTTTCGAAAAAGAACCGTTTATAATTAAGCCACAATTAAAGAAAAGAAAAAGGTGCCTTTTTGGGTCAAATTTCTTGAAGACAGAGAAGACCGAAAATCTTCAAAGCTCGAAGCTTTTCGAAAAATAACCAGTGCATTTTTGGGTAAAAATTATGTATTATTTCAGGTGTAAAACATTTATTCTACGTTGTTTAGTAATGTTAGCTCAACGTAACAGATCAACCGGTTTTGATATCGTAATATAATAACCGAATATCAATCTTGAAAATTCGTATAAAATTCGTTCACTTGCAGGAATCGATGTAAGGTATATTACACGTTGTTAGTCAACGTATTATTTTAAGTTGTCAAATGCCTACATAAAAGCGTTTGAAAAACACGTTGAAAATTCGTTATGATTTTGGTTGAAATTAACGTTAATTTCGGCGACATTTATTCGTTGTTTAAAATCAACGTTTCTTGCAAAGGTTAGTCGTAACATAATAACGTTTTTTCAACGTGGTTGTGCTCACTGGGCTAGAATCTCTCGCAACTGAGGTTAGGTGGAATTTGAAAAATGAGTAAGTACCAACGTTAGTTGACGTTTTTAATTCGTTTTCGAAACTATTTGTACAGGTTTATGTTTTTAGAAAAAAATAGAAAGCTAAAATAGACTAAAGCAGATCTTAGCACTTCGGTGCCAACTTTGAAAAGGTTAAAAAACTTTGGTTCGTCTTCCCACACTGCAATGCAGACTGAAAATTAATTCTCAAAGTAAATCTGGAGCGTCTTACCTCCAGATTTTACGATCCTTTTACGATTCGAAAAGGCTGAAATCTATAGAAATAATCTTAATACGGCCATTAGAATTTTACGAGCGATGATTAGCAGCTGGCATAAAAATTAAAGAGGCGAGCACGTGTGGCAATCGAATCAAAACCCTTTCTGATTTCCAGCCATCTGCAAAGCAATTAGTTCGATCGGTATCACTGCAGTTTCTTCAGACCTCACCTCGTATTGATCGGTGAATTTCGCCGGGGGAGGACGGCCACCGCCGCCACCGCCGTAAATATTTAACGAAATCGCAAGGAAAAGAATTCCACGAGGGGTTAATTAAGCCGCACACGTATTTGCATGAGGCGGCTGTTATAAATTTTTTGGAAACCAGATCGGAGGGATAAGGGGTGGGTAGCAGCGGAAGCGGGCAGCGCGGCGCCCCAGCGGAAATGGGGTTGACTCACCGGCTGGAAAAATTCGAATCTCTAATTATCTGGGATTTCGAATTTATGGAACGATAAACTTTATCCGCTTTTTGGGGAAATTCTGGCCGGGTTTTCGAAGGTTGAGTGAGGGGCACGCGAGGCCGATACGGATCTCGAGGCTCGGGCTATAAATTAAGGAACGTTGGCTGATAATTTTTAGTGTAAAATAAAATATACGAAATTTTATTGCCACCGAGAGAAATGTTTCCCTGTTAAAAACCAAAAAAGTTATCCATAATGTGGCTTTTTCCAAAAAAGAACGAATGCGCTTTTTGGTAGTTTTCTTCGAGATTACTCAATGTATTTGAAAAATGCCTCTAAAATGCATTTTTGTATCAAATATATAGAGGGTCAGATTTTAACTTTGCAAATTTGTTTTTACAAAAATCCCATTTTCCAAATTATATTTTGAACCAATTTGGACTTTCAAAATTGGATTAATGTAGGTATATTGAAAAAAGACTGTTTTTTCCAAAAATTTCACTTTTTTCCGTTTCTCTTAAGTGCAAAATTCTCAAAATTTCCTCACTTACAAAAGTGACACAAGACGTTTTAAAACAAACTGCATGCAATTTTTTAAAAACTTTTTTTAACCTCCCCAACTCCATCACAATTTTAAAAAAATGGGAGGTTACTACAATCACTAAAATTTTCGAATTTGAGATAGCACCAGATCTTCACGTTTTGGGGTCTCAGGAACCCAAAAAAGCGGTTTTCAAAATGTGTCTGTGTGTGTGTACGTACGTACGTACGTACGTTTGTAAACACGCCACAGCCAAAACTACTGGACCGATTTAGCTGAAATTTGGTGCGTAGGCATCTCATAACCCAACTTAGATCTGAAAAGCTTTTGGAGCCAATTGCGCAACTAGAAATGCCATTTTGGCACATCAACTTTTTAATTTTAAATGCAAACCCCCATTTTTCACGTCACGATAGGAAAGGCCTTCAAATTCTGCTTCTAAAAATATATTCACTCTCAGTGCCCTTTTGACCAAAAATTAGAAAAAAATTGATATTTATCGGACTTTAAAATCGCGGTACAGCCCAAGCCCCTGAACCGATTTAGCTGAAATTTTGCACATGGGGATTGTATTGCACGTCGAAGAGCTGAACAAATTTTGGATTTAATCGGCCCACGGAAAGTGCCGTTTTGGCACACCAATGTCCAACTTTAAATTATTCACTTATTTAACCATCCAAAACAAGTTTTTGAAAGATTTATTGTCACCATCAGAAAGGTCTTCAAATTCTGGTTTCAAAAAAAATGCAGCAGTGAAGCGGCTGGAACCTCCCCATCGCGTGGATCTTTGACTTGTGTTTCTAGCCGAATTAGCACAGAAATTGTATAAGACTGGTTTCAGCGACGGTTTTAGAACTGCCTAAAAAGGACTTACTTATACCTACTTTTCTCTAATGAATGTTTCAATTTGTTTGTTCTAAAAAAGTTCTAAAACCATCATGGAATCCAGTCATACATTTTCTTTGCTAATTCGACTAGAAACCCAAGTCAAAGATCCACGCGATGGGGAGGTTCCAGCCGCTTCACTGCTGCATTTTTTTCGATACCTTCTGGAGTCGTTTAAAATCTTCAAAACAAACTTTTCCTAAAAGAATTGGATAGCTCTTTCCAGTAGATAGAAGCCTCACTTAAAGAAAAACAAAAAAATGCTTTTTTGGATGAAATTTCTAGAAGGATGCAGAAAACTGAATATGTATCGTCAAAAATCGAAACCAGCTATTTTGGGTAGATTTAAGTTCAAAGCTTTTCGAAAAAGAACCATTTTGGGTAGCTTTTTTTCCAATTTAAGTGCGCTTGCATGAAGGCAAAAACAAGGACCATTTTTTGTAAATTTTTCCAACAGGTGTAAGTCTGAAAACTTCCGAAGCTTTTCGAAAGAAAGCCATTTTGGGTAGCTTTTTTCAGTATAAATTTGCGCAGAAATAAGGGTAAAGAAGGGCCTTTTGGGTAAAAATAATCGAAACTTGCAAAGTTCTCGAAGATGCAAAAAACCGAAAATTTTCAAAGCTCGAACTTTTATTTTTTATTTATCCAGTATAAATCTGCACCAGAATAAAAGTAAAAAAGTGCCTTTTTGGGTAAAAATACAAAATGCCTATAATTTAAATATTTAGAAGTTCAAAACTATTCGAAAAAGAACCATTTTGGATAGCTTTTTCCAATATAAGTCTGTAGGTACTTAAAAAAGAGAGAGAAAAGTGCATTTTTGGACAAAATTTTTCGAAGAATGCAGAGAATCGAATATGTATCTTCAAAGGCCGAAGCTTTTCGAAAAGAGCCATTTTGGGTAGATTTTTGCAGTATGTGTGCACTAGCATTAAGACAAAAAAGTGCCTTTTTAGGTAAAAATGATCGAAACCGGAAATCTTCAAAACATAAATGAGCTCAAAGCTGCTCTTATTCCAGGGCAGTTACGTAGGTCCTATTTTTTCACTCTTATTCAAGGGCATTTACTGTACTGGAAAAAGCTACCTACCAAAAATGGTTCTTTTTCGAAAGGCTTTGAAATTCGAAATATTCTTAAGATTTTTGTCCAAAAAGGCACTTTTTTACTTTTATGCTAGTGCAGACTTGTACTGGAGGAAGCTACCCGAAAAAGAACCATTTTTCTTTAATGTTTTAAATATTTTGAACATTTTTGTCCAAAAAAATGTCACTTTTTCGCTTTCATTCAAGGGCAGTTGTACTGGAAAAGCTACCTACCGAAAGCGGTTCTTTTTCGAAAGGCTTTGAACTTCGAAATATTTTGAAGATTTTCTGTTTTTTGCATTTTGCGATATAATTTTCACCCAAAAAGGTACTTGAAAAAAAAAAGAACTTGCAAAGTTCTCGAAGATGCAAAAAACCGAAAATTTTCAGAGCTCGAAGCTTTTCGAAAACAAAGCATTTTGGGTAGCTTCATCCAGTACAATCTGCACTAGAATAAAAGTAAAAAAGTGCCTTTTTGGGTAAAAATACAAAATGCCTATAATCTAAATATTTCGAAGATCAAAGCTTTTTGAAAAAGAACCATTTTGAGTAGCTTTTTCCAATATACGTCTGTACTTAAAAAAAAGAGAAAAAGTGCCTTTTTGGACAAAATTTTTCAAAGAATGCAGAGAATCGAATATGTATCTTCAAAGGCCGAAGCTTTTCGAAAAGAGCCATTTTGAGTAGATTTTTGCAGTATGTGTGCACTAGCATTAAGATAAAAAAGTGCCTTTCTAGGTAAAAATTATCGAAACCGAAAATCTTCAAAAATAAATGAGCTCAAAGCTGCTCTTATTCAAGGGCAGTTACGTCGGTCCTATTTTTTCACTCTTATTCAAGGGCATTTACTGTACTGGCAAAAGCTACCTACCGAAAATGGTTCTTTTTCGAAAGGCTTTGAATTTCGAAACATTCTTAAGATTTCCCGTTTTTTGCATTTTCGATAATTTTTGTCCAAAAAGGCACTTTTTTACTTCTATTCTAGTGCAGACTTGTACTGGAGGAAGCTACCCGAAAAAGAACCATTTTTCTTTAATGTTTTAAATTTTTTGAAGATTCTCGTCCGAAAAAATGTCACTTTTTCGCTTTCATTCAAGGGAGTTGTACTGGAAAAGCTACCTACCGAAAACGGTTCTTTTTCGAAAGGCTTTGAAATATTTTGAAGATTTTCTGTTTTTTACATTTTTCGATGTAATTTTCACCCAAAAAGGTACCTTTTTACTTTTATTCTAGTACAGATTTACATTGGAGACCTAAAATACTTCGTTTTTGAAAAGCTTCAATCTCTGAAGATTTTCGCTTTTTATTTGCGCTATTTTCCTTTTCTTTAAGTGCTGGCTTACATCTACTGGAAAAAGCTACGTAAACTGGTTCTTTTTCGGGTAGCTTCCTCCAGTATCAGTCTGCACTTGAATAAAAGTAAAAAAGTGCCTTTTTGGGTAAAAATTATCGAAAAATACAGAAAACAGAAAATTCGGCAGAGGTGTACAAATTTTTAAAGTGTGAAATGCCCCCTAGTCCAGACGGTTCCTATAACTGACGCGAATGGTTCTTTTTCGGGTAGTTTCTTCGGAACCAGAATAAAAGTAAAAAATTCCCTTTTTGGGTAAAAATTAATCGAAAAATGCAATAAACAGAAAATCTTCAAAATATTTCGAAGTTCAAAGCCTGTCGAAAAAGAACCATTTTCGGTAAGTTGCTTTTGCAGTACAACCGACCTTATGTATAAAAACGAAAAGTGCCATTTTTTCGGATTAGAATGTTCGAAAAATTCAAAACAGTATAGAAAAACAAGGCAATCCAGACTGTTTCTATAACTGAACCGAATGTTTTTTTTTTCTCGGACGACAATGTTCGAAAAATTGAAAAGATTAAAGAAAAATGGTTCTTTTTCAGGTAGTTTCCTCCAGTAAGTCTGCACTAGCATAAAAGTAAAAAAGTACTTTTTGGGTAAATATTATCGAAAAATGAAAAAAACAGAAAATCTTCAAAATATTTCGAAGTTCAAAGTCTTTCGAAAAAGTGACATTTTCTCGGACGACAATGTTCGAAAAATTGAAAAGATTAAAGAAAAATGGTTCTTTTTCAGGTAGTTTCCTCCAGTATAAGTCTGCACTAGAATAAAAGTAAAAAAGTACTTTTTGGGTAAATATTATCGAAAAATGAAAAAAACAGAAAATCTTCAAAATATTTCGAAGTTCAGTCTTTCGAAAAAGTGACATTTTCTCGGACGACAATGTTCGAAAAATTGAAAAGATTAAAGAAAAATGGTTCTTTTTCAGGTAGTTTCCTCCAGTAAGTCTGCACTAGAATAAAAGTAAAAAAGTACTTTTTGGGTAAATATTATCGAAAAATGAAAAAAACAGAAAATCTTCAAAATATTTCGAAGTTCAAAGTCTTTCGAAAAAGTGACATTTTCTCGGACGACAATGTTCGAAAAATTGAAAAGATTAAAGAAAAATGGTTCCTTTTCAGGTAGTTTCCTCCAGTAAGTCTGCACTAGAATAAAAGTAAAAAAGTACTTTTTGGGTAAATATTATCGAAAAATGAAAAAAACAGAAAATCTTCAAAATATTTCGAAGTTCAAAGTCTTTCGAAAAAGTGACATTTTCTCGGACGACAATGTTCGAAAAATTGAAAAGATTAAAGAAAAATGGTTCCTTTTCAGGTAGTTTCCTCCAGTAAGTCTGCACTAGAATAAAAGTAAAAAAGTACTTTTTGGGTAAATATTATCGAAAAATGAAAAAAACAGAAAATCTTCAAAATATTTCGAAGTTCAAAGTCTTTCGAAAAAGTGACATTTTCTCGGACGACAATGTTCGAAAAATTGAAAAGATTTAAGAAAAATGGTTCTTTTTCAGGTAGTTTCCTCCAGTAAGTCTGCACTAGAATAAAAGTAAAAAAGTACTTTTTGGGTAAATATTATCGAAAAATGAAAAAAACAGAAAATCTTCAAAATATTTCGAAGTTCAAAGTCTTTCGAAAAAGTGACATTTTCTCGGACGACAATGTTCGAAAAATTGAAAAGATTAAAGAAAAATGGTTCTTTTTCAGGTAGTTTCCTCCAGTAAGTCTGCACTAGAATAAAAGTAAAAAAGTACTTTTTGGGTAAATATTATCGAAAAATGAAAAAAACAGAAAATCTTCAAAATATTTCGAAGTTCAAAGTCTTTCGAAAAAGTGACATTTTCTCGGACGACAATGTTCGAAAAATTGAAAAAATTAAAGAAAAATGGTTCTTTTTCAGGTAGTTTCCTCCAGTATAAGTCTGCACTAGAATAAAAGTAAAAAAGTACTTTTTGGGTAAATATTATCGAATAATGAAAAAAACAGAAAATCTTCAAAATATTTCGAAGTTCAAAGTCTTTCGAAAAAGTGACATTTTCTCGGACGACAATGTTCGAAAAATTGAAAAGATTAAAGAAAAATGGTTCTTTTTCAGGTAGTTTCCTCCAGTATAAGTCTGCACTAGAATAAAAGTAAAAAAGTACTTTTTGGGTAAATATTATCGAAAAATGAAAAAAACAGAAAATCTTCAAAATATTTCGAAGTTCAGTCTTTCGAAAAAGTGACATTTTCTCGGACGACAATGTTCGAAAAATTGAAAAGATTAAAGAAAAATGGTTCTTTTTCAGGTAGTTTCCTCCAGTAAGTCTGCACTAGAATAAAAGTAAAAAAGTACTTTTTGGGTAAATATTATCGAAAAATGAAAAAAACAGAAAATCTTCAAAATATTTCGAAGTTCAAAGTCTTTCGAAAAAGTGACATTTTCTCGGACGACAATGTTCGAAAAATTGAAAAGATTAAAGAAAAATGGTTCCTTTTCAGGTAGTTTCCTCCAGTAAGTCTGCACTAGAATAAAAGTAAAAAAGTACTTTTTGGGTAAATATTATCGAAAAATGAAAAAAACAGAAAATCTTCAAAATATTTCGAAGTTCAAAGTCTTTCGAAAAAGTGACATTTTCTCGGACGACAATGTTCGAAAAATTGAAAAGATTAAAGAAAAATGGTTCCTTTTCAGGTAGTTTCCTCCAGTAAGTCTGCACTAGAATAAAAGTAAAAAAGTACTTTTTGGGTAAATATTATCGAAAAATGAAAAAAACAGAAAATCTTCAAAATATTTCGAAGTTCAAAGTCTTTCGAAAAAGTGACATTTTCTCGGACGACAATGTTCGAAAAATTGAAAAGATTTAAGAAAAATGGTTCTTTTTCAGGTAGTTTCCTCCAGTAAGTCTGCACTAGAATAAAAGTAAAAAAGTACTTTTTGGGTAAATATTATCGAAAAATGAAAAAAACAGAAAATCTTCAAAATATTTCGAAGTTCAAAGTCTTTCGAAAAAGTGACATTTTCTCGGACGACAATGTTCGAAAAATTGAAAAGATTAAAGAAAAATGGTTCTTTTTCAGGTAGTTTCCTCCAGTAAGTCTGCACTAGAATAAAAGTAAAAAAGTACTTTTTGGGTAAATATTATCGAAAAATGAAAAAAACAGAAAATCTTCAAAATATTTCGAAGTTCAAAGTCTTTCGAAAAAGTGACATTTTCTCGGACGACAATGTTCGAAAAATTGAAAAAATTAAAGAAAAATGGTTCTTTTTCAGGTAGTTTCCTCCAGTATAAGTCTGCACTAGAATAAAAGTAAAAAAGTACTTTTTGGGTAAATATTATCGAATAATGAAAAAAACAGAAAATCTTCAAAATATTTCGAAGTTCAAAGTCTTTCGAAAAAGTGACATTTTCTCGGACGACAATGTTCGAAAAATTGAAAAGATTAAAGAAAAATGGTTCTTTTTCAGGTAGTTTCCTCCAGTAAGTCTGCACTAGAATAAAAGTAAAAAAGTACTTTTTGGGTAAATATTATCGAAAAATGAAAAAAACAGAAAATCTTCAAAATATTTCGAAGTTCAAAGTCTTTCGAAAAAGTGACATTTTCTCGGACGACAATGTTCGAAAAATTGAAAAGATTAAAGAAAAATGGTTCTTTTTCAGGTAGTTTCCTCCAGTAAGTCTGCACTAGAATAAAAGTAAAAAAGTACTTTTTGGGTAAATATTATCGAAAAATGAAAAAAACAGAAAATCTTCAAAATATTTCGAAGTTCAAAGTCTTTCGAAAAAGTGACATTTTCTCGGACGACAATGTTCGAAAAATTGAAAAGATTAAAGAAAAATGGTTCTTTTTCAGGTAGTTTCCTCCAGTAAGTCTGCACTAGAATAAAAGTAAAAAAGTACTTTTTGGGTAAATATTATCGAAAAATGAAAAAAACAGAAAATCTTCAAAATATTTCGAAGTTCAAAGTCTTTCGAAAAAGTGACATTTTCTCGGACGACAATGTTCGAAAAATTGAAAAGATTTAAGAAAAATGGTTCTTTTTCAGGTAGTTTCCTCCAGTAAGTCTGCACTAGAATAAAAGTAAAAAAGTACTTTTTGGGTAAATATTATCGAAAAATGAGAAAAACAGAAAATCTTCAAAATATTTCGAAGTTCAAAGTCTTTCAAAAAGTGACATTTTCTCGGACGACAATGTTCGAAAAATTGAAAAGATTAAAGAAAAATGGTTCTTTTTCAGGTAGTTTCCTCCAGTAAGTCTGCACTAGAATAAAAGTAAAAAAGTACTTTTTGGGTAAATATTATCGAAAAATGAAAAAAAAGAAAATCTTCAAAATATTTCGAAGTTCAAAGTCTTTCGAATAAGTGACATTTTCTCGGACGACAATGTTCGAAAAATTGAAAAGATTAAAGAAAAATGGTTCTTTTTCAGGTAGTTTCCTCCAGTAAGTCTGCACTAGAATAAAAGTAAAAAAGTACTTTTTGGGTAAATATTATCGAATAATGAAAAAAACAGAAAATCTTCAAAATATTTCGAAGTTCAAAGTCTTTCGAAAAAGTGACATTTTCTCGGACGACAATGTTCGAAAAATTGAAAAGATTAAAGAAAAATGGTTCTTTTTCAGGTAGTTTCCTCCAGTAAGTCTGCACTAGAATAAAAGTAAAAAAGTACTTTTTGGGTAAATATTATCGAAAAATGAAAAAAACAGAAAATCTTCAAAATATTTCGAAGTTCAAAGTCTTTCGAAAAAGTGACATTTTCTCGGACGACAATGTTCGAAAAATTGAAAAGATTAAAGAAAAATGGTTCTTTTTCAGGTAGTTTCCTCCAGTAAGTCTGCACTAGAATAAAAGTAAAAAAGTACTTTTTGGGTAAATATTATCGAAAAATGAAAAAAACAGAAAATCTTCAAAATTTTTCGAAGTTCAAAGTCTTTCAAAAAGTGACATTTTCTCGGACGACAATGTTCGAAAAATTGAAAAGATTTAAGAAAAATGGTTCTTTTTCAGGTAGTTTCCTCCAGTAAGTCTGCACTAGAATAAAAGTAAAAAAGTACCTTTTTGGGTAAATATTATCGAAAAATGAAAAAAACAGAAAATCTTCAAAATATTTCGAAGTTCAAATTCTTTCGAAAAAGAACCATTTTCGGTAGGTAGCTTTTCCAGTACAACCGCCCTTGAATAGAAACGAAAAAGTGTCATTTTTTCGGACGACAATGTACGAAAAATTCAAAACATTAATGAAAAACAGTTCAGACTATATCTATAACTGGCTCGGCGGTGATTGCAGGGTGTCCAGCCCCATAATTAATGTTGCGAGCCCCCGCAAAATATCAGATGCAGGGCCAGTGAGCGCATTGTTTCGGCTCGTTGATTTCATTATTTTCACCTGGAGCCGCGCGTCCAGCTGTTCTCGATCCCATCACGCCCCGAGGCCCTCCATTCTCCATTTCAGGGCCCATATATCTCCGACTGCTCGCTGACGTCCGGCCAGTTTATTAGTCACATCCCTAATAATTCAAAAAATACCTCTTCCAATAATAGACCGATCACCTACATCCACATGCAAATTGCGTTAAACCGAACCTGACGCCTCGTTCGAGCGTGTGATACGAACGGATCGAGGATTTGCATATCCTGAGATCCTTCAGGGTCACGGTGACTATTTTCGAACTTGACCCCGTATATAAGACGAGATTATCCAGAGGGTTACGCATTCTCCTCCACCGAGTCAGGGTAAGTGTCTGAAAATTATTTTTCCTTCAAACGCCATATAAATGACAACTTATGTGATGGTTCTCTTACGGCAAAAGTGAAATTTATAAGGCTAGGAGTATAAGTACTTATACTACTATAACAGTGTAATCTTTAATGATTTTTATTAATTTGAATTTTCTAGAAATATTTCGGAGAGCAACCTTAAACAGCCGAAAACCTGCAGCTTTATGCTGTAATGTGCCCAAATATACCGTCACGTTTGCTGTATACCGTAAAACCTTGATATACAGGGTGAGTCTGAAAGACTGCACATCCTCTATACCGCAAAATCAACTGTTGAAATGATGAAGCTTGGTGCAAAAATTATTATAAGCCGCCAAAGATCTTCATTTTTAAACGTTCTTATTAAATATCTTTCGAAAGATGTATCGTAGGATTTTAAATTTTTGCACAGCATTGTTACAGACCAAGATGCAACTACTGATGGTACTTAAGACATTTTCCAAAAAGCGGATCGCTGCTATACAGGGGGCCTCGATGTTATTTGCCCTTGAACTTTTTTATGTTTGAAAATATTGCTAATTTGCCTATGCGGCCGTATTTCGCGTTCAAATCTAAAACTTTTTTGGCTCTTAAAATTTTTCGATAAAACTAACCACTCACGAGGAAAATAGAAAAAACCGAAAACATGATCATCGTGATAAACCTACAATTTCAATAAAAATCAAAGTGTACGTTGACACGCATCACATTTCACTGTTTTTTTGCATTGAAGGTGTTGTCCTACATCTGTGCCCAGAACCATTGCTCACAACTGAAGAAAAAACATTGATGGTGATTTCAATTTTTTATGAGGTAGACTCATCATTGGTTTTAAGGTAATTACCTGCATCATGTTTTCGGTTTTTTCAATTTTCCTCGTGAGTGGTTAGTTTTTTCGAAAAATTTTAAGAGCCAAAAAAGTTCTATAATTGAACGGGGAATACGGCCGCATAGGCAAATAGAAAATAAAAACATGCTACATAACCTGGGCTTAATTTGAGCCTTTGGGAATAACATGCAAATCTGCTTTTGCCCAACCCTAAACATTACTTATAAAATTATAAAATAAACACCCAAACTAAGATGTAAATGTTATGTCCTCTATTTTGGTTTATGAACAATTTAATTGGTTCTTCAAAAGACATTTCTACTACCTTTAACATTTAGAATAAAAGATACGTGCTTATTCCTAAAATTTCACAAAATTTCAAAGGAACTGTTAAAGAAGGGCAGTAAAAATGTCTTCGTGAACAAATTAAATTGCTCTAAGTACTACATAATAGTGCAAGTCTGATTGCTTATGTTACTATTTTGAAAGTTAAAATTTGCCTGCAAACAAGAAGATTAGTAATATTTGCCAATAACTCGAAAACGGATGAAAAAAAAATGTTTGCTTATAAATTCTACATTGCACTGTCTAGAAATATACAGGGTGTATCATTTGAAAAAATTGAGAAAAATAGTTTTAAATTTCACAAATTTTGTAAATTAATTTTGAACCGCCCTGTACATAGGGAAGTAACGAAAACAAAACCAGAGCTTCCTAAAAGCCTGTGCAACAAGGTACTCATCTTATTTTCTTATAAAAACTGCACCCATGTAAATGAGGAATTTTTAAGTAGATTGATGTACACTCCAATTTTTTTGTTCCCAAACAACATACTCAAAAGCCGTAATATTTTAGGGTCGAACAAAAGCTCCTAAAAGGGTTGTAAATATGCTAAAATATACCGTTCAAAAAAAGTAATTTTCAACCATTCAAAAATTTATGGGCCATCTTGTACATTTTAAAATAGTTTCCTGAAATGCACCCTCATTTATAGTCTAAATATGCACTTGCAAGAAATTGCTAATGAAATGGTATTCAGTGAACTTTTGACCAAAAATTAAATGATTTTAAACTTTTTTCGGACTTTTAAATCGCGGTACAGCCCAAGTCCCTGAACCGATTTAGCTGAAATTTTGCACATGGGGACTGCATTACACGTCGAAGAACTGAAGAAATTTTCGATTCAATCGGCTCAAGGAAAGTGCCGTTTTGGCTCACCAATTTCCAAATTTAAAATTATTCTCTCATTTGACTATCCAAAACAAGTTTTTGAAAGATTTTTGTTGCTTTTGACGCTATTTAAGCTCAAATCGTGCTTTTCGGCTCAGAATAGTGCAAAAATGCGTTTTTGACACTATTTAGGCTCAAATCGTGCTTTTCGGCTTAGAATAGTGCCAAAAAGGTGTTTTTGACAATGTTTAGGCTCAAATGTGCCTTTCAATTCAGAATAGTACAAAAACGCGTTTTTGAAACTATTTATAGGTTCCAGCCGCTTCTCTGCTGCCTTTTTTAAATTTCACATTTTTATAAGTAGCAGGTGCATAGGGTGCTTCACGAATATGGAACAGATATAATATTTGGGATTACAGAAAATTATATACAGTGTGTCTCATTTTAACTGGAACCACCCAAATATTTTGGTTAATATTGAGTAAATTAATTCGCTTTTTTTCCACATGTTGAGCTTCAAAATTTGCATCTGTGTGATCCTTGACCTTTTTTCCCGAAATCTTAGCCCACTGCGATTAATTAAAGAGGACAAAAACAGCGAAATCGTATTAGGCATTTTTTTATCGAACAATGGGCCTATACAGTTTTGTGTAAATTCAAGAATCCGTTATGTTCAGGCCATTACTAAAAATTATTCTTAATTGTCATGGCAAAACTGCAACCCTAACGTAAACCCTGACTTTAAAAAATTCATTCAAAGTTCTGCGCAATTCATTTTGCATTCAAACGGAACCAACTTGCCTGGCTATTGACCTCATTTTCTATTGGTTCGGCACCGAGAGTGAAGCGCGTGACGTATACTATTCAACAATCAGAATTGGCAAAGCAATCACGCTTACAAGGTGATTGGATCTTACTACTTTACGTCACTATCCCCGCCTACTCGCCTGCGTTTCATCAGGCTCAGATTTCTTCAAACTTTCAACATTTTTTTAGAGGTCTACTAATGGGAATATTCCAAAATAAAAAAATACGGGTATTTTTATTTTTAATGTAGATTGATATTCACCAATAAAAAAAAATCGCTGTATAGGCCCATTTTATTAAGAAAAGTTGCTCAGGATGACCCCAAATGGGTAAGTGCGGAGTTTCAGACCAAAATAAAAATGTAGAATTTCTTGAGGAAAAAATGAAAAATATCGAAAACTTCATTATTTTTACTACAAAAGGGGTGCTTACACAGCAACCCTTTTGTTGCAAAAATATTGAAGTTTTCGATATTTTTGATTTTTTCCTCCATAAATTCAACATTTTTATTTTGGCCTGAAAGTTCGGATTTACTCATTTGGACTCATCCTGAGCAACTTTTCTTAAAAAACTTTTTCGATAAAAAAATGCCTAATACGATTTCGCTATTTTTGGACTCTTTAATTAATCGCAGTGGGCTGAGATTTCGGAATAACAAATAGGTGAAGTATTACGCAGATGCAGACTCTGGAGCTCTACATGTGCAAAGAAAGAGCGAGTTGATTTGCTCAATATTAACCGAAATATTTGGGTGTTTCCAGTTAAAATGAGACACACTGTACGTCCGGAACAAATTGAAACTTTTGGCAACCATGGGATATTTTTTGATCGATTTGACGTGGAATGCACTGGCGATCATGATTGAAAACTCGATATTGCATTTTTCATTCGAAATAATTTTTTAGTTCGTTATTTACGTATTCTGTGTTTGGAGAGAAAATAGTATATGTTATTCTACTATTTTTGTTATAGATGTACAAGGGGCTGTTATTATTATTATTTCTGCTGGTGGTTCATCCCGACATCCAGCAGGTTCATGGGGAGAAATTCCAGGCCTGTGGAGCCCATCTGGACAACTTGTGGTCCTTGATTTGCCGACAGCAGGGACCCCCTTCTAAAAGAGCAGGTGAGAAGCAATTTTAATTGATTTTTTTTTTAATAAGAAGAGGTAGCAGATAAGACTTCGTGGTACTACGACCAATACGATTACGAGGACGAAGTGAAAAGGAAGCGAAACACCGACAATTTCATAGACTTCGATAATGCGAGACAGAAGAAGCAGCTTGCCAACGAGTGCTGTTTGAAGCCGTGCGACATCAAGCAGCTCAGATCGTATTGTTGAGGGTGCGAAATATTTATTGCTTTGTCATGAACATTGAACTGTCATGAATAAATGTTTTAGTTAAAATGTTTTTTAGTCACCCCTAGCCACCCCTTTTCACCCCCGTGTGTGGAAATGTCACTTAAAATATATTAGTGAAAGTATTCTATACAGGGTGTTTTATTTTATCTCGGCACCATTGCTAACCTTATTAATACTGAAGATACAAAATCGGTTAAATTAGCAAAGAATTGTAGTTTTTTACGCTGATTACGATGGTCAAAAAGTTTATATGCATTATGTACATACCTAAAAACAAAAGTAAACTATTTATCGGAGTAAGAAGGTACGTTTAATATTCCTTAATATGAAAAACTGACAATCTGTAAAACTAAAATTGACAAAAATGTCTATTTTTCTGACCACTCTAGATAAACTAATATTAATTTCAATCGCTTCCAAAGCCATCTTCCGCCAATAAAAAAATTATGACAAATCGTAAATTTGACTTTTTTGTTAAGAATTATAATACCTTTTCAAGGAACTGAAAATATACGAGTTTTCCGTTTAAAAAAATATCATTTTAGTGATTATTTAACCAACACGATGTTGAGATATAAGAGATTGAGAGTACGTTAAATTAGGGAAAAAATCTGGAAATTGCAATTTTAGAAAAAAAAATGATGTCTTCTTAACGGTTGATATTTAATTAAAACATGGAACTTTTATATTTTTAACATCTGTCAATTGAATTACATTGACAGAAATTTTCTAGGCCTTCTAGATTTAGAGGACAGTCAGTCAACCTTCCTTTTAGTTATGGCCGCCACATTGCATTTTAACACCATCGGAGGCGCAAGAGAAAATTGCTTTTTTTGAAAAAACACATCAAAGTTCGAGCCACACGTCTACAAGTGTAAGCAAGTAAAAAGATTGGTGTACTTTCTTGTAGATTTTTAAAATAAGTTTTCATTAATTTGATAAATTATGAATACTAATAAAAATTTAACTCTTTTTCAAAAAAGTCAATGTTGATCAAGGACATTTTCGAAAAACTAATTTCAATATGGTCCTCATAAGAAAAAGAAAAAAGCTGAAAATCTAGAAGGCCTAGATAAATTTTCTCAATGCGACTCAATTGATAGCTGTCAAAAATATAAAAGTCACATGTTTCGTTTAAATAGCATCAATCATTTAGAAAATACAAATTTTTCTTTGAAATGGTGATTGGGATATTCGTATTTCGATTCTGCGGTGCGTTCCCTTACGGGTCCGCTGCATTCAGACCTTAAGATCCATTATGCCCGCACTGCAACCTCTTCTCTACAGAAGCCCCGTCCCTTCCATGAAGGCCAGTACATCCGCTGCAGAGAGTGAGTATATTTCCGCGGGGGCTGGGTATGCAGCCCCCAGTTCCCTAAGCCTTTTGTGACCGAGCGGGCCACATTCGGTTAGCAAATGAAGAGGCGTTTCTTCCTCTTCTCCGCACACTCTACAAGTGCTTTCCTCAGAACGTCCCATTAGATGAAGGTGTCGTTTGAGTGCGCAGTGCCCTGTCAGGACGCCCACGACTTTCCTTAGCCGCTCTCGGCTTAACTGAAGAAACCACCGTTGGGCTGTTGGCGAGGAGGGCCGAGAAATGAAGGCCCTCGCTTGCCTCATCCCCGGTGCATTTTCCCAGTGTGAGTGAAATTGCTTGTTGAGCCAGTTTCCTAGCTCCTTCCGCAACGCACTCTCCGTCACAGCGAGTGCTGGTTGTGGTCCCAGGTATGGCATGTTCGATGCCTCCCTTGCCAGTTCGTCAGCTACCTCATTGCCAGCGATTGCTGAGTGCCCAGGAACCCAAACCAGGTTGACCGAATTGTTATTTCCAGCCAACTTCGTTAATGCGTCTCGACAGTCGTTAACGAGGCCGGATCTCACCTCCACGGAGTTCAGAGCCCCGAGCGCCGCCCGACTGTCGCTGCAGATGTAGATGTACTTGCCAGAGTAGCCCCTACGTAGGTTCTCCTCAGCGCACACCAGAATTGCGTATATTTCCGCCTGGAATACACTGGGGTACTTGCCAAGAGGTACGCTCACTCGTCCCTCTGGCATCCCCCCAGTGAATCCTGCGCCGGTGCTCAGATCGTTTTTGGCCCCGTCTGTGTACCAGACTAGGCCACGCGGTGTGAGCAATTTTTCTCCCTTCTCGCCCCAGTCTTCCCTAGAGGGGATCCTGGTTGTATATGGGTCATTAAAGCGCAACCGACGCTCTATCCTGTCTTTGCGCATTTGCAAGACAGCCTCATCCGCGCCCGGTAGAGTGAGTGCACTTCGATGTCCCTCACTTCCCGCTCGCCATTCTCCTATCCCTTGCAACCTGAAGGCTGAGGCCCGGGCCGAATGCTGCACTCTGAGGTGCAGCGGCTCCAGGGCCAGGATCGCCTCCAAGGCTGCTGAGGGAGTTGTTCTCATAGCACCGGTCACCATTAGGCATCCCAGCCTTTGCACTCGCCCGAGGGCACTCCTGGTACTAGCGCGTTCCGTGGAGCGCCACCAGACCAGGGCGCCATACGTGACCAGAGGCCTCACGACGGTTGTGTATAACCAGTACGCCACCTGCGGTTTTAGTCCCCAAGTGGAGCCGGAGAAACGCCTACACATCCATAAGGACGCGCAGGCCTTCTTTGTTTGTGACTCTACATGGTCTGTCCAAGAAAGCTTCGGATCCAGGATTACTCCCAGATACTTCACTCTCTCGGCCAGACCCAAGGTCACCCCTTGCAGCTTGGGCCATCTTACGGTGTCCAACTTTCTTTTCCTGGTGAAGAGGAGCAACTCCATCTTGTTCGGGTTTACCGACAAGGATCGCCCCTCGCACCAGTTGCTAACTCTGTTCAGAGCCTGTTGCATGATGGCTGTGACTGTCCCCAGGAACTTGCCCCTAATTACAATGCACACATCATCAGCGTACGCCTGAGCGTAGCACCCTTCTCCGTTCAGGTCCCTTAGGAGGCCGTCCACGAGTAGCGACCACAGTAGCGGAGATAGAACTCCGCCCTGCGGACAGCCCCTCGACACTGTTGCCTCCAGTTTGGTATCCTGTAGAGAGACCGTTATACGACGCTTACTAATCATCTCCCGTATCCATCTTACGATGGTCCGGTCAATGCCGTATTCTGTCGCAGCGGCGCACAGCGCTTCGAAGGTGGGATTATTGAAAGCCCCATCGACATCTAGAAAGGCAGCGAGCGCCCATTCTTTCACCCGGAGAGCGTCCCCAGCTCTTGAAACAAGCTGATGGAGAGCTGTCTCCGTTGATTTGCACGCTCTATATGCGTGCTGGTTAGGATGGAGGGGTCGTTGGACTAGTACCCCCTCCTTCAGGTGTCGTTCTACCAGCCTTTCACTCAGTTTCAGAAGAAACGATGTTAGACTGATTGGACGGAAATCCTTTGGCTGGTCGTGGGTTGTTCGGCCGGCTTTAGGTATGAAGACGACTCTCACTTGCTGCCAGGATTTAGGAATGTACCCCAGCGCGATTGAGCATCGCACTATATAGAACAGTGGTTCTATGATGGACTCGCCAGCCTCCTGGAGGTGGGCCGGAAAGATTCCATCAGGTCCCGCCGCTTTAAATGGTTCGAAGGTTGAAATTGCCCAACGAATCTTCTTATAGCTGACTATTTCCGAGGCCATATTCCAGTTCTTGATGGTCCGGCTGTCCTCGGGTAAGTCCCCTCCTATTGTCGCGCCCGGGAAGTGCGTCCGTATCAGGCACTCAAGGGCCTGCCCGGACGTCTCCGTTAAAGAGCCGTCCGGTAGCCGAAGAGCTCCCAGACAGACCGCACCCCGGCCCAACAGTTTCTTCAGTCGAGCCGCTTCTGGTAGACCTTCTATGTTGCCACAAAAGTTCCTCCAGCACTCTCTCTTCCTCCTCTTGATGAGGCTTTTGAATCTCCTCTGGGCGTCTTTATAGGCGTCCCAGTCGGAGTGCTGATTCAGCCGCATTGCTCGGTTTAACCTCTTTCGTGTTTCCCGCCGCAGTGACTCAAGTTCCCCATTCCACCAAGGTGTCTTGTGGCCCTCTTTGACAGTTCTTAGAGGGCAATGGTCTTCGAATGAAGAGAGCACGTTCCGTTGAAGCCTTTCAACTTCAAGGTCCAGCTGCCTTCTATATCTGGGTCTGGTCCTGTTCCCCGATAACTTTGCGGAAAGGTCCCTTCGATAAGAGTCCCAATCCGTTGCCCTTGGGTTCCTATAGGATCTGGTTCCGCTTTGGCTGCCCACAGCGATTTTGAACTCGATATACCGGTGGTGATTGGGATAACTCAGGAACGAATCAACATTTCGGAGAATTCTTTACAGATTCTTAATCACCTTGAAAAAGGGCAATTTTTCTCCTGTATGCAGAGTAGGTGGTTTTGATGTTCTGTTTTGATATCTTATTTATATAGCCGTAAATGTATTAAATGCCAATTATTTACTTTTTAAAGCCATATAAGATGGTAAAATTATTCTTTTGCATTTGCGCCAAAATGCACATTTTATTTGGAATACCTATACATACACCCTCATAAATATTAAAAATCTTGAAAATTTGGTTTTCAACTTTTTCAGCCTTCACCTAGACCTTAGATAGATTTCAGTTTTAACCCAGCCGCTTCTTTGATGCCCATTTTTTGATGAAATTATTGAAAATACCAAGTTTTTCTTTCCTCCAAAGTGCACATTGTATTTGGAATACCTACCTACCTACACCCTCAAAAATGTTCAAAATTTTCATTTGGTTTTCAACTTTTTCAGATCGCAAATTGATTTTTATTAAATTTTTTAAGAATTTATTGAAAATACCAAGTTTTTCTGTTCTTTTGGAAAATTTCAAAGATTTTCTTAGCACCAACTGTCATTCCTAATCAGTTGATGGTTTTGACCATTCAAAGTCACGATACGTTATGTAAAAGGCAATCCAACCATCCAATTTAAAAACCAATGTGTTTCAAATTTTGCCAACAGTCCGTAGGTAAGTACAGTTTTACAGATTTTACATAAACAGTGCTGAACTATCTAGAGGTCCTGTAAGCGTGACGTCATGCCGCCATGTATAGCCGTACATATGTATGCGCAGTCATTTTTTGACCGCCGACAGAATTTACTTGAATGTCTACTGTCAGTTATGTGCCATTTATCATCATTGTAGGTTAAAATAGCACGTGGCAAACGTGAAAGGTCCCAGATTTTGTTGACCGTAGTGACAAATGACGTATAAATGACACAAGATCAACGCATGCGCAATAAACCCCCACCAGTGCCTTCAAAGACCTATTAAATCAAGACAAAGTTTAGGCAAGAGACTCAACTAACAAGCGATCGAAAAAATCATCCTCAATGAGAATTTTGATCGCTTGATATAAATTCGCTTTTGTTATGTTGTGCAACATTCAAATGTCAAATGCAGGGTTGCCACCTTCTTAAGAGACAGGAACAGAGCAGCAACATTATTTTCGAAAGCCGTGTTTTAAAAAATGACACTTTCCCAGTATATTGGTGCTACTGTTTTACCCCAGTAATGCATTGTACTGTACTTGAGCCTTATTCCAATAATACCAACATAATTTCAAAACTCACTAGGCTTACACTGCTGATGCATTGAAATCTCTTCGCCAGTGTTGCTAACATTACCACCGTCTTGTTAATTCAATTATTCCTACCAACCGGTTAATTTAAAAACCAATGCTGCCAACAGTTTCTACAGCTTCTAATTGTAGTGACCTTATTATTTAAACGGTACTGACAACTATACTAACGGGTGTCCTAAAAAAACCTGACGAAATATTTTTGGGAATAACTCAGGCATTTCTTAAGTGGTTTTCTAATTTATAGGTCTGATGATGACATATGATATGTCGAAACTAGTAACCACCCAGAATTAACTATTCACGGGTTTTATCATTTCTTAACTGATGCTTTAAGTGCATGGGGATTGGTCAGTTAACCACCAATCGTTATGAAACAAAAATGACCTTGAAATAAGTTAACTTTTCTTCAGAAGTTAATTTGGTCCACGGATTAATTTTCTGTGATTTTTCTAAAAAAAGTGTTTTCGCATATATATGAGTAAAGTAATAAGTAATAGTGACGCATGTAATAATGTAATGTAATAATGTAATGTAATAATGTAATGTAATGTAATTAATGGCCAAGTTATTCCCAAAAACATTTCGCCTGGTTTTTTTAGGACACCCGTTAGAAACGAATTGACTAAAGGCGCTTTCCTTTTACACATTTATCTGAGTAGCCTCAGTGAATCCCAGCAATTTGATTGGTTCATTTGAATATTGACCAATCAAACTGCTGAGTTAAGTGAGCCTGCTCAGATAAATGTGTAAATGGAAAGCAACTTTAATGTTGCTAAATCTCAATTGTTTAAAGCAAAATTTCGACAGCAGTGTTAACTGTCAAGGAATCCAAAATTTAAAAATCATGTCAAAGACGCGAAAATCGCTTGATACAATTTTCTTTCATAATATTTAGGTATATTGAAAGATTGCTATTTCGGTGCTGAAAATTTCTTTTATTGCTGTCTTCAGGTCAAGGCTCTCAGACCGTTCCAAATTTAAGGTTTTAAGACTCTACTTTATTGAGAAGAGATTCCAGGTTTCAATAATTAAGTTATCATTTCTGAGAGAGGTTCTTACTAGATACAAAAAAAATTTAAACCTGTTAATAAAGCACCCTTGGAGATGAATCAGTTTTATTTTTTTTAAGTATTAAATTTCAGCTAATCCGTTTCAATAACAATTTGTTTAAGTTTTTTGGAAGAAAGTTTCAATCGGTGGTGTTTCAGTTTATTTCAATTAATTTTTTTTAGAATTTTGGAAAAGAGGTTCATCAGAAGAGGTTCTTCCGATTCAGTGTTGCCAAATAGTCAAAACAAAAACCACTTGGAATTGCGTTAACATTTATTGACCTAATTCTAAAACGACAGTAAATAATTTCACAACCCTCAATTTCTCAAGACTTTTTTTATGCAAGAAACAATTGCGGGCTGCCTGATGCAGTACCCCTCTAACTCCATGAAGGAGCAAGGCCTATCACAGCACAATTCGTACTGTCCTGCCTTCTGACCCCCGCCGAATTTCTGCTGAAAATAGTCTCCGAGAGGGTAGTCCACGTCGTAATCTGCAACAGAAATTTCTGATCGTCCAGAAAAAATAAATCTTTTACCAATATTCTTCTTGGAAGGAAGCGAGTAGTAATTCCCAGGTCCACAAACCTTCCTCATCGCCAAGTCCAAAGTCCCTCCGCAGTAGGAAACCTTCGTCATATACTCAGAAAAGTACTCGTAGAAGACCTTCTTGCAGTAGGTCATCCCCGAGTCCTCCACGGCTCGCGAGGATTCCATGGTCGAAACCAAGAGAACTAACCAGAGGAATTTCATCAACATTTCAGTGTCAATGGATAATGTTTTCTTCTACGGCATTTTATAACCCACATCTTTCGATTAAATTGCAACGTCGTCCCATATTATGCAGATGCGTTTTTGCAATCGAATGCAATTATGAAGGATGTGGACCCAGTCATGTAAGAATCTCCTATAAAAGCGAATCAAAAGGATGGTAAATCACTAGAAGCCATGAACTTCCTTCCAGGCCTTCTACTTCTAGTCCTCTACTTCCAAGCTGAAGCAGTAATAGTGGCAAATGACTTCGAAAATTGCAACCACATAATCGAACGTTACAAAGATGCCCAAGATTATTGCGGGAGAGATTTTGATTTAGCCGTGTTCGACGTTTGTGGACCCAATAATTTCAATGGACCCAATAATAACAATGGAAGAAAAAAGAGAAATTCTGGTAAACGAAATATTTTTTCATTTAATATTTCTGGTTTTGCAGGAAATTATGATGATTTCTTTGATTTCGGGGGTAAGAGATTTTATGTACCTGGGCCGTGCTGTGATGGCAGTGGCAGGAGCTGCAAAATACGTGATCTGATTGGGTACTGTAAAAAGACGCGCCCCTGCTTATTGAAGGCACTTTATAGCGAATACAAATAATTATCTAAGGAATTTTGTTGAAAACGTATTGAATAAAGGTTGCATCTCATTTACATGGTTTAGATTCTGAAGTCCAGCAAGTGTCATAGGGGTGGAATTTAAGGGTTAAAAGACCGTGTGTGGACTTATTTTTAAGTCAGTTTGCACCCCTAAGGGTACTGTCCTGAAATATTTCATACCTACCCTATTGTAATACATATAAAGGGTGGCACATAAAAAACCGGACAGTTTTCTTTTTTGTATATCTTCGTGAGGTTTTGTGCAATATTTTTTACTCGACTTAGCTGAAAGTTGAGGTCGTCGGTACCACTCATTGGATTTGAATTCGCACCATCAGTGTCCCTCCTAAGGATTTTAATTTAACACCATTATTTAGGCCAATGGTGTTTTGTTATCCATTGACATATGACAGTGGCGTTTAGGCAGGATTGAAGGTCGTTCTTTCCTCTTTTCAAAACGTCCTTCAAAATGTTAATTGATCCATCCCTAAATTTTTTGTGAACGTTCTTCCAAGGCTCTACATCACATAATTTGCAACAAAAAGTACAGATACGATGAAAACTCTGATTTTTTGTCTCAAAGCCTCAACTTTGAATTTGAACTCATTTTATTACTTTTAATTTTTCCTGTTCCTACATTATAATAAATCTCAAGAGAATTGGAATTTTTCTTTAAAATAGCATTTTCAGCAAATCAATATTTTGAAATAAAATATCCATCCACATTTCAAAATAGCATCATTTATATTTTTGGGTTATTTGAAAAAAAAATCTTATACTTACCTACTAGTTTTCAATAAAATGTAATATAACTTAACTGAATGTGTATTGAACATCCTAAAATTATGTTTTTGTAACAAAATTAACTAAAAATCCGGTCACTAGCTATCAGATTCAAGATTCAAGTAAAGAATTTTATGACATTACAAGTCAAGTGACTCCTCTTTTAAAAGCTCTTTTCGTCCACAATAACAAAAATTTTAAAAAAGATGTTTAGTATCTCACTTTCTTAGCAAAAAAATGCAGCAGAGAAGCGGCTGGAACCTCCCCATCGCGTGGATCTTTGTATTCTGTGTAGATAGTAGTCAATTCAACAGAATTTGTCATCCACTGTCAGCCCGCTCCCTTTCAATGAGAAAGAATTTTTTCTCTA
Organism: Pycnomerus fuliginosus; assembly: GCA_963924575.1. NCBI lineage: Eukaryota > Metazoa > Arthropoda > Insecta > Coleoptera > Zopheridae > Pycnomerus > Pycnomerus fuliginosus. The sequence goes on along the minus strand of OZ004624.1, from coordinate 6,883,817 downwards.
TTTTCCACTGAAATGGTAGAAACTGTGAATATATTTTTAGAACCAGAATTTGATCGTCTTTCTAATGGCGACATAAAAAAGGAGGCCTAGCTTTAAAATTTAAAGTTGATATGCTTAAATGGCACTTCCCGTGGACCAATTGCTTCCAAAAGCCTTTCAGGTCTTCAACGGGTCACCCAATCTCCATGTAGCAAATTTCAGCCAAATCGATTCACTAATCTGGGCTATAGTATATTTTTAGTGGTACTACAAAATTTCGATTTTTTGACCCAAAGAGCACTAAATGCGAACGAATTTTGTCTTATTTAAAACCAGAATTTGAAGACCTTTCTGATTGTGACAATAAATCTTTCAAAAACTTGTTTTGGATGGTTAAATGAGTGAATAATTTTAAAGTTGGAAATTGGTGCGCCAAAACGGCACTTTCCGTGGGCCGATTGAATCCAAAATTTGTTCGGCTCTTCGACGTGCAATACAATGCCCATGTGCAAAATTTCAGAAAAATCGGTTCAGGGGCTTGGGCTGTACTGCGATTTAAAAGTCCGATAAAAATCCTTTTTTTTTTAATTTTTGATCAAAAGGGCACTAAGAATGAATGCATTTTTAGAAGCAGAATTTGAAGGCCTGTCCTATCGTGACGTGAAAAATGGGGGTTTGCATTTAAAATTTAAAAGTTGATGTGCCAAAATGGCATTTCTAGTTGCACGATTGGCTCCAAAAGCTTTTCAGATCTAAGTTGGGTTATGAGATGCCTACGCACCAAATTTCAGACAAATCGGTTTAGTAGTTTTGGCTGTGGCGTGTTTACAAACGTACGTACATACGTACGTACACACACACAGACACATTTTGAAAACCGCTTTTTTGGGTTCCTGAGACCTCAAAACGTGAAGATCTGGTGCTATCTCGAATTCGAAAATTTTAGTGATTGCAGTAACCTCCCATTTTTTTAAAATTTTGTTGGAGTTGGGGAGGTTAAAAATACTGTTGGACTATGAATTGTGAATAATTTAGTTTATTTTACCCAAATCTTAAATTTAAACCACTCGCCAAAGTTTCTGAGGCTAAAATTTTACCACGGCGGAGCAGTTTTATGTACCACTCTTCACCTGGGTTGATTAGGGGTGCAAGCTGACTTAAACATAGGTCCCTACAATATCTTTCAAGGCTTAAGCTCCACCCCTAATACGCTTGTTGGACCTCAGAATCAAAAATAATTAAATGGGATGCAACATTTATTTAATCAACACGTTATTTAACAAAATTAGACAATAATTTTTATCCATCTCCAAGTACTTTGCTTAAACAGGGGCGCGTTTCTTTGCAGAACAAGATCAGATCACGGATTTTGCAGCTCCTGCCACTGCCATCACAGCACGGTCCACGTGAAAAATACCTCTTATCCCCAAAATAGAACAAATCGTCATAATCTCCTAAAACCAGAAATATTAATGCCCATTTGCACGAACGAACGATTAAATTTAATTAATGATTAAAGCCCGATTAATGATTGTTGAAGTTGTCAAAACAATCATTAATCGGACTTTAATCACTGATTAAAGTTAATTAATGTCCGTGCAAATCAGGGTAAAAGAAAAACAATTTTTTCGTACCAGAACTTCTCTTTTTTCTTCCATTGTAATTCCTGGGGCCACAAACGACGTCTAGGGCCAAGTCAAAGGCATGCCCGCAATGATCTTCTGCATCTGCATAACGTTTGATTATATGGTCGCAGTTTTCTATGTCATTCCCCTCTATTACTGCTTCAGCTTGGAAGTAGAGGACTAGAAGTAGAAGGCCTGGAAGGAAGTTCATGGCTTCTAGTAATTTACCCTCTTCTTGATTCGCTTTTATAGGAGATTCTCGCATGACTGGTTCCACGTCCTTCATAATTGCATTCGATTGCAGAAACGCATCTGCATAATATGGAACGACGTTGCAATTTAATCGAAAGATGTGGGTTATAAAATGCTGCAGAAGAAAACATTGCCCATTGACGCTAAAATGTTGATGAAATTACTCTCGTTAGGTCTTTTGGTTTCGACCATGGAATCCTCGCGAGCCATCGAGGACTCGGGGATGGACTACTGCAAGAAGGTCTACTACGAGTACTCTTCCGAGTATATGACGAAGGTTTCCTATTGCAGAGGGGCCTTGGACCTAGCGATGAGGAAGGTTTGTGGACCTGGAAATTACTACTCGCCTCCTTCCAAGAATAATATTGGTAAAAGAGATTTTCTTTCTGGGCGTTCAGAAATTTCTGTTGCAGATTACGACGTGGACTACCCTCTCGTGGACTATTTCGGGGGTCAGAAGGCGGGACCGCACGAGCTGTGCTGTGGTAGGCCCTGCTCCTTCATGGATTTAGAGGGGTACTGTGTCAGGCAGCCCGAGATCGTTTCTTGCATCAAAAAAGTGTTGAGGGGTTGAGGGATGTGAAACTATTCTCTGTCGTTTTAGAATTAGGTCAATAAATGTTAAGGCAATTTGAACTGGTTTTCTTTTTAACTGTTTTGGCGATATCCCAAGCTTAAGATTACTTTTACCTTCTGGCAAAAAAAATATCTGGCAGTTGGTTTTACCTGGAGATGAAAATAACAGCCCAAGTGAGCTAGTGTATCTAAGTAGGCACCATAAGTTCAAATTTAATCGTTTGAAATAAAAACCTAGAATATCTTGCAACAAAATCTCTTCAAAAATTTCAAGACGAGGGGAACCTCCTAAAGATCTTGGAACCTCAGAACCAATTAATTAAATCTCTTTCCTTTCACTACTATCGAGAACCATAAACCTCTTTTCAGGACTCCAAAGTTTGTTTAAGGCAAGAGATAGCTACCTACTCTTACAAAATATTAAATGGAACTTTTTCATAATTTTGCATAACAAACTTTCGGCGGCATAACGTTTTTTTGAAAATCTGCTATTGTTAAGAATCCCTTATCAAAACTAATACCATAATTGAAGTCTGTAACCTCTTGGGGTTTATTTTTAAGATACTTGAAGCTTGCAACACACGTTTGAACCTTTTTCCAACGACTTAAGACCTTAAATGCCCTCACATACACATTAACGTGATAAACATCTACAAGGATACACATCGCATTGATATACATCTACCGGGGGCTGTTTTAAATGAACTAGTCGGTATCTTTGAAATAACCAAAACAGTTAATTTAACTAAACAAAGAGATAAAACAGTAGTACCAAACTAAGAAAAACTGCAAACGGAACAGATACAGAAAACTTAGAACTTATTTGTTTGATAGCACGGCTTTCAAAATATTGAACAATATTGGTTAAACCCGACGTTTCAATATTTGCTCGGGAGCCATCTTCAAGTTGCTGATGGACCAAAAACAGTTTATAAGAACAGGGAAATCAGAAGAAAAAACATCGAGTTTCTTAGGAAACATTTTATCAATGGATGCTTTTGACCTTCATTGATTAACGTAGGTGCATCCAGAAATAAATCCTCTGCATTTTTCCAAAAGCTTAATTGCATGCGACGACTGGAAAACGCATCTGCATAATATGCACCGACGCAAATGCATCCAGCTTATAAAAGCTCACTTATTGAATGAACAAGATGCAGTCGAGGCGCGATGTTGTTCAAGTTTCTTCTGCTCAGTCTCCTTCTGAATTTCTTGGTGGATTGTTGGAAGCCGAGCGAAGATATGGACGATGAATATTGCAGGACATTCACCAGTAAATATAAAGTCAACAGAGACACCAAAACCAAGTACACGCACTGCGGGTCAAGACTCGAAGCAAGAATTGCAGAAGTTTGTGGTCCAAAAAATGTGAACAAGAGGGCTTACGGTAAGTCTATCTGAGTAACAAAATCTACAGGTTTTTCATGTAGAAGGAGACAGATTGAGATGGAATTTCCAAAAGCGACAAGTATCAACTGAGTGTTGCTCCAGCAGTTGTAGTGATGAGTACATACAGCGGACACACTGCCTCGAAGACCCTAGTAAAATTTATGGCCAGTGCACCAGCAGGGGTATTACATTAACAGGAAACAATTGAATTTAAATGATATTTATAAATTATAATTATTATTAAATGTTATGGCAATTTAAAAATAAATACCTACGTAACTGATTGCTGTTTTGTCTGACAGGTTGACAAGCATTAAGCAGCGACACAGTCGACCAAGTGAATCGTCACGGTGGGGTAGGCGCTTTCAAAATCCACGACTGTACCTATCAATATACAAGGTGTCACAGGAGCATGGTAATTTCCCGTAATTTTTAATTTTTGGAATACATTTTTGAAACTTAGAACATCGAATGTACTTATCAAAGGCCACTTTCTGACATATTAACCAATTCAATAAAATAGAAACATGGGTGGTGCCATTAAAAAAATTAATATTACTCATTGTTTATCGCTAAATTATGCAAATTCCAAATTGCGACGAAATGAAGGTAATTTATTCTAATTTACATTGGATTTTTATTTTATTTATTTATCTTATTGTTTGGCCGTGAGTGCCGTGTATTAATAAATTTGAACTACCCTGTACAACTCGGTAATGGTGCTCTCAGAATGGAAACATAAATTTACACTTTTTCTGTAAATTTATACTTTTTCTGTAAACTTACACTTTTTTCTGTAAATTTACACTTTTTCTGTAACTTTATACTTTTTCTGTAATTTACACTTTTTTCTGTAAATTTACACTTTTTCTGTAAATTTACACTTTTTCTGTAAATTTACACTTTTTTCTGTTTTACCCTTTTTCTGTAAATTTACACTTTTTCTGTAACTTTATACTTTTTCTGTAATTTACACTTTTTTCTGTAAATTTACACTTTTTCTGTAAATTTACACTTTTTTCTGTTTTACCCTTTTTCTGTAAATTTACACTTTTTCTGTAACTTTATACTTTTTCTGTAATTTACACTTTTTTCTGTAAATTTACACTTTTTCTGTAAATTTATACTTTTTCTGTAAACTTACACTTTTTTCTGTAAATTTACACTTTTTCTGTAACTTTATACTTTTTCTGTAATTTACACTTTTTTCTGTAAATTTACACTTTTTCTGTAAATTTACACTTTTTTCTGTTTTACCCTTTTTCTGTAAATTTACACTTTTTCTGTAAGTTTATACTTTTTCTGTAATTTACACTTTTTTCTGTAAATTTACACTTTTTCTGTAAATTTACACTTTTTCTGTAAATTTACCCTTTTTCTGTAAATTTACACTTTTTCTGTAACTTTATACTTTTTCTGTAATTTACACTTTTTCTGTAAATTTACACTTTTTTCTGTAAATTTACACTTTTTCTGTAAATTTACACTTTTTCTGTAAATTTACATGTTTTCTGTAAACTTACACTTTTTTCTGTAAATTTACACTTTTTCTGTAAATTACAAAATAAAAAAAGTTAGTAAATATCATGGCAGCTCTACGCTTTCGTATTTTCGATTGATTTTTATATTCGATTGTCTTTTCAGTCACATCAAAATATTACCAAAATCAACGTAAAACTAAATCTAATAAAAAAAAAGTTGAAGTACATATTCTGAAGTATTTGACGTCACCCATTTTAAACATATTACGTCATCGGTTTTAGTGCCGAAGCATATGCGTAGGCACTTTAGTTTTAGTCCGTCTACGCTGTCCGTCGCATAACTTGAGAACGAAAGCAGATATCGACCTAAAAATTTTGTACACAGGTGTATACCCCGAGAATTTCGGCGTGGATTGTTTTTGGGCCACATAGGAGTCGGAGTTACGGGTGAAAAACTGAAAAAAGTAACAACTTTCGACGTTTGATCGCGAACGCTGCCTCAACGCTTGAAAGTTTGTAGGGAAAAATTGTCGGCAATGAAAAGATCTACAAAAAAGTCTGCGACGGCATATAGCTATCTACGATCGGTAGCCCACCGTGATCGTTTTTGTGTTATAATTTTTGACGAAAATAGCTTCGGCTATCCGTAACAGATATTTATATACTGTCGCGGACTTTTTTGTAGGTTTATTCGTTGCCGACGTTTCTCCCTTATACGATTTTAATCCATCTTCAAGCGTTTAGGCAGCGTTCGCAGCAGAAGCGCGAGAATGCGAGGTTTTTTTCGGGAAAAACTATAATTGTAATAACTCGCGAACCAGTGGAGATATTTTACTGAAACTTGATATGCGCTTTTGACGTACAAGCCTGTTGACAAGCCTGTCACACATTTCGATAATATCTAATAAGGGATGTTTTTTTTCTGCAGGATCAGACAGAAGGGGTGCAAATCAGGCGTTGAAACTCGAAATTTCACATAAGTGTTGCTTGAAATTCAAGCCATTCGATAACTTTTTACAACTTTTTCATAATTTTGTACTTTTCCTCCACCTTGTTTTGTCTTGGGTCACTTCTTAAAAATTTTTTTGTTTTTTTAAATTCTTTTTTGTACCTACTCTAATAGCCCAAAATTTAGCACTTGAACTTCTTTGAAACTTAATTTCAACATACCATTCCGCATACCGAAATCAGATTATTAAATATTAAATAAAATATAGGTTATCCCATCATTGAGGGGTGCTGGCTATTTGCTTATGCAAGAATTTCGTAGCCGCAGTTTTGGGGTGAACGCCTCGTGGCGAGCATTCCGAAATGGAAAAATGCCAAAAATAATTACGGTTGTCTCCGTTAGAGATAAATGAGTGAGACCCCCAATCAGAGAGCGGCCTTTGACGGACAGCTGCTCGGACGTCAGTTGGCCGATTACGTGCAGCCAGAGCCCCCCAAAACCACTACACCATGTCACTAGAAAATGATATACACGTAATTAGCTAATTACGGACGGAATTCGTTGCACTTTGAAATAAAAATCGAAATTCGATATACGGCAAAACCCGAGATGCGAGACGCGCTACTGAATCCTTTTTGTATTTTTTGGGGGGCATTCAGGTAGCCGCGAGAACAACGATCAAGATTACGGTGAGGACTCGTCGGGGCGATAAGGAATTTGTCAAAAAATCACCACGATCGTAATTAATTGCCGCGAGAGCAGGATGTATTGTAATTTTTACGTTGGTAGCGCTTACAGACGTGCAATGAACGTATCCTGCTGCCACGGTCCACGGTTTTGTATAAAAGAATTGGGATGTCATATCGGAGTTGCGTCAGGGCCTTTTCCGCGTTTTCTATACACTTTTCAGGGAAAGAAATGGACCCAGGAGGAAGCCCTGAGGAGAGCCGTTAGGTTTTAAAGGTCAACCGGAGAACCTCAGTGAGAGGCTTCAAAGGCCTACAAATTCTAGATCTAGAACCAACTTCTAGAGCTTCTTGAACTTGAACGCGTGAGATTTACTCACAACTACTTAATAACACTGGCGGTTGAGGCGAAGCCGAAGGCGAGGTATCAAAGCAAACTGTAAAATTTCAAGCGAAGCCGCAGCCGAAAGTGGGTAATCAAATAAAACAGTACCTAATGACTGAGGCAAAGCCGAAGCCGAGGTATGAAAGTAAATCGTGTAGTTCAGGGTGGTTCCTTTTTCACTGCTCACCGGCTAAATTAGCGAAAAGTTGCGCTATTTCTTTGTGATTAAGAATCTGCAGAGAAATCCGCGATATGTTAATTCGCTCCTTAGTTATTTCAAAAAATCCGAAAATAGCCAATTAATATCTCCCTAACGATTGATGCTATTCAAATGAAACTTGTAAATTTTGTATGACGTACGGAAAAAAATATGGGCTTTTTTGAAAAATCGTCAAAATTATAAAATTGGTATAAATAATTTGTAAAATTAGTCTACAAACAAGTAAAAATTGTACACTGACTTTTTCAATCACTTTTAATGTTTAAAATAATTGAATTGAAAATTCAATAAACTAGATTTTGATATCGTGTGATTCAAGCTTTCCACATGTTTTCTCAACAAAGTTATTGCTGGTTACATTTTTGAAAAACTAATTTTTTTGTGTGTCGGATAGTGCCAAAATTCAACATAATAATAATAATAATAATAATAAAGTTTATTGATCACCGATAAGTTACAAATCAAAAAACAATAGCAAATGCATAAGCAAACACTTAATACAAAAATAACTTAAAAGAAAGAAAAATAACAAATTTTCCTCGGTAATCAAAAGGTGGAGGGTCTGCAAGCAGATTTTCACCTCCACCCGAAGGAAAACAAAGAATATATCTATAATAATAATATTACAACATGGCGGCCATAAGACAATCAAAGGTTGATCGTCATTCGTTGACATCTGTCAAAAATATCAAAGTACCAAGTTTCCTTTAAATAGCATCAATGGTTATAGAGATATTAATATTTATTTAAAATCGCAATTTTAGATTTTTCGGAATAACTCTGGCACGAATCAAATTCTTAATGACCAAAAAATAGCGCAATTTTTCTTTAATTTAACCGACCGCGTATCTTTTACCATTTAAGAGATCCCAATGGTGAGCATCGAAAAATTACCCACCCTGTATGATGAATACTTATGTCAAGCACTTATGTCCAAGCACTTCAGAACACTCATGCAATGATGAAAATGAAAAACTTTAAGCGCTTTTTTTACCGTACTGGCGATTATTTTTATAAAAAAACGAACACATTTAATGAAGATTTTTATCAACAATTAAGTCCCCCGACCGGCCATGGAGTATTTTATAAGTTATCGAAAAAAATATCTTGGATAGTATTAATAAAATATTTACAAGGACCGTTACAGGACGAAAGCTTCAAATAAGCAAAAAAAAATTGACCTCTTAAAAATTTGCGAGCCGTTCAATATGCCTCAGCTACTCGGTCATGATGCCTAAAAACCATAGTTACCTGTAATCCAATCATTGTCATATCGTTCAAAATATTTGTCATCGAGCAAAACATCTGACGCATACTGTACCTAATAACGTTCGAAGAAAAAATGTGAAAAATGTTTAACGAAAAAGTAAAAGCGAGGGTAAAAGTTGATCATGTACTCAAAGTGGCCTTATTCGTGCTATTAAGATTCGATATAAATATTTCACCCATCTTCAGGCTTTAAAAGAAGCTTAAAAGTTAAGAGGAAACAAAACCAAATAATTACCAAATTTGAGGATAAACTAAGTTTTGAAGGTTACATTTTGTTTTCTCTTAACTTTTAAGCCTTTTTTTACAGCCTAAAGAAGGGTACCACTGCACTCGAAACATGTATCAATTATTGAAATATTTACGTCGAATACACCTACGTGGCAAGACATTATGGTGCTTTTAATTGATTGGAAAATGTTTAATTTCGTTTGTGCGAAAAATCATATTACTTCACGGTAACAAAATTTGAATTAGAAATTGTTTACTCAAAGTTAAATGAAAATTGAGCCGTTTCAGGTCCACAAAAGCAAAATACTCTACTCAACATTATATTTAATTCCAGTTAATAAATTGACTTCTTGCTGCACTGTCTATACTTTCAGTCAATTTCGCGTAAATTTCTTCCACAAATAAATAACACAAAATTCAGAATCTTTAAACTTCTACGCTTAGCGAAGCAAGTTAATAGAATCTATCGAAAAATCGAATCGCCAAAAACATCAAATTTTTACGTTTCAGGGTCCTGGGAATCCGAAAAATTGGTTTTTGAAAAATGTCTGTCTGTGTGTCTGTCTGTAATCACGCTACAGCTCAAACTACTGAACGTATCGAGATGAAATTTAGCATACATATTCTGGGGGCAATTTGTAGGTGCTGATTAGAATTTGGGTCACAACGGTTCATGCAAAGTGCCTTTTTGGCACATCAACTTTAAAAAATTAAATGCAAACCCCCATTTTTCGTATTACCATATGAAAACTCTTTTGGTCAAAAATCTGTGCCGTGAAAAAAACCTATGTATAACTGTATATTTGTACTACCGGGCGAGATAGCTGATTTTTTTTCAAGTCGAAAACCTTAGTCCCATTTTTTCGAAAAATTCCATTTTAGTGACAGAATGGCTCTTTTTTTAATTTCTCTTAGCAAAATTGTATTTTCTTACTACATGATTTGATGGCTATTGTATTCATGGATCAAAAATCTTAGTGCCATTTTTTCGAAAATCGACATTTTAGGGGCAAAACCGCCCCTTTTTGAATTTTTCTTAGCAAAAGGGCATATTATTGTTATTGAGTTCGATAGCTGTTGCACCTTAATGCCATTTTTTCAAAAAATGTCATTTTACGGGTGAAAAATATCGACACAAGTAAATTTATTGTTACTGGTACATTTTCAAATTCTGTGAAAAGTATAAGTTTCTACCGTCTACCGTCGCATTTCATCATGGTACTGATGTTATAATCTAAAGACGCAGTTTTACTCATCAAAAAGTGAATCTCGCTTTATTGTAGTTAGCCCAATATAAAGTAAATTGAGAGTTTTACTCTGAATTTCACTGAATTCAATTAAAGTTTTTCTCAAAAAATAATTCTCTGCTTACTCCAAAGGGATTTTTTACCTAGTTTATTTCACGACAATATCACAATCCGTTCAAAAGTTATAATTACAAGATAAGATTGAAGCTCAGCTCAGCTTCCGCTCTTAAAGAAATAAAGTGCACTGAACATGAAATTCCTCAAACCCTGATGATGTCAGATCGTGACAGACGAAACGTCGTCATCATAACTCGTCATGAATGAACCGTCCTTCGGGCAGTCCTAATGCGTCCCTCGCGTGCCACTCTCCCCAGCCGAGGCTTATCCCGTCCAGATTTGTCAAATAAATTAATAAATTCAATAAAGGACATCATAATAACGGTCGGGCAATTTCGCACGCGAACCGAATAAAATTTAATTCGCTTAAACGGCGTCACGTGACCGATTGTCGGAACTTGGACGGCGCAGCCGCCGCCTCCGAGGAGGCCCTCCGTTAATAAAATGTGTCGCACAATAAGTGAATTAATTAAAAGCGGCGCACCTAGCTTCTAATTACTCTAATGGACATTATTATACAACAAAAAAGTAATTTTATGAGCTTTTAGCGACCCTTGTTGTCGCTGATGTTTACAACCATATGTTGGTTATGAGTCCTGGAGAGAGGTTGTCATAAATTTCGGATGCCCGCCTTCTCCATTAGGGGCCTGGACGGGGATTAATTTGAATTAGAAAATGTTAATGACCGAGGGTTGGATCCCTGCGTAAAAAATTACATAAAAAAAACATTCGAGTTTAGTGGTCGTGGCCTGGTACCTAATAATGCTACGGAGCAGTTGGCAACACTTATTATAACCAATATCTCATAATTATAATACAATATGCAATAAGTCAGAAATTAAGTTGGTGAAATTAACTGTTGAGGACACTGATGCATTTATAAGAGTTCAGTTGGTTATTTTGTGTCCGTTGGCAAGACTGAACGCGCATTTATTGCTAGGTAAAGTAGCGAGATTAGAAAATAGTTGGTAGTTCTGATTAAAATAGCACCATTTTCTTTAAATTGATGCTAGGTAGGTATCGTATACGTATAGAACAAATAGTGGAGCTTTTCTTAGGTTTAACTCTTAACTATTAGTAAATATTGCATAAAGATTTCCTACAAGATCCAATAAAACAGAGATTAATGTTTTAATAATTTTTTGTCTGTAAATATCTGTTTTCTTCAAGCTTTCTTCCTTATCAGACGATATACCTGCAGAAGACCGTGCTGTAACTCATTATCCATAGGTATTTTTGTTTGAATTATGTTGGCAATACTGAGTGGGCAAAGCCTTTTCAGTTCTAGATGTGTGTGAAGTTAGCGCCTTCTCCAGCGCTAGGCGACTTCCCTATATTTGACGATGTGGCAACAGCGCAATTTCTTTCTAACCATTCAGAGCTGCCGACAGACACGTCAAACTACAGCTGCCTGTTGAGGTTATGTTAATATAATTTAGGTTTTCACCCATTTTCAAAGAAATATAGATTAAACTTACTTTTGGCGATGCAAGGGCGACCCATACTGATAAAAATAATACCAAAAAACATGGGACAACCCCTGTAATTAAGCAAAAACATTGAGAATTACAGAAATTATTTAATTTGAACCCTTTCCAGAAAAATGTACCACACGCCCTTCATACCGATGAAAGCCCTATTCAAGCGGAACAAAACGGCACCAAAGTCATCCACCCTTAAAATAAGGGAAAATGTTGACAATTGCTTATTTTATTGCTATTTTATTTAATTTGGATGTTTTTAGGTGGATGACTTTGGTGTCGTTTTGTTTCGCTTGAATAGGGCTTTCATCGGTATGAAAGGGATGTGGTACATTTTTCTGGAAGGGGTTCAAACTAAATAGAATAAGCAATTTTCAACGTTTTCCCTTATTTTTAAGGGTCATCCGATGTTTTTAGGTGGATGACTTTGATGTCGTTTTGTTCCGCTTGAATAGGGCTTTCGTCGGCATGAAGGACGTGTGGTATATTTTTCTGGAAGGGGTTCAAATTAAATAAAATAAACAATAAAATAAGCAATTCTCAACGTTTTCCCTTAATTTTAAGGGTCATCTAATGTTTTTAGATGGATGGCTTTTGTGTCACTTTATCTTGCTTGAATAGGACTTTCATCGGTATGTAGGGGATGTGGTGAATTTTTCTGGAAGGGGTTCAAATTAAATAGAATAAGCAATTTTCAAAGTTTTCCCTTAATTTTAAGGGTCATCCGATGTTTTTATGTGGCTAACTTTGGTGTCATTTTGTTCCGCTTGAATAGGGCTTTCATCGGTATGAAGGGCGTGTGGTACATTTTTCTTGAAGGGGTTCAAATTAAATAATTTCTGTAATTCTTAATGTTTTCCCTTAATTTCAGGGGCGTCTCATGTTTTTTGGTATCATTTTTATCAGTATGGGTCGCCCTTGGAGCGCCGAAAGTAAGTTTAATCTATATTTCTTTGAAAAGGGGTGAAAACTGAAATTATAGTAACATAACCTCAACAGGCAGCTGTAGTTTGACGTGTCTGTCGGCCGCCCTGATTGGTTAGAAAGAAAATGCGCGGTTGCCACATCGTCAAATCTAGAGAAGGCGCTAACTTCACACACATCAGTTCTAGTGGAATAAAGTTGGTGATTTGGCATAAGTTCCCTAAAATCCAAAGCAGAAATTACTATTTTAACAAATTTTTGTCTGTAAATATCTGTTGGCAGTATTTTTCCAGTTTAGTGTATTGTTTCTCTCAAGTTTTCTTCCTTAGAAGAAAGTATACAGAAGACAGTGTTTTAATAACGCGCTTTCGTTGAATTATGTTGGCAATACTGGACAAAGTCCTTCCAGTTTTAGTGGAATTTGAGTTTAGAATACGCGCCCCCATGAAAAATGTTAGTAGGGAGAATAGAAAATTGGTAACAACTACTAAAATTGCAACACTATTTCTTGTTGGTGGTAGGAGCATAGAACAACTGGTGACTTTTCCTTGCCTAGCAATTGGTAATACTGTATAAAAATACCCTAAAATGAATGTTTTAGTAAATTTTTGTCTGCGTAAGCGTCCGTTGGTAGTATTTTACCAGTTAACCTTTTTGTTTCTTTATCAGAAGATATAACAAACACAGAGTGCTGTATCTTATCAATAATTATTTTTCTTTGAATTATGTTGGCAATACTGGACGAAGCCTTTTCAGTTCTAGTGGAATAAAGTTGGTGATTTCGCATAAATTCTCCAAGATTCAAGGCAGAAATTAATATTTTAGCAAATTTTTATCTGTAAATATCTGTAAACGTCCGTTTTCATCAGTATTTTACCAGTTTACCTTTTTGTTTCCTTATCACAAGATATATAAAACACAGTGCTGTAACTTGTCAATAATTATTTTTCTTTGAATTATGTTGGCAATACTGGACAAAGCCTTTCAGTTCTAGTGGAATTTTGGCTTAAAATACGCACCCACACACACACAAACACAAAACAAGTTGTGAGCAAGTATAATGACCAAAACTTCAATTTATTGATGAAACACTCACTAGTGACAAAACAGACCTAAAAATTAGAAAAGTCGTCAGGTTTTCAGTGCAGGTATAGGTACTTTCTTCCACAAATCAGTGCGGGAAGAGAATACTTTCTGCACGACGACAAAATTGGAGCAATTACATATAACTTTAAAACGCAAAAATATTTTAAAACGACTTCAGCAAAAGCCCAGGAAAGTGCGTAACTTCGCACCTAGACAAGAAAAATCGACTTTCCCTACCTTGAAAGTAGCTCTTGGTGCGCAGGTAGCTCACAGACAGCCTCAGGATGGACAATCGATCCAACTTGGACAGAATATTCTGCTCGAAGGGCAGAAGGCTCGCCAGCGTGTCCAGCTCGGCGTTGAGCCTCTCCCGATGACGTTTGCTGGGATTGCTCTTGGTGACCCCGTCCTTCGGCGTCGGCTTCAGACTGAAAGAAAAATTTTCAGTCTCTAATCGTTCTGTTTGTTCATAATGCTGGTACACTTAAACTCGCATTTCTTGGAACGGCGAATTGTCGATAATTACGAACACTTGTGGGATAATTAAGAGCACAAAAAAAATTTTGTTAATTCCGAACCTGTTTCGCCTTGTGAGGGCTCTATTAGCGTGAAAAATGACAAATGGTGTTTACCATGGACAATGGAGGAATTTTGGGAGCCATCAATTTTCCACGGTTGTCACTCCGGGGATGGCTTCATTACTTCTGGTAAATTCTTTTAATTGATTACCGATAATGGAAGGTTATAATTAATTGAGTTCCTTATCTGGGGCTTGTCTTGGAGATAAATGCGTCAGGAGCTTGTTTTATTAATGGAGGAGATAATTTCGGTTTTAGTGCACGAGGTTTGCTTACTTTTATTTACAATTTCATTAAGATAAGCGGTTTTTAATTGCAATAACCCATTTTGAGGGATTTATGTATCATCAAGGTGGTTTAGTTGAACCAATCAACCAATTTTTGATTTTTCTTTTATACTTAACTTTTTCGCGAAAACAGTAACAAAATTCTTTTTTATCTGAAACTAACTGGCAACCTTAAGAAGATCGTGCTGTTACGTTATTACCTTTTAACCTTTAAGCACCACCAAGAACTGGATTGGGTGGTCCTAATAACGCTCACGTCAGTATCAATAGCGAGTTTGTAGAATATAAAAAATTTTTCAACGTGAAATCCCTCATTATCGTGAAAAAATCCTCGACGCATTACGACCGAAATTAAACGTTACGTCACTCCAACACAACCGAAATTAATAACTCGGCCGAGCGCTATGTTGAAATCCGAGTAATTAACTGTAATTTAAAATAACTTTATCCGACTTGAGGAGATTGGATTTTTTTCTAACGGCCAGATTTGCATGACCCCTAATTCTCATATAATTGACGACAAAACACCGTGTAATTATACATTAATAAATATTCATGGGGTTTTGGGCGAAACACAAAAAATGTGTTCCGGAATCTAATGCGCTTTTTCAGTTAACGACCGGCTTTAATGTCCCCCCGAGTATATTCGGGGGTAATTTATACAATTTTCTCGGGGATATGAATTTTTCTTCTATCAATCATTTCTGGTGGGCAGGAAGTGAATCAAATCTATCATCGGCTCTCATGTCCAACCGCTGTTTGGTGTAGACGGAAATTGTCGACGTGATCAAGTATCAACAAAAGGAGATAATGAAAAAAAGAAGAGTACCTATCGATGAAAAATGAAAAAATGATAAATTTTTCAAAGAGAACTTATGCAGGAGGATGGTGCTGTTAAGAGAATAAAAAAATTATTACTGCCAACGTGCTGAAACAAACTGTAAACTATCGGGTGTCCCAAAAAAACCGGACGAAATATTTTTGGGAATAAGTCTGCTATTTCTTAACCGATTTGGATGAACGTGGTCTTAAATTAAAGCCAAAGAATCAAGCTTTCGACTGTATGAGAAACTACGGCAGATGGCGCTGTCATAGTAGTCTTATTGATACTTGCTTTAAAGGTTTATTTTAGCTGCATGGGGATTGGTCAGTCAACGACCAATCAGTATGACACTCGAATAGCCTCCAAGATCTTTCTTTTTGTTCAAAAATCCTTTTTCAGAAGTCTATTTGGCTTAAGCATAAATTTTCTGTAATTAAAAAAAAATGTGTTTTTGAGTATTTTCACGCATTAATGGCCATGACCAAAACAGTAATGCATCTAAATCTTAATTTTCAGTTATAAATGAACGAATATGGTGAAAACAGTGGGGGGCAACTGAACAGTTATTATTGAAAATGAAGCCCTATGTGCATCAATGTTACTTTACTCATGGTTATGGAAGCATGAAAATACGCAAAAACACTTTTTTTGGAAAAATCACAGAAAATTAATGCTTACGCCAAATGGCTTCTGAAAAAAGATTTTTGAAGAAAAAACGAAAGATCTTCAAGGCTATTTGGATCTCATAACCATTGGTTCTTGTCCGACCAATTCCCACGCACCTAAAATAAGCCTTAAAGACAAGTATCAATAAGGCTGCTACAGCAGCGCCATCTGCCGACGTTTCTTGCAAAGTTCGAAAGCCTGATTCTTTAGCTTTAATTTAAGACCAAGTCTATCCAAATCGGTTAAGAAATGGCTGACTTATTTCAAAGACTATTTTGTCCGTTTTTTTTGGGACACCCGATATAAAGTACTATGATGCCACTTTCGGTCTGTCCTAACACTGCGCCGTGCATTAAAATCGATGGACGCTGATTGGTCCCTTACAAGAATTGCTGTCCAGTGCCGACAATTTCAAAAATCACTAAAAACAGTGGCGCAAACGTTCCCAAGATAAAAGAATAGAAGGCAATTAGCTGCGCAGAGACTGAATTACTTGACAGATTAATACCTTAAAGTTAATTGGAACAGCATAATACTAAGTAATTGTAACTAACTTCAAGAAGATTTCAGAAATATCTCATGGTTGCCAACTTTCGAAAAACATGCTGAAAATTTTACTTGAATTAAACAAGTTATGAGCAGCCATCAAGAGAGCTACAAAAATTGAAAATTTTCATGTTATCGATAATTTTGCTTCGGTCAATTTTGAATGAATGTGTGAAAACTGCAAGAATGGGGTTTTCACCGTAACACGCATGAAAGATTAACCGAAGCAAAATTATCGATATGCACGAGTTGCATTTTGCAGATTGATGCTCTCGTTATTTCGCCAATAAGCAAAGCGTATTTCGGACTGTCGCCTAGAAACCACAGTATTACATCGATAACATTGCATAAATACAATTATCGCCGATGATTGTACTTATGCAATGTTATCAGACAGTGGCGTACACAAAAAAAAAACAGAAAACCAATTTTTCTCTTGATTCATGTTGAAAATGAAAAAATGCAGAAAAATACAGGCAATGTTGACAACAACCAACAACGACGATAACTAAGGCTCCATGGCTTCCTTGTGAATTTTGATCATCCGTAATTTTTTCGATTGCATTCCAATCCAATTACATAATTAGCCCTCGTATTCGACTCGGGCTAATTATTACGACATTGAAATTCATTCGAAAAAAAATAATTACCGATAACAACCAATGCACTAAGGAGGTTATACGTATAATGATTGTTGCACTAGAATGTCACGTGAAATTTGATGGCCAAGAATGTTTTTATTTTTCAAAAATAAGCCAACCACAGTCTACTCGAGGATTATCGCTGGTGTGTTACCGTTTTGTGTTATCGCTATAAGTTAGTTCTAGTGCTTTAATCAAGGAAATATCTTTAAGTTTAATCGATAAAATAGTAGTATAAAATTTTCCGAGACAAGAAAAGAACTGACACTGTTGCCAACAAAAGAAAAGAATTAACTAGAATATGACTAGAATGAACTACTGAAGTGTCAAAATATTAACTTCTACCTACGTACCTGAAGTTCTACTAGGTATTTGGACAAACCCAACAAAACTTAAATAGAAAAACCCTAAAACTTTCTGTCAGTTACCTAAAAGTGCTAAATTTTGGAAAAAATGAGAAATGGAGGAATAATGGACAAAGTTGACAACTTCGAAAACTACAACCATACCGCAACTATAACGACCATATTCCGTATTGTATTTGGCAAGATTATTCCACTTAAATTTCCATCTGTTTTGCAATCCAAACCAAACAACAAATAAGGATTAATGATATGTTAGTAAAGGTGAAACCTAAAACATTTGCCAATTTGTTCCTAATAAGCTTTAATTATGAAAATATCTTATCCTTTTCTTAATTATCCATATCGTTGATTTCCCAGCGCCCGTTTTATCTCCACTAAAAATATGTAAATGTCTTTTTAAATCGAATCAATTGGACAATCTCCGAATTAATTCGTCTATTTCGGAGCGATTAACTATGTAAATGCCCGCCGGGCCGATAACGACACCTCATTGATTTCTTTCACACATGATTGCCGGCCATCATTGTTCTTTACGACTGTACACACGGCGGATAATTACACGGCCAGCTTGATTTCAGCCCGGTGAATGGGAAAAAGTCGTAACAAAACATACACACAGAGTCCGCTTGTCATTCCCTTTAATTACGTAGTGTTGAGAAACCCGAACCGGTCATTACGGCTGGGAATGAATTCGCGGGAAAAACTCCGGAAAATAAAATATTTTCTAACGTCGATCATTAAAAACGGCCTCTGAAATTACCCGGGACGAATTATAAATAAATTTGGGGCTTGTTTCAGACATTTTAAGAGTTCCTCCTAACTCTTTTGTAATGACAGGCCTTACAGACTGCTATTAGTGGAGCCAACGGCTCCGCTGATTGCAGCCCATATGATCTATGTAAATGTGGATATGTAGCAAACTCGAAGACCTTTGTTCCCGGCTTTGGTCGAGAATCGAGATCGAGACGATTTCTGTGGGAAATTTTACTGATGGGATCCGGGTTACTCGCCTGACGTCGCGCTGGGTCTCCGACAAAAAAAAGACATTAGCGTGGAAATGGGACGCCAAAAAAATCAACTGTTGCAATGATCTAGCTGTGGAATCGTCATTATCATCAATTTTTGTTGAAAAAACCTCAGGAGGTGGCCTAGATATTTTTTTGTCCAAATTCAGAGAAATTGCATCTCCAAGTACTCTACTTTCGAATATCTTCTTATAATTCTTCGTGGGTCAATGTACCTATTTCTCGAAAAAAAAAATGGTATTATAGTTCAATAATCTAGTAGATAATGTTTAATTATTTATTTCTTATTATATTTTAGGCGTTAAAGCGCTGAAAAGATTGATGGACTAAAATATAAGTATTTCCATAATACTGCATCAATGCTACCTTTTAAAGGCACAACGTTGTTTAACATATTAATGGATTGAATAGAATAAGCTTAAGAGAGTCAAACGAGGAGAAACAAGAAGAAATTTAGTAAAAAGAAAATTTATGTTTGACTTCGAAAGTTACTGCTATTTACCCAAGAAGAAGTGTTAAGAATACGAAAACGAAAAAGAAAATAGAAGGAAGAGTAGGAGAAGATTCCTAGAAGAACTTGTAGAAGAAAAGGGGTGGTAAGTATTAATCGGAAATAAAGAGTTTACATAATTATGTAGTAACAAATGGGGAAACTGTAATAGATTATGTAATAGTAAATGAAGAAGCGTAGGAAGGTGAAAAACTAGAATCAGATCATATTCCGTTAGAGAGGGTAAAGGAATACAGGCAAGAACTGCCAAAGGAAAATTTTAAGCAAAAGGAGTGGAAGAAAAAATTAAGGAACTGGAGGAAATTATAAAGAGGTCAGTAAAAAGTGAAGAAATAATACTGAGGGAAGAGAACCTAGGAAAAGGGAGGGGATGGTTCGATAAAGAATGCAACAAAGCAAAAAGAGAAACGAGAAGAGAGTTACGAAAATGGAAGAAAGGAAAACTGAAAAGGGAAGAATACATAAAGGCAAAAGAAAAATACAAGAGCAAATGCTTGGCAAGGAAGAAACGAATGAAAGAAAAAGAAGGACAAAAAGTAAGGAATATCAGAAGAGAAAAGGAAGCGTGGAAATATATAAACCTAGAGAGAAAAAAGGGAAAGAAGTTACCGAGAGAAAGAGATTGTAAGATATTACAAGAATGCTGGAAAGAGAAAAAAAGATATTACGAGAGGAACGGATACGCAAGGGAAGATATAGAAAGGCGTATGGAACAGGGGAGATGGATGAATGGAGGAGCCATGTGGGAAAGAGACAGAAACAATAGACATAGATGTACAGGAAGGAAGAACAGGGATCAGAGAATCAAAATATAATGTAAAATATGAGTGCATAATAAGCGAGGGGTTGCCAAGTTACTTAGAAAGAGATAATGTGAAAGAAATGAGAAGGATAGCGAGATTCAGATGCGGAAATGAGGCAAGAGAGAATAAGTTCTGGTTGGAGGTGAAGAGAGGAGAGGGAGCGAGAGAACATCTGCTGAGAGAGTGTGAGGGAATGAGAGAGGAGGAAAGATAGAGAAAGACTATATTGAATGAAAGGGGAGAAGGGAATAAAATTGATGAAGAAAGTAAAAGGGTGAAAAGTGAAAGAGAAGACAGAGACAGAAGATAGAAGGAAGAGAAAGAATTCAGTTACATGATTTGATGATGTGTTTATTTATATTTATTCGGACGGCAGGGCCCATACAAGCCATAAAGCCAGTAATAAAGTTTTTCTATCTATAATCTACATAATATTTAATTATTTATTTCTTATTATATTCCAGACGTTTAAGAGTTGTATCAGTCTGCTGCATCAGTGTTATCTTTTAAAGTTGTCAACACTGGAAGCACCTAAACCATTGACACCGTTGTTTAAAATATTGATGGAATTAAACAACTTGAAAACTAGCATAAAAATTACCCGTTCTTAATAAGTAAGTTGAATTCTTAGAAGACTTCGAAACGATTTTCCTTTATTATAGAACATTTAATAGAGGAAATTTAGTAAAAAGAAAATTTATTTTTGACTTTGAAAGTTACTGCTATTTACCCAAGAAAAAGTGTTACTTATTCTTAACAAAGTCTTAAAAAGTCTGCTTTTAAGATTAGTTGTCCAATCTCCTGTACTTCAATAATTGCAGTTTCTTCTTAGAAAATCAAAACAAAACGACTAGAGGTAGTTTTTCAAAAGTAGAATAATAAAGCTAAAATTTTTTTTTGAAAACCTGAATCTTCTATTTCTAATTTAAGCTAAATCTTTGATTAAATATTTCGAATGATCAATGAAGGCTTAAAAAAAAGTTCATTATCATAAGAAATTGAATGTAATATTTACATATCAGACTGGAGCGACTCAGAATTTCTTTTAATTTAAGTTAAGGACATGAACAAGACATGCTTAAAAACATAAAAAGGCAAACAAGTTGGAAAAATAATGATACTCCGAAGAAGTCTTATTATAGTACGAAACAAACTTGGAGCTTCCTTGATATTTTATTATTGGTTTTTTAAAACTCTTCTGTTGAGCTTTAAAAAGTTCTTAAAAATTCAGTAAGTATTATTACTATTAGCTTCGAAGCATCAGCAGACACAAAAACACATTTAAAGGTTGGTTCTTGGTTTTCTAAAAAATATTAATAGAAGCAGACGAATCAGAAGACCCGAAAACCGTACGTTGAAAAATAAGCTACAAATAAAATTTTATGACCAAACGTAAAAATAGAAACAGAACAAGTCTTTTAGTAGTCATAAAGCATTGAAATCCGTCCGCCGGTTGAAACATCCCAATCGTCCGTTGATAAAAACAGTAATTACCCGAACAAAACGGAAAAATTTATTATTACACAAATCGCAATGCCAACAATGGAATTATTAGTTTGCCCGTTGTTTCCACAAAAGTACAAAGTTCTCAGTGTAAAATTATGTCAGCTGTCTTTATTCCATTCAAATGCTCGAAAAACAAGTCGCGTAATTGTTTTTGATATAATAATAGAGGATAGCAATTGTTCCGAGAAGTTTCCTGTACTTTCCCTCTTTGTGATAATTGTGCCTTGTTCTTTTTTTATAAATAATTCCATTGTGGGCGTTGACGAAACTCTGGCTAATTCGAGTTTAATGAAGGGGCCAGCGTTTTATGTGTACTTTTGGGCTGAGGCGCCAGACATCGGCGTTTCGTCTAAAAAGAACCGAGACGTACAAATCAATCGATATCTTAATGACAATTATTCAGTAATGATTTTAAGTTACTACTGCAAGTCAGTTATAATGTTATTCGAGGACTGCCCAGATGCATTAACCATTTGTAACTCCAGAACGGATTTAAATCCATTGAGGTTTAATCGTAAGTTCAGTTTTTCAGGTACCACCGCAAATCCGTTTATAAGTTATCCAAATACTTTCCCGTCGCCTCCACCATTTTAACCTCCCCACAACCATATAAAAATGGGAGGTTACTGCAATCACTCCAAAATTCGAAATTGAGATAACACCAGATCTTTACGTTTCAAGGTTCCAGGATCACAAAAAAGTGGTTTTTAAAAAATGTCTGTGTGTATGTACGTACGTACGTATGTACGTATGTGAGCAAGATTCCTCGAAAACTACCGAACAGATTTTCACGAAATTTGGTATGGAGGTTAGTGTTGGCCTTCTGGTGAGCCCAGTTAATTTTGTTGCCAATCTACAAATGCCAAGTGCCTTTTTGGCGTACCAACTAAGAAATTTGACTGATGAACACCAATTTTTCTTATCAGCATGTGAAAGGTCTTCAAATTCTGTGTCTAAGAATGTATTCACACTTGGCGCCTTTTTGTCATAAATTCAAAAAATTCGACATTTCGAAGCAACATTAGATAATACGCTACAGCCCAAACTGCTCAATTGATTTGGCGGAAATTTGGTAGGTATGGACACACAGACCCGCCTAAGAGCTGATTTAATTTTGGTGGTCATCGGCCAACGGCAAGTGCCAATTTGACATATCAACTTTGAAATTTGACTAATAAACTTCCATTTTCTTTATCAGAACATGAAATGTCTTCAAATCTCGTTTCCAAAAATGTCCTCAAACTTAGTGCCCTTTTGTCAAAAAATCATAAAATTTTGAAAAAACACCAGTAGTAATATTTAGGTATAGCAAGTAAGAAAATTTACTTAATTTTGGTGGCAAACGACCAATAACAACTGCCTTTTTGGCATGGCGTCTATGAAATTTGAAATATGACCACCATTTGTTTTATCAGCACATGAAGTCTTCGAATTTTGTTTTCAAAAATTCAATTAAATTTAGTGCCCTTTTGGCAATAAGTAATAAAAAATTTTAAAAATTACCAAAACACTTAGGTAGAGACTGAATTGAAATTTATGGGTGGTAGGATTGAATAATTCACCAAGTGGGGAGGTTCTAGCCGCTTCCGTAGCTGCCCATTTTTTTAGTAGGCTGCTATAACTATAGAACGGATTCAAATCAATCCAGGTGTAATAATAACTTGCATTTTTCAGACAGCACCGTAAATCCGTTTTTAAGTTATCTAAAGACTGCCCAGGCGCCTCCACCATTTTTAGTAGGCTGCTGTAGTTTAAGAACGGATTGAAATCCGTCGAGGTTTAATTATATTATGTTGAATGTTTCAGTTACCATCGCAACTCCGTCTATAAGTTATCCAAAGACTGTCCCGGCGCCTCCACCATTTTAGTAGGCTGCTATAACTCCAGAACGGATTCAAATCAATCGAGGTGTAATAATGAGTTGAATTTTTCAGTTACCACCGAAAATCAGTTTATAAGTTATCTAAAGGCTGTCCCGGCGCCTCCACCATTTTCAGTATGCTGCTGTAACATAAGAACGGATTGAAATCCATCGATGTTTAATCGTAAGTTGGGTTTGTCAGGTACCACCGCAAATCCGTTTATAAGTTATTCAAAGATTATCACGGCGCCTCCACCATTTTTTAGTGCTATAACTCCAGAACGGATGCAAAGCAATCGAGGTGGAATAATAAGTTAAGTTATTCAGTTACCACTGTAAATCCGTTTATAAGTTGTCCAAAGACTGTCCCGGCGCCCCCACCATTTTTAGTAGCTGCTGTAACTTAAGAACGGATTGAAATCCATCGAGGTTTAATCGTAAGTTGAGTTTTTCTGATACCACTGCAAATTCGTTTATAAGTTATCCAAAGATTGTCGGGGCGCTTTCACCAATTTTAGTAGGCTGCTATAACTCAAAAATTAATTGAAATCCATCGAGGTTTAATCGTAAGTTGAGTTTTTCAGGAACCACCGCAAATCCGTTCATAAGTTATCTAAAGATTGTCGCGGCGCCTCCACCATTTTTAGTTGGCTGCTGTAACTTAAGAACGGATTGAAATCCATCGAGGTTTAATCGTAAGTTGATTTTTTCAGGTATCACCGAAAATCCGTTTATAAGTTATTCAAAAATTGTCGCGGCGTCTCCACCAATTTTAGTAGGCTGCTAGAAACTCAAGAATGGATTGAAATTCGTCCAGGTAAGTAGGGTTTTTCAGGTACTTCCGCAAATCCATTTGTAAGTTATCTAAAGATTGTCCCGGCGCCTCCACCATTTTTAGTAGGCTGCTATAACTCCAGAACGGATTGAAATTCATCGAGGTTTCATTATAAGTTGAATGTTTTAGTTACCGCGAATTCGTTTATACGTTATCCAAAGACTGTCCCGGCGTCTCCACCAATTTTAGTATGCTGCTATAACTCAAGAACGGATTGAGATCCATCGAGGGTTAATCGTAAGTTGAGACTTTCAGGTACCATCGCAAATCCGTTTATAAGTTATCTTAAAATTGTCGCGACGTCTCCACCATTTTCAATCAAATTCAAATCAAATTCAAATCAATCGAGGTGTAATAATAAGTTGAATTTCTCAGTTACCACCTCAAATCCGTTTATAAGTAAGGTTGGGCAAGTATGTCGTAAAGATGAAGCATATATACACTTAAATATTCCGTTAAAATCCTTAAATATATTCTCTAAACCATGCTGCAATCTTCAAGTATATGCCCTAATATATGCCGTAAAAATAAATATCTAGTAATTTTTTTTCTTGAGAGTTTCTTCTTAAGTATAATTAATATGTTAATGAAATAACATTGATTTTCAATACATTTTATTACTAAATTATGTACATATTATACAATCATACATACAAAGAGAAATATAAATAGGTGTCTACAAAATACTTAATACATTGGAAGCCCAGAAAAACACAGGAAAAAATACATATAACACATTTCAGCTTAATTTAAAATTTGTTGCAATAAATAATCATATATTGTTCAATATTTTAACAGCTACCAAAAAACTAGAAGATGGATCACCTGTCAAAGTACCGACAATAAAATTGGCAATATACCTTCCTTTGGCATCGGTGGTTTCGTCTACACTAAACCAAATATGATTGTTTTCAACGAGATTTTTTGAAGATTATCCTGGTACAATTTCGGAATGCACGTTCTGGAATCTGTTCTCCGGGATAAAACTGTTTCTTTAGTGTATTTTTCCATGAAGTTTCTAAATTCGGGAGCGTCCAAGTTATTCAATGGAATATTGCGTGAAATCCTCGTTAAAGTTATTGGATTTTCCACTTTCATTCAAACACATGGACAGCAATTGTTGTTTTGGCGCAATAGCTTCATTGGTTTTTCTTTTTTGGTGTGGGCCAGTGGCTACGTGTTGATCAAGTTGAGCCTTCTTAGTAACGTTGACCTGTGGCAAAAAGATATATTTTTAAAATACAGTAAGAAGCTTAGATAATTAATAACTATTTTATAAAAATATTATTTACAAAAAAACTAAATATAATTAATTTATGAAAAAATAATACATACCCTTTTTTCACAGATGGTACAGAACACAACATTTCCATCGAATTTGAAGCATGTGTACGACATTAGCCACTTCTTAACTAAAACATTTTGTGAACTACCAATTTTTGGCATTTTGTTGAAATTATAGGTAACAGCGGAGCACAAATTTTCACAGATTTCAGTACACGACTCAACGAGTGAAAGAAAAATGTTAAGATTTGGGCCAGCCAGAATATAAATAGAGAAAAAGCAAGTGGAAGGGGATGAAAAAATTTGCTATTCATTGGCCCAAGCATGTTAGAATTAAGAACTTTTGGTAAATCCTTTTCGAAGAAAACGCGATAATAGGGGTCAGTCTAATCATCGCGAGGTAATCCCAACAAATTGTTTTCTTAACGAGGGACACATAATAGTTTCCGGCTTAACAGAGGTACCTGCGCTGCCAGTGTAATCTTTAATTATTTTTATTTGGAATGAGAACTCTAAGTCTTGCCACCAAAAATTATATTGAAGTACAACAAATACTTCTTGTAGAGTTTTATGGTTTCAGCCTGACTGGCAGTTTTTAATAGGTAATAATCCATCGTCTCAAAGTGGCATCAAAAGTTTATTTGGAATGAGAACTCTAAGTCTTGCCACCAAAAATTATATTGAAGTACAACAAATACTTCTTGTAGAGTTTGATGGTTTCAGCCTGGTGGCAAGACTTAGAGTTCTCATTCCAAATAAACTTTTGATGCCACTTTGAGACGATGGATTATTACCTATTTAATTATTTTTATTAATTCAATTTTTTTTTTAATATTCCGGAGAGGCAACCTTAAACAGCCGAAAACGTAGTTTTATGCTATAATGTGCCCATATATTCCGTAACGTATGCTGTATGCCGTAAAGCCTTGATATATGCTATATATGTAAAATAAACTTAAGTTTTTATAAAATAAAAAATGAAAACATTACATGCTACATAACTGTGGACTTAATATGAGGCTTTAGGAGAAACATGCAAATATGCGTTTGCCCAACCCTATTTATAAGTTATCTAAAGGCTGTCCCGGCGCCTCCACCATCTTTAGTAGGCAGCTGTAACTTAAGAACAGACGTTAATAATAAAGTGAGTTTTTCAGGTACCACCGCGGATTCGTTTATAAGTTATCCAAAGATTATCTCGCCGCCTCCACCATTGTTGGTAGGCTGCTATAACTCCAGAACGGATTCAAATCAATGGAGGTTACATCGTAAGTTGAATTTTGCGGTTACCGCTGTACATTTATTTATAAGTTATTCAAAAGCTGTCCCGGCGCATCCACCAATTTTAATCATCTGCTCCAGCTTGGATTCAAATCAATCGATGCTTAACCGTAAGTTGAATTTTGCACCTACAAGTTATTCAAAGACTGTTCCGGCACCTCCACCATTTTTACCCAGAGCAGCCGTAACTCGAGAACTGATTGTTGTATCGATCGCCACGAAATCTAGGTAGGTAGGTCGTCCACGTAAACAAATCCACGTGGTCTGCGTGAGTGCACCAAGACATGCAGCACCGTATTTTATAGTGTGTGAAGATTTCATTGAGACGAGCGAGCCGGAGGCCGGGGCGTCGCACGCCACATTCCCTGTCGCTCCACAACATGCACCTCAACACGAAACCAGAAATTAAAATTTTTACACTTTCCGCACAACGTCTCCAAAAAACGCATTCCGTGAGCACTACAGCAACAATTAATCTCGTCCAGACACTTTACGTTATTATTGAATTCCGCATGCAAATACGGCTGGCGCTCGTAAAGCAATCGATGGCGGAGCCAGATCAATAAATTACAATAATAGAAATCGGGTTAAATAATGGATGGGTTTATAAATATCCAAATAATTTTGAAACGAGGAAATATATGGTAATGCCGACAATTTATCGGTTGCAGTAGAGGAATAAATCATTGAAATGGATATAAATTGTGGATTCCATTTTGTGATTTAATATCTTGGGAATAGGAGAAATCCACACTTAACGTCTTGTGTTAACAGTAATCGGAAAACATAAATTTTGTGTTCGATTTGTTGTTTCAACACGACGCACGATACTCGACTATATTCTTTGCGTTGGAGATTTTATGAATATTCATAAGGAAATGAGGTGTGTGGGCAGTACTGTACGAAGAACTGGAAATTCTGGAAGGCACCGTCTCTTCTGTGAAATTTATTGTAAAAGTAATCTTTTCCTTCGTTTTGTTTGTCAGAAACGCAAAAATAAGTGGAAAAAATATGCAGATCAACTCGCACAAAAAAATTCTTCTTTCTTGGGTGTTTTTGAAAATCACTGGTAGCCGTGACCGCACTTCCGGTAAAATTTTGAGGCTAGTTTTTAACATATAAGAATTGGTAGCTTGGTAGAATTAGTTAAGGTTTCTGTTTGAAAAACCACAATTCGGGTCATTTCCGGTTAAACCCTTAGTGTTCTACAGCAAACATTTGCACTGTATAAAAAAGAAATATTTATGCCTTTAAGGATATACCGAGGGATATACTGTAAGTCGTATTCAATAGTTCAGCCTTATTTCAGACACTTATGTAGCTTCAAAAAACGCTATTAGTTTAAATTGTTTCCAATTTACGAAATTTACGAAAGTTGCGCTTTTGGGGCTTTTGCTTAATTAAAATGGCTCTCATGGTCTTTGGACTAAATTTATTCACTTCCCTCTCCTCCTACTTCTTAAAAATGTAGGTTCAATTATCACTCCAAAAAGATGTCTTCAGACATCAGCCAGTGGCAAAAATTAACTAACTTATGAAAGATAATGGCTGAATTTCACACATCATTTCTTGTTCCATGCGTTATTGAAAGTTTCCCTTATGATTTTGTATTATTTTGTATTATTCATGAATAACAAGAATAAACTTTCTTATAAAATTCTACTAGGCTTTGAATATTAAGTATTAGTCAAGAATAATCATTCGTCATTTGGAATCGGAATGCTCAACAAAACTTGCAAACTCACAAACTTCATTTTCTGATAAAATAAAGTCTTTTCTTGGAGATGAACGAACTTGAAGCATTTGGATAAAAGTTGAGGCATCTTTAGCTTTTCTTAAGTGCATAGTTCTAAAGTATAGAAGTAGAAGAACACTGAGTGAAATTTTCTGTTTTAAAATTTTATAAATTTATAAATTTTCAGGAACACATTCTACGTATTTTAAGAGCATTTCAGCGTCGTTTGAAAATTGGTTTTAAGTGCAGATAGCTAGTCTTCTAAAATTCTTCGGTTTGCATATGAAAACTGAATCAATTTTTGTGAGCTTCTTGAACATGAGCTTGATACGAAAACACAGAAGGGCACCACTCTTTTTTTTCTAACTTGTCAAGGTCGACTTAATTTTATCACGTCCCACAGATTTAAAAAGCCAAATTGGGGTAAAACCACTCTTCATCCCCCGAAAACCTAAAGGACCACCTGTCGAAAAATTCCTTAATAAGGCACTTGACCACTTCAGATCTCTGTCAATAAAGCAATTTATGGACAACTAAAAAGTTGTCTATATATGTTAGAATTCCTATTATACGATAGAGGAGCTCCGTTTTTTAAACGTTTTTCTCAAAAAATCTTTAATTGTAAATTGTATTTTTTTGTAGTTATCTCTTTATCTCTGTATTGATGTTACTCTCAATGTATTTTCTTGTGTCACATTTGGCAATTCCTGTTGCCACCTATTTTGTAGCCTTGGAAGTAAATAAAAAGAATTTGAATTTGAAAATATGGATGTAGGTACAGGGTGATCCAAACTCGACTCCCAGGCCATTTTTCTTGCAGTGGTTTTTTCATGACATTCATAATTATTTCATATCAAACGTTGATGTAAGTTATTAATTAACCATTGTGTTTCCTGTAGTCAGTATTCGGTCTATTTTTTGGTAGAGTAGTCTGAGATGACATTCTTTTTCTTTAGAAAACAAAATGAAAACGGTTCAAATTATGAAATTTTGGCATTAGCAATTTTGAATTGGCAGAAAAATACCTCTCCAATGGTGTATGAAATGTTCTATATGCACCTCCGCTTAAAGCTTACATTGACAGATAGTTTAGTTTCCGGGGGCTAAGGGGTGGTGGAACCATTTTACCATATTTAAGGTCTACAATTCCACTACTTTTAACGAACAGTTGTTGAATATTTGGCCGTTCTGCAAAAATTCAGCAAAATTCGAGTGTGAGAGGATGGTTTTCAGGAGCTAGAGGGGGGTGGTACCGAGATTTGTGCTTTAAAGGTCTATTCGGGGTAGGTTTTCCTAATTTTAACGACTAGCTGTTGAAGATGTATGACCACAAGTGTTAGGGGGTAGTTTTCAGGGGTTGAAAAGAATTTGCCCTTTTTAGGTCTGTGGGACGTGATAAAATCGAGGGACTGGTCCCTGTCGGTGCAATATCCCACGCATCTCAATGGATCTCCCCGGATATATCGCGTATCTTCCTGGATTTCTCCGGATATCCCTCGTATCTCCCGGGATATCCCACGTATCTCCGCAGGATCTCCCTGGATATACCCCGTATCTCCCCTGCATGTCCCCCGTATTTAACTTGTACCTCCCCCGTATTTCCCAGGTTTTCTCAAGTCGCCATGACCTAACGTAAAGAAATTGTGAAATCTACAGCAATACATTTTGAAAGCAAACGACAGATGAAATAAAAAGGACCAAGGATATTCTTAATTTAACACAAATAAACGGAAACTGCGCAAAAATAAACATGACAAAGTCCTTTATCATTTTTGGTTAAGAAGTATTTTTCTTTCA
Source organism: Pycnomerus fuliginosus (assembly GCA_963924575.1). Classification (NCBI taxonomy): domain Eukaryota; kingdom Metazoa; phylum Arthropoda; class Insecta; order Coleoptera; family Zopheridae; genus Pycnomerus; species Pycnomerus fuliginosus. The sequence goes on along the minus strand of OZ004624.1, from coordinate 6,853,379 downwards.
GGGTATGATTTTCAAATATTTTTCTTCAAAGTTTAGGAACTTTTGGAATTCTCGCATTTTTTGGCAACACGTTAAAAGTAATCATCATTCCTACCATTTTCTGCATTATTTTATCAAGACACTCGCCACGCACAAAATGCATGTTTGTATATTCTTGCGTTCAAAATCGAAAAATGATCGCAGGTTGATTAATACAATTTGTCAATTTGACAAGATTTGGAGGGCAATATTTTGTTGCCATGATATCTAATAGAAATTTTTATTTTCCTATTGTTAACACCTACATGTTTTCAGCAGTTCCCAAACTTTGAGGAAAGTACTTGAAAATTTTATCCTGAAGAAAACTTGCTTAGGCCAAAATGGCAAAGGGCTTTTCGGCTACATTTCTAAGAGTATGGCCGCCCTTAAAATTACACGGTACCATTCCCTAACACCCTGTATAAGACTTAAAAGACAAAATTTTAATAATATTTAGTTTTTTATTCAAAGGATATTTTAATTCTAGACTTATGGAGGATAACTGTTTCTTACTTATTTTTTTAGGACCTCCAATCTTCTTAGTCACTAGTATTCTATCAGTTCTTCTAAGACTTTTTGTATTAGTATAGGCTGTATACCTTAAATTTATCGACTCTTACCTACAAACAACTTGATTTCTGAGGGAAGGTTTGTCGTCAGATATACGTCTTTATAGAGCAGTTAATTTAAAAGTTGAGAAATTCTTAATTTTTTTGATACATTATTTTCTTATTGAGCGAAGGTAAAGTCAGGAATCTCACAAAAAGTTAAAATGTATTTGATAGTGAAGTTCCAAGCTAGTTTCGAAGAAATATACTCTCCTCACCGTCAGCGGACAAAAATTACAAATTGTTCTTAAGTAATAAGAATAAAATAAAAAATGCAGTAGAGAAGCGGCTGGAACCTCCCCATCGCGTGAATCTTTGTATTCTATGTAGATAGTAGTCAATTCAAAAGTCCGATAAAAATCATGATTTTTTTTTATTTTTGGTCAAAAGGGCACTAAGAATGAATACACTTTTAGAAGCAGAATTTCAAGATCTTCCTTACGGTGACGTGAAAAATGGGGGTTTGCATTTAAAATTTAAAAGTTGCACGATTGGCTCCAAAAGCTTTTCAAATCTAAGTTAGGTTACGAGATGCCTATGTTCCAAATTTCATCCAAATCGGTCTAGTAGTTTTGGCTGTGGCGCGATTACAAACAAAACGTGAAGATCTAGTGCTATCTCAAATTCGAAAATTTTAGTGATTGCAGTAACCTCCCTTTTTTTTAAGTGGTGAAGTGAAGTGGGGAGGTTAACAAAAAAATTGAGGCATTATGAAAAACTTACCCTACATGGAAATTAATACCAAAAACATCAATGAAAAGGGTTACATATTAAAAATTTTGATCCAAAAGGGATTTTTATATGATGGCGGAAGACAGTCGCTTCTTCTAGCGGAGGTATTCGTAAAAGAGGGAAAGTTGAAATTTCAAATTAAAATTTTTAATTGAATGGGCAAAATTTCAATAATCAGAGTAATGGAAAATACTTCTCGGTACTCCAACTATCATATCAGCAGAATCAGCAATATTTTCTTCTAACTTTGTTCTGCTTCTATGAACAATTGGTACTGTTAGCTGTAGCCCAATTTATGGTATCCCTTAAGGTACTAATGAGCAGTACCGAGCGCTAGTAAAGATTTTAAAGTTCCTCGCCGAGCACTCCCCGGTCATAAATCTCGTTTTGACCGTGATAGCCGTCTCGATATGCAAGAGTAGCAGTGTTCCCGGACATCGGTACACATCCTACACAAGACATCACCAGGTGAAGAGGTATTCGATGTTTGAGATAGCTACTGAACCGGTAGCCGCGATGAAGACGTCAGCTATTAACGACCTCGTCTGGTCCACTCAATATGCTAATACCCTGATACATCACGGCGGACATCTACGTGTCCGCATTTGTAAATGGGAATGTCGCAAATTCGGTCCCTCGTTAACTTCTCCTCGAGGTTGTGGGCCGGCTATCAAGCATCGACCGTGGGCTCGATTTATGGCCACGTTGATATCCGAAAAAAGAATCCAGCCCGTAATGGCTTTTTAAGTGAAATCAGGAATTCTAATCTGTCACACTATCTCGCGGTACCACCGGTAGCATATCTCGTACCCTGATGGATGGCTTTTATTACGAAACGGGTGCGAAGCCGATCGATAATCACTATCATTGAACCTGGGGACCGTTGCAGGGCCGTGTTATGGAAATATTTTAGGTGAGGCGAGGACGAAATTTGGCGCCCCCCGTTTGCATCTGATTTTTTCAGTATTTTCAGTCCAAATCAGAACCAAACAATAATTTTACCTATTTTTCTTTTTCTTCTTTCGTTCCATCTTACACAAACAATACCTGACAGAAAAACATTGATTTAAAACTCCTGAAACTTTTACTCTCCACTTAAAGGCATACTGAAGAGAAAAAACGTCAAAAATTATTATGTGAACAATAAAATTGTGGCTCTTTGACAGCATTTTTGCCGGAAATGCCATTTTGTTTTTACGGTTCTCTGTTTTATCGGCGAAAATAAAACCCTACAATTTTGCCGTGATTTGAATTACGGCGGGCCTCCGAGTGACAACTGTCACGTCATTTCGATCTGTCAACTGTCGTCGAAAGAAGAGAAGAGAACTGCTAGAACTGCTTTCGCTTTAATTTGTGGAAGTTTACAAAGATTTTCAAGCAAATAATCTCAAAGAAATGGGTCCTTACCAATTTGAACACGAATACAACATAGCAAGAAGAAGCGCTTCAAAGGAAACAAACAGAAGCTAGCACCAATTCCAGCCCCCCAACAGATAAGTAAGTACTCGTTAAGTAATTTAAATTATAAACTGGGTGTAGTTGAGGCGATGTTAATGCCCACTAATAATAATTAATCTGTTTCTTGTAGGAAATCAACTACCAACCATTGTTGAAATCTGAAACCCGGCTCGAAAAAAGTTGATAAAGTCATCATCAAATAAAATGTGGAGATATCTTGCTTACAGGCAGTACGTGTTTTGATTATTTAAAATCGATTTTGTTCAAAAACTTTTAACTTTTAGATTAATAGCTGGGCGAAACTGGGACGATATCAGAGAAGAGTTATTCCAACTTGTGTTGTCAAAAGCACTATCTCGAAGAAGATGGACAATATATTGATTTTAAATGTTAGAGGAGGCCTGTGATTATTTTTATTGCTTAAGTACAGTATTTTAATTGAATATGTTACGTATTTTATTAAGTTTTAACTGAGCTTTCTAACACATTTGCATGAACGTGGAACCAAATCCAGCTATTTTTCTGTAAGAATAAGAATACAGATTTTAAACCCCTCAGTTACAATTTACTTTTTAATCTCTAGTTAACTTGCCACACTGGAGTCCACAACTCACTTTTTATTATCACAATTCTTTGCTCTTGTCTTTGGCTCTTCATATTTGTCGAACATGAATTTATTATTTTCTCCTTTTTGTTATAAAATGTGCCAGCAGTAAAGAACTATTATTTACCAGACCCTGTTCAAGAATTACCTCACAAATGAAATAGGTCAGTAGAATTTTACCTCCTTTCAGGACGCCTTTCTTGAACAGCAATTCAGCTAATATTTTGAGGTTAAGAAATTCAAAATCAGTGTCATCATTATAGTTCGGCAGAAAAATCTTCATTTCATTACAATACTGATATAAAAGTCCAACTATTATTTAATTCTCTAGATTTTTAAGGAAAACTGATTAAAATGTCATGTCAATTCGATGATGCTTTTGGAAACTTTAGCCACGTAAAAATCGAGCAACGAAAAAAAAATCCCTAACAGCCATATCCGGCTCGGAACCAGGGTGGAACTTGCTGGAACTTGGTCGTTTCTCGACAGTATCCCTTTAAACAGAAAGCTCAATAAAAATGTACAGCCAATGCCAAATTACGTAACTGGCTAAAAATTAAAATAAAAATCTAACTTAGGTATCCAGGTATAGTATTTCTCGATGACTTTTGCGGATGAGTGGGCGATACCGGGCGTGTCTAGTTCAAACCACAATGTTCAAGGTGCGGCAAATCTGTTAGAAAACTTGCTGCATCCGTAAGTGAAGCGTGTATTATCTGGAGCCGCTCCGTTCTACTCATAAATTCTTAAAATACCGCTGTTAAGAATCTATTCAATCTTGTTTTATGCCTTTGCAGGAAAGAAACATAATTGTCAATAGTAATACGACGAGTAGTCTCTTGATTGCCTACGAGTCAAAATGGTAGATTTTTTAGGCTAAAAAGAGGACGAGAGCCTGCTCGAGTCCTCTTTGGCCGAAAAAATCTACCATTTGACAAGTAGTGCATCCATGAGGACTCAACAAGGCAACCAAGAGACTACGAATCGTATTTTGCAGATTATTTTATAAATTAAAGTAAGTATAGTGTCAAGTTGACGTTGTAGTATTATCACTGTAATCAGGATACTGGTATACTAAATCCTGCATTGGATTGGTTCAATACTTAATGTATGAAATAATCGCTTATATCCGAAATTTTGCGCCCGAAGGTATTAGCGCGGTCGCCTCACCGATTCGGCCTTAACACGGCCCTGGACCGTTGTTCTTAATTGGTCCATTTGCCGCTCATCATGTCGTAAATCAAATTTTACATCTTTTTCGGGCGGCCAATCTCGGAAATGATTGATTGAGGGTCCACAGGTGGGCGATGTCTCGTGATGGTGGGTCATAGCCATCGCACGTTATCTCGGTGTCATGTGATGTGTATGTATAGTATCCATGACCTATCCCTATACAACAGTTTCGTGTTTGATTGTTTCGCGTGCCGCTCACAATCACTCAGTCTCCACGCACCATCCTCCCACAACTTATCCATAAAATTCTTTACTAATACTCACATGACCGGCCTTTGTCCTCACACACTGACATGGATTTCATTCGTGGCGACATTTTCGTCCACAAGTTAGCCAGAGACAGTCGCGCCATCTAGGTGCGAGTTGATTTGTTCAATAAAATAACCTTCAAATTGAATGCCGGGGTTTATATTGAAAGGAAAAATCAACTCTTACTTCTACTTTTTTGAGGGTTCATATATCCATGAAAGAAGGTTGAAAAATTGTGGATGGGTTAAAAATTAATGATAATGACTTTGTATTTACTCCACTTGCTAGGGCTTAGGGGTTGTTAGTAACCTAAAGTTTGGTTTTAGGTTGAAGACTTAAGACTTTCTTTCAATGGTTACCCTATATAATTTTGTTCCACAACCTACCTACATGAAAAAATTTCCAGTTTCAACCCTTAAAATTTCATTCCCTTTGTTTGTGATTGAAAATGTGTTAAGGAAATTCGCAAAATACCTCCACTATACAAAATGTTCGGTTTTTATCCTCCAAGGAACTGTGACCAAAAGGACCTACTTAATATAGTTAATGAAAAGTCCCTGTTAGTTAGAAGGAAGGCGATGTGCCTCACGTATTTGCAAAAACTTGTAAATGGGTACATTTCCAGTGAAGTACTGCTGCAGCAAATTAAATTTGCCCAATACACTGCATCACTTGAATTGCCCCATAAACTACTGTCTTCGCCTTTATAATTCTTTATGTAATAATCCTGAATTTGACATATTTCATCACAAATTACAAATTTGATAATCCATCTACTAAAAAGAAATTATTTTCGTATTTTGAACTAGAATCTTAAATTCATTCAGCGCAGTCTTTACCTTTACCTTGTTACATTTTCTTTTCTCTTCTTATATTTCGGTTTTGTAAATTGTAATTTGTAAATTTAACCGTTTGAAATATTTGTATTTTTGTAAATTGTCCACTATAGGCCATAGGTCTGCTGGAAATAAATCTATTTATTATTATTATTATTCCTGGGTATTGTTCTTCGGGTTTGCTCGTGGGAACCAATATTATATATTCGATATATATTTTTGCAGTACCTGCCTGAAGATGACATACTTATTAATGTAGTCGAAATATATAGTATATATAGCAGGAAAAATTCTTCTTTAATATTTTGGGATTCCTAAAGGACCTTACTATCAACATCGATTCATCGAATATATTATTATTATTATTAAATCATGATGAAAATTTGCCCATCCACCTACAGTGTCGCTGTAAATTAACGCACCAAATTCAGGCTTGATACGTTGAACAGTTTTTGAGTTCTCGCATTTTTGTATTTCAGCATGTTAGGGGTTGTACTGATGTTTTTAAGGGTCGCTTTTCGCGAATGATTATTAAGGACTTTTTTGTACCTTCAATTGAACGCTATCGAATGGTATTCCCACATTACTCAGTAGAAATTCGAGTTTCCACCCCTAAACCATCATCCCCTTCGATAAATGTCTCCTGGAATTCACTCCTCCTTTCTCGAAAATGCAATATGTACGACCTCACAGTTTCACAGAAGATATTGCTTCTCTGTGTCAAATTACAAAGAAAATCGCACGATACTAATCATTAGCCAATAGAAAAATAGATTTCTGGGTTTATCATGGCAACTCGAGGATTTCCAGGAAATTTTTGATACCTACATAGACCAACCTAAACGAGATTAATAAGTGGAAATTTTTTTGTCAAATTAAATGCCAAAAATCATTTCTATTCAATTTCTGTGGCCGTATCGTTACTATTTTCTTACCGAATCTGCATTTGAGCATTATTTCATTTCCTGGAAACTTTAGTCGTGCATCTCAACAACGTAATCGGGCCCTTGTGTTCCACTCGGGCCGATTAATACGCTGTTGGAATGCACTCCAAAAATTTCCGGAAAGAATTAATGTTCTCATGAGATTATAAGTGAAAGTTGTGTTTTCGATTTCACAACCCCAATCCAATTCGTTGAAAAATTGCAGTGATTTATAGATGTATTCAAGGTCTCAAAATTTCACCCCTTCATGATTTACAAGGATGTGTTTATTTTTCTGGTGTTATCGCTCGGACTCGCGTTATCGCTTATATACTGCTACGGCACTAAAAAGCAGAGCTTAGGTACAACCATCAGAACTTTCCTTTATTAACGAATTTGTCAGGAAAAAATGAAAATGCCAGTAACTCTAAAAATGTTTAATTTAGAAAATTAAAACAGACTCGCTCATCCTGTAAATAGTTGTCAACGCAATAGACTATGAATAACTAATAAAATTCAGCAAGATGGGGGCTTTAAATAATTAAAGGACGGTGTGATTACTGCGCTTCTAGGTAAAAACCCTAGTAAAAGTCATATTTGGATATTCGTTAATCCTACTCAGTACAGGGTCGTAAAATTTATGGCAGGATATATGCCTCATCCCTGCAGGTATAATTACCTAGTCATTAGCAAAGTAGAAGATCAACTTTCACCTAAAAATGATGAAAAAGATTCGTCGACGGGCTCGATCCGTTTTGAAATTAAATTTCCTATAGACATAAATTTTTTTATCTGACCGAAAAAAGTAACTGTGAATGTAACAGTTATTTTTCAGTTACAGTTACTCAAAAAAGTAACTGTTACAGTTACAAGTTACTCTAATTTAAAAGTAACTAGTTACAGTTACAAGTTACTTGAAAAAGTAACCCAGTTACAGTAACTAGTTACTTGTAACTGCGTTACTTTCGACCACTGCTAAAAAGACTTGATGACGAATTGTTGATACTTTCTGGACACTTCTCTGGAAATGGTTTCAAAAAATTTCGTGCTGCCATAATTCTATTAAGCCGAATTTTTCCTGGAAACCATTTTCCAAGTGGAAATATGTAAAACGCAAGCGGCAAAGGTTAAATTCGGGCGATTATTTATTTCCCCCGTCATTTTCCGACAGGGAACAGCGCATTTTTCTTGAAGCTGACAAGCCCACGATTAATATCGCATAAACCCACAACTCAGCTTATACGACCAAAAATGGAAATTACGACCGTAATAATCTCAGCAACTCTCAGCCCCCCAAAAAACCCGTCTGGATTTTTTACTACTATATGCAAATGGTCGAAATTACACGCAAACCGATCGAAAGCCATAAACAAAATCGCAATAAGCATTTTGCATAAATGCCGGTCAGACATCCTCGCAAAAAACTCGAGCGATCAATAAAATTAGGTTCGCTCTAATTTAATCGAGCTCGCCACTATAAATACTACAGTTCCTGTTACACGTCGGATTTTTAGGATTCCTGCTATTTACAACTGGGAAAATAATAAAGGGGAATTTTCGCATGTCGATTTCCATAAACAGATGTCATGAAAATGTTTTCTGGGGGTGGTATATCATTCCGGGGTGCGGCCCTTGATAACAATTTTTAGGGGGTAATTTAATGCAGAATTCCGCCAAGTGAACCGATAATTTCGCTCGAACAGGTCTGCGTTGTAATGATACAGTAGCTGCAAACTGATTGTTGTCTCGTTGGCTATCGGAATATTAAATAATGGATTTCGAATATAGCCGTGAGAATAGCCTTAGAAGGAGATTAAGCGGCTCCTCCATCAGACCGTGAATAATTAAGATACGGCTGTGTCTCGGATGCTTTACTTCTTTGTGGACACCTCGAAGTTTAAAATGTGCCCACCAGAATAATTATATTGCAGTTTAAAAAAAAATGTTGAAAAAAAATAAAGGTGCACTATTTTTATAACTAGCTGCCAAACCATCCATTAATAGGTACCTTCTTAGCTTGAAACCCCAGAAATAAATGTCTTACAGTTCCCATCCTCTCCAACGAAATTACGCAGTTTTATGTTCTGTAAGGGGGTGATTTTGCATAACGGAAAATAAAAGGCAATTTATCTGGAATCGAAGGTGATTTTGTAGAAAAGTGGAACCCTCTCAATCCCCAAACATAAATATCTTGCAGTTCGCACAACTTCCAACCGAATTACGCATCTTTATATTCTGTAAGGAGGTGATTTTATATTATGAAAAATAACTGAAATAAGAGGGAATTTATTTCAAATCGAAGTTGATTTTGTAATAAAGTGGAACGTCTCAAAACAGAAATAAACATCTTGCAGTTCCCATGTTAGGGGGTGATTTTGCATAATGTATTTCGAATAGAAGGAGATTTTATAGTAAAGTGGGACCTTCTCAGCACCAGAAAAGAGTTAAGAGTATCTTAAACAATTTAAGCAGTTTCATAGCCTGTAAGAGGGTGATTTTGCATAACTTAGAATAAGGGAAATAAGCGGGCATTTATTTCGAATCAAAGGTGATTTTGTAGAAAAGTGAGCCTCTCAACCCTAGAAATAAATATCTTGTAGTTCCCACCCCCTCCAACCGAATTACACATCACTATATTCTGTTAGGGGGTGATTTTGCATAATGAAAAATAAGAGGACATTAATTTCGAATAAAAGGTGATTTTATCGTAAAATGGGACCCTCTCAACCCCAGTTTCCACATCCTCCAATCAATTTGCGCCGTTTTATATCTTGTAAGGGGGTGAATTGGCATAATGAAAAATAAGTGAAATAAAAGGGAATTTATTTCGAATCAAACGTAATTTTATAGTAAATTGGGATCTTCTCAGCCCCAGTACGGAATATCTTGCAGTTCCCACCCCCTCCAAAAAAATTAAGCAGTTTCATAACCTGTAGGAGGGTGATTTTGCATAACGGAAAATGAGGGTAATAGGAGGGCATTTGTTTAGAATCAAAGGTGATTTAGTAGAAAAGTGGGCATTTTCAAGCCTCGAAATAAATAAATTGCAGCTCCCAACTCCCTCCAACCGAATTAGGTTCGCAGTTTTATATCTTGTAAGGGAGTGATTTTGCATAACGGAAATAAGAGAAATAAGAGGGCATTTATGTCGAAACAAAGGTGATTTTACAGTAAAGTGAGACCTACTCAACTCCAGAAATAAGCACTTGCAGTTCCCACCCTCTTCAAACAAATTACCCGGTTTTATATCCTCTGTAAGGAGCTGATTTTGCATAACGAAAAATAACAGAAATAAGAAGGCATTTACTTCGATTCAAAGGTGATTTTACAATAAAGTGAGACCCTCTCAACCTCAGAAATAAACGCTTGCAGTTCTCACCCTCTTCCTACAAACTAAGCAGTTTCATATCCTGTAAGGGGGTGATTTTGCATAACGGAAAATAAAAGAAATCCTGTAGGTGAGTGATTTTGCATAATGAAAAATAAGAGAGATAAGAGGGAATTTATTTCCAATCAAAGGTAATTTTGTAGCAAAGTGGGAAGCTTCTCAGCCCCAGAAAGGAATATATTACAGTTTGCACCCCCTCCAAACGAATTATGCAGTTTAATATCCTGTAAGGGGTGATTTTGCTAAGAGGGCATTTATTTCGAATCAAAGGTGATTTTGTAGTAAAATGGGACCCATTCAACCCCAGAAATTAATATCTTGCAGTTACTACCTACCCATCTAACCCAATTATGCAGTTTAATACGAATTAAAAGTGGATGTTTCTCGGAAAATAACGTCACAATCCTCACAGCAATTGCAGAAAGCTGCACGAAGGCCCAAATTAGAACTAATTTTTGATTATTCACTTTTTTGCCACAATTGTTCACAACTTTGAAGTAGTTTAAAAATTTGTTTTTATTGGAATAGGTCCTGTTATTAAAATTGTTCCTTGAAAAGAAATTGTGCCCTCTCAATGTCTGGTATCCCACCATATTCACATGTCATTGACCAGCCCCAGCGCCCCATTACACCCCGGAAGTTCCGGGCGAAGCTTTTAGCCATACCGGAACACCGCGATCAATTGCCCGAAACTGCAGAGACGTGCATTAACATCGAACCCGGATTGTTTTTATTGGCAGGTGCCCGCTCGTCAGTAATTAAATTGCGACTGACATCGAATGCAAATTTATAAAAAAACAATTTTTCCGCGCGTTATCTTCCCGATCGAAGATGCATCTTTTTAATGAAATTACGCCGATAAATACTAAATATAGATTTCTCGAATTACCTAATTTGAGGCATCAGCTGCCAGACTCATTATTTCGGCGAGTGCAGGACGGGCGCATCACCTGCCATCCAGATATGTCCTCGACGCCAATTAATAATTGCAATAATTAGGGATCGCGGATAATTAACCGCCGAACAGTTTTTCTGAGATGGTTCCGCAATTAAAATTAATTGATTCGCTTGAAATTCCGATGGCCTGAAAATTATCTGGAAATCTTTTTTTTTTGTCTTTGACCGAAGAGGGAAGAGGGTGCCTTTCTTGAATTAATAATGGCAGTGGTAATAAACGTGGAAGAGAGAGAACATAAAGTAGCTTCCAAATATTCTAACACCAAAAATTTACGTTGCTTTAAGGTCCAAGTTTATAGCAAATTAATTCGATTCTAACTTCGAGAGACGGCGCCTTCATACAGGTTTTATTGTATTGTGGGTTGCAGGGTTGATGCCGACTTTGCATGATGAAAAGATACCTTATGTATTGACCATTCTGGACTCAGTAAGTGTCGCTACTCGCCGCTAGGACTTTGCCTCAACGGCTGACCGCTTCGATGTGCGCTGTTGCCGTTATTTAACTACATCAGACCATTTCCCTAACAAGACAAACAGAATGTCTAGTACGATTTTTTGTACTCCTAGTTTGTAAAGGATCCTTGAGCTTCTTCTTAAAACTCAAAAAATTAGGACTATAGGTACCTAAAGACTGAGACACTGGCTCCTAAAACCTACAACTCGTTTAGGAGCGAGGAACCTCAATAAAGGAGAGTTTTAAGATTTGAAACTTCGAAAACCACCCCTTACTCCGATCAAAATTTTTGGAGCGCCAAATCCAAACACAATTTTCCACTTCACGGCCGTCGCTCAAAATATTCTTTACACCCATTAATAACGGCTAATTGGTCCGCTTATTACAATAAAGTCGAGGCATATTTATGGCAAAGCAGCGCGCTTATAAACATCTCCCATTAATGCAGAATTGCCATTGTTCTACTCTAGTAAAGTTCAGCAGGTTTCGTAATTTGCACGCATTAATCCACGGTAATTTCTTTAAAAAAACATCATAATCTATTGCCCATGTTAATAAGCGGTTTTTCTATCTTGCATCAGCTCATACATACTTCTCGCAACAATATTATTTCCTGAAGAAAACCGTTCATTACGTCCTGATAAAGGTTTATCTCGATAATTACAGCCACTGGTTTTGTTTATGCCATTTTTAATTAGCGCGTATAGGTAGCAATTTGATCCGATGATTGGGGGAATGAAAAATGGCAAAAATAAAATATGTTCAAGGCGGATTATCGTAATTCACTCTATTGTCGCTAGAACTTTAGGATTTTACTTGGAAAAATTGACCTCAATTTTGACAGACTAAACGATTGAGACAGAACTTGCTTGTCAAATCACGACAAAACACAGGATTCATGGAGATTCTCAGAAGAACCCCTTTCAAAACCAGAAAACAGATTGTGGAAGATAGCGGAACAATGAGGATGTGGATTGGATATGGATGTTTCTCAGGAAATGACGTTGTAAATGACGAATAGAAAAAAGGCGCCTCAGGAAAATTCAAATTAGAAATAGTTTTTCCCTTTTTTGCACAATTATTCACAATAAAAACTGTACCTATTAACAACGTTGGACTATTACTTTTCATCGTATTATCAGAAAATGATACAATAGGTGCATTTTTTAGTTATCAGCTAATAAAAATTTACCTATCGGCTTCTATTTGTCTGCATACTCAAAATAAATGACCGACCACAAACGAAAAAATTTGAAGAAAATACAGAAAAAGGACACTTGTAAGTTGTAACACTAACACGTTATTTATTTCTTAAGATTTTAGCTTGAAATTTATTGCTAACGCACAATTAAATACAGGGAATTCAAAGATACGCTTAAAAATTTTCTAGGACTTCCGGTTTAAACGGAAGTGACCCTAATAATCGTTTTTTGAATGGAATCTAACATCTAACTTTTTTCTCAGCGGATTCAGAATCTACGAATTCTTTTAAGTCAATAATTTGACCAAAATTCAAGTCACGGCCAAAAAACAAAATTTTTCAAACTCGCAAATTTCATTTCTTGAATTTTCATAATCTGCAAAATAGGAATTAGAATTATAGAAATAGTAATTTATAACCCAAAGCGTAAAACCGCACTTTTTCGCTGTGGTTTATACAACATTTTTCTTCCTACACCAGTTAAAAATAAATAATTAATTAATTTTCAAATTTGAGAACCCAAGTGACAGATCAAGAAGATCTAGATGTCAAGTCCTACAATTTAAATCAGGCAAAATCGCGCGTGCTGTGTTCCGTCATACGCCAATCGCCGTCGCCATATTGTCCATTTTACACGCCTAGCCATGAGAAGCGGTCCTTTCACAGCCCTTCTGGATCCGGAAAATCTCATTTTCAGTTAGTGTAGGAAGAAAATATATAATTTCGCAGTTGAATTTGTATAAAAAGAAAATAAGGTTAACGTGAATTTGCGGTTTCTAAAAATCTTACTTTTTCACGATTTCTTTGATGTTTTTGAAAATCTGGGGTGGCCGGGACTTGATTTCTGGTCAGGTGTGATATGTGCCTTTTCTATTTTTAAAAACGATTATTGGTATCACTTCCGGTTAAACTGGAAGTCTAAGGGCATTTTGAAACCGCCATTTTTCGCGTTACCGTATGAATGATCTTCGAATTCTGTTTCTAAAAATGTATTCACACTTGTGCGTTTTTGTTCAAGAAGTGGTGTAGTGTGAAAAAACCTATACCTATATAACTGTATATTTTTTTTTATTATCGGATTTGATAGCTGATTTTTTTTCAAGTCGAAAACCAAATTATACTAATGCAACTCGAACTTGAATTAAATTTGCTATTTTTTAGTGGAAAACCGATCCCGCACTGTTGACTCACTCAAAAACTGTCAAGAATAGAGTATTGCAGCTCAAAAATTAAAACATTGGATGGAATAGATATTACTTTTAAAATGAGAAAGGTCGTATTTTTTTGTTTCGCTAAATTCCGAACCGTTTTCGAGAAAAAAATTAATAAAGGTGAACTTCCGGTCAAAAAGTTGATTTTAGATGACGTCATACACCGAGGGAAAAAATTCATGATTGGCCGCCAAGCAACCAATGTAATACGTCGTTCACAAAAAACGATGAAAGCTAAAAATTCCTGTGGTCACAGCTTGTAGAAACTCCAGTGCAATTTAATGTGAATAGAACTTAACGATTCCCTATAAATTTGTACAACACTAAACCACACACTTTTAAATTCAAATTGGGGCTCATTCGGTAGCTACATTTCAAGGAGATTAACAAAACACCCCTTTATAAAAGAAGGAATATGAAACAGGACAGAAATTCCGGTTAAATTTGTTCTTTTCGATTGAAAAATTCATGACTGAATGCGGGATGACAATATGATACTATTTTTTATCCTACTTTCCGAAAATTATGGTTTCAAAAAAGGACCCCGCACCGTTTATATGGGAAAACATATTTCGGTTAAATTGGCTAATTCTTACATATGTTGTAGCTGAAGACCTACTGAACAAAATATGTTTCGATAACAAAGTTCGCTAATGGACAGTTTTTGAGATATAGCCCTATAAAAATTAAAAAAATTGCTCTCGCCAAGCTATGATGTTAGAGCTCGAGTCATGGCCCGTTGGTGTGACAACCATTGTTTAACATTTGTGGCGTCTTTACCAAATTCTTTCAATATCTTACTATGGAAACCGATGACTTTTCAACAATAAAAAAACCAAAATGTTCTTAAAATCATCAGAAATCTTCTTCCCCGCAAATAATAGTTATTTAATGAACAAGAGTGTTGATGAGAGCGATTAATAATCGAGAGATTTTAACGCGTGAGCGCACCGAACGATTTATTTTTGGTTATAACTTTATTATTATTTTACCGATTTTCCCAAATTTTGCACAGGACGTAGCCAAAACATGAGGCTTTTAGAATTGACAATCATTTTCCAGATGGCGCCACTAATACCTAAATTTGTTTTTGCGTTTTTTTTCAAAGCTATTTTTTGATTGGCTGATGGAGTTCAATCATTTGTGTACCGAACAAAATGAAAAAGAACTTTATAAAATCTTATTGTGGGAGTTCTTTATTTTTTTACAATTTTTTTTGCGGTACTGTTAAACACGGATTTTTTAAGATGTTGCTACCAATCTTGGAAAAAAGTTATTTTTAATACTTCGTAATTACAGCATTTCAGTTAAATACCTGTAAACCAACGTTATTTTGCGAAAGATTTATAGTATTACAAAAAATCCAGAAAATTTTGCCAAAATTGGTAGAAAAATAATAATAAATTTAAAAAATCCATGTTTTAGAGCATCACAAAAAAAATCGTAAATTAATCATGAACGTTCAGAATAAAATTCTGTAAAGTTGCTTTGGAAGAGAAAAGCATCAGCTTTAACCTTACACTATTTTTATTTTGAACGGTTCACAGATGATTCAACTCCAGCCAATCAAAAAATGGCCTTGCAATAAATACCAACAAAAAATTTGTTGGTGGCGCCATCTGGAAAATTATGGTTGACTCTAAAAGTCTCATCTTTTGACTACGTCCGGTACAATATTGGGCTAAATCGGTTCAATAATAACAAAGCTATAGCCAAAAAGAAATCGTTCGGTTTTTTTTGGGACAGCCTTTATTATCATTAAATTGGCGAAATTTGTTTTTCAAAATTGCGTTTGATGAATGGTTATGCAACCAAACACGCATCCAATTTCAAAAGTGCCGAAGCTCGATGAACAAAACATGAGAAATTAAATGTCAATTGCCTTGCCAAAGTAGGCACCATGAAATAAAATCGGCATATAAGTTTTTTCATAAATCTTACGGCTTTTTTCTGGAAGCAAACTTATAAGAGTTATAAATTTGCAATATTTGCACTTTCTAGCACTTCAGGTGGTGTTAAATTAAGATGCTGAGTATCCATTCATGGGACTTTTATTTAAATTTGCAGATTTTGAAAATTTGACAGATGGCACTTAAATTCTTGTTTAATGTCAGAACATGTATAGTTGATTGCCTATACTAAAATCGTTGATTAATAGAAAATCGTGCATTAATAGGGTCTATTAATGCACGATTTTGTATACATTAACGAAACCCAAAAATGAACAATTCATGGAAAAATAATTATCTAGCGCAGAAGAAATTCGAAAAGTCATCGGTTTCCATAGTAAGATATTGAAAGAATTTAGTGAAGACGCCACAAATGTTAAACAATGGTTGTTACACCAACGGGCCATGACTAGAGATGTGAGCTTGAAAAGTTTCAGTTGAAAAGTTTCAAAAACTTTTCATTAGACATCAATATACGTCATTATTATTTAAAACTGTTTATTATATCTATCCTGATATTCCTACAGTTTCTCATTGAAAAGTTTCAGCCTATGTTGAAACTTTTCACTTTTTCTTGAAAAGTTGTTGAAAGTATCAATGGGGTAATAAACTTCCACCGACAGCGCCCCTAATTCTAGTCGTTCTAAGTAGTATCAGTACCCATTGACCACTGGAAACAGTGAAATGAAGTGAAATAACACTTAAAAGATGGAAACAACGATGAATTTTAATGTTTAATACTTTTATTTTGACTTATTAACTTGTTTACCTAACACTTACTATTTTTGTCATTTAATATTATATTATGTTCCCTATTCAGCTGTTGTAGATTTATTTAATTCTCCAGAATAACTTTATACTACCGTAGGACAACTTTTCATTTTTTTTTGAAACTTTTCAAAATTTCATGAAAAGTTTCAACAAATATACTTTTCATGAAAACTCACATCTCTAGCCATGACTCGAGCTCTCATAGCTTCGCGAGAGCAATTTTTTTAATTTTTAAGGGGCTATATCTCAAAAACTGTCCATTAGCGAACTTTGGTACCGAAACATATTTTGTTCAGTATCCTTTGTTCTTCGGCTGCAATACTCTATTGTTTCTAGTATCGTCAGGGCTTAAAATAGAGGAATAAGTAAATTCTTTACATAATCCGCTAATATCGTTTTCTTTTTAACGAAGTAAAAAAAGTGAGATGCCATATTACCCGAATGTACCTTACCATTATTGACGGTGCGTTACCCGGCGACCTTAGCGTTAAAATTTTTTGACGTCGTCAAGAATCCCACGTCAGTCAGAATGCTGAAGCTGTCGAAGACCTCGCGGTACCTGAAGACCGCCTCTCGGATAGTGAGTAACAATTTAAAACCGCTTCACATTACCGGCAAAACGAAAATTACGACCTCGCCGTCTGCGAAATTCCGCCTCACCAGCTCCCCTGTAATCCGAAACCCGCGCCTCGTCAGCGGCCCCGCTTTCACCTCTTCCACAAGGTGGGCCCACACGGACATCAAAGTCCCCGACTGGACGCCCTATCGCAAGGACTCCGTCAAGTCGCCGAGCACGCGCACCAGCGCCTCGGAGGAGTCCCGAAAAATTGCCTCCTACATGATAACGGGCACGGGAGTGACGGCCTCCTTGTACGCCACCAAGGCCATCGCCATCCAGTGCGTCGATTTCATGTCGGCGTCCGCCGACGTCCTGGCCCTTGCCAAAATCGAGATCAAGCTCTCCGATATTCCCGAGGGAAAGAACGCCACGTTCAAGTGGAGGGGGAAGCCGCTCTTCGTCAAGCACAGGACTGCGGCCGAAATCCAGACGGAGCAGCAGGTGGAGCTGTCAGAACTGCGGGATCCAGAGAGGGATGAGGACAGGGTGAAGAAGGCAGAGTGGCTGGTTGTGATTGGGGTGTGTACGCATTTGGGGTGCGTTCCGATTGCCAATGCGGGGGATTGGGGGGGTTATTATTGTCCATGTCATGGATCGCATTACGATGGCTCTGGAAGGGTTCGCAAGGGACCTGCCCCCACGAATTTGGAGGTGCCAGACTATGAGTTTCCAGATGAAGGAACTTTACTTGTAGGGTAGTTGTATGGAATAAAATTATGTTTCAGAGATCGATTTTCATTCGAGAGTCTCAGAAATCTGCATTGAAGATAACCTTATCTCCAAACAAAATCGACCTATTTCAGCGTTCTTCCCTCAAATCACTGTTCCAGGAATTATTCAGGGTGTTTCGTTTTAAATGGTACACCCTGTATAAATAGCTGTGAAGGTTAACTTTTGGTTCAGGATACCAGGCCAAAATTCGTATGACCCTCTTATTCGCATGTTTAGAGTTGGGAAAGATACTTTTGAAAAGTATCTAGATACAGATGCAGATACTTTTCTATAAAAGTATCTTAAGGTCCAAGTTTATAGCAAATTAATTCGATTCTAACTCCGAGAGATGGCGCCTTCATACAGGTTTTGTTGTATTGTGGGTTGCAGGATTGATGCCGATTTTGCATGACGAAAAGATACCTTATGTATCGACCATTTTAGGCTCAGTAAGTGTCGCTACTCGCCGCTAGGACTTTGCCTCAACTTTTCCAAAAATGTACTTACCTTAGATATAAGATACTTTTTAGGTAAAAGATACTTCCTATATTTTGTGTTTTCGTTTGTCGCACTTTGATATGCTTTAGGAATCTGGATGAGATATGACCGCGATTGGTTAAGAATGCGGAACGTAAATGAAACAAAATATTGTATTTCTATTTAAATGACGAATATTACAATTAGACGATTAATGTATCAAAAATGCTTAGTAGGTAGTACTTATAGGGGAAAACTTTTTATTCGTGGTCTTTATTAAGTATACCATCAGTGCCAAGATACCAGAAAACGAAAGCACGACTTACACTTATACACGGCATGAAACAATAACTAATTCTTATACACGGTGTACCGAAATTAGGAGGCCAAACTTTATCAGAAGTTTCTTCTATTGAAAATATAAAAAAAAGTTCCTATGGACGTATGTCGAAAAATGCCTCCTGAGAAGGTCCCTTAAAGGGGCTTTGTTGTTTTCTAAATATTTTCAAAACGGTTCTTTACGTAAAAATGATGATCTTGTTTGACATCGATAGGATGCGCCCTTTTCGAAAAAAAATGGCTTTTGATTGGTTCAGGCCTCCAAAATTTGTGATGGAAGAGATCAAAATACTGTAAACAAGTTCATGGAATGGTTCCTCTTACTTCTGGAAAGAAAAGTTCTTATGGGCGTGGGTCGAAAAATGCTTTTCACTGCATTTTAAAGTCTTCAATCACAAATTTTGGACATCTGAATCAATGAAAAACCATTTTTTTTCAAAAACAGTATGTTCTAGTTGACGTTCAACGAGAGTAACTTTTTACGTAAAAAACTTCAAATTTTCAGATTCTGAAATCTTTGAGAAAAAACCACTTACAAATAAGTTTGAGTAAATTTAGTACAAAGCCCCCCTTGTACGAGACGCTTATGATAAAAATTTTAAACTTTATCCACAATAATAAATTCAGCATCAAAGACTTATTAAAGATCCCCATCAATTTCACTTTGCCATTTTTAACCATATTGAAGATATTTAGGAAAAGCCACTTTCAAAGTGGTATCTTTTAGGGGGCCCTGACTCCCTTAGAAGGCATTTTTCGATATATGTCCACAGGAAACTTTTTTATTTCATAATTTTATCAAATAAATTAAAAACGGTTGAATGTAAGAAAAAAAAAGAAAAAAAAAAGAAAAAAAATGTAAGGTAAGAATGATAAGAAAAAAGACACAAATTAATTGATATATATTGGGTGTTCCATTTAACATTGTTCCACTGCACGAGCCGCCCTTGTAACTTCATAGTATTTTTAGATTTATTATTAACGACATAGGCATAAATGGTATTTCACGCATTTTTGGAACCTATAGGTATGTATTCATCTCCGACATATAAGCGAAAAAGTGCAAAAAAGATTAATTTTTCCGTATATGCCTATATCCTAGGGGAATTTGTTATCTGCAATGATATTGTCAACACAGGGTATAGTCCTTAATTTTTTTTGATGAGCGGGACGTAATTCTGGAATTGGTCGAACGGTTTCGTATACGGAATCACTAAGGTATACGAACAATCTGATTGGCGGCTGCCTAGCAACATCACATGCGGAAACAGTTATGACGAGATATGACGTATTATGTGCGTATGTGCGTGCGTAAGTATACGGACAAAGTTCGTATTTATAAACGCGCTATACAGAATAAATCTGAAAAACTTTTGGAGTCATATTGCAGTTGAAAGTGCCATTTCCGCACATCAACTTTGAAATTTTAATTGCAAATTCCCAATTTTCATGTTTCCCTGATAAAAGTCTGATGGGTCTAAAAAAATTTGTATGTTCACACTTAGCAGGTACCCTTTCGGCAGAAAAGAAAAAATATATATATTTTTTGGTATAGTGGTTTCTCATTTCAGTAGGCAAGTATACCTATAGGTTCAGGGTCTTTATTTATTATTGCCCATACATTTTAAATTGTCATATCTCCTTTATTACTTGAGATATTCCCCTGGACTAAAAGCAGACTGCAAGTTTTGTTCTGCATGGACCTTACTCTCAGCGATGCCCGTCGGATCTTATGCTTATGCTTTTTTTTTAAATGTACACCCGGTATATGATATAGGGTACTTGGTTATAGGGCACCTGGGGTTGATGGTTTTCGAGAAAAAAAAAAAAGAATTAATACCGAACCTAACGGGAAAATGACAAGCATGTTGAAATTTTTAATTTGTAATGTTTTAATTGAATAAATAAGTTGCTATTAGGTTACACTAAAAAGGCTTCAATTTTCTTGGAATACTCAGACCTTTCACCACCTTCACTATACATATAGCCATGTAATAAAAACAATTTATTTTCACGGATATATTTGTGAAGGAAGAACAATTTTTTTCTCGAAAACTATCATCCCCAGGCATTAACTATCCTATATCAGGTGAATCAGAAAAAAAATCTCGATCGATCCTGTTTTTAGCTCAGGTGCTTATCTCAAGTAATAAAGGAGATATGACAATTTAAAATGTACAATAATAAATAAAGATTCTTATAGTAAGTACCTGTATTTAAATTGAAATTCAGAAAACGTAAAATGTAATTCGGACTATAGCTTTGATATTTAGAAAACGTAAATTGTATAAGATGTAGGTTGAATTTCAGAAATCGTGAGGTACTTGTAATTCGGATTAGTAAATTGTTAACCATCAGAAAGGGTAATTCGATTTTCGGAAATCATAAAATGTAAGCGTAATTTGTCAGTTGTTGTCGCGCCAACTTTAAGAACAGAAAAATCAAATTCGATTTCGCTAACAATACCAACCTTCTAACAACGGAAGTTACTACACTGGAACAAAATTCTCCCAACTTGCTAACAAAAAATCAATTATTCGTTCGCCTCCCTTCCCCGATTCAGACCAGAAACAAGCTCTTCGCACGATAATTAGCAGTTTTCCTAGCATTTACATTCAGAATTACCGACACGCTATAATTTCCTCACTAGCAGATCGCGCGGCCGACGGTTTTATCTGAAAGTTTTGACAGATCCTTCCCGCGGGGCGGAGTAATACTGAATAAATTTCCAAACTAAAAACAAAGTGAAAAAATCCATCTCCCTTCCTGAAGTCTTCATTAAAAATGCAATCAGGCCCCTCGTAAACAGCCCGCCATAAAACAAAATCACAAAATTGAATTATTACGGCCGCATTATGCCCCTAATAATATTTTATGAAGGATCGTTTTCCGATCAAAAAACCCCGCAACAGTGTCGTAAAACAATAGAGCCGAGTTAATGGCCCCTATCAACAATAAAATTAAAATGCGGGGGACCTATGAATCATTAAAGCTCGGCTGGTTCGATGCGACGCCGCCGCCGCCGCCACCCCCGGGGGTGTGTCCGGATTTTCGCGTCGTCCCGGCAACGGGCTAATGGTGGGCGCACACGATTTTCGTCAACGTCACAACACGTGAAGAGGTCTTTACCGGTAGCACGCATCGCCATGCACGCAATTTCTGTATCGCAATACGATATTTTGGATTTCGCGTGTTGGTGAGGAGGTGATTAACGCCCAATTAATGGAACAATGGGATAAGTCGGTCAGGATAACTGGTGCATCCTTGGACGATGCATCACGGAATTAACGGACTTTCCAATGAGATGCAGTACGGTCTGCTGACGATTTTGCATACTATTACTACTGGAAGATGCAATTTTTGTTGAGAAATTAAACGTTTATTATGTTGAAAATAGTTTATTGGGCGGTTTCTGAGAAGCGGGTGCAAAAAAGCCGCAAGTCGTTTACCCCTCATCAATAATTTTAACTGACAATTTGAAATGGTTATGTTAAATGTACGCAAGCTATAAGGTGAGGTCTCTGATAAACGGAAGATGTACAAAAAATCCACAAGTCAAGTACTATCCCTCGCATCAATTGTCATTGTTCGAACTGATGTCAAAAGAAAATGCAATTATTCTTGTCTCGGCTAAGTCGGATTTACACTATAGGTATATAATAAAACGAGTTATATAGGAAAGTTATATGAAATTTGAAGAATTCCCCCTCGGGTAAAAGACAATTACCCCGCTTCACCTTATTGTAGGTGGTAGTGTTTGTATAAAAAGTAAAGCTGGAGTTCTTAAATAGAACATGTCATCAAAGAATTATTGCAAAACCTACGCCGAAACTTATTTTTTTTGTTTTTATTATTTTACCTATAAACCCTACTGATTTAGTTCTTTAAGATTTTTTCAGGCTATACATCAGGGTGTTTTGCAACCGCGTGTAAGTTTTTTAACATTAGATTGCCCATCAAAAATGGTGACGATTGGCACAAAATTGTTTAGGTCGAAGTCGTCTCCTAAGGAAGTTAGGGCTTTACCATATAGGGAGTAGTTTTTCTTATTTGGATTTCTCTAAAACCACTGATTAAATAAAAAAATACAGAGAATAGTAAAAGTTGCAGTTTAAGCTGCTCTTTACAACAGGCACCACCATTTTTAAAATGCGTGACCTTGAAAAATTTTTTAGTTACCTCAGGTACGGATATCTCTAAAACCACGCATTAAATCAAAAAATACCAAGTATAGTAAAAGTTGCAGTTTGAATTGCCCTTTCTAACGGACACCACCATTTTTAAAACGCGTGACCTTCAAACATTTTCCGGAAGAAAAATGTCAAAGGTGTCCGTTTTCTGGGGATCCCGTAGTCATAATGCAACGAAATTCCCCATGTAGATGTATATTCACTGGCTACTAGTGTCCACCAAATTTCATTCAAATCCGTTAATCCGTTCCTGAGATAACTAAGAAAAACTGCTCCCGATGGATGACTTTAAAGCCCTATAACTTCCTTAGGAGACGACTTCGACCTAAACAATTTTGTGTCAATCGTTACCATTTTCGATGGGCAATCTGAGGCTAAAAAACTTACACGCGGTTGCAAGACACCATGTAGAGATCTTAAAAAGACGTCTTACAACGATGATAAGTATATACCTATACTGGCGTGCTAAGCCTAAAAGGCCTATCTACAGTTTTGGCGGAAAACACCGGAACCTTGTTTAGAATGTCTTAAACTGCCATGACAAGAATTTCTGTTGACATCAAATCACTATTTTAGTTAAAATTCGCGAATTAATTGCGCCAATATGCATTGGGTCTTATGTGTCTTAAAATATAAAACTGTAGATAGGCTTTTTGGGCTTAGCATGGCAGTATAATTTTCCTTCGAGGACTTTTAAAGTTTTTGTCTATGTCTTTGAGATTTATTTTGTCTTCAAAATTTATAGATTTTGATACATTTTATAGCGAATAGCACCTAAAGGGTGGCCCATAAAAACCAGACAGTTTTCTATTTTGTAAGTATATCTTCGTTAGTTTTTGTGCGATATTTTTTAGTTTTATACTCGACATAGCTGAAGGTTGAGGTCGTCGATACCACTCATTGGATTTGAATTCGCACCATTAGTGTCGTTCCTAAGGACTTTCATTTAACACCATTATTTAGGCCAATGGGGTTTCGTCAGCCTTTGACACATGACAGTGGCGTTTAGACAGGATTGAAAATCGTTCTTTCCTCTTTCCAAAAATGTCCTTCAAAATGAAAATTATTCCATCCCTTTTTTGTGAATTTTCTTCCAAAGCTCTAAATCGCATAATTTGCAAGAAAAAGTACAGAGACGATGAAAACTCTGTATAGTCATTTTTGATTTAAGTTGTAAATTGAGCAGATTAATCTGCATTTTTAATTTAAGTTGTAAATTAAGCTAATAATCTGCATAATTTACAATTTAAACAAAAATGTCTACCAAGTTTTCATCGTCTCTGTACTTTTTGTTGCAAATTATGCGATTTAGAGCCTTGGAGGAAAATTCACAAAAAATTTAAGGATGGATTAATTTTCATTTTGAAGGACATTTTGGAAAGAGGAAAGAACGACCTTCAATCCTGTCTAAACGCCACTGTCATATGTCAATGGGTAACGAAACCCCATTGGCCTAAATAATGGTGTTAAAGTAACGAAACCCCATTGGCCTAAATAATGGTGTTAAAGTAAAGTCCTTATAGGAAGGACACTGTTGGTGCGAATTCAAATCTAGTGAGTCATGGTATCGACGACCTCATAACCTTCAGCTACGTCAAGTATAAAACTAAAAAATATCGCACAAAAACTAACGAAGATATACAGGGTGAGTCAACAAGATGACGGCGGTCCATAACTTCTGAACCCTTCCAGATAGGAAATCAATTCAAACGCCATTATGTACAACACCGCCAATTCTACATCCTAAAAATACTTTCAACTATACAGGCTGTCCCAAAACACTTACAATGCATGGCAACTTCATTTTTTTAAATGGAACACCACCATTTTGATGACATATTCTGGATCACCTATAACATAGCTTTACATCGACATAAGACATTCCATGTTTTAAGGCTCTGTTCTAAAGTAATTAATTCTTTTTGAAAAATTTCGACCATTGCGGGTGCTTCTTAAAAAAAATCCTGAGAACTCAATTTTGTATCTAGAGAGCTGAGATTCGGTACGAACATGAAGGAAGGTCCATTCTATCTATCTAACATGATAGCTATCATTATCACTATACAGGGTGTCAAAAATTCTGTGTCAAGTTTGGAAAATTTCAAATATGCAAAACTCCATTTTTTCAAATGGCACCCCCTGCTATTATTGTGCCATGGGGTTGGGATGTTGAATTACTTTATTTTTTATTAAGTATGTCCTATACCTAAAGTCAGTACTTCAAAAGATATTCTTTGTCTTAATTATTTTATTGAAGATTATTACGATCTCAATTAAAGAATGCCATGGATTGTATGACAGTTACGATTAACCTTGTTTATTTACATAGTTACCAGACAGTTTGTCACATTTATTGACATACACAACCAGAAAGAATTCATTGACATGGTTTATTGCTTATGGTTGAAATTCATTGTGTATGTCAATAAATGTGACAAACCGTCTGGTAACTATGTAAATAAACAATGTTAATCATAACTGTCATACAGTCCATGGCATGCTTTAATTGAGATCGTAATAATCTTCAATAAAATAAATAAGACAAAGAATATCTTTTGAAGTATTGACTTTAGGTATAGGACATACTTAATAAAAAATAAAGTACTTCAACAGCCGAACCCCATGGCACAATAATAGCAGGGGGTGCCATTTGAAAAAATGGAGTTTTGCATATTTGAAATTTTCCAAACTTGACACAGAATTTTTAACACCCTGTATAGTGATCATGATAGTTATCATGTCAGATAGCTTGAATAGACCTTCCTTTATACTCGTACCGAATTGAGTTCTCAGGAAAATTTTTTTAAGAAGCACCCGCAATAGTCGAAATTTTTCAAAAAGAATTAATTACTTGAGAACAGAGCCTTAAACCATCGAATGTCTTATGTCGATGTAAAGCTATGTTATAGGTGATCCAGAATATGGCATCAAAATGGTGGTGTTCCATTTAAAAAAATCAAGTTGCCATGCGTTGCAAGTGTTTTGGGACAGCCTGTATAGTTGAAAGTATTTTTAGGAAGTAGAATTGGCGGTGTTGTACATAATGGCGTTTGAATTGATTCCCTATCTGGAAGGGTTCAGAAGTTATGGACCGCCGTCGCCTTGTTGACTCACCCTGTATAAAAAAGAAAACTGTCCGGTTTTTTATGGGCCATCCTTTACATTGAACGTTTCCCATAGTTGCCATCAGACAAATGATATCGGTATTTATTTTGTTAGGAGCATAGTATATACAGTGTGGTGATAAAGAACGGAATATTCGCAATAACTCTGCTAATTCACGCTATTGCGAAAAATCCTCAGACAGGTCGATTTTATTTTTACGATGCGTCATCCGAGGATGTTATCTGATATATTTTCCGTTTCCGGTTTTACCGGAAATGACAAGAATTTAGATTTTTCAAATGGAAACTCAAAGGAATTCAAAATCTACGAATTTTTGTGAGATAGAAACATGTGTCACACCATACCTTCTCCAATTTTGTCTTTGCGATTAATGAGTTTTATTTGAGAAATCCTAATTAATTGCAATTCAGAAAATCTGTTAAATTTTAGCAGATAACATCAGTTGTAGTTCAGAATGGCAATTTTTATTTGAGAAAACGTGTGTTGTAATGAAGAATTGATCAATTATAATTGAGAAACTATCAATTGTAATTCAGAAAATATCGCACCTCTGCATCTTCACCAATTGAATTTGAGAAACGGACACATTTATTCCAGAAAGTGCCATTTGTATAATTAATATTAGCTAATTACATTTAAGAATGTAGCATACGTAATTCAGATTAATCAATTATATTTAGGAAAAGAATAAATGTAATTCGTAATAGTTAATTGTATTTAAGAACACAAGAAGACATTTGTTTTCCAAGCATCATCAATCCCTGAGATATTCTGATTAACAATTAATTCTTGCTTAAATACAATTGACTATTCTCAATTACAATTACGGCTTTCTTAAATGTAATTGATACAAGTGAGACGTAGCAAATACAAATGACACACCGTTTCTGAATTACAATTGAAGCTTTCTTAAATACAATTTGCTATTCTGAATTCCATTTATTGCTTTCTTGTATTGAATTGATTAATCTGAATTACTTTCTCAAATAAATGTGACCGTTTCTCAAATAACTGGAAAAGGTGTAGACCAAAATTACGTCACGGTCACCCTAGATTTTCAAAAATACATATAAAGAAGAGATCGGTGAAAAATTACGTTCTTTGATAGATATGCAAAAACACGTCGACTTTGTTTTTTGATACAAATTCAACTGTGCAATAACATTTGCTAAAAGCTCTGTTTCAAATCTCTTCAATGTTGCAATCCAAGTCAATCTGTCAAAGTTAAAAAAAATTTAAGAAAACGTAATTGACCAGTTGAATTCGTATTAAAAAAACAAAGTTGACGTGTTTTTGCATTTTTCACCGATTATAGGGCGGTTCATACAAGTACAGGGTGGTTCCTTTTTCACTGCTCATATATACCATTGGCACATCCTTAGCAGTAAGCGATCCGGAATCGGTTAAATTATAAAAAAATTGCGCTATTTTTTGGTGATTAAGCATCTGAAGAGAACTATCTTGATTCGTTCCGGAGTTATTTTGAAATATCTGAAAATTGCGGTTTTAAACAAAAATTATTATCTCCCTAACGATTGATGCCATTTGGAAACTATATTTTTGACAGCAAATGGTCTTCTAGATTTTGAGCAATGATGATCAACTTTTGATCCTCTTATGGCCATTGAGTTTTGGCACCATCCAATACAAAAAAATTAGATTTTCAAAAATGTAACCAGCAAGATCATTTTTGAAAAAACATGTTAAAGTTTGAGTCACATCACGACTTCAAAATCTATTTTCTTGAATTTTCAATATAAAAGTCATCAGAAGGAATTAAAAAAGTTGCACATTTTCCAAAAAGTTTAATACTGTACCTAATTTTAAAACTTTGACGGTTTTTCAAAAAAGTCCAATTGATAACATTTTTGAAAAGCTAATTTTTTCTGCTTCCAATCGAATCAACTCCGTAGGTACATATCTCTTACCGTTTCGAAGATGCCAATGGTGAGCATAGTGAAAAAGGAACCACCCTTATGACAATTTTAAAGAATGAGCAAATGTGGCCTAAAGAATATTTGAAGAAAAAGGTAAAAAGTAACAAAACAAAATGCAAAAATGAACGGAAGAGAAGCGGCTGGAATCTCCGCGTAAACCTCTGATTTCCAAGTGATGGTATAGACTAAAGGACACAGAAATTATAAGATGATGTAATTGTGACTAATTTGAGACTTTTTCTTCGAATAAGGACATCACCTGTCAGATCTGAGAACATGTTCCTGATGATATCTTCCTTTTAAGGTTAAAATATCCTGTCACCAACTGTAACTTTACGTCATTCACTGTCGGTCCGCTAATTTTTAAGCATCAGAGGCGTGGTTCGTCAATCATCTCACACATTTTGCGCCTTTAGTTAGGTATGGTCTCTTCGGACGTACGTCCATAGAAACTTTTCTTCTTAAAATAATGTAAGGAATCACTGTCACTCCCTGAATTTTAAGACACTTTAAGACAACTTCGGTGGAAAAAATGCACCAAGTATCATACACCCTTAATCACTACCTACACCGAAAAACTTCAATTTGCTGCAAGCACAGCTAACGCGTTTCGAACACGAAGTACTCATTTTCAGTTTGGCTTTGATAATGACCACTTTGTGTTCGAAACGCGTTACGGCTGGTGTACCTAAATTAAGTATTTCGGTATAGCACTTTTATTTAGTTTTGATGGAAAAGTATATTTTTTTATTTATTATAGGGCCTGATTATGATTAAATCAACATTTCAGGTAGCACTGAGTTATCCAATCATCATTCGTTGCGCAAACTGTTCGAAAAAAAAAACATCATAATAAATAACGGGATCTTCATAGTAAAAATCGAACAAAAAATACAAGAACGGGGATTCGCTTTGACATTAATTTATCGAAAATAATACTCTTCCTCTATTTTTATAGATTTAATAAAAACGCGAGTGCATCACGAAATCTGAATCACGCACGTTCCACTTCTATCATCCGGCGGCGGGCCTCTCACAATTTTTTTCAAATTCTACCCAAACGCAATCAATATATTAACGAGGATATTAACTATATCTACCAACCAACTAAAAATTTGTTCAAAAAGTTAACCGTTAAACAGAAATTTTGTCACAATTAAATCAGCTGGACATAGGTATATACAGTGTTTATCATTTTTGTGCGAAAAACAGCTTACAGCCGCTTTTCAGGTTATTTATCAGCAAAATCAAGCAGATAGTATTCATTGTTATTAGAAAAGTATACATAAATCCAACACGGCTTTAAGCCATCATTCAGATGTCCGCTTTATCATAACAATAGCTTTTTAACGCAAATAGTGCTAGGTCTACATATAAATTTAGCACTTTTGTGAAAAACAGTTTATATGAAATCGATATTTCAGTTTCTCATTAGCAAAACGACACAAACAACCTAGGTAATTACAAAAATGCATAAATCTGAGTTAGTCTACAAATTCTTCAAGAGCATTTTTGCGACATGTTTCATTACATGAATAATTCTTTTTTGAGGCAAAACGGAGTCATCTTGCCGTGTGCACAGTGAAGAACAAAAATTTCCTGGTCTATATAGGAAAAGTGCCAGTCTTATATACATATTTAGCACTTTTGTGAAAAACACTGCATTTTCAATGGTTTTTTCCAGTTTTTCCACCGGCAAAACGTCTCGACATACCTCTTGCCGTTCCGCCGCCGCCTCTTGGTGGCATACACAGTCCCCAGCTGGTTCATGGCGTTCGTTGGCGCCGCGACGGCCACGGGGGCGGGCGCCAGCACTCCCGTGGACTCACCTCCAAACGTCACAGCGGCCCCAACAGTCGTAACAGGATTTGAACCCGGTGCACATTGGCCCTGCACTGAGCTTATGAAATCCGTGTTGGCGTCTTAGATCGTCACTTGTTTTTTGCACTTGTCGGTCCGCAGACTGACCGAGGGACACACCACCGAAGCACCGCGCGAGGATACTGCCGAAGAGGAGCGCAGCGCGCGGCCACTGCCCCACCACCGACGGAGGGAACGCCCACTTGGCGAGGGGGGCGCCGTGACGTCACAACATGGCCTCGCGTGCTAGTGGGGATTATGGCACAGGTTAATCCATATATGCAAAAATCCGGGGGTTCGCCCCGGAGCGACGACGCTCGCCCTTATCTGATATTATTAGCGTAATGAGAAATGGAGACTTCAATTAATTTTTTTCCGACCGAATTGCTGGCAGATGACAGCTACGAGTCAGATCGACTATCTATGTAAATGGAGGAAGTGTGTAAATGCTCGTGTAGATGTATAACGAATCTTAAAAAATTTATAAAAAACTGGTGATCAAGCTATTTTTCCTTAATACATAGCTATATGATACTGAAATTAATTCTTTTCTCGAACTTTCACCTGATTGAATGAGGAAAAAATATGTCTACATAAGAATTCACTAATAAAAAATGGGCAGCTACGGAAGCGGCTGGAACCTCCCCACTTGGTGAATGATCCAATCCTATCACTAATATCACTTAAATTTTACTATTTACTATGCCTAAGTTTTACTCCACCAAACCAAATGGGTTTTCTGTGAGTTTTGTGAATTTTACGATCTTTTGCCAAAAGGGCATTAAGGTTGAGTACAATTTTGAAAACAAAATTTGAAGACTTTTCATGTGCTGATAGAGAAAATAGGAGTTCATTATTCAAATTTCAAAGTTGATATGCCAAAATGGCACTTGCCGCCCTCGGATTGCCACCAGAATTAAATCAGCTCTTCGGCGGGTGACGGTATCTCTACCTACCAAATTTCAGCCAAATCGATCCAGCAGTTTGGGCTGTAGCGTGTTATTTAATGTTTCCTCAATACTTCGAATTTTTCGATTTTATGCCAAAAAGGCGCTAAGTGTGGGTACACTTTCAGATACAGAATTTCAAGACCTTTCATGCGCTGTTAAGAAAAATTAGTGTTCATCAGTCAAATTTCATAGTTTACATGCCTAAAAGGCACTTGGCATCTTCGGATTCGCGACAAAATTAACTGGGCTCACCAGAAGGCCAACACTAACCTGCATACCAAATTTCACTAAAATCCGTTCGGTAGTTTCCGAGAAATCGTGCTCACATACGTACATACGTACATACGTACATACGTACGTACATACGTACGTACATACACACAGACATTTTTTAAAAACCACTTTTTCGTGATCCTGAGACCTTGAAACGTAAAGATCTGGTGTTATCTCAATTTCGAATTTTGGACTGATTGCAGTAACCTCCCATTTTTATATTGGTTGTGGGGAGGTTAAAATGTACATCAGGCATCAAAAAGTTGACTAGAACCTTTGCTTGAACCTATAGGTCAAATAAGCTCAGAAAAATCAGCTTCTCGAAAATGTAACCATAACATTGAGGTTTTTGAAAAAATATGTGAAAGCCTGAGTCACACGACCGCAAGACATAATTTATTAGGTATCTACTGTTGAATTCAGTTGTGTCCACATCATGTCATGAGAGATTGAAGAAGCCGGCCTAGAAAATTTCTGTTAATTGACAGCTGTCGAAAATATAAAAGTTCCAAGTTTCATTTATCAAACATCGTTGTAAGTATATAGGAAGATATTAATTTTTCTTTAAATTGTCAATTTTCAGATTTTTTGTGATAACTCAAGAACGAATCAAAATATCGAGAAATTCAGAATCTTAATCACCAAGAAATAGGGCAACTTTTCTCCATAGTCGCTAACTGCATTGCTGTTAGAGATAGCGAAAAATTGTTAAATACAAAGTTGCAGAGGTTCAAACAAGGCATCACATTTTAAAAATATAGTCCTGTATACAGGCTGTTCCACTAAGGAGTAAGAACACAAACATAGGTTTTTTTAAATGGAACACCCTGTATTTTAATTTTTTATTGGATTCTGTGATGAATTCCTGGTAACATTCATTAACCAAGTTTTCATCCGAAGCGAATGGTTTAGAAGATATTGGTAATTTTGCGGGAAAAATTACTTTTGCAGTACTTGTTTTGAAAAATCACCCCACAACCAATTTTCAACCTTTGGTTTTGTAAATTTAGCATGTCATCAAGGTAGATTTGGGCTATCTTTCAAGCGCTTAAAAACGGTCTTAGCTTCTTAAGTTCGTCTCCAGTAATATTATGAACCTTCAAAAATGTAGAGGTTTAAATTTCGAAATTTTTAAATGGCACCACTATCAAATGTTATAGCCATAAGCTGTAACATTAAATTTGCTTTCATTTGATATAAAATGTCCCTATATCCAAGTCCCGAATTTTTCGTTTGATTCAGTAAATTATGATTTTTAGGAATTTCCATTTTTAGCTTACAATAATATTTTTGAAAGGCTGCTGGGACACATGTCACAATAGGTGTCACAAATTCTGTACGCCGGAATCCTGCGTTAATTAACCATAAATTGTGATCAAGTGTTTTTTTTAATGTTCATTTATGGAACGCATCAAGAATGTACCTACTCAAAAAAATTGCAGCATTTTCAGCACTTAGGCACTTACCAAAATGAAATAAATAGATAACAATTGCACTTTTTTTTTACTTTTCTGTTAATTTAAAAAACAACAGATAGGTACTTTGTTAAAATAAAGTGATTATAATCCCAATGATTCGGCTTTGATGATGAAGAGTTTGTGTTCGAAACATGTTAGCTGTTGAAATAAACCTTTTCGGTATAGTGGGCGTTTCTGGTGATATTATAATAATTACGCTTTGTTTTTACAGACACAGAATTTATTGCAGGTCGTATTTGTAGCCCAAAGACAATTGTCAAATGTAATCAGAGCCAACCATCTAAAAACATCAGGAAAAAAAAGACGAAAATTGTCTTTTTCTGAATAAATCGAAAAATACTAAACTTGGATATAGGAATATTTTATATTAAACGAAAGCAAATTAAATTTTACAACCTATGGCTATAACATTTGATAGTGGTGCCATTTAAAAATTTCGAAATATAAACCTCTACATTCTTTAAGGTTCATAATGTTACTGGGGGCGAACTTGAGAAGCTAAAACCGGTTTCAAGAGCTTTAAGGATAGCCTAAACCTTCTTTAATGATATACTAAATTTGCAAAACTAAAGCTTGAAAATTGGTTGTGGGGTGATTTTTCAAAATAAGTACTGCAAAAGTAATTTTTCCCGCAAAATTGCCAATATCTTCTAAACCATTCGCTTCAGATGAAAACATGATTAATAAATGTTACTTGGAATTTACCATAGAATCCAATAAAAAATTTAAATACAGGGTGTTCCATTTAAAAAAATATATGTTTGTATTGTTATTCCTTTGTGGGGCAGCCTATATACAGGATTGTATTTTCAAAGTGTGTCTTGTTTGACCCTTTGCAATTTTATAGTTAGAGTTATCGACCGAATACAGACAATTGGGACACCCTGTATAATTCTCAAAATGCAATAGAAGAATGTTTCGAAAAATACATATATAAAAACAGTAAAAAACGGCAAAAATTACTTAAAATCAGCTAAAATATCTTAGATTTCGTAATTTAGGTAGGCTCCTAGAAGTACCTACCAATTTTTGGAAATAAAGATGATATCGAAATTAAATAAAGCTGAGGCGTGTCTTCTGGTATATTTTTCACTTCCGGTTTAACCTTAAACGACCTAAACTATCGGTCCTATTCAGACATATTATGATGGTATAGGTACACTCAGGAGATAAAGTAATGGCCCTAGACGGCTCACAATGTGGATAGATTCTCGCAAGCCTTTATCAAAAAAATTAAAATTGAAAGTGAAAACCTTTTTATTAAAATGACTCGAGTCGAGTTGTTGTACAATTCTTCACAAACCTATTTTGAGTGTCTTTTCCAAGAATCCGTCGCTATTGTTCGCGGTCGAGGGCCAGGAATGTGTTTTTGCGAATTTCCATCATAAACTAATTTTTTTTTTCGGAGTTCTTCGATGTTTTTTAAAAACTGGGATGCCATCATGGGCTAAGTTCCGGTTAAGTATGACACGATGCTTTGAACCTATAAAAAATTCGAAGATTAAGAATTCCTGACGAAGAAGGTACGTTTCCGCACTTGGAAAAACTTTATGATCAAACCGGAAGTGCAAAAAAAATAGAAATACAATATTTTTGATTTTTTTACCTTTAACTATAATGTGACTAAAATCTAGACTTGATGGATGAACCATAGTTTTCTTTTAGTTATGAAATAAATAGAGGGGTGCAATTTCGTTGAACATCAACAAGGTGGTTACCATCATGGGATTTTGGAAACCGGAAAAGTTAGAAGAAAGTGTTTCAAGGTGATTAAGAATCTAAAGGGTGATGTTTTTCATAGAAGTTCATACTTATTGATCATACATTTTTAAAAAGTTAGATTCTTGTCACTTTTTGCATCCGACGCCCCGACGGTGTTATATTTAGACTTAAATTAAAACTTAAATTAACATAAATTAAGAAATTAAGGGCAATGTCTAAGGAAATGCTATGGAAACTACATCATTACCAAGGTTATGTGTTCTTAATTCCTCTTAATTTATGTTAATTAAGTGGATGTGAGCAAAGCTTAAGAGAATAATCAAAGATTGACTATAATCTGTCCGGGATCCACACGACCGGGATTCACCCTATTTCCATGGTGAATCGTTGTTGTCAACAATGAATCGCCATGGAAATCGGGTGAATCTCGGTCGTGTGGATCCCGGACAGATATTATATATCATTACTATCAATATTGGTCAAAATCTAGAAGGCCTAGAAAATTTCTGTCAATACTATTCAATTGGCATGCATCAGGTGTCAAAAATGTGAATGTTCCAACATGTTTCATGTTGTGGTTTCATGCATGCAGCTATAGTCTTAAGAGAGTTATTACATAGTTTTTTTTAAAATCGCCATTTTCAGATTTTTGGGATAACTCAAGAACAAACCAAGATATCGAGAAATTGTCTTCAGATTCTTATAATCACCTAGAAATGGCACAACCGAGGAGGCAACTTTCCCCTAAATTTAACCAATCGTTTTAGGAGATGGAAATGATGATGTAGGTTTACATAATGTATAACGAATCGTTCTCTATTACCTCGAATGAAAAAAAAATTCCTCACTTGAATATAACAATGTCAGAAAAAACCTGTAGGTACCTAACATATCAATTTATAATTTTCCTAAGTAATGATGATCGCAAACTAACTATATCTAAAAGTTAAGTAGATTGAAGAACATAATGTGATTGTGTTTATAGGACAACGAATCGCCAAAATCTATTGAAAATTTTGAGCATAAACTATTTGTATGTTGACAAAAAGTTTTAATTATTTTCAGGTGTAATTATAAACCAAACTCGACTTATCTTGCACAACAGAAGACGCAGAAAAAAATTACCTTTTAGGCTGCATGAGTAAAAAAAACTGGGTAAAAAAAACCAGTTGATATTCAAGTTGAAATTGATAAAAATCAAGGCAAGGTTTGTAGTGTTTTATGAGCCATAATTGCTTTTTCGTTCACTTAAATCGGACTACAAATGAGAAAGTTATCTAGCAATCTGAATTTTCACACCCTGTATAATATAATATGTACCGTGCGCTTCAGATTTTGGGACGCATATATAGGGAAATAACATGGAAAAAAGAATTTAATTTTTTTCCTGATGCTCCCGAGAATTTACTGCAAAAATTTTAGGATATGTGGACGATAGTCCATGCTAGTCTGCACCCCTTGAGATCTTGTTCAGTCCTCTGCTCCTCCTAGGCACTTAACAATAATTTTTTGAAAATTGATTAATTGATGCTAAAATGTGACAATTATTGAAGGAATTGAGGATTCCTTAGAATTTTAAGAATAATTACCGAACAAATATTAACACACAAAAAGATTTGGTTTGATTCTGGAGTCGAAAACTATGCATAGGCACCCGAAAGTATGTCGAGTGTACTAAAAAAAATTTCCACTTCTGCTTAAAATTCAATTTTTAAAAATTCATTGTTAAGTAGCTATAAGAGGAGCTAACGAACGAACAAAATCTCAAGAGGTACAGACTAGCATGGTCCACATACGCTAAAACTTTTGCGGTAAATTCTGGGGAGCCATCAGGAAAAAAATTAATTCATTTTCCCATGTTATTTCCCTATGCGTCCCAAAATCTGAAACCTGATGCTTACCTACTTATCCATTAACGATATTGAAGCTTATCCATAATTTGCCATTAGCACCACAATATCTAACGAATCGCGAATTTTATTGCTAGTGACGGAATACAAGTCTGTTGTTAATTCGAACTCTACAAAATCAAAAATGGGCAGCTACGGAAGCGGCTGGAACCTCCCCACTTGGTGAATGATCCAATCTTATCACCAATATCAAGTAAATTTTACTTATACAAGCCTAAGGTGTTTTCTGTGATTTTTCTAAGTTTTACGATCTTTTGCCAAAAGGACACTAAGATTGAATACAATTTTGAAAACAAAATTTGAAGACTTTTCATGTGCTGATAAAGAAAATATGAGTTCATTATTAAAATTTCAAAGTTGATATGCCAAAATGGCACATGCCGTTTGCCGATTGCCACCAAAATTAAATCAGCTCTTCGGCGGGTAACGGTATCTTTACCTACCAAATTTCAGCCAAATCAATCCAGCAATTTGGACTGTAGCGTGTTATTTATTGTTTCCTCGAAACTTCGAATTTTTCGATTTTATGCCAAAAAGGCGCTAAGTGTGAATACACTTTCAGATACAGAGTTTCAAGGCCTTTCATGTACTGATAAGAAAAATTAGTGTTCATCAGTCAAATTTCATAGTTGGTGTGCCAAAAAGGCACTTGGCGTTTCCGGATTGGCAACAAAATTAACTGGGCTCACCAGAAGGCCAACAGTAACCTCCATACCAAATTTCATAAAAATCTGTCCGGTAGTTTTCGAGGAATCTTGCTCACATACGTACATACATACGCACATCCGTACATACACACAGACATTTTTTAAAAACCACTTTTTTGTGATCCTGGGACCTTGAAACGTAAAGATCTGGTGTTATCTCAATTTCGAATTTTGGAGTGATTGCAGTAACCTCCCATTTTTATATGGTTGTGGGGAGGTTAAAAAACACTGACGTTATTCGTGTGGTGAAACTAACGAATTCCTATAACGCATCGCATCAAAAGTATAGTATAGGTACATACACGAGACTATACAGAGCGAGTCCTGATGATGGGTTTGATATTCTAACGAATCACCCATTCATTGTTATACCTAGAACCAAACTAGCATAACCTATACCTAACGATTCAAAATTTGAGGTAGGTATTTAGGTGGGCAGGTACGACTATACCTAATAATATCTATGGAACGAATTTCTTGATATTTATATAACTTATTCTGATTGTATAAAGTCGAAATTAAGTATAATAGGCCTAACAAATATCAGTACCTATCCTACCTATGGTTTACCCTCAATTTTAATCTCATTTCTTTTGAAACCTTATGAGATTCGTTATAGGATTGTTGTACCTCTGTACCTACTTTAATTCGTTAGTAACGATCTGTCTTGGGGATGTTATCGATTCGATATAAATATATGAATCGTTATTTATATCCATCATACAATTAATGATCTAACAAATATGGCGTATACTTATATAAAGACAGAAACTGATATCCCCTAATAGCTGAGTAGGTACGTATTAGACAATTAGCACTCCTTTATCGCTTTTATTTCTCTACAAACAGACAGTAACACGCCATCAATCGACGGAAAATCCACCTGAAACGGCCAATCCAACCTTATTTATAAGCCCATAAGTTTGCTTTGTAGACGTGAAAATTACCTTCAGCTCGTTGCAGACGTCACGTATTTATCACGTTATTGACAAGCAAATGCGAGAATACATAGACATACGTGCAGGTGCTACTCATCGCATGTCACGTGTTATTTTTCCGAAGTTAACATTGAGTAAAACGGTCGACGACGATCCGTCCATTCATAACGATACCCTCCTGACGTTATATCATGCAGGGGATAAAGTATAACGATAAATCATAGCCCCTTTATTATTATTCCCACGACAGATAAACACGTAACTGTTAATTAAACTGTTCATCTAATTCAATAATTATGTAAGGGAATATTTTTTATATATTTTTTTTCGTAATTACGGGTTTGGGAGTTTCGCAATGCTGCTAAACGCAGTAATTACACATGAGATGCAAGAAAAACTTGTTGTGGTAAGATGATATCGTTATGGAAAAGAGAATTGCAACATTGCTCTTATTTTTTAAGGTTATATCTTGCGTTAGATTATAGGTAGATGTTGATGTAAGGTATACCTTATATCATGGATTAGATTGGTAGGCGATTCGTTATATTATAAATAAGTATAAAGGGTGTACCAGAAAAAACCGAACGATTTATTTTTGGCTGTAGTTTTGTTATTATTGAACCGATTATGCTCAATTTTGTACCGGACGTATAGTCAAAAGAAGAGGCTTTTAGAGTCAACCATAATTTTCCAGATGGAGCCACTAACAAATTTTTTGTTGGTATTTATTACAAGGTTATTTTTTGATTGGCTGGAGTTGAAAGCATCTGATGTGAACCGTTCAAAATAAAAATAGTGCGTATAAGAATGGTATAAGATTAAAGCTGATGTTTTTCCCTTCCAAAGCAACTTTACAAAAATTGTATTCTGAACGTTCTTGATTAATTTACAATTTTTTTTGTGATGCTCTAAAACATGGATTTTTAAAATTTATTATTTATTTCTCTATACCGATCTTGGCAAAATTGACTTTACAGGTATATTTAAATCAAGTGCTGCAGTTACGAAGAATTAAAAATAAGTTCTTTCCTAGATTGGTAGCAACATAAAAAAACAGACCTTAAAAAATCCGTGTTTTAATAGTATCGCAAAAAAATTGTAAAAAAATAAATAACGCCCAGACTAAGATTTTATAAAGTTCTTTTGGAAGAGAAAAGCATTAGCTTTCATCCTACACAAATTTCATTTTGATCGGTACACAAATGATTGAACTCCAGCCAATGAAAAAATGGCTTTGTAAAAAACCGCAAAAAAAATTATTGCTGGAAAATGATTGTCAATTCTAAAACCCTCATCTTTTGGCTACGTCCTGTGCAAAATTTGTGAAAATCGGTAAAATAATAATAAAGTTATAACCATCACCAAAAATAAATCGTTTTTTTTTCCTGGGACACCCGTTATTATAATAAGAAAGGATTCGTTGGGCTTATAGAGGTTTGTTTGTTTTTCCTATATCCAAATTATGCTATAAAGCGATTTTCTGAAATTTGTTAGATCCGCTACTTAAACTTAGCCTTAATTCCATTTAACGATCCGTTAAATTAAACGCATATTCACACTCGTTAGATAAGCCACTTTGTAAAAAAATCACACAGCAGGAAAAAAAAACGAATAAAGGGAGCACGCCCAACGTCGAACCGATGAAGACCACGCAACGTTTAAGGACAATTGTAATATTTGGACTTTTTACTGTTATTAGGGGTTGTTGGAATAGTTTATGGGAAAAGAAGACCTCGATTCGAATAGTCTCTACTTTATTGTATAGGCAGATAAGCGGGGAAAACAAAAAATGAATGAAAAGGAGAAAACAAGGAGAAAGCGATAAGCGAGGTTAATGAAAATGACGACAAAGAAAGGACTGGGATAAAGTAGTGGGA
The DNA here is from genome assembly GCA_963924575.1 of Pycnomerus fuliginosus. NCBI lineage: Eukaryota > Metazoa > Arthropoda > Insecta > Coleoptera > Zopheridae > Pycnomerus > Pycnomerus fuliginosus. Next base: position 6,813,673 of record OZ004624.1, on the reverse strand, counting down.
CAAAAAAGAAAACAAAAACAATGAAAATGATATAGAAGAAATAGACAGTGAAAAAGCGAATAATATAGCAGAAACAGGAAAAGAGAGGGGCTAGGAGGAGAAATGGAGAAAAAAGAATGTAAATTCCTACTCTGGAACATAGCAGGAAAAAGAAATAAAGATGAGGAAACACGGAAGTATATATCTCATAAAGGAATTCGATATTAATAGGGTTGACGGAGACATGATGGGTAGAGGAGGAGAGTTGGAAGAACATACACAAGAGAGATTACTTGCGCAGGACTACAGTTGGCAATGGCAAGGAGTGATAAGACAAAAAAGAAGAGGGAGGGCTTGAGGGCTAAGCAAGGGACACAACAAAGAAAGTAATAAGAAAAGTAACGTGAGATGAAGAGACGATCAAGGAATACAGGCAAGAATTGGGAAATGCGAAATTTGAAGCAAAAGGGGTGGAAGAAAAAGTTAAAGAGCTGGATGATAATTATATCGAATGCGGTAAGAAGAAAGGAAATAATAACGTGGAGGGAGATGGTTCAACAAAGAATAATGCAAAGAAGCAAAACGGGAAACGAGAAGAGAATTACGACGGTGGAAAAAAAGGAAAACGAAAAGTGAAGAATAATAAAGGTCAAAGAGAAATACAAGAAAAAATGCAAGGAAAGGAAGCGACAAATGAAGGAAGAAGAGGAACAAAAGATAAGAAGTAGGTACAACGACCGAAAAAGAAGCATGGAAATACATAAATCAAGAGAGAAAGAAAAAGGAGAGAAGGTGGAGAGGGGAAGATCGAGATGGCGGAATAGAGAAGGCACTTTGTAGGGTTACTTAGAGGGAGAAGAAGAAAGGGTGAGTGAAGGAAGGGACAGTTGGGAGGAGGGGGAAATTGAAGAGAAAGAAGTAGCCGAAGAAAGAACAAAAAAAACTAGGCGAAAATATGTAAATATGTAAATATTAAATTAGTATGTAAAAGGGCAGGGCTCATTACAAACCAAAAGGTAGTAATAAAGTTTTCTATTATTATTAAAATTTTTGTTAGGTATGTATAGTCATGATGACTATATACCCATATTTGCAAATTCTAAGTTTGCGATTCGTTACATACCATTCGTTAATAAATCCTTTATGCGATTCGTTACTTGATTTGAGACTTCATCAGACATTCAATTTGCTTTTGGTGATTCGTTATCTACCTACCTACATCTGGATGATGCTTTGAGATTGAACTTACTTAGGCCCGAAAGGCTTTCAGTTTGCTATCCGCGATTCGTTACTGTAACATTTATGCTCCAGGCCGCCAGTGATGATGCCCATCCTCAAATTGATAATCATAACTTTTATCGACAAATCGACACCGCATTTAATCCAGATCGGCAAGTAAGCAAACATTAAACTTCAATTTGATGGTCTGATTAGGCATCCTACCATGGAATTATCAATCTTTAATGCATATATAATACCGAATCTCGCAGGGTATAAGCGCACAAACTTTAATCAGTACTAGAGGTAGGTATAGGCATCTATTATAAAATAATTTAGCTTCGCATATTTATCGAGTTCAACAATCTCTCGAGTAGTTAAATATAGAATTTGATAGGTCAATTTTTTACTTGGTTTATCTTGGAATATGATTGAAGCCGAGATAGTGACGATAAGTGAGCCAGGGTCGGCCCTAAATTGGGTGGCAAATCCATAACGCTAATGGACATTCCTCTTATAGTTATTAATCAAGAGATGGTGTAATATCTTAATGGGAGATCTTAAAACGCGCGTTTATTGCATGATTTTTCAATTTTTATCAACGGACGTAAATAACAGCTCGAGAGAAAGAAACGGAACGTTCCGGGAAAAATTGGCGTGCTTTTCCAATGCTAATTAGTCGGTTCTTGCGTGCTATATCGAATTTCATCTGATTATGCTGGGCATATAGGTATACGGTAGTTTAAAGGAATTGAAATTTTATTGCTTTTGCAGAAATGGTGGATGCGCCGTGATTTATAGCTACTAACGATTAACGAATCTCTTTCAAATTCCTCTTGATTTATTGAATCACATGCACGCGGAATGTAACGAATTGTTTATTTAATTGTTCGTTTTCCTTTTGTTCCGTCAGTCATTCTCAAATTTACATTACAGACAAAAAGTTTGAAGTTAAAGTTTGCCAAGAAATAATTGAACAGCCATAAAGACAAACCTTTTAACTTAAGTCGACCGCCCGTTGAGGTGACAATGCAGGGGAATTCCCTCATAAAATCTTGTCTCAAAATTAAATATACCTATATGGGTAGGTAATTTTTCGATGCTCACCATTGGTAAATGATGATAAAAGATACGGGGTCGGTTAAATTACAGAAAAGTTGCTCTATTTCTTGGCGATTAAGAATCTGAAGAGAATTCACCGATATTTTGATTTGTTCCTGAGTTACCACAAAAAATCTGAAAATTATCAATTTAAAGAAAAATTAATATCTGCCTAAACGATTGCTGTTATTTAAATGAAACTTGGAACTTTCATATTTTGGACAGCTGTCAATTGAATGGTATTGACAGAAATTTTCCAGGCCTTCTAGATTTTGAATAAAGACAGTCAACTTTTCTTTTTCTTATTGAATTTTAACACCGCCGGATACACAGAAAAATTAGCTTCTCAAAAATGTAACCAACATGGACGTTTTTCAAAAAATATGTGAAAGCCCGAGTCACACGACCGCAAGACGTATTTTATTACTGTTGAATTCCATTGTTTTCACATGTTATAAGAGACGGAAGAAGTCGGCGTACTTTTTTGCAATTATTTTTCATCTAAGTTTACGCTGATCTTGCAAATTATTCCTACCAATTTTCAAACTTTGACATCTGTCAAAAAAGTTCATGTTGAATAAATTTTTGAAAAGCCAATTTTTTTGTACATTTGATGGTGTCAAAATTCAATATGGCGGCCATAAAAGAATCAAAAGCTGTTGACTATCGTTATTCAAAATCTAGAGGGCCTAGAAAATTTCTGTCAATGCTATTTAATTGACAGCTGTCAAAAATATAAAAGTTCCAAGTTTCATTTAAACAACATCAATCGTTAGGAATCAAGATATTGGGGAATTCTCTTCAGATTCTTAATCATCAACAAATAGCGCAACGTTTCTGTAATTTAACCGACCCCGTATCTTTTACCGTTTAGGAGATCCCAATGATGAGCATCGAAAAATTACCCACCCTGTAATTAGAAACATTATGGTATACTTGAGAGTAAATACAGTCAGCGCCATCAGCATACCAGACTTAAACAAAAATTAAAAAATCTGTGAAAAACAGGAATTTTTGAAGACATCAAAAACCACGCCATCTTAATTTTTTTTTTGATGCGAATGGTAAAAAAAATTGAAAAAGCAAAGGCAAGTAAAAGGAAATGTAAGTAAGTATAGAGGAAACCGGGACAAGTTAGCACCACGGGTAAATTGCAAAAACCCTTAAGTATATATAGATAGAGGTATCTATAGACGAAATCTACTTTTCTGATTTCTACAGCAGCAGATATAGGTATATGCCTTTAGAATTAGTATGACGTCTCTCTACCATAGAGAACGCGCACTGATGTGATCGGTTAAACCTACAAAAATATAATACAAGAAAACGTGTTTTGTCATCCAGTTTCCTATGTGAAACATCCAGTGGTCGGATATTTCTTTTAAAAAGTAATTCATTACCATTACACATCATTATCGTCGAAATTGTAATGCATTACAATTACTAATTACTCAATAAATGTAATGCATTACTTTATACATTACTTTTAACGTGACATTTCTTAAATTTCTAATTGTAGCTGACAGATTTTGAGATCTGCAGTAAATTGAAACATACGTCATTCCAGACACGGCCAACTCTAATTGGAATTTTTAAAAATGCCACGCTATAAAAAAAACTGTATATAGGTGTATTATTGTAAAACAGTATGTTTATTATTTAATTTTAATTTAATTTGAATAACAATTGCGTTTCAAAATTACCACTGATGCTTGAGATGGCTAAATAGTTTTATTTTCTTCAGCTAGGAAATTATTTCAATTCTATAGAAATATTTAATCCGAAGTAATTGCAGAGAATATCGTTACTTAAAAATAGCAGGAAAACCTCTTCAGAATGCATCAATATTTGCTTGGGAGGCGGTAGGTAAATAGAACCCCGCTGGGTTAGGGTTAACTCTGATACCATCAGTAGTACCAAGCTACTTCCTGTGGTGGTTATTTCATTTCACAGAATTACATTTTTCATAAAACTGGTTTTCCATTACAAATTACTAAAAAAATGTAATGATGCATTACAATTACCAATTACTATTTAAAAAAAGTAATGCATTACAATTACTCATTACCAGCTAAAGTAATGTCATTACAGTAATGCATTACTTCCGACCACTGGAAACATTATTTTGCATTAAAGCGTCAGTCTCTGATGATACTTAGGTACCTATTTTATATAATCAACATTAGGTAGATGGTACCTATACCTAGAATTTTTTTAAATTTCTTTTCATATACCTATATGCGTGAATGTCAAAGGTGAGATACTTAAACTGCAAGATCCGTTTGAATGCACTTTAAAAATTTCGCATGTTCACAATATGTTAACCGCTTTCCTCCAGAAAAACTTAACAAGTATTCATTATATGAAAATATATGTATAAACATCGCGATAAGGAGCGATGAAAAAATTTAATCCACAGCATAATTATAATAATTATTAGAATTTTTCCCTCACATGCATCCATTTATTTATTTAAAGCGTCCATGTTTGCATTGCAGACAATTCCAGGCGCTATCTGATGTGATCTTCCTTGAATCTTGACGTATAAAAAATAGGGTACAGTGTACTATTGTGTGGCTTTGCATGTGGGAGCATATAATGAGGGTGAGGGATTTGATTGGACGGCCGAGTATGTATGCAATTGCAGTTCATGCTCTGGGTGGGCGGTGACTGTTGGGTGAGATTGCTTACGACCACGCCTTTTGTGTCGATTGGTGACTGCACGCATGTTCGGACACGCCCCTTTCCGACACTGTCGATAGGGTCAATCATCGATCGTGACGAGTCGGCCCGGCTCGGTGATGAGTGGTGACGTAGGCAGCCCGAGGTGCAGAAGGGTTGAGGGCTTGCCTAGCGCCGGGGGTCAACGTTATTATACATATACAGATTTTTAACCTCCCCACTCCACTTCACCATTTGAAAAAAAGGGAGGTTACTGCAATCACTAAAATTTTCGAATTCGAGATAAGACCGGATCTATACGTTTTGAGGTCTCAGGAGCCCAAAAAAGTGGTTTTTAAAATGTGTCTGTATGTATGTACGTACGTACATACACACAGACATTTTTTTAAAAACACTTTATTGTGATCCTGGGACCTTGAAACGTAAAGATCTGGTGTTATCTCAATTTCGAATTTTGGAGTGATTGCAATAACCTCCCATTTTTATGTGGTTGTGGGGAGGTTAAAAAAGCGCGAGAGTATGGGAGAGAAAATTTCTTTTAAGCATCAACATAACTTAAATATGTTATGTCATAAAGGTAAACAATAAATATCTATAAATCAGTACAACTAAGTATAGTTAATTTCCAGTAAATAATTTACTCATTGGTTCAAAATGGCAAAACACTAAGTACCTATATCTTTTCATTATTGACTGGAATTGTGTAGTTTTGAGACGGTTTTGAGGTCTTTGCATGCCAAACCAAATCTCAGATCTTTAAAAGATCAATAAATATAATAATATTCTCGGAACACTGATTAGTATCTTAAGGATATGCCTTTAGTCCGAGGTCCTATTGATAAACCGAACCGAGTGGAATTAAGTCTCAAGATATTATTATACTAATTAGTTCTTTAAGATTTTTTCTTTAGTTCTTTAAGATTTTTTCAGACTAGAAATCTTAAAAAGACGTCTTACAATGATGATAATTATACCTATAATTTTCTTTCGAGGACTTTTTAACGTTTTTGTGTATGTCTTTGAGATTTATTTTGTCTTCAAAATTGATGGACTTTGATACGTTTTATAACGAATAGCACCTAAAGGGCGGCCCATAAAAAACCGGACAGTTTTCTTTTTTGTATATCTTCGTTAGTTTTTGTGCGATATTTTTTAGCTTTATACTCGACGTAGCTGATGGCTGAGGTCGTTGATACCATCACTCATGGTTTTGAATTCGCACCATCAGTGTCGTTCCTATATACAGGGTGTCTCAGAATTATAGGGACAACGGTTAATCACATAGGTCCCTTACGTGAAAATAAGACAAAAAGTAAGAATAATTTTTTCTCCTAAAATGGATTATATGAGAGCTATGCCCCCCCAAAAGGGTACCCTAAAAATCAGTGTTTTCGAATTTTCTCAAAAATTATGACTAATATCAGTTTGAAATTTGGAGCATAACTTGGCGGCATAAAGTTCTTCATTCTGAATTTTTTTCAGGTTTTCAGTAACATCAGAGGCGTGCGTTCTTGGTGGGGCCTAACACATTATTTCCATTATTTTTTTCTGTGCGAGCTTTTTTTGCAAAGCAACAATAATAATGTCATCGGCATTTCACAACACACTAAAAAGTACTCTTGCTAAATATCGCTAGAATGCACGGTCTTACAGTTAACTGGCTTTCAATAATTTGGGGCAAAAAAAATTGAAAAGAATTTTTTTAGTTTTAATTTTTTTTATTTGGAATCAACCTTTGGGATGTCCAACCCTTAGATGAATACTCGGTCGGAATTTATGACGGTACTCTAGACCCTTACGTTTGATTGCATTTAGGTTTGATAAAGTAAGGCTAAAATTGAATTATCCCCAAATTCAAAAATTGGAGTTCAAAAAGATACAATGCATTCTCACGGCTTTATTTTAAGATTTAAAAGGATGCTACATTATCTGAAGTTGATTCCATGTAGAACAATTAAAGTTTTCAGTTGGATTTATTTTGTAATTTCCTGCAGTAAATTAATGAAGAGCATTTAACTCGAAAACGGGGCATCTTAACCACATCATGCAACAAGAGTACTTTTTGGTGAATTGTGGACTGGCTATGATAGTCTTCTTATCACTTTGTCAAGAAAAAAACGCTTACAAAAAAAATTTGAAAAAATGTGTAAGGCCCCCCCAAGAGCGCACCCCTCTGATGTTACTGAAAACCTGAAAAAAATTCGCAATGAAAAACTTTATGCCGCCAAGTTATGCTCAAAATTTCAAACTGATATATTACTTATAAATTTTGAGCTTCCACAAAACCCATTTTTGGACAAAACCTTATTCTTACTTTTTGTCTTATTTTCACTTAAGGAAGCTGTGATTACCTGTTGTCCCCATAATTCTGAGACATCCTGTATAAGGACTTTCATTTAACACCATTATTTAGGCCAGTGAAGTATCGTTACCCTTTGACACATGACAGTGGCGTTTAGACAGGATTGAAGGTCGTTCTTATTCCTCTTTCCAAAATGTCCTTCAAAATGAAAATTAATCCATCCCTAAATTTTCTGTGAATTTTCTTCCAAAGCTGTAAATCGCATAATTTGATGCAAGAAAAAGTACAGAGATGATGAAAACTCTGTAGGTATTTTTGATTTGATTTGTGAATTGAGCAGATTAATCTGCATTTTTAATTTAAGTTGTCAATTAAGCTAATAATCTGCATAATTTACAACTTAAACAAAAATGGCTACCGAGTTTTCATCGTCTCTGTACTTTTTGTTTCAAATTATGCGATTTAGAGCCTTGGAAGAAAATTCACAAAAAATTTAGGCATTGGTTAATTTTCATTTTGAAAGACATTTTGGAAAGAGGAAAAAGCGACCTTCAATCCTGTCTAAACGTCACTGTCATATGTCAATGGGTAACGAAACCACATTGGCCTAAATAATGGTGTTAATTTAAAGTTCTTAGGAAGGACATACTTGATGGTGCGAATTCAAATCCAATGAGTGGCATCGACGATCTCAACCCTCAGCTACGTCGAGTATAAAACTAAAAAACATTGCACAAAACCTAACGAAGATATACAAAAAAGAAAACTGTCCGATTTTTTCTGATGGGCCCGCCTTTATAAGCGTATCTACTCTTATTTAAAAAATACCTTAAAGACACAATATACAGATACCATATGAAATCTATAGGTATGGGAAAACAACCGCTTCTGCTTTGATGCTCAAATATCTCCGCTATCTAAGCCACGTGGACTCGTGGAGCCTTCTGGTCCGGTGTTCGCCACCAAAATTCTCGAGACTAAATTCAACGACTTAATCAAAGATCAAGAACACAGCCTTCGTGTAAACCCTGCCAATTAATCGCAACTTCCGATCTGATAATTATCGAATTTGGAAATAACGAACAGCCGCCGACGAATCCGAACCAATTAATAAATTTTTTCCCAGGAAGCATCTGGACGCCTCATTAGCTCCAAAACGCGCGACAATGAACTTTTGATCAGCAGATGATAAATGCTCGAAATAATATTAATTACGGGAGATAAATAGACCTATTAATTAGCACATTAGCTCGCCCTACTATTCCCAGTAATCACAGTTCGTGCAGTTTAATTGACGTTGGTGCTGCGAGCTTATCATAAACTCCATAAATTATTTCTCTAACTCGAAACTGACAGTCGCAGAATGAATAAAATAATTCGAGGGTTATAATATTCCAGTTCGAAAAAACTTGATAAGAATTTTAAAAAAAATTTAATAAATTATGGGACGGTAGGATGAAACAAGGATACTTAGCAGGATGAACACAAGTAAAGGCGTTCACACTACTGGATAGTGACGTTTGTTTATGGACGGGCCAGGAGGAATTATTGACTCGGTGTAAGGATCATAGATGGACCACATGCTGTCGTGATTTACATTGTACGCCGCAAGAATGGATGTGCTTGGAAGACCGGTTTACAAAGCTCAACGAGGGACAAATCCTTATTTGTATATAGGATCCAGAGTTGATCACTAACGTTCTGGTATACTTTTCAGCACTTTTTCAGAGTTCTAATTTGGATATAGTTTCAGCACTGCAGTTTTGCTGATATAATCTAGTAGGTATCAAATCGTGGGTATAGGTACAGTCGGGGACTATGAAAATGCCCGTCTCACCACGACGATTAGCTGTAACAGTCGACCAAGTTATAGTCGTCGGGGTGGGATGGGCATTTTCAAAGTCCCTGACTGTACAAGTGTAGGTAGTCTAGTAGGTATGCTATAATAAATATATAGATTTTTCGAAAAAATAGTGTCTACATCTAAGGTTTTCGCCCCTATTATTGACCTTATCGCCATTATTACAAAGAAATGAAATCGCTTTACTTTTGTCACTTTTTGCCACGACTGTGTACGTTCGAAACTTCCTCACGTCTTGCCCTCTTTCGGCCTTGAGCCTCAGACTCACTCAGTCAGACCTCTTGACTACACAAGACGAGAACAGTGTTTTTTCACTAGGTATTTAGTGTTCAACAGGTTTCGACAACAAGTCATCACTAGGCTATTAGGTATACATACAGGGGAATTTTTTATTGTAATTTGGATTTATATACTTTGGATTTTTTCTTGAAGAAATAACAATTTTTTTACCTCCTTTGAAGAGCCCTAGCTCCCGTAGGATGTATTTTTCGAAATATATTTACTAAACTTTTAAAGTGTGTTTACACTACATGATGATTTTTCATATGATTTTCGCTTTGATAAATCATGTGGTAATAATACAAAATGCGAAAAGTCATGCGGTTTGCATAAATGTGTTTACACTGCTATGACTAGCTTATGATTTTGCACTTGACTCTACTGGCAAATGTGCGTCGTACATAACCTAAAAGCGACGTAAAATCACCTAAAATGCAGTATAGTGTGAATTTCTGTGGTCAAGGTTAGTTATTTATTTCAAATGCACTTTTTTGTAACAACGTAGGTCGTTTGTTAATGTGCTGAATTTTTTATATAGTCAAAAAATAATGCGCTATAAGCATAGAACACGCTTCAGTGAAAAAATAAGTAAATAAAGTCACAACAGGGTTGCTTCTGCACACCAGAGGAAGTAAATTTGCGAGAAATGACAGGCGATTCAAGAAAATCATATGATTTATCATGGCGAAATAGACACCGTCCTATTCCCTAATTTTCATAATATTTTGCTATTATTGATGCTTTGATTTACTTATGACTGGAGTAATAGTAAAAATAATGCAGTGTAAACACAAAAATATTACCTTATGACTTTTCATTTGCAAAATCAATTGACAAATCATGTAGTGTAAACACACTTTAAGACCTAATTTTGATCGTAGAACGCACTGGTAAAATATTGCAGCCTAATTACGGGATACCCTGTACATATGTACCTACTTGAAAGGTTGCTAGTTGAAGGTACGGATGACCACTTCGACCTTCAACTTAGCTCATGGAGAATCAATATTTTTTTTTAACCAAATAAGTATCACGAGTATTAGTTTTTGTTTTTTTTTGCAAAATAAGTGATTTGTTCGAAAATTTATCGATGGGCAATATTAAGCAGATATGTACAGAGTGTTCAATTTAAAACGAAATCCCTGAACTCCTAGAACGGTGATTTGAGGGAAGAACGTACTGAGACAGGTTTGTTTTTAGTTGAAGGGGAACAATTAAATCCGCGCTTGTCGAAATTTTCGAAAGCACCCCCACTTGAAATATTTAAATTGCGCAAGCCTCACTCGTGATACATAATTTGAAAGCTAATTGCGTTGAAAATTACATTTTGTAAAAATTTTGATATTAGTTGATATTAGCTCTGAGACTAGAAGGCCTTCAAATCTATTCTGTAACGTCTGAAAAAGTGGGGGTTGATGGGGAGTAAGGGGTGCGTTCAAGAATTTCCGTTCCGCTTTTTTCAAAAATTATTTACTGAGAAGTTCTGGGGGGGATTTCACAGTCGGCAGTGGTGTACAAATTTTCGGCAGTGTTAGTGGGAAATGTTAGGCAGTGGTTGCAAAAATTGAGCAAATTCGACAGTGGTCTATGAATTTTTAGGCTGTCGGGGGACTTCACTGTTGGCAGTGGTGTACAAATTTACGGCAGTGTCCTGAAAATTCGGCAGTGGTGTACAAATTTTTGGGGTGTGAAATGCCCCCCAAGAAGTTCCAACATTTTGGTTGGCCTCAAACTTGAATTTTATGCTCACAAATGTCATAAGGTCCTACCCTATTGACTCCTACTATCAGTTTTTTGTTTCATTTATTAAAAAAATAACGTACCTAACCCTTTTTTCAACATCGTATTATACCGGGTGGTTGTTTTATCTTGAGACTGCGGCAAATATCTCGGAAGGATGAGTAGGCAGATTTCAGCCTGCTAGTCCAGGAATGACATACTTTAAATGAGTTACGTATTAAATTTTTTTGGTGCTTGCAACATATTTTCTGTGTGAAATTAAATATTTTTTCGTCGATCGTACTGGAAACTTCACATTCTTGACATGCAATTATCATCACTAGCTGTACCTACAGGAATAACGTTTTTTCCGCGCTAGGCCGGAAAAATATTCCTGTACTCTTACAAAATAGTTTCAAATTTCATTATTTCTGTCTAGTTGCGCGATCGACGAAAAAATAGTATGTGCAACACGAAGGAAAATGTACAGGGTTAGTACAAAGTCCCAGGACGGTCAGTTATCTCCGTTATTTCTTAAGATTCTACTTTGAAACTTGGTACCCAGGCACAATTAAATACAGGGAATTTAAAACTGTTTTTAAAAATTTTCTTGGACTTCCGGTTAAACCGGAAGTGACCCTAAAAATCGTTTTTTAAAATGGAATCCCTTACCAGAACTCAAGTCGCGGCCACCCTGGATTTTCAAAAACATCGAAGAAATCGGTCAAAAAGCAAGATTTTTCAAAACCGCAAGTACACGTGAACCTTGTTTTTTTATAGCAAATTCAACCGGCCGATTACATTTTGAAAAATTCTTTTTCCTATCTTGGCTGATTGTGAACATTTAATTTCAAAAAAGCAAAAACAAATAAAAGGAAATGTTATTGCGCAGTTAAATTTGTATTAAAAAAATAAGGTTGACATGTACTTGCGGTTTTGAAAAATCTTGCTTTTTGACCAATTTCTTCGATGTTTTTGAAAATCCAGGGTGGCCGCGACTTTGACTTCAGGTCAAGTATAATACGTTTTTGACTTTAAAAAATTCGTAGATTACGAATCCGTTGAGAAAAAAGTATGATTGCATTTAAAAAAACGATTTCTAGGGTCACTTCCGGTTTAACCGGAAGTCGAAGAAAATTTATAAAAACAGTTTTGAATTCCCTGTATTTAATTGTGTCCGGGTACCAAGTTTCAAAGTAAAACCTTAAAGAATAACGGAGATAACTGACCGTCCCGGGACTTTGTACTAACCCTGTATATTCCTACTAGTTACACAATATACTATATTAATTCAAATTATCTAAACCAAAAAATGTGAGGAGCCTAGTAAAAATTAACATGATAACAAAATCCATAATATTCTGGTGAAATTTCACTTTCCAGAATATTCCGGGGAAACGCTTTCCCGGACTTCGCCTTTTCGGTCCTAAAATTGACCAGAAAAATTAATTTTTCACTTTCCCGGACTAGTCCGGGAAAGGCTACTTTCCGGTCCTAAAATTGACCGGAAATAGTTATTTGTATACAACAAGTAAGGAAAAGTATTACTTTTTCATGCGAGCGAGTGCGTTTAAAGCGGGTATGCCGGTAAATTCTTCGAATGCAATTATTCGAACTCAATTATTCGAAATCAATTATTCGAAAGTATCAATTATTCGAATAGTCAATTCTTCGAACGCAATTCCTCGAAAGCAATTCTTCTAAACCAATTATTCGAAAGCAATTATTCGAAATCAATTATTCGAAAGTACCTATATCAATTATTCGAATAGTCAATTCTTCGAACGCAATTCCTCGAAAGCAATTCTTCTAAACCAATTATTCGAAAGCAATTATTCGAAATCAATTATTCGAAAGTACCTATATCAATTATTCGAATAGTCAATTCTTCGAACGCAATTCTTCTAATGTAATTCTTCGAAATCAATTATTCGAATGCAGTTTTTCGATACACGCATTTATTTTCATGTTAGGTACATAACGAAATACAACTATTAACTAATAAGCAATGATATATGAGCTACTCCTCGGACATATAAGCGAATGTTTGTTTCATAAAAATTTTCTACAATTCTTTGAAGTCTTTCGGCACAATCTTTGTATTCTTTCCTAGGGGTGCTTTAAAACCAGAATTTGAAGACCTTTCTGATGGTGACAATAAATCTTTTAAAAACTGGTTTTGGATGGGTAAATGAGAGAATAATTTAAAATTTCGAATTTGGTGTGCCAAAACGGCACGGTGAAGAGGAGTGGTGAGGTTAAAACAGATCTTACTTGAATATTTATAGAGACCTACCCAACTAACATATAGTAATAACATATTGTAAATAGGTGATAGAGTTGTTTTTAAAGAATTGCTTTCGAATAATTACGTTCGAAGAATTGACTAGGTATTCGAAGAACTGACTATTCGAATAATTGATACTTTCGAATAATTGATTTCGAATAATTGGTTTCGAAGAATTGCGTTCGAAGAATTGACTATTCGAATAATTTATACTTTCGAATAATTGATTTCGAATAATTGCATTCGAAGAATTGCTTTCAAAGAATTCATCTAGACCCGTTTAAAGCACGAGGCGAAGCCGAGTGTATTAATTGAAACGAGCATGGAAAAAAATTTTTTCCACGAGTTGTACACATTATTTTTCCGTGTACTATCCTGAAATGGCGTTAACATTTAAAATCAAAAATTATTTGTGCAGGGTCAAATACTTTCTGAAACTTCGTTTACATGGTAACGGAAAACAACAACTTAAAAATTAACAAATAATGTCATTGAAAATGTTTGCTTCCGATGAGAAGAATTATTTAGAAAAGGGTTGCTATGTGGAAAAGTGTTAGTGTTGCTATGTAGAAAAGTTTAACTTATCTAAATGAAAAAATTGTTGGAAATTTAATATATAGCGCCTAAATAGTATTTTTGTCGCAGGATGCACCAGAACTGAAATAAATGCAAAAAACTGATTCGCACCCCCATTGAGCCAGTATGGGGTCCTTAGCCGACTACCTACGAGGTTGCAAAATGAGTATGTTTTAAGGCACCCCCAAACTGGACTATTTTAACAAAAATAATTAAACAGAAAAAGTGCAATAAACAAAGAAGACATGAAACATAAATATGAAATCTACAAATTACCTACACATTAAAGAGAAAATGTATTTTACTTCTACGCTCAAGGCGGAGCAGTATATAAAATGGATCAAAAATTCGAAATTGAACTGACATCAAATCTTTACGTTTCGGGGTCCCAGGAACCCAAAAAACCTATTTTTGAAAAATGTGTGTCAGTCCGTGTGTCTGTGGACACGCTACAGCCGAAACTACTGAACTGATTTTGATGAAATTTGGCACACATATTCAGTGGGAGATTTGTAGGTGCCGATTAGAATCTGGGCTACACCGGCTCACGAAAAGTGCCTTTTTGGCACATCAACTTTAAAAAATTAAATGCAAACCCCCATTTTTCGCATTACCATATGAATGCTCTTCAAATTCTGCTTCTAAAAATGTATTCACACTTGGGCCCTTTTGACCAAAAAATGGTGCCGTGAAAAAAAAACTATGCATAAATGTATATTTTTATTACCGGATTTGATAACTGATTTTTTTTCAAGCCGAAAACCTTAGTGCCATTTTTTCGAAAAATGTCATTTTAGTGGCAATTTATTTTATTGTCTGTGCGGGAGAGGAGCTGATTAGATTTTGAAGCCGATCAGTCAACCCGAAGTGCCCTTTTGGCATAGCAACTTTCTTATTTTAAATATTTAAAAATTTAATAAATGCTGCTGTTATCCAATGCAGTGCGGCGTAGAAGTTCCTGCCGTCTCCGAGACCGCCTTTTTTTTTTTTGAGCCGTTCTGGAAATATTCATCTTCATTTCAGTTTAACGAATAATTTAAATGTTAATCGGAAAAGAAAATGTCCCGAAGAACATAAATTTTCAATTCGTGGCTAGGGGAGCACTGCCCCCCTTGCAAATTTCCGAGGGAGGGCACCCTGATTCCGGCGCCAATAAGGGCCGCCAACATTTTCCAGCCATTAATATCAATATTGAAACTATAACAATGCCAACATAGACTTAAGTCAACTTGCAACAAAAAGATAATTTAATTGTCTAGTTGGCAAAGTGAAAGTCCCCAGATTGCTTATCAATAAATCAAGCCCTTGGAAAGCCCGGCAAAAACGTTGATGTTTGACAATATAGCGAACAGCAAAGGACCCAAAGAAGCTCCATGCGGCCCCCCACAAGACCTCGGCAAATTTTTCCTTGTAATAAACTGGTTCGTGGTTAAGAAACCTGGAAAGTGTAACCGGGTAGCATCCAGCGTGCCGGTAATATCTTAATCCGAAGATACGAGTCTTTGTTAGAAAATTTATGTTAATGCCATGCTCGGCGCATAACTTGGATGCGCAATTCCTCGTATTGTGGTCGATGGCGAGTGCATTAATTAATATCCCCCGTTAAAAATAAGGACCTGGAAGTGACGGCGGATGAGTGGAACCCCCGGGGCGCCCCATCCTCAGGGGGGGCTCGGTACCGCCGCTTGCACACCTCTCGCAGCTCCCAGTTCGGCGCCAGAGACCAATAAACAATTGACTTGAGGGCCATAAATATTGTAATAAATTTCAACTCTAATTCATTCTAGTGCGGATTGTTTGCCGCATGTATATGCATGAGGCGCTCCAAACTGGATTATTATTGATGGCAACGGGGGAAATTTATTTTTCCTCGTGCGCTTCCTATTATGCGGATAATGATTAATGATTGGTTTATTTGTCGGAATTAGGCAAAGGAATACCTAAAAATAGACGAGCCCCTACGCTTTTGCCTAATTGCCGTGAGACAATCAAGCCTCTCGGTGACCGTTTAAGTAACTGTGTCAACGAATGACAAGGCGGCACGAGGAAATAACAGGCCTCGCTCGGGCTAATCCTCCATCTGCAAATTTTTATATTTCTTTAAACGAACCACCCAAAACATACTTCAAAAGTATACCAAAAATCTACCGCATAAATAAAGCATCTTTAAAATCTTCTTTCTGGGTACGAATTTACTCTATTGGTCCAGTTTTGAGCCCCAATTCAAGACTCTTACAGTACCGTCCATAGAATTAGTAAAATGAAGCAAAAAGAGTTCTATAATGGAAGACACCAATTAACGTGACATAGAAAGATTGAAGACGCTTGGGAGAATAAGTCGAAAAAATAGATTACCTGCTAGTAGTTGAACCGTGATTTTTTATAAAGTATTAAATGTTCCAAAATTACATTCCGAGAGTTGATCATCGAGTAATAATATTATAACAGGATACCCTCAATTTAAAAAAATGGGCAGCCAAGGAAGCGGCTGGAACCTTCCCACTTGGTGAATAATCCAATCCTATCACATATAAGTTTCAATTCAATGCAGTCTCGAAGTTTTTCAAAATTTTTATTTTGTATTGCCAAAAAGGCACTAAGTTTGATTGAATTTTTGGAAACAGCATTTGAAGACTTTCAGAAGCCCTGATAAAACAAATGGCGGTCATGTTTCAAATTTCATACATGACATGCCAAAAAAGCACTTGTAATTAGCCGATTGCCACCAAAATTAAGTTAAATTTCCCACTTGCTTTATCTAAATTTTACTTCACCAACCTTAAAGCGTTTTCTATTCTTTTTCAAAATTTTAAGATTTTTTGCCAAGAAGGTACTAAGTTTGGATACATTTTAGGAAACGACATTTGAAGACATTTCATGTGTTGATAAAAAAAATTTCGAGTTTAGTATTCAAATTTCAAAGTTGATATACCAAAATAGCTCTTACCGTTGGCCGATTGGCACCAAAATTAAATCAGCTCTAGGTACTGGTATCTCTACCTGTCAAATTTCAGCGTGTTTTAAAATTGCATCTGTATGTGTGTATATGCGAACGTTTGTAAACACCCCACAGCCGAAACTACCAGACCGATTTGGCTGAAATTTGGTACGTAGACATATCATGACAACTTAGATCTGAAAAGCTTTTGGAGCCAATCGTGCAACCAAAAATGCAATTTTGGCACATCGACTTTTAAATTTTTAAATGCAAACCCCCATTTTTCACATCACCATGAGAAAGGCCTTCACATTCTACTTCTAAGGATGTATTCACTCTCAGTGCCCTTTTGACCAAAAACTAAAAAATTCGAGATTTTCATGGGACTTTAAAATCGCGGTTCAGTCCAAGCCCCAAACCCCTGAACCGATTTGGCTGAAATTTTGCCCATAGGGATTGTATTACACGTCGAAGAGCTGAAAGATTTTTGGAATCAATGGACCAACGGAAAATGCCGTTTTGGCACACCAATTTCCAAATTTAAAATTATTCTCTCATCATTTAACCATCCAAAACTATTTTTTGAAAGATTTATTGTCACCATCAGAAAGGTCTTCAAATTTATTCGCATTCAGTACCCATTGGGTAGAAAAATCGAAATTTTGTAAAAACACTAAAACCACTAAAACTACTGGATCGATTTGGCTGAAATTTGATACATGGAGATTAAGTGACTCGTTGAAGAGCTGAAAGGCCTTTTGGAGCAATTGGTCCACGGGAAGTGTCATTTAGGATTTAGGCATATCAACTTGAAAATTTTAAACACAAGATACGGAAATCAAAAACCCACGCGATGGGTAGGTTCCAGCCGCTTCTCTCCTGCCTTTTTTAAAATTGGTTGTTGGGAGATTAATTACCCAACATTTTTCTGTACAAATCTGGTAACCGTATCGTTTATTAAGTCTAATTAAATATTTGCTTCGCGTATATTTTTTTAACCTCTCCAACCCCATCACAATTTAAAAAAAATGGGAGGTTACTACAATCACTAAAATTTTCGAATTTGAGATACCACCAGATCTTTACGTTTTGAGGTCTCAGGAACCCGAAAAAGGGGTTTTTAAAATGTGTCTGTGTGTATGTACGTACGTACGTACGTACGTTCGTACGTTCGTTTGTAATCACGCCACAGCCCAAACTACTAGACCGATTTGGCTGAAATTTGGAACATAGGCATCTCGTAGCCTAACTTAGATCTGAAAAGCTTTTGGAGCCAATCGTGCAACCGGAAATGCCATTTTGGCACATCAACTTTTAAATTTTAAATGCAAACCCCCATTTTTCACGTCACCATTAGGAAGACCTTCAAATTCTGCTTCTAAAAGTGTATTCATTCTTAGTACCCTTTTGACCAAAAATTAAAAAAAAATTGATTTTTATCGGACTTTAAAATCGCGGTACAGCCCAAGCCCCTGAACCGATTTGGCTGAAATTTTGCACATGGGGATTGTATTACACGTCGAAGAGCTGAACAAATTTTGAATTCAATCGACTCACGGAAAGTGCCGTTTTGGCACACCAATCTCCAAATTTAAAATTATTCTCTCATTTGACCATTAAAAACAAGTTTTTGAAAGATTTATTGTCACCATTAGAAAGGTCTTCAAATTCTGGTTTTAAATAGGACAAAATTAATTCGCATTTAGCGCTGTTTGGTTCAAAAAATCGAAATTTTATAATAACAGTAAAAAAATACATTATAGCCCAAATTACTGAATCGATTTGGCTGAAATTTGGTACATGGAGATTGGGTGACCCGTTGAAGACCTAAAAGGCTTTTGAAAGCAATTGGCCCACGGGAAGTCCCATTATACCTCCTTTTTTATATCGCCATTAGAAAGGCGATCAAATTCTGGTTCTAAAAATGTGTTCACAGTTTCTGCCATTTCAGTGGAAAATAGAGAAAAAAATTTTTCTCATTAAAAGGGAGCGGGCTGACAGTGGATGATATAAAGTGGCAGTTATTGTCAAAAAGGTGGCAAAAGATTAACCGTAAAAGGAACAATACATATTGTCAAACGTGATGGGTGATGTCCGAGGTGACGTCGGTGTTTGTCAGAAAATTGCGAAATTAGTCAGGGATTAAAAAAATTCTGTTGAATTGACTACTATATCTACACAGAATACAAAGATCCACGCGATGGGGAGGTTCCAGCCGCTTCTCTGCTGCATTTTTTATTTTTGCTATTTTTTATGTGTCAATTTCATTAATTGTCAGTTTTCTTAGTAGTCTTACCAGAGTTGATTTGAACTGTCATTGGCTTACCACTATAATCTAGAATTGATTGGTTAACGTATACAAAATCTAGCTTCGGATTGGATCAATACTTATAAAATAATCTACTATATAAAAATAATAAAATTAGTAAAGATGACACTGGAAAGAACAAGTTGCAAAGTATTGCTAGAAGGCAAAATATAGAAATCGTTTGGAATAAATCAAGGCTTGCCACAAGATCCACAATACCTTATTATTCAATTTAGTTTTAGTCGAGTCGTAACAGACAGCAAAATTCGCACAAAAGCATGAATTTACAACAATAAACATCAGTGCATAAGCGGATGATATTGTCCTAATTATCAAATCAAAAAAGGAACTCAAAGAAATAGTTAAAAGGTTGGAAACCACGGCAAAAACTATTGGGCTGTTTATAAATTTAAAAAAAACACAATACATGAATGTGGTAACAGATAATAGCCACAGTTAAAAATAAGATCAACAAATAACAGAGAATAGAGTTTTTAAATAACTTAGGCGTTAATAACTTACAAAAGTCAAGAGAAAGAAGAAATACAGGACATCAGGTTGACAGAGGGAAGTAAAGAGTATATAGAATTATTGAGATTGATAAAAGCTCTAAGCTGATAACAAAAAAACTGAAAATAAGGCTATACCAATGTCATTAGGCCTTCCGTTTTTGATGAAAAAAAATTGGAGAATGGGCAAAAGAAAGAGAGGGGAAGTGGAATAAAAGGAGAATAGAGCAAAAAAGGGAATTCAAGTATCTAGGCTAGGTATTTAATTAGAGGAACACATTGGCCAAAAAAAGCAAATAGGTTGTAAGAATGATTTGGGGAATAGGGGAGAGGAAGTTTGGGCATGATTTTAAAAGAAGGGGAATTATTGACATATTGATGAATGAACCGGAAATATATGGATGGGAAGAGCAAGAGGAGGTAAAGTAGTAAATTGAGTGTAGATGCGGGAAAAAGGGCCGTGAAATATGAGGACCGAATGAGGGAAATAGGAGACCGTAAGATATTACAAGAATGCTGTAAAGAGAGAGAGAGAAAGAAAGAGAGAATGAGGGACAAAAGATATTACGAGAGGAACGGATACGAAAGGGAAGATATAGATGAATGGAGCGATGTGGGAAAGACACAAAGAGATAGATGTACAGGAAAGAAGAACATGGATCAGAGAATCAAGATATAATGCAAAATATCAGTGCATAATAAGCGAGGGGTTGCCTAGTTACTTGGAGAGAGATAATGTGAAAGAAATGAGAATGATAGCGAGATTCAGGAAGTGGAAGAGAGGAGATTCAGGATGTGTGGTGAGGCGAGAGAGACAATAGAACATCTGCTGAGAGAATGTAAGGGAATGAGAGAGGAAGAAAAAGAAAGGAAGATTATATTGAACGAAAAGGGGAGGGAATAGAATGGGTAAAGGAAGTGAAAGAGAGGGGAAGAGAAGAAACAGAAGATAGAAGGAAGAGAAAGAATTCAGTTTTAATTTACAGGTTACAGTTTCGACTTCCAGTTTTAGTTTGCTTTCTCCAGGACTAGAAAAATTAGGTACAGAGGATTCTAGTTCCTTATTACTGATAAACATTTTGCGAATCCTATAGCATCTTTAAACCACTCGCTCAGAATGTAGCACAGAATATCATTCTAGTTCTTTCGTACTAGTCATTTTAATAAATTGAAGCACCTTGTATTATCGTGCATTTCTAGTACCGAGGATTTTAATGATCTCTAGCTCTTTCACACTAGACATCTTGAAAATAAGTACTAGAATAGTTCTACTGTTCTAGTATCTAGGATCCATTTCGATACATTTGGTTAGTTTTTTCTGGTAGTTCTAGTTCAACATTGAAAGCAGTTTTCTGCAAAACGTGTCTCGGCCCAGGGCCGCAAAAAAATCTTGTGCAACAAGATCCCGGTAATATTTCGCGCTAATGTTAGTCATAACTCTGATCAAAAGGACAAGTTATGTCCTTGTAGTAACACTTTGTGTGTGGTGGCGGGAACAACCGTACACGCTGGCGCTCGTGTATTCCTTACTGATTTACATACTCATTTTGATATACTATAAAGCCTTTCGCAGATCGTTTTCTGGTGTCTTTTACTGTTCGAAATGACGGTCGTTAAATTTACAAATTTATGGCGGCGAGTCGTTTTTTCCATTCATAGAAGTAGGTAGGTAGGTAGGCATCTTCCCGTAAAGTAATTTAAGTGTATCGGCGAGAGTTTTAATTATGATATAAATTACGCGGAATGCGGTGATTTGCAAATTAATAAGGGGAAATAACTGGTTTTGTGTTAATCGGAATTAATATATTAATTTGAGGATGGAGATATATCTGCGGGCTTGTAAATTCATGATATATTGAACGTATTAAATGCGGTCGATAAATTGTTGAATATTGATGAAATGTGTACCTACCCAATCTTATGCGGTCGGCAGAAGCCTTACAATAAACTTTACAACTTGTAGTCGTTTCTCAATTATAAATGTGAGAACACAACGTATCCAATATGTTTATGGTCCGCTCGACGGAGTCCGGTTTACATAGCTCCAACTGCAAATTCTTTCTTCCAAACGATTCTTGTCACAATTGTAAGTGGACTAGTGATTAGTCTAGAGGGTGGATTTTTAGTAAAAATCCAGTCTCTAGACTAATCACTAATCCATTTTAGGTCGTTAGAAATTCGAAATAGATATGCCTAAAATAGGTCGTTAAAACAAGGTTACAAAAACATTTACTTTAGGATGCTTAATTTTGAATTAGGTCATTACTTAAGTACCTACTTGTATTACATTTTATTAAAAAATAAAATTAGAATTTTTTTTTCAAATTGTCCAAAAAAAGGCGGTCTCGGGGACGGCAGGAACTTCTACGCCGCACTGCATTCGATTAATAACAGCAGCATTTATTAAATTTTTAAATATTTAAAATAAGAAAGTTGCTATGCCAAAAGGGCACTTCGGGTTGACTGATCGGCTTCAAAATCTAATCAGCTCCTCTCTCGCACAGACAATACCTATATACCAAATTTCATCAAAATCAGTTCAGTAGTTTCGGCTGTAGCGTGTCCACAGACATACGGACAGACACACGGACAGACACACAGACACACATTTTTCAAAAATAGGTTTTTTGGGTTCCTGGGACCCCGAAACGTAAAGATTTGATGTCAGTTCAATTTCGAATTTTTGATCGATTTTATATACCTACTGCTCCGCCTTGAGCGTAGAAGTTAAAATATAAAGGATGCTATTTCGAAATTTGGAGCAAAATTTAGAGGGCCTTTTTTTGAAATTATTTCAAAATTTTTTGGTTGTGGGTGATAGATGAGCTTTTTAATTTTTTTGAGCGACGGCGACGTATGCGACAATAGAGCAATAAATGCGAAAAACCTAGTTTAGGCCCTTAAAATTTATCGATTAGTCCGAAACTAGTTGTTTAAGTCGTATAATATTAAAATAGGCATTTTAAGCAGTCACAAATAGGTGTCAAATGGCTTCATTTTTCTCAAAACGTACATATATTTGAGTCTCTTCTCAAGGTGCCTGTAATACCCACAAATAGCCAAAAATCCTAAAATCCGGTCTCTAGACTGATTACAGAACCGACAATCACAGAGATACACAAGAAAAATATTAATTCCGCGAGTCCGAAGGACGAGTCGAATTATTTCGCAATACCTTGACAAGCTTTTACCGATAGTGCTTTTGCTGTTGCCGTTGGTAAGACTGACACTTGACAATTTATGAATTTTTTGGTTGCCGCCAGTCAGGTGACGATTGGGACGAAACGTTTCACTAGAAAAAGACTGACAGCGGCTGGAACCTCCCCACCGTGTGGATCCTTGATTTTCAAGTGGTAGTCGCCTGATGTCATCATGACTAATAATTTGAGACTTTCCTTATACATCACCTATCACTTCTGACACTTTCCGTTTAAGGTTAACATCCTGTTACAAATTATGGTACTGTCACAAACTTTATACGTCATTCACTGACTGTCAATTCGTTAATTTTAAGAAAAATGAGAATTTTCATTAGATATTCTTATTCTCTATGCCAAATAGATTTCTTAATATTGGAAACTACACAATTCTGTCATAATGTGACAGCTGGTGCGCAGTCTGGTAGTATGACTATTCTCAATCAAATTTGTATTATTTTCAGTTGAAAACAATCCAATTGGAAGATGCAACGGCATACAGAATAAGACTGATTTTCTGTTTAGATATGGTAGAAACTGCGAATACATTTTTAGGTTTAGCTTATCAACAGCTTTTAGTATAGGTATGTCACACAATCTCCACATACCGAATTTCAGCCAAATCGATCCAATAGTTTGGACTGAGTTTGTTTTCAATGTTGTTATAAAATTTCGATTTTTATCGAATCGCCAAAAATATCGCTGGTTGTACGTGGTGGAGCGCACTAACCGCCGGGGAAAGCGGTATGTTTTACAAATCTGGACGAGGTTTATTTTTTGAATTTTTAACTTCTACGCTCGCGGAACAGAAACTGAAATCGATCGAAAAATCGAATCGCCAAAAACATAAAATCTTTACGTTTTAGTTCCTTGCTATTTCTACCCATTTACAAATTCTGTAAAACAGTAGAAGCCAATTTTTTTTGCCTAAAGGGATTTGAAGACCTTTGTAATCGCGACATTAATTTTTTAAAACTCGTTGGGAAATCAAATGACGGCGGCTTACCTCTAAAAACTTTTCGGCACTTCGACGAATAAACACAATCTCCCACTTACAAGATTTCACCCAAAGTGCGTTAAAAATACCAAATTTTTGAGCTATTTTGCAAAAGTGAATTTTGATGTCAAAAATGAGGGTAAGCATTTAATATTTCAAAGTAGATGGTCTCTGGTAGATGTGCCATAAGTGTCAAATTGGCAATTCGGGTTGAATCACGAATTGCGTCAAAAGCTTTTCAGCAACATCCATTCATCCGTTCATGATGAAACGCCCATACTTACCAAATTTCAGTCGAATTGGTCAAGTATAGTTTGGGTTATAGCGTGTACCTACACAAATATAATTATACAGGCGGATTTTAAAAGCCTCTGTTTTGAAATCCTGGGACCTCAAAACTCGTCGTCATCTCAAATTCGAAAATTTTAGTGGTTGCAGTAACTGCCCAATTTTTTATTCATAGATCAGGCAATAATATGAATTTTGCCAACTGCATTTTTAAAAACTTTCTTAGGAATCACATGAAATCTAATCAATTATTGTTAATTGCTCATTATTGCATAAATATACCATTATTTTAATGAAACCCATTCTATGGAGTATACACAATAATTGCACTTATTTATAGCGATGTTAAATGAAAAAATAATTAGGTTTGTGTTAATTATTGAGGCACATCCACATTCTGCATGATGATGCTCAAAATTAATAATAAAATTAAGTATGACCCAATTATAATTTTTTTCAACGTAAATTATACTATTTTGGCCTCCTAACATCTAGATGACAGTTTTACACACTACTGACGTCCACGGTAACTTCGATTTTACGGTTACGTCACCACTTTACAACACCCCGGTGCGGTCAAATTTCGAAAAAACACTGGCTCACAAGCAAACTTAAAAATTAAAGTAACGCTGCAACAATAAATCTCATTTATAGAAATTTCACTTTTACTTAACTTTTGAATTGATTAATATCGTCTAAATATTTAAAATTTAGGTTTTTATTTCAATTGCCGGTACGCCATCTTTCGCCAGTTGACATTATTTTGACTTTTGGCATGCAGCTTTTCACCATCTTATTGCGAACAGCTGGTGGAAGTTAGACAGAAGACACACTTTGGGCCACCTCCCTTAATTCTGGTGGTAAAAATCACTTTCACTATCAGACATTTTCAAATTAAATAATTTGACATTTGTTATCAGTGGCCACTTTGATCGGTGGTAATTACTGTGTTCGCATTTAAACGCCAAAATTCTCAAAATATTGCAACTTACTGCGGCGCGTCGGCCAAAAAGTTCTATAGGTCCTTTAAGGCACTGGTGGGGGTTTATTGCGCTTGGCCCCGTATGATACGCATGCGTTGATCTTGTGTCATTTCTAGTGCATTTATACGTCATTTGTCACTACGGTCAACAGAATCTGGGACCTTTCACGTTTACCACGTGCTATTTTAACCTACAATGATGAAAAATGACACATAACTGACAGTAGACATTCAAGTAAATTCTGTCGGTGGTCAAAAAATGACTGCGCATACGGCCATACATGGCGGCATGACGTCACGCTTAAAGCACCTATACTAATCTCGTGCGGTAAGCATTTTACAGCGTTCGGTTTAATTAAAGCACTCCGCTGCGCGTCGTGCTTCAAAAAAACCTCGCGCTGTAAAATGCAATTTACCGCACTAATATTGTAAATAACTATTACATAATTAATCAATTAATAGTTTCGTTTACTTTTAAAAAGGTTACCTAATTGTGTAGGTAGCTATATACTTACTTACACTAAAAACCAGCTTTCATGTGAATTTACTAAATACAAGGGAAAAGTAAATTTCCCGGCAACATGTACATTTTATTGTGAATTAGTTTTACATTCAAACGTGAATTTCGCATTGTAAATTACCATTTAACTGTAAAATTACATATGAATGCATCAAATATGGAATACCCACATCAGAAGGGTTTATTTATTCATATACGTATATACATAATCAATAATAAGAGGTTACATGATAAGGTTATTTGTTATAAAGTGTAACAAGTGAAGAAAGAAGGAAAAAATATAAGTACTTCAATTACGTTGATGCCTATTGGTATTCTTTGTCCGTTTCTAATTCAAACCGTATGGTGTTGATGTGGTGTCCGAAGTCGTATCAGAAACCTGTGTCATAATCAGAAAAAGCCTCCATGAATTATCTGAAATTTTAACCGATTAATATAATATAATTTAATTCCAGCAGACAAATGATACAAAAGAATAAAATTAAACATGAATATAATATAAATGCAATACAATACAAATTACTGATTTATTTTGTAAAAAATACACGCTAGATCACTGATGTAAAGTATACTTACTTGTAAATTCAGACACTTTTTTCTGTGTACTCCTACTTATTTATGGAAAGATCCCAAGCAACTAATATTAAAAATTAAAAAGATGCAGTTTGATGCATAAATCTTTCTTCAACCAGTTTTAATTATTATTTTTATAGAGATAAACTTGTTATTGCTGTGGAGAACAAGACAAGCGAGAGTTTAACAAGCGGAAACTATTCTCCAAGTTAATTGTTTGCAAAATTTCAAATAATTAACAGGACGTTCTCAACAAGTTCTTATCGCGACTGATATCCTCGTGAA
Source organism: Pycnomerus fuliginosus (assembly GCA_963924575.1). NCBI lineage: Eukaryota > Metazoa > Arthropoda > Insecta > Coleoptera > Zopheridae > Pycnomerus > Pycnomerus fuliginosus. Next base: position 6,787,072 of record OZ004624.1, on the reverse strand, counting down.
TAAAAAAGTAAATTTTATTGCGAAATGGATGGAAATTTGCATTCTGATAGTATATAGGTAGGTCGGTACCTATAAATCCCATGACCTGATCTTCAGTTATGTTGGCAATAAAATCCGATTTCGATAATAAAACTACAAATATTTTTTAGTTACCATATATTGGCTTAGGTCTTGAGAAAAATAAACTTCTCCAAAAAAGAAAAAAGAAATCTAGCTTTAAATTTGGTGGCAGTGACTGTCATTCGAATTTTTAGTAGTAAATTTTTGCTTTACTAACTTATATTGCATATATACACCTTCATAAATCTGTTTGGTCTCATTTAGGTATACCTACTCGTGAAAGATAGCCCACTCGCTCCTTCGTCGCTCGTGATGTAACGCCTTTCAGTTGTCTTTTATAATATTAGATTATAGCATTTAGAGTTTTAAGCAGGTAGTTGATGATAGGTACAAAATTAATATTTCCAAAACAGCTGTTTTATTATTGAGCTTGTTTCCCTTTATAAAGCATTTCTAAGACCAATTTTCTCTGCTTCAAACAATATTTAAATAAATTGCATCCCTAATGAGATAAATTACGGGTTTTTACCCAATGCAGGCAAGCATACCTTACAAATTGCACCAAACTATCACTTTATTACCCAACACATGAAAATACATGAATGAAAAATAAAAATCCATCCGTAATTGAAGCTAACAAGTTTCCATTACTCTATATTAATGGTATGCAATCAAACCGTGCGTCAAATCGACCACGACCACTTCTAGGAATATTAAATTTTTCCACAACAAGAAGTCAATAACACTAAAAAAACCAATTATCAAATTGTATAACGAAAAAGTCATACATTAAGAGATTTTATCGGGTGGGTTTTTGTTGGAAATGTTGATGAAGGGGTGGTTTCCACTTTCCACCCTTAACGTAGCCCGTATGTAACCCGGAGTGACGCCGGCCGGTAGGAGGTGCTGTTCCCCATTATGCCCACAGCCGCCAATCATAAGACCGTATAACATAATAATAGCTCTACCATATTTGAAAATTATTCTTATTATACTGAAAATTACGTCGGAGGCCATTTTGAAGTGGCTGTGGATGTGTATATAAGCCAATTTGTCTGCTGCCTTGAGTGGCCAATTATTGGGAGAATAGGGCCCTGACGCATCCGGCTGCACTATTGTGTTGCGGGAAAATTCCGAGACGAGTAATTGGACTAGTTCGATGTTTTCGTTTTTTTCTATTGGGGCTAATTCGAGTCATTTGAAGGCAATTTACAGGGAAAAGTGATTGGAAGACTTTCCGAGAAACAAGTCAAACTGATTTAATTAAAATCCATTATTTTCTCACGGTGTCAATCGTGCAGGAAGTCAAATCAAATCTCATTTCTTCTGACAAATAGCAGATTTTTCTGATACCGCCAAATTTGAAAAAAATTAAAATAATCAAAATATTTACACATTACCGTTTACTAATTAATTACCTATATACAGATTGTAGATTTTCAAAATTTCCATAAAGAGCGTAATTTTTTTTGTGGCTCCCCCATATTCAAGCAAAACTCTGATGTAAAACGTTTCAAACGTAATAATCCGTTTTGGAGTGGTGAATTTTTCGTTGTCCACTGGGAACTCTAAGAGATCGAGAGTAGATTGCGAGAAAAGTTGAACTTTTTCAAGGCGATTAATAAGAATCTGTAATGCGTTCCCCGATATCTTGATCCGTTCCTGAGTTATCCCGAAAAAACTGAAAAATTTATATTTTTCTAACGATTGGTGGTTTTCAAAGGAATCTCCAAATTTTTACATTTTTGGCAGCTGTCAATTCAATGGCATTGACAAAGGGTTTCTTTTCTAGGCCCTCCAGATTTTGAGCTATAAAAGCCAATTTTTCTTTTCTTAAGGCCGTCATATTGAATCTTAACACAAAAAATTAGCAATTTTAAAATGTAATCTATAGGTATAGAATTTTTTGAAAAAATATATCAAAGCTACCATGTCTGCCATGCCAAGACGCCATATTGTGAGTATTATCGTTGTTTTTTTGACATGTCAAAAGAGATTGAAAAATTGCAATTATTTTCATCTAAGTTTTAGGCAGATTTACAAAATTATTCTAAAATCCAAGATGGCGGAGGCGGCCATCATGAGAAAAAGAAAAGTTGGTTGCTCAAAATCTAGAAAAATAGAAATTTCTGTCAAGGCTCTGATAACAAGTTTCATTTAATTACCACCAATGAAAGATGAATTTTCATTAGTAATATGATAAGTCGTCTGACCTTGATTGCCGCGGGTTTGACGTCCGAATGGTTGAACTACGAGTCAAAATGGTAGATTTTTTTTAGGTCAAAAAGACGCCGAGAGCTTGCTCGAGTTGTCTTTGGCCGAAAAAAAATCTACCATTGACGAGTAGTGAATCCATGAGGACTCACAAGGCAATCAAGAGACGACGAATCATATTTTACAGATTATTTTATAAATTAAAAGTGTTGAAGTAGTTCCAAAGACGTTCGAATCTAGGTAGTGTAAAAATGTTGGATCATCGCTGTCAGTTGTCAGTCACTTGTCAACTGAGTGTCACATCACAAAATAGAAGTGAAATTATTTATTTTCAACAAGATTTAAACATTTATGTATACCTACGGCTGATTACGGCGATTGAATTTTATTTTAACCGCATTATAACATTCTTGGTATGAAATTTGGTGGAATACCTAAAACTTTACAATGGAGTACTTATTAGGTGAAGTCTTGTTCGGGGGCATCTACCTACTATGAAAAGAATGGACGAAACAAAACTGATACGAAGGATATAGGAAGCGAAGACCAATTAGACGCGACACAGGAAGACCGAAGGACACCGGGGAGAGTTTATTAGAAGAGATTTGATAAATTGAAAAAATAACTAATAGCTCAAAAAGAGGAGGACCTGCTCATATCCAGTGTTTAAAATAATGTTAAGTTCCTGTTGTTGGCTCGTGAGTTTTAGGAGAATGTTATAAAGTGCTACAAATTTACATTCCGGCGAGTGACTTTGGTGCAATTATAACAAGATACCACACAGTTTAAAATTACCCAACAATTTTCTGTACAAATCTGATGGTAACCGTATCTTTTTCTAAATCTGATTAAATGTTTACTTTGAGTATATTTTTACTTTTGCCATTTTTTAATGACAGTTGTGTTAAATGTCGTAGGATTACCAGTTGATTTGAACTACGACTGTCGTCTTATCACTGTAATCTAGAGGTTGCTAGGTTACTGTGAACAAAATCTACCTTTGCATTGGTTCAATACTTAATGTGTAAAATAATCTTTAAAATCGCGACTTTCAGTTTTTTTAAATAACTCAGAAATTAATCAAGATAGAAGAGAATTCTTTACAGGTTCCATAATCGCCTTGAAAGAGCGTAACTTTTTTCCAATTTAACCCTGCCTGTATACAAAGAAAATCATTCTAAATATTCTTTAAAATCGCGACTTTCATCAGTTTTTTTTAAATAACTTAGAAATTAATCAAGATAGAAGAGAATTCTTTACAGATTCCTAATCGCCTTGAAAGAACGTAACTTTTTTCCAATTTAACCCTGCCTGTATACACAGAAAATAATTCTAAATAAAGTGTTAGGTAGCGTTGTCACTTGTAATTCGTAGGCATTTTATATAGTTTTTATATTTTAGAACTCGAATTTTACCACTGCACTGCGGCAATTGAAACGAAGCTTAGAAAAGATATTTGAAATTTAGACATTACTCACTTTAATAGAAAATAAACTTCCAACAAGAATTTAACCGAAACTGGAGACTAAGGGCCGTGTGACACAATACAATATTTGGTCCTAAATTGCATAGGACCAAATATTGTATCGTGTCACACGGCCCTAAGTCCTGACACGCTGCAACCAAAGCCATTCAAGACCAAGACAAGATTTGACCAATATTGGTCTTGGTCTCGAAAGTCTTGTTTATGAACCGAATTCTAAGAAAGAAAACAAAGGTTTTGTGGTATTGTAACATGAAAATCTGGAAAGCCACGTGCTCTATGCTGTTTTGTCTTCAGTTCAGTTTAGTAGTTCGTAGGTAGTTATCAGTTAGCCAGCTTTTGTGATTGCAGTAGGGTTATTTGTGATGAGATCCAAAGAGACCAGGTAAGTCTTAACTAATTAATTTCTATTACTTATGGGCCGTTATTTTCACCTCCAGATAAACCTATCTGCCGGTTAATTCTCATTGAAAGTATGGGAATTATCCGACATATAGATTTATCTGGAGGTGAAAATATCGGCTCTTATTAATATTTCTAATTCATAACAAACAATTAATAGTAACTTACTGACTCGGACCGCCACTTCAGTGCCTGTTGAGAGGTTGTTCTCACAGGCTTCGCTTATCGTTCAACCGAATCGAAATAGACTGCTACCTCAATCCATCGAAATGTTGCTTCTTGTCAGATCTTGGACTTTTTTTTTGGCCAGCTTATCGATGCTCAGTCATCGCAAACTGAAAGCCAATTGCCTAACAACTAGCGATTTGATTGGCTACAAACTGCCAGTTTGCTGTTAGCTGACACTTAGCTGAGCATCGATAAACCGGCCCTAGTAGAAAGTTGAATTTGTAATTTGAAAACAAAATAGAGAACTTTAAACCAATCAATAAGTCATTATTGCATTTATCTCGTGTTAATTTCAATGATGGCTCGTAATGTTTTTTTAAAAAAATAGCCCTCATTAAAATTATACCTAACCTAATGTCAAAATTTAGAAGATTATTTTATTCATTAAGCATTGAACCAATCCAAAGGAGCATTTAGCATACCAGTAATCCTGATTACAGTGATAAGACTACAACGTCAACTTGACACTACTTACTCAATACTTTAATTCATAAAATAATCTGCAAAATACGATTCTTAGTCTCTTGGTTGCCTTGTTGAGTCCTCATGGATGCACTACTTGTCAAATGGTAGATTTTTTTCGGCTTTTTAGCCTAAAGAAATCTACCATTTTGACTCGTAGTTGACAGCCATTCAGACGTCAAAACCCGCGGCCCCAAGACCAAGACTTTAACAAGACTCTTGGTACAAGACTCTTGGTCTTGAGAGGTCAATCTTGGTCTCGGTCTTGACTTAAGTGGAAGCATCTTGGTCTTGGTATTGTCTTGAATTCGAGACCAAGACCAAGACAAGACCAAGACTAGTCTTGGTATTGTGCGAAACCCTACTTTTGATGCATCGCAGATTAAATATTTTTATGGTTCATGGCAGAAAACTTATAAGAATGAATACTTTTTCACGAAATTTGTAAATGAATAGCAACTATACAGGGTGGTCGTTTTATCTTGAAAATGGCAAATATCTCGAAAAGGAACCATTTTAGACAAAAATGATCTGTATAAAAGTTTTATGACTTCGAGGGGGAAAATAGATGGCATCATCGCTATTTTGATTCAAGGTCATTTTCAAGGTCAAATGAAGGTCAACTTAATTTTTTTAAACGGAAACCTATATTTTTTATTGCAGATTCTTATTCCCCATAAAAGAACAAACAACTCCCATCTAAACTATTTTTGGATCCGATGGATGTAAATTTTAACCTTTTTCGAAATCCCTAGACATTCCCTAGTAACAGCGGCAAAACAAAACGAATAAACAACCGTTGTAACTTAGCAACGATGAATTCTAGATAAATAAACCACAAAAATAGTTGTAGATTTGGTTTTTGCCATGCCGCTGTTGCTAGGGAAGGCAATGGATTTCGAAGAAATAAAAATTTTGATTGAAATATCTGACAAACCATCCATCGGATCCAAAAATAGTTTAGATGAGAGTTGTTTGTTTTTTTACGGGGAATAAGAATCTGTAATAAAATATGTAGGTTTCCATTTAAAAAAATTAAGTTGACCCTCATTTGACCTTGAAAATGACCTTGAATCAAAATTGCGTCGATGCCATGTATTTTGCCCCTCGAAGTCATAAAACTTTTATATAAAACATTTTTTTCTAAAATGATTCCTTTCCGAGATATTTGCCAGTCTCAAGATAAAACGACCACTCTGTATATAACCTTATCGCAACAGAACCTGCAAGGCTTTTCGCCATTAAAATGACATTTCTCGAGACAATGCGTTCAAAGTTTTCGACTCTGAAATTCAATAAAAAAAAAATGCAGCAGAGAAGCGGCTGGAACCTCCCCATCGCGTGGATCTTTGTATTCTGTGTAGATAGTAGTCAATTCAACAGAATTTTTTTTATCCTTATCGTCTGTAATTTCGCAATTTTCTGACAAATACCGACATCACCTCGTACATCACCCATCACATTTGACAATATGTTCCTTTTAAGGTTAATCTTTTGCCAAATTTTTGACAATAACTGCCACTTTATGTCATCCACTGTCAGCCTGCTCCCTTTTAATGAGAAAGAATTTTTTCATTGAAATGGCAGAAATTGTAAGTACATTTTTAGAACCAGAATTTGATCGTCTTTCTAAAGGCGACATAAAAAAGGCCTTGTATTTAAAATTTTAAGTTGATATGCTTAAATGGCAGTTCCCGTGGGCCAATTGCTCCCAAAAGCCTTTCAGGTCTTCAACGGGTCACCTAATCTCCATGTACCAAATTTCAGCCAAATCGATTCAGTAACTTGGGCTATAATGTGTTTTTACTGTTATTATAAAATTTCGATTTTTTGAACCAAATAGCGCTAAATGCGAATTAATTTTGTCCTATTTAAAACCAAAATTTGAAGACCCTTCTGATGGTGACAATAAATCTTTCAAAAACTTGTTTTTAATGGTTAAATGATTGAGTAATTTTAAATTTGGAAATTGGTGTGCCAAAAGGACACTTTCCGTGAGTCGATGGAATTCAAAATTTGTTCAGCTTTTCGAGGTGTAATACAATCCCTATGTGCAAAATTTCAGTCAAATCGATTCAGGGGCTTGGGCTGTACCGCGATTTTAAAGTCTGATAAAAATCAATTTTTTTTCAATTTTTGGTCAAAAGGACACTAAGAATGAATACATTTTTAGAAGCAGAATTTGAAGGTCTTTCTTATGGTGACGTGAAAAATGGGGGTTTGCATTTAAAATTTAAAAGTTGATGTGCCAAAATGGCATTTCTGGTTGCACGATTGGCTCCAAAAGCTTTTCAGATCTAAGTTGGGTTATGAGATGCCTACGTACCAAATTGCAGCCAAATCGGCCCAGTAGTTTTGGCTGTGGCGTGTTTACAAACGTACGTACGTACGAACGTACGTACGTACGAACATACACACAGACACATTTTAAAAACCACTTTTCTGGGTTCCTGAGACCTCAAAACGTGGAGATCTGGTGCTATCTCAAATTCGAAAATTTTAGTGATTGCAGTAACCTCCCATTTTTTTAAAATTGTGATGGGTTTGGGGAGGTTAATACGTATATCGTTTTTTTCACGACCCTGATGGAAGGGCCTCCGAATTACGGGCCCTATTTCGCTTAAAATTTAATGGGCACCTACAAAGTGCCCATACTAAATATGTGTGCCAAGTTTAATCTCGATATCTTCAGTAACTTGGGCTTGAGCGCCTTTCACTTACGATCCTTTGCCAAAAAGGCCCTAAAATAACATTTTTCGAAAATTCGGCGCTAATATTTAAGGTTTTCGACTTGAAAAAAAATTAGCTTTCAAATCCAGTAATAAATAACAATACCTAGGTATGTGGTCACATAAAGGTTTTTTTGCGGCAAAAGGATCCAATTGCGAATACATTTTTGGCAGAGGTTTCCTATAGTGAAGCGAAAAATGTGGCTTTGCATTTATGATTTTAAAGTTGATATGCCAAAATGACACTTTCTCTGGACCGATTTGGCTCAAAATCTATTCAGTTTTTCAAAAACCACTTTTTCGGATTCCCAGGATTCTGAAACGTACAGATTTGATGTTTGGGCGATACGATTTTTTTTTTCGATCGATTTTGTGAAAAAGAGAGCTTTTGAGTGTCCGGGGAATTTCGATTTGCAACGATTGTCGGGTAGCCCTTGACTACCTTGATAATGAACCCCAAAGAGATGAGATTTTGGTTTTGTTTACAAAAAATGTTAATACCTGAAATAGGTCTAGGAATAAGTTTTCTCCCAAATGCATACACCGCCATTATGAAATTATAAAATAGCTTATAAACTCAGTTACTTTGTTGTTTTTCAATCAAATCAAAACATATCCACGGATACAAAAATGTAACAAACATGGACTTTTTTGACAGATCGTCAAAATTTGAAAGTTGTTTTGAATAATTTTGTAAAATCAGCCTAAATTTAGGTGAAAAACAATTGCAAAACGGTACCTACACCAACTTCCTCAATATTTTTTGACATGTGAAAATAATTCAATGCAACAGTAATTAAATGCGTCGTGGCACTCAAGCTTTGACATATTTTTTTAAGAAAGTCCAAATTGATTAAATTTTTGAAAAGCTAACTTTTTTTGTGTAACCAATGGCGTTAAAATCCAAAATATGGAGTCCATAAGGAAAAGAAAAAATGGCATTCCTTGTCCATTGGTTACATGTTTCATTCTAACAAGTCAAATCTTATACCATTTTATTCATAAGAAAATCTACTTTTCAGAAAATCATATTATCTACCACTGATCCATTTGAAAAAATGGCAGCAGAGAAGCGGCTGGAACCTCCCCAACGCGTGGGTCTTTGATTTCAGGGACTTCTGTTTAAGATTCTAAAGTTGATATGCCTAAATGGCACGTCCCGTTAACCAATTGCTCCCAAAAGCCTTTCAGCTCTTCAACGGGTCACCTCACCTCCATTTACCAAATTTCGGGCAAATCGATCCACTAGTTTGGGCTATAAAGTGGTTTCAGTGTTATTACAAAATTTCGATTTTTCTACCCAAAGGGTTCTAAATGCGAATCAATTTTGTCTCATTTAAAACCAGAAATTGAAGACCTTTATGATGGTGACCTCGATAGTGACAATAAATCTTTCAAAAACTTGTTTTGGATGGGTAAATTAGAGAATAATTTTGAATTTCGAAATTGGTGTGCCAAAACGGCACTTTCCGTGGGCCGATTGAATCCAAAATTTGTTCACCTCTTCGACGTGTAATACAATCCCCTTGTGCAAAATTTCAGCCAAATCGGTTCAGGGGCTTGGGCTGTACCGCGATTTTAAAGTCCGATAAAAATCAATTTTTTTTTATTTTTGGTCAAAAAGGCACTAAGAATGAATGCATTTTTAGAAGCAGAATTTGAAGGCCTTTCCTATCGTGACGTGAAAAATGGGGGTTTGCATTTAAAATTTAAAAGTTGATGTGCCAAAATGGCATTTCTGGTTGCACGATTGGCTCCAAAAGCTTTTCAGATCTAAGTTGGGTTATCACATGCACACGTACTAAATTTCAGCTAAATCTGTCGAGTAGTTTGGGCTGTGGCGTGTTTACGAACGTACGTACGTACGAACGTACGAACGTACGTACGAACGTACGTACATACATACAGACACATTTTAAAAACCACTTTTTTGGGCTCCTGAGACCTCAAAACGTATAGATCCGGTCTTATCTCGAATTCGAAAATTTTAGTGATTGCAGTAACCTCCCTTTTTTTTTAAATGGTGGAGTGGAGTGGGGAGGTTAAAAATGAGTAATTTGGAGAAATTCTTTGCATCCATTTAAAGTTTAAACGAATCAGGATAAGTAGCAGTAGCGTAAAATAAATTTTGATGAGGTGTTTGATGACTCTAGATTAATTTTTGAGGGGTCATATCATCTTAGACTAAAATTAGCTTTTTTGAAAATTCTTTTGAAGAAAATATTGCTAAGTTACTTCAAAGTAGCCTAGATTTGAGATGAAAATCTGCTTTTCACAGTAAGATGCAGAAAAATAATTTGTTAAAACTTTTGCTCTCGGATAATTATTGTGAATTACTTAACTAGTTACTCAGCTACTTTTTGATGTTCATGTTTCATGTACATAAGAATGGCAAATAGCTTGTAGTTAGTTATACCGAATTACATAAGCTTGCCCAATACTGTTACCCTGAAAAATTTCTTTTCTCTGACTCTGAAGCACCATATACATTTCACTGAAATTATAATGGGTATTTGATATCTGAAGTAATATGCCGCATTTTTACTAGATATCATCAGTGCGGGATATTCCCACGAATTTCGCATTTAAAGGTCCTTAGACATCGCCAACGCGAATAAAGACATTAACCGGCTATCTAACACCGTATTTTATGTAAATAAGTGTGTAACAGATCGTTCGCGTGTGTTATGCGTGAAAACATAATTTCGCCACCAGAAATAAGTGAACGTAAAGAACCGAATTTGTACCGCGACGGACATATCTGAAAGGAAACAAGAGATTTGCATGCAAACGACCCCACATTACATTAATATTTATTCATCGGTGGTCATACGTCGGCAGATGGACAAAAATCAACATGTTAAACCCATACATTGATGCTTTATTATTAAATTGGAAATGGAAATTATTATTGTATCGTATCACGCGCCAGATATTTTAAATATCCGATATCCCGGCCCGAATCGAATTTATCAGCGATTATCGCACTGAAGAGACGTCTTGAAATATTTATCGAACGTCTTGTAAATATATATTTTTTTTATTCATGGATCGGCGGACATGTGTTATTCGTTATCAGTGAAATGGCAGATGCGGATTATTAACAGGGATTAATATTTCGCTTTTTTATTTTCAACAGGAATTTTTAATATTTCCTCGTTTATTATATCAAAATATGTAACGACGTCATTAGGGTGCATGGCTGAGGTGTGTTTATTTTAATTACAAATTCGAGAATTAAGAGCTGATTATTTATTCGGGGCAAGGTGTTCTCCCTAATTGTAACAATTTATTTTTAATTGAAATTTCTTGCTCGTTTAATTGTTGTTAGCTCGAAATTATTTTAATAATACGATCGAAACTTGATAGACAATAATTGCTGGAACATCAAGTTGTCCACTTAAACCTGCCTAATAATAACTTCCTGCAAGAAATTTAGCAAAAGTTCAACAAAATTTAACATCAAGAAGGCCGTGAAAATTTAAGGCCAGATACACTTAGTTACATCTCACTAATAATGAGGAATTACGGTAGCTTTATAATTGCTCTGATTTTCGAATATAACCAGTATTATAGGTACTTAGGTAATAAAATGAAAAAGAATAAGCCAACCTGTCGATTTAATTCCTGTTTCATTTTGCCAATGTAAGATATAAATTTTAATGAAACAAGTGACACATAGCTGTCATCTATTTGTCATCTGTGTTCTCACACCAAGAAATTCTACAGAAAGGTGTGATCGCTAGCACCTACGTCATCAATTTTTTAAAATTGCTTTTTGAAGCGAAATACCTACTTAATAAAATTGTAAACATAAACGACGGATCTCCAAAAAATTTCGTTATTTTTAGAAATAAGGTACTTATAGAAAAACAGTATAGTAGGCATGTTACCAACTTAAGCTCAATTCGAGGCGCTATTTTATTTAACATCAATGCAAGTTTTGAGGCGAAGGCAATAGTGTTGCCAACCTCAAAAGTGCCTATATTATATTTTACTATTGTCAATGAAAGTGTTGCCAACCTGACATCAAAACTCGCTTGCAATTTGTTGGTAAGGCTGTTTCCAGCAGAATGCAATACCATATTACCAATTTTTGATGTAAAAATATTCAGTCAAGTTATATAATCCTTCAATAACACTAAGTTTATAATCTACTAATGTTGAAAACTTTAATTTTCTAAAAATCGCTACAAATCTTCCAATCTGAGTTCACCATCATCATCAGTATTACCAACTGCGAAATAATCAATATCTAAATAAAGCAATTCTATGACTTATTGAAAAAAAAAACAAAAAAATGTATAGTTTAGCACTAAACATGAAAGACGTACTTTCGATTCTTTCCCACTCATCAGGAAACATCTATGAAATCGTTTTTAAGATTCCATTATTATAGGTATACATAATTAATAGATAAAAGTATGACTTGCTAGCAAAATCGTCCGTCGGACCGTCTTGTATCTTAAAGTCTACTGTTTCTTAGTTATTTATACAACTACATAATAATGAAAGTACCTAATGCTTACTTTTTTTATGAGTTATAATAAGGTATACTGCTCGACACCCTAAGCTTCGTCAGATAATTACAGGTATCAAACACAATACTTTACAAACGTATAAGACATTAACGAGTTATTATAATATACTATATACCGGCCCCCAGCAGGCAGAGAATGAAGAAGAAGTTTCTGGGATGATCTACCCGTGTATTGTGGTGAAATTAAAATTAGAATTAGTTATATCCACAAAATTATTGTTGGTAAAATCTTTATAATTATAGAAACATTTTTCCACCAAATATTTTTTTAAAACTTGTTTATATCGTACTATATTCAAATCTCTTACATATGTTGGTGAACAGTTAAAAAATTTATAGGCCCAGAAGTTTGGTCCATCTTGGGTTTTTGTCAATCTATGATAAGGTATCGAAAGTTGACTTGCCTGTCTTGTATTAAAGCCATGGATGTCAGCCCTTGTAGCCAGACCAGACTGGTCCATCACATACAAAAGGCATTCGTAAATATAAAGCCCGGGAAAAGTCATTATACCGAGCTGTCTGAACAAAGGCCGGCAGTCGGCCCTATACTTTGAATTCGTGATAACCCTGACTATTCGTCTCTGAAGGGCAAAAATCCTCTTAGCTGCCACCGAGTGTCCCCATATTAGCACTGCGTATGACATGACACCCTGGCAAAATGAGAAATAGGCCATCATGAGGGTCTCATGATTTTTTGCATATTCATCATCTTCCTCATACTCAAAAATGAGAAAAGAAAATTCTTCAGCATCAGTTGAGGACTAATAAGTCCGAAACCGGTCTACGGCTCTCTGGAGGGCGATTCGACCCTCGATCAAGTTACTTGTTTTCAGTATAAGTATCTTGGAATCTTAGGAAGTTTCCATTTGCAATGGTTGGCAACACTGGGTACTTGGCTATTGATTTCGTTTGTTTTTAAAATGTTGATGAAATATAGTTACCTTCATTAAAAAAGACGACTTTCATTGTCAATATCCAAAAAAATTAAGTAGTGCACCTTTTGCCTCTATTTTATTTTTAATAATAATAATAATAATAATAATAATAGAATTTATTTTCCAACAGACAAGATGTCTATAAAAGGAAACAGAAACCAAACAGTTTTAAATATATAAATCAAACTAATATAAACTATAAATTATTGTAGAAATGCAGTAATTGTTTTTTTACACCGGGTGAACACAAATTGAGATGAAAGATGTCAAATCCTTCATTGGCAGAAATCATATTATATAATTTGAAACATGATATTAGTGGACAATTGTAGTGGTGATAAGAATTTGGTACAAGATAGTAGAAAGTTGTGGGCGCACGACAGATCATTCTCGGCACAGTAAAGTAAATCATAGACAGCAAACTCGGACATGACACCGAGCCATTTATCAATTTTTGAAGAAAAATTAATCGGGCTACATTACGACGTGAGCACAATGCAACTTCATCCACAATGTTGAGAAGCGCATTCTGATCGCAATGTCTTTGGGGGTAGGTATGAAACATTTTATAATATATATATTTACAAAATTTACGCAGAACGTTTTCAATGAGATGAATATAAATTTGGTGGTAAGGACTCCAGACAATACAACAATATTCCAATTTGCTTCTTACCAGCGAGTAAAACAACAACTTAATGCTACATAAATTTGTAAAATTCGAAGAATTACGTATGACAAATCCCAGAAGTTTCATTGCACTATTTGTAACTTGTATAATATGCGGAACAAAAGATAGTTTAGTGTCAAATATAACACCCAGGTCTTTATATTGGTCGCAATGTTCAAGAACGGTACCTTGTATGTTATAATGGAACTTGAAAATATTAACTTTGCGAGTGAAGGACATAATTTTACACTTGCTAACATTAAGCTCCAGCTTGTTGAGAGTACACCATCGAATCAAAAGGTCCAATGACTTTTGCAATTCCAACGTATCTTCATATGAAGTCACAGTCTTAACCAGCTTCAAGTCATCTGCATATATAAAGGACCGTCCCTCAAGAGATTTAGCAACATCATTAAAGAACAAGACGAACAATAGCGGCCCGAGATTCGATCCTTGCGCGACACCACTTAGCACATTATACATTGTGGAACTGAAACCACCATAGTAGACATACTGCTGCCTTCCAATAATCATTGACTTCAAAAGTTTTAGAACACTGTTACAAAAACCGAAATTATTCAATTTACGTAGTAAAATACAATGGTTCACCCTATCGAAAGCTTTTGTTAAGTCTGTATACACAACATCAACTTGGTAACGATTGTCCATGGCACTTGACACAAACTGGGTGAACTCAAATAAGTTGGTAGAGGTTGATCGCCCTTTCATGAAGCCATGTTGCTCAGAAACAATGTCTTTTTCTACGTGAGAATATAGCACAGTGCTTAGGATAGATTCAAATATCTTCGCAAAATTTGGCAGTAGTGCTATCGGCCTATAGTTAGCTATATTAGTTTTATCTCCTGATTTGAAGATCGGCACAATTTTTGAAAGTTTCCAAGTCAATGGATATGTGGAAGTTGTTAATATGAGATTAAAAATATGATGTAGTGGCAATAAAAAACCATTTATGCAATCAACAACAAAAAATGCAGGAAGATTGTCTGGTCCGGCAACAAAGTTGCACTTAAGTTTTTTCGCAGCCGCAACAATATCACTCTCATCGATAGAAAATCGCGGAAAATTCAATCCAATATCACCATCAGTATAGGTATCATTACAGGGACAACACTTTTGATCGCAGTACTTGCAGATGATTGAACTTTCACAGTTGGAGCTGTCACAGGGATGGTTGTTGGAATCTAGAAAAGCACCCACGAACTGTTGGGCAAATGCATCGACAATCTCTTGAGGAAAACTTATCGGAGTGTCCTTGTAGACCATCTCACCAGGAATATCAGTGGATTGCTTATTTTTGTTTTTGACGAACGACCAAAACTTCTTCGGATCCGTTTTTATGGAATGTTCAGTAGTTGCAATAAATGTTGAAAATTCCTTTCTAGTCTCGAACCTAATTTCTCGTCTTAGCTTCTTTACAGTTTGAATATGTTGTAATAAATTCGTCCTCCGATACTTGTTCCAGAATTTGTTTTTTAACTTAATTTTATTGATAATGGAGGTAGTATACCACATTGGAAAGCTGGTATTTTTAGCCTTGCATGCTGAGTTGGGAACATATTGCATTAATAAGTTATTACAAATGTTGTAAAAGTAATCACACGCTGAGTCAACGTCAGTAATGTCCATGATAGGGGTCCAGTCAATGTTGGAAACTGCAGAATAGAGTAGTTGTAGATTAGCTTTACGAAAATTAAGCCTCGTTGCCGTCGAGTGACGTTTAAAAGTAGGCGCTTCATGATTAAATAACGCTGATGCAACTGCAAAAATGGCGGGATGGTGAACATCCTCGGGTACCAAAGGATCTTCTTCCCTCCACAAATCAACAGCAAGTTGATCAGTTGTCAGAAGCAGGTCCAATAGTCTTGAGTTTACATTTAAAATCGTATTATCTTGCTTAAGGTTGTTAACCGACGCTATGTATCTAGATTGAAAACCATATACCTTAAAACTTCCCAAATAAACTTTTTTGCTTTAGGTAGACTGTTGAAATCAAAATAAACTCCCCAAAGGAGAAGAAGGGGAAGGAAGTTATAGGAAGGGAAAGGAAATTAAAGGAAGGGAACGGGAAGGAAGGAAGAGGAATGAAGAATGTTAAAGGAATGGAAGGAGTAGGAGATCTGGGCCTGAACTTAAGGGAAGGAATGGGCAGGAAGGGTAAGGAAGAGGAATGAAGGGGAGGGAAGGAGGAGAAATGGGAAGGAAGGGAAAGGAAGGAGAGGGAAGGAGAAGAAATGGCAAGGAAGGGGAAGGCTTCCCTTCCTTTAACCTCATTTCCTTTCCCTTTACTTCCTTGACCTTCCTCCCCTTCCTTTCATTTGATTTAACTTCCTTCCAATTTCTTCCCCTTCCTCCCCTATCATTCCCCTTTCCCCTTCTTCTCTTTCCTTCCACTTCCTTCCCCTTCCTTCAACTTTCTTCCCCTTTTGTCCTTCCTTCCCCTTCCTTTCCCTTTGTTCTTACGTTACAGTTCTATTAGCCACCAAGACTAATTTATTCTATTTTCTTCGCTTAACTGCTTGACGGATGGACGTGAAAGTTAAAATAAGATGTCCAACCGAGACGCGCTGTGACGACAAAGAAATTGTGACGACATAAAATCTTGACAACATAAATTTATGACGACATTAAATTATAACGACAAAAATCTATGACGACATAAATTTAAAGTGCCGAAACCAAATAAAATTATCTGGGTTTACCCACTACCGTCTTAAAATTGGGCTGTATGGTGATACCTGGGCGCTTCCGTACATTTCAGTTAGCAACTTCCTTCAAGTGCATATTTAAACAATAAATGAAGGCGTATTTCAGGAAAATATTTTAAAATGTACAGGCTGGCCCAAAAATTTTTTACAGGTCGAAGTTGACTTTCTTCATCCCCAAAATACTACGGCTTTTGAGTATGTGGTTTGGGAACAAAAAAATATTTTTGAAAAAAACTGGAATTTACATCAACTCTACTTAAAAATTCCCCATTTACATGGGTGCAGTTTGTATAAGAAAAAATAGAGGACCTTGTTGTACTTGCTTCTAGGACGCTCTGGTCTTGTGTTCGCTATATCCCTATGTACAGGATGTACAAAATTAATTTTCACCCTGTATATTTTCAGCTAGTGTAATGTAGAATTTATAAACGAATATTTTTTGTAAAAAAGAGTTGAGATAAATTATTTAAGCAATAAAGATTTTCCATTATTTCCTAAGGAAAGCCACGCGTCCGTGGTTTTAACACCTGAAATAGGCAGTCTAGCTTATACTGCAGACTGTACCCAGGATGACAAGTGTCAGTTGGAAATGTTGTATGGGGTCGTTTGTGGAAAAATAATGCAAAACTACGAGTTTTTGCCTTTTTCTTTACAGATAATTAGGTACTTTTTGTTGCTTTTTTTTATTGCTCAACAGTCTCAACATTTAAAAAATCATCAATCGGGTGACAACCCGAGACACTTGTGTTCGACGAATATAGCAAAAATTTCATCAAGCAATAAAAATTACCTAATTATCTGTAAAGAGGGCAAAAACTCGTAGTTTTGCAATATTTTTCCTTTGATTTTTCCACAAACGCAAGCAAATGACATTTCCAACTGACACTTGTCGTTCCGGGTACAGTCTGCAGAATATAAGTTAGACTGCCTTTCAGTTAAAAATCTTTATTATTGAAATAATTTATCTCTAGGAATTATTAACTTTTTTCTGCAAAAAATTATGGTTCCATAAAGAGAAAACGATTCTCTATCGAAATAACCTTAAAAAATTCAACAATGCCGGAAAAAAATTTTAGGCCTTCGTTTTTGTTTAATAATTTCGGTTTGAATAAAACTGGAGCTTTCCTTATGGGTCCCATTTCAGCTACAACACATATCCAAAAATTGAATTTCCAATTTCAGTATCTTAAATGCTAGAGCGACTGATTTGTTCAACTAAACTCACCCTGTACACACACAGATTTTAGAAACCTCTTTTTTCGGTTCTTAGGACCTCAAAACGTATAGATCTGATGTTAGCTCAAATTCGAATTTTTTATGCAGCAATCTCCCATTTTAACTTCTACGCTCAAGGCGGAGCAGTATATAAAATCGATCAAAAATTCGAAATTGAACTGACATCAAATCTTTACGTTTCGGGGTCCCAGGAACCCAAAAAACCTATTTTTGAAAAATGTGTGTCTGTGTGTCTGTGTGTGTGTCTGTCCGTGTGTCTGTCCGTGTGTCTGTCCGTATGTCTGTGGACACGCTACAGCCGAAACTACTGAACTGATTTTGATGAAATTCGGCACACAGTGGGAGATTTGTAGGTGCTGATTAGAATCTGGGCTACATCGGCTCACGGAAAGTGCCTTTTTGGCACATCAACTTTAAAAATCTAAATGCAAACCCCCATTTTTCGCATTACCATATGAATGCTCTTCAAATTCTGCTTCTAAAAATGTATTCACACTTGGGCCCTTTTGACCAAAAAATGGTGCCGTGAAAAAAAAACTATGCATAAATGTATATTTTTATTACCGGATTTGATAACTGATTTTTTTTCAAGCCGAAAACCTTAGTGCCATTTTTTCGAAAAATGTCATTTTAGTGGCAATTTATTTTATTGTCTGTGCGGGAGAGGAGCTGATTAGATTTTGAAGCCGATCAGTCAACCCGAAGTGCCCTTTTGGGATAGCAACTTTCTTATTTTAAATATTTAAAAATTTAATAAATGCTGCTGTTATTAATCCAATGCAGTGCGGCGTAGAAGTTCCTGCCGTCTCCGAGACCGCCTTTTTTTTTTTTTAATTCTGATGGGAATTGGGGAGGTTAAAAATATGTGTTTACTCTTACTAACAAAAATACCAAAATTTCAAAGGAATTGTTAGTACTAGCTTATGTTACAATTTGAAAGTTAAAAGTTGTCTGCAAACAAGTAATATTTGGCAAAAACTCGAAACCGGATGAAAATAACCAACATGTTTGTATTACAAAAAATATTCGTTTATAAATTCTACATTACACTAGCTGAAAATATACAGGGTGTTCCATTCGAAAAAGTTGACAAAAACAACTTCAAAGTTCCTCAAATTTTGAAAATTTATTTTGAATACGCTGTACATCGGGAAATAACGAAAACAAGACCAGAGCTTCCTAAAAGCCAGTACAACAACAAGGTCCTCTATTTTCTTATTAAAACTGCACCTGTGTAAATGGGGAATTTTGATTTAAACTCCAATTTATTTCAAAAATAATTTTGTTTCCAAACCACAAACTCAAAAGCCGTCATATTTTAGGGATGAACAAAGGCTGCTTAAGGGGTTTTACCTATATTTTAAAAAAGTCAACTTCAAATTGTCAAAAGTTCTTGGGCCTGAAGTAGTTTAAGTATGTACTGGAACGAAATTCCTAGCTGAAATGGTTTAGGCGCCGATGCACTGTTGCAGGACCCTATAGTTTAGATCTTTATAATCAAAGAATGGAGGATTTTTGGATTTTAGACACTTTTGCTTTGAATAAAGCAGTGAAATATGATTCTGATTTCGAACTGTTTTGTATTTGACTGCCACCAAAGATAATAAATAAGTGTTTTTGAACCTTAACTAGTTTTGATTATTGAACTTTTTTCGAAATATTTTCAATTGGCAACAAAACGAAATCTTATTTTTCTGACCTGGTGGAAGGGATAAATCCGTCGTTCTTTCATTAAACCGAAGCTCGTTTCAGTAGCTTCCCACACCACACTCTCGAAATCGCCCACTCAAAAAACCACCCCCGAGAAACCATCAGCAAGTCGGCCATGCACATGGCCGACGCACTGTTGCAGGACCCTGTAGTTTAGGTCCAATCAACGAATCGAGGCTTTTTGGATTTTAGACACTTTGCTTTGAATAAAGCAGTGAAATATGATTCTGATTTCGAACTGTTTTGTATTTGACTGCCACCAAAGATAATAAATAAGTGTTTTTGAACCTTAACTAGTTTTGATTATTGAACTTTTTTCGAAATATTTTCAATTGGCAACAAAACGAAATCTTATTTTTCTGACCTGGTGGAAGGGATAAATCCGTCGTTCTTTCATTAAACCGAAGCTCGTTTCAGTAGCTTCCCACACCACACTCTCGAAATCACCCACTCAAAAAACCACCCCCGAGAAACCATCAGCAAGTCGGCCATGCACATGTGCGACCAGGACGAGATCTGCGCCAGCAACTCCAGCAGAATTCCGAACCTATTGAGAGTGTGGGCTCCCAAATGTTCCGTGATGGTCCTACAGCACATCCTGCACGCCTCGTTGCGTGCTGCACGGAGGAATGCGCCTCTTCTCTGCAAACTGTTGCTGCACTCGAACACGCATATGACATCGAATTAAACCGCTAATATACGTCTTGGAGGCGGCTTTATCGCTTAATCGAATGGCAAACACGACATCGACGAAAAAACGCGCCCGTTATCGGCATCGGGGTTGGTTTATGTGGGAAAAATTTATCGGAAGTGCATGGCATGAGACATCTGATCGCCGGAAAAGGGATGATTGCTGCCCGAACATGGAGTTTAATTTTTTTAATTAAGTTTCTCTGCTGATTTCGCGACAAGGAAAATTTATGTCGGGTGTGCGTGTAAAAAATTTGATTTTTTTTTGTTTTTTGCTCGGATGGGTAAGCTGACCGTTCCCAATCAAATACCTACTTGAAAAATTTGCTAAACTAACTTTGAAAAACCAAAGTTCGGTTAAACTTCTGAATAAGTCAAGGGGGTCAAAGATCCAAATCCAAAATTGAGCTAAATTTGTAAAACACTGCCTCCAGCAAGTCAAAGATCCACAAAACCGTTTGCAGAGAACAACAAATGGTTAAAAATCCTATTCCAGACATCATTGCAGCTAGCTTTTACTGTTCCAGATAGCTTATCTGAACGTTAATTTTAGGCACTAACTCACATAGTGTGAAGAAATGCTACATCCTTAACTGTCGATAGATTGATATTCCAGATAATATAGCCTATCTCATTATAAAATCTGTAACATGATGCTATGATGATATGGGTAACGATTTAGTTATCTCCAGAAAACATCTTCCTATAGCGATTAGGCTTCATCAATTTCTTTATACATAATGTCGTTAGTTTAAAGCTCAAGATAACTTAATAATTAATATTACTCTTAGCTTTTAGCTTTCCAAATAAAAGTATTTGTTTTAATTGTTTTACGTATATTTTATTTCACAGTAAATAGCTGCCCCTTCTTGATGTCCAACTGTCGTTAGTAGGTCTTATTCCAGGCAGCCTAATTGAAGCGTTAGGTGTATAGCACATTGAAAATTGTATGCAAAATCGCCAATAGTTAACTCCAAAGCCGAAGCTCCTTTCAGCTTCCTAGTTATGAAACCCACGGTAGCTAACTTACCCCATTTAGTTTTCTCACCAGATAGATTCTCCCTATTTATTAGAAATTAATAGTATTCTTGAGGCTATGGCCATTAAAAGCTTCAGAAAGCTGAGTTCCTGTTAAATACTCACGAGAATTTGTTGTTAATAAGAAAACGGTCAATAAATGTCGCTCTTCGCTTCAGACATCCCAGATAGCTTATCTGAGGGTGAGTTTGATCAATTTACAACATGAAACATTTAATCTTTCTCTTTCAGATAGGTTCAACCTAAAACATCTATTTCTAAGCCTAATTATAGTTATAGTTATATTAGTTTAAGAAAGATGAATCTAGTTTTTTTGTTCAACCTAATAACTATTTGTTATTTCTATAACCTCGTATACAGCTGATAATAGTTTAAGGTAATGAAGCCGTATCTAAACATTACCTAGTAAAAACATAAATTTTTTAGATATAGCAACTATAGCTACCTAAAGAATGAGATTCTTACAGAATTTAGTCCAGAATTGGTTCTTTAATGAATTTTATAAATAAATTAAGATGTAATTAGGAAGTTCGGGGATCTTTAAATTGCCCAATAGGTGAGATCTAAAACCGTTAAAGTCCAAGGTAGCCTTCAAATAAGCTATCTGAAACCTAATGAAACCTACTATCTGGATTGATTTAAGGAGATTCATAGGAGAGTAGATTTAGGCATTTGCTTTTACTGGCCTTTCTTTCTCAGATATCATAGGTAACTGAAGATTAAGATGTTTATAAAACTGGATCTATGTCTTATGTAAATAAATGTAAATTGTTGAATTTTTAGAGAAAGCTGAAAATGGAGAATTTTTTCAAAATTGGTTCAGATACTTGCCCAGCAATCGTGATGTTTTCAGCTAACTTATTTTACGCGAATAATTGTTCTAGAAACCTGAAAATGGAAGTTTCTAAAACAATTTTTCAAATAGGTTATCTAACTAATCGACAAATTGTTTAAAACATTTTTTTTTTCAAAACTAGCTCAGATAGGTACGTACTTAGCAATCAAGATGTTTTCAGATAGCTTATTTAAATAGGCGACAAATTGCTCTACTTTTACAGAAACTTGAAAATAGAAGTCTTTAAAACAAGATTAGCTCAGATACCTACTTAGCAATCGCGATGTTTTCAGACAGCTTATCTAAATAGGCGAAAAATTGTTTCACTTTTGCAGAAAACTGAAAACGGATGTTTCTAAAACAATTTTTTTCAAGACTGGTTCAGATAGCAATGGTGTTGTTCCAGATAGCTTATTTCTAAATAGGCGACAAATCGCTCTACTTGGTGCAGAAAGCTAAAAATTAAGTTAGATGGGAGGTTGATGAGGTTATCGGACTGGGTTAATTAAAATTTACAATTAATGCTTACTAGTTTCGACGTATATTTTCGTCTTCATCAGAGCTACAACAAAAATTGACAAATGGACACAGTTTATTTAAAACATTATTCTTACCAAATTGTTATGTTAATGTTTGAGAGCTTGTGTGGATGGACCCGCATACGTGGAGAGCCGGAGAAAAGAGTCATTTGCTCCACGCAACCATCCATGCACACAAGCTCCCCAACTAGTACTAGTTGGGTGTGCGGGTCCATCCACACAAGCTCTCAAACATTAACATAACAATTTGGTAAGAATAATGTTTTAAATAAACTGTGTCCATTTGTCAATTTTTGTTGTAGCTCTGATGAAGACGAAAATATACGTCGAAACTAGTAAGCATTAATTGTAAATTTTAATTAACCCAGTCCGATAACCTCATCAACCTCCCATCTAATTTGCAAAATGGCGGACGTGACAAATTTAAATACTAAAAATTAAGGTTTCTGAAGTCTATTTCTCTAAACTGGATCAGATAACTTTCTTAGCAATCAAGACAATGTTTTCAGATAACTTATCTAAACAGGCAAAAAATTGTTCTACTTTTACAATAAACTGCAAATTAAGGCTTCTAACACAAATTTTTATAAAATTGACTCAGATATTTAATTGGCAACCGTTATTTATGTTCAGATAGCTTATCTAACTAGACGACAAGTTCTTACTTAAACAAATTTTTTTAAATTGGTTCAGATACCTACCCACTTAACAATCGTGATATTTTCAGATAGCTTGTCTAAATGCGTGACAAATTCTCTTACGTTTACACAGAAAACTGAAATGGAGGTTTCTAAAACATTATTTTCTTAAATTAAAACCAATGTTCCTAAAATGAACTCAGACTCAGGCTTAGCAATCAAAATGTTTTTGGACAGCTTATCTAAATATGCGACAAATAGCTCTACTTGTGCGGGAAACTGAAAATCAACGTTTCTAAAACATTTTTTTTTCAAAATTAGTTCAGATACCTACCACCTATCTACTCAGCAGTCCCGATGTTTCAGATAGCTTATCTAAATAGGCGACAAATCGTTCTATTTGTGGAGAGAGCTAAAAATTAAGGCTTCTAAAGCAATTTTTCCTTAGTTGGCTCAGATAACTACGTACTTAGCAATCAAGATGTTTTCAGATAGCTTATCTAAATAGGCGACAAATTGTTCTACTTTTACAAAAACCTGAAAATGTAGATTTCCAAATATTTTTGTTTCCCAATTTGGCTCAGACACCATAACAATCGCGATGTTTTCGGATAGCTTATCTAAATAGGTGAAAAATTGTTTTAGATTTACACAAATTGGCTCAGAAATCTAATTAGCAATCGTTATATTATGTTCTTATACCAATTTTTCGAAAATTTACTCAGATTCAGACTTGGCAGTCAATATGTTTTCAGATAGCTTATCTAAACAAGCAACAAATTATTCTACTTTTATAAAAACCTGAGAATAGAGGTTTCTAAATAATTCTTTTTTCCAAAATTTTCTCAGATGTCTATTTAGTAATCGTTATGTTTTCAGATAGCTTCTCTAAATAGGCAACAAATTGTTCTACTTTTGCAGAAAACTGAGAATGGAGGGCTCTAAAACAATGTTTTTTCGAAATTGCTCAGATACCTACTTAGCAATCTTGATGTTTTCAGATAGTTGATATAAATATGCGACAAAATTTTCAACTTTTTCCGAAAATTAAAAATTAAGACTTCAAAAAAATTAGCAATCGTTATATGTTCTGAAACCAATTTTTCCAAAATTGACTCAGACACCTACTTGGCATTCGTAATATATTTTCAGATAGCTTATCTAAATAGGTGAAAAATTGTTCTTCTTTTTCAGAAAGTTGAAAATTAAGGTTAAGGTTAAGGTAAAACTGCAAAATCGAGGTTTTTAAAACAAATTTTCCCAAAATTGGCATAAGCAATGCATTTTTGCTTTTTCAACGTAGGTAACACATTTTCATTATTTTTCAAAATCTCTTCAGGACCCAATTTTTCCTAATTCAGTTTCCATAAGTTTCAAAGGTTCATAATTCTTTGAAAATCGATATTTTTGCGATTCTCACAATAACATCAGTTTTTTTCAATTTCCGCTAGATCGAACTTTCTTCGAAGTCAATTTCTCGTGAAACCACAGCGCTTGTTCCGTCTCCCAAATTGACTCAATTACCCGAAATAGTCTAATACCGCCGAGCAATTTCCTCGTGAAACAAACAAAATTATAACGCAAGAAGAGCGTACGGCGTGCTGGCCTGCGATCGGATCGCTCTTTCGGTCTCATTTACCTGTCACGGCCACGTCAAACTGCCCCTATAATTTAACAGGGAACAAGCCGGATAAAAGCAGGACAATTTACCATCAACAAAGAAAATACACACCGGTCGATACACCATTTTTTCTATTATTCCGAAAAAAGGAAAAAATTCAGAATAATTGGCCCGTCAGCTCGAAGACGGAATCTAATTATACCATTATCCCAGATTTTAAACATCGAATTTTTTTTATTATTGCTTTTAATAATTTAATAACCGTATCGATGTGTTATTATTCCGATATCCGAAGATTTGCTCGGGGGGTTCTGGGTAATTACACGGTTTGTTGTCAATTAAAATTTTAATTATGTTCGATGTATGGATGATTTTTTTCCCGTCGCTTTGTAGGAAAAGAAAAATTAATTAATTAGATCGTGGAGTCATGCAACTGACAGCGTTAATTAGAGGGTGATATTATTGAGGTATTAATAAGGAATGGAGCTGTCGTTAAATGTAGCTAATTATAGCCGCAATTTTGGCTTTGTTTGTATCACGAAGGGGCGATAATTAATAATACTTAATTCTGATGATGAGTCGATATTTCAGACCTCATTCCCAGAATCTAACACATATAATATGACAGTTTCTGAGTAGGTATATAGGTACTTAAGTAGTAGTGGTTAAAAAATTGACAATCTCGAAGACGGTAAAAACTTCTGTTTTTTGTAACAATCGACATTTGAAGTCGGATCCAAAACACTGCATTCCAAAGTTAGCACACCTTTCCGGCTAGATATAGTCAGTCGTTACCGGTCGTTTAACCACAATGTATAACGCCAGGAATAATGCCTGTGTTTACATTTAAATTAGAATAGAGTAAATGTCAACCACTACTAGGTATACCGGGTGGTTCCTTTTTTACTACTCACCATTGGCATCTCTTGGTGATTAAAAATCTAAAGAGAACTTTATTCAAAATACGTGAAAAGTTTGAATCATACGACATTTTCAATTCAATTATTATAAACGTTAAAAGGGACTAAAAAAGTTAGTGTATTAATTTTAGAATTTTGACGATTTTTCAAAAAGTCCATAGGTATTGATTACATTTTTGAAGTCATTTTTTTCTGTGTCCCATGGTGTCAAAATGCAATATGGCGGCCATAAGAGAATCAAAAGTTGACTGTCATTACTCAAAATCTAGAAGGCCTAGAAAATATCTGTTTATACCATTTGATTGACAACTGTCAAGAATACAAAAGTTACAAGTTTCATTTAAATGGTCGAATTAGAGAAAAGTTGCGCTATTTCTTGGTGATTCGAACCTGAAGAGAATGCGCCGATATTTTGATTCGTTCCTGAGTTATCCCGAAGAATCTGAAGAATGCGATTTTAAAGAAAAATTTATGTCTTTCTTTTACGATCAATGTTACTTATTTTACGTTGACATCAGAAATTTTCTAGGCCTTCTAGATCTTGACCAAAAAAATTGAATCAAATTTTTTTATGATCAGCCTAATTTTATAAATTATACATTTTTAAAATTTTGATACTTTTTCAAAAAAAACGTGTAGATTATCTTTTTGGAAAATCTAATTCTATAAAATCTCAATTGTTAGACTTTTCGGGATAACTTAAAGAACGCATCCAGATATGAGTAAATTCTCTTAAGATTCCTAATCGTCGTCAAAAATTAGTGAAACTTTTTTCTAATTTAACCGAGTTTATACTTAGTTACCGTTTAGTAGATGCGAATTGTGGGCGCCGGTGAAAGAGGAACCATCCTGATGTGTCGCGTCACGGGATTGGAACTTTCGGGATTTCGGGATTTGATAAATTCAATCCCGGGATTTTTCGGGATCCCGGGATTGCTCACGGAAAAATTATTGAGCGGTGGATTCTGTTTTCAAAATATGCCAATACAAATAAAATGGAAATGCGGGAATAGAAAATTTTATATAATTAGAATAATGAATATAAATGATACAAAAATACAAGATATGTACCTAGGTATATTGTGCTTAAAGAAATCTACTTGAATGACTAAATGTAAATGGATAAGTTGGTATTGCCCTTGCACAAAATGCCATGCAAAACTCTATAAATTATTTACCAGAAACTATTATTTTTGTGTAGAATATAGGAAAAATGTAGCACAATATAGTTTGTGTGGCTAACGCGCACTCATTAGCGTGACTCAATGGGCCCGAAAATGGTTCCACAAATATCAATTTACATGCACCAATGTCTTTTATTTATTATTTCCTGTCAGGATTTTGCAGTAATTGCAGCATTTGATTTTTGCTCCGAAATCCCGAAAATCCCGAAAGTCCGGGGATTGACTTGTCGGGATTTTCGGGATTGAATTTAGTCCGGGATCCCGGGACTGCCATCCCTTTGTCGCACCCATTTAGTGTAATCCGACATTTCGCGAATTGGATAATTAAGTGGTTCCAGATACGTAATTTTAAAATTTTACAATATCTGGACAAAATCTTTATCTTGAATTGGATATACCTATAAGTACTTATACATATTTTTATAGATGGTGTAATTTAATTTTTAAACATTACAGTATGCTAAATATTTTACATTATGATAAGGCATTTCCAGACTAAAAGGTCCTCGGTCCTGCGATATAACTAAATTTTTCAAATTAACCTCCCCGCTACCATATAAAAATGGGAGGTTACTGCAATCATTCCAAAATTCGCAATTGAGATAACACCAGATCTTTACGTTTCAAGGTCCCAGGATCACAAAAAAAGTGGTTTTTAAAAAAAGTCTGTGTGTATGTACGTATGTGAGCACGATTTCTCGGAAACTACCTAACGGATTTTAATAAAATTTGGTATGAAGGTTAGCGTTGGCCTTCTGGTGAGCCCAGTTGATTTTGTTACGAATCCGCGAACGACAAGTGCCGTTTTGGCATGTAAACTATGAAATTTGACTGATGAACACCAATTTTTCTTATCAGCACATGAAAGGTCTTGAAATTCTGTATCTGAAAGTGTATTCACACTTAGCGCCTTTTTGGCATAAAATCGAAAAATTTGAAGTGTCGAGGAAACATTAAATAACACACTACAGCCCAAACTGCTGGATCGATTTGGCTGAAATTTGGCAAGTAGAGATACCGTTACCTGCCGAAGAGCTGATTTAATTTTGGTGGCAATTGACGAACGGCAAGTGCCATTTTGGCATATGAACTTTGAAATCTAAATAATAAACTCCCATTTTCTCTACCAGCACATGAAAAGTCTTCAGATTTTGTTTTCAAAATTGTATTCAAGCTTAGTGCCCTTTTGGCAAAAGATCGTAAAATTTAGAAAAATCGCAGAAAATGCCTTAGGTTTGGTGGAGTAAAACTTAGGTATAGAAAATAGTAAAATTTACTTGATATTGGTGATAGGATTTCATCATTCAACCAAGTGGGGAGGTTCCAGCCGCTTCCTTAGCTGCCCATTTTTTTTCATTGATTGCACTTTGAGGTTGAACTATACGGGGGTCACCAAATTTGAAGCTGGAAGTGGAGAGGTCGACATTCATTTATAATCTCCTTAATGCATGGATTGTTAGGTATCGGTAATTTTTGCCAATGCATTTCAATTACGTAATAATTTGCCCGAGTGGAACACGAGGGCTAATTATGTTATTGGAATGCATGCGAAAAAATTACCTGATGAAGATACCTGATTACGATGAAGATTCGGAAGATTAATGCGCAAGTCAACATTATTGAAAATGTTTAAAAAATAAGGAAAAATTGCACGTATTTTTCTACATTTTATCATTTTTAAGATGAACCAAGAGAAAAATGTTTTTTTTGTTTACGCTAGGTACTAACTGGCTGATAACATTGTATAAGTGCACAATAATCGACGATAAATGCATTTGTGTAATGTTAGTAGGTAATACCTACTGTGGTATATTATATTCAGGCAACGCAACGGTCCAAAAGAAGCTTTGTTTATTGAGTAAATAAGGTAATATAAAATCCCAATTAATAGGTAAAAGCAAAATGATCAATTTTTAAAAAATTGCGAAACAAGTCATCTAACATTTCAATGCAATTTGTGCGATTTTCGCTCTATTAGGTGCAGTTTGTAGATTCTAAGTAAACTGCTCAACAATTCAATTGGTCCACCCGGAAATTTGAGTCGAATTCAAAATGCCGTAACTCCGGAAGCAGTTGATCAATTTGAATGAACCTTTTTTCCACGGATAGCCCATTTCATTGGCTACGACATGACATGTTTCGCTTTTTATGCAGGTCCTCCTTATTTGATATACAGGGTGTCGGAGCCGGGTACTGCAAAATGGCGAAAATTTAAACCACCCCCGATTCTGAAAGATATTTTTCTAATTTATTTTGCCTGGTTGAGAAGACGTCTCAGATCCATACCTCCAGACGTTTTTTTGAAACTTGCTCCATCTCCTCTAATTAGGATGCAGGGCCAAAAAAACGTGTCTTTTCACCGATGGTTAATAGCGCCTTTACTTGTACACAAATTTAAATTTCCTGGGGTCCTTGTATCGCAAGAACTTCACTCTAAATTGTCATAAATTCAAAATTATCCTGATATAAAATGTCACAGAAAAGGGGGCCCACTGAACTGAACCCCAAATTATTCTGCGTCTGAAAGGATCTTTGATTAAAGACGGACCAAAATTGAAACGATGCCGTCATAGAGCCATTCATCCTGAACATTTTAAGACGCTCTTCCTCTGAATTGGATCACATTTGACGGTGTTGATACCAGTACTTTGGCTGACGGGTTTCGGACAAAAAGCAGGCATTTCGCACATTTGTAATTTCGTGAAACCAAGGCGACAAAAATTTTGACAAAGCCTGAAGGATCGTTACCTTGTCAACGAGATATGGCTCTTTGTTTTTATTTTTGTCACCTTGGTTTCACGAATTTAGGGGGCTGTATTTTGTCTGAAAACAGTCAGTTGAGAAGTTGGTTGGAGCACCGGTGATTGTGATCCAATTGAGACGAAGAGCATCTTAAAATGTTCAGGACAAATGGCTCTATGAAAACATAGTTTCAAATGTAGTCCGTCTTTACTTAAAGATCACTTCGGAAGCAGAATAAAATTGGGTCCATTTCAACGGGCCCCCTTTTCTGGGTCGCCATGTTTTAGATTAATTTTGACCCCATGGTGTCTTAGAGTAAAGTTTTTGCGAAAAAATGACCTCAAGAAATTATAAATTGAGTAGAAGTCAAAGAAGCTATAAACTACCGGTGAAAAAACAGTTTTCTTGGGCCTGCACCCTAATTAGAGGAGATGGAGCAAATTTCAAAAAAACGTCTTCTCAACCAGGCACAAAAAATTAGAAAAATTTCTTTCAGAATCGGGGGTGGTTTAAATTTTCGCCATTTTGTAGTACTCGGCTATGACACCCTGTATATCAAATAAGGGTGACCTGCATATAACGCGGAACATGTCATGTCGAAGCCAATGAAATGGGCTATCCGTGGAAAAAAGGTTCATTCCAATCGATCAACTGCTTCAGGAGTTACGGTATCTTGAATTCGACTCAAATTTCCGGGTGGACCAATTGAATTGTTGAGCAGTTTATATAAAATTGGCCATTGACAATAGTGGTCGTAGAAAAAATATACCTATTACTTATGGCGGATGGAATAAACAATTAAGGATAATTCAAACATTTTTATTTACATACGTATAATCGAGCTCTATTTTCATATGAATATTATCAAATGTATGACTGATGAAGTGATGAAAATTCAATCTAGTCGATGAATGTCAACGGGATTTGGGGTCGCTTGTGGAAAAGTAATGCAAAACTGCGAATTTTTGGCCTTTTCTTTACAGATAATTAGGTAATTTTTATTGCTTGATGAATTTTTTACTAAATTCGCCGAATACAAGTGTCTCGGATTGTCACCCGATTGATGTTTTTTACATTGCCATTGGAATCGAATGGTTCGACCAAGAAAAGCTATTCTCGTCAGCCAGAAGGGAATTGGAATAGTTTCTAACAGTTTACTAAGTGAGTAGAGTGAAAATACTGTAAGAACAGTACAGTGAGTCATTATATACTTGCGCGTCGAGTCCGACCAGTGGCGTAGAATTTTCAACCGAAAATCGGGCGTTCTTGTGACAGTCCGTCGTCCGCCCAATGGCTTTCCTATTTCCTAATAATTATTTTTAGAACCGAATCATTGTTGCAAGCATTAGTTAAAAGCGAGAAATTCTAAGTATTTCGATTACCCTCCTACCTGAATGACCATGAAGCGGATTAAGAATCTTTAGAAAACTGAATCTATTTTTAATTTATACAAACACCTGATAAAAACAAACTGAACGTCTCCGCCGCTGTTACTGTCACTTGTCAGCAACCTCCCCTCAAAGCTCCCAACATGGACTCGTCCGACCTATATTGGTTGGTGCGCACGTATATAGATGTACTGTTCTTACAGTATTTTCACTCTACATTGCTGTCAAATAAGGTGACTTTGTTGTCTTATTAAAAAGTTAATCCTATTTCAGCCGATAAGTTTTCACACTTACGAAAAGAAGATTTATCATCATTGGATGTCGAAGGGTCCATTGATATTCCATGTAGCAAATGCTGAGACTATGTTGATATAATGAAAAAAGACAAAGAAGCGTTGAGCAAAGTGAAACCAAGAAAATTCAAGGGGGTGGGTGTACAGTGTACAGATGAAATATGAATTGATGCAACGAAAGTGTATGTAGCAGTCACATCACATGAATCGAGATTAGGAACAAGTAGATGTCGAAGCAAAACGGCTTGATTGTGGCTAGGGAGTTATTTCGAGCGGTGGTCATCAAAGATGCTTGCTTGCGAACATCCAGAAATCACAACATGAAGAAAAAAGAGCACAGGAGGATGTTGAGTAACATCGAATTAAACAATCATCTATTATTTCAAGTGAACGTTAAAATTGGACGGAGACTATTGTCACCACATTGTTATTTATTTATCAGTACATTTGATGTTGCAACATTTATGTAAACCTCTATCCCTTGTTAGTCCACTGCATTTTAATCTAAATCACGTTTCGTTAAGATCGAGGTTATGATCATATTTTTTCTATTAAAGTTTGTATTCTTATTAGGACGTGACGACAGAGGCCTAATGTTTATTTGAAATTTTGTCACTGTTTTATGGGATGTAATAAAATGTTTAAACTGAATTTTAAATCGTCCTGTTAGTAACTATTGCCAATTCCCTTCTGGCTGACGGGAATAGCTTTTCTTGGTCAAACCATTCGACTCCAATGGCAATGAAAAAAACATCAATCGGATGACAACCCAAGACACTTGTATTCGGCGAATTTATCACAAAATCCATCAAGCATTAAAAATTACCTAATTATCTGTAAAGAAAAGGGCAAAAACTCGCAGTTTTGCATTATTTTTCCACAAACAACTCCAAATGACATTTCCAACTGACACTTATTGTCATTCTGGGTACAATCTGCAGTATAAGCAAGACTGCATCCCAGTTGTTAAAACCACGGCACTCGTATGGTTTTCCTTAGAAAATAATGCAAAATCTTTATTATTTAAATAATTTATCTCTCGGATATTTATTAACTTTTTTCTGCAAAAAATTATGTTTCCATAAAGAGAAAATGATTCTCTAACGAAATAACCCTAAAAAGTGCAAGAATATCAAAAAAAAAATTTTTAGGCCCTCGTTTTTATTTAATAATTTCGATTTGAATAAAACTGGAGCATTCTTTATGGGTCCTATGCGTAGGGAACCATTTCAGCTACAACATTATCCAAAAATAGAATTTCCAATTCCAATATCTTGAACGCTAGAGCGACTGATTTGTCCAACTAGACTCACCCTGTATAGAATTTCCTGGCCAGTCCATTTCCGCACATATCATTACATTCTGACGTCATGTTAGATCCCTATATGTACATATAATAACACGGGACACGGATGAAGCTACTAGCCTCGTACCTATGCAACTCATTATTGCCTCGCGTATCCCTGGCTGCCTATATTAACCCACCGTTTCGATGAAATTGCCACCGCACATTCCCAGAAAGTCAACGTTTATACCTGGACAGTCACCTGGGTCAGGTACACAGCCTGCTAGATCTCTAGGTGGGCCGAAGGCAGCAACAGCGACAGGTGCGGCACCGCATTCTCGCAGTGTTTTCTCAGTGCGTCCCCATAGTGCGGGAAGTGTAGCGCCCCAACTAGTGCAGTTCTTCGAAAATATGCCAGATCACCACCCCAAGTGACCTGACCTGAATGGGGATAAACAATCGACAGCTTAAGGCAAGTCAAGTCAAACCGCCCTCTCGACCCATCGTCGAAGTCTCCCGATTTTCGACCTCGAAACCCAACTTCTCGCATTGTTCGCAAAGTTCACAGCAATTACAAAAGTTTTTCGTGAAAGTTTCATAACGATAACGTTAAATAACCGTTTCGGAATGCGAGTGTTTTTTAATTTTCTTCGTTATTACGTTTCATGCATTTCTTTGTTTGCTGTCACAATACCTTTCACGTCCACCATATGTTATGGTTGAAGATTTCCGACCCTGAAAAAAACATCTCGTTTCTTTGCTTTCACTTTACTGTGTCGAGGGAGCGATAAACGTTAACGTTAAATTGCAGCGATCGCGTTTTTCCTCATCATTTTAATATTTTAATGTTTAGTCGTTGCAAAATGCTAATTTCTTTGATTAATGCGAATTTGACACGAAATTTATGCGAAATGAACGGGCTGGAACAGTTATGACATCGAAATTTGTAAACATTTCGAGAAGGAAGTAGGAAACAGGTCTTAACCGTTAAGCAAGAGCAGGCGGTTGTGATAATATTTTCATTTGCTAATGCTAATTATTGTAAATAAACAACATTATTTGCTTAATCGGGGAGGTTGTAGAGAGAGAAAATTGAAAGTCTGGCAAAAAGAAAGAAAATTTAAACTTTGAAATGCGACGACAAATACTATTTATGAAATAGTATTCACGCATTTTAGTTGTTTTATTTATCTGTCTGTTGGGTACAATTTTATGCTAAAAGTATGAAAATATAACTATAATGAATTAGAAAATATGCAAACTTTTACGCAGAGAATGTGTTGTTTTGTTTTGTTGCTTATGTTGAGGTTTAAAACCGAGAAAGTAGAAATGAGTAAAGTACGAAAATTTGATGGAATAGAAAATATGTTGTTGAAGCCACTTTCCCGCTTTTTATATCGTGAACCAACCATATGATCAGGTTATCGCTAAAGATAGGTTCTATCGATTGAAGGCGCCAATTTATCGCAACAAAATAACCTACAAGGTTTTCGACCCTATCCTTATCGCCATTACTACAAAAAAAATGAAATCGCTTTACTTTTGTCACTTTTTGCCACGATTGTGTACGTCTGAAACTTCCTCACGTCTTGCCCTATTTTGGCCTTGAGCCTCAGACTCACTCAGTCAGACCTCTTGACTACACAAGACGAGAACAGTGTTTCGTCACGTTTGTGTTTTAAACTTTAAAGTAGCATGGAATTTACCCGAATTGACTAGCTGTCAAGTCAACCACTGACCCTATTTAAAACGTTTCACTTATATTCGTTGCGTGCAAGTCCGCGAAAAAACAATTTAAAACGTGAACGCTGAGTAAACGGTTGAAGATATAGCAAAATCATAAATAGAAAAATTGTTGGCTACGAAAAGAGTTACCAAAAAGTCCGCGAGAGCATATAGGTATCTATGAAGAATAGCCCACAACAAACAGTCAAACCGATTTTTACAAAAAATTAAAACACAAAAACAATTATTGTAGGCTACCTATCATAGATATTAATATGCTGCCGCAGACTTTTTTGTAGATCTATTTGTTGCCATTTCTTCTATATAAGATTTTATTCCATCTCCAAACAATTTAATCTTTTTAATCTTCATAAATGATTTGCCCTCTTTCATCACTGATTCTAAAGTCATACTATATGCTGATGACACAACGATTATTAGCAGGGGCTCGGAATTGGGTGAGGTAGACAGGGAGCAAGAAAAATCACAGTCGAGGGCCTTCGAGTGGTTGAATACGAATCGCCTAAGCGTAAATAAGGATAAGACTAGCGTAGTGCTATTTACTCTAAAAAATAGATCTTCGGCGGATGCAGAAATTTATAGAGATAGCTCGGTAAACTTCCTAGGCGTCACTATTGATGAGGGACTATTGTGGGATTCCCAGGGCGAAGCACTAGCAAAAAAACTAACAAAGAACGTATATATTCTAAGGCAGTTATCTGGATGTGTATCACTTAATGTGTTGATGATGGCATACTATTCTCTTTTTCAGACAAGGATGACGTACGGGATCCTCCATTGGGGTCATTCGTCATGTAGGCACAGAATTTTTTCACTTCAACGAAAAGCAATTAGAGCAATCTTTAATCTACCCTATCGAGCTGATTGCAAAGAGTATTTTATTAAACATAAAATTTTAACATTAACAGCTTTGTATATTTATCATTGCTTGAAGTACATAAGAAATAACTTAAGTAAATTCAATTTGACATCTGAGCTCCATACCCACGACACACGTAACAGGGACAATATTTCTTTACTCCCACTTAGACTAACCCGAACACAAACGGGCACTAGGTACTTCTGCGTAAAGTTTTACAATGTTCTTCCGACAGAATTTCGGAAGCTCCCTTGTAGGATTTTTTGCAAAGAACTCAAGTCTTTTCTAATATACAATTGTATATATTCTATTAGTGATTATTTTGACTGTGATTTAACTCAATTGTGCAAGCAGATATAGATGTTATTAAAATGTATTGACTTATGTGTTACTGTTTACTCAGTTGTTGCATCAATAAATCTTATTCTATTCTATTCTATTCTATTCTAAGCATTCGCAAAAGAAGCGCACTTTTTCCCCGGATTTATCGGAGGCCCTCCCTATGTAAACGAAGGCGAGACGCCATATAGACATAGAAATCTGGATATAATATAATCGACCAATTTGCTCCAAAATCGCATCATCGTCTACAGGGTGCTCACTGAACGTGTACGTAAAATTTCACCTCGATGTCTTCAGTAGTTTCGGCTGCAGCGTGTCTTTGATTTATTTTTTTGCCAAAGGGCACTAAGTGTTGATACATTCTTGGAAGCAGAATTCGAAGAGCATTCATATGGTAACGCGAAAAATGGGGGTTTGCATCTAAATTTTTAAAGTTCATGTGCCAAAAAGGCACTTTCGTGAACCGATGTCGCCCAAATTCTAATCAGCACCTACAAGTTGCCCACTCAGTATGTGTGCCAAATTTCATCTCGATACGTTCAGTAGTTTAAGCTGCAGCGAGCTTACAGACAGACAGGCAGACAGACATTTTTTCAAGAACCACTTTTTTGGTTCCCAGGACACTAAAACGTAAAGTTTTCATGTTTTTGGCGACTCCGATCGAAAAAACGGCACTAAGATTTTCGATCTAGCAATGCAACAGCTTATCTAATTCAAATATAGTAAGAAAATGCTTTTTGCTAAAAAAAATTCAAAAAGGGCCTTAAAATTACAGTTATTGAAAAAATGGCACTTTTTCTAAAAGACGAATGGAGCGTCTTAAAGAAGTGCGGTTTGCGGCATTTTAATTAATTTTCAATCCTCTTTCACGTCGTATGCCCATCTCTTACAAAAAATTTAAAATTTTCGTTAGTTGTACCATGTACCCCTCCCTTCTTATGTTTTCTAGTTACATAAAGCTGAGGAGTTTATTTAAGCCCTCCGGCATTTAGAAATTATCTCATTTTGTAGAAAATTAAATTTTCTTTCCAAAAATTACCTTAAAAGCTCATTTCTGACGATCCGTTCTCAGGTTACAACGTTAAACGTTAAAATTCAAAATTTTCTAAAACTTCAATTGGCCATAAAAGACGAATGGAGCGTCTTAAAGAAGTACGGTTTGCGGCATTTTATTTAATTTTTAATCCTCTTTCACGTCGTATGCCCATCTCTTAAAAAAAATCCAAAATTTTCGTTAGTTGTACCATGTACCCCTCCCTTCTTATGTTTTCTAATTACATAAAGCTGAGGAGTTTATTTAAGATGTCCGGCATTTAGAAATTATCTCATTTTGTAGAAAATTAAATTTTCTTTCCAAAAATTACCTTAAAAGCTCATTTCTGACGATCCGTTCTCAAGTTACAACGTAAAACGTTAAAATTCAAAATTTTCTAAAACTTCAATTGGCCATAAAAGACGAATGGAGCGTCTTAAAGAAGTACGGTTTGCGGCATTTTATTTAATTTTTAATCCTCTTTCACGTCGTATGCCCATCTCTTAAAAAAAATCCAAAATTTTCGTTAGTTGTACCATGTACCCCTCCCTTCTTATGTTTTCTAATTACATAAAGCTGAGGAGTTTATTTAAGATGTCCGGCATTTAGAAATTATCTCATTTTGTAGAAAATTAAATTTTCTTTCCAAAAATTACCTTAAAAGCTCATTTCTGACGATCCGTTCTCAAGTTACAACGTAAAACGTTAAAATTCAAAATTTTCTAAAACTTCAATTGGCCATAAAAGACGAATGGAGCGTCTTAAAGAAGTACGGTTTGCGGCATTTTAATTAATTTTTAATCCTCTTTCACGTCGTATGCCCATCTCTTAAAAAAATCCAAAATTTTCGTTAGTTGTACCATGTACCCCTCCCTTCTTATGTTTTCTAATTACATAAAGCTGAGGAGTTTATTTAAGATGTCCGGCATTTAGAAATTATCTCATTTTGTAGAAAATTAAATTTTCTTTCCAAAAATTACCTTAAAAGCTCATTTCTGACGATCCGTTCTCAAGTTACAACGTAAAACGTTAAAATTCAAAATTTTCTAAAACTTCAATTGGCCATAAAAGACGAATGGAGCGTCTTAAAGAAGTACGGTTTGCGGCATTTTAATTAATTTTTAATCCTCTTTCACGTCGTATGCCCATCTCTTAAAAAAATCCAAAATTTTCGTTAGTTGTACCATGTACCCCTCCCTTCTTATGTTTTCTAATTACATAAAGCTGAGGAGTTTATTTAAGATGTCCGGCATTTAGAAATTATCTCATTTTGTAGAAAATTAAATTTTCTTTCCAAAAATTACCTTAAAAGCTCATTTCTGACGATCCGTTCTCAAGTTACAACGTAAAACGTTAAAATTCAAAATTTTCTAAAACTTCAATTGGCCATAAAAGACGAATGGAGCGTCTTAAAAAAGTACGGTTTGCGGCATTTTAATTAATTTTTAATCCTCTTTCACGTCGTATGCCCATCTCTTAAAAAAAATCCAAAATTTTCGTTAGTTGTACCATGTACCCCTCTCCCTTCTTATGTTTTCTAATTCCATAAAGCTGAGGAGTTTATTTAAGATGTCCGGCATTTAGAAATTATCTCATTTTGTAGAAAATTAAATTTTCTTTCCAAAAATTACCTTAAAAGCTCATTTCTGACGATCCGTTCTCAGGTTACAACGTTAAACGTTAAAATTCAAAATTTTCTAAAACTTCAATTGGCCATAAAAGACGAATGGAGCGTCTTAAAAAAGTACGGTTTGCGGCATTTTAATTAATTTTTAATCCTCTTTCACGTCGTATGCCCATCTCTTTAAAAAAATCCAAAATTTTCGTTAGTTGTACCATGTACCCCTCCCTTCTTATGTTTTCTAATTACATAAAGCTGAGGGGTTTATTTAAGCCGTCCGGCATTTAGAAATTATCTCATTTTGTAGAAAATTAAATTTTCTTTCCAAAAATTACCTTAAAAGCTCATTTCTGACGATCCGTTCTCAAGTTACAACGTAAAACGTTAAAATTCAAAATTTTCTAAAACTTCAATTGGCCATAAAAGACGAATGGAGCGTCTTAAAGAAGTACGGTTTGCGGCGTTTTAATTAATTTTTAATCCTCTTTCACGTCGTATGCCCATCTCTTAAAAAAATCCAAAATTTTCGTTAGTTGTACCATGTACCCCTCCCTTCTTATGTTTTCTAATTACATAAAGCTGAGGGGTTTATTTAAGCCGTCCGGCATTTAGAAATTATCTCATTTTGTAGAAAATTAAATTTTCTTTCCAAAAATTACCTTAAAAGCTCATTACTGACGATCCGTTCTCAAGTTACAACGTAAGACGTTAAAATTCAAAATTTTCTAAAACTTCAATTGGCCATAAAAGACGAATGGAGCGTCTTAAAAAAGTACGGTTTGCGGCATTTTAATTAATTTTTAATCCTCTTTCACGTCGTATGCCCATCTCTTTCAAAAAATCCAAAATTTTCGTTAGTTGTACCATGTACCCCTCCCTTCTTATGTTTTCTAATTACATAAAGCTGAGGAGTTTATTTAAGATGTCCGACATTTAGAAATTATCTCATTTTGTAGAATCATTTCTGACTATCCGTTCTCAAGTTACAACGTAAAACGTTAAAATTCAAAATTTTCTAAAACTTCAATTGGCCATAAAAGACGAATGGAGCGTCTTAAAGAAGTACGGTTTGCGGCATTTAAATTAATTTTCAATCCTCTTTCACGTCATATGCCCATCTCTTAAAAAAAAATACAAAATTTTCGTTAGTTGTAACTATCATATTTTCAAAGGTTTTCTACGAAGTTGTCGACATTTTGTCGAGTGCGAGTGAGCAATTGTGGATTAAAAACCAAATGTTAAAAATGTGGCCCCTCTACGCCTTCGTACTTTTCGGCTTGAAAAAAAGTCAGCTATCAAATCCGGTGATAAAAATTTAGTTAAGTATACATAGGTTTTTTCACGACATCAATTTTTGGCCAAAATAGCACCAAATGTGAGTACATTTTTAGAAGCAGAATTGAAAGAGCTTTCCTATAGTAATACGAAAAATGGGGGTTTGCCTTTAAATTTTTAAAATTTATATCCAAAAATGCATTTTCCGTGAACCGATGTGGCCCAAATTCTAATCATTATTTACAAATCTCCCACTAAATATGTATGCCAAATTTCATCTCGATATCACGAGTTTGACCTGCAGCGTGCTTACAGACAGACAAACACACAGACAGACATTTTTTTTCAAAAACCCCTTTTTCGGATTCCCAGGAACCTATAACGATTTTATTAACTTGCACCGCGAAGCGTAGAAGTTAAAAATGGGCAGCTACAGAATCGGCTAGAACTTCCCCAGTTGGTCGAGTGTTTTCTGAGGTTTTCAAACTTCTTCAAAATAGCTTTCCTGATTTGTCAAAATTCAAATCCCATTACCTAATACAATCGACTTTAACTTTAAATGAGCTTTATTAACCTTTGTTATGATGAAATCGGATCTTAGGCTTCAAAATGAAGACGATGCATTAACTTTTAAATCTTTCAAACTGTGTGCGTAATGTGTAACCTAGTTAATAAAATAACCGAATGGAAATTGCATTTAAAAGTTTTTAGTGGAGAACAACAGAAGTTAACAATAGTCTCTGATGACTTAATTATCCTCGTTAATTTAACCTTCAAAAACGTTAACTTCTTAAATTAGAAACTTCCGAGGATGATGGGCCTAATAATGAATAAAGTTTTAGCAAAAGCTTTTGCTTCAATTATGTAAGGGTTAGAAATTCAACCTTACTAAAAAATGTAATGCCTTATAATTACAAATTACTATTTAAAAAGAGTAATGCATTACAATTACTCATTACTAGCTAAAGTCATTTCATTCCAGTAAAGCATTAGGTACTTCCGACCACTGCAAAAAAGTTCATGTTAACTACATTTTTGAAAAGGCAATTTTTTTGTGAATTTGATGGTGTCAAAATTCAATATGGCGGTTCTAGGCTCCGGTTCTAAAATTTATTTGGAATACATTATCTTAAATCTATATCTTGTCTAATAAATAGGAGAACTCAAGGTGGCGACATCGTAATTGCCCCCTCTAAGTGCCCTCGTCTTGTTTTTATAATTTTCGCCCTCATGTCCTTCTCCCAGCTGTTTCTAACATAATGCGACGAATCTGAAACCTATTCCCACCGGCATCGGCATAATAAATAACTTCAAATGCCAACCATCTGTTGTTTCTCGTTGTAAATTAATTCAACGCCATCAGGGCCAAGGATCGCTCCAAGAAACCGCCAGCAAGCATTTCCTGATCCTCTAAAATGTTTTCACATAACGGATTTGGCATTAATTCATGACGCATCGGTAGGAGAAACAAACAATTTGCACATTCAGACAAGTGTGTGTGACATACGTGTAGGGGGACACACGTGGTCGAGGCGAGTGAGAGGCTGCCGTAATACGGGACTCGGTGAATGAGACTGTGGTACCGTTACCATTGACACGGAATTTAGTCGCCGATCGCCTGCACTTCAAAATTTAGGAGACGAATTTATCTCGACTATGTAGTTCGCTAGAAAAATTAATTTCCACAAAAAAAAAATCATTTACCTATCACTAGTCGTTTGTAAGTTAAGGTCATCTAAATCAAAATTGAAGTTTTCTATAGGACCTCTCGTGTTAATTTTGAAGCAGTTTTAGTAGCAAATTTTGAAAGTTAAGTTATCAAGGGCGAGAAAATCTATTGAGGGTTAACCACCAAGTTTTAAAGGTGAAAGTGTGTGAATTTTCGAAAGTTATTGATTCCACTTCTTGATTCTACGTATTAAGTATGTTAACTTTAAAAGTACTTCTCCAATCAAGCAAACCAGCAAAGCAAATTTAGTTTAAAGGTTAACTTTGATAAAAGTTTTTCTTTCTTTCATAAAGTTAAGCAATTTTGTATCAAAGATTCTGTACATTAGTAAAATTCGTAGTTTGAAAGTTAGTTAAAGCAAAACTAGACCATTTAATTTCGATCCCTGAGATTTGGAAGTTAACTTTCACTTTAATTATTGGTTTTATTTCTTCAAATTAAAATTACTGTAAAGCCACCTACGCGAAAAAATCAAAGGAAATAAACCTATGGACTGCCTAAGACATTACCAATCGAGTCGGAGAGAGATGCGCATGCTCGAATCGAAAGGACGATGATGGAATGCGGCAAATGCAATAGTTATTTACATACTATGTGCGGTAACAATAATTTTCGCGCACTAGCGAGTAGGTTTGGAAACCGAGTGCGCAAAGCGCGCGAGGTGTCCATTGCTCGCGTGTGCGCGAATATTGTTAACGCCCAAAGTATGTATTCTACTTTTTGCACGGATATTTACAATAAAAACAAACAGAATTTCAACTCATTTTCATTGTTGGTTTAGGGTACGCGCAATTTTCATTCCCCTACAGCGTATATCCGATGGAATAGCATTTTTGTTTCCCATATCTTTACTAGATATAACTACTTATACATTGTTATTGTACTTTAAACACCAAAATTTTTCCATTTTTTGGATTTATTGCCTCCATTGCTATAATAACACCAGTCAGTTGGTAGAAAATGTCCTGTCATTTTGGACGTAAGATGGTAAGCAGATTTAAAGTCTTTAAAACATTAAATTATGTTAATTTCGCCAAAATTGTTAGTTTGTAAATGCGGTAAGTGATATTTTATCGTTGAAACTTTCTTTTAGTGATTATTTTATTCATTAAGTATTGAACCAATCCAAAGGGGCATTTAGCATACCAGTAATCCTGATTACAGTGATAAGACTACAACGTCAACTTGACACTACTTACTCAATACTTTAATTCATAAAATATTCTGCAAAATACGATTCGTAGTCTCTTGGTTGCCTTGTTGAGTCCTCATGGATGCACTACTTGTCAAATGGTAGATTTTTTTCGGCCAAAGAGGACTCGAGCGAGCTCTCGTCCTCTTTTTAGCCTAAAAAAATCTACCATTTTGACTCGTAGTGACAGCCATTCGGACGTCAAAACCCGCGGCAATCAAGAGACTACTCGTCGTATTACTATTGACAATCACTTTGTATGGAAAGATCGGATTAGAGAAAAAAATGCAGTGCGCAATTCACGCACCGGTACCTGTAAATTTGATGTTCCCAGTTGTTTATAGAGTGCGTAATAACTTGATTTTTGTTAAAAGAGTGCAAAAAATGTTTTTCACCCCTAAACTGACATTTATCAAAAAAATTGCACTAAGGTTTTGGATCCGGCAATGCAACAGCTATCGAATTCTATAATAATAATATGCCCTTTTAATAAGAAAAATTGAAACAGTGAGAAATATTATGGTACAGCTTTTGCCAGGGTCTCAATTTAGCGGATGAAGCTCAAAAATGTCAGTTTAGGGGATGAAACTGAAAAACCTTAATGGCTTATAGAATACATTTTCATTTTTTTTCATTCATGAACGCGAAAGGTCACACATGCACGATCTTTATGTATGAAATTACCCAATCACGCTCTTAACCCACGACCGGTGGGTAGGTCTTTTGCAATCACTTTCATTATTCGCCAAATGCCTAAAGTGACGTCATTGCAGGGCCATAACAACTGAATGGAGATCGCACGGATAGCAGCCTTCTCGATTTTCCTCATTTGCAACGCACAATGGACACTAGCAGGTGAGTTCGTTTTGTTTATTTAAATCGGTTCTCACGACAAATTGTTAATTGTGGGATAGGATGGGAT
Source organism: Pycnomerus fuliginosus (assembly GCA_963924575.1). Lineage (NCBI taxonomy): Eukaryota > Metazoa > Arthropoda > Insecta > Coleoptera > Zopheridae > Pycnomerus > Pycnomerus fuliginosus. The sequence continues at coordinate 6,743,785 of OZ004624.1, read as the reverse complement.
TTATGTTAGTTCCGCTGTGAAGTTGTCTGTGCTGTTTCCGGATTTGTTGAAGTTGCCAACGTCGAGCTGGAGCATTATGAAGAGGTAGGAGGAGACGGCTCCGCTGATCTATAAACAAAAAAATATTAAAAATTTCAAAAATATAAAAAATTGACTAGGTATATTACTTTTTACTATGAACGCTGAGGAGGCAAACACAATAAGTACCTCTCATGCGTAGAATTTGTAAAAACAGGTGTTTAAAAAATCCGTAATTAGGCAAAAAATATCCGTATTTACGGATTTTTTAAAAGACGCTTATTTTGGACTAATACGCCTTTCAAGGGGTTGGGGAGGCTAACACGTGTTCGGAGGGCCCATCAGGGTGCATTTCTTCCAAATTTAAACCCTTCCCAACATCTCAATTTGCCTGAGGATGAAACATGCTAATTTAACCCCCTTTTTTATACGACATTTTCGATTTCTATTTCTTTCTAATAGAAATTGGTAGTGAATTAGCGAGGAACTCCAACAGTTAAGGTCCAAGTTTATAGCAAATTAATTCGATTCTAACTCCGAGAGATGGCGCCTTCATACAGGTTTTGTTGTATTGTGGGTTGCAGGGTTGATGCCGATTTTGCATGATGAAAAGATTCCTTATGTATCGACCATTCTAGGCTCAGTAAGTGTCGCTACTCGCCGCTAGGACTTTGCCTCAACGGCCGACCGCTTCGATATGCGCTGTTGCCGTTATTTAACTACATCAGACCATTCCCCCAACAAGACAAACAGATGTCTACTACGATTCAATATTGAACTGACGAGACATGCAATATTACTGCCGCATATCGTCGGTTGAAATGCAAAACAAACTAATTGATAAAAAATTAAGCTTTAAAACGTACCATTATTGACTTTCCTTTGAACTGAGAATTCGGTTTTTTTTTGCTAGTAAGTGAAAAGAGTACTATATTCACCACGGTAGAGAAGAGTATTTTAGCCCTCGCGTCTTGTAACAATCTTGCCGCTTGGGGTAAAATAGTTTTTATCTACCTTGGTCAATAAATATACTATACATATTGTGTTTATTTGAGAAACAAAACCTAACTTAGAAAAACCTTCGAGAAAACCATAGGAAAAAAAATAAAAAGAATGCACGTTTTCAATTTTGCGTGTCAGCACCTCCATAACATTAGACCTTCTGCTTTGGATTCAGAATCTCGGTCTCTTAAATCCTAAACTTTTAAACAGGTAAACTTTATTTGCAACATCCGCAAAGAATTACCACCAGAAAGATTGACACGAAAAAGGTAATTAGAGAAGACCGCAGGAACCTTTGGGAAAACCTCACTTGTAGGTAGGTGATGTGACAACAAAATTTGAACGCAAAGAAATACGAATTATGTAGTCACAACTGCCTTTGCTCGGCAAGCATTATTAACGCAATATTATATTAATGTTATATAGTAACATATTCACATTTTACTAGCCCTCTGTTAATTTGGAAATGCCGCTCGATTTTTGCCCTTGCATTGATATTTTCAATAATTTGGGTTATAAATAAAACAATTAATTTTATTATTTAACACTATTAGCAGAATACAATCGAGAATATTTCGTGTGTAAAAGTGAAATTTTAGAGCTTACCATAAGTAAAAAATTGGCAGTCTCGGAGACGGTAGAAACTTCTACTTTTTCACAGAATTTGTACCAAATCAGAAACAGTAAGTCGGCGTCGGCGAGTGGGCCGCCGGGTGTCGACCGCTGATGATGTGTTGCGCATTGTGCCCAGCGTTCATTTATTAAAATTTAAAATACAAATGTGTTTCACCCCTAAAATGACGTTTGAAAAAATGGCAGTAAAGTTTTCGATCCCGCAATGCAACAGCCATCGAATTCGATAATAATAACATGCCCTTTTGCTAAGAAAAATTCAAAAAGGGGCCTTTTTGCCCCTAAAATAGAAATTTTCGAAAAAATTGCACAAAGTTTTTTGATCCAGCAATACAGCAGCTATCGAATTCGATAGTAAAATAAATTCAAGCAAGAGCCCTTTTGCTACTAAAATGACATTTTTCGAAGAAATGGCACTAAGGTTTTCGATTTGAAAAAAATCAGCTATCAAATCCGGTATTAAAAATATACAGTTATTTTTTTAGAAAAAGTGCACAAGTGTGAATACATTTTTAGAAGCAGAATTCGAAGAGCATTCATATGGAAACGCGAAAAATGGGGGTTGACACTTAAATTTTTAAAGTTAATGTGTCAAAAAGGCACTTTCACAAATTCTAGTCAGCACCTACAAATCTCCCATTGAATATGCCAAATTTCATCTCGATACGTTCAGTAGCTTGAGCTGCAGCGTACTTACAGACAGACGGACAGACAGACACACAGTCATTTTTCAAAAACCACTTTTTCGGATTCCCAGGACCCTAACACGTAAAGATTTGATATTCTTGGCGATTCGGTTTTTCGGACGATTTTATTAACTTGTTCCGAGAAGCGTGGAAGTTAAAAATTACCAATCCTGCATGTAAGTCCAATTTCCAGGCATATTATGCCCCAAACATACTCGAAAATACCGTGCCAACAGTATCAGATAAAGATTATAAAACATCTAATGCAATTAATTTGCTTCCAATTCAATTCTTTTAAAATTTCGATATGAAAACTGAATACTCAAATACGAACAAGAATAATTTCAATTACTTAATAATTCTCCTTATTTAAGTAAACATTAGGGAAATGTTATAAAAATCCCTTAAATTACTTTAAAGGGGGTTTTTATAAAAATAATGTAATAATGTATCTTTATTCTCTAACACTCTATACCGAAATATGTGGTATTTTTTTCATGCGATTTGAATGTACCGTTTTTATTTCCCATTGTAAACTTGGACCTTAAAAGTGTAATGTGTAATGTGTACAAATTGAATCCAATGATTTTGCGTTTCGAGGATTCACCGTTTTGGAGGTTCCTGCCTACTGATAACGTTGGACTTTTTATAGTGCTTTCGGAAAATTATTTTTTCATTGCAATACTCGATTGGATTCTCACCGAAAAGAGAAGAGAGTTGTTTATGTTAAAGAGCTTGCAAGCCGTTATTTGAAGGGTCTTCCTCATAAGTCTTAGCACCGCGGTGATTACCTAAAAATTAAAAAAAAATCGAATGGCTTATCTAAAAACGAATCTCCTACTCACCACATTCCTCTCCTCATCCTTGTCCAAACCGATCCTAATCCCCACTAGTACCACCCTTGTTTCATTGGCCTAAAACCAAAATCAACTTCATTCTCAAAAAAACTCACCTCTTCACACAACTCTGTACATCTCTTGGCCAAATAATAAAATTCGAACACGCAGAACAAACAGCTCCTCATCGCGATAATAATCTTCACATAATGCTGCGACAAATGATTGAAAAGGAAGATATAAGAAGACGTGTGAAGATCGCCAACCATCAGCACGAAATTCATACCAATCATCATCAGGATTTGCAAAGAAAACGCCTCGTTAACACTTCTGGCAATCTTCACCAACTCCCCGTGCTGCTCCACCAACCTCTTGACGTCATTTCCAAAACTCAAATCCACAGGATACCTCCTGACCTTTTTGGACTCCTGCAGCTTCTCCTCCAGGATCCAGTTGATGATCTCAAAACGTTTCTGGACCATAAACAGCACCGTCACGAAAGCTATCAGAAAATTATTGCTGATGAGTCTAGGATAGACAGCTACCAATTGCACTACCCACGAATTATCCACCTGGTGGCTGAAAAATATAAACAAAAGGGTGGAAAGAACGTTCCAGACGAGATTCAGGGCTATCTGAAGCACGTAAACTAGCTTCGTGGCTTCCTGATTGAAAATCAAAATTCTTTCTTCCTGGTGAAAATTCTTCAACTCCTGGTCCACTTTTTTCAAGGTTTCCACTTCAAATTTACAAGTTTTGTTCACCGAATGAGAGCAAAGGACATTTGTGAGCAACAAACAGAATCCGCCGATACTTCTGAATTTTATGAGAAACACCATCGTGCTGGATTTTGCGAAATCGTCGTGGATTTCGGTGAAATTGGTGAAAACTGTGACCACGAGAGAGAGGTTGATGGAGAGGATGATTGAGGCGAGGAGGATTCTGATTTTTGATAGAACTATTTCACCGTTTTTGCTCGTGGTGACGTTTAGACCCAAAACAGTGGAGAGCTTGTAGATTGGGTTGAAAATTTGGACGTACTCCATCGTGGGTGCGATGGAAATATTATCAGATAGTATTGATTGCCCTCGCTTAGGAAATTAATAATTGTGTTTTAATAGCGTCGATGCGTTCTATCGATTTCAATTATGTAATTAAGTTTCAATCTTACGAATTCCTGCTGGCCGTTAACATTCTATGGTGAAAGGTGTCTGGATTTGTGGATTTAGGTTCAAACCGCTTATTTTAAATAAGAAACACAAAATTACCATAAATTTATTAAAAGGATCGTGATAGGTCGATGTTTTCGAAGAAGTATATTATGTACATCACTAACATTCGAATCGTATTATTTATTTATTATTACCTGTTAGAATAAAATTGTCTAAAATTAAAATGAATTATCAAAAATCATCAAGAGCTTGCATTTGATGTATGACTCAAAGTATGTTGCCATTTAAGATTTTGAAGTTGATTGGGGTGGGGGTGAAATGCGCAAACTGAACATGGTCGAAGCTATGGCGAAACATGTCCCCCTCAATGCCAAGGAATCTGTCGAAAACCGCAAGTCGATATCTTATTCCGTTCAAAAGTTATTACGATGGGATCGTCTTGAATGGGCCACCCGGTATACATTTTCTTATCCAAAACAAAATAGGGTCTTTCCTGTTAAGCAGGAGGTGTAGTAAATATCTGACTAGACTTTATACAGGGTGTTCCAATGAAAAGTATCCACCCCAAATATTTCGTAAACCAAATAAAATATGAAAATTCGCTCGGACAGGTCGATTTTTATTCGGAGGGGGACCCTTAAATCCATGCTTGGCGACATTTCAAAACTCACCCCTTAACCCCCACCTGCCCTCACTTCAAAATTTTAAATGGCAACCCCCTACTTGTCATACATCATTGAAAGCTATTTTCATTGCCAATCTAACGCTGTAACAATTTTTTTATAATTGTTCAACTCTAGCGCCCTCTTTGGTCAAATTTTAAATTACATTAGGGCCCTTTGTGATACATCATTTGAAAGGGATTGAAATTATCTGTAAACTGAGGCAAGAATTTTTTTAATCTATCCATTCGTTCAAAAGTTACAGCCTAATCTTGAAGGATTCCTAGGCCCAAAACCAGCTCATGTCTTTCAATGTAACTTTTGAACGAGTGGGTGGATTTCAAAAATTCTTGCATCAGTTTACAGAGAATTTCAATCCCTTTCAAATGATGTTACACAAAGGGCCCTAATGTAATTTTAAATTTGACCATAGAGGGCGCTAGAGTTGAATAAATATCAAAAATTGTTGCAACGGTACATTGGCAATGAAATTAGCTTTCAAATGATGTATCACAAGTGGGGGGTTGCCTTTTAAAATTTTGAAGTGGGGGTAGGTGGGGGTTAGGGAGTGAGTTTTGAAATTTTGCCAAGCATGGATTTAAGTGTCCCCTTCCAAATAAAAATCGACCTGTCCAAGCGAAGTTTCATATTTTATTTGGTTTACAAAATATTTGGGGTGGATATTCTTCATTGGAACATCCTGTATGATGCGCATCATAAAAAAAATAGGCCATTTTGGTAACAACTTATCCACTTTCCTTATTATTGGTATAATTCGAAAAGTAATCATAAGTAATACTACCAGTGCATACCATTTTATCGATAATTTTGTTTCGGTAAATTTTGAATGCGTGTTACCGGATAAACTGCACGAGTGCTTTATCTTTCAAAAATAAGGCAGTGTACTCGAGAATAATTATCGATGACGTGTTGTCGATTTTGTGTTATCGCTTTACACAAACTGAAAAACTGTACGAGTTCGAGTGCTTTACCACGAGTGCGTTTTTCTGCAAAGTACAACTCTACCCTTCCACGCTTTAAGATAACTTTGCTTCGGTTAATGTTTCATGCATAACACGCGATTGACCGAAGCAAATTGTCGATAACAATCTACAATGACAATTCGTTATAATTCGTCAAAAATTAGTCACGATTGCTAAGATGATAGCTGTCGAGTGCTTTAGCTGTTCAGTCGGAATTAAATTTCGCTTCAAAACTAAATTACGTACGAAAATCTTGTCAAAAAATTCCCAAACTGCAAAGCCGGTGGCCAACATGGGTGGCATTAAATCCATCCGATAATTCATCGCCAAACAACCGAAGCGTTAACAACTTTTTATTATATTGACAATCAATAAAATTGTGTTTATATTCCAGGTCTTTGCGAGGTGGAAACAGGCCAATCGAACATCATATTAGACATAGAAGAAAGCAGAGGCAAATGTAAGTGTTGTGTAAACAATAAGTGGGTCACCCCTATTGTTTGTTTTTCCAACAAAATCGATTAAGTCTGCACTTACAAAACTGACACGGTTTAATTGTTGTAATTTTTTTTTCTCAGCAATCAACCAAGAAACTGTACCGGCAGAGTTACCGATAACGGGTGAACCCAACGTAGACATTTTCCTAGACCTGTCTTTTCCCAAGGGACCATCCCTGTTCTTCCTCAATGGGAAAAAACTGCAACTCCTGTCTCCGTTGGACAGAGACGAGGATAATGTCTCGCACATAGTCTTTCAGGTAATTGCACTTTCACTGTTTAATTGGCGAATGAAATAAATTGGAGCGAAAAAGTGGTACCTTACATAAACCTTCCAATAAGGAACCGCTGAGGCTTCAAGGTGAAAACTGTCATTTTTTATCGGAGTGCTGACGGTACTATCGTGATATAAATTGTGGTTTGGGTTAGTCACACTATCTGGTCTTGGAATTAGCCTTTGTTGGGTGAGAGAAAGCTACGTGCGCTCTTCTGGGCGAAAAAATTCTATTGTGGAATGTGAGAGTACCGGGTAGTACCTTGGAATTAATTTTTCCGTAAAAAGCGTCCAAAATGCACCCATCAGGAGAAGTTTTTGCTATAAATAATAGAGAAATTTTTAATAGGTAGATACTTTTTATTTCCAATTTGTTTTTGTTTTCATTTTACTACTTTAGTTTTCTTCTTTTCTCGATGACTGATGGATTTTTTGCGAAAAATTACACTAAAACCGAAAACTCAGTATGATTTATGCAGTGTCAACCAATTAATTTTCAGCGGATAAAATTTTCTTGTTGAATCTTTCTTATTCCTGTCTATTGTTTTAAATGAGATCTACGATATTTACGGAATATATGCCTTTCACAGAATCTAAAAATAATTTGCAGTTTTCATAGCATCCGTCAACATTTAATTTTTGTAGCGAGTGGGCACATTTAAGATGATTTTGACATTGTTTTATACATGCTGTCCCGTAATTAGGCTGCAATATTTTACCAGTGTGTTCTACGATCAAAATTAGGACTAAAAGTTTAGTAAACATTCTTCGAAAAATCCATCCTAAGGGAGCTAGAGCCCCTCAAAGGGGGTAAAAAGAAAGTTATTTCTTCAATTTCTGAGGAACAGCTTACGATAGGGTCACGAAATTTTGAACTTTGTCGTAGAGTTTTGTGCTGAATAAGACTGATGTAATGGTTTTTGGCAAAAGTTTCAGGGACGTGCGTGAGTGGAGGGCCTGCGGACATTTTTTCATCGAACTTTTTTGTACGACATCTTCGGTCAATTATTAACACAAATTTGAATTCCTTGTACATTTTTACGTAAAAAAGGTGCTCTAGTTGAAACTCGATAGCTCAGGCCGTTTTTGAGAAAAATCGATTTGAAGTTCTTTTTCCACGCCGAAAATGTGCAAAATTGATGGGATAGAGTATGGAAAATCCATTTTCTTGTGATTTTATTTGGAATTTCAAGCATATTAGATGCAAATAGGTTAAACTTGGTTGTTTTTTGCTGATCACGCAGCATCTGATAATTTTAGGAATCTTCAGTGCCACTTTTATACCACGAAATTGAACTTTGAAATCGAGTTTCCCCGAAAACGGCTTGAGCTATCGAGTTTCAACTAGAGCACCTTTTTTACGTAGAAATGTACGGGGTTTTCAAATTTGTGCTTACAATTGACCCAAGGTGTCGTACAAAAAGGTTCGATATAAAAATGTCCGCGACCCCTCCACTCACGCACGTCCCTGAAGTTTTGCCAAAAACCATTGCATTATTCTTGTTCAGCACAAAAATCTGCGACAAAGTTCAAAATTTCGTGACCCTATCGTAAGCCGTTCCTCAGAAATTGAAGAAATAACAATTTTTCTTACCCCCTTTGAAGGGCCCTAGCTCTTAGGATGGATTTTTCGAAAAACTTTTAGTCCTAATTTTGATAGTAGAACGCACTGATAAAATATTGCAGCCTAATAACGGGACACCCTGTATATGGTGATAATTTTATAAATTTCGTAATGGTCGAGTTTTCAACAAAATGGACAGTTATGTACCTATTGCATTAACGTACCAAGAGTTGAAAATGAAGTTTTTAAGGAAAAGGCGGGAAAAACTTTGATAACCTATATATTTTTTTTTGATCTGGGAGTCAACGACATTTCTAAAATAAATTTAATGGATGTCATTGCAATTTTATCAAATTTCAACAATAAGTACTTCGAATATCGAAGTTATAGTCCTAGCGGTTATGGTTAGAGTGCGGACTTGTAAGCACAAAAAAAATTGTTTAAAGTACTTAAAATAGCATAAAAACCGTCGAAAAAAAGTTCTAAAGCAACTCGAAAAAGCAAAAAAAGGTCAAAAATAGCACAAAATTTTATATAGTAATCCCAACTTGTTATACCTTGTTTTAAAGCAAATTTCATTGCGAATTCATTGCTGCAAAAGTTTTCGATATTCGCTCACCCATGGCGCTCTTTATACTCAACTCAAGGATCCAATTATTTTTAAAATACTTCTATTATCCACTCCTTCAAAAGTATATTGAATAATACAATTTCATGGTAGTATTTACAGCAATTTTGAAATACATACAGGCTGTCCCGTAACTATGCTGCAATGTTTTACCAGTGCGTTCTACGATCAAAACTAGGACTAAAAGTTTAGTAAACATTTTTCGAAAAATCCATTCTAAGAGAGCTAAGGCCCCTCAAAGGGGGCAAAAAAAAATTATCATTTCTTCAATTTCTGAGGAACGGCTAACGATAGGATCACGAAATTTTGAACTTTGTCGCAGATTTTTGTGCTCAACAAGAATAATGTAATGGTTTTTGGCAAAAGCTTCAGGGACGTGCGTGAGGGACGGTGGCGGACATTTTTGTATCGAACTTTTTTGTACGACACCTTGGGTCAATTGTGAGCACAAATTTGAATTCTCCGTACATTTTTACGTAAAAAAGGTGCTCTAGTTGAAACTCGATAGCTCAAGCCGTTTTCGCGGAAAATTGATTTGAAAGTTCAATTTCGTGGTATAAAAGTGGGTAACTGTGGCACTCAAAATACCTAAAATTATCAGATACTGCGTGATCAGCAAAATACGAACAAGTTTACCTTACTTGCATCTAATATGCTTCAAATTCCAAAGAAAATGACAAGAAAATGGATTTTCCATACTTTATCCCATCAATTTTGCACAGTTTCGGTGTGGAAAAAGAACTTCAAATCGATTTTCCTCAAAAACGGCCTGAGCTATCGAGTTTTGACTAGAGCACCTTTTTTACGTAAAAATGTACGAGGCATTCAAATTTGTGTTCGTAATTGATCCAAGATGTCGTACAAAAAAGTTCGATAAAAAATGTCCGCGGCCCCTCCACTCACGCACGTCCCTGAAACTTTTGCCAAAAACCGCGTTACATCACCCAAACAACATCGAGGGTTTAAATTAACGAGGGGCTTGGTAATTTTACCAAAGTCAGGTTTGTTAACGTATTTTATTACTACTTTTTAAAACTAACTAGACATGTCCAAGTAAATGTTTTGGTTCGATATTCCTTATTAGTTAACAAGCAAAGTAATTCTTCGTAAAATTTTACTAAAAATATTACTTGTTACCAGTAACCTGAAATAAAAGGTAATTATGTGGTTAATAATTACCAGTCCTGTTTCCAAACAGTTTTGTTAATTCTAAGTAGGAAATTTTGGTTTCATTTTAGTAATAAATTACATGAACAATTAACCTGCACGTAAAGTGATCATGAATATTTTTCATATTTATTTTATTACAGTTAATTTGTATCAGTCTTAATTCACATTTGTGTGTTTGATTGTTAATAAGTATACCTGAAGGACGACAATTTACTACATGGTTAATATCAGTGTTATTTTTTACAGCCTTTTAACTCCAGATTCTTGATTTAAATTTACCTAAGATTAGGTGCCCAAATACAGTTAATTTATGTTTAATGTTTCTTGAATTTTACTAGGAAGTTAGAGTTACTAACAGGTTAGGTAATATTTACTTACACTTTTAACTAACAGGTTAAATTTAACTACAGTCGCTTTTGTCTATAGGCAAATTAACGTATATTTAGCCAGTTGGTATTTTTCTCGAATGCGCCATTTTTACAGCGTTGATTAAAGTCACCATTATTTATTTTTAAGTTATGAAAACTGAATTTGAATTCACTAGTTGAATCTTGTGAACAAATTCATATATACATATGATTGATTCTGTGAAACAAGGACCCCAGAACACTTTTTTGTTAAAATAAACAAAAAAATGCATTTTTCAGTAGTAATTAACTCAATTCTATTTTTAAATAAGACGTTATTGTCGGGGGGCGATGTAATTTTTCATCCTACAATTGCAACTTTCATCAGTAAAGTAAGATTCGTAGCGAAATTTTCGTTTCAGCATCATTAAACACCGCCTTTATTATATTATAATATACGTTTTTCAATAGTTGAAATTATCGGACATCTTGTAAAGTTAAAAAGTTAATCAGAGGTTTAATGTCACCATGATTTACCAAATTTTTACTTTATGATGCCCGCAAGCTCTTGTAGCTGTACCGAGCGAGGTAATATTTATGGTAAATTTTAACTACATTTTAGGTAAAATCAACTTTATCTTTAGCTAGTTATTACCATAATGAAGTATAATTAACTCATTGGTCATATAACCCCTACATAAATTTAACTTGTGGTAACGTTAACTTTACCAAATTTCAACTTAATATTATTTCTCAAATGGTAAGACTTACTTCAATTTAACGTAATGCTTACGTAAAATTTCGTCGAACAAAAATCTAACCAAAGATAACGTAAATGTTGGAAAAATATAACCAGCTGTGCTGCTTGGGCAGTCTTGTTCAGCACAAAAATCTACGACAAAGTTCAAAATTTCGTGACCCTATCGTAAGCTGTTCCTCAGAAATTGAAGAAATAACAATTTTCTTTACTCACTATGCCTCTAAGCATCAACAGCAAGGGATGGGGGACGAGGGGATGAGATAGAGTTAGCTTAACAATAAATTGTGCTAGATTCAGCAATACCAAGCTAAGGTCAGCAAAATGGGTTTGCAGTTTCAGTAGAGAAGGGCACACCTTTAACAATCTTCTATTGCGGTTTCAATTTCTTACATTATCACATTGTGATAAAGATGTCGTCATTTCTACGTAGAAATGACATCTTTACTTGGAATTGCAATATTGTTCCAAATATAATTTTTCAATTCCTTATCAAAATTTAGTAAAAATGTGCAAGAATTTATTATGATCTGTTTAGTACATTTTTATGTTAATATTTAGAGATAAATTTCTCTCAGTGCGCCTATCGATCAGCCATTGCCTCCGAGGAAACGAGGTGATAATAATTCTAGCCCCTGTAATAAGCAGCCTTGAGACCGCATTTGCATTCCGAACTCATAAAAGATTTTTCTCCTCCTCAGCTAATCTGCACAATCAAGTCGACTCACAAGAAACGCACCATCCCAGTAATCGTAAGACTGACCGACATCAACGATAATGCCCCTCACTTCGTCAACACGCCATACGAGACCTCCATCTCGGAGCTCACCCCCGTGGGCACCACCATCTTCCAGGACATCCTCGCCGAAGACAAGGACACGGGTGTCAACGGCTTGGTGGAGTACTCCATCGTCCAAGGAGGCGGAAGAGACATCGACGATAGGGTCCACAGCGAAGACGGGTTCGGGTATTTCGCCATCAACTTGCCACACCAGGGTCAGGTTACTGTCAACAGGACTCTGGACTTCGAAAAGACTCAGAGATATTATGTCACGATTGTGGCCACTGTAAGTAATTGCTCTAGTTCTGGGAGGAAACCTGTTTTTATGCTTCGGTGGTTGAGGATTTTTTGCGGCGGTTATCTTTCGGTGGCATCGGTGTGTTAGGTGATATAAATTAGAGTCATGGCCGATTAATTTTACTCGCAAGCTCTTGTGTGGGTGACTGTATTACCATGACTACTCGCTTTCGGCTCCACTGAAAACACGAGTTAAAAATGTCTTCGTTCATCTTTAGGTAAGTCAGAAGTTAAATGTCAGATGAATTAACAGTGTATTTGGGGTGCCACAGGGTAGCGTTTAGAGCTGTGCGATATCGGAATTTGAATATCGAATATCGATATTTAAAATTTAATCGATATACCGATATATCGATAAACCGATATATCGATATACCGATGTATCGATATATCGATATACCGATATATCGATATATCGATATACCGATTTATCGATATATCGATATATCGATATACCGATACACCGATTTATCGATATATCGATATACCGATAACTAAATATACCGATTTATCGATATATCGCCTTATCGGTACTTATACAATTGTATCGACATCGTTACTGTGGTATTATATCTGTAATCGAGTAACATCTTAGTTTTAAGAGCTAGATAGGTATGAATAGGTAATAGTCCTTTTTCTGTAGTTTCTTGATGTTAGTTAGTTAATAATATTGAAATCAATTATTGATTGAATCGATTGGATTGGAGCGCTCAAACATTATTGTTTACGTTGTGCCCTGGAAAATGACGTAGGATTCGAAATAAACGATATTAGGACCCAAGGGTGCTTTGAAAAACATCAGTTGCGATGTCCAATTTTCTACAAGTCGTTTAAATAAGTATAGTAATTCCTGCCATCACTTGTTTAAATTGTTTATATACTAATTGTTTATACACTGCACGAAAATATTGATATCTCCAACGCAAAAATTCCTCAATTTTGTCAATTCATTTAAATGTTAGCCAGTTGTCAACAAATGACTGAATCAGACCGAATACCTACTCCTACATTTAAAAGAAGTCAGAACTTCAGAAGTATCATTATAGGTATCGATATACGGGACACCGGTTATCGATATACCGGTATATCGATATACCGATATATCGATAATAACTTATCGATATATCGGTATATCGATATATCGATATATCGATATATCGATATATTATCGATAACTTATCGATATATCGATATATCGATATTTCGGTATATCGATAACACACTTTTATCGATATATCGATATATCGATAATCGATATATCGATATATCAATTGAAAGTCGCAGGCCTAGTAGCGTTCTTGGCCCGGTTTTGTTTTTACTTTATACAGGGTGCCCCGAAATTAGTGGGCAAAACTTCACTAGTAGATTCTTCTGTGAAAAATATGAAAAAAAGCCCATATGAGCCTATGTAGAAAAATAAGTCCTAAGGAAGCTAAGGCCCTATAAAAGGGCCACTTTGAAAGTGTTTTTTAACTTCTACGCTCGCGAAACAGTTACTGGAATCGATCGGAAAATTCAAAAAAATCGAATCGCCAAAAACATGAAATCTTTACGTTTCAGGAAAGTGCCTTTTTGGCACATCAACTTTAAAAATTTTAATGCAAACCACCATTTTTCGCGTTACCATATAAATGCTCTTCGTATTCTGCTTCTAAAAATGTATTCACACTTGTGCCCTTTTGGCCAAAAAATGGTGCCGTGAAAAAAACCTATGCATAACTGTATATTTTTATTACCGGATTTGATAGCTAATTTTTTTTCAAGTCGAAAACCTTAGTGCCATTTTTTCGAAAAATGTTATTTTAGTGGCAAAAGGGCCCTTGTTCCAATTTATTTTGCAAAAAAAAATTTTCTTACTATCGGATTCGACAGCTGTTATATTGAGGGATCAAAAACCTTAGTGCAATTTTTTAGAAAATTTCCATTTTAGGGACCAAAAGGCCCGTTTTTGAGTTTTTCTTAGCAAAAGCGTATTATCGAAGTAGAAGTTTCTACCGTCTCCGAGACTGCCAATTTTTTCTACATTTCATGACCGGAAATAGATCTGAAAAGATTTTAGAACCAATCATGCCGCCGCCGCACATATGGTGTTCTAAGCATCATGCTGACCTGCTTTACTTTTCTTCCTAAGAACATTCTCAGAGAACGGTAACTTCCCGAAAATATTAATTAGGTATACACATAAATTTTCGAGATTCTTCGTAGATTTCTAAGTTCTCAGAAAACAGAATATTTTCAACAATGAGAAAATTCCCGAATTGCAAATTTAGCGGTAAATGTAGGGATTATTACAAACTCCTAATGGCGTTATTTCGCAGGACCTTAGTTTTAAACTTGGAACATAATGCACAGAACTTAAAACATAAATTCTTCATCAATGGAGAATGGAAGATTAATGGGATTAGCGGATAATTTCTTGTTCCACACTCTATGGTCCGCTAATCCCATTAATCCTCCATTGCTAACCATTTTTTACGGACGTTAAAACTAATTCAATAGGTTCCTCACTTCCGGTTCAACCCAAAAATAAACATCGGTGAAAAATAAAGATTTTTGAAAAACCCGCAAACAAACCAATTTTTTTCTCATATGCTAATTGAACTGCACGATTTCAATTTAACCTCCCCAACACAATTTAAAAAAAATAGGAGGTTACTGCAATCACTAAAATTTTCGAATTTGAGATACCACCAGATCTTTACGTTTTGGGGTCTCAGGAACCCAAAAAAGGGGTTTTTAAAATATGTGTGTGTGTATGTACGTACGTACGTTTGTACGTTCGTACGTATGTTCGTTTGTAATCACGCCACAGCCAAAACTACTAGACCGATTTGGCTGAAATTTGGAACATAGGCATCTCGTAGCCTAACTTAGATCTGAAAAGCTTTTGGAGCCAATCGTGCAACCGGAAATGCCATTTTGGCACATCAACTTTTAAATTTTAAATGCAAACCCCCATTTTTCACATCACCATTAGGAAGACCTTCAAATTCTGCTTCTAAAAGTGTATTCATTCTTAGTGCCCCTTTGACCAAAAATTAAAAAAAAAATTGATTTTTATCGGACTTTAAAATCGCGGTACAGCCCAAGCCCCTGAACCGATTTGGCTGAAATTTTGCACATGGAGATTGTATTACACGTCGAAGAGCTGAACAAATTTTGAATTCAATCGACTCACGGAAAGTGCCGTTTTGGCACACCAATTTGCAAATTTAAAATTATTCTCTCATTTGACCATTAAAAACAAGTTTTTGAAAGATTTATTGTCACCATCGGAAAGGTCTTTAAATTCTGGTTTTAAATAGGACAAAATTAATTCGCATTTAACGCTGTTTGGTTCAAAAAATCGAAATTTTATAATAACAGTAAAAATACATTATAGCCCAAATTACTGAATCGATTTGGCTGAAATTTGGTACATGGAGATTGGGTGACCCGTTGAAGACCTAAAAGGCTTTTGAAAGCAATTGGCCTACGGGAAGTCCCATTTAAGCATATCAACTTTAAATACAAGACCTACTTTTTTATGTCGCCATTAAAAAGGCGATCAAATTCTGGTTCTAAAAATGTGTTCACAGTTTCTGCCATTTCAGTGGAAAATAGAGAAAAAATTCTTTCTCATTAAAAGGGAGCGGGCTGACAGTGGATGACATAAAGTGGCAGTTATTGTCAAAAAGGTGGCAAAAGATTAACCTTAAAAGGAACATATTGTCAAACGTGATGGGTGATGTCCGAGGTCACGTCGGTATTTGTCAGAAAATTGCGAAATTAGTCAAGGATTAAAAAAATTCTGTTGAAGTGACTACTATCTACACGGAATACAAAGATCCATGCGATGGGGAGGTTCCAGCCGCTTCTCTGCTGCATTTTTTTTCTTTTACATCTTTTTGCGTGTTTCAAATTTTGTATTTTGATGGGCTTTTTTGAAAATCTAGGGCGGCCTAACTTAGAAAAACTTGTAGATTCCGAATTAGTCGACAAATATGTATATTGTTTTTTTATTATTAACGAAATTATTAATAATAAATTATTGCAATGACTTGCTATGGTTCCATATTCATCTGCAAAAAGAGGCATCTATGCACTGTATATTATTTTACAAAAACCCCCAAACCCGAATTAGGTTCCACTGAAAACGCGCGTCGAAAATTTCTTCGTGCTTAATAATCTACAACAAACATCGTTAAAAATTCTACACGTAACGATAGAGATCTACGCTCTCAATTAGCATTCATATCAACCTCTCTTTAATATTTCCACTCGATGAACATGCAATCTCGCCCATTATCTCTCAAATAATTCACCTGTCTCCAATAATTGCATGATCTAACCGAATCGTTAATAACAATTACGCAGTGCTTACACGTAACGATCATCGCTAAAATGTTAACGTACTAAATCATCATTATTATTATTACGTAACTATTTATTTATTTCCTCGCCAGGACCGTGCTAAGGACGAATCCCAACGTCTGTCATCCACAACAACTCTGACAGTCAATATCAAGGACGACGACGATCAGAATCCTTCCTTCATCTACAAAGGATGTATGCTGCTCGATGGTACCTGCATCAACCCCGAGTACTCCGCTTCGGTACCATACATTTTTTATTTTTTTTCTACTAACTGTCACGATGTTTACGTAAAGTCTGGTCATTTATAAATGTCAGTATATTTAGCTAAATGTTGCGATATTTACGTAAGTCTGGACATCTACAAATGTCTGGATATTTGGCTAAATGTCGCGATGTTTACGGAAAAGTTTGGACATTTATAAATGTCAGGATTTATAAATGTAGCGATGTTTACGTAAAAATCTGGACATTTATAACTGTCAGGATATTTAGCTAAATGTCGCGATATTTACGTAAAAGTTTCGACATTTATAAATGTCAGGATATTTAGCTAAATATCGCAATGTTTACGTAAAAGTTTCGACATTTATAAATGTCAGTATATATTTAGCTAAATGTCGCGATATTTACGTAAATCTGGACATCTACAAATGTCTGAATATTTGGCTAAATGTCGCGATATTTACGTAAAAGTCTGGACATTTACAAATGTCTGGATATTTAGCTAAATGTCGCCATATCTACGTAAAAGTCTGGACATTTATAAATGTCAGGATATTTAGCTAAATGTCGCGATATTTACGTAAAAGTCTGGACATTTACAAATGTCTAGATATTTAGCTAAATGTCGCGATATTTACGTAAAAGTCTGAACATTTATAAATGTCAGGATATTTACGTAAAAATCTAGACATATACAAATATCGGCGATATTTACATAAAAAGTTTCAACCTTTTGTCAAAGTTTAATGTTCTCGCAATAAATATGCAGTAAATGGCTCAAAATAAGCTGAATCTTAAAAGTGATTTTATTTTGTTCGAAGGGATGGGCCACTCCGCTGCGCGTCGTGTCCCAAACTTCCCTTCTCACAAAATAAAATATCACTTTTGACACTTGCATCATCATAAATAACTATTATTTTATTTATTTATAATTATTTTAGGTTTCCAGCGGTGTTCTCCACGGGATCTTAAACATTTCCCCGGAGAAAATCCAAGCGATAGACATGGATACCATCAATTCCCCCATTCGGTACTCCTTCGTGAGTGGTACCCCTGATTCCTACGCGGATATTTTCAAAATCGATCCGGATACGGGTGCTGTAAGGCAGATCAAGGCCGTGGATACGTCGACAACGAAAATGTTCAATATTATAATAAAGGTAAGTGGATTGCTTAAGTTAAGTAATTTCGCTAATTATGGAAAATAAGTGGGTCGGTCGTGTCGTTACTTTTATCGAATTATTATGGAGATTTGTGCGTGGCGAACGTGGCCGGCATTAAACAGGTAAAAGCCGATAAATTTGTTTTAAATGATTGGAAAATTTCATGCTTGGAGTAGCCTTGAAGAGGCTCCGTCTTGCATTTGACTAGGATTTAAAAGTTAACGGGGTTACCAAGAGAGCTCAACGCGGTTTCGTAAAAAAATTAGAAGATTGAACCTCTTTTAATTTTGGTAACTTGGAAAAGTGTTTAAAGCTGAAAAAATTTACAATTTTGAAAGTTATTAACTATTGAAAAAATTAAAGAATTCTTTGCACACAATAATTATTGGTTTAACAAAATTAGTTTCTAAAGTTAACGATAGTGATAGTTACCTAATGATAATTGACCAGAATAAAATTTTAATAACCCGGAGGAAATAAAGAAATCATTATTATTACCGAATAAAGGAATTATTATTTTCAAAAACCAACATATTGTATTCCTGCAGATGTTTATCAAGTTGATGTGCATGTAGAGGCCGGCTGGATTTAATGGTGAAATCGGGTGTAGGTTTTATCAATCTGCACCTAGTAGTAGTGTCTCGCACAGACGTGTCAAAAGGGCAACCTGTGAAAAATTTGCTTTTCGAATAGGTAATCTTTGAATTTTCATCCCTTAACAATCAACCCCCTAGAAATTCGGTCATACCACCAAGTTGCAACTTCATGTCTTTTACATTTTACATTTCCAAAAAGTTTTATGTTCATGCTTAACTCATCCCACAGAAGAGCACCAGAAGTTAGAAGAGTTCACCTCAGAAGAACTTCTCGCTACTGTTTACATTGTTAGCTATTAACTCAAAGAAATTTTTATCTTCCAGGCCCAAGAAATCTCCGAAGCCAAACGCTCAACCACAGCCAAACTCTTCATAACCGTGAAGCCCGTCGATGCCAACCCCCCCGAAATCGATCTCTCCTCCCCCGAAGGCTTCGTCAACGAAAACTCGCCCATCGGCGAAAAAGTTTTGGACTCCCAAGGCAAACCTCTAGTCATCTCAGTCATCGACAGGGATTTCGTAAGCAAACCACCCCTTTTCAAAAATTTTGACAACCTTCCCCCAGGGACCAACCGACCCCAAACCCACCTACACCTTCGAATTGACCACCCCCTATTTCACAATCGACAAAACCGGTCATTTACTAGTCAACGAGAATAATCTCGATCGAGATCCCCCCAACCCCGGGAGGTTCAAGTTCCAAATAGTGGCAAGGGAGAAGAATAGCGTTGCTGCTAGTGCTCCAGTGTCCTTGACGGTAATTCTAAAAGATGTCAATGACAATGCTCCCATGCTTCCAATCATCCCTCCAATCTCAGTACCTGCAGGGGATGTCAAAAGAAAGGTTATGACAATTAAGGCGACAGATAACGACGAGGGGGACAATTCCGTTATCTCCTACTCGATTTACCACGTTTCGAATAACGGTAACAATAAGTTCACCATCAACCCCCTCACTGGTGATCTGGAAACAGTTGGGAAGATAAACGCAGGGGATCAATACAGTTTAACAGTTCAAGCTACGGATAAGGGTGGGCTTTATAGTCAAGCCATCGTAGAAGTAACCATAAGCCCAGGCCCTAATACTCAGAGCCCTATTTTTGAGCAAGCCGTTTACGATGTGGAAGTCAGCGAAGGAGCTACGATTAATTCAACAGTGGCCACGATTACGGTAAAAAAAAATTAGGAGACTGATGGTTGAAGGATTTTTACAGGCTAGTGATCCAGAAAATGATCCTGTGACGTACTCGATCGTTTCTGGAAACGACTTGAGGCAGTTCGCGATTGGAACCAAGTCGGGGGTGATCAGCGTCATCAGGAAACTGGATCGGGAGGATTTGAACCGCTACAATTTGGTGAGTAGTAAATTTAATTCCTATTGAAAGATTTTTTGCTGAATTTAAAAAAAGGTAAAAGTAAAGAAAGAGTTTATTTATTGAAAATCGGTCTTCTGCGCCAAAAGAGGACCTCCACCCCCACCGCCAAACCCCCCAAAATATACCCAAGAATCATCATGTAAAACGCCCCCTGCAGTTTGACCAAATCCAAAATTCCATCCCCCTCCCGGGCATATTTCTTGAAGAAGTCCTCCATGAACCTGTTCTCCTTCCTGTTCAAAGTCTCGGCCATCCACAACTTCAAAAATCCAAACTCCCTCAACTTTGTCAATTTATAATCAAACAGTTTCTTCAACGGCGAATTCAGCTTCAACACGAAAAGAGAACTGAAGCAAGTAATAGCCTCTGGAATGATTTTAAATTCCCTCCGGTTCTCTTCATCCAAATCTTCGACGTTGTTCGTATAACTCAGAGACTCGAACCTCATTCTGTTAATGATAAGCGCGTAGCGTCCAGTTTTCAACCAGGAATTCTTATCATCCACATTTTCGTAAACTGTAAAACCTTTTGCAAGTTTTATTAAAACTTCGTTCGTAGAGTTCTGCATCCATTGCTCCAGAAAGTTGTTGGTGTAAATGGGTTTCAAGCCTTTATCTGCTACTTCTTGGAGACTATTGATGTCAGAATGGAATCGCGGAAATCTCGAAATTGTCCTCAGTTCGGCGCAGTAGAATGTGGTGACTAAAATCCAAAATATATCGAAGATTGTGCTGGTTTTTCCCAGAAAGTAACTTAGAATCGCGAAAATAACGGCCATTGGGATGCAGAGACTCCAGAGGCTCAACTGGAAGGGGTGAAAGATAAAAGTGGCGTTTGGTAGAGGAAGAGGTCTTGGAACTAGTAAAAAAGGGCAATTTGTGGCCAGTTGGGTTGTGTATTCAAGAAGTGGATTTCCTGCTATCCTTTCAAACCACAATTCTCCCAAAGACATGTCAGCCAAATTCTCTGCAACAATATCCTGTGCTAAGTACACTGGAACAACTTTTCCTCTTTTTTTCACAGTCACAAACTCAAACGGCATGTCTTCAATCACCTCCTTGAAAATTTTAACATCAATCGATTGGTTTTGACGATACTCCTCAAATAAAAAAGGTGGAAGGTAGTAGTACAAAACTTGAATTTTATGCCCTAATTTCTTGTAAACACTAATTGCTGACCATTTTTCACCCGTGGCTGTCGAAAAAGTGCCGTTCTTTGACATAAAACTCACGTCCAAGTCTTGAATCCTAGAAGCAACCTCAATCTTTTCCAAATGCTCCCCGAAAATCAAAATTTTTCCATGAGGTTTGAAGTAGAGGTTGACATTGGAGATATTGAAAGCTTCTTGGAGGAAAGTCGAAGATGGATTGTCTAAAACATACCCTTTGCAGTTCAAATGATCCTTCAATCTGTATAGCTTCGGGTAGTCTACTGTCACAATCGTGTTTTGCTCGAAAGTTTTCAAGAAATTGTCAAGATTTGAGAAGTTCGATACAAAGTAGATGCAGGAATGCTTCTCGAACAATTTTGAAGCGACATTTTGGGAGAAGACGAATAGGAAAGGCAGGAGTGGCATTTCATGCGAGAATTATTGAAAAAATGCAGCAAATGCAATAATATAAATAAAATTAGTGCTAGTATAGTAAATAAGCATTTATTGGTTGATTGGGAAGATAAGGCTACGTTATTAGGAAAATTAATGCAATTGTTAGGTTTGCGTGTCGCGTTTACGGATCAGGTCAGCGAGGTGCTTGGCCGTTGTTCAAAAAATATACACTGAAATTTTTTTAGCAGACGTTTTTTTGTTAAGACTTTCTAAATTTAATTAATAATAATGCTAATTTAAGGACAGAGCTTTTTACTTTACTAGAGAGTCGAATGGCTGCAGGACAGAGCTTTAGTTCTAATCGTAGTTCTTCTAGGGTTTCTTAAAGATATTTCGTGATGCATTTTGAAGAAAATTTACGATTCAAAAAGTACGTGCATTATCCCATACTTTGCCCAACCCTGTATTGTACTGTTTCTCCTGTGCGTGACGTAAAAATCGTTTAGTAACTAAACATATTTTTTAATAATAACACCACATACACCACCATTAAACAAATGAGTAATGATTGTTTACCACTCCCATTTACCACTTATTTATATTTTCATTATTGCTTACTAGGGTCTAACGTCAGAATATGATACTCGTACCATTCTTATTCTCCCTTTTGTCCCAAAATATTCCTTCAAGTTTCTTTACGAAATCCACCTGCATCTGCTTTGTTGCAAATACTTCCAATTTTGACAATATCTTCGAAACCTTCGAGCATAATTCGTTTGTGGTCATGGATTACCTGAAGCTATACAGATTGAGGAGTTACTTGAGTTGCAAAGGATATATTTTAGACAATCCATCTTCGATTTTCCTCCAAGAAGCTTTCAATATCTCCAATGTTAACCTCTACTTCAAACCACATAGAAAAATTTTGATTTTTGGTGAATATATGGAAGAAATTGTGGCTGCTTCTAGAATTCAAGACTTGGAGGTGACTTTTCAGTCAAAAAACAGCACTTTTTCGATAACCACCGGCGAGAAATGGTCACCGATTGCTGTTTACAAGAAAATGGGGCATAGGATTCGAGTATTGTATTACTACCTTCCACCATTTATGCTTGAGGATTATCGTCGAGAGCAATCAATTCATGTCAAAATTTTGAGGAGTGTGGTTGAAGATATGCCCTTTGACTTTGTGGTTTTGGAAAAAAGAGGAAAAACTGTTCCTTTGTACATATCCCAGGATATTGTCGCCCAGAATCAAGTTGATATATCCTTGGGGGAAGTGTGGTTTCACAGGATAGCTATGAATCCAGATCTTGAATACTCAACCCAGCTTACCATGACCTGCTCCCATTTATTAATACCAAGATCAAAGCCCTTACCAAACGCCAGTTTTATATTTCAACCCTTCCAATTGCACCTCTGGGTGCTTTGCCTTCTACTTTCTGCCTTTTTCTCATTTCTGAATTTCTTACTTAATAAAAGAGTCTGCACGATTTTCTTGCTGTTTTGGATCCTCGCCACGACTTTCTACTCCGCTGGGTTGACCACAAACCTGCGATTCCCTCGTTTCTATTGCGATATCACCAACGTTCAAGAAGTAGCAGATAAAGCCTTGAAAATCCTTTACATCAACAGCTTTTTTGGGGAGTGGATGAAGAATTCTTCCAACGAAATTCTAATAAAACTATCAAAAGGTTTTACAGTTTACGAAGACGTGAATACTAAGAATTCATTGTTGAAAACTGGACACTACGCTCTGCTCGTGAACAGAATTGGATATGAGTCTTTGTCTTATTCGGGCAACGCCGAGGATTTGGACGAAGAAAATCGGAGAGGGTTGAAGATTATTGCAGAGCCTGTGGCGTGTTTTGGTTGTGTTATGACGTTGAAGTTCAATTCACCGCTGAAGAAATTGTTTGATAGAAGGATTACGAAGTTGAGGGAGTATGGATTCTTGAAGTTGTGGATGGTGCAAGCTCTCAGAAGAAAGGAGAATAGGTTTATGATGGGTTTCTCAGAGAAATATAATGAGATGGGTGATGGAATTTTGGATTTGGTTAAGCTGCAGGGAGGGTTCTACATGCTGATTGTTGGGTATATTTTGGGAGGGATGGTAGTGTGTGTGGAGTTTTTCGTTTTCGTTTGGCATAGACGCATAAGATGAATTAAATTTGTACTTATAATAGTAATAATAATAGTTTATTTGCCACAAAATTTTGTGTTAAATTAGTATCCTCCGGCAAGAGGTAGCCCAAAGCTTAACTTTTCTCCAAATTAACTTTTTGTGTTCATGGGTTGAAGGGGGTGGTCTTCGGTGGTGCAATACCCCACTTGTGATACTTCATTTGAAACCTAATTTCGTTGCGAATTCATTTTGTAAAAATTTTTAACTTTTGCTGAACTCCACTCTACGGTCGAATTTTGAACTACGTTAGGGCCTTTTGTGATACATCATTTGAAAGGGTTTGAAATTCTGTGTAAACTGATGCAAGAATCTTTGAAATCTATCTACTCGTTCAAAAGTTACATTGAAAAACATTAGCTGGTTCTGGGCCTGGAAATCCTTCAAATTTAGGCTGTAACTTTTGAACGAATGGATGATCATTGATCAGTAGAGACCGGATAGTTAGGCAAAATAAAACTGCAAAATAGGCAAAATAAAGCCCTATTTTAGGCATTATAAAATGGCCAATTTAGGCAACAA
The DNA here is from genome assembly GCA_963924575.1 of Pycnomerus fuliginosus. Lineage (NCBI taxonomy): Eukaryota > Metazoa > Arthropoda > Insecta > Coleoptera > Zopheridae > Pycnomerus > Pycnomerus fuliginosus. The sequence continues at coordinate 6,719,515 of OZ004624.1, read as the reverse complement.
AATAGGCAAAAATAGTAGGCATGGGCGGGTACCCGTGTAAACGGGTTACCCGATGGTCGGGTCGGGTCGGGTAGTGGTCGGGTCGGGTATTTATAAATACCCGAAAACTTCGGGTAACCGAAAAATTTCGGGTAACCGAAAATTTCGGGTAACCGAAAATTTCGGGTAACCGAAAAAATTCGGGTAACCGAAAAAGTCGGGTACTTAATCTAAAGTTTCGGGTAATCGAAAATCACCGTTAGTACCCGAAGCTAAACTGAACGTACTGTTATTCCATTCCCATTCAATAGGATATAGGTTAGGTAGGTAGGGTAGGGTAGGTAGAATACTAAGGGAGGGTTGCATAAAACATTAATCATGGACTTAAACTTATGGGTAAAGTCCATTGCGATTCCATAGAAACAATTGTTGTAAACAATTTGTTGCTATAGAATTTTTCAGTGATTAATTTAAGACAGGATTAAATGTTTTATACAACCAGCACTAATAAGAGTACCTAATTAATTAAATAATTTTAAGCCACAATGTATATTATACATTTCAAATCAATTTAAATTAGATTAATTGATTAATTAGATTAATACCTACCCTACCCTGTATAATCGAAGAATACCCGACATACCAAGAAAATACTCGCAACCCGCAAAATACCCGACACCCGAAAAAACCCGATACCCGAAAATACCCGATACCCGAAAAACCCGATACCCGAAAAAACCCGAAACCCGAAAAATACCCGATACCCGGAATAACCGATAACCGACCCGTTAACTGAAAAATTAACCGACCCGACCCGAACCGATAAATTTCACTACCCGCCCATCCCTAAAAAATAGAAGCAAAAATTTACGATTTATTTACAATTCCAGCTACATACAAGCAGTCTCTCTATGTTTTCGGTTTTGAGGTTGGTTCCTGTGTCGGTTAAGACGTCCTTGTACCGAGAAAAAGATCGCTCTACATCCACTGACGTCGCAGGTGCATATTTCATGAATTTCAGCCACCATTTGCAATTTTTCAAGGCAGGAGTTGTTGCTCAAAATCTTGTTAAACTTAGTTTGCACCGACTTGCCTATTGGCCCAGGTGCGTCAGAAACACTTTTTTACTTGGCCAAGAATTTGTAAATTCTCCAAGGTCAATCCTCTGGTTTCTAACTTCTCGAATTTTGAATTGAAAATTTTTATTTAAAAGCAACCCTAGGTAGGTAGGTAGGTAGGTACCTGCTTTAATCGCATAATTAGGATAGTGTGTTTTGCTGAGAGTCTCAAGAATAATGGGAAATAATGGGAAATAATGATTTGCAGATACCTAATGGGCCATTATCAAGAAATCATTATCCCGGATTTGCATTTCTGAGAAGAAAATTTATGATGGTGATTAGCTTTTAGGCAAATTCAAGGAAATTATTGTCAAATTAGGCATGATTAGCAGAATATATGATTTTAGGCAAAATAACACAAAAAACAGCATTTTAGGCAAAATGGGCAGGCACCAGGTATTTACCTAACTATCCGGTCTCTATTGATCAGTATACGGCTTTGTCTCCCGAAAAGAAAGACGGGGATGGCTTTTGGGCCACATCGGACCAAGGGGGTGGGAGCTAGGGGTGAAAAGCCGAAAAACTATTAATTGCAATAACTCGAGAACTACTGGAGACATCTTACTGAAACTTGACATGCACGTTCGACCTTCAAGTCTGTTAAAAGTGAGGGGGTGCCAATTTCCGGGGATGAAATTTAGGGGATGAAAACCAGAACAAATATGGTAACTTCGCAAGAGTTGCACGCAACTATCTCAAACTCAACGTACACACATTTTTCGATGAAATTTTTTCATGTAAATGATGGTATAAAATTACGGATTTACTCATTTCTGTTCATTTTCTACTTTTTAATTCCGTAACAAAATTATTTTAACATTTCGCCTTTTTGACACATGTGTGCGTCTGCGAAGGCACTACTACTAGGTGCAGTTTGATAAAATCTGCACCCGATTCCACCAGTAGGCACGTGATAAACATCTACAGGGATACACATCGCATTGATGTACATCTTCGGGAGACTTTTTGTATTAAGTGTTTACTTGCTATAGTTTTTTTGATTTGCATCTTTTATCGGTGATCAACAAACATTATTATTATCATTCTATAATTTCCGGAAAGCCGCGCCTGAATATTATTGTGTAAAGGCGACCACCATCAGAGGAGTTGAGGTCCTGCAGTTTTTCCCGAAAAGATCGAAGGTGGTTGCTTTGAAGAAAAGTCAAATCGTTCTTTATTGAAGTGTTGGGAAATGCTTTCCTAATTACGGATCTTCTTCAGGAATGATTTCGCAATGTGAGGCGTGTTAAACGAAATTTTTATCAGTCGATTTTTTCCTTCAATTTTCTTCCCTAAACGGACGATATCAAAGGTATCAGTACCTACTTTTTTCACGAATCTTTGCAACTATTTTATTAACTTCATTGACATCTTCGGCAGCACTCTACTCCTTCACATTATAAACAATAACATTTTTTGCTCGATATTGACGTTCATTAACTTCTTGCAAGATTTTTTCAACTTGAATAGCGGTGCCTTCGTCTTTGCCCTGAGAGGTACGAAGCGGTACGGGACAGAATGAGGCTTCATTTTCTAATTCAAATTAATTTCCGAAAATTGATTAAGTAATCTTCTAAGATTTCTACACAAAACTTCGAAGGGATCTCAGAGATCCAATAAAAAACAATCTATTGACCTGACATACAAATGGTCTTATAATTACAGCAATGTTCCTAATCACTTCATTAGTTGTATATTCACCCACTCTAAGCAATTTTCGTACCACTTGGTTTACAATACTTTCTGCTTTTCCCCATCTTTAATTTTCAACCTCTAAAGATAGAAAATGATACTCGCGCCATTCTTCTTCTCCGTCTTCTCCCAAAATATATCCTCAGAATTTTTCACGAAATCCACCAGCATCTGCTTTGTAGCAAGCACTTCGAATTTTGACAACATTTTCGAAACCCTCGAGCATAATTCGTTCGTGGTCATGAGCTACCTAAATTTATGCAGAATGAGAAGTTACTTGAGCTGCGAAGGATATATTTTAGACAATCCATCTTCGATTTTCCTCCAAGAAGCTTTCAATATCTCCAATGTTAATCTCTACTTCAAACCACATAGAAAAATTTTGATTTTTGGTGAATATCTGGAAGAGGTTGAGGCTGCTTCTAGAATTCAAGACTTGGAGGTGACTTTTGTGTCAAAAAACAGCACTGTTTCGATAACCACCGGCGAGAAATGGTCACCGATTGATGTTTACAAGAAATTGGGGCATAGGATTCGAGTATTGTATTACTACCTTCCACCATTTATGCTTGAGGATTATCGTCGAGAGCAATCAGTTCATGTCAAAATTTTGAGGAAGGTGGTTGAAGATATGCCCTTTGACTTTGTGGTTTTGGAAAAAAGAGGTAAAACTGTTCCTTTGTACATATCCCAAGATATTGTTGCCCAGAATCAAGGTGATTTATCCTTGGGGGAGGTGTGGTTTCACAGGATAGCTATGAATCCACATCTTGAATACTCAACCCAGCTTGCCATGACCTGCTGTAATTTATTAGCTTCAAGACCAAGGCCCTTACCAAACGCCACTTTTATATTCCAGCCCTTTCAGTTGAACCTCTGGGGGTTTTGTCTTCTAATTTCCGTCTTTTTCTTAATTCTGAATTATTTACTTAAAAAAGTCAGCACGTTTTCCTTGGTGTTCTGGATCCTCGCCACGACCTCTTACTCCGCAGGATTAACCACAAACCTGCGATTCCCTCGTTTCTATTCCGACATCGGCAACATCCAGGAAGTAGCAGATAAAGGCTTGAAACTCCTTTGCATCAACAGTTTTTTTGGGGAGTGGATGAAGAATTCTTCCAGCGAAATTCTAATAAAACTATCAAAAGGTTTTACAGTTTACGAATACCTGAATACTAAAAATTCATTGTTGAAAACTGGACACTACGCTCAGCTCGTGAACAGAATTGGATATGAGTCTTTGTCTTATTCGGGCAATGCCGAGGATTTGGACGAGGAAAATCGGAGAGGGTTGAAGATTATTGCAGAGCCTATAGCGTGTTTTGGTTGTGTTATGGCGTTGAAGTTCAATTCACCGCTGAAGAAATTGTTTGATAGAAGGATTACGAAGTTGAGGGAGTATGGATTCTTAAAGTTGTGGATGGTGCAAGCTCTCCGAAGAAAGGAGAATAGGTTTATGATGGATTTCTCAGAGAAATATAATGAAAAGGGTGATGGAATTTTGGATTTGGTTAAGCTGCAGGGAGGGTTCTACATGCTCATTGTTGGGTATATTTTGGGAGGGTTGGTAGTGTGTGTGGAGTATTTGGTTTTGGTTTGGAATAGACGCATAAGATGAATTAAATTTTTACTTACGTTACTGTGGAATTATTTACCTATAGTTTTTGTACACTATTTTTCCTTAAAACCAGGCAGAATAAGGCACTATGATGAAGTTCCCTTCACAAACATTCTTTTGAAATGTTGTTGGAACCTGAAGAAGGCCCCAAACAAAAAAAAGTACTAGAAAATTAGGACTCCTACATATATGAAGCGGAATAATCTATTGAACGACTTCCAATCTGACATACAAATGGTCTTATAATTACAGCAATGTTTCTAATCACACCGCAAGGACTTTTCCATTAGTTGTATACGCACCCACTCAAGTAATTTTCTACCACTTTGTTTACATTTCTTTCTGCTTTTCTCATTTTTGTTTTTCAACTTCTAAAACCAGAAAATGATACTCGCGCCATTCTTATTCTCCGTTTTCTCCCAAAATATATCCTCAGAATTTTTCACGAAATCCACCAGCATCTGCTTTGTGGCAACCACGTCGAATTTTGACAATATTTTTGAAAACTTGGAGCATAATTCGTTTGTGGTCATGGACTACCTGAAGCTATACAGATTGAGAAGTTATTTAAGCTGCGGAGGATATATTTTAGACAATCCATCTTCGATTTTCCTCCAAGAAGCTTTCAATATCTCCAATGTTAACCTCTACTTCAAACCACATAGAAAAATTTTGATTCTTGGTGAATATCTGGAAGAAATTGTGGCTGCTTCTAGAATTCAAGACTTGGAGGTGACTTTTGTGTCAAAAAACAGCACTTTTTCGATAACCACGGGTGAGAAATGGTCACCGATTGATGTTTACAAGAAATTGAAGCACAGGATTCGCGTATTGTATTTCTACTATCCACCCTTTATGCTTGAGGATTATCGTCGAGAGCAATCAGTTCATGTCAAAATTTTGAGGAACGTGGTTGAAGATATACCCTTTGACTTTGTGGTTTTGGAAAAAAGAGGAAACACTGTGCCTTTGTACATATCCCAAGATATTGTTGCCCAGAATCAAGTTGATATATCTTTGGGGGAATTATGGCTTTACAGGATAGCAATGGAATCATTTCTTGAATATTCAACCCAGCTTGCCATGAGCTGCTCCAATTTATTAGTTTTAAGACCAAGGCCCTTACCAAACGCCACGTTTATACTCCAGCCCTTCCAGTTGAACCTCTGGGGGCTTTGTCTTTTAATTTCTGTCTTTTTCTTGATTCTAAAATACTTACTTAAAAAAGTCAGCACGATTTCCTTGCTGTTTTGGATTCTCGCCACGACCTTCTACTCCGCTGGATTAACCACAAACCTGCGATTCCCTCGTTTCTATTCCGACATCAGCAACCTCCAAGAAGTAGCAGATAAATCCTTGAAACTCCTTTACATCAACAGCTTTCTTGGGGAATGGATGAAGAATTCTTCCAGCGAAATTCTAATAAAACTATCAGAGGATTTTACAGTTTACGAGGACGTGAATATTAAAAATTCATTGTTGAAGACTGGACACTATGCTCTGCTTGTGAACAGAATTGGGTATGAGTCTCTGACTTATTCGAACAACGCCGAGGATTTGGACGAAGAGAATCGGAGAGGGTTGAAAATTATTGCAGAGCCTGTGGCGTGTTTTAGTTGTGTTATGGCGTTGAAATTTAATTCACCCCTGAAGAAATTGTTTGATAGAAAGATTACGAAGTTGAGGGAGTATGGATTCTTGAAGTTGTGGATGGTCCAGGCTCTCAGAAGAAAGGAGAATAGGTTTATGATGGATTTCTCAGAGAAATACAATGAGAAGGGTGATGGAATTTTGGATTTGGTTAAGCTGCAGGGAGGTTTCTACATGCTGATTGTTGGGTATATTTTGGGAGGGTTGGTGATGTGTGTGGAGTTTTTGGTAGATAAATAAAATTTTTACTTAGGTTTCTTTACACTTCTAATTAAAAATAATTTCCCAAAATTGATTAAGTACACTTTTCTAAGATTTCTATTCAAAACTTCGAAGCAGTTTCAGTTATCTGATAAAAAATCAATCTACTGACCTGACATAGGTATAAATGGTCTTATAATTGCAGCAGTGTTCCTAATCACACCACTCTAAGTAATTTCCTTTCCACTTTATTCACCTTACTTTCTGCTTTTCCCCATTTTTATTTTTCAACCTCTAAAGCCAGAAAATGATACTCGCGCCATTCTTATTATCCGTCTTCTCCCAAAATATATCCTCAACATTTTTCACGAAATCCACCTGCATCTGCTTCGTGGCAAATACTTCGAATTTTGATAATATTTTCGAAACCTTCGAGGATAATTCGTTTATGGTCATGGATTTCATGAAGCTATACAGATTGAGAAGTTATTTAAACTGCGAAGGATATATTTTAGACAATCCATCCTCGACTTTTTTTCAAGAAGCTTTCAATATCTCCAATGTTAACCTCTACTTCAAACCACATAGAAAAATTTTGATTTTTGGTGAATATCTGGAAAAGATCGAGGCTGCTTCTAGAATTCAAGACTTGGAGGTGAGTTTTGTGTCAAAAAAGAGCAATTTTTCCATAACTGCGGTTGGGAAATGTTCACCAATTGATGTCTACAAGAAGTTGAGGTATAAGATTCGAATATTGTATTTCTACTATCCACCTTTTATGCTTGAGGATTATCGTCAAGAGCAGTCTATTCATGTCAAAGTTCTGCGGGAGGTGGTAGAAGATATGCCCTTTGAGTTTGTGGTTTTGAAAGAAACGGGAAAAGTTGTTCCCATGTACATGTCGCAGGAAATTATGGCCCAGAACCAAGCTGATATATCCTTGGGAGAAGTATGGCTTCACAGGATAGCTATGAATCCACGTCTTGAATACTCAACTCAGCTTGGCACGAGTTGCTCGCTTTTGTTAGTCCCAAGACCAATGCCTTTACCAAACGCCACTTTTATCTTCCAACCCTTCAAGTTGAGCCTGTGGGGGCTCTGCCTTCTAATTTCTGCTGTTTTCGGAATTTTGAAGTTTTTACTTGAAAGAACTAACACGATTTCTTTGCTCTTTTGGATTCTTACCACTACATTCTACTCCGCTGGCTTAACCACAAACTTGAGATTCCCTCGCTTCTATTCCGAAATCAACAGCCTTCAAGAAGTAGCAGACAAAGGCCTTAAACTTTTTCACTTCAACAGTTTTCTTGGGGAGTGGATGAAGAACTCTTCCAACGAGATTTTCATAAAACTATCAAAAGATTTCACAGTTTACGAAGATTCGGAGATTAAAAATTCCTTCTTGAAGACTGGGCGCTACGCGTTGCTCGTTGGTAAGATGGGGTTTGAGCCTTTGAGCTACCTTCACGACACTGAGGATTTAGACGAAGAGAATAGAAGGGGGTTGAAGATTATCTCGGAACCTGTGTCGTGTTTTAGTTGTGTAATTGCTTTGAAATTCAATTCGCCTTTGAAGAAATTGTTTGATGGAAGGATTACGAAGTTGAGGGAGGGTGGATTTTTGAAGCTGTGGATGGAACAGGCTGTCGAAAGAAAGGAGAATAGGTTTATGATGGATTTCTTTCAGAAATATAATAAGGAAGGTGATGGAATTTTGGATTTGGTGAAACTTCAGGGAGGGTTTTATATGCTGATTTTTGGGTATATTTTGGGGGGGTTGGTAGTGGGAGTAGAAGTTTTGGTTCGGTTCAGAGGATTAAATGGTTTTGAATAAAAGTTTTGCTAATGTTACTGTGGAATTATTTATTTATGTTATAAATATTTATGGGAAAACTCCATTACTTTCTTATAACTATTTATTCTCGCAAGCCACTCCAATCAAACCTATAATTTGCATTTTATTTTCTAGAATATCTTAAAATTCAATCAAGATAAAACGTTCGGTTCAATACTTAATCTCAAAGAAGAAAAATTGTTTCAATTGCACTAATGTTTCTCTAAGATAAGCACGTTAATACTTTTATAAATTAATTTGTACCCACTTCGCGTGTACAACATCATTCATTAGCCATCACTCAAAAAAAGAATATCGACATGAAACTTCTCCCAATATTCCTCTATCTCAATTATTTTAAAACTAAAAAAGAAAACTACGAAATTCTACTGGAATTATTCAAAGAGGAAACCTGCCTTTGCCTTGTTTCCCAAAGTTTCAACCAAATCCTCCCCTTTCAAGTGTTAACTCTGAATTTGGAACACTTAAAGCTGAAGAATCTTCCCTGCGATGGTTACATCTTGGAAGATCCTCCGGAGGATTTCTTGGATGAAGCTTTCTCGGAAAATGTGAATTTTTTCTTCAAACCGCATCGTAAAATTTTGCTGATTGCTGAGAGAGCGAATTTTGGAAAAATTGAAAATGCAGCTTCTCTTCAAGATTTAGACGTCTTCCTTTTAAGTGGTGGCAAAATCTCCAGTTTTGGTAAAAGCCTTCGTGGTAAAATCTGCGTGATTCATTATTACCACGACCCGTTTATGCTGGAAATAGAACGGCGAGAGCTAGGAATCGATGTCAAAATTTTTGAGCAAATAGCCAAGAATCTACCCTACGAGTTTCTGGTTTTGGAAAAAGATACAAACCGAGATCCGATTTATAGATGCAGCGAAGTTGTAGCAGAAAACCAATGCGACGTGGCTTTAGGTAATATGTGGTTGAATAGGGTAGCCCAAAACCCACACTTGGAATACACAAATCAGATTTATGTGTGCGCAGTCGGTTTGTTGGTACCAAGACCTTCATCTTTACCAAACTCAACACTGGTCTTCCAACCATTTCAACTAAATCTGTGGCTGCTTTGCTTCATTCTGCTTCTATCGTCCAAAAGCTTCAATAAAATTTCCAATGCTTTTGCGAGAAAGATCAATAATTTATCATTTTTGGTCTTTCTAATTTTGATCACAACAGCGTACTCCAGTGGATTGTCTACCATCCTGCGATTCCCTCGATTCTACCAAGACACCAATTCTCTTCAAGACGTTGCAGATCAAAACCTAAATCTGCTGTATTTTGACAATTGGATGAAAGACTGGATGAAGAATTCTACCAATGAAATTCTATTGAAACTATCTAAAGGTTTCACAATTTACAAAAACAAATCAGAAAAAAACCTTTTGATGAAGTCAAATCAATTCGCTCTTCTTGCTAATACTTTCGCGGATGAACATGCAGAAATCCTGAACAATTCCGAAGATCTCGATGAAGATAATAGAGCTGGCTTGAAGATTGTCAAGGAATCTTTGACGTTTTTCGGGGGAGTTTACTCTTTGAAGTACAATTCGCCGCTAAAGAGGATTTTTGACAGGAGAATCGAGGAGTTGAGGGAGTTTGGGTTCTTGAAGTTTTGGGTTAAGGAGGCTGGGGGGAGGGTGGAGTACAGGTTTATGAAAAAATTTTGGCGCAAATACAGCTGGGAGGTTAGGGAAGTTCTGGATGTGTCGAAAATGCAGGGGGCCTTTTATCTTTTGGGCTTTGGGTATTTTTTGGGGTTTCTGGTTTTGTGTTTGGAAGTAGGTGTGAGGAGAATATAGTGAATTACTGAAAAGGTTTTTTTTTTCAATGAAACTTACTAAAGATACTTAAGTATGTAATATATGCTTTTTACGATTTTGGTTTTGCGTTTTGTGAATCTTCTCTTAAGTTAAATACTTTTTTTAATCTTGATGACCTCATTTTACTTTGGTTTTTTATACCTAAGTACAGTGCAAGTTTTCTTTATTTCAACATGAAGCTAATTTACAATTTTTTGACTTTGCCATAAATAAAATTTATTTTCTATGAAAAAACTTACCAAAAAGCAAACAAAGGTGATAAAATATAAAGTGCTAAACCACCACTTATTGGTTTTGTGGGGTGCGATATTGGGGCCATTAGGGAAAAGTTGTAAATTAATACTCGTTCTGTTGGTCACGCGATATAAATTTTAACGATAAAAATATTTCAGAGTTGTTCAAGCTACTTTGTTCACCCACATATTTATTGCGTAAACTTCTAAAAATCGAAACTTTTTTCTATAACTGACGCCTGTCTGTTAAAAAACATTAAGCGATTTTGCAAAATCAGCAAAAGGTAACTTTTTGCCGTAATATACTAATTTTTCATTCTTTGAATTTAGCCCTTCTTGCATAAAAAAACACTGTTTTGAAAGGAATTATCAGAAATAGAGCACTTTTATCCCTCAGTAAAAAAAGTACCTTTTTTGATTCTTTGAAGATTTCGCTAATTTTTGAGTAATTCTGACCTGACCTGACGCCGTTCTTCAGTTTCTTTAAAGCCCGGACGTCTTGTGCAGAAAACATCAAGTGATTTTGCAAAATCGGCAAAAGGTAACTTTTGCCGTAATTTGTAAATTTTTCATTCTTTGAATTTGGCCCTTCTTTCATAAAAAACCACTTTTTGAAAGGAATTATCAAGAAATAGAGCACTTTTAGCCCTCCGTTCCCCTTCAAAAAAGTACCCTTTTTGATTCTTTGAAAATTTCGCCAATATTTGGGTAATTTTGACTCGAACTTTGCAGATAATCAAAGCACAGAAATTTTGCAAAATCAGCAAAAGGTAACTTTTTGGCGTAAATTGCGAATTTTTCATTCCTTGAATTTAGCCGTTCTTTCATAAAAAAACACTTTTTTGAAAGGAATTATCAAGAAATAGAGCACTTTTAGCCCTCAGTTCCCGTTTAAAAAAGCACCTTTATTGATTCTTTGACAATTTCGCCAATTTTTGGGTAATTTTGACTCGAACTTTGCAGATAATCAAAGCACAGAAACTTTGCAAAATCAGCAAAAGGTAACTTTTTGCCGAAATTTGCAAATTTTCCATTCTTGGAATTAGGCAGTTTCATAAAAAAACACTTTTTTGAAAGAAATTATCAAGAGTGGAGCACTTTTAGCCTTCAGTCCCGCTTCAAAATAGTACCTTTTCTGATTCTTTGAAAATCTCGCCAATGTTTGAGTAATTTTGACTCGAACTTTGCAGATAATCAAAGCACAGAAACTTTGCAAAATCAGCAAAAGGTAACTTTTTGCCGTAAATTGCGAATTTTTCATTCTTTGAATTTAGCCGTTCTTTCATAAAAAAACACTTTTTTGAAAGGAATTATCAAGAAATAGAGCACTTTTAGCCCTCAGTTCCCCTTTAAAAAAGTACCTTTTTTGATTCTTTGAAAATTTCTCCAATTTTTGGGTAATTTTGACTCGAACTTTGCAGATAATCAAAGCACAGAAACTTTGCAAAATCAGCAAAAGGTAACTTTTTACCGTAATTTGCAAATTTTTCATTCTTTGAATTGGGCAATCTCATAAAAAACACTTTCTTGAAAGGGATTATCAAGAAATAAAGCACTTTTAGCCCTCAGTCTCCCTTCAAAAAAGTACCTTTTTTGATTCTTTGAAAATCTCGCCAATTTTTGGGTAATTTTGACTCTAACTTTGCAGATAATCAAAGCGGAGGACACCGGCAAGCTCTCGTCCACATCCACTGTCAACATCAAAGTCACCGACGTTAACGACAAAAACCCTGAATTCCTCGGCAACCCCTACAATTTCACCGTCAAAGAGGGCCTTAACAAAACCTCGGTGGGAATAGTCCGCGCAACGGACGCTGACGAAGGCATCAACGCCCTCATCACCTACTTCATCCCCCCAGACCTCCCCTTTGATATCGATAACGAAACAGGGGAAATCACCACCACCCGTTCTCTAGACTACGAAACTCAAAAAGTAGAATAATTTTCTTTCAAATAAAAAAATAACGTTTATTTTCAGAGCTACAAATTTGTCGTTACAGCCAAAGACGGAGCTCCCGATCCAAGAATAGCCACCGCCACAGTTTTAATCTCAGTAATCGACGTCGAAGATGAAGTACCGGTTTTCAAAAATCTCCTCTATGAGGCTGTGGTACCAGAAAACGTACCGGATTATTTCGTGCTTGACGTCAAAGCCGAAGATCCAGATTCTGTTAAAAAAATCACGTACGTAATCCATAGAGGACCTACGGATCTCTTCAGGATCGATGAAAGTACCGGATCGATTTTTACAACCCGAGGATTAGACTACGAGAAAGATAGTGAGCATATCCTTATAATCGGTACTTTAGAAAATATGTCAAGCAAAGAAGGAAGTACTGCTAAAGTCATCGTTAACGTGGAGGATAGAAATGATATTCCACCCGTTTTTACTATAATTCCTCACCCAATCACCTTGGACGACGATGTATCAATCGGTACTCCCGTCACTAATCTCGTAGCAACAGACTCGGATGGTACCAGTCCCGGTAATAAAGTGAGATACGAGATTATCGGACGAGGAAAGTCTCCGAAATATTTTCAAATCGACTCTGATTCAGGAGTACTACGAGTTACTAATGATCTCAAAAAAGAAATTGACACAGAGTACCAGGTGGACGTCCGAGCTTATGATTTAGGGGAACCACAATTGTCGTCGGTAATAACAGTCGATGTTTATATCCAACACGTGGCTACTGTAGCCCCTGAAGTTGGTTTGCGTTTCGCCGATACTTCGTACAGTATTGTAGTACCGGAAAACTCTACAGTAGGTTATAGAATCAAAACGTTGACTATTGTTAACAGCAAATCTCACGGTGGAAACATTCCTTTGAAATGCATTATAATCGGTGGAAACAACGAAGGGAAATTCATAGTAAACGGTACTGAGGATAGAAACTGCGATTTATTCCTCAACGGTACTTTAGACTTCGAGGAAAAAGAAAACTATCAAATTGAAGTTCAAATCATGTCATTGCCGGGATTCATCAACAAGGAGTTTAGTAAAACTCAGATAAGTGTTAACGTCGGCGATGTGAACGACAATAAACCTTATTTTATCCCACTCGGTACTAAAAAGTACTACGCTGCTGTTAACTACAATTCGCCACTTTCCACAACTGTTACACAAATCAGAGCCGACGATAAGGACAGCGGCAGGTTTGGGAAACTCTCGTTTTCTCTACAGAACGATCCCGAGTACTTCACGATTGATAGTACCACAGGAACTGTAAAAACCACGAAGAATTTCGAAGGATCTGTCAATCTTCCAGTTAAGCTACTAGTAAAAGCGAGAGATAACCCAAGCTCGGAGGATTTCAACGAAATCGAGGTACCACTCGTGGTTAATTTAATAAAACCAGAGAATCGCTTGGTACTCGTTATAGGAGACGCAAAACCGGACGTGGTTGAAAAAAAAATCACGCTAATCTCAAACGTGATTCAGGATCAATCCGGTTTGGTTATGGGGGTTGAAAAGTTGGCTACTCGTGAGTTCATCAGTACTAACGGTACTGTTGAGAGTGATCCTTCCGGTACCGACGTTTGGTTCTACTTAATCGATCCAGAAACCGACGCGATTCTTCCCAGGAACAGTACTATAATCAAACGTGGAATTCTGGAAAAATCAGCGATGGATAACATAACTTTTGATATTACAGGCCAGATCCAAAACACGGCTTTCAATATCCACGAGCCGATAGTACTGCAAAAAGTACGAACAGCGTCCATTGCGTCCTTTAACGGGGAGGTTTTCCCTTACGCTTTGATCATAATCGCGTGCATAATTTTCGTGCTTGGAATCGTGGGAATTATTTACATTTGCATCTCTTGGAGTAGGTACAAATCGTACAAGAGTCAAATGCAGAGGCAGTACGTAGTACCTGCGAGTCCCGCCAGGTACGACACTGTATACGTAGAGCCGAATCTAAAAGAATACGAGACTCAGGTCCTTCAAATGTGCGTTCCAGTGGATGATCCAGACGAATTCAACGATCTCCACTTGGATTTTAGCAATAAAAACCACGCGTTTAGTTTGGACAACGTTAGTTATATTAGTAAGGATAATTTAAAAAAATACGGGGGGCAGAGCCCTGTCAGCAGCGATACGACTGCCAGAGCCTCCAGCGTGGGGGAAGGGCATATCCTCAAGAGCGGGCATCATATTTACAGGTAAAAATTCTTGGAGTGAGAGCTGGGTTTGATTCTTTTGTGCAGGTCTTCGGATGAAGACGAGATGAACGCCAGTCCGAGCAACGAAAACGTTATGTTTAAAGAAAAGAAAGACTATTCCCATTTGGGGTACTCCTACGAGCATTCGCCCGTCGAGACGACGACGGAGTTGTAGATAGCTTTGTATAGTTTTATTTAATTTCATGCAAGGTTTTAGGTAATCGTGTTTTGTATTTTAATAAAATTTGTTAGATTTATGCCTTCGATTAATTTGTAATATTCTAGTTCAATCTCGAACGGGGTTTTCCGCTGTTTGCCTTCTGAATATTTTCAAAAAGTGGGGGCAACAAGAGCTTTGGGTTGTCAAATTATTAATCTTTGACAATTTTGACGGAAAGCTCATATAAAGGAAGCGAGAAATAGTATACTTATTATAGTATTATGAATTCAAGAACTAAGCCTTATACCTTATACCCTATTCAGACAGCCCAAATTTGTAGTTTAAGAGAGAATGGAAATGGCAAATAAACGTTAGAAGCAATGCCCAACAATCGTTGATAAGTATTGCTACAAAAAGAGCGCACGGAAAAAATGAGTTTTCTCTAATCTAACATAGACACCAGCATGATATTTTCATATTAAACTAGGAAAGTGCGGAGATCAAGACTAGTATTTGGAAGCTCATTATTCAAGGATTAAAATTATGGACGAGGTGAAAATAATTTAAATTTCATATCTTTTTTTACGCAAACAGTGAAAATTACTTACAAATAACGTTAGGTACGTAATTATAGGTAGATAATTCTAATCCGAGGCCAATAAAATACATTATTATATGTAGTGTCGATAACGCCAATATACAAATGCAATTTCGCATTCTGAAGGGACAAGGGAAGAAATCGAAATTTTCAGTCCTAACGTCCTCTCTATGTTCAAATAAGATTAGGTACTCGTATTAAATGAAATATAAAAGAAGCGAGGGAAACAGCAGAAAACCCCGTCAAAGATTAAAATTTGATTTTTCTTGGTTAGGATGTCAAAAACCTACATTTTCAGCAACGCAAACCATTTCCACAATTTCCTTTCTTTCTGCCTATAGGTATCGATATCACGATTTAGATTTATCTATCCCTAACGAGACACAATAATTATTCTAATCCTATTGACAATCACTGTTTACTGTCCACAATCGCCTACCTAACACAAATAACGCATTTTGTTTAGTCTTCATGATGTTTGAATCGAAAATTCTGTTTTACCTCATTCTGATCCACAACCTCATCTCGACGTCTTCAAAAATCTTCCCAATTAAAACGGAAGATCTACATTCTGTCTGTGAGATTGAAACAGACGAAGTTTTTTTCTACAACCCTTCCGGCATATTGTTAAATCTAACTTCCAAACCAAAAATAATTGCAAACTCACCAAATCTGTTGCTGACTCCTAATTACATGAAACACGAGAAGAAACCTAGAAAGATCGTGTTTTTTCTAGAAACCCTCAAGGATTTCCTCGGAATTAATTTGCAATCATTCAAGAAGTTTTCCTCGACGATTATTATTCTAATTGCAGAAGAAATGGAAGAACTATCAAAAGTGTTTCAAGCTTTTTGGTTAGTCGATATAACCGACGTGATGGTAGTAACACAAAACTGCTCCTTTTATTCTGCTAAAAATTCTCAAAACCTCTCTGTAAAAATCAGAATTCAAGATGCGCCTCCTATTATCAAAAACATTCAAAACGGTACTACCAATACCAAAAGCGAAGATCATGGCTTGGAAATTAATTTATTGAACCTAATTGCTAAAGTTCTGGGTTTCAAAGTGATCTACAATTATCCCGGTACTAAAACTGGGGCTCTAGGAGACGCGTACCCTAACGGTACTCTAACAGACATTCTAAAAGATTTGCAGGAAAGAAAATGCGACATCAGCTTATCAGCCTACTCTCTCACCCTAACCCGTTTAAATTTTCTCGAACCTAGTACCAATTATCTTCAAAATTCGTTGTACTGGTACGTGCCGTACCTACCAATTAAAACCGTCTTCGGGGAAAAAATCGCAGATTTTGCAAAAACGTTCCTGATTTTATCACTCCTCGTCTATGTTTTTTCCGTGATTTTAATCTACTGGCAGGAAAATAGAAGCATACTTTACTGCTCGACTATGGTACTATTTCTGATGCTTGGGGCTCCAGCAGCATTGGAATTGAAGCGATTCATGTTCATTCTATTGTTCTACAGTATTTTTATGGGTGCGGTTTTCCAGACTGTACTTATAAGTACTTTAACCGGTACTAGTTATGGTCAAAAGCTAGAAACTATAGCGGATATTGATGAGAATGATTTGAAAGTTTTCAGCACTGCTGTTTCCGTTAAGATATACGAAGACCAGGGTTATCAAAATATTGTGAAAAACTGGAATACTTGCCTTGATTTTACATATTGTCTACATAGAGTGGGTACTAAGAAAGATTCTGTGGTTTTTGCACCTAAATCAGTCGCGAATTATGGGATGGCTAAGAGTGGAGCTTCAGAAGATTTGATTTATAGATTGAAGCAAGGGGTGTGGATATACTACGGCGTTTTCTACATGAGAAAAGGGTGGTTTTTGGCAAAGAGGATTAATAAAGTCATTGGTATTTTGAAGAGTTCTGGGATTTTGGTGAGGTGGAATGGGAATATTAACGGGAAAATTCAAGAAAGTAGAAAGGAGATTCATAAGGAAGTTATGCTGGATTTCAAGCAACTGCTACCTCTTGGCTTCGTTTTGATTGTAGGCTATGCTGTGGCTTTCTTAGTGCTGTTGATTGAATTTTTGCCAAATTAATATTTTTTTTCCAATAAAATTTTTGTTCGTTTCTTCCTTCCGTATAACTACAAAAACAGACGTCATAGGGTCGGGAAAAGGATTAATATAACTCAGCCCGTCTATCTATCTATCAATTGTAAAACAATTGTTTCACTGTTGGACACTCTCATCTAGTTTTCGAAAAAGTCCATAAAATGTCATAAAATTCATGGAATACCTGTAATTTGGGAAAAATCGGGTACCGTTAGACTCAGCTCATCACTCTGAACGGGAATATAAGTGTACAATTTGAGTTCGTAGCTACAAGATTTCAGTTAAAGTAAAGTTAAGCCCTGATTTGATTTTTTTCGCTTATAATTTTTTTCCTTCAAATTTTTTCATTCTCCAGGCCTCCATGTTCTGCACCTACTAAAAAGCAGAAAACAATGAAAAGGAGACACCGCGAATGTCTAGTAAAGTAAACACACTTAAATCCGTGCTTGTTGAAATTTCACAAAGACCCCCCTAACCCCCAACTACCCTCACTCAAAATTTTCTAATTTGGAAGCTAATTTTACAGTGAATTAAATTTTGTAAAATTTTTTGATATTTGTTTACCCTCAGCGCCCTATACGCTCAGATTTTAAATTGCACTACGAACCTTTGGGCCACATCATTTTAAAGGGTATGAAATCCCTTGTAGACCTATCCATTCACTTTTTCAAAAATATGTAAATTTTCTAGAACAGGTCGATTTGCCTTTCGGAGGGGGACACTTAAATCCGTGCTTGTTGAAATTTCACAACGACCCCTCTAACCCCCAACTACCCGCACTTAAAAATTTCAGATTTGAAAGCTGAATTCAGTTTTGTAAAATTTTTTGATATTTGTTCACCCTCAGCGCAATATACGCTCAAATTTTAATCTCACTACGGCCCTTTGTGACACATCATTTCAAAGGGTATGAAATCCTCTGTAAACCTATGCAAAAATTTTTGAAATCAATTCACTTTTTCAAAAGCTACAGTAAAAATAATACTTAATCATTTCTAGGCCCAGAGCCATTTAATGTTCTTCAAAGTAACTTTTGAAGAAGTGGATGGATTTCAAAAAATTTTGCATAGGTTTACAGAGGATTTCATACCCTTTAAAACTGTGTGTCACAAAGGGCCCTAGTGCAGTTTAAAATTTGAGCAATTGACGGATTTTGAATTTCAATTGATGCATTCTGAACTCCTACTGGAAAAGGTGGTGGCTCCTTTTTATTGGAATGCTCTGTATGTTAATATTTATCTTGCTTACGTCACTAATTATTGACCTCACCAGTTAAGTAAGTTTCTCTGCTCACTTATCAAAAGTCACACGATTATAACAATTGTGCCTATTTATAATAAAATGTATATTAAACTCACAAAGAAATAAGTTCTTCACTCATCCACAAATGTTTCGCAAAATAATTCTTTTGACATCCTTTCTTTGCTTAGTTTTCGCGAAAAAAATCTTTCTCAAAGGTAAGAAAACTCCAAAAATAATAACTGATGAACGTTTTCAGACGAAGAATATGAGTTATTGCCACCAATTTTTCACAAAGATTCCGTTGATAAATGTAGATTGGAAGGGAAAAAATTCTGCGAAGTTCGACTCGAACTCCAGCCTCTGAATTTTGACCATCGTTCGAAAGTTTGGGATTTAATCGAGGAAACTAAAATCTCTGAGAATTACTATGACCACAGTCAACTTCTGTACGATCTTTGTCTCAATTCATCAAATCCTTCGAAGGAATTTTCTAAAAAATTTCAACCTCTTTCTTTGAAAGCAAAGGTGCTACAGATCAATTGTGAAAAACCGCCACCAGAAATTACAATCTACGATTGCGTATTTCTGTAAATACTTAGAGATAAAACTATATTTACATAATTCATCGATTTTCTAGAGCTGTTGCGTTAACGTATTCCGGTTTAATCGTAACGGCTACAGTTCAAGATATCTTCAGCAGAACTAGCAATAAGCTTCAATATTTTTCTTTGTTGGGAAATTACCGTAAACTAGTTGAGAAAATCCAGGCCAGCAACGAAGACAAGTTGCAAAGCATCTATGGCATGAAATGTTATTTCAGTCTAATCGTAATTTTTTTTCACACTATCCTATCTCTTCGTATGAACTATCTGGAAAACCCAAAATCCCTAGAAGTAAGCAAAACAACAATTACTTTCTTTAACGTTTGTTCGACAGGATGCCAGAAGTGATCCTTTCAAAAATTCCTCGTTTTATTTGGTGCAACCTTTCTTTTTCTTCTCAGCTTTCTTGCTGTCGTATCACGCTTTTAGAAGGTTTGAAAGGGAACCAGGAATTGACGCTGTGAAGTTTGTGACGGCAGAAATTCGAAAACGATATTTCAGGCTGATTTTTCCAATTCTCTACGTAATGTTTTGTACGGGGACCTTTTGGTCTTACAAATTCGCAGGACTATTAATCAGGTCCGATCTTCCTGAGCGGGAAACCAGGAAATGTCAAATCTCCTGGTGGAAAAATCTACTTTTCGTCAGCAATCTCAGCTTAAATGAAGCAGTAAGTTTAGTTGAAACAGGAAACGTTGCGAATCTGTTTTTCAGTGCTTTCCGACAGGTTGGTATCTCTCAGCAGATTTCCAGCTCTACATCGTCTCACTATTTCTTCTGATCTTCATTAGAAGATTCAGGAGAGTTATCTTGATCTTTACTATTTCTCTTCTATCGTCTATTGCTATTGCTGCGATCTCGATGAATATTGAAGACATGAATGTCGAGCATTCTTTTAAACCATAGTAAGGTACGAGTTTTGTCTAAAGTTACTAAAGTGTTTTCAGTGCTTCTATCCTAATTGACCTAAACCCCGTGTATGCCACCGTCTACTTTCCAATCACCAGCAACTTACCAACTTATATTTTGGGGCTAATGTTGGGATATATTTGTTACAAGTACAAGAACCGGGCGATATTCACTACAAAGGTATTGCCAAGAACCCCCATTAATACACTACTTCAATTTTTAGACTCGAATTTTATGTTGGTACGTTTTGGTGACAATTCTACCACTTATACCTTTCCTAGAATTGAATCGCCACTCCACCACGTTGGTTTTTACCCTTCAATTAATTATTTTGCGTCTATGCCATGGTCTAGGGCTTGGACTAGCTACCATTGGAATATCTCAAAATATTGGAGGACCTATTCAATTTTTTTTTGAGTGGAAGCCAAATGTATTCCTGGGAATGATCGCCTATTCCACCTATATTGTCCAACCAATTTCAATTTTTTTTAAAAACTCCTTTCACACGAAATTAATAACAATCTCCGCATCTACTTTCGTAAGTATCTGAAAGCAGTTTGATTGATTTTTTAGATAAAATCTTTTCTTGGTGATGTCATCTTCACGATTGCTTTGAGTTTATTCTCGTTTCTGATCGTGGAAATGTCGGTGGAGAGGCTACGTGAAGGCTTGAAGAAAAAAGTGATGTAGAAGCAAATGTTTTCATAATAAACAACGTCCAACTATAACTTTCAAAAAAATTAAATTGATTAAATTTAAGAAAATAATCAAAAATGTTCAAGCACGAAATATTTACTGAACCATTTGTGTTTCTAGTCCTACTTGTGTGAAAGGTGGCGCCCTCTATGCTGGGTTTACCTGACCCTGAATAAATCGGTGTTGAATTCTAGTATTCCACAACTCACAACTAGAAAATATTTTAAAATTTGCTATCCTTAATAATTAATGCTGTTTATGCAGTCAATCTATTCTATTCTATTACAATAAAGATTATTGAAAAAAAATTGTCATTGGTAAGCAAATTTCAAAAAATAATAACGTGAAGAAAATTATATTGAAAAATTTATACTAGAGGGAGGGCCTGACGATTGCTTTGAATCTATTTCGTTTCTGATTCTGTTGTAGAAACAAATTTTCCTAATAACTGATATTCTGGTTTTTCCAAAAAGTTCAATTATTTAATCAAAACATTCTAAGCTCGAAATACCAATAATCAACATTTTTACTGCACGAGCTGATCTTTAAAGATGGGAATAGTTGGATGCGGAAAGTATAAGCAAACGTACGCAAGCTCGCAACTTTTTCCGTCTTGCTCGGCTGCGCCTCGACCTGATCGTATACAACAGTAGAACTCTTAAACTGGCAACATCGCATTTCCTAGCTAAGTTTAGTTACGTAATTGAATGTAATACTGCACAAATATCAATTCAGTTTCATATTATTCGATTTGCATAAAATATGATTTCTTATCAATTTCAGCTCAATTTTGTCAAAAAAAGGTTGCTTTGGCTGCCAAAGAATTATTTGGTGAAATAGTAAATAAATAAAGACAATTCAGAACGTTTTTTATTTTTCGGGCAATAAAGTAAACGTTAAACAAGGTTGTTCATTAATGTTCGTTCTAAATTGAGTCAAAAACAGTTTTGCATTTTACTGTCTAGGCAGTAAAAGTGGCATTTTACTGTCGCAAAGTGTTAGTAAAAATGCTTTTTCGCCGATTGTAATTAAAAGTACAATTTTAGTGATAGTTCTGTAAAACCACATTTACTGCAACCTCTCAACAATCGAATAACCATCATCGATAGAAAGCTACCCTAGTTGAAATGTTCCCATGGTCACTCAAAGAAAATACACCCATGAGTACATGACCATGGGCATAGGCACATTTTGGACACCCATGGGCACGTACCTATGGGGATATAACCAAGAATCCCATGGTCATGAGCCCTTGGGCACCTTTGGGTATATCCCCATAGTCACGTGCCCATCCATGGGCACATTTTGGACACCCATGGGCACGTACCTATGGGGACATAACCAAGAATCCCATGGTCATGAGCCCTTGGGCACCTTTGGGTATATCCCCATAGTCACGTGCCCATCCATGGGCACATTTTGGACACCCATGGGCACGTACCTATGGGGACATAACCAAGAATCCCATGGTCATGAGCCCTTGGGCACCTTTGGGTATATCCCCATAGTCACGTGCCCATCCATGGGCACATTTTGGACACCCATGGGCACGTACCTATGGGGATATAACCCAAAGGTGCTCAAGGGCTCATGACCATGGGATTCTTGGTTATATCCCCATAGGTACGTGCCCATGGGTGTCCAAAATGTGCCCATGGATGGGCACGAGATATATTTGGGTACATCCCCATAGGCAAGTACCCATGGGTGTGCAGAATCTGCCCATGGTCACCTGTCCAAGAGAATATGCCCAAAAATACCTGTGGGAACGTGACCATGAGTGCCCAAATTTTGCCAGGGGTGGAGGAATGGTCATCTACTCATGGGTGTCCTATTTCTTTTGCCGATGTCGACGAATACCTCCAGATGGTATGAACGTACTCACAAGTGCAGATTGTTTTATTGGTATTTGATAGTATATCGATCATGGAATAATTTCTGCTGCCAGGATGTAACTTCTCAGAATCTGAAATTATGTGGTAATGAAAAATTCCTATAAAGTGAAAATTCAAGACATATGCCCAGCTAAAGTCAACTTTAAAGGCGGTTTGATAACTAATCGGCAGTAGTTATTTTCAAATATTGCTAAGCCAAAATATGTTTAAAGGAAACTTTAATTTTGAAGATGAAACAACGGAATACTTTTAATAATCAATTCAGTAACTTTGGGCCGATTTCATAATCAAATATCAAGTGTCCTTGCCTCTAGTACCATTTCAAAACAGCTGCTCTCGATTTGTCACTTTTAAAGGACCTTTAACGTTTATTATGAAATCGGCCCTTAAAGTAGTCTTTACCAGTTATTAACATTTCAGAAGTATATTCCCATAACATTTCATTTAGCACGTTCACATCAAAAATGTTTCTTAAGTTGTTTCAGAAGTGCCCCAAAAAATTAAGCACTTTTTCCCAGGTCCAATTATTGGTGTAATCCGCATGACCCCCTACATTTGTTTCCCAAGACGGTACTTTCTAAAAAGACATTCAAGCTAAATTTATTAAGCGAAAAGAGGGGAACAAGAGGAGAATTCAAGAGAAAATACATCCGACTTCTTAAACATAACCTCACACATGCTTACCTTAATCTTCCTCAATATTGGCACTCCCTTTGAAAAATTCTACCTTTCTAACTATTTCCACCATTTCCACGCACGTTTACATCAAGTACAAGTTTCCACTCGTTTTCCGTTAAAATCACATTAAATATAATAATATAAAACAGAAACACTGAATCACTGGATGTCTCGCGTTGGTCACCATGGTCACGGCACTTAACAAGCGTTGGTTGTTCTGACCACGTGACACTCCTGCTTACTCGGCGGCTATTTTAAAACGACGAATGCAGGAATTCAGTTATGAACGATTATAAAACGTTAAATGTGGTATTCTTATTCATGTTTATTATTGGCAGAAATTGGTGTCTAGGATCTACGGGGTTGAACTATTGGCGTTACCCCCGGCATTAACTAAATTATAATAATTCGGATTAAAATATAGGTATGTAGGTACTTTTTTCCAATAAAGGTCATGTTCCATGTGCGATTATTCGCATATCTTTTTAAGATAGGTATATCGCGATTTCTAGGGTATTCCACTAGATATTGACGGATTTCACTAAAGAATTCAAGAAAACTCCCCAAAAATCGCGATATCTCCCAGAAAAGGTGCGATATATCGCACATGGAATATAACCTTTATACATAATAAGTACCTACACTGTGTCGTTTTAGATAGGCACCGTGTCATATTTTGGTTACTTTTAGAGGAGGGATATAGATTTTTGTACTGCTGATGTAGACCCTTTATGAGATGCATCTTTTGAGGTGCACTCGAGTGCAAGTGAATGTTGACGATTTGTCAAAACGAGTAGGTATGCAATGGCGAATGGAAATACATTGGAATCGTTTACTAATTTTGACAAATCGTTGACACTCACTTGCACTCGAGTGTAGATATCTGACCTTATTCTCAATTGGTCAACTCCTACTGAGGCAACCTCGTGTATAGGACCATTATATTTTTCAATATTTTAATTACGTCGCGATCAAGATATCGAAAAAATTTATTGGAATAAAATGTTGCAATCCGATTTTGACTTCCTTTGCCGAATTTTAATTACAAATTAGAATTTTGAATTCTCTAAAAGAATTTTTCGATTTTGTCCAGTTACGCTGAAGATATCGAAAAAAATATTTAAGTAAAAGTTGTTCAGTAGTCAACTTTGACCTCCTGATTTTTCTAAAATTAAAGAAGCGAATTCTGAATTGGAACTTGGCATATGTGGTCAATACATGATTGTAAACGATTTATTCTTATGAACTTTTTCGATATCTTGATCACGAAGCAAAATATATGCATAAGATAGGTAATCTTAGAAAACTATTGCAAATTATGGTGGGCTTAATATTATATATCCAAATATGGTTACGATTCATAAGGGGACTTGCAGTGCACATTATGTTCATGTACCATGAGTACCCAAGAGGTGAGTTTGTGGGTCATGGGTACGTTCCCAAAACTTCGACCTCACCTTGGTCACATACCCAGTATGTGCACATTTCGAACCCATGTGCCTATGGGCACATTGTAGGTGCTCATGGGTCCATCAAAGCTACCATGGGTATATGCCCTTGGTCATCGGCATATTCCCAAAATGTTTGGTCATATCCCCATCGTAACCATGGTCACTCTTGGGAACTTTTCAACTAGGGTACCGAATGGTATTAATTTCAACCGTACATTATTCAGTAAAAATTCGAGTTTTCACCTCCAAATTTCATTCCCCCTCCTTGTGGTTTTTATTCAAATTAATTAATGGTTGCTTAACTGTCCCTCATTTGTTGATTGATTGCCACGTACATTATTGAAGTAAACTTTTGATTACTTACCGATTTTTGTAAAACACTTTACGTTTCCAGCTCTCTCCTTAATAGATTGATAAGGTATTAGCAAATGCGTTTAGTAATGACTAATGACATTCATTTTATGGGTATATCTCTAAATTCTTTTAAAGTTAGATTAAAACAATTAAGGAGTTATAATATTTTTATTCAGCATTCGTAATACCAGGTGTTTCATCGGAGCCTTAGTATAGGCGTTTAACATGGGAAAATTAATTTAATTTTTTTCCTGCTCCGGAAAATTTATTACAAAACTTTCATAAGACGTGAGGGGTAGTTCATGCTAGTCTGTACCCCTTGAAATTTTTTTCGTGCATCAGTTCGTGCATCAGTTTTCGTGCACAATCGACCCGGTTCGAAGTATCCATTTAATTTGCGTTGCACTACAAACCAGAAAGGCTACAAACTGCGTAAACATTCGAAGCGGGTCGATTGTGCACGAAAAAATTTAATTTAAAAAAAACAAATTTATGTTTCTGCTTAAAATTCAATTTTCAAAAAATCATTGTTAAGTAACCAAGAGGAACTTATGCATGAAAAAAATCTCGGGGGGTACAGACTAGCATGAACTACCCCTCACGTCCGCTAAAAGTTTTGTAATAAATTTTCCGGAGCAGGAAAAAAATTAAATTCATTTTCCCATGTTAAACGCCTATACTAAGGCTCCGATGAAACACCTGGTATATGTGATTATTCTGTATGTTTAATCGTAAAATGCTCTTTGGCGTAAATATATATGTATATAATTAATTAATGAATTAAGTTCGTACCAAAAGATTAGTGTTCGCTTTAGATTTAACTTTTTATTTAAACAGCGGAGTCAGATAAAACAAGGATAACAGGGCATTTGCACCAAAAAGTTGATCGTCAAAGGAGAATTTTGTGGCCGTTTGCACAAAGGATTTGCAAATTTTGCAAAATTAGTACTCGAGGGGTGAAAAATGGTGGAGGGGGTTGAGAAGTCTAACAAAGTAAAAATTAACCAGTGTACGTTTCGTCGAATTACCGAAGAAAAGATGCAAAATGAGCTAATTAAGTAAATTTAGCTGGGGGATGGTGATGGAGGTGAGGCATTGTGAAGGGATTTGAAAACGATTAAAATTAGGAAAATTTATTACAAAGAAAAAAACAGGAAAATGGCAATTTCATTTTAGGGGGTTGAGAAACTTAAATAGGAAGAAAAGATCAGCGAAAAGAAAATTTCTTGCAGTTAACTACTATAATTGCCGAAACAAACACGGAAAAAGCAAATTATTGTTTTTTTCGAATATTTTTTTTTCATTTTTTGTTTTCATTTCAACCCCTCATGATTGAACCCCTTTATGATATACAGTGTTATCTCCACTCCTTTACAGCGTCAGTGTAGGTAAATGATCACACTAAAATGAATAGTTTTTAAATTTTCGTAATTTCGTGTCTCTGCATTTTGGGGTTGCAGCGCCATTACCTAAGGGTGGATAATGATGAATAACGTCTTTTTTGAATCATTTGGACCAATTCTTATCGACTTGCAACCCCTAATTTCCACTCCATCATTATCATATTTTCTGTGGTTTTAACCCTTAAATGTCATCCCGTGAAACAGACACCACTTCACCCTCAACAGACGTGAAGTTCGAACGTGTATACCAAGTTTTAGTAAGATACCTCTATTGGCTTTTCAGTACAAAATTTCAGCTCGATATCTACTTTCGTTCTCAGTTATGCGATGGATGAGCGGCCGAGCGGTTGAATGACCGCGAAGTCTCTAAAAATATAGTGCTTACGCAAATGTCTAAAAAAAAAGTCTAATAAAAATTTCATTATTAGTTCTGTAGATTATTCTATGTATATGTTAATGTGCCGTCACTTAATAATAAAGGCCCGTCCCCCAAGATGGAGGGAGAAGTTGCTCCATGCACGCACCTCTATATTAAACAAGTTTCTCTGCTCATTCATTTATTTGCCACCAGCAAAAAATTCAAACCTCAATCCACAAACAATGTTCTTCAAAATAATTGCTTTAATTTCGTTGTTTAATCTAGTTTTGGCGAAAAAAATTTTGCTCAGTGGTAAGAAAATTCAAAAAGTAATACCTAATCAAGAAAGTTTTTCAGACGAGGAATATGAATTGTTGCCGCCAATTTTTCATAAAGATTCCATTGACAAATGTAGATTGGAAGGGAAAAAATTCTGCGAAGTTCTGCTCGGTCTCCAACCTTTGAATTTTGATGATCCATCAGAGGCTTGGAAGTTAATTGAGGAAACTAGAAACTCGGAGAACTACTACGACCACAGTCAACTTCTGTACGGTCTTTGCCTCAACTCAACAAATCTTTCGAAATATTTGTCAAAAAAATTTTCCGAGGAATTTCAAAATCTTTCTTTGGACGCGAATGTGCTAGAGATCAATTGTGAAAAATCACCTCCAGGAATTACTGTCTACGATTACGTGCTACTGTAAGTACCTAAAAATGAAATTATAATTCATCGATATTCTAGAGCTGCTATGGTAATCTATTTCGGTTTAGCCCTCTCGGCTACAGTTCAAGACATCTTCAGCAGAGCTAGCAATAATCTTCAATATTTTTCCTTGTTGGGAAATTATCATAAAATAGTTAGGAAATTCCAGGCCAGCAAGGAAGAGAAATTACGAAGCATTTATGGGATGAAGTTTTATACCAGTTTGTGGATAATCCTTATTCATACCGCGTTGTCTACCTGCATGAACCACCTTCAAAACCCAAAATATATAGAAGTATAAGCAAAATAACAAAAATATTTTCATGAATTTTTGTTCGACAGGATTTCAGAAGTGACCTTTCTAGAAATTCCATATTTTATTTGGTGCAACCGTTCTTTTTCTTCTCAGCTTTTTTGCTGTCATACCACACTTTTAGAAAGTTCGAGAAGCAACCAGGAATTGACGCTCTGAAATTTGTGGCAACAGAAGTTCAAAAACGATATTGCAGATTGGTTTTTCCAATGCTCTATATATTGTTCTGGTCAGGAACTTTTTGGACTTACAAAATTATAACTCAATTAACCATTTCTGATGTCTGTGCACGAGAAGTCAAAAAATGTCAAAACACCTGGTGGCAACCACTACTCTTCGTCAACAGTTTCAACGTAAATGAAACTGTAAGTTTAGTAGCTGAAGCAGGGGGGTTATGATTTGTTTTCCAGTGTTTTCCCATGAGCTGGTATTTGTCAGTAGATTTTCAACTCTACATCCTCTCACTTTTTCTTCTGATTTTCATTATAAAATTCAAGAGAGTTATGTTAATCTTTACTAGCTCTCTTCTATTCTCCATTGCTTTAGCCATGATTGCAATGAACGCAGAAGACATGAATGTAAAGCACTGTTTTAAACCCAGGTAAGATTTTTGCTTAAGAGAATTACATTTTTTTTCAGTTTCTCTCTCTTAAATAAAATTGACATGAACCCAGTTTTTGCCACCGTCTACTTTCCAATCACCAGCAACTTACCAACTTATATTTTGGGGCTAATGTTGGGATATATTTGTTACAAATGCGATAACCTGGCAATATTTACTACAAAGGTACTGCGAAGAACCCCCATTAATACATTACTTCAATTTTTAGACACGGATTTTATGTTGGTACGTTTTGGTGACAATTCTGCCAACTGTACCATTCGTAGGATTGAATCGCAACTCCACTACGTTGTTTTTTACCCTTCAGTTAATAAGTTTACGTCTAAGCTACAGTCTAGGGCTTGGAATAGCTGCTATTGGCATGTCCCAAAATATTGGAGGACCCATTAAAAAATTGTTCGAGTGGCCGCCAATTATATTCTTGGGAATGATCACTTATTCCACTTATATTGTCCAGACAATTTCAATTTTTTCGAAAAACGCTTTAAATACGAAATTGTTAACAGTATCCGGATCTACTTTCGTAAGTATCTGAAGGCAGTTTGATTGATTTTGTAGATACAATTTCTTTTGGGGGATGTAATCTTGACAATTGCTTTGAGTCTATTCTTGTTTCTGACCGTGGAAATGTCAGTGGAGAGGCTACGTGAGGGCTTGAAGAAGAAAGTGATGTAGAAGCAAATCCTTTCCTAATAAACAACACCACTTTCGAAGGAGATTAGACACTAATTAGCTTCGCTTAGTCGTTTTCCGGTTACAAATCGTTTGATTCTATTAAATATTCATTTATCATTATATGAACAACAAAAGTCATGAAGCTATCAGTTTTTTTATCTCCATTAATAATAAATTGATCAAAAAAATGTTAAAATTACGTTATACCTAATACTCGTCAGTATTTTTTGTAAGAAATATGCTTAACATTGCCGCATTTTATAATTTGCTCTTTATCTTTGCATCAATATCTTCGAATCTAATTCTACCATCAAATCAAGATGATTTATCTTCAGTTTGCATTCCCAAGGAATTTCACGAGGAAATTTTTTATTACAACCCATTCAACTCCGAAATCAAGTTTTTCAATTCCATCCCGAAAATAACATCAAACCAGGAATTGCTCCTGGAATTGTTTTATAAAAAGCGAGAGGCACCACCTAACAATCTTGTAGTTGTGATAAAAAAGACTGAGGATTTTTTCAAAATAAACTTGAATTTTGTGAAACAGTTTGCTTCAAAAGTTTTGCTGATATTTGGAGAAATCAAGGAATTACCAAGAGTAGTCGAAGATTTATGGTCTGCTGATATAGTGGACGTGGTGGTACTAACCCCAGAAAATATCTACTACTATCCTTACCAGAATTGCAATTTTCAACAAATAATCGTAAATTGTTCCTTTGAATTTCCAAAAATTCACAAAAAATTCAATGGATGTCCAGTGAAAATCAGGGTGCAAGAGTTTCCTCCCTTCATTCAAAACCTTACAAACGGTACCACCAAAACCAGAAATAATTTTCACGATGACTATGGCATGGACATCAATTTATTAAACCTAATCGCCCAAGTTTTAGGTTTGAAAATACTCTACAATTATCCTGAAACAAAAACTGAAGCATCTGGAGACGTGTACGCTAACGGTACCTCGACGTACAACCTAAAAGATTTGCAGACAAGAAAATGCGATGTAAGCCTCTCAGGTTATGCTCTTACAATAAATCGTTTGAATTTTCTTGAAGCTAGTAGTATATACATCCAGGAGCCAGATTTCTGGTACGTACCGTACCTACCAGACAAAACAACTTTTGGCAAAGACGTGATTTATTTAGCAAAACTACTAGGGTTTCTCTCAGTTCTAGTCTATGTTTCCTTCATGATTTTAACTCACAGTCAAGGAAAAACGTTGGGGTACTCCTTGACAATGGTACTATTCCTAATGCAAGGTACTCCCGTCACCGAGCTTCAGCTCAAAAAACGACTTCTACTCATACTTTTCTTTTACAATATCTCCATGAGTACAATCTTTCAAACTGTACTGATTAGTACCTTAACTAGTACTAGTTACAAGCAGAAAATCGAAACCCTCGAAGATATAGCAGCAAACGATTTAAAGATTTGCAGTACAGCAATAACAAAGGAATTGTACAACGATGAGAGGATGCTAAAGAATTGGATTGATTCCTTCGATTTTCAAGAATGCTTCGAACGTGCTGCCATTAAGAAAGATTGTGCGGCTCTTATTTCAAGATCTATCGCAAATGATGCGATGAAAAAGATGGAAAAAGGTTTGGTATATAGACTGGAGGAAAGCGCTTGGATGTATTTTGGGGTGTTTTATATGAGGAGGGGGTGGTTTTTGTCGAAGAGGATTAATGAAGTTGTTGGGCAAATGAAAGACGTTGGAATTTTGCAAAAGTGGTATAAAGATATGGTTGGTGATAAAGAGAAGATATTTGAAAAGTTGGATGGGGCTGATGCTATGTTGGATTTCAAGGGGTTGTTATTTCTTGGATTCTTTTTGGTTTTTGGATTCGGAGTAGCCGTTTTGGTGCTGATAATGGAAGTTTTGTACATGCGCAATATGACAAGTAGTTAACTTTAGGTTAAAAAGTGCACCAGAACTATCCCAAACACAATTCAGCAATTACTTATTGTATTATTAACAAAAACATTATATTCCAAGCCTTTTCGAAACTCTTTTTTTATTCCAGAAAACTTCTGCTAAAAAGCTTAAAAACGCCACACCATAACCCCCAACTAGTAGAAATCCTAAAAACTGCAACTCCCTAAAATTCAGCACCACTTGTTTCTCTCCTCCTTTAACCTCCTGCCTCTGCAAATCTCTAATCCACTTCAACATAAATCCAGAACTTTTAACTCTATCAACAACTCCATTAATCCTCTTTGCCATAAAGAAATTCCTTCTCATGTAAAAAACTCCATAGTACATGGAAACGCTGTCTTTCAACATATAAATTTCATAATCCTTTCTCTCGTGCTCCATCTCTCCAAGAATATTTTTCGCTATAATTTTCGCTATGAAAACAGCTGAATCTTTCTGATTCGCTACTTGCTTAAAGCAAGACTTAAAGTCCATACAAAGACCCCAATTCTCCAAAATTCTCGTGTTAAAGTAACTCGGAACATCGTCTCGAAATGTGTTCGCCAAGTTGCCAGTACTGAATACTTTCAAGTTATTCTCCACTATATCCAAGGGAGTTTCAATTTTTTGCTTGAAAGTAGTACCGGTTAGGGCACTAATCAAAACGGTTTGAAGAATTGTCTCCAATAGTAGACTGTAGCAGGAAAGTGCTGCCTCTAATCTCCGGGTTTGCTTCAAAGGCGGTTCTACTGGGACTCCAAGTATTAGAAAAAGTACTACTGTGAAATTCCTGTATTTTGGGAGGCCAGAAATATGAAGGATTCCTGTGCAGCTTATGTAGATTAGTAGTGAAAAGATCACAAGCAATTTTCCGACATAAATTACGTTTTCTCCAAAAGTAGTTTTAACAGGGATGTACCAGAAGATCGCTTCTTGAAGATAAATGCTGCTGCTTTGGAAAAAATTTATGCGAGTTGAAGTTAAGGCATAGCCTGATATGACAATGTCACATTTTCTATTCCTCAAATCCTGAAAGTTTTTTGTGGCAGTACCGTTAGAATAAACGTCGCCATAATCAACCTCGGAACTATTCGGCGGGCAAAGACATACCAATTGTAAACCTAGTACTTCAGCTACTACGTCTAGCAAGTTAACATCGATTCCATGATCATCAAAATACTGGTTCTTGATTCT
Source organism: Pycnomerus fuliginosus (assembly GCA_963924575.1). Lineage (NCBI taxonomy): Eukaryota > Metazoa > Arthropoda > Insecta > Coleoptera > Zopheridae > Pycnomerus > Pycnomerus fuliginosus. Next base: position 6,687,329 of record OZ004624.1, on the reverse strand, counting down.
GGTGGTACCATTTCCAACGTTGATCACGTAAGGCGAGTAGTCTTCAATCCTCACGTTAAAACGGTACTCGTGAATCTTCTCCAAATTAAATTCAACAAATTTTCGGCAAGTACTTAGAAATCTGAGCTTCTGTTGGTACCAGTAATATATTTCCAAACTTTTCGTTATTATAACCAAGTCCAGTGAAAAATCAATCTTCATTTTGAGGAATTCCTCTATGTTTCTTGTCAAAACAATAAAATTTTCCTGGTGCAATAATTTCTCATCGGTAAAAATTAGTTTGGTCCAATTTTGGGGAAATTTGAAGTCTAGCTGTAAAGGATTGTAGATGACTGATTCTTCTTCTGCGAAATAACTTTTAGAAACGCGAAAAATACAATCGGAGTACGTTTGAGATTCTGAGAATTGAGCTAATGTCATCACTATGGCGAGCAACTTCATAGTGATGGTGAGGAATGGAAAAATTATTTTATTTTGTTGAAAATCGCACGATACTAATCATTAGCCAATAGAAAAATTGATTTCTGTGTGTTTACCATGGCAACTCAAGGATTTCCTGGAAATTTTTGATACCTATCTAGACCAACCTAAACGAAATTAATAAGTGGAAATTTTTATGTCAAATGAAATGTCAAAAATCATTTCTATTCAATTTCTGTGGCTGTATCGTTGCTATTTTCTTACCGAATCTGCATTCGAGCATTAATTCATTTCCTGGAAATTTTAGTCGTGCATCCCAACAACGTAATCGGGCCCTCGTGCCTCGTGTTCCACTCGGGCCGATTAATACGTTGTTGGAATGCACTCCAAAAATTTCCGGAAAGAATTAATGCTCTTATGAGATTATAAGTGAAAATCGCACTATACTAAGCATTAGCCAATAGAAAAATTGATTTCTGTGTGTTTACCATGGCAACTCGAGGATTTCCTGGAAATTTTTGATACCTACCTAAACCAACCTAAACGAAATTAATAAGTGGAAATTTTTATGTCAAATTGAATGCCAAAAATCATTTCTATTCAGCTTCTGCCGCTGTATCGTTGCTATTTTCTTACCGAATCTGCATTCGAGCATTAATTCATTTCCTGGAAATTTTAGTCCTGCATCCCAACAACGTAATCGGGCCCTCGTGTTCCACTCGGGCCGATTAATACGTTGTTGAGATGCACTCCAAAAATTTCCGGAAAGAATTAATGCTCTTATGAGATTATAAGTGAATAGTTTATAAGATAATTTGATTGGGGGCATGTTCAAAATGATCGGAGATAATTATGTTTGCGAGTTTGCGTTTCTATTTTCGTGATTAAACTTTGTTTATTTAGCGAGTCCAAAAGTACAAAAGGGAGGAATTGTAAGTGCTTTATTCAAATTTTGAAACAATTAAGATTGGACTAGTTTTGAGTACGAAAAGGCTAAAAAGAGCTGCAAAAATTTTGAATCAAAACCTAAAATTTAGAAATTTTAGAAGCCAAGAGAACTTTTTTACAAAAGTAGATCTAAATAATCCTGCAATAATGGCTTTCATATCGATCTGATATCACGTAATCTTCTTAAAAGCACCAATATTATTCCTCAGTCTTTAAACTTTATATAGTCTGCAATGCAGGCATCGATATAAACACTTTATTCCGTCCAAGTCATTTTTTTGTGTTTCGGTGTTGAAGGGGGTGTTTTAACGGGCGCAGTTTTTTCAAGGGTTACATTTCCTCTAAGTGAATTTTTTATCTTTCAAGGTTGAAGGGGTTGAGTTTGAGCGGTGCAATTTTTTTCTCTTCCGGTCGTAGGTGGCCATTGATGAAAAGTTATCGAATGGCTTGAATTTCAAGCAACACTTATGTGAAATTTCGAGTTTCAACCCCTGATTTGCACTCCTTCTGTCTTATCCTGCAGAAAAAAACCATACTTTATCAGATATTATCGAAATATGTATGTGTCGAGTTTCAGACCTCCATGTGCAAAATATTTGAGACGTTTTCGTATTTTTGTGACTTTCAACCCCTAAATTTCATCTTCCAAAATTGACACCCCCTCACCTTCAACAGACTTGTACGTCAAAAGCGCATATCAAGTTTCAGTAAAACATCTCCACTGGTTCTCGAATTATTATGGCGGGTTTACACGGTCGAGTAGACGGGCTAGCTACTAGTACTAGTAGCTGGCAAGCTAGCTACTAACCCTGTGTAAACCCCGTGGTATAGTGCCAGTACCAGTACTAGTACCAGTAGATGGTATAGTAGAGTAGCTAGCCTGGCAGGCTATTTACTATCCTACTAGCCTTCCCCTTCCACCCTAAAATTTTAAAATTCACGCTTTTTTGATACTGTCAATGTGGACAGATCTGAAATTTGACAAGCAAGGCAATTTTGCAGCTCCTCTCGTGTCTCGTCTTCCTATCCAGTTGCGTACCCATATTCTCTTAGGTACCGATTCTTCTTCTTCTACTAAAGCATTGATTTCCTCAATCAGAGCTTTACTAACACGAAGATTAACATTTCTTATTCGTTGACGGTATTGCTTAATAGCAATATTTGAAAGAGGTGCACGATGAACTCGAATCATGATCAAGACTGCTTTCAACCCTGACTGTGACTGATGCCAAAGATTTGGACAGATGACTACTTGACCAGAGCCTCCTCGACAGACATTGGTGATGACTATAAAACTCTAATTTAAACAGTTGGATTTTTCAACAACCTCACTTCTAATTGAAAGGCAATCAAAATCACCACTGCAAATTATATAGAGTGCTAGTGTAAAGTATTTTTGCCGTTGATTTCTGCCAAAATTCCACAGACAGGTCGATTTTATTTTTTTAATGCGGATTTGATGGTGTAGTGAATTATTTGTTTCTGCTTCCGGTTTAACCGGAAATGATGCTGATTTTGTTTTTTCAAACGGAATCATTCAACGGATTGGGAATCTACGATTTTTTCTAAGACAAGAACATGTATGATACTTGACCAAAAGCGAAGTCACGGCCACCCTAGATTTTCAAAAACATCGAAGAAATCAACCTTATTTTTTGGATACAAATTCAACTGCGCAATTACATTTTTTTAAATTCTTTTTGCTACTTTGGTAGATTGGAATTTTATTCCAAACTTTACACTCGCACTGTGTATTCGTGTGGCTTGTCTTCGGGTTCGTGTACTCATACCTTCGATAGCAAAAATAGTGACTGGGATAATGAAAATCGGAGTGGAAGGAGGCTAGTAGGATAGTAAATAGCCTGCCAGGCTAGCTACTCTGCTATACCATCTACTGGTACTAGTACTGGTACTGGCACTATACCACGGGGTTGACACTGGGTTAGTAGCTGGCTTGCCAGTTACTAGTACTAGTAACTAGCCCGTCTACTCGACCGTGTAAACCCACCAGCCATTTAGAATGCCGTCCGGTATAGCATAGTAGCCAGGCTAGCTACTAGTACTAGTAGCTAGCCCGTCTACTCGACCGTGTAAACCCGCCTTTACAATTAATAGATTTTCGGTCCCGAAAAAAAACTCGCATTCTCGCGCTTCTACTGCGAACGCTGCCTAAACGCTTGAAGATGGATTAAAATCGTGTAAGGGAGAAATGTCGGCAACGAATAGACCTACAAAAAAGTCCTAGGCGGCATATAAATATCTGTTACGGGTAGCCGACAATAGGCCACCGAAATTATTTTCTCAAAAATTAAAACACAAAAACGATCAGGGTGGGGTACCCATCGTAGATAGCTATATGCCGTTGCGGACTTTTTTGTAGATCTTTTCATTTTATTTCATTTTCATCAAAGATATAGACAGTTGAGTTTAAGACAAAGTATAAAAATAAACACGTAGATATAATTTGTTTAGTAATATTCCAGCAATAAAAATTAAAAGAAGTAGTTTTTGACTTAGTTAAAAAGGAAGTCAGTTTGGATAATGCCAAATAATTTATGACGTTATTTCAAGTTTTTCTTGAACAGAAGTTTTGTAAGTTTGATGGAAGGATTTTTAAGCAGATGGAAGGGTTAGCCATGGGTTCCCCCCTGAGTTCGAGCGTTGCGGACATTATAATACATTTTTTAACCTCCCCAACCCCATCAAAATTTAAAAAAATGGGAGGTTACTGCAATCACTAAAATTTTCGAAATCGAGATAAGACCGGATCTATACGTTTTGAGGTCTCAGGAACCCAGAAAAGTAGTTTTTAAAATCTGTCTGTATGTATGTACGTACGTACGTGCGTACGTGCGTTTGTAAACGCTCTACAGCCCAAACTACTGGAGCGATTTGGCTGAAATTTGGTACATAGGCATCTCATAGCTTAACTTAGATCTGAAAAGCTTTTGGAGCCAATCGTGCAACCGGAAATGCCATTTTGGCACATCAACTTTTAAATTTTAAATGCAAACCCCCATTTTTCACGTCACCATAAGAAAGACCTTCAAATTCTGCGTATAAAAATGTATTCATTCTTAGGGCCCTTTTGACCAAAAATTAAAAAAAAATTGATTTTTATCGGACTTTAAAATCGCGGTACAGCCCAAGCCCCTCAACCGATTTGTCTGAAATTTTGCACATGGGGATTGTATTACACGTCGAAGAGCTGAACAAATTTTGGATTCAATCGGCCCACGGGAAGTGCCGTTTTGGCACACCAATTTCCAAATTTAAAATTGTTCTCTCGTTTAACCATTAAAAACAAGTTTTTGAAAGATTTACTGTCACCGTCAGAAAGGTCTTCAAATTCTGGTTTTAAATAAGACAAAATTAATTCGCATTTAGTGCTGTTTGGTTCAAGAAATCGAAATTTTATAATAACACTAAAAATACATTATAGCCCAAATTAATGAATCGATTTGGCTGAAAGGACCCTATCGGTTTTCACTGATTTGCGTTTCAAGCGTGACCAAACCCCAAATCTTTACTTGCAGACTTAGTGGGCTCTAAAGAGGTGTCTGTGTTAATTTCAAGACCTTGCGATGCTGCCAACCAGTTAGAAAAAAAAAATTGCAGCGATCTCACTGCTCACATTCGAACCGCTTGAATACGAGGCATGAAGCGTTTGCTAATTTTCTGACCGCTCAATCACTACACCTTAAGGTGCAGGGTTGCCAAAATAATGTTAAAATCTCAAACAATAAATGTACCTGTTGGATAATACGGCTTCATAACGAGCTAGTTTTAGGAGCATGAGACATTCACTATTTTTTGCAAACATGCTCAGCAGGACATATTGTACATACTGTAACAATTTCAAGACCGTACCACTATTGCTTCACCCATTAGAAAAATCAATTAAGAGCCTCCGGATCGATAGTTCATGGGCTACCTTTAGGAGCATGAGACATCCACTATTTTTTGCACCCATGCTCAGCAGGACATATTGTACATACTGTCCCAATTTCAAGACCGTACCACTATTGCTTCACCCATTAGAAAAATCATTTAAGAGCTTCCGGACAGTTCATGAACTACCTCTAGGAGTATGAGACATTCACCATTTTTTGCACACATGTGCACTAGGACATATTGTATATATTGTCCCAATTTCAAGCCTGTACCACTATGGCTTCACCCATTAGAAAAATCATTTAAGAGCTTCCTGACAGTTCATGAACTACCTCTAGGAGCATGAGACATTCACTATTTTTTGTACACATGTGCACTAGGACCTATTGTGCATACTGTCCCAATTTCAAGACCGTACCACTATGGCTTCACCCATTAGAAAAATCATTTAAGAGCCTCCGGACAGTTCATGAACTACCTTTAGGAGCATGAGACATTCACTATTTTTTGTACACATGTGCACTAGGACCTATTGTGTATACTGTCCCAATTTCAAGACTGTACCACTATGGCTTCACCCATTAGAAAAATCATTTAAGTGCCTCCTGACAGTTCATGAACTACCTACCTTTAGGAGCATGAGACATTCACCATTTTTTGTACACATGTGCACTAGGACCTATTGTGCATACTGTCCCAATTTCAAGACCGTACCACTATGGCTTCATCCATTAGAAAAATCATTTAAGTGCCTCCGGACAGTTCATGAACTACCTTTAGGAGCATGAGACATTCACCATTTTTTGTACACGTGTGCACTAGGACCTATTGTGCATACTGTCCCAATTTCAAGACCGTACCACTATGGCTTCACCCATTAGAAAAATCATTTAAGTGCCTCCTGACAGTTCATGAACTACCTTTAGGAGCATGAGACATCCACCATTTTTTGTACACATGTGCACTAGGACCTATTGTGCATACTGTCCCAATTTCAAGACCGTACCACTATGGCTTCACCCATTAGAAAAATCATTTAAGAGCCTCCAGACAGTTCATGAACTACCTTTAGGAGCATGAGACATTCACCATTTTTTGTACACGTGTGCACTAGGACCTATTGTGCACACTGTCCCAATTTCAAGACCGTACCACTATGGCTTCACCCATTAGAAAAATCATTTAAGTGCCTCCTGACAGTTCATGAACTACCTTTAGGAGCATGAGACATTCACCATTTTTTGTACACATGTGCACTAGGACCTATTGTGCATACTGTCCCAATTTCAAGACCGTGCCACTATGGCTTCACCCATTAGAAAAATCATTTAAGTGCCTCCGGACAGTTCATGAACTACCTTTAGGAGCATGAGACATTCACCATTTTTTGTACACGTGTGCACTAGGACCTATTGTGCATACTGTCCCAATTTCAAGACCGTACCACGATGGCTTCACCCATTAGAAAAATCATTTAAGTGCCTCCTGACAGTTCATGAACTACCTTTAGGAGCATGAGACATTCACCATTTTTTGTACACATGTGCACTAGGACCTATTGTGCATACTGTCCCAATTTCAAGACCGTACCACTATGGCTTCACCCATTAGAAAAATCATTTAAGTGCCTCCGGACAGTTCATGAACTACCTTTAGGAGCAAGAGACATTCACTATTTTTTGTACACATGTGCACTAGGACCCATTGTGTGCATACTGTCCCAATTTCAAGACCGTACCACTATGGCTTCACCCATTAGAAAAATCATTTAAGAGCCTCCAGACAGTTCATGAACTACCTTTAGGAACATGAGACATTCACCATTTTTTGTACACGTGTGCACTAGGACCTATTGTGCATACTGTCCCAATTTCAAGACCGTACCACTATGGCTTCACCCATTAGAAAAATCATTTAAGTGCCTCCTGACAGTTCATGAACTACCTTTAGGAGCATGAGACATTCACCATTTTTTGAACACGTGTGCACTAGGACCTATTGTGTATACTGTCCCAATTTCAAGACTGTACCACTATGGCTTCACCCATTAGAAAAATCATTTAAGTGCCTCCTGACAGTTCATGAACTACCTTTAGGAGCATGAGACATTCACCATTTTTTGTACACGTGTGCACTAGGAGCTATTGTGTATACTGTCCCAATTTCAAGACTGTACCACTATGGCTTCACCCATTAGAAAAATCATTTAAGAGCTTCCGGACAGTTCATGAACTACCTCTAGGAGCATGAGACATTCACCATTTTTTGCACACATGTGCACTAGGACATATTGTACATACTGTCCTAATTTCAAGACTGTACCACTATGATGCTTCACCCATTAGAAACATCATTTAAGAGCCTCCTGACAGTTCATGAACTACCTTTAGGAGCATGAGACATTCACCATTTTTTGTACACATGTGCACTAGGACCTATTGTGCATACTGTCCCAATTTTAAGACTGTACCACTATTGCTTCACCCATTAGCCCGCCCATTAGTATTTAAACAATAAAACGAAATTGACTTGAAAAAATAAACTTTGTAAGCAGATCTTTTACCAATAACAACTGTCAACTTTAGGTAATTTTTTTGACAACTAACGTCATTTTCGCATAAACGTAGAAGAGAAAGAGATTATGTTTCCTGTTATATCTCCATACCGTTTGCCGTACCTCTCCAAAGAGAGAAATCCAGTGACCTTATGAGGATCGCGAATTATCGGCTGACAGTTTTGACATTGTCAGCACAGGAGAACGGTACACCGCTTGTTAGAGCCTAAAAATTTGGAATGGCGCTATTAGTTGAGAAATGATGCCGATTGCCAATTACACAATGTGCCGTGACCTGGACATGTCAAAGTTATGACATACAAGTCAAGAATTTTAAATGGCAAGAGGGGCGATGTGACTCCTTATTTGAAAGCTAATTTAATTTTCTATACGATGGTGAAAGTTTCAATGAAATTGATTGGCTCAAAAAAATATGAATTTTATTGAAAATTTTTTTTGCCCAAGCACATCGTCAATATGAGGTCCTTGGATTTCCTAACATTAGATAAAGACGGGAAAGAGTTTGCAAAAGGACTTTTTGGGGATTATTTCTGTTTTGCACAGTTAATTTGTTTCTATATTCAATGACATTTCCGTTCTGTCATTTTTTTGTGTTAGGAAATGCAAGGAGCCCATGTTTAACATATTTTTTTTAGAGCCAACCAACTTCTTTGATGCTTTCAGCATCGTATTCGCGAAAATCAGCAAAGTGTCTGACATCTGGTGGCAATACTTTAATTACACTGAGAGACAGGATACGGAAATACTTTTAAACGTCCGTCATCATAATTTCGGCTTACGTCAGTCAGTTGTCAGTTGCGAGGTTAGTTAGTAGTTTTGTTCGGAGACATCCTCTCGCTGACTCGAAATTTTGGGAATAATTCTGTGGAATTTTACGTTTTGTGTACTTAAGTGGAAACATTGTAAATCCAGGAAAACTTGGCTTTTAAAAAATCCACGTATCAATGTCACTGATGTCACCAACTGACACTGTCAGGCACGTCACGCTAGAGTTCTCACATCCGGCTCCCCAGTGGGGTGAGACCGCCATTTTGTGGTTTAGCAATGCCATCTATTAGCAGCTGATTTTCGCGAATAGAAAATTAAATTAGCTTTCAAATGAAGGGTATAGAATTCACTGGGTCTAGTATTTATGACATTTGTCAAATTGCATGTCACCTTCAAAATTGCTTTCAAAATTGATGCATGTAGCCAAGTCGCAGAGAGTCTAATAATGTCGAAGAAGTGCTTAAAGATCTGAGAATTCTAATTTTACTGAAGACTGACGAAAGACGCAATGGTTTTATGCCTTCTTGATACGCATACCCACGAAAGGATGTTTTTGGAAAACGGACTTCATGAAACGCTGGCTGGCAGGAGCCATGGTGCAAGTTTGAAGTAAATCGGAGCACTCCAGTCGCCTTTTTCCTAGGGGTCAATGGAGCCTCCTGTGGTGTTGGATTTGTGATTATTTTAACTTTGTAGGTGTACCTACTCACTTGTGGATTCAAGTGCTTCAGTTAATTTTTGTAATTGATTGAAGATACGAAAAGGAAACAAGAAATTATAATTTATTTGAAGGAAATTGCTTACAGACATTGTAAAGGAGGTACCTTGTTTGCTTTAGAATTAAATGTAATATCTAAACTGCTTTCATGTAGGTCCCTATGAAGGTTTGCAAGATTCCTAATAAAAATTTACCTAATTGTTCAATATTTTTTCTGATAATTTGGAAACAAAAAAAAAGACACAATCGGGCACTTCTACGCTTCCATAGATTTTGGTCTTTTACCAACACTTGTGGGTTTCAAATTTTGTGCTCCTTGTCGCAAAGTCTTCATTATTAGGTACTGTTTTATACCTTAAAAAGTAACATTATAAAAACGCCTCCGTAAAAAAGGGAAATATCACCCGCCTGCGAATGTCTGCATCATTTAAATCTGGGCGATCTTCTTTGAGTTGCTTAAAGCACCTGATTATCTGCTTTTTCTGTTCGACGCTAATAGTTTTGGCATTTCTGCGTCAAAATCAACAATTAAATGTAAAATGTGACAACACGGCTAAAAGGTTCAGTGAGACAACAGTTCAGTTACTAAATAGTGACCAACTTTGAAAAACCAAACCACAGCCTACTGCCGTCCGTTTTGATCGCGAATGGAGTATAACATGGCCGCTCTAGCAATTTAATTTTTTTGACTTGTATGTCATAACTTTGGCATTTCAAGGTCACGGCACATTGTGTAATCCGTCATTTTTTATTTAACCAAGTTGCTTCGAGTAAGTATAGCTTCAAGTGAAAAATAGAGGGACATCTGAAAGTACTCACAGATGTCCCTCTTTTTTTTAAACTTCCAATAGGAACCGCGAACCGGTAGACAAAACGGCGGATCTTGAGATGGAATTACTGAAGTGCATTAAATTACTGTCGTCGCAATATTTCGAATTGACATTACTAACGTCAGCAACTTGCGTACGAATGAAGGTTTCCAAAAAAGCCTGAGATACACAACCCCCGCGTTCGTCAATATGCGACATGTAGTTAGGTCTCTCTCAATTTCGTGACGTCATTTTTGACAATGACAGACTTTTGCATTGCTTTGTCAAATTTTGCCTAAAAATCGTCTATCTCTTTTAATTGAAAACCAGAATTGTTGCCTTGCCAGAATAACCCCCTGACTCTCTAACTTCTAACATCCATGTTATAATGACAAGTAGTGACGGATGGTCAATGCAATTTCTGTCAAATTCTGCCCTAACATCGATGTTAAAACTTACAGAATCACCCCCTTAAGCCGGTTTTACAACTTTTGACAATGAAATGTAAGCGTCGTCCTATTTTTTGTGCCCCGACTGTACTTACTATAATAAACACCAGAAACCAGATCTATCAAATCTGACAAGATCCCTATTTTCAGCTTTGTAATTCTGTCTAGATTTATAGAATTTTCTGGCTATCCTGTAGCTGTAGTACAGTAGATGTACAGGGTGTTCACGAAACATGTAGCAGAACTCCTACCGCAGGTTCCTTACATAAAAATAAGTTGAAAAGTTCCTATGAAGATTTGTCCGATATCGCCTCCTAAGGTCTTCTCGCAGGAGGAGGATGGGGACCAGTTTATTTTTAATATTTCGGAAACGGCTTAATCTACGATATTGCAATTTGGTACATCGACTTAGGTACTTAAGGGTGTGTCATGTACAAAAATAACACCGACACCTTCTGCAGTTGTCGACAACACCACCGAGGTTCAACCGTAAAACGCATCTCGACGTAAAACTCGCTGAAATACCAATAATCGCTGAAGAAAAGCAGTTGGTGCAAGAAGTATAACACCAAAACCTTCTGGAGTTGTCGACAACACCACCAAGGTTCAACCGTAAAACGCATCTGGACGTAAAACTCGATGAAATACTAACAATCACTGAAGAATGAAGCAGTTGGTGCAAGAAGCATAACACCGAAACCTTCTGGAGTTGTCGACAATACCACCGAGGTTCAACCGTAAAACGCATTTCGACGTAAAACTCGCTGAAATACCAATAATCGCTGAAGAAAAGCAGTTGGTGCAAGAAGTATAACACCGAAACCTTCTGGAGTTGTCGACAACACCACCGAGGTTCAACCGTAAAACGCATCTCGACGTAAAACTCGATGAAATACTAACAATCGCTGAAGAAAGGCAGTTGGTGCAAGAAGTATAATACCGACACCTTCTGGAGTTGTCGACAACACCACCGGGGTTCAACCGTAAAACGCATTTCGACGTAAAACTCGCTGAAATACCAATAATCGCTGAAGAAAAGCAGTTGGTGCAAGAAGTACAACACCGAAACCTTCTGGAGTTGTCGACAACACCACCGAAGTTCAACCGTAAAACGCATCTCGACGTAAAACTCGATGAAATACTAACAATCGCTGAAGAAAGGCAGTTGGTGCAAGAAGTATAACACCGACACCTTCTGGAGTTGTCGACAACACCACCGGGGTTCAACCGTAAAACGCATCTCGACGTAAAACTCGCTGAAATACCAATAATCGCTGAAGAAAAGCAGTTGGTGCAAGAAGTATAACACCGAAACCTTCTGGAGTTGTCGACAACACCAGCGAGGTTCAACCGTAACACGCATCTCGACGTAAAACTCGATGAAATACCAACAATCGCTGAAGAAAAGTAGTTGGTGCAAGAAGTATAACACCGAAACCTTCTGGAATTGTCGACAACACCACCGAGGTTCAACCGTAAAATGCATCTCGACGTAAAACTCGATGAAATACCAATAATCGCTGAAGAAAAGCAGTTGGTGCAAGAAGTATAACACCGAAACCTTCTGGAATTGTCGACAACACCACCGAGGTTCAACCGTAAAACGCATCTCGACGTAAAACTCGATGAAATACTAACAATCGCTGAAGAAAGGCAGTTGGTGCAAGAAGTATAACACCGACACCTTCTGGAGTTGTCGACAACACCACCGGGGTTCAACCGTAAAACGCATCTCGACGTAAAACTCGCTGAAATACCAATAATCGCTGAAGAAAAGCAGTTGGTGCAAGAAGTATAACACCGAAACCTTCTGGAGTTGTCGACAACACCAGCGAGGTTCAACCGTAAAACGCATCTCGACGTAAAACTCGATGAAATACCAACAATCGCTGAAGAAAAGCAGTTGGTGCAAGAAGTATAACACCGAAACCTTCTGGAATTGTCGACAACACCACCGAGGTTCAACCGTAAAACGCATCTCGACGTAAAACTCGATGAAATACCAATAATCGCTGAAGAAAAGCAGTTGGTGCAAGAAGTATAACACCGAAACCTTCTGGAATTGTCGACAACACCACCGAGATTCAACTGTAGAACACCTCTCGACATAAAACTCAAGGAAATACCAACAATCGCTGAAAAAAAGCAGTTGGTGCAAGAAGTAGAAGTCTTCTGAGGTTTTCGACAACACCTCTTGCACCACCGCCCGGGTCTCAACTGCAGATTACTTAATTATACTTAATGTACAATTCAACAGAATCACAAATACTGCGAAAAATGACAATGATGGTCCAAGAATGGCCTTCCGAGGTCTAACATCAGATTTCTTATACAGATCAGTGAAAGTGCTGTCTGAGTGCTTCCAAAAGAGTATCGGCGGTCTAAAGAACTTGAGGGTCGTAAAAACAACCTTGTCCAAGAATTACGAATCGAAGAACTTGAAGATTCGGGCGTTTCCATCATTGGAATAATATGGTCATTAGGGAGGCACATGGATCTCATCTTCGGACTGGAAGCTACTTTTGCGCCACACCTCTTGGCTCACACTTAAAATCAGAAAAATAATACCCCACCGCGGCCCAAAAACAGCCCAAAGCCGATAGGGTCCGGTACATAAAGATTGGGTGACCCGTTGAAGACCTGAAGGGCTTTTGGAAGCAATTCGTCAAAAGGAAGTGTCATTTAAGCATATCAACTTAAAATTTTAAATACAAGGCCTCCTTTTTTATGTCGCCATTAGAAAGACGATCATATTCTGGTTCTAAAAAATGTATTCACAGTTTCTGCCATTTCAGTGGAAAAAAAATGCAGCAGTGAAGCGGCTGGAACCTCCCCATCGCGTGGATCTTTGACTTGGGTTTCTAGCCGAATTAGCACAGAAATTGTATAAGACTGGTTTCAACGACGGTTGTAGAACTTTAGGGGTCCTGCCCAAAAAGGACTTACTTATACATACTCTTCTCTGAAGAATGTTTCAATTTGTGTGTTCTATTAAAAACACATTTTCTATGCTAATTCGACTAGAAACCCAAGTCAAAGATCCACGCGATGGGGAGGTTCCAGCCGCTTCACTGCTGCATTTTTTTTGAAGAGAATTTTATTTTTAATGATAGCAATGGTTTTAGATCACATCTAATTTATTATTACCGTTATGTGGATGATGTCATTATTCTTTGGAGAGGGTCAGTTGATGAGCTTAATAGGTTTGTGAAATATTTGAACAAAAAAGTACCGACAATTAAATTTACATTAGAGTTGACAATTAATTTTTTGGATATCACAACTAGAAATTCAAATATTTTACAGCAACAATTTGGTAGGTAATAATTATAAATTCTCTTTCAAGTCAACGGGTAGTATTAAAAATAATGTGTTTAATAATAAAGATAAAATTGAAAAATTAGGTAAGTGTGGTGTTTATTTCATAGAGTGTAATGAATGTAGAACAACATATTTTGGAAAAATTTTCGTCATTTCAAGACTCGTATCCAAGAACATCTTAGACAGGTTAATCAACCTGATGTGAGAAAATCATTATTTGCTAATAATTTCAAAGAAAATGGTCATACTTCTAACTTGGATACGGGTTTTAAAGTTTTGTGTTATGAAAATAGAGAGCCACAGTTAATTTCTCTTGAAAATTTAAATGCTCTGTTGAATTTCAAGGAGTTACTAATTCTTGAATTATTTTTGGTCTTTGGTTCCGGAGTTGCTGGCTTGGTTTTGCTAGAACCAAGAAGAAAAAATCAAAGACTAGTTAAAAAATGCAGCAGAGAAGCGGCTGGAACCTCCCCATCGCGTGGATCTTTGTATTCTGTGTAGATAGTAGTCAATTCAACAGAATTTTTTTTATCCTTATCGTCTGTAATTTCGCAATTTTCTGACAAATACCGACATCACCTCGTACATCACCCATCACATTTGACAATATGTTCCTTTTAAGGTTAATCTTTTGCCAAATTTTTGACAATAACTGCCACTTTATGTCATCCACTGTCAGCCTGCTCCCTTTTAATGAGAAAGAATTTTTTCTCTATTTTCCATTGAAATGGCAGAAATTGTAAGTACATTTCTAGAACCAGAATTTGATCGTCTTTCTAAAGGCGACATAAAAAAGGAGGCCTTGTATTTAAAATTTTAAGTTGATATGCTTAAATGGCAGTTCCCGTGGGCCAATTGCTCCCAAAAGCCTTTCAGGTCTTCAACGGGTCACCTAATCTCCATGTACCAAATTTCAGCCAAATCGATTCAGTAATTTGGGCTATAATGTGTTTTTACTGTTATTATAAAATTTCGATTTTTTGAACCAAACAGCGCTAAATGCGAATTAATTTTGTCCTATTTAAAACCAAAATTTGAAGACCCTTCTGATGGTGACAATAAATCTTTCAAAAACTTGTTTTTAATGGTTAAATGATTGAGTAATTTTAAATTTGGAAATTGGTGTGCCAAAAGGACATTTTCCGTGAGTCGATGGAATTCAAAATTTGTTCAGCTTTTCGAGGTGTAATACAATCCCTATGTGCAAAATTTCAGTCAAATCGATTCAGGGGCTTGGGCTGTACCGCGATTTTAAAGTCTGATAAAAATCAATTTTTTTTAAATTTTTGGTCAAAAGGGCACTAAGAATGAATACATTTTTAGAAGCAGAATTTGAAGGTCTTTCTTATGGTGACGTGAAAAATGGGGGTTTGCATTTAAAATTTAAAAGTTGATGTGCCAAAATGGCATTTCCGGTTGCACGATTGGCTCCAAAAGCTTTTCAGATCTAAGTTGGGTTATGAGATGCCTACGTACCAAATTGCAGCCAAATCGGCCCAGTAGTTTTGGCTGTGGCGTGTTTACAAACGTACGTAACGAACGTACGTACGTACGAACATACACACAGACACATTTTAAAAACCACTTTTCTGGGTTCCTGAGACCTCAAAACGTGGAGATCTGGTGCTATCTCAAATTCGAAAATTTTAGTGATTGCAGTAACCTCCCATTTTTTTAAAATTGTGATGGGTTTGGGGAGGTTAAAATGTAGACGTTTACTTTCAAAATGTTAAAAGTTGAGTAGTTCAATACCAGCTCACCAGAACGATCCCAAACAAAACGCAATACAACAATCATTACCTATTTAACCTATAATTATCATTATATTATTATATTAAAAACTACAGCAGTTTTTATCCAAACAATTTCTGCTACAAAACTTAAAAACGCCACTCCATAACCCCCAACTAGTAGAACTCCTAAAGTCTGCAACTCTTTAAAATCCAGCACCACGTGTTTCTCTCCTCCTTTAACCTCCTGCCTCTGCAAATCTCTATTCCACTTCAACAGAAATCCAGAACTCTTAACTATATCGACAACTCCATTAATCTTCTTTGCTAGAAAAAAATTCTTTCTCATGTAAAAAACTCCATAGTACATGGAAACGCTCTCTTTCAACATAAAAATTCCAAAATCCCTTCTCTCTCGCGCCATCTCTCCAAGAGCATTTTTCGCTATAGTTTTCGCTATGAAAACAGCAGAATCCTTCTGATTCGCTACTCGCTTAAGACATGACTTGAATTCGAAGCAAATATTCCAATTCTCCAAAATTTTCGTGTTAAAATAACTTGCAAAATCGTCTCGAAATGTTCTCGCCAAGTTAGCAGTACTGAGTACTTTCAGGTTATTTTCCACTATATCCAAGGAAGTTTCAATTTTTTGCTTGTAAGTAGTATTGGCTAGGGCACTAATCAAAACGGTTTGAAGAATTGCCCCCAATAGGAGACTGTAGCAGGAAAGTACTGCCACTATTCTTCGGGTCGTTTGCTTCAAAGGTGGTACTACTGGGATTCCAAGTACTAGAAAAAGTACTACTGTGAAATTCCTGTATTTTGGGAGGCCAAAAATATGAAGGATTCCTGTGCAGCTTATGTAGATTAGAAGTGTAAAGATCACAAGCAATTTTCCGACAGAAATTACGCCTTTTCCGAAAGTAGCTTTAATAGGAATGTACGGGACGTACCAGAAGATCGCTTCTTGAAGATAAATGCTGCTGCTTTGGAAAAAACTCATGCGATTCAAAGACAAGGCATAGCCTGATAAGGCAATGTCACATTTTCTATCCCTTAAATCTTGTAAGATATTTGTGGCAGTACCGTTAGAATAGACGTCGCCTAAAGCACCTTCGGTACTACTCGGGTAGAAATAAACCAATTCTAAACCTAGTACCTCAGCTATTAAGTTTAGCAAGTTAAAATCGATTCCATGATTATCAAAGTACAGGTTCTTGGTTTTGGTGGTACCATTTTCTACGTTGGTCATGTAAGGTGCGTACTCTTGAATCATCACTTCCAACTGGTACTTGTGAAGCTTCTCCAAATTAAATTCAACAAATTTTCGGCAAGTACTCAGAAATATGAGCTTCTGGTCGTACCAGTAATATATTTCCAGACTTCTCGTTATTATCACCAAGTCGAGTAAAAAATTAATCTTCATTTTGAGAAATTGCTCTATATTTCTTGTCAAAACAATAAAATTTTCCTGGTGCAATAATTTCTCATCGGTAAAAATTAGTTTGGTCCAATTTTGGGGAAATTTGAAGTCTAGCTGTAAAGGATTGTAGATGACTGATTCTTCTTCTGCGAAATAACTTTTAGAAACGCGAAAAATACAATCGGAGTACGTTTGAGATTCTGAGAATTGAGCTAATGTCATCACTATGGCGAGCAACTTCATAGTGATGGTGAGGAATGGAAAAATTATTTTATTTTGTTGAATAGTTTATAAGATAATTTGATTGGGGGCATGTTCAAAATGATCGGGAGATAATTATGTTTGCGAGTTTGCGTTTCTATTTTCGTGATTAAACTTTGTTTATTTAGCGAGTCCAAGAGTACAAAAGGGAGGAATTGTAAGTGCTTTATTCAAATTTTGAAACAATTAAGATTGGACTAGTTTTGAGTACGAAAAGGCTAAAATTTAGAAATTTAGGAAACCAAGAGAAGTTTTTTAAAAAACTAGATCTAAATAATCCTACAAAAATGGCTTTCATATCGATCTGACATCACGTAATCTTCTTAAAAGCACCAATATTATTCCTCAGTCTTTAAACTTTTGCTCGAACGCACTTAATCCATCAAATTATATAGTCTGCAATGCAGGAATCGACATAAACACTTTATTTATCCGCAAAGACAATGAAAACGATCCTCTTGACATTTTTATTTTTTGCCACAAGAGCAAAAACAATTTCATTAAAAAATTCACTCCAAACGACTTTTGGCAAAAATTTCTCCCTTTACTACATCAAAAATAGAAATTCTTCAAACCCGATTCCTTTATTAGAAACTACGACGATCAAATCGTCATCCAAGATTTGCAAAGAATTAGGCATTCCAGATTTGATTCTTTCTCCTGACATAGATATATTATAGACCAAATTCCTTTGGACTCTCTCAAACTAATCTTTGGCCGAAATATCAGCGACTACTTTAAACCCCACACAAAGGTTCTTTTGATTGGGAATTATAACGAAAATGCATATCAACTTAAAATTTTAAATACAAGGCCTCCTTTTTTATGGCGCCATTAGAAAGACGATCAAATTCTGGTTCTAAAATGTATTCAGTTTCTGCCATTTCAGTGGAAAATAGAGAAAAAATCCTTTCTCATTAAAAGGGAGCGGGCTGACTGTGGACGACATAAAGTGGCAGTTATTGTCAAAAAAGTGGCAAAAGATTAACCTTAAAATGAAGATAATGTCAAATGTGATGGGTGATGTCCGAGGTGATGTCGTTATTTGTCTGAAAATTGCGACATTAGGCACAGACGATAAGGATAAAAAAAATTCTGTAGAATTGACTACTATCTACACAGAATACAAAGATCCACACGATGGGGAGGTTCCAGCCGCTTCTCTGCTGCATTCTTTTGAAGAGAATTTTATTTTTAATGATAGCAATGGTTTTAGATCACATCTAATTTATTATTACCGTTATGTGGATGATGTCATTATTCTTTGGAGAGGGTCAGTTGATGAGCTTAATAGGTTTGTGGAATATTTGAACAAAAAAGTACCGACAATTAAATTCTCATTAGAGCATGCTCATTCTTGGATTATTTTTGGTCTTTGGTTCCGGAGTTGCTGGCTTGGTTTTGCTAGAACCAAGAAGAAAAAATCAAAGACTAGTTAAAAATGTAGAAGTTTCAAAATGTTAAAAGTTGAGTAGTTCAATAGCAGCTCCCCAGAACGATCCCAAACAAAACGCAATACAACAATCATTACCTATTTAACCTATAATTATTATTATATTATTATATTAAAAACTACAGCAGTTTTTATCCAAACAATTTCTGCTACAAAACTTAAAAACGCCACTCCATAACCCCCAACTAGTAGAACTCCTAAAGTCTGCAACTCTTTAAAATCCAGCACCACGTGTTTCTCTCCTCCTTTAACCTCCTGCCTCTGCAAATCTCTATTCCACTTCAACAGAAATCCAGAACTCTTAACTATATCGACAACTCCATTAATCTTCTTTGCTAGAAAAAAATTCTTTCTCATGTAAAAGACTCCATAGTACATGGAAACGCTCTCTTTCAACTTAAAAATTCCAAAATCCCTTCTCTCTCGCGCCATCTCTCCAAGAGCATTTTTCGCTATAGTTTTCGCCATGAAAACAGCAGAATCTTTCTGATTCGCTACTCGCTTAAGACAGGACTTGAATTCGAAGCAAGTATTCCAATTCTCTAAAATTTTCCTGTTAAAATAACTTGCAAAATCGTCTCGAAATGTTCTCGCCAAGTGAGCAGTACTGAGTACTTTCAAGTTATTCTCCACTATATCCAAGGAAGTTTCAATTTTTTGCTTGTAAGTAGTATTGGCTAGGGCACTAATCAAAACGGTTTGAAGAATTGCCCCCAATAGGAGACTGTAGCAGGAAAGTACTGCCACTATTCTTCGGGTCGTTTGCTTTAAAGGTGGTACTACTGGGATTCCAAGTACTAGAAAAAGCACTACTGTGAAATTCCTGTATTTTGGGGGTGCAAAAATATGAAGGATTCCTGTGCAGCTTATGTAGATTAGAAGTGTAAAGATCACAAGCAATTTTCCGACAGAAATTACGTCTTTTCCGAAAGTAGCTTTAATAGGAATGTACGGGACGTACCAGAAGATCGCTTCTTGAAGATAAATGCTGCTGCTTTGGAAAAAACTCATGCGATTCAAAGACAAGGCATAGCCTGATAAGGCAATGTCACATTTTCTATCCCTTAAATCTTGGAAGATATTTGTGGCAGTACCGTTAGGATAGACGTCGCCAAAAGCACCTTCGGTACTACTCGGGTAGAAATAAACCAATTCTAAACCTAGTACCTCAGCTACTAAGTTTAGCAAGTTAAAATCGATTCCATGATTATCAAAGTACATGTTCTTGGTTCTGGTGGTACCATTTTCTACGTTGGTCATGTAAGGTGCGTACTCTTGAATCATCACTTCCAACTGGTACTTGTGAAGCTTCTCCAAATTAAATTCAACAAATTTTCGGCAAGTACTTAGAAATATGAGCTTCTGGTCGTACCAGTAATATATTTCCAGACTTCTCGTTATTATCACCAAGTCGAGTAAAAAATTAATCTTCATTTTGAGAAATTGCTCTATGTTTCTTGTCAAAACAATAAAATTTTCTTGGAGCAAGAATTTCTGATCGGTAAAAATGATTTTGGTCCAATTTTGGGGGAATTTGAAGTCTAGCTGTAAAGGATTGTAGATGAATGATTCTTCTTCTGCGAAATAACTTTTAGCTACGCGAAAAATACAATCGGAGTACGTTTTAGATCCTGGGAATTGAATTAATGTGATCAATATGGCGAGTAACTTCATAGTGATAGTGAGGAATAGAGAAATTATTGTATTTGTTGAATCGTTTATGATATAATTTAAATGGGTGCATGTTCAAAACGTCCGGGGATAATTGTGTTTGCGAGTTTGCGTTTTCTATCTGCGTGATTACATTTTGTTTAGTTAGTGAGTCAAAAGCAATAAAGGGAAGCGTTTTATGCCCTTTCAGATTTTGAAACAATTAAGATTGGACTAGTTTAGAAATGTTAGAAGCCAAAAAACTGTAATTTCTGTTTTACAAAAATAGATCTAAATAATCCTACAAAATGTCTTTCATATCGATCTGACATCATGTAATCTTCTTAAAAGCACGAATATTATTCCTGTCTTTAAACTTTTGCTCGAATGCACTTAATCCATCAAAGTATATAGTCTGCAATGCAGCCATCGACATAAACACTTTATTTATTCACAAAGACAATGAAAACGATCCTCTTGACATTTTTATTTTTTGCCACAAGAGCAAGAACAATTTCATTCAAAGATTTACTCCAAACGACGTTTGGCAAAAATTTCTGCCTTTACTACATCAAAAATAGAAATTCTTCAAACCCGATTCCTTTACTAGAAACTGACGATCAAATCGTGATCCAAGAATTTCAAAGAATTAGACACTCCACATTAGATTCTTTCACCTGCGACGGTTATATTATAGACCAATTTCCTTTGGACTCTCTTAAACTAATGTTTGGTCAAAACATCAGCGGCTATTTTAAACCCCACAAAAAGGTTCTTTTGATTGGGAATTATAACGAAACTGAGAATTTGCAGCTTCAAAATTTGACTTTAACGACGGCCGCATTTGATGGAAGAGATTTTGAAGTTTTCCAAACGAAAAATTTTGAATTTAACCCCGGAAAGTTGCTGGGAAAGTTTAATAGATCGTTCTGCGCGGTGATGTTCGACAAACCGCCATTTGTCAGCCTCCAAGACAACTTTGCCCAAAGTTTAGGGTTGAAATTTTTGAGAATTGCGACCAAAAACTGGCCTGTAGACTTGAAAATTTGGCGAGGAAGTCAAGATTTTTACAATGAAGTTGTAAATGAACTGTCTGAGAATAAATGCGATATTTCTTTAACAACTTTTTGGGTGCTTAAAGGTGTTCTAGCGTCTGACTGGTATGATTCTTCATTAACAGGATCCGTGATGTGTGCTTCAGTGCTAGTACCACGCCCGAAGCTTCTACCTGAGCAAAGCTTCTTTTTGCAGCCTTTTCAAACCCAATTATGGGTTTTTTGCGCGACAACAATTGCTTTAGAATTGATTTTGCGAAAAATTTTAAAAAATGTCAAAATTTTTTGGCTTTCAAATTTCGTTTTCTACATTTTGGTAGCGAGTTTCTACAACGCTGGACTGACAACTTACCTAGAATTCCCACGAATTTCCAAAGACATTAACTCACTCAAAGATATCGTCGACAATGACTTGAAATGGCTTTATGTCCGAGACCAGTACCCCAAGATGTTGAAAGAATGCGACGATAAAGTTCTGGAAAAATTTGCAGATCTCTTCGAACATTATAAAAACAGAAAAGAGAAAAACTCAAAACTGAGGAAAGGAGGATACGGAGTGATAATAGAAGTCTTCAGTGGAGTTGCCAGTACCAACAATTACGTCATGTTTTCGGAGGATATTGATGACGATCTGATCAATTCCTTCAAGTTGATCAAAGACGACATCGGCTGCTACCACACAATGTTTCCTCTAAAATTCAATTCACCCTACAAAAAACAATTCGACAGAATTATTGCAAGATTGACACAACATGGGCTGTTTGATCACTGGTTCGTGGAATTTGTCGCAGGAAAAAAGTATCAATTTATGAAGAAGTTTTATGAAAGGTACTCGGAGGAGACGTCGAAGATGATAACTTTTTCGAAAATTCTGGGAGTGTTTTATTTTTTGATTGGGGGGTGGGTGGTTAGTTTTGTGGTTTTTGTTGTAGAAAAGCTATATAAAAATACAGTTTAAGCGAAATAATTAACTTTTTTTCAAAATCCAAACCCAGAGGAAATACCGGATTTTTCATTTTTCAAAATCTTCGTTATTTTTTGTAGGATATTTTTCAATCTTATATTTGACATAGCTGAAGGTTGGGATTGCTGATGTCATTCATCAGATTTGAATTCGCACCATCATTGTCTTCTTTAAGATCGTCTAACTTAACACCATTATTCAGACCAATGGGGTGGGGCTACAATTTGACCTATGACAGAGACGTTGACAGATGATTAAAGCGCGTTTTTTCCTCTTTTAAAAAAGACTTTCAGAATTAAAATTGATCAATTCCTCAATTTTTTATGACTTTTCTTGTAACACTTTAAAATCCATAATTTGCAACTTGAACCAAAAAGAATTCTACAACTTTTCATGGTTGTCTCTGTTTTAGTTGTAAATAATGCAATTTAAAGTGTTACAAAAAAATTTATAGAAATTGAGGGATCGATTAACCTTAATTGTGAAAGCTAGTTTGGAAAGATGAAATGTGTGAACGTCTTTCTGACACATATTAAGTCAGACTGTCTTAAAGAGGACACTGATGGTGCGAATTCAAATCTAAATCTGAATAAAGAGTGACATGTGTGAATATGGAAAGGAGAAGCTAAACAGACAAAAGAAAAGGTCAGACAAGAACAAAAAATTAGAAACTCACTATAAAAGTAAAGCAATGCGCATTTTTTACAGAAAAATAAAAAAGGAAAACGGGTGCATAAACTCCCGTTATTATATTAAAGACAGAAAGAAACTGAGTAGGGAAAGAAGAGAAAATTTCGGAAAGATGGAAGGAACATTTCCAAGAAATGCTAAATGAAGGAAGAGGAAAGGATAACAAAAACTGAAGAGGACACCCAAATTGGGGCACCTGCAATAGAAGAATTAAAAGGCTCAAAAATAAGAGACTTTTGGATTTTAAATAGAAATACATAAGAAACACTCATGAAATGGGAGAAGAAAATAATTAGAAGAATAGTATAGGAGGTGAGAAAACTGAGGACGGATACGAAAGAAGGACAAATGCGAATAGTCTCTATGTATAAGGGGAACCGAAGATTAATTCCTACAGTGATTCGAATGGTGGAAATAGCAGTCAAGAAAATACCTTGGACGATATTGGATTATAACAGAGAAACACCTGAAAAGACCTGTAAATAGCTATAAATATAATATTTGAGAGCTAATACATTCAAGCGACTACAATTCAAGGATCCTGTTATATTCCTGCATGTTTATTTATTACAGATATAATTTATTTTAGTCTGCAATTTGAGACACTCAAATTTTCTGCATTTTATTGTAGTCAGTAAAAGCGAAGCAAGAAAGTTGCAGTGGCTTTCATTTCTGTCAGTTATCGTAAAACAGCAGATTCTTAGTTTCCAGACAAAATTGTGGTGGAAATTGCAAGAATGAGATTCAAAATAAGCTTACAAAAATGCCTTTCATATCGATTTGGCATTACGCAATCCTCTTAAAAGCTCCAATATTCCTGTTTTTCCCCACTTTTAAATCTTTTACTCGAAGTTGTAAGTTCATCAAATTAGTTGGCAATGCAGGTATCGACATAACCACTTTATTCTCGACTTTATTTCTTATCCCCAAAAACAATGAAAACGATCCTATTGACGTTTTTATTTTTTTGCCACAAGAGCAAGAACAATCAAATTCAAAAACTTACCCTAAACCACTTTTGGCAGAAATTTCTGCCTTTACTATATCAAAAATAGAAATTCCTCAAATCCGATTCTTTTATCAGAAACTGACGATCAAATCGTGGTCCAAGATTTGCAAAAAATTAGAAACTTCACGTTCGATTCTCTCTCCTGCGATGGATAAATAGACCAACCTCCTTTGGACTCTCTCAAAATAATCTTTAGCCGAGACAATCCAAGAAGATTTTGCCGAAAATATAGAGATTACTTCTTTTGCAGGGGTAGTAAATGCAAAATACACGCTGAAGAGAGTCTACAAAATGACCGTAAATAATAATTAAAAAATAATAGACTTTCGCACACAAGGACTAAATGTTATCGTTTCTTTCTGGTTATGCAATTTGAAATAATATTGTTCTGTTATTTTAATATTTAAGCGATACCGTTGGATAATAATGCAATGAAATAATTACCATTCAAGAATCCTGTTTTATTCCTGTATGTTTATTTTCTGTATTGTGTATATTGTTGCTGTAATTTCTTATTCTGGTAGAGACAAGGAGAGAAAGACGTATTAAATCTCGAAAAAAAATAACTTCTTGTCATTCCCATAACTCACCTGTTTAAAAATTAACAATCGAAACTGCAAGCAATATCACAATTTCTAGTCAAAACTGACGTAGAAATTTACACACAATCCAAATTGAAAGGCAAATTGTCAGCAATTCGCACAAAATAAGTTTGGGCTGTTACATCACGAACAAAACAAGGAACCAAACAGGTCACGGTCGTCTCGCTTACGTACATTGCCAATTTTCCAAAATATAGAACTTTGCAATGAATTATTCAAAAAAACGTTTATAAATTCATTCAACGGTTCTAATTTTAGTCCTGTCGACGCTCTCAGAGGGAAAAAAGAGTACAGATTTTAGGATTTTTTTTCTAATGAAAGTCAAAATTTTCTCACCCATCCGTTTGCTGCGTGGACAAAACTTTTCTAGTAGTTAAATCTGCATTTAACTTGTAAATGCAGCAACGCAAGCGGAAATGCAAATTCTATTGTTTTTCTTTGCCAATATTTTCAAACCCTGAGATTATGGAAACCAGATCAAAAACAGCGAATATTGCTGAAAATCCCAACATTGTTAATTTCCCCATTGTTAAAACCCCAGGTTCAACAGAGGTCCTCCCGTTTATAGCAGAACTAAACAATAGAATAATAAATAATAAATCCTTGAAGTTGAAATTCACGTATAAAAGTTGCCGTAGACAACTAAAACCTATTTTCTTATTGTATCTTCGGTAAGGAACAATGGTGCAAGACTTCTCGCTCGACTATGGAAGATGGCTATCGAGCCCTCCGGAAGGAGAAGAAGTGGTGATCTCCGGAATCACCGGACTCTTCCCGGAATCCCACAATGTAAGCGAATTCCGGGATAATCTCTACAACAAAGTGGACATGGTCACCAACAACACGGAGCGTTGGGACATCAACCATCCCGAAATCCCGAAAAGATCTGGCAAGATCCCGAACGTAGATATGATGGATCCTGGATTCTTCGGTGAGTTGATGGTGGTAATTTTTTTTACAATTTTTTCCAGGGATTCCGTACAGCCACATGAAAATGATGGATCCAATGGTTCGACTTATACTGGAAAGATCCGTGGAGGCAGTCATCGACGCTGGGTTTAATCCTAAGGACCTCGCAGGATCAAAAACTGGAGTTTTCATAGGTTCCAGTTTTTCAGAAACTGAAAGCAAAAATCTTCGTGAAGCGCTGAGTCACGCGCTCACAGGGTAAATATTAGTTTTAGAAGCAGTAAGTAAATCCTTTTTTAGGACTACCAGGTCGATGATTTCGCACAGGATCAGTTACTATTTGAAGCTAAAAGGTCCCTCGTTTAACAGCGATACTGCTTGTAGTAGCTCTCTTTATGCCCTAGAGCACGCATACAGGGCGATAAGAAATGGAAGTTGCGACGCTGCTATCGTAGGAGGTGTTAACTTATGTTTGCATCCTTGTACAACCCTTCAATTTGCCAGGTAAATAATTATTTGAGTCAAAAATTCTTAGGTAATTCCTCAGGCTTGGAGTGTTAAGTCCGGAGGGCAAATGCAAAGTCTTTGACGATGGTGGTAACGGCTACGTGCGTTCAGAATCAGCCGCAGTGATCTTCCTGCAAAAATCCAAAGACGCCAGAAGAATCTACGCTCGCATAATTCACGCAAAAGTCAACTGCGATGGCTTCAAGCCCCAAAGCATCACCTATCCTTCCAAGGAACTTCAAACATCTCTCCTTCAAGAAGTTTACAACGAATGCCAAACAAAACCTGAAGACCTCAGCTATGTCGAAGCCCACGGCACAGCTACCGTCATAGGAGATCCAGAAGAAGTCTTCTCGATCAATGAATTTTTCTGCAGAAATCGAACCACACCTCTACTGGTGGGATCAGTAAAATCAAACGTTGGACATAGCGAGCCTAGCTCCGGTCTAACTTCCGTGGTTAAAGCTATAATCGGGATGGAAACCGGGAAGATTCCTCCAAATCTTCATTATCACAAACCTAGAAAAGGAGTTGTACCTCTAGAAGATGGTACTATGCGCGTGGTTACTGAAGCAACTCCTTTCCAAGATGATCGTGGCATTATTGGGATTAGCGGATTCGGTTTTGGGGGTGGCAACAGTCACGCCGTTCTTGTCTGGAACAAAAAACAGAAAAATCGAAAACCTATCACTAGCCCAGTGCTGATTTGTGCCAGTGCCCGCACTAGACTTGGAGTAGAAAAGATTTTAAACGACGCCTATTCCAATAAAGATCTCGAGCAAATTGGTTTATACCACAAGATTTTCAGCAAAGAAATCCCTGGAAATCTATATCGCGGATATTCCATCTTCACGCCTTCTGGAGAAAGCACCAAAATTAATAGGGAGTCTCAAGAAAAGCAACTATGTCTAGCGATCACACAATTTGACGAAAAAGATTCCAAAATCCTGGAAAAGCTAAGCAACGAGCCGGAATTCTCGAGGTTCACGGAAAAAATTTTCGCGGTATTAGCAAAGTTAAATATTTCCAAGAAAGAAGTTTTGAATGGTGGCAAAAACAGAAAGTACAAAAGCAGCGTTTTGCAAATCGCTCTCTTGGATTTCATCAAAGAGCGAGGATTTGACATCGAGAATTTCGTGGTGAGCCAAAGAGCATTCTACGACTATTTCCTGGGAAAAACGTCTCTAGAGAATCTGGTGAAGGAAATTTTAACCAGTACTCAGAATGGTAAACCGGATCTCGTGGTGGTTAAACCAAATTCCCGTAATATCAACACTGTGGTCCTCCACTTGGGCAGTCAACTAAACGCGAACTTGGATCAATTATTTAAAACTTACCAAATAGTGGATTTGGGAAACCCGCAAGGTTTTGTGGATCTTCTCCAAGTGCTTGGAAGGTAAGTCAAAAATTAGTTTTCTGTTTCTTCTTGACTTTTTCCAGGCTATACTTGGAAGGATTTGACTTCGACATTGAGAAATTGTACCCTAAAGTGGAATTTCCAGTAAGTAGAGGCACGCCAATGATCTCGCCCATGATCGATTGGCACCACAAAGAAAAATGGAACGTCTTGCGTTACGTAGTTGGAGAAGAAGTGAAACGTGGTGAATCCAAAATGCATCTCAGGGGTTCCGAGGAGCCTGGACTCACCCTGATGGGGCACGTCATCGATGGTATTTCTTCTGTTTAAAGAAAAAAACTAAGATCTTTTCTAGGTCGTACCCTGTGCCCCGCCACTGCTTACCTAGTATACGCGTGGAACACTTTGGCAGTCAGTGAAGGAAACATCGTGACCAATACTAGAGTAGTTTTTGAAGACTGCAAGTTCCATAAGGCTTGCTTCCTTGACCCCGAAAGAGTCTTGGAGCTAAACCTCAAGATCCACCGAGGAAGTGGAAAATTCGAGGTTCTTGAAAAGGAAACATTGGCTGTTTCTGGCAAGATTTACTTCTTGAAGAATGACGACAAGTACCAACCCATCGATAATCACCCTTCCAAAAACTCGGACGAACAACCGTTATCCTCCAAAGATTTCTACAAAGAACTCAACCTACGTGGATATAACTACAAGTGAGTTGAAATTACTTGAATTTTTTCTAACGCAAATCTTAGGGGAGATTTCAGACAAGTTACTGGGGTTAAAGGCAATTTCGAGGAAGGTACAGTGCGTTGGAAGGACAACTTCATCACCTTCTTGGACAATATGTTGCAAATGAAAATCCTTCAGCAGGACACGAGGCTTCTTTACGTTCCAATTGGGATTCAGCGGCTTTACATTGATGCCAGCAAACATTTAACCATTGTCCAGGAATCTGGGGAAGAGCCAGAACTGCCAGTTTACATTTCAAAAGAAAACAACACGATTAGCTGCGGTGGTATAGAGTTTCGCAATCTCTTAGCGGGGTCCATTCCAAAAAGAAGCAATTTTGGAGATCCAGTTTTGGAAAGATACGAATTTATACCAAACGAAGCCGATTTACAAATCCCAGATTCTGTGAGAGTCAACGTCCAGTTGATTCTAGAAAATAATCCAAACGTTAAAGTTAAAGCAACTGAAGCTCTTGACAGGAATAATCCCGGATTAGAGCCTCTTGCACCTTTTATCCAGAAATCTCTAGAAGAATTGCCCTTGATCCAAGCCGAAGTTAAATTATTAACCAGCAAAAATATCGAAGACTTACCATCCCAAATTGCAGTATCTTCCGGTAAGTTACTGACTGAAGTAGAGTGCACTTTGGCGATTGGCTTCCGGCTGCTGCAAGACCCTCACGATTTAAACGAAGCCTTTGGTTCAATAAGAAAAGACGGATTTGTTTTATCGCGCGAGGTGAAAAATTTCGACACTTCCAAGCTGCATCTAAAAGACATCGATATCTTAACCGTGCATAAAACTAGCGAAGAAACTTTAATTTTGCTCAGAAAATCTGTTAAAAGTGAAGAATTTATTACCATCGACGTCTCTGACGAAGACAATTTTTCTTGGTTGCCAGAGCTGCGTGAGGCAATCAAAGCCGACAAGAGGATCATCGTCTTTGCCCAAAACAAGCCCAAGAGCGGTATTTTGGGACTATTTAATTGCCTGAGATTCGAATCGAACAAAATTCAGTGTGCTTTTATTAACAGCGAGGCTCCTGTGTTCAATCCTACTTTGCCTTTTTATCAAAATCAGATTTCGAAGGGTTTGCTCGTGAATGTTTTCGAAAAGTCCAAGTGGGGTTCCTACAGGCATTTGCTGGTGAAAGGAGAAGCAGAGGTGGAAACCGAGCACTCTTATGTTAACTTTACGGCTGCTGGGGATTTGTCCAGCTTGAAGTGGTTTGAGGGACCGATTAAGATCAACGAATATCCAGATCCGAAGAAACTCCTTTATGTAAGTACCAGTTAGTTCTTGGTTAGAGTTTTTGAAAAGCTATCCGAAACGGATTCTTTTTTGAATAACTTTTTGGTTATCCAGGAGGTTTTCTTTCTGTGTAAAAACTTCTGCTGCCTTAGAAATTACTTTCAAGTTACTGATGGGTTTCCTTACTAACCCAAAATTTCTAATTCTTCTAAGTTAACTTTCTTAATTCTCCTTCTTACAAACTACTTTCGTTCCTAGTTATCCAGAATACTTGTCGTTAAAGCTTCTAGTATTTAGCAAACTACTTCAATTTTTAATATTATTATTAATTGAGCTTCCTTCTTCTGATCTATTTCTGCTTCCTTTTCTAAGTTATAACTTTCTAGAACCTTTTCTAAGCGCTAATCTTCTACTGTCCTGCAAACTACTTCCATTTTTTTCACAAAACTCTGGGTGTCCTTCTAATAATGGAAGATTTCTGATTCTCCTTCTAAATTAACTTTCTTGGAAACTACATAATTTCTTTAACTTTTAGGCGTTCCTTGTACTTATCAAAAATTTCTGATCCTTCTAGATCTATTACTCTTCCTTGAACTTCCGAGACGTGGTAATTGCCTCTGGTCGTATCGGCGTGGACGTAGCCACCAAAGACAGAATCCTGCAGCAATACACAATCGGAAACGAATTCGTAGGCCGCCTATCAAAGTAAGCGAAATTTCTTTGGCAAAACTTCAACTTTTTCTTCCAGTGGCAAAAAAGTTATGGGCTTGAAAATTGGAGGGGCTCTATCGACTCTTGTGGACACAACACAAACAGATTGCATGATTTTTGATGTACCCGAAGGGTGGACAATGGAAGAAGCAGGAACCGTCCCAATTATCTATGGAACTGTCCTAAATGCCTTCTTCATGGTAATTGAACATTAATGAATGATTTTCTACTAAAAATTGCAGAGAAATTCACTAAAACCGCATCATTCGATTTTGGTGCACTCTGGAACGGGTGGAATTGGGCAAGCCACCATCAACGTAGCGCTGAATTATGGATGCAAAGTATACACAACAGTTGGCTCAAAAGAAAAAAGAGAGTACTTGAAGAAAAGATTCCCTCAATTAACTGGTAAATCAAAATAAAGAAGAATTTTTTTTAAATTAAATTTTTAGACGACGATATTGGACATTCAAGAGATACGAGCTTCGAGGAATTGATTTACAGGGTGACCAACGGTCGTGGAGTTGATTTTGTGGTCAATTCCTTGGCAGAGGAGAAGCTCGAGGCTTCGATTCGTTGCTTGGCGAAGGGAGGAACATTCTTGGAGATTGGAAAATTCGATCTATCCCAAAACAACAAGCTTCAGTTGCTATTTTTGGAAAAGGAGGCGAGTTTCCAGGGAATTATGTTGGACTCACTGATGACGGAGGTGGAGTCCGTCGAAAGGAAGGAAGAGCTAGGAAAGCTCATCACCGATTCGATAAAACGTGGCCTGGTTTTACCTCTTCCGAGGGAAGTTTTTGAAAAGAACGAGGTGGAGAAAGCCTTTAGGTTTATGGCTACTGGAAATCATAAAGGAAAAGTTTTGATAAAAATGAGGCAGGAAGAAACGAATGAAAAGGCTATCCCAAAACCTGTTTCAGTGATTTGCAAACCTCGGTACGGTTCGACGTGAAATTTTTTTTGCTAAACATTTTTTGCAGTTTCTTTAGCAAACCTAGTAAGTCTTACGTGATTATTGGAGGATTGGGAGGATTCGGGTTGGAACTAGCTGATTGGTTGGTGCTAAGAGGAGCCAGTAAACTCGTGCTAACTTCTAGGAAAGGCGTTCAAAACGGATACCAAGCTTCTAGAATAAAAATTTGGAAAAGCTACGGAACTACTGTTAAAGTTGCAACAGATGATGTCACTACTAAAGAAGGTTGCCAAAAAATTCTGCAGATTGCTAACGAACTAGGAGAAGTAGATGCCATTTTTAACTTGGCTGTAGTTCTTAAGGATGGAACTTTGGATAATCAAACTAAAGACACCTTCCAAACATCTTTCGGGCCCAAAGCGTATGCCACGAGATTCCTAGATGAATCCTCTAGAAAATTGTGCCCAAAGTTGAGGCACTTTGTAGTGTTTTCATCGGTTTCTTGTGGTCGTGGCAATGGTGGTCAAAGCAATTATGGAATGGCAAATTCTGTCATGGAAAGAATTTGCAGGAAGAGAATCGAGGATGGGTATCCTGCTTTAGCTGTCCAATGGGGTGCAGTTGGTGATGTTGGAATTGTTGCCGAAATGCAAGAAATAGCGGAGGTTATTGAAATTGGAGGCACTCTCACCCAACCCATCATGAATTGCTTGGAAACTCTGGATATATTCCTAACCCAAACTAGTCCAGTAGTTGCCAGTATGGTAGTGGCAGAAAAACGAAACCTAGCCTTTAGTGGTAACCTCGTCGACAATGTTTCTAATATTTTAGGTAAATTTAGAAACTTGCTGCGGAGATTTAATGGCCTTTTTTAGGGATCAAGGATCTCAAAACCGTCAGTCTTCACAGCCCATTATCAGAACTGGGCATGGATTCTATAACAGCCCTCGAAATCAAGCAAAGACTCGAATCCGAATACCAAATCTACCTCAATCCGCAAGAAATCAGAAAAGTGACTTTTGCCAAACTCCAGGAACTGCAGGAAGAAATCACAGCGGCGAAGGAAGAAGGTGACAAAAAAGTAGCACCACTTCAAGGTCTCGACGCTTTCGTCCGTCTCGTCATCAACGAGCAAGAAAAAATCTATCCAACAGTTCAAGTCAAAACCAAGAAGAACCAAAACGGAACTCCGGACGTGATCCTCTTTCCAAGCGTTGAAGGCGTGGCCGTCGTTTTGGAGCCACTAACCAAAAACCTGAACCTGTCTGCAGTCTGCGTGCAATTCGACTACGAAACCAACAACTCCATCAAAGAGATCGCGCAGAAATCCTTGACAACAGTTGAGAAATTCATCCCCAAGAACAAGACGTTTAAAATAATTTCTTATTCTTTTGGAACTCTTGTGGCCTTAGAATTCGCGTCAATTTTAGAAAAAAAGGGCTTCAAAGGTAGCGTGGTTTGCATAGATGGGGCTCCGAGGCTATTTTACAGTTTATTGGAATCTCAGTTTGACTTAAACAATACGGCTTTGTTTGAAACCGGCTGTTTGATCCATCTATGTTCCATGTATCTTCCAGTAGAAACGGTCAATAAAAATAGGGAAAAAATTTTGCTCGCCGCAAATTTCGAGGAAAGATTGAAGGTATTGGAAGGGATGATTCCGGAGGGTAGCGAGCATTCCAAGGAGCATCTGAAGAATGTCGTTCAAGCTATGTTTAAGAGAATTTCAGCAGTAAAGGACTTCAAATTTGATTTTAAACTTAAGTCCAAAGTGACGCTTTATAAGCCCACGAATGCTGTCGTGTCTGGAATTGCGGAGGATTACCATTTGTCCGATTTAACAGAGAATCCTGTGGAAGTTAAGACGTTTGAGGGGAACCACCTGACGATTTTGGACAACCCGGAGCTTGCTGAAGCGATTAATGCAGTATTTTTGTAAATAGTTTTTGGGCAATAAAATGTTGACTAAGTATACATTTCATATATTTTCTAATATGATATGAAAATATGCTACTTGGCTTGTGTGGTTGAACTGGAAAATGTGCATTTCTAAAAACTCGTCTCAAGTAGCATATTTTCCACGATCTCAGCATCTATCAGCATATGATCTAAGTAATTCAAGTCAAGCAACATATTTCCTTAAATGTTTAAAGTGATTTCTAGCGAGCAGCATATTTTCTGCAACACTACTTGATATCGATTCTGAGCAGCATATTAGCTAAACAACAGCCACGCAGAATATTCTCTAAGATATTTCTTATTAACTCTTTGGAATTCGTTGGAAGCATTCATAGTATTAATTTTTCACTTTGTAGTTAGCTTGCCCCAACCCTTTCGAAGAATGACATTTAAAAAAAAATTATAAGTTGACTTAAAAAATTTAAATTGCAAAAAATGCAACCACGCAATCGTTATGTAAATTGCATTGTTTCTGTTTTTCCTTATTTTGCATTGACGATACCTCTGCGTCAAAATAAATAGAATTTGCAACATATTACCATTGTTATCTATTGCCATCAACAAATTAACAATTAAACACTAAAAACTAGCGTGTCAAAGACCAATCTGCAGATGTGTAAATTTTAAACAACAAATTTTTGAAGGTCAGTAAATCTCTTTGGGTTGTAGGTGGTGAAGTTTAAAGGACCCCGCACACTTCTTATGGGAAATTTAGATCGATAGATTTTTTTGGTTCTTTAATATGTTGTAGCCAGAGCGATGCTGATTAAAACGTCTCACGGGCGCAATCTTGTGGGGCCCACGGTTTGGCCGGTAGAGCGCCCCAAAGGCAGGGCCGAACTCCACGAGGCAAATAATTAAAAAATCGATATCTCAGTGATCTTTGAAGTTAAAGCCTTCGCTCAAAAAGTTTTTGGTAGATATTTTGCCAAACTCTCTTGTCATGTACAAATGATGATCTTTGATAAGAGGACTTAACTTACTTGTGTACATTTTTAAAAGGGGTTATACAGGGTCCTGCAACAGTGCGTCGGGCTTCCATAGCGCCTAAACCATCCAAGTTAGGAATTTCGTTCAGGTACATACTTAAACTGTTAATGAAGGTGCATTTCAGAAAAATATTTTTAATTATACAGGGTGGTAGGAAAAATTTTTAAGAGGAAAAGTCGACTTTTTTTAAATGGAATGCCCGGAATATTTTAGCATGCTTGCAACCCCCTTAGGAGCCTTTATTCATCCCTAAAATATTACGGCTATTGAACCTCTGGTTTGGGAGTAAAAAAATATTTTCAAAAAAAAATTAAAATTTACATCATTCTGCTTAAAAATTCCCGATTTACGCAGGTACAGTTTTCATAAGAAAATAAGATGAAGACCTTATTGCAGAGGCTTGAAAACAGCTTTGATTCAATTTTAGTTGTTACGCTATGTACAGAGTGCTCAAAATTTATTTTCAAAATTTGAGAACTTTGAAGCCATTTTTCTCAACTTTTCCAAATGGAACACCCTGTATATTTTTAGCTAGCGTAATGTAGAATTCATAAAGGAACGTTTTTTGTCCTACAAACATATTGGTTATTTCATCCGTTTTCGAGTTATTCGCAAATATTACAAATTCTAAGATTTTTCGGGATAACTCATTAACGAGTCAAGATATCGGGGAGTTCTCTTCAGATTCTTAATCACAAGAAAATACCGCAACTTTTGTCTGATTTAACCGACTTCGTATCTCTTACCGGTTAAGAGATGCCAATGGTGAGCAGTGGAAAAGGAGCCACCCTGTATATGTTTGATACATTACACTAATGAAGGGAGGTAACTTCAAATAAATCCTGGTCTATTTGAAGTCATTCCCTGCCAAAGGTACCGCATGGAAGTATACAACGCCTTTTAAAAAATACATAAAGTAAAGCTATGGCCTTTTTTTGTCAAAGACCGTCATTTATTTTTCTATGTGCCATGGCAAGAGAGCTGGGCGAAATGTCTACCAACGACTTTTTAAGCGAAGGCTCTATCTCCAAAGATAGCCGAGATATCGATTCTTCCATTATTTGAATCATGGAGTTCGGCCCTGTCTTTGGGGCGCTTTGATGGCCAAACCGTGGGGCCCACAAGGTTGCGCCCATGAGACGTTTTAATCAGCATCGCTCTGACTACAACATATTAAAAAACAGAAAAAATCTATCGATCTAAATTTCCCATAAGAAGCGTGCGGGGTCCTTTCCTCCAATTTTTTGTTTTAGGGGTGAAACCTTCAGCTGGTAGACGGTTCAAGGATTAAATTTTATTTGTCAATTTTGTGTTTTGGGGATTGAAAAGCGTGGATTTTAGGGGTGAAATCTTTACGTCACCTCAGAATTGAATTGTTCAATATCCACTTTTTTGGGAAATTGAGTTATTCATACCAGCTTTTAGTCAGAGTTGAAATGTTCATTATCCAATACTAAAATATAAACTTTATATACTTAACCAAAACTTTAATTTCGAGAATAGATTTTGTTGAATATCGCAATATATGACAGATTCTGCCCGTGGAATATTCAGTGCGAGCTTTTGGCGGAGCCGAAAACGAGTATTTGTCAAAATGTCGGTCTTGCAGTGCGAGAAGCTATGGCAGTTTAGGTCTATGCCAGGTTAGGTTTCTTTCTTTAATTTTGATTTGTACAGTTCTTCGATATTTTGTTCAATATCCAGTTAAATAAAAAATTGGAAAATGTAACATTTGGAAGAAGATGCAGATTATCGTCTAAAAATGTAGTTTTTACAATACGAGGAATCCGAAATTACCAACAAATTTGCAAAAAGATGATGTACAACTCTAAAAGTTTCAACAATTAGTTTGAACGCTTCTCCTGGAAAATTTCAAAACTCATTTATTTAGGTGACGTTTAGGTTGGGGAGAGGTCAGCGGGTGAGCTGGAGGTGTATTTTTTTATTACTTCACCTTTTCACGATCCAGTTGGGAAAATAAAGGACTATCCTTCAAGTCTGCAAAGTACATTTTATTTAAAAAAAGTTATATTTTGGAAATTTCTTCGGCCATCTGGCTACTTTCCAGAATAGTCAAATGGTTACCTTCAAAAACTTTCACGTCGACCGGCAACTCCGACAATTCACTCAAAAAATAATCTTCTGCTATTTTCGGCAAACTAGCATTAGTAGGTTTGAAAAGAGTTATCTTGGACTTTAGCTTAAAGCTCGGTTTGTATTCCTTCACGGCTAAAGTCCTCCAATACATAGACAAAACAGAATTCTTCAAGATTTCCTTCGAATACTCCCCGTTCCTCGGCATCAGAGACTCAATCACCTTCAGCTTTTGCTCAAGATTGTTGCACATCAAAATTTTTTCCTACGACAAAAAAATATTTTCACCAAAACTCCGGGAATTAGATCTGCAGCTTATTAAAGTTGGTTTTGTAATCTCCTCGTCTCTTATCTTTATCAAAACTTTTCCTTTGTGACTTCCGGTTGCCATAAACCTGAACGCTTTTTCAACCTCGTCTTTGCCGAAAACTGTCCTTTCTAGGGGTTGAATTAGACCACGCTTAATAGCATCACGCATTATCCCAACCAATTCTTCTCCAACCACGGGATTAAGGTTGTTGGTTAAAAAATCCAGCATAATTCCCTGGAAACTAGCCTCTTTCTCCAGGAATAAAAGCTGGAGCCTATGGTTTTGAGCCAAATCGAATTTTCCAATTTCCAAAAACGTCCCTCCTCTAGCCAAGCAACGAATCGAAGCCTCCAGTTTCTCCTCCGCTAAAGAATTGATCACGAAATCTACCCCACGACCGTTGGTTTCCTTGCGAATCATTTCCTCGAAACTAATGTTTCTTGAGTTTCCAATTTGACTGTCTAAAAATTCTTATTAAAAAAAATCCTTCAGGTTTGGATGTACCAGATAACTGGGGGTATTTCTTCTTCAAGTATTCGCGTTTTTCTTTTGTACCAACAGTTGTATAGATTTTGCAGCCATAATTCAGGGCTAGATTAATAGCAGCTTGGCCTATTCCTCCAGTTCCAGAATGAACCAAAATGGAATGCCTCGGTTTTAATTTGTTTCGCATGAAAAGTGCGTACAGAATTGTACCGTATACCACGGGAACAGTCGCTGCTTCTTCCATGGACCAAGAAGGTGGTATGGGCCATACTGCATCGCGCGAAGTAATATTCACGAGGGTTGATTTCAACCCCATTACTCTTTCTCCGCTGAAATAAGGGTTGAAAGGGTTTCAAGAGAATTAAGGCTAACCTGGGAAGGGCTCCCACGAATTCAGAACCAATAGTGTATTGTATATCTTTTCCAGCTGCTTTTTGAAAAACTCGTCCCTTGGATTAAACCGTGGCACTTGTGATAAAAACGCACCGAATTTAATTCGATTCGTATCTCAGACAATTAAAAAGACCGAGAATCCCACTTTGAGGTTTGTCTTGGGCAAAAATAATAATTCCCCGATCTTGCTTCATTGCCTCCTTCAAATCGTTCAACCAAGAGAAATTTTCTTCATCGCCAACATCTATTATAGTTGACTCTTCTGATTTGGTTTTTCTCCGAATCAGAATCAATTTTTCTCGAGGAGTAGAGTGCGTTGTTACAATATCGATGGATTTTTCTTTAATATTCTCAGGATCAAAATTGGCTTTCTCACGACTTAACACGAAACCTCCGGTTTTGACAGCAGTAAAAGCTTCGTTCTGCAATCAATTGGAAACCTACTGTCAAGCTTTGGTCTTTCTCTGTCAATAGTTTACCGTCTACAACGGTTAATTGCGGAAATTCAAGTTGTTTCTTCGTCAAAAGCTTCACTTCTGGTTGGATCAACGGTAGATCAGAAAGAGATTTCAGGATTTCTTCAGCCGAGTCGCAATTTCCATTCCTTATGGCTCTGTAGGCATGCTCTAGGGCATAAAGAGAGCTGCTACAAGCTGTATCCACGTTGTGACTAGGTCCTCTCAGTTTTAAAAAATAACTGATTCTATGTGAAATCATAGAACGAGTACACCCAGTAACGGCGAAAAGTTGCGAGTCCAAATTGTTATAAAACCATTTGCTCTCAGTTTCCGAAAAACTCGAACCTATGAACACTCCGGTTTTTGAACCACGAAGCTCTTCTGGATTTATCCCAGCATCAAAGAGGGTTTCTATTACTCGCTCCAGCATGAGGCGAACTAGAGGATCCATAGTAGTAGCTTGCCTATAATGAAGTCCTTTGGAAAGTTGACAAGAGTTCTTTTAAAAAATTACCGAAGAATCCAGCGTCCAGTAGATCTACGTTCGGGATCTTGCCAGACCTAGCAGGAATTTCTGGATGGTTTAAATCCCATCGGCGGTCATCCGCGGTGACCATGTCGACTTTTTGGAATAAATTTTCGCGAAATTCCTGGACGTTCTTGGATTCGGGGAACAACCCGGAAATTCCTACAGAATGAAGTTAGAGGATTGACACGATTTTTACCTGAGATCACTATGTCTTCGCCGGGAGGGGGGGTAGCCAGCCATAGGCCGTACCGAACTGAAAAATCTTCCGCTTGCATTTTAATGCTGACTGCCAAAATTTCCTAGCAACTTTATTTTATACTTGCTCTCTTCAAGGTTGCATTATAAGGTAAAATAACAATTATTACATTTTGTTGACTTCGGTGGCCCACGGATATGAATATCAATGCCAAATGAATTTAATTTGGGTTTAGATAGTTTAGGCCTTCGAATTTTACAGTACAGTTGCTTTCAGGTTGTGATGTTGGCAGGCTTGCAGCTTTTAAAGTCACTAGAAGATTGACAACTGTTTCCGCCATTTTGGATCCCACTGATGTCTTCGATTAGTTGCTTAACCCCACTTCATTTTTTCATGGGTTTGTATTTGGAAAAACTGAATTATTGATCCTTGATTAATGCCTCGCGTGTTGCCTGATTAAATCATGTTGAGGCCATTAAGTCAATTTGTGACAATTACCAACTTACAAAACTAATAAAGCTCCACCACTCAGTTTTCACAAAAATGCAAAGTAACCGTACGTTACTTTTCTTAAATTTCACCCTCCAATCATTTTTTAACAATTCAACTTTTAATAATCCCTGCGTTTTCTACATCCACGACAATACTTCCACGTCGACTATAATTGGTTGGGATTTTCCCATCGTCAACTTGCAAATAGAGCAATTAAAAAAATTCGCGCGAATACACTGCGACGGATACGTTCTAGACACCTCTAGAAATCTCCAAAAAGATATCGCCCTCCACTTTAGGTCAAACCAAAAAATTTTTTACACAAAAACGCAAACTTTCCACTTTCAAAAACCAAAAAAAATCTGCGTAATAATCTTCGAGGACCTCCCCTTTGTTGCGATAAAAAACAACAAAACCTTCGGAGCCGACGTTAAAGTTCTAGAAGAAATCACGAAGAATCTTCAAACGAAATTTTTGAAATTGTCGCGAAGAGGTGACGACAATTTATTTGCTCGAGCAGACGATATTTTGGCAGAGAATATTTGCGATGTGAGCATAGGCTCGCATTGGCAAAACAATCCGCATATTGTCGAAAAAACCACCCCTTTCAGAAGAACTTGCAGCACGTTCTTGGTGCCAAGACCAAAAGTAGCTTCTTGGTCTTTCGCTTTTCACGTCTTCAACTTAAAGCTTTTCGCAACTGTCGTCTTCGTTTTGCTCCAGCATTTCGCCAAAAAAAAGTTTCTTCTCTTTCTGCTGATTTTTGTTGCTTCCAACTACTATTTTGCCAGTCTTACAGTTGCCTTAAACTTTCCTGATTTGGAGGGTGAAATCGTTAATGTTAAGGACATGATTGATGGTAACATAAAATGGTTGAATGAAGACTCGTTCTTGAAGAAATGGATGGAGAATTCTACCAACGAAGATTTGGTGGCGCTATCAAAACTTTTTGAACTTTCCACTAGTGAGGAAATCAATGCAAAGCTAAGTTCTAAAAAATTTGGAGTTAAAGTTGGAGTAGATCACAACGGGCGATACGTAATGTACTCGGAGAAACTCGACGGAGAAAATAGAAGAAACCTAAGAATTTTGCGCGAGAATTTGGCGTGTTTTTATATCGTTTTTCCGCTACGATACAATTCCCCGTTTAAAAAAATGTTTGACGATAAAATTCTAAGATTAGTCGAGGTGGGGTTAGTTGAGTTTTGGTACTTGGAAGCTTTGAGGCTCTTAAACTCGACTTACATGGAGGAGTTTTTTGAGGAAGATTCGAGGAGGATCTATCAGAGCATTGATTTTTCAAAGCTAAAAGGAGTGTTTTGCTTTTTAATTCTAGGGAATTTCTTGGGAATTATTGCTTTCTGCTTTGAAATATATTTATTCCCAATATAGATAACGATATTATCTTATCAATTCAGTAGATAAAGTGCACCAAATGGGTCAGCTGTGGAGCTCTGAACCTCAAGTAAGTTTAATAATTGTTTCCCTCAACAATGCTCAATTTTTTTAGGAAGAGGAGAAAAGTGTGGATGTATTGGATTCCCTGCAACACGATGGACACGAATATAAATTTTTCGAGCAATTTTTTCTCGCAATTGGTCTAGCCGAGGCTTTCAAAAAACAAGCAGTAAGACCTTACATTGAATGGCACTTCTATTTGGGAGATGTGCGTCTCTCCATGAGTGAACAATACAAGGAGGTCTTGCGGAAAGTGGCTAAAAATGTGCAGCGGTTTAGGAATGATCGGCCGAGGAATTATGGAGACTTGAAAAGGTTGGCGGAGGACGTTCTTAGGGCTAGAAAGACCGACCAAAGACACTACAAAGTGGACAAGAAGGATCGTGCGTGGGTGGCTCATAACGATGTGATTGGACTTTGGGTGCAAATTTGTAACGCTTTTTCTTGAGAAATAAAAAAACTTGTCAGAAGAATTAACCCTAAACTTTTTTCAGAAATCTGTCAAGTAGTGTCAAAATGTAACCAAAATCAAAATTCTTCGTGGAATGGCCCAGCTTCCCTCTGTAAGTCTTTAATTTCTCACAAAACCTCAACCTGTCTTCCAGGAAGCTGTCTTTGAATGCGCCCTCCGACCTGGAGAACCAGAATACCAATTCTTCAGAAGATATTTCGAAGTGATTGGACTTGGAAGAGAGTTTACAGACAATGCCAGGAGCGCGTTCATCAATTGGTATTTTTATTTAGGTGATGTGACTTTGTCAATGAGTGAACAGTATCGAGAGGTCCTTAAAAGAGTGGCCAAAAGAATAAGGAGGAAAAATAGCAGAGCTAAAAGTTCTAAAGAATTAAAATATTTGGCAACGGCGGTTTTGAAAAGGAGAGAATCTGTTCATGCTCGATTTAGGGAGGATCCGAGAAATAGTGCGTGGGTGGCCCACCAGGAAATCATTGAACTTTGGAGGGACGTTTGTGAGGCCTTTGAGTAAAAGAGTTTGGATTTTCGGGTTTTTTTTTGACTCCAAAAATCGTTGAAGGGCAAGGTAGATCCAGAGGGCAAACTGAAAAATTTGGTTATGCTAGAAAAAATTGAAAGCTGTCGTGGCAGATTAGTGTCAAAATGTAGCCAAATTTTTGCTTCTTCAAAATTCTCAGTGTAATGGCCCAGTTTCCCTCCGAAAGCCTCGAAACCTCCCCCTTCTTCCAGGAAGGTATTTTTGAATGCGCCCTCAGACGAGGAGAGCCAGAATATGAATTCTTCAGAAGATTTTTCGAAGCAATTGGGCTTGCAAGAGAGTTTGAGGAGAACGCCAGAAACGCGTACATCAATTGGTACTTTTATTTAGGGGATGTTACCTTGCCAATGGGCGCACAATATCGTGAGGTCCTCAAAAGAGTGGTCGAAGCAATAAGGAGGAATAGTAACAGGATCAAAAATTCTACAGATTTGAAACATTTGGCAATAGCAGTTTTAAAAGGTAGAGAAGCCGACCATGCACGATTTAGAAACGATCCGGGGAATAGAGCGTGGGTGGCCCACCACGAGGTGATTCAGCTTTGGAGGGACGTTTGTGAGGCCTTTGACTAATAAAATTTTGAGTAATAAAGTCCTTTTTAACAATCGTCGGAAAATTCGTTGGCAAAACTCGATGCTTCCATTTAGGCCATTTTAGATTCCACTCGGGGGATGCCTATTACATTTTTTCACTATTCATTTTTGTACTACCATTAATGATACCTACCTAATTAGTTGCTTCCAAACCAATATACCTAACAAGTTCAAGTTGATTCTAGATTTTGGGTACTTCTAACATTTTTTATTCAATCGGGTTAAAATGGGTTTATTTATACAGAATAAATTGATTATGAAAAGGCTTAGTATCACCTCATCCCAATTACCAATTCATCTCAGGTCACAACTCATCCCAGGAGACAACACATCCGAATAACCAAATCATCCCTTGTCCGTTGGGATGAGGATGACTTGGTTTGGGATGAGCTGAAAATGGGGATGAATTAAGGCTTGGGATGAAATGGCATGTGGAACGAGTTGATTGTTGGGATGAGTTGTCACGTGGGCTGCAACCACTAGATTAACAGTACTGCACAATAATTATAACTAACAATTTTCGCCGAAAGAAATAAATGTTTTTAAAATCGGACGCTTCAGAGGCTGGAATTCAACTCTCCGTTGGTTGTTTTTGGCTTTCCTGCTCCGGTTCTCTTTACTGACCACCAAATTAGACAGTAATAAACATCTTCGGAGGTACACATCGCATTAGCTTCTCATTCAAATTATCAATCTTTTGATAAGAAAATAGCTGCTTAAACACTTTTTAATTTGGAAAATTTGGAGCCAATTAAACCCGTTGCTTATAACCAGCGCCCGAAAATCCTTCTCTCATTTGGAACCATGCAATTAATGAGAACCATTCTGGTAAGTACCATTTCTTTTAATCCGACTAATTTTTTTTCCAGATCGCTGTGACAATCTTGTGCGTCCAAGCAGTTCCTTTGCCAAAAGATTCAGAAGAAAATACCACCCAAGAACGAACCTTTAAATTTGAGTCAAAGAAGAGTTGTCTTAGAACCACTACAGCTGGAGGGGGTATTGGCTTAACAGCTGGAGGGGCAGCTACTGGAGCTGCGATTGGCAGTATGGTACCTATTATCGGTACTTTTGCAGGAGCTGGAGCAGGTGCCGTTTTCGGCCTTCTCGGAGGTTCTTCTCTAGGTTACACAATTGGTATTTTAGCTTGCCAGGACTAAAATAAACAAACAGATCCTTGAGAGATAATAGTTAAAATTTATTACCCTGACACTATCTCCACATCTGTTACGAGTTGCATGAAAAGGACATGAAAGGATCAATAATCCTTCCATGTAACGCATTTACATCCATCATAAGTTTTTTGCGTGAGAGTATTATTAATCAATGCCCAATTATTGATGAATAATTTATCACGAACGTAAAATGAAACTATACACGATTCTGGTGGTCTGTCAGGTACATTTCTGCAATTCTCTGTATTTGAAGGAATTATTCAGTCAGTTTTTTGGCAACCCCTTTTGCCTTTACTATCTCTCCACGGATTTTCCTTTG
The DNA here is from genome assembly GCA_963924575.1 of Pycnomerus fuliginosus. Classification (NCBI taxonomy): domain Eukaryota; kingdom Metazoa; phylum Arthropoda; class Insecta; order Coleoptera; family Zopheridae; genus Pycnomerus; species Pycnomerus fuliginosus. The sequence continues at coordinate 6,643,745 of OZ004624.1, read as the reverse complement.
AGTGAAACCCAAATCGTCGTTACAAATCTCCACAAATTCTCAAGGCCCAAAATCGACTGCGAAGGATATTTTCTAGAACTCAACACCACAATGATACAGAGAATCTTCACTGGAGACGTCAATTATTACCTGAAACCCGCCAAAAAAGTTCTGTTATTAGTCGACGAGGAAATCAAAATTGTTGACTTGAGAAATACTGCAAGGATTCACAATTTAAAGCTAGTAGTTGCGAGGATCGATCCTTTGAAAGTTTTGCTGAATTTCTCCGCAGATTTTGTGCCAAGTTCAGTGCTTAAAGAAGCGAATCAAAGCTTTTGCGTTTTGTACTTCGAGGAACCTCCAATGGTGGCTCCTGGTAATTTCGAGGCCAGTATAGATATCAGAATTATTAAAGAAATAACAACGGGTTGGCCATTAAGATTCAAGAGGATAAAACAAAAAACTTTGGACGAAAATGTTTTCCAGAATTCTTCTGATGCAATTGAAGGGAACGAATGCGACATTGCTTTAAACTCCTTCTTTCAATCGACTACTCTGGATTTGGGAAATATTGATATAACCAGTCAGCGTTCATCTATGTGCATTACACTTCTAGTGCCTCGGCCTAGATTACTCCCAAATTCTACGTTTCTACTCCAACCCTTCCAGAAAAATCTTTGGATTCTATGCACAGCCACTTTTGCTTTACTTCTAATTTTAGCAAATCTAGAAAAACCGACTCTACTTTTAATGGCTTTTATCATCATTTCAACGTATTACTCGGCCGGCCTAACAACTCTCCTGAGATTTCCTCGGTTTTCTTCTGATATAAAAACGGTAGAAGACGTAATTGGTAATAATTTAAAGTGGATGTACCGAACAGATTTTCTGAAGATCTGGATGGAGGATTCGGGCAACGAGAACTTTCTGAAATTATCCAGAAATTTCCAGGTTGTTCCCAAGAATGAACTGGAGTTGAATTCCAGGTTAAGCAATGGAAGGTATGGAAGAATCGTAGGATACGTCCATAAAGACTACGTAATGTACTCGGAAAATATCGAGAAGATTTCGAGGGATTTAAAGCTGCTGAATGAAAACATCGAGTGTTTCTATATCGTTTTTCCGATAAGATTCAACTCTCCTTTTGCAAAAATTTTTGATTTGGGAATTTCCAGGATGGTAGAGCATGGTTTTGTCGAGTGTTGGTATCGAGAAATGACTTTTGGAAAGAGGTTCGAGTTTATGAGAAGATTTTCGGAGAAGTATTTTGGAGAGATTCGTCAGGTGCTGGATTTTGAGAAGATTGAAGGGGTGTTTCTTCTTCTGGTTTTTGGGTATTTAGCTGGAGGTTTGTGCCTGGTTTTGGAGTGTTCTCTTCAGGAGGTCAAGAGATATTCTTTCTGGATTCTTCCTTCCTTAGGCAGTAACAGAAAATAAAATTTTGACTTTTTCAATTGGTTTTTCTTCTATTAAAAGCTTAGTAGAAAGATATGTTTCTTCTATCAAACTGAAAAAAAATCCGTAAAGAAATCAACTTCTCTGTTTCTAACGACAAAATTCGTCCTCGAACGCAAATTTTGTTCGTGACCGTGAAATGTTTCATTCATAAGCAACCACATTGTATTAGATAATATTGATATTGGGGGAATTTACATTTCCGTTTTGATTGAATTCAATTTTTTGAGGTTTATTGGTTGTCTATCCATATTAATTTATGGTAATTGCCCAAATTTATTAGTAAAGCAAACATCAGGTCTGACATCTGAAACTGAAACCTTTTTTCACTCATTTACTTGGTTGAAAAAATTTGGTCTCAAAAATGAATGTTTGCAGGTTCTGCTAGTCTAAAGCAAAAACGGACACAAAATGGCCCTTTCCATCAATTTTTTTTTTTGTAAAGATAGAATATTATATTTGATTTCAAAGATAAGAAAATATCAAAAGAATATCTTCATATTAGATTTCAAAAATTGAAAAAAATGCTGCTAAAATCAACACTTATGGGAATTTTTGTATAAAAAATTTTAAATGATCTAAAAACCTTTTTTTCCTTTTTGGATTTAAAAAATTAAGAAAAAGCTTCTAAAATCGAAATAATCGAAAAAACGGAATAAGGTATATAAAATTTTGAAACGATTTTCTTGGAATTTTCATTTTTTAGCTTAACATTTATATTCGTACAGCCACTCTACAATAAAAACCACAAAACCAACCCCCCAACCCACAACCAAAAAATAAAACACCCCCCAAGTATTTTTCGTAAAGCTTTTTGGCCAGTGATGGAACAGTCCGTGCTGCGTCAATCTCGCAATAATCCTATAAAAGCTTTTCGTGTAGGGTGAATTAAATTTTAGAGCGAAGATTGTGTGATGGCACCCAATCTCTTCTTCTTTTAACAACGAAGAGAGGTAGCGTTGGACATAAAGCTCGTTACCAAAATATTGAGGAGAAAATTAGAAAACCAAAAAATTTTGACGAAATTTTTGAAAAGCTTTTCGAAAATAAGTCCAAAACCGATTATTGTTGAGCAAAGAATCCATAAAGGGGTTTGAAAAGGCTGCAAAAAAAAGCTTTGCTCAGGTAGAAGCCTCGGGCGTGGTACTAGCACAGAAATACACACGACAGATCCTGTCATTGAAAAATGAAATGATAGCCAAAAATTCGTTAGGGAAACATCGCATTTATTCTCACGTAATTCTTCTCCAACTGTTTGGTAAAAATCCTGACTTTTTCGCAAAAATTTCAAATCGACGGTCCAGTTTTTGGCGACAATTTTCAAAAATTTCAACCCTAAACTTTGGTCGAAATTGTTTTGGAGACTGACAAAGGGTGGTTTGTCGAACATCATCGCGCAAAATGTACTATTAAACTCTACCAACAACTTTCCGGGGTTAAAATCAAGATTTTTGGTTTCGAAAATTTCAAAATTTCTTCCGTCAAATCCAGCCGTTGTCACACTCAAATTTTGAAGCTGCTAATTCTCCTTTTCGTCATAATTCCCAATCAAGAGAACCTTTGTGTGGGGTTTAAAGTAGTTGATGTTTCGTCCGAAGATTATTTTGAGAGAGTCCAAAGGAAGTTGGTCTATAATAATAATATCCATGGCAGGAGAAAGATTCGAACGTGAATTTCCTGAATTTTTGCAAATCTTGCACTACGTTAGTTTCTGATAAAGGAATGGGATTTGAAGAATTTCGATTTTTGATGTAGTAAAGGCAGAAATTTTTGCCAAAAGTCTTTCCGAGTAAATCTATAAATGATATTGTTCTCGCTCTTGTGCCATAAAATAAAAATGTCAAAAGGAGGTTCGCTTTCATTGTCTTTGTGAGCAAAAAGTGAGTGTTTGTGACGATACCTTCATTAGAGACTAATTTGATGGGTTTCGAGGAAAAGTTTAAAAATTGCGATGGAATAGGAGAAATATGAAATTATATTTGTGCTTTTTAGAAGATTACGTGATGTCAGATCGATAAAAAAACTTATCCTAGACCCTGAAAGCTAATTTTTTTCTTTGTAAATTTGGGTCTTTGATGGTTTCAAAGTTCTGGTTCTAAACCACAAAAAAGTCATAAGGGGTTAAGCCCGGTTTACGTGTTGACCAATGCAGGGTTTGAAGGTAACAAAGAAATCTCTTAATAAGTTTTATTTTTATTTTATTTTTTTGCATTCAATTCTTGGACAACAGTCAGGATAAGACTTCGAAGTGTTCACTTCTGTAATGTGACATTTGGGATCATCGGGCCGACCAACAACTCCGCAACTAAATTAAAACAATAAATTTTTGTAACGTGTCTTTAGGGAGACAAAACATTACCTTGCATGGTTTATTGTACCATCATTTCCACACTGGACTTGCACGCATCCTTTGACTGTTTTCACCTCCTGCTTCTTTAAATGCCCTACGCCATCGGAATCCGAATAACAACCATCGTTGACTAAAAATTTTTTTGCAATAACAGAAAATTATGCGTTACATACTTCTCTTAGGATGAGGACGTTCCTTGGCAAGGGCGGCTTCCGAAGACGTCACCGCGATTATTAAGAATAACGCAATTAATAAAACTAGTTTCATGGTGAATGAGTATTGGATCGCTGATAGTTCAATACCTACTGAACGTTTGATTCATTCTCCTCCTTTTATAATCGAGATGTAAAAGATTCTTGGTCAAGGTAAAATTGGCAAAGTCATCGAAGGTCCACAGCGTCAATTTAAGGCAGAAATATATAAATGTTGTTTTTCATATCAAGTGGTTTAGTTTTGTAACGAATTTGAATACTTGTATAAAACCTGCTCATCTACAAACCAATTTACAGTTAATTTAAAAACTTGTTTACTAATAGTCAAATAGCTGAAATGTAACCCCCAAGTTTCTACATAGTTCATGAGTATTATGTTTCAATTGTTTATTTTTTGTTTCCTGGTCAGGATGAAAACCGACTTTGTCGACTTCTGACCATTTGAACCTATTTATTTTTATAAGTTCAATAAACAGTATTATTATTATTATTATTCAATTTCTGACAAACTGTCGTCGGAAAAAAGGGTTCCTCAAGGATTGGTCTTGGGACCACTCCTTTTTAATATTTACACTGCCGATTTCAGTATTGAAGCACTGCAAATTAGAAATGCATGCTGATGACATTCCGGTTTATTTTCCGGTTGACCCTGAAGAATCTGGCATTGACATCATAAACTTTGACCTTAATAAAATTTCGCAATGGATGAAAAATGCATTGCTTCTCAATGTCAAACATTAGTTTTGCCAGTGGGCTAAAGATCTGGATGGAATTATCTGAAATTATCCAGAAACTTCCAGGTGGTTCCCAAGCATGAACTGGAGTTGAATTCTAGGTTAAGCAGTGTGTCTCATTTTAACTGGAACCACCCAAATATTTCGGTTAATATTGAGCAAATTAACTCGCTTTTTTTTCAAAATTTGCGTCTGTATGATGATTCACCTTCTTTTATCCCGAAATCTTAGCCCACTGCGATTAACTAAAGAGGACAAAAACAGCGAAATCGTATTAGGCATTTTTTTATCGAAAAATTTTATTAAGTTGCACAGGATGACCCCAAATGGGTAAATCCGCACTTTCAGACCAAAATTACCAAATTAGCTTCTAAGACAATCAATCCAGTATAAGATAACCTTCAAAATGCTGTAAATCTAAGATTTAACTCAAAAATATTTAAGATTTGTTAAAAAAATGATGTGTATTGTCATCATTGATAAAATTTCAAATTTAACTTTTCTTACACGAACAAGTGATGTTTCTAAGATCTAGTTAACTTCTATTTAACCCTCAAAAAATTAGTTAAGGCAAACCAAATTTCAAATTACTTACGGTAACTAACTCAAACTAAGAAAATGTTTTAACTTTCAACAAAACCTTTAACAATTCGAAATTAACTTTCAAAATAACTCCCAAATTGCATTATCTTACTAGGATACCTACAACTTTTATTGTTTCCTAATGATTGATCTGCAGAGGGATACAAACCACTACCCAGGATCTCCGTCAATCTTGAACTGGAAAGAGAAAGACAGCTATCCCTGTCTCACAAATTCTGAAAGCCTCATTTAAAATAAAACAAAACGTTCTTGATTAATTGAAAAGATACCAGGGTCTGTATTTTTGAAACGTGGGAGCTTCTCCCCGGGGAGAATACAACCGTAGGCTCTCAAATGACGCTCCCCCTCCATTCATTTTTCGTAGCGGTGGCGAAAGGCTACGATTTCACGTGGTGCCGAGCATGTGAGAACCGATCTCCACCGATTTTCGACAACCAATTACCACCATTGTATGGCGTGTAATCGTCATTTCCCATGGGAATTGCTTTCACATGGTTCAAAAATAAGGCCCCAGTAAAAGGTCCGACCAAGTGATCAGTTTATTTACATTAAAATTTAAATAAAATAGAAAAAACACTCTTGAAACTGCCATTCTCTTATCAATTACCCTAATACATTAACTAACGACTGCTCGATTATCGACATGTCATTACATTAACGTTTGTTTTTATCAACTCTAATCGATCATTATTAACCCCATTATTGACACAGAAATGAAACCGTCGCAGATCCTCTATTTAATCTTACTTCAATCATCCTGGGCTAAGAAAAAATTTGATGGCAGTTTTTTCACCAAAAAATTTCAAAGTTGCATTTATATAATTTCAAACAAATCAAATCCACCGCTTTTACCCCTTTCAAACGTCCAACTAGTATCCTTGGATAGACAAGCCGCGAAGAGGTTTAAAAATAATTTTTTCAGTTGTGAGGGCTACATCTTGGACCATCCCCCCAAAACCGACCTCGAAGAAATGTTCAGCCCTGAAATAAACCTCTACTTTAAGCCCGGAGCACCAGTTTTTCTCTTCACGGAAAACCAACTGCCCCACCGTGCAATGGAAAACGCAATTTTTCAAAATCTCACAATTTTTGAAAATTTCAAGAAAAAAATCCAAATAAAAAAATCCAACAAAACTTTCTGCGTGGCGCTTTTCCACGAGCCGCCGTTCGTGCTCATCGACAACTACGATCTTAGTCTCGATGTCAAGATTCTGCAGGAAGTAACTAAAAACTGGCCCAAGATTTTCAAAAAATTGGACCGAAACGATTTAAATCCAGGCGATAATTTGTTCAACGCGAGTTTTAGGGAAATCTTTTTGAAAAATTGCGACGTTTCACTCAACAGTTACTGGATGCTCGCTGCTGATTCTTCAAAAATCGATTTTTCAAAAGAGAGGTGCCTCATGTGTATTACTTTATTGGTGCCAAGGTCGAGACTCCTGCCTGATTTCTATTTTATTTTTCAGCCTTTCCAAAGTGACTTATGGTTTCTGTCTTCATTAACCACCGCGATCTTAATTTGGGGGGTGCTTTTTTCAAATTGCAAAAAAATATTCCTGCTGCTAGCCTTCGTGTTTTTCGTTTTGATCTCAAACTACTACTCGGCTTTCCTCACGACTTTGCTGAGATTTCCACGGTTTTCTTTTGATATAAAAACGATCAGGGACGTGGTTGGTCGTGGGGTAAAGTGGATGTACGACAGCGATTACCCAAAAATTAGAATGACGAGATCCAACGACACCGTTCTTCAGGAACTGGCGAAGTTTTTCGAAATGTTACCTAAAAGTAGCCAAGAAACGATGGCTAAACTTCAGACTGGACGCTATGGAAGAATCGCGGGTATTCTAGATGGAATCAGGGATTACGTAATGTATTCGGAGGACATGGACAGTGATTTAGCCTCCGACTTGAAACTTATTACTGAAGATATCGAATGCCACTATACGGTTTTTCTGCTAAAATTCAATTCGCCGGTCAAGAAAATCTTCGATGAGGCTATTACGAGGATGCTGGAGCACGGGTTGATTAAATATTGGATTTCCCAATTGATTGAGAGGAAGAAATATGAATTTATGAAAAATTTTTCCAAGAAATATTCGAGGGAATTGTTCGCGGTTTTGGATTTGGGCAAGATGCAAGGGGGTTTTTATTTGTTGCTGGCCGGGTACTTTTTCGGTGCTATTGCGTTGTTTGTGGAAATTTTTGCCAATAAATCGTAGAGAATTAAAAAGTCTCTTCTATTTTTGTACATCGTACTTCACGTAATTTGCTGATCCTTAACTTACATAAAAAATTGTCTTCGTATGTTTATCATCTGCAGGTAAATCAAGTAACCATTTGTTGGACGTCAGTGGATTCATTACTGCTACAATGTTAGTAGTTCTCCGCGCTGAAAAAACTCTCTAAAAATAGAGCTACATTCTTGTCATTTACTTGGTAAATGCAGCAGAGAAGCGGCTGGAACCTCCCCATCGCGTGGATCTTTGTATTCTGTGTAGATAGTAGTCAATTCAACAGAATTTTTTTACGACGCCACCTCGGACATCACCCATCACGTTTGACAATATGTTCCTTTTAAGGTTAATCTTTTGCCATCTTTTTGACAATAACTGCCACTTTATGTCATCCACTGTCAGCCCGCTCCCTTTTAATGAGATAGAATTTTTTCTCTATTTTCCACTGAAATGGCCGAAACTGTGAACACATTTTTAGAACCAGAATTTGATCGCCTTTCTAATGGCGACATAAAAAAGGAGGTCTTGTATTTAAAATTTTAAGTTGATATGCTTAAATTGGACTTCCTGTGGGCCAATTGCTTTCAAAAGCCTTTCAGGTCTTCAACGGTTCACCCGATCTCCATGTACCAAATTTCAGCCAAATCGATTCAGTAATTTGGGATATAATGTATTTTTACTGTTATTATAAAATTTCGCTTTTTTGAACCAAACAGCGCTAAATGCGAATTAATTTTGTCCTATTTAAAACCAGAATTTGAAGATCTTTCTGATAGTGACAATGAATCTTTCCAAAACTTGTTTTTAATGATCAAATGAGAAAATAATTTTAAATTTGGAAATTGGTGTGCCAAAACGGCACTTTCCGTGAGTCGATTGAATTCAAAATTTGTTCAGCTCTTCGACGTGTAATACAATCCCCATGTGCAAAATTTCAGCCAAATCGGTTCAGGGGCTTGGACTGTACCGCGATTTTAAAATCCGATAAAAATCATTTTATTTTTTATTTTTGGTCAAAAGGGCACTAAGAATGAATACACTTTTAGAAGCAGAATTTGAAGGTCTTCCTTATGGTGATGTGAAAAATGGGGGTTTGCATTTAAAATTTAAAAGTTGATGTGCCAAAATGGCATTTCCGGTTGCACGATTGGCTCCAAAAGCTTTTCAGATCTAAGTTAGGTTACGAGATGCCTACGCACCAAATTTCAGCTAAATCGGTCTACTAGTTTTGGCTGTGGCGTGTTTACAAACGTACGTACGTACGTACCAGTGGCGGCTCGTCAGGGGCGGCAGGGTAGGCCCGGCCGACCCACAGCGTGAGCGCAAGAAAAAGTTTTTTCTTCACATTACAAAATACATTTTAGCAAATATAAATGTATTTTTGGGGTATTATTATTATTATTAATATTATTATCGTTGTTAATGCTAAATAGTTTAAAATTAGTATAATGTAGACATTAAGAATTATAAATCCATTAATAATGCGAAGAGCGTCAAGTCAGGCTCGCCGGGCCAGATTTGAAATTGCCGCGTTCTTAACTGCTAGAGTTGCAGTGACTCAGTTGCGCGATTGCTTGCTGCTGACGCAGCCACAGCAAGCCCAGGAGGGTCGGCCAGCCTGGTCTGCCAGATCCGAACAATTAGAGGCGCGCAAAGAAAAGAATAAATAATAATAAATAGGAAGGACTCATTTGCTTGCTATTCGCTGTTCCGCCAAGAAATTAAGTAAGTAAATCTAAAGATGAAATTCGAATTATAAAATCGACAATCATATTAACATTACATTGTGAATTCTCATTAATTGTGCCATAGATTGAAATTGAAATTATTAGAATTATACTTTGAATTCTCATTAATTACTTCCCAGTGATATTCAATATTTTTATTTTCATTATCGTTCCATTTGATTTCCACTTTCCAGTGATATTCAACCCTGGCTTGCTGAAGCAAGTCCTTGGCAGGCCAGCCTGGTTTCGCTTTCCGGGTGGTATCATTCCTTATCGGTCCCACTTCGTTTTATGAATTATCCACGATCATTGCATTATTAGTGCCCCAGTCCCCACTTGAGTCCTGTTGTTACGGGTTTTTTAACTTTCTAATTCAAAAGTTGTGATTTCGTTTTGGCGACCTCGTGTTAACCTTTATTTTTCTTCTCGTTCCGTTTCGTCTTTGGCAAAAATGTGAATTGCTTGCTGCAGTTGTTATAGTGTGTGCCTTTGTGCAACTGTGCAGGAACTGCAAGGTGCTTCGCTGCCTCGTGCCCTCGCGGTGTGGTTAATTAATTATTCTATCTGTGAGTTTGATTTTCTTAATTCGAGGGGTAAGCATAAGTCCCTGCCTTAAATTTGATATCAATCATCACTCATCATGGCCAATATCAGAGCCGTGGTGAGTGAAAACTCGGATGTAGTCGATTTCCTGCTAACAAACAGTTTCCAAAATATGTCGTACGATGATAGGATATTCATTAAACAACTGAAAAAACCTTGTCAGTCAATGCTCAATTTAATTTCGTCTAAAAATAATCATAACAGATCCTTTTGCGTTTCCTGGTATGATAAATGCCAATGGCTCACTGGTAGTAACGTCAGAAATAAATAGTTTTGTTGAAATTGTTTGTTGTTTTCAAATAATAATAAGAGCCCGTGGAATACTTCCGGATACGACAATTTGAAAGAGCTGTACAAGTCAGTACAGAAACATACCGCGTCGAAAGACCATACTTATTCTGCGTTAAAGTTTCAACTGTTCGGGAAACAAAACATTCAAAATGCGTTTACTACGGCACATCGTGAATCGGTTAATAAACATAACGAAAAGGTAAAAGAAAATAGAGAAATAATGAAATGTTTAATTGATATGACAATATATTTGGCCACTCAGGAATTAGCTTTCAGGGGACATGACGAGTCACAAACCTCCTTAAATCAAGGGAATTTTAAAGAATTGGCAAAGTTAATGAGTAATTATAATCCAAATTTTAAAAGTTTCTTGAGTGAATCTTCAGTTTTCAGTGGATTATCAAAATCAATTCAGAATGATCTAATATCATGCATTAAGACTGTAATAATGGAAAAAATAGAAAGTGAATTGAATGTTGTTCCTTGCTTTTCTTGGCAGGTTGATGAAACAACTGACATAACGTGCACTGCACAATTGTCCGTAATTTTCCGTTACACATTTGAGGGTGAGATCGTAGAAAGATTCATGGGTTTTTTTGATGTTAGTGAAGGTCGCCGGGCCGACGATTTGTTTAACTTTCTAACTTCGACTTTCGAAAAGTATAACTTACCGCATAAATTAGTAGAGCAGACGTATGATGGTGCATCAGTGATGTCAGGGGAACTCGATGGATTACAGGCAAAAATAAAAGAGGTAGCCCCTCAGGCGTTATTTACTCATTGTTACGCTCACAAATTGAATTTAGTTTTGCAAGATGCAGCTAGCAAAGTTCGTGAGTGCAGGATTTTTTTTGCCACACTCGTTGGAATACCTGCTTTTTTTTCAAAATCCACTAAGCGAACGAACATTTTGGACAATATATGTAATCGACGCCTCCCTACAAACTCCGAAACGCGGTGGTGTTTCAAAGGCCGGATCACAAATGTTGTTTTAGAAAACAGAGAAAAACTGTTAGAAGTGTTCGATTATATTTTGAAGAGTGACGAATTTATAAGAGATCACGATACCTGCAGAGAAGCCCAAGGGTATATAAATACTCTAAATGATTTCAACTTCCTATTTTTGCTTCAAACATTTAACTTAATTTTTCAGCAAACTCACATTATTTACGACATATTACAGACAAAATTAAACGATATATCCTATTGCACAACTCGAATTCAGAATTTGTTGCTTACCATGAAGAGCTTTAGAGACGAGGATCATTTTAATGAAATATTTGTTTCTGCTCTTTTAGGACCCCCAACCAAGAGACGCAATGCTGACGGTAATAATGATAACAAAACCTCTTTCAAACGAGTATATTATGAAATTTTTGATATATTTATAACTCAGTTAGAAATTAGATTCAAGGATTTGGAAAAATTAGCTTTCTTTAACCTTCTCGATAAAAGTAAATTTGAAAGTTTCTGTAAAGAATTCCCAGCGAAAACGTTAGCTTCGCTGATTTCAAATTACCCAAATTATTTTGACAAATCCAAATTAGAAAATGAACTGCGAGTCTTGTATTCTGATCAGAACCTTTTAGGAGAATCGGAAAAGTTATCAGACAGGCTCAAATTCATTGAAGATAATTCTTTACAAAATGTCATTCCTGAGACATACAAATTGTTTTCATTAATAATGTCTTTGCCTGCGACTTCTGTATCAGTTGAAAGAACTTTTTCTACTTTAAAGCGCGTAAGAACCTTCAGTAGAAATACGACTTCTCAAGAAAGACTTAATAATCTGTCAGTTATTGCAATTGAGAAAAATCTTGTAAAAACTTTGCAAAAAAGTCCCTCATTTTATGAAAGAGTAATAGATTTATTTGCTGGAATGAAGGAAAGAAGAATAGATTTGGTTTTTAAGAATTTGTAAAAAAATATCTATTACGTATAAGTTAAGGTATAGGTACTTACTTATTTTGAGTCCTCACCATTTATTATTTTTAAAATGGTGCGACATCTTTCTAAAGAGCGAGTAATTTGAATTTTTTATTTTATACCTATCTGCTCCTCGATCTGATCTGTTTGTGTTGTTTCGAGTTGAGTTTCGTTTGTTTATTTTATAAACGAGATTTTTTTTTACCTTAGGGATAGTTTTTGTTTACATGCAAATGAGAGTTTATTTTTGTTTTACCTACTATGAAAGGTTACTAATTCCCCCACTTTCCCAAACCCTTCTAACCTTTAAGGATAAGAGCTTATTCACAACCACTTAACGTACGTAACGTAACAAACTTTAACAATGGTCAACAATTGTTCATGACAGCTTCTGACTTTTCTAGTAATTGTTGACGATTGTTAAACTCTGTTATGTCACGTACGTAAAGTGATTGTGAATGAGGTTTAACAATTCCTACCTCGATTCCTACCTATGTCCACGTCCCGATCCTGGAAAGAAAAGCTCTAGACCTTCCCGTGGTTCTTTCTGGACGGTTTGACATCAAGTAAAACTGACAAACGTAGAGCTACAATATTGCAGTGGCGGTTTCCTGTCACTATTTTTGAAGTTCCTTTTTTTTGAAAAAATGCTTTCATTTCACAATTACTTGGTTTGTATTTGACTGGGAAAACAGTGAAAATCAGCCAGAAAGGGGGGGGGGCAAATTTTTCGCGGGGGCCTACCGCCCCCCGCACCCCCCATTTCCACGTGCCCTCACCCTTACCGCCGAAACTTTACTGCCACTCGTACCACTGTGGCCTACCCGGCCTATGAAACCACGAGCCGCCACTGGTACGTACGTACGTACAGCCGAATTAATTGAAAATGAACAGGGGCTGAGCCTAAACGGGTGCACGGTAACATTCTAAGATACCGGATTTACGGCCAGGTGTTCGGTAGCGGTTTGAGTAGACTGTTCTACCTGAAGTGAATACCTATCCACTCACCTAACAAAATAATGTAATCTTACTTATTGAAATGAACTAAAAGGATGGCTACATTTTTGAAACGTAATCGGAAACATTGCTGGATTTGATTGAAACAAATTAACCGTATTCGTCATTAATGTGCGAATTCGTTAATCATCAGGTAATTGTTAGTTTCATTAATTATTTAAGGATTAAATAAGGGTAACATCCAAACAGCAAGGCTCAGAAGTCGAAAATGAATTAGTGGAAACTTATAAAAAATATAAACAATCAGAAACTTCCTACACTAGCAACAACAGCTGTCGTTATTTAACCATGACTTATACAGGGTGTCCCTAATATAAGCGATTATTTCCATTACCTCTTACCGAGCAATAACAAACACAATGATTCAAATTGACCAATCCCAAGGGATAGTCCGGGAAGCAGTGAGTATTTTTGGTATGTCAGTTCAGTAAGCTTTTTTTTTGGAGATATCTGGTTTATTTTCTGAAATATACTGAAAAAACTGAAATATTTCGAATTTTAATCTAGAAAGCTTATAAGTTTTCGGCGTCGCGCTTTGCACATCGTGCAAGGGAATGTAATTGAACCAAATTTCATAGTGATATGCCGATTAATAACCAAGTTATAACACGTTAATTTTTAGTCTTTTCAGTATATATTTCAGTAACCAATCTAGATATCAGAATTTTTTTTCAGTATATATTAATCTACACTGAAAAACTACTTTTTTCTAATTTAATAAAATTTCGCCACCATTAGTCCCTATCCCGTAAGATTTGAGTAATCTTTAAGTAGTAAGACTTTAGTTATCTCCAGTATGAAAATTACTATAATCTATAAAATTACTAAACCGAAGCTGTTCATTGCTACCCGGACTAGAATATTAGCATTTTATCAGCGATTAATGGATTTAGAAAATGGGCCTTTCCACCAATTTTTTAAAATGATAGAATTATAAAGAATACACTTCGTCAAGACCTTCTCAGCAAATAAAATGTTTCAACGCTTCGTAGTCTTTTAATAAAAAATCTTTAAAATTCCGGGTAAGCATATATGACGTCATAGTGGGTGTGTAGTTAGTGGGCGGAGTGTCCCGCATATCCTCGTGTAGCTGGCTGAATTTGATTTAAACTTTTCCGCACAAATCACATTTATCTGTTTTTATTTTTTTAAATAATGTAGAAACATTTACGTTGCAGACTAATTGAACAAATAACATCGACATTGGTTGAACTCTGCAAGTATAACAAAAAAAGCGATTTTTTTTTCTTTGGAGTGGCCCATTGTAGCGATATAATTTTAATTTAAATAAAAAGGACATCAAAATAAGTCTTAAAAATCCTTAATTAGTTAATGAAACTAACGATTAATGAATAACGAATTCGCACATTAATAACGATTATACGGTTAATTTGTTTCATTGAAATGTTTCCGCGTATGTTTCATAAATGTAGCCATCACCAGTTCATCATCAGTTCATTTCAATTCAGGTAGAAAACTCCACTCAAACCGCTGCCGAACACTCGGCCGCAAAAAATCCGGTACCTTAGAATGTTACCGTGCTGGGTTGGAATTTCAGCCCCTGTTCATTTTCAATTACTTCGGCTGTACGTACATACACACACACATTTTAAAACCCCTTTTTTGGGTTCCTGAGACCCCAAAACGTGAAGATCTGGTGCTATCTCAAATTCGAATATCTTAGTGATTGCAGTAACCTCCCATTTTTTTTAAATTGTGATGGGGTTGGGGAGGTTAAAACGATTTTTAGGGGTTTTTTTAGGATTTTTAGTCCAAGGAAAATTTTAAAAACAGTTTTGAATTCCTTGTATTTAATTGTGCCCGGGTACCAAGTTTGAAAGTAAAATCTTAAGAAATAACGGAGATAACTGACCGTCCCGGGACTTTGTACTAACCATGTATATGAAGAACGATACTCTCAATAAGGCACACAGTCATTGTCTATGAGCTAAGTTATGTAAATAAAACAAGAATTAGTATAATGAAGTTTTAATGTCGAGTAAAACAGACTAGATTAAATATGAAAACAGGGTGTAAACTAGGTATATTCGAGCAGATAAGGCACTTGAGATGGCTTTTTACAGAAATTTGGTCCCTAGCACACATATTTGGTTGTAGACTAGTAACAGCAGGGACTAAACTGACTAAAACTGAATGCGATACTTGCTAGTAGCGGAGTCGGTGGAAGACTTGCTGTCTCTCCCTAGGGAACCTCCGCGTCTACTAGAGAACAGCTTGATCTTCGACGGGGGAGGCAGGGAGCTGGCCGAGTTGTCGCTCAAAGTGGAGGCGGAGTCTCTCGTTTGTTTCCTGAGGGAAGAGCTCGAGCCTCCACTTTCCGACAGTCTCCCGTACTCCCCCAGTTTCCTCGGGGGTACCAACGAGCGTGCGGGGGATACCCTGCGGCTACTGGCATTGGAGCTGAGGGAGTCCCCCCCTTCGGACTTCTTCCTGGGTGGTGTTTCCCCATCGAACCTGTTGTAACGGGGAAGTCCTGATCGGTGGGAGGAGGGTCGGGGAGGTCGAGGGGCGGGGCAACGAGACCCCGCCTCACCCCCCTCCTGCATGCGTTGTTGCTGCGAGGCTCGCCCCTGTTTCTCTAAGAGCAACATGGCGCCGGGCTCGTACATTGGGGTCCCGGCGCCTGCGCCCGTCACACTCGCCAATAGTGGCTTGGGTATTTTTCCTTTTCTCTGCGCAGTGACTGGATTAGTGAATCCTGGAAAACAGCAAAGAGCCCGCTGAAATGGAGAAGAGAAAAGCACAGTTGGGATTTATCCGGGACCTGCGTGAAGTGGGTTAGTAACACGGCACGCCACTCGGCTGGGGAAGGGGAAGGCTGTTGGGGGGGGGCGGGGGCAAAGCAGGCCGGATGAAGACTTAGTAACACTCAATCACACGTTAACAAACGCTTTATTTCACAGCATGCTGCAACATAACATGCAATTCACCAGTATAGAGTATTTTTTGGTTAAACCTATTTACAAAAAAAAAAAAAACTGAAAAGAAACCCGACTCACTATCTGACCTGTGTATACCAGTCAATAGAATGTCTCAGTCTCTCCTACCTTGCTGAGTAGCTGCGAATCTAGCTGACTATCGATCTCTTTTAACTGATTATCCAGGGTCTGTTTGGTGGTGTCGAAGTTTTTCTCGTATTTGGTATAAGGCATGTGGTAGGAGGAGTCACTTCCGGCGTAGGAATTCCCAGATCCAAAACCTGTAGAGCTCGTGAGTACGCTACTAACTGCAAACGATCAATTTTTCGCAAGAAACGTTAAAAAACAAATTGACTACAGTGTAACTCACCCAACTCCTCCCTAGTACTCAACACGTGGTCAATGTCTGCCCCCGCCAGACTGGGGTGGGGGGTGTGATGCGGCGACCTCCCCAGCATACTCGACACATCCTTGTCGTACGTATGCTTCTGCAGCACCTTAATCATGGCGTCTCTCTCGGCAAGCTTCGACTCCAAATCCTTGACCCTCGACTCCAAATCGGCGACCTTCTTCTGAGCCGCGTGCACCTCGTCCATGTGTCGGATCTTCTCGTTCCTCGCCTCGGCGATGATCTTCTCCGTCTCCTGACTCGTCTTTTCCAGCGCCGCGATCTTGGCATCCCTGTAAAAGTTTCGGAATTATAAAGCGACCTCCTCGGGGTTGCTCGTTTTTACTTGGGAATGCTGGCTGCGTCGATGGCCGCCTGGCGCAGGGTACTCTCCTCCAGGTAGCGCTGCTCCCACTTGGAGCACTCCCCCTCCAGTCGCATTATCTTCTCGTCCTTCTCCCGGAGGCGACGTTTCAGTTCGGACGGGGACTCGGGCGAGTTCGGGGATTTGAGGTCGTCGAGCTTGGTCCTTTGGAGTTCGCGTTCGAGCTGGAAGCGGAGTTTGCGTTCGGACTGTTCGCGACGGTCGCTCGCCAATTGGAGGGAGGAGAGGGCACGTTGGAGTTGGGCCACTCGTTCCACGTAGACTTGCTTCTTTCGACACTGCAAGAGGAGTTGACGGCCTATAGATTTTTACATAGCACCGACAAATAATCTAAATAAATAGACTTTGTCGTGCGTAATGTATTTATTTACCCTAAGGGACATATTAGTCCATAACAGGCATTTTGTACATTTTATGCAAAGTCAGTATAATATATATAAAAGTATAAAAGGTGTTTTGTGTTTAATTTTTGTTTAAGTAAAAATTTTTTGCTGCTTTTGAGAACCCTTGGATGTTGCTCTACTCCTTGACAGGGTCTCGGAGGTCATTGAACCACGCAGCCGCCCTCTTAGTCACACATTTTCGTCCTGCGTTCCTTTAGTGCAGTTTAGATTAAGTTGAAGATCCGTTTCTATTAAGTTGTGTTTTTATTTATAGATAAGCTTGACATTGTCTATTTGTATGATTTTAAATCGCGTCCAGATCACATTGGGCATCGCAAAAAATGGAGTCAGTGCTACCAGAATACAACAGCACAGTGTCATCCGCATATAACATAAGGTTACCTCTAATATCACAGTTGGTTATGTCATTTATATAGATCAAAAAAAGGAGAGGCCCCAGTATTGAGCCCTGGGGCACTCCATATTTGACTAGAGCCTTTTCACTTGGAACATCATTGCAGACAGTGATTGTGGTCTATTCGCCAGGTATAACTGGAACATTTTTAGGGATGATCCTTGAACACCCAAGATCTTCAGTTTGTTGAGAAGGATAGAGTGATCAACAACATCAAACGTCGAGGAACACAGCAGCCACTGTCCGCTTATTATCGAGGTTTCTGTAAATGTATTCTAAGACATCCATACTGTTTACTAGTGTCAAGTTCAATATTTTGAAGAAACTGTAATAAGTCTCATCTTGAGCACTGCTTCAAAAATTTTTGAAAGGACTGGAACCACAGTTATTGGTCTGTAGTTCACAGGTAGAGTTTTGGAGCTCTTTTTGTGGATAGGTGTAATCCTTCCTATTTTGAGAACATCAGGAAATTGGCCAAGTTTTAGGAATCTATTTATCATTTTGGATAAAAGTGGTGCAAGAACATCTTGTGTTTTCTTTATCGCAATAGATTTCACTCCATCATCTCCCGGCGCAGTATTATTTTTTAGATGCTTGATGATTTCTTCGATTTCTTTTGGATTGGTCAACTTTAGGTACATACTTGAGTTTGCAGTATAATTTAGTGTAATGTTTCTACTTGCTTGGCCTCCAATGAGTCTCTCAGCCACTGAGGTGAAATGATCATTGAGGGCATTTGACATTTTGTTTGGGTCATCTGTTTCTCCATTTTCACACTTTATTTTCGTTATTGTCATCAGTGCATTTTTGATGACATTCCACTCTTTGTGTGGACAACTATCGGTATGCTGGAATTTTCTTTCCATGTGTAACTTTTTATTTGCTTTAATTAATTGCTTCACTTCTCTTCTCAGTTCGGTGAATTTATGCTTATATTGTTGATTATTTGGAAATTGTTTGAAGTTCTTATAGGCTTTATCCCTTTCTCGCATTTTTTGCTGTAGTTGCTTTGTAAACCAACCTTCGTTTGCTCTTCTGACAGATATTGTAGTTACTTTCTTGATTTCTGTTTGTATGAGGGAAATAAGTGTGCTGAACTCCATACTTGCATCCTGTGTTTCCAGAATTGACATTACATTGTGTCTGAATTTATTGTAGTCAATAATGTTTGATTTGTAGGTTTGCTTCATTTTGTTTGTAGAACCGCTTATTTCTATGTTTACTATCATTAATTTGTGATCAGATACAGGATGGTCAAACATTTCAATGTTGTGGTTACAATTTAAATCAGTAAAAACATGATCAATAATTGATCTCCTACCTGATCTTTGGTCAGTTCTTGTAGGATTTCTGGCGTTAATTTCATTCAAAATTCGAAACCCATTTGACTTTATAGCTTCGATGTAATCTTGGCAGGTTTTATTTTTCTCCAGCAGACATTATATTAAAATCACCAATATGCATTGCGTTTTTCAACTTCAAAGTGTTGTCCAGTGTATTCATAAACGAAGCAGATGGGCTTGTGGGTTGTTTGTAGGTGCCATATAAATTTAAGTAAAAAGGTTGTACTTTAATACCCAGAATGTTTTTTCCTTCCTGATTTTTTTTGCATGAAAATCTCAGAATCGTAATTAGCTTCCTGTCTTCCCTGCAAATATGCCACCCATTGTAACCTAAAAATTTTATGGACGAGGCTTCATTTTCATATAACCATGTTTCAGTAAAGACAGCTACGTCAGGTTGTTTTTGTGCTAGTATTATTTCGATATCTTCTAGTTTGTCTCTGATACTTCGTGTGTTGATATATAATATACTTATTTTGCTTAGTTGATGGTTTAGTCTTTTGGTATGTCTTCCACACAGGTGATGCATATTGGTTTGGTTTCCTCATCTTTACGAAGAAGAATTTTCCCATTCCTGGTCCATGCAAAGGACCCAGCACGTTTTATATGGAAAAGTGGCTTTCGGTGAAATTGTCTGAATTTTTGATATGTTGCAGTTTTCATGATTCTGAACAAAAGTTATCATTGCGCCAACCTCCTGACATGAACAGTTTTTGCTACAAAGAATCCCGAAGATAGAATTTTCCCATAAGGTTTATACACATTTTTGGGCCCGTCGTTTCCTACACTTCCCGACATAATATTTAAATACGCTCAAAAGGCCTCCATACAGACGTGTGTTAATAATATGTGTAAGAAAGGTGAAAACGGCCGATTCCATTTTCGCTACGTGTATTTCTTATGGGAAAAGTTCTATCTTCGGGAATTTTTGTAGCAAAAACTGTCCATGTCAGGAGGTTGGCGCAATGATAACTTTTGTTCAGAATCATGAAAACTACAACATATCAAAAATTTAGACAATTTCACCGAAATCCACTTTCCATAAGAATCGTGCGGGGTCCTTTATACTTAGATTCCTTTTGGTATTCTTTTACGGTTTTTAGTAGTTCCAGATTGTACTTTGTGAGTTCCTCATTAGCATATATTTTGTTTGCTCCTCCGTATCCAAGTTCGTCTGACCTTAACTGTTTGCTTTTTCTCGCTTGGATGAAGTTATTTTTATCTTGCACATTTTTAAATATTACTTATCCTCCTTAGTTAGATTAACACATTTTGGATGTATCCATTCAGTGCATTCACTGCACCGAATTACTGTTTGGTTCTTAATACTTTTCGTACAGACTTTGCATGATGTTGACGCGGACGCCATCTTTATGAAACGTTTAGTGGAGTAGAGTGCAAAAGTGTGCCGAAATGCGAAAAATAAACGTAAACGAGGAGAGGTGATATTAACAAGGAGAAGAGACAGTAATTCATACGAGAAAAGAGAAGTGTTTGAGAAGAAAGTCTTGAAGAAACTGAATCAAAAAGAAAAGGAAATGCTGGAAATCTGGGAGAGGACGGTTCTGAGAAAATTTTTTGAAGGAAAAGAGGAAGAGGACCTGTAGTCAAGAAGAACTAACTGGGAGTTGATGCAATTATATCGAGAGCCCAGAGACTGGGGCACGTCTCAGATTGCCAGAGGAAAGAATATCAAACCAAGTGTTAATTGGAGGAATAACCAGAAGACGGGGTAATAGAAGCAGCAGTAAGAGTCAAGGACTGGAAGCAAGCTACAAAGAACAAAGTGAAGTGGAGCAAACTATGCAATAAAGCTATGGACCTTCTTGGCTCGCTATGCTGATTTTATACGAGTTGAACCTGGGGGTTGTTTTTTTGCTAGTACTTACCTCTTCTTCGAGACGAACGACATTCGTCTGAGCATTGGTGAGGGCGGTGTCCAGGATATCGATGTGAGTCCTCTGCTCCTGAAGAGTCACCCTTTGCGCAGCCAACTCGATTTCCTGTCGTTCTTTGGCGGCGACGTGCTCCTTGTTCTGTTGGATCAACTGTGCGATGATGATCTCCGTTTTGCTCAACTCCCTGCGCAGACTGTCGGGAGTTACATCGTTGCCAGGAGACATCGATAACATTTGCGTGGATAGCAAATCAACTTGCTCCCTTAGAGCCCTGTTGAGCTCCTGCAGTCTCCTGTTGTCGTTTTGCAGGCGACTCCTCGCGGCCCTTTCCAGCCTCTCCGTGCGATCGCACGATTGCACCAACTCCCCCTGAGCCTTGTGAACTTTCAGGATTTCGTGCTCCAACTGTCAAAAAAAATTTAAAAAAAACGTTAAATTTAAGGGTGGGTTCACCTTCTGAGTTTTGGCAACCCTCTTGTAGCAATTCTCGAGTTCCATCTTCAAGGCGCTGTTCTCCCTTATCAGAATCTCGACCATTTCCCCCGAGGGCCAGATCTCCCCCCCGGAATTCTCACTCTCCTCGCGCCCCTTCGTGGGGGGTCGAGGGGCGGACACCCCCCTCCTGAACCCTTCCATCCCTTTGGGAACGCCGATTTTCGACAGGTCCGGTTGGGATTTGGACAGGTTTTCGGTGGGGGGCTTGTTGCGGCTTAGGGCCTGCAGGGGGGACTTGTCCGCCCATTGGGGGTACTCCGGGGGAGGGGGGAGCTGATGATTTTGGTAGAACAGATCCTTGTCCCCCACTTCTTTGGCTAAATGCTTCAGGACGGACGATTGGCGGAGGTAGTCGTCGGGGATGTCCGTGATTTCCTGGACTCCGGGATCGAATCGTTGGTCGTCGGGTGGGGGGGAGGAGGGGCGTTTCTGGATGGGGGAAAGGAGATTCGAGGATTGGTGGGAGAGGTATGACGTTGACATGTCGGTGGACTCTCGGGCGCCGGAGTTGCGGCCTGCAATCAAAAAATAGAGCCACTGCAAACATTTTGAGAAGCATACCGTGAAAATTATTTTTTGACAGCGCTTTTTGAGAACCGCTGATGTAAAAACTCGGTAAAATGAAGTGAGGTAACTTTGAAACGGTAATTTTTTTGTAGTTAGGGTGGCAAATCTGGCAGTTGGTGATGATCAGAAAAGTTACAAAATACAAAATATAATACATACATACATAAAAAGTCAGATGATGCCTTAAAATCTACACACACTAGGTATTGTCATCAAAATATTCGTTTATACAATAAGGACACAAACAGATTTAGTTCAAGCCGCCAACATACAGGGTGAGTCTGAAAGACTCCACATCCTCTATACCACAGAATCTACGGTTCAAATGATGAAGCTTGGTGAAAAAATTATTGGTCAATTGTGATTCCTCTTGATGTTATAAGCCGCCAAAGATCTTCATTTTTAAACGTTCTTTTTAAATATCTTTCGAAAGGTGTATCGTAGGATTTTGAAATTTTGCTCAGCATTGTTACAGACCAACATGCAACTACTGATGATACTTAAGACATTATCCAAAAAGCACCCTGTTATACAGGATGGCCCCGATGTTATTTGCCCTTGAACTTTTTTATGTTTGAAAATAATGCTAATTTCGGTTTTTTCAATTTTCCTCGTGAGTGGTTAGTTTTTTCGAAAAATTTTAAGAGCCAAAAAAGTTTTAGAATTGAACGCGGAATACGGCCGCATAGGCAAATTAGCAATATTTTCAAACATAAAAAAGTTCAAGGGTAAATAACATCGGGGCCACCCTGTATAACAGGAACAGGGATCCGCTTTTCGAAAGATATTTGAAAAAAACGTTTAAAAATGAAGATCTTTGGCGGCTTCGTATGCACAGAAAACTGGTGAAATATGTGCATATGTATGCATCGAAAATAAACAAAATAAGCACAATATATGCCTAAAAATGCACGCAATATCCACAAGAAATGAAAAATGCCGATAACATAATCAATTTTTTTGTAGTAATTGAAAAAGTTTCAATAAAATTTAACAACTGCAATTCACATTTTGTAAAAAAATGTTTTTTTATAGTACTAGCATCTTATACTGTTTATATGGTGTTTTTGAATTAGCTTCTTATGTTTGCTATAAAAGACGCCATTCTATGAAAGCACGTCGCCCATGATGACAATGTGTTTTAAGGCTAATAATGTGAATTGACAAGAAAATTCAAAAAAAATATCCTGTTAGAATGATTAGTATAAGAAAAAATCATGAAGACAACACGTGTTTTATAGTTGAAAAATCTCGGTCCAGGTATCAGGCGAGGGGGCAACTCACGAAAAAAATGTACCACGGACTAGGACTAGGGCGGACTAAAATGAGACTAAATCGGACTAAAAGCCGACTAAATCGGATTTAAAGCGGACTAAATCGGGATAAAAGCAGACTAAATAGCGGAATAAATTAGGAAATTGACCTCGAAATTGGTTAATTATGCAAGAACATGCACTTTTTTTTAAAAATATGCTCCGTGCACTAAAATATGCAAATTTCAAATTGCGTCAAATGACTCCTTTTAGTGAGGTTCGTTCACATCTCGAAGATTTCTCTTCAAACTTTGTTATGCATATTGCATTTTGCATAAAATCCGCGCCCTACTTATAACATCAAGAGGAATCACAATTGACCAATAATTTTTCAGCCGCAGAGGAAATCTGGCGTACAGACGCTAGGAAATCTTGGCGAAGTACGAAAATCTTGAAAAATTCGGGTAAATCTAGAGGAATTTGGAAAATTTCCGGTAAATCTGAGGAAATCCAGGAAAATCTTAGAAAATTTGCGAAAATCAAGGGAAATATTGGCAACGAAAAGTTTTAGAAATCCGAAGAAATGTTTAAGAAGTCTGAAGAAATCTTGGGAAAATGTTGGGAAATCCGGGCAAATCTGGCCAACAGAGATCCACTGTACAAATTTTTTCCTTGCGGCTCACCCCTCATATTACATTTATTGACTTCAACTTCAATACTATCGGGTGTCTCAAAAAAAACCGGGCAAAATATTTTTGGGAATAAGTCTGCCATTTCTTAACCGATTTGGATGAACGTGGTCTTAAATTAAAGCCAAAGAATCAGGCTTTTGACTGCAGATCGCGCTGCCGTAGTAGTCCTATTGATACTTGCTTTAAAAGTTTATTTCAGCTGGATGGGTATTGGTCAGTCAACGACCAATCGGTATGACACTCGAATAGCCTTGAAGATATTTCTTTCTTGTTCAAAAATCCTTTTTCAGAAGTCGATTTCGCTTAAGCATTAATTTTCTGTAGTTTTTTTAAAAAATGTGTTTTTGGGTATTTTCACGCATTAATGGCCATGACCAAAGAACAGTAATGCAAATAATTCGTAATTTTCAGTTATAAATGAACGAATATGGTGAAAACAGTGGCGCAGATGCCAATGGGGGGCAACTGAACAGTTATCATTGAAAATTAAGCCCTATGTGCATCAATGTTACTTTAGTCATGGTTATGGAAGCATGAAAATAGGCAAAAACACTTTTTTTAGAAAAATCACAGAAAATTAGTGCTTACGCCAAATGGACTTCTGAAAAAAGATTTTTGAAGAAAAAAGAAAGATCTTCAAGGCTATAACCATTTGTTGTTGCCCGACCAATCCCCACGCACCTAAAATAAGCCTTAAAGACAAGTATCAATAAGGCTACTACAGCAGCGCCATCTGTCGACGTTTGTTGCAAAGTTCCAAAGCCTTATTCTTTAGCTTTAATTTAAGACCAAGTCTATCCAAATCGGTTAAGAAGTGGCTGAGTTATTTCAAAGACTATTTTGTCCGGTTTTTTTTGGGACACCCGATATAAAAAGAAATGAAGCTGGCAATACTGTAAGTTGTCTCTAAGATGAAATTTTAATTTTACCAGTTAAATTAGCAGACTTGACACTGTTTAACACATTAGCGATCCTGAGATAACTTAATGTTGGTGTTGACAAAACTGCGAATTGTTGTTTAGGTTTTAGTCAACTTTTAAGTAGTGAAGTAATTCTGTTTAAATTTTTTATCAGTTGGTCCATTTTGAGTTCTAAACAAAGCAACAAAAAAGTTGGCTTTGAAAACAAATGAAAATCAGATAAACCAGTTTGCCGCACCTGATTAACAAAAGTGTCATGTAGTCACTTTAACAACATTTATTAACCGATTGCTGGTTGTAACTTAAATGTGCGCAGAATCAAGAGAAAATGTTTCATCTTTTATCTCTTACTAATACACTGAGAGGGATGGAGATAGAGAGTAGCATTGAAATGTCAGCGAGGCGTCTGTCACTTTTGACAGCTGTCAGCTGGGTGTTGCGCAGTGTTCTGAACAAGGTTTTGAATTTGTTTTTGATGTTAAGAGATTACCAGGTTTAAAAAGATAAATCCATAATTATTATTGAAATTGAATTAAACGTGATTGCGATTTTGTTTTCAAAAACCTTAATTTTTTCTTATATGTTTATAGGTTTATGCTCATTGAACACCTAACATTTAACATTTATGATTTACCATTTAAGATTGAATCAAAATCAGTGCCGTTTATGTTGAAAATTGAAATGCTAAATGTAACCAATCACCACCTTTTGGCATCACATGATAGAAGGAACGAAATGTCAAGCCGTTGACAAGTAAATGACGCTTGACGGATATTACCAATTTCACGCAAGCGCACATGTCATTACACTTAAAATTTAAGATTTTAGATTTAAGAAAGTTCAAGTTAACGATCTTTCAAGGCCATCCCTTAAATGTTAAATACTGTAAATCTTACATGTTAAGTCTTAAATCGTGAGTAAACTTGCAATGAGTACTTCTATGTAATAACCTCACTTTTAACTACATAAATCTTAAATGGTAAATGTTCTTAATGATCCACACCAAATGCTAATAGTGTAATTGTTAAACCGTGCCAAAGCAAAATCCCTACTTCAGTAATTTTGGGAAGTTCATCCAAAAAATTCAACGCCTGCGCAATTTGGAATTTGACACAATGAAACAGTTGACTTTGAAAACAAATGAAAATTTGGATTGTCAACCAAACGTCAATTGGGTCAATTTTTCTCTTCAAATAATTTTCTGTCATTTTGATGTCACAAAAATGCTTCAAACCACTTAAAATAAGTAAAACAAGTACAGACCTGTCCAGGGCTCATCTCCGGCACTGTGTATAATCAAAGTATTATAGGAAGACGAGGACACATCAAGAGAGCTCCGATTACTTGGCAAACTATCCCTCAAGGAGTTGCGATTGGAAGACTGCTGATTTTCCTGCCCCTGAGGCTCCTGCCTCGCCGTATGCCTTATGACGTACTTCTCCTCATTGGACAAATTTTCGTTAGACGTAGAAATATCGGTTTCACTCCCGCTGAGACTTTGGAAATTGGTCTGCGAGCTCTGACTGAAATGCCTATACCGGTTCTGTTGCTGCAAGGACCCCATTTTCCACCCTTTTATGCTTCACATCTGCAACGAAAATCAAGTCATCATCTGTCAACAATTCAACCTGTCAAAAAACAAACAAACAACTGTTTCCAGCACTCACTGGATTTATCGCAAACAAGTCGAGGTCGAAAGGTTAACTGAGATATTTGCTTAATAAATTGAGGGCTTTTACGTAAACGGAAAAGCGATTTTCACGCTTTCCAACGAGAAAATTTGATCGGAATGCGGGCAACAAAACTTTCACATGGGGGGCTCCGCCCTCATTTCGGGGGCTATAAATTTTGGGGTACTTACAGAAGTTGGAACGGCGTAATTTAACTGTAAATTCCTTAAATTTCGGGCATTTTTGGAAAGAAAACAAGAAAAACGGAAAAATTGACTAATGGATGCGCGAGGTAGAGTTTCACAAATTCCTCGGGAGGGGGCGCTGGCCTGGAAAATTCCGCGCGAATTTCGCATTCCAAAGTTTATTACTCACCTACTGATTCTGATTTATTAATAGTGGGGTGCGGAAATGGTTAATTACTCAACCGGTGACGTACTTTACTGGAAAAAGAAATTTTGGGATTTGCGTCTAACTTCACATAACATTTCGTTTAGTTATATTCTCGCGCAAGATATCAGTCCTTTATTAATTAATTTATTACATAATATAATAAATTAATAAGCCAGTAAATAGTTATGAACTTCAACACAATTTTTAGATTTAGGCAACCAGATATACACCACGTTTTGGTATACCAAGCGATCCAAAACAAACTCAACCTCGGTGTACCATGCGATTCAAACTTGTGAGATTATTTCTTTTTCTTTTACGTGTGCCAACCACTTTAATAAGTAGGTACTTAGAGCTTAGAAGAGTGAAACCGACAATAGAACTTCATTATACTCTTTCTTGTTTTATTCTTATACAAATCTGTATTTATACCGCTTGTATGTATAAGTAATAGGTAGGAACATGCGGTAAGTTTGTTTTGAGATCAAATCAGTGTAAACTAATTTTATTATGCATCGCCCTTTCTTCTTCATATAACTTGGAGCTGACTAGATAATCGCGTCCCAGCTTATACAACACGAAATAGTTAAAAAACAACAGGAATGTAATTGACAAAATGTTGTGCCACAGCACGCTTCTGGCTAAAAGAAATATTTGAAAAAACACCATCAGCACGTGAACTGACAGCAAAATGCTCAGTGAAGAAGAAGGATTCTTGAAGATGATCTGCAACAAATTAATTTTGACATGTACTTAAAATTAAGCTACTCACATAAAACCTGGAATAAGTTGCGTTTCCAGGCTCACTAGCATTGCATTCTCCTTGAGCCCTGTATAGATCCCTTCCATGCTTAACTAGGGCTCCATAAGGCCATAAAGTATTCTCGTTCCAGCTGTTATTCACCAAAAGTATACTTCTAGTCTCCAGCTTATCCCAATTGCCCAAATGAAGGGCAGACCTATGTAAAATATCGCAATAACGCAGCGATAAAATGTGGATGGTATAAGCAACAAATGTGCTTAAAAAAATGAAGATCACGTGTTGAGTAGCCCAGTACACGTCATAGTGAAGGTGGTTCTACAAAACTCTATTATTGAACTAGTGCGATAAATGTGTAACATACCTGAGCAAAGCAGCAAGGGATGAATCCCGTATAGTAGGCGCTGAGCACTGAGCTAAAAAGAATTTGTTTCATGCGATTGTTGAAGTTCGTGCGCAGGTCCTCAACTTCGTTGCGAACTTCGGTGGCATTCGACCGGCAGGCGTGGAGGGGAGGGGGCAGGAGGGAGCTCCACATGACGAGCTCGAAGAACGAGGAGACTTTCAGCCCGAATAAAATTAAATACACCAAAATGCTGGAAATTCGAGACAAGTGTCAGTGGGATCCAAAATGGCGGACGGGCTCACTAACGGCGTGCGACCTATCATTTTGGGCCAGAATTTTCTCACCAATTCAGCCATCTTGGTTAACAGTAATATCAATGGGATCCAAGATGGCGGCTAGCTAAGATTCATACTTACGGGTAGCAGAGATATAAAATGTTGACGAAAGGGTGACTCTGCACCACGTAATAAGCACAACAGACCAAAAGTGTAGAAATAACCATAAATAAAATCACCCTAAAACAATTGACTAACTGAAAGGTGACTCACACTCAGCTCACTTGTAACATGTAAAAACACTTCCTTTAACACCTTCGGGTAAAAATTTCTCCAAAATCCTGCACCCCAGAATATAAACAAGCCTTCGAGATAGCAGAATTAAAATAAATCCGACGAGATTCCTGTCGATTAGATAAAAATTCTGTAAGAAATGTTTGTGAATTGAGATTCGACGGAGATTCTTACCAGAGCTTGCCGAGTGTAGGAATGGGGCAACCACCAAACGGTTCGGTAAAGATGTGTGAATTGGAGCCCCCCTGCGACTGCTGTAAAAACAAACATCATGGCCTCGAAGAATAAGTCGTCGTCTACGGGGGTGTTGGGGAAGGGGAAGTGCTTGGGGGCGGAGGGCTGCTCAAGGGCTGGGAGGGTGGGGACCGCCGCCCCCAGGGCGGCGTACCGGTTGCTGGGTGGATCCCCGTACCCTGACATTACGGAGGCGATAGGGCTACGCAGCGTGCGGGGGAGGCGCCTATTACCCCCCGGCATTTCGATTATTTATTTAAAACTAAAATGAGGTTAGGTTTCTATTTTGACGTTTACCTCTCAAATTTTAAACCAATGAAGTCGGTGCTGTCTAAGCGGGAAATTTGAATCGTAAGAAATCTTAGCCAATAGAATGCTTAAAACAAACAATTAGCATTCTTAATCCCCGGCACCAATAAAAACCAAGAAATAACGCGGCAAAATTTAAATAAAATTTATTCCCAAAAATTAAAAACTAACTAGAATCACTTCCTGAGCTGTAGTAGTCCCCAACTAAAGATTTATTGACTTTTTTCTCGCTCGGCTCTGTTGAAGTCACCTCAGATTTTCGTTTTATCCCCAAATCTTTCCTCGTAACAGTGCTGCTCAACATTTTAATCACCTTCTGCTCTTTTTTTGGAGTAAAATTTACAGTTGGTAATGACGATGCAGAAATTATCCTCCTCCGAACACTTTCCGTGTTTTCAGCAATATCCTTCGAAGGTTTCAGCTTCAAACTTAACAACGAAGCCATTTTTTTATCCTCCTCACTCTCGCTTAACAACGGAATGTCCAAGCTGTATTTCTTCAACAACGCATTATCATGTTTCGATTTTTGTTTAAATTTATTATTCTCTTTCTAAAAAAAATTCGTTACTCTCTCAAAACTGAAAAGTTATTACCCTAAAAATTTCTCGCAGCTTCTGGTTAGAGGTGTAATTGTCGGACCAAGTAGACTCGTTCCTACTGTAAAGCTGAATCAAGCGAGGCTTTGCACTTTCGTACGAGTTTCGATCCTCCTCTCCGTGCTCCAATTTAAACATAGAATCATCAAACATCCGTTTTTGAGTTTCCTTAGTTTCAGGAACAATCTGTTCGTTTGTAGTGGGATCCCAACGATTTTCTTGCCTTCTAGCCCCCGAAACAATCACGTACTCCAAATTCTAAAACATAAAAATCAGGCAACAGTTTTTAAAAGTAAAAGACTTACCCCAGGGTCGGTTTTAATAACAATATGGTTGTCGCAGAGGTGGCATTTCATGTTGAACTCATAAATGGGGGTGGTATAATAATCACCAATTTTTTTCTTGTCCGCATTGTATCGAACCCCCATTCCAATGTGATTGTTGCAGCCTTCGCACCAAATATTAAAGGGCATCTCAAAACGGACTATAATAATGCCCAGATGGATCTTTCGGGCCCTCTCTCGAAGGGCATGGGTGCCCAGAAATTTGTTGAGCCCCCCAGCCCTAGGGTCGTAGTCTGGGGGGTAGTATTTGTTGGTGCCCTTGCGTTCGCCCATTTTTTCGCTAAAATTAAACGATTTAATCAAAATTTCGATTAATGTAAATAGATAACCTCACTTGTCAAGTTGACAGTTGACGTTTGCTGCTAATTGACAGATGGCCGGGTTGTCACTTGTTCGCGCTTCTGCGATCCTGATACCGGAAGGTGGATTTTGAATTTTCTGATTTGATTTTACGGACAATGAAGTAATTTCTAGGGATTTTCCTTTTTCATGATCGTAAAGTTGGAGGTGGTCAAATCGGTTGACGTAAATACCGCTTCGCTTTTCTGTGATCCTGATGAAAAATACGGAATTTTCGATTCTCTTGCATTTTGGCGACGACCGAGTTACCGGTTTTGCAAATGACAGGTGACGTATCGAGAGATCCTAACCTCACAAAAATTGACCTTCTGACGTGTCCTGTGATCCTGATGAAGAATGGTGAAGTTTTGAGCTTACAATCACGTTACCCGCGCATGCACCCACTGCCTACTCGAAGAAAAAATTAATTTGTATCTTTATTATTCTTGATTGAGGTCCTCTTGATCTCTGTCCAGGGCCGTAGCCAGGTGCAATGAATAGTTGGACGGGCACTAGGAAATGTTGGGCGGGCAGGCGGATAATGGGGGGTGCGGGGGGCGGTAACCCACGCGAAAATTTTACCCCCCCCTTTCACGTTCTATTTCGGGGGGGGGGGGGGGTATGCAAAAAAAATTTACATCAGCTTCTGATTAATTTACCTGGATCGAATTTTCTGAGTGATTGTTTGTAGTAAAATACTTTCTTATATCCATCTTTATAAGTAGGTTTGATCATTATACCTACATTCACCATCCACGCAGTGATTAAGTACACCTACCGCCTATGCAGACAGTTCGTAAAATAAACTGATTTAGAAAAGGAAAATTGTCCAGGCATTTTCCAGAGAAAAAAGCGGCCTCCGGGACTGCAAAAGCATAAATCGTAAACTAGCTGAGATTCGCGGAAATTTTTTCAATAACATCATTTTTCGGGGTTCAATAATAGAAATGTATCCTAAGAAAAATAATTAAGATGGGGCGCGGGGCAGTTTAAAGAATTATTGTGTAACAGCGGTATAGCGGTCTACACCTGATACAGATGTAATACCCGCTTAGTAATTGGTAAAGATCAGAAGCGAGGCCTTAATTATTATATTTTTATGTCCACATCACATAGCATATTTAAATAAAGATATATTTTTAATAAATCACACAAATGTTTTTTCGTTTTTTAAATGGGAAATGTGTGATTCAATTTTTATATTCGTCTTCCGGCCGACAGGACGGGCAAAATATTTTTCAGGGCGGGCATGTCTCTACTGTCACTAACTATTCACGCTAGATAAATAAAATTTTTATGAATTTTGGAGATGACTGTTTTACTGCTTGATACATCATAGCTTTTGCTCAAAAGATTGTTCAGGTTTCTCCACGTTTGTTTTGTCTGAAATATGGTATAGGTAAAATTTGAATATCGAATTCCAAATAGGCACAGAAGCAGTGTGAAACCAGACTTTTTGACATTCGCCATAAGCAGTTTCAGTCCCATAACTGTTTGCTGTGCAGTGCTGTAGTCCGACGTATACGCTGGTATACGCCGTAATCACAAATCCAAAATTTTAACACTAGCGTATACTTATAAAAATTTCTAGAGATACGCGAGTATACGAGCGTAGACCCAAGAGACCAAAAGAGTAAACATCGATAATATTCAGGTCAATATTCCTAGAAAAGTTTCAATTTGCTATCTCCTGCCACAGTATATTATATAATTTATATAATTTTATAGTATACTGTGCTCCTGCTTAACAGAGGGTTGGGGGAAACCCCAGCTAATGACCCTGACCGGGCGGATGGTTCATTTATGGCTGGCCTCTAACCTCAGGTTACCTGCTATCACTTGACCGCTAAAACGGGGTTGATCATTTATATTTTGAATTTTGTATTCAATCTAGTGCGAAAAGTGAAATGAGTATTATGTAGTTTTATTTTAGATTTCTAAGCTTTTTTGAGTTTTTTCTTATAAAGGCGGTTTGACAACACGACATTTATTATACAAAATTCTCGATTAAACTGAGTAAATTGCACAATAAAGGGATCCTAATATTTTCAGAATTTTGCTATATTTTGAATAAAATTTCCAAATAAAAAATTTCTGTTTTACGTTTACATTTTGAGTAAGTATGTTCACTGTTCATCTCGATCCTCATATTATTGCATATTACCAAGCGTATATAGTATGAGGGTATGAGGGGCCAACACGGACAAAATGTAGATATATATTTTTTTGCGATTTGATAGAATTTTGAAGGAATATGTTAAAATTTGAGACAAATATGTTACTTCTGACAAGGTTTATAGTATTTACTAGAAGGCTTAAGAAAACAAATCAACTTTTTCTGAAATATTCTTATTTTATATTATTGTCTTCCACAAAACTTTATATTAATTCAATCATCTTGGTTTGAGTCTTGGATTAGTGCAGAGACCTGTCGTCCACGGCCTCCTATTTTAAATTCTACTATCAGATAGATGGCGCCCGCGTCGACAAGTCTATCGCGCAACACGTGTCTGTCGTTTAATTTAAACAATAATTGCCAATCTCCGATACGATAGAAATTTTCCACAAGTTGTAAATAAATAGATATGTATGGGTAGGTACCCTCCTCTAACAAAATAAATTGTAGAAATCGCCTTTTTGTCCCTAAAATGAAAATTTGGCTCAAAATTTATTGAGCAATTACAAAGTACCCACTGAATATAGGTACAAGGTGACCTAGAACGCTCGCACCACCGTTTAAAGGAGTCGGTATTGGTATTCGGCATTAAATTCTGAGTCGATTCATGTTTTTGAAAATTTCCAAGGTCCAATTTTTGTCATAACTAGGCAACACACCAAACACTGTGAAGTTTGGTGTGTTGCCTGGTTATGACAATCATAGGGCTGCCATCTCTTGACCAAAAGCGTAAATATAACCAGTCCGGCCGAGTGTAGATGAGGCAGCCCTCTATTGGAGTGTTGAACACTTGCTAGGGTGAAAATAATATAAACTCTGTCTGCGATATAAAGTTACTTACAAATTATTTTTCAAAAATTGTGTAAACTGTTGGTAATTAACGCGAAGTCATTTCATATTAACGTTTGTCAATGCCAAAAACTTATATTTTCAATTAAACATTATATTCAGTGAGACAAATATTATAAAAAGGACTTTTTTCCCATATATTTGCCATTTACATTTTGTCCGCTTTGGCCCCTCATAGTATAGGTAACTTAAATAAAATTTTTGTAAAATCGTCATCACGTTTCATTTACCAACGATTTTATTGGCTGTGTTTTATTGAGAACACTACAAGAGAGAAACGAGACATTTATGAAGACCTTAATGTGAATTTTATTGGGCAAAAAATATTTAAAACTGGTTCTAATTTTCCAGTTGAAGACACAATAGAAAAAAATCAACTCAGATGGTGGATCAGTCATGTCCTCAGAATGGAGGAAAAAAGAACAACCAAGAGAAGAGAGTACCTACAGGGTGTCCCAACGGTGAGACAAAGTCCATTTATGTCCCCGTCATTAATAATATCGAAAATCTGTGTACGTCAATCGTTAGTGACTGAAAATGTGCATAATCTAAAATTACTATGAACTCACATGGGCGGCTCGTGTAGAGGGGGCAGCATAAAATTACATTTTGTTAAATGGAACACCCCATATATCAATGTATTTTTGGTTTCTATGTATCATTCTGTGCAATTTTTGTCAGGTGTGTCCCATACTTAAATTCAATCGTTTTTGAGTTATTTAATAAAATGTGTAGAATTTGGCAAAAACAAGACTTTCAGTCAAAAATTCATACAGTGAGGTTCAAAAGTTGCTTCCCCCCTTTCGAACTCTATAGTGGAGGGGCACTTCGGAAAAACTCTGAGGCGCATATCCTTTATTAATTTCATGCAGTCTGAGGGTGCTGTCAAATACTTTTTTCCACTTCCGGTTTAGCCGGAAATGACCCTGAAATTGGTTTTTTAAATAGATACCCACATTTTTTTCAACTAATTCGGAATCTACGAATTTTTGTAAGTCGAAAACACGTGTCGCACTTGACCGATAATCAAGTCACGGCCACCCCAGATTTTCAAAAACATCGAAGAAATCAGTGAAAAACGAAGATTTTTGAAAATTGCAAAAACACGTCAACCTTATTTTTTTGATACAAATTCAACTCGGCAGTTAAATTTCTTCTTTACTTCATCTTGAATTTTTCAAATTTTCTGATTCTTTACGATTGGTGATTTTTACAAAAAGAAATTAGAAAAATGTAATCGGGCAATCGAATTCGCATCAAAAAAATAAGGTTGACGTTTTTTTGCAATTTTCAAAAATGTTCGTATTTCACCGATTTGTTCGATGTTTTTGAAAATCTGGGGTGGCCGTGACTTAATCTCCGGTCAAGTGTGGTACGTGTTTTTAACCTTGAAAAATTCGTAGATTCCGAATTAGTTGAGAAAAATGTGGGTTTCAAAAAAACAATTTTAGGGTTATTTCCGGCTAAACCGGAAGTGAAAAAAAATATTTGACAGCACCCTCAGACAGCACTAAATAAACAAATGTTATGTGTCCCAGAGCTTTTTCCGAAGTGCTCCTGCACGATAGAGTTCGAAAGGGGGGAAACAACTTTTGAACCTCACTGTATATTGAAAGCCTTGAAGTTTTTCTCTTTCGAATTTATGGCACATCCTAAAGAAAGGTCAGGGCTACCTGCAGTATTTGTATCCTTTTTCCTCTTGTGGTGAGGTAATGCAAAACCACGAGACAGATAAACTCCGGCAGTACTGCCGCAGCTGTTTGGTCGAAATCGGCATTAAATAATCTACTCTGCTCTCAAAACCATCGCGTGAGAATATAAGTCGTTCACGGTGAATAAACATCTACAAGACTACACATCGCTTTGATATACATTTTCCGTTGACTCTTGACCATTCTGCAGGTCACAAAAAGAATGAATAAAACCGAAGAATTTTCTGTCGAAATCAAAGTTCTCAAAACATAAATCAAGCAGTCATCTCCTGTCACCATGGCATTGTTAAACAAAATTTTTCTAAAATTTTGATAGATCTTTTTTTCCATCAAAATTTACGTTAAGAAAATTTGTGGTGTTGTTTTAATGTTGTAAATTCCCAGTTCACGACCAAAATGGTGAGTTTTCCCCCAATTCCCAGAAATTCACCCCGAAACTTTAGAGGGAATGCATATCGGTTCACATTGGGCAAGCTGGGGTTCAAATTGGCAACACCACTTGGGAGCTCTACTGCTTGGAGCACGGGATCCAGCCCGATGGAAGTCTGCAAGAGCAGAAGGAAATCGTCTCTGATAATTGTTATGGCACCTTCTTCTACGAGGTGGAGAATGGAAATATGGTACCAAGATGTTTGATGGTGGACTTGGAGCCGACAGTTGTCGGTAAGTAGGATTTCTTTTGACAATTTTTGACTCTGCTTTCTAGACGAGGTGAGAATCGGGAAGTACAAGCAGTTGTACCATCCTGAGCAACTGATAACTGGAAAAGAAGACGCGGCTAATAACTACGCGCGAGGCCACTACACCATCGGCAAAGAGATGATAAGCGTGGTCATGGATAAACTGTCAAAAATGGCGGAACAATGTTCCGGTCTTCAAGGCTTCCTGGTTTTCCACTCTTTCGGAGGAGGAACCGGATCCGGCTTCACCTCCCTTCTAATGGAGAAGCTCTCTGACGAATTCGGGAAGAAAAGTAAGCTCGAATTCGTCATCTACCCCGCCCCCCAGGTCTGCACCGCAGTCGTGGAGCCCTACAACTCGATTTTGACAACCCACACGACCTTGGGCCATACCGACTGCGCCTTCATGGTCGACAACGAAGCCATTTACGACATTTGCCGCAAGAAATTAGGCATCGAACGTCCGAATTACATCAACCTAAACCGTCTCATCAGTCAAGTCGTCTCTTCGATCACGGCTTCGCTCCGATTCGACGGAGCCCTCAACGTCGATCTGACAGAATACCAAA
This sequence comes from Pycnomerus fuliginosus, assembly GCA_963924575.1. Taxonomy (NCBI): domain Eukaryota; kingdom Metazoa; phylum Arthropoda; class Insecta; order Coleoptera; family Zopheridae; genus Pycnomerus; species Pycnomerus fuliginosus. The sequence continues at coordinate 6,607,390 of OZ004624.1, read as the reverse complement.
CAAATCTAGTGCCCTACCCTCGAATCCACTTCCCATTGGCTTCCTACGCCCCCGTGGTCTCTTCTGACAAAGCCTACCACGAGGGAATGTCCGTCTCGGAGATAACTTCAGAGCTCTTCGAATCCTCCAATCAGATGGTCAAGTGTGACCCAAGGCACGGCAAGTACATGGCCTGCTGTTTGCTGTACCGAGGAGACGTCGTGCCCAAAGACGTCAACGCGTCCATTGCGCAAATGAAGACCAAGAGCAACATCAGATTCGTCAACTGGTGCCCTACTGGTTTTAAGGTTGGTATTAACTACCAACCTCCGACGGTAGTACCTGGAGGAGACTTGGCGAGGGTGCAAAGAGCCGCTTGCATGCTTTCGAACACCACAGCCATAGAGTCAGCTTGGAACAAATTGAACAAAAAATTCGATTTGATGTTTGCGAAACGGGCGTTTGTCCATTGGTACATCCACGAAGGAATGGAGGAAGGGGAGTTCAATGAAGCCAGGGAGGATCTGGCGATGCTAGAGAAGGATTACGAGGAAGTGTCGATCGACGATATTGAGTGAATCATTCATTTGTGATTTGTGTTTGAATATTTGTTTTGTCTGTAATAAAGAAAAGTCTAAATTTTTGATTCTTATTCAAAAATGGTGCTTGGGGTCAAAAGAAAGACAAAAAAATGCAGCAGAGAAGCGGCTGGAACCTCCCCATCGCGTGGATCTTTGTATTCTGTGTAGATAGTAGTCAATTCAACAGAATTTTTTTTATCCTTATCGTCTGTAATTTCGCAATTTTCTGACAAATACCGACATCACCTCGTACATCACCCATCACATTTGACAATATGTTCCTTTTAAGGTTAATCTTTTGCCAAATTTTTGACAATAACTGCCACTTTATGTCATCCACTGTCAGCCTGCTCCCTTTTAATGAGAAAGAATTTTTTCTCTATTTTCCATTGAAATGGCAGAAATTGTAAGTACATTTTTAGAACCAGAATTTGATCGTCTTTCTAAAGGCGACATAAAAAAGGAGGCCTTGTATTTAAAATTTTAAGTTGATATGCTTAAATGGCAGTTCCCGTGGGCCAATTGCTCCCAAAAGCCTTTCAGGTCTTCAACGGGTCACCTAATCTCCATGTACCAAATTTCAGCCAAATCGATTCAGTAATTTGGGCTATAATGTGTTTTTACTGTTATTATAAAATTTCGATTTTTTGAACCAAACAGCGCTAAATGCGAATTAATTTTGTCCTATTTGAAACCAAAATTTGAAGACCCTTCTGATGGTGACAATAAATCTTTCAAAAACTTGTTTTTGATGGTTAAATGAATGAGTAATTTTAAATTTGGAAATTGGTGTGCCAAAAGGACACTTTCCGTGAGTCGATGGAATTCAAAATTTGTTCAGCTTTTCGAGGTGTAATATGTAATATGTGCAAAATTTCAGTCAAATCGATTCAGGGGCTTGGGCTGTACCGCGATTTTAAAGTCTGATAAAAATCAATTTTTTTTTAATTTTTGGTCAAAAGGGCACTAAGAATGAATACATTTTTAGAAGCAGAATTTGAAGGTCTTTCTTATGGTGACGTGAAAAATGGGGGTTTGCATTTAAAATTTAAAAGTTGATGTGCCAAAATGGCATTTCCGGTTGCACGATTGGCTCCAAAAGCTTTTCAGATCTAAGTTGGGTTATGAGATGCCTACGTACCAAATTGCAGCCAAATCGGCCCAGTAGTTTTGGCTGTGGCGTGTTTACAAACGTACGTACGAACATACACACAGACACATTTTAAAAAATGCAGCAGAGAAGCGGCTGGAACCTCCCCATCGCGTGGATCTTTGTATTCTGTGTAGATAGTAGTCAATTCAACAGATTTTTTTTTATCCTTATCGTCTGACGTCAGTGACTAATTTCGCAATTTTCTGACAAATACCGACATCACCTCGTACATCACCCATCTTATTTGACAATATGTTCCTTTTAAGGTTAATCTTTTGCCACCTTTTTGACAATAACTGCCACTTTATGTCATCCACTGTCAGCCTGCTCCCTTTTAATGAGAAAGAATTTTTTCTCTATTTTCCACTGAAATGGCAGAAACTGTGAGTACATTTTTAGAACCAGAATTTGATCGTCTTTCTAATGGCGACATAAAAAAGAGGCCTTGTATTTAAAATTTTAAGTTGATATGCTTAAATGGCAGTTCGCGTGGGCCAATTGCTCCCAAAAGCCTTTCAGGTCTTCAACGGGTCACCTAATCTCCATGTACCAAATTTCAGCCAAATCGATTCAGTAATTTGGGCTATAATGTATTTTTACTGTTATTATAAAATTTCGATTTTTTGAACCAAACAGCGCTAAATGCGAATTAATTTTGTCCTATTTGAAACCAGAATTTGAAGACCTTTCTGATGGTGACAATAAATCTTTCAAAAACCTGTTTTTAATGGTCAAATGAGAGAATAATTTTAAATTTGGAAATTGGTATGCCAAAACAGCACTTTCCGTGAGTCGATTGAATTCAAAATTTGTTCAGCTCTTCGACGTGTAATACAATCTCCATATGCAAAATTTCGGCCAAATCGGTTCAGGGGCTTGGGCTGTACCGCGATTTTAAAGTCCGATAAAAATCAATTTTTTTTTAATTTTTGGTCAAAAGGGCACTAAGAATGAATACATTTTTAGAAGCAGAATTTGAAGGTCTTTCTTATGGTGACGTGAAAAATGGGGGTTTGCATTTAAAATTTAAAAGTTGATGTGCCAAAATGGCATTTCAGGTTGCACGATTGGCTCCAAAAGCTTTTCAGATCTAAGTTGGGTTATGAGATGCCTACGTACCAAATTACAGCCAAATCGGCCCAGTAGTTTTGGCTGTGGCGTGTTTACAAACGTACGTACGTACGTACGTACGTACGTACGAACGTACGTACGAACGTACGTACGAACATACACACAGACACATTTTAAAAACCACTTTTCTGGGTTCCTGAGACCTCAAAACGTGGAGATCTGGTGCTATCTCAAATTCGAAAATTTTAGTGATTGCAGTAACCTCCCATTTTTTTAAAATTGTGATGGGGTTGGGGAGGTTAAAATATGAAATAAAATCGCACGATACTAATCATTAGCCAATAGAAAAATTGATTTCTGTGTGTTTACCATGGCAACTCGAGGATTTCCTGGAAATCTTTGATACCTATCTAGACCAACCTAAACGAAATTAATAAGTGGAAATTTTTATGTCAAATTAAATGTCAAAAATTATTTCTATTCCATTTCTGTGGCTGTATCGTTGCTATTTTCTTACCGAATCTGCATTCGAGCATTAATTCATGTCCTGGAAATTTTAGTCGTGCATCCCAACAACGTAATCGGGCCCTCGTGTTCCACTCGGGCCGATTAATACGTTGTTGGAATGCACTCCAAAAATTTCCGGAAAGAATTAATGCTCTTATGAGATTATAAGTGAAAATCGTTTAGGAAAGTTCTAAATAGATCTTTTTGGGTGGGTGGTGTCAGAGCTGGGCTACTCAGTATCGAAATGTACTTGAAGTACAGTACTGATTACTTTTGGTACTTAAGTACTTTGAAAATTCGGTACTCTGGTACTGGGTATTTCAAGTACTTCTTTGATACTGGTACTTGAATAATTTGTCAATTTTTCATGTAAATAAGATAATAATAATAATATGTTTATTAGCATTAATTGCTACATTGTTGAAAAAAACAAAACAAAAAAATATATAAAATATACAGTGTACAGCTTAGAAACATGAAGATGCCCACCCAGAGCTGAATATTTACCTGGTCGCATGGACCAGGCCACGACAGAGACCGTTGCAGAAGTTAGTTACCCCTACCTAACCGCTATTCGAATGCTAGGCGACCAACTAAATATTCAGCTTTGGGTGGGCATGTTCATATTTCTAAGCTGTACATACTTATAAACTAACTAAGTAAGTAACATCAATTTAAGTCTACGTTTAAAAGTTACTAATGTTGCCGCATTTTTAATTTCAGTTGGGAGACTGTTAAAAATTCTTATACCCTTGTAGAAAACAGAATTGATGGTGCCTACTTTATTGGGGACATTTAAATAAAATTTAGAACTTTGTCTAGTTTTATACTCATGAACTGATGATACTAATTTAAAATGCTGTCTTAGATAGTCGGGAGCCATTCCATTTATTATTTTATATATAAATAAAAACCAATGTATTAAATTTAACTTGTTTCTCGATATTTAACCAGTTCAAGGTGTCTTAACATTTCATTTATGCTCGTATAAATATTACATTTTAGAATTACACGCATTGCTCGGTTTTGAAGTTTTTGTAATTTTTTGACATCTTCATTACATAATAAAAATAATACAGTGGAGCAGTACCTGTAAAATGTGGAAAAATTATGGCTTTATACTTTATAGACTGTAATATACGAAGGCGTAGAGGGGCCACAACAAAATTTTTAAAATTTTCACTTATAATCTCATAAGAGCATTAATTCTTTCCGGAAATTTTTGGAGTGCATTCCAACAACGTATTAATCGATTACGTTGTTGGGATGCACGACTAAAATTTCCAGGACATGATACAACGATACAGCCACAGAAATGGAATAGAAATAATTTTTGACATTTAATTTGACATAAAAATTTCCACTTATTAATTTCGTTTAGGTTGGTCTAGATAGGTATCAAAGATTTCCAGGAAATCCTCGAGTTGCCATGGTAAACACACAGAAATCAATTTTTCTATTGGCTAATGATTAGTATCGTGCGATTTTCAGAAAAAAAAACTTTGTTGCAATAGCAAATTGTCACTTGCAAGTGACAATTGTCACTTGTAACTGACAATTATCACTTGTAACCGACAATTGTCACTTGCAACTGACAATTGTCATTTGTCACTTGCAACTGACAATTGTCACTTGTAATCGACAATTGTCACTTGCAACTGACAATTGTCACTTGTAGCTGGCAATAATTCGTTAATTGGAACAGACCAATGGAGTACGCCGGAGGGGGTTAGGGGGGTTACAACTCGTGTGATTCCAGAAATTTTTGTGTTTTTTTTCAGTTTCTAGAAAATAACGAAAATGTAAGGATTTATGCTCTTTTAGTAGTTTTTGCGCACCTTATTCTTTTGACACCCCCCCTTTTCATGACAAATTTCTGAGCACTTCACTGAAGCAGTTCGAAGCGCCTGCCAGTTACGGGTGACAATTGTCGATTACAAGTGACAATTCCCAGTTGCAAGTGACAATTGTCGGTTACAAGTGATAATTGTCGGTTACAAGTGACAATTGTCGGTTACAAGTGACAATTGTCGGTTGCAAGTGACAATTGTCGGTTGCAAGTGACAATTGTCGGTTGCAAGTGACAATTGTCGGTTATAAGGTGGATGTGAAGTTTGCTCCGCTAAATTGCTCCAAAAAATGGATGCCGTGTACGTCCGGCAACGCAGCAAATTCACCTGCCTGATTGTTGTAAACCAAGATGACAATTAAATGTCAAAATTGAAAACGCAATTTATCACGATATATTGGACTTTTAGGCAATTACCTCACTGAAAATGGTTCCATTTGAACATTATGGATCATACCACGTCCACTTTCGTAGGTGTCTTGCAAAAATTACTTAACAAAATCACTGCTTAAAGTTGCTCGTGTCAGGGCCCCAAATCTGCGTAATAAGGTCAACGTAGATCAAACCAATGTCCAAAACATTTAGGTGCATTGCCTATGATGGCATTTTCATAAAGAAATTTACAAAAAAAATATGGGAACCGTCTGCTCCCTCGCAAAATATAGTTGATAGAATCGAGACATGGGGGCGGCCCCAAACAGGTCAAGGAGGTCAACGTAGATCAAACCAATGCGCGGAACACTTAGAGGCAACGCCTACGATGACATTTAGAGAAAAAAAATTTAAAAAAAATAATGGGAACCTCCTACTCCCTCGCAAAATATGTTGATAGAATCGAAGACATGGGGGCGACCCCAAACAGAACAAGGAGGTCAACGTAGATCAAACCAATACGCGAAACACTTAGAGACAACGCCAACGATTAGATTTAGAGAAAGAAAATTTAAAAAAAATAATGGGAACCTCCTGCTCCCTCGCAAAATATAGTTGATAGAGTCGAAGACATGGGGCGGCCCCAAACAGGACAAGGAGGTCAACGTAGATCAAGGCAATGCGCGAAACACTTAGAGGCAACGCCACCGATTAGATTTAGAGAAAGAAAATTTAAAAAAAATAATGGGAACCTCCTGCTCCCTCGCAAAATATAGTTGATAGAGTCGAAGACATGGGGGCGGCCCCAAACAGGACAAGGAAGTCAACGTAGATGAAACCAATAGACGAAACACTTAGAGACAACGCCAACGATTAGATTTAGAGAAAGAAAATTTAAAAAAAATAATGGGAACCTCCTGCTCCCTCGCAAAATATAGTTGATAGAGTCGAAGACATGGGGGCGGCCCCAAACAGGACAAGGAGGTCAACGTAGATCAAGGCAATGCGCGAAACACTTAGAGGCAACGCCACCGATTAGATTTAGAGAAAGAAAATTTAAAAAAAATAATGGGAACCTCCTGCTCCCTCGCAAAATATAGTTGATAGAGTCGAAGACATGGGGGCGGCCCCAAACAGGACAAGGAAGTCAACGTAGATCAAACCAATAGACGAAACACTTAGAGACAACGCCAACGATTAGATTTAGAGAAAGAAAATTTAAAAAAAATAATGGGAACCTCCTGCTCCTTCGCAAAATATAGTTGATAGAGTCGAAGACATGGGGGCGGCCCCAAACAGGACAAGGAGGTCAACGTAGATCAAGCCAATGCGCGAAACACTTAGAGGCAACACCAACGATTAGATTTAGAGAAAGAAAATTTAAAAAAAATAATGGGAACCTCCTGCTCCCTCGAAAAATATAGTTGATAGCGTCGAAGACATGGGGGCTGCCCCAAACAGGACAAGGAGGTCAACGTAGATCAAACCAATACACGAAACACTTAGAGACAACGCCAACGATTAGATTTAGAGAAAGAAAATTAAAAAAAAATATTGGGAACCTCCTGCTCCCTCGCAAAATATAGTTGATAGAGTCGAAGACATGGGGGCGGCCCCAAACAGGACAAGGAGGTCAACGTAGATCAAGCCAATGCGCGAAACACTTAGAGGCAACACCAACGATTAGATTTAGAGAAAGAAAATTAAAAAAAAATAATGGGAACCTCCTGCTCCCTCGAAAAATATAGTTGATAGCGTCGAAGACATGGGGGCTGCCCCAAACAGGACAAGGAGGTCAACGTAGATCAAACCAATAGACGAAACACTTAGAGACAACGCCAACGATTAGATTTAGAGAAAGAAAATTTAAAAAAAATAATGGGAACCTCCTGCTCCCTCGCAAAATATAGTTGATAGAGTCGAAGACATGGGGGCGGCCCCAAACAGGACAAGGAGGTCAACGTAGATCAAGCCAATGCGCGAAACACTTAGAGGCAACACCAACGATTAGATTTAGAGAAAGAAAATTTAAAAAAAATAATGGGAACCTCCTGCTCCCTCGAAAAATATAGTTGATAGCGTCGAAGACATGGGGGCTGCCCCAAACAGGACAAGGAGGTCAACGTAGATCAAACCAATACACGAAACACTTAGAGACAACGCCAACGATTAGATTTAGAGAAAGAAAATAAAAAAAAAATAATGGGAACCTCCTGCTCCCTCGCAAAATATAGTTGATAGACTCGAAGACATGGGAGCGGCCCCAAACAGGACAAAGAGGTCAACGTAGATCAAGGCAATGCGCGAAACACTTAGAGGCAACGCCAACGATTAGATTCAGAGAAAAAAAATTTAAAAAAAATAATGGGAACCTCCTGCTCCCTCGCAAAATATAGTTGATAGAGTCGAAGGAGCAGGAGGCTTCCATTATTTTTTTAAAATTTTTTTTCTCTAAATCTAATCGTTGGCGTTGCTTCTAAATGTTTCGCGCATTGGCTTGATCTACGTTGACCTCCTTGTCCTGTTTAGGGCCGCCCCCATGTCTTCGACTCTATCAACACATTTTGCGAGGGAGCAGGAGGTTCCCATTATTTTTTTAAATTTTTTTTTCTCTGAATCTAATCGCTGGCGTTGTCTCTAAATATTCCGCTCATTGGCATGATCTACGTTGACCTCCTTGTCCTGTTTGGGGCTGCCCCCATGTCTTTGACTCTATCAACTATATTTCGCGAGGGAGCAGGAGGTTCCCATTATTTTTCTTAAATTTTCTTTCTCTAAATCTAATCGTTGGCATTGCCTCTAAGTGTTTCGCGCATTGCCTTGATCTACGTTGACCTCCTTGTCTTGTTTGGGGCCGCCCCCATGTCTTCGACTCTATCAACTATATTTTGCGAGGGAGCAGAAGGTTCCCATTATTTTTTTTATATTTTCTTTCTCTAAATCTAATCGTTGGCGTTGCCTCTAAATGTTTCGCGCATTGGCTTGATCTACGTTGACCTCCTTGTCCTGTTTGGGGCCGCCCCCATGTCTTCGACTCTATCAACTATATTTTGCGAGGGAGCAGGAGGTTCCCATTATTTTTTTTAAATTTTCTTTCTCTAAATCTAATCGTTGGCGTTGCCTCTAAATGTTTCGCGCATTGGCTTGATCTACGTTGACCTCCTTGTCCTGTTTGGGGCCGCCCCCATGTCTTCGACTCTATCAACTATATTTTGCGAGGGAGCAGGAGGTTCCCATTATTTTTTTTTTATTTTTTTTCTCTAAATCTAATCGTTGGCGTTGTCTCTAAGTGTTTCGCGTATTGGTTTGATCTACGTTGACCTCCTTGTTCTGTTTGGGGCCGCCCCCATGTCTTCGATTCTATCAACATATTTTGCGAGGGAGAGTAGGAGGTTCCCATTATTTTTTTAAAATTTTTTTTCTCTAAATGTCATCGTAGGCGTTGCCTCTAAGTGTTCCGCGCATTGGCTTGATCTACGTTGACCTCCTTGTCCTGTTTGGGGCCGCCCCCATGTCTTCGACTCTATCAACTATATTTTGCGAGGGAGCAGGAGGTTCCCATTATTTTTTTTTAATTTTCTTTCTCTAAATCTAATCGTTGGCGTTGCCTCTAAATGTTTCGCACATTGGCTTGATCTACGTTGACCTCTTTGTTCTGTTTGGGGCCGCCCCCATGTCTTCGAGTCTATCAACATATTTTGCGAGGGAGCAGGAGGTTCCCATTATTTTTTTTTTATTTTTTTTCTCTAAATCTAATCGTTGGCTTTGCCTCTAAGTGTTCCGTGCATTGGTTTGATCTACGTTGACCTCTTTGTTCTGTTTGGGGCCGCCCACATGTCTTCGACTCTATCAACTATATTTTGCGAGGGAGCAGGAGGTTCCCATCATTTTTTTTAAATTTTCTTTCTCTAAATCTAATCGTTGGCGTTGTCTCTAAGTGTTTCGCGTATTGGTTTGATCTACGTTGACCTCCTTGTTCTGTTTGGGGCCGCCCCCATGTCTTCGATTCTATCAACATATTTTGCGAGGGAGTAGGAGGTTCCCATTATTTTTTTTCAATTTTTTTTCTCTAAATGTCATCGTAGGCGTTGCCTCTAAGTGTTCCGCGCATTGGTTTGATCTACGTTGACCTCCTTGACCTGTTTGGGGCCGCCCCCATGTCTCGATTCTATCAACTATATTTTGCGAGGGAGCAGACGGTTCCCATATTTTTTTTGTAAATTTCTTTATGAAAATGCCATCATAGGCAATGCACCTAAATGTTTTGGACATTGGTTTGATCTACGTTGACCTTATTACGCAGATTTGGGGCCCTGACATGACCAACTTTAAGCAGTGATTTTGTTAAGTAATTTTTGCAAGACACCTACGAAAGTGGACGTGGTATGATCCATAATGTTCAAATGGAACCATTTTCAGTGAGGTAATTGCCTAAAAGTCCTCTATATCGTGATAAATTGCGTTTTTAATTTTGACATTTAATTGTCATCTTGGTTTACAACAATCAGGCAGGTGAATTTGCTGCGTTGCCGGACGTACACGGCATCCATTTTTCGGAGCAATTTAGCGGAGCAAACTTCACATCCACCGGTTATAAGTGACAATTGTCGGTTATAAGTGACAATTGTCGGTTACAAGTGACAATTGTCGGTTACAAGTGACAATTGTCACTTGCAAGTGACAATTTGGTATAGCAACAAAGTTTTTTTTTCTGAACATTTTAAAAACTTTGTTGTGGCCCCTCTACGCCTTCGTAGTAATAGCAGTAGTTCTGGTAATGAAATTATTGATTCGCCTTAACACCCCTATTTTTTGTGATATCTTTTTAGATATGTAGTCACAATGTTCTCTAAATTTTAGTTGACAATCTATTATTACACCTAGATATTTTATGCTCGAAGTTTGCTCTATTTCCGTATCCCTTATTTTAACTTAAAATTGCCATCCTTTACTATGATTGTATTAGAGATTATCATATATTTGGTTTTTGAGGTATTTAGTTTTAGTTTATTAAAATTTAGCCAATCATTTATTACATTTAGTTCTTCATTAAGGATTACAATTAATTCTATGAGATTTCTTCCTGAGACATATACAAAAGTATCATCAGCAAATAATTTTGTATTACACAACTTTACGATTTTAGAAATATCATTTATATATACAACAAACAAAAGTGGGTCTAACACGCTGCCCTGAGGTACACCTATATCACAGTCGACAGTTCCTGAGATTTCACCAAATAATTTGGTTCTTTGGGATCTCGCACAAAGATAACTTTCAAACCATTTTATTGCATTTCCCCTTATTCCATAACATTCTAATTTGTACAACAATTTATCTCTATTTATTGTTTCGAAAGCTCTGCAGAGGTCAAGGAAGACTGCAACAATTTTCGCACCCTTATCAATCTTTCCTTTCCAGTCAGCTATAATATATTGTAAAGATGTTTCACAATTATGTTGATGCCTAAAACCCGACTGTTCGTTTACGATTATCTTGTTACTATCTAGATAGTAGAGAGTTTATTTGTAGACAATTACTTCTAAAATTTTGTCTATAGTGGGTAGCATGTTTATTGGTCGGAACTCTTCACATTTGTTTGTATTTTTGACCTTTTGTATTGGGACTACAGTTGACATTTTTAGCATCTCTGGTACAACAATTTTTTCGAAATATTCTTTTAGGAATTGGATATTTAATTCATCAGGACTGTGTTTGTTGTTCATTGGCTTTAAAATTTGTTTTAAATCATCAAGTGTTATTATTTGAAAGTTTTCAATTGATTGACTAGAAGAGAACGGCTGGATATCCCAGTTTGCTTGTGAGTTTTCTATTGAATTTTCGATTTTCTTCACACTATTTACAAAGTATTCATTAAACTCTTTCAATATTTGGTATTTTTCTTTTATTACATGACCATCAAAACTAATGCTACAACTGTTGGTACTTTTATTACCTCCGATGATTGTTTTTAAGGTTGTCCATTTACTTATATTCTCGTCAATGTTTCTTTCATAGAACTCAAATTTTTTATTATTTCTATTGAGATGGCACATGAGATGTTTACAACCACCCTCACCGAAAACGCAGCGGTCTGGACGTCAGTCAAATGTTTTTTTGTAACATGTGCCATCTTATTTTCATAATTTTTTTTTTCCATAAATTTATTAAATACTCGGTCTCTTATTTTACTTAAGTACTATGTCAAGCTCTTAAGTATTTTATGAAGTACTTAAGTACTTTATTAAATACTCAGTCCCTTATTTTACTCAGTACTTATAAGTATTGGTACTGGTACTGGGTACCTACTTAACGTGTGCGCACTAGTAAAGTACTGGACTGCAATTTTCAAGTACTTCTATCCAGTACTGGTACTTGATACTTGAAGTATATTCAAAATATCAAGTACTTAGTACTTGATACTTAAGTACTTTTTTTCGGTACTTGGCCCAGCTCTGGGTGGTGTAAATCTTCACCACAAGACCATACCTTCAAAGCATCATGAAAATGGAATATTTGACTGTTCATCTCGATTCGTTTTTGAGTTATATAGAAAAAACTGAAAATTGTGATTTTAAAGGAAAAATGTATATCTTTCTGGCGATAGGACGAGGGAGGAGCCAGAGAGGAATTTTCATATTTTTGACAGCTGTCAATCCAATGGCATAGGCAGAATTTTTCTTACCCTTCCAGATTTTGAGCAACGACAGCCAACTTTTCTTTTGGAAGACATACTTAATTATAACACCGCAGGATACACAAAAAATCAGCTCTTCAAAAATTTAAACATGGACTTTTTTGAAAAAAATATGTCATAGCTTGAATGACACGATGCCAAGACGATTACCACCAATAATCAGAAAGATACGAATTTTTCTTTAAAATCACGATTTTCAGCTTTTTCGGGATAACTCAGGAACTATTTATAGCTTCCGAGATCCCAATAGTGGGACAATGAAATTGGCAACACCCTGTATTTCCTTCCTTTTTTGTAAAAATAATAAATCACTTGAATAATCATCCAAAATTGTAGAGTTTAATCACCCCTGTCAAAACATGACAAGCAACAAACTGACGGTTCTAAATCTCTGATGAATTATTTGATTGGTTCATTTCAATTTTGACCAATCAAATTGCTGAGATTAACTCAGACACCTCAGATAAATGTGTAAAAGGAAAGCGCCTAATATCAAAATAAGTTGTTTTCGTCAATGGCACTATTAAACAGCATTTATGGAAAAAAAATTGCAAATTGAATTAGGGGACCAAGTGCTATGATTTTCAAAATTGTCGTAGACCCCGAGCGTGACCCATCTCTTCATGGTAAAATTTAACGAGGAATCGATTGGTGGCATTTTAAAAGTTTTAAAATTCACCTAGTTCGAGCAACGTAGACCTAAACCAATTTTGACCAAGGACGTCCGAAACGCCTACAAAAAACTAGTACGCCAAAAGCAGAGGAAGGCTTGGAGGGACTTTTACGGGGACGTTGAGTCCACCGCATCGGCAGCCCGTTTGCAGAGAGTTCTATCCAAGAGCACTAATACTCAACCTGGTAACCTCAGGAAAGAGGACGGTTCTTACACCTGTTCCGCCTCCGAAACTGAGCAACTTTTACTCCTAACCCACTTCCCGGGATGCATAACGTCAGACGCTCCTACGATATGGGCACCTGCCCCCCTCGTCGCCCCTTCCCCGGACGACTGGGGGGTGGTGGATGCTGTCGTAGACTCTGACAAGGTATCTTGGGCAGTACAATCATTCTCGCCATTCAAGTCGCCGGGTGTGGACGGAGTCTTTCCAGCCCTCCTCCAGTGGGGGCTGGATATCATTCTGCCACATCTCGTGCGCATTTTCCGGGCATGTATCGTATTTGGATACATACCGGAGGCTTGGAGAGAAGTTAAGGTAATTTCTATACCTAAGCCCGGCCGTAGTGACTATACGCTACCAAAATCTTACCGCCCAATCAGCCTAACGTCCTTCTTATTGAAGACGCTGGAAAGGTAGTGCGACAGTTCAATACGGGAGAAGTGGCTTCATAAGTTACACCCGCAACAACATGCCTTCATTGCTGGCAAGTCGACCGAGACGGCGTTACACCAAGTAGTGACCCACATCGATCGATCATTAGCATTGAAACACTCTACCCTTGGGGCATTCATAGATATTGAAGGAGCGTTCGACAAGACCTCCTTCAACTCAATAGACACTGCACTCCACGGCTGGGGTATTCCCTCCGCTTTATGTGGCTGGATATCACACATGCTCGAATGGAGATCGGTTAAAATCGACAGTGGCAATGGAACCTGTTGGGCGCGGGTCGGCCGCGGCTGTCCTCAGGGGGGCGTTTTATCACCGCTCTTGTGGAATCTGGTGGCTGACTCTCTTATCCGCGCCCTAAACGATAAGGGTTTTGTAACATGAGCTGGCAACGTTGTGATGAAGTGAGTCAGGCAACGTCGCCAGGTCTGTCAATTGTCAAGTACGTAGAAAGGAATGTGTAATACGGACTTGAAGCTTTAAATAAAGTTCGTTAAAAGTATCTGGTTTTATTCATAAAAGAATATAAGAATAAATCCTGCATATTTACATGGTGTCAGGTGTAGTTCACCTAATATGGAAGGTTTTCGAGCACCACCCTCAATGGATTTCTCGGGAAATCTGGACAAGAATTGGACGGTATGGGTCCAAAAGCTACAGGTATTTATGGAAGCCACAGGCTCGGACACGGGGGCTGATCCTAAGAAAATAGCCATTTTATTAAACTTGATTGGAGATGCCGGTCTCGAAGTTTACAATACTTTCAAAGTAGACAGAAGTACTGCCAAGTTCGACGATGTAATCAAGTTGTTTGAAGATTACTGCAAGCCACGAAAGAATATCCTCTTTGAACGGCATAAGTTTTTAAATGCACGGCAGAAAGATGGTCAAAATATGGAAAGCTATATCACGGAACTCAAATCACTAGTGATGAGTTGTGCCTATACTGAAGAGGAACAGATGGTCAGGGACAAATTAGTGTTCGGCTTGAATGATCCTTGTCTGCAGGAACGTTTAATGAGGGAACCTAACTTGACATTGAAGTCAGCAGTCGAGATTTGCACACTCTATGAACTAAATAAGAAGGAGATTCGTGCAATGTCCTCAAAAGGTAGCGATGCCAACACATTGGAAGTAGACCCTGTCATGAAGAGGAGAACATTTGAATGTCGGAAATGTGGCACGAAACACGAGATAGGTAACTGTCCAGCATTCGGCAAAGAATGTGGTTATTGTAAGAAGAAAAACCATTTCGAAATTGGATGTTACAAGAAGAAAAATGCGCAGAAGGGTAGACGGAGTAAGAGCAAGAATGAAGATGATCCGAAGAAAGTTGATGAATTGGAGGAGGATTCATCATCTGAAGAGCTATATATGGAGAGTGTCTGTGAAATCAATTCAAACATTATTAACAAGGAAATAATTGAAAATTGTATAATCAATGGTGTTTCCGTAGGTTTTAAGATTGATTCTGGGGCTCAAGCTAACCTCCTTCCTCTCAAGAATTTCCAAGAGTGTGGTTTGTCTGTTCCTCTGCAGCCCACTAAAACCACTTTACTGGCATATGGCAAAGTAAAAATTAATGTGAGTGGAGTGACAGAATTGAATGTTGAAATTAGGGGTAAGATGTATCCTTTTAAATTTTATGTTGTACCAGGTGGTAAGCCAATATTGGGATTAGGCAGTGGCATGGCTTGTGGTTTAATTAGGTTAGTTGATTCTGTATTCGACAGAGAGGAACTAGGCTCACAAAATGATGTATTAAAAAAGTTTGAGAAGGTTTTTAATGGTTTGGGTAAAATCGCAGGAAAACCCTATAAATTTTCATTCAAAAAAAGATGCTAATCCTGTAATTCATTCAGCTCGTAGGATTCCTAAAAAGTTGATAGATACTTTCACCAAAACTATGAAAAAGTTAGAGGATGATGGTGTTATAAAAAAGGTAGACTTCCCGACTGAATGGGTAAATAATATTGTAGTTGTGGAAAAGCCGGATAAAAAATTGAGAATATGCCTGGACCCCTCAGACTTGAATAATGCTATAATGAGAGATCATCATCCTATCCCATCACCGGATGAGATAGTTAATAGCCTGGACGGAAAAAGAGTATTCTCAATTTTGGATCTAAAGGACTCGTTTTATCAAATAACCCTAGATGACGAGTCTTCTAAAGCTTGTACTTTCGCTACACCTATCGGTAGATATAGATTCCTTAGGCTCCCGTTTGGCATAAACACGGCAGCAGAAGTATTTCAGCGAAAAAATGATGAAATTTTTGGCGGCATAGTAGGATGTAAAATTTACATTGATGATTTGATCATTGGAGGGTCTGATGAAGCTGAACATGATAAAATATTAAAAGAAGTTCTGGATACGGCTGCTAAAAATGGAGTAACTTTCAATCCTAAAAAATTTCAGTATAAAAAAGATAGAGTAAAAGTTTTAGGATTTATTGTGTCAGAAAAAGGAACTGAAATAGATCCTGAACGGATTAAGTCTATTGTAAAATTAGAAAATCCTCAAAACAAAAAAGAGTTGTTGCGTTTCTTGGGCTTGGTAAAGTATTTAGGCAAATATATACCTAATCTGTCACAGTTAACAGCCCCATTAAGAGAATTAACGCATGATAAAATAGTGTGGGAATGGTTAACTATACACTCTGAGGTGGTTAATAAATTAAAAACTCTGTTAACTCAGGCACCAGTCTTGAAACATTTTGAAGTAAATAAGCCGTTGAAAATTCAATGTGATGCGAGTAAGGATGGTCTTGGTGCGTGTTTACTTCAGGATGACAAGCCCATATTTTTCGCTTCTAGAGCTTTAACTGATTGTGAAAAACGATACGCATCAATTGAGAGAGAGCTAGCAGCGATCCTGTTTGCAGCTGAAAAGTTTGACTATTACATTTACGGTAAAGATGTCGAAGTGAACACAGACCATAAACCACTAGTAAACATATTTAAAAAAGATATTAATAAAATTTCATCAAGATTGCAGCGTATGCGCTTAAGATTAATGAAATATTGCCTAAATGTGACATACTTACCTGGTTCTAAGATGTATGTGGCAGATACATTATCTAGAGCTTTTCTAAAATGCAAAGTTGAAGAAGATCCTGAATTGTCATTTGTAGTTCACGTAGTGGAAAGAAACTTAGCAATGTCTAATAATAAAAAATTACAAATTATAGCAGAAACTAAAACCGATGTAGACTTACAATTCGTAAAAGACTTTTTGATGACTGGATGGCAGAAGGATAAATTGGAATCTTCTGACCTAAGAGCATATTTTAATATTAGAGATGAAATTCAAGAAAATAATGGTCTTTTCTTCTTCAAGGACCGTTTAATTATACCAAAGAGTTTGCGAAAAGAAACGCTGTCAAAAATTCATGAAGGACATCTGGGTGTGAATAAATGCGTAGAAAGGGCAAAGGTAGGCTTGTTTTGGCCTGGTATGACAAAGGATATAACTGATATGGTATTGGGTTGCACCATTTGTCAGACTCTCAGAAATAGAAATGCGAAATTACCTTTGTTGCCACACAAAATACCAGATCGTGCCTGGCAAAAAATTGCCACAGATATTCTAGAGTACAAGTCTAGATGTTTCCTTGTTGTTATTGATTATTTTTCTAAATGGATAGAGTTGAAACCATTACATTCCAAAACAGCTAAGAGTGTAATTCTTGCACTAGAGTCTACTTTTGCAACTCACGGATTTCCAGAAGAGTTAATTTCTGACAATGTACCATTTAATTCTACTGAAATACGACAGTATCTCAAAGAGATTGATGTTAGTCTAACAAATTCGAGCCCTAATTACCCCAGAAGTAATGGTCTAGCAGAGAAGGCTGTCAACATTACTAAAACTATGCTAAAAAAATGCTTCTTACAATACGGAGATTTCAGCAATATCGACAGGTTTCTCTTAAAATATAGAAATGCCGTCATCCCCACTATTGGATTATCACCTGCCCAAATACTACTGAATAGAAATTTGAGAGACAATATACCTGTTCCGTCATCTCTACTCATTCCTAATCCAGTAAGTCAAAACAAAATAATCAATTCTCTTAAGAAAAGACAAGCCACACAAAAAATGTATTATGATCGTTGTGTAAAGGATCTGAAAGGAGGGAAGGTTGGTGATAGAGTGCTATTTAGATATGGTGATACTTGGAAACAAGGGCAAATTACAAATAAATGCAATGAACCACGATCTTTTACTGTGAAAGATAATTATAACAAATGTTATAGGCGTACTAGGGAGCACATTATTATACAAAATTCAAATCAAACTCTTGTAAAACCTCACAATAATTATCCGTGTAATCATTTCAGCTGCATCAATTGTGACTTATTACCTGTAATAGAAAACAATAATCTTGATAACAATGTCAACAATAATCTTGATAACAATGTCAACAATAATCTTGATAACAATGTCAACAATAATCTTGATAACTATGCCAATCTGGATGAGTCAAATGCAGACACTAGTGCATCAAATGCTGATACTGACAATGATGTGAGTAGTGATGAAGATAGTTTCCATGATAGTCTTAGTTTCCCCAATGATGATGTTGAAGTAGATAAAACAGATTTAAAATACAACTTTCGGGATAGAGCCCAGATCAATAAACCCTTGAGGTTTTCTTAACTTAGGATAGGAGATGTAACATGAGCTGGCAACGTTGTGATGAAGTGAGTCAGGCAACGTCGCCAGGTCTGTCAATTGTCAAGTACGTAGAAAGGAATGTGTAATACGGACTTGAAGCTTTAAATAAAGTTCGTTAAAAGTATCTGGTTTTATTCATAAAAGAATATAAGAATAAATCCTGCATATTTACAGGTTTCACAACCATTGGATACGCGGATGACATTGTCATCTTAATAAGTGGCACCTCCCACGGAGTGATAGGAGGCCTTATGCAGACTGCACTCCGGGTAGTTGAAATATGGTGTCAGGATAGCGCCCTGGCTGTGAACCCTCACAAAACAGAGCTAGTCCTATTCACCAAAAAAAGAAGGACCGATGATTTAGAGGTACCTTCAATTTTCGGCGTTCCACTTAAGCTCTCGTCCGAGGTAAAATACCTTGGTGTTTTCCTCGACAGCAAGCTTACATGGAAAAAACACCTAAAGACCAAAACGGAAAAAGCTTGTCGAGCCTTTTGGCAATGCAGGTCAGCCATTGGAGCAACCTGGGGTCTCTCCCCAGGAATTGTTCTTTGGATTTACCAGGCAGTCATAAGGCCCATGCTTACTTACGGGGCAATCGTCTGGTGGCCGAGAACCCGACTAGAAACAGCAAAAAAAGACCTGAGTCATGTGCAGAGACTTGCCTGTCTCGCCATTACAGGTGCCTTGCGAACTACTCCCACTTCAGCATTGGAGACCGCCCTGAACTTGGCACCTCTTGACATCCATGTACAAGAGGTTGCCATCAGAACGGCCCTACGACTGAAGGCAGTAGGAATGTGGGGACGGGCGAGGATGGGAAGTCGTCACTCTGGCATACTCCAGGAGGTAATAAAGGACCTTCCGCTTCTGGAGGCGCCCGTGGACCGACGACTACCTACGTTTGGTTTTAACAAACCCTTCACCGTCCTTGATACAGCACCTCCGCCTGAAACGTTCTCAGCTCATTATGATGCTGTGATCTACACGGACGGAGCAAAAACAAAGTTCGGATCAGGAGCAGGGATCTACTCCGAAAGTCTCGACTTAAATATAACTGCACCACTGGGAAAGTACGCCACGGTCTTCCAAGCAGAAACTGTGGCGGTCACCATTGGAGCAAAAGAAGCTATAAGGAAAGGTACCACAAATAAGAACCTGCTGTTTCTCACCGACAGCAGGGCCACCCTTCAGGCTCTGAGATGTAATAGGAACACCTCTAGCCTACTCCAAGATGCCCTCGATTCCTTGACGGACCTGGCCCAATTGAATAGGGTTAGTCTGGCATGGATTAAGGGGCATGAGAATACAGAAGGCAATGCGGTTGCCGATGGGCTGGCGCGGCAGGCGTCTCGAGAGCCCCTTGGCCCCGAGCCCGCTGTCCCGCTGGCCCTCACTACCGCATATGCCCTTATTTCTAACAGAAGCTACAAGATGGCTGCGGACAGGTGGATAAACTCACCTGGTTGTCGCCATTCGAAAATGCTAATGCCAGTGGTCCAACAGAAAACCACAAAATATCTTCTCAACCTACCCAGAGGTAAACTGCGCTTAGCCGTAGGTATACTTACTGGCCACTGCGGCTTGAATCAGCACCTTCACCGGATGGGCATTGCACAAAGCCCCATCTGCAGAGGATGCGAACTAGAAGACGAGTCTATGGAACACGTGCTCACACAGTGTCCTGTACTCGCCCAATAACGTGGCTCTCTCCTAGGGGAAGAATGGCCAAGTTTGGTCATGCTCGCTGGCGCCCCTCTCAGCACGCTACTCCAGCTTTTGCAGGAGGTTGGCTGGCTCGAGAGTTAGAGTGCGCTAGCGGGCTTGGGAGGCAGCACAATGGGCCAACTGTGGCCTGAGTGCAGCAGTCTGCTTTGGCAGGCCGCCCTCCCCCCCAGAATCCAGAATCCAGATTGGTTCATTTCAATTTTGACCAATCAAATTGCTGAGATTAACTCAGACACCTCAGATAAATGTGTAAAAGGAAAGCGCCTAATATCAAAATAAGTTGTTTTCGTCAATGGCACTATTAAACAGCATTTATGGAAAAAAAATTGCAAATTGAATTAGGGGACCAAGTGCTATGATTTTCAAAATTGTCGTAGACCCCGAGCGTGACCCATCTCTTCATGGTAAAATTTAACGAGGAATCGATTGGTGGCATTTTAAAAGTTTTAAAATCCACCTAGTTCGAGCAATGTAGACCTAAACCCATTTTGAGGCTCCAAACTGACGAAAAATCTTGTGGAAAGATTGAAAATAAAACTTTTCTTCGCCAACGTCATCATTAAAGATCAATGTAACTCATTTTGTGAAAAAAAAATTGCAAATTTAACTGGGGGACTAAGTGCTACGATTATTAAAATTGTCGTAGACCCCGAGCGTGACCCATCTCTTCATGGTAAAATTTAACGAGGAATCGATTGGTGGCATTTTTAAAGTTTTAAAATCCACCCAGTTCGAGCAACGTAGACCTAAACCCATTTTGCGGCTCCAAACTGACGAAAAATCTTGTGGAAAGATGGAAAATAAAACTTTTCTTCGCCAACGTCATCATTAAAGATCAATGCAACTCATTTTATGAAAAAAAATTGCAAATTTAACTGGGGGACTAAGTGCTACGATTATCAAAATTGTCGTAGACCCCAAGTGCGACCCATCAGTTCATGGTCAAATTTCAAGAGGAATCGATTGGTTGCATTTTGAAAACAGAAATGCAGCAGTGAAGCGGCTGGAACCTCCCCATCGCGTGGATCTTTGCCTTGGGTTTCTAGTCGAATTAGCAAAGAAAATGTATGACTGGTTTCCATAATGGTTTTAGAACTTTTTTAGAACATACAAATTGAAACATTCATTAGAGAAAAGTAAGTATAAGTAAGTCCTTTTTAGGCAGTTCTAAAACCGTCGTTGAAACCAGTCTTATACAATTTCTGTGCTAATTCGGCTAGAAACACAATTCAAAGATCCACGCGATGGGGAAGTTCCAGCCGCTTCACTGCTGCATTTTTTTTAAACCAGAATTTGAAGACCTTTCTGATGGTGACAATAAATCTTTCAAAAACTTGTTTTGGGTGGTTAAATAAGTGAATAATTTAAAGTTGGACATTGGTGTGCCAAAACGGCACTTTCCGTGGGCCGATTGAATCCAAAATTTGTTCAGCTCTTTGACGTGCAATACAATCCCCATGTGCAAAATTTCAGCTAAATCGGTTCAGGGGCTTGGGCTGTACCGCGATTTTAAAGTCCGATAAAAATCAATTTTTTTTTAATTTTTGGTCAAAAGGGCACTGAGAGTGAATACATTTTTAGAAGCAGAATTTGAAGGCCTTTCCTATCGTGACGTGAAAAATGGGGGTTTGCATTTAAAATTAAAAAGTTGATGTGCCAAAATGGCATTTCTAGTTGCGCGATTGGCTCCAAAAGCTTTTCAGATCTAAGTTGGGTTATGAGATGCCTACGCACCAAATTTCAGCTAAATCGGTCTAGTAGTTTTGGCTGTGGCGTGTTTACAAACGTACGTACGTACGTACACACACACAGACACATTTTGAAAACCGCTTTTTTGGGTTCCTGAGACCCCAAAACGTGAAGATCTGGTGCTATCTCAAATTCGAAAATTTTAGTGATTGTAGTAACCTCCCATTTTTTAAAAATTGTGATGGAGTTGGGGAGGTTAAAAATTCACACAGCTCAATAAACAAACTTCTAACTAAAGTCCAATTTTCAAAAAACAAATAAATAACTCCAATTCGAGCTTCATAATCTCAATAAACTTTATTTTGTACTTGACAAGAATTATACACAACAACGCTACTTATTTATTTACATTTTTCACGATTTGCTTATTTAACCTATCAATTTCTTGTCCCAAAGTGTCAACGCTTTCCTAAAATTTTCCATTAAAATTTTAAAAAATCCAAAAATTTACCTTTAGAGTAATATTTTTCAACAGGGCATCTTCCAGTACAGCCTGCAGCTTCCGATTTATATCCAGCGACAGTTCGAGGGTTAAATTGCTGTCAGCCACACGCGAACTGTAGACCGATGCCATAATCCCGTTCAGTTTCGCTATGCTCGCCTAGACCAAAACACCAATCAAAAATAAGCGAAAAAACAAAAATTCACACAGAAAAGCGACAGAAAAACTCACCAAAATTTAGAAGTCTGCGTGAAAAAAGCAACAAAGCCAAATAATTTAATTTTCTTTCTGAAAAAAATTTACCTTATTGTTGTCCATCGTGTTGGACGTTAGGGTGCCAGTTTGATCCCTCAGAATGTAGCTCTGAAGGAGACGAGACTTTTTCTGTAATTCTAGCACCAAAGTGTTAACGTGTTCCTCCAAAAAATCCAATTTTTCCGACTTTCTCGCACTTATTCTCTGAAGTTTTACGATATGCTCGATTAGAGTTTGTCGGTCAAGCTCGGCAACAGGTTGGATAACCTTAAAAGAATTTCGAAAAAAAAATTTTTTAAAATTTTGTTACCTTAACTTGCTCTATTGGAGATTGATTCAGAGATGAATTCGAACTACTACTACTTTGACTAAGAGACTCGAACTCTTCCAATTTTTTCCTGCACTGCTGCAGCTCCTTACTCATTTCCTGAAACTTTTTGTAAATTTTTAATTTTTTGAAATGTTACTACCCTCAAGGATAATTCGTATTTTCGCTTCAAAACTGAGATTTCTCCTTCGCGATCAGCCGCTTCCTGCTTGAACCTATCGCACAAATTACTTTTCTCAGACAAGTCTTTCTGCAATCTGTCAATTTCCGTCAAAAATTTCGCGCGTTCTTCTGACAGCTGCGAGGATAACAACGCAGATCTAGTCTCCTGCTCTTTCGCGGAACGCTTGAGAATGTTTTGTTCGCAAGTAAATTGTTGCACCTGTATTTCAAAATATGTACAGTTCCAAATTGTCCCACCTTACCTTAGTTTCCAAAGATGTGAATTCCGATTGTAACCTGACGTTTTTATCCGTCAGTTGTTGGGTAAAGAGGAGCAATTCGGCCTCACGGTCCCTACACGCCCCCATGTCCCCCTCCAACTCCCCGTTTCGACTTTTCAGCAAATCGATTTGCTCCTCGCAGGCTTTCAGACGATCCTCCTCCTTTTTCAGCTGAAGTTTCAGTTGTTCGAGTTGCGCGTTTTTCGAATGAAGATCTGCGCAGTTCTGTCTTTGCTGGTCTGCGCAGGTTCTCAATTCGCTCAATTTTTGCTCGGCCTCCAGCCTCTCCCTCTCCAAATGTTGGACTTTGAGGGAGAGATTGTTGTTTTCCTGTAAAATTTCCTTTTGTTTCGTCTGCAACTTTTCGAATTGTGAGGTTAGAGATGTGATTTGTTGTTCCTTGTCGTCTCTTTCGTGTCTGAGTAGAATCAAAGTGGCCTGTTGTTCCTTCAGTTGTTGGTCGAGGACGTGGGCTCGGTTGTCTTGGGAGGTGTGAAAGTCTTTGATGGATTCCTGGGCTTCGTGTTGGGCCCCCTCTATTTTGTCCAGGGCCTCCTGGAGTCTGGAGTTGACTAGGTCGAGCCTGCCCTGGCTTTCCTATAACCACACCTCTAATGATAATTACCCCACTTCACCTTAACGTAGATATGCTGTAATAACCTGAGTTCGTATAACTACGTTAGGTTTAGTCTAACCTCATCTCTAACTTTGTTACGTTTATAACCACATCTCTAGTCACACCGAAAAAGTCAAAATTTATCCCAATCCATCTTAGGAAACAAACTTTTTTCCTAGAAACATGAGTTGGCTAGGTCGTGCTTACACCCATCTCTAACTTTGTTAAGTTTATAACCATATCTCCAGTCACAATTACAAAGTCCAACTTGCCCCACTTAATCTTAATCAAAAGCATAATTACCTTGCTTCACCTTATCCTGGATACGTTCTAACAAATAAAAATATCCTAAACTTTCCGGAGCCCTGAAGTCGAGTTGGCTCTGAGTTTCTTACAACCACACCTCTAATAATCGTATAACTATACTACAACTGTTACGTTTATAACCACATCTCTAGCTACACTGAAAAAGTCAAATTAAATACGTTGTAATAAAGTATAATGTCCAAAATTTTCTGGAGCCTGGAGTTGGCTAGGTCGACTTTCTGAGTTTCCCATAACCACACCTCTAATAATCGCATAACTACATCTCCAGTTTTGCACTACGGTTTAGAATGAGTTAAGTTTAGTATAACCTCATCTCTAACTGACTTACGTTTATAACCACATCTCTAGTGTCACTGGAAAAGTAAAATTTGTTCCACTTCATCTTACACTGTGGTTTCGATTAAGTTAGGTTTAGTATAATTTCGTCTCCAATATTGTTTATCTTACGAAACGAACTATTACAGATCCAGTTGGATTTAATTGTCCAAAAGCTTAACTGCCCCACTTCACCTTATGGTAGACATGTTGTAGCAAACAACAACCTGCAATTGGCTACTTCG
The DNA here is from genome assembly GCA_963924575.1 of Pycnomerus fuliginosus. NCBI lineage: Eukaryota > Metazoa > Arthropoda > Insecta > Coleoptera > Zopheridae > Pycnomerus > Pycnomerus fuliginosus. The sequence continues at coordinate 6,582,701 of OZ004624.1, read as the reverse complement.
AGTTTCTTATAACCACACCTCTAACGACCATTTAACTACATCTCCAGTTTTACATTAATAAAATTTAGCACAACATGGAATAACCCCATCTCTAACCCTGCTATGTTTATATAGCCACATCTGTAGTGACACTGAAAAAGTCTTTGCTTACTTAATTAACTTAATTACTCCACTTCACTTTATCGTAAATATATAGTAATAGACAAATTAATGTACTCGAGCCTGCAGCTGGCTAGTTCGAGTTTACTCTGATTTTCCTATAACCACACCTCTAATGGTAGTATGATGACTACATCTCTAATTTTACATTAGGATTTAGATTAAATAATGTCGTTGTCAATCAGAGCGTGTTATTTTTACTGTGCAGGTGCGGCACAAGTTTAGTATAATCTCATCTCTAATTTTATTACGTTTATAACCACATCTCTAGTGACATTGAAAAAGCCAAATTCGCCAGACTGCATCTTACGAAATAAACTCTTCTAATCTAATTGCCCGAAAGCCTAACTACCCTACTTCACCTTATCGTTTTACATTATTTTATTTTAGTAGGTATAACCACATTTCTAATAAAGTTTAGATTAAGTTTAGTACAACACGATATAACCTCATCTCTAACCATTTTAAGTTTATACCCTAATCAGTAGTGGCACTGAAAAACTATAATCTTACGAAACGCAGAAGCTCACCTACCTCACCTACTCATATAACCACACCTCGAATCATCGTATAACTACATCTCTAATTTTGCATCATCTCCGCTCCAACAATGACAAGCGCTTAAAATGACCTCGAGTCTAGTTCGAGTTTGCTATGACTTTCCTATAACCACACCTCTAATGATAGTATTACTAGATCTCTAATTTACATTAGGGTTTAGATTAAGTTAATGCAGGTTAGTGCAGGTGCAGCACGAAAGCGGCATAAGTTTAGTATAACCTCATCTCTAACTTTCTTAGGTACGTTTATAACTATTCTGAAAAAGTAAAATTTGCCCCATTTCATTCTACGAAACGAACTCTTTATGATCTAATTGCCCAAAAGCTTAACTGCCCCACTTCACCTTATGGTAGGTATTATATAATAAAAAATGTCTAAGGCTTCCTAGAGGACATGAGTTGGCTACTTCAAGCTTGCGCTGAATTTGCTATAACCGCACCTCTAAAAGTCGTATAACTATCTAGTTTTACGGTACATGCCTTAAATTACGTTTTAACGCATTTACGGCTGAACCTGCGATAGTAACAAACAACCTTGCATAACCCCATCTTGTTACGTTTATAACAACATCTCTAGTGACACTGAATTTAAGAAGCTTAACTGCCCCACTTCACCCTATGGTAAACATGTTGTAACAAACAAATGTTCAAAGCTTGAAGTTGTCTAGATCAAACTTGCACTGAGATTCCTATAACCACACCTCTAATCATCGTATGACTACATCTGTAATTTTACAATATGCTTTAGATTAATTTGGGCTTAGAATAACCTCCATCTCTAACCACATCTCTTGACACTGAAAAAGTCTTTGTCCTCTATATCATCTTACGAGATGAACTCTTATAATCTCATTTCCTAAGAGCTGCATTACCCCACTTCACCTTATCGTACATATGTTGTAATAAACAAATGTCCAAGGTTTGCTAGAGCCTGGAGTTGGATGTGTCAAGTTTTCTAGTTTTCCATAACCGCACCTCTACATCTCCAGTCATACATTAAGCTTCAGATTCCGTTATGAGGTTGTGCATAATCTCATCTCTAACTTTCTCATGTTTGTAACCAGATCGCTCACTTCAAAAGCCCAATTGCCACACTTCACTCTATTGTAGAACAAATGTTCAGGGCTTCCTTAAACCTGGTGTTAGATAGATCGAGTGTGCTTTGATTTTCCTATAACCACACCTCTTTAGACTTTAAATTAAGTTAAGTTTAGTATAACCTCGATCATCTCAAACTTTGTTACATTTATAGCCAATTATCGTATAACTACATCTCTAGTTTTACTTTATGGGATAGACTTTAGAACAAGTTACGTTTAGAATAACCTCATCTCTAACTTTGTTGCATTTATAGCCAATTATCGTATCCCTACATCTCTAGTTTTACTTTATGGTATAGACTTTAGAACAAGTTAAGTTTAGAATAACCTCATCTCTAACTTTGTTACGTTGACAGCCACATCTCGAGTGACCCTGAAAAAGCAAAAGTTGACCTACTTCATCTTGGGAAACAAACCCTTGTGATCTAGTTGTATCTAATTACTGCGAGCTTAACTGCCCCACTTCACCTTATGGTATTGTAACAAATAAATCTCCAAGGCTTCCTGCGGTCTGAAGTTGGTCAGATTAAGCTTGCCCTGTGGTTTTCCTATACCCACCCCACACCTCTAATGATTGTATAACTAGTTATGCTTATGGTTTAGATTAAGCACAAATAAAACTGCAAATAAACTACCCCACTTCACCTTATAATTCTTAAAAAATTGATTGCTCAACTTTGCGACACCCAGTTTTGCCAACGCCTACAGTACAATTTTACTAAAATACCTAACGTCCAAATTGGCCCATCTCACCTTATCAACAATTTATTCTCAACAGGACCAGTACAGCCAACAACACTAAAAAGTAAGTAAATTATCAAGGATTTTGTTAGACTATATTAATATTATATTCAATTTTGCCAACATGAGTGAGAATTAAAAATAAAATTGCAAAATTGCCCTATCCTACCCTATCAATCAACAACAATTATTGAGCAATAATGCAAAATCAGCCAACCTCACTTGCCTAGTAAAAACTTAATTGTCCCACTTCACCCTATCAATAAAAACACCCAATTTCAATGAGTGTAGCCAATCCAAGAGCACAAAAATAACCAAGCCACTCACCTTGTGCAGTTCCATCTCAGTCTTCAAGCTATTTTGTGACCATTTCACTTTTGTCTCTAATGCACTCAGGTCCCCCTTCACCCTCTCCAACTCTTGTTGTGAATTTTTGAACTCGTAACACTAAAATCCCCAGATTACTAAAAACCACAGTCAAAACCCAATTTCTCTACCTTATTATCGAGCATCTGGCAAATCCTCGCCTTCTCCGACCCCATCGTCTGGATCTTATGCTGTAAAATCTCATTCTCTCTCGCCATCTCCTTATATTTCTTCTCGATTTGCTCCCTCTGCTGCTTCTGCTCCAGAACGATTTTCTCGCTCATCGCGTACCTTATCACCATCGCCTCCTTCTCCTTCATCGCCAATTCTTTATGTCTCGTCGCCTAAAACCAAAAGACAATCAATTATTACTTCAAAATCTCCTCACAGTTTCTAGTCTATCCTCCAACTGCTGGTACTTGTCCTTGAGAATCGTTATTTCGTCACTAACTGCATCTTCTTCCCTTTTCTCCACAGTTTCATCGATTTTGCCCCCTTCGACAGAGTCAGAAATTTGGTTGTTAACATTTTGGCCCGGAATGTCTGCCATATCGGATTTTCTGGGGAGTTTTGTCAAAAATTAAGGGGAGTTTAATCTGCGCATGGTTAAGGGTGCTTTTGAATGTTTTTTAACTCAAAACTGAAGATTTTCGGGCACTAGTGACGTCAACCATTTGTTGATGACAGCTGTCAGTGTGACAGTTGAGGTTATGTTGAGCAAGTGAAATGTAAGGAGCGCGGAGCGAAGTAGAGCGAACACGCGGAGAGCGCCAGAGAAGTCGCGAATGTTTTATTTATGGTAAAATTAAAAAATTAATGGTTTTAACAGAGTTCAATTAATTAATATTTACGTTTTGGGGTCCTGGGAAAGTAAAATAGTATATTATTTAATGAGTGTGTAATGAATTTTATTGCTCCCGAGGATGACGTTTATGGCACGAGCCGTATGCGTCAAAAAGTCAAAGTCAAAGCCAAAAAGTCAAAAATTTTAATGTTTTTCATGTCACTTAAGGGGAGTTTAATCTGCGCATGGTTAAGGGTGCTTTTGAATGTTTTTTAACTCTAAACTGAAGATTTTCGGGCACTAGTGACATCATAACCATTTGTTGATGACAGCTGTCAGTGTGACAGTTGAGCTTATGTTGAGCAAGCGAAATGTAAGGAGCGCGGAGCGAAGTAGAGCGAACACTCGGAGAGCGCCAGAGAAGACGCGAATGTTTTATTTATGGTAAAATAAAAAATTAATGGTTTTAACAGAGCTTAATTAATTAATCTTTACGTTTTGGGGTCCTGGGAAAGTAAAATAGTATATTATTTAATGAGTGTGTAATGAATTTTATTGCTCCCGAGGATGACGTTTATAGCACGAGCCGTAGGCGTCAAAAAGTCAAAAATTTTAATGTTTTTTATGTCACTTCAACTTTTCCTGCGTTACTATGATCCATAAGAATTACATGGGGGGATGATCACAACCTACTAGATTAAAATATAAAAATGGACTCAAAAAATTTTTTTACACTTAAAATAGGTAGGTAGTTTTTAGTCCGGTGATAGAGGAAAGGTCATACATAAGATTAGGAAAAATTAGCAGAAGGCTAACAGTTCTAAAGATATTCTAGAATAGGTACTACTATAATGTGTTAAAAAGTGAATTCAAGAGAAAACCATAGGAAAAAATAAATAAAAATAATGCACCTTTTCAATATTGCGTGTTACCTAAGTACCTACCTACATAATATTAGACCTGCTTTGGATTCTGAATCTCGGTCTCCTTAGATCCTAAACTTTTAAACAGGTAAACTTTATTTGCAACATCCGCAAGGAATTACCCCAAAGACTGACAGGAAAAAGGTAATTAGAGAGAATACCGAAGAAACCTTTGGGAAAACCCCACTTGTAGGTAGGTGATGTGACAACAAAATTTCAACCCAAAGAAATACGAATTATGTAGTCACGCACGTGCCTTTGCTCGACAAGCATTAACACACTATTAGATTAGTATTATTAAATTATTATATTATATGGCCAAAAGGGCACAATTCTTTTAAAATTTCGATATGAAAACTGATAATATTCAGATACGAACAAGAATAATGTAAATTCCTTAATAATTCTCCTTATTTAATTAAACATTAGAGAAATGTTACAAAATTTACCTTAAATTGGGAATTTTATAAAAAAATTTAATGATGTATCTCTATTTTCTAAGATTCTAAACCGAAATACTTGTAAACAAGAGGGTAGATAGCTGAAGCTTATTGCATGCATTATACGCAATATTAAACTAAACACACGATTGGCAATATCGCATTTTTAACTACCGCTACCGCGTTTTCTCAGTGTTTCGTGTCCTAGAAATTTTAAATTGGCAGTTGGCACCAATCGATTCTCCTTCAAATTTGAGGAAATAAGATGGGTCACACTTGCAGTCACAAAAAACCTTTACAAAATGTATGCTTTTAGTGAATTTCGCGTTTTACAGTTTTTATCATTAAAATTACTGGCAATTGATTTCAGTAAAGTTTTTAATGAAACAAAATGTATTTATTAGTTTTATTTTATTTTGGAACTTTAAATGAAAGAAAACCTACTTTTCTCGAAGTGTGTAGGTCCTAGAAGTTTGAAATTTGCCCGAATCGATTCTCCTTCAAATTTGAGGAAATAAGATAGGTCACACCTGCGGTCGCAAAAAATTTTTACAAAATGTATGATTTTTAGTGAATTTCGCGTTTTAAAGTTTTTATCATTAAAATTACTGGCAATTGGTTTCACTAGAGTCTTTAATGAAACAAAATGTTATTTTTATTAATTTTATTCTATTTTTGGAACTTTAAATGAAAGACAACCTACTTTTCTCGAAGTGTGTAAGTCCTAGAAGTTTGAAATTTGCCCCAATCGATTCTCCTTCAAATTTGAGGAAATAAGATAGGTCACACTTGCGGTCGCAAAAAACTGTTAGAAAATGTAAAAATGTGTAGTTTCTACTGAATTTTAAGGTTTTTTCTTGGAAGAACTAGTGACAATGGTTTCACTAGCATCTCTTATAGTCCAAAATCCAGTTTTAATTAAAACTTGCCATAATTTATTGATTTTATCGAATTTTGCAGTTTTAAACCAATGAAAATCTACTTTTCTCGAAGTGAGTGGCTCTTAGAAGTTCGAAGTTTATGCCAATTGATTCTCCCTCAAAATTGAGGAAGCAAGATGGGTCACACTTCAGGTCGCTAACGGTTTTAAAAAAATCACCTTCCAGTGTACCTATACCTCTTGCTGAAATTGAATTTTCGATTTTTCACGTGAAAAATTAATGGCCGTTAGAGTCTCCTGATAGTACGAAATACGCACCCCCCCTCCACACCTTAGCTGGCCCACAATCAAGGGGTCCTTCATATTGATCAGCCCCCGGGCCACACTATTGCTTAATCCGGCCCTGCACTCATTGAATAATACTATTTTCTGCCAGATTGGTTCAGTAGTTTGGGCTGTAGCGTGTTCACAGCCGTAGACAGGCAAACATTTTTTCAAAAACCACTTTTTCATGTTCCCAGAATCCTAAAAAAATACCTGAAGATTTGATGTTTTTGGCGATTCGATTTTTCTGATTTTTTCGATCGACTGCTCCGCGAAGGGTAGAAGTTAAAATAACCTACCACCTAGGTACCTACTAATTAAATCACGTAATCAGATTCAGAGCTTCCAACTTCCAAGCTCATTTAGTCATTTACCCTTGAAAATAGAAAAACAATAAAAACCTATTATCTAGTTTAGAGGAAAAATTGGAGGCACGTAGGCTGTAGGACCGCTGACGTCACGTCAGGGTCATATCCTCCTCACATCCCCCTTCCAGCCCTTCTTGGAGTTTACTTGAGTTGTTCACAACACGACGTCGTACCATTCCACCAATCATAACCACTTCTTCTTCCCCTTCTTCTACCCTTCCACACTCACTATTTGCTTGGCGGGTGCTCTCAACAACGCAGGAAAACGCATTTTTGTGCAAATAAAATCCGTGATTGCAGTGCCGAAATTTTCAAAAGGTATTTGTGGTTTTGTGCCCGTGTGAAAATGTTGGCCTGCGAAAAGGTAAGAAAATCCTCCTCGATCGATTTTCGTCAAATATTTTTTTGTTATTTATACGCGCAAACAGGTGTTTCTCTGTTTACTCCACTTTTTCTGAAACAAATCCGCGATTACTTCATTAACAATCCACTTAACAACAAAATAATGGGAATTAAGTGGAGCGTGCTGGAATCACACACGATTCCTGATTACTTTATCCTAATTTATCCCGATCTGGTGCACACGGCGGTAATCATTTATTCGGCAAAAACGGACAGTTAGCTTATAAATAAATGAAATTTTCCATATTATTAGTCCGATTTTCAATAGTTACTCAACGATGGGCGTTACACTTCTTAAACACGGGAATTTTTATTGTTTATTTTATGTAAGCGATCGGCGGTTTCGCTAAAAGTGCAATTAAAATTAAAGAGGTGAGGATTTCGTCACTTTTTCAGGCTTAATTAGAGAGGAGTGCTGAAAATTGTAGTTTTCGCCCAAGGGCCGGGTTTAGCCCTAATAAGCTGGATAGGACCTGCTGGTCTGGAAGGCGCAGAACGCGGAATAATAAGCGGAGATTATATGAAGATTTCGTCTTTTAAAACCTCCCCAATTCCGATCAAAATTTAAAAAAAATGGGAGGTTACTGCAATCACTAAAATTTTCGAATTTGAGATAACATCAGATCTATACGTTTTGAGGTCCCAGGAAGCCAAAAAAGAGGTTTCTAAAATATGTCTGTATGTATGTACGTACGTGCGTGCGTTTGTAAACGCTCTACAGCCCAAACTGCTGGATCGATTTGGATGAAATTTGGTACATAGGCATATCATATCCTAATTTAGATCTGAAAAGCTTTCGGAGGAAATCGTGCCACCGGAAGTGCCATTTTGGCACACAAACTTTTAAATTTTAAACACAGACCCCTATTTTTGACGTCACCATAAGAAAGGCCTTCAAATTCTGCTTCTAAAGATGTATTCACTCTTACTGCCCTTTTGACCAAAAATTAAAAAAAAATGATTTTTATCGGACATTAAAATCGCAGTACAGACCAAGCCCCTGAACCGATTTGGCTGAAATTTTGCACATGGGGATTGTATTACACGTCGAAGAGCTGAATAAATTTTGGATTCAATCGGCCAACGAAAAGTGCCGTTTTGGCGCACCAATTTCCAAATTACAATTATCCTCTCATTTAACCATGCGAAACAAGTTTTTGAAAGATTTATTGTCACCATCAGAAAGTTCTTCAATTCTGGTTTTAAATAAGACAAAATTCATTCGCATCTAGTGCTCTTTGGGTCAAAAAACCGAAATTTTGTAATAAGACTAAAAATACAAAGATTCAGGCAATGGGGAGGTTCCAGCCGCTTCTCTGCTGCCTTTTTTAGTAATAATTTCAGCAATAGCGGCAATAGTTTTTGATCACACGTGATCTTAAGTTATAACGAGGGGTGAGTCGCAGGGGAAAATTTTGTACACTAGATTTCCTTTTGGAAAGATTCCCCAGATTTTCCCAGAACTGCCGAACGAATTTTGATGCAATTTGATATGGAGGTTAGTGTTAGCCTTTTGTTTTGAATCCGCAAACGCCAATTTTTTTTTTTTGGCATGCGCATGTCTACTATAAAATTTTACTTATGAACACCAATTTTTCTTATCACCACATGAAAGATTTCAAATTCTGCATCCAAGAGTATATTCACAGCTAGCGCCTTCTTGGCATAAAATCAAGAAATTCGAAATATGAAGAACATTAAATAGCACGTTACGGCTCAAATAAATAAATAAAAAACTCTTACTTTCTTTATCAGCACATGAAAAGTGTTCAAATTCTGTTTACAAACATATATTCAAACTTAGTGCTCTTTTGGCAAAAAATCGTAAAATTAGGTTGGTGGACAAGTAATGTAGGTGTACAGGAAGTAAAAAATTTACTTGATTTTGGTGGAAGTCGGCCAACGAGAAGTGCCTTTTCGTCAACTGAAATTTAAAAGATGACTACTATTTGTTTTTATCAGCACGAGAGGTTTTGAAATTGTGTCTCCAAAAATGCAATCAAACTTGTGCCCTCGCAAAAAAATCAAAATTTTGAAAATCTGCAGTGGTTTGACATTTGTAGGTAGTAAATGATGATTCACCAGGTGGGGAGGTTCCAGCCACTTCCGTAGCTACCCATTTTTTTTTACTATAAATTTTAATACAAATTTTACTTTATTGCGGTAAAAATGGGGTAAGAACCTCTGGGCCTAGGGCTGCAGTCTCTGAAATTCCTTGAAAATTTCTGGAATTTGGAAATTTTGGAAATCTGGAATTTTTTGGATTCCTTGGAAATCGAGTTGGAAACCTCTGGAATTCCATCATAACCTCTGGAATTCCATCTATGATCTATGATGGAATTCCAGAAAGTTTGTTATGTCATCATGCATGTTATGTGGGTGTGAATAAGGATTTATAGCCTATTCGATTGGTAGTCTTGAAGTCTTTCACCAAATTTTTCTTTTTACAGGAGTCACCACTGGAATCTATGGGCAGCGATATCCTCCATAGGGTGTCCATTAACTCTCTGCTGCAACAGCAGCATGACTTCATTGTTGACTCTGAAGGTTAGTTACGTATATATGTATTTTTAAATTACCTATCATATCGTGTGGGGGTTGAAATATATACTTACCAATTGCAAAGGAGGCTGGAAGATTGTAGAAGGTAAACTGGAACGCAAAAATCAAGTTAAATGTATTACCGAAGAAAAACGAAATTACTCGAATTTTGCAAAATTATGGGTTGAAAAATTGTAAAGGGATGAAAAGTCAAAGGGGATGAGAATTAATCGTAATTAAGCAGAAAGGGAGTCGAAAAAGTGAGAAAGGCAAAGAATCCATGAGTAAAATAATTTATTACCGAAAAAAGAAAAAAGTCAAAATTGCGCGAATTTTACTGGGGGGTTGAAAAATTGTGAAGGGGGATGAAAACTCAAGAGGGGTGAAAATGAACTGTGTAGTTAAGAAGAACTAGCGAAAATTATATGAAAAAGAAGCGGTCTGCGTAAATTTAGCTTTTTGAGGGTTCACGTATCATGAAAATGGTAGAAAAATTAATGAAAATGACTTTGAATTACCGAAAAATCACAAAAAAGCCCGAAAAATAAATAAAATAGATTTACTCCGCTGCTAGGGCTTAGGGGTTGTTAACCTATCTATCGATTCGTAATTTTATTCATCCCCCATACCGTAATATACTATTATTCGCCATATAGCCATTATAATTTGGCGATTTAATGCATGCCTGAAGCATCTAAACAGCAAGAATCAGAAGTCGAAAATGAATTTGGTTATGTTTTCCTTTTCTTATAAATAATATAACCAATCAGAAACTTCCTACTTCATTAGCAACAACAGCCGGTCATTATTTAACCATGACTTACAGAATAGCCCCTAATACAGGGTGTCTCAAAACGCTCGCACCACAGTATTCAGCATTAAATTCTGACTCGATCCGTGTTTTTGAAATTTTCCAGGGTTCAATAGTTCTCCAGCCACAAGAGATTTAAGAGAACCAATCAGATTACAGCTGTGCATCCAACATTAAATTACCCCATGAGAGCTGTAATCTGATTAGTCCTCTTAAATCCCTTATAACTGGAAAACTATTGGGCCCTGCAAAATTTCAAAAATGCGAATCGACTCAGAATTTAATGCTCAATACTCCATTAAAAAGTGCTGCGAGCGTTCTGAGACACCCTGTATAAGCGATGATTTCCATTACCTCTTACCGAGCAGTATAACAAATTTCACAGTAATTTAAATAGACCAATCACAAGGAATATTACTAATATTGCCATTTTATCAGCGATTATTTCCATCACCTCGCTTAGCGACCAATAACAAATTTTACAATAGCCTATTTTTCGCGATTTCGCCCGGTTGACCGCAAATTCATAACTGTGATTGGTGCATTTAGCCATTTTGCAGATTGTTGCCTAGCGACAATGTCTTAGCGCTGACCGTTTAAAACCTTCTCACGGAGGTGTGTAAGATACTGACATTAGTTTGACAATTTTATGAAACAAATTTCTAGGAAATGTGGTAAGTGCACCAATCACAGTTATGAATTTGCGGTCAACCGGACGAAATCGCGAAAAAAAGGCTAATGATTAATATTCAAATCGACCAATCCCAAGAAATTTTCGGAAATATTAGTATACTATACCTTGAGTATACTTATTATCAGCGGTAAAATTCCAATATTTACCGTGCAAAGTTTTTTATCAAACGTTATTTTTTTATTTAATGTTTCATTGAGGCTTTTTAAAGAAATTAGGGTTTAGTTAAATTTGGCAACTTAATCATTCTTTATATTTGTGTTCGCGTTCGCCCATTTTCAAACCGAAAGAAATGCTTAAGCCGGAAAAAGATAATTCGGGATTCTTGCGAAACACAGTTAAGCAGGAAGTGGTGTGGGAATTGGGGAAACCCCAAAACGACTCAATGGGCTACCTACTTAAAATTTTTTATAATAAAAGGAAAAGTTTCCACTAATTCAATGTCGCAATAAATATTTGATTTTACGACATTTATACTACATTTGTGACATTTACTACGTCGCAATTGAAATATGTCGCAAATGTAACACATGTAGCAAATTTTAGGTACATAAATGTCAAAATTAGTATTTCAAAGTCAATTAAGTATATATTAAACTTAAAACCACCAAAATTATGGTGCAGAGAAGAAACCTTTTAGGTTAGTAAATGTAGCAAAGTTGATACAAATTCGCAATAACTCAAATTACATTTGCTACCGTTGTAAATTTATTTTAATCTTTTTCATGTAACTTAAATTTTTGCTGCGATGGATCATAAACCCTCTAAAGTCCCGCATATTAACGAACGCGGGGGTTGTGTGTCTCATGCTTTTTTCTGTTTGTTTGTAAACGGGATTTCACATCCGTCAAAACTACCACCAACAGAAAAAAAGCCTGAGACACACAACTCCCGCGTTCGTTAATATGCGACGGGACTTTAGATTGAAAAATGGCCTCAAAAATAGTTTTGACACTTGAAATGCCACTATGATGTCACTTATGTGGTATCAGTGGATTCAGAAAATTGTGTAGATTCCAAAGCCAAAAATGTTGATATACAGGGTGTTTCATTTAAAAATAAAAAGTTGATGCCACTTCCGGTTAAACCGGAAATTGAAAACATTTGGTCTCGCATTTATGCTTATTACGCCAGAAAGTGGCCTTTGATTAGTAGGTAAAGTCCCGTCGCATATTAACGAAAGTGGGAGTTGTGTGTCTCAGGCTTTTTTTCTGTTGGTGTGTAAGCGGGATTTCGCATCCGTCAAAACTCCCGTCACTCACTGTCAGTGTCAATAAACAGTAACAATGGAGGTTGAAAGGGGTCTTTGTTGTTAATTATTGTCCATGACAGGAATTTTGACGGAACTGAAATCCCGTTTACAAACCAACAGAAAAAAGCCTGAGACACACAACCCCCACTTTCGTTATAATATGCGACGGGACTTTAGGTACATTTGATGTTCCAAATTTCAAAATTGTAGTCAAAAAGGGTGTATGTACCATGAGCCTGATGTGACACCCTGTATTTCAGCTAATCGTTAAAATAATAGCAGTTTTAATGGCGCAGCAGAATGGCGGAGGTAGGTAGGGGAGACCCGGATTAATTGTAACAGATTTTAGTATTTTGGTTTTAACTCCGTAAGCAAACATCAAATTCTTAATTAAAAATGCATCTTGAGCCCGTCAATATTTGACAATTAAAGGAACAAATACACATTAATGTATGTTCAATTGTTCAAGGAGTTTTGCAGAAAAAAATAAAATGTCAAAAACGAAGTGTTACTATAGTCACCGTGGTAGAGATGTGAGCTTGAAAAGTTTCAAATGTTGAAACTTTTCACTTTTTCTTGAAAAGTTGTTGAAAGTATCAATGCGGTAATAATAAACTTCCACTGACAACGCCGCCAATTCTAGTCGTTCTAAGTTAAAATCAGAATCCATTGAGCACTGTAAATAGTGAAATGAAGTGAAATACTACTTAAAAGATGGAAACAACGATGAATTTTAATCTTTAATGCTTTTATTTTGACTTATTAACTTGTTTACCTATTCACTTACTATTTTTGTCATTTAATATTATATTATGTTCCCTATTCAGCTGTTGTAGATTTATTTAATTCTCCAGAATACTTTATACTACAATAAGACAACTTTTCATTTTTTTTTGAAACTTCAAAATTTCATGAAAAGTTTCGACAAATGTACTTTTCATGAAAACTCACATCTCTACACCGTGGTGGTGTTAATAGTAACACCCAATGTGTCAATTGTAACATGAGCAGAAAACAAGTAATACACTCAATTTGTTTTAATTTATTATCATGATAATAATACAAACGTATAAGAAAGTCCAACGAATATGTTATCTTTAAATTCTTAATCAGAATCGCAATTATAGCAAAAATGTCGAGAAAAATGTAAATAATTGTTATTAATAGATAGTGCGCCCAATATTTTCCATTGAATCCATTCCTCCGTGCATTTATTACTTATTATTGGTCTTTTAAGTGACATCATTAATTGAAAAATAAACTTTAATCCATGCACATTAAAGTAAAAAATCTGACAGAAAAAACTGACATAAAGAACACCCATGGATTATCTGCCAAATATAAACTACCACCCTTGGGAGAGAAACAAAACACTACTTTACTGTGTAAACAGCCCCTATTTCAGTTATTAGGTGGCACTGAAAAACGTCGTGTTACAATTGACCCACGTTACAATTGTCACCGGTCTCCCCTACTCATTTTTCAATTTCCGGTTATGATTGATTTTTGAATGTCGTGTCAATTAAGTATCCCTCTTTATTTATTGAATTTGGGGGTTTTAATCATGAAAAAACGTGGACATCTATGCGAAAAGTGTAAGCCTGCTCTCGGCGGAAATCAGCTGAAAATAATGTCCTGTTTCAGTTTTCCATGTTGTTTCCATTAAATTCTTAACCCAATCCAGCTGAAGCCAAGTAGGTCAATAATTATTCAGATTTTAAATCAAAATCCCGCGTTTTCAATTGCAGGTGTAACCCCCACCTTCAATCTCCCCGCAAAAAACTGTTCACAAAAACTAGTGAGCTGTTGATTTTACCTGTCAAAAAACCCGTCACAGCAGGCTGTGAGTGTTTGTGTTTCAAGAAAAGGAAGCGTCGCCACCGCCAGTGGACCCTTTTCAGCCCCCTTTTAACGCGTTTTTAGTGTTTTTAATTGTTTATTTGCGGACAATATCTTTGCAGAGGGTGAAACAATGTCCATGGACGACATGTTCGGGTTAAAATCACCGAGGGGGTTATTGTTGGACTTCGCCGCCCCACCGACCAATACTGGACACATCAGCCCGCCACCTGCCAGCCCCGTCAATATGCAGGTGAGTTTCAAATAATTATAAAATAATAAAATTTCCATTTAATTAATTATTCGAGATTAAATCGTGCGTGATCGATGGACGGGAATGTTGCCCAATTGCCGCCAACTTCATCTCTTAAGAAGTGTTATTGCTTTTGGCATTCATGTTCATTTCGGAGGGATTGTAAATCCTGTAAATTGGGGTCTTGGTTTTTTTCGCGGAAATATTCCGGATCTAGCCGGCGACTCTTTGTACTCCATGCGCTGGCCACTTGAGGCGGTCATAAATTTGACAAAAGACAAATTATTCCTAAATCGTAAACAACACGTGTGAAGCAGCTTGAGGGTTGTGGGTTTTTTGGCCAATCCTGCGACCGTAATGGCGTGGCGGCAGGTCTGAGCCACCAATAAGGGGGCCAGACGAATTTACCTATTGTGACTTGATCGTCGTGCTTGAACGGCATCCGGTGCGGGGTTGCCATGTTGTCAACGTTGTGATCGATTACTGTCCTGTGGGAAAACTGCGTTTTTGGTCTAATTCTTTATTTACAGTTACTCTGTTGCGATTAAAGGCATTAATTATTGACAATTTGAAAATTTTTTATTGATTAAATCGTTGCATATTGTCCACAATGAGTTTTGTGCTGAAATAATTGGGTAATTTATTTGGTTTTTCTAGAAATAGATGCAGTATGAATCTCAATTCACACAGAATATTTTAGGTATAAAGGTAGGGTAACAACATGCTATAAAATACGAATTTACATGGTTTTAAAAAAGAACCTCATAACGGAAATCTAATGGCAGCTTGTGTGAATTAACATGTTTTTATTTAACCTCCCCACAACCAATATAAAAATGGGAGGTTGCTGCAATCAGTCCAAAATTCGAAATTGAGATAACACCAGATTTTTGCGTTTCAAGGTCCCAGGATCACGAAAAAGTGTTTTTTTTAAATGTCTGTATCAAGATTTCTCGAAAACTGTCGAACGGATTTTAATAAAATGGACCCCGCACACTTATGGGAAATTTAGATCGATAGATTTTTTTTATTTTTTAATATGTTGTAGCCAAAGCGATGCTGATTAAAACGTCTCACGGGCGCAACCTTGTGGGGCCCACGGTTTGGCCGTTAGAGCGCCCCAAAGACAGGGCCGAACTCCATTGCTCACCATTGGCATCTCTTAACCGGTAACAGATACGAGGTCGGTTAAATCAGACAAAAGTTGCGCTATTTTTTTGTGATTAAGAATCTGAAGAGAACTCCCCGATATCTTGGCTTGTTAATGAGTTATCCCGAAAAATCTTAAAATTTGTAATATTTGCGAATAACTCGAAAACGGATGAAAATAACCAATATGTTTGTAGGACAAAAAACGTTCCTTTATGAATTCTCTACATTACGCTAGCTAAAAATATACAGGGTGTTCCATTTGGAAAAGTTGAGAAAAATGGCTTCAAAATTCTCTAACTTTGAAAATAAATTTTGAGCACCCTGTACATAGCGTAACAACTAAAGTTGAATCAGAGCTGTTTTCAAGCCTCTGCAATAAGGTCTTCATCTTATTTTCTTATGAAAACTGTACCTGCATAAATGGAGAATTTTTAAGCAGGATGATGTAAATCCCATTTTTTTTGAAAATATTTTTTTACTCCCAAACCAGAGGTTCAAAAGCCGTAATATTTTAGGGATGAATAAAGGCTCCTAAGGGGGTTTCAAATACTCTAAAATATACCGGGCATTACATTTAAAAAAAGTCGACTTTTCCTCTTCAAAATTTTTCTTACCACCCTGTATAATTAAAAATATTTTCCTGAAATGCACCTTCATTAACAGTTTAAGTATATACCTGAACGAAATTCCTAGCTTGGATAGTTTAGGCGCTATGGAAGCCCGACGCACGGTTGCAGGACCCTGATGTATAACCCCTTTTAAAAATGTACATAAGTAAGTTAAGTCCTCTTATCAAAGATCGTCATTTGTTTTTCTATGTACATGACAAGAGAGTTTGGCAAAATATCTACCAAAGACTTTTTGAGCGAAGGCTTTAACTTCAAACATAACTGAGATATCGATTTCTTTATTATTTTTGCCTCGTGGAGTTCGGCCCCGCCTTTGGGGCACTCTACCGGCCAAACCGTGGGCCCCACAAGGTTGCGCCCGTGAGACGTTTTAATCAGCATCGCCCTGGCTACAACATAGTAAAAAACAAAAACAATCTATCGATCTAAATTTCCCATAAGAAGTGTGCGGGGTCCTTTGGAATGTGGATTAATATTGATCTTCTGGTGAGTCCAGTTAATTTTCTTCGCGATCTGCAAACGCCAAGTGCCTTTTTGACATTGCAACTATGAAATTTGACTGATGAATACCAATTTTTCTTAGTAACACATTAAAGGTCTTCAAATTCTGTATCTAAAAGTGTATTCACACTTTGCGCCTTTTTGGCATAAAATCAAAAAATTCGAAATTTCGAAAAAACACGTCACAGCCCAAACTACTGAATCGATTTCTCGATCGATTTCGCTGAAATTTGGTAGGTAGATACCATTACCAGCCGAAGAGCGAATTTAATTTTTGTGGCAATCGGCGAACGGCAAGTGCCATTTTGGCATATCAAATTTGAAATTTCATTAATAAACACCCACTTTCTTTATCAGCGCATGAAATGCCTTGAAATGTCGTTTCCAAAAATATCCTTAAACTTTGGCAAACAATCGTAAAATTTTGAAAATTTCCAAAAAACGCTTGAAGGTTGGTGGAGTAAAATTTAGGTATAACAAGCAAAATTTACTTAATGTTAGGCGACAATCGGCCAGTAACAAGTGCCGTTTTGGCAGGTCATCTAAGAAATTGGAAAGGTGATAACCTTGCGCTTTTGACAATAAATAATAAAAATTTAAAAAAAACTGCCGAAACACTTATTGGATCATTCACCAAGTGGGGAGGTTCTAGCCGCTTCCGTAGCATTCCATTTTCTAAGGTACGTAAATTAACATGTAATTTAACGGTAATTTGTTTTTTTTATGCGTGCCCTTCAAATCGGTAAAAAAATGGCCGAGGTATTCCCAAAAATATTTCGTTATGGGTTTTTTTTTTCGGACACCCGTTACATTTGCAATCCCGTGAAAGAGTTGCCAACTTTGCGACAGAACTTTTATCATTGTCCCGGAAGTCTATACAGGGTGCGAGATTAAAACTCCAAAACGCTATAACTTTGTTATTTGTGGTCCGATTTTAGTGAACTAAAAACCAAATGATACTGCTCATAAAACACTACAAACTAAAGATGGTTTTCATTTTTATAAACTTCAACTTGAATGTCAACTGGATGTCAACTCAGTGGCGGATCCAGGAGACAATCTCAGGGGGGGCGAATTGATGGGAAACCATAATTTTAAACCAGTGGGGGAATAATTTGTTAGACAATAATGGGAGGGGGGGGGTTGAAAATGCGCCGCAGCCGAAAATTTTACAAAATTTCAAGGTCACGCATTTTCTAACTTCAGAATGTTAGTGATAGTGACATTATTTGAAAAACTTAAGTCCCATAAGGAGAATTTTTATCGAGATCGAATTTCTTACAAAAAGAGTAAAATACGAGTTTTGAATCACAGCGACTAACTCTACTCCCGCTAGGACGTCCTAGGTCCCGCCCTTGCTTAAGTATACCTATACATTTTATTTTAAAACCTCATGTCTCAATAATTATTATAAGAAATGCTCAATCAAATTGGTAGGTACAGACGCTGTGTAACTGTGACGCCCCAAAAACTTTTTGGAAAACCTAAACTGCCGCCCTAAAATTTTGCCGCCCCAGGCGGCCGCCTACACAGCCCACCGTGTAGAGCGGGCCCTGAGTGGACGACGAATTTTGTGAAATGTACGAAGTTTATGATTCGGCACGGATCTCGGGGGGGGCGATCGCCCCCTCGCCCCCCCCTAAATCCGCCACTGTGTCAACTTTTCGTTTTCAAATAGACACACCCAATTTTTTTTAGTCGGTCTAATAGCTAATTTTGTTTTGCGTCTTCTGATGTACAATAAGTTGAGTTTAGTTTATAATAAATTTTGAAAATAATTAGAATTATTGTCAACATTTCAAACTCTTTATGCTAAATTTTCAAGTATGCCGTGAAAAAAATCTCGAAATGCATTTTACATGTTAGAACAGCACATTCGAAATTTTTTTGTAAAGAATGTTCTGATTTTGACAAAAATTTATAAATATTTTCAAAACTAATTATAAACCAAACATAACTTATTGTACATCAAAAGACGCAGAAAAAAATTTAATTGTTAGACTGAGCAAAAAAATAGGGTACGTCCATTTGAAAATGAAAAGTTGACATCCAGTAGACATTCAAGTTGAAGTCGATAAAAATCAAAAATATCTTGAGTTTGTAGTGTTTTATGAGCAATTTCATTTGGTTTTTAGTTCATTAAAATCGGACCACAAATAACAAAGTTATAGCGTTTTAGAGTTTCAATCTCGCACCCTGTATAGGGTGGTGAATTTTTCGTTGCCCATCATTGGGAATTCTGAAACCATGATAGATGGAGAGTAGCTTAAATCAGAAAAAAGTTGCGTTTTTTAAGGTGATTAAGAATCTGTAAAGAATTCTCTTTTATCTTGATTCCTTCCTAAGTTGTCCCGAAAAAATTGAAAATCGCGATTTTAAAGAAAAATTCATCTTTCTAACGATTGTTGGTAATTAAATAAAACTTGGAACTTTTATGTTTTTGACAGCTGTCAACCCAACAGCATTAACAGAAATTTTCTAGACCTTTTGAGCAACGACAGTCAACTTTTCTTTTTCTTATGGCCGCCATATTAGATTTTAACACCATAATGCGCACAAAAATTATCTTTTCAAAAATGTAGCTAACATGTACTTTTTTGATTTTTTGACTTTTTTGAAAATTGCTATGAATAATTTGTAAAATCAGCCTAAATTTAGATGAAAAACAATAGGCTACTTGCACATTTTGTAATTTCGGGATATTTTAATGTAAATGCATCAATAAAGATACAAGGAATCGTCAGCGAACATCAATTTTATTTAAAAAACGTTTGTTTATTTGTAAATAAATAAATAATTCAGAAATGCCGTTGTACGACTTGTGACGTCATAAATCGTACAGCGGATGCAATCTGACAACAGTTTATTTGAAGGTGACGTTTAATAATTAATTTGAAATGTCAGCCTTGGCAGTTGACAATAAGAGGGATCAAAAGTAACCTCTAACGTTGTAAAAGGAGGTAAGTACAATGTTATTAGTTGTTTGGGTTGGCATCTTGTACCTTTGTACCCACTGGCAAAGAGTACTGGTGACTACTATAAAATATTTAAGATTTATGAATGAAAGACGTCGGGTCAGGTTAGACAGCGACGTTGTCACATGTAAGAAAATTATGTTCGAATGGCTGGGCTGGTCTTTTGGCGGGAAGTTTGGAAATGCTACTTTCTCATTTTTTTTTGAGCTCCACCGACAAGATATTTGAATTTAAGGTATCTGGAAGGATCAAATATATCCCGAACTTCAATTTAACATCAAAAACAAAATTGATGCAAGATGCCTATTGTAAAAGAGTACACCGACTTTTTCAATCTCCTATGACGTGAAAACAATTGAATCCAACCAGAGAGTAGGGAATAGGTAGAGGACCCACTATACAGTCACATTTGTCAACAAAAGAACACATTGAGCACCAGGGGGAGCTAGGGAAAATCCTGGCGGGCAATGTTCGTACTACTCCCAAATTACAGGGAGGCTCCGGACGTTGCAACGACGGTGCTGCCATATCATGGTCAATAGCGTAATTAAAACCAACGAAATCCAAACAAAAATCAGGCTATTTTTAGCACGCGCTCTGACATCGGGCATCGGCCTGGGCATCGGGGCTGTTTTGATCGAGGTCATTGCCAACGAGTTGCCGCCCGCTCCGCTGAGTGTTATTGTTTATTGTTTTCATAACAAATAGGGTCGCATTAAAAATGATACATTTTTGGCTTACGTTCTTGTTATTTAAGTCCATTATTTTGTGTTCTCTTTGTTCCGTCTTCAGCAGTGTGGGTTTATTCCGGTTTATCGTTTATCAGCGTTCGTAACGGGAAATTATAATTTGCATAATAGTCTGCAAATTGCATAATCGTGCATAATGGCTGTTCCGACAGCCTGAATTTAAAATCGAAGGTGATTTCTTAGTAAAATGGGACCTCCTCGACCCCAGGAATAAAAATCTCGCAGTTCCCACCGCCGCCGCCCCCATTATGCAGTTTTCAACGACGAGATTTTGCATAATGGCCATTCAGGGCCCCCCGATTTCGAATCAAAGGTAATTTCGTAGTAAATTGGGACCTCCTCAAACCCAGGAATAAAAATCTCGCAGCTCCCACCGCCGCCGCCCCCATTATGCAGTTTTCAACGACATTATGCACGATTATGCAATTTGCAGACTATTATGCAAATTATGGACACCCGTTCGTAACTCCTATTTTAACTTCCACGCTTTGCGAAGTAAGTTAATAAAATCGATCGAGAAATCCAATCGCCAAAAACAGCAAATCTGCGTTTCAGGGTCCTGGGAATCCGAAAAAGTGGTTTTTGAAAAATTTTGTGTGAGAATATTTTAGTTTATTTAACGACATTAATTTTGGATAAAACTTCTAAGTTCAGTACAGTACAATTGGCCATTACGGTATGTCACAAATTTCTTTATCAGTATTATAATTCGAATTCGAAAAATAATCAAAGATTGACATCCATCGTTTTGTTTTAACTTCTACGCTTCGCGAAGCAATAAGTTAATAAAATCCATCGAAAAATCGAATCGCCAAAAACATCAATTCTTTACGTTTCAGTGTCCTGGGAATCCGAAAAAGTGGTTTTTGAAAAATGTCTGTGTATCTGTCTGTCTGTGATCATGCTGCAGCTCAAACTACTTAACGTATCGGGATGAAATTTGGCACACATACTCAGTGGGTAATTTGTAGGTGCTGATTAGATTTTGGGCCACATCGGTTCACGGAAAGTACCTTTTTGGCACATCAACTTTAAAAATTTAAATACAAACCCCCATGCTCTTCGAATTTGGCTTCTAAAAATGTATTCACATTTGTGCCATTTATTACAGAATTTGATAGCTGACTTTTTTTTCAAGTCGAAAACCATAGTGCCATTTTTTCGAAAAATGTAATTTTAGTAGCAAAATGGCCCTTTTTTGAATTTATTTTACAAAAAACCATATTCTTACTATCGAATTCGATAGCTGTTGCATTGCCGAATCAAAACCCTTATTGCCATTTTAGAGGCAAAACGGCCCATTTTTTAGTTCTTCTTAGCAAAAGAGCAATTATTATTATCGAATTGTTGCTGTTGCATTACCGGATCGAAAACCTTAGTGCAATTATTTCAGAAAATGTCATTTAAGGGGCGAAAAATATTTGCCTTTTAGATTTTAGTAAATCAGCGTTCGACAACCGCCTGCACGCCCGACTTCTGACTTGGTTAAAGTTAAATTCTACATTTACAAATTCTGTTAAAAAGTAGAAGTTTCTACCGTCACCGAGACTGCCAATTTTTTTTCTGAAATACTATACCTTTACCTTACGTCACAGATCTACGGTAACCATAAAGTAATAAAAAATCTGAAGAAAAACTTATGGGCCATATCTTCGTCTTTTAAACGGCGTAGGAAAAGCGTGGTAGGAGATTGTCATCTCTTGTTTTTTGGTGATGACTATACCTATGTGGTGAAAACATTCCAGTACATGTTCCCGTTACACCCTATTCTGGCCTGTATGATTATACATTATACAGTACAGGGTTATGCAAAAGTATGGAATATGGAAGGGAGGGGGCACAAGATTTTTTACAGTCTGGGTCTCATGGTGCTACTGTAAATTTTTTTGGCTGTCATTTTTGACATAAGGACGTCTACGATTCTTTTTTAGACATAAGCATGTTTCATACTGCAGTCACAGCCACCCTTAGGTATACAGTGCTTTTCAAAACTAAGGAATAAATCCGAAAACTTTTTCGAAAGAAATGTCCTCGGACAGATCAACCTTATTCTTTTGTACTTCCGGTTTAACTGGCAATGACCCTATTTTTGATTTTTTTAGATGAAATGTTGCTTATTTCTCAATGGATTCCGAATTTGCGAAATTAGAAACATGCGTCTCATACATGACCGGAAGTGCAATCACGGCCGCAGACAAAATGAGTTTTTTGAAAGATGAAAATACTTAAATTTTCTTAGCAATTTTGACAAGTTTGAAAATTCAAGAGATTTTAAACAAATAAAAAGGTTTCTTTTTTGATAATTGCTTAGTTGAATTTATATCGAAAAAGCAAAGTTGAATTTTTGTATTTTTCACCGATTTCTTCGTTATTTTTGAAAATATGGAGTTGCTGTGACTCCACTTCCGATCAAGTATGACACGTTTCTAAAGGTGCACGTACATTGAGGAGGCATGTCAGGGTGCGTCGCAGCGCGCTTAGAAAAAATTGCAGGTGATCAAATGAGGCGCCGTACTTTGGAGCGATGCGGCGCGACGCGAAGCGTCTCATTTGATTACATGCAATTTCGAAAAGTCGCGCCACGACGCCGCGTCGTTAACTTCCGCGGATATTTCCGAAATATTCCTCTCGAAAAGATTCGGGTCACCCCGTTCAGCGGAAACACGTTCGACGGAAACAGCGAGGAGGATCATGGAGAAGGAGCAATGTGTTTATTTTCAACGTCCATTCAGGTCATTGTCAGGTAAGGTTTGCTGCTCGTTGACACACGCAGACAAATATCGCACCGATTTCAACTTCCATTTTATTCCTTACTTTTGAAAAGCACTGTATATTTTCAAAAACATTCAAGGAATGACACGACGCACCGCATACGCACAATGCAAAAATCTATGCGCCTCAAGAATTTTTGCAGAAAATTTACGATTCAAGAATTATGGACATTTTTCATACTTTTCCCCAACCCTGTATAATCAAAGGTGGTGTTAAAAAAATATTCCTCAATTATTAGTACAATATGATACCACAACAAAAAAAATTGGCAGTCTCGGAGACGGTAGAAACTTCTAGTTTTTCACAGAATTTGTAAATGTAGCATTTAACTTTATTTAACCAAGGTCGGGCGTGCGGAGCGGTTGGATGGCTGATGCATCCGGCGCTCATTTACTAAAATCTAAAATACAAATGTTTTTCACTTCTAAAACGGACATTTTTTCGAAAAAATGGCACTAAGGTTTTCGATCCGGCAATGCAACAGCTATCGAATTCGATAATGATAATATGCCCTTTTGCTAAGAAAAATTCAAAAAGGGGCCTTTTTGCCAATAAAATGGAAATTTTCTAAAAAATTGCTCTAAGACAGACAGACACACAGACATTTTTTCAAAAAACACTTTTTTGGATTCCCTTGACCCTGAAACGTAAAAATTTCATGTTTTTTGCGATTCGATTTTTTTGAATTTTCCGATCGATTCCAGTAACTGCTTCGCGATCGTAGAAGTTAAAAATTGGTAGTCTCGGAGACAGTAGAAACTTCTACTTTTTCACAGAATTTGTAAATGTAGCGTTTAACTTTATTTAACCAAGGTCGGGCGTGCGGGCGGTTGTCGATGGCTGCAGGCTGATCTGTCCGGCGCTCATTTACATACTAAAACCTAAAATATAAATGTTTTACACCCCTAAAATGATATTTTTTGGAAAAATGGCACTAAGGTTTTCGATCCGGCAATGCAACAGCTATCGAATTCGACAATAACAATGTGCCCCTTTGCTAAGAAAAATTAAAAAAGGGGCCTTTTTGCCCCTAAAATGTCAATCTTCGAAAAAATGGCACTAAAGTTTTTGATCCGCCAATGCAACAGCTATCTGATCAGATAGTAAGAAAATGCTCTTTTGCTAAGAAAAATTCAAAAAAGGGCACTTTTGGTTTTCGACTTGAAAAAAAATGCAACTATCAAATACGGCAATAAAAGTACGCAATCATACATAGTTTTTTTTCATGGCCCGTTTTTTGGTCAAAAGGGCACCACATTTTTAAAAGCAGAATTCGAAGAGCCTTCATATATGGTAACGCGAAAAATCTGTGTTTGCATTTAAATTGTTAAAGTTGATGTGCAAGGTCGTGTACCTCCGTTCCTATTGGTCCTAGAAATATTTTGAAGGTGT
Organism: Pycnomerus fuliginosus; assembly: GCA_963924575.1. NCBI lineage: Eukaryota > Metazoa > Arthropoda > Insecta > Coleoptera > Zopheridae > Pycnomerus > Pycnomerus fuliginosus. The sequence continues at coordinate 6,558,097 of OZ004624.1, read as the reverse complement.
CGTTTGAAAGCTTCTTTTATCCTCTACAATGTTTATTTTGTGCATTTTTGCGATATCTCTCACAAAAAACCGTCTAATTTCAAATAAAAAAAAAATATTTTTTTCTTTATTTCGCGGAGTTTTGCCACTTTCGGGAGGCCCGGATACAGTTTAAAATAATTGAGAAGCACTTGGAAAGATAGCCCGTTTCTCATACAGTCGTTTAAGATCGATTGGAAGCGGAAAGTGCACAACCTTAAACGCTTGAGGTAAAAGGGTTTATCAACGGTTTTGTTTTTCTTCCGTCGAAAGCGGGATCACGGAACCCCTCCTCCCACTCGGTACCATATACTCATATACTCTGCAATCGTTAATAATTAAGTAATGAATAAATAAAATTAATAAATTCTCTAACTGTCTGTCTCTCGGCACGAGTCGGAAAATGAACAAATCAAAGGATCCGAACAATAACTATTCGTCTGTTTCCAAAATAAATGCAAAATACCCTCGAATCGAATTCTACGAACCCGTTATGTCTAACCATTGTTTATCTTTTTGCACGTGTTTGCGTCGTGATGGTATCAAGTTTCCTACTCGGCGATAAAAATCCAAGTACCTACATTCCTCTGAAGAGCGCTGTAACAGTTTTAGCAAAACTATAAACCGAACACGTTAGTACCATCACGTACCGCTGTTTGATCCTGGCGTCGTCACCTGTCAGAGCGCTCTACAGCTGATTACTTGTGATTTCAAGCGCGGCATAAGGCTGAGCGGTCTTCCTATGATTAGTCTATGATCCAACGCTAATAAAATATGCTGTCAGAAATATAAAAGTTTCATTTGAATACCACCAGTCGTTAGAAAGATATAAATTTTTCTTTAAAATCGCGATTTTCAGTTTTTTCCTGATAAGTCAGGAACGAATCATGATATCGGGGACTTCTTTACAGATCCTTAATCACCTTAAAAAAGCGTAACTTTTCTCTAATTTAACCTACTCTCGATCTCTTATGGTTTCCTATTTCGAGTTTCCAATGGTGGGCAACGAAAAATTCACCATTCTGTATATAGATTTGCAACTTTTTCTATCAACAACCGCATCTATATTTGAATGATTTATGACACCCGCCATTAAATCCGGGTTGATAAAGGTCCGGAATTTTGACTCACTTGGTTGTAAGAAAAAATCTTTCCAAGGCGATTCGATTTTTTGAACAATTTCAAGCGCAGAAGTTGTAAATGCCTGATACACACAATCCCTGCGTTCGTTAGAGATGAAAAAGTGAAAAAGATGATTATTCGTTTTAAAACATCAAACATCGCATAAAGCTGACTTCACCTTCATGTGAGCTAATTCTTCCCATCAGCATCGTTTTCAAAACTTGTTGAAATAAATACGATACGACCGTTAATTTGCCTCTTATCTTTAAAAATTTCTTCTCGGTAATAATAAAAAAATGTCTTGAGTAACAGATGAAAAAGAAATCGACACTTTTGTGTTTTTTAAATCGGCAAGAATTGCACGCGCCCGGCGATAACTTTGTGGGGCACATCACCGCTCACGCTCAGCATTGTTTATCGCGATAAAATATCAAGTTTCACTTTTGCTTCCAGGTTAATTTTGACGATGGCAAATTCTCCTCAGTGCCAGGCGCAGGCAAGTTCTCCAGGAACTATTCGATGCCCACCCATACCTTCAGGAGTACCTCCCTTAGGTTCGAGTTTTTTATGTTTTTTTTTCTTTTACCTAATTGCGTTTTGAAAAGTTGGATATTACGCAATTAGGTAAAATGTTGTACGGAATACGCTATGAAAAGCCTAAATTGTTTGACTCGCATAATGTTGCAAAACTCGCTATCGCTCGTTTTGGCAAATATTCTGGCTCGTCGAACAATATAGGACTTTTCATAACTAATTACGTAAATAACTATTTTCTACGACCACTATTGTAAATAGCCAATTTTGTACAATGTGCAAACTAAGTAAGCCGTTCCTTACGCACGCAAATCTAAAACTGTGCGTAAAGAGAGAAAATCGCACAGTTTTCAATTGTCATTTGTCAAATGTCATTTTTCACTCAATTTTATTGTTGAATTCAGTATTTTCGCCTTATTTATTAGGACATTTTAAAAACCTATCGACTACTCCTCTTCCAGGACAAAAGCAGTCCAACCGCAAAGTAAAATCCGAGGTAAAATCATAAAATCAATAAAAATCTTCTGTGCAAAAGTTAGGTTATATCGCAGGACCTTTTCGTCTGAAAATGCCTGGGACCGGTAAGTTGTATTTATTCGTATTATCTTGAACCTTTGAGCAGGTATTTTAAAGAAATTGTCATAATATAGAATACTGGCAGGTTCTTGGTACCCAGGAACAATCAACCGTTATTTTAGTTGACTTTAAGGCAAGTAATTCCATTGTAAGCACGAATCAATTATTTATGCTGGAAAAAAACGTTTGAGGAACCAAAATAATGCAGAGTAAATTTGCATAACATCTTTTGTGAGAAATGCATGTGAGAAAAAGTATGATTCCATTTGAAAAATAAAAGTGCTAAAATTATCTGACTATACCACTGGGTTCACATCAATAAAATAAGGTTGACTTGTCCTAGGATATTTCCGAAATATTCCTCTCGAAGAAGTTCTTCAATTTATTAAATCTACTATTGAGAAAAGTTAAGTACCTATTGTGTGGTCGTAGAAAAAGTATCGTACGCAACTCGAGTTGTAAGGCAATTACGCACTGTGGAATTATACACTCGCCGCTACTCGTGTACAACTTCTTCCACATGTGCGTAATATGCTTCTTACAACTCTCGTTACGTAATATACTATTTTGGCCTCCTGACATCTAGGTGACAGTTTTACACACTACTGACGTCCACGGTAACTTCGATTTTACGGTTGCGTCATCACTTTACAACACCCCGGTGCGGTGCGGTAAAATTTCGAAAAAACACTGGCTCACAGGCAAACTCAAAAATTAAAGTAACGCTACAACAATAAATCTCATTTATAGAAATTTCACTTTACTTAACTTTTGAATTGATTAAAATCGTTTAAATATTTAAAATTTAGGTTTTTATTTCAATTGCCGGTACGCCATCTTTCGCCAGTTGACATTATTTTGACTTTTGGCATGTAGCTTTTCACCATCTTATTGCGAACAGCTGTGGAAGTTAGACAGAAGACACATTTTGGGCTACCTCCCTTAATTCTGGTGGTGTGCATAAAAATCACTTTCACTATCAGACATTTTGAAATCTAAATAATTTGACATTTGTTATCAATGGCCACTTTGATCGGTGGTAATTACCGTGTTCGCATTTAAACGCCAAAATTCTCAAAATATTGCAACTTACTGCGTTGCGTCGGCCAAAAAGTTTAATACTAATCTCGTGCGGTAAGCATTTTACAGCGTTCGGTTAATTAAAGCACTTCGCTGCGCGTCGTGCTTCAAAAAAACCTCGCCCTGTAAAATGCAATTTACCGCACTAATATTGTAAATAACTATTACCTAATTGCGTTGTGAAAAGTTGGATTTTACGCAATTAGGTAAAATGTTGTACATAGAGTCAGGAGGCAGTGACCATTTTTGGTATGTCATTTCAGCGAACTTGATTTAGCAATTTTCTAGTTATTTTCATGCTGTAGATTACTAAAACAGAAGTCTGCCGCTAGGGTTGCCAGATTTTAATTTTGGAAAAGCGTGATTGTGGTGAGGGTGCTAGAAGTGAATAGCGCCGCAGGCGAAAATTTTTCAAGGTTTCAAGGTCACTCATTTTCCAAGAACTTCCGAATTTTGATCGCAAATGTTAACTTACAAAAATTTTACTATCCAGAAGACGATTTTTCGTGATTTGGGGTGTGCAATAAAGCAAACAAATTGTTATTTATGTTACAAGTACGCAAAATAGAGTTTTAGCGGGCGAATCTAGATGTAGTAATATCTGATGAGTCCGCTAAAACAATCTGCGGACGTGTTGCATACAAAAATTTTTAGTACGAGCTATCCAAATTAGTACAAATTCAAAAGCAATTTAAAATTATGATACCTAACGAATGTCAATCCACAAAGTGTCGCTTAAAGGTCTCATTCCATGTGCGATATATCGCAACTTTTTTGCGATATATCGCGATTTCTGGGGAGTTTTACTGAATTTTTTAGTGGAATCTGTCAATATTTAGTGGAAACCACAGAAATAGCGATATATCGCAAAAATTTTTGCGAATAATCGCACATGGAATGAGACCTTAAAGCCTGGTTCTCATGTGCGAATATTCGCAATTTTTTTGCGAATATTCGGAAAATTTGAATTGGCGCCAAATCTGTTTAACATTTTGCGAACATTCGCAAAAAGTTGGAATGATTTCAACTTTTTGCGATTTATTCGCATTTGTTTTGAGGTTAAGTTCTATATGAGAAGTATCACAACCGATTAAACGCCTTTTTGACAAAAATGGAGTATTGCCATTGCCAAGTAGCCTTTATAAACTATCAGGATAATTATAATAATTACTATTACGATATCAAGGTTAAGTTGGACCGGCCAAGGCGGAAAGAAGTGACAGTTATGACACACAGTGGTGTCGCTCCAGTACTAGTGTTTAGTTAGGTATTTCGCCCTAAACTTACCAAGAAGATCGCACCGAATTTTTCGCAAATGAGAACATACGAAATTGCGAAAACTTGCGATTTGCGGAAATTCGCAAAATTTTATGCGAATATTCGCACATGAGAACCAGGCTTAACTACCGCTAAAATAATGCGCTGTATCTACATGTACCGCAATCTGTATACGGAACTTTTGACGGTTGCATCCAAAAACAGAGAAAGTTCAATAAAACTGCTGGGTTGCATACATTCCAGGCGTAGTGCCCCTTGCTAAATTGCATCCAAAAACGGACAAGGAAAGAGATATCGTCTAAACCGTTGCGGTACATGTAAGATCCAGCGCATTACGCTAAAATACTGAAAATCTATAAAAGTAGTGACATTCCTTAAAAAGCGTGACAGTCCTAAAGGGCGGCGTGACGCGTGACAGCTTTTGAAAATGCGTGACAGTCACGCCTAAAGCGTGATACATGGCAACCCTATCTGCCGCAAATCTTGCGGGACAATGGCTAATGGCAGCCATTTTAATTTCTCAAAAATTGACGACTCGAGTACCGTAAAAGATACGAAATTTAATTAAATTAGAAAAAAGTTTTCAGTGTAGATTAAGGATCTGGAAAATAATTGAAGATATCTTGTTTGGTTCCTGAATTATATACTGAAAAAAAAATGTCATATTTTAAATCTAGAAAGCTTGGAAGTTTTCGTCGCCTCATTTTATTCTTCGTGCAAGGTAATGTAATTGAAGCAAATTTCACAATGATCTGCCGATTCGTAACCAAGTTATAACACGTTGTCAATTTTCAGTCTTTTCAGTATACAGGGTGTCCCAATTGTCTGTATTCGGTCGATAACTCCATTGCTATTAGAGATAGCGAAAAATTGTTAAATACAAAGTTGCAGAAGGTCAAAAAAGGCACATTTTAAAAGTACAATACTGTATACAGGCTGTCCCACTAAGGAGTAAGAACACAAACGTAGGTTTTTTTAAATGGAACACCCTGTATTTTAATTTTTTATTGGATTCTACGATGAATTCCAAGTAACATTCATTAATCATGTTTCCATCTGAAGCGAATGGTTTAGAGGATATTGGTAATTTTGTGGGAAAAAGTACTTTTGCAGTACTTGTTTTAAAAAATCACATCACAACCAATTTTCAACCTTTAGTTTTGGAAATTTACCATGTCATTAAGGAAGGTTTGGGCTATACTTAAATCTCTTGAAAACGGTCTTAGCTTCTCAAGTTCGTCCCCACCCCAGCAGCACACTTTTATTGGCCCAACATATTTCTCAAATATTGGGGCAACATGCAAACGTCAGATTTTTTTTTAACGGCCCTATATTTAAAGGAATATTGGCCCAACATGAATTTGTTTTATAGGGAAAACATTGTTTAATAATCATTAGCCAATATTTCTTTTAAATATTCGCCCCAGATTGGTTTCTTTCATAGGAGCAATGTAATAAGAAATCATTAGAAATATATTACTAATTACTATTATTAATTTGTATAAAAAAACATTACAAATATTTGATTTTTATCGCTCCCCCATTCCTCCTTCACGGTCTTTAGATCCCGCCAGGTAAGTACAGGGAAATTGATCGTTGCACCTCGACCTCTGTAGCCTCCGGGCACCTCTTTCTAACGGCACCTAGAACGAAAAATCAGCAACTGTCAAGTAGATTTGCAAAAAATTAACTTACGTAGTATGGCCCCACGGCATCGCAAATTTTTGAATGGCAACTTCCCACTTTTTTTACCTTGCCCGGAATACAATGATGACACTTTTCTGCAAGATTTTTCTCATTTGGTAAAAGCCTTATGGACAGTGTCATCTCCACAAAGGTAAAGATGATTCACCTGAAAACACATTATTGAAGAATTTTGCAAAACAATATCTCATCGTTAGACCAATGTATTCATCTTTTCTGCCGCCATCTTGAAAATATTTGACTTCGATTCGTCATGATCGATTATGGTCGCATACCAAATTCGAAGATCCTCATCACGTCATCTGTTAGGAAGTCAGTTTCCAACGAATCCGTTCAAAATCACCCTGTATATAAAAGAGTAATCAAAAAGTACGTAAATGGCATGTACTTTTATGTACATACAATAATTAGATATCCTAATAAAGCAGCTTCACAATATTTAAAGCACTGAATGGCAAAATAGCCTTTAAATAGCTGATAACTGGCACAACTCTAACCCAACAAAATTACATGCAGTCTGGCTTAAAACATCGTTATTTAAGAGTTACTTACCCCACAAAAGATTCAACACCACAAGCACTAAAACCAGACAAATGCACTTAATGCACCCCCCGGCTTTTAGGTTAGCGGAATTTTTTCCTGTCTGGACTGGACTGGTGTCCGACCAGGCAGGAGGTCACGTACACCTTCTGCGACTGCGACTGCGCACACAGCATCGTCCAAGAATGGCCAATGCAGGCCCTAACAAATATTTTATAATTTAGGTATAATGAAATCAAATATTTATTGTACATAGGTATCGAACAAATTTTATTAATAAACTGCATCCTGCTTCTAACCTCCCGATCCCCATATCCGTAATTCATCTTTATTATCAAATAAAATTTTAATAAATATATAATATGTATTGCATTCGGTAATTTTCATGTGCATGTATTATGGTACCTATTCATTTTCTGAGTAATTAAATTAGTGCATTAATTACTATTTATGAAATAATATTCTACCACATTCTACCCATATTGGGGGCATGTTTATGATTTCAACATGCAAAGATACTATGGGTCCTACATTGGTCAAACATGGATTATATATATTGGCAAACATTTTTCCACCAATGCACAGCCAATATTGGCTAAAAGCCTGAAATATTGGGCCACGATTAATATATTGGCCCAATGTAGGCTCTACGTTGGCCCCATATTTGGTGCTGCTGGGGCAGTAACATTATGAACCTTCAAAAATGTAGAGGCTAATATTTCGAAATTTTTAAATGGCACCACTATCAAATGTTATAGATATAGGTTGTAAAATTAAATTTGCTTTCGTTTAATATAAAATGTTCCTATATCCAAGTTTAGTATTTTTCGATTTATTCACAATTTTCATCTTTTTCCTCCTGATGTTTTTAGACGGTTAGCCCTGACTACATTTCATTGTAGGTGTCAAATGTGTTATCAGTCGCACTACAATTTCCATAGATTTAAGATTTAAAGTTGCGTTTCATAATTTGCACAATTGCCTTTGGGCTACAAACAGGACCTGCAATAAATTCTGTGGCTGTAAAAACAAAGCGTAATTATTATAACAATCACCAGAAACGCCCACTATACCGAAAAGGTTTATTTCAACAGCTAACGTGTTTCGAACACAAACTGCTCATCATCAAAGCCAAATCGTTGGCATTATAATCACTTTATTTTAACAGAGTACCTATCTGTTGTTTTTTAAATGATCCAAAAAATTTAAAAAAAATTAAGTCGTAACTAAGTAATTAAAAAAGTACCTACCTATTCTAAAAGTGCAACTTTTATCTATTGATTTCCTTTTGGTAAGTACCTAAGGGCTGAAACAGCTACAACTTTTTTGAGTAAGTACATTCTTGCGTTCCATAAATGAACATAAAAAAAAACACTTGATCATAATTTATGGTTAATTAAGGGGGGATTCCGGCTGACAGAATTTGTGACACCTATTGTGACATGTGTCCCAGCAGCCTTTCAAAAACATTATTATAGGCTAAAAATGGAAATTCCTAAAAATCATAATTTACTGAATAAAACGAAAAATTCGAGACTTGGATATAGGGACATTTTATATCAAACGAAAGCAAATTTAATACTACAGCTTATGGCTATAACATTTGATAGTGGTGCCATTTAAAAATTTCGAAATATTAGCCTCTACATTTTTGAAGGTTCATAATGTTACTGTGGACGAACTTCAGAAGCTAAGAGCTTTAAGTATAGCTCAAACCTTCCTTAAATAAAGGTTGAAAATTGGTTGTGGGGTGATTTTTTAAAACAAGTACTGCAAAAGTAATTTTTCCCACAAAATTACCAATATCCTCCAAACCATTCGCTTCAGATGGAAACATGATTAATGAATGTTACTTGGAATTCATCATAGAATCCAATAAAAAATTAAAATACAGGGTGTTCCATTTAAAAAAACCTATGTTTGTGTTCTTACTCCTTAGTGGGACAGCCTGTATACAGTATTGTATTTTTAAAATGTGCCTTTTTTGATCCTCTGCAACTTTGTTTTTAACAATTTTTCGCTATCTCTAACAGCAATGGAGTTACCGACCGAATACAGACAATTGGGACACCCTGTATTTCAGTAACCAATCTACATTAAAAAATACAACTTTTTTCTAATTTAATAAAATTCCGTATCCGTTACCGTTTTCGAGATGAAAAATTTTAATGGCCGCCATTAGCCCCTGTCCTACAAGATTCATGGCAGACTTCCGTTTTAGTAATCTCCAGCATGAAAATAACGATAAAAGTGCTAAACCAAACTCGCTGAAATGACATACGAAAAATGTTCACTATACAGGGTGGACCAACACTATTGCCCACCTCAATAATTGCCCTTTACCTTGAAGCTAGAGTCTTGATTTTTCTACAGTGTGTATGGGTACTAAAAACCCTTCAGATGACGTAAAATTTTTTTTGATTGGCCCAAAAATGTGACGTCACGAGATTTTCAATTGGGCTATTTTCATGAAATAAATAATTTTTGCCCACAAGTTGGTTATTTAGGGCCTTAGGATCACGCTAAACTGATTATTTAATTTTTTGGACATCAAGCTAAAAATCTCGTCAATTTTTCTCACAAGTCGCCTATGAAACAACATCTAATCATTGCGAGGTATGTCCTTTATCGATCGGCGGATATTCAGAAATGTCAGTGTCAGCTTGTCATGTCGGCAGGGTCATCAAACCACATTATTCTTAATTTTCGAATTCATTCAATTAATCAATTAATTTTCAAACAAAACGCCCAAAGTTTGTTTAAGCGCGTGCGTAGTGTTCCATATCGAGCGTCAAATTAAATCACACATAACCTCGTTTTTGGTGAAATTTATCCAAATTTAATTTACAACCAGCACCAAGTACGTTTACCCATTACCCATCTGAAGGGCCTTCTGATTTGGTAAGTTTTTGGAATTTCGGTCGATTTATTTAATTGTAAAATTGAAAATTTTAGGTGACGAAGATGATTTGTGTGAACCCAAAACCTAGTAGCTGGTAGCATTGTTGGCGGTATCTGCTCTGCAGAAGGTCCATTAGATAATAAAGAAGCTTACTTTCAAGTGTGGAAGATTGGTCCACTGAAATTGTTGATAAAATTGAGACTGTTCCTGTTACGTTGTTAGATTTGACTCCTGATAATAAAAGCTATTCAAAGTATGTTGGAACTTAAATAAATTGTTGAAATTCATGATGTGATAGTGCTCTAGATTTACTTAATTTCATAATCTCCAGAAATATCAAAAATTAAGACCACACGACAGATTATTTAACAATTTTTATTATTTTAATAATCAATTTAATCAGACAACTTGCAGTTTTGCTGTGTTTACAGACAAAGCCTCACTAATTTGGCACTGTTCATAGGTGGTACACTTGTACTGAGAAGAATAGTCCTGGTTTGTCGATTAGCCGACACTCTCCGTGATAACATTTTTGAGAATCAATTATTATGTTGCAAACAGGCTGTCTGATGAGGCTTGCAGAGAACCTACCAACAGGCCAGACACTGCCATTATTAGATTTTGGGTTCACAAAAGTGCCCCATCGTTTTATTAAACATTTTTGGTCTCCATCTAAAATTTTCAATTTTACAATTAAATAAATCGACCTGAATTCCAAAAACTTACCAAATCAGAAAGCGTACAATGGGGAAACGTACCTTGGTGCTGGTTGTAAATTAAATTTGGAAAAATTTCACCAAAGCGAGGTTATGTGCGTTATGTGTCATTTTGTCGATATGGAACTACGCACGCGCTTGTTTCAAACAAACCCTATGCTTCAGGGGCTTTGTTTGAATAATTTTCCGGGAAAATTAATTAATTAATTGAACGAATATCTGGTTTGATGACCCTTCCGACATGACAAGCTGACACTGACATTTCTGAATATCCGCCGATCGATAAAGGACATACCTCGCAATGATTAGATGTTTTTTCATAGGCGACTTGTGAGAAAAATTGACGAGATTTTTAGCTTCTGCAGTTTAGTAACCTGATGTCCAAAAAATTAAATAATCAGTTTAGTGTGATCCTATAAGATCCTAAATAACCAACCTGTGGGCAAAAGTTATTTATTTCATGAAAATAGAGCAATTGAAAATCTCGTGACGTCACATTTTTGGGCCAATCAAAAAAATTTTTACGTCATCTGAAGGGTTTTTAGTACCCATACACCCTGTAGAAAAATCAAAACTCTAGCTTCAAGGTAAAGGGCAATTTTTGAGGTGGGCAATAGTGTTGGTCCAGCCTGTACTTCCCGGACTAGTAATACGTTAAGGAAAGGCCTAGTTGTTTGACTCGCATAATTTTGCAAAACTCGCTATCGCTCGTTTTACAGGGTGAGTCTGAAAGACTTCACATCCTTTATACCACAGAATCTACTGTTCAAATGATGAAGCTTGGTGCAAAAATCATTGGTCAATTGTGATTCCTCTTGATGTTAGAAGCCGCCAAAAATCTTCATTTTTAAATATCTTTTGAAAGGTGTATCGTAGGATTTTGAATTTTTGCACAGCATTGTTACAGACCAAGAAGCAACTGCTGATGGTACTTAAGGCATTATCCAAAAAGCGGATCTCTGTTATACAGGGTGGCCCCGATGTTATTTGCCCTTGAACTTTTTTATGTTGGAAAATGTTGCAAATTTGCCTATGCGGCCGTATTCCCCGTTCAATTCTAAAACTTTTTGGGCTCTTACAATTTTTCGAAAAAACTAACCACTCACGAGAAAAATTGAAAAAACCGAAAACATGATGCAGGTAATCACCTTAAAACCAATTGAGTCTACCTCATAAAAAAGTGAAATTACCATCAATGTTTTTTCTTCAGTTGTGAGCAGTGGTGCTGGGCACAGATGTGGGACAACACCTTCAATGCAAAAAAACAGTTGAAATGTGATGTGATGCGTGTCAACGTACACTTTGATTTTTATTGAAATTGTAGATTTATCACGATGATCATGTTTTCGGTTTTTTCAATTTTCCTCGTGAGTGGTTAGTTTTTTCGAAAAATTTTAAGAGCCGAAAAAGTTCTATAATTGAACGGGGAATACCGGCCGCATAGGCAAATTGGCAATATTTTCAAACATAAAAAAGTTCAAGGGCAAATAACATCGGGGCCATCCTGTATAACAGGGATCCGCTTTTTGGATACTTAATGTCTTAAGTACCATCAATAGTTGCATCTTGGTCTGTATTAATTAATTAATTAATTAACAATGCTGTGCAAAAATTAAAAATCCTACGATACAAAGGAAAGTTTAAAAATGAAGATTTTTGGCGGCTTATAACATCAAGAGGAATCACAATTGACCAATATTTTTTGCACCAAGCTTCCTCCCTATAAAAATTGGCCTTTTGCAGCGATTCCTGCGGAAGCAGCAGTCCGATTTCGATGGATCCGATGCTGTTCAATAACGGCGGCAACAGCTCTCGTTCGAATTCACCGCCGGAGAGCTATAATAATAATAATACAAACGCCGCCGACAGCTTGTTATCGGAGGTGTTGAGCCAATTGACGATAAATGACACGCTGGCCCGCGGCCTGTTCCGACCGAACGATTTCGATTTGAACGTGCACCAGACGCTGCAGGCCCTCAAATACCTGCAGCAACAACCGGCCACGCCGTTTTTCGGGTCGCCGCTGACGACTCCTTGCGCCCACAATTCTTTGGGCAAGTGGAACGGTCTGGTGCCCGAAACTTTACACTTGGACAGAGCGGCTCGGTTCCATCGATCTGCTGCATGTAAGTATTTTAGTATAAACGTGAATTTCGTTTCGTAGGCGTTAAAGTTTGGCCATGTTGTGCTGATGCTTTATTTTAATTGACACTTTTAAACTTGCAAGTTTTAGCTTAATTAGCCGCAAATTGACCATATTAAAAAGTGCACGGAATTATGGGAGGTTAATCTTTTACAGGTTCCTTCTTTTATGACATTTGAGAATATTTCAGTGTATAACAATAGAAATAAATGTTGAACATACCCGAACCGGTCTTATTTAGCGATGCGATGATTATATTTGTGAGAATAATCGACGTTCGCCTTTGTGGCTCTACACTAAACACACCTAAATAAAATCGTGCTACTGGTTGCATAAGTGATACCAGATGCCAATTTGAATAAACAATAAAAAGCCCAAACCATAGCAGCCAGTTCAAAAAACTAAACTAATAACAAAGCTAATATCATCAAACACGAACTGCACCTTATAATAATCAACCATTAACAGCGAAATTTCAAAGTAAAAATCCGTCATCTGCCGTAAGAATAACATGGAAACCCTCATTCGCGCCAAAATAAACGCCACTTCCAAAATGGCTGTCCTTACTACGGAATGCCCACCAGAGGCCGCCTCTGTTTTTAATTTGGTCAATTCACCAACGATACTTAATTTTAAGAGGAGCTTAAATAAATTTACAAATTCTGTGAAAAAGTAGAAGTTTCTACCGTCTCCGAGACTGCCAATTTTCTTAACTGTAAATCTACAGTTACTATGTGTAAGTGTAAATTTACAGATAGTAAGTATAAAACAGATAGTATAGGTTAGTGGAAATGTACAGATAGTACCTACTAAGGTCATCAGTACGCTAAAGAGGAAATTGCATCATCTAAACCTTTTTCGATCGGAACAATATACCCCACTACGACGAGTATCTTCGTTTTTACGAGACGAAATATCGAAATCAGGACAACTTCTTCCTTCTAAGTGAAGCATTAGTTAATTCGTACATGTATTTTAGAAATAAGTTGTCAGAATTCCTTGAAAAAGGTTTAGTAACAAAAGTGGTGGCATTACATAAATAGTAGGTACCTATGTATAAATTTATGGAAAAAATTATATAGTTAGGAGTATGTGTCCTTAATGTAATTAGATTATTTCAAATTAAAAATCTGGGCCTTGTTTCTTTACCAGATATCCAAACATTAAGGCCAATCTGTTGTTGTAGTGTAGAAGCGTTGGTATTAAATAAATCCACAAAAAAATTGGATAAGTAGGGGTATAGGTACGTCGTGTTAGGACAGTGGCATGCGTCTTTGTAGCAAAAGCCAACAGAAGGCCCCACCTTAAGGACGCTATTACCTGTATGTACCTTCTTTTGAAACTACTCAACAGATCGTAGCGGAGTAATTTAGATTTAGATTGATTTTATCGTCTAACAAGGGAGGTGAAATTTAGGGGTTGAAACTAGACATTTACCAAGTTCCTAGTTAAAATTGACTATATCTGTAAGACAAAATTGAACTTCTTCATTGAACTTTATTTTCAACTTGACGCAAATGCATAACCCTATAAACTTCAATGGGTTTTCTTCTTCGTTGTACACTATTTTCATTCTTTTTTTTGTTAAGATGACTTTGTTCGGTGTAAAGAGATACCTATAATATTTCATTTAACCTGATATTTGGCCCAAAATAGTGGCTTATCCCATACACTCCTTTACACTTACTAGCTAGGTACCTAGTTATATCAACTATATCTGTAAATTTACACTTACTAGCTGTCAATTTGCACTTCTATCTGTAAATTTACAGTTAAATACTATATGTAAATTTACAATTACTATCTGTTTTACACATAGTAACTGTAAATTTACACATAGTAAATGTAAATATACACATAGTAACTGTAAATTTACACTTAAAAAAGTAACTCATATGGCTCTTCAGCGCTTTCGTAGAAGGACCATGTTGTGCTTCTTTACTTTAATTGACACTTTAAACCTGCAATTAGCTTAATTGACACTTTAAATTTGCAATTAAGTCTTAGTTTAAAGTGTCAACGTGTGTCAAAGTTTAAGGTGTCAATTAAGGCTTAATTGCAAGTTTGAAGTGTCAATTAAGCTAAAATGGAATCATACTTTTTCTCTTCGGATTCGGAGTCGACGATTTTTTTTTGAGCTAAAAACTACCCGACCGGAAGTATAGAGTTACCGTCACCCGTTACAAAAACATCGAAGAAATCGGTGAAGAAATTTGAAATAAATAAAAGATTTTTTTTTTAAGTAATTGTGCCGTTTTAATTTATATCGAAAAAGAAAAGTTACGTGTTTTTGCGTTTTTCAAAAATCGCAATTTTTCACCGATGCGGTGACCGTGACTCCACTTCCAGTCAGGTATGACACATGTTTCTGACTCGGAAAAAATCGTAGATTGCGAATCCGTTGAGAGAAAAGTATGATTCCTTTTGGAGAATAAAAAATTGGGTCATTTCCGGTTAAACCGAAAGTGCATGCTAAAAAATTGTTGACTACCACTGGATGCACTTCAAAAAAATAAGGTTGGCCTGTCGAGGATATATCCGAAATATTCCCCTCGAATAAGTTCTTGAATTTATTCCTTACTTTTGAAAAGGACTATACCGGGTGATTCAATTTGGTATTCGCCCCCCCGTAACTATTTTATTGCAACAGGAAAATATATAAAACCATATACCGGGTGGACCAACACTATTGCCCACCTCAATAATTGCCCTTTACCTTGAAGCTAGAGTTTTGATTTTTTTACGGGTGTATGGGTACTAAAAACCCTTCAGAGGACGTAAAAATTTTTTTGATTGGCCCAAAAATGTGACGTCACGAAATTTTCAATGGGGCTATTTTCATGAAATAAATAATTTTTGCCCACAGGTTGGTTATTTAGGGCCTTAGGATCACGCTAAACTGATTATTTAATTTTTTGGACATCAGGTTACCAAACTGCAGAAGCTAAAAATCACGTCAATTTTTCTCACAAGTCGCCCATGAAACAACACCTAATCATTGCGAGGTATGTCCTTTATCGATCGGCGGATACTCAGAAATGTCAGTGTCAGCTTGTCATGTCGGCAGGGTCATCAAACCACATTATTCTTAATTTTCGAATTCATTCAATTAATCAATTAATTTTCCCGGAAAATTATTCAAACAAAACCCCTGAAGCATAGGGTTTGTGTGAGACAAGCGCGTGCGTAATTCCATATCGATAAAATGACACATAACGCACATAACCTCCTTTTGGTGAAATTTTTCCAAATGTAATTTACAACCAGCACCAAGTACGTTTACTCATTGTACGCTTTCTGATTTGGTAAGTTTTTGGAATTTAGGTCGATTTATTTAATTGTAAAATTGAAAATTTTAGATGGAGACCAAACATTTTTAATAAAACGATGGGGCCCTTTTGTGAACCCAAAATCTAATAATGGCAGTGTCTGGCCTGTTGGTAGGTTCTCTGCAAGCCTCATCAGACAGCCTGTTTGCAACATAATAATTGATTCTCAAAAATGTTATCACGGGGAGTGTCAGCTAATCGACAAACCAGGACTATTCTTCTCAGTGCGAGTGTACCACCTATGAACAGTGCCAAATTAGTGACGCTTTGTCCGTAAACACAGCAAAGCTGCAAGTTGTCTGATTAAATTGATTAATAAAATAATAAAAATTGTTAAAAAATCTGTCGTGTGGTCTTAATTTTTGATATTTCTGGAGGTAGGTTAATACTTACACATATTCAGTGGGAGATTTGTAGGTGCTGATTAGAATCTGGGCTACACCGGCTCACGGAAAGTGCCTTTTTGGCACATCAACTTTAAAAATTTAAATGCAAACCCCCATTTTTCGCATTACCATATGAATGCTCTTCAAAAATTGATTAATAAAATAATAAAAATTGTTAAAAAATCTGTCGTGTGGTCTTGATTTTTGATATTTCTGGAGGTAGGTTAATACTTACCCATCGTTATGAAATTAAGTAAATCCAGAGCACTGTCACATCATGAATTTCAACAATTTACTTAAGTTACAAAATACTTTGAATAGCTTTTATTATCAGGAGTCAAATCTAACAACGTAACAGGAACAGTCTCAATTTTATCAACAATTTCAGTGGACCAATCTTCCACACTTGAAAGTAAGCTTCTTTATTATCTAATGGACCTTCTGCAGAGTAGATACCACCAACAATGCTACCAGCTACTAGGTTTTGGGTTCACACATATCATCTTCGTCACCTAAAATTTTCAATTTTACAATTAAATAAATCGACCGAAATTCCAAAAACTTACCAAATCAGAAGGCCCTTCAAATGGGTAATGGGTAAACGTACTTGGTGCTGGTTGTAATTTAAATTTGGATAAATTTCTCCAAAGCGAGGTTATGTCTGATTTAATTTGACGCGCAATGTGGAACACTACGCACGCGCTTAAACAAACTTTGGGCGTTTTGTTTGAATAATTTTCCGGGAAAATTAATTGATTAATTGAATGAATTCGAAAATTAAGAATAATGTGGTTTGATGACCCTGCCGACATGACAAGCTGACACTGACATTTCTGAATATCCGCCGATCGATAAAGGACATACCTCGCAATGATTAGGTGTTGTTTCATGGGCGACTTGTGAGAAAAATTGACGTGATTTTTAGCTTCTGCAGTTTGGTAACCTGATGTCCAAAAAATTAAATAATCAGTTTAGCGTGATCCTAAGGCCCTAAATAACCAACCTGTGGGCAAAAATTATTTATTTCATGAAAATAGCCCCATTGAAAATTTTGTGACGTCACATTTTTGGGCCAATCAAAAAAATTTTTACGTCCTCTGAAGGGTTTTTAGTACCCATACACCCTGTAAAAAAATCAAAACTCTAGCTTCAAGGTAAAGGGCAATTATTGAGGTGGGCAATAGTGTTGGTCCACCCGGTATATTTGTAAATTGCATGACAAACTCCATGAAGTGACGTCAATAATAAATCGTCAATATGATGACATTATGTCAAAATGACGATTGTCAACTTTTTTTCTTCAAATGACATGCTGTATATTTCTTAGCGGATTCTTGTAGACGTTTTTTTTCTACATTTAATTATATAAAAAAAGTTCACAGTTTCACTAGAAAAATTACGAAAAAAAATTTATTTTATTAGGCATAATTTGAAAGTTTCTTGTCAATAAACGTAGTGAGCCGTGGAAAAAATTGAATTATGGTGTTGCCTAATGTCGCCCTCACACGAAGGGTCCTGTTTTTCAAAAATTATAATTGATTTACCTGTTAGATCGTTAATAGTAATAATGTTATTGTTATTCACTAGTTATAAGGTAAATGGGGTATTATTGTTATTAAAAGGGTAAGTAATAATAATTCTTTGAGAAACTACGGTCCTTGCGATGTGAGTGACTTAGACTACACTATAATTCAATTTTTTCCATGGCTAACTACTTTTATTGACAAGATACTTTCAAATTATGCCTAATCAAATCAATTTTTTTTTCGGAATTTTTCTAGTAAAAGTGTAGACTTTTTTTACATAATTGAATGTAGAAAACAAATGTCTACAAGAATCCGCTAAGAAATATACAGCATGTCATTTGGAGAAAAAAAATTGACTATCGTCATTTTGACATATGTCATCATATTGAAGATTTAATTACGTCATTTAATAGAGTTTGTCATGCGATTAACAAATATATATGGTTTCATAAATTTTTCTGTTGAAATAAAAAAGTTACAGGGGGGCGAATACCAAACTGAATCACCCGGTACAGTAGGGTGGAGCGTCATTTCGAATTTTGGAATTTCAAAATGCCTGTGCTCGAAAAAGTTGTTAATTGTTAATATTATTTTATTACTTTAATGAAATTTTTTTATTGGTTTGCGTTTTCAACCCCCCCCAAGGCCTGAATGTCTACGACGTAAAGAATCGCTCTGGGGGGGTTGAAAATGAAATGCAACGATTTTTTTTTACTTAAATAAAAGGCTTATAATTCCTTTTAGCAACTTTTTGGCGGTCAGGCATTTTCAATTTCCAAAAAAAAGAATAATATAGGAAAATTATGTAATATGCATGTAAGTATTTTTGTGCTGTAACTTAATAGGAACATAAATTTCTCGTTTATGTACAGTAAAAAATATTAGATTCGATGAGAAACTGCTAGAGCTTTTCGTAGACAATATTGATCAATATTAACGGCATCAAAAGCACATCTATGATGCAGGATGCAGTTATGAACCGCCAAACTGATCAACTTGAAACAAGCGCACTATTGCAGTTCAAAAAGCATTAATAACGCGTTGTTAAACTCAAAACACACGATCTGATTCTAATCAGCGTCAAAGCGCGCGATCTGAACTTAAGCAGAGGAAAAGAGACATTTCTCTCAATGATCTGATCTGAAAATGCATGATTTCAAATTAAACTATGCCAAAACACAATTTTGAGCTCGAGATACACGATTTGAGGTAAAACGGTGTGAAAAATACCATTTTGCCATGTTATAAGCTCAAAATGCACGATTTCAGCTTAAACAGCGTCAAAAACATGTGTTTGCCCTATTCTGAGTTCAAGTGGCACCATTCGAGCTTAAAGCGACGCGACGTCAAGAGAACGATTCTACCCTGTCATGAAATCAAAACTAGCTTACGCAATCAAAAACGCGATTTTGCACTGTTATGAGATCAAAATGCACGATTTGAGCGGTTAAACACTTAATCATAGTCGTAAATACGTTTTTGCACTGTTGTAAACCTAAAACGCACGATTTGATCTTAAGCATAGACTCAGGGCTAACAATGCCAATATTTTAAGCCACGAAAAGTTTCAATTCATTAACAATACATCTTCCTCCACGGAAAAAAATATTTTATTGTTTAACGCCTTTTTTATGTCTGCTGTAAAATGTTTAAGGCTTATACATGAAATAATTAATATTTTTTTAAATAAAAACAGACATTTGCCACCTCGTTTGCCACATATGCACTCCTAAAATAAAATACGTAAGATTTTGTTGGTTAGTGTATTTGCTTCATTTCTTTTTTTTTATCCAAATGAAAAGTGTTTTTTTATAATAAAGTAAAGGCTGGATTATAAAGCCGCTGCAGTTATCACTGCAGTAGGAGGACCGTTGCAGTAGTAGTCCAAATTTCGTAGGTATTTTATAAATCCGCAACGTTCAGAGGTACACATGCGCAGAAGAGTGTTTTCTGACAGATTGCGGCGTCAATTGACATAAAACTGACATCATTAACCTAACTAAATCGACTACAATTTATATGGTTGAAATTTAATTAGAAACTAAACATAATAATACCTACCTTTCGACATTTTCATAGATCACAGGATGATCACAGGTGACACAGGTTACATTTAACAAACATTTGATGACACTTGGTCATGTCGATAAAACAGCGTGTCTTTTACTCAATAAATCCTGCCTTCTCATTGGCTGTCAGTAACAAATTCGGCTGCAGCAACGTAAGAAGTTGAATGTTGGCCAACTTTTGGCTTACTGCAACTGCACGGACTTGCGGAACGTCAATTTATAAATAGAAACGAGCTATCTTCGTATCTGAACTTCTTATTGCAAACGTTGCTGCAACGGTACGAGAACTGCAGCGGCTTTATAATCCAGCCTTAATGGTGTTTCACAAAAAAATTATACTCCGTTTGCGACCAAAACGGACGGCAGTAGGCTTTGTTAGGGTGACAGAATTCACTGGGTATAGTACTTCTGACATTTGTCAAATTGCATGTCACCTTCAAAATTGCTATCACATTGCTTTTACAAAGTCCGATAACCTCATTATCCTTTATTATTTCATCATTGCTATCAAAATTGATGAATGTTGCCAAGTCGCAGAGAGTCTAATGATGTCGAAGAAGTGCTTAAAGATCTGAGAATTCCCCTTTTTCTAAAGACGCAACGGTTTATGCCTTCGTGATGCGCATACCCACGTAAGGATCTTTTTGGAAAACGGACTTCATGTAACGCGTGGCTGGCAGGAGCCATATGGTGCAAGTTTGAAGTAAATCGGAGCACTCGTAAGGCCCCAGTCAGTGGCCCTTTTCGTAGGGGTCAATGGCCCTTTTCGTAGGGGTCAATGGAGCCTCCTGTGGTGTTGGATTTGTGATCATTTTAACTTTGTAGGTACCTACTTACTTGTGGATTCAAGTGTTTCAGTTAATTTTTGTAATTGATTGAAGATGCGAAAAGGAAACAAGAAATTATTATTTATTAGAAGGAAATTGCTTACAGAGAGGTACCTTGCTTGCTTTAGAATTAAATGTAATATCTAAACTGCTTCATGTAGGTCCCTGTAAAGATTTGCAAGATTCCTAATAAAAATTTAACTAATTGTTCAATATTTTTTCTTCTGATAATTTGGAAATAAAAAGAGACAAATATGTTCAACGTTTCCATAGATTTTGGTCTTTTACCAACACTTGTGGGTTTCAAATTTTGTGATCCTTGTCTCAAAGTCTTCATTATTATAGGTACTGATGTTTTCCAACTTAAAAAGTGACATTAAAAAAACGCCTCCGAAAAAAGGGAAATAATCACCCGCCTGCGAACGTCTGCATCATTTGAATCTGAGCGATCTTCTTTGATTTGCTTAAAACACCTGCTTTTTCTGATCGACGCTAATTAGTTTTGGCATTTTTGCGTCTCAATAACTACAATGACTCTTTGTCAAAATCAACAATTAAACGTAAATGTGACAACACGGCTGAAAGGTTCCGTTAGACAACAGTTCAGTTACTAAATGGTGACCAACTTTGAAAAACCAAACCACAGCCTACTGCCGTCCGTTTTGGTCGCGAATGGAGTATAAGTAAATACACTGCTGGTCAAACGAAACGTTCCACCGACAAATGTCATACACTTTCAAACTTCGATAATTTTTGAACCGTCAGGAATATTTGCATGGGGGTTTGTGCATGGCGTTCGCCCCCTTTTTCGCTACATGCTCCCTACAATTGACGTAGGCCTCTGTCGCTAACAGGTGTTTTACCAGGTGAAACAAACAGGTATTGCAAAAAGACTGAATTTTATGATGCCCCCAAATTTGAGGAACGCTAATGAGAACAGTATTAATGATTGTAGGTGATGCATGTGTTCATTATCTAGGGCTGGTGAAGCACATTCAGTCGGTGGTTACCTTTTCGGCGGATAATCTAACATTAACTGTCTTTTTGTTTCACAACGGCCACAATTTTTATTTCTTAACGAATCCGGGAAACGAAATGTTCTTTCGACAGCTGAGATACTGTGCTTTGAGCAGATTTAAACGTTTTTAGGATATGTCAACAATAGGCCTTTTTATAACGGGCCGGTAAAATGTACAAAGTTTAACTACCCTCCATCTCAGTACGCGAACAGTTTTTTCTAACGGTGTGGCAATGTAATTCTTCAGTTTCTTTAGTTGATGCGAAATCACCTTGGTTTTGTTTAAATCGATGGAGAATTAAGGAAGAAATTAGGGGGCTTTACTTGGGGGAAAAAACTTCAAGTGCCAGCCTTAGCATCTTTCTAATGAAAAATTGATACTTGCGAGGTGTACCTAAACCATGGTGGATTATGATTTTAATCATTAGCGGCAAGAGAGTTAACATTCCATTCTTTCTTGGAAATGTGGTTCCGAGAGAAAAACGCCTAAATCCGGTCCATTACGGTAGATTGCGTTACGACAGATTCCACAGGTGGCTGTACAGAGCCTGACAGTTCCTAGGTGTTCATGTCAAATTTCTGCCTATTTTGAAAACGAAAATTCGTCTAACAGGGATTTTGCGAGAAGAGCCTGCACAGCCGAAAGGGGATTGCTTTAGTTTGCCGTGAGGTTAGAGGATTCACGAGATGGACTGACCAAATTTTTGTTGCAGCACCCGAAGCGATGGAAATGGGCGCCAAAGCACCTACCTAAACTACAATAAAATTTCTTGCACAAAGATACATTTTAATGGAACCTAAAGCTAAATATTGTAATGATTAACAATAAGTACAAAGAAAGGTCATTGTTGAGCATTCAGTTAGTACTTGGTTGGTGCACCTCTTAAACGGTGAACTGCACGGCAACGGTTAGGCATGCTGAGGATTAACGTGTCTAAAAAATCTTGAGGAATCTCATTCCAGATCTCCGTTAATGCTTCCCTCAGACCATCGAAATTTTCAGGCTGCTGTTGTCGCAAGGAAAGCCGTCGCAGTATTTCGCTCCATGCGTTCTCTATGGGGTTCATGTCCGGCGATCGTGGCGGCCACTCCATCCTCTGAATCCCATTTTCTAATAAAATGTTATTTGTTAAAATTGCTCTATGAGGCGGTGCATTATCATCCACGAAAATATGCTCGCGTTCTTCTTGGGCCCAGGGTATTATAATGGGGTTAACAACCAGGTTTCTATAACGCTCTCCATTCATGGTCTGGTTTCTATCCAGAATCACCAGTTCTGTCTTCCTGCCTAGTTGGATACCACCCCATACAGTAAAACCGCCTCCACCAAATGCCTCTCTTGCCTCCATCATGTTCTCAAGGTATCTCTCGTTTACCCTTCTCCAAACCATGACTCGGCCATCTGAGCGATATAACGTGAACCTAGATTCATCGGTAAAAAGACAACGACCCCAGTCCTGGCCGTTCCAATTTAGGTGTTCCACCGCCCAGTTGCGCCGAAGTCTCCGGTGTCGCAAATTTAATCGAAGACATGCAGAGTGCGGATAAGTTAGCCCCTTGACAGTTCCAGCCCCTACTGTTCGTGAATTTCCGTCATTGTGACAGTGTCTGTGGTTACACCGCGGTCGAAATACAGTGAAACCTCGATAGTTCTAGTAATATTATTTCACCAAAATGCTTTATAAAATGTAATTAAACGAATTTAATGTGTTAGCAAAGTCTTAATATGAAAAATTTTATTATTCAGGGTTGTGTCGTCTGGTCTAAACACCGTTATTTCGTCAAATTTTAACTCGTCTGCATTGTTTCGGATTTAATTTTTTTCAACACTGATGGAGACGGTGTCAGAAATTCTCTTCCACCACATCCACTTGCCACTGCAACCTGCCATCTGCTGCGAAAATTTCAGCCAAAAGGGCCGATGGGAACAGTTCGCCAAAAGAGGATGTCTCCATCAGTGTTGAAAAAAATCAAATAGGGAAAAGCGTGCCGACCTGGTGAGTGTGGATTTGGCGAACTGTTCCCATCGGCCCTTTTGGCTGAAATTTTCGCAGCAGATGGCACGTTGCAGTGGCAAGTGGATGTGGTGGAAGAGAATTTCTGACACCGTCTCCATCAGTGTTGAAAAAAATCAAATAGGGAAAAGCGTGCCGACCTGGTGAGTGTGGATTTGGCGAACTGTTCCCATCGGCCCTTTTGGCTGAAATTTTCGCAGCAGATGGCACGTTGCAGTTGCAAGTGGATGTGGTGGAAGAGAATTTCTGACACCGTCTCCATCAGTGTTGAAAAAAATTAAATCCGAAACAATGCAGACGAGTTAAAATTTGACGAAATAACGGTGTTTAGACCAGACGACACAACCCTGAATAATAAAATTTTTCATATTAAGACTTTGCTAACACATTAAATTCGTTTAATTACATTTTATAAAGCATTTTGGTGAAATAATATTACTAGAACTATCGAGGTTTCACTGTATTTCGACCGCGGTGTAACCACAGACACTGTCACAATGACGGAAATTCACGAACAGTGGGGGCTGGAACTGTCAAGGGGCTAACTTATCCGCACTGACATGCAGCTCGCCTTCTAGCTCTCAAATTCGCGTCCCATAATCTCCTGCGAACGGTTTTGTTGGACACCTGGACAGCACCGGCATTTCTGAGTTCCGCATTAAGTTGCCTCGAAGATGTTGTGGGCCGCCTTCTCGCAGAAAGGACAGTAAAGCGACATTGACGTTGGGTTAAGCGACGTCCTGGACCTCCACCATGACGATAGTCCGTAGATCCGGTGTCTCTAACTCTTGCAAACATACGGTTAATCGAGGTGTGTGATACCCCGAAGATTGAAGCAATCTCCCTTCTGCTGCGCCCCTCTTCATGTAGTCGTTGAATTCTCACAAAATCCTGGTTAGACAACCTCATTTTCAAAATGGGCAGAAATTTGACATGAATACCTGGGAACTGTCAGGCTCTGTACAGCCACCTGTGGAATCTGTCGTAACGCAATCTACCGTAATGGACCGGATTTAGGCATTTTTCTCTCGGAACCACATTTCCAAGAAAGAATGGAATGTTAACTCTCTTGCCGCTAATGATTAAAATCATAATCCACCATGATTTAGGTACACCTCGCAAGTATCAATTTTTCATTAGAAAGATGCTAAGGCTGGCACTTGAAGTTTTTTCCCCCAAGTAAAGCCCCCTAATTTCTTCCTTAATTCTCCATCGATTTAAACAAAACCAAGGTGATTTCGCATCAACTAAAGAAACTGAAGAATTACATTGCCACACCGTTAGAAAAAACTGTTCGCGTACTGAGATGGAGGGTAGTTAAACTTTGTACATTTTACCGGCCCGTTATAAAAAGGCCTATTGTTGACATAAACTAAAAACGTTTAAATCTGCTCAAAGCACAGTATCTCAGCTGTCGAAAGAACATTTCCTTTCCCGGATTCGTTAAGAAATAAAAATTGTGGCCGTTGTGAAACAAAAAGACAGTTAATGTTAGATTATCCGCCGAAAAGGTAACCACCGACTGAATGTGCTTCACCAGCCCTAGATAATGAACACATGCATCACCTACAATCATTAACACTGTTCCCATTAGCGTTCCTCAAATTTGGGGGCATCATAAAATTCAGTCTTTTTGCAATACCTGTTTGTTTCACCTGGTAAAACACCTGTTAGCGACAGAGGCCTACGTCAATTGTAGGCAGCATGTAGCGAAAAAGTGGGCGAACGCCATGCACAAACTCCCATGCAAATATTCCTGACGGTTCAAAAATTATCGAAGTTTGAAAGTGCATGACATTTGTCGGTGGAACGTTTCGTTTGACCAGCAGTGTATAACTTTTTGACATTGTAACCTATACTGCCTTTCGCAGCCGGCCAAAGCCAGTATTGGGGATTAGTGGGCCTATTAAAAAAATGATAATAAGAGTGGACACTAAGTGTATAAAAATATATTGATGAATAAAAATGGCAATTGAATTTTGAGGATAACAGGATTAAAAAACGTTAACAATCAGGCTGAAGGCCTAATAAAATAAACAGAAATTGGCTGAAGGCCGAATCAACTAATCCTAACAAAGGTTATGAAACAACATAAAAAATCGAGGAGACAACTTAGCTGTTTTCCAGCGACGGACGATCGGCGCTGTTTGGTCAAAACTGACCTCGTGAGATAACCGTGATTACCGTGGACAGAGTCGGCTTGAGGGGCAGGCGTGGGACGACTCGCTTTCTTCGGGGGCGGTTACGCCACCTTGATACTCCTGGTGTCGGTTGGCAGGATTTACACCAGGTTTCTGATTGTAACCAAATTGTTGGTTCTAAACAATTTATCGGTGCGACGATATCGATGAAATTATTACGCGTGCGGTAGCAAAAAATAACCGCCGGGCGGAATGGACGAAGTTAGATCTAGTTGAAGGCCCTGATATATACCGGGTGTATCATTTTCCGCGCCGTATAGGAGATTAACATGGGAAAACGAATTTTATTTTTTCCTTGCTCCAGGAACAGATTTAAATCAATGGTAGCTTATCCAGTGGATAGACCCGGCTGGCCGGTATCCTGAAAAAAAAGATTACCTGCTAGTGCCCTTTGGTTACTTAGCAGGAATTTTTGAAAAATTGAATTTTAAAACGACGCGCGCATTACTTCGTGTACTTTCGGTGTCCTTCGAAGCTTTACGTAAATTGTCAGCCAGGGCCGAATCTGCGATTTTTGACCTAATTGTTGACATTAAGAAAGCCGTGGCTTGAAATTATTGTTTTAAATCTGGAGCAAATCGTTCTTTTTTGCCTTCTTGCTGACGCAGAATTAGTGTACCTACCAGCGGCGACAAGCAGCAGCCGACAAGGGTTCGGTCAGACTTGGTTGACGACCTAACCTCAAAATTTTACTTGGTCAAGTAAATTACTTTGAATTGCAATTATGAGGTAAGCTCTTACTCGGTGTTAGCGTTTAATTAATCAATTATTCTACTTTAGGTGGCAATATTGTTAGTGGTAGTTCGAACAAGGATCAGAAGGCATTCTCGGGTTTGGCAATGACCTCCCATCGTAAACTGTCTTTATCTTTTACGTTACCTATTTGTGTTAAAAGGTTTTGTAAGTGAAGACACAAGTAGGAGTTACATGTTTTCGTGGAGAGAACATTTTGTATTCCCTTAATTAGTTGTAGATAGTTAGAAGATGTTTGGTAATGTTTAAGAACCCTGTTTGGAAAAGCAGCTGCTGACAACATCGGTACTGGTAATTAAATTGGAACTTGAGACATCATGTTGTATTTACCTAATAAAATGCTTTTTGAACTTATTTCCAAATTTTTCAGTTCAAAAGAATCAAATTTTGTCCATTATTGGCTAAATTGTTATTGAATATTAATCACTAGCAGAGTGGCACTAAAGAATAGATTGTTAAAACTGAGTAATGGAAGAAGCCAAGAACGCGTTTAAAATTCTTTATTAATAATAGTTTTTTAAAACATCGACAGCTGGCACAATTCCATTTTTGTATCTTTACATCAATCCTGACTAAATTGTAGCAATATCACAAACCACCACTACTTTTAATAACACTCCGTCATGCAGTGCATAAAGAATTAAATAACAATTAGTAACTTTCCAGTATAATTCTTCTTGCTCAATTTTTCAATGGGAATGAGTAAACGGATGAATTTTTTCCCTGGTCCAGGGCAGTAAGATGGCATGGCATCCTGAAATAAATGTGATCACTGTTTATTTATTATGAGGGAGGTACCTATCCTTATCACAAAAAATATCCATTGTACCTACCTAATCAATTTAACTTGTTGACAATCCACAATATCACAGTAAGGCTCATCCGAAGGGTTATTGGTAAATGGGTTGTTGGCCTGGGACAAGGGTTTTCTCTGGAATAAGCCGTTGTTATCCAACCAAAAGCTGTGTCAAAAGTCTTGTTGTCACCTGTCAATCCTGTCAATCTAATTTCCTTTCAGTCGACATATGTTTTTTCGCGCTAACGTTACCAGTCAGCCTGGTCGCCTACTTGGTCATGTTTTTGTCTTTTGTTTGTAGCATACATAAGAAAGAACGCGACAACATTAGTGTTCACGTTACCTGGTCAACGTGGTCTGCGCAGTGACGCGTTGACGTTAGGCGCTTTCTTTTACACATTTACCTGAGGAGCCTCAATTAATCTCAGCAATTTGATTGGTTCATTTGTAATTGACCAATCAAATAGCTGAGTTTTCTCAGACAAATGTGTAAACGGAAAGCAGCTATTGTTGACACTGTGTAAGTACTACAACGCCAATTTACCCACCCAGCAGCACTACTTAACTGAACGCACCCCGCACGGTGTCAATAACCAGGCTGACTGGTAACCTTAGCGCGAAAAAACATACGTCGACAAAATGGAAATTAGATTGACAGGTGACAACCAAGACTTTTGACACAGCTTTTGGTTGGATTGTTGTGATTATGAAATTAACATCGACGAAACAACAACGGCTTATTCCAGAGAAAACCCTTGTCCCAGGCCAACAACCCATTTACCAATAACCCTTCGGATGAGCGGATAAGTTAAATTGATTAGGTAGGTACAATGGATATTTTTTGTGATAGGGATAGGTACCTCCCTCATAATAAATAAACAGTGATCACATTTATTTCAGGATGCCATGCCATCTTACTGCCCTGGACCAGGAGAAAAATTCATCCGTTTACTCATTCCCATTGAAAAATTGAGCAAGAAGAATTATACTGGAAAGTTACTAATTGTTATTTAATTCTTTATGCACTGCATGGCGGAGTGTTATTAAAAGTAGTGGTGGTTTGTGATATTGCTACAATTTAGTCAGGATTGATGTAAAGATACAAAAATGGAATTGTGCCAGCTGCAGGGATGTAAAAACTACATGTAGTAAATGTTTTCTACATTTACGACGTCTACACATAGTTTTTACGTAGTTTATATATTGGCGTAGTTAATGTAGTTTATGTGGTTTATTCCCGCTAATGACATTATTGACATTTAAATAAAATCATACATAACCTCAACCTCAACCTGAAAAGTTCTTTCCTAAAACCCAAATTAATGCAAATGCCACTAAAATGGTGGGTCGTTACCTGCATAACTACTGGAAAGAAGGGCAATTCGAGCCAATAAAATTAAGTGAAAAGAGGATCGGTGCGGTTTGCCTGTTTTGCAAACGCACGTTAAAAAATACTTCGAAAGCGCGCCTTGTTTCACACAGGTAAACATTAACCATTATTATTAACTAACGACTACATAGGCATGATTGTGTTGCAGAAATGTTTGCAAAATAGGCAAAAAGAAAGTTTTGGAGGAAAACAACGAAGAAGAAATTACTGTGATTCTTGAAGATGAAGAGGAGGAGGATAATATAGATGATGACGAGATGGCCGAAGAGGAAATGAGCGATTCCAACCATACAAGTGCGGATGAAGGGCCTGTACAATCGGAGGAAGTCGAGGAGGAAGTTGAACCAATGGTCATAGAAAAACATAACAATGAGGAAGATGACAATAACAACGAATTACTTATGGAACTTGAAGTGATTGCTGATTCTGATTTGACATTAACCCCATCGAGGAGTCCTGTTTTACAATATGCACATCATTCTCGATCATCGGTTGTTTCCAGTACTCCTACGACGTCACGTTCACGTTCACCACGTTACACAATGAGAACAAAGCAACAACGATGTGGTGGCAAACCATATGGACAAATAAGGACACAAGCTCCATTAAAAAACTTTTTGGATTCAGTTTTGCCTGAGCAGAAGAAACTATTGGATGATGCTGTAGGAAAATTCTTCGTAGGTTGCAATATCCCTTTTTCAGTCATCGACTCCCCATTTTTCAAAGAAATGGTGCATAAACTCAGGCCAGCATACAAAACACCCTGCAGTACAACACTTTCAACCACCATTCTGAATTCAGTTTATAATGAAGTGATAAAGAATGATGGCAAAACGTTACGTTCAGAGTCAGTAATGCTCATTGATGGCTGGAAGAATTCTTCCAATAATACAAAACAAGTTGTCACTATTATCCATTCTAGTGATGGTGATAACGCGTTCATAAACTCTTTTGATCTCACTGGAATGTCTGAAACAGGTGTAGAATTGAGCAGAATTTGCGATGATTCAATTGATATTGCAAAACAAAAATATA
Organism: Pycnomerus fuliginosus; assembly: GCA_963924575.1. Lineage (NCBI taxonomy): Eukaryota > Metazoa > Arthropoda > Insecta > Coleoptera > Zopheridae > Pycnomerus > Pycnomerus fuliginosus. Next base: position 6,528,139 of record OZ004624.1, on the reverse strand, counting down.
ATGTCGACTTATACGCTGTAGTAAGTGATAATGCGTCTAATATGAAAAAAATGGGACGCCTCAACACCAATTTAATTCATTCAACTTGCAGCAGCCACACAGGTAATTTGCTTGCAAAAGACATGATTGATAAGGAAGTAGCATCAAAAGTTACTACAATTCTTAAAGAGTTTAAAAATTCAACTTTGGAAAAACTAATTCTTGATAATGGAGGGACAAAAATCAAGCTTCCAGTAGACACCAGATGGTGCACATATCGCGATTCTTTTGAAAGTTTGATGAAAAATTTAAACATATTGAAGACAATTGTGGCTGAAGGTAATCATGTCAGAGATGAAACTGCACAGGCACTCTTTGATAACAGTTTCATTAGAGAAGTTAAATATATTATTGACCTTCAAACTCCAATTTGTAAATTGATAAATGAGTGCCAGCCAAATGACTGCAATATTGCCGATGCAGTTAATAAATGGATATTATTAGAGGTACCAGAAAAATTTCAACCATTTTTGGTTAAACGCAGAGACATGGCACTAAACGTTTATGCATTAAGTGCAAATTATTTACATCCAGTTTATAAGGGAGAACTGCAGTCTGATAGTCAAAAAGATCTAGTTGAAGATTATATGATTAGCAGTCTGGATCATGAGGGATTGTCAAGTTTGGAAGATTTTAAAAATAGTAGAGGTTTATTTGGACAATTACGTGAAAAAAATGTCACCTGTCCAAAAACATTTTGGGGTTTATGTGAACGCAAACATCCACAACTGGCAAGATTTGCTCAAAGGCTACTAAAAATTCCTGCCTCATCTGCTCAGCTTGAACGTGTCTTCAGTAACTGGTCATTTATTCATTCGGACTTGAGGAATCGCCTTGGAAACGAAAAATCGAAAAAATTGCTTCATTGCTACTATTCTCTAAGACTTAGATTAAACAAGGATAATATAGAGCTCAATACAGATGATTTCTCCGGCGGTGACGATGACTAAGGGCACCATTTCCACATTTACAAAATGAAATTTTCTTATGTTCATGTTATACTACTTACCTAAAGTTACCTTCAATACCTTAGAAGTACCTGTTTATTGGAAGTGTTAAAATACAAATGAATATTATAAATAGTTCTTTAATTCATATTCTGTGCCTTATTTACTAATTTACCACCCGAATATAATCGGTAGGCGTTGAAATTAAATAATTAGGCGATAGATAGATATTCTTTGCTATTCCAATGGGTCATTCCATCCCAATTCATCAGACCCGAGGCGCTCATGTTCTCACATTGGGTTGAAAAATTTATTAATAAGTTACCCACTAGGGCAGTAACCAAAATTGGCAAAATCATCCCTTCAGCCCTTTGCGTTAAAAAAAAATTTGTTGCGAAAATTTTAAATTTTAGAGAAAACTACTATATGAAGAAAAATTCTACCTTATCCAATAATCAAAGATATTTCTTGAAATTGAATTGGAATAAATTCAACTTAGTTCTGGGCTTATTACGGCACTATTAATTTAGTAATGAAAAGTTACAAAATGGCGAAATGGAAATAAAAAAATTTGTATGAAATCTTAAATTTTCACTGATTTTAAATTTTTCTGTGAAAACCTCAGGAAGTCCGAGAATATTGGCATCTCGCTGATGGATGCTCTCGTTCTTGATGTGTCTTCACGTATTTTTTTCCATTGCAAACTAACACGCATGCCCGAGATAAATGGTTGTGTGCCAACACATATTTCTGAAATTAACTGAAAACGGCCTATTTCAAGGCCGATTTTGGTCATGTGGGACAGGTCTCAGGGCACTGGGCTTCCTGTCATTTTCTTTAGTCGACCAAGAGCTACAAAGCAGGCCTAGTTTGATTTTTCACTTCGAAGTATTTTGGGAACGGCGATTTTTTTAAGTAGAAAAAATTAATCTTTCTAAATATTGATATTTTTTAGGAACTGCTCTTAATACTTCCCAAAATTTTGAAAGTGCAAAAACGAACTTGATTGGTTAACACAATTAATATTATTTGTATTCAATAATTATAAAATTAAAATAAGGCTACAGTTTTCGAAATATTTGAATTGGAGGTGCGCTTTAAGAGAAGAGTTTTACTGTCGACTGGAACGAAACAATAGTGAAAACTTCTATGTCTTTCAATGTCCTGGCAGCTCTGAAGCGCTCTTCTTGTCTTTCTGCGTTTCCTTTCACTGTCTCTTTTTCAACAAAGAAAGTCTTGATGCCGACAATATGTTTCTGGGCAAATTCAAATAGTTGATTAGCATTCATAATTTAAGTTCTCTGCAAACTCGACCGCCTTGCTAAACGTTTAATGGACGTTTTCAGTTTTACCTGAGCGGCGCGCGCATGTTGGTTCTCTAGATTGGTCAGTCATTGGCTGATGGATGTCTGTCACAGCTGATTTTCACCCAATGAGATCTTTTTAACCAACCTGCACGTGCGTTATGTTTTTATTCACTTTGACATATTATACGCTGTATTGACATACTCTTTGCTCCACAATCTAAAAACCCCCATTGTCCCTCCAACGCAATCACAGGCATTCTTGCCATGGCTAGTGGCAAAAAAGTGCCACTCTGTCGCAAGACCAAAGTCAGTGTTGTGACATACTAAATTTGCATTTTTTTAAAATTTTTATATTGTCCATCCGTCCCGTCGGAAAAATATATAATTTTTTCAATCTGTGTTAACTCCTGTTTCAAATGCGACAATATGACCTATTAAAGAATCCGTCTTTGGTATCTGTTGATAATGGAAATAGTGGTATATTGTGTTTACTAATTGGGCAAGAAAATGATTCAAGCCTTCTAGTAGAACAAAATACCTTGCAGTTTGCACCCCTTTATAAGCTATCCTACAGAAATTATGGGGAAAGCCGAATTCAACATAGGTAAATGTCCTGTAACAAAAATCGTATCGACGACCAATACCTGAGATTTTTTCAGATTGAAATTCACGATAATAAGCTTGATATCACATTATCGGGTATAATAAAATTACAGACTTTTCGCAAATTGTGGATGCTGTACACTAGGAATGTGTGAAAAAGATTATTTCATTGTTTCAATGCAAACAGTAAAAAATAAAATTCGTGATTTTATTAATTTTAGAAAATGCACAGCTTGCAAAATGCATCGAAGTGAAAGATCAAACTAGGTCTGCTTTGTAGCATTTAGTCGCCTAAAGAAAATGACAGGAAGCCCAGTGCCCTGACACCTGTCCCACATGACCAAAATCGGCCTTGAAATAGGCCGTTTTCAGTTAATTTCCGAAATATGTGTTGGCGCACAACCATTTATCTCGGGCATGCGTGTTAGTTGGCCATGGAAAAAAATACGCGAAGACACATCAAGAACGAGAGCATCCATCAGCGATATGCCAATATTCTCGGACTTCCTGAGATTTTCACAGAAAAATTTAAAATCAGTGAAAATCTAAGATTTCTTACAAATTTTTTTATTCCTATTTCGCCATTTTGTAACTTTTCATTACTAAACTAATAGTGCCGTAATAAGCCCAGAACTAAGTTGAATTTATTCCAATTCAATTTCAGGAAATATCTTTGATTATTGGATAAGGTAGAATTTTTTTTCATAATAGTTTTCTCTAAAATTTAAAATTTTCGCAACAAATTTTTTTTTAACGCAAAAGGCTGAGGGGATGATTTTGCCAGTTTTGGTTACTGCCCTAGTGGGTAACTTATTAATAAATTTTTCAACCCAATGTGAGAACATGAGCGCCTCGGGTCTGATGAATTGGGATGGAATGACCCCAATATGAAATTTTCTTTAATAATTAACAATTTCAAATTTAGAATAGCATTACCGGTTAACTACATAAACTACTGTAGTAAATGTAACTTTTGAGTAAAAACTACGTTGCGTAGTTAATATAAAAACTACGCGTAGTTTTTGACGTAGTTTTTACCCTCATTTACTACTTCAGAACTCTGGCCCAGCTGTCGATGTTTTAAAAAACTATTACTAATAAAGAATTTTAAACGCGTTCTTGGCTTCTTCCATTACTCAGTTTTAACAATCTATTCTTTAGTGCCACTCTGCTAGTGATTAATATTCAATAACAACTTAGCCAATAATGGACAAAATTTGATTCTTTTGAACTGAAAAATTTGGAAATAAGTTCAAAAAGCATTTTATTAGGTAAATACAACATGATGTCTCAAGTTCCAATTTAATTACCAGTACCGGCGATGTTGTCAGCAGCTGCTTTTCCAAACAGGGTTCTTAAACATTACCAAACAACTTCTAACTATCTACAACTAATTAAGGGAATACAAAATGTTCTCTCCACGAATACATGTAAGAGCTTATTCACAACCACTTAACGTACGTAACGTAACAAACTTTAACAATGGTCAACAATTGTTCATGACAGCTTCTGACTTTTCTAGTAATTGTTGACGATTGTTAAACTCTGTTATGTCACGTACGTAAAGTGATTGTGAATGAGGTTTAACTCCTACTTGTGTCTTCACTTACAAAACCTTTTAACACAAATAGGTAACGTAAAAGATAAAGACAGTTTACGATGGGAGGTCATTGCCAAACCCGAGAATGCCTTCTGATTCTTGTTCGAACTACCACTAACAATATTGCCACCTAAAGTAGAATAATTGATTAATTAAACGCTAACACCTCATAATTGCAATTCAAAGTAATTTACTTGACCAAGTAAATTTTTGAGGTTAGGTCGTCAACCAAGTCTGACCGAACCCTTGTCGGCTGCCGCTTGTCGCCGCTGGTAGGTACATTAATTCTGCGTCAGCAAGAAGGTAAAATAGAACGATTTGCTCCAGATTCAAAACAATAATTTCAAGCCACGGCTTTCTTAATGTCAACAATTAGGTCAAAAATCGCAGATTCGGCCCTGGCTGACAATTTACGTAAAGCTTCGAAGGATACCGAAAGTACACGAAGTAATGCGCGCGTCGTTTTAAAATCCAATTTTTCAAAAATTCCTGCTAAGTAACCAAAGGGCACTAGCAGGCAATCTTTTTTTTCAGGATACCGGCCAGCCGGGTCTATCCACTGGATAAGCTAGCATTGATTTAAATCTGTTCCTGGAGCAAGGAAAAAATAAAATTCGTTTTCCCATGTTAATCTCCTATACGGCGCGGAAAATGATACACCCGGTAGAAACAAAAATTGTAAATAACGAATTTCAAGTAAACATCGCCTTATGACTTACACAGTTAGTTATCGGCCTTCGTTATTAACAATTCACAGCCACTTTAGTGGAACTTGGGCCGGTGTGATTTTTCACGTTTATTTGTGTTGTTACACCGATGGCTGCCCGAAGAAAAAGAACTTTTTCTCCCGCGCTTATCGCGACCTTGCCCGTTCTGCCAACCTCAACCGATCTCTGCCACTAGATTTTCGCGCGAAATTCAAGTGTTACAACATCATGAAGCATTTTTTTACTTTTTTGAATTTGCAAATTTTTGAAGGCTTTGGGGGGGTGGAAGGGGTTTACGAAAAATTTCAAAAAAAATACAGTTGACTTCTCTTATTGAGAGACAACTTTTATACGCACAGGCGTTCTTATTTTGGCAAAAAAAAAAAACCTCCACCTATAGCGACGCTCCACCCTACTATACAGGGTGGGTAATTTTTCGATGCTCACCATTGGGTAAAAGATACAGGGTCGGTTAAATTACAGAAAAGTTGGGCTATTTCTTGGCGATTAAGAATCTGAAGAGAATTTCCCGAGATTGTGATTCGTTCCTGAGTTATCATAAGAAATCTGAAAATTGACAATTTAAAGAAAAATTAATATCTTCCTGACGATTGATGTTATTTAAATGAAACTTGAAACTTTAACATTTTTGACAGCTGTCAATAGAATGGCATTGACAGAAATTTTCTAGGCCTTTTGAATAAAGACGGTCAATTTTTCTTTTTCTTATGGGCGCCATATTGGATTTTAACACCGCCGGATACACAGGAAAATTAGCTTTTCAAAAATGTAACCAACATGGACGTTTTTAAAAAAATATGTGAAAACCCGAATTACACGACCGCAAGACGTATTTTATTACTATTGAATTCAATTGTTTTCACATGTTATAAGAGATTGAAGAAGTCAGCGTAGTTTTTTGCAATTGTTTTTCATCAAAGTTTAGGCGGATTTTGCAAATTATTCCTACCAATTTTCAAATTCTGACATCTGTCAAAAAGTTCATGTTGAGTACATTTTTGAAAAGTCAATTTTTTTGTGTATTCGATGCTGTCAAAATTCAATATGGCGGCCATAGAAGAATCAAAAGTTGACTGTCGTTATTCAAAATCTAGAAATCCTAGAAAATTTCTGTCGATGCCATTTAATTGACATCTGTCAAAAGTATAAAAGTTCCAAGTTTCATTTAAATAACATTAATCGTTAGGAAGATATCAATTTTTGTTTAAATTGGCAATTTTCAAATTTTTTGTGATAACTCAGGAAATAATCAAAATATAGGGGTACTCTCTTGAAATTCTTAATCAGCAACAAATAGCGCAACTTTTCTGTAATTTAACCGACCGTATCTTTTACTGTTTAGGAGATCCCAATGGTGAGCATCGAAAAATTACCCACCCTGTATTTAAATGGGTATGATAAATAATTCTATCTGATGAAGAAAACAAAATTGAATTTACGATCATTTTTGGGTCATTTCTTCGAAAACAATCAGTCATTTTTATCATTTATTTAGCACCGGAAGCCCTGTACATAAGTCGCAAATTGATCTTTTCAAAGAAAACGTCATTATGCCACAGTTGTAGGCTGAAAATTTCCCTCAAAATAAAATTTCAGCTGTGTACGATGCGACCTGCACCTGGAGCGGTGTGCTACCCCCTCGCACCAGCGCGCCCTCGGGCTATTCGAACAAGGTTTTCCTCGGGGGAGTACCCTGGGACATAACCGAACAGACCTTGGTCCAGTGCTTCAAGCAATTCGGACCGATGAAGGTCGAATGGCCGGGAAACGAGAAACAGACCTCCCAGCCGAAGGGATACGTGTACATAATTTTCGAGTCCGAGAAGAACGTGAGAGCTTTGCTGCAAGCTTGCTCGCAGGATTTCACCAATTCCAGTAATTGGTATTTTAAAATCAGCTCGAAAAGGATGAAGGCCAAGGAAGTGCAGGTATGTGTTACTCACTTTTCAGAACTTAAAGCAAAAGCGAACGAAATATACAGGGCGTCAGTCATGGTATGGCTAGGGCATTCCATTTGAAAATATAGACTTTTTGAACAATGAAGTTGATAATTAAAAATTTGCAGTCCAATTTGAGTCCAGGGGCGGATACACCCTACATTAGACTTCATGCCAAATTAATATCGTTTTCTCATTTCGTACTGTAAGGATGTTACAAAACTTTTTGAAGCTAGGCTTGCAATTGACATAAAAAAGCGAAATTCTTGATTCTCTCAAAAACGGTTGATTTTTGGCATACAAACTCTTAGTAAAAGTTGACCTAGAATTAAACGTAGAATCAAAAAATCAAAAATATAAAGAAGTTAGTACCTGTTAGTTACCCTGTGTTAGTACCCACCCAGTGTAAAAATTTTCATGACTGCTAGAAACAGTTCTCCAGATACGGCTAACTGACGCTCGTCGAGGGATAACCTGTACAGTACCTATAGTCTGTCTGGCAGGTAGGGCTTCCATAGTTTTATTCAAATGCAGACCTAAACATAGATGAGGGCGGATTTCAGGAAATTTATGGGCTGGTTAAAAAAATTTAACATATTTTACGGCATAATTTACATCACTTTACAGGATGTTTCCTTTTTCACTGCCCAACATTATACGGTCGGTTATATTAGAGGAAAGTTGCGCTATTTCTTATGGCGATTAAGAATCTAAAGAGAATTCTGGGAGAATTTCCCGATGTGTCCAGGTCTTTCACACCTCCTAAAACTCCTAAAATGCTTTGATCGTCCTAAAAATGAAAACAAAGTCCTAAATTTGTTAAAATAAGGAAGTTTGAAGAATTTAGTGTTAAATTTGGAGCGGTAATTTATCCCTGAGATATTTTTATTTCTAGCTTGACTTAATTTCACAATGTGTCGGAATTTTTTGTTATTGTCAAGTTCGCTGATTTAACCGACTCCGCATCACTTACGGTTTCGGAGATGCCGATGGTGAGCAGTGAAAAAGTAACCACCCTGTATAGATACTTTCAGTAGTAGAATGTGGAGGTATTTTCGTTTTTGATTATTCTCTCGCGTGCTCATCCCCTCTGTTCGGCGGGGATTTCAATTTTTGTGTTTTTTTTTGTTTATTTTCTACTACAAACCCTGTAGAGGACCATCTCAGGCGCAGGTTTTTCATTCCAATTAACAATTTTTGACTTTTTATGAGAAAGCGAAACAAGAGATATTGCTGTAGGAACTTGAGACTTCGACTTTAATTATTTACCTAGGTTAAGTACAGATAGTGTACAAAATTAATTTACAAATTTTGAGAGCTTTGAAACTATACAGGGTATCCCTCGACGAGCGTCAGTTAGCCGTATCTGGAGAACTGTTTCTAGCATCGTCTTGAAAATTTGTACACAGGGGTTTCAATTAATTTTGAATCGACGTAAAATATTTTCATCAATGGCGCACTTCCGGTTATACCGGAAATAGACACTAACTTCCTTATTTTAAATGGAACACCCTGTGTTATGTTATTATATATAGATCTAGTTTGCTTAGAGAATAAAACAGAGACAATAGAAAACAGTTCCTTTTCTGACATGTAAAATAGTCCTAATAGTAAAATAGAAAATATCACGAATTATAGTCGTAACATTGGTCCTTCGAGCATTTTGAGTCAGCCCTAAGGGAATAGATCATGTCACAAAGGAATTTAAGAAGCACAAAGAAATCCAACCCTCCTCCAGCTATAGAAGTACGTGTTGAAGAAATTCAAATAGAAGCAACGAACTCTGGTGAAGTTAATAAACGTGCTTCTGAAGTAGGTAATCCTGATGGAAGAAATAGTCTCAATGCGGTAGGAACTGTAAAGACGACATCTAGTGCTGTCAGGCGCAGACAGTTAGAACTAGAAATAGAAGCTTCGAAGAAAATACAGAAAATGGAAGACGAAAGGATGCAGAGGGAGAAAGAGTTAATCCTGAAGCAATTAGAGCTAGACGAATATCCAGAGCAAGATGATCCTGAATACCGTCGTCTAAATAATGAGCGTGTTGAGAAATGGATTAGTGATATAGTTCTACCACCAGAAAGCAAGAATGATCCAGTTAACGCAGAACCAAATCTACAGAAACGTCACGTGCATTTAGAAAAACTACTAAGCAGACAATCTATAGATAAAAACCTGCCTTTGTTTTTTGGAAATCCTACTGAGTGGATGTTATTTATAACGCAATATAATGAAACAACGGAACTGTGTAGCTTCAGCGATGTAGAGAACATAACAAGATTAAGAAAGTGCCTTCGAGGTGAAGCACGAGAAAATGTCAAGATGCTTCTGATCTCTCACAAGAACGTCCCTGAGATAATAGAAACTTTGACAAGTTTATACGGGCGACCAGAACATGTTATCCGGGGTATGCTGCAGGAAATGAGACAAGCTCCACAACCGAAAGAGGATAAACCAGAAACTTTAATAAAATTCACTGCAGCCCTCAACAACATCGTGACAGCTGTCAAACATGTCGGAGGTGAATCGTATGTTTCAAGTCCACAATTCTTGCATGAAATGATAAACCACTTACCTGCGTTATTGAAACAAAAATGGGCAGAGCACGCGATTAAATTGAATCGACAAGTAAACGTTGAGGATTTTGTGGCTTACTTCAAAATCATCAGCAAAGCTGCCAGTTCTTTATACACTCCAAAGATTCCTTTGCCCCAAGAACACCAAGAACAGCGAAAAGGTGGTTCTAGCAAATATGAAACAGTGTTGACAACGGTCAAGGCCCGGACATGTGGAATTTGTGCAGAAAATCATAAAATTCAAAATTGTCAACAATTTCAAAAAGAGACCGTGAATAATCGCTGGAAATTAATCCAAGAAAAGAACCTTTGTTACGCATGCTTAGGTGGTGGTCATTCAATATTTAGATGCCGTAACAAGAAGCTGTGTGGAGAGGGCGGTTGCAAGAAAAATCATAACCGACTCTTACATACTTCACAGAAGGAACTTGGAAATGACAACCCCGTTGTTCCAGTCGACAAACAGAACACCTGCTGCACCAACAAATTGGATGAAAATAAGCCTTTGGTTCAAGAACAGGGACGTGTTGACTCTACTTGTCAAATCGACCTTCAAGAAAATTTTCAAGTGAGTCAATTCGGTAATAACAATACAGAAGTCTTGCTCCGTATCCTTCCAGTGTCACTACATGGTCCTGCAGGAAAAGTAGATACATTTGCTATGATTGATGAAGGGTCTACAGTAAGTTTGATCGAGGAAGAAATAGCTGAAAATCTGGGTCTCGATGGCAGAAGATTGTCTTTGTGTCTTCAATGGGCCAACGAAATTAAAAAAATGGAAATCAATTCTCGAGTAGTTTCGTTGACAATTTCTGGAAGAAATAAGCCTTCTTCGTACAAAATTAATGGAGTGAGAACAGTCAAGAATTTAGCCTTGCCGTGTCAGTCCGTGAACATAGCAGAATTTGAGACGAAGTGGCCGTACGTGAAAGAATACGGAATACAAATGGAGAAGAACGCTCATCCGAAAATCCTCATCGGTCAAGACAATTGGCGCCTAGGCATAGCAAGAAAAATTATTGATAATGGTGAAGATTGTCCCGCACTGACGAAGACAGCTCTTGGTTGGGTCGCTCATGGAAAAGTAAATACGGAAAAATTCAAAATTGATCAAAATTACACCTTTCACATATGTCAATGTACTGGAAGAAATGACGAAGATACTTTACATAAACTCGTGAAGGAATCATTTAATTTGGAAGCTATTGGAGTCAGCATACGTGAAAAGTCGAGTCAGTCAAAAGAAGATCTGCACGCACTGAAAATAATGAACGAAACATCCAAACATTGCAATGATGGGAGATGGGAAACTGGTCTACTTTGGAATCCAAATATCAACATTAATCCCGACAGCAAACCTACTGCGATGAGAAGATTGCTGTGCATGGAACGTAAAATGGACAAAGACCCTGAATTTACCAAACAGTACAAAGAAAAGGTTGAAGATTTTTTGAATAAAGGTTACGCAAGAAAGGTAATGGAATCTGAAATCAAAACTCACAATCAGAAAATATGGTACGTTCCTCACTTTGCCGTCACCAATCCAAATAAACCTGGAAAAATGCGATTAGTTTTCGATACTGCCGCAAAGTCAAATGGGTACAGTTTAAACGACTTTCTTCTAAAGGGTCCAGATTTACTCGTTTCGTTACATGGAATTCTTTGCAAGTTTCGTCAGAAAAGAATTGCCTTTGTAGGGGATATTAAAGAAATGTTTCCACAAATAAGAATTATCCAGAACGATCAATCTGCTCAAAGGTTTCTGTGGAGAAACAACAACAAAGGTATTGAACCAGAAATATACCAAATGGTTTCGATGATGTTCGGTACTAAATGTTCGCCAAGTTCTGCTCAAGATTGCAAAAATAGAAATGCTGTTGAATATAGTAAAGAATTTCCAAGAGCTGCAGATGCAATAATCAAGAAACACTATATGGACGATTATCTCGACAGTTGTGATACAGAAGCAATAACTTTAATAAAGCAAGTTATTGAAGTTCATCGGCGAGGTGGTTTCACAATCTGTAATTGGACAAGTAATTCTAAAGAAATTTTGCTGCAAATTCCTGAAAACTTGAGGACTTCAGTAAACCAAAAAATTTGCTTCGATTCAGAATTGAATGCCGAAAGGATACTCGGATTATGGTGGAATCCCAACACCGATCGCTTCTATTTTCCCTTGAAGTAGTTAACCAATAATGAAGAGCTGAAAGAAGATCAAGAAATAACGAAGAGAAAGATTTTGAAAATCGTTATGTCAGTCTTCGATCCTCTTGGATTTTTAGCAAACTTTATGGTGTATGGAAAGATTCTTCTTCAAGATATTTGGCGACTTGGCATAGGTTGGGACGGCGAGCTGCCTTCTGATATTTTTGAGAAATGGTTGATGTGGTCGAAACAGTTACCTAATATTAAAGATATGGAAATTGACGATATAGTGGTAATAATCGACGAAGATGCACCTAGAGGAGATTGGACAAAGGGACGTGTAGTGGCCACATATCCTGGTAAAGATGGCCATGTAAGAATAGTAGACGTGAAGACTATCAAAGGAATTTATCGGCGACCAGTAGTTAAACTAGCAGTGCTACCTGTTTTTAAGGAGACTTGAACAATAGTGAAGCAATGGGTTGCGTCACGGGGGGAAGAATGTTATGTTATTATATATAGATCTAGTTTGCTTAGAGAATAAAACAGAGACAATAGAAAACAGTTCCTTTTCTGACATGTAAAATAGTCCTAATAGTAAAATAGAAAATATCACGAATTATAGTCGTAACTAGGGCTGTGCGATATCGGAATTTGAATATCGAATATCGATATTTAAAATTTAATCGATATACCGATATATCGATAAACCGATATATCGATCTACCGATGTATCGATATATCGATATATCGATATACCGATATATCGATATACCGATATATCGATATACCGATTTATCGATATATCGATATACCGATACACCGATTTATCGATATATCGATATACCGATAACTAAATATACCGACTTATCGATATATCGCCTTATCGGTACTTATACAATTGTATCGACATCGTTACTGTGGTATTATATCTGTAATCGAGTAACATCTTAGTTTTAAGAGCTAGATAGGTATGAATAGGTAATAGTCCTTTTTCTGTAGTTTCTTGATGTTAGTTAGTTAATAATATTGAAATCAATTATTGATTGAATCGATTGGATTGGAGCGCTCAAACATTATTGTTTACGTTGTGCCCTGGAAAATAACGTAGGATTCGAAATAAACGATATTAGGACCCAAGGGTGCTTTGAAAAACATCAGTTGCGATGTCCAATTTTTTACAAGTCGTTTAAATAAGTATAATAATTCCTACCATCACTTGTTTAAATTGTTTATATACTAATTGTTTATACACTGCACGAAAATATTGATATCTCCAACGCAAAGATTCCTCAATTTTGTCGATTCATTTCAATGTTAGCCAGTTGTCAACAAATGACTGAATCAGGCCGAATACCTACTCCTACATTTAAAAGAAGTCAGAACTTCAGAAGTGTCATTATAGGTATCGATATACGGGACACCGGTTATTGATATACCGGTATATCGATATACCGATATATCGATATATCGATATACCGATATATCGATATACCGATATATCGATATATTATCGATAACTTATCGATATATCGATATATCGATATTTCGGTATATCGATAACACACTTTTATCGATATATCGATATATCGATATATCAATTGAAAGTCGCAGGCCTAGTCGTAACACCCTGTATATTATGATATTTTTGCATTCTACGTTTCATTCTAGGTAAACTTTTACTAAGAATTGCTATGCCAAAAATCAACCGTTTTTGAGAAAATCAAGAATTTCGCTTTTTTATGCCAAGTGCAGACCTAAGTTCAAAAAGCTGTCACATCCTTACAGTATGAAATGAGAAAACGATATTAATTTGGCATGAAGACTAATGTAGGGTGTATCCGCCCCTGGACTCAAATTGGGTCAAATACATACAGGCTATTCTCTGCAAATTTTTAAACATCAATTTCATTGGTCAAATAGTCAATTTTTTCAAATGAAATGCCCCAACTATTTTATCGCACATCGATGCAGAATTTAATTGTCTATCATTTTAGTCTACATGTTTGCCATATTTAAATAAACAGTTTTTGTGATATTTCTAAGTATTTGGAATTTGACCAAAATTTCATATTTAGCACGATTTAATAACCAAAGTTAGCTATGATTTTAGGAGCCTTTAGAGTTCCTTAATTCTACTCAATTGAAAATTTAATCTTATTTTAATCCTGTTTTAAAATGTGAAATTTTGGTCAAATTCCAAATACATAGAAATATCACAAAAACTGTTTATTTAAATGTGACAAACGTGTAGACTAAAATGACAGACAATCAAATTCTGCATCGATGTGCCATAAAATAGTTAGGGCATTCCATTTGAAAAAATTGACTTTTTGACCAATGAAGTCGATGATGTTTAAAAATTTGCAGAGAACACCCTGTATGTATTTGACTCAACTTGAGTCGAGGGGCGGATACACCCTACATTAGTCTTCATGCCAAATTAATATCGTTTCCTCATTTCATACTGTAAGGATGTTACAGCTTTTTGAAGTTAGGTCTGCACTTGGCATAAAAAAGCGAGATTCTTGATTTTCTCAAAAATGGTTAATTTTTGGCATAGCAATTCCTAGTAAAGTTTACCTAGAATGAAACGTAGAATCCAAAAATATCATAATATACAGGGTGTAAAATAAGGAAGTTAGTACCTATTTCCGGTATAACCGGAAGTGCGCCATTCATGAAAATATTTTACGTCGATTCAAAATTAATTGAAACCCCTGTGTACAAATTTTCAAGACGATGCTAGAAGCAGTTCTCCAGATACGGCTAACTGACGCTCGTCGAGGGATACCCTGTATGTATACAGGGTGGGTAATTTTTCGATGCTCACCATTGAGAGAAAAGTTGCGCTATTTGTTGCAGATTAAGAATCTGAAGAGAGTTCCCCGATATTTTGATTCGTTCCCGAGTTATAACAAAAAATCTGAAAATTGCCAATTTAAAGAAAAATTAATATCTTCTTAACGATTAATGTTATTCAAATGAAACTTGGAACTTTTATATTTTTGATAGCTGTCAATTGAATAGCATCGACAGAAATTTTCTAGGCCTTCTAGATTTTGAATAACGACAGTCAGCTTTGGATTCTTTTATGGCCGCCATATTGAATTTTGACACCATCAAATACACAAAAAAATTGCTTTTTCAAAAATGTACTCAACATGAACTTTTTGGACAGATGTCAGAATTTGAAAATTGTTAGGAATAATTTGCAAAATCAGCCTAAACCTAGATGAAAAACAATTGCAATAAACTACGCTGACTTCTTCAATCTCTTAAACAATTGAATTCAACAGTAATAAAATACGTCTTGCGGTCGTGTAACTCGGGTTTTCACATATTTTTTGAAAAACGTCCATGTTGGTTACATTTTTGAAAAGCTAATTTTTCTGTGTATCCGGCGGTGTTAAAATTTAATATGGCGCCCATAAGAAAAAAAAAAGTTGACTGTCTTCATTCAAAATCTAGAAGGCCTAGAAATTTTCTGTCAATGACATTCAATTGACAGCTGGCAAAAATGTAAAAGTTCCAAGTTTCATTTAAATAACATCAATCGTTAGGGCGATATTAATCTTTTCATTAAATTGACAATTTTCAGATTTTTTGTGATAACTCAAGAACGAATCACAATATCGGGAAATTCTCTTCAGATTCTTAATCACCAAGAAGTAACCCAACTTTTCTGTAATTTAATCGACCCTGTGTCTTTTACAGTTTAGGAGAGCATCGAAAAATTACCCACCCTGTATATTTGAATATGAAACATCCTGCAGAATCCTGTGGAATTTAGAAAAGAATTTACAAACATTTTGATGGTTGCATGTAATATTTGAAATTTTCTCGTTTGGAAAGTAGAAGTGCCTCTAAATTAATAATAATAATTTGGAATAATTTTGTAGTACTTAAAAAGCATTTTTATCCTAGGTAACATACTTACGCTTAACAATTTTTACGAAAACTTTTATTTTTTGACAATTTTACGAATTTAATTTGGGGACAGTTTTAGCTAGAGGGATTTAATCATTGAACATACTTAAATCGTCAAGCTGTACCAAATCAAATTGTGTTAAAGAAACAGTAAAAATTGGTAAATTTGGTCGATAAGAAATCGATGGTCGCGTTATATTTGATGGGAGCATTTCTAGAACTATACAGAGTGCTTCAGAAACGATTTTGCCTCCTCGTAAAGGGGAGGTCGAATAGGTACATATTTTTTTTTATATCTCGAAACCCGCTTAACTTACGATCTTGCAATTTGGCATTTAAGTGTGGATTATGTGCGGAATTTCGTTAAATTTGATCATGCATGGAGAACATTCAATATTTCCGACTTGTGCATGCGGTATTCTCAATGCAAAATCTACATCAATAACTCCTGAAACATTAGTCACTTCTTTTTAGATGTATCATTTCTTAAACAAACTTTTATTACTCTTGCAAAATTTCGAAATGATCGATTTTGTACAATCGATAAAAATGTGAACTTGTGCATAAAAAAAATATGTTGAAAGCCCGACGCTCTGTGTAGGTATGTAGATATGCACCTATAAAATGTACTTACAGTTCATTTCAAGGGTTTAGTCCGGTCAGTCCGGTTCAGGTACAACGCTCTAGGTTAGCTCCGTCTTTTTCTACACAACGTCTGGCAATTCACCCACGTTGTAACGTACAGTCCTAAGAGTGTCTACTATCGCGTCTCTGTTTAACACATATAAATGGAAGAGACGGATATATCACCCGTTAAAGTATTCTCTAGGACTCGATCGGGGCGCGAAACTATTCCACCACTCATAAACTCATTGACACACAATTCTTTTTAAAAGTAGGTACTTTGTGTTGACTGTGGTGGAATAACCAGGTTTCACTGTTACTTACGACGGTCAGGTCGAGGATGAGCGGAACTCATTTGTATTTTACGATCTAACGGACTAAACCAATGAAATGAACTGTATGGTCTGTCCGGGATCCACACGACCGGGATTCACCCTATTTCCATGGCGATTCATTGTTGACAACAATGAATCGCCATGGAAATAGGGTGAATCTCGGTCGTGCGGATCCCGGACAGACCATAGTACAGTCGGGTACTTTGAAAAAGTCCACCCCACCGCTCAATTGCAATCTTTGTGTGTCAGATAAGCACACGTTGCGGCTTTTTCAAAATTCCCGACTGTGCAGCAGATATTAGAAAAATAAGAAATAACCTAAAACGTTTGAAAAAAATAATAAGTGATCAAAAATTTAGGTCATTCCTTGGGTCCTCAGTGACGCCAACTGCACGAAATCGACGACCCGAAAACTGGATCCCAGCAAGACCGTTTTCGTGGGCGCCCTCCACGGAATGTTAAACGCCGAAGGCCTCGGAAAAATCATGAACGACCTTTTCGACGGCGTGATTTACACGGGAATCGACACGGATAAACACAAATATCCGATAGGGTCGGGAAGGGTGACCTTCAACAATACGAGGTCGTACATGAAAGCGGTGACTGCCGCTTTCATCGAAATAAAAACGACCAAATTCACCAAAAAAGTACGGTTTTTCGCGGTTTTTATTTTTTTCATAATCGAGTCGAATTTTAGGTGCAGGTGGATCCGTACTTGGAGGATTCACTTTGCTCGGGCTGTGGGCTGCAGCAGGGTCCCTACTTTTGTCGGGACCTGATGTGCTTCCGTTATTTTTGCCGCACCTGCTGGCAATGGCAGCACAACAATGGCGACATCCGCCATCACAAGCCCCTGATGAGGAATTCGAAAAATGGCGGCGTAGGAACCCCCACGTTCCCCCTCTAAAGCAAGTACACAAAAATATTTCGCTTTAATATTATTATGTTTGTTATAGTAGTTTAGTGAGTTATATTTAGTGTGTAGTTTTTTCTCCAAAATTTTCCATATTTTTCGGTGGCCATTTAGAGTTGTTAGTGTGTAATAGTTTTTTCTCGAAAACTCCATATTTTCGGTGGCCATTTAGAGTTGGCGAAACTCTTAAATATATATTGTTGCTAAGAATATAGTAACAGGAATGGTTCAAAGTTTTTAATGCTGATCGTTGTTGTACTTTGGACACGAAATTTTACGCCACAATGTTTTAAACTAACAAAACATTTTATAATTCAAATTCTCTCTTTAAATAACATAATTATTAATAAACGTAGTTTTAAGTGTTTGATAAAATTTTTGAAGTCTGAATTTAACTAAATTTAAGCGGGCTGTTGGGTAGTGTTAAATTTTTACAATATGTATTTCTCGATATATTTTTGTAAGGTTACAGTTGAAACTGTAAGGATTATGTGGCAACGTTTGGGATATGATTTACGGCTACCGATTCTTTCCATGCTTTTTACTGGTATTAAATACTTGCATTAATACAGATTTTTATTTCAGGGTGGAGGTTTACCCCAAGGTTTTGTGTTTTAACAGAATTTATTTTGTTTGTTTTGTGTTGTTTTAAGTTAGTTTATTGGGCGGCCGACGAGAGCCAGTTAATTTTTACAAAAACAAAGATCGGCGTATGACGAAGTTACCTAAAGTTTAGATTAGATAATGGGGTCGATCTTTGTTGGGTTTTAAAGATTTTAACTCTTTTTAGCATGTGCATGTGGTGGCGAAATATAGACTGCTGCCATTTTCAAGCCAAATTAATTGCAGCTATATTTTGTTCTACCTCTTTTAAGTGTTCTAACCGTATTTTTAACGTTTCTAATCATTAATTGTAAGAGTTTTAATAGTTGTAAGGTTCCAGTTTTTACATATTATATTAATAAAGCGGTAATAGCTCATTTTTGTGTTTCTTTGTCGCAAATATACGGGCCGGGGATTGAGTGTTGTATTGATAGAACGAAGTGAAAATAGAAACAAAATTTACTGCAGTCTGCAAATTGGCCGAAGTTGTAGCTTAAACCATTCTACTACATACTAAAAAATCTCCAAGGAGGTGGTTTTTGTTAACTTTGCAAATATCTCGGATTTCTCCGAAAGCGGAAAATTTACCTGAAAAACACTGTAGTCAGAGCAGAATCAGACTTACTTCGAGTTCTGTTATGGCTGTACTAATTTACTTCTACTACTTTTGATTACTTTCGTAAAGAAGACAATATAAATTCTAGTGATGTAAAATAGCGTGTTATTTATTTTCTGGTGATATATTATATATAATCAGGAAACTGCTAAAAAATATTTATCTCTCCGAGCAATTTGATACCAAATACGTCAATATTTTAGTTTTTTGGTCATTTTCTCTATTTTACAACTTTTGGGTAGAAGCGGTTGGAAAACAACATCAAAAAGTGTTCTAAATTGTTTTGGATTGGGTTTGCATTGCGTTAAATGATATTTTTCCATTTGCTTTGGATTATCCAAGAAAAATTTCTTGTGTTTCTTATGTTTTCTGAAATGCTTACGTCCGAAACCTTTTTTGCAACCCATAATATGTTAATTTGAAAGGCATTTTTCATGACACTAATCAAAATTTACAACTTTCTCTTCACTTGTTAGGTTATGTTACCCCAACTCCAACTCCACAAATAGCTAAATATCTGCTATAAATGATAAATATATAGCAGATAAATATCAAAATGTGATATACAGGGTGGTCGTTTTATCTTGAGACTGGCAAATATCTCGGAAAGGAAGCATTTTAGAAAAAAATGTTTTGTATGAAAGTTTTATGACTTCGAGGGGGAAAATAGATGGCATCGACGCCGTTTTGATTCAAGGTCAAATGAAGGTCAACTTCATTTTTTTTAATGGAAACCTACATTTTTTATTACAGATTCTTATTCCCCGTAAAAGAACAAACAACTCTCATCTAAACTATTTTTGGATCCGATGGATAGTTTGTCAGATATTTAAATCAGAATTTTTTTCCTAGCAACAGCGGCATGGCAAAAACTAAATCTACAACAATTTTTGTGGTTTATTTATCTAGAATTCATCGTTGCTAAGTTACAACGGTTGTTCATTTGTTTTGTTTTGCCGCTGTTACTAGAGAATGTCTAGGGATTTCGAAAAAGGTTAAAATTAACATCCATCGGATCCAAAAATAGTTTAGATCAAAGTTGTTTGTTCTTTTATGGGGAATAAGAATCTGTAATAAAAAATATAGGTTTCCATTAAAAAAATCAAGTTGGCCTTCATTTGACCTTGAAAATGACCTTGAATCAAAATGGCGATGATACCATCTATTTTCCCCCTCGAAGCCATAAAACTTTTATACAAAACATTTTTTTCTAAAATGCGTCCTTTTCGAGATATTTGCCAGTCTCAAGATAAAACGACCACCCTGTATATCATTTTGCTAAATATAATCATTCACAACACTGACAAATTCACCGGTTGTCGCCATCTATTGTTTAAAAGACGAGCGTCTAGCCCCCAGGACGCAACTAACGACGAAATGATAGAAGGGGTGATTACGTCACAGATCAGTTGGAAGAAGATAGAATTCATACATTTACGTGTGTAATGACTTGACCAAGACCTGAACGGAAGTTGAAAAAAAACTGGATCCATCGAGGTTCGAACCTACGCGTAAAATGTACCAAAACGCACCGTATTCGCAATATGGCGCGCCTCGTACCACACAGCCATCACACCATGGTAGATAGAGATGGATGTAGAGGAGCTACTTCAACTTACATCTTACGACGAACTAAAGCGACTAAACCCGAGCAAATCGTCGTTAGTTGCGTCCAGGGGGCTAGACGCTTATGTTTAACAGAGTATGTAATAACTGGTGGAAGCTTCAATGTGCGCAAAATCCGCTTTCTGAGCAAGAGACGCCAAATGTTTCATCTCTTACTGATACATGGAGAGGGATGGAGATAGAGAAACATCGATGCGTCTGTCAGTCTTGTCAGCTGTCAGCTGAGTGTTGTGCCATGGCCGTCTCTATGGTCTGTCCGGGATCCACACGACCGGGATTCACCCTATTTCCATGGTGAATCATTGTTGTCAACAATGAATCGCCATGGAAATCGGGTGAATCTCGGTCGTGTGGATCCCGGACAGATTATAGTTCCAGGCCATGTCCTAACCATTTGGCAACGTGGCGAGAGGAGATTTACCGTCGATTTGACAAATTGTCTCTGATTGTCATTAAAGTGAAACTTTTGCGAAAAAAAGTTTAAATAAATAGCAGAAACCATTCGGACTTGATGGATAAATCACATTTCAAGACAAGATTTTTTTCATCGTTGCAACGATGGTAAAAGGCAGGAATTAGACCATTCTCATTAGTGGTTCGGGCGAGAGCGAGATTTTCGAGAGTCTCGTCTCGTCTCGTCTCGCAAAACCGAGACGAGAATTAAAAAATCTAAGCGAGACGAGACGAGATTCCTGAAGCGAGAGTCTCGATCTCGGTCAAGACTCTCGCGAGATCTCGCTTCGCTTCGCTATTTCAAAGGGTCGCGAAATTTTAGTTGGTGTTGGCTCCGTAAAGATGGCAGTAAGATTTTGAAATTTTGAGAAAAGCTTACGCCAATCGTTTGTAAGTGGTTAGTAAGTATTTGTAATTGCAATTTGATCGTTTGTAAGTCAGCGTGAGACCCGAAATTCATATTGCAAAAATCCACTGCCAACTTTCGGTAGCAGTGGGTTTTTTACAAATCAAGTTAAAATTGTTATGGGACGTTTGTAAGTCGTTTGTAAATGTTTGTAAGCCCAACAAAAAAATTTGTAAGCGTTTACAAGCCGTCTTACAATTTTTTAACAATTACGTCACCAGCAGTAGGTTACTCCTCAATCGATTTCTAATTATGCTCAACTAATTCCAAATTGTCCGTAAGTATTTGTAAGTCAATCCACGGAATTTGTAAGTGCAACAGAATTCATTTATCAGGATGTGATCATCGAAAAACTTGGCAGTGGGCTCTATCTGAATTGGGCCAAACTAACGTCAAACGTTTAGCAATCGTTTGTAAATGTTTGTAAGTGTAGTTTTATCGTTTGTAACACAACGAGAAACGATATAAAGCCAATAGATCACTAGGCTTCTTACCGCGTTGAGGTACACTTACAGGGCGGCCCATTAAAAAGGCGCCACGAGAGGGACCACCCAAATTCTATCCTATACGACTGATTTGAGAGCAATCGTTCGAACAGGGCCATAATTAATCTCCAGGAGGAAGGGGAACACTCCGCCAACCCGACCTTCAAAATTTCAAATGCCACCCCCCGCAGACCAGATCTATACGCCTTGAATTCTGGTTTTAAATAAGACAAAATTCATTCGCATTTATTGTGCTTTGGGTAAAAAAATTGAATTTGTAATAACACTGAGAACACATTAGGTATAGCCCAAGCTGGATCGATTTGGTTGTTTGTTACATGGAAATTGGGTGACCCGTTCAAGAACTGAAAGGCTTTTGGAAGTAATTGAAGGGACCAATGCAAAAACTGCCTGAGCCACAAATAAAACTGCCTACACAAATATGTACAAACAAGGAACAGAGAGCTTATAGGAAATTCAACAAGGTGCCAGCGCCAGATAAGAAATTAATTTTTGCGACTTAGGCACTTTTTGCATTGGGTCCATGAGCGGTAATCCATTCAACTGACTGTTACCTACACGGAAATCAGAGAGCCACGCGATGTATGGGGAGTAGGGCGGTCCTGATTTAGCGACAGTCAAAATTTTGTTCGTGTGACCCCCTGAACTGCTTTAGCCAAAAAAATAAGTTCGATTGAATAATATTAACCCGTCCCTCAAAGGCCCTTAAATTTAACATGGTGTTTAAATGGAGAAAATGGATGTTTTGGTTTTCGTATCATAACTTGATAAGGAAATATCGTAACAAATTTTAACGAAAAGATTCGGAAAGCTCAGTCTTCTCTTAGTAAAAGTGGCTAATTTGTTTTCTTAAAGTTATTTTTGTTATTATGATAAACAATAAGATGAATAGGTAAGTTAAAAATAATGTGAAAGTTTCCTCTAATGTCGCAAATTAATCCAAGATCGAAAACCAAAACATACATTTTTCCTCACTTGAATAACACCATAGTGTAATTGTAAAAAGCTTATTTTTTAGGCTATTAATGCAGCTCAGCGGGTCCCACAAACAAAATTTTAACTTTTTCTAAATAAGGACCTCCAGCCGCATCTCTGCCCATTTTTTTATACTTCATTTACCAGAACAAATATAATATAATACGTAAGAAAAAAAAAGTGTAAAACGACAAAATATGCTGGTGGTAAACCTGAAGGACTATGTTCAGTTCTCCTATATGAGACGTTATAAAAACACATTAAACAAATTAAATGTTGTGGATTGAAAAGGGAAGGTCGGTCTAGTATGACACATGTTCCCGTGCGGTTGGGTGCCCATCGGGCGCGTCCCCGGGTGGTGGATAGGGGAATGGCCAGTCCGCTGGTTAGTTACGGCCATACGTGCAGACCTGGGGCTTAAAACCCTCACGTGTCTGTACCAAAGCCGCTACCGCGAACCAACCCCTCTGAGACACCGGGCGCCCTCTCAGAGTAATAGCCTTACCCTCATGCGCCGGGCTCCATGAGGGCGGACCGAACTCCCGGGGTTAACTGGGAATTTCAGACCAGATTTAGGAGGGTACCAGAGGCCTCAATGCAGCAAATGGGGTCGGAATAAGACACCCATAGCTGCTCTGAGTCTTAGGGACCTAGCAGCCTGAACAGAGGGACTGGAAGACTGATACTTCTGTTGTCTGTACGGAGGGACAAAAAAAAAAAGAAAATTACCTCACGGTTTACCTCACGGTTGCGATAGGGATAACTGGACCTATCAGATTTTTGTGACTAGGGACTAATTGTGGCTGATGGGACTGAAAAAGACACCGCAGTTGCACAGGTACCGTGACACTGGCAGACCCTCAGGGAATGAGGGCGGACCGAATTCCCGGGGTTAACTGGGAATTTCAGACCAGATTTAAGAGGATACTGGAGGCCTCAATGCGGCAAATGGGGTCGAAGGACACCCATAGCTGCTCTGAGACTTCGGGACCTAGCAGTCTGAACAGAGGGACTGGAAGACTGATACTTATGTTGTCTGTACGGAGGGAAAAAAATAAAAAATACCAAGCGGTTGCGATAGGGACAGGTTGACAACTGGACCTATCAGACTCTTGTGGCTAGGGACTAATTGTGACTGATGGGACTGAAAAAGACACCGCAGTTGCACAGGTACCGTGACACTGGCAGACCCTCAGGGACTGTGGCACCAACAACCAGTTGTGGCTGATGGGGCTGTCCACCAGGAACCATCGGCCACACGGGGGGAAGATGTCTGCAGTCTGTACGGAAGGGTAGTTATAATAGTGCTGCGCAGGACGCTAGGGACTAGTTGTGACTGATGGGACTGAAAAAGATACCACAGCTGCACAGGTACCGTGACACTGGCAGACCCTCAGGGACTGTGGCACCAACAACCAGTTGTGGCTGATGGGGCTGTCCACCAAGAACCGTCGGCCACACTGGGGGAAGATGTCTGCAGTTTGTAACATAGAGGGACATAAATTGATACCTCAACTGAACCCTTTAAGGGTACACTTTAAGCTGCCTTCGACACCAAGAAACCAGTTGTATCCGGCAGGGCTGAAAAAGACCTGCCGGTTATAGTGGGTTCGCGGGACGAAGCTTCAACAAACTCCCTAAAGAGCAGAAGTACCCGCCGTGGTATAGCAAAGCGGGGTGGCTTTTCTAGCACCCGATTAACACTATTCAGTTTCTACAGCAGAAGTACTGGGTCTTTGCAGAACCGGGGTTCCTGTAGGAAATGGATAACTGTCACAGTGCGGGCATAATGGACCATAAGGTCTGAATGCAGCGGACCCGTCAGGGAAACGCACCGCAGAACGAAATACGAATGACACATGTTTCTAACTCAGAAAAAATCGTAGATTCCGAATCCGTTGAGAAAAAGGTGTCATTCCATTTGAAAAAACAAAGTTAAGGTTATTTCCGGTTAAACCGGAAGTGGAAAAAATTCCCTCTATATACGCGCAAGTGTCCTCCTCCGTGCGGGATTGGTCAGCGTTTATTTCAATTCAATATCTTTGTTACATCCAAACATATTCAAGGTGGGAAGTTTTAAAAATAACACCCTGTATGAATCAATTAAATGGCCGTTCAAATATCAAACAAATAATAAATATTTCATACAATTCAATTTAATAATAAATTATGAGAGGAAAAAGCTAGCAAGTTGACAAGAAAATTTTCTTGATATTTGAAAGGATCACATTAGCCCCGTTTTAACAATAATCCTGAATTTCAATCGAAGATTAACTAACAGATATCTATGTTAATTATCCAATAAAATAATAATTCAATTTTTAAAAGTTGTGGGCAATTGGTTAACATATATTAGACTGAAATTCCAGCCGTAAAAATTTTGTGCCTATAGTTACTAACCTGTACGGCTAATTATTATTAGCGTTTAGCAAAAAAAGTTGGTAGATTGGACACACCACAAACTAACTACTGGGCCGTTATGATAATGAAATGATGGATGAAAACTGAACTGGTGGAACTTCAAGAAATATCTATTTGCGTTTAGGACAAAAATACAGAAATCGGTAGTAAGTACAATACCTAAAACCATAAAACATAAACATCTGGGTACATCTGGGTGTACGGTAAGGGTACGGTAAGGGTCATCATAAATCGAGTCATAAATAATTATTGTTTCCCAGATTTCGGACCAGATTTTTCAAAAAGTGCGACCCGAACACAAAGAAAGTAGTAAAGCAGTAAAGAAACGTTTCTGCAATAGCAAGCGCGGTGCCATTTGTATTTGATTTGCATAATAGCATGTCTATGGTTATTGTCCTGAAAATTCTGCGAGCGCGATAACACAATCCATCACAACGAGGTACTTAGTTACCTACATGTTCAAAGATAAAGGATGACTACACCTGGAATAGGGCTGGCATATGCAACGCATATCTCATTCTCATCGATACCTAAATAGGTGAAAAATCAAGGCTTTTAAAAAAGAAAGACACTGTCAACTTTATTTTTTTGATAGAATTTCAACTGTCTAAATTCTGGTTTCCAGTTAAAAGAGATAGGTGATTTGTAGGCAAAATTTGACAAAGTCCGGTTTGCGAAAACAGTGCAAAAGTATGTCATTGTCAAAAATGACGTCACGAAATAGAGAGAGACGTAACAAGATTGGAAACCTACCATTTCTCAGATTCCTTTTGTTGTTTTCTTTCTTCAATTTTCGAAATCTGTCAAAATTGCAACAAGAATTTAAAAAAATGTGATTGGGTACTTAATTGAATTCGTATCAAAACAACAAAATTGACAGCTGTTCACGTTTTTCAAAAATCTTGATTTTTCACCGATTTATCGATGATGATTTTAAAGCCGCACCTTTCGTCGAGTGTGATAGTTACCTACATTATGCTTTTATTTTTTAAAAAATTTTAGATTTACGGGTTTATCGCAAAAGGAGCTGGGGAGGGGGGGAGCAAAAACAAAGAAACTTGTCGGCACTGGATTGGCAAAGAGATTAGCTTTCAAAAATTGCAGGGGGGTTGCCATTTGAAATTTCGAAGGTGGGGTTGACGGAGGGGATGCGTTGTAAAATTTCACCAAGCAGGGGTCATTAGTGTTTCCCTTTCCCTTCCCCCTGGAAATAAATTATCGTCCTGTTCGAGCGATTTGTCCTCAATCAAATCAGTCGCAGGAGATAGAATTTGGTTGGACCCTGGTGGCACCTTTTTAATGGGAGACCATGGTGACGTAATTGTCAAAAAAGTGTAAGACGGTTTGTAAACGCTTACAAATTCTCTTGTTGGGCTTACAAACAATTACAAACGATTTACAAGCGTCCCGTAACAATTTTAACTGGATTTGTAAAAAACCCACTGCTACCGAAAGTTGGCAGTGGATTCTTGTAATATGAATTTTGGTTCTCCCAATGACTTACAAACGAACAAATTGCAATTACAAATATTCACTAACCACTACGAACGATTGGCGTAAGCTTTTCTCAAAATTACAAAAACTGTGGGGTGATCCCTGTAAGTGTATACCTCAACGCGGTAAGAAGCCTAGTGATTTATTGGGTTTATATCGTTTCTTGTTGTGTTACAAACGATAAAACTACACTTACAAACATTTACAAACGATTGCTAAACGTTTGACGTTAGTTTGGCCCAATTCAGATAGAAGCCCACTGCCAAGTTTTTCGATGATCACATCCTGATAAATGAATTCTGTTGCACTTACAAATTCCGTGGATTGACTTACAAATACTTACGAACAATTTGGAATTAGTTGAGCATAATTAGAAATCGATCGAGGAATAACCTATACTGTGCTGGTGACGTAATTGTTAAAAAATTGTAAGACGGTTTGTAAACGCTTACAATTTTTTTTGCTGGGCTTACAAACAATTACAAACGATTTACAAGCGTTCCATAACAATTTTAACTTGATTTGTAAAAAACCCACTGCTACCGAAAGTTGGCAGTGGATTCTTGTAATATGAATTTTGGTTCTCCCAATGACTTACAAACGATCAAATAGCAATTACAAGTAAGTACTTACTAACCACTTACAAACGATTGGCGTAAGCTTTTCTCAAAATTACAAAAACTTACTGCCATCTTTACGGAGCCCTCTGATTGTCATTAAAGTGAAACTTTTGCGAAAAAAGACCAAAAATATTGGAATCTTTCCCAATTTCAAATGATTAACGTACTGAGATTGAATATTTTGAAGAAAGTATGTAACATGTGGTATTTAGTAAATTTATGGCGATACATTTTGATTATATAGACCCATTTTACTATGTGGACAAGAGGGTTTTGTAAAATCGATTTCACCGTGTTTTAATTAGACATTCACTGGAATTGAGCTTTTATCATTAGAAAGTTTAAATAAATAGCAGAAACCATTCGGACTTGATGGATAAATCACATTTCAGGACAAGATTTTTTCATCATTGCAACGATGGTAAAAGGCAGGAATTAGACCATTCTCATCTGTAGAATTTTGTGTAAAGTCGACACAATAATGATGTAGGTACCCTGCTAAACGAAGATCAATTGAATTTGGTACTTTGTCATGGCTATTTTGTGTAATTAGTTAAAAAAATGCAGCAGAGAAGCGGCTGGAACCTCCCCATCGCGTGGATCTTTGTATTCTGTGTAGATAGTAGTCAATTCAACAGAATTTTTTTAATCCTTGACTAATTTCGCAATTTTCTGACAAATACCGACATCATCTCGGACATCACCCATGGCCGTCTCTAGTTCCAGGCCATGTCCTAACCATTTGGCAACGTGGCGAGAGGAGATTTACCGTCAATTTGACAACTTGTCTCTGATTGTCATTGATTGGCATTAAAGTGAAACTTTTGCGAAAAAAGACCAAAAATATTGGAATCTTTACCAATTTCAAATGATTAACGTACTGAAAATGAATATTTTGAAGAAAGTATGTAAGATATGTGGTATTTAGTAAATTTATAGTGATAAATTTTGATTACAGTAGGCCCATTTTAAATACTATGTGGACAAGAGGGTTTTGTAAAATTGATTTCACCGTGTTTTAATTAAACATTCACTGGAATTGAGCTTTTATCATTAGGAAGTTTAAATAAATAGCAGAAAACTATTTGGACTTGATGGATAAATCGCATTTCAAGATAAGATTTATTTCATCATTGCAGCGATGGTAAAAGGCAGGAATTAGACCATTCTCATCTGTAGAATTTTGTGTAAAGTCGACACAATGACGTAGGTACCCTGCTAAACGAAGATCAATTGAAATTGATACCTAGTCATCGCTATTTTGTGTATCTAGTTAAAAAATTTATTTCTCAGTCCAACCTGTTACCTACTCATTATTAGAATCGTTACACATTGCTACCCCCTAATTATAGGTGTCCAAGCCCCCAAAAATTAACATTTAACATTATATTGTATTTATTTCTACACAAACTACATGCTCTCAATAAACAAGTAATTCTGTGTAAAAGTGTCAAGTTTCAATAATGATCTCGAAACTGTAAAACGTGGAGGACTCGCAGTGGCTTCGAAGGGAGTTTTTTGAGGCCCAGATGCTTAGAAATCATGCAAGCTGATGTAATCTCGATTGAATTTGAAAAGGATTTGTAAAAAATCTTTTTCTCTGGTTCTAGAAGCAGAATTTGTTACTTAAAACTTACTTAACAGGGCACATTTTAGAGGCTTTCTTAAAGTATTGAATTTCAATTCGTTAATCGTTTAAAATTGATAAAAATATAATTTTTTTTGGTAATTTTTGCAATGTTTCACTTCAATGACAATCTATGACAATTTGTCAAACTGACACTAAATCTCCTCCGGCAGCGATGCCAAATGGTTAAGGACATGGCCTGGAACTAGAGACGGCCATGCATCACCCATCACATTTGACAATATGTTCCTTTTAAGGTTAATCTTTTGCCACCTTTTTGACAATAACTGCCACTCTATGTCATCCACTGTCAGCCCGCTCCCTTTTATTGAGAAAGAATTTTTTCTCTATTTTCTACTGAAATGGCCGAAACTATGGACACATTTTTAGAACCAGAATTTGATCGCCTTTCTAATGGCGACATAAAAAATGAGGCTTTGTATTTAAAAATTTAAGTTGATATGCTTAAATGACACTTCCTTTGGACGAATTGCTTCCAAAAGCCCTTCAGGTCTTCAACAGGTCACCCGATCTCCATGTACCAAATTTCAGCCAAATCGATTCAGTAATTTGGGCTATAATGTATTTTTACTGTTATTATAAAATTTCGCTTTTTTGAACCAAACAGCGCTAAATACGAATTAATTTTGTCTTATTTAAAACCAGAATTTGAAGACCTTTCTGATGGTGACAATAAATCTTTCAAAAACTTGTTCTTAATGGTCAAATGAGAGAATAATTTTAAATTTGGAAATTGGTGTGCCAAAACGGCACTTTCCGTGAGTCGATTGAATTCAAAATTTGTTCAGCTCTTCGACGTGTAATACAATCCCCATGTGCAAAATTTCAGCCAAACCGGTGCAGGGGCTTGGGCTGTACCGCGATTTTAAAGTCCGATAAAAATCAATTTTTTTTTTATTTTTGGTCAAAAGGGCACTAAGAATAAATACACTTTTAAAAGCAGAATTTGAAGGTCTTCCTTATGGTGACGTGAAAAATGGGGGTTTGCATTTAAAATTTAAAAGTTGATGTGCCAAAATGGCATTTCCGGTTGCACGATTGGCTCCAGATCTAAGTTGGGTTACAAGATGCCTATGTTCCAAATTTCAGCCAAATCGGTCTAGTAGTTTTGGCTGTGGCGTGATTACAAACGAACGTACGTACGTACATACACACAGACACATTTTAAAAACCCCTTTTTTGGGTTCCTGAGACCTCAAAACGTGAAGATCTGGTGCTATCTCAAATTCGAAAATTTTAGTGATTGCAGTAACCTCCCATTTTTTTTAAATTGTGATGGGGTTGGGGAGGTTAAAATGTAGGTATTTCTCAGTCCAACCGCTGTTATTTACTCATTATTAGAACCGTTACACATTTCTACACCCTAATTATAGGTACTTAAACGCTCAAAAATTAACATTTAACATTATATTGTATTTATTTCTACACAAACTACATGCTCTCAATAAACAAGTAATTCTGTGTAAAAGTATCAAGTTTCAATAATGATCTCGAAATTATAAAACGTGGAGGACTTGCAGTGGCTTCGAAGGGGGTTGTTTAAGGCCCAGATGCTTAGAAATCATGCAAGCTGATGTAATCTCGATTGAATTTGAAAAGGATTTGTAAAAATCTCTTTCTCTGGCTCTAGAAGCAGAATTTGTTACTTAAAACTTACTTAATAGAGGGCACATCTTACAGGCTTTCTTAAAGTATTGAATCTCAATTCGTTAATCATTTGATATTGATAAAAATACAATATTTTTTCGTAATTTTTGCAATGTTTCACTTCAATGACAATCTATGACAATTTGTCAAGCTGACGCTAAATCTCCTCCGGCAGCGTTGCCAACTGGTTAAGGACAGGGCCTGGAACTAGAGACGGCCATGGTTGTGCAGTGTAATACTTTGTTTTTTAGGAAATCACAAGATTCCAGAGGATACAGATTAATAATTATTATCGAACTTGACTAAAACGTGATTGCGATTTGTTTTCGAAGACCTAACATTTATTATTCGCGAAAATCAGCGAAGTGACTGACATCTGGTGGCAATACTTTAAATACACTGAGAGGCAGGATACGGAAATACTTTTAAACGTCCGTCATCATAATTTCGGCTTACGTCAGTCAGTTGTCAGTTGCGAGGTTAGGTGGGTTAGGTAGTAGTTTTGTTAGGAGACGTCCTCTCGCTGTCTCGAAATTTTGTGAATAATTCTGTGGAATTTTACATTTTGTGTACTTAAGGTGCAACATTGTAAATCCAGGAAAACTTGGCTTTTGCAAAAACCACGTATCACTGATGTCACCAACTGACACTGTCAGGCACGTCACGCTAGAATTCTCACTTCCGGCTCCCCAATGGAGTGAGACCGCCATTTTGTGGTTTAGCAATGCCATCTATTAGCAGCTGATTTTCGCGAATAGTGAAATTCTACTGGTAATAAAAATGATAATATGAACCACACCAAATGTCAATAGTGTCACTTTCAAATTGTGACGAAACAAAATCTGACAAAATCCCTGCTTGAGTAATTTTAGGGAGTTCATCCAAGAAATTCGACGCGTGCGCAGTAAAGCTCCTGAATATCGTGAATTGTTTATTTCTAATAATAATTTAACAGAAATTCAACCTTTAAAAATAGTGATATCGTTATTTCGTTAATTTTTTTTCTAACTCCACAGCCACCGAACAGCTATTTGACGCTGTCAAATTTACAAACTATTTTAAAGCCCTTTTGGCGTAAATCTGGTAGATTCCCAGCACCGAAGACACAGTCGCAATCAGCCCCACTTGCCAATTGTTGAACTTCCCCGACCACAAGAACCCCTCCGGTAAAGTATTAACAGCGTGCACAAAATCCATCGACAGTCTCACACAAGTCAAAGCTTCAAATCCCTGCCTCGACAGTAAACTCTCCAAAGTAACATTCGAACCACCACTGCATCGCTTATGCTTTTCCAACACGGAAATATACCTCAGGCTCTTCATCAGCGTGAGATAAATCGAGGCCACCCAAAATATCGAACTAACCGTGTCCCACTTGTCATTATTGCCCGATATTAATTTATGCTCGGCCAACCAGGAGATTTTTTCAACAGGATAGTAGATTTGGTCGATGATATTCGTGGTGACCCCCAAAGCCGCCATGAATTTATCGGGCTCGTCTTGTCCTAAACCATACTCCAAAGTGTACTTTAACATGGGTAGGTCATCGAAGAGGCGAAGGGTTGCTCTAGTTCCCGACATATATTTGCTGAATTTCAGAAATTTTTCTGCAAGTTTCTCGTTGGAGTGCAACCCCCCGATTAGTTTCGTGCTGTAGCATAATGTGCGTAAAATCTGCAAAATTTAACTGAATTACAGTAAAATCAAATAAATTTACCTTATCACGACCACGGTAGGTGTCTAAAAGTTGGCAAATTTCGTCCAGAAATTGAGACATTTTGCATGCGGAAATTCGTCTCCAATCTCAGTCGTTATTGTCAAGGTAGTCGTTTAATATCATTATCTGATAAAATTACTTTCATTTCTCGAGGTTAAAGCACTTTCATGCCAGCGGGGACGTAAAAGTTCAAGTTTAGGGGTCCGACATAACCTCACTTTTTAAAACAGCGTTTTAGGTGAAAATGCACGATTCTTTGGTAAATTGGCCGCAGAACTTCATCGGCGGTGTAGTTTTCAATTGATTATTGTTAAAATTTTCGTATTATTTATTTTAAGGGGAAATTTAGACGTAAAATGCACGAAACATAACCTCAAACGTCAGACTGTAGAATGACAGGTGACAGTCAAGTGTCAAGTCCAGTTGACACTGGCAGGACTGCGTTCAATAATAAATTGAACCATTACCTAATTTCCTAATTATCATTACCTGCCGACGCCGATAGTTAAGTCTTCCATCAAGATCGGTTTTATAAATAATTGCATCTTCTTATTCACGATTCTAGCTAAAGAGGACGTGTGACGTGACGTCATACATGGGAAACAAAATGACTTAATCAATCAGCGTAAAATTTTTCAAAAATTTATGCAAACTATGCAACCCCGAGCACTCTGTATAAGAAACAATAGATTTTGCTATTAAAACTGCGAAAAATGCTAAAATCAAATTGACTGTAGCCCGATAAAAATTATCTCTAACCCCTAATTCACCGCTCTTTTACCACTAAATCGCACCTAACTAAGCCATTGGTGATGTTTTTAGCAAATTCCGATCAATTCCAATCGAGAAAATTCAAAATCAACCAGAATAAAATTTTACTGAAAGGACTGCCTGGGCCCATCTCTACCAAATTTTAAATTTTGGTAGGCGAGGGCGATAGGTGAATGTTTGGTAGAAAAATGAAAGTGTGGTATCTTCTAGTTTCCGAGAAACAAATTCGTGAAAATGCCATTTTCGGGGCCCAAATTGGTTTAGAGCCACATAAAAATATGACCGCCCGGGAAAATTTCTATATTTTTGTATTCAATCTTGTAACAATAACACTTTATTATACCTCCACAGCGAAAATCAAATTTTTGAATCGTCTAGATCTGATTTTTACTGGGCCACTATCGTATAGGGTCCTTTGTAAAAACTATGCAACCCAAAAAGCATTCTGGATAACAAGCTATTGATTTTGCTATTAAAATCGGCGAAAATTTTCATTCTAAAAATGACTTCTCAATCAATCAGATTAAAATTTACCCGAAATTTATGAAAACTATGCAACCCCGCGCATTTCGGATAAGAAACGATTGATTTTACTATTAAAATTGAGAAAAATGCTAAAATCAAGTTGGTGGTCGCCGGATAAAAAATTATCTCAGACCCCTAATGTCACCCCTCTTTTCTCACTAAATCGCACCTAACTAAGCCATTCATGATGTTTTTAGCAAAATCCGACCAATTCCAATCGAGAAAATTAAAATTTACATTCTAATGACTTTTATTAATCAACCAGAATAGAATTTTCCCGAAACTTATGAGAACTATGCAACCCCGAGCACTCTAGATAAGAAACAATTGATGTCGTTATTAAAATAGCGAAAAACGCTAAAATCAAGTTGGCGGTAGCCTGATAAATAATTATCTCAGACCCCTGATGTCACCCCTCTTTTACCACTAAATCGCACCTAATTAAGCCGTTGGTGATGTTTTTAGCAAAATCCGACCAATTCCAATCGAGAAAAGTAAAATTTGATTTCTAAAAATGACAAAAATTCTTTTATAAATTAACCAGAATAAAA
This sequence comes from Pycnomerus fuliginosus, assembly GCA_963924575.1. Taxonomy (NCBI): domain Eukaryota; kingdom Metazoa; phylum Arthropoda; class Insecta; order Coleoptera; family Zopheridae; genus Pycnomerus; species Pycnomerus fuliginosus. The sequence goes on along the minus strand of OZ004624.1, from coordinate 6,493,873 downwards.
TTTTCCCAAAATTTATGAAGGCTACGCAACCCAGGCCACTCTGGATAAGAAACAATTGATTTTGCTATTAAAATTGCGAAAAATGCTCAAATCAAGTTGGCGGTAGCCTGATAAAAAAGGATCTCAGATCCCCGATGTCACCACTCTTTTCCCACTAAATTGCACCTAACTAAGCCATTGGTGATGTTTTTAGCAAAATCCGACCAACTCCAATCAAGAAAATTTAAATTTGATTTCTAAAAATGACAAAAATTCTTTTATAAATAGACCAGAATACAATTTTCCCAACAAAATTTATGAAGGCTACGCAACCCAGAGCACTCTGGATAAGAAATAATTGAATTTGCTAGTAAAATTGCGAAACATGCTTAAATCAAGTTGGCGATAGCCGGATAAAAAGTTATCTCAGACCCCTGATGTGACCCCTCTTTTCCCACTAAATTGAACCTAACTAAGACATTGATGATGTTTTTAGCAAAATCCGACCAACTCCAATCGAGAAAAGTAAAATTTAATTTCTAAAAATGACAAAAAATCTTTTATAAATTAACCAGAATAAAATTTTCCCAAAATTTATGAAGACTACGCAACCCAGGCCACGCTGGATAAGAAACAATTGATTTTGCTATCAAAATTGCGAAAAATGCTCAAATCAAGTTGGCGGTAGCCTGATAAAAAAGGATCTCAGACCCCCGATGTCACCACTCTTTTTCCACTAAATTGCACCTAACTAAGCCATTGGTGATGTTTTTAGCAAAATCCGACCAACTCCAATCAAGAAAATTTAAATTTGATTTCTAAAAATGACAAAAATTCTTTTATAAATAGACCAGAATACAATTTTCCCAACAAAATTTATGAAGGCTACGCAACCCAGAGCACTCTGGATAAGAAATAATTGATTTTGCCAGTAAAATTGCGAAACATGCTCAAATCAAGTTGGCGGTAGCCTGATAAAAAAGGATCTCAGACCCCCGATCTCACCATTCTTTTCCCACTAAATTGCACTTAACTAAGCCATTGGTGATGTTTTTAGCAAAATCCGACCAATTCCAATACAGAAAATTAAAATTTTATTTCTAGAAATGACAAAAATTCTTTTATAAATAGACCAGAATAAAATTTTCCCATCAAAATTTATGAAGGCTACGCAACCCAGAGCACTCTGGATAAGAAATAATTGATTTTGCCAGTAAAATTGCGAAACATGCTTAAATCAAGTTGGCGATAGCCGGATAAAAAGTTATCTCAGACCCCTGATGTGACCCCTCTTTTCCCACTAAATTGCACCTAACTAAGACATTGATGATGTTTTTAGCAAAATTCGACCAATTCCAATCCAGAAAATTAAAATTTTATTTCAAAAAATGACAAAAATTCTCTTATAAATATTTATACCAGAATAAAATTTTCCCAAAATTTATGAAGGCTATTCAACCCAGAGCACTCTGTATAAAAAATAATTGATTTTGCTATCAAAATTGCGAAAAATGCTCAAATCAAGTTGGCGGTAGCCTGATAAAAAAGGATCTCAGACCCCTGATGTCACCACTCTTTTCCCAGTAAATCGCACCTAATTAAGCCGTTGGTGATGTTTTTAGCAAAATCCGACCAATTCCAATCCAGAAAATTAAAATTTTATTTCAAAAAAAAGGCAGCAGAGAAGCGGCTGGAACCTCCCCAACGCGTGGGTCTTTGATCTCCGTGACTTGTGTTTAAGATTTTGAAGTTAATATGCCTAAATGGCACTTCCCGTTAACCAATTGCTCCCAAAAGCCTTTCAGATCTTCAACTGACCTCCATGTACCAAATTTCAGACAAATCCTTCCAGTAGTTTGGGCTATAACGTGGTTTCAGTGTTATTTCAAAATTTCGATTTTTCTACCCAAAGGGTAATAAATGCGAATAAATTTTATCTCATTTAAAACCAGAATTCGAAGACCCTTCTAATGGTGGCAATAAATCTTTCAAAAATTTGTTTTGGATGGGTAAATGAGAGAATACTTTAAATTTGGAAATTGGTGTGCCAAAACGGCACTTTCCATGGGTCGATTGAATCCAACATTTGTTCAGCTCTTCGACGTGTAATACAATCCCCATGTGCAAAATTTTAACCAAATCGGTTCAGGGGCTTGGGCTGTACCGCGATTTTAAAGTCCGATAAAAATCTCGATATTTTTAGTTTTTGGTCAAAAGGGCACTGACAGTGGATACATCTTTGGAAGCAGAATCTGAAGGCCTTTCTTATTGTGACGTGAAAAATGGGGGTTTACATTTAAAATTTAAAAGTTGATGTGCCAAAACGGCATTTCTGGTTGCACGATTGGCTCCAAAAGCTTTTCAGATCTAAGTTGGGTTATCACATGCACACGTACCAAATTTCAGCCAAATCGGTCGAGTAGTTTGGGCTGTGGCGTGTTTACGAACGAACGAACGAACGAACGTACGAACGAACGTACGTACATACATACAGACACATTTTAAAAACCACTTTTTTGGGTTCCTGAGACCTCAAAACGTACAGATCCGGTCTTATCTCGAATTCGAAAATTTTAGTGATTGCAGTAACCTCCCTTTTTTTTTAAATGGTGAAGTGGAGTGGGGAGGTTAAAAATGACAAAAATTCTTTTATAAATATACCAGAATAAAATTTTCCCAAAATTTATGAAGGCTATTCAACCCAGAGCACTCTGTATAAAAAACAATTGATTTTGCTATCAAAATTGCGAAAAATGCTCAAATCAAGTTGGCGGTAGCCTGATAAAAAAGGATCTCAGACCCCTGATGTCACCACTCTTTTCCCAGTAAATCGCACCTAATTAAGCCGTTGGTGATGTTTTTAGCAAAATCCGACCAATTCCAATCCAGAAAATTAAAATTTTATTTCAAAAAATGACAAAAATTCTTTTATAAATATACCAGAATAAAATTTTCCCAAAATTTATGAAGGCTATTCAACCCAGAGCACTCTGTATAAAAAACAATTGATTTTGCTATCAAAATTGCGAAAAATGCTCAAATCAAGTTGGCGGTAGCCTGATAAAAAAGGATCTCAGACCCCTGATGTCACCACTCTTTTCCCACTAAACTGCACCTAACTAAGCCATTGGTGATGTTTTTAGCAAAATCCGACCAATTCCAACCCAGAAAATTAAAATTTTATTTCAAAAAATGACAAAAATTTTTTTATAAATATACCAGAATAAAATTTTCCCAAAATTTATGAAGGCTATTCAACCCAGAGCACTCTGTATAAAAAACAATTGATTTTGCTATCAAAATTGCGAAAAATGCTCAAATCAAGTTGGCGGTAGCCTGATAAAAAAGGATCTCCGACCCCTGATGTCACCACTCTTTTCCCAGTAAATCGCACCTAATTAAGCCGTTGGTGATGTTTTTAGCAAAATCCGACCAATTCCAATCCAGAAAATTAAAATTTTATTTCAAAAAATGACAAAAATTCTTTTATAAATATACCAGAATAAAATTTTCCCAAAATTTATGAAGGCTATTCAACCCAGAGCACTCTGTATAAAAAACAATTGATTTTGGTATCAAAATTGCGAAAAATGCTCAAATCAAGTTGGCGGTAGCCTGATAAAAAAGGATCTCAGACCCCTGATGTCACCACTCTTTTCCCACTAAACTGCACCTAACTAAGCCATTGGTGATGTTTTTAGCAAAATCCGACCAATTCCAATCCAGAAAATTAAAATTTTATTTCAAAAAATGACAAAAATTCTTTTATAAATATACCAGAATAAAATTTTCCCAAAATTTATGAAGGCTATTCAACCCAGAGCACCCTGTATAAAAAACAATTGATTTTGCTATCAAAATTGCGAAAAATGCTCAAATCAAGTTGGCGGTAGCCTGATAAAAAAGGATCTCAGACCCCTGATGTCACCACTCTTTTCCCAGTAAATCGCACCTAATTAAGCCGTTGGTGACGTTTTTAGCAAAATCCGACCAATTCCAATCCAGAAAATTAAAATTTTATTTCAAAAAATGACAAAAATTATTTTATAAATATACCAGAATAAAATTTTCCCAAAATTTATGAAGGCTATTCAACCCAGAGCACTCTGTATAAAAAACAATTGATTTTGCTATCAAAATTGCGAAAAATGCTCAAATCAAGTTGGCGGTAGCCTGATAAAAAAGGATCTCAGACCCCTGATGTCACCACTCTTTTCCCAGTAAATCGCACCTAATTAAGCCGTTGGTGACGTTTTTAGCAAAATCCGACCAATTCCAATCCAGAAAATTAAAATTTTATTTCAAAAAATGACAAAAATTCTTTTATAAATATACCAGAATAAAATTTTTCCAAAATTTATGAAGGCTATTCAACCCAGAGCACTCTGTATAAAAAACAATTGATTTTGCTATCAAAATTGCGAAAAATGCTCAAATCAAGTTGGCGGTAGCCTGATAAAAAAGGATCTCAGACCCCTGATGTCACCACTCTTTTCCCAGTAAATCGCACCTAATTAAGCCGTTGGTGATGTTTTTAGCAAAATCCGACCAATTCCAATCCAGAAAATTAAAATTTTATTTCAAAAAATGACAAAAATTCTTTTATAAATATACCAGAATAAAATTTTCCCAAAATTTATGAAGGCTATTCAACCCAGAGCACTCTGTATAAAAAACAATTGATTTTGCTATCAAAATTGCGAAAAATGCTCAAATCAAGTTGGCGGTAGCCTGATAAAAAAGGATCTCAGACCCCTGATGTCACCACTCTTTTCCCAGTAAATCGCACCTAATTAAGCCGTTGGTGATGTTTTTAGCAAAATCCGACCAATTCCAATCCAGAAAATTAAAATTTTATTTCAAAAAATGACAAAAATTCTTTTATAAATATACCAGAATAAAATTTTCCCAAAATTTATGAAGGCTATTCAACCCAGAGCACTCTGTATAAAAAACAATTGATTTTGCTATCAAAATTGCGAAAAATGCTCAAATCAAGTTGGCGGCAGCCTGATAAAAAAGGATCTCAGACCCCTGATGTCACCACTCTTTTCCCAGTAAATCGCACCTAATTAAGCCGTTGGTGATGTTTTTAGCAAAATCCGACCAATTCCAATCCAGAAATTTAAAATTTTATTTCAAAAAATGACAAAAATTCTTTTATAAATATACCAGAATAAAATTTTCCCAAAATTTATGAAGGCTATTCAACCCAGAGCACTCTGTATAAAAAACAATTGATTTTGCTATCAAAATTGCGAAAAATGCTCAAATCAAGTTGGCGGTAGCCTGATAAAAAAGGATCTCAGACCCCTGATGTCACCACTCTTTTCCCACTAAACTGCACCTAACTAAGCCATTGGTGATGTTTTTAGCAAAATCCGACCAATTCCAATCCAGAAAATTAAAATTTTATTTCAAAAAATGACAAAAAATTTTTTATAAATATACCTACATACCAGAATAAAATTTTCCCAAAATTTATGAAGGCTATTCAACCCAGAGCACTCTGTATAAAAAACAATTGATTTTGCTATCAAAATTGCGAAAAATGCTCAAATCAAGTTGGCGGTAGCCTGATAAAAAAGGATCTCAGACCCCTGATGTCACCACTCTTTTCCCAGTAAATCGCACCTAATTAAGCCGTTGGTGACGTTTTTAGCAAAATCCGACCAATTCCAATCCAGAAAATTAAAATTTTATTTCAAAAAATGACAAAAATTCTTTTATAAATATACCAGAATAAAATTTTCCCAAAATTTATGAAGGCTATTCAACCCAGAGCACTCTGTATAAAAAACAATTGATTTTGCTATCAAAATTGCGAAAAATGCTCAAATCAAGTTGGCGGTAGCCTGATAAAAAAGGATCTCAGACCCCTGATGTCACCACTCTTTTCCCACTAAACTGCACCTAACTAAGCCATTGGTGATGTTTTTAGCAAAATCCGACCAATTCCAATCCAGAAAATTAAAATTTTATTTCAAAAAATGACAAAAATTTTTTTATAAATATACCAGAATAAAATTTTCCCAAAATTTATGAAGGCTATTCAACCCAGAGCACTCTGTATAAAAAACAATTGATTTTGCTATCAAAATTGCGAAAAATGCTCAAATCAAGTTGGCGGTAGCCTGATAAAAAAGGATCTCAGACCCCTGATGTCACCACTCTTTTCCCAGTAAATCGCACCTAATTAAGCCGTTGGTGATGTTTTTAGCAAAATCCGACCAATTCCAATCCAGAAAATTAAAATTTTATTTCAAAAAATGACAAAAATTCTTTTATAAATATACCAGAATAAAATTTTCCCAAAATTTATGAAGGCTATTCAACCCAGAGCACTCTGTATAAAAAACAATTGATTTTGCTATCAAAATTGCGAAAAATGCTCAAATCAAGTTGGCGGCAGCCTGATAAAAAAGGATCTCAGACCCCTGATGTCACCACTCTTTTCCCAGTAAATCGCACCTAATTAAGCCGTTGGTGATGTTTTTAGCAAAATCCGACCAATTCCAATCCAGAAAATTAAAATTTTATTTCAAAAAATGACAAAAATTCTTTTATAAATATACCAGAATAAAATTTTCCCAAAATTTATGAAGGCTATTCAACCCAGAGCACTCTGTATAAAAAACAATTGATTTTGCTATCAAAATTGCGAAAAATGCTCAAATCAAGTTGGCGGTAGCCTGATAAAAAAGGATCTCAGACCCCTGATGTCACCACTCTTTTCCCACTAAACTGCACCTAACTAAGCCATTGGTGATGTTTTTAGCAAAATCCGACCAATTCCAATCCAGAAAATTAAAATTTTATTTCAAAAAATGACAAAAAATTTTTTATAAATATACCTACCAGAATAAAATTTTCCCAAAATTTATGAAGGCTATTCAACCCAGAGCACTCTGTATAAAAAACAATTGATTTTGCTATCAAAATTGCGAAAAATGCTCAAATCAAGTTGGCGGTAGCCTGATAAAAAAGGATCTCAGACCCCTGATGTCACCACTCTTTTCCCAGTAAATCGCACCTAATTAAGCCGTTGGTGACGTTTTTAGCAAAATCCGACCAATTCCAATCCAGAAAATTAAAATTTTATTTCAAAAAATGACAAAAATTCTTTTATAAATATACCAGAATAAAATTTTCCCAAAATTTATGAAGGCTATTCAACCCAGAGCACTCTGTATAAAAAACAATTGATTTTGCTATCAAAATTGCGAAAAATGCTCAAATCAAGTTGGCGGTAGCCTGATAAAAAAGGATCTCAGACCCCTGATGTCACCACTCTTTTCCCACTAAACTGCACCTAACTAAGCCATTGGTGATGTTTTTAGCAAAATCCGACCAACTCCAATCAAAAAAATTTAAATTTGATTTCTAAGAACGACAAAAATTCTTTTATAAATATACCAGAATAAAATTTTTCCATCAAAATATACAGGGTGTTCCAAGGAAAAGTATCCACCCCAAATATTTCGTAAACTAAATAAAATATGATTATTCGCTCGGACAGGTCGATTTTTATTTGGAGGGGGACACTTAAATCCATGCTTAGCGAAATTTCAAAACTCACTCCCTAACCCCCACCTACCCCCACTTCAAAATTTTAAATGGCAACCGCCCACTTGTGATACATCATTTGAAAGCTAATTTCATTGCCAATCTAACGTTGCAACAATTTTTGATATTTGTTCAACTCTAGCGCCCTCTATGGTCAAATTCAAAATTACATTAGGGCCCTTTGTGATACATCATTTGAAAGGGTTTGAAATTCTCCATAAACTGATGCAAGAATTTTTAAAATCCACCCACTCGTTCAAAAGTTACATTGAAAGACATGAGCTGATTCTGGGCTTAGGAATCCTTCAAGATTAGGCTGTAACTTTTGAATGAATGGATATATTTAAAAAATTCTTGCATTAGTTTACAGATAATGTCAATCCCTTTCAAATGATGTATCACAAAGGGCCCTAATGTAATTTAAAATTTGACCAAAGAGGGCGCTAGATTTGAACAAATATAAAAAATTGTTACAGGGGTTAGATTGGCAATGAAATTAGCTTTCAAATGATGTATCACAAGTGGGCGGTTGCCATTTAAAATTTTGAAGTGGGGGTAGGTGGGGGTTAGAGAGTGAGTTTTGAAATTTCGCCAAGCATGGATTTAAGTGTGTCCAAATAAAAATCGACCTGTCCGAGCGAATTTTCATATTTTATTTGGTTTACGAAATATTTGGGGTGGATACTTTTCATTGGAACACCCTGTATGAAGGCTACGCAACCCAGAGCATTCTGGATAAGAAATAATTGATTTTGCTAGTAAAATTGCGAAACATGCTTAAATCAAGTTGGCGATAGCCGGATAAAAAGTTATCTCAGACCCCTGATGTGACCCCTCTTTTCCCACTAAATGGCACCTAACTAAGACGTTGATGATGTTTTTAGCAAAATCCGACCAATTCCAATCTAGAAAATTAAAATTTGATTTGTAAAAATGACAAAAATTCTTTTATAAATTAACCAGAATAAAATTTTCATGAAGGCTACGCAACCCAGAGCACTCGCTGGATAAGAAACAATTGACTGCTATTAAAATTGCGAAAACTGCTAGTCAAGTGTAGCCGGATAAGAAAATTTTCAGACCCTGATGTTACCCCTCTTTTCCCACTAAATCGCATCCAACTAAGCGATTGGTAACGTTCTTATCCAAATCCGACCAATACCAATCGAGAAAAGTAGAATTTGACGTGCTTGGTAAAATATCTATTTCAGTTGTCTTTTTTTACTAAATGGTGACAAATGAGAAACATCAGATTCCGAGAGGGATGCCACACTGGGAGATTCTGTTGAGTGTATTTCTTCTTCACCGCTTACAGTTTGCAAACTGAAAAGATGTATTGCTTCATGAAATAATCTTACAAAATACCGCTAGTGTCTCACTTTGATTCTGGCTCGAGAAGAGGCTGATACCCAGCCTCCAACAGCGAATAGTTGACATCTCCATCGAGCGCAAAGAACTGCACATCCTGTTGTGTCTCGACTTCTATCACATCATCTTCCCTCTCTGTTTTAATCCTCCCATCTTTGTTGAACGTGTCAGTCGGAGTTGGAGAGCTCGGGATAATCAAAGTCTGGTACTCCTTATCGAGCTCCCTGCATCGTGCTTGCAAAACATGCACGTACTTGTAAATTCTTGCTTGATAGAAATCGTGCAAGCCTTTCACACCCCCAAATCCCATCTCCGTGAGCACCCTTTCAATCGAGTTCTAAAAATTAAAATCATTTTAAAAATCCAAACGAGTATTACCGGAAATCCCTGGAAATTCTTTTTTTCATCCTCGACTGCTATTTTATACTTCAAAGTAATTTTTTTTAAGAAATCCTCAAGAACATCCGCTACAACATCCAAAGCCCCCTGTTCGCTTGTCTCATACCCACTGTGAGCAAGAACAGTCGCTGTACATTTCGTCAGAATCTTCTGAGTGGCACTGCTACTCAAATCCGGGATTTCGATCCCCACCCCCCGAGAGAAATCCGTGAAATCCTTCGGGAGATAATTGAGACAGTTTTTCTTATGCAAAATCTTGATCTCTGGCATCTTGGGCATAACCAGACCTTCATCCGGGGGCGGTTGTATTTTCATATCGTTGATCAGCTCCCGAAGCTTAATCGTCTCGATTAAATTGTTCGCATATTTATGCAGGGATATGCCATAAGACACCATCGGGTTCAGTGGGGGCACTCTGAAAATTGAGGTTAGTTGAGGTTTTTTTGATGAAAATTACGTGATCCTCTCGGTTCTGGGGGCCTCTTCGTCACTCTCAAGGTCGCTCAAAAAGAATTTGTTCATGGATCGTTCAATGTCCGAGGAGACATCCAGGATTGGTTCAGGGGGCTCAGATTCGGTGAATTCGCCCCAATGTTTATTCGAGGACATTGTGGACGATAAATTTTCGCGAAAAATATCGTTTTTGTTTATAATTGAGTCAGTTTATAGTAAATTGAGATCTAAACAAATGTAACCTCACTTTTTTTTCTTCGATGAAATTTCAGGGGACTCACCCCATAACTTTATCGAGGATGTTGCAATTTAATAAACTCTCGTAAGAAATTTTAGTTTTAAGGTAGAATTTTGAGGATTTTTGGCTTTAAATAAGATAACATAACCTCAAATTGAAACGTCAATCACAGGTGTCAATTTTTGAATGACATACGTCATACGTCAAACTTGGGCTGCGTTCACAAACGAGGTAGCTACCTGGATAAAAAAGGAGACAAGAAACCTATTTTAAAGGAGAAACGAAGACAGGCATAACGCAAATATACAGGGTTAGTACAAAGTCCCGGGACGGTCAGTTATCTCAGTTATTTCTTGAGATTTTACTTTGAAACTTGGTGCCCAGGCACAATTAAATACAGGGAATTTAAATCTGTTTTCAAAAATTTTCTTGAACTTCCGGTTAAACCGGAAGTGACCCTAAAAGTCGGTTTTTTAAATGGAATTATACTTTTTTCTCAACGGATTCAGAATTCAAGTCGCGGCCACCCTGGATTTTCAAAAACATCGAAGAAATCGGTCAAAAACAAGATTTTTCAAAACCGCAAGTACACGTCAACCTTATTTTTTTAAAGCAAATTCGACGGGCCAATTACATTTTTTAAAATTCTTTTTCCTATTTTGGCTGATTGTGAACAATTAATAAATTTCAAAAAAGCAAAAACAAATAAAAGGAAATGTAATTGCGCAGTTGAATTTGTATTAGAAAAATAAGGTTGACGTGTACCTACTTGCGGTTTTGAAAAATCTTGCTTTTTGACCGATTTCTTCGATGTTTTTGAAAATCAAGGGTGGCCGCGACTTCACTGTTGGTTAAGTATGATACATGTTTTTAACATTAAAAAATTCGTAGATTCCGAATCCGTTGAGAAAAAAGTATTATTCCATTTAAAAAAACGACTTTTGGGGTCACTTCCGGTTTAACCGGAAGTCCAAAATTTTTTTTAACAATAGTCTTAAATTCTCTGTTGTTAGTTGTGCCTCGGTACCAAGTTTCAAAGTAAAATCTTAAGAAATAACGGAGATAACGGACCGTCCCGGGACTTTGTACTAACCCTGTATATCTTTATACAGTGCGAACGCTGGCTGTGGAATATTCCAAATAAAATTTTCTTGGGTCATCTGCTGCTGAAATCGTCGGACTGGTCGATTTTATTTTTTTAATGCGAATCTGACTTTAGTCCGATTTTTTCTCCCGCTTCCGGTTTAACCGGAAATGACCTTTAACTTTGTTTTTTCAAATGGAAAGACACTTTTTTCTCAACGGATTCGGAATCTACGTTTTTTTTGAGTTAAAATTATGTATCATACTTGATCGGAAGTGCAGTCACGGCCACCCTAGATTTTCAAAAACATCGCAGAAATCGGTCAAAAATCAAGATTTTCGCAAATCGCAAATACACGTCATACTTATTTTTTTGATGCAAATTCAACTGCGTAGTTACATTTCCTATTATTGGCCTTTGTATTTTAAATTTCCTTCACTTTTCACAATCTGCCAAAATTGCAAAAATAATTTTTCAAAAATGTAATCGCGCAGTTGAATTTGTATCGAAAAAATAAGGTTGACGTGTATTTGCAATTTTCAAAAATTTTGATTTCTTCGAAAATCTAGGGTGGCCGTGACTGCACTTCCTGTCAAGTATGATACATGCTTTTAACTCAGAAAAAATCGTAGATTCCGATTCCGTTGAAAAAAAAGTATCTTTCCATTTGAGAAAATAAAGTTAAAGTCATTTCCGGTTAAACCGGAAGTGGGAAAAAAATCTGACGGCAGAATCAAATCCGCATTTAAAAAATAAAATCGACCGGTCCGAGGATTTTAGCAGCAGATGACCCAAGAATCTTTTATTTGGAATATTCCACAGCCAGCGTTCGCACTGTATATCATGGACACATGGCGCCATCCGCATGAATTTGAATATTTTTAACTTTCGGCACAGGCGAATCAATAAAAACCATAACTTACCCAAAATAAATTTAATTACACTTTATACAAGCCTACGAGATAAATGGAGACAATAAATTAAACTAATTAAAGGTGCTACAAATGAGTTTTGTACATGATGTGATGATTTACGTTTCGAATCGTCTATTATTAGTTCTTCTCCGTTTCCTGATTTTTTTCGACACAAATCCGACGATTAAAATAATTCCAACGCCGATTAGCAATCCGATTCCGATATACATAGCTATGGTTGACACTCCATGCGATTGTTTGTTTTTTTCAGTTTTCTTAGGTTGGTCACTTTGCGTAATTTCCCTAATTTCTTCCACGTTCGATTTGGGGACAATTTTTTTCCTACTAGTTGTAGTTGTGGGTTTTAAAGTTGTCGTCGTGATTTTCTCCTGTTCCAAAGGTGCCTTTTCGAAATACTCCACCAAAGGTTTAAAAAACGCCAAAAGTGGTCCAGAGGAGATTTCGTCTATCCCAAGGTTAATACTGAGGGAATAAGAATCGTCTTTTTCGCCCCTCTCGTTTATCAGCGCCCTTAAAAAAATATGTAATTTTTATTGATCTCTCTGCATAGTTACCTGAAGTTTTCGTCAGCGCCTATTTCTGCTGCAACATTTCCGAGATTTGACATCCGACTTTGGTAGTAGTCCAAAATTTGAAATTGCAAAATGGCGCCCAAGAACCTACCAACATATGGTTTATTCATGGTTATAAACTTGTCAAATAAAAAGTCACTCTCGAAATTAACCCCTTCAACTTTCTGAATCTCCTTGCGCAACTTCCACCAAGTTTCACTGAAATTTCCGGAATTTTCTAGTAAATCTAGGCGAAATTTATCGGCCAAATAGTAGTAAGGCAATTTCGGAAGTGTTCTGAGCGCCACTAGCAACAATTTCGTCATTCTTTGGTTTTCAGTAAGATTCGACATGTTTTTAAAACCAAAATCGAAGTTTTCCACGGCCAAAATGGCGGACAGTTGAATGACAGCTTCATCTACAACCGATTGTCGTAGCTTGATTCGCGATTGTGACAGATAATCTCGGTTTCTCAAGGCCACGTCAATGGCGGCCTCATGTGCGTCCAGGTATTTCCCCCACGTTCTCTTGTCGCACGTCAAAACTTCCGCGCGTTCCTGCACGCAGAAACTGATGACGTAATCATCGCATGACGTCATATTGAAAACGCTGTTGCTCCAAAAATCTCGCCCGAGCTCCCCCAGCGACATTAATTGTGCCTGTTTTTCGGCCAGTTTAAAAATTTCCTCCACGGTTTTTCTCCTAATGTGATTTTCTATGTCGTAGTGAAGTTGGGGGTGGGGCAGAATGACGTCGGCAACGGGTGACCAATCGTATCCAAAGTTCGAGCCTAGCATGTACACCGGAATGACGTCATCAGTGACGTTGTAGTAACCCTCCAGGCGAGTTTTGGCGAAATTTTGGAGTTTTCCGTAAAGCGGGGCGATTTCCCCCCAAAGATTTTCCATTCTCTCGAAAGCATTTTCCAGAACCAGCATTTCCCAGTAGGTTTTCACGTTTTCCCGACCGTTTAATTGCGCTGCTTTTGGGGCTAACTTCAAAATTTTTGGAAATTCTTCTTGGAATGGTTCGAATTGGTTCTGCCAGGCTTTCCAGGTGTCCTTCAACATTTCAAGGTCATGCGAATCCTCGAGTATGGTCTGGTATCCTAATTAATTGCGACAGTTTCGTACACTTAATTGAATTAATTAATAATTACCGCTTTTGGTGAAAGTGCAACCGGGGATTCCATTGGCGCAAGGAATTGTGACGTCATTTACCGTTTCTTCTATATTTTGGTTGAAATTAATTAGCTGCAATTAACCAATTAGTAATTACAAATTTATTAACTTAATTTACGTAGTTCCAGTCGTTTTCCTCCAAGAGATTGTCGCCGGAATTGACTAGAAACGTCCAGTTGCGCTCTAATTGGTAAGGAATGTCGTCGTAAGATTTCAGCAGTTCTGATTGGGTCCTGAGGAGAATCCCGTGCGCGTATTGGGCCTCAGCCTGTATAGAATGTTATATTCTAGAATCAAGAAGATTGAAACTTACCCATTCTGTGAAGTTGCGGGCGATAATGGCGGATTTAAGCCCGATCGAGAGATTCTCGCAGTCGTCTTGGAGTTCTAGATCTGCCATTTCCAGTTCTGTTGACAGTTTGTCGTCCTGACAGAGCGCGGGAATTACTAGTAAGAGGAATATTGCTGTCCTCATCTCTACCTGAAATCGGGGGCATTAAAGAAGCTTTATCGCACTTTAACCGGTTTAAAATTGACCGCGCTGTATGTCCCCTGGCTTGAAATTTTCGACATTGATTGCGAATATTTTATGTTCCTCATTGATTTTTATCGCTGTCAGTGGCAATATATGTATCTCGTGCAGAAAGTGCCGATTTTTACCGTTCTTTAATTTTCTTTAATTGAAGTAAACTAGAAATTACCTATAGGTACTATACAGGGTGAGTCCTTTATACCACAGAATCTACTGTTCAAATGATGAAGCTTGGTGCAAAAATTATTGGTCAATTGTGATACCTCTTGATGCCAAAGATCTGCACTTTTAAACATTCTTTTTAAATATCTTTCGAAAGGAGCATCGTAGGATTTTGAATTTTTGCACAGCATTGTTACAGACCAAGATGCAACTGCTCATGGTACTTAAGACATTATCCAAAAAGCGGATCCCTGTTATACAGGGTGGCCCCGATGTTATTTGCCCTTGAACTTTTTTATGTTTGAAAATATTACTAATTTGCCTATGCGGCCGTATTCCCCGTTCGATTCTAAAACTTTTTTGGCTCTCAGTTTTTTTCGAAAAAACTAACCACTCACGAGGAAAATAGAAAAAACCGAAAACATGATCAGCGTGATAAACCTACAATTTCAATAAAAATCAAAGTGTACGTTGACACGCATCACATTTCAACTGTTTTTTTGCATTGAAGGTGTTGTCCTACATCTGTGCCCAGAACCATTGCTCACAACTGAAGAAAAAACATTAATGGTAATTTCACTTTTTTATGAGGTAAACTCATCATTGGTATTATACTTGCATCATGTTTTCGGTTTTTTCAATTTTTCTCGTGAGTGGTTAGTTTTTTCGAAAAATTTTAAGAGCCAAAAAAGTTTTAGAATTGAACGGGGAATACGACTGCATAGGCAAATTAGCAATATTTTCAAACATAAAAAAGTTCAAGGGCAAATAACAACGGGGCCACCCTGTATAACAGAGATCCGCTTTTTGGATAATGTCTTAAGTACCATCAGCAGTTGCTTTTCTTGGTCTGTAACAATGCTGTGCAAAAATTCAAAATCCTACGATACACCTTTCAAAAGATATTTAAAAATAACTTTTAAAAATGAAGATTTTTGGCGGCTTATAACATCAAGAGGAATCACAATTGACCAATAATCTTTGCACTCAGCTTTATCATTTGAACAGTAGATTCTGTGGTATAAAGGATGTGGAATTTTTCAGACTCACCCTGTATAACGTAAAATCTGTTAGATTCAACATTGCACAACTTCATTTCCAAATATTGTTAGCGTAAATATTGAAAAAATGGATGATATGGCTTACCCAAGTACCTAAGTATTTATAAATTATTTAATATTTATGTAACTTGAATATGTACCTATAAATAATCTAAATGTACTTATAGGTACTTACCTAAGTTATAATAATAATATTTTTGTAGCCTCGTCAAGACGATTCATCACCTTTTTTTGTGTTGTTCTATGAATATGTAAATAATTAAATTGACTTTTCATTGTAGTTGTGTCCCTAATGACTAACTATGTACCGGCTTAATTGACAACGTGACGTCAGAACAAACTGTATTTCCCTCCAAACAACTTTAATTATATACTTTCTGCTAGAATAACAAATTAGAGAGTTTTGGGGCCAAAAAAAATGGAACCATACCACCTTATCTACGATAGATCAAAGCCCGATGACCTTACAAGGCCGTGATTTCAACTTAAATCTAGCAACATGAGCACTTACCTTGAGTAAAACGACTTAAACACAACAAAATCAAAGCGGCTTGTTAACCTCGCTTGTTTTCGCGAACACATCGCAGTCACCTGGTCTCGTTAACTCTGAACTCGGTCGCGTTACCTGCGTTTATACCTGCACCGTCTTTTGTCAACAAGAGAATGAACTGTCCGTCGAGGCGTGCCATGGCATCAATGGCGGACTTTGTTCGCGGTTCAATTTGTCAACCGGCGATTAGATAGATACGCGTGATTCACTACAAATTGTACAGAGCGATCAAGTAAGGTTTTTTCAAAACAAGAATAAATTGATCCTCGAGCGCTATCCTTGGCCACGTAATTCAGGGATCAAGCTACTTTTGTTTTAATTTTCAAACGAATAAACCGTTTTAACAGTTCTATATTAACATATAACAGTAATCCATAAAATGTTTGTTATTTATTGTTAGAGTTGTCTAAAATGCTCTCGAAATCAGTGCTGATCCCAGGCTTTTCGAAGCTATCCGTAGAATTGCTTTTTACTATATTCCCGGTGGGTCTAGAGGTGCTTGGTGCTGTAAAAATTTCGTCTCCACTCTCCTCCTCTTCATCTGAAGGTACTGAAATTTTTTTATAATAAAAATACTTCGATTTTTTTTTTACCTAAATAAGCCGGATGTCTGTATCTGTCCTTCCATATCCGGTAAACCACATATCCAATCCCTGTTATTACAATCAAAGTGCCAATTATGATGAGGACGCGGAATAGATTGACCTAGAAAAATATTGCCGAGCGCGATAACCACGAGTATACTTACGCCTGGGTCGTGCTCGTACACTTCCTCCCATTGCTGCTGCACGATCATTCTGGTGGAACGTATGTTGTAGTCGTTGTTAATGACGCCCCTAGAGACGCAGTTATAGGACCCCTCTTCATTTTTTGACACTCCCTGTCGAGAGAGGAAAAGACATATGTAGCGGACGCATGCGTCTGTGATACAGACTCAACGGTATGCCATAAATGACGTCATTGCAAACTATATAGGCTTTAGGTCTGCTGTTCAGACCCATGCGACCGTGAAATGAATAAGATTGAGACAAGTTTCAACAGAAATAAAACTTGCGGGCGCATGAGACTCAATGCCGCAAATGACATGAATGAAAACTGTATAACTTTGGGTGTGTTGTCCAGACCCATGCGACTGTGAAATGAAAACGATTTAGACAAATTCCAACAGAAATAAAACTTGCAGGCGCATGAGTCTGTGAAACAGTCTATATCATAGTTTTTTAATTGTCGAGACAGAGAAAGGCATTGATGTCGCATGCGTCAGTGTACCGCAAATGATATGAATGACATCTATATAACTTTGGGTCTGTGGTCCAGACCCATGCGACTGTGAAATAAAACTAGCGGGCGCGTGAGTCTATATCATAGTTTTTTTTAATTGTTGCAAAGATAGATTGGGATATGACTTGTACTTGTAACCAGGACGAATTTAGCTTCAATTAAAATAAATTTCTGGAAGCAGAACAGGAAGAACAACAAACACACTCACCCTGATCGTCAAATTCCCGGACAAAACTTCATATTTGTACTTTGAAGGGTCGTAATTATTGTCATTTCCAGGCCCCACGATTTTATTCCCTTCACTGAAATGCCAATACAAGAAAAAGTGGCTTAAGTCGTTGCTCCTGCACCTGAGCGTCACCGTCTTCCCCAGGGGCACCTGCACCAGCACCTGCGACGCGTTGTCCTGGTAACGAAAAGCGGTGACTTCGATGGGCCCCGCATTTGCGCCCCTCAAAAAATTCAAAACGAAAAACACGAGAAGCATCTCGCGAAGATATCGAACGCGAAGACCGTCAAAGTGCAATTTCCGCGATTTCGAGACGCTCGTGACCCGAGCGTCCCGACGTCGTTTGTTTATATTTAGAACGCAAACGTCAGTCAACATTCGAAATATTTGTTACGAGGGACGAGCCTCCGTTTCATAAATAAACGCGCATCACCTTTGCGAAAACAGAACTTATTCGGGTAATGAGGATCGTAAATTTAGAGAATGTCGGCTGCGGGTAAATATTGCCAAAGAGGAGACGGGCGTGAGGTTTTTTGACGTAGATTGCTGAAAATCTGAACGTTTTCCATGATACATATTTTGCAGCTTCTGATAAGACGGCCTAGTTTTGATTATAGTCTGATCTACTGACACATGCGACAGGGCAACAGGCGCGAACGTTTTGTTTTAGTTGTTCTTTTTGAAGGATGTGATTGATGCGAATGGGATCACAAACGGTAAATCTACAGACGCATGAAACATTTGCAGGTGATTTGCAACAAATAACCCAGCAGTAACGGACATATTTGAGATTGTGAAAGGTTTAGTTTATTTTTTGCATTTTTTTTTTGACTGTAATCAAATAAAATCTCATCTAGGGAGTTCAGCGTCAATAAAGAATACAAAAATCGAACCATTTTGTATTGAAGATGCTAAAAGTCCCCTAGGTTGGGGTGTGAGCTCGAGCCACCATCAAGGCGAAGACGTACCAGTTTTTGTTAAATTTGCAAATATCTCATGAAATATTAATTCTATCGAAAAAATAGCCATAATAAGAAATTGAATAGCGTAAAATTCTCTAGAAAAAAGTTTATATACATTTTTTGCTAACACCACAGTATCTAACACTAAAATTTAATCGCTAAATCTTCAGCTAAAGCAGTCTATTGCTCCAACGATGTCATCCCCTAAATTTGGGCAGGTTTATGCCAAAACCGAAATAAAAAATATATTAATGTTTAGTCAAGTAATTACGAAGGCGTAGAACGGAAACGAGTAAAAAATTTTCATATTTTCGACTTCGAAATCGAAAATTTCGTTTGAACTCGAAATTTCGACTTCAAACTCGAAATTGAATCTACTGCGCAAGTCCTACTTCCTAATTCGGAAATTCTATTAATGCGCATGTGCGAACTTCGAACAGCGCAAGCGTCGCACATCAGATGGGCTGTGGTCTGTTTATGTGCCGTGTACCATCTGATGTGCGACGCTTGCACCGTTCGAACTTCGCACATGCGCATTAATAAAATTTTCGAGTTAGGAAGTAGGACTTGCGCAGTAGATTTAATTTCGAGTTCGAAGTTGTTCGAAGTCGAAATTTCGTGTTCCAAGTCGAAATTTCGTGTTTGAAGTCGAAATTTCGAATTCCAAGTCGAAATTTTGTGTATGAAGTCGAAATTTCGAGTTCAAAGTCGAAATTTTGGAGTTCGAAGTTGAAATTTCGTGTTGCAAGTCGAAATTTCGAGTTCGAAGTAGAAATTTTCGAGTTCAAACACGAAAATATGAAAATTTTTTACCCGTGTCCGTTCTACGCCTTCATAAGTAATGACTTTATCATTAAATTCAGAAAATTTTGGAAAAAAAACTGCAACAAAACTATACAGTGTTAACCAAAAGTAGGGAACGGGTATAGTTTATTTGAGAAACTATTGACATATTACCGAAAAACTGTTCCTTTTTTAACCGACAATAACTCTTTTTTTGCATACATATTTTTCGATGCTCAATCACCATTCGTTCCTGAGTTATCAAAAAAAAATCTGAAAATTGCCAATTTAAAGAAAAATTAATATTTTCCTAACGATTGATGTTATTTAAATGAAACTTGGAACTTTTATATTTTTGACAGCTGTAAGTGCTCAGTGTGTTACCTACCTTTTTTTATACGAAAAACCCCATCAATTTTTCGACAGGAATCACCCCCTCAATTTTTCGCACTTATTCAGATACACCCTGTATAAGGCGGGTGGTCCATTCAAAATGAAGAAGTTGTTGTCGACTTCCGGTATGACCGGAAGTGCGCCCATCTTAAAAATATTTTCCATCAATCCAGAATGGACACTGTAGGTATTATACAGGGTATCCCTCGACGAGCGTCAGTTAGCCGTATCTGGAGAAATTTCTAGTATCAGAATAATAATAATAGAATAATATATATTTAACCATAATTGCAAAATGGCGAGTCAGGTACAATAAGTAATAGGAAAGATGAACATAACAATGAACACAATAATGTTACACAAATAAATATACACAGTAGGTACATTACAAATTACACCGACATAAATTCCTGGATACTGTAAAAACATTTCTCGATCAGGAATTCTTTTAGTTTTCTCTTAAATACAGTTATTTTACGCACTTCCCTGAGGTTACATGGTAGGTTGTTGAAAAGCCGCCTGCCCACATTTACAAATTGTTTTTCATACTTGGTGGTTTTATGCAATTGTGATGACAAGACTTCACGATTGCGTGTCTGATACATATGGAAATCACCATTTTTATTGTATTTAGTTATATTGGAATATGTATACATAATAGTTTTGAATATATAAATACTTGGAAAAGTCAAGATTTTGTTACTAACAAATATAGATCTGCATGACTGTAGTCTTTGCAGCCGAAAAATACACCTTATGATCCTTTTTTGAGCATAAAAAACTCTTGTAGCCGTGGTGGCATTCCCCCAGAGGACTACGTTATATTGTAAGTGAGCATAAACAAGGGAATAATAAACCTGCATCAGACCAGCCGGGTCCAGGACGTCTCTGAGTTGCAAAATTGCAAAGAAGGCCTTGCTAAGCTTTTTCGCAACTTCATTAACTTGGGCAGCCCAAGTTAAACCGGAATCGATGACAATCCCGAGAAACTTAGCAGCGCCGGAACATGCGACAGTAGTGCCGGCCACCATGAATGACAGGTCCTCCAGGACAGGGCGATTATGGAATCTCACGATCACAGTCTTCCGCAAGTTCAGAATCAAATCGTTGGCCCGGCACCAACGATGAAACCCGCCAATCAACGCCGTCACAGCCACACTCAGTTCCCCAGGGGTCCGCGCCGAGACTGCCATGGAGGAGTCATCCGCGAATAAGACCACCTTATCCGCGCAAGCACTTCGAGGCAGATCATTGATATACAACAGAAATAAGAGGGGGCCCAGAACAGACCCCTGCGGGACACCTACCCTAATGTCATGTAAGGAGGACCGCTTCCGCCCCAAACCAACCTGAAATCCGCGCCCATGGAGATAGGACGAAAACCACTCCAAAATAGATCCTCTGAAGCCCAGTGCGAACAATTTAGTTTTCATGAAATCAAGATTAAGGGAGTCAAATGCTCGTGACAGATCGAAGAAAACCGCCGCGACTTCCTTCCCACTGTCAAGGTTTCCCACTATATATTCTGCAAAGTCCACAGATGCAGTTTCGGTAGATCTACCCTCCCGAAAACCGTGTTGCGCATCTGTGAGAATTTGATATTTTGTTAGAAAGCTATAGTTACTCTATTTGAAACAATTTTTTCGATAATTTTTGACACATTACGTAGCAAGGATATCGGTCTATAGCTTTCCAGAGCCTGAATATCTCCCTTTTTAAACACCGGAATGATTGAAGCTATTTTAAGCGAAGATGGGAAATACCCTTCCCAAACTGATTGATTTATAAGTACTGACAGTGGCAGTGATATAAATTCCGCTGTACTCTTTAAGACTTTTGTCGTGATGCCGTCGACCCCAGTGCTATTTCGACTTTTGAGTGACATTATGGTATTGTAAACCTCATTAGGAGCAACCTCCACGAATCTAAACGAGTTTACCATAGAACTACTGGTAGTGCATGATGTGGACCTGTTGTCCCCAAATCGTCATGAAAATTTGTACGCAGGTGTTTCAATTAATTTTGAATCGACGTATAATATTTTCAACAATTTTGCATTTCCGGTTATACCGGAAATAGGTACTAACTTCCTTATTTTAAATGGGACACCCCGTATATTATGATATTTTTGGATTCTATGTTTAATTCCAGGTGAACTTTAACTAAGAATTGCTATGCCAAAAATCAACCATTTTTGAGAAAATCAAGAAGAATGAAGAAAGTGCAGGCCTAACTTCAAAAAGCTGTAACACCCTTACAGTATGAAATGAGAAAACGGTCTTAATTTGACATGAAGTCTAATGTAGGGTGTATCAGCCCTTGGAGTCAAATTGGGTCAAATACATACCGAGGGCAAATTTTTAAACATCAACTTCATTGGTCAAAAAGTCAATTTTTTCAAATGGAATGCCCGACCCATTTTATGGCACATCGATGCAGAATTTAGTTGTCTATCATTTTTGTCTACATGTTTGCCATAAAATAGATGGAGCTGGGGGGGATTTCACAGTCGGCAGTGGTGTACAAATTTTCGGCAGTGTTAGTGGGAAATGTTAGGCAGTGGTTGCAAAAATTGGGCAGTGGTTGCAAAAATTGAGCAAATTCGACAGTGATCTATGAATTTTTAGGCTGTTGGGGGACTTCACAGTCGGCAGTGGTGTACAAATTTACGGCAGTGTCCTGAAAATTCGGCAGTGGTGTACAAATTTTTGGGGTGTGAAATGCCCCCCAGATGGAGCATTCCATTTGTAAAAATTGACTTTTTGAAAATTAATTTGATGATGATTAAAAGTTGGCAGAGAGAACACCATGTATGTATTTGATCCAATTTGAGTCCAGGGGCGGATACACCCTACATTAGACTTCATGTCAAATTAATATCGTTTTCTCATTTCATAGTGTAAGGATGCTACAGCTTTTTGAAGTTAGGCCTGCACTTGGCATATAAAGCGAAATTCTTGATTTCCTCAAAAACCGTTGATTTATGGCAAAGAAATTCTTAATAAAAGTTCACCTAGGATTAAAAGTAGAATCCAAAAATACCATAATATACAGGGTGTCTCATTTAAAATAAGGAAGTTAGTATATATTTCCGGTATAACCGAAAGTGCGCCATTGATGAAAATATTTTACTTCGATTCAAAATTAATTGAAACCCCTGAACACAAATTTTCATGACGATGCTCGAAACAGTTCTCCAGATACGGCTAACTGACGCTCGTCGAGGGATACCCTGTATATACCTGATGGTTCTACATATTTTTCTGTTGAAATAAAAAAGTTACAGTGGGACGAATACCGAACTCAGCTCTGAGGATGTTTCAAAATGTCCACGAAACGTTGGATTAAGCACTAGCCAAATTCCTAACCCTTCTAATGCAAAATGCAATACGTAAGTACTTGATTTTCAGTTTTCTCCAACCATCGGACATACACGAACGCAATACGAGTTTAGTCGATGTTTTAATGACTTACGAACTTTCCCGAACTGTAATAAAAAAAAATGATCGCATTATTTCCAACGCAGAGGAAGCATAAGCCATTGTAGCTACAGTCGACGACTCTCAAAATGTCCACCCCATACAGTCAACCAAATGAATCGTCGTGGTGGGGCCGGCATTTTCAAAACCCCCGACTGTGCCATTATTTTTAAAATAAACATTCAAAACTTTGCACAGCGACCCCTAGCGGTAACTTTCGTAAACTTTAATCTCCGTGGCATTGCTAATGACCACGTTTGTCCACATATTTACATAAAAAAATAAACATGAGATAATAGTTAACACCCAGATACACGTCTTTGAAAAATTTTTATTGTGTGATACAAACTCAAAGCACCACTCACAAAACAAAAAACAGTGAAGAATAAAACTAAATAATCATATCACGCCCCCTATTTGTACAGTTTCACATCCGGGTATTCACATTTAACGGTTTCCTCTCGGTGAAGAAATTCCGCAAAACGAAAACCTGCCCCACGGCAATCGTCATTATCGCAACAGTTTCCAGTATTGACCACCACAAAACTCTCTCATTTAGATCCTCGGCTCGCTTCCTGCCCTGCGCCTCCCGGAGCCTGTGGTGGGTCTGGAAGTCGAGGATTGTGGACAAGGCCTTGTGGATGTCCTGGGCTGCCACTTCTAACTAAAATTAACCAGATCAAGAGAGCTATTTGACACTAGCGACAGGTTTTCCAACTAAAATTAATCGGATCAAGAGAGCTGTTTGACACTAACGACAGATCTTCCAACTGCAATTAATTGGATCAAGAGAGCTGTTTGACACTAATGACAGATCTTTCAACTAAAATTAATGGGATCAAGAGAGCTGTTTGACACTAATGACAGGTTTTCCAACTAAAATTAATCGGATCAAGAGAGCTGATTGACACTAATGACAGATTTTCCAACTAAAATTAATTGGATCAAGAGAGCTGTTTGACACTAATGACAGCCTTTCCAACTAAAATTAATCGGATCAAGAGAGCTGATTGGCACTAATGGCAGATCTTCCAACTAAAATTAATTGGATCAAGAGAGCTGTTTGACACTAATGACAGCTTTTACAAAGCCCTCTTGGTACGAATAAAAATATGAAAAAAATGTAGTTTGGGGCTTAAAACTTGGATGTCTCACCTGTGTCATCACAGTAACGTGTTCCCCAACCCCCGGAAGGGGCTGTTCATCCCCCACTTGAAAGTCCATGTACACTAACTTATGCGAGAAGGTGGAGAACTCGTTGCTGAAGCAAACAACGTACACTCCGTTTTGGTCGGCCACAAAACTGTGCGAGTCGAACTGCATTTTAATCTGGTTGTAAATGACCTTCTGGGAGGGGTCCTGGAGGCTGACGTCGACGTCGTACTGCCCCCCGGTGACCACCTGAAACACAGCTGATGAGTCTTGTGCGCCCCCCGGGGGTTCTTACCTGAAATTCGAGGGTGGCTGTGGTGTTCTTTTTGATTTCTTGGTGGAAACATTCTTTGGCGCTGTCGGGGAGCTCGAATGTCAGTTCTGTGGCGTAACTGCAGCAAAAGAGGGCCAAAACTATCAGGGACGAGCGGGGACGGGGGTACATTATTTCGATGAAATTTTTATTATCTTTTCGAGCGAGGATCGCAAGACATAGCCGATTTTTGAATGGCTTTTGACATAACCTAACGTGGCACTGGAGTGACAGATCTGTCACTCGTCATCGCTGTCAGACGGGGTGGGCGGGGCCTGGCCAGCGTCATAGGCGGCGAGGTAACCTAATTTTGCGTTAAATAATCTTTGGTTAAATCAAAATTAATCTTTTTTATAATTTAGCTAATAACATTTCGAATTTAATTTACACTGCTGACTGAATGAGAACGCTGAAAATACTACCTGATTGCAGGGAGTTTTACGAATTCACTTTACTGAATTTGCGCGTAAATTGACAGAACACATAGGCAGCCTCCTATACACTCTCGAAAATTTGGTTGCTTGGAAATTAAACGAGAAGAAACTGAGAGATAAAAATACGAGAGCGAAGCTGGAGTGTTTTGAAATGATAGTCAGCTTTCAAATTTCAAAGTTGACATAAGTATCGGCTGTCCCGAAAAAAACTTTACAAAACATTTTTAGGAATAGCCATAGCATTTTTATTGATACTTGTTTTTAAGGCTTATTTTAGGTGCCTGATGGAGACTGGTGAGAAAACAGCCAATCGTTATGATACTCAAATAGCCTTAAAGATCGTTCTTTTGTTTTCAAAAATCTTTTCTCTGAAGATGATTTGGCTCAAGCATTAATTTTCTGCGATTTTTAACTTCTACGCTCGCGAAGCAGTTACTGGAATAGATCGGAAAATTCAAAAAAATCGAGTCGCCAAGAACATGAAATCTTTACGTTTCAGGGTCCTGGGAACCCAAAAAAGTGTTTTTTGAAAAAATGTATGTCTGTGTGTCTGTCTGTGATCACGCTGCAGCTCAAATTACTGAATGTATCGAGATGAAATTGGGCACACATATTCAGTGGGAGATTTGTAGGTGCTGATTAGAATCTGGGCCACATCGGTTCACGGAAAGTGCCTTTTGGGCACATGCTCTTCCAAAAATGTGTTCACCAAAAAATGGTGATGTGAAAAAAAACCTATGCATAACTATAATCTGTCCGGGATCCACACGACCGAGATTCACCCTATTTCCATCCCGGACAGACCATATATATTTTTATTAGCGTATTTGATAGCTAATTTTTTTGCAGGCCGAAAACCTTAGTGCCATTTTTTCGAAAAATGTCATTTTAGTGGCAAAAGGGCCCTTGCTTCAATTTATTTTACAAAAAAATATTGTTACAATCGGATTCTACAGCTGTTATATTGCCGGATCAAAAACCTTAGTGCAATTTTTTAGAGAATTTCGATTTTACGGACAAAAGGCCCCTTTTTGAGTTTTTCTTAGCAAAAGGGCATATTATCATTATCGAATTCGATAGCTGTTGCATTGCCGGATCGAAAATCTTAGTGCCATTTTTTCGAAAAATGTCCATTTTAGGAGTGAAAAACATTTGTATTTTAGATTTTAGTAAATGAGCGCCGGGTGCATCAGCCATCCAACCGCTCCGCACGCACGACCGTGGTTAAATAAAGTTAAATGCTACATTTACAAATTCTGTGAAAAAGTAGAAGTTTCTACCGTCTCCGAGACTGCCAATTTTTTAATAAAATGTGTTTTCGCGCGGATTTTCACGTTTTCATGACCATGACTAAAGTAAGAGCCAAACAGCCTAATTTTCAGCAATATATTTCTCAAATTTGTTCCTCACTAGCAGAGTCGCTTATATTTTTATTAAATATGATAATTTATAACTGAAAATTACGCCGTTTGTGCAAACTTTACTCATAAAGTCATTAAAGCGTAAAAAGAGACATATTTTTAAAAAATCACCGAAAATTAATGCGAAAATAAAATCGACTTCTGAAAAATGATTTTTAGAGAAAAAAGAACGATCATCAAAGCCGTTTGAGTTTCATAACGATTGGTTATTGTTTAACCAATCTCTACGCACCTAAAATAATAAGCCTTAAAAACAAGTACATAAATACAGGATGTCCCAACGGTGAGACAAAGTCCATCTATGTCCACGTCATCAATAATATCGAAAATTTGTGTACGGCAACCGTTAGTGACTGAAAATGTGCATAATCCAAAATTATTATGAACTCACTTGCGTCTCGTGTAGGGGGGGTAGCACAAAATTATATTTTGTTAAATGGAACACCCCATATAGCAATGCATTTTTGGTTTCTACGTGTCATTCTGTGCAACTTTTGTCAGGTGTGCCCCATACTTAAATTCAATCGCTGAAGATTTTCTATATATAGAATAATGTCGCCGATTACTATGACGTATTATAATTACATGGGCTTCAAGCAGTACTACGACAACATGAGGGCTTGTCACCCATACGAAATGTGTTAGGGTAATTTTTTTTGAACAGATTGTAATATGTAAAATTTAGAAAATTCTTCTTTACTCAAGGACCGAAGTGACCAAGACATTTTGGGGACTGCTGGCAGTCAAGAGAAAGTTTGGGAAACTTTAGAGAGGCTGCACGCTTCGAAGCCCTATGGATCCAAGGATGCTCGTGTAAGTTGGCCAATCCCTTTATTGTAAAAGCAAAACAATTGTGAGGGGGCTTCGGTATTGATTATTTCTCCTTCTTTGACATGTGACAGTTTTTTTGACAGCAAGGCGCACTGAGATTAATGCAAAACAAGATACTTACCTTAGTGGGCTTTGAAATGCATCTTTGACATAATGACAATATTTTGACAGATTCAACGACATGAATTCGTGCTGCCAAAGCCCTCTGAGATAAGCGTAAAAAACTTTCCTCAGTGGACTTTGGAATTGAGTCATTTAGGTAGTCAAGGTACCTTCTTTCAAATTTTTTTCTTTGACTTATGACAGTTTTTGGACAGAATCAAAGACATGATAATACAGGGTAGACTATTTCTATTTCAAAAAATCGGTGAAAAATTGAGATTTTCGAAAAACGCAAAAATATAAATTGTTTACGATATTTTGATGTCTTCTGTCACAAATTTCGGAGCCCTCAACCAATGAAAAGCCATTTTTTTCGAAAAGGGCGCATTCTATCGATGTCAATCAAGAGTACCATTTTTACTTAAAAAACCTAAAGTTTTCAAATTCTGGAATCAAATTTGAGAAAAAACTACTTACAAAAATGTTTGGGTTTTAGTCCTAAGCCCCTTCGGTACGAGACGCTTATGACAAAAATTTTAGAATCTTCATAGTAGTAAATTCAGCATCAAAGACTTAGTAAAAATATCAAATTTCACGTTGCTATCCTTAACCGTTTTCAAGATATTTAGAAAAAAACAGTTTCAAAGTGGCCCCTTTAAAGGGGCCTTAATTCCCTTAGGACTTATTTTTTGACATATGTTCATAGGGGCTTTTTTTCATATTTTTCATAGAAGAAGCTACTGGTAAAGTTTTGAAGACTAATTTCGGGACACCCTGCATACAGGGTGTCCGGAAATAACGATGAAATATTTCGGGGGGTGATTCTGCAGCTCAAAATATGAAAAAAAGTTCCTATAAACATGGATCGCTTCTAAGGGGGCTAGGGCCCCCTGAAGGGGGCGTTCAAAATTCGATTTTGATTTTGTCAATTACTAAGTTTTTGCATACTATCTGACATCGATAAGCAACATTAGATTACTTTAGACACTAATTTTTAAAATCCGTTCAGTTTTGTAATTTAATAAAAATCGTTTGATAAGCCTAGGAAATGCAAATGGATCTTTAAATCTAATTTTTTCGAAAACGGTTGATCCCACGGTGTTATAACAAGAGAGGCTTTTTTTTGTAATTTTAGTCAGGAAACCATATTCCGGTGAGAAATTGTCTAAAAAATAACACGTAAAACAATTTGGGTGGGGAAAGCTGAAGCCCCCCCTATTTTCCACACCCCTGGTTGATACCATAATCTGATGGCGCTTACTGATATTAGATAATGTGCAAAAAGTCGTCACTGTATCTTAAGCGGTTCCTGATTTATTCAATAAAAACCGAATTTTAGGCGCCCCCTTCAGAAGGCCGTAACCCCCTTAGGAACGATTTCCGGATACATGTTTATAGGAACTTTTTTTTTCATATTTTGAGCTGCACAATCACCCCCCGAAATATTTAATCGTTATTTCCGGACACCCTGTATTTTTTTTCAAATTATTTGAGTCAAATAATCGTCAGAACTGTTTTCAAAGTCATCCAACCCGAAAGCGATTAACAGTTTGTAGTTTTGTTTGACATTTAGTAAGACGTGAGTGACATCTCACATAAACGTTAATACCGGTTGATCAACAAAAAACGATGACAGATCGCACACTTTAAATGTAAATCGGGAGACCACTCAAATTTTTTTATACCAGAATACGCATCTCGATGAGCTTAACAATTGTTATCATTGCGTCAATACTGCAGCTTTATTAGTTTAGTCGCAATAATAAGTTTTACATCGAAAAGCCCCCATACATTTTACACAGAAAGATAAAAAAAACGTATTACTGTGATTAAAGCTGCAGTATTGGTGCAATGATTACAATCTTTCAGCTCATTGAGACGCGTATTTTGATATATATTTTTGTAATTTGAGTGGACTTTTGGTTTACATTTAAAGTGTGCGATCTCCAAAGGAAAAACTGTTTTTACAGCGATTACTTCAGGAGGAGGCAACCCTCGACGACATACTTTACGAAGAATTGAACTTCTTTCATTATCCCTCCAACTGCAACGCAGAATATTGGGACGTGACTGAACAAATGTTGAAATCACGGAACGCCAAAAAAATTAAAAAGTTGTGCATAATGACGTGCGTGTGTTACAGAGAATTCACAGAGGTCTTGGAGAAAATTTCATATGGTTGCAAAAAAAGGCGCGTAGGTTTCGATAATGGAAGTGGATTAGATCCTACCCTAGAACTCGCCAATAACTTTCCAGACTTGGAACACCTCGACATCTTCCATTGTGACCAGTATTGTACACACTGACATTTGCAATGTATCCAATTGTATACATATTGTATGCAACATACAAGTAGTACAATAGAATACATTGCAGATTGTCATATTTGCTTTGTTAACAAATGTTTTTAGAACCAATCATCCGTCATTTTCCAGCGCGGTATTTGCACTGCCACACATATCAGCTTTCAAAAATCTAAAAGTTTTGTTAATTGATATACCAGTACCTGTGGATGGAAGTTTTTTAATTAGTGTAAGTATAAATCATTGTTTTTATATGTAAATGGCTTTGATACATATTTTCCAGGTGATAAAATCGTGTAAATTACTACAAGTGTTAAAAATTAAGGCCATAAAACAACATGAAAAATTAAATTTCTACGTTCACGAAGCAATAACTGAAGCTAATTCTCTCACAGACTTTAAGTAAGATAAAAAAAAATACTTTTTGTACATATTTCAATTTGTAGATTCAAAAACCATCGCATTCATATAGATGAACTTCTCAATAGGCTTTCTGAGATTAAATCCAGGAACTTGCAGAGGCTCTTGCTGAGCTGCACTCAAGTTGCACCAAAATTCAGTGCGGCTCCTTTGAAAACGTTCCTGGAGCAAAATCCCCAACTAATATTTCTGTATATTGTAATACAAGACGGAACTGAAGCCTTTGAGGAAGCTGTTCAAAACACTTTGAATGAATACCAGAAACGACATCCGGCCAAGAAGTTTACCGTGGCAAAATTCGAATATTTTAAGAAAATTCCTGAGATCCATTTGATGGAAATGGTTGAGACTGACGGCACAGTGACCACACTCGATCCATTTCAAGATTTCAAAACTTTCTGACTTATTTTCTTAACTTTAATTTAATATAGTAGGTATAAACAGTTGACAATATTTTTTCAAGTCAATAAAAAAAAAGGCAGCAGAGAAGCGGCTGGAACCTCCCCAACGCATGGGTCTTTGATTTCCGTGACTTGTGTTTAAGATTTT
Source organism: Pycnomerus fuliginosus (assembly GCA_963924575.1). Taxonomy (NCBI): domain Eukaryota; kingdom Metazoa; phylum Arthropoda; class Insecta; order Coleoptera; family Zopheridae; genus Pycnomerus; species Pycnomerus fuliginosus. Next base: position 6,463,162 of record OZ004624.1, on the reverse strand, counting down.
AAAGTTGATATGCCTAAATGACACTTCCCGTGGACCAATTGCTCCCAAAAGTCTTTCAGCTCTTCAATGGGTTACCTAACCTCCATGTACCAAATTTCGGACAAATCGCTCCAGTAGTTTGGGGCTATAACGTGGTTTCAGTGTTATTACAAAATTTCGATTTTTCTACCCAAAGGGTACTAAATGCGAATAAATTTTGTCTCATTTAAAACCAGAATTTGAAGACCTTTCTGATGATAACAATAAATCTTTCAAAAAGTTGTTTTTGATGGGTGAATGAGAGAATAATTTTAAGTTTCGAAATTGGTGTGCCAAAACGGCACTTTCCGTGTGCCGATTGAATCCAAAATTTGTTCAACTCTTCGACGTGTAATACATTCTCCATGTGCAAAATTTCAGACCAATCGGTTGCGGGGCTTGGGCTGTACCGCGATTTTAAGTCCGAAAATAATCAATTTTTTTTTAATTTTTAGTCAAAAGGGCACTAAGAATGAATACATTTTTGGACGCAGAATTTGAAGGTCTTTCTTATGATGACGTGAAAAATGGGAGTTTACATTTAAAATTTAAAAGTTGATGTGCCAAAATGGCACTTCTGGTTGCACGATTGGCTCCAAAAGCTTTTCAGATCTAAGTTGGGTTATCACATGCACACGTACCAAATTTCAGCCAAATCGGTCGAGTAGTTTGGGCTGTGGCGTGTTTACGAACGTACGAACGTACGAACGTACGTACGTACGTACATACATACAGACACATTTTAAAAACCACTTTTTTGGGTTCCTGAGACCTCAAAACGTATAGATCCGGTCTTATCTCGAATTCGAAAATTTTAGTGATTGCAGTAACCTCCCTTTTTTTTAAATGTAGAAGTGGAGTGGGGAGGTTAAAAATAATGTAATATGTATACTTTTCAACGCGCAAAATCATGTAATAATCACATTCGTAGGGTTAGACTTCCGAAATCAGCGTAATTTTTGTCTATCCCTTATTGATATGCGTTAGAGAGAGATAGCCTTATAAGGCAATGTTTCACCTAATACCAAAAACTTGGGTGAACAATTTTTAATGGTATTTCCCATTAGGCGTTCAATTGATGATTCCATTATCCTTTTTTTAAATGACATCTCGCGGGAATTCCCCGGACAAAAACACATCGAAACCATGAGACACCATTAAATATTTTTAATGGTTCTTAATGGTAATTTTTAACAGAGTAACCGCTTTTTTTTATCTTTCTGTGTTGCAAGAAAGTGATTGCAGTACCTACCCTTATTCGCAATGACGAAATGACCGCAAAATTAAGGAATTAAACGCAAAATACATTGTAAACGCTATAATTTTCAGTTTTTAAAACATAACTGCAATAAAAATTTGCAATATTGAAAAAAAAGAATCTCCATAGATATTTTTCTAAATTTCCTAATTCTACGTTAATTTCGTTATTGCGAATGGACCTTTAGTGGTGCAGTGACGTGGGGAGGTTAAAATGATCGATTTCAATTTTTATTTTACAGGTTAGGGGTGTTAGGTGGATTTCCTACAGATAGTTCTGCATACAAGGTGGTTCGTTTTTCATTGCTCACCATTGGCATCTTCTAAACGGTAAGGGATGGGGACTCAGTTAAATTAGAGAAAAGTTGAGCTATTTCTTTGGGATTAATAATCTGAAGAGAACTCTTGATTCGTTTGGCTTTGATATGCATGTTTCAGGTGATAAAAACTTGTAAACTGCAAAGTATTACAAATTAAGGTCGTAACACAAAACACAAAAAAAAAGAAAGCTGTTCACAACACTTTGAGCAAATAGGTACCAGAATAAGTTAGTCGTCATGAAATCTGAATACTTTAATAAAAGAGGATTGCCAATTCCTGACATCCATTTTATGGAAATGGTTAAAACTGCCAGCACAGTGGCCACACTCGAACCCTTTGAAGATTTCAAAACTTTCTGAAGATCATTTCTTAAGTTTAATCTAATAATATAGTATAAACAGTTACATTAATAATTACTCGGATCCCTGCAAAAATCAAGTAAGTAAAAGTGAGGTTATGTCACTAACTTACCGTAGGATCACAATCAGCACAATGCCAGGAATAACCTCGTCTCTTCGGAGTTTTCTTAACGGGGGGCTCCAGGCAAGTGAAATGGTAGCTCTTCCGACATTCGTCGCACCTAAATTCAAAAATTACGAGAATATAGAGACGTTTTTTCTCGGTTTTATGTATTGAAATACAAATTTGCATTTGAAAACATAGGAAATAATCTCGTTTTGTTTTGAAATACCTTCAAACTAATGTCAGATTCGAATTTGAAACTGACAGTATTTCAATACAAATTTTAAAAAATAGTAAGCTAACCAATGATAAGAGCCCATTTGTATTGAAAAACATAAGGCGTTTTTTCTCGGTTTTATGTATTGAAATACTTACCTACCTTCAAAATAATGTCAGATTTGAATTGTCCTTCCGAGAAAAATTTGAAACTGCCGGCAAAAGTGAGAGTATTTCAATAGAAATTTTAAAAAATAGTAAGCTGACCAATCATGAGAACCTATTTGTATTAATTTGTATTGAAAAACATAAAATCGAGAAAACACGCCTTTAAAATCGAGAAACAACGCATGCGCACTGGTTTGACCAATAGGATCAGAGCAAAGAATTACGTTTGACAGCACCTTGGAGAATCAACAAAGTCATTTGCATGTAATCCCAATGTAAACATCAGGCTTGATTTTCGAGTTTCCGCCAGATTTGTTACAATCTTTTCCATTACGACAAGGAATAGCTCAGGAACGAATCAAGATATCGTAGAATTCTTTACAGATTTTTAATCACCTTAGAAAAGAGCAACTTTTATCTAATTTAATCGATCTTCTAACTCTTATAGTTTCATACTTCCCAATAGTGGGCAATGAAATTGGCAACAGTGTGTATGTGAAAAATAAAGAAAAAATTTCTAGTCCATAAAGCATTTACATTTGTAACAATGTCAAGATTTCACCGATATATGTGTGTACGTTGAGTTTCTGACAGCTGCGTGGAACCCTTGCGGAGTTTTTTGTGGTTTTCATCCCCTAAATTTCATCCCCCGAAATTGCCACCCCCTCACTTTCAACAGACTTGAACGTCGAACGTGCATACTAAGTTTCAGCAAGATACCTCCACTAGTTCTCGAGTTATTGCAATTAGTAGTTTTTCGGTTTTTCACCCCTAACTCCCACCCCCTTGGTCCGATATGGCCCAAATCCCTGCCTTACTTCTCGGGAGACAAAGCTGCCTACCAAGTTTCAGCTCGATATCTCAATGCGTTCTCAAGTTATCCGACGGACAGACTGAGGAGCGAGGGAGCGAGCAAGCGGACGAATAAGCTAAACCAAGAGTGCCTCGCATTTTAGTGCCGGAGCAAAAGCCAACGGAAGATGTATATCAATGCGATGTATATCTCTGTAGATGTTTATCAAGTTAATGTGCATGTAGGGGCGGCTGGTCTTACTGGTGAAATCGGGTGCAGATTTTATCAATCTGCACCTAGTAGTAGTGCCTCCGGAAAAACGCACAGATATGTCAAAAAGGCGAAATGTTAAAAAATTGTTGTTACAAAATTTAAAAATAGAAAATGAACAGGAATCAGTAAATGAAAAGAATTACCGGAATTAAAACAAAATTTGACGAATTTTGAAAAATGAACACTCGGGGCTAAAAAATTGTGAAAGGGGATGAAAAGTCAAGAGGAATGAAAATTAAGTGTGATTAAGTAAAATTACGAAATAAAACATGAAAATAACCAAATTATGCAATTAAAGCTTTTGTGGGGGTTGAAATACGCGTCAATCTATAAATGGAAGACTCTTTCAGTCTGCTGTGTTACCATTGCAACATGATGGTTACATTTTTGTTTTTGTGTATGTCCAATGGTGTTAAAATGCAATATGGCGGCCATAAGAAAAAGAAGTTGACTGTCGTTGCTCAAAATGTAGAAGGCACAGAAAATTTCTGTTAATGTCATTGGATTGGTAGCGATTTAGTTTCTTCAGGATAACTCAGTAACGAATCAAGATATCGCGGAATTCTTTACAGATTCTGAATCACCCTCAAAAAGCGCAACTTTTTTCTAATTGAACTGATTTTCTAACTTTAAAATGGTTTCCGAGATTCCAATAGTGGGCAATGAAATTGGCAACACCCTGTATACCCTATATTAAAAAAATCGTAAGTCCGGTACTAATGAAAGTGCAAAAAAACTCCTATACTACATGATAGTACTATATGGTATAGTACACTTGGGCGAATCAGTCAGTGAATTTGACCATTTTAGCTGAAACTAGTATACAGGGTGTCCGGAAGTAACGATGAAATATTTCGGGGGGTGATTCTGCAGCTCAAAATATGAAAAAAAGTTCCTATAAACATGGGTCCGAAAATCGTTTCTAAGGGGGCTACGACCCTCTGAAGGGGGCGCCTAAATTTCAGTTTTTATTGAATAAATCAGGACCCGTTTAAGATATAGTGACGCGTTTTCGCACATTATCTAACATCTGTAAGCGCCATCAGATTATGGTATCTACCAAAAGCAGATTCAACCAGGGGCGTGGAAAATAGGGGGGAGTTCAGCTTTCTCCACCCAAATTTTTTTACGTGTTATTTTTTTGACAATTTCTCACCGGAATATGGTTTCCTGACTAAAATTACATAAAAAAGCCTCTCTTGTTATAACTGCGTAGGATCAACCGTTTTCGAGAAAATTTGATTTAAAGATCCATTTGCATTTCCTAGGCTTATCAAACGATTTTTATTAAATTACAAAACTGAACGATTTTAAAAATTAGCAACTAAAAAGTAATCTAATATTGCTTATCGATGTCAGATAGTATGCAAAAACTTAATAATTGACAAAATCAAAATCGAATTTTGAGCGCCCCCTTAGGAGCGATTTTCTGACTCATGTTTATAGGAACTTTTTTCATATTTCGAGCTGCAGAATCACCCCCCGAAATATTTCATCGTTATTTCCGGACACCCTGTATAACTTTGAAGCTTTTTTCTTTCATCCAGGAAAAAATGTGGAAATTTCCGTTCTTTCTCGAATGTTTCTAGATTTTTTCCATAAACAAATTTTCGCAATTAGTTATGTATGCAGCTGTCATTGTTGTTTCTCCAAGGTGCTGTCAAACTAGTACGCATGCATTTTTTTCCATCCCCTATTTTTCTAAGGAGGCTTACTCGACAGAGTTGTTCGGCAAAGTCTCCGACTTGCAAACGTCACAAACCCTCCCCGAAACCACCATTTTGGGGGTTCTAGGCGAGGGCAAAGCGATCACTTTCACCGAAACGGGCGGGGGGGCGTTGTCGTTCGCCTCGTTGGGTACGTAGAAACACTGCGGATTGGACTCCGAAGGAACCTCTCCAGCTGGCAGTGGAATCGGTTTGATCTGCAATTAAATCGTGAAAACTCTTAAAAAAAACTGTGGCTTGGTGTGAGAAGGGCCTATGTGACATTTTCAAGTGTTTTTTTTACATTATTAAATTTGACTAGGGTGTAATTCCAAGTCCGTTTATGTCAGTCACGTGATGACCTAAGTCTAGTTAGGTGTACAACTCAGCAGGGGTAAAAATAGGAAGAAAAGTTCATATGAACAAATGTCCTAAAGTGCCTCCAGAGGGCGCTACAGACCTTAAAAACAGGTATTTATTAATTATTTTTAAAACTGTTGGAGCTAGAATAGCAAGTTGTAGTCGTTAGTGACAGACTAACGACATTTGTGAAGTAAGCCAACTTGTTTTTTTGCATTTATAAATTTCTTACCATAGACATGACATTTAATCGCGTTTTTCTTGAAAACGGTTGATCCTATGACTTAGTATCAAGAGTACCTTTTTTATGTATAATTGTTTGGAGAATTGTTATCCGAAGTCAAAAATTCAAGAAAGCTGGAGAAAAAAAAGTTGTGCGGATTTTTTCCCCAGCCTATGGTAGTCAATCACCTGTTTTGTTCCCACCAGATAATTCGTCACCCCAAAATTACCCCAAAACCAAAATTTCGTTATTCTCGCTCCGATCGTTTCAAAAATAATTAATAAATATCTGTTTTTGAGGGACACCTTCTAAGGCCTGTAGCGCCCCCAGGAGGCCCTTTCGGACATCTGTTCATAGGAACTTTTCTTCTTATTTTCAAGTGTAGAATCACCCCCCGAAATATTGTGACGTTATTTCCGGACACCCTGTATACAGGCAGGTTTCTTGACAGATCGTGTCAGCTTATACAGGGTGTCAGGAAATTAGAGGATAACATCTTAAGGGCGTATTCTACGATCAAAAAGACGAAGAAAAGTCTTAATAAACATTGGTCGAAAAATGCCCCCAAAGGAAGCTAGGGCCCCTTAAAGGGGAGACTTTGAAAGTGGTTTTTTCTAAATTTCTTCAAAACAGTTAAAGATAACATCGTGAAATTGGGTATCTTCAGTAAGTCTTTGATCAACCCCTGAACTCATCTTTGATAATTTGGTAAATAACTAAATAAAATCTGTGACAAATTTTTGTGCTCTTAAACCACTAGGGTCAATTTATTCGAAAACGGTGCGCCCTAGCGATTTCGAGCAAGAGCACAATTTTTACGTACAAAACTTCAATCATTCAGATTCTGATGCTAAATTTGAGAAAAAACAACTTGCAAAAATTATTTGAGCAAATTTAGTCCTAAACCTCCCTGTACTGGGACGCTTATGATCGAAACTTTAAAATTTTTATCACGGTAGTGTATTCAGCATCAAAAAGTTACTAAAGATGGTCAATTTCACGTTGTTGTTTTTAACCGTTTTGAAGAAATTAAAAAAAAAAAACACTTTCAAAGTGACCCCTTTAAGGGGCCCTAGCTCCCTTAGTAGCCATTTTTCGACCCATGTTTATTAAACATTTTCTTCATGTTTTTGATCGTAGAATACGCCCTTAAGATATTATCCTCTACTTTCCGGACACTCTGTATACAGGATGGTCGTTTTATCTTGAGACGCAAACATCTCGAAAAGAAAGCATTTTAGAAAAAAAATTTTTGTTTAAAAGTTTTATACTTTCGAGGGGAAAAATAAATGGCATCAACGCCATTTTGATTCAAGGCCATTTTCAAGGTGAAATGAAGGTCAACTTCATTTTTTGTAATGGAAACCTATATTTTTTATTACAGATTCTTATTCCCCATAAAAGAACAAACAACTTTCATTTAAACTATTTTTGGATCCGATGGATGTAAATTTTTATCTTTTTGGAAATCTCTAGAAATTTCCTAGTAACAGCGGCACTACTACTGTCTTAGCAACGATGAATTCTAGATAAATAAACCACAAGTTGTAGATTTTGTTTTTGTCATGCTGGTGTTGCTAGGGAAGACAATTAGTCCAGTCAAGTTAGGTTTTTTAGAAGAAATAATTTATATATTTTTGAAACTTTGGCTACGGACTCCTGATGGCACCTGAAATGAAATTCCGAAAAGTTCCCACCCCCCAAGTGTGCGCTTCATCCCTTATTTGGCGAAAACCACCCCCAAACGTGTCATGGCGCTAGTTTTTAGCATTTTTCGGCGAAACTAATCATCTGACAAAAAATTTATTGTAATCAAAAACATTCCTTATGAAATTCTGTATTAAAAAGTCCTTTTGATTATTTTGCTTATCCCCACCTAATTCTCGCAAACGACGTCCGAAGTTGTAGAACAGTCAAAATAGATTTTTGAGTAAACTTATTTATATACTTATGAAATTTTGGCTACGGACTGCTGATGGGCCCTGAAATGAAGGGCCGTAAACTTAACACCCCGCAAGTGGAAGCTTCATCGCTCTTTTGGCGAAAACCTACTCCCAGACGTGGCGAAAACCACCCCTAAACGTGACATGGCGCTAGTTTTTGGCATTTTTCGGCTAAACTATCAAACGGACAGAAAATTCCTCTAAACAGGGATATTCCTCGTGAAATTCTGCTTATTTTGCTTATCCTCACCTAATTCTTGCAAACGACGTCCAAAGTTGAGGGTTGTTTTTCGCTCGCACCGAAAATCAATCTAGCGGTACCCTCAACTTCGGACGTCGTTTGCAATAATTAGGTGGAGATAAGCAAAAATGATGAAAAGGACTTTTTAATGCAGAATTTCACGAGGAATATTCCCGATTGGAGTAATTTTTTGTCCGTTTAATAGTTTAGCCGGAAAATGCCAAAAACTAGCGCCATGTCCACGTCTGGGAGTAGGTTTTTGCCAAAAGAGGGATGAAGCTTACACTTGGGAGGTGTTAAGTTTGCGGCGCTTCATTTCAGGGGCCATCAGCAGTCCGTAGCAAAAATTTCATAAATATATAAATATGTTCTACTAAAAAATCTATTTTGACTAATTCTACAACTTCGAACGTTGTTTGCGAGAATTAGGTGGGAATAAGCAAAGTAATTAAAACGACTTTTTTAATGCAGAATTCATAAGGAATGTTTTTGATTAGAGTAAATTTTTTGTCAGATGGATAGTTTAGCCGAAAAATGCTAAAAACTGGCGTCATGTCACGTTTAGGGGTGGTTTTCGCCAAATAAGGGATGAAGCACACACTTGGGGTGTCGGAACTTTTAAGCCCTTCATTTCAGGTGCCAACAGGAGTCCGTGGCCAAAATTTCAAAAATATATAAATTATTTCTTCTATTCGCCTTTTTTAGATCTAATATGACTGGACTAAATGGATTTCGAAGAAGATTAAAATTTTCATTTAAATATCTGACAAACTATCCATCGGATCCAAAAATAGTTTAGATGAGAGTGTTCTGTTACAGGGAATAAGAGTCTGTAATAAAAAATGTAGGTTACCATAAAAAAAATTAAGTTGCCCTTCATATGACCTTGAATCAAATTGGCGTTGATACCATCTATTTTCCCCCTCGAAGTCAAAAAACTTTTATACGAAACATTTTTTTCTAAAATGCTTCCTTTTCGAGATATTTGCCAGTCTCAAGATAAAACGACCACCCTGTATAGGGTTATAGGATGAAAATAGTTGCCAGTGAGATGTAATATTGCAGAAATCTGCAAAAATTTGCAAGCAACAACCCCAGCTGAATTGTGCACCTAACTAAACTTAAGTATGTCACTGACATAAACTGACTTGGAATTACACCCTTAGGATATTAATCTGTAAACGAAACAACACTTTAATAACAGAATTTAGTATTAAAATAACTTGAATATTGCGAAATTTCGTTTACAGAACGATATCCCAAGTCAACAATTAAAAAGAAAAGCCAATTTTGAAAATGTCACATTGGCCGTTGTTGCACCAAGCCACAGAAATCACCCAAATCCCACTTTAATTGTGATCCTGGGATGTGGCAGAGGTTCATCGTGATCCAGACTCTTCTTCTTTCGCTTCCTCTTGTGTTCCCGGAAGGAGCCCCCCAGTTCCGGAGAGTACCTTTTGTGCTTCTCGCGACGCCTCTTTTTCGATTTGTGACTGCTGCCGTTGTCCATTTGGAAGCCGTTCATTTCGAGGGGGTGGGAACTGGTCGCGACCGGTCTGTACTCGGGGGTGGGTTCCACCGGTTTGATTTTCAGCTTCGGAGTTGACAGTTCGGGGTCAGATTTCGCCTCGCGACTGTACCTGCTTTTGCTCCTGCGCGGGGTCTTCACCTCCTCCACTTCCGAATCTGACGTTTTGTCGCACTCGGAGCATTGCCAACCGTAGAGTTTGGATTTCTTCGGGAGGCGAGTCAGGGGGGGGTTCAGACAGTTGAGGTGGTAGTAAAGGCGGCACGTGTCGCACTTGGCCAATAGGTGTTGGTCTCTTTTTTGTCTGCAGATGCCGCATTCGTTCAGCATCAGCGATTCTGTTAAAACGAAATATTTTCGGGGTTATTTTCGGCATCACTCGAATAGTGATGGTAAAAAGTGATTATTTTATTGAAATCCCCATACTTCAAAAAGCTTAACCTGAATTTTACATATGTCTTCTATAGTGTTTCATAATTAGGTAACCCTAAAACCGTAAACCGGAAGTACCAAAGAGAAATGGTCATTCTTTTCAAAATCCCCATTCCTCAAAACCCTTAACCTGAATTTTACATATGTCTATTGTAGTGTTACAAAATATCATAAATAACCCTAAAATCGTAAACCGGAAGTACCAAAAAGAAACGGTTATGCTTTTCAAAATCCCCATACTTCAAAATCCTTCACCTGAATTTTACATATGTCTATTATAGTGTTAAAACATGTCATAAATAACCCTAAAATCGTAAACCGTCCATATCAAAATAACGAAATTTGATCCTATTTCCGGTATAACCGGAAGTGCCAAGGAGAAACGGTTATTCTTTTTCGAATCCTCATACCTCAAAACACTTAACCTGATTTTTACATATGTCTACTTCATAGTAATGTCAAGATATGTATTGAACCCTTAATATCTCTTGAACTGAGAGTTTTAGGTATAGGGAAACTTGAAGAAACTGACCCTAAAACTGTCCTCTGAATTCAAAAACATGATTATACAGGGCACGTCCATATCAAAATAACGAAATTTGATCCTAATTTCCGGTACAACCGGAAGTGCCAAGGAGAAACGGTTATTCTTTTTAGAATCCTCATACCTCAAAACCCTTAACCTGATTTTTACATGTCTACTTCATAGTGATGTCAAGATACGTCAGTTTACGTATTGAACCCTTAATATTTCTTGAACTGAGAGTTTTATGTATAGGGGAACTTGAAGAAACTGACCCTAAAACTGTCCTCTGAATTCAAAAACATGATTATACGGGGCACATCTATATCAAAATAACGAAGGTTGATCCTATTTCCGGTATAACCGGAAGTACCAAGGAGAAACGGTTATTCTTTTCAAAATCCCCATACCTCAAAACCCTTAACCTGATTTTTACATGTCTACTTCATAGTAATGTCAAGATATGTCACTTTACGTATTGAACCCTTAATATCTCTTGAACCGAGAGTTTTAGGTATAGGGGAACTTGAAGAAACTGACCCTAAAATTGTCCCCTGAATTCAAAAACAGCATTATACATGGCACGTCCATATCAAAATAACGAAATTTTATCCTATTTCCAGTACAACCGGAAGTGCCAAGGAGAAACGGTTATTCTTTTTAGAATCCTCATACCTCAAAACCCTTAACCTGATTTTTACATGTCTACTTCATAGTGATGTCAAGATACGTCAGTTTACTTATTGAACCCTTAATATTTCTTGAACTGAGAGTTTTATGTATAGGGGAACTTGAAGAAACTGACCCTAAAACTGTCCTCTGAATTCAAAAACATGATTATACAGGGCACGTCCATATCAAAATAACGAAATTTTATCCTAATTTCCGGTACAACCGGAAGTGCCAAGGAGAAACGGTTATTCTTTTTCGAATCCTCATACCTCAAAACACTTAACCTGATTTTTACATATGTCTACTTCATAGTAATGTCAAGATATGTATTGAACCCTTAATATCTCTTGAACTGAGAGTTTTAGGTATAGGGAAACTTGAAGAAACTGACCCTAAAACTGTCCTCTGAATTCAAAAACATGATTATACAGGGCACGTCCATATCAAAATAACGAAATTTGATCCTAATTTCCGGTACAACCGGAAGTGCCAAGGAGAAACGGTTATTCTTTTTCGAATCCTCATACCTCAAAACACTTAACCTGATAATGTAATGATAATGTAATGTAATGTAATGTAATGATAATGAGTAATGTCAAGATATGTATTGAACCCTTAATATCTCTTGAACTGAGAGTTTTAGGTATAGGGAAACTTGAAGAAACTGACCCTAAAATTGTCCTCTGAATTCAAAAACATCATTATACATGGCACGTCCATATCAAAATAACGAAATTTGATCCTATTTCCGGTGTAACCGGAAGTGCCAAGGAGAAACGGTTATTCTTTTCAAAATTCCCATACCTCAAAACACTTAACCTGATTTTTACATATGTCTACTGCACAGCAATTTCAAGATATCCCACTTCGTACCTTGCTTAGCATGGCTGCTCAAAACACGGTCAGTTCTTCCCACAGGCACGTTATTCAAAGGAAATCCAACCCCCATCTTCAAAGCGGCCGCCGTAGGCACCATCATCGGCTGCGAGGGCCTATTAAAAACCGGTTTACCCAAATCCTCAATATTCGGAAGATGTTTCGTGGGACAAGCACTCAAAATAGCGGAATGATACTTGTGAATAGCCTGTTTTAGGTCGATATTCTTCTTGGTCCTCTCCTGGTTCGTTTTCAGCAACTAAACAGTATTTAATTAAACGCGAAATTGTTCAATCGCCCCCTCACCTCGTCGTATTCAACACGAAGTCTTTGCTGTTCACCCAACAGGATCTTGTTTTGTTCCAGGAATCTCTCCAAAGTGTCTTTCATACCTTTAAGACGGTCGTTACGATCCAGATAGTAGGCTATGAACTCTACAGTGAAGGCGGGTGGTATGTGCCATTTTTTTCTTACGTCAACCAAAGCCGCGGTTTGTGCCTCCTGCATTTCCAGCACCATAGTGTTAATGCCCATCAATTCGGCTTTTTTTAGTAATTTACGACAGGCCGAAGCACTAGTCGTCAGTAGACGCGGCATTTTTTGAGTTGGTACTAAAAAAAACATTTTTTTTTCAAGACAACATCGAAGATTTTTACCCCAAGGTGGTGCTTTCAGCGATTTGTGAGCCAAGAAATGTATTTTTTGTTTTTCCAGCTTTCTCTGGATCCTCAACTGTTCCGGAGTGTCTCTATGGCCTTCTTTGTCGAACTGCAAACGACGGTAGTGCGTGCGCAGCTGCAGGGCCAAGTAGTTTTTTTTACGGCGCTTCACTAGCGTCTTGTCGGAATGTAGTCTGCAGTGGGCGTAGAAGGGATCTGCTTGATCGACTTCCTCCGAATGCGCTTCGGACAGGAATCCCTCCCTTTGTGCGCATGTCACGTGGAAGTAGGTTTTGCACATGCCGGCATCACAGCCGATGCAAACTCCGGTCCTGGCGAACCTAGCATTTTTTTGGGATTTTTAATAATTTTTTGAAACGACAAAACCAAAATTCGAGAGTTGAGTAAAATTAAAAAAATTAGGAAAAATATACCACGTGAACGTAGATTTTTTTTTAGATTTTTAATAATTTTTTGAAACAACAAAACCAAAATCCGAGAGTTGAATAAAATTAAAAAATTGAAGAAATATAGAATAGGAATTTTGAGGAATTTCCGAGGGATTTTTTTGGCATCAGAGAGGAAATTGTGGAATTTGCAAAGTAATTTGAGGAATTTGTGAGGAATTTAATGGAATTTCTAACCATTTTTGGTCTTTGGCGACTGGCGACATTTTAGGCAATTTCAGTCATTTTCAAATCTGGGGGCGCCCATGTTCTAGTGTTTATTACTTTCTTGCTATTAAACATAACATGGCGACAAGAAACCTCATTTTTATTAAAATTTTAAAAAAGCGGCCAAAATCATAGAAAAAAAACGTCAAAATGAAAAAATCACAGATATCTAAGCTAACGAAAAATTTTATAACATAAAACTGAGAATCGATTAGTTTCGAAAATGCGACGAGCCTAATAACTCGTCTTAAGCCTTATCCTTAAGCCCGATCAATTGATTAAGCAATGGCTGTCTTATTTCCGGTTTTTTGGGACACCCGATACATAATCTACCTAACAGCTACTTACCAGGAGTTGACCACTCACGAAAAATGTGTACACCAATTCCCGAATAATTTTCAGAAATTGTCGGTCTTGTACACCACAATTTCTAAGTGGTCAATCGCTCGAATTTCAAAATATCTTCAGCAATTTCAGAATATTTTCCTAATAGCTTTCATAATTTCCGAGTACTTAATTTCCACATTTTCGAAGAGGGGTTAACCACAATTCAAATTAATGTACACTAAAAGGCTAGTTGAAAAAGATCCCTATATGAGCAGTTTTAAGATTTGGTAGATAAAATATTGTTTTTTTCCACTTTCCATTTTTAGTTAGGTTGGCAATTAAGTCGGCCGCGAGAGTTGACAGCACGTCGAAACTTTACTGATACCCATTTACGTCTCACTACTAACAGAGAACATTACGTCGCTTAAAATATTAGCAGAGAGATGTAACTCTGTAACAATAAAGCCTCGACGTACTGTTTAACTTTCATAGCCTACTTTGAAGTAAAAAGCTGCTGTGATCTTTCTGTCTCTTTTTAGTGCCGTAGCAGAATGCGAGACATTCTTGTTTTAGCTTATTCGCTTGCTCGTCGTATCGATCGCTCCTCAATCTGTCCGTCGTATAACTTAAGAACGGATTGAGATATCGAGCTGAAACTTGGTAGGCAGTTTCGTCTGCCGAAAAGTAAGGCGGGGATTGCTTTTGGGCCATTTCGGAGCAAGAGGGTGGGAGTTAGGGGTGAAAAATCGAAAAACTGTCAATTGCAATAGCTTGAGAACTAGTGAAGGTGTCTTGCTGAAACTTGGTATGCACGTTCAACCCACAAGTCTGTTGAAGGTGAAGGGGTGCTAATTTCGGGGGATGAAATTTAGGGGGTGAAAACCACCAAAAATATAACTCCGCACAAGGGTTGCACGCAGCTGTTGGAAACTCAACGTACACACATATATCGGTGAAATCTTGCGAGGCATGCATTTTTCGTAAAATCGGACAGATGGGGTGTAAATTAGGGGTTGCAATTCGAAATTCCGTTCAATAAGTATTGGTCGAAATTGGTGTCATTCGATAGCTTTCCATTAATGATTTAAAAATGGCGTCATTCATATTTTAAGAAAAACCACCCTTATAGGCGCTACAAACTCCTGAGGGGATGAAATTTAAAGGTTGAAACTTGAAATTTCTTCAAGTAAATGGTAGCATAAAATTACGGGGTTCGATTAACCACGGTTAATCCTCAAACCTTTTGACTTTTCATCCATTTTTGTTCATCCTCTACTGTTTAATCCTGGACGGCCAATTTTCAACATTTCGTCTTTTTGACATCACTGTGCGTTTGCGGAGGCACCACTACTAGGTGCAGATTGATTGGCATTTTTCAGAAACTTCGAGAGATTTTGGCATTTTATGGCAATTGAGGGTAATTTTTTGGAAATAAAAGGCATTTCCGTGGCATTTTTGTCCCTCAAATCGGACCTGGCTAACCCCTCAAAAATAGATAAGGCGAGGGGGCGTTCACTGATCGATTCTGCACCCCCGAGAAATTTTATAAGAAATTGGAGAAGTTGGCGTACTTTTTTGCAATTGTTTTTCACCTAAGTTTAGGCTGATTCTACAAATTATACATACCAATTTTCAAATTCTGACATTTGTCAAAAAATGTCATGCTGAGTACATTTTTGAAAACCTAATTTTTTTGTGTATTTGATGGTGTCAAAATTCAATATGGCGGCCATAAAAGAATCAAAAGCCAACGAAAGATGTGTATCAATGCGATGTGTGTCCCTGTAGATGTTTACCTTGTTAATGTGTATGTAGGGGCGAGCTGAATTTACTGGTGGAGTCGGGTGCAGATTTTATAAATCTGCACCTAGTAGTAGTGCCTCCGCAGACGCACAGTGGTGTTAAAAGTCAAGAGGAATGAAAATGAAGTGTGGATTAAGTAGAATTACGAAATAAAACACTAAAATAACCAAATTATGCAATTAAAACTTTTGTGGGGGTTGAAATAAGCACTTATACCTACCTATTGCGAAGGAAACTGAAAAATTGTAAAAGGTAAATTGAATCCCAAATGCGTTCAATTCTATAACCGTCGAAAAACGGAATTATGCGAATTTTGCGAAATTTGCACTTAGGGGGTTGAAAAATCGTAAAGGTGGATGAAAAATCAAAAGGTATCAGGATTAACCGTGGCTAAGTAAAATTACGGAAAATAACACCAAATTAACCCAATTATGTAAATTTAGCATTTGAAGACTTGAAACATTGCGAAGGGGGATGAAAAAAGTGAAAAATTTAATCATCATCCAAATGGGTTCAATTTATTACAGAAGAAAAACGAAAATATCCGAATTTGGCAAAACTAACACCTAGGGGGTTGAAAAATTGTAAAGGGGGATGAAACGTCAAAGTGGATGAGAATTAATCGTAATTAAGCAGAATTACAGAAAATAACACGAAAGTAAACCAATTATGCAAATTTAGATTTTGGGGGTTGAAATGTTGCGAAGGGGGTTGGAAAAGTGAAAAGATAAACATAATCCAATTGAGTTCAATTTGTTACCGAAGGAAAACTAAATTATGTGAATTTTGCAAAATAAACACTTAGGGGGTTGAAAAATTGTAAAGGGGGATGAAAAGTTAAAAGGGATGAGAATTAATCGTAATTAAGTAGAATTACAGAAAATAACACGAAAATAAGCCAATTATGCAAATTTGACTTTTGGGGGTTGAAACATTGCGAAGGGGTCGAAAAAGTGAAAAAGGCAAGAACAATTCATAAGGCAAAACTGCGCGAATTTTACAAAATTAACCAGCGGAAATCACCCGAGAAAGAAGCGGTCTGGGTAAATTTTGCTCTTTGAGGGTTCACATATCATGAAAGGGGTTGAAAAATTGTGGATGGGTCAAAAATTAATGAAAATCACTTTAAATTAATAACAAATTAGAAGAAAGCAAAAAAAAAATAAATGAAATATATTTACTCCGCTTGCTAGGGCTTAGGGGTTGTTAGTAGCGCAGGGGTTGGTTTTAGGATGAAGACTCATAAGACTTTTTTCAATGGTTGACCGAAATCTATTGAACCCCATAATTTTATTCCACCACTTACATGAAAAAATTTCCAGTTTCAACCCTTAAATTTCATCCCCCTTGTTAGATATTAATGAAAATTTGCCCATCCGCCTACAGTGGCGCTGTAAATTACCACATCAAATTTAGCCCTGATACGTTGAGCAGTTTTTGAGTTCTCGCATTTTTTTGTTTCGGCATGTTAGGGGGTTGTACCGCCTTTAAGGGTCGTTTTTCGCGAATGATGAATAAGACCTTTTTTGTACCATCAATAGAAAGCTATCGAATGGTAATATTTTCAACTATACATTCTTCATTGAAAATTCGAGTTTCCACCCCTAACTTTCATCCCCTTCGATAATTTTCTCCTAAAATTCGATCTTCCCTTCTCGAAGATGCAGTGTGTAAGATGTCACAGTTTCGCAGAAGATATTGCTTCTCTGTGTCAAATTACAGGGCTTTATGGACGTTTCAACCCCTAAACTCCAACCCCCTATTTCACCACCCCCACATGCCCTAAAGGAAGTTGTGTTTTCAATTTCACCACCCTAACCCAATTCGTTTAAAAATTAAGGTAATTTGTAGATTCATGTTTTCAACACCTCATGATTTCACCCCTTTATGATTTACAGGGGTGAGTTTATTTTTCCGGTGTGACATAACTCCTTGCGTATTTACTGACTTCAGTTGTTCATAAATAAACCAATAGGGTTTCAGAAAAAATAAATAAAATATAATTATCGACTTGCAAAGAGTTAGGGGTGGTTAATGGCCCAGGGGTTGGTTTTAGATTGAAAATGAAAACTCATAAGACCTTTTTTCAATAGTTGACCGAAATCTATCGAACCCCGTAATTTTAGGCTACCATTTACTTGAAGAAATTTCAAGTTTCAACCCTTAAATTTCATCCCCTTTGTTAGATATTTTTGAAAATTTGTCCATCCACCTATAATGTCACTGGAAATTCACAAACCACATTCTGCCTTGATACGTTGAGTAGTTTTTGAGTTCTCGTATTTTTGTGTTTCTGCATGTTAGGGGTTGTAGCGCCTATAAGGGTGGTTTTTCGCAAAATATGAATGACACCTTTTTTGAATAATTAATGGAAAGCTATCGAATGACGGCAATTTCGACTAGTACTTATTAAGCGGAATTTCGAGTTGCTACCCCTAATTTCCACCCCATTTGTTCGGTTTTACGAAAAAACGCATCCCCCACAAGATTTCACCGATATATGTGTGTACGTTGAGTTTCCGACAGCTGCGTGCAACCCTTGCGGAGTTATCATATTTTTTGTGGTTTTCATCCCCTAAATTTCATCCCCCGAAATTGGCACCCCCTCACTTTCAACAGACTTGAAGGTCGAACGTGCATACTAATTTTCAGCAAGATATCTCAACTAGTTCTCGAGTTATTGCAATTAGTAGTTTTTTCGGTTTTTCACCCCTAGCCCCCACCCCCTTGGTCCGATATGGCCCAAAAGCAATCCCCGCCTTACTTTTCGGGAGACGAAGCTGCCTACCAAGTTTCAGCTCGATATCTCAATCCGTTCTCAAGTTATCCGACGGACAGACTGAGGAGCGAGCGAGCGAGCGAGCGAGCGAATAAGCTAAGACAAGAGTACCTCCGCATTCTGCTACGGCACTAAAAGTTGACTGTCCTTATTCAAAATCTAGAAGGCCTAGAAAATGTCTGTCAATGCCATTCAATTGACAGCTGTCAAAAATATAAAAGTTTCAAGTTTCATTTAAACAACATCAACCGTTAGGAAGATATTAATTTTTCTTTAAATTGACAATTTTCAGTTTTTTTGTGATAACTCAGGAACGAATCAAAATATGGGAGAATTCTCTTCAGATTCTTAATCGCCAAGAAATAGCGCAACTTTTCTGTAATTTAACCGACCCCGTATCTTTTGCCGTTTAGATCCCAATGGTGAGCATCGAAAAATTACCCACCCTGTATTAAATTTCCAAGTATTTTTTCATTTAGAAAAGTTAAACTTTTCTACATAGCAACACTTTTCCGCATAGCAACACTTTTCTAAATAATTCGTTTCATCTGCAGCAAACATTTTCAATGACATTATTTGTTAATTTTTATTTTGTTGTGTTCCGTTATCATGTAAATGAATTAAATGTTAACGCCATTTCAGGATGGTACACGGAAAAATAATGTGTACAACTCGTGGAAAAGATTCTTTTCCAAGTTCGTTTCAATTAATACACTCACTCGCATGGACAAGTAATACTTTTCCTTACATGTTGTACAAATAACTATAGAAGCACAATTCGAAGAGCATTCATATGGTAACGCGAAAAATGGCGGGGGGGGGGCTGAGAGTAAAGGTTTGGAGGAGTTTTTCAAGAAACGGGGGGGGGAGCGCAATCAAAACTTTTTGTAGAGCAAAGCAGCGCATTAAGAGCGCATTTGATTTCTCAAAAAAATCGAATTTTGTCACTGGGGGGGGGGCTGACTCAGAAAACAAAAAATGCCAACCGGGGTGGCACAAAAAAAACAATTGTGGTGCATAACAGCGCATTATTAGGGCATTTGTCTTTTATAAATTAGTTTGGGTGGGGGGGGGGGCTAACTTAACGCACCCTCCTATCGATTTAAGTGATTTTTTTTAATGATTTTTGTAAAACGCCAAAACCAAAATCTGAAAATTCAGTAAAATAGGGTAAAACAGATGGAACGAGGGGACGACGTCTACTGGTCTGAATTTTCTAGGTTTTTTTTTTATTTTTTTTTAATACCTGTCGTCCGGACAGAGGCTGCAGCTCTTTGCCCCCCACTTGCTGTAGGGCATCTCAAAAAGGGTGACGCTCGTCAGCTTGTCGACCTCCCCAAAGGCCACCCCCGGCACGTAGAGGGCGCACACAAGGTGTATCCATTTGCCCACGTCCGTCTCCTTGAAGATGCCCCCCGAATTGGGGCACAGCTCGCAAACGGGGTCCATCACCCCCGCCTTACAGGCATCGCAGAACCAGGGGGCCGTGGGGGAGAGGGAGTCCGTGCTTGTCATGCTCCCGGTGTCCGAAACGCCGTAGCAGGCCTCGTGGACTGTCACCCCGCAGCTGTCACACTCCACGATCTCGTTGATGCCGTCGCTTTGGTCGCCCAGGCAACCGCAACAGACGAGGATCTGGGCGTCCTTTTCGCTGAACTGTCAAAAAAAAAACGTTTTCACAATTAATAAAGGAATATAAAAAATGGAAGTGTTAGCAGTCCGAGTCTGCAACCAATAATGCAGGTATTGGATGTTCTGCAACCAGTAATACACCAATCACCAATGTGGGTGGAGTAGTGGTGAATCAAACCTTTGCCTTGTAGAGTTTCGAAACCGCCTACCAATAGTAATTACAATTTATTATGTAAAGTGACACCATGAGCACCCCAAGTCCGAAGTTAATAAAAGAAAAACAGATAATCTGAAATTTTCATGATTCTACGATTATTTCTGATTTTTTAAGTATCACTAGCGATTGTGGCATTTACCAATCTATTTTTCATCCTAAAGTCTGAAAAAATTCCATAATTTACAATAAAAACACGAAACGAGAAAATAGGTCGGGAAGGGTCGACAAACTTCGTCAATATTCGTGTACATTCGGTAAAAATCGCCAAAAATTGCTTAGTGATTGCTAAGGAAAAAACAAAAACACGTCAGTTCCGTCAGTGTCACTTCGCCATGACAGACAGCAGAAGAGTGACAACTGACAAACAAATCACTGTCAAAACACAGATAAAGTCAAAGTGCGCATGCAGTGCGCACGCAGTGAACGACCTTATTGAAATTGTACTACTTGGCGTACAAATTTCAAGCGCACGCAATACCATTCTCCTTCCATGTTTATACAGGGTGTCCGGAAATAACGATGAAATATTTCTGGGGGTGATTCTGCAGCTCAAAATACGCAAAAAAGTTCCTATAAACATGTATCCGGAAATCGTTCCTAAGGGGGCTACGGCCTTCTGAAGGGGGGGCCCCAAATTCGGTTTTTATTGAATAAATCAGGAACCGCTTAAGATACAGTGACGACTTTTTGCACATTATCTAACATCAGCAAGCGCCATCAGATTATGGTATCTACCAAAAGCAGATTCAACCAAGGGCGTGGAAAATAGGGGGGGCTTCAGCTTTTCCCACCCAAATTTTTTTACGTGTTATTTTTTGACAATTTCTCACCGGAATATGGTTTCCTGACTAAAATTACATAAAAAAGTCTCTCTTGTTCGAGCTCTTGTTATAACACCGTAGGATCAACCGTTTTCGAAAAAATTAGATTTAAAGATCCATTTGCATTTCCTAGGCTTATCAAACGATTTTTATTAAATTACAAAACTGAACGGATTTTAAAAATTAGTATCTAAAGTAATCTAATATTGCTTATCGACGTCAGATAGTATGCAAAAACTTAATAATTGACAAAATCAAAATCGAATTTTGAGCGCCCCCTTCAGGGGGCCCTAGCCCCCTTAGGAGCGATTTCCGGACCCATGTTTATTGGAACTTTTTTTCATATTTTGAGCTGCAGAATCACCCCCCGAAATATTTCATCGTTATTTCCGGACACCCTGTATAGAGTTCAGTAGATAATTTGGATAATTGTTTCTATTTTTTTGACGGAACTGAAATCCCGTTTTCAAACCAACAAAAAAAAGCCTGACTCATACATTAAAGTTCTGTTGGCAAGACTGCCTATAATGTCAAAAAATGTTCAAAACAAATCCACATGGCAACACAGGAATCAAAAACAAAATGGCTATTTCGAAGGAAAATTAAAAAAAACGAAAAACTCACTAAACTTAGCTGCAAACTGGCCTGCTGAATCACATCAGACACTGAAAGCCCATTTCCATTACCATTAGCCAGCTTCAGGTTTTTGAGCTCGTCCAAATCAGAGCCCTCAGACTCCTCGTCCCCCTCACTGCTATCATCCCCTTCAAAAACCGTTAATTGATTTTCTCAAAAAAAAAACTGGCAACATACCCCTATCCTCACTGTGGCTCCCTGAATCATCATCATCACTAACATCCGGATGATCCTCTATCCGGAAATCAGAGTCATCCGAGCTCTCCTCCTCCAGATCAAAATCCAGGATCGAGGCCTGGGTCTCCACGGGCTTCACCCTGCGCTTCTTGGGGTCCCTCTCGACTGTTAAAAAATCCATCATCAGCGACTTTATTGATCAATACAAAAAAGACAGCAGAGAATTGCCAATTTGACAAACCGCCTCAAAAACGGACAAAATCGATTTCAAAAACTAAAAATCGGTTTTTAATACGTACGGGAGCTCATATTTTCCATCAAATTCCGCTAAATCCTCGTCGATTCCAGAAAATTATCGGTAAACGAGGTAAACATAACCTAAGTTTTAAGCGTCATCGTCCGATCAAGTCGGCGGTGCGTACAGCCACGAGGAAAAGTTCGAGCTCCATCGATTGGCGATTTTTTTTGAAAAATGTTTTTTTTTGGTATTTTGGAAAGTTGGTACTCACTGGCGGTTTTGGTGACAAAATCGACGTCTTCGGCGTTTTCTAAAAAATTGGGCATGGTCGGATGGGCGCCGATGGGTCTGTGGCCGTGCAGATTTTGGCATTGGAGCAATGAACACCTGCGAGATTTCCGCGTGCCCCGGGCGATCCGAGATTTTTCACTTTATGGACCGATTTCAATGCCATTTTTATTGAAAATTATTTAAATGTTAGCAGTTTTTATTATACTTTCATATCAAAAATCAATAATTTTCTTTTATGGATAAATTTTTAAATTTCGCGCCATTTTTGTTTACTCCTAGTGGGCGGATTACAACAATTGTGACGTCACTGCCTGTATTTATCTATCTATCTTTTTCTTTCGTGAGACAGATTTGTATTTGTGTCCCTTGCTAGGTAATGGGCCTTTCCAACAATTTTAAAAAATTATAAAATAGTCAGTTTTTAGATCACATTGAAAACTTTTTTCTACAAACACTATTAAAAACAGTTGTTTTAACGTTTGTTGACAATTGTTAAAAATGACATTTTATGATACCATTATTAAAAGTCATTTACTTCTAACATTTATGTTAAAAGTGATTTACTTTTAACACTCAGTGTTGAAAGTGACAGTGCAACAACAATTAAACAAGCCCCGGCAACAAATTGTCACTATACCTTAGTTACAGCGAATTTCCTGGACATTTTCATCTAATAATATGAAAACTTTTGCTTTTAATCATGTTTATAGAAAAAATAGTGTATGATATGCGTGTTAAAAGTGATTTTATTTTGTTCGAAGGGATGGGCCACTCCGCTGCGCGTCGTGTCCCAAACTTCCTTTCTCACAAAATAAAATACCTACCGCACGACTTTTAACACTTATATCATAAATAACTATTTTCTACGACCACTATTGAAAATACTTGTTTTAACGTTTGTTGACAATTGTTAAACATGACATTTTATGATACCAGTTTTAAAAGTCATTTACTTTTAACATTTATGTTAAAAGTTATTTACTTTTAACACTCAGTGTTGAAAGTGACAGTGCAACAACAATTAAACAAGCCCCGGCAACAAATTGTCACTAAGTATACCTTAGTTACAGCGAATTTCCTGGACATTTTCATCTAATGATATGAAAACTTTTGCTTTTAATCATGTTTATAGAAAAAATAGTGTATGATATGCGTGTTAAAAGTGATTTTATTTTGTTCGAAGGGATATGGGCCACTCCGCTGCGCGTCGTGTTCCAAACTTCCTTTCTCACAAAATAAAATACCGCACTTTTAACACTTATATCATAAATAACTATTAAGATGTCCGATTGGTGATTTTTCGGTTCTAGCGATTCTTATTATAATAACATAATTGCAATGCGAAAGTTTCCAAACTTTAGGCCTCTCTCTGTTTCGTGATTCAAATTAACTTTGTGACGTCACACATAGGAATATTTTGCTGAAAGCGTCCAATCAAATGTCACCAAAAATGACTGTCATTATATTTCAGCGCTCCTCATTGGTTGGGTTCCCACAATTCCTCATGTGTGACGTCACACACTAGAGGGCGTTCTCCTTAGCTAGAATCGCGAATAATTTGGAGGCAAAATTTGACAAGGACAGACTTTCACATTGCTTTTGCATACCGGGCTCTGTGAAATTTTGCTTATTTATATTGCCTATCTCTTGGAAGTAGCGTTCATTTTGGCGTGAATGAGGGTTTACATGTTATTCTTAAGGGAGTTTAATAATAATGAGGCCAAGCCGAGCCGAAGGCGATCGAGTGATCAAAAACAGAGACGAAACTGAAGTTTTAGGAGCTTTGGCGGAGCCGAAAGTGAGAAGTCAAGGGAAAGTTTAATGACTGACGCGAAGCCGATAAGACGTAGGTAATTGAAAACTGACGCGAACGATCTTTGAAACTAGAAATTTATTCAAGTAAATGGTAGTATAAAATTATGGGGTTCGGTCAACTATTGAAAAAAGGTTCAACCTGAAACCAACCCCTAATTTTTTAACTTCTACGCTCGCGAAGCAGTTACTGGAATCGATCGGAAAATTCAAAAAAATGGGATCGCCAAAAACATGAAATCTTTACGTTTCAGGGTCCTGGGAACCCAAAAACGTGTTTTTGAAAAAATGTCTGTCTGTGTGTCTGTCTGTCTGTCTGTGTGTCTGTCTGTCTGTCTGTGATCACGCTGCAGCTCAAACTACTGAACGTATCGAGATGAAATTTGGCACACGTATTCAGTGGGGGATTTGTAGGTGCTAGTTAGAATCTGGGCCACATCGGTTCACGGAAAGTGCCTTTTTGGCACATCAACTTTAAAAATTTAAATGCAAACTACCATTTTTCGCGTTACCATATGAAAGCTCTTC
Organism: Pycnomerus fuliginosus; assembly: GCA_963924575.1. Taxonomy (NCBI): domain Eukaryota; kingdom Metazoa; phylum Arthropoda; class Insecta; order Coleoptera; family Zopheridae; genus Pycnomerus; species Pycnomerus fuliginosus. The sequence continues at coordinate 6,438,556 of OZ004624.1, read as the reverse complement.
GAATTCTGATTCTAAAAATGTATTCACACTTGTGCCCTTTTGGCCCAAAAATGGTGCCGCGAAAAAAAACCAATGCATAACTGTATATTTTTATTACCGGGTTTGATAGCTGATTTTTTTTTGAAGCCGAAAACGTTAGTGCCATTTTTTCGAAAAATGTCATTCTAGTGGCAAAAGGGCCCTTGTTTCAATTTACTTTACAAAAAAATGCAGCAGAGAAGCGGCTGGAACCTCCCCAACGCATGGGTCTTTGATTTCCGTGACTTATTGTGTTTAAGATTTTAAAGTTGATATGCCTAAATGGCACTTCTCGTGGACCAATTGCTCCCAAAAGCCTTTCAGCTCTTCAATGGGTTACCTAACCTCCATGTACCAAATTTCGGACAAATTGATCCAGTAGTTTGGGCTATAACGTAGTTTCAGTGTTATTACAAAATTTCGATTTTTCTACCCGAAGGGTACTAAATGCGAATAAATTTTATCTCATTTAAAACCAGAATTTGAAGACCTTTCTGATGATAACAATAAATCTTTCAAAAAGTTGTTTTTGATGGGTGAATGAGAGAATAATTTTAAGTTTCGAAATTGGTGTGCCAAAACAGCACTTTCCGTGGGTCGATTGAATCCAAAATTTGTTCAGCTCTTCGACGTGTAATACAATCCCCATGTGCAAAATTTCAGCCAAATCGGTTGAGGGGCTCGGGCTGTACCGCGATTTTAAAGTCCGATAAAAATCAATTTTTTTTAAATTGTTGGTCAAAAGGGCACTAAGAATGAATACATTTTTAGATGCAGAATTTGAACGTCTTTCTTATGGTGACGTGAAAAATGGGGGTTTGCATTTAAAATTTAAAAGTTGATGTGCCAAAATGGCACTTCTGGTTGCACGATTGGCTCCAAAAGCTTTTCAGATCTAAGTTGGGTTTTCACATGCACACGTACCAAATTTCAGCCAAATCGGTCGAGTAGTTTGGGCTGTGGCGTGTTTACGAACGTACGTTCATACATACAGACACATTTTAAAAACCACTTTTTTGGGTTCCTGAGACCTCAAAACGTATAGATCCGGTCTTATCTCGAATTCGAAAATTTTAGTGATTGCAGTAACCTCCCTTTTTTTTAAATGGTGAAGTGGAGTGGGGAGGTTAAAAATGCAGCAGAGAAGCGGCTGGAACCTCCCCATCGCGTGGATCTTTGTATTCTGTGTAGATAGTAGTTAATTCAACAGAATTTTTTTAATCCTTGACTAATTTCGCAATTTTCTGACAAATACCGACGTCACCTCGGACATCACCCCATCACGTTTGACAATATATGTTTCTTTTAAGGTTAATCTTTTGCCACCTTTTTGACAAGAACTGCCACTTTATGTCATCCACTGTCAGTAGCCCGCACCCTTTTAATGAGAAAGAATTTTTTCTGTATTTTCCACTGAAATGGCAGAAACTATGAACGCATTTTTAGAACCAGAATTTGATCGCCTTTCTAATGGCGACATAAAAAAGGAGGTCTTGTCGTATTTAAAATTTTAAGTTGATATGCTTAAATGGGACTTCCCGTTGGCCAATTGCTTTCAAAAGCCTTTCAGGTCTTCAACGGGTCACCCAATCTCCATGTACCATATTTCAGCCAAATCGATTCAGAAATTTGGGCTATAATGTATTTTTACTGTTATTATAAAATTTCGATTTTTTGAACCAAACAGCGCTAAATGCGAATTAATTTTGCCCTATTTAAAACCAGAATCTGAAGACCTTTCTGATGGTGACAATAAATCTTTCAAAAACTTGTTTTGGATGGTTAAATGAGTGAATCATTTTATAGTTAGAAATTGGTGTGCCAAAACGGCACTTTCCGTGGGCCCATTGTATCCAAAATTTGTTCAGCTCTTCGACGTGTAATACAATCCCCATGTGCAAAATTTCAGCCAAATCGGTTCAGGGGCTTGGGCTGTTCCGAGATTTTAAAGTCCGATAAAAATCAATTTTTTTTTTTTTATTTTTTGGTCAAAAGGGCACTATGAATGAATGCATTTTTAGAAGCAGAATTTGAAGGATTTTCCTATCGTGACGTGAAAAATAGGGGTTTGCATTTAAAATTTAAAAGTTGATGTGCCAAAATAGCATTTCCAGTTGCACGATTGGCTCCAAAAGCTTTTCAGATCTAAGTTGGGTTATCACATGCACACGTACCAAATTTCAACCAAATCGGTCTAGTAGTTTTGGCTGTGGCGTGTTTACAAACGTACGCACAGACACATTTTTAAAACCACTTTTTTGGGTTCCTGAGACCTCGAAACGTGAAGATCTGGTGCTATCTCAAATTCGAAGATTTTAGTGATTGCAGTAACCTCCCTTTTTTTATAAGTGGTGAAGTGGATTGGGGAGGTTAAAAAAATATTCTTACTATCGGATTCGACAGTTGCTATATTGCCGGATCAAAAACCTTAGTGCAATTTTTTCGAAAATTTAAATTTTAGGGACAAAAAGGCCCCTTTTTGAGCTTTTCTTAGCAAAAGGGCATATTATCATTATCGAATTCGAGGGTGCATCAGCCATCCAACCGCTCCGCACGCCCGACCTTGGTTAAATAAAGTTAAATGCTACATTTACAAATTCTGTGAAAAAGTAGAAGTTTCTACCGTCTCCGAGACTGCCAATTTTTAACCTCCCCAACTCCATCACAATTTTTAAAAAATGGGAGGTTACTACAATCACTAAAATTTTCGAATTTGAGATAGCACCAGATCTTCACGTTTTGGGGTCTCAGGAACCCAAAAAAGCTGTTTTCAAAATGTGTCTGTGTGTGTGTACGTACGTACGTACGTACGTTTGTAAACACGCCACAGCCAAAACTACTAGACCGATTTAGCTGAAATTTGGTGCGTAGGCATCTCATAACCCAACTTAGATCTGAAAAGCTTTTGGAGCCAATCGCGCAACTACAAATGCCATTTTGGCACATCTACTTTTTAATTTTAAATGCAAACCCCCATTTTTCACGTCACGATAGGAAAGGCCTTCAAATTCTGCTTCTAAAAATGTATTCACTCTCAGTGCCCTTTTGACCAAAAATTAAAAAAAAATTGATTTTTATCGGACTTTAAAATCGCGGTACAGCCCAAGCCCCTGAACCGATTTAGCTGAAATTTTGCACATGAGGATTGTATTGCACGTCGAAGAGCTGAACAAATTTTGGATTCAATCGGCCCACGGAAAGTGCCGTTTTGGCACACCAATGTCCAACTTTAAATTATTCACTTATTTAACCATCCAAAACAAGTTTTTGAAAGATTTATTGTCACCATCAGAAAGGTCTTCAAATTCTGGTTTCAAAAAAAAATGCAGCAGTGAAGCGGCTGGAACCTCCCCATCGCGTGGATCTTTGACTTGTGTTTCTAGCCGAATTAGCACAGAAATTGTATAAGACTGGTTTCAACGACGGTTTTAGAACTGCCTAAAAAGGACTTACTTATACCTACTTTTCTCTAATGAATGTTTCAATTTGTGTGTTCTAAAAAAGTTCTAAAACCATCATGGAAACCAGTCATACATTTTCTTTGCTAATTCGACTAGAAACCCAAGTCAAAGATCCACGCGATGGGGAGGTTCCAGCCGCTTTTTTTATTGCAAAGCAAGAGCTGTTTAAAATTTATTCATTAACTATCGCCATTGCCTAAAATTTACATAAAAGAACAACATAACATCCCAAAATACCAGGGGGGTTGTACAGGAAAATTGCAGTGCACAACCTTAGTCAAACACTAAATTCAAATGTGGCGCGCAAACATCCGCCAATCGGCAGTGTCGCGATGAAAAGTAGGTAGCGAAACAAAACACGGCGATGACGCATTTTCGCGAGAAAAATTGTTAAAAACCGCCCCCTTGGTGCAACCCCCACGAAATCGCAGTAAGTATCCCGGAAATGGCGATCGTTTCCGTTTCCACCCTCTCAAATCGATCGGAATGGCTACAAACCACTTCCGCCCAGCGACAGGAACAGGAAACCCCCAAGATGGAGGTCCTGATTTTCCTGTGGCGTTCAAAAATTGGCAGGAATTTCCTCGAAAATGATTTTTCTTCCAGGTCATGATCAGGGTTGGGGAAATCGGTGCGAATGTGACCAAGGTGATATTGGGGGATGAGTTGGCTTTGGATGGAGCCGATCTGATTCCTGTAAGAATTTTTTTCTGTTTATTTTTATTAAAGGAATGTTTTTAGATTGATTACGGGGGGAGATTGATAACGCCTTCAGTGCCTGTCAATGAGCTCGGTAAGCAGCTGTTGAGGGCTGCGGGTGAAGGAAATATCGAAGAAACAAAAGCTTTGCTGGGCCGAGGAGCCCTATTCACAGCCGACTGGGTAAAAACTGAGTAGTTATTCAATTGTTGACAGAATTTTATAGCTAGGAACCAGCCCTCTTCATTTAGCGGCCAGAAACAATCATCTTGAAATCTGTGAAATATTACTGAATGCTGGAATTTCACGGGATGCACGGACTAAAGTCGACAAAACCTCCCTCCACATGGCAGCCTACGAGGGCCACGTTCATGTCGTGGAGACTTTACTGGAACACGGGGCTGATCCCGACTGTAAGGATATGCTCGGGATGACCCCCTTGCAGTGGGCAGTGCAAAATGGACACGTAGACGTGGTGAAAACATTGATCAAGCATTTTGCCGAAACTACTTCGGCTAACAAGTTTGACTTGGCAGCTGTGGACATTGCTACACAAATCAATCGGCAGGATCTCGTCGACATTATTACTACGGGCACTGTTGAACCGAGGCTTAGCTTAGCTAGTGAACATTTAACAATGGAACTGATGAGTGAAAATAGCCACGGGTCGGATTTGATTAGTGGGTCTGTGTCTGGATCACCTATACCACTGGGTAAGGAAGGTGGCTGTGGGGACGGCCATTTTTCAAACTTGCTTGTGTTGCCTTGGCAACGAATGTTTTTCAAGTGCTGCGTACTGGCTGTCCCAGAACGACTCTGATATTGATAGGCTGAGGGGCGTTTTTTGTTTCTCTAATTTTCTACTCTAATTCCGCCATTTTTAACCCAGATTACAATTATTATGTATTTAATTTACATATAATATATTCTCTATCAGTGACAATTCGTTCAATGATGATTGTGACGTCACCTGTGTATATAGGGTGTGCCCATCAGACTATCACTACGGAATTGTTCTACATGTAAAAGCATTTTTTTATTTTTCAAAACTGATTAACATGTTAAGGAGCATCTTCTGTTTTGGAACTAACGGGTGTCCTAAAAAAAACCGAACGAAATATTTTTGGTAATAACTCGTGCATTTCTTACCGGATTTGGATGAACCTGGCCTTAAATTGAAGCCAAGGAATCAGGCTTTCGAACTGTCTAAAAAATTACGACAGATGGTGCTGCAATAGTTCTCTTAGTAATACTTGTCTCAAAGCTTCATTTCAGGGACGTGGGGATTGGTCAATTATCAACCAATCGTTATGAGACTCACATAACTTTGAAGGGCGTTCATTTTTCTTTAAGAATCCTTTTTCATAAGTTAATTTGGTTCACGCATTGACTTTCTGTGATTAATTAAAAAATATGTGTTCACGGTATGTCTGAGTTAACATTTAGTTCAACAAAATTGCCCAAGACAGAATTTGGGATCAAACGTTCTATTGGACGCCCCGCTTTCCGAAAAGGTCTCATTTAAAATCTTTGGCCGATAGATTTTTTTTTTACGGGAAGATATACCTAATAAAAATATTGTTATTTGTAACGCATTATAACATTTTTTCCGAAAGATTGTTGGTTGCGATTTAATATAACTTCGTCAAAATTAAATCCAAGAGTGCCTTGTCAAAATAACGCGTTACCAGTGACATTTCTTGACGCGTTACATCGAAATTTTCGTGTTTCAAGAGGTTTCCTTGCTTATACGTGTTTAAAAATTTATGTGAACGATTTAAATTAATTAAATAGAAATGAAAATTCACGAAGAATGCCGCAAACTCGTATGTTTACTGTGTTTTGGAAAAACGAAGGACTTGCGACAAGTTACCAAAGAGCAACGAGAGATAATTAATCGCCACATTCTAAATGGTTACGATAAGAATGAGGCAAGACTACCAAAATCACTATGTTTTGGTAATCTTGAATCATCCTTATCGTAACCATTTAGAATGTGGCGATTAATTGGCTGGTATGAATAAAGTGTTACAAGATGCTCATACTCCCATTAACAAAGGATGCAAATATAAGTTCTTCGTGTACGAGAAAAGGATAGAACTATAAGCGAAAGCTTTGTTACCGTTTATTGATACCGGCCAATATCTCTCGTTGCTCTTTGGTAACTTGTCGCATGTCCTTCGTTTTTCCAAAACACAGTAAACATACGAGTTTGCGGCATTTTTCGTTAGTTTTCATTTCTATTTAACTACTTTAAATCGTTCACATAAATTTTTAAACACATATAAGCAAGGAAACCTCAAAAAACACGAAAATTTCGATGTAACACGTCACGAAATATCACTGATGGTGGCGCGTCATTTTGACAAGGCACTCTTGGATTTAATTTTGACGAAGTTATATTAAATCTCAACCAACAATCTTTCGGAAAAAATGCTATGCGTACAAATAACAATATTTTTATTATATCTTCCTGTAGAAAAAAATTCTATCGGCGAAAGATTTTAAATGAGACCTTATCGGAAAGCGGGGCGTCCAATAGAACGTTTGATACCAAATTCTGTCTTGGGCAATTTTATTGAACTAAATGTTAACTCAGACATACCGTGATGTTTTTACATTTTTTCATGCAGAATGACCATGACTAAAGTAACAATGAAGCAACAAGAGCTTAATTCTCAGTAATAGCCTTTAAATTTCCTCCAATTCGCATCCGCTTGGGTTTTTCATTCAATTAGATCCACTATTACTGAAAATTAAGCTGAAAATGCATCACTGTTACTTCAGTTATGGTCATTAAGCGTGAAAATAAGGGAAAACATGATTTTTAAAAGATCACAGAAAATTTAATCGTGAATCATAACGAACTTCTGAAAGACGCATTTTGAAGAAAAGTAAACGTGCTTCAAGGTTATTTTTATCTCATAACCATTGGTTGTTAACTGACCAATCCCCCTGCACCTTTAAAACAAGCATGGCTAAGGCTACTACGGCAGCGCCATCTGTCGTGGTCTTTTGAATGAATCGATAGCCTGATTTTTTAGCTTTAATTTAAGTCCACGTTCATCTAAATCGGTTAAAAAATGGATGAGTTGTCCCCAAAAATATTTCGTTCGGTTTTTTTTTAGGACACCCGTTATAATACTGTGTGTACAGGCGTCCCCTGGCAACTTCCGGTTACCGACTAGGTTAATAAATATACCGGCTGTCCACGAACTACTCTACCTAATGTACGGTTATTGGTGATTCAAATTATTTTTGTGACGCCATACATGGAAATATTTTGTTGGAAGCGTCCAATCAAATGTCACCAAAAACGTCTGTCATATTTTAGCGCTCCTCATTGGCCCGCTTCCTACAGCTTCTCATGTGTGACGTCACACACTATATCGCGAATGGAGATATTTTTTCAACACTAATTCCGCCAAATGACGTATTTTTGCTTTTTCGCACATTACCAGTCATAAGGCCATAAAATATAAGAAATTAATTTTGATGACGTATGAGCTACGTTTTCACGAAAAGTATGAGAGAACCTGTGCATTTCATTCCTGTTTCGTTTCGTCCAAAGAAGTGACATATAACTGTCATCTATTTGTCATCTGTGCTCTTACACCAAGAAATTGTATAGAAAGGTGAGATCGCTAGGCAATACAGCTTCAGCTATACAGGCTGTCTCAGAACTGCTCTAATATTGACAAGTTAAGGAGCACCCTTTTGTTATACAACTAATTACTAACTCCGCCATTTTGAATTAAAATTGTTGTGGCAGCCTGTATAGGCTGCCCCAGACTACCACTAAGGAATTTTTTCTTCAAAATACAGGGTGTCAACGAAGTCAGACTCGCCCCCATTTTTCCGCAGTCATTAAAATATTGCTGTGAAATTTGGCACACATTGTATATTACATGATTTTTTGACATTTAGAAAATTCTTGAATCACTTCCGGTTTCAGCGGAAATGGATCTATGATTGAATTTTTAAATGTGACACCCTGTATATCTTGAGATTTTCAAGTTTTGTATTAAATTCTGAGTACGGCTGGATAAATTTTTTCAAATTTCTGGTTTCGTGTTTTCAAAAAACTTGATTTTTAACTCTTCAAGTACATTTTACTAATTTTTTTCAAATGGATCAAGGGTGGCTCACATGGTTTTCTGAAAAATGGATTTTCTTTGAAATAGAATGATATATAATATAGTAGTCCATGTAAAATAAAAACAATTGCCATCTAATTTGATGCTGCTTTAATCCACAGTTCCTTGATTTATTTGAAAAAAAATGAATAATCTGGAAATTGTGTACCTATTTAAATTAGTTTATGAGGGGTCATAGCACACTCTAAATAAAGAAATAAAAATCTAGTTTTTTCGAAAACATGAAATCGGAAATTTGAAAAAAAATGTTCTGTCATCCTCAGAATTTAATACAGAGCTGGAAAATATTAAGATATACAGGATGTTCCATTTAAAATTTCAATGCAAGGAAGTGACTCAAAATCTCGCTAAATGTCAAATAACGCAGTTTATCATGTTATAGTACGTGTGCCAAATTGTATTCAAATATTTTATTAATTATGGAAAAAGGGGGTTGAGCCTGGTTTCGTAGACACCCGGTATACCTGTGAATGTAACGCAAATAAAGCTTAGAAAATCGTTGCCATGGTAACTAATGGGCACCGACTTGGTTATTATACTGGCTGTCCCAGAACTATTCTGATGATAAACTGAGAATCTTTTTTTCAACTTAACTTCAAAGAACAGCACGTGATATAAAACCAAAAATCTATACAGGTTGTCCCAGAACTACTGCACCTAATATTGACAGGCTAAGGAGAATATTCAGTTTTTCAACACAAATTCTTACATTTTGAATTCAAATAATGTTGTTCAGAACAAATATGTTCATTTACTTTATTATTATTATTTAGTGATTGGTTCAAAATCGTTGCCATGGTAACTACATCTTACTAACATGGTTAATATACGTGCTTTCCCAGCATTATTTTAATGATAAGAGAATTTTAAAGAACACCATATGTGATATAACCAAAAATTCATACAGGCAGTCTCGGAACAACTTGCCAGGCTAAGGCCATATTTTGTTTTTCAACACTAATTCTACAATTTTAAATCCAAATTAAGTTGCCACAAATATAATAAGTTCTTATCAATGATACTTTGTTCAGGGGGGCATGAATTTTTGAGAATATATCGTTTGTTATTACGGCTGGAGTTGGTTGACTTCTGTTAGCTGTCAAATGTCTCTTACTTTGACATTTGAAATCAAAATATATACAAAAAAACATTTTTTCAAATCCCATAGCCACCCTTGATCGTTTTGTTATTTGATCTCCATATACAAAGTGGTGCTTATTTCGCTGGTTACCATTGGGATCTCGGAAACCGTTCAAAAATCGGTTGAATTAGAAAAAAAGTTGCTCTGCTTGAGGATGATTAAGAATCTGTAAAGAATTCTCCCATATCTTGATTCGTTTCTGAGTTATGCTGAAAAAACTGAAAATCCAATAGTTAATTCTAATCAAATGAAACTTTTATATCTATTTTTGGTAGCTGTCAATTCAATGGCATTAGGACAGAAATTTTCTAGGCCTAGATTTTGTTGTGGCCGCTATATTTTATTTTAATACCAGGGGATACAGAAAAAAACAGCTTTTCAAAAATGTAACCAACCCAAATTTGAAATTTTGTATGAATAATTTGTATAATCACCCTAAATTTAGGCGAAAAACAATTGCAAAAAAGCACACCGAATTCAACGGTAATAAAAAATAAAAAATTTTGTCAATGGTATTGAATGACAGCTGCCAAAAACATAAAAGTTCCAAGTTCCGCTTGAATAGCATCAACTTTTTCTTTAAAACGTCAATTTTCAATTTTTCGGTTTAACTCAGGAACGAATCAAGATATGGAAAAATGCTTTACAGATTCTTAATCACCTTCAAAAAGCACAACTTTTTTCTAATCAAACTTATGGTTTCCGAGATTCCAATGGTGAGCAACGAAATAAGCACCATTCTGCATAAAAATAGGGCAAATAAATCTAAAAAATCGTTGCCACGGTAACTTTTTGTTACAGACACGGTTAATATACTATCTGTCCCAGGTTAATTGTATTTACTTTAATAAGCTTTTCATCACATGTGTATACAGGCTGTCCCCAAGCTACCCCCACGAGATTTTCTTACACATCCTGTTATCTCTGTTAATATACAGACTGCCCCAGCACTACGCTCGTTATCTATTACAGAAACCATTTTAATGGAAGAAAACAACGTTATAGAACCGGAAAAGTTCCAAGGCAACGGCATGGAACAGGACCTTCCCGAACCCGTCCTGGAAACCAACAGCGCCACCTTTGCAGAATCCATCAAACTCCTCCAGGAACACGGGATAACGATGCTCCCCCATGACGACGACAACATCCTTTCGACGGTCATGCAAACGGGTCATTCCGTCGTTCTGACAGACATAGGCAAAGAAGTGTTAAACTCGCTGAAAGAGGAGGACAATAAAATAATAAAACCGAAAAAAATTTTGACGGTAACTCCCGAGGAGTTCCTGGTGATGACGAATAATTGCAATTCGAGCAAGACGAATATTTTGAAGCAGATCAACGGACGACTCGTGCCTAAGAACGTCAAGAGGATCATCATGAAGAAGAATAAGATTCTTCCTGTTTCCACTGCTGTCAATACTGTAAGTCATGGTTCTTGATCTGATATTTTTCAAGGACAAATATTTGTTTTAGGGTAAGGCGAAACCGAGTGCGACAGATATGGAGACGGTGATGATGCAGTTGGTTGAAGCGAAAAAAACTATAGAAGAGTATAAAATAAAATTGTATAAGAAAGAGCAAGAAGCTGAAAGGTACAAACAGCAGTTAAAACTCTTGATGGATAATAGCTGAAGTTTATAGTTTTGATAAGATTTGTAAAGTGTTAAGATTTTGTAAATATATTTTGTATGCCTCGAAATCTTCACTTTAAAACTACAAGAGAGGGGTAGAAGAGTATTCTATCCTCTTTTCTCTTATGGCAAGTAATACGAAAAGTGAGATACAGATACTACACAGCCAAGTAATGATAATAATTTATTTAAGTATAATATAACACATTGAACTACCCTTGGTCAAGATAGGTTGTAGAAAGAGAAAGAAATACACAAAATTATAGATATAATTGCCAAAAATTGAACTTATAGTACCATGGAATTTACACGGCAAATCAATACATCGTAAAGAAATATTTCAACTATAATAATAAATTAATGTGCCTGGAAATGACTGGAATTGAAATTTGTATTTCAAGGGAAAACTGATAGCAACTTAACAACGGTAGAGGCGTGGCTGTAATTTTGAAGCACAGAAAATAGCTCAGGTATACACACTTTTGTATCGGCGCTAGTCGATAAAGCTCTGTTCCACACACGCTTTTACTCGTTTCTCGTATTCTCTTCTATTTTCTTTGTAGAGTTGTGCGGCCATTGAGTTCGCTGGCGAGTTTGGGTTTGGATCACTCAGTAGAGACTGGAACAGCAATTGACCATATTAAAAAGTGCACGGAATTATGGGAGGTTAATCTTTTACAGGTTCCTTCTTTTATGACATTTGAGAATATTTCAGTGTAACAATAGTATGGAACGCGGTTTTACTATTTATTTTAAAATTATGCCTAATGTTGTATCAGCATCATAACATTTGGATATATCCTCAATTAAAACAATACCAAGATTGCAGAAAAACATGTTACATAGGAGATTGTATTTAATAAGTCAATGTAGTACTTCAGTTACATTTGTCTTAAAACGAACAACATTTTGCAATATGCGATTGTTGCCTTAATTATGTAAATATTTGTTTTCCATTAGAATTACATTTACAACATGCATGTGTTGTTTTCAGTCAGACTCGAGTACATTGTTTCATTTATTTCTTCACATAGGTAATTGCAATGTAGGTACTTACCATTACGATGTTTCAGTTTGCCGTTTTGTTCCTTAAAAACAATGCCCTAATGTTTTCAAAAGCAATACCGTAACATTTTAAAAAACAATACCCCAGATGTTTTCAGAAACAATACCATAACGTTGTAAAAAACAATACTCGAATGTTTTCAAAAACAATGCCATAACGTTTTAAAACACATAACCAATAGCATAACGTTTTAAAAACAATACCCTAATGTTTTCAAAAACAATACCCCATTGTTTTGAAAAGCAATGCCCGCATGTTGCAAAACATTGGCGAACCTGTGTCGCTCCAATGAATTCCCTAGATTTGAGTTTAAATTTTGACAGCGCGCGACCTGAACTAGTGGATTCTATTGGTCCGTGACTTCAAAAATGTCACCAGATCTAGGGAATTTCTTAATACGATACAGGTTCGCCAATTCATTTATTTAAGCAATACTCCCATGTTGCTAAAATGAAATCGGAGCACGCATATTGTAAAATTTTAAACATCACTGGTACTGTACGAAATCAACTGAATTAAAATAACACTCATATTATAATTACGGTGTGTTAAGACAACTGAAGTACACATTGACTTATTAAATACAATCTCCTAAGTAACCGGTTTTGCAGTTGTCTTGAATAAATAGCAAATAATAGCAAAGAATAAATAGCAAAACCGCGTTCCATACAATAGAAATAAATGCTGAACATACCCGAACCGGCCTTATTTAGCGATGCGATGATTATATTTATGAGAATAATCGACGTTCGCCATTGTGGCTCTACACTAAACACACCTAAATAAAATCGTGCTACTGGTTGCATAAGTGATACCCGATGTCAATAATTTGAGTAAATAAAAAAAGCCCAAACCATAGCAGCCAGTTCAATAAAGTAAACTAATAACAAAGCTAATATCATCAAACACGAACTGCACTTTATAAATCAACCATTAACAGCGAAATTTTAAAATAAAAATCGTCATCTCCTGTAAGAATAACATGTAAACCCTCATTCGCGCCAAAATAAACGCCACTTCCAAGATGGCTGCCCAACAGAGGCCGCCTCTGTCTTTAATTTGGTCAATGACAATTCAAAAAACATGCCTACTACCAAAAACTGTTGATATAGGTCTATCCTCTTCCCTTTGAGAGAGATTTGTATGTTTGTCCTTTACTAATTTTCAAATTTCCTGTCAAATGACAAAATCTCAGTAAAAATCTGTCTGGCTGCCTTGATGTTGATAACAGTGTTACCAGATGGCAGGACATTACCCCTTTTAGGGAGTTTTTTGAAACAAAAGGTCCAAGATGGCACTTTTGGGAGTAATTCTGTATTTTTTAAAATTTCTTTACTCATTTTAAAATAGTTGGCTATCCAAGAGGGTAAAGAATGATGGTGATTTTGACATGACAAATAAACTGACAAATATTTATCCTATCTTCAATTTTTCCGAAATCTTCCCTAAATTTAAATGATCGATTTGTACTTAAAAACTGACATTTGATTGAACTGTTTCTTAAATCATTCAATAGAAAATCAAGATTTTCGTTTCTACTTCCATTGAGACAATTTATTCAAGAAAAAAATTTTTGAAGTGAATTTTGGTCGAATCCAAATTGGCCCATTTCTTAAATTATTTCATAAAAAATCAACTTTTTGGTTTCTTTTTTCAATTAAACTGCTCAAAACTCGAAGTGGATCACGCCGATTTTCTGATGAAATTCAAAGCTCAATAACTTCGAAAAAAATGACTCGATTTTGACGCGGTTTTTTGTAATTGTAAGCTCAATTCATCAGGCTTAAACCCTGTAGGCGAAGATCAAACACGAGTGGTCAGTGGCGTGTCCAGAGGGGGTTGAATCACCACTCCTCAAAATTGATAATGTTTAGACCATCCCCAAATCCAGACAAATTTTTTTTAAATTTTTTTAACGGTTGGATCAGAGGCACAGGGTCAGTATCTCGGGACCTTTTTGACATTTTTTTTCCATGACTCCTCTTTGACCGGGTACCCCAAAAAAACTGTTTTTTTCTATGACCCGCGATAATTTGTTTACGCCTCAACGGATTATCAAGTTAGGGGGCTCTTTCTATCGCTCACAGACGCGTGTAAACGAATTCATCAACATCATCTGGTTTGCCGTTCAAAAAGTGGTATTTAGGGCCCCCGTAACGCAAGCGAATTTTCTCACACTCATCATTTCATGATTTCAGAATTTTTTTTCCTTAAATCGCTTTAGTTTAAAAGTCCAGATTCTGAAGCACCTCTGCACACCATTGGAATCGTTTTGGAAATGAAATGGAGTACTCTTTTGTCGGAAGTTTAGTTGGGACTCCTGGTGAGTTTTTACATTTGTCTCTGCTGTTTCTGCTATGATTTTTCCCTCAACTGGTACGGGATAAGTTGTAAATCCATTTTAGGAACCTAGAAAGGGCACACCTATCACTCTTTTTTCTATCGTCGAAATGGTGAAAATGCTGCTGGGTTCTGAAATTTGAGTAATCCGGACCATATCATCGCTTCCGGTTGTCAACTCGACAGTGACGGCCGTCCATAGAACACTTACTTCGGCCGTCAATGTGAATGACAATTATTGAAATTCAACTGAGATAGGTGGATTATTCTTTCCAGATCATGGGGTGTCAATCTCATCTTCAAAACACAACTTGTCAAATGGACTTCAGGTAAACGTTAATATCGTTTGTAAGAATATAAAATTGGGGAATTTGACAAGTTGACATTTCAATAATTGTCATTCACGTAATGACGGCTGAAGGTGCTCTGTGGACGGCCGTCACTGTCGAGTTGACAACCGGAAGCGATGATGATGTCCGGATTACTCAAATTTCAGAACCCAGCAGCATTTTCACCACTTCGACGATAGAAAAAAAAGTGATAGGTGTGCCATTTTTAGGTTGCTAAAATGGATTTACAACTTATCCCGTACCAGTTGAGGGAAAAATCATAGCAGAAACAGCAGAGACAAATGTAAAAACTCACCAGGAGTCCCAAGTAAAATTCCGACAAAAGAGTACTCCATTTCATTTCCAAAACGATTCCAATGGTGTGCAGAGGTCCTTCAGAATATGGACTTTTAAACTAAAGCGATTTAAGGAAAAAAAATTCTGAAATCATGAAATGATGGGTGTGAGAAAATTCGCTTGCGTTACGGGGGCCCTAAATACCACTTTTTGAAACGGCAAACCAGATGATGTTGATGAATTCGTTTACACGCGTCTGTGAGCGATAGAAAGAGCCCCCTAACTTGACAATCCGTTGAGGCGTAAGAAAATTATCGCGGGTCATAGAAAAAACAGTTTTTTTGGGGTGCCCGGTCAAAGAGGAGTCATTAAAGAAAAATGTCAGAAAGGTCCCGAGATACTGACCTTATGCCTCTGATCCAACCGTTAAAAAAATTTAAAAGAAATTTCTCTGGATTTGGGGATGGTCTAAACTTTATCAATTTTGAGGAGTGGTGATTCAACCCCCTCTGGACACGCCACTGACCACTCGTGTTTGATCTTCGCCTACGGGGTTTAAGCCCGATGAATTGAGCTTACGATTACAAAAAACCGCGTTAAAATCGAGTCATTTTTTTCGAAGTTATTGAGCTTTGAATTTCATCAGAAAATCGGCGTGATCCACTTCGAGTTTTGAGCAGTTTAGTAAATTTTTCCAGGAAAAAGCTGTTTTTGAAGTGAATTTTGGTCGAATCTAAATTGAAATATCCCCATTCGCTTAGTTGGGTTATTTTACCTAAAAATGATGGGTCGCATTATGGGGTTTATACAATTTCACCATGGCCGTTGCCAACTTGATTTTTTCGACATTCCTCGACTTTACCTGAAGACTTGCTATTTTCGAGCAAGATTCGCTCCAAATTAGCCCATTTCTTAAATTATTTGGTAAGAATTAAATTTTTCTTTTTTTTCAATTTTGAGTTTTTTCCAGGAAAAAGCTGTTTTTGAAGTGACTTTTGGTCGAATCTAAATTTAAATATCCCCATTCGCTTACTTCGGTTATTTTATCTAAAAATGATGGGTCGCACTATGGGGTTTATATAACTTTTACCATGGCCACTGCCAACTTGATTTTTTCGACTTTCCTTGACTTTACTTGAAGACTTGCTTTTTTCGAGCAAGATTCGCTCCAAATCGGCCCATTTCTTAAATTATTTAATGAAAAATCAAATTTTTCAATTTTTAGTAAATTTTTCTAGGAAAAAACTGTTTTTGAAGTGACTTTTGGTCGAATTTAAATTCAAACATTCCCATTCGCTTAGTTGGGTTATTTTACCTAAAAATGATGGGTCGCACTAGGTATGGGGTTTATGTAATTTTTACCATGGCCACTGCCAACTTGATTTTTTCGACTTTCCTTGACTTTACTTGAAGACTTGCTTTTTTCGAGCAAGATTCGCTCCAAATCGGCCCATTTCTTAAATTATTTAATGAAAAATCAAATTTTTCAATTTTTAGTAAATTTTTCTAGGAAAAAACTGTTTTTGAAGTGACTTTTGGTCGAATTTAAATTCAAACATTCCCATTCGCTTAGTTGGGTTATTTTACCTAAAAATGATGGGTCGCACTATGGGGTTTATACAATTTTTACCATGGCCATTGCCAACTTGATTTTTTCGACATTCCTCGACTTTACCTGAAGACTTGCTATTTTCGCGCAAGATTCGCTCCAAATTAGCCCATTTCTTAAATTATTTGATAAGAATTAAATTTTTCTTTTTTTTCAATTTTGAGTTTTTTCCAGGAAAAAGCTGTTTTTAATATCCCCATTCGCTTACTTCCGTTATTTTATCTAAAAATATAACTTTTACCATGGCCACTGCCAACTTGATTTTTTCGACTTTCCTTGACTTTACTTGAAGACTTGCTTTTTTCGAGCAAGATTCGCTCCAAATCGGCCCATTTCTGAAATTATTTAATGGAAAATCAAATTTTTTTTTTCAATTTTTAGTAAATTTTTCTAGGAAAAAACTGTTTTTGAAGTGACTTTTGGTCGAATTTAAATTCAAACATTCCCATTCGCTTAGTTGGGTTATTTTACCTAAAAATGATGGGTCGCACTAGGTATGGGGTTTATGTAATTTTTACCATGGCCACTGCCAACTTGATTTTTTCGACCTTCCTTGGCTTTAGTTGAAGACTTGCTTTTTTATGATTTATTAAAGAATCAAAGGACCCCGCACGATTCTTATGGAAAGTGACTTTCGGTGAAATTGTCTGAATTTTTGATATGTTATAGTTTTCATGATTCTGAACAAAAGTTATCATTGCGCCAACCTCCTGACATGGACAGTTTTTGCTACAAAAAATCCCGAAGATAGAACTTTTCCCATATAAGAACTACATGTAGCGAAAATGGAATCGGCCGTTTTGCCATCATAATTCCGCATGATAAGTCCAGGGGCACCTTTCTTACACATTACTAACATACGTCTAAATGGAAGCTTTTTGGGCGTTTTGAATATTATATCGGGAAGAGTAGGAAACGGCGGGCCCAAAAATGTGTATAAACCTTATGGCAAAATTCTATCTTCGGGAATTTTTGTAGCAAAAACTGTCAATGTCAGGAGGTTGGCGCAATGATAACTTTCGTTCAGAATCATGAAAACTACAACATATCAAAAATTCAGACAATTTCACCGAAAGCCACTTTTCCATATAAAACGTGCGGGGTCCTTTTTCGTTTTTTTTCAATTTTGAGTAAATTTTTCCAGAAAGAAGCTGTTTTTGAAGTGAATTTAGTTCGAATCTAAGTTTAAACATTCCCATTCGCTTAGTTGGGTCATTTTATCTGAAAATGATGGGTCGCACTATGGGGTTTATGCAAATTTTACCATGGCCATTGCTAACTTGATTTTTTCGACTTTCCTTAACTTTACCTGAAGACTTGCTTTTTTCGCGCAAGATCCACACTAAATCGCCTCATTTGTTAAATTATGTAATAGAAAATAAAATTTTTCGTTTTTTTTGTGTTGTCAACTGTTCTATGGTTGACTGTTAAACTGTCAACGAGATTTATCCTCCCTTCAATTTTTCCGAACGTGCAATTATTCGCAAATTTTTTTGCGATATATCGCGATTTCTGAAGTTTTCACACTGAACTCTATACAGGGTGTCCGGAAATAACGATGAAATATTTCGGGGGATGATTCTGCAGCTCAAAATATGCAAAAAAGTTCCTATAAACATGTATCCGGAAATCGTTCCTAAGGGGGCTACGGCCTTATGAAGCCTCAAAGTCGGTTTTTATTGAATAACTCAGGAACCGCTTAAGATACAGTGACGACTTTTTGCACACTATCTAACATCAGTAAGCGCCATCAGATTATGGTATCCACCAGATTCAACCAGGGGCGTGGAAAATAGGGGGGGCTTCAGCTTTCCCCACCCAAATTTCTTTACGTGGTATTTTTTAGACAATTTCTCACCGGAATATGGTTTCCTGTCTAAAATTACACAAAAAAGCCTCTCTTGTTATAACACCGTAGGATCGATCGTTTTCGAAAAAATTAGATTTAAAGATCCATTTGCATTTCCTAGGCTTATCAAACGATTTTTATTAAATTACAAAACTGAACGGATTTTAAAAATTAGTATCTAAAGTAATCTAATGTTGCTAATCGATGTCAGACAGTATGCAAAAACTTAATAATTGACTAAATCAAAATTGAATTTTGAGCGCCCCCTTCAGGGGGCCCTAGCCCCTTTAGGAGCGATTTCCGGACCCATTTTTATAGGAACCTTTTTTTCATATTTTGAGCTGCAGAATCACTCCCCGAAATATTTCATCGTTATTTCCGGACACCCTGTATAAACATGGAATGCCAACGCTATAATGTCAGGTTACGCCAAATTGAACCTCGCGCGGGGTATAACGACGCATGCGCTTTGAGACCAACAATCAAAAGTAAACGGCTTTGCAATAAAAATGCAACAATTTTCAATTTACCGACGAAATTGTATTATTATTATTATCTTTAGAGGAGGACATTCCTATTTTATTGCGACAAAACCAAATTAGGCACGTCGCCATGACAGCAGAAGAGCGACAACTGACAAGCAAATCACTGTCAAAAGAAAGGGAATTTTGATCTTATTGAGATGTACTACTTTCTACTTTCTGGGGAATTTCATTAAAATCTCCCCAAACTAGCAAAAAGAGGACATTTTGACACAAAGCGGTATTTTTAACGTCACAGGGAGTAGAAGCTGTTCAGCCACCTGGCAACACTGGTTGATAACAATAACAAATGAGCATCATTCATAGTTAACAAGCATGTCATTAACCCTGATAATGTTGCTTTCATCATTTAACTAAAAGCAGGTCAGGATCCTTATTGAAACAATTGAAAGTGTTCTAAAATTAGAGGCACAGCCTACTTTTTGGCAAAAACCTACTAGTTTGATAACCTTAACAGCTGACCTTCAATCAGCACAGCCTACCTTGACAACTGCTATAAATGGTATTGACTTACTTGAATAGAAGTTAAGATAGCGGACACGTCGTACGTGGGGCTCCATCGGTTTTGTAAAATGTCTAAACAGATCCCCCCGTCCGCGTAGACGTTGGGGTGAAACATGTGACTGACGAACCGGACCGTGGGGGGTTTGTTGGGGTACTCTTCGGTGAATTCGATTGTTAACTTGAAGGTGCCGTCCTCGAAGGGGGTATCGTGGGGGCCGAAGATGACTGCGTTCCAGATCATTATGTTGTTGTCGGTGGGGGCTCCGCTGACGCCCGTAGGGGGGTCCTCCTGCAGCCTGAAAAAGGGGATGAGTGTGTCATTTTCGGAAAATCTATTCCAAACCGTTTGAAGTCTCTCATAAGGCGGCGGCGGGCGGCGGTAGTCATTTTACGTGCTGATCGAACGGGGGCGGCCGACTGAAACTTTGGGGGCGGATGGGAATTCGGTTACGAGAATTTCTGACTCAACGGGGACCCAATTTTCAACTTCTAAAACACAATAAAAATTGCACTTGCATGACATATGACGACAGAGGACTCATAAACAGAAATAGCACTAAAAAGCAGGGTTGACTCACTGTTCTGGGGTTTTTCGTGGGAGGAAACTAGGGTGCGTCGCTAGATGGCGCCGCTGTCCAAAACCCACTTGATTTCCAACTGGTGGCTATCTATTCCATTCACTTATTCAAAATTAATTGTTTTTGTCAACTGGGCAATTCTTAATTGAATTTCATACATAACTTTAATTTTCACAAGTAAATTTCAACATTTTCTTATTTCTGGTATAAAGAGTTGCCTATCTAGATCCCGTGCATGTCATTTGTCATTTGTGTGATTTGTCATTTTATTCAATTTTATTCTGTCAAAACTCAAATGTCACAACGTGTGAAAGTGTGTTTTGTAAGGAAAAACTGTCTTAAAAAATAAAAAGATTGCATCAGCGAGCACTGAGAATCGAGAAAACGAATAGTGTGATCGAACGGTAACCGAAATTACAAATTAAAATCACGAAAAAATGTCAGGAGACAAACCCAAACCCCGTAAGTAACAAGTGAATCAAAAGACGCCGGGCACAGCCTGCTCTCTGTTTTCAGCAATTTACACCTCGGAGAAGACCGGAAATGACGACACCGGAAGGGGCACCGAAGACAACCCCTTCAAGACCATCCTCCAGGCCATGAAGCACGCAGTCTCCGAGCCCTTTCCAGTGATCTACGTAGACAGCAAAGACTCCTCGAGTAAATTCGAGGTGGCCTCCAAGACACAACTTAAAAAAATCCAGAAAATATGGCTGCGAGACTGTTACAAGCAAGCGGATGCCTCGAAGCGCGAGGGGGAGGACGCTGAGAAGAGGACGAAAAACCTTGATGAAGCCAAGAAGGTCATCATTACCGATGACGACTCCCTCCCCAAACCAACCCGGATTAAAATCAGTGAAGCAAAATTGTACCGAGACAAAAGAGTGAAGATCTCCGGATGGGTGCACCGGCTTCGCCGGCAGGGCAAAAACTTGATTTTTCTGTCCCTCAGAGACGGGACCGGATTCCTTCAAAGCATTCTCACCGATGTTCTTTGTCAGACTTACAATGCGTTGGTTTTATCAACGGAGTCTTCCGTGGTCTTGTATGGGATTTTAAAGGAGGTGCCGGAGGGAAAGACCGCTCCAGGGGGGCACGAGCTGATTGTTGATTACTGGGAGTTGATTGGGTTAGCCCCGGCTGGTGGGGCTGATTCTATTTTGAACGAGGAGGCTTTGCCTGATGTTCAGGCGGAGAACCGGCATATCGTGATCCGGGGGGAGAATACTTCGAAGGTTTTGCGGATGAGGTCAGTGGTGATGCAGGCTTTTCGGGATCACTACCTCGACAGGGGGTACTGTGAGGTTACCCCTCCTTCGATCGTGCAGACTCAGGTAAGAAATCAAGTGACTACAAAATTACGTACATTAAAATCTGGATTACTGGTTGCCTAACCACAAAATTTTATCATACTTTGTAACATTTAAGTTTGCCATACTTTAGAAATAGAAAATTGAATTAGGAATCAATAAATTAATAACAATGATAAAAGGAAAAACGAAAGAAAACGATTTTGTGCAGTTGTAAACACTCATATTTACAGAAAACCAGTGGCGTACACATCTTGACGGGAAAAGCATGCACCTACCCCACTGGACTTATATAATAATTGCTTATGTGGCATAAACTTATAGGTACCAAGGTTGATCTAAATATCTTGAAGCGTTTTTGAAATATTAGTAAAAGATTTTTTTTTAATTTGCGCATCCTGTAACTTGGAAACTAAGCACTTTAGCTAATATTATGTACATAGGAAGCTCTTGTCTTAGAATAAGGTGAAGAATTCACCTCGTGAAGTTTGTCAATATACTTAGGGAACATCCTGTATAAGAACCTTGGTCAAACCCTAGATTCCTCTAAACCTGGTTTAAATACCAGAATTAAGAGATTAATTGATGACCCAACAACCCAATGCTTTCTTTTCGATCTGTCACTTTTTGACAATTAAGTCACAGATGACATAAAATGACGCTCTTGATTTTGATTTATTCAATCAGTTTGACCAACTTAACTGACTATTCCGTGGTCCACCCTAATTCGTTTTTTTATTAGATCTTACGGTATGAGGATAACCGAAATGGGCACTTTTAAAACAGTGTTCCACGAGATTTTGCATCGGTAGTCACGTTTGGAATTTTGTTTCTCCATAAAAATCGAATAATTATTATTCCAAATTCAGCTACCTCTGCAAAGTCTCGTGTAACGCTGTTTTAAAAGCAACTATTTTAGTTAGATCGAGCTAAGTGTGTGCATTAATATGTGGTAAATCCTTGTTAAATTTTTGTAAGCCCTTCTAGGCGAGAGTATTTTCCTCTCTTTTCCTCTTTATCAGCCCCTTGAAAGGGAAAAAGATGCGAAACATACTTTCGAAGCAAACGTATGTATTTCCATTTTTTCTTGTGTTCATTAAATTTTGGCAGAAGTACTCAAGGCTATCGACAAGAGTCACCCCGGACACCGCCAACTGCAATTGGAAATTTAAAAAATCTCACGTTATACCTAAGTTTGAGGCTTCTAAACGATCATTGTATGATACATAGCTGCCGGTCGCTCAGAATTTGAGTTCTTACGGCCTTGTTTTATTTGGACAACTGTCATCTTTTATCCTTTTCTATTCTGTTTTAGAGTCACTTGAGGTTGTAGATATGAATCAATTGACAGTTAAATTTTTATAAGCCCTTAATTAGCCCTTTGAAAGGGAAAAGAACTCTTTCGAGACAAACGCTTTCCGTCTTGCCTTTTGTTTGTCATTTATATCACCTTAAGTTTAAACTACAATTAGTGAGTGTCAGTGTTAAGATTAAAATGTCACGGCCTTCTTGATCTCAAATCTTGTTGTTCAAATGGTATACAGGATGTTTCTATGTACACCACCAAACATCAGGGGGTGATTCTTCACTTTATTCTCAGACAAAAACTTCTTATGGACATATGTCTTAAAGTGATCAGTTTGCAAGTAACAGGGTGTGCATTAGGGTGTATCGAAAAAAAAGAATTTTGGAATTTCGTTTTGTAATAGTCGCCAAAACTTACCTTTTACTATCCTAAGAAGAAAGTTTATTTAAGGTTTTGCTATAGTTCAACATCTTTAGCCCTGTACCGCCCCTCAAATATTGGTTATTTTGAAATTCCAAGTCTACAACGAATAATTTTTTTAAATTCATTATTTATTGTTTTTCTATCACTAGTAGGTTCGGAGTAGATTTTAAAAACCGCTAAAGGCCGTTTTTTTTCATCTCTAGTTAAATTTAGCTACCTACTGCCATATGGTTTCAACGACAATTAACTCTAATTAATCAAGTTGGTGGTGCATGCATGACAGAACTTATGACACTACTGGTTGACGTCTAAAGTTCAGACGTTATATTTTCGTGTGTTTTTTATTCGAATTTCTGTGCTTCCCTTTCGAGTTAAGAAGAATATTTCAAAGGCAATTTACACTAGAAATAGTCTCGAGCGGCCTATATTTGGTGGGCCTTCGAAGACTAAAAAACGCACAAAAATTTAACGTTTGAACTTTAGACGTCAACCAGTACTGTCATACATAAGTTCTGTCATGCATGCACCAGCAACTTGATTGATGAGTTAATTGTCTTTGAAACTATAATGCAATGGCCATCTAGTAGGAAGCTAAATTTAACTAGAGATGAAAAAACGGCTGTTAATGATCTTTAAAATCTACTCCGAGCCTACCAGTGACAGAAAAACAATAAATGTTGCATTACAAAAAAAATTTCATTGTAAACTTGAGATTTCAAAATAACATAATATTTGAGGGGCGGTAGAGGGCTGAAAACGTTGAACTATAGCAAAACCTTAAATAAACTGTCTTTTCGGGATAGTAAAAGACAAGTTTTGGCGACTATTACAAAACGAAATTCCAAAGTTCTTTTTTTTCGATACACCCTAGTGTGCATATTCGAAAAAATATATTTTTTGTTGATATTTCAAAAAGGATTCAAGATATGCTTGATATACTTTCATACCACATAAGGAGCAATATGCAAAGTTACTGAAAGTTTTGTATCTGGTCCAGGGGCTGGTTATGTGTTGTTAATTCCTTAATATATGTTAGGTATAGGTTTTTGTCCCTTTTCTAGTAATAACGCATTCTGATTGGAGAATAGAGGCTATGGAAAACAAATGTTTGACATTGGTGACAGTTAAATCAAGTATTTGTTTTTCACAGCCTCCTTTATCTGATTGCTTTTGGGTTATGTGGTGGTACAGTGCTATTTAGAAAATATGTAGAAAGGGCGCTTGTTTGAATGAAGTTAGTTTTCACACAGTCCCCAGATAAAATGGCAGATGTCATTTTCCCCAAACATCCCCGGTAAAATGGCGGATGACATGTCTCCTACGAACTGACATTGGACTAACGTTCTTTCGACAGATCAGATTGCGATTCTTTTGTTTCCATATATTACATATTACATATTTTCTGAATAGCACGTTATAAGCTTGAGGCTAAAGATCCTTAAAAATAACCTACATTAAAATCTACATTACTGGTTGTCTACCCACAAAATTTTATTATGTATGAAATTGTGAACACTAGTTCAATTCTCGTGATGTTTAGGTCGAAGGGGGCTCCACCCTCTTCAAAATGGACTACTTCGGAGAGGAGGCCTACCTGACCCAAAGCTCCCAGCTCTACCTCGAGACCTGCCTGGCCTCCATGGGGGACTGCTTCTGCATCGCCGAAAGCTTCAGAGCGGAGCAAAGCAGAACCCGAAGACACCTCGCAGAATACACCCACGTAGAAGCCGAGTGCCCCTTCATAACATTCGAGGACCTCCTCGACCGCCTCGAAGACCTCATCTGTGACGTAGTGGACAGAGTCTTGAAGTCACCCTATGGAGACATCGTCCGTGAACTTAACCCCACTTTCGAAGTCCCCAAGCGACCATTCCTCCGCATGAACTATTCCGAAGCCATCGAATACCTTCGCAAGAACAACATCACGAAGGAAGACGGAACATTTTATGAGTTTGGAGAGGATATTCCGGAGATGCCGGAGAGGAAAATGACAGATCAGATCAACAAGCCGATAATGCTCTGCAGGTTTCCGGCTAACATAAAATCGTTCTACATGTCAAAGTGTCCGGAGGATGCGAGGCTGACGGAGAGTGTGGATGTTTTGTTGCCGAATGTGGGAGAGATTGTGGGGGGGAGTATGAGGATCTGGGAGATCGAGGAGTTGCTGGAGGGATATAAAAGGGAGGGGATTGACCCATCTCCGTATTATTGGTACACGGATCAGAGGAGGTATGGTACTTGCCCACATGGAGGTTATGGGTTGGGTTTGGAGAGGTTTATTTGCTGGTTGTTGAACCGGTACCATATTCGAGAGGTTTGCTTGTATCCACGGTATTTGAACCATTGTAAACCTTAATTTCAATAAATTGTACTTGAAGCTTCAATAACTTGAGTATACATTTAATTTGAGTATAAATTATGACTAAGAATTCGAATAAATACAGAAAGAAAACGAAATTTTTTGTGCTCACGAGACGCCACTGGCATAAATTGACAGATTAGATCGGCAACTCTTTATACACACAAAGATTTAAATTATTAGAAATCAGAAGTTTTTACAAAGATAAAGGTTAGGAATAACATTTTATTATGATATTACGGGTAGTATCAGGAACCCTAACAGGCTGAGGCTTTAAGTTCAAATGTGAAGCAAACATAAGGACAAAAAATGTCTCATGTGTTGGCTGCTTTCATTTGCGCATGTCAACATGATGCAAGCTCCTGATTGGTGTTTTCGATTTGATTTTAGGGATTTCAGGTGGACGCCCTGTTGTACGTCCTGGTTCTGGTGCTTTTCATTTGACATTTGCCATGTGCTTGTCATAACCTCAACACGAAGGAACTCCTAAAGTGGTGTTTTGTATGTTCTCGCTGTGTTTTTCCAATAAACGTGAATTGAAAATTGACAATAAAAGGCGTACAAGCCGCATTTACGGTCAAAAATCCATAAAATTAGACAAATCCTCCAGTTCGAGGCCTTCCTCGGAGCAGGCGCAAATCATGCAATAACGCTTTGAGCGAGAGGTATGATAGGGTATCTTTTTCCCCCTCGTTGCTGTGTTTGCTTCAACCACTAGGAAAGATAGGCTGCTGTATGTATAGTTAATATAACGTATTTGCAATTATCCCGAAATGTGTATAACGAGTTGCATATCTAAGCTGACAATTAATACCAGTGACGGCTCGTGACAATCAAATCCGCTTTTTCCTCTTTATTATTCCCAAAGTTCTTTTATTCATAGGTTGTCTGTTGTCTGGTAAGGGTCGAAGGTCCTTTAAATTTAATGTCGGCTTTAAGGGGCATTTTGACCAATCAAAATCAGCCCTTTTGAAACATATTACTAAGGCAAATATTTATTAATGAACACTTTAATTTTGATTATGAAATCGGCCCTTAAGTGACGTTATTGTCGTTAAGACTAGCTACATTTGAGGTTTAACCTCGTGTTTAACATTAATTAATGAATTCAGGATTTCATCATTGTTGAAGAAATAAAAACCTTTTTTGTTGTGTGAACACATAAATGTACCGGGTGTCCTAAAAAAACCGAACGAAATATTTTTGGGGACAACTCATCCATTTTTTAACCGATTTGGATGAACGTGTGGACTTAAATTAAAGCTAAAGAATCAGGCTATCGATTCATTCAAGAGACCACGACAGATGGCGCTGCCGTAGTAGCCTTAGCCATGCTTGTTTTAAAGGCTTACTTTAGGTGCATGGGGATTGGTCAGTTAACAACCAATGGCTATCAGATAAAAATAACCTTGAAGCACGTTTACTTTTTTTCAAAGAGCGTCTTTCAGAAGTTCGTTATGATTCACGAAGAAATTTTCTGTGTTCTTTTAAAAATCATGTTTTCCCTTATTTTCACGCCTAATGACCATAACTGAAGTAACAGTGATGCATTTTTAGCTTAATTTTCAGTAATACTAATTGAATGAAAAACCCAAGCGGATGCGAATTGGAGAAAATTTAAAGGCTATTACTGAGAATTAAGCTCTTGTTGCTTCATTACTTTAGTCATGGTTATTTTGCATGAAAAAATGTGAAAACACATATTTTTTAAATAATCACAGAAAGTCAATGCGTGAACCAAATTAACTTCTGAAAAAAGATTCTTAAAGAAAAATGAACGCCCTTCAAAGTTGTGTGAGTCTCATAACGATTGGTTGATAATTGACCAATCCCCACGCCCCTGAAATGAACCTTTGAGACAAGTATCACTAAGAGAACTATTGCAGCACCATCTGTCGTAATTTTTTAGACAGTTCGAAAGCCTGATTCCTTGGCTTCAATTTAAGACCAGGTTCATCCAAATCGGGTAAGAAATGCACGAGTTATTACCAAAAATATTTCGTTCGGTTTTTTTTAGGACACCCGTTATATTGTATAAGTTTTATACGTCTTTAAAACATGGTCCAAATATAAAAAATGGACATGTTTATGTCCTGGACATATTTTATGTCCTAAAGTGATTAGTTTTCAAGATATACAGGGTGTGCAAGTTTTTCATAATTCGCAAATTTTAATTTTTTATTTTTCATGCAAGTGCTTGAACCAATTACTTACATATTGGTAATTCTCATATTTAAAATTGACTGAAGCATACTGGCTAATAAAGTTTTATTTTTTCGAATCCTCATGCCCCGATTATCTTTTTTTACTTTTTCAAAATCGGCTTATACCTATCACTACGAAAAAGTGAAAGAGCTCGATTATCTGCAGTTCTGCATTCCGAAAAGTTCCAATAATTCCAAGAAAATTCCAATAAATCCAAAAAATTCCAACAATTTCAAGCCGATAAACTTGACAATTCAATAAATTTGCGCATGCGTATTACGAGCGTGTCATAAACCACATAGGGGCCCATTCCACAAAAATTACAAGCTTGCAAGTTCACAAGTAACAACCAATAGGATCATTTTCACCAAATATCTTATTGGCTTCCCTCAAGTTAACGTCTCTGTGTTTGTCTCTGACTGTGACATAACATAAGAAAGAGCGCGACAAAAACTTTGACAGTTACCTACCTGATCAACGCAAAACATATTGTTTTATTTGGTGTTTTTTCGCGTTGCCCAGTAACGTTACCACGGTCAAACGTTGTTGTCGCGCACTTTCTTATGTTATGTCAGACAGAGACAAAACAATGACCATTAATTTCAGATGGTCAACGCGAAAATACATCTCATGACTCGATTTTGTTTAGGTCGTTTTTTTATCGTACTGTCAGTTGTTACCTGTCAGCTGCCTCAACCACTCGGCCCCGATTCCGATTCCATAAACGAAAATGATCGAAAAATGATATAGCTTTTTGCGTATGCACCTGTTACGCAGCTACCTCCCCCACCCCAGGGAAAACACGGGACCCTGATGTATAACTACCTTCCCAGGCAAAAAGTTTTCAGTTTTTCACAATATTTTTTTGTTTTCTCAATAAAAATGATTATAATCAAAAGCTCATTACTGCATTTCCTCGTATCTAACAGATGCATGCTCGTAACTAACAAATTTTCAACAATTTCAAAATTTTCTTATAATACTACTCTACGAAAATATAAAAAAATACAGCTTTAGTTGTGCCTGTAAAATCATTTTTTCTTCAAACGTCAAAAATAGTGCACTTTAATGACATTTTTGATAATGTTAAACTGACATTTCTATGCCATGGCGACGAAGTGTGTCTTTTTACTCCGGCGGCGGAAAAAAATTTTGTCTGCCGCCGGAGTAAAAATAAAATTTAACAAAGCTTATTTGCTTATTTCCTTCCTCATATAAAACATTCCCTAGCCTTTTAAAGAACAAGAAAGTCAATTTTATTTTTCATTTACAAACTTTAAGTTAAAAGTACAGTTGCTAATACAAGCATTTTGGAAATTAAAGCCACTGGATGTTAACGTTGAGCTCACATCGGCGCTTATCGAAGAATCTCTTCTCATTGAAGCTTCGGCTGCCGCATACAATGGAGCGTCCATTCTGCTGCTAACCGGGACGTTTGGAATTGCTGACAAAATTTTCATTGCAGTATCGTTTTTGTTTGTAAGAGATTCCTCAATGTAGCCTTCAGCAACATTGCTAGATCGCCAGCCACCATGCCGCTTTAAAGACGTGATGTCGCCTCCCCCATCTACAAGCAATGTAGCCGAAGTTCTTCTTAGGCAGTGCCCCGTATATTCATTTGGATTCGGCAATTTCAAATAAGACGCTACTTCTTTGGGTACGGCGCCAATTGTGTGTATCCCCATCACTGATCGAGTGCACTTTCCATTCGCATATTTCAAGAAAAATCGTTGTTCGTCGAATCCATTTGGTCGCAAAGAAGCATATTTTTTGAAAATGTTTATAAACATCTCTCCGACAATTATAAATGATCTTGGCTTATTCGTTTTACTATCAGGAATCTTTATGAGACGTAAAAATCCTAAGTTTTAGTGCCGTAGCAGAATGCGGAGGTACTCTTGTCTTAGCTTATTCGCTCGCTCGCTCGCTCGCTCGATCGCTCGCTCGATCGCTCCTCAGTCTGTCCGTCGGATAACTTGAGAACGGATTGAGATATCGAGCTGAAACTTGGTAGGCAGCTTCGTCTCCCGAAAAGTAAGGCGGGGATTGCTTTTGGGCCATATCGGACCAAGGGGGTGGGAGCTAGGGGTGAAAAACTGAAAAACTACTAATTGCAATAACTCGAGAACTAGTGGAGATATCTTGCTGAAAATTAGTATGCACGTTCGACTTTCAAGTCTGTTGAAAGTGAGGGGGTGCCAATTTCGGGGGATGAAATTTAGGGGATGAAAACCACAAAAAATATGATAACTCCGCAAGGGTTGCACGCAGCTGTCGGAAACTCAACGTACACACATATATCGGTGAAATCTTGTGGGGGATGCGTTTTTTTGTAAAATCGAACAAATGGGGTGGAAATTAGGGGTAGCAACTCGAAATTCCGCTTAATAAGTACTAGTCGAAATTGGCGTCATTCGATAGCTTTCCATTAATTATTCAAAAAAGGTGTCATTCATATTTTGCGAAAAACCACCCTTATAGGCGCTACAACCCCTAACATGCAGAAACACAAAAATACGAGAACTCAAAAACTACTCAACGTATCAAGGCAGAATTTGGTTTGTGAATTTCCAGTGACATTATAGGTGGATGGACAAATTTTCAAAAATATCTAACAAAGGGGATGAAATTTAAGGGTTGAAACTTGAAATTTCTTCAAGTAAATGGTAGCCTAAAATTACGGGGTTCGATAGATTTCGGTCAACTATTGAAAAAAGGTCTTATGAGTTTTCAATCTAAAACCAACCCCTGGGCCATTAACCACCCCTAACTCTTTGCAAGTCGATAATTATATTTTATTTATTTTTTCTGAAACCCTATTGGTTTATTTATGAACAACTGAAGTCAGTAAATACGCAAGGAGTTATGTCACACCGGAAAAATAAACTCACCCCTGTAAATCATAAAGGGGTGAAATCATGAGGTGTTGAAAACATGAATCTACAAATTACCTTAATTTTTAAACGAATTGGGTTAGGGTGGTGAAATTGAAAACACAAGTTCCTTTAGGGCATGTTAGGGTGGTGAAATAGGGGGTTGGAGTTTAGGGGTTGAAACGTCCATAAAGCCCTGTAATTTGACACAGAGAAGCAATATCTTCTGCGAAACTGTGACATCTTACACACTGCATCTTCGAGAAGGGAAGATCGAATTTTAGGAGAAAATTATCGAAGGGGATGAAAGTTAGGGGTGGAAACTCGAATTTTCAATGAAGAATGTATAGTTGAAAATATTACCATTCGATAGCTTTCTATTGATGGTACAAAAAAGGTCTTATTCATCATTCGCGAAAAACGACCCTTAAAAGCGGTACAACCCCCTAACATGCCGAAACAAAAAAATGCGAGAACTCAAAAACTGCTCAACGTATCAGGGCTAAATTTGATGTGGTAATTTACAGCGCCACTGTAGGCGGATGGGCAAATTTTCATTAATATCTAACAAGGGGGATGAAATTTAAGGGTTGAAACTGGAAATTTTTTCATGTAAGTGGTGGAATAAAATTATGGGGTTCAATAGATTTCGGTCAACCATTGAAAAAAGTCTTATGAGTCTTCATCCTAAAACCAACCCCTACGCTACTAACAACCCCTAAGTCCTAGCAAGCGGAGTAAATATATTTCATTTATTTTTTTTTTGCTTTCTTCTAATTTGTTATTAATTTAAAGTGATTTTCATTAATTTTTGACCCATCCACAATTTTTCAACCCCTTTCATGATATGTGAACCCTCAAAGAGCAAAATTTACCCAGACCGCTTCTTTTTCGGGTGATTTCCGCTGGTTAATTTTGTAAAATTCGCGCAGTTTTGCCTTATGAATTGTTCTTGCCTTTTTCACTTTTTCGACCCCTTCGCAATGTTTCAACCCCCAAAAGTCAAATTTGCATAATTGGCTTATTTTCGTGTTATTTTCTGTAATTCTACTTAATTACGATTAATTCTCATCCCTTTTAACTTTTCATCCCCCTTTACAATTTTTCAACCCCCTAAGTGTTTATTTTGCAAAATTCACATAATTTAGTTTTCCTTCGGTAATAAATTGAACTCAATTGGATTATGTTTGTCTTTTCACTTTTCCAACCCCCTTCGCAACATTTCAACCCCCAAAATCTAAATTTGCATAATTGGTTTACTTTCGTGTTATTTTCTGTAATTCTGCTTAATTACGATTAATTCTCATCCACTTTGACGTTTCATCCCCCTTTACAATTTTTCAACCCCCTAGGTGTTAGTTTTGCCAAATTCGGATATTTTCGTTTTTCTTCTGTAATAAATTGAACCCATTTGGATGATGATTAAATTTTTCACTTTTTTCATCCCCCTTCGCAATGTTTCAAGTCTTCAAATGCTAAATTTACATAATTGGGTTAATTTGGTGTTATTTTCCGTAATTTTACTTAGCCACGGTTAATCCTGATACCTTTTGATTTTTCATCCACCTTTACGATTTTTCAACCCCCTAAGTGCTAATTTTGCAAAATTCGCATAATTTCGTTTTTCGACGGTTATAAAATTGAACACATTTGGGATTCAGTTTACCTTTTACAATTTTTCAGTTTCCTTCGCAATAGGTAGGTATAAGTGCTTATTTCAACCCCCACAAAAGTTTTAATTGCATAATTTGGTTATTTTAGTGTTTTATTTCGTAATTCTACTTAATCCACACTTCATTTTTATTCCTCATGACTTTTAGCACCACTGTGCGTCTGCGGAGGCACTACTACATACTAGGTGCAGATTTATAAAATCTGCACCCGACTCCACCAGTAAATTCAGCTCGCCCCTACATACACATTAACAAGGTAAACATCTACAGGGACACACATCGCATTGATACACATCTTTCGTTGGCTTTTCTATATCGTCAATCTTCATTTTAACCATTTCATCGCATCGACATGCCCCGGATATGCCAATTAGCAGAACAATCTGAATAAAACAATTATTATGGAATTTTATAATACAGGTACGTAGGTATACTCAAACCTTCATTCCCAAATACTGTTTATCGTCAGCTTCACACAGAAATTTTTCGAACTGCGCCTTCGTGAAAACTTTTGATTTTTTCGGGATATAGCCTACGCTTTGCTTCTTTAAAAACGCACGCAGTTTCACGTATTTACTAATATCCAATCCGTTTTTAGTGCCGTAGCAGAATGCGGAGGTACTCTTGTCTTAGCTTATTCGCTCGCTCGCTCGCTCGCTCGATCGCTCTATCGCTCGCTCGCTCGCTCGCTCGATCGCTCCTCAGTCTGTCCGTCGGATAACTTGAGAACGGATTGAGATATCGAGCTGAAACTTGGTAGGCAGCTTCGTCTCCCGAAAAGTAAGGCGGGGATTGCTTTTGGGCCATATCGGACCAAGGGGGTGGGAGCTAGGGGTGAAAAACCGAAAAACTACTAATTGCAATAACTCGAGAACTAGTGGAGATATCTTGCTGAAAATTAGTATGCACGTTCGACCTTCAAGTCTGTTGAAAGTGAGGGGGTGCCAATTTCGGGGGATGAAATTTAGGGGATGAAAACCACAAAAAATATGATAACTCCGCAAGGGTTGCACGCAGCTGTCGGAAACTCAACGTACACACATATATCGGTGAAATCTTGTGGGGGATGCGTTTTTTCGTAAAATCGAACAAATGGGGTGGAAATTAGGGGTAGCAACTCGAAATTCCGCTTAATAAGTACTAGTCGAAATTGGCGTCATTCGATAGCTTTCCATTAATTATTCAAAAAAGGTGTCATTCATATTTTGCGAAAAACCACCCTTATAGACGCTACAACCCCTAACATGCAGAAACACAAAAATACGAGAACTCAAAAACTACTCAACGTATCAAGGCAGAATTTGGTTTGTGAATTTCCAGTGACATTATAGGTGGATGGACAAATTTTCAAAAATATCTAACAAAGGGGATGAAATTT
The DNA here is from genome assembly GCA_963924575.1 of Pycnomerus fuliginosus. NCBI lineage: Eukaryota > Metazoa > Arthropoda > Insecta > Coleoptera > Zopheridae > Pycnomerus > Pycnomerus fuliginosus. The sequence continues at coordinate 6,404,808 of OZ004624.1, read as the reverse complement.
AAGGGTTGAAACTTGAAATTTCTTCAAGTAAATGGTAGGCTAAAATTACGGGGTTCGATAGATTTCGGTCAACTATTGAAAAAAGGTCTTATGAGTTTTCAATCTAAAACCAACCCCTGGGCCATTAACCACCCCTAACTCTTTGCAAGTCGATAATTATATTTTATTTATTTTTTCTGAAACCCTATTGGTTTATTTATGAACAACTGAAGTCAGTAAATACGCAAGGAGTTATGTCACACCGGAAAAATAAACTCACCCCTGTAAATCATAAAGGGGTGAAATCATGAGGTGTTGAAAACATGAATCTACAAATTACCTTAATTTTTAAACGAATTGGGTTAGGGTGGTGAAATTGAAAACACAACTTCCTTTAGGGCATGTGGGGGTGGTGAAATAGGGGGTTGGAGTTTAGGGGTTGAAACGTCCATAAAGCCCTGTAATTTGACACAGAGAAGCAATATCTTCTGCGAAACTGCGACATCTTACACACTGCATCTTCGAGAAGGGAAGATCGAATTTTAGGAGAAAATTATCGAAGGGGATGAAAGTTAGGGGTGGAAACTCGAATTTTCAATGAAGAATGTATAGTTGAAAATATTACCATTCGATAGCTTTCTATTGATGGTACAAAAAAGGTCTTATTCATCATTCGCGAAAAACGACCCTTAAAGGCGGTACAACCCCCTAACATGCCGAAACAAAAAAATGCGAGAACTCAAAAACTGCTCAACGTATCAGGGCTAAATTTGATGTGGTAATTTACAGCGCCACTGTAGGCGGATGGGCAAATTTTCATTAATATCTAACAAGGGGGATGAAATTTAAGGGTTGAAACTGGAAATTTTTTCAATTAAATGGTGGAATAAAATTATGGGGTTCAATAGACTTCGGTCAACCATTGAAAAAAGTCTTATGAGTCTTCATCCTAAAACCAACCCCTACGCTACTAACAACCCTTAAGCCCTAGCAAGCGGAGTAAATATATTTCATTTATTTCTTTTTTGCTTTCTTCTAATTTGTTATTAATTTAAAGTGATTTTCATTAATTTTTGACCCATCACAATTTTTCAACCCCTTTCATGATATGTGAACCCTCAAAGAGCAAAATTTACCCAGACCGCTTCTTTTTCGGGTGATTTCCGCTGGTTAATTTTGTAAAATTCGCGCAGTTTTGCCTTATGAATTGTTCTTGCCTTTTTCACTTTTTCGACCCCTTCGCAATGTTTCAACCCCCAAAAGTCAAATTTGCATAATTGGCTTATTTTCGTGTTATTTTCTGTAATTCTACTTAATTACGATTAATTCTCATCCCTTTTAACTTTTCATCCCCCTTTACAATTTTTCAACCCCCTAAGTGTTTATTTTGCAAAATTCACATAATTTAGTTTTCCTTCGGTAATAAATTGAACCCAATTGGATTATGTTTATCTTTTTCACTTTTCCAACCCCCTTCGCAACATTTCAACCCCCAAAATCTAAATTTGCATAATTGGTTTACTTTCGTGTTATTTTCTGTAATTCTGCTTAATTACGATTAATTCTCATCCACTTTGACGTTTCATCCCCCTTTACAATTTTTCAACCCCCTAGGTGTTAGTTTTGCCAAATTCGGATATTTTCGTTTTTCTTCTGTAATAAATTGAACCCATTTGGATGATGATTAAATTTTTCACTTTTTTCATCCCGCCCCTTCGCAATGTTTCAAGTCTTCAAATGCTAAATTTACATAATTGGGTTAATTTGGTGTTATTTTCCGTAATTTTAGTTAGCCACGGTTAATCCTGATACCTTTTGATTTTTCATCCACCTTTACGATTTTTCAACCCCCTAAGTGCTAATTTTGCAAAATTCGCATAATTTCGTTTTTCGACGGTTATAAAATTGAACGCATTTGGGATTCAGTTTACCTTTTACAATTTTTCAGTTTCCTTCGCAATGGGTAGGTATAGGTGCTTATTTCAACCCCCACAAAAGTTTTAATTGCATAATTTGGTTATTTAAGTGTTTTATTTCGTAATTCTACTTAATCGACACTTCATTTTCATTCCTCTTGACTTTTCATCACCTTTTTTCATTACCTTGGACTTCTCATTCCCTTTTTCAACCCCCTTAGTGCTAATTCTACATACCTACTTCGCAAATATGATGTTTTTTTGTTAACTCTCTACTGTTTAATTATGTACGGCCAATTTTCATAATTTCGTCTTTTTAACACCACTGTGCGTCTGCGGAGGCACTACTACTAGGTGCAGATTTATAAAATCTGCACCCGACTCCACCAGTAAATTCAGCTCGCCCCTACATACACATTAACAAGGTAAACATCTACAGGGACACACATCGCATTGATATAGATCTTTCGTTGGCTTTTGATATTCAGCATTGATTTGATCATGGAATAGTGTGACCACATTGTAGAGCACTTCATCTTCATTTCTTTGGCCAGTTCCAAAAAATATGCCAACAGGACATTTTCGGAGTAATTTGTGACGTTTTTCTTCTCAGTCCACTTTATGAATCTTCGGTAAGCTGCCTCGTAAATGCTGCTCGATTTCGTCGGCACTAAATCATCTACGGCTGTTTTGGCGGCTTCAGCTACCTCCGGTGGCGTACATTGCATAAATTCATCAAATGTCAACCCCGACATAATAAAATCTATAAAGAACAACATCGTTTCAAACAAGAAAACTACTGGAAGTAAGAATACTTACAAATTGCCAGCAAATTTAAGAAATATGAACAATTTTTCAAACTTCAGGGGCAATTTTGTTTATAACATTGAAAGTTTGAAACCATGGTAACCGCATCCCAGGGCAAACTACTCTTATAGATTTTCGAAATAATTCAATCAAAAAATTAACTTTTCATGAATTTCATGCGTTTGAAGAAAAAATAGCATATGCTATTCGGAGTAAAAATGTCTTTGTGTGGCGCAGCTGGATTTGTCTGCCTCGCTGCGCTCGTCAGACAAACATCCAGCTTTGCCACACAAAGTATCATTTTTACTCCTAATAACATAATATACTATTGTTGCTTACGACTTACGACACAGTTTCTACAATAACAGTTTTGTTTTTGTACTCCTGCAGAAACAAACCTATTCGAAGGTTAATTTTGATTGGCTAGAATCATTTCCAACCACCACCAATGAAGTTCCGGCGCCCCGCCCCTTTTCTTGGCTCGCCCTGTATATTACGATGTTATCTGCAAAAGTGGGGTTATGTCCTTCCTAAACTGACTTGGGTGTGAATTTCCTCGAATTTTCCGTGAAAATCCCCGAAAATGGACCACAGCCACCACAACTCCAGCATCCTGGACCCCGACTACGAAAGTTACAACTCCGCAGTGGAGTTGAACGTCGAGGAAGGTAAAATATTTCCATAAAAAAATAAACAAACGATTTTTTTTTCAAGACAAAGCCAAAAACCTTTTGAAACTGAAGGGCATCATCGAGGAGGAGTACAACAAACAAGTGTCCGAGAGACAGGACCAAATCGAGCACATAGAACTGCAGATCTGCAGGGCCCGGAAGCTCCTCCACCTCCTCCGCTATGCAATCATCACTTCCTATTACAAAAAGAAGGAGTTGGAGTACAATGGGGAAGAGGAGGCATCGACCTCCATCACTGCCATTCCGGATCAACAAAACCGGATCCATCCAGCTGTCAAGAAACTCCTTGGGAAGAATGTCAAGAATCTGGATCATTTGCACATCAGAGACAAGCGGAGGAGTAAAATCAAAGCTAAGAATAATTTGTCGAAGAAGAAAAGGAGTATGGAGGAGGTGGAGGTGCAGGAGACGAAGAAAATCAAGCTGGAGCCCCCCAAGTTACAAGTGGACGAGGAACAGGAAGAGAGGATTAGCACAAGGAATAGGAAGAAGGCAAAACACAGGATTATCATAGGGAATATTTCTAAGTGGAGCCCTTCTTTGGAGGAGGATCATTTAACTCATAAGTGGATGGTTTATGTCCGGGGGCCAAAGGAGACTCCTGATGTGTCACATATCGTCGAGAAGGCTGTTTTTTATTTGCACCCTTCGTATAAGCCTTATGACGTGGTGGAGGTCTGGTGAGTAGCTGTGGGAGGGGGCCCCCATCTGTTTAAAGTTGTTTAAGCAACAAAGGTAAAAAAAAAACTGAATTGCTACATTAAGTAACTTAAGTCTAAGATTTTGACTCAAAATAACTTGACAATCAAGTAGCTTAAGTAGTTTGTAGTCTTCAATAACAACAATTGCCAATAACTTAAGTAATTTGTTGTTAAAATGACAAATAACTTGAGAATCAAGTAACTTAAGTAGTTTTTAGTGAAATGGCTTAAGTAAATTGACTTAAAAATAGCTTCAATAACAACAATTGCCAATAACTTAAGTAATTTGTTGAAATGACTTAAATACTTTTCAAGTAATAAAGGGCTGAACTTATGTATAAAACCACCCTAACATAATATGAATTTCACTCAAGTGTGAATTGCCTACTAGAAATGACTTAAGTGTGAACTTTGTCGCCCTAAAATGACTTTAGTATCATTTAAGTAACAAGTATACTTAAGTACTAGAAGTTAGCTGAAGTATGAAGTTTGTCCTAATATGACTTAAGTATCTATCAAATTCATTCCAGAATAACTTAAGCGCACGTATATGCTTAAGTTTGAACTGTAGTACAAGATTATAGGGTAAAGTCACTGATTTAAGTCTTTAGATTCGCTCTTCTTAAATGACTTGACTTAAGTGTGACCTCACTTAGCAAATTGAAATTTAGGTTTAAGTCAAAGGAATAAAAGTTTAATTCAACTTAAGTATTTTAATGTCAAAGGCTTCACATATTTAAAATTGGGGCAAATTTAATTTCTTAATATGTATTTAATATGCTTTGGAGATATTGTTTGTGTTTTTATTTGCCCTTATGCAAAATTTTAAATCAGAGAAAGCTAGCAAAACCAGCAGATGACGCTAATATCACTCGAATCTAAATTGAATTGCCCACTTACTAGTGATTTTGCAGTTTAAAATTATATTTAAAACAGTAGATATCAAGTATTATTCTTTTACATATTTGAAAATCCGTAACTCGCATTTTCCACAAAACGAGAAAACAGGCAAAATGTTCCTTGAATCTTCTAGTTTGAGCCCTCCAAATTCTGTTCCTTAGTGTAAAATTGTTTGGGAGATATGATTTTTTTCTATAACCTCATGCAATGATTCATAACCTCAAAAAATGAAAATAGCGAATATCTTGGAAAATAGTAAAGATAGATATATGGAATGGTGATACACTTCGAATCTGAACTAGATTTGCTACTTATTAGCAGTTTTGCAATCTAGAACCGTGTTTTCTAAAAACAGATATTGTAGTTTTACATATTTGAAAATCCATAACTTTCACATCCGACCATGTGGTGGAATTAAAAAGTACCCAAAATGTACCTTGAATCTTCTAGTTTGAGTCCTGCAAATTTAGTTCCTCAGTGTGAAATCGTTTGGGAGATATGATGTTTTCTATTACCTCATGCAAAGATTCATAACCTCAAAAAGTGAAAATAGCGAATATCTTGGAAAATAGTAATGATAGATATATGGAATGGCGATAACAGTTCGAATCTAAATTAGATTAGAACCGTGTTTTCTAAAAATAGATATCGAGTATTGTAGTTTTACATATTTGAAAATCCATAACTTTCACATCCGTCCATGTGGTGGAATTAAAAAGTACCCAAAATGTACCTTGAATCTTCTAGTTTGAGTCCTGCAAATTTAGTTCCTTAGTGTGAAGTCGTTTGGGAGATATGATGTATTTATTACCTCATGCAAAGATTCATAACCTCAAAAAATGAAAATAGCGAATATCTTGGAAACTAGTAAAGATAGATATATGGAATGATAATAACAGTTCGAATCTAAATTAGATTTGCTACTTATTAGCAGTTTTGCAATCTAGAACCGTGTTTTCTAAAAATAGATATCGAGTATTGTAGTTTTACATATTTGAAAATCCATAACTTTCACATCCGACCATGTGGTGGAATTAAAAAGTACCCAAAATGTACCTTGAATCTTCTAGTTTGAGTCCTGCAAATTTAGTTCCTTAGTGTGAAGTCGTTTGGGAGATATGATGTTTTCTATTACCTCATGCAAAGATTCATAACCTCAAAAATTAAAAAAAGCGAATATCTTAAAAAATAGCAAAGATAGATACAGATATCGAGTACTGCTGTTTTACATATTTGAAAATCCATAACTCCCATATCAGACAATATAAAAACAAGAGTAGATTACCTAAATATAGCTTAGCTCTTCTAGTTTAAGCTATGGAAATTTGGTTTCTTAATATGAAATGGTCTGCAAGATATATCAGTTATACCACTCATGAACTTTATAGCCTCAAAATATTAAGAAAGCATGTTCAAAAGTTAAGAATAATGTGAAAATAAGACTTATTGGAGAATGTGCCTGCAATTGTCAGGTTATAGTTTGGTTTTTCGAAAATATACTTATCTTTTGCACATGAGTTTATGAATTTCCTTCTTAAGTAACACACCAGCTAACTTAAGTCAATTTTAGTGAATCCCCTTTCCACCTATCGCGCAGGGGCTGGGGCGAATTCCCCGTTCGGGTCCAAATCTTTTTCAAGGACAAAATGAACAAACCAATCGACGTCGTGCACAACATCAAACTGGACAAAACGTACACCGGTCGACAGACTTTAGGCAAGTACCTAACTTCATACTCTTGCTTTAATGGACATTTTCAGGCAACGAAACCGTCGTGGACGTTTTTCTGTACGAAAACGAAACGACAGAAATCAAAACAGAAAAGGTAGAAATAAAAAACGAAGAAACAAGAAACGACCATTGCGACGCCTCCCTCGAAAGTATAAACTTGGATCACTCTTATTGCCTGGAAGAGAATGCACCGAAAATGAAACAGGAGAAAATAATTCAAGACGAAAGCAACAGTTTGATTTACGGACTCGACGAGTCGTACCAAGACGTCAAACAGGAGAAACAGATTCGAGCTGTGATACCTCTAAGCAATTTGAACCAATTCCTGCAACTTAACAGAAAGGATATCAAATTTAACAACACGAAAATTATAGTTTTTGGGAAAAAAATTGACGTTTTGGCTAATTTCAGTAAATTGGTGCGTGCACCTGCGGCTAATAGTTTCACTGTCAGTTTACCGAAAAACAGGTTTAAAAACGTCGGCGAGGCTTTGCCTTATATGTTTAAAAATTTGCCGCTGGTTAGGAGTATGGCGTCATATCCAAAGTATAAGAAATTATACCCTTTCACTGCTTTAAATCTCAAGGAATTCGCCAGTTGGAATTTTGGAAAGAGAAGAAGCTCTGAGGTGATTTTAAAATATGTTTTTTAAACTTAAAATATGTTCCAGTGGAGTCGTGCCAGGGTTATTAAAAATATGTTACAATCTGAATATTTGCCTGGAATTGAAAACTGGACCACTAAAGCTATACTAATGTACGGTAGATCTCACCAGTATACTCCTCTAACCTGCTATGGATTGTTTAAAAGAGATTGTGAAGAAAAGACTTTGATCACTAATTGCTACCAAAACTCAAAAGTGCTTGAACCAAGACCTGTGAAAAAAGAAGAACACATAAACGTAGATTCTGATACTGGTAAAATCAAGTTTGATAATATATTTTTTTCTATTTATCGCACTCGGATTTTGTAAAACTCGGGCTTTTCGCCCTCGTTGTCCAAACATCCTCGTGTGTTTTTTAATATACTATTTCTTAAAATGTTTTGCAGAAATAACCTCGCCCAAAAAGTCAACAAAACCAGTAGTGGATATTTCAGATCATAACCTAAAACTAGAATGTACATATGTGCGACAATCTGCGTTGGACGTAGGAATTGTGTTAAGATCTGAAGAAATAGATGAAGGAGTCGTGTTTAATGGTGCCGAAAGGATGATTTTTGAAGCTGTCAAGTGCCTGGCTGACAATTTGATTAGACGAGCTGCGCATTACAACTGTCAAAATGGCAGTAACAGGTATTTTGCTGTTTTTTTTTAAATAAAACAAAATAAACCTGTTTTTTGATAGTGCCATTTTAATAGAGAAGGACGATGTCAATTCTGCCATAAACGAGAGGATTGAGTTGTTGGCCGTGTCTCGATTTAAAAATGAAAGGAAACGTTTCGAGTATTTCTTATAAGACTCTCTGGTGTAGATATTTCCAAACCGTTCCTTGTTATTATTGTGATTAATATATTTTTACAACTCAACCCTGTATATGTGTTACGCCACTGACTGAAAGGGGAGAATTTCCAGGATTTTTTGTTTAACAGTGAATGTTTGCAGTGATTTAAATAAGTCGCCGAAATATTTGTCACTCTGAATTTCACTACAAAATTTTATTGTTGATTTTGAAGGAAGGAATTATACCTATTTATTTGATGCCTAGATATTGGAGATGTTTTTATTAAACTCTGACCAACGAGGAGCTGACCAATGAAATAATTTTTTTGAAAAATTAGACAATACCAGGGCGCCTTTAATGAGAATGCTTAATTGTTTCTTTAAAATGACGAAGAACGCAAAAATCTAGTTAGCTGTGGTGACTTAAAATTGATAGAAAACTACTCTTGTGACCCCCCTTTTCCCACTAAATCGTACCTAACTAAGCGATTGGTGATGTTTTTATCAAACTCTGACCAATACCAACTGAGAAAATTGAAATTTTTTCTATAAATATGACAAAAAACGGCTTTAATAAACAAATGAAATAAAATTTTTGAAAAATTGAACCAAACTACTCGGCCCTAAATGAAGAATGCTTAATTTTTTCTTTAAAATGACGAAGAACGCAAAGATCTAGTTGGCTGTGGTGACTTAAAATTGATAGAAAACTACTATTGTGACCCCCCTTTTCCCACTAAATCGTACCTAACTAAGCGATTGGTGATGTTTTTATCAAACTCTGACCAATACCAACTGAGAAAATTGAAATTTTTTCTATAAATATGACAAAAAACGGCTTTAATAAACAAATGAAATAAAATTTTTCAAAAATTGAACAAAACTACTCGGCCCTAAATGAAGAATACTTAATTTTTTCTTTAAATGGCGAGGAACACTAAAATCAAGTTAGCTATGGCGATTTAAAATTGCTAGAAAACCCTAACTTGTGACCCACAAAATAACTAGGTAAATCGCACCTAACTAAGCGACTGGTGATGTTTTTATCAAATTCCAGACGATACCAACTGTGAAAATTATACAATTTTTTTCTATGAAACATTACAAAAAAGTTATTAGGGTTATTTTGTGCCTTTGTTTTACCGTAAGGAGGGTATTTTCTATTTTTTTCTAATTTGTCATTTAGCTAACATTTTCGTATTGTTGTCTATGTGTTACCTCGGAAACACTTCATCTATTAACAATAAAATCTGATTCTTCCACTTAAACCGTTTATAACTAAGAGCCATTAGTTATTAGCAGCCTTGCAAAAAAACTTCTCGGGGACACCCTGTGGACAAACATCTGCATTGTTTATACGTCTATCACTATCTAATTACAATATTACATTCAAATCGTTTTTAAAAGTTGCAAAATATGTTTAAAATAGTTTTCCTAATTATTAACCCCAGCCCTGTTGAATGTTCCGCCATTGGCATTGCCAGAATCACGTTGGCCCCTGTCATTAATTTAATTACAGCGTTTTAACAGAATTGTTTTAAAATCGCGACCGCTTATCATTTAATCGAGAATTGTTCACTATTGTTGATAAAGAAACCCGTAAAATTGTCAAAAAACGGTTTATTTATTACCAACCTTGATAATTGTGCGCCACGTCGAGACTTCCGTCTTTGTCAGGCACGCGCAATATTATTCGTCCGTCTCTCCCCCACCGACGCCGGATTTAACTGGGACACTAAAATCAAAAAAATAGTCGCAACTGTCAACAGTCAAGTTGAAAAACCGTTTTTAAAGGTCCCGAAGAATTATTGTGTCCGGTTTTCACCCCCGAAACCCTTGTTTTGTTCAAAATTTTAAAAATTCAAACCACGCAAGTTTTACCAGTATCAAGTTGCCAGGTAATTATATAATTGGCTGGCTTGAAACAATTGAGTTTTTTGACAGTCTTTTAGGTTATGCTGAAAAAATGACGGAACGCTATAGCTTCGCCACAGATGGGGGCGTCATTTGGAGCCCTGCCGGCCTGGAGACTTCAGAATTGGGCGAGGGATATGTTACTGCCGAGGAGGATAACACTCAGTACCTGTCCGTGCTTGGCACTCCGGGTGAAATGTCGTTGGAGAATCTCAACATAAATTTGACGAACCCGAAGCTGGAAGTTGAGGAGACTCTGGTTGAGAGTGAGGTGGTAGAGCCCGAGCTGGAGGAGCAGGTCGTGGTGTACTCGATGGAGGGCTCTGATGAGCTGTACGGGATTCAACTCGCCCACGACGAAGATGGGAATTTGAAGAAGTATCAGTTTCAATTTAGGTTTGCATAGAGGAGTTTGCGGGGTTGTAATGGTGGGGTTTTAGGAGGAACGATGAGGGGCAGTTGGAGGCTATTCCTGAGACGATCCAAGTATTACCCCTTGACGAGGATGAAGGGGGACTTGTTGCCGAGAATGAGGGGGAGGACATTGGGGAAGAGTTTATGGGAGAAGGGGGGATGCAGATTTTTATGGAAGAGGAAGGTGATGAACATATTTTGCCTGATGAGGAGCCCCTGGCGGAGGATGAGGCTACCATTCTGTATGAACAGGAGGATGATGAAGTCGAACAGGAGGATGATGAAGTTGATCAGGAAATAGAGGAAGAACAACTTGATGTGAAGCCAGGTGCGTAGTTTTAGTAATTTTTGTATTTTTGTTGGCAATTTTGCTTGCACTAAAATGTTCTTCGACCAACAATATTTTAGGGTTGGCAGCACTGAAGTAGAATGAAGGTTAGCTGCTTTGCTTCAGTTCTTTATTGATAACGTCATAAAATATACCAACTGTTTCAGATTAAAAGTTCAAGGTTTGCAATTTACTATTATGTTTAGGGGTTGGTAGTTTGAATATGGCAAGGTCGCAATTAGGTCTAGTGGGTCAAGCAAAGGCATTCACCATAAAAGTACGTGCTAATATTTTGATTTTGATCGTTTTAAAGAGCTTCAGTGACATTTCGACTCATTTGAAATTGGCACCTGTATTTCAGCGGCAATTTTGTACTATAATCTATAGTCCAAATATCCGCTGAAATTTATTTTGATAGCTGTCACAATTTCCAGGAAATGTTGCAATTTTTATATTAATTTGGCGAATTGTCCTCCGAATACTATTCGTAAGTACAGAATTGTCGACTTCCGTGATGCCTGGATACTCCTGCATACTGACTAGAGAATTGGACTCGACCTATGGTCTCGTCGCAGTATGCAGACGTATCCAGGTAAGCATCACGGAATTGTCGACAATTCAGTACTTACTAATAGTATTATATATGACTATTCAATTCACCTGTCATCTGTCAAAAACGGACCAATTAGAAAGCAGAATAAGAGAATCTCAAAGCCTACTAAAAAAAATTGCAGCGAATATATCTTCCTGGAAGGTATTCAACTGACTATTTTTAAACAATTGAAGTTTTTATTATAAAAAAGTAATTTTTGTACAATTAAACAATAATAGACAACTTATTTATTATAAAAATTGAAAGACGCCGTACACACATTGCTTGCATTCGTGATTTGCCCTCGCATTTGATTAATAATCGATTGGTGGTGCTCCCCATCAAGCTGCAAGTACGATCTAATGGAATTGGTATTATGGTGCCCTGTTGTTTTCATAAGCTGTTGCTCCCCAATACCAGCTTTCGCCAAAGAAGTCACAGCCGAAGAGCGTATGGAATGATTGGATATCTTTCTTCGCTTGACGTCCAAGCCAGTCTTTTCTGCTAAACATTTGACCCACTTACTTATCTCATTTACCCCAACTGGGCTGTTCTTGTACCAAACACCATCCTCAATCTTATCCCAAAACGGACTCGGTGTTAAGAACATTCGCAGTGTTTTCACGTTTTTACCTCTTTTTGATATAAGTTGATGATACAATCTAAACAAAATAAAATTGTTTAATACCTTTGAAATAAAAAAAAATCTCACCTAACAGGGCAAAGATCGGGGTTTTCTTTATTTTCTATGAGCCACTTGCTTTCAGTCAATGTCTTAACGCCTCCTTGGGCCGTTTTTGAAAAAATAGGGTTATATTCGATTCTTTCCGTTGGGCTTCCACCATTATCAAGTTCTTCTCTAAAGTAGTAGGTGAAGCAATTGCCTCCTTCTCCACCCCGCCAAGCCCCAGTTCGTAAGACGCTATTATAAAAAACTTCTTTTGTAGACCATCCGGTGTATTTTCGTCCAAAATTTTGACCATATTTAAGTATTCTGTTTCGGTAAGAGCCGCCGCGCTGATAGTCCTCTTTTCAAGACATGCCTGTAGTTTTTTTCTTGTAGCGTCCCTGGCGTCCCGTGCTGATTTAAATTGAGTGTCACTGAAGGGGTTGATTTGTACTTTCCACTTGTTGAAAAACATTTCTTGTACTAACTTTGCCGTGGTGTTCCACATGTGTTTAATGACGCCTTCCTTGTAATCCGTGCCATCCTTTCTCTTCATGTTACACGCCCAACTTTTCAAAATCACATTTAACTCTTCAGAAGAAGTCGATTGGTCGAGTTTGTACCTTTTTTCTTCCAAAATAGTTGTAAATTGTCTCCATACCGAGTCCCTGGATTTTTTGGCATTCCACGGGATATTTTCGCTAATCTCAGCGTCGATTTCGTCCTCCGATTTTGCTCTAAATCTTTTGCGCTCACCCTCCATCTCAAAAAGGGCGTTTCACATAGCAATTAACAAGCACTTTTTGTATGAACTCTTAAAAATTCTCGAAATTTGACAAATAACAAATTTTTTTTTCTGTAACTATAGAAACTGCCTTGCTTGTTACTTGATTAGCGCAAAATCATTTAAAAAAATTGTTTGGTTTATTGAATAGTGCTCCGAATACCATTCGTAGAAAAAGTTAAGTAGAATATTTTTGGGGTGGTCATCACTCATGACCATTACGCTTGCGAATAGCACTCGTGCTATTCATTTCCAAGCGTAATGGCCATTCGTGATGACCACACCAAAAATATTCGACTTAACTTTTACTACTTATGGTATTATACAGTGAGGTTCAAAAGTTGTTTCCCCCCTTTCGAACTCTATCGTGGAGGAGCACTTCGGAAAAAGCTCTGGGGCACATAACATTTATTTATTTAGTGCAGTCTGAGGGTGCTGTCAAATATTTTTTTTGACTTCCGGTTTAGCCGGAAATAACCCTAAAATTGTTTTTTTAAATTGAAACCCACATTTTTCTCAACTAATTCGGAATCTACGAATTTTTCTAGGTTAAAAACACGTACCACACTTGACCGGAGATTAAGTCACGGTCACCCTAGATTTTCAAAAACATCGAACAAATCGGTGAAATGCGAACATTTTTGAAAATTGCAAAAACACGTCAACCTTATTTTTTTGATGCGAATTCGATTGCCCGATTACATTTTTCTATTTTCTTTTTGTAAAAATCACCAATCGTAAAAAATCGGAGAATTTGAAAAATTCAAAACGAAGTAAAGAAGAAATGTAACTACCGAGTTGAATTTGTATCAAAAAAATAAGGTTGACGTGTTTTTGCAATTTTCAAAAATCTTCGTTTTTCACCGATTTCTTCGATGTTTTTGAAAATCTGGGGTGGCCGTGACTTGATTACCGGTCAAGTGCGACACGTGTTTTCGACTTAGAAAAATTCGTAGATTCCGAATTAGTTGAAAAAAATGTGGGTATCAATTTAAAAAACCAATTTCAGGGTCAAGTGGAAAAAAGTATTTGACAGCACCCTCAGACTGCATGAAATTAATAAAGGTTATGTGTCCCAGAGTTTTTCCGAAGTGCCCCTCCACTATAGAGTTCGAAAGGGGGGAAACAACTTTTGAACCTCACTGTATATGATTATTTTTATTTAAAAAGTTATTTTGTGTTCGTGTTTTGCGGCAATGTTCAACAATTCTACATAGAAACTGTTAGTCAGTAAAAAAAAGTAGGTAATATGCGAAGTGGTTGGATACAATAATTGTCTCAACCAAAAATAATATGGAAAAGTCTCTAAACGTCTCGCTGACCGTCCTTGGCTCGCTTCGTTCAAAAAATGGAAAAAATTATATTCGATTTTCATTAAACCCCATCACGCCCTTCTATTTTCACAAATTTTACCCCTACCACAATGATAGATGACAAAACCAGTGCCACCGTTTTTGTTACCCCCTCATCAATAAAAATAAAATTTCAAGTCAATATTAATAATCTTGCGATTAACTTTGAATAAGCTGATTCTGGAGAAGAGTAATTACTTTTAAATGGGGTATTATTATTTCTATTACTAATTTAAATAACTGATTGGCAGTAATGGCAGAAAATATTTAAATAATAATAGTTGAGAATAATAATGAAATTAATTCACAAGATATCATTTCATATTCACACACCAGGAATATAAGATAATTTACCTAATATAGGTACAACCACTTCTCCTTTCTTCAGGTAGGGGTAGGTAGTCTAAGACCACCTGGGGGCTGCAAGCTAATCCTAATGAGGGGCCATAAATCAAGAAGCTGTCGTATAATAAGTTGCCTACTTTCACTGAATTCAGAGGCAATTTCATCGGGAACAAAACCAAATTTTCGGAAAATACGGTTATTTAAGAAAAAACTAAAATGATAAGCCAATTGGGCTAAACGTGACAAACAAAATGGTGTCTCATTTACTGAAAATAACTCAATAGTGTCCTTGAAAAACGAAAAAAACGATTTACACATCGCATTTTCTTTATAAACAACGTGCAGGTTTTTGCAAAAAATAAGATTATAGGCCCAATTATACATTAATTGCCAACACCTAGAAACATCAAGACATCCTCCAACGATAATACAGCTCTTTTAAAACGTCAAATAAATTCACATTGGCGGGATACTAACTGCAGAGGAGCCTTAAGACCAGTTTAGAGAGGTCTGTTAATGTTTTGTTGGCAATAGTGACAAGTGACAGGTCGGCAAACATCAGACACGCTGCAGCGATACAGTCCCCGACTGTACCAACAGAGTCGGAGTTTTTCGTGCTACGTTCGTTTTTCCTCGCACACAATCGGTAAAACTCGTTTTTTTTTTAATTTCAGGCGTTCTAGCTCTCAAGCAGGAAATTCAGGACCATCAAGAAGTGGATTACGAGCCCCAACCAGAACACGACCTCCACGAGACCGCCTTCGTGGAATTCCCCGAGCGAAATTTTAAAGCGCCCCCCGAAGAAGACACCCAGGACCTCCTCCAGACCAACTTCGAACCCTTGGCCGAGGACAGTCAGGACGCCCACGAAACTCACACCATCGAATACCACACCACGATGGAGTCTGACGTCGAAAGACCCAACGAAGATTTCGAACATGTAGAAGTCAGTCCTGACGTCAACATTGCAGAAGAAGAGGAGGAGGAGGAGGCTTCGAACGAACCCCCCCAACCCCCCAACGACAGTGACAATGAGGAGTATCAAGTAGTCGAAGGTTTGCATATCACGGGGGATGTGGAGGAGAGTGCTCCGGAGAAGCCTCCGAACACCCTGAGCACGACTAATATACTACGTCACAACTTCAAGGAGTTCCCGAAGAAAAAGGACAGCAACAAGCTGTATCTGTACGTGGTTCAAAATCCAGAAAAGGAGAACCTGAATATTAATAAGGTTGTGAAAGCTAATCCGCGAAGTATATTGAAGAGCTCGCACGCACTGTTATCGACTCAGAACGAAGTCGAAACGAAGAACAGAAGGTTTTACAAGAGCAAGGAAGCTATGCAAGCGAGGAATTTTCATAATTTCATCAATAAAACCACGATACCTCAGGCACCGGTTAGGAAGGACCGTCTACCGAGGAAGCAGAAGATCAAACCAGTCGAAAGAACCGACCAAGAGATTGTGGTTCAAGAAGTGATGGTTTCGTCTAACGGTTACATGGAAGCCTTCGACAAGGAGAACCTTCAAGTAACCGAATACGTGGATTTGACGGATTCGGACGAAGAGTACAATCCGAGGAAGAAAAACAACAAGAAGAAGAAGTACAAAAGGAACGAAGTGACAGTCATTGACAGTGATTCTTCCAATGATAGTGTTATTGAACTGACAGACGATGACGACGAGCCGCCGAAGAGACGGCGTGGGCGCCCCCCCAAATCCCGTGCAGAATCTCTCCAATCCCCGTTGAAGAAGCTCAAAATCGACGAAGGCTTCAAAACGGAAATTCCCTGTACCAAATGCGACAAGACGTTCCCTAGTCAGAACAGTTTAAAAACGCACCTGCAACACCACAATTTAGAGTCGACGTTGAGGAGCGCCGCCAATCCAAAGTACAAGTGTCAGAATTGCGGCGAGACTTTCAAGAACAACGCCCTGTTGACGCGTCACAAGTGCGAGAAACCGTTGGCGTGCACGTTGTGCGCCAAAAAGTTCCACGATCAAATCGCCTTGAGCGTGCACAAGAGAGGTCACGCTAAGGAACAGCTGGTCAAGACCACGACTAGCATTACGATCTCCCCCAAGAAGCTTAAACCAAAGTTTAAGCTCCCCCCGAGGGATAACTTCAAGTGTAAGACTTGCGGCAGGATCTGCTCTTCCTTACCTAACCTCACTGTGCACGTAAAGTGTCACAGGGAGGAGACGTGCGTAAGGTGCGGCGCGAAATTTGCCTCGCGTGTCCTGCTCGACAAGCACGTGAGGGAGAATTGCGTAAAATCACCGAGACTGAAAAGTTCCAGCTCGGAGGAGGCCGTGTCGTCGAGGCGCTCCAGGTTGAACCTTAGGGTTTCCTGTGAGGAGTGTCAGAAAGTTTTCGGGTCGTTTAGGGATATGTTCTGTCATAAAGCACAGGAGCACGGGATGGCCACCCCCGACAAGTCGGCTTTAGAGCCCAAAAAGAAGATGCTGCATAAGCCCAAACCCCCGCATGGGGGGATCCCCGTTTCTTCGAGTTTCGCGGCAGCCATCGCGAAGGCTGCAAAGAAGAGGTCTTAAGCTTTATTGTGTTTAATGTAAAAATGTACAAACGATTATGCCATGATGGATTTTTTTCATGTTTTATATATCTGTGTAGGTAAAGAGAATTTCTATACTTCGACTTTTCTTGATCCCTCCAATAAACAAAATACTGCTGTTAAGGTAAAAAGGATACGTCACAGGGTAGATACTCAAAATATGATGCAGAAATATAAAAGAACTTGAACTGTAGCAAATATAGGCAACAATCAGAGCTGGGAAAGTTACTTTCAAATAGTAACTACTAACTAGATACTTTTCATAAGTTTTTAACGGCACGTTCTTGGCCTATGCAGCGCATACCCTATGATTTCTAGAGCTGATAAAATGTCATCTAAATTTTATTTAGACAAGCATTTTCTATCATTTTAGATGGGAAAGCGTGCCTTAGGTTACGTCAATGTACCCGTTCTTTAGGATCACGACACGATCGTATAAGTTTTGTGGTATTTATAGAGAAATTAAGGACGCCTGTACGCCTGATTGTCTGTGTCTTTGACGAAGGAAAACGCCCGGTTTGCAGTCCTCCCAGTAGAAATTAAGTTCAGTTCGATATGGTGACGTTAGGCGCTTTCCTTTTACACATTTATCTGAGGAGTCTCGGTTCATCTCAGCAATTTGATTGGTCAATATTCAAATGGACCAATCAAATTGCTGAAATTAACTGAGGCACCTCAGATAAATGTGTAAAAGGAAAGCGCGTTTTGTCTTGCCTTTGGCTCAGTGTAGAACATAGTTAGGCATTCCCAGAATTTTACCCTGTCTAAAAACATATTTAAAACACGCTGATGTGTCAAAAAAGGATATCTGGCCCCATGTAATTTTGCATAGCCTGACGTCATTATGTCATTTTGACGTATGCAGCAACTATACCAAAATGTACTCAACCAAGGTCTAACCTTCTCATTTTTACCGCAAATAAAGTGCATTAACTTCGAAAATTTTAATCAAACAGTGACGAGTGTTTATAACGGGTGTCATAAAAAAACCGAACGAAATGTTTTTGGGGACAACTCATCCATTTTTTAACCGATTTGGATGAACGTGGACTTAAATTAAAGCTAAAGAATCAGGCTATCGATTCATTCAAGAGACCATGACAGACGGCGCTGCCGTAGTAGCCTTAGCCATGCTTGTTTTAAAGGCTTACTTTAGGTGCATGGGGATTGGTCAGTTAACAACCAATGGTTATGAGATAAAAATAACCTTGAAGCACGTTTACTTTTCTTCAAAAAGTTTCTTTCAGAAGTTCGTTGATTCACGAATTAATTTTCTGTGATTTTTTAAAAATCACATGTTTTCCCTTATTTTCACGCCTAATGACCATAACTGAAGTAACAGTGATGCATTTTCAGCTTAATTTTCAGTAATAGAGGATATAAGTCAATGAAAAATACAAGCGGATGCGAATTGGAGGAAATCTAAAGGTTATTACTCAGAATTATTAAGCTCTTGTTGCTTCATTGTTACTTTAGTCATGGTATGGTCATTTTGCATGAAAAAATGTGAAAACGCATAGTTTTTAAATAATCACAGAAAGTCAATGCGTGAACCAAATTAACTTCTGAAAAAAGATTCTTAAAGAAAAATAAACGTCCTTCAAAATTATGTGAGTCTCATAACGACTGGTTCATAATTGACCAATACCCACGCCCCTGAAATGAACCTTTGAGACAAGTATCACTAAGAGAACTATTGCAGCACCATCTGTCGTAATTTCTTAGACAGTTCGAAAGCCTGATTCCTTGGCTTCAATTTAAGGCCAGGTTCATCCAAATCGGATAAGAAATGCACGAGTTGTTACCAAGAATATTTTGTTCGGTTTTTTAGGACACCCCCGTTAGTATTAGTTTGGGGCAAAATTCAAGCATATTGTTGTTGCTGCACTACTGCTGCTAAACAATAAGACTTTGTGAAACCAATTGTTGCAAGGGAACACAAAATCAAAATTCACTAACAATATAGGAAATCCCTGTTGCAAATCACAGTAGAAACCATTGAAAAACATTTTAGTGGATTCTACTGGTTTCAATGTGATGTGTATTTGCACGGGAAATTCCCAGTACAATCCAATAGGAAATTGCCCTGGTTCACACTGATGGGCAGTTCCATCAGACACCATAATGGAAATTAGTAAAATCTACAAGAGATTCCCATAAAAACACAGTTAGGATCCAACAAAAAATATTTTCACTGGAAATACACAATAATACAAATGGAATGGAACGCTATTGGCTCTAGGTATGATGGTGTGACTTTCTTTTCTCGCCAAGTACATTTCCTGCCGCCAAAGTTGAATGATCTGTAACGTAAATTTTATGGTTGCCAGAGTGGGAAGTTCGCAAAAAAGAGTTGGATAGTAAGTCTCTTGCCACAGAAAGGTACTTTAGCTAATAATCATATACATACAGTGTGTCTCATTTTAACTGGAACCACACAAATATTTCGGTTAATTTTAACCGAATCAATGCGTTCTTTTTTTCTGCATGTAGAGCTCCAAAATCTGCACCTGTGTAATACTCAACTCTTTTTGTAAACCAAAACTCTAGCCTGCTGCGATTTAATAAAGAGGCCAAAAATGACGAAATCGCATTAGGCATTTTTTTATCGAAAATTTTTTTAAAGAAAACTTGCTCAGGATCGCTCCAGATGGCTAAATCCGAAGTTTCAGGAAAAAATAAAAATGTTGAATTTCTTGAGGAAGAATCATAAAATCACGAAAACGTCAATACTTTTGCAACATAACGGGTGATGTGAAATAAAAAAAACAATGGAAGCGCATATGTTTGCTGTTTCTGGCACATTGCAACAGGGTGTCCCTTGAAATTCTTAAGAAAAACAAAAATCTTATACTATCTTAATAATTTCAACTTTTTCTGCGATTGTTAAGTTTTATCCATCCATAGCCGATAGCAAATGTCAAATCAATTCATTTCAATTGTTTTTTTATTTCACAGCACCCATTATGTTATGTTGCAAAAATATTGAACTTTTCGTTATTTTGTGATTCTTCCTCAAGAAATTCAACATTTTTATTATTTCCTAAAATTTCGGATTTAGCCATTTGGAGCCATCCTGAGCAACTTTTCCTTATAAAATTTTTCGATAAAAAAATGCCTAATACGATTTCGTCATTTTTGGCCTCTTTATTAAATCGCAGTAGGGTGGGATTTCGGTCTATAAAAAAAGTGAAGTATCACGCAGGTGCAGATTTTGGAGCTCTACATGCAGAAAAAAAGAACGCATTGATTCGGTTAAAATTAACCGAAATATTTGGGTGGTTCCAGTTAAAATGAGACACACTGTATGATGTTCGAATACAAAAAATTTCCAAATTGGAAGTTCAAAGAATGTAAAACATGACTTCCAGAGTCAAAATATTTTGATTAAGATATTTCTCTTCCACGCATTAACTGGATTACTTGAGTTTTAAGCAATATTTGAAGAATTTGAGAGGTCGCCAAACGTAACTTTTGTCCACTTCACCAAAATCTGTTATAAACGAAATCAAAAACTCACGAAAATCTTGCAAGAAAAACCGCATCAAGGATGGCTACCTAGTAATAAGAAACATGAAATGAGAACACAGCATCAGGACTTGCTTGATTCCTATTGGCTCAAATTTTGCAACTGGCGCCATCTACTCTATTTCTAATGGATTATCCCTGTAGGAATACAAACCCAATACAATCCATAAGCATTTAGAGGAAACAGTTTTCTCATTTTTACTGGTTTTTCCAAGTATAATCGCTGGACCAGTAGCATCCATTAGAAATCGTTAGAAAGATCAATTCGATGGGTATTCCAAGTACAGACCAGTAAACACCATAAACAGCAACACAAACCACAGTTGCAGTTCCTAATGGTTTCTATAGCACTTCTACTGGACATGTGCAACAGGAATATAGGTACTGCAAAAATAGGCTTTGTAAGCAGCTAGGTATTTTACAAACAACTGTCAACTTTAGGTAATTTTTTTGACATCTAGCGTCATTTTCGTACAAACGTAAAAGAGAAAGAGCGGAATATGTTTCCTGTCTTGTTATCTCTCCATACCGTTTGCCGTACCTCTCCAAAGAGAGAAATCCAGTGACCTTATGCATAGACTACCTTATGGTAACGTTATGGAAACAGGCCCGTAGCCAGAAATGAATGCAAGGTAGGGCAATGAAATTTTTTTGGAGGTTTAAGGCCCCACTCTGGCTACGGGCCTGATGGAAAGATTTAGTACGTAGTTACGTATTTGTTTTTTTGAGTTAAGTTATCTTATTCTTAGTTATGGTTAGGATTAAAAATTTTCGCTGGTTTCTATCGCCCCCCCCCTGCCCCCTTACCATGTGACGCCTCGCATCATATTACTACTATTATTAGCTCGGTGGTCTTAATAATTAATTCCAGATGTGCACAATAATTTATTCTTTTTGAGCCATACGGATAACTGGAATACCTATAACTAATCTTTCAATATTAAAACCGTGTATTTTTACGGTCGGCAGATGTTTGAGTAAAAGTTACTTAATCCCGGCTATTGTACAGAATTTCTTTTATCTAAATATACAACGCGCATCAGCTACAATTAAAATAGATAAGCGGATGAGTAATAAAATCATATAATTTGCTATCATAGGAATGTGTATGTATAACCGATTAATTTTAATTCTTACTAGAGGATTGTTAATCGGACTAATAGGTTGCAGAGTACCGAGAATCCAGAACAATAAATTGGTTGAGTTGTTGGGACAGTCGGTATACATAGCTTGAGACATGAGACGCCATAGCGAGCGGCCTTGAACCTGCTAGTGCTGTCAAATGTTAGTTTTTTACGTTAATTGTCATGCTAATTTTAATAATGACGTAATCGGGGGAAGTACACAACGCTAGTCTACGTTTTATCTCATTTTCATTAGAATCAGTGGAATTAAACAATTTTTGAGAAAAAAACATTTGGCCTAAACTCACGAGGCACTGTGACCAACATTACACCAGATTCCAGGTAAGTTAAGTCGCACTCGTCTTTATCGCTGATAATAAAAATCCATCGCTTTTGTCATTATATCGCATTCGCGGCGTGTTCGTGCTCCAAATTACTCAAATTATCCATTAAATTATTTAAACAATTTAAAAAAATGACGTCATCGCGTGAATTCCAGGCGTGACGCATGCGTAGTTGGAATTGTGAGGGGGTTTTTTCGAAGACGCCTCTGCCCCCGTTCCGCACCTCCAGCACGTCGAGGGGAAGAACCTAGTCCTTTGTTTATGATTGCAACGCAATTTCAAGTGAGTCGAATTTATTTTATCGCCATTCTCCGAGATTTGCACACGGCAAAAATTAGAGCTAGTAGGCTTTGCATGTCAGAAGGTTGTTGAAACAAACAATTGAAAGTGTACGCGTTTGAGGTTAGAATTTAAAAAAAAATGTTGACGGAAAACCGGGGGAATTCCTACGCGGAGCTGTTGCCTGTGCAAATCGGTGAGAATTTTTCTTAAATTTTTAAATAATTGAATTTTTAGATATGAGCAATTATCCGAATCTTTTAACTCCACCTTCGAGTAATGAGGATTCGCCCCATTCAGCGTTTTACAACCCTTCCCCGACCTCATCTCTGTCGCCGGATCCGAATCTATTCACACAGCCAATTTATGGACTCAACTTTGGAACAAATTCTAGTAAAATTCGTGCTGTTTAGTGTAAAATTTGAAGAAATTATTTGTAGGGTCACCTTATATGAGAATCATGGAGCAACCGGTTGAAAAATTCAGGTTTCGGTACAAATCCGAGATGACAGGCACCCACGGAAGCTTGTGCGGGCAAAACTCAGACCGCAGTCGCAAACAAACCTACCCCACAGTTGAAGTACTACTTGAAACTCCGCAGGAATCGATAATTAATAAAGAAATTTCAGTTGGTGAATTTTGACAGACCCGCCACAATTAGGTGTTCGATTTATCAAATGAACTACCGAGAAGACTTCAAGCCCCATGCCCACCGGTTGATTCGGAAGCAGGGCAAGGGGGAGGTTGACGACCCTCACGATCTGCAAGTGTGCCCCGAGACAGGATTTGTGTGTATATTTCATAACATGGGGATCATTCACACCGCGAAAAAGAATATAGTGCCCGAATTGGTGAAGAAAAAGACCAAGTTAAAGTGCGAGGAAATTGCAAGAGTCGAAGGAAAGTTTAGGCCACTGACGACAAAAGAAGAGGTTGAGGTAAGTTACAGCTTTCGTTGTTTATCTTGAGAGGAGGATCAGTTTGATATTTGATAAGAGAAATTATTGTTGCTGAGTAAACATTTACAAGATAAGATTAATCATGCTGAGAGACGGTTTTTTCATAAATTTTATATTTTTTACATTTATTTTATCATCAAGGTCACTGTGGTTATTGCGGTTGATAGTAGATGGTGCTTAGGCACAACATTTGTGACATCACCGGAACAGAAAGTAATACAATTTTGAGCCTCACTGGAAATTAACGTATCTTGACATAGATGGCGCTGAGATCCAGGCTGAAATAGGGTCACTAGATTTCACTAGATTTGATAGTGTATCTCACTTGTACTCATTCAAATTTATCTCTGTCCTTTTTACATTGCGAAGGTGTTCATGCCTTCCTGGATTAACATTAAAATATTATACAGGGTGTTTTGCAACCGCGTGTAAGTTTTTTAACATTAGATTGCCCATCAAAAATGGTGATGATTGGAACAAAATTGTTTAGCTCGAAGTCGTCTCCAAAGGAAGTTAGGGCTTTACCATAGGAAACAGTTTTTCTTATTTGGATATCTCTAAAACCACTCATTAAATAAAAAAATACCAAGAATAGTAAAAGTTACAGTTTAAGCTGCTCTTTACAACTGGCAGCACCATTTTTGAAATGTGTGACCTTGAAATTTTTTCCAGTTATCAGGAACGGATATCTCTAAAACCACTTATTAAATCAAAAAAATACCAAGTATAGTAAAAGTTGTGGTTTGGGCTGCTCTTTATAACAGACACCACCATTTTTAAAACGCGTGACCTTAAAACATTTTCCGGAAGAAAAATGTCAAGGGTTTCTCTGTTTCCTGGTGATCCCATAGTCATAATCCAACGAAATTCACCATGTAGATGTATATTCACTGGCTACTAGTGCCCACCAAATTTCATTCAAATCCGTTAATCCGTTCCTGAGATAACTAAGAAAAACTGCTCCCGATGGCTGACTTTAAAGCCCTATAACTTCCTTAGGAGACGACTTCGACCTAAACAATTTTGTGCCAATCGTTACCATTTTCGATGGGCAATCTGAGGTCAAGAAACTTACACGCGGTTGCAAAACACCCTGTTCCTATATTCATAGTCCTAACTCCGGGACGTTATTCCTTACATCATTCTAGGAAGAAAAGTTCTAATGGACATGTGTCCGGAAATGCTTTATAGGGGAGTTACGCCCCTTCAAAGGGGTACTCAAAAAGTCAATTTTTTTAAAATTTCTCGAAAAATATTAAGAATAGAATTTTGAAATTTGGAACCGTTAGTGTTATAAAGAGCTTTCTCCTCACTTTTTTTCAGATTTTTAATAACGTCACTGGCGTGCGTTCTTGGAGGACCTTACACATTTTTTTTTGGTGTAGTCATTTTTCTCACCAAATAATAATAAAATCTTAATCGATGGTCGATTCTACCCAGAAAAGAGGCTCTTGTTGAATGTCGCTAAAACGCACCCTTTTCGAGTAAAGTGACTTTGATTGGTTTAGAGCGCGAAAATTTCTGTTGTAAGATTTATTTTATCTACTTAATTAGTGAAAATAAACTCAGAATATGATATCTTACATTATTTTAGAAAGAAAAGTTCATATGGATATGTGGCGGTAAATAATTCCTTAAATAAGTCCTTCGAATAATATGTTTTCCGAGACTCCATTCGAAGGACCATAGCTCTTTTAGGAAACATTTTCTGCCGTATCTTAATATGAGGTTTTCTTCCTAAAATGATGTAAGAAATCATCCTCCATCTTTATTTTCACTAATTAGGTAGATAAAACAAAGTGCTAATCACAAATTTCCGCCCCCTAAACTAATTGGAATCATTTAATTCGAAAATGGTGCGCCTCAACAAGAGCACCTTTTTTATGTGCAATGGACCAGAGATTACGAATTTGTTATTATTTGGCAAAAAAAGGCCCACAACAAAAGAAAATGTAAAAAAATATGTAAGACCCCCCAAGAACGCACACCTCTGATGTTATTAAAAATCTGAAAAAAATTGAAGAGAAAGTTCTTTATAGCACTAACCATTGCTCTAAATTTCAAAATCCTATTGTTCATATTTTTCGAGAAATTTTCAGAAAACTGATTTTTTGAGTACCTCTTTAAAGGAGCGCAGCTCCCTTATGAAGCATTTCCGGACATAGGAACTTTTCTTCCTAGAATGATGTAAGGAATAATGTCCCGGAGTTAGGACTATGAATATAGGAACACCCTGTATACATCAAGTACCTTTCTGCTGAAATAAATCTTAGATGGCGTTGTAGTTTACATCTCATTATCGAGAACTTTCGTAAGAAAGCGTATGTCGTGTGTCATTGGTATACAGGGTCATTCACGAAGAGTGTCCATTTAGACGTATCTCGAGAAGTTTTGGCATCACAGTTGCGAAAATTTTTGTCCGGAGGTTTTAATGAATTCTGAATTGAATGAAAATATTTTCAAGATGGCCGCACTTCTGGTTATACCGGGAGTCGACCCCAACTTCGTTATTTTAAATGGAACACCCATGACACATTCTCATTCTACATCAAATTATGAAAATTTTGGTGTAACATTACCTTATGAATAAATATGATAGTTTTCGAGAAAAAAAATATTTTAGATTTTTAGAGACGAAAATCTCGTAATACTCAAAAATTAATATCTTTGCCACAAATGGAGATGGAGTATTGAAATTTTGACAGCAACAAAAAAGCCTCTGAGGCATTAGACTAGCTTAAAAATCAGAAAATTCTTCTAGGGAGCGTCTACAGCCAGTGGCGTTCGTCAGCTTACAAAAAACAATTGAAACTATTTTGTTTCAAATGGAATGCCTAGTTTTTTATTATCCCAGTGGATATCTAATTGAATTGCCTGTCAATCCATGTCCAGTTTTACTCTACCTATCTTCATTGGTTTTGGAGTTATTTAACATTAATTAATGTTTTACGGCAATTCTTTCCATTTAATTAGTGGGTGGCTTTGAATTTATGCCACTGTCAACATCGCGAATTAATCAAGGTATTAATTACGTATCTATTTTCAAATTATAGTTATTTGTTTTTCAATAAAAAATTCCTCGAAAAATTCCGTTGCTTTTTAAATTAATGTTAATAACTCCAAAACTAATGAAGATAGGTATAGTAAAACTGGACATGGATTGATAGGGAATTAAATTAGCTATCCACTGGGATAATAAAAAACTAGGCATTCCATTTGAAAAAAATTAGTTTCAATTGTTTTTTGCAAGCTGACGAACGCCACTGGCTGTAGACCCTCCCTAGAAGAATTTTCTGGCTCTAAATGGCTAAATCCGAAATTTCAGGAAAAAATAAAAATGTTGAATTTCTTGCGGAAGAATCACAAAATAACGAAATGTTCAATATTTTTGCAACAAAATGGGTGCTGTGAAATAAAAAAACTATTGAAATGAATTGATTTAACATTTGCTATCGGCTATGGATGGATAAAACTTAACAATCGCAGAAAAAGTTGAAATTACTAAAATAGTGTAAGATTTTCGTTTTTCTTAACAATTTCAAGGGACACCCCAACTAATCTGTTGCAAACTGCCACAGACTAAAGTCACAGTTCCACTGTTACAAGGTCACTCGTTTTCTTTTGGAAAAAATTCTTGTTTTGACGGTTTAATAGAAAAAGCAGCATTGTCAGAAATTTAACTTTGAATTACAATTTTAGCAACCGAAAAAAAATTGAGCTTTAAACATTAAAAAAAAAATTGAAAATGCAAATCTTTAAAATGGGTAGAGAGAGTAAAAATTGGATTCTGAACAATTTTTTCGCTTGTTATTCGACAGATAGAGTTCTGCTGTAGCCAAATACGTCTGTCGTTTAAAAAAATGGCAACGTCGCATTCAAAGGCATTCCCCATAAGAGTGTGTGTGAATAATCTGATCGTGTTAAACAGTTTCAGTAGTTGTTTGTGAGTTGCTTAGAGGCATTAGACATTTGTGAGAATGACAACGTGAATTTTTAATTTCAAAAAACTATTTTAAAGTGCAGCTAATGAGTATTTTGTGTCGGTGTGTTCTGACAGGTTGGCATACTTTTTGCATTGAGTTTGACATTATTATATGGAATTTCTTTATGTATCTCATGGTGTCAAAATTCAATATGGCGGCCATAAAAGAATCAAAAGTTGACTGTCAATTCTCAAAATCTAGAAGGCCTAGTATCTATCACTCGATTGACAACTGTCAAAAACACAAAAGTTGCAAGTTTCATCTAAATAGCATCAATCGTTAGGGAGATATTAATTTTTATTTGAAATCTCGATTTTCAGATTTTTCGGATCAACTCAGGAGCGAATTAACATACCGCGGATTTCTCTTTAGATTCTTAATCACAAAGAAATAGCGCAATTTTCGCTAATTTAATCGATTCCGCATCTCTTACCGTTTAAGAGATGCCAATGGTGAGCAGTGAAAAAGCACATGAAGTCTTCAAATTTTGTTTCCAAAAATTCAATTAAACTTTTGGCAATAAGAAATAAAAAATTTGAAAAATACCAGGTAGACTGGATTGAGATTTATAGGTGGTAGAATTGGATCATTCACCAAGTGGGGAGGTTCTAGCCGTTTCCGTAGCTGCCCATTTTTTTGTCTTTATTTTTAGCAGAGATTTGATATTCATTGATAAAATCGCTGTACAGGCCGATTAGTGAAACTATTGAATGCGGCGTTGCCATTTTTCATGCGACCGAAACCTATTCAGAAAAAAAAGTCTTGTGGAAAATTTTTTATTCATTTACTGAGATGTTTCAAGTATCGCGCTGTGATGATAGTTATCAGCTTATCATAAAGAAAACTGCCAGTCATTTCGATTAAACTCGCGGGAGATTCCTTGACGGAAATTAAAATTTATCGCCGTCCTTGATGGTGCAACGTCGTAATCAAAGTGGGCTCGCTGATGGCCATAAAAACCTTAATTTCAACTTGTTTGGTAATGAGGGTTTCCAATTAAAAGAAATAGACTATATGGAGGCAAAATTTGACAAAACCCGGTATGCAAAAGTCAGTTTTGTCAAATTTTGCAGACATATGCATATTAGGTAACGAAATGAGTTATGCAACCAACTATTCAGTTGGCGCCTGCGTATATGCATATTGTGCAGTAAAAAATTGCGAGCGATGTTAAGCTTAGAAGCTTAGAATCTTTTTTAGGCTTTTAAGTTTCAACAACAGAAACTTTGCGTGTGATTAGTGCAAATTGCGATTATTTGTGCCTTTTCCAAAAATTTCCACTCGAATTCAGGCCAAATCGAAGATATTCCCGCCGTTATCTCCGAGATAATAGTGAAAACCTGTCATTCTGTTGTGTTATGTTCGTCTTCCCAGGAACTAGGATAAAGCGATAAGCACACATTTTCCGAGAACAAGTGATTGTAATTCAATATAAAGTGTTGTTAGATAATTTGTACGGCAAGCTGGAGGCCCTTGACGAAGGTATGTTTACTTTTTAACTGGTTCAATAACGCAACGCGTATGGAAATATTGAATAACATGAAAATAGCTGAGTTGCAATCTGAGATTTAAGATTTAACATTGAGCCGTTTAATCGCTAATAAATTACTTCGTTTAACATTTTTATTTGAGACGGTTCGAGTCAATGATAAATAAATACTAAATCTTCTGTCAAAAACTGTTGAATTGTTCAATTGTGGCAAATCGGTTGATTACATTATATCTAAATTTATACGTCTATATGGTACCTTTAGCGATAACCTGATCATATGGTTGGTTCACGATCTGTACGTTTACAAATTCTGTGAAAAAGTAGAAGTTTCTACCGTATCCGATACTGCCAATGTGTGTACTCGTGTACTAACGAACGGATTTTCTTGAAATTTCGTGTGGAGGTTACTTAGTGTTGGAGAAACTATATTGCAAAGGTGACTACCCCTGCAAAGTCTATCTTTTGGCCAAGAATTCGAAAATTTTGAAAAACTTACGAAACTTAAATAAGAAAACTGGTAGGGTGCGATTGAAATCTGTGGTGTAGTGGGTAGGATTGTATTATTCATCAAGTGGGGAGGTTCCAGCCGCATCCGCAATTAATTTTACAAAAAAAATGGCAATTCGATTTTTCGTACTCGAATATTACGCAAGCACCTGTTTAAAGTACCTAACGTCTCCGAGAATTCTTATCAGTCTCTTCGATTTAGTAGAATTTCATTTTTTATTATTAACAAACAACCGGTTATCGCATTGTCGTTAACTTGAAATCTAATGGCCTCTTTTTAAATAAATTAAATCCTTTTTAATTTTTAATGTTAATATTTTAGTCTCTGATTCTCGATCTCATTTCTTGATCTAAATACTTACCTACCTAAGGTAGTGTTATCTACAGACGGAGATAAATTTTGTTTACGACTTTACTTTGTTTGCCGAAAAGTTATAGTTCGTGGAAGTCTGCGTGGAGTAAGGTCGTCGCCAGGAGATTTTAGTTTGTTTTGACTAAAATTTTTCTTTTATTCGGATTTCTTCCGAGTTTCAAGCTCGGTTTCAAGTGAGTAATAAATCAGAATTTGTTCCCCTTTAATTTACCACATTTTGTATAGTATACGTATTTGCATTCGACCTTGATTTATTATGTACTATTTTCGGTTATCGTGTAATAAACGTTTCCTGCTTAGTGCGGTTTTATACTTTTTATTATTTTAAGGGAACAAATATGAGTGATAAACTAATAAATGAGAATTTGTTTCGTTTCACGTAGTATGTACATATACTTGCATTCGACCTTGTTTCATTACTATTTTCGGTTATCTTTTAAGAAACGTTTTCTTAGAAAAACCCAGGGACATCGCAATAAAGAAATTAATCAAGACAAGTTGAAATTTTTTATTGCTTTTGACGGCTTTTATTGTAAAATAGCACTAGAGAAGCAGAGGAAGAACTGCCATTTTACCCCACTATCATCTATTTTTTACGAAAATAAAATTTCATTAATTATTTTCTCCAAAACAGTAAAGAAAATCGCAAAGTCATGAATTAAACCCTAGGTATTTTGGTATCCCCTTTCTTTATGCGTAATTAAAAAAAAGATCCTTAGACACGATTTGAAAATTTCTATATTCCTATAAAATTTTTAAACATCTCACCCGGGGACATTTTCCACTCCGATTAACATTTCAACTATTTGTTAAACAGAATGCATTTTTAATGACTACCGGCGAAAAAATCAAGCGTCTCGAATTTTTCGGAAAAACAATTCCCCGTCAAGTTGTATACAGGGTGTCTCAGAACGCTCGCACCAAATTCTAATGGAATATTCAGGATTAAATTCTGAGTTTATTCGTGTTTTTGAAAATTTCTAGGGTCCAATAGTTCTCGAGTTATAAGAGATTTAAGAGGACCAATCAGATTTCAGCTCTGAATTGCTTCATAAGGTAATTTAATGTTAGATGCACTGTTTCCTAGGTAACAAGATACAACAGTATAAATTTTCATTGATATTATCTTGTTACCTAGGAAATAGTGCATCTAGCATTAAATTACCTTATGAAGCAACTCAAAGCTGAAATCTGATTGGTCCTCTTAAATCTCTTAGAACTTGAGAACTATTGCATCCTGGAAATTTTCAAAAACGCCGATCGACTCAGAATTTAATCCTGAATGCTCCATTAGAATTTGGTGCGAGCCTTCTGAGACACCCTGTAGTGAGCTAAGTTTGTTATTAAAACTCGTCCAACTAAGCGAAAGGGGTCATTTTGATAACGGTAGGACCACTATCAAACGAGAAAATCCTAATTTTTCTTTGAAAATGTAGAAAAAGCGGCTCAAAATAGGAAAAAAAACAAACAAAAAATGTCGAAATTATGTTCATTTCAAACTGCTTGAGAAGCAAATCTCGAGTTTTTCGGAAAAAACCATTCTCCGTCAAATTGTAGGTAGAGTGGGATGGGCTAAGTCGATTTTCAAACGAATGCCCTACCCCAAGTGTGACATGTCGTTTGTTACTAAAACACTTCTAACTAAGCGGATGGCGCCATTTTGATAACCGTAGGACCACTACCAACCAAGAAAATCTAAATTTTTCTCTGAAAATGTAGGAAAAACAGCTCAAAATTGCGAAAAGCAAACAAAAACTTGCTTTTTGTCAAAATTACGTTTATTTTAAACTGTTTGAGAAGCAAATCTCGAATTTTTCGGAAAAACGATTCCCTGTCTAATTGTATAGTGGGCTAAGTCGATTTTCAAAATAACGCTAGACCGCAAGTATGACATCGTTTGTTACTAAAACACGTCCAGCTAAGTGAATGGCGTCATTTTGACAACGGTAGGACCACTACCAACGAAGTAAATCTAAATTTTTCTTTGAAAATGTAGGAAAAGTGGCTCAAAATAGGAAAAAATCAAGAAAATGTCAGAATTATGTTTATTTCAAACTGCTTGAGAAGCAAATCTCGAGTTTTTCGGAAAAAACGATTCTCCGTCAAATTGTAGGTGTAGTGGCATGAGCTAAGTCGATTTTCAAACGAATGCCCTACCCCAAGTGTGACATGTCGTTTGTTACTAAAATAAGCGAATGGCGCCATTTTGACAACTGTAGGACCATTACCAACGAAGTAAATCTAAATTTTTCTTTGAAAATGTAGGAAAAGCGGCTCAAAATTGGAAAAAAGCAAACAAAAATGTCTAAATTATGTTCATTTCAAATTGCTTGAGAAGCAAATCTCGAATTTTTCGGAAAAAACGATTCCCCATCAAATTGTAGGTGTAGTGGCATGGGCTAAGTCGATTTTCAAACGAATGCCCGACCCCAAGTGTGACATGTCGTTTGTCACTAAAGCACTTCTAACTAAGCGAATGGCGCCATTTTGATAACCGTAGGACCACTACCAACCAAGAAAATCTAAATTTTTCTTTGAAAATGTAGGAAAAACAGCTCAAAATTGGAAAAAGCAAACAAAAACTTGCTTTTTGTCAAAATTACGTTTATTTTAAACTGTTTGAGAAGCAAATCTCGAACGTTTCGGAAAAAGGATTTCCCGTCAAATTGTATAGTGGGCTAACTCGATTTTCAAAATAACGCCGGACCGCAAGTGTGACCTATCTTTACTTACTAAAACACGTCTAACTAAGCGAATGGTGCCATTTTGAAAACGATATGACCTTGAAAAAATTTTTTTTTTTCGAAAAATACGTTTTAATGAAGACATTAAGATATCCGTTTGACTTCAGGACAATTCGAAATATGATGGGTTGTCTGATGAGACGGCAAGAACTAGGTACGTCATTTCTCTCTTTCTAAAATCTGATCCAATCTTCCTCTCAAGTTAAACATTTGCGGATATCTTCTAACCGCGACCATTTGTGACACCACCAGGAAGCTATCTGCAACTTGTTTAAAACATTTTTCATTTTCCAATTTCAGATTAAGGGATTGGCTGAGGCCGAAAGCAAATCCATTAATCTGAATGTCGTTTGCTTGCGTTTCGATGCTTTTTACTCCGTTAATGGTAGACTCGAACGCATCTGCTCGCCGGTATATAGCCATGGGATAAATAACCTGAGTAAGTACCGACCTGATGACGATTTTTACGGTTGGCAACTCTGACAATCTCCCCCCTGCGCGTTTTGGGGGAGTTTCGATTTGTCACGGTTGCCGCGGGTGAACCTGTCTCGGGGGGCGTGGCTTCAATTTTTTTTTGGGTGGTTTTAGAGAGCGCCCTGACCGGGGAGCTCAAGATCGTCAGGATGGACCATTGTACCAGCCCGGCCAAAGGCGGCCGAGAAATTTTCATTTTGGTCGAAAGAGTCACCAAAAGTAAGTAATTTGTCGAAGTGAAACTTCTGTGGGGTGAGTGAATGGAAGTTTCACTTCTTTTATGGATCGACTTGGAATTTCATTTTTCCTTTTTCAGAAAACATAAAAGTGAAATTCTACGAACTTGACGATGAGGATAACATCCTGTGGCAGGATTACGGCAGATTCAGTGACTTGGACGTCCACCATCAATACGCCATAGTCTTAAAGTAAGTCCTTTTTTCCAACCAATAAAAAGCTAAAACAAGTTTCATAATGCCAATTATTATCGCACGAGGATGTTTGGTCGGAAAAGCCCGAGTTTTGCAAAATCCGAGGGCGATAAGATTCTTATGAAACACGTTTTTTATACAGTTTTGTCTATTTCGGATACCAAACTTGTTAACATTTTTAGAAAGAAATTGGTTATCCCTTTTCAATGTTCGTTTGACAGTTGTTGGTCACAATCGTTGTGTAGGTTACGATGTAAACAAAAGTCGTGCGTTAAAAGCACGTTAGAGAACTCATTTGGGTGCTACAAAGTGTTCATTAGGAAACCGGAATAGAAAAAGGCATTTTTTTTAAACACCTAAGTCATTAATTGTCATTTTTTTTCGGACTACACAGTGCTTTCTTTTTCGTCTCAAATGATGTTCCCTTTGCATTTCATGCGCTATGTTGTTTGATTACAGTTTTTTCATGGATCAATCATCAATGTTGCCAACTTACGTTAAAAATTTAAATTCTTAATTTGAGTATTTTGAAATCAGTGGTGCCAGCCTTTGGTTTAACGATATTGAACGCGAATCAGAAGTTCTGACAGTGTTGCCAATCACGAATGTATTGAACATAAGAAAATTATTTTTCTACTTCCATCCATTTGGCAACACTGCACTATACGTACGTAAATTTAAGTAAATTGAAGCCATGGGGTGATTTTCCCCCAAGTTTTAAGTTGGTAGTACCGTTTTGTGTTGTCTTTATACATTGAGTAAATAAGAAGTTTTTCCAAACTTTTTTTTGTATCTTTTGGGTTTACTTTTGTTAATTTGATAATGTTATTAGGTCTATGATAGCATATAATGTCAGCATAGTATCACCTAATAGTAATTTGAAAGTCTTTGAGTTGGTATTACTGGTAAAAACCAGTTTTTACAACTTAAAATTTGTCGCATATGAATGGCTTTTCATCACAGATCGATTATCAGTTATCAGTGTTGCCAACCAAATTTTAGTTTTATAAAATTGCCTTTTGGTTAGCTTGTAAGCGTTGTGCTCTTATAGAAAAATGTTTATTCGAGCAATGCTGCCAACGTTAAAAAAGAACACAACTTTCAGCATCGCTTTGAACGTACGTTGAGGACATCACATTTTATCATGTTGGCAACAGTGTTCCATTTTATTTATTGCAACTAATAAGGCGCATACCTTTTACACTTTTATCTGAGGAGCATCACTTTAATTCCAGCAATTTGATTGGTCAATATTCAAATGAACCAATCAAATTACTGAGATTAACTGAGGCTCCTGAGATAAATGTGTGAAAGGAAAGCGCCTAATATTTCGGTGAAATCTTCATTTTTGCCAACCTAATTTCCAATTTTGCCAGATTTTAGTTTTATAGTTTAGAAATCAGTGTTACCAACCGTCTGTTGGTTTAAAGATCACAAAGCTGCAGTGAAATGGTTTATGATGATTTATAAATTGGCAGTATTGTTAATCTTAAATTGTACGAATTCAATTTAGTATTTTTCTTGTGTTTGTCCATCAAGTTTTAAGTTGGTAATACTATTGCCAACAGCTTATAACCTTTGTATTATAAGTGGTTATAATTCTGAGAGTTACAAAACAAATGAAAGTTGCTCGTCTAGTTTGCAAAACTGATCCATAAGATGAAGCAAATGTCAAAATATGCCATGAGGGCTTTCTTTTTCATTGAACGTTCTTTATTTTTTGGGTTTCATTTTGTTAGGTTGGTAATCATGTAAAGCTCGGTATAATAAAGGACTATCAGTATCGCCATTAACATAAATTTTCGTTGCCTTTCTTTTATAAATTTGACGACAGTTCGATTATTTGTCAGTGTTATACTGACTCCTTTTTGTTTCATTCAGTTGGTTAAATTGCAATTTTTTTTGTTTTAACTTTGTGTAAGTCAAACACCAAAAATAGAATTAACAGTGGTACCAAATTAAATATACACCCCAAAACCATTCTGCTTTGACAGACAGTTCTCAGGGCTGCGTTCAGAAATGTTCCCCTTGCTAAGAGTAAAAAGAGACAGGACATAACCTCTTGCTTAAATAATAATCCTATAGTCTAAGGTGGACTAAAACGCGATAGAAAATAACTTCTTTGAAGATGAAACGAAGACGACAAAAAGCAGTTTAGCCAACCTAAAATTTGTGTCTTGTAGAAGACACACTGCTGCCAACCATGTTTTTAGTCACATGATGTCTTTGGTAAACTTGTAATAGTTGTAATCTTATAATAATTGCATTCGAGCAGTGTTGCCAACGTTAAAAAGAGCATTTCTTAGCATTTCTTTGAAGACATGTCGACAACAGCGTTCCATTTTTTGGCGAAACTTCCAACAATCAATAGAAACTGTAAAATTAAGTATTTCGCCATTCTTAGAAGGGGGGGAGGCACCTTTTCATGTCACTAGTGGTGTGACGTCATAAAGGGGAACGAAACCAATGAGAGACGCTAGAAGCCAACGGAAGAATGTCAATGCGATGTGTATCCCTGTGGATGTTTATTCACCGTGAATAATTCATACAGGGTGAGTCTGAAAGACTCCACATCCTTTATACCACAGAATCTACTGTTCAAATGATGAAGCTTGGTGCGAAAATTATTGCTCAATTGTGATTCCTCTTGATGTTATAAGCCGCCAAAAGTGCATCGTAGGATTTTGAATTTTTCCACAGCATTGTTACAGACCAAGATGCAACTACTGATGGTACTTAAGAATTATCCAAAAAGCGGATTCCTGATATACAGGCTGGCCCATATGTTATTTTCCCTTGAACTTTTTTATGTTTGAAAATATTGCTAATTTGCCTATGCGGCCGTATTCCCCGTTCAATTCTAATAAAAATCAAAGTGTACGTTGACACGCATCACATTTCAACTGTTTTTTTGCATTGAAGGTGTTGTCCTACATCTGTGCCCAGAACCATTGCTCACAACTGAAGAAAAAACATTGATGGTAATTTCACTTTTTTATGAGGTAGACTCATCATTGGTTTTAAGGTGACTATACCTGCATCATGTTTTCGGTTTTTTCAATTTTTCTCGTGAGTGGTTAGTTTTTTCGAAAAATTTTTGGAGCCAAAAAAGTTTTAGAATTGAACGGGGAATACGGCCGAATAGGCAAATTAGCAATATTTTCAAACATAAAAAAGTTCAAGGGCAAATAACATCGGGGCCACCCTGTATTACAAAGAACCGCTTTTTGGATAATGTCTTAAGTACCATCAGCAGTTGTTTCTTCTTCTGTAACAATGCTGTGCAAAAATTCAAAATCAAAAAGGACGTTTAAAAATGAAGATTTTTGGCGGCTTATAATAACATCAAGAGGAACCACAATTGACCAATAATTTTTGCACCAAGCTTCATCATTTGAACAGTAGATTCTGTGGTATAAAGGATGTGGAGTCTTTCAGACTCACCCTGTATATTGAGGTGTGGGCTTGATGATTTTGAGTGCAGATTTAATCTGCACCTAGTAGTAGTGCCGAAGCATTTATGCTTCATGATAAAGTAATCGTGGGGGGTGGTGTCAATTTCAGGTGATTATTTATATCTGATTGAAGGGGGTGACCTTCGGGGTTGCTACAGGAGGTGTAAGTAGAAATATTGCGCTGCGAACTAATTAAACAAACATAATAGGATAGGAATTGGTTAAATTTTGCAACTATAACAAAAGAAACCGTTTTTTTTTTGCATTTATGAAAATATGGTTAAGGATTAGTTAGTTTTAGAAATTGTTCGGTGTTTTTTGGTTTTTTGGATTGTACCACTAATGTAATACGTTTCTATAAAATACATTAATAATTGTAAATCAAAGTCGATTCTCCATCACAACGTACTGATTTGTTCCATTAAGAAGTCTTTGTGCTACGTAAACAATTAGAAACCTTGTTGGTTGTGTTTTAAAATGTCAATTTGACATTCTTTATCGTTGCTATAATATTTGTTCAATTCATGGTATAATGTAACGTAGAATGATGATAAATGAGATTCACACACTCAACATGTTGCCAAATAATTCCACTCCTCCTCCGGAGTCGTGGAATAATTAATGTTTGCCAACATGTTTCTTGTGGTTTGATTATCAGTAATCACGATTCCAATACTCGTGAAGTAATTTTTATCATTTATTTTTACACGCTTATCAGATTTATTTGTTGTGATCCAGGACCCCCCCTTACAAAAACGTGGACATAACGAGCGAAGTTAAGATTTACATAGAGCTCGAACGGCCCTCCGACAGGGCCCGAAGCGAGCCCAAAGAATTCCGCTACACGCCGTCGCACAACGCGTTGTGCCGACCCGGAGCCAAACGAGCTCGCCCGAGCTACGAATCGTCCAGCTACGACACGGAATTGGCCAGCGACGAACTTCCGGTGCCCATCAATAATTTACACATCCACGCAAACGTCAACAATCCACTCGACCATCCCGAACTGGAACTCACCAGCGTCGAACTGCAGGAGGCCATGAAAAACATCGACTCGGAGGAGTTCAAGAAACTGTTCAGCGAGTTCTCCCCCGAATATCAGGAGGCGGCGGTCATGGAGAGCCAATCGGTGTGCGTGGACGCACCGAAGAGGGAGTTCGACATGGCGAGGCCAACCGTGATTTACACGAACAAAAATAAAGTCAACAAAGGACCGAGGAGGGTACCGTACACGAACAGGGTCAGTCCGCAGGAGAAACTGGAGGCCAAAAGGACGCTGGAAGAGCTGCAGACGTTCATCAGGACTAAGCCGAATACGGAAAAGGCTGTGAATATGCTCAATTATTATCTGGGAACTGAAAATAAAACCAAGTGAGTATGTGAAATTTGTTTGACGTGGGAAAATTCACTTTTTACCGGTTTGTATGTCAATGGAAACACTGGACAACTTCGGTGGAAAAATTGCACTATCACTAGAAACATCACCGAAACACTTGATTTTCACTGCTGACGCGTTTCGAACACAATGTGCTCATTATCAAAGCCGAATAGCGAAAAATCTGGCATATACGAAGTCAATTGTCAAAATTGTGATCTAGGTCAAACACGAAGGTCTCTCAACACCAGATTTAAGGAGCACTTATATAAAGCTTTACACTCCCGCAGAAGTTTACAGCGTTTTTACACTTTTTTAAATCCTGGTATCACATGGCGAATCAGTCCATATTTTCTGCTTGTGCCTCTTCCCTCTATAACTTTTGGTGCGTTTTAGCTATTTCCACTATGTTCCTCCCAAACTTTTCTGTCTTCTATTTTCCCTCTCCAGTTTTCTATTTTCATCGCTCTTATATCATTTTCAACTTGTTCTTTCCATCATATTTTCGGCCTTCCTCGCGCTCTGGGCTCTGCGGGGGTGCAATCTGTCATCACTCTTACTGGGTTTCTGTTACTGTCTTTCCTTCCTATGTACCCGTACCATCTTATACGCTGTGCTTTTATTGCTCTCACTATGTTATCGTTCTTCATCCATTTTTCTATTTCATGATTCATCCGGCTCCTTATCTCATTTGCATTTTCAACTTTCGGTCCTACTATACTTCTAACTATCCTCTCAAAAATTTTTAGCTGTTCCTCTTCTTTTTTTGTCAAACACATCGTTTCTGCTGCGTACATTACGACGGGCCTTACAGTTGTTTTATAGATCTTCATCTTGGTGGTTCTGCTGAGTTTCTTGTCTTTAAGCAATTTTTTGTTTCTATGGAAGGCTCTATTTCCGGCTTGCAGTCTCTGCTTGCACTCTATCCTTTCGTTTGTTCTACTAATAAACACTCCGAGGTACTTAAACGCTTCAGCTTCTTCAAAAAGATATCCATTACTCTCCATTCCTGCTAATTGTGTCTTCTTGTTTCTGCTGCAATGCATATATTTTGTCTTCTCTTTATTTATCTCTAAACCCCTTTGTTTTGCTTCAGACTCCATTTCTTGAAAGATTTTTCCTAGATCCCTTTTGTCTCGTGCTACAATTGTTACGTCGTCTGCATACGCTATTATTTGAATTGCATTTTTATTTATTGTCCCTCCATTTGTTACCTTTTTAATAATGCGATCTAACGATGTTATAAATAATACCGCTGACAGAGCGTCGCCTTGCCTTACGCCTTTCTTTACATTAATTTTTTCTGTCATTTCCTTTCCTGTATTAATAATTGCTTGCGAGTCCCTCCTTGTCATCTCTATTATTCTAATCAATTTTTCGGGTATTTCGCTATTTCTTAGGTCTTCCAACATCTTCCTTCTTCTCAATGTATCAAAGGCTTGTTTAAAGTCAACAAACAAAATGTGCGTGTCAATATTATGTTCGTACGTTTTTTCCATTATTTGCCTTAGTACGTGTATGGCGTCTATTGTTGACTTTTCCTTCCTAAATCCATATTGGTAATTTCCTATACTTTTTTCGGTATGTTGTGTTAGTCGCTCTTTTATTATTCTAGTCATTACTTTATATGCCACATTCAATAACGTTATGCCTCGGTAGTTTTTACATAACGACTGATCTCCTTGTTTTGCTTCTTCCCTCCAAATATTCAATAGTTAATTCATACATCTCTTCGTACAACTCCTCTCCACCAAATCTTATTAATTCTCCACATATGCCATCGCTACCTGCTTTTCTATTCTTTAACAGTTTTATACTTTTTACCACTTCTTCGTATCTCAGCCCTTCGTACTCTTCTTCACCTTCTGTTGCCCACGTTATTTCCGTTTGTTGATTCGCTATATCTGGTTCTGCGTATAATTCTGTAAAGTGCGACTTCCAGTCATCTTCCTGAATAATTGCCATTGTCTTCGTTTTTCTTTTCCCCATTTTTAGGTAATTGTACAGTGGTCTTGTATTATTATGTTTGTTTTCTGCTTCAATGTCATCCATAATTCTATCCAGTCTTTGCTTCTTTTTTTCTTGCACAGATTTCTTGCTCATTTTCTTCTTTCCTTGTACCTTTCCATGTTTTCTTCTTTTTCTGTTTTTAGCCATCTCACTCTCGCGGTGTTCTTACTTTCTACTGCTTGCTCACATTCACTATCAAACCATTCATTTTTCCTTAAATTTCCTGTAGACCCTACTTCTGTCTCTGCTGCTTTGATTATTCCTTCCCTTATTTTCCTCCAATTTTCTTCGATACCATGACCTTCAAACTGCATTCCTTTGCCTATTTCTTGTCTATATTTTTCTTGTGCATCTTCTTCCAATTTCGCTAAATTCCACTTTCTATTTGTCTTTTTCCTTTAATTTTCTTTGTGCTTTAATCTTGCACTTGGCTATTACCAGAAAATGGTCTGAATCAATATTTGCTCCTCTGTAAGTTCGTACATCATTTATGGACCGTCTATGTTCCTATCTTTACGTCTTGTTTTGATATCATAAGGAGCACTTAGCCCACCTTAAATATGGCAGAACTGAGAAATCCAGTGTTGCCCTACATGCTTTACACAATGGCCATAGAATAAGTGATAATATTAAGTTAGTTTGTAGCGTTAACAAAGTGCAGATGCTAGATGCAATGGAAAGTATCGTAATTTATAAGTCTAGAGATAGGCTTATGAATGCTGATACAGGCCCGATCGCATATTCACCTCTGTTTACGCTACTTTAGGGAGGACTTGTTATATTTATACGTGTTCACCCACGCGTGACCATTTCTCGACCTGTGATTGGTGTAACTTCCACAGCCGAGGGGTGGAACTACGCGGGTGGGCCTATAAATATTTGAGTTTTCTGGCCTATAGGTTGTTTAGCTTCGGCTTTGATAATTGGCGTACTGTGTTCGAAACGCGTCAACAGTGAAAATCGAGTGTTTCGGTGTAGTGGGGTGTTTCTAGTGATAGTGCGTTTTTTATGTGTTAAAGTTGATTTTATAGTGGAATAAAGAATAGCTCCCGAACTTTATGAAGCCAACTCTTCGCAAAATAAACAAAAAAATTGTAGGATATAAAACGAAACTTTGATTTATTATGTCAATCGATGTGATAGATTATTCTGTGCGGGTCATCAATAGTTTTTTCAATTTGCACATTTACCAATCAAATTGCCGAGATAAACTGTAAAATAGGCACGATAACTTTCGTAATACACATACACGTTTTTGTCAACAAAATGAAAAAATAAATAAATGAAAAAAAATGCAATTCTGCTTTTGCTCAGCCCCAAATATTGTTTGGTTTTGTATTGTAAGTTGGCCATTCCGAATTGCAAAGTAACTAGTTTCGTCCTAAATGACGTGGTCAGTGCAGTTACCCAAAAATATGACGCGTTTATCAGTGCAGTTATACAGGGTGGTCGTTTTATCTTGAGACTGGCAAATATCTCGGAAAGGTAGCATTTTAGAAAAAAATGTTTCGTATAAAAGTTTTATGACTTCGAGAGGGAAAATAGATGGCATCGACGCCATTTTGATTCAAAGTCAAATGAAGGTCAACTTCATTTTTTTAAATGGAAACCTACATTTTTTATTACAGATTCTTATTCTCCGTAAAAGAACAAACAACTCTCATCTAAACTATTTTTGGATCCGATTTATAGTTTCAGATATTTAAATCAAAATTTTAATCTTCTTCGAAATACATTGCCTTCTCTGGTAACAGCGGCATGGCAAAAACAAAATCTACAACAATTTTTGTGGTTTATTAACCTCCCCACAACCAATATAAAAATGGGAGGTTACTGCAATCAGTCCAAAATTCGAAATTGAGATAACACCAGATCTTTACGTTTCAAGGTCTCAGGATCACGAAAAAGTGGTTTTTAAAAAATGTCTGTGTGTAGACCTAATGGAAATGAAACTTTTGTCTTACGGACAGATGAAAAAATTCCCCCGTTGTCGTATTTTGAATTTTGAGTTCTATGTGAATACCTACAAAAATAGTTTGAAAAATTACCTTTCGGATAGCCTTTACTGGTAACAGCTGGTATTAATTGTATTAGCGGTAGCAATTATTTTAGTTGTGAC
This sequence comes from Pycnomerus fuliginosus, assembly GCA_963924575.1. Classification (NCBI taxonomy): domain Eukaryota; kingdom Metazoa; phylum Arthropoda; class Insecta; order Coleoptera; family Zopheridae; genus Pycnomerus; species Pycnomerus fuliginosus. The sequence continues at coordinate 6,362,473 of OZ004624.1, read as the reverse complement.
AAAAGTTTCATTTCCATTAGGTATATGTACGTATGTACGTACGTATGTGAGATTTCTCGAAAACTGTCGAACCGATTTGAATGAAATTTGGAATGTGGTTTAGTGTTAGCCCTCTGGTGAGCCCAGTTAATTTTCTTGCCGATTTGCAAACGCCAAGTGCATTTTTGGCACACCAACTATGAAATTTGACTTATGGACACGAATTTTTTTTATCAGCACATGAAAGGCCTTCAAATTTTGTATCTAGAAATGTATTCATACTTATGCCTTTTTGGCACAAAATCAAAAAAATCGAAATTTCAAAGAAACATTAAATAACACGCTACAGTCCAAACTACTAGATCGATTTGGCTGAAATTTGGTAGGTAGAGGTACCATTACCAGCCGAAGAACTGATCTAATTTTGACGGCAATCCGCGAACGGCAAGTGCCATTTTGGCATATCAACTTTGAAACTTAAATAATGAACTTCCATTTTCTCTATCAGCACATAAAAAGTCTTCAAATTTTGTTTTCAAAATTGTATTCAAAGTTAGTGCCCTTTTGGCAAAAGATCGTCAAATCCAGAAAAATCACAGAAAACACCTTAGGTTTGGTGGAGTGAAACTTAGATATAGTAAATACTAAATAGTAACATTTACTTGATATTGGTGATAGGATTGGAAAATTCACCAAGTGGAGAGGTTCCAGCCGCTTCCGTAGCTGCCCATTTTTTTTATCTAGAATTCATCGTTGCTAAGTTACAACGGTTGTTCATTTGTTTTCTCTTGCCGCTGTTATTAGGGAATGTCTAGGGATTTCGAAAAAGGTTAAAATTTACATCCATCGGATCCAAAAATAGTTTAGATGAGAGTTGTTTGTTCTTTTATGGGAAATAAGAATCTGTAATAAAAAATATAGGTTTCCATTAAAAAAAATCAAATTGACCTTCATTTGACCATGAATCAAAATGGCGATGATGCCATCTATTTCCCCCCTCGAAGTCATAAAACTTTTAAACAAAACATTCTTTTCTAAAATGCTTCCTTTTCGAGATATTTGCCAGTCTCAAGATAAAACGACCACCCTGTATATTATCAGTCTAGTTTCATAATTAATGGTGTGAATAAAGTGTTACAAGATGCTTAATATTAATAAAGAACAAAAGTACAAGTTTTTAATGCAAAAGAAAAAGACAAAACTATAAGCAAAAGCATTGTTACAGTTTGTTCACACGCACCACCCATTATCAGTGCAGTTACATATATGGTGGTATGAATAAAGTGCTACAAGATGCTAATACTTGCAAATATGACTTTTCTTGCTCAAGAAAAGGATAGAACCATAAACAAAAGCTTTGTTACTGTTTATTTATAACTGTTTATTTATACCGGCCATTATCAGTCTAGTTACATAATGGGTGGTGTGAATAAAGAGTTACAAGACTTACAAGATGCGGTTTAATTAATAAAGTGTTACAAGATGCTTAAACTTGAATTAATGAAAGAAACAATACAAGTTTTTCATGCAAAAGATAAGGATACTGTTTGTTGATTCTATGCGTTAACATGGTTATTACAGTTACATGAAAATATGACGCATTTCGTTATAAAACCTTTGATTTTTTTGTTGGCCATACTGTACTGCAAAGTAAGTAATCGCATCCTGAATGACGTGATCATTGCAGTTACAAAAAATATGACGCGTTTCACAGTGCAGTTACACGAAAACATGACGTGTTACACTATAAATTGTTTGGTTTCCAATTGTTAGTTGGCCATATTGGACTACAAAGTAACTAATCTCATCCTAAATAGCGCAGTTACATAAAAAACTAGCAAAATTGCCCCACGTTGGGCGCCAATTTATAATGTTCCGATTGCCTAAACCATGTGACTTGATTTCTAACGAATTTCCAGCATCCTCCACACGTTAATAAGGGAAAACGAGTTCAGTTCAGTGATGTTCCTCCTCAAAATGATTTTCATCTGGAAACAAAATCATTTGTTGAACATAAAGGACGACGATTACGAAACTCCGTTGATTATCGCCACCTATAATAAATCGGAAGACATTGTTGCGAACCTCCTGGTTTGCAAGGCGGAGGTTCAACAGGGAGACGCCTTCAACAATACTCCCCTGCACGTCGCCGTTCTAGTCGACGCGGAAATACCGATTTTCGAAAAACTCCTCGCTGTCGATAACATCAAACAAATCATAGACTTGGAAAATAACGGTAAAAGTTAGGTTATGGGAATTTTTCTAAATCTTATTTTACAGATGGCAACACTGCGCTCAATTTAGCCATCGATAATAAAAATCTACGAGCTGTCAAGTTGCTCCTAAGGAGCGAAGCTGACGTCAACAGGACGCACATGAAAAACGGATATACACCCCTAAGGTTCGCCCTGGAACGTCAAAATTTGGAGGTTGTTAAAATAATTCTTCAAAATCCAAAACTGAACCCTTTGATTGAGGATTTTCAAGGACATAATGCTTTGTACGTCGGCTTGCAAAGTTCCAACGTTGAAATTTTGTCCGCCATCAAAGTTTTTATGGTAAAAAAGTGAAAAAAGCTACAAAAAAAACCTCATATTTTTTTTAGCAAGACAACGAGTATATCGAAGTAGAGATTAAGAAAGAAGTAGAAGACAACTCCGACGAAGAAATCGAGGAGAAATTCTCCGTAAAATCAGAACAAATTTCTCCAGAAGAACTTAGAGATATGTACAGTAATTTTAAAGAGTTTGCTCCTGAATATTTGGATGAAATTTCGAGGATTTTGGATAGGTCGGGGACTTGGCAAAATTTAGCGGATCTACTTGACCTGTCACATTTAACTGGCACTGTATTGTGTGAAGGGCAAGGGAGCCCCACCAAAAAACTTCTACAACTAGCCCTCAAGGTGCGCGAATAATTCTAATGTTAAAAATAATCATTTTTTTTGTAGACCAATGGAGATACTGTACTTCAAATTCGGGATTTCTTGGAGAATCTCGATGAGACTCGAGCGGTTGAAATTATTGATAACATGGTTCGATCCCAATTTGTTTAAATTTCCAAAAATTTGCTTTTTGTGTTAATTTAGTGTTTATATTATGAGTACTTTTAAGGATAATCTTACTTTACATGTATTTTTATTTTGAATAGATTGTTAAATTTTTATGATTGTTTTATCTTTGGTAAATCACTTGAGTTGTGTTCGTAAACACGAGATAAAAAGTGGAGAAAATCAATTATGAACATGTTTGATTGACTCTATTGAATAAGACGAGTATTTGCTTTAAATGGGCGAGATAAATTTTTCAAATTAAAATTTTCCGCTGCAAATTAATTGGGAGTAACTTGAAAATTTTAAGCTAGAGGATAGTCAAGTCATGTTCTACTAAAAAATCTAATTTGACTGTTCTACAACTTCGGACGTCTTTGCGAGAATTAGGTGGTAATAAGCAAAATAATCAAAAGGACTTTTTTAATGCAGAATTTCATAATACTTTTGATTAGAACAAATTTTTTGGTAGATGGCAGAGAGTAGGGAATAGGTAGAGGACCCACTATACAGTCTTAGTTATCAACAAAAGAACACATTGAGCACCAGGGGGCGCCAGGGAAAATCCTGGCGTTTCCCTGGCGGGCAATGTTCGTACTACTCCAAATTACAGGGAGGCTCCGGATGTTGCAACCACGGTGCTGCCATATCATGGTCAATAGCGTAATTAAAACCAACGAAATCCAAACAAAAATCAGGCTATTTTTAGCACGCGCTCTGACATCGGGCATCGGGGCTGTTTTGATCGAGGTCATTGCCAACGAGTTGCCGCCCGCTCCGCTGAGTGTTATTGTTTATTGTTTTCATAACAAAAGGGTCGCATTAAAAATGATACATTTTTGGCTTACGTTCTTGTTATTTAAGTCCATTATTTTGTGTTCTCTTTGTTCCGTCTTCAGCAGTGTGGGTTTATTCCGGTTTATCGTTTATCAGCGTTCGTAACTCCTATTTTAACTTCCACGCTTCGCGAAGTAAGTTAATAAAATCGATCGAAAAATCCAATCGCCAAAAACAGCAAATCTGCGTTTCAGGGTCCTGGGAATCCGAAAAAGTGGTTTTTGAAAAATTTTGTGTGAGAATATTTAGTTTATTTAACGACATTAATTTTGGATAAAACTTCGCAAGTTCAGTACAGTACAATTGGCCATTACGGTATGTCACAAATTTCTTTATCAGTATTATAATTCGAATTCGAAAAATAATCAAAGATTGACATTCATCGTTTTGTTTTAACTTCTACGCTTCGCGAAGCAAAAAGTTAATAAAATCCATCGAAAAATCGAATCGCCAAAAACATCAATTCTTTACGTTTCAGGGTCCTGGGAATCCGAAAAAGTTGTTTTTGAAAAATGTCTGCGTGTCTGTCTGTCTGTGATCATGCTGCAGCTCAAACTACTTAACGTATCGGGATGAAATTTGGCACACATACTCAGTGGGTAATTTGTAGGTGCTGATTAGATTTTGGGTCACATCGGTTCACGGAAAGTACCTTTTTGGCACATCAACTTTAAAAATTTAAATACAAACCCCCATGATGCTCTTCGAATTTGGCTTCTAAAAATGTATTCACATTTGTGCCATTTATTACAGAATTTGATAGCTGACTTTTTTTCAAGTCGAAAACCATAGTGCCATTTTTTCGAAAAATGTAATTTTAGTAGCAAAATGGCCCTTTTTTGAATTTATTTTACAAAAAACCATATTCGTACTATCGAATTCGATAGCTGTTGCATTGCCGAATCAAAACCCCTAGTGCCATTTTAGAGGCAAAACGGCCCATTTTTTAGTTCTTCTTAGCAAAAGAGCGATTATTATTATCGAATTGTTGCTGTTGCATTACCGGATCGAAAACCTTAGTGCAATAAATTATTTCAAAAAATGTCATTTAAGGGGCGAAAAATATTTGCCTTTTAGATTTTAGTAAATCAGCGTTCGACAACCGCCTGCACGCCCGACTTCTGACTTGGTTAAAGTTAAATTCTACATTTACAAATTCTGTTAAAAAGTAGAAGTTTCTACCGTCACCGAGACTGCCAATTTTTTTTCTGAAATACCATACCTTTACCTTACGTCACAGATCTACGGTAACCATAAAGTAATAAAAAATCTGAAGAAAAACTTATGGGCCATATCTTCGTCTTTTAAATGGCGTAGGAAAAGCGTGGTAGGAGATTGTCATCTCTTGTTTTTTGGTGATGACTATACCTATGTGGTGAAAACATTCCAGTACATGTTCCCGTTACACCCTATTCTGGCCTATATGATTATACATTATACAGTACAGGGTTATGCAAAAGTATGGAATATGGAAGGGAGGGGGCACAAGATTTTTTGCAGTCTGGGTCTCATGGTGCTACTGTAAATTTTTTTGGCTGTCATTTTTGACATAAGGACGTCTACGATTCTTTTTTAGGCATAAGCATGTTTCATACTGCAGTCACAGCCACCCTTAGGTAAACAGTGCTTTTCAAAACTAAGGAATAAATCCGAGAACTTTTTCGAAAGAAATGTCCTCGGACAGATCAACGTTATTCTTTTGTACTTCCGGTTTAACTGACAATGACCCTATTTTTAATTTTTTTAGATGAAATGTTGCTTATTTCTCAATGGATTCCGAATTTGCGAAATTAGAAACATGCGTCTCATACATGACCGGAAGTGCAATCACGGCCGCAGACAAAATGAGTTTTTTGAAAGATGAAAATACTTAAATTTTCTTAGCAATTTTGACAAGTTTGAAAATTCAAGAAATTTTAAACACATAAAAGGGTTTCTTTTTTAATAATTGCTTAGTTGAATTTATATCGAAAAAGCAAAGTTGAATTTTTGTATTTTTCACCGATTTCTTCGTTATTTTTGAAAATCTGGAGTTGCTGTGACTCCACTTCCGATCAAGTATGACACGTTTCTAAAGGTGCACGTACATTGAGGAGGCATGGCAGGGTGCGTCGCAGCGCGCTTAGAAAAAATTGCATGTGATCAAATGAGGCGCCGTACTTTGGAGCGATGCGGCGCGACGCGAAGCGTCTCATTTGATTACATGCAATTTCGAAAAGTCGCCCCGCGCCGCGTCATTAACTTCCGCGGATATTTCCGAAATATTCCTCTCGAAAAGATTCGGGTCACCCCGTTCAGCGGAAACATGTTCGACGGAAAAGCGAGGAAGATCATGGAGAAGGAGCAATGTGTTTATTTTCAACGTCCATTCAGGTCATTGTCAGGTAAGGTTTGCTGCTCGTTTACACACGCAGACAAATATCGCACCGATTTCAACTTCCATTTTATTCCTTACTTTTGAAAAGCACTGTATATTTTCAAAAACATCCAAGGAATGGCACGACGCACCGCATACGCACAATGCAAAAATCTATGCTCCTCAAGAATTTTTGCAGAAAATTTACGATTCAAGAATTATGGACATTTTTCATACTTTTGCCCAACCCTGTATAATCAAAGGTGGTGTTAAAAAGCCAACGAAAGATGTATATCAATGCGATGTGTGTCCCTGTAGATGTTTACCTTGTTAATGTGTATGTAGGGGCGAGCTGAATTTACTGGTGGAGTCGGGTGCAGATTTTATAAATCTGCACCTAGTAGTAGTGCCTCCGCAGACGCACAGTGGTGTTAAAAAGACGAAATTATGAAAAAAAGGGGGATGAAAAGTCAAGGAGGGTGAAAATTAACCCAAGTTAAGTAGAATTACAGAAAATAATACAAAAATAAGACAGTTATGCAAATTTAGCCCTTGGAGGGTTGAAATATTGAATTTAGTAAAATGGGTGCTTAGGGGGTTGAAAAATTGTAAAGGGGGATGAAAAGTCAAAGAGGGTGAAAATTAACCCAAGTTAAGTAGAATTACAGAAGGAAACTGAAAAATTGTAAAAGGTAAACTGAATCCCAAATGCGTTCAATTTTATGACCGACGAAAAACGAAATTATGCGAATTTTGCAAAATTAGCACTTAGGGGGTTGAAAAATCGTAAAGGTGGATGAAAAAATCAAAAGGTATGAGGATTAACCGTGGCTAAGTAAAATTACGGAAAATAACACCAAATTAACCCAATTATGTAAATTTTGCATTTGAAGACTTGAAACATTGCGAAGGGGGATGAAAAAAGTGAAAAGTGTAATCATCATCCAAATGGGTTCAATTTATTACCGAGGAAAAACGAAAATATCCGAATTTGGCAAAATTAACACCTAGGGGGTTGAAAAATTGTAAAGGGGGATGAAACGTCAAAGTGGATGAGAATTAATCGTAATTAAGCAGAATTACAGAAAATAACACGAAAGTAAACCAATTATGCAAATTTAGCTTTTGGGGGTTGAAATGTTGCGAAGGGGGTTGGAAAAGTGAAAAAGATAAACATAATCCAAATGAGTTTAATTTATTACCGAAGGAAAACTAAATTGCGTGAATTTTGCAAAATAAACACTTAGGGGGTTGAAAAATTGTACAGGGGGATGAAAAGTGAAAAGGGATGAAAATTAATCGTAATTAAGTAGAATTACAGAAAATAACACAAAAATAAGCCAATTATGCATATTTGACTTTTGGGGGTTGAAACATTGCGAAGGGGTCGAAAAAGTGAAAAACTCAGTAACAATTCATACGAGTAAAATTCGGTAAAATTTATTACCGAAAAAAGGCAAAACTGCGCGAATTTTACAAAATTAACGCTCGGGGGGGGAGAAAAATCGTTAAGGGGGATGAAAACTCAAAAGATATGAAAATGTACTGTAGTTAAGTAGAACTAGCGAAAATCACACGAAAAAGAAGCGGTGTGGGTAAATTTTGCTCTTTGAGGGTTCACATATCATGAAAGGGGTTGAAAAATTGTGGATGGGTTAAAAATTAATGAAAATGACGTTGAATTATTAACAAATCAGAAGAAAGCAAAAAAAAAAATAAAATGTGTTTACTCCGCTTGCTAGGGCTTAAGGGTTGTTAGTAGCGTAGGGGTTGGTTTTAGGATGAAGACTCATAAGACTTTTTTCAATGGTTGACCGAAATCTATTGAACCCCATAATTTTATTCCACCACTTACATGAAAAAATTTCCAGTTTCAACCCTTAAATTTCATCCCCCTTGTTAGATATTAATGAAAATTTGCCCATCCGCCTACAGTGGCGCTGTAAATTACCACATCAAATTTAACCCTGATACGTTGAGCAGTTTTTGAGTTCTCGCATTTTTGTGTTTCGGCATGTTAGGGGGTTGTATCGCCTTTAAGGGTCGGTTTTCGCGAATGATGAATAATACCTTTTTTGTACCATCAATAGAAAGCTATCGAATGGTATTATTTTCAACTATACATTCTTCATTGAAAATTCGAGTTTCCACCCCTAACTTTCATCCCCTTCGATAATTTTCTCCTAAAATTCGCTCTTCCCTTCTCGAAGATGCAGTGTGTAAGATGTCACAGTTTCGCAGAAGATATTGCTTCTCTGTGTCAAATTACAGGGCTTTATGGACGTTTCAACCCCTAAACTCCAACCCCCTATTTCACCACCCCCACATGCCCTAAAGGAAGTTGTGCTTTCAATTTCACCACCCTAATCCAATTCGTTGAAAAATTAAGGTGATTTGTAGATTCATGTTTTCAACACCTCATGATTTCACCCCTTTATGATTTACAGGGGTGAGTTTATTTTTCCGGTGTGACATAACTCCTTGCGTATTTACTGACTTCAGTTGTTCATAAATAAACCAATAGGGTTTCAGAAAAAATAAATAAAATATAAGTGTCGACTTGCAAAGAGTTAGGGGTGGTTAATGGCCCAGGGGTTGGTTTTAGATTGAAAACTCATAAGACCTTTTTTCAATAGTTGACCGAAATCTATCGAACCCCGTAATTTTAGGCTACCATTTACTTGAAGAAATTTCAAGTTTCAACCCTTAAATTTCATCCCCTTTGTTAGATATTTTTGAAAATTTGTCCATCCACCTATAATGTCACTGGAAATTCACAAACCAAATTCTGCCTTGATACGTTGAGTAGTTTTTGAGTTCTCGTATTTTTGTGTTTCTGCATGTTAGGGGTTGTAGCGCCTATAAGGGTGGTTTTTCGCAAAATATGAATGACACCTTTTTTGAATAATTAATGGAAAGCTATCGAATGACGCCAATTTCAACTAGTACTTATTAAGCGGAATTTCGAGTTGCTACCCCTAATTTCCACCCCATTTGTTCGATTTTAAGAAAAAACGCATCCCCCACAAGATTTCACCGATATATGTGTGTACGTTGAGTTTCCGACAGCTGCGTGCAACCCTTGCGGAGTTATCATATTTTTTGTGGTTTTCGTCCCCTAAATTTCATCCCCCGAAATTGGCACCCCCTCACTTTCAACAGACTTGAAGGTCGAACGTGCACACTAATTTTCAGCAAGATATCTCCACTAGTTCTCGAGTTATTGCAATTTGTAGTTTTTCGGTTTTTCACCCCTAGCTCCCACCCCCTTGGTCCGATATGGCCCAAAAGCAATCCCCGCCTTACTTTTCGGGAGACGAAGCTGCCTACCAAGTTTCAGCTCGATATCTCAATCCGTTCTCAAGTTATCCGACGGACAGACTGAGGAGCGATCGAGCGAGCGAGCGAGCGAATAAGCTAAGACAAGAGTACCTCCGCATTCTGCTACGGCACTAAAAATATTCCTCAATTATTAGTACAATATGATACCACAACAAAAAAATTGACAGTCTCGAAGACGGTAGAAACTTCTTACTTTTTCACAGAATTTGTAAATGTAGCATTTAACTTTATTTAACCAAGGTCGGGCATGCGGAGCGGTTGGATGGCTGATGCATCCGGCGCTCATTTACTAAAATCTAAAATACAAATGTTTTTCACTTCTAAAACGGACATTTTTTCGAAAAAATGGCACTAAGGTTTTCGATCCGGCAATGCAACAGCTATCGAATTCGATAATGATAATATGCCCTTTTGCTAAAAAAAACTCAAACATTGGCCTTTTTTGCACTAAGGTTTTTGATCCGGCAATATAACAGCCGTCGAATCCGATAGTAAGAATTTTTTTTTTGTTAAGTAAATTGAAACAAGGGCCCTTTTGCCACTAAAATGACATTTTTCGAAAAAAGGGCACAAAGGTTTTCGGCTTGAAAAAAAATCAGCTATCAAATCTGGTAATAAAAATATACAGTTATGCACCATTTTTTGGCCAAAAGGGCGGGCACAAGCGTGAATACATTTTTAGAAGCAGAATTCGAAGAGCATTCATATGGTAACGCGAAAAATGGTGGTTTGCATTTAAACTTTTAAAGTTGATGTGTCAAAGAGGCACTTTCCGTGAACCGATGTGGCCCAGATTCTAATCAGCACCTACAAATCCCCCACTGAATATGTGTGCCAAATTTCATCTCCATACGTTCAGTAGTTTGAGCTGCAGCGTGATCACAGGCAGACACACAGACATTTTTTCAAAAACACCTTTTTTGGGTTCCCAGGACCCTGAAACGTAAAGCTTTCATGTTTTTGGCGATTCGATTATTTTGAATTTTCCGATCGATTCCAGTAACTGCTTCGCGAGCGTAGAAGTTAAAATTGGCAATCTCGGAGACGGTAGAAACTTCAACTTTTTCACAGAATTTGTAAATGTAGCATTTAACTTAACCCAGGTCGAGCGTGCGCCCGGCGCTGATTTACTATGATCTCAAGTAGGTACCTACAAATGTTTTTCACCCCTAAAATGACATTTTTCGAAAAAATGGCACTAAGGTTTTCGATCCGGCAATGCAACAGCTATCGAATTCGATAATGATAATATGCCCTTTTGCTAAGAAAAATTCAAAAAGGGGCCTTTTTGCCAATTAAGAGGAAATTTTCTAAAAAATTGCTCTAAGACAGACAGACAGACACACAGAAATTTTTTCAAAAAACACTTTTTTGGATTCCCAGGACCCTGAAACGTAAAGATTTCATGTTTTTTGCGATTCGATTTTTTTGAATTTTCCGATCGATTCCAGTAACTGCTTCGCGATCGTAGAAGTTAAAAATTGGTAGTCACGGAGACAGTAGAAACTTCTACTTTTTCACAGAATTTGTAAATGTAGCGTTTAACTTTATTTAACCAAGGTCGGGCGTGCGGGCGGTTGTCGATGGCTGCAGGCTGATCTGTCCGGCGCTCATTTACATACTAAAACCTAAAATATAAATGTTTTACACCCACTAAGGTTTCCGATCCGGCAATGCAACAGCTATCGAATTCGACAATAACAATGTGCCCCTTTGCTAAGAAAAATTAAAAAAGGGGCCTTTTTGCCCCTAAAATGTCAATCCTCGAAAAAATGGCATTAAAGTTTTTGATCCGTCAATGCAACAGCTATCTAATCAGATAGTAAGAAAATGCTCTTTTGCTAAGAAAAATTCAAAAAAGGGCACTTTTGGTTTTCGACTTGAAAAAAAAAGCAACTATCAAATACGGCAATAAAAGTATGCAGTCATACATAGTTTTTTTTCATGGCCCGTTTTTTGGTCAAAAGGGCACCACATTTTTAAAGGCAGAATTCGAAGAGCTTTCATATGGTAACGCGAAAAATCTGTGTTTGCATTTAAATTGTTAAAGTTGATTTGCAAGGTCGTGTACCTCCGTTCCCATTGGTCCTAGAAATATTTTGAAGGTGTCGTTTGAAAGCTTTTTTTATCCTCTACAATGTTTATTTTGTGCATTTTTGCGATATCTCTTACAAAAAACCGTCTAATTTCAAATAAAAAAAAATAATTTTTTTCTTTATTTCGCGGGCTTTTGCCACTTTCGGGAGGCCCGGATACAGTTTAAAATAATTGAGAAGCACTTGGAAAGATAGCCCGTTTCACCGTTTCTCATACAGTCGTTTAACCAAGTTTCAGATTTACATAATTTTTTTCAAGTGCACAACCTAAAACGCTTGGGGTAAAAGGGTTTATCAACGGTTTTGTTTTTTTACACCAACCAGTCCAACCACTGTCAACAATAAATAATTACTTGTGGTTGTATGAACATGCTACGGCGTAAGACGCCCGACGGCACGGCGGCGCCGACACCATCGGTTCAGTCGGCCGTAGGTACGCAGCGAAAATGTTATTGTTAATCTGTCTCAGAGAGTACCTAGTCGATCTGCAGGTATTAATAAATTATTCTTCCGTCGAAAGCGGAATCACGGAACCCCTCCTCCCACTCGGTACCATATACTCATATACGCTGCAATATGTCTACTCTGCAATCGTTAATAATTAAGTAATGAATAAATAAAATTAATAAATTCTCTAACTGTCTGTCTCTCGGCACGAGTCGGAAAATCAACAAACCAAAGGATCCGAACAATAACTATTCGTCTGTTTCCAAAATAAATGCAAAATACCCTCGAATCGAATTCTACGAACCCGTTATGTTTAACCATTGTTTATCTTTTTGCACGTGTTTGCGTCGCGATGGTATCAAGTTTCCTACTCAGCGATAAAAACCCAAGTAGATTCCTCTGAAGAGCGCTGTAACAGTTTTAGCAAAACTATAAACCGAACACGTTAGTACCATCAAGTACCGCTGTTTGACCCCGGCGTCGTCACCTGTCAGAGCGCTCTACAGCTGATTACTTGTGATTTCAAGCGCGGCATAAGGCTGAGCGGTCTTCCTATGATTAGTCTATGTAGATGGATAGTTTCGCCGAAAAATGCTAAAAACTAGCGCCATGTCACATTTGGGGGTGGTTTTCGCCAAATAAGGGATGAAGCGCACACTTGGGGGGTGGGAACTTTTCGGCCCTTAATTTCAGGTGCCAACGGGAGTCCGTAGCCAAAATTTCAAAAATATATAAATTATTTCTTCTATTCGTCTTTTAGATCTAATATATGACTGGACTAGGAGTACTAAGTGCTGTTTTAACCCCATTTTCATGTGAAATCCTCGATTTTCAAAAAGGACAGGAGGGCAGAATTTGTTCCCAACCCGGCCCTGTGCAAGATCCGCTTTTCTGATTGGCCAATCTTGATTACTAGTAAATATTTACAGTTTTGACAGTAGCTTTCTTGATTTAACATCGTTTATATAAATAGAATCTGTTTATCTTTATTTATCCGCTCAAAACGTTATAAATTGAATTTTATTAATTATCTACAAGCACTCAAACATGGCCTCCTACATAAAATACACTCAGGTAAGTAACTTGGCTAAATTATAATTTTCAAGGATATTTTCAGCTTTTTATTAATAATAAATTCGTGGATGCCATCAGCAAGAAGACTTTTCCTACTTTTAACCCTTTTACTGGCAAAAAAATCATCGATGTTGCCGAAGCAGACAAGGTTTAAAAAAATGTCAATTATTTCGATAACTTTTGCTTTTAGGCCGATGTTGACAAGGCTGTTGCTGCAGCCAAAGCCGCTTTTCACAGAAAATCCGATTGGAGAAAACTCGACGCTTCTGGACGAGGCAAATTAATAAATAAAGTACTGAAATTTTGAATTCAAGATTTTACCGCCATTTCGGTTTCCATGGCTGTTTTTAATTTGACACTGACAGTTTAGCTGGCTTGATTTTTCCCAAATTCTCGTTTCCATAGCAACTGTATATTTATATTTTGACATTTCTTTAATAGCTAGCCGACTTGATTGAAAGAGACATTGATGACCTCTCAAAAATCGAGACATTGGATAATGGGAAGCCCCTGGGAGACTCCGTTGCTGATATTCAATGTGCGGTAGATGTCTTCAGATACTATGCGGGGTACTGTGATAAAATCCACGGAAACACCATTCCGTCAGGTAAGGCTTTGAGACCGAAAATATTGAAATGCTGACGAATTTTAGATGGAGAAGTCTTTTCGTTGACAAGAAAAGAGCCCATTGGGGTGGTGGGGCAAATAATTCCGTGGAATTACCCAATCCTGATGTTGACGTGGAAGTGGGGCCCTGCTTTAGCGGCTGGATGTACGATTGTCTTAAAACCTGCAGAGCAGACTCCTTTAACGGCTTTGCATCTAGCGGGACTGAGTAAGGAGGCTGGTTTTCCAGATGGGGTGATTAATGTGTTGCCCGGGTATGGCCCTACTGCTGGGGCTGCCCTCACCCTACACAATGACGTCAATAAAATAGCGTTCACAGGTTCAACAGATGTAAGCAAAAATGTATACAGGGTTGTTACAAATAATCGTAAAAAACCCCCAATGATACAGCTATTTGTACCAACCCTCTGTATACTTAACAATTTTTTTATTGTAGATTGGTTATAAAATTTTGGGGGCTGCAGCCAAGTCTAACTTGAAGAAAGTGGGATTGGAACTTGGAGGGAAAAGCCCCCTGGTGATTTTTAATGATGCCAATTGTAAGTATACCTAGGCAGTGTTGCCAAATTTTGTTCACTCTATTTTAGTATTTTTTTTTAACTACAAAAGTGGCTTTTCCCTTAAAACTTTTACCTAGTTACCTATCCACCTTGTTAGAATAAGTTTTTCTTTTAAAAAATTACAAAAATAAAATTCTACACCTATTTTTACAAACTCTGCGAATTTTTGAATTCAAAAATAAGGAACCTCCAATTTTTTTTAGGCAATTCGTAAAAAATTAACTATCGACCTGTTCCAGTGATTATTTCATCACTTAAGTCAGAGAGGAGAAAACGTGGATGGCCCCTTTTCAGTGGGCCAGCCTGTATGTAAATAAATTGGGAATTAAGTATTCATACCAATTCCGCAATTTTAGATTTATAAATTTTGAAAAATTAAAGGACAAGAAAATCTGAAATCAACAGGGCCGGGAAATTCGTCCTTTTGACAGATTGCGATTCATTTGTTTCCATAGCCACCCGTATGAATTTTTGATTTTTTTTTTCTAAACAAAAAATTGCAGTGGAGGAGGCTGTGGAAATTGCCCACAACGCCATCTTTACCAACCACGGCCAGAACTGTTGCGCAGGCTCCAGAACCTTCGTCCAATCAGGCATCTACAATGAATTCGTAAAAAGAGCCACCGAGCAAGCCAGGACTAGAAAAGTCGGCGACCCTTTCATCGAGGGGGTACAGCAGGGCCCCCAAATTGACGAGCCCTCGTTGGAAAAAATCCTCCGACTAGTAGAGTCGGGGAAAACCGAAGGAGCAAAACTTGAAACAGGAGGGACTAGAATTGGCACGGAGGGGTTCTGCATAGCCCCCGCCGTCTTCTCCAACGTCACCGACCAAATGACAATCGCAAAAGAGGAGATTTTTGGCCCAGTTCAGACCATTTTGAAATTCGACACTTTAGAAGAAGTCATCGAGAGGGCTAATAATACTCGATATGGCTTAGCCGCTGGAGTTATCACCAAAGATATTAACACTGCACTAGTTTTCGCACAAGCTGTTCAAGCGGGTTCTGTTTGGGTCAATTGCTACGATGCCATCGCCCCCCAAACTCCCTTCGGGGGTTATAAACTGTCTGGAACTGGTCGAGACTTGTATGTTGTCGTTTTGCTTCGATTAAATTTACTTGTTGTTTCAGGGGGGCTGATTCACTCGATCAATACTTGGAGACGAAAACCATCACCATTAAAGTACCTACGAAAGTTTAAACTAATAAATTTATTGAACTATGAACAATTTAGTCAATTGCGGGAATTCCTAGCTCCTCATCCGTCCACTTCCGAGGATCAGGATACTCAAATTCTCCCTAAAAATAGTAACTGATTAAAATGTCGATTTTTCTTTATTTACAAAAATATGATCAGGTTGGGTCCATAAGTGCCACAAGATCCACCACCAGGCAAATCCGTGCACTAGATCGGCGACTAGGTAAGTGTTTTTGGACATTGGGGGGCCCCGGACACGATAATTCCAACTGCAAAATTCCTTGTGATTACGTAATAGAAATTTTTGTTACCTCGCGTGGGCTGAATTTCGAATTTGTTGAGGAACGCCGAGGGAGGCCTTGTTGAAATGACGCAGCCCCCTTAGGGCTGGGAGCCCCCGTGAAATCAACATTCTGCGAATCTTGCCAATTTGACACTTCTGACGTATGACAGGCACTGCTACCAACCCTGCAACTTTTTCAATCTTATCCCAGTGAGGCTTTGATGCTTATTTATCGAATTCTGAGTAAGTCATAGTAATTCTACCAATCGCAGGAGTAATTCTTTCAATTCTAGACACATATTGTGCCCTTTATTGCTAATAAATGTGTTCTATTAATTTTTAATAATTGGCGGTCTTTTGCGCATGCGCACCAATGTCAAGATTCAATATTCTAACCTCAAAATAGATATAATCCGCTTTTGAATCAAATAAAACCTTAAAAATGAGGTTTATTCCTGCCCTTTTTGCCGCAAGGACTCCCGCCCGAGAGCCAGTGCCCTTCAAGGAGATTCTCCCTCTAAGATTGAAGCCCTTTGTGTCCGGCAAGGGTGAGAAGACCTCGAATGTGTGCTGCATCTACGAAATGTCCGTATTATTCGCCTGTCTCAAAGACAACGAGTTTAACCAGGGCCCCTGCAATAAGGAAATTCAGAATTTTCAGAAATGTTACGATGATTACCTTATGACGAGTCAGGCCAAGAAACAGAAGAAAGCGAAGGGTATCCTTGACCCGGGTGAGAAGAAACTGTCCCCTAAGCAAACCAACACTTTACTGAAGAAGTTTCCTACTTTTAAATAGCCCCAATTTTGATTATTTAGTTTGTTAATAAATGATTTAGATAGTTGAGGTTTGAATTTGCCGCCATGAGTCAATACTGCCAATATGAAACTTAAATCTCCAGGCTTGTATTGCAATTTTTCGGGAAATAGGGAGATATTTTTAAGAAAATCTGAAGAATACTATCGACGAGTTGGTGAAAACTGCATCCCTGCTTCGATTTTGTGGGAAATTGTAGGAAAAGCAGAGGAGTCGCGGAAAATTTAGGTTGGTAGCAGTGGTTGTCAACGCCGCCGATGTTTGTGAATCGATTTGATATCCTTTTTTAGAAAATTTCCAAAAATGGCACAAATATCGGCGTCAGAGCAGCCCCACATGAAGCAAATCGACTTAACGACCTTAAATATCCAGCAATTAACCACCCTAAAACAGCAGTTGGATCAGGTTTGTGACATAACCTCAAAGTGACACATGAATCTTCAATTGTTGCTAATTTCAGGAATTGACCCTTTTTCAAGACTCCCTCACGTCCCTGAAGGTGGCCCAGACGAAATTTCAAGGTTCGGGCGAAGCCCTTGAGAAAGTCACCCCAGATAGTGAAGGAAAGGAGGTCCTAGTTCCCTTGACGGGATCGGTAGGATTCCTTCTATGAAAATTAGTTGTTAAATGTTTGATTTTAGATGTATGTTCCTGGGAAGTTGCATGAAACTGATAAGGTTATAATCGATATTGGTACGAGGTATTATGCGGAAAAGGTAAGTTGAATTATTGTTTATGTTGTTATCTATGGAATGGCATTTTGTTTTTTAATATTTGTTGGTAGAGTTCATTTGTCAATCAAAGATTACCTATTAGTTGTTATCCAATCAAATATCTCTATTTTAAAACTTTCAGATGATTTGATTGGTGAACATTAGGGTGTATCGAAAAAAAGAATTTTGGAATTTCGTTATGTAATAGCCGCCAAAACTTGCCTTTTACTATCCTGAAAAGAAAGATTATTTAAGGTTTTGCTATAGTTCAACGTTTTCAGCCCTCTACCGCCCCTCAAATATTATGTTACTTTGAAATCTCAAGATTACAATGAAAATTTTTTTGAAATGCAACATTTATTGTTTTTCTGTCACTAGTAGGCTCGGAGTAGATTTTAAAGATCACTAACAGCCGTTTTTTCATCTCTAGTTAAATTTAGCTACCTACTAGATGGCCATTGCATTATAGTTTCAAAGACCATTAACTCATCAATCAAGTTGCTGGTGCATGCATGACAGAACTTATGTATGACAGTACTGGTTGACGTCTAAAGTTCAAACGTTAGATTTTTGTGCGTTTTTTAGTCTTCGAAGGCCCACCAAATATAAGCCACTCGAGACTATTTCTAGTGTAAGTTGCCTTTGAAATATTCTTATTGACTCGAAAGGGAAGCACAGAAATTCGAATAAAAACGCACGAAAATATAACGTCTGAACTTTAGACGTCAACCAGTAGTGTCATAAGTTCTGTCATGCATGCACCAGCAACTTGATTAATTAGAGTTAATTGTCGTTGAAACTATATGGCCAGTAGGTAGCTAAATTTAACTAGAGATGAAAAAAACGGCCCTTGGTGGTCTTTAAAATCTACTCCGAGCCTACTAGTGATAGAAAAACAATAAATAATGAATTTAAAAAAATTATTTGTTGTAGACTTGGAATTTCAAAATAACCAATATTTGAGGGGCGGTAGAGGTCTAAAGATGTTGAACTATAGCAAAACCTTAAATAAACTTTCTTCTTAGGATAGTAAAAGGTAAGTTTTGGCCACTATTACAAAACGAAATTCCAAAACTCTTTTTTTTCGATACACATGTATTACAAAATTATTGGCATGTCACAGAAATTCAATCACAGACATGACTTCTAATTCCAGACTGCATAGAGGATGAGTTTATTTTGAATCAATTTTTATACTTAAATATATTTGGCTTAAAAAACAAAACGACCCTTCATCATATTATTGTCCGAATATTAATTGGTTTGCATAGGACATTGCATCAGCGAAGGACTACTTCAAGCGAAAGACCCAATTCGTCACCGAGCAAATGGAGAAGATCCAACATTTGGGGTTAGAAAAGAGCAAGATTAGGGACGCGATCGTGGAGATCATCGAGATGAAACTTCAACAACAACAGAGCTGAGCTTTCGTATTTATTCTAATTTAAAAGTTAAGAGTTATTATTAAAATGTACAGTCGCCATTTTGGGGCCCAGAGAGGATGTCATGCGGCTAGGTAGATAAATTTTGGTCCTGGTCGACATTTTTATTAAAAAAATCAATTTGGCACAACTTCTACCTAATCACAGTCTAACAGATTTGCTATAAATAAAACTAAACTAAATTCACACAAATTGACTTTAACCACTTTTCATACCTTTTAGCCAAATCCTGTTCAGAGTTTTCCTTAATAAAACGCAACTCGTTTTTCACTACAGTTTGGTAAAGAAAAGAGGATTCGACTTTGCTCGGCTGACTTTTAAACAACTTGGCTTGTTTTTCTTCCTCGCAATTTGCACGTTTTTTCTCTCCGTGGTAATCGTACAAAATTTTTATTAAACTATACAACAAATACCTGCGGTGATACCAAATCGACTCGTGATTTGGATACATATTATTTAAAAACTCAACAGTATTGTACAAATCGAACAAGAGCAAACATATAAAGTTCATTGACCTCTTAGCTTCCTCGATTGATCGAGGCTTTGATTTTCCAAGCATAAACGTTAAGATATTTCTTGGATCATTCTCGTCCATTAAACCGAAATTGTTTAAAACCCTGTAGTAGTTTTCCAAGTTAATGTTTTGGTTTTTAACCGAGTTTATTAAATACTGTCGGTAGTGGTAACTGGTGTGTTCGGAAATGTGCGAAGAAGTCCATTGATAACTAAACTCCAGTTCATTGATTGTGTTGGAGACTTCTCCTAGAACTTCCATGCACCAAATCCTGTGATTCCATGAGTGGTAGTTATTTTGGCTCTTCCTCGAAGTCATTTCACAAACGGACAATTCATTTTGTAGTAAAGTATAATAAACGTGAATATTGTGAGTTTTTGATAAAATCCTCCTGATGAGCCATCTTCGATATGCAAAAGCTTCGTTTGATTTACTTTTGTACGATAAAACAAGTTTGGAAAATAACAGTTCATTCTCTAAACTCAAAACGTCTCTCTCCACCAATTCTCGCTTCATATTCCAAAAAGTTGCGACGTCTGGGTTTATCAGTAATACTCCAATCAGTAAATGGTTCAAACGATGCTCCTTACAGTACGATAGTTTCTTGGAGGAGAGTTGTTTTCGTACCTCGAACAGCTCGAGGTACGCATATCGATAAATGTGTTTTATACACCAGGATTCCAAGCCGATGTTGTGTTCTTGATAGATCACCGGCGATTTATTTTTCGAATTAATCTCGGCTGGGATTACATCGAATTCTTTTCTGGAAAAATCCGTGAATTACAAAAGTGAGGTTAGGTACTTACAGTTCGGGATCTGTCTTTATTATCGTCTCCAGGGACCGGAGGATCCGCTCCGACATGGAATTGTCGTCTTCCATGCCCCAAATTCAGCTTTTGATAACAATTAACGCGAAAAATCAGATTTTTGTGAATCACGCCAACGTCAAAGTGACAGCTGTCAACACCATGTCATCATGACATTTCCAAGTGTTGGCTAACCTGTTTGTCAAACTGTCGCATGAACATAACCTCAAGCCGTTTTTTAGTAGTTATTCTTCAAATAAAATTGTAAATAATGGGTAAACTTTTCAGGTTTAATGAACGGGTTTAACTAAGTGTACCTTGCAGACTCTCCAGATCTGAAAAAGTCGAAAAAATCCAAACACAGGAGACCGAAGATGCCCCCCGTTGAAGATGAGACTTCAGGTGACTTACTGATAGTGGATGAACCAATCAAAAGCTCCAAGACCCCCCTTCCATCGACTTCTAGTAAAAAACGGAAAAAAAGAGACAGTGCCTCCAGTGACGAGGAGCGGTGGTTGACTGCCATCGAATCAGGGAAGCTCGAAGACGTGGACGATGAACTTAAAAAGATCAAACCGAAAGATCCGGCTTTGATGACTGCGAGGCAACGGGCAATGTATGACCGTGGAGTTGAAGGGATTCCCTCGGTGTTAATGTCACTGCCGACTGGGTACAAAGAGAAAGTAATGACAGCCGAGGCTATACAGAAAGCCGCTATTAAATCCCAGAAAAGGAAACAGTTGGCGGATGAAAAACGGGAGAAGGATAAGAAAAAGACAATGGAAAGGTTATTGAAGAAGCAGGAGTCGAAAGCAGCTAAAGCCGCCAAGATCAAAGTGACGAGGACTGTGGCCCCCATGATTTCGTACAAGCAGAATTTAGGGATCACCACTGTGTCTTTTCCACAAGGAATGGAGTTTCCGTTAAGAATCTTGGAGAGAAGGGATCCTCCGAAGCCAGTTTTGTGCAGTACGGGTTGTGGGAACTTTAAAAAGTATTCGTGTTCAAGGACAGGGGCCCCCTTGTGCAGTTTAGCTTGTTACAAGAAAAATATTGCAAGTCGAATTTTATAAATATTACATTTCCGGTGGTATTTTGTTTTTGATTGAAAAAGACAGATAAAGGCAAAAATCGCATTCTTTTTGATGCAAAATTGAACCTTCTGTACATGTAGCATAACGGGGAAAATTGCTTGCTTTTTGTTCCAAAAATGATCCTTATGCGTATGGTCGATAAAAGGGAAAATCACTTGGTTTCTCTGCTACAAAATTAGCGGCAAACTACTAAGCGACTCACATAGTTTGGCGCTTCTCCACTAGATGGCGCCAAATAATATTGAGGAGGCGCCCTCTTTCGGCAACGAAGCCAACTACAGGTAGGAATCTTTCAAGCAATCGGACAGTTCCTTGCCTCTCCACCAGATGGCGCCAGTTAATTGTGCGCTGAACTCAAAAATTAAAAATCTAAAAAATCTAGCTGGCGCTTTGTTCCAAAAATGATCCTTCAGCGCATAGTCGATACAGGCGAAAGTCGCATTCTTTTTGATGCAAAAATGACCCTTATGTACATGGTCGATAAAGGCGCAAATCACTTTTTTTTTGATGGAAAATTGAACCTTATGTACCTGCAGCATAGAGGCGAAAATGGCATGTTTTTAATTCCTAAAATGATCATTACGAATGTGGTCGATAAAGGAGAAAATCGTTTGGTTTCTCTGCTACAAAATTAGCTGCAAACTACTAAGCGACTCACATAGTTTGGCACTTTTCCACTAGATGGCGCCAAATAATATCGATGAGGCGCCCTCTTTCGGCAACGAAGCAAACTACAGGTAGGAATCTTTTAAGCAATCGAACAGTTCCCTGCTTCTCCACCAGATGGCGCCAGTTAATTGTGCGCTGAACTCAAAAATTAAAAATCTAACGTAAAGGCGAAATTCGAAAATAGCTGGCGCTTTATTCCAAAAATGATCCTTAAGCGCATAGTCGATAAAGGCCAAAGTCGCATTCTTTTTGATGCAAAAATAACCCTTACGTACATGTTCGGTAAAGGCGTATTCTTTTTGATGCAAAATTGAAACTTATGTGCATGTAACATATAGACGAAAATTGCTTGCTTTTTGTGCCAAAATTGATCCTTATGTATGTGGTCGATAAAGGCGAAAGTCGCTTGGTTTTCCTGCTGCAAAATTAATGGCAAACTACTAAGCGCTTCACATAGTTTGGTGCTTCTACACTAGATGGCGCCAGATAATATCAATGGGGCGACCTCTTTTGACAATGAAGCAAGCTACAGATAGGAATCTTTTAAGCGATCGAACAGTTCCCACCTTCTCCACCAGATGGCGCCAGCTAATTGTGCCAGCAACACTCAAAAATTAAAAATCTAAGGTAATGGCGAACATAGCTTGGTTTTGTTCCAAAAATGATCCTTGTGCTCGTAGTCGATAAAGGCGAAAGTCGCATTATTTTTTATGCAAAGATGAGCCTTATGTACATGGTCGATAAAGGCGAAAATCTCAAACCTTTTGATGCAAAAATGACTCTAATGTATGTGGTCGATAAAGACGAAAATCACATTCTTTTTGATGCAGAAGAGAACCTTATGTACAAGCAGCATAGAGGCAAAAATGGCTTGTTTTTAATTCCAAAAATTATCCTTATTCATGTTGTTGATAAAGGCGAAAATCGCATGATTCTTCTGCTGCAAAATTAATGACAAACTAAGCAACTCACATAGTTTGACGCTTCTCCACTAGATGGCGCCAGATAATTTCGATGGGGCGCCCTCCTTTGACAACGAAGCAAATTACAGGTAGGAATCTTTTATGCTGTTTTGTGGGCAACACAAACAGGCAAGACGGTTGCAAAAATCAACATTCCTCAGTCGGTATTACAGAATTCTGTAATCGCTAGATTCCAGGAGTGCGTTCGTAAAGTGTTACATGTGTCTATGGTGTTATATAGTACAGTCAAAAGTGTCAAGCCTCGTTTATGAACGAGTGCGAAACTTACCTGCTGCAGCACACCGTGCACTTATGAACGGGTATAAACCACAGAGTATATCCAGAGCGTTGTTTATAGGTGAGTTCGGGAGGCACACTCCGTGTAACTCTTTTAACTCCTTTGACTCGGCCACCGTTCGGGAGCAACTCGGGTGAGCGCAGAGTTTGCAGCTGGGCCGTTCGGGACTGCATGATCTGCGTACGGTCGATTAACTCAATGTGCACAACCTCAGGAGACGGAGTGAATCAAGGTGCTGATAGTATGTGGTGAGGATAAGCATTTTCACCTGTTAATTCACGTTCACTTACCGCAATGGAAGAAATAAACCGTGAAAAATACGTCTGTGTGATAAATGAAAACGATGAAATAGTCGTTCAGGACGAGAAGTTGTTTATTAAATTAAATAATATTCTCTGGTCACAGACTGGTGATGATGATCTATGCTATCCCGAGTTTAGAAAGACAAAGTTTAACATAACAATTGAAAAAAGTAAGCTTTGGGATTCTGTCTGGCTCCATGCCGTTCGGCAAGTTCAGACACCGGAGCGTACGCTTCGCGCTCCGTCGTCACGTGATTTCAGCTCTACTCCTTCTCTGCTCATGCTCCGCTCTGACTCAACTCGACCTCCCGAACTCACCTTATGAACGCAGCCCAGTTGGTGCTCAACTATGGCTCAAACGTCAAGAACGTCAGTTTGACAGTTCTGACGTATTGGTAAAGCTAGCGTTTTTATTCTTTCCTCAATAATTTCAAAAAATAATCAATAAAAAGCCGTTTGAGTGTTAACGCCCCCCTCGTGAAGTTGGCATCAGCAAAAGACATGCCCCCGAAGTTCAAGTTCTCAGAAGGTGCCCCCTTGTTTCTCTTTTACGTTTTACTAAAAACCTCTTTTTTAGGTGAAAAGGTGCTGTGTTTCCACGGCCCCCTTATTTACGAAGCAAAATGCTTGAAATCTACAACTACGAAGGAAAAACAAGTCAAATATTTCATCCACTATGCCGGTTGGAACAAAAAGTAACGACTATTCTTTCGGTTTGTTTGTAATCGTTTGTTTTCCAGTTGGGACGAATGGGTCCCCGAAAGCAGAGTCTTGAAGTACAACGAGGCGAATGTGGCTCGGCAAAAGGAAGTGCAGAAGGCTCACTCAAGCCAGCCGAGTAAAGCGAAGAAAACAAAGAAAAAGGAGAAGGAAATTGATTCGAGATCGAGCACTCCGAGTAATGAAGTGGCAAAGGGGGTGAAAAAACAAGCAAGTACACCTTCAAGCGGGCAGGATTCCAGCTCAGATGTTCCCAAGAAAAAACGGGGGAAGCTTGACCCCACGGTAGAATCCGAAGAGCAGTTTCTCAACAAAGTCGAGATTAAAGTGAAAATCCCGGATGAGTTGAAACCGTGGCTGGTGGACGATTGGGACATTATAACGAGGCAAAGAAAATTAGCTAATTTACCGGCAAAAGTGACAGTTGATCAAATTTTGGACAACTATTTAACCTACAAAAAATCAATCAAATCGAATAATTCAAGCAAAGAGTCTGCCACAATCGAAATTGTGAAAGGTATCAAAGAATATTTTAATGTAATGTTGGGGACTCAGCTTTTGTATAAATTCGAGAGGCCCCAGTATGCGGATATTCTCCAGGATCATCCGGATAAATCCATGTCGGGAGTTTACGGGGCCACGCATTTACTCCGGCTTTTTGTGAAACTAGGATCAATGCTAGCGTACACACCTTTGGACGAGAAGAGTATCCAGTTGCTCCTCCAGAACATCCAGGATTTCCTGAAGTACCTCGTCAAAAACAGTGCACAATTGTTTAATTTACAGGATTATGGAAATGCCTCTCCGGAATATCACCGGAAGGCTTTATAATTTTACACGTTATAGAATAAGCAATTATTTATTAGATAAGTGGTATTAAAAACGTTAATTAATTAAGATATTTAGTCCAAGTTTCATTGGGTTTGGTTGGTGGGATCACCCATCCGATGGGAATAGTTGAACCCGACGGATCACTTGGGTTGGTAAGGAATGTGTCCCAGCTTTTCCTAGAAATAAAAACGGGAATTTTAATTGATTTCTTGGAAGGGAGCGCCTCTGAACTATGCCAGAAACAGCTCCACAGGAACAAAAATTATGTGCTGGGTATGTTTTGATTGCCATACCCCACGAGGTGGTACCTCATGTGCTATATGAAGTAGCAAGCACCCTTTTTTGACAAACGTCTGTGTTTGGGGCTATTTGAGGTGTTTTGGCTCAACTATCCCTGTGGATTTTAACGCCAGCGCCATCTCTTTGTTGTTTTTTTAACTAGCGAATCAATAATGCGTTATTACTTAGTTACCATTAGGCTTTCTTTTCTCGTGTCTAGAGTTCGTAAAATATTCGTATTTTGTTTGCTAAAATTCAAATAGAGGAAAAATTTTAAACCCGATTTTCTGACTGAAAAAATAGGTAATTAGTAATTATTAAATGAATCGTAAATAATTTGAGAGAAGGTTATTTATGCAATAATAATAAAGCTTTTAAAACAAAAAAAAGATCCATCCTTTGAATGTTGCCTATGCGTGGGTGATTTTTAGATAAATATGTCTTCCCGTTTTGAGGAATAAAATTAAACAAATGCTTTTGCTGTAGTTTTATACTTTTCCTATGCAAGAGAAATTTGTATTTCGATTCTTGACTAATTCAAGCAAAAGCTTTTGCTAAAACTATTCATTATGTCCAGTTTTTTGCAGTTTGAAAAATATTTTCGCAATTTATTGTGAAAACTCCTTTGCTGCGAAATTGCATTTTTTAAAACTGCCTTGAACCTTGGAAGTTCTGTAACTTTAGATTCTTAGCTTTCAAATGTATTGAGATCCTTGGAATTTTGAATCTCTTGAAAGTTTTGGTTTGTTATGAATAGTTTTTTTTTCACTAATCTTAGAAGTTGAATTCTTTTTTGCCAACTATACCATTTTTTCTCTAAATTTTACACCTTTTGCCTGTTTAGGTATCTTACGAAAATTGTTCAAATAAAACTCATCCTCCGTGTGCTTTGAAATGGAAATCCATGATGTTTGTTTTCTTGTGTGGGTAGAATGAGTTTATTTTGAATCCTCGTACTTTGCGAACGCACCCCGGGCAAGAAAATCCATTCAAACTAATGAAAAAATTGCAATTGCACTCTGAAAGGTTTTGTAAGAATGGAGAAATAGAAAACAAATAACAAGTTATCCTTTTCCGGCGATATTCGTGCCCTTTTGTCAATATTTTGGTGGATTATCTTTCGGAGAAAAATAAGTGCAGAAGTCATGGCGATGACAGGTCAGGTGTCGTTGTCGAGGTTATTTTGCTTGTTTTCGAGAAAAATGTAAGTAAAACACTAGAATTGATGAAAATAGTGCGTAAAATGTACAAAAACTAACCACATTGAGAACAATTATATACTATTAAAATTTCGCAAATATATTTTTATCAGTTAAGCGATTTTTGGCGATTTCGATTTATATACAAAACTGTCCTTTTCTTCGATCGTCAAAAAGTTAATTGAAAAGCTGATTTACGGAACGAACACGTTCAGATCTAATAATTTATGCATAAAAATTGGTAAATAAAATGACAGATGACAGAACATGTCTATTACGTTGTGATAAATAAACTAAAGTCCCTGAAAATATTCATCCCAAAGCCTCATTTACCACAAAAATATGATTTTGCAATTTAAAGGTTGGTAAAAAACGGCACCCTTATTAGAAAGAGATATAAAGAAGCTGAAATTCAACTTTTATTCGAACATTTTCTTGATAAAGTGCATAATTTGTGAAATAGACGGCAACATCCATATTATTTTTGGAAAAACATTTAATCGACATTTTCTCGAAATTTCCATTATGTAAGAACATGCTTTTTTCACACCGTTGTAAAGAGAAAAAAATTACCCTTTCAGTGATACTGCACTTGACATAATCTTCTCATTAAAAAAAATCGATGACGTCATTACTTGGCACTTTGAAGAATTTTTGATACAGTAAACAGTTTGGGAAATAATCGGCTGTTTCCATACATTTAACTAACCCTGTATTTAAATTCAAAATAAAAAATGTAAGAACCGCATTATGAGAATGTATGTATCAGGTGTCCCAAAAAAAACCGGACAAAATAGTCTTTGAAATAAGTCAGCCATTTCTTAACCGATTTGGAGAGACTTGGTCTTAAATTAAAGTTAAAGAATCAGGCTTTCGAACTTTGTAAGAAGCGTCGACAGATGGCGCTGCTGTAGTAGCCTTATTGATACTTGTCTTTAAGGCTTATTTTAGGTGCGTGGGGATTGGTCGGGCAACAATCAATGGTTGTGAGACCCAAATAGCCTTGAAGGCCTTTCTTTTTTCTTCAAAAATCTTTTTTCAGAAGTCCATTTGGCGTAAGCATTAATTTTCCGCGATTTTTCTAAAAAAAATGTTTTTGCGTATTTTCATACTTCCATAACCATGACTAAAGTAACATTGATGCACATAGGGTTTCATTTTCAATGATTACTGTTCAGTTGCCCCCCACTGGCATCCGCGCCACTGTTTTTACAATATTCGTTCATTTATAACTGAAAATTAAAATTTATATGCATTGCTGTTCTTTGGTCATGGCCATTAATGCGTGTAAATACTCAAAAACACATTTTTTTAAAAAATTACAGAAAATTAATGCTTAAGCCAAATCGACTTCTGAAAAAGGATTTTTGAACAAGAAAGAAAGGTCTTCAAGGCTATTCGAGTGTCATACATACATTGACTGACCAATCCCCATGCAGCTAAAATAAACCTTTAAAGCAAGTATCAATAGGACTGCTACGGCAGCGCCATCTGAAGTAGTTTCTCATATAGTCGAAAGCCTGATTCTTTGGCTTTAATTTAAGACCACGCTCATCCAAATCGGTTAAGTAATGGCAGACTCATTCCCAATAATATTTTGTCCGGTTTTTTTTGGGACACCCGATAAAACTAAAAACTACTGGCCTGAAGCCTACTTGATAATTCGAATTTCAAGCAGGCCTCGATTTGACATCAATGACAGCTGTCATTGTCCAAAAGCTTGCCTGAGCTACAAAACTAACCCTAAATTCATGAAATTAATAAAAAAATCCATCCTTGTCTAGATTATTTTAGATTATTTTCAAATCTCCCTTTAAACCAATCAATTAGACTCATTTTTAAATTTCTATCCAATCAAGTTAATTTAAGAGTGATTAATGCATTTTATCGGAGTTTGCACGAGTCATTTAATCGTTTCCGATGACCACTTGATTTTAAACACAATTTGTTCACTGCTGAAAATCACCACTTAAACAAAATTATGGGAAATAAAGGTCCACAAATACGACCACCAAACACAAGTCTTTCCACAAACCATATTTTAGGTGTTTTTGGACATAAAGAACGCTGATTTCTTCTGGATATATCCTAAAAACTCAATAACATTTTGTTTGCACGGTTCCTAACCTCAAACGTCATTAATGTCAATGAGCTATAAAGGCTCGTTCGCAACATCATATTGGGCTTTTGAGTATAGGCAACCCCGGTTTAAAAAATCATAATTTTATCAAAACAAGAGTTTAATTTGTGAAATAATCTTACCGAATACCACTCGTGCATCGCTATTGCAATCGGTTAAATTTTAGAAATAATTACTCAAGCTTTGTTGCCGTATAGGTAAAACAATTCGAACTAAATTGCCATTTATTATCAAAGATTAAAGCCCTCGAGCTAAAGCTCTCGGGCTTTAATCAGATAATAAATGACAATTTAGTTCTCATTATTTTACCACCGGCAACAAGCTTTCGTAATCATTTTCAAAATTTAACCGATTAAATAGCATGCACTTGTGGTATTATAAGCGATTATTTTATTCATTAAGTATTGAACCAATCCAAAGGAGCATTTAGCATACCAGTAATCCTGATTACAGTGATAAGACTACAACGTCAACTTGACACTACTTACTCAATACTTTAATTTATAAAATAATCTGTAAAATACGATTCGTAGTCTCTTGGTTGCCTTGTTGAGTCCTCATGGATGCACTACTTGTCAAATGGTAGATTTTTTTCGGCCAGAGGACTCGAGCGAGCTCTCGTCCTCTTTTTAGCCTAAAAAAATCTACCATTTTGACTCGTAGTTGACAGCCATTCGGACGTCAAAACCCGCGGCAATCAAGAGACTACTCGTCGTATTACTATTGATAAAATATGTGTGTTTTTTCAAGACAATTTTTGGCAAATGGAAAACTGTGGAAACTTCTTTGCGGAATTGTCTTATTTTATTACTAATCTTTGGAAGTTGGACTTTTTTGCTAACTTACATAATTATACAATTTTTTCTAAATTTTACACCTTTTACCTCTTTGAGTTACGAAAATTGTTCAAATAAAAGTTATCTTCTGATGCTTGATTTTCACCTACCCAATCAGAATACGGCCCGGCCAGGCTTCCATTGGTCGTATTTTGCGAACGCACCCCGGGCGAGAAAATTCATTTATTGCAATTTTATTCCGAATGATCTTATGGACGAGAAATAAAAAACAAATTGTGCTTTTTCAGCGATTTTCGTGCCGTTTTGTCAAACTGGTGGATTTTTTAGAGAAAAGTTAACGCGCATGCGCAAACACTTTGTTGTCATGGCGATGACAGGTTGTCTTTGTTGTTGAGGTTATTTTGCTAGTTTTCGAGAAAAATGTAAGTAAAAAAAGTAAAAAGAAAACTAATGGTGGGTTTATGCTCACCTAACATTTAACATTCAACATTTACCACTTAAGATTTATGTAGTTAAAAGTGAGGTTATTACATAGAAGTACTCATTGCAAGTTTACGCATGATTTAAGACTTAAATTTAAGATTTACCGTATTTAACATTTAGGGGATGGCCTTGAAAGATCGTTAACTTGAACTTTCTTAAATCTAAAATCTTAAATTTTAGGTGTAATGACATGTGCGCTTGCGTGAAATTGGTGATTTTGGAAACGCTGTGTTGGTAGTTGGTGGAATTTTTCATGGTTGGTTGCACTTATAAGAGCTTTTGATTTGAATTTGTTTTCCCATTGTTTGTTTTTCCTTATTTTTCATTTTTCGTGAGTGATGAGTGTACGATACAACAATAATAATGGACACTGAGTGGGATGATGAACAATTAATTGGGTTAGTTCGGCAGTTCCCACAATTATGGAAGAAAGATTCGGCTAGCTTGAAAAACAAGGAAGAGAAACGAAATGCCTGGGAATCCATTTCTTGCATAATGGCAATTCCCAGTGGTAGGACATTTTTTTGCAATTTTTATTAACCTCCCCAACCTTATACAATTTTAAAAAACATAAAGAGTAACGTACTATCATGTGATGTCAAAAGGTCTTGTGATTGGTTACATTTAACATTTCAATTTTCAACGTAAACGTCGCAGATTTTGATTAAATCTTAAATGGTAAATCATAAATGTTAAATGTTAGGTGTTAAATGAGCATAAACCCACCATAAGAGTTACTATTTAAATTTCGGAATTTTTTTTTAACAGTTAAGTAGTCGATTCTGGCGATTTCAAATACCCAGAACTGTCATTTTCTTGATCAAAAAAAAGTTTCCTCACATTTTCTAGTAATAAATTGAGAAGTTAATTTAAGACAACCTAAACACGTTGATTTCATAATTTTCGCAAAGAACCATTGGCGAATACTGGTAAATAAAATGACAGATGACAGAAGACAGAACTGCAAACTCCTTACTACATTTTTGACAAAAAAACTAAAAAACCTGCCTACTGTTTTAACAAATAATCCCTGAAAATACACATCCCAAAGTCTTATTTACCACAAAAATATGATTTTTATTAAGAAAAGGAGTAAAGAAGCTGAAACTGTCTACAAATTATATTCAAAAGAACGTAGTTAAATTATTTTCTTAAGGTTGGCAACCAGGTGTTTTATGGTTGTCAGATTTTTCAATTTTTGGTACTATTTAAATTAAAATAATGTAAGTATGGCAACTGAAAACTATTGGTTGAAAGCTTGGTCCATTTTTCAAAGAGGAACTGATGTTTGATTACACAAGGTAGTTTCACAGTCTCGTTCCACAAAATTTACTTACTGTTTAGGACGCGTTTCGGAGTGTTACTCCATCTTCAGCTATAAAACAAATTAACACAAAATACAAAACAGTTGCCTGGAAAATGAAAAAACGTTTGGGTCAAAGAAAAATAACAGCTTTTGAGTCACACTGTAAATTGATCACCTTGTGTAATGAAAACTATTGGTCTGAAGACCTTGATGGCCTACTCAATAATTCGAATTTCTAGCAGACCTTGACTTGACAGCTGTCAAAAGCTTGTCCAAGTTCAAGAATAAATTTAAGTAAATATTCTGCTTAAGTCATATAAACTTAATCCTAAGCCTACTAAGATAATTCAAAAACATTCAAATTTACCTGATAGCCACAAAAGTTTCCAAATCCCTCTCGGCACTCGTCAGGGCCCAATAAGTTGCATTATTGATAGCCCCCGGATCCTTCTCGCCGAAAAGCCTTCGCTCCCATTCTCGAACCACCAGCCCCTCCTTCGCAAGCTGAGCAGCTTTTGTATCCTTATCAGCGTTATGCTCCAACATCAACCGAAGACACTGCTCCTCCTTGCCGTAATTCTGACTCGCATTCTCCCACATCCGTATCAGTTTTTCTGTAAAATCTTCGATAAAAAACTTTAAAATCAATTAATAGTTACCAGTAACAGCTCCAAAAGCTTTTCGGTCATCGAGTGAAGTCTTTTCGCCCCTCTGCACGGCCATGCTGTCCCTCACCGATCGTAGCTTAACCAAGGCAGCTATCAAAGACAGTTCTTTCCTAGCCTCGGATTTCTTCTTCGTGACTTCGTACAAAACACAATCGGCATCCTTCTTCATCCTTTCCTCCATTTTCGCCCTTTCCACTTCTTCTTTTTTGCTCTCCAACCATCGATCCGCTTGTTTGTGTTCTTCGAGCAACTTCTCGTTTGTTTTTTTTCTATCCTCGGCTTTAAAACTGCGATTTTTTTTGCGATTCAACCGTTTTTTAGCTCTTGCCTTCACCAGTCGTTTCAAATAACAAAGATTAACGTTATCCTCGAAGACTTGCATCAATTTATCGAGCTCGCTTCGAAGATTCCCTATTTCTAAAGTTTTAGCTTTCCATTCACTCGTCGACATTGTTTCAACATTACTTTGCAACTCCTCCTGAGTCGATTTTAATTTATCGAAAATTTCCAGGCTACGTTTTAGTGATTTCTTTGCAAAACTTATGTTAATTTCAGGTTTGGGCTTGCGATGTAAATTTTGTTGAAACTTTCCTTTGTCCAATAACCAACTGTTGATGAATTGCACATCTTCATTATAAACATCGTAATAACCACTTAACCTAGGATCTAAATAACTTCGAGGGGGCTCCCCTTGGTGACTTAAATAGTCCATTGTTAGAAATTTTATTAATTAGTCACTTAATTAGGAAGTTGGGGCTTAGCCTCTTCCAAAGTTTTCACAGCTGTGATGTACTCTTCGCACCCCTTTAATTCCTGTTCGCTTTCGAGAATGTTTTTCAGATCCTCAAATGCAACAGCTAGACGTCTCTGACAGTCGGGGACCATCATCAGCGACTCCTGGAGGACTTCCTCTTGTTTTTTGATGTCGTATTCGTCCTTACCTTCTTTCTTGAGCTTCTCGATGCGGTTTCTTTGCTGATCGGACTCTTTCTCGTACACCTGTTTCTCCTTTGCTAACCTCCTCACGACACCTGTTTTGATTTTTATCGTTCTTATGCGGGGATCGGCCATAATTATGGAAGAATCAATGCGAGTGCATTGTTAAGGTGAAAATAACGGGAATTATGAGTAATTCGCGGTTTTTTATTGTTATTTTTGGGGAAAAACACGTGAGTCATAAATGTGAACCGGCACCCGCACAAAGAAATGTCAAAGTGACAAGTGACGTATGGCGCGTCAGTGCGCGATCGCCGCGAAATTTAAATTCGATAATTTTATTCATTGGCATTTTAGGACAAGCAATGTAATTTTTATACATTTGGAAACTATATTAGAACGTTTCAGTGTAAATAAAACATTTTTGTTCGAATTTGAATTTGCTTGAATCAATTTTCAAGGAAAAGTAGGATTGGCCGTGGTATATACACAAAAGTGTATAATGGGTTGCCTGAATGTCAATTTTCTTAAAGTCCCGTCGCATATTAACGAAAGTGGGGGTTGTGTGTCTGAGGCTTTTTTCTGTTGGTTTGTAAACGGGATTTCAGTTCTGTCAAAATGCCTGTCATGGACAATGATTGACAACAAAGATCCATTTCAATCTCCATTGTTACTGTTTATTGACACTGACAGGAGTTTTGGCAGATGCGAAATCCCGTTTACAAACCAACAGAAAAAAAGCCTGAGACACACAACCCCCGCTTTCGTTAATATGCGACGGGACTTTAGTCTGTTTTGATAAATCCAAATTAATAGAAAAACCCATTCTGTAGGCGGCAATTCGATATACTTTTAATCCAAAATCCAAAATCGTTTGATTTTCAAAAAAAGTGTAAAAGCGTCGGATTCTCAGAGGTTTTCAAAATTAGAAATTAAAAGAAATAGGTAGGTAATTCTCGCTTAGTAGGGTCAACATTTCTTATTATAATCAGAGAAAAGACAGATATCTTTCTATGATGAAGCATTATTTCAAGCAAAACTTGTATTAACTTCAAATGGAAAAAGTACATATTTATTTTTCATCAAAAACCAAAAATATGGTTCACGATTCATATCTTTATTATACAGTGTGTCTCATTTTAACTGGAACCACCCAAATATTTCGGTTAATTTTAACCGAATCAATGCGTTCTTTTTTTCTGCATGTAGAGCTCCAAAATCTGCACCTGCGTGATACTTCACTTTTTTTATAGACCAAAATCCCAGCCTACTGCGATTTAATAAAGAGGCCAAATGACGAAATCGTATTAGGCATTTTTTATAGAAAAATTTTATAAGGAAAAGTTGATCAGGATCGCTCCAAATGGCTAAATCCGAAATTTCAGGAAAAAATAAAAATGTTGAATTTCTTGAGGAAGAATCACAAGATAACGAAAAGTTCAATATTTTTGCAACATAATGGGCGCTGTGAAATAAAAAAACAATTGAAATGGATTGACTTGACATTTGCTATCGGTTATGGATGGATAAAACTTAACAATCGCAGAAAAAGTTGAAATTACTAAAATAGTGTAAGATTTTCGTTTTTCTTAACAATTTCATGGGATTCCCCAACTAATCTGTTGCAATGTGCCATAAACAGCAAACTTATCCGCTTCCATTGTTTTTTTATTTCACATCACCCGTTATGTTGCAAAAATATTGACGTTTTCGTTATTTTATGATTCTTCCTCAAGAAATTCAACATTTTTATTTTTTCCTGAAACTCCGGATTTAGCGATTGGGAGCCATCCTGAGCAACTTTTCCTTATAAAATTTTTCGATAAAAAAATGCCTAATATGATTTCGTCATTTTTGGCCTCTTATTAAATCGCAGTAGGCTGGGGTTTCGGTTTATAAAAAAAGTTGAGTATTACACAGGTGCAGATTTTGGAGCTCTACATGCAGAAAAAAAAACGCATTGATTCGGTTAAAATTAACCGAAATATTTGTGTGGTTCCAGTTATAATGAGACACACTGTAGAATAAGAAATAATAATATATAAGTCCATAAAATCAATTTTGGAGTAAAATGAAAAAAACGTGTCTCTATTGAATTTCCCAAAATATGAAGAAAAAATTATGCTTGTTATTTGGGTAACCCACTTACTTATGTTGCACCCTAGTTATTTCTTTATTATTAAAAAAATTTAAAAAATTGTTTTTGCACCAAATTTATATTTTTGCTAAGGTACGAGGGTTTGTACAGTGAATCTTATTGAAACTTAGTTATTTATTATTTATAAATCAATATTAAACATTACAAAATGTATATGTTGAAGGTACTGTAACATATGCCAGTTAAAGCCAATCCTGGGTAAATCCACATTAAATTGTTTGTATAAAATTTGTCATTGAGGCGCGAGAATATTAACTGTAAGTTAGAACTATTTATTGCCAAAAGTCATAAACCGTGCACACCTTTCGTTACGGCATTGTATATCCGGACGGTCCGGGGCCTTGTAGAAACCTTTGCTTTCAATTGCCCTTTTCCGAGAACCTCCCTCGCTGTAAACTTTATGACCGAATTCCTTCGCATACAATTTTTTAGAAAGTTTTTCCCACAGTAGAGATTTCCGAGAAATGGATTTAATAACGTAAATGTCTTATTCATAACAATTTGTTGCTAAATTTGATTCAGTAAATGCATGAACATGCATGAACCCCAAAGGTAGAGTAGCCAAGATACACTAATTTTGCATGACGTGAATCAAACATTACTCCTGCTAAAATTGCCTCGACAACCCGTTAAACACCGTATGAACCTCATGTGTGTAGGCATAACCGACGCATATGTAATGTAAACGCTGTAATTTAAATTAAAGTTCACTCGTTCACTGCAAGAATAGAACTGGTGTCGCCATCTAGGCTAGACGACCGAAACCTCAAGCCAGATTCCTGTTTAATACCCTATTGTTCATATGTAGAACATACCTATCAAATTAGATTGCTTTTAAAATTGCATGACTGTCGTATGCATTAAATAACCCCCACTACCTGCCACCTGTCGGAAGGTCTAGGCGGCTTCTCGTCGGTCGACAACATCACAAACACTAAGCAGATTGAACGAGGCGTACACACGCTTCATAGCTGCTTAATAAACGCGTTCGAAACTTCGTGCCCCATGAAGAGCCTCGCCGCACCTGGCACCACCAACCGCTGGTGGAGCAAGGAGCTGGCTGTACTCCGGAAGGAGGCACGAAGGAAGTACAATAAGGCGTTCAGTAATAAGCGGGAGGCTGATTGGCAGTCCTACAAGGACGTCCGAAACGCCTACAAAAAACTAGTACGCCAAAAGCAGAGGAAGGCTTGGAGGGACTTTTGCGGGGACGTTGAGTCCACCGCATCGGCAGCCCGTTTGCAGAGAGTTCTATCCAAGAGCACTAATACTCAACCTGGTAACCTCAGGAAAGAGGACGGTTCTTACACCTGTGCCGCCTCCGAAACTGAGCAACTTTTACTCCTAACCCACTTCCCGGGATGCATAACGTCAGACGCCCCTACGATATGGGCACCTGCCCCCCTCGTCGCCCCTTCCCCGGAC
This sequence comes from Pycnomerus fuliginosus, assembly GCA_963924575.1. Classification (NCBI taxonomy): domain Eukaryota; kingdom Metazoa; phylum Arthropoda; class Insecta; order Coleoptera; family Zopheridae; genus Pycnomerus; species Pycnomerus fuliginosus. The sequence continues at coordinate 6,326,067 of OZ004624.1, read as the reverse complement.
GACTGGGGGGTGGTGGATGCTGTCGTAGACTCTGACAAGGTATCTTGGGCAGTACAATCATTCTCGCCATTCAAGTCGCCGGGTGTGGACGGAGTCTTTCCAGCCCTCCTCCAGTGGGGGCTGGATATCATTCTGCCACATCTCGTGCGCATTTTCCGGGCATGTATCGTATTTGGATACATACCGGAGGCTTGGAGAGAAGTTAAGGTAATTTTTATACCTAAGCCCGGCCGTAGTGACTATACGCTACCAAAATCTTACCGCCCAATCAGCCTAACGTCCTTCTTATTGAAGACGCTGGAAAGGTTGTGCGACAGATCAATACGGGAGAAGTGGCTTCATAAGTTACACCCGCAACAACATGCCTTCATTGCTGGCAAGTCGACCGAGACGGCGTTACACCAAGTAGTGACCCACATCGATCGATCATTAGCATTGAAACACTCTACCCTTGGGGCATTCATAGATATTGAAGGAGCGTTCGACAAGACCTCCTTCAACTCAATAGACACTGCACTCCACGGCTGGGGTATTCCCTCCGCTTTATGTGGCTGGATATCCCACATGCTCGAATGGAGATCGGTTAAAATCGACAGTGGCAATGGAACCTGTTGGGCGCGGGTCGGCCGCGGCTGTCCTCAGGGGGGCGTTTTATCACCGCTCTTGTGGAATCTGGTGGCTGACTCTCTTATCCGCGCCCTAAACGATAAGGGTTTCACAACCATTGGATACGCGGATGACATTGTCATCTTAATAAGTGGCACCTCCCACGGAGTGATAGGAGGCCTTATGCAGACTGCACTCCGGGTAGTTGAAATATGGTGTCAGGATAGCGCCCTGGCTGTGAACCCTCACAAAACAGAGCTAGTCCTATTCACCAAAAAAAGAAGGACCGATGATTTAGAGGTACCTTAAATTTTCGGCGTTCCACTTAAGCTCTCGTCCGAGGTAAAATACCTTGGTGTTTTCCTCGACAGCAAGCTTACATGGAAAAAACACCTAAAGACCAAAACGGAAAAAGCTTGTCGAGCCTTTTGGCAATGCAGGTCAGCCATTGGAGCAACCTGGGGTCTCTCCCCAGGAATTGTTCTTTGGATTTACCAGGCAGTCATAAGGCCCATGCTTACTTACGGGGCAATCGTCTGGTGGCCGAGAACCCGACTAGAAACAGCAAAAAAGGACCTGAGTCATGTGCAGAGACTTGCCTGTCTCGCCATTACAGGTGCCTTGCGAACTACTCCCACTTCAGCATTGGAGACCGCCCTGAACTTGGCACCTCTTGACATCCATGTACAAGAGGTTGCCATCAGAACGGCCCTACGACTGAAGGCAGTAGGAATGTGGGGACGGGCGAGGATGGGAAGTCGTCACTCTGGCATACTCCAGGAGGTAATAAAGGACCTTCCGCTTCTGGAGGCGCCCGTGGACCGACGACTACCTACGTTTGGTTTTAACAAACCCTTCACCGTCCTTGATACAGCACCTCCGCCTGAAACGTTCTCAGCTCATTATGATGCTGTGATCTACACGGACGGAGCAAAAACAAAGTTCGGATCAGGAGCAGGGATCTACTCCGATAGTCTCGACTTAAATATAACTGCACCACTGGGAAAGTACGCCACGGTCTTCCAAGCAGAAACTGTGGCGGTCACCATTGGAGCAAAAGAAGCTATAAGGAAAGGTACCACAAATAAGAACCTGCTGTTTCTCACCGACAGCAGGGCCACCCTTCAGGCTCTGAGATGTAATAGGAACACCTCTAGCCTACTCCAAGATGCCCTCGATTCCTTGACGGACCTGGCCCAATTGAATAGGGTTAGTCTGGCATGGATTAAGGGGCATGAGAATAGAGAAGGCAATGCGGTTGCCGATGGGCTGGCGCGGCAGGCGTCTCGAGAGCCCCTTGGCCCCGAGCCCGCTGTCCCGCTGGCCCTCACTACCGCATATGCCCTTATTTCTAACAGAAGCTACAAGATGGCTGCGGACAGGTGGATAAATTCACCTGGTTGTCGCCATTCGAAAATGCTAATGCCAGTGGTCCAACAGAAAACCACAAAATATCTTCTCAACCTACCCAGAGGTAAACTGCGCTTAGCCGTAGGTATACTTACTGGCCACTGCGGCTTGAATCAGCACCTTCACCTGATGGGCATTGCACAAAGCCCCATCTGCAGAGGATGCGAACTAGAAGACGAGTCTATGGAACACGTGCTCACACAGTGTCCTGTACTCGCCCAATTACGTGGCTCTCTCCTAGGGGAAGAATGGCCAAGTTTGGTCATGCTCGCTGGCGCCCCTCTCAGCACGCTACTCCAGCTTTTGCAGGAGGTTGGCTGGCTCGAGAGTTAGAGTGCGCTAGCGGGCTTGGGAGGCAGCACAATGGGCCAACTGTGGCCTGAGTGCAGCAGTCTGCTTTGGCAGGCCGCCCTCCCCCCCAGAATCCAGAATCCAGAATCCAGAACCCCCACTACCCTGCACATGCTCGAAAAGCTTCAAAGACCCCCACCGGACTGCTTGGAATTTTGTTAGGTAATTCATTAATTTGCATAAAATAACTAAATTGTTTCATTGATAGGATATGTGAATCTGTGATTAGCTTTTAAGAGCAGGATTGTATCGTAAGGCTGGTCGAATCGCGTAGCTTCTCAATTAATTATAAATCGTTATAAAATGTGGAGATGAACTTGGAAGGGGTGCCGACCGGATAGAGTAGAGGGGGTGGTTTTAGGTTCGCGGGATCCAAGAGGACGCGATAAGAAAAACTTGCTCTGAGGCTTCTGACGAAGAGACTCGTATTTTCCAAAGCTCTCGAATTTGCGATATTTTCCAAATATTTTAAAATAGTTATTTGTTGTTTGGGTTTTGTGTAGTTAAAGTTCGTGCTTGTGTATGGGGATAGTGTTTAGTGGTTATTGGTGATTGGTAGAACACCTCCCGGTCTGCAGGGTGGAACTAGATCAGGTATTACGCAACTAGATTTGTAGTTCCGTTAGTGCATTTGATTGAAGGTTTCCCGATCTCTAATTAGCTTTCATAGACTAGAACCCTTTTTCATCCGCTAAATATTAATTAATTTAACCCCTTTTGCAGAGTAGACTTTAGCTTGCTTGCATTTCGGTAGTGGAATAGTTAGGGTTTGGTAAAGCGCATCCAGTTCTTCCCTTTTATTAGCATAGAAAGAGGTAAAGGAAATTTGGGTATATCCATAAGGGGACGTGCTCTCTCAGCTCTGCAATTTGTTTGCAATTTGTTCCCGCTGGATTGTCGACAATAATTCACAGTTGCGGTTAAAAACGCTACAGTTTTGCCAACACGTGATTGTTGCTCACTTGGAGGGTGTCCTGTTGACATCTTCCACCTGTGATTTGGCCTGGTGTACCAACGATTGCTAGTGGTATAGGTTTCCCGTATTCCGCTAGACACTCCAAACAGGGGGCTGGGACTGGACCGTGTCTATACCACGTACACTGAAGACGAAGAAAGAAGCAGCAAGAAACTAAATTTGGGCTTTCACGAGAAATCACAGGGTCCACATCCCTCGAACCGTTAAAACCATTTATTCAGTGTCATTCAGTTCATTTTGAGGTCATTTTCACTCTAAACTTTGTTAAAACACAAAATTTCCTCTATCGTACCGTAGGATTTACTTAGTGCATGAAATTTGCTCGATTTCAGGAAATCTACTACGCCACTGGGATTGACGCCACGCCACTGAACTTGCGTCATTTTTAGCTGTCGTAATTACGTCAAGAGTTGTCCTTGCTCGAAACTTGTCCTAACACTTGCCTGTATTGTGGGTTGCTTCCCAATTTAGAAACCCGGATTTTTGCAAGTCCGGTAATATTATTTAATTTTGGGGATTAATTCTTTTTTCAGCATTCGGTAACGGCACCCGTCATTTTATAAAACTAGCTCAGAGTTCATTCATAATTTAGAAACCCATTGATTTAGGTTGGGGATTATAATTATTGTATTTTTTCTTTACCGTGTAAATTATTTCCCTCGAGCTCCTTGAGCGAGAGGTGTTTATTTTATTGTATTATTTTTGCGGCCAGACTTTGTTTCAGTGTGAATAAATTGTTATTTGGAAGATCCGTTTTATTTCCTGTATCCACGGCCTCGTAAAACGAACCACAACCACAACGTAATTAAATTTAGGGGTCCTTTTGCAAGATTGGAGGGATTTCACAACGGTCCCCCTTTCAGTAGAGTCAGAAAGTTACAGTACCAAAAAAGAGATAAATCGGAAGTTACTTTGTTTTTGCCCTAAACAAAATGTACAATAAACGTTACAGCTTGCTAAATTTTGACCCGATTTGCGCCGTTTTTGTACCAAACGATGAAAATTCGTATGCTTAATATTACAGAACGTAAAGACCATTTCGCCAAAAAATGGACTTACCTCCTTTTTGCAGCATAAGGTCTTCAATTTTGAAAACTTCTGAAAAATTTATATTTTTACACTTTTTCTGAAAATCAAACAATATTATTGATATCTCTGGATTTAAGCAAAGTACAGTTAGGTACTTATAAGATTTGGCAGTTACAGAAACTGGCAAAAAATTTCAAGTTGATATTCCAGAAATTAATCAAATGGCTAGGTGTTACGGCACCCGGTATATTGTATTCGTTTGTGAAACACTGCATATAAACTTCTAACCTCTTGCGGTAAGTACCTATTTAAATTCTTGTTACTCGTTGCATTTTATTGATTTTGAGTCATTAAATGCGAATTAATGTGAATTTAGGTAGACTCATTTGAATTAATTATCACGCAGCAGGCTGAAGCTATGAATGTACACAGGGAGGTTTGTTAAATAGCTAAATAGGTAACTTATTTGAAAATGTGCTTTTATCATGGCATTTCCCAATAATCTTTTGCAGTCTCGAGATTCTTGATAAATAACAGCTTTGAATCCTCTATAAGTAGACCTGTTATATAGCTTTAGTTTCATTATCCTTTAATTTTCAGTCAATTCAGTCTATAAGGACCTAAATTTGGTCAATACTAAAAGTCTCATAGGATGGGGTGCGAGCTCGACCCACCATCAATGCGGAGAGGTACAGTTTATGTTTTTGCAAATATCATGAAATATTGATTCTACCGAAAAATAGCTTTATAACAAATTGAAGAGTAAAATTCTCTAAAAAAAGTTTATATTAATTTTTTGCTTTTTTATGCCCTTCAATTCATTATTTTATTTTATCCTATAATGTTATACTATGAATAACTCCTTGGTAACGGGTTGTGTTAAGACACATTTAACAGCACTCAGAGTTCTGTCAAATAACAAAGTGAAATAAACGAATTTCTAGGATACCGCAGGGTATCCATTGTCGGCTTTCCGTCATTATGAAAGGTAAGATGTATCATCCAAATTCATTTTAACATTTTTTAAATATTTAGGACAAAATAAAACGTGTTACAACACACGTAACGTTATTAAGTTTCTACATTACTCGGGAATTTTAAATCACTCGCTCCTCCGTCGCTCGTTCTTCAAATATATTCCCTCGTAATGTAAAAACCCTAATAACGTTACTTGTATTGTAAATTACTATAACGGTTTTCATGATAGTCATTATTTCACGAGATATTTATGTGCGAAAAAAGAAAAAAGCTATTCTTAATTAAAGAAGTCTCCAATATTTCGCGCATCATAAAGAGAAAAATGTCGTGACGCGTGACGAAAAGTAAAAAAAAATCATTAACGTCAAAAGATGCGCCTGACAGTCGTATTCAAGTTTCATAGGAGCCATTTTTCGATAATGTCAATAGATTGTCAAATAAACTACCCGTGCCCTACTTTTAGTTAACACTGTATAGTTTTTTGTAGATTTTTTTCAAAATTTTTTGATTTTAATTAGTCACTACTTGATTAAATATTAATATACTTTTCAGTTCGGTTTTGGCATAAACCTGCCCAAATTCAGGGGGATGACATCATTGGAGCAATGGATTGCTTCAGCCGCGGATTTAGCGATTACATTTTAGTGTCAGCAAAAAATGTAAACTGCCCGACAATTGAAATGGTCCACCCGAAACTTTGACTCACATTCAAAATGCCATAACTCCTAAAGGAGTCGATGGATTTGAATGGCCTTTTTACATCGAATGGCAAATTTAATCGGCTATCACACAGTATATTGTACGTTTTATTTAGACCTCCCTTTATTTGTATACAGGGTGTCAAATGCAGGTACTGCAAACTAGCGGAAGTTTAGACCACTCCGTATTCTTCAATGAAATTTTCTGGTTTTTTTTAACTGGTTCAGGGAACGCATGAGGTTCATCCCTCGAGACGTTTTTTTGAATTTTCCTCTAGCCCTCCTAGTTAGGGCGCAGTGCCAAAATATCTGTATTTTCGTTAATGGTTAATAGCGTCATTAGCTTTAAAGAAATTTTTAATTTATTGGGGGTATTGTAATGCAAAAACATCACTCAACAACACCATGGATTTGAAATTGGCATGAGACAAAATTTCCTAGAAAAGGGGGCTCATTGAAACGGACCCAAACTTATTCTGTCTCCCAAAATGATCTTTAATTGACGCGCCTTAAAGGTCAAGCGATGTCCTCATAGAGGCATTTCTTCTGAACATTTTGAAATGCTCCTTGCTGGAATCCGATTACAATTGCCTATGTTGATACCAATTCCTTTGATGACGGTTTTTGGATAAAATGTTCGTCTATAAATTCATGAAGTCAAGGAGACGAAAATTGAAACAAAGGGTCGTACCTTCGTTGATCAAGTAACCATCCTTCAGGACATGTGACAGTTTTGTCAAAATGTACGTCGCCTTAGTTTCATGAAAATACAGGCATGCGAAATGACTGCAATCTGTCCGAAAACCGTCAGACAAAGCGCTGGTATCAACACCGGCAATTGTAATCGGATTTAATCAGGGAGCATCTTAAAATGTCCAGAAGAAATGCCTCCATGAGGACATCGTTTAAACTTTAAGGCGCGTCAGTTAAAGATTATTTTGGGAGACAATATAAGTTTGGATCCGTTTCAATGGGGCCGCTTTTCTAGAAAATTTTGTCTCAGGCTAATTTCAAATCCATGGTGTCCTTGAGTGATGTTTTTGTGTTACAATGCCCACAACAAATTAAAAATTTGTCAAAAGCTAATGCCGCTATTAACGATCCACGAAAAAACTGATTTTTTGGCACTGCGGCCTAACTAGGAGGGCTGGAGGAAAATTAGAAAAAACGTCCCGAGGGTTGGACCTAATACGTTCCCTGAACAGGTCAAAAAAAATTAGATATTTTTTTTCAAGAATTGGGAGCGGTCGAAACTTCCGCTAGTTTGCAGTATCTGCATTTGACGCCCTGTATATAAATAAAGAGAGGTCATAATGAAACCAACAACATACTGTGTGATAGCCAATGAAATTTACTATACGATATAAAAAGGCCATTCAAATCCATCAACTGTTTTCGAAGTTATGGCATTTTGAATGCGACTCAAATTTCCGGGTGGACCATTTCAACTGTCGGGCAGTTTATATAAACTTTTTTCTATAACATTTTACGCTCTTCAATTTACTATATGGCTATTTTTCCTATAGAATCAATATTTCATGAGATTTGCAAAAACAAAAACTGTACCTCCTCGCCTTACCAGCAGGAGTTTATTGGATCTTCCTGGGCCCATAACCTACTGGAGATACAAATTTTACATCAGAAGTTTTCTTGCTTTATGAATGAAAATATGATTCTGACCATTGCTGAGACCCGCAAAACTACTTTAGCTCTAATTATATTCCTACAGCAGAATGGAAATAATATACACCGAAAAATATGAAAGAAGTTACGCGTCCCGAAATTCCGAAAATCGCTCCTATAAGATTCGATATATTTAATGTATTATTTATTAATTTATTAATAGTGTAAAGAAAAAACGAATCTATTCTATTCTAAATTGAGCATTTAAAAATCTGTTAAAAATGAATCGGCAATTTTATCTGCAAACATTTTATCCTCTTGTACGACGCTATAAGTAACTTCTTGCGGTATTTAAACTTTTGTCACTCGTTACATGTGTAATGCAATGCAACAGCACCCATTAAATCCCGATTTTATTGATTTTACGCCATTAAATGCGAATTATCCCCGCTTTTTGTTTTCGTCATCAAAATCTTCACAGCACCCGAATCCGGGTTACGAAATCTCCGATTTTCCGCACCCGATTAAAAAAAAAATCGTTCGCGGAACTTCACACTCGCTGCGCCGAGGCTTCTCGGAAACGATCTCGTTGAGAATTTGAATTTTTAAACGAAAACCGCCGTTAAATTGTTATTACGACCCCCTTCCGGCGATTGTGATGGATTTGTCTCCGATACCCCAGGGGTAGTGGCCATAAACACGTCTTAAGTCGACAGATTTATAAACGAGAATTTTCCAATTAAGTTTCTAATCGTATCCGCAAAAATAGATGTTAAGTGATACAAAGTAGATAGGTGGCCGGTTTTGTTCTTGTTGGGCAATTATTTCCATCCGTTTCCTCGGAAAAAATCGGCGTGAATAATTCGAAATCGCTCGAGGAAATCTCGGGCTAATCAGGAAGCGGTTTTAACCAAAATTTGATCGTTTACTTGGATTAAAAATTCATTTATTTAAATAAATATAAGTAAAGAGTCATCAAAAACTCTTCCGATCTAGTAGCCCTTGACGTGAGAGACGTAGGGCGTAGATTGCGGAAATTATATGATGACGTCACTGCAGATTTCTCCTTAATGATAATTGATAATTTCAGCAATCTACGCCCTACGGCTCTCACGGCAAGGGCTACTGGTCGGAAAACATAGTCATAATAAGTATCCGTTTCTTTCAAGTGTAGAAAGTAACTTATTTTAATACGAAAAAAATGGCAAAAAATTTGTAATTACGGATTTTTTCTGCAATTACAGATTTATTTTTCCCTAATTACAAATTTTTTTCGTAATTACGGTTTTTTTTCGTAATTACGGATTTATTTTTGCGTATTAAAAAAAATGTGTAACCCCAACGCTTTCGTAATTTTCAATAAAAAAATAAAACATTTTCTGCCAAAAGTTTTTAATGCAAAATAATACATTAATTACTTTTTCGTCATTTTGACGCCCAAATTAATTTTTGCCAAAAAACGTAACGTGCCATCCGTGTCGAAACTTTCGGAATCCATCATCAATTTGTCGTTAGTATTATTAAATTTTCGCGTGCGCCATTACGGTGGGGAAAAAACTATTTTCAAACGCAAAAAAAACGAACTCTTTCTTAACTCTCACCGCGAAGAGGCAATCGAGTTGCAGATTGATCAAGACGGCGAGCGCGTTCACTTGTTTCTCAGATACCACGTGTTTCAGGTGTTTTGCCGGTTTACGGGCATCGTAGTTGGTACATTGAACCATACGTCTACGGACGTTTTTCGCGATCGTCGGTTGTTTTGTGATGCGCGTGTGAGGGGTCGAGGGGCCAGAAATTTTCAAGGTACGTACAGGTTTTGAGGATGAAAGTCAAAAATATATTGTGGAAAAAAAAATAAAAAAATTAAAAAAAGGAAAATTGTCGTCGTTAATTATTTCGCCTTAATTAATTGTCAATTTGATGATGATATCGGAATAACTAACGTCGGCTTAATTGGCTGAAGGTAGTTAGGAGGTGGCGGCATTTTTTAACCCTCGACAAGGCTTCCTGTTGTCAATTAGTTAATTGAATTGCCTCTCAGGAATTTTATCAAAGGATCTAGCAGGCGCTGGTTGGCTTTGATGCAATTTTCTTATGGTTTAAAAAATGTTAGTCTATTGTAATGAATATTCCTGATTTGAGCAAATGACTCTTTTTACACGAAGATTTCGAAGTTAGAGATTTTGGTTTTTAAAAACTCTAAAAAAAATTTTTACTTCAAATGATTTTATTTAATTTTTTTTTAAACAAAGACAGTATCTAACGGTTTTTGGTCTTCTTGGATTGGTTGGCTTTTTCAGCCTTTTATTTTTCAATTGTTTCATTTGTTATTGACCGCATTGTATATCTAATTTCCGGCCATTAGTCTAATCGAGAATTTAAACGTTTAGCCAGGATTACCAACTAATTACGAAATAATACAAAACTGAAACCGCAGTTGAAAGGAGCAATGAGAAAACTTAAAATAACATCATAAATTGCATGAATGCCAATCTAGTTTTTTGTCCTAACTGAAGTGGGAATTCCTAGGAGGCCTTACAGGATTGCCAACTTAAATTTTAGTTATAAACAGAGTGACAATCTATGTGAAATTAAGTTTAAAGTACAGATGGTCGAGTGAATCGTTTGATGATTGCCAACCTCGTAAAATAAAATCCGGAAAAACCATCAATTCCAAAGAGAGTGAGCAATATTTTGCAGGATTGCCAACTTAACTTGTTCTTGTAACCAGAGTGCCGCGATCTGTTAAACGACTACCAATTTTTTTAAATGAAGGGATAAACTTTTATGCGACTGCCAACTTTCTAAAACGAAAACGAAATAAAGCGCCAAATTACTTAATCACTTACAAGATTACCAACTTAACTTGCAGTTACAACTTGATTAGCGATATTTTGGATATAAATAACTTGTAGGGTTACCAACTTAACTTTGAATTAGAATAATTGAAATGACGGTTTTTTCACGTCCGCCACAAATGAAGATGTTAGCCAACTTTGTAAAATTAAAGTCTGAAAAGGTGGAGAGAAACAAAAAAAATACTTCCATTTCAACTTTCAGCTAAAATTGAAGGGATAATTTAATATACGACTGCAAACTTGTTAAAACGAAATCAGGATTACCAACTTAAATTTCATTTGAAACTTGATTTGCATTATTTTTCGAAGCTCACCATTAGGATTAACTTAATTTCTGGTTGTAAAACAGTTTCAAGAAAATTTGATTCCATTTCAGTTGTAACTAAAGCGCCGTGGTTTGTTAAATGCGAGGGGTTGACCACTATGAAATGTGGTGTACATGGCTGCTGAAATGTCGCGGAAATGATGGAAAATATGAAATGTGGTGTACAAATTTTTGATGACTCGCCAGCCCCTCGGTTAAATAACTATACTACCAATCTTTTAAAATGAAAATTTCTCAACAATTTGCATAATTTTTTATAAATAGGTACTAAGTAAGTAGTTATACCACTGTCAACAAAATAATCTCAAAATGTATTATTTACAGTATTACCAACTTAATTTTGAATTAGAGTAATAGAAGTGACAGTTTTTCCACGTCCACCAACTAAAAATCGGTTGATTACATTATATCCAGATTTATACGTCTATATGGCGCCTCGCCTACGTTTACATAGTGCACTTCTTTTGCGAACGCTGCCTAAATGTTTGGAGATGGAACAAAATCTTATATAGAAGAATTATTGGCAACAAATAGATCTACAAAAAAGTCTGCGACAGCATATAAGTATCTATGATAGATAGCCTACAATAACTGTTTTTGTGTTTTATTTTTTGTAAAAATCGGTTTGACTGTTTGCTGTGGGTTATTCTTCATAGATACCTATATGCAGTCGTGGATCTTTTCGTAGCCAACAATTCTTCTATTTATGATTTTGTTATATCTTCAACCGTTTACTCAGCGTTCACGTTTTAAATTGTTAAAGTGGGGTTTTTTCGCGCACTGCTTGCACGCAACGAATAACTGAAACGTTTTAAATAGGATCAGTGGTTGACTTTTATTCTATTTTTGTTTAAATTTAACATCCAGCTAGTAAATTCGGGTAAATTCCATGCTACTTTAAACTTTACAGGGTGTTCCAATGAAAAGTATCCACCCCAAATATTTCGTAAACCAAATAAAATATGAAAATTCGCTCGGACAGGTCGATTTTTATTTGGAGGGGGACACTTCCCAGCGGGCACACGGACGTTGAAAAAACGTTTAAAAAAAACCAGATAGGTACGTTAAAATGACGTTGAAGTGTCCGCGAAATCAACGTGATTTTCAACGTCTTCTCATTAATTGTACGTCAGAAAATCAACGGCCCTTTAACGTAAACTTTTACATTATTTTTTAACGTCAACAGATAAACGTTAAAAAAGTACAAAATACACGTCATTTTTCTAACAGTGTGTTTAAAAATCGTTTAAAATTTGACGTGTTTTTAACGTGTTTTTCGGTACCGGAAATAGGTGGCCAGACAATGTTAGCGTCTTTTCTACGTTAATTTCCAGGATACTTCAACGTCATTTTGACGTTGACGATTCGACTAAAATTCAACGTGTGCGCACATCTCATCTCAACGTCGACGCTAAGAGAGAAGAGCTGTAGGTACTGTGAGTAAATGACTACCATCAATACCAGTTTATCCTGTGGATAATGTTTTGGAATTATTTTACAAATGTTGTCTAGAGCTCTTATACACGGCTTGCTAAGTAATAGCGGCTCATTTCAACTATCAGCGCCAACTACACTCCCTCAATGCAACTACACAGGAAAGTCAACTTTAAGTCGGAATTTCAACGTCATTTCAGAAACGACAAAAAAACTTTAATATTACAACGTTTTTATAACGTCCAAAATCATACATATATTTAACGTTGAACGTCATCAGTGGTTACACCCTTTCGATACGTCTTTAAGTCGTCTAAATAAAAACTGAAATATGACTGTACAAATAAAACGTGTGTTCAACGTGCAAAAGTGTCCGCTATAATTATAAATATCCCAATTTCGTCATTTCAGACACGACTAAAACACATTCATATTCTAACGTGTATACTATAAACTCCAAAACTACACACTTGTTAAACGTTGAACGCCATGGGTATATTTGGACGCGTTTTTAAGTCATATGTATAGAAACTCAAATATAACGTTATAAATTCAATGTTTGTTCGACGTGTCCGTTGGTTATAGAAATATTCCACTTTAAGTCGTGATTTGAACGTTGCATTAAACACAACTAAAGAACGTTAATATTGTAACGTACTTATAACGTTCAAAATTACACACATATTTAATGTTGAAGTGCAGCACCATTTTGACACGACCTAAGTCGTCCATAAAAAGACTAAAGTTTAAAGTTGCAGATGAAACGTTTATTCAACTTGCAAAAGTGTCCTTTGGTTAGAAATATTCCACTTTAAGTCGTGGTTTGAACGTAACTTTAAACACGACTAAAGAACGCTTAGATTGTAACGTACTTACAACGTTCAAAATTATACACATATTTAATGGTGACCTGCAGCACCATTTTGACACGTTTTCAAGTCGTGATTAAGAAGACTGAAGTTTAACGTTGCAGATGAAACGCTTATTCAACGTGCAAAGGTGTCCGTTGATCAGAAATATTCCACTTTAAGTCGTGATTTGAACGTTACTTCAAACACGACTAAAGAACGCTAATATTGTAACGTAGTTATAATGTTCAAAATGACACATACACATATAGTTTGACGCATTATGCACGTGCTTTATATGTGATCAAATAGACGTCATTTTAACGAACGAATATCTTCCTTTAAAAGACGTCATAATCACAAAATGTCCAATACCATAACGTGATTTTGAAGTCAAAAAAATGACGTGTCTGATTTCACCAAAATTTCAACGTCACCTTTCCAACCAGTAACGTGAAATCAACCACCTCAACGTGATTTTAACGTTGAAAAAGCGTATGTGTGCCCGCTGGGTTAAGTTCATGCTTGGCGAAATTTCAAAACTCACCCCTTAACCCCGACCTACCCTCACTTCAAAATTTTAAATGGCAACCCCCCACTTGTGATACATCATTTGAAAGCTAATTTCATTGCCAATCTAACGCTGTAACAATTTTTTATATTTGTTCAACTCTAGCGCCCTCTTTGGTCAAATTTTAAATTACATTAAGGCCCTTTGTGATACATCATTTGAAAGGGATTGAAATTATCTGTTTACTAATGCAAGAATTTTTGGAATCTATCGATTCGTTCAAAAGTTACAGCCTAATCTTGAATGATTCCTAGGCTCAGAACCAGCTCATGTCTTTCAATGTAACTTTTGAACGAATGGATAGATTTAAACAATTCTTTCATCAGTTTACAGAGAATTTCAAACCCTTTCAAATGATGTATCACAAAGGGCCCTAATGTAATCTAAAATTTGACCATAGAGGGCGCTAGAGTTGAACAAACGTCAACAATTGTTGCAACGTTAGATTGGCAATGAAATTAGCTTTCAAATGATGTATCACAAGTGGGGGTTGCCATTTAAAATTTTGAAGTGGGGGTAGGTGGGGGTTAGGGAGTGAGTTTTGAAATTTTGCCAAGCATGGATTTAAGTGCCCCCGTCCAAATAAAAATCGACCTGTCCGAGCGAATTTTCATATTTTATTTGGTTTACGAAATATTTGGGGTGGATACTTTTCATTGGAACACCCTGTTAAAACACAAACGTGACACAACACTGTTCTCGTCTTATATAGTCAAGAGGTCTGACTGAGTGAGTCTGAGGCTCAAGGCCAAAAGAGAGGGCAAGACGTGAGGACGTTTCGGACGTATACATTCGTGGCTAAAAGTGACTTAAAACTAAAGCAATTTAATTTCTTTGTAATAATGGCGATGAGGTCAATAATAGGGTCGAAAACCTTAGATGTAGATACCATTTTTTCGAAAAATTTTATTTTAATGGCGATAAGCTTCCTTGACCTTGTAGGTTATTCTGTTGCGATAAATTGGCGCCTTCAATCGATAGAACCTACCTTTAGCGATAACCTGATCATATGGTTGGTTTACAAATTCTGTGAAAAAGTAGAAGTTTCTACCCTCTCCGAGACTGCCACTTTTTTTAGTTACAAACATAAATATATCAAATTTGGAGTTCCGTGAGGGATTGACAACATTCTTTTCCTAATAATTAAATAGTAAAATTTTTTTAGTGTATCAAAATTTCAAACCCCTCGCATTAATTTTTCGTTTCCCCGGAATAGACTAATTTACAACGCTTTCAGCGCAAGAAACAGGAACTGAAAGGCAAAACTCGCATCAACCAATTACCAATTATCCTAAGAATTCACCTAATTATAATCCTTGGCGAAAATCGATTAAAACAAGAAAAAATCCTAAATAATACAACTCAAAGGAAACGAGAGTGGGCAGTACGACTTCCGGTCGCTTATAATTTCAATAAATTAAGTACACGACCTTGCAACTTTGTGCATACTTTCAAAGCCGAGAATATTATCGAAAATTCCGGATGGATGAATCCCAGCAATTTCCTTGCTCAACCCCGTGCCTTATCCGTCTTCAGTGATTTAATCGTAGCGTGACTCCACTTTCATTTCTTATTTAACAATTAATAACAAACAAATTTCCCTGAATATTTACACCTTGATGAGCACAACTTTTTCTAATTTTTCCGTCAAAATATTTACAGTTAATCCCGTGGCGAATCGACAAACGGTTTTTTCCTAGAATTTGTGTCGATTTTACGGTGGATTAAAGGCCGATCGAATCTTTTACCAGAAGGCCTTGTCGATTTAAAAATTCGCTAATTATCGACTTCATTTGCTATTATAATTCATAATAATGGCTGTTAATAGATATATCTCGACAGAGTTTTATATAATCGATCCTGGTTGAGTAAGTTGATATATTTGAGGCCGAAGGGACTAAGGCCCCGGCCACCAATCGTCATTCGCGCGTGTCTAACAGAAGTCTAATTATATTTGCATAAATATTCAGGATTGATATCAGTTCCGGTATTATTTTTCTTTAAATGTAGGCCGTCCGTTTTTTATATTTCTGCATTGTTATAACGGGCCTTGTCAATTTTAGGCATAAAATTGTTTTAATCGTGGAGATGACCTCTGCAAACAATGCAGTTTTTAATTCTGGTTCAAGTCGTTGTAATTGACATACATTAAAATGTTTTGCAACGATTTTTACACATTCCTGATGCTGCGGAGTGGATGTGCGTGACCGTAACCCAAAAATCTATCGTTTGTATGTAAATCGCGTGGGAATTTTTCCACGATTCATTAATCTTTTGTTGAGAGGTCTTGGTTAAGGTTCATTGGAGGTTGTCCGATGTTCCATATTTACATATTTTAAATTCAAAATGTTCGTCTACTTTAAATGGAAATCGGGAGACCACTCTAATTAATTTTTTTTATATCAACGTACGCGTCTCGATGAGCTGAACAATTCTTATCGTTGCTTTATTAGTTTAGCCGCAATAATAAATATAAATATAATATTTTACATTGAAAAACAATTTCTTACCGGCGGAGCGGTTTAAGCAGGCAAGAAATGCGCGATGATAAGAATTGTTCAGCAAATCGAGACGCGTATTTTGATTTAAAAAAAACTAATTTGAGTGGTCTCCCGGTTTACATTTATAGTTAATTATAGTCAATTTTCTAATAATTTTCACAATCTATTGGAGACTTCAATGCAGATGAAGCGAGTAACCCCACACGATAATCCATTTTTGAACCTCTTTCCAGGCAGCAAAAAGCAGCAAATCATCCCGACCTTATACGATGCCTCCAAAATGACCACCTGGAGCATCACAATCGCCGTGATTGCCATTCTGCATTCAACCACAGGTACGTCTTTAACAATCACAAAAAAAGCCAACGGAAGATGTATATCAATAGTCCAAATGATTTTTTGGGTTGAAGGGGGTGGTTTTTGGTGGTGCAATTTTTTGCATTTAATTATTTGTCTCCTATACGTTAATAAGTAGTCCAAGGGTTAAATTTCGTCTGACATCTTTTTGTATTTTGGGGTTGAAGGGGAAATTTTCTGTTAAATTCAACTCTTCTGGTTGTAGGCGGTCCGAAGGTTAAATTCCTATATGGTTAAGTTCTTAGTGTTGAAATATTATGAAGAGCGTTGAAAAAGTGAAAAAGGTTAACATAACATATACGAGTGAAATTTGTTACCGAAGTTAACTGTAAGTATAACTAACAAAAATAACAATCTGCGTAAATGTAGCTATTTGAGGGAACCACATATCGTGAAAGGGGTAGAAAAATTTTAGAGGGATGAAAAACAATAAAACTGACTTTAAATTTTTACAATGTCGTTATAAATTACCACTTAAATTCTACCATAAATATCTTAAATAATGATTTGCCATGCTTCATATTACGCGTTTCTACATTTTTAGTAAAAATTCGAGTTTTCACCCCTAAATTTCATCCCCTTCGATAAATTTCTAGTAAAATTCACTCCTCTTTTCTCGGCCTCACAGTTTCACAGAATATATTGTTCACAGGGTTTCACGTACGTTTCAATCTCTAAACTCCAACCCCCCCAACCACTCCCACAGACCTTAAAAAAAATTGCGCTTTTAATTTCACCACCCCAATGCAATTCGTTGAAAAATTGCGGCAGTTTAGGTTTTCAACCCCTCATATACAAGGTGGTGAATTTTTCGCTGCCCACCATTGGGAAATTAGAGAAAAATTGCGCATTTTTAAGGCGATCAAGAACCTATAAAGAATCTCCTGATATCTTGATTCGATCCTGAGTTATCGCGAAAAAACTGAAAGTTGCGAAAAATTTATATCTCAGTAACGATTGGTGGTATTCAAATGAAACTTGGAACTTTTATATTTTTAACAGTTGCCATTTCAATGACCTTGACTGATATTTTCTAGGCCATCCAGATTTTGAGCAACAACAGTCAACTTTTCTTTTTCTCATGGATGTTGGATTTTAATACCACTGGATTCACGAAAAAATGAACTTTTCAAAAATGTAATCAATATGAGCTTCTTTGAAGAAATATGTCAAAAATGTCATAATAAGAGAAGAGAGAGAAAAGAGAAAAAATACGTTTACATTTTTGCAATTGTCTTTCACCTAAGCTTAGGCTGATTTTACAAACTACCTACTCATAATAATTGTCAAAATTTGACGATCTGTCAAAAAGCTCCATGTTGACTGCATTTTTGAAAAACTAATTTTTTGTGCATTTAATGCTGTTAAAATCTATTATGGTGGCCATAAGAAAAAGAAAAGTTGACTGTCGTTGCTCAAAATCTAGAAGGCATAGAAAATTTCTGTCAATGTTATTGAGTTGACCAGACGTCAAAAATATAAAAGTTCCAAGTTTCATTTAATTAACCAATCGTTCGAAAGATAAGAAGTTTTCTTTAAAATCGCGATTTTCAATTTTTTCGAGATAATTCAGGAACGAATTAAGATAAAGGAGAATTCTTTACAGATATTTAATCACCTTGAAAAAAAACGCAGCTTTTTAACCTCCCCACTCCACTTCACCATTTAAAAAAAAGGGAGGTTACTGCAATCACTAAAATTTTCGAATTCGAGATAAGACCGGATCTATACGTTTTGAGGTCTCAGGAACCCAAAAAAGTGGTTTTTAAAATGTGTCTGTATGTATGTACGTACGTTCGTACGTACGTACGTTCGTACGTACGTTCGTACGTTCGTAAACACGCCACAGCCCAAACTACTCGACCGATTTGGCTGAAATTTGGTACGTGTGCATGTGATAACCCAACTTAGATCTGAAAAGCTTTTGGAGCCAATCGTGCAACCAGAAGTGCCATTTTGGCACATCAACTTTTAAATTTTAAATGTAAACCCCCATTTTTCACGTCACCATAAGAAAGACCTTCAAATTCTGCGTCTAAAAATGTATTCATTCTTAGTGCCCTTTTGACCAAAAATTAAAAAAAAATTGATTTTTTTCGGACTTTAAAATCGCGGTACAGCCCAAGCCCCTCAACCGATTGGTCTGAAATTTTGCACATGGGGATTGTATTACACGTCGAAGAGTTGAACAAATTTTGGATTCAATCGGCCCACGGAAAGTGCCGTTTTGGCACACCAATTTCGAAACTTAAAATTATTCTCTCATTCACCCATCAAAAACAACTTTTTGAAAGATTTATTGTTATCATCAGAAAGGTCTTCAAATTCTGGTTTTAAATGAGATAAAATTTATTCGCATTTAGTACCCTTTGGGTAGAAAAATCGAAATTTTGTAATAACACTGAAACCACGTTATAGCCCAAACTACTGGATCGATTTGTCCGAAATTTGGTACATGGAGGTTAGGTAACCCATTAAAGAGCTAAAAGGCTTTTGGGAGCAATTGGTCCACGGGAAGTGCCATTTAGGCATATCAACTTTAAAATCTTAAACACAAGTCACGGAAATCAAAGACCCATGCGTTGGGGAGGTTCCAGCCGCTTCTCTGCTGCCTTTTTTTTCTAATTTAAGCTACTCTCCATCTCTTATGGTTTCCAGGTTAACAATGGTGGACAACGAAAATTTCACCACCCTGTATTATTATTTTAGTTATTAATTATTAGTGTTTAGTTACTTCTCTTGTTAATAAATAAATGACAAGATTTCAGAAAAAATAAATAAATAGTTATTTGTATTACAAGTAAAGAAAAGTAGGGCGTTTCTTTACGATTCGCGAAATTTCTAATCGAGGCGAAGCCGAGATTAGAAACGCGAGGAGTAAAGAAACGCCGCTTTTCTTTACGTGTGATACACCTAATTTTTTCGGATACTTCAGGTAAGTCCTTCATGAATAAAAGAAAATAAGAATCACTGAAAATCACATGACAAGCGAGTTACAACAAAATTAATATCAGATGGCTGATATTGTTTTTCGTTACTAAGCACTTTCAGTAAACAAATATTCTAAAAAGTGGAACGCACGAAAATTTTGAGAAAATGGAAAAAAGTCATGAATGTGATTCTGGAATATCAAAAGCAGCGCTAGAAGCTATTTCTACTTTATTACCATCGAAATCTCGAGATAAATATGAGCAGACTTACAACGTTTTCAATGCCTGGAGAACTGCCAAGAAAGTGACAGGTATCGACGAAGAAGTTATGCTAGCATATTTTCATGAAAGGGTGAGTTTTTCCGAATACACCTAGGTATAGGTAAAATTTTTAAATGTATGATTACCCAGGCTGAAAAACTGAAATCATCCACGCTGTGGTCAACGTATTCTATGTTGAAAAGTACACTAAAAATGAAGGAAAATGTGGACATAGCACGTTATGGGAAATTGTTGATGTACCTGAAGCGACAAGGGGAAGGATATGAATCAAAAAAGGCGAAGATTCTGTCAATGGACAATGTGCTAAAATGTTTAACGAAAGCCCCTGAGGATTCTTATTTGTTAATTAAAGTGGCATTGATTTTTGGACTATACGGTGCGTGTCGTAGTCAGGAACTAAAGAAGTTGAATGTCGAAGACATCGATGACACTGGCTCTGTTTTGGTCGTCACTCTCCATGATACTAAGACAAAGAAGAAACGCATATTTACAGTAACGTCGGAAATGGGTGATGGAATCAATGAGATTGAATTGTACAGAAGGTATCTAAGCCTCCGACCAAAACATACCAATCACTCAAGATTCTTTGTGTTCTATAAGAACAATAAATGTTCTATACAACCAGTTGGGATTCATAGTTTCTACAGCATGCCGAGAAAAATTGCAAGTTATTTGGAATTGCCCGAACCAGAGCAATATACTGGACATTGCTTGCGCAGAACGTCAACTACTTTTCTTGCCGAAGGTGGAGCAGACATCCGGAGGCTCAAGGATCATGGAGGATGGCGATCATCAACGACAGCGGAGGGATATATAGAAGACAGTATCAACAATAAATTGAAGACTTCTAAGATGTTATTTACTCAGCAACCAATGTCGGCGTCGGCGTTCCCATCGAATTCTCTTGATGCACCATCAGCTACTGAATTACATTCAAGTCCTAGTCGTACTGACCCATTGACATCTTTAAATTTATACGAAGTTCATCAGGCAGTTTCCAAGTCGTCATTATCACTTCAAGATTCGGGATCGCAAAAATGCGTGTTCAAAAACCTTAACAATTGTACGTTTAATATTTTTAATAATAAATAATTTTGATTGTTTACCTTGTTATTATAAAGAAATAGTTGCTATATAAAGAAATAGTTGCTATATAAAGGAAAGTAATACTTTTCTTTATGATTTGTAATAAAGAAATCAGGCCCTTTTCCGTTAAGTATCCGAAAAATGTATTTAATCCGCTTGCAAGGCGTTAGGGGTTGTTAGTAGCCAAGGGGTTGGTTTCAGGTTGAAGACTTATAAGATCTTTTCTCAATGGTTGCCTGAAATCTACCAAATCCCGTAATTTCATACAACCATTTATGTGAAGAAAATTTCAGAAATTTATTACCGAAAAAAGGCAAAAATGTGCGAATTAAAAAAAAAATATGGTGTGGGGTTGAGAAGTTGTGAAGGATGAAAAGTCAGGAGGGGTGAAAATAAACTGTATATCTATTGAACCCCATAATTTTATTCCACCATTTATTACATTTCTTGAAGATGCAATGTGTCAAAGTTTCACAGAAGATAGGTACTGCTTCTCTGTCAAATTACAGGGTTTCATGAATGTTTCAACCCCTAAACTCCAACCCCGTATTTCACCACCCCCACATGCTCTAAAGAAAGTTGTGTTTTTACTTTCACCGCCCTAATCCAATCCGTTGAAAAATTGCGGCGATTTATAAATTCATGTTTTCAACCCCTTTACGATTTACAGGGGTGAGTTTATTTTCCAGTGGTACATAACTCCTTGCGTATTTACTGACCGGTTGTTCATAAATAAATCAATAGGATTTCAGAATTCTCTAAAACTATAGCATATGCTTCGGCAATAAAAAATCGATGCTCCCCTAATCTCATGACCTGAAATCGTTTATTGTTTTAAACAAGTGCTAGCGCCACACATTTCTAGCGTGCTTTCCTCCCGAGAATGTCTTTGTTTCCTTGGTACTTACCATCGCTGAGAAAAACCCACGATTGTGTTATAATATTTCCAGTCAGGTGTATAGATCGCAGATAATTTCGTTTTCCTATATAATTTATAATTCAAATTGGACATAACGTGCAATTAATAGCCTGGATATATATTTATTAATGGTTTCCTTGATTGGTTATTTAATAGTAAATTAAACAAAGTTTCGGTATGTGCCCTGAATTTGTTTTTTTCTAATAAATGCAGCGCTCCCACAATTCACCAGAAGTTAATTAATGGATACGAAGAAATGCACGAGTGAATGCTATTTCGGACTGGTTTAAGTTTTATGCAATTCCAGTCAGAAATGAAGTAATTTATAGTAAATTTTAAACGGTGAAATTGATTGTAAATGTCACTCCCTAGGTTATTATCATAAAAGAGAATGGTTTGGTGAGGAAAGAAATCAGATCAATCCTTTTTATTTGTTGAAACAGTTAAGGGGGTAATGTGCTTCCCTGCGGAACTCCGGAAAAGAATAGGAAAAGGAAAATAACAGCGCGAGGGTCAATATGCTTCCCTGCGGAAGTCCATAAGTATCCTGTTTCTGTTTTGGCGCCTGATCGTAAAATTATTTACGGCCACTTAGCACAGCGTTGGGCAGTGGCGAAGGTGTAAATCACTCGTTTACGATAATTTAATTGGAGTGCTACTCGTTATGGTCAGCAGGTTTATTGCCCAACAATTAAACTTTTGAATTGTTGAGACATTCCCGTTTCCCACAAGGATATTGCATCAAAAACACCAAACAATAAATATTTGGGTTTCCTCAATTCTCGATATCCGGCGCGTGCCACTTACCCAAAATTCGATGTAATATTCGATGAAATATTCTTGTAATGTATTGTGTCCGGCATCATGCAGCTTTCGCTGCACTTTTCGATTCGATTAATAAACGAACGCAATTATAATGTAATTATTGTCGTGAAAGCCGGTTTTTTTGATTTATTTGCGTTGATTTGATGCTTTACACTTTCTGGGACGGTTAATTTCGGTGGGAACCATTGTTTGAACCAAATCTAGGGCTACGCGTTGGTATTCGAAAGGAATAGTGGAAATGAAAAATGGGCAATTAACTCGACCGATAGCGTTTCTAATAATTATTAAATATTTGCGATTAATAACGATGAAAGTGTGGAAAATGTAAATGAGTTTTCACTCGATTTGCACGCGTTGAAATTTGCAAACTCATGTTCTGAGTAGTTGTCGAATTCGAAAGGTAATGTTCGAAGGTTTCGTTAAGATATATTTACTCGTTGATGAGTTATGTTGGGTCTTTTATGTGAAAATTATGAGAACGGGTGTCCTGAAAAAACGGAGGAATAAGACAGACACTTCTTAACCGATTTGAACGATGATGACATTGCACTAGTTATTTGCAGAAATGTCGAGATTTATTTTTTTTTATTTATTTTTTTTTGGACTGAACTTCCGGGAAGACAGCCACAATTCCCAAAATCATACACACCGGACAGTGATGGATCACAATCTACCCAAATTGAGATTTATTATTTTCGTCGACATTTTGGAGCCACTTCTTGCCATCACTCTAAAGGGAATATGCAAAAATTCTCAATTCACTATCACTACCTATAAAAACAATAAATCATCACATCATCTCTTTAATGTTCGACACCATTTTGGAGCCCGCTAATTATTTTTAATAATGGACAAAAACTGCTACTTTTTAGATGAAAATGTAAATTTAATTGAGGAAGTGTTGTGGATGCCATTTTCAAAAGCCACCGGAAGATGTACATGAATGCGATGTGTATCCCTCTAGATGTTTATCACGTTAATGGGTATGTAGGGGCGCCTGAATTGTGGAATCGATTGCAAATTCTATTAATCTCCACCTAGTAGTAGTGCCTCCGCAGACGCACAGATGTGTCAAAAAGGTGAATTGTTGAAAACTACGACTTTAAAAAACTGTGAATTATGATGAGAAGCCTGAAATAGTCCTTTACAGTGTTTGCAGTTGAAAATGAACAAAAAAAACACAAAAATTATGCGAAGTCTGCTTCACTGAGTATTGCGTCATACCCATTTTTCTAATGACTAGATCACGTAGAGTGAATCGTATCAAAACATGCCCCTAAGGTTGCCTTTCAACTTTTATTGGAACAATTTTTTGATAAAGTGCATATAGTCGGGAAATAATCGGCTGTTTCCATACATTTGACTAACCCTGTAGGTATATTAAATACGAAAAATCATTGACACATTTTTATCGACTTGCCAGTTACTGACAGTTAAACTTAACTTTCATCAAATTTCAAAAATTATTGATTTGTTTGCTAGAACTTAACTTTCTTAATCGTGAAATCAGCGCCTCGGTAAAAAACTAAGTTATATTTTACAAAATTTGAACGAGAAAAAAATATAATCATGCAATTAGGTACCTACTGATAGAACTTAATTATCGGTTGTCAAGAAAGAAGAATTAGGTACCATCAGTCTGGCCATAATTATTCGGGTTATATGATTACCTCGTTATTTTCGTCGTGTGATGCTCACCTCAAGTGGAAAAATACATAATTTTTATAACTTATCTATTGAAAGACATTTGTAAAAAAAATAATCGCCAAATTAGTATCTGTTGTATTGATTCCAACCAGACAGGGAAAACGATTCAACTTTATTGTAATATCATCAGTTTATTACGTAAATTAGTTTTAATTTTTGCTCTCCGCTTAATTGAAAGTAATTGAAGTAATTTAGTCGGATCATGATGTAATTTTCTTGATTTTATACAGGTGGACATCTACCACACATAATTTAATTAATTAACCGTTTGATTGTGGGCCATGTCCCTAGGGATGGAAATTTCCTTTTTCAGTGATCAAAAGAAAACACGACCGTTATGTAATGTTCTCAATAAGCAAACCACACAAAAATTGAAAACGGGGTTTTCCGCTGTTTCCCTCGTTTCTAGTCCAGAATAGCCTTAAAGAATCCGTTCCCAAGCAGGAATTCTAGGCAGTACCGCCAACATAGACGAGAAATGATCTTCCTTAATGCGATTTTGGTGTAATGAATTGAAAATTATCCACCATTAAAGTCCAGCAACGAGAATTGATGATTGATGCATTATTGATGTTCCGCCAGAGCTAAGCAGGTTTTCATTCCAAGTCCAGGCAGGATTCAAACCTCGAATCAAACGTTAAACTATAATTCATGTCTCGTTTGGTGAAATTCCTGCAGTCGCTTTTTGCATAATCCGCGGTCAATAAATCTTGCTCACTCATCTCATTTCATACTCGACTGCCTGTTTCAGTCGATTCTTATAAACTTCTCACAAAGACAGTAAATTAAGCGTGCCGTCGCCCACAGTGTTCGGTAATTCATTAATAACAGTCGTTGGCTTTTTACAGAAACGTCTAATCAAGTTAGCATTATCGCCGATCGACGATTTTTCAGTAGTTCTATTTGTCAATGGGAAATAGAAAGTCAATCGTGATTGCAACAACCAATTATTAAAGCGCCCATCATGTTCTTTACCCCAACAATACATCAATGTTCCACAATATTTTTGAAACAGGTTCGGTTTTTTCCTCGTCTAATTGATAGGTACAAGGATTTTATCTTGACGTCGAGATATTCAAATTAGCCGCTCCGCAGGGAGCTTCAAGGGACCCACTGATGTTCGCGCCAAAACCATACACTTATGAGAATATTCGCTTTTCCGTGAATCCGCTGCCCATAACGGAAGAGCATGTAGTGGCCACTCGTTTTCTGTGGAAATTAATTAACCTTTGTGTTCGCTTCCTCTACCGTTACATAAAAAAACGTATCTTCATATCGTCCATCCTTGACTCACTCACCGCCGGTGTCAATAAACTTGACGAGAGTAAAAGTGCCAATATCGGACTTTCATTCGTCGATTACCGGAATAATAACGCATTCAAATTCGTATAATTTACTTTTGTGGCGTAATGTTGATCTATTCGGTCCGTTCCGTCTAATCAATCTTGGCGTGTTATTGCAGTGGTCATTTTTCTTTCGGGCTTCCTTGAAAACTGGAAACTGGGTTAGTGGCTGAATTTTTTAATGATGCTGGTCGTAATTGTGGCGAAACGTGCGTTATCTGTAACGAGGGTCAACTGCTCAAGGACCGTTAGGCGAAGATGAATATAGAGGTTACGGACAATGCCAATAAAAATATATTATTCTTCCTAATGACAAGTTCGACAAGAATTGGCAAATGTGGGAAAAAGCTGATGTGCAGTAATTTGAAGTCCAAGCTGGCAACACTGCTTTAATTTGCATTTTTGACAGCTGTACTAACTGTCTCATAAGAAATGTCCAGTGTAAACCGCATACTCAAGGCAGGCTTCGGAACTGAAAGTCATGTCGTTGATGCGTCAAAATATCGTTCTTCAGTAAAATTATTGACACATGTCAAAGAAAAAGAGACAATCAAAGACATGAGTTTTATATTTTGATCATAGTTGACAGGAATGAAAACAATTTTAAGACTTACCAACTGGTAGCTATTCTAAATACTTTTTTCTTAGTCAGCTTGAAGTTACAATCGTACCAACACTTTTTCAAAATAAATCGGAAATGGTTTTATAAAAAAAAATATTTTAACAAAAACAGTTTTACCAACTGCTGTTAAACCGATTTCTAGCAATGAAAACAATTCATATCTATTAGCGGTAATGCCAACTACTTATACACATCTGAAGAATATATCATGCCAAAATAAACTTGTGTCTTTGATTGTTTCTTGTTCCTTGACATATGTCAATAGTTTTGTGAGACAATCTGACAGAAGACAATTTCAGTTCCAAAGCCCACAAGGATGAGTTTTTAACACTTCTTAACACTTTTTTCATCGTCAACTTAAACCTGCAACCAACAGTTTTTCAAAATATATGCGTCAAATTTTAATGTTGCATTTATTTATTATGATTTCATGTGGTAACACTGCTTGAATGCGGCAACAGTTTTACCAACTAACTGTTAGGCCGATTTTTTACAAAATAAAATCAACATTCTATTAGAACGTTAGACGTTAAATTTGGCAACAATGCGAGATTTTGCAGTAATGCCAACGGTATCTGAATAATAATAATGATATGTCTTCTGTTGAAGTATATCAAGCGATTCAAAACGCGTTTTGGAATGGAAACTGTTGTCTTTGATAGTTTCTTTTTCCTTAACACGTGTCAATTATTTTCTGGAAGGATCAACGACATGAGTTTCAGTTCCAAAGCCCATCAGCGCTACGAAAAAATGAATGCATTATACGCATTTCCTGTGTTTTGCTGGAACGTATGAATGTATTATAGGTTTACGTTAGATTAATACATAGAATGAAATTTTTCGTTTTGGCAAATAAAAACTTATTATTATTATTATACTATTCCCGATAAACAGTTTAACTTTCAAATTACTCGTAAGGTAATATAGGTATGTATATAATTGCTTTAAATTCTAGTTATAAATTATTGTGCTGATTTTAATTGATTTAAGATTTTATTTCCAAATATAACTTGTTAAATGAATTCTCGAAATTAATTGAATAAAACTTCAGATTATTACGTAGGTACACTTACTCCCAAAAAAATCGGGACACTCAATTTTCTCTATGTCCACTTTTTGAGTTTGGGGGCTGAAAGGGGTGAGTTTTGGGGTTGAATTTTTTTTCGGTTGTCCTGATTTTTTTGCGAGTAAGTGTACCAAGGAATGAAAGTGTAATTTTTGTGATCGAGAAATGAAATTTTGGAAAAAGAGACCCTTAAGGCTTATAAGCATTCGAGAACACAAAAACTACATTACGCGGTGCGTATACAATATTTTTTTGCTAGATCTGAGGCAGGAAGAAATAAATACCGCACACACCTAAGTAACATCATAAAATAGAAAATTAATTTTGAAGGTCCTTTACTGAGATATACAGTGTGATTTATGTGCCTGCAGCTTTAAATAAATTAAACAAAGTGTCGAAGTTAAAGATTAGAACTCTTTACTAATAATAAATAATAATAATAAAAATTTAAAAAACAGCTGAGAAATCAGTAAAAATCAAGATTCTTGAAAATTAATTAAAAAACTAATTTTGATGTTTTAAATTTCTCGTAGCGATCTGGCAACACCTAACTGGCGCTGGTTACAAAATCGGCGTTGCCAGATGGCCGCGCCACATTTAAAATGCGAAAACCTCATTTTTTAAAAACACAACAGATAAGGTAAGAATCAGTGTTGCCAATTATACCGACTGCACAAATGTAATTCTCCAATTATGGGCAGACTAGAAATTCTTCCTTATTTTCCTGTTGACAACCCATTAGTTCCGTTCGCATCAGATGCACGTCAAGTAAACAGTTCCACCAACTGCATAATAACGCATTTTCCCGTTCAAGATCTAAATATCACGAACACAAACTGATCCGGTTCCGGTCGGGTGCATTTCCTCGTCTTTTTTGTCTCAACCCGCGATCATCTAGATTAATTTATTTGTTACGCGAAACTGCAGTAAAACCCAATTTTTTCTACTGAAATTTCTACTAAAAAGGAGCACAGGAAGACGCAGGGCAATAAAATTAAAAATTACCATAAGTAACAAAAACCGCGACCCAGATGAATCTCTAAGTTGCGAAACCCTTTTACCATATTATGCAAATCCCTCAGATACACATTTTTTTTCGTGACTTAATAATCTCAACTGATGTCTGACGACTTTCATTCGGAAGAAAGAGAAAATGGGTACATGCCGTTTCTTCTTAATCGCTTTGTGGAACAGCGACGATTTTTCTCACATTTTCTCTCCGGTTTTTTGCAGGATGCCAGTTTTACCCGCCGGGTGAATATTTGAGGTTCGTTCGGGTACCCGAGAACCTCAAAATAGGGGATGAGGTGCTGAGGATTGAGGTGCACCCCCGGAACGAGCTGTCCCTGCGCCCCGTCGATAAGGTAAGTTATACTACACTGAAAGAAATATCTAATATCTTATTAGAATACTATGCTTTATCCACGGGTTTTAAAGCTAAAATATCTCTCACCCATTGTATAATGAGTCCATTCTGCAACACCCGTGGATAAACATTAATTATTATTATATATTATTAAGTATTCTATTCATGTGTAATGATTATTGCTAAATTGCTAATAAAACTCATTACACATTCATTGAATAATATACTATTATTGATCACCGATAAAAGATACCAATCAGAAAACTATAGCAAGTGTATAAGTAAACACTTGATACATAAATAACTTAAAAGAAAGAAAAATAACAAATAAAAATAACAGATTTTCACCTCCACCCTAAGAAGAACAAAAAATATACCGGGTGTCAACGAACCCAGCTTGGAACTTTGTATGGGTTTATAAACCACTAAAAACGCTAATTTTGACATGTTTACAACCTTTTTGTTACTTCTGGTTTTACCGTAAGTGACATTAACTTTGTTATTTTAAATAGCAAGGGGACGGTTTTTTTACGCGATTCGAAAAACATTTAAATTCTATTTACAATCATGTCAAAAAATGTCACCATAAGTTTCAAAGATGGCCGCCAGACGACCGAAACATTTTTAGTCAAGTTGGCTGTGATTTCTGCCATTTTAAGTTATGGTTATTCAGACTAGTAAGGAACCACTTTTAAATGTCAATATGCAAAAAAGTAGGTAACTTTTGCTCATTCATTTGGTTGATACATTCCGCACTCTGCCTACGGCGTCGTGCATCAAACTCATAAAAAGAACCATTACTTTCATCACTAGATCAACTAGTTGCTTTTTTAAGAAAAATCGTAACGCAATAACCACTTTTTTAACGCGAAATTATTACCTTTTTAACTATTTTATTATAGGTACCGTCAAGTGGGGTCAAACTAGGACGTTTGGCCTTGCAACTTCTTTAAAAAATTACTTAGAATCTTCTAGTTTTTTGTAATGGTAGGGTGCTGTTGTTGTCTATAGAATGAGAGCGTTGAATTATTTGCAAATATTTTCAATTAAAAAAAAAACTTGTAATGCCTGTCAATCGTGTCAATTGCCGACACATTAATTTTGCATGAAAATCTCCAATAACCCCTATGAGGTGAATCGGGACAAAGTGAATATTTAAAAAACAATTTGGGGTCAATCGGGACACGCCTTCATTCTGCTTTTGCTACCCCCATTGAGGGGCCCTATAACTCATTTATTAAAACTTTTCTTCATATTTTTTTTCATAGATCGCGCTCTTAAGATATTATCCTCTAATTTCGAGACACCCTGTATTATAGTTTAAAAATTATACTCATGTCATTTTCACTTTTTCCCAATATACTTCTTAGGTTTTCTATTTACACTTTCTAAGAATACATACATGTATATACAGGGTGGTTCCTTTTTCACTGCTCACCATTGGTATCTCATAAATGGTAAGAAGTAGTGAATCGGTTAATTTTGAAAAAAGTCGCGCTATTTTTTGGTGGTTAAGAATCTAAAGAGAATTCCGGGAATAACTCAGGAACGAATCAAGATATCACTTTTCTCCAATTTAACCAACTCCGTAAGTATAGGAGATGCCAATGGTGAGCAGTGAAAAAGGAACCACCCTGTATGCAATAGTACATTAAAAAAATGCAGCAGAGAAGCGGCTGGAACCTCCCCATCGCGTGGATCTTTGTATTCTGTGTAGATAGTAGTCAATTCAACAGAATTCTTTATAATAATTTTAAATTTGGAAATTGGTGTGCCAAAACGGCACTTTTCGTGAGTCGATTGAATTCAAAATTTGTTCAGCTCTTCGACGTGTAATACAATCCCCATGTGCAAAATTTCAGCCCAATCGGTTCAGGGGCTTAGGCTGTACCGCGATTTTAAAGTCCGATAAAAATAAATTTTTTTTTTTTTTAGTCAAAAGGGCACTAAGAATGAATACATTTTTAGAAGCAGAATTTGAAGGTCTTCCTTATGGTGACGTGAAAAATGGGGGTTTGCATTTAAAATTTAAAAGTTGATGTGCCAAAATGGCATTTCCGGTTGCACGATTGGCTCCAAAAGCTTTTCAGATCTAAGTTAGGCTACGAGATGTCTACGTTCCAAATTTCAGCCAAATCGGTCTAGTAGTTTTGGCTGTGGCGTGATTACAAACGAACGTACGTACGAACGTACGTACGTACATACACACAGACACATTTTAAAAACCCCTTTTTTGGGTTCCTGAGACCTCAAAACGTAAAGATCTGGTGGTATCTCAAATTCGAAAATTTTAGTGATTGCAGTAACTTTTAATTTTTTTAAATTGTGATGGGGTTGGGGAGGTTAAAAAACGTTTTATGGATAGGGTGTTCCAGAATTACGTTCTCAAACTTCGCTCTGAGATTCCTTACCTTAAAATAGATTCAAAAGATGTTAATAAACCAGATCCAGAATCCAGGCTCTTAGAATCGCACTCGGATTTTGTAAAACTCGGGCTTTTCGCCCTCGTTGTCCAAACATCCTCGTGCGATAATAATTGGCCTTCTAAAGCGTGTTTTTTAATACACTATTTTATCACAAATAAGTTCATTTTACTGGCTAAAAGGCAATCTGTAACCACAACAAGTTTACCGAAAAAAAGGCGGCTCATTAAATCGGTCAGCATGTTTGCAGTCATTAGCAAAATTTTTTTGCAAAGTTGTCTATTAACTAGAATCATTTCTCTCAGTGATAGTTTGATGGTATAATTTTGTACATTTTCAGGACGAAGACGTCAATTACTTCACCTACCGCGATGTTAATCGCACCACCGTTTCTCTTCTTCTTGCGAGATCCTTGGAGGACCTTGTAGATACGGAGAGGCCGAGGAACGTGCTGAAGTTTAAAGTGTCTTGCGATTACGACGACGGAGAGGATGTGGTAAGTAATTGTTTAGAAAGGGTAATTGGACGCGTGCTGTGGACCGGAAAGGAGTTAGGAAAAAGTGCGATGCGGATTACCCGAAAAAGCTATCTGCAGGGAAGATTATGTAATGCAAAAAAAGCCGGTGATTGAAATTCGCGAGGAAGAAATGCGACACGGTCGATTTACGTGCGTTTCTCAATTTCCATAAATTAAGTTGTCGCTTGTCGTAAACAGTCGTGCAAAAAATTAATTGGCGGATGGGATTTCTTCAGGAAATCTAGACGGAATGAAAACATTGTAACGATTGAGTTTTTACGTTGAAACATAAATCAGTTGACATATTTACATTGTTTTTTATAATTTTAG
The DNA here is from genome assembly GCA_963924575.1 of Pycnomerus fuliginosus. Lineage (NCBI taxonomy): Eukaryota > Metazoa > Arthropoda > Insecta > Coleoptera > Zopheridae > Pycnomerus > Pycnomerus fuliginosus. The sequence continues at coordinate 6,294,086 of OZ004624.1, read as the reverse complement.
AGGATTTTGACTCGAATTATAGAGATTTTGGGCCAATGGCGCTAACTAACTAGACCTTCAAAAAGTCAAAGCAAAGGTAAATTGTGATCAGCTACCTTGAAAAACGGTTCGAGCAATAATAATAGTCACGTAAACATTTTTTAGCTCGATAGTTCTAAGCAATCCACAAAGAACGAGAAAAGTGCAAAAACTGTAACTTCTATCTTTTCACGCAAAAAATTATTTATCCTAGAACATTTGTAAAGAAAAAAAAAAAGGCAGCAGAGAAGCGGCTGGAACCTCCCCAACGCGTGGGTCTTTGATTTCCGTGACTTGTGTTTAAGATTTTAAAGTTAATATGCCTAAATGGCACTTCCCGTTAACCAATTGCTCCCAAAAGCCTTTCAGCTCTTCAACGGGTCACCTGACCTCCATGTACCAAATTTCAGACAAATCCTTCCAGTAGTTTGGGCTATAACGTGGTTTCAGTGTTACTTCAAAATTTCGATTTTTCTACCCAAAGGGTAATAAATGCGAATAAATTTTATCTCATTTAAAACCAGAATTCGAAGACCCTTCTAATGGTGGCAATTAATCTTTCAAAAATTTGTTTTGGATGGGTAAATGAGAGAATACTTTAAATTTGGAAATTGGTGTGCCAAAGCGGCACTTTCCGTATGGGTCGATTGAATCCAACATTTGTTCAGCTCTTCGACGTGTAATACAATCCCCATGTGCAAAATTTTAGCCAAATCGGTTCAGGGGCTTGGGCTGTACCGCGATTTTAAAGTCCGATAAAAATCTCGATATTTTTAGTTTTTGGTCAAAAGGGCACTGACAGTGAATACATCTTTGGAAGCAGAATCTGAAGGCCTTTCTTATTGTGACGTGAAAGATGGGGGTTTACATTTAAAATTTGATGTGCCAAAACGGCATTTCTGGTTGCACGATTGGCTCCAAAAGCTTTTCAGATCTAAGTTGGGTTATCACATGCACACGTACCAAATTTCAGCCAAATCGGTCGAGTAGTTTGGGCTGTGGCGTGTTTACGAACGAACGAACGAACGAACGAACGAACGAACGTACGTACGTACGAACGAACGAACGAACGTACGTACATACATACAGACACATTTTAAAAACCACTTTTTTGGGTTTCTGAGACCTCAAAACGTACATCCGGTCTTATCTCGAATTCGAAAATTTTAGTGATTGCAGTAACCTCCCTTTTTTTTTAAATGGTGAAGTGGAGTGGGGAGGTTAAAAGTTACCTTAACATTAAGTTTCAGATTTACACGCGTTTTTGAACTATTCTGAGCTGAAAAGTACGATTTGAACATAAACAGCGAAAAATGCATTTTTGCACTATTTTTCAGCTGGAAAACACGACTTGAGCATAAACGGCGAAAAACGCGTTTTTGCGCGATTCTTAGCTGGAAAACACTATTTGACCCTAATTGGCGAAAAATGCGTTTTCGACGGTTTATGCTCAAATCGCCTTTTTGTACTGTTCTGAGCTAAAAATCATGATTTGAGCCTAAACCGTCAAAAACGCATTTTTCGCTAATTAGGGTCAAATTGTGCTTTTTAGCTCAGAATAGTACAAAAACGCGATTTGAGCATAAACCGTCAAAAACGCGTTTTTGCACTATTCTGAGCTGAAAACAGGTACGATTTGAACATAAACAGCGAAAAATGCATTTTTGCACTATTTTTAGCTGGAAAACACGACTTGAGCATAAACGGCGAAAAACGCGTTTTTGCACGATTCTTAGCTGGAAAACATGATTTGCACTAAACCGTCAAAAACGCGTTCTAGCACTATTCTGAGCTGAAAATCACGATTTGCACTATACCGCCAAAAACGCGTTTTTGCAATAATCTGGGGTCAAAATCACGATTTGAGCCTAAACCGTCAAAAACACGTTTCTCACTGTTCTGAGCTGAAAATGCAAAGTGCAAAAACTGTAACTTATATCTTTTCACGCAAAAAATTATTTATCCTAGAACATTTGTAAAGAAAAAAGTTACCTTAACATTAAGTTTCAGATTTAGAGAGAAATATACATACAGAAATTTTGACAATTTTTTTGGGTTTACCTCTTCTGTTTTTTCCTATATTTGTATCTTTTTTGGGTTTACCTCTTCTGTTTTTTCCTATATTTGTATCTTTATCATTTTGTTTGTTTATCTTCTTGCGTTCTTACCAAGGCTGGATTAAAACTTTGTAAGGCCTTAAACTCTCTGCTTATAGGGTTATCCGGTCCTGATTCTTACTAATAATGTCCCCACTACATCAATTTGTTACCCTTTATTCTTTATTCTTTATCATTCAATATTACCTTAGTTTTTGTTTTCTCTGTATTTAGAAATAAATTCTAGACCTCCAGTACTTCTTTCCATATTTACATCAGGTTTATTATTAGATTGTTTTCAGAATTAGCAAATAAGATAATGTCATCTGCGCTATAGCCATACGATTCTAAATAAATATACAGGTTGCAGTTCCCTATTATTATTATTTTCTCTATTCTTTCCTGAAATTCCATTATAGCTTCATTGTATATTCACATATGAACAGTAGTGGGTTTAAAACGCTGCCTTGTCATGACGCCTTCGGTTGTTATCTGATGCCCCGTTGCCTTTTGTTTCTTGGTCATTGGTCTCTTCATGTACATATTTTTAATAAGACTAGATAACAGTCGAATTACAGAAAAAAAAAATTGACCCAGTCAGTGGTGCTAACTAGACCTTCAAAAGTGTAACAAAATAAAAATTTTTAGTCAGTTAAAAATAAAAACGACAATGTAGAGTGACATTAGACCCGAATGAGAAATTTTTGGGGTTGGGGCGGTTAAAATTTTTGGCCAAGTGGTTCTAAGCAAGTCACATATAAACGAGAAAGTTATAGTTTTTTAATTTTCTGGTCCAATTTTTTTTAATCTAGAACATTCGGAGAGCAGTGTTAGATTAAGAGCATAATTGATGAATTATAATGAAATTTTGACCCGATCTAGTAGACCTACAAAATTGGAGAAAAAGAAAAAAAATCGCTGTTATGATTAATGCGCACGTCTTTTATATTATTTTGGACTATTGCCTATAGATACCACAGTATTACATCGGTGACATTGCACAAATGCAATTATCACCGATTATTGCACTTATGCAATGTTATCAGACAGTGGCGTACACGAGGAAAAACCGTTTTTTTTTCTTGATTCATCTTGAAATTGAAAAAAAGTGGAATGATACAAGCAATTTTGACAACCAACAACGGCGGTAACTTACTTACTGTTCCAACATTTTCAATAATGTTGACTTGCGCATTAATCTTCCGATTCTTGCATTGATTGCATCAGGTAATTTTTTCGAATGCATTCCAATAACGTAATTAGCCCTCCGTGTTCCACTCGGGCTAATTATTTGCGATATTGAAATGCATTCGAAAAAATTACCGATAACAATCAATGCACTAAGGGGATTATTTATTCCAATACTTTGAAAGAAAAAAAAGACAATGTTAGTATTTGTGAGTAAATCAGGGTAAACTTTTTTGAACCAAAGTTGAATTTTTTCGTATAATATCAATTGAACTCGATCATGCACGCACCCGAGTCTGTTATAATAAGTAATAACCGCACAAATATCCTCTGCAGATAAATAATAATCGATAATAAATAAGTATCCGCGGATTCTGTTAAATCCCAGTGACCAACTGGAAGAAACTGTTAGCTTACACCACAACGTCCAACTATCCATAACAGTTCCATATTTAATAAACGGCGATAATTGCAAATCACCGCAACTGTTGTGCAGATGTTGGCCGACTCCACCTAAAGAATTTATTGCATCGATGAATCTCTCGATCGTTAGGAAATTATTATACGACCGTTTGTTGTTTTGTATGCAGATTACATCCTCGCTGGCCGTTACCGTGTACGTGGAGGATGTGAACGATCACGCACCAGTCTTCTCGGGGGCTCCTTACCACGCCAACGTCGATGAGCTGACTCCGGTCGGTAAGTTTGGGGGAGATTTCAACGGGGCGTCGGAAGAGAAACCTGCAAAAATAAAAAAATATTTTCCGCTTTTGTCTACCAATTTCATTTTGTAATATGAGGCTTGATGCTGTGCTTTTTTTCTATTTTGTGTGAGGATTTTGGCGTCTTCTTCGAAGTTAGATTTTTTTCAAAATTTTCTGAATTTAATTAGTCACTACTTGACCAGACATTAATATATTTTTAATTTCGGTTTTGACATAAATCTACCAAAATTCGGAAGGATAGACCAATAGAATGATTTAACTGCCGATTTAGCCATTAAATTTTAGTGCTACGAAAAAAATGTGCATAACCTTGTTCATAGAGAATTTTATGCTCTTCAATTTGTTATGTAACTATTTTTTCGATTTTGGCGTCTTTTTCGAACGAATGCATCAGCAATAAAGACCTGATTTTGGCAAATGGAAACAAAATTACTGCAGTTCTACAGTTTTGTTAGAGACCCCAAATGGGTAAGTCCCGAGTTTCGGGCCAAAATAAAAATATTGAATTTCTGTAGGAAAAAATGAAAAATATCGGAAACGTCAATATTTTAACAACAAAAGGGTTGCTGCGTAATAGAAAACAATTGAAATGAGTTTGTTTCACAGTTGCTATGAGCTGTGGCTCGGCAAAATTTAACAATCGCAGAAAAAGTTGAACTTTGCCCAGCTATAACTAACAACAAATGTCAAACAAACTTATTTCAAAATATTGAAGTTATCGATATTTTCGAATTTTTCCTACAGAAATTCAACATTTTTATTTAGGCCTGAAACTCCTGACTTGCCCATTTGGGGTCGTACTGAGCAACTTTTCTTAATAAAATTTTTCGATAAAAAAATGCTTAATAGATTTTTCGAATTTTTTAAATTTGTTTTTGGTCTTAGTAGGCTGTGGTTATATTTTTGAAAAAATGTTAACTACTCCGAAAATAGAACTTTCTGAGGTTCAGATCCAAGAAAAAAAAATGTTACGATATTCCATAAAACAGAGATTCAGGAGTGTTCGTGTTGCCGTCTAAAGTGAGACACACTGTATGTTTGATTTCGGTTTTGACATAAATCTGCCAAAATTCAGGAGAATAGACTAATATATAACGGGTGTCCTAAAAAAAACCGAACGAAATATTTTTGGTAATAACTCGTGCATTTCTTATCCGATTTGGATGAACCTGGCCTTAAATTGAAGCCAAGGAATCAGGCTTTCGAAATGTCTAAGAAATTACGACAGATGGTGCTCTTAGTGATACTTGTCTTAAAGGTTCATTTCAGGGGTGTGGGGATTGGTCAATAATCAACCAGTCGTTATGAGACTCACATAACTTTGAAGGACGTTCATTTTTCTTTAAGAATCTTTTTTCGGAAGTTAATTTGGTTCACGCATTGACTTTCTGTGATTATTCAAAAAATATGTGTTTTCACATTTATTCATGCAGAATGACCATGACTAAAGTACCAATGAAGCAACAAGAGCTTAATTCTCAGTAATAACTTTTAAATTTCAGCCAATTCGCATCCGCTTGTGTTTTTCATTCAATTAGATCCTCTATTACTGAAAATTAAGCAAAAAATGCATCACTGTTACTTCAATTATTATCATTAGGCGTGAAAATAAGAGAAAATATATGATTTTTAAAAAATCCCAGATAATTTATTCGTGAATCATAACGAACTTCTGAAAGAAACTTTTTGAAGAAAAGTAAACGTGCTTCAAGGTTATTTTTGTCTCATAACCATTGGTTGTTAACTGACCAATCCCCATGCACCTATAGTAAGCCTTTAAAACAAGCATGGCTATGGCTACTACGACAGCGCCATCTGTCGTGGTCTAGCCTGATTCTTTAGCTTTAATTGAAGTCCACGTTCATCCAAATCGGTTAAAAAATGGAAGAGTAGTTGTCCCCAAAAATATTTCGTTCGGTTTTCTTTAGGACACCCGTTAGAATGCTTTAACCGCCGATTTAGCCATTAAATGTTAATGTTACGAAAAAGATGTGCATAACTTTTTTTATAGAGAATTTTATGCTCCTCAGTTTGTTACTTAACTTTTTTCGAGAAAATCAGTATTTCATGAGGTAACAAAGGTAACAAAAACTATATTCCTATGTCCAATAGAATGGTCCAAGCTACAACTTCGGCCGACTTGCAAAACAGCAGTAATTTTTGTTTACATTTTCACTTTTGTTAACTGACAGGATTCTTGAGTCGAGCTTACTCTATATTCGTTATTTATGTGGAAGGTCCTTATTAATTTTTTTTCGTTTTTTGAGCTGAAACATTCCAATTTTGGCATTAAACTTAAAAAAAAACGAAAATATTTTCATCATTCATTCATGACGCTTAGAAATCGGCGCCCTTTCCTCACTTTTTCAAAATACCTCCACTACTTCCTATACAATCAAAGCGGCAATGAAAGCCGTAATTATTGTTCAACCGAGCTCACGTCAAATAACAACAATATAGAATTTTAACCGAGCAATATCGCCGCTCGGGGGCTTTTCGCCTTTCCTCTACAATTATCATTAGCCATTAATAAAAACGACGATTTATTGAAATGGTCGTAGTGTTGCCATATTCGGTTGGATTTTCTCCGCAGGAAATGCTAATAAAATTTTTTTCTCTGAGAAAAAAGAATGATTAATGATGGTCAGGAGCCGGGCCGTTAGAAACGGACATTATTAACCCTTTAAATGCTCCGCCCTCGCCTCTTGCAATAAATTTGCGAATGTCGCGGTAATTTATGGAGATTGCATGTTAATGCGATATTGGAGATATATTCGGTGTCAGGGAGTGCTTTAGATTGTTTCCTGGTGCAATTTATTCGAGTTTTTGTCGCTGATTAACGGGGAAATTATAATTGAAGGGATTGTAAAAAATTGTAAATGTTTAATTAAAAGTACAATGATATAAGTGTAATTAAAATGTCTTGAGATTCTGATAATGTTACGCTTTCCTTTCGCGTTTTGCAGACTGGCGGAAATAATATCCCTTCGTACTCGCGCTTTGTTTCGTCTCTTTTGTAGAAAATTTAAAATTTCCTTCCATTGTCGAAGCTTTGCAGCAGATTAATCAATCATTACGTGGCCAGTCGACTATTAAGTTTTAAAGCTGATTCTGAAGCGTTTCAACTATTTACGTGGCCCGAGGACTTCACGCCGGTAACCAGGCCGGAAAAAGGAATAAAATCGCGCACACTTCCAACTACGTGCAAAAATCCAATCGTAATGTGTATCTCGCAATTCCAAGACAACCTGAAGCCTCCTTCCTCGTACAATAAATTAGATTATGATAGGCGTGACGAAACTTCAACCAGCAGCGGCCTCCTGCCACGAGAAATTCCTCAAAAAAAAGTTTTATTTGTATTTCCTTGCTGACATGAAGACGTTAACTGTAAACGGCGACGTGACATCTCAATCAATGTAGTAGGAGGATTATTTTTTTTTGTAAATTTTTTAAGAATCTTCACGGAAATAGGTTTGACGATATTCCGAGGAATCAGAGCGGCGGATCGGGACAAACCGAACACGCCCAATTCAGACGTGCAATATGCCATAATTGCGGGGAATGAACGTGGAAAATTCGCGTTGGACAGCAGCCATCAGGCCTTCCTCGTCCTCAAAAGGCCGCTCGATTTTGATGCCGGCGACAGGGAGTTTTTGCTGACGATCGCCGCATCGGTAAGTACGAACATAATGGCGCCGGACGTGGGGCAAAAAGCCACTGTATCCGTTAAAAAATGACTCGAGTTTAGGTGTATGAAACTACGAAAGCGCGGAAGGGCCACATCACTTTTTATTTTATAATTCACAGAAGAAGCTGGTAATACGCTATAATTTGCAGAAGAACTGTGAACTAGTCATAATTTACAGTTGCAACTGTGAATTAGCTGTAAATCACAGATAAAGCTATGAATTAGCTATAATTTACAGAAAAAACTGTGAATTAGTCATAATTTACAGTCACTTTTTATTTTATAATTCACAGAAGGAACTGTGAATTAGTCTTAATTTACAGATAAAACTGTGAATTAGTCATAATTCACAGAAAATCTGCTATAATTCACAGAATAAACTCTGAATTATAGACAACTGTGAACGATCTATACCTAATTCATAGTTTTTTCTGTAAAGCATATAATTAGTCATTGTTCACGGAAAAAACTGAATTGGTTATAATAATTTACAGTTACAACTGTGAATTAGCTATAATTCACAAAAAAATTGTGAATTGTAGTTAACTCAGTCACTTTTTATTTTATAATTTACAGAAGAAACTGTGAGTTAGCCATAATTTATACAGGGTGTCTCAGAACGCTCGCACCAAATTTTAATGGAGTATTCAGGAGTAAATTCTGAGTCGATCCGTGTTTTTCAAAATTTCCAGGGCCCAATAGTTCTCGAGTCATAAGGGATTTAAGAGGACCAATCAGATTTCAGCTTTGAATTGCTCCATAAGGTACTTTTAACGTTAGATGCACTGTTTCCTAGGTAACAAGATACTATCAATGAAAATTTATATTGTTGCATCTTGTTACCTAGGAAATAGTGCATCTAACATTAAATTACCTTGTAAAGCAATTAAGAGCTGAAATCTGATTGGTCCTCTTAAACCTCTTATAACTCTGTAACTACTGGACCCTGGAAATTTTCAAAAACACGGATCGACTCAGAATTTAATCCTGAATACTCCATTAGAATTTAGTGCGAGCGTTCTGAGACACCCTGTAGATAAAACTGTGAATTAACCACAATTCACAGAAAAAACTGTGAATTAGTCATAAGTTATGTTACAACTGTAAATTAGCTATAATTCACACTTCACAGATAAAACTATGAATTAGCTATAAATCTCTGCGAAGTTTTATGCGTAAATTAGCTATAATTCGCAGATAAAACTATGAATTAGCTGTAAATGACAGTGTTATCTATAGGGGAGAGGGGGGCACGTTCGGAAAGGGGGCACATACGGACAATTCGAATTTGTCGCTAATAGGATTTCATCCGATTACGAAATTTTTACAATTAGGAGGTGCCATATACAGGGTGCCAGACTAAAACGCCCAAACGCTATAACTTTGTTATTTGCGGTCCGATTTTAGTGAACTAAAAACTAAATGAAATTGCTCATAAAACACTACAAACTAAAGATGGTTTTGATTTTTATCAACTTCAACTTGAATGTCAACTGGATGTCAACTTTTCGTTTTCAAATTGCCACACCCAATTTTTTTTACTCAGCTTGATAGCTAATTTTTTTCTGCGTCTTCTGATGTACAATAAGTTAGCTAATTCACAGTTGTAAAGCTTTGTTTATATCCGCTTTAATTAACATAAATTAAGGAATTAAGGACACACAACCTTGGTAACGATGTAGTTTCCATGGCATTTCCTTGGAGATTGCCCTTAATTTCTGTGAATTATAGCTAATTCACCGTTTTTTCTGTGAATTATAAAATAAAAAATGACTGAATTATCTTATAATTCACAGTTTTTTCGGTGAATTAGCTAGTTCAGTTGTAAAGCTTTGTTTACATCCACTTAAATTAACATAAATTAAGGAATTAAGGACACACAACCTTGGTAACTATGTAGTTTCCATGGCATTTCCTTGGAGATTGCCCTTAATTTTTGTGACTTATAGTTAATTCATAGCTTTATCTATGAATTATAGCTAATTCACCGTGTTTTCTGTGCAATATAAAAATAATAAAAAATGATGAATTATCTTATAATTCACAGTTTTTTCGGTGAATTAGCTAATTCACAATTGTAAAGCTTTGTTTAGATCCACTTTAATTAACATAAATTAAGGAATTAAGGACACACAACCTTGGTAACGATGTAGTTTCCATGGCATTTCCTTGGAGATTGCCCTTAATTTCTGTGAATTATAGCTAATTCACCGTTTTTTCTGTGAATTATAAAATAAAAAATGACTGAATTATCTTATAATTCACAGTTTTTTCGGTGAATTAGCTAGTTCAAAGTTGTAAAGCTTTGTTTACATCCACTTAAATTAAGGAATTAAGGACACACAACCTTGGTAACTATGTAGTTTCCATGGCATTTCCCTGGAGATTGCCCTTAATTTTTGTGAATTATAGCTAATTCACCGTGTTTTCTGTGCATTATAAAAATAATAAAAAATGATGAATTATCTTATAATTCACATTTTCTTCGGTGAATTAGCTAATTCACAGTTGTAAAGCTTTGTTTAGATCCACTTTAATTAACATAAATTAAGGAATTAAGGACACACAACCTTGGTAACGATGTAGTTTCCATGACATTTCCTTGGAGATTGCCCTTATTTCTGTGAATTATAGCTAATTCACCGTTTTTTCTGTGAATTATAAAATAAAAAATGACTGAATTATCTTATAATTCACAGTTTTTTCGGTGAATTAGCTAGTTCACAGTTGTAAAGCTTTGTTTACATCCACTTAAATTAACATAAATTAAGGAATTAAGGACACACAACCTTATTGGTAACTATGTAGTTTCCATGGCATTTCCTTGGAGATTGCCCTTAATTTTTGTGAATTATAGTTAATTCATAGCTTTATCTATGAATTATAGCTAATTCACCGTGTTTTCTGTGCATTATAAAAATAATAAAAAATGATGAATTATCTTATAATTCACAGTTTTTTCGGTGAATTAGCTAATTCACAATTGTAAAGCTTTGTTTAGATCCACTTTAATTAACATAAATTAAGGAATTAAGGACACACAACCTTGGTAACGATGTAGTTTCCATGGCATTTCCTTGGAGATTGCCCTTAATTTTTGTGACTTATAGTTAATTCATAGCTTTATCTATGAATTATAGCTAATTCACCGTGTTTTCTGTGCAATATAAAAATAATAAAAAATGATGAATTATCTTATAATTCACAGTTTTTTCGGTGAATTAGCTAATTCACAGTTGTAAAGCTTTGTTTAGATCCGCTTTAATTAACATAAATTAAGGAATTAAGGACACACAACCTTGGTAACGATGTAGTTTCCATGGCATTTCCTTGGAGATTGCCCTTAATTTCTGTGAATTATAGCTAATTCACCGTTTTTTCTGTGAATTATAAAATAAAAAATGACTGAATTATCTTATAATTCACAGTTTTTTCGGTGAATTAGCTAGTTCAAAGTTGTAAAGCTTTGTTTACATCCACTTAAATTAACATAAATTAAGGAATTAAGGACACACAACCTTGGTAACTATGTAGTTTCCATGGCATTTCCCTGGAGATTGCCCTTAATTTTTGTGAATTATAGCTAGTTCACCGTGTTTTCTGTGCATTATAAAAATAATAAAAAATTATGAATTATCTTATAATTCACATTTTCTTCGGTGAATTAGCTAATTCACAGTTGTAAAGCTTTGTTTAGATCCACTTTAATTAACATAAATTAAGGAATTAAGGACACACAACCTTGGTAACGATGTAGTTTCCATGACATTTCCTTGGAGATTGCCCTTATTTCTGTGAATTATAGCTAATTCACCGTTTTTTCTGTGAATTATAAAATAAAAAATGACTGAATTATCTTATAATTCACATTTTCTTCGGTGAATTAGCTAATTCACAGTTGTAAAGCTTTGTTTAGATCCACTTTAATTAACATAAATTAAGGAATTAAGGACACACAACCTTGGTAACGATGTAGTTTCCATGACATTTCCTTGGAGATTGCCCTTATTTCTGTGAATTATAGCTAATTCACCGTTTTTTCTGTGAATTATAAAATAAAAAATGACTGAATTATCTTATAATTCACAGTTTTTTCGGTGAATTAGCTAGTTCACAGTTGTAAAGCTTTGTTTACATCCACTTAAATTAACATAAATTAAGGAATTAAGGACACACAACCTTATTGGTAACTATGTAGTTTCCATGGCATTTCCTTGGAGATTGCCCTTAATTTTTGTGAATTATAGTTAATTCATAGCTTTATCTATGAATTATAGCTAATTCACCGTGTTTTCTGTGCATTATAAAAATAATAAAAAATGATGAATTATCTTATAATTCACAGTTTTTTCGGTGAATTAGCTAATTCACAATTGTAAAGCTTTGTTTAGATCCACTTTAATTAACATAAATTAAGGAATTAAGGACACACAACCTTGGTAACGATGTAGTTTCCATGGCATTTCCTTGGAGATTGCCCTTAATTTTTGTGACTTATAGTTAATTCATAGCTTTATCTATGAATTATAGCTAATTCACCGTGTTTTCTGTGCAATATAAAAATAATAAAAAATGATGAATTATCTTATAATTCACAGTTTTTTCGGTGAATTAGCTAATTCACAGTTGTAAAGCTTTGTTTAGATCCGCTTTAATTAACATAAATTAAGGAATTAAGGACACACAACCTTGGTAACGATGTAGTTTCCATGGCATTTCCTTGGAGATTGCCCTTAATTTCTGTGAATTATAGCTAATTCACCGTTTTTTCTGTGAATTATAAAATAAAAAATGACTGAATTATCTTATAATTCACAGTTTTTTCGGTGAATTAGCTAGTTCAAAGTTGTAAAGCTTTGTTTACATCCACTTAAATTAACATAAATTAAGGAATTAAGGACACACAACCTTGGTAACTATGTAGTTTCCATGGCATTTCCCTGGAGATTGCCCTTAATTTTTGTGAATTATAGCTAGTTCACCGTGTTTTCTGTGCATTATAAAAATAATAAAAAATTATGAATTATCTTATAATTCACATTTTCTTCGGTGAATTAGCTAATTCACAGTTGTAAAGCTTTGTTTAGATCCACTTTAATTAACATAAATTAAGGAATTAAGGACACACAACCTTGGTAACGATGTAGTTTCCATGACATTTCCTTGGAGATTGCCCTTAATTTCTGTGAATTATAGCTAATTCACCGTTTTTTCTGTGAATTATAAAATAAAAAATGACTGAATTATCTTATAATTCACAGTTTCTTCGGTGAATTAGCTAATTCACAGTTGTAAAGCTTTATTTACATCCACTTAAATTAACATAACTTAAGGAATTAAGAACACATAACCTTGGTAACGATGTAGTTTCCATGGCATTTCCTGGGAGATTGCCCTTAATTTCTTAATTTATGTTAAGTTAAGTGGATGTGAACAAAGCTTAACTGTAACTTGTGACTGATTCACAGTGATTTCTATGAATTATAGGTATATAATTCACAGCTTCTTCTTCGTACTTTCGTATGAAACAGCTACTTATTATTCCGCGATTTTTTCAAAGCGGTCCAACCGACTCTTCCGGAACCCTCTCGAGTCCGGATTAGAAAGCATACTCGAAAAATAACTGCAATGATGAATTACACAACTTGAATTATTCTATTGAAATGATGAAATGCCACTCTTAGCCAACGAAAGTGGAAAAAATCCGTAATTAAATTTTCCAACAACACAAAAAGACGGTTTAATTATTACTTACTCCTGAGATGTCGGTTCGTTGACTTTTCGAGATTTTGCAGGATCGGGGGTTACCAGCTAGGAGTACCAACACGACGGTAAGAATCAGCGTCCAGGATAACGACGATCTTACTCCCAAGTTCACGAAGGGCGTCTACAGGACAAGGATCAACGAATTTTACCCGATCACGGTGAGTTGGGAACGAAAGTGAATGCGTTTTATGGCTCGTAAATTATTACTCGAAGTCGTTTATGGTTGGAGGATGATTTATTGTTTGTTAAATTCAATATTGAGACCCAATTTCGAGTAAGCTGTCGCTACTACTAATCGCTGCAATCGCAATGGATGGCTTGCGGGTAAAAGTCAAACTTTGTGATTCGAAACTTGGAAAGTGCGCCATTTTGGAGCCAAAATACTTGTAGGAATTGTAGTTTGGATAGGTTTAGTAACTTTTATTTTACGATGTCGATACATAATTTTCTTCAGCGCTTGAGACATTTTTTAAGGGTTTGAGATATTTTCATAACCCCTTGAACCAAGAGATTAAAAGGGCTAATGTTTCTCAGAACGATGTCCTATCATCATAGTTTGTTTACTTTTATCCTCACGTAAACTTTTGCTTGTGCCTCGAGCTCTATATTTAACACTATCTCTTGCTCTACCTAGCTCTAACTCTGCCTCTAGCTGTATACTTTTAACTCTGATACTCTCCACTATAACTCTAACTCTAAATCTACGTCTACCTTTAGCTCTACTTCTGACTATAGCTCTACCTCTAACCCTTAACTGTGGCTCTAGCTTTACCTCTATAGAGTTATAAGTAGTTGCAGTTAGAGTTCCAGTTCCAGTACTTAAAGTCATAGTTATAGAGTTACAAAACTGCTAGAGGTAGAGGTAAAGGTAGAGTTAGTCTTAAGGCTGGACGTAGTGTTAGAGGTAGTTAGAAGTAGAGCTAGAGTCTAAGTAGAACTAAAGGCAGAAGTACATTTTGAGTTTCAGTCAGAGTTAGAGCTAGAAGTAGATCTACAGCGGTCAGAGTTATCTCCGAAGCAACAATGCAGCCAGTCATCAAAAATATAAGATCCCTATCAAATCACATATTGCTGAGGCAGTGATGCCAACCGTAATTTTCATTAATTCTTACTGAATACCTATAGTTGATATAACAAGTATACTTAGTGCGGGAACAGTCAATAATTGAACAAAAACTCGTTTCAGCACTGTTTGCTGATTCATGAATGTCAAAAAAGCCGACATTTTGGAGCCTATCAAAACATTTCAATAGACTTTCTCATCGATTAGAACGCGTCTATCATCTGTTGCGATAAGAAATGGAACTGGAGCATTTCCTTGCGGACCGTCCTCCACTTTCTATCTCATTTCCGAATCGCCAAATACTCAACGACAGCTTTATCTCATAATAATTGGACGTCGAACAACACGTGATTCCTACTCGAATTTTTTTTCTTTTACCTTTAAACCGCATTACCATGACACAAAGTCGCGTTAATCACCACTCGAGGAATGATAAATACCACCGTTATGATTGCGGGTCAATCTCTAAAAAATTCGTGAAAGTCCGACTCGCAGCTGTCGTCGGGAAAAAAAAAATCGAAATTACCAAACAACTTTCGATCACAGGGCGAGAGGATCCACAAAATGCTGACCTTCGATCCTCAAATCCACGCCTTCGATCAGGATTTGGCGATCGACGCTCCCATTCGCTACGATATAATCGCCGGGAACGAGAGACACCTTTTTTCTCTGGACCACGTGAACGGTTCCCTGTTCCTGGAGCGGGAGATCGATCTGGACTCGGAGAGATCCCTGCCCGGGAATACTTTCGTCCTGCAGATCCAGGCGGGACAGATCGACAATCCGGGAAAATCGGGAGTGGCCAGGGTCGAGGTCGAGGTTATGGATCTCAACGATAATCTTCCCGAATTCGAGGTCGATTTTTACAATATTAGTATTGTGGAAAATCTGCCGAACGGGTTCAGCGTTTTGCAGATTTTGGCCACGGATCAGGATCAGGGGGACAACGCAGAGTTCTCTTATCAGTTGGACGATAAGAGCGGTGGATTTACTCTGGATTCCAGGACGGGGTGGCTCACGGTATGTAGTGTACATGGTCTGAGAGCTAGCAGAAAAAATACCAAATGACATTCTTCCAAAAGTTTGATGCTTTTAGCCTGTAATACAGGGTGTTCCCTAAGTACACAGCCAAATTTCAACGTATTGGTCATTCTGGTATTTAAAATATGGATTAATTAAAACCTTGTACTTAGCCTTTATTTTTTAAAATTTACCTGCTTCTGAGTAGTTTTTTTCTGTTTTCTCAAAAACGGCTCTTCATAAAGAAAAAATTAAAGAAAACGCTTTTATGCAGTTTTAACCAGTCGATAATAAATACGACTCATATTTGCAAAATCCAGTGGCGTACCCTACTTGAAGGGAAAAGTATGCACCCGATCAACCTTCTCTCAACCCTCTTTCAACCCTCTCCCAACCCATTCTCAACCCTCTTTCAATCTTCTTTCAACCATCTCTCAACCCACTCTTAACCCTCTCTCAACCCTCTTTCAGCCATCTCTCAACCCACTCTGAACCCTCTCCCAACTGACCCTCAACCCTCTCTAAACCCTCTCTCAATCCTTTCTCAACCCTCTTTCAACCATCTCTCTCAACCCTCTTTCAACCATCTCTCAACCATCTCTCAACACACTCTTATCCCTCTCTTAACCCTCTCTCAACCTGTTCTCAACCCTCTTTCAACCCTCTCTCAATCCTCTTTCAACCCTCTCCCAACTTACTCTCAACCTACGCCCCTGGACTTGGTATAAAATTTTCAGTATGCTTACTTGCTTGTTATACCTTTGCTGAGAATGATTAAGCATCAAAATTCAAAATCCTGCAGAAAGACAATAAGATTCAAGAGGGTAAAAGCGAGATGAACAAAGTTTGGATTAAATTGGCCCCCGGAAAGTGACGTTTTGGCACACCAATTTCCAATTTTAAAGTTATTCTCTCATTTAACCATTCAAAACAAGTTTTTGAAAGATTTATTCTCACCATCAGAAAGGTCTTTAAATTCATTCACATTTAGGTCCATCTTTGGGTAGAAAAATCGAAATTTTGTAATAACACTGACCACGTTATAGGTAACCCAAAGTACTGTATCGATTTGGCTGAAATTTGGTCCGTAGACATTAGGTGACCCGTTGACGTGCTGAAAGGCTATTGGGAGCATCATGTGCTTCTAAATAAGAAAGATTACTACACGGTGTCTTGAAGGAGAGAGGAGGGCTCATTGAGACGGTTCACCTTTTTTACCCTATATTTCTCATATTTTGTAGATTTTCTTAATTCTGTTAGTGTTTGGGGTAGTATTTTGGCCATTTTAATAGCAATTCACTTCAACTTTTAAAGCTTTATAAATTGAAGTACAACTACCAGTTATCACACCTCAAACAAAAGATTGAATTTCGTCCCAAAGTGCCCATGGCAGGGGTACGTTCGGACATAGGAGGGGCACAATCGGACAATATAGAAAAATTTTATATGAACCAATGAAAATGGCACAGAAATGAAATAAAAATATATGAAATTGCCAGAAATTATAGGTGATATTTAAAAAGTTACATGTTTATCAACTTGGACAACGAAAAACACAAAGTTGCCTCTTTAAATTTAACACGACCATGTCCACTGAAGCTACACCATCTATATGTATGAAAAGACTTTGTGCAGTGCAGTGAAAGATCGTAAATAAGAACATGATACATAACCTGTCTCATCTCAACCTTTATGGCAAATAATTTTAAGTTTTTGTTCAATAATTTCGGGCAATCGGTTATAAACGCGATCAGCTTTCGGAAGCAGCTTATATGGAGGTATGATTAAGCCATTCCAAATGTCATTCAAATTACGTTACTTTTCTATTACATTATAATGTAATCTTTTACGAACACACCCTTGGACTGAAATTGCGCGGCAATTTTAAATTGTACCAATGTGCCCCATGTCCCAATGAGCCCCCCTCTCCCCTACATTTTTTAGGTATATTACAGGAAGAATGTTAATTGGTATTTTTGCTCTCGGACTAACAGGGTGCCTCGAGCCAGCCTGAAACTTTCTTTCCAGGTCAGAGACCAGACGATTTTGGACCGCGAGAAACGCTCGACCTTGACCATGCGCGTGTACGCAAAAGAAAAACTCTCCTCGGTGGTAACCGACAAATTGGGCGCCTCCTCCGTGAACATAGAAGTGACGCTCCTGGACGCCAACGACAACAATCCCACCTTCATCCCCAACAATCTGTACAACTTCGTAGTGGAGGCTGACATCAAGAGTGGGATGTTGGTGGGACAGGTGCACGCCATAGATCCCGACTTGGGACGGAACGGGTTAGTTTCCTACTCGATCCAGAGGGCGCCCAACAATTCCATCCCGTTCAACGTCGATCCGAAGACGGGTAAACTGACGGTGGGACGGAAATCGCCGCCAACTGGGAGGCATCTCCTCTTCGTGGAGGCGTCCGACCAGCCGGTGAATCCGAGCGAAAGGAGGTCGTCGTTGGCCGTGGTCTCGGTCGAAGTTCAGGCGCACGCGGCGAAAGGTTAGTGCATAATTTATTGGAGATGATTTTTGTTTTCAAGTGGGAGCGACCCGGTTTGGATAAATGTCGGATTTGTCGGTAATTGGGGGTTTGGGGTCGGTTTTTTCGGGAATTACTAATTCATTCAGTGGATTTGGAAGTCGCTTTTTAAATTCTGTATACGCTCGTTTTTATTTTAAAGTTATTAATGCCAACAGCCAATCGGGGTAAAAATGAATCGACGACGTGATGATGGGAAGTTCAAAATTTCGTGATGATAATAAGAAATTTGAAGTAATCTGAACTAATTTGTCGAAAAGTTAAGAGAGTCCGAATGAAAAACGCCAATTTTAAAATGAAAAGTTGTTGAAATGCCCAAGAAATAATTTAAAAATGAGAAAAAACTCAATTTCGTCAATCGTTTTGATGCAATTTTGTGGGCGATAAATGCCATTATTTGCGCTAATTATACAGGGTGTTCCTATATTCCTAGTCCTAACTCCGGGACATTATTCCTTACATCATTCTAAGGAGAAAAGTTCCTATGGACATATGTCCGGAAGTGCTTTATAAGGGAGCTGTGCCCTTTAAAGGGGTACTCAAAAAATCAGTTTTCTGAAAGTTTCTCGAAAAATATGAACAATAGGATTTTGAAATTTAGAGCAATGGTTAGTGCTATAAAGAGCTTTCTCTTCAATTTTTTTCAGATTTTTAATAACATCAGAGGGGGCAGTTTTTGGGGGGGCTTACACATTTTTTTCTGTTGTGGGCCATTTTTTTGCCAAATAATAATAAAATCGTAATCTCTGGTCTATTCCACATAAAAAAGGTGCTCTTGTTGAATGCCGCTAGGGCGCACAATTTTCGAATAAAATGATTCCAGTTAGTTTTGGGGGCGAGAATTAGTGATTAGCACTTTGTTTTATCTTTGATTACATCATTTTAGGAAGAAAAGTTCATATTAAGATACGGCAGAAAATGTTTCCTAAAACAGCTATGGTCCTTGGCTCGGAAAACATATTATTCGAAGGACCATAGCCCCCTTAGGAATTATTTATCGCCACATGTCCATATGAACTTTTCTTTCTAAAATGATGGAAGAAATCATATTATGCGTTTATTTTCACTAATGAGGTAGACAAATTAAATCTTACAACTGAAATTTTCGCGCTCTAAACCAATCAAAGTCACTTTAATCGAAAAGGGTGCATTTTAGCGACATTCAACAAGAGCCCCTTTTCTGTGTAGAACTGTGAGCTACCTACCAACTTGCAATTAAAAACGGCATAAACTTGACAAAAAGAAAAGATCGACATTTCTCTTTTAACTGGCAGCTCTGATTAGCGACTGCCATTGAATAAAACCTCTGACATGAAACGTGGTTCTGCATGGATTCGGATCGCATTCTTTTCCCGCCGGAAGTTAACATAAGGACAAAAAGGCAGCCAACGAGAGTCATTAAAACATTGGCAATTATTGGAGATTTTCGTTTTGTTAACTCGGTATTTCAGATATCGATGAGATCTACGGTCAGCTTAATTGGCGAGTAATTAGAGTCAGAAATGATCGATCAACGTCGGAATAAATAAAGGACGAAATGCCGGAAAGCGAAGCAGTTTCTCAGATAATTATTGTAAATGCCAGGAAAGGGTAGAGGTTTTAAGGGTTGAAACTTGAAAAGTATTGTCAAGAGTGAGAAGAGTAAGTTCAGAAGACCAAGAAGAATGGCTTTTAGCAGAAATCGAGGCAGAAATGAGTTTCAAATTCTATCTATTCGTTAGTTAATAGGGATTAGTTATTAACAAAAATAAGAATTTCCTTGAGAAAATCGGACGTCAGAAGAGTGCTACTCAGAAGTTCCTTAACCTTGGAAGAAATCAGAAAACAAAGCTTCTCTGTAGAGAAGAATGTTGCTTCGAACTCTGAGAAGACTCTCTAGTGGTAGATAAGTAGAAATCAGAAGATATTTTCTATATGTTAGCAGAAATCAGAAATAAAACACTAGAATGCTTTGCTAAGATTCTAAAATATACTCTGTGCCTACATTTCTATCGTTATCACAGTGCGTCATTCTGGATCTTGCAGATGCCTTAACACCATAAAGGCCGACCAAGCACTCTTATACGTCTGCAAGTCCCATTTTATTAAAATATCTTACAAAAATGTCTCTTACCGTTACAAAAACGTCCAAGGAAACCACAAAAAAGTCAATGGCCAGAACTTTGATTGGTTTCGAGGTTCTGAGCATAAAAAACAGCAGTTTTTTTCTGAATCTCAGCCCGCGCTCAATCCACGGACATTCAAAGAGCGCCCCGGAAATTTGATTACTCTAAAATTCTTTTTGGTAAAAATTCAGCTGAAATACTTTACCTTCCACAATAATTCGTTGCCGTACCAGCAGTAGAAAAACAACTCCATTGTCATCGCCAAGAAATACAGAACCATCATGAAGAAGGCACTATTGGATGGCTTGGTCATACTAACCCTATACATCGTGAAGCAAATGCAAATATAGCTCACGCAGATTTGGTAAAAGACCAGCATGTTCGTGATTTCCTGAACGTCTTCGACTAGACTCAGAATTTTCTTGTGGCAATTAATGCACGCCCGCAGGTCTTCTTCTGATTCTAAATTTCTGATTTTTTCTACCAAGAGATCGCATTGAACGCCAGCGAAAGCGTACAACGCCGCCACTCCAGAATCCGCGTTCGCATTAACGTAAGTAGCGTAAGCAATGCTGAAAACTTGATGGCCGTAAGCCAATCGATACAGCAGAAAATCAGAAGTATCAAAAGGATACCAAGCAGAAAACGGAAAGGTTCTGCCGAAACTCCCCTGAGCCACCGGAACTATCGAAAGAATGACAATGTGAATCGTAACGAGCCCCTGGAAAATTCTGTTGAGTCTCTCAAACCCGCCCAAGAAATTTCTTGCGATTTCTTGGTGGCGATCGTTCGTCAATTGGAAATCTTCCTGGTCTAAGTTTTTGTAGATTTTGTCTAAAAGTGGACGTTTAGCGATGAAAACGTGAAACTTGACGACGATTAAGACGATCATGATGCAGACGTAACAGCAGGAGATTAGTTCTTCGAAATCGTTGAGAGTTAGGAAAATTTTGATGATTTGAAGCAGCATCAGGAGATCGGTCGTGAACAGGTTTAGGGTTGTGTAGAGTTTGGGGTGGTTTGACCACATTCCGAGGATTTTCAAGAAGAGAAAGTTCAAGTCGAAGTAGGATTTGATAGTTCTGTTCATGACGGAGGCTTAGAAAAACTGAATTATTCCGATCGAATAACGCCCGAACCAGTAATTAGCTGTGTAGAGACACGACTGTTAATTAATTATTAAGATGTTGGAGATGACTTGCAGCGAGGACGAAGGGCCTGGTTACGTGACGCAGCAACTTCTTTGTATAGTCGGTTGAATGGCAAGTTCGGTGCTTGTCTTGCGGCAAATTTTCTGATTTTGGTTTGTAGGTAAGTGGCTCTTTCCTTAAATATGTGAAGATCTTATTTTCTGATAGTTACCAAATGTTAGATTCAATGTTCAACCCAAAAAACTCTGACAACCCTTAAAGACCAGTTTTAAATTTGATTTTGTGTCATCACATCGACCACAGAAAAAGGAGAATTTTGTTCGGACTCAAAATGAACTTTGAAAATGGTTTTCTGCCAAAAACTAACGAATCTTCAAATTAATTTTGTAGCCAATCATAACTTTAAGGAAAATACTTACCTAGTAAAGAACGTAGATGCCTATCAACGTGATCACCACATTCTAGTCTGCATAACGAATATAGTTAGTAAAATACATATAACGACGTTTGTAATTACGCACTATAACGAAGCTCGGTTGTTCAAAACTTTGTCAACGAAGCGAATTCAAACCAATCTTGACGAATGTAACGAATATCAAAAAAGATAGCCCTTATACATATAACGAATCTTATAAGAACGCGCATGATTGTGCTGAACATAACGAATCGTAGATATCTGCTTTACAACTTTCATCATTTTCATGTACTTATTAAACAATAGTTTCAGTAATTTTTTCGTTTTGCTTTGAAAGATTCGTTATTATAATGAATCGCAACTAGTAAACTGTTCTGCCACGGCAAATATAAAGAACTTAAAAATATGTTCGACTGCAATATCGAATCTCATATTATTCAAAAAACGAATACAATGAATCTTCAAGTTCAAAAGGTGTATAAATTTAATTAACCAAGTTTTAACATAATCCTAAAAAGTATAACGAATCGTCGTCAGATCATCCTTAAGTCAGTTCAAACATTCTTGTGCAACGATGACGTCTAACGAGTTGTCCCTTTAAGACTATTCTCAATTTTTAACCTCTAACGAACCTATATTCCTATTCCACATATAACGAATCTTAGCTGTACAATAAATTGCGAGCTGCAAATAGTAAATTGCTCGGTATATTATTTTTTCAATTAATTCTACAGACTGCTGCCTAACGACAACGTTCTAGCTCTGCATTTTTGAACCCTACTGTCTGAGGATAGTTTGAAACTGATAGAAATTGAAAACTGATAGAAATTTCTAGGAAATTTGGCAAATGAACCAAATTTGTGGCTCAATCCGCAAAATCGAGAAAATTCACTCTAAAAGGAAGACGCGGCTGGGAGGTTACAATACAACCGCGTCCTTTGCTGCCCTTTTTTAACCAGCTTGCATAACAGCGTCACAAGTGCCTAACATTTTAAGAAATCGTAACTAATCCCGCATCTACAAAATAATTTACTAGACTATAAAAAATCCCTCATCTACAAAATAACAGAAAATTACTGTCCGTAACGAATAAATAATAAGATTTTTATAATCTAACGAATCGTCACCTATTAAAAAAGTTATAAAATAATATGAAGAGAGAAGTTTGCGTGTAAAATTTCAAAGAACGAAATGAATTGCTTCAAACACTTAGGCTATTATACCTACAGCTATTATAATAACGTATAGCTTATAATAACGAATCGTCCCTTTAGGTTTATTTTCAATTTGTAACTTCTAGCGAACCTTTCTTAATAGAACCGTAATATAACGGATCTTAAGTGTATAATAAATTACGAACTTGCAAATAATGAATTGCTCTTATAATTTTCGTTATGTTCTGTGGCCACGATTCGTTATAAATAACGTCACGAAATATAATGTATCTCTAGATGTGGCACGAAACAGTGATTTTTCTGAAGGATGGATTCGTTATATTCCGTGAAATTTGACGCTTCGTAGTATATAACGAATTACTACGTATAACTAGTAACTATAACAACTGATGTTCTCATGGTTCTGTTTTTTTCCTTTTAACGACGTTCAAAACTTCAATGTCCTTTTTAACGACTTTTTGCAGCATCTAACGAATCTCATGAATCTTATAAACGAACACATTTTTTCAACATTTTTCTGTTGCGATTCGTTACTTAATGAATCAATTATAAACATTAACAATAAGCGATTCGTTATATTCAAATTTAGCAATTCTTCACATATTCGTTAGATTGTCGCAAATCTTTACTACAACTCATTATTTTACTTCATTGTTTTACTAATATGCGATTTGTTATGTAATGTAATTATCTGATTTGTTCAATAGATATGCCAAGAAAGCTCTATATTTTCTTCTATATTCAAATTTAGCAATTCTTCACATATTCGTTAGATTGTCGAACAATCTTTAATACAACTCATTATTTTACTTCATTGTTTTACTAATATGCGATTTGTTATGTAATGTAATTATCTGATTTGTTCAATAGATATGCCAAGAAAGCTCTATATTTTCTTCTAATTCGTTATCTTATTTTATTTTTGCGATTCCTTAAGTACCTATGTCGTTCTAGCATCTCGTTATATTCTAAACAAGTTTGCAATTCGTTATAAAATGAGAAGCTTTGGATATTTTTTTTTAAAGAGTGATTTGCATTGAGAATTCACTTATTATTTAAGCTCGGAGTTCTCAAAGTGTCTAAAGCTGTTTGCAACGATTCGTTATATTCTGTAAAAAGTTGAAAACTCATGATTCTGCAATCACTTTGTGGAAACTTTAAACGGCGTTCAAAGTCTCATTGTGTTTTCGTGGCATCTAACAAATCTCATGAATTTTATAAAGGAAACTTAACGAATTCAAACCACCGACTAAAAAGACTTTTAAATGATATAACGTCATATATTTCTAACGAATTGTGAAAAATTAGAACTGAATATAGCGAATCTTCGTTTTTCATAAGGAATTGTCATAATGTTAAGTTATAACGAATCGCGGTCGTATTGTGAGACAGCAGTCCATCTAATAGCAGCGTATCTCCTACAAAAAAATCGTATGAATTATTATCGATCCCGGCCACGCCTCACGCATTAGACGTACCGTAATCTCGGCAAATTATAGGTCTCTCCGTTTTTTAAAATTAATACAAACAATAGAAATTGAATAAATTCGAGCGACACGAGTCAGTCACGATCCATCAGGCATGGAAGAAAACTTCCTGTCCTACTTCTCCCTCAACATTCGCATGTCGAAAATCCTGGGCATGTGGTCCAACCACCCCTCTTATTTCGATTCGAAACTCCACTCCACCTTTTACGTAACGTTAAACCTGGCCACTGTCAATCTCTTCACCCTACTCCAAATAATCCAGATCCCGTCCAGCTTCGACAACATGGAAGAGCTCATCACGTGCTGCTACGCATCCCTCATGTGCGTTCTAGTATCCCTCAAGTTCTACATGATCGCTGTTAAGTGGCCGTTCTTGAGAAAAATCTACCAGGAACATTTTAACCACGAGATGCTTCAACCAAAGAGCAAGAACCAGTGGGAAAGAACAGAAGACTATTTCAGTTCTTTCGTGAAGCTGAACAAGATTTTCTTTTGCCTCGTTTTCCTTCTTCTGTTTATGGCGATTTTAACGCCAATTGCCCAGGGAGGGTTTGGCAGACTTCTACCGTTTCTAGCTTGGTATCCTTTTGATCTTTCAAATTTTCGCAATTATCTCTTCGCGTATCTTCATCAAAGCGTTAGTATAGCCTACATCGGGTATATAAACGCCAACACTGACGCTTTGATCGCTTCTGTTTTTGCTTTCGCCGCTCTTCAGTGCGATCTTCTATCAGACAACATCAAAAATCTGCATCTATTCACGGAGTTGAGGCTCGGAAGAAAACTAACCGAAAGGCAACTCCTGGGAGTTGCCGAAAAAACTTTGCAACTCTGCATAGACCACCACCGGAAAATTCTGGAGTTGGTGGAAGACATTCGAGGAGTTTCAAACGTACTCGTCTTCTGCCAATTTATAGTGAGTTGCACTTGCATTTGCTTCACTTTATTCAGAGCGAGCGTCTTAAAACCTACCAGTACTGCTTTTATTACGATGGTGGTCTACTTTTCCGCCATGGCTATGGAGTTG
The DNA here is from genome assembly GCA_963924575.1 of Pycnomerus fuliginosus. Classification (NCBI taxonomy): domain Eukaryota; kingdom Metazoa; phylum Arthropoda; class Insecta; order Coleoptera; family Zopheridae; genus Pycnomerus; species Pycnomerus fuliginosus. Next base: position 6,268,620 of record OZ004624.1, on the reverse strand, counting down.
TTTTTCTACTGCTGGTATGGAAATGAGCTGGAAGTTGAGAGTAGGAAGATCTCGGTGGCGTTGTTCGAGTGTCCTTGGATTGATTGCAGCGAAAAGTTTAAGAAGAAAATGCTGTTTTTTATGACGAGGACCACGAGACCTATCAGAATCTACGCGTTGAACTTTTTCGTGATTTCCGTGGGAATCCTTCTGACGGTATGAACGGTTGTTAGAAATTTTTTTAATAAAGGATTGCAGGTGTTCAAAAGCGCTTGGTCTGCTTTCATGGTGCTGCGGCATTTGCACGAACGATGAAGGGAAAAAATCGCACAGTAGGTTGTTGGAATAAAGAATAAATAAAAACTTCGAACATTTGATTCAGCTTTTGACTATTCGTTATAAACCAGATACAGATTCGTTATATTCACTGGAAACTTACAATTTAGCGGTTTAACGAAGAGTTTCTCTATGTAATTGATTCGTTATGTAATTTCGATTCGATTCGTTATATCTTTCTAGCATTTCCTTCTATTCGAAGCAATTTTACAATTCGTTATAAAAAGAGTAGAGATAAGTATCATCTAAACTTTTTCAATATTTGTGACAAAATAAAATGTATAGGTACAATTAAGTATACCTACACATATTCGATTTCGCTATACGTCTCTAGTCGCAGTTCGTTATATTAACCTTTAAGAAGAGTAAATTATTGTCGTTCATATCCATCAAATAAAATAAAGATTCGTTAGATTAGAAAAAGGGAACAGATAGATATACTCCGACAGTACTGTCGCAGTCTGCAGTCTAAAGTTTGATATCAATGTCTTACTACATAATTTTTGTTACACCATACTTGCGATTCGTTATATTATCGCTGTTACAAATTTCGTAATGCTTTTCTAGGTAACGACAAAAGCCTGCCGGAGTTCGTCGGCGCCCCCTACGAGTTCTGGGTGGGGGCCAATGTGGACGTCGGCACCAGCGTCGGCCAAGTCCGCATCACCGACCCCCCCTCCCGCCCCTCCCTCGTCTACGACCTCCTCCACAGCTACCACGAGGGCGTCCCCTTCGCTATCGAGGAACGCTCCGGCACCATAACTGTCGTCGAGTCCCTCTCCCGCTACCCCCGCCAAACCTACGACTTCGAAGCGGTCGTTACCAACGAGCTCGACACGTCGCTAGTAACGAACGTCACGATCCACGTGGTCGACCCCAACGACGAAAAAACGATCCTCATGAAAACCGGAACCGCCCCCATCGAACTTCACGTCAAAGAGAACCTAGGCGACACGCTGATTGGCCGGTTGGGCTTCCGGAACGCGAGCGGAGACACCCTCAAGTTCTCGATAGCCAATCAAAAGGACGTCACCGATCACATCTCGATCACGTCCGACGGAAGTCTGTACACGGTTAAACCGCTCGATCGGGAGGAGCGCAACGTTTACCGGTTAACGGTTTTAGCGGAGTACAACAAGGGGGTTATAACCGGAACTGGGATATATCAAGTGACGGTTTATGTCGACGACGACAACGACAATAAACCGGAATTCGAGAGGAGGAAATACGAGGGAAGGATAACGGAGAATTGCGTTTCGGGAGCTGAAGTTGATCTCGATTATTTGATTCACGTGAGTGATAAGGACGAGGGGGAAAACAGGGAATTTTCCGTGCAGATTTTCGGGAATGGCAGCGAAATGTTTAGGTTGGATCGGGGGAGTGGTAAAATTTTCTTCACGAGTGCGGAAAAACCTTTGGATCGGGAGGAGACGAGCAGGTTCGATTTGCGATTGGTCGCCACGGATAAAGGGGGGATGTCTAGTGAAGCTCTATTGGTTATCAACGTGGAGGACGAAAACGACAATCCTCCAAGCTTCACGCAATTCATCGTCTACGAAGGGGCTGGGGTTCAGGTTTTAGAATTCGACGAGAAGGGCAACCGCGGGCATTTTGAGGAACTCAAAAACTCCACCAACGGGGTTTATATCCTCTCCCCTACCAAGAAGATCAAAAATAAAGTCACTCCTTTGATTCTGGTGAAAGAAGACGTCTCCGTTGGTACTCCTGTTTTGAAACTAGTGGCGGAAGATAGAGACTTTGCAGATGTCGTAGTTTTCGAAATGGTGTCTGAAACTTACATCCCCCACGAAACTTCAGTGGAACCTTTCCACTTGACCCAATATTTCTTAGTTTACAGCAGCAACGGCGAAATTTCCATCTCGAGAACTCTTCCTCCAGAATCAGAATTTCGATTAAACATTTCGGCGACTGATAAGGGAGGATTGAAAGATTTCATTTCGGTTAGACTGACGATAGAAGACGTCAACGACCATCCCCCGATCTTCAAGAAATCGTGGTACAACTTCGACGCGCAAGAAGCCTCCTACTCAAAGAACGTTTTGGGGAAAATCGAAGCGATCGACGCAGATTTTGCGGCCAACGCCAACGTCACTTACCAAATCCAAGACGAGAATCTTCCCTTCGTCATTTCCCCCAAAACGGGAGTTTTGAGTGTCGATGGAGTTCTGGATCGGGAGAGCAAGGATCGATACTCTTTTAAAGTCGTGGCTAAGGATAATCCCAAGAAGGGGGGGAGTTTGAGCAGTGCTGTCAACGTGGAGGTCAACGTGTTGGACGTCAACGACAATCCTCCGACTTTCTACGGTTATGACGATGTCGTCTATTTGGAGGGGGAACAGACCACGCCCGTTTATTACGCGACCGTGGCCGAGAACAGCGGAATTGGTACTCCTGTCACCAAAGTGTTCGCCAATGATTCCGATTTTGCTGGAAACGGAAATGGGTTGCTGCTGTTTGACATCCCGTACAAGAAGAACAAGCAGAATTTGTTCGCGATCGATTCGAAAGAGGGCGTCATCACCACGATTGGTAAGTGGAAAAGCTTAATTTTCACCTTCCTTGACTCGTGTCACTATCCATCGTTATTATAAGTAAGATTTTTGGGTGCTCGGGGTTCTGGATACTAAATAGCAACAGGTGTAGTCTGGCCAACGTTTCTAGGAATTTATTTTTTATCCTCTTCTTCAGGGCACTATAACGGGAGATAACCTTATATTTAGCTTTTTACAACCAAGGGGTACCATTTACCAACTTCTAAGTTAAACCCTAATCCTATACTAATAATACACATCTAATTTACCTCTCCGGACATTAAAAACATTTAACATTCACAGCTAATTTACTGAAAATCATTTAAAAACCCATGTGTGTGGTTTACAATGTTGTCAACAATCCGTACTATTCTGTAACTTGGTTGACTTCAATCAACATTGAAATTAATTGAGAGACATGATTGGGGAATGTGACCTTTGTTTACATTGTTGTCTTAAAGATACCAATATTTTCTTGAAATTTGTAAACATTTTAAGCAAGTGATGATTGGGACTTGCTTCCTTGTCAATTGGCTTGGAAAAAATATTGACATCCAAGAGAACAACGTAACCAAAGGTCACGTTCTCCAATCAGTTCTTTCAATTCATTTCAACATTGACTGAAGTCAACCAACTTACAGCACCTTTTTTGTTTTTGTTTTTTGACTAACTCTCTAAATAGACTTTTGTATTTACTCTGAAAGTTATGAATGAACTGTAAAACTTTCACCAGGCAAACTGGACTACGAGACTCAAACCACCCACAACATCACAATAGTGGCCTCGGACTTGGGCTCCCCCAGCCTGTCATCCTCGGCCCTCCTCCTGGTGACCGTCATCGACGTCCCCGAAGATTTCAAAACCCTCGACCGTCCCGTCTTCGCCCACCGTTACTACGAAGTGGAAGTCGAGGAGAACGTCCCAGTGCCCTTGAAGATCCTTACCCTTAACGTAACGGAGCCCTACCGCTCCCACAAACTCAAGTACAGCATCGTCGGTGACAAAGCCAACAAGAAAACCTTCAAAATTGACCCCAGAAATGGGTCCCTCTTCATCGTGGAGAGCCCTGATCGAGAACGTAAGGCCCTCTACGAACTAATCATCCGTTTGGAGCAGTTCAAAGTGGGCCGTGATATGACTGTGATGGTCTACCCCGTTACTAACGAGAGATTGGGCAGTTTGGGGCTCAACGAGGTTAAGGTTATCGTTAGGATAACGGACGTTAACGATAACATTCCCAGGTTCACGGTTACGGGGAAGCCGATAATAGCGGCTATACCTACCACGGCGAATTATGGGTATCACGTTGTTAGGCTGCAGGTAATTTGGAAAATTTCATACGTAATTTCGTTGTTGGGTATTGGAGAGGCTGCATTTTTAACCGTCAGCTTACATTATACAGGGTGAGTCTAGTTTAGACCAGTCAGTATGGTCGTAGCGTAGAAATTAGATTTTATTCACAATCCCCTTCGTCTACTACAACCAAATTCTATACAAGACAATCTATACAAGAATAAACCTGAATATTTCTTTCCGAGTCCTATATGGAGGAGACATTATCAGCTACAACCCATAACAAAATCTAATTTCTAAGTTCTGTAGTTTAGACGCTACGACCACCGTTTGTTCTAACTAGACTCACCCTGTATGCAAGTATTTAGATCATCCACGCAAAAATCCTGCAGAAATCACAAAGTCAGTGAAGACAACTCTGTTGGTAACTTATTACTTGATTGTTTGTTATTGGAAAATTAAAATTTTCTACCTTCTGCTTCGAGTGGTGTTACAGAAAAGGTTCGGTTCCAGGCTAAGGATCCCGACTTGGGGTTAAACGGAGAAGTTCGCTACCAGGTTTTGGGCAGAGCGGATGAGACGTCGCGACGCTTCGCTATCGATCCCATTACGGGACAGGTCCGAGCTATCGGAAACTTTGCGAGAGATGCCGGTAAGGTGTACGGATTTGATGTAAAGGCGACGGATCGCAGAGGCGCCGACGATGGAAAATCCTCCATTGCCAACGTTTTCGTAAGTATAAAAATGTAAAGAAACTAATTTTTAACAGAGTTCAGATCAACTAAGATTCAGCTATCAGCTTTCGTATGTTAAGGCCCGTGACACGATACAATATTTGGTCCTAAATTGCATAGGCATTAGGACCAAATATTGTATCGTGTCACACGGCCCTAAGTGGGCGTTAAAGAAGAAAAATTCGTCATCTCAGAATTCGTTTTTCAATATCCACTTTTTTTGCAAAATAGAATTATTCCTACCAGCTTTTAGTCAGGGTTAAAATGTTCAATATCCAACACTGAAATACTTATAACCTTTGCGATATCTTCCATCGTTGGAAAGGGCCATAGACAAGTACATTTCAATCCGTTACAATGTTGGTGCGTTTTTACGACTAAGAAGAGTAGCCCATTTATGTGCGAACTGGCATACGTCTCATGGTCTAAACATACAACTCTAAAGTTTCAACAATTACTTTCTCCTGTCAAATTTCAAAAATGATGATTTATTGAACAAACCAATTGATGATTTTTGATATTTTTTTCAAAATTTTGAACGTAATTTGGAACCAATCAGTTGGGGGCGGTTAAAGGTCTTCACTTGCTCCTTTTGATTTTTTAAATTTTTTTCAAGATTTTTGACGAAAGGTGAGCTGACCTGACCTGGGGGCGGACAAACATCTTCTCTGGGTTCTTTTTGTCTTTTTTTTAACTTTGTGATGCAATTTACGAAAAATTTACTCAAATTGCTGATTTTTGACTTTTTATTCCAAATTTTTGCGTAATTCAAAAAGAATCATCTGGTGGCGGGCAAAAATCTTCCTTTGTTTCTTTTTGCTTTTTTTGGCTTTTTAATGCAATTTACAAAGATCTACCCAAATGGTGATTTTCTTACTTTTTTCAAGATTTTTAACGAAATTTGAAAAATTCACCTGGGGGTGGGCAAACTTCTCTGGTTCCTTTTCGTTTTGTTTTCTTAGTTTTGTGATGCAATTAAAATTTACTTAAATTGGTGGTTTTTTGACTTTTTTTTCAAAATTCAAGGATTTTGAAAAAAAAGTCGTAGTTCAGAAAAAATCATCTGGGGCCGTAAAGATCTTCCCTTGTTTCTTTTCGTTTTTTTTTGCTTTTTAGGGCAACTAGCCCATTTATGCGCCAACTGGCATACGTCTCATGGTCTAAACATACAACTCTAAAGTTTCAACAATTACTTTCTCCTGTCAAATTTCAAAAATGATGATTTATTGAACAAACCAATTGATGATTTTTGATATTTTTTTCAAAATTTTGAACGTAATTTGGAACCAATCACTTGGGGGCGGTCAAAGGTCTTCACTTGCTCCTTTTTTGACCCTTTTAATGCAATCTACAAAGATTTACTCAAATTGGTGATTTTTTAAATTCTTTTCAAGATTTTTGACGAAAAGAAAAATCACCTGGGGGTACAAACATCTTCTCTAAGTTCTTTTTGTCTTTTTTTTTTTACTTTGTGATGCAATTTACGAAAAATTTACTCAAATTGATTTTTGACTTTCTATTCCAAATTTTTGCGTTAATTCAAAAAAAATCATCTGGTGGCGGGCAAAAATCTTCCTTTGTTTCTTTTTGCTTTTTTTGGCTTTTTAATGCAATTTTCAAAGATCTATCCCCAAATCGTGATTTTCTTACTTTTTTCAAGATTTTTAACGAAATTTGAAAAAATCACCTGGGGGCGGGCAAACTTCTCTGGTTCCTTTTCGTTTTGTTTTCTTAGTTTTGTGATGCAATTAAAATTTACTTAAATTGGTGGTTTTTTGACTTTTTTTTTCAAAATTCGTAAAAGTCGTAATTCGGAAAAAAATCATCTGGGCCGCAAAGATCTTGTCTTGTTTCTTTTCGTTTTAACCTCCCCACTCCACTCCACCATTTAAAAAAAAGGGAGGTTACTGCAATCACTAAAATTTTCGAATTCGAGATAAGACCGGATCTATACGTTTTGAGGTCTCAGGAGCCCAAAAAAGTGGTTTTTAAAATGTGTCTGTATGTATGTACGTACGTTCGTACGTACGTACGTTCGTAAACACGCCACAGCCCAAACTACTCGACAGATTTAGCTGAAATTTGGTACGTGTGCATGTGATAACCCAACTTAGATCTGAAAAGCTTTTGGAGCCAATCGTGCAACCAGAAATGCCATTTTGGCACATCAACTTTTAAATTTTAAATGCAAACCCCCATTTTTCACGTCACCATAAGAAAGATCTTCAAATTCTGCTTCTAAAAATGTATTAACTCTTAGTGCCCTTTTGACCAAAAATAAAAAAAAATTGATTTTTATCGGACTTTAAAATCGCGGTACAGCCCAAGCCCCTGAACCGATTTGGCTGAAATTTTGCACAAGGGGATTGTATTACACGTCGTAGAGGTGAACAAATTTTGGATTCAATCGGCCCACGGAAAGTGCCGTTTTGGCACACCAATTTCGAAATTTAAAATTATTCTCTAATTTACCCATCCAAAACAAGTTTTTGAAAGATTTATTGTCACTATCGAGGTCACCATCAGAAAGGTCTTCAATTTCTGGTTTTAAATGAGACAAAATTGATTCGCATTTAGAACCCTTTGGGTAGAAAAATCGAAATTTTGTAATAATACTGAAACCACTTTATAGCCCAAACTAGTGGATCGATTTGCCCGAAATTTGGTAAATGGAGGTGAGGTGACCCGTTGAAGAGCTGAAAGGCTTTTGGGAGCAATTGGTCAACGGGAAGTGCCATTTAGGCATATCAACTTTAGAATCTTAAACAGAAGTCCCTGAAATCAAAGACCCACGCGTTGGGGAGGTTCCAGCCGCTTCTCTGCTGCCCTTTTTTTTTTTTGCTTTTTAGGACAATTTACAAAAATTACTCAAATTGGTGATTTTTGATTTTTTTTCAAGACTCGCCAGTATGAAGAAATTCCACTATAGCATTTTGTAATCAGATTAGCTGGGCTAGGTAACTAGATAAACCGGTCCTTAGTGTTCTTATTCTGACTACCTCTCAGTCAATGCTATCTGAAAGATGAAATAATTTACCAGAGTAAATCAGTTGACACTTTCACCAATATTCAGACAATTAGAATACAAAAAATCTTATACAGATTGGGTATGTAAAACTAGCCAAAAGCTTATTCTTGTTAAATTTCAATGGGTCCCAACATTCTCAACGTTTAGATCGTCTATCCAAGTTTTATGTTTTTAGATGTTATATGAACTGTCGTATAATGCTACTTGAAAAATGAAATAGATTACCAACGTAAACATTTGACAGGTTCGCCTCGTTTGCCTGAGATCATCCCCCAAATCTTATCTTGCCTGAAAGACGCGACAATTAGTAGAATAATTGTCAAATAACCGTTACAGTTTTCGGATAAGCTAATGACAGAATAATTTATTAAAGAGAAAGACAATTTTTGCATCGAACAAAAACCCTCTAAATATCCGATCCCACTTAATCCACTTTCCAGACGCAATTCCATTCGCTAAAACCCACACTCGCTAATAGCGCCCCTGGAAATTTTCACTTAATTCGCCTTGCTCGCAAAAATGAGCCCGGCACATAACAAAGCCCACCTGTTATCGTTAAAACAAAGCGGATTTCGCAAACGACGACATTGACCTTCCCAATTTGAATCCCTCCCAGGCACAAAATAAAAGTAATAGGGTGAACGCTCCCGAGGGCTGATCCAGAACTATCCTTCCAGGTGTACGTGCTCGACGACCAAAAGCAACTCGTGATGGTGATGGGCCTCAAGCCGATCGAGGTGGAAAAGAGCGTGGAGAACATCACAAAGTAAAACTTTCGATCTCTTCGGGTTATCACCAAATCTATTTTTTCTTGCAGGGCCTTGTATAACGCGACGGGATTTGACGTACGAGTTCGCAAACTGGAACCACATACTGAACGAAATCAAGTGGACAACAGCGCGTAAGCTGATGGAGATTTATGTGGTTTGGTTTTTTAGTTTCTATTTCAGGACGGATATGTACTTGTATGCGGTGGATCCTCTGCTCAATACCGTGGTGGACATGGACAAACTTCAGAAGTATTTAGGAAGTTTTTTAGAGTAAATTTCTGATTCAGGGTTTTAGTATACTTCAAACGAAACACGAGGAGATCGAGGAGAGATTGGAGGGACCGAAGGTGTTGGCTGTGGCTAGCGGAGTTCCTGAAAGGGGAAATTCGAGAAACTCCAGAGTTTTGTTGTCGTCTCTCGAAGTGGGAGTCGTCGTTTTGGGTTGTGTCGTTTTTGTGGGGGCGTTAGCCACAGCTCTTTGTGTAGTTTGCGTGCGACGCAGAAAACGCAGGTAAGAAAAAGAACCAGTGAAGCTTTTACAGGAAAATGAAAATAAACTGTAAGAGTTTTTCTTCGAAATTTCTTTTCCCTTCTTTAGAATAGTTTTGTTCTCTCTTCCAAGACTCCTTCAGAAGAGTTTCTCTCAGCCCCTGGGTTATACTATAGCAGGAAAGCCGAGTCTCTTCCCCGCTGCCTTTGGGGACGCCTTCACCGTCCAGTCTCCTACTGGATACCTCCATCAGCACGACGTTAACTGCCCGAAGGTGCGACGCACCTTCAGGGAAAGGTCTAGGAGTTCTGGTTGTATGGAAAAATCCATTACATCTCTTCATTCCAGTGGGCAAGACTCCGGGATTGTCGACACGACGATTCACTGTCAATGTGGACAATCCAGCAGTCAATCCTCGGAAGAGAGCAGCAAGTAATTTTGACGGTTTAAAGAGGAAAAAAATCAAATGATAGTTTTAGTAGCTACGAGGATTCGTTAAAGTCGGTGCCCAGGAGGAAGGCCAGACAATCTCTTCGCCATATGGACGCAAACGCCATCATGGAACACCGCAGATCTTTGAATAGGTCGATAAATGAGGACATCGTCCATACTGGGGGGTTGCCCAGGATGCGGTCGATGACTCATTTACCCACCACTGCGGCTGTACTCGTTCCTGGACCTTCCACCCTAAGAAGGTCGTCCGAAAGACTAATGATAGGTTAGGTGCTATTTTATGTTTTAGTTATATCGACCGTATAGTTACCATACCATACAATTTCTGTAGGTTAATGATGGCCTCTCGTGCAATAACCTGTACATGTATTTGTATATAAACTAATATAAGAGTGTAATTGTAAATAATGTATCAATAAAATAGTTACGTTGCAGTTTTCTTAGAAACTTATCTTACCGTTAAAACCCGCTTTTACTAGTTAAAACTGGAATTTACTAACGCTCTTTGTGAACAGTAGTTCTGCCTAGTCAAAACGCGAAATACTCATTCTAAAAACCTGAGGAGCAATTCGCGATCGGACGTCAATGTACAAGCCTCTGGAAGTCAGAGAAAGTCACAGCAAGCCTACAAAAAGTCCAGAAAGTCAGTAAACTGTGACTGAAATTATTTGTGTTTTTACTATGAGGCTCGGGTATTTCGCGTTTTGACTAGGGAGAACTAGTTTTCACAAAGACCGTTAGTAAATTTCACTAGTAAAAACGTTTTTTAACTAATTTCGGGTTTTAACGGTAACCGAGACGGTAACATATACACCCAAAACTCAGTCTAGAACCTGAAGAGGTTAATTCAACTTAACCCGTGACCTGACCTGACCCGACCCGACCTGAAGAGACTAATTCTGACCGTCAAAAATTACTCGCCCGTTTCAACATTATTCGCGAAAATCAGCAAAGTGTCTGACATCTGGTGGCAATACTTTTACTACACTTAATTTTACGTTTTGTGTACTTAAGTGGAACATTGTAAATCCAGGAAAACTTGGCTTTTAAAAAATCCACGTATCGATGTCACTGATGTCACCAACTGACACTGTCAGGCACGTCACGCTAGAATTCTCACCTCCGACTCCCCAGTGGGGTGAGATAGCCATTTTGTGGTTTAGCAATGCCATCTATTAGCAGCTGATTTTCCCGAATTGTTTCTTCTCTTAACTACTGAAATTAGAAATATGTCGTAGCAGCTTTTTTTTTAACATTTTAATCAAAATCCGCTGACCGTTGCACCCTGCAAAACGCGGCTCACTTCAATAGCGCTTAAAACACCGGAACAATTCATTATCGTGTTTCCGATCGATGTTTTTGTGTCGTACGCCTGACCTGCCTCAACTTACAGCATAGTGAACCCATCGACCAACAATGCCGAACGCATTTCATTTCGTGATTCAATAAGCCGAAAAATGGGTTTTTGGGACATCGGAATTGGATGTGCCTTAATTGTCTATAACTTAGGAAAAAGATATGATTGATGGTATCGGACGAGCCACGAAGCGTTTCTAATGAAATTAATTTGTTGTTTAAAGGGGAGGAAAAACGTTTGCTTTGGGAGGCGCTCGGAATCGATTTTATTAAAGAATTCTCCGATGCAAAATTTATGGGGATGATATTGCCTGTTCAGCTGATAAATATTTAGATCGCATGAGTGTGGCTTGCACGTGGCTCTGTAAAAGATGAAAGACGATGGTTGTGTGTTGCATCGAATATTGGTTTGGTGTCAAATGGCAACTGATTCGACTGTTATTTTACAAGTTCTGATAACCTATCTGGAGCTTATTTTCTTCTTAATTAAACGAGGATATAAGGCAGCTGGATAAGCTCAAGATTAGTTGGCAGATAAAATATTAATTGGGTTCAGATAGGCTATCTTCAGATAAGCTATATCTAGACAAAAATCACATCTAGGCTCAGGAACGTGTGCATATTACAAGATATGTAGGTATTTGGATAAATTATCCCACATAAACTCAAACTGAATCGTCAGATGAAGCACTGATTAGTTTCAGATAGGCCATTTAGCAATAAATCAGATATTAGCTATCGTATATTAGCTAACTTATGAGATGCCTTCCTTTCTTGCATTTATCGATGTCATACAGTCGACGTTTGGTCCTTTACTGGGAAGATCATGAAACCATCTGAAGTGTAAGTTTGAGCAATTCTTTATCACATCTTTAACAAGATATTGAAATCTTCAAAAAATAACTTCGTGGTACATATAGATAATAATAACTTATCTAAAATTTGCGATAAAATAAAAATTTGTACAGAAACAGAACAGCCAGCAAAACTTTTCTTTATTTAACTTTTAAATAGGCTATCCAACAACAAAATATAATCTTCAGAGAGACTATTTGAAAGAAGGAACATGCAAAATTTCAGAATGGAACTGGAATAATCTCGGAACTCAGTTAGTTTATCTGAAAACAACTGAATAAGCTGTGAGACTATTACCTTTCAGATAGGCTACCCCAGAATCTGCCTGAACCAAAATGAAGATTTCGTCATTATTTACTGGTTCTTTAAGAATTCCTCAGCTAAGATAGTTTGAACCGCTTATAAAAGGTTAAAACGTTTTTACTTAACTGTCACAATGATGCCCCGCTGTGCGAACAAACACAGGTGTCTGGTGTACCTACTAACTAGTGGGTAGTTTAAATTATTCCCACGGGCCGTACTCGACAATTTTAGTTTTAAAGCACAAACAGTGTAAGATAAGACTGAAGCGTAAGTCTATCAACTCTCCCTTAAATAGGGGCTATTTTGATAATTGAAGACGACCCACTACTGGCAAAATCTCATTATCATTGTCATTAGCATAGAATTATTTTTAGCATGAAATAGCAAGAATTCTGGAACAAACTTATTTCCTAGAAGGCAGGTAGTTAGGCAGGTATTCCTACATATCTTCCAACAGCGTACTTCATTATCTATAATCAATCGATTTGTGCTTGTTAGATAATGAAAATTCGCAAATCCGGCCCACCTTGGAAATTCTAAATTTTCCACGAGCCTCAGGTAAAGCCGAACGTCTGGGTTTGTCCAGTCAGCGGGGCGTCATTGTTACAGTTACAACCCTCGTAATGAGGCGGCTTTTAGGGTCTCCCAAATATTGTTTCCACCAGCTATATCTTACAAAATACCAAATTTCAGATCGAATTAGTCCGAAGACCATAACAGTTATCAGATTTTACAGGATTCGTGAGAGGTTTATCTTAATTAATTATATATTTTCATATTTATTATCTTAATTTATTTTACAGACAAAGGAAGAGAAAAATAAGCTATCCAACAACAAAATATAATCTTCAGACGGACTATTTGAAAGAAGGAACGTGCAAAATTAAAAAATACAACAAAATATTCCTTTATCCAAATTTCACATAAGCTATCTAACAAAAGATAATCTTCAAATAGACTATCTGAAGGCAGGGAAGTGGAAAAATTTCCGAAAGGAGCTATTTCGTTGATAATAAAGATTATCTGGAATGAAAATCTCGAATTCCAAATAGCTTATCTGAAAACAACCATAAATTGTCTCTACATCAAAATTTGTTTATCTAACCTCTTCAGATAGAGTAGCTGAAGGAAAGGGTATGCAAAATTTCGGAAGGGAACTATTTCATTTATAATAAAGATTATCTGGAATAGGTACCTAATCTTGGAATCCAGACAGCTTATCTGAAAACAACCGAATATGCCCATACGATTTTTCCTAATATAACGTTCAGATTTATGATTTTAGATAAGCCGGGAGTCTCTTATTAACTTTCAAATAAGCTATATGAAAAATTGTCTCTACAGTGAAGCTTTTCTTAATCCAACTTTCAGATAGGCTATCTAACAACAGATAATATTCATTCAGACTATCTGAAAGAAGAGAAATGCATGATGAATAGGCCAATTATAGATTTTTTCTAAACAGCATCCAACTTTAGGGTTTCATATCAGCCGTGATTATTAACGTTCCGATAAGCTATCTGAGAAATTGGTTCATCGCTATTCAACGATTTTGCCCAGAAATTCCCTCGGACGTCCGACCTAAATCCGCAACAATTTTACGACCCAAAAACCAGCACACAAAAGACGAAAACTTCGGCTTAAAAACTAAATCAGATAGCGCGATTTAAATTAAAAGCGGGCGGACAGGAAGAGCCTTAAAACGAACGCAGCCATCTGCCAACCGACCAAAAACGTTTTGTTGCCAAGTTCATGGCGTCCGAAACTTTCCTCATATACAACTCCCAACTCCGGATAATTATTTTTCAACTTTTCCTACCTGAATCCGGCCGCTATAAATTAGTTGCAGTCGGGGGTGCGCGCGACGCCCGGCCCGCACCGCGATGCCGACGTCGCGACGCTCTCTATTTACATCGAAGCCGTGCACCGCGACGGTCGTGACAGCGCCGCGATGCCGATCATCTCCCTTTAAATGGGTGAAACAGACTCGGACTTCGCCTCGCTCCACCACCTCGCCGAAGATGACACTTTCCGCTACGAGATCCTAGTCACGACGATGCTGGTCCCCGAGTACATCGGGGTCGTGGCCACCCTCCCCGAGGAGGTCCGACCCCTCGTTAATTTTTCGAACGCGACGGACACGGGATTCGCGCACGAGTTATTGTACAGACACTCGATGGCGATGACGGCCGTCTACTGCGTGGCCTACCTCCTGGTGTTCGCTTTGGGGGTTGTCGGCAACTTCTTCGTGATCGCCGTTGTTTTCCGCTCGCCGAGGATGCGGACCGTCACGAACTTTTTTATCGTCAATCTGGCAGTTGCAGATATTCTCGTCATCGTCTTCTGCCTGCCGGCCACGCTCATGTCCAACATCTTCGTCCGTAAGTACAAGTTCTAGAGTTCTAGAATCTTCTAGGAAAAAATTATTAAATTGGCCACTTACGCGAATTTAAAATAAGATCTATGGATTCAATGTTCCAAGTTCTTTTTAAGGGTTTAAATTCTTTACCACTAGACATTTTTACTCTAGAGAGTTCTATAGAAGTTACCTTAAAAATCAATAACACAAGTTCTAGAGTTCTGCAATCTTCTAGGAAAAAATCATTAAATTGGCCACTTACGCGAATTCAATGTGCCAAGTTCTTAGTAAGGGCAAAAAACCCTTTACCACTAGACATTTTTACTCTAGAGAGTTCTATAGAAGTTACCTTAAAAATCAATAACACAAGTTCTAGAGTTCTGCAATCTTCTAGGAAAAAATCATTAAATTGGCCACTTACGCGAATTCAATGTGCCAAGTTCTTAGTAAGGGCAAAAAACCCTTTACCACTAGACATTTTTACTCTAGAGAGTTCTATAGAAGTTACCTTAAAAATCAATAACACAAGTTCTAGAGTTCTGCAATCTTCTAGGAAAAAATCATTAAATTGGTCACTTACGCGAATTTAAAATAAGATCTATAGATTCAATGTGCCTAGTTCTTTCTAAGGGTCCAAAATTCTTTACCACTAGTGACATTTTTACTCTAGAGAGTTCTATAGAAGTTACCTTAAAAATCAATAACACAAGTTCTAGAGTTCTACAATCTTCTAAGAAGAAATTATTAAATTGACCACTTACGCGAATTTAAAATAAGATCTATAGATTCAATATTTCAATCCTTTACCACTAGACATTTCTACTCTAAAGTTCTATAGAAGTTACTTTAAAAATCAATAACACAAGTTCTAGAGTTCTGCAATCTTCTATAGGAAAAAATCATTAAATTGGCCACTTACGCGAATTCAATGTGCCAAGTTCTTAGTAAGGGTCCAAAACCCTTTACCACTAGACATTTTTACTCTAGAGAGTTCTATAGAAGTTACCTTAAAAATCAATAACACAAGTTCTAGAGTTCTGCAATCTTCTAGGAAAAAATCATTAAATTGGTCACTTACGCGAATTTAAAATAAGATCTGTAGATTCAATGTGCCTAGTTCTTTCTAAGGGTCCAAAATTCTTTACCACTAGTGACATTTTTACTCTAGAGAGTTCTATAGAAGTTACCTTAAAAATCAATAACACAAGTTCTAGAGTTCTGCAATCTTCTAGGAAGAAACAATTAAATTGGCCACTTACGCGAATTTAAAATAAGATCTATAGATTCAATGTGCCTAGTTCTTTCTAAGGGTCCAAAATTCTTTACCACTAGTGACATTTTTACTCTAGAGAGTTCTATAGAAGTTACCTTAAAAATCAATAACACAAGTTCTAGAGTTCTACAATCTTCTAAGAAGAAATTATTAAATTGGCCACTTACGCGAATTTAAAATAAGATCCATAGATTCAATATTCCAAGTTCTTTTTAAGGGTGCAAAATCCTTTACCTCTAGACATTTTTATCCTAGAGGCTTCTATAGAACTTGCCTTAAAATATTAAGGTCCTCCATGTTGAATTCTAGAAAGGGTACTATAAATTATTTCTCCATTTGCCTTAAAAATACTAGCGTCTAGAATATAAATAAGTATCAACATTTTATCTACGGGGTCCCTCTGGAATAAATGCTTCCACCTATACTCCAAGACTACCAACACGAATTCGATTCCAAGGTCTATTCTTCTAGAATCTTCTAGGAAGAAATAGTGTCGACTTAAGCAAATTTACAATACATTCATTTTTATAGATTCAATATTTCAATTCTTTTTAAGGTACCAAGACCACAGACCTTCCGGAAGTAAGTACACAGTTTTTCTCTTTAACGTTCTATAGATTTTACCCTTAAAAGCACTAGAAACTGTTCTTATACATTACAACGTTCTGTAGATATAGGAAGGTCCTAGCTTTAAAATACTAGTGCCTAGAAAAACCGGAATCTAGAACTCTGTTGATAGAACTTGCTGGAATAAAACTTTCAAATTGCATGCCAATAAAAATTGTAGACAGTTCTAGATTCTACCGAATGATTCAAGTTCTACGTTTATAGAATCTTTCAAGAAGAAATGCACGTATCTTGGAATGTAAAAGAATATGCGAAAAGGATTTTAGAGAACCATTTTACTAATTTAACTTTTCCAATGCTTTTCGAATTATAAGGGAATTACTAATGTTTCAAACGTACCTACATTTACATTTTAGCTCATAACCGAAATATTGATTAATAAAACTGTTAGCGCAAAGTTTACAAGTGCTTGGAGAGCTTCTTGCAGCCAACACCATTAAGCTAAAATGTATTGTGGATAGCTGGATAGCGAAAGGAAATAAATTGCTGCTTTTGTGCCATATATTCCTGAAAAATTTTAACTTCGCCATGTCGTAGGCCAATAAAAACACTTAAATGCGAATTTATTCGACAAGCAAAGAGCAAACGTGCATATTATGCATCCCCATCCGGAAGACAATCAATGTACACCTTTACATAACTGCGTGTCTGGCACGTTCTAGGACATTAAACGAATTTTAAGAAATATTATTGAAAATATTTTGCGGTTCGTTGCGTGGTTTCGTTATATCCTAATTCAAACCGTTAGGTATAATTTGCGATTTATTACATTCGTTAAGTAATGATCTGCAATTAGCTAAGAACACAAACAATAATATAATTATTATGTTTAGCGAATTTCAAATCAGTAGAGGAGACTTTCTTCATTAAATATTAGTCAAGTTCCGTTTAACATTCCAAAATCGTCTAGCACTAGACACCTTTATTCGAGAAAGTACTGTAGATATAGATCTTATCTTAAAAATATTAGCGCCTAGAAAATGGAGGATCTAGAACTATGTCGGTAGAAGCTGCTGGAAGAAAATTTTCAAATTGTAGGCCTAGAAAGATTCTAGAAAGTTCCAGATTATACTGTATGATTCAAGTTCTATCTTTCTAGAACCTTTTAGGAAGAAATATGGTCTGCTTGAAATAGAAATACATTCATTTCCAGCTATTAACACAAATTTAGCACTTAAGTTCTAGGACTATAACGAATTGTACGAAATATTATTGAAAATATTTTGGGGTTCGTTACATACTTTCGTTATATTAAGCGTAACACTTAACGAATCCTAAATTAAACCGTTGGCTATCATCTACGATTTGTTACATTCGTTAATTAATGATCTGCAATTAGTAACATCCCACTGAGCATTCAATGTTACAAAATATTGCAGCAATCTTGCATTTATTTTCTTTCTGGTATATTGTATTGCAATATCTATGAATTCCATTTGTTAATTTTCAGCAACGTACGCAACGAAATATTACTGTAATGTGAAGAAACTTCAGTTGCAGTAACATTGCATGTTACAGCATTGACATCACATAAAAATATGACGACAATGTTACTGCATCATTGCTGTAAGAAGTGAATTCCACGGACGAATAATCATGTTTGCAGCAATGTTACTGTGTGCATGAGGTTGTTTAAAGTAGGGAGCTGCTGGCTTTGGAATGGCCACAAAGGCGTCCATTTTGTAAACTGTTGCAACAACGGCAGCAAGCTAACCCTTGTGGGTTTAGCATTGTTGATAGGTGATCAAAATGAATGCGAAAGAAAACAGCGAGGAAAATTTAAGGAAAAAAACCTCAGAGAATTAGGTGATTATGATGGAAGGTAGGTGACCTAATGCCTACCTGCAACATACCTAATCCAGCTATGTATTACTATTTCTTTTTTACCAGCAGTTTAAGACTCGATGGCAGTTTATTGTTGATACATACATAATTATATTGCCATCATGAGTTTAGATTTCTGGTAAAACACGTATAGTAGCGGACGGAAGTTCTATGTATTTCAGAATATAAAGTTGCAGTAACTTTATGGCGAAACATTGTAACAACGTTATGGTCATAATGTTGCTATAACCTTACAGTAAAACCTTGCGTCAACATTTCGTTTTTAAAACGATTGCAATGTTTCATTGCAATTTTGCTGCAAGGTTGCTGCCACGTTACCAAGCTAGTGAGTGCAACATTGGAATGTTACAGCGAGTTGTTGCCACAACATTGCAGCAATGAAACAGTGGGATATTATGTTTAACGAATGTTTCAAATCCGTAGAGTTCGTTATTTTAATAACGAATCTCTTCCACATGCAACGCAATCTCACCTCGATTGCCATCAAATCCCAATTAAATTACTTTCAAGTCTTGCAGTATTATAGTTATAGATTTCGTTTTAATTATCTTTCCCGGGCGACGAGATGACTTCCCGTTATTAGGAAAACTTCCGATTCGGCACGTTTCCAATCTGCATAGGTAGGTACCTTCCAGTGCAGTCGTCAATATAATATCGGTTGCATATACGATCGTAACCTGACAAAAACCGTGGGCGATTTACGGCCCGTGACCCGATTTACGGCCGGCTCTAAAACTAGTCAAGTGTCGGATAATTAGGTCGGGGATGACTTTTTCATGGAATTTAGTCCGAATCTTATCGCGATGTCGTTAAATTCCCGAACGCAAGGACTCGTAAATCCACCGACACCTCGTTATTGGAATATTTGATCGTTGCATAACTCAATCCCGGCCGTTGTTTATCGTTGTCTCATTCATCACCGTTTTACAATTTCCGGCAGGCGATAATGCCGGACAATGGATGGCACTGCTATTTCTCGGCAAAATTTGGAGCGGTCAACTTAAAACTGCGTAATATTCCCGTTCGGAATGATGAGCTGAGTCTAACGGTGCCAGATTTCTCTTGCGCAAACGCACTGTCGCAAAGTTACAGGTTTTTAAGTTTGTAAAAATTTATTTCGCTTAAAATATTGCTATCTACGTTTAGAGTTTAGACGCAGTTAAAATATTGGGTAAATTATTTCATTTCCGTTTAGATTTTAGTTTATTTCCCTTAGCAAATTATTTGTGGTGAAAAATTGTATTGCATTCGCGTCTTATTGGCATTTAAGACACATAAGAAAAATTAGCTAGTCGACCTTCGGTTTCGTGGCTAAAATTTTCTTGCCATACCTACAATAAATAGCTATTTATACAATGACGCCCTCCTAACCCGGCGCATCCACCATTTATCCCCAAATGCCGGAAGAACCCTTTTTTATCCCCCAGGAATAATAATTTATCACTCACCCCGTCGTTATCTGAATCGTCGCCCTTCCTCATCACAGTTTACTGTCTTCATTGAAATTTCTGAACGTCACCGCGGGTCAAAATCCGCACATTAAGATACCCAAACCCGGCTAATGGACGGCAAATCACGGCGATATCCCAAACGGACGTCGCACAAAAATTTCAAAGCTTTGACTATCAGACGTCTCGCCTAATTTCTATTTCGCATTCGGCAACAGACAACATTCGGACGTTAAAATTCCGAACATGTGTCCCGATGCGGACGATCAATGCGGAATTCCTTCGTTTTGATTGATTCCGCATCACGTTTTTAATACTCCTCGGACGCACGAATGCGACGACATCTTTGTGGGGATTCACTTTCCTGTGCGTATGTAATCTGGTTAAATTGAGGGAATGTTTATGTAGCCGTACCGGAGTCTGCAGTAATCGCATTGCCGAGATTTGAGCGCATTCGTGACATTCCTGCGAGGAGGGAATATGTTGTGCTTTACACGCTTTTGGGGTTTGTTATTGTCGCGTGTTTATTCAAAACGAGATTTCCATATTCGTCGCGGTAATTAACGCTGTCTTGGAAAGGATTAAAAGGTGTGAGGCACAAGGCTTACTCTTGTAATGTTCCGTTTTGGCAGTAAAAATTATTTATTCTAATACGAATGTATGGTGCATTTAAATTCGGTAATAGCTCAAAATTTTTTTACTGTTATCACAAGAAAATTTAAGAGAAACATTAAATATCGTGTTAGTATAGTTAGTTTTAGAAAAAATCTTGAAGACAACACATGTTTTATATTTTAGAAATCTTGGTCTAAACGTGGTTTATATTTGAGCGACGTTAGGAGCGAAAATATAATAGGCCGAGATTTTTAAACTATAAAACACGTGTTGTCTTCATGATTTTTTCTAACACTAACCCTTAATACGACCTTTCAAAGTTTCTTTTGAATCTTCTTGTCAGTGGCATCATAGAAACAGTATAAGATGTTAGTATTAGAAAAAATGTTACAGCTTATTGTCGAAGTAACAAAAAAATGAATGATCTTGCTATAAGTCGAACTCCCAAATTTGAATGAAGAGTCAAGTTCTTGCTGAGGGGCCATGGTTTAGGTAATATTTTGAACTATTAAAAACAATTATTATTGTTATTATCATGCCTTGGTATTCACTTACACTTACATGAATAGGTGTAAAGGACCCTATACGTTAATACCGAATTTTCGGCCCAGTCGAAAATAATCAAATTATTTTTTACGAGACCACACGGGTGCTAAAGTAATGTTCTAAGTTAATGTTCAACAATACAGGGTGCCCCATCACTGATGTCCTCATCACCATTGTTCATAACATGTCGAGGCTACAGTTTTGAAGATGTCCGAAAAATTTTCAGAATTGTCAACTGAATTTCAGAATCCATCAATTGTAGTTCTGCTTAGTCAGTTCAAATTCAGAAACCGTCAATTGTATTTCAGAATAGTCAAATTGTTCAGAAAGCGTCAATTTAATTTCAGAATTGTCGATTGAATTTCAGAATCCGTCAATCGTACGTCAGATTAGTTCAGTTCCAGAAAGCGTCAATTGTATTTCATATTGCATAGTCAAATGAATTTAAAAATACATCAATTGTAGTTCAGATTTGTCAATTAATCTTCAGAAAACATCAATTGAAATTCAGAATCCGTCAATTGTAGTTCAGAAAACATCTTTTTCATTTCAGAACGCATTATTAATTCAGTAATTGCTTCGGCATTAGGTACGTACCTACTGAACTACAATTGACGGATTCTGAATTTCAATTGACAAATCTGAACTACAATTGACGTATTCAGAAATTCAATTGACGGATCCTGAAATTCAATTGCCGCTTTCTGAACTACAACTGGAAAAGGTGTAGTCAAATGAATTTTACAATACATCAATTGTAATTTTATTTTTCAGAAAACATCAATTGAAATTCAGAATCGGTCAATTCTGACTAATCTGAACTACAATTGTATTTTGAAACTCAATTGAAAATTCTGAAATTCAATGCTTTCTTCAAAAGAGCCTATAAAATTTTGAAATAACTGTAAGTTTCATGAACTTTTACAATTTTCCGAACAAAGAAAATTTTGTCGTCGAGTTCAAAGGGACAATGCTCTGTACACGACAAACACTGCAAACCCTGTTAGGATTCCTCGTGAAATTTACGGCTTATTACAACATCCATTAATCGACCACACGAAGCGTGATAATAAATAGGTATCGGCCGAGGCAATCACGTTCGCACATTCTCCATTTAAGTCACATAATTCTGATATCGATCATAGAGGCAAAACAGACCCTTTCCACGGAATTTGGTGGATGCGCCCGACGGTTTTAATTCCATAATGCATCAATTAATCGTGCGTTTCCGTCCGGATAACGGCCCCATTAAAATAAAACAGCCGCGACATTCCGAAGATCATTTCCGACGTCGGGCCCCTAATGGAAAGTAAGGGCTGCAAATTGAATTGAAGTAAAGTTCAATGCCGGGATGTCTTCTTTGCACACGTCTCCTGCAGGATTTTCCTAACAAGCTTCGTCAACTGTTTGATTGATAAATCGAGTTATTCGATTATATACACTTTGATCTACGTCTTTGCGTAATTTAGTCAGGTGTTCGGACATTTAGCCGTGTTAATGGAGAGACGTTTCAAGGTTCTAGGGACTCGTGCTGATGGATCATTGTTGAACATCAGAACACGACACGATAATTTGCAGATGCATAATGGGAGATTCTCGCGTCGGATATGTCATTTTCTAATTATCCAACGTGCCTGCGACACAAAAACCATTTGGAATTTGCGAGACGGTTTACGAAAAGCAAGTATACACTTTCTATTATAGCTCTAAAATAATTATCATCTGAATTCTAAAGTTCAATTCGCTAAATTTCATTCTAGAAATCAAACGTAGACAACTACCTACTGTTAAACTGTAAATTTCAGAAATAGTTAGTATTGTGTACCAAGATCCGAAAGAACGACTCTGATGGACAAATCTGAAATTTTACGAGACGAGCGAGGCGAGGTGAGCACCTATTTCAGTAATTGCATTTATATTGTCATATTGTAATGTCAAAGTAAGAAATATACAGGGTGTCCGGAAATTAGAGGATAATATCTTAAGAGCGTATTCTACGATCAAAAAGATAAAGAAAGGTTTTAATGAACGTGGGACGAAAAATGCGGCCTACGGGATCTAGGGCCCCTTAAAAGGGACACTTTGACTTCTAAATTTCTTCAAAACGGTTAAAGATATCACCGTGAAATTGGGCCTTTAGTAAGTCTTTGATGCTGAATTCATTACCGTGGAGAAAATTCTAAAGTTTCAGTCATAAGCGTCCCGTTCAGGTGGGGCTTAGGTCTAACTTCGCTCAAACATTTTTGTAAATCGTTTTTTCTCAAATCTGACACCAGAATCTGAACATCTGAAGTTTTTTGCTTAAAAATGATGCTCTTGTTTGAAAACGCTAGGACGCACCGTTTTCGAATAAATTGACCCTAGTCGTTTTAGAACGCGAAAATCTGTGGCAGAAGATTTTAGTTTATTTACCAAATTATCAAAAACGAGTTCACAGTCTGATTCCTTGCGTGATTTTTGGAAAAAAGTTTGTATGGACATATGGCGGAAAATTATTCCTATGGGATCTATGGGGGTCCTGGAGAGCTGACGTTCTTCAGTACCCCATATCTCTCTTAGGAACTGTTTTCCGCCATATATCCACACGAACTTTTCTACCTAACATAACACAAGGAATCAACCCCTGAACTAATTTTTGATAATTTGGTAAATAATTAAATAAAATCTGTAACAAATTTTCGTGCTTTAAAACCAATTCGGTCAGTTTATTCGTAAACGGCGCACCCTAGCGATTTCGAACAAGATCACCATTTTTACGTGCAAAACTTCAATCATTTAGATACTGATGCTAAATTTGAGAAAAAACAACTTACAAAAATTATTTGAGCAAATTTAGACCTAAGCCCCCCTGTACGGGACGCTTATGATCGAAACTTTAAAATTGTTACCACGGTAGTGAATTCAGCATCAAAAACTTACTAAAGATGCTCAATCCATTGTTATTTTTAATCGTTTTGAAGAAATTTAGAAAAAACCACATTCAAAGTGACCCCTTTAAGGGGCCCTATAGCTCCCTTAGTAGGCATTTTTCGACCCATGTTTATTAAAAATTTTCTTCATATTTTTGATCGTAGAATACGCCCTTAAGATAATATCCTATAATTTCCGGACACCCTGTCAGTCGTTTAAAAATGTTAAATGCCGCGTTATTAACTTCCCTACCACCAATAGAAAAATTGGCAATTTCGGAGACATTACTACTACTACTACTTTTTCACCGGATTGTATAAACACGATTTGAGCAGAATTGATTCAAAATCGCGATTTTGTACGTTTCAGAGACGAAAAACACGATTTGATCGTAAAAAACGCATTTTAGCATGTTTCTAATGCGAAAAACTCGATTTGAGCGTCAGAAACGCGATCTTCACGCTCAAATCGTGTTTTTTGCATTAGAAACTGTAGAGCGTCTTTGAGTTTCGGAGAAACAAATAATAATACCTGTTAATGTAAACAAGGTTTATTCCAAAAACCACAACAAAAACTTATCGCTGTCTCCAGGAACAAAATATAAAATATACAATCCTTTACAGAAACGTGCCAAAATGCGTTTTTGACGCTTAAATCGTGCTTTTCACTTCAGAAACGTGCAAAATCGAGTTTTTGAAGCTATTCTGTTCGTGTTTTTTCACTAAAAACTCGATTTAGAAATTTTTTAAACGATTATTTTCAAATCTCCTTTTAAACCAATCAATTAGACTCATTTTTAAATTTCTATCCAATCAAGTTCATTTAAGAGTGATTAATGCATTTTATCGGTGTTTGCACGAGTCATTTAATCGTTTCCGATGACCACTTGATTTTAAACACAATTTGTTCACTGCTGAAAATCACCACTTAAACAAAATTATGGGAAATAAAGGTCCACAAATACGACCACCAAACACAAGTCTTTCCAAAAACCATATTTTAGGTGTTTTTGGACATAAAGAACGCTGATTTCTTCTGGATATATCCTAAAAACTCAATAACATTTTGTTTGCACGGTTCCTAACCTCAAACGTCATTAATGTCAATGAGCTATAAAGGCTCGTTCGCAACATCATATTGGGCTTTTGAGTATAGGCAACCCCGGTTTAAAAAATCATAATTTTATCAAAACAAGAGTTTAATTTGTGAAATAATCTTACCGAATACCACTCGTGCATCGCTATTGCAATCGGTTAAATTTTAGAAATAATTACTC
The DNA here is from genome assembly GCA_963924575.1 of Pycnomerus fuliginosus. Taxonomy (NCBI): domain Eukaryota; kingdom Metazoa; phylum Arthropoda; class Insecta; order Coleoptera; family Zopheridae; genus Pycnomerus; species Pycnomerus fuliginosus. The sequence continues at coordinate 6,243,572 of OZ004624.1, read as the reverse complement.
AAGCTTTGTTGCCGTATAGGTAAAACAATTCGAACTAAATTTCCATTTATTATCAAAGATTAAAGCCCTCGAGCTAAAGCTCTCGGGCTTTAATCAGATAATAAATGACAATTTAGTTCTCATTATTTTACCACCGGCAACAAGCTTTCGTAATCATTTTCAAAATTTAACCGATTAAATAGCATGCACTTGTGGTATTATAAGCGATTAAACAACTCAAGAATTTTAAACCAATCAAACGTCAGAATTTATAGACAGTCGATCAATCACGACGGTTTTGAACTGAAAAACACCACGAGTGAAAAGCAGGACGGTTTTCCAGCGATTAAACAACTCAAGAATTTTAAACCAATCAAACGACAGAATTTCTAGACAGTCGACCAATCACCATGGTTTTGAACTGAAAAACACCACGAGTGAAAAGCAGGACGGTTTTCCAGCGAAAAAATTTCTGTCAAACGAAATGTCATGACAACTAGCATGGCAACCTTATTATTGTTTCCATTGAAATTTCTTTTGTTGTTTAATCATCCGAATATAATAATAATAATAATAATAATAATGTTTATTGATGCTTTTAACTAAATAGCAAGTTTTAGCATTCGTGGTCTGATTTTTTCTGCAAAATTTGCTTTCAAATACATGCCATCGTAGGAAAGAGCTAAAATGGGTTCATACCTTTTGACAAAGGAATCATCAGACACGCTACTATTGCAGTAATTGAGATGAAGTTTTACATTCAATGAGCACCCTGTAGGTGATGATGCGTTTACATGGTGCCTCCAATACATATTGCGTTTACATCGCGAGCGTTTACAATAAATCCGCGAAGAAAAAGTGCACTTCTTTTGCAAAAACTGCGTAAACGCGTGGAGAAAAAAAGATCTACCGAAAAAGTCCGCCCCAGCAAATAAGTTTCCATAAAACGTCGCCTCCAATAATCGTTTTTTAACTTTTGTTCATAAAATTAACATTTCGCTCGGCGAGCCTCGGTGATTTCAGTCAATTGTTGAAATTATTATTCCACTCAACTACGTAACCGAGATGTGAATCCTCAGCTAGACTTCATTTCCATAACACACAGCACTTAGAAATTAAAACAATAACTCACTCAGTCCGGGCCAAGGACAACCCCGAAAATTATGCCGAGAGGAATATTTTTTGCAATCACTAGACCTAGTTTCGCCCGAATTAGCGACATAACTCATCCGCTTGACCCGTTTATCAGGAAATTAGCCACAATTGTGATAAGAGACTCTCGAGCGATCGTAAAATAAAAGATTTACATCCTTGATGGGACGACCCGGACTTATGGCGGGAGCTTTAGCCCCCGGAGGATGACGACCTTGTCCTTGGGTGATTTCGGAAGTATATTTGGGATTGCACGAAATTTGAAACTGTGAGTTATTCGAGTCGCGAAAAAAGGATTCGTAAAATAAACGAGGAAAGATGATCCTGTCTTTTGTAAATCCCTCCCGCTTGATTATTCGCTAAATGCGAGACTTTCCCTTTCATAAATTCGTCTGAGAGGTTTTTGCGGCATATGTGGGAACGTTTTTATTTCCGTGGCGGTAACGTGATCGCGGTCATTGTCTTGCCTCGACGATTTTTAGCACTGTGAGTGTTCCACGCGAACAAAGCGAGAGGTTAGTGCGTTCGGCTAACCGGCGTTGCTCGGGTTAATTAAATTGAATGGCAGAAATAACTTATTTTTTCGCCGGTAGTCATTAAAAGTGCATTTTTACTGCCTCTTTTGCGGCAGTAAAACGCGACTTTTACTGCCTAGGCAGTAAACTCGATTTTTAAATCTACATTTTTTTTGCTTTATTAAACAAATAACTATTATTTTAGGTACTTATTTAAGAAAACGGGCTTCCATTTACCTACATTTTAGAAAAAAATGTCTTGTATAAAAGTTTTATCACTTCGAGGGGGGAAATTACGAAAGCGTAGAGCTGCCATGATATTTGCTAACTTTTTTTATTTTGTAATTTACAGGAAAAGTGTAAATTTACAGAAAAAAGTGTAAAACAGAAAAAGTGTAAATTTACAGAAAAAGTGTAAATTTACAGAAAAAGTGTAAATTACAGAAAAAGTATAAGTTTACAGAAAAAGTGTAAATTTACAGAAAAAAGTGTAGGTTTACAGAAAAAGTGTAAATTTATGTTTCCATTCTGAGAGCACCATTACCGAGTTGTACAGGGTAGTTCAAATGTATTAATAGACGGCACTCACGGCCAAACAATAAGATAAATAAATAAAATAAAAATCCAATGTAAATTAGAATATTTAAACCGATTTAAATACCTGAATCTTTCGAGCCACCATTCAAAAACTTCGGACCGGTTTCGGGTTACTTGACCCTCATCAGCGAAGTGCATTTGAATGGTGGCTCGAGAGATTCAGCTCCAAAGACTTTATTACAAGTCGGCGATGTTTTGAGAAGTGATAGAGAGTTTTAACGCCCTCTACCGGAAGAATGGTCAAATGAGCACAAGAGAAGCGAGGGCACTTTGCAGCGACCGACTCACTTTCAAGCCCGGGACCTTCAAATTGCCAGCTACGGCAAAGGAATTGTATTTAAACCGATTTAAATACCTGAATCTTTCGAGCCACCATTCAAAAACTTCGGACCGGTTTCGGGTTACTTGACCCTCATCAGCGAAGTGCATTTGAATGGTGGCTCGAAAGATTCAGGTATTCAAATCGGTTTAAATACAATTCCTTTGCCGTAGCTGGCAATTTGAAGGTCCCGGGCTTGAAAGTGAGTCGGTCGCTGCAAAGTGCCCTCGCTTCTCTTGTGCTCATTTGACCATTCTTCCGGTAGAGGGCGTTAAAACTCTCTATCACTTCTTAAATTAGAATAAATTACCTTCATTTCGTCGCAATTTGGAATTTGCATAATTTAGCGATAAACATTGAGTAACATTTATTTTTTTAATGGCACCACCCATGTTTCTATTTTTTTGGATTCCCTGTGAGTCCTTCTTTATGGTGATAATTTAATTTTTTTGATAAATCGAACAGTAAATTTTTAAATTTTCATTAATTCAAATTTCGCGCGGAGATCCGGCAACAACGCATTTCATCATATGTGCAACCGATACAATCGTCCTCGTCTTACCACATGCCTCCCACTAATTGTACACGCCCACTAAAGGATTTTAACGGGACCTAATTAGTTTTTTTACTTAACAAATGGCGCCTTTCATTACAAAGGAAAAAATGTTTCTTCAGAGTGCAGGATTACGAGCCATTTTGCTATATTTTTTATCGGGCTGTTATCAAGCTGTTAATTAATAAAATGACCAAAAACAACAAATCTTGCATTCTGAAAAAATATTCTTAATAATGAAAATTGAAATTTAAAAATTTATTGCTCAATTTGTGTACTTTTTGTTTATTGCTAAATTATACAAGCATTTACCATGGATTTTTTATTCTATTCATCTTAAAATTTGGCCGTAAGAGCTGTGTATTAATATTTTTCTGTAAATTTACACTTTTCTGTAAATTTACACTTTTTCTGTAAATTTACACTTTTTTCTGTAAATTTACACTTTTTCTGTAAATTTACACTTTTTCTGTAAATTTACACTTTTTTCTGTAAATTTACACTTTTTCTGTAAATTACAAAATAAAAAAAGTTAGCAAATATCATGGCAGCTCTACGCTTTCGTAGGAAATAGATGGCATCAACGCCATTTTGATTCAAGGTCATTTTCAAGGCCAAATGAAGTTAACTTAATTTTTTAACTTCTACGCTCGCGAAGCAGTTACTGGAATCGATCGAAAAATTAAAAAAAATCGAATTGCCAAAAACATTTTACGTTTCAGGGTCAAGTGGTTTTTTGAAAAAATGTCTGTCTGTGTGTCTGTCTGTCTGTGATCACGCTGCAGCTCAAACTACTGAACGAATCGAGATGAAATTTGGCACATATATTCAGTGGGGGATTTGTAGGTGCTGATTAGGATCTGGGCCATATCGGTTCACGGAAAGTGCCTTTTTGGCACATCAACTTTAAAAATTTAAATGCAAACCACCATTTTTCGCGTTACCATATGAATGCTCTTCGAATTCTGCTTCTAAAAATGTATTCACACTTGTGCCCTTTTGGCCAAAAAATTGTGCCCTGAAAAAAAACCTATACATAACTGTATATTTTTATTACCGGATTTGATAGCTGATTTTTTTTCAAGCCGAAAACCTAAGTGCTATTTTTCCGAAAAATGTCATTTTAGTGGCAAAGGGGCCCTTGTTTCAATTTATTTTACAAAAAAAAATATACTTACTATCGGATTCAACAGCTGTTATATTGCCGGATCAAAAACCTTAGTGCAATTTTTTCGAAAATTTCCATTTTAGGGAGAAAAAGGCCCCTTTTTGAGTTTTTCTTAGCAAAAGGGCATATTATCATTATCGAATTCGATAGCTGTTGCATTGCCGAATCGAAAATCTTAGTGCCATTTTTTCGAAAAATGTCCATTTTAGAAGTGAAAAACATTTGTATTTTAGATTTTAGTAAATGAGCGCCGGGTGCATCAGCCATCCAACCGCTCCGCACGCCCGACCTTGGTTAAATAAAGTTAAATGCTACATTTACAAATTCTGTGAAAAAGTAGAAGTTTCTACCGTCTCCGAGACTGCCAAATTTTTTTTCTCTTCCGGTTGTAGGTAAGGGTCTAAGTACTAAATAAATGCTTTTTCTGGGGTCGTTGAAAAGTTATCGAATGGCTTCAATTTCAAGCAACACTTATGTGAAATTTCGAGTTTCAACTCCTGGTTTGCACCCCTTCTGTCTCATCTTGCAGAAAAAACTATCCCTTATCAGATATTGTCGAAATATGCATGTGTCGGGTTTCAGACCTCCATGTGCAAAATATTTGAGAAGTTTTCGAATTTTTGTGATTTTCAACCCCTAAATTTCATCCTCCAAAATTGACACCCCCTCACCTTCAACTTGTACGTCAAAAGCGTATATCAAGTTTCAGTAAAATATCTCGTATCTGCAAAACCTGAACGTTTTACATCTAAATCCTGGAATTTTCAGCAGATATTTGAAACAAAGGACGCTCCGAACGTCGAAGATGCATTCATTAAAATCGCAAATTCCCTCATCAACTTGAAAAGTCGACGTCTCGCGTTTTTATATTTTCCATGAAAAATCTCGCCAGTCCTAATTGAATCGTCACTTTAAAAGACACCCGATCGCTCATAACGTGAACAGAAATCGATCGGCATCGGGGCCATATCGTGCACGTGCCGCATTGTCCCAAAAACGAACAAAACATAATTTGTTTTATACTTTAATCTGGCGAGTTCTGCCAATACCGCATTGATTCCACCGAAATTCTAACTGATCCTGGAGCAAGATGCATCAACAATGTCCGCGTTTACGCCCCGGCTATTAGGCAATAAAGCGGATGCAGTAAATTCGAGATTAGCGACACGATGACCGCGTAAATCATCCCAATGCGAAAAGTTGTAGAGTTGAGTCTCTAATTGCGATTTTTGGGACGTGAGATTTGACGACAAGATGCTCGCCGATGTAAAAATCACGAGCCAAGACGTAAAAATTGCCATTTTAGCATTCATAAATTTCGGCGGTCGTTTTAGCACGCGTGCGGATTATGGCGGGATTTAATTGCAACGTTTCGATTTGACGGCCGGTTTTATCTAATCGACGGACGGGGCTGAATGTTTTGCAAAATTGTTGGTTGGTGTCAAAACATCGAAAAATTAGTTGAGGTTGAATCGTCAAAAAAAGACTTATCTCAGTGGGGGTTACCTCAATCGTCTTCAAAAGTGTGAAAATCGCTTTCTTGACGTCGATTTAGTAAGAAACGATAGGTCACACTTGATGGTTTTCTCCAAGTTGAAAAAGTCTGCCCTTTTGGTTTAATGTGCGATTCCTGCGTAATGTTTCTTTCTCGCAGGGAGTAGGGTAGGCCCACTGGTCAAGAGGGCCCACAGCTGACAAGTGTGCACTCAAAAAAAAGGAGTTCTGAAAAATAAAAACGCAAGCCCGATCCCAGGGCGGTGGATCTTCTCCCGTACGGGAGGTAGGTAGCGAATAGGCAGGCTACTAATTGAAGTTGGTAATTAAGGACGCCACTGGCTTTATTTACCCTGATGCGACGACGTCGAAAGCCAGAAATCACAAGATAAATCTCCTATAAACTGAGGGGAGTGGCTAGCTTTAGCAATAACACACAAACATAAAAACTATGTACATTTATATAAATCAGTTTGATACAAAAATTCGTTTACAAGTTATAATGGTGATAATTTCATAACTTAAAATGATGACAGCAGAATCGTACCGCAATCCGGACGAAACAGAGCCTTAACGGAGCTCCAACTTAGTTGACCGGTAAATTTCGAGCGCAAATTGGACGGCCGCAGGTACCTACTAATCCGCAAAATGACGCAAATGATCGCGCAAGTTAGTGAAGGGTCGAATTAAGCGGAGGCCATAAACGGCCACACGTAAAGTACCGCCACGAACGGATATTTTTGGTACTAAATGGCTGAAGGCCAAATTAATAACAGTTAAAGATTATGAGTTTACAAGTAAATGGCAAAATTTGAGTAATGTAGCAGAAAAAGACAAATTCGTACTGAATAAAACAAATTAAAGGGGGTGAAGCCCAAATACACAATTCAAAATAACTCAAGGGGGTGCAGATTGTGTTCACACCCTCCAATCCTGAGTCGGAGGGACAGTTCCGGATGTGGCGAAGCCCCTCGGTGAAAATATGGAACGGACTCACCGAATACAGCTCCGAAGGAAGGCAAGGACTGAGCGAACAGCTGTGCTGAGCCAAGATCGTCGCCCCCTAGCCTGGGGGTGGCCTCGAGCAGATATGGCCGGTCCTGTCTCAATCTCTCGATACCTCCAGCCGGGTAAGGAAAATATCCGCCACAGTGGTTGGACTGAACGAGTGCTTCAACAATCCACAATACTCTAACCGGAACAACACGAAGATGGGGGGGAGAATCTCCAACCCTATAAATATAACCAACACAGGGTGGTCTTCAAACCCCTCGAAAAACACTGAAAAATGCACTTAAGCCCTACCCAAACAAAATAGGAGCGTTCAAGCCCTATCCGAAAACCCTAAAATAAATATTAGAACAAGAAATCTTTCATTAAAGTTTTACCTCGTGGTAGAGGGCGTACTGTCAAACAACCGACGAAGAAATTCTGCTTTGAGGTCAACAAAACCCGACAAACGGTATGTTGGGGCACCGATCAAGGGCACTTCACCAACCTGGGGCGGAATCCTGCAATCTCCCGAAGGAATTCACACAAATACCAGGACGCCGTCTACGACCTCTTGTTACGTCAATTGCCTGACCGGAAAGGAGGTCAGAAAATGGCCGGAAGCCTGACGGAAGACACGGCGCCCTCTCTGGCACCTTCCGGAACCAAAATTCCCCCAGACAGATTAACATTGGTAGTTCAAATTCCCCCGCTCGTAGATAAAACTAACTTAACCTCGAAATCTGACAGTTGTTGATATTCCGCAATTTAATGATAATTCGGCCAAATCGGCCGTGAAACCCAGATTTAAATACCGAAACGGGGTTACGGATCCCTAATAAACCACCAGGTAAGTAATCCTTTACCATGAGACTTATTTACCGACCCCAAACTTTGAAGCACATTCGCCACCCGAAGCCGCCCCCAAAAGACGCCGATCTTCCGCTGCCACCACACGACTCCTGCAGAGGGAGGCCGAGAATTATAACCGATGATGCAAACTAGCAGCGGAGAAGGAGATACGAGCAATATCCACCCTCGAAAGTGGAACAGCTCGGGAGCTCGAAAATGAACGTGACAATTTCGTTTCCCTTTTTCAATAAGCCTAGGTCGAAAAATGCTACAGCCCTTCAAAGGGCTACTCAAAAAGTCAGTTATCTTCAAATTACTCAAATATTGTCGATAACAGGATTTTGAAATTTGGAGCTTTCTTTTGAAATTTTTCGGATTTTTATTTCATATCACATATTTTTTGTTTATTGTTTTGCTGTTAGTGTTTATTTCATGACATAGTAATGAAATCATAATCTCTGGTCACTTTCACAAAAAAAGCCAAAGGAAGATATATATCAATGCGATGTGTATCCCTGTAGATGTTTATTCACCGTGAATGATTCATATATTGAAGTGTGGGCTAGTTGTTTGTTTGCGTTCAATTAGTATCGTGCGGTAATAAGTGATACAAGAGTTAAATTTCGTCTTAAGTAATTTTTTTGTACTTTGAGGTTGAAGGGGGTGAGTTTTAGGATCGCAATTTTTTGCGTTCAATTAGTATCCTGCAGTAGGAAGTGGTACGCAAGGGTTAAATTTTCTCCATGTCAATTTTTTTCGATCGGGAGTTGATGGGGGTTTCGGGGTGCAATTTTAAGAAGAAAAAGGGAGTGAAAAATGAAAATTAACCCTGATTAAGTAAATTTTCAAGGGGTTGAAAAGAGCGAAAAAAATCCAAATGAGTTTAATTTATTACAGAAAAAAACGAAGTTATGCGAATTTAGCAAAACAGGCATCCATGGGGTTGAACAATTCTAAAGGGGGTGAAAATTAACCGTAGTTAAGCGGAATTACAGAAAATAACATAAAAATAAGCCAAAATTTTATATGTAAATTTCGGAGGATTGAAATATTCCGAAGGGGGTTGAACAAGTGAAAAACATTGACCAAAATCGCGCAATTTTGTCTTTCTTCGGTAATCAATTTTACTCGTATGGATATCTAATCCGAAGAAAGACAAAATTGCGCGATTTTGGTCAAATTAACGGTCGAGGGGTTAAAAAATTGTGAAGCAGGATGAAAAGTCAAGGGGGTGAAAATTAACTGTAAGTAGAACTAGCAAAAATAAGAAGAATAATAATGGATCTGCGTATATTTTAGCTTTTTGAGGGAGCCACATATCGTAAAAGGAGTTGAAAAATTTTAGAGGGATGAAAAACAACGAAAATGACTTTTTTTAAATTTCCACATTGTCGTTATAATAAATTCTACCATAACATCTTAAGTAATGATTTACCATGTTTTATTACGCGCTTTTGAGGATAAAAAGCTATCGAATGGTATTAATTTCAACAATACGGTATCAAGTAAAAATTTCAGTTTTCACCCATAAATTTCATCCCCTTCGATAAATTTCTTCTAAAATTCCCTCCCCTTTTCTCGAAGATGTAATGTTATACGACCTCACAGTTTCACAGCATGTACCAAGTTACAGGGTTTCATAAACGTTTCAACTTCTACATTCCAACCCCCCATTCCAACACTCTCACATATTCTAAAGAAAATTGCGTTTTCAATTTCACCATCCCAATCCAATTCGTTGAAAAATTGCGGCTATTTAGTTAGAGGTTGTTAGTAGCCTAACGGTTGGTTTTAGGTAGGAGACTTATAAGATCCTTCTTCAATGGCTGACTGAAATATATAGAACACTATTTCTTTGGACAAAATTTCAGAAAATTACCGAAAAAAGTCAAAATTTTCGAAGATTATTTCGAAATTTCAAATGGCAACACCCCGCTTGTGATGCATCATCTGAAACTAATTTCATTACCAATCCATTGATGCGGTCAGGTCTTTAATTACATTAGGGCCATTTGTGATACACCGTTTGAGAGGGTTTGAATTTTTAGCTTCTATGCTCGATGGAAAAACCGAACAGTCAGAAGCATAAAATCTTTATATTTTATTTAAATTAATTATCTCCTTCAAAAGTTACGATGAAGAACATGAACCGGCTCCAGGCCTAGAAATCCTTCACGTTTATGCTGTAACTTTTGAAATAATGAACGGATTTCAAATTCACAGCATTGGATTGGTTAATGATTAATGAAATTAGTTATCAAATTATGTATCACAAATTGAAATTTAGAAATGAGCTTTTTAGGGAGTTTTTTTATATAAATTCTTTCAATATTTTTGCCAGTATCGGACCAAAATCGTACTTAAATTAGCGGTGGTCGACCCTGTCTCCACCCCCTCCTCCACCCCGAAACTTGTAAATGTACGGTTCTTTCAAAATAACAATACATTATTCAGTAAAAATTCGAGTTTTCACCCATAAATTTCATCCCCTTCGATAAATTTCCCCTTTTCTCGAAGATTCTAATGATTACGACCTCACAGTTTCACAGCATATATTGTTCTCTGTACCAAGTTACAGGGTTTCATGAACGTTTCAATTCCTGCACTCCAACGGCCATTCCACCACTCTCACATATTCTAAAGAAAATTTCAATTTCACCACCCCAATACAATTCGTTGAAAAATTGCGGCTATTTAGTTATAGGTTGTTAGTAGCCTAAAGTTTGGTTTTAGGTAGGAGACTTATAAGATCTTTCTTCAATGGTTGACTGAAATCTATCGAACACTATTTCTTTGGACAAAATTTCAGAAAATTACCGAAAAAAGGCAAAATTTTCGAGGATTATTTCGAAATTTCAAATGGCTGGTGGATCATCTGAAAGCTAATTTCATTACCAATCCATTGATGCAGAATTTTTTGATATTTATAAAACTCTGGCACCCTTTGCGGTCAGGTCTTTAATTACATTAGGGCCATTCAATTCTTAACTTCTATGCTCGATGGAAAAACCGAACAATCAGAAGCATAAAATCTTTATTTAACTTAAATTAATTATCCCCTTTAAAAGTTACGATGAAGAACATGAAATTATCGGTGGTCGACCCTGTCTCCACCCCCTCCAGTTTATTATGCCCCGAAACTTGTAAATTCCATCGGAAGCGACAAAACTTGTCGAAAAACATCGACAATGGAATTCAAATTTCCCAGCGACTTACGAGTCCCCCCCCCCCCTCCTTCAAACTTCCCAATAATCGAGATTTCCCCACAAATTGAGTCTCTCTAACGGCCGCAACTCCATGAAGTTTCCAACTGAAGACATTAAACACGATAACGATCGGTTTTGTGCATCTGGGTTACCTAACTTTCCGGCTTTTCTCGAAAATAATTTCGGTCAGGAGATCAATAATTATTGTTCGCAACTTCCATTACAACTCGACGCTACGCGTTAAAAAAAAATTTGAAGGATACTTTCGCCGTGTAGTAAGTTAGCGTACGGCCAGGGCTGGGGGTTATGCGCCTGCGCCGTGACCTCAACAGGGTACTGACCTGAATACAGCTGCAACCGGCTGACTCAGGTGCATTGATTTATCACTGTTACGAGTTTGTTAGGAATATTTTCTTTGCGGAAAAATGGTGGATGCGCCCGAGCGAAATCGGCAAAAATGGTGGAGGCGCCGAGAGACATATTTCAGAATTATTTTTTCTCTATTCGATGGCTTTTGTGGCACTTGCAAGCGGCCTTGGCCGAAGAAGTAGGTCTCCAGAGACAACACTTTACTGAAGCGCGCGAGGAGAATACGGGCGTCCATTTATTAAGAGGGTAGAAAATTTATATACGGGCTTTTGCTGACTTAAGTTATTGCTTACTCAATGCTTGTCCGGTTTGACCTGAAAAAAAAACAAAAAATTTCGTTGAAATTAATGAATTGTGGTTCTATGCATGGAAAATATAATAATATAAAACAGTAATGAAAGAAAATATATTTAAAGTTCTAGATGCCAGATCTTCATCATATATAATTTACTTAGTGCATTGATTGTTATCGGTAATTTTTTTTCGAATGCATTACAATAACGTTATAATTAGCCCGAGTGGAACCCGAGGGCTAATTATGTTAGTGGAATGCATTCGAAGAAATTACCTGTTACAATCAATGCACGAAGGATGCGCAAGTCAATATTGTCAAGTCAAAATTGTTTTTATTTTTCTACATTTTATCATTTTCAAGATGAATCAAAAGAAAATTCGGTTTTTCTTTGTATACGTCACTGTCCGATAGCGATAACATTGCATAAGTGCAATTATCGGCGATTATACCACTCATAATGTAATAGGTACGTCCCAATGAAATTAGTCGATTAATAAGTGATAAGCATTTGATTAATAAGTGGAAATCAAATTTGTTGATTCTACATCACAACGTACTGATTTGGACCAATAAGAAGCTATTGTGCTACGCAAACAATTAGAAACCAGATCCTTGTTAGCTTGCATTTTGAAATGTCAATTTGACAATTCTTTTTTGTTGCTATAATATTTGCTCAATTCGTGGTATAATTTGACGAATACGACTCGTGGAATCATGAATAATGTTAATGAGAATTACATACTCAACATGTTGAAAAATAATTCCACTCCTCCTCCGGAGTCATTGCTGCTCATTGTATCTAGGCAACGGTTATTGGCTAAATAAAGTAATATAAAAGACGTGCGCATTAATCAAGATAAATGCACCTAGACGCAAGCTAGATTTTTTTTGATTAAATTTAGAAGTTGTCAAAAGCTTTATAAGATATATAATTAATAATTGCATCTATAAAAGCTGTATAGTTACATCTAGAAATTTAGATAACTGCACGTTAAATTGTCAATGTTTGATTCTAGATGCAAATTGCAAATCCCTGCTGCTTTTTATTAACATTGGTAAAAGAGGCTAGAACTCAACGGGTATATTGTTCAAGTAGGGTTCTTATTGTAACGGGTGTCCTAAAAAAAACCGAACGAAATATTTCCGGTAATAACTCGTGCATTTCTTATCCGATTTGGATGAACCTGACCTTAAATTGAAGCCAAGGAATCAGGCTTTCGAACTGTCTAGGAAATTACGACAGATGGTGCTGCAATAGATCTCTTACTTGGGTTCATTTCAGGAGCCTGGGGATTGGTCAATTATCAACCAGTCGTTATCAGACTCACATGACTTTGAAGAACGTTCATTTTTCTTTAAGAATCTTTTTTCAGAAGTTAATTTGGTTCACGCGTTGACTTTCTGTAATTCCTATTTAAATAAATAAACCTTATTATTATTATTTAAAAAATATGTGTTTTCACATTTTTTCATGCAGAATCACCATGACTAAAGTAACAATGAAGCAACAAGAGCTTAATTCTCAGTAATAACCTTTAAATTTCCTCCAATTCGCATCCGCTTGTGTTTTTCATTCAATTAGATCCTCTATTACTGAAAATTAAGCTGAAAATGCATCACTGTTACTGCAGTTATGGTCATTAGGCGTGAAAATAAAGGAAAACATAATTTTTAAAAAATCACAGAAAATTAATTCGTGAATCATAACGAACTTCTGAAAGAAGCTTTTTGAAGAAAAGTAAACGTTCTTCAAGGTTACTTTTATCTCATAACCATTGGTTGTTAACTGACCAATCCCCATGTACCTAAAGTAATCCTTTAAAACAAGCATGGCTAAGGCTACTACGGCAGCGCCATCTGTCGTGGTCTCTTGAATGAATCGATAGCCTGATTCTTTAGCTTTAATTTAAGTCCACGTTCATCCAAATCGGTTAAAAAATGGATGAGTTGTCTCCAAAAATATTTCGTTCGGTTTTTTTAGGACACCCGTTAGTTAGGTAAATTTTCGGGTAAAATTTCGGGAAAATCCGCTGGAGGGTTTAGAAAAAACGCGACAAATTCAATAAAAAACGATCAGTTTGTTGTAATATCAGAAGCCAACTGCCACTAATTTTTCTAATAAAAACCTAAAAACGCGAAATTCCCTAGCAAGTATACATTTTTTAAAAGTTTTTTGAGAACCCAAGCGTGACCCATCTTACTTCCTCAAATTTGAAGGAGAATCCATTGGGGCTGATTTCAAACTCTTAGGGCTCACCCATTTCGAGAAAAGTAGCCCTGCATGCATCTTAATACGCGAAATCGTTATAAATTCAATAAAAAAACGATCGATTTGAACAGAAATCGTATTTTGTAGTGTTAGAGGCTGTAGGAAAGCCAACTGTCACTAATTTTTCTAATAAAAAACTAAAAACGCAAAATTCCCTAGCAAGTATACATTTTTTAAAAGTTTTTTGAGAACCCAAGCGTGACCCATCTTACTTCCTCAAATTTGAAGGAGAATCCATTGGGGCTGATTTCAAACTCTTAGGGCTCACCCATTTCGAGAAAAGTAGCCCTGCATGCATCTTAATACGCGAAATCGTTATAAATTCAATAAAAAAACGATCGATTTGAACAGAAATCGTATTTTGTAGTGTTAGAGGCTGTAGGAAAGCCAACTGTCACTAATTTTTCTAATAAAAAACTAAAAACGCAAAATTCCCTAGCAAGTATACATTTTTAAAAAGTTTTTTGAGAACCCAAGTGTTACCCATCTTACTTCATCAAATTTGAAGGAGAGTTCATTGGTGCTAATTAGGGCTCACCCATTTCGAGAAAAGTAACCCTGCATGCGTCTTAATACGCGAAAACGTTATAAATTCAATAAAAAAACGATCAGTTTGTTGTAATATCAGAAGCCAACTGCCACTAATTTTTCTAATAAAAACCTAAAAACGCGAAATTCCCTAGCAAGTATACATTTTTTAAAAGTTTTTTGAGAACCCAAGTGTGACCCATCTTACTTCCTCAAATTTGAAGGAGAATCCATTGGGGCTGATTTCAAACTCTTAGGGCTCACCCATTTCGAGAAAAGTAGCCCTGCATGCATCTTAATACGCGAAATCGTTATAAATTCAATAAAAAAACGATCGATTTGAACAGAAATCGTATTTTGTAGTGTTAGAGGCTGTAGAAAAGCCAACTGTCACTAATTTTTCTAATAAAAAACTAAAAACGCAAAATTCCCTAGCAAGAATACATTTTTAAAAAGTTTTTTGAGAACCCAAGTGTTACCCATCTTACTTCATCAAATTTGAAGGAGAGTTCATTGGTGCTAATTTCAAACTCTTAGGGCTCACCCACTTCGAGCAAAGTAGCCCTACATGCGTCTTAATACGCGAAAACGTTATAAATTCAATAAAAAAAACGATCGAATTGAACGGAAATCGTATTTTGTAGTGTTAGAGGCTATAGGAAAGCCAACTGTCACGAATTTTTCTAATAAAAAACTAAAAACGTAAAATTCCCTAGCAAGTATACATTTTTAAAAAGTTTTTTGAGAACCCAAGTGTTACCCATCTTACTTCATCAAATTTGAAGGAGAGTCCATTGGTGCTAATTTCAAACTCTTAGGGCTCACCCACTTCGAGAAAAGTAGCCCTACATGCGTCTTAATACGCGAAAACGTTATAAATTCAATAAAAAACCGATCAATTTGAACGGAAATCGTATGTTGTAGTATTAGAGGCTGCAGGAAAGCGAACTGCCACTAATTTTTCTAATAAAAGACCAAAAACGCGAAATTCCCTAGCAAGTATACATTTTTTAAAAGTTTTTTGAGAACTCAAGTGCTACCCATCTTACTTCCTCAAATTTGAAGGAGAATCGATTGGTGCTAATTTCAAACTCGTAGGGGTCATCTACTTCGCGAAAAGTAGCTCTAAACGCATTTTAATAGACAAAAACGCGATAAATTCATTAAAAAAACGACCAATTTGAACTGAAATCGCATTTTGTAGGATCAGAGGCTTTAGGAAAAAAGCTAACTGTGAAATCTAGAAAGCCCATTTTCTTATTAAGTTCTAGGTAAGCAACAATTGTGGATGGAGTTGTAGAAGGATTATTTTTGAAGTTTTTCATGTTTTCAAGATTTCAAATCGCAAATATTTCTATACAGGGTGGTGATAAAGTGTGGAATATTAGCAATAACTTTGCCACCAGCAATTTTTGAGAAAAACTGTTGGACATATCCAATTTGTTTAAATTTTTGCGAATTTTTTGACGTCATTTTTAAGTCTGACAGATTTTGTCAAAAATTGCTGGTTGCAAAGTTTATTGAAGTCTAGACCACATTTGGCACGATTTCTGAAGTTTTAGGTGTACATACATCCAGAATTCTTTTTAACGCTCCTTTTTGAAGTTCTAGATGCATTGCGGATTTCAGGACGAAGACGCGGAGGATTTTATATGTTGGCCAAATCTCTATCGATCAGATTTCAGGTTCTAGATGCAAATATTGTTTTACATGCAATTTTTTTATTTTTTATTATTATTATTATATTATTATTTTTTTTATTTTCGAAGTACGTTCTTTGTACTCGCCTGGAATATACACCCAGTTTTCTAAGTTCTAGTTGAACACTAGAATAGAATACTGACGTTCGCGGTATATAAATAAATGATGGACGGAGTTCTAGAAGGATTATTTATTTTCAAGATTTCATTTGTATAGAACCACCACTTTGAAATTCAAGTTCTAGCTGTAAATACATCTACAATTCCGACCACGGTATTTTTTGAAGTTATAGATTGCAGATTGCAGACTTCAAAACATATATGGACAAATCATAATGCAGCCATATCGATCATATTTCAGGTTCTAGATGCAAACACAATTTTTATTGTCAAAGCACGGCCCCTGCCGCCTGGAATGTATATCCAGTTCGTTACACAAATCACAGCCAATCACGAAAATATGGATTTCCCTTTTTGTTCAGCCAACAATCTCGATTTGAATGTTATTACAGTAATCGCTCGGGCCGTCCCAAAACCGCTTTAAACCTAAACCCGCGGTGTAAAAAAAACCTCGCATAACTCCTTAAGCCGCCGACATAAAATATGTTTACGTCTTTTATGGCTGTTGCTTCGAACGTAAAGCTTCGAGTTCAACTTTATCTACTCCCAAGTTTTTTAACAACTCGAACAGATACCGTAAATTCGAACGCGCGAGTCAGTGCGGACAACGTGTCCGTCGATTGATGATTGCGCCCGAAAGAAATATCGAAATTCCGGATATCCGGGGCGCGGAAAATTGCCCCGGAATGCGTTATTATCCCCCGCGCGATTTGAATAATTCCCGTTCAGGTGGAGTTTACCGGTTCAATGGCCTGACCTGAAGTCGCTCTCTTCGTTGACCTGATTCCGAATGACCCGGGTCAAAAAGTTGCTCACGTGGCTGGCTGCGCGCCTACCTCACCTCTTGGAGTTGGAGTTGGCGCGCGCTATCAGCTGATTTATAAATTACTGGGTCAGGAAGGGGTCGCGATTTAAATAGCGGTTGAAGAAACGATTCGGGGGCGATTATTTCCGCCAGAAACTCGAAAAGCGAGAATTTTTTCATGTGAAATTTTGTCTTTTTGGTCCTTCAAGGAAAGGATTACCCTTATTTTTCAAAAACGATGATGGAATCTTTAATCCATCTATGTACTTTATTAGGTAATTATTATCTTATTATCGCACGAGGACGTTTGGACAACGCAACGAGGGCGAAAAGCCCGAGCTTTACAAAATCCGAGAGCGATAAGACCCGTAAAGATGAAGCATATATGTATACACTAAAATATTCTTTCTTTTCTCTTGGGGGTTTCTTTATAATATGTTAATGAATTAATATTCATTTTCAATACATTTTATTACAAAACTATGTACAATCAAAATTTGCTACTCATTGGCGCAACCATGTTAGAATTAAAAATAGTTTTTATGTAAAACCTTTTCAAAGAAATTAGAAAACGCGATAATAGGGGTCAGTCTAATCCCCGAGCTAGTCCCTACAAATTGTTTTGATAATGAGGGTAACATAACAGTTTCCGGGTTAACAGTGTAATCTTTAATCATTTTTATTAATTAAAATTTTTTCCAGAAATATTCCGAATAGCAACCTTAAACAGCCGAAAACATGCAGCTTGATGCTGTAATGTGCCCAAAATTCAGTGGTTGGAAGTAATTGAATTACAAGTAATTGAATTACTTTTTCAGTAATTTGTAATTGTAATTGAATTACTTTATTAAAAATGTAATTGGTAATTGTAATTCAATTACTGGCTATGAGTAATAAGTAATTGAACCTTTCAATTACTTTTCTCAATTACTTTTTTCAAACTTAAAAATGATCGAAGTTTACTTTCCTCATTTTTAAATTCAAAAAATTGAAATATAATTCCAAGAACAATTATTTGTTTCGTTTAGTTTTCAACGGTTTTCCTGTATATTGCTGCCTTCCAAGAAACTGATAATGGACGCTTGGGGCCTATCATTACCGTTATGGATTAGCGTAATTCAACTCAATACCCTGGTCAGTCGATCGATATCATATTTAGTGTAATTTTTATCTAGTTAAACGAAGGTGCAGGCTATTGGGCGCAAGAGGCTGCACATCTTTTTGCTAATCGGTGGGGGGAAAATGATATCGATTTTTCAGATGGTGATAGGGAGGGAGACGTTCTAAGTATAATGAAATTTTCTGAAATTTTGAATATGAACTATGGAGTGAAGGAACTCTGTTTCAGTCAGTTTGTTTACGATAAAGAACGTTATTGCCAAAAAAGCAGTTTGGGTAATTAGGATATTTTCGTAAAAAAGTAATTGTAATTGTAATTGTAATTGTAATTCAATTACTTTCCCACAAAAGTAATTGGTAGTTGTAATTCAATTACTTTTTTTGCAAAGTAATGAGTAATTGTAATTCAATTACCCACCCAAAGTAATTGTTCCAAGCACTGGCCCAAATATACCGTAGCGTATGTTGTATACCGTAAAACCTTGATATATGCTATACAGGGATGGTCGTTTTATCTTGAGACTGGCAAATATCTCGAAAAGGAAGCATTTTAGAAAAAAATGTTTTGTCTAAAAGTTTTATGACTTCGAGGGGGGAAATAGATGGCATGAACGCCATTTTGATTCAAGGTCATTTTTAAGGTCAAATGAAGGTCAATTTAATTTTTTTAAATGGAAACCTATATTTTTTATTAGAGATTCTTATTCCTTAAAAGAACAAACAATAACTCTCATCTAAAGTGTTTTTGGATCCGATGGATGTAAATTTTAATCTTTTTCGAAATCCCTAGAAATTCCCTAGTAACAGCGGCACTACAAAAACAAATGAACAACCGTTGTATCTTACTTAGCAACGATGAATTCTAGATAAATAAGATTTTGTTTTTGTCATGCTGCTGTTGCTGGGGAAGACAATGGATTTCGAAGAAGATTAAAATTTTCATTTAAATACCTGACAAGCCGTGCTCTAGCCGTGCTCTAGAGCACATTAGAGAAGGCGTTTGGGTGCTATAAAGTGTTCATTAGGAAACCGACATAGAAAAAATACATTACAGAACTCTTTTGGGTGCTATAAAGTGTTCATTAGGAAACCTAAATAAAAAAACAACTATTTCACTGACACAGCGTAAGTTCAAAACGTTTGAAGGGGTACTAAAGAAAAATCACGTCAAAAATTATGTTCAGCAGTAGGGTCGAAAGTAGTATTACTGGAAAACTCCTGACTTTCTTAATTTATTGTAAAACGGGTATACATATTCGCGGTTTTACTTACATTTTTTAGGAAATAAAATTAAATTGTAGCATTTTGACGAACATTTCGGTTGGTTTGTCTTGTTTGTAGAGCTTTCTATTTTATCGACAAACTAATGTTAATGTCACTAAACATCAATTGACAAATACCTATACTATGTCAAATCAGTTGATTGATATTTATTTTATTAAGATTCCCTTGGTTTCGCTTTATCGATAAATTTCATGTTTATTTTACGTCAATTACTGAGAAATTACCTAATAAAAATCGAGCAAAAAAATTAGTCATAAATTCCACTCTCAATTTACCGATGGTACTACATTTTTTAAATAAAAACACATTTTCCATCTAGAACTCAAAAACAATTTCTACCTTGGCGAGATTTGCAGAGGCTTCATCTAGAAAACCATACGACTTGTGAGGACTTCGCAAAAAAAACTATATTTTGTATACCGATTAAGATTTTGTTAAATTCTCGATACAATTTAAAATACACGCTGAGGTAACTCATTATCTTTGATTTGTTTCTATGCAAGTCTGTCACCTTTTAAGGTTTGTTCCAAAATGAAACAAAAAATGATGTTGCATTTTGTTTGTTCAATTTTTCGTAAAAGTAGGCTTTCGATCTAGAACCTAATAATCACAAGATTTTGCATCTAGAAAGTGATTAATTCTTCTAATTATGTTTCTCTCTTAAAAAGAGAGTGGTTCTAGGATTTTACATCTAGAAAGAAATTAATTCTTCTAATTATGTATCTCTCTTAAAAAGAGAGTAGTTCTAGATGAATAATCAAGAGAGGACCTAAACTTTGTTGATTATAACAAAAGATCAAAACTGTCTGCAACCATTCGACCCCCTAGTAAACTAATTAACTACAGTTTTTGAACAATCTCATATTTTGTTTAGAAAATCTGAATAATACGAGTTTTGTCAAGAAATTTGTAACATAGTCTCTATAGAACCTTATTGAATACTTCACCATCGTGCGGATTTTTTCCATCCCGCAGGAACAATTAAAGTCAACATTTTCTCCTACAATTCCCTAAAAAAACTTCAACCCCACGCTTCCATTATATTTTAACAGTCCCGAGCGTCAAAGCAAACAAGTCCTGATCTTGAGTCGAAACGTCGTCGATCCCACAATAACAGAGAAAGTCTCACCGGTCACTTTTCGACACTTTTACAACTCCCACGACATAAACAAGTTCAATATCGATCCGCCAGACAATCGCATCCCTCGTAAAATCTTATCGAAATTCATTTTACGACGGGAATAATAATCAAAAGGATCCTGCAGGAGACGGGGCAGATTAATAGCCTGTCGTGGAATAGAAACAATTGTTAATTAAAGAGCAGGTTCGACAAATGATCTCAAAAGTGCTCGGGAGCTAATAACTGGATGATTGTTCGTTGGCGTCTAGACAGACGTTCGCGATATTATTTTCCGGTTGAAGTCGTACGCCTGACACGCTCCTGGGAGATGATAGATTCGGGCTTTATTCTTCGACTGGCACTACATTTAATGGATTTCTTGCATGCTGCGATTTTGTTAAACCAGAATTTCCTGGATGGGTGACAATCGGTGATAAAAACAAAGGGGATGAACAGGGGAAAACACTAAAAGACAATAGAATATGGGTAAGAAAAGTAGAGAATGTGTCGAAGAGGAAATTCGTGGTTCAACAACAATCGGTGATAAAAACAAAGGGGATGAACAGAGAAAAACACTAAAAGACAATAGAATATGGGTAAGAAAAGTGGAGAATGTGTCGAAGAGGAAATTCGGTAATGAAAACGAAGGGGATGAACAAAAAATACACGACGAGAATATGAAAAGGTTATTTCTTGAACAAAAAGCACTTGAGAATATTTTAACAGTTTCATTATCGCGCAATAAACAGGCTCATCGAGGGCCAATTTAAAGTCAACCCCTGCGCGCATTAATCATGCCAAGAAAACCGAGGAATAATCTCGTCAAGCGCAAATATTTGCCGTTGATTTAGGCAATAAAACGCCTTAATAAAGTCGGGAAAACTTGTGCAATAACGACATATCGAGCAGGTCAGCGGCCTACCTTCCTGGCCTAGTTTTCTCGGGCGGTCGTTAAATATTAAAACGGAAAGGGCCGCACTGGAAAGATTCACAAATAATGGCACACACCTGTAAGATCAATACATGCCGAGGATAGCGAAAATGCCGGTTGTGCATTGCGTGACCCAGTTACCGAAAAATCTCCATTATCGTTTGATAGACAATTAGAAGGCAAATGAAAAATTTTTCTCTCTGTTAATATTTTCCGAGGTTCTATATGGTTTGGTGGTCCCTTTACAAATCAGGCCTCTTTCAAATCGAGAATCGAGAATGAACTGATTATGATTGGAGTACAATTTATTTCAAAAAACAAAGGTAAATAAGCACCTTCCTGAGATACTACTCATTGTCGGCTTTCGTCATCAAACTTCATTTTTCACATTTTTTGAAATATTTAGATTAAAATAAAACATGTTTACAATACACGTAATGTTACTGAGTTCTATGGGAATTTTAAAGCACTCGCAACTTCCTCGCTCGTTCTTCAAATCTATCCCCTCTTAATGTAAAGACTCGCATAACGTTATACTTATAGTGTAAATTACTACAAATCATTTTACCGTCATAGGGGTTGAATCTCGAGAGTGGAACATTAATTTATCAGCAAAAAATCAAAAGTTTTGTATTGATTGTCTTTGCATCATACTAGTGCTAAAAAATATTTAAAAAATTGGCAGTCTCGGAGACAGTACAAACTTCTACTTTTTCACAGAATTTGTAAATGTAGCAATTATTAATCATATAAACAAAAGCCTAGAAGACACAAATTTATTTAAAAATATAAATCCAGCTGCCCGGTCTTTTCAATCTAATGGCAATTATAGAAAAATTGAAAAAATTGCACTACGGCTTCTCATCCGAAATACGACAGCTATCAAATCCTGTCTTTTTTCTATACCTATACCCAAAATGTTAATTTTGTGGGAATTTTTTTTTACCTACTTCTTGAACCATTAATTTTTCAATAACCAAGGTAGATACAAAATATACTTTTAAAACTTTTACAGTTTGAGAACTGCAACAGAAACTTTTTCAAAATACTAAAAATAATAGACTAGCATCTAAATCAAAATAAAGACAGATTCAAAATCTTAATTTTATTGTAATTTTTAGAAGAAATTTTAAGTTCTAGATGCAAAGTCAACGTTTTAGGTACGAAAAATTAAACAGGCAAACAGAACATTATTTTAACGATTTTCTCTTTAGCTAAGTTTCACTTTGAAACAAACTTTAACAAGTACACAGTGATTGAGTTGTAAAATAACATTTTGTAACTTACATAAAAAAGCGTTAAATAACACGTAATTTACATTTGGCTCTGTAGCTGAAGTTTTTTATGTAATTTATGTAACTTACGTAATTTATATTCTTTTGTAAATTAGGTACAGTGATTTTTGTAATTTACCAATGGTTCTATAACCTTGAATAAGTTATTTGACTTCCATTAGAACTGTAGGTTATTTAAGTTACAAACTGCTCGCTATTATCGTTTAAAAGAAAAATCCATATAAAACGTAAATAACGCATAGGAAGCATAAATAACAAATAGAAAACATAAATTACTGTAAAATTCATATAAGCTGCCATTAGGTTTCCGTTAGGAATTTCTTTTTTAAAATAATGTAAAATAAAATAAATTTACCATAAAATTCAAAATTCCATAGACACAATTTTACTAAAAACTTACACTTTTCAGTGAATTACGTTAAGTTTTATAAATAACGCATAAAAAACATAAATTACCTGCTGTAAAATTACATATTAAATTACATATTTATAAAAAATGTACCAATCTCCTTCTACTTCTGTGGACGTTCTTTAAAATCGAATAAATTAAATGACATCGAATAAAACAAACTTTAAGTGATAGACTTACATCTAGAACCTCGTCTAACACTAATAAAAAAGCCAACGAAAGATGTATATCAATGCGATGTGTGTCCCTGTAGATGTTTACCTTGTTAATGTGTATGTAGGGGCGAGCTGAATTTACTGGGGGAGTCGGGTGCAGATTTTATAAATCTGCACCTAGTAGTAGTGCCTCCGCAGACGCACAGTGGTGTTAAAAAGACGAAATTATGAAAATTGGCCGTACATAATTAAACAGTAGAGAGTTAACAAAAAAACATCATATTTGCGAAGTAGGTATGTAGAATTAGCACTAAGGGGGTTGAAAAAGGGAATGAGAAGTCCAAGGTAATGAAAGAAGGTGATGAAAAGTCAAGAGGAATGAAAATGAAGTGTGGATTAAGTAGAATTACGAAATAAAACACTAAAATAACCAAATTATGCAATAAAAACTTTTGTGGGGGTTGAAATAAGCACTTATACCTACCTATTGCGAAGGAAACTGAAAAATTGTAAAAGGTAAACTGAATCCCAAATGCGTTCAATTTTATAACCGTCGAAAAACGAAATTATGCGAATTTTGCAAAATTAGCACTTAGGGGGTTGAAAAATCGTAAAGGTGGATGAAAAATCAAAAGGTATCAGGATTAACCGTGGCTAAGTAAAATTACGGAAAATAACACCAAATTAACCCAATTATGAAAATTTAGCATTTGAAGACTTGAAACATTGCGATGGGGGATGAAAAAAGTGAAAAATTTAATCATCATCCAAATGGGTTCAATTTATTACCGAAGAAAAACGAAAATATCCGAATTTGGCAAAACTAACACCTAGGGGGTTGAAAAATTGTAAAGGGGGATGAAACGTCAAAGTGGATGAGAATTAATCGTAATTAAGCAGAATTACAGAAAATAACACGAAAGTAAACCAATTATGCAAATTTAGATTTTGGGGGTAGAAATGTTGCGAAGGGGGTTGGAAAAGTGAAAAAGATAAACATAATCCAATTGAGTTCAATTTATTACCGAAGGAAAACTAAATTATGTGAATTTTGCAAAATAAACACTTAGGGGGTTGAAAAATTGTAAAGGGGGATGAAAAGTTAAAAGGGATGAGAATTAATCGTAATTAAGTAGAATTACAGAAAATAACACGAAAATAAGCCAATTATGCAAATTTGACTTTTGGGGGTTGAAACATTGCGAAGGGGTCGAAAAAGTGAAAAAGGCAAGAACAATTCATAAGGCAAAACTGCGCGAATTTTACAAAATTAATCAGCAGAAATCACCCGAAAAAGAAGCGGTCTGGGTAAATTTTGCTCTTTGAGGGTTCACATATCATGAAAGGGGTTGAAAAATTGTGGATGGGTCAAAAATTAATGAAAATCACTTTAAATTAATAACAAATTAGAAGAAAGCAAAAAAAAAATAAATGAAATATATTTACTCCGCTTGCTAGGGCTTAGGGGTTGTTAGTAGCGTAGGGGTTGGCTTTAGGATGAAGACTCATAAGACTTTTTTCAATGGTTGACCGAAATCTATTGAACCCCATAATTTTATTCCACCACTTACATGAAAAAATTTCCAGTTTCAACCCTTAAATTTCATCCCCCTTGTTAGATATTAATGAAAATTTGCCCATCCGCCTACAGTGGCGCTGTAAATTACCACATCAAATTTAGCCCTGATACGTTGAGCAGTTTTTGAGTTCTCGCATTTTTTTGTTTCGGCATGTTAGGGGGTTGTACCGCCTTTAAGGGTCGTTTTTCGCGAATGATGAATAAGACCTTTTTTGTACCATCAATAGAAAGCTATCGAATGGTAATATTTTCAACTATACATTCTTCATTGAAAATTCGAGTTTCCACCCCTAACTTTCATCCCCTTCGATAATTTTCTCCTAAAATTCGATCTTCCCTTCTCGAAGATGCAGTGTGTAAGATGTCACAGTTTCGCAGAAGATATTGCTTCTCTGTGTCAAATTACAGGGCTTTATGGACGTTTCAACCCCTAAACTCCAACCCCCTATTTCACCACCCCCACATGCCCTAAAGGAAGTTGTGTTTTCAATTTCACCACCCTAACCCAATTCGTTTAAAAATTAAGGTAATTTGTAGATTCATGTTTTCAACACCTCATGATTTCACCCCTTTATGATTTACAGGGGTGAGTTTATTTTTCCGGTGTGACATAACTCCTTGCGTATTTACTGACTTCAGTTGTTCATAAATAAACCAATAGGGTTTCAGAAAAAATAAATAAAATATAATTATCGACTTGCAAAGAGTTAGGGGTGGTTAATGGCCCAGGGGTTGGTTTTAGATTGAAAACTCATAAGACCTTTTTTCAATAGTTGACCGAAATCTATCGAACCCCGTAATTTTAGGCTACCATTTACTTGAAGAAATTTCAAGTTTCAACCCTTAAATTTCATCCCCTTTGTTAGATATTTTTGAAAATTTGTCCATCCACCTATAATGTCACTGGAAATTCACAAACCAAATTCTGCCTTGATACGTTGAGTAGTTTTTGAGTTCTCGTATTTTTGTGTTTCTGCATGTTAGGGGTTGTAGCGCCTATAAGGGTGGTTTTTCGCAAAATATGAATGACACCTTTTTTGAATAATTAATGGAAAGCTATCGAATGACGCCAATTTCGACTAGTACTTATTAAGCGGAATTTCGAGTTTCAACCCCTAATTTCCACCCCATTTGTTCGATTTTACGAAAAAACGCATCCCCCACAAGATTTCACCGATATATGTGTGAATGTTGAGTTTCCGACAGCTGCGTGCAGCCCTTGCGGAGTTATCATATTTTTTGTGGTTTTCATCCCCTAAATTTCATCCCCCGAAATTGGCACCCCCTCACTTTCAACAGACTTGAAGGTCGAACGTGCATACTAATTTTCAGCAAGATATCTCCACTAGTTCTCGAGTTATTGCAGTTAGTAGTTTTTCGGTTTTTCACCCCTAGCTCCCACCCCCTTGGTCCGATATGGCCCAAAAGCAATCCCCGCCTTACTTTTCGGGAGACGAAGCTGCCTACCAAGTTTCAGCTCGATATCTCAATCCGTTCTCAAGTTATCCGACGGACAGACTGAGGAGCGATCGAGCGAGCGAGCGAGCGATCGAGCGAGCGAGCGAATAAGCTAAGACAAGAGTACCTCCGCATTCTGCTACGGCACTAAAAGTGGAAGAATCCACCTACGTTGGTCGATATAAGCTTAGGGACTGAAAAAACTAGACGATTCTAGGTGAAACTTTAATCGAGTTGCAATTATTGTTAGTTCTATAGAATATACATCTAGAAACAAGAACGTTTGTTTCGTTCTAGGTTCTAAAAACGAATGGTCAACTTTTTGGTAATTTTTACAATTCCTGGTTCTAGATGTACATTTTACCCACAAAGCAGCTTATTTTCAATTTCTCTTCCCCCAACAATCCACTTCAGGCCGAAACGATCTCTTCCAGGCGCCCAACCGTCTATTTACTTAAATTTAAAAGTTATTTAATTATTTTAAGCGAGAGCATCCGAGCCAGAACAAACACCATCCAATCCTGGATTAATATTTACAGAATTCCATCCCGTCACAACAACGAATGTAAAATTGCGGTGAGATCCCGCGGGATGCGTCCAATTTTTCCAAAAAAAAAAAAAAAAACTTTCGATTCGGACCGCGTGCGAATTACACGTGTTCGTATAAACACTCGGGTTTTATTATCCAGAAACAGACGTCGAGACGGCAGTTACGAAGGAGTTAAGGGGATCACGTCCCGAGAACGGAATTGCCTCAGTCCTCATTGAATTTATATTCAGGAACACGGAGGGAATGAAGACCGCCAACACGATTAATTAGGTTAGGATGTAATTGGGCAAGGAGTTTTCGGAGTTTCCAGGTGTTCTATGGCGTGAAAAAAGGGCAATATTCGCGAATTGAAGTTGCATTTTGCATATTTATCGTACGATGCGGGTTATGCAGCACAACGACTGTGTTTTATTGTGCATTTCGTGTAATTTTATTGTCAGTATCGATCTGGATGCTTGCCGCTGGAAGCGGATGGAATTTCCAGAGGCTGAAGGGCAGGGTTGTCGTTTTATTAACAGGCTATTTGAGTTATCTCCACTGGAATCCCAGGATAGCTTATATCGCACTTACAAATAGCTTTACTGAACATTAGGTTCTTCTATTGCAAGATAGGCTATCTGGATTCCTTACAAGTAGCTAGCATATCTAAGGTTATACTTTATTAGCTATTATAGCTGATCAGACATTACTTTATCTATTGCTGTACATTTTTTTTACCAGGTGGTTCCTATCGTTAAACTATCTAGACTTTACCCCTAATTTCAGATAGGTAGTTTATCTGAAAACTACCTGAAAGATTACAAGCTTAGATATCTTATCTGAAGACTGTTTTGAGTATTTTTTTTCTAAAGTGTATCACTCGGTGGATCAGTTTAACGTTTCTGATGGCTTCAATCGCTAAACTATCCAAATTTCTCCCTTAATTTCAGATAGTCAATCCAAAAGTGACCCTAAAGATTAAAATTCAAATGCGGATTAGTTTTTATGAAGACTTCTAATCGTTTTCAATAAACCCGGACAGCTTATCTGAAAACTATTTCAATGACTTTCTCAAAGGTGGATTAGCTTAAACTATCGACAATTCTGACGGCTCATAAGACGGTAAAAGTTCCAATCGTTAACCTGTCTAAACTTTTCCCTTAATCTCAGATAGTCCATCTGAAATCGGTCCGAAAGTTTATTTTCAAGTACACAGTCAGTTAAATAAGCTGTCTGGAACCCTATAAAATAAATATTTTTTTACGACTTCCAGTCATTTTCTTTAAGCTCAGATAGCTTATCCAAAAACTAATTCAATAATTTTTTCAAGTAAACCAGTCTGACAAAATATCTGACGATTCGGACTGCTCATAAGGCGGTTAGAGATCCTGTCGTTAAGCTGTCTAGACTCTTCCCTTAATCTCAGATATACCATCTGACAATGAACGGATTAGTAAAATAGGCCTCATAAGATAAACATTTCTTGAAGACTTAAAATCGGTTTCCTTGAGCGCAGATAGCTTATCTGAAGTCTATTACAATGCTTTTTTCAAAAGTGGAACAGTTTGTTAAACTATCTGACGATCATGACTGCGGTGAAAACGGTTAAAGTTCCCCTACTTAAGCTATCTAGACTTTTCCTGTAATCTCAGATAGCTCATCTGACTATTCTGACGGTTCATAAGACAGTTAAAAATCATATCGTTAACCTGTCTAGACTCATCCCTTAATCTCAGATAGCTTTGCAGTATCGTAACCGATGAGATTTATCCGAGGTGCGATTATTCCTAGTTGAAATAATAATCTCAGATAGCCCATTTGAAAATGACCCGAGAGATTATTTTCAAACATGGATTAGTTAAACAGACTATTTCTAAAATCGCTTTCCCTGGGATCAGATAGCTTATCTGAAGACTATTCCAATGATTTTTTTAAAAGAGGAACAATTTTTTAAGCTATCTGACGATTCTGGCGGCTCAAAAGACGGTTAACGATCCTGTCGTTAAGCTTTCATCTATACTTTTCCTTCAATCTCAGATAGCTCATCTGAAAACCACCTGAAGAATTATTTGCAAATGCGAAGTAGGTAGGTAGTTAAAGAAGCTATCTGTAGTCCTCATAAGAAGAACCCTTCTTGAATATTTTTAGTCGTTTTTTATAAGCTCAGATAGCTTATCTGAAAACTATTTCAATGATTTTTTCAAAAGTGAATTAGTTTGATAAACTATCGTCGATTCTGGCGGCTCATAATACTACTAAAGATCTTATTGTTAACCTGTCTAGGCTTTTTCCTTAATCTCAGACAGCCCATCTGAATATGGCCCGAGATTTTATTTTTAAATGCGGATTAGTTAAATAGACTATCTAGAGCTTCATAGCATAAACACTCCTTGAAGACTCCTAATCGTTTTTCTGGAGCTCAGATAACTTATCTGCAGACTATTCCAATGATTTTTTTAAAGATGGAACAGTTTATTAAACTATCTGACGATTCTGATGGCTCAGCTAATGTCGTTAACCTGCCTAGACTCTTTCGTTAATCTCAGATAGCTCATCTGAAAATGACCCGAGAGATTATTTTCAAACGCGGATTAGTTAAATAGGCTATTTCCAATGACTTTCCAAGAGATCGGGTAGCTTATCTGAAGACTATTCCAATGATTTTTTCGAAAGTGGAACAGAAGACAGTTAACTATCCTATCGTTAAGCTATCAACTAGACTTTTCCTCCAATCTCAGATAGCTTATCTGAAAATTTGCAAATGTGAAGTAGGTACTTAGTTATAAAGGCTACCTGTGGACCTCGTAAGCTCTGATAGCTTATCTGAAGACTGTTTCTATGTTTTTTCCAAAAGTGCGTTAGTTTGATAAACTATCGACGATTCTGCTGACTGCTCATAAGACAGTAAAATATCCTATCGTTAAACGGTCTAAACTCTTTTCTTAACCTCAGATAGCCCATCTGGTACTGATCTAAAAGTTTATTTTCAAATGCAGATTAGTTAAATTGGCTGTTTGGAACATCTTTTGACAACTTCCAATAATTTTCCTTAAGCTCAGATATCATAAGACGGTTAAAAATCCTTTTATTTTATTAACTTGTCTAGACTCCTTCTTTAATTTCAGATAGCCCATCCAGAAATGACCTAAAAATAAGCTATCTGCAGCCTTATAAGGTAATCCCTTCTTGAAGACTCCTAATAGTTTTCTTGGAGCTAGGTTATCTGATGACTGTTCCAATGATTTTTTTCAAAAGGAAAATAATTTGATATGACGATTTCGGTTTCTGAGAATTAGGTTAAAGATCCTTCATTAAGCTATCTAGACTTTTCCTTTAATCTCAGATAGCCAATCTGAAAGACGTCCTGAACAATTATTTCCAAATGCAGATTAGGCTATCTAGGTTTTCTAGAAGACTTCAAATCGTTTTTCTTAGGCTCAGATAGCTTATCTGAAGATTATTTCAACGTATTTTTTAAGTGGATCAGTTTGATAAGCTATTTGAAGATGAAGATTAAAACATTTTTGTCACAAAAACAAGTTAACGCAGCGAATCTTCAGATAGCTTATCTAACGCATTAATTTATATGACATGACAGTGTTTACAGTTGTTTATATATACTAAGTCAGCGATTGACATTTGGATGGCTTAGGCCCCGGTTTGTCAACATCCAGCAGACGAGACGAGAAAGGAATTTTACGACCGGCCGAATCGATAATTCCACATCATTTGATTGAAACGGTTATCTCGAGCACAAACAATCACTTTTCGACTTTACGATTCCGTGCTCGTATCCCTTCAGGTTTTCAATAACCAAAAACACGACGTAGTTCAAAGTCTTCAAACATTAATATTTCCACGACGAAAAAGACTATTAAGGTTTAAAATTAAACGGTCCGAACCGGAAGGCAAGTGGCCGTTATTGATTCTGCCACGACGGGATTTGTATTTTAATTTCGCCGTCTTTTAAGGATCGAAAGGATGCTGCCGCTTCTTTTAATTATCTGTAAATGCTGGAAATGCCAATCACGTAGGCGGCGTTGATAATTGGCGGGTCCCGGGGGTGGCATTCTTACAAATAACGCCTGTTGATATATCTTCAAGTTTCTAGGATTAGTTTTGGAGTGAAATGCTTTATAAAATGTGCCTACGTAAAAGTATACATTAACAGAGTTGGGCTCATAACTGATCCCTGTGTGAGTCCAGCTATTTTGGAAAATCACATCTGCAGATCATTTGGAGCTGCAACAAAGCCATTTTAATAGCACAAGTTCGATAAAAAATAATAATTCTTGAAACCGAAATTTAGTGCCACAGATCGCCAATTTTTGTTTTTCTGAAGTGAGGAAGGAAAAAATCCGCGCTGAGTGGTAAGAGAGGAAAATTTACGGCCCATTATCTTTTTAACCGGCGATCTCTTTAATCCGCTAATTTCCTCGAGGGTGAAATTCCCCGAATAAAATATTAAAATTCATCATCCCCGGATCCTTTTTTGCCACTCAACAATAAATCAAGCCGGAGGCCAACGACCGCAGCCAAAATTGCATCGAAAATCCCGAGGGCCCGGAGCCACATTGTCTCGTTCCATAGGCGCAAGTTTTCGATTACCCCACGTGCCCTGAAAATCACCCCCGGAGTCAATCAACCTTTGCGTAATTCCGGTCCATAAAATTAATTATCCTTCGAGATGCTAACCGCTCGAGTCCGATTCCGGTGGAGATTAATGGTGGAAGTTGAGGATAAAACGATAATTTGTCATCGACGTGAGTGTTGCTGTTTGTGAACGATTTTTTTCGATCGATGTGTTTGGGTTTTCAGGAAAAACGTCTCGCAATAATTTCCGATGGAAAGCGCTTCTGTTCCATTTCTTTTAGCGGCGATCGATGAAACGCATCCGCATCCGACTGTGGGAGATTATCGTAAACTTGCATGACGTGGTTTTGAGCCGAAAACATTTCATAAAATAAAACACCGTCGTTATCGAGCTTTTCAAGACGTACAATAATATTGCTTGGAATTTTCATAATAGATGAAGATAATAAATTAATATGCTTAAAAATAAAATTGAGTAAGGAGATATTGAGGTGAAATTTTGTACACGGGTGTATAACCGGAAAATCTCCGCGGGGATTGCTGTCAATGAATTGGATTGGGGTGGTGAAATTGAAAACACCACAAGAATTTTTACTAGAAAATCAACCATTAGCGTCTTTTTTCACACCCGCTATCACTTCCGGCTTTGAAATTTGTTGTTTATTATTTGCTCCAATTAAAATAAAAATATCGAAGCCACTAATATTATTTTCGCCAATTAAACTGTACTTTTTTGCTTCTTATGGCTGTCGAAACATCATTACCTTCACAATGATAAGATATTTCGAGCACACGTGTTTCTAATATTGTTAACCAAGAGATGACGAAAGTGATGAAGTTGGCAATTAGATTTTCGATGGAATTACCAAAACTCGAGCATTTGGAACCAAGAAAATGAGTGTTTATTTGCAAAGGAGTGTCTGGGATAAGCCACTATTTTGGGCCAAATATCAGGTTAAATGAAATATTATATCTCATTACACCAAACAAAATCATCTTAACAAAAAAAAGAATGAAAATAGTGTACAATGAAGAAAAAAACCCATTGAAGTTTATAGGGTTACTGCATTTGCGTCAAGTTGAAAATAAAGTTCAATAAAGAATAAATGTTCAATTTTGTCTTATTTCCAACGTTTTCAAAATACCGCACACGTGATTTTTTGTGCATAGTTTCCTTATGTGTATTTTGAGAACTGCGTGGCCCATATCAAAGCTCTAATCCATACACTCCTTTATATTCAGCGATATGTTTGTTGAAGAATCGCGTCCAAATAACACCCAAAAAGAGAAATATTTTCAAATGCCTTTAAAAGAATACGTAAAACTTCCAAAGTTGTTAAGCAGATTTCAAACGTTGTCAAAGGGCAATTATTACAAAAATAAAAAAAGGCAGCAGAGAAGCGGCTGGAACCTCCCCTTCGCGTGGGTCTTTGATTTCCCTGCCTTGTGTTTACAGTTTTAAAGTTGATATGCCTAGATGGCACTTCCCGTGGACCAATTGCTCCCAAAAGCTTTTCCTCTCTTCAACGGGTCACCTAATCTCCATGTACCAAATTTCAGCCAAATCGACTCAGTAATTTGGGCTATAATGTATTAACCTCCCCAATTTTTTACTGTTATTATAAAATTTCGATTTTTTGAACCAAACAGCGCTAAATGCGAATTAATTTTGTCTTATTTAAAACCAGAATTTGAAGACCTTTCTGATGGTGACAATAAATCTTTCAAAAGCTTGCTTTGGATAGCTAAATCAAAGAATAGTTTTAAATTTGAAAGTTGATGTGCCAAAACGGCACTTTCCGTGGGTTGATTGGATCCAAAATTTGTTCAGCTCTTCGACGTGTACAGACGACATGTGCAAAATTTCAGCCAAATCGGTTCAAGGGCTTGGGCTGCACCGCAATTTTAAAGTCCGATTAAAATCTCGATATTTTTAGTCTTTGGTCAAAAGGGCACTGACAGTGAATACATCTTTGGACGCAGAATCTGAAGGCCTTTCTTATGGAGACGTGAAAAATGGGGGTTTACATTTAGAATTTAAAAGTTGATGTGCCAAAATGGCATTTCAGGTTGCACGATTGGCTCCAAAAGCTTTTCAAATCTAAGTTGGGTTATCACATGCACACGTACCAAATTTCAGCCAAATCGGTCGAGCAGCTTGGGCTGTGGCGTGTTTACGAACGAACGTACGTACGAACTTACGAACGAACGTACGTACGAACGTACGTACGTACGTACTGTCATGCCTTTCCGCCATTATTACGTCACTTCCCGAATCGAACCAATCAAACAGGGCGCCACCGTGGTCTTTACTAATACCAACTCCAAAAGACCAGGAGAAAATGAGTTACTTTAACGCACCGGGAAGCAACGTGGTAGGCGGTGCAGCATTATAAGGGGGGGGGTTATTTGCTATCCGGCATAGCTGCCAGTGGAGAAGGGTCGGGGTTGACGAGTTCGGACGCCATTTACTCAATAAGACGAACAATTTACTAAGTAAAAGATGTTTAATAAACGAAAGAGAAAGAGCCGAGCTAGTTACAAGCAATTTACAATGAACGAAAGTACGGACCTACATCTAATTATCCTAAATGACCTTACAACTAATTAAAACACTAACTACCGAGTATTTCCGGAACGCGGACAAATACACAACGCATTGATAAACTAACAAACAAGTATCGTTTACAAAACAAATCTACAACCTCGTGATAAACACACAATCAAACAACAGATTCAAAATTCGAGTGAACGACATATCCAACTCGAACCAATACCAATCAAACAAATGCACAACGTATTTGTAAACGCACAAACCATCAAACATTCAAAATTCCCGCGTCGAGTGGATGACATGTCCAACTCGAGCCAATCGTGGCTATGTCCAACCTAGTGGGGATTTATGCGACGCTGGTCAGGAAAGGGGCTAGAAGTCCGCCTTTCCGCCGTACACCAGGAAATTTGGCGTCCTGGGCCATCTCGTGGAGCTAATCGTGCTTCCACTACCTCTTACCGAGATGCAAGTCCATGTCCAAGTCCAAGCCCGCATGCCGGAGCGAGTGACTTAACACTGTCTTCAATAAAGTGAACCGCGTCTTATATTTGAACCCGGCATTTCAGCCGCTGCGACGGGTTGCGCGTGGCGCCCTCTCGTAGCGTTCGTGCACGGCTCGGCCAGTAGCCTATTGCTACTCGTCTGTGGCTACTCGTGAATCTCGTGAATCTAACCTCACTCGGTTATTCGTTTCTTCTCGCGGTATTTCTCCCCTTTCGAGGGGTATTTATCCTGGATTCGACTTCCTCTGGTGTGACTGATTCTTCACATCAGGTACGTCTCGTTTCGGCTATAATTACCTCAGACGGTTCGTTATCAGTAGGTGCCCCCTTTGAGGCGAGGATTCCGTCTGGGCCCCCTTGTTGTCATCGTGGGACCTCCCTGAGGCGTGTGCATTCCCTGTGGAAGCCTGTAAGGAGATGTTTTCCCCCATTCGTCGAAAGCAGTTCGAGTTGTCGGAGAGAATTTGTAATATGCCGAGAGGTCATGAACCGAAGAACACTGGCGAAGATATCGTCCAGAAGTGTCTTTTATCACTAGGAGCACTACACAAAGTGTCTTTAGGGGTTGCTGCATTGTATTTTCACAACCGGGAGTCCTCCACTTCCAGTGGGGAAGGTAATTTTGTGGAAGGAAATGTGAAGAAAAGTGACGGAGAATTATTTCGGAAAATCTCATTTTCCCAACACGAAAGAAATAATTCCAGAACCGTCACAGTACATACATACAGACACATTTTAAAAACCACTTTTTTGGGTTCCTGAGACCTCAAAACGTATAGATCCGGTCTTATCTCGAATTCGAAAATTTTAGTGATTGCAGTAACCTCCCTTTTTTTTAAATGGTGAAGTGGAGTGGGGAGGTTAAAAATAAATTATAGTATAGCTCCGAAAAAACTACAAACGGAACTTTAAAAAAATCATATTTTACGATTGCCAATTCAATGAAACTTATTGGAACTTTTATTAATTTTCTTTGACAAAAACTTGCCCAAAATCTATAGACTAGAAAAAATGTATGTAATTAGTTAAAGACATTTGATCGTCAGCCGTCAAAATGCGTATAAAATTTCAAGTATAATAGAAATTACATGAATCGTAAAAAAGAACGATTTTTTTGAATCAAGAATTTTCTTTTGGTCATGTACAGTACAGCCAGCATTTATTTCAAAAACCACTTTTTGGGTTAAAATATTGGAATTTGGGTGTCAAAGCAACCAATAATAATAATATCTAACTCAAAGCAATTTTGACGTAAATCTTAACCTGCCATTGTCTTGGAGTCATTAGGAGCCTTCTTGTAAGAAACTTCCACACAAAAAGCGAATGTAGAGGCTTCAAGGAGATTCTCAGAGGGACCCCATGCTTAAATTGAAAACAAAATGAAATGAAAATTTCGTTTAATTTGATGTAGGTACTGTTACGTTCCAAATTAACACTGGATAAAGCCACTCGTAACAATTATTCTTGGACAGGCGTATTGGAGGATTTACATAAACACAGCTGTAGTTCTGTTAACTAAACCTAATTTATTCACAATATGTACAGTATTAGAATTGTCGTTCCCCAGGAACTCCTCAATTCGTCCAACAGGCTCTATTCAAATTAATAATAGTAAAAGCTAACAAGAACTACGTGATTGGTAACTGTCATCGGTTTTACAGTGGTGGTTCCTATTTATAATTATGAAAAGCAATCTTAGTTAGACACACAAAATTTATATGAACATAGGATTAGCAAAACACTTATCTTCGATAAAGAAGTTGATGACCTTTTCGATTGGATTCCTCCTTCGAACTAGGGATTTGGAGTTGCTCGCGCTCTCATACCAAACTAGGGGTGAACTCATTCAGAACTATTCAGAACTTTCAGAACTTGAAATGGTTGATCTCAGTATTTCCTCAATGTCCTCATTTCGGCTTCCAAGGTCAATTTCCGTTTCCAGATTACAAGGAGAAAGTTATTCCGACATCGATCGTATTTATCGATGATGAATAATTAAAGCAATTAGTACTTCTCGTACAGACAGTACAGAAAGGTACAGAAAGACAGAGCTGGAAGAAATAATTAGAATTGCAACAACCGGCCATCTTGTACAGTCGAAAAACTAAATAATGCACTTTATGCCAAATTCTTTAGCGAATAATTCTTAACTGGCATACCTAGGAAGGTTTTTTGACCCAGCAATACAACCCCTGACTGGTATAGGTTCTAATGACATGGAAATGCACCACTATCGAAGGCTGGTTTTCTAAATTCTGAGCGTAACGCTTAAGAGTTGGGTGCATGACTTACTTTCTCGACTGTACTCACAAGTTATGTCACGTCGTAGATCTTGAACATGTGCTCGTTAGCTATTTTCTTGGGCCTAAGCCACGTTCCTCAAACTGGAACTATTTCGTTAATCGGGTTTATTGGGCATACAGCCATATGAACGAAACCGGTATAATTCCACCGTTCGTCAACTATTTCCAATTAACGTTTAGCAACACGAGACGATGCACACTACCAACGATCGCAGCAGAGAGAACACCGGAAACCAGGCGCCGACCGTTGACACATGAATCACGTGGTCAGGCAAACAGTGGCGTACTAATTAAATCGGAAAGTAATACAAGGTAATAACCAGTGGCGTGGTAATAAATCGCAACCGTAACGTAACAGTACCTACTTGACTGAATGCAGCGATAACACTTATATTACGAGAACCAACTGACCGTGACAACGAAACAGATGGTGGACGATACCGGGCTCTCACAAAAAGGCGCAGGAAGCTCCAATTTAGAAATTGGTTTTAATTTTTTTGCCAGAATTATTCGCACTAATCACTAGTAATAACGTTTGATTATTTATTTTTTGTTGTACTTTCAGAGAATTATGGTTAACATTTTTTTAATTGAATTCTATTATTAATGTGGTGTCACGACCACAAACACTTTTTCCACCAATATTCCGCAATTTTGGACTTGTCAAATGTCAAATGCCACCATTTACTTGAAGAAATTTCAAGTTTCAACCCTTAAATTTCACCCCCCCTTGTCAGATCTTAGGGAAAATTTCTTTTCTGTTCATTTTCTACTTCTTAATTCTGTAACAACAATTTTTTAACATTTCGCCTTTTTGACACATCTGTGCATCTGCAGAGGCACTACTACTGTGCAGATTGGTAAAATTTGCACCCGATTCCACCAGTAAGACCAGCCACCCCTACATACACATTAACGTGATAAACATCTACAAGGATACACATGGCATTGATGTACATCTTCCGGGGGCTTTTTCTATTTCGGTTTCCTAATGAACACTTTATAGCTACCAAACGTGTCCTCTAATGTGCTCTATTAGAGCACGTTTTTTGTTTACATCGTAACCTAGACAACTATTGTGTCTAACAATCGAATTAACTGCTAAGAATGTCTTTAAAAATGACAATCTGAATTTTTCTTGAAAATATTAACCAGCTGAGCATCCGAAATAGAAAAAATAGTATGAAAACGTGTTTCATAAGGCTCTTATTGCAGTCGGATTTTGTAAAACTCGGGCTTTTCGCCCTCGTTCATCCAAACGAATTCTTTAATGTGTTCTTTTTGTGCACGCCTTTTGTTTATCTCGTAATTCGTAACCTACACAACGTTTGTGTCCAACAATCGCCAACTGTCAGCGAACATTGACCTGTTTTTGAAAATGTAAAACCATTTTTTTTTGTAAAAATATTAACAAATCGGGCTTTTCACCCTCGTTGTCCAAACATCCTCCTGCGATAATAATTGGCCTTATGAAATGTGTTTTTTATACCATTTTTTATCAAGTAGTCAAAATTACTATACAATTGTAAAACCAAAAACCAAATTTTGTTAAATAAAGCCAAATAGTAAGAGCTTATTGAAATTAACGACTGTAAATTCTCATAACTTTGACGAAAAACCGAAACAAAAACTTTTTCCACTAATATTCCACAATTTTGAACTTGTCAAATGTGTTGAGTGTTCCTTCGTTATCCGAACACAACGAACTGTAAAATTTGCCATACGGTTTAAAATTAAAAATAAAACATAAGTCCTCCCATGACCTTGGTCGTAGCTTTATTAAAGATTATTAAAAATGACAGAAAGCGATGAGGTTGTCTATCCGGTCAAGAGGGACGGCAA
The DNA here is from genome assembly GCA_963924575.1 of Pycnomerus fuliginosus. Taxonomy (NCBI): domain Eukaryota; kingdom Metazoa; phylum Arthropoda; class Insecta; order Coleoptera; family Zopheridae; genus Pycnomerus; species Pycnomerus fuliginosus. The sequence goes on along the minus strand of OZ004624.1, from coordinate 6,204,987 downwards.
GCCGCCCAAAAGGGCGATAATGGCATTCAAGACACCCTCAATGAGACCTCCAACGTCATTCAGAACGTCGTCAGCAAGACCCTGGACATCGTTAAGCAAGCCTTCAAGGGCCGAAACGATATCCGAAATGAGGCCTTCGATGACTCCTAAAACACCGCCTGAAGCAGCTGCGGCTGTTTGGGCGACCACAAAGGCGATGGCGAAGACAACAACTAGTAAATATTTCTGCAGAAGAAAATTCTTGACAAAAATATTCGAAAATAAAACTTTTACTTACCATTGTCGGTTTTGAAGTAGACGTCTGTACTGACTATGAAGTGCAAAAGACTCACCGTAGAATTTATACTCGAAAAACTACCTAATGGCCTTTTTTTCACGTCCGTTATCACTTCCGGCTTTGGCATTATTGTTTATTATTTGATCCAATTAAAATAAAAATATTGTTTTTGCCGATTAAACATTACTGCTTTTGCTTTTTCTAGCTGTCAAAACATCTTTACCCTGGCGTTTGATAATATAATTTTCGGATGATAAAATTTTTGGTAAAATTGTCAAAACTCAAACACGTAAAAAATTGAAGAGTTGTTTTAATTTATTTTTCCGTGAATTGTTCATTTATGGGTTTCGTTAATGTATACAAAATCGTGCATTAATAGGCTCTGTTAATGCACGATTTTCTATTAATCAACGATTTTAGTATAGGCAATCAACTATACATGTCCTGACAATAAACAAGAATTTAAGTGACATCTGTCAAATTTTCAAAATCTACAAATTTAAATAAAAGTCCCATCAATGGATACTCAGAATCTTAACTTAACACCACCTGAAGTGCTAGTAAGTGCAAATCTTGCGAGCTTAAGTTTGTTTCCAGAAAAAAGCTGTAAAATTTATGAAAAAACTTATGCCAATTTCATTTCATGGTGCGAGAAGAAAAATGCACTGCGACACTCAGAATCTGTGCTTTTGGCAAGGCAATTGACATTTAATTTCTCACGTTTTGTTCATCGAGCTTCGGCACTTTTTAAATTGGATGCATGTTTGGTTGCATAACCGTTTATCAAACGCAATTTTGAAAAACAAATTTCGCCAATTTAATGATAATACAATCCACGGAAAAATATTGTAACTAACTCGAGTGTTAATAGACGATTAATAATCTCTATCATTAACGCGTTCGCTGCGCTCACGCGTTAAAACCTCTCGATTATTAATCGCACTCATTAACACTCTTGTTCGTTAAATAACTATTAAGGGTCAAGATTCTCTAAAAGATATAAGATTTAAAGGATATAGCATACCCAAAAAATTGTTAGATCAAATAACTTCAACAGTACTTTGTCCTTCAAGCAGTTTAGGAAATTAAAGCCCCCGGAAGATGTACATCAATGCGATGTGAATCCCTGTAGATGTTTATCACGTTTGTATAAAATATATAGAGATACCCGTTTACCACATATTCTAATGCGCTACAAAGAGGAAAAGCGACAATTTAAAAAATATCTTACATCATGCAGAATAGGCCATAATGAAAGGGTCATCTATGACACTGTCAATAAAAGCAAAAGCTTGTGGAGTGCGTTACATCACTTTTCAGGAAATAACAAAAAACAAACACCGACAATAAACTTGAAAGTTAACATTAATGATGAATTGGTGAATGATCCCTCAGCGATTGCTGATGCTTTTAGCTCTTATTATCAGAGGTTCGTCACGTCTGATTTAAACACTCGGAATCTAATACTTGATGATTCCAGTCGTAACGTCTCTTTATTTTTGGATCCGGTTACGCCGGACGAAATATACAATATAATCAAAAGCTTCACTCCAAAATTGACATGTGGCGTTGATGAAATTCCTATGAAGATTGTCAAAGAGGTTGCGGAAATAATTAAGCTTCCACTTAGTCACATAATTAATAAATGTTTTGAGAGCGGAGTGTTCCCCGATGCGCTAAAGATAGGAAAAGTTATACCCGTACCCAAAAAAGGGAATACTAATCTTCTGGAAAATTTTAGACCAATATCTTTGTTGCCATCTTTTTCGAAGATATTTGAAAAAGCCATCTACAATCGCCTCATAAATTTTTTTACAAAGTGTAAAATTATTACACGGAATCAGCATGGCTTCCTGCCTAACAAGTCTACTCATACTTTACTAATTGAAGCAATTAACTGTATCTACGAAAAACTTGACGGTAAACAAAAAGTTTGTGGAGTATATTTTGATTTGACCAAAGCCTTTGACTCGGTAAATCACTTCATCCTTCTACATAAGCTAGAAATGTGCGGCATTCGTGGTGTTGCACTAAAATTAATTAAAAGTTACCTAACTAATAGAAAGCAACTAGTATGCATCCGCAGTGAATGCCAGGGAGTTAGGGTTGAGAGTAACTCTGGACTCGTCGACATCGGGCAGGGCGTACCGCAGGGGTCAATTTTGGGACCCCTCTTGTTTGTTGTATATGCTAATGACATGGCCTGTAATGTTGGGTCTGGCCATTTATCTCAATACGCGGACGATACCTCTGTATTAATTTGTGGCAAGGATATGGAGGAATTGTCAAAGAAAACCTCAGCGGTCGTTAAAGAAATGAATATTTGGTGCGACAAGAACTTACTAACTGTCAATTTAAATAAGACCAAACTGCTAACGTTTTCAAATAGTGGTCTCGAATCCAGTCTATATGTTCGGGACGTGGTCGGGAAATCTCTTGCCAATTCTGAAACGGTGAAATTCCTAGGGCTTAGTCTCGACGGGACTCTGAACTGGCACTCCCAGGTCGACGGCCTGGTGGCTAAAATTAATTCAATTACATATTTACTGAGGTATATGAGACAACTTTTGCCAGCTACCAGCCTAATAAGCTTGTACTTTGCCTATATACAGGGTGAGTCAACAAGGCGACGGCGGTCCATAACTTCTGAACCCTTCCAGATAGGGAATCAATTCAAACGCCATTATGTACAACACCGCCAATTCTACTTCCTAAAAATACTTTCAACTATACAGGCTGTCCCAAAACACTTGCAACGCATGGCAACTTGATTTTTTTAAATGGAACACCACCATTTTGATGCCATATTCTGGATCACCTATAACATAGCTTTACATCGACATAAGACATTCGATGGTTTAAGGCTCTGTTCTCAAGTAATTAATTCTTTTTGAAAAATTTCGACTATTGCGGGTGCTTCTTAAAAAAATTCCTGAGAACTCAATTTTGTATCTAGAGAGCTGAGGTTCGGTACGAGTATAAAGGAAGGTCTATTCAAGCTATCTGACATGATAACTATCATGATCACTATACAGGGTGTTAAAAATTCTGTGTCAAGTTTGGAAAATTTCAAATATGCAAAACTCCATTTTTTCAAATGGCACCCCCTGCTATTATTGTGCCATGGGGTTCGGCTGTTGAAGTACTTTATTTTTTATTAAGTATGTCCTATACCTAAAGTCAATACTTCAAAAGATATTCTTTGTCTTATTTATTTTATTGAAGATTATTACGATCTCAATTAAAGCATGCCATGGACTGTATGACAGTTATGATTAACATTGTTTATTTACATAGTTACCAGACAGTTTGTCACATTTATTGACATACACAATGAATTTCAACCATAAGCAATAAACCATGTCAATGAATTCTTTCTGGTTGTGTATGTCAATAAATGTGACAAACTGTCTGGTAACTATGTAAATAAACAAGGTTAATCGTAACTGTCATACAATCCATGGCATTCTTTAATTGAGATCGTAATAATCTTCAATAATATAATTAAGACAAAGAATATCTTTTGAAGTATTGACTTTAGGTATAGGACATACTTAATAAAAAATAAAGTAATTCAACATCCCAACCCCATGGCACAATAATAGCAGGGGGTGCCATTTGAAAAAATGGAGTTTTGCATATTTGAAATTTTCCAAACTTGACACAGAATTTTTGACACCCTGTATAGTGATAATGATAGTTATCATGTTAGATAGATAGAATGGACCTTCCTTCATGTTCGTACCGAATCTCAGCTCTCTAGATACAAAATTGAGTTCTCAGGATTTTTTTTAAGAAGCACCCGCAATGGTCGAAATTTTTCAAAAAGAATTAATTACTTTAGAACAGAGCCTTAAAACATGGAATGTCTTATGTCGATGTAAAGCTATGTTATAGGTGATCCAGAATATGTCATCAAAATGGTGGTGTTCCATTTAAAAAAATGAAGTTGCCATGCATTGCAAGTGTTTTGGGACAGCCTGTATAGTTGAAAGTATTTTTAGGATGTAGAATTGGCGGTGTTGTACATAATGGCGTTTGAATTGATTTCCTATCTGGAAGGGTTCAGAAGTTATGGACCGCCGTCACCTTGTTGACTCACCCTGTATATATATTTCGACGGTATTTTAACCCGTCATCATCAGGCAGGTGCTGCAAATACAAGAAAATAATTTTTACAATTGAGGTTAGGTTATGTTACAAATTCTAGTTTTAATCTTATTACATTTTGACCAAACAAGTTTCACCGACCCTTCGGTTTTTGGAAATTAGTACAAACCCCACGTTCTGCAGTCCTACCACTTCAACAATAAAATTAATTCAATTACATATTTACTGAGGTATATGAGACAACTTTTGCCAGCTACCAGCCTAATAAGCTTGTACTTTGCCTATATATATAGCGTGATAACATATAGTGTAGTGTTTTGGTTCCCTGCGGGCGATTCTGCGCGGGTTTTCAGGGCCCAAAAAAGAGCAATTAGGGCAATGTTCGGGCTCTCTGCGATGACATCCTGTCGGCCTTATTTTAAGAAATATAATTTATTAACTCTACCTTCAATATATATTTATAAAATTGTTTTAGTAACTCGGCAAATGTATTCTAACTTTGTAAAAAACGGTGACATATACTCGGGAATGACGACTAGGAGTGCTGAGGACTTGAGGCCTTCCCGGCATGCCACTGCCAAGTTCGAGAGATCGCCACATTATGCTTGCATCACACTGTACAACGCACTGCCACATGAACTTAAATCTATATCTACTCTGGTCAGGTTTAAGAGTAGTGTTAAACAGTTCCTCATAGAAAATTGTTTCTACTCTATAAATGAGTATCTACAGTGTTGATATACTCATTATTGTCTGTTGCTGTTTGTGTACCGTCTTTTAACTTCTACGCTCAAGGCGGAGCAGTATATAAAATCGATCAAAAATTCGAAATTGAACTGACATCAAATCTTTACGTTTCGGGGTCCCAGGAACCCAAAAAACCTATTTTTGAAAAATGTGTGTCAGTCCGTGTGTCTGTGGACACGCTACAGCCGAAACTACTGAACTGATTTTGATGAAATTTGGCACACATATTCAGTGGGAGATTTGTAGGTGCTGATTAGAATCTGGGCTACACCGGCTCACGGAAAGTGCCTTTTTGGCACATCAACTTTAAAAAATTAAATGCAAACCCCCATTTTTCGCATTACCATATGAATGCTCTTCAAATTCTGCTTCTAAAAATGTATTCACACTTGGGCCCTTTTGACCAAAAAATGATGCCGTGAAAAAAAAACTATGCATAAATGTATATTTTTATTACCGGATTTGATAACTGATTTTTTTTCAAGCCGAAAACCTTAGTGCCATTTTTTCGAAAAATGTCATTTTAGTGGCAATTTATTTTATTGTCTGTGCGGGAGAGGAGCTAATTAGATTTTGAAGCCGATCAGTCAACCCGAAGTGCCCTTTTGGCATAGCAACTTTCTTATTTTAAATATTTAAAAATTTAATAAATGCTGCTGTTATCCAATGCAGTGCGGCGTAGAAGTTCCTGCCGTCTCCGAGACCGCCTTTTTTTTAACTTCTACGCTCAAGGCGGAGCAGTATATAAAATCGATCAAAAATTCGAAATTGAACTGACATCAAATCTTTACGTTTCGGGGTCCCAGGAACCCAAAAAACCTATTTTTGAAAAATGTGTGTCTGTGTGTCTGTCCGTGTGTCTGTCCGTGTGTCTGTCCGTGTGTCTGTCCGTGTGTCTGTCCGTGTGTCTGTGGACACGCTACAGCCGAAACTACTGAACTGATTTTGATGAAATTTGGCACACATATTCAGTGGGAGATTTGTAGGTGCTGATTAGAATCTGGGCTACACCGGCTCACGGAAAGTGCCTTTTTGGCACATCAACTTTAAAAATTTAAATGCAAACCCCCATTTTTCGCATTACCATATGAATGCTCTTCAAATTCTGCTTCTAAAAATGTATTCACACTTGGGCCCTTTTGACCAAAAAATGGTGCCGTGAAAAAAAACTATGCATAAATGTGTATTTTTATTACCGGATTTGATAACTGATTTTTTTTCAAGCCGAAAACCTTAGTGCCATTTTTTCGAAAAATGTCATTTTCGTGGCAATTTATTTTATTGTCTGTGCGGGAGAGGAGCTGATTAGATTTTGAAGCCGATCAGTCAACCCGAACCCGAAGTGCCCTTTTGGCATAGCAACTTTCTTATTTTAAATATTTAAAAATTTAATAAATGCTGCTGTTATTAATCCAATGCAGTGCGGCGTAGAAGTTCCTGCCGTCTCCGAGACCGCCTTTTTTTTTTATGTGTACCTATAATTTTGACATTAGCCCATGTTCATTATTTGAATCTTATGGCAATAAATTTTATTATTATTATTATTATTATTATTATTAATGTGTCAGAAAGGCGAAATGTTAAAAAATTATTGTCACAGAATAAAAAAATAGTGAATGAATAGAAAAAACACAAAAATTTTAAGGGTTGAAAAGTTATAAAACAAATGAGTAAATGAAAAGAATTGCCGGAATTAAAACAAAATTTGGCGAATTTTGAAATATTGCGAAAGGGGATGAAAAATCAAGCGGAATGAAAATTAAGTGTGATTAAGTAGAATTACGAAATATAACACGAAAATAACCAAATTATGTAATTAAAATTTTTGTGGGGGTTGAAAATACATACTTATACTTACCTACTGCGAAATAAACTGGAAAATTGTAAAAAGTAAACTGAATCCCAAATGCGTTCAATTTTATTACCGACGAAAAACGAAATTACGCAAATTTTGCCAAATTAACACTTAGGGGGTTGAAAAATCGTAAAGGGGGATGAAAAGTCAAAGGGGATGAAAATGAATCGTAATTAAACAGAATTACAGAAAATAAGCCAATTATGCAAATTTGGGTTTTGGGGGTTGAAATATTGCGAAGGGGGTCGAAAAAGTGAAAAAGGCAAGAACATAATTTGGTTATTTTCGTGTTATATCTATATCAGTAAAATTTATTACCGAGAAAAGGCAAAACTGCGCGAATTTTACAAAATTAACGCTTGGGGGGTTGAAAAATTGTTGGGGGATGAAAAGTCTAGGGTTTCGCGAGACCAAGACAAGACAAGACTAGAGCCTATCTTGGTCTTGGTCTTGAACGAGTCTTGAGGAGACCGGTCTTGTCTTGGTCTTGAATGGCCAAGACCAAGACAAGATTTGACCAATATTGGTCTTGGTCTCGAAAGTCTTGTTTATGAACCCAGTTCTAAGAAAGAAAACAAAGGTATTGTGGTATTGTAACATGAAAATCTGGAAAGCCACGTGCTCTATGCTGTTTTGTCTTCAGTTCAGTTTAGTAGTTGGTAGGTAGTTATCAATTAGCCAGCTTTTGTGATTGCAGTAGGGTTATTTGTGATGGGATCCAAAGAGACCAGTAGGTAAGTCTTAACTAATTAATTTCTATTACTTATGGGCCGTTATTTTCACCTCCAGATAAACCTATCTGCCGGTTAATTCTCATTGAAAGTATGGGAATTATCCGACAGATAGATTTATCTGGAGGTGAAAATATCGGCCCTTATATTAATATTTCTAATTCAAATCAAACAATTAATAGTAACTTACTGACTCGGACCGCCACTTCAGTGCCTGTTGAGAGGTTGTTCTCACAGGCTTCGCTTATCGTTCAACCCAATCGAAATAGACTGCTACCTCAATCCATCGAAATGTTGCTTCTTGTCAGATCTTGGACTTTTTTTTTGGCCAGTTTATCGATGCTCAGTCATCGCAAACTGAAAGCCAATTGCCTAGCAACTAGCGATTTGATTGGCTACAAACTGTCTGTTTGCTGTTAGCTGACACTTTAGCTGAGCATCGATAAACCGGCCCTAGTAGAAAGTTGAATTTGTAATTTGAAAACAAAATAGAGAACTTTAAACCAATAAGTTATTATTGCATTAATCTCGTGTTAATTTCAATGATGGCTCGTAATGTTTTTTTGAAAAAATAGACCTCATAAAATTATACCTAATGTCAAAATTTAGAAGATAATTCATTTTATTTTAAGATGAGTATGGGGATGTGCTGATGTGTTGTGCCTGTGCGATGTCATTTTAGTACTACCTTCCAGTGGTGAGAAATGTCACTCGACGCCCATCGTTGCCGCTCTTCAATTTTAGAGCAATTTTTTCAAAAATTGACCCCCAAGACCAAGACTTTAACAAGACTCTTGGTCTTGAGAGGTCAATTTTGGTCTCGGTCTTGACTTAAGTGGAAGCATCTTGGTCTTGGTATTGTCTTGAATTCGAGACCAAGACCAAGACAAGACCAAGACTAGTCTTGGTATTGTGCGAAACCCTAGAAAAGTCAAGAGGGATGGAAATGAACTGTAGTTAAGTAGAACTAGCGAAAACCATACGAAAAAGAAACTGTCTGGGTAAATTTTGCTTTTTGAGGGTTCACATAACCATGAAAGGGGTTGAAAAATTGTGGATGGGTTAAAAATTAATGAAAAAGACTTTGAATTATTAACAAATCCGAAGAAAGCAAAAAAAAAAAAATAAAATGTATTGACTTCGCTTGCTAGGGCTTAGGGGTTGTTAGTAGCGTAGGGGTTGGTTTTAGGTTGAAGACTCATAAGACTTTCTTCAATGGTTGACCGAAGTCTATCGAACCCCATAATTTTATTCCACCCCTTACATGAAAAAATTTCCAGTTTCAACCTTTAAATTTCATCCCCCTTGTAAGATCATAATGAAAATTTGCCCATCCACTTACAGTGTCGCAGTAAATTGCCACACCAAATCTAGCCCAGCAATTTTTGAGCTCTCGCATTTTTGTGTTTCGGCATGTTAGTGGGTTATACCGCCTTTAAGGGTTGTTTTTCGCGAATTATGACTAAGACCTTTTTTGTGCAATCAATAGAAGGCTATCGAATGGTATTAATTTCAACCCTACATGATTCAGTAAAAATTAGAGTTTCCAGCCCTAACTTTTATCCCCTTCGATAAATTTCTCCTAAAATTCACTCTTCCTTTCTCGAAGATGCAATGTGTAAGATATCACAGTTTCGCAGAAGATATTGCTTCTCTGTGTCAAATTACAGGGCTTTATGGACGTTTCAACCTTTAAACCACAACTCCCTATTTCACCGCCCCCACATGCCCTATAGGAAGTTTTGTGTTGAATTTGACCATCCTAATCCAATTCGTTGGAAAATTCCGGTGATTTGTAGATTCATGTTTTCAACACCCCATGATTTCACCCCTTTATGATTTACAGAGGCTGTTCATAAATAAATCAATAGTTTCAGAAAAAATAAATAAAATATATTTATCCGCTTGCAAAGAGTTAGGGGTGGTTAATAGCTTAGGGGTTGGTTTTAGGATGAAAATTCATAAGACCTTTTTTCAATAGTTGACCCAAATCTATCGAACCCCGTAATTTTATGCTATCATTTACTTGAAGAAATTTCAAGTTTCAACCCTTCTGTTACGACTATAATTCGTGATATTTTCTATTTTACTATTAGGACTATTTTACATGTAAGAAAAGGAACTGTTTTCGACCACATCAACCATTTCTCAAAAATATCAGAAGGCAGCTCGTTGTCCCAACCTATGCCAAGTCGCCAAATATCTTGAAGAAGAATCTTTCCATACACCATAAAGTTTGCTAAAAATCCAAGAGGATCGAAGACTGACATAACGATCTTCAAAATCTTTCTCTTCGTTATTTCTTGATCTTCTTTCAGCTCTTCATTATTGGTTAACTTCTTCAAGGGAAAATAGAAGCGATCGGTGTTGGGATTCCACCATAATCCGAGTATCCTTTCGGCATTCAATTCTGAATCGAAGCAAATTTTTTGGTTTACTGAAGTCCTCAAGTTTTCAGGAATTTGCAGCAAAATTTCTTTAGAATTACTTGTCCAATTACAGATTGTGAAACCACCTCGCCGATGAACTTCAATAACTTGCTTTATTAGAGTTATTGCTTCTTCTTCTGTATCACAACTGTCGAGATAATCGTCCATATAGTGTTTCTTGATTATTGCATCTGCAGCTCTTGGAAATTCTTTACTATATTCAACAGCATTTCTATTTTTGCAATCTTGAGCAGAACTTGGCGAACATTTAGTACCGAACATCATCGAAACCATTTGGTACATTTCTGGTTCAATACCTTTGTTGTTGTTTCTCCACAGAAACCTTTGAGCAGATTGATCGTTCTGGATAATTCGTATTTGTGGAAACATTTCTTTAATATCCCCTACAAAGGCAATTCTTTTCTGACGAAACTTGCAAAGAATTCCATGTAACGAAACGAGTAAATCTGGACCCTTTAGAAGAAAGTCGTTTAAACTGTACATTTGACTTTGCGGCAGCATCGAAAACTAATCGCATTTTTCCAGGTTTATTTGGATTGGTGACGGCAAAGTGAGGAACGTACCATATTTTCTGATTGTGAGTTTTCATTTCAGATTCCATTACCTTTCTTGCGTAACCTTTATTCAAAAAATCTTCAACCTTTTCTTTGTACTGTTTGGCAAATTCAGGGTCTTTGTCCATTTTACGTTCCATGCACAGCAATCTTCTCATCGCAGTAGGTTTGCTGTCGGGATTAATGTTGATATTTGGATTCCAAAGTAGACCAGTTTCCCATCTCCCATCATTGCAATGTTTGGATGTTTCGTTCATTATTTTCAGTGCGTGCAGATCTTCTTTTGACTGACTCGACTTTTCACATATGCTGACTCCAATAGCTTCCAAATTAAACGATTCCTTCACGAGTTTATGTAAAGTATCTTCTTCATCTCTTCCAGTACATTGACATATGTGAAAGGTGTAATTTTGATCAATTTTGAATTTTTCCGTATTTACTTTTCCATGAGCGACCCAACCAAGAGCTGTCTTCGTCAGTGCGGGACAATCTTCACCATTATCAATAATTTTTCTTGCTATGCCTAGGCGCCAATTGTCTTGACCGATGAGGATTTTCGGATGAGCGTTCTTCTCCATTTGTATTCCGTATTCTTTCACGTACGGCCACTTCGTCTCAAATTCTGCTATGTTCACGGACTGACACGGCAAGGCTAAATTCTTGACTGTTCTCACTCCATTAATTTTGTACGAAGAAGGCTTATTTCTTCCAGAAATTGTCAACGAAACTACTCGAGAATTGATTTCCATTTTTTTAATTTCGTTGGCCCATTGAAGACACAAAGACAATCTTCTGCCATCGAGACCCAGATTTTCAGCTATTTCTTCCTCGATCAAACTTACTGTAGACCCTTCATCAATCATAGCAAATGTATCTACTTTTCCTGCAGGACCATGTAGTGACACTGGAAGGATACGGAGCAAGACTTCTGTATTGTTATTGTATTGACTCACTTGAAAATTTTCTTGAAGGTCGATTTGACAAGTAGAGTCAACACGTCCCTGTTCTTGAACCAAAGGCTTATTTTCATCCAATTTGTTGGTGCAGCAGGTGTTCTGTTTGTCGACTGGAACAACGGGGTTGTCATTTCCAAGTTCCTTCGGTGGAGTATGTAAGAGACGGTTATGATTTTTCTTGCAACCGCCCTCTCCACACAGCTTCTTGTTACGCCATCTAAATATTGAATGACCACCACCTAAGCATGCGTAACAAAGGTTCTTCTCTTGGATTAATTTCCAGCGATTATTCACGGTCTCATTTTGAAATTGTTGACAATTTTGAATTTTATGATTTTCTGCACAAATTCCACATGTCCGGGCCTTGACCGTTGTCAACACTGTTTTATATTTGCTAGAACCACCTTTTCGCTGTTCTTGGGGCAAAGGAATCTTTGGAGTGTATAAAGAACTGGCAGCTTTGCTGATGATTTTGAAGTAAGCCACAAAATCCTCAACGCTTACTTGTCGATCCAATTTAATCGCGTGCTCTGCCCATTTTTGTTTCAATAACGCAGGTAAGTGGTTTATCATTTCATCCAAGAATTGTGGACTTGAAACATACGATTCACCTCCGACATGTTTGACAGCTGTCACGATGTTGTTGAGGGCTGCAGTGAATTTTATTAGAGTTTCTGGTTTATCCTCTTTCGGTTGTGGAGCTTCTCTCATTTCCTGCAGCATACTCCGGATAACATGTTCTGGTCGCCCGTATAAACTTGTCAAAGTTTCTATTATCTCAGGGACGTTCTTGTGAGAGATCAGAAGCATCTTGACATTTTCTCGTGCTTCACCTCGAAGGCACTTTCTTAATCTTGTTATGTTCTCTACATCGCTGAAGCTACACAGTTCCGTTGTTTCATTATATTGCGTTATAAATAACATCCACTCAGTAGGATTTCCAAAAAACAAAGGCAGGTTTTTATCTATAGATTGTCTGCTCAGTAGTTTTTCTAAATGCACGTGACGTTTCTGTAGATTTGGTTCTGCGTTAACTGGATCATTCTTGCTTTCTGGTGGTAAAACTTTATCGCTAATCCATTTCTCAACACGCTCATTGTTTAGACGACGGTATTCAGGATCATCTTGCTCTGGATATTCGTCTATGACAGACTCTCCTAATCTTAATTTTTCTAGCTCTAATTGCTTCAGGATTAACTCTTTCTCATTTAAATGATCAAGAGGAAAGAAAACATTCAATTATGGTTACAAGTTTGAAACAGCTAGACTTCGAAGAATCTCTACCAAAGATTGAACGATTTTCAAAATATGATAGGTTAGTTAGAACAACAAAAGGACAGTCTAGAAAGTTCCCATCAGAATTGCAACCGGAAGAAATTATCAAGGCAGAAAAACTATGGTGGAAGAAGGTTCAAAAGGACTCATACTCGACTGAATTTTCGCAGCTAACAAGAGAGAAAGTGGTCAGTAAAAATTGCAGCCTATATAAACTGACACCGTTTATTGATGAAGATGGAATTATTAGAATGAAAGGAAGATTACAATTTGATTTAAGATTTAATATTGATTTTAGACATCCAGTGATTTTAGACCCAAAACATGAATTCACTAAATTATTGTTGAACTATTGGCATTTGAAAGCAAATCATCATGGAAAAGAATATGTCTTCAATGAAATTAGACAGCGATTTTGGATTCCTAAACTAAGAAGCGCAATCAAGAGAGCTTGGTTTGATTGTCAATTTTGTAAGAATAACAAAACTATTTCCCGCACACCAGAAATGGCGCCTCTACCATTAGCAAAATCTCTGGGATTTGTGCGCCCCTTTACCAATTGTGGTTTGGATTATTTTGGTCCATTGGAAATAACCAACGGAAGAAAGAAAGAGAAAAGGTATTGCTGCCTGTTTACCTGTTTAGCTACACGAGCTGTCCACATCGAATTGGTGACGAATTTAGAAACTGACTCCACGATATTAGCAATTTCAAGATTGTGTGGAAGAAGAGGTTGCCCACAAAACCTTTATTCAGACAACGCAACCAATTTTCGTGGAGCTGCGAAAGAAATCGAGTTAATTTTGGATGAAGACAAATTGGTGCAAAATTTAACCAATAAAGGAATCAAGTGGCATTTTATCCCGCCAGTCAGCCCACATATGGGTGGATCTTGGGAACGGATGATTAGATCAGTTAAAACATCCCTTCGCGTAGTTTTAAAAGAGAGAGCGCCGAAAGAAGAAATGCTAAGGACTCTGTTGATAGAAGTTGAACAAATCATAAATAGTCGACCATTAACTCACGCATCAATAGACCCAGATGATCCAGAGGCTTTAACGCCTAATCATTTCCTTATTGGAACCTCAAGTACTGCACCAATAATGGGCCCGGGAAGCGAAACTGAGCTTTACGGTAGAAAACAATTTAAAATTGTTAGAGCATTGGCTGAAAGTTTTTGGAATTTGGAATTTTAGATCGACGTGGCACGAAAACAACAAAGATATTGAAATTGACGATATAGTGGTAATAATCGACGAAGATGCACCTAGAGGACATTGGACAAAGGGACGTGTAGTGGCCACATATCCTGGTAAAGATGGCCATGTAAGAATAGTAGACGTGAAGACTATCAAAGGAATTTATCGGCGACCAGTAGTTAAACTAGCAGTGCTACCTGTTTTTAAGGAGACTTGAACAATAGTGAAGCAATGGGTCGCGTCACGGGGGGAAGAATGTTATGTTTTATATATAGATCTAGTTTGCTTAGAGAATAAAATAGTGACAATAGAAAACAGTTCCTTTTCTGACATGTAAAATAGTCCTAATAGTAAAATAGAAAATATCACGAATTATAGTCGTAACACCTTCAATTTCATCCCCCTTGTTAAATCTTAGTGAAAATTTGTCCACCCACCTACGATGTCACTGAAAATTAACAAACCAAATTCTGCCTTGATACGTTGAGTAGTTTTTGAGTTCTCGTATTTTTGTGTTTCTGCATGTTTGGGGTTGTAGCGCCTATAAGGGAGGTTTTTTCAAAATATGAATGACACCTTTTTTGAATCATTAATGGAAAGCTATCAAATGAAGCCAATTTCGACCAATCCTTATTAAGCGGAATTTCGAGTTGCAACCCCTAATTTCCACCCCATCTGTTCGATTTTACGAAAAACGCATCCCCCGCAAGATTTCACCGATATATCTGTGTTCGTTGAGTTTCCAACAGCTGCGTGCAACACTTGTGGAGTTATCATATTTCTTGTGGTTTTCATTCCCTAAATTTCATCCCCCGAAAATAGCACCCCTTCACCTTCAACAGACTCGAGGGTCGATCGTGCAAGTTTCAGCAAGATAGCTCCACTAGTTCTCAAGTTATTACAATTAATAGTTTTTCGTTTTTTCTCCAATTTTTGTGTTTTCTGTTCATTTTCTACTTCTTAATTCTGTAACAACATTTTTTTAACATTTCGCCTTTTTGACACGTGCGTTTGCGGAGGTGATACTACTAGGTGCAGATTAGTAAAATCTGCACCCGATTCCACCACCCTACCTCTAATGTGCTCTATTAGAGCACGGCTTTTGTCTACATCGTAACCTAGACATCTATTGTGTCTAACAACCGAATTAACTGCCAAGCCTGTCATTGAGAATGACAATCTGAATTTTTCTTGAACATATTAACCAGCTGAGCATCCGAAATAGAAAAAATAGTATGAATAAAACGTGTTTCATAAGGCTCTTATCGCACTCGGATTTTGTAAAGCTCGGGCTTTTCACCCTCGTTGTCCAAACATCCTCCTGCGATAATAATTGGCCTTATGAAATGTGTTTTTTATAATTTATACTATTTTTAGCAAGTAGTCAAAATTACTATACAACTGTAAAACCAAAAACCAAATTTTGTTAAATAAAGCCAAATAGTAAGAGCTTATTGAAATTAACGACTGTAAATTCCCATAACTTTGACGAAAAACCGAAACAAAAACTTTTCCCACCGATATTCCACAATTTTGAACTTGTCAAATGTGTTGAGTGTTCCTTCGTTATCCGAACACAACGAACTGTAAAATTAGCCATACGGTTTAAAATAAAAAAAAACATAAGTCCACCCATGACCTTGGTCGTAGCTTTATTAAAGATTATTAAAAATGACAGAAAGCGATGAGGTTAGGTTGTCTATCCGACCAAGAGGGACGGCAAGCCGCCCAAAAGGGCGACAATTGCATTCAAGACACCCTCAATGAGACCTCCAACGTCATTCAGGACGGCGTCAGCAAGACCCTGGACCTCGCTAAGCAAGCCGTTAAGGGCCGAAACGATACTCGCAATGAGGTCTTCGATGTCTCCTAAAATACCGTCTGCGGCTGTTTGGGCGACCACAAAGGCGATGGCGAAGACAACAACTAGTAAATATTTCTGCAGAAGAAAATTCTTGACAAAATTATTCGAAAAGAAAACTTTTACTTACCATTGTCGGTTTTGAAGTAGACGTCTGTAGGTACTGACTATGAAGTGCAAAAGGCTCACCGTAGAATTTATACTCGAAAAACTACCTAATGGCCTTTTTTTCACGTCCGTTATCATTTCCGGCTTTGGCATTATTGCTTATTATTTGGTCCAATTAAAATAAAAATATTGTTTTTGCCAATTAAACATTCCTGCTTTTGCTTGTTCTAACTGTCAAAATATCTTTACCTTTTCGTATGATAATAATTTTTGGACCAAAAGATGATAAAATTTTTGGTAAAATTGCCAAAACTCAAACACGTAAACATATCACGTAAGAAATTGAAGAGCGGTTTTAATTTATTTTAAGCGTGAAGACTCTAAAAGGTATAAGATTTAAAGGATACAGCATACCCAAAAAGAATCAAATTGTCAAATCACATAATTTCGACAGTAATTTGTTCTTCAAGCGTTGTCAAAAGGGCACTTTCGGAAATAAAGAGTAACTGTTGAACAACGTGTCACTGATTACTAAAATTTATCTGTGCGATTTTAACAAAGTAAAAAAAAAAAGCGACCCGAAGATGTACAGCAATGCGATGTGTATACTTGTAGATGTTTACTCGGATGTTTATCACGTCAATGGGTCTGAATTTTCTGGTGGAATCGGGTGCAGATTTTATCAATCTGCACCTAGTAGTAGTGTCCCCGCAGTCGCACAGATGTGTCAAAAAGACGAATTGTTGAAAAATACAATATTAAAAAACTGTGAATTTTGATGAGAAACCTGAAATTGTCTGTCGCAGTAGTAGTAGTCTGTAGAATTAGCAGTTAGCACTGCAAGCAAGAAACAGTTTACTGCAGTTAAGTAGAAATTTTCCAAATTTATGTTTTGCAGATTGGAGGGCACGAAATATTGTAAGAGGGTGCAAAAGTTGTAGAGTGAAAATATAATCCAAATGAGTAAATAATGAGTAGTTATCGGAAAAAACAAAATTCGGCGAGTGTGGGTTGAAAAATTGCGAAGGGGGACGAAAATATCCTGCGGTAAGAGGTGGTGCAAAGGTTAAATGTTCGCCTTGTCAATTTTTCGGGGTTTGAAAGGGGTGGGTTTCGGTCAAAAGGGGTGAAAACTAACCCTATAGTTAAGCAGAATTTTAGAAAATAACAACACCAAAATATGAAATATGCCAATTACGCAATTTATGCTTTTGGGTGATTGAAATATTGAGTTCAATTTATTATCGAAAAATAACGAAATTATGCGAATTTAGCAAAACAGGCACCGATGGGGTTGAAAAATTGTGAATGGGGATGAAAAGTCAAAGGGGGTGGTAACCGTAGTTATGCTGAATTACAGAAAATAACACAAAAATAAGCCAATTATGCAAATTTAGCTTTCGTAGGGTTGAAATATTGCGAAGGGGGTTGAAAAAGTGCAAAAGTTCAACATAATCCTCGTTATCACTTCCGGCTTTCTACAACTTTTTGTCAATTCGATTCATATTTTTTGTTGCTTTTTCATCGGTCTTCGCTTCCAAAATTGTTCTTCTAACTTGAGAATATTGTTAAGATAGATAAAATTGTCAACTTTCGAAGAAAACCAAGAGTTTTTTAAGGAAAGCCTCAATTAGTAAACTGCAAAAACTTCTCGAGATTATAGAATCGAAAAATATTATTTGAAATCGGTAAAATCGATGGTCGAAACACCAAAAAATTCATCTGCAAGTATCATTATGATCTAATTAATCAACTATTCGTCTGTCCAAGGCCTTGGTGAATGCAAAAACGATATTCTCCACGTGGATAACTTGTAATTAAATATCGATTGATAACGTCTATCACTTGCATATCTACCACAATTAAACTGAACAATCTAATTCATTATTAAATGCGTTCAATATTTTTACAATTATAGAAAACCCTCGAAAAGTGGGAAAAGGGGCGATTTGACAAAAGAAAAATGTACAAAATTTTGACCAAAACGTCTCAAAATATTTAAACATTCAGAGAAGTCATCCAAGCGATTTCAAAAACACGACAATAGGAAAATGTTGCCTAAGCTAAATTTTTAAAAATGTGAATTGCCGACAAATTATGTTTTTTGGTAACAAAATTTCGGAATCATTGTCATTAAATACTTAAGTCTAGTGTCCAGACTCTTTTATTCTAAACTCTGACATTGCCACAGTCGAAGATTGAGTGTCCAGACTCTTTTATTCTAAACTCTGACATTGCCACAGTCGAAGATTGTAAAAATTGCAAAATGATGTCCAAATAACTACAAGAAAACTGCAATAATTTTCAATAAATGACTGTTTGTAGACAAAAGGAAAAACCAAAATTGTAAAAAAAATTGTCGGAAGCAGTTTTAACTCTTTTATAAATGAGTCAAATGACAAATATTTTTAGTTCCAATCTTTTACGTTGTCGGGAAAGAAGGAAACCTGAAATTTTTTGAAAAAATTGACAAAAAGCACGAATGGTTTGTCGACAAGCAGATTTGGTTATCAAAATCTCGGAAGTAGCGAAAAAATCTATAATTTCGTTCCTGGGTATTGTTCTTCGGGTTTGCTCGTGGGAACCAATATTATATATTCGATGAATCGATGTTGATAGTAAGGTCCTTTAGGAATCCCAAAATATTAAAGAAGAATTTTTCCTGCTATATATATTATATATTTCGACTACATTAATAAGTATGTCATCTTCAGGCAGGTACTGCAAAAATACATCCAGGAGTTAGGTTGACTGTTACATGTTGTTTTTTTTTTTTTCTTTTACATTTAGGTTAGGTATCAAATTAAAAGATTAAAATTAGATTAACTTAAAGTAACTTACATAATTCAATCACATTTTCGTCAAAGGTGAAGTTTTACATTAGTCTTTCCAAATTTAACCAAAAAGCATGGTAGCTGTTGCGGCGTGGTAGGCAAAATGGCCGAGGTCGAAAAATCTAGAGGCCTTTTCCTGGATTGACATTAGTTTGGGGAATTTTGTTTTTGGCGCCAAATTTGAAAATATTCCCTAATGTTATTACTGTCACAAATGACAATGTTGATAAATACCAATTAAAATCTTAAGTTCTGAACCTCGTTCATTGAAATAATTTATCACTAGTGTAAAAATCATGTAAAATTTAAAATTATGTAAAATTTAAAAATTATGTATAACAAAGAAATAAATTTGTATATATAAACACAAACAACCAAAAAAAAAAAAAAAACACACCTAAAACACTATAAGAATAGGGCAGGCAGAGGGGTGCAGCATCAATCAAAGACATTGAATATATGATACGGTTCTGTTATGTTTTGGATATTTAAGACGTGGTATTTTGGATTCTTAATATATCTGTTTATTTCTAGTTTCTCCAAGAGTAATAGTTCAGAGTTTTTTTGTGCTATATGTAGTGATTTGAAATTTTGTTGTTTTGTTGTTTTGTTTTGTTTTCAGAGAAGAACAAAATTTCAAATCACTACATATAGCACAAAAAAACTCTGAACTATTACTCTTGGAAAAACTAGAAATAAACAGATATATTAAGAATCCAAAATACCACGTCTTAAATATCCAAAACATAACAGAACCGTATCATATATTCAATGTCTTTGATTGATGCTGCACCCCTCTGCCTGCCCTATTCTTATAGTGTTTTAGGTGGTTTTTTTTTTTTTTGGTTGTTTGTGTTTATAAAGGGTGTCCCAAAAAAAACCGAACGATTTATTTTTGGTCATAACTTTATTATTATTGGAGCGATTTTCCCCAATTTTATACGAGACGTAGTCAAAAGATGAGGCTCTTAGAATCGGCAACCATTTTCCAGATGGCGCCACTAATAAATTTTTTATGGCAGTTTTCTACAAGGCCACTTTTTGATTGGCTGGAGTTGAACCATCTGTGAAGCGATCAAAATGAAAATAGTGTAAGTTTAAAGCAGATCCTTTTCTCTTCCAAAGCAACTTTACAAAATTTTATTCTGAACCTTCATGATTAATTTACAAATTTTTCTGTGATGCTCTAAAACGGATTTTTAAAGATTTATTTGATATTAATTCGCTACCGATTTTGAGAAAATTTTCAGAATCCTTAGTAACACCATAAATCTTTCGTAAAATAACGTTAGGTACTTTGTGCAGGAATTTAACTTAAGTACTATATGGTTGTACAAAATGTTAAAATAAATGAAACCCAAAAAAATGGTCTAACATTGACTTGTTTGTAAACTGGACAAGTTGTTCTTCAGCTTATGACTGTTATAAAGCACATATTTGGATTATTTTAAAATCCAGAATTGTTGTTTATTCCAATCCAGCCTGTTGTCTGTAGCCGCTTTTAGTGCTAATATTTTTTACTATGGTCTGTCCGGGATCCACACGACCAAGATTCACCCTATTTCCATGGCGAATCATTGTGTGAGTCGCCATGGAAATTGGGTGAATCTTGGTCGTGTGGATCCCGGACAGAGTATAATAACAATTTCATATTATTCTCGTTAATTTTTTAATCAAATGTGTTCATAAAAATTTGCTAGGGTGGCGCCATCTGCAAAGTGACATCATTTTGTGAAATATTGATGGTGTTACTTAGGATTTTGCAAATTTTGTCAAGATCGGTGGCCAAATAAAAAATAAATCTTCAAAAATCCTTGTTTTAAAGCATCACAAAAAAAATTATAAATGAATCAAGAACGGTCAGAATGAAATTGTGTAAAATTGGTTTAGAAAAGAAAATCATTAGCTTCCATCCTACACTAATTTCATTTTGATCGGTTCACAGATGGTTCAACTCCAGCCAATCAAAAAGTGTTCTTGTAAAAAACTGCCGCAAAAAATTTATTAGTGGCGCCATCTGGAAAATGGTTGCAGATTCTAAAAGCCTCATCTTTTGGCTACGTCCCGTATAAAATTGAGAAAAATCGGTCCGATAATAATAAAGTTATAACCAAAAATAAATCGTTCGGTTTTTTTTGGGACACCCTTTATATACAAATTTATTTCTTTGTTATACATAATTTTTAAATTTTACATAATTTTAAATTTTACATGATTTTTACACTAGTGATAAATTATTTCAATGAACGAGGTTCAGAACTTAAGATTTTAATTGGTATTTATCAACATTGTCATTTGTGACAGTAATAACATTAGGGAATATTTTCAAATTTGGCGCCAAAAACAAAATTCTCCAAACTAATGTCAATCCAGGAAAAGGCCTCTAGATTTTTCGACCTCGGCCATTTTGCCTACCACGCCGCAACAGCTACCATGCTTTTTGGTTAAATTTGGAAAGACTAATGTAAAACTTCACCTTTGACGAAAATGTGATTGAATTATGTAAGTTACTTTAAGTTAATCTAATTTTAATCTTTTAATTTGATACCTAACCTAAATGTAAAAGAAAAAAAAAAAAAAAACAACATGTAACCGTCAACCTAACTCCTGGATGTATTTTTGCAGTACCTGCCTGAAGATGACATACTTATTAATGTAGTCGAAATATATAATATATATAGCAGGAAAAATTCTTCTTTAATATTTTGGGATTCCTAAAGGACCTTACTATCAACATCGATTCATCGAATATATATAATTTCGTTGTCAAAAGTCAAGTACTAAAAAATCGTCTTCTGTTTTTGTCAGCCTAAACTAACCTAACTGTCGGTAAAACTGTCTAAATCCAATCATTTGTGTAAAAAAAACAGCTATCAAATTGAAGATTCGATAATAGTCAAAATTTTTGACAACCCGTCGAATCAACAGCTAACAGATAAAAAAAAGCCAACGAAAGATGTATATCAATGCGATGTGTGTCCCTGTAGATGTTTACCTTGTTAATGTGTATGTAGGGGCGAGCTGAATTTACTGGTGGAGTCGGGTGCAGATTTTATAAATCTGCACCTAGTAGTAGTGCCTCCGCAGACGCACAGTGGTGTTAAAAAGACGAAATTATGAAAATTGGCCGTACATAATTAAACAGTAGAGAGTTAACAAAAAAACATCATATTTGCGAAGTAGGTATGTAGAATTAGCACTAAGGGGGTTGAAAAAGGGAATGAGAAGTCCAAGGTAATGAAAGAAGGTGATGAAAAGTCAAGAGGAATGAAAATGAAGTGTGGATTAAGTAGAATTACGAAATAAAACACTAAAATAACCAAATTATGCAATTAAAACTTTTGTGGGGGTTGAAATAAGCACTTATACCTACCTATTGCGAAGGAAACTGAAAAATTGTAAAAGGTAAACTGAATCCCAAATGCGTTCAATTTTATAACCGTCGAAAAACGAAATTATGCGAATTTTACAAAATTAGCACTTAGGGGGTTGAAAAATCGTAAAGGTGGATGAAAGATCAAAAGGTATCAGGATTAACCGTGGCTAAGTAAAATTACGGAAAATAACACCAAATTAACCCAATTATGTAAATTTAGCATTTGAAGACTTGAAACATTGCGAAGGGGGATGAAAAAAGTGAAAAATTTAATCATCATCCAAATGGGTTCAATTTATTACAGAAGAAAAACGAAAATATCCGAATTTGGCAAAACTAACACCTAGGGGGTTGAAAAATTGTAAAGGGGGATGAAACGTCAAAGTGGATGAGAATTAATCGTAATTAAGCAGAATTACAGAAAATAACACGAAAGTAAACCAATTATGCAAATTTAGATTTTGGGGGTTGAAATGTTGCGAAGGGGGTTGGAAAAGTGAAAAAGATAAACATAATCCAATTGAGTTCAATTTATTACCGAAGGAAAACTAAATTATGTGAATTTTGCAAAATAAACACTTAGGGGGTTGAAAAATTGTAAAGGGGGATGAAAAGTTAAAAGGGATGAGAATTAATCGTAATTAAGTAGAATTACAGAAAATAACACGAAAATAAGCCAATTATGCAAATTTGACTTTTGGGGGTTGAAACATTGCGAAGGGGTCGAAAAAGTGAAAAAGGCAAGAACAATTCATAAGGCAAAACTGCGCGAATTTTACAAAATTAACCAGCGGAAATCACCCGAAAAAGAAGCGGTCTGGGTAAATTTTGCTCTTTGAGGGTTCACATATCATGAAAGGGGTTGAAAAATTGTGGATGGGTCAAAAATTAATGAAAATCACTTTAAATTAATAACAAATTAGAAGAAAGCAAAAAAAAAATAAATGAAATATATTTACTCCGCTTGCTAGGGCTTAAGGGTTGTTAGTAGCGTAGGGGTTGGTTTTAGGATGAAGACTCATAAGACTTTTTTCAATGGTTGACCGAAGTCTATTGAACCCCATAATTTTATTCCACCATTTACTTGAAAAAATTTCCAGTTTCAACCCTTAAATTTCATCCCCCTTGTTAGATATTAATGAAAATTTGCCCATCCGCCTACAGTGGCGCTGTAAATTACCACATCAAATTTAGCCCTGATACGTTGAGCAGTTTTTGAGTTCTCGCATTTTTTTGTTTCGGCATGTTAGGGGGTTGTACCGCCTTTAAGGGTCGTTTTTCGCGAATGATGAATAAGACCTTTTTTGTACCATCAATAGAAAGCTATCGAATGGTAATATTTTCAACTATACATTCTTCATTGAAAATTCGAGTTTCCACCCCTAACTTTCATCCCCTTCGATAATTTTCTCCTAAAATTCGATCTTCCCTTCTCGAAGATGCAGTGTGTAAGATGTCGCAGTTTCGCAGAAGATATTGCTTCTCTGTGTCAAATTACAGGGCTTTATGGACGTTTCAACCCCTAAACTCCAACCCCCTATTTCACCACCCCCACATGCCCTAAAGGAAGTTGTGTTTTCAATTTCACCACCCTAACCCAATTCGTTTAAAAATTAAGGTAATTTGTAGATTCATGTTTTCAACACCTCATGATTTCACCCCTTTATGATTTACAGGGGTGAGTTTATTTTTCCGGTGTGACATAACTCCTTGCGTATTTACTGACTTCAGTTGTTCATAAATAAACCAATAGGGTTTCAGAAAAAATAAATAAAATATAATTATCGACTTGCAAAGAGTTAGGGGTGGTTAATGGCCCAGGGGTTGGTTTTAGATTGAAAACTCATAAGACCTTTTTTCAATAGTTGACCGAAATCTATCGAACCCCGTAATTTTAGCCTACCATTTACTTGAAGAAATTTCAAGTTTCAACCCTTAAATTTCATCCCCTTTGTTAGATATTTTTGAAAATTTGTCCATCCACCTATAATGTCACTGGAAATTCACAAACCAAATTCTGCCTTGATACGTTGAGTAGTTTTTGAGTTCTCGTATTTTTGTGTTTCTGCATGTTAGGGGTTGTGGCGTCTATAAGGGTGGTTTTTCGCAAAATATGAATGACACCTTTTTTGAATAATTAATGGAAAGCTATCGAATGACGCCAATTTCGACTAGTACTTATTAAGCGGAATTTCGAGTTGCTACCCCTAATTTCCACCCCATTTGTTCGATTTTACGAAAAAACGCATCCCCCACAAGATTTCACCGATATATGTGTGTACGTTGAGTTTCCGACAGCTGCGTGCAACCCTTGCGGAGTTATCATATTTTTTGTGGTTTTCATCCCCTAAATTTCATCCCCCGAAATTGGCACCCCCTCACTTTCAACAGACTTGAAGGTCGAACGTGCATACTAATTTTCAGCAAGATATCTCCACTAGTTCTCGAGTTATTGCAATTAGTAGTTTTTCGGTTTTTCACCCCTAGCTCCCACCCCCTTGGTCCGATATGGCCCAAAAGCAATCCTCGCCTTACTTTTCGGGAGACGAAGCTGCCTACCAAGTTTCAGCTCGATATCTCAATCCTTTCTCAAGTTATCCGACGGACAGACTGAGGAGCGATCGAGCGAGCGATAGAGCGATAGAGCGATCGAGCGAGCGAATAAGCTAAGACAAGAGTACCTCCGCATTCTGCTACGGCACTAAAAATAGTATTGCACATATGAAAATGGTAGAAAATTGTCAAAAAGCCAACGAAAGATGTATATCAATGCGATGTGTGTCCCTGTAGATGTTTACCTTGTTAATGTGTATGTAGGGGCGAGCTGAATTTACTGGTGGAGTCGGGTGCAGATTTTATAAATCTGCACCTAGTAGTAGTGCCTCCGCAGACGCACAGTGGTGTTAAAAAGACGAAATTATGAAAATTGGCCGTACATAATTAAACAGTAGAGAGTTAACAAAAAAACATCATATTTGCGAAGTAGGTATGTAGAATTAGCACTAAGGGGGTTGAAAAAGGGAATGAGAAGTCCAAGGTAATGAAAAAAGGTGATGAAAAGTCAAGAGGAATGAAAATGAAGTGTGGATTAAGTAGAATTACGAAATAAAACACTAAAATAACCAAATTATGCAATTAAAACTTTTGTGGGGGTTGAAATAAGCACTTATACCTACCTATTGCGAAAGAAACTGAAAAATTGTAAAAGGTAAACTGAATCCCAATTTTATAACCGTCGAAAAACGAAATTATGCGAATTTTGCAAAATTAGCACTTAGGGGGTTGAAAAATCGTAAAGGTGGATGAAAAATCAAAAGGTATCAGGATTAACCGTGGCTAAGTAAAATTACGGAAAATAACACCAAATTAACCCA
The DNA here is from genome assembly GCA_963924575.1 of Pycnomerus fuliginosus. NCBI lineage: Eukaryota > Metazoa > Arthropoda > Insecta > Coleoptera > Zopheridae > Pycnomerus > Pycnomerus fuliginosus. Next base: position 6,179,280 of record OZ004624.1, on the reverse strand, counting down.
ATTATGTAAATTTAGCATTTGAAGACTTGAAACATTGCGAAGGGGGATGAAAAAAGTGAAAAATTTAATCATCATCCAAATGGGTTCAATTTATTACAGAAGAAAAACGAAAATATCCGAATTTGGCAAAACTAACACCTAGGGGGTTGAAAAATTGTAAAGGGGGATGAAACGTCAAAGTGGATGAGAATTAATCGTAATTAAGCAGAATTACAGAAAATAACACGAAAGTAAACCAAATATGCAAATTTAGATTTTGGGGGTTGAAATGTTGCGAAGGGGGTTGGAAAAGTGAAAAAGATAAACATAATCCAATTGAGTTCAATTTATTACCGAAGGAAAACTAAATTATGTGAATTTTGCAAAATAAACACTTAGGGGGTTGAAAAATTGTAAAGGGGGATGAAAAGTTAAAAGGGATGAGAATTAATCGTAATTAAGTAGAATTACAGAAAATAACACGAAAATAAGCCAATTATGCAAATTTGACTTTTGGGGGTTGAAACATTGCGAAGGGGTCGAAAAAGTGAAAAAGGCAAGAACAATTCATAAGGCAAAACTGCGCGAATTTTACAAAATTAACCAGCGGAAATCACCCGAAAAAGAAGCGGTCTGGGTAAATTTTGCTCTTTGAGGGTTCACATATCATGAAAGGGGTTGAAAAATTGTGGATGGGTCAAAAATTAATGAAAATCACTTTAAATTAATAACAAATTAGAAGAAAGCAAAAAAAAAATAAATGAAATATATTTACTCCGCTTGCTAGGGCTTAGGGGTTGTTAGTAGCGTAGGGGTTGGTTTTAGGATGAAGACTCATAAGACTTTTTTCAATGGTTGACCGAAATCTATTGAACCCCATAATTTTATTCCACCACTTACATGAAAAAATTTCCAGTTTCAACCCTTAAATTTCATCCCCCTTGTTAGATATTAATGAAAATTTGCCCATCCGCCTACAGTGGCGCTGTAAATTACCACATCAAATTTAGCCCTGATACGTTGAGCAGTTTTTGAGTTCTCGCATTTTTTTGTTTCGGCATGTTAGGGGGTTGTACCGCCTTTAAGGGTCGTTTTTCGCTAATGATGAATAAGACCTTTTTTGTACCATCAATAGAAAGCTATCGAATGGTAATATTTTCAACTATACATTCTTCATTGAAAATTCGAGTTTCCACCCCTAACTTTCATCCCCTTCGATAATTTTCTCCTAAAATTCGATCTTCCCTTCTCGAAGCTGCAGTGTGTAAGATGTCACAGTTTCGCAGAAGATATTGCTTCTCTGTGTCAAATTACAGGGCTTTATGGACGTTTCAACCCCTAAACTCCAACCCCCTATTTCACCACCCCCACATGCCCTAAAGGAAGTTGTGTTTTCAATTTCACCTCCCTAACCCAATTCGTTTAAAAATTAAGGTAATTTGTAGATTCATGTTTTCAACACCTCATGATTTCACCCCTTTATGATTTACAGGGATGAGTTTATTTTTCCGGTGTGACATGACTCCTTGCGTATTTATTGACTTCAGTTGTTCATAAATAAACCAATAGGGTTTCAGAAAAAATAAATAAAATATAATTATCGACTTGCAAAGAGTTAGGGGTGGTTAATGGCCCAGGGGTTGGTTTTAGATTGAAAACTCATAAGACCTTTTTTCAATAGTTGACCGAAATCTATCGAACCCCGTAATTTTAGGCTACCATTTACTTGAAGAAATTTCAAGTTTCAACCCTTAAATTTCATCCCCTTTGTTAGATATTTTTGAAAATTTGTCCATCCACCTATAATGTCACTGGAAATTCACAAACCAAATTCTGCCTTGATACGTTGAGTAGTTTTTGAGTTCTCGTATTTTTGTGTTTCTGCATGTTAGGGGTTGTAGCGCCTATAAGGGCGGTTTTTCGCAAAATATGAATGACACCTTTTTTGAATAATTAATTGAAAGCTATCGAATGACGCCAATTTCGACTAGTACTTATTAAGCGGAATTTCGAGTTGCTACCCCTAACTTCCACCCCATTTGTTCGATTTTACGAAAAAACGCATCCCCCACAAGATTTCACCGATATATGTGTGTACGTTGAGTTTCCGACAGCTGCGTGCAACCCTTGCGGAGTTATCATATTTTTTGTGGTTTTCATCCCCTAAATTTCATCCCCCGAAATTGGCACCCCCTCACTTTCAACAGACTTGAAGGTCGAACGTGCATACTAATTTTCAGCAAGATATCTCCACTAGTTCTCGAGTTATTGCAATTAGTAGTTTTTCGGTTTTTCACCCCTAGCTCCCACCCCCTTGGTCCGATATGGCCCAAAAGCAATCCCCACCTTACTTTTCGGGAGACGAAGCTGCCTACCAAGTTTCAGCTCGATATCTCAATCCGTTCTCAAGTTATCCTACGGACAGACTGAGGAGCGAGCGAGCGAGCGAGCGAATAAGCTAAGACAAGAGTACCTCCGCATTCTGCTACGGCACTAAAAACGTAAATTGGCCGTTGAAGACGATTTTTCAATGGATCAGTACGACATTATCAAAATAATCATTGAGCAAGAATTGACGATATATCTCAAATACGTCGATTTGGAATTAATAAAAACTTTATGCTCGGATCACTCGTCGTCCCTGTTAAAAAAATCCCTTCCAATTATACATATCTGCATTCTCAAAACAGACTAAACAATTGCTACTAATAACATGAAAAAATTGGCAGCTACGGAAGCGGCTGGTACCTCCCCGCTTGGTGAATGGTCCAATTCTATCCTCGATCCTATCAGATATCCACTATGTTGTGTTCCAGAAACATTTCAAAAATTTTAAACTTTTTGCCGAAAAGGCACTGAGCTTGATTGCATTTTTGGAAACAGAATTTGAAGACCTTTCATGTGCTGATAAAACAATTGGCGGTCAGCTTTTAAATTTCACAGTAGACAATTATGTAAAAAAGGCACTTGTCGTTTGCCTCTGATTGCCACCCAAATCAAGTGAATTTTTCTGCTTATACCTACATTTTTCATTTTTTTCTAAAAGGGGCTAAACTTTTAATATATTTTTGCAAACAAAAGGACCCTATCGGATATGCCCCATATTTGGGCCGCTTGTAGCTGGCCGTAGCTGGCATGACTGTTTCCTAATTTTTTGCTCACAAACTCAGGAAGAACGAAGCTTCCGGTTAAGGGACCTTTTTTGAATCAGTCATGCCAGCTACTATTGTTCTTTAAGCCTTTAACGTATCCATTTATTACAAAACAATTTTTCTTAAATTATGCTAAAACTTAAAACATCATATATTTTGCGATTCTCACCTAACACTATGGTTACATTAATTCATGAGGCTATTCCATATGTACCCACTAGTGTTTCAAGCACTCGTTGATGAAAAAAGTTAAGGCTGCTAGCTAAAAGGGGCCCAAAAACCGGGCATATCAGATAGGGTCCTTTGAGGACTTTTCAAATGTTGATAAAGAAAATCGTAGTTTATTACTCAAATTTCCAAGTAGAAATGCCAAAATGCCACCAAAATTAAGTTAGCCCTTTGTCGGGCTATGGTATTTCTACCTACCAAATTTCAGCCAAATGGATCCAGTAGTTTGGCATGTAACGTGCTATTTAATGTTCCTAAGAAATTTTCGATATTTTTTATTTTATTTCAAAAAGGCACTAAGTGTGAATACATTTTAAATAAATTTTATATATATATATATAAATTTTAAATAAGGAATTTATAGGCTTTTCATGTGCTGATAAGAAAAATTGGTATTCATCACTCAAATTTCATAGTTGACAATCGTGCTCAACTACGCATGTACTTACATACACACACACAGACATTTTTTATAAACCACTTTTTCGTGATCCCGGGACCTCGAAACGTAAAGATCTGGTGTTATCTCAATTTCGAATTTTGGAGTGATTGCAGTAACCTCCCATTTTTAAATTGGTTGTACGGAGGTTAAAAAGGAATAGGTATTCGCAACAACTTTGCAACATTTCAAACATATTACCTCCTCGGTTTTTTTTACGTTTAGGTTAATAATTTGTACCCATTTTTTTATTTGGTCGAAAAGAGAATTCAATCATGTATCAAAATCAGTCGAGAAAAGCATTGAGTCTCATTTAAGAACTTTGTAATTTGTATAATTTTTTCTCCATCAGGCTTTAAAATGTTTTCTGTTTTTTAAAAATTGAAGACTTTTCATGTGCTGATAAAGAAAACGGGAGTTTGTCATTCAAATATTAGAGTAGATATGCCAAAAGGGCACTTTCCATTCGCCGATTGCCACCAAAATCAAGTCAGCTCTTTGAAGGGCGATGGAATCTACAACTACCAAATTTCAGCCAAGTCGGCCTAGTAGTTCCATTTAAATTTCGAATTTTTGGATTTTGTGTCATAAGGGCATTAAGTATGAATACATTTTTGGAAACAGAGTTTGAAGACATTTTAAGCGCCGGTAAGAAAAATTGATGTTCATCGGTCAAATTTCATACTTGATGCGTCAAAAAGGCGCTTGGCGTTTTTGGATTGGCAATAAAATTAACTAGGCGCACCAGAAGGTCAACACTAATCTCCATGCTAAATTTCATGAAAATCTGTTCGGTAGTTTTCGAGGAATCTCGCTCACATACGTACGTACGTACATACACACAGACATTTTTTAAAAACCACTTTTTTGTGATCCTGGGATCTTGAAACGTAAAGATCTGGTGTTATCCCAATTTCGAATTTTGGAGTGGTTGCAGTAACCGCCCATTTTTGTATGGTTGTAGGAAGGTTATATGACCAATAAATTTAAGAAATCTAAATCTATTTAAAACCTTTCAAATGTGAAAGATATTTTGTTTCCCTACAGAAATTAAGTGGGGACCACTGCTGCAAAGTCTCGTGAAACGCGGTTTCTTTGGAAATCTGTCACGGTCTGTTACTACACAGCTGACAGTTGAGGCGATTTACATATCTGGGATCGGTTTTTTCTCAAATGACAAAACTCGGAATTGTCAGATAGACAGCAAAACTGTCAAAATCGCTGGAAACGATGTCAGAATGGTTGCAAGCTCTCCTCTCCAAGTTCCAGCGCCCAGTTTTCAGTTTCAGCCTCAAACTATCAAAATCGCAACTAAAATGTTTTAAAAGGGGTCAAAACTGGAAGCAGCGCACCACAAGGCTCTACTTGAGAACCGATCCTTTTTCTTTCAGTTACTCTACTATTCTAGAAAAAATAAAGCAACCTTTCTCTCCCTTGGCTCACGCCATCTTTATTTAATCTACAGACAGAATACAAGCGCGCCTACATTCCGCGAGCAAACGCACCCTACTTTAATTTAAGCGGTTCCAAAATGGGATTCAGCAAATTTGTCACAGAGTCCACAACGGAAGCCAGAAAAGCTTGAATGGGAGCAACGATGGTCTCCAAAAGACTGACCACCACTGCCAGAATGGGACTGAGCAGATTCAAAACAAACGCGACTATGTTCGTGACGAGCTTTAGGAGTCCCTCCAGGAGATCACCTAAGCCCGTGACGATGTTGTTGAGGAAAGTAACGACGCAATTCACAAAGGTGTCCACGGTTTGCGACAAAGTAGGCTTGGGGGCTTGGGCGACCACAAAGGTGACGCAAAGGGCGAGAAGCAAATATTTTATCTGAAATCAAACATAACTCAAAATACGAAAAGGAACAAAATAAACTTACCATTTTGACTATCGGCGACAGCGAAGACTATGAAGCACACAAGGCTCGTCCGAGGAATTTATATTTGAAAATATATTGATAACGCCGTTTTTCATCGTCTCGTTATCACTTCCCGTAGACAATTAACGGAGTCATTTATTTTTTTTTGCTTATTATTTGGCTCAATTAAAAGAAAAATTGAAAGTTTTTTGTGCGGGGCAATTTGCGATGGTAACGCTTCCTCCCGGAACCGATTTCAGTCTTATCTGGGTAATTAAAAAATGTTTGGAAATATGGGGTAAGTATATATAATTCGATTGAATTTGAAGACTGGCCTAACGGCAGATGATATAATTTTTGGAGACATTTAGAAGAGGTTGGTTACACCTGCTATAAACTTAATCATTATGCCTATTATCCTCCCCATAACCATATAAAAATGAGAGGTTACTGCAATCACTCCAAAATTCGAAATTGAGATAAGACCAGATCTTTACGTTTCAAGGTCCCAGGATCACAAAAAAGAGCCTTTTTGGCATAAAATCAAAAAATTTGAAATTTCGAAACAGCATTAAATAACACGCTACAGCCCAAACTACTGGATCGATTTGGCTGAAATTTGATAGGTAGAGATACCGTTGCCAGCCGAAGAGCTGACTTGATTTTGGTGGCAATCGGCGAACGGCAAGTGCCATTTTGGCATATCAACTTTGAAATTTGAATAATAAACTCCCATTGTCTTTATCAGAACATGAAATGTCTTCAAATGTCGTTTCTAAAAATGTCCTCAAACTTAGTGCCCTTTCGGTAAAAAATCGGAAAATTTTGAAAAATTCTATAAAACGTAGGGTTGGTGGAGTAAAATTTAGGTATAGCAGGTAGGAAGATTTACCTAATTTTGGTGGCAATCGACCAATAACAAGCACCTTTTTGGTATGTCATCTATGAAATTTGAAAGATGACCACCAATTATTCATGGTGCCTTTTTGGCAATAAATAATAAAAATTTTGAAAAACTCCCGAAACACTTAGAGACTGTAGATTGAAATTTACAGATGATATAGCATTGGATAATTCAACAGACACATATTTGTCTATGATACAGACTCCAAAACTCCCGCCGTTTACCCGGCAAGTTTCTTTCCACCAAAAACCAATACACATGTAAATAGAGTAAAACCACGAATTTAAACTTGCGCCCCAGATTTTAAATGAATTAATTAAGGACACACGCCCCGCCGTCTCCATTATTATTATTTTGTTATTACAATTTCGAGCGCAAGAGTACAGAGAGACAGTGCGGTGGCACCCTTGACTTAATTGAGGTGGAACACTCGGTGTCTCATTAAATCCAGTAAAAATCTCCGTCACCTCATCCAATAATAAATTAATTAACATAAACCGTCCGGAATACGTTTAATCAAGTTCCGAGATTGGTTCCGTCGTGCGGATAAGGAGGAAGAGCAAATAGTAAATATGTTCGCCCTAGTTGGTCTTGGATGTGTCGTGGAAGATCTCGATACAGCCGAAGGTTAATGTCGTATTGAATATCGGGCGAGAGCGCTTTTTTCAACATTCAGGTCGGGGTCGACCACTCGACGTCCACCCCGATGTCGATGCGTCGCACCTCAAGATGATGCTCTCCCGCTAAGTGGTTCAAGGATAATTCTTTTAGTGGTCCTTAACGATTTGTGTAATGGTCGAGAAAATCGCTTCAAATCTCGAGATTCTATTAACGCCGCGCGATGCATCGGGAATAACACCGCCGTAAATTCTTCCTGATCCTCCGTCCGGTTATTTATGTGTCCGGGGATGAGGTCTGCTCGCATAATCCGCCAGTTAGATCCTGGCCCAGATAAGTTCGAGGGGCTGTGCGGATTCGTGACCTCTTTTGTGTTCAAGAAACGGCAGCTTTTTCTATTAAATCTCGAAAATGTACAACCGATGGGAGTTCTCATAAATTTCATCGAAGTTTCAAATAGTGCAAGTCCTTAGGTCTCATAGTTTTACAGAAACTCGATTTCATAGTCTCATAGTTTCATAGAGATTCGATCTTTCAACCACATACATAACTGATTACACAAGGTAGTTTCACAGTCTCGTTCCACAAAATTTACTTACTGTTTAGGACGCGTTTCGGAGTGTTACTCCATCTTCAGCTATAAAAGAAATTAACACAAAAAACGTTTGGGTCAAAGAATACATAATACATACATAACTCTTTACAAATATCTATGGATTCTTAGGTTTCATAGTTTTACAGAAATTCGATCTCGTAGTCTCATAGTCTCGTAGAAATTCTACCTTTACAAATGTGTAATAGATTCTTAGGTTTCATAGTTTTCCAGAAATTCGATCTCGTAGTCTCATAGTTACATAGGAATTCTATCTTTCCATCAAATAATTCTTAACAAATTGGTAATAGATTCTTAGGTCTCATAGTTTTACAGAAATCCGTTCTCATAGTATCACCTATCGAAACGGTGGAAGCTCTAATAAGTAATGGGTAGGTAATAGATTCTAAGGTTTCATAGTTTTACAGAAATCCGATCTCACAGTCTCATAGTTTCATAGAAATTCGATCTCGTAGTCTCATAGTTACATAGAAATTCTATCTTTCCATCAAATAATTCTTAACAGATTGGTAATAGATTCTTAGGTCTCATAGTTTTACAGAAATCCGTTCTCATAGTATCAACTATCGAAACGGTGGAAGCTCTAATAAGTAATGGGTAGGTAATAGATTCTTAGGTTTCATAGCTTTACAGAAATCCGATCTCACAGTCTCATAGTTTCATAGAAATTCTACCTTTACAAATGTGTAATAGATTTTTAGGTTTCATAGTTTTACAGAAATTCGATCTCGTAGTCTCATAGTTACATAGGAATTCTATCTTTCCATCAAATCATTCTTAACAAATTGGTAATAGATTCTTAGGTCTCATAGTTTCACAGAAATCCGTTCTCATAGTATCAACTATCGAAACGGTGGAAGCTCTAATAAGTAATGGGTAGGTAATAGATTCTTAGGTTTCATAGTTTTACAGAAATCCGATCTCACAGTCTCATAGTTTCATAGAAATTCTACCTTTACAAATGTGTAATAGATTCTTAGGTTTCATAGTTTTACAGAAATTCGATCTCGTAGTCTCATAGTTACATAGGAATTCTATCTTTCCATCAAATCATTCTTAACAAATTGGTAATAGATTCTTAGGTCTCATAGTTTCACAGAAATCCGTTCTCATAGTATCAACTATCGAAACGGTGGAAGCTCTAATAAGTAATGGGTAGGTAATAGATTCTTAGGTTTCATAGTTTTACAGAAATCCGATCTCACAGTCTCATAGTTTCATAGAAATTCTACCTTTACAAATGTGTAATAGATTCTTAGGTTTCATAGTTTTACAGAAATTCGATCTCGTAGTCTCATAGTTACATAGAAATTCTATCTTTCCATCAAATAATTCTTAACAGATTGGTAATAGATTCTTAGGTCTCATAGTTTCACAGAAATCCGTTCTCATAGTATCAACTATCGAAACGGTGGAAGCTCTAATAAGTAATGGGTAGGTAATAGATTCTTAGGTTTCATAGTTTTACAGAAATCCGATCTCACAGTCTCATAGTTTCATAGAAATTCTACCTTTACAAATGTGTAATAGATTCTTAGGTTTCATAGTTTTACAGAAATTCGATCTCGTAGTCTCATAGTTACATAGGAATTCTATCTTTCCATCAAATAATTCTTTACAAATTGGTAATTGATTCTTAGGTCTTGTAGTTTTACAGAAATCCGATCTCACAGTCTCATGGTTTCATAGAAATTCTATCTTTACAAATGTGTAATAGATTCTTAGGCTTCATAGTTTTACAGAAATTCGATCTCGTAGTCTCATCGTTAAACAGGAATTCTATCTTTCCATCAAATAACTCTTTACAAATTGGAAGTAGATTCTTAGGTCTCATAGTTTTACAGAAATCTGATCGTTTATTAGAGAACGGTAAAAGTTCTCGTATGTCTTATAGTTATCCATATCAGTCTCATAATAATTGTACAAATGGCAGAAGGTCTAATAAGTCCCATAGTTTAAGAGAAATCCTCTTTTAATTTCAAATAAATCCATATAGACGTTCTTAAGTTTCATAGCTTTTACCGAAATTCAATCTCATAGTCTCGTAACTGTATAAGCGGTATAAGTCCTCAGAAGAATCATAGCCTCAACTATTCAACGGTAGCATAATTTCATAATCCTCAACTTTTCGTTTCATAACTATGTAGGTATGAGATGTTTAGGTCTCCTAATTTTACAGAAATTCGATCTGGTAGTCTCATAACTTCACGAACGACAGAAATTCTCATAAATCTCAGTCTGGAGATCCAATCTCATACCTGATCGCATTTCTAAAAAAACTGTAAGACCTAACAACCTTTATTTGTATAACGAGACCTAAGCACCTCTATTTAGTGTTTCACCCGAGACCGAGAAATTCTCGGTCTCGGTCTCGCCCACGAAACCGAGAGCATATGCACGAGATCTCGCCGAGAAACCGAGAGTCTGGATAGAATAAAAACATCGCAAAAAACGTGATTCAAAGTACCTATTTTGCATGATTGTATTTATATTTATTGTGATTTAAAAACCGGGTTTTAAAGATTTGGGTCGTCGCTTTATTCCTGCCATGCCATGTCATTGAAAAGAAACGAGGAAATAATTAATAATAATAAAGTTTACATACCAAAGCTCGATATTTTAATAAACTGAATTTAAGACCCAGTGTATGTAAAAATTCGGAATCACAGGCCAAATTTTTCACTGAAAACCATAAAGTAAATCTAAACGAAGGCGGAACAATGAAAGTGGAAATACGTGCGAGACTCGGCTACGCAAAACAAACCATTAGCAATAACAATTCATTCTCTGAAAAATTTGGCAATAATAAAATAGTGCTCTATTTCGTCCTATTTACATAGAAGTCCATTCTAGGACAACCATGTAGGCTTGTAATGCAAATGTATTGAGTTTATTGATTTTCAAAAACCGAGAGCGAGAGCGAGACCACATTGTGCGAGAGCGAGACCGAGAGTAAGTTAAAACGAGATTTCCGAGACCGAGAGCGAGAGGCCTACTCTCGCTCTCATCTCGGCGAGAGTGAAATACTACCTCTATTAATATCCCAATTATTTCTATAGATCTATGAGAGTAAAAGATGGGATTTCTATGAGACTTATTAGTTCCAGTTTGAGCGGCAATTAGATCTGTAATTTCGGTAAAACTATGAGACCTAAGTATCTCTACTATTTGTAAATTTGTCTCATAACAACGACAAACGGTAATTCAAATAAGTGTAACAGTGTCATAGAAAATCGATCTTCCAATCGCATAGCTCTTTACAAATAGAAGAGATTTTTGAGTCATCTCTCGTATCTCATAGTTTTACAGAAACTCGATCTCATAATTTCTATTAAACAAATTGTAAAAGCTGTCATAAGTCTCAAAGTTTCATAGAAATCAGATCTCGTCATAGATTCAGAACAGGTTATCAGGTCTCATAGTTTTACAGAAACCCTCGCAGAAACCCGATCTCATAGTCTCAAAACTGTACAAAAGCTCTCATAGTTCATATTGAGACTCATAAATCTGTGTTTTTATGTGGAAATACAATCTTGTAGTTCCAGCCAAAACAGATTCTCAAGTCTCATAGCTTTATACAAATAATCGTCAAAATTAGTGAGAAAATCAAAAAAAATGGTTGAAAAACGGCGGGTAAACGGCGAAACTAAACAAATTTGAAGATTTCTGCGTCAGACCGCTATAACTTCTATATCGGCTTTCGGCATTACAGCAAGACCCAGTTTTTTTATGTCCGACTGAAATTCAGATTAAAACAAGGCAATCAACGGCCCCAAACTGGCAACTTCCTGCGTAAACAAAGCGCCGAAGAATAACATCGTTCCGGGGCAATAAAACGCGCACAAAGGGAAGCCCGACGTAAACGCAGCCGAACGCATAACTGAACAGGGCGAATATTTAGGTCATCGGGATAAAGCCTGCACCTGGAGGAACTGGGTCGGGATGGATAAAAACACTATTTATAAACTGGTCGGGGGTTCATGACTTCCTGGGATTTCATAAATCGCGCACGAAATACCGGCTTTGTAGTGGAAAAACGCGCGGAATTCGTACCCCGAGGCCCTTTTTACGACGCCCTTTGAAAAACTCGCGTTCATGAACAGGTGCGGAGGCTCACTTCCTCCCGCCGTTTACCCGCCCTGAGCCCGGGATAAAAATGTCACGATGAATAATCATTGGCCGTCTTCTTGGGCCGTGTTCCTTGAATGCAAATCTAAGACCGACAAGGGAGCGTAATTAATTCTGGAACACATGGACGACGCCCTTACAAGCCACAAAGCTAACCAAGCCGCGGTTTGTATAGTGCATTTCTCAGGGGAGGGTCGATAAAGTTGATTAAAAAGGTGACGAACTTTAGACAACCAACGATACGATTTCATTCACAGACGGACTCACCTTCGCCTAATAATAACTGGAAGGCCGTGGCGTACGGGTTTCGGGACCTTGACGAACTCCATTCAGACGGAAGTTTAATTTTGTCTCGCGGCTGGATGCTGTAAGGAGGAAAGTTCAAAGTTATTTATTAAGTTTATACTGTTGAATTATTCTTCTAATAAGTAATAAGTAATCATGATTATACTTTCACGAAGGGAGGCAAAGGCGATATGTATGAAATTTAATCCTTCCGGCTCGGCAGTTTACTTGCCTTCCTGAGATTTGAGTAAACATCAGCTGATAAATAAACTGAGCGTATTTTTAAAAGCGCAGGTGTTAGCAGTCGAAGCCTGCAACCAGCAATGCAGGCTTTGGATGTTCTGCAACCAGTAATACAGAGAGACACAGTTGTGGATAAAAGCCAACGGAAGATGTATATTGTAACGGTACAACTCCCCCCTCCTTTTTCTTCTTCTTTTCCTCCTGGCCTAAGGTTACGGCATGAAGAGAAAAGTTATCCCCAAATGAGTTATGAGAAACAAATATTCCCACTTACCTCTTTTAGTCTGGTTATCGTGATCTTCTAAAAGTTTGCCTCACGTTGTGTTTTTCTTTTAAAACAGACTTTAAGACCCCCAAGAAAAAAATTACCAAGATTACATCATATATTATGTATTAGAGGTATATGGCTAACTCCCTATTTCAACCCATTGAATGGCCAGGAACCAAAAGAGAGGGATCTGTTCGTCTCCTTCTAATGCTTTTTGTATCAAGGATTGCATACTTAGCTTGATTATGACGGGGTCCCTCGGGTATCAAACATAGTGGCGCGCATTTTAAATTCAATCTCAAACTCGCATGCATTTTATTCGCAGCTAATTTGGGCAATTTTAATGGAGTTGAGGTGGTGCAGTCGTAATAAATGTCATTTTGACGGTTCACTCTGTGGTAAAACTCATTCTAATAACCATTTTCGCCTTATCGTGTGCAATTTAGTTCAGAGGCCCTCGAGTGGCTACAGGTATAAGTAAGTAGGTACAAGTACTTACGCCTTTCAGAATTGCGTCCCAAATTTTAAGATTTTTGTCATAATTTTTTGCTGAATTTTTAACTGAATCTTTATTATTTAAATGTACACGATCTACTACATATTTAGGTACTGATTGTCTAAAAGTTTTCCTCATTTTAGTTGTAACTCGTTTCTGTAACCTTCGATTACTTCCTTGGACTTAACTGCTGCCATAGACGAATCATCTGCTGCTTAATTCTTTGAGACTTCATCTTATCTGCTTCTTTTTTTTGACTTTTTAGGTGAATCTAGATCTAATACATCAACTTCACTTATAAATCTTGGATTTGCAAATTTCCGTTTACCTTGATGTTTATCTGGAGAAATTGTTCTCGGTGGTATTAATTATCTCATTTATATTGGTCAATATCTGTAAAACATGCAGGTACATTAAATATAGAAGTCATGTTGACTTCTCACACATTTTCACACATTTTTTTTTCAACACATTTTGTCAGTCTAAACCGCACACTGCCAACCAGGCACTATTAGTTTTAAGGTGCTTTGAAAACCTGAAAAAACAAATAATGATCCATCATAGGCATAATTAAGAAAAGCAGGAAGCACAGGGTAGGGTTTGTTGTTTAAGGTAAAGGGAGTTATTAAGATCAGTACTTACTTGGGTAACCGATCATGTTTCTTCCGCTCCATTAGGCCTGCGCTTTCCTGGTTTTCTATAGCACATAAAAACATTGACGAACTATGATTATCTCTTAAAGGTAGATATTATTAATGTGGAGAAAAACCAACGAACGAACGTGAGGGCGATAATGACAACACTTTGACAAGTTGTCACTGAAGTAAAACGCGTTGCTTATGCAACACCACAAGCTTCCAATGGCAATAGAACGGTATCGTTTATCTCTCTTTTATGTTGCGTCTTCCCGGACTTAGTCAGCAATATACCTCTAATACATATATGGATTACATCAGGTATTGCCATTGTCATAGAAAGTAAAACACTAAAATGCAGTCATTTCAGTTTATTCAAAATTTAGAATAAAAGAAATATTCATAAGGAAAATCAAATCAATTTTAAATTAGAAAGCGAGTTTATTTAACCTATCAGTGAACTATTTAAGCTGGGGAACAAAAAACAAGAAACAAACTTGTGGCATAAAAACAAAAAAACCTGGTCTACCACCTAGAACTAATTTGACTGAATTTTACATAAATGCTGGATGCTTGAAGTATTAAACTGCTTTATCCTGGACTTCCACGATTCAACTCCAATACCAGAGGTTGTCCCACTCTTATCCGAAGGTTTAAGCGAAATGGCGAGGTGTTTTGACTGGATGATTCTCACACAATGCTCTGTACTTACGCAGCCACTTAAATTACGCTAGGTAGCAAACATAATTTCTAACACACAGCTAGAGACTACCAGCCCTAACGACGATGGAAAAACCACAACGACGACGTCTAAATTATAAGTCAAGAAAAAAAACCAAGTTGTGAGAACCATCTTTTCCTTTTTCTGAACCAAAAAAATGTTTTAGTAAGCCAGTACTTCTGAAGGAAACTGGACTGTGTATAATTCCTACTACCACCTCATCTCTTCATTCCTGTCTTACAAAACCCCCAAATCTCTCAGTTACGTGTTTAAAAGGACAACAGTTATAATAACAGCTCTTGAACTTATACAACGAGGGAATATCGACTGTCTCGGGCGTGACTCCAAAGCTCAAGCTACATTCACACATTGCTCCTCTTTCTTACTCCTGCCCAAGTGAGCCTGTCGTGTAGAGAAACTTCTACATCAGTCTGGTCGGTGGCCATTTAAGTGTGGGGTGTATGTCTCTGAAGTGGCGAGTCTTTGCGACCAACGCTCACCAGGATATTTTACTCTTTTGTTTCCCTCCCAGACTGGAAATAGCCCTAACATGGATCCTCCACAGGCTTTACGAGGTTCCCAACCCATTATCCCCACTCGTTCACACCAAAAACAAGGGCAATCAGCTTCTCGACAAGACCACGGGTGTAGAAACAAACTTATTCTCAAATGATAGTCTGTTTGGCAATTGACACAACAATATCAGTGTAAAATGTTTAGTTATTGTGATTAACTCCAATATTAGAGTCAAATAGTGGCACTCCAGGATCATGGTTACATGAATTTAAACTGGATTCAGGTTGACTGTGGTTACTGGAACTCAGGATTCAGGGACGCTGCTGGATCGTAGAAATAAGCAAATCAGGCACCTGCTGCGGGATTGTCTCCATCTTAGAGATCTACTCTAACTCTGCGTCTAGACATGGTTTTGGTTTGGTTGGAATTTAGGAGGCGTGCAGGACCTTAAGGATTATGAATATTATAATCTGGTTTTATTCAAGTCACAAAATAATAGCATGGAACAGATAAATTATCCTGTCAGGATCTGTGAATCTCTGAAGGCGAAGCAAATTTACTCACGACAGCAAAAGCAACAAATAAATAAATCATATCAATGAACAGGAACAATTTGCAACAACTCGTAGACCAACTGTATAAAACCAAATGCACTTAACAACCTCTAGACTGAGCTAACGACCTAACTTTCGGGCTGTAACGAGATGTAAAACTCTGTTTTCACGTATTAGAAGACAGCAGTTATGCACCCCGGGAGAGAAAACATCAAGATTAGTAACAATATAATAAATCACTCCAAGCTAAATCAGCTATGTTGTTTACTACAACATCCTCACAACACCCTGTATAACAACTGCACTAAATCATTACACCGTGTATAACAACCGAACACTGTAAGTTTTGATGTATTTGGAACGAGGGGTGATCCGCAGGCCGGAATCAGTGTACATTTTCCGGGAATACGTCGGAATAGATGAGAATACATCGGAATACTCCGGAATAGTTGGGAATAATTGGAAATTTCTCTGGAATGCATTAAAATGTATCGATTGGATGTGTGTACTTTAAAATAAATTGAAAATAGTTATCTATAGGAACAGGTATGAATACGCGGAATACATTAGAATAATGCCGAATAGCTGAATAAGCATTAGCTGAGGATAGCGAATCTTGGAATACATGGGAATATTTCGCAATAACCGGAATATTTGGGAATACATGGGAATACTAAGAATACGCCGGAATATTAGGAAATACTCGGGAATACTGATGGGAAAAGTTTAGGATTTCCTACATTGGAACACCGGAATAGTTTCAACTCGAGTTCCAGAATAGCTTCGGAATACTTCTGTATTATCGGAATCAGTGTACATTTTCTAGTCTGCGGATCACCCCTCGATTTGGAACCCCCAAGAACTTGAAATGGTGAATTGTAAATGGTGATGATGCAGATGTAGTGATGTAGACGAGTACCTACGTGTGTGTAAAGTCAGCCCCGTGACTACTGACTACCCCCAGATTTCCTTACTGTCGTAAAGCAAAGTTTTTAGGTTATTGCAAATACTTCAGGAAGAGAAGAATGTGAATTGAATGGAATTATAAGCAAATCCTTTCATCAAAAGCGTACCTTTTAATTATTCAGATTGAAGCTCCTACTGTTTACCACCTCTCGACCTCTCACAAACACAAATGTCTCACAACCTCTCGTTTTTCACCAATTCGAACGCGTGGCTTGAAGCACCCTAAAGAAAATGTCACTGGCACCGCTGCCGCTTTTCCGGCTACCGCACCCCTTAATCTTCTTAAAAAACAGGAGGAAAATTAATTACTGGTATTTCACACTTTTAGAGGCTTCTTATTCTCCCAAAAAACTCCGCGCCCCCTTGTAAACAACTTTCTTCACCCCGTTGCCCCGAACAACCGCGTTCTTTTCTGATTCGTTAATAAAAAACAGCCGATCCCTGGTCGGTACTACCGGACACAAGCCTTTTTTTCGCGATTTCGCCCGGTTGACCGCAAATTCATAACTGTGATTGGTGCATTTAGCCATTTTGCAGATTGCTGTCTAGCGACAATGTCGTAGCGCTGGCCGTTTAAAACATTCTCACGGAGGTGTGTTAGAAACTGACATTAGTTTGACAATTTTAAGAAACTTTAGAAATCAAATGCACCAATCACAGTTACGAATTTGCGGTCAACCGGACGAAATCGCGAAAAAAAGGCTACTGACATGCGCCGAGAAACGTCACTTGTCAATTGAAATTGTCAGAAACATCAAAACCAAGAAAATGTGTTGGTGATTATTTATCAAAAGCACAGAAACCATTTAGACGAAATGAAATGAGGACAGGAATCTAAGGTGAGAAAAGTGGTGCGTTTCAATATTCATTGCGTTTTAAGTATAAGTGTAGGGGAAAGTCGGGTAAGTTGACGAAGGTAAGCAAAATATTTTTGTTGAGAATGTAAGAGTAAGACTACAAATTTGAGATTGCAAGTGTACATTACACTTATGTTAAGAAATAAAATAGAATATTTACTTTTTCGAAAAAGTTTTATTATTAGGAAAAACTCGAAAAAATTATGTCAAAATTAGTCGTCTTACCCGCGATGCCGTGTAGAGCTTATTCCCAACCACTTTACGTACGTAACGTAACAAACGGTACAGCCTAACCTCATTCACAACCACTTTACGTACGTTACATAACAAAGTTTAACAATCGTCAACAATTACTAGAAAAGTCAGAAGATGCCATGAACAATTGTTGACCATTGTTAAAGTTTGTTACGTTACGTACGTAAAGTGGTTGTGAATAAGCTCTAATTTGCTGACTGGGGAAACAGTGCTACTACCAGCGAAACTAATGAAGCGACCAGTCTCTGCTTGGGCTCAGCTTCATCCTAGGACACCCTTTACCTGCTACCGAGATTTCAACCCCCTACCCCCACATTTAGGGGTAGTTCCCTCTTTGCATATTTCAGTTTTCTGCTACTACCGGCGAAACCAATCAAGCGACCAGTCTCTGCTTGGACTCAGGTACCTCTTGGGACACCCTTTACCTGCTACCGAGATTTCAACCCTCTACCCCCACATTTAGGGGTAGTTCCCTCTTTGCATATTTCAGTTTTCTGCTACTACCGGCGAAACCAATCAAGCGACCAGTCTCTGCTTGGGCTCAGGTACCTCTTGGGACACCCTTTACCTGCTACCGGGATTTCAACCCCCTACCTCCACATTTAGGGGTAGCTCCCTCTTTGCATATTTCAGTTTTCTGCTACTACCGGCGAAACCAATCAAGCGACCAGTCTCTGCTTGGGCTCAGGTTCATCTTGGGACACCCTTTACCTGCTACCGAGATTTCAACCCCCTACCCCCACATTTAGGGGTAGTTCCCTCTTTGCATATTTCAGTTTTCTGCTACTACCGGCGAAACCAATCAAGCGACCAGTCTCTGCTTGGGCTCAGGTTCATCTTGGGACACCCTTTACCTGCTACCGAGATTTCAACCCCCTACCCCCACATTTAGGGGTAGTTCCCTCTTTGCATATTTCAGTTTTCTGCTACTACCGGCGAAACCAATCAAGCGACCAGTCTCTGCTTGGGCTCAGATTCATCTTGGTACACCTTTTACCTGCTACCGAGATTTCAACCCCCTACCCCCACATTTAGGGGTAGTTCCCCCTTTGCATATTTCAGTTTTTGCTACTACCGGCGAAACCAATCAAGCGACCAGCCTCTGCTTGGGCTCAGGTTCATCTTGAGACACCCTTTACCTGCTACCGAGATTTCAACCCCCTACCCTCACATTTAGGGGTAGTTCCCTCTTTGCATATTTCAGTTTTCTGCTACTACCGGCGAAACCAATCAAGCGACCAGTCTCTGCTTGGGCTCAGGTTCATCTTGGGACACCCTTTACCTGCTACCGAGATTTCAACCCCCTACCCCCACATTTAGGGGTAGTTCCCTCTTTGCATATTTCAGTTTTCTGCTACTACCAGGAAACAGTCGGCAATACAGAAATCAAAACCTAGCTATGGCAAATAAATGGTAACCGCTTAAGTCTTCGGGTTGCATAACAGTCAATAATTGCAGCTATATGTGGAAAGGTTCGTTTCGGGGGTAGAGAGTTGAAATCTCGGTAGCAGGTAAAGGGTGTCCCAAGGTGCATCTGAGCCCATATACAGAGTGGTCGTTTGGTTGGTTTTGCTGGTAGTAGCAGAAAACTGAAATATGCAAAGAGGGAGCTACCCCTAAATGTGGGGGTAGAGGGTTGAAATCTCGGTAGCAGGTAAATGGTGTCCCAAGATGTACCTGAGCCCAAGCACAGAGTGGTAGCTTCATTGGTTTCGCTGGTAGTAGCAGAAAACTGAAATATGCAAAGAGAGAGCTACCCCTAAATGTGGGGGTAGAGGGTTGAAATTTCGGTAGCAGGTAAATGGTGTCCCAAGATGTACTTAAGCCCAAGTAGAGAGTGGTCGCTTGATTGGTTACGCTGGTATTAGCAGAAAACTGAAATATGAAAAGAGGGAGCTACCCCTAATTGTGGGGGTGTTGGGTTGAAATCTTGGCAGCAAGTAAAGGGTGTACCAAGATTAATTTGAGCCCAAGCAGAGACTGGTCGCTTGATTGGTTTCGCCGGTAGTAACAGAAAACTGAAATATGCAAAGAGGGAACTACCCCTAAATGCGGGGGTAGAGAGTTGAAATCTCGGTAGCAGGTAAAGGGTGTCCCAAGGTGCATCTGAGCCCATATACAGAGTGGTCGTTTGGTTGGTTTTGCTGGTAGTAGCAGAAAACTGAAATATGCAAAGTGGGAGCTACCCCTAAATGTGGGGGTAGAGGGTTGAAATCTCGGTAGCAGGTAAAGGGTGTCCCAAGATGTACCTGAGCCCGGGCAGACAGTGGTCGCTTGGTTGGTTTCGCTGGTAGGAGCAGAAAACTGAAATATGCAGAGAGGGAACTACCCCTAAATGTGGGGGTAGAGGGTTGAAATCTCGGTAGCAGGTAAAGGGTACCCCAAGATGTACCTGAGCCCAAGCAGAGAGTCGCAGCTTCATTTGGTTTCGCTGGTAATAGCAGAAAACTGAAACATGCAAAGAGGGAGCTACCCCTAGAGGGTTGAAATTTCGGTAGCAGGTAAAGGGTGTCCCAAGATGTACCTGAGCCCAAGCGGAGAGTTATAGCTTGATTAGTTTCGCTGGTAGTAGCAGAAAACTGAAATATGCAAAGAGGGAGCTACCCCTAAATGTGGGGGTAGAGGGTTGAAATCTCGGTAGCAGGCAAAGGACGTCCCAAGATGTACCTGAGCCCAAGCAGAGAGTGGTAGCTTCATTTGGCTTCCCTGGTAGTAGCAGAAAACTGAAATATGTAAAGAGGGAGTTACCCCTAAATGTGGGGGTAGGGGGTTGAAATCTCGGTAGCAGGTAAAGGGTGTCCCAAGATGGACCTGAGCCCAAGCAGAGGCTGGTCGCTTGATTGGTTTCGCCGGTAGTAACAGAAAACTGAAATATGCAAAGAGGGAACTACCCCTAAATGTGTGGGTAGAGGGTTGAAATCTCGGTAGCAGGTGAAGGGTATCCCAAGATGTTCCTGAGCCCGAGTAGAGAATGGTCGCTTAATTGGTTTCGCTGGTAGTAGCAGAAAACTGAAATATGTAAAGAGGGAACTACCCCTAAATGTGGAGGTAGGGGGTTGAAATCTCGGTAGCAGGTAAAGGGTGTCCCAAGATGGACCTGAGCTAAAGCAGAGGCTGGTCGCTCGATTGGTTTCGCTGGTAGTAGCAGAAAACTGAAATATGTAAAGAGGGAGTTACCCCTAAATGTGGAGGTAGGGGGTTGAAATCTCGGTAGCAGGTAAAGGGTGTCCCGGAATGTTCCTGAGCCCGAGTAGAGAGTGGTGGCTCGATTGGTTTCGCTGGTAGTAGTAGAAAACTGAAATATGCAATGAGGGAACTACCCCTAAATGTGGAGATAGGGGGTTGAAATCTCGGTAGCAGGTAAAGGGTGTACCAAGATGAATCTGAGCCCAAGCAGAGACTGGTCGCTTGATTGGTTTCGCCGGTAGTAGCAGAAAACTGAAATATGCAAAGAGGGAACTACCCCTAAATGTGGGGGTAGAGGGTTGAAATCTCGGTAGCAGGTAAAGGGTGTCCCAAGGTGCATCTGAGCCCATATACAGAGTGGTAGTATGATTGGTTTGTCTGGTAGTACCAATTTTTCCCCAGTCAGCAAATTAGATTTTCCCTAACAAACTGACAACAGTCAACAATTGTTCATGACAGCTTCTGACTTTTCTAGCTATTGTTGACGATTGTTAAACTTTGTTATGTCACGTACGTAAAGTGGTTGTGAATGAGGTTTTAGAGCTTATTTACCACCACTTTACATAGGTACGTAACGTAACAAACTTTAACAATGGTCAACAATTATTCATGACAGCTTCTGACTTTTCTCGCTATTGTTGACGATTGTTAAACTTTGTTATGTCACGTACTTAAAGCGGTTGTGAATGAGGTTTAAGATTCGAACATATCCTGGTAAAATGATGAATATAATGTTTTTAACACAAATGGTAATTGAACATTTCCCGTTAATCATAATTGCTGTAATACGTGATTCCAGAGCTAAAAATATGAAGAAAAGTACATATGAACAGATGTCCGAAGGGGCCTCCTGGGGGCGCTACAGGGCTTAGAAGGTGTCTCTCAAAAACAGGTATTTATTAATTATTTTTGAAACGGTTGGAGCTAGAATGACGAAATTTGGGTTCTGATGTAATTTTGGGGTGACAAATTATTTGGTTGGACCAAGACAGTTGATTGACGACCATAGATGTGCGAATCAGGGGGGGCTTAGGAAAAAAAATCCCACAACTTTTTTTCTCTAGCTTTCTTGAATTTTTGAATTTAGATAACAATTCTCCAAACGATTCTACATAAAAAAGGTACTCTTGATACTACGTCATAGGATCAACCATTTTCAAGAAAAACGCGATTAAAACATGTCTATGGTAACAAATTTACAAATGCAAAAAAAACAAGTTAGCTTGCTTCACAAATGTCGTTAGTTTGTCACTAACGACTACAACTTGTTATTCTAGCTCCAACCGTTTCAAAAATAATTAATAAATACCTGTTTTGTAGCGCCCCCTGGAGACACTTTCGGACATTTGTTCATATGATGCATATGATGGCTTTCTTCCTCAAAACTTCCTCGCATAGAACATAGTGTTAACAATTATTTTTTACGCCGTTCTGCCCAAATCTGTTTTGATACACATTCGTCAACTTACTTGCGTCATCTTGCCTTTTTAAGGTTAAAAAATGTTTGTTGAAAAACTCAGAACAGAATAGAATACAGCCCAATTCAGTTTTATCATTACTTAATAAATGGTATTAACTAACAGTATTACACAATAAAAATGTGTGATTTACCGTATTTTTATTGAAAAGCCGTTTTTCTACCGCGCGAATTTTATTAGGCCATTATAGGAACTGATAAAAGGGATTTTATTTTAATTACGACTCACATGGTGAATCTTATATCTTTGAAACATACCTAGATGGCACACATGTTTCAAATTTGAGTACTATGTCACATATTGTCAATTCGTTATCTTACCCTCTTCGTCGTCTTACCCGTCTCTCCCCTAGTTTTTCCGAAAGTAAAATTTGAAAATGTCTCGTTGTTTTCATGAAACAGTATCAGGTCCGGATTAAGGGGGGCGGCTAGAAAACCTACTTTTCTCGAAGTGTGTAAGTCCTAGAAGTTTGAAATTTGCTCCAATCGATTCTCCTTCAAATTGGAGGAAATAAGATAGTTCACACTTGCGGTAGCAAAAAACTTTTACAAAATGTATGCATTTTAGTGAATTTCGCGTTTTAAAGATTTTATCATTAAAATTACTGGCAATTGGTTTTACTAGAGTTTTTAATGAAACAAAATGTAATTTTTATTAGTTTTATTGTATTTTGGAACTTTAAATGAAAGAAAACCTACTTTTCTCGAAGTGTGTAAGTCCTAGAAGTTTGAAATTTGCTCCAATCGATTCTCCTTCAAATTTGAGGAAATAAGATAGGTCACACTTGTTTTCGCAAAAAACTTTTACAAAATGTATGCTTTTTAGTGAATTTCGCGTTTTAAAGTTTTTATCATTAAAATTACTGGCAATTGGTTTCACTAGAGTCTTTAATAAAACATAATGCAATTTTTATTAGTTTTATTCTATTTTGGTACTTAAAATGAAAAAAAATCTACTTTTTTCGAAGTGTGTAAGTCCTAGAAGTTTGAGATTTGCTCCAATCGATTCTCCTTCAAACTGGAGGAAATAAGATAGGTCACACTTGCGGTCGCAAAAAACTTTTACAAAATGTATGCTTTTTAGTGAATTTCGCGTTTTAAAGTTTTTATCATTAAAATTACTGGCAATTGGTTTCACTAGAGTCTTTAATGAAACAAAATGTAATTTTTATTAGTTTTATTCTATTTTGGAACTTTAAATGAAAGAAAACCTACTTTTCTCGAAGTGTGTAAGTCCTAGAAGTTTGAAATTTGCTCTAATCGATTCTCCTTCAAATTGGTGGAAATAAGATAGGTCACACTTGCGGTCGCAAAAAACTTTTACAAAATGTATGCTTTTTAGTGAATTTCGCGTTTTAAAGTTTTTATCATTAAAATTACTGGCAATTGGTTTCACTAGAGTCTTTTATGAAACAAAATGTAATTTTTATTAGTTTTATTCTATTTTGGAACTTTAAATGAAAGAGAACCTACTTTTCTCGAAGTGTGTAAGTCCTAGAAGTTTGAAATTTGCTCCAATCGACTCTCCTTCAAATTGGAGGAAATAAGATAGGTCACACTTGCGGTGGAAAAAAACTTTTAGAAAATGTAAAAATGTGTATTTTCTACTGAATTTTAAGGTTTTTTCTTGGAAATAGTGGAAATAGTTTCACTAGCATCTCTTATAATACAAAATCCAGTTTTGATTAAAACTTGCCATAATTTATTGATTTTATCGAATTTTGCAGTTTTAAACCAATGAAAATCTACTTTTCTCGAAGTGAGTGGCTCTTAGAAGTTCGAAGTTTATGCCAATTGATTCTCCCTCAAAATTGAGGAAGCAAGATGGGTCACACTTCAGGTCACTAACGCGGTTTTAAAAAAATCACCTTCCAGTGTATACCTCTTGCTGAAATTGAATTTTCGATTTTTCACGTGAAAAATTAGTGGCAATTTAGAGTCTCCTGACAGTACGAAATACGCACCCCCCCTATAAAATTTTCGAAGAATTGTGAGGTCGATGAATTATTGTCATTTGAAGAAATGTGAATTCGAAGAACTGTGTATTCAAAAAACGGTGAGTTTCAAATAGCTGCGTGTAGTTTTCATCCCCTAAATTTCATCCCCCGGGATTGGTACCCTTCACCTTTGGCAGGTTTGAAGGTCGAACGCACATACCAAGTTCCAACAAACAAGATACCTCCACTAGTTCTCGAGTTGCAATTAATAATTTTTCGGTTTTTCACCTCCCAGCCCTTTCACCTCGATATCTACTTTCGTTCTCAAGTTAAGCGATGGACAGAGCGAGCGAGCGAATTCTCTAAAACTAGTGCCTGTGCATATGCTTCGTTGTTAATGTCGGGTAAACGGCAAGAGTAGGTAACTTAATTTGCGCATACCTCACGCGGAAAGTATTTTTTACCCCAAATTCCCGAATTGTTCATTCCCAAACAATTCAAATCAGACCCTCGATTAACGGAATTCCAGAAAATTTAAAACTCGTTTCGCTCTCCGTATCGTTTCTTCCCGACATTCCTCCCAAACTATTCGCTCAAATTCGAATCGGGTCCTTTGAAGCGGAATCCGCAGATTCACCTGGAAATTTTCATAAAATTCCGGGATCGCTCGAGCTCGTAAAAATTTTAAACCGCGATCCTTGATTTTTATTTGGCGATTCGGACGTCCCGTGGCCTCGTTCCCTGCAGACAATCAATCAAGGAGTCTGTTGCACACGACCTTCCGTCGCGATTATTTTACGACGAAATGTAAATCGGACTGGATTCCGTTTGCAATTTTTAAGCCACGATGAGGGATAAATGCGGCAATCGGTGGAAATGGCGATTGCATTTTTTGCGCTGCCAGACGATTGGATTAGGCGTAAAGTTGGCGGTGGATTTGGCAGGGACGATTTATGGAAATAACGACAAAAAGGGAGAGTAATTTTCGAGGTTTTACCTAAAGAAAAAATTTGTTTCAGCCTGGGTGCTCGGATGGTGGATGTGCAAGACTGTACCGTATATACAGGGTGTTTCGGTGGTGGCTTCCGTCTACAGCCTCATCTCCGTATCATTAGATAGGTGAGTACTAAGACTGGAAACTTAATTTACTTGTATCATCCAAAAGTTAATTTAAAGAACAATAACGTGAAATTTTCGAAACTTATATTGAACGTGTCAAAAATTATAATCGTATTAGAATTTTTTTATGCAAATATGGAAATAATTAGAAGACGATAGTTTTTTGCGCTAAAATGTTCTACTTTATATACTGTTTAACATACTAAAAGTCCTGACAAATCCTACGTGTGCCTAATGTAATACGCATCAAATTTTTCAATTAGTATAGTTTTCTGCAAAACAGAAGAAGCCATGAATGCAAGTACGTCACTCATTCTATTGCAAATTTTATTCTCTTTCAATTTAGTCGCCTGAAAAATTTACGAAGGATCAACGGTTTTCGAGATATAAAGGAAAAAGTTCAGTGGGACCCACGTCCCGGCAAATAAAGAAACAAAAATTCGGCAGCTACGGAAGCGATCAGATCGGTCAGAAAAGTATTTCTGGAGTTTTTAATTTTTTTTGTCAAAAGGGCACTAAGTTTGAATGCAGATTTCAAAACCTTTTGTGTGCTTTCACGTTTTAAAGTTACCATGCCAAAAAAGCCCACCTACCAAATTTCAGCGAAATCGATCCAGCAGTTTGGATTGAAGGGTGTTGTTTGGCATTTCTACGAAACTTCAAATTCTTGGATTTTATGCCAGAAAGGCGCTAAGAATGAATACATGGAAATGGGCTCCAAAATGGCCGATTATTAGATTTCAAAATAAGTTTTACTCTCGGTTTTACTCTATTCGTAAATGATTGACGGCAGATATGACAACGTTGCACAAAAAAATCAACGGGTCAAGAATAAGTAAAGAAATCTTCACAACTGTAATTAAAAAAACTTTCAATCCGGTCCTGTTCGAAAATGACAATTGCTGAAAAATATCGAGACCTGACAAAATGTGCGTTATGTTAAGCCATTTCAAAAGGGTAAAAAAAAATTCGCGTAATGCCATTAGTCTGGCCACAAATTTTTCCGAATTGAAATGCCTAAATAATGAAAACTTCCGAAAATCGTAGTTTACGGACTAAAACTGAATGTAGAGATATTTTAAATCAGTGGAGATTGTGTGAACCTCGGAAGAACTGAAAACATATTTTATCAACTTTTAGTCAAGTTTTAAATACAAACTCCCTTTCTATATCACCATTAGAAATATGATTAAATTCTGGTTCTAAAAGATTCACAATTTCTATCATTTTGCCAGGAAAATGAAAATTTTCATTCTCATTAAAAAGTAACGGACTGACAGTGAATGACGTAATAATTGCAGTTGGTGTCGGTGACAGTAATCAGAATAATATCTACCTTTAAAAAAAGGAGGTAGCCCTCGATGTCATATGTGATAGGATGTCGTCATTTGTCAAATAAAAAAGTCTGATTTTCATTGTTTTCACGGTTTTTTCATATACCGGGTGTCAACGAATCCATGTAACACCTCGCCATTTCTTTATTTTTTGGAGTATCAGCTTGACATTTTCATGGGTTTATAAACCTATAAAAACGCCAATTTTGACATATTTACAAACTTTTTGTTACTTCCGGTTTTACCGAAAGTGACGTTAACTTGGTTATTTTAAATAGCAAGGGGGCGGTTTTTTTACGCGATTCGAAAAACTTTAATTCTCTTTACAATCATTCAAAAAATGTCACCATAAGTTTCAAAGATGGCCGCCAGAGGTACTCTACCTTAATTTTTCTTTGCCCGTAAGTAGGATAAAGGAGGGTAAATTTTCTTCTGATAAATTAATAAAATAGGGTAAATCGTGGCAATTTCAGAAAGTTTGAAGAGTAATTTAGAGAAATTTTAGTCCACTTTACTTGGGATGGTGAAGTGGAGTAAAATGAAATAAAGTGTGGTAAATGTTATAGCTCGAAAGGTTTACAATTTACAATTTTGCCCTTAATTTCCCTTTGGCAGTAAGTAGGATACAGGAGGGTAAATTTTCTTTTGATAAATTGATCAAATAAGGTGAGTCTGGGCAATCTCAGAAAATTTGAAGAGTGATGTTCTAAATTAGAGAAATTTTAGTTTACTTTACTTGGAATAGGGTGAAGCGGGGTAAATACTATTTAGTTAAATAAAGTGAGAGGTGGTAATTTGGCTGCACTGCCTTAGAATTGCGCACTTTGAACACTTTTATTTATTTTCTGGTTGTAAGGTAAAGTGGGGTAAATAGCTCGAGGTTTACGATTGCAATTTGCCCTACTCTACCTTAATTTTCGTTTGCGCGTAAATAGGAAAAAGAAGGGTAAATTTTCTTTTGATTAATTAATAAAATAGGGTGAATCGGGGCAATTTCAGAAAGTTTGAAGAGTAATATTCTAAATTAGAGAAATTTTAGTTCACTTTACTTGGGAAGTGGAGTAAAATGAAATAAAGTGTAAATAAAGTGAGGCGGGGTAATTTGGCTGCACGCCTTCCCTTCGCAGAATAGCGCACCTTATCACCTTTTCTTTTCTTTCTGTTTGCAAGGTAAAGTGGGGTAAATATAGCAGCGCCAAAGTTTTAGGATTGCAATTGGCCCCACTGCACTTTAATTTCCTTTCGGTAGTAAATAGGATAAAAGGAGGTAAATTTTCTCACCTATAAAATAAGGTGAATCGGGACAAGAAAGTTTTAGTTTACTTTACTTGGAATAAGGGTGAAGTGGGGTGTTTACCCCACTTCTTAGTTAAATAAAGTGAGTGGGGGTAATTTGGCTGCACTGCCTTCCTTTCTTAGAATTGCGCACCTTAAAAACTTTTCTTTTTTTCTGTTTGTAAAGTAGTGTGGGGTAAATATAGTTCGAAAGTTTTAGGATTGCAATAGGCCCCACTCAACCTTAATTTCCCTTTGGCAGAAAGTAGGATAACGGAGGGTAATTTTTTCTGATAAATTAATGAAATAGGGTGAGCCGGGGCAATTGCAGAAAGTTTAAAGAGTAATATTGCTTTGAGAAATTTTAGTTTACTTGGAATAGGGTAAAATGGGGTACATTTTTTTTATTTAAATAGAGTGAGGCGGAGTAATTTGGCTGCACTGCCTTCCTTTCTTAGAATTGCGCACCTTGAAAACTTTTCTGTTTGTAAGGTAAGGTCGAAAGGTTTACAATTACAATTTTGCCCTTAATTTCCCTTTGGCAGTAAGTAGGATACAGGAGGGTAAATTTTCTTTTGATAAATTGATCAAATAGGGTGAGTCTGGGCAATCTCAGAAAATTTGAAGAGTGATGTTCTAAATTAGAGAAATTTTAGTTTACTTTACTTGGAATAGGGTGAAGCGGGGTAAATACTATTTAGTTAAATAAAGTGAGAGGTGGTAATTTGGCTGCACTGCCTTAAGGTGCGGTTTCGTTCAGGCTGCTGACGGTCGCGTCTGGAAGTCGCTGCCAGACGCGCACCACTGCTTATACGTAACAACGTGTATGCGGTTTCGTAGAAGCTGCTGAAAATTCGGACGCGACCGTCGGAAGCGCGCGTCCGCGTCTCGACTGCTACAGTGGGCAGTCTAGACGCGGACGCGCTGTCACATTTTCAAAAAAATGGCGCCTAAATTCAGTAAATTCGGGCAATATTGGAGACTTCACAGCATTGGTGCTCATTTTCTTTAGATCGCCTTGAATTATGTTCAATACGAAATAAAACTGCTCTTTATTTAATCTAAAGAACTCTCAAAATTTTTCTTCATTGAATAATTTGTTCACCTTCTGTCTTTCGGTCAACAGATAGTTTACCATAAAAACGTCTTCTTCTTCTTCATCTTCTATTAAAAGAGCTGCGACAATTTCCGAGTTAATTTTTCTGGTACAATCTTTGTGGATACCGTCAATAAAATCAGCTGATCGCTGTCGGACGCACTTGCCAAACGCGTCAACGAAACCATAACAATGCCGCGTTCGGCGGTCGCGTCGGGCGGCGACTTCCAGACGCGACCGTCAGCAGCCTGAACGAAACCGTACCTTTAGAATTGCGCACTTTGAACACTTTTATTTATTTTCTGGTTGTAAGCTAAAGTGGGGTAAATAGCTCGAGGTTTACGATTGCAATTTGCCCTACTCTACCTTAATTTTCATTTGCGCGTAAATAGGACAAAGAAGGGTAAATTTTCTTTTGATTAATTAATAAAATAGGGTGAATCGGGGCAATTTCAGAAAGTTTGAAGAGTAATATTCTAAATTAGAGAAATTTTAGTTCACTTTACTTGGGAAGTGGAGTAAAATGAAATAAAGTGTAAATAAAGTGAGGCGGGGTAATTTGGCGCCTTCCCTTCGCAGAATAGCGCACCTTATCAACTTTTCTTTTCTTTCTGTTTGCAAGGTAAAGTGGGGTAAATATAGCAGCGCCAAAGTTTTCGGATTGCAATTGGCCCCACTGCACTTTAATCTCCTTTCGGTAGTAAATAGAATAAAAGGAGGTAAATTTTCTCACCTATAAAATAAGGTGAATCGGGACAAGAAAGTTTTAGTTTACTTTACTTGGAATAAGGGTGAAGTGGGGTGTTTACCCCACTTCTTAGTTAAATAAAGTGAGTGGGGGTAATTTGGCTGCACTGCCTTCCTTTCTTAGAATTGCGCACCTTGAAAACTTTTCTTTTTTTCTGTTTGTAAAGTAGTGTGGGGTAAATATAGTTCGAAAAATTTTAGGATTGCAATAGGCCCCACTCAACCTTAATTTCCCTTTGGCAGAAAGTAGGATAATCAAACATCAGTTCCTCTTTGAAAAATGGACCAAGCTTTCAACCAACTTAAATCAAAGATGCCTGCAGAATTTTCATCGTCTCTGTACTTTTTCTTGCAAATTATGCGATTTAGAGCTTTGGAAGAAAATTCACAAAAAGTTTAGCGATTTACAAATTTTCATTTTGAAAGACATTTTGGAAAGAGGAAAGAACGACCTTCAATCCTGTCTAAACGCCACTGTCATGTGTCAAAGGGTAACGAAACCCCATTGGCCTAAATAATGGTGTTAAATGAAAGCCCTTAGGAACGACACTGATTGTGCGAATTCAAATCCAATGAGTGGTATCGACGACCTCAACCTTCAGCTACGTCGAGTATAAAACTAAAAAATATCGTACAAAAGCTAACGAAGATATACAAAAAAGAAGACTGTCCGGTTATTTATGGGCCACCCTTTATTTCCAATGGGATTTTTTACAATTTTGAATTTCGAAAAAAAAATTATCATTAAGAGAGCAGGGGGACCACAATGGGCCCCAGTGGCCTTTGTTATTTTGTGACGTAATTTGTTTATCAATTACGTCGGGGTTTCTTTTAGTTGCTCGGAGTTAGCTCAAGCTCGGCCAGGGTCTTTTTTCTAGACGGATTCAATAATACTCGGGCGCCATCCACCGCCTGGGTGGACAAGAAAACCTATCCAGATGATTATGTCAAAGAAAAAGGATTTATTTCATTTAAAATTACAACATCAATGAGCCTATGTTAAACAATAACGTATATACAGGGTGAGCTATTTACAATATCGTCGCGCGATCGTTTTCCTCGGGCACGGAGACTTCTTTCACGGCGACGACGTCCTCTGCGTCCTGGGGCTGGAGATCGCCTGTACAGGAAAAATTACGAAAGACTTATTAATTACAGAAATCGATAACGGGTTATGTTTTCGAGGGATTGCTCAACGCGCAATCTGGAGGAATTGCTCAACACGCAATCTGGAGGAATTGCTCAACACGCAATCTGGAGGAGCTTGTGCAACACGCAAACTCGGGAGGGTGTGAATTAACTTAAACTATCTTAGCTCTACAATACAAAAAAAAAACGCTCAACACGCGTCAAGGTACTAATTATCTACAGGTGTTTGACGTTCAACACGCGCCAACTACGAAAAGGTGAAATAAATCAAACTAAAATATACTTAAGCTACCTTAAATCTACGACACTGGGAAATAACGCTCATCACGCGTCAAGGTACTAATTATCTACAGGTGCTTGGCGTTCAACACGCGCCAACTACGAAAAGGTGAATTAAATCAAACTAAAATATACTTAAGCTACCTTAAATCTACGACACTGGGAAATAACGCTCATCACGCGTCAAGGTACTAATTATCTACAGGTGCTTGGCGTTCAACACGCGCCAACTACGGAAAAGGAGTCGGAGAGGAAAATAATATATACAATGGGACAAAGCAAAATAATTTACAACGGTCTGACCTTGACTTAGTTTACGACCTGCCAAATTTTCTTTGTATGGCGGCGTTTCCTTTGTAGCCGGCGGTCGCTCACAGGTTTTCTTTGGGGGGTCGTCGACGTCTGCGGGAATCGACTTCCTCGGGCTGGTGACCTGGTGATTCGGATTTGAATCAAACGGAGATTTACAGGTGATTATCAACGGCAGTTGATCGGTAATAATTCGCTCGGGAACGGAGCGGAAATATTCGGAACTGGAGAACGGAATTTTCTCCTCGGAGTGGAACCTCTTCGGAGACGGTAACGGTAAACGGTAATCTGGAACTAGATTTCGGTGACGGTGACGGTATCGGTATCTTTCTTCTCTGCCAGCCGGGTGTAACTCAGAAAAGAGCCAGGCCATAGGCCCCTACTGCATCGTCAAGGCAAGCCTGCAACGTGCGGTGTATCATCATTGTTTATTTTTTGATGTGTCGGGCTGGAGCAAAGCTCCTGAGGTAAGTTAAGTAATAGACTCCTGAGGGGAGTACCTTAGAGGGGAGACCTGAAGGGTCTGGGGTGCGTTTTGCCTGAGGGGCAAGGAGAGGCATTAGGTGGGAGAGTTCGCTGAAAAAGAAAGTTAACGACGAAATCTTGCTGTGGTCTACCTGCAACATACTAAACATTAGTGGTTCAAGGTGGGTGGATGAGAGCCGTCCTGGGACGACGAATTCTGGAATTCGCTGGGTCGTAGTCGACCGCATCTCTCACTAGCGGATTGGGATGAACCTCTGCTCGAGCAAAGGTTCGTGTGTTTGTTTCAAAGAGGAAGTCTTTGATTGTCGGGAGGTTTGCTTCTTGATGGAGCTGGGTGTTTCGGACGTACCAGGGAGCGTTAAAGGCGTACCTCAGACAACGATTCTGGATGACTTGGAGCTTTTGGAGTTGCGCATTAGAGACGTGTCCCCAGGCGCCAGAGCCGTAGGTCATGGCTGGTCTAACCACTGCCTTGTAGAGCCTCAGCTTATTCTCGAAAGATAAGCTGCTGCTTCTACACAGCATTGGATAGAGGTGGCCAATTACCATTTTGGCTTTGGCGACTGAGTAGTCCACGTAAGGAATGAAGCTGAGTCGTCGATCCAGCTTGACCCCGAGGTACTTGACCTCGTTGTGCCACTGAATCTCCTCCTCGTCCATCGTCACATGGCCGTGCGGCACTTCTCTTCTGCGCGAGATGAATAGGGCGGAGCTTTTCTCGGGATTGACGACGATGCGCCAGCGAAGAAAGAATTCGCTCAGGTTGTCAGCTGCTTCCTGAAGGTATTGGGTAAGCAGCTGAGGGCTACGGGAGTGTGCTAGGGTGCACGTGTCGTCGGCATAGACGGCCAAGGTGGAGTTTGGGCTGCGCGGCATGTCTGCCACGTAGAGAGCGAAGAGAGTTGGTGAAAGTACAGAGCCTTGTGGGACACCTGCCTCGAGAGGGTGCTCCTCGGAAAAGGAGTTTTGAATTTTGGCTCTGAAGGAGCGACCGGACAAGAAGGAGTTGATGATCTGGACCATCGACATGGGAATACCGGCATGAGCGAGCTTATAAATAAGTCCCTCATGCCAGACCGTGTCGAAAGCTTTCGACACATCGAAGAAGGTTCCGCCGACGACGTGACCCCAGTCAAGCCATCGCGAGGTGAGCTCTGTGACTCTGATCAATTGATCGGTCGTGGAGTGTTTGGATTGAAAGCCGAATTGTTCCTGAGGAATGATTCCGAGATCTGAAACGATCTCATTTAGGCGAGAGCGAATGAGGCGTTCAGCGACTTTGCTGACACTGGAAAGCAAGGAGATTGGCCGGTGGTTCTGAGGGAACTTTCGGTCTTTACCGGGTTTTGGAATAAAAATTACGTTGGCACACTTCCACCGAGGCGGGAAGTAGCGACGGCGGAACATGGCGTTGAAAATCCCTGTTAGAGCGACGATGGCTTTTCTCGGAAGATTTTTGAGGGCAAGATTGGGGATCTGGTCGGGGCCTGGGGCTTTCCTCGTTTTGAGGCTGGATAATACCTTAAATACTTCCTCTGGGGAGGTGTGACGGATGAGGTCGTCGTCGTCAGGGACATCTTGGCAGAAATCTTCGGCGAAGTCTTCCACTAAGTCGTAGTGGTCGAGATCTGCGTCCTCCGGTACCGGGACTCTGCACTGCAGTTCCAGGCACTCGGCGAACACCTCAGCTTTCTCCTGTTCCCTAAAGACTAGTCCTCTGGGGCCATGGATTGGGGGAAGCGGTTTGCGGTTATTACCGTCTTAGCCAGTTTCCAGACGGAACTGTCCTCGATGTTCAGGGATTCCAGATGGTTCTGAAAGCTATCGTTACGAAGGTCCTTCAGAGCGTACCTGAGTTGATGGACCAGATTGTGGAATCTGGTCTTGTCAGCTCGGGCTCCCGTTCTGTCGGCAGTCGCTTTGGCTTCCCTTCTCTCTCTTACCAGATCACGGATGTGTCTGGGGAGTCGGGGGGGGCTTGTTGGGTGTTTTAGGAAAGGTTCTGGTCGAAGCTCTGAGGGCTTCAGAGATTTTCACCTCGAACGATTCCACAGCCCGGTTAAGGTCTGCAGTATCTTCGATGGTGGGAATCGGTCCGAAGTTTTCCTCAAGGCTTCTGCGGAAGGAAATCCAGTTGGTGAATTTCCCGGTAGGATTATTGGTGGGGTCATTAGCCTCGTCGCCGATGTGCATCAGGACGGGGTTGTGGTCTGAGGAGAGATCACTGATGGCAGTGAGGTCGATTTGGAGGGGGACATTCTTGACGATGGCGATGTCCAACGTGTCCGCCAGACCTGACACGTAGTGATGGTGAGTGGGCTCCTCTGGAGCCAGGACCTGGTAGTCGTTGTCATCTACGAACGTTCGTAGATTACGTCCGTTCGCATTGTTGACTCGACTGTGCCAGTCAGTGTGCTTGGCGTTGAAGTCACCAGCAGCAATGACGAAGTTGCCACAGTTCAGCAGATCCTCCAGCTCGTCAAGGGGGATCGGTTGGGTGTTGTAGCAGGACAAGAGATTTAGGGGTCCTCGGACTGTGTCGATGACGATGCCTACCGCTTCCATTATGTGAAGTTCCGGCAGCGCTGAAACATGATGTTTTAGTGTGTTGCTTACATAGATAGCCACTCCGCCTCCAGGGCCGGTTGGACGGTCTCTTCGATGGAGAGTGAATCCGCGGATTTTCGGGTCCCGGTGATTTTCTCTAAGGTGAGTCTCGTTGACGAGCACGACTTCAAGATTGTGTTCGTGAACGAACACCTCCAGTTCATCGCGCTTGGCAGCGAGACCGTTAGCATTGAAAAACGCCGTCTGAATGGATTTGATCCTAATGGGCCGTTGATCCATTAATGTTGGATGTCTTCTAGGAGCTTCACCAACATCTCTCCTTTTGGAGGGGGATGCACGGCACTTTTATACTTTTTCCAAGCTTCTGGAACATTCTGTCTCTCGAAGCTTCTAATAGCCTCGCTCGCCCTTTGTGATTGGCCGCTCGCCGCCTGGACGTAAACGGCTTCTCGAATATTCTCTGGCGGGTGTTCCTTGGACGAGGCTACTTCTTCGGAATTCTCACGAAAATTCCGCGGACTTCGTTACAACTTTACAGCCTCTTTTCATAATTCCTTCAAATTGATGGCTGAAAACAAATGCATTTCCTTCGATGGCCACGGTCACGGCTTTTAAATCAAAATTTCAGATAAATGTCCTGGCGACTGGCCAAAACCGCCCGTAAATCTCCAATGAATACACAATGCTCGTAAAATGGATTTTAATAAATTTAATTCTTTCTACATAGAATGTTAAGGGTAGGTGTCGTAGATGCGCACGTTCATAATATTGTCGAAGGGTACCTCGGGGGCGGCGTGCACCCTTGGAACCGATTTTGCTACCGGAGCGACGGGGGCCAGGCGGGCCACCGCTCGGCTGTGGCCGAAGACGGCCGTGGGGGCGGAGACAATGCCGCCGTAGGCACAAGCCACAAGGGTTGCGAAAACAAACTAAAAATAAAGAAAAATAAATGTAAAAAAAATTTAAGCTCACCAATTTGAACATTTTGCTGATTTCTCGAATTATGCCGAAGAGGGGCCCTCATTCTTTTATATCTGCAGGCCGGTTCACCTCAACATTGCGAAAATTTGCAATAACGACTCGACGAAGAGTTATTATTGTCTCATACGGGGGTCGCATTAACGTGACATGCAATGTAAAATTATTACAATGTGTTTTATATTTTACGATTGCTCGTTGCACGAGATCGATAGCGGCCAATGCCAAGGCGGCGGCGTCTAAAAGGCATTATCCGTAAAATGCTTGAGGGATTAATTAATTGTTTTAAACCCCGCTAACGACAGTTTGCAAAAAAATAATTTTTTTCTGATTAGCCGTTTCCTTCGAAATTAAGAAGTTTCAAAGTCAATCTAGATTCTTGCTTTAATGCAAAAGTGCCCGTGACTAGAAACAATTAAAACTTCGAAGAAAGTTTAAAGCACAAACCAAAACTCAGGGATCAAAAGCTACAATTTCCAAAAAAATAAGATCAAATAAAAATTTTAAGAACAAAAATTTTCCAAAAACAGTGAAAAAGGTAAACACAAGCCATGTGAGTTCTTAGGGGGTTGAACAATTGTAAAGGGTAATGAATGCGGTGGAAAAAGTGAAAAAGGTAAACTAAGCAATATGAGTTCAAGTTATTGTCGAAGAGAAACGAAATTAGGCGAATTTAGTAAAATAGGTGCTAGAGAGTTGAAAAATTGTTAAGGGGGATGAAAAGTAACTGAATTTAAGTAGATTTACCGAAAATAACACAAAAATGAGGCAGTTATGCAAATTTAGTCTTTGGAGGGTTGAAATATTGCGAGGGGGGTTGAAAAAGTGAAAAAGGTAATCATTATCCAAAAGAGCAAAATCTATTATTAAAGAAAAACGAAATTGCGCGAATTTGGCCAAATTAACGTTTGGAGGGTTGCAAAATTGTGAGGGTGGATGAAAAATTAAGTGGGGTGAAATGTGACTGTAGTCAAGTAGAACTATCTAAAGTTGCACGAAAAAGAAGCGGTTGCGTAAATTTTGCTTTCTGAGGGTTCGCATATCGAGAAAGGGTTTGAAAAGCTGTAGATGGGTTAAGAAAATAAATAAAATGAACTTATTCTGCTTGTTGTTAGTAGTCTAGGGGTTGGTTCAAGTTGAAGACTCAGAAGACTTTTTTTAAGGGTTGACCGAAACCTATCGAACGTTCTTATTTTATGCCACCATTTTCATGAAAAAATTCTAGTTTCAACCCTTAAATTTCATCCCTTGTTAGATCATAATGAAAAATTGACCATCGACCCCGGTCACTGTAAATTGACACACCGAATTCGACCTTGTTTTTAAGTTATCGAATTATTGCGTTTCTGCACGTTGGGGGTTAAGACCATTTTTGTACCATCAATAGAAAGCTATCCACCCGCCTTTTCGAAGACACGATGTGTAAGGCCTCACAATTTCACAGCAGATATTACTTCTCTGTATCAAACTACAGAGCTTTATAGACGTTTCAACCCCTAAATTAGTATTATTAAAATGTAAAGGCAACTATTGCAAACATCAAAATTTTCAGACCACGATTTTCAAAATATGGAACTTAAATTTAGAAAAAAACGTAACAATTTAATAGAAATATTGCACGATATAAAAGAGAATCTTAAGCCACCAAGTCGAAATTTTAAAAGCTAAAAATAAAAGCATTTTGCAGAGACGTGAATTTTCTTCCAGAAGAGCGGCTCCGAGATTAGGAAGCTTCAAAGTCATTCTGACTTTTGCTTTTGAGCTAAAAGTGGCTAAAATTAAAAACAATTAAAACTTGCAAAAAAAAGTTTAAAACAATCCAAAATTCAGGATTCCAAAAAAATTTAATATTATGAAAGACCACGATTTTGAGAAAATGTATATTGCACTCACAAAATTTTGAAAAAACTAGGTAATTTAACAATTTAAAAACAAAAATTCTTAACAAAATGACAAAAAAGGCAAAAATTCAGTTCATTAAAATTTTCAAATGAAAATATCCACCACAATTTTCAAAAACTGAAGATTTCGAAAAATTGACATTTTAGAATAAAACGTTGCAATTTAATAGAAAAATTACACAATATAAAAGAAAATCCTAAACGAGCAAGTCAAAATTTGAACTTTTCGCTGCATATCTTTAGCCCAAAAGCGCTAGTTGCAATTATTTCAAAAATGCATTGTTGAAAATCAAACTTTCAAATTACAACTGCTTAATTTTAAGAAAAGTCGCTTAAAGTTAAGTACATCAGTAAAAGCCCTTTTAAATGTTCAATCTCTTCTTTTCTAAAGTACTAAGGGCCGATTTCATAATAAAAGTTAAAGGTCCTTTAAAGTTAAAGTCAACTTTAAAGGGGATTTTGACTAATCAAGAGCAACCTTTCTGGAATGTTGCTAGGCAAATATTTAAAGAACACTTTAATTTTGATTATGAAATTGGCCCTAACCTTTTTTTTTTCTCTTTTTTTGTGTGTAACGTCAGTCCAAGGGGTTATAATAATATTCAATCTCTTCCATTCTAAAGATCTTTCTTTCATTTTTTCTTTTTTTTTTAATGTGAGCCTTTACAGGCAGGACCAGAACCATAAATTATGAACACTGGATTTTGCTGTGGGTCTCTATAATAAATTCTAATGTCATATTTTCGAAATAAAGTAACATAATATCACAAAACCCGAAATTACATAAGTTTAGCCCACAATGAAAATTTAAAAACTGATGCAAGATCTCCTGCAGCACGCCTTAAATTGAACGTTTAAAAAATAATAACTCTTTTCGACTTTTTGAAGGTAGGTCTTGACGGAAGCCTTTACAGTTTCAAATTTTTTGAAACGACATAAACGTTTCGAATGGAAAGCTTCGAATTTAGTACGTTAATTTTGTAATGAGTCTTAAAGGAACAGCAAACTTTGCAAAGGCTCTTGGTACTTTGATTCAAAAAGTAAAAGGCCGAACTACCTTTGAGGCCTTCATAAATGCATAAATCACATTTTGACTGAAGCCTTTACAATTTTTTTTATTTTTGGAACATTTTGACCTAAGCCTTCGCAAATTCAAGATTGAGGATTTCTTTTTGAAGGTAAGGTTTTTTTTGATTTTTATAATGAGCCTTAAAGGAAAAGCAAACTTTGTAAAGGTTCTTGGTACTTTAATTCAAAAAATTAAAGGCCATACTCCTTTTGAGGCCTTTATAAATGCAAAATTCACATTTTGACAATTTTTACAATTTTTTTAATTTTTACAACATTTTGACCTAAGCCTTCGCAAATCTAAGATTGAGGATTCCTTTTTGAAGGTAGGTCTTGACTGAAGCCTTTACAGTTTAAAATTTTTTGAAACCACATAAACGTTTCGAAAGGAAGCTTCGAATTTAGTACGTTAATTTTTTAAAGAGCCTTGAAGAAAAAGCAAACTTTGTAAAGGCTCTACCTTTATCGCTGAAGTTGAAAGATCTTCATTGCAAGGAAAATAATAGTTGTCAAAATGTAGAAGAAGAAATTCAACTGGTTAACGTTTTGAAATGAAAGTATTAAGGCTTCACAACTTTCAAAATATTGAGGCTGAAACTTCGTAAAATTGACAATTTAAAACAAAACGTAACAATTTAATGGAAATTTTTTGAAAAAGCCAATAAAGTC
This sequence comes from Pycnomerus fuliginosus, assembly GCA_963924575.1. Classification (NCBI taxonomy): domain Eukaryota; kingdom Metazoa; phylum Arthropoda; class Insecta; order Coleoptera; family Zopheridae; genus Pycnomerus; species Pycnomerus fuliginosus. The sequence goes on along the minus strand of OZ004624.1, from coordinate 6,139,981 downwards.
GAATTTTTTTTTATTCTAAGGATTTATCTGTTTTTTTCTCGATCTAAAACATTTGGAAAGGAGATCTTGATGTGAGTTTTTACAGGCAAAACCATAAATTTTGAACATCATGTTTAAAAGATATAGGAAGTTAATCTAATCATTCTGATCTAATCTTGAACTTAGCCTTTCAAGACCGTTAATTATTTACATTTACGAATGAAATCTTAATGTGAGTCTGTACAGTACTTTGTACTTACATTGCGAAGCGAAGGTTTAAACTTTCTTAAAACAAACATCAACACTTAATTTTGTAATGAGCCGTTACAGAATCTTCAATTTGGAAAAGCAAACTTTGTTTAGACCCTTTACCGATGAATTTTGAAGAGTTCTGCTGCAAAGAACCCCAAATTAAAGGCTGCGACTAGTGCAAACCTTAAATTGAAGACTTCAAACTTTCGTCAATACTCGTACTTAGATACCAAGTACCAAATTTTTACAGAATAATAGTTATAAATGATAATAATAATATGTAATTTAAACTATGACTTAGGTGGACTTCCTGAAGCCTTAATTTAAGGCCTCGATTTGGACTTTATGATCCAATTTGGGGCTCCAAAAACGATTAAGAAGAAGAAAGGGAAAAAAGATGAAGAAGAAGAATAAATAGAATTCACGCAATTGAAGACAAAACAAAAAGAACCAGCAAACAAGTTTCGCCTAAAAGCAGGCATCTTCAGGTCAATTACCAAACTGTGCACGGTAGCACCGACAAAATATTATCGCAATACCGCTAAAATTAGATAATTTGACACAACATCCGCGTGCAGGAAAAGCGTTTCATCCCGACAACGAAACCTGAAAGCTTTTTAATGTTTAAACGGCCACTATTTCACCATTATTAAACCAAGTTCAGTCGATTGCGAAAAACCCACGTGTCTCCCAATTCCACTCCGCACGAGCAAACATTCATTTCGTTGATTAATTGTGTTTGCCGAATATTGGCTAATAATTAATGGCGTGCCGATTATTTAAAGCGGGTCTGTTTGTCACCTGCCGCCGAGGTTACCTATAAGGACAAAAATAATAAATGTTCGGATTTTGTTGAAAATACGAAAAGTTTAAGTACCTAATCTCGTAATAAGCAGCTCCAAGGAGAAAAGTTTAAATCTCGTCAGGAGGAGTAAATATAAAGCAAGGATCAACCTTTAGTCGAATTAATCATTCCGGAGAATAAATTACCGAGTTTCCAAGTGAGAAAATTCTAATAAACTCGAGGCATAACTCATCGAGCGGTTGGATTGAGGAGAATTGTTGCCATCGGTCTTGTCTTTTCAATAGCGGGAGACGTTAATTGGAGGAGTTGATGGATGAGAGGTGTTAGCTGCAAAAGATTCAAAAAATTTTCAAATTTGATGTAAAGGCTTCAATCGAAATGAAAAATCTTCAACTTTGGATTTGTGAAGGCTTCAAATTTTGGATAAAGCACAAAACTTGGACGTTCGAAGATAGAGTAAAGGCTTACAGCTGCAAAGGATTCTGAAAATTTTCAAATTTGATGTAAAGGCTTCAATCGAAATGAAAAATCTTCAACTTTGGATTTGTGAAGGCTTCAAATTTTGGATAAAGCAGAAAACTTGGACGTTCGAAGATAGAGTAAAGGCTTACAGCTGCAAAAGATTCTGAAAATTTTCATATTTGATGTAAAGGCTTCAATCGAAATGAAAAATCTTCAACTTTGGATTTGTGAAGGCTTCAAATTTTGGATAAAGCACAAAACTTGGACGTTCGAAGATAGAATAAAGGCTTACAGCTGCAAAAGATTCTGAAAATTTTCATATTTGATGTAAAGGCTTCAATCGAAATGAAAAATCTTCAACTTTGGATTTGTGAAGGCTTCAAATTTTGGATAAAGCACAAAACTTGGACGTTCGAAGATAGAGTAAAGGCTTACAGCTGCAAAAGATTCTGAAAATTTTCAAATTTGATGTAAAGGCTTCAATCGAAATGAAAAATCTTCAACTTTGGATTTGTGAAGGCTTCAAATTTTGGATAAAGCACAAAACTTGAACGTTCGAAGATAGAGTAAAGGCTTACAGCTGCAAAAGATTCTGAAAATTTTCAAATTTGATGTAAAGGCTTCAATCGAAATGAAAAATCTTCAACTTTGGATTTGTGAAGGCTTCAAATTTTGGATAAAACACAAAACTTGGACGTTCGAAGATAGAGTAAAGGCTTACAGCTGCAAAAGATTCTGAAAATTTTCAAATTTGATGTAAAGGCTTCAATCGAAATGAAAAATCTTCAACTTTGGATTTGTGAAGGCTTCAAATTTTGGATAAAGCACAAAACTTGGACGTTCGAAGATAGAGTAAAGGCTTACAGCTGCAAAAGATTCTGAAAATTTTCAAATTTGATGTAAAGGCTTCAATCGAAATGAAAAATCTTCAACTTTGGATTTGTGAAGGCTTCAAATTTTGGATAAAGCACAAAACTTGGACGTTCGAAGATAGAGTAAAGGCTTACAGCTGCAAAGGATTCTGAAAATTTTCAAATTTGATGTAAAGGCTTCAATCGAAATGAAAAATCTTCAACTTTGGATTTGTGAAGGCTTCAAATTTTGGATAAAGCAGAAAACTTGGACGTTCGAAGATAGAGTAAAGGCTTACAGCTGCAAAAGATTCTGAAAATTTTCATATTTGATGTAAAGGCTTCAATCGAAATGAAAAATCTTCAACTTTGGATTTGTGAAGGCTTCAAATTTTGGATAAAGCACAAAACTTGGACGTTCGAAGATAGAGTAAAGGCTTACAGCTGCAAAAGATTCTGAAAATTTTCATATTTGATGTAAAGGCTTCAATCGAAATGAAAAATCTTCAACTTTGGATTTGTGAAGGCTTCAAATTTTGGATAAAGCACAAAACTTGGACGTTCGAAGATAGAGTAAAGGCTTACAGCTGCAAAAGATTCTGAAAATTTTCAAATTTGATGTAAAGGCTTCAATCGAAATGAAAAATCTTCAACTTTGGATTTGTGAAGGCTTCAAATTTTGGATAAAGCACAAAACTTGGACGTTCGAAGATAGAGTAAAGGCTTACAGCTGCAAAAGATTCTGAAAATTTTCAAATTTGATGTAAAGGCTTCAATCGAAATGAAAAATCTTCAACTTTGGATTTGTGAAGGCTTCAAATTTTGGATAAAACACAAAACTTGGACGTTCGAAGATAGAGTAAAGGCTTACAGCTGCAAAAGATTCTGAAAATTTTCAAATTTGATGTAAAGGCTTCAATCGAAATGAAAAATCTTCAACTTTGGATTTGTGAAGGCTTCAAATTATGGATAAAGCACAAAACTTGGACGTTCGAAGATAGAGTAAAGGCTTACAGCTGCAAAAGATTCTGAAAATTTTCAAATTTGATGTAAAGGCTTCAATCGAAATGAAAAATCTTCAACTTTGGATTTGTGAAGGCTTCAAATTTTGGATAAAGCACAAAACTTGGACGTTCGAAGATAGAGTAAAGGCTTACAGCTGCAAAAGATTCTGAAAATTTTCATATTTGATGTAAAGGCTTCAATCGAAATGAAAAATCTTCAACTTTGGATTTGTGAAGGCTTCAAATTTTGGATAAAGCAGAAAACTTGGACGTTCGAAGATAGAGTAAAGGCTTACAGCTGCAAAAGATTCTGAAAATTTTCATATTTGATGTAAAGGCTTCAATCGAAATGAAAAATCTTCAACTTTGGATTTGTGAAGGCTTCAAATTTTGGATAAAGCACAAAACTTGGACGTTCGAAGATAGAGTAAAGGCTTACAGCTGCAAAAGATTCTGAAAATTTTCAAATTTGATGTAAAGGCTTCAATGGAAATGAAAAATCTTCAACTTTGGATTTGTGAAGGCTTCAAATTTTGGATAAAGCAGAAAACTTGGACGTTCGAAGATAGAGTAAAGGCTTACAGCTGCAAAAGATTCTGAAAATTTTCAAATTTGATGTAAAGGCTTCAATCGAAATGAAAAATCTTCAACTTTGGATTTGTGAAGGCTTCAAATTTTGGATAAAGCACAAAACTTGGACGTTCGAAGATAGAGTAAAGGCTTACAGCTGCAAAAGATTCTGAAAATTTTCAAATTTGATGTAAAGGCTTCAATCGAAATGAAAAATCTTCAACTTTGGATTTGTGAAGGCTTCAAATTTTGGATAAAGCACAAAACTTGGACGTTTGAAGATAGAGTAAAGGCTTACAGCTGCAAAAGATTCTGAAAATTTTCAAATTTGATGTAAAGGCTTCAATCGAAATGAAAAATCTTCAACTTTGGATTTGTGAAGGCTTCAAATTTTGGATAAAGCACAAAACTTGGACGTTCGAAGATAGAGTAAAAGCTTACAGCTGCAAAAGATTCTGAAAATTTTCAAATTTGATGTAAAGGCTTCAATCGAAATGAAAAATCTTCAACTTTGGATTTGTGAAGGCTTCAAATTTTGGATAGAGCACAAAACTTGGACGTTCGAAGATAGAGTAAAGGCTTACAGCTGCAAAAGATTCTGAAAATTTTCAAATTTGATGTAAAGGCTTCAATCGAAATGAAAAATCTTCAACTTTGGATTTGTGAAGGCTTCAAATTTTGGATAAAGCACAAAACTTTGGATTTGTGAAGGCTTCAAATTTTGGATAAAGCGCAAAACTTGGACGTTCGAAGATAGAGTAAAGGCTTACAGCTGCAAAAGATTCTGAAAATTTTCAAATTTGATGTAAAGGCTTCAATCGAAATGAAAAATCTTCAACTTTGGATTTGTGAAGGCTTCAATCGAAATGAAAAATCTTCAACTTTGGATTTGTGAAGGCTTCAAATTTTGGATAAAGCACAAAACTTGGACGTTCGATGATAGAGTAAAGGCTTACAGCTGCAAAGGATTCTGAAAATTTTCAAATTTGATGTAAAGGCTTCAATCGAAATGAAAAATCTTCAACTTTGGATTTGTGAAGGCTTCAAATTTTGGATAAAGCACAAAACTTGGACGTTCGATGATAGAGTAAAGGCTTACAGCTGCAAAAGATTCTGAAAATTTTCAAATTTGATGTAAAGGCTTCAATCGAAATGAAAAATCTTCAACTTTGGATTTGTGAAGGCTTCAAATTTTGGATAAAGCACAAAACTTGGACGTTCGATGATAGAGTAAAGGCTTACAGCTGCAAAAGATTCTGAAAATTTTCAAATTTGATGTAAAGGCTTCAATCGAAATGAAAAATCTTCAACTTTGGATTTGTGAAGGCTTCAAATTTTAGATAAAGCACAAAACTTGGACGTTCGAAGATAGAGTAAAGGCTTACAGCTGCAAAAGATTCTGAAAATTTTCAAATTTGATGTAAAGGCTTCAATCGAAATGAAAAATCTTCAACTTTGGATTTGGAATGCTTCAAATTTTGGATAAAGCACAAAACTTGGACGTTCGAAGATAGAGTAAAGGCTTACAGCTGCAAAAGATTCTGAAAATTTTCAAATTTGATGTAAAGGCTTCAATCGAAATGAAAAATCTTCAACTTTGGATTTGTGAAGGCTTCAAATTTTGGATAAAGCACAAAACTTGGACGTTCGAAGATAGAGTAAAGGCTTACAGCTGCAAAAGATTCTGAAAATTTTCAAATTTGATGTAAAGGCTTCAATCGAAATGAAAAATCTTCAACTTTGGATTTGTGAAGGCTTCAAATTTTGGATAGAGCACAAAACTTGGACGTTCGAAGATAGAGTAAAGGCTTACAGCTGCAAAAGATTCTGAAAATTTTCAAATTTGATGTAAAGGCTTCAATCGAAATGAAAAATCTTCAACTTTGGATTTGTGAAGGCTTCAAATTTTGGATAAAGCAGAAAACTTGGACGTTCGAAGATAGAGTAAAGGCTTACAGCTGCAAAAGATTCTGAAAATTTTCATATTTGATGTAAAGGCTTCAATCGAAATGAAAAATCTTCAACTTTGGATTTGTGAAGGCTTCAAATTTTGGATAAAGCACAAAACTTGGACGTTCGAAGATAGAGTAAAGGCTTACAGCTGCAAAAGATTCTGAAAATTTTCAAATTTGATGTAAAGGCTTCAATCGAAATGAAAAATCTTCAACTTTGGATTTGTGAAGGCTTCAAATTTTGGATAAAGCAGAAAACTTGGACGTTCGAAGATAGAGTAAAGGCTTACAGCTGCAAAAGATTCTGAAAATTTTCAAATTTGATGTAAAGGCTTCAATCGAAATGAAAAATCTTCAACTTTGGATTTGTGAAGGCTTCAAATTTTAGATAAAGCACAAAACTTGGACGTTCGAAGATAGAGTAAAGGCTTACAGCTGCAAAAGATTCTGAAAATTTTCAAATTTGATGTAAAGGCTTCAATCGAAATGAAAAATCTTCAACTTTGGATTTGTGAAGGCTTCAAATTTTGGATAAAGCACAAAACTTGGACGTTCGAAGATAGAGTAAAGGCTTACAGCTGCAAAAGATTCTGAAAATTTTCAAATTTGATGTAAAGGCTTCAACCGAAATGAAAAATCTTCAACTTTGGATTTGTGAAGGCTTCAAATTTTGGATAAAGCACAAAACTTGGACGTTCGAAGATAGAGTAAAGGCTTACAGCTGCAAAAGATTCTGAAAATTTTCAAATTTGATGTAAAGGCTTCAATCGAAATGAAAAATCTTCAACTTTGGATTTGTGAAGGCTTCAAATTTTGGATAAAGCACAAAACTTGGACGTTCGAAGATAGAGTAAAGGCTTACAGCTGCAAAAGATTCTGAAAATTTTCAAATTTGATGTAAAGGCTTCAATCGAAATGAAAAATCTTCAACTTTGGATTTGGAATGCTTCAAATTTTGGATAAAGCACAAAACTTGGACGTTCGAAGATAGAGTAAAGGCTTACAGCTGCAAAAGATTCTGAAAATTTTCAAATTTGATGTAAAGGCTTCAATCGAAATGAAAAATCTTCAACTTTGGATTTGTGAAGGCTTCAAATTTTGGATAGAGCACAAAACTTGGACGTTCGAAGATAGAGTAAAGGCTTACAGCTGCAAAAGATTCTGAAAATTTTCAAATTTGATGTAAAGGCTTCAATCGAAATGAAAAATCTTCAACTTTGGATTTGTGAAGGCTTCAAATTTTGGATAAAGCACAAAACTTGGACGTTCGAAGATAGAGTAAAGGCTTACAGCTGCCAAAGATTCTGAAAATTTTCAAATTTGATGTAAAGGCTTCAATCGAAATGAAAAATCTTCAACTTTGGATTTGTGAAGGCTTCAAATTTTGGATAAAGCACAAAACTTGGACGTTCGAAGATAGAGTAAAGGCTTACAGCTGCAAAAGATTCTGAAAATTTTCAAATTTGATGTAAAGGCTTCAATCGAAATGAAAAATCTTCAACTTTGGATTTGTGAAGGCTTCAAATTTTGGATAAAGCGCAAAACTTGGACGTTCGAAGATAGAGTAAAGGCTTACAGCTGCAAAAGATTCTGAAAATTTTCAAATTTGATGTAAAGGCTTCAATCGAAATGAAAAATCTTCAACTTTGGATTTGTGAAGGCTTCAAATTTTGGATAAAGCACAAAACTTGGACGTTCGAAGATAGAGTAAAGGCTTACAGCTGCAAAGGATTCTGAAAATTTTCAAATTTGATGTAAAGGCTTCAATCGAAATGAAAAATCTTCAACTTTGGATTTGTGAAGGCTTCAAATTTTGGATAAAGCACAAAACTTGGACGTTCGATGATAGAGTAAAGGCTTACAGCTGCAAAAGATTCTGAAAATTTTCAAATTTGATGTAAAGGCTTCAATCGAAATGAAAAATCTTCAACTTTGGATTTGTGAAGGCTTCAAATTTTGGATAAAGCACAAAACTTGGACGTTCGAAGATAGAGTAAAGGCTTACAGCTGCAAAAGATTCTGAAAATTTTCAAATTTGATGTAAAGGCTTCAATCGAAATGAAAAATCTTCAACTTTGGATTTGTGAAGGCTTCAAATTTTGGATAAAGCACAAAACTTGGACGTTCGAAGATAGAGTAAAGGCTTACAGCTGCAAAAGATTCTGAAAATTTTCAAATTTGATGTAAAGGCTTCAATCGAAATGAAAAATCTTCAACTTTGGATTTGTGAAGGCTTCAAATTTTGGATAAAGCACAAAACTTGGACGTTCGATGATAGAGTAAAGGCTTACAGCTGCAAAAGATTCTGAAAATTTTCAAATTTGATGTAAAGGCTTCAATCGAAATGAAAAATCTTCAACTTTGGATTTGTGAAGGCTTCAAATTTTGGATAAAGCACAAAACTTGGACGTTCGAAGATAGAGTAAAGGCTTACAGCTGCAAAGGATTCTGAAAATTTTCAAATTTGATGTAAAGGCTTCAATCGAAATGAAAAATCTTCAACTTTGGATTTGTGAAGGCTTCAAATTTTGGATAAAGCACAAAACTTGGACGTTCGAAGATAGAGTAAAGGCTTACAGCTGCAAAGGATTCTGAAAATTTTCAAATTTGATGTAAAGGCTTCAATCGAAATGAAAAATCTTCAACTTTGGATTTGTGAAGGCTTCAAATTTTGGATAAAGCAGAAAACTTGGACGTTCGAAGATAGAGTAAAGGCTTACAGCTGCAAAAGATTCTGAAAATTTTCAAATTTGATGTAAAGGCTTCAATCGAAATGAAAAATCTTCAACTTTGGATTTGTGAAGGCTTCAAATTTTGGATAAAGCACAAAACTTGGACGTTCGAAGATAGAGTAAAGGCTTACAGCTGCAAAAGATTCTGAAAATTTTCAAATTTGATGTAAAGGCTTCAACCGAAATGAAAAATCTTCAACTTTGGATTTGTGAAGGCTTCAAATTTTGGATAAAGCAGAAAACTTGGACGTTCGAAGATAGAGTAAAGGCTTACAGCTGCAAAAGATTCTGAAAATTTTCATATTTGATGTAAAGGCTTCAATCGAAATGAAAAATCTTCAACTTTGGATTTGTGAAGGCTTCAAATTTTGGATAAAGCACAAAACTTGGACGTTCGAAGATAGAGTAAAGGCTTACAGCTGCAAAAGATTCTGAAAATTTTCAAATTTGATGTAAAGGCTTCAATCGAAATGAAAAATCTTCAACTTTGGATTTGTGAAGGCTTCAAATTTTGGATAGAGCACAAAACTTGGACGTTCGAAGATAGAGTAAAGGCCTACAGCTGCAAAAGATTCTGAAAATTTTCAAATTTGATGTAAAGACTTCAACCGAAATGAAAAATCTTCAACTTTGGATTTGTGAAGGCTTCAAATTTTGGATAGAGCACAAAACTTGGACGTTCGAAGATAGAGTAAAGGCTTACAGCTGCAAAAGATTCTGAAAATTTTCAAATTTGATGTAAAGGCTTCAACCGAAATGAAAAATCTTCAACTTTGGATTTGTGAAGGCTTCAAATTTTGGATAAAGCACAAAACTTGGACGTTCGAAGATAGAGTAAAGGCTTACAGCTGCAAAAGATTCTGAAAATTTTCAAATTTGATGTAAAGGCTTCAATCGAAATGAAAAATCTTCAACTTTGGATTTGTGAAGGCTTCAAATTTTGGATAAAGCACAAAACTTGGACGTTCGAAGATAGAGTAAAGGCTTACAGCTGCAAAAGATTCTGAAAATTTTCAAATTTGATGTAAAGGCTTCAATCGAAATGAAAAATCTTCAACTTTGGATTTGTGAAGGCTTCAAATTTTGGATAAAGCACAAAACTTGGACGTTCGATGATAGAGTAAAGGCTTACAGCTGCAAAAGATTCTGAAAATTTTCAAATTTGATGTAAAGGCTTCAATCGAAATGAAAAATCTTCAACTTTGGATTTGTGAAGGCTTCAAATTTTGGATAAAGCACAAAACTTGGACGTTCGAAGATAGAGTAAAGGCTTACAGCTGCAAAGGATTCTGAAAATTTTCAAATTTGATGTAAAGGCTTCAATCGAAATGAAAAATCTTCAACTTTGGATTTGTGAAGGCTTCAAATTTTGGATAAAGCACAAAACTTGGACGTTCGAAGATAGAGTAAAGGCTTACAGCTGCAAAGGATTCTGAAAATTTTCAAATTTGATGTAAAGGCTTCAATCGAAATGAAAAATCTTCAACTTTGGATTTGTGAAGGCTTCAAATTTTGGATAAAGCAGAAAACTTGGACGTTCGAAGATAGAGTAAAGGCTTACAGCTGCAAAAGATTCTGAAAATTTTCAAATTTGATGTAAAGGCTTCAATCGAAATGAAAAATCTTCAACTTTGGATTTGTGAAGGCTTCAAATTTTGGATAAAGCACAAAACTTGGACGTTCGAAGATAGAGTAAAGGCTTACAGCTGCAAAAGATTCTGAAAATTTTCAAATTTGATGTAAAGGCTTCAACCGAAATGAAAAATCTTCAACTTTGGATTTGTGAAGGCTTCAAATTTTGGATAAAGCAGAAAACTTGGACGTTCGAAGATAGAGTAAAGGCTTACAGCTGCAAAAGATTCTGAAAATTTTCATATTTGATGTAAAGGCTTCAATCGAAATGAAAAATCTTCAACTTTGGATTTGTGAAGGCTTCAAATTTTGGATAAAGCACAAAACTTGGACGTTCGAAGATAGAGTAAAGGCTTACAGCTGCAAAAGATTCTGAAAATTTTCAAATTTGATGTAAAGGCTTCAATCGAAATGAAAAATCTTCAACTTTGGATTTGTGAAGGCTTCAAATTTTGGATAGAGCACAAAACTTGGACGTTCGAAGATAGAGTAAAGGCCTACAGCTGCAAAAGATTCTGAAAATTTTCAAATTTGATGTAAAGACTTCAACCGAAATGAAAAATCTTCAACTTTGGATTTGTGAAGGCTTCAAATTTTGGATAGAGCACAAAACTTGGACGTTCGAAGATAGAGTAAAGGCTTACAGCTGCAAAAGATTCTGAAAATTTTCAAATTTGATGTAAAGGCTTCAACCGAAATGAAAAATCTTCAACTTTGGATTTGTGAAGGCTTCAAATTTTGGATAAAGCACAAAACTTGGACGTTCGAAGATAGAGTAAAGGCTTACAGCTGCAAAAGATTCTGAAAATTTTCAAATTTGATGTAAAGGCTTCAATCGAAATGAAAAATCTTCAACTTTGGATTTGTGAAGGCTTCAAATTTTGGATAAAGCACAAAACTTGGACGTTCGAAGATAGAGTAAAGGCTTACAGCTGCAAAAGATTCTGAAAATTTTCAAATTTGATGTAAAGGCTTCAATCGAAATGAAAAATCTTCAACTTTGGATTTGTGAAGGCTTCAAATTTTGGATAAAGCGCAAAACTTGGACGTTCGAAGATAGAGTAAAGGCTTACAGCTGCAAAAGATTCTGAAAATTTTCAAATTTGATGTAAAGGCTTCAATCGAAATGAAAAATCTTCAACTTTGGATTTGTGAAGGCTTCAAATTTTGGATAAAGCACAAAACTTGGACGTTCGAAGATAGAGTAAAGGCTTACAGCTGCAAAAGATTCTGAAAATTTTCAAATTTGATGTAAAGGCTTCAATCGAAATGAAAAATCTTCAACTTTGGATTTGTGAAGGCTTCAAATTTTGGATAAAGCACAAAACTTGGACGTTCGAAGATAGAGTAAAGGCTTACAGCTGCCAAAGATTCTGAAAATTTTCAAATTTGATGTAAAGGCTTCAATCGAAATGAAAAATCTTCAACTTTGGATTTCTGAAGGCTTCAAATTTTGGATAAAGCACAAAACTTGGACGTTCGAAGATAGAGTAAAGGCTTACAGCTGCAAAAGATTCTGAAAATTTTCAAATTTGATGTAAAGGCTTCAATCGAAATGAAAAATCTTCAACTTTGGATTTGTGAAGGCTTCAAATTTTGGATAAAGCGCAAAACTTGGACGTTCGAAGATAGAGTAAAGGCTTACAGCTGCAAAAGATTCTGAAAATTTTCAAATTTGATGTAAAGGCTTCAATCGAAATGAAAAATCTTCAACTTTGGATTTGTGAATGCTTCAAATTTTGGATAAAGCACAAAACTTGGACGTTCGAAGATAGAGTAAAGGCTTACAGCTGCAAAGGATTCTGAAAATTTTCAAATTTGATGTAAAGGCTTCAATCGAAATGAAAAATCTTCAACTTTGGATTTGTGAAGGCTTCAAATTTTGGATAAAGCACAAAACTTGGACGTTCGATGATAGAGTAAAGGCTTACAGCTGCAAAAGATTCTGAAAATTTTCAAATTTGATGTAAAGGCTTCAATCGAAATGAAAAATCTTCAACTTTGGATTTGTGAAGGCTTCAAATTTTGGATAAAGCACAAAACTTGGACGTTCGAAGATAGAGTAAAGGCTTACAGCTGCAAAAGATTCTGAAAATTTTCAAATTTGATGTAAAGGCTTCAATCGAAATGAAAAATCTTCAACTTTGGATTTGTGAAGGCTTCAAATTTTGGATAAAGCACAAAACTTGGACGTTCGAAGATAGAGTAAAGGCTTACAGCTGCAAAAGATTCTGAAAATTTTCAAATTTGATGTAAAGGCTTCAATCGAAATGAAAAATCTTCAACTTTGGATTTGTGAAGGCTTCAAATTTTGGATAAAGCACAAAACTTGGACGTTCGAAGATAGAGTAAAGGCTTACAGCTGCAAAAGATTCTGAAAATTTTCAAATTTGATGTAAAGGCTTCAATCGAAATGAAAAATCTTCAACTTTGGATTTGTGAAGGCTTCAAATTTTGGATAAAGCACAAAACTTGGACGTTCGATGATAGAGTAAAGGCTTACAGCTGCAAAAGATTCTGAAAATTTTCAAATTTGATGTAAAGGCTTCAATCGAAATGAAAAATCTTCAACTTTGGATTTGTGAAGGCTTCAAATTTTGGATAAAGCACAAAACTTGGACGTTCGAAGATAGAGTAAAGGCTTACAGCTGCAAAGGATTCTGAAAATTTTCAAATTTGATGTAAAGGCTTCAATCGAAATGAAAAATCTTCAACTTTGGATTTGTGAAGGCTTCAAATTTTGGATAAAGCACAAAACTTGGACGTTCGAAGATAGAGTAAAGGCTTACAGCTGCAAAGGATTCTGAAAATTTTCAAATTTGATGTAAAGGCTTCAATCGAAATGAAAAATCTTCAACTTTGGATTTGTGAAGGCTTCAAATTTTGGATAAAGCACAAAACTTGGACGTTCGAAGATAGAGTAAAGGCTTACAGCTGCAAAGGATTCTGAAAATTTTCAAATTTGATGTAAAGGCTTCAATCGAAATGAAAAATCTTCAACTTTGGATTTGTGAAGGCTTCAAATTTTGGATAAAGCACAAAACTTGGACGTTCGAAGATAGAGTAAAGGCTTACAGCTGCAAAAGATTCTGAAAATTTTCAAATTTGATGTAAAGGCTTCAATCGAAATGAAAAATCTTCAACTTTGGATTTGTGAAGGCTTCAAATTTTGGATAGAGCACAAAACTTGGACGTTCGAAGATAGAGTAAAGGCCTACAGCTGCAAAAGATTCTGAAAATTTTCAAATTTGATGTAAAGACTTCAACCGAAATGAAAAATCTTCAACTTTGGATTTGTGAAGGCTTCAAATTTTGGATAGAGCACAAAACTTGGACGTTCGAAGATAGAGTAAAGGCTTACAGCTGCAAAAGATTCTGAAAATTTTCAAATTTGATGTAAAGGCTTCAACCGAAATGAAAAATCTTCAACTTTGGATTTGTGAAGGCTTCAAATTTTGGATAAAGCACAAAACTTGGACGTTCGAAGATAGAGTAAAGGCTTACAGCTGCAAAAGATTCTGAAAATTTTCAAATTTGATGTAAAGGCTTCAATCGAAATGAAAAATCTTCAACTTTGGATTTGTGAAGGCTTCAAATTTTGGATAAAGCAGAAAACTTGGACGTTCGAAGATAGAGTAAAGGCTTACAGCTGCAAAAGATTCTGAAAATTTTCAAATTTGATGTAAAGGCTTCAACCGAAATGAAAAATCTTCAACTTTGGATTTGTGAAGGCTTCAAATTTTGGATAAAGCACAAAACTTGGACGTTCGAAGATAGAGTAAAGGCTTACAGCTGCAAAAGATTCTGAAAATTTTCAAATTTGATGTAAAGGCTTCAATCGAAATGAAAAATCTTCAACTTTGGATTTGTGAAGGCTTCAAATTTTGGATAAAGCACAAAACTTGGACGTTCGAAGATAGAGTAAAGGCTTACAGCTGCAAAAGATTCTGAAAATTTTCAAATTTGATGTAAAGGCTTCAATCGAAATGAAAAATCTTCAACTTTGGATTTGTGAAGGCTTCAAATTTTGGATAAAGCACAAAACTTGGACGTTCGAAGATAGAGTAAAGGCTTACAGCTGCCAAAGATTCTGAAAATTTTCAAATTTGATGTAAAGGCTTCAATCGAAATGAAAAATCTTCAACTTTGGATTTCTGAAGGCTTCAAATTTTGGATAAAGCACAAAACTTGGACGTTCGAAGATAGAGTAAAGGCTTACAGCTGCAAAAGATTCTGAAAATTTTCAAATTTGATGTAAAGGCTTCAATCGAAATGAAAAATCTTCAACTTTGGATTTGTGAAGGCTTCAAATTTTGGATAAAGCGCAAAACTTGGACGTTCGAAGATAGAGTAAAGGCTTACAGCTGCAAAAGATTCTGAAAATTTTCAAATTTGATGTAAAGGCTTCAATCGAAATGAAAAATCTTCAACTTTGGATTTGTGAAGGCTTCAAATTTTGGATAAAGCACAAAACTTGGACGTTCGAAGATAGAGTAAAGGCTTACAGCTGCAAAGGATTCTGAAAATTTTCAAATTTGATGTAAAGGCTTCAATCGAAATGAAAAATCTTCAACTTTGGATTTGTGAAGGCTTCAAATTTTGGATAAAGCACAAAACTTGGACGTTCGATGATAGAGTAAAGGCTTACAGCTGCAAAAGATTCTGAAAATTTTCAAATTTGATGTAAAGGCTTCAATCGAAATGAAAAATCTTCAACTTTGGATTTGTGAAGGCTTCAAATTTTGGATAAAGCACAAAACTTGGACGTTCGAAGATAGAGTAAAGGCTTACAGCTGCAAAAGATTCTGAAAATTTTCAAATTTGATGTAAAGGCTTCAATCGAAATGAAAAATCTTCAACTTTGGATTTGTGAAGGCTTCAAATTTTGGATAAAGCACAAAACTTGGACGTTCGAAGATAGAGTAAAGGCTTACAGCTGCAAAAGATTCTGAAAATTTTCAAATTTGATGTAAAGGCTTCAATCGAAATGAAAAATCTTCAACTTTGGATTTGTGAAGGCTTCAAATTTTGGATAAAGCACAAAACTTGGACGTTCGAAGATTTAGTAAAGGCTTACAGCTGCAAAAGATTCTGAAAATTTTCAAATTTGATGTAAAGGCTTCAATCGAAATGAAAAATCTTCAACTTTGGATTTGTGAAGGCTTCAAATTTTGGATAAAGCACAAAACTTGGACGTTCGAAGATAGAGTAAAGGCTTACAGCTGCAAAAGATTCTGAAAATTTTCAAATTTGATGTAAAGGCTTCAATCGAAATGAAAAATCTTCAACTTTGGATTTGTGAAGGCTTCAAATTTTGGATAAAGCACAAAACTTGGACGTTCGAAGATAGAGTAAAGGCTTACAGCTGCAAAAGATTCTGAAAATTTTCAAATTTCATGTAAAGGCTTCAATCGAAATGAAAAATCTTCAACTTTGGATTTGGAATGCTTCAAATTTTGGATAAAGCACAAAACTTGGACGTTCGAAGATAGAGTAAAGGCTTACAGCTGCAAAAGATTCTGAAAATTTTCAAATTTGATGTAAAGGCTTCAATTGAAATGAAAAATCTTCAACTTTTGATTTGTGAAGGCTTCAAATTTTGGATAAAGCACAAAACTTGAACGTTCGAAGATAGAGTAAAGGCTTACAGCTGCAAAAGATTCTGAAAATTTTCAAATTTGATGTAAAGGCTTCAATCGAAATGAAAAATCTTCAACTTTGGATTTGTGAAGGCTTCAAATTTTGGATAAAGCACAAAACTTGGACGTTCGAAGATAGAGTAAAGGCTTACAGCAAAAAAAAATCAAATTTTATCAAAAGCTAAACTGTGAAGGCTTCAGTCCAAAAAATCCTAAATTTTGGATTTGCGAAGGCTTAGGTGAAATTTTCCAAAACCCAAACAATTTAAAAAGAAAAATCCTCCATTTTGGAATTGTGAGGGCTTCAATTTTTTTTTTCATTTTCTAATAACAAAACCTGCAGGTTTGGAGACTTATTTTTGGAAAAGTTAAATTTTGACTTGGAGCGAATGGACTAGAGAACTTTCAAAGTCTAAACTGTACAGACTTCAGTCAAGACCTAATTGTCAAAAAAAATACTCAATTTAGGATTTGCGAAAGATAAAAATACAAGTTCTTTTTGCAAAGGAAAGAATCAAGTTATAGACAAAAGCTTCATTCACACCTGCCATTGTTCCAAAAAATAGTAAAAGAATAGTAAAAGCTTCAATCAAAATAAAAAAATCTTCAATTTTTTTGTTTTTGTAAACGACAAAACCTTTGCCTTCGAAGGCTACCTAATAGAGCCCTCAAGAGAGCCTTCAAAACCTAAATTGTAAAGGCTTTAGTCAAGATGTATCTTCCAAAATAAAAGAATGCTCAATTGTGGATTTGCAAAGGCGTCGATCAAATTGTTTCAAAAATTTTTTAAATGCAAAGGCTTCAATCACAATGAAAAATTCTCAATTTTAATTTATGAAGACGTAAAATTTTGGAGTACGGCCTTTTATTTTCTAAAGCGCAAAACCTGTCAAAATGTTGACATGGAACAAATGGACTTCGAAATTTAAAATATTAAGGCTTCGTCAAGACCTACGACCTTCTAAAAAATAATCCTCTGTTTTTTTGGATTTGCGAAGTCTTAGGAAAAAATGTTCTAGTTCTAGAAGTAATAAGGCTTGGGTCTATGTGGTTTCAAATTGTAAAGGCTTACAATCAAAATGTTGACAAAAACTGCAAAAACTCCAGTCTAGACCTATCTTCCAAAAGAAGTCACAATTTTGGATTTGCTAAGGATTAGGTCAAAATATCAAAAATCTAAAAAATTGTAAAATCTTCAGTCAAAATTAAAAAACCTCAATTTTGGGTTTATAAAGGCTTTATTTTCGCAAACATAAAACCTGTATGTTCGACTCTATCGCCCTAAATTAAAAAAAATCTCAATTTTGGACTTGCAAACGCTTATGTCAAAATGTTCCAAAAATCCAGAAATTTTACCAAAAACGGGTTAAAACCCAAATGAAAATCCTCAATTTTCAACTTGTGAAGTAAGTATCTTTTAACAAAAAATATTTTCAGTATTCTTTTATTTTTATTTTTCACCCATCAATACAAATAAATAATATGGTAGAACAATCACAGGTCACTAGTGAACTAGAACGGGGGCGGCGTGCACAACTGGCACCACTGGACCGGCCTTAATAACAGGAATAACGGGGGCGGCGTGTACAATCGGAGTAGCCTTAACAACGGGAACAACATGAGCGGTGTGTACAATTGGAGCGGCCTTGATGATTGGTACAATGGGGGCGGCGTGCACAAGACTGGAGACGGCTACAGGGGCGTAGGCGTAAGCGTAGGCGATGAGAGCGGAGAAAACTACCTGAAATAATTATTAACAAATTAAATTTTTTTTTAATAATTAAAAAGTGGATGACTTACGAATTTGAACATTTTGGTGGTTGTTGGTTGATCTGCTTTAGAGTCGTTAAAGCTGTAATTGTGGAGATGAATCCGTGCGAATTTATAGTCGAAGAAGTTTGCGGGGACGGTCCCCTTCCACGCGGCCTTGTTCCTTGTATTTATTATCGAGAGCGACTGACCTTTGGATGAGTTCAGTGTCAATATTAGGCGTCCATAATTTCAAAATTATTTAAATAAATCTATCACAAATTGTGGAGAAAGTGAAACGAGGCTTTAGGAACTGAACTATGGGTCCAAACTGGCAAGAAAGCAAAGAAAATTAAAAGGAATAATGTTGCATAATTCTTGAAATGTCAGAAAATTCAAGGGGTGATTCCTCACAATTTAGGAATGATGAAAGTTTATGAAAAATCTTGCATCTATTTTAAGGAAATCTTAATTTTCTAGATCCAAATCCATCAAATTTTGTGGTAAAATTAAGAACATTTTTGCATTTAGAATATTTTAGAAGCAATTTTATTGTTGTTATTATTATTTCAGTTCAACTTGGGCTCCAAAACGGCAGAAATATATTGGAACAAAATGAGAAATATTTAGCTTACCTATAAACATTAATGGTTTATGTTTTGCATCTGGAACATTAGGTTTTCGTACACTTTTCGTCCGTGACATTCTAGGTGTACCTAGGTATTCTAAGAAAACTGATTTGGTTCTAGATGTAAGTCCGTTTGGTACCTACCAGATATAACCTGCTGAGTGTCATATAATAGTAATTTACTTACTACTTAATCCTAAGCCTAGAACGTCCTCTAGAATGAAAGTCAACGGAAAATTAACTATTAGGTGTATTTTATCGATTTGAAAGAGAAAACCTAAAAGACAATTTTACATTTCCACTCAATTCTACGCAATAGAATTTGCATCTAGAACTTGAAGCATTCGAGAAATTAATAGTTCTACTAGATGTATCATGGAGACTTGCATGATTTGCAGAGGCAACATAATTCTTGTTCACTGGAAATTTTTGAATGATTTATTTAAATCTAGAAATGGCCACAGTTTATGAAGAATTTTACATCTAGAACTGGGTTGAGCCACTTTTGTCTCTGGCAATCCTAAATCTCCACTTTTGTGGTAAAATTTAGAACATCTTTACAAGCTTGCATGTATAACATTCTAAAAGTCATTTCGTTCAACTTGGGCTCAAAAACGGAAATTCCTACCTTAAGTGCTTTACCTAATAGGGTCCAATTTGGATCGCAATTTGGAAAATTCTTGTAAATGTTGTAAAATGGAAATGTGGGCTTCAAAATGAAATGACTGTCTCAACGTTTCGCTTTCATTTATGGTAATTTCAGGACTTGAGGATCATTTTTTACGAACTCTCGGTTCGAGGGGCAGTTCACTGTTCGAAATAGGTGTACACTTCAGTCCGAAAGTAACTACTCGAAGCACCTCTGTCGAAATACTCCAAATAGGTACTTTAAAGTGGGCTGGAAAGTATGAAATCGCGCATGCGTCAACATACTTGTACCTGGGTATAAAGGTTGAAACACTTATTTAAGTACTCGAAGTATGAGGAGTAGGTAGGTACACATTTCAGTGAGTGAATCGCCCCTCGTCTCGGTCATACACTAAATGATACGTAAAAATAGTTCATCAGCTTGATTTGGACTCCAAAATAGCGAAGATCGCTTTTAACAGCACTATTTGGATCCAAAATGGCGTACTTTCGTCTATAATCATTAGGCAATCAGAAAATATCGGGTGTCCCAAAAAAAACAAACAAAATATTTTTGGGAATAAGCCAGCCATTGCTTAACAGATTTGGATGAACGTGGTCTTAAATTAAAGCTAGGGAATCATACTTTCGAACTCTCTAAGACGCTGTCGTAGCATTCCTATTAATAATTGTTTTTAAGCTTTATTTTAAGTGTGTGGGGATTGGTGAAAAAACAACCAATCGTTATGAGACTCAGAAATCTTTGAAGATCGTTCTTTTGTCTTCAAAAACCTTTTTTCAGAAGTTGATTTGGTTTAAGCATTAATTTTAAGTGATTTTTTGAAAAAATGTGTTTGCCCTTATTTTCACGCTTTTATGATATGATATGACTAAAGTAACAGTGATGCAAAAACAGCTTAATTTTCAGTAATAGCTCTTCAATTTGTCCCTCAATGGCAGTCACCTCTGTTTTCATCAAATGCGATAATTTATAACCAAAAATTATGCTGTTTGTGCGTCACTAACTTTACTCATCAGTTATTAAGGCGTAAAAAGACATATTTTTAAAAAATCGCAGAAAATGAATGCGTAAAGCAAATCGACTTTTGAAAAAAGATTTTTGCAGAAAAAAGAACAATCTTCAAGGCCATTTGAGTCACACAACGATTGGTTCTTGTCTGAGCAATCCCCAAGCACCTAAAAAAGCCACCAAAATTAGTATCAATAGGGCCACTAGAGCAGCGCCATCTGTCATAGTCTGTTGCACGACTCCAAACCTTGGTTCTTTAGCTTTCATTTAAGACGAAGTTCATCCAAATCGGTTGAGAAATGGCTGACTTATTCCTAAATATATTTTGTCCGGTTTTTTTGGGACACCCGATATAATAATTTGTTCTTTCTAATGAACAGAGCTGGGCTACTCAGTATCGAAATGTACTTGAAGTACAGTACTGATTACTTTTGGTACTTAAAGTACCGGTACTTAAGTACTTTGAAAATTCGGTACTGGTACTGGGTATTTCAAGTACTTCTTAAAAGTATTTGATACTGGTATTTGAATAATTTTTTCGAGCGAAGTATTTGTACTTAGTATTTTAAACCATGCGGCATCAAGTACTTAAGTATCGAAGACTTAAGTATCGAGTACTTAAGTATCGAGGACTTAAATATCGAGTAGATACGTAAGTACCGAATTCGGTACTGAATCTTTTACTGAAAAATAGGGGGTTTTTAGAGTATTTATTAGGTTGGGGCAAATCCAAGAACGACTTCACTTTGTTCATTTCTTAGAAGCCTGAAATAAGCAAAACAATACCATAAATCTTATTGAAATGGAGCACTTTTTGCGTGGTGTAGTAATCAGAACTCGAAATTATTACGGGCACGGGGTGCAGACTGCAATCCTGTCAATTTTTCATGTAAGTAAGATGGCACATGACATGTTTACAGCCACCCTCACCGAAAACGCAGCGGTCTGGACGTCAGTCAAATGTTTTTTTGTAACATGTGCCATCTTATTTACATGAAAAATTGACAGGCAGACGGGAGCAAATGATATTCAGGGCCCCAATTTTTTTTACAAATTTGGAGCCCACTCAATTTGAAAACGCAGCCACACCTGAGCATGATTCCTGCATTTGCTGGTTTATATTAACTAAAACTATAATATATATCGTTATTGTGGTGGAGCAAATCATATACCTACCGAAATTGTCGCTAGCCCGCTGTCTATAAGAGTACTCAATAACAAGTAGATACTTGAGTACTATGTCAAGTACTTGAGTCCTGAAAGAACTTAAGTACCTTATGAAATACTCAGTCTCTTATTTTACTTAAGTACTATGTCAAGTACTTAAGTATTTTATGAAGTACTTAAGTACTTTATTAAATACTCAGTCCCTTATTTTACTCAGTACTTTTAAGTATTGGTACTGGTACTGGGTACTTAACGTGTGCGCACTAGTAAAGTACTGGACTGCAATTTTCAAGTACTTCTATCCAGTACTGGTACTTGATACTTGAAGTATATTCAAAATATCAAGTACTTAAGTACTTGTTACTTAAGTACTTTTTTTCGGTACTTGGCCCAGCTCTGCTAATGAACACTATAAATTGCTTCCAAAATGGCATACCTATGTTTCGGAGCATTATTGATTAAACTAAATGAAACAAGGCTTGTTTGCTGTTGGGCTCCAATATGGCGGACGTTTATATCTAACAAGAGACGTTTTAAAATAATTATCGATTTTTATTTAAAATCTTTAAATTAAACAATATCACACTTTAAAAATGATGGATGGGGGCAGCGTGTACAATGGGGCCAGCGTGTACAATGGGGGCAGCGTGGACGATGGGGGCGGCGTGTACAACATGAGCGGTTTTCAAAACTGGAACAATTGGAGCAGCGTGTACAACGGGGGCGGCGTGGACAACTGGAGCGACGGCGTGCACAACTGGGGCTGGGTG
This sequence comes from Pycnomerus fuliginosus, assembly GCA_963924575.1. NCBI lineage: Eukaryota > Metazoa > Arthropoda > Insecta > Coleoptera > Zopheridae > Pycnomerus > Pycnomerus fuliginosus. The sequence goes on along the minus strand of OZ004624.1, from coordinate 6,118,132 downwards.
GGCGACAACTGAGCTGTGGCTCGAGTAAGAAGTGGCAACTGGGGCGGCGATGAGGCCTCCGGGGGCGGCGTAAGCGCAGGCTACGAGAGCGGCGAAAGTGATCTAAAAAACATTTCTTAAAATTCGATTCAAATTAATTAAAGAAAACTTACGAATGCGTACATGTTGATTTGGTTTTCAGCTTTAGAGTCGACAAAGCAATATTTTCAGGAATCTAATCCGCCAAATTTATACTGAAACTAACGCGGGACCCCACCTTTTTTAACCTTCGGATTATTTGGAGAGGAGTATTATTGTGAGAAGAGAAAATAGTAAATAATAAATAGCTTACCCTAGAGATGTGAACAGGTTCCTTACATTTATATCTACATTTTGCAACTAGAATATATACAGGGTTGTTAATTTTTCGATGTTCACCATTGGAATTTAACAAATCAGAGTAGTTTAAAATAGAGAAAAGATGCGCTATTTCTTGCTGATTAAGAATCTGACGAGAATTCTCCGTCATTTTGATTCGTTTCCAAGTTATTCCGAGGAATAATAAAATTGACATTTTTAAGAAAAATTAATATCTTCCTAACTAAATGTTATTTAAATGAAACTTGAAGCTATATTATTAACATCTGTCAACTGAGTGGCATTGAGAGAATTTTTCTAGGGCTTCTAAATTTTGAGCAACGGCAGTCAAAAAAAATATAGCTACCAGCTATCTTAATGACAGGATTCAGTATACTTCATTTGACGGTCAGTTGTCAACCCCTTTGTGCCTTAAAACTGGAGTTCCGCAGGGCTCTGTTTTAGGGCCAACTCTCTTTTCTGTGTACTCTGCGGATATAGCGATGGTCACTAATCACTGCTCCTTGTATATTTATGCGGATGATGTTCAAGTCATTCTTACGTTTCCACCTGAAAAGTTACCAGAATCTCTTTCGATTATTGAGGCTGACCTAAATGAAATTTTTAATTGGACTACTAAAAATTCTCTGCTACTAAATGCGGCAAAAAGTAACACTATTATGTTTGGTACTGCGAAAAAACTTGCTCAGATTGGAGACGACTTCAGAATAAATTTGAATGGTACTGTCATACAAAACTGCAATGTAGTGAAAAATCTGGGTCTCCTATATGATTCATCTCTCAAGTTCGTTGAGCAAGTGGATTCCGTATGTCGAAAAGCGTTTTTAGCCTTAAGACAAATTTCACCTTTCTATAAAGACTTAGACCGAGACACCAAAAAACTACTTGTAGAGGTGCTTGTTCTTTCCCATTTAAATTACGCGGATATTGCCTACGCTCCTTGTCTTACTCTTCAACTGAAGAACCGCTTACAAGTAATCCAAAATCAGTGTGTAAGATTTACTGTTTTTGTCCCTTACACTCATCACATTACTCCTTACATTCGCGATCTTGGTATGTTAAGATTGAATGAGCGTCGTTTACTTCATTTTGCTTCTTTTGTGTTTAAAATTAAATCCAAAAATTCTCCATCCTATTTAAGTCGCAAAATTACATCTCGTTCTTTAAGGTTCACTGAGCTCATGGTTAGCGTCCCTACTTATACCTCATCCAGTTACCGAGGTTCGTTTTCTTATTTGGCTGCTTGCTTACTCAATTTTTTCGCTTTAAGTTATGATGTCGATATTCCTGAGCGTTCACTTATCACCAAGTTGAAAGATTCACTCTTAAAGGGAGAGCAATTGTCCATTGACATTCAGATGTTTTAGTTTTTGCTTTTTTTCTTGTCGTCACAACATGTTGTGCGTAATAGCTTTTTCCAGTTTGCCTGGGTAGGATTAAATCAGGATATAACCTGTTCCTATCCTTTTGAGTGTTGTAATACCTACTAGCATTGTTATTTTATTTTATTTTATTATGCAGAATGCAATTTATTTATACAGGCTGGTCCAACACTAGTGTCCAGCGGCAAAACGACCTTTTACTTTGAGGCTAGAGTTTTGAATTTTTTACAGGGTGTATGGGTACTAAAAACCCTTCAGATGGCGTTAACATTTTTTTCATTGGACCAAAAATGTGACGTCACGAGATTTCAAATTGAGCTATTTTCGTGGAATAAATAATTTTTGTCCATAGGTTGACTATTTTCGGCCTTAAGATTATGTTGACCAGATTTTTAATTTCTTTGAACGTCAGGTTAGCAAACTGCAGAAGGCAAAATAATCGTCATTTTATTTCATAAGGAGGCCGTGAAACAATATCGAAACGATGCGCCGTGTGTCCAACTAGAGTTCATCGGAGATTTAGAACTGTCAGTTGCTTGTCATGTTTTGACAGCGGCCATTGAGCCCCAGAATTATTAATTGATTGATTTATTCGAATAATCTAATATTTTTACAAAAAAATTATGTGAAAATCATCGAGTCTGTCCCGCGAAGTTTTAAACACGCGCGCAGACGCAAAGCGTGTTGTTTACATCCTCGACTCTCGGCAGCAGCTCGGCAGTTGATGCCTGGAAGATGTGAAGATTAATGAACCTTTTAGCAGTTTATTTTCTTGCAAACGCTCTCCAGAGGTTTACCTCATTTAATTATCAGTGAATAGAGTAAGTTTTTCAATTTTCTTTGTATTATTATAAGCAATACTGGTTAATTTAAGGTGTGAAGATTTGGACGATAGGATCATCACAATCTACAAGAAGCAGTTGTTTACTACAATTACAAGATAAAGGAATAACGAAGGCAAGACTAGCAGAATTATTCGTCAGTGTTAGTAATGAGAACGAGAAACCGAAACCCTGTCTGTCGAAGTGCCCGAACTTTGGTGAAATGCAATGCGAATGAATCTGGGACAGGTTTCAAAATCATACGTATTGTCTTTGTAAAACAATCAGCAAAACAGTAACAATTTCTGTTGGATTAAATTATGAATAAAGCACCACTAAACTTATTTATTTTAAGTAAGGTACACACGCATCTTTATGAAATGGTCTGAATATTCACTTGGAACAAAATGCCCCAAATTCCTAGCTAGTAATTTATTTCACATTACTAATTCAACAATGTAGTTTATTTAGTTAAACGTAGTAAGGTTTCACTGCAATCTTGACACTAATCATCGCAGTCACTACACGAGTTCCTCAAACCGACACTGGTGCACAATATCCACACTTTTCCCTTGTAAAATGTAAACAGTCTTGGATCAGAACGTGATAATCATCAACAATTATTTGTAGTAGATGCCATAATCTTGTCGTTTAAATCCGAGTCCAAATCTTCAACATCACCTTCAATTAAACAGGGTTGTTTTTACAGATACAATGAAAGTTGAAAAACTTACCCAATTCACAGATAATTAAATAGGGTAAACCTTTGTACGAGTTTGCAAGGAAATAAACTGCTAGAATGCTAGAAAGGTTATTAATCGTGTCGGACTGTCGGCATCAGCTGTCGAGATGTAAACACGCATTGCGATTGCGCCTGCGCGTTCAAACACTTCGCCGTGAATATTCATGACTTTCGCATAAGTTTTTTGTAAAAATATCAGATTATTTCAATAAATCAATCAATTAATAATTCTGGAGTTCAATCACCCGTGTCAAAACATGACAAGCAACTGACAGTTCTAAATCTCCGATGAACTCAAGTTGGACACACGGCGCATCGTTTCGATATTGTTTCACGGCCTCCTTATGAAATAAAATGACGATTATTTTGCCTTCTGCAGTTTGCTAACCTGACGTTCAAAAAAATTAAAAATCTGGTCAACATAATCTTAAGGCCGAAAATAATCAACCTATGGACAAAAATTATTTATTCCATGAAAATAGCTCAATTTGAAATCTCGTGACGTCACATTTTTGGTCCAATCAAAAAAAAATTAAGGCCATCTGGAGGGTTTTTAGTACCCATACACCCTGTAAAAAATTCAAAACTCTAGCTTCAAAGGAAAATGTCGTTTTGCCGCTGGACACTAGTGTTGGACCAGCCTGTATTGTGCTGCTTATTACATCTCAATAAAGGTATTATTATTATTATTATTAAGTTCCAAGTTTCATTTAAATAGCATCAATCGTTAGAATGATATTAATTTCTGTTCAAAATCACAATTTCCACATTTCTCGGCATAACTCCAGAACGACTCAAGACACCTATCGGAAAATCATCTTTCTTAATTACCTTGAAAAAGCGCAACTTTGCTCTAATTTAACCCCTGCAAAGTCTCGTGGAACATAGTTTGAGTTTTGTCTAAAACCCTTTGCTTTAACCTTTTGCATTTTATATTTTATCGACTTGAAAGAGAAAAAACAAAAAAAGAACTGAATTTGCATCTGGAACTCGGAAGTTTTTAAAAAAATAATAGTTCTAGATGTATCATCGAGATACCTAAATCTAGAATTGCCGAAAGCCTATGAAAATGTTGCATCTAGAACATACGGTTTTAAGAATTTATTTACTTCTCATTTGGTTCTAGATGCAAGTCTGTCTGATAAAGCATTACTGAGGAATAGTTTTTACTTACTTAGGTACTAAATCCTAAGCCCTTGTACCTTTCGGTGTAGCCTGAATAATCGTTTCCATTGGATTTTTTAGAACGTACTCAGAAGTCAGTTTTCATATAGAACCTTTCACTTTAACCTTTAGAACTTTTATATTTTCTCGACTTGAAACTTGAAAGAAAACCGAGGGACGAACTTGAATTTTCGCTCGTTTTTACACATCTAGAACTCGAAGGTTTCAAATTAATAGTTCTAGATGTACCTATCAACGAGATTTGGAGCGGAAACTTATTCTCGTTTTCTAGAATTTTTTTAATACTCGAACTGCCGAAAGTCTATGAAAAATTTAGTATCTAGAACATATGGGGTCTGTTCAATTTTCATGTCCATAACATTCTAGATGAATAACGTATCTACTCTAAAGAAATTATTTACTTCTGATATGGTTCTAGATGTAAGTCTGCCTGTCAAAACATTACTGAGGACTATGGAATAGTTTTTACTTACTTAAGTACTTAATCCTAAGCCCTTGCACCTTTCGGTGTAGCCTGAATAGTTGTTTTATAGAACGTCTTCAAAAGTCAGCGTAGCTCGGCACATTTTTCATCTAGAACCTTTCACTTTCACCTTTAGAACTTTTATATTTTCTCGACTTGAAACTTGAAAGAGAAAACCGAGGGATGAACTTGAATTTCCGCTCATTTTTACACATCTAGAACTCGAAGCTTTCAATAAGTTAATACTTCTAGATGTACCTAGCATCGAGATCTGCGCTCCCTACAAATTTTTTGCACCTAGAAGTATCTTTTAGGCCTTCTTGGGTTCTGAAAATTTAGTAAAACTTAGCAAATCCTTGCATGTACAATATTCTAGAAGAAATGTCGTCATTCGTCTCATCGTAATTTGGGAAATTATTATAAAATGGAGACGTGGGCTCCAAAATGGCTTCTTCAACATTACATTTTCATTTTTACGGGCTCTCGGTAGTTTCGTTGTACACTAAACGATACATGAAATCAGTTTATCAGTTTGATTTGGGCTCCAAAATGGCGAAAAAATCGTTTTGAACTTGCCAAAATGGCCCTTTTTAGTTCTTTCTGGTGAACATTATAAATTGGCTCCAAAATGGCGTAAATTGAAACTGTCAGATGGTTGGTAAGATAATGCCAGCAACAGATAAATCTTTGTTTCTAACCAACATATGGCGGTTTTGCTGTTAGGCTCCAATATGGCGGACGTAAAAAGCAACGTTTTTAAATAATTATCGACTTTTATTAAAAATCTTTAAATTAAACAATCCTGGCGTTCAAATCACAGTTTAAAAATGATGGATGGGGCCAGCATGCACGATGGGGCCGGCGTGTAAAATGGGGGCAGAGTGGACGATGGGGGCGGCGTGTACAACATGAGCGGTTTTCAAAACTGGAACAATTGGAGCAGCGTGTACAATGGGGGCGGCGTGTACAACGGGGGCGGCATGGACAACTGGAGCGACGGCGTGCACAACTGGGGCTGGGTGGGCGACAACTGAGCTGTGGCTGGAGTAAGAAGTGACACCTGGGACGGCGATGAGGCCTCCGGGGGCGGCGTAAGCGCAAGCTACGAGAGCGGCGAAAGTGATCTAAAAAATTTTCGTTAGAAATCTGTTTTTTTGCCGTGTTGAACACATAATTTTTTCGCCGATTGTCATTAAAAAATCGTATTTTACCGCAAAAGAGGCAGTAAAAATGCACTTTTAATGACCACCGGCGAAAAAACAAATTAATTAAAGAAAACTTACGAATGCGTACATGTTGATTTGGTTTTCAGCTTTAGAGTCGACAAAGCAATATTTTCAGGAATCTAATCCGCCAAATTTATACTGAAACTAACGCGCGACCCCACCTTTTCTAACCTTCGGATTATTTGGAGAGGAATATTGGAAGAAGAAAAAATAGTAAATACAATCACCGTTCTTTATATTGTTGTTATTATTTCCGGGAAAAATATTAATTGAAAAAGAACTCTCGAGTGGTCGTTTCAGGGGGAAGTTTCTGATTTACGGCCGTAAATATGAGGTTTTGCCTTTATCGCTGTTGCTAATATTTCTGGCTGTTGTGCTTCAGGGGACGTTTATGTGGCAATGACCGAGGATTTGAAGCCACGGAGAACTTGTTTCACGTCATGTGATGGAGCAGATTTTTATCACAAAATCGCAATCGAAATCTGGCTACACGAAGGACTTGAGGTTTTAATTTCGAAATAAATTTGAATTTCAAGAAAAAAAGTTAATTTTTAAATCTGGACGAAATCCCTTTCGTTCTTTGCTGAGTAACTTTTCTCTATTTCTTCTTCTTCCATAAAACTAAGAGTGTGACGTCATCAAGCAACTTTTTCATTTTTTTTCTCAAAAACGGTGCGGAATTCAGCGAAACGAACGATACATTTCCCTCTATTTAGTGCCGTAGCAATATGCGAAGCACTTTTTGTTTTAGCTTATTCGCTCGCTCGTCGTATCGGTCGCTCCTCAATCTGTCCGTCGCATAACTTGAGAACGGTTTGAGATATCGAGCTGAAACGGTCAACCCTTAAAAAAAGTCTTATGAATATTCAACTTAAAACCAACTCCTAGACATCCCCTAAACCCTAGCAAGCAGAATAAGTACATTTTATTTATTTTTTGGCCTTTTTTTTGAGATTCTTTGGTAATTCAAAGTCATTTTCATTATTTTTTAACTCATCTACAGCTTTTCAAACCCTTTCTCGATATGTGAACCCTCAAAAGCAAACTTTACGCAAGACCGCTTCTTCTTCGTGTAATTTTCGATACCTAGTTCTACTTGACTACAGTCACTTTTCACCCCCCTTAATTTTTCGTCCCCATTCACAATTTTTCAAACTCCCAAGCGTTAATTTGGCCAATTTCGTGTAATTTCGTTTTTATTCAATGATAAATTTTGCTCTTTTTGGATAATGATTACCTTTTTCACTTTTTCAACCCCTCTCGCGTTATTTCAACCCTCCAAAGGCTAAATTTTTAAATCTGGACGAAACCTCTTTCGTTCTTTGCTAAAATTCTGAGTAACTTTTCTCTTATTCTTCTTCTTCCCTAAAATTAAGAGTGTGACGTCATCAAGCAACTTTTTAATTTTTTTTCTCAAAAACGGTGCGGAATTCAGCGAAACGAACGATACGACATTTCCCTCTTTTTAGTGCAGCAATAGGCGAAGCACTCTTGTTTTAGCTTATTCGCTCGCTCGCTCGTCGTATCGGTCGCTCCTCAATCTGTCCGTCGCATAACTTGAGAACGGTTTGAGATATCGAGCTGAAACGGTCAACCCTTAAAAAAAGTCTTATGAATATTCAACTTAAAACCAACTCCTAGACATCCCCTAAACCCTAGCAAGCAGAATAAGTACATTTTATTTATTTTTTGGCCTTTTTTTTGAGATTCTTTGGTAATTCAAAGTCATTTTCATTATTTTTTAACCCATCTACAGCTTTTCAAACCCTTTCTCGATATGTGAACCCTCAAAAAGCAAACTTTACACAAGACCGCTTCCTTTTCGTGTAATTTTCGATAGTTCTACTTGACTACAGTCACTTTTCGCCCCCCTTAATTTTTCATCCCCCTTCACGATTTTTCAACCTCCCAAGCGTTAATTTGGCCAATTTCGTGCAATTTCGTTTTTATTCAATGATAAATTTTGCTCTTTTTGGATAATGATTACCTTTTTCAGTTTTTCAACCCCTCTCGCATTATTTCAACCCTCCAAAGGCAAAATTTTTAAATCTGGACGAAACCTCTTTCGTTCTTTCCTAAAATTCTGAGTAACTTTTCTCTTATTCTTCTTCTTCCCTAAAACTAAGAGTGTGACGTCATCAAGCAACTTTTTAATTTGTTTTCTCAAAAACGGTGCGGAATTCAGCGAAACGAGCGATACGACATTTCCCTCTTTTTAGTGCCGTAGCAATGTGCGAAGCACTCTTGTTTTAGCTTATTTGCTCGCTCGTCGTATCGGTCGCTCCTCAATCTGTCAGTCGCATAACTTGAGAACGGATTGAGATATCGAGCTGAAACGGTCAACCCTTAAAAAAAAGTCTTATGAATGTTCAACTTAAAACCAACTCCTAGACTACTAACAGCTCCTAAACCCTAGCAAGCAGAATAAGTACATTTTATTTATTTTTTGGGCTTTTTTGTGATTCTTTTGTAATTCAATTCATTATTTTTTAACTCATCTACAGCTTTTCAAACCCTTTCTCGATATGTGAACCCTCAAAAAGCAAACTTTACGCAAGACCGCTTCTTTTTCGTGTAATTTTCGATAGTACTTGACTACAGTCACTTTTCACCCCCCTTAATTTTTCATCCCCCTTCACGATTTTTCAACCTCCCAAACGTTAATTTGGCCAATTTCGTGCAATTTCGTTTTTATTCAATGATAAATTTTGCTCTTTTTGGATAATGATTACCTTTTTCACTTTTTCGACTATTCTACTATTTATAGTACCATTACCGAAACTGCCCAGCCTTCATCTAAATACAAAAAATAGAGTCAAGAAACCTATTAAAACCCGAGTTCAAGGCACCAATAAAACCCACAAAATCCTTAAAACAACCTATTAAATAAAACATAAATTTGAATAATTATTCATCGAAGTTCTTTCAATCTCCGATACTAGTCAAAAGCCAGCTCTGCATCGTAATTTAATTAATTCGAGCTGCATCCGATCGTGAAACTTTCAGGATTATCCTCTTTGGAGTTTGACGGAATTCCAAGGTGGAGGGCTCCAAGTTCGGTCCTAATCAAACCGGACGGGAATTAAAGGGACAATGCGGGCAAAAAATTGGGTTAGCGGGATTTGAATTCGCAAGGAACAACGTGCTAAATAAATCTCGCTAAAGCAATAAAATCTCGAGTGGAAATTTTAATAATTCCTTCGCGCTGTCTTGCCTAATTCTATTTGGCAGGGGATGCGCCGTCGGATTTTCCGCCTTGCCTTCATTTCTGCTGTCTTAAACACACGCGGCTTTATAATGGAAATTCAAGCATTTAACGTCCATGTTTTAGGCCCCTAGCACGGTTTTGATGTTGTCCACTGATTGATTACCATTAATTATTAGTATTTTTTTGTCTGAAAATCAAGTTAAGCTGTTAGTGTTTTTTGGTCAAATGGTGCTAAGCAGATCTATAAAGGAAAAACTTTTTGAAACTGTGCCTGTGGGGTAGGTATTTTGAAACTGTTGATATTTTTTGGTCCAATGGTCCTAACTGGGTCTATAAAATATTTGAAAAATCTTTGAAATGTAAATTTAAGCAAGTAAGATTCTCTTAAAAGAATACAGGATTGCTAAACTACAAATCAAATTAAGTTAAGCTGTTAATGTTTTTTGGTCCAATGGTGCTAAGTAGATCGATATAAATGAAATGAAAGTTCTGCGCGAAAGTACTTTAAAACGAGTACAGTCAAGACTGCTAAGCTACGAATCAAATTAAGTCAAGCCGTTGATATTTTTTTGGTCCAATGGTGCCAAGTGGGTTTATAAAATTTTTGAAAGAACTTACAAAATTCTCGTATTTATGCGCGTAAATACTTTCAAAAGAATTCAGTCGCGACTGCTAAACTACAAATCAAATCAAGTCAAGCTGTTAGTGTTTTTTGGTCTAATGGTGCTAAGCAGATCTATAAAGGAAAAACTTTTTGAAATTATGCGCGTAGGGTAGGTATTTTAAAACGAATACAGTCGGGATTGCTAAACTTAAACTTCAAATTCAGTCAAACTGTTGATATTTTTTGGTCCAATGGTCCTAACTGGGTCTATAAAATATTTGAAAAATCTTTGAGATTTAAATTTAAGCAAGTAAGATTCTCTTAAAAAAATGCAGGATTGCTAAACTACAAGTCAAATTAAGTCAAGCTATGGTGCTAAGTAGATCGATATAAATGAAATGAAAGTTCTGCGCGAAAGTACTTTAAAACGAGTACAGTCAAGACTGCTAAGCTACGAATCAAATTAAGTCAAGCCGTTAATATTTTTTTGGTCCAATGGTGCCAAGTAGGTTTATAAAATTTTTCAAAGAACTTAAAAAATTCTCGTATTTATGCGCGTAAATACTTTCAAAAGAATTCAGTCGCGACTGCTAAACTACAAATCAAATCAAGTCAAGCTGTTAGTGTTTTTTGGTCCAATGGTGCTGAGCAGATCTATAAAGGAAAAACTTTTTGAAATTATGCACGTAGGGTAGGTATTTTGAAACGAATACAGTCGAGATTGCTAAACTTAAACTTCAAATTCAGTCAAACTGTTGATATTTTTTGGTCCAATGGTCCTAACTGGGTCTATAAAATATTTGAAAAATCTTTGAAATATAAATTTAAGCAAGTAAGATTCTCTTAAAAGAATGCAGGATTGCTAAACTACAAATCAAATTAAGTTAAGCTGTTAATGTTTTTTGGTCCAATGGTGCTAAGTAGATCGATATAAATGAAATGAAGTTTCTGCGCGAAAGTACTTTTAAACGAGTACAGTCAAGACTGCTAAAGTACGAATCAAATTAAGTCAAGCCGTTAATATTTTTTTGGACCAATGGTGCCAAGTGGGTTTATAAAATTTTTGAAAGAACTTAAAAAATTCTCGTATTTATGCGCGTAAATACTTTCAAAAGAATTCAGTCGCGACTGCTAAACTACAAATCAAATCAAGTCAAGCTGTTAGTGTTTTTTGGTCTAGTGGTGCTAAGCAGATCTATAAAGGAAAAACTTTTTGAAATTATGCACGTAGGGTAGGTATTTTGAAACGAATACAGTCGAGATTGCTAAACTTAAACTTCAAATTAAGTCAAACTGTTGAAATTTTTTAGTCCAATGCTCCTAACTGGGTCTATAAGATATTTGAAAAATCTTTGAAATTTAAATTTAAGCAAGATTCTCTTAAAAGAATGCAGGATTGCTAAACTACAAATCAAATTAAGTTAAGCTGTTAATGTTTTTTGGTCCAATGGTGCTAAGTAGATCGATATAAATGAAATGAAGTTTCTGCGCGAAAGTACTTTTAAACGAGTACAGTCAAGACTGCTAAAGTACGAATCAAATTAAGTCAAGCCGTTAATATTTTTTTGGACCAATGGTGCCAAGTGGGTTTATAAAATTTTTGAAAGAACTTAAAAAATTCTCGTATTTATGCGCGTAAATACTTTCAAAGGAATTCAGTCGCGACTGCTAAACTACAAATCAAATCAAGTCAAGCTGTTAGTGTTTTTTGGTCTAGTGGTGCTAAGCAGATCTATAAAGGAAAAACTTTTTGAAATTATGCACGTAGGGTAGGTATTTTGAAACGAATACAGTCGAGATTGCTAAACTTAAACTTCAAATTAAGTCAAACTGTTGAAATTTTTTAGTCCAATGCTCCTAACTGGGTCTATAAGATATTTGAAAAATCTTTGAAATTTAAATTTAAGCAAGATTCTCTTAAAAGAATGCAGGATTGCTAAACTACAAATCAAATTAAGTTAAGCTGTTAATGTTTTTTGGTCCAATGGTGCTAAGTAGATCGATATAAATTAAATGAAAGTTCTGCGCGAAAGTACTTTAAAACGAGTACAGTCAAGACTGCTAAGCTACGAATCAAATTAAGTCAAGCCGTTAATATTTTTTGGTCCAATGGTGCCAAGTAGGTTTATAAAATTTTTGAAAGAACTTAAAAAATTCTCGTATTTATGCGCGTAAATACTTTCAAAGGAATTCAGTCGCGACTGCTAAACTACAAATCAAATCAAGTCAAGCTGTTAGTGTTTTCTGGTCTAGTGGTGCTAAGCAGATCTATAAAGGAAAAACTTTTGAAATTATGCGCGTAGGGTAGGTATTTTAAAACGAATACAGTCGGGATTGCTAAACTTAAACTTCAAATTCAGTCAAACTGTTGATATTTTTTGGTCCAATGGTCCTAACTGGGTCTATAAAATATTTGAAAAATCTTTGCAATGTAAATTTAAGCAAGTAAGATTCTCTTAAAAGAATACAGGATTGCTAAACTACAAATCAAATTAAGTTAAGCTGTTAATGTTTTTTGGTTCAATGGTGCTAAGTAGATCGATATAAATGAAATGAAAGTTCTGCGCGAAAGTACTTTTAAACGAGTACAGTCAAGACTGCTAAGCTACGAATCAAATTAAGTCAAGCCGTTAATGTTTTTTGGTCCAATGGTGCCAAGTGGGTTTATAAAATTTTTGAAAGAACTTAAAAAATTCTCGTATTTATGCGCGTAAATACTTTCAAAGGAATTCAGTCGCGACTGCTAAACTACAAATCAAATCAAGTCAAGCTGTTAGTGTTTTTTGGTCTAGTGGTGCTAAGCAGATCTATAAAGGAAAAACTTTTTGAAATTATGCGCGTAGGGTAGGTATTTTGAAACGAATACAGTCGAGATTGCTAAACTTAAACTTCAAATTAAGTCAAACTGTTGAAATTTTTTAGTCCAATGCTCCTAACTGGGTCTATAAGATATTTGAAAAATCTTTGAAATTTAAATTTAAGCAAGATTCTCTTAAAAGAATGCAGGATTGCTAAACTACAAATCAAATTAAGTTAAGCTGTTAATGTTTTTTGGTTCAATGGTGCTAAGTAGATCGATATAAATGAAATGAAATTTATGCGCGAAAGTACTTTTAAACGAGTACCGTCAAGACTGCTAAGCTACGAATCAAATTAAGTCAAGCCGTTAATATTTTTTAGTCCAATGGTGCCAAGTAGGTTTATAAAATTTTTCAAAGAACTTAAAAAATTCTCGTATTTATGCGCGTAAATACTTTCAAAAGAATTCAGTCGCGACTGCTAAACTACAAATCAAATCAAGTCAAGCTGTTAGTGTTTTTTGGTCTAGTGGTGCTAAGCAGATCTATAAAGGAAAAACTTTTTGAAATTATGCGCGTAGGGTAGGTATTTTAAAACGAATACAGTCGGGATTGCTAAACTTAAACTTCAAATTCAGTCAAACTGTTGATATTTTTTGGTCCAATGGTCCTAACTGGGTCTATAAAATGTTTGAAAAATCTTTGAAATATAAATTTAAGCAAGTAAGATTCTCTTAAAAGAATGCAGGATTGCTAAACTACAAATCAAATTAAGTTAACCTGTTAATGTTTTTTGGTTCAATGGTGCTAAGTAGATCGATATAAATGAAATTAAATTTATGTGCGAAAGTACTTTTAAACGAGTACAGTCAAGACTGCTAAGCTACGAATCAAATTAAGTCAAGCCGTTAATGTTTTTTGGTCCAATGGTGCCAAGTGGGTTTATAAAATTTTTGAAAGAACTTAAAAAATTCTCGTATTTATGCGCGTAAATACTTTCAAAGGAATTCAGTCGCGACTGCTAAACTACAAATCAAATCAAGTCAAGCTGTAAGTGTTTTTTGGTCTAATGGTGCTAAGCAGATCTATAAAGGAAAAACTTTTGAAATTATGCACGTAGGGTAGGTATTTTGAAACAAATACAGTCGAGATTGCTAAACTTAAACTTCAAATTAAGTCAAACTGTTGAAATTTTTTAGTCCAATGCTCCTAACTGGGTCTATAAGATATTTGAAAAATCTTTGAAATTTAAATTTAAGCAAGATTCTCTTAAAAGAATGCAGGATTGCTAAACTATAAATCAAATTAAGTTAAGCTGTTAATGTTTTTTGGTCCAATGGTGCTAAGTAGATCGATATAAATTAAATGAAAGTTCTGCGCGAAAGTACTTTAAAACGAGTACAGTCAAGACTGCTAAGCTACGAATCAAATTAAGTCAAGCCGTTAATATTTTTTGGTCTAGTGGTGCTAAGCAGATCTATAAAGGAAAAACTTTTTGAAATTATGCGCGTAGGGTAGGTATTTTAAAACGAATACAGTCGAGATTCCTAAACTTAAACTTCAAATTCAGTCAAACCGTTAATATTTTTTAGTCCAATGGTCCTAACTGGGTCTATAAAATATTTGAAAAATCTTTGAAATGTAAATTTAAGCAAGTAAGATTCTCTTAAAAGAATACAGGATTGCTAAACTACAAATCAAATTAAGTTAAGCTGTTAATGTTTTTTGGTCCAATGGTACTAAGTAGATCTATATATTTGGAAAAACTTAAAAACTTGAATTTATGCGCGCAATGTATCTAATTCGACAGGAATACATACGAAATTACTAAACTATAAATCAAAGTCCAACTGCCTATGTTTTGGTCCAATGGTGCTAAATAAATCTATAACTTTGGAAAAACTGCTTTAACTTATGCTCGTAAGTTCTTTGAAAAGAATGCAGTCGCGACTGATGCTGAACTACAAATCAAATTAGGTCAAGCTGTTAGTTAATATCCAGTGGTGTTAAGTAATAATATCCAGTGGTGCTAAGTTGAACTTAATTTTTTTTTTCAACTAAAACTTCTTCAATTTATGCACCTAGGGTCGCGAATGTTAAACTACAAATCGAATTAAGTCAAGCCTTTAATATTATTTTTTAGTCCAATGGTGCTACGTGGGTCATTAAATAAAAGCTTAAAAGCTTTTTGAATTTATGCATACGAGGTACTTTCAAACGGATATAGTCGCGATTGCTAGACAACAAATCAAATTAAACAAGCTGCTAATATGTTTTTGGTATAATGGTGCTAAGTAGGTCTATACGAATTTAAAAAAAACTTAAAGGAATGCAGTCAACTGTTAAACTACAAATCAAATGAAATTAAGCTGTTGATGTTTTTTGGTCCAATGGTGCTAAGTAGATCTATATATTTGGAAAAACTTGAAAACTTGAATATATGCGGGCAACGGGCAAGGTACTTCGAAAGGAATATAGACGAGATTGCTAAACTACAAATTAAACTATAGGTCCAATTGCTTATATTTTTTGTCCAGTGGTGCTAAGTGGCTCTATACAGGGTTAAAAAAAAATGAAGAAAATTTAAATTTATGCTCGTAAAGTACTTTAAACAGAGTACAGTCGCGACTGCTAAACAGCAAATCAAATTTAGTCCAGTTGTTAAATGTTTTTTTGGTCCAATGGTGCTAAATAGATCTATAGCTTTGGAAAAACTTAAAAACTTCTTGAATTTCTGCGCGCAAGGTACTTTCAAACGGATACAGTCGCGATTACTAAACAACAAATCAAATTAAGTCAAGCTTTTAATATTTCCTGGTATACTGGTGCCAAGTAGGTCTATAAAAATTAAAAAAAAGCTCCTTCAATTTCTGCGCAAAAGTACTTCTAAATAAATACCGTTAAGACTGTTAAACTACAAATCACGTTAGATCAAGATAATAATATTTTTTGGAAAAATATGGTGCTAAGTAGGTTTATAAAAATGTTGAAAAAACTTTTAAACAACTTCCTGAAGGGAATACAAACGAGATTGCTATAGTACAAATGAAGTTAAGTCAAGCATTTGTTACTTTTTGGTCCAATGGTACTAAAGTAAGTCCACAGAAAAAACTGAAAGCTGTTTGAATTTATGCGAGTAAGATTCTGAAAGTAATATATTCTAAAGTAAAAATCTAATTAAGTCAAGCTCAAGCTGTTAATATTTTTTGGTCCAGTAGTGCTAAAAATTTTGAAGAACTTAAGTAACATCTTGAATTTATGCGAAAAGTTACTCTGAAACCAATACGGTCGATATTGCTAAACTGCAAATCACATTAAGTTAAGTTATTTTTGGTCCAATGGTGTTAAGCACATCTATAAAAATTTTGGAAAAATTTAAAAACGTCTTGAATTTATCCGCCCCGGGTACTTTCAAATGGATATAGGCTCGATTACTAATCAACAAAACTAATTAAGTCAAGCTGTTATGTAATATTTTTGGTATAATGGTGCTAAGTAGGTCTATAAAAATTGAAAAAAACTTCCTGGAAAAAATTTAAAACTTCCTCAATTTAACTTTGAAACAATTAATAATCGAAATTGTTAAAACAATTAACATTTTTGGTCCAATGGGGCTAAAGTATAGAAATATGGAAATCCCTGAAAACTGCTTGAATTCTCCCCAAAAAATTCTAAATTGTAACATTTCATTTATGAAACTGGGCGATTTCCACCCCGTCATTTTGCGAGCTTTACATTCCACCTTAACGATCCGATAAAACTTTGGTCAAGCCGGAAAGAATAGAGCGATTTCCCTCATCGAGAGCGATTTTCACGGCCGAGCAAAGGTCAGCTGAAACTAAACAATCGAGTCTAGACTCCAATTTGCACATAAGGCACCCAGATTTTCTCATCGAGGTCGGTAAATCGGTGACGCAAGAGATTTAAATTTTTCTCTCCCAAGTGGCTCTTCAATTTTCGTCATTATTATGTAAAATTATTTGGGAAGGATTACACCTCGAGACCATTAATTTCGTCTGACATTCAGACTTTCGAGAGAGCGACGTTCCAATGCCAACCGTTGTTCATTGTCTGATCTTCTGGATAATTTTTAAGTGTTTTGGTGCAGAATAAATAAATAATACACCACCAACGGTTTCTCTTATGATTTTTTTCACGATTTCGATAATTATCTATACTTAATTGAAAACTTGTTGCATGTCACTAGGATATTTGATTATCTATAAACGAGAAGACGAGAGTACAAGGAAAAAAAACGAGAAAAAAATTATTGGAGGATGATTTTCCAAACAAGGAACTACACGCACTTCCTTCATAATTAAAAACTGGCAAGGTCGAGTCTCGTGTTTACATTTTGACGAGCACTTGAATCAATTATTTAAACAATCGGAAAAAATTGGGTCAGCGCCATGGTATTATGCATGAGCCTCACGATTTATGGCAGGTATCAGTGTTAGGTGATTTAATTAATTTGGATTTACGATTAGAACCGCCTCGTCCTTGCATCTGGAGCAGATCGTGAGTCGATCCATGGTTGCGGCACTCTTGTTTTCTGTCGAGGTCGCAATGATGTGCCACTTACCAGTTGCCCGCATAATTTTTCGATTAATTTCGGTTGGAGCAATCGTCTCAAATTTTTGCGAAAAATTTTGCGCATCACCTGTTTTAGATAATTCCAAAAAACCAACGGAAGATGTATATCATGCGATATGTATATAGGAATGATTCATATACTGAGGTGCATATTTTTTGCAATTTTTTACGTTCCGTTAGTCCCCTGCGTTAATAAGTGGTCCAAGGCTTAAATTTCGTCTAAGTCATTTTTTTGTACTTTGATGTTAAAGGGGGTGAGCTTTAGGAGCGCAATTTTTTCGTTGTTTCCGGTTGTAGGTGATCCAAGGGTTAAATTTCCTATATGTCAAGTTTTTGGGTTTGGGGGTAGAAGTTTAGATTTTCACCCATATATGATTTACAGGGGTGATTTTATTTTTACGGTGTTATATAATTTCTTGCGTGTTTAGTTACTCCAGTTACAAGATTACAGAAAAAGAAAATGTATTTAATCCGCATGCAAGGAGTTGGGGTTGTTTAGTAGCCTAGGGATTGGTTTTAGGTTGAAGACTTATAAGACTTTTTTCAGTGGTTGACTGAAATCTATCGAATCCCATGTTATACCACCACTTATTTGAACAAAATTTATTACCAAAAAAAGGCAAAATTGCGCGAATTTTGAAAAATTAGCGTTTTGAATTACCGAAAAATCACAAGAAAGTACGAAGAAATAAATTAAATGTACTTACCACGGCGCTTGATGGGGCTTAGGGGTTGTTAGTAGCCTAGGGGTTGGTTTTTGGTTGAAAACTCGTAAGGCTTTTTTCAATGGTTGACCGAAATCTATCGAACTACTTACTTACATGGAAAATCCATTAAAAGGAAGGGAGAAGAAGGGGAAGGAAAGGAAATTATATGAAGGGAAGGGGAACCCTATGAAGTGTGACACCAAATTAAAGCTCTACTTGAAAGCTTTGACAAAAAGCCTCATCCAATGTTTTACGACAATCCGTTTCAAAGTTACGCCCGTTTCAAGATTCCAAAAACTCCAAATTTTGAATCTTAGCACCGTTTTTGAAAATTTTGAAAAATAGTCGAGTAATCAAACGAAAGCTCCTTTCAAGGCCGTTCGAGCGTGCAAAAACTAAGGCTAGCTCTCGTTTTGTTTTTGATTTTTTTCTAATTGGGATCCAAAATGGAGGAACTGGTTTTCCAAAAAACGGCTAAGGGGGTTAAGTGTGCTTTACCTGAGAACTTTACGTGAAAATCGAGATACTAAATGTTAATGGCATCCAAAGTGGCGGCACTTGAATTTTGAAAATTATTCAAAAATTTAAAATCGTATTAAGTGGGATGTCAAATTAAAGCTCAGTCTGTCAGCTTTTGAAAAACGTTTATTTCTTTGTTTTACGATAATCTCTTTCCGAGTTATAGGCGTCTGAAATTTGTATAGGGGTCCTGGCGTTTGTTTTTCAAAATGCGGAAAAATGGCCGAGTCGTATATCAATCAAAAGCCTATTACAAGACCATTTAATTATTGTTGGAATAAAAATCGTATTTTATTCGGTTCTTTTGTTAATCACAAAAGATGTAACTTGAGTTTTGAAAAAAAAATTAAAAGTAAGTGCTCTTATCGAGTGTGGCACCGAATTAAAGCCTTACTTGAAAGCTTTAACAAAATGCACCTTTCAGTGTTTTGCGACAATCCGTTTCAGAGTCACGCCCGTTTGAAGATTCCAAAAAGCCCAAATTTTGAGTTTTAGCACCGTTAAAGGAAATGAAAACAAACGGAGTGAACCTTCGGTCGTTTCTACGAAAAAAATCATTAGGGCCTTTCTTGTAGATAATGAAGCGAACTTTAATTTTGTATACGACGTCTTTGGTCGAAAACTGTGTAATTTTCATGCTATTTTGGATATAACGTTCATCCTTGAGCGCCATCTAGAATTAAGGACAGTGATTTTCGAATTCAGCAGAGTCCAATTAGTTTAGAAACACTTGTCGTTAAAATTTGGATTCAGATTTGCTTGAATTTTTGACCCAATGGTGCCAACTAGGTCTACAGAGATTTTGCAAAGCCAAAAAATATATATAGAAAGCGCTTTTTGAAATTCTAGCTTTGTCTACAACTACTGGGTGCAGATTATTCAGATTTGCACCCAAAATCACAACAGTAGTGGTAGGATTTTGCTTGAATTTTTGACCCAATGGTGCCAACTAGGTCTACAGAAACTTTGCAAAGCCGAAAAATATATAGAGAAAGCGCTTTTTGAAATTGTAGCTTTGTCTACAACTACTGGGTGCAGATTATTCAGATTTGCACCCAAAATCACAACAGTAGTGGTAGAATTTTGCTTGAATTTTTGACCCAATGGTGCCAACTAGGTCTACAGACATTTTGCAAAACCGAAAAGTATATATAGAAAGCGCTTTTTGAAATTCTAGCTTTGTCTACAACTACTGGGTGCAGATTATTCAGATTTGCACCCAAAATCACAACAGTAGTGGTAGCATTTTGCTTGAATTTTTGACCCAATGGTGCCAACTAGGTCTACAGAAACTTTGCAAAACCGAAAAATATGTATAGAAAGCGCTTTTTGAAATTCTAGCTTTGTCTACAACTACTGGGTGCAGATTGTTCAGATTTGCACCCAAAATCACAACAGTAGTGGTAGCATTTTGCTTGAATTTTTGACCCAATGGTGCCAACTAGGTCTACAGAGATTTTGCAAAGCCGAAAAATATATATAGAAAGCGCTTTTTGAAATTCTAGCTTTGTCTACAACTGCTGATTATTCAGATTTACACCCAAAACCACAACAGTAGTGGGTAGCATTTTGCTTGAATTTTTGACCCAATGGTGCCAACTAGGTCTACAGAAACTTTGCAAAGCCGAAAAGTATATATAGAAAGCGCTTTTTGAAATTCTAGCTTTGTCTACAACTACCGGGTGCAGATTATTCAGATTTGCACCCAAAATCACAACAGTAGTGGTAGCATTTTGCTTGAATTTTTGACCCAATGGTGCCAACTAGGTCTACAGACATTTTGCAAAGCCGAAAAGTATATATAGAAAGCGCTTTTTGAAATTCTAGCTTTGTCTACAACTACTGGGTGCAGATTATTCAGATTTGCATCCAAAATCACAACAGTAGTGGTAGCATTTTGCTTGAATTTTTGACCCAATGGTGCCAACTAGATCTACAGAAACTTTGCAAAGCCGAAAAGTATATATAGAAAGCGCTTTTTGAAATTCTAGCTTTGTCTACAACTACTGGGTGCAGATTATTCAGATTTACACCCAAAATCACAACAGTAGTAGTAGCATTTTGTTTGAATTTTTGACCCAATGGTGCCAACTAGGTCTACAGAGATTTTGCAAAGCCGAAAAATATATATAGAAAGCGCTTTTTCAAATTCTAGCTTTGTCTACAACTACTGGGTGCAGATTATTCAGATTTGCCCCCAAAATCACAACAGCAGTAGTAGCATTTTGCTTGAATTTTTGACCCAATGGTGCCAACTAGGTCTACAGAAACTTTGCAAAGCCGAAAAATATATATAGAAAGCGCTTTTTGAGATTCTAGCTTTGTCTACAACTACTGGGTGCAGATTATTCAGATTTGCACCCAAAATCACAACAGTAGTGGTAGAGTTTTGCTTGAATTTTTGACCCAATGGTGCCAACTAGGTCTAGATTTTGCAAAGCTGAAAACTCTTTTGCAGGTTCCTGGCAATCTGGTGGCCGCTCAAATGCCAAATAACGAAAAAACGCGCCCGCATCATGATCATCCTCATCTGGTTCGTAGCCCTCACAGCCACCATCCCCTGGGCCATCTTCTTCGACCTGGTGATCATCTTCAGAGACGCCCCCGACGTCCAACTGTGCATCGAAGTCTGGCCCGATTCCCTCAACGACGCCCTCTATTTCCTCATCGCCAACATGGTCTTCTGCTACATCCTCCCGATGATCCTCCTCACCATGTGCTACGTCCTCATCTGGATCAAGGTCTGGAGAAGACACATCCCCAGCGACACCAAGGACGCGCACATGGAACGCATGCAGCAGAAGTCCAAGATGAAGGTGGTGAAGATGCTGGTGGCGGTGGTCATCCTCTTCGTCATGTCCTGGTTGCCGCTCTACGTGATTTTCGCCAGAATCAAATTCGGGGGTGAGTTGGAGGGTTGGGAGGAGGAGGTTCTGTCGATTGCTACTCCGATCGCTCAATGGTTGGGAGCCTCCAACTCCTGCATCAACCCCATCCTCTACGCGTTTTTCAACAAAAAGTTTCGGAGGGGTTTCGTGGCCATCATCAAGAGCAGGAGGTGCTGCGGTAGGCTGAGGTACTACGAGACCGTCGCCATGATGTCCTCCTCGACGTCGATGCGGAAATCCTCGCATTTCTACAACAACAACTCCTCGACCAGAAAGGTAAGATTTAGCTCCACGTTGCGCAGTGGTTCAGAATCCAAAAAATGTTAACGAAATTCCAACTTTCTCACATATTTTATTGGTCAGCTTTAGGACAATCAATGTATGCAATCCTACTGTACGTGTAGTCATTACGCTACCGCTCCCCTCACCCTATATTATCGCAATGTGTTTCCTCCATTGTAAACCATCCTTCTCCATTCGCTTCTATTTCCTGCTGTTCGCTGCCAGTCCGTTATTCCCATACTGCTTAGGTCTTCTTGCGCCTTCTCGTATCACCTTTTCTTTGGTCTACCCTTTCTTCTCTTCTTAGAGCAGAAAACTGGACTATTTTGTACACGCAATATTAAAGAATTGAGCCTTTTACTTTAAATGTTGCTTCCTTATAACTATTGTTGATGTTCAAAAAAACAACACCACCGTTCACGTTTTTTGCATTCTGAACCACTGCGTGTCGATCGCCAAAATATGCAGAAATCTTTACAGGTACCGCTCCAAGACAACGCCGTCTCCTACATCTACAACAACACGGGTGTCTAAGTCCTGGAAACGGACGCCACCTGGTGGCTTGGTTGAAAATTTCTGATGACCTCGTCATCTTGTGTCGGCAGCCGCCGATCGAATCGATGTTATTAGTTGTTGATGATTGTTGGATGTCTATTTAAGAAGAGGCAGAAACGTAGGGAGCACGGATCGTTTGCATCACCGGCGTGTCTTAATTTTTCTTCTCCCAATTGGATTACGCTTAAAGACGACACTATTTTTCCACAGTTTTTCCGTTGGTTTTGGTGTTTAGATTAGGTTTACCTCTAGAATCAACGAATGCTCTGAGTTCAGAGGCGCTTATAGATGAAAAACTGCCCCTTAGAACAATATATATATATCGGTTTTATAAAGTACAATATAGTTAGGGTTTTAATGTAAATTAGGTTTAAGGATTTATCGATGTTGATGTTAGGATAAGAGCTTGGGTTTCGGTGTGGGTTGACAATCAGTTTTTGGGTTGACGATTCATTGACAATAAGTATACAAGTTTCCTAGAGCTTGAAGCCTGACGCCTAGAAGCTCAATATTCCACTTTGTATTAGTCTATGCACATCATCGAAATAATTTCTGAAAAAACAGAAAATTTTCTTGCCATATCTTTCGATGTTCAAGTAGAGCAGAAGAAGTAGAAGCTGTACTTAAAGTAGAAGTTAAACCAAAAATTCTGTGATACATGTACAACTATAACAGCAATCCGTAACAGAAGCAGAAGCAGAAGTAGCAGTAGTCGGTAATTCAAAACCCCAAAGTGTAAATTCAGAAGAAAATAATATGAGAAGAGTCGTGTTTTTCGTTCTTTTCTGTTTACAAATCCCGAAAAGACCAAATTTGTTATTTCTGTTAACTAAACTGCGAATTTAGACATTTTCTTTTGAAATTTCAGAAAGCTGAAAGTTGGTTAGTTTTTTTCTTCTGAACTAAGAGTCTCCTAAGACAGATCTTATTAACCGCTTTCTTCTGAGTAACTGAGAATAAATTATATTCTATTCTGGTTATTCTTTTCACTGGCTGAAGCAAAATAGTTTCTAGCTCTATTTATTTTCTTTTCACTAAATCAGAAAGTAGAACAGTTCTTCTGAGGAAACTGACGCGTTCTTCTTATAGAGGAGACTTCGCTTACTCAAAATTAAAATTTTGTTAAATAATAGCTGGTTTCAGTTTTAAATTTTTTGAAAAGTGTCTTCTGATTAAATTTTTTCCTAATTTTCATAAGTAACACTTTTTCTGTTGATTTTTGTTAAGCTTTTTTGTTTCATAAACTTTTTGCAAAGGACACGATTTGACTAAATTTTCTGCTAAAAACTGTTCACTCCTTAACTCCTTTCCGTTTACGAGCTCAGAAATAAATGTTCTCTTTTTGCTACTAATTTATAAAATTTGCTAATTTTATTGTATTTTCCAATAATTTCTGACGATTCTAAATACAGAGGTCTCACCACTCACCCCTACCAAAAGGTGATAGCTACTTCAAACGAATCTTTCTACTTTCGTTTTCTTTCAGAAGTTCTTAATCAAACACTATTAAGTGCCCAATGCTTTCGTACCTCCTTTTTGTTTTCTAACTCGAAATCCAAGATTTGCTTTGTCATATAGCCATAGATTTCTTCTGATTATAAGTAAGATCAAATTATTTTCCACTCTGGTTATTATTTCCTACAAACTTTAACACAATTGTCTATAACTTCATTTTTTTGTACTTGCTAAAAAGTTACTCTAAAGAAATTCACTTAGTCTTCTTCTCTAATTAGCCTGAGCTACCTTTCTGCAATTTCTTCTGAATAAGTACGAATGTCTTTTGCTTAAATTATCTTCTAATTTCTGCTACTTACTTAATGTTAACAATTATTTCTTCTGTTTACTAATTCAAAAATTAGAATGGTTTTCTGCGAAAAAATTCTTATGTTTGTGGTTAAGAATGACTTCTAATCCTTCTGATCCTGATGCTTAATAAAATTCTTAGAAAGTACACTCTTCCTTCTAAGCAATTTCTTGCACAATTTCTCTTCAGTTCTGCCATGATATTCACTGGAAAGTTTATCCTTCTAAACTCAAAAAGTTCCAAGTTATTGTTCTGCTATTCTGGTGTTTAGTAGATCAGAAAGTAGAAAGTTTTTCTGAGCAACTTCATTCGGTTTTTTGTTTCTTTCAAAACAAAGAGTAGAAATACATCTGCGTCACTTTTCCTTTAACCAAAAGCTGTTTTGAGTATTCTCTTGGCCTTCTAAGTCAAAAAATCAAAAGATTTAAAGAAAAATGTTCCCAACCAAATCCTAGTAAGATTTTCTTATTTAATTGAGGTCGGAATGGAAAATGTTTCATAACGAACTTCTGAGCAAAGATCAGAAATACTCCTGCATCACTTTTCCTTTAACCAAAAGCTGTTTTGAGTATTTTCTTGGCCTTCTAAGCCAAAAAATCAGAAGTTCTAAACAAAAATGTTCCCAACCAAATCCTAGTAAGATTTTCTTATTTAATTGAGGTCAGAAAGGAAAATGTTTCATAACGAACTTCTGAGCAAAGATCAGAAATACTTCTGCGTCACTTTTCCTTTAACCAAAAGCTGTTTTGAGTATTTTCTTGGCCTTCTAAGTCAAAAAATCAGAAGTTCTAAACAGAAATGTTCCCAACCAAATCCTAGTAAGATTTTCTTATTTAATTGAGGTCAGAAAGGAAAATGCTTCATAACGAACTTCTGAGCAAAGATCAGAAATACTTCTGCGTCACTTTTCCCTTAACCAAGAGCTATTTTGAGCATTTTCTTGGCCTTCTAAGTCAAAAAATCAGAAGTTCTAAAGAAAGATGTTCCCAAACAAATCCTAGTAAAGCATTTGTTATTTAATTGAGGTCAGAAAGGAAAATTTTTCATAATGAACTTCTTAGCAAAAATCAGAAATACTTCTGCATCACTTTTCCTTTAACCAAAAGCTGTTTGAGTATTTTCTTGGTCTTCTAAGTTAAAAAATCAGAAGTTCTAAACAAAAATGTTCCCAACCAAATCCTAGTAAGATTTTCTTATTTAATTGAGGTCAGAAAGGAAAATTTTTCATAATGAACTTCTTAGCAAAGATCAGAAATACTTCTGCGTCACTTTTCCTTTAACCAAAAGCTGTTTTGAGTATTTTCTTGGCCTTCTAAGTCAAAAAATCCGAAGTTCTAAACAAAAATGTTCCCAACCAAATCCTAGTAAGATTTTCTTATTTAATTGAGGTCAGAAAGGAAAATGTTTCATAACGAACTTCTGAGCAAAGATCAGAAATACTCCTGCGTCACTTTTCCTTTAACCAAAAGCTGTTTTGAGTATTTTCTTGGCCTTCTAAGTCAAAAAATCAGAAGTTCTAAACAAAAATGTTCCCAACCAAATCCTAGTAAGATTTTCTTATTTAATTGAGGTCAGAAAGGAAAATGTTTCATAACGAACTTCTGAGCAAAGATCAGAAATACTCCTGCGTCACTTTTCCTTTAACCAAAAGCTGTTTTGAGTATTTTCTTGGCCTTCTAAGTCAAAAAATCAGAAGTTCTAAACAAAAATGTTCCCAACCAAATCCTAGTAAGATTTTCTTATTTAATTGAGGTCAGAAAGGAAAATGTTTCATAACGAACTTCTGAGCAAAGATCAGAAATACTCCTGCGTCACTTTTCCTTTAACCAAAAGCTGTTTTGAGTATTTTCTTGGCCTTCTAAGTCAAAAAATCAGAAGTTCTAAACAAAAATGTTCCCAACCAAATCCTAGTAAGATTTTCTTGTTTAATTGAGGTCAGAAAGGAAAATGTTTCATAACGAACTTCTGAGCAAAGATCAGAAATACTTCTGCGTCACTTTTCCTTTAACCAAAAGCTGTTTTGAGTATTTTCTTGGCCTTCTAAGTCCAAAAATCAGAAATTCTAAACAAAAATGTCCCCAACCAAATCCTAGTAAGATTTTCTTATTTAATTGAGGTCAGAAAGGAAAATGTTTCATAACGAACTTCTGAGCAAAGATCAGAAATACTCCTGCGTCACTTTTCCTTAAACCAAAAGCTGTTTTGAGTATTTTCTTGGCCTTCTAAGTCAAAAAATCTGAAGTTCTAAACAAAAATGTCCCCATCCAAATCCTAGTATGATTTTCTTATTTAATTGAGGTCAGAAAGGAAAATGTTTCATAACGAACTTCTGAGCAAAGATCAGAAATACTCCTGCGTCTCTTTTCCTTTAACCAAAAGCTGTTTTGAGTATTTTCTTGACCTTCTAAGTCAAAAAATCAGAAGTTCTAAACAAAAATGTTCCCAACCAAATCCTAGTAAGATTTTCTTATTTAATTGAGGTCAGAAAGGAAATGCTTCATAACGAACTTCTGAGCAAAGATCAGAAATACTTCTGCGTCACTTTTCCTTTAACCAAAAGCTGCTTTGAGTATTTTCTTGGCCTTCTAAGTCAAAAAATCAGAAGTTCTAAACAAAAATGTTCCCAACCAAATCCTAGTAAGATTTTCTTATTTAATTGAGGTCAGAAAGGAAAATGCTTCATAACGAACTTCTGAGCAAAGATCAGAAATACTTCTGCGTCACTTTTCCTTTAACCAAAAGCTGTTTTGAGTATTTTGTTGGCCTTCTAAGTCAAAAAATCAGAAGTTCTAAACAAAAATGTTCCCAACCAAGTCCTAGTAAGTATTTGTTATGTAATCCAGGTCAGAAGGAAAACGTTTCATAATGAACTTCTGAGCAAGGATCAGAAATACTTCTGCGTCACTCAAAACGTAAAATATTCAGAAGACTCTTTTTTCCTTTCCACGTGTTTACAATCGTATTAACCCTCGAAAAAACACGATTAAGGTCCAAAAGGGCTATGCGTCGCTCACAAGCACAAAATATTTGAATATTTATCATCCCTTCGTTCTTTATCCAAAGCGATAAACCTCCTCGGCAGTAAAGCAAACAAGGCTTCATTATACATTTAATCAACGTTTTATAGTAAAGCAATTTTATTACAGTTGACCTAAAAATTGCCGTGTCCACCCCCGACGACCCCCCAGCTCTCCGTTAATAATTCGATCTACATTTACAAGTTCCAGACCTGCAGAGTATTGTGATACCAGTGATAATATATTTTATCGTAGAAAATGGTAAAAAATATTTTGATACAGACTTGTGAGGTTGGCAACGAGTGTTCCCCCCCCCGACTTTCTCTCGATGTAACGATGGCAGAAACGACGAGTACATCGCTTAGTGTCATGATAGATGTAATAATAATTTTAAAAATAAACGATAAATAGCTGCTTGTTGTTGATCCTTGAGCGGGATGATCACCTTGTAATGATTGATGAAATATTTTATAAATCGCGCGGCATTGACATGTAAAAAGGGCGCTAGCGATCCATCAATCCTCCCCCACTAATGCGTTATCTATTGGTGCCATTGCCGGGATATTTGCATAAATTCAGGCACTGATCTTTGCTGTTTACGATAAATAAAAGTAAATAACAATGTCGGTGCGGTGTTTTCTTCTATTCCTCTGTTTGCTCGGCGGAAGTCTGCAGGAATCAAACAGGTGAGTTTAGATAAAAACAAAATAAAATAAGAAATTACTGGTTTTAGCAGCAAACGAGAGAGTGATGTAAAAGCTTTAGCACCAGTCAGATGCAGCTTTGAATGTCCACCGTGTCCGATTTTTACCTGTCCTGCTTGTCCGAGTGAAGCCAAATGTTCATAAAATTGTATCAATATAGATGTTTTGTAGAAAATTCTATTTTAGCCTCGAAAAATCTAAATCTAAATTAATTTTCTCTCAAAAAGCTCTATAAGCTTCTTTCTTCTAATCTCTAACGTATTGGATCCCATTAAAAAACCTATAAATATGAAAGTTTTGTATACGGTGGACCTACAAAAAGAAAAGGTAAATGATTACTATCCAATTTCATAAGAAAGCGCAAAATTTTTAAATTTGATAAAATAAAACACGAGAAAATCTGGTGGCGCCATCCATTAGCAAGACGCCAAACTGTGGAGTCGAACGAGATTATCGATATTGTGGCGCCATCTGCTGACGAGATGCCAAACATGAAATCAATAAAACAGAACACTGCACTAAACAAAACTCCCATTTCTCAAATTATGTATTTATTATTTTGTTTTCCGTTAACACTAAGGGAGCTTTCCATTTACATATATTTATTTGAGGAGCCTCATTTAATCTCGGCAATTTGATTGGTTCAATCGAATACTGGCCAATCAAATTGCTGAGATTACACTGGGATAAATGTGTAAATGGAAAGGGCCTATTTTTCGTCTTGGCTGCGTGCAGGTACTTTTTTATGTTATTTTATACGAAGGCGTAGAAGGGCCATGTTGTGCTGCTTTATGTTAATCGACACTTTAAGCTTGCAATTAGCTTAACTGACACCTTAAACTTGCAATTAAGCTCTAATTGACACCTTAAACTTGCAATTAAGCTCTAATTGACACCTTAAACTTGCAATTAAGCTCTAATTGACACCTTAAACTTGCAATTAGCTTAATTGACACTTTAAACTTGCAATTAAGCCTTAATTGACACTTTAAACTTGCAATGAAGGCTTCCAAACTTGTAGGTCTCTCTTTATTTCGTGACGTAATATGGAGGCAAAATTTGACAAGGACAGACTTTTGCATTGCTTTTGCCTAAGGCTTTTGCATACCGGGCTTTGTCAAATTTTGCCTCCATACTGTCTATCTCTTAATTGATGGAAACCCTAATTAGCTTAATCGACAGTTAAAACTGTCAATTAAGCTAATTGCAAGTTTAAACTGTCAATTAAGCTAATTGCAAGTTTAAAGTGTCAATTAAGCTAATTGCAAGTTTAAAGTGTCAATTAAGGCTTAATTGCAAGTTTAAACTGACAATTAAGCTAATTGCAAGTTCAAAGTGTCAATTAAGCTAATTGAAACTTTAAGGTGTCAATTAAGCTAATTGCAAGATTAAAGTGTCAATTAAGGCTTAATTGATAGTTTAAAGTGTCAATTAAGCTAATTGCAAGTGTAAACTGTCAATTAAAGCTTAATTGCAAGTTTAAGGTGTCAGTTAAGCTAATTGCAACTTTAAAGTGTCAATTAACATAAAGCAGCACAACATGGCCCTTCTACGCCTTCGTAAAAAGCAATGCAAAAGTCTGTCCTTGTCAAATTTTGCCTCCATATTACGTCACGAAATAGCGAGAGACCTACAAGTTTGGATCGAAACGTTCATTGCAAGTTTAAAGAGTCAATTAAGGCTTAATTGCAAGTTTAAAGTGTCAATTAAGCTAATTGCAAGTTTAAGGTGTCAATTAAGGCTTAATTGCAAGTTTAAGGTGTCAATTAAGGCTTAATTGCAAGTTTAAGGTGTCATTTAAACTAATTGCAAGTGTAATCTGTCAATTAAGGCTTAATTGCAAGTTTAAGGTGTCAGTTAAGCTAATTGCAAGTTTAATCTGTCAATTAAGGCTTAATTGCAAGTTTAAGGTGTCAGTTAAGCCAATTGCAAGCTTAAAGTGTCAATTAACATAAAGCAGCACAACATGGCCCTTTTACGCCTTCGTATTTGACTCCATATTGTCTATCTCTTTTAATTGATGGAAACCCTAATAAGCTTAATTGCCAGTTCAAAGTGTCAATTAAGGCAAATGCAAGTCTAAAGTGTCAATTAAGCTCCTAATTGAAACTTAAGGTGTCAATTAAGCTAATTGCAAGATTAAAGTGTCAATTAAGGCTTAGGTAATTGCTAGTTTAAAGTGTCAATTAAGCTAGTTGCAAGTTTAAACTGTCAATTAAGGCTTAATTGCAAGTTTAAGGTGTCAGTTAAGCTAATTGCAACTTTAAAGTGTCAATTAACATAAAGCAGCACATCATGGCCCTTCTACGCCTTCGTACAATTAAGCTAATTTCAGGTTTAAAGTGTCAATTAAGGCTTAATTGCAAGTTTAATGTGTCAATGAAGCTAATTGCAAGTTTAAACTGTCAATTAAAGCTTAATTACAAGCTTAAAGTGTCAATTAAGCTAATTGCATGGCAAGTTTAAGGTGTTCCAAGCTTCCCTTCTCACAAAATGAAATACCACTTTTAACACATATCATAAATAACTAAGAGGTGATACCTATTCAAAAAAAAATGCAACAATTTGTATACGATTTTATTATCTACAGTAAAATAGCAACAAGAAAATAAAACAAGTCGTCGAACACAATGATCAATGAACGAAAAAAATGCATCTTCAACATTTTGTACACTATAATAATAGGCAATAATTATGTACAAAAACAATAAAATACAATAAAAACGGCGGACTTATCTTAAATTACTTGACCTTGAGCAGCTTCTTGACGGCCTCTACGACGTCCTTGGGCCTGGGTAGCGCCGCCTCTTCGAGGCTCTTGGTATAGGGCATGGGCACATCCACGCCGGTGATCCGAATTGCCGGTTGGTCGAGATGGTAAAAAGTTTCGCTTTCCATTATTCGGGCGAGGATTTCCGCCCCTATGCCGGAAGTGGGCCAACCCTGTTCGACGGATATTAGGTGATTCGTTTTGGAGACAGAGGCGGCGATGGTGTTGATGTCGAGGGGGCGGAGGGAGCGCAGGTTGATGACCTCGGCTTCGATGCCTTTCGATGACAGTTCGTTGGCGGCCTGGAGGGACGTTTCCACTGCCTTCGAGTGGGCCACGATCGTCACGTGCTTTCCTGAAAAGTGCAGAGTGATAAACATCCGATCCGGCGCGACAAAGATCAACTTCGTGACAATAAGAACTACCCTATCCTGCAATGCAAAATCGTCCTACTTTACCCTATTAAAAAGCCCTACATAATATATTTAAGTCGGTTTGAAGTAACTTCAATTGGAACGAGCCCCACTTTACCATACATGTACGAAATGTCAAAAATGTCTTTGCAGGGTGAAGTGGAGTAATTTTGATGAGTTTTGTCGGAGCAGCTATTTAAGCCACCCTTGAGTTTGCAAAATTGTCTTACCTTACCTTATTGACAATATGGTTAAGTGGGGTAGCCGCACCACATTCAAAATCTAATCAGGAGGCGATTTTAACACTAAATTTGTCGACTTATAAGGTCAAATTACCTTACCTTACCGTACTAACAAGCCTACTATGGTAAAATGAAGTATTAGCTAGATTACATCAACTTATCGTCACGTGCTTTCCTGGAAAGTGCAGAGTGATAAACATCCGATCCGTCGCGACAAAGATCAACTTCGTGACAATAAGAACTAGGGGCTTGCACCCCTCCCTACCCTATCCTCTAATGCAAAATCGTCCTACTTTACCCTATTAAGAAGCCATACATAATATATTTAAGTTGGGTTAGAGTAACTTCAATTGGAACGAGCCCCACTTTACCATACATGTACAAAATGTCAAAAATGTCGTCTTCTTTGCAGGGTGAAGTGGAGTAATTTTGATGAGTTCTGTCGGAGCAGCTATTTAAGCAACCCTTGAGTTTGCAAAATTGACTTACCTTACCTTACTGACAATATGGTTAAGTGGGGTAGCCGTACCACATTCAAAACCTAATCGGGAAGCGATTTTAACACTACATTTGTCGACTTATGAGGTCAAATTACTTTACCTTACCCTACTAACAAGCCTACTATGGTAAAATGAAGTATTAGCTAGATCACATCAACTTATCGTCACGTGCTTTCCTGGAAAGTGCAGAGTGATAAACATCCGATCCGTCGCGACAAAGATCAACTTCGTGACAATAAGAACTAGTGGGCTTGCACCCTTCCCTACCCTATCCTGTAATGCAAAATCGTCCTACTTTACCCTATTAAGAAGCCATACATAATATATTTAAGTCGGGTTAGAGTAACTTCAATTGGAACGAGCCCCACTTTACCATACATGTACAAAATGTCAAAAATGTCGTCTTCTTTGCAGGGTGAAGTGGAGTAATTTTGATGAGTTCTGTCGGAGCAGCTATTTAAGCAACCCTTGAGTTTGCAAAATTGTCTTACCTTACCTTACTGACAATATGATTAAGTGGGGTAGCAGTACCACATTCAAAATCTAATCAGGAAGCGATTTTAACACTAAATTTGTCGACTTATTAGGTCAAATTACCTTACCTTACCCTACTAGCAAGCCTACTATGGTAAAATAAAGTATTAGCTAGATCACATCAACTTATCGTCACGTGCTTTCCTGGAAAGTGCAGAGTGATAAACATCAAATCCGTCGCGACAAAGATCAACTTCGTGACAATAAGAACTAGTGGGCTTGCACCTTTCCCTACCCTATCCTGTAATGCAAAATCGTCCTACTTTACCCTATTAAGAAGCTATACATAATATATTTAAGTCGGGTTAAAGTAACTTCAATTGGAACGAGCCCCACTTTACCATACATGTACAAAATGTCTATGCAGTGGAGTAATTTTGAAGAGTTTTGTCGGAGCAGCTATTTAAGCAAACCTTGAGATTGCAAAATTGTCTTACCTTACCTTACTGACAATATGGTTAAGTGGGGTAGCCGTACCACATTCAAAATCTAATCAGGAAGCGATTTTAACACTAAATTTGTAAACTTATTAGGTCAAATTACCTTACCTTACCCTACTAACAAGCCTACTATGGTAAAATGAAGTATTAGCTAGATCACATCAACTTATCGTCACGTGCTTTCCTGGAAAGTGCAGAGTGGTAAACATCCGATCCGTCGCGACAAAAGATCAACTTCGTGACAATAAGAACTAGTGGGCTTGCACCCTTCCCTACCCTATCCTGTAATGCAAAATCGTCCTACTTTACCCTATTAAGAAGCTATACATAAAATATTTAAGTCGGGTTAAAGTAACTTCAATTGGAACGAGCCCCACTTTACCATACATGTACAAAATGTCAAAATGTCTATGCAGGGTGAAGTGGAGTAATTTTGATGAGTTCTGTCGGAGCAGCTATTTAAGCAAACCTTGAGATTGCAAAATTGTCTTACCTTACCTTACTGACAATATAGTTAAGTGGGGTGGCCGTACCAGATTCAAAATCTAACCAGGAAGCGATTTTAACACTAAATTTGTCGACTTATTAGCTCAAATTATCTTACCTTACCCTACTAACAAGCCTACTATGGTAAAATGACGTATTAGCTAGATCACATCAACTTACTTCACAAAATCTGATCAGGAAACTCTTACATATTGTTTCATAAGGTGTACCAGGGCATTTAAGATTTACACGAAGTGTTAAAAGTTCTATATTTACAATAAGAACTTGAAACTTTAAACTATGGAAAATAAGGTGAATTAGGGTAATCTGGTGCTTACACCCTACCCTGTAATAATTGCAAAGTCGTCCTACTTTATCCTATTAAGCAGCCCAGTAGTAGTAAAAGTGACTTGATTTGAAACGAGTCCCAGTCTACCCTATATTTGAATTTTTGTAGGGTGATGTGGGGTAATTTTAACGAGTTTTGTCAGAGGTAGATAAGTAATGAAGAGTTCCAAATACCTGCATGTAGTAAAGTCGGGATTAATAGTAATTTCCAAAGTTACACAATTGAGGTGCGTTTTCCCCACTTCACCTTACATACTTATTAAAATATTATTTATCCTAACTCAATTGTATCTTCAAAATCAAGCCACTGTAACAGCAGCTATTTACCCCCACAAATCCACTAATAAGGTAAAGTGGGGCAGCTGTCCTCATAAAAAAACTAATCAAGAATCGATTTTTACACAAAATTTGTCCGCTTATTATTGTAATACTATTATAATCTAATAATCTAAGAATCTGTCGATTCATATGCCAAAGTAGACTAAATTTATCCCTTTTAAAAGTCTACAAAACCCAACTTTCTAAGCGGGTTTTGAGTTATTACGACCATTTGAAAATTAGGTCTTGGAAATTTTGAAATTTTTTGGAAAGAAACTAATTTAGCCTACACTTCTCGAGTAATATATCAAATTAAAGCTTTTCTCAAACTCTTTAAGGCTGCATTACATCAATTTATTGCACAAAATCTAATAATTGCTATGTAAGGTTCAGTAGGGTATTTGAGGTTAACACGTGTTAAAACTTGCATCTCTACACCAAATTTTTCGATTTATTATTAATACTATTATTATTAAAATCAACCAATGCTAATTTTATCAATGCACAGGTCAAATACTTCAGATGTCAAATGATAATTGCGTCTCAACGCATAAAAACAAATTCGATAACGTAGTAGGCCTGAAACAATTCAATCAAACGCCAGTTGACAGGTCCGACTGTCAAAATAAAAAAGTCAAATTGCATTTTATCGCATAAATTTGATGAAAGTGGGCTCGAAAACAATTGAAAAAACGTCACAAATCAAAACATATTTTTCTCGATTTATTATCGTTAACGATGTTATTTTATCAAATATATAAGTCAAATGTCAAATTGCTAAACCCATAAAATCAAAGTGGCTCGGAATAATTACGTATTTGTCAAAATAGGTCAACTGTCATAGAAAGCAGGTTTGAAACGTCACTTTGACAGATAAATTTTTGAACTCACATGTCAAATTAGACATAACTTACCGGGCCTTTCGATCTTGGCCTTCCCAATCGGCAGCACAAAATCAACCTCCAGGGCCTGATCGGACATGGGGTACTGCACCCCGTACAGAATTTCATTTTCCAGGAAGACGACAGGATCTGGATCTCGAATGGCGGCCTTGAGCAGCCCTTTGCAGTCCTCGGAGTTGTACGGGGAGATGACCTTCAATCCGGGGCAGTGGGCATACCAGGCCCCGTAGCACTGCGAGTGCTGGGCACCCACCCCAGCCGCAGCCCCATTGGGCCCCCTGAACACAATCGGAACGTTCACTCTGCCGGCAGACATGTAAAAGGTCTTCGCTGCAGAGTTGATGATTTGATCGATGGACTGCATGGCGAAATTGAAGGTCATATACTCGCAGACTGGTCTCAACCCCGCCATGGCGGCGCCAACTGCGATTCCTAAGAAAATTCTCAAATTAGAGGATCATTCTAATTTCTAAGGGTAGTTTTTCAAACATTTTAATGGCTAGAATAATGAAATTACCAGTGAATCCCATCTCGGCTATGGGGGTGTCAATGACCCTCTTATCTCCGTATTTCTTCCACAACCCTCGAGTGACTTTGTAAGCTCCATCATACTGTGCCACCTCTTCTCCTAAAATAAACACCCTCTCGTCCTTCTGCATCTCCTCATCCAGGGCCTGATTTAGGGCGTCCCTGACTGTCATCTGTTTAGCCGAAGCTGTCTTCGACACAGAGAAGGCCCTTCTGCCCAAAACTTTCCCGGCTAAACTCAAAACGCTGGAGGTCGCTATCGTCGTCATTCTTGGGCTCTAAAATTGCATTTTTTCATAGAAATTGTGATTCTTCAGGTCATTTTCATTGAAAACTTACCTTTCTTTGTGTCAAGGTGATTTGAGGTCGCGGCTAGGAGATCGAGGGCCCGTCGGAGTGCGGTTATCACACTGACATCCACTTTTACGCTCGAAATACGTAATCGAACATGTGACGTCCTCCTGAGCGGATTTTTGAGTTAAAATTTTTTTGAAGGTTAGAACGACATTGACAGGTCGCTTTGAAGTTAGCGCGCCCTGTTTTACCGACCTATAAAATTTTCCCGTTTTTTTGGAAAAACGACCGTTAGAAAGGTTTTAGCAGGAAAAAAGGCGGAAATTGGCTGATTTTTCACGTTTATGACGTGTTGAGTGGAAATTTAAATTATTTCTCGATCGCAGTGCACTGCTTTATCGACGGCGCAGTTTGGCCGCTTGTCAGTAGATGCCGCCACTATCGACTAAATAGTTCATTTTTAAACACTTCAAACTAGAAAAAAAATCACCGGAAGATGTACATCAATGCGATGTGTATCTTTGTAGGTGTTTATCAATGGATATGCAGGCGCCGCCTGAATTTACTGGTGAAATCGCGTGCAGATTTTATATAGTGCCTCCGCAGTCGCACAGATGTGTGAAAACAACGAATTATTGAAAGATACAGTATTAAAAAACTGTGAATTGAGATGAGAAACCTGAAATAGTCCTTTAAGGTGATCGCAGTAGAAAATTAGCAAAAAAACAGTAATATCTTGCGAAAGTCTTTAGAATTGGCAATACAGGCAAGAAAAAATTTACTGCAGTTAACTAGAAATACTAATAAAACTAACACGACTATATTATTATTTCATCGCCTCCAAAACATAAATTTGCAAAATACATATTATTATTATGTATTTATATTGAAGAGGGTGAAAAAGTTGTAATTAGTGAAAATATATGTATAATCCAAATGAGTAGGTAGGTATAGTCCAGTCAAGGAAGGCCAGGGCAAATGCTTGAACAAAATCGGAAAGTTTTGAAACTGCAGCTTTGTGTGGGAGGGTCTAGTAATGAACATACTAAAAGTTCTGACACCTAGAGGGTGAGCGCGAGGGGGGAGACCTCAAAATAGGTCCCTCTTTTTGGTTTTTCGTTAATATCTCCGAAACTATAGGCCCTACGAAAAAAATGTTTTACACGAAAAACAAAGAGGACTAAATTTCCCACAAAAACGATACTATACATTTTTTAAGTAGAGTTGGTAGTTTACGAGATAATTGCGTCCGAAGATTGTAAGATTTGTCAATTGTCGCTCCTCGAACAAGTCAAACAGCTCTTACTAAATTAGTGTGGGGGTGAGTTTGATGAAATAATGAACAATTATTAGAAGAAAAAAGGCGCATAATACAATTTGTAGTGAATAGATAATAAATCAAATTACAAAAAATGTTATCAAAGTAGTGAAACAGCCGCCTCATTACGAGGGTTGTAACTGTGACAATGACGCCCCGCTGCGTGGACAAACCCAGACGTTTGACTTACCTGAGGCTCGTGGATATTTTAAAATTCCCAAGGTGGACCGAATTTGCGAATTTTCATTGCCTAACAAGCACGAATCGATTGATTATATGTAGATAATGAAATACTACTAAAATCATTGCACCCAAGCAACTCATACAAGAATAGAGTTTTGACAAGTCAATTAGAATCCGGTTAAAATTGACGAGAGACATAAAACGTAGCGTGCATTTAAAAAGTACGTTGTTAGTAGACCTGCCTTCTAGGAAATAAGTTTGTTTCAGAATTCTTGCTATTTCAGATGGGAAAGAAAGATCTAAGTGCCATTTTTGGAGGAAGGAACACAGAAGAGGGTTGGATAAGGAGGAGAAATATGGAACTAAAGCACCTGTATAAAGAAACGCCAATAACAACATATGTAAGGGCCCAAATGACACACTGAAAGAATGACCAACAAAAGAATGCCAAAGTTAGTGCTTAGCAGAAAACCAATCGGGAAGAGAAGAAAGGGTAGACCAAGGAAAAGGTGGTACGAGAAGGCGCAAGAAGACCTAAGCAGTATGGAAATAACGGGACTGGCAGCGAACAGCAGGAAATAGAAGCGAATGGAGAAGGATGGTTTACAGTGGAGGAAACACTCTGCGCGATAATGGAGGGTGAGGGGAGCGGTAGCCCCGCGAAAAATATTTTGAGGAAGCTTAGCCTCCTTAGCCTCCTCTGTCCAGCCGCCACTGATGGTTTATGAATTCATGCAAGAAATTTAATAAATTATTAAATATAACGTTTAAAGTAATGGGAATCTGTAAATTGACTATGCCCTAGGCCTTCGAGGTCTGTTGAGCGATGTATACACCTTTTTTCTCATAATAATTGCTCATTATTTCATCAAACTCACCCCCACACTAATTTAGCAAGAGCTGTTTGACTTGTCCGAGGAGCGTCTCTGACAATTGACAAATCTTACAATCTTCGAACGCAATTATCTCGTAAACTACCGACTCTACTCAAAAAATGTATATAATCGTTTTTGTAGGAAATTTAGTCTTCTTTATTTTTCATATTAAACATTTTTATCGTAGGACCTATAGTTTCGGAGATATTAACGAAAAACCAAAAAGAGGGACCTCTTTTAGCATGTTCATTACTAGACCCCCCAAACAATGCTGCAAAGTTTCAAAACTTTCCGAATTTGTTCAAGCATTTCGGACTATAGTTGACGAGTCCTACAATATATCTTCCGTTGACTTTCAATATATGAATATCGGAATGTGCTGGTAATTAATTTATCAGTTTGGCTTTAGGGCAAGAAAGGATAAAAGCAACTTTTCGCAATAATTTATTGATCAGATCATTAACTTCATCATTATCCCTAAACTAAGACATTTCGCGCGTACAAAAGATGAATAAAATTAGAAAGCTTGAAAAATATCGCAATTTACTTCCCCTTGGTCAAATGTTCGAACATCTGCTTGAAGCCGGCAACCCCTTTCCCATTCGCCTCCTCATACCCAGGAGCTGTGGCCTTGGCCTTCGAATACCACCTAGCTACATTCTTATAGCTGGAAAAATCAAAGCCAACTACCTCGTAAGAGCTCACAGTGGCCAACAGAGCAAGATCAGCTAAAGTCAGTTGACTGCCAGCAGCAAATTCCTGCCCTTCCAAAAAACCGTCGAGGACCTTAAAAGCCTCCTTGATTTTCTCCAATTTAGCCGGCTCATAACTGGCCCCCGCAAACATTACTGGATACTAAAATAAAAAAAAATATAAAAAAAAATCAAAGGAAGAATAAATTCGTACGTAGTAATCGGCGAAACGGGCGAAAATCGTGCCAATATCAAAGTAGAGTCTTTGGTCGACCAGCGCACGCTTCTTGGGGTCTTTAGGATAGAGAGAATCGTTTTTTCCGTACTGATCCTGAAGGTACGTCATTATTGCACGGCTCTCCCATAAGGCAAAACCATTGTCCACTAAAGTCGGAACGGTATGCTGAGGATTGATCTGAAATTGACTTATTTGAAGCAATTCGCAAAAAAAGTTTAAAAATTTACTTTGATGAATTCGGGGGTGAGATGTTCCCCTTTCATTAGGTCGGTGAGTTTCAGGTTGAGGTCAATGCCGATGGCCTTGGCCGCGAGGAGGACTGCCCTGCAGGGGGAGCTTCCGGGAACGTAGTACAAATCGATAGGCATTTTGCTGGAACGATTAAATTAATTGATTTGTTGCACCTTATTATCAAGGATATGGCGAAGTGAA
Organism: Pycnomerus fuliginosus; assembly: GCA_963924575.1. Classification (NCBI taxonomy): domain Eukaryota; kingdom Metazoa; phylum Arthropoda; class Insecta; order Coleoptera; family Zopheridae; genus Pycnomerus; species Pycnomerus fuliginosus. The sequence goes on along the minus strand of OZ004624.1, from coordinate 6,078,764 downwards.
AGGCTGATCGATATGTGCCGCGCAATTGTATTTTTATTTGTTGTTTGCAGCGTCATTGCACAGCGGGTTTCGATCATTGAAAAAAACAGTTTTTCGTAATAGAATTTAGGAAATTTCAATTTGTACGCCAGTACGCTTAAATAAGTACCACCTACAACATTCCGGCGATTTGTACATTTGTCTGTGAAGAAACAATAGGCGATTACGATATGTCAGAAATTACTTTATTTAGTATAATTCGAAAAATAATCAAATTTGATTAAGATCCATCGTTTTTGTTTAAAGTTCCAAAATAGAATAAAACTAATAAAAATAACATTTTGTTTTATTAAAGACTCTAGTGAAACCAATTGCCAGTAATTTTAAAGATAAAAACTTTAAAACGCGAAATTCACTAAAAAGCATACATTTTGTAAAAGTTTTTGTGATCGCAAGTGTGACCCATCCTATTTTCTCAAATTTGAAGGAGAATCGATTGGGGCAAATTTCAAACTTCTATGACTTACACACTTCGAGAAAATTGGGTTTTCTTTCATTTAAAGTTCCAAAATAGAATAAAACTAATAAAAAATACATTTTGTTTTATTAAAGACTCTAGTGAAACCAATTGCCAGCAATTTTAATGATAAAAACTTTAAAACGCGAAATTCACTAAAAAGCATACATTTTGTAAAAGTTTTTTGCGACCGCAAGTGTGACCTATCCTATTTTCTCAAATTTGAAGGAGAATCGATTGCGGCAAATTTCAAACTTCTATGACTTACACACTTCGAGAAAATTGGGTTTTCTTTCATTTAAAGTTCCAAAATAGAATAAAACTAATAAAAATTACATTTTGTTTTATTAAAGACTCTAGTGAAACCAATTGCCAGCAATTTTAATGATAAAAACTTTAAAACGCGAAATTCACTAAAAATTTTTTGCGACCGCAAGTGTGACCCATCTTATTTCCTCAAATTTGAAGGAGAATCGATTGGTGCCAATTTGAAACTTTTAGGACTTACACACTTCGAGAAAAGTAGGTTTTCTTTCATTTAAAGTTCCAAAATAGAATAAAACTAATAAAAATTACATTTTGTTTGATTAAAGACTCTAGTGAAACCAATTGCCAGTAATTTTAATGATAAAAACTTTAAAACGCGAAATTCACTAAAAAATTTTTGCGACCCCAAGTGTGACCCATCTTATTTCCTCAAATTTGAAGGAGAATCAATTGGCGCAAATTTCAAACTTCTAGGACTTACACACTTCGAGAAAAGTAGGTTTTCTTTCATTTAAAGTTCCAAAATAGAATAAAACTAATAAAAATTACATTTTGTTTTATTAAAGACTCTAGTGAAACCAATTGCCAGTAATTTTAATGATAAAAACTTTAAAACGCGAAATTCACTAAAAAGCACACATTTTGTAAGTTTTTTGCGACCGCAAGTGCGACCCATCTTATTTCCTCAAATTTGAAGGAGAATCGATTGGGGCAAATTTCAAACTTCTAGGACTTACACACTTCGAGAAAAGTAGGTTTTCTTTCATTTAAAGTTCCAAAATAGAATAAAACTAATAAAAATTACATTTTGTTTTATTAAAGACTCTAGTGAAACCAATTGCCAGTAATTTTAATGATAAAAACTTTAAAACGCGAAATTCACTAAAAAGCATACATTTTGTAAGCTTTTTTGCGACCGCAAGTGTGACCCATCTTATTTCCTCAAATTTGAAGGAGAATCAATTGGGGCAAATTTCAAACTTCTAGGACTTACACACTTCGAGAAAAGTAGGTTTTCTTTCATTTAAAGTTCCAAAATAAAATAAAATAAATAAAAACTACATTTTGTTTTATTAAAGACTCTAGTGAAACCAATTGCCAGCAATTTTAATGATAAAAACTTTAAAACGCGAAATTCACTAAAAAGCGTACATTTTGTAAAAATTTTTTGTGATCGCAAGTGTGACCCATCTTATTTCCTCAAATTTGAAGGAGAATCGATTGGTGCCAATTTGAAACTTTTAGGACTTACACACTTCGAGAAAAGTAGGTTTTCTTTCATTTAAAGTTCCAAAATAGAATAAAACTAATAAAAATTACATTTTGTTTGATTAAAGACTCTAGTGAAACCAATTGCCAGTAATTTTAATGATAAAAACTTTAAAACGCGAAATTCACTAAAAAGCATACATTTTGTAAAAGTTTTTTGCGACCGCAAGTGTGACCCATCTTATTTCCTCAAATTTGAAGGAGAATCGATTGGGGCAAATTTCAAACTTCTAGGACTTACACACTTCGAGAAAAGTAGGTTTTCTTTCATTTAAAGTTCCAAAATAGAATAAAATTAATAAAAATTACATTTTGTTTTACTAAAGACTCTAGTGAAACTAATAGCCAGTAATTTTAATGATAAAAACTTTAAAACGCGAAATTCACTAGAAAGCATACATTTTGTAAAAGTTTTTTGCGACCGCAAGTGTGACCCATCTTATTTCCTCAAATTTGAAGGAGAATCGATTGGGGCAAATTTCAAACTTCTAGGACTTACACACTTCGAGAAAAGTAGGTTCTCTTTCATTTAAAGTTCCAAAATAGAATAAAACTAATAAAAATTACATTTTGTTTTATTAAAGACTCTAGTGAAACCAATTGCCAGTAATTTTAATGATAAAAACTTTAAAACGCGAAATTCACTAAAAAGCATACATTTTGTAAGTTTTTTGCGACCGCAAGTGTGACCCATCTTATTTCCTCAAATTTGAAGGAGAATCGATTGGTGCCAATTTGAAACTTTTAGGACTTACACACTTCGAGAAAAGTAGGTTTTCTTTCATTTAAAGTTCCAAAATAGAATAAAACTAATAAAAATTACATTTTGTTTGATTAAAGACTCTAGTGAAACCAATTGCCAGTAATTTTAATGATAAAAACTTTAAAACGCGAAATTCACTAAAAAATTTTTGCGACCCCAAGTGTGACCCATCTTATTTCCTCAAATTTGAAGGAGAATCAATTGGCGCAAATTTCAAACTTCTAGGACTTACACACTTCGAGAAAAGTAGGTTTTCTTTCATTTAAAGTTCCAAAATAGAATAAAACTAATAAAAATTACATTTTGTTTGATTAAAGACTCTAGTGAAACCAATTGCCAGTAATTTTAATGATAAAAACTTTAAAACGCGAAATTCACTAAAAAGCGTACATTTTGTAAAAATTTTTTGTGATCGCAAGTGTGACCCATCTTATTTCCTCAAATTTGAAGGAGAATCGATTGGTGCCAATTTGAAACTTTTAGGACTTACACACTTCGAGAAAAGTAGGTTTTCTTTCATTTAAAGTTCCAAAATAGAATAAAACTAATAAAAATTACATTTTGTTTGATTAAAGACTGTAGTGAAACCAATTGCCAGTAATTTTAATGATAAAAACTTTAAAACGCGAAATTCACTAAAAAGCATACATTTTGTAAAAGTTTTTTGCGACCGCAAGTGTGACCCATTTTATTTCCTCAAATTTGAAGGAGAATCGATTGGGGCAAATTTCAAACTTCTAGGACTTACACACTTCGAGAAAAGTAGGTTTTCTTTCATTGAAAGTTCCAAAATAGAATAAAATTAATAAAAATTACATTTTGTTTTACTAAAGACTCTAGTGAAACTAATAGCCAGTAATTTTAATGATAAAAACTTTAAAACGCGAAATTCACTAGAAAGCATACATTTTGTAAAAGTTTTTTGCGACCGCAAGTGTGACCCATCTTATTTCCTCAAATTTGAAGGAGAATCGATTGGGGCAAATATCAAACTTCTAGGACTTACACACTTCGAGAAAAGTAGGTTTTCTTTCATTTAAAGTTCCAAAATAGAATAAAATTAATAAAAACTACATTTTGTTTTATTAAAGACTCTAGTGAAACCAATTGCCAGCAATTTTAATGATAAAAACTTTAAAACGCGAAATTCACTAAAAAGCGTACATTTTGTAAAAATTTTTTGTGATCGCAAGTGAGACCCATCTTATTTCCTCAAATTTGAAGGAGAATCGATTGGTGCCAATTTGAAATTTCTAGGACTCGAAACACTGAGAGAACGCGGTAGTTAAATTTGCGATATTGCCAATCGTGTGTTTAGTTTAATATTGCGTATAATGCATCGTAATACACAACAGTAAGTACTTAGTTGTTAGGAATATTGTTTACAATAATTACTAAATTACAAAATTGCGGAGCTCCTACTAGTTGGGGGGCCGGGAGTTGCAGGCCCCCTAGCTCCCCCCTTAATCCGGACCTGAACACTCCGCTAAAAATGGTGTCATAGAAATGACGGTTATACCTTATTGTCAACACTTTACGTTTAAGAAAGCGTAAGACATTTTCTTAATGATTACCTAAGCCTAATTTTCTATCATAATTTACTTGAAGAATTTTTCAGTTTCAACCTCCTGGTTAGATCATAATGAAAATTTATCCAACCTTCTGCGAGAATCGGTCCAATCTTAGCATACCAACTTTAAAATTTTACATAAAGCCTCGTTTTTTGTCGGAAAGATGATGAAATTTTGGTAGTAATATAATAATAACGTTTCTATCTACCATTTCATGGGAAAATAAAAGAAGTGGATCTCGGAGCCGATTGACAGTGACTGTTACAGTTGGTGACAGTAAAATGTGACAGAATATTAATGTCATGTCGTCAGAAAAGTGTAAATAAAATTAGTCACAAATGACGAGAAGTCTAAAAATTACTGTTAGGTTACACCTACTACGAAAAGGCAATTATGTATTGTAACCTATTCACAATTAAAACAATTATACACCATCAATAAATACCTATAATTAATAATAATAAATTTTAAAACTAGATACTAAAGTTTTTTATTCTAATTAACCCGCCTCTGTTTAACCGCTATCTACGCTGCATGGTTTTTTCCTGTAGATTCTACTATACTACCAATGCAAGTCAAGGACGCACATAAAACTGAATTCAACTATTGAAATCACCAGCAACATACTTACAGGTGGGTAATGCCCCTATTATGCAACCGTGCGTAAAAAATATAACCTCAAAATCGATTGCATAACCAAAGTTCACTCACCTAAATGACAATTTTACAAACTAACGTGCACTTTAACTTATAAACGAGTCTATAACTCCACTCTTTACAACAGTCGCTATCGGAATGCGGCTTTCCGCGTTTGCCGGCCGGCTTTGCTTTCGAATGGATTGCCTCGCCCCTCATTCGCTTTCCGTCTCCTTCCTATTTTACAATAAATTCGAACAATTCCGTTCACACGTTCACAATTTATGATTGTGGTTTATGTTTGGTTTGGTTTTATGACTCACAGGTGGGATTTTCGCAGCTTTTTTTGGGTTTCGGAAATTTTAGATAAAGCGTGTCTTTCCGGTCTTTCCTCTTTAGTTTAGAACTTCTAGAAGGTTGGGAATAATTGCATTTTTGTAAACAGAATTTGAAGACTTTTGATGTGCTGATAAAACAAATGGTGGTTATGTTTCAAATTTCATAGGCGCCATGCCAAAAAGGCACTTGTTATTGGTCGTTTGCCATCAAAATTAAGTAATTTTTCCTACTTGCTATTCCTAAATTTTACTCCACCAACCTTTTAAAACGTTTTCTGGAATTTCTCAAAATTTTACGTTTTTTGCCGAAAGGGCACTAAGTTTGAGGACATTTTTGGAAATTTCAAAGTTGATATGCCAAAATGGCACTTGCCGTTCGCCGATTGGCATTAAAATCAAATCAGCTCTTCGGCTGGCAATGGTATCTATACCAATGAAATTTCAACCAAATCGATCCAGTAGTTTGGGCTGTAGCGTGTTATTTAATCTTTCTCCGAAATTTCGAATTTTTTGATATTGTGTCAAAAAGGCGCTAAGTGTGAATACATTTCTACATACAGAATTTGAAGATCTTTCGTGCGCTGATGAGAAAAATTGGTGTTCAGAGTCAAATTTCATAGTTGGATGCTCCAAAAAGGCAAACTTGGCGTTTGCGGATCGGCATAAGAAAATTAATAAAAACTACAAAATTTCGTAGTTTTTTAATAAAAAACACTTCAAAATACTGAATCAGTATATGTGACGTCACAAATACCGACAAACTACTCAGGCACACTCAGAGTCATTGGCTTCATCTATGTCGTTAGGTGGAGTTTCCGGCATGGCCTGTTCTAATAATTATTGGCTGAGTTTGATGGGAGAGTCTAAATTATTGACCGGTCAATAATGCATTGACGTCCGACCACCTTCATATGCCATCCACGGACTCACCATTCGATCCTGCATCGCTCCCCCAAATTTCATCCCCCCACCCCCTCATTAAGGGGTAGTTTACTCTTGCAATTTTTCGAAAAAACCCATTGACCGGGTACTTAGAATCGTCGGACCGTCTTCGTACGTCATCCCTGGACTGACCATTCGATCCTGCATCTCTCCCCAAAATTTCATCCCCCCACCCCCTCATTAAGGGGTAGTTTACTCTTGCAATTTTTCGAAAAAACCCATTGACCGGGTACTTAGAATCGTCGGACCGTCTTCGTACGTCATCCCTGGACTCACCATCCGATCCTGCATCTCTCCTCCAAATTTCATCCCCCCACCCCTTCATTAAGGGGTAGTTTTTCATTCATTTAAATTTAATAAACTGCTTGAGATTATTTTATTTGAGCCGCCATTACAAAGGTATATCCCCCCGAAAGGCTAGAGAAGAAAGAAATTTACACATAAATTTCTCTAAAATTAATTATACAATTGATTTGTTTATCAGTGTTCATGATGCTGATGCAGTGCATGAAAGTGAAGTAAAATTGCTGACAAAATTCGGGTAATTTTTCGAATTATTGGAGTTTGGAGTTATTCTGTAGCGCTGCGCCTACGATTTTTTCCAAATTTTTATTTTATTTTATTCTTGTAGACTCCCTTGAACTTTATTACACATAAATTATTTTCTATCTCAGCTATTTCACAAGCCAGGAAGGCAAACTTTTATTTTCTTTATCAACTTACGTCTTACGACCAGTGATGTGAGTGGGTCATATGACCGTGTCATGACGCTTGGTCATGACGGTCATGACCGTCACGTCACGATGTAAAATGACCGTGACCAATAATAATGATGTATCATTCAAATAAGAACATGTTATCTTATAGGCGCTTTATCAAAAATATTATAGAGAATTGCTTGAAAAATCCTGAAACTGTCATAACACCCAGACCTAACACCATTAAAAAATCTGTCTTAAAACTTCAAAATCCAGAAATAAAAATAAAGAAATTTCTTACCGCATGCTCAAATGTAACGGATCTTTTAGAGGATACACTACGTAAGTATTGGGATGAGAACACAATGTCTACTTGTCATCTCGGTGAAAACTGCAGAGCGGTAGCGGACGAAATGATTCTATGTGAGAATTGTGATCACTGGTATCACAAGAAATGTATTGAGCTTCAGGGCCTTACGCCCAAAAAGTTTAAATGTCAAAATTGTATTTTATTATAAAGCAAAATAAAATTTGTTCCTGAATTTTACCACTCTACTAGACTTCTACCAGCTTCATTATCCTTGACCTTGAGAAAATGTTGACGGAACTAATCCATGTGTATTCATAAGTACTTAATAGAAGGTACCACGAGTGCATACAATGTTATTGATAATTTTGTTTCGGTCACTTTTGAATGGGTGCACGAGTGCTTTAGCACGAGATTGACCGATGCAAAATTATCGATAACATGGTATGCTCGAGTTGTATTTTGCAGATTAATGCGCACGTCTTTTGTATTATTTTATTTAGCCAATTAGCAAGGCGTATTTTGAACCGTTGCCTAGATACCACGGTATTACATCGATTATACCACTCATAATGTAATAAGTCCGTATGAAAATGGTTGATTAATAAGTGATTTACTGATTTGAACCAATAGCAAGGGGTGGGGGGATGAAATTTTGGGGAGAGATGCAGGATCGAATGGTGAGTCCAGGGATGACGTACGAAGACGGTCCGACGATTCTAAGTACCCGGTCAATGGGTTTTTTCGAAAAATTGCAAGAGTAAACTACCCCTTAATGAGGGGGTGGGGGGATGAAACTTTGGGGAGAGATGCAGGATCGAATGGTGAGTCCAGGGATGACGTACGAAGGCGGTCCGACGATTCTAAGTACCCGGTCAATGGGTTTTTTCGAAAAATTGCAAGAGTAAACTACCCCTTAATGAGGGGGTGGGGGGATGAAATTTTGGGGAGAGATGCAGGATCGAATGGTGAGTCCAGGGATGACGTACGAAGACGGTCCCACGATTCTAAGTACCCGGTCAATGGGTTTTTTCGAAAAATTGCAAGAGTAAACTACCCCTTAATGAGGGGGTGGGGGGATGAAACTTTGGGGAGAGATGCAGGATCGAATGGTGAGTCCAGGGATGACGTACGAAGACGGTCCGACGATTCTAAGTACCCGGTCAATGGGTTTTTTCGAAAAATTGCAAGAGTAAACTACCCCTTAATGAGGGGGTGGGGGGATGAAACTTTGGGGAGAGATGCAGGATCGAATGGTGAGTCCAGGGATGACGTACGAAGACGGTCCGACGATTCTAAGTACCCGGTCAATGCATTATTGACCGGTCAATAATTTAGGCAGTCCCGAGTTTGATTTGAACTTCTGGCAGTTACGATTTTTTTTTTCAATTTTTCACTGATTGAAGAAACTTCACAGAAATTGGTAAAATTTTTGCTATAATCAAAATAAAAGAGGTGTTTTTTTTCTAATTGCAAAAGGCCCATTATCCTACGTCTGTTCTGTGTTACCTAGATGCCTGTAGGTACTTATTGTCAGTTGTCACACTAACTTGTCTCAAGTATAACTATGTATGTTGCCTTCAACCTATTATATAACTATTACTGTTACAATAACTTGTTCTGTTAAATCTCAACATTTTTTTTAATACAATTTTGGGGGTTAAGGTATTGTATTTGCTAGGTATACAAATTGGATTAGTCCTCAGTCCTCTTCTAGTGCTCTTTTGGCAAAAAATCGACACCGTCAAAAAACATAGAGAATTGTGTATTTTTATTATTGTTATTTTAAAGCCTTTTTGGCAAGAAAGCTATTGAAGATATCGAGATGAAACTCAAAAATCGTATTTTTGAAACTTATTTAGTAGAGGAGGGCGTATTTGACATCAGTTGCTGTACATTGTACAGTTACAAATCCTGCGGCGAAAAAGTAGAAGTTTCTACCGTTCCCACGATAATGCCAATTGTCGCTGAAATACCTAGGTATAGTCCATATCATCGAATAATAAGGCCCATTAAAGTAATTAAAAATTAACGTTAAGTAAAAAATCATTTGTTTCAAGACGTAGGTAATGGGCAATTAAAATGAGTTTTTGCGAATTTTGTTAAGAATAACATTGTAAATGATAAAAATAACAATAACAAGTTTATGTGCCTACAAATACGTTGTAATTAATAGGTGTACCTGTATACATATAAGTAGGATACCTAAAAAACTTACTTAGATATTTTATTTATTAATTGCACACCTACTTGATCCTGGCTCGAGTTGAGTATGCACTCAAGAAATTCATTTAATATTGTCTGAAAAAATAAATACAGAAATAAGATTTGTAAGGGCGAAAAGTTGCTCTTTTTTAAACAAACGTAAAATTTGTAAAACATGAATTTGACAGTTTTAATTCCTTAAAATTCTTAATAACAGTGACACAGCAAAAATAAAGTTTCTGCAAAGAGAAATTACCTATTTCAACAAGGTCACGTCATGCAGCCTTCAGCATGATTAATTTTCTATATTGCCTGAATCTTACCATAATTGCAGTCATTCTTTTTTGTCAATATAGGTAATTGGGTAATTACCTACTAATCGGCATTTTTTTAAATGGCACCCTGCATGTTTCTACAGTGTGTCTCATTTTAACTGGAACCACACAAATATTTCGGTTAATTTTTACCAAATCAATGCGTTCTTTTTTTCTGCATGTAGAGCCCCAAAATCTGCATCTGTGTAATACTCAACTTTTTTTATAAACCGAAACCCCAGCCTACTGCGATTTAATAAAGAGGCCAAAAATGACGAAATTAGGCATTTTTTTATCGAAAAATTTTATAAAGAAAAGTTGCTCAGGATCGCTCCAAATAGCTAAATCCGAAGCTTCAGGAAAAAATAAAAATGTTGAATTTCTTGAGGTAAAATCATAAAATAACGAAAACGTCAATATTTTTGCAACATAACTGATGGTGATGAGAAATAAAGAAACAATGGAAGCGCATATGTTTGCTGTTTGTGGCACATTGCAATAGATTAGTTGGGGTGTCCTTTGAAATTGTTAAGAAAAACGAAAATCTTACACTATCTTAATAATTTCAACTTTTTCTGCGATTGTTAAGTTTTATCCATCCATAGCCGATAGCAAATGTCAAATCAATTCATTTCAATTGTTTTTTTATTTCACAGCATCCATTATGTTGTAAAAATATCGAACTTTTCGTTATTTTGTGACTCTTCCTCAAGAATTCCAATATTTTAATTTTTTCCTGAAATTTCGGATTTAGCCATTTGGAGCCATTCTGAGCAACTTATCCTTATAAAATTTTTCGATAAAAAATGCCTAATACGATTTCGTCATTCTTGGCCTCTTTATTAAATCGCAGTCGGCTGGGATTTCGGTCTATAAAAAAGTGAAGTATCACGCAGGTGCAGATTTTGGAGCTCTACATGCAGAAAAAAAGAACGCATTGATTCGGTTAAAATCAACCGAAATATTTGGGTGGTTCCAGTTAAAATGAGACACACTGTATATTTTTTTGGATTCAATTTCATGCCTTCTTTATGGAGGTGATTTTATTTTTTGATAAATTAAGCAGTAAATGCTTAAATTTTTATTAGTTCCACTATGATCTTACCACCCCTCCCATTGGGTATGTATTGGGTGCAAGCCCTCAGAAAGAGCCTAGGTAATTAATTAGTCTGTTTACTGTTTAATAAGATTCTAATAATTACGTTAAGAAAATAACGGAAGAACTTAACCGGTTTAATTAACTTTTATTAAGGGAGAAGTTTTCGTCTGACGACGGGCACAGGAAATCGGTATTATTGTTCTAATTGATGGCTTTTATGGGCCCTCACACATCTTCCGAGGGTTACCGTAAAAATTCCACTAATTAGGAAGAGTAAAAAGAAAGAATTTGCTCCAGCTATTTCTTAATTTTTGGTCATTTTATTAATTAACATGAATGAAGGTTCAGCCACCAATGTACTTGAGGTTTTATTCCTTTTTAGGTTTTCAATCAGATTTGCCTTTACGCTTCCACCCTTCCTAATAAGGGAGCTGCAGTCTCCTAAATGTAGGGATTGTTATGGAAAATTCGAACGATATTTTTGGACTGACCTTTGTGGTACAAACTCCCAAACCTCAACCACTGCACAGTACCTCAGACAAAGCTCACTTGATTGAAACTAAGTAGATTTTTCGCCTGGGTTCAACTTTATCAAAACACCCTTGTCATTTGTTACGAAAAATGTCAAACAGTGAGCCTTCGTTTCGCATCCTAGTTTGACAATGCGGTTCTCAATTTTTATTGGTAAGCTTTGCAAGCAAAATTGAGCTGATTGAAGTCTCTATTTGATATTTTAGTTTTGGTCGTGATCTTTGTCGTACGTGTCAAATCCAAAATGTTCGATATTCATGGCACAGAACGTCCCAATATACTTAATTGGTAAGATTATAAGAGGATTTCACTGTATTCTTTTTATTTAGTTTAAGGGATAAAGCAGCGTATAGGCCGGAAAACGGTTACGACCACGACAAGACCTATAACTTGACATTTAGAAATCAACTGCCTTTGGACGTTCAGATGGTTTGGGAAATAATAGACTATAACAAACCATTTGAAGGACGTAATAATTCATTACTATTGCTCGGCAGATATAAATTTTTTCCTCACAGGTGTTGTTCGTCCCCAAATTCATAAAACAAGTGGTAGACATCAGCAAATATTTACCCTTCCAGCGTTCTGTTGCCATTCAATATATGGAGTAAAGGTTCATTATTTCAAACAGAAAGGAAAACAGGTCAATCCTCGTTGGCCAAATGCGGGAAAAGATCGATGCGACATCAGATATAATAAAAGAAGACCAACTGCTACAATCACCGGAGGACCCAAGTTGACGCTTCCAAGCAATCATGACATTAAAGTTTCTGGAAAAGAGTCTCAGATTTATAACACCGTTACCTCGGGAAAAACAAAAGTAACATGGGCTAACGATTCAAAGTATTATCAATGGAGTTGTACTCAAAAACCAGAATCAGACTTTTGCAAAAAATTCAAGTCGGATAAAGAATCGTTCACTATTCCGAAGAAATTCGTTAAAGCGGGAATTACGTTCAATATTACACTATTTGTAGGCTTAAATACGACTCTTGGTGAAAGCTCAATAGTTAAAATGTTCTTGCGTAATTATCACGAGGCCCCTCGCAATGACACTACCTCCCAAGAAATTGATGTGTACAACAATGCAGCTGAATTACAAATAACGTGAGTATCTTGTATCTAATTTCTAATTTAATATTTACATATTTTGATCTAGTTTTTTATTCCATCTGCTTCTTTCTCTCACGGTTGTCTTCTGCTTTTTCTTTTCCACCCCTTCTTTCTCTCGCTCTCGCGACTTCCTTCATCCCCATTCGTTCAGAATGCTCTTTCTTTCTCTACCTTTCCTCCTCTCTCATTCCCTCACACTCTTTCAACAGGTGTTCTACTATCTCTCTCTCCTCTTCACATACTCTGCACTTTCTCTCTTCCTCCTTCAGCCAGAACTTGTTTTCCCTCTCCTCATTCCCGCATCTGAATCTAGCTATCATTCTTTTTTCTTTCCCACTCTCCCTCTTTATATTTTGCGTTATATCTTGATTCTCTGATTTTTGCTCTTCTTTCCTGTACATCTATGTCTCTGTCTCTTTTCTCTTGGGTTATTTCTGTACTTTCCATTTCCCCCTCCTCCAAACTGTCCCCTCTAGTATTTTGTCCACCAAAACGTGATGTCTTTTTAAGTTGCAACAAAAACTGTCCTCCCATTTCCGAGCACCCCAACGAGCGCATCTCCACAGTAATGACGGGCTCTTGCGTCGAAAACTGTCAGCGAGTCAAGAAAGAACATTTTCTTTGGACTATTGAAGAACAAGACCGTCCAGGTGAATTAAATTTTGACTACGCGAAGAACACGGACACTGGAAGAACCAACCAGAAGTTTATCGTAAAAGCTTCAACATTGTCACCAGGAAAATATAAGGTAACTTTTGCTTTGAACAAAAAATCTGTGATGGTCGGAGAGGCTCAAATGAAACTGGAATTTGAAAAACCACCGGAATTTAAATCCTGCCAAGTGGATCCTACATCGGGTTTAAGTATGGAGACGGACTTCACATTTCATTGCGATATGGAGAGCAATTTGAATTATAAATTTGAGATTGTCTATTCAGATGGTATCGTCGGATTGCGATTTTCGTTCGTAATTTTTGATTTGTAGGTGATACTGTAGTGTCTGGTAGGAGTCCTGACGTCTTCACTGAGTCGTTTAAATTGAAGGCGATGGATGAAGACGAGGAGATTACGATAAAAGCTATTTCCGATAGCAAATCCACTGCCGAGTACAAAGTGACGGTTGATGTAAAGATGAAGGAAGTTAAGGACGAGGACGAGTTGATCGATGATCTCAATAAGCTCATGGAAGAGACCACTACCACAACTCCTGCCACGCCTAATGCTGGTGACACTACTACTACTACTCAACAAAGCACTACTACTGAAATGACCGCTAAGTTTAATATTCCGGAAGAAATTTATACAGTAAAGGGAGCTAAGCAAATGAAGGATCTACGCAACGTAATAAAAAAAATAACTGAGCACAGCAAAGTCAGTAAAGGGAATAACAACTCGCAGAAATTTATTTCGGATTTGAAACACAAGCTAACCGCAAACTTGCTAAATGTGAGTCTCAAGATTGATTTTCTTTTTTTAATCTATTCCTCTTCAGCGACCTCTAAACTCTACCGAAGAGGTTTTGGAGATCAGCCGCATATATACGGACCTCATTTTTGGTACTGCGAAGGAAGACGAACAGTTTGATTTGCAAGCTAGTAGTGTGTGCAAACAATTAGCCAATGGAATGCTCAATTTCATGAAAGATGACGAGTCCGTCTTGGAGAAGGACGAGGACGCCATGAAAACTGTCCAGTAAGAACCATCATTTGAATAGAGCACCTACAAAAAAATTGAGACCATTTATAGCTTCCTTAAGGTTTCCATTTTTCCTCCTAAAAACTGCTGTTTCCGCAGAATGATGTCGAAATGTGTCCAAGCCAGCATCCATCTGGATCCTGCGGGAATTGAAGAAAAACTTCCAGACGTCCCATCAGTCCCACTTTCAGTGACAAAGCCTCCCCCTGATTATGGCGCCATTTTAGCGGAAGATTACGCGGATTACGAATACCACAACGAGGCCTTCGAATCCAAAATCGATGCAGTTCGTTAAAAATTTCCTGGTTTTTAATTTTTTTCTTTAGCTTACAGCCACAACCAGTAATCTGCTGAACATTACCTCAGTCGCTGCTAAAGCCATGGCCCTAACTACCGCAGTCGGGGAGAAGGGCAAGGAATTTGAAAAAGGTCCTGTAAAGATCGTGGCAGTCAAAGACACGGGAAAGAGTTTTTCGAATATGACGGTTTTTTGCATGGCAGATGCGATAACTCCCTCCAAGGATTTCGAAGACAGTCCGGAGCATCCCTTTGACATTCTTGTAAGTTTGCCCCGCTACCCTTCTAACCCTCCCTTAGATTTCCAGTTTTGAAGACGACATAATGTGGTGGAATGTGGAAAGAATTGAAGCCTCCACCAACATTTTGAATATCGAGTTTTGGCACAGCACTTGCAAGGAACGCGTCAAGGAATTCAAGAAACCAGCTCAGCTCACGTTGTCGATTTCGAAACGTTTAGATGAAGATTTCATTCGGGGAAGGTTCAGAGTTAAAAAGAATTTCTCGTGGGCGCCTGAAACAATCGAATCTTTGGTCCGAATTTACAGGATTACTTTGCCGAAAAATATGGAATTGAGGGTGAAGTTTCGTCATGTACCTGCAGTGGAGGTAGCTTTTCAGGTAGGGAATTGTTTCGTGAACCCCTCGAGCGAAACCGAATTTCTTTACTGTTTCAATTGACTTCTCGCTTTTGGCTCCGCCAAAGATCACAAAACTTCGGCTTCGCCTCAGTTTTTTATAACTTCATCTAACTACTCGCTTTTGGCTCCGCCAAAGCTCGCAAAACTTCGGCTGCGCCACAGTTTTTACAGTGCCACTAGTACTAGACTACCCAATTTTGGCTCCGCCAAACCTTTGGCTTCGCCTTAGCAATAAAAAACCAAGGCCAAGCCAAAGTCTTGCAAACTTTGGCGGAACCAAAAACGAGATGTAAGAGACTGAGGCGAAGCCGACGTTATGCGAGTTTTTGGCGGAGCCAAAAACGAGTAGTCCATTGAAACTGTAAAAAACTGAGGCAAAGCCCAGAAGCCGACCAGTCATAAAAAATTGTACACCATATATTTTCAGCAGCCATGTACACCACATTTCCATAGGGTGAACCCCTCGAGCGAAACCGAATTTCTTTACTATTTCAATTGACTTCTCGCTTTTGGCTCCGCCAAAGATCACAAAACTTCGGCTTCGCCTCAGTTTTTTACAACTTCATCTAACTACTCGCTTTTGGCTCCGCCAAAGCTCGCAAAACTTCGGCTGCGCCTCAGTTTTTACAGTGCCACTAGTACTAGACTACCCAATTTTGGCTCCGCCTTAGCAATAAAAAACCAAGGCCAAGCCAAAGTCTTGCAAGCTTTGGCGGAACCAAAAACGAGATGTAAGAGACTGAGGCGAAGCCGACGTTATGCGAGTTTTTGGCGGAGCCAAAAACGAGTAGTCCATTGAAACTGTAAAAAACTGAGGCAAAGCCCAGAAGCCGACCAGTCATAAAAAAATTGTACACCATATTTCATATTTCCAACATTTCCGCCAGATTTCAGCAGCCATGCATACCACATTTCCATAGTGGTGAACCCCTCGAGCGAAGCCGAACTTCTTTACTATTTAATAGAGTTCAGTGCACATTCTTTGATGGGAAAACTTCTGATATTGCGAGGGTAAACTGTGGCGTACCTCAGGGTTCGGTCCTTGGGCCAACTCTATTTCGAATCTATGAGAATGAGATAGGAGTGGCACTAGGGGGGTTCGACTTTGTCCTGTACGCGGATGACACGCCCTCAATTTGTGCAGATGGGTCAAGGGCTGAAATGACCTTTCCAATAAAATAGCGAGACATTTATTTGTTTTAAGACTACTCTAATAGAATCGTATCTGTCTTATGGTCTTGTGAGACTATTTAAATTACAACGTAAAGCCATTCGTATCATACTTAAGCTAGATTATAGGGCATGCAACAGGGAGGGATTCAAAAAGTTAGAAATTCTCAGTTCCTTCTCTCTTTATTTTGAATAGTCTACTTTACACTCATAAAAATAAAGATAAATACAAACTTGTAAACACTATACACGATCATAATACTAGGAGCTCAGATGACATCAGAACTGAGTTGTGGAGGATTGGCAGAGCAGAAATGGTGCAAATCATGGGGGTCCAAAGTTTTTTAACAAAATTCCTGTTGAAGCAAGAAACCTTCCAGTAAATAAATTTAAAGCAATAGTAAAGAAAGAGTTAATTGATCATACTTTTTATAATTCCAATCAATTTCTGGATTGTGGCCACATGTGCTTTGAGGCCTATATTAGAAGGGGTTGCTAAATACAAAACAGTCAAATTGTCTTCTCTTATAGGTTGCCATCACGAAACTGAAACTCGCAACCCCGCAAGATTTCGTCAACAGCACAGAAATTGGAATATATAAAAAAATTTTGAGTATTGTAAACAGTGATGACACTAATCTATGGTACTACCTGGCAATTCTCCCCAAAAAGGACGCGTTTGAAGGCAGGAGGACTCTGAAATTCGCCATCAATATTGTCGGGGCGTGTTGCATTCACTGGAAAATGGGAAAATCCAAGTGGGACTTGGCCTGCAAGGTTATAATATTCCTAGAATTTCTCTTCTGAAAATTGAACTTTCAGACAGAACCGTCGATGAATAACAGCGTGATCAAGTGTCAGTGCCAAAAATTTTCAGCTATAGCAGGTCACTTGGAAAAACTTTTGGTAGTACCGCAAGTGATTACGAATTTCAGAGCCGTACTTCGAATACAAATTAGCTACGTGGTTTTTTGGTGCACTTTCTGCGCTTTCTTGGTTTATTGCCTGTCGATTATTTATACCGTCTTCAAGGAAAAGGTAAATTCTAAAGCTACTAACGCAAATAAATGTATTTCCAGAGACCGTTTTATTACTTGGCGGACAATATCCAGTTCCATCACTATTACTATTTAGTGGTAGTCAAAACATCCGACTGGCCGAATTCTGGGACGACCTCCAATGTTTCCATGAAGATTTGCGGCGAAACAAGTGATAGTCTGGTAAGTTCGATGAAATCCATCCTTGATCTTCATGGCAACTCCTTAGCCACACCTTTTGAACTACCCTGATCCGGAGAAGAGAATGCTGCAAAGGTGCGGCGAAGACTATTTCGTTTTGACCACCGAAAACAATTTGGGACGAATCGTCAACATTGAGCTGTGGAGTGACAATTCCGGGATCAAACCGACGTGGAGTTGCTCTCAAATTTTAATTTACGATTATCAAAATCACGAAGAGTGGCGTTTCCCGATAAATACTGTTCTGAGTGCGGAATACGACACGCAATTCATCTCCAAAGAGCCGTTCGAAGAAAAAGAGAGGAAATGTTGTCGACTGAAGTTTGTCAATCAGCATCACAGTTGGTGCGTCTGGGAAGACAGGGGAGAGTCTTTCAGTTACATGAAAAGGTTGACGGTGTTGTTGTCCACGGTTTTAACGCTGTTTTCCTTCACTTTGCTGGCTTATGGTAATCCTGGTTTCGTTCTCGAAGATGGCATAGAAGATTTCGACGTCTATACTGTTGATGTCTTTACTTTGTGGATTGGTCCTGTAACGGCAATGGGATCTTGCGTTTTGCATACTGTTTTGACTCAGATTTTCCTGGCGTCCAAAATTCAATACTCCAAGTACGGGGAGCAAGCGGATAAATTGCGTTTTGGACTAACCGTCACCTGCTGGCTATTAACAATAATTCTAATAGTAGCATCAACTTCTCATCTGTTAACTTTTGGGTTCTGGTTGCCTCATTTCACGAGTTTAAGATGGGTGACTTCCGTTACCATCGGCCTGGTAACGGACATCTTCATCTACGAACCCCTATTGATCTTCTTCAAGAATTGCTTCCCCCAGAAACCAATCGTATGGTCAGAGTTAGCTGACAAACTATTAACACCGTTGTTGCAGAATCCTGCGATAGAAACGCAATATCACGAAATGGCAGAAGAGGTAGACAGACAGAGAACTTGGTTGCACTCTTCCTTCGGTACTAGACTCTTCAGACGTTATTTCGAACACGTTTATGTTCCCTTGCCAGCACCTCAAGTTAGGGTAGGACAACACTCGACGGCGAACCCGGTTTAACCATTTTTTAAATTCAGGAACTGAAGAAGGGACTTCAATTGCGCAGAATGATTGTCCGGGAATTGCAGGACCTCGTCATGTTTGCAGGATACGTTATTATTCTTTACACCATCGTTTTGATGAGTAGACAAAGGCTGGCGGTGATCAGCAACGACAATATGTACGATATCATCAACGGCAAACTTCACAGGTCCTGGAATTTCGCTAGAACTACTTCTATGGCTGAGTAAGTATATCAATATAAATGTCAACGTCGCATTTTTGCGAAGGTTGCCAAGCAATTGCTTTTCTCATGTTGCTGGATAGCTAAACGGTCGTAATTTTCCTTTCCAGCATCTACAGTTACATTAAGAAAACCCTGATCCCTTCGACGCAACCGAAGATCTGGTACGGAAAATACGTAATGCACGACCCTGGACTGATGATCGACGCCCAAACGAAAATTTTGGGCGTCATTCGATTGAGACAACACAGAATGCCATTCAACGTGTGCAGCGTAGCCAAAATAATGACACCCTTCAATTTCTCCTGCTCCCCGGAGTATTCCTGGCTTTCGTCTGAACAGTCAAAGTTTGGTTTTGGATGGGGAGCCTTGGACAGGTTCCTGGTGTTCGACAGACTGAGACACATTTGGGAATATCATTCCGATGCAGAAACAGCGCCCTTCATAGGTAGGTGTCGTGGAAATTCGAATTTTCGTTCTTATAGATTTCAATCATTAGATTATTATTATAAAGCTTTACACTCCCGAAGAAGTTTACAGCGTTTTTACACATGACGGATTAGTCCATATTTTCTGCTTGTGCCTCTTCCCTCTATAACTTTTGGTGCGTTTTAGCTATTTCCACTATGTTCCTCCAAACTTTTCTGTCTTCTATTTTCCCTCTCCAGTTTTCTATTTTCATCGCTCTTATATCATTTTCAACTTGTTCTTTCCATCCTATTTTCGGCCTTCCTCGTGCTCTGCGGGGGTCCAATCTGACATCACTCTTACTGGGTTTTCTTTGTCTCTCCTTCCTATGTGCCCGTACCATCTTATACGCTGTGCTTTTATTGCTCTCACTATGTTATCGTTCTTCATCCATTTTTCTATTTCACGGTTCATCCAGCTCCTTATCTCATTTCCATTTTCAACCTTCGGTCCTACTATACTTCTCTCAAAAATTTTTAGCTGTTCCTCTTCTTTTTTTGTCAAACACATCGTTTCTGTTGCGTACATTACGACGGGCCTTATAGTTGTTTTATAGATCCTCATCTTCGTGGTTCTGCTGAGTTTCTTGTCTTTAAGCAATTTTTTGTTTCTATGGAAGGCTCTATTTCCGGCTTGTAGTCTCTGCTTGCACTCTATCCTTTCGTCTATTCTACTAATAAACACTCCGAGGTACTCAAACGCTTCAACTTCTTCAAAAAGATATCCATTACTCTCCATTCCTGCTAATTGTGTCTTTTTGTTTCTGCTGCAATGCATTTTGTCTTCTTTTTATTTATCTCTAAACCCCTTTGTTTTGCTTCAGACTCCATTTCTTGAAAGATTTTTCGCAGATCCCTTTTGTCTCGTGCTACAATTGTTACGTCGTCTGCATACGCTATTATTTGAATTGTATTTTTATTTATTGTCCCTCCATTTGTTACCTTTTTAATAATGCGATCTAACGATGTTATAAATAATACCGCTGACAGAGCGTCGCCTTGCCTTACCCCTTTCTTTACATGAATTTCCTTTCCTGTATTAATAATTGCTTGTAAGTCCCTCATTGTCATCTCTATTATTCTAATCAATTTTTCGGGTATTTCGCTATTTCTTCCACCATCTTCCTTCTTCTCAATGTATCAAACGCTTGTTTAAAGTCAACAAACAAAATGTGCGTGTCAATATTATGTTCATACGTTTTTTCCATTATTTGCCTTAGTACGTGTATGGCGTCTATTGTTGACTTTTCCTTCCTAAATCCATATTGGTAATTTCCTACAATTTTTTCGGTATGCTGTGTTAGTCGCTCTTTTATAATTCTGGTCATTACTTTATATGCCACATTCAATAACGTTATGCCTCGGTAGTTTTTACATTCCTCCGGCATTGCTTCTTCCCTCCAAATATTCAATAGTAATTCATACATCTTTTCGTACAACTCCTCTCCACCAAATCTTATTAATTCTCCACATATGCCATCGCAACCTGCTGCTTTTCTATTCTTTAACTGTTTTATACTTTTTACCACTTCTTCGTATCTCAGCCCTTCGTACTCTTCTACGTTATTTCCGTTTGTTGATTCGCTATATCTGGTTCTGCGTATAATTCTGTAAAGTGCGACTTCCAGTCATCTTCCTGAATAATTGCCATTGTCTTCGTTTTTCTTTTCCCCATTTTTAGGTAGTTGTACAGTGGTCTTGTATTATTATGTTTGTTTTCTGCTTCAATGTCATCCATAATTCTATCCAGTCCTTGCTTCTTTTTTTTCTTGCACAGATTTCTTGCTTCTTTTCTTCTTTCCTTGTACGTTTCCATGTCTTCTTCTTTTTCTGTTTTTAGCCATCTCTTACTTTCTACTGCCTGCTCACATTCACTATCAAACCATTCATTTTTCCGTAAATTTCCTGTAAACCCTACTTCTGTATCTGCGGCTTTGATTATTCCCTCTCTTATTTTCCTCCAATTTTCTTCGATACCATGACCTTCAAACTGCATTCCTTTGCCTATTTCTTGTCTATATTTTTCTTGTGCCTCTTCTTCTTCCAATTTCGCTAAATTCCACTTTCTATTTGTCTTTCTCTTTAATTTCCCTTGTGCTTTAATCTTGCACTTGGCTATTACTAAAAAATGGTCTGAATCAATATTTGCTCCTCTTTTTTGGCAGGGAAATTCTCGGTGTACCCCGGCGGCGGTTACACGGTATTCCTCGGGAGAACCTTCTACAATTCCATGATAAACTTCAACACTTTGCTGAAGAAATTTTGGATCGATCCTGGGACCAGATCAGTTTTCATGGAATTTCTCACCTACAACGTCAACTACAACATCTTTAACGCCGTGAGAATCGTGATTGAACAGAGTGCGACCGGTCTCATTGGCATAACTGTAGATGTACGTAAGCTTCGCACTAGAACTACCCAACTATTTTTTTAAATTCTTACAGATAAGCGTGACGAGAATGTTGTTCGTCCATCGAGAACTGACCAAAACATTTTTCGTCCTGACGATTTGTTTCGGAATCTGGATCGGCATGATCTTCCTCAGAATGTCGCTGGGAATGATGAAGAATTTCAAAACGATGGCAAGGGATCCCTGGCTGATTATGGACTTGGTCATAATCTGCTTGAGCGGTTGTTGCATTGCGATTCAAGAAATCAGAACGCTGAGCGTTGAGAAATATTTGAAGAAATTGGAAAAAGCGATGCACAACGAATTCGTCAATTATTTCGATCTGCTGTTTTACGACGACATTGTGACGGTGCTGGCTGCTATTTTAATCTGTTTGGCTACGATTCGTCTGTGGAAATTCTTCAGGTTCGGTTTAATGTTCAAAACCATGGAGAAAGCTTTGGCTTTATCTGCTGGACCTTTGGGCATGCTCACAATTGCCTATCTCGTCTTCTTGTATGCTTTTGGAAGTTGTGGTAGTGTTCTCTTCGGCGCCGACGTCAACGAGTTTCATTCTGTTTCCACGACTGTCACTGAGCTCTTTATGTTAACCCTTCAACCTGGAAAATTTAGACCAGTATCAAAACTTGGTCGCAGATCCTCCGCCCCTTTCTTCATTACCTTCATGATGACTGTTACGATTTTTCTCAATTTTTTCATTGCTACCATCATACTAGCTTATGCTCAGGCCCAAATCGAAGTTTCCAACGAAGAACATCAGTACTCCATCAAAGACTATATAATTGAAACGGGGCGGTGGATTCCCGCCATAATAAAATACACCCTCAGACGTTTAAAAGGAGGAATGACTACCCAGCACGAAGAAATAAAAGCGTTTAACCCCAAACCGGACGAGATTCGTTATGAGAATTCCATCACAATCTCGAAAAAAAAACTGGAGGTGATGCGTCTTGTTAGCATTGCCGCTTTGACGGCGACTCGACCGCGCAAAAGACGTCCGAATTTTGCCTTGATGGCGGGTATAGCGGCGCACTTTGCCGTTCGAAAACCAGACGATTCTCGAAAAAACGCCTTTTTCAAGGGTAGCTTGGAGGGAGTAAGTTTCAAGATTCTTGTTCCTGAGCAGAGGATCGAAATGGCTGCGGCGGCTGCCAATAAAATTGCCGTTTTGCAAGACATAGACTTGAGACCTAAAGTTGTGAAAAAGAAGCATCCCCTGATGGAGGGTAATTTGCAGATGATGAAAGAGCTTCACAGAGACATAATAAACGTGAGAAATGACGTTAATGATATTTTGGATAGTGTAAATAAAATGTGACGCAAGTCATTTAAACGTCAAGATGCCCAAACCGAAACTGACCCCGCAAGAGAAAAAAGCTCTGAAGATCGAGAAAAAACGTCTAAAAAAGATCGCCCTAGAAGAAAAGAAAAAGCAATTAAAACGCGACCACCTCGACCGCGAAGTCCAATATGGAGACCTCACAGTCAAGCGATACGAAAAGAACTGGAGGGAAATCCTGATAAAAATCGCCCAACCCCGAATGAGGCAAGAAATGGAATTCGCCTGGCACAATTTCGAACGAGTCATCGATTCCAAAGACTTCACCATTTCCCTCTTGATGCAAGAATTACGTGACGCCGAAGAGCAGTACATGTTGAACTTCAAGAATCACTTGGAGAGTCTGGATAGGTTGATGGGGTTGTTCCGCCATCGACTAGATGAACTTCAGAGTGATTATGGCGGCGGTGTTGCCAAATTGCAGTCGATTTGCGAGGCAGAAACGCAAACTATCGCAGAGACGAGTGATGAAAGCTTCGAGTATCTGAAGACTATGCTGTATCGCTTGGAAGTTGAGAAAAAGGATCATGAAAAAATGATTCGAGCGGAGTATTACTCGAAAATTGACGAGGCTGAGGTGAAAAACAATTTGGAGATTCAAAAACTTAGATCGGCTATTGAAGCTAAGTACCAACAAGTTTTTGACCAGACTGTGCAATTCGTGCAAGACTACAATAAAAGCATCAAAGAGCGTAAAAAAGAACACGACGAACTCAAAGACCAAGACGATACAATCCAAGAACTGATTTCCAGTCAGTTTAAGAAAATGAAGGAACTTTTTGATACAATCAAATTCCTCAAACAAAAACTGAGCGACATGAAACAAACCGAAGGCAATAAGTTGATGGATTTGCAGGCGGAAAAGCAATATTTTTCCGATACTTTTCTGACGCTCAAGAAAAAAATGGAGGAGGATCGTCAGGTCGATTTCAAGAAAATGGTGTGTCTTAGTAATTCCTGCAGGGAAGTCTTCGATTACTTGGAAGGGTTAAAAGGCAAAGGGGAGAATTTGCTGACGATGGCTAGTGTCTGCAGGAAACTGGAAACGCAGGAAGAGAAAATCCTGCCTTTCCCCATTGCCGCTTTGGATTCCCCCACCAGTCGAAGGGAGACGAAGCGTCAAATTTTGGAGGAATCCGAGCACGTGAGGAGGGAATTGGAGTTATTCTGGCAAAGGGTAGGTCAGGCGGCTAGTGTCAAATTTTCGATAAGCAGAGAGGGGCGGTTTTTGAAAGCTGAAAATGGGATCTTCATCGAGGCTTATAACGATTACTGTGATGGGTTGAAGGAGGCCAAAATTCCGGTGTATAGGAATAGCTTTGGGACGATTAATGCCACGGATGGTACTCTGGTTATGCAGAAGTATCGAAAATATTATTCCGCAGAAAAATAAAAATGAAATCGAGTATAATTATTTGTGTAGAAGACACCTAATTAAAATTAAATATTAGTGAAAAGAGCAATTGATTGATTTATTTTGCAAATCCAGGGTCGAATTCACTCCCGAGGTGCTTAAGACCATAAAACCAGAGACAGATTATTAGGTACAGGGTCTTTTTTTATTATTGTCCCACTTTTAAATTGGAACATCTCCTTTATTACTTGAGATATTTGCCTGAACTAGAAACAGGATAGTAGACCGTGCTCCCAAGTTTTGTTCTGGACCTTATTCTTAGCGATCACCGTCGGATCTTAAGAGCTGTGGATGCTTTTTTTTACATCGAACACTATCGGTATCGAACACACAGATCGATAGAGAATTTTTTCAGATTTCGTTAATATGGGATAGTTGATAGTTTTCGAGAAAAAATTGTCAAAATAGTACCGGTAATATTATCGGGGGGTTTTGGGTGCAGATTTAATCTGAAATCGGCACCTAGTAGTAGTGTCGAAGCATATGCTTCATGATAAAGGAATCGTGAGTAGGTGTCCCAGATAGCACAAAATATTCCCTGGAATATTCAGAATAGGCACATTTTATATCCACAATATACCGAAGATTCACTGTATTTTCATAGAATATTCCGACGCCGGACGGCTAAGTTCAGATCATCTCCAGGAATATTCTAAAATACATCTGAATGTCATATGAATATGTGAATATTCCTGGAGTTGTTTCGCCATATTTTCACATTAACGTTTTGCAGGTAATTAAATGTGTTATTCAAATATGGAGTTCGCCTGAACGTGCAGTGTAGCCCACATGGCTCTTATTACGGTGCATATGCAATGAATATTCATAATATCCAGGTTGAATTTTCAGTTGATAGATAGCGCGTATGATACAACTAACAACTTATGATACCTCTGAGTGGTATAAAACCTACTGCAAGTTTCTCGTTGTCCAATAATGTGGTCTCATGTGGTGTAATACCAAGGAACTTCAGTAGAAACCACATACCATAACTCATGACCATCAATTAAGTTGGTGGGAAGTTGTCTCTGGTAGCGTATCGTATCCTGAGGCCTTCTTCAAGTACTTCAGAGTACTTATGCAATGAATATCCTCGTATATTCATTGAATATGCATAGCATCAAATTGCTGAACATTACAGGATTGTGCATGAATGTCCCTGTATATTCATGTGAAAAATGGACATCCCATGAATATTCTATGTATTTTCATGCATGGAAATTATGTATCTAATATCCATAATGTACTTCATAGGTATATCAAATTGATATTAATATGAAACTCGAGTGAATGTATTTTGATGCTACCAGGAACCAAAAAAGCGACATTTTGGTTATACAGAAAATGTTCATGGGTCATTCACAATGTAAAGTGTGTATATACAGGCTAAGTTCACATATTCATGGATGAATATCCGTTGTTTATTCACTGTATCTCTATCTCTATCTGGGGTCAATTATTTCAGGTGATGAAATTTTATGCGTTCAATTACAGTATCTTCCGGTTGTTAGGTCAAGGGTTAAATTTTCTCCAGGTCAATTTTTTGTGTTTGGGGATTGAAGGAGGTGGGTTCTGAGGGTGCAATTTTTTGTGTTCAGTTAGTCTGATTCTTACTGTAGATACTTTGAAGGGTTAAATTTCTTCCGACTCAACTATTTGTATTCGGGATTTCCTTGGAGTGAGAATTTGAGCTTTTGAATCATGTACAACCTGGAGAGACTCAATGACTGTCAAAATTTTCGCCCCCCAAGAATTCACTTCAAACCCCCTAAGCACCAATCATGTACAACCTGAAGAGACTAATACATTGTACTTCATACAGGGTGTTTCAGAACGCTCGCACCAAATTCTAATGGAGTATTCAGGATTAAATTCTGAGTCGATCCGTGTTTTTGAAAATTTCTAGGGTCCAATAGTTCTCGAGTTATAAGAGATTTAAGAGGACCAATCAGATTTCAGCTCTGAATTGCTTCATAAGGTAATTTAATGTTAGATGCACTATTTCCTAGGTAACAAGATACAACAGTACAAATTTTCATTGATATAGTGTATCTAGCATTAAATTACCTTATGAAGCAACTCAAAGCTGAAATCTGATTGGTCCTCTTAAATCTCTTATAACTTGAGAACTATTGAACCCTGGAAATGTTCAAAAACGCCAATCGACTCAAAATTCAATCCTGAATACTCCATTAGAATTTGGTGCGAGCGTTCTGAGACACCCTGTATATTTCACCCCCAAAAACTTCCCACCCTCTGTTAAATATCAAATCCGTTTAACCATCTCAACTTAACTGACATATGGCCCACTCTTTATTATTAGATGTCGTTCAATAAAATTTCTCCTGTTTTGAAAAATAAACTATTGCAGGAACACATCGCTTTGATGTCGTACATCTTACGCTGGCTTTTTGGTATAATGACAGAGTGTATACGAGTAAAGAGCCTTCCCCTATACCTATTGATAATTTTTTTTGATGCATTAACCGTCTGATGGTAGGTAACATTCACCATTTACAGGGAAATTACATTTTCTTTCATTTAAGTTTAAAACAAATAGAACGTGGGTAGGTAGGGGAGACTAGGGACGGTTGATGCACGTAATGTTTAATCCAAAAACTCTGACAAAATGTTAACTTTATAATTACCATTTACTTTTCCTTCAGACACCCATAGATACTTGTTTTTCAAATTTTACTAAAAAATACAATTTTGTTGTGACTCCTTTCAGTACCTATTCTATACCTACCATATCTAAAAATATTGATCGAAAAACACCTTACCTGCCCGGCTTTTTAATTCTAATGAAGTTTATTAAAATATTCATTATTCCTTAAAATCTCCACAACAGATACATGTATCAAGTCTCCTTGGTATGACATATTCACATTCACTAAATTGGTGTGTTAAGCTGGGGAAACCCAACGTATGAGAAGTTGTCTCTGCTATGAGGGTGGTGGTGATATGGGGTGCAGACCCACAGATGTGTCAAAACAGCGAATTGTTGAAAAACTTTACAGTATGTACATAATAAAAACCTGTGAATTGGGGATGAAAACCCCGAGATGGTCCTTTACAGTGTTCGCAGTAGAAAATGAATCAACAATTCATAAACATTTGAGAAGTCTGTAGGATTAGCACTCAAGGGGTTGAAAAATTATAGAGATGGTAAATAAAAGAACAAAGCAATGAAGATTTACTGTAGATAAATAGAAATATTTACTAAAAGGACTGTAAAGGTCGTATTCAGAAGTCGCTTCAACGTTTTTACCCTATACTGTACCTATTGGAATTTCCCTTCCTCTAATTAGTATATGAAAACAGTTTACAGCACCACTGAAGGTACAACTATTCCATGTTATGCTATTCAGCACCTATGCTAAGGCGTGAATTATAATACTTGACGTTATATATGCCCTGCTCTCCCCTACTCATATATGTGACAAACATCTGCAGGGATACACTGATACACATTGCTTTGATATACATCTTGCGGTGTAGAATAAATCAGTAGGTATACAGTAGTGTGCACCAAACAAATTAGTAAAGTATACTCAAACTTAAGTAATCATATAGACTTACATCTTCACTACAATGATGCGTTGATGTTAGTATACCAAACATTCATAAGCAATGTTTACAACAGAGGGAGAGAAAACTGACACTTGAGAAATAAAAATTTATTCGTAAAAATATGAAGCGATTTCGAATATTATAAAGCAAAAATGCACGAAAAAGCTCGACAGTTAACAAGAACAAGACCCAAACGCAAAGTTAATGCAACAAAGTAGTCACTACAAAAGCGTAAATTGGTTAAAGTCCAATCACAAGCTGTTAGTATCCCGCGAGGTTAGCCATCGTCTGTCCAACCTCGTCCGCAATGGCCTTGTACTTACTCTTCTCTTCGATCAAATCATCTGCAAAAGTTAGTACGAGTGTTAAAATGAAATCGTTTTCAAAATTCAATCAATTGTAATTCTCGCACGGTATATACATAAATACACTGACAAAAAAACGAAATTACAGGATGAGCTCGACAAAGGCCGTGTCCAGATCATCACCGATCTCCTTGTAGCGTTCCTTCTCAGCCACGAGTTCATCTGCAACGAAATCATCATCGCATCGGGATTCAAAGGAACACACATGCAAAACAAAAACAAACAAAACTCAATAAAAAAAATCTGTATTAGTGTAACTACTACATAAAACACATTATTAGATATTTCAAATAGAATTTAATACTAAATTAAATCAACATAAAATTGAAAAAAGTGATGGAAGCTGCTGATTTTGTCTACAAAAGGATCTCTAAACCCAAAAAACCATAAATTATATTACATACCATCCTTTTGTATACAAAAATAAACAAAAAAATAATATACAATGTACAACGAAGCTAATCAAATGGCAGTGTTGATCAATTATTGCACGAGATCAACAGAATTTCGCCTCGTTACCGATCTTGTGCTCAGAACCTGATATTTATTTTTTAATACACAGCGCAAAGCACCGAATAAGTGAAAGAAAAAAAAAACTATAATGCTGGAATGATCCTTTGGAGGGAATGCGAGGTTAGGTTTACATATTTTGAATGTCATGCAATGTCGCTTCCATTTCGTTAGTTAGGAGGCGGGTCTTCTCCTTTTCGGCCAACAAATCGTCTGCAAAAGTTATTAATGCAACACTCGACAAACGGGTTAGGAAAAATGAAAAAAAAAACGACGAATTTTTACCTTCTAATCTGTCAACTTCCTTCTGGAGTTTCTGCACGGACCTCTCGGCGAATTCAGCGCGGGCCTCGGCCTAAACGGAAAGAAACGAAATTTAGGAAACGTAAACAAGACAAAGCGGGGATGAAAAAATTTCATCCGCTTTGTCCGAAAACGACGGTTAGTGAAATGAAAACGTGGAAAGCGGTTAAGACGTGCAATCGACACTCAGTACTTACGAGTTGAAGTTAGTTACAGACCCCAACCGATGACTGACAGGTGCTGACGTAAAAGAAAGAAAATAAAGGCTCTACACTAAAATTACAATGTTGCCAAGTTGCAGGTTACAATGCAGAATAATAGAACTTTATTGCACAACCCCCGTATCTGTATGTATACAGAATAGCAATAAAAACTTTTATAAAAAAGAAGCAACTTATACTAATTAACCCTCGTGTACACAATTGATTGCAGTGGAATTATACGAGGAGTAGATCAAAAGTTTTAAGAAATCACAGGAAAGCTCACTCATTGAACCCTCCTCCGCATTTTGTTGGTTTAATATACGAGGATTAATAGAAAAGTACAGTCGATTCGATAAATACCGGGCAAGATCAAAATTTTCTTAAATTAAATGTAGAAATCTTGACTAGAACATATTTTACACTGTCATGAATTGTGATGTACAGGTACAGATACCAACTGGTGATTGGCTCTAATTAAAAAACAGTGTTGCCAATGCCTAAAATTTGTTGTCCCGTATAAGAATCAATATTATGTACAATGCAGAATACTAGAAACTTTTGATTTAATCTCGTACACAAAATTTTGTAGTGTAATTTGGTCTTCTAAAACATCCGAGTTTTATACATATACGAGGTGAAATCACAAATTTTCATGTTATCCATTTTTGTAAGATCGATGAATATTTTGACGTAGTTTGTGTGTACGGGATCCAAAATGGTGACTGGTCATTTACTTAAAGGCAGCAAAAAAGCATGTTTAAAAATAAAAAAGAAGCAACTTACTGATTACCCCACGTATAGACGTATACGAGGATCAACCGAAAAGTACATTGATTATACAAGGCAAGATCAAAAGTTTTTACAAAGTTTAAACAAAAACAAACTAAAATTAGTCGATTATTTTCTACTAGAACAAATCTCGTATACAGGGTGCGATCAATAACTTTGTCCACATGACTACTTGGCAACATTGTCATGAATTGTGATGTAGAGAACAGTTTGACCAATGATCGAAGTCTTTGCCCAAACCAAAAAAAAAACAAAAATCCCAATTGAGAACCGACAGGTAGGTGCTGAGGTAAAAGAAGGAAAATGAAAGCTTTACTCTAAAAACAGTGTTGCCAATCTCTAATGAACATCCAATCAACCCCGTATGAGAATGTACAGGGTGGTTAATTTTTCGATGCTTACCATTAGTATCTTGGAAACCATGGAGAGTAGGTTAAATTAGAGAAAAGTTGCTCGATATTTTAATTCGTTCCTGAGTTATCACAAAGAATTTGAAAATTGACACTTTAAAAAAAAATTAATATCTTCCTAACGATTGGTGTTATTTAAAAGAAACTTGTAACTTTTACATTTTTGACAGCTGTCAATTGAATGACATTGACAGAAATTTTCCAGGCCTTGCAGATTTTGGCCGCCATATTGATTTTTTGTGATAACTCAGGAACGAATCAAAATATCGGGGAGTTCTCTTCAGATTCTTAATCGCCAACAAATAGCGCAACTTTTATCTAATTTAACCGACCCCGTATCTTTTACAATTACGGTTTAGGAGATCCGAATGGTGGTCATCGAAAAATGAACCACCTTGTATATTATGTACAATGCAGGACACTAGAAACTTTTCATATACAAGGTGAAATCACTTATTAGCAAGAGTAAACGTTCGCAATTTTAAAAAAAGTTTTGACATTTGTGTCAACGGGATCCAAAATGGCGAATGTTTCGTCATTTAAAGACATAAAAAACTACGTTTGATAAAGCAGCAAATTATACGCAGGAGAGACTAAAAGTTTTAAGAAATCTTTTGTACATTCGATTCGATATTTTGTATACAGGGAAAGATCAGTAAGTTTCAGCCCGCAGAACTACTTGGCAACACTGTCATGAATTGTGATGTACAGGTACAGATATCAACTGGTGATTGACTCTAATTCTAAAAAAAAACAGTGTTGCCAATGCCTAAAATTTGTTGCCCGTATAAGAATCTATATTATGTACAATGCAGAATACTAGAAACTTTTGACTTAATCTCGTACACAAAGTTTTGTAGTGTAATTTGGTCTTCTAAAACATCGAGTTTTATACATTATACGAGGTGAAATCACAAGTTTTCGTATATTATCCATTTTTGTAAGATCGAAGAATATTTTGACGTAATTTGTGTGTACGAGATCCAAAATGGTGACTGATGGTCATTTACTTAAAGGCAGCAAAAAATCATGTTTAAAAATAAAAAAGAAGCAACTTACTGATTACCCCACGTACGGACGTATACGAGGACCAACCGAAAAGTACATTCGATTATACAAGGCAAGATCAAAAGTTTTTTAAACAAAAACAAACTAACATTAGCCGATTATTTTCAACTAGAACAAATCTCGTACACAGGGTGCGATCAATAACGTTGTCCGCATGACTACTTGGCAACATTGTCATGAATTGTGATGTAGAGAACAGTTTGACCAATGATCGAAGTCTTTGCCCAAACCAAAAAAAAGAAAAATCCCAATTGAGAACTGACAGGTAGGTGCTGAGGTAAAAGAAGGAAAATGAAAGCTTTACTCTAAAAACAGTGTTGCCAATCTCTAATGAACATCCAATCAACCCCCTATGAGAATGTACAGGGTGGTTAATTTTTCGATGCTTACCATTAGTACCTTGGAAACCATAATAGATGGGGAGTAGGTTAAATTGGAGAAAAGTTGCTCGATATTTTAATTCGTTCGTGAGTTATCACAAAGAATCTGAAAATTGACAATTTAAAGAAAAATTAATATCTTCCTAACGATTGATGTTATTTAAATGAAACTTGTAACTTTTACATTTTTGACAGCTGTCAATTGAATGGCATTGACAGAAATTTTCTAGGCCTTGCAGATTTTGAATAACGACAGTCAATTTTTGATTCTTTTATGACCGCCATATTGATTTTTTGTGATAACTCAGGAACGAATCAAAATATCGGGGAATTCTCTTCAGATTCTTAATCGCCAACAGATAGCGCAACTTTTATCTAATTTAACCGACCCCGTATCTTTTACTATTACGGTTTAGGAGATCCGAATGGTGGTCATCGAAAAATGAACCACCCTGTATATTATGTACAATGCAGGACACCAGTAACTTTTCATCTTTTCATATACAA
This sequence comes from Pycnomerus fuliginosus, assembly GCA_963924575.1. Taxonomy (NCBI): domain Eukaryota; kingdom Metazoa; phylum Arthropoda; class Insecta; order Coleoptera; family Zopheridae; genus Pycnomerus; species Pycnomerus fuliginosus. The sequence goes on along the minus strand of OZ004624.1, from coordinate 6,046,150 downwards.
GGTGAAATCACGAAGCTTAAGAGTAAACGTTCGCAATTTTAAGTGTCAACGGGATCCAAAATGGCGAATGTTTTTTGATTTAAAGACATAAAAAACCGTGCTTGATAAAGCAGCAAATTATACGCAAATTTTAAGAAATTTTTTGTACATTCGATTCGATATTTTGTATACAGGGAAAGATCAGTAAGTTTCAGCCCGCAGAACTACTTGGCAACACTGTCATGAATTGTGATGTACAGGCTCTAATTCTAAAAAAAAACAGTGTTGCCAATGCCTAAAATTTGTTACCCCGCATAAGAATCTATATTATGTACAATGCAGAATACTAGAAACTTTTGACTTAATCTCGTACACAAAGTTTTGTAGTGTAATTTGGTCTTCTAAAACATCGAGTTTTATACATATACGAGGTTAAATCACAAATTTTCGTATATTATCCATTTTTGTAAGATCGAAGAATATTTTGACGTAATTTGTGTGTACGGGATCCAAAATGGTGACTGATGGTCATTTACTTAAAGGCAGCAAAAAATCATGTTTAAAAATAAAAAAGAAGCAACTTACTGATTACCCCACGTACGGACGTATACGAGGACCAACCGAAAAGTACATTCGATTATACAAGGCAAGATCAAAAGTTTTTTAAACAAAAACAAACCAACATTAGTCGATTATTTTTAACTAGAACAAATCTCGTATACAGGGAGCGATCAATAACTTTGTCCACATGACTACTTGGCAACATTGTCATGAATTGTGATGTAGAGAACAGTTTGACCAATGATCGAAGTCTTTGCCCAAACCAAAAAAAAGAAAAATCCCAATTGAGAACTGACAGGTAGGTGCTGAGGTAAAAGAAGGAAAATGAAAGCTTTACTCTAAAAACAGTGTTGCCAATTTCTAATGAACATCCAATCAACCCCGTATGAGAATGTACAGGGTGGTTAATTTTTCGATGCTTACCATTAGTATCTTGGAAACCATAATAGATGGAGAGTAGGTTAAATTGGAGAAAAGTTGCTCGATATTTTAATTCGTTCGTGAGTTATCACAAAGAATCTGAAAATTGATAATTTAAAGAAAAATCAATATATTCCTAACGATTGATGTTATTTAAATGAAACTTTTACATTTTTGACAGCTGTCAATTGAATGGCATTGACGGAAATTCTCTAGGCCTTGCAGATTTTGAATAACGACAGTCAATTTTTGATTCTTTTATGGCAGCCTTATTGATTTTTTGTGATAACTCAGGAACGAATCAAAATATCGGAAAATTCTCTTCAGATTCTTAATCGGCAACAAATAGCGCAACTTTTATCTAATTTAACCGACCCCGTATCTTTTACTATTACGGTTTAGGAGATCCGAATGGTGGTCATCGAAAAATGAACCACCCTGTATATTATGTACAATGCAGGACACCAGTAACTTTTCACCTTTTCGTATACAAGGTGAAATCACGAAGCTTAAGAGTAAACGTTCGCAATTTTAAAAAATGTTTTGACATTTGTGTCAGCGGGATCCAAAATGGCGAATGTTCTTTGATTTAAGGACATAAAAAAACATGTTTGATAAGAAATTACAAATAAACTTCGAAACCTCCTTCGATTTAATATTTTGTATACAGGGAAAGATCAGTAAGTTTCAGCCCGCAGAACTACTTGGCAACACCGTCAAAAACTCATGAATTGTGATGTACAGGATAGTTTGACCCATGATCGATTTATTTTCCCAAACCAAAAAAAAAAATCATCCCCAAAATTAGTGAATTTCGAGCCCCCCTCCCTTTTCCCCCCAAATGCAACTTACTTCACGCAATTTATCAGAGACGGAACGGATTTTATCCTCGCTATGTTCTCGGGTAACAGCAGCCTGTACAAAACAACAGAATTGTACATGCTTTGTAAAAACAAACGAAATTACACTAAATACATAGACGATGAAAACCCCCTAGAGAACAAAAACAAATGAAGGACGCTATGTATAAGGCCTGAAGTTTGGCGCAGTTCTCCGCCATTTTTACCTCTCTCAGCTGTTGTTCCACCACTTTGAGCGCCACCGAATATTCCTCCTCTTTCGTCGTAGCCTGTATTAATAATAATTTAGTCAAAAAAAACACACGACACGAAAAAATCAAAAGATTAAAAGTTTTAGTACTGCATGCTGCGGGAAAAAACATTTAAATCCACCAATCAGGTACCTCCTTTAGACGGGTGGTCAAGTTCTTAATTTGGTTCTTGTATTCTTCCTCACGTTGGTTGGCCTAAGCATTAAACATTTAAAAAAATATACGTGTACAGTGATTTTCAAAAAAACAATCAAGTAAATCGTACCTTTTCTTCTGAAACTTCTAGGGATTTTAAGTTGTTGCCAACCACGCGAAGTTCTTCCTCAAGCTCCACGATTTTGCTGCGAAACAAAACAAATTAGTCGAGATGCAAAAAAAAACACATATTTTGAAAAAAAAAAGCGCTACCCTACCTTTCGCTATGCTCGGCCCGCTCTTCGGCTCTTTCAAGGTCCTGTTCCATGAGAACCAACTTTCGGGCCACCTATCGCACACACACATGCAAGTTAGAGGTTTAAAAAACAAAACAAAAAAAGAATTAGTGTAAATGTGGGAGTTCTAGCTAAGGTTAATGCAAACTTCAAAAAAAAAAACGACACATTTTTGCAATTGTTATTGGAAAAACGGTGAAACCTACGATTCTCCGGTCTCGGCACGCTCCTCGGCTCTCTCCAAGTCCGCTTCAACCATAGCCAATTTACGGGCTACCTGTCATCAATAATTCAACGGTCAGTTATGATGGATACCAGCTGACGTGATTTATGCCAAGATGTGCCACGATATGATCCGGTTTCATGCTAAGAAAATAACTGGACTCTCGCTCTGTTGGCTGCGTCTCATGACGTCGCGCATAAAGCGTAAAAAAAATCTCAAAAATTCGTTTAAAAAAACCGAAATTTTACTGGAAACGGAAAATTTTGGGTGTTTTGAACATTTTTGAAGAATTTTAACATTTTTTTCAAGTCACTGATAGAAAAATTGTGGCAAATTCGAATACATAAGCTACTTATGTGACCTAGGCGAGAAGAAAAGTCGAAAACCTAGACTTACCTGCACTTTTCCAATCTACTATATCGAGCGATTCAAAAAATTTCTGGAATTGGAACTTATCTTTCGTAAAACAATAGTATTTTGACAGAATCAACATTACTTTGGAGTCGAGGAGGCTTCTTTTTGGATCGCTCAATACTTTACAGCAGGTACGAAAAAAACAGTTGACAGATCGACAGACCGTCAAATTCCCTCTTCTTTGACATTGACAATTTTTAAAAACTATTTCTGTCCGCTTTACGTTTGAGCGACAAGTTTTGAGAAAAAGTTGAAGCATCTGTCAAAATGTTAAGACCAAACGGATACAGCTTCAGTCCGATGCGATATACCAATCTGACTTTGACGTTTCTGAATTCTTCTGTGCATTGTCATTTGACTAAAAAATGATCTAAAAAATTTGGCAGTGCTTGTAATAACTGTCACATTTCTTGATGTTTCAACTAATCAACATCACTTTTACCTCCAATGTCGCAGAAAACGAGGCTTTTTAAAATCGCTCGATACTTTAAAGTACAAAAAACGACAGTTGACAGTGTGACAACTGTCAAATTCCCTCATTTGATATTTCAACTCACGCCTAACAATTTATAATTATACACTATTTCTCTCCATTCTATATTTGAGCGACGTTTTGAGAAAAAGCTGAAGCATCTGTCAAAATGTCAAGACTTTTAATGAAAACGTCAAACTTTTCTGTCAAAATTGAGGGAATTGAAATTTTCCTGAACTTCTCATGCATGGTACACGAAAATTTGTCAAGCCCTCGATCAGTCAATTCAATAAGCAGCAAAACTGACATTTTGACATTTTCACATGTCAATCGTTTTATAATTAAATTAAAATCAAATGAGAAGTTTTTCGTTGAGTTGCCGAGTGACTATGCCAAAATCAATAAATGACAGACTAGATGGATGGATCCAACCTCGATACTGATGGCGAAGGTCAAATTTGCTATTGTTTCGACGCCTAGCTACATTTGACACTTGGGATTCCTTTTATGTAATTTTGACATTCAAATGACAGTTTTCAGGCAAAAGTACTTTTTGACACTTTTGTTAAGCGTTGGGGTTCCTTTTAAGTAATTTTGACATTCAAATGACAGTTTTCAGGCACTGTACTTTTTGACACTTTTGTTAAGCGTTAAGTGTCAGGTTACTACAAACGTTTATTTCACACCTTGCAAAGTGACTGTCAAAATGTCAAAAGTGACAAGACTAGAGGATCCAAACTGACACCTGTCAAATTTGCTATTGCCTCGACGCATATCTACCGGGTGTCAACGAACCCATGTAACACCTCGCCATTTCTTTAAGATATCGACTTGAAATTTTAAAATGTTCATATACCTACAAAAACGCTAATTTTGACACGTTGCTTTTTTAATTTTCGCTGAAACGTTGATTTTCTAAGCCAAATTTTACGTTAATTTTAAATGGAAAAGTACAAGTACAGCTAAAACAAGAAGTTGGTTCTTCCTTTCGTTTTAAACAGGATTCTTACTTGAGAATTTTGAAAACCTTTGAAAATCCAACATTTTTACACTTAATCCAAAAAACGAACAACTTTGCGTTAAAAAATTTACGAAAAAAAAGACAATATACACAATTTAGAGGACCTCCCGTACTAACCCGAATAGTCACTGGCAGAAATCCCAGCCAACTTGACTAAAAACATTTTGGCCCTCTGGCGGACACCTTCAAAACTTATGGTTAAATTTTTTGACATGATTGTAAAGAGAATTAAGATGTCTTTCAAATCGCGTTAAAAACCCGTCATTATGCTATTTAAAATAACAAAGTTGACGTCACTTCCGGTGAAACCGGAAGTCACAAAGAGATTGTAAATGCGTCAAAATTTGAGTTTTTATTGTTGTATGAATCCATAAGTTTCAATTTTAAATGGTTTCGTTGACACCCGGTATATTTGACACTCACTTCAAATGACACGTACTACTTTTGATATTTTTAAGTGTCAGGCTTGCAAAGTAACTACGGCAACGATGACAGGCTAAATGGACCCCAACCTGAAACTGTCAAATTTGCTATTGTTTCGACGTTTATCTACATTTGACACTTGGGGTTCCTTTTAAGTAATTTTGACATTCAAATGACAGTTTTCGAGCAAAATTACTTTTTGACACTTTTGTTAAGCGTTAAGTGTCAGGTTACTACAAACATTTACTTCACACCTTGAAAAGTGACTGTCAAAATGTCAAAAGTGACAAAACTAGAGGATCCAAACTGACACCTGTCAAATTTGCTGTTGCCTCGACGCATATCTACCCGGTGTCAACGAAACGAACCCATGTAACACCTCGCCATTTCTTTAAGATATCGACTTGAAATTTTAAAATGTTCATATACATATAAAAACGCTAATTTTGACACGTTGGTTTTTTAATTTTCGCTGAAACATTGATTTTCTAAGCCAAATTTTGCGTTAATTTTAAATGGAAAGGTACAGGTTTCTTAAGTTAAAACAAGAAGTTGGTTCTTTCTTTCGTTTTAAGCAGGATGTACCAAGCCCAAGTATTCTTACTTGAGAATTTTGAAAACCTTTTGAAAATCCGATATTTTTACACATAATCCAAAAAACGCACAACTTTGCGTTAAAAAATTTACGAAAAAAAGACGATATACACAATTTGGAGGGCTCCTGTACTAACCCGAATAGTCACTTTAACTTAAAATGGCAGAAATCCCAGCCAACTTGACTAAAAATATTTTGGCCCTCTGGGGGACACCTTTGAAACTTATGGTAACATTTTTTGATATGATTTTAAAGAGAATTAAGATGTCTTTCAAATCGCGTTAAAAACCCGTCATTATGCTATTTAAAATAACAAAGTTGACGTCACTTCCGGTTTAACCGGAAGTCACAAAGAAACTGTAATTATGTCAAATAATGACACTACTTTTGACATTTTCTAACTGTCAGGCTTGCAAAGTAACTACGTCAACGATGACAGGCGAAATAGACCCAACCTGAATCCGAAACTGTCAAAAATTTGCTATTGTTTTGACACCGGGCTACTTTTAGTAATTTTTGACATCCAAATGACAGTTTTTAAAGTGAGCGGATCCTTTTAGTAGTGACAGCAGCCACTTCCATCTGCCAAATCCGCTAATTTTTGACATTTCTTGATGCTAGACTAATTTGACATTTCTAGCCGTCAAACTTAAAAAACCGGTATTTTCCTAGTTGTTTGACACTTATAGTGTCAGTTTTGTTCCCTTTTCCTCCGACATTTGAGCGACACTGAGCTTGGAGAAACTGACACATACAAGTGTCAAAGTTTTACACATTTCATATACAAAAAAACAGGTTCATATCGTGGCACTTTCGCTACGTCTAGCGCATGCAGAGCACCATGGAACATACTCATCTAACTGTAGCCGCGAGTTAGAGGCAGTCATCGAAGCACACCCGTCACAAGTTCGACAGTTTCCTTACAAAAATAAGAATAATTGAACCCCTCATCAACATTCCAAAAAAAAACTTCCAGGAAATTTTGATCCCCACTTTTTTCAACACTGTAACACTTAATTATATATATTTTTTTCTAAAAATAATATCAACACCACCCCCCCCATGCACTTGAAATCACATCACTGGATGTTCCATGGTCTCGATTATTAGAATTATTGAATAGCGACACTCGGTATATAACACACTGATTAGTGGGCGGGACACGCTGTATAAACAACAACACTAAGTCAGATTAAAAGACACCTCATCGTATTTTTTATCGGCCTCCTCGGCCAGGAAGCGGGCCTCCTTCAGCTGATTCTCGAGTGCGTCCATGCGCTCTTCATCTGAGAGGGAGCGGTTTTCGAGAACCTTGCGTTGCCTGAGAGTAACAACAACAAACGATTGAAATAAACACGAAAAAAAAACAGATCGAAACAAAAATAATAATAAAAACGTGCCGCCGGCCGATTTTTTTTCGCACCTATAAAACACCCTAAAGACCCTAACGAGGTGGCGGGAGGACGAAACGGGGGACAGACCGAAAAATTGCGGTCGGTCCCCCGGGTCAAGTGACTAAGTAACTGAGGTTGTACCTCTTCGTATTTTTTATCCGCCTCTTCCGCTATTAGCTTGGCTTGAGCCAGTTGACCTTCCAGGAGGGTCACTCGGTCGTCCTCCATGTTGGTCCTGTTTTCTAGGGCTTTGCGTATCCTGGCAGCGTGACGGTACAATTGTTAGTCAAAATGAGATTTTTATTACGTTAACCGTCTTTCCGACACGAAGTTTGGGGGTTAGTCGAAGGAAACTCAAATTATATATGTTTTGGAGACCACAAATACAACAAAGTGCATTTCTAAGGTTTTGAACGAGCCATATTCGGGTTTGTTCCTAGTGGGGGATGCTAAATTTTCTGGTACGAGGCCCAAAGAAACTGAAATGACAGTTCAAGGTCATCGACTTGCATCAAATTTCTTCAGTCGAACATGAACTGAACTTTACATTACCAAAAGCTAAGCCATTTTTGAACTTGCGTCATATCAAACAACCCGGCCAGGGTGATGATGGGATCCAAAATGGCGGATGACAAAAAGCTGAGTGAAAACACTAATATACGTTGTAAAACAATTATCGAATCTATCTCCAGATCAAATTCAATCGCGCTGTGAATATGTTAGAGGCATCCAAAATGGCGGCCGTTAGATTCTACAGCGTCATCCACCATTTTTCTTTCCAATAACAGATTCAAAAAAACGTATTGATTGACTCTAATGCGGATTCATCAACAAAAAATTGTTGTGGTCTCCAAAATGGTGGAGATAAAATTACAACAGCGGGCTCCAAAATGGCGGTACAAACAACTATTTGAAAAATAGCGCAGAAAATCAATCAGATTTTCGAATATTCGAATGTAAAGTCGAAGGTTGTCACGAGGGGTGGGCCGCAGGGGAAATCTGGTGTACAGGCGCTAGGAAAAAATTTAAAGAATTTTTGGAAATTGATAATTTTTGAAGTTTTTAGAAATTTTGGTGTACAGATTTTTACCCAGTTGTCAACTCCTCGCCAGGAAATCTTCTTCCGCTACTTTCCCCTTTGTGACGTCATGCAGTCAGTATTTTTACCCACACGTCCTACTACTCCTACTCAGCTAGAATCGCAAAATGTTGGAAAAAAAACCAGCGGGCTCCAAAATGGCGTTAAAGTGAAAACGGGAGGTCAATTCCAAAAATATTGCCGGCCCAAAATGTCGTTTTTGTATATTTCAACGCGGCAATCTCTCGGCGGGCTCCAAAATAAAAAACAGACGTTACTTAATCGCGGGCTACAAAATGGCGGGGCTAACAAACTTCCTTCATGCAGATGCTTAGAGTACCAAAATGGCGAAAAAAAAAGTCGGGGAATCCGGGCGAATTTTCAAAAAATCACCGAAACATTTTAATCATTTTTGGAAACCAAAATTCTTGTCATTTCTTAATGTTCTATAAAAATTTGAGACTCTTCTTTTAAAAGGCAATTTTTTTTTAATAATTTTAAATAATTCTGAACAATTTCCGAGGGGTTGACAACCGAGTAAAAATCTGTACACCAAATTTCTAATTTTTCCACCGTATCGCCTGTGGCCAAAAATTCCGACAAAATTCTAAAGTGTCTCATCATGGTTGTACAGGAAAATTTCCCAGCTGTCAACCCCTCGAAAATCTTGAATGTTTGGAAACCATTATTGAACATTTTCCAATAATCTGAAAGCAAGAATTTATCCGTTTGCGTAGGTAATAAAATTAAGTGCCAAAGGGCCACAAAATGGCGTCCAAGAAAGGATTTTAGATGGGACTCCAAAATGGCGACATCGAGTGGCTTTAAAACAATGCATTTCAGAAACTATACACCAATTTAGGAATTGGGCACCAGATAAGTAGGAGGGATCCAAAATGGCGTCGCTTTAGATTCAATTAGGAAGGTACTGTGTGACAAAAACTTTAACAAAGATAGCCACGGGATCCAAAATGGCGACTGACTACCTTCTCGCTCAAAACACGAGACAGAAGAATATAGTTATTGTCCTAAGAATGCGAGCTCCAAAATGGCGATTCAATCGTGTAAATTCTTCTTGAGAAATATTCTCGAAAATTCATAGCGGCCCTTGGTCATTTTTTTAATTGATCGCTCCAGGCGGCAGGGAGCCTTGTTGCATGGAGTGAAAAGAAATATTACGTCTTTTATCCGAGGGGTTGACAACGGGAAAAAATTGTGTATACTACTGTTCCTACATTTCAAATATGTTTCCATATTTTAAACATATTTTCATTTTAATTTCATATTTCCACCGTTTAGGTATGTATACAGGGTGGGAACTATTTCATGGCTCACTATTGGGATCTCGAAAACTATAAGACATAGAAGTTCGGTTAGATTACAAAAAAGTTGCTCTTTTTGAAGACGTCTGTAAAGAATTCTTCGATATCTTGATTCGTTCGTGAGTTATTCCGAAAAAACTGAAAACTGACATTTTAAAGAAAAAATCTTCCTAACAGTTGATGCTATTTAAATGAAACTTGGAACTTTCATATTTTAGACAGCTGTTAAGTCAATGGCATTTTCAAAAATTTCCTAGGCCTTCTAGATTTTGAGTAACGACAGTCAACTTTTCTTTTTCGAATGGCCGCCATATTGGATTTTAACACCATTGAGTACACAAAAAAATTTGCTTTCCAAAAATGTAACCAACTTGGACTTTTTTGACAAATCAAAATTTGAAATTGGTATGAATAGTTTGTATAATCAGCCTAAAGATATGGGAAGAATAGTTGCAAAAAGTTCACTGACAGGTGAAAACAATTGAATTCAACGGTAATAAAACACGTGTGACTCAAGCTTTAAGATGTTTTTTTGAAAAAAGTCCAGATAGGTTACATTTTTGAAAAGCTAATTTTTTTGTGTGTCTAATGGTGTTAAAATCCAATATGGCGGCCATAAGAAAGAGAAAAGTTGACTGTCGTTACTCAAAACTTAGAAGGCCTAGGAAATTTCTGCCAATGCCATTGACTTGATAGCTGTCAAAAATATAAAAGTTCCAAGTTTCATTTAAATAACATCAACTGTTAGGAGGATATGTTTTTTTCTTTACAATAACAGTTTTCAATTTTTTCGGAATAACTCAGAAACGAATCAAGATATCGAAGAATTCTTTACAGATTCTTAACCACCTTCAAAAAGAGCAACTTTTTTGTAATTTAACCGAACTTGTATTTCTTATAGTTTCCGAGATCCCCAATGGTGAGCATTGAAATAGTTCCCACCCTGTATACATGACTAGATAGGAAGCAATACAATACCTACATTTATCCGTGGATAAAAACGTTTTACAATCATATTTTAACTTCTAGGAATCACCAAAAAGATCAAATCTTTACAATTTCAAAAAAATTAAGTTAGCCTGTGAAGAAGACCACGTGAAGTGGTCGAAACGTTGGCCAAAATAGCTTAAGTATTTAAAGATTTCTCTTTTTTCTGTCCACCAACCCGATACCAGCGTAACATTTTAAAGAAAATGGGCAGCTACGGAAGCGGCTGGAACCTCCCCACTTTTCCAAATTTTACGATCTTTTGCCAAAAGGGCACTAAGATTGAATACAATTTTGGAAACAAAATTTGAAGACTTTTCATGTGCTGATAAAGAAAATATGAGTTCATTCTTAAAATTTCAAAGTTGATATGCCAAAATGGCACTTGCCGTTCGCCGATTGCCACCAAAATTAAATCAGCTCTTCGGCGGGTAACGGTATCTTTACCTACCAAATTTCAGCCAAATCAATCCAGCAATTTGGGCTGCAGCGTGTTATTTATTGTTTCCTCGAAACTTCGAATTTTTCGATTTTATGCCAAAAAGGCGCTAAGTGTGAATACACTTTCAGATACAGAGTTTCAAAGCCTTTCATGTACTGATAAGGAAAATTAGTGTTCATCAGTCAAATTTCATAGTTGGTGTGCCAAAAAGGCACTTGGCGTCTGCGGATTCGCAACAAAATTAACTGGGCTCACCGGAAGACCAAAGCTAACTTCCATACCAAATTTCATTAAAATCCGTTCGGTAGTTTCCGAGAAATCGTGCTCACATACGTACATACATACATACGTACATACGCACAGACATTTTTTAAAAACCACTTTTTTGTGATCCTGGGACCTTGAAACGTAAAGATCTGGTGTTATCTCAATTTCGAATTTTGGAGTGATTGCAATAACCTCGCATTTTTATATGGTTGTGGGTAGGGCTGTGCGATATCGGAATTTGAATATCGAATATCGATATTTAAAATTTAATCGATATACCGATATATCGATAAACCGATATATCGATATACCGATGTATCGATATATCGATATACCGATATATCGATATACCGATATATCGATATATCGATATACCGATACACCGATTTATCGATATATCGATATATCGATATACCGATAACTAAATATACCGATTTATCGATATATCGCCTTATCGGTACTTATACAATTGTATCGACATCGTTACTGTGGTATTATATCTGTAATCGAGTAACATCTTAGTTTTAAGAGCTAGATAGGTATGAATAGGTAATAGTCCTTTTTCTGTAGTTTCTTGATGTTAGTTAGTTAATAATATTGAAATCAATTATTGATTGAATCGATTGGATTGGAGCGCTCAAACATTATTGTTTACGTTGTGCCCTGGAAAATAACGTAGGATTCGAAATAAACGATATTAGGACCCAAGGGTGCTTTGAAAAACATCAGTTGCGATGTCCAATTTTCTACAAGTCGTTTAAATAAGTATAGTAATTCCTACCATCACTTATTTAAATTGTTTATATACTAATTGTTTATACACTGCACGAAAATATTGATATCTCCAACGCAAAAATTCCTCAATTTTGTCAATTCATTTAAATGTTAGCCAGTTGTCAACAAATGACTGAATCAGACCGAATACCTACTCCTACATTTAAAAGAAGTCAGAACTTCAGAAGTATCATTATAGGTATCGATATACGGGACACCGGTTATCGATATACCGGTATATCGATATACCGATATATCGATAATAACTTATCGATATATCGGTATATCGATATATCGATATATCGATATATTATCGATAACTTATCGATATATCGATATTTCGGTATATCGATAACACACTTTTATCGATATATCGATATATCGATAATCGATATATCGATATATCAATTGAAAGTCGCAGACCTAGTTGTGGGGAGGTTAAAAATAATACTGGACGATAAAAATAAGGAAAAAAAGTATGAATCAAATCTTTACGTTTAGGGTCCTGGGAAACCAAAAAAGCAGTTTTTGAAAAATGTCGGAAAAATGTCTCTGTGTGTCTATAAACACGCTACAGACCAAAACTACTGAACCGATTTGGCAGAAATTTGGCATGTGCACATTGTATGATTCATGGAAGAACTGGTTAGACTTTGGGCCAAATCTACCCACGAGAAGTGCAATTTTGGAACATCAACTTCAAAATTTTAAATGCAAACCATGATTCTTCATGTCTGAAAAGGATAGCTCTTCAAATTCTGCTTCCAAAAATGTATTAACACTTAGTGACTTTTGGCAAAAAAATCATCAGACACGCTACAGCCGAAAACTACTAAAGATATCGAGATGAAATTTTACGCATACGTTCAGTGAGCACTTTGAAGGAGATGATGCGATTTTGTGCCAAATCGGTCGATTACATTATATCCAAATTTATACGTTTACGGTGTCTCCCATACGTTTACATGGAGTACCTCCAATAAATTCGGAGAAAAAATGCGCTTCTTTTGCGAACGCTACCTAAACGTTTGGAGATGGAACAAAATGTTATATGGAAGAATTGTTGGCAACAAACAGATCTACGAAAACCATGGAAATTTTCCAAAATTTGTAAAAAAATTGCCACGTCTAATATCAGATAAGAATTAGAACAGTGAGCTTCCGGAAAATTAGCAAATTTTTTTCAGTATATTTCTTTCATATTTCCAATAAAGTCCCCATATTTCCAGTATATTTCTTATATTTTCAGAATATTAGCATATTTTCAATATATTTTAATATTTTCATATTTCTAGAATATTTTCATATTTTAAATATACTTCCATATTTTCGGGCTTTCGTACACTACATTTTCGCCGTTTGCAACCCCTCGCTTTCATCTTTACGGTCAAAGAATCGACAAATATTTTTTTTTTGATAAGATTTACGTCACGCTGTACGATTTCTACTACTGTACGATTACGTCGAGAGTCCTTTTTTGCAAACTTCGTGTCGGAATTTCAGTCGGACGGATAACGAACGACTTTCTCTGTATTTTTTTTCTTCGCCCGTAACGTTCATTGTCAACAAACCTTTCGCTCTCATCGGCGGCGGCGGATGCTTCAGCCAATTTGGCGGTGGCGGTGGCCAAACGTTCCTCGGAACGTTCCAAATCCTCCTCCAACAGTTGGATGCGACGGTTGAGGGCGGCCACTTCCGATTCGGCCTGCAAAACAAACGAAACAAATCAGTAACCGTTGCGTGTACAAAAAAAAAAAAAAAAGTACGTCAATTGTTGCGTCGATTCAATGACGAACACAGGAAGGAAACGCGAACGGTTTCCTCTCTCGGACAACAAAAGATCGACGACGTAATATAATGCACCGGTTTATTTTATCATTACTATTATTATCATTAATCCGAGAATGGTATTTGTGGTGGATTTTTCTGAATTATGTAGGAATGAACGACCCCTGGCTATTTATGGAAACTTGTTAGTACGAATCAAACTGAACTTTAATGAGTCATTCTCGAGGGGACTTGGTAGGTAATATATTTTATTACGGCGAGAATAACGGGAAACGTGGACAAAGAGAAGATTATTTTGTAATATTCGATTTTGTTGGGAAAAAAAAAACCATTAAATTGCAAGAAAATAGCATTAGGCAACTTGAGATAAGATATCGTTCTTCTATTTTCGTGGAACGAAAACAATTCTGAAATTGCAAAACTTCGAACATCTTCAAAAAGTATTTTTCATCAGTACGTACGTACTCATTAATTAGTAATTAGTCTGTCTGTGAATACGCTACAATCCAAACTACGGGACCGATCTGGCTGAAATTTGATATGTGCACGTTGTATGATCTAAGGAAGTGCTGATTCGGTCACGTGCCTTTTTGGCATATCAACTTTAAAATTTTAAATGCAAACCCCCATTTCAAATTCTTAGCTGATTTTTAACTTCTACGCTTCGCGAATCGATCGGAAAATTCAAAAAAATCGAATCGCCAAAATCATGAAATCTTTACGTTTCAGGGTCCTGGGAACCCAAAAAAGTGGTTTTTGAAAAAATGTCTGTGTGTCTGTGATCCCGCTACAGCTCAAACTACTGAACGTATCGAGATGAAATTTGGCACACATATTCAGTGGGAGATTTGTAGGTGGTGATTAGAATTTGGGCCACATCGGTCCACGAAAACTGCCTTTTTGGCACATCAACTTTAAAAATTTAAATGCAAACCCCCATTTTTCGCGTTACCATATGAATGCCCTTCGAATTGTGCTTATAAAAATGTATTCACACTTACACCCTTTTGACCAAAAAATGGTGCCGTGAAAAAAAACCCGTGCATAACTGTATACAGGGTGTCCCAGAACTCGCGTATAAGCCGGTAATGGTAGATTCCTGAACACAATCTAAGACGAATTTTCCTTTACAAAAATTGCGAGGGTCCTATACGAGTCCTATAGTTTTCAAATGGGGAGCAATTGAAGTCCGCCAATCAGAATGTTTCTCTTAATTAAACATTAAGGTAAAAATATGAAGATGCATATTATGCTGTTGCTGGGATACAAAAAAAAAATTAAAAACCGTAAAAGAATAAGCATGTTCACCATATTATTTGAAGTATACTTATTCTTTGTACAGATCATCGATACGCATAAACCATTTAGGTATGCAGCAGTTCCGAAAAGTGTCTCAAAACTCAGTTTATCGTTTTACAGCGTTAGCAGCGCATCCACACCAAGTGCGTTATTTTGTTTCGAAATTGCCTGCGTTGTGTGTGGAATGTGGAAGATTTGGAAATCGCAGTATGTATTCCACAGCAGTAGCGGTCGCATTTAGTCCCTATTTTCAATAAACTGCTGATAGTCATTTAAAAATTTCAAAGTGACAGATCTAGATTCTCGTCATATCTATTGTTGACTTGATTCATTGTTGTGTTTTTAGTTTTTTTTGTATCCCAGCAACAGCTTATGCATCTTCATATTTTTTACCTTACTGTTTAGGGAAACATTCTGATTGGCGGACTTCAATTGCTTCCCATTTGAAAACTATAGGACCCTCGCAATTTTTGTAAAGGAAAATTCGTCTTAGATTGTGTTCAGGAATCTACCATTACCGGCTTATACGCGAGTTCTGGGACACCCTGTATTTTTATTACTGGAATTGATAGCTGATTTTTTTTCAAGTCGAAAACCTTAGTGCCATTTTTTCGAAAAATGTCATTTTAGTGGCAAAAGGGCCCTTGTTTCAATTTACCTTACAAAAAATCATATTCTTACTATCGGATTCAACAGCTGTTGTATTGCCGGATCAAAAACCTTAGTGCAATTTTTTAGAAGATTTCCATTTTCAGGACAAAAAGGCCCATTTTTGAATTTTTCTTAGCAAAATGTCTTTTTGGGGGTGAAAAACCTTTGTATTTTAGACTTTAGCAAATGAGCGCCGGGCGCATCAGCCATCGAGAACCGCCCACACGCCCGACCTTGGTTAAATAAAGTTAAATGCTACGGCCTTAGGGCCGTTTTTTTGAAAAATTTCATTTAGACAAGAGATCGTAAAAGAATTATGACGCTACACCCCAAGTTACTGAAGATATCGAGATGAAATTTGACAGAGTCGAAAACTTTAATAGGTAACTGCAATAAATATTTTAATGGCGAAAAGTCCTGTCACCTTGTAGGTTCTGTTGCGATTTGAATTATTTCGCGCCTTGAATCTAGTACCTATGTTCATCCATAACCTACGGAAGCGTAGAAGTGCCACATTTTTCTCTTTTTTTATTTCCAAATTACCACCTTTATTATTTTCAATTTATACATCACATCTCATTACTAAAGTTCAGTTTTGTAATTATCACTTATACGCTGACGACACTCAATTATATGTCTCTTTTAAAAAGAATGATGCTCTCTATGCTCTCTCACGATTAAATCAAGATCTTGATAATCTTTCATCCTTCGCGAAGGCTCATGGTCTTTTACTTAATCCAAGCAAATCCAAGATGTTGCTTTTTGGTGGAGTGCAGATTGACCAAGTTGATGAAGCTAAGAATTTAGGTTTGGTTCTTGATAGCAGTTTGCGTTTTAAAACTCATGTTTCTTTATGTAAGCGAAGGGCTTATGCCAACTTGCGCATGCTGTATGCTAATAAAGCTTTCTTGGATAGAAATATGAGAATTGTGCTTTGCGAATCATTTGTGTTATCTCACCTTAATTTTTGTGATGTAGTAACGGGACCCTGTATTGATGCGGAAGAGTTAAGGGGATTGCAGGTTGTACAAAACTCGTGTGTTCGATTTGTTTTTGGACTCTCCAGATATCAACATGTTTCACGAAAATTGAGTGAGATCTCCTGGCTGAATGTGAAAAATCGCCAGTTGTTGCATGCATCATGTTTGTACTACAAAATCATAACCTTGTGTACCCCAATTTACCTTTCGAGGAAAATTAGTATAGAAGTGATGTACACAACATCAATATCAGGAGGCGTGATGTTTTGCATATACCTGCACACAGATCTGAATTTTTCAAACGCTCGTTTTCTTATTGCGTGGCCTACTTTATGAACCATATTCCATTTAAATGGTAAACTTTATCATTTCCCACGTTTAAAAACAAATTATCTAAATTTTTGCTCTCTACTCAAGTTTCTGATTCCTAAAAAAAAATTTTTTTTTTTCCTCTCTATCGTTATCTTTTTATTCCTCCTAGTGTGTATAAATTGTCTCTCCGCATTTGCTGCACCGGTTTGGCCAAAGCATTTATTATTTTAGTTTACATTCTGCCAAATGTGTTCTACAGTGTTTGCGTTTTTGTTATTTTTTCTTTGTAGAACGTGGAGCATGTGGAAGAACAGCCCCTGTCTAGCACAGGGTAGCTGAACATGCGCCACGAGATTTTCCAAATATTGTATATACCGGGTGGACCAACACTATTGCCCACCTCAAAAATTGCCCTTTATTTTAAAGCTGGGACTTCGAAATTTTTACAGTGTATATGGCTACCAAGGACCCTTCAAATGAGGGCAAAAGTTTATCTGTCATGCAAAAACTGTGACGTCACGAAATTTTGAAATATCGTTTTTCCAAGAAAAAAAAAATTTTTACCCATAAAATCGTTTTTTGGGCTAATACCTTTATGTTAAGCCCATTTTTTTAAATTTCCGTCATCAGATTAGCCAACTGTAGCAAGCTAAAAATGGTCCATTTTAATTCACAAGTCGGCCACGTAAACAATTGACTACTATGCGAGGGCTTTCTTGGATAACAGCGTACGCTTTTTTCATCTGTCACCAGTTGACAGCGACACGACGTGGCCATTGAACTGCGAAATTGTTTTTAATTTTAATAAACGTGGATTTTTGTAACGAATAATGTTGAAATATGGGTTTAAACTGGGCATCCACCATTTAATTCGCCCACCCAAGGTGCCAGGAGAGGTTACGAACACGGACATTTAATCAGATGGCGGCGCGGCGTGAAGAGGGGCTCCAGTTTGTGTGAAGGGCTCCGGTTTGTGTGAGGGGGTTTTTTCAAATAGCCATTTCCATAATTCGCATTATTCCATACTTATGTAATTCCACAGGTAATTATTTTGTTGTTATGGCCTGTTTTGTAGTTGGCATTTTTAGGTTAAGTGAGTCGACTTAGTTTGCCCCGTTGAGACTAATATCGAGGACTAAGATATTCACAGCCCAGAATTTAACAGCAACTCGTGTCAAATAAGCACCAAGGAATCGTTTTGCATAACATAATTCATATTCAAAGATAAACTGTAATCGAAGGTGGTGCAAGTGTCAGTTTTCGATTGGCAAATACCTCGTAGGTACCTCCTAAACAAAATCAAGACGTTAATAATTGATGCTTTGAAGTTGGTGAAGCTCAAGTTATTATTTGAACAGCAGAAGCAAAAAGGTGCAATGTGGAATTTAATAATCATCATCATGGTGGGCAAATAAGGACTAATTAATCATTGATCACACGACAAGCCATCCAGTGCATAAACAAGACGTGTGTGTGTGCCTTAGTTTCAATTTTTGTCATTAGAATGAACTAAGAATACTGAGATTATTCTTTCGTTTATTAAACAATAATTGCCTATTAAGTAAATTTAATAAATCAGGCTTTCATATTTTTACTTGAATTTCGCGCATTTATTTCATTACGCGCGTTAATTTCCCGCTCAAACTCTTCCAACCCCTTTTAGCTAATCATTAGTCACCCACTAGTGTGATTAGTGTGTGAATTACAATAGTGTTGCAGTGTTTAGGTTGCTAATTTTGAGAAAAATTGCTATTTTGTGAAATCTTCAACCTCTTGAAGAGAAGTGTTTTCCAACTTAGTTTTACATACCTTCTTGTTAGCTGTTTTCACAGCTCTTATCCTGGTTTCCCTCCAGGGAAGCTTTCACGCGTTTTTCTGTGTTGTGAGTGTTAATTATAATTACGTGTAGAAGTGAATCTTGGTGAATTTCCTATACCTAGTGTTAATTAATAGTTTTATTCTATTTTAGTGGAGTGCATTTAATTTTTATCATGCCGATGCAACATCTTTCCTTTTCAGACAAGGTCGACATGATCTTGATTTTTGGAGAATGCCAGCAAAATGCAATGCAAGCAGCAGAATTGTATGCCCAACGTTACCCAGACAGACTTCAACCAGATAGACGAACATTTAAAAGAATTGTAGAGAAACTTAGAGAGACAGGCAGTTTGAAGCCCAAGAAAAAGACAGTGATAAATCCCGCTGTGACTCATGAAATCAATCAAGCTATTGTTTTGAACATAGCTGAAAATAATCCCCAAGTCAGCAGTCGAGAAATGAAGCAATCAAGCGGCATAAGTAAGTCATCGATTCTAAGAATATTAAAAAGGCACAAATTCCATGCATATCACATCGAACTGCATCAGGAACTACATGGAGAGGATTTTATGAACAGGGTGAGATTTTGCACGTGGGCCCAAGAGAAACTGCAGGAAAATCAGGACTTCTTCAAGTTTGTGCTTTTCACCGATGAATGCACATTCAAATCTAATGGGCACGTAAACAGGCATAATATGCACTATTGGTCGGTGGTTAACCCACATTGGATGAGAGAAGAAAAAACACAAGACATATGGTCACTGAACGTGTGGGGAGGAATTATTGACAACCGATTAGTTGGTCCATTCTTTTTTGAAGGCCATCTGACTGGTGCGATGTATGCAGAGTTCTTAAGAAATTCATTAGATGACTTACTAGAAGATGTGCCATTAAATGTGATCCAAAATTTGTGGTTTCAGCAAGATGGTGCGCCTCCACATTTCAGTCGAGAAGCTCGTGGTGTGGCAGATGAAAAGTTTCCAGATAAATGGATTGGTCGTGGTGGTCCAATTGCTTGGCCAGCTAGATCTCCCGATCTCACACCTATGGATTTTTTCACATGGGGAGTTGTGCAAGAAATTGTGTACAGAACACAGCCAACCACGAGACAAGACATGCAGCAACGACTCGTAGATGCCTTCCAGACAATCAATGAACGAAATACAGCAGCTACAGTCCAAAATTCATTTCAGCGACGTGCTCAGATGTGCATCGAAAGAGAAGGCCACCACTTTGAGCAGTACCTGTAATCAGGTAAGTACTTTTTGTGAAGTGATCTGTGCTATAGTGGTTGCAGTGCAGTGAATTTGGTGATGATTGTGTAGTGATGGGTTGTGGTAGTGAGTAATGCATCACTTTAGGTAAGTACAAGCCGTAAGTTCCTTGTACACAATTTTGTCTATGATGATTAGTAGAGCTCTTTCACAATATTTGAAGGATCCACAATTCTGAGACATCCAAAACAGCTAAAAGACCATAGTTTATGTAACACAATCAGTCAATCAAATTCAATTTATTGTTGTTAGTTTGATCATACAGGATTTAAGTTTCAATTTATATCCTTGAAAAATTATAATTATTGTGATTGCAACTTCAACTTTACAGCAACACACTTTCGCCAGCTAAAAACACTTGGTTTTACATCACCCTACAATTTACCAAACAATTTAACCCAACTAGTTAAGAAATGGCATCGGGCTATAATTCTTCTACCTTCGGCTACAGTTTATCTCTGAATTTTAATTATGTTAGTTGAAACGATAGTTTAACAATTCCTTTGCCCTTATTTAGATCAGATGTTAAATTTAGAGGCTGTAAATATCAATTTTGTTATGCAAAACGATTCCTTGGTCCTTATTTGACACGAGTTGCTGTTAAATTCTGGGCTGTGAATATCTTAGTCCTCGATATTAGTCTCAACGGGGCAAACTAAGTCGACTCACTTAACCTAAAAATGCCAACTAAAAAACAGGCCATAACAACAAAATAATTACCTGTGGAATTACATAAGTATGGAATAATGCGAATTATGGAAATGGCTATTTGAAAAAACCCCCTCACACAAACCGGAGCCCTTCACACAAACTGGAGCCCCTCTTCACGCCGCGCCGCCATCTGATTAAATGTCCGTGTTCGTAACCTCTCCTGGCACCTTGGGTGGGCGAATTAAATGGTGGATGCCCAGTTTAAACCCATATTTCAACATTATTCGTTACAAAAATCCACGTTTATTAAAATTAAAAACAATTTCGCAGTTCAATGGCCACGTCGTGTCGCTGTCAACTGGTGACAGATGAAAAAAGCGTACGCTGTTATCCAAGAAAGCCCTCGCATAGTAGTCAATTGTTTACGTGGCCGACTTGTGAATTAAAATGGACCATTTTTAGCTTGCTACAGTTGGCTAATCTGATGACGGAAATTTAAAAAAATGGGCTTAACATAAAGGTATTAGCCCAAAAAACGATTTTATGGGTAAAAATTTTTTTTTTCTTGGAAAAACGATATTTCAAAATTTCGTGACGTCACAGTTTTTGCATGACAGATAAACTTTTGCCCTCATTTGAAGGGTCCTTGGTAGCCATATACACTGTAAAAATTTCGAAGTCCCAGCTTTAAAATAAAGGGCAATTTTTGAGGTGGGCAATAGTGTTGGTCCACCCGGTATATATTAATTTAGAGAATGACATGTCAATTTTTTTGTTTTGGTAAATAAATAAACAAAAAAAAAAAAAAAAAATGTGTAAATTTCGGAAGAAAAAACTGTAAATTTACACAAAAACTGTAAATTTACACAAAAACTGTAAATTTACACAAAAACTGTAAAACACAAAAACTGTAAATTTACACAAAAACTGTCAATTTACACAAATTTTTTTAAAATTCCCGCCAAACAACGGTCATCGCGCGGCACGGACTATGGGTACGGTCGGCACGTGACGTGACGGGACGGGGCTAGAGTGGGTGCTGCAAGTGTAAATTGACAGTTTTCCTGTAAATTGACAGTTTTTGTGTAAATTTTCAGTTTTTGTGTAAATTTACAGTTTTTGTGTAAATTTACAGTTTTTCTGTAAATTTACAGTTTTTGTGTAAATTGACAGTTTTTGTGTAAATTTACAGTTTTTGTGTAAATTTACAGTTTTTCTGTAAATTTACAGTTTTTCTGTAAATTTACAGTTTTTTCTTCCGAAATTTACACATTTTTTGTGGTAATTTGGAAATAAAAAAAGGGAAAAATGTGGCACTTCTACGCTTCCGTAATAACCTGATCATATATGGTTAATTCACGAGTTTTTGTAAATGCATATACTTGAATTTGTATTAATTTGTATTTTTGCACCGAGTTAAAACATACTGATCGCCAAAATTAGTTTGAAGAATAGTGGCTCTGGCGGGAATTTCACGCCCCAAAAATTTGTACACTATTGATTTTTTTTTTAATTTGGGCTCGATTTTGACACCACTGGCCACATTTTATCAGAACACTGCCGATTGTGAAAACCACTCGCCCGTCCCCCAAGTGATTATTTAGGTGATTCAGGGTTGATAAAAATAAAAATAATGGTTGATTCTTAAAAAATTGAAAATCGCTAAAGTTTCTAAAAATGGCCAAAATTATCAGAAAATTCGCAACTGTACCTACACCAAAATCGCTGTGTGATCTGATTAAAAAATTCCCGAGAAATTATCAAATTCGCGAGAAACTAGCCAAAATCGGCAGAAAATTTCAAAAAAATCGCCAAAATTTCAAAAAACTGTGCACACGAGACTATACATCATAATCGCTTATTGGCTAACGCGAGGGTTAACCGCTCGAGACTCGGTTCGACATTGACCAATCGTTTTTTATTAATTTTTATTCAATTTATATCTAAAGACATATACGAAAAGACATACTACGTAAAATAGTTGAAAAAAACATTAGCTTTAGCCTCGGCTGTAGCGAATAATTTAATTACATTAAACAATAACTTTACGCCAAAATTATTGTGGAGTACGATTTGCGCTTCTTTAGGTGATTCATCATGGTTGACAAAACTTGAAGATAAAAATCAAATTATTTATTGCGACAAAGTGTGATCGAGAGTGTAATTATTACGATGATTTGCAAAAAATATGAAATCTGCTCGGGTCGTACATGTTCAAGGGGATAGCCGCGAGGAAAATTTGTAAAACTGTTGCCAAAATCCATCAAAAATTGCTAGAAAATTTCGAAAAATCCAAAAACCTGTACAACAAAATTGTTGTTTGAGCCGATTAAAAAATGGGCATTTTTACCTAATCTCGGAAATGACGGCAATAAAAAAAAGAGAATGGAAAAATATTGTCCCCATATATTTTTTAAAAGCTAGATTTTTAAATTTTACCCTTGATTTTACCATAACAAGAAAAATACGAAAATGCCAGTCAAATTAATGAAAAGAGTGAAAACCACCGTTTTTCTATATTTTTTTTCGAGGGGTGAGCCACAGGGGAAATCTGGTGTACAGGTGCAAGGAAATCTAGGGGAAATCCGGGAAAATCTGAGGAAATCTTGCCAAAAAAATCTCCGGGAAATTTTGGGGGAATCGGAGGAAATCTAATGTACAAAATTTTCCCTTGCGGTTCAAACCTAATTTTTTTTTCTACTGATGTATGCGGTCAATAAAACAATGAAGACTTTTTTGAAACAATAAGGGTGCCTACACAGATTATTTTAATGCTATAAAAAGTCGAAATTTTTGTTTTGGCAAATAGGCCCATTGTCTTTGCTAGAAAATATCCAAAATTAATTGTTAAAAATTGCTGGGGGGGATTTCACAGTCGGCAGTGGTGTACAAATTTTCGGCAGTGTTAGTGGGAAATGTTAGGCAGTGGTTGCAAAAATTGAGCAAATTCGACAGTCGGGGGACTTCACAGTCGGCAGTGGTGTACAAATTTACGGCAGTGCCCTGAAAATTCGGCAGTGGTGTACAAATTTTTGGGGTGTGAAATGCCCCCCAAAAATTGCTAATAATCGTCACAAAAAATCGCAAAGAAAAGGAATCATCGAGGGAACCATACACCTTAATCCACCAAAATTCGAGGGGTTAACCACATGGTAAATCTGTGTACAAAAAATCGCGAATTGTAAGAAAATCGCAAAAATCGTTAAAAAACGCCAAGTTGCTGAAAATTAACAGAACAAGTGCAAATTGCCACCAAAGTTTCCATAAAAAATAATAAAGTTCGACGATAATCGTCGTAGAATACCTGATATTGCTAAAAAAAAACATAAGCTGTTTGATGTGGCTCTTAATTTAATCTTAATAAGAAAGACGGTTTAATTCATACTTTGCAATTTTCTTCACTGTTTTGGAGAAAATAATTAATAATAATCGGCTATGACGGCATTTATATGGGTCTAAACTGAGTTCCACATATTTTTTGTTCAACATTGAGTTTTCTAATAAGTATTTTTCCTTATATTAAAAATGGGCAGCTACGAAAGCGGCTAGAACCTCCCCACTTGGTAAATGATCCAATCCTATCACCCATAAATTTCAATCGAGTCTCTACCTAAGTGTTATGGTAGTTTTTCAAAATATTCATTACTTATTGCCAAAAGGGCACTAAATTTAATTAAATTTTTAAAACAAAATTTGAAGACTTTTAATGTGTTGATAAAACAACTGGTGGTCATGTGTCAAATTTCATAGACCACACGCCAAAAAGGCACTTGTTATTGGTCGTTTGCCACCAAAATTAATTAAATTTTCCTACTTGCTAATACCTAAATTTTACTAAGTACTGGGATTTTTCAAAATTTTATGATTTTTTGATAAAAGGGCACTAAGTTTGAAGACATTTTTGGAAACGACATTTGAAAATATTTCATATTCTGATAAAGAAAATGGGGGTTTATTAATCAAATTTCAAAGTTGATATGCCAAAATGGCACTTGCCGTTTTCCTATTGCCACCAAAATTAAATCAGCTCTTAGGCGGGTAGTGGTATCCCTACATACCAAATTTCAGCGAAATCGATTAGGTAGTTTGGGCTGTAGCGTATTATCTAATGTTGCTTCGAAATTTCGATTTTTTTGATTTTATGCCAAAAAGGCGCCAAGTATGTACACATTTTTAGAAACAGAATTTGAAGACCTTTCATATGCTGATAAGAAAAACTGGTGTTTATCAGTCAAATTTCATAGTTGATACGCCAAAAAGGTACTTGGCGTTTGTAGATTGGCAACACAATTAACTGGGCTCACCAGAAGGCCAACACTAACCCCCGTTCCAAATTTCGTTAAAATCTGTTCGGTAGTTTTCGAGGAATCTTGCTCACATACGTACATACATACATACATACATACATACATACATACGTACATACACACAGACATTTTTTAAAAACCACTTTTTTGTGATCGTGGGACCTTGAAACGTAAAGATCTGGTGTTATCTCAATTTCGAATTTTGGAGTGATTGCAATAACCTCCCATTTTTATATGGTTGTGGGGAGGTTAAAATGTATTAATCTGTGACTCTGAACTAATTTCCGAAAAAAAGTGTTGACTATATCTCATTCATTTACTATTGATTTGTCAGGTAGGTATTGGTCGGGAAAAAACGGCGGATTCAACCCTTTTTCAGTCGAAGAAAAGTAATGGTAAATGACTATTTTTAAAATTTGTCCAAAATCAGTACAGGGTCTTTGAATCTAAAAAATGAAACATTAAAGACCACAAAGGAGTTTAAAAATCGCCGAAATTGCTGGAAAATTTCCAAGTCGCCAAAGAAAGTATGCCAAATTCACTCGAAAATCGCCAAAGTTGCTGCAAAATCGCTGGAAACTTGCTAGAAAATCTCCAAAATTGCCAGAAAATTGCAAAAAAATTGCTTTAGTGGGTAATCCTCGGATTAACCTCCTCGTTAACTCTTCGATTTTGGCCAAATTTTAGACGCCTAACCTCGAGGCTAACTTTCAAAGAAGCAATTTAGTTCACTAAAAAGTCTTGAAAAAGCCCCCGAGAAAGCCAATCACACTAAATTTTAAAAGAAATTTGCTAAAAAGCCTTGAGAAAGCCAATCACACTACATTTTAAAAGAACCGAGAACTGAACTCCATATTTACAGTCTGTTAATTTATATACCTTTTGGGGGGTGATTTTGTAACTTTTAACATCGATGTTAGACACTGTTAAAATGTTAAAGGTCAGAAAATGCCTCGGAAAATGCATTGTTTATGTGTCATTTGCCATTGTAACAGTGCTTAACATCGATGTTAAAAGGAAATCTCCGAGGAAATCTGGGGGAATCTTGCCAAAAAAAATTTCCGGGAAATCCTCGGAACACGCTCACCGAACATAATTTTTTGATATTGATTACAATTTTTTATCACTCCCGGTTATGCCGGAAAAGGCTTTAATTTTTTGAGTTTTTATTTTGTAGTGTCATTTTCGTATTTTTTTCTTGTTTTTGCAGAAAATTTGTTGTGCATCTAGAGTGCTGCGACACGGTCAGTTATTCTCACAAAATTAATAATACTTCGTTTCAGTTCATGTAAGCCTACTTCAAAATGTGGAAAAACGTTTTTCGCGGGTAACTGACTTTTTTCCTTGATTTTTTCAAATTTTCCCAAAACAAACAAAAAAATTTAATAAAATGACACTGCAATATTCCGAATGGCTACTAGATTTCAAAAATATCAAAATTTACTGGGTGTTCCATTTAAAAACTCAAAATTAATGCCATTTCCGGCGCAACCGGAAGTGATAGAAAGTTCTAATGTAAGTCAAAAGATGACGTTTCGTGAATGTGATTTTTTTTCAGATTTTTATTTTGAATCCGAGTTTTATCGCTTATACAGGGTGTCTCAGAACGCTCGCACCTTATTTTAATGGAGTATTCACGATTAAATTTTGAGTTAATTCGTGTTTTTGAAAATTTCCAGGGTCCAATAGTTCTCGAGTTATAACGGATTTGAGAGGTCCAATCAGCTTTCAGCTCTGAATTGCTTCAATAGGCAATTTAATGTTAGATGCACTATTTCCTAGGTAACAAGATACTATCAATAAAAATTTAATATTGTTGTATCTTGTTACCTAGGAAACAGTGCATCTAACAATAAGTTACCTTATGAAGCAATTCAGAGCTGAAATCTGATTGGTCCTCTCAAATCCGTTATAACTCGAGAACTATTGGACCCTGGAAATTTTCAAAAACACGCATCGACTCAGAATTTAATTCTGACTACTCCATTAAAAGGTGGTGCGAGCGTTCTGAGACACCCTGTAATACCACAAGTGCATGCTATTTAATCGGTTAAATTTTGAAAATGATTACGAAAGCTTGTTGCCGGTGGTAGAGCTTTAGCTCTAGGGCTTTAATCTTTGATAATAAATGGCAATTTAGTTCGAATTGTTTTACCTATACGGCAACAAAGCTTGAGTAATTATTTCTAAAATTTAACCGATTGCAATAGCGATGCCCGAGTGGTATTCGGTAAGATTATTTCACAAATTAAACTCTTGTTTTGATAAAATTATGATTTTTTAAACCGGGGTTGCCTATACTCAAAAGCCCAATATGATGTTGCGAACGAGCCTTTATAGCTCATTGACATTAATGACGTTTGAGGTTAGGAACCGTGCAAACAAAATGTTATTGAGTTTTTAGAAGAAATCAGCGTTCTTTATGTCCAAAAACACCTAAAATATGGTTTTTGGAAAGACTTGTGTTTGGTGGTCGTATTTGTGGACCTTTATTTCCCATAATTTTCTTTAAGTGGTGATTTTCAGCAGTGAACAAATTGTGTTTAAAATCAAGTGGTCATCGGAAACGATTAAATGACTCGTGCAAACACCGATAAAATGCATTAATCACTCTTAAATGAACTTGATTGGATAGAAATTTAAAAATGAGTCTAATTGATTGGTTTAAAAGGAGATTTGAAAATAATCATAATTAAAATAAAATCTAAAATACAAATGTTTTTCATTCCTAAAATGGACATTTTTCGAAAAAATGACACCAAGGTTTTCGATCCGGCAATGCAACAGCTATCGAATTCGATAATGATAATATGCTCTTTTGCTAAAAAAAAACTCAAAAAGGGGCCTTTTTGTCCTTAAAATGGAAATTTTCACTTATAATCTCATAAGAGCATTAATTCTTTCCGGAAATTTTTGGAGTGCATTCCAACAACGTATTAATCGGCCCGAGTGGAACACGAGGGCCCGATTACGTTGTTGGGATGCACGACTAAAATTTCCAGGAAATGAATTAATGCTCGAATGCAGATTCGGTAAGAAAATAGCAACGATACAGCCACAGAAATTTAATAGAAATGATTTTTGACATTTTATTTGACATAAAAGTTTCCACTTATTAATTTCGTTTAGGTTGGTCTAGGTAGGTATCAAAAATTTCCAGGAAATCCTCGAGTTGCCATGGTAAACACACAGAAATCAATTTTTCTATTGGCTAATGATTAGTATCGTGCGATTTTCTAAAAAATTGCACTAAGGTTTTTGATCCGGCAATATAAAAGCTGTCGATTCCGATAGTAAGAACATTTTTTTTGTATAATAAATTGAAATGAAAAATGAAATTTTTCAAAAAAACGGCCCTAAGGCCGTAGCATTTAACTTTATTTAACCAAGGTCGGGCGTGTGGGCGGTTCTCGATGGCCGATGCGCCCGGCGCTCATTTGCTAAAGTCTAAAATACAAAGGTTTTTCACCCCTAAAATGACATTTTGCTAAGAAAAATTCAAAAATGGGCCTTTTTGTCCTGAAAATGGAAAATACAACAGCTGTCGAATCCGATAGTAAGAATATGATTTTTTGTAAAATAAATGGAAACAAGGGCCCTTTTGCCACTAAAATGACATTTTTCGAAAAAATGGCACTAAGGTTTTCGGCTTGAAAAAAAATCAGCTATCAAATCCGGTAATGAAAATATACAGTTATGCAAGGGTTTTTTTTCACGGCACCATTTTTTGGCCAAAAGGGCACAAGTGTGAATACATTTTTAGAAGTAGAATTTGAAGAGCATTTTTATGGTAACGCGAAAAATGGTGGTTTGCATTTGCAAAGTGCCAAAAAGGCACTTTCCGTGAACCGATGTGGCCCAGATTCTAATCAGCACCTACAAATCTCCCACTGAATATGTGTGCCAAATTTCATCTCGATACGTTCAGTAGTTTGAGCTGCAGCGTGATCACAGACAGACAGACATTTTTTCAAAAACCACTTTTTTGGGTTCCCAGGACCCTGAAACGTAAAGATTTCATGTTTTTGGCGATTCGATTTTTTGGAATTTTCCGAGAATTTTCCGTTCTATTCCAGTAACTGCTTCGCGAGCGTAGAAGTTAAAAAGTTATTGGAGCGTACGAGTGACACCAAAATTTTTGGAAATTTTTTGACATTTACGACTGATTTCGGCGGCAAAAAATCTAGAGTAAATGTCAAAAATCACGAGTGGTGTTCAGCAAGAAAATTTCACTAAGTACTGGGGGGCATTTCACAGTCGGCAGTGGTGTACAAATTTTCGGCAGTGTTAGTGGGAAATGTTAGGCAGTGGTTGCAAAAATGAGCAAATTCGACAGTGGTCTACGAATTTTTAGGCAGTCGGGGCACTTCACAGTCGGCAGTGGTGTACAAATTTACAGCAGTGCCCTGAAAATTCGGCAGTGGTGTACAGATTTTTGGGGTGTGAAATGCCCCCCACTAAGTACAAAATCCGATTTAATTTTCTCTTGATTATGGCCAGAATCCGTCGTAAAGATTTAAATCTTCGTTGGTAATTGGATTAAATTTTTAAAGTGAAATTTTCGAGTTAAATTCTGTTCATTAGTTTGGAAATTTAAAAACAAACGGAATTAATGATTTTTATTTTTCCACGTAGCAACATCTTAAAAGTTTATTATCAGAATCCATTTTAGGCGAGATTTTAGGACAAAAAGTTGTTTCCACTTTTCGTCAAGTGTTTGAAACACCCTGTACATGGAAATTTAACGCAAGACTTGCGAAGCCTCTCGAGTTCTAGACATTCTTTCTTCCTGACTGACCCCGCGCACAAAAGAATAATTTTATAATTTAACTCAAGGCTTATTCAATATTTAAAACTAAACGGACAGGACCAGAATTTAAATAACCGTCCCGGAATTTCCAACTCATCAAAATTTATGGAAACAGGACACACCCTTGAAATTGTCGCATTCGTCAATATTTGCGGTTCCACTATTTATCGACAGTTGAATATCGCGCCTTATAATATAAACAAATCATTGATATGAACGATGTACATTAATTTGTCAAGAATTTTTATTACCAAACCCTAGGTTTTTAGTTTGACACATTTATGGTGATTAATCGCGGTTGGCCAATGAAAAACAATTAAGCAATTCCGGAGCCCACTTCAATTAAACTTCCAAAAAATCGAAGCAGCTGTTGATTCGATATAAATGACGTCACAGTCGATAACGAAAATTGGAATTTTCGAGTGGAACAAACGAACATCGCGGGTGCAGTTTCATGGAAACTGGTTTGATGGTCGTCCTTCGAAGGCCACTAGATTTCGGAAAAACACGAAACTGGGTCGATGAACCCGACCGGGGTTGGATTTTTCGCGGATTTCGTTTAACGAAAACGCTAAAATAACGGAAAAAGTAACGATCCTTACTTCCTCTCGCCGCATAGATTCGGCTTGGTGCCGTTTGTTGTACTCCTCGCACTCGTCCTTGTAGCGTTCCATTTCTTCTTTCGTCTGCCTCATTTTCTTCTTGAGGACATCGAGGAGAGAGCCCTGCGGTATGCTGGTCGTCATTTCGTCTGTTTTTCGCGCAAAAAAATCCACAGAACACGACCGAACGGACGATAACGCACTCACCGCGATTTAACGGCAACTGGGTGAGCCGGCTGTGACAAGATGGCGCGACGCACGCGCAAGCCAACACCTGTGGCGACTTCCTGTGGCGGCGGGATTCAAAAAACCGGATGCCGGGAGGATTTTTCACACGGATGGGCGTGACGACGCCGAGGGAAATTTAGGGACGTCAAGTGTGACGTAAGGGGAGATGACGCCGACGCCACGTCACGAACTGTCAATCGAGTGCGATAACAATTTAACAAATGAAAGTAGCGGGTTTCCATGGCCACACAACAATCGCGGTTTTACATCTTGATGACCAACCGTGAAACAAAAAGTTACTAAATAATTTTATTATTCTGATCGCTACGAAATTTGTCATAAAATTGCAAGTATCATTTCCATTTATGGTCATTTCAATGGAGTGGCAGTGTGATGAACAAGAAAATGCCGGTCATTGGCCATTCCCGAGTTTCCATGATAACCAACCGTGAAATAAAAAATAACTAAACGTTTTTATTATTCTGATCGCTACGAAATTTGTCATAAAAAATTGCAAGAATCATTTCAATGGAGCGGCCATTTCCGAGTATCCATGACAATAACGGTTTTTGCATTTAAATGTTAGCATAGCTAATACCAACCGTTAAACAAAAAATAACTATATTTTTGTTTATTATCAATGTTTAAAAATCAACATTCTTTATTGTTTTGGAATTCAATTGTTATTTATAGACGAATAAAAATTGTTTGTATTAACAACGACGCGGTCAAGGCTGATTTGATTACCTAGATCCTAAATAGGTATAACGACAGGTATAAGTACCCACCAACATTAATCTATTTTATTATTTTTATTGTCGAAATATTACGCAATAAAAGATCCAAGATGCTCTAAATCTGGGGGGTTGATCACTAGTGGAATTTTGTATGTACAGATCGGACTTCGAATTAAGTCCGGAATTGAGAAATTAACTGGGAATTAAGGAATTATTTTGGAATTGAAAAGGAATTAATTGAAATTAGTTGGAATTAATGAAAACATAACGTATTCAAATTCCGACCGCAGAGAAGCTCAATTATAATTCCTAATAATGATCGAGACATTAATTCCAATCAATTCTAAATAATTCCATTTTAATTCCAATGATTCCTGCTAATTCCGAATAATTATACAGGGTTAGTACAAAGTCCCGGGACCGAGGGGTTAACCACTTAGCGATTTTGGTGTACGGTTCTCTGGAATTTTGGCAATTTTCTAGCAATTTGGGCGATTTTGGCAATTTTCCTGCAATTTTGGCGATTTTCTAGCGATTCTGGCGATTTTCTAGCGATTTTCGCAATTTTCTAGCGATTCTGGCGATTTTCTAGCAATTTTGGCAATTTTTAAGTTTCCGGCGATTTTCAAGCAAATTTCCAGCGATTTTGTAGCAATTTTGGCGATTTTCGAATATTTTTTTGGCGACTTGAAAGTTTTCTAGCAATTTCGGCGATTTTTAAGCTCCTTCTGTGGTCTTTAATGTTTCATTTTTTAGATTCAAAAACCCTGTACTGATTTTGGACAAATTTTACAAATATAATTTTGGCGATTTTCTAGCGATCGTGGCGATTTTTTAGCGATTTCCTAGCGATTTTCTTACAATTTGCGATTTTGTGTACACAAATTTACCATGTGGTTAACCCCTCGCTTGGGCCCATTCTCTGTTAAACGCTAGGTTGGTCGTGCTGAAATATTTTTCCCCTTCCCCTGCGAAGCGAAGTACAGTCGGGGACTAAGAAAATGCCCACCACGATTGATGTTTGTCTGACAGGTCAGGTCAGGTCTACTAAGTGGATCGCCGGGGTGGGGTGAGCATTTTCAAAATCCCCGACTGTACCTAATAAATAACTAATTACAATTTATGCGTGGAAGAGTATTGTTGTTGATGTTTGACCTGCATCAACATACCTAAGAATTTCTTGTCAAAATATATTCAAAAAATTCTCGAAAAAATAGAAAAATAGAAAATTTTAGGAAAATACCGAAACATATTTTCAAAAGTTATTGGCATTTTTAAAGGAACAGTGCAAAAACGAGTTGCTTATGTTTTCTAAGCACAAACTATACAGGGTGTACCTGGGGGGCATTTCACGCCCCAACAATTTGTACACCACTGCCGAATTTTTAGGACACTGCCGTAAATTTGTACACCACTGCCGATTGTGAAGTCCCCCGACAGCCTAAAAATTCATAGACCACTGTCGAATTTACTCAATTTTTGCAACCACTGCCTAACATTTCCCACAACACTGCCGAAAATTTGTACACCACTGCCGACTGTGAAATCCCCCCCAGGTGTACCATTTAAAACGAAACACCCTGATTAACTCCTGGAAAGTGATTTGAGAGAGGAACGCTGAAACAGGTCGATTTTTCTTTGAAGGGGGACACTTGACGAAATTTTCTAACCCCCTACCCACCAACCCCCTCTTCAAAATTTTAAATGACAAAACCCCACTTGTGATACATCATTTGAAAGATAATTTCCTTGCAAAATCAATTTTGCAAAAATTTATTACTTTCGTTGAATTCCAGCGCCCTCTACGGTTGAATTTTGAACTATCGGGTGTCCCACAAAAAACCGGACAAAATATTTTTAGGAATAAGTCAGCCATTTCTCAACCGATTTGGATGAACCTCGTCTTAAATGAAAGCTAAAGGACCAAGCTTTCGAATCGTACAGATGGCGCTGCCGTAGTGACCCTATTGATACTTATTTTTAAAGCTTTTTTAGGTGCTTGGGGATTGGTCAGACAAGAACCAATCGTTATGTGACTCAAATGGCCTTGAAGATCGTTCTTTTTTCTGCAAGAATGTTTTTTCAAAAGTCGATTTGGCTTACGCATTCATTTTCTGCGATTTTTTAAAA
Organism: Pycnomerus fuliginosus; assembly: GCA_963924575.1. Classification (NCBI taxonomy): domain Eukaryota; kingdom Metazoa; phylum Arthropoda; class Insecta; order Coleoptera; family Zopheridae; genus Pycnomerus; species Pycnomerus fuliginosus. The sequence goes on along the minus strand of OZ004624.1, from coordinate 6,012,649 downwards.
ATATGTCTTTACGCCCTAATAACTGATGAGTAAAGTTAGTGACGCACAAACAGCATAATTTTTGGTAATAAATTATCGAATTTGATGAAAACAGAGGTGACTGCCAATGAGGGACAAATTGGAGAGCTATTACTGAAAATTAAGCTGTTTTTGCATCACAGTTACTTTAGTCATATCATAAAAGCGTGAAAATACGGGAAAACACATTTTTTCAAAAAATCACTTAAAATTAATGCTTAACCCAAATTAACTTCTGAAAAACGGTTTTTGAAGACAAAAGAACGATCTTCAAGGATTTCTGATTCTCATAACGATTGGTTGTTTTTTCACAAATCCCCACGCACTTAAAATTAGCCTTAAAACAACTATTATTAGGAATACTACGACAGCGCCATCTGTCGTAATGTCTTACAGAGTTCGAAAGCCTGATTCCTTAACTTTAATTTAAGACAACTTTCATCCAAACCTGTTAAGAAATGGCCGACTTATTCCCAAAAATATTTTGTCCGGTTCTTTTTGGGACACCCGATACGTTAGGGCCCTTTGTGATACATCACTTGAAATGAAAGGGTTTGAAATTCTCTGTAAACCGATACAAGAATTTTTTAAATCCATCCATTCGTCCAAGAGTTACAGCCTTAACTTGAAGGATTTCTAGCTCAGAACCAGCTAATGTTTTTCAATGTAACTTGTGAACGAGTTAATGGATTTCAAAAATTCTTGCATCAGTTTACAGAGAATTTCAAACCCTTTCAAATGATGTATCACAAACGTAGTTCAAAATTCGACCGCAGAGGGGCTGGAGTTCAACGAAAAGTCAAAATTTTTTACGAAATTTAATTCGCAATGAAAATATTCCTTTCCCCTCAAAATGTAGATTTTTGAACGATTTTTTCAACACATCAGGTTTGAACTGCAAAGTAGTGCGACGTACAATTGTTGTGCAATGTCTGTAAGAATGGTGTACTGTGTGCAATAATTGTGTAATGTGTGAAATGACTGCACAATGTGCGAAATATGAGCGAAATAGTTGAAAATTGCGCAATATTGCACAGATTGTGCAATGTAGACGCCAAATCGTCTAACGAATGCCCCTTGAAAAAATGTAAGCGACCAATAAAAAACATTAATTAATGAGGTTCTGAAAATAAATTAAAACCATGAATAATTAATAATTTAGTTTGAATTCTTTTAGTTATCCCCTTTTTAAGGTTTTTTATTGATTACCCTGTACAAAGATTTGGTGAAGACATTATGTATGTATTTCAAAATTTCGATTTTTTAAAAATAATACCAACTTGAAAATGTGGAAAAAAACAGCCCCTTTTTCAAAATTGAAATGAAAATCTTGGAAAAAAATGTAAAGTTCAATTTGGACGCTAAGCTAGTGAAAAAGCAGTACCTACCTCTAATTGCAGTTAGCCTTGCCCAAAATGACTCATGTCGAAACTTAGTTAGGCCAATGTCAAAAAAGTTTCCAGAAAATGTGCAAAATCGTGTAAAAACATCCAAAATTTAAAAAATTTCCAAAAAAATTTCAAAAATTTCCAAAATTTCTGAAAAAAATTGTACAAATTTCTCATACTTGTACACCAAAACTTCCAAGTTGTCAACCACTCGGTTCAACACGTGGCAATCCCTTATGCTATATAATTTGTATGTATACCATCTAATCCCGGCAGTGAATTGCCCCTCAGTTAACATTTTTTTTTTCAAATAGGGCCAAGTTTAAAGGGAATTTAAATGATTTCATTTAATTGACTTTAGATTCTACTAATCTTCAATCGAATAAAACTTTTGACCTCTCGCCCCCGGACTAGGCCCCTTCCATCAGGCGGAAAAGCACTGAACGTCGTCTTTGTGCTCGATTTACGATCGCATAAATAAAATTCTAAAAATAAATCGCTACTGCGCACGTTTTCGCCTCCCAGCTGATCGCTGTTTACCCAAAAACCTACCCTCTTCAGCTGCGTATTCATGATATTGTGCAGCTCGTTTCGGATGATCGAGAACTTCATCAGGGTGTCCGAACTGAAGATGGAACTAGCGAAGGCCAATCCTGGGTAATCGGCGCATCTTCTTCCTCTCCTTCGGGTCTCCCTCTCCGCAACGACTTCCGCCCTCTCCGAAGTGCATCGAAGCCTCGAAAGCTCCTCGATTTCCGGATCCTCCGCCTCCTGGTCGCTCAAGCTGGACCCCTCCGCCGCAGGACGAAAAACCAAAGACATATCCCGCTCTTCTTTTTCTTGATTTTTATTTTTCTCATTATTTTTCGATTCATTTTTATTACTAGGCTCTACGTCGCTATCACAATTCGTTAAATCTATCACTGGGTTATCACATGGGGGGCTATTCTTATTATTATTACTATTATTCGAGGGTTGATGTAGGGGAGCTGGGGGTGGTGTTGGTTGCAGGGCGGCCCTCCTTCTATTGCCTTCATTGCGAGGATGATGTTGGTGGCCCCTTTTCCTCGTATTGCCCGGGCCTGCCCTTTGCGACATCGTTACTTTTTCGGGTGCAAAGCGGCCATTTTTGTTGCACGTGCAACTGGTAGCACTGACTGGTCACGACTGGAGCGCCACAGCCTACTTTTGTTGATTTCTCCACGTAGCCATCTCCACGGCAACCAGTAATACAGGGCTCTCGTCGCAGCGATGACGTCGTTGGAATGCGATTCGGTGACGTCACGGGAGTAACGGACTCGGGGCGGGCCTTATTTGGAAGGGGATCGGGTTGCGCGGCTATTTTTAAATGCGCGCGTTTTCGCGGAAAAGTTGGCTTAGGGTTTAAATCAAAACGGGGCGTGGCGCCATTTTGGATCCCGCACGATTTCAAGAAGTTTTTTCGCTTTTTTGTCATTTATCTCTCATCGAAATTTATGTTTTGGACGACCATTTTGGAGCCAAACTTACCACGAAATTTTAAGAATTACAACAATTATTATTTTATTAACCTCCCCAGAACCAATGTCTGTGTCTATGTGTCTATGTATACGTATGTGAGAAAAATTTCTCTAAAACTTTTATAAAAATGTATTCACACTTAGCGTCTTTTTGGCATAAAATCAAAAAATTCGAAAAAACGCGCTCCAGTCAAGAATACTGGATCGATTTGGCTGAAATTTGGTGAGTAGAGATACCATTACCTGCCGAAGAGCTGATTTAATTTTGGTGGCAATCGGCGACAGGCAAGTGCCATTTTGACATATCAACTTTGAAATTTTAATAATAAATTTCCATTTTCTTTATCGGCAGATAAAATATCTTCAAATGCCGTTGTCAAAAATATATTCAAAGTTTGTGCCTTTTTGGCAAAAAATTGTAAAATTTTTAAAAATCCAAGAAAACGCTTTAAGGTTGATGGAGTAAAATTTAGATACAGCAAGTAAGAAAATTTACGTAATTTTGGTGGCAATCGACCTACAAGTGCCTTTTTGGCATGTCATCTATGAAATTTGAAAAATGACCACCACGTGTTTTATTGTCAGCACATGAAAGGTCTTCAAATTCTGTTTCAAAAAATGCAATCAAACTTAAGGCCGTTTTGGCAATAAAAAATTAAAATTTTGAAAAATTCCCATTTACCAAGTGGGGAGATTCTAGCCACTTCCGTAGCTGCCCATTTATTTTTATGTTTTATGTTGACATTCATGCCGGAAACCATTACGTTCTTGTGTTCTTATACATATGCAGTCCAACTATATCTTATTTTAAATGCCAATCCGCCATCTTGGAGCCCATTTACATTTTAAATGTCTAATGTTCGTTTTGTTGTGAAGTTAATAGTGGGATTTTTAACTTCTACGATCGAGAAATCGATAACCTCTAGGGTTTTCAATCCTGGGATTGTCGATCCCGGGATCCCGGACGATTTTCGATCCCGAAAATCCCGCCATTTTAGAACCGGGATTTTCGAGATTTTCGGGATTTTCGGGATTAGATGAACAAGCACAAAACCAGTTGCAAGCTTTTAGTGTGTTTATTTGCGACCTTTCTGGAATATACGCACCTATAAATATAGCATTATTTTCTATATTTTTTTTTATTTATTAACGGAAGCCAAGTTCCTTCAGTTTAGAGTCTATAAGTAGGCGCGAAAGTTGACACTAACACACGCGTGTGTCAGTGCTGTGCGATATAATATCGCACAGTTCCGCCCACGTTGCGTGGCAACGCACATCAATCATATTAACATAGCAGGCTGGATTTCCAAATTTAATAAATTTTGACACTTGCTGTTTTGTTGACAACTAATTATCGTTGTCAACAATTTAAAAAAAGAGAAATTTATGAAGAAAAAATGATTTTTTGTTGTGGTTCGTAGGAAGAATAGTGTACACAATTCGCACGAAAGTGTCTATACAATGCACTCGGCTGGCGCCTCGTGTTAGAAATTCCCCACTCGTGTGATATAGGTAAGTTACTTTCGTAGCTCGTTATGTAATATACTATTTCCAAACTAAATCTAAAAAAAAGTATATTGCGGCTGAATTTTTATAATTCGTAATCTAATCCCGGGATCCCGAAAATCCCGGGATTGAAATGTTTTAATCCCGAAAATCCCGTGAGGCCAATCCCGGTCCGGGATTGAAAACCCTAATAACCTCCAAAAACATCAAATCTTTGCAAAAAGTAGTTTTTGAGAAATGTCTGTATGTCTGTAGACACGCTATAGCCTAAACTACTAGACCGATCTGGCTGAAATTTGGCACTTAGAGATGGTTAGATTTTGAGCCACGCCGGTGATCCACAAAATTTTTAAAGCGAACCCTCGTTTTTCTCTTCAAATATTCTACCCCTAAAATGTATTCACACTTAGTATACACCTATACAGGGTGTCACGGACTCATGGTACACCCCCTTTTTCCCTTATTTTTCGTAGAAAAATTTTAAAATTTCGTACATGGAATATACTTATCAAAAGCCATTTTCTGACATAATATGCAATTTTTTTCCAATTTTTGTAATCTACCTACACAATTTTCTGAATCCAATGATACAACATAAGTCGGGACATAAGTGGACATCTCAAGTATCAAAATAATTTTTGAGTCAACTTTTATCTTTCATGACGCTTTATTTTTCATTATTTTGACTTTAAACTCGAAATTTCGACTTTAAACTCAAAATTTCGACTTCAATTTCGAAATTTTGACTTTAATCTCGAAATTTCGCCTTGAAACTCGAAATTGCCGCTACCGAAGCGAACTATCGAGTGCCAAATATTTGTATTGACTTCGTTTCGAAGTCGAGATTATATTTTAAACTCGAAATTTCGACTTTAACCTCTTAATTTCGACTTTGAACTCGAAATTTCGACTTTAACCTCAAATTTTCGACTTTAAATTCGACATTGCCGCTGCCGCAGCCGAACTGTCGAGTGCCCTGTCTCTGTAAAGATTTTGAGTTCGAAGTCGAAATTTTACGGAAGCGTAGAAGTGCCACATTTTTCTCTTTTTTTAAATGTGTAAATTTCTGAAGAAAAAACTGTAAATTTACACAAACACTGTAAATTTAAACAAAAACCTTTTTTCAAAAAAACTGTAAATTTACACAAAAACTGTAAATTTACACAAAAACTGTAAATTTACAGAAAAATTGTAAATTTACAGAGAAACTGTAAATTTACACAAATACCTATACCTACTGTAAATTTACACAAAAACTGTAAATTTACACAAAAACTGTCAATTTACACAAAAACTGTAAATTTACACTTGCAGCCCCCAGTCTAGCCCCGTCCCGTCACGTCACGTACCGACCGATAGTCCGTTCCGCGCGATGACCGTTTGGCGGGAATTGTAAAATTTTTGTGTAAATTGACAGTTTTTGTGTAAATTTACAGTTTTTCTGTAAATTGATAGTTTTTGTGTTTTACAGTTTTTGCGTAAATTTACAATTTTTGTGTAAATTTACAGTTTTTTCCTTCCGAAATTTACACATTTTTTGTGATAATTTGGAAAATAAAAAATAGAAAAATGTGGCACTTCTACGCTTCCGTAAAATTTCGAGTAAAAGTCGAACTTTAGAGTTTAAAGGTCGAAATAAAGCGTCATGTCCTATCTACGCCTTCGTAAATTGACGACAGTTACGCAGGAAAAATTGAAAACACATGAAAAACATTAGAATGTTTGACATAGGCATGAGGGGGTTAAATTTGCCGACACGATTTTTGCATCAATGCTTAATTTTTTCAAATGGTTCCTAAATGGTAGGTACCGATGTACTTACCATTTGAAAATACAACCAATAAAAAATATATCGATTTGCCCATTTTGCAATGGCTTAGGACCATCATATCGGAAATTAGACATGAAAGAATTTAAAAAATTTTAGGAAATTCGACAATTTTTTTGGATCAAAGTGTATGTAGCCCTAGTTGAACGTTTCTTACATGATTATTTAAAAAAATAATATATCACTATTTTGGAAACCGACTAATTTGACGACGAATAATTTACCAAATTAAACAGATTTTTGATTTGCCCGCCCGTAAGCTGAAGCACTAAGTTGCAATAAAGTTGTGTCAGACATTTTGGAGCCCATTTTTTTCATTTAAATGTGTATAATAGTAGTATAATGTCAATCTTAGGTTAGGTAAGCAATGAATGGATCAATAATTTGTTTAGGTATCCAATCAAATCATCTGAAACTTTCAAAATTGATTTATTTGATTGGATAACCAACCTAAAGTGTTTCAAAAATTATTGCAATTTGTAGTAGGTAAGTCGTGGGCTTTTTTCTTAGATTCAGATAAAAATAAGTGCCTACTTAGTCTATACCAACCAAAAAAAAAAAAAGTTTCTGTGAAAAAATCGGTGCACTACAAGAATTTTTTAAAATTTTGAAATTCTGCATTGAAATTTTCTCTTTTGAGTTTTGGTAGATAACATTCAGAGAATATTTTTCAGGTTCAATTTGATTCTTCATTTTTGGAAATTAAAAGTTTCTAAAGCAATAAACGGAACGTCTAATCTTATAGTGAAAAACATGTTTTGACTTCTTCCCTTAGCGCTTTGGTGCTAGCCTAGAAACCTCAAAATCAAAATTCAAACGTGGAAAAGCTAATTTTTAGCCTGTTTTTTCCCCAAAACAAATTATTTCCACACATTTGAAGCTATAAAAGATAACAAAATCGAATTTTAATGTTCCGGTGACTGACCCTCAAATCTAACAAAAAAAAATTACTCACGTTCTGGAGAGCCTTCTCCTTCTCCTCCAGCTTTCCGTTGACTTGAGTCAGTTGTTCCTGCGTCTGGTCGAGCTCATTCTCAATAGTCTGGATCTTCTTCTGGAGAGATCTCGCCTCTTCCTCCAGTTTTTCAGCGCGAAGGTTGGCATCCTTGGCCTGCTGTTCGTAGGTGACGGCACGTTCTAACGCGTTGTCTTTTTCAAGCTTCATCGCTTGCATTTTCTTCTTGATCGCGTCCATGGCGGCTGTTTTTTGTTTTACGCGCTTCCCGAATTAAAAAACCTGAAAATAAGAGGTCAATTAAATTAATTGCGAAGATTTCACCGCGAAGGAAAGTGGAGGGAGGGCCGTAAATCTGAAGGATAACGGCGTCATAATTCAAGCCCGTGATGGGTTTGGGTCAAGTGTGGCACACGGCACATGTGGTCGGAATCGTTTTAAGTTGGCAGCACTTGAAGAGTTGGTAATGCTAGAAGTATTGCCAACCTATTAAAACGACCTGTTTCTAACTTCCAGGGTTGCGTTTTTGGCTAGAGGGTCCAAATTCTCCAAACCCCGGTCTAGACACATTTAACGAAATGAAATGTCACAATTTCCATAACCTTAAATTTTGACACTTGCCTTATTTGCAACGTTTGCGACCACTGCGACAACTGCGACGTAGTAAATGTTGCAAATGTAGTAAATGACGCAAACTAAATATTGCGACATTTACCCAACCCTAAGCAAATTAACTTATCAACGTTTTGCCATATATTTCCATGTTATTTCTTAATTTCGACTACCATTTACAAATCGAAGATCCACACGCCAGTGTGAGAATTTGAGAAAAAATGTAAAATTGAACAAAAACTTGACCTGACGTAGACTTGAACTGCCTTAGCTTCTCTCACTGCAAGACCGATATTTTGACTACTTCTCGCTTTCGGCTCTGCCGAAAGCTCACACTAAACTATCAACGAGCAGAATTTTGAGAAAAAATGTAAAATTTAACAAAAACATGACCTGACATAGACCTGAACTGCTCTAGCTGCAAGACCGATAATTTGACTACTTCTCAAGCTCGCACTAAACTTTCAACTGGCAAAATTTTGAGAAAAAATGTAAAATTTAACCAAAACTTGACCTGACATAGACGTGAACTGCCTTAGCTTCTCTCACTGCAAGACCGATATTTTGACTACTTCTCGCTTTCGGCTCTGCCAAAAGCTCACACTAAACTATCAACGAGCAGAATTTTGAGAAAAAATGTAAAATTTAACAAAAACATGACCTGACATAGACCTGAACTGCTCTAGCTGCAAGACCGATATTTTGACTACTTCTCGCTTTCGGCTCTGCCGAAAGCTCGTACTAAACTTTCAACTGGCACAATTTTGAGAAAAAATGTAAAATTTAACAAAAACATGACCTGACATAGACCTGAACTGCTCTAGCTGCAAGACCGATATTTTAACTACTTCTCGCTTTCGGCTCTGCCGAAAGCTCGCACTAAACTTTCAACTGGCAAAATTTTGAGAAAAAATGTAAAATTTAACAAAAACATGACCTGACATAGACCTGAACTGCTCTAGCTGCAAGACCGATAATTTGACTACTTCTCGCTTTCGGCTCTGCCGAAAGCTCGTACTAAACTTTCAACTGACAAAATTTTGAGAAAACGTAAAATTTAACAAAAACATGACCTGACATAGACCTGAATTGCTCTAGCTGTAAGACCGATATTTTGACTACTTCTCGCTTTCGGCTCTGCCGAAAGCTCGTACTAACCTTTCAACTGGCAAAATTTTGACAAAAAATGTAAAATTTAACAAAAACATGACCTGACATAGACCTGAATTGCTCTAGCTGCAAGACCGATATTTTGACTACTTCTCGCTTTCGGCTCTGCCGAAAGCTCACACTAAACTATCAACGAGCAGAATTTTGAGAAAAAATGTAAAATTTAACAAAAACATGACCTGACAGACCTGAACTGCTCTAGCTGCAAGACCGATATTTTGACTACTTCTCACTTTCGGCTCTGCCGAAAGCTCGCACTAAACTTTCAACTGGCAAAATTTTGAGAAAAAATGTTAAATTTGACAAAAACATGACCTGACATAGACCTGAACTGCTCTAGCTGCAAGACCGATATTTTGACTGCTTCTCGCTTTCGGCTCTGCCGAAAGCTCACACTAAACTATCAACGAGCAGAATTTTGAGAAAAAATGTAAAATTTAACAAAAACATGACCTGACATAGACCTGAACTGCTCTAGCTGCAAGACCGATATTTTGACTACTTCTCGCTTTCGGCTCTGCCGAAAGCTCGCACTAAACTTTCAACTGGCAAAATTTTGAGAAAAAATGTAAAATTTGACAAAAACATGACCTGACATAGACCTGAACTGCTCTAGCTGCAAGACCGATATTTTGACTACTTCTCGCTTTCGGCTCTGCCGAAAGCTCGCACTAAACTTTCAACTGGCAAAATTTTGAGAAAAAATGTAAAATTTGACAAAAACATGACCTGACGTAGACCTGAACTGCTCTAGCTGCAAGACCGATATTTTGACTACTTCTCGCTTTCGGCTCTGCCGAAAGCTCACACTAAACTATCAACGAGCAGAATTTTGAGAAAAAATGTAAAATTTAACAAAAACATGACCTGACATAGACCTGAACTGCTCTAGCTGCAAGACCGATATTTTGACTACTTCTCGCTTTCGGCTCTGCCGAAAGCTCGCACTAAACTTTCAACTGGCAAAATTTTGAGAAAAAATGTAAAATTTGACAAAAACATGACCTGACATAGACCTGAACTGCTCTAGCTGCAAGACCGATATTTTGACTACTTCTCGCTTTCGGCTCTGCCGAAAGCTCGCACTAAACTTTCAACTGGCAAAATTTTGAGAAAAAATGTAAAATTTGACAAAAACATGACCTGACATAGACCTGAACTGCTCTAGCTGCAAGACCAATATTTTGACTACTTCTCGCTTTCGGCTCTGCCGAAAGCTCGCACTAAACTTTCAACTGGCAAAATTTTGACAAAAAATGTAAATTTTAACAAAAACCTGACCTCTGACATAGACCTAAACTACCCTAGCTTCCCTCACTGCAAAGAAAAATTGATATTTTGACGAGTTCTCGTTTTCGGCTGCATTGCACTTTCAACCGGCAAAATTTGACTACATTGTATAATGGAGAAGAATGCACATTAATGTTATTTTCGAACAATTGACTTTCGAACAATTCACCTTTCGAACAATTGCTTTTTGAACAATTTACGATTCGAACAATTTTCCGCATACGTCTCAATTCAACTTCAAAACTTTAATACTTGGAGTGTTGCCAACGAAAAATTGTTAAAAGCACTAAGTTTTCAATTCGTCAATTTGCAGTGTTGCCATTCAAATGATTGAATTATTTCAGAGTGAGCTTCAATAACCTTCAATGTTAAGCCATTGGTTCTATATTGAAACTTTTCGTTAGCAGACGTTGGTAAGGTTGAATTGAAGTAAAACAGGGTTACCAATTCATTCTGGTGTCTTTTCCACTATCCAGTTGGCACCGTTGAAGTTTGTTCCTCAATAAATCATTGTTTTATTTTGAGCATAATAGAAACAGTTTTGCCAACCTACGTGTAAGAGAAAAATTTTCAGTCAACAGTTGAACAGTAGGTTGAACAATCTGCAGTGTCACCATGGCAGAGGTTTATTTTCCCTATTAAAGTAAAACGACACTCTAGTATTTTCGAGATTTGGTAAGTTGGTACCTCTAAAACATTGCTGCCAATTTGTTAAAGGTTAAATAAAATAATGCAAATGTCATATCATATAGAAAATGTCTTTTCAGGAACCAAACTGGAGCTCATTTTCTCCAAAAATGTACAGTTGGTACCCCCGAAATTAAAGATTATTGTTACCACACCAAGTTTTGAATTCGTGAATTGTTACAGTTTTCGTTGGCAGGTTGATAGGGTTGAAACACGTTTGTAAGTAAAACAGGGTTAATTGATTCGATACAGAATACAAAAATATAACTACCAATATTTATTGTAAGTTTTAACTCAGAACTGCCAACAGTTGGTAATTTTTGGTAATGTAGTTTCGTGGAATCTTCAGGTATACCTACTAAAGATTACATTTTTGGTGAATTTTGAGATGGAAAGTTGGTAGCGCTAAAACTCTTTCTTTACTAACTATTCAACAAGAACTAAAAAAATTAAGATTTCGATACATTTTTTAAAACGAAATCCCTACAACAAAAAGAATTCACAATGAAGACAGTTTTTGGTGACTTTCCAGTAGGACGGTTGGTACTGCTGTTGTAAGCAGTTACTAAGTATTTCAAACAATCAAGAAGGCTAACAGCAGTAGTAAGAAGAAGAAAATTTGTCACACGATTGTAAATAATGGCACGTTCGGGCTGTCTTACAGCTGCAGTAAGTATATCTATCTCGTGTTATGTGTACAGCGTCGTAAGAGGGAAAAGGATGCAGATACTGCCAACTGCAGTAATTTCGCTGCGTCTGGCAATATCTACATCCTTTTTCCTCTTATGGCGAGATAATACGTAACACGAAATTAATCATTTCTGTTGTAACAGTGCTGCCAACTCATATTGAAGTCACAGTTAAGGTTTAGGTTAGAAACAAACATCCACGTCTCTCAGTGACATTTAAAAAAAAAGTAAAACAGGGTTACCAACTGATTTCTAAGAAAAGTTTGTTGTTGCTTTGACAATTTGCTTTGAACAAAGAAACTTATTACCTACTTTAGGTAGGTACAGCTTTGTGAATCTTTAAAAGATCGAGCAAAATTTTCAATCAACAGCTAGTAGGTTGGTACCCCTGACGTTAATTCTTCAATTTTCATCCAATCTATTGTCAGCAGTGATTTTACGGAGCTGCCAACAGAAATGTTACCTATACCTAACTTCACAGAAGTTTGTTCTTCGTATTTAAAACTAACCTTCAGTATTTTTGGAGATTTTCAAGTTGAATATAAAAATTAGTCAGTGTTACCAATGGAAAATTTAAATCACCAACTAAGTACTACATAGAACAAAAATAATCTTCACGTAATTAGTAAGGCTTTTGCGGATTTTTGATTTATGGCAAGTTGATAGGTTTTTTCTTTATTTTATTTATATTCAAGGGCGCATTTTTTGATTGTAGGTAGGTCGGTACCATTGCTGTGATCAGTCTTACCAACTATTTCAAATATCAAATAAAGGAAAAAACAGTAGCCAACATTTGAAAAACAAACCCAAAATGGTTAAGTATTTTCAGTCGTGCTAATCGAAAAATAATTTCTGTTGTAACACTGCTGCCAACCCATTGAAGTCACAGTTTAGATTTAAATTAGAAGCAAACAGCCGTCTGTCAGCGATGAAAATTTCCTCTGATGTAAGTAAGTAAAATAGATTAAAAATTAAAAATAGTGCAGCCAACTGCCGAGTCCTAAAAATAGAAGTCAAATTACCCTAATTCTGTAAACTGTGCAGACTTGCGAAAATAGAACAATAAAAAGTATTATGTTTAAGAAATAACAGGAAATCAATGTTGCCAACCCTTGCCGAGAGTTATTTTTGAAAAATGAATGTAATCAACTGAAAATTGAAAAAAATGTCAGTTATCAATTTATTAAAGTACGTGCTCTTTGGTGACAAATCCGAGAGTTATGCGACAAAGAATTTGACTCACGGTCAGTCGAGTTTTCCTAAAAATATTATTGAAAGAGCCGCTGACAATGCATTATGCAATTCCCCATTGAAGGAAGAAAAATTGATGGCCTGATTCAAGCTGACCTTGTTTAAAAAACGATACCAAATATGGTCGGATTGAAAATCGCGTATAAAGAAACGGGGGTGCGGCGTGACCCGGTGATTTTTTTTATTAATATTTTTTGAATTTTTTTTTCAAAAATTTGACTCACCGAAGACGTTGACGAGGAGTTCCCTGAACCGGTAAGCACGACACGAGGTACAGAGCGACTAACGAAACAGCCACGGAGGTGCTATCAGTTTACGTGGTCTCCTTACTGGGTGAACCGCCCCACCACCTCCAAGAATAGCCCTGCTTCGCGGGTTTCTATAATCAGACGGGTCGAGCAGGGGGTCCAAAAATGTTAGGATTCAGCTTTCATGAATTTTTTTTTTGAATATTTTAATATATTTTGTCAAATTCTTAAATCTACTTAAATGATAACTTCAGAAGATATTACGTATTCTTTAACATTTTTCCGAAATTGTTTTAATATATTTAGTATTAAATTTTAATATATTTTTTTTAATTCTTCCAGTAAGGTCAATGGAAGATATTCCTACGTATTTTTTAATATTTTTCCGAAATTGATTTAATATTTTTAGTATTAAAAAAAATAATATATTGCAAAAATGTTGGGCCTCAGCTTCCACGAATAATTTTTTTTCAATTTTTTTTTAAATTCTTAAATGTACTTACCAGTAAGGTCAATGGAAGATGTATTAGTATTCTTTAATATTTTTTGTATTAAAAAAAATATATATTTTTTATCTTAATGGATCGCCGGATCCTTTGTGGTCGACGACTTGACGTCAAAATAAATTCCAAAATTTTTATCAATTCCAATCATGAAGACAGCGATCCCACTACACTAAATCCATAAATTACGTAGAAAACCGTTGGCGCACGTTTTTCCAATAATAAACGTGGCCTTGCAGCCTTATTCCATATCGGGCAGAAAATCCGTGGAATTCCTAAAATTGGCCACAAATTGTCGGAATGGAAAATTTAAAAGCGGTTCGTCCTGTGGTTTGCGGGGGACCGGTTCGGTTGGGCGAAAAAAAATGGCGAAAAAGTCGGATTTTGGGGGTGAAAAAAATGCGAAAACCGACATTTGCGTTGGTGTTACAATGCTTCTTAGTCACATGTCGGTCACTGGGTCGTTTTCTGTAAATATACCATCATCAATGCCGATACACTTTCGCTTTTTATCGAAGTTTCATTATGGGCGTTCCTTCGCAATTGGATGTCTGAGCGGCGCTAATATCCGGTAGTAGCCGATGAAAATAATTACCTAATTATCGTTGCAGTTTGCACGTAGATATGCGGTTGTTTGTTTCTCTCGAAATGGTCTCAAGATGCCCTCAACATTCTTTCGAAATTTATTGAACCCAAAATCTCAATATTTGCATTTTGCCTAAACTCTCAATCTTCTAATTAATAATTTTGTCAATTAAATCTAATAAAATCTTAAAATCTTTATACTTATGACTATTTTAAACATCATCTTGCCTTAAGATCGTCTCAAGATTAGCTTTATCTTGATCTCTTATCTTGAAATACATTTAATAAAATAAATAAAATAATAAAATAATAATAAAATAAAATAAAATAATTAATTATTAACAAAGATTTGACCGATGGTCTCAAGATTATGCTTTATCTTGATCCTTTTCAGATTTCAACTTTTTTGCCATTAGCCTTTTAAAACCATTTTAAAGATCTCTTTCCATGTGAATTGCTTATTAATATCGTAAGAATCCTGCTTTAATAGTGTCTCAAGACCATTGGGTATATTTGTTGAAGAATTCCTAACCTAAAGATTTTCTTATTAACAACCAATAAGATGGTTAAGATTATTCGTAAGATATTTGGTCTTACCCGAAATTTTCAAAATTTTCAATATTCGTCTTTAGAAATATCAATTAAATCTAATAAAATCTCAAAATATTTATACCTACTACTATTTTAAACACCATCTTGCGTTAAGATCGTCTCAAGATTCCCTTTATCTTGATCTCTTATCTTGAAATACATTTAATACAATCGCTTAATTGTTTCCTCGTAATTATTAACAAATTATCAACCTGTAATTTGACATGTATTATTGTGGCTTCTCCCAAAGATTTGACCGAGGGTCTCAAGATTATGCTTTATCTTGATCCTTTTAAGATTTCAACTTTTTTTAGCTATTAGCCTTTTAAAACCATTTTAAAGATCTCTTTCAATGTGAATTGCTTATTAATATCGTAAGAATCCTGCTTTAATAGTGTCTCAAGATCATTGGGTATATTTGTTGAAGAATTCCTACCCTAAAGATTTTCTTATTAACAACCAATAAGATGGTTAAGATTATTCGTAAGATATTTGGTCTTACCCGTAATTTTCAAAATTTTCAATATTCGTCTTTAGAAGTGTCAGTTAAATCTAATAAAATCTCAAAATATTTACACCTACGAATATTTTAAACACCATCTTGCCTTAAGATCGTCTCAGGATTCTCTTTGTCAAGATCTCTTATCTTGAAATACATTTAATACAATTGCTTAATCGTTTCCTCGCAATTATTAACAAGTTATCAACCTTTAATATGACATCTATTATTAGTGGCTTCTCCCAAAGATTTG
Organism: Pycnomerus fuliginosus; assembly: GCA_963924575.1. Classification (NCBI taxonomy): domain Eukaryota; kingdom Metazoa; phylum Arthropoda; class Insecta; order Coleoptera; family Zopheridae; genus Pycnomerus; species Pycnomerus fuliginosus. Next base: position 5,997,077 of record OZ004624.1, on the reverse strand, counting down.
ACCGAGGGTCTCAAGATTATGCTTTATCTTGATCCTTTTAAGATTTCAACTTTTTTAGCTATTAGCCTTTTAAAACAATTTTAAAGATCTCTTTTCATGTGAATTGCTTATTAATATCGTAAGAATCCTGCTTTAATATTGTGTCAAGATCATGGGATATATTTGTTGAAGAATTCCTACCCTAAAGATTTTCTTATTAACAACCAATAAGATGGTTAAGATTATTCGTAAGATATTTGGTCTTACCAGAAATTTTCAAAATTTTCAATATTCGTCTTTAGAAATATCAAATAAATCTAATAAAATCTCAAAATATTTATACCTACTACTATTTTAAACACCATCTTGCCTTAAGATCGTCTCAAGATTCTCTTTATCTTGATCTCTTATCTTGAAATACCTTTAATACAATTACTTAATCGTTTCCTCGTAATTATTAACAAGTTATCAACCTTTAATTTGACATGTATTATTAGTATCTTCTCCCAAAGATTTGACCGAGGGTCTCAAGATTATACTTTATCTTGATCCTTTTAAGATTTCAACTTTTTTGCCATTAGCCTTTAAAAACCATTTTAAAGATCTCTTTCAATATGAATTGCTTATTAATATCGTAAGAATCCTGCTTTAATAGTGTCTCAAGGTCATTGGGTATATTTGTTGAAGAATTCCTACCCTTAAGATTTTCTTATTAACAACCAATAAGATTGTTAAGATTATTCGTAAGATATTTGGTCTTACCAGAAATTTTCAAAATTTTCAATATTCGTCTTTAGAAATATCAATTAAATCTAATAAAATCTCAAAATATTTATACCCACTACTATTTTAAACACCATCTTGCCTTAAGATCGTCTCAAGATTCTTTTTATCTTGATCTCTTATCTTGAAATACATTTAATAGAATTGCTTAATTGTTTCCTCGTAATTATTAACAAGTTATCAACCTTTAATTTGACATGCATTATTAGTGTCTTCTCCCAAAGATTTGACCGAGGGTCTCAAGATTATACGACTTTATTTTGATCCTTTTAAGATTTTAACTTTTTTGCCATTTTAAAGATCTCTTTCAATATGAATTGCTTATTAATATCGTAAGAATCCTGCTTTAATAGTGTCTCAAGATCATTGGGTGTATTTGTTCAAGAATCTATATCCTAAAGATTTTCTTATTAACAACCAATAAGATTGTTAAGATTATTCGTAAGATATTTGGTCTTATAAAATTTTCAATATTCGTCTTTAGAAATGTCTCAAGATCATCTTCTAATTGACGCTCAAGGAGGTCAGAGCAATATAGTTATGCTTAAATGGATTTGCCTTAAATTAATCAAATTGTTCTGTTCAAAACTTCTTAGTCGTTTCAAGATTATGTAGCGTATTTATCTTAAAAATTTCGCTTTACGAGGAATTAAAATTGGATCCTAAAATTTCGGACTCTTTATAGCCGAAAATATACCTGTTATAATCTTGGAAATTTTCTCGATTTACATCTACTTTATTCATCTATTTGCTTCTCCATTTACCCACCCGCCTTTAATTCAATTGTGTTTGTGTGTCTCAAGATTATATTTTATTCTTTTATGTTTCAACAAGTACAGATTTTTTAAAATGTGCAGCTCTGATGATTTATCCTAATTTTGAACATTGCACGTTTCATCAAAAGCAATCAGATTTTAAGTACTCTTCATTTCATTCATCAATATCTGAAGATCCCTGCTTTTAAGAGTGTCTCAAGAACTAATTAAGTAGATGGTTCTCGCCTTCTCGGGATCTCAAGATCCAGAACATAGTGTTTCGCAACAATTTACTTCAATTTTTTAAAGATTTAAATAAGTTATTTATTAGCTGTGAAAATAGCTCCATGGAGAATATTTCCCGTATTCTGGAAATCTTCCAGGGTCTGTATTTTTGAAACGTGGGAGCTTCTCCCCGGGGAGAATACAACCGTAGGCTCCCAAATGGCGCTTCCCCTCCATTCATTTTTGGTAGTGGTGGCGAAAGGCTACGATATCACGTGGTGCCGAGCATGTGAGAACCGATCTCCACCGATTTTCGACAACCAATTACCACGATTGTATGGCGTCTAATCGTCATTTCCCATGGTTCAAAAATTGGGCCCCAGATCGTAGAGCTTGCCCTCCATTGCATGAAAATAATTTTTAAGATTCTCTTGTTAAAACTCGATAAGGAACATTCAGACTCTTGAGATCTTTGGTAAGATCCTCGCCACTATTATCTAGACTATTTCGAGATGGAGACTGAAAATTCTTTATTAAAAATGTCTCAAGATTATCTTTTATCGATGTTTAAGAAAGGAGGTTATAGAAATATTTTCCTTCATTTAAGCGGGTCCTCTTTTCAAGATTTCTAAACTTGAAAAGTTGGTTCTCAGGATTTTTAAGCTTGCCACAAGATTATTTAGAATGTCTCAAAGATTTCGTTTTATTTATGAGGAATTAAAATTGGTAATAAAAATTTTTGTTTCAAATTAAGTATACCTAGCTCAAACTGTTTCTTTAATATACAGTATGTCCGTGCGAAAACTTCGACTTCAAGTATCTCGCCAACGAGATGAAATATAAAAACTAATTTGTTTATTTATTTCGAGGGGGATACTTAAATCTGTACTGCGAAATTTCAAAACTCACCCCCTAACCCCCTTCTACCCACAGTTCAAAATTTTAAATGGCAATACGCCACTTGTGATACATCATTTGAAAGCTAATTTCATTGCCAATCCAACGCTGTAATAATTTTTGATGTTTTCGAGATCGAGACGAGATTTAAGTTAATCGAGATTTTTCGAGACGAGAGTGAAGCTATACTCGGTACTTTATCAAAAAATTGTTCCAATAAGGGTTGAAAGGTAAATTTATGCGCATCTGTTGTGGATCACTCGACCCATGTGTCGAGTCATTAAAAAACTGTACATGACTTGGCGAGGTTCAGTGAAGAAGATGTAAAAAAAATCGCATCAAAATGTGGGAACAAATAAATAGTATAATTTTCTCAAAATTTTCAATATGTAAGATAATGATCTTTTCACACCGTTAATGTAAGACGGGAGAAATACATTTTTCGCCGGTAGTCATTAAAAGTGCATTTTTACTGCCGGCAGTAAATTTTAATGACAATCGGCGAAAAAATTATGTGTTCGACACGGCCAAAAAACAAATTTCCTGCCTTGGCTGGATTCCTAGCCTCGGCTATGAAATTTCAGCCGCGGCAGTAAATCTGCAATTTTTTTGCCTTGTTAGACAAATGACTATGTTAGTAATACCTAATACACTCGACATTTATGTCAACGACGATGTAAAAAAATATGATCGACCCAAAAGGTGCGTCTAAATCTACTATTCAACTTTTATTTGAACAATTTTTGGGTAAAGTGGACAGTTTTTGGCCGTTTTTATATTTTTTGAATAACCCTGCATGATGTTTATTATGATTTCCTTAAATGTTAAAAAATCATCTTTGAATTGAAAATCTTGAAGAAATTTTCCAAATTCTTTTTAAAACCTCTTCTCAAAATCGACAGGTTTTGATCTACAAGAGTTTATTTGGAAACTATTTTACCGTTTCTATTTAAAGTAAACATTTATTTTGCCTTTTGAACTGCATGAAAGATACCTACAATAATACAGATAGAATCTCCTTTTTAGACGAACAGTTTTAGAGCCACTCTTCTAAGGCGACTTAGCCGCTTTTGGAGGGGATAAAAGGGGAGTACTAGGAATGGCGAGGGGGAAGCGTGGGAGACGCCACCGTCGACGTCGCAACCGCCGCGACGCCTGTAGCTTCTAGGACAGCGTCAGCCTCTGAACGTCTTGCAACCAACCGCAGGTAGGTGACAAGTGTGAATTACTAACCCTCCAAAATTTCATCTTCTAATCTTCCACCCCTTTCCAACCCCTCGTATTCCCAAAAAAAAAAACTTTAATAACCCCGCGCAACTTACTTAACCAAAGTCGGAATTTAAGTAAAAACGGAATTAAGTGGGTCGGGGGGTATTTTTATCTCTTTCGCGCGGGATTCCACCTCCGTCTGTGACATAAACTGCTTCTAAACTAGGAGCGGCTAATTTTAGCCTCCGGGCTCCATTACGAATAAAATAAACACCAAGTCGCTAATAGATCCGATTTTTTTTATTTGCAGCCCTCTTCCTTGTCTTCTCGAAGGGTAACCCCAAAAGACCTCCACCATGGACGCGATCAAGAAGAAAATGCAAGCGATGAAGCTTGAGAAGGACAACGCGCAGGACAAGGCCGATGCGATGGAGGGCCAGTCCAAGGACGCCAATGGACGCGTGGAGAAGCTGCAGGAGGAGTTGAGGGACTTGCAGAAGAAGCTGAACCAGGTCGAAAATGATTTGGTCACGAATAAGAACACGCTGGAGCAGGCCAATAAGGACTTGGAGGACAAGGAGAAGTCCCTCACCAATGCCGAGTCTGAGGTTGCGGCCTTGAACAGGAAGGTGCAGCTTATTGAAGAGGATTTGGAGAGGTCTGAGGAGCGTTTGGCCACGGCGACCACCAAGCTTACTGAGGCTTCACAAGCCGCTGACGAGAGCTTCCGGTAAGGGCTAAAAAATTGCTGGATGTAAAAATTGTTAAAAAATAATCACCAAGATGACTGGGATGGGGACTTTATTAAAACTTTTTGAAATGATTATGGGTAAAGATTGACCATTCAGAATTTTCACCTAATGTCTAATTGTTGGTGGACATAGAAGGAAAGACATGCCTTGAGAAAGAGGATAGTTTCCTCGAAACGTTGGCGAATTTTTCAAAAAGTTTTGTTAAAGTCCGTCCAGTCATATTAGATCTAAAAAGGGTGAATAGAAGAAATAATTTATGTACGGACTCTTGAGAGGGCCTGAAATGAAGTGCCGAAAAGTTCCCACCCCTAAAGTGTAAGCTTCATGCCTTATTTGCCAAAGACCACCCCAAAAAGGGACATGGCACTAGTTTCTAGCATTTTTCGGCGAAACTATCAGTCTGAGAAAAAACATTATTCGATTCAAAAATATTCCCATTGAAATTCTGCGTTAAATAGTCCTTATGATTATTTCGCTTATTTCTACATAATTTTTACAAACGACGTCCGAAATTCAGGGTGGTTTTCTCTCGCAGCCGAAAATCAACATACCCAATAAACACATGATCGTAAATTAGACGTTCGATATACGTATTTTTGGTAGATAATTGGTTTCTATACGTATCTATTAGGTATGACTGTTATACATGGTGAAATTCTGTTAGTATACTGCACGACGTATATTAAATGTTAAAACGATATCATTGTTATACGTGGTGAAATTGACGTTAATTATACCTATATTTCTTTTAATATTTTATACGTCATTTTATTATGAATATTATACGTAAACAACACTATTATATTTATTCCAATAGTATCATGCAAGACGTTTCTTAAACGTTTAAACAATGTAATTGTTATACATGGTGAAATTGACGTCAGTTATGCATATATTTCGTTTAATATTATCTACGAATAATATACGTAGATAAAACCATTAGTGTCATGCTCGACGTATATTAAAAGTAAAAGTAATATCACTTTTTAACGTATTGGTTTTTATGTGAATTGAACGTCTTTCTATCGACCTATAGAATCGGTTTGGTCGTTACATAATATTATGCGTATATTTTGCTGCCATATTCAATCAGTCATGCCAGTTGTTTAGTCATCTCTCCCACCTCTGCCCTAACTTGCCGGTTTCGGAATAAGTAGGAGTTTATAACGATGATCAAATTATCTTCCTTGGATAAGTCGTACCGGGACGACGAGACCTATTGGTACTGAAACTAAATAATTCTCCACAAAATAAATGCGATTATCACTTTTCAAAGAAAATATTTTTATTGGTTTCCATATTTTTTTATTTTTTTTCTAATACTGTTCCTGTAGTGAATTTGAATTAGCTTCTTATCTTTGCCATAAAACACGCCATTCTATGAAAGTACGTCGCCCACGACAGCGTTAATCGGGGTAATACATAATTACGCAAAAAAATTTCGTGACGACGCTTTCGCAAGAATGTTGTAAATACTTACTTAAAATCGAGGGGCATTTCACTGAAGAAAATTTGTACACTACTTACTCAATGACACCACTTCTCTCATTATGCCATATTTCCTCCACTTGATAGCAACTTCCTACACTTCCTTGCAACTTCCTTCACTTCCCCGCAACTTCCTCCAATTCCCTCTCACTTCCTCCACTTCCCTGGCGGTCCTAATTCCTCCCACTTTCTGCATTCCACTCACTTTCCTTATTTTCAACACCACTTCCTCTCATTGCATTTATTTTGTAGAAAATTCTGCTCTTTATCTTTAATTTCATATTATATTGTTATCGTAGCACGATAACGCGCTAGGTTGACTTTCGACTATGAGCGAAAAACCACCCTTCGGATGTCGTTTGTAGGAATTATGTGGAAATAATCGAAATAATCACAAGGACTTTTTAACGCAGAATTTCATGGGGGATATTTTTGAATTTAATAATGTTTTCTGTCAGATTGATAGTTTCGCCGAAAAATGCTAGAAACTAATTCCATGTTTTGGCGTCGTCTTTGGCAAATAAGGGATGAAGCTCACACTTTAGGGAACTTTTCGGCACTTCATTTCAGGCTGTTTTAGGAGTACGTAGCTGAAATTTCAACAATATATAAATTAGAGTTACTGTCTAGACAAAACAAGACAAGAAATGATAAAATCTTGTCTTGTCTTGAATTTTCTAGAGAAAACTACTAAGAGAAGTGATAGAGAGTTTTAACGCCCTCTACCGGAAGAATGGTCAAATGAGCACAAGAGAAGCGAGGGCACTTTGCAGCGACCGACTCACTTTCAAGCCCGGGACCTTCAAATTGCCAGCTACGGCAAAGGAATTGTATTTAAACCGATTTAAATACCTGAATCTTTCGAGCCACCATTCAATTTGAAGGTCCCGGGCTTGAAAGTGAGTCGGTCGCTGCAAAGTGCCCTCGCTTCTCTTGTGCTCATTTGACCATTCTTCCGGTAGAGGGCGTTAAAACTCTCTATCACTTCTCTAAACATCGCCGACTTGTAATAAAGTCTTTGGAGCTGAATCTCTCGAGCCACCATTCAAATGCACTTCGCTGATGAGGGTCAAGTAACCCGAAACCGGTCCGAAGTTTTTGAATGGTGGCTCGAAAGATTCAGGTATTTAAATCGGTTTAAATACAATTCCTTTGCCGTAGCTGGCAATTTGAAGGTCCCGGGCTTGAAAGTGAGTCGGTCGCTGCAAAGTGCCCTCGCTTCTCTTGTGCTCATTTGACCATTCTTCCGGTAGAGGGCGTTAAAACTCTCTATCACTTCTCTAAACATCGCCGACTTGTAGTAAAGTCTTTGGAGCTGAATCTCTCGAGCCACCATTCAAATGCACTTCGCTGATGAGGGTCAAGTAACCCGAAACCGGTCCGAAGTTTTTGAATGGTGGCTCGAAAGATTCAGGTATTTAAATCGGTTTAAATACAATTCCTTTGCCGTAGCTGGCAATTTGAAGGTCCCGGGCTTGAAAGTGAGTCGGTCGCTGCAAAGTGCCCTCGCTTCTCTTGTGCTCATTTGACCATTCTTCCGGTAGAGGGCGTTAAAACTCTCTATCACTTCTCTAAACATCGCCGACTTGTAGTAAAGTCTTTGGAGCTGAATCTCTCGAGCCACCATTCAAATGCACTTCGCTGATGAGGGTCAAGTAACCCGAAACCGGTCCGAAGTTTTTGAATGGTGGCTCGAAAGATTCAGGTATTTAAATCGGTTTAAATACAATTCCTTTGCCGTAGCTGGCAATTTGAAGGTCCCGGGCTTGAAAGTGAGTCGGTCGCTGCAAAGTGCCCTCGCTTCTCTTGTGCTCATTTGACCATTCTTCCGGTAGAGGGCGTTAAAACTCTCTATCACTTCTCTAAACATCGCCGACTTGTAATAAAGTCTTTGGAGCTGAATCTCTCGAGCCACACCCCAGTCATGTCAACATCAAACCAAAAAAAAAAAACAATGATGAATATCCGTAACGTGCAGGTTTACCTTGCGTTGCAATGAGGATAAGGAGCAGTAGGGGCCTATGGCCTGGCTCTTCTGAGTTTTTTTTTTTTTTTTTTTTTTTTTTTTTCTCTCGAGCCACCATTCAAATGCACTTCGCTGATGAGGGTCAAGTAACCCGAAACCGGTCCGAAGTTTTTGAATGGTGGCTCGAAAGATTCAGGTATTTAAATCGGTTTAAATACAATTCCTTTGCCGTAGCTGGCAATTTGAAGGTCCCGGGCTTGAAAGTGAGTCGGTCGCTGCAAAGTGCCCTCGCTTCTCTTGTGCTCATTTGACCATTCTTCCGGTAGAGGGCGTTAAAACTCTCTATCACTTCTCTAAACATCGCCGACTTGTAATAAAGTCTTTGGAGCTGAATCTCTCGAGCCACCATTCAAATGCACTTCGCTGATGAGGGTCAAGTAACCCGAAACCGGTCCGAAGTTTTTGAATGGTGGCTCGAAAATTCAGGTATTTAAATCGGTTTAAATACAATTCCTTTGCCGTAGCTGGCAATTTGAAGGTCCCGGGCTTGAAAGTGAGTCGGTCGCTGCAAAGTGCCCTCGCTTCTCTTGTGCTCATTTGACCATTCTTCCGGTAGAGGGCGTTAAAACTCTCTATCACTTCTCTAAACATCGCCGACTTGTAATAAAGTCTTTGGAGCTGAATCTCTCGAACCAATGCACTTCGCTGATGAGGGTCAAGTAACCCGAAACCGGTCCGAAGTTTTTGAATGGTGGCTCGAAAGATTCAGGTATTTAAATCGGTTTGAAAACTACTAAGTCTAGATCTTTTTTAAAAAACCTTGCTAGAGCTCTTGTCTTGATTTCAAGAGTCTGGATTAAGATTTATTGAGTCTAGAATGACCCAAGGTCACTTAGGCAGGGTACCTAGTTGAATTTTGTTGTGTTTGAACTCATAAAATATCGTTTTTATCTCGGTTTTTATGAAAAAATTGTGAACTGAGGAACTACATGCACCATGCACTTTTCTATGCATTAGACCCCGTGTAAATTAAGCCCTCACGACTAGAGATTTAACAACTTCTATAATTATATGCATTGGGTATTTTTGCCCAGACTCCTAAAAACTGCAACAAGGGTCCTAAATTCTTCAACGTAAATTGATTATTATAATTAACATTTGTTTTGCGAAACTTGAGATTATGTAAGTGTAAGTTGTTTTTAATGAGAAGAAACCAGACTTGATAAAACTAAATGAAATGACGGTCAAATGTAGAAAATGAATTGTGTATTTCAATATTGTTTATAATAATCTACAGTTTTCTAGACTCTTGATAGAGTTGCATCAAGGCTTGATTTTGATCATAAACTCTTGCCTTGAAATTTTCTAGACAAGACTTGTCAAGCTCTTGTCTTGATTATTGTTGACAATCAAGACAAGACAAGACAAGAGTCTAAAAAAGTCAAGTCTAGATGGCAACAGACAAGACTTGCCAAGCTCTTGCATTGATTATTTTATACATTAAGTGTTAAACCAATACAAAGCAGCATTTAGTATACCAGTAACCAATCAAATCCTGATTACAGTGATAATACTACAACATCAACCTTACACTACTTACTCAATACTTTAATTTATAAAATAATCTGCAAAATACGATTCGTAGTCTCTTGGTTGCCTTGTTGAGTCCTCATGGATGCACTACTTGTCAAACGGTAGATTTTTTTCGGCCAAAGAGGACTCGAGCAAGCTCTCGTCGTCTTTTTCCTAAAAAAAATTACCATTTTGACTCGTAATTGACAACCATTCGGAAGTCAAAACTCGCGGCAAGCCAAGAGACTACTCGTCGTATTACTATTGATTATTGTTGACAATCAAGACAAGACAAGACAAGAGTCTAAAAAGTCAAGTCTAGTTGGCAACACTAGACAAGACTTGCCAAGCTCTTGCATTGATTATTGTTGACAATCTAGACAAGACAAGACAATAATATAAATTATTTCTTCTAAAAAATCTAACTTGACTGAACAAAAAATCTTCTGCTTCCAGTATGTGCAAGGTATTGGAGAACCGCGCCCAGCAAGACGAAGAGCGCATGGACCAACTGACCAATCAGCTCAAGGAAGCCCGCCTCCTTGCCGAAGACGCCGACAACAAATCCGACGAGGTGTCCCGCAAGCTGGCCTTCGTTGAAGACGAGCTCGAGGTGGCAGAGGACCGCGTTCGAGGCGGTGACGCCAAGATCATGGAACTGGAGGAGGAACTCAAGGTCGTCGGCAACTCCCTCAAATCCCTGGAGGTATCCGAAGAAAAGGCCAACCAGAGAGTCGAAGAATTCAAGAAGCAACTCAAGACCCTCACCGTCAAGCTAAAGGAAGCCGAGGCTCGTGCCGAATACGCGGAGAAGACCGTGAAGAAGCTGCAAAAGGAGGTCGACAGGCTCGAAGGTACCCCTTTCTCGCAGGCTTCCGCTTCAAACTTTGCTTGCAGATTTCGTGCTTCGCGAAAAGGCTAAGTACCACAGCATTGTGACTGATATTGACAAGACATTCATCGAAATGTCCGAAAAGAGCTCGCACAAGTAACACTAACGCTTTGCTTTTGCCCTAACCCAGGTAGGCTTGGCTTCATTTCGAAGAAAATAATAACAAAAAATACTCATTTTCTACATTTTCAGACGAGCTCGGCATCAACAAGGATAGATACAAATCGCTGGCCGACGAGATGGACTCCACCTTCGCCGAGTTGGCTGGTTATTAATTTTTTACAGGTTGGGTTTTCGTCAAAATTTCCATCTGCTCGGTCGCCGGTATATTTTTATTTTAACATCGTGTTTTATGTGCATAAAGCTGCTGTTTGTGTGCGTTAGGAAACCTTGATTGATAATGTAAATTATAAATAAATAATTCTATTATTATGTGTTTCAAAAAAATATACCTACCTACGACTTACGATGATTCAAATTCGAACAGTAACACAATCACCCACAATCCATGTAAGAAAGTCGTTAAATTCTGGAAAACAAAACAAAGAATGGAGGGGGCATTAATTAATGTTGAGCTGATTTGGGAGATCAAAGTAGTGTCAAAGGGGCCTGCAATAAAATAGCCCCGACAAAATAGCCTCTGACAAACTAGTCCCACGACAAAATAGCCTTCGACAAAAAGCCCCACGAAGAAATAGTCTCCAACAATAACAAACTAGTCCCTCGACAGAATAGCCTCTCGACAAAATAGCCCCCGACAAAATAGCCTAATTACTTGTTTTGCAATCAGTAACATAATTTCATACATCATATAATCTCTGTTATTTACAGAATATTCTACGATAAAAGCAGTTCTCGGAAAATGAAGAATCTAGTCAGAAAAAAAATGCAGCAGAGAAGCGGCTGGAACCTCCCCATCGCGTGGATCTTTGTATTCTGTGTAGATAGTAGTTAATTCAACAGAATTTTTTTAATCCTTGACTAATTTCGCAATTTTCTGACAAATACCGACGTCACCTCGGACATCACCCATCACGTTTGACAATATGTTTCTTTTAAGGTTCATCTTTTGCCACCTTTTTGACAAGAACTGCCACTTTATGTCATCCACTGTCAGCCCGCACCCTTTTAATGAGAAAGAATTTTTTCTGTATTTTCCACTGAAATGGCAGAAACTATGAACACATTTTTAGAACCAGAATTTGATCGCCTTTCTAATGGCGACATAAAAAAGGAGGTCTTGTATTTAAAATTTTAAGTTGATATGCTTAAATGGGACTTCCCGTTGGGCAATTGCTTTCAAAAGCCTTTCAGGTCTTCAACGGGTCACCCGATCTCCATGTACCAAATTTCAGCCAAATCGATTCAGAAATTTGGGCTATAATGTATTTTTACTGTTATTATAAAATTTCGATTTTTTGAACCAAACAGCGCTAAATGCGAATTAATTTTGCCCTATTTAGAACCAGAATTTGAAGACCTTTCTGATGGTGACAATAAATCTTTCAAAAACTTGTTTTTAATGGTCAAATGAGAAAATAATTTTAAATTTGGAAATTGGTGTGCCAAAACGGCACTTTCCGTGAGTCGATTGAATTCAAAATTTGTTCAGCTCTTCGACGTGTAATACAATCCCCATGTGCAAAATTTCAGCCAAATCGGTTCAGGGGCTTGGGCTGTACCGCGATTTTAAAGTCCGATAAAAATTAATTTTTTTTTTATTTTTGGTCAGAAGGACACTAAGAATGAATACACTTTTAGAAGCAGAATTTGAAGGTCTTCCTTATGGTGAAGTGAAAAATGGGGGTTTGCATTTAAAATTTAAAAGTTGATGTGCCAAATTGGCATTTCCGGTTGCACAATTGGCTCCAAAAGCTTTTCAGATCTAAGTTAGGTTACGAGATGCCTATGTTCCAAATTTCACCCAAATCGGTCTAGTAGTTTTGGCTGTGGCGTGATTACAAACGAACGTACGTACAAACGTACGTATACGAACGTACGTACAAACGTACGTACGTACGTACATACACACAGACACATTTTTAAAACCCTTTTTTTGGGTTCCTGAGACCTCAAAACGTGAAGATCTGGTGCTATCTCAAATTCGAAAATTTTAGTGATTGCAGTAACCTCCCATTTTTTTAAAATTGTGATGGGATTGGGGAGGTTAATTGATGTGCCAAAAATGGCACTCGCCGTGGGTTGATTGCTTAAAAAAACCTTTAGGCTCTTCGACGGGTAATACAATCTTCATGTAAGTACATACAAAATTTAAGCCAAATAGGTTCAATGGTTTGGACTGTACCGTGATTTTAAAGTACGTTATAAATCTCGAATTTTTTAGATTTTTGTCAAAAAGGCACTAAGAGTGAATACATTTGGAAGCAGAATTTGAAGGCCTTTCTTATCGTGACATCAAAAATGGAGGCCTTGTATCTAAAATTTTAAAATTGATATGCCAAAAGGGCACTTCCCGTGGACCAACCGCTTCCAATTGCTTCAACTCGTCAACGGGTCACCTAATGTCCGTGTACCAAATTTCAGCCAAATCGATTCACTAGTTTGGGCTCTAATGCATTATTAGTATTTTTACAAAATTTCGAGTTTTTATCCAAAGGGCACTAAATGCGAATGAATTTTATCTTATTTATAAAACTAGAATTTGAAGACCTTTCTGATGGTGACAATAAAATTTTCAAAAACTTGTTAAGACGGTAAAATGAGAGAATGTTTAGATTTGAAAATGGATGTGCCAGAACGGCACTTTCCGTGTGTTGATTGCCTCCAAAAATTTTAGCTGTTCGGCGGGTAATACAAGCTCCGTGTGCAAAATTTCAGCCAAATGGTTCCAGAGGTTTCGGTTGTATGGCGTTATTAAAGTACGTCAAAAAATCTCGAATATTAGAATTTTTGTCAAAAAGGCACTAAGCGTGAATGCATCTTTAGAAGCAGAATTTAAAGGCCTTTCTTATGGTGATGCGAAAAATGGGGGTTTGCATTTAAAATTTAAAAGTTGATGTGCTAAAATGGCATTTCCGGTTGCACGATTGGCTCCAAAAGCTTTTCAGATCTAAGTTAGGTTACGAGATGTCTATGTTCCAAATTTCAGCCCAATCGGTCTAGTAGTTTTGGCTGTGGCGTGATTACAAACGAACGTACGAACGTACGTACGTACATACACACAGACACATTTTAAAAACCACTTTTTTGAGTTCCTGAGACCTCAAAACGTGAAGATCTGGTGTTATCTCAAATTCGAAAATTTTAGTGATTGCAGTAACCTCCCTTTTTTTTTAAATGGTGAAGTGGAGTGGGGAGGTTAAAATCAAATTTATGTTTAACTGAGCTGTAAAATGCGTTGAGATAATAGTTATTTAGGTAACACGTTAGTAAAACGCCGCTTATTCCATGTGTAAGAAAGTTTGCCTACTACATCACTTTTTTTCAGTTTTTGACATTTCTATAAATGGTTATTTTACTAACGCAAATTGAAGTGAAATATATTGTGCTCTTCTCATGGACACAAAAAAAATACCCGCAAATGTGTCAGGCGAAATACATGAAATAAATCGCATTATTCCGAATGAATTGTCATTAACTAAAAAAAAAACGAATGAGTTAAATAAGCCGACTATGTCCGGGGCTATTTTGTCGGGGGGTCTTTTGTTGGGGGGCTATTTTGTCGGTGGGCTAAAAATAGGTACTATACTCTGTCCGGAATCCAGTCTAGTCAAGTTAGGTTTATTAGCAGAAATAATTTATATATTTTTGAAATTTTGGCTACGGACTCCTGATGGCACCTGAAATAAAATGCCGAAAAGTTCCCACCCCCCAAGTGTGCGCTTTATTACTTATTTGGCGAAAACCACCCCCAAACGTGACATGGCGCTAGTTTTTAGCATTTTTCGGCGAAACTATCCATCTGACAAAAAATGTATTCTAATCAAAAACATTCCTTATGAAATTCTCTATTAAAAAGTCCTTTTGATTATTTTGCTTATCCCCACCTAACTCTCGCGAACGACGTCCGAAGTTGTAGAACAGTCAAAATAGATTTTTGAGTAGAACTTATTTATATATTTATGAAATTTTGACTACGGACTGCTGATGAGCCCTGAAATGAAGGGCCGCAAACTTAACACCCCGCAAGTGTAAGCTTCATCCCTCTTTTGGCGAAAACTTACTCCCAGACGTGGACATGGCGCTAGCTTTTAGCGTTTTTCGGCTAAACTATCAAACGGACAAAAAATTACTCCAATCGAGAATATTCCTCGTGAAATTCTGCATTAAAAAGTCCTCTTCATCATTTTGCTTATCCTCACTTAATTCTTGCAAAAGACGTCCGAAGTTGAGGGTTGTTTTTCGCTCGCACCGAAAATCAATCTAGCGGTATAGTTTGCCAAGAAATAATTGAACAGCCATAAAGACAAACCTTTTAGCTTAAGCCGACCGCCCGTTGAGGTTGACAATGCAGGGGAATTCCCTCCATAAATTTTTCTACACAGCCGAGTGTTCAACTACGAGAGCGCCGTACAAAATTTTATGAGGGAATTCCCCTGCATTGTCAACCTCAACGGGCGGTCGGCTTAAGTTAAAAGGTTTGTCTTTATGGCTGTTCAATTATTTCTTGACAAACTTTACCCTCAATTTCGGACGTCGTTCGCAAGAATTGGGTGGGGATAAGCAAAATTATGGAAAGGACTTTTTAATGCAGAATCTCACGAGGAATATTCCTGATTAGAGTAATTTTTTGTCCGTTTGATAGTTTAGCCGAAAAATGCTAAAAACTAGCGACATGTCCACGTCTGGGAGTAGGTTTTTGCCAAAAAAGGGATGAAGCTTACACTTGGGAGGTGTTAAGTTTGCGGCCCTTCATTTCAGAGCCAATCAGCAGTCCGTAGCCAAAATTTCATAAATATACAGGGTGTCCCAATTGTCTGTATTCGGTCGATTTATCCATTGGTAACAGAGATAGCGAAAAACTGTTTAATACAAAGTTGCAGAGGACCAAACAAGGCACATTTTAAAAATATTTTCATGTATACAGGATGTTTCACTAAAGAGTAACGACACAAACATAGTTTTTTTAAAATGGCACAACCTGTATTTCAATTTTTTTTTGGATTTTACGATAAATTCCAAGTGACATTTATTAATCATGTTTTCATCTGAAGGAAATCGTTTAGAAGATATTCTCGATTTTGTGGAAAAAATTACTTTTCCAGTACTTGTTTTAAAAAATCACCAAACAAACTATTTTCTACCTTTTGAGCTTTAGAAAACAGTCTTACCTTGTTAAGTTCGTCACCAATGAAATTATGAACTTTGGAATATTTGACCGTTAAAATCTCCATATTTCTGATATAACAATCCCTATATCTACGTTTTGTACTTTTCGTTATATTTAGTAAAATATAATTTTATAGTCACTTATGGCTTAGTGCCGTCTTATAAAAACGTCACCAAGTACATGTCATTGCAGACGACAAAAATGTTATTGGACGCAATAATTGCCAGCCATTGGCAGTCAGAATTTGAAATAAAAAAAGACACCTGTAGGCACCAAAATTTTTGAAGCTTGTAAATAGAAAAAAAATAAGAAGAATGGCAGAAAATATTATAACGCGGCTTAGAACGGGATGCCAATATAATATTTCTATGCCATTCTCACAAGACGAAAACTATTCGCGATTCTAGCTAAGGAGGACGCCCTCTGGTGTGTGACGTCACAGTGAGGGAACTCTGGGGAAAGAGCCAATGAGGAGCGCTGAAATATATTGACAGACATTTTTGGTAACATTTAATTGGACGCTTCCAACAAAATATGCCAACGTGTGACGTCACAAAATTAATTTGAATCGCGAATATCCTATCATTTCTTATTTTCTTAATTTGACAGGTTCATGCCCACTTGATATTTTTAAAAACTCAGGACTACAACTAATAAAATTTCTGACACTTACTATGACTTGTAGTCAGAGCCGCCTTTTAAGAAACGGACTAATATGGAACGCCGTTTTGCTATTTATATGTGACGGAAGAAACAAGTTTACCGCTAATGTTAGTTTCTTAATTTTATAATAAATAAAAACATTAGTGAAGCCGTTTAGCGAGCATAATTGTTGCGTATTGCCATTGTGCGAATGTAAGGCGCCACCACTTCGAAAAATACTCTTACTTCAACACCAAGTTTGTTTTTATTTGGAGCAATTGCGTGACCTATCACCTCTAACATATCTA
The DNA here is from genome assembly GCA_963924575.1 of Pycnomerus fuliginosus. NCBI lineage: Eukaryota > Metazoa > Arthropoda > Insecta > Coleoptera > Zopheridae > Pycnomerus > Pycnomerus fuliginosus. Next base: position 5,980,319 of record OZ004624.1, on the reverse strand, counting down.
GATGTTGGTGAAAGAAAGACGAATTTTTGCAATGTCCGATTATTGTAATTAACAAACATATTACAAAATCGTATATCAACCAGTAATGCCTAAGTGAAGCATTTGGCGCAACGCTATGATTTTATTTTGGTAGAAACGATGTTTCCAATTATTATATTTTGTTAAATGTTGTTGTGTTAAATGGATAATCAATGCAATGGCTGTATTTTGCTGCAAAAATGGAAAGCAACACATGCATATTGTTTTAATTCGAACTAAGTTTTGCAATACACCGATATTGTGTTAAATGTGGGGATTAGTGTAATAGTCATGCTTTGCTAGAAATAATTTAAGCAATCCATACATATTGGCAATTCTTACAACTCCCGGGTATTGTATGAATATGAAATATGGAATAATAGCAATTGTCATGCGTTGCTGCAAATGATTTAAAGCAATACGTGCATATTGTCAATTGTTACAACACCCAGTTGTATTAAATGTGGAATTATTACAATTGCCATGTGTTGTTGGAAATGATTTAAAGCAATATACACATATTGTTTTAATTCTTACAATGCCCGGCTGTTGCTTTACGCCTGGAATTATTGCAGTTACCAGTTACATTGAAGTTATACCTAGTTATTACAGCAATAGTCGCCTATTGCCTGGAATTTGAGCAATACCCGAGTATTGTATTAATAGCGTCCTGTATTTAGCGACTCGCCCTTCCCCTTCCGACGCCGTCGCCCGTCGCCGTCTATCTCCGCCGTAACCAACCTGATATAACGAAATATCCTAAATTTGGGGCGCTGGCCTTGGGCTAAATGCAGGACGCTATTAATACAATACCCGGGTATTGCTCAAATGCAATAGGTGACTATTGCTGTAACTAACTGTAACTTTAACATAGCTGGGAACTGCAATAATTCCAGGTGTAAAGCAACAACCGGACATTGTAAGGATTAAAACAATATGTCTATATTGCTTTAAATCATTTCCAACAACACATGGCAATTGTAATAATTCCACATTTAATACAATAAGGGTTTTTAGTATAAGAGGGTCCTTTTCTAATTGTGACGTCAAGCCAATCAAGCGGCAGCGCACTATGCGCAGATGGTATACTGTTTATGGCGGCGCATAGGGGGTCTGACATGGCACATCTTCCATCCTTTTATGCTGAAAACCCTTATTACTGGGTGTTGTAACAATTCACAATATGCATGTATTGCCTTAAATCATTTGCAGCAACACATGACAATTGCAATAATTCCATATTTCATACAATACCCGGGAGTTGTAAGAATTAGAAATATGTATGGATTGCTTTAAATTATTTGTAGCAAAGCATGACTATTACATTAATCGCTACATTTAACACAATACCGGGTGTATTGCAAAAATTAGTTCGAATTAAAACAACATGCATGTGTTGCTTTCAATTTTTGCAGCAATACATAACTTTAAATTCATCCTTGATTTATGTTTTCCATATAGGGCCGGGATATTCGAAAAATGCCTTTTAAATTAAGACAAAACCTTATGTCTCGATGCAACATACATTGTGATGGTATTGCACTGTACAAGTTAAAAGCCTTTGCCTTGGATATTAACAGTACCTCAGTGTCGAAGAAATTCATGTCATTTTGACACAACTTCAAGGTAGTGTTCAACAAACGAATGAATGGTTTTGCAAAAATTAGGAACAAATATATTCTTGTGTAAAACCTTCTCTTACTTCATGATTCGTCTAACATCAATACATATTAATTATTTATGTCGGAAAGTTTGCCTAACATTTTAATTAGTTGAAGAAATTTATCATCTAGCTTCTGTAAAAAATTATATCAGTATTTTGTGTGGAAATTAGTGTTTACTTCCTACAATACCTTAATAGCATAAGCTAGAGCTATCATCATGTATTGTTGTAAATATTGAATTACCCTTGTCATTGGTCAAAATCGTTAAGGGGGTGTGGTAAACATGCAATTATTACCCCTTGGAACCTACGAATACCAAGAAGTATCAAAATGTTCTTACTTAAGTTAAAAAAGGAAGGAAACAGATTTTTAGTGGGAGGAAAAAGGACGAAAGTATAGTATAAGCTCTTCCTTCCTTTCTTCTTAATCATCTACAGCTGAGTACGTTACAATATTCGAAGTTTTCGTACAAAACAATAGGACGATATTGATAAAATTAGAGCAATATGTAGGCAAGTGTGTTTCATGGGCTGTAGGGTTTTGTTTTCATTGATGCTAAGAAGTACATCACACAAACTTGTATGTCTCTGTGAATAAATAGCAAAACGGCGTTCCATAGACTAAGCCATCAATGAGAAATTGCGAAAACGACATTTTACGGAATAAAACGAAAAGTACGAAACGTAGATATAGGGATATTTATATCAGATGAAAGCAAATTTAATTCTACAACCGATGGCTAGAACATTTCATAGTAGTGCCATTTGAAAATATCGAGATTTTAACAGTTAAATATTACAAAGTTAATAATTTTACTGGAGGCGAACTTAACAAGGTGAAGACTGTTTACTAAAGCTTAACGGGTAGACGAAACCTTCCTTAATGCCACCAAAAATTTTCAAAACTAAAGGTTGAAAATTGTTTGTAAGGTGATTTTTTAAAACAAGTACTGCAAACGTAATTTTTTCCACAAAATTGCCAATATCTTCTAAACCATTCACTTCAGATGAAAACATTATTAATAAATGTAACTTGGAATTTATAGTAGAATCCAAGAAAAAATTGAAATACAGGGTGTGCCATTTAAAAAAATCTATGTTTGTGAAACACCCCCTGTATACATTTTTAAAATGTGCCTTGTTTGGTCATCTGCAACTTTATATTCAACAATTTTTCGCTATCTCTGTTAATAATGGAGATATCGACCGAATACAGACAATTGGGACACCCTGTATAAACAAGTTCTACTCAAAAATCTATTTTGAATGTTCTACAACTTCGGACATCGTTTGCGAGGATTAGGTGGGGATAAGCAAAATAATCAAAAGGACTTTTTAATACAGAATTTCATAAAGAATGTTTTTGATTAGAATAATTTTTTGTCAGATGGATAGTTTCGCCGAAAAATGCTAAAAACTAGCGCCATGTCACGTTTGGGGGTGGTTTTCGCCAAATAAGGGACGAAGCGCACACTTCGGGGGTGGGAACTTTTCGGCATTTCATTTCAGGTGCCCTCAGGAGTCCGTAGCCAAAATTTCATAAATATATAAACAAGTTCTTCTATTCGTCTTTTTTAGATCTAATATGACTGGACTATAACTCCATTTCCATAGCGAAACATTGTTGAAACATCAAGGATTACGTGGATCCCGGACAGAGTATAACTTCTTTATTTTAAATGAAACACCCTGTTTATTATGATAATTTTGGATTCTACGTTTAATTCTAGGTGAACTTTTACTAGTTCAAGTAATCAATTAAATCAATTAAAATTAATCATTTTGGCAGTAATTATTATTATCAGAACTATACAGTTTGTCAAGAATATTGGAAACTTAAATGTCAGGTTCAATTTTAAGATATTGAACGCGTCCGTCCACAAAAACAGTAGTCCCTAAAAACTCATCAGACTTCTTAACCGTATCAGCCTTTGGAAAATAAGTCCTGAACTTCCTTATTATTTCGCTTTGAAACACAATCGTGCAACAAGGAATCTCCCTGCACAATTCCGATTTTGGAGCTTCCTTAAACGAAAAATCTCCAAGAATCATATTGATGAAGACTTCGGATTTGATAAGTCTCAAAAAATCTTCATTGAGCTCCACAATTTCCCCCAAGCTCACTTTGAAATTCAAAACTGGAATTTGAATCTCTTTCACAAGTGACTGGTACCACTTTTCATGGTTTCGCTTAATATCCTCCATGCAGGAGAAAACAGTCAGATTTTCAACAAAAGTGAAATCGAACGTCGAATCTGTTAATAAAACAAAATTTGTGGAAACGTTACTTTTTTTGAGAATCGTGAAGATTTTTAACATCCAGCGAACGGTCTCGTCTTCTTCTGCAAGAAGAACCAAGGGGGCAAGTTTTGCTTTCCACATCATCACGTAAAGCTTATTCAATGGAAAATCTCTCGAAACTCCCTCAGAACAGTAGGAAAACATTTCGAGTTTCAAAACTGAGTTTTTTATGGAATCTTTGGATATCTTCACCGTCTTTTGTGATACATTTAAACTATCAATGTTTTCCTTTAGTTTTCTATTTATGGAACCATAAATCACGTTAATAGCGCTTTTATTAACAACTGTTACATCAAATTCTGTAACAGCTTTATCCCAATCTTCGATTTTCTTGTTCTCAACTGCAGGTTCAGGAAATTTAACGTAAGGTGACAATAATAATTGGGCTATCTTCATCAAAACGTATTTTTTACTAAGTTTCAATTGCCGCTTGCAGCTTTTAAAGTAATATCCGTTTATAAATTTAATCAGTTCAGGAGTTATATCTCTGGTGGTTTTAAATTTATTGTCCAACTTCCATTGGATGAAGTCGCGTAAATCCTTAGTTTTTTTTTGGGAATGCAAAAAAACGAATTTCATCAATTTGTTGTTGATTTCCTTGGTATTATCGTCGTCGCCACATAATTTAAAGGAAATTGCGTTTTCTGTTTCTTCCGTGGTGCTAATCGGATGCTTTTTTTCCAAGTTAACCACTACAAATTTTCTGTTTTTCCACTTTTCGTTTCCCAGTTTCTCAATAGAGTATTTTGCATCCACATTTATGTGAAGCTTAGACTCTGTTAGTAGAATAAAATTCGTCTTGTCGTACGTCTTCACTTCTTTCTTTTTCATCAGTTTCTCGAGGGTGTCACATTGTTGCGTCAAACTAAATTTTCCACTCTGCTTCATCAGGTTTGGTAATATATTACCTGAAACTTTTTTGCATTGGATAGCATATAATTCCATAATATCTTGTTGGTTTATTGTTTCGAAGACAATGTCTCCAAAATCCTTCCATTTTGCATCGTTCATTGCTATTCTTACGTCTTTAATTTCATCATCAAGGCAGAAGCATAGACAGAGAAAGGTTGTTAAAGTGCTTTGAAAGATTAGGTTTTCTTCATTTCTTTGGTCGTATCCTAATCTGAAATGAAAAGATTCCTTATTTTCTTCTTTGAAGTGGTTTTTGCGTTGTTCTTGCTGTGCTTTTGCTGCTTCTGGGGCAGTTTCCTTCTTGGATGCTTCTCTGACTGCGTGTTTGTGTTCTGCTGTGCGAGTGTGTTTTTAACTTCTACGCTCAAGGCGGAGCAGTATATAAAATCGATCAAAAATTCGAAATTGAACTGACATCAAATCTTTACGTTTCGGGGTCCCAGGAACCCAAAAAACCTATTTTTGAAAAATGTGTGTCTGTGTGTCTGTCCGTGTGTCTGTCCGTGTGTCTGTGGACACGCTACAGCCGAAACTACTGAACTGATTTTGATGAAATTTGGCACACATATTCAGTGGGAGATTTGTAGGTGCTGATTAGAATCTGGGCTACACCGGCTCACGGAAAGTGCCTTTTTGGCACATCAACTTTAAAAATTTAAATGCAAACCCCCATTTTTCGCATTACCATATGAATGCTCTTCAAATTCTGCTTCTAAAAATGTATTCACACTTGGGCCCTTTTGACCAAAAAATGGTGCCGTGAAAAAAAACTATGCATAAATGTGTATTTTTATTACCGGATTTGATAACTGATTTTTTTTCAAGCCGAAAACCTTAGTGCCATTTTTTCGAAAAATGTCATTTTCGTGGCAATTTATTTTATTGTCTGTGCGGGAGAGGAGCTGATTAGATTTTGAAGCCGATCAGTCAACCCGAAGTGCCCTTTTGGCATAGCAACTTTCTTATTTTAAATATTTAAAAATTTAATAAATGCTGCTGTTATTAATCCAATGCAGTGCGGCGTAGAAGTTCCTGCCGTCTCCGAGACCGCCTTTTTATTTTATTTCAGAACGTTTAAAGGGAATCTCGCAAATAGAACATTGTTTTTCTTCTTCATCATTCTGGAATTTCTAAATCGATTAATGCAGCATCTGCTGTTGAAATTTTTACCTGTTTTCGTTGCTCTCTTTCCTTCAATTTCTCAGAGTTGTCGGTCACTGGGAGCGAATAAAACGTCTCTAAAACTAATGGAAGGATCATTTAAAAAAAATGGAACGAAAACAGAAAGTTGATGACTCAGTTTTTTACTGTTTTCTTGGTTTCATTAATTTTGTTTTCTATTGTCGATAATTTAAATACGATCATGCTTTATTGCTTTTAAACACACAAGATCAGCTTGTGAGATTAAGTCAGTTTTTGAAAATAATCGATCTGTAGGTAAGTACCGGCTGTCCCAAAATAAACGGATAAAATATTTTTGGAATAAGACCAATTTGAAAGAATTGTCTTAAATTAAAGCTAAATAATAATACCTACTTTCAAACTGTAGGGGAGAATGTGGAGGAATGGGACGCGGGTGGAATGGGACATGGCCTTTGAATTTCCCGCAAAAAGTCCGATGAGCCATTTGGTCTTACGCATTCATGACTCATTTGAAGGTGTCAGTTGTAGAAAAAGTTGGAGTGATTCGGGAGTAAGCGAAGTAAATAATCACTTAAAAGCTAAAATCCAAGTTCAAAATAAAAATAGTGGTAGAACAGTCCATTGATTGCAGGTGAGTACTCGCTACAATTATCGCAAAAGGGATGTTTCTGCAAAAAAGCGCGTACTTTTATGTATCTTTGACAGCCAGTCCCTAACCTCAAATCTTTTGATTGGTTAGTCAGATTGCGCTCAAATTTGAAATGTCACATTGGGGAGGATTGGGACAGCGTGCTGCAGGAGGAATGGGACTGTCCCAAATCTCCTGCATTCTAGATTTGAAATAAAATTTACTGTAGTAATCATTTTTGCATTGCAGAATATTGCAAAATGGGTCGAATTTACAAAAAAAAAACTGACAGAATTAGAAATTCGTCTCAAATGATAAGGACAGCTGTACAGTTAGTTTTAGGCGGTGGCTCAATCAGAAGAATTGCCTCAGATATGAATATTTCAAAAAGCGCCCTGCAAAGATACGTGCAGAAGACAAGAACAAATCCAGAAGAAAGTTTTTCGAGGAACATTGCCAACAAAAAGGTTTTTGTTTCTTACAATGATTCCCAAGTGACTTCCAAATTTTTAGGTGTTTTCTGAAGAGCAAGAGGGAATGCTGCGCAGATACATAAAGATGTCTTCTAATATGCTATATGGGTTATGCAAAATAGACGTGAGAAAGCTGGCTTATCAATATGCTAAAAGACTTGAGCTTAATTATCCACCAAAATGGGACGAAAAAATGATTGCTGGAAGAGAATGGTTGGAAGGATTTCTGCTTCGATCTCAAGACTTATCTCTACGAACTCCGGAGGCTACAAGTAGGGGAAGAGCCTCTAGTTTTAACCCTACAAATGTGAACGCTTTTTTTGATAAACTAGCTGGTCTTATGCAGCGAAAACAATTTAGTCCAGACAATATTTATAATCTTGATGAAACCGGGGTCACAACTGTACAAAAACCACCAAAAGTAATAGCGCCCAAGGGTCAAAAACAGGTTGGTCAAATAACGTCTCAAGAAAGAGGACAGCTAGTAACGATGTGTAATTTCATAAGTGCAATTGGAAATACATTGCCTCCTGCTTACATTTTTCCTCGGGCGAAAGTTCCTGATCACCTTATGCATGGGGCACCACCTGGAAGTTTGGGACTGGCACATAAAAGTGGGTGGATGACCTCAGAAAACTTTGTTTTGGTAATGAGACACTTTATAAAGCATTCCAAAGCTTCCACAGAAAATCCTGTGCTGTTACTAATTGACAACCATGAGAGTCACATTACCGTTGACGCAATTACCGAAGCAAAGGAAAATGGTGTACATATTCTTACATTTCCCCCACATTGTAGCCATCGTTTGCAACCGTTAGACGTTAGCGTCTATGGTCCATTTAAGGCTCGATATAACGCTGCACTTAACAATTGGATGATAAGCAATCCCGGGAAAACGGTAACCATTTATAATGTGGCTGCACTATCAGCTGTTGCGTTCAATGCAGCGATGACAAAGGACAATATATTATCAGGATTTCGCAAAACGGGTATAAGTCCATTTTGTCGAGAGATCTTTACACCAGAAGATTTCCTTATGAGTTCAGTAACAGACCAACCAAACCCTAATCTGGTACGAGATAAATCTAAAGAGGGTGAATCTTCTGCAGCAACCCGCACTGAGAATATTGAAAATCCACCTTCCACACAACCAGGCCCATCAAATGGCAGATGTTCACATGAAGTTTTAAAACCCGAAGACATTTTCCCGTTTCCAAAAGCTGCCCCAACCGTAAGAAAAGGCGGTAGGCGTCCTGGTAGAAGCAAAATAATAACAGATACTCCTGAGAAGGACGAAATCATCAACCAAAAAACACCGAAAAGGAAACCCCCTAAAGTGGAATTGAAGAAAATTTGCAAGAAAATAAAACTAGCTGAGTCTGATTCTTCAGATACAGATGAGAGTTTGCCTGATGATGTGGCAGATAGCAGTTCAGACGACATAATTAGTGATGCAGAGTCCGAAAAGCAGCATGATGATTTTGACGTGTCTCCGTCATTAGCCACTTTGAATAGCTTCGTCTTGTGCAAATTCGATACGGGGAAGAATCCTGTGCACTACATTGGCAAAATCGAAAGTCAAAACGAGACAGTTCTTGTAGTCAACTTTTTAAGAAGAAAAAGAACAACATTCGAATTTTATTATCCCGATATTCAAGACAAATATGAGATAACTCAAGACGACATTGTTATGAGACTCCCAGATCCGAAAAATCAGGATAAGGCAACGGCGAGGACTGCAGGGTGTATCAAATTTAACATTGATTTGAACGACTTTTATACCACGCTTCGTTAATTTACAAGTTAAGCGGTCCAGTTCTTATGTATTCTTTAATTATTTAACTACTTGTATGGTTGAAAAGTTAATTTCTTTGTATTTCCAGTTTTTCTACAAGTTGTCCCATTTCACCTTAAACTGTGTCCCATTTCTAACACATGTGAGTAGCAATGGGACATCTTGCAGACTAACAATATTACTTTTTTATAAAATCTGAAATACCACTTATGTTAATATTGCATTTTTTTATCGTTTACTACATGTCTAATAGAGTTCTAGGCAAAATTACAACTACTTTGATTGAATGTAAATATTTTTACAACGTAAAACGTCAAAAGTGTCCCATTCCTCCACATTCTCCCCTACACGTCGCTGCCGTGATAGCCTTTTTGATAATATTTGTTTAAAAGTATTAGGACGCCTTAAAGATTTTAGAAAACTCTAAATCGGTTAATATTTATTCAGTTTCTTGATTTTTTAACAGATTTTAAAATCAAAAATAGCAAAAAATTGCGTTAGGCAATGGAAGAAGAAAAAACCGATATTTTTAATCAGAAGAACCCCAAGAAAAACACTAAAAATTTAAAAACTGAGTTTTAACAAATGCCTTATAATGAAATCAGAACCAATATTTAAATTTAACCATGAATTTGCTTACCTTCATCTTCCGCGTTCATCTTCAATATTCTCAATTGAGGAACTGTCACCATTATTACTACTAATCGCTAATCTAATCTTTACTGTTTATTTAATGTAGGAAATGTATCTCACGCTGTGATTCATTTGTATAACCAAACGAGAACCAAACGCACCACAAAATGACTAACGTATAGGTTTTATCTACTACAAATTTTGGGTTTTATTAAAATTTCCTTTTCAGGTAGAGTATATTGGACTCGATATCATTCCACCCGATTCAGACGAATTCCGAGACATAATTATATCAAACGAAGAGGAGAAACTTAAGAAATTTCTAAATGTCCACAAAATTGAAAATGAGGAACTAAGTCCTATTTTAATCGGCATTTTTTCTGGCCAAAAAGAATTCGAACATGTCAATGATAAGATGATTGAAATCTTGGCTCAAGTGGACTACTTCAACCTTAATTGGTACTGCTGGGAAGCCATACATTACGCAGCTCAATCCTGCCATCCAGCTCGACTCGAAGCTTTGGCTTCAAAAATTGGAGGTAGGATCAACTCCTTAACTTCTCTTTCAGAAAATGCACTTCATGTTATCCTGACTTATGGCGAACACGTGGAGACTTACGATGTCTCCTTCGAGCAGAGTATAGCAAGGATCGAGGGTGACCAACCAAAGGAGGTTATTCATTGCGTGGAAATCTTAATAAAGGCAGGAATCGACGTGAACCACAACAATTTCTGGAATGAAACTCCGATTCTTTTGGCCATAAAGAGAAAACAAATCAAAGTCATTGAGATTCTCCTAAAAACAGATCTCGACCTCGACAGCTGCAAAGATCCAATCTCCAAGAAATCGGCTCGTGAACTTTTAAAATCGTTCAAAATCGACATCGATCCTAAACAGAATCTCACCAAAGATCAGGGCAAAATTCTCTTTCAATTCTTAAAATCCGGAGATGAAGAATCATTCCTGAAATTCTCAAACGGAGAGATTTCTGCGAAGATTGCAAATTCTGTCGATGGTGACTCTCCTGACAATTCTAGCTGTACCTTGCTTCAGTATTGCTTCCGACGTGCTTTTATAGAATGCAGGATAGAATCTCGCAGCAATGAGGATAGTTTTTGGCAAAGTGACGTCATCACGAATGATTTGGTTCAAAATTTTTGCCAAAGAGGGATGGTTCGAGTTATAGAACATCTCTTGAACAATGGTGCTGATATTAATTTTCTTCTGAGGAAATTTAACAAGCCGTTAATTAAAGCAGTCGCTTCCAAGAAATTCTACCCCTTCTTAGCCATGATTTTTTGCAATAAAAACGTGAAATTCTCAACCGTTCATATTTGCGAATCAATCCACGAGCTAGTCCACCAACATCGAGAAATCGATAATACTCTTTTGATTCTATTGACAAAACTTGACGATCTACGTCCGTCGAGAGACGACAAGAATCTTTTGAAAAAATCTTTAGCTGAGGGAGCGAAAAAAAACCGGAAGAAAATTAGCAACGACAACATTAGAATGCTGTTGAAAATTTCTGGGTTTATTTCTATGAAACGAGAAGAAAGAGCGATTCTTGAAGAAGTACCAGCAGATGTTATAGAATCGTATCTAGACGATTGCATTGAAAAGGAAAATGATTCTATTTTCATCAATTACGACAGTTTAATGAGGGAAGGGGACGAAGCAATGATTCTTAAGACGTTTCATTCAATAACTTGGCTAAACCCATTTCTGAATCATTTAATAGTCACAGTTTTGATTAAAAGGAAATGGCAAAAATTCCGATACATTTTTAACGCTACTTTAATTTTTTATATTCTCTTTTATGTGTTGATTAATATGTTCGTGCTTTTTAATTATAGTAAAACGAATGGTGCAATAGTGGATTTCACGAGAATTCTCGCAATTGTTTGTTTATTGATATTCGCAGTCAAAGAACTCTTTCAACTTGTTAGAAATTTTAGAATTTACGTTTCGGAGTTTAGTAATTGCGCGGAAGTAATCTTTATAATTTTAGCGACGATAACTTTTTTCGCCGAGAAATACTACGTGGACGTTGTTATGGTCTATTTAGTTCTGTCTGCAAATCTAGTTCTACTTCTACTTCTAGAACAAGTCCCAGTGCTCACAAAATACATGATCATCCTTCGAGCCGTCGTCTTCTACCTTCAATATATTATTTTCTATTTCATTCTTTTTATTGCTTTTGCCATTTGTTTTTACGTTTTATTTTCGAGTCCCGAACGATTGGTTTGGCACGAGGTTCCTGTTAAACTCTTTGAAACTATAATTATGTTTACTGGAAGTTTGGATTATATGGAAACCGAGAATTTCAATAACTACGAAGTTAGCTCCAGGATTGTTTTTATGATTTTCGTGCTGGCCATGGCGGTGATTTTGCACAATTTGTTGCTCAGTTTGTTGGTGGCCGATATGACTGATATAAAAAAAGATTTGAAGCTTTACGAACAGAAGAGGAGGGTCAGATTTATAGTTCGAGTGGAGGACTTTTTGAAGCAGGATGTGGTGAAGATGTGGTTTTATAGGAGTAATCTTTTCGGGTTGAGGAAATCTTTTATGTTGGAAAGAGAAGATATGGAGCAGCTAGATGAGAACCAGAAGGAGCATTTGGAGAATGTTTTGGCAAAGAAGGCGAAGAAGCAGAATTTACTGAAGAAATTGTACCATTATATTAGGAGTAATAACAGGAGACGGGAAGAGAGGCAGCCGGAGGAGGTTAACAAGGAAATTTTGGAGAAGATCAGGTTGCTGGAGGAGAGGATCAGGGATTTGCATAACCTTAAGGAGATCATAAAGGCTGAATTATTTAACAAAAATAATTGTTAGGTTGAATAAATGATTTTTGTGTTAGGTGTATGTTTTTATTTGAAACAACTTGAATGGTGTCGCGAATCTAAATCCGCACCTAAAATTGAGGCCCTCGCTTCCGGACAGAAAATCCTTCGAGTATGGATAAGTCAATTATGTATTTGGTTGTTGAAGGGGGTATCAAGGGTACAATTTTTTGCTATTAATTAGTCTCTTCCGTTATAGTTTGTTCAAGGGTTAGATTTCCTCCAAGTCAAATTTTCGTGTTTGGCTTTGAAGCGGATGACTTTCGGGGGTGCATTTTTTTGCGTTCAATTAGTCTCTTACGGTTAGTCAGTTCAAGGGTTAAATTTCCTCCAAGTAGTCTATGCTCCAAGTTAATTTTTTGTGTTTGGGGGTTGAAGGGGGTGAGTTGTGGGGCTAATTTTTTTTAAGTTACCTTATTTTCTTCAAGTTGTAGGCGGTTAAAAGTAAAATTTCTGCCATGTGATTTATTGTATTTTTGGGGTAGAAAGAGATGAGTTTTGGGGGAGAAATTGTTTACTTTCATCATTCATGGCAATTTATATTTAGATTTCTTTTTAGAACTTCTGTGCAGTAGCTCAATACAAGGTTTCCATTCTGAAGTTTTCTTTTGAGTTATGCAAATAAATCGAAAATTGAAAGAAAGTAGTGTTTATTTCCCTTTTCGCGTTCCTTTTCCACTAATCAGGGATACCTACCTAGTAAATAAAAGGGGGGGGGTATTAATTTAAAGGTTAGTTAATTAGAAACACAACGTAATCTTATACATTGGGTCCTAAATGGTAGATAACAAGACGATTACAAACTTAGAGGGGGGGTATTTGTTAAAGTAACAAATCTAGAAACCTGGGTTAGTAAGGGGGCTTAAAAATATGACGTTACAATATGGAGCTCTTCTTTTGCATTTTTCTCATTTTTAATAGGACAATTAAATAAATAAGCTCACTTTCAGTCGTCTTTAACTTGAGTAACATAATTATTTTTCTTGTGCTTTTGTGGACGGCTGACATTATTTTAAAAAAAGTGCAGCAGAGAAGCGGCTGGAACCTCCCCAACGCGTGGGTCTTTGATTTCCGTGATTTGTGTTTAAGATTTTAAAGTTGATATGCCTAAATGGCACTTCCCGTGGACCAATTGTTCCCAAAATCCTTTCAGTTCTTCAACGGGTCACCTCACCTCCATGTACGAAATTTCGGACAAATCAATCCAGTAATTTGGGCTATAACATGGTTTCAGTGTTACAGTGAAACCTCTCCCTAACGGACACCGATGAAAGCGGCGAAAGTGTCCGTTGATGGGAGGTGTCCGCTGTTGGGAAAAAAATTGCTCCATTTTATACATTTTTACTTTAAAGCTTAAAGGAAACAGACGCTATAGTATTTCGCTTGAAAATGCAAACTAACGCTGTTTAGGAATTTGAATTGTCCGCCTTTACACCCCTAATTACGGTCGTATAGTAGAGATTCAAAAATGGCTCATTGTATAGATGCGATCAGGTAGCAAACCACCCTGCGGGGGATGGATGTAAATCTAACAACCCTTCACGTCCGTTGTTGAGAGGTAAAATTAAGGGTAATTTTTCTAAAATAACAGAAATTGTACTGTCCGCGTCCGTTATGAAGAGTGTCCGTTGTTAAGGGGTTATTGATTGAACATTTCCTATGAAGAAGCTTCGGGACCCTGAAATTTGTCCGCTACAAAGAGGTGTCCGGTGTTAAGAGGTGTCCGTTAAGGGAGGTTTCACTGTATTACAAAATTTCGATTTTTCTACCCAAAGGGTATTAAATGCTAACACATTTTGTCTCATTTAAAACCAGAATTTGAGGACCTTTCTGATGGTGACAATACATCTTTCAAAAACTTGTTTTGGATGCGTGAATGAGAGAATAATTTTAATTTCGAAATTGGTGTGCCAAGACGGCATTTTCCGTGGGCCGATTGAATCCAAAATTTGTTCAGCTCTTCGACGTGCAATACAATCCCCATGTGCAAAATTTCAGCTAAATCGGTTCAGGGGCTTGGGCTGTACCGCGATTTTAAAGTCCGATAAAAATCAATTTTTTCTTAATTTTTGGTCAAAAGGGCACTGAGAGTGAATACATTTTTAGAAGCAGAATTTGAAGGCCTTTCCTATCGTGGCGTGAAAAATGGGGGTTTGCATTTAAAATTTAAAAGTTGATGTGCCAAAATGGCATTTCTGGTTGCACGATTGGCTCCAAAAGCTTTTCAGATCTAAGTTGGGTCATGACTTGCCTACGTACCAAATTTCAGTCAAATCGGTCGAGTAGTTTGGGCTGTGGCGTGTTTACGAACGAACGTACGTACGTACGAACGTACGTACGTACATACATACAGACACATTTTAAAAACCACTTTTTTGGGTTCCTGAGACCTCAAAACGTATAGATCCGGTCTTATCTCGAATTCGAAAATTTTAGTGATTGCAGTAACCTCCCTTTTTTTTAAATGGTGAAGTGGAGTGGGGAGGTTAAAAAATCTCTTGTTTGTGTTTTCTTAGACAGTTTAATAACTAAAACTGTGTTAATAGGACATTTTGTTACAAAAAAAATGGAGCAGAGAAGCGGCTGGAACCTCCCCATCGCGTGGATCTTTGTATTCTGTGTAGATAGTAGTCAACTCGACAGAATTTTTTTTATGCTTATTGTCTGTGACTAATTTCGCAATTTTCTGACAAATACCGACATCACCTCGGATCGGACATCACCCATCACATTTGACAATATGTTCCTTTTAAGGTTAACAGTTTGCCACCCTTTTGACAATAACTGATACTTTATGTCATCCACTGTCAGCCTGCTCCCTTTTAATGAAAAATATTTTTTTCTCTATTAACCTCCCCAACCCCATCACAATTTATTTAAAAAAATGGGAGGTTACTGCAATCACTAAAATTTTCGAATTTGAGATAGCACCAGATCTCCACGTTTTGAGGTCTCAGGAACCCAGAAAAGTGGTTTATAAAATGTGTCTGTGTGTATGTTCGTACGTACGTTCGTACGTACGTTCGTACGTACGTACGTACGTTTGTAAACACGCCACAGCCAAAACTACTGGGCCGATTTGGCTGCAATTTGGTACGTAGGCATCTCATAACCCAACTTAGATCTGAAAAGCTTTTGGAGCCAATCGTGCAACCGGAAATGCCATTTTGGCACATCAACTTTTAAATTTTAAATGCAAACCCCCATTTTTCACGTCACCATAAGAAAGACCTTCAAATTCTGCTTCTAAAAATGTATTCATTCTTAGTGCCCTTTTGACCAAAAATTTAAAAAAAAATTGATTTTTATCAAACTTTAAAATCGCGGTACAGCCCAAGCCCCTGAATCGATTTGGCTGAAATTTTGCACATAGGGATTGTATTACACCTCGAAAAGCTGAACAAATTTTGAATTCCATCGACTCACGGAAAGTGTCCTTTTGGCACACCAATTTCCAAATTTAAAATTCTTCAATCATTAAACCATTAAAAACAAGTTTTTGAAAGATTTATTGTCACCATCAGAAGGGTCTTCAAATCTTGGTTTTAAATAGGACAAAATTAATTCGCATTTAGCGCTGTTTGGTTCAAAAAATCGAAATTTTATAATAACAGTAAAAACACATTATAGCCCAAATTACTGAATCGATTTGGCTGAAATTTGGTACATGGAGATTAGGTGACCCGTTGAAGACCTGAAAGGCTTTTGGGAGCAATTGGCCCACGCGAACTGCCATTTAAGCATATCAACTTAAAATTTTAAATACAAGGCCTCTTTTTTATGTCGCCATTAGAAAGACGATCAAATTCTGGTTCTAAAAATGTATTCACAGTTTCTGCCATTTCAGTGGAAAATATTGAAAAAATTCTTTCTCATTAAAAGGGAGCAGGCTGACAGTGGATGACATAAAGTGGCAGTTATTGTCAAAAAGTTGGCAAAAGATTAACCTTAAAAGGAACATATTGTCAAATGTGATGGGTGATGTACGAGGTGATGTCGGTATTTGTCAGAAAATTGCGAGATTAGTCACAGACGTCAGACGATAAGGATAAAAAAAAATCTGTTGAATTGACTACTATCTACACAGAATACAAAGATCCACGCGATGGGGAGGTTCCAGCCGCTTCTCTGCTGCATTTTTTCCACTGAAATGGCAGAAAATGTGAATACATTTTTAGAACGAGAATTTGATCGTCTTTCTAATGGCGACATAAAAAGGGAGACCTTTGTATTTAAAATTTAAAGTTGATATGCCTAAATGGCACTTCCCGTGGACCAATTGCTTCCAAAAGCCTTTCAGGTTTTCAACGGGTCACCCAATCTCTATGTACCAAATTTCAGCCAAATCGATTCGCTAATTTGGGCTATAATGTATTTTTAGTGTTATTATGAAATTTCAATTTTTTGACCCAAAGAGCACTAAATGCGAACGAATTTTGTCTTACTTAAAACCAGAATTTAAAGACCTTTCTGATGGTGACAATAAATCTTTCAAAAACGTGTTTTGGATGGTTAAATGAGTGAATAATTTTAACACACACATACAGACACATTTTAAAAACCACTTCTTTGGGCTCCTGAGACCTCAAAACGTATAGATCCGGTCTTATCTCGAATTCGAAAATTTTAGTGATTGCAGTAACCTCCCTTTTTTTTTAAATGGTGAAGTGGAGTGGGGAGGTTAAAAGAACCAAGACCAAGACTTCAAGACTCTTGCACCAAGACTTGGTCTTGGAAGGCACAGCCTTGGTATTGACACATTAACGTTGGTCTTGTGTTGATATTGGTATTGAACTTCGAGACCAATACCAAGACTTATTGTGCGACACCCTAAACTTGAATAAACGAAAATCACAAGACAGTAAAGAGTGACCATCAAGAACAAAAAATACGAATTTTATTCGCAGTTTACAAATAGTGATCTATAAACAAAACTAATATTGAAATTAAAAATTATACATGGTGTATTTTGCCATACTCTATGGTGGA
The DNA here is from genome assembly GCA_963924575.1 of Pycnomerus fuliginosus. Taxonomy (NCBI): domain Eukaryota; kingdom Metazoa; phylum Arthropoda; class Insecta; order Coleoptera; family Zopheridae; genus Pycnomerus; species Pycnomerus fuliginosus. The sequence goes on along the minus strand of OZ004624.1, from coordinate 5,962,914 downwards.
AGGTAGGCACGTAGCACAATTTAAATTTGACGATGGATTTCCCAAAAATTAAATAAATTCGCACAGCTAAGAGAGAGATGGGCAATAGGATTGGTCAAGTAATGGATATGCCTCTTAAATGTGCAGTTGTTCTGTTAAAGTGTAAGCCATATACAGAATCTCTTGTAGGTGTAAAACATTAGTTATTCAATAAAGCTGTAGTCTGTAGAACATTTACACCGTTGACGTCTAGTGACAATGTTCAAAAACTTGAAGAACACCAAACGAAAAGGTTCTAACTTGTGTTTTCTCTATAATTGGACTTTTCGCTTAAACAGAATCTGCATAACCCGTTCGTCAACGCCAACTGCCTAACAAAACAAAAATTTTTTGACTCCAGAATAATTAGTCTTAACAAAAGACGGCCATCACACCTTAATGTCCTTTTTCAAAAAATCCTCCTTCGAATAAAATGATCCTAATAATAATTGTTTTAGAGCACGAAAATCATAAATTTTATTTTGTTTACCAAATTACCAAATCAGTAAAAATAAGTTTGGGAAATATGGAAGCGGCTTCGATCAACAGCATCTTTTGACGTCTTATTATTTTTGTGAGAAAACTGCTTACACAAAAGACTTAAAAAAAAGCCCTTTGTACTGGTAGTAGTCTCCGCTGCAAATTTCAGATTTGTATCAATTATACTTTTGAATAAATTCCGAAATACTAAGTTTTGAAGGTCCTCTTAGTAGACCTTATCCGACCCAACTTCGTAGACAGTTTTTAACTTATTTTTACGTTTATACGTAAAAATCATCTGTAGCAGGAATTCTGATACAATAAGATTAGTGAACATCCTGAACAGTATAACATACCTAATACAGACCTGCATAAAAACGGCTTAAAGTGGACAGTTTCACATTTTCTTTCATAAACCATGAAGTACCAGTAGAGGTAAATTGTACCTAAATGAGTATCAAACGCAGAAGTTCGGAAGCTAAAGTCACGTAAAAGAACAATATCTAACAATTTTATTTAAGTATCAAAAGCAATAATTAATTATTAATTTTGGCAAACTCAGCCTTGATAGTCTCTTTAATTTCACTCAAATCCCGAATCCTCTCTTCCAATACCTTGATCTTCCCCAAAATCTCCTTGCTCATCTCCTTCGGCTCCCTTTCCTCCCCTCTTCTGGTATTACTCCTAATGTAAAGATACAGTTTTCTCGGGATATTCTGCGCCTTGTTCTTCCTTGCTAAAACATTCGTCACATATTTGTTCTGGTCTTCATCGAGTTGCTCCAGCTTTAAATTGTTATTATTGGTCTCAGATTGATTTGTCTTGTTAAAAAAAGGAAACCACCGCATGAATTTCATTACAAAGCTGTTCTTCAAAAAATCCTCCGTCCGAAGTATAAACCTGACCTTCCTCTTCTGTTCGTAAAGCTTCAAATCTTTCTTTATTTCTTTCATGTCGGCCATCAGCAAACCCAGCAACAGGTTGTGCAAAATCACTGTCATAGCCAGTACGAAAATAATAAAAACAATCCTGGAACTAACTTCGTGGTTATTGAAATTTTCAGTTTCCATATAGTCCAGACTTCCGGTAAACATAATTATAGTTTCAAATAGTTTAACGGGAACCTCGTACCAAACTAAGCGTTCATCAGGCTTTGAGAATAAAAGGTAAAAGCAAATGGCAAAAGCTACAAATAGAATGAAATAAAAAATTATATATTGCAGGTAATAGACGACGGTTTGTAGAATGATCATGTACTTTGTTAACATAGGAACTTGTTCCAGAAGTAAAAGTAGAACCAGATTTGCAGATAGAACCAAATAGACCATGACAACGTCCACATAGTACTTCTCGGCGAAAAAAGTTATCGCTGTCAGAATTATAAAAATTAATTCTGCGTAATTACTGACTTCCGAAACATAAAATTTAAAATCTGTAACCAGTTGAAACAGTTCCTTGACTGTAAATACTAAGAAACCAATAAATGTCAAAGTCTTCGTAACATCTACCACTGTGCCACTCGTTTCACTGTACTTAAAAAGTACTATCATATTAATTAATATATAAAAAATTATATAAAAAACTAGAGTAGCGTTAAAGACATAATGAACTGTTTGCCATTTCTTCTTGATCCAATCTGTGATTATGAAATGATTCAAGAAGCGGTTTAGGGAAGGTACAGAGTTCAAAATTTTAATAACATTTGTTTCATTCCCGTCTTCCATTAAACTTTTGTAATTGATGTAAAAGGAATCATTTTTCTTTTCAATGCAATCGTCTAGATACGATTCTATAACTTCTGTTTGTAGTTCCTCAAGGATCGCTCTTTTGTTTTGTTTTGAAGAAATAAAACTGAAAATTTTGAGAAACAATTTAATATTGTCGCTGCTAATCCCTTTCACTCCGATTTTTAAAGATTCTTTTAAAATTTCAGGATCATTTGCATAGTTGGGAGGTTCAAGATGGTTAATGTTATTTGCTGCAAATCCAGCTGGCCGAAGTTCGTCAAGTTTCGTCAGTAGAATAAATAGAGTGAAATTATCGATTTTTCCACCTATTAACTCTTTGATTGCTTCGAAAATATGGTCGGGTGAGGGGTTCACCTTTTCGTTGAAAAACATCAAAGTCAAGAACGGATAAAACTTTTTGATAGAAACTGCTTTAATTAATGGCTCCTCAATTTTCCTTAGTTTAAACTCTATATTAGCTCCATTGTCTAGGAGATGTTCTATGACTCGCACCATTCCACTTTGACAAAAATTTTGCACCAAATCATTGGTAATGATATCACTTTGCCATGAACTATTCTCATTGCTGCAAGATTCTACCCTGCATTGTATAAAAGCACGTCGGAAACAATACTGAAGCAGGGTACAACTAGAATTGTCAGGACAATCTCCATCAATAGAATTTGCAGCCTCAATAGAAAGTTTCCCACTTGAGAATTTCAGGAAAGAATCTTCATCCCCGGATTTTAAAAATTGGAAGAGAATCTTACCCGTATTAGCCGGACCTTTATCGACACTGCGCTTTAGATCGTGATCGATTTTATACGATTTTAAAAGCTCGCGAGCCGATTTCTTGGAGATTGGATCTTTGCAGCTATCGAGGTCGATATTTTCTTTTTTTAGAAGTACCTCGATGACTTTGAATTGTTTTCTCTTAATTGCCAAAAGAATAGGAGTTTCGTTCCAGAAATTGTTGTGGTTCACGTCGATTCCTGCATTTATTAAGATTTCGACGCACTCGAGGACTTCCTGGGGTTGGTCGCTCACGATTGATGCTATATTCTGCTCGAAGGAAACATTGTAAGTCTGCACGTATTTACCATGGCTCAGAATAATGTGCAGCGCATTTTCTGACAGAGAAGTTAAGGAGTTGATTCTATTTCCAATTTTTGAAACCAAAGCTGCAAGTCGAGCTGGACGGCAGAATTGGGCTGCATAATGTATGGCTTCCCAGTTGTACCACTTGCGGTTGAAGTAATCCACTCCATTGCAGTCAACCAAAATTTCGATCATCTCAACTTTGACATCTTTAAACTCCGAGTTGTCCGAACAGTCGAACAAAATCCGGTCTATATCTTCGTCCTTAATTTCGCGGACTTTTAAAAATTCGCTAAGAGCTTTAGTATCGTTCGACAAAACGATTTTTTTAAGTTCTTCTGAATCGTTTGGGGTTGATGGGTCATCCAATGGAATATCGTCCGCCCCAATGTTCACCTAAAAAAGGAATTTTAATAAAACCCAAAATTGGAAGTAAACCAACGTGCCAACTCGTAATCCATTCTGATTATGATTGTGAATGAACTGTGGCGATGAGAAAATTAATAGTTGCATGAAATAGCAATAGCAAAGATTAGATGGAAGTTTGGATTAGATTAGCAGCAATAGAGTTGACAGTTCATCAACTGCACAAATTGAAAATGGACGCAGAAAGTAAGCAAATTTATTATACAATATACAATATTCCTCTTATTAAAGTTAGGCAGGATCAGTTTCAGTTCATTAAAACGCATTGACTATGTAATTAAAGGTCTAATCTGCCAATAAGTTAAGCGAAAGAAAGTGTCAAAAACTATCAAATATTGCGAAATGCAAAAAATGAAAAAGAAATTATTTTGAGAAGTTATACATGAAAAATAGAGCAAGACATAAGTACTCCATTTATTTATTTAGCTTAGCTTAAAAGCCAAAGGTTCGAGTAATGCAAAATTGATCATTCTAGACATCACATGTCTCGGGGCAATGTTGAAGAGTACTTTGTGATATTCTCAATCTTTGATGTTTAATGAAATTTAAATATTTTGGAGGTGCCTGTTTATCGCATTGGCCTCTTATTTACCGTTGACAAATCGCAAAGACAACTTCGAAAAGAATAATATTATCAAAAACTGTTCAAAAATGTCGAGGTCGCTTTTTGAATTTAATAATGTAGGTACGTTTTAGCCTGAACTAGAAATATGTAAAGGTTTCTGTTTTCTTTCTTATTTTAAAATATTTGTGGTCAAGTTGACAAATCATCATCTTTTCTTTAGATTGGGATTCAATCACGTATCTTCTCTCAGACTTTGGAGAGGACGACGTCAAGAAGGATGAAAGTAAATCGAATGTAAAAATTTTGTTAACAGTTATTGATACATTAATCGATTCACAAATTCCAGAAAGACGAAGAAATAGAATGTAATATTTGCCAAATTGCCATTAAAAGGTGTGAAATGAAAAAACACACTCGTACAGCAGGACATAGACGTAAGGCAACACCACTAAAACAAGAGAAAAGGAGAAAAGAGAGAAAAGAGAGAAAAGAGGAAGAATTGAAGAAAAAAAAGGAACAGTCTCGGGAACAGCCCATCACTCAACAATCTGATAAACAAGTTAAAAAAGAAGAGGCACAGCCTCGGGAACAAATCATCATTCAACACACATCCGATAAACATTTCAAAAGAGAAGAGGAACATTTTCGTTTCAGAACAGGATACGAAAAAAGAAGCGACGAAAACCAGGACTTTCAAAGCACTCTGACGACTTTCCTCTGTCTATCTTTCTGCTTTAATGACGATATTAAAGATGTGAGAGTTGCAATGAACCATTCAAAGTGGAAGGACTTTGGAGACATTGTTTTTGAAACAATCAACAAAAAGAATTTTATGGAATTTTATGCCATCAACTACCAAAAAGTTGGAAGTAACATATTATCAAATCTGGTAAAACAGCAAGGTAAGTTTAGTCTAAGGCAACAATATGAAACCATCGAGAAACTGGCAAGAAAGAAACAAGTGGAAATATATGATAAGACGAATTTCGTTTTACTGACGGATTCTAAGCTTCACATAAATGCAAATGAATACTGCACTGAAAAAATGGAAAACGAAAATAATTATTGGAATGATAGAAAATTTGCAGTAGTAAACTTGGAAAAGAAGCATCCAATTAGCACCACGGAAGAAACAGAACATGCCATTTCCTTTAAATTAAGCGGCGGCGACGACCATACCAAGGAACTCAACAACAATTTGATGAAATTCGTCCTTTTGCATTCTCAAAAGACATCGAAAGATTTGCGCGACTTCATCCAGATGAAGTTAGTAAATAAATTTAAAACGACCAAAGATATAACCGAGGATATAACTATTGAACTGATTAAATTTATAGAAGGATATTACTTTAAAAGTCACGAAGGACAATTAAAATTGAGTAAAAAAGACGTTATGTTGAAGATTGCGCAATTGTTATTGACACCTTACATCAAATTTCCTGAAACCACAGTTGAGAACAATAAGGAAATCAAAGATTGGGATAAAGCTGTTGAAGAATTTGATGTAACAGTTGCTAACAAAAGTGTTCTTAATGTGATCTATGGTTCGATAAACAGAAAATTGATGGAAAATGTTGACAATTTGAATGAGCCACAGAAAACGGTGAAGATCACGAAAAATTTAGTAAAAAACACGGCTTTGAAATCACAAATGTTTTCCGTCTCTACTGAAGAGGAAGTTTCGAGAGAATTTCCACTGAATAAGCTTTACGTGATGATGTGGAAGGCAAAACTTGCCCCCTTAGTTCTCCTCGCAGAAGAAGACGAAAATGTTCGCCGTATGTCAAAAATCTTCACGTTCCTTAAAAATCATAAGGTTTCCACAAATTTTGTTCTACTAACGAACTCATTGTTCGATTTCACTTTTGACGAAAATCTTACCGTTTTCTCCAGCATGGAGGATATTAAGCGGATCCATGAAGAGTGGTACGAGTCACTTGCGAAAGAGATAGAAATTTCGGTTTTGGATTTCAAACTCAACTTGGGGAAAATTGCGGAGTTTAACCAAGATTTTTTGAAACTCATTAAACCTGAAGTCTTCATCAATATGGTTCTTGGAGATTTCTCGTTTAAGGAAGCTCCAAAATCGGCATCGTCCAGGGAAAATCCTCGTTGCACGATTGTTTTTCAAAATGAAACCATGGAGAAGTTTAAGAATTATTTTCAGAAGGTTATTGATGTGACGAGGAAGTCTAACCTTTTAGAGTATACTGTTTTTATAGATGGTCGCGTTCAGTGCTTTAAAATTGCATCTGATATTTAAGCTTTCAATATGTTATGGTGCGTCAAACATTTTATTCCCAGAAGTACCTAAACTATGTTTCACGAGACTTTGCAGAGGTAGTCAGTCGGATTCGGTTTATTCCAAAGTCGATCCACATATATTTGTTTCGTTATAAAATTTAGTAGGGCATGTTTCGGGGATTGAGCCCTATAAAAAATAAAACTGGGGGCAACTGAAGGTTGCGACCCAGCAGTGTAAAGGATTATCAAAGGTCATTCGAGTGCCAGTCGATAAAGGAGAAAGCTTCCTTCAGTTGCCCCCAGTTTTCATTTTTTTAAAAATTACCCTCAAAATGTAAATACTATACGTTGGTTTTCATTGCTTTTATTGTATTATATTACTTCACATCAATTTTAAACCTGAATGTCCTACTAAATTTTATAACGAAAAATATGTGTGGATTGACTTTGGAATACACCGTTAATTATTTAATTACTCCAGTCCACTTTATGGTTATGGATCAATTGTTACAAAAAAAAGAAAGATAAAGCATGTGTTTTATTCGTGTGTACCTAATGATTATTGTTCCTTCGGATGATTTATGGCACTCGCCTAAGGCTCGTACCATAAATGTAATCCTCGGGAGCAATAAAATTCATTGCACACTCATTGCATAATATACTATTTCCCACTCTTTCCGTTGAATTACTCTAGACAAACAAAATTATTCCAACGTAACTACCGTTGCTAATACTAAGTCTCTTGTAACGCGGTATACACCTAATGTGAACCTTATTTCATTGCATGTATAACAAGAGTGACAAGTTGTAGGTCTTCTGGTAATAAAAACGGGCAAAATAGCCACTAATTTAGGATTTATCACAATTTAATTAATTTTAATTTAATACATTTTAACTTAAGATGACAAAGGTAACCTAAACACGTATGTATGACGTACGTAAGTACTTTTAAAACAGTAGGTTACAAAAAAATATACATATAATATCCTGTAGATAAAATCAAAAATAAAAAAATATACTTATCTTAAATAATAATTAATGTAATACAGAAAATGAGGTAAAAACCATTGATAGTTTTCAATCTGATCATTATTCAAAAATTGTCAAAAGATAAGGTCAAAAATGCTTTAAAATACAAGTCTGAAGTTTAGGTAAAGTGAAATCTTTCAATCTTCGGAACTACCTACTTTACCTGCCGTTTTACTTTAATCGGTAATTGCATATTTTTTTGACAGCAAATAGGGTAAAATAGAGCAAATCTCCCAATTTTCTTCACTTATTGCTCACAATTTTTGCCTTGCAAAATATAAGACATACAAACAAGAGGATTTTCCCTGAAAATGATCAAGTAGAATATGGCACCGAAGGTAAATCAGGGAAATTTGAGAACAAATTTTATCCCACTTTACTTCACACAATGTGAGGTTGTCCACTGGCATTGCCAAAGAAGAAGGTTAAAAATGAAAATACAAAATTTTCCAACTTATCCATCGTTTGATCTTGTTTTTTAAATCCAATCCAATTCGCTTAATTGAATAAATAATCACGATTGTTTAGTTTAGCCCACTTTAGAGTGAAATAAGCAATTAATATTGTAACATTAATCATGACAGGTACCAATTGTAGTTTCGAAATATCAATAATACCTTCGATATGATATCAAGAATAATTCTCCATCTCAACTTTCTTAGAAATGTACTTAAGTATATTTTAAAAACAGTAAAACTGATATTTAGTTATTTACGAATTTCTAATCTATTACCCCACATCACCTTATCGTTTGATTTTCGAAACAAAGTAAAATGGTGCAAATTGGATGGTTGAAACAAAGGCCAAGAATATATTTTTATTTTTTACACGTCAAAAAAACATTTTCTTGACCCCAACATCCAGCTATTCCAGCCCAACATCATTACTCCCTTTTCCACGTCCCCAGAGGGTCGTATAAGGACTTTATCCGCGTCGTAATTTTTTACGACGTGCGAAATTTTTAAAAACATCGACTCGAAAATAATTATCAAACGAATTAGACCTCAGACGCTAACCAAATTAACGCAAATCCCGGTACTTAAAACCTCCGAGACAAGAAATAATTTCCACACAATCAAAACTCGCTCCAAGAGACGCCACCCCCACATCACCGGCGTCGCGACGCTTGCGTCGCGTCAAGTATTGATTGCATCGTCCATGAGTCAGGCGAAAAACCGCCGACTCCCGTGAAGAACGCAATATCCTGAGGGTGCAAACCCGCCAGAAAATTTTGTGAAATTGTGAAAATGATGGAGGACGAGCCTCAGATTAAGGCCATCGGAGGGGGTGAGTTTCTGGTTTGAATATCAAAAGGCTATGGAAGTTTTTGCAGTCGCCTCGCCTACGATCGTGGGGTTGGTCCTCGGGGGCGCCTTTTTCGTGCTCTGCATGGCGGCGGTGACCTGTTTTTGCTATCGCCACAGAAGGCATCTGAATGCGAAAAGGCACGGCCCTGATCAGCCTTTGGCCTTTCATGCCCATCGAAGGCCGACGGCCGTGAAGAGTCCCGCGGGAGCAACCACGCACTATTTGAAGAAGAGTCCCAGTCCTACGGGACCCTCCAAAACTCCTCCAGGGGTAAGTACGCAGAACATAGTCACCATCAACCAGGAATGTCAAATTACTGCAATTTATATTTTCGGTAATTTACTGCCGTAATTTACCGAGGTGCGGTAATAAAAATGTAATTTACCAGACATGGGTAAATTACGGTAAGCACAGGTAATTTTAAACTTTATTTTATATATTTGAATTATTTAAAAAATTTAGATATACCTAGCCCAAAAGATATAAGTATGACAGTATACAACATACAATTTTTTTATTTATTTATTTTATTTTTATGCATAAGAAACGATGTTTTTCGTAATTTATGTGGTAATTAATTCGGTAAATTACGGTTTTACATCCCTGCCAGGCCAGCAACCATGGCCAATAGAAGCCAGTAATTGACAATTCGTTTTTATTTATTTATATTTTTAACATTTAGCGAAGAATAAATCAATAACAATACATTTTTTATAAAATCAGTTGTCGGCTCCGCATACCCCGAGTCCGACGAGTCATACAACTGGACCTCTGGAAAGTGGGGTTTCCAGTGGCAACGAGAGGACTTCTCCAGAACAACAGACGACCTTGAAAGATGTTTACAGTACGGAAAATGAGGTGAACACGCCCACCAAGGAAGAATTGGAGACTAACGAGAAGAATTTGCAACAGAATGCCGCTTATTTGGGACAATTGGTCTTCAAATTAAGGTATTATTTGTCTTTTGATTTTTTTGTTCTAATTTTTTCAGACCGAGAGAAAAAGTGACTTTGCAATAAAATTAACAATCGGAGTTGAATAAATTAAATCAACCAACAAAACATTGAAACAAACTAGGATAAATGGTACTAATACCTCACTGAAAAAATGTCCAAATTTTCTAAAATATCAAAGGAACATTTAAGATTCCCTGAGGAACAACTTTTTTCTCTTGAATTTGCAGTTGTTTGATTTTCGTTGGACTCAATTTTTCAAAAATTTTAGCACATCACAAGTGTGGGGTTGTTGTTAGAAATTCTGAAATTGGGTTTCGCAGGGGCTAGGGTGTGACTTATAAAATTTCGATCAACGTTGGAGGGTTTTCGTTCAAGGGTTTCCGGTTTAAACGGGACACGCTCCTAATAATTGATAAAGGTCTGATTCTTAAGCTCCCAGAGGTGCCATTTTCTTTAGCTGCCCAATTTTTTAAAGTGCTTTTTGACAAAATCTAGGATTACAATTTGGTTAAAAGATATGTTTTCTCCTTTTACTTTCCAACAGAATGCAGCTTCTTTTGTCGGATCAAAAAAACTTTACCTAATTAATGTAGCTCAGAATTTTTTCATATTTTGGAACTTTAAAATGAAATGTCTGCTTCAAAAACATCTCCATTTCTATTTACTTCTCGACCAAACCACTTTTTTGTAAGTAGGTACTTAGAGAATTCTCTATCTAAGGTATTTGTTAATTTTTTCCTACATCAGCCGTGTTTGCACAATATGCAATAGTTATTTGTGTGTACCTAAAATATCATAATAAGTAAGTACCTATTTATTTAGTTTTTTTCTTGTCTGCAGGTACCTACAAAAACAAAGTACTTGAATATGTATACCTACTTGACAAAGTAAATGCATCTGCAATCTTGCATGTTTGTTTTTAGTACTTAAGTAGGTATACTAAAATAAAGGTATCTAATCTAATCAATGCAAGAATTTACACAAAACACAAAAAAAGTTAAACAATGCAAGTACCTACTTCTTTTGCATTAATTGATTACCTAATGTTTAATTGTTGTATATTTTTTGTAATTGGAGTACCTATTTGACACCTGTCACAAAAGTAAAAATCAAGAAGTACCTACTTATTTTCAGTTTTTGCATCATTATTCAAAATAACTCAAATTATTCAAACGCCACATAATACCTAATAATTAGGTTATTATTGTATTTACATTTACATTTCTATTACATCATTTTATAGCTTCATTTAAACAAAAGTTAAACTCCAGAGGAGTTTAAAACATTGTTGCATTACTTAGGTATTATTGCGAATTGACAAAGTTACAAAAGACATTGTAGGTATCTACCTACTTTATTCGCATCGCTTTGCTCGGTCTCTTCGTTTAAACTACTTTAAACTTCCATACTGAATACTTATAATATCCCACTTATACTAATAAAATAAATATCGATTGTTTTATTAGGAGTATATGTATATAAATGAGACTATAATTATGTGACGGAGTATGGAAGTTTAAACGCCGAGTGGTGTGGAGCGAAGCGAATTAAATCCACACTAGTCACATAATGTAATAGAATAGATACAATATTTTATTTTCCAACGAAAAAATACAATTTTCTTCCTCTGATTTTAGTATTTTTTTGTTAAATGACGTTTGAAACTAGACTTTATGGCCACATTGTGCGAAAACGATTAAGCACACAACAAAATTGCTAAATTAGGTAAATTGTAGCGATTTCGCAAACCTTATTTCCGTTTAAGGTATCTCCCTATTTTGAAGTGTTTTGGTTGTAAAATACAGGGTGTCACAGGATCATGGTACACCACCCTTTTTTCCATAGTTTTGGGATATATTTTTGAAACTTGGAACATCGAATATACTTAGTAAAAGCCACTTTCTGACATATTAACCAAATTTTTCCCATTTCCGGTTTTACCGGAAAAGACGGTCTACTATCCTGTTTTTAGTTCAGGTAATAAAGGAGATATTCCAATTTAAAAGTGGAGCAATAATAAAAAAAAGACCCTGTACATCAATGCGATGTGCATTCCTGTAGATGTTTATCACGTTAATGTATGTGGGGGCCGCCTGAATTTACTGGTGGAATCAGATAAAAATTTTATCAATCTGCACCTAGTAGTAATGCCTCCGCAGACGCACAGATGTGTTAAAAAGGCGAATTGTTGAAAAATACAATACTTATTAAAAAACTGTGAATTGAGATGAGGAACCTAAAATAGTCCTTTACAGTGTTTGCAGTAGAAATCGAACAAAAAAAACACAAAAATTATGCGGTGTCTGATGTAGAATTAGCACTACCAGGCAAGAAAAAATTTACTACAATTAAGTAGAAATACCAAAAGTAACACGGAAAATAAGACAATTTTCAAAATTTATGTTTTGGAGGGGATGAAATATTGTGAAGAGGGTGGAAAAGTTGTAAAGAGTGAAATACGATTTGTAAAGAGTGAAAACATGATTATATTTTCACCTCGATTTTCACTGTTTACAAAATACCTCGCAAAATACGTAGGTAAATGATGAGTAGTTATCTAGAAATAAAACAAAATTCGGCGAATTTTGTAAAATGGCGCTCAGTGGGTTGAAAAATTGCTAAGGGGGACGAAGGGATGAAAAATCAAGAGGGGTGAATCCCAACTGTGATTGTCGAATTACAAAATATAATACGAAAATAAGCCAATTGTAGGGGTTGAAATATAGGTATATTTACCTCTTGCAAAGGAGGCTGGAAAATTGTAAAAGGTAAATTAGGTACTCAATCCAAATTAGTTCAATTTATTACCGAAGAAGGCTCCCTTTGGCTTCCTCCATTGAAGCAACTGCATATACAACGTTTTTCGTATTTTTGTCATACAGTGTGTCGGGAATAATACGATAAACGGTTTACTTTCGGTTCCCTTAAAGGAGGATTCAACTCAAGAATTCGACTTTTGGCTTACCTCAGTTTCTGGTCAATTTTAGTCTCCTGAATCTAATGGTGACATTAAAATGTTGAAAAAACCTCTATTTTCAGAATTATTTGAAAATTAAGAATTCTCGAATTCCAGGCATCTAGATCTTAAAATTGCGTCAATTACGACATGATTATTCGTCATGTTGGCAACAATTTGTGATTAGGGGTACATCTCTCAAAATTATGCCAAGCCATTTTTTAAGGTTATGTTTGACGAAATATTATTGATGCATAAATTAATATTTAAAAAAATCACACAAGGACATTTTGAGGACAAGAAGCGTTTCAAACATCTTTCACCACCTTCGTTTATTCAGTAACTTCCACCGCAACCGCAATTCTTCAGCATGATCCATGGCATATTTCGGCATTAAGAAAAACTTATCAAAAATGATTCTACTATAAAACTCGACAGCACACCACTACCACTTCCACAATACATGTATACTTAGGTACCCATTTCATTAGTATATTTTAACAAAAATACAGCTGCAGAAGCCCAGATTACGAGCCTCAAAATTTACCCCAACGTTCAAGGTCAGGAAAGATTCAATCTACGGACTATGTTCATAAACAGCCGCAATTTGATTACACAAAAATTTCGGGCGTTTTATTATGACATGGAGTTCCGGAGAATTGAAAGAAATTATGTCAATTATTATATGGCAACTGGCAACAAATGAAACAATCCAGTATTTTAGTAATTTCATTTTATTCCACAAACTAAGTACAATAAGTTAGTCCACATAATGTTTTGAAAAACAGTTACTTACTACAATAATTAATCGAAATACTTCAAATCAAATCCTTCAGCTGCTTTAAATCCACTATAAACTCCATCTTTTTCGGGAAATTGTTCTCTTATTTATGACACAACACATGCTGGAACAACTCTTCTTTGGAACTTGCCTAAAGATTGAAAAGCATCAACTCAAAGAATAAACTGTTTATAAGCAATAAAACACCAAACCCGATTCGATGGTGACTTCAAAACAGCCATTTTCTCTGGATTGTCTTTTGCCATGAGTATAAGGCCTGCTGCTTGGCATCTTTTAAGACATTCGCATCCAATACAACACTGTAAAAAGAAGAATGTTGCACAACACATTCGTTGCCTTCTTCTACCAGTTTTGAAATTAAAGTCGATTCCCTGCAACAAAAACATTCTTCCTTTAGCAACATTATCTTACAAAACCCACATCTACACCAGTTTAAATTACATAATCATGATGAACTACTACTTATCTGGGTGGTAGCCTCTGGAGATGGTATCGGGTTGAAGACTTGAACTCCCTCGCCATTCTCTTCATCGCTGGCTTATCAGCCATGATTGCGCTTGAGGTAGAATATTAGGAATAGGAACTTTACAAACTTTAACTTGAACTTTCACTGAAGAGTGAAAATCGAAAATTCTTAATTATTGCTTACACACCAAATGTCAAAGAGTCGCTTTGACAATTGACATAATCGCCCTGACGTCTACAAAGTTGAGACGTCGTATTAGACACAGAAAACCACTGCCACCAACAATACAATTTAATGCTTTCAGAAACAGAATCGAAGTTACCGATGATTTGGGGAAAGATGACGTCATCTTTCTCTTTTTTTGTAACGAATATCTTCAAAACGGTAAAGAATTGTTAAATTCTGATAACACCATTCGACTCAGACGCTCCCCTGATACTAGAATCAGCCATAACCTCAACATCGATTTCTTGAGTTGCATCCTCCTTTAAAGGAGTCGTCCAATGGTGTTATCAGAAATTAAAAATTCTTTACCGTTTTGAAGATATTCATAAAAAACAGCGGGAAAGATGGGGTCATCTTTCCACGATTTCTTGGGTATCTTGAGGATACTTCCACACATCGGCTGTCCTAACTCCATAGAAAACACGTAGGAGTTAGGACAAACCAATATTCAGCCGGCGTCTAGAAATATCCTCAAGATGGGCAAGAAATCGTGGAAAGATGACGTCATCTGTTTTTTCTGAATATCTTCAAAACGGCAAAGAATTTTTAAATTCTTATAACACCATTCGACTCAGAATTGGCCTGTAAAATTTTTTAAAGCGTTTTATTGTTGTACGTCATCGAACTTCTCTTGTAACCGTTGGTAACCATCATTTCCGAAGAATAGGGGAATGGACTTGGGCTTACAATTAATTTTTTTTATTGCTGATCCGGAAAATTTGAATTCTCCCCGAAGGCCGTGTATGGTCCTTTTTAAAGTTTTTTATTTCCTTCATCAGCAAGTTCCCTAGGTTTGCTTCTATTTTGGACTTGAAAAAGGTGCTAAGTTCTAGTTGCTTTCAAAAAACTGTTGACTACCAGAACTTCCTCCTCTTGAATTTTTTTCGAATTGAATTTTTTCCAGATACAAGCACGACAAGAACGCCCTCATCGTGTCGGTGGTCCGCTGCCGCGACCTCCCCGCCAAGGACCCCAACCAGGGCTCCAGCGACCCCTACGTGAAGCTCCAGCTCCTCCCCGACAAGCAGCACAAAGTAAAGACCCGCGTCCTTCGCAAAACCCGCAACCCCGTCTATGACGAAGACTTTACCTTCTATGGCATCGGTTTCAACCAACTCCCCAACATCACCCTCCACTTTGTGGTCCTCAGCTTTGATCGCTACAGCCGCGATGACATCATCGGCGAGGTCTTTTGCGCCCTCAACACCGTCGACGTCACTCAAATCGAGAGCCAGCAGATGGCCCTCTGCAGAGAGATCCAGCCCAGGAGCTTGAAGGTACAAACTTATTTTCTTATGGTTGTAAGGAAAATAATTCCACCTTCTTGGTAAAATTCTTGTATATTAGCAAAAACTTGTGGGGACTAGTTTCGACACACCATTGGTCTGAAGATGGCACATGTTGTGTCGAAACTAGTGCCAACTTCAGACCAACGATGTCAACAGATCTCCATGTTGAAATCCAGATTGTGCTTCTAAGACCTTTTCTGCTTCTGAATCTGCAGAAAATCAATTCAGAAGAGCATTTAACTTTATTCTATCGCACTTTTGAGACTCTTCAAGGCTATTTGAAGACGCCGTAGACGGTAAGAGACCTTTCTTCTTCCAAAATATCTTCAGCATGTACTTAGAGATCCCTTTAGAAGATATCCGCCAAGGAGGGCGTTTTAGAAGCAACGAAATTTTAGTGCTTCTAACTGCTTTCTAGAGGAATGTAAGAAGGTACATGGATCCAAGACGCTTTTTGAAAATTTTCTACTTCTACACGCTCAAAACAATAATTCTGCTTCTAGGGCAAGTCGAACTGAATTAAGTCATAGGGGTTCTTCTACTTTACTTTTGAAATCTAGATTGTGCTTCTCAGACCTTTTCTGCTTCTGAATCTGCAGAAAATCAGTTCAGAAGAGCATTTAACTTTATTCTATCGCACTTTTGAGACCCTTCAAGGCTATTTGAAGACGCCGTAGACGGTAAGAGACCTTTCTTCTTCCAAAATATCTTCAGCATGTACTTAGAGATCCCTTTAGAAGATATTCGCCAAGGAGGGCGTTTTAGAAGCAACGAAATTTTAGTGCTTCTAACTGCTTTCTAGAGGAATGTAAGAAGGTACATGGATCCAAGACGCTTTTTGAAAATTTTCTACTTCTACACGCTCAAAACAATAATTCTGCTTCTAGGGCAAGTCGAACTGAATAAAGTCATAGGGGTTCTTCTACTTTACTTTTGAAATCTAGATTGTGCTTCTCAGACCTTTTCTGCTTCTGAATCTGCAGAAAATCAGTTCAGAAGAGCATTTAACTTTATTCTATCGCACTTTTGAGACCCTTCAAGGCTATTTGAAGACGCCGTAGACGGTAAGAGACCTTTCTTCTTCCAAAATATCTTCAGCATGTACTTAGAGATCCCTTTAGAAGATATCCGCCAAGGAGGGCGTTTTAGAAGCAACGAAATTTTAGTGCTTCTAACTGCTTTCTAGAGGAATGTAAGAAGGTACATGGATCCAAGACGCTTTTTGAAAATTTTCTACTTCTACACGCTCAAAACAATAATTCTGCTTCTAGGGCAAGTCGAACTGAATAAAGTCATAGGGGTTCTTCTACTTTACTTTTGAAATCTAGATTGTGCTTCTCAGACCTTTTCTGCTTCTGAATCTGCAGAAAATCAGTTCAGAAGAGCATTTAACTTTATTCTATCGCACTTTTGAGACCCTTCAAGGCTATTTGAAGACGCCGTAGACGGTAAGAGACCTTTCTTCTTCCAAAATATCTTCAGTTTGTACGTTTTAGAAGCAATGAAATTTTAGTGCTTCTAACTGCTTTCTAGAGGAATGTAAAAAGGTACATGGATCCAAGACGCTTTTTGAAAATTTTCTACTTCTACACGCTCAAAACAAAATAATTCTGCTTCTGAGGCAAATCGAACCGAATAAAGTCTTAGGGGTTGTTGTGTCAAAACTAGTCGCCACAAGTTTTTGCTAATATACAAGAATTTTATCAAGAAGGTGGATTTATTTTCCCTACAACCATTGACTATGGACCTTCTTTACACCACCTCCACCCTGAACAAGATTATATTATTTCCATATTTAAATTTTCTTGTAGATTCGTTCGCAGGGACGCGGGGAGCTTTTGGTTTCCTTGTGTTGGCAGCCTGCTGCCAATAGGCTGACGGTAGTCGTGCTGAAGGCTAGGAACCTGCCCAAGATGGACGTAACTGGCTTGGCCGATCCTTACGTTAAGATTTATTTACTCTACAATGGGCAGAGGATCGCCAAGAAGAAGACTCACGTGAAGAAGAGGACTTTGAGTCCTGTTTTTAACGAGAGCTTCGTGTTTGACATTCCGGCTGGGGGCGAAGGGCTGGAGGCTGTTAGTTTGGAATTTCTGCTGCTGGATTGGGACAGGGTTACCAAAAATGAGGTCAGTTCTGGTTTTCTTTTTATTTTTGATCCTTCCAAATCATCTGAAACCTGTTGGAAAGGAAAAAGGATGGGAAGGGGTAGGAAGGGAAGAAAGGAGAAGGCAGGGAAAGGAACGGGAAGGAAGGGAAAGGAAAGAAAAGGAAGGGGAAGGAAGGCTCGAAACGGCAATTGCTCGAAACCATAATTTCTCGACGACAAATGTTTTTAGAGAGAAGGCTTGAATAGAAAAGTGAAAAGTAAAGTGAGAAAGAAAAAACCGTTGAAAGTTAGGGCAAATAATTGAGAAACGTTGTTATTAGGGAGAGACCAGAGCTGAGAAATAACTTCAGATTTTAGTTACTTTTAGGAAGTTAGTTATATTTAGCAACTAACTTAGTTACTTTTCAAATTAGTCTGAAAAGAACTATAACTCAGTTACTGTGGAAAAGTAACTGTATCTTAGTTACTTTCATTAAGAACTTAGTTCCTTTTGGTAACTAAGTTACTTGAAAGGCAACTAAGTTCCTTTTTTACACAAGTTACTTTGTCTTGATTTTGCAAAATTCGACTCGTTCCTACGTGTACATTGTACAAGTATTATTTGCATCATTCTGACCACCTTATTGTGTCTTGTGTTTGTTTTAGTTTTCCATTCCTTTGCCTCATTTATTCGTCCACCAAGTCTTCTTGGTGCACGAATAAATTTGGCAAAATATCTTCATCGTGTTTTATCTGACAAGAATATTGCAAACTTGGTACTAATGCCAACAATGCCTTAAACCAATTTTAAACTTAATAATAAAATAATAAAATGATAAACACGAAAAGTTTGGATCTTCTATCCTTAACTATAGTCTGTCCGGGATCCACACGACCGGGATTCACCCTATTTCCATGGTGAATCATTGTTGTCAACAATGAATCGCCATGGAAATCGGGTGAATCTCGGTCGTGTGGATCCCGGACAGATATTAGAACTAAAGTTACTGTCACGAAAAGTAACTAGTTACTTAGGTAACTTTAATTACTTTCTATGAAGTAACTAACTTTCCCAGCTCTGATATTTTGAGACCTGAATGAAAAAGCGAGAAAACCACAGATTCTGCGAATAGGAAATTAAAAAACAACTGATTCTGCTAAAAGAAGTCGTTTAGGAGGGTAAATAACAGAAACGTTTGTTATTATTAGAGAGAGACCTTACCTGACCTTTTGAGACCTGAATGAAAAAGCAAAGAAATTAGATATGCAGATATTGCTTGAAAAAAATCGTTGAAGGGGAGGGCAAATAATTGAGAAACGTTTGTTATTAGAGGACCTTACTTGACCTTTTGAGACATGAATGAAAAGGCGAGAAAACAGATTTTGATAGAAAAAAATTGTTGAAGGGGAAAGTAAATAATTCAGAAACGTTTATTATTAGAGAGACCTTACCTGACCTTTTGAGACCTCAACAGAAAAGTGAAAAAAAAAACAGGTGACGCTGAAACAACAGTTGTCGCTGGGAAATATTATGGGAAAATATAAATATATGAGAAATAATTGTCATTTGAGACAGAAACTTACCTGACTTTTTGGCGACCGAAATTTTTGGGAACAGAACCAGAAAAGTGAAAAAGTTAGTGTCGCTCACTCGATCGCTTTTTGAACCAAGTTAAACCTCTCGAGCAATTATTATCGTTTCGAGTTTCGAGCAATTGTCGTTTCGAGCAACTGTCGTTTCGAGGAATTGTGGTTTCAAGCAACTGTCGTTTCGAGCAATTGCCGTTTCGAGAAATTGTGGTTTCGAGCAACTGTCGTTTCGAGCAATTGTCGTTACGGGCAACTTTTTTCGAGCAATTGTCTGGATACCAATAATTGGTGGGAAGTTCTTAAGGGCCTTCCTTTAACTTCCCTCCAATTAGTGGTATCCGGACAATTGCTCGAAACCACAATTTCCGCTTCCCCTCCCTTGAAGGAAAGCAGAAGAAAGGGAAAGCTATGGGAAGGAAGGGGAAGGAAGGTGAAGGAAAGGGAAGGAAGGAAAGGGCGGGAAAAGAAGGGGAAGACAGGGGAAGGAAGGGGAAATAATTGGAGGGAAGTTACAGGAAGGGGAAAAAAGGGGAAGGAACGAAAATGAATGGGCAGGAAGGGCAAGGAAGTTAAAGGAAAAAGAAAGGGGAATTAAGTTAAAGGAAGAGAGAGGAACGGTAGAAAGGGAAAAGAAGGGGAACGAAGCTAAAGGTAGGGAAAGGAAGTAAAAAGATCTTCTGATTCTTCTAGTTCCTATACCAAAACCAAAAATGAGGTTATGGCAGACACAAATAGGTAATAAAAGTCTCTATCGAACTCAGAGTTCCTCTTGCCTATTGGGCAACCAATCTAAAATTCCTTCCATTCTTTCTTTTCCTTTGAAGCCAAAATACAGTTAAAATTTCGGGGAGGCAGATTAGCTCCTGCCTTCCCAACTCCCTTTTTCGTTGAGAAACTGTACAAAATCGCTTGCAGGTGATTGGCCGACTGGAAATGGGCGGAGCCAAGTGCTCAGGCACAGCCCTCCACCACTGGAAGGAAGTCTGCAACTCCGCGCGCCGACAAATCGCCGACTGGCACAAACTTAGGGAATAACTTGCTGGATATCTTTTATAAAGTTTTTTTAGGGCATTTCTGTACGCGTGCAACATCCGCTTCTCCTTTTAGGTTTTCATGTAAATATGGAAGATTGTAATTAGTTTTTAAAACATCGGCCAGGGTCGCGCTTGAAGACTAAAACTAGCTTCGTTTTAAGGGTTTGTGATATAGACTTAAGCAAGTACCAAAAAAAAAATGTAATCTAAATGTACCATGACTTTGGGGTGCACGCTGTAGATTGCGAGACTGTTATTTTTTCATATAGGGTTGATATTCGATATTGGGCGGTTTTTCGAAATCTGCAATATATGGTTGCTAGCACTGTAGGGTTAGTGAATTCTCAACAATTAACACAATTAGAAATTAGAATAACTAGAAATTAAACCGTTTTTGTTGTAAATGTCACATTTTCAACCAGTACGTCTGATTACGTGCACATACTGTATATAATCACTGAAGATGTTCAGTTGACGAAACTCTTGATATTTATACTCTGCTGGATTTGCTTATATTTTTTGAGATTGTAGTTTAGTTCTGGGGAATCATTGATGTATATAATAAAGAATAAATGTTCAATGGTTTTTAAATAAATTGTTAATTTATTACATGGAAAGACGATACCCCGATGCGAGTTCCAAAATGCACAGTGACAAAGATCCGTTTTGTTTAAATCCACTATGACGGAGGTATGAAGTCTTATTTAAGGCCTAGAAAGATCAAACGCCTAAAAAGCCAGAGAATCAAAGATCGCGTTCAAAGAAAAAAGCAATTACTGTTTTTTTTTACTCATATCTTCCTTATTCTTAGCGCGATTTTCAAAATTTCAGCCTTATTTGAAGGCAATTGTTTACAGGGTGTAATTAGTAAAACAATAAGTTCAATCGTAACACTATTTATTGAAAAAGCAAAACAAAATAAGATATCACAGGTTTTCTCTCTATGTTAACACGTTTCAATAACGAAAACAGGATAACTAAGTTATCACAAACACATAAAATTGCAATAAATTAAACACCCAAAGTTCCTATACGTAGAAACAGGAACAATAAAAAAAAAGAATTCTTCCTAAAGGATCTACCCTCGTCCCTAAACCATCTGTACAACTCACAGCGCCATATCCCAAAATGCGATATTGCTTAAAATGCCCGGAAATACTCAAACTGGAATAAAGTATTAAACTAAATTTGTACTAGATGGCGTTTCCGAAACAAACGAACGTCAATTCCTCGAACCATCGTCGGATAATTGAGCTTCTAGTGTGCTGTATATGGCAATTGATTATTTGGCAAATATTCTTAGCGTCTAGCGCCTATATTTAAGTGTCGGGGTGGTGGGCAACAATATATTGCTAAAATCTAGACGATATTAAGACTGGAAAATACTGATCACAATTATACTCCTAGTTTTAGGATTGGGTTTCGTTAACATTGCTAACTAGAGTCTCTGGAATCCTGCTGGTTTTTGCTGTTGGGGATCAGCAGCGTCGACAGTGCCTCCAACGATTGTCTCACCTAGAAAAAAAAACCAAAACTATATTTTTTTAAACGTAATTTACGGATTTTTAAATTCCGAGCCCAAATATATATTTCAAGAAAGTAGTAGACTACAAAAGGTCTTTCTTCTTCTAAAACATTTTCTGTTTCCACTACTAAGCACCTGTTTAGAAGATATCCATCAAGGGGCGTTTAAGAAGTAAAAAAATCTTAGAAAAGATTAGAAGAAAGATTAGGGGAATGTAGATGAACGCCCTTTGGCAATTTTATGCTTCTACGTTGTTGACAGAATTGGATAATAACAGTTGTAGAGGTTCCGAGTCTTATTAGAACCTTCTGCTATCATTTGAAGACGTCGAGCCGATAAAAGACCTTTCTTCTTCTAAAATGTCTTCTACTTCTATTACCAGAGACCTCTCTAGAAGATATCAACTAGAGAGAACGTTTTAGAAGTAAAAAATATTACAGAAGAGAATTAAGTGCTTCTAACTGCTTTCTAGAAGAATGTAAATCGATCAATTTGATCTTCTAAGACCCTGTTTGACAATTTTCTGCTTCTATGCTGCTGACATAAATTAATAAGAATAGCTGTAGCGGTTTTGAAGGCGTCGTAAACAATAAAAGGTTCTTCTTTTTCTAAAATATCTTCTACAACCGCAGACCTCTTTAGCAAAATAATTTCCGCTTCTGCGAGTCTTCTTTTGGCTGTTGTTTCTAGATACAATAGACGAAAAAAGACATTTCTTCGTTTAAAATATATTCTAATGAAATGGTAGAAATAAGAATTAGGTGCTCCCAACCGCTTTCTACAGGAATGTAGATGGATCAAATTGATCTTCTAAGAAATTTGTTGACAACTTTCTGCTTCTACGCTGCTGATATACTCAAAAATTGATGTCCCCCAAGGTGGGTGTTTAAAAGTAAAAAAATCTTAGAAAAGAGGGTTAGATGCTTGTAACTGCTTTCTAGAAGGATGTAGATGGATCAGTTTGATCTTCAAGACGCTCTGTGTCAATTTTCTGCTTCTACGTTCTTGACATAAATGGATAATAACAGTCGTAGACGAAAGAAGACCTTTCTTCTTCTAAAATGTCTTCTACTTCTACTACCAGAGACCTCTCCAAAAGATGTTAACTACATGGAGCGTTTTAGAAGTAGAAAATAGTAGAGAAGAGGATTAAGTGCTTGTAACTGCTCTATAGAAAAATGTAGATCAATCAATTTCATCTTCTAAAACCCTGTTCGACAACTTTCTAACTTTCTGATTCTGTGCTGCTGACAGAAATGAATAACAATAGCTGTAGACGTTCTGAGTCTTCTGAGACCCACTTGAAGGCAATAAAAGACTCTTTTTTTTCTAAAATATCTTCTGATTCTACGACCATAGACCTGTTTAGAAGATATCCAACAAGGGGGAACGTTTAGAAGTAAGGAGATGATAGAAAAAACGATTAGGTGCTTGTAACTGCTTTCTAGAGGGATGTTCAATCTTGTGAGACACTCTTTGGCAACTTTCTTCTTCTATGCTGTTTTAAAATATATTCTAATGAAATGATAGAAAAAAGAATATTTCTAGAGAAATGCAGATGGATCAATTTGATCGTCTAAGAAATTCCTTGACAATTTTCTGCTTCTACGCTGCTGAGTCTTGTGAAATCCTTCTGTTATCATTTGAATACGTCGTACACGATAAAATACCTTTTCTTTAAATAACTTCTGCTTCTGCTACTAAAGACCACTATAGTATCTCCACAAGTAACGAAATATCAGAAAAGAAGATTAGGTGTTTGAATGTAAATGGATAAATTCGATCTTATGTCAACTTTCTGCTTCTACGCTGCTGACTTCTAAGAAATAATGAGTCTTCTGAAACCCTTCTGCTATCATCGAAAATGTTCTGGAAGATAGAAACGCTTCTTCTTCTGAAATATGTTCTGCTTCTACAATTAGAGACCTCTTTCGAAGATATCCTCCAAGGAGAGGGTTTAAAAGTGCTCTAGAGGAAAGTAAGTGGATCAATTGACACAACTTTCTGCTTCTGCGCTGCTGATACATTCAAAAACGAAATAATTTCTGCTTCTAAGACGAATCGAAATGAACAAACTTGTTTCTGAGTCTTCTGAGATCCTTCTGCTATCGTCGCAGATGATAAAAGACGTTTCTTCTCCTTAAGATATCTTCTGGTTGTTCTACACGAGACCTCTTTAGGAGATATCCGACAAGAGGGGTCTTTTAGAAGTAAAAAAATACTAGAGAAGAGGATTAGGTGCTGGTCTCTGCTTTTAGAGGAATGTAGAATGTAGATGAATCAATTCGATCTTCTAAGACACTTTTCAACAACTTCCTGCTTCAACGCTGCTGATATATGTACTCTAAGATTAAATGACTCTGTATCACAAAGGTTTACCAAACACCTACAGGTGAATTCTTTAAAGGAAAGTGAAAATTACTTCTGCTTCTAAGGCAAATCAAGATGAATAATAATAGTTGTAGAGGTTCTGAGTCTTTTCCTAGATCCTTTTGCTATCTGGGAGACAAAATACATTTCAACTTCTAAACTATCGTCTGCTTCTACGACTTTGAAGACGTCGTAGATAATAATAAAAGACCTTTTTCCTTCTAGAACACCTTCTGCTTTTGCTACTACTAAGGATTTATTTAAAATATATCCATCAAAAGGGAGTTTGGAAGAAACGAAATATTAGAAAAGAGGGTTAGCTACTTGCAGCTCTGCTTTTTAGAGTGCTTAATGCAGATGAATCCCTTCGATCTTCTAAGACACCTTTTGACAACTTTCTGCTACGCTGTTGACATAGATATACATTCAAAAACAAAACGTATACAATCTGGTCTTATGTGGAATTCGAAAATTTTAGTGATTGCAGTGCGACCTCCCATTTTTTTTAATGCTGGGGTTGAGGCCAAAAATTTTTTTTTGCAGTAACATCTCATTTTTTTTTAAATTACGGAGTTGGGGAGGTTAGTAAATTCGGCCTCTAAGGCAAATCAAAATGAATAGTAGGAGTTGTCGAGTTCTGAGTCCTCTGCAATCCTTCTGCTATCATTTGAAGACGTCGTAGACAATAAAAGACGTTTCTTCTTCCAAAATATATACTGCTTCTATAACTGGAGGCCTTTGGAAGATACCCACCAAGAAGAGGGCTTTAGAAGCAACGAAATATATTAGAAAAGAAGACTGGATGCTTGCCACTGCTTACTAGAGATGCAGATGGATCATTTCTACCTTCTACAACACTTTTTGCCAAACTACTTCTACGCTGCTGATGTACTCCAAAAACTAAATAATTTCTGCTTCTAGCAAACCGAAATGAAAAATAATTGTTGTAAGAGACGTTTCTTCTTCTAAAATATCTTCGGCTTCTACTTAGGATCCCTTTAGAAGATATCCGTCAAGGAGGGCGTTTTAGAAGCAACGAAATATTAGTGCTTCTAACTGCTTTCTAGAGGAATATAAGAAGGTACATGGATCCAAGAAGCTTTTTGAAAATTTTCTACTTCTACACGCTCAAAACAATAATTCTGCTTCTAGGGCAAGTCGAACTAAATAAAGTCTTTGGGGTTCTTCTACTATACTTCTGAAATCTAGATTGTGCTTCTACGACTTTTTTTGCTTCTGAATCTCCAGCAAATCAATTCAGAAGAGAATTTAACTTTATTCTATCGCACTTTTGAGACCCTTCAAGGCTATTTGAAGACGCCGTAGACGGTAAGAGACCTTTCTTCTTCCAAAATATCTTCAGCTTGTACTTAGAGATCCTTTTAGAAGATATCCGCCAAGGAGGGCGTTGTAGAAGTAACGAAATATTAGTGCTTCTAACTGCTTTCTAGAGGAATGTAAGTACTGTGAAACCTCCCTTAACGGACACCTCTTAATACCGGACATCTCCTTATAGCGGACAATTTTCAGGGTCCCGAAGTTTCTTCATAAAAAATGTTCAATAAACAACCTCTTAACAACGGACCCTCTTCATAACGAACGCGGACAGTACAATTTCTGTTATTTTAGAAAAATTCCCTGTAATTTTACCTCTCAACAACGGACGTGAAAACCCATCACACTCTCCAAGGCTGTTAAGATTTACCCCGCAGGGTGGTTTGAATCTCGACTACATACCGTAATTAGGGGGTTTTGAATCTCAACTAGGTTGTACATGACCGTAATTAGGGGTATAAAGGGGGACAATCAAAAATCCTAAACAATGTTAGTCTGCATTTTCAAGGGAAGTGCTATGGCGTCTGTTTCATAAAAACGAACATTTGTAAGCGTTTAAGAAAAAAATTATAAAATGAAGCAAATTTTTTCCCAACAACGGACACCTCCTATCAACGGACACCTATCAACGGACATCTCCTATCAACGGACACCTCCTATCAACGGACACCTCCTAACAACGGACACTTTCGTCGCTTTCATCGATGTCCGTTAAGGAGAGGTTTCACTGTAGGTACAGTCGGGGACTTTGAAAATGCCCACCCCACGGCGACGAATCACTTGGTCGACTGGTGCTGCCACGCGGCTAATGTGTGCTAACCTGTCAGGCAAACGTCGATCAAACCGCAACGATGCAGTCGACCAAATGAATCGTCGCCGTGGGGTGGGCTTTTTCATTGTCCCCGACTGTACATGGACGTAAGACGCTTTTTAAAAATTTTCTAATTCTACACACTCAAAACAATAATTCTGATTCTAAGGCAAGTCGAACTGAATAAAATCATAGGGGGGGGGGTTCTTCTACTTTACTTTTGAAATCTAGATTGTGCTTCTAAGACCTTTTCTGCTTCTGAATCTCAAGCAAATCAATACAGAAGAGCACTTAACTTTATTCTATCGCACTTTTGAGACCCTTCAACGCTATTAGAAAACGCCGTAGACAGTAAGAGACCTTTCTTCTTCCAAAATATCTTCTGCTTGTACTTAGAGATTCCTTTAGAAGATGCGTTTTAGAAGCAACGAAATATTAGTGCTTCTAACTGCTTTCCAGAGGAATATAAGAAGGTACATGGATCCAAGAAGCTTTTTGAAAATTTTCTACTTCTACACGCTCAAAACAATAATTGTGCTTCTAGGGCAAGTCGAACTGAATAAAATCATAGGGATTCTTCTACTTTACTTTTGAAATCTAGATTGTGCTTCCAAGACCTTTTCTGCTTCTGAATTTCAAGCAAATCAATTCAGAAGAGCACTTTTCAGACCCTTCAGCTTCTGCTCTTGGCAAAAATCATCCCCAAAGATTCCCCCAAGCCCAAATCGCGGACTCAGAAGAATCTTCCAAGAAATCAGAAGACCTACCTTGGCGATTTGATCTAAATTCGAGTCTAAAAAACTGTTGACAGCCCCCGCCGACTTCGAGTGCAGATGCGACTGGTACTGCAGCAAACTACTGTAAATGTCCTCGCTCCCACTTTCCGGCACGTTCAACGCATATCTACTTTGTATTCTACTGATTCTGTACAGCAGAACGGCCGCCGAGAGGAAAAGTAGAATCAGCAGAAGCGTTGTGGCGAACAAAATTAGGCTCTGTCTCGGTAGGCTGGTGAATTTCGAGATGGCCTGCTTTACGGCAGCCACCATCTCCTTCTGAGTCTCGGATCTCGCAGAGTCCTTCTTCGCCAAAACCTCCTTGAGGGGGAGGACGTGGGGGAGCCGTGGGGGGATCGGCGTGGGGCTCTCCCTCCCGCTTTCTCCTTCGCGCGTCTCCGAGCTGTCGCTGTCGGAGACCGGAAGGGGTTCCTGAAAAAAAAATTCAAGATTTTTTGTTTAAAATTTTCGAGATTTACAATTTCCGGTTCGATGGAGGCGTCCTTGGCTCCCTGCCAGACCTTCATCATGTACCTGTAGGTGCTATCACGAGACATTAGGCTGCTGAAGACGTGTTTGTCTTCGCTGGTGGCTATCCCGATGGCGTTGGGGATGATTCTGGCCGTCCTCTCTTTCGTTATGTCGACCACCGACAACATCGGGATCATGAGCTGCAAAAAATTTTCGTGCTATGAAAAAATGTATATGCTTTAACCGAAAAACATATATATTTCAAAGAAAGATAGCTTCAAAACGCGAAAAATTTGATTTTGAATCGAAATTATTGGACACGGAACCGTTTTGGTCGGGAAGTGTTCAAATTTGAGAGAAAACAAACAAGATTCAAATTATATAGTGGGCTAAGACGATTTTGAAAGTAAAGCTAAACCACAAGTGTGACCTATCGTTCGATTGTAAAGCAGCGATTGGCATTATTTTTACCACAATAGCACCAAAAATAATGATATTTTTGAGACGAATGTGAAGAGAAGAAAGGCTACAAAATACATTTCTTATCTCTTTCGTTATGTCGACGACCGACAACATCGGTATCAACAGCTGCAAAAAACTTTTGCGTGATGAAAAAATGTATAGGTTTTAACCGAAAAACATATATATCTCAAAGAAAGTTAGCTTCAAAACGCGAAAAATTTGATTTTTAATCGAAATTGTTGAACACGGAACCGTTTTGATCGGGAAGTGTTAAAATTTGAGAAAAAACAAATAAGAATCAAATTATATAGTGGGCTAAGACGATTTTGAAAGTAAAGCTAGACCACGAATGTGACCTATCGTTCGATTGTAAAGCAGCGATTGGTACTATTTTTACCACAATAGCACCAAAAATAATGATATTTTTGAGACAAATGTGAAGAAAAAAGGCTACAAAATACATTTTTTATCTCTTTCGTTATGTCGACGACCGACAACATCGGTATCATGAGCTGCAAAAAACTTTTGCGTTATGAAAAAATGTATAGGTTTTAACCGAAAAACATGTATATCTCAAAGAAAGTTAGCTTCAAAACGCGAAAAATTTGATTTTTAATCGAAATTGTTGAACACGGAACCGTTTTGATCGGGAAGTGTTAAAATTTGAGAAAAAACAAACAGGATTCAAATTATATAGTGGGCTAAGACGATTTTGAAAGTAAAGCTAAACCACACGTGCGATCTATCGTTTGATAGTAAAGCAGGTCTAACTAAGCGATTAGCACTATTTTGAAAACAATAGCACCAATAATAATGAAATTTTTGAGAAAAATGTGAAGAAAAAGGCTACAAAATACATTTTTTGTCTCTTTCGTTATGTCGACGACCGACAACATCGGTATCATGAGCCGCAAAAAACTTTTGCGTTATGAAAAAATGTATAGGTTTTAACCGAAAAACATATATATCTCAAAGAAAGTTAGCTTCAAAACGCGAAAAATTTGATTTTTAATGGATATTATTCAACACGGGACCGTTTAATCGGGAAATGCTAAAATTTGAGAAAAAACAAAACTGGATTCAAATTATATAGTGGGCTAATTCGATTTTGAAGGTAAAGCTAGACCACACGTGTGACCTATCGTTTGATAGTAAAGCAGGTCTAACTAAGCGATTAATGATATTTTTGAGAAAAATGCAAAGAAAAAGAGCTACAAAATACATTTTTTATCTAAATTGATTCACAAAAAAACATTTTGACGAAAAAATATCAAAATTGCGAAAAAGCAAGTCGATTTTCAAAACAACGCCAGAACATAAGTGGGACTGTAACGAAAAGAGGCTACAAAACGCAAAAAAGCTGAAAAATCATGTTTTTGATCAGAATTATTTCACACAAAACCGTCTTAAAGAGAAAATATTAAAAGTTCGTAAGAAACAAACACGATAAAAATACAGAGTTAGCTAAGTCGATTTTCAAAATAACGCCAGACCGTAAGTGCGACCTATCTTTTGATACTAAAAAAGGTCTAACCAAGCCATTGGCATCATTTTCAAAATGATAGCAAAAATTTTGATCGAGATAAGTGATTCTTTCTAGAAAAAAGAAGATACAAAACTCAAAAAAAACTAGAAAAAGAATATTCTTGATCTAGATTATTTTCCAAACACACCCCATTTCGATGAGAAAATATTAAAATTTCCGAAAAAGCAAACACGATCAAATTATTATAGAGTGGGCTAGGCTAAGTCGATTTTCAAAATAACGCCAGAGCCTAAGTGCGGCCTATGGTTTGATATTAAAAGAGGTCTAACTAAGCGATTAATACCATTTTGAAAACAATAGCACCAATTTTGAGAGAAAAAAGCGATATTTTGTAAGAAAATGTAACGAAAAGAGGCAACAAAACCCAAACAAGTCATATTTTTGATCTAAATTATTTCACACAGATCCGTTTTGGAGAAAAAATACTAAAATTTTCAAAGAAACAAACAGGAGCAAATTATATGTAGAGTGGGCCAAATCGATTTTCGAAATAACGCCAGACCATCAGGGCGACCTATCGTTTGTTAGTAAAACTGATTTATACCATTTTAAAAACTATAGCACCAATTCTGACCGAGAAAAGTGATCTCTTGTGAAGAGAATGTAACGAAAAGAGGCTACAAAAATGCGAAAAAGTAGAAAAATAATATTTCCGAAAAAGAAAACACGATCAAAATATTATAGAGTGGGCTAAGTCGATTTTCAAAATAACGCCAGAGCCTAAGTGCGACCTATCGTTTGACATTAGAAGAAGTCTAACTAAGCGATTAATACCATTTTCAAAACAATAGCACCAATTTTGAGCAAAAAAAGTGATATTTTGTAAGAAAATGTAACGAAAAGAGGCTACAAAACCCAAAAGTCATATTTTTGACCTAAATTATTTCACACACATCCGTTACGAAGAAAAATTTTTTGAAAAAACAAACAGGAGCAAATTATAGAGTGGGCCAAGTCGACTTTCAAAATAACGCCAGATTATCAGTGCGACCTATCGTTTGATAGTAAAACAGATCTAACTAAGCGATTTATACCGTTTTAAAAACTATAGCACCAATTCTGATAGAGAAAAGTGATCTTTTGTGAAGAAAATGTAACGAAAAGAGGCTACAAAACGCAAAAAAGTAGAAAAATCAGATTTTTGATATAAATTATTTCACAGAAAACCGTTTTGAAGAAATCAAATTAAAATTTTCGAAGAAACAAACACGATCAAATAGTTGGCTAAGTCGCTTTTCAAAATAACGCCAGACCATAAGTGCGACCTATCGTTTGATACTAAAAGAGCTGTAACTAAGCAATTAATACTATTTTCAAAACGATAGCACCAATTCTGAGCCAAAAAGTGATATTTTGTAAGAAACTGTAACGAAAAGAGGCTACAAAACGCAAAAAAGTAGAAAAGTCATATTTTTGATCTGAATTATTTCACACAGATCCATTTTGAAGAAAAAAATTGGATCATTGTTAAAAAAGGCGGTCTCGGAGACGGCAGGAACTTCTACGCCGCACTGCATTGGATTAATAACAGCAGCATTTATTAAATTTTTAAATATTTAAAATAAGAAAGTTGCTATGCCAAAAGGGCACTTCGGGTTGACTGATCGGCTTCAAAATCTAATCAGCTCCTCTCCCGCACAGACAATAAAATAAATTGCCACGAAAATGACATTTTTCGAAAAAATGGCACTAAGGTTTTCGGCTTGAAAAAAAATCAGTTATCAAATCCGGTAATAAAAATACACATTTATGCATAGTTTTTTTTCACGGCACCATTTTTTGGTCAAAAGGGCCCAAGTGTGAATACATTTTTAGAAGCAGAATTTGAAGAGCATTCATATGGTAATGCGAAAAATGGGGGTTTGCATTTAAATTTTTAAAGTTGATGTGCCAAAAAGGCACTTTCCGTGAGCCGGTGTAGCCCAGATTCTAATCAGCACCTACAAATCTCCCACTGAATATGTGTGCCAAATTTCATCAAAATCAGTTCAGTAGTTTCGGCTGTAGCGTGTCCACAGACACACGGACAGACACACAGACACACATTTTTCAAAAATAGGTTTTTTGGGTTCCTGGGACCCCGAAACGTAAAGATTTGATGTCAGTTCAATTTCGAATTTTTGATCGATTTTATATACTGCTCCGCCTTGAGCGTAGAAGTTAAAACATTAAAATTTTCGAATCAAATTATAGAGTGGGCTAAGTCGATTTTCAAAATAACGCCAGCGCCTAAGTGCGACCTATCGTTTGACATTAAGAGAGGTCTAACTAAGCGATTCATACCATTTTGAAAACAATAGCACCAATTTTGAGCGAAAAAAGTGAGGTTTTGTAAGAAAATGTAACGAAAGAGGCTACAAAACCCAAAAGTCATATTTTTGACCTAAATTATATCACACAGATCCGTTTCGAAGATAAAATATTAAAATTTTTGAAAAAACAAACAGGAGCAAATTATAGAGTGGGCCAAGTCGATTTTCAAAATAACGCCAGACTACCAGTACGACATATCGTTTGATAGTAAAACAGATCTAACTAAGCGATTTATACCGTTTTAAAAACTATAGTACCAATTCTGACAGAGAAAAGTGATCTTTTGTGAAGAAAATGTAACGAAAAGAGGCTACAAAACGCAAAAAAGTAGAACAATAAGATTTTTGATA
The DNA here is from genome assembly GCA_963924575.1 of Pycnomerus fuliginosus. Lineage (NCBI taxonomy): Eukaryota > Metazoa > Arthropoda > Insecta > Coleoptera > Zopheridae > Pycnomerus > Pycnomerus fuliginosus. Next base: position 5,930,653 of record OZ004624.1, on the reverse strand, counting down.
TAAATTATTTCACACAAAACCGTTATGAAGAAATCAAATTAGAAACACGAGTTGGCTAAGTCGCTTTTCAAAATAACGCCAGACCATAAGTGCGACCTATCGTTTGATACTAAAAGAGCTGTAACTAAGCGATTAATACCATTTTCAAAACGATAGCACCAATTCTGAGCCAAAAAGTGATATTTTGTAAGAAACTGTAACGAAAAGAGGCTACAAAACGCAAAAAAGTAGAAAAGTCATATTTTTGATCTGAATTATTTCACACAGATCCATTTTGAAGAAAAAACATTAAAATTTTCGAATCAAATTATAGAGTGGGCTAAGTCGATTTTCAAAATAACGCCAGCGCCTAAGTGCGACCTATCGTTTGACATTAAAAGAGGTCTAACTAAGCGATTCATACCATTTTGAAAACAATAGCACCAATTTTGAGCGAAAAAAGTGATATTCTGTAAGAAAATGTAACGAAAAGAGGCTACAAAACTCAAAAGTCATATTTTTGACCTAAATTATTTCACACAGATCACGTTACGAAGAAAAAATATTAAAATTTTTGAAGAAACAAACAGGAGCAAATAATAGAGTGGGCCAAGTCGATTTTCAAAATAACGCCAGACCATAAGTGCGACCTATCGTTCGATAGTAAAACGAATCTAACTAAGCGATTTATACCATTTTCAAAACGATAGCACCAATTCCGACCGAGAAAAATTATCTTTCGTGAAAAAAAATTAACGAAAAGACGCTACAAAACGCCAAAAAAGTAGAAAAATAATATTTTTGATCTGAATTATTTCACACAGACCCATTTTGGAGTGCGACCTATCGCTTGATGCTAAAAGAGATCTAACTAAGCGATTATTACCATTTCCAAAACGATAGCACCAATTCTGAGCCAAAAAACTGATATTTTGTAAGAAACTGTAACGAAAAGAGGCTACAAAACGCAAAAAAGTAGAAAATTCATATTTTTGATCTGAATTATTCCACACAGATCCATTTTGAAGAAAAAATATAAAAATTTTCGAATCAAACTATAGAGTGGGCTAAGCCGACTTTCAAAATAACGCAAAATAAACTCCAATTAAGCCATTGGCATCACTTTCATGACATTATCGCCAATATCAACACACAAAAAATAGTACCTTAGTGACATAGCCGAAAACGTTCGAGTAGAAGGCGAAGTAATTTTTGGTGATGTAGAGGTGCCCCTGTAGAAGAATATCGCCGATGAGGGCGCACGAATAATAGTTGAGAACTTTTTCGTCCACTGAGGGAAAATGGCGGCTGAATTTCTTCTGCCTCGCTTTCGATGTCGTCGGTCCTTTGGCCTCTTTGCTGATTTTCGGACTTGGAGGCTCAGCTGGTTGAGCTTGGGCCGTCATGGCAGGGGTGGATGTTGAGAGGAGTTTCAGTGACGATCTGAAAAAAATTTTGAAAAAAAAATCGTTGGAAATTTTATTGGTTACAATCCGGATTGCAATCCGAGGTCTTTGTTAAGGATTAAGTTCGTTACGATGGCCATTTTTGCCAAGTAGGAGGAGGTGTGGAGCCTGCTGACTGACAGCATGACAAAATGTGTCACGTCTGACAATTGGAAAAAAAGAATGCTTTAAAAGCTTTGTTTCTGGAACTTCTAACGAAAAAATTTCTGCTTAGACCAGATCTGCACAAACTTTCAAATTATCGGGTGTCCCAAAAAAAACCGGACAAAATATTTTTATGAATAAGTCAGCCATTTCTCAACCGATTTGGATGAACCTCGTCTTAAATGAAAAAGAAAGAACCAAGCTTTCGAATCGTGCAAGAAACTATGGTAATTATGTTCCGTATACGGACACATGTTAATTTTTCACTTTTTCATGAAAATGTTGTAACTACAGTGAAACCTCCCTTAACGGACACCTCTTAACACCGGACACCTCCTTGTAGCGGAGAAATTTCAGGGTACCGAAGCTTTTTCATAGGAAATGTTCAATCAATAACCTCTTAACAACGGACCTTCTTCATAACGGACGCGGACAGTAAAATTTCTGTTATTTTAGAAAAATTGCCTGTAATTTTACCTCTCAACAACGGACATGAAGGGTTGTTAGATTTACACCCATCCCCCGCAGGGTGGTTTGCTACCTGATCGCATCTATACAATGAACCATTTTTGAATCTCTACTACATGACCGTAATTAGGGGTATAAAGGGGCACAATTCAAATTCGTAAACAGTGTTAGTTTGCATTTTCAAGCGAAATACCATGGCGTCTGTTTCCTTTAAGCATTAAAGAAAAAATGTATAAAATGAAGCAATTTTTTCCCCAACAACGGACACCTCCCATCAACGGACACTTTCGTCGCTTTCATCTGTGTCCGTTAAGGAGAGGTTTCACTGTAGAAGGTTTAAATCATCACATTTTATAGTAAAATGACAGCGCTATAGGAGATTTCTTGATTAAAAAAATGGGCAGCTACGGAAGCGGCTGAAACCTCCCCACTTGGTGAATGATCCAATCCTATCACTAATATCACTTAAATTTTACTATTTACTATGCCTAAGTTTTACTCCACCAAACCAAATGTGTTTTCTGTGAGTTTTCTGAATTTTACGATCTTTTGCCAAAAGGGCATTAAGGTTGAGTACAATTTTGAAAACTAAATTTGAAGACTTTTCATGTGCTGATAGAGAAAATAGGAGTTCATTATTGAAATTTCAAAGTTGATATGCCAAAATGGCACTTGCCGCCCTCGGATTGCCACCAGAATTAAATCAGTTCTTCGGCGGGTGACGGTATCTCTACCTACCAAATTTCAGCCAAATCGATCCAGCAGTTTGGGCTGTAGCGTATTATTTAATGTTTCCTCAATACTTCGAATTTTTCGATTTTATGCCAAAAAGGCGCTAAGTGTGAGTACACTTTCAGATTCAGAATTTCAAGACCTTTCATGCGCTGTTAAGAAAAATTAGTGTTCATCAGTCAAATTTCATAGTTTACATGCCTAAAAGGCACTTGGCTTCTTCGGATTCGCAACAAAATTAACTGGGCTCACCAGAAGGCCAACACTAACCTGCATACCAAATTTCACTAAAATCCGTTCGGTAGTTTCCGAGAAATCGTGCTCACATACGTACGTACATATATACACAAGACGTAAGGTTCTGGGACTTTTTTTATACATAAAGTTAAGTTCGGGGACCTCGTGTCGTGTTTGGGGACGTCCCCAAATCCTACACCTATTTTGACAGACGTAATGTAGACTCCGGGGACTTCACACTAAACCCCAAGTGGTTGATATTTGAACTAACGTAAGATTCGCAAATTACCTTTTAAGCCCTGTTTTACCGACTAGTAAAATTGGCTGCCTATCATCCAGAAAATTAATTCATTCTATTTGCTTTAACCGACAGGTTACTAGCTTTTCAATTTAAGGTTAATGACCTCTTACGTTGCTTTATGTACATGACTTCGGGTACCAACTCAACCGGGTTTTAAGAAAAACAAAAAGTGATTTATTATCGGAATGATTTGTTCCACAGTTCCTCGGAAAATGAATCCCATGCGGCTAGATCTCTAGAGGAGCCCCACCGCGGTCGTCACATAAAATAGGGAGCCTCGGATCTTATGTTATGTCATGAATCGTTAAGTTTGGGGACTTTTGTTATTCTTCAAAAAAAGGGACAGATTAGGTACGTTCCTACTAAATTTATCCTAAAGTCTGTTCGTTTGAACAAAATCGAATAATTTGGGGTATAGGGAAGGGCATCCAAACCAATTTCTTCAAAAATTAAGCAGGCATCAGTTCTAAGTGGACAAATAGACCTTTTTCGTGAAAAATTGACTATCTGTTCCAATTTGAGGGAAATTGATGAATAATAGGTTCAATATGGACCATCTACACCAGCGGTTGAGCCCCCAGAGGAACCCAAGTAGTCTTTAAAATAAAATTAGTGGAGTCCCCGAATCTTACGTTGCGTTAAGAATCGTTAAGTTTGGGGACTTCGCTATTTTTCGAAAATAATGATAAATTACATTACTTCTACCAATTATCTTGTAGCCTATTGTTCTTTGGACCAAAATGGAGCCATTTGGGGGTACAGATAAGAGAATTTATACCAATTTCTTCAAAAATTGGCACAAAAAGCAGGCATCGGCTCTAAGTGAACAAATAGACCTTTTTCGTGAAAAATAGACGATGTGTTCCAATTTGTGGGAAATTGATGATAGATAGGTTAAATATGGACCTTGTCCAGCAGCGGTTGATCCTCTAGAGCAGCCCCAGTAGTCGTCAAAATAAAATTAGTGGCGTCCCCGAATCTTACGTGCGTCAAGAATCGTTAAGTTTGGGGACTTCGCTATTTTTCGAAAAAAATGAAAAATTACATTACTTCAACCAATTATCCTCTAGCCTATTGTTCTTTGGACCAAGATGGAGCCATTTGGGGGTACAGATAAGAGAATTTATACCAATTCCTTCAAAAATTGGCACAAAAAGCAGGCACCGGCTCTAAGTGGACAAATAGAACTTTTTCGTAAAAAATTGACGTTCTGTTCCAATTTTTGGGAAATTGATTATAGATAGGTCCAATATGGACCATCAACAGCAGCGGTTGACCCTCTAGAGCAGCCCCAGTAGTCGTCAAAATAAAATTAGTGGCGTCCCCGAATCTTACGTTGCGTCAAGAATCGTTAAGTTTGGGGACTTCGCTATTTTTCAAAAATAATGATAAATTATATTACTTCTACCAATTATCCTTTAGCCTATTGTTCTTTGGACCAAAATGGAGCCATTTGGGGGTACAGATAAGAGAATTTATACCAATTTCTTCAAAAATTGGCACAAAAAGCAGGCATCGGCTCTAAGTGAACAAATAGACCTTTTTCGTGAAAAATAGACGATGTGTTCCAATTTGTGGGAAATTGATGATAGATAGGTTAAATATGGACCTTGTCCAGCAGCGGTTGATCCTCTAGAGCAGCCCCAGTAGTCGTCAAAATAAAATTAGTGGCGTCCCCGAATCTTACGTGCGTCAAGAATCGTTAAGTTTGGGGACTTCGCTATTTTTCGAAAAAAATGAAAAATTACATTACTTCAACCAATTATCCTCTAGCCTATTGTTCTTTGGACCAAGATGGAGCCATTTGGGGGTACAGATAAGAGAATTTATACCAATTCCTTCAAAAATTGGCACAAAAAGCAGGCACCGGCTCTAAGTGGACAAATAGAACTTTTTCGTAAAAAATTGACGTTCTGTTCCAATTTTTGGGAAATTGATTATAGATAGGTCCAATATGGACCATCAACAGCAGCGGTTGACCCTCTAGAGCAGCCCCAGTAGTCGTCAAAATAAAATTAGTGGCGTCCCCGAATCTTACGTTGCGTCAAGAATCGTTAAGTTTGGGGACTTCGCTATTTTTCAAAAATAATGATAAATTATATTACTTCTACCAATTATCCTCTAGCCTATTGTTCTTTGGACCAAAATGGAGCCATTTGGGGGTACAGATAAGAGAATTTATACCAATTTCTTCAAAAATTGGCACAAAAAGCAGGCATCGGCTCTAAGTGGACAAATAGACCTTTTTCGTGAAAAATAGACAATGTGTTCCAATTTGTGGGAAATTGATGATATAGAGGTTCAATATGGACCTTGTCCAGCAGCGGTTGATCCTCTAGAGCAGCCCCAGTTGTCGCCAAATTAAATTAGTGGCGTCCCCGAATCTTACGTTGCGTCAAGAAACGTTAAGTTTGGGGACTTCACTATTTTTCGAAAATAATGATAAATTACATTACTTCTACCAATTATCCTCTAGCCTATTGTTCTTTGGACCAAAATGGAGCCTTTTTGGGGTTCAGATAAGAGAATTTATACTAATTTCTTCAAAAATTGGCACAAAAAGCAGGCATCGGCTCTAAGTGGACAAATAGACCTTTTTCGTAAAAAATTGACGTTCTGTTCCAATTTGTGGGAAATTGATGATATATAGGTTCAATATGGACCTTGTCCAGCAGCGGTTGATCCTCTAGAGCAGCCCCAGTTGTCGCCAAATTAAATTAGTGGCGTCCCCGAATCTTACGTTGCGTCAAGAAACGTTAAGTTTGGGGACTTCACTATTTTTCGAAAATAATGATAAATTACATTACTTCTACCAATTATCCTCTAGCCTATTGTTCTTTGGACCAAAATGGAGCCTTTTTGGGGTACAGATAAGAGAATTTATACTAATTTCTTCAAAAATTGGCACAAAAAGCAGGCATCGGCTCTAAGTGGACAAATAGACCTTTTTCGTAAAAAATTGACGTTCTGTTCCAATTTTTGGGAAATTGATTACAGATAGGTCCAATATGGAAAATCAACAGCAGCGGTTGATCCTCTAGAGCAGCCCCAGTTGTCGCCAAATTAAATTAGTGGCGTCCCCGAATCTTACGTTGCGTCAAGAATCGTTAAGTTTGGGGACTTCACTATTTTTCGAAAATAATGATAAATTACATTACTTCTACCAATTATCCTCTAGCCTATTGTTCTTTGGACCAAAATGGAGCCATTTTGGGGTACAGATAAGAGAATTTATACTAATTTCTTCAAAAATTGGCACAAAAAGTAGGCATCGGCTCTAAGTGGACAAATAGACCTTTTTCGTAAAAAATTGACGTTCTGTTCCAATTTTTGGGAAATTGATTATAGATAGGTCCAATATGGACCATCAACAGCAGCGGTTGATCCTCTAGAGCAGCCCCAGTTGTCGCCAAATTAAATTAGTGGCTTCCCCGAATCTTACGTTGCGTCAAGAATCGTTAAGTTCGGGGACTTCGCTATTTTTCGAAAATAATGATAAATTACATTACTTCTACCAATTATCCTCTAGCCTAATGTTCTTTGGACCAAAATGGAGCCATTTGGGTGTACAGATAAGAGAATTTATACCAATTTCTTCAAAAATTGGCACTAAAAGCAGGCATAGGCTCTAACTGGACAAATAGACCTTTTTCGTGAAAAATAGACGATGTGTTCCAATTTTTGGGAAATTGATTATAGATAGGTCCAATATGGACCATCAACAGCAGCGGTTGATCCTCTAGAGCAGCCCCATTTCTCGCCAAATTAAATTAGTGGCGTCCCCGAATCTTACGTTGCGTCAAGAATCGTTAAGTTTGGGGACTTCGCTATTTTTCGAAAATAGCGATAAATTACATAACTTCTACCAATTATCCTCTAGCCTATTGTTCTTTGGACCAAAATGGAGCCATTATGGGGTACAGATAAGAGAATTTATACTAATTTCTTCAAAAATTGGCACAAAAAGCAGGCATCGGCTCTGACTGGACAAATAGACCTTTTTCGTGAAAAATAGACGATGTGTTCCAATTTGTGGGAAATTGATGATAGATAGGTTCAATATGGACCTTGTCCAGCAGCGGTTGATCCTCTAGAGCAGCCCCAGTAGTCGTCAAAATAAAATTAGTGGCGTCCCCGAATCTTACGTTGCGTCAAGAATCGTTAAGTTTGGGGACTTCGCTATTTTTCGAAAATAATGATAAATTACATTACTTCTACCAATTATTCTCTAGCCTATTGTTCTTTGGACCAAAATGGAGCCATTTTGGGGTACAGATAAGAGAATTTATAGCAATTTCTTCAAAAATTGGCACAAAAAGCGGGCAACGGCTGTAAGTGGACAAATAGACCTATTTCGTAAAAAATTTACGTTCTGTTCCAATTTTTGGGAAATTGATTATAGATAGGTCCAATATGGACCATCAACAGCAGCGGTTGATCCTCTAGAGCAGCCCCAGTTGTCGCCAAATTAAATTAGTAGCGTCCCCGAATCTTACGTTAGGTCAAGAATCGTTAAGTTTGTGGACTTCGCTATTTTTCGAAAATAATGATAAATTACATTACTTCTACCAATTATCTTGTAGCCTATTGTTCTTTGGACCAAAATGGAGCCATTTGGGTGTACAGATAAGAGAATTTATACCAATTTCTTCAAAAATTGGCACTAAAAGCAGGCATAGGCTCTAACTGGACAAATAGACCTTTTTCGTGAAAAATAGACGATGTGTTCCAATTTGTGGGAAATTGATGATAGATAGGTTCAATATGGACCTTGTCCAGCAGCGGTTGATCCTCTAGAGCAGCCCCAGTAGTCGTCAAAATAAAATTAGTGGCGTCCCCGAATCTTACGTTGCGTCAAGAATCGTTAAGTTTGGGGACTTCGCTATTTTTCGAAAATAACGATAAATTACATTACTTCTACCAATTATCCTCTAGCCTATTGTTCTTTGGACCAAAATGGAGCCATTTTGGGGTACAGATAAGAGAATTTATACTAATTTCTTCAAAAATTGGCACAAAAAGCAGGCATCGGCTCTGAGTGGACAAATAGACCTTTTTCGTAAAAAATTGACGTTCTGTTCCAATTTTTGGGAAATTGATTATAGACAGGTCCAATATGGACCATCAACAGCAGCGGTTGATCCTCTAGAGCAGCCCCAGTTGTCGCCAAATTAAATTAGTGGCGTCCCCGAATCTTACGTTGCGTCAAGAATCGTTAAGTTTGGGGACTTCGCTATTTTTCGAAAATAACGATAAATTACATTACTTCTACCAATTATCCTCTAGCCTATTGTTCTTTGGACCAAAATGGAGTCATTTTGGGGTACAGATAAGAGAATTTATACTAATTTCTTCAAAAATTGGCACAAAAAGCAGGCATCGGCTCTAAGTGGACAAATAGACCTTTTTCGTAAAAAATTGACGTTCTGTTCCAATTTTTGGGAAATTGATTATAGATAGGTCCAATATGGACCATCAACAGCAGCGGTTGATCCTCTAGAGCAGACCCAGTTGTCGCCAAATTAAATTAGTGGCGTCCCCGAATCTTACGTTGCGTCAAGAATCGTTAAGTTTGGGGACTTCACTATTTTTCGAAAATAATGATAAATTACATTACTTCTACCAATTATCCTCTAGCCTATTGTTCTTTGGACCAAAATGGAGCCATTTGGGGGTACAGATAAGAGAATTTATACTAATTTCTTCAAAAATTGGCACAAAAAGCAGGCATCGGCTCTGACTGGACAAATAGACCTTTTTCGTGAAAAATAGACGATGTGTTCCAATTTGTGGGAAATTGATGATAGATAGGTTCAATATGGACCTTGTCCAGCAGCGGTTGATCCTCTAGAGCAGCCCCAGTAGTCGTCAAAATAAAATTAGTGGCGTCCCCGAATCTTACGTTGCGTCAAGGATCGTTAAGTTTGGGGACTTCGCTATTTTTCGAAAATAATGATAAATTACATTACTTCTACCAATTATCCTCTAGCCTATTGTTCTTTGGACCAAAATGGAGCCATTTGTGGGTACAGATAAGAGAATTTATACTAATTTCTTCAAAAATTGGCACAAAAAGCAGGCATCGGCTCTAAGTGGACAAATAGACCTTTTTCGTGAAAAATAGACGATGTGTTCCAATTTGTGGGAAATTGATGATAGATAGGTTCAATATGGACCTTGTCCAGCAGCGGTTGATCCTCTAGAGCAGCCCCAGTAGTCGTCAAAATAAAATTAGTGGCGTCCCCGAATCTTACGTTGCGTCAAGAATCGTTAAGTTTGGGGACTTCGCTATTTTTCGAAAATAATGATAAATTACATTACTTCTACCAATTATTCTCTAGCCTATTGTTCTTTGGACCAAAATGGAGCCATTTTGGGGTACAGATAAGAGAATTTATACTAATTTCTTCAAAAATTGGCACAAAAAGCAGGCATCGGCTCTAAGTGGACAAATAGACCTTTTTCGTGAAAAATAGACGATGTGTTCCAATTTGTGGGAAATTGATGATAGATAGGTTCAATATGGACCTTGTCCAGCAGCGGTTGATCCTCTAGAGCAGCCCCAGTAGTCGTCAAAATAAAATTAGTGGCGTCCCCGAATCTTACGTTGCGTCAAGAATCGTTAAGTTTGGGGACTTCGCTATTTTTCGAAAATAACGATAAATTACATTACTTCTACCAATTATCCTCTAGCCTATTGTTCTTTGGACCAAAATGGAGTCATTTTGGGGTACAGATAAGAGAATTTATACTAATTTCTTCAAAAATTGGCACAAAAAGCAGGCATCGGCTCTAAGTGGACAAATAGACCTTTTTCGTAAAAAATTGACGTTCTGTTCCAATTTTTGGGAAATTGATTATAGATAGGTCCAATATGGACCATCAACAGCAGCGGTTGATCCTCTAGAGCAGACCCAGTTGTCACCAAATTAAATTAGTGGCGTCCCCGAATCTTACGTTGCGTCAAGAATCGTTAAGTTTGGGGACTTCACTATTTTTCGAAAATAATGATAAATTACATTACTTCTACCAATTATCCTCTAGCCTATTGTTCTTTGGACCAAAATGGAGCCATTTGGGGGTACAGATAAGAGAATTTATACTAATTTCTTCAAAAATTGGCACAAAAAGCAGGCATCGGCTCTGACTGGACAAATAGACCTTTTTCGTGAAAAATAGACGATGTGTTCCAATTTGTGGGAAATTGATGATAGATAGGTTCAATATGGACCTTGTCCAGCAGCGGTTGATCCTCTAGAGCAGCCCCAGTAGTCGTCAAAATAAAATTAGTGGCGTCCCCGAATCTTACGTTGCGTCAAGGATCGTTAAGTTTGGGGACTTCGCTATTTTTCGAAAATAATGATAAATTACATTACTTCTACCAATTATCCTCTAGCCTATTGTTCTTTGGACCAAAATGGAGCCATTTGTGGGTACAGATAAGAGAATTTATACTAATTTCTTCAAAAATTGGCACAAAAAGCAGGCATCGGCTCTAAGTGGACAAATAGACCTTTTTCGTGAAAAATAGACGATGTGTTCCAATTTGTGGGAAATTGATGATAGATAGGTTCAATATGGACCTTGTCCAGCAGCGGTTGATCCTCTAGAGCAGCCCCAGTAGTCGTCAAAATAAAATTAGTGGCGTCCCCGAATCTTACGTTGCGTCAAGAATCGTTAAGTTTGGGGACTTCGCTATTTTTCGAAAATAATGATAAATTACATTACTTCTACCAATTATTCTCTAGCCTATTGTTCTTTGGACCAAAATGGAGCCATTTTGGGGTACAGATAAGAGAATTTATACTAATTTCTTCAAAAATTGGCACAAAAAGCAGGCATCGGCTCTAAGTGGACAAATAGACCTTTTTCGTGAAAAATAGACGATGTGTTCCAATTTGTGGGAAATTGATGATAGATAGGTTCAATATGGACCTTGTCCAGCAGCGGTTGATCCTCTAGAGCAGCCCCAGTAGTCGTCAAAATAAAATTAGTGGCGTCCCCGAATCTTACGTTGCGTCAAGAATCGTTAAGTTTGGGGACTTCGCTATTTTTCGAAAATAACGATAAATTACATTACTTCTACCAATTATCCTCTAGCCTATTGTTCTTTGGACCAAAATGGAGTCATTTTGGGGTACAGATAAGAGAATTTATACTAATTTCTTCAAAAATTGGCACAAAAAGCAGGCATCGGCTCTAAGTGGACAAATAGACCTTTTTCGTAAAAAATTGACGTTCTGTTCCAATTTTTGGGAAATTGATTATAGATAGGTCCAATATGGACCATCAACAGCAGCGGTTGATCCTCTAGAGCAGACCCAGTTGTCACCAAATTAAATTAGTGGCGTCCCCGAATCTTACGTTGCGTCAAGAATCGTTAAGTTTGGGGACTTCACTATTTTTCGAAAATAATGATAAATTACATTACTTCTACCAATTATCCTCTAGCCTATTGTTCTTTGGACCAAAATGGAGCCATTTGGGGGTACAGATAAGAGAATTTATACTAATTTCTTCAAAAATTGGCACAAAAAGCAGGCATCGGCTCTGACTGGACAAATAGACCTTTTTCGTGAAAAATAGACGATGTGTTCCAATTTGTGGGAAATTGATGATAGATAGGTTCAATATGGACCTTGTCCAGCAGCGGTTGATCCTCTAGAGCAGCCCCAGTAGTCGTCAAAATAAAATTAGTGGCGTCCCCGAATCTTACGTTGCGTCAAGGATCGTTAAGTTTGGGGACTTCGCTATTTTTCGAAAATAATGATAAATTACATTACTTCTACCAATTATCCTCTAGCCTATTGTTCTTTGGACCAAAATGGAGCCATTTGTGGGTACAGATAAGAGAATTTATACTAATTTCTTCAAAAATTGGCACAAAAAGCAGGCATCGGCTCTAAGTGGACAAATAGACCTTTTTCGTGAAAAATAGACGATGTGTTCCAATTTGTGGGAAATTGATGATAGATAGGTTCAATATGGACCTTGTCCAGCAGCGGTTGATCCTCTAGAGCAGCCCCAGTAGTCGTCAAAATAAAATTAGTGGCGTCCCCGAATCTTACGTTGCGTCAAGAATCGTTAAGTTTGGGGACTTCGCTATTTTTCGAAAATAATGATAAATTACATTACTTCTACCAATTATCTTGTAGCCTATTGTTCTTTGGACCAAAATGGAGCCATTTGGGTGTACAGATAAGAGAATTTATAGCAATTTCTTCAAAAATTGGCACAAAAAGCGGGCAACGGCTGTAAGTGGACAAATAGACCTTTTTCGTAAAAAATTGAAGTTCTGTTCCAATTTTTGGGAAATTGATTATAGATAGGTCCAATATGGACCATCAACAGCAGCGGTTGATCCTCTAGAGCAGACCCAGTTGTCGCCAAATTAAATTAGTGGCGTCCCCGAATCTTACGTTGCGTCAAGAATCGTTAAGTTTGGGGACTTCACTATTTTTCGAAAATAATGATAAATTACATTACTTCTACCAATTATCCTCTAGCCTATTGTTCTTTGGACCAAAATGGAGCCATTTGGGGGTACAGATAAGAGAATTTATACTAATTTCTTCAAAAATTGGCACAAAAAGCAGGCATCGGCTCTAAGTGGACAAATAGACCTTTTTTGTGAAAAATAGACGATGTGTTCCAATTTGTGGGAAATTGATGATAGATAGGTTCAATATGGACCTTGTCCAGCAGCGGTTGATCCTCTAGAGCAGCCCCAGTAGTCGTCAAAATAAAATTAGTGGCGTCCCCGAATCTTACGTTTCGTCAAGAATCGTTAAGTTTGGGGACTTCGCTATTTTTCGAAAATAATGATAAATTACATTACTTCTACCAATTATCCTCTAGCCTATTGTTCTTTGGACCAAAATGGAGCCATTTGGGGGTACAGATAAGAGAATTTATACTAATTTCTTCAAAAATTGGCACAAAAAGCAGGCATCGGCTCTAAGTGGACAAATAGACCTTTTTTGTGAAAAATAGACGATGTGTTCCAATTTGTGGGAAATTGATGATAGATAGGTTCAATATGGACCTTGTCCAGCAGCGGTTGATCCTCTAGAGCAGCCCCAGTAGTCGTCAAAATAAAATTAGTGGCGTCCCCGAATCTTACGTTGCGTCAAGAATCGTTAAGTTTGGGGACTTCGCTATTTTTCGAAAATAATGATAAATTACATTACTTCTACCAATTATTCTCTAGCCTATTGTTCTTTGGACCAAAATGGAGCCATTTTGGGGTACAGATAAGAGAATTTATAGCAATTTCTTCAAAAATTGGCACAAAAAGCGGGCAACGGCTGTAAGTGGACAAATAGACCTTTTTCGTAAAAAATTGACGTTCTGTTCCAATTTTTGGGAAATTGATTATAGATAGGTCCAATATGGACCATCAACAGCAGCGGTTGATCCTCTAGGGCAGCCCCAGTTGTCGCCAAATTAAATTAGTGGCGTCCCCGAATCTTACGTTGCGTCAAGAATCGTTAAGTTTGGGGACTTCGCTATTTTTCGAAAATAACGATAAATTACATTACTTCTACCAATTATCCTCTAGCCTATTGTTCTTTGGACCAAAATGGAGCCATTTTGGGGTACAGATAAGAGAATTTATACTAATTTCTTCAAAAATTGGCACAAAAAGCAGGCATCGGCTCTAAGTGGACAAATAGACCTTTTTCGTAAAAAATTGACGTTCTGTTCCAATTTTTGGGAAATTGATTATAGATAGGTCCAATATGGACCATCAACAGCAGCGGTTGATCCTCTAGAGCAGACCCAGTTGTCGCCAAATTAAATTAGTGGCGTCCCCGAATCTTACGTTGCGTCAAGAATCGTTAAGTTTGGGGACTTCACTATTTTTCGAAAATAATGATAAATTACATTACTTCTACCAATTATCCTCTAGCCTATTGTTCTTTGGACCAAAATGGAGCCATTTGGGGGTACAGATAAGAGAATTTATACTAATTTCTTCAAAAATTGGCACAAAAAGCAGGCATCGGCTCTAAGTGGATAAATAGACCTTTTTTGTGAAAAATAGACGATGTGTTCCAATTTGTGGGAAATTGATGATAGATAGGTTCAATATGGACCTTGTCCAGCAGCGGTTGATCCTCTAGAGCAGCCCCAGTAGTCGTCAAAATAAAATTAGTGGCGTCCCCGAATCTTACGTTGCGTCAAGAATCGTTAAGTTTGGGGACTTCGCTATTTTTCGAAAATAACGATAAATTACATTACTTCTACCAATTATCCTCTAGCCTATTGTTCTTTGGACCAAAATGGAGCCATTTTGGGGTACAGATAAGAGAATTTATACTAATTTCTTCAAAAATTGGCACAAAAAGCAGGCATCGGCTCTGAGTGGACAAATAGACCTTTTTCGTAAAAAATTGACGTTCTGTTCCAATTTTTGGGAAATTGATTATAGACAGGTCCAATATGGACCATCAACAGCAGCGGTTGATCCTCTAGAGCAGCCCCAGTTGTCGCCAAATTAAATTAGTGGCGTCCCCGAATCTTACGTTGCGTCAAGAATCGTTAAGTTTGGGGACTTCGCTATTTTTCGAAAATAACGATAAATTACATTACTTCTACCAATTATCCTCTAGCCTATTGTTCTTTGGACCAAAATGGAGTCATTTTGGGGTACAGATAAGAGAATTTATACTAATTTCTTCAAAAATTGGCACAAAAAGCAGGCATCGGCTCTAAGTGGACAAATAGACTTTTTTCGTAAAAAATTGACGTTCTGTTCCAATTTTTGGGAAATTGATTATAGATAGGTCCAATATGGACCATCAACAGCAGCGGTTGATCCTCTAGAGCAGCCCCAGTAGTCGTCAAAATAAAATTAGTGGCGTCCCCGAATCTTACGTTGCGTCAAGAATCGTTAAGTTTGGGGACTTCGCTATTTTTCGAAAATAATGATAAATTACATTACTTCTACCAATTATCCTCTAGCCTATTGTTCTTTGGACCAAAATGGAGCCATTTGGGGGTACAGATAAGAGAATTTATACTAATTTCTTCAAAAATTGGCACAAAAAGCAGGCATCGGCTCTAAGTGGACAAATAGACCTTTTTTGTGAAAAATAGACGATGTGTTCCAATTTGTGGGAAATTGATGATAGATAGGTTCAATATGGACCTTGTCCAGCAGCGGTTGATCCTCTAGAGCAGCCCCAGTAGTCGTCAAAATAAAATTAGTGGCGTCCCCGAATCTTACGTTGCGTCAAGAATCGTTAAGTTTGGGGACTTCGCTATTTTTCGAAAATAATGATAAATTATATTACTTCTACCAATTATCTTGTAGCCTATTGTTCTTTGGACCAAAATGGAGCCATTTTGGGGTACAGATAAGAGAATTTATACTAATTTCTTCAAAAATTGTCACAAAAAGCAGGCATCGGCTCTAAGTGGACAAATAGACCTTTTTCGTAAAAAATTGACGTTCTGTTCCAATTTTTGGGAAATTGATTGTAGATAGGTCCAATATGGACCATCAACAGCAGCGGTTGATCCTCTAGAGCAGACCCAGTTGTCGCCAAATTAAATTAGTGGCGTCCCCGAATCTTACGTTAGGTCAAGAATCGTTAAGTTTGTGGACTTCGCTATTTTTCGAAAATAATGATAAATTACATTACTTCTACCAATTATCTTGTAGCCTATTGTTCTTTGGACCAAAATGGAGCCATTTGGGTGTACAGATAAGAGAATTTATACCAATTTCTTCAAAAATTGGCACTAAAAGCAGGCATAGGCTCTAACTGGACAAATAGACCTTTTTCGTGAAAAATAGACGATGTGTTCCAATTTGTGGGAAATTGATGATAGATAGGTTCAATATGGACCTTGTCCAGCAGCGGTTGATCCTCTAGAGCAGCCCCAGTAGTCGTCAAAATAAAATTAGTGGCGTCCCCGAATCTTACGTTGCGTCAAGAATCGTTAAGTTTGGGGACTTCGCTATTTTTCGAAAATAACGATAAATTACATTACTTCTACCAATTATCCTCTAGCCTATTGTTCTTTGGACCAAAATGGAGCCATTTTGGGGTACAGATAAGAGAATTTATACTAATTTCTTCAAAAATTGGCACAAAAAGCAGGCATCGGCTCTGAGTGGACAAATAGACCTTTTTCGTAAAAAATTGACGTTCTGTTCCAATTTTTGGGAAATTGATTATAGACAGGTCCAATATGGACCATCAACAGCAGCGGTTGATCCTCTAGAGCAGCCCCAGTTGTCGCCAAATTAAATTAGTGGCGTCCCCGAATCTTACGTTGCGTCAAGAATCGTTAAGTTTGGGGACTTCGCTATTTTTCGAAAATAACGATAAATTACATTACTTCTACCTATAACGATTCAAAGGGTAATAGGTCGAATTCCCATCTAACAGTATTAGCAGGCAGGCGGGGAAATTGGACCTAATACTGGTAAGAAATCCCATTAGGACATCTGAGCTATGATAGATGGCGTAAGTTGCCGATGAAACAGTTATGCTGTATAATTTGGTTTGCAACAAGAATGGCTTTATTTTACAATGGGAATTTTACAATCTGGTCATAATTTAAAAATTACAATGCTAATGAACGTACTACTCACAGAACAGGCATGGAAAAGCATTCTAGTTCCTAGTTTTAACAAGTTTTACTATCCAAAGGCACTCTGTCTTTAGTTTTTGCAGGATTTCTACTTGATAGGGACTGAGTTGGCCAGATCTTCGTTCATCATGGAAGTCTTAGCTTATATACAATTTCCCTAGAGGTCTTGGTTAAATGTATTCCCCTCTATGTTTAGCACCTACGATAGACAACTTCTTGATTTATGACCGATTGCATCGTAATCTTAAGGGGTTTCTTAAAGAAAAGTGACGTTTAAATTCCGCAGATACGTTTGCTGGAACAATGGTTTCCAATGGTTTCCAAGGATCACTATCTTTAAGGAACCCTCAAAAATTGCGATGCAATCGGCCATTATTTATATTAAAACACTGCACTTACCTCAGTGCCAAAAAGGTAGGCAGCCAGTAATCCTATAAACGACATTATTGGCGAGGATATTGCAAACTTATCGATGACCAATAATTTAAAATTTCTCCATCTGTTTTCAGAAAAGGCTCGTTCGCTTTGTTATAGGTAAACGGATTTTCCTCCCATAACAAACATAGAGCACTTGACCGAGCTCAAAATCTGAAGTGGCCCTTGTCGTTACTCTGCGGTAGGTTCACAGTAAGCTTAGATTAGGGATTGTTCTCGTTTCCTCTGTTTCGCAGGAGGGTCTTCGGAAGACAGTAACCACCTAAGCTAATTTAGTTAGTTAGTTTTAATTCACTGCTGGTACACCTACCTGCTGTTGTTATATATTCCTCGTGATTATTCCTAGGTTATAGATGCATTTCTGAAAATTAAATGCTCAGTGGCACTGGCCGAATTTGTGAGGTTACGTAACTGTCAAAGTTAAAGTTGAGTGCCGAATTGCCTTCTTTATACGCGAGCGGCATTTTGGCACCTCAAACTTTATTAGGGATTCAGACTGCACTGGAGCATTAATTTCCTCATTACAGCGCAGGGCTACGCCTCGTGTCTTTAGGAAGACGCCCAAGCGAATAAAGGGTTTGTAAACGCGGAATGGCGTAATCAAGACGGCCTCAGGCCTTGAAAGTTTCTGCCACGAGATTGGTGGACTGTACCGCCGTTTTAAGAACCAAATTCGATGCTTTTGGGCTCGTTTGTTTACGAATGCGATATTAAGAACCAGTGGGTTGTCCTGCAGGATGCATAAGACGTACCTGTTCAGGACAGCCCAATTTATCGACTTTATTTATGAGTGCTGAAATGCCGCTTTTATGAAGCAGAGTGCGAAAGTGCCGTCTTTATAAGTGAAAAGCTGTCACGCAAGTCAGCTAAGCGGCATTTTGGCACTCCAGACTTTGTAAGCCCTAATTTCCTCGCTAAAGCGTGGGGCTACGCCCAAGGCTTTTACGAAGACGACCCAGCTAGTGAAAGGTCTGTAAACGCGGAATGGCGTAAAAAAAACGGCTTCAGGTCTTGAAAGATTCTGCCGCGAGATTGGTTGACTGTACTGGCGTTTTAAGAAAGAATTTCGATGCTTTTGGGCTTTCGAATGCGATATTAAGGACCAGTGGGCTGTGCTGCAGGATGCATAAGGCTTACCTGTTCTGGACAGCCAAATTTATCGACTTTATTTATGGGTGCTGAAATGCCGCTTTTATGAAGCATAGTGCGGAAATGCCGCTTTTATGAAGCAGAGTGCGGAAATGCCGCCTTTATAAGTGAAGAGATTCCACTTAGCTCAGCTAAGCGACATTTTGGCAACCCAGACTATATTAGGGATTCGGACTATAATGGAGCTCTGATTTCCTCACTACAGCGTAGGGCTACGCCGCATGCTTTCAAGAAGACGTCCAAACGAGTAAAGGTTTTGTAAACGCGGAACGGCGTAATCAAGACGGCCTCAGGCCTTTAAAGATTCTGCCGCGAGATTGGTGGACTGTACTAGCGTTTTAAGAAACAAATTCGATGCTTTTGGGCTCGTTTGTTTTCGAATGCGATATTAAGAACCAGTGGGCTGTGCTGCAGGATGCATAAGACTTACCTGTTCAGGGCAGCCCCATTTATGGCCTTTATTTATGGGTGCTGAAATGCCGCTTTTATGAAGCAGAGTGCGGAGATGCCGCCTTTATAAGTGAAAAGATTCCACTTAAGCTAAGCGGCATTTTGGCACTCCAGGCTCTATTAGCCCTAATTTCATCGCTAAAGCGTGGGGCTACGCCCAATGCTTTTACGAAGACGCCCGAGCCAGTGAAGGGTCTGTAAACGCGGAACGGCATAAAAAAGGCGGCCTCAGGCCTTGAAGGTTTCTGATATGCGGGAAAGGTGGACTGTACTGCCATATTAGGAACCAAATTCGATGCTTTTGGGTTCGTGTGTTTTAGAGTTCGATATTAAGAAAATGTGGTCTGTGCTGCAGCCTATTCGGGACAGCCCAATTTTTCGACTTAATTCATGAGTGCTGAAATGGCGCTTTTATGAAGCAGAGTGCGGAAGTGCCGTCTTTATAAGTGAAAAGGTGTCACGCAACTCAGCTAAGCGGCATTTTGGCACCCCAGACTTTTTAGGTATTCGGACTGCACTGGAGCCCTGATTTCCTCGCTACAGCGTAGGGCTACGCCCCATACTTTCAGGAAGACGACCAAACGAGTAAAGGGTTTGTAAACGCGGAATGGCGTAATCGGACGGCCTCAGGCCTTGAAAGTTTCTGCCGCGAGATTGGTGGACTGTACTGCCGTTTTAAGGACCAAATTCGATGCTTTTGGGCTCGGGTGTTTTCGAATTCCCCAATATAGACTTTATTTATCGGTGCTGAAATGCCGCTTTTATGAAGCAGAGTGCGGAAATGCCGCCTTTATGAGTGAAGAGATTCCACTTAGCTTAGCTAAGCGGCATTTTGGCACCCCAGACTTTATTGGCCCTAATTTCATCGCTAAAGCATAGGGCTACGCCCACTGCTTTTGCGAAGACGCCCAAGCGAGTGAAAGGTCTGTAAACGCGGAATTGAGTAAAAAAGACGGCCTCAGGCCTTGAAAGTTTCTGATGCGGGAATGGTAGACTATACTGCCATATTAGGAACCAAATTCGATGCTCTTCGGCTCGTGTGTTTTCGAGTTCGATATTAAGAAAATGTGGTCTGTGCTGCAGCCTATTCAGGACAGCTCAATTTTTTTACTTTATTCATGAGTGCTGAAATGCCGCTTTTATGAAGCAGAGTGCAGAAATGCCGCCTTTATGAGTGAAGAGATTCCACTTAGCTCTGCTAAGCGGCATTAGGCCCCCCCCAGACTTTATTAGCCCTAATTTCATCGTTACGGCATAGGGCTACGCCCAATGCTTTTGCGAAGACGCGAAGACGCCCAAGCGAGTGAAAGGTCTGTAAACGCGGAATGGCTTAAAAAAGACGGCCTCAGGCCTTGAAAGGTTCTGATATGCGGGAAAGGTGGACTGTGCTGCCATATTATGAACCAAATTCGATGCCTTTGGGTTCGTGTGTTTTCGAGTTCGATATTAAGAAAATGTGGTCTGTGCTGCAGCCTATTCGGAACAGCCCAATTTTTCGACTTTATTCATGAGTGCTGAAATGCCGCTTTTATGAAGTAGGGTGCGGAAGTACCGTCTTTATAAGTGAAAAGATGTCACGCAACTCAGCTAAGCGGCATTTTGACACCCCAGACTTTTTGGGGATTCGGAATGCACTGGAGCCCTGATTTCCTCGCTACAGCGTAGGGCTACGCAGATGCTTTCAGGAAGAAGTTCAAACGAGTAAAGGGTTTGTAAACGCGGAATGGCGTAATCAAGACGGCCTCAGGCCTTGAAAGATTCTGCCGCGAGATTGGTGGACTGTACTGTCGTTTTAAGAAACAAATTCGATGCTTTTGGGCTCGTGTGTTTTCGAGTTCGATATTAAGGAAATGTGGTCTGTGCTGCAGCCTATTCAGGATAGCCCAATTTTTCGACTTTATTCGTGAGTGCTGAAATGCCGCTTTTATGAAGCAGAGTGCGGAAATGCCGCCTTTATAAGTGAAAAGATTCCATGCAACTCAGCTAAGCGGCATTTTGGCAACCCAGACTATATTAGGGATTCGGACTATAATGGAGCTCTGATTTCCTCACTACAGCGAGAGCTACGCCCCATGCTTTCAGGAACACGCCCAAACGAGTAAAGGGTTTGTAAACGCGGAACGCCGTAATCAAGACGGCCTCAGGCCTTGAAAGTTTCTGCCGCGAGATTGGTGGACTGTACTGTCGTTTTAAGAAACAAATTCGATGCTTTTGGGCTCGGGTGTTTTCGAATTCGATATTAAGAACCAGTGGGCTGTGCTGCAGGATGCATAAAACTTACCTGTTCAGGGCAGCCCAATTTATCGACTTTATTTATGGGTGCTGAAATGCCGCTTTTATGAAGCAAAGTGCGGAAATGCCGCCTTTATAAGTGAAGAGATTCCACTTAGCTCAGCTAAGCGGCATTTTGGCACTCCAGACTTTATTAGCCCTAATTTAATCGCTAAAGCGTAGTTCGATATTAAGAAAATGTGGTCTGTGCTGCAGCCTATTCGGGACAGCCCAATTTTTCGACTTTATTCATGAGTGCTGAAATGCCGCTTTTATGAAGTAGGGTGCGGAAGTACCGTCTTTATAAGTGAAAAGATGTCACGCAACTCAGCTAAGCGGCATTTTGACACCCCAGACTTTTTGGGGATTCGGAATGCACTGGAGCCCTGATTTCCTCGCTACAGCGTAGGGCTACGCAGATGCTTTCTGGAAGAAGTTCAAACGAGCAAAGGGTTTGTAAACGCGGAATGGCGAAATCAAGACGGCCTCAGGCCTTGAAAGATTCTGCCGCGAGATTTGTGGACTGTACTGGCGTCTTAAGAAAGAAATTCGATGCTTTTGGGCTCGTGTGTTTTCGAGTTCGATATTAAGAAAATGTGGTCTGTGTTGCAGCCTATTCAGGACAGCCCAATTTTTCGACTTTATTCGTGAGTGCTGAAATGCCGCTTTTATGAAGCAGAGTGCGGAAATGCCGCCTTTATAAGTGAAAAGATTCCACTTAATTCAGGAAAGCGGCATTTTGGCACTCCAGACTTTATTAGCCCTAATTTCATCGCTAAAGCGTAGAGCTACGCCCAATGCCTTCTACGAAGACGCCCAAGCGAGTGAAAGGTCTGTAAACGCGGAATGGCGTAAAAAAAACCGGCCGCAGGACTTGAAAGTTTCTGATGCGGGAACCGGTGGACTGTACTGCCGTATTAAGAACCAAATTCGATGCTTTTGTTCTCGTGTGTTTTAGAGTTCGATATTAAGAAAATGTGGTCTGTGCTGCAGCCTATTCAGGACAGCCCAATTTTTCGACTTAATTCATGAGTGCTGAAATGGCGCTTTTATGAAGCAGAGTGCGGAAGTGCCGTCTTTATAAGTGAAAAGGTGTCACGCAACTCAGCTAAGCGGCATTTTGGCACCCCAGACTTTTTAGGTATTCGGACTGCACTGGAGCCCTGATTTCCTCGCTACAGCGTAGGGCTACGCCCCATACTTTCAGGAAGACGACCAAACGAGTAAAGGGTTTGTAAACGCGGAATGGCGTAATCGGACGGCCTCAGGCCTTGAAAGTTTCTGCCGCGAGATTGGTGGACTGTACTGCCGTTTTAAGGACCAAATTCGATGCTTTTGGGCTCGGGTGTTTTCGAATTCCCCAATATAGACTTTATTTATCGGTGCTGAAATGCCGCTTTTATGAAGCAGAGTGCGGAAATGCCGCCTTTATGAGTGAAGAGATTCCACTTAGCTTAGCTAAGCGGCATTTTGGCACCCCAGACTTTATTGGCCCTAATTTCATCGCTAAAGCATAGGGCTACGCCCACTGCTTTTGCGAAGACGCCCAAGCGAGTGAAAGGTCTGTAAACGCGGAATTGAGTAAAAAAGACGGCCTCAGGCCTTGAAAGTTTCTGATGCGGGAATGGTAGACTATACTGCCATATTAGGAACCAAATTCGATGCTCTTCGGCTCGTGTGTTTTCGAGTTCGATATTAAGAAAATGTGGTCTGTGCTGCAGCCTATTCAGGACAGCTCAATTTTTTTACTTTATTCATGAGTGCTGAAATGCCGCTTTTATGAAGCAGAGTGCAGAAATGCCGCCTTTATGAGTGAAGAGATTCCACTTAGCTCTGCTAAGCGGCATTAGGCCCCCCCCAGACTTTATTAGCCCTAATTTCATCGTTACGGCATAGGGCTACGCCCAATGCTTTTGCGAAGACGCGAAGACGCCCAAGCGAGTGAAAGGTCTGTAAACGCGGAATGGCTTAAAAAAGACGGCCTCAGGCCTTGAAAGGTTCTGATATGCGGGAAAGGTGGACTGTGCTGCCATATTATGAACCAAATTCGATGCCTTTGGGTTCGTGTGTTTTCGAGTTCGATATTAAGAAAATGTGGTCTGTGCTGCAGCCTATTCGGGACAGCCCAATTTTTCGACTTTATTCATGAGTGCTGAAATGCCGCTTTTATGAAGTAGGGTGCGGAAGTACCGTCTTTATAAGTGAAAAGATGTCACGCAACTCAGCTAAGCGGCATTTTGACACCCCAGACTTTTTGGGGATTCGGAATGCACTGGAGCCCTGATTTCCTCGCTACAGCGTAGGGCTACGCAGATGCTTTCAGGAAGAAGTTCAAACGAGTAAAGGGTTTGTAAACGCGGAATGGCGTAATCAAGACGGCCTCAGGCCTTGAAAGATTCTGCCGCGAGATTGGTGGACTGTACTGTCGTTTTAAGAAACAAATTCGATGCTTTTGGGCTCGTGTGTTTTCGAGTTCGATATTAAGGAAATGTGGTCTGTGCTGCAGCCTATTCAGGATAGCCCAATTTTTCGACTTTATTCGTGAGTGCTGAAATGCCGCTTTTATGAAGCAGAGTGCGGAAATGCCGCCTTTATAAGTGAAAAGATTCCATGCAACTCAGCTAAGCGGCATTTTGGCAACCCAGACTATATTAGGGATTCGGACTATAATGGAGCTCTGATTTCCTCACTACAGCGAGAGCTACGCCCCATGCTTTCAGGAACACGCCCAAACGAGTAAAGGGTTTGTAAACGCGGAACGCCGTAATCAAGACGGCCTCAGGCCTTGAAAGTTTCTGCCGCGAGATTGGTGGACTGTACTGTCGTTTTAAGAAACAAATTCGATGCTTTTGGGCTCGGGTGTTTTCGAATTCGATATTAAGAACCAGTGGGCTGTGCTGCAGGATGCATAAAACTTACCTGTTCAGGGCAGCCCAATTTATCGACTTTATTTATGGGTGCTGAAATGCCGCTTTTATGAAGCAAAGTGCGGAAATGCCGCCTTTATAAGTGAAGAGATTCCACTTAGCTCAGCTAAGCGGCATTTTGGCACTCCAGACTTTATTAGCCCTAATTTAATCGCTAAAGCGTAGTTCGATATTAAGAAAATGTGGTCTGTGCTGCAGCCTATTCGGGACAGCCCAATTTTTCGACTTTATTCATGAGTGCTGAAATGCCGCTTTTATGAAGTAGGGTGCGGAAGTACCGTCTTTATAAGTGAAAAGATGTCACGCAACTCAGCTAAGCGGCATTTTGACACCCCAGACTTTTTGGGGATTCGGAATGCACTGGAGCCCTGATTTCCTCGCTACAGCGTAGGGCTACGCAGATGCTTTCTGGAAGAAGTTCAAACGAGCAAAGGGTTTGTAAACGCGGAATGGCGAAATCAAGACGGCCTCAGGCCTTGAAAGATTCTGCCGCGAGATTTGTGGACTGTACTGGCGTCTTAAGAAAGAAATTCGATGCTTTTGGGCTCGTGTGTTTTCGAGTTCGATATTAAGAAAATGTGGTCTGTGTTGCAGCCTATTCAGGACAGCCCAATTTTTCGACTTTATTCGTGAGTGCTGAAATGCCGCTTTTATGAAGCAGAGTGCGGAAATGCCGCCTTTATAAGTGAAAAGATTCCACTTAATTCAGGAAAGCGGCATTTTGGCACTCCAGACTTTATTAGCCCTAATTTCATCGCTAAAGCGTAGAGCTACGCCCAATGCCTTCTACGAAGACGCCCAAGCGAGTGAAAGGTCTGTAAACGCGGAATGGCGTAAAAAAAACCGGCCGCAGGACTTGAAAGTTTCTGATGCGGGAACCGGTGGACTGTACTGCCGTATTAAGAACCAAATTCGATGCTTTTGTTCTCGTGTGTTTTAGAGTTCGATATTAAGAAAATGTGGTCTGTGCTGCAGCCTATTCAGGACAGCCCAATTTTTTGACTTTATTCGTGAGTGCTGAAATGCCGCTTTTATGAAGCAGAGTGTGGAAGTGCCGTCTTTATAAGTGAAAAGGTGTCACGCAACTCATCTAGGCGGCATTTTGGCACCCCAGACTTTTTAGGGATTCGGACTGCACTGGAGCCCTGATTTCTTCGCTACAGCGTAGGGCTACGCCCCATACTTTCAGGAAGACGCCCAAACGAGTAAAGGGTTTGTAAACGCGGAATGGCGAAATCAAGACGGCCTCAGGCCTTGAAAGATTCTGCCGCGAGATTGGTGGACTGTACTGGCGTTTTAAGAAACAAATTCGATGCTTTTGGGCTCGGATGTTTTCGATTGCGATATTAAGGACCAGTGGGCTGTGCTGCAGGATGCATAAGCCTTACCTGTTCAGGACAGCCCAATTAATCGACTTTATTTATGGGTGCTGAAATGCCGTTTTTATGAAGCAGAGTGCGGAAATGCCGCCTTTATGAGTGAAGAGATTCCACTTAGCTCAGCTAAGCGGCATTTTGGCACTCCAGACTTTATTAGCCCTAATTTCATCGCTAAAGCGTTGGGCTAGGCCCAATGCTTTTACGAAGACGCCAAGGCGAGAGAGAGGTCTGTAAACGCGGAATGGCGTTAAAAAGACGGCCTCAGGCTTTGAAAGGTTCTGATGCGGGAAAGGTGGACTGTACTGCCGTATTAGGAACCAAATTCGATGCTTTTGGGCCCGTGTGTTTTAGAGTTCGATATTAAGAAAATGTGGTCTGTGCTGCAGCCTGTTCAGGACAGCCCAATTTTTCGACTTTATTCATGAGTGCTGAAATGCCGCTTTTATGAAACGGAGTGCGGAAGTGCCGTCATTATAAGTGAAAATGTGTCACGCAACTCAGCTAAGCGGCATTTTGGCACCTCAGACTTTTTAGGGATTCGGACTGCACTGGAGCCCTGATTTCCTCGCTACAGCCTGGGGCTACGCCCCATGCTTTCAGGAAGACACCCAAACGAGTAAAGGGTTTGTAAACGCGGAATGGCGTAATCAAGACGACCTCAGGCTTTGAAAGATTCTGCCGCGAGATTGGTGGACTGTACTGCCGTTTTAAGAACCAAATTCGATGCTTTTGGGCTCGGGTGTTTTCGAATTCGATATTAAGAACCAGTGGGCTGTGCTGCAGGATGCATAAGACGTACCTGTTCAGGACAGCCCAATTTATCGACTTTATTTATGGGTGCTGAAATGCCGCTTTTATGAAGCACAGTGCGGAAGTGCCGTCTTTATAAGCGAAAAGCTGTCAGGCAAGTCAGCTAAGCGGCATTTTGGCACTCCAGACTTTGTTAGCCCTAATTTAATCGCTAAAGCGTAGGGCTACGCCCATTGTTTTACGAAGACGACCGAGCGAGTGAAAGGTCTGTAAACGCGGAATGGCGTAAAAAAGACGGCCTCAGGCCTTGAAAGGTTCTGATACGGGAAAGGTGGACTGAACTACCATATTAGGAACCAAATTCGATGCTATTGGGCTCGTGTGTTTTAGAGTTCGATATTAAGAAAATGTGGTCTGTGCTGCAGCATATTCAGGACAGCCCAATTTTTCGATTTTATTCGTGAGTGCTGAAATGCCGCTTTTATGAAGCAGAGTGCGGAAGTGCCGTCTTTATAAGTAAAAAGGTGTCACGCAACTCAGCTAAGCGGCATTTTGGCACCCCAGACTTCTTAGGGATTCGGGCTGCACTGGAGCCCTGATTTCCTCGCTACAGCGTAGGGCTACGCCACATGCTTTCAGGAAGACGCCCAATCGAGTAAAGGGTTTGTAAACGCGGAATGGCGCAATCAAGATGGCCTCAGGCCTTGAAAGATTCTGCCGTGAGATTGGTGGACTGTACTGGCGTTTTAAGAAAGAAATTCTATGCTTTTGGGCTCGGGTGTTTTCGAATGCGATATTAAGAACCAGTGGGCTGTGCTGCAGGATGCATAAGACTTACCTGTTCAGGACAGCCCAATTTATCGACTTTATTTATGGGTGCTGAAATGCCGCTTTTATGAAGCAGATTGCGGAAATGCCGCTTTTATGAAGCAGAGTGCGGAAATGCCGCCTTTATAAGTGAGAAGATTCCACTTAACTCAGCTAAGCGGCATTTTGGCACTCCAGACTTTATTAGCCCTAATTTCATTGGTAAAGCGTAGGGTTACGCCCAATGCTTTTACGAAGACGCCCAAGCGAGTGAAGGGTCTGTAAACGCGGAATGGCGTAAAAAAGTCGGCCTCAGGCCTTGAAAGTTTCTGATGCGGGAACCGGTGGACTGTACTGCCTTATTAGGAACCAAATTCGATGCTTTTGGGTTCGTGTGTTTTCGAGTTCGATTTATTAAGAAAATGTGGTCTGTGCTGCAGCCTATTCAGGACAGCCCAATTTTTCGACTTTATTCATGAGTGCTGAAATGCCGCTTTTATGAGGTAGGGTGCGGAAGTGCCGTCTTTATAAGTGAAAAGATGTCACGCAACTCAGCTAAGCGGCATTTTGGCACCCCAGACTTTTTGGGGATTTGGACTGCACTGGAGCCCTTATTTCCTCGCTATAGCGTAGGGCTACGCCCCATGCTTTCAGGAAGACGCCCAAACGAGTAAAGGGTTTGTAAACGCGGAACGGCGTAATCAAGACGGCCTCAGGCCTTGAAAGTTTCTGCCGCGAGATTGGTGGACTGTACTACCGTTTTAAGAACTAAATTCGATGCTTTTGGGCTCGGGTGCTTTCGAATGCGATATTAAGGACCAGTGGACTGTGCCGCAGGATGCATAAGACTTACCTGTTCAGGACAGCCCAATTTATCGACTTTATTTATGGGTGCTGAAATGCCGCTTTTATGAAGCAGAGTGCGGAAATGCCGCCTTTATAAGTGAGAAGATTCCACTTAACTCAGCTAAGCGGCATTTTGGCACTCCAGACTTTATTAGCCCTAATTTCATTGCTAAAGCGTAGGGTTACGCCCAATGCTTTTACGAAGACGCCCAAGCGAGTGAAGGGCCTGTAAACGCGGAATGGCGTAAAAAAGTCGGCCTCAGGCCTTGAAAGTTTCTGATGCGGGAACCGGTGGACTGTACTGCCTTATTAGGAACCAAATTCGATGCTTTTGGGTTCGTGTGTTTTCGAGTTCGATATTAAGAAAATGTGGTCTGTGCTGCAGCCTATTCAGGGCAGCCCAATTTTTCGACTTTATTCATGAGTGCTGAAATGCCGCTTTTATGAGGTAGGGTGCGGAAGTGCCGTCTTTATAAGTGAAAAGATGTCACGCAACTCAGCTAAGCGGCATTTTGGCACCCCAGACTTTTTGGGGATTCGGACTGCACTGGAGCCCTTATTTCCTCGCTATAGCGTAGGGCTACGCCCCATGCTTTCAGGAAGACGCCCAAACGAGTAAAGGGTTTGTAAACGCGGAACGGCGTAATCAAGACGGCCTCAGGCCTTGAAAGTTTCTGCCGCGAGATTGGTGGACTGTACTCCCGTTTTAAGAACTAAATTCGATGCTTTTGGGCTCGGGTGCTTTCGAATGCGATATTAAGGACCAGTGGACTGTGCCGCAGGATGCATAAGACTTACCTGTTCAGGACAGCCCAATTTATCGACTTTATTTATGGGTGCTGAAATGCCGCTTTTATAAAGCAGAGTGCGGAAATGCCGCCTTTATAAGTGAGAAGATTCCACTTAACTCAGCTAAGCGGCATTTTGGCACTCCAGACTTTATTAGCCCTAATTTCATTGCTAAAGCGTAGGGTTACGCCCAATGCTTTTACGAAGACGCCCTAGCGAGTGAAGGGTCTGTAAACGCGGAATGGCGTAAAAAAGTCGGCCTCAGGCCTTGAAAGTTTCTGATGCGGGAACCGGTGGACTGTACTGCCTTATTAGGAAAAAAATTCGATGCTTTTGGGTTCGTGTGTTTTCGAGTTCGATTTATTAAGAAAATGTGGTCTGTGCTGCAGCCTATTCAGGACAGCCCAATTTTTCGACTTTATTCATGAGTGCTGAAATGCCGCTTTTATGAGGTAGGGTGCGGAAGTGCCGTCTTTATAAGTGAAAAGATGTCACGCAACTCAGCTAAGCGGCATTTTGGCACCCCAGACTTTTCGGGGATTCGGACTGCACTGGAGCCCTTATTTCCTCGCTATAGCGTAGGGCTACGCCCCATGCTTTCAGGAAGACGCCCAAACGAGTAAAGGGTTTGTAAACGCGGAACGGCGTAATCAAGACGGCCTCAGGCCTTGAAAGTTTCTGCCGCGAGATTGGTGGACTGTACTACCGTTTTAAGAACTAAATTCGATGCTTTTGGGCTCGGGTGCTTTCGAATGCGATATTAAGGACCAGTGGACTGTGCCGCAGGATGCATAATACTTACCTGTTCAGGACAGCCCAATTTATCGACTTTATTTATGGGTTCTGAAATGCCGCTTTTATGAAGCAGAGTGCGGAAATGCCGCCTTTATAAGTGAGAAGATTCCACTTAACTCAGCTAAGCGGCATTTTGGCACTCCAGACTTTATTAGCCCTAATTTCATTGCTAAAGCGTAGGGTTACGCCCAATGCTTTTACGAAGACGCCCAAGCGAGTGAAGGGTCTATAAACGCGGAATGGCGTAAAAAAGTCGGCCTCAGGCCTTGAAAGTTTCTGATGCGGGAACCGGTGGACTGTACTGCCTTATTAGGAACCAAATTCGATGCTTTTGGGTTCGTGTGTTTTCGAGTTCGATATTAAGAAAATGTGGTCTGTGCTGCAGCCTATTCAGGACAGCCCAATTTTTCGACTTTATTCATGAGTGCTGAAATGCCGCTTTTATGAGGTAGAATGCGGAAGTGCCGTCTTTATAAGTGAAAAGATGTCACGCAACTCAGCTAAGCGGCATTTTGGCACCCCAGACTTTTTGGGGATTCGGACTGCACTGGAGCCCTTATTTCCTCGCTATAGCGTAGGGCTACGCCCCATGCTTTCAGGAAGACGCCCAAACGAGTAAAGTGTTTGTAAACGCGGAACGGCGTAATCAAGACGGCCTCAGGCCTTGAAAGTTTCTGCCGCGAGATTGGTGGACTGTACTGCCGTTTTAAGAACCAAATTCGATGCTTTTGGGCTCGGGTGCTTTCGAATGCGATATTAAGGACCAGTGGACTGTGCCGCAGGATGCATAAGACTTACCTGTTCAGGACAGCCCAATTTATCGACTTTATTTATGGGTGCTGAAATGCCGCTTTTATGAGGTAGGGTGCGGAAGTGCCGTCTTTATAAGTGAAAAGATGTCACGCAACTCAGCTAAGCGGCATTTTGGCACCCCAGACTTTTTGGGGATTCGGACTGCACTGGAGCCCTTATTTCCTCGCTATAGCGTAGGGCTACGCCCCATGCTTTCAGGACGACGCCCAAACGAGTAAAGGGTTTGTAAACGCGGAACGGC
Source organism: Pycnomerus fuliginosus (assembly GCA_963924575.1). Lineage (NCBI taxonomy): Eukaryota > Metazoa > Arthropoda > Insecta > Coleoptera > Zopheridae > Pycnomerus > Pycnomerus fuliginosus. Next base: position 5,900,066 of record OZ004624.1, on the reverse strand, counting down.
GTAATCAAGACGGCCTCAGGCCTTGAAAGTTTCTGCCGCGAGATTGGTGGACTGTACTGCCGTTTTAAGAACCAAATTCGATGCTTTTGGGCTCGGGTGCTTTCGAATGCGATATTAAGGACCAGTGGACTGTGCTGCAGGATGCATAAGACTTACCTGTTCAGGACAGCCCAATTTATCGACTTTATTTATGGGTGCTGAAATGCCGCTTTTATGAAGCAGAGTGCGGAAATGCCGCCTTTATAAGTGAGAAGTTTCCACTTAACTCAGCTAAGAGGCATTTTGGCACTCCAGACTTTATTAGCCCTAATTTCATTGCTAAAGCGTAGGGTTACGCCCAATGCTTTTACGAAGACGCCCAAGCGAGTGAAGGGTCTGTAAACGCGGAATGGTGTAAAAAAGTCGGCCTCAGGCCTTGAAAGTTTCTGATGCGGGAACCGGTGGACTGTACTGCCTTATTAGGAACCAAATTCGATGCTTTTGAGTTCGTGTGTTTTCGAGTTCGATATTAAGAAAATGTGGTCTGTGCTGCAGCCTATTCAGGACAGCCCAATTTTTCGTCTTTATTCGTGAGTGCTGAAATGCCGCTTTTATGAAGCAGAGTGCGGAAATGCCGCCTTTATAAGTGAAAAGATTCCATGCAACTCAGCAGCTAAGCGGCACTTTGGCAACCCAGACTATATTAGGGATTCGGACTATAATGGAGCTCTGATTTCCTCACCACAGCGTAGGGCTACGCCCCATGCTTTTAGCAAGACGCCCAAAGGAGTAAAGGGTTTGTAAACGCGGAATGGCGTAATCAAGACGGCCTCAGGCCTTGAAAGTTTCTGCCGCCAGTTTGGTGGACTGTACTGCCGTTTTAAGAACCAAATGCGGTGCTTTTGGGCTCGGGTGTTTTCGAATTCGATATTAAGAACCAGTGGACTGTGCTGCAGGGTGCATAAAACGTACCTGTTCAGGACAGCCCAATTTATCAACTTTATTTATGGGTGCTGAAATGCCGCTTTTATGAAGCAGAGTGCGGAAGTGCCGTCTTTATAAGTGAAAAGGTGTCACGCAACTCAGCTAAGCGGCATTTTGGCACCCCAGACTTTTTAGGGATTCGGGCTGCACTGAAGCCCTGATTTCCTCGCTACAGCGTAGGGCTACGCTTTCAGGAAGACGCCCAATCGAGTAAAGGGTTTGTAAACGCGGAATGGCGCAATCAAGATGGCCTCAGGCCTTGAAAGATTCTGCCGTGAGATTGGTGGACTGGACTGGCGTTTTAAGAAAGAAATTCTATGCTTTTGGGCTCGGGTGTTTTCGAATGCGATATTAAGAACCAGTGGGCTGTGCTGCAGGATGCATAAGACTTACCTGTTCGGGACAGCCCAATTTATCGATTTTATTTATGGGTGCGGAAATGCCGCCTTTATGAGGCAGAGTGCGGAAATGCCGCCTTTATAAGTGAAAAGATTCCACTTAGCTCAGCTAAGCGGCATTTTGGCACCTCAGACTTTATTAGCCCTCATTTCATCGCTAAAACGTAGGGCTACGCCCAATGCTTTTACGAAGACGACCCAGCGAGTGAAAGGTCTGTAAACGCGGAATGGCGTAAAAAAGACGGCCTCAGGCTTTGAAAGTTTCTGATGCGGGAACGGTGGACTGTACTGCCATATTAGGAACCAAATTCGATGCTTTTGGGTTCGTGTGTTTTGGAGTTCGATATTAAGAAAATGTGGTTTGTGCTGCAGCCTGTTCAGGACAGCCCAATTTTTCGACTTTATTCATGAGTGCTGAAAAGCCGCTTTTATGAAGCAGAGTGCGGAAGTGCCGTCTTTATAAGTGAAAAGGTGTCACGCAACTCAGCTAAGCGGCATTTTAGCACCTCAGACTTTTTAGGGATTCGGACTGCACTGGAGCCCTGATTTCCTCGCTACAGCGTGGGGCTACGCCCCATGCTTTCAGGAAGACGCCCAAACGAGTAAAGGGTTTATAAACGCGGAATGGCGTAATCAAGACGGTCTCAGGCCTTGAAAGTTTCTGCCGCGAGATTGGTGGACTGACTGCCGTTTTCAGAACCAAATTCGATGCTTTTGGGCTCGTGTGTTTTCGAGTTCGATATTAACAAAATATGGTCTGTGCTGCAGCCTATTCAGGACAGCCCAATTTTTCGACTTTATTCATGAGTGGTGAAATGCCGCTTTTATGAAGCGAGAGTGCGGAAGTGCCGTCTTTATAAGTGAAAAGCTGACACGCAAATCAGGTAAGCGGCATTTTGGCACCCCAGACTTTATTAGGAATTCGGACTATACTGGAGCCCTGATTTCCTCACTGCAGCGTAGGGCTACGCCCCATGCTTTTAGAAAGACTCCCAAACGAGTAAAGGGTTTGTAAACGCGGAATGGCGTAATCAAGACCGCCTCAGGCCTTGAAAGTTTCGCCGCGAGATTGGTGGACTGTACTGCCGTTTTAAGAACCAAATTCTATGCTTTTGGGCTCGTTTGTTTTCGAATGCGATATTAAGAACCAGTGGGCTGTGTTGCAGGATGCATAAGACGTACCTGTTCAGGACAGCCTAATTTATCGACTTTATTTGTGCGTGCTGAAATGCCGCTTTTATGAAGCAGGGTGCGGAAATGCCGCCTTTAGACTTGATTAGGGATTCGGGCTACACTGGAGCCCTAATTTTCTCGCTACCGCGTAAGGCTACGACCCTGTCTTTGTCGAATGCAAATTTGAAAGTGCTGACGTGCCGCTCTTTTAGATGAACAAGTTTCACAAACGCGCAGTTATGGCATCCTAACCTTAAAATACATTATTTATAAATTACACTTTATTGTAAACTTTTGTAAGCTCTGAAAAGAATAATTTACTTTTAAATGTACTATAATGGCGCATTTCACCATTGTCACTTTTATTGCTGCACTTTTGAATCGCTTTCGCATCACAACATAAGCCTCCTCTGCCTCTGGTCTAAACGTCTTTAGACTGATTCAAGGTTATGCACATTCCGAACAAGATTGTCAACAAAAGAGTGTGAACTGGGGGACAGATTCCGCTCTTCTTTTTGTACACTGGAGGTCCTCTCTCTGCCTGAGGTCCCCGAGTTCCTCTAAGATTTCCCTGGAGGTCTTGCAGGAGGTTCCTCGAACAGGTAACCGAGTTCCTCCATGAGTTAACTCAAGCCCTCGATAAGGTCCCCCAGGTGCTAGATGAAGTCCCCCAGGTCCTAGATGAGGTCCACCAGGTCCTAGATGAGATCCCCGACATGACTGACACTCTTTATAAAAAACAATCTATCCCGTTTAGGAAATTACGTCAACGGACAAATGTTCGGATTAATGCCACGGTTACCATAAATTCTACTAAATAAAGTAAATTGTCCCTGATGAGCGATATTGAGACCACGCCCCTTAAATTACCCCAAGGTATAAGCAACCTGAGCAACTAGCGTGTATTTTGTTATGCAGCGTCGATATCCAAGGTTGAACAATGAAACAAGATTTATTTATAAAGTCAATTACCCGGCGACATCTGTTGGTCATTATCCTGTTTCATGCATAACTCAACCTTATTTTGGGAGTTAATACTGTGTATTGATACTGCTTAACTCGAAATGCACTTGGGGACACTTGGACCTAAGACTGTAAAATTATCACATATTTTCGAGTTATTACTGGATCTATGATCATACCAATTATCCTCTAGCCTATTGTTCTTTGGACCAAAATGGAGTCATTTTGGGGTACAGATAAGAGAATTTATACTAATTTCTTCAAAAATTGGCACAAAAAGCAGGCATCGGCTCTAAGTGGACAAATAGACCTTTTTCGTAAAAAATTGACGTTCTGTTCCAATTTTTGGGAAATTGATTATAGATAGGTCCAATATGGACCATCAACAGCAGCGGTTGATCCTCTAGAGCAGACCCAGTTGTCGCCAAATTAAATTAGTGGCGTCCCCGAATCTTACGTTGCGTCAAGAATCGTTAAGTTTGGGGACTTCACTATTTTTCGAAAATAATGATAAATTACATTACTTCTACCAATTATCCTCTAGCCTATTGTTCTTTGGACCAAAATGGAGCCATTTGGGGGTACAGATAAGAGAATTTATACTAATTTCTTCAAAAATTGGCACAAAAAGCAGGCATCGGCTCTGACTGGACAAATAGACCTTTTTCGTGAAAAATAGACGATGTGTTCCAATTTGTGGGAAATTGATGATAGATAGGTTCAATATGGACCTTGTCCAGCAGCGGTTGATCCTCTAGAGCAGCCCCAGTAGTCGTCAAAATAAAATTAGTGGCGTCCCCGAATCTTACGTTGCGTCAAGGATCGTTAAGTTTGGGGACTTCGCTATTTTTCGAAAATAATGATAAATTACATTACTTCTACCAATTATCCTCTAGCCTATTGTTCTTTGGACCAAAATGGAGCCATTTGTGGGTACAGATAAGAGAATTTATACTAATTTCTTCAAAAATTGGCACAAAAAGCAGGCATCGGCTCTAAGTGGACAAATAGACCTTTTTCGTGAAAAATAGACGATGTGTTCCAATTTGTGGGAAATTGATGATAGATAGGTTCAATATGGACCTTGTCCAGCAGCGGTTGATCCTCTAGAGCAGCCCCAGTAGTCGTCAAAATAAAATTAGTGGCGTCCCCGAATCTTACGTTGCGTCAAGAATCGTTAAGTTTGGGGACTTCGCTATTTTTCGAAAATAATGATAAATTACATTACTTCTACCAATTATTCTCTAGCCTATTGTTCTTTGGACCAAAATGGAGCCATTTTGGGGTACAGATAAGAGAATTTATACTAATTTCTTCAAAAATTGGCACAAAAAGCAGGCATCGGCTCTAAGTGGACAAATAGACCTTTTTCGTGAAAAATAGACGATGTGTTCCAATTTGTGGGAAATTGATGATAGATAGGTTCAATATGGACCTTGTCCAGCAGCGGTTGATCCTCTAGAGCAGCCCCAGTAGTCGTCAAAATAAAATTAGTGGCGTCCCCGAATCTTACGTTGCGTCAAGAATCGTTAAGTTTGGGGACTTCGCTATTTTTCGAAAATAACGATAAATTACATTACTTCTACCAATTATCCTCTAGCCTATTGTTCTTTGGACCAAAATGGAGTCATTTTGGGGTACAGATAAGAGAATTTATACTAATTTCTTCAAAAATTGGCACAAAAAGCAGGCATCGGCTCTAAGTGGACAAATAGACCTTTTTCGTAAAAAATTGACGTTCTGTTCCAATTTTTGGGAAATTGATTATAGATAGGTCCAATATGGACCATCAACAGCAGCGGTTGATCCTCTAGAGCAGACCCAGTTGTCACCAAATTAAATTAGTGGCGTCCCCGAATCTTACGTTGCGTCAAGAATCGTTAAGTTTGGGGACTTCACTATTTTTCGAAAATAATGATAAATTACATTACTTCTACCAATTATCCTCTAGCCTATTGTTCTTTGGACCAAAATGGAGCCATTTGGGGGTACAGATAAGAGAATTTATACTAATTTCTTCAAAAATTGGCACAAAAAGCAGGCATCGGCTCTGACTGGACAAATAGACCTTTTTCGTGAAAAATAGACGATGTGTTCCAATTTGTGGGAAATTGATGATAGATAGGTTCAATATGGACCTTGTCCAGCAGCGGTTGATCCTCTAGAGCAGCCCCAGTAGTCGTCAAAATAAAATTAGTGGCGTCCCCGAATCTTACGTTGCGTCAAGGATCGTTAAGTTTGGGGACTTCGCTATTTTTCGAAAATAATGATAAATTACATTACTTCTACCAATTATCCTCTAGCCTATTGTTCTTTGGACCAAAATGGAGCCATTTGTGGGTACAGATAAGAGAATTTATACTAATTTCTTCAAAAATTGGCACAAAAAGCAGGCATCGGCTCTAAGTGGACAAATAGACCTTTTTCGTGAAAAATAGACGATGTGTTCCAATTTGTGGGAAATTGATGATAGATAGGTTCAATATGGACCTTGTCCAGCAGCGGTTGATCCTCTAGAGCAGCCCCAGTAGTCGTCAAAATAAAATTAGTGGCGTCCCCGAATCTTACGTTGCGTCAAGAATCGTTAAGTTTGGGGACTTCGCTATTTTTCGAAAATAATGATAAATTACATTACTTCTACCAATTATTCTCTAGCCTATTGTTCTTTGGACCAAAATGGAGCCATTTTGGGGTACAGATAAGAGAATTTATACTAATTTCTTCAAAAATTGGCACAAAAAGCAGGCATCGGCTCTAAGTGGACAAATAGACCTTTTTCGTGAAAAATAGACGATGTGTTCCAATTTGTGGGAAATTGATGATAGATAGGTTCAATATGGACCTTGTCCAGCAGCGGTTGATCCTCTAGAGCAGCCCCAGTAGTCGTCAAAATAAAATTAGTGGCGTCCCCGAATCTTACGTTGCGTCAAGAATCGTTAAGTTTGGGGACTTCGCTATTTTTCGAAAATAACGATAAATTACATTACTTCTACCAATTATCCTCTAGCCTATTGTTCTTTGGACCAAAATGGAGTCATTTTGGGGTACAGATAAGAGAATTTATACTAATTTCTTCAAAAATTGGCACAAAAAGCAGGCATCGGCTCTAAGTGGACAAATAGACCTTTTTCGTAAAAAATTGACGTTCTGTTCCAATTTTTGGGAAATTGATTATAGATAGGTCCAATATGGACCATCAACAGCAGCGGTTGATCCTCTAGAGCAGACCCAGTTGTCGCCAAATTAAATTAGTGGCGTCCCCGAATCTTACGTTGCGTCAAGAATCGTTAAGTTTGGGGACTTCACTATTTTTCGAAAATAATGATAAATTACATTACTTCTACCAATTATCCTCTAGCCTATTGTTCTTTGGACCAAAATGGAGCCATTTGGGGGTACAGATAAGAGAATTTATACTAATTTCTTCAAAAATTGGCACAAAAAGCAGGCATCGGCTCTGACTGGACAAATAGACCTTTTTCGTGAAAAATAGACGATGTGTTCCAATTTGTGGAAAATTGATGATAGATAGGTTCAATATGGACCTTGTCCAGCAGCGGTTGATCCTCTAGAGCAGCCCCAGTAGTCGTCAAAATAAAATTAGTGGCGTCCCCGAATCTTACGTTGCGTCAAGGATCGTTAAGTTTGGGGACTTCGCTATTTTTCGAAAATAATGATAAATTACATTACTTCTACCAATTATCCTCTAGCCTATTGTTCTTTGGACCAAAATGGAGCCATTTGTGGGTACAGATAAGAGAATTTATACTAATTTCTTCAAAAATTGGCACAAAAAGCAGGCATCGGCTCTAAGTGGACAAATAGACCTTTTTCGTGAAAAATAGACGATGTGTTCCAATTTGTGGGAAATTGATGATAGATAGGTTCAATATGGACCTTGTCCAGCAGCGGTTGATCCTCTAGAGCAGCCCCAGTAGTCGTCAAAATAAAATTAGTGGCGTCCCCGAATCTTACGTTGCGTCAAGAATCGTTAAGTTTGGGGACTTCGCTATTTTTCGAAAATAATGATAAATTACATTACTTCTACCAATTATTCTCTAGCCTATTGTTCTTTGGACCAAAATGGAGCCATTTTGGGGTACAGATAAGAGAATTTATACTAATTTCTTCAAAAATTGGCACAAAAAGCAGGCATCGGCTCTAAGTGGACAAATAGACCTTTTTCGTGAAAAATAGACGATGTGTTCCAATTTGTGGGAAATTGATGATAGATAGGTTCAATATGGACCTTGTCCAGCAGCGGTTGATCCTCTAGAGCAGCCCCAGTAGTCGTCAAAATAAAATTAGTGGCGTCCCCGAATCTTACGTTGCGTCAAGAATCGTTAAGTTTGGGGACTTCGCTATTTTTCGAAAATAACGATAAATTACATTACTTCTACCAATTATCCTCTAGCCTATTGTTCTTTGGACCAAAATGGAGTCATTTTGGGGTACAGATAAGAGAATTTATACTAATTTCTTCAAAAATTGGCACAAAAAGCAGGCATCGGCTCTAAGTGGACAAATAGACCTTTTTCGTAAAAAATTGACGTTCTGTTCCAATTTTTGGGAAATTGATTATAGATAGGTCCAATATGGACCATCAACAGCAGCGGTTGATCCTCTAGAGCAGACCCAGTTGTCACCAAATTAAATTAGTGGCGTCCCCGAATCTTACGTTGCGTCAAGAATCGTTAAGTTTGGGGACTTCACTATTTTTCGAAAATAATGATAAATTACATTACTTCTACCAATTATCCTCTAGCCTATTGTTCTTTGGACCAAAATGGAGCCATTTGGGGGTACAGATAAGAGAATTTATACTAATTTCTTCAAAAATTGGCACAAAAAGCAGGCATCGGCTCTGACTGGACAAATAGACCTTTTTCGTGAAAAATAGACGATGTGTTCCAATTTGTGGGAAATTGATGATAGATAGGTTCAATATGGACCTTGTCCAGCAGCGGTTGATCCTCTAGAGCAGCCCCAGTAGTCGTCAAAATAAAATTAGTGGCGTCCCCGAATCTTACGTTGCGTCAAGGATCGTTAAGTTTGGGGACTTCGCTATTTTTCGAAAATAATGATAAATTACATTACTTCTACCAATTATCCTCTAGCCTATTGTTCTTTGGACCAAAATGGAGCCATTTGTGGGTACAGATAAGAGAATTTATACTAATTTCTTCAAAAATTGGCACAAAAAGCAGGCATCGGCTCTAAGTGGACAAATAGACCTTTTTCGTGAAAAATAGACGATGTGTTCCAATTTGTGGGAAATTGATGATAGATAGGTTCAATATGGACCTTGTCCAGCAGCGGTTGATCCTCTAGAGCAGCCCCAGTAGTCGTCAAAATAAAATTAGTGGCGTCCCCGAATCTTACGTTGCGTCAAGAATCGTTAAGTTTGGGGACTTCGCTATTTTTCGAAAATAATGATAAATTACATTACTTCTACCAATTATCTTGTAGCCTATTGTTCTTTGGACCAAAATGGAGCCATTTGGGTGTACAGATAAGAGAATTTATAGCAATTTCTTCAAAAATTGGCACAAAAAGCGGGCAACGGCTGTAAGTGGACAAATAGACCTTTTTCGTAAAAAATTGAAGTTCTGTTCCAATTTTTGGGAAATTGATTATAGATAGGTCCAATATGGACCATCAACAGCAGCGGTTGATCCTCTAGAGCAGACCCAGTTGTCGCCAAATTAAATTAGTGGCGTCCCCGAATCTTACGTTGCGTCAAGAATCGTTAAGTTTGGGGACTTCACTATTTTTCGAAAATAATGATAAATTACATTACTTCTACCAATTATCCTCTAGCCTATTGTTCTTTGGACCAAAATGGAGCCATTTGGGGGTACAGATAAGAGAATTTATACTAATTTCTTCAAAAATTGGCACAAAAAGCAGGCATCGGCTCTAAGTGGACAAATAGACCTTTTTTGTGAAAAATAGACGATGTGTTCCAATTTGTGGGAAATTGATGATAGATAGGTTCAATATGGACCTTGTCCAGCAGCGGTTGATCCTCTAGAGCAGCCCCAGTAGTCGTCAAAATAAAATTAGTGGCGTCCCCGAATCTTACGTTTCGTCAAGAATCGTTAAGTTTGGGGACTTCGCTATTTTTCGAAAATAATGATAAATTACATTACTTCTACCAATTATCCTCTAGCCTATTGTTCTTTGGACCAAAATGGAGCCATTTGGGGGTACAGATAAGAGAATTTATACTAATTTCTTCAAAAATTGGCACAAAAAGCAGGCATCGGCTCTAAGTGGACAAATAGACCTTTTTTGTGAAAAATAGACGATGTGTTCCAATTTGTGGGAAATTGATGATAGATAGGTTCAATATGGACCTTGTCCAGCAGCGGTTGATCCTCTAGAGCAGCCCCAGTAGTCGTCAAAATAAAATTAGTGGCGTCCCCGAATCTTACGTTGCGTCAAGAATCGTTAAGTTTGGGGACTTCGCTATTTTTCGAAAATAATGATAAATTACATTACTTCTACCAATTATTCTCTAGCCTATTGTTCTTTGGACCAAAATGGAGCCATTTTGGGGTACAGATAAGAGAATTTATAGCAATTTCTTCAAAAATTGGCACAAAAAGCGGGCAACGGCTGTAAGTGGACAAATAGACCTTTTTCGTAAAAAATTGACGTTCTGTTCCAATTTTTGGGAAATTGATTATAGATAGGTCCAATATGGACCATCAACAGCAGCGGTTGATCCTCTAGGGCAGCCCCAGTTGTCGCCAAATTAAATTAGTGGCGTCCCCGAATCTTACGTTGCGTCAAGAATCGTTAAGTTTGGGGACTTCGCTATTTTTCGAAAATAACGATAAATTACATTACTTCTACCAATTATCCTCTAGCCTATTGTTCTTTGGACCAAAATGGAGCCATTTTGGGGTACAGATAAGAGAATTTATACTAATTTCTTCAAAAATTGGCACAAAAAGCAGGCATCGGCTCTAAGTGGACAAATAGACCTTTTTCGTAAAAAATTGACGTTCTGTTCCAATTTTTGGGAAATTGATTATAGATAGGTCCAATATGGACCATCAACAGCAGCGGTTGATCCTCTAGAGCAGACCCAGTTGTCGCCAAATTAAATTAGTGGCGTCCCCGAATCTTACGTTGCGTCAAGAATCGTTAAGTTTGGGGACTTCACTATTTTTCGAAAATAATGATAAATTACATTACTTCTACCAATTATCCTCTAGCCTATTGTTCTTTGGACCAAAATGGAGCCATTTGGGGGTACAGATAAGAGAATTTATACTAATTTCTTCAAAAATTGGCACAAAAAGCAGGCATCGGCTCTAAGTGGATAAATAGACCTTTTTTGTGAAAAATAGACGATGTGTTCCAATTTGTGGGAAATTGATGATAGATAGGTTCAATATGGACCTTGTCCAGCAGCGGTTGATCCTCTAGAGCAGCCCCAGTAGTCGTCAAAATAAAATTAGTGGCGTCCCCGAATCTTACGTTGCGTCAAGAATCGTTAAGTTTGGGGACTTCGCTATTTTTCGAAAATAACGATAAATTACATTACTTCTACCAATTATCCTCTAGCCTATTGTTCTTTGGACCAAAATGGAGCCATTTTGGGGTACAGATAAGAGAATTTATACTAATTTCTTCAAAAATTGGCACAAAAAGCAGGCATCGGCTCTGAGTGGACAAATAGACCTTTTTCGTAAAAAATTGACGTTCTGTTCCAATTTTTGGGAAATTGATTATAGACAGGTCCAATATGGACCATCAACAGCAGCGGTTGATCCTCTAGAGCAGCCCCAGTTGTCGCCAAATTAAATTAGTGGCGTCCCCGAATCTTACGTTGCGTCAAGAATCGTTAAGTTTGGGGACTTCGCTATTTTTCGAAAATAACGATAAATTACATTACTTCTACCAATTATCCTCTAGCCTATTGTTCTTTGGACCAAAATGGAGTCATTTTGGGGTACAGATAAGAGAATTTATACTAATTTCTTCAAAAATTGGCACAAAAAGCAGGCATCGGCTCTAAGTGGACAAATAGACTTTTTTCGTAAAAAATTGAGGTTCTGTTCCAATTTTTGGGAAATTGATTATAGATAGGTCCAATATGGACCATCAACAGCAGCGGTTGATCCTCTAGAGCAGACCCAGTTGTCGCCAAATTAAATTAGTGGCGTCCCCGAATCTTACGTTGCGTCAAGAATCGTTAAGTTTGGGGACTTCGCTATTTTTCGAAAATAATGATAAATTACATTACTTCTACCAATTATCCTCTAGCCTATTGTTCTTTGGACCAAAATGGAGCCATTTGGGGGTACAGATAAGAGAATTTATACTAATTTCTTCAAAAATTGGCACAAAAAGCAGGCATCGGCTCTAAGTGGACAAATAGATCTTTTTTGTGAAAAATAGACGATGTGTTCCAATTTGTGGGAAATTGATGATAGATAGGTTCAATATGGACCTTGTCCAGCAGCGGTTGATCCTCTAGAGCAGCCCCAGTAGTCGTCAAAATAAAATTAGTGGCGTCCCCGAATCTTACGTTGCGTCAAGAATCGTTAAGTTTGGGGACTTCGCTATTTTTCGAAAATAATGATAAATTATATTACTTCTACCAATTATCTTGTAGCCTATTGTTCTTTGGACCAAAATGGAGCCATTTTGGGGTACAGATAAGAGAATTTATACTAATTTCTTCAAAAATTGTCACAAAAAGCAGGCATCGGCTCTAAGTGGACAAATAGACCTTTTTCGTAAAAAATTGACGTTCTGTTCCAATTTTTGGGAAATTGATTGTAGATAGGTCCAATATGGACCATCAACAGCAGCGGTTGATCCTCTAGAGCAGACCCAGTTGTCGCCAAATTAAATTAGTGGCGTCCCCGAATCTTACGTTGCGTCAAGAATCGTTAAGTTTGGGGACTTCACTATTTTTCGAAAATAATGATAAATTACATTACTTCTACCAATTATCCTCTAGCCTATTGTTCTTTGGACCAAAATGGAGCCATTTGGGGGTACAGATAAGAGAATTTATACTAATTTCTTCAAAAATTGGCACAAAAAGCAGGCATCGGCTCTAAGTGGACAAATAGACCTTTTTTGTGAAAAATGGACGATGTGTTCCAATTTGTGGGAAATTGATGATAGATAGGTTCAATATGGACCTTGTCCAGCAGCGGTTGATCCTCTAGAGCAGCCCCAGTAGTCGTCAAAATAAAATTAGTGGCGTCCCCGAATCTTACGTTGCGTCAAGAATCGTTAAGTTTGGGGACTTTGCTATTTTTCGAAAATAATGATAAATTACATTACTTCTACCAATTATCCTCTAGCCTATTGTTCTTTGGACCAAAATGGAGCCATTTGGGGGTACAGATAAGAGAATTTATACTAATTTCTTCAAAAATTGGCACAAAAAGCAGGCATCGGCTCTAAGTGGACAAATAGACCTTTTTCGTGAAAAATAGACGATGTGTTCCAATTTGTGGGAAATTGATGATAGATAGGTTCAATATGGACCTTGTCCAGCAGCGGTTGATCCTCTAGAGCAGCCCCAGTAGTCGTCAAAATAAAATTAGTGGCGTCCCCGAATCTTACGTTGCGTCAAGAATCGTTAAGTTTGGGGACTCCGCTATTTTTCGAAAATAATGATAAATTACATTACTTCTACCAATTATTCTCTAGCCTATTGTTCTTTGGACCAAAATGGAGCCATTTTGGGGTACAGATAAGAGAATTTATAGCAATTTCTTCAAAAATTGGCACAAAAAGCGGGCAACGGCTGTAAGTGGACAAATAGGCCTTTTTCGTTAAAAATTGACGTTCTGTTCCAATTTATTGGAAATGATGATAGATAGGTTCAATATGGACCATCTACAGCAGCGGTTGATCCTCTAGAGGAGCTCCAGTAGTCGTCAAAATAAAATTAGTGGAGTCCACGAATCTTACGTTGCGTCAAGTATCGTTCAGTTTGGGGACTTCTCTATTTTACTAAAAAAGGCGTAAATTAGGTTATATGCACCAAATATCGTACAGATGATAGTCCCTTAGACCAAAACAGAACGAATTAAGGTACCCTCAACAGAATTCTCCCGAATTTTCACTTATAATCTCATAAGAGCATTAATTCTTTCCGGAAATTTTTGGAGTGCATTCCAACAACGTATTAATCAGCCCGAGTGGAACACGAGGGCCCGATTACGTTGTTGGGATGCACGACTAAAATTCCAGGAAATGAATTAATGCTCGAATGCAGATTCGGTAAGAAAATAGCAACGATACAGCCACAGAAATTGAATAGAAATGATTTTTGACATAAAAATTTCCACTTATTAATTTCTTTTAGGTTGGTCTAGGTAGGTATCAAAAATTTCCAGGAAATCCTCGAGTTGCCATGGTAAACACACAGAAATCAATTTTTCTATTGGCTAATGATTAGTATCGTGCGATTTTCTCGAAAATCGCACGATACTAATCATTAGCCAATAGAAAAATTCATTTCTGTGTGTTTACCATGGCAACTCAAGGATTTCCTGGAAATTTTTGATACCTATACCTAGACCAACCTAAACGAAATTAATAAGTGGAAATTTTTATGTCAAGGTAAATGTCAAAAATCATTTCTATTCAATTTCTGTGGCCGTATCGTTGCTATTTTCTTACCGAATCTGCATTCGAGCATTAATTCATTTCCTGGAAATTTTAGTCGTGCATCCCAACAACGTAATCGGGCCCTCGTGTTCCACTCGGGCCGATTAATACGTTGTTGGAATGCACTCCAAAAATTTCCGGATATGAGATTATAAGTGAAAATTGGTTCCAAAAGCTGTCCTCGGTTTTAAGGGAAGTAATAGTACATTTACGAGAAAATTTGACATGTAGCTGCGGTCTTTCGTAAATTTATGAGAGCTGGGTTCAATTTAGACCATTTACAGGTGCGAAGGGGCCTCTAGAGAAGCCGTAACCTGTCGTGAAACAAAATAAGTGGAGTCCACGAATCTTACTTTGCGTCAAGTATCGTTCAGTTTGGGGACTTCTCTATTTTAGCAAGAAAAGGGATAAATTAGGTTACATGCACCAAATATCGTACAGCCGATAGTCCCTTAGACCAAAACGGAACGAATGAAGGTAGGTACTCTCAACAGAATTCTTCCGAGTGGTCATACAAAATAAGTGGAGTCCCCGCATCTTACGTTGCGTCAAGTATCGTAAATTTTGGGGACTTTGGGGACTTGGCGCCTTGTTAAAGCGCATGCCCCACCGTTCCATTGTTGAATTTTTTGTGGTTGCAAGTCACCTCCTTTTAACAAAGCGTGGTGGATAGTGTGGTGGTTGTTTTGTTAGTGGGATTATTTTTTGTGAGGAAGCTTTTAAGGTAAGTACATTATTTTAATATCAAACTCGCATGCTCAGTTAGATTTCGACAGTTCGTGTTAGAAATTAGAATAATTCAAAGTTTATCAAGATTGCGGCGCGGCGGGGGCCGCCGGGGCCGGGGCCCATACAGTTTAATAAAACAAGGAAGCATTACTGTTTTATGATCTTCAGCTGTCGGACTGCACTAATTTCGGGAACTTTGTATTGTGAATCTTGCTGGTGCCTTTAGCCAAGGGGGTTCTTCTTTAATATTTTGGCAATTTTGTACAGTGCGTTTCAAAAGTAAGGAATATCTTAAATAATCTTTTACGGAGTAGGATTTTGAAGAATCTCTCAAGCTGATTAAATTTATTTTTTACGTGTAGAGGGGTGTGGGGCACATTTGACAGTGGGGCAGCTTTGTCAAGCTTAAAATTTCCACCCAAATATCAACTTTATCTATCAAGGTCTAAGCTTTGTTTACATCCACTTAAATTAACATAAATCAAGGAATTAAGGACAAATAACCTTGGTAACGGTGTCGTTTCCATGGCATATCCTTGGAGATTGCCCTTAATTCCTTAATTTATGTTAATTTAAGTGGATGTAAACAAAGCTTTATTCACAGCTTAGCTTAAGTGCTTAACTTCGTTTGGTTCAATTTTAGCAGTGGTGGAGACAGTTTTGTAGTTTTGGTGGAGATTTTTCTTAAACCTTGCGGAACTGAATTATTTTTGATGTGTGCTTTGGTGCATGAAATTTTCTTGTTGAAATTTTCTTGTTCCTATGTATTATTTTAAATGAAACCTACGATATTTACAGTACATATGCCATTCACAGAATCTAAAAATAATTTGCAGTTTTCATAGCATCCGTCAGCATTTAATTTTTGTAGCGGTATCGATCTGTGCAAAAATATATCAGGCGTTACATTTAAAAAAAAATGCAACTTATATCCGCAGAGGCGTAATTTGACTTTGAAAAATTTGTGTCTATCTACCAAACAAAATTTGAAAGTGTGCCTTATAATCCACTTTCTGAATCAAATTTCTAACTTGTAAGGACCCGATTCCAAGTTGATTTACGTTATCACGTGATGTCGTAAGTGTGGTTAGGATCGCAACTCAGCAGAGCTCGTTGCTTGCAAATTATTGTAGAATTATTGCAGATTTCTGCAATATTAGATCTCACTGGCAACTACTTTCATCTTATATCCATATATACACGCATGTTCCTTGAGAGATCCTGTGAACTTATATGTAGTTATAGGATGAAAGTAGTTGCCAGTGAGATGTAATATTGCAGAAATCTGCAATAATTCTGCAACAATTTGCAAACAATGACCACTGCTGAGTTACGATCCTAACCACACTTACGACATCACGTGATAACGTAAATCAACTTGGAATCGGGTCCTAAAGGAACAGAGATCTTCCAATTTAAAAGTGTGACAAAATGGATGGAACACCCTGTACAAACCACGTGAGTTAAGCATGTTTATTCACTCGCAGAATTAGCCGATTCATCCTCCGGACTCGTTTGTTTCACATTCTTCTCGTGAATAAACATTAACTCTAATTCTCGTGAATAAACATCAACTCTAATACTCTGTGTATACTTGAATTCTTGGTATTTCTTCAATGTTCGTACTAAAAGAAACGATTTATAATCTCTATATTATATTTCTGTCAATATTTGCAATATTTAGGGCCGGTTTATCGATGCTCAGTCATCGCAAACTGAAAGCCAATTGCCTAGCAACTAGCGATCTGATTGGCTACAGAATGTCAATTTGCTGTTAGCTGACACTTAGCTGAGCATCGATAAACCGGCCCTTAGAATTTTTTGAATTAGTTTATTGTTCTGTTTCTATTATTAAGAGAAAATTACAGATGCCTCTAAAGCGGGGACGTCGAAGACAATGCCATGTCAAGTTACAAAAGCTGGAAGCAGTCAAGTCCCACGATGAGGCTGGTAATAATTGCAATCCGGTGATCCAGAAAGTAGGTAAAGTTGGGATGCAAATCGAAGAGGAAGCAGCTGGTGATCCTTGCAATGTGGTGACGCAGCACGTAGATGAAGTTGAGATGCAGAAGTTAGAAAGCGTGGAAGTTGAGAAAATAGTGGAAGTAGAGAAGAGGGTGGAAGTAGAGAAGAGGGTGGAAGTAGAGAAGAGGGTGGAAGTAGAGAAGAGGGTGGAAGTAGAGAAGAGGGTGGAAGTAGAGAAGTTCGAAGATCAAGCTGGTGATAATTGCAAAGTAGATAAAGTTGGGATGCAAGTTGAAGAAGAAGCAGCTGGTGATCCTTGCAATGTGGTGACGCAGCACGTAGATGAAGTTCAGATGCAGAAGTTAGGAATGGAGTGTGTAGAGAAGAAGGTGGAAGTAGAGATAGAGAAGAGGGTGGAAGTAGAGAAGCCCGAAGATGAAGCTGCTGATAATTGCAATGTGGTGACGCAGCACGTAGATGAAGTTGAGAAGCAGAAGTTAGAAAGGGTGTGTGCAGAGAAGAGGGTGGAAGTAGAGAAGCCCGTTTTATTATATACACTTTAACTTACACATTTAGATATTTATTATGAACTTTACATTTCATTGAAGGGCATCTGACACGACAGTTTGGTGACAGAATTAATGAGTTTTTCCTCCAAGGATCACGTAATAGTAAACCTTGCTTTCTAAACTATTATAGAATTCTATAAAGAGATAGAGGTACGCGTACGCTTTACAGAGTTGTGCCCGTTTGCGCTATTTCTAGTTAACTTTAACCAATGGTTAAGTCACATAGAAGCGATTGTTTCAACAATAGTTCCCAAGAAATTTAACCATCATTGGTTAGAGTTAGAAACGGTACAAACGGGCATTAGTGGGGTGTTAGAGGTGGTGGTGCATTAGTAGGTAGCCTAATAAATAAAGTTAAGCAAATGCTTTTGCTATAGGTTCATCCTTTTCCTTTGCAAGAGGAGTTTATATTTTTATCACTTACTAATTCAAGCAAAAGCTTTTGCTAACACTTTATTCATTAGGCCCTAAAGTATCTCTCAAAAATGCAACAATGCAAAATAAAAATCTATAACTGTTTTTCACGAAAAATTTGTTAGAAATTTTGTCCAGAATTAGGATCCAATCAAAAGGCTTTCAATTTACATCTTCCTACTGACTTTATCGAAGGGTAACCAACTGATAAAATTCATGCAAATCAAAAATTCGTAACAATTTTCGAAAAATGCGCGAAAGCTTGAAAGATCAGGCAATTCCATTGGTTGGAGACCCTTAGCTTACAACTCCTATCAGAATTTAATAATCTTCATGTTCAACATCAACAGCTAAAGAACAGTCAGATGAATGGGAACCCGATGATAATGATCAAGAATCATCGAGTGAGTCTTCCGTAGGTGAACCACCAAAAAAGAAAAATAAAGAAGAGAAAGGTGTGCCTATGGATGTGCGTCCAGAAGAGAGAGGTGTGCCTATGGATGTGCGTCCTAAGAGGATAATAAAGAAGAAGGTTATGGCGAACTTCGAAACACCTAAAAGTGAGTTTGAAATTCCCATTAGAAAAACTTTGGGGAACTGACACATTAAGGACTGTTGCGAGTATAAATAATAAGTAGTTATTTGTGCAACTTTAGGACGCGAAAATGATACTTAGAGCGCACGAGAATGAACAAAAGAATTTTTGCTGAAAAAAAAACTTATGGCCAATTCCACGGACCATACTTGTCGCTTAAGTTAGACTTAAAAATGAAGAATGGCGTTTTTCTTATGGTATAAACGTCATTATTGTCATTTTAGGACTCTCTTAAAGTTAAGTAAGGTCGGTGGAATCGTGCACTAGTCTAAGATCGTACACTCACCCGCAAAAATAATAAGTAGGTGAGAAAAAGAGGGGAATACTTGTGTGCGTTGATAACGCTATTTCTGTCTCCATCAACCTGCTTATTATTATTGCTGTTGACTGTACAAGTTATGGCAATAAGTATTATTTTTTTCAGAAAAGAGGCGTTGGACAACCCCCGAAAAGGCGGCCCTAAAAACTGTGTTTCATAAACATTTTGAAAGGAGGACGTATCCGTCGAGAGCAGAGTGCCTGGCAGCTGTTAAGATAACGGAGGCACTCTCATTGCGAAGCCCTCTCCGCATAAAGAGTTTTATGCAAAACTATTTTCTACGACATTAACGGCCCCCCCGTTATGTGAAAATAGTTTTGCATAAAACTTTCTACGACATTAGGGGGGTTAATGTCGTCGAAAATAATTTTGCATAAACTTTTTACGACATTAAGGGGGCTAATGTCGTCGAAAATAGTTTTGCATAAAACTTTCTACGTTAAGGGGGTTTTGCATAATGTACTTAATAAGTTTTCATGTTCTTAAAATAATATTTTTCAATAAATTGTTTAAAAACTAATGTGTCATGTACCTAATTTGAGGATAATAAATATCTTATAACCTCCGCCAAGCAAAATACGAAGTCCCCGAAACTTACGTTGCTTCAAGCAACGTTCAGGACGGGGACCGCAATGAAAGTCCCCAAACTTTACGTCGCTAAAGTATCGTTCAGAACGGGGACCTATAACTAAGTTCCCAAATCTTACGATGCGTCAAGTAATGTTCACGCTTTGATTATTTTGGGTACGTACCCTCTTGTATTTTGTGTTGCATAATCGAAGAATTATTGTCAACAGTTAAAATAAATTTTCAAAAATGCGCTCTTGGCATATTTTGAAATATTGATTCTTCGACGTTTCATTCCCGATTACTTATTTATATCAAGCGTCAAATACCTAGGTAGTTCATAGACCATTTATTAAGTACACACATAAGTACGCAACAGAATTATTTATAACAATTCCACAGTATACTTTGTTGTAGTACTTTCATGAGAGTTAATTTTGACTGAGATGTGACAGCAAGAAACGATAACCTATATTACTTAAATAAGATGTCATTAAAATCTTCAGTAAGTAGGTATGTAAAACTTATCCGAGACGCAAACTACACGAACGTCCCCTAAGTCAACGGTATACAAAAACTTCTGACAACGCGAATAAAACTTAGATGATAGGCTATAAAATAAATTTAAAAAACACTGCAATAAAGCAGCGCAACCTATAATTCCCCTAGCGGCAAATTATTTATTATGAATATTACTATTATTATTGGAGTCCCCGGACCTTACGTCTAGTATATATACATACGTACATACGTACGTACATACACACAGACATTTTTTAAAAACCACTTTTTCGTGATCCTGAGACCTTGAAACGTAAAGATCTGGTGTTATCTCAATTTCGAATTTTGGACTGATTGCAGTAACCTCCCATTTTTATATTGGTTGTGGGGAGGTTAAAATATTATTATTGAATGAAATTTAAAAAGTCGGCTTTCTAAACAATTACGGGGGTGCAGGTGGTACAGTTCCGTATAAGGGCACACGCTAATTATTAATTTTTTTTTATAAATTCGTTATGAGAGCATTAACCAACAGAGAAAATAACGAAATATAGAGGCGCAAAGGATATTTAGCCAGAATGCAGTGTTGCCGGATCGATTTTTATTTGGAATTTTATATTTCGAGGCGAAGCCGAGTGAAACGAAAAGTTGCGAGCTCAGCCGAAAGGGAGTGGTCTACGACATACGTCCGCCTACTGATCCACCCGAAAAGACTTTCCACGCGCATCGACTTTCCACCCGAAAAGACATTCCACGCGCATCCAACGCAGTTCAGGTCTTTGTCAGGTAAGGTCTCTCTCTAATAACAAACGTTTCTCAACTGTTTACCCTTCCTCTAAATGATTTTTTTCTATCAAAACCAGTCGCGTAATCACTTTTTCATTCAGGTCTCAAAAGGTCAGGTAAGGTTTCTCTCTAACAAACGTTTCTCAACTACTCACCCTCCTCCTCAAGGATTTTGGTAATTGTTTGGAAAGCCCACTTTTTAATTTCAGATTTCATTCAATAATACTATTTTTAATCAAGAGATCTCCTATAGCTGTGTCAGTTTACTATAAAATGTGATGATTTGAACCTTATAGTTACAACATTTTTATGATAAAGTGAAAAATTAGCATGTGTCCGTATACGGAACTGTACCACCACGGTAATTGTTTAGAAAGCCGACTTTTTTAATTTCATTCAATAATAACATTTTTAATCAAGAAATCTCCTATAGCGCCGTCATTTTACTATAAAATGTGATGATTTGAACCTTATAGTTACAACATTTGTATGATAAAGTGAAAAAATTAGCATGTGTCCGTATAAGGAACTGTTACCGAAACTATGACAGATGGCGCTGCCGTAGTGAGCCTATTGATACTTATTTTTAAGGCTTTTTTAGGTGCTTGGGGATTGGTCAGATAAGAACTTAAGAACCAATCGTTATGTGACTCGAATGGCCTTGAAGATCGTTCTTTTCTCTGCAAAAATGTTTTTTCAAAAGTCGATTTGGCTTACGCATTCATTTTCTGCGATTTTTTAAAAGAGCGGCTTGAGAGATGGTTGAAAGAGTGTTGAAGGAGGATTGACGGAGAGTTGGGAGTGGGTGAAGAGAGGGTTGATAGAGGGTTGAGAGAGGGTTGAGAGGGTGTTAAAGCAGGGTTAAGAGTGGGTTGAGAGATGATTGAAAGACGGTTTAGGGAGGATTGAGGGAGAGTTGAGAGTGGGTGGAGAGAGGGTTGAAAGAGGGCTGAGAGAAGGTTGAGAGATGATTGAAAGAAGGTTGAGAGAGGGTTGAGGAAGGGTTGAGAGAGGGTTGAGAGTGGGTTAAGAGACGGTTGCAAGAGGGTTGAGAGAAGGTTGAGAGAGGTTTGAGAGAGGGTTGAGAGAGTGTGGAGAGAGGGCTGCAAGAGGGTGTAGAGAGGGTTGAAAGAGGGTGTATAGAGGGTTGATCAAGGATTGAGAGAGGGTTGAGGGAGGGTTGAAAGAAGGTGTAGAGAAGGTTACGCCCTAATAACTGGTGAGTAAAGCTAGTGACGCACAAATAGCTTAATTTTTGGTAATAAATTATCGAGTTTGATGAAAACAGAGGTGACTGTCAATGAGGGACAAATTGGAGAGCTATTACTGAAAATTACATAAAAAGTGTCAAAATACGGGGAAACACATTTTTTCAAAAAATCACTTAAAATCAATGCTTAAACCAAATCAACTTCTGACAAAAGGTTTTCGAAGACAAAAGAACGATCTTCAAGGATTTCTGAGTCTCATAACGATTGGTGGTTTTTTCACCACCCCACGCACTTAAAATAAGCCTTAAAACAACTATTAATAGGAATACTACGACAGCGCCATCTGTCGTAGTTTCTTAGAGAGTTCGAAAGCCTGATTTCTTAGCTTTAATTTAAGACTACGTTCATCCAAATCTGTTAAGAAATGGCCGACTTATTTCCAAAAATATTGTGTCCGGTTTTTTTTGGGACACCCGATAGTTTCTTCTCTGGAGTTAACCTTCAAAAAAGTTAACGCGGTATAGATTCTTTCACTTTAGGGTTAATATAATAGCCCAGTCAAGGAAAGGAAAATAGAAGCAAAAATTACTACGGTTCCGCAAATTAAACATATTAAAAGTCCCCAAGCTCGAGCCACCATCATCATGGCGAAGAGGTGCAATTTTTGTTAACTCTGCAAATATCTCATGAAATATTGATTCTATCGAAAAAATAGCCAGATAACAAATTTAAGATCGTAAAATTCTCTACAATATACATTTTTGCTAACACTAAAATTTAATCGCAAAATCGGCGGTTAATGGATTTTTTGATTTGTAAGTCATCATTTCACGAGATATATGCAACAAAGGAAAAAAGTTATTATCAGTTAAAAAAGTCTTCAGTATTTTCCAACAAACGCGATTTTTCGAATACGTTGAGGCGCAGCCGAGGAACAAGAAAAAGTTGCTTAGCAACTTTTTGATGCGAGTTTTCGGCCAAAGGCCGAAAAGGAGAAGTCAACGACATACGTCCGCTTCTGACACATACAGGGTGATGCAAACTCGACGCCCATGCCATTTTTATTGGATTGTTTTTTTTCATGAATTGTATTTTTTTCATCAAACGTAAATACAAGCTATTAATAAACCATTGTTTCCTGTAGTCATATCACTCCGTGACGATAAGAAAAAAATTATTGACGTCAAAAGATGCGCCTGACAGTCGCATTCAAGTTTTATAGGAACCGTTTTTCAAATAAACTACCCGTGTCCTACTTTTGGTTAACACTGTATAGATTTGTTGCAGATTTTTTTCAAATTTTTTTGACTTTAATTCTTCACTACTTGACTAAATGTTAATATATTTTTGATTACGGTTTTGCCCAAATTCAGGGGGATGATATCGTTGGAACAATAGACTGTTTTAGCCGCCGATTTAGCGATTAAATTTTAGTGGTAGCAAAAAATGTATATAAACTTTTTTCTAAAGAATTTTACGCTCTGCAATTTGCTATATAACTATTTTTTCGATAGAATCAATATTTCATGTGATATTTGCAAATTTAACAAAAACTGTAACTGGTGGCTCGAGCTCACACCCCATCCTAGGGGATTTTTAGTATGTTCAAAAGAATAGTTCAAGCTAAAACTTCGGAAAATTTGCAGAACTGCAGTAATTTTTTTTCTATTTGGCTATAAGTCCATGAAACTTTTTTCCTTTAATCTGACGTAAAATAGTCAAGGAGTCAACTTATTTCAAAATACCAACGTTTTAAGTAAATTTTTGAAGTTCCGTTAGTCTCTTCAGAGGTTGTAGGATTAAATTTTTAGTAAATATTAACGTTTTACGTAAACTTTGAAATTGAAGCTCTTAAGTTCTTAACCTCATCTTGTCAAAGTTTTCTTAATATTTCGCGAATCGACTCTTACTTAATCGACAAAAGCAAATAAAGGAACAATGGAAAAGGTATGTTGATAAACAATTCAAGGCCTTCAAGGTCATGCGAACGGGAAGTGATAAGAATATTTCGAAAAAAAAAAAAAATTAACGACGTCCTTTTCGCGTGACACATCTGATAATCCAGTAATTCACCGGATCGATACAGCGGAAGTCGGGATCTCTTCCACTCAAATATTCATAGAGCTTACGTGTCGGACTTGCTGTCGGAGTCTGAAAAATCGTCGGACTCCACCATGGAGCTGCTTCTTTGTACCATTTTCATGACCACAAAAATGTATTTCTTCAATTTTTTCTCGGTGGTTTTGGTGAGCATAACAGCTGCCGATTAAGTTGTCCACAGTTCTGGAACCGTTCGGTAACGGAAACAACGCGAGTTCAAGCGCCAGCCGTTAACTTTTTATTTTCTTTGTGTTCGAATCGTTCGAGCGAGTTTTTCAAACTGAACTCAAAAACAGATATAGGTGGGTTATCTAACGAGGACTATCAATTAGTTAATTTCCGCGATAAGGAAGGTTATCGCCGTTTTGTAAATGTCAGAGAGTCCGGCGTCGAGTATTTATGATGGTTTTGCGTTTATCGACCTTTTTTCGTGGAGAAGAATAAGTCGAAAAATTTTGAAACAATTCGAACGGTAACATCAGAAACCCTAACGAGTTTGAAGATTTTCGAAAACAAAGCGATTTCTATCAATTTTGAACACCTGGTTGATGCGACTGATAAGATTCTTGATTGCAGGCAGGTGTTACGATTCGCGATAATCCACTTAATTTGACCTGACTCAGTTTTCGGAAATTGTAAATAATTCTCAACGATCATGTAACAATTGCGAACATTGCACAGCTGATATCGTTATCTCCAAGAACGGAAGATTCTTACTAAAACAAAACGGATGATTGCTTTTGAAAAAGTCAGTTTAAAAGTTTGCTGACCCAAGCTAAAAAAATTTGGGATTTTGAAAGTTAAATTACACTTTCGCAGTCCTGAAAGAGGGTTAAAACCAGCCTATTTCATTTGAAAAGCTGGCTACTATTTCATTTCATTTTCAAAAGATAATCAGAAGTTAAAAGTAAACTTCAACTATTTAGCTGCCGGTTAACTCTCAACTTTAACTTAGGTATACTCATTATGAACTGAATAAGACTTGCTGACTTGCAACAATTCATGTAATAGTGAAGTTAATAACGTTAAACGAATTTATTACTGCTAATATACCTATCCATGTTTGGTTAACCGTTAACCTCGGTTAATTGCTACAAATTTGCCCTGTTGATTAAATATTTATGTAACTACATAAATTACATAACTCAATAAGAATAGAAAAATCATAAATTAATACATTAGTGCACATATTGGGAATATTTGAAAGTTAACACTTATCGGTCCATAAGTTAACTTTGTAAAAGTCACGTTTCCGGATACATTAGTTTCAAAATTTTGAAAGCTGCTGCGGCGATATTAAAAAATAACCTATTTTGCATCTTAAAAATTTTCCTAAAGGGAAATATTTTCAACAACTCGACATGGATAAGAAAATATTTTGAAAGTTGATAACGCTTTAACCAGGTTAATTGACACTTTGCCTATCAATCAAGTATTTTGAGTGTTAACCAAAAACTCAGAACATATTGAGTCAACAATATGCATCTTTGGACCATTTGGAATCTTTTGAAAGTTAAAAGCGGTTAAAAGTAATCGATTAATAGGGTATTGTTGTAAAATTAACGTTTCTGGGTACATCAACTTTCAATAGTTTCCCAGCGGGCACACGGACGTTGAAAAAACGTTTAAAAAAAACCAGATTGGTACGTTAAAATGACGTTGAAGTGTCCGCGAAATCAACGTGATTTTCAACGTCTTCTCGTTAATTGTACGTCTGAAACGTAAACTTTTACATTATTTTTTAACGTCAACAGATAAACGTTAAAAAATTACAAAATACACGTAATTTTTCTAACAGTGTGTTTAAAAATCGTTTAAAATTTGACGTGTTTTTCGGTACCGGAAATAGGTGACCAGACAATGATGTTAACGTCTCTTCAACGTCATTTTGACGTTGACGATTCGACTAAAATTCAACGTGTGCGCTCGAAGATAATTGACAATTACTCCCCTCGACCAAACATTCAGAAAATTATCCACATCTCATCTCAACGTCGACGCTGAGAGAGAAGAGCTGTAGGTACTGTGAGTAAGTGACTACCATCAATACCAGTTTATCCTGTGGATAATGTTTTGGAGTGATTTTACAAATGTTGTCTAGAGCTCTTATACACGGTTTGCTAAGTAATAGCGGCTCATTGCAACTATCAGCGCCACCTACACTCCCTCAATGCAAGTACACAGGAAAGTCAACTTTAAGTCGGAATTTCAACGTCATTTCAGAAACGACAAAAAAACTTTAATACAACGTTTTTATAAATTATACATATATTTAACGTTGAACGTCATCAGTGGTTACACCGTTTCGATACCTCTTTAAGTCGTCTAAATAAAAACTGAAATATGACGTTACAAATAAAACGTGTGTTCAACGTGCAAAAGTGTCCGCTATAATTATAAATATCCCAATTTCGTCATTTCAGAGACGACTAAAACACATTCATATTCTAACGTGTATGTAACCTCCAAAACTACACACTTGTTAAACGTTGAACGCCATGGGTATATTTGGACACGTTTTTAAGTCGTATGTATAGAAACTCAAATATAACGTTATAAATTCAATGTTTGTTCGACGTGTCCGTTGGTTATAGAAATATTCCACTTTAAGTCGTGATTTGAACGTTACTTTAAACACGACTAAAGAACGTTAATATTGTAACGTACTGATACGTTCAAAATTACACACATATTTAATGGTGACCTGCAGCACCATTTTGACACGTTTTCAAGTCGTGATTAAAAAGACTAAAGTTTAACGTTGCAGATGAAACGCTTATTCAACGTGCAAAAGTGTCCGTTGGTCAGAAATATTCCACTTTAAGTCGTGATTTGAACGTTACTTCAAACACGACTAAAGAACGCTAATATTGTAACGTAGTTATAATGTTCAAAATGACACATACACATATAGTTTGACGCATTATGCACGTGTTTTATATGTAATCAAATAGACGTCATTTTAACGAACGAATATCTACCTTTAAAAGACGTCATAATCACAAAATGTCCAATACCATAACGTGATTTTGAAGTCAAAAAAATGACGTGTCTGATTTCACCAAAATTTGAACGTCACCTTTCCAACCAGTAACGTGAAATTAACCACCTCAACGTGATTTTAACGTTGAAAAAGCGTATGTGTGCCCGCTGGGTTAGACTGCAGCTATTTTGAAGGTTAACTGTTAGTAAATCATGCTTTGGGTGATTGGGTGGGGTAATTTAAACATTTTTGTAGGTAACTCGATCTCTCGATATTTGAGTAGGTGCATCTCAACTGAAAATATTTTAAAGATTAACCGAGAGGTTTACCTTGATAGTTTCTTGAAAAATAAAAAAACGACAACAAAAACGGTTAATTCACAAATCTGAAATATTAAACTTAACCAAACTTAACCTCTTTGAAAGTTGGTTCTCTTTAAACTATCTTCATGAATTGGAATTTTAAAAGATAATTCTAGTTAAATTAGTTATTGTCGGTTAATATGGCGGTTAACATCAACTCTTCGATTGTAGGTTCGACTCAAATATTTATAGAATAACCTTGAAATTCTGTTAATTTAAATTACATTTTTCATCAACTCTATGGCTGTTGTTAAAATTAACTGAAAAACCATTAAAATCTTTAACGGTTAAAAGAGAAAAACTTTCATTTTAAAATGTAACTTTGGGAGTTACTTTAAAAGACAACTCCATCTTTGAAAGAAAATGCATGTAACTTATTTAAAGAAGCTGAATGAAATTTTCAAGTCAATTTGAAACCTTCAAGGTTAACTATAACTTTGCAATTCTGTTGGTAACTTCTACGTAACTTAAATATTATTGTAGTGACATCACAACAAAAATATTGAAAAAAATGTGACAGCTATAACCTCTTTGAAAGTTATTAGTTCTCTTGAAACAATTTTCCTGAAGGTTAAATTAAGATCAGCTTAAAAAATAAAACTTTAAAGGGTAATGCTTAATTTTAGTTAAATCAATTATTGTGTGAGTTGATGTGGAGGTTTCTTGAAGGTTAAAATTAACTCAAAAACCCTAAAATTAATTTTTGAAAGTTAATGTCAAAGACGATTAAATGAAAAACAAATGCTAGAGTAGCTAATACTTTGAAGGTTAACTCCATCTTTGAAGAAAGTTAACTGAAATTCTTAAAAGTGAATTTGAAATATTGAAGGGTAACTTCATTCTGAACTTATTACTACCCAATTGATCTTTAATATAAAATTTCCGCAAATTAACATAAGCTCAATCTGTAAAGGTTAACTTGTAGAATTAAAATACGATAGGATCGTCTGCTTGCACGTTCTAAGTCAATAATATAATTTGTAAAATATCACTGCCTATTAAAAAATATGCATTTTTGTCGGTTAATACGGTTAACATGACTGACTTTTGAGGGTTAACCAGATGAACGAGCACTTTAAATGAAAATGAAATGTTAACAACTCAAACTTTAGATTATGAAAGTTAATTCGGAGGTTAACAGAAACTAACTTGGTCTTGTGAAATATCACTGCGTATTAAAAAAAAACAGCAATTCTGACGGTTAACGCACTGATTAATGGTCGATTATGAAGGTTAACGCGGACTTTTTCAACCCCATGGCTGACTTTTGAGTGTTAACGAACGTTTTAAATGAAATGCTAACAACTCAACCGTTAAATTTTGAAAGTTAACTCGGACGTTAACAGAAACCCATACTTGGTTTTGTGAAATATCACAGCATATTGAAAAAAACAGCAATTTTGTCGGTTAACATGCAGGTTAACGGTGGATTCTGAAGGTTACAACTACATGGTGGACTTTCGAGGGTTAACAGGCGTTCTAAATGAAATACTAACAATTCAACCGTAAATATTTTGAAAGTTAACTCGGAGAAACAGTTAACAGAAACTGATTTATAGCACTTTGTTTTGCTGCGTGACGGTTAACATGTCGGTTAATGGTGGATTCTGAAGGTTACCGGGGCTTTTTCCAACCCCATGACCGACTTTTGAGGGTTAGCCAGATGAACAAGCGTCAAGCTTTGCAAATTAAATTCTAGCAACTCAACTGTAAACTTTTTGAAAGTTGAGGTGTTAACAAAAACTCACTTATTTGCATTTGGTTTTGTGAAATATCACTGCGTATTAAAAAAAACAACATTTTTTACTGTAATTAGAAAGTGATTCATTAATATGTTAAAATGCCGGAAAAAAAAAATTTTACGAGAAAAAAGCGTTTTATTCCGACATTTTAACATAACATTTTTTACGGTTAACACACTCATTAACGGTCGATTCTAACGGTTACCGTGGCTTTTTTCAGCCCCGTGGCTGACTTTTGAGGGTTAACGGGCGTCCTAAATGAAATGCTAACAACTCAACCCTTAAATTTTGAAAGTTAACTCGGAGGTTAGCAGAAACTCATTCATCGGACTTGGTTTTGTGAAATATCACTGGCGTATTGAAAAAATCAGCCGTTTTGTCGGTTAACGGTGGATTCTGAAGGTCACCGGGGCTTTTTCCAACCACATGGCGGATTTTTGAAGGTTAACGGGCGTTCTAAAAGAAACGCTAAGAACTCAACCGTTAAATTTTGAAAGTTAACTCGGAGGTTAACAGAAACTCATTTATAGCACTTGGTTAACATGATTCTGAAGGTTACCGGGGCTTTTTCCAACCCCATGACCGACTTTTGAGGGTTAACAACGTGCACAAACGTCAAGCGTTGCAAAAGAACTTTTTGAAAGTTAACTTGGAAGTTAAAGACTGTCTTCCAGACTTGGGTTAATAAAACAAAGTAGTAAATTTGACAGTTAAATGAAAAGTTAATGAAGAATTGGTGTAGTTAAATTTAGGCTACTAGCCTTAAAATTTAAAACTCCAAAGATGGAGATCTCTGAAAATGGAGTTAACCTCCAAAGTACTTTTAATGTTAATTTTAACAACTCAACCTTTAGATTTTGAAAGTTAACTCGAAAGTTTTAACAGAAAAAACAGCTATTTTGACGGTTAACAACGATTAATGATGGATTCTGAAGGTTACCTGGGCTTTTTCCAACACCATGGCTTACTTTTGAGGGTTAACCAGGTCAATGAACATTCTAAGTGAAATGCTGATATCTCAACCGTTAAATTTCGAAAGTTAACTCGGAGGTTATCAGAAACTCACTTATCGAACTTGGTTATGTGAAATATCCATGCGTATGGAAAAAAACAGCATTTTTTAAGGTTAACACACTGATTAATGGTCGATTCTGAAGGTTACCGTGGCTTTTTTCAACCCCATTTCTGACTTTTGAGGGTTAACGGCGTTCTAAATGAAATGCTCTCTTTAAACTATCTTCTTGAATTGGAATTTTAAAAGAAAATTTTAGTTAAATTAGTCATTGTCGGTTAATATGGCGGTTAACATCAACTCTTTGAGTGTAGGTTCGACTCAAGTATTAAATCTTTGGGAGTTACTTTAGATGTCAACTCCATCTTTGAAAGAAAATGCATGTAACTTTAAAGAAGCTCAATGAAATTTTTAAAAGTTAACTAAAAAAATAGTCAAGGTTAATTATTATGACTTTGAAATTTTGTTGGTTACTTCTACGTAACTTAAATATTATTGTACTGACATCACAACAAAAATATTGAAAAAAATGTGACAGCTATAACCTCTTTGAAAGTTTTGTTGGTTACTTCTACGTAACTTAAATATTATTGCACTGACATCACAACAAAAATATTGAAAAAAATGTGACAGCTATAACCTCTTTGAAAGTTATCAGTTCTCTTTAAGCAATCTTCTTGAAGGCTAAATTAAGATTAGCTTAAAAAAAAGAATTTTAAAAGGTAATGGTTAATTTTAGTTAAATCAATTATTGTGCAGGTTAACTCGATCTTAGAGACATCAGCTCTTCGATGGTACGTTAGTCTCCAATTTGATTAATTTTGAAAGTTAATGTCAAATCGAAGTTAAAGATTGTCTTCCAGACTTGGGTTAATAAAACAAAGTAGTAAATTTGACAGTTAAATGAAAAGTTAATGAAGAATTGGTGTAGTTAAATTTAGCCTACTAGCCTTAAAATTTGAAACTCCAAAGATGGAGATCTCTGAAGATGGAGTTAACCTCCAAAGTACTTTTAAGGTTAACTCCATCTTTGAAGAAAGTTGACTGAAATTAATGAAATTTTAACAACTCAACCTTTAGATTTTGAAAGTTAACTCGAACGTTTTAACAGAAAAAACAGGTATTTTAACGGTTAACAACGATTAATGATGGATTCTGAAGGTTACCGGGGCTTACTTTTGAGGGTTAACCAGGTCAATGAACATTCTAAGTGAAATGCTGATATCTCAACCGTTAAATTTCGAAAGTTATCAGAAACTCACTTATCGAACTTGGTTATGTGAAATATCCATGCGTATGGAAAAAAACAGCATTTTTTAAGGTTAACACACTGATTAATGGTCGATTCTGAAGGTTACCGTGGCTTTTTTCAACCCCATTTTTGACTTTTGAGGGTTAACGGCGTTCTAAATGAAATGCTAACAACTCAACGGCTAAATTTTGAAAGTTAACTCAAAGGTTAACAGAAACTCATTTATCGTACTTGGTTTTGTGAAATGTTATACCGTGTATTGAAAAAATCAGCAATTTTGTCGTTTAACGTGCCGGTTAACAGCGGATTTTAAAGGTTACCGGGGCTTTTTCCAATCCGATGGCGGACTTTTGAGGGTAAGCGGACGTTCTAAATGAATTGCTAACAATTTAGCCGTTAAATTTTGAAAGTTAACTCGGAGGTTAACAGAAATCAATTTATAGCACTTGGTTAGTGATGGATTCTGAAGGTTACCGGGGCTCTTTCCAGCACCATGACCGACTTTTGAGGGTTAACCAGGACAATGAACGTTCTGAATGAAATGTCGACAACTTAACCGTTAAATTTTGAAAGTTAACTAGGAGGTTATCAGAAAATCACTTTTCGCACTTGGTTTTGTGAAATATCACTGCGTACTGAAAAAAGCAGCAATTTTGTCGGTTAACATGCTGGTTAACGGAAGATTCTGAAGATTATTACCGGCACTTTTTCCAACGCATGGAGGACTTTCGAGGGTTAACGGGCGTTCTAAATGAAATTCGAACAATTCAACCGCAAACATTTTGAAAGTTAACTCATTTATAGCAGTTGGTTTTGCTGCGTGACGGTTAACATGTCGGTTAATGATGGATTCTGAAGGTTACCGGGGCTTTTTCCAACCCCATGACCAACTTTTGAGGGTTAACCAGGCGAACAAGTTTTGCAAATTAAATTCTAGCAACTCAACAGTAAACTTTTTGAAAGTTAACTTGGATATGTTAACAAAAACTCACTTATCGCACTTGGTTTTGTGAAATATCACGGGCGTTCTAAATGAAATGCTAACAACTCAACCGTTAAATTTTGAAAGTTAACTCGGAGGTTAACAGAAATTCATTTATAGCACTTCCTTAGTGATGGATTCTGAAGGTTACCGGGGCTTTTTCCAGCACCATGACCAACTTTTGAGGGTTAACCAGGTCAGTGAACGTTCTAAATGAAATGTCGACAACTTAACCGTTAAATTTTGAAAGTTAACTGGGAGGTTATCAGAAAATCACTTTTCGCACTTGGTTTTGTGAAATATCACTGCATACTGAAATTAGCAGCAATTTTATCGGTTAATGGAGGATTCTGAAGGTTATTACCGGGACTTTTTCCAACGCCATGGAGGACTTTCGAGGGTTAACGGGCGTTCTAAATGAAATTCTAACAATTCAACCGTAAACATTTTGAAAGTTAACTCATTTATAGCACTTGGTTTTGCTGCGTGACTGTTAACATGTCGGTTAATGATGGATTCTGAAGGTTACCGGGGCTTTTCCCAACCCCATGACCAACTTTTGAGGGTTAACCAGGCGAACAAGTTTTGCAACTTAAATTCTAGCAACTCAACAGTAAACTTTTTGAAAGTTAACTTGGATATGTTAACAAAAACTCACTTATAGCACTTGGTTTTGTGAAATATCACGGGCGTTATAAATGAAATGCTAACAACTCAACCGTTAAATTTTGAAAGTTAACTCGAAGGTTAACAGAAACTCATTTATAGCACTTGGTTTTGCTGCATGACGGTTAACTGTTGAGGGTTAACCAGGTGAACAAGCGTCAAGCGTTGCAAATGAACTTTTTGAAAGTTAACTTGGAGGTTAACAAAAACTCACTTATCGCACTTGGTTTTGTGAAATATCACTGCGTATTGAAAAAAACTACATTTTTTACGGTTAACACACTAATTAACGGTCGATTCTAACGGTTAAGGTAGCTTTTTTCAGTCCCGTGGCTGACTTTTGAGGGTTAACGGGCGTTATAAATGAAATGCTAACAACTCAACCGTTAAATTTTGAAAGTTAACTCGGAGGTTAACAGAAACTCATTTATAGCACTTAGTTTTGCTGCATGACGGTTGACTTTTGAGGGTTAACCAGGTGAACAGGCGTCAAGCGTTGCAAATGAACTTTTTGAAAGTTAACTTGAAGGTTAAGAAAAACTCACTTATCGCACTTGGTGAACAAAGAGTGGCTGGGGCTGCGCTGAATCGACGGACTCGTGCATCCTGGAGTGCAGGGCTGCGACAGGGCCGGCTCTAGGGGGCCGAGGACCGCCTGCGGCGTTCCGGGAGCCGAACGGGCCCCCGCGCTCCCAAAATTGCCAGATGACCTTCAAACGAAAAAAAGGAAATTAATAA
Organism: Pycnomerus fuliginosus; assembly: GCA_963924575.1. Lineage (NCBI taxonomy): Eukaryota > Metazoa > Arthropoda > Insecta > Coleoptera > Zopheridae > Pycnomerus > Pycnomerus fuliginosus. The sequence goes on along the minus strand of OZ004624.1, from coordinate 5,866,423 downwards.
TTTATTATTGTGTTGTGCGCTCGTGGCGAATTTTCTCATGGATACGATTTATTTATTCAGTTTATTCCGTTTAATGATCTCGCGTTCCATAAAACGTAATTAAATGAGCGGAGGTCGCGGCTAGATCCAGGTCAGAACTTTCTCGAGGCGGAAAACAATAGATTATTATCGATTCGAGTGCGGATTGAGATAAAGGAGGGACGGATCTGGAACAAGGCGAATTCCACGAGAAAAAGTTTTAAAAAATTAAACAATTATTAAAAGTGAATCATGGGATTTTTACTATTTCAATTTAATTGTCCGTTTACGTCAGGATTTCTAATTGCGACAACAACAAAACGAGTTCTACGTGAATACGATATTTTTAAATAGTACCGTAGGTATAATAAAAGGTTCAAAATATTATAAAAGTAGACAACTTTGGTGGTAAAATGCAATATCAAATGGCTCACGTCTGGCTACATAATGAGCACATTGTTACCTAATCTGTCAAATAAAGTCTTCTGTGTATGGCATGTTTCTAGTGATTGTGGGTAATAATAATAATAAATGTTTATTTGATGTTTACGTTGAGATAAGATGCGGAAGTCTGCTGTAGAACAACATTTTTATCGCCTTCTGTTACCTAAATAATAGCCTCGAGAAAGCTTCAATGTGGTGAGAATATTCTGCCTGAAATTAGGGGTTGAAACTTGCGAAATGAGTGAAATAAGTAATGACCAAGATTTTCACTCTTATAATAAGTGAAAGGGGTGAAGTTTAAAGATTGAAGCTTCAAAAAACACTCAAAACCAAAAAAAGACTAAATATGTTAAAAGGTTTTGAACATAATGTACATGATTCGGCGTGTCGTCTATTGTTGACAATTTTTAGAATTAATAACAGCAGATTAAATTCGATAATCCTCAGGAATTTTAGAAAGAAAGCTAAATATTGCTGACCGTGATTTTTTTTTTTTTAGTTTCATGGTTGGTATAGCTGAGCCTTAATTTGACTTTGATCTTCCGGTTGTATTCCGTAATGTATTAATGAGTGGTAGCCCTGACATTAACAAAATGCCACTAACTTATTTATTTAAGTTGGTTGAACTGTCATTTTATAGCTAATAGTTTGGTGTTTAGTGCAGTTTGCTAAACTACGTAGCGATTACAGGGTTACCAACTGTTATTATTACTCTCTATGCCACGTAAATTAGTAGGCACTTATGACTAAAACCGTTGATACCAACTTAATTAAATATTAATGCAAAAATATTTCGCCATCTCACTATCAACGTTTAGCATTATTTTACTATAACAGTGAAATTTCGATGTGACGTTCAACCTTCAGGCTCTTCTTGATGTTAATTGTTAAGCAAACTGCACGATAAATTTATACTTGAGTTAAAACAGGATAACCAACTTCAAACGGGCTAATAGTTATGATGCAGGGTTACGTTTATCAATCGAAAAACGTTATTATTGTTTTTTTACCACCCCTAATTGCAACAATCAAACGTCTCAGTGTTACCAACAGTAGGTAAGTAAGGAATGCTGCTACAAGCTTTTTAGGGTTACCAATATAAACTAAACTCAAACTAAGTACCAAAAAGTGCAGAATAGCCAACTTAAGTCACTAGCAGATGTATGTAGTACCAATCAAAAGAAAGAAAACTTTATATCATATTCGGTTGATTAAAATTAATAAAGAAAACAGCACTATTTAGAACCAGTTGGCAACAGTTGCATATGGATTTTACAGGGCTGCCAACTTATAAAACTGATTTACTTAACTTAAGCCACGGTCAACACAATTATTTATCTCCATTTTTGAGTAAAAATTGACAAAATATTGCGGCTTATTTCATTTTTGATTTTCTAGTCACAATTTTAAGCATTTTCTTGAGATTTTGCAGATAGTAAGACTGTTTCTTGCAATTTTATCCAATCCAAGTCAGTAAATAAGCGGAAAATTAACTCACCCCAGTAAATCATAAAGGGATGAAATCATGAGGGGTTGAAAACATGAATGTATAAATCGCCGCAATTTTTCAACAAATTGGATTAGGGTGGTGAAATTGAAAACACAATTGTTGGCCTTTTCCACTACTTCGACCCCCTCCGCAATATTTCAACCCCCAAAAGCCTAATTTGAATTATAATTGGCTTATTTTCGTGTTATTTTCTGTAACTCTACCTAATTACGATTAATTCTCATCCCCTTTGACTTTTCATTATACTTTAAAATTTTTCAACCCCTTAAGTATTAATTTTGCAAAATTCGCGTAATTTCGTTTTTCTTCGGTAATAAATTGAACCCATTTGGATTCAGTTTACTTTTTACAATTTTCCGGCCTCCTTATTTGCAATTGGTAAGCATATATTTCAACCCCCACAAAACCCTAAATTGCATTATTGGCTTATTTTCGTGTTATATTTTGTAATTCTACTTTCAACCCACTGAGCGCCATTTTACAAAATTCGCCGAATTTTGTTTTTTCCGATAACTACTTATCATTTGGATGATATTTTAACACAATCTTCACAATATTTCATCTTATTTTTGGTATTTCTACTTAACTGCAGTAAATTCTTTCTTGCCTGTAGTGCTAATTCTACAAACTTAGCATAATTTTTGTGTTTTTTGTTCATTTTGTAAAGGAAAGACTATTTCATGCTGTAATATTGTATTTTTCAACAATTTTGACATATCTGTGCGTCTGCGGAGAGGCACTACTACTAGGTGCAGATTGATAAAATTTGCATCCGATTCCACCAGTAAATTCAGGCGGCCTCTATTAACGTGATAAATATCCACAAGTCTACCTACACATTGCATTGATGTACATCTTCCTGTGGCTTTTTGATTAAAAATTGACAAAACATTTCATTTTTTAATTTTTTTCACCAATTTACAGCATTTTCTTGAGATTTTGCAGATTGTAAACCTGTTTTTTTCTTGCAATTTTTTCTCTAGAAAGCTGAAAATTTCGTATTTGCATGTGTTAAGAAAGCATTTTTTTGACCTTATAGCACTTTGACATCTCACGCGTTATTTACGATTTTCGTTTGTTTTACTTACCGCGCATGTATGCCGTTATGGTTCATAACGGCACTGTTATTTCTTATTTCTGTGGAAACTAAACCGTTTGTCAACTTTCCGCTCATTATAGTAACTATGGTAAGTTGAAATATCGAAACAATTACGTGAAAAATAATTTTTGAAATGTTTGAAACCTTATCTGCCTACAAACGTCATCGTTGCCAACCTTAATTGCAACAATTAAACGTAGTTGAACTTTAATTAATTTTCCAGCTGTTTGCTTTTCAGGATTACTAATCTAAACTAAACTTTCGATATCGGAGACATCAAAAAGTGCAGAATAGTCAACCTGAGCCTCAAAAAAAAGGGAAAAAAAATTGATTTCGTTTGGTTTTGACTAAAACTAATAATGAAAACAGCAATATTTCGTATTTCAATTTGGAATAAGTTATCACCCAATCACTTTTGAAAATTTTGGATTTTTTTTTTTTTGCTTTTTTTCGAAAACTGGACTTAATTTTGAACAGTTTGAAAAATTTTTTGAACGTTTCGTGCCCGACTCAAAAATCTTCAGGACCCACACGTTGAAACCGAACCAATTAATACGTCAACTATATTTCTGTCAAAAATAGAAGGCTCAAGGGTCTTTGGCTTGCCGCTAGCAACGTGCTGAAAAGTTTACATTACCTTGCCGCGTCCTGCATTTAAAAACCGCCAGAATCAAATGTTAGTTTTGGCAAAACCGATTTGTTAGATAAATGTTAGAACAAACAAAAACAGACAAAACTCAATGGAAAAGAAAACCCGTAACTTCCCACCCACGGAAATTTGGCCCCAACTTGTGAATGAGTTCCGTGAAAATAAATAGACGCGACGTCACATCCTTCGGGGGTGTCACGCGAGGGTGTGTTAAAAATGGCTTGTGCGTGATTTCCTCGTCCATTCATAAAACTCACCGTGGCTTGCTTTTGTTTACGATTAGTTTTATTAGCTCCAGTTTGATGAATTTCACTTTCAAACCGATGGACGGACGACCGATCGAGAACTGAGTGAGGGGACTTGAAATTTTTGAGCGGCCGCCAAGGATTCTCCATTTCTATATTTAAAGGGGTTATTCACGTTTCCAGAGAAGTTCGGTGGGAAGTTTTCGCATTTGGGTCGGATTAATTAAAGCGTTCGGTTAAACCATGCCGGATATTTTCGTTCAGTAACGAGGTTTACAGCTGCTGCGGCAAGTCGCAGGAAGCGCGACGTGTGGAAATTCCCATACGAGAAAGTTTTATCACAGATTTTTTAAATTTTTGATCTAAGCAACGATTTTGAATAAATCTTCGGAATTTGCAAATTAAAAGAGCGATTTTGACACACACAAAATTATAGTAGTGAGTCAAATCTACCGAAATTTCGGAATCAAACTCCAAAAACTTGACGCAAAAAGCAAAAATTTAAATGAGATTTTCCAATGAAAACGAACATCGTTTGTGCAATTAGTTTGCAACGTAAATGTTTCTACACTATTAAAAAAATTTGTCGTGGATCTATTTGTTGCCAACAATTCTTCTATACAGGCTGTCTGATTATCCAAAATCGCGACTATCAATTGAAAAGCTATTGAAAAATCGGAACTTTAGGTAAAAATCGGGACGCTAGTTATTTAAAGGAATATCACCATTTGAAGCAAAAAATTCATATAATTTTTAAAATTGTATAAGAAATTGTCGTATAAAATATAAAAAAACCGTGAAAATCTAACAAAAATTACCAAAAATCCAACAAAATGTGTACGTTATATTTTCAAATTTTTATCAATAAGTGACAAATCGGCCTTTGATATCAAAAACTGTATTTTAAGTTTGAAGCATAGATGCATTTTTACAAAGTGGCTCGTATGATTATTTAACGAGGAAAAAGAGGCACAAAGTCTTGTCACTATTTATTAAAAAGTCTTTTAAAAAGATTGGAACTTTAGCGACATGTTTCGACCTACGAGGTCATTTTCAGGCTAAAAAAGGGGAGGCTACTTGGTAGTGTTAACCAGGTCCGGATTAAGTTTGTATCAGGAGAATTGCTGGCAATTGGTTTCACTAGAGCCTTTGATAATACAAAATGCATTTTTGATTAAATTTTGCCAATATTTGTTAGTTTTGTTCTATTTTGGAACTTTAAGTTAAAGAAAACTACTCTTCTCGAAGTGTCTGAGCCACTAGAAGTTTCAAATTTGCACCAATCGATTCCCCTTCAAATTTGAGAAAATAAGATAGGTCACACTTGCGGTCGCAAAAAACTTTTACAAAATGTATGCTTTTTAGTAAATTTCGCGTTTTAAAGTTTTTATCACTAAAATTACTGGCAATTGGTTTCACTAGTGTCTTCAATAACACAGAATGTAATTTTTATTGGTTTTATTCTATTTTGGAACTTTAAATGAAAGAAAACCTACTTTTCTCGAAGTGTGTAAGTCCTAAAAGTTTGAAATTTGCCTCAATCGATTCTCCTTCAAATTTGAGGAAATAAGATAGGTCACATTTGCGGTCGCAAAAAACTTACAAAATGTATGCTTTTTAGTGAATTTCGCGTTTTAAAGTTTTTATCATTAAAATTACTGGCAATTGGTTTCACTAGTGTCTTTAATAACACAAAATGTAATTTTTATTGGTTTTATTCTATTTTGGCAGTTTAAATGAAAGAAAACCTACTTTTCTCGAAGTGTGTAAGTCCTAAAAGTTTGAAATTTGCCCCAATCGATTCTCCTTCAAATTTGAGGAAATAAGATAGGTCACACTTGCGGTCGCAAAAAACTTACAAAATGTATGCTTTTTAGTGAATTTCGCGTTTTAAAGTTTTTATCATTAAAATTACTGGCAATTGGTTTCACTAGAATTTTTAATAAAACAAAATGTAATTTTTATTAGTTTTATTCTATTTTGGAACTTTAAATGAAAGAAAACCTACTTTTCTCGAAGTGCGTAAGTCCTAGAAGTTTGAAATTTGCCCAATCGATTCTCCTTCAAATTTGAGGAAATAAGATAGGTCACACTTCCGGTCGCAAAAAACTTTTACAAAATGCATGCTTTTTATTGAATTTCGCGTTTTAAAGTTTTTATCATTAAAATTACTGGCAATTGGTTTCACTAGAGTCTTTAATAAAACAAAATGTAATTTTTATTAGTTTTATTCTATTTTGGAACTTTAAATGAAAGAAAACCTACTTTTCTCGAAGTGTGTAAGTCCTAAAAGTTTGAAATTTGCCCCAATCGATTCTCCTTCAAATTTGAGGAAATAAGATAGGTCACACTTGTGGTCGCAAAAAACTTACAAAATGTATGCTTTTTAGTGAATTTCGCGTTTTAAAGTTTTTATCATTAAAATTACTGGCAATTGGTTTCACTAGTGTCTTTAATAACACAAAATGTAATTTTTATTAGTTTTATTCTATTTTGGAACTTTAAATGAAAGAAAACCTACTTTTCTCGAAGGGTGTAAGTCCTAAAAGTTTGAAATTTGCCCCAATCGATTCTCCTTCAAATTTGAGGAAATAAGATAGGTCACACTTCCGATCGCAAAAAACTTTTACAAAATGTATGCTTTTTATTGAATTTCGCGTTTTAAAGTTTTTATCATTAAAATTGCTGGCAATTGGTTTCACTAGAGTCTTTAATAAAACAAAATGTAATTTTTATTAGTTTTATTCTATTTTGGAACTTTAAATGAAATAAAACCTACTTTTCTCGAAGTGTGTAAGTCCTAAAAGTTTGAAATCTGCCCCAATCGATTCTCCTTCAAATTTGAGGAAATAAGATAGGTCACACTTCCGGTCGCAAAAAACTTTTACAAAATGTATGCTTTTTAGTGAATTTCGCGTTTTAAAGTTTTTATCACCAAAATTACTGGCAATTGGTTTCACTAGTGTCTTCAATAACACAAAATGTAATTTTTATTCGTTTTATTCTATTTTGGCAGTTTAAATGAAAGAAAACCTACTTTTCTCGAAGTGTGTAAGTCCTAAAAGTTTGAAATTTGCCCCAAACGATTCTCCTTCAAATTTGAGGAAATAAGATAGGTCACACTTCCGGTCGCAAAAAACTTTTACAAAATGTATGCTTTTTAGTGAATTTCGCGTTTTAAAGTTTTTATCACCAAAATTACTGGCAATTGGTTTCACTAGTGTCTTCAATAACACAAAATGTAATTTTTATTAGTTTTATTCTATTTTGGAACTTTAAATGAAAGGAAACCTACTTTTCTCGAAGTGTGTAAGTCCTAAAAGTTTGAAATTTGCCCCAATCGATGCTCCTTCAAATTTGAGGAAATAAGATAGGTCACACTTGCGGTCGCAAAAAACTTACAAAATGTATGCTTTTTAGTGAATTTCGCGTTTTAAAGTTTTTATCACCAAAATTACTGGCAATTGGTTTCACTAGTGTCTTCAATAACACAAAATGTAATTTTTATTAGTTTTATTCTATTTTGGAACTTTAAATGAAAGAAAACCTACTTTTCTCGAAGTGCGTAAGTCCTAGAAGTTTGAAATTTGCCCAATCGATTCTCCTTCAAATTTGAGGAAATAAGATAGGTCACACTTCCGGTCGCAAAAAACTTTTACAAAATGTATGCTTTTTATTGAATTTCGCGTTTTAAAGTTTTTATCATTAAAATTACTGGCAATTGGTTTCACTAGAGTCTTTAATAAAACAAAATGTAATTTTTATTAGTTTTATTCTATTTTGGAACTTTAAATGAAAGAAAACCTACTTTTCTCGAAGTGTGTAAGTCCTAAAAGTTTGAAATTTGCCCCAATCGATTCTCCTTCAAATTTGAGGAAATAAGATAGGTCACACTTGTGGTCGCAAAAAACTTACAAAATGTATGCTTTTTAGTGAATTTCTCGTTTTAAAGTTTTTATCATTAAAATTACTGGCAATTGGTTTCACTAGTGTCTTTAATAACACAAAATGTAATTTTTATTAGTTTTATTCTATTTTGGAACTTTAAATGAAAGAAAACCTACTTTTCTCGAAGGGTGTAAGTCCTAAAAGTTTGAAATTTGCCCCAATCGATTCTCCTTCAAATTTGAGGAAATAAGATAGGTCACACTTCCGGTCGCAAAAAACTTTTACAAAATGTATGCTTTTTATTGAATTTCGCGTTTTAAAGTTTTTATCATTAAAATTACTGGCAATTGGTTTCACTAGAGTCTTTAATAAAACAAAATGTAATTTTTAATAGTTTTATTCTATTTTGGAACTTTAAATGAAATAAAACCTACTTTTCTCGAAGTGTGTAAGTCCTAAAAGTTTGAAATCTGCCCCAATCGATTCTCCTTCAAATTTGAGGAAATAAGATAGGTCACACTTCAGGTCGCAAAAAACTTTTACAAAATGTATGCTTTTTAGTGAATTTCGCGTTTTAAAGTTTTTATCATCAAAATTACTGGCAATTGGTTTCACTAGTGTCTTCAATAACACAAAATGTAATTTTTATTAGTTTTATTCTATTTTGGAACTTTAAATGAAAGAGAACCTACTTTTCTCGAAGGGTGCAAGTCCTAAAAGTTTGAAATTTGCCCCAATCGATTCTCCTTCAAATTTGAGGAAATAAGATAGGTCACACTTCCGGTCGCAAAAAACTTTTAGAAAATGTAAAAATGTGTAGTTTCTACTGAATTTTAAGCTTTTTTCTTGGAAAAACTAGTGGCAATGGTTTCACTAGCATCTCTTATAATACAAAATCCGGTTTTAGTTCAAACTTGCCATTAGTTATTGATTTTATCGAATTTTGCAGTTCTAATCCAATGAAAATCTACTTTTCTCGAAGTGGGTGGCTCTTAGAAGTTCGAAGTTTATGCCAATTGATTATCCCTTAAAATTGAGGAAGCAAGATGGGTAGCTAACGGTTTTAAAAAAATTACCTTCCAGTGTGTACCTCTTGCTGAAATAGAATTTTCGATTTGTCACGTGAAAAATTAGCGGCAGTTAAGTCTTTTAAGCCCCCCCTCCACACCTTAGCTGGCCCACAACCAAGGGGCTCCTTCATATTGATCAGCCCCCGGGCCCCACTATTGCTTAATCCGGCCCTGGTGTTAACAAAAATCTATAGCTTATCTAGGAATGAGATTCACGTGGCAAGATTTCGAGGTTAAATTATCAAAAACTTAAAATTACATGATGAAAATTGGAAAATATTAGGTAATTACAGTTGAAATTGTGAGAAGGGTGATTTACTTTAACGTTGACGTTACATGATTTACTCTCGTGTTTTAGCGACATTCAACAAGGGTGCCTTTTTACGTAAAAACCTTCAGATTCTGATATCAACTTTGAGAAACGACTTTCAAAAATGTTTGAGCAAAATTTTACGATTTTCACCACGGTGATTGATTCAGCAAAGGTACCCAATTTCACGTTGCTGTCTTTAACCGTTTTGAAGATATTTAGAGAAAAACAGTTTCGAAGTGGCTCCCTTAGCTCCCTTAGGAGGCATTTTTCGCCCCTATGTTCACAGGAACTTTTCGACATATTTTTAAGTAAGGAATCTCTGGTTGGCATCATAATTATGTATAAGATTTTGTGCCACCTCCAAACGTTTAGGCAGCGTTCGCCACTTTTTTGCCAGATTTATTGAAGGCGCTCTCTATGTAAACGTAGGCGAGGCGCCATATAGACGCATAAATCTTGATATAAAACCGATTTGCACCAAAAACGCATCATCATCTACAGGGTGCTCACTGGACGTGTGCGTAAAATTTCATCCCGATATCTTAAGTAGTTTCGGTTGTTCCGATGATTTTTTGCCAAAGGGCGCTAAGTTTTCCTATGGTGGTGCGAAAAATGGGTGTTTGCATTTAAATTTTTGAAGCTGATGTGCCAAAATGGCACTTATTGTGGATCGATTTGTCCCAAAATCTAATCAGTTCTTCCTTTTCCAATGCAAGCCGCACATAACAAATTTCGGCCAGATCGGTTCAGTAGTTTGGGCTGTAGCGTGTTCACAGACACACAGACAGAGAAACATTTTTTCGAAAACTACTTTTTTGGGTTCCCAGGACCCTAAAACGTAAAGATTTGATGTTTTTTACAATTCGATTTTTCTGAATTTTCCGCTCGATTCCAGTAAAACTAAAAATAGATTGTAACTGTAATTTGTGGGCATGCGGGAAACTCCGCCCACTAACTACGTCGCGACAGAGTTGAAGCCAATCACTGAGCAGTCTGTTGGCATGACGTCATATTTTTTATTTTTTTTATTAAAAACTACGAAGAAAATTGTTGCAAAAGCCCATTAGGTAGGTTTTAAATTGCAATGAGGGGAAATTCTATGACCGCCAAACACCAATTTCCTGTTTTCATAGAAAAACAGTTAGCCTAGTGCCAAGTATATGGGACTAGCCACGCATTCAATTCAAAATAAGACACGGTTATCATTATTGACGATTTCCATTGTCCTTCCGCTTCAATTCAGCCGGCCTTCACTCGACAAAGCCACTCATCAACTCAAGTCACGTGCATCCAGAATGTTGACATTTCATTAATTCCTCTTTCCAGGAAAGATTCGGCAATAATTTACAAAATTAAAACTCCAAGAAAATTCGCTTTTATATTTTGGAAACACGTGGCCGTCGATACCTGGAAGATTAATAATAAATAAGCGGGGTCCGTAAATATTCCTCAATTGCCAACGGAGAGCGATAACCTCGCCAAATTATCGAAATTTACATTATATATCATTTCATCCTACGTGTTTCTTCACTTCGATTATTCATTAATTTATCGCACGTTCCTTAATAATTACATAGCTGAACTTTACTCACGTTAACGAAGGAAGTCAACATGGATTTTATAATGGAGAAGTTATCAGTGCTGCATCATCATCATTAGGGTCACGTTTTATCGTTATGGCCGCTAATCGCTTGTGATACAAATAACGGGTCGCTGAGTTTGCTTGCTGACAATTCAGGGGTCGAAGGGCATCGCCTGAGATTAGGAAAAATCCAAACATGGAACGTTTTGTGTGAAAAACGACGGTTTTACGCGACATTTTTGAAATTGTAGACCAGATTTTCAAAAATTTGGAACTGTGGCATCATTTTCAGGTTTTTTTGTTGTTTTAACATGAATTGCAAGACTTTGAAGACAAAAAATGTGAATTTGGTGCTAAGAATACAAAAACTTAGGTCTAGACCCGTCATATTAGAACCTTACCAGAGACTAAGCGATGAATTCGTTTTTTTCCGCAAATATCTCGAAAACTAAGCAAGATCGGCGAACAATGTATACATGCCTTTATTATAGAGCATTAAATTCTCTACAAAAGTGGTCTAGCAAACTATAGACGGTAAGTCAGGCATTACAAGCCATTAAATTTCAACATCTGAGACTCTGATTTGTCATGTCATAGCTATTTTGTAAAAGTAAAAACTTGACAAAATCGTACCTACATCATCTGAGCACCTTGAAAAATCTTCTTCATGACGCAATTAATATCTCAAACGTTTTTTGTTTATTTTGCAGATTGCAAATATGTGAACAGGAAAATTAAAAGTTTTCTTGGGTCAACTCATCTTCCATGCTGCTTAAGAGGTTTAGAATTCATCTGAGGCAAATTTAATGAAATGCATCTTATTGTTTACGCAATTTGTAATAAAAAAGCTTTCTTGCATTATTTAGAACAACGAACGCTAAACCTCCTTACTGAAGTGAAAAGTAGTCATATAATATTATAATAACTTCGCGCTTCAATAACAAAATTTTCGTTCGTTGTGCGAAAAAAAGTGCAAGAATCCTTATGTAATGAAAATTTCATAATTAATACGGCAAATACTGCGATGTATGTGCGAGTTTTCGGCCGTTCGAGTAGTCTCCTCAAAAATATTGCAGTTCAGATCTTTGTCTTTGGGGTCTTGATTTTTAATAAGTTGTCTTATTTTTGGTAGTTTTCTTGTAAAGCTAATAAAGCGAGATTTGGGCGAAGCTAAAAGGGAGTAGTTTCTCGAAAATATGCGTCGTTTTGCTGTTTTCAATATCTCATCGCGAACTTTCGAAAAAGAAAGGAAAAACTCGAAAATCAAGTTCACATCTTTTCAGAAAACTACTCGCTTTCGACTCCGCCGAAAACTCACACCCAGCGATTCAATAGCTTAGCAATTTATTTCTCTATATTTTATGATTAATTCGTTGCTTTTTTAAGAAATTGACTAGAATGGAATAAGAAAATTAAAAAACTCAACAATAAAAAATGACCGTAAAGTTTGCACTAAAAAATTGCAGAGCCGAAAGCGAAAAATCCGAGGGGTTAACCACTTAGCGATTTTGGTGATTTTGGCAATTTTCTGGCGATTTTGGCAATTCTCCAGCGATTTTGGCGATTTTCCTGCAATTTTGGCGATTTTCTAGCGATTCTGGCGATTTTCTAGCGATTTTGTAGCAATTTTAGCGATTTTTGAGCGAATTTCGCATATTTTTTTGGCGACTTGAGAATTTTCTAGCAATTTCGGCGATTTTTAAGCTCCTTCTGTGGTCTTTAATGTTTCATTTTTCAGATTCAAAAACCCTGTACCTACAGATTTTGGACAAATTTTACAAAAACAATTTTAACGACTTTGGCGATTTTCTAGCGATTTTGGCGATTTTTTAGCGATTTTGGCGATCTTCTTACAATTTGCGATTTTGTGTCAAATTTAATTTTCTAATGGAAATTCAATAAAATTTGATAATTTTTCGAATTATACTCGGAATTATACCAATAATAAAGAAATCTGTGACACCGTAATGGTGTACAACTGCTTATTCAAATGAACTAAACAACCCTGAACAGCAATGGAAGTTATTTTTTAGTTATTTTCTGTTCACGGTATCTGCAAAATAAACAAAAAAAAGCTTTGAAATATTAACTGCGCCATAAAAAATATTCCACAGGGTCCTCAAATGAAGCCGATTTTTTAAATTTTTAGTTCTACAAAAGGACTGGGAATGAATTATTAAAAGCACCTCGAAAGACTCGTTTCCAACTCTCTCTCTTTTAGAGATATTTCTGAACAAGCGGAAAATTAGTTTCTCGGTCTTAAAATTGGCAATAATTTTTCATGCCCACAAGTACAAACCCGAGGGGTGAGCCGTAAGGGAAAATTTTGGAAGGATTTCCTCAGACTTCCTCCGATTTCCCCAAGATTTCCTCGGGTTTCCCGGAAGTTTTTTTGGCAAGATTTACCCAGATTTCCTAAGATTTCCTCGGATATCCGAGATTTTTTTGGCAAGACTTTCCCAGATTTCCTCAGATTTCCCCAGATTCTCTCAGATTTCCTCGGATTTTCCCAAGATTTCCTAGCATCTGTACATCAGATTTCCCCTGCGGCTCACCCCTCGTACAAACCGGTACAAAGTTTTTCAGAGAATATCTGTCGCCCATCGAGGGGTGACTCACCTTGGTAATTTGGTGTCCCAGCCCTTAAAATTTTTCTAATTTTTGGTCATTTTTGTAATTTTCAGCGCAATTTTTAGAAATTTTCAGTAATTTTTAGGTATTTACAGTATTTTTTTAGGAATTTACAATAATTTTTAGGAATTTGAATCCAAAATATTTTTTGTAATTGTTAGTAATTTTTGGTAATTTCTGGTAAATTATTAGTAATTTTAGGAATTATGGGCTAAATCACCCCGGTAATTTGGTGTCTCAGCCCTTGTAATTTTTGGTAATTGTTTGTAATTATTGGCAACTTTTGTAATTTTCAGCATTTTTAGGAATTTTCAGTGATTTTTAGGGATTTGAATCCTTAATATTTTTTGTCTAATTTTTGTAATTTTCAGCGCAATTTTTAGAAATTTTCAGTAATTTTTAGGTATTTACAGTATTTTTTTAGGAATTTACAATAATTTTTAGGAATTTGAATCCACAATATTTTTTGCAATTGTTAGTAGTTTTTGGTAATTTCTGGTAAATTATTAGTAATTTTAGGAATTATGGGCTGAATCACCCCGGTAATTTGGTGTCTCAGCCCTTGTAATTTTTGGTAATTGTTTGTAATTATTGGTAACTTTTGTAATTTTTTTAGAGCCAAAAAGTGTAATACAGTGTTGTTCTTGTAAAGTTTTCTATCATGCCCAGTGCCAAAGTGTAGATCTCAGAGGCTTTCATCTTAGAAAACCAACGTGGAAGTGCAAGAAATGCGAACCAACGCCCAGTTTTAGCGGAACATCAATGGAGCAGATTAGAAAACGTTCACGCAGCGAACGCGAATATGATGAATCCTACATAATTCGGGAACTGATGCAATCAGTCAAGGAAATAAAGGAATCAATGTTACAGGTCCAGATTCAGATGGCGGAGTTAACAGAAGAGAACAAAAAATTGCGAGAAGAACTCATGGCGACAAGGAATCAAAAAACGCAAATAAACATCGGAAAACCAGTGTCGTATGCTACTGCAACAAAAAACTCGATATTAGTAGTAAATCCGAAAAATAAACAAGAAGACTCGAAACAAACTAAGGAGGACTTAAAAAACACATTGAAACCATCGGCAATTGGAGTTGGCGTGAGCATGTCTAAGAATACAAAAAAGGGAGGCGTGATTATACAATGTTCAGCAGAGAAGGATGTTGCTATTGTCCAAGAAAAAATTCAAGAAACTATTGGAACAAATTATGATGTCACAAAACCGCAACTGTACAGAAATAGAATTAAAATGAATGGAATACACGAGGATGAACATGTAGAAACAGATGAGGTGCTAATTGAAAAAATCGTGAGTCAAAATAAACTAGAAGTTAACAAATCAGAAATAAAAATCAAGTATAAAAGCAAAATTAGAAAAAGATTTTTTAATATGGTCATAGAAGTAAATGAGTATACATACAAAAAGCTCATTGTAAATGAGAGGATAAATATTGGATGGAACAGATGTGATTATACTGAAGATTTTGGAGTGTTTCGTTGTTATAAATGTCAGAGTTATGGCCATATGCAGAAAGAATGTAATCGCAATGTCCAATTTGCAGTGGAAATCATAAACAATCTGAATGCAAGAGTAATGTCCAAAAATGCATAAACTGCTGTACAGCAAATGAGAAATTGAATTTAAATTTAAGTACCAGTCATTAGGCGAATTTTTGCGAGTAACAATTTATGTTCGAGTTAGTTAATCTAGGGTTACTGTGCTTATTTTCGCGAAAAAGTGACATTCAAAGGTAAGTGAGGGGAGGGTGTTATGACGTCATGAACATCATACTCGAAAACCAGCTCGGAACCAGGTTTACTTCGGGTATGGTACGTCCATCACGTCAATTGTCAAGTGGTTGACACGTTTTTCTATATTAACCCTACTTTTCCATTTGAATTGTTTTGTTTTGTAAAACAGCGGCAGTTAATCCTTAATACAGATTCCAGACATCGACACCTCCTTTTTACCCCCTGCATTTGATAATGGATGAACAACAACAACAACAAATAGAGCTCTGCTGGAATGAATTGTTACATCCACGTTAAATATTTCCTCTTGACCAGGAAATAGGATTGGAATAATCGACATTCTCCTAACCTCACTTCACTTTGTAACTTTACGGTTTTTGCGAATAAGTCGTGTAACCTGACATGACGTCACCAAGAAATGGTAGGGATACATACCCAGGGATACTCCAGGGTTACATTGGGTATTTCGCAAAAATTCGCTTATTCAGTTTGGAGCAAAGAATGTACAACGCTGAAAAGGATTTTTGAGTCCCAAATGAAGAAATACTATAGCTGGCATCATCCTTCTGCTGGTGACATATAGCAATCCAAGGACAAAATGGGTAAAGAAGCATTTGTAATCTATATGAATTGCCAAGTTTACCTGAATAATAAAGATCAAATTGTACATTTTATTGAAAATACAAATCCTGCAATTTTTTGTCTATCTGAGAGTCATGTAGTTAAAGACATCTCCGTAGTTGAGTTACAGATACATGGATACAAATTGGAACAGTGTTGCTCTGACAATCCTAGAACGGGAGGGGTAATGATCTTCATACGGAAAGGTATCTCACACAAACTGTTAAAATGTCAGCAGATAGGACAAAATATTTGGATATTAAATGTGGAAATTGTTGTGAAGAAAGAAAAATTTTATCTAACAACTGTATACCGTTCGCCAAACAAGGATGAGGCCGTATTTCTACAGTATTTTGAAAATTTTTTGGATGAGATAGGAAATCAATCTTCTCAAAATATCATATTGGGCGATTTCAACTTCGATTGGTTTAATGATGCATTTTATACAAAAAAATACAAAGACATTGTTTACCAACATGGACTTGCTCAAATTATTCGAGAACCAACTCGTGTTACTGCTACTACTTCGACGTTAATCGATCATGTAATCACTAATGAAAAAACCCTGTGGTGTTCAGTTCTTCAAGTGCCAAGAATTAGTGACCATTTCATTATAAGACTAGATCTTATAACACATTGTGTGCAAAAACAGAAACGGAACATGGACATAGAAGTGAGAAATTTCAAAAATTATGAGAGTGAAGCTTATCAGACATTACTGATGGAGAACGACAGATGGAACAATGAAGTGGATACAAATACAATGGCTGACAACCTAGTCGATGGACTGATTGAATCATTGGATCAAATATGCCCAAAAATTATTAGAACAATCGGTATGGGACGTTTGGGCGCGACCGAAACGGCGCGGACCGATTGGGCGCGACCATAACGGCGCGGGGACAAAACGGCGCCAGGCCAAAACGGCGCGGGGCCAAAACGGCGCGAGCCTATTTGGGCGCCGGGCCATTTGGGCGCGAAAGGTTACATATGATACATGCCAATCTATTCCTGGAACCTCGTGATACCGCCGATTATGACATGAGATTGTTATTGCAGTAGTGCATTCAGGTTCAGGCTAATAATTTTTAAAATTATTGCATTTTTTATCTGACAATCAAATGTAATAAATTACAGAAACCTGTTGTTTATGTTGCTGATAGGGTTGCTTTGGAATAAAAGTTAACAAATTTCAACCGCCGTTTTAATTTTGATTACAAAAATCAAAATGTGACTTAGCTATGGTTCTGATATGGGCCTCAGAATATAAATTGTGAAGTCTTTCAAATTATTTCATTTTTACTTGTTCATTTAAACTCTTAATCGGGTAGATTGTGTAAATGCTTATCACGGTTGCTAATACGATCTTAGCGTCGAAATGCGGATGGGATGTCTTGTGTAAGCATACAAAATCAATGTGCTTTTAAGGATTATTTCATTCCTGGAACGAAGAATCAGGTAGCCACACCTGGGATCTGGGTTTTCCCAAAATTCCAAACTAATGATATTATTCTAATAACCCGTTTCCTTTCTTAATATTAACGGCCGTTGCTTACACCGTCTTGCTCACATATTTATAGTTTAATGTATTTAATTTCCATTATTTACTAGTACTAGTGTCAATTATTAAAAATTTCAAGGAATAAATTGAAACTGTTTCTATAATCGCAGGTAAAGGCGCTCGGAAATTTATCTGTAATAAAACCAAACTTGCAGAAGCGGATGGATTAGAGTGCATGGGTTCTAATTCTCTGCCGTGGAGATTCACAGGCGTCAACATGTAGGTAGTAGCGATGAAAATGATTTAAGATCTATAGACGATATCAAAATTACAAATATTTAACTGTAAATTCTACGATGAGTTCTACGAGGAGCAATATAAGGTGTAAACAATCGCTTTTAATAAAAAAAAGGGAAGTGTGTCATTAGATATTTTGGGGAAAATTCAGATACCATCACTTGTTATTACCTGATGCTGACTTCTAGGAATGAAATAATCCTTATTAACACTTTATTTTGTATATAACCAAATCACGAGTTTATAAAAAGTACCTATTATACATTACATATACTTAAGTAAAATAAAATAATTTGAAAGACACCACAATTTTTCATGATAGCTTGAATTCACTAAAGCAACAATAAATACGATGTTACAATAGGTAGGTGGTTCACGAGATCGCCAAAAATAATACTGTGGCATATATCATATTTATACTTTCGCGCCCAAATGGCCCGGCGCCCAAATGGGCTCGCGCCGTTTTGACTCCGCGCCGTTTTGGCCTGGCGCCCTTTTGTCCCCGCGCCGTTATGGTCGCGCCCAATCGGCCCGCGCCGTTTCGGTCGCGCCTAAATGTCCTAGACCGTAGAACAATTGACCTTCATTCTCGAACAACGAAATGGTTTAAAAGTGACATTCTTGAATACATTAAGCTTAGAGACAACAAACACAAAGCAGCAATGATCACCAATGATCCAAATCTGTGGCAGGAATATAAAACATTAAGAAACCTGGTGGTAAATAAGGTTAGAGAAGCAAAAGATGACTACTTTAGAGACATAATTGATGGTAATCAACATAATCCGAGGGAAATGTGGAAAAATTTAAAAACTCTAATAACAGAAAAACCAACATTACCTGATAAAATTTTGTTTCGAAATGAACCTCAAGAAACATCTGCTG
Organism: Pycnomerus fuliginosus; assembly: GCA_963924575.1. Classification (NCBI taxonomy): domain Eukaryota; kingdom Metazoa; phylum Arthropoda; class Insecta; order Coleoptera; family Zopheridae; genus Pycnomerus; species Pycnomerus fuliginosus. The sequence goes on along the minus strand of OZ004624.1, from coordinate 5,847,919 downwards.
CTATAAGTGAGAATTTCAATCTATATTTTATTGAAAGCATCGATGAAATTGTTATGAACATTGAGAGGCAATCAGATCTGCTACCAAATGTTTCTGATCTAACAAAGAGTATTTCCATAGAGAAGAAAATAGGCAAATTTTCCACTTTTAAGAAGATAGACATGACCAGTCTGAAGAAGCAAGTTAAAGGAATTCTGGAATAACGACGAAAATCTTAACAGATGCTTTTCAAGTAATTGGAAATAGGTTCTTGGATGTGCTCAACTGTTCACTACAGGAGGGTATTTTTCCGGACAATTGGAAGACATCAACAGTGATACCAGTTCCTAAAGTGCAAAAAACTGTGAAGTGCGAAGAGTTCCGTCCTATAAATGAAGTTCCAGTTTATGAAAAATTACTGGAAACAGTTGTGAAAGGTCAGTTATTGGAACATTGTGATAGGTATATCATAATAAGCGAAGTGCAATCCGGATTTGTAGAGAATCATTCATGTGAGTCGACAATTCTTTGTGTTACCGACCAGTGGCTGAGTGCTATTGAAAATAAAAAAATTGTCATTGCGGTATTTTTGGACTTTAAACGAGCTTTCGAAACTGTGAATAGAGCGAAACTCCTTCAAAAACTGCAACTATATGGGTTGACCGGCAAGGTACTACAATGGTTTGACAGTTATCTGACCAACAGGCAACAACGAGTTAAATATAACAATGTATTCTCTTCTGCAATACAAGTGAAACATGGTGTTCCACAGGGAACAGTGTTGGGACCATTACTTTTTATATTGTATATTAACGATCTTGTAAAATGTGTTAAATACAGTACTATACACCTGTTTGCGGACGACACTATGATTTATATAGAAGGAACGGACTACTTCGAAATGGTTCAGCAAATAAATTATGATCTACATGCTGTATATGAGTATTTGTGTATAAATAGTATGTGTGTTAATGTCAATAAATGTAAATACTTTGTCCTGGGTAATATGAATTTAATAAATTGTGTAAATGTAGATAATGTTGATGTATATATAAACAATATTGCACTTGAACGAGTAGAAGAAATCAAATATTTAGGGGTTATACTTGATCACAAATTAAATTTTACATCACAGGCAAACTCGATTTTAAATAAAATGTCTAAAAAAATTTACTTTTTAACTAGGATAGGAAAAAATTTAACAATGTATACAAAATTGTTATTGTACAAATCCCTCATTCTGCCGCAGGTAACATTTTGTAGCACGCTATTATATAACCTTCCAGCTTATAAAATCAAGGAACTACAAGTTGTACAAAATCGATGTTTTAGATCAATTTTAAAATGTAATAAATATACACCAGTCCTTAGTATGTTAGAAGTTTTAAATGTATTGTCTGTGAATCAACAAGTTGTTTTCAACACTTTTATTATTGTACATAAAATCAAATGCAATCTGTTACCCGAATATTTAAAACGTAGAATATCATTTATATCAGAGCGACATAATTATAAACTAAGAAATACAACAGATTTTAATGTAGAATTTTGCAAGTCTTCGAAAAAATTTAATTCAATTTTCTATAAGGGCTTATCTGAATACAATAAGTTACCAATAAACATAAAAACCTGTGATAACTTAAATACGTTTAAACGTCTCCTGAGATTATATGTGATAGATAAAGTACCTGCTGTTTTATGATGTTTTATTGATGTTTTTGTTGTTTTTCTTATGATATTTTCTTATATGTTCTGTTCTTTTTACCAGTGTACATCTCGCCGTCTCTGTATTGTAATAGCTATTGCTAATAAAGATTATTATTATTATTTTTAGGGATTTGATTCCTTAATATTTTTTGTCTAATTTTTGTAATTTTCAGCGCAATTTTTAGAAATTTTCAGTAATTTTTAGGTATTTACAGTATTTTTTTAGGAATTTACAATAATTTTTAGGAATTTCAATCACCCCGGTAATTTGGTGTCTCAGCCCTTGTAATTTTTGGTAATTGTTTGTAATTATTGGTAACTTTTGTAATTTTCAGCATTTTTAGGAATTTTCAGTGATTTTTAGGGATTTGAATCCTTAAAATTTTTTGTAAAATTTTTGGTAATTCTTGTAATTTTCAGCGCAATTTTTAGAAATTTTCAGTAAATTTATGTAACATTCTCATTTTTATTCTCTTCTTGTAATATGTACTGTTTTTATTGTTACCCATTTAATGTTGTGCTTACTGTAATACTTTAGCAGTTGCTAATAATAAACCATTTATTTATTTAATTTTGAGGTGTTTACAGTATTTTTTTAGGAATTTACAATCATTTTTAGGAATTTGAATCCTCAATATTTTTTGTAATTGTTAGTAGTTTTTGGTAATTTCTGGTAAATTATTAGTAATTTTAGGAATTATGGGCTGAATCACCCCGGTAATTTGGTGTCTTAGCCCTTGTAATTTTTGGTAATTGTTTGTAATTGTTGGTAACTTTTGTAATTTTCAGCATTTTTAGGAATTTTCAGTGATTTTTAGGGATTTGAATCCTTAATATTTTTTGTAAAATTTTTGGTAATTTTTGAATTTTCAGCGCAATTTTTAGAAATTTTCAGTAATTTTTAGGTATTTACTGTATTTTTTTAGGAATTTATAATAATTTTTAGGAATTTGTATCCACAATAATTTTTGTAATTGTCAGCAATTTTTGGTAAATTATTAGTAATTTTAGGAATTATGGGTTGAATCACCCCGGTAATTTGGTGTCTCAGCCCTTGTAATTTTTGGTAATTGTTTGTAATTATTGGTAACTTTTGTAATTTTCAGCATTTTTAGGAATTTTTGGTGATTTTTAAGGATTTGAATCCTTAATATTTTTTGTAAAATTTTTGGTAATTTTTGTAATTTTCAGCGCAATTTTTAGAAATTTTCCGGAATTTTTAGGTATTTAAAGCATTTTTTTAGGAATTTACAACAATTTTTAGGAATTTGGTAATTGTTTTTTAGGAATTTTCAGTGATTTTTAGGGATTTGAATCCTTAATATTTTTTGTAAAATTTTTGGTAATTTTTGTAATTTTCAGCGCAATTTTAAGAAATTTTCCGTAATTTTTAGGTATTTACAGTATTTTTTTAGGAATTTACGATAATTTTTAGGAATTTGAATCCTCAATATTTTTTGTAATTGTTAGTAATTTTTGGTAAATTATTAGTAATTTTAGGAATTATGGGCTGAATCACCCCGGTAATTTAGTGTTTCAGCCCTTGTAATTTTTGGTAATTGTTTGTAATAATAATTGGTAACTTTTGTAATTTTCCGCATTTTTAGGAATTTTCAGTGATTTTTATTAGGGATTTGAATCCTCAATATTTTTTGTAAAATTTTTGGTAATTTCTGGTAAATTATCAGTAATTTTTGGAATTATGATAATTTGTCAAGGTGAATCACCTTATAATAATTATAATATATATTTATTTCAAAAATCTGTACATAGTCATGTATGATTAAGAAAACTGGTCAGAAAAGAAAAAAAAAGAAATAGCAGTATAACAATTAATTATGTCATACAATTACATCACACAATAAAATGGGCTTAAAAGTGTGAACATTCTAATTCACTGACCTTGGTAATTTGATGTTCCACCCCTAGTAATTTTTTGAAATTTTTGGTAATTGTTTGTAATTAATTATTGGTACCCAACTTTTGTAATTTTCAGCAATTTTTAGTTCAGTAATTTTTAGGGATTTGAATCCTTAGTATCTTTGTTAAAATTTTTGGTAAATCATTAGTAATTTTTGGAATTATGGTAATTGGTGTCCTCAATTTTTCAAGGTAGATCACCCTTCGTCGCCCATCTATCGCTCAAAAACTTGCAATACGGGTCTCAACTTCGACTTTTCAGGATAAAAACTTGGACTTTTACGATTTCTACGTATATAATTTTAGCACCTAACCCTCAAACAGGACGTTACCGCTTTGAACTCGAACTAATTCGCGGCTTTGAACTGTCGCAAAGCCGCTAAGTGGATGGGCCTTGGGTTTGGTGACATTTTATGTAATAGATGCTAAGACGTAGGTGTGCATCGTCGTATCCTGTTCTCTAGGCCGTCCACCGATTGAGCAATTTTAATGGTTAAGTAACTGCACCATATTACGTGTGTTTTGGTGAAATGAAGAAAATGTGGAATTACCGCAGGAGGTTGCTCAACAAGTCGCAGGGGAAAATGTGTGTTGTCATTGTGGGTTTTTATGGATGGATGCGATTAATGGTCGTTCGATTTATTGAGCGTTCTACAAACACTCCTGACCCGAAACTGTCACTCGGGGAGGTTAATTAGACCCCCACTGCGTCGTGTGCAGATTAAAATCGGAAGTTATTTTAGTTTTTCGATTTAAAATTATCAAAATATGTCTTTTGCTTATAAAAACCATACAGATTAAACTTCGAAAATAATAATTTAGCCCACAATACATTTCTAAAAAAATGTTCTTTCATTTGACACCAACATTTTTCAAACAATTCCAGTTTTGTAATTTCAAGTTTTGGAAAATTCTTAGACCCACGAGGCTAAATTCACTTTAAATTTGCCGAAGAGGAAAGGAAAAGAAAGGGAAAAATTAAACAGTCCGTCTCTATAGGGCATCGCGGATGAATTTTGCAATTATTTTAAGTCAAATCACAAAAAAAATTTGAAGTTTCCGAATTTGAGACTCGCAAAATATGTCTTTTGCTTCTAAAACCAATACATTTCTAAAAAAATTTCTTTTTTAACATTTTCAGTTTTGACATTTTCAATTTTTGGAAAATTCTTAGATCCAGGAGGCTAAATTCATTTTAAATTTTCCTGAGAAATTCTGAAATTCTAGGACACCGTCGAAGAGGAAAGGAAAAGAAAAGGAAAAATTAAACAGTCCGTCTCTATAGGGCATCGCGGATGAATTTTGCAATTATTTTAAGTCAAATCACAGAAAAAATTGAAGTTTCCGATTTTGAGATTCGCAAAATATGTCTTTTGCTTCTAAAACCCATACAGTTCTCAAAAAATTTCTTTTTTAACATTTTCAGTTGACATTTTCAATTTTTGAAAAATTCTTAGACCCACGAGGCTAAATTCATTTTAAATTTTCCTGAGAAATTCTGAAATTCTAGCACACAGACGAAGAGGAAAGGAAAAGAAAAGGAAAAATTAAACAGTCCGTCTCTATAGGGCATCGCGGATGAATTTTGCAATTATTTTAAGTCAAATCACAAAAAAAATTGAAGTTTCCGATTTTGAGACGCGCAAAATGTCTCTTGCTTCTAAAACCCATACATTTCTAAAAAAAATACTTTTTTAACATTTTTAGTTTTGACATTTTCACTTTTTGGAAAATTCTTAGACCCACGAGGCTAAATTCACTTTAAATTTGCCAGAAAATTTCTGAAATTCTAGCACACCGACGAAGAGGAAAGGAAAAGAAAAGGAAAAATTAAACAGTCCGTCTCTATAGGGCATCGCGGATGAATTTTGCAATTATTATAAGTCAAATCACAAAAAAATTTGAAGTTTCCGATTTTGAGACTCGCAAAATATGTCTTTTGCTTCTAAAACCCACACATTTCAAAAAAAAATTCTTGTTTAACATTTTCAATTTTTGGAAAATTCTTAGACCCACGAGGCTAAATTCATTTTAAATTTTCCAGAGAAATTCTGAAATTCTAGCACACACCGTCGAAGAGGAAAGGAAAAGAAAAAGAAAAATTAAACAGTCCGTCTCTAGGGCATCGCGGCCGAATTTTGCAACTTTTTAAGTCAAATCACAAACAAAAATTTGAAGTTTCCGATTTTGAGACGCGCAAAATATGTCTCTTGCTTCTAAAACCCATACATTTCTAAAAAAAATACTTTTTTAACATTTTTAGTTTTGACATTTTCACTTTTTGGAAAATTCTTAGACCCACGAGGCTAAATTCACTTCAAATTTGCCAGAAAATTTCTGAAATTCTAGCACACCGACGAAGAGGAAAGGAAAAGAAAAGGAAAAATTAAACAGTCCGTCTCTATAGGGCTTCGCGGATGAATTTTGCAATTATTATAAGTCAAATCACAAAAAAATTTGAAGTTTCCGATTTTGAGACTCGCAAAATCTGTCTTTTGCTTCTAAAACCCATACATTTCTAAAAAAATTTCTTTTTTAACATTTTTAGTTTTGATAGTTACAATTTTTGGAAAATTCGAGGCTAAATTCATTTTATAAATTTGCCAGAAAAATTCTGAAATTCTAGCACACCGTCGAAGAGGAAAGGAAAAGAAAAGGAAAAATTAAACAGTCCGTTTCTATATTGCATCGCGGATGAATTTTGCAATTATTTTAAGTCAAATCACAAAAAAATTTGAAGTTTCCGATTTTGAGACTCGCAAAATATGTCTTTTGCTTCTAAAACCCACACATTTCAAAAAAAAATTCTTGTTTAACATTTTCAATTTTTGGAAAATTCTTAGACCCACGAGGCTAAATTCATTTTAAATTTTCCAGAGAAATTCTGAAATTCTAGCACACACCGTCGAAGAGGAAAGGAAAAGAAAAAGAAAAATTAAACAGTCCGTCTCTAGGGCATCGCGGCCGAATTTTGCAACTTTTTAAGTCAAATCACAAACAAAAATTTGAAGTTTCCGATTTTGAGACGCGCAAAATATGTCTCTTGCTTCTAAAACCCATACATTTCTAAAAAAAATACTTTTTTAACATTTTTAGTTTTGACATTTTCACTTTTTGGAAAATTCTTAGACCCACGAGGCTAAATTCACTTCAAATTTGCCAGAAAATTTCTGAAATTCTAGCACACCGACGAAGAGGAAAGGAAAAGAAAAGGAAAAATTAAACAGTCCGTCTCTATAGGGCTTCGCGGATGAATTTTGCAATTATTATAAGTCAAATCACAAAAAAATTTGAAGTTTCCGATTTTGAGACTCGCAAAATCTGTCTTTTGCTTCTAAAACCCATACATTTCTAAAAAAATTTCTTTTTTAACATTTTTAGTTTTGATAGTTACAATTTTTGGAAAATTCGAGGCTAAATTCATTTTATAAATTTGCCAGAAAAATTCTGAAATTCTAGCACACCGTCGAAGAGGAAAGGAAAAGAAAAGGAAAAATTAAACAGTCCGTTTCTATATTGCATCGCGGATGAATTTTGCAATTATTTTAAGTCAAATCACAAAAAAAAATTGAAGTTTCTGATTTTGAGACGCGCAAAATATGTCTTTTGCTTCTAAAACCCATACATTTCTAAAAAAATTTCTTTGTTAACATTTTCAGTTTTGGCATTTTAAATTTTCCAGAGAAATTCTGAAATTCTAGCACACACCGTCGAAGAGGAAAGGAAAAGAAAAAGAAAAATGAAACAGTCCGTCTCTATAGGGCATTGCGGATGAATTTTGCAATTATTTTAAGTCAAATCACAAAAAAAATTGAAGTTTCCGATTTTGAGACGCGCAAAATGTCTCTTGCTTCTAAAACCCATACATTTCTAAAAAAAATACTTTTTTAACATTTTTAGTTTTGACATTTTCACTTTTTGGAAAATTCTTAGACCCACGAGGCTAAATTCACTTTAAATTTGCCAGAAAATTTCTGAAATTCTAGCACACCGACGAAGAGGAAAGGAAAAGAAAAGGAAAAATTAAACAGTCCGTCTCTATAGGGCATCGCGGATGAATTTTGCAATTATTATAAGTCAAATCACAAAAAAATTTGAAGTTTCCGATTTTGAGACTCGCAAAATATGTCTCTTGCTTCTAAAACCCATACATTTCTAAAAAAAATTCTTTTTTAACATTTTCAGTTTTGACATTTTAAATTTTCCAGAGAAATTCTGAAATTCTAGCACACACCGTCGAAGAGGAAAGGAAAAGAAAAAGAAAAATTAAACAGCTAGGGCATCGCGGCCGGATTTTGCAACTTTTTTAAGTCAAATCACAAAAAAAATTTGAAATTTCCGATTTTGAAACTCGCAAAATATGTCTTTTGCTTCTAAAACCTATCATAGAACTTTATTCGAAGATTAAACTTTGAAAAAAATTTTTTTAAACATTTCCAGTTTTGAAATTTACAATTTTTGGAAAATTCTCACACCCACGAGGCTAAATTCATTTTATAAATTTTCCAGAGAAATTCTGAAATTCTAGCACCCACGGTCGAGGAGGAAAGAAAAATTAAGCAGTCCGCCTCTAGGGCAACGCGGCCGAATTTTGCAACTTTTTTAAGTCAAATCACAAAAAAAATTTGAAATTTCCGAATTTGAAACTCGCAAAATATGTCTTTTGCTTCTAAAACCTATCATAGAACTTTTTTTGAAGATTAAACTTTGAAAATAATTTTTTTTTAACATTTCCAGTTTTGACATTTTGAATTTTTGGAAAATTTTTAGACCCACGAGGTTAAATTCATTTTAAATTTTCCAGAGAACTAAAAGCACACCGTCGAAAAGGAAAAGAAAAACCTCGAGAAAAACAGTCCGTCTTTAGGGCATCTTTGGCCGAATTTGGCAATTTTTTAAAGTCAAAACAAAAATCTAAATTTGAAATTTCCGATTTTGAAACTCCTCAAACCGCCGATGATTTCAAAGAAAAATCCAAATCTTAATGACTCGATCCTGTAAATATTTATGAGGCTTCAAGCCGGCCTCATTTCGAATTGCTAAAATCACCGCGCCAGTCACACCGGTTTGCGGGATTATTTAGGACACGGAGAGAGCACTCACCGGGACTTCTTCAAGAACCGTTTTTTGACTGCCTGCAGTTTGGGTTCTTTGCCATCCCCCTCGAATCCCTGGACGAAGCACAACATCACAGATTCGTCATTTCGAGAAAGATTTTTTTTTTTCAATTTATAATTTATTTTTATTTTATTTTACAAAAGGCATGACGAGGCGCAGACGGTTTTATCGACGTTTCACAGCCGACACATGGCCGGAGAGCGAGGCACGAAACGGGCGTACGTCGACGATGTTTTCACGAACTGACGGACTTCCTTCGAAGAACGGTTCGAAACCCACGTTCCCCGCTACGGTCATGGCAACAGAACAGCTGACGAGGCAGGAGAACGGCGGTTGAAAGGAAGTCATAATACTTTGGATCTAATTACTGATCGATTATGCAATAAAGCCGCTTTTACTTGCCCTTTATTATCTGTTTTTGCACTTAAGATTCACGTAAGTTCGAGTAATTACATGAAAGGATTAAAAAATCGGCTGAATAAGTTTTGAAATCGTTCGAAAATCCAAACCCCTTTCCTTCCAAATTTCGATAAAAAAATTGGCGGTCTCGGAAACGGCAGAAACTTTTTTTTACTTTTTCACAGAATTTGTAAACGTACAGATCGTCAACCAACCATACCATAACATTTTTCGACAAAACGGTACTTGCATCTAAGGTTTTCACCAATATTATTGACCTTATCGCCATTATTACAAGGAAATTAAATCGCTTTAGTTTTAAGTCACTTTTAGCCACGACTGTATAGTCCGAAACTTCCTCACGTCTCTCCCTATTTTTTGGCCTTGAGCCTCAGACTCACTCAGTCAGACCTCTTGACTACACAAGACGAGAACAGTGTTTTGACACGTTTGTGTTTTAAAGTTTAAAGTAGCATGGAAATTACCCGAATTTACTAGCTGGATTCTAACCACAATGTTAAATTTAAATAAAAATAGAATAAAAGTCAACCACTGACCTTATTTAAAACGTTTCAGTTATTCGTTGCGTGCGAAAAAACCCCGCTTTAACAATTTAAAACGTGAACGCCGAGTAAACGGTTGAAGATATAACAAAATCATAAATAGAAGAATTGTTGGCTACGAAAAGATCTACCAAAAAGTCCGCGACAGCATATAGGTATTATAATGCCTTTCCGCCATTATTACGTCACTTCCCGAATCGAACCAATCAAACAGGGCGCCACCGTGGTCTTTACTAATAGCAACTCCAAAAGACCAGGAGAAAATGAGTTACGTTAACGCACGGGGAAGCAACGTGGTAGGCGGTGCAGCATTATAAGGAGGGGGTTATTTGCTATCCGGCATAGCTGACAGTGGAGAAGGGTCGGGGTTGACGAGTTCGGACGCCATTTACTCAATAAGACGAACAATTTACTAAGTAAAAGATGTTTAATAAACGAAAGAGAAAGAGCCGAGCTAGTTACAAGCAATTTACAATGAACGAAAGTACGGACCTACATCTAATTATCCTAAATGACCTTACAACTAATTAAAACACTAACTACCGAGTATTTCCGGAACGCGGACAAATACACAACGCATTGATAAACTAACAAACAAGTATCGTTTACAAAACAAATACACAACCTCGTGATAAACACACAATCAAACAACAGATTCAAAATTCCCGCGTCGAGTGGACGACATATCCAACTCGAACCAATACCAATCAAACAAATGCACAACGTATTTGTAAACGCACAAACCATCAAACATTCAAAATTCCCGCGTCGAGTGGATGACATGTCCAACTCGAGCCAATCGTGGCTATGTCCACCAACCTAGTGGGGATTTATGCGACGCTGGTCAGGAAAGGGGCTAGAAGTCCGCCTTTCCGCCGCACACCAGGAAATTTGGCGTCCTGGGCCATCTTCGTGGAGCTAATCGTGCTTCCACTACCTCTTACCGAGATGCAAGTCCATGTCCAAGTCCAAGCTCGCAGGCCGGAGCGAGTGACTGTGGAGTGACTTAACACCGTCTTCAATAAAGTGAACCGCGTCTTATATTTGAAGCCGGCATTTCAGCCGCTGCGACGGGTTGCGCGTGGCGCCCTCTCGTAGCGTTCGTGCACGGCTCGGCCAGTAGCCTATTGCTACTCGTGAATCTCGTGAATCTAACCTCACTCGGTTATTCGTTTCTTCTCGCGGTATTTCTCCCCTTTCGAGGGGTATTTATCCTGGATTCGACTTCCTCTGGTGTGACTGATTCTTCACGACATCAGGTACGTCTCGTTTCGGCTATAATTACCTCAGACGGTTCGTTATCAGTAAGTGCCCCCTTTGAGGCGAGGATTCCGTCTGGGCCCCCTCGTTGTCATCGTGGGACCTCCCTGAGGCGTGTGCATTCCCTGTGGAAGCCTGTAAGGAGATGTTTTCCCCCATTCGTCGAAAGCAGTTCGAGTTGTCGGAGAGAATTTGTAATATGCCGAGAGGTCATGAACCGAAGAACACTGGCGAAGATATCGTCCAGAAGTGTCTTTTATCACTAGGAGCACTACACAAAGTGTCTTTAGGGGTTGCTGCATTGTATTTTCACAACCGGGAGTCCTCCACTTCCAGTGGGGAAGGTAATTTTGTGGAAGGAAATGTGAAGAAAAGTGACGGAGAATTATTTCGGAAAATCTCATTTTCCCAACACGAAAGAAATAATTCCAGAACCGTCACAGTATATATGAAGAATAGCCCACAACAAACAGTCAAACCGATTTTTACAAAAAATTAAAACACAAAAACAAATTATTGTAGGCTACCTATCATAGATACTTATATGCTGTCGCGGACTTTTTTGTAGATCAATTTGCTGCCAACAATTTTTCTATATAAGATTTTGCTCCATCTCCAAACGTTTAGGCAGCGTTTGCAAAAGAAGCGCACTTTTTCCCCGTATTTATCGGAAGCGCTCCCTATGTAAACGAGGCGCCATATTATTATTATTATTATTATTATTATAGACGTATAAATCTGAATATCAACCGACTTGCCCCAAAATCGCATCATCATCTACAGGGTGCGTAAAATTTCATCTCGATATCTTCAGTAGTTTCGACTGCAGCGTGTGTTTGATGATTTTTTTGCCAAAAGGCATTAAGTGTTGATACATTTTTGGAAGCAGAATTCGAAGAGCATTCATATGGTAGCGCGAAAAATGGGGGTTTGCATTAAAATTTCATGTGCCAAAATGGCACTTTCCATGAACCGATGTGGCCCAAAATCTAATCAGCACCTAAAGGTTGCCCACTGAGTATGTGGGCCAAATTTCATCTCGATACGTTCAGTAGTTTGAGCTGCAGCGTGCTTACAGACAGACAGACATTTTTTAAAAACCACTTTTTTGGGTTCCCAAGACCCTAAAACGTAAAGATTTCATGTTTTTGACGATTCGACTTTTTTGAATTTCCGATCGATTCCAGTAACTGCTTCGCGCTTTTTGAGGCTAGTTTTTTGCCTCTATCAAAAACTTTTAACACAACAAACGTTTCCGGTTTAGAAACTTGATCCATTTCCCTACAGATTTTTCGAGTTTTTGAAGTTTTTGGGTTTAAAACCCTAAATTTGGCACAACTTTTTTGTTCACAACTTACATCCTTGGACGATGTTCGGTTCAAAATGCATCAAAATCTTTGCATCAGGTTTGAAAAAAATTTATATTTTTGGGAATCGGCATAGAAATATCTACGTTTTTGAACTTTGGATGCAAAATTTTGATTATTTTAGCCTGCAACTCACATTCTTGAAACGTTTCCGGTACCAAATCTCGCAATACAGTTCTTTTAATTAACTTTGAAAACCAAATCAATAGAAATATGTGTTATAAGAGTTTGTAAACAGTTCTAAGTTGCTGAACATTAACTGCAAAACATTGAAATTCAACTCCCATCGTTCGCATCGAGTCAAATGTTGTAAAACATTTTTTTTTGGCAGAATAGAGCTGGCTGGAAGCTGTAGCTCCAATTTTTTGACATGCTAAAAATTTTGGAAATTTTCTTGAAAGTTTGACCCATTTTCAAAGTAAATCAAATTTTGATAAAAACCCACAATTGATATTTTTCGATTTAAAGGAAACTTCAGAGCAGTTTTTGAGGGTTCGCACTTATTCTGAACTCTGAAATGCGATTTTCGTCTTTTAACCAGATCGGTTGACGATTAACTTTTTAAACTGCAAGTTATAACTTTTACTTTTCCATTGCAATTATTGACGAACTCAATTGGAATTTTAGGGGGTAACTTCAAAGTTAAGTAGATTTTTGCCGAACTACGAAATAAGGGTTGTATTTAAAAAGTTAACAATCCATGTGAAAACAATGTGTCGGTTTTTGAGAGTTAATAAATTCCATTTGTTAATCCGAAAGTGGTTAACTAAAGGTACCAGCAGCAACAATAAAACGTTTGTGAAAGTTATCTATCAAACCCCTGAGACATTTTAAGGGTAAATTTAATGTCCCATCAATCATATTTTAGTCTTTTTCCGAAAATTAATATTTCAAAATTGTAGGACTTTGAATTGGTTTTATCGTTGGAAATTTTCGACAATCCTGCGAAGATACCAACCTTTTTTTTTTTAAATAGCTCCGTTCTTTTGACATTAGATTCGAAATTTTGGAAATTTTAACCCACCATTTACAGGGTGTCTCATAATAATGTTCCAATATTTCAGAAGGTGATTCTACATAAAAAAAATTGGAAGAACATGTTGATGTTGATAGGAATTTTACATTTACCCCCCCCCCCCCCACTATACCAAATTGCACGTTCCCATATGAATCCATTCCGCAGATATTTAGAAAAAATCGAAATAATGGTGCCCCGTTTCAAGGGGCTCTAGCTTTCTTAAAAAGCATTTCCGGACCCATGTTGACAGGAACTTCTTTTCCTATTTTTTTTATGTTGAATCACCCCTTAAAGGTGTCGTGAACTCGTTGGGCAACTTTTTATCAAAAAAATCTGTAAAAAATTACGATTCTTACGCTGCAAGTAGAATTTAAATACGATTAGTAATAAATGAGTTATAAGCCTCTGAATGTGGAAAAATTCGATCTGTGACGTCATTGGTGCAAGCCACTGCAAGCGCTGCATAAGAATTGCACTGTCTCGATCATAATAAATCGATGGAAATGCCCCAGTGCTGTGATTACGGTGGCAGTAATAACGAAAACTCCAGGTAATATAGTTTTTTTTTGCTTTTCCCGATAAGAACAAGCATCGGAAAGTTTCCAAACAGTGGTTGGATAAAATTAAAAGATCAAATTTCGTTCCCGCGCAAAGAACACTCGAAAATGCGCGGCTCACTGCAGAGTGCAGAGACTCAGAGACAACGATTTCGAGAAAACTTCATTGTCGAAGCAAGAATTAGGTACCTACTTGGTGGTAAAACGTAACTATTTTTTTGAAGAAAGATGTTGTTCCTTCGATACAATACTAAATGGAATTGATAACGACAAAGACAAGAAGCAGCCATTACAAGAACGAGCATATAATAATTACGCGAGAAGGCAGAGGAAGGACTGAAGGAGTTAATTGATAGTATGTTCAATCGATTCGACAAGTGAACAGGTGAATATTATCAAATTCTAAAAAAATAAGTGCAAAATAATGCATTTTTTTCTACACGAGTAAATTGGCGAGTAAATCGGTTTAAATACTAGGGCGTGTTAATGTTCTAATAGTTATTTACCTAATTGCGTTTTGAAAAGTTGGATTTTACACAATTAGGTAAAATGTTGTACGGAATACGTTATGAAAAGCCTAAATTGTTTGACTCGCATAATGTTGCAAAACTCGCTATCGCTCGTTTTGGCAAATATTACGACTCGTCAAACAATATAGGACTTTTCATAACTAATTACGTAAATAACTATTGTTATTTATATTGTATATTTTAATATTAAATTAGAACGATCTGTTCAAATCGAGCCGTAACAAACCCCAACAATATTGTTAAAAACCTCAGGTTGCGCTACTCCACGCTTCGATGCTTGCACCAATGACGTCACCGCGAGCCGCCAGCAACGAGTTCACGACACCTTTAAGATATTGGAACGTTACTTGTTATGAAACACCCTGTAAATTTATTGTAAAATAACTTCGTTAATTTGTGAAGTTTTCAAACTTTTTAAACTACAGTGAAACCGCCCTTAACGGACACCTCTTAATACCGGACACCTCCTTATAGCGGACAATTTTCAGGGTCCCGAAGTTTCTTCATAAAAAATGTTCAATAAACAACCTCTTAACAACGGACCCTCTTCATAACGAACGCGGACAGTACAATTTCTGTTATTTTAGAAAAATTCCGTGTAATTTTACCTCTCAACAACGGACGTGAAAACCCATCACACTCTCCAAGGCTGTTAAGATTTACCCCGCAGGGTGGTTTGAATCTCGACTACATACCGTAATTAGGGGGTTTTGAATCTCAACTAGGTTGTACATGACCGTAATTAGGGGTATAAAGGGGGACAATCAAAAATCCTAAACAATGTTAGTCTGCATTTTCAAGGGAAGTGCTATAGCGTCTGTTTCATAAAAAATTTGTAAGCGTTTAAGAAAAAAATTATAAAATGACGCAAATTTTTTCCCAACAACGGACACCTCATATCAACGGACACCTATCAACGAACATCTCCTATCAACGGACACCTCCTAACAACGGATACTTTCGTCGCTTTCATCGATGTCCGTTAAGGAGAGGTTTCAATGTATATTATTATTATTTATGTACTTAAATGAGACTTTGGAGATTAATTTAAAAGTTAAGCCGATTCCTGCTATATCGCATGGTTTACGCCATATTTTAACCGTCCAGATTAAAAACGTGTGAAACTTAATTAAACGTTAATTTTAATATCACATCAATAAGTGAAGATTTTGGTGCAAAAAGCGGCCAACTCACAATTTTTAAAGTTATAGGAAAACGATAAAAACTACCCAGACTTTAAAATGTTTCTGGAATCAGGACAATACAATTCTTTAAATAATCATTAGTAACTTAGAGATGCAAGTGAAATTAAAAACGCAAAATATCAAATGGATCACCGGTGACACACCGTATATGATTTTTTGAAAATTTTGCCCCAAATTGTTGATTATTCTTTAATAAATCGGATTAGAACAACTTTTATTAAAAATAATCGAAGTAAAACGAACGTGGATAAAGTGTTTTAGAAATATGATCGCAATACGTTAAGATAAAATCAGATTTAAAAATGTTTTTTTAGCCTTAGGTTCAAAATTTTGTAAATTTTAACTTCGATTTTAACCCATTGAGGGATATGCATTCAAAATGTGTTTTATCTATTTTTACAATATTTGTACAGAACAGACCGAAAGCGGTATTAGGCAATTATTGAGTCCAATAGGAAAAAATATAGGCTTACTTAAATGTAGTTTGTACGGAAGCGTAGAAGTGCCACATTTTTCTCTTTTTTTATTTCCAAATTACCACAAAAAATGTGTAAATTTCGGAAGAAAAAACTGTAAATTTACACAAAAACTGTAAATTTCCACAAAAACTGTAAATTTCCACAAAAACTGTAAATTTACACAAAAACTGTAAATTTACACAAAAACTGTAAATTTACAGAAAAACTGTAAATTTACAGAAAAACTGTAAATTTACACAAAAACTGTAAATTTACACAAAAACTGTAAATTTACACAAAAACTGTCAATTTACACAAATTTTTTTAAAATTCCCGCCAAACAACGGTCATCGCGCGGCACCGTCTATGGGTACGGTCGGCACGTGACGTGACGGGACGGGGCTAGAGTGGGTGCTGCAAGTGTAAATTGACAGTTTTCCTGTAAATTGACAGTTTTTGTGTAAATTGACAGTTTTTCTGTAAATTTACAGTTTTTCTGTAAATTTACAGTTTTTGTGTAAATTTACAGTTTTTGTGTAAATTTACAGTTTTTGTGTAAATTTACAGTTTTTCTGTAAATTTACAGTTTTTGTGTAAATTTACAGTTTTTGTGTAAATTTACAGTTTTTGTGTAAATTTACAGTTTTTGTGTAAATTTACAGTTTTTCTGTAAATTTACAGTTTTTGTGTAAATTTACAGTTTTTGTGTAAATTTACAGTTTTATCTTCCGAAATTTACACATTTTTTGTGGTAATTTGGAAATAAAAAAAGAGAAAAATGTGGCACTTCTACGCTTCCGTAAGTTTGGACATACGAGACTTTTGTGCAATACTTATAGAACAAAAAAACGCGCTTTTGTCCCCAATCATCTTTAATTTTCATCCTTTTTTTCAGAAAGACTTCCAGATTTGTCCTTTTGCCATCTTCAAACGATTTTTGCTTCAATGTTTCGCCAATTTTGCCTTAAATAAGTTAAAAGTGAAATGGACAAAACGCGTTTAGAAATTCCAAAATTTTGAAAAAATCTTAGCTCCTTTAACAAGCATTTTTCGAATATTTAGTTAGGTTGACAAATCCAGGAAATTAAAATTTAGTGTTGAATTAACAATTTCAATCTGAGAGGTTTGAACTTTGAAGACGAGACAATATTTCAAATTTAAAAATTTTTAATAGATTTTTAAGAGTTTCATGCTGAAATTTGAAGAGGTTTCCAAAGAAACCCTCTTACCTCCAGCCGTTCGTCATTTCAACCTTCATTTCCACAACAATTCATCCACAAACAATCAACTGAAATTAATAACTGACTTGAAATTGTTGATTATATTGTTATGAAATGCGTGGAAAATTCTATTGAAAACAAAAATTATGTAAGGTCAATTCGATAAGAATCCAAGAATCCAGCTTCTAGGCTTCCATATTATGGTCCCCCAATTAAAACAAAACCGCCGCAAACAAAACAATCAATCCATTGAAGTGGTTTAATGTCGTTTACCTCCGATTGTTGTGGAATAAATCACGCAGTTAAATGCTACGATATTTCGCTTGAAAAAACAAACTGCGAAAGGTCGACCTCTCAAAATAATAAAAGCGGAATCGATGATTCACTTCGAATAAAACCGTTATCAATGGTCTGGAGAACTCACATATGGGTAAATAATACCACGCGACGCCCACCTCAAAACCCCAAACCAACATTTTCTATTGAACGCTTTCAGACCTCATTTAAAACGGCGAGGTCAATGTCATGCAAGTATTATTATTCGAATTTCCCTTTCAAATCGCGCGTTTTAAATGCAAAACATGATGTAAATGTTTTTCGCGCGAATTGGCGATTTTCGAAAATTTTCTAATATCACTCGTGCAGCGTGTTTCTTATGCAACCGAGGGTGCTTTGATGCACTCACCGTGGAATACTCAGCGATCTGCTGGTCCTCCTGGCCCTGGGAACCAAATTTTTCTGTACAGGAAAGCTCAGACGTCTTGGCAAGTTCATCTCGAACTAAATTCGCACTATTTTTGTTCGCGTAGTTTTATTTGCAGCAAGATAATGCAGTGTGTAATTAGTTGTTTAAATATTTTGGAGGAATGTCGACTTTTGGCAGTATAAACAAGGGTTATCGGGGAATTGTTGGCCCCTCTGTTTATGTGATAAATGTAGTCGCGTGTTGGCTGCACTGCGTGACGAAGATTTTTGATTAAATGCGAGGGTTTCTTTTAAGGAAGTATTGAAAACTGCAATTTTTGAAACCCTTTTATCTTCAAGTCAATCGATCACATAAACTTGTTTAAAATTTTTATAAAACCGTTATGCCTTAGTGCCTTCAAATTGAAGTCAAACTCTGTTTAAAATATTGATAAGTAAAAAAAGGTTTTGAAACCACCAGCTACAATTTTTCTACCTACCTTTATCAAGACGTAACTTTGCTGTTATATCTTCGATTTGTACGGAAGCACTGAAGGCTCACCCGTAAATTACATATTTTTAATTTTATGTCGAACGTTTGAGATGTAAGTCAAACGTTTATAATAATAAGTAGAACATTTGAGATAATCAGATAATATCTGTCGCCTTCAGCCGAGGGGCCAACCGCGCAGGAAGTTGGTGTACAAGCCATGGGTAATACTGGGTAATACCGGGTAATACTGGGTAATACTGGCAAATATTGGAGTAGTGCTAGGTAATACTAGACAATATGAGTCATCAATGTGTCTTACGCATACGCAGTGATTGCTGACAAAGTATTTTAACCTCAAAAGTGTTTGTGGCTGCAATTTGACAGCGACAATTCAAGGCAAGTACTACATGGGGGGCAAACCGCTGGGATGTCAGGTGTACAATTTAGGGGGAAGTCCGGGGATTTCAGGGGGAAGTCCGAGTGAATTTCGCGTTTTAAAGTTTTTGTCATTAAAATTACTGGCAATTGGTTTCACTAGAGTCTTTCATGAAACAAAATGTAATTTTTATTAGTTTTATTCTATTTTGGAACTTTAAATGAAAGAAAACCTACTTTTCTCGAAGTGTGTAAGTCCTGGAAGGTTGAAATTTGCCCCAATCGATTCTCCTTCAAATTTGAGGAAATAAGATAGGTCACACTTGCGGTCGCAAAAAACTTTTACAAAATGTATGCTTTTTAGTGAATTTCGCGTTTTAAAGTTTTTATCATTAAAATTACTGGCAATTGGTTTCACTAGAGTCTTTAATAAAACAAAATGTTATTTTTATTAGTTTTATTCTATTTTGGAACTTTAAATGAAAGAAAACCTACTTTTCTCGAAGTGTGTAAGTCCTAGAAGATTGAAATTTGCCCCAATCGATTCTCCTTTTTTGGGGAAATAAGATAGGTCACACTTGCGGTCGCAAAAAACTTTTACAAAATGTGTGCTTTTTAGTGAATTTCGCGTTATAAAGTTTCTATCATTAAAATTACTGGCAATTGGTTTCACTAGAGTCTTTAATAAAACAAAATGAAATTTTTATTAGTTTTATTCTATTTTGGAACTTTAAATGAAAGAAAACCTACTTTTCTCGAAGTGTGTAAGTCCTGGAAGGTTGAAATTTGCCCCAATCGATTCTCCTTCAAATTTGAGGAAATAAGATAGGTCACACTTGCGGTCGCAAAAAACTTTTACAAAATGTATGCTTTTTAGTGAATTTCGCGTTTTAAAGTTTTTATCATTAAAATTACTGGCAATTGGTTTCACTAGAGTCTTTAATAAAACAAAATGTTATTTTTATTAGTTTTATTCTATTTTGGAACTTTAAATGAAAGAAAACCTACTTTTCTCGAAGTGTGTAAGTCCTAGAAGATTGAAATTTGCCCCAATCGATTCTCCTTTTTTGAGGAAATAAGATAGGTCACACTTGCGGTCGCAAAAAACTTTTACAAAATGTGTGCTTTTTAGTGAATTTCGCGTTTTAAAGTTTCTATCATTAAAATTACTGGCAATTGGTTTCACTAGAGTCTTTAATAAAACAAAATGAAATTTTTATTAGTTTTATTCTATTTTGGAACTTTAAATGAAAGAAAACCTACTTTTCTCAAAGTGTGTAAGTCCTAGAAGTTTGAAATTTGCCCCAATCGATTCTCCTTCAAATTTGAGGAAATAAGATAGGTCACAGTTGCGGTCGCAAAAACTTTTACAAAATGTGTGCTTTTTTGTGAATTTCGCGTTTTAAAGTTTTTATCATTAAAATTACTGGCAATTGGTTTCACTAGAGTCTTTAATAAAACAAAATGTAATTTTTATTAGTTTTATTCTATTTTGGAACTTTAAATTGAAGGAAAACCTACTTTTCTCGAAGTGTGTAAGTCCTAGAAGATTGAAATTTGCCCCAATCGATTCTCCTTCAAATTTGAGGAAATAAGACAGGTCACAGTTGCGGTCACAAAAAACTTTTACAAAATGTATGCTTTTTAGTAAATTTCGCGTTTTAAAGCTTTTATAATTAAAATTACTGGCAATTGGTTTCACTAGAGTCTTTAATAAAACAAAATGTAATTTTTATTAGTTTTATTCTATTTTGGAACTTTAAATTGAAGGAAAACCTACTTTTCTCGAAGTGTGTAAGTCCTAGAAGATTGAAATTTGCCTCAATCGATTCTCCTTCAAATTTGAGGAAATAAGATAGGTCACACTTGCGGTCGCAAAAAACTTTTACAAAATGTGTGCTTTTTAGTGAATTTCGCGTTTTAAAGTTTCTATCATTAAAATTACTGGCAATTGGTTTCACTAGAGTCTTTAATAAAACAAAATGAAATTTTTATTAGTTTTATTCTATTTTGGAACTTTAAATGAAAGAAAACCTACTTTTCTCGAAGTGTGTAAGTCCTGGAAGGTTGAAATTTGCCCCAATCGATTCTCCTTCAAATTTGAGGAAATAAGATAGGTCACACTTGCGGTCGCAAAAAACTTTTACAAAATGTATGCTTTTTAGTGAATTTCGCGTTTTAAAGTTTTTATCATTAAAATTACTGGCAATTGGTTTCACTAGAGTCTTTAATAAAACAAAATGTTATTTTTATTAGTTTTATTCTATTTTGGAACTTTAAATGAAAGAAAACCTACTTTTCTCGAAGTGTGTAAGTCCTAGAAGATTGAAATTTGCCCCAATCGATTCTCCTTTTTTGAGGAAATAAGATAGGTCACACTTGCGGTCGCAAAAAACTTTTACAAAATGTGTGCTTTTTAGTGAATTTCGCGTTTTAAAGTTTCTATCATTAAAATTACTGGCAATTGGTTTCACTAGAGTCTTTAATAAAACAAAATGAAATTTTTATTAGTTTTATTCTATTTTGGAACTTTAAATGAAAGAAAACCTACTTTTCTCGAAGTGTGTAAGTCCTAGAAGATTGAAATCTGCCCCAATCGATTCTCCTTCAAATTTGAGGAAATAAGACAGGTCACACTTGCGGTCGCAAAAAACTTTTACAAAATGTATGCTTTTTAGTGAATTTCGCGTTTTAAAGTTTTTATCTTTAAAATTACTGGCAATGGGTTTCACTAGGTCTTTAATAAAACAAAATGTAATTTTTATTAGTTTTATTCTATTTTGGAACTTTAAATGAAAGAAAACCTACTTTTCTCGAAGTGTGTAAGTCCTAGAAGTTTGAAATTTGACCCAATCGATTCTCCTTCAAATTTGAGGAAATAAGATAGGTCACACTTGCGGTCGCAAAAAACTTTTACAAAATGTATGCTTTTTAGTGAATTTCGCGTTTTAAAGTTTTTATCATTAAAATTACTGGCAATTGGTTTCACTAGAGTCTTTAATAAAACAAAATGTAATTTTTATTAGTTTTATTCTATTTTGGAACTTTAAATGAAAGAAAACCTACTTTTCTCGAAGTGTGTAAGTCCTAGAAGTTTGAAATTTGACCCAATCGATTCTCCTTCAAATTTGAGGAAATAAGATAGGTCACACTTGCGGTCGCAAAAAACTTTTACAAAATGTATGCTTTTTAATGAATTTCGCGTTTTAAAGTTTTTATCATTAAAATTACTGGCAATTGGTTTCACTAGAGTCTTTAATAAAACAAAATGTAATTTTTATTAGTTTTATTCTATTTTGGAACTTTAAATGAAAGAAAACCTACTTTTCTCGAAGTGTGTAAGTCCTAGAAGTTTGAAATTTGACCCAATCGATTCTCCTTCAAATTTGAAGAAATAAGATAAGTCACACTTGCGGTCGCAAAAAACTTTTACAAAATGTATGCTTTTTAGTGAATTTCGCGTTTTAAAGTTTTTATCTTTAAAATTACTGGCAATGGGTTTCACTAGGCCTTTAATAAAACAAAGTGTAATTTTTATTAGTTTTATTCTATTTTGGAACTTTAAATGAAAGAAAACCTACTTTTCTCGAAGTGTGTAAGTCCTAGAAGTTTGAAATTTGACCCAATCGATTCTCCTTCAAATTTGAGGAAATAAGATAGGTCACACTTGCGGTCGCAAAAAACTTTTACAAAGTGTATGCTTTTTAGTGAATTTCGCGTTTTAAAGTTTTTATCATTAAAATTACTGGCAATTGGTTTCACTAGAGTCTTTAATAAGACAAAATGTAATTTTTATTAGTTTTATTCTATTTTGGAACTTTAAATGAAAGAAAACCTACTTTTCGCGAAGTGTGTAAGTCCTAGAAGATTGAAATTTGCCCCAATCGATTCTCCTTCAAATTTGAGGAAATAAGATAGGTCACACTTGCGGTCGCAAAAAACTTTTACAAAGTGTATGCTTTTTAGTGAATTTCGCGTTTTAAAGTTTTTATCATTAAAATTACTGGCAATTGGTTTCACTAGAGTCTTTAATAAGACAAAATGTAATTTTTATAAGTTTTATTCTATTTTGGAACTTTACATGAAAGAAAACATACTTTTCTCGAAGTGTGGAAGTCCTAGAATTTTGAAATTTGCCCCAATCGATTCTCCTTCAAATTTGAGGAAATAAGATAGGTCACACTTGCGGTCGCAAAAAACTTTTAGAAAATGTAAAAATTTGTAGTTTCTACTGAATTTTAAGGTTTCTTCTTGGAAAAACTAGTGGCAATGGTTTCACTAGCATCTCTTATAATTCAAAATCCAGTTTTAATTAAAACTTGCCATAATTTATTGATTTTATCGAATTTTGCAGTTTTAAACCAACGAAAATCTACTTGTCTCGAAATGGGTGGCTCTTAGAAGTTCGAAGTTTATGCCAATTGGTACGGGGCAGTAGTGTACAAAATTTAAGTCGCGATCTACCCCTCGCCTTCGGCGCTTCCTTATAGACGACAGTGCGCAAGCTTCAGGTACTATCTGATTATCTTAAACGCTCGACTTATTGTCTTTTTGATTTATTATCTCATCAGCGTTTATTTCATTTTAAAATCTTTCTTACATCCAACGTTCAAAAATATTCAAAGTGGGAGATATGTAAATAAAATCAGGTAATGAAATACGGTCCAAACCATTTAAGCAGATTTACATAATAAAGCTACTAATGGTAAAGCCTAAACTTGAAGGATTTCTGGGCCCAACCAGCTAATGTTTTTAATGTAACTTTTGAACGAGTGGATGGATTTTAAAAATTCTTCCATCAGTTTACAGAGAATTTCAAACCCTTTCAAATGATGTATCACAAAGGGCCCTAACGTAGTTCGAAATTCGATCGTAGAGGGCACTGTAGTTCAACGGAAGTAATTTTTTTTTGCAAAATTCAATTCGCAACGAAATTAGCTTTCAAATGATGTATCACAAGTGGGGCATTGAAATTTAAAATTTTGAAGAGGGGGTTGGTGGGGGGTAGGGGGTGTGTTGAAAAATTTCGCCAAGCACGGTTTTAAATGTCCCCCCCTCAATTCAGGGTGCTTCGTTTTAAATGGTACACCCTGTATGAAGTAAATGTTCTGAAGATGTCATAGCCGCCGAAACGTCGGGTATTGAAAAACTCACCCATTGAGGAGCGCGGGGTCATTGGACAATCTCACGTCTTCCAGATCCGTCCCATCGTCGCTGCTGGGCGGATCCTGCACTACCAATGGGGCCGGTGGTTGCCTTAAAAAAAATTTAACTTTAGACGCGAGAATTCTCATCACGATTTTCGATCCACCAAACATATCGTTCCAACAACGAATAAAAGAATTCCCTTTTAAATAGCTGCGTTTTAATGGCATGCCATTGAGGTAAACGGTAAATTTTTTAATTAATAAATTATGTTTTCTTATTTAATCTATCGCAATTACGGCGTTCGCCACGTCAATCGGTTCTAGAGTGCATGGAAAATAAACAGTGCGAAAAACAGAGAACATAGCGATACCTGCGCATCCTATTTTTCAGTCATCTGAAAAATAAAAAAACAGATAATTTTGAGGGGTTAAACATTTTTTGGTAAGGCAAAGGAATTGCTCACCGGTCAGGATCGTCGCTCTCCTCGCCACCGCAGATCATTCGACTAAATAGTTGTAACTTTTATTTTGAAAATCGGTTAATCCGAGCTCTTGAGAGATTTTTACAGTCGCGTTCGTGTTTAGGAAAATAAACTGATGGGCTATTTATAATTCATAACATACGAACCTATTCAAGGGACAA
Organism: Pycnomerus fuliginosus; assembly: GCA_963924575.1. Classification (NCBI taxonomy): domain Eukaryota; kingdom Metazoa; phylum Arthropoda; class Insecta; order Coleoptera; family Zopheridae; genus Pycnomerus; species Pycnomerus fuliginosus. The sequence continues at coordinate 5,823,276 of OZ004624.1, read as the reverse complement.
TCTGCCTCGTGGCGATGAAAAGAGCGCGCATGTCCTTTGCGTTAATTGGATAATCATTTAATTTGGATCGCCAGGAGTCAAGGACTGTGCATCGGCAGGTGGGATTGGGTTATTTTCGTTGCATTTTCGAGGTCTGTGGGGATTGCATCACGGGAATGTTGAGATTCTTTCAGAATTTATTTTATTTTTTCTTGATGGCCCAATTAGTTTTATGAAAATTCTTAACATTTAAGTTTTACGAGCACATTACCTACTTAAAGGGGTTGGTTCATAAATCAGAATTGAAGACCTTCTAAGTTGACAAAAGTGTTAGGTATTATGTCGCGTGTTTGAAAAAAATGGTTTTATGAACTTTCTGAGTAGGCACTCCAGACAGGGGTTCATCTTTCAGTACTTACTCTAAAAATATCAAATTTTTGACGTGAGTTGTAATGTTATAATGTCAAAGTTTTTTTTTGTTAAATAATGACTAAATCTAAAAATGAAGAGGTTGTAAGGCCTGGCAACACTGTTTCCGCATACCACTGTAGCACGTGTTGTGTTGCCTTGTTTACAATGCAGAAGTCCATTTTCCTTCGATTGTTTGAAGTAGGTACTCAGGGGTGGTTCTCCAGGCATTCTGATGCACTAGTGTTCGTTCAAATTCAGTCCCAATTGTGGTCAAAATTCTGCCTCATGTCATACAAAGTTTAATTTTATGGTCCACAATTATGCCTACAAACTATAACCATATTTCTGTTCATAATTCTGGGTCGTGTGTCGTGTCACACAGGCACATTTTTATAAAATTTCTCTTGACGACTTCTCTCCGTTTTTACAAGTCGATTTAAGAAAAAAAGGTTCAAGAGAAGATAACAATGACGAAATTATACCTAAAATTTGAACAGAAAAGACAAGTCGTGGCTTATTTTCTGGAAAAATGGCAAATTTATAGAAGCAAACTAAATTAGCTGCAGCAGAATACAGAAATTTTGGAGAAAAATCTTGAAAATCCAAAGAAAAAACAAAATGCAAAATAACCGTTTTGATAGTTTTTCATTTTCTAAATAAAAATAAATAATTTACCAAGCTACACTTCATTTTTATTTCGGGTTAGTATCATCTCATCCCAATGACCAACTCATCCCATCTGACAACTCATCCCAGACCAACTCATCCCAGATCAACTCATCCCAAACTAACTCATCCCAGACCAACTCATCCCAGACGAACTCATCCCAAACCAAGTCATCCCAAAAGACAACTCATCCCAGAACGCAACTCATCCCAGACCAAGTCATCCCAACAGACAACTCATCCCAACCGACAACTCATCCCAACAGACAACTCATCCCAAACCAACTCATCCCAGACCAACTCTTGCTTGTTATTGTTTGGGCTGTTCGCTTTAAGGTAGCCGCGGGCTAATTATCATCTCATACAATTTTCCAATTCATCCCAGGAGACAACTCATCCCAAATGACACTACAACCCAGGTCAAAAACCTGACCAGACCTGAACTGCCCTAGCTTCTCGCACTGCAATACCGATATTTCGAAGAGTACTCGCTTTCGGCTCCGCCGAAAGCTCGCGTAGAACTTTCCACGGGCAGAATTTAAAAAAAATGTTATTAAAAAACCTGACCTGACATAGACCTGAACTGCCCTAGTTTCTCGCACCATTGCAAGACCGATATTTCGACGAGTACCTACTCGCTTTGCTCGCGTGAATCTTTGGGCGGGCAGAATTTGAGAGAAAATGTTATTAAAAAAAAACCTGACCTGACATAGACCTGAACTGCCCTCGCTTTTCGCACTCCAAACCGATATTTTAAAGCTTTGCAAGCGTGGAACTTTGGACGGGCAGAATTTGAGAGAAAATGTTATTAAAAAAAAAACCTGACCTGACATAGACCTGAACTGCCCTAGCTTCTCGCACTGCAAACCGATATTTTGATCTGGGATGAGTTGTCTGCTGGGATGAGTTGTCTGCTGGGATGAGTTGTCCGTTGGGATGACTTGGTCTGGGATGAGTTGCGTTCTGGGATGAGTTGTCTTTTGGGATGACTTGGTTTGGGATGAATTTGTCTGGGATGAGTTGGTCTGGGATGAGTTGGTTTGGGATGAGTTGGTCTGGGATGAGTTGGTCTGGGATGAGTTGTCACCTGGGATGAGTTGGTTGTTGGGATGAGATGATACGACACCTTTTATTTCAGGTTTAGTGGATAAAGTTTGTGCTATACAGGGTGGGTAATTTTTCGATGCTCACCATTGGGATCTTCTAAACGGTAAAAGATACCGGGTCGGTTAAATTACAGAAAAGTTGCGCTATTTGTGGATCATTAGGAATCTGAAGAGAATTCACCGATATTTTGTTTCGTTCCTGAGTTATCACAAAAAATCTGAAAATTTCCAATTTAAAGAAAAATTAATATCTTCCTAATGATTGATGTTATTTAAATGAAACTTGGAACTTTTACATTTTTGACAGCTGTCAATGGAATGGCATTGAGAGAAATTTTCTAGGCCTTCTAGATTTTGAATAAAGACAGTCAACTTTTCTTTTTCTTATGGGTAGCCATATTGAATTTTAACACCGTCGGATACACAGAAAAACTAGCTTCTCAAAAATGTAACCAACATTAACGTTTTTGAAAAAATATGTGAAAGCCTGAATCACACGACCGCAAGACGTAATTTATTACTGATGAATTCAATTGTTTTCACATTTTATAAGAAATTGAAGAAGTTGGCGTACTTTTTTGCAATTGTTTTTCATCTAAGTTTAGGCTGATTTTACAAATTAAACATACCAATTTTCAAAATCTGACATCTGTCAAAAAAGTTCATGCTGAGTAAATTTTTGAAAAGCTAATTTTTTTGTGTATTTGATGGTGTCAAAATTCAATATGGTGGCCATAAAAGAATCAAAAGTTGACTGTCGTTATTCAAAATCTAGAAGGCCTAGGAAATTTCTATCGATGCCATTCAATTGACAGCTGTCAAAAATATAAAAGTTCCAAATTTCATTTAAACAACAGCAATCGTTATTCAGATAATAATTTTTCTTTAAATTGTCAATTTTCAGATTTCTTGTGATAACTCAAGAACGAATCAAAATATCGGGGAATTCTCTTCAGATTCTTAATCGTCAAGAAATAGCGCAACTTTTCTGTAATTTAACCGACCCCGTATCTTTTACCGTTTAGGAGATTCCAATGGTGAGCATCGAAAAATTACCCACCCTGTATACCTACACAAAATCTTTCTTTTCTGTAAAAATTAAATAGTGCTCATAAGTGAAATGCAGAAAAACGAATAAAAAAGCTCCGATTCAAAATGCTTCTTTAACTTCCATGGTGGATTTACTCAGAATTTTTATTTTGTTATATGACACTTTTATCAACTTTTAGGTCTTCAATTGAAAGTTAACACTTTTAAAATTGCCTGCCAACATCATGAATCATGATGGATAAGGTACACTCAGGAGATTAAGTTTTGACGTTCAAGACAGGTTGTGTCGTAGGTAATTTTTCTTAATAATTTCGTTAAATTCAGAGATTCTCTTTTGGTTTGTTAAACGGGCTTTCAGTTCCGTCAAAATTACTGTTAGTGTCAAAAAGCGAAATAGTGGACAATAATTATCAATAACCATAATCTCCTCCAACATCCATTGCTTATCGACATTGACAGGAATTTTGACAGAACTGAAAGGTCATTTAACGAGTCATTCAACAAACCAATAGAAAATGTTCTCGATGTAAAACAGTCGCTTTAACCGCCGGAAAACACGAACACGTAATAAAATTATTGAAAGTATTTAAAGCGAGGGGTTACTCACTGTCCAATTTTGAGCAAGAGACAACTTCAGATATCTTCGGATTACCTCTTAGATGACCTCTGGGTACCCTCGAAAAGAAATAAGAAAATTTCTGTGATTTTTTTAAGAGGACCTAAACAGTGTCTTAAGATAACTTCGTATAACCTGAAAATAACCTCAGATTACTCCAAATTACCTCCAAAATCTCTAAGTGAATCGTTGAATTACCTCTTATATCTTCAGATTAGGGGAGAGGGGGGCAGATTCGGCCACCAAAATAATATTTACTCTAGAAAATTTGTCTATTACCATTTTCATCTAGTTTTTTGTTTTAATTGAAGCCCTAACATTTCTTTATCGAACATACGGAATAACGAAATTTCTAGGTGTTTGTTTTTCTTCAAAAAATTCATTTCAAATTCGGTAAAACAGTTTACTGCTTCTGTGTAGCATATTTTAACAATAATTTAATAACAATGTTTGATCATGAAACCTGCGTCCTCTATAGATCGTTCCAGTGGTATAAGCTTTTCTATAAAAGCCGTGTTACAGACTTTTGCGTCTTCCGTTGCTATTATCGCATTTATACGGCCTGTAAAAAATGGACCAAACTGTCCCAAAAGGTAGAGGCTTAAATTGCTCCAGGTGTCGTTTCCTGATTAAATATTTTTTGCAAACAAATCTTTAGGGTTATGTTTGCCTTACACAATAGGTACATTTACAATATTTCAAGCTACCATCACAAACAATATTCATTAGTAATATGATAAGTCGTCTCTTGATTGCCGCGGGTTTGACGTCCGAATGGTTGAACTACGAGTCAAAATGGTAGATTTTTTTAGGTCAAAAAGACGCCGAGAGCTTGCTCGAGTCGTCTTTGGCCGAAAAAAAATCTACCATTGACAAGTAGTGAATCCATGAGGACTCAACAAGGCAATCAAGAGACGACGAATCATATTTTACAGATTATTTTATAAATTAAAAGTATTGAAGTAGTTCCAAAGACGTTCGAATCTAGATAGTGTAAAAATGTTGGATCATCGCTGTCAGTTGTCAGTCACTTGTCAACTGAGTGTCACGTCACAAAATAGAAGTGAAATTATTTATTTTCAACAAGATTTAAACATTTATGTATACCTACGGCTGATTACGGCGATTGAATTTTATTTTAACCGCATTATAACATTCTTGGTATGAAATTTGGTAGAATACCTAAAACTTTACAATGGAGTACTTATTAGGTGAAGTCTTGTTCGGGGGCATCTACCTACTATGAAAAGAATGGACGAAACAAAACTGATACGAAGGATATAGGAAGCGAAGACCAATTAGACGCGACACAGGAAGACCGAAGGACACCGGGGAGAGTTTATTAGAAGAGATTTGATAAATTGAAAAAATAACTAATAGCTCAAAAAGGAGGACCTGCTCATATCCAGTGTTTAAAATAATGTTAAGTTCCTGTTTTTAGCTCGTGAGAATGTTATAAAGTGCTACAAATTTACATTCCGGCGAGTGACTTTGTAGTTTGTTGTAATTATAACAAGATACCACACAGTTTAAAATTACCCAACAATTTTCTGTACAAATCTGGTATGTAACCGTATCTTTTTCTAAATCTGATTAAATGTTTACTTTGAGTATATTTTTACTTTTGCCATTTTTTAATGACAGTTGTGTTAAATGTCGTAGGATTACCAGTTGATTTGAACTACGACTGTCGTCTTATCACTGTAATCTAGAGGTTGCTAGGTTACTGTGAACAAAATCTACCTTTGGATTGGTTCAATACTTAGGGCCGGTTTATCGATGCGGAGTCAAAACTGGCTGTTATCTATCTGACAGTTTACTATAACTGACAGATAAATCAGATTCAGGTTTATCGACATCGGCTTTGTCTCTCAGTTACGTGCCTGACAGTTCGAGTTGTGTTGGCAACATTTGGGGTAGCGGAAGTTGAATTCTATTGGACGGATTTAAATTTCGCCCTAATATAGTCAACTGTTTCCATAGCAACGCCTTACGGTCTTTGTTTACTGTGGCAGGTGCTGATTCAGTTGAAATTTGTATTGGTGACAGAAAAGAAACGAGGAGTAAACTTTTCTGCCTACGATCCAGACGTGCTTTGAAAAGTAACTAGCAGGAGATGTAATTGAGGATAAGAAAACGGATGGTAGAAGCAGGAGGTCTGAAAGAAAGTTGAGGGAATCTTAAGTGTTGGCAAATTCCTCAAAAAAGTTTCAGGTACATTCCTAAACTTTCTATATTGGCTAGATTCATGTTGAAGAAAACCAAAGATTTACTTTTTTCGTCTTTTAAATGACTGGACGATGCTAACATTGCTAACCGTCGGTTTTCTACCCTAGCTGACACTTCCTACTGTCAGTCAATTTGCCTGGCACTTTAGCAAAGACTTTGCAGTCAACTTGCTTTCGATAAACAGTTTAACTATCGGATAACGCAAACTGTCAGATATTTTCATTTAACTGAGCATCGATAAACCGGCCCTTAATGTATAAAATAATCAACAACATATCTAAACTGCTCAACAATTCAATTGGTCCACCCGGAAATTTGAGTCGAATTCAAAATGCCCTAACTCCTCAAGCAGTTGATCGATTTGAATGAACTTTTTTTCACGGATAGCCCATTTCATTGGCTATGACATGACATGTTCCGCTTTTTATGCAGGACCCCCTTTTTTGATATACAGGGTGTCACAGCCGGGTACTGCAAAATGGCGAAAATTTAAACCACCCCCGATTCTGAAAGAAATTTTTCTATTTTTTTTTGCCTGGTTGAGAAGACGTCTCAGGTCCATACCTCCAGACGTTTTTTTGAAACTTGCTCCATCTCCTCTAATTAGGGTGCACGGCCAAAAAAACTGTTTTTTCACCGATGGTTAATAGCGCCTTTACTTTTACACAAATTTTAATTTCCTGGGGGTCCTTGGAACGCAAGAACTTCCTTCTAAATTGTCATAAATTCAAAATTATGATGATATAAAATGTCACAGAAAAGGGGGCCTACTGAACTGAACCCCAAATTGTTCTGCGTCTGAAATGATCTTTCATTAAAGACAGACCAAATTTGAAACGATGCCGTCATAGAGCCATTCATCCTGAACATTTTAAGATGCTCTTCGTCTGAATTGGATCACATTTAGCGGTGTTGATACCAGTACTTTGGCTGACGGGTTTCGGACAAAAAGCAGGCATTTCGCACATCTGTAATTTTGTGAAACCAAGGCGACAAAAATTTTGACAAAGCCGAAAGGATCGTTACCTTGTCAACGAGATATGGCTCTTTGTTTTAATTTTTGTCACCTTGGTTTCACGAATTTAGGGGCTGTATTTTGAAGGTATTTTGTCTGAAAACAGTCAGTTGAAAAGTTGGTTTGAGCACCGGTGATTGTGATTCAATTCAGACGAAGAGCATCTTAAAATGTTCAGGACAAATGGCTCTTTGAAAACACCGTTTCAAATTTAGTCCGCCTTTACTTAAAGATCACTTCGGAAACAGAATAAAATTGGGTCCATTTCAATGGGCCCCCTTTTCTGGGTGGCCTTGTTTTAGATTAATTTTGACCTCATGGTGTCCTAGAGTAAAGTTTTTACGACACAATGACCTCAAGAAATTAAAAATTGAGTAGAAGTTAAAAAGGCTATTAACTACCAATGAAAAAACAGTTTCCTTGGGCCAGCACCCTAATTAGAGGAGATGGAGCAAATTTCAAAAAAACGTCTGGAGGTATGGTCCCAAGACGTCTTCTCAACTAGACAAAAAAAATTAGAAAAATTTCTTTCAGAATCGGGGGTGGTTTAAATTTTCACCATTTTGCAGTACCCGGCTCTGACACCCTGTATATCAAATAAGGGGGACCTGCATAAAACGCGGAACATGTCGCGTCGAAGCCAATGAAATGGGCTATCCGTGGAAAAAAGGTTCATTCAAATCGATCAACTGGTTGAGGAGTTACAGCATTTTCAATTCGACTCAAATTTCCGGGTGGACCAATTGAATTGTTGAGCAGTTTATATTCCATTCATGACGTTTTAAAACGGCAGTAGGCTATGATATGGTTTTTTCATGTTGGTCACTATTTAGTAACCAGGCTGTTATCCGCCGGAACCTCATAGCTGTGTTGTCACATTTACATTTAATTGTTGATTTTGACAAGCTAATTGTTATTGTCTTAAAAATGCCAAAGCTCATAAGCATTGAACAGAAAAAGCAAATAATTAGGTGTTTTCGTCAAATTAAGCAAGATCGACCTGATCTAACTGATGGCGAGGTACATAGGCGGGTCATGAATATATTTGGGGTAGGTACCTACACAAAACTGTTATGCTGTTATGCGAACAAAAACACGTCGTTGCAGCAAAAATATTTCTTCGTAACTTTGATAGGGAAGATGCACGATTCCAATTTCCTTCCATCGATCTGAAATGTTGTTTCACTACGAAGTGGTACCTTTCTTAGAATGGGAACTTACATTTATTTGAAGTCAAAGGCAATTCATCCATGAAGATTCAGGAATAACGACTCCAGCTCACTTTACACTTGTATCAGTGTATAGATTTAATATTTAACCATTTCAATCCGTGAAAATCAGCTTTCTGTAAATAGTCTTGTAGGTTATCTGACACAAACAGCGGACTCTTCAAATCTCTGACTTAAAATTTCCAAAATGCTTACGTTTACCATGCCTTGCCCTGCTTAACAACAGAAATCATTGTGTCTTCCGTAAAAGCAGAATCCTTATTAGTTCTTGATAGTTTAGTTTGTGGCGTTTGTGGGTTGACATTTATGTTCTGCTATTTGGCAACAAAGGACAATAATTTTGAGTAGAGTTGACGGCCGACTAGAAGGATGTGTGGGCGGCTCTGCGCAAGAAACCAAAACTCGTCCGGGCGAGTCCATTACTCAGACCGGGGTGGGCGTAGTGTCAGTGAGAGTACTGAGCACACTGACAGTAGCACGTGTGTCGTTTTAATATCTATTTCTACGGCACTGTACATTTGAAGTTCGCGCACTTAGGCCACGCCCACACATCCTTCTAGTCGGCCGTCAACTCTACAAAGAACATGACGTACAATTTGACAAATGTCATGAGTACTATACCCAGTGAATTCTGTCACCCCAACACAGCCTACTGCCGTTTTTAAACGTCGTGAATAGAGAATATTGTAAATGCATAAGACACTTGACCTACAATATACAGGGTGGTCCAACGAAAAGTTTCCACCCCTAATATCTCGTGAACGGAACGAAATATAAAAATTTGCTCGGACAGGTCGATTTTTGTTTCGAGGGGGGCACTTTAATCCCCGGTTGGTGAAATTCCACAACGCAACCCCTAACCCCCACTAACCCCAGCTTCAAAATCTCAAATAGTAACCCCCCACTTGTGATGCATCATTTTAAAGCAAATTTAATTGCCAACCCAACGATGTAAAAATTTCTGGGATTTGATCAACTCCAGCGCCCTCTACGGTCAAATTTTAAATTACATTAGGGCCCTCCGTGATACATTATTTGAAAGGGTTTGAAATTCTCTGGAAAACGATGCAAGAACTTTTGAAATCCATTCACTCGCTCAAAAGTTACATTGAAGAACATGAGCTGGTTTTGGGCCTAGAAATCCATCAAGTTTACGCCTGTAACTTTTGAACGAGTGGATGGATTTCAAAGATTGTTGCATCAGTTTAGAAAGAATGTCAAACCCTTTCAATTGATGTATTACGAATGGCCCTACTGTAATTTAAAATTTGACCATAGAGGGCGCTGGAGTTAAATAAAACTCAAAAATTCTTACAGCGTTGGATTGACAATGAAATTAGCTTTGAAATAATGCATCACGAGTGGGGGGTTGCCATTTGAATTTTTGAAGATGGGGTTAGTAGGAGTCAGGGGGTGTGAGGAAAAATTTCACCAAGGGCGAATTTAGGTGTCCCCCTCAAAATAAAAATCCACCTGTTCGAGCAAATTTTTATATTTCGCTCCGTTCACGAGATATTCGGGGTGGAAACTTTTCGTTGGACCACCCTGTATGTTTGTTTCTCTAATATTTTACAACAGAGGTAGGTATGTACTAGTTGAAAAATGGACATATCTTCATAATTTACCGTAGATATTACATTCGAACATTCTTTCCCCAACAACAGCCCCCCTCTCCCCTACCTAGCTTTGATAACTTCAGATTTTCAGATATCTTCTGAATATTCAATGGATAACCTCAGATACGAGAGAAAAAAATTGAAAAAATTTCCGTGATTTGTCTCAAGATAATCTCAAGAATGTCTAATCTGGTGTACAAGTTTGGGGAAAATCCAGTGGCGGATCCAGAAGACAATCTCGGTGGGGGCGAATTGATGGGAAACCATAATTTTAAACCAGTGGACGCAGGGGCCCTTAGGAAGTTTTGCCGCCCTAGGCAAAGGGGGCAAGGGGGTTGAAAATGCGCCGCAGGCGAAAATTTTACAAAATTTCAAGGTCACGCATTTTCTAAGCACTTCAGAATGTTAGTGACATTATTTGAAAAACTTAAGTCCCACAAGGAGAATTTTTTTATCGAGATCGCATATTTCTTACAAAAAGAGTAAAATAGGACATTTCCGCATGAAATTTTTGAATCATAGCGACTAACTCTACTCCCCCTAGGACGTCCTAGGTCCCGCCCTTGCTTAAGCATACCTACATTTTATTTTAAAACCTCATGTCTGAATAATTATTATAAGAAATGCTCAATCAAATTGGTAGGTACAGACACTGTGTAACTGTGACGCCCCAAAAACTTTTTGGGAAACCCAAACTGCCGCCCTAAAATTTTGCCGCCCCAGGCGGCCGCCTACACAGCCCACCGTGTAGAGCGGGCCCTGAGTGGACGGCAGACGAATTTTGTAAAATGTACGAAGTTTATGATTCGGCACGGATCTCGGGGGGGGCGATCGCCCCCTCGCCCCCCCCCTAAATCCGCCACTGGGAAAATCAGGAAGGAAATCAAGAGGAAATCACAAGGAAATCAGTGTACAAGATTTCGGGTCGTGGTTGCTCCCTCGGGATAAAAGATAATCTCAGTGAAAAACCCCTCGGGTTGAAAGCGATGAAAATATTAGAGCTAAAATTAAAAATTAATTACACGTTTATAGCCAATGCCTGTTTGTCCCACTAGCAGCAATGCGATGTTGTCATTTTCAAACGACGGACCATTACACAAAAATGCATTGGCTCGAATATTCATTCATTCATGTACATCCAAAAGTTCGAGTTTCAAATTAAATTATGAATTTCAAGCAACCTGGAATGCAGACAACTGTATAACAAGCTGCCTGAAAACTTTTTATTTTTATATTTTTATTAAAATTCAACAATAATGAAATTATTATCCCTGAGGACTCTTTAGATAAATTAGGGATCCGCCCCTATCAAACCTATTGACTGGGTCAGTAACCAAGGTCAGCGAATTGTGGGGTAGCTACCCCCATCAACGATCTCTCACATCCATTACAAAATCTCCAAAGAGAATCTTAAACGGTTTCTTTTCTCGACAAATGGACAACTCGCACAATTTTTATGAATTTATAATCAAAGAGAAGGCTCACCTCCGCTTCTTCTAATCCTAAAATCGTGGTCTTCCACTCAGAGAATCACAATAAAAATTTCTTTCCTCGGAATTGACACCAGTTTCCGTTCATGGAAGCATTGTTTTATCAATGGAGAGAGAAAATTTCGGGGTTTTCGCCATGGCGCATGCCGGAGCACTAAAGCGGACCCGGAGCCTATCCCGGAGTTTACAAGGCAGTGCCGCACCGTTTTCCTTCGTTAATTATTGAGGAGACACGCACGTTTTGTTGCCGTTAATTTTTAAAGAGACCATTAGCTGATTAAATTCTTACTTCAGGAGACAGTTAATTAACGGATAAACACAGGAATCTTGTTATTATGCTGCACGAGTGTTTTTTTTTTCTAGAATTTGTCAAAGACGATTTTTTTAACGAAATTGGCTAAGTTTTCCTGGTTCCTTACCCACGCGCGAGTACTGGTGGCTCCCTCTTTGCGGTCTTACCGTCGCCGCGTGCGCAATACTAACGAAACTAAGGAAAAGGAGCAAGCTGAGAGTGGCGGTGAAGGTTGGAAGGAGAAAAGGAGAGAAAAAGAAGGAATGACAAAAATATTACGAGAGAAATGGATACGAATGGGAAGATATCGAACGACGAAGAGAACAGGGGAGATGGATGAATGGAGCGATGTGAGAGAGAGAGAGATAGAGACATAGATATACAAGAGAGAAGAACAAGAGTAAAAGAATCAAGGTATAATGCAAAGGGGCTACCGAGTTACGTGGGCAGAATGAGTGCGAAAGAAAAAAGAATGATAGCGAGATTTAGATGCGGGAATGAGGAGAGAGAAAACTGATTCTGGTTGAAAGAGGAAGGGAGAATATGCAGAGTATGTGGAGAGGCAAGAGAGACGATAGAACATATGTTGAGAGAGTGAGAGGGAATGAGAGAAGAGGAACGGGAAAGAAAATGGATATTGAACGAAAGTCAAACAGGACTAGAATGGATGAGGGGTGTTAATTTAATTTAAATATTATTTGTATATAAAATAATTATGATGTAGCAAGGGCAGGGCTTATTACAAGCCGAAAGGCAAATGTAATAAAATATATACGCATAAAAGCTTTAAATTGTCGAAAAATAAATGGGAAAGTCATCTTGTAGAAAAGGGAAATGATGAACAAATATTAAAGTGGTTATAAGAAGAAAAAATAGGACGTCGAGAAATGGAGTGCTCTTTAACATTCTTCCTGATAAGATTAAGAAGATCGAAACGAAATTCCAGATACCATTACATAATCGTGGAAAAATTTGTGATCATTTTATAAGCCCTATAAACCGAAATATAAACATACAAAACTGCAATTTTCTTCACAGTGATTTCTGTAGACATTTTGACAACTGCACAACTATATTGTTAGGTACATAATTTTTAATTTCTTTTTTGACTTTTTTGACATTTGAACAGTTGCAGGTTTTGCCAATTATCCAATTCTACCAACCCCTCAACATTCTTTATTAATATTTTTAACAGAATTCAATATGAACCTCCTCAAAAACAATACATAATCGAGGCCATTCACGCACCTCGTCAAAGTTATCATATCACACGACCTTGACTAATGTTTTTAATTTAGTGATGAGATTTCTATTTTACATCATAATTACTCATTTTATGATGCAACGAAAAGATAAGAATCTAATTTAGTATTTTCACCCGATTTTCATTGCCACGAACGCCTTTGGAGCAGGGAATTGCGGTTGCTCCCCAATATTGATTGCACGCGCAATTCCACGTGTGACTCCTTCAAAATACTCACAATTTAAACAGGGGCGGATTTAGGATCGTTCTGGGCACTGTGGACATGAAGAACCGCATGGTCTTGGACCTCTTCGGCTTGACTCTTGGACGTTCTAAAAATCTTTTATATCTTTTTGTTTTTCTGTGATTGTGTACCTTTTCGAGGCTCGTAACTCTTAGATCTTCTCAGGAGAGTTCGCCTGAAAGCGTTGTTCCTAAAACTTTCTCTAATTGAATTTCTGAAACTACTTTTTTTTATTTCGATGTCTTCGTTTTGCGTGCTGTGAGGTCGTCGAAGCTGTACCAGTTCGCCATCTACTTCCATGATTGAGGTTCCTGTTATGTCTTCCGACGTTTTTTTGTACTTTACTTTGGGACGAACTGAAAATTTCCTTGAAAAATGTTGCAAATTATTTTCAGGGCCGGATTAAACAGTAGTGAGGCCCGGGGGCTGATCAATATGAGGGGTGGGCCAGCTAGTGTGGGGTGCGTATTTCGTACTGTGAGGAGACTCTAAAACTGGCATTAATTTTTCACGTGAAAAACCGAAAATGTCAATTTCAGCAAGAGGTATAAGTACACTGGAAGGTGATTTTTTTAAAACCGTTAGCGACCTAAAGTGTGACCCATCTTGCTTCCTCAAATTTGAGGGAGAATCAATAGGCGCAAACTTCGAACTTCTAAGAGACACCCATTTCGAGAAAAGTAGATTTTCATTGGTTTAAAACTTGAAAATTCAATAAAAGCAATAAATTTTAATCAAAACCGGATTTTGTATTATAAGAGATGCTAGTAAAACCACTGCCACCAGTTTTTCTAAGAAAAAATCTTAAAATGCAGTAGAAACTACACATTTTTACATTTTGTAAAAGTTTCTTGCGACCGCAAGTGTGACCCATCTTATTTCCTCAAATTTGAAGGAGAATCGATTGGGGCAAATTTCAATCTTCTAAGACTTACACACTTCGAGAAAAGTAGGTTTTCTTTCATTTAAAGTTCCAAAATAGAATAAAACTAATAAAAATTACATTTTGTTTCATTAAAGACTCTAGTGAAACCAATTGCCAGTAATTTTAATGATAAAAACTTTAAAACGCGAAACTCACTAAAAAGCATACATTTTATTAAAGTTTTTTGCGACCCCAACTGTGACCTATCCTTTTTCTTCAAATTTGACGGAGAATCGATTGGGGCAAATTTCAAACTTCTAGGACTACACTTCGAGAAAAGTAGGTTTTCTTTCATTTAAAGTTCCAAAATAGAATAAAACTATAAAAGTTACATTTTGTTTTATTAAAGGCTCTAGTGAAACCAATTGCCGGTAATTTTAATGATAAAAACTTTAAAACGCGAAATTCACTAAAAAGCATACATTTTGTAAAAGCTTTTTGCGACCGCAAGTGTGACCTATCTTATTTCCTCCAATTTGAAGGAGGATCGATTGGGGCAAATTTCAAACTTCTAGGACTTACACACTTCGAGAAAAGTAGCTTTTCTTTCATTTAAAGTTCCAAAATAGAATAAAACTAATAAAAATTACATTTTGATTTATTAAAGACTCTAGTGAAACCAATTGCTAGTAATTTTAATGATAAAAACTTTAAAACGCGAAATTCACTAAAAAGCATACATTTTGTAAGAGTTTTTTGCGACCGCAAGTGTGACCTATCTTATTTCCTCAAATTTGAAGGAGAATCGATTGGTGCAAATTTCAAACTACTACTACACTTCGAGAAAAGTAGGTTTTCTTTCATTTAAAGTTCCAAAATAGAATAAAACTAATAAAAATTACATTTTGATTTATTAAAGACTCTAGTGAAACCAATTGCTAGTAATTTTAATGATACAAACTTTAAAACGCGAAATTCACTAAAAAGCATACATTTTGTAAAAGTTTTTTGCGACCGCAAGTGTGACCTATCTTATTTCCTCAAATTTGAAGGAGAATCGATTGGTGCAAATTTCAAACTTCCAGGACTCACACACTTCGAGAAACGTAGGTTTTCTTTCATTTAAAGTTCCAAAATAAAATAAAACTAATAAAAATTACATTTTGTTTCATTAAAGACTCTAGTGTAACCAATTGCCAGTAATTTTAATGTTAAAAGCTTTAAAGCGCGAAATTCACGAAAAAGCATACATTTTGTAAAAGTTTTTTGCGACCGCAAGTGTGACCTATCTTATTTCCTCCAATTTGAAGGAGGATCGATTGGGGCAAATTTCAAACTTCTAGGACTTACACACTTCGAGAAAAGTAGGTTTTCTTTCATTTAAAGTTCCAAAATAGAATAAAACTAATAAAAATTACATTCTGATTTATTAAAGACTCTAGTGAAACCAATTGCTAGTAATTTTAATAATAAAAACTTTAAAACACGAAATTCACCAGAAAGCATAAATTTTGTAAAAGTTTTTTGGGACCGCAAGTGTGACCCATCTTATTTCTTCAAATTTGAAGGAGAATCGATTGGTGCAAATTTCAAACTTCCAGGACCCACACACTTCGAGAAAAGAAGGTTTTCTTCCATTTAAAATTCCAAAATAGAATAAAACTAATAAAAATTGCATTTTTTATTATTACAGGCTCTAGTAAAACCAATTTCCAGCAATTTTCCTGATAAAAACGTTAAAATGCGAAATTCACTAGAAAGCGTATATTTAGTAAAAGTTTTTTGCGATCGCAAGTGTGACCTATCTTATTTCCTCAAATTTGAAGGAGAATCGATTGGTGCAAATTTCAAACTTCCAGGACTCACACACTTCGAGAAACGTAGGTTTTCTTTCATTTAAAGTTCCAAAATAAAATAAAACTAATAAAAATTACATTTTGTTTCATTAAAGACTCTAGTGTAACCAATTGCCAGTAATTTTAATGTTAAAAGCTTTAAAACGCGAAATTCACTAAAAAGCATACATTTTCTAAAAGTTTTTTGCGATCGCAACTGTGACCCATCTTATTTCCTCAAATTTGAAGGAGAATCGATTGGGACAAATTTCAAACTTCTAGGACTTACACACTTCGAGAAAAGTATTTTTTCTTTCATTTAAAGTTCCAAAATAGAATAAAACCAATAAAAATTACATTTTGTTTTATTAGAGACTCTAGTGAAACCAATTGCCAGTAATTTTAATGATAAAAACTTTAAAACGCGAAATTCACTAAAAAGCATACCTACATTTTCTAAAAGTTTTTTGCGACCGCAACTGTGACCTATCTTATTGCCTCAAATTTGAAAGAGAATCGATCGGTGCAAATTTGAAGCTTCTAGGGCTCAGACACTTCGAGAAAAGTAGCTTTTCTTTAATTTGAAGTTCCAAAATAGAACAAAAGTAATAAATATGGGAAAGTTTTAATCAAAATTGCATTTTGTACTATCAAAGGCTCTAGTGACACCGATTGCCAGCAATTTTCCTGATATAAACTTTAAAACACGAAATTCACCAGAAAGCATAAATTTTGTAAAAGTTTTTTGGAACCGCAAGGAGAATCGTTTCTTGAAAATTTCAGATTTCTATGACACGAAACACTGAATTACAAAATTGCGGGGCTCCTACTAGTCGGCCCCCCCTGCAAGTTGGGGGACCGGAGGCTGCAGCCCCCTAGCCCCCTTTTAATCCGGACCTGATAATTTTTATTTTACCTTGTGTAGGTTCGTAGCTCTTGGATCTTCTCAGAAAATTTCTCTTAAAAGGATTACTGTTTCTTTCACTTTTGTGTTTTTCTTCTTCACCGTTTGTTTCGTTGTTTTCACCGTCCACCTCCACGGTGGAGTTTTCCAGGTCCTCCAACATTTTTTCATAGTTGCTTCAAAGCACTTTCGATGCAGAATTCATTTGAGATAAACAGTTCACAGCGCAATGTAAACATTTCACGGGCAATATTGCGAGAAATTTAATTGGGAAACCATCAGCACGGCGTTTGTTTGACACGGGAAACATTAACACTTATCAACGTCAGAGATAAGAATGCTCGGCTGAGAAAACAGAGGAGGTGCTCTAAAATTAAATTTTCGGGTAATTAAGTGTTATCTCATTGTTATCGGGCGTTTTGATTGCTCCACCTGACGGATTCCTCGGAGAGGCCGTCAGTGTTTGATTTAGAAAGCAAACACGATCGTGTTTTGACGACCTTCCAGATCTATTGAGAAAATTAAAGATCAACATTTCACAAAAGAACAGTAAAGCGAAGAAAATGGGCCAAAATCGAAGTTAAACTAAGATAATCTTAACAAAGAAAGAGCAAAAGGAAACTCGGTGTACTTTTTGCAATTGTTTTCCCCTCAAGTAGGCTGATTATAGGTACAAATTATTCATACCTACCAAATTTCAAATTTTGACGATATGTCAAAAAAGACCAAGTTGGTTACATTTTTGAAAAGGTAATTTTTTTGTGAATTCGGTGGTGTTAAAATCCAATATGGCGGTCATAAGAAAAAGAAAAGTTGACTATCGTGGCTCAAAGTCTAGAAAGCCTAGAAAATTTCTGTCAACACTATTTTGAATTGCTGTCAAAAATATAAAAGTTACAAGTTCCGTTAGCATCAACTGTTAGGAAGATATTATAATTTTCAGGTTTTTCAAAATAACTCAGGAACGAATCAAGATATCCGAGAATTCTTTAGAGATTCTTAATCGCCCTCAAAATGTGCAACTTTTTTTAATTTAACCGTTTTTCTAAATGTAATATTTTCCGAGATTCCAACGCCAATGGTGAGCAAGGAAATAAAGCACCATCCTGTATAAACTGTATTGGCATTATCTCACCAATTTATGACAAAATCGCCTAGTGCGACACGTTAGAATGACACTATACATACATATTCATATTATACACATATAAAAATACAGGGTGTCCATCCTCCGGAGATCTGGTGCAAATTCAAGGCGATTTTGACACCATTGGTATAAATTTTTAATAAAAAGGGATTTTGAATAGATAAAAAATTGTTACAAAACTCATGTATTCTAATAGTAAAGGCCTACTGTCGGGTCCTATTGGCATCAGTTAAAATAAAAATCTTTTTTACCACCAACAACTGAAAAAATTTATAAAAAAAATTCAAAAAAGGCCGTTCAGATTTTAGTGCGGAGCGGTTGGATGGCTGATGCACCCGGCGCTCATTTATACTAAAATCTTAAATACAAATCTTTTTCACTCCTAAAATGGACATTTTTCGAAAAAATGGCACTAAGGTTTTCGATCCGGCAATGCAACAGCTATCGATTTCGATAATGATAATATGCCCTTTTGCTAAAAAAAACTTAAAAAGGGGCCTTTTTGTCCCTAAAATGGAAATTTTCGAAAAAATTGCACTAAGGTTTTTGATCCGGCAATATAACAGCTGTCGAATCCGATAGCAAGAATATTTTTTTTTGTAAAGTAAATTGAAACAAGGGACCTATTGCCACTAAAATGACATTTTTCGAAAAAATGGCACTAAGGTTTTCGGCTTGAAAAAAATCAGCTATCAAATCCGGTAATAAAAATATACAGTTATGCATAGGTTTTTTTTCACGGCACCATTTTTTGGCCAAAAGGGCACAAGTGTAAATACATTTTTAGAAACAGAATTCGAAGAGCCTTCATATGGTAACGCGAAAAATGGTGGTTTGCATTTAAATTTCGTTCAGTAGTTTGAGCTGCAGCGTGATCACAGACAGACAGACCCACAGACACACAGACATTTTTTCAAAAACCACTTTTTTGGGTTCCCAGAACCCTGAAACGTAAAGATTTCATGTTTTTTTCGATTCGATTTTTTTGAATTTTCCGATCGATTCCAGTAACTGCTTGGCGAGCGTAGAATTTAAAAAATTTAATTGCACAGTTGAATTTGCAACCAAAAATTAGAGCTGAGCTGACGTGTTTTTGTGTTTTTCAAAAATCTTGATTTTCACCGATTTTGTTGATGTTTTTGAAAATCTAGGGTGGCCGTGACTACACTTCCGGTCAAGTATGATACATGCCGCTAACTCAGAAAAATTAGTAGATTCCGAATTCGTTTAGAAAACTACATAAAGGCTTCTATTAAAAAGTAAAAAAATAATAAAAAATATTGTATTACATTCCGTAAATCGGTATTTGCCTGCCATCGGCGTTTGAAAAATTTGAAATCGGTAGGTACCTCTTATATACTTTTCAAGATATCAGGCCGTGACGCCCATCCTGAAACACCCGGTATATTACGTAAGTCAGAAATCTTAATTTGAATATTCGAAGTACTTGTTGAAAGCTGATGGGATTGATAAGATTGCAATGGCATCATCCCTTAAATTTATTTTAAAAATATCATTGATGACTACTGGAGCAAAAAAAAATTTTTTTTTCCTTAAAAACCACTCTGATTTTGTGAATCAACGGATATTGTGTTGGGGACAAAAAACTTTGGACGACAGATAATTTGAGTGACAATTTATTGTAAAATCAGCTTTAGGGAATGTTAACCTCAGTATTGTGACTAGTGTCAAATTACCAAAAACCGTCAGTCTAATGACATTAATGCTTGGTTCACATTCACATCAAAATTTTTTGAATGGACATAAAAATGTCCAAAATTTTTTGTTCTAATACTGTACCTACATCAAAAATAATCCATAGTTCCGCGAGGTTTAAGAAAAATCTCCACAAAAATTACAAAACCGTCTCCACCACTGTCAAAATTGAACCAAATGAAGTTAAGCAATAAGTAAAGTACTTGACATTACTGCCCCACTGTCAAATGTGCCCCACTTTCCCCTAAGTAAAAGCTTACGGCATTGATGATTTTAATAAAAGGACATATGAATACTTACTCGAATTAACTAATTAAAGGAAAATAACGGTTGTCAGTCTAAGGGTTGCCAATCTTGGTGATTAATGCACTGGATCTGGTGCTTTTCGGCGCTTTCATGTCGTGACATTTTGTGACAGATTATTTGTCATTCTTTTTCACAGCAATCTCAAAACTAGCAGAGCCGATAATACAGCCGGCCTGTTTTACCTACTGTATCGAATGACTCCCTTCATGCACTGAAATTCTTAAAATCACCAATCCTAATGGGCTCCAAGATGGTCACTTCTACGGCAGTTAAAATTTTAAATCTCTAATCTCAAACTTACCCAAACCGGCCGCTAATTTAATGTTTTTAATTTTATTTGAATAATGTAGCATAGCGCCACCTGACAGCCACAAACTGCACCAATATTGATCGCCGAGGACGCCAACTCGATCCATTTCTTCTTTCAATTTACAGGTTACGCACGAATTTTATTCCTCAATTTACCCAAACATCCACCCAAACTCGTCAAATCCGCTTTGATTTTAATCCTCCGACGAAAATATACCCCAGGATTTCGAAAAACCGCCATAATTTCAAGTCGAGATTCAAATTTCGCGCCGGGAGCTCGTGGCTACCGCGCCACCTACAATTACGAAGAAGTAGTAGCGTCCATTCAATATGTTTACGAGTCTGTAGAGATGGAGCTGATATTTTCACAATAACTAAAAGGTCAGTAAATTTAAATTAAAAACAAGGAAAAATGAGTCTGAGTCGCCCCCTTGGGGGCTTGTGGCAAAAGCCACACTTGCGGTTTGTCAAAAATTCTATTGTTTTGATGTCGGCGCCGCCTGCGTGATTTGTTGATGGACATTTGATTTCCAGAGCTTGCTGAGATGAGGCTGAATAATAAAATGGGGGATGGTACCAAGCAGGTTCGTGTGGATAATTGGGGGATTTTCTTCCTCCAGAGGCTCCAGACATTTTTCAGCAAGACCGACTACTGTGATATGACCCTCCAGTTCGATGGGAATGTTCAATTAAAAGTGCACCGATTGGTGTTAAATGCATGTACGGAGTACTTCAGGTTTCTGGAACAGACCTGCGGAGGGGAGGAAAACACCATTCTGATGCCCGCTGATCTCCAGGCCGATGTAATTGTGCCCATTGTCAATTTTATGTACACGGGAATGCTGGAGTTTCATTTGTCCATCTTTGAAAAATTGTACAAAACTGCACAGCTGATGAATATTACGATCCTTATGAAGCTCATGGAGGCCCAAAAGCCGTCCATTTCGGCTGTTACGCTTAACACCAAGTCGCTGAAGAAGAAAGTCATCGAACCTATTCAGACAGGTGAGGGTAGGTGGCTGTGGAATTATGACAGTGGGATGACAGTTCCCATTAATCAAAATAGTACATATCTAGATGGCATGGCAATTTGACAGTGATTGTTTTAGGGATTTTTTTTGGATTAAGGTTAGCACGTTGTTATAATTTTACTATTTACGATTTTGGAACCCAATTTTTGAGAAAGGCAGTAGCCATTTTGGAGCCCATTGCTGTGAGGTGAGACAAAGTGGCTATTAGTCTCCTTGCTAATCAAATTAGGTGGCATGGCAATTTGACAGTGATTGTTTTAGGGATTTTTTTAAATTAAGGTTAGCACCTTGTTATAATTTTATAAAGCCCTCACTATTTGCGATTTTGGAACCCAATTTTTGAAAAAGGCATTAGCCATTTTGGAGCCCATTGCTGTGAGGTGAGACAAAGTGGCTATTAGTCTCCTTGCTAATCAAATTAGGTGGTATGTCAATTTGACAGTGATTGTTTTAGGGATTTTTTTGGGTTAAGGTTAGCACCTTGTTATAATTTTATAAACCCTCACTATTTACGATTTTGGAACCCAATTTTTGAGAAAGGCAGTGGCCATTTTGGAGCCCATTGCTGTGAGGTGAGACAAAGTGGCTATTAGTCTCCCTGCTAATCAAATTAGGTGGCATGTCAATTTGACAGTGACTGTTTTAGGGAATTTTTTTGGATTAGGGTTAGCACATTGCATATGCACATTGTTATAATTTTATAAAGCCCTCACTATTTACGATTTTGGAACCCAATTTTTGAGAAAGGCAGTAGCCATTTTGGAGCCCATTGCTGTGAGGTGAGACAAAGTGGCTATTAGTCTCCTTGCTAATCAAATTAGGTGGCATGGCAATTTGACAGTGATTGTTTTAGGGATTTTTTTGGATTAAGGTAATTTTATAAAGCCTTCACTATTTACGATTTTGAAACCCAATTTTTGAGAAAGGCAGTAGCCATTTTGGAGCCCATTGCTGTGAGGTGAGACAAAGTGGCTATTAGTCTCCTTGCTAATCAAATTAGGTGGCATGGCAATTTGACAGTGATTGTTTTAGGGATTTTTTTGAATTAAGGTTAGCACCTTGTAATTTTATAAAGCCCTCACTATTTACGATTTTGGAACCCAATTTTTGAGAAAGGCATTAGCCATTTTGGAGCCCATTGCTGTGAGGTGAGACACTAGTGGCTAATAGTCTCCTTGCTAATCAAATTAGGTGGCATGGCAATTTGACAGTGATTGTTTTAGGGATTTTTTTGGATTAAGGTTAGCACCTTGTAATTTTATAAATCACTCACTATTTACGATTTTGGAACCCAATTTTTGAGAAAGGCATTAGCCATTTTGGAGCCAATTGCTGTGAGGTGAGACAAAGTGGCTGTTAGTCTCCTTGCTAATCAAATTAGGTGGCATGGCAGTTTGACAGTGATTGTTTTAGGGATTTTTTTGGATTAAGGTTAGCACCTTGTAATTTTATAATGCCCTCACTTTACGATTTTGGAACCCAATTTCTGACTTATTTTTCACATTTTAATAAAATTAAAAAGCTTGAAGCCAATTTTGATGTAGTTTATGTCGAGGTTAATATTTTGAATTCGAGAAGGAGCAGCCATTTTGGAGCCCGTTGCAGAAAGATGAGACAAAATGCTATTGCTCAAAGTCAAGACAGTTGGCTGTTTTAGTGATTTTTAGCATTAAAGTTGGCGCCTGCTCACAATTCTACAAAATCCTGGAAAAGTAGGTAGGTTTGCCATTTTGGAGCCCAATGGGAAATTACTATATACTTTGAATTATTGTTCTGATTGAAAGATTTTTTTTTGATGTAGTTTATGTCGAGGTTAATATTTTGAATTCGAGAAGGAGCAGCCATTTTGGAGCCCGGTGCAGAAAGATGAGACAAAATGCTATTGCTCAAAGTCAAGATAGTTGGCTGTTTTAGTGATTTTTAGCATTAAAGTTGCCGCCAGCTCAAAAAACGAATGCAGCCATTTTGGGGCCCAATTTTTTAAGTTAGCGCATCCTCAAAATTATTCTGTTTTGACAGTGTGATGACAAAGATCATTTAACCAAATACTTAATTACCTATCTTAGAAGGCATTGCAATTTGACAGTGATTGTTTTGGGGATTTATTTAATTAAAGTTGACACCTGGTCATATTTGTAAACAAAACCCAAGCGCAAAAAAATAGACTCGCCATTTTGGAGCCCAATTTCTTGCTTGGTTTCCACGTTTTAATAAAATCTCAATCAAATCATTCCCCAGTTTGCTGCAAATTTATATAAACGTGAATTTGAGAAAGACATTAGCCATTTTGGAGCCCATTGCTAATCAAATTAGGTGGCAATGCAATTTGACAGTTAGCTATTTTAAGTATTTTTCGAGGTATTTTTTAACACACACATTTTTCACACCTTATTATTGGTACAATTGGAAAAATAATCAAATTTGATGGGGGTTCTTCGTTTTTATTTGTTATTTTATTAAGTATTTCACTCCAAAAAGCTATTTTAAAAAAATTATGACGTGTGTGCTAGCGATCTCACCTTTCTGTACTATTTCTTGGTATAAGAACACATGACAGTTATGCCACTGTCACTTGTTTCCATTAGAAGAAAATTAGATTTGACATTGACGGAGTTAAACAGGAATGCAATGGACAGGTTGGCTCGTACTTTTCCCAAGAACGTAGCTCATACCTCATCAAAATTAATATTTCATTTAATGGTCAGGACCGAGGGGTCATCCACTGCTTTCAACACGTGTACAAGGCATAGGGTCAATATTTCAACACGTGTACAAGGCATAGGGTCAATACTTCGCAATACAAAACAAAACCTGACAATTTGTCAATACATGCACTTACACAATTTTGATCACTGGTTAACCCCTCCGCCAGGACTGGTAGGCGTAAATACAAAAACACGTCAGAGTTCATTTTAGAAGCTCTTTCCATCAGAAAAATAATTCAATGGTACTGTAATTCCCCATTGTAGTTGGATCCTATTTAGTTCCAAAAAAAACGCCATTTTGGAGCCCAATTTCCACGTATTAATAGAAAGAACCTCAAATCAGGTTATTTTTGTAGCCAAATTTGATAAATATATATAAGGCTTGTACCTGCAAGTGTTAGGAGCATGCGCAGTAGCAATTTTTGACCTCTTAAATTGCCTTTGCGCATGCTCCTGACAGCTGATAGTTTTGTACAGCAGCTGCAAGAACAAATCTATAGTCAACGCCTTCTCTATTTGAGAAAATGATCAGCCATTTTGGAGCCCATTTCGCTTAATTGCAGGGAGATGTGATAAAGTGGCTGATGTGTATCTTTTACGGTATTTGTGAATTTTGTAATCAGGTGGCATGCAGTTTGATGGTGAATTTTAAAAGTTCATTTACCAGCCGCCATTTTGGAGCCCGAATTTTTACGCTACCATCCAGACTCATAAAAATTATAACTAGTATGTTTCTATTTTAGGTAATGTTTCTATTTTGGGCTTTGAAGGTGTACTTAAATGTAGTTTGACATAATTTTTTTTTTTACATAATTTTTACATAATTCATTGCAGTAATACCAATTTAATGAATTGCATTACTAATTTTACTAACAATTGGAAGAAAAATAGTTGTTTCGAAGTTCGGACCGACAGTGTTGCCAATTCGCTAAACAAATTAATTCAGATGGGACAGTCAAAATGGCTGTGCGATTTTGACAGCAGAATGATAGATTTCTTTGTTTTTGCCAATTGTTTTAGTAATTTTTAGAATTAAAGTTGGCCGCTTGTCACGATGGTCGCGATAATTCTAGAAAGGGAATTCATCAGCCGCCATTTTGCATTACTACCAACAGTGTTGCCAATTCCCTAAAATAATTAATATATTATTGTATAATTGAAAAAATTCACATACGACGTGAAAGAGGATTGAAAATTAATTTAAATGCCGCAAACCGTACTTCTTTAAGACGCTCCATTCGTCATTTATGGCCAATTGAAGTTTTAGAAAATTTTGAATTTTAACGTTTTACGTTGTAACTTGAGAACGGATCGTTAGAAATGAGCTTTTAAGGTAATTTTTGGGAAGAAAATTTAATTTTCTACAAAATGAGGCAATTTCTAAATGCCGGACGGCTTAAATAAACTCCTCAGCTTTATGTAATTAGAAAACATAAGAAGGGAGGGGTACATGGTACAACTAACGAAAATTGTGGATTTTTTTTAAGAGATGGGCATATGACGTGAAAGAGGATTGAAAATTAATTAAAATGTCGCAAACCGTACTTCTTTAAGAGCGGCCAGAAAATGGTGGGGGAAAAACGCTCAAAATGCAGGCCCAAAGTAGAATGTAATGCACGCTAACTATAATGAGTATATAACATTTGTAATGATATGATTAGAAAGCTAATATATCAGGCTTTGTTCTAATAATATTTGTTTCCCAATTTATTCAAAGATGCCTCGATAATTTATGTGCGAACACAAGTAAAATCGTGAAAATGTTTGTCCGCAATTTGAATAAGATTGGTATTAGAGTATTGAAAATTGATGTCACTATTATGTCCCCACCGCTGGAGAATAGTTTTCCAGTAATTATTGTTTTAATTACATTTTCCCGTCTCACTTGGCAGTTTTAAAAAAACATGGCGGTCATACCAGCTAAGACAAATTCCGAGGCAACCTTGTGAGTGTGACTACTATTCCACAGAGGGTGCTGCATTCAAAATTTTCTCAAGTGTTAGCAACTAACAATACTGACTGACAAACAAACCAAAGAAACTGTCAATGGCTGATCGAGAGACGTAGACCGCCACTTTTGCTTTCACCATACAAATTCAAATTATGACACAACCGCAAAAGACATGACATGCGCTGACTTTGAGCTCTAAAAAACAGCTGACGAGTGATTGATCATACTTATCCTTTTCTTTTGAATTTTGAATAAAATAATAATAAAATTTCATACATCAATACATAAAACAATAAAAACATAGTCCTATAATACAGAATTACATAAAATAAGAATCGACGAATACCACTCGAAAGTTTTAGCTTGCACAGTGGCGCGTTTATGTCCACAAGAAAAATTAAAGAAGAGCAATTTTTCATTCGCGAAAAACCACCCTTAAAGGCGGTTCAACCCCCTAACATGCCGAAACACAAAAATGCGAGAACTCAAAAACTGCTCAACGTATCAGGGCTGGATTTGGTGTGGTAATTTACAGCGACGCTGTAGGTGGATGGGTAGATTTTCATTATGATTTAACAAGGGGGATGAAATTTAAGGGTTGAAACTTGAAATTTTTTCATGTAAGTGGTGGAATAAAATTATAGGGTTCGATAGATTTCTGTTAATTCTTAAAAAAAGTCTTATGAGTCTTCAACCTAAAACCAACCCCTACGCTACTGACTACCCCTAAGCCCTAGCAAGCGGAGTAAATACATTTTATTTATTTTTTTTTGTTTTCTTCTGATTTGTTAATAATTCAAGGTCATTTTCATTAATTTTTAACCCATCCACAATTTTTCAACCCCTTTCATGATATGTGAACCCTCAAAGAGCAAAATTTACCCAGACCGCTTCTTCTTCGTGTGATTTTCGCTAGTTCTACTTAACTATAGTACATTTTCACCTCTTTTGATTTTTCATCCCCCTTAACAATTTTTCTCCCCCCCGAGCGTTAATTTTGTAAAATTCGCGCAGTTTTGCCTTTTTTCGGTAATAAATTTTACCGAATTTTACTCATATGGATTGTTCTTGCCTTTTTCACTTTTTCGACCCCTTCGCAATGTTTCAACCCCCAAAAGTCAAATTTGCATAATTGGCTTATTTTCGTGTTATTTTCTGTAATTCTACTTAATTACGATTAATTCTCATCCCCTTTAACTTTTCATCCCCCTTTACAATTTTTCAACCCCCTAAGTGTTTATTTTGCAAAATTCACGTAATTTAGTTTTCCTTCGGTAATAAATTGTACTCATTTGGATTATGTTTATCTTTTTCACTTTTCCAACCACCTTCGCAACATTTCAGCCCCCAAAAGCTAAATTTGCATAATTGGCTTACTTTCGTGTTATTTTCTGTAATTCCGCTTAATTACTATTAATTATCATCCACTTTGACGTTTCATCCCCCTTTACAATTTTTCAACCCCCTAGGTGTTAATTACGCCAAATTCGGATATTTTCGTTTTTCGTCGGTAATAATTTAGTTATTTTCATGTTTTATTTCGTAATTCTACTTAATCGCACTTAATTTTCATTCCTCTTGACTTTTTCATCCCCTTTCACAATTTTTTTAATTATGTACGGCCAATTTTCATAATTTCGTCTTTTTAACACCACTGTGCGTCTGCGGAGGCACTACTACTAGGTGCAGATTTATAAAATCTGCACCCGACTCCACCAGTAAATTCAGCTCGCCCCTACATACACATTAACAAGGTAAACATCTACAGGGACACACATCGCATTGATATACATCTTTCGTTGGCTTTTATTCGAGGTTTTAATTGCTAGAATTATTTAAAACTGGAGTATCTTGTGTTCAAAATTTAGTAGAATTTGACATTAGTCATTAATAATTTCAATCAGGAGGGTCATTCCAGCTCAATTCGACGGATCGCATCCGCATATCGATCTTTCCGATTGGAATGAGATTTTCTTACAATAATCCACATTAGCTTAGAATACCACAGCCACAATAAAACATTTCTTGGATTACTAGTTTTCGAGAAAATAAATTTCACAAAAATTTATTTCTAAAGCGCTAGGTCGCAGGGCCAGCAAACCAACTTTTATTAGGGGTTTTGTATTTTTATGGCATTACCTCTGCCTTTGGCCGAGATTTGAAGGGATTTATTGCGTGATTAGTCCTACGTGACTATGAGTAGGTATATTTCGCATTTTTATAACCTTTGCCATCTGGCAAATTTCGCATAAACATTTACAGGAATGGTCTTAGCATTTCAGTGTATATTTATATATTATATCCAAGAAATGTTTTATTGTGGCTAATGTGGCTGTGGTATTCTAAGCTAGTGTGGATTATAGTAAGAAAATCTCATTCCAATCGGAAAGATCGATGCGGATGCGATCCGTCGAATTGAGCTGGAATGACCCAACAATGTAACCAAAAAAACACTACACAGGTATTCCAAAAACACTCGAATTTTAAATAACCGTGCCGAAACCTGGAAATTGCATCTTTAGTGGCAAATCTGCGCCGAACGAAATGCGCATTTGAAGCTTTGTGGTTGTGCATGGTGTGTTGTATACGTAAATAATTGACATAGCGCCACCTATGATACAATAGCATGAGATACTAGCATTTCATTTCATATTTGCACATTTTAAGAAATGACACTTCGGGCGACATCTAGTCGCTAGCTATAAATTACTCATTAAATAGATCAAAATAGACTATCCCCTCCAATTGCGGGCAGCTCTTAAGACGCTCCATTCGTCTTTTATGGCCAATTGAAGTTTTAGAAAATTTTGAATTTAAACGTTTTACGTTGTAACTTGAGAACGGATCGTTAGAGATGAGCTTTTAAGGTAATTTTTGGAAAGAAAATTAAATTTTCTACAAAATGAGATAATTTCTAAATGCCGGACGGCTTAAATAAACTCCTCAGCTTTATGTAATTAGAAAACATAAGAAGAGAGGGGTACATGGTACAACTAACGAAAATTTTGGATTTTAAGAGATGGGCATACGACGTGAAAGAGGATTGAAAATTAATTAAAATGTCGCAAACCGTACTTCTTTAAGACGCTCCATTCGTCTTTTATGGCCAATTGAAATTTTAGAAAATTTTGAATTTTAACGTTTTACGTTGTAACTTGAGAACGGATCGTCAGAAATGAGCTTTTAAGGTAATTTTTGGAAAGAAAATTTAATTTTCTACAAAATGAGATAATTTCTGGTTTGTTTTGGCGCCATTTTAGAGCATGCTTTTGTTTAATATTTCGCCATCTTGGAGCCCATTTTACTGCAGTTTGGTTCCCTAATAAATCTCCGACAATAAACAAGCTTGTTCTTAGTGTGAAAAACGAGTCGGTCACCTTTGAGTCCGGATCTGTCATTTTAAAACTGTCTTTTTGAATAATTAGCTATTTATGCCACCACTGTAATCTATTCGCCATTTTGGAGCCCATCTATTAGCAATTTTTAGTAGAATTGGTCTCAGAACGGCGCCTTGCAGTGAACCTGTTCTCAAATCAGAAATTTCAGTTCCAGTCAAGAAGCCTGCGAAGAACTCCCACTCGGACCTCCCCGCCCCCCTCCCCGGGCGCAAACTCCCCGTCTGGAAGCGCAAAAGCGTCCCCTCCCCCGCCCCTTCCGACCCCCAAACCTCCTACCCCCTTTTCGTCCCCCCCGCGTTCTCCAAGTGGGCCTCCAACTACCCCGCCGACCCCCTCTCAGTCCCCGACAACGCTCCCAAGCCCACTCGATTCGAATGGCCCGAAGAGGACCTCCCCCCCATGAACATGATGGACACGAGTTTCGATGAAATTTCGTACACCAGCAAACCCCTCATGACGCAAGAAGAAGAACAAAGAGCCACAGCCGCCTTTGAAGATCCCCTCAGAAATTCCAAAAAACAGAAATCTTCAAGCGTAGACATGGAGGAGGTGAAAGACTACGTGAAGGAGCAAAGGATTCGTTCGGGTTTGTGTCAGGAAGATGAGGAAGAAGAGGCGGAGGAGGAGGAGGAAGAGGTTGAGACTGGGAAGAGGAAGGCCACGGATCAGAAGGGGAAGGCGAAGAAGGTGAGGTTTGAGGAGGGAAAACAGGCGACGATTAGCATTACAATGGATGGGAAAAACACGGATTTGGATCACGAGAAGATCGTGGCGGAGTTGCTGAAGAAGTATCCGCAGTTGGTGAAGAAGAACAAGAAGATTCAACTGAAGATTATGGCGAAGAATAAAGTGGTGGAGGTTCCAAAGGTGGACAATATACAAGTGAAGAGCACTGCGAGGTTGAAGGTGAGGTTCTTGCCAAATTGAATTGAAAATTTATAGATTTTTTGACTTTGGGCCCATTTTCGAAATTGTTGCCGTTTTCTCGAACATTTTTCATTCAAAATGGCTCAAAACCATGAAAACCATATAATTTGAAAATACCAGAGAAATAATGGTGGCACTTTAACTGCCTGTAGTGTCGAACGTTTTCCAAAGCCTCTCTTTATCTGACCTCTCTTGAGTTATAGATGAAATAAAAAAAAGCAACGGAAGAGGTATATCAATGCGATGTGTATCCCTGTAGATGTTTATTCACCGGGAATGATTCATATATTGAGTTGGACTTGGTGGTTTTGATAAAGGAATCATGAGAGTGTATCAGCAGGTTATGATATTTTTTTGCGTTCACTTAGTATCTTCCGGTTGTAAGTATAGGTCAATCATAAAATTTCCACCAAGCAAATTTTTTGTGTTGAGAGTTGAAGGGGGTGCAATTTTTTCCTTTCAATTATTGTCCTCGGGGGTTGAAGGGGGTGAGTTTCGGGGGCGCTTAATTGGTACCTATCCTCCAATAACAGTGGTCCAAATGCTAGATTTATTTGCGCTAAATTAGTATCTTCCAGTGGCAAGTAGTCTAAGGGTTAAATTTCCATCGAGTCAATTATTCACGTTTGTCAATTTTTCGTATTTGGATGTTGAAGGGGGTGGTTTGATAAAATTGATAAAATCTGCACCCGACATACACATTAACGTGATAAACATCTACAGGGATACACATCGCATTGATGTTCATCTTCCAGTGGTTTTGATTTAATTTTTCCATATGAAGATTCAGAATCAAAATTTTGCTACTTTTGACTCTGGTTCCAAACTTTTCCAAATTTTTACCCATTACTTACATTTTGGTTGACAATTCCTCAAAATTATTACAAAATCCAATACTATAAGCCTTAAACTTAAACTGTCATTAGTGTCGAAGGCTTGTTTTCCAGAGCCTCTCTATCTGACTACTTTTAAGCCACATGATATACAGGGTGTTTCGAGGACATGGTGCCAACTTTTTACCACAGGTTTCTTAGGTGAAAATAAGGCGAAAAGTAGAGACACTTTTTGTCCTAAAATTGATTCTCTGGGAGTTATGCCCTCGCAAAGTGTACTCCAAAAAGCAGTTTTTTTAAGTTTACTCAAAAAATATTGCGGATTTGACTTTGAAATTTGCTTCCTGTCATAACCGGTTTTACTAGGTTTTCCTAGGTTTTTCATTTAATCAGAAGGGTGCGTTCTTTGGGGCTTAACATTTTCTGCATGTTTTCTTCTGTAAGCTCGTTTTTTCACAAAGTAACAGTGAGAGTGTCATGGGCATTCATTGCGGCACCAAAATGTACCTTTGTTGGATTTCGCTAAGGTGCGTGGTTTTCGAGTTAAACGATTCTAATTAATTTAGTTCAGAAAAATAAATAATAATTTTCTTTGATATTTCTTATTTCTCGACTTAAAATCAAGCTTAGATGAGGTGAGATATCCTTTGGTAGCCTAAACTGTCAATCAGAATTTTTTACGATGCTTCGGATCCTCGTTCGGATCCAAACACTTAACTGTTTTAAAGTTAAAATTAAGCTAAACTTTTCAGTTATTCCTAACTCCAAAGTAAGTCGCTTAAGAAGTTATTATGACTTGATTTAGAGCGCGAAAATTTTTGTTGTGAGATTTATTTTATCTACCTAATTAGTGAAAATAAGCGCAGAATATGATATCTTACATCATTTTAGAAAGAAAGGTTAATATGGACATGTGGCGGTAAATAATTCCTAAGGGCTATGGTCCTTCGAATAATATGTTTTCCGAGACTCCATTCGAAGGACCATAGCTCTTTAAGGAAACATTTTCTGCCGTATCTTAATATGAATTTTTCTTCCTAAAATGATGTAAGGATCATTCTTCATCTTTATTTTCACTAATTGGTACATAAAACAAAGTGCTAGTCACAAATTTTCGCCCCCCAAAACCAACTGGAATCATTTAATTCGAAAATGGTGCGCCCTAGCTACATTCAACAAGAGCACCTTTTTTATGTGCAATGGACCAGAGATTACGAATTTGTTATTATTAGGCAAAAAAAGGCCCACAACAAAAGAAAATGTAAAAAATATGTAAGACGCACACCTCTGATGTTATTAAAAATTTGAAAAAAATTTAAAAGAAAGCTCTTATAGCACTAACTATTGCTCTGAATTTCAGAATCCTATTGTTCATATTTTTCGAGAAATGTTCAGAAAACTGATTTTTTGAGTACCCCTTTAAAGGGGCGCAGCTCCCTTATAAAGCATTTCCGGAGATATGTCTATAGGAACTTTTCTTCCTAGAATGATGTAAGGAATAACGTCCCGGAGTTAGGACTATGAATATAGGAACACCTGTATAACAAAATTCATACCTGTGATAATTTTAGATCTCACAGGTATGAATTTTGTTATATTTATATACGTTTTGGTGATAGAATATAACTGTTTTTAGCTTGAAAAAGATTGGAATACAATCGAAACGTCGCTGTACTGATCGTATTTTGTTTTCCCTTTTGTCCGATGCCCCATAACCTTACTTTTTCGATTAAGTAAACTATGTTCCAAATCAAATTTCAAAGTCGTACTTGTGGTAGTTTCTGAGCAAATTCTAAAATAAAAAACTAATTTTTGGGGCACCCTTTATTTTCACCTAAGGAATCTGTGATTATGTATGCCCTGCTGGCTATGTCGTTCTGATGAACCACAACATAATTTTTTTTTATGTCAACTTGATTTCGTTTTTTTTTTCATGTCCAGGAGCCGGAGAGGAGCAGCAAAGAACCAAAAACGGACGAGAAGACCCCATGGACGTGCGAGAGGTGCAGCACCGACGACGAACCAGTGGAGTTCGTCCTCTACTACCTCTACCGCAAGCACATGACCGACGTGCACAGCGAAAAATTCGACTCAAAACTGTGCAAATATTGCGGTCAAAGGTGCAACAAGCACAACCTCCTCATGTACCATCTTTACACCAAGCACGGCATCAAACCACCCCCCGCTTACACCTTCCCCAAGTGCGAACTCTGTCCCCACATAGCCCTCTCCCCCGCCCTCCTCAACAAACACAAACTCCGCCACGGCAAAAACGAAATCCAATGCGTCGAATGCAAATTGGCATTTTCCTCCCAAGGTACACTCACCAGTCACATGCAGATCACGGGCCACACGGGAAAAACAAAAAAATCCAACTACGACTGTCAGTACTGCACCAAGAGGTTCAACACTGGGGTGAACCTATTCACTCACGTCAAGTCGCAACACAGGAACGAGGCGATTAGAGATGGGATCGTGAGTATAGACGAAAGCGATGACGTGGACGATTTCGAGGACGAAGAAGGCGAGTCCAAGGACGAGTACATCCTACCAGAAATAATCTCCGAAGCTGAGGTTCCGAAAAAAGTCAACATTCTGTCAAACGTCAAAGTTAGTGACAGCCTTGAACAGAGGGAGGTGACCTTGGAACCTAGCAGCGAAGCTGAAGCCTTGAACAACGTGGCGACTGGCATAGCAACCAGTTTGGGTCTAGTCGACATAGTGGTTCTCAACGACAACCAGCAATTGTTTCTCCCGACCAATCAGCAAAGCGAACAGCCGGAATTTATACTCCCGGAATTGACAGCTCAAACGTCAGAAGATGTCGCCATGGGTGATATCGGTTCCACCGACGAACTGGTTATGGTTTTAACCGACCACGATTATGGGGACAACCAGGAGGATATCACCAGCGAGAATTCGAACATCGTCGTGCTTTACAGCCACCCTGTAGATGGGGATCAGGGGCAGTTCCTGACGTCACAAAGCAACCTGATGATGAACTCGCAGGGGATGATTGAGATTCGAAACGGGGAGGATCAGGTGATTGTCAGTCCTCAAGTGGAGTCGATCGAGATGATTCAGAGGGAGATTGAGGGGCACGGGGAGATGAAGGAGGAGAATTTGGAGGAGGACAGTAAAAGCAACGTGGAGGAAGGGGTTAAGGGGAGGATCGAGAGTGAGCCTTTGATTGAAAGTTTGACGCAAGGGAAGCAACTGGAATTTGTCACGAATCCTATCGAGGAAGATGAACCGACTGAGACTGATAAAACCGAAGAACCGAAAGATAATAGTGAAGAACCTCGAGAAAATGTAGAAGAGGAGAAGACTTCTGAAGAAGAAACTAAAGAAGTTGAAGAAGAAAAACAAAACGAAGAAGAAATGCAGGAAACTGAGGAAGAACGGGAAAAAGTTAATGAAGAAGACAGGGAGGAAAGAGAAGAAATTCATGAAGAGGAAAGAGGGGAAATTCATGAAGAGGAAAAAGAGGAAACTAATGAAGAAGAGAAAGAGGAGGTAAATGAAGAAATTGTTGAAGAAGAAAGAGGAGAAATCGATAAGGAAGACAAAGAACCTCCCCCAAGTCAGTTGAATGAAGAAAACTCCCAGTCTTCAGAGGAGTCAAAAGAAAAAGAAGAAGGAGAAGAAAACTCAACGCCTACTAAAATCGCCATTCTTGATGACTGGGAGGATACTGATTCTCAGCAGTCCGGGAGTAACAAGGAGGAAGGTGTGAAAGTTGCAGGGGAGACTGTAGGTAAACTGATGGATGATTGGGAGGAAGAAGAGGAAGATGATGGGAGAAAAGATGGAGATTAGGATCTGTAAATGCTGTACATAGTCATTAAGCTTTATAATCTTTTGTGTCCTTTAGCCTTTATCTCTTATTTTATAGAAATATAGAAATTAAATTGTTTTTTAAATGTATTTGGTAATTTTTGTTTGCTGTGCCACTGCTAAATTCCAAAATAATACCATGGTGATATTTCTGTTCACGCTTTCGGTGGTGAAACGTCTAGGAGAGGGAGGGGGTTGGGATTTTTTGGGAGGATATCACACCCTAGAAAAAGTCGGAGGAAAAAAATCGTTTTTAAATTTCCTAGTTTTGCAGTGCCGCGATTGTTGTCCTAAGTTTGCTTACTTGCCATCAATGGTCACCTTTTGAACGTTTTAAAGAATTGCATGTAAGTAATTTGAAGTTAAGACCTACTATTTCTCGGAAAACCCTTCTTATATTTATTGACAATTATTGAATAGGTAATCAAAAGTGGCATCCACTAAGTTTAAGTTTTCGTTTATCATACTTGATGGTACCATCATGATCATGATCAGAAAAAACGAGTACACAAGCATTTGAAACCATTAGAAATTATTTGGTGGTGACATTGACATTCCCAGTGAATCACAATTAAAGTTAAAACAACGAGATCCCGTACACCTAGCAGAAACCATTAGAAAAACCCATCCCCAACAGGGATGATGTGTGGAAGCTATTCGTGTTTGCTACGCCACTGCTGCAAATTGACAGATTAGATAGGCAATACTTTATACTCAAATCCCCGAATTGATGTTTTTGATACTAATAACTATTAATAAATAACTCAAGTAAGTATAATGTAATCAATAACTTAACTTGACCAATCTTTGTACCTATAGATATTTGAATCAAACAAAAAAAAATCATGAAAAAAGGCAGCCACATGGAGAATCTACGTATACAGGGTGTTTTCTAACCGCTTGTAAGTTTTTTAATCTTAGATTGCCCATCGAAAATGGTAACGGTTGGCACAAAATTTTTTAGGTCGAAGTCGTCTCCTAAGGAAGTTAGGGCTTTACCATAGGGAGCAGTTTTTCTTATTTGGATATCTCTAGAACCACTCATTAAATAGAAAAATACCAAGAATAGTAAAAGTTGCAGTTTAAGCTGCTCTTTAAAACAGGCACCACCATTTTTAAAATGCGTGACCTTGAAAAATTTTCCAGTTACCTCAGGAACGAATATCTCTAAAACCACTCATTAAATCAAAAAACACCAAGTATAGTAAAAGTTGCAGTTTGAATTGCCCTTTCTAACAGACACCACCATTTTTAAAAGTGTGACCTTCAAACATTTTCCGGAAGAAAAGTGTCAAAGGTGTTTCCGTTTTCTGGGGATCCCGTAGTCATAATCCAACGAAATTCACAGTGTAGATGTATATTCATTGGATACTAGCTTCCTCCAAATTTCATTCAAATCCGTTAATCCGTTCCTGACATAATGAAAAAAAATGCTCCCGATGGCTCACCTTTAAAGTCCTGTAACTTCCTTAGGAGATAACTTCGACGTAAAAAAATTTGTGGCAATTGTCACCATTTTCGATGGGCAATCTGAGATTAAAAAGCTTACACGCGGTTAGAAAACACCCTGTATACCTACATATGATTAGGGAGGTTCCCGCATTTTTCTCGAGCGTTTATAACTTTTACTCTTTTTCATAACGTAGGCCTGCTACAACAATAATCTCAATAATAAAACTTGACATTTTTTCCCAACTTTCATCAAAAACTTCGTCCGGCAGGCCTACTCAAAATGTTGAATTTTTTGAAATTTGTCACCAACTTTGAGTACATTTTTGGAGGCAAAATTTGAAGAGCTTTCCTCCTGAAAACTGCAAAAAACTTCACTTCTGACCAACCCAGAAATAAATTGATGAGGTCTCGTGTTTGTAATTTAAATCATACTGCATGAAGAAATCTTCAATAAAATTACGTCATCTCACTCAAAACTGAAGTACCAATTCCGATAACGATTCCTACTTAAGTACAACAAGCAAGTTCCTCACAAAACCAAGAAATGTCGCGTCTTCTTCTCGTCCTCTCCACTTTCTTCCTCATATCTTCAGGTATTTTTTGTTTCTTTTCTTTTTTTGTAACCCAAAATCTACAGGAAATCTTCTGAAGCCTCGAGACGAAGACGATCACACCGACATCTTCGCCTACCCCTTCGTAGTCAACATAGAACTCATCGTCCTCCAATACTTCTTATGTGCCGGAGTGCTAATTTCTGAAACTTACGTCGTAGCTGAATACTACTTCTGTCTTTGGAGCGAGTATGTCTTTGATACTCAACCACAGCAATAAAATATTAATATTTGCAGATTGTCTCCAAAGGAGTATTACGTAAGATACAACAGTTCCATCAGAGGAGTAGGGCCAGGAATCCACGTGGCCAACATTTACGGACATCCCAAATTCGACACTCTAAATCAAGATTACAACTTTGCCATTGTCGAGTTGACAAAACCACTCGTTTTAGGCAACGGAGTTCAACCAATAGCGTTGCCGGAGCCCTCGTTCGACCTTCCAGAAGGATCGATTTTGACAACTGTCGGATGGAAAGAAGAGGAGGATTTGCTGTCAGCTGTTAAAGTTTCTTTGATCACCAACGATGAATGTTCCTATAGGATGGGGATGAACATGACAAATCGTGATCTTTGTGTCACTTGCCCGGAATCGGAAACGTATCTTTGCTTGAATTCTGCAGATGGAGGTCCTTTGGTTAGTGAGGATAATCTGTTGGTAGCCGTGTTTTTTTATCAGTATGATGGAGGCCCGGAGAGGGAACCTGCGCAGTACAGCAGGGTCACTGCTTTCAGGGATTTTATTGCCAACGTGACGGGGCTATAACAAAAAAATCGTTTTCGTGGGAATTTAATTATTAAAAAAGATAAGTTAAGATAAGAGAATGATTGACAAAAATAGAACGTACTTCAATCCTCTTGAATTTTTATTCAGAGAATTCGGTTGCTGGTCTAAGGCATAGCAGTGTGGTCGTTCTAGGACAGGCTGTATGTACAATAGTTCTGAGACAACCGGTAATCCTAGAATTCAAAATGGCGGGGTCAGATAAAATTTCTCAAGTTGCGAAATACGACCCCTATAGTCCGTTTATTTTCTATAGCAGAATTTAAATTTTCTGGAACTGTAGGTACAACCTTAATTTGCAAGCGAGTATACTTTTGACAATTTGATCGAAATTTAGCGGGTCATTCAATTGACAGCTGACAAAAATACAAATTTTCCAAGTTTCATTAAAATATAGCATCAATCGTAAGAAAGATATTAATTATTTTCAAACATTTGTGATTTTAATTTTTTCCGGGTAACTCGAGAACGAATCAAAATATCGAAGAAATCGTAACCGGCTCTTAATCACCTTAAAAAACGCGACTTTTTTCTAATTTAACCCATCTTCTAACTATCATGGTTTCCGGTATCCAAATAGTGGGAAACGAAAAAAGCGCCACCCTGAATAGGAAAATATTGACCAGTCGGTATACAGGGCAGTTCTAAAACATTCTTCTCTGTAAGTATAAGTACCGTCAAATCATACAACTTGGGACATCGGGGTAACTTGGGAAAAATGCCACTTATTTTTGAAATAAAATAGTGCAGCACTCTAGCGGATAATATTTGAATTACGAAAAAATCTGAAGTGGGTAAAGCAGATTCCATTCTTCATCATCTGAAACCATCATGCCAGGAAGTTGGCAAAAAAAGCGGTAATTTTTAAAAGTACTAACGGGTGTCCTAAAAAAAACCGAACGAAATATTTTTGGGGACAACTCATCCATTTTTTAACCGATTTGGATGGACGTGGACTTAAATTGAAGCTAAAGAATTAGGCTATCGATTCATTCAAGAGACCACGACAGATGGCGCTGCCGTAGTAGCCTTAGCCATGCTTGTTTTAAAGGCTTACTTTGGGTGCATGGGAATTGGTCAGTTATGTAACAACCAATGGTTCTGAGATAAAAATAACCTTGAAGCACGTTTACTTTTCTTCAAAAAGCGCCTTTCAGAAGTTCGTTATGATTCACGAATAAATTTTCTGTGATCTTTTAAAAATCATGTTTTCCCTTATTTTCACGCCTAATGACCATAACTGAAGTAACAGTGATGCATTTTCAGCTTAATTTTCAATAATAGTGGATCTAATTGAATGAAAAACCCAAGCGGATGCGAATTGGAGGAAATTTAAAGGCTATTACTGAGAATTAAGCTCTTGTTGCTTCATTGTTACTTTAGTCATTCTGCATGAAAAAATGTGAAAACACATATTTTTTAAATAATCACAGAAAGTCAATGCGTGAACCAAATTAACTTCTGAAAAAAGATTCTTAAAGAAAAATGAACGCCCTTCAAAGTTATGTGAGTCTCATAACGATTGGTTGATAATTGACCAATCCCCACGCCCCGAAATGAACCTTTGAGACAAGTATCACTAAGAGAACTATTGCAGCACCATCTGTCGTAATTTTTTAGACAGTTCGAAAGCCTGATTCCTTGGCTTCAATTTAAGGCCAGGTTCATCCAAATTGTTGGGGTTTATCTCTCGTTAGTGGGCTCCAAAATGGCGAAGATACTAACGAACTCGGTTGCCCTAGAGCATCAATCAAGTATACAACCCGGCCAGGAATTATAGCTATAGCTATAGTCAGAATTATATTATATATCGATTGTCCCATCAGCACTTGTAGCCTTTAGACAATTCTGGAAAATGGACGAGTTTTTAAGAAAAAAGCTTTCGAAATTGAATTTATCGTTTATTTGCATTGAGTAAAATACAATTTCCAACTTTTCATAATAGAATTTACACATACATACTTTATAATCACCATTTTTACAAGACCACCTATAGACGAAACAAAAACAACGAATGACAAACTAAGAAAAAAAATAAACTAAACCGGTATGTTACAAAATCTTTGGTTATACTAGCCACGGTAAAAAAAATACAACAAAAATAAAAACACTACACACAACAATCGAACAAATATAATAATAAAAATAATAAATCTATGAGTCTATCTGCATGCAAAATAAAGATGTAAGAAGAAAAAACATTGATATTTACAGAAATACCTATACACAGAAATAGAATATCCTTAATTATATTAAAATTTTATATTCCTCTATATTGTATACATATTTGAATATTCGAAAAATTGTCAGAATTTTTAATAAATGCTATTCTTTAACACTAGTAATAATAATAATAAGTTTTATATCAAATGGCTACGTTATTGTCAACAATATACATATAGCTCTCGCACGCTGGAAATCAATATCTTAGGTACACAATTTGGAATGATTTCTGGTAACTCAATCACCGCTTAAATGCTTAGAAAAGTAACGAGTTGCACCATTTGTTCATTGTATAGGTCTATATCAGCACTACTATAGTATTGTCATGTAAAACACCTCGTGGCGCCCCTTATTGTACTGTTTACGAACTAAAGGCAGGTTCTAATGAACACCTTATCTATTTGTCGATGTCTCGAAACCAAAATTTTCTAGGCTAGATTGGTGTATGGCACTTAAAGCAATCTTTACATATCTACACGGCAATAATAAAAAAATAATATCTCAGCAATCACAAAATGGTAACTAGCCCCGCCCCTTATTGCCCCTGACCTGACATTGCACCTACACCACCGATTGGTGGAAGACTGTTGATTCCTCTGGGACTTGTATACACGTGTTTTGAGTATTCTCATACAGGTACCAGACAAGTATGTACAAGCAAAATCAAAAAATGATTCACAAAAGTTACGTTATATACAGGTTTGGCTAAGTACTGGGGTTTCGATGGCAATTTAGTTATTCTCTGTATGGCTTACAGTAAGAGTAGCGGTGGTTCATGTGTTGGCTGTACGAGCCAGAATGCGAAAATCTCTTCAGGCATTTGATGCATTGGAAAGGTTTTTCTCCACTGTGCAGCCTTTTATGTTCCGTCAGATGGTGTTTGTGCTTGAAGGCCTTGGGACATTCGTCGCATTTGTGAGGGCGCTGACCTGCAACATGCTCTACTTTCAGATTTTAACACGACCAATACGAGGATCACTTAGTCGTCGGTGGGAAAATCTCGGGTACGGCCGGTATACAAGAAAGTTTCGGGACAGCCGGTATAACAACTGTCAGAATCGACAACATACGCACCATTTTAAACTGGTCCTAAGTTCTAGAACTTCTGAATTTCAAATGACCAGTAGAAGTGATATGGAAACCATTAGGAACTGGTACTCGTTTGTATTGGTGTTTAATGGTCTGTACTGGAATGTACTTGGAATAAGAAAAGAATTGATTTTTATAATGACTTCTAATGGATGCTATTGGTCCAGTAGACTACTTGGAAATACCAGTAGGAATGAGAAAACTAAGTATTCTCCTAAAATCTAATGGATTGTATTGACTTTCTAATCGTACTGGGAAAATCCTTTAGAATTCGAGTAGATGGCGTCAGTTGCAGAATTTGAGCCAATAGGAATGTGGAAATATACTGCTATTTCTAAAATCTCTGACAACCAAACTTTTACGTTACAGATCATCATTCAACTTCAAGTCACGCCATCATACGCAAAGCCGATAGCGTTTCATTATATTTGTATTGTGGATTCCTAGTGAAAATATTTTTTGTTGGATCCTACTGTGTTTTTATGGGAATCTCTTGTGGATTTTACTGGTTTCCAATGGTGTCTGATGAAACTGGCCAGTGTGAACCATGGCAATTTTCTATTGCATTGTACTGGGAATTACCCGTGCAAATACACACATAGACACACACCAGTAGAATCCACTAGAGATTTTCAACGGTTTCTACTGATTTGCAACAGGGATGTTAAGATAAATGCGGATAGAGCTCTGAAATGTGCCGAAAAAAATTTTTGAGAGTATAAAAATATGGGACCTGTGCCATGTCGTTAAGGACACTTTGGACCATCAAAATCTCTTTTTACGACTTTTTTCGGTGGTATCGAAAAAACTTACGGTCGATGAAACTCATAAAATTGATATTTCTTCGCGGCACGAGA
Source organism: Pycnomerus fuliginosus (assembly GCA_963924575.1). NCBI lineage: Eukaryota > Metazoa > Arthropoda > Insecta > Coleoptera > Zopheridae > Pycnomerus > Pycnomerus fuliginosus. The sequence continues at coordinate 5,781,310 of OZ004624.1, read as the reverse complement.
TTGTACAAATTTAATTTTTTTTCACAAAGCCTAAAAGAGATAGAAAACTCATTCTTTTTCTGTTCTATAGAGAATTTTTCGTGGAATAACGTGATATTTATGTGTTAAAATAATACAATCGATTTCATTCCAGACAGAGCTTTTTTTTAAACGAAGCATGACGAAATTGGTAAATGTCTGAGTTTAATAATCCATAACTTTTGTTTTCACGGTATCGATTTCATTTTTTCTCGTTCCAATGGATGCGCTGAAGTCTTAGCAACATTTCATCTCGCGTAACTATATGTCGCGTTTCAAAAATAAACTTTTTACAGCCATTTTAAGTAAACTGTGACACTCGCACTGATCGCGTCGAGAGAGAGACAGCTTACTATAAACGTGTCGCGCTAAACGAAGAGCGCGAACACATTGCAAAGCGCCACTCCTATTGTTTACCATATTTTGTATTTTCTTAAGCCTTTCTGGTTTCTGGGGCCGCAATATCAATATTTCAATATTATATTTTTTGTAATGCACATATATGACATCAATTACAGTTAATTATTAGGCGCTGCAGCAAACATTTTGATGGAGGTGCAAAGAATGGTCCTAGTGTTTAGTATTTTAGACCAGTGATCTTAGATAACGGTAATTAGTTATTTATGCAATTAGTTATGAAAACCCCTATAATAATAATTAATATTACGGCTCTTCAGACAACTTGGGCTTTTCATAACGTATTACCACGTATTACGTACAACATTTTACATATCTAATTGCGTAACTTTTCAACACGCAATTAGGTAATAGTTATTTACGTAATTAGTTATGAAAAGCCCTATATTGTTTGACGAGCCGTAATATTTGCCAAAACGAGCAGTAGCGAGTTTTGCAACATTATGCGAGTCAAACAATTTAGGCTTTTCATAACGTATTCCGTACAACATTTTACCTAATTGTGTAAAATCCAACTTTTCAAAACGCAATTAAAGTCCGTTCATTTTCTATAGCAGACCGAAAATTTTTCAGGAACTGTACAACCCTAATTTGTAACGGCGCGTACTTTTGACAATTTGATCGAAATTTGGCAGGAAAGCAAAAACATGACAAGCCAAATCTTCTAGGGTCTATTTTTATTGTTAGCAGCAGTGTACCTGACGCCTTTTTATGAATATTTTTCTTTGCACTTTACTCAAAACTGCACGCACACAAAGGCCATTTTGGGCAAATAAAGAGCAATTGCAAAATTTTGACGTTTGTCATGTTTTCTGACGTACCGCATTGAAATCAGTTGTACCAACTCACCTGTTAGTAAAATTCCTTGCAAAATTTCCTCATACCAGCCTAAAATTCAAATTTTGACGTTCTGTCACTTCAATAGAAAATGAATGGAGAGTAGGTAAAATCAAGTTCGGCTGTTTGTACAAAGTTTCTACAAAATGCCTGGTCATATCAGAATGCTTTGTACGTCCTTAGGATATTCGTAAGAAATAAAGCTCTGTGTCTTTAACACATAAATATCACGTTATTCTACGAAAAATTCTCTATACAACAGAAAAAAAATTAGCTTTATATCTGTTTTAGGCTTTGAGAAAAAAAAATAAATTTGTACAATCTCGAAGAAATATCAATTTTACGTGTTTCATCGGCTATAACTTTTTTCGATACCACCCAAAACAGTCGTTTAGTCCAGTTTAGAGGACTTCATTTCAAAATTAAACTCAATTTTTCCGAGTATTAAATTCACTCATGAAGTTGAAGAAGAGGAAAAACTCCCTTTTCTAGACACTCTAGTGATTAGAAATAATAATAAGTTATAATTTGACGTTTATAGGAAAGAATCCGGCACATACCGCTATATCTCGGCAGACTCTCATCATTGAGCACAACACAAGATGGCAAGTTTTCATTTTTTGGCACACATCTTCTGAATTTTCCTTTAAACAAGGAAAGATATCAGAAAGAACTCAAAAAACGTAACGGGTTTGAAGCTAGACAACATCATTAGGAAGTTAAAATTGAAACAGCAAGTGTTAACGCCACGACTTTTCGTTCCGAAGAACAAAAACACGACTTAAAATTTGTCGCACTACCTTTTGAACCTCAGTTGACAAGAGGTTTGACAAGGTTTTTTGCCCAACAAAATTTAAGGGTGGTTTTCAGATCTGAAAACAAATTGAGAAATCTTTTATGCAACCCGAAAGATAAAGTAGGGAATAGCGAAAAATCTGACATACGAAATCAAAATTGTGATCTAAAGTATGTCGGTCAAACACGAAGGTCTCTCAACACCAGATTTAAGGAGCACTTAGCCCACCTTAAATATGGCAGAACTGAGAAATCCAGTGTTGCTCTACATGCTTTACACAATGACCATAGAATAAGTGATAATATTAAGTTAGTTTGTAGCGTTAACAAGATGCAGATGCTTGACGCTTGGGAGAGTATCGCAATTTAGAAGTCTAGAGATAGGCTTATGAACGCTGATACAGGTCCGATCGCATATTCATCTCTGCTTACGCTAGTTTAAGTAGGACTTGTTATATTTATACGTGTCCACCCATGCGTGACCATTTCTCGACCTGTGATTGGTCTAACCATCTCAGCCGAGGGGCGGAGCTACACGGGTGGGCCTATAAACAAGTGTTTCGGTGTAGTGGGGTGTTTCTAATGATAGTCGTAAAAAGAGATATTGGTGGTCGCTAACAAGATGGCACAAGTCCCATATTTTTATACTCCTAAAAGCTTTTCTGCCTTAAATAAGCGTCTTTCAAGCGTCTATCCGCAGCACTAAAAGGCAAAAACGAAACGCCGAATCATATTTGGCAGATTAATAATTTATAAATGAAGTATCGAGAAGTACCGCGAGATAATCTAGAGTTACTTTGGTCCGCCCGAGATCCCCCACCGCCAAGCCCCAATCCCCCACCTACCTGAATGCTCGTACTTGTGCCTCGCGAGGGAGCTCTGCTTGGAGAAGGCCTTATCGCATTGGTCGCAACAGTACTGCCCCTCCATTTCCCCATCCTGTCCCAAAATCGGACTGGCCAATCCCTTGAGCACAAACTGGGGCACCTTCCCCCTCTTGACGTCTTCCTCCTGCTCCTCCAAACTATCGTTCCACACCTTCCTCGAATTGGGACTGAGACTGTTCAGCCTCGAGTTGATCAACTGACTCAGACTGGGCAGATCCGAGGCGGCCGCCCCCAACTGCATCAACTGTTCCATGGGCACCAGCCCGATGGGCAATTTGTGGGCAGGCTGGGCGAGTATCTGGGCCAATCGACTGCCCCCGTTGAAATCCATGGGGGGGGATTCGGGGGCGGGACTGGACTTGCTCAGGTTCATCACCTCTTCGTTGACGGAGGGGGGACGTCGCGGGGAACAATCGGGAGAGGATTCGGCAGAGATCGGGAATTTCTTCGTGGACAGATCCAAGGGTTGCTCGATGTAACTGGGAACTAGGGGGTACCTGAGGACGGGGGCGGGACTGTAGGGCACCTGGATCAAGCGTCCCTCCCTGCGATCCCTCGCCCTAGTGTTCTGGAACCACACTTGAACCACCCTTACAGGGAATCCGATCTGATCGGCGATCTTCTCCAGATCCTCCCTCTTCGGTCTCGGGTTCAATTTGTAGTTGTCTTTGAGCACTTTCAACTGTTCGTCGGAGATCAACGAACGCACGCGAACCTTCCTCCCGTCTTCCCCCACCGATTCGCTGTCGATCTCGTGATCGCTCTCCTCCGGTTTAATGATGACGTCCTCGAGTTTGGCGGCGAGTCCTTCGCTCCTCACGTCCTGCTCCTCCATGGAGGAGTTTTTGGGGGAACGGGAGGAGATGCTGTGACAATCGCTGAGGGAGGACTCGGAGGAGAATTTGTGCACGTTGGCCTGCAACAGCTGCTTCGTAACGTTCGCGTTGACAGTCTCTAAAATTCTCTTTACCGCCTCCAAATCCCCCCCGTTGTCCTCCTTGGCCTCCTCCTCGTCCATTACGAGTTCCCCGCAACTCGACGCGTTCGACTTGGCCTCCTCCTTGACCTCCTCCACGACGGGAGGAGGACGAAACTGCTCGAAGATGTGTCCCACGAGGTTCGGCATCGAGTACGGAATAGAATGCCCCAAACTGGGGGGCGTCAAATAAAAGGGGGATTGGAGGAAGGCGGCGGCCGCCGCCGCCTCCGAATACTTGGGCAGGATCGGCAAGTAGGAATTGTGGTTGGGACTCGTCGCCAAGTTATTGTTGCAGGGATTCACGGAGGGACGTTTTTTGTCGACGACGACGGGGGCGGCGCGCGTACGTCCCAATTTCAAGTTCATCACCAGACACTTTTTCGACGTCATGTGACTAGAGTAGGACCCTGAGTGTGAGAATCGCTTGCCGCAGTTAGGGCATTCGAAGGGCTTTTCGCCGCTGTGGATTCTGATGTGTTCCTGTAGGAGGGAAACGTTAATTTTATTTAAAAAAATCATCGAGGCTTACCTTGAGGTGATGTTTGAATTTGAAAGCTTTGTCGCATTCGGTGCACTTGAATTTGCGCAGGACGGCGCTTTCGTCGTGGCTGATCATGTGACGCTGGAGGCGGTAGACGTTTGCGAAGGTTTTGTTGCATATTTTACAAGACTGCAACAAAATTACGTTCTTATTCCTTGAAAAATAAAATATCGGTTATTTTAACATGGGCGATTACGTTTAAAATTATTACAACGTTAGATATACTTTAATTTAACACTTAACTAACAAAATCGATTCTTACCTAAGAGCTTATTCACAACCACTTTACGTACGTAACATAACAAACTTTAACAATGGTCAACAATTATTAATGACAGCTTCTGACTTTTCTAGTTATTGTTGACGATTGTTAAACTTTGTTATGTCACGTACGTAAAGTGGTTGTGAATGAGGTTTAAGTAACTACTACGTAACTGCTCCGTAAGCGTAAGAGTTAAAAATATCTTATGGGTTAAAGCGAGGGGGAGACAACCTACATTGAGATTTACGAAGATTTATGGGGAATTGCGGGATTTTTGAGGATTTACAGAGATTTATTTGGATTTATTGAGGTCACGTGCTCTTAAAAATCCCTTTGGCGCATGCGTAGTTTTTATGTTTATCAAATATTAAGTCGCAGTGAAATTGGAGGCGACAATAGGTATGTTAATGGCCTTAAAATATTAATTCTTCTTTTCAGCAAGCAGTAGGTACAGTTGCGGCCATGGAATATCATACTTAATTTTTCTGTCATTTATTTGATGAAAATTATTACTCTTCATTGTTATGACTGACGTTTTCTATGACATTTTAAAATTATTTCATGCGACATGTTGGTGCTAGAATAAAGCCTGTTTTACAGCTTTTGTCAATCAAATGTCAAATATATTCCACGTGCCGTATTTATAGTATACATCCTGTAAGCGTGACGTCATGCCGCCATGTATGGCCGGATGCGCAGTCATTTTTTGACCGCCGATAGAATTTACTTGAATGTCTATTGTCAGTTATGTGTCATTTATAATCATTGTAGGTTAAAATAGCACGTGGTAAACGCGAAAGGTTCCAGATTCTGTTGACAGTAGTGACAAATGACGTATAAATGCACTAGAAATGATCAGATCAACGCATGCGTATCATACGGGGCCAAGCGCAATAAACCCCCACCAGTGCCTTCAAGGACCTATTGAGCCTATACCTGTACACGTATTGAAAGCAGTGGATGACTCCTCGGTAATACCCTAGAAATCGCGATATATCGCAAAAAAATTTGCGAATAATAGTCGGAATAATCGCACATGGAATATGACTTTTATTCTGTAAATCTGCCTAAATGGTTAGTTTTTATGCAAATTCATCTCTGCAATTAGATGATTTCCAGAAATCTTAATTTTTCACCCATTTCCTCCATATTTTTGAAAATCAAAAAGGTGTCACTCCATTTGAAAGGACAAAGTTAAGACCATTTCCGGCTAAACCTCCCTCCAGGCAAGGTTGATCAGCGCCAGCATTTATTTCATTTCAATATCCTTTTTACATCCAAGGATACCTAACAAGGGAAGTTATAAAAATATTCCACCCTGTTATATTAATTTTTTTAATTTTCTAATTTTAAAACCAGATATTTAGGTTTTGAGGTCCCAGGATCACGAAAAAGCGGTTTTTAGGAAATTTCTCTGTACGTACGTGGTCAGCATTTCTCGAAAACTGCCCGACAGAATTTAATGAAATTTTGAATGGGGGTTAGCGTTGGCCTTCTGGTCAGCCCAGTTAATTTTGTTGCCTATCTACAAACGCCAAGTACCTTTTTGGCGTATTAACTATGAAATTTCACTGATGAACACCAATTTTTCTTATCAGCATATGAAAGGTCTTCTAATTCTGTGTCTAAAAATTTACTCACACTTGGCGGCTTTTTGGCATAAAATCAAAAAAATCGAAATTTCGAAGCAACATTAGATAACACGCTACAGCCCAAACTACTTGATCGATTTGGCTGAAATTTGGTAGGTAGAGATACCAGTAAGAGCTGATTTAATTTCGGACGCAATCGGCCAACGGCAAGTGTCATTTTGGCATATCAACTTCGAAATTTGAATAATTAACTCGAAATTTTCTTTATTAGCACAAATGTCATTTCCAAAAATGTATTCAAACTTAGTGCCTTTTTGGCAGAAAATCGTTAAATTTGGAAAAATCCCAGAAAACGTTTTAAGGTTGGTGGAGTAAAATTTATATATAGGTAGCAAAATTAAGTGGTGACAATAGGCCTTTTTGGCATGTCATCTACGAAATTTGAAAAATGAGCACCATTTGTTTTATTAGGTATTCTGGAAGGTCTTCAAATTCTGTTTCCAAAAATACAATCAAACTTAGCGCCCTTTTGGCAATAAAAAAAAATTAAAATTTTGAGGAACTCCCGAAATACTTGGAAACTGTGGATTGAAATTTATAGGTAATTGGGGATTGGATCGTTCACCAAGTGGGGAGGTTCCAGCCGCTTCCTTAGCTGCCCACTTTTTTATAGGAAATAGGTAGGTATAAAATGACAATTTCGCTTCGAAAATAATAAATTTACAATTTCTGTGAATTTGCGAATTTTTTGTATGGGGATTTATGAGGATCTATTGTGATTTATAAGCATTTATTGGGATTTATGAGGATTTAATGGGATTTATGGGGATTTGAGAGGGTTTATGGGGGTTTAAGAGGATTTATGGGATTTTTTGTGTATTTACGAAATTATATTAGGATTTGCCTTGATTTACGGGGATTTATTGACCAAAATGGATTTATGGTGCACAAATTTTTATTGGTTGTTTCCCCCTCGGGTTAAAGGGATAGGTATATGGGAAAAACGTAATTTTACCGTTAAAACACGTAACTTTGTGAAAATTTCCATCATTCGCATCAAAACCCGGCGAGCATTCTCCCCGTAAAACGGCAATAATTTTTTCCCTGGCATTCCAGAAAATCAATCATCGTCCCACATGAGTCAGCGATCATCCCGATCATCGCCTCTTTGTCTCAGAATTTCGAACGTCGCAAATCAAATAAACGAAATTAACCCGGTACGATCTATTTCCGTCAGGTCCCGTCTCTCGTTAAGTTCCCTCCAGCTTTTTAATGGATTATAACCGAAGCGGTCGAAAGATCCGACACGATGACAGTGGAGGAGCCCACAAAAAGACGAACACATAAACACATGTGTGCGTGTGAAAGAGTTTCGATTTTTTTTTTAACCGACTCTCGAAGCTTTCTCGTTTATGTTATTATTAATTGAAAGGGTTTTATTTTTGGAAGGTGTATTTCCGTGGAACGTCCTCCTTTGTTTTCCTCTCTCCCCGATACGGAGATTTTTTGCCATCACCGCCATCCAATTATTTTCAGACGAGCGACGAGATTTGCTTCAACTTCTCCATGACAAATAATACCTCTATGCAGGGATCGCCGATTTTTTTCCACGGAGGAATTTGTCAGCTGCACCTAAGTGCGGAATTAACTGGCAAAAAGCTTCGTTAAAATCTGTCATAATGTCCACCTGCTTCAACTCTGGGATTACGGAGTAAGGATTGGTTTTTGTCTCGAGTCGTTGCCGCGAGGATCATGAACCTGTTGCCCATTAAATATAGAATAGAATGATATTCTTTAAAATCTGATTTGTTAAGGAAAATTAAGCCATTTTGTACGAAAGCACTGGAGGGAAACACGAGTTTCAAGATTTGAGATAAGTTTTGTTAAGCGCTTGAGATATTCTCTTAAGAGCTTCAGATATTTTTTTAAGGGCTTGAAATACTGTTCTCTAAAATTGAAACCTACATTTCTATCAACAACAAATATTTGCTGACACAAAACAATCGAATTTTCCAATGGAGCGCCGCGCCGCAGGTGGAAATTTTTGAAAATTTCAAGGTCATTCATTTTCCAATCACTCCAGAATAATACAAACGCAAGGAAAAAAAGGCGGTCTCGGAGACGGCAGGAACTTCTACGCCGCACTGCATTGGATTAATAACAGCAGCATTTATTAAATTTTTAAATATTTAAAATAAGAAAGTTGCTATGCCAAAAGGGCACTTCGGGTTGACTGATCGGCTTCAAAATCTAATCAGCTCCTCTCCCGCACAGACAATAAAATAAATTGCCACTAAAATGACATTTTTCGAAAAAATGGCACTAAGGTTTTCGGCTTGAAAAAAAATCAGTTATCAAATCCGGTAATAAAAATATACATTTATGCATAGTTTTTTTTTCACGGCACCATTTTTTGGTCAAAAGGGCCCAAGTATGAATACATTTTTAGAAGCAGAATTTGAAGAGCATTCATATGGTAATGCGAAAAATGGGGGTTTGCATTTAAATTTTTAAAGTTGATGTGCCAAAAAGGCACTTTCCGTGAGCCGGTGTAGCCCAGATTCTAATCAGCACCTACAAATCTCCCACTGAATATGTGTGCCAAATTTCATCAAAATCAGTTCAGTAGTTTCGGCTGTAGCGTGTCCACAGACACACGGACAGACACACAGACACACATTTTTCAAAAATAGGTTTTTTGGGTTCCTGGGACCCCGAAACGTAAAGATTTGATGTCAGTTCAATTTCGAATTTTTGATCGATTTTATATACTGCTCCGCCTTGAGCGTAGAAGTTAAAAATTTAAGATTTAACTTTAGTAAGGCAGATTTTTACTGATTTGGCGATTATTTATGTAAAAATGCAGCAGAGAAGCGGCTGGAACCTCCCCATCGCGTGGATCTTTGTATTCTGTGTAGATGGTAGTCAATTCAACATTTTTTTTGTGCTTATCATCTGTGACTAATTTCGCAATTTTCTGACAAATACCGACATCACCTCGGACATCACCCATCACATTTGACAATATGTTCCTTTTAAGGTTAATAGTTTGCCACCCTTTTGACAATAACTGATACTTTATGTCATCCACTGTCAGCCCGCTCCCTTTTAATGAAAAAGAATTTTTTTTCTATTTTCCACTGAAATGGCAGAAACTGTGAATACATTTTTAGAACCAGAATTTGATCGTCTTTCTAATGGCGACATAAAAAAGGAGGCCTTGTATTTAAAATTTAAAGTTGATATGCTTAAATGGCACTTCCCGTGGACCAATTGCTTCCAAAAGCCTTTCAGGTCTTCAACGGGTCACCCAATCTCCATGTAGCAAATTTCAGCCAAATCGATTCACTAATTTGGGCTATAATGTATTTTTAGTGTTATTACAAAATTTCGATTTTTTGACCCGAAGAGCACTAAATGCGAACGAATTTTGTCTTATTCAAAACAAGAATTTGAAGACCTTTCTGATTGTGACAATAAATCTTTCAAAAACTTGTTTTGGATAGTTAAATGAGTGAATAATTTTAAAGTTGAAAATTGGTGTGCGAAAACGGCACTTTCCATGGGCCGATTGAATCCAAAATTTGTTCAGCTCTTCGACGTGCAATACAATCCCCATGTGCAAAATCTCAGCCAAATCAGTTCAGGGGCTTGGGCTGTACCGCGATTTTAAAGTCCGATAAACATCAATTTTTTTTAAATTTTTGGTCAAAAGGGCACTGAGAGTGAATACATTTTTAGAAGCAGAATTTGAAGGCCTTTCCTATGGTGGCGTGAAAAATGGGGGTTTGTATTTAAAATTTAAAAGTTGATGTGCCAAAATGGTATTTCTAGTTGCACGATTGGCTCCAAAAGCTTTTCAGATCTAAGTTGGGTTACGAGATGCCTACGCACCAAATTTCAGCTAAATCGGTCTAGTAGTTTTGGCTGTGGCGTGTTTACAAACGTACGTACGTACATACACACACAGACACATTTTGAAAACCGCTTTTTTGGGTTCCTGAGACCCCAAAACGTGAAGATCTGCTGCCGAGGGGTTAATCCTTCGTAAAAATGGCGTACGAAAGAATTCCCATGCTATGGAATACCTGGGAATTCTTAAAGAATTCCTGAGAATTCCCAAAGAATTCCTGAGAATTCCCAAAGAATTCCCAAAGAATTCCTGGAGAATTCCCCCAAGGGTGTACGAAAGAATTCCCAATAGATTAACCCCTCGTCTGCTGCTATCTCAAATTCGAAAATTTTAGTGATTGTAGTAACCTCCCATTTTTTTAAAATTGTGATGGAGTTGGGGAGGTTAAAAGAGCGATTCCTGTACATTTTTTATTGAATTTGTAGGTTACTAATTTACGAGCTAATTTACTAATAACTAGGTGAAATATTTTGCCATTAACAAAATTGTTCATATTTGTCTATACCCACATGGTTTTTATTTGATTTTTTTCTCACTTTTAATTTTACTGCATAGGCTAAGTTTAGGTTTTTTGAGCTACTGACCTATTTTAACAGTTTTTGTGACCTATTCATAAATTCAAAATTGTTGTTAATGCAGTTTCGGGTTTTAATCCAGAGGTTTAAACAATTTTCATCATAACAGCCGTTGAACAATCAAAAAAGAGTTGACTTTTTTTTAAATTGCGCCGCATTTTTGAAAATCTAGGACAATTGGCATTGCAGAACAGAAACACCTGTCAAAAAGAAGGTGGAAGGCCTTCCAATTTATCATAGTACTTAAACAGCAAAGTTTTTCTTGGAATCTCTTCCAACAAGAGGTGGGAGAAAAAATAAAAACGAATTGACCTTTGCAAGCCTCGCAGCCATCCACAAAATCGTTCAATTCCGAATCTCTGGTCTTATTAATAACGAAGTCGCCTTTAAGCCGATGACATCACACAAATTCAATTGCCCTCATCTTTTTAATCAACATTTCGGGATCAAAACAATCAACCGTGTCTCATGACTTATTCATACCCTCAAGACCAAAACAAAACCAAAAACCACGTATAATCTAAACACCTGAAATCCGACCTCAGATAAAAAATTATCAAAGCCGATTCGTCACAAATTGCGGTAAACAGTTCGCCTTATCGCTTCCCGGAAAATCGCTCCTTTGTCCTCCGCTTTCGGGCAGAATTTTACCTCAGGTAGAAAAAACAGTAAAAAACGTGTTTCTAGGAAGCCGATGTTTTAAGAAAGAGACGATTCTTCCCAGGCAACGTGTCAAGTGTCACCAATGCAGGGTATTATTATTAATTAAAACTGTTGTTGGGAGTTTGACTCACATTAATGAAGAGGTCATAAGGGCGGCCAGGTCAATTGCTGTGTTTACGTAACATCGGTAATATTTATGATGAGTAATTGTTTTGGCCTCACAGCTGCAGTCACACCGAAAAATTACCCCTCGTTAACATAACAATCGAAGCCGCATCATTTCTCGATTTTGTTTCTACCAAAATTTTTGAGGTGTGGACCGAATTATTATTACTGGAAGATTAAGAAGAGTTTCGGTTTATTCCGAGTCGACATATGGATGGAAGGCATGAGAAAATTAAAACTGAAGCTTTCTCACCTGTCGCTTCTTTATAAACAGTAAATATTGCTGGTTCCGGTTACAATATTTTTTCATCGAGTTTCACGTTATCCGCTTTTTCTCAGAGGAAAGCGATGATAGAAGTACGCTCACGAGGAAAAATTACTAGTTTTGAAACAGAAAAAGCTTCGGAATTCAATTTTCCAAAGCTCTACACGTTATTTTGAAACGATTTTGGAACGTTTACAAAATGTCTATTTTTAACCAGTTTTTATCCTTCAAGTAGCTTTAGGTACGTTTAGCACTAACAAATGAAAAAATTAGTTCTAGAAACAAACGGTGTACATATTTTGTAATTTGTTCGTTAAAATGGAAATAATTTTGAAACGTTTTTTAACCTCTCCACTCCACTTCACCACTTCAAAAAAAAGAGGTTACTGGATTCACTAAAATTTTCGAATTCGAGATAACACCAAATCTATACGTTTTGAGGTGTCCAGGAACCCAAAAAAGTGGTTTTTAAAATGTGTCTGTATGTATGTGCGTACCTGCGTTTGTGAACGCTCTACAGCTCCAATTACCTGACCGATTTGGCTAAAATTTAGTACGTGGGCATGTCATAACTTAGATCTGAAAAGTTTTTTGGAGCCATTTTAGCACATCACCATAAGAAGTATTTACTCTGTGCCCTTTTGACAAAAAGCTCAAAAATTCTAGATTTTTAACGTACTTTAAAATCACAGTTCAGCCCCAACCCCTGGACCGACTTGGCAGAAATTTTGTACGTAGAGATTGTATTATCCGTCGAAGAACAGAAGTTTTTGTACTTTTCGATTTTGTGCCAAAAAGGCGCTAACAGCCCTGAAGATCATCTGCTATCTGCAACGGTGTACGAAACGTCTGTAAGAACAAACCTTTTGACACGGGATTATTGCAATGACAAGCGATTTTATAATTTCCGTGTTATTTTGTCTACCAATGGAAAATGAAAGATCCACGCGGTGGGGAGGTTCCAGCCGCTTCCCTGGTGCATTTTTTAACACTCACAATGCGGAATCATTACACACGTGTTATGTATAATGAGTCCATCCTGCAACACCATAGTGGATAATAGTTATTTGTTTAACAAAACAGATTTACTGCTGCGGCTGAAGTTTCATAGCCGAGGCGATAACCAAGCAATTTTTTGCCGTGTTGAACACATAATTTTTTCGCCGATTGTCATTAAAAAAGTGCATTTTTACTGCCGCAAAAGAGGCAGAAAAGATACTTGGAAATCTAATATATTTCAGAATAGTGCACGGAAATAGTTATTTGTACAACAAGTAAGGAAAAGTATCTTTTCCACGAGTTGTACACATTATTTTTCCGTGTACTATCCTGAAATGGCGTTAACATTTACAGTGGTGTGAAGATAACGACAAAATCCAACGACAAAATAGCCGTCAGAACTTGGGAAGCGGATCGGAACTGTCAGATTGGCGGGATCTAAAGGCACGTCGAAACGTTGATGACAATGGTCCATCAGCCGTTTATTATTTAATTAACTGATGTAAGTGTTACTCAAATTGCAAAATACAAGAAGAATCAACTTCTGTTTGAATATAAAATTGTTTCTTTTTGAATAAACAGCAGATTATTTGTGTATTTTATATTTTCGTTCGCAAATTGACGGCGACTTGACAGATCCCAGAATTGAGGTTATTCAAGGAAGGAAGGTAGGTATTAATTATTTTTCAATTATAATGCTAATTTTGGGCAACAAGTAAGTCATACACGTCAATAGTTAAAGTCTAATTCACTGGAAGCGTCCCTCACTAGAAGAGTAATAACATTTTCCCATGCCACAAAATTTTTTCGAATCTTCACTAAAAAATTGCAGAAAACTCTGATTGCTAACCTCTGGAATCCAACAAAAATGCCCCTACATCGTGTAAATTTGCCAGACGAACATGTCCAGATAGTTTATTTAATTGGAAACGTCCCTCTTCAAAAAGTCTCCAACACTTTTCCAAGACATCAATTTTTTAGATTTGTCTATCAAAAAATTGCAAAAAACTCTGATTGCTAACCTCTGGAACCAAACGAAAAGGTCTGTAAGTAGTGTAAAAAAGCCAGACGAATGTGCCCATGCAATTTCCAGCATTGGAAACGTCCTCCTTTAAAAACACTTTTCCAACAAACAGATTTTTTTCATCTGACGTTCGAAAAATTGCAGAAAACTCTGATTGCTAACCTCTGGAACCAAACGAAAAGGTCTTTAAGTAGTGTAAAAAAGCCAGATGGAGGTGCCCATGCAGTTTCCAGCATTGGAAACGTCTTCTTTTAAAAACACTTTTCCAACCAACAAATTTTTCTCATCTGACGTACGAAAAATTGCAAAAAACTCTGATTGCTAACTTCTGGAATCAAACGAAAAAGTCTTTAAGTAGTGTAAAAAAGCCAGATGGAGATGCCCATGCAGTTTCCAGCATTGGAAACGTCCCCCTTTAAAAACACTTTTCCAACAAACAGAATTTTTTCAGCTGACGTTCGAAAAATTGCAGAAAACTCTGATTGCTAACCTCTGGAATCAAACGAAAAGGCCTTTAAGTAGTGTAGAAAAGCCAGACGAATATGCCCATGCAGTTTATTGCATTGGAAACATCCTTCTTGAAAAACACTTTGCCAAAAAAAAATTCCACTTGTTCGAAAAATTGAAGAAAACTGATGTGATTGCTCACCTCTTAAATGAAACGAAAATACTTCTACATCGTGTAAAATTGCCAGACGAACACGCCCAGGCAGTTTACTTCATTGGAAACGATCCTCTTCAAAAGGGTTCTGACGCTTTTCCAAGACATCAATTTTTTAGATTTGCCTATCAAAAAATTGCAGAAAACTCTCATTATGCTCACCTCTGACCTCTGACTGCAATCCAACAGAAATGCCTACATCGTGTAAAATTGCGAAACTAACATGTCCAGACAGTTTATTTCATTAGAAACGTCCCACTTCAAAAAGGTTCTTAACATTTTTCCAAGACAACAATTTCTTCAATTTGTCGTTCAAAAAATTTACAGAAGCTTTTTAAAGATAAACGTTTCCAATTAAATGAACGGTCTAGGCAAGTTCGTCTGGCAATTTTGCGAGACTAAAAAGCATTTTCGTTTGATTCCAGAGGTGAGCAATCAAAATTTTTAAGTTTTCTGCAATTTTTCGTACGTCATATTTGAAAAAATTCTGTTTGTTGGAAAAGTGTTTTTAAAAGAAGACGTTTCCAATGCTGGAAACTGCATGGGCACCTCCGTCTGGCTTTTTTACACTACTTAAAGACCTTTTCGTTTGGTTCCAGAGGTTAGCAATCAGAGTTTTTTGCAATTTTTCGTACGTCAGATGTGAAAAATTTGTTGGTTGGAAAAGTGTTTTTAAATGGGGACGTTTCCAATGCTGGAAACTGCATGGGCACCTCCGTCTGGCTTTTTTGCACTACTTAAAGACCTTTTCGTTTGATTCCAGAGGTTAGCAATCAGAGTTTTTTGCAATTTTTCGTACGTCAGATGAGAAAAATTTGTTGGTTGGAAAAGTGTTTTTAAATGGGGACGTTTCCAATGCTGGAAACTGCATGGGCACCTCCGTCTGGCTTTTTTGCACTACTTAAAGACCTTTTCGTTTGATTCCAGAGGTTAGCAATCAGAGTTTTTTGCAATTTTTCGTACGTCAGATGAGAAAAATTTGTTGGTTGGAAAAGTGTTTTTAAATGGGGACGTTTCCAATGCTGGAAACTGCATGGGCACCTCCGTCTGGCTTTTTTGCACTACTTAAAGACCTTTTCGTTTGGTTCCAGAGGTTAGCAATCAGAGTTTTTTGCAATTTTTCGTACGTCAGATGAGAAAAATTTGTTGGTTGGAAAAGTGTTTTTAAATGGGGACGTTTCCAATGCTGGAAACTGCATGGGCACCTCCGTCTGGCTTTTTTGCACTACTTAAAGACCTTTTCGTTTGATTCCAGAGGTTAGCAATCAGAGTTTTTTGCAATTTTTCGTACGTCAGATGAGAAAAATTTGTTGGTTGGAAAAGTGTTTTTAAATGGGGACGTTTCCAATGCTGGAAACTGCATGGGCACCTCCGTCTGGCTTTTTTGCACTACTTAAAGACCTTTTCGTTTGATTCCAGAGGTTAGCAATCAGAGTTTTTTGCAATTTTTCGTACGTCAGATGAGAAAAATTTGTTGGTTGGAAAAGTGTTTTTAAATGGGGACGTTTCCAATGCTGGAAACTGCATGGGCACCTCCGTCTGGCTTTTTTGCACTACTTAAAGACCTTTTCGTTTGATTCCAGAGGTTAGCAATCAGAGTTTTTTGCAATTTTTCGTACGTCAGATGAGAAAAATTTGTTGGTTGGAAAAGTGTTTTTAAATGGGGACGTTTCCAATGCTGGAAACTGCATGGGCACCTCCGTCTGGCTTTTTTGCACTACTTAAAGACCTTTTCGTTTGATTCCAGAGGTTAGCAATCAGAGTTTTTTGCAATTTTTCGTACGTCAGATGAGAAAAATTTGTTGGTTGGAAAAGTGTTTTTAAATGGGGACGTTTCCAATGCTGGAAACTGCATGGGCACCTCCGTCTGGCTTTTTTGCACTACTTAAAGACCTTTTCGTTTGATTCCAGAGGTTAGCAATCAGAGTTTTTTGCAATTTTTCGTACGTCAGATGAGAAAAATTTGTTGGTTGGAAAAGTGTTTTTAAATGGGGACGTTTCCAATGCTGGAAACTGCATGGGCACCTCCGTCTGGCTTTTTTGCACTACTTAAAGACCTTTTCGTTTGATTCCAGAGGTTAGCAATCAGAGTTTTTTGCAATTTTTCGTACGTCAGATGAGAAAAATTTGTTGGTTGGAAAAGTGTTTTTAAATGGGGACGTTTCCAATGCTGGAAACTGCATGGGCACCTCCGTCTGGCTTTTTTGCACTACTTAAAGACCTTTTCGTTTGATTCCAGAGGTTAGCAATCAGAGTTTTTTGCAATTTTTCGTACGTCAGATGAGAAAAATTTGTTGGTTGGAAAAGTGTTTTTAAATGGGGACGTTTCCAATGCTGGAAACTGCATGGGCACCTCCGTCTGGCTTTTTTGCACTACTTAAAGACCTTTTCGTTTGATTCCAGAGGTTAGCAATCAGAGTTTTTTGCAATTTTTCGTACGTCAGATGAGAAAAATTTGTTGGTTGGAAAAGTGTTTTTAAATGGGGACGTTTCCAATGCTGGAAACTGCATGGGCACCTCCGTCTGGCTTTTTTGCACTACTTAAAGACCTTTTCGTTTGGTTCCAGAGGTTAGCAATCAGAGTTTTTTGCAATTTTTCGTACGTCAGATGAGAAAAATTTGTTGGTTGGAAAAGTGTTTTTAAATGGGGACGTTTCCAATGCTGGAAACTGCATGGGCACCTCCGTCTGGCTTTTTTGCACTACTTAAAGACCTTTTCGTTTGATTCCAGAGGTTAGCAATCAGAGTTTTTTGCAATTTTTCGTACGTCAGATGAGAAAAATTTGTTGGTTGGAAAAGTGTTTTTAAATGGGGACGTTTCCAATGCTGGAAACTGCATGGGCACCTCCGTCTGGCTTTTTTACACTACTTAAAGACCTTTTCGTTTGATTCCAGAGGTTAGCAATCAGAGTTTTTTGCAATTTTTCGTACGTCAGATGAGAAAAATTTGTTGGTTGGAAAAGTGTTTTTAAAAGAAGACGTTTCCAATGCTGGAAACTGCGTGGGCACCTCCATCTGACTTTTTTACACTACTTAAATACCTTTTCGTTTGGTTCCATAGGTTAGCAATCAGAGTTTTTTGCAATTTTTTGATAGACAAATCTAAAAAATTGATGTCTTGGAAAAGTGTTGGAGACTTTTTGAAGAGGGACGTTTCCAATTAAATAAACTATCTGGACATGTTCGTCTGGCAAATTTACACGATGTAGGGGCATTTTTGTTGGATTCCAGAGGTTAGCAATCAGAGTTTTCTGCAATTTTTTAATGAAGATTCGAAAAAATTTTGTGGCATGGGAAAATGTTATTACTCTTCTAGTGAGGGACGCTTCCAGTGAATTAGACTTTAACTATTGACGTGTATGACTTACTTGTT
The DNA here is from genome assembly GCA_963924575.1 of Pycnomerus fuliginosus. Lineage (NCBI taxonomy): Eukaryota > Metazoa > Arthropoda > Insecta > Coleoptera > Zopheridae > Pycnomerus > Pycnomerus fuliginosus. Next base: position 5,763,344 of record OZ004624.1, on the reverse strand, counting down.
GCCCAAAATTACCATTATAATTGAAAAATAATTAATACCTACCTTCCTTCCTTGAATAACCTCAATTCTGGGATCTGTCAAGTCGACCTGTCAATTTGCGAACGAAAATATAAAATACACAAATAATCTGCTGTTTATTCAAAAAGAAACAATTTTATATTCAAACAGAAGTTGATTCTTCTTGTATTTTGCAATTTGAGTAACACTTACATCGGTTAATTAAATAATAAACGGCTGAGGGACCATTGTCATCAACGTTTCGACGTGCCTTTAGACCCCGCCAATCTGACAGTTCCGATCCGCTTCCCAAGTTCTGACGGCTATTTTGTCGTTGGATTTTGTCGTTATCTTCACACCACTAACATTTACGATTAAAAATTGGAAAACAAAAATTATTCGTATAGGCAGAGAACAGGGCCAATAGTTTTGAAACTCCATTTACATAGTAACGGAAAAAACAAAATAAAAATTAGCAAAAAATGTCATTAAAAATGTTTACTTCAAAAATGTTTTAACGGCGGCTGCAGAAAAAACAGCAAGTTTGCTTCTAGTAAAGTCGAGAAATAAGTATGAGAAGTGTTATGAAAACTTCAACGAGTGGAGAACGAACAAAAAATTGCAGGAAATGGACGAAAACATTATGTTAGCTTACTTCTTTGAAAAGGTAGGAAGATACGGTACATTTTTATTTCGTTTTAAAGTTTTTGTGCCTTTTATAGTCCAAGCAACTAAAAGCCTCAACATTATGGTCCACTTACTCAATGGTGAGAAGCTTTTTACAAATGAAAGAAGATGTGGATATTTCAAAGTACGCAAAGTTGTGTGCATTTCTCAAAAGGCAAGCGCAAGGATATGAACCAAAAAAACCGAAAAATTTGTCCATGGATAACGTCACACAGTTTTTAAATGAGGCTCCCGGCTACTGCGACTTCCTTCAACATTCCAGCATCCTGTGGGTATCGTTTTCAAATTTGTCAAACTGTACTTTTAATACTTACAGTGGTAAAGACGAAAAAGAATAAATCATTAGCATTTTGTTAACCGAAAAATAAATTGTTATTTAGAAAAGCGTTGCTATGTGGAAAAGTGTTGCTATGTAGAAAAGTTTAACTTTTCTAAATGAAAAAATACTTAGAAGTTTAATATATTTCAGAATAGTACACGGAAAAAAACATTTTGACGATTTCACCTTCCGAAATCCATTTCAAAAACAGAAAATTAAAAAGAGTTTTAAACGTTTTTTTCTCTTAAAAAGATTTTCAAAATCCTAGCCGATTATAAACACTTGGAAAACTAAGGGAAATAATTTTAGGGATTTTAAAATTCTTCGGAGACAAAAGTCAGCACAGCAGCTTTTAAAATTGATTCCTAATGATAGCTTCAAGAGGTGGAAGATTTTTGACATTTTCTTGAAACACAAGTTTTTCAAAATCCGTTAATATTTTTTATTTGACAACTACAGGGTGTCTGAGAACGCTCGCACCAAATTCTAATGGAGTATTCAGGATTAAATTCTGAGTCGATCGGCGTTTTTGAAAATTTCCAGGGTCCAATAGTTCTCAAGTTATAAGAGATTTAAGAGGACCAATCAGATTTCAGCTTGAGTTGCTTCATAAGGTAATTTAATGCTAGATGCACTATTTCCTAGGTAACAAGATACAATCAATGAAAATTTATACTGTTGTATCTTGTTACCTAGGAAATAGTGCATATTACATTAAATTACCTTATGACGCAATTCAGAGCCGAAATCTGATTGGTCCTCTTAAATCTCTTATAACTCGAGAACTATTGGACCCTAAAAATTTTCAAAAACACGGATCGACTCAGAATTTAATCCTGAATACTCCACTAGAATTTGGTGCGAGCGTTCTGAGACACCCTGTAGAACCCTTTTTTGGCTTAAAAGCAAAACTCAAGTTTCAAAGTTTAGTTTTTTGGTCTAACCTCGGGAGTTTTGTTGTCATCTATAATATTTTCAAATCTTTTAACCTCGACACTGCCTCGACTTTTGTCCGTTTGCGCTGAAGGTACCGAAGAAAATGACTAAGAAATAGTTTCTTTAATTTTGACATCACGTAACCGCATTAACGCAAATTTTTCAAAAATAAAAAATTCGAATTTTGCATTGAAACTTGGCATATGGGGTTAAAATAAGATGGCGAACAATTTATTCCTACGATTTTTTTTGATATCTTGACCGCTAAACTAAATATTGAAAAATGGCTCTATTCCCGAGGTAGGGTGGGTTTACAACGAGGGGTGAGCCGCAAGAGAAATCTGGTGTACAGGTGCTAAGAAATCTCGGGGAAATCCGAGGAAATCTTGGCGAAATCGATGAAATCTGGGGAAATCGAGAAAATCTGGGGAAATCTTGGAAATCTGGGGAAATCTTGCGAAAAAAAATCTCAGAAAATTTGGGGAAATCTTGAAAAATCTTGAGGTAATCTCGGGGAAATCTTGCGAAAAAAAATTCCGGGAAATCAGAGGAAATCTTGGGGAAATCTGAGGAAATCTTGAGAAAGTCTTGGGGAAATCTTGAGAAAGTCTTGGGGAAATCTGAGGAAATCTTGATGAGCCGCAGGGGAAATCTGGTATACAGGTGCTAGGAAATCTTGATCCGAGGAAATCTTGTTTCCGGGAAACCAGAGGAAATCTTGGGGAAATTCGCGGAAATCTGAGGAAATCTTTCCAAAAGGAAATCTAGTATACAAAATTTTCTCTTGCGGCTCACCCCTCGGTCTCCACCTACAAAAATAAGGAAACTATCTGGGTGTCATCGTGGAACACACTTTAGAACCCGTTTCGACTGTATAAGAATGTCACAAATCAAAAACCACATTATTTTGAAACATAAATTCAAGCTTCATGAATGAAACGAAAACTTCTAAAATTTTAATCGTTTTGATTATTTTCCAAAGATTTGAAATGTTTTATCTCGAATTTACCTCCTCCCCCAGTGGTAATTAGTTCGGTGACATCAAGAATTTATTTACGACGTCCCACGTGCTTCACGTAATGTTTTCCCAATCCCAAAGCAAACAATTTCCCATAAGTAGCCGTCGCGCCGTAAACCAGTTAATTAACAGATTAATTACCGACGAAATTGGTCAAACCATTACCTCCAACGTAAACTACCGACAGCAGCTATCATCTCGTTAGATTTTTTTTTCTCCTAGAAAATATTCCAAACAAGGACTCACCACTTGAGCGTTGGGCGAATGTAAGAGTTCATGCTTTTCCAGCTGGTCCTTGGTGGAGAAGTTCGTTGTACATTGGGAACACGCGAACGGCCCTCCCGGCGTCGTTGGTGACACGTGGTTGGGCGTCGGCGTCTCCGTCGCGTCCACGTGCGACGCCTCCATGTGCTCCTTCAGCGCCTGGAACGTCTGACAGCCCTTCTGGCATTGCGGGCACTTAATGTAATACTCCGAATTGAGCTCCTCGGTCTCCTTTATTCCGTTCGTGAGAGGGGAAACTGCAAAAGAAATTTCGTTTGACATTTTGACAGCGTCAGTGACGTCGTTTAATTTTTTTAATTTTTTTTCCTCAATCATTGCGGAGGGTCTCGGGAGAGCCCCGTTAACGAGTCTTTGAGAGGACAAAGCGCACGGTAATTGGAATACATCCAAGGGAATAAATTTGCCTCGGACACGTCACAAAAGAACCAACTATCAAATTATCACCGCGAAGGTGATGCCCGCTTTATTCTCTCGAAATAAATTTTAATCGTGTTTACGATTCCGCCAGACAGTTTAATGCCAAGGAATTTTAGAGGAACCTACGCCCGGCGTGAAAAATTGACATTTTTTTTATAAACGTACTCGACAATGAGATTTTCGCCACAGAAAGTTGCTTGGTTTTTTTTTCGTTTTCAGTTTCTTAATGAACACTTTATAGCACCCAAACGAGTGCTCTAATGTATGCTCTTTTAGCACAGGGCTTTTATTTACATCGTAACCTAAACAACGACTGTGTCCAAAATACAATAATTTTGTCTAAAAAGAAAAAAATTGAAAAAACGTGGTTTCATACGGTTCTTATCGCACTCGGGTTTTGTAAAACTCGGGCTTTTCGCCCTCGTTGTCCAAACATCCTCGTGCGATAATAATTATATGGCCTTATGAAACGTGTTTGTAACATGCTATTTAAAGATGTATTCTACAGGGTGTTCCAATGAAAAGTATCCACCCCAAATATTTCGTAAACCAAATAAAATATGAAAATTCGCTCGGACAGGTCGATTTTTATTTGGAGGGGGACACTTAAATCCATGCTTGGCGAAATTTCAAAACTCACCCCTTAACTCTAGCACCCTCTTTGGTCAAATTTTAAATTACATTAGGGCCCTTTGTGATACATCGTTTGAAAGGGATTGAAATTATCTGTAAACTGATGCAAGAATTTTTGAAATCCACCCACTCGTTCAAAAGTTACATTGAAAGACATGAGCTGGTTCTGGGCCTAGGAATCCTTCAAGATTAGGCTGTAACTTTTGAACGAATGGATAGATTTACAAAATTTTTGCATTCGTTTACAGATAATTTCAATCCCTTTCAAATAATGTATCACAAAGGGCCCTAATGTAATTTAAAATTTGACCGAAGAGGGCGCTAGAGTTAAACAAATATAAAAAAATTGTTACAGCGTTAGGTTGGCAATAAAATTAGCTTTCAAATGATGTATCACAAGTGGGGGGTTGCCATTTAAAATTTTGAAGTGAGGGTAGGTGAGGGTTAAGGGGTGAGTTTTGAAATTTTGCCAAGCATGGATTTAAGTGTCCTCCTCCAAATAAAAATCGACCTGTCCGAGCGAATTCTCATATTTTATTTGGTTTACGAAATATTTGGGGTGGATACTTTTCATTGGAACACCCTGTATATGTATACTCATACCCAATAGCTATTTGCTATGTGCAAGGAAGGTAATTATATACATTTTCTCACGTGTTACACATTTTTTTTTTCGTAATTCTGATTGAAAAATCAAGAAACTAAATTTTTTGGCAAATCGCGGGAAAAAATTTAGTGTTTTTATATAACCTGCTATTTAGTCATCATGAGGACCACGACGATTGAAAAATGTAATTTAGGTTAATTACTTTTCTCACTAGTGTATATATTTCATCACAGGACCTTATCCCTACATGAAAGTATCGAATTAGTCAGTATAACGCACTAGTGCGGAAATATGATGCATTTCCCTCGGCATTTCCTAACTGAAATTAGTGCGAAAAATTCGAGAAAAAATTACATTTTTCGAACGGTATATCTCGGGTATTATGAAATAGCTATTTATGTAACAAGTGGGAAAAAATCATCATTACTGTGTGCTACATATAACCACACGCGCAAGAAAATGATGCATTTTCTCAAGTGTTACATACAAGGTTTTTCATTATCACGATCGAAACATTCAAAAACTATAACTGGCGAAGCATTGAAAGAGTCATCATGCAGATCGTAGTGATTGAAAATTTTTTTATGTTAATTACTTTTCTCACTAGTGCTGCAATAAATTTACTTTTCGGACTGTATGTAATTCACTTTTTGCACTAGTGCGGAAATATTGTTATTTTATTATATGTATTAGAAGGGAGAGAAGTTGCAGATTTTAGCCGAACGCTAGCAGAAACTTCTCAGTTCTCCCTCGTGTATAATATAATTTTTTTTTTATTAATTTGTAGGTATACGTAGCAGGTTCCACCATATTTTAGCAGTTAAATTTGAGAAGAACCGTTTGCCTTGGTCATAAAATAAGAGTAGGAAATGTTAACATTTCATACAGGGTGTCTCAGAACGCTCGCACCAAATTCTAATGGAGTATTCAGGATTAAATTCTAAGTAGATCGGTGTTTTTGAAAATTTCCAGGGTCCAATAGTTTTCAAGTTACAAGAGAGGACCAACCAGATTTCAGCTTTGAGTTGCTTCATAAGGTAAATTAATGCTAGATGCACTATTTCCTAGGTAACAAGATACTATCAATGAAAATTTATACTGTTGTATCTTGTTACCTAGGAAATAGTGATCTAACATTAAATTACCTTATGAAGCAATTCAGAGTTGAAATCTGATTGGTCCTCTTAAATCTCTTATAACTCGAGAACTATTAATTGGACCCTAGAAATTTTCAAAAACACGAATCGACTCAGAATTTAAACCTGAATATTCCATTAGAATTTTGTGCGAGCGTTCTGAGACACCCTGTATAGGTTATAGAAAAAAATAGCATTTTTTGCACGGGAATATGAAAAATAGTATATCTGTATAACGCATATTCACAATTTTGGCAACGGGGCGCTAAAACTTAAAAACGAACGTTTGCTCTTACGAATGTTGACCATTTTCGGAAACTCCTTTTCCGGCGGACTCAAAAAATGCAAACATTATTGAAGATTTTAAATTTTTAAAGAAAGGCAAGCAATTTCCAAACTCTGCAAAACAAAAAATTATAGACACTTAGGTACGTGTAGATGCCTATAAATCATCAAAATTTTCAAAAAATTCAAAAATGAAAAGTGAAAAGTAGACACGTAAATCTTTGGAATCTGTTTTTTTTCAAATCAAAATTCTACTCAGTTTCAAAAAAGAAAATGTACCTATTGAAATGTTCAAGTCGAACCACCCTATTGTTACCGAAAAAAATCATGTTTTTGATAAAATCCGAGAGCTAATTTTGCAGGTATCCATATGCTGGAATTTTTCAATATTTGCTAAGACCGAGCGTAAGACGAAAGTTTCGTTTCCCAATACTATAGTTGTCAATTTTGTATAGATATCTACAGTAGTAGAAACCCGACCTATAAATCCTTCGAACAGTCAGCTATGTAATACCAGAAAAATCTGTCAAAAATCAAAAGGCTAGCCATACTTGATTTGATTTTTGCAAAGTCAAAAAAGGCTACTTTTTGCGACGTTATACCTTAATTTAATCATCACCAGTGAAACGTTCTTACACTATTATTCAGTATTCTGCTGAAGCGAATTCAATTTTTCATTAAAAACTTTAAATGCAAAACTATTGGCATTCACATTATTTAACTTTGTCAAATAGTGAAAATCACGAGCTTGTTACATTTGAGAGGTTTTATAGTTCGGGTTTCTACTTTAAGTAAGCAATTTAAGTCACCAATTTGATAATCGGTACAATTGCGAGCAAAAAAATTCGTACATCACTTGTTATTAGATACACTAAGAAAGCATTGGACTAGATAGCCTTTCTTGAAGTGACAGAAAATTTGATGTTCGGTCTTTTTTGCTCACAACTGTACATACCTATTTGCTTTTAGAAGTTGCCCAGTTCCTGGGTACCATTTCCATTTGGTAAGGGGGTGTATGAAGCTATACAGGGTGACAATAAGAATATGTACGCTTCAATAATAATAATAAAAATCACAGTTAACATATTCATCAAACGTTATATACATTAGAGGTTCCTGTCACTTCCGGTTTTGCAGGAAATTGCCTAGATTTTGAATTTTTAAATGAAACATCGGGTACATTTTTATATTTTTGGAATCTAGGAATCATTCTGAGTATTGTAGTGTCGTTTTATTAAGTTTTTTATTTAATGCCAAGTTGGTGGCACTAAACACAGAAAAAAATATTTGTTTTCATGGATTAGGTGTAAAAAATCCAGAAACAAGAAAAAATGCACGAAAATTACACTACAATACTCAGAATGAGGCCTAAATTCCAAAAAGTTGATTACACAGGGTATGTTCAAAGTCTTGTTGAAATGAATGTCAAAAAATGACTTAAATGATTACTGTGATTTTTTTTTATTTTGATAATTATTGAACAAGCGTACAGAGTCTCGTTGTCACCCGGTATAATAAGATAAAGTCCGAACACTTTCTAACAAACACAGGGATTGCGTGAGTCAGGCTTTTTCTGTTGATCTGTTAGTTTGTAAAACGGGTTTTCAGTGTCAATAAACAGTAACAATGGATGTTGAAAGGTACCCGAGAAGGTGCTTATCAAGTATTGTTAATTATTGTCTATTGTTTTTAACACTGATCCAGGTACTTTGACACAACTGGAAAAAAGCCTGACTCACACAACTCCTGTGTTCGTTAGAAAGTGTTCTAACCAATTTTCCGACTCTACCTGTACATACAGGGTGAGTCTGAAAGACTCCACATCCTTTATACCGCAAAATCTACTGTTCAAATGATGAAGCTTGGTGCAAAAATTATTGGTCAATTGTGATTCCTCTTGATGTTATAAGCCGCCAAAGATCTTCATTTTTAAACTTTCAACTGTTTTTTTGCATTGAAAGTGTTGTCCTACATCTGTGCCCAGAACCATTGCTTACAACTGAAGAAAAAACATTGATGGTAATTTCACTTTTTTATGAGGTAGACTCATCATTGGTTTTAAGGTGATTACCTGCATCATGTTTTCGGTTTTTTCAATTTTTCTCGTGAGTGGTTATTTTTTTCGAAATATTTTAAGAGCCAAAAAAGTTTTAGAATTGAACGGCGAATACGGCCGCATAGGCAAATTAGCAATGTTTTCAAACATAAAAAAGTTCAAGGGCAAATAACATCGGGGCTACCGTGTATAACAGAGATCCGCTTTTTGGATAATGTCTTAAGTACCATCAGCATCTTGGTCTGTAACAATGCTGTGCAAAAATTCAAAATCCTACGATACACCTTTCGAAAGATTTTTAAAAAGAATGTTTAAAAATGCAGATTTTTGGCAACTTATAACATCAAGAGGAATCACAATTGACCAATAATTTTTGCACCAAGCTTCATCATTTGAACAGTAGATTCTGTGGTATAAAGGATGTGGGGTCTTTCAGACTCACCCTGTATCATTATGCAAATAAAAATATTTTTTATTTGCATAATGATCAGGCAACACTGCAAATAAGAAGATTAAATCTTTATACATTGTTTGCTGCCAACCAGATGAAATAAATGGGCGGAATTGATGAAATTAACAAGTAAACTTATTTTTCAGCCTTAGACTCCTTAGAGAAATATTTTTCGATGAAGCTTTACGGAAATACTATAATTCAATCTAAGAATTTACATGAAAGAAATTCAATTTTATAAAAATAGTGGAGGAATGTAAACACAACGTCTCCCATAATTAACCCTGTAGGTTTCGCAACTTGTTTTCAGTTGTATTTTTTGTTTTTTTAAGCAAATGAAAATTACATGGCACTAATTGTATTTTACAAGAATATTTGTGCAGCCAACTTACGTTTTTCATCAAATCCGAATGGAAACTTTTCATAGTCCTAGTAGGTAATCCTAACCTTAATGTCAGTAAAGATTGAAACTTAATAAACTAGAACCACCAGAATTCGATTAGAATTTGAATTTAGCAAATCTGTGAGAAAAATTGTCGATTACTGGTCTGATATTTATGTATTAATTAATTTAAATTAAAACAGTTGGCAACACAGCCCAGCACTGCACTTTTATTTCTTAAAATCCGTATAAAAATTTTATTTGGGTTCTGAATATTGGATTGGCAACACTGAAACCCTATTTGAAACCGGATGTAATAGCAAAAATAAACGCAGGCCGAAGGCCTAGTATAGTAAAAAAAACGGTCAGAATAGATATGGAAATAAACCGTCTGGGCTTTCGCCCTCTCCCGCATTTAGGTCACAAGTAGGTAGGCATAAAATACAGAAATTAAAATTTTTGGATAAAATTGAGAGGAACAAATTTAATGTATGACACTCAAGAAAAAATTAGATTTTTTAAAAATAGTGGAGGAATGTAAACATCACGTCTCGCCTAATTAACGTTACAGGTTTCGCAAAATAGTTTTTCTATAAATTTTTTCGTAAATGAAAATTTAAAAGGAATTACATGCCACTGGAGGTAATATTTTTACAACGAAACGAATTAATTTAGCAAATTTGAAGGAATCACGTGGCACTAATGGTATTTGGCAAGAATATTTTTATGTCCAGGTCTCAACAAAAACAGAGTTAACCTAGCACCTATCAGTAGAATATTTACCAAACATGATTATTTCAGTATTGTCCTGATAGTTCTTTGTATTGTCTCCCCAGTTGCCTTCATTATCACAGCATTCCTAATTACTGTACAAACCAAAATATTATTTACCCACAGTCCACGATTAGGTGATTCACATAAATTATGAATATATTTTGGTTTTGCTATCTAAACAAAGTCTAGGTTGTGTTTGCCACAAACATTGTTTTCGAGATTAAAACCTCATCACCGGCACGTCACCCCAAACACGAGAGAGTAACGAGGGTCGCAACCGATTCATTCGGGTTGCCTAAATTCAGGCGCGAGAAACGATGAATCGAGCTCTACCTGTCCGCCACCTGCCCAATCGTACAGGTGTAACCCCCCACCCGCGCTCACCTGACCCAATCAAATCCCCGCGACAGGTACCTCACCAATAGCAACTCGGCAAACAAAAGCCGGCAGCCAATTAAAACTTAATTTGTAGTACTCACGTTGGCAGGTGTTCCACACATTAGCCAGACTCCATAATCGGAAGGAGTAACTGTCGTAACACCCATACATGCTATCACTTCGCGCCACCATGGCCAACTGAATATAACACGCGGCCGACGCCGAGCGCAGTGTGCCGTCGACTCCTGCCATCCCTCCTACCAAGCGACGGCGCCCCCCACCACCGACGCGCGCCGCCTCGCTACCTACAGACGACGCCGTTGCATCACCGCCCTCAAATCTCGGCGCGATGGCAAGGCGCGTGCTGCGAGATGGGACGGTGTCGCGACGCTCTCGTATTTTCGGAGGTGCCTCACGCTTCCGCCGTTCAATTATTTATTTTACGGAGAATTTTACGTGACTGACGTTATCGAAACAGTTTATATTTTGAGGAAAACGACGCAAAAATTATAGCCAAGCTTGATGCATTTCTATACTTAAATGAGGAAATGCGGCATATTCAAACAACACTAGAAAAAATCGGAGAATGGTTTCGAAATAGATCAAAATGACAGTAGAAAAAACACCGTATCATTTATTTATATTTCCTAGCTTGTTTCTTCAGATTTCTTTGTTTTAAAGCGCTTTTCTTCATTTACTATTTTTTAAATTAAAAAATAAAAATGAAAATACAAATTCAAAAATTGAGGATGTCATAGTAGTAGTTACTGACATAATAAAATTATTGTTAATGTTCTAGTCAGTGTAAAGAAGATCCATAGTTAATGGAACTTAATACAATAATAAATCCCTCCCTATAATTAAATAAAACTCGTATAATAAATTGCGGTTACGTCACTATTGGCCTCAGAGGCCAATCCACGATGCTAACGGATGTCAATTTTACAAAATGTTAACAAATCTTCCAAGATTAGGGATTTATTATGGTCCTAAATTCTAAATTCCATCGTCTTTTTTTTACCTAAGTATAGGTACCTACCACACTTTTTTACAATCGTAATTAAAAAAGAAAAACCGTAATAAAATCATCACTTTTTTAAGCTGTTTTATTAACGTTTTTGTATAAACAAAAACAAACGCTTTCGTCCTTGGAGTTCATCATCCACTGCAAATTTAAATTCTCCCAGATGGTCCTACTGAAAAATTATCTTTTTTAATTTGTCCCCGTACAAGACGAATACTTATGCAAAAAATTAACGTGTAGAAGACGAAATGAAAGTATGCAATTTTTTGACTCGTTTGATCGCATCAAACTCATGAAAAAAGTACCAACGGGTGGCTCAAAAAAAAAACGGACAATATAAACTGCCCGACAATTGAAATGGTCCACCCGAAAATTTTACTCACATTCAAAATGCCATAACTCCTAAAGGAGTCGATGGATTTGAATGGCCTTTTTACACCGGATGGTAAATTTAACTGGCTATCACACAGTATATTGTACGTTTCATTTAGACCTCTCATTATTTGTATACAGGGCGTCAAATGCAGGTACTGCAAACTAGCGCAAGTTTGGACCACTCCCTATTCTTCAATGAAATTTTCTGGTTTTTTTTGACTGGTTCAGAGAACGCATTATAGGTTAATCCCTCGAGTCGTTTTTCTGAATTTTCCTCTAGCCCTCTTAGTTAGGGCGCAGTGCCAAAATATCTGTATTTTGGTTGATGGTTAATAGCGGCATTAGCTTTAAAGAAATTTTAAATTTATTGGGGGTTTTGTAATCCAAAAACATCACTCAAGAACACCATGGATTTGAAATTGGCATGAGACAAAATTTCCTCGAAAAGGGGGTTCATTGAAACGAACCCAAACTTATTCTGTCTCCCAAAATGATCTTTAATTGACGCGCCTTAGAGGTCAAACGATGTCGTCATAGAGGCATTTCTTCGGAACATTTTGAAATGCTCCTTGCTGGAATCCGATTACAATTGCCTATGTTGATACCAATTTCTTCGATGACGGTTTTTGGATAAAATGTTCGTCTATAAATTCATGAAGTCAAGGAGACGAAAATTGAAACAAAGGGTCGTACCTTCGTTGACCAAGTAACCATCCTTCAGGCCATGTGACAGTTTTGTCAAAATTTACGTCGTCTTAGTTTCATGAAAATACAGGCATGCGAAATGACTACAATCTGTCCGAAAACCGTCAGACAAAGCGCTGGTGTATCAACACCGGCAATTGTAATCGGATTTAATCAGGGAGCATCTTAAAATGTTCAGAAGAAATGCCTTCATGAGGACATCGTTTAAACTTTAAGGCGCGTCAATTAAAGATTATTTTGGGAGACAATATAAGTTTGGATTCGTTTCAATGGGCCCCTTTTCCAGGAAACTTTGTCTCAGACCAATTTCAAATCCATGGTGTCCTTGAGTGATGTTTTTGTCTTACAATGCCCACAACAAATTAAAAATTTATCAAAAGCTAAGGCCGCTATTAACGATCCGCGAAAAAACTGATTTTTTGGCACTACGGCCTAACTAGGGGGGCTGGAGGAAAATTTAAAAAAACGTCTCGAGGGTTGGACCTAATACGTTCCCTAAACCGGTCAAAAAAAATTAGATATTTTTTTTCAAGAATTGGGAGTGGTCTAAACTTCCGCTAGTTTGCAGTATCTGCATTTGACGCCCTGTATACAAATAAAGGGAGGTCATGATGAAAGCAACAACATACTCTGTGATAGCCAATGAAATTTACTATACGATATAAAAAGGCCATCCAAATCCGTCAGCTGTTTTAATAGTTATGGCATTTTGAATGCGACTCAAATTTCCGGGTGGACCATTTCAATTGTCGGGCAGTTTATTTTTCATTTTTTGATCGATTTGCCCCATGTACGCTTACCTAAGTGAGAGAGAGAGAGCTAAAGAATCAGGTTTTCAGGATATGACTCAAAATCAAATCACAGATGGCGCTGCTATTGCACTTTCATGGGTAAGTATAACTATAACCTACAACTGTATACAGGGTGCGAGATTAAAACTCCAAAACGCTATAACTTTGTTATTTGTCGTCCGATTTTAGTGAACTAAAAACCAAATGAAATTGTTCATAAAACACTACAAACTCGAAATGGTTTTTATTTTTATCAACTTCAATTTGAATGTCAACTGGATGTACACTTTTCATTTTCACATGGACATATCCAGTTTTCTTTACTCCGTCTAATAGCTAATTTTTTTCTGCGTCTTCTGATGTACAATAAGTTATGTTTGGTTTATAATTAGTTCTGAAAATAATTATAAATTTTTGTCAAAATTTGAATATTTTTTATTAAAAATTTTCGAATGTGCTGTAGATCTGATAGAAACTTAACAAAACTTTTTAAATATGTAATTTTTTAACATGTAAAATGCATTTCGAGAATTTTTTTCGCGGCACTCAAGGACACAAAAAGATTGTAATGTTGACAATAATTTTAATTATTTTCAAAATTTATTATGAATCAACACTCAACTTAATGTACATCAGAAGACGCAGAAAAAAAATTAAGTATCAAGCTGAGTAGAGAAAAGTGGGTGTGTCAATTTGAAAACGAAAAGTTTACATCCAGTTGACATTCAGGTTGAAGTTGATAAAAATCAAAACCATCTTTAGTTTATAGTGTTTTATGGGCACTTTCATTTGGTTTTTAGTTCACTAAAATCGGACCACAAATAATAAAGTTATAGCGTTTTGGAGTTTTAATCTCGCATTTGTCAAAATTAGTAGGCAATGCCAATGTAAGTCCATATGTCATTGCCTACTAGTTTTGACAAATCGTCAACATTCACTTGCATTCGAGTGTACAATAATTATTTATAGGTAGAAACAACTAATAATCTTATAAATAATGAAAAGCTCTGAATGAAAGTATAATACTTTTTTTAGTTTGATGCAATAGTTAGGTATTTTGTAAGTACAACTAGTAATGAAGGCAATATTTTTATTTTGACACAAAAAAAATAGTTTTTCGAAAATGTAACCAGCAAGAACTTTATTGAAAAAACATGTGAAAAGTTTCACATCAAAATCTATTTTATAATTAAACGTTAAAAGGGATTTTTGGTGTACTATTTTTACTTTTTTTCCAACAAGTTTTACACTAATTTTACATCAATTTTAGAATTTTGAAAATTTTTCAAAGAAGTTCATATTAATTACATTTTTGAAAAGTCAATTTTTCTCTGTTTCCCATGGTGTCAAAATTCAATATGGCGGCCATGAGAGAATCAAAAGTTGACTGTCATTACTCAGAATCTAGAAGGCCTAAAAAATTTCTGTGTATGCCATTCGATTGACAGCTGTCAAAAATGCAAAAGATACAAGATTGATTTAAATAACATCAATTGTTAGGGAGATATTAATTTTTATTTGAAATCGCATTTTCAGATTTTTCGGAATAACTCAGGAGCGAATTAATATATTGCGGATTTCTCTTCAGATTCTTAATCACAAAGAAATAGCGCAACTTTTCGCTAATTTAACCAGCTCCGGATCTCTTACCGTTTTTTTAAACTTTCCGCCTTGAATATCTGTGAATATAAAAAAGACGAGGGGCTAACCACCCACAAAAAATGTGTGCACCAATTTCCGAAACAATTTCCAAATAATTTTCACAATTTCTCATGCGTGGACAGACTCGCTAAACGGTTAACCTCTCAGAGGAAAATAGTTTAAGATTTGGGTGATAAAATATTATTTTTTTTTAAATTGGCAGCAGTTACTTTTCACTTTTAATTAAGTGGGCTGTAAAAGTTGAAATGCAGTTCGAAACTTAAATGATACCCACAGATTTACGTCTCACTACTAATAGAGTACATCATTTTTTGTATTGCTTTAGTGTAAATAAGACTAGGATAAAAATACTCTCCCAATGGATTGTGTCTTGGTTTAAAGCATTTGGTGTCCTTCCCTCTCATGACTAGGAAATGCGGTAAAAGGAGATAACTAAATATATTAAATTGAAGATTACGGCAGCCTAAACACAAGATATTCATTTACTTCTCAAATATTGATGAAGTGGAAAAATGGGGGGTTAACTACAAGGCGAATTAGTGTACACTAAAAGATTAATTGTAAAAAACACTGTTGAAAATTGCTAAGAATTACCGAAACCGCTACAAAATCGTATAAAATAGCTAAATATAGCCAATACCCAATACTGTCGTCAAGCGGTTAATCCCTCGGAGAGAAAGGGTTTAAAATTTGGGACATAATGTGTTTTTTAAAATATGTGTTAGGGCGTTGACTCCACTTTTAGTTAGTTTGGCAATTAAGGCGGCCGTGAAAACCCACGAAAAAGATGTACATCAGTTTCCACAATTTCCATATAATTTCACCATTTCGTGAACACCACAATTTCTGAATAATTTCCATAATTTTTCATCGTTTCTCATGTTTGTACACCACAAATTATAAATGGTCAACAGCTCGCAATTTAAAAATATTTTCAAACAATTTCCACTTTCCAAATAAGTTCATTAATTTCCAAATAGTTTCCACAATTTCCAAGCAATTTGTACAATTTCTCCTGCATGTACACCACAAGGTGGTCAACGCCTCGAAAAAAGATATTAAAACGAAATAAACGCTGATCTACCCTGTATGGAGGGGGACAACGGGACGTGCATTCGGCAATTTTTTTTCACTTCCGGCCACCTTAGACTTTCAAAAACATCGAAGAAATCTGAGAAAAATTGAGATTTAGGAAAAACGCAAAATCACGGCAAGTTATTTTCTTTGATGCAAATCCATCCGTGATGCAATTACATCTTCGTTTATATCTTTATTTTATTCATTTATAAGAAACGAGACCTATCGACGGCTATATAATTTCTGATTTAACAGGAAGCTGAAAACAACAATCAGGGTGGCCTGACTGTACTTCCGGTAAAGTAGGTATGATACATGTTGCTAGCTCGAAAAAAATTGTAGATTCTGAAGTAAAAAAAATTACCGGAATACACGTTCAATTGTCCCCCCCCCCCATCCATAGATGGAAAGTTTAAAAAGACACCTTGTAGGTATGTATTTTCAATGTCGAAGTGTATGGAAAGTGGAAAGAGTAAAAATTTAGAAACCTCAATTTCCGACTGGAAGGTAAAAATCAAATTTAACAAAAATTTAATGCATCAGGAAAGGGCTATCTACCTGACCTTGCAAGCACAAAATGGATAAAACTCGAACAACTTTCTGCAAACGCAAACGATTGATTTGAGCATACACCATAGAACAAATAGCTAATACGCATTTTCGCTGAAAACAACTTAATTTTAAATAAAAATAATGAGTTCCACATCACGAAAGGGATAACGCAAAGACTCACCCTGCGAATGCTCCATCACTCACAACAATAACATCGAGATTAATTTTTGGGAAGCCCTCCGAACACGGCAAATAAATTAAATTGTTATTTAACCGGCACAAACATTTACCTCCAAATATTACTTGTTTGAGTTCATAATGAATATTTACCAGAACGTAGAGCGCACTATTTACTGCCGTGACCACCGCCGAATTGGACTTGAAAATCGGAAGCGACACCTTGAACACGTTTTTCGCAAGTGTCGAACAAATGTTACGAACAATAAAGGGGCACCGCACCACTGCGACCATCTGTGCACAGTTGGCTTCTACCTGATCTGCTCTTGTTTTAATTCAAATGAAGACGTCGGACGTGTGATGAACGCACATGCGGGTCATATTTGGTGACTCACGGGGGTTCAATCGGAGGGTGATGGACCCGATAGGTGAGGAGATAAAGGGATTGTGGGAACTTGAGCCAATTTTTATTATTGAACCAGCACCTGTTTGGGCGTCAATCGGACCCAAATTAAGTCATTTTTACTTTTAATCTAGAAAATCGGATAATATACAGGGTGTTGCCATCAATTTCATTGTTTCTGAGGCTGAGAGTTGGTTAAATTAGAGAAAAGTTGCGGTATTTTAAGGTAATTAAGAATCTGTAAATAATTCTCTTTTATCTTGATTCGTTTCTGAGTTATATGGAAAAAACTCAAAAATCATATATTTCTGACGATTGGTTTAATTAAATAAAGCTTGGACTTTCTTGACAAATCGTCAGAAAATTGGTATGAGTACCTAATTTGTAAAATCAGACTAAACGATATGAAAAACATTGGCAAAAGGATATACACAGATCTTCTCAATCTCCTATAACATGCGAAAACAATTAAATTCATCAATAATACATGTCTTGGCATCGTGTGACTTTGAAATTTTTGTCAAAACAGTCCATGTTGATTACATTTTTGAAAAGCTAATTTTTTTCTGTATCCGGCGGTGTTAAAATCCAATCTGGCGACCATAAGAAAAGAAAAGTTGTTTGTTTTTACTCAAAATCTGGAAGACCCAGAAAATTTCTGTCATGACAGAACGTCAAAATTTGAATTTTAGGTTGGTATGAGGAAATTTTGCAAGGAATTTTACTAACAGGTGAGTTGGTAGAAGCGATTTCAACTCGATACGTCAGAAAACATATCAAATGTCAAAATTTTGCAATTGCTATGAATTGGCCCAAAATGGCCTTTGTGTGCGTGCAGTTTTGAGTAAAGTGCAAAGAAAAATATTCACGAAAAAGCCTCAGGTACGTTTATCTGCTGCTAACAATAAAAATAAACCCTTGAAGATTTGGGTTATGTAATGTTTTTGCTTTTCCGCTAAATTTTGATCAAATTCTCAAAAGTACGGGCCCTTACAAATTAGGGTTGTACAGTTCTAGAAAAATTTTAGTTCTGTTATAGAAAATGAATGGACTTTACCTATCGCCAGAAAGATATAATTTTTTCTTTAAAATCGCGACTTTCAGTTTTTTCGAGTTAACTCAAGAACGAATCGAGATAAACTAGAATTCTTTACACATTCATAATTGCCTTAGGAAAGCGCAATTTTTCTTTAATTCCTCCAGTAGATTCCAAGATTCTAACATTGGGACAATGTTATCGATAGCACCCTGTATACCTCACTACCTATATTCAAAAACTTAAAATTCAGCAAAAGACCGATATGGGATTAAAAAGAGTTTACAAAATGGAATTATGATTATACTTTTACCAAAAATTATGAGAAAACATGTTTTCGGATGGAAAAGAACTTGCATAAAATTTTAAAATTTTACAAATCTCGATTTGTGGTTAAAGGGGCACGAAATTGTAGTTTGAATTGAATCTCATGATCGAAAAAAAATTTAGTGCATAAATACATTCACGAAAGGTAAAAATGTTACCTAATTTCAAAAATATGAATCTTCACTCTAAAAAAGCAGATCTTTACGTTTTCAGGTCCTGGTCTTCATATTCTGATTTTAAAAATGTCTTCACAAAACATACAGGGTGTCCCAGGGGTGCGTGGGCGGAAGATTTCTCCACTACTAACAAAGATATTGAAGTGAGGTTTTCGCTGGTTGGTAGAGGTTATAAATCTGCGTAATCTAAAAATAGTCGCATATATATAGGATGTCCCACTCAGTAACCATGAATCAAACGTACATTTTGGAACACCCGGTATATTTGGCATTTTTTGATTATATCTGATCATTCTTAACAAGTTTTGTATAGCATTCTATAGCTCTAATTCTAACCGTTTGGCGGGAATTTTGTAATTTGTAACGCGAAATTTGCCACTTTGAAGGGCTGGACGGGCTAAGTACTTGAGATTTCAAAATTTGCGCCAAAAATTATCTAAAATCTTCCTCTTTAACAGACCATTTTCAATTTTTAAATTTTTGATAAATAATATGTAAGTTTTTTTTGAAAATCGCGAGAAACAAAACTAAAAAAAATTAAAAATTGATGATCCGCTGTCAAAGAAGAAGGTTTTAGATCATTTATGGCGCAAATTATTTTATCAGTGCGTTCTACTATTAAAAATACTTTCAATGAAGTCAGTTTTCTTAAAAATACTCGAATATTATAAATGACAGGATTTTCAAATTTGGAGCATAGGTTAGTGATATCAAGAAATTTTTTCCGAAATTTTTCCAGATTTATATTTTAATCACAGGCGTGCGTTCTTGTGGGTGTATCACATATCTTTAATTTATAATTTTGCTGTTAGTCTTTATTTCATGAAATAATAATATAATAATGAAATCGGAAAACACTGGACAACTTTCGAGCAGCAAGAGTGTCATTATCAAAGCCAATAAAACGCGTTAGTGTATGTAGTGTAGTGGGTATTTCAAATTTCTAGTGATAGTAAATTGGTAATGAAATCATAATCTCTGGCTTATTGCACATACAAAGTTATTAATGATAATTGTTGCTTTATTTCCGTTGAGTTTATGGGTTAAGGAGGTATTTATTTAGTTATTTCTGCATCAATTTTGGTACCTACCCTACGTGTTGTCGTGAAAAATGGAGCGAATTTATAAATTTCTAATTGCAAAAACGAAAATCTTTATTAGTAAACAAACTTTGGGGTAATTTTTATCAAAGCTAATCAAGGACAGTTGTAGATTTTCAGTGTTCTTTATTTTATATCTTCAGTTTTCAGCTTCTGTTTTATTCATATTTGTAAATATCAGTTACGAACTTCATACCTATCTATCTGTTTGTTGTAGAAAATTGAATGATTCTATCTCTAACAAAACGGTGAAAAGATTTTAAGTTACACATATATTTTCGGTCTAAGCTACTTCATAGAATTTTCTGTTTCTCGACTGTTTAAAAAATATGGTGCCTCAACGTAGATTTCTATATTTATTTCAATATCTCCGTTACCTTTTCTTAAAAAAAAATTAATCGTAAACCTCAACAACGGGTCACTCAGCTCGTGCAAGAAACGCAACAATCCCAAGAATTTCCAGAAATACCCGGCCTACGGCAACTGCCCGAAAAAATGAAATCACTCTTTATTGGCCCAGGAGTAATAAAATTGCAGTACAAGCTCATACTTTGTCTCGTCCTCTACTTTATTGCACCATTTATTACTTTTATTTACGACACTATTTCTATGCATTCAGAAATTAATGTTCCATAACACTCTGACCTTCTCCTGCCCCGAAAATCCACCTCGGAGCGCACACGAAAAATTTAATCAGAACCGTTCGACGACTGTTCCACGCTCCGATCGCAACAGGTTTCAATAGTTCGATGGCGATTAAAGAGCTTTTGAAAAATGTCGAGAGTTGGAACAGATTGCGCGCGTGTTTGCTTTCAGGGATCATGGAAATCGGGCTGTTTTCGAACGTTATGTGGATGTCAGTAGTTTAATATTTATATTATTATTATTATTAAACATATTTATTGCAACAGCTGTGTGTAAATTGTAATTGGTTTATTGAAAGTTGACAGTAAGGTGTATATTCTCAAATTTAAAAAAATAATGAAAATTGGCAAAGTCGGAGACGGTAGACGCTTCTACTTTTTCACAAAATAACAACTAACGTTAATAATAGGGTATAAGTACACGGAAACTAATTTAAAATGTATAAAACGATAATCTCTAATGGGAATCGAACCCAGGATATCGAAAATTTAGCATGACCATTTTACCGCTGTGCCGCCACGCCTTTGTTACGAAGTTGGTAGAAGTTGTATATTAATATAAGCCCAAGACCGGAAATAAAAAATGTGATTTTCGTTCCTAAAATGACATTTTTCGAGAAAGACAACAAAAATATATCCAGTTAAACATGTTTTTTCGCGGCGCTGGAAGGGAATTCGAATTACGCTTAGGAATTAGGGATGTCATACATACAGCCCTTAAAAAGAGTAATCGAAAGTTCAGTTTTTTGAGAAACACAGGTACTAGTGCTTTTAAGAGCTTCCTTTTGCAATTTTTTTGAAAGGATCCAACAATATATTTTGCAATTAAAGATAAATTTCCTACATTTTTCACGTCAACAAATAAGTAGGTGCATAGGTACAGCTTTTTTTATACAAATCTGTCCATCAATAATTAAGTTCAAAATCGATGCAGAAATAACCAAATAAATACCTACTTAACCAATAAACACAGCGTAATTATAAAGCAGCGATTATAACTGAGTCAGAAACTGGTCTAAAAATAACCAAAAATCAAGAAATAAGTAGGTGCAAAATCGGTAGGTAGTTAATGTATAGCTTTTTTTTCGCAAATCTGTCCATCAACAATCAAGTGAGGAAATACCTTTGGTTCAAAATCGATGCAGAAATAACCAAGTAAATACCCACTTAACCAATAGACACAACGTAGGTATAAAGCAACGATTATCATTGAGTCAGAAAGTAATTTAAAAATAACCAAAAATCAACAAATAAGTAGGTGCAAAACTGGTCGGTAGTAGTACCTTTCGTTCAAAATGGATGCAGAAATAACCAAATAAATACCTACTTAACCAATAGATACAACGTAAGTATAAGGCGACGAAAGTGGTCTAAAAATAACCAACAATCAACAAATAAGTAGGTGTAAAACTGGTAGTTAGTTAATGTATAGCTTTTCTTACAAATGTGTCTATCAATAATCAAGTGAGGAAATGCCTTTGGTTCAAAATCGATACAGAAATATCCAAATAAATACCTACTTAACCAATAGACGCAACGCAAGTAAAGCAACGACTATCATTGAGTCAGAAAGTGGTCTAAAAATAACCAAAAATCGTTATATTTAAACGTGCTTTTATTTGAAGTTACGTAACTGCAAATATGGATAAAGCAAAAGTTGAAAACTGGTGCAAAAATTACATGTCACTGACTTAATAAGTAGGTACTCGTGATTTTCTTTTTTGCAATTCCAAAGATCTATTTTCCAATTAGAGGTAAATTCACTTCATGCATTTTCCGCAACAAATAGGTGGGAGGAAGGTACAAACCGGTAGAAAATGGGTAGTTTTTTACAAGTCTGTTCATTATCGACCAAGTGAGGAATAGCTTTGGTGCAAAATCACTGCAGAAATAACCAAATAAATACCTACTTAACCAATAGACACAACGTAAGTATAAAGCAACGATTACCATTGAGTCAGAAAGTGGTCTAAAAATAACCAAAAATCAACAAATAAGTAGGTGCAAAACTGGTCGGTAGTTAATGTATAGTTTTTTTTTTACAAATCTGTCCATCAATAATCAAGTGAGGAAATACCTTTGGTTCAGAATCGATGCAGAAATAACCAAATAAATACCTACTTAACCAATAGATACAACGTAAGTATATGGCGAAGAAAGTGGTCTAAAAATAACCAACAATCAACAAATAAGTAGGTGTAAAACTGGTAGCTAGTTAATGTATAGCTTTTTTTACAAATGTGTCTATTAATAATCAAGTGAGAAAAAGCCTTTGGTTCAAAACCGATGTAGAAATATCCAAATAAATACCTACTTAACCAATAGACGCAACGCAAGTAAAGCAACGACTGTCGTTGAGTCAGAAAGTGGTCCAAAAATAACCAAAAATCGTTATATTTAAACGTGCTTTTATTTGAAGTTACCTAACTGCAAATATGGATAAATCAAAAGTTTAAAACTGGTGTAAAAATTACATGTCACTGACTTAATAAGTACTCGTGTTTTTCTTTTTTGCAATTCCAAAGATCTATTTTCCAATTAGAGGTAAATTCACTTCATGCATTTTCCACAACAAAGGAAGGTATAAAACCGGTAGATAATGGGTAGTTTTTAACAAGTCTGTTCATTATCGACCAAGTGAGGAATAGCTTTGGTGCAAAATCAATGCAGAAATAACCAAATAAATACCTACCTAACTGAACGTAAGTAAAATGTAATAAAAATAATCGAAAATCGACTATTCTTACCTATTTGACGTTTTACGTAGTGCTTACCGTACGTTATTTAAACGTGCAAAATTTAGTTTATGGAGAAATAACTGCAAATACCGATGATGTCTTTCATTAGGTCCAACCGGATTACCGGACTCTCACCTACAGTGTGTTCCAATGAAAAGTATCCACCCCAAATATATTTCGTAAACCAAATAAAATATGAAAATTCGCTCGGACAGGTCGATTTTTATTTGGAGGGGGACACTTAAATCCATGCTTGGTGAAATTTCAAAACTCACTCCCTAACCCCCACCTACCCCCACTTCAAAATTTTAAACGGCAACCCCCCACTTGTGATACATCATTTGAAAGCTAATTTCATTGCCAATCTAACGTTGCAGCAATTTTTGATATTTGTTCAATTCTTAGCGCCCTCTGTGGTCAAATTTTAAATTACATTAGGACCCTTTGTAATACATCATTTGAAAGGGTTTGAGATTCTCTGTAAACTGATGTAAGAATTTTTGAAATCCACCCACTCGTTCAAAAGTCACATTGAAAGACATGAACTGGTTCTGGGCCTAGGAATCCTTCAAGATTAGGCTGTAACTTTTGAACGAATGGATATATTTAAAAAATTCTTGCACTAGTTTACAGATAATTTCAATCCCTTTCAAATGATGTATCACAAAGGGCCCTAATGTAATTTAAAATTTGACCAAAGAGGGCGCTAGAGTTGAACAAATATAAAAAATTGTTACAGCGTTAGATTGGCAATGAAATTAACTTTCAAATGATGTATCACAAGTCGGGGGTTGCTATTTAAAATTTTGAAGTGAGTTAAACGGTGAGTTTTGAAGTTTCGCCAAGCATGGATTTAAGTGTCCCCCTCCAAATAAAAATCGACCTGTCCGAGCGAATTTTCATATTTTATTTGGTTTACGAAATATTTGGGGTGGATACTTTTCATTGAAACACCCTGTATATTTTCTTCACTGAATAAAATCCGGTGTAAAAATGATTAAGAATTAACTGACACAATTTTCCTTTTTTAAATGAAAACTTCTTGCAAGGACCCAACAATATATTTTGCATCAGTTAGAGATAAATTCACTTAATTTTCCATAACAAATAGGTAGGTATAAAACTGGCAGTTAATAGGTAGTTTTTTTACCAATCAATGGTCAAGGGAGGAATAAGCTTTGGTTCTAAATCGATGCAGAAATAACCAAGTGAATACCTACTTAATAAACAGACTCAAAGTAAGTAAAGGAGCAACCAGTATTTAGTTATAAAATGACATAAAAATAACCGAAACACTGATAAATTGAAAGTTGAAAACTGGTGCAGAAATTACCAGAAATCAACCGTCTTTAATTTAGGTTTGCGTTTTCGAACAGGACAATGACCTGAACTTTTCTTTCTTTAATAAAAACCCAAGATCTTTGGTTTTCCAGAAAGTTGAAAACTGGTGCATAAATTACCAGAAATCAACCGTCTTTGATTTAGGTTTGCCTTCGAACTGTTTTTTAACAAAAACTCAAGATCTTCGTTTTTCCACGAATATTTTTCTCTCATTTGCGTGCAATTGAAGGAATATTATTGCAAAGTTTCCGTGTTAGTTTAATACATCGAGTTAAGGTCTGGGATGTCTCCGGTGCGAATAAATCACCTCGGGCACCCCAAGCGGGAAGACGCTCCCGAGGATATTTTAAAGTTAATTTAAGACGTACAATAGGTTACAATGGCACGGAATGAGCTAGTTATGAGCGAGGATAACTAACAACACCTTTTGATGCCGAGACAATGCTTCCAATTTTTTTTTCCGGTTTTATCGGCACTTAACTATAAAACGCGGGAATGCACACGCCTCGTGTATTTGTGTAATTTAATAACTCGTAAATGATTGCTTATTTTTGGATTTGAGAGTCGTAAATTTAATTAACAACCCACTTTAATGCACGCACCGAGCGTGGTAACATTGTTGAGAGACGAACGGCCCTCAATGAATGTGAACGACTAACAAAATTCAACAAATTGAGTTAAAACGTTCCGACGACGCGGATAAATGATGGCCACTTACGTTTTCCAGCGATATAAATTGGCGACAAGAGGCGTTTTTATAAATATTTTTCGATTTATTAATTTTCGGGATTGGAAGCGGGTCAGGGATAAATTTAAAAATGATCGCGATGATTTGAAACAGATTGAAAGGAACAAGGCACCGTTTCTTACGAAATACAGAAAAAATAAAACGAATCCGAAATTCTGAGTTTTATTTCATGGGGTAAAAATCTTACTCACTTATGACGATTATATAAATATTTCAAAAGAATTGAGTTCTGAATTCGAGCTTTTCATGAATTCACTTGGCGAGTTTTTAATGTTCATATGCGTCATGCATGAGCAAAACTCATAGCTCTTGTTTGGGAGTTAAATCTGTTAAATCTCACTAAGGACTCACACAAGAAAATAAAAGATAGAGTTTGTTGTAAATACCTGACTTAAACCTTTAGCCAACCATTTTACTTTTATTTTACTTTAATTGTTATGTATTGTTACGACTTTCACCAACTTTCACATAGTTGCCGTATATTTTATACGTCTAACATACGTATATTTTCAGTTGTTTTTATATTCTTTCACTAATATTATATACGTATATTTATACATCTAACACATTCGTATGATGAACATTTAGATGTATAAGTTGGTATATAGTATTTTTATACGTTTAATATACGTAGCCGTGTACATTGGGTACTGAGTACAATTGGACAACACCGAGGACCACTCTGTATATCCTTACAAATCAGTAGAATGTAGATTATTTGTATAACTAGGTCGTACTCATCAGTAGCGAAGCGAGAATTCAGGATTTAAAAAGTTTAGGACCCCGAAGACAAGGTCCGTGCGGATTTTTTCTTTTTTTTATTTATTGTCGGCCATTCCTCGTAAGAAATGATCGAAATCTGCCACGTAGGATCAATCCACCTCCGCCGCCGCGACGCCTCATTAAACCAATAAAACCATTCCGCCTCTTGCCAACAATACCTATTTTTATAGGTAACAATGGCCTACCATAAAATCTCCCCCTTTGGCGCAAAAAATATGATTTATTGCTTGTAAACAGTGCTCTCGATGCTTTCGGTGGAAATTCGTCTGCATCATTACGCAGGTAGATTAAACCGGAGAGCGGAAATCACCTGGGGAGGTTCGCAATTACGGAAGGTACTCGCGATTGATGTGACGTTCGTTCCAATTACACCACTGTTTGGCTTTATGTCGCTCGTTATACAAACGGTGTACCTTTGGTGATTTGAATAAATGCTGATATGGTAATAGAGGTCTGTGATTAAAAGTGGAATTAAAAATCGTCTGCTCTGTCGTTACATCGATCGCGTGGTCGTTTTACAGCTGTTTCTACTTTTTCATTTTCAGTTGATTGAATTGCTACATTTTCATGTAAATAAGCTCCTTAGCGATTGGTGCATTCTAATATTTCTAATTATCTACGTTTTTTTTGATTCAGTAATTAAAATCGTATAAAGATTGCCTGTTTAAAATAACGCTACCTTTAGGTTTCGTAAATGTTAGGTATTATCAACAAAGGGTTGCCGTGGCGCCCAACGTGGGGCAGCTAACGAACTCTAATTCTGTATAGTATATCGACTTTTTAATTTTCAGTTGATTGAATTGCTACATTTTCATGTATAATCTCCTTAGTGACTGTTGCATTCTAATATTTCTAATTATCTACGTTTTTTTCGATTCAGTGAGTAAAATCGTCTGCAGATTGCTTGTTTAAAATAACGTTACTTTTAAGTTTCGTAAATATTAGGTATTATCAACAAAGGGTTGCCGTAGCGCCCAACGTGGGGCAGCTAACGAACTCTAATTCTGTATAGTATATCGACTTTTTAATTTTCAGTTGATTGAATTGCTACATTTTCATGTATAATCTCCTTAGTGACTGTTGCATTCTAATATTTCTAATTATCTACGTTTTTTTCGATTCAGTGAGTAAAATCGTCTGCAGATTGCTTGTTTAAAATAACGTTACTTTTAAGTTTCGTAAATATTAGGTATTATCAACAAAGGGTTGCCGTAGCGCCCAACGTGGGGCAGCTAACGAACTCTAATTCTGTATAGTATACCGACTTTTTCACTTTCAGTTGACTGAATTGCGACATTTTCATGTATAATCTCCTTAGTGACTGTTGCATTCTAATATTTCTAATTATCTACGTTTTTTTTTGATTCAGTAATGTAATTAAAATCGTATAAAGATTGCCTGTTTAAAATAACGTTACCTTTAAGTTTCGTAAATGTTAGGTATTATCAACAAAAGGTTGCCGTGGCGCCCAACGTGGGGCAGCTAACGAACTCTAATTCTGTATAGTATATAGACTTTTTCATTTTCAGTCGATTGAATTGCCACATTTTCATGTATAATTTCCTTAGTGACTGTTGCATTCTAATATTTCTAATTGTCTACGTTTCT
This sequence comes from Pycnomerus fuliginosus, assembly GCA_963924575.1. NCBI lineage: Eukaryota > Metazoa > Arthropoda > Insecta > Coleoptera > Zopheridae > Pycnomerus > Pycnomerus fuliginosus. The sequence continues at coordinate 5,735,716 of OZ004624.1, read as the reverse complement.
TTTGATTCAGTAATTAAAATCGTATAAAGATGGCTTGTTTAAAATAACGTTACCTTTAAGTTTCGTAAATGTTAGGTATTATCAACAAAGGGTTGCCGTGGCGCCCAACGTGGGGCAGCTAACGAACTCTAATTCTGTATAGTATATAAACTTTTTCATTTTCAGTCGATTGAATTGCCACATTTTCATGTATAATTTCCTTAGTGACTGTTGCATTCTAATATTTCTAATTATCTACGTTTTTTTTGATTACACAAGGTAGTTGTAGTAGAAAAATGGACCAAGCTTTCAACCTACGTTTTTTTTGATTCAGTAATTAAAATCGTATAAAGATTGCCTGTTTAAAATAACGTTACCTTTAAGTTTCGTAAATGTTAGGTATTATCAACAAAAGGTTGCCGTGGCGCCCAACGTGGGGCAGCTAACGAACTCTAATTCTGTATAGTATATAGACTTTTTCATTTTCAGTCGATTGAATTGCCACATTTTCATGTATAATCTCCTTAGTGACTGTTGCATTCTAATATTTCTAATTATCTACGTTTCTTTTGATTCAGTAATTAAAATCGTATAAAGATGGCTTGTTTAAAATAACGTTACCTTTAAGTTTCGTAAATGTTAGGTATTATCAACAAAGGGTTGCCGTGGCGCCCAACGTGGGGCAGCTAACGCACTCTAATTCTGTATAGTATTTCGTATGCGATATTCAGCGCAAGATCCGAAGTCCCTGACCCTGTCCTTACTGTTAATTCTTCCATATACCATAAAATCTGGACAATATGAAAATTTATTATAGAGATAACCGCTTATAGGCCTCTGTTATGTTTACGGGTGGAGCATTTATCTCCCCTCGCCTCCTAAAAAATGTGGCCATTATTTTTTCACCTCTCAGGTCAGCCATGATCCGTCCTTATCTATGGCGGGCTGGCGGTCCGCGAAGGCCACTAAATCAAAGAGATAGACCGTGGCCGTCGCAATATTCAGGTACATTGCCTCAGACTAATTCCTTGTAATTTAATTTCTAAGTTGGGAGGAATGCCATTTGCTCGTGGACAAGGTATGCTGCACCGACTCTAACGTAAATTAAGTTAGCAAATGTCGCGGCCGACTGCACAGAACGCAATAATGGTCCTGGACCGTTTCTACTGCGCTTCATCACCTAACGTTTAATGAAAATACCGGAGGACGCGTGTAGGTGGCATCTGGTCGAAGAATCACTTTACATGAAAATTTGTGAAAACATTTTTAAATTTTTAATTTCTACGCTTAGCGAAGCAAGTTAATAAAATCGATCGAAAAATCGAATCGCCAAAAACATCAAATCTTTACGTTTCAGGGTCCTGCATGGGAATCCGAAAAAGTGGTTTTTGAAAAATGTCTGTTTATGTGTCTGTCTGTGATCAAGCTACAGCTCAAACTATTGAACGTATCGGGATGAAATTTGGCACACATATTCTGTGGGCAATTTGTAGGTGCTGATTAGAATTTGGGTCACAACGGTTCATGCAAAGTGCCTTTTTGGTACATCAACTTTAAAAAATTTAATGCAAACCCCCATTTTTCGCATTACTATATGAAAACTCTTCGAATTCTGTTTCCAAAAATGCATGCACACTTGGTGCCCTTTTGGCCAAAAATCGGTGCCGTGAAAAAAACCTATTTTTAACTGTATATTTTTATTACCGGACGGAATAGCTGATTTTTTTTCAAGTCGAAAACTTAAGTCCCATTTTTTCAAAAAAATCCATTTTAGTACCAAAAAGGCTCTTTTTTAAATTTCTCATAGCTAAATTGTATTTCTCTACTACAGGATTTGAAGGCTATTGTATTCATGGATCAAAAACCTTAGTGCCATTTTTTCGAAAATTGACATTTTAGGGGCAGAACGTCCCCTTTTTCAATTTTTCTTAACAAAAGGGTATATTATTACCTATTATTAAGATCGATAGCTATTGCATTGTTGGATCAAAATGCTTAATGCCATTTTTTCAAAAAATCTCATTTAAGGAGTGAAAAATATCGACCCAAATTAATTTATTGCTACATACTGCTACATTTTCAAATTCTGTGAAAAAGTAGAAGTTTCGACCGTCTCCGAGACTGCCAATTTTTTTATTAGTTATATCTCCACAAGTGTGCATAAAGTTGCATAAATATATTTTTACGTTCTACGCTTCAGCGCAGCAAGTTAATAAAATCGAATCGCCAAAAACATCAAATCTTTTCGTTTCAGGGTCCGGGGAACCCAAAAAACTAGTTTTTGAAAAATGTCTGTGTGCCTGTGTGTTTGTTTGTCGCTATAGCTGAAACTTCTAGACCGATCTCTCTGAAATTTGGAACATGGATATCTTACGGATTTCGGAGGAGCTGAAAAGGCGGAAAAACCTATGCATTACTGTATATATTTATTGCCGGATTTGATAGCGGATTTTTTTCAAGTCTAAAGCTTAGTGCCATTTTTTCGAAAAATGTCATTTCACTGGCAAAAAAACCCTTTTTTTGAATTTATTTTCTTACTATTATTGGATTTGATAGCTGTCATATTGTTGGATGAAAAACCTTCGTGCAATTTTTTCTAAAATTGCCATTTTAGAGGTAAAAAGACCCCTTTTTCAATTTTTCTTAGGAAAAGGGCATATTATTATTATAGAATTCGATAGATGTTGCATTGCCGGATCGAAAAATATCCTTTTAGGGGTGAAAAACATATTTTGTATTTGCCGCATTCCATCATCGTCCTCACGATTCGAACATGCGCAATGCGCATCTCTCGCCGACTCGTCTGGGGATGTCTTAGGCAGTCCATAATCCACATTATTTCCTTACATTTTTTCGCGTAGGTAGCTTTACAGTAATTTTAATTTTAGACAAAAACATATTAATATGTTTACACTTTACAGAAACTATACAATGCAATGGCCACAATGTATTTGTTGTTTTTATTAGTTCTCGGAACTATAAATTATAGACCCGTGTGACTCCCTCTACATACCAGATGGCGACAGATTTTTTCAGGTTTTCTTTGCCCACAAAAAGAAATTGGCGAGGAATAGTTGTTCTATACTCGCCTACACAGTGGTTCAGAATCCTTAAAAAACGGCCAAAAATATGAAACTTTCAATGTTGCACGAAAGTATGCCAAGAATGACGAAAAATATTGAAAAAAATTAAATCTATTTGTGGGCCAAATGAGGGGCTCTGAAAAAATGGCTTTTTTCCTAAAACTATGAAACTTGTAGGTTTTGGTAATCAAGTGACGGCTAAACCGAGAAAAAATTTGAAAAAAATTAAATCGATTTGGGGAGTAAATTAGAGGGACTGAAAAGTTTTTCTCCTAAAATTATGAAAATTGGAGGTTTTGTCAATCAAGCGGCAGCCAAACCGGGAAAAATATTTAAAAAAATTAAATCGATTTGGGGAGTGAATGAGAGATGAATATACAAAAAATTACGTAGTGCAACACGTAATGAAATTATCTTTTTTTCACTCGTTTGATTGATACACTCCGCCTTAAGCGCATGTATCAAACTTTAAACTCATGAAAAATGTTAGAACAGTTAGCTTTACCAGAAGTAGCACAAATAATAACTATTAAAATCTTATTTTGGACGTATCTATACTCGTACTTGTTTACTTAAGTATATAGCCTATCAGCAAAAGGGCAAAATGGGGCAGTTAATCTTAAGTTCAGGATTTAAGTTCTCAATTAGGGCTATCATCAGAGTCTAAAATTTTGATCCGGAAACACCTCGCACTTGCCTAAAAGTCAAGATAAAGATTGGTTTCATAATATAAACTGAATTTTATCGTACGGAAAGAAAATGAATGTTGATGAATGATAAAAAATATACGTGTGGTACATACAGATAAAGGTGCATAAAATAGATTTTGTAAAAAACTTACGTCGGACTAATCTTGATATTTCAAAAAATATGTATATTTGTTGGTAACTAGAAATCGACTTTTGAGGAAAGTCACAGTTGATACTATTAGTAATTAAATGACAGGACCAAGCAAATGCGATTTCTTTTTTATGTTAATTTATTTTTTTCCTTGGCTAACTACGTATATTGACAACAAAATTGCCCAAATTGTAATTCATACTTGAATGTAGAAAAAAAATTGACTGTCGTAATTCTGACGTATGTCAGCATATAGACGATTTAATGACGTCATTTAATATAGAGTTTTATATGAATACAAAAATTACAACAAAACAAACTTCGTCGTTTGACTTACTGCGTTACTTATTGTAATTTTTCAGATATTACTGCGTAATACTGAAATTAAAATTTTGTTTGAATAGGAATAAGTGAAAATGAATGATATTTGAAAAATGAAAAAGTGGAGTGGTGGATGAGTGGAAAGCCGAGTATTTTATTCCGGCGTCTCGCCTAATGAAATAATGATGGGGTTATGAGGGAGAGATTAAGATTACAATTAGTAACGCACAAATGACTAATTCTAGAGACAATACTCGTGGTGGATGTAATAATTATGCACACTTTTAATGGGGCGGCGTGGCTGTAAGAGCAATGTTCATTTGAATAAAGATGGTGCAATAATCTCAATTAAAAATGCCGCTTCGAAACAATGGCGACGAGGCGCCCGCTAGACTTGAGCTGCCAACAAATTGATAATTAATGTTGTGTTTATAATAGCCGAATTGGGGAATTAAAAATGTACCTCCTCGGGGCGCGCTAATTGCAACGAAAGAATCATCGTCGACGACGCTCATACACAAAACCCAACAAAAGAGGATAAAACTCAAACAATTTGTCTTCTTTGTAAGAGCGCCCGGACTAATTTTAGGCAAAGAGTTTTATAGTTTCGCATCGCTTTATATAGCTTTTTTACAAATGTCGGAATTGTCTCACTTTGAGTTGTTGTTTGCTCTCCCTTCTTTATGAGCTGAAAAGAAAAACACGAGGGAGACGCGGACGGCCTGCTCGCTGGGATTATAATATTCGCGAGACGAAAAATTCAAACAAATCTCTATAACGACGGCACTTGATGCTCTATTTGTAAACGGGGGCTATGTGAACTTCATGTGGAACACGCTCGCCGGCTATTTTACATCATTTTGTTTCGCCGGGGGATCGCTCACTCGGAAAGCCGCTCATGCAACCGAGATTTCCACTTATTCGCTGCACGATGCGACCTGACATGACGTGCTCGACGACCTTTCAAAACTGCTGGAAGTAAATAATCCCCAGGGCACGTTTTCTCCGGATATCCACAAATATATACAATCGCGAGCAAAGAAGAGGATCCCAAGCTGAGCCTTGTGGTACTCCACTTTTTTTTTCTATTAAGGATTCACAATGAAAACACTGGACAACTTCGGTGGAAAATGCACTATCACTAGAAACACCCCACTACATCGAAACACTTGATTTTCACGGCTGACGCGTTTCGAACACATGTGCTCTTCATCAAAGCAATACAAACCTACCTTCCAGAAAACCAATCACAGGTCGAGAAAACGTGCACGTATAAATATAACGAGTCGTACCTATAATAGCATAAACATATTCTATGGTCAATTACCAACTTCACAGGGAGTACCCCAAGGGAGTATAATTATTGGACTTTTTTGCTTTTCGATTGGTGTTGATGATCTTCCTGATTCGGTTGAGGATGATTGCGGTGTTGCTCAGTTCTCTTTTGTTGCTGTGAAACTAATTAATAACTATTTTAAGTTTTTGAACGACTGTGCTTCCGTCTTAAGTCTCCCAAGCAGCACAGCTGGTTATATTTTTCCAACATTTACGTTATCTTTGGTTATGAAAATTTGGTTAGATTTTTGTTCGACGAAATTTTACGTAAGCATTACGTTAAATTGAAATAAATCTTACCATCTGAAAAATAATATAAAGTTGAAATTTGGTAAAGTTACCGCAAGTTAAATTTACGTAGAGGTTATATAACCAATGAGTTAATTATACTTCATTATGGTAATAACTAGCTAAAGATAAAGTTGATTTTACCTAAAATGTAGTTAAAATTTACCATAAATATTACCTCGCTCAGTACAGCTACAAGAGCTTGCGGGCATCATAAAGTAAAAATTTGGTAAATCATGGTGACATTAAACCTCTGATTAACTTTTTAACTTTACAAGATGTCCGATAATTTCAACTATCGAAAAACGTATATTATAATATAATAAATTATTGAATGATGCTGAAACGAAAATTTCGCTACGAATCTTATTTTACTGATGAAAGTTGCAATTGTAGGATGAAAAATTACATCGCCCCCCGACAATAACGTCTTATTTAAAAATAGAATTGAGTTAATTACTACTGAAAAATGCATTTTTTTGTTTATTTTAACAAAAAAGTGTTCTGGGGTCCTTTTTCACTGAATCAATCATATGTATATATGAATTTGTTCACGAGATTCAACTAGTGAATTCAAATTCAGTTTTTATAAATTAAAAATAAATAATGGTGACTTTAATCAACGCTGTAAAAATGGCGCATTCGAGAAGAATACCAACTGGCTAAATATACGTTAATTTGCCTATAGGCAAAAGCGGCTGTAGTTAAATTTAATCTGATAGTTAAAAGTATAAGTAAATATAACCTAACCTGCAGAGCTGGGCAGTAGCTAGCTACAAAGTAACTTAGCTACGTAGCTAGTTACTTTTTCTGTGAAAGTAGCTGTAGCTAAGCTACTTAGTGTATCTAAGTAACTTGTAGCTGTAGCTGTAGAGAAATTCATTCAGTATTCGAAAGTTACCGATTTTTCGGTAACTAGTTACTAAAAAAAGCTACTGAGGTAGCTTAAGCTACTTCAAAGTAGCTAAGCTACTTCGAAGTAGCTAAACTACTACTAGAGATACCTTTGAAAGATTATTACCTACCTCCTACCTCATAATTTATGCAAATTTATTTTTTAATTTATTCACCAGTTTGACCGAAACCATTGATAATTGAGTCTGCTTTGTGACGTGATGTGAGACATTATTCCCTTAAATGTATCATTTTCAAGAGCGTTGGGGAACTATTATACTGTCGTGGGCCAAACACAAAAACGATCCATTATGTTTTTAATTTTTGGCGCGGTAAATTTAAAAAAGTAGTTGTTAAAAGTAGCTGCAAAAACGAATACAGTAACTAGTTACTAGTAGCTTAGCTACTTTTTATTCATGAAGTAGCTTGAATACGTAGTAACTAGCTACTTAAAATTACAAGTAACTGTAGCTTGTAACTAGCTACCAAATCAAAAGTAGCTTGCCCAGCTCTGCTAACCTGTTAGTAACTCTAACTTCCTAGTAAAATTCAAGAAACATTAAACATAAATTGACTGTATTTGGGCACCTAATCTTAGGTAAATTTAAATCAAGAGTCTGGAGTTAAAAGGCTGCAAAAATAACACTGATATTAACCATGTAGTAAATTGTTGTCCTTCAGGTCAGGTCAAAAACACAAATGTGAATTAAGACTGATACAAATTAACTGTAATAATATAAATATGAAAAATATTCATGATCACTTTACTTGCAGGTTAATTGTTCATGTAATTTATTACTAAAATGAAACCAAAATTTCCTACTAAGAATTAACAAAACTGTTTGGAAATAGGACTGGTAATTATTAGAGCTTGGAATATATGTAAAATGCATATAAAGTGCATATATGCATATTAAGATCAGTTTGGATGTGCAAAAAGTTATTTTATAGAATTTTTTGGTTTTTCAAAATTATTTATCAAAGATCTGCGTCCAGCGTTTCCAGGAATTTGTCAAGGGATTTGCCTACCACTTATTTGTATATGCCTCTAATGGCATCGTAATGACTTGAAACGACCTACATCCTGCTTTAGAGGTAATTGTTTTGCCACGTAAAATTTATTTTTCTTAAAAGTCTCAATATCCAAGAAATACCCCCCTTCTTTATCTTACTTTAATTTAGAAAAAGTGGACCCAAATTTGGTCTTCATTTGTGTTCTTGCCTTCAGTGGTTCAACACAGTGCAAAAGTGATTTAATTTTGTTAGTGCCGTTTATTCTAAGCTGCAATGCCGAAACAAGCCACCGACAAATCATCGCTTCTAAAAAAATGGATTGCTGGGAAGAAAAATTTAAGATATATAGATTCCAATCATGTGCTCTGTACAGCGCGCGACAAAAGGGTAAGTTTGCAAATTTACAAATATTTTTTTAACAATAGACCTAATATCGTACAACATTAAAATTTTCATTAACGGAGGCCATCTGTATACCAAAATTTCTGTAAAGTTTTTACGTACTTTTTCGTAGATTCGAGAAATTATATACTTTCTATGGAAAGCAGACAAATTAATGCCTTGGCCTCTATTTGTATTTTTATCACAACCACCCCTTGCAGAATTTTAAAAAACACGTGATATTAACTTGTATACCTACCTACTTTCTTGCGCCTTTTTTAACTTTAGTTTTTCTACAGATTACCTGTTAGTTACTTATAGTTTTTATTTAGCAAGTAAGAGTACCTATACCTGATAATTTAGAAAATTAAGATTTTATTGTTAAGTATTTTAAGTATTTTTATGTATCGCACCTATGTATCGTGAGTTTAAATATAAAACATAAAAACAAAATGCTTACTTTTTAATTTTTTAAGCCCAATTTTGTGAAAAAAATCGATTCAGGTTTTTCGCATATGCAAATGCATAAATGCATTTATGACGCATAACTGCATATATAAAGGTGTATTTTCTCGTTTTTTATTGCATGTTTGCATGCATAATACAAAAATTTTTGGTGCATATTTTCCGAGCTCTAGTAATTATTAACCACATAATTATCTTTTATTTCAGGTTACTGGTAACAAGTAATATTTTTAGTAAAATTTTACGAAGAATTACTTTGCTTATTAACTAATAAGGCATATCGAACGAAATGGTAATAAACAACCAAAACATTTACTTGGACATGTCTAGTTAGTTTTAAAAAATAGTAATAAAATACGTTAACAAACCTGACTTTGGTAAAATTACCAAGCCCCTCGTTAATTTAAACCCTCGATGTTTGCTTGGGCTTCGAGTTAATTTAAAACGTCATTTCTTGCAATTGCAAGATAATCTTGAATTTGAATGGTTCTAAGTACTAATATTTTTTATATCAGCTCTTTTTTCTTTTTGTTTTATAGGGCGAAGATGAAAAACAGTCTGACTGATTTTCCCCCTTTTTGTAATGTTCCTCTTTCCTCTTACAAATAAAGTTACATTATTATTATTCTTGTGTAAACTGTAAAGCATGTAGGGCAACACTGGATTTCTCAGTTCTGCCATATTTAAGGTGAGCAAAGTGCTCCTTAAATCAGGTGTTGAGAGACCTTCGTGTTTGACCAACATACTTTAGATTACAATTTTGACAATTGATTTTATATATGCCAGCCTTTTCGCTATTCCCTACTTTATCTTTCGGGTTGCCTAAAAGGTTTTTCATTGGATGCGATGGAAAGTATCGTCATTTATCAGTCTAGAGCACCTTCATCTCTGTTTACGCTACTATAGGTAGGAATCGTTATGTTTATATGTGCTCACCCACACGTGACCATTTTCTCGACCTGTAATTGATCCAACCTTCACAGCCGAGGGGTGGAGCTAGGCGGGTGGGCCTATAAATATTTCAGTTTGTTGCTTTGATAATGAGCACATTGTGTTCGAAACGCGTTAGCAGTGAAAATCAAGTGTTTCGGTGCAGTGGGTTGTTTATAGTGATAGTGGCTTTCCTCAAGGGGTAGCATTGAGTCCATCGCTTTGCTTTTCTTGTACATTTGGATTTTGTTGAGAATAATGAAAACGTAAGGGTAGATTTACCACCCCCGCACTAAAAACCGTATGAATGTTGATATAAAGCAAGGCCCCGTCTTTCAATTAAAGTTTCCTCGAAGAAGAGCGCGTTAGGTACAATTGTGGCGTCGTGTTGACAGAGCCGCCGTTGATTAACCGTCACCGAATGGATCCGCAAGGGTTAACTCCACTTTCACTTAATTCTCTTCGCGTTCGCGAATTTTAAACAATATTCGGCTGTCAATATTATCATTCCAGAGTGGCGTCTTCTCAATTATTATGAATATATTACACCCGATGTGTGTGCAGTGTTTACCCTCCTCCGGAGTACGCATCAATTCCGCAACGAAATTGAATCATTAATTGTGACGATACCCACCTCTATTAAAGCTTTCAATTCCGCGGAATGTTTATCTTTTACATCCGCGTATATGCGACTGTTTGCTTTGCGACTTTTCGAGGACCTCCTCCACCGCCTCCGTGGGCGGCTGAGGTGGCAGCGACCTGACCGCGGCATAGCGCCGGCCCCCATAAAAACCTCTCGTCCTCTATTTGCATACCGTTTCGGGAGATGTCTCCGATGGCGAACACGAAAAAGGTGTTACTCGGAGATGCGAGCCGAGAAATTAATGAACTCCTGTCCACGTAGGAAACGAAATAATCCACTTTTCCGCCAATTTGCTCCACCTTATATCCTTTATTAACTTTCTTGCAAGGGCGGCGCCGCTACTTGTTTTTTGGGGCACGCACGTGGATTACCAAGTGGGGATCCACCAACGAAGCTACTTACTGCTTATTTCCATAAAATTTACGAAAAAATTCAATCGCGATGGCCGGTAAGATCGATTTTTGATTCTTGTTTGATTTTTTTGTCAATTTCAAAATTTAGCGCAAATAAGAAGCAGGTAAGTAAAAGTAAGTAAGTCTTTACTTATTTGCTTGCATAAGAGTTGCACATTGCAAGAGTGAGATGAAGATGCTAATTAAAGAATGTAATTGTAATTCATAACACAAAATAATTAAAAATTAAAAAATTGGCACTCTTTAACTTCAACCAGAAACAAAAATTGATTGAGAAATATAAATCGACCTGTCCGGTCTTTTCAATCTAATGGTTAAAGTCAGAATCTGTGAGTCAGAAGTCGCCGTATCGGCCGCGACGCGACGGCCGGCATTGCATATGTCGTCTCTCGCACTCGACCGCTGGTGCCGTCGTGCGCATTTACTGAAATAAATTTAAATAAAAATGTTTTTCACCCCTATTGGCACTAAGGTTTTCGATCTCACAAAGCAACAGCCATCGAATTCGATAATAATAATATATCGGGTGTCCCAAAAAAAACCGGACAAAATATTTTAGAGAATAAGTCTGCCATTTCTTAACCGACTTGGATGAGCGTGGTCTTAAATTAAAGCCAAAGAACCAGGCTTTCGACTGTATGAGAAACTACGGCAGATGGCGCTGCCGTAGCGGTCCTATTGATACTTGCTTTAAAGGTTTATTTTAGCTGCATGGGGATTGGTCAGTCAGCGACCAATCGGTATGACACTCGAATAGCCTTGAAGATCTTTCTTTCTTGTTCAAAAATCCTTTTTCAGAAGTCGATTTGGCTTACGCATTAATTTTCTGTAATTTAAAAAAAAAATGTGTTTTTGAGTATTTTCACGCATTAATGGCCATGACCAAAAAACAGTAATGCATATAAATCTTAATTTTCAGTTATAAATGAACGAATATGATGAAAACAGTGGCGTGGATGCCAGTGGAGGGCAACTGAACAGTAATAATTAAAAAAATTAAGCCCTATGTGCATCAATATTACTTTAGTCATGGTCATGGAAGCATAAAAATACGCAAAAACACTTTTTTTAGAGAAATCACAGAAAATTAATGCTTACGCCAAATGGACTTCTGAAAAAAGATTTTTGAAGAAAAAAGAAAGATCTTCAAGGCTATTTGGGTCTCATAACCATTGGTTGTTGCCCGACCAAAGTCTTACAAAGTTCGAAAACCTGATTTTTTAGCTTTAATTTAAGACCAAGTCTATCCAGATCGGTTAAGAAATGGCTGACTTATTTCAAAGAATATTTTGTCCGGTTTTTTTTGGGACACCCGAGTATGCTCTTTTGTTAAGAAAAACTTAAAATGTGGCCGTTTTGCCCATAAAATAGCAATTTTCGAAAATGGTCCTGAGATTTTTGATCCGGCACTGCAACAGCTATCGAATCCGACAGTAAGAATATGCTTCCACTAAAATGACATTTTTTTAACAAATTGCACTAAGATTTTTGACTCGGCAAAATATCCGCTCTAAGTGTTAATACATTGTTGGAAACAGAATTTGAAGAGCTTTTCTACGGCTGTGAAAAATGAGCATTTGCATTTAAAATTTTGAAGTTGATGTGCCAAAATGGCACTTTCCATCGGTCGATTTGGTCCAATATCAGTTCTTCCTTAAATCATAACATATGCACATACTAAATTTAAGCCAGACCGGTGCAGTAGTTTGGGCTTTAGCGTATTTACAGACCAAGAGCTTTCCTACGGATATGTGAATACAGTAACAGACAGACATACATACAGACACACACACATTTTTTGGGTTCCCGGGATCCTGATCGATTTTAGCAGCTGCTCCGGGAAGCGTAAAAGTTAATATAATAATATCTGTATCTACATAGAACACATAACATAAAGATATAAAAAAGGTAGTTTGTTATAAGTTCGGAAGAATGCTAGTCAGTTGCGCCTGGGACACTTGTGTCAAAAATTATTTTGAGACTTGAAAGGTATTATTAGATTCCGAAAATTATGTAGATTCCAATAAATACATTTAATATACATGTGATATAAATTTGAAAATAAAAAATGGCAGTCTCGGAGACGGTAGAAATTTCTACTTTTTCACAGAATTTGTAAACGTACAGATCGTGAACCAACCATATGATCAGGTTATCGCTAAAGGTAGGTTATATCGATTGAAGGAGCCAATTTATCACAACAGAATAACCTACAAGGCCAAGGAAGCTTATCGCCATTAAAATAACATTTTTCGAAAAAATGGTATCTACATCTAAGGTTTTCGACCCTATTATTGACCTTATCGCCATTATTACATAGAAATTAAATCGCTTTAGCTTTTAGTCACTTTTTGCCACGACTCTGTATACGTCCGAAACTTCCTCACGTCTTGCCCTCTCTTTTGTACGGAAACGCAGAAGGGCCACCACTTTTCTTTTCTCTAACTCGTCAAGGTCGACTTAATTTTATGTTGACTTCATTTTATGTCGACTTAATTTTATGACGTCCCACAGACGTATAAAGGGTTAGAAAGAGCCAATTAAATACGGGTTCCTCCACCCTTCAGCCCCCGGACACTACCCCCTGGCGCTTTTGGGGATGCTGCACTAATTTTAATAACGGGCTGTTTAAAACGGGGTTGTTCAGCAAAATTCTAAGTGTCAGGGCCCAGGGGGTAGTTTCAAAGAGTTGGAAAGAGGTGTAACCTAGATTATTTACTGTTCTAAGGTCCATTAGGGGGATTTTGCACTAATTTTATTAATGGCCTATTTAAAATGGGGTTGATCAGTAAAATTCTACGTGTCAGGGGGTAGTTTAAAAGAGTTGGAAGGTGTAACCTGGATTTGCTCTTCTAAGGTCCATTCGGGGGCTGTTATGCTCTAATTTCAATAACCGGCTGTCTAAAATGGGGTTGTTCAGCAAAATTTTAAGTGTCAGGGGGTAGTTTCAAAGAGTTCGAAGAAGGTGTAACCTGGATTTGCTCTTCTAAGGTCTTTTCGGGGGATGTTGCACTAATTTTAATAACGGGTTGTCTAAAATGGGGTTGGTCAGCAAAATTGTACGTGTCAGGGGATAGTTTAAAAGAGTTGGAAGGTGTAACCTGCATTTGTTCTTCTAAGGTCCATTCGGGGGCTGTTGCTCTAATTTTAATAACGGGTTGTCTACATTGGGATTGTTCAGCAAAATTCAGGGGGTAGTTTCCGAATGTTGGAGGTAGGTGGAACCTGGACTTGCACTTTTAAGGTCCATTCGGGGTATGTTACACTAATTTTAATAACCCGCTGTCTAAAATGGGACTGATCAGCAAAATTCAGCTAAATTCGACGAGTCGGGGGGTAGTTTCCGGGGGCTGAAGGGTGGAGGAACCAGAATTTAATTGGCTCTTTCTAACCTTTTATACATCTGTGGGACGTGATAAAATTAAGCCGACATGAAATTAAGTTGACATAAAACTAAGTCGACCTTGACGAGTTAGAAAAAAGAAACGTGGTGGCCCTTCTGCGTTGCCGTACTTTTGGCCTTGAGCCTCAGATTCACTCAGTCAGACCTCTGGACTATACAAGACGAGAACTGTATTTTGTCACGTTTGTGTTCTAAAGTTTAAAGTAGCATGGAATTTACCCAAGTTTACTAGCGGGATTTTAAGCACAATATTAAATTTAAATAAAAATAGAATAAAAGTCAACCGCTTTTTTGGGTTCCCAGGACCCTGAAACGTAAAGATTTAATGTTTTTGGCGATTCGATTTTTCTGAATTTTCCGATCGATTCCAGTAACTGCTTCGCCCTGCGTAGAAGTTAAAAGTTGATGCCACTTCCGGTAAAACCGGAAATGGAAAAAAAATTGGTTAATACGCCTATGAAATCCAAGCAAAATTTGAGGGTCTTGGGTTAATTAGCGTTATCTAAAGAGAAATTTCCTCGATTGCGAAGTCAATCTGGGTGCAATGCTCCTGGGAAAAATCGAGTCGGTGCATCAGCGAGAGTGAGCGATGTCGCAGGAGATAAGCCCCAACCCGGAGCAATATAAATCTAATATCGGGAGTCATATGCGCGAAACCGTCGATGTAGCGATAAGAAATCAAGCGGCGAGATCTCCGGGGGCGGCGCAACGGTCAGCATCTTCAAGTGTCCGATTTAAGTGGTTCGCCTCCTGACAGATTGGCGCGAATAAATTGGAGGCGAGAGTTTATGGCGCACCTTCCTCGAGGAAAACTATAACAAGCGCGATAACCGTAACCGCTATTAGATCCTGAGGGAGCCGACAGGACCTGCGGTGGTCGTTTGCAGAGACTCTGCGAGATAACTGAGGTAGTCCAGGAAATCTGAGGATTTCTGGAGTAATGGTCGAAGGAAGGCATAAAACCGACGGCATAGTGATACCATCGATGAGGCCGCGGTGACGTGGCTCCATTGTCTGTCTGCGGACAAACAATGTCTATTCTGCTCCTCGACAATCACCTCCGGGTCCTGATGGACTTCCGCCGGAAGTTAAGCAAGTCCTTTCCGTCTAAGAAGCGATCCTATCGCGGTCGTAACGCGTGTGTGCGTATAACCAGAATTTTGGGGATGAGCCGGGGAAGGCCCAATTACATCGATAATGCGGACGTTGTTAATCTTTACGGTGGCCGAGGGGCATAAATCTTGGGAAAAATCGCAACAAGACGACTTCCTCGCAAACATGTGTTTCTGTTATTGGCCCCGGAATGGCGGAGTGACGGATCGTTCTTCGATACACGGGGGATCCCACAACCTGGACGTCAGGACGCCGATAAAAAGTCCCCACCGGACAAGGCGGCAATGAAAAATGATCCCAAATCTAATATGCCATAAATCCTCATATAAATCGGTTCATGGAAAAACCGAGGGGATCCTTATCAACCTGGATTCTGATGGTGTGCTACCAATTAAATAAAAAATCCGCTTGTTTTTAATACAATAACATAGATCATTTAGTCGTTTCCATTACTACTTTTAGGGTTGGCAAAACTCGTGGTTCAAAACTCTACCAAAAATCAGCTGCTGCTTCTGTTAATAGCTAAAGGTCCATGTACGTAATTTCCATATAATGACAGAGATAGCCGGTTTTCGAAGGGTCGTTATTTTTTGGGGGCTATCGTGTCTTCTACTGTTGAGGACTCAGGTTTTTAATATCCGCAAAGACAAAGAGTTTCAGAGGCTTTTATTTTTGACGGGTTCCCAAAACTTCAAAAAGGGATGTCAAAAAATTAGTAATTTGTAGCTTTGCGGAATTTGCATGAAACCCGACAACTGATGAGCTGAAGAAAACGTTTGTAAACACGCCACAGCCAAGACTACTAGACCGATTTGGCTAAAGGTACGTAGGGATCTCATAACCCAACTTAGATCTTATGTTTTTTGTTGCTTTCAGCCCATAAATTTCATCCCCCGAAATTGACACCCCCTCACATTTAACAGGCTTGAAGCTCGAACACGTATACCAAGTTTCAGTAAGATACCTCCACTGGTTCTCGA
Organism: Pycnomerus fuliginosus; assembly: GCA_963924575.1. Lineage (NCBI taxonomy): Eukaryota > Metazoa > Arthropoda > Insecta > Coleoptera > Zopheridae > Pycnomerus > Pycnomerus fuliginosus. Next base: position 5,719,634 of record OZ004624.1, on the reverse strand, counting down.
GTTATTCCTGATGGGCTGATCATTCAAAAAAATTCCAATTTCAAATTAATTCCATCAATTCCCGATTAATTCCTTCAATTCCATATTACTAATTCCATTAGCTAATTAATTATTTTCCCATACAGGGTGGTTCCTTTTTCACTGCTCACTATTGGCATCTAGGAGGTAGGAGGTCGGTTAAATGAGAGAAAAGTTGCACTATTTCTTGTCGATTAAGAATCTGAGGAGAATTTCCCGATATCTTGATTCGTTCTTGAGTTATCCCGAAAAAACTGGAGAAAACAACAGAAAAATGCGACTTTCAAGAAAAGTTCATATCTTTCTTACGGTTGATGTTATTTAATTGAAACTTTGAAGTTTTATATTTTTCGTAGATTTTTTCGGATAATTCAGGAACGAATCAAGATACCGGAGAATTTTCTTCAGATTCTTAATCATTAAGAAATAGTGCAACTTTTCTCTAATTTAACCGACTCCGTATCTTTAGTGTCAAATTAATTCTTCACTCTGTATACTTCTATTATTTAGTGCCGAATTAATTATTTTCCCCTCTTGTAATACTAGACATAAAAATACCTATAGCCTCAGTTAATCTCAGCAATTTGATTGGTCCATTTGAATATTGACCAATCAAACTGCTCGGTTAAGAGTGTTCCTTCAGTATGAATTTTAGAACGCAAAACGTAAGCAAGCAAAAAATTAACTGTACGTTTGTTTATTGGAGTATTGACTTAATTCTTTTTTTAATAGGTTTTCTAAGGTTAAATCGAGGATTTTATAGAGATGGCGGAAATAATACCAATATTTGCAGTCCTATACCTGAAGTTTTACTAATTTAATAAAAAAGCCATCTCTATAAAATCCTCGATTTAACCTTAGAAAACCTATTAAAAAAAGAATTAAGTCAATACTCCAATAAACAAACGTACAGTTAATTTTTTGCTTGCTTACGTTTTGCGTTCTAAAATTCATACTGAAGGAACACTCTTAAGTGAGCCTTCTCAGATAAATGTGTAAATGGAAAGCAGCTATTGTGGTTAAAGATGGAGAATTTGTAAAATGTCCTCTCTGCGCCTGCGTAAAATATTTAAAGTGTCAACAAACCTTTCGTTAACCAGTTGTGCCATGCACTTCACGTGTATATTTGGGAGCATATTCAATAACTTATCGGGTGTCCCAAAAAAAACCGGACAAAATATTTTTGGGAATAAGTCTGCCATTTCTTAACCGATTTGGATGAACGTGGTCTTAAATTAAAGCCAAAGAATCAGGCTTTCGACTGTATGAGAAACTACGGCAGATGGCGCTGCCGTAGTAGTCCTATTGATATTTGTTTTAAAGGTTTATTTTAGCTGCATGGGAATTGGTCAGTCAACGACCAATCGGTATGACACTCGAATAGAATTGAAGACCTTTCTTTTTTGTTCAAAAATCCTTTTTCAGAAGTCGATTTGGCTTAAGCATTAATTTTCTGTAATTTTTTTAAAAAATGTTACAACAGTAATGCATATAAATCTTAATTTTCAGTTATAAATGAACGAATATGGTGAAAACAGTGGCGCAGTGCCCTGTGTGCATCAATGCTACTTTAGCCATGGTTATGGAAGAATGAAAATACGCCAAATGGACTTCTGAAAAAATATTTTTGAAGAAAATAGAAAGATCTTCAAGGCTGTTTGGGTCTCATAACCATTGGTTGTTGTCCGACCAATCCCCACGCACCTAAAATAAGCCTTAAAGACAAGTATCAATAAGGCAGCGCCATCTGTCGACGTTTCTTGCAAAGTTCGAAAGCCTGATTCTTTAGCTTTAATTTAAGACCAGATCTATCCAAATCGGTTAAGAAATGGCTGATTTATTTCAAAGACAATTTTGTCCGTTTTTTTTGGGACACCCGATATATTGGGTATAATGTTGTACTTAAAATCAATTCCAATCAATTCCGCGTCAATTCGATATTGATATTAATTCCAAATAATTCCAAACAATTCCAACTAATTCCAATTAATTCCAGCTAATTCCAACTAATTCCTTTAATTCCTTTTAAATCATGTACTTAAAAGTAATTCCAATCAATTCCTTATTAATTCCATATCAATTCCAAATTATTCCATAATAATTCCAGTTAATTCCAACTAATTCCATTCATTCATTTTAAATTCCATCAATTCCAGAATAATTCCATAATTCCGGAATTTATTCCAAGCCGGATGTACAACTAATTCCACTAGTGATCACTGATCAGCCCCCCCAGTTATTCCAAATAATAATTTTTCGGTTTTTACAAAAAACTTCTTCTCCAAAAACTGATTTTATCTACAATTCTGGTTACAGAATATTACATTATTCAGTTTATCATTTATATTTCCTAAAATACTACAAAGTCTAGAACAATGATAACATATTTGATATGAAATCTCGTCAGACTTTGTTATCGAGAAACCTCTTCAACGACTTCCAAAAAATATAAAAATAGAAATCACAGTATATAAGCCTCGACCAGATTTGGCAACTTAAAAAATGTTCGTGATTCTAGCATTGCTATTTATCCTCCCAGCAACCAGGCAAGATGGTAAGCAATAATTGTAAATCTCTGAATAACCGATTGTTTAAGGTTGCGGGATCAATATAAATTCTGCTGATGGTTTCGGCCAGCCACTCTTCTTCTGGCAGGATTCAACTGACCTCGTCTTCCCACCTTTAGACACCCTCCCGTATTTAAACGGGAATGCCACTTTAAATCCTGGAGATTTCGTAACCATTTCCTGCGATATAGGCTCTTTGACTTCCAACCTGGGATATCATGGAAGCATAAACAGTGCTTTTTGCGACTCCAGCAATATTTTGCGAATCAACGGCGGAATTTTGCAGCCAGAAACTTTGGCTTGCGTCCACGACACTTTGGATTTGGGGGGTTTGAAGCGCACTGGAACGGTTTGCGCCCAAAACGCAGAGATCTTTCAAATCGTCGTCCAAGCAAACTCGGAGACTTCTCTTTCCCTGGTCGACATTTGTTTTGATTATCAGAAGTTAAACGTGGTCTACGTTCATTATAACATCAGCAAGGATCTGATTTTCAAGTCGCATTTTGTTAGTGGTTCTTTAGGGTACGATAGTGGTGTTTATGATTTACCCACGTCTTTGTATGACTTGTATTCTGGAGAAAATCAGCAGTTTGTTGTGAATTCAGTTCTGGGACTTCCACTCAACTCTACAATATACGTCAATAACAGCGGGGATTTTTTTGATTTTATAGTTCAAGATTTTCGCTTGGACGCAATTGAATGTGCAAACCCTATGGTGTTCGTATACCAAATCCCTCAACTGGCCGTTCTAAGATACGTAAATTCCATCCCTGTTTGGTATACAGTGTGGGACAACTTGTATTCAGCTGTTGGTAGCGTGGTAACTTATACAATATCTAGACTAATAGGGGTTGAGGCATTTAGTGGCACGTTTGGGGTTGCCACCCTTCCTCATGGGGAAACTGAAGAAGAAACTGAACTTTATTTGTACATTGGAGAAGAAGGCCAAAAACGAATACCGATTCCGAGGTTAATCTGGCACCTTTTTTACCACGAAGAGGAGAAAAGTGCTGTAGTTTTGGTGACGGTGAACAATCCCTTTCGAGTGATTGAAGAGGATATTATTTGCGAGGATATATCTTCAAGTCTTCCTTGGTTGGACTGGAATAAGGATAATGTGACGCAGGGATTTTCTTACGCCTGTTCGTATGAGGCTCTCAAGGCGGTTGTTTGGTACCTTCCGGAATTAGACGTTGAAAGGGTTTTGTCATAAATTCAGCAATAAAAATAATTTGATATTGAAGTGAATTTGATTTAATAGAACTTTTGAATTAGGTATAAAAAAGTAGTACGTAGAAAGTAGGACGACGCTTGTAGTGTTTTTCGTACTATTAATAGCAATAACTCGAGAAGAAGTGGAGGTAATAGTCTCTCATTTTTGACGTCACCATAAAAAGGCCTTCAAATTCTGCTTTCAAAGGTGTACTAACTCTTAGTGCCCTTTTGGCAAAAAGCTAAAAAATTTCAAGTTTTTAACGTAAGTACTTTAAAATCACAGTACAGTCCAAACCATTGAAGCGATTTGGCTTAAATTTTGTACATGAAGATTGTATTGCCCGTCGAAGAGCCTGAAAGTTTTGTTAGGCAATCAACTCACGGCCATTTAAATCACGTTTTTGAAAAATTCCATGTCACCTTCAAAAAGGCCTTAAAATTCTGGTTTAAGTGAAGCAAAACACATTTACACTTAGGGCCGGTTTATCGATGCTCAGTTAAATGAAAATATCTGACAGTTTGCGTTATCTGATAGTTAAACTGTTTATCGATAGCAAGTTGACTCCAAAGTCTTTGCTAAAGTGCCGGGCAAACTGACTGACAGTTCAAAGTGTCAGCTAGGGCAGAAAACCGACGGTTAGCAATGTTAGCATCGCCCAGAGTCATTTAAATGACGAAAAAGGTGAGTTTTTGGTTTTCTTCAACATGAATCTAGCCAATATATAAAGTTTAGGAATGTACCTGAAACAATTTTGAGGAATTTGCCACTACTTAAGATTTCCTCAACTTTCTTTCAGACCTCCTGCTTCTACCATCCGTTTTCTTGTCCTCAATTACATCTCCTGCTAGTTACTTTTCAAAGCACGTCTGGATCCTAGGCAGAAAAGTTTACTCCTTGTTTCTTTTCTGTCACCAATACAAATTTCAACTGCATCAGCACCTGCCACAGTAAACAAAGACCGTAAATCGTTGCGATAGAAACAGTCGACTATATTAGCGCGAAATTTAAATCTGTCCAATAGAATTCAACTTCCACTACTCCAAATGTTGCCAACACAAGTCAAACTGTCAGGCACGTAACTGACAGACAAAGTCGATGTCGATAAACGTGAATCGGATTTATCTGTCAGCTATAATAAACTGTCAGATAGATAACAGTCAGTTTTGACTGAGCATCGATAAACCGGCCCTTAGTGTCCTTTAGACAAAAAATTAAAATTTTGTAAAAACATTAAAAACACACTACAATCCAAACTACAAAATCGATTTGGCTGAAATTTGATACATGGAGATTGTGTGACCCGCTCAAGAGATGGAAGCAATCGGTCTACGGGAAGTGCCATTTTGGCATATTAACTTTAAAATCTTAACTGCAAGGCCTCATTTTCTATATCATCATTATAGAAAGATTTTTACATTCTGGTACCAAGAAATCAAAAACCCACAGCCCATTTTGAAGCTGAAAAAGAGAACGTTGAGGTTGAAACTATCAAAATCAAAAAATGGACAGCTACGAAAGCAGCTAGAACCTCCCCACTTGGTGAACGATCCAATCTTCACCTATAAATTTAGAACTGTTTCCGGAGTTTATTTTTTATTGAAAAAAAGGGCACTAAATTTGGTTGCATTTTAGGAACCAGAATTTGAAGACCTTTCATGTGCTGATAAGAACAAATCGTGGTCATCTTTCAAATTTGTACTTGAAATTGGCCGATGGCCACCAAAATTAAGTAAATTTTCCTACTTGCTAGTTCTTAATTTTACTCCACCAACCTTAAAGCGTTTTCTGGGATTTTTCAAAATTTCACGATTTTTTGCCAAAAGGGCACTAAGTTTGAATACATTTTTGGAAATGATATTTCATGTGCTGATAAAGAAAGTTTGAGTTTATTATTCAAATTACAAAGTTGATATGCCAAAATGCCACTTACAGGTGGCCGATTGCCACCAAAATTAAATCAGGTCTTAGGCAGGTATTGGTATCTCTATTCTCTACCCACCAAATTTCAGCCAAATTGATACATTAGTTTGGGATGTAACGTGTTATTCGAAATTTCGAATTTTTTGATTTTATGTGTAAATAGGTACATTTTTGGGCACATAATTTGAAGACCTTCATCAGTCAAATTTCATAGTTGATTCGCCAAAAGGGCCCTTGGCGCCAAATTTGACTGGGCTCACCAGAAGGCTAACACTAATCTATACCGAATTTCACTAAAATACGTTCGTTAAATTCTGATGCGTCTTAGAAAGATAAAGTTACGGTATAATCCAGGCAAAATAAGAAAAATAGAGGAATTAAAACATGTAGTTCCAAAAGTTTCAGGAATGTGTAGGGGTAGGTCCCCTGAATGACGTAAAATAAAGTCTCATCAATTTTCGGGTTCGAGGGGCGTGGGGTGCTTTTTTTCAGTTTTTCGCTGATAACTCGAAATATACGAGATATTATATACGAGAGCAAAATGAAAGAGGATTAAATTCTCCACAAAAGAGCGTATATAAGTTTTTCCTATCTGTTTTAGTTTCCAAGATATCCGCCGGCAAAAATGGGTAAGTTTTGCTCGGTTCAGTGAGGTGGGTCATACTCTGTTATACTCTGGTAATGGCACGAAGTTTAAAGAAGCCAACAGTCTTGTGAACTAGATTGGAAAAAAAATGAATCCTCCTTCAGCAGCTTGGTGGGAGGTATGAGGGTGATGGTGAAGGAGTTTCTGAGCAAAAAATCTCGGAAGAGCATCACTAAGCTATGACGAAATCATGACCTCATTATGTGAATGTTAAAGTCATCAACAGACTATTTATCCGAAAATTAGAACTAAGTCAAATCACACCCACGATGTTCCTGCAAGGTTTGCCGAATAGAGAAACGCTTGATTTGGATGTGACAGACAAGTAGTGTGGATTGCAATAATATAACGAGTATATTCCACTCTCATCATCCATGGGAAAAGAAAATCGGTGCAAAGGAAACTCAATGTTAGTTAGGAGTCGATAATTATACCTAAATAAGGCTCAGATTATAGGCAAATTGCATATTTTGCATATTTTATGCGTTTTTTGCCTATTTTAGTGGACGTCAATAAACAGGATATACCAAACGGGAAGCTATCTGAATTGAGAATTCTGAGAACCTCTGAAAATCCGATATTTTTACGCTTTTTCCATAAAACGAACTACTTCGTATTAGAAAATTTATGGAACTGTTTACTATTTAGACAGTGTGCGCATTTTAAAGGACTCCTGTACTAATCTGATTAACCAGTTTAACTTAAAATGGCAGATATCACAGCCAACCTGACTAAAAAAATTTCGGCCCTCTTTGAAACCTATGGTGAAATTTTTTGATATGATTGTAAAGAGAATCAAAATGTTTTTCGAATCGCGTAAAAAACCGTGCCCTTGCTATTTAAAATACCAAAGTTTGTAAATATGTCAAAATTAGCGTTTTATGACCCATAACAATTTCAAGCTGATACTCCAAAAATTAAATAGATGGCGAGGTGTTCGTTGGCACCCGGTATATGCGCATATTTCTTAGTTTTTTCCTGCCTATATTCCGAGCTTTAATTATAAATGAACATATTGGCCAATCGGTATAATGAAGGAACTGTATTCCGGTTGTTAGAGTTGCGAAAATCAAGATTTGTAATAATTTTGAAATAAATCCTGAGAAGAAGAAGGAAACGAAAGATAAGAATTAAGAGCCTGAAGATACTGAAACACTCAAACTTCATCGTCGTCGATGTTGTGTAAAAGAGCTTAACCACCGAAGCAACGCCGGTTGGAAGACAATTTCCATGTTTCAACCCCTGACTCGACTCTGGCGCCTCCACCATTTCCACCGATTGAAACGTAAGCAGCGAACAAAAATTGCAATGGGATTTTCAAGTGTGGGCGAAGGAAAAGAGTGGAAAAGAAGCTTAATTGAGTCGGAGTGGCGGCCGTTATCATTAGTGAGCGAATTACACCGGATGCGAGCAAATGAGGAAAGAATAAGATTTTAGCAACCCCTTGCGGGCCCGACTGCATTACTCACGGGCAATGGCAATTAATCCGTCGAAAGATTATCCATGCATCCTGGGTACCTCTCCTCCCGACTTCTTTTAATTAACTTTAATTAACGTTACCAGAGTCCGACATGGCGTGCTAAGGAGGGCGGGCGTCGTCTGATCTATGATGATCTTATTACCGGGGCTGAGGGGTGGATATAAAACCGACGGTCGCACCGGAGATCTAAAAAGTTCACTTTGGAGAAATTAAATTGTCATTCTTTCGTGCCGACTGCGACGTTTACGAGCCTCTTTTAATTAAGGCACCTATCAAGAGGGATCATAATCGCCACTCAATTAAATCTCGGCCCACCAATCATGCAGCCCACGTAATCGACCTGTAAATTAACAATTTTCCTTTGCCGGTGCGACGATGGCCGCCAGCTCCTCCAGACACGGTCTATTTGCATAAATAATCAGAGACCATGCAAATATCCGAGGTCGCAGCATTAATTATACCTAACTATGTATATTATCTTCGGAAGATGCAGTTGGTGCCAAAACCACGCCTCGGACCGAATAAAACTTTCCGAGGAAGCCCTCCGGCTTTAATTACTTTCAATTAAATTTCTGCTACTTTGCTCCGATTGCAAGGATGGATACTAGACGCTAATTGCAGGAGGAGTAATGCAATTTCACCTCTGCTCGTATGGAAAGGGAAACGGCAAGGAACTGAAAAATACTGCAGCAGAATCGGAGATTTCTGACAAAAAATGAAAACGTTAACTAATAATTTGATTTGATGTCGAAATGGCCAAAGTTTGCGCGAAGAGTGGAAAATAAGAAAATTGTCGAAATTGGTGGATGCGCCAGACTGTCGTAGCGTTGGTAGTACTGTTGAATATCCGATTGTTTAAATACCGGGCTCCAAAATGGAGATTTTCACACAAATCGATATTGGTGAAAATGGTATATGGAGAGAAAGTTGCGACTTGTCTTATTTTTAGACGTTAATGAGACCGATTCAATGAATCATCAAACAAATCGAACCCCAACGTAAATTTTAATAGCCCTTATTCGTCCCTAAAATGTGACGGCTCTTGAATCTTTGACTGGCAGGAAAAAAACATTTAAAAAAAATGGCAGCAGAGAAGCGGCTGGAACCTCCCCAACGCGTGGGTCTTTGATTTCAGGGACTTCTGTTTAAAATTCTAAAGTTGATATGCCTAAATGGCACTTTCCGTTGACCAATTGCTCCCAAAAGCCTTTCAGCTCTTCAACGGGTTACCTCACCTCCATTTACCAAATTTCGGGCAAATCGATCCACTAGTTTGGGCTATAAAGTGGTTTCAGTGTTATTACAAAATTTCGATTTTTCTACCCAAAGGGTTCTAAATGCGAATAAATTTTGTCTCACTTAAAACCAGAAATTGAAGACCTTTCTGATGGTGACCTCGATAGTGACAATAAATCTTTCAAAAACTTGTTTTGGATGGGTAAATTAGAGAATAATTTTAAATTTCGAAATTGGTGTGCCAAAACGGCACTTTCCGTGGGCCGATTGAATCCAAAATTTGTTCACCTCTTCGACGTGTAATACAATCCCCTTGTGCAAAATTTCAGCCAAATCGGTTCAGGGGCTGTACCGCGATTTTAAAGTCCGATAAAAATCTTTTTTTTTTTATTTTTGGTCAAAAGGGCACTAAGAATGAATGCATTTTTAGAAGCAGAATTTGAAGGTCTTTCCTATCGTGACGTGAAAAATGGGGGTTTGCATTTAAAATTTAAAAGATGATGTGCCAAAATGGCATTTCTGGTTGCACGATTGGCTCCAAAAGCTTTTCAGATCTAAGTTGGGTTATCACATGCACACGTACCAAATTTCAGCTAAATCTGTCGAGTGGTTTGGGCTGTGGCGTGTTTACGAACGTACGTACGTACGTACAAACGTACGAACGTACGTACATACATACAGACACATTTTAAAAACCACTTTTTTGGGCTCCTGAGACCTCAAAACATATAGATCCGGTCTTATCTCGAATTCGAAAATTTTAGTGATTGCAGTAACCTCCCTTTTTTTTTAAATGGTGAAGTGGAGTGGGGAGGTTAAAAAATTGCAGTTTACATCAGTCCACTTAAAAATTCGCCATTTATGCGGAAGCAGTCTTTGTAAGAAAATAAGATGAGGACCTTATTGTAGAGGCTCAAAGGAAGCTCTGGTCCAATTTTATTGTCACCCTATGGGCCTATGTACAGGGTGTTCAAAATTATTTTTCAAACTTTGAAGTTGTTTTTCTCAACTTTTTCACATGAAACACCCTGTATAGTTTTAGCTAGTGTAATGTAGAATTTATAAGCGAATATTTTTTGAAATACAAACATGTTGGTTAGTTTCATCAGTTTTCGAGTTATTCGGAAAAATTACAAGTTTCCTAGTATGCAGACAATTTTAACTTCTAAAATTGCAACATAAGCGCCCAGACTAATACTGTAGAGTACTGTGAATTATTTAATTTGTTCATGAAGACATTTCGACTAGCTTTCTTAACAACTTCATTTGAAATCTTGGTATGTTTGTAGGAGGAGGCACATTATTTTTATACTAAATGTTAAAAGTAACAGAAATTTGTAATATTTGCGAGTAACTCTAAAACGGATGAAATTAACCTATATGTTTGGTGGACAAAAAATGTTCGTCTATGAATTCTACATTACACTATCTGAAAATATACAGGGTGTTCCATTTGAAACAGTTGAGAAAAACAACTTCAAATTCCTCAAATTTATTTTGAACACCCTGTAAATGAGGTGAGAACTAAAATTGAATCCGAGCTTCCTTCGTGTATCTACAACAGGCTCCTCGTCTTATTTTCTTACAAAAACTGCATTCGCGTAAATGGCGAATTTTTAAGTGAGGTGATGTAAACAGCAATTTTTTTCAAAAATAATTTTTTTCTTCCTAACCAAAGACTCAAGAGCCATAACATTTTAGGGACGAATAAGGGATATTCAGGGGATTATAAATATGCTAAAATATACCGGGTGGTTCATTTTAAAAAAGTCAACTTTAACTTGCCAATTTTTTTTTAACCACCTGTATGATCAAAATATTTTAATGAAATGCGCCTTCATTTATAGATTAAGTATTCACTTGAACGAAATTTCTAACCTAAATTTAACTAAGTCTTTAATCAAACAGTCTTACCAACTATTAAAAGGTGAATGTCTGCCATATTAAGAAGCTCTTGGTAGTTCTGAATCAATTAATGTTGCGATAAGTTTGATTTTCTTTGTTTACGAAAATCAAAAGACATTATATTATACAGGGTGTTAGTTACTAATGGTACCGCATAAATTTAGGGAGTGATTCTTCATCTTATTTTAAGACAAAAAACATCGCGTTTATTTCGTTGCAAGTGTTTACAAAAAAATTAATTTTCCTTCAATATTAATGTTCTACCACAAAACCATAAATTCTGTTTTAAAAAATAAAGTCAAACCGGAAGTGGCAAAAAATAACCGGGTAAAATCAAGACCGCATTAAAAAAAACATACCTGTCCGCGGATTTTTCCTAGAAATCAACGGTAAAAATATAGGTAATTTTATTATTCCAGACTTTGCACTCGTTCTGTATACGGACATACAGGGTGGTTCAACGAAGCTACCCCTCTCTCTATTTACTTCAAAACTATAAAAGAAAATAGATTCAACCAAGTTGAAAGTAAAGAATTAGAAAACATCTCTATTTTTTTGCACTTCCGGAAATGCACCTTTTTCTCAACGAATTGTTAATCTTCTTCAAGCTTCTTCAAATTGGTGATTTGAGATTTTTTCAAAAAAAAACTTGTGAAGTAAAACTAGCAAACCCGTATAAAATCTATATTAAAACGGCAGCGCTGCCAACTTTCCACTGGTGCCATTTGTCTCTTATTTCTGGTGAATAACATGACACAGGCAAATAGTTCACAATTTCAAAGCTCCAAATAATAACTAAGACAATTTCTCAAGTTAACCATAGGGTGTTTCCCTAACCCTTTAAACCAAAATTCCCCAAATAAATAGATTAACAAAGATCACTTAAAATTCGGCGATTTCCGTCTGAACGGCGGCCGAAATCCCAATTTGCAAACGCTAGTTGGAGCTTTTAATTTATTCCCGCGATGTTTAGTGGAGCAAAAACCGGAAAGGCAGTGGAACAATAGCGGGATAAATTTTTAAACCGCTTCGAGTCGTTACTATGTAGATTGTAGGTGTATTTACATATTAAATATCCTTCATTTTATCGAAGACGTCGCCTGGAGATCGTGGAAGTCGTAAAGGCGAATAGACTATTCCCGAAACTATTACTCCCATTAATCCTTACGGATTTTTTAAACCTCCAGTCCAGCCACTCACCTGAAACAAAGAAAAAACTTTCATCAAATGGAAATGCACCGCAAGTGGGTTAAAGTAATTATGCATTTTATTTAAACGCTCCAATTTATTATAAAGCGTGTTTTATGCTAATGCGAGGATCGACGGAATGGATATAATTCAAGGAGGAAAAGAGGGTAAAAAAGGGGAGAGAATCTCAGATCGCACTATAAAACACTCTGGACCTGTCTCCGAAAGAGGAGTGGGTACCTTTCGACCCTTGTTATCCTTTTGCTCCTGAACTCTGGCAGGGGTCAATTCCATTATTGCTGTTTATGTACGTGTTCTAACGTTGAAACAAATGATGTAATTTCTGACCATCAAAAATTTACATCGGACCGGATTTGTCACGAGCCGCAGGAGGAATCTTAATCGGTTGGAACGGTTTCTTCAAATTATGGCTAAAGTTATTGCCTGTTTTATTACGTATTGCATTTCGATGATCGAGGTTAAGTGGAATTGTGGCGATCACTTGTTAACAAAAACGGCTTTTGGCTAAGTTATTTTGGCGCCCAACGTGGGGCAACGTATAGCAATTAACCTTTTATTTACGTAAATTTAACCGCAGGCAGACTTTTTAGAGGAATAATCCTTGGCGAAAAACGGTGAAAATCGAAGCAACTCAGCAATCGTCACCGAGTAATTGCAATCCCGACTCCAATATTGTTTAGCAATCTCGTTAGAATGAGCATTCTATAACTGCTGTCGTAATTGCGCACTCAGGATTCATAGTGGCACTGCTTAATGGGATGATGGACCCATTACGACCCCGCTGCCGAAAAAAATCAACTACACAGGCCATCTTGAATTAAGCGTCACGGTTTTAATGCGATAATATATTGATTCCGAGTTGAGAACGTAAAATTTTATGAACGTTATTATGTGGCACGACCATTGAATCGCGCGCCATTCAAACAGTAATAATCGAATAATTGATCGTTTCTCTGGTTTTTGATTACTCGTTGCGTTAGTTTGTAGTGTTTCAATGACTTTATTTCGAACGCTATTTATATTCTTTACTTTGTAAATTTCGCGCAGGGGGGTGGTTTCTTAGTCGTTAACGCTATCATCGCGATGATTTTATTGCTCGACAATGCCGTCGGGGGTGTCGTTAACCGGTAATTAAATCATGTGCCGGATGGACTTTTTAAAACATAACGTCGTATCGTTGCGGGGATGACACCCCTCGAGTGTCCGAACCGCGATCCGTATAAAGCAAGAGGGGCACACCCCGTGGCCGTAAATACTAATGGAGTCTGAGGCAGACAATATAGAAATAACTTTGAGAAATTATCCTTTTGTTGTTATCTAGACGAGTATATCGAACGAATTTCTTTCGTGGAAAAAATATTTATTCGCAGACTAGACTTTTTGTGGTAATAAATCTACCGGTATTGCGTCTTCCAGATTTCCATATTGGGGAATTAATAACAAAAAAAAAATAACAATCATCCGAAACACTAACCTTTGGAGCAATCTCGTAACTCATCCAGCAACACTCAACCCCTCAATTCGAGTTTATTGAAGGCGAGCCGAAACATTGAATGCGTATCTCTCGGAATCAAGTAATCACAAAATTGGTCGTCCCGAGGGCGAATCCTCCGTCTCACGCATAATCGTGTCATATTCAAGAGTGATACACTCGAAAAAACAAGGGCCTTAATGACGTTTTTCTCTTCCCTTTCACCGTATCTTGGCCGCGCATCTGAGGAAAGTGTATGTATTACATCTCCACTCTTTATGGCGGGAAATAAAACTGATTGCTATCTTAATAACAGACCAATCTTGTTAACCACTCAACAGTGCATCGTCATTTAACTTTTTTATTTCCCCGCTTTACACCGAATAAAAGCTTTCCCTTTTAATATCCACCGCAAAACGGATTAAAACCCTGCGCTTTTTCAGGAACGCTTATTTACGTTGGCCACGTTGTGGGAATTTCCATTAAAATCACGTTTTAACCTTTGATATAGTTTACTTCGGACCTCCCCAAACGAGGCCCCCGTGTCGTAGGTTATTTGTTTAAACAGTAACTGACCTGAAATTCTTTGTCACACTAGAGACATAATGTAGTCGAGAGTTCGTCAGGGATATTTACATTTTATTATAATCTGTGCGATAATGAGGAGCTGTTGAATAAATAAGACGTAACAAGCGACCGGGGGCGAGTAAAAGCGCCATTATGCGGTAGCTTGCAAAGCAACACTGTACTTGTCTACGAAAACACGGAGCAAATGTAAGAATGAGAATTTGCATGATAATGTGCATTGGCGAAGTGGCTCTTCCAAGATTCCCGACAATATGGTCCGGATTACCAAACAATGGCGAGCGAGAGCTGGAAAAAAATACAAGATTTAAGTGACGCTATTTTTGGCGGGATTCTGGGAGGGCCCTTTGGTTAACGTTTTTTAGCAATTACATTAAGGTACATTGGCGTGGCTCTCATTATTTTCTCCCTTCCACGAAGGGACGTATGAAACTTAATCCATCCGGCTCAATAGGCCCTTTTCCTACTTGAGATTTAACTAAACATCATCAAATGATGAGGATTAAGTAATCCGGATGTAGCTTCGGCTTCGCTTTACTAGAACTATCCAACGGGCACATATTCGTTTTTTTAACGTCGAAATCACGTTAAGGTGGTTGATTTCACGTTACTGGTTGAAAAAGTCACGTTGAATTTTTGGTGAATCTTGACACGACATTCTCTCGACGTGAAAATTACGTTTACTTTTGCATATTTGGAAACGTCTACGTAAACATGACGTTTTTTGAAGTTCGTTAAAATAACGTCGATATAATAACATACAAAACACTTGATAATGCGTTAACAGTTATAGGTCAGTGTAATTTTGGACGTTGCATAACGTTATAATATGAACGTGTTTTAGTCGTGACTAAAATGACGTCTAAATGACGATTTATGTATAACCATGCGTGAAGGATATAGTTGCGAAACAGCATTCCAATATTTAATACACGAATGGAAATCTGCTTATGATCAAAACTTACTAGGTGTAATCGTTTTTCTTGATTTGAAGAGAGCCTTTGAAACTGTGGATCGTAATATCTTGCTCAGAAAGTTAGACAAAATTGGAATTAAGGGAACGGTTTTAAGATGGATGCATAGTTACTTAGAAAATAGAAAACAAAGGGTACGATGTGAAGATGCAATCTCAAATGCAAAAAATATTGATAACGGAGTACCTCAAGGAAGTGTTTTAGGTCCATTGCTATTTATTATATACATAAATGACATTGTAAAGGTTTTACAATATTGTCACATTCACCTATTTGCTGACGATACAATTTTATTTATCACTGGTAGTGATTACAAAGAAATTATGTACAATTTAAAATCTGACCTTAAAAATATTGAAAAATGGCTTCATATCAACAAATTAAAAATGAATGTTAATCAAACAAAGGTGATGTGGTTGGGATGTCAAAACAGTGATGACATGACAGCATGTATTGATGGCGAGGCAACTCAGCTGGTCAACTCTGCAAAATATCTGGGATTTATAGTTGACAATAAACTGAAATTTGATGAACAGATAGACTATACATATATGTAAAAAAAATTCCAGAAAATTAGGTGTATTAAAAAAAGTGAGTGCTTCCTTATCAATACAGTCAAGATTAACTGTGTTTAATTCCATCATTTTGCCTCATTTCACATACTCTGCCACAATCTTACTTATGGTTTCCAAAACTAAAGTATCTAGACTTCAGAAGCTACAAAACAAGGCGATGAGAATTATATACTGGGGTGTAGTCGATATACAAGGATTGAAGTAATGCTACACAGACTAAGCTGGATGAATGTAGAAAAATTAGCCAAATTTCAGACTGTTATTTTTATTCACAAGTTAAAATTAGGACTATTACCTGAATTCTTTAGACATTTGACAAAAACTTTTACTGAAGTTCTCTTCAAAGGTTTAATTGAATACAATAAGTTATCAACGGGTTTAAAAGCATGTAAAAATATAGAGAAATTTAAAAGACTGCTGAAGTTAGACTTTATTGATAGTGTTTATAATATGTAACTAGGTTAGGTAGATGCGAGTATTAATGTATTTTTAAGCAATTTTGTAAAATTGAAATTTGTACAAGTATTATAATTATGTTTCTGTGTATAGCATATTTGCTAAATAAAGCTTACTATTATTATTATTACTATTGCATGTCGAACAAACGTCTTAAAGAAGTCTTGAAATGGTCATGGCGTTCAACGTTAAATAAACGTGCAATTTTTAACGTTATACACTTCTAATAAGAACGTGTTTTAGTCCTAATACGTTTTTATGACGTGTCTTTCTTGTGTAGTTGCGTTGAAGTAGTATAGGTGGCGCTAATGGCTATAATGAGTCTTTACTGCTTAACAAAATCTGTATAAGAACTGCATGCGACAATCGTAAACCAAATCAACACATAACCCACAGGATAATTTCTGTCTCTGTGGTTTCTTAACACGTTGAATTTTACAGACAATCTTAGAAAAATTACGTGTACAATATAACGTCCTTTTTAAGAAATGACGTTGATTCAACTATAACACGACGAAAATGCGGTTGGTAGCAAGTGCAATTTTGTTTTTTTTTTCAACGTTTCTTTGACATGTCTGTTAGGTATAGTGTTTCCGTTCTACGCATATTGCAAACTTTTTTATTGTTTTAATGACGAATAAACCGCAGGTTCGGTTTCTAAACGCCGCTTAGTTGGCAATCCACGCTTTACATTGGAAAACCAAAGTGATAGACCGGAAAAAGTAGAAGTAATCCCGTCTAGTCCCTATCAGAGAGCAAATCCCCGATCCAAGTTTTCGAAGAGATTTAACTACTGGTGGTGTAAAAATTGGTCGGCTAATGCACATCCGATGTTAAAGACCCAAGCGGTGAATACCCCCATGCGTGCACCTAGAAAGGCTTAATAGTGATCGTGGTAGGGTGGCTCCGTCAAGGTCGCGACGCCAAATCAATTAAGCGTCGGAATGACGCGTCTTGTCCACGTATGTAAGCGAAGCGACAGCCGTCCCCTCTCGGACATAATCCGACCTGTGTGATGGATTACAGCATCGATTAGATCTGATTGCTGTGTATGGGATCCCTCCGTCGGTATTAGGCCAGCAAAAAGGTGAAATCCCCGGCGGCTATATTGCAATCTTCGCTCGTTTAAAGATGAAATAATGGAGATGTTTTCCGACATATTTTAATATAGTCTGGAATGTTCCCTCCAATAAAATACCTTTATTCAGCGATGTATGCATTATTGAACTCTACATTAATTAAATGACTAGACGTTGCTCGATATTTCTATTTATTAACGTATGGACGAATAATGAATGGAGGATTGGTTGAAGGAATCTTGAAAATTTCCGACAGCAGACTTCCCCCCTGAAATGTAGCTAAAACTATTCACTTCGGCTTCATCTCCGCTAGGAATGGCTTATCCTGCTATTACTACTTCTCGATACAACTTTCAATACTGCTAATACACTATTTCTTCGGCTTCGGCTTAGTTTGCAAATCTCTTAATACTTTTCAGGCCAGATCAATCTGGATTTGTATATTCTCTCTTTGCAGTTTGGAACCCCTTGGTACATTTCTCGCTTCGGCTTTGCCTTAGCTAACAATACTTTTGATACATTTCTCGCTTTGGCTTCGCCTCAGCTAGCAATACACTATCACTTCGGCTTCGTTTTAGCTTGCAATACTCTTGCACTTCTAAGACAAGACCGATTTGGATCTTCGTCCATTCGGACCCTCTTAATACACTTCTCATTTCGACTTCATCTCAGCTCGCAATACTTGATGACTTTACATTTCGGCTTCGCCTCAGCTTGCAATACTAACTACTGAGAATACAGTTGTCGCATCGGCTTTGCCTTAGGCTAGCAATAATCTTGATACACTTCTCGCTTCGGCTTCGCCTCAGCTCGCAATATACTGCTAATACACTATCGTTTCGACTTCGTTTTAGCTTGCAATACTCTTGCACTTCTAAGACCAATTTGGATTTTTTTCCTTTGGAGCTCGGACTTCTTTTGCAATTCGTACCCTCTTGATACACTTCTCGTTTCGACTTCGTCTCAGCTCGCAATACTCGATAACTTCACACTTCGGCTTCTCCTGAGCTCTCAATACTACTTATCGCTTCGGCTTCGTCTTAGCTTGAAATTCTCTTGAATTCAAGACAAATTTGGATCTTCCTTTGAAGTTTGAGCCCTTTTCATGCACTTCTCGCTTCGGCTTCGCGTTAGCTGGAATACTGTTAATGAACTTGCCGCTTCGGCTTTACCTTTGCTTGCAATATTCTTGATACACTTCTCAATAAGTAATAAATACACTTTTCGCTTCGGCTTAGCCTGAGCTTACAATACTGCTATTGCACTATCCCTCTCGTTTAGGTACAGTTCTTGCATGGTCTTTGCTTCAGTTGGTAATTTCTTACATATGACTTCGGCTTCACCTCATTTCACTTGTAATCATTAACAGAAAAACTCATGAATATACATTTTTGACGTTGGTGAAGGCGCAAATTTGTGTGGAAAAAGGTACTTCCGCCCACCATGAAAGGCCTTCAAAGCTGCAAACTAATCGGTCGCAGCGAATGAAAACCGTGGACACAATTAGCGTTTTATTTATGTTTTCGCGTCGCACGTTTAATTATCATCAAATTGAAAGCGTCCAATATGATCATTTTCAAAGCAACACAGAGGGAAAATTTATTTGCCGAATGATAAAAGGAATGTTTATATTGCAAACAGGACGTTGTAATATGGCATAGGTATATTTCGTGCTAATGGTGTATGTCGTGATTAAAATTCTGTTTATTGCTTTTTGGTCCACCCATTGTCGCCCGCCAGAGCAGTCGGTTTTATGATTCCGAAATCCCGATGAATAGGTGCGGACAGGATAAATAGAATTATTGGCAATCGTCGATATTTTGTTTGTTCATCCAGTCGGCGATCGGATTTTTCGATGTGTCCCCTGGAAAAATTATTGTACGACCGATGATTTATCAAGTAATTATAATTTCAAATTCGCCCGTTTAATGACGACAATAAAACTAGCTGAAAAATCACGTGGAATTGTGACAACTGAATATTCATTTTATACGTAATTAATTACGCAAAAATTATTAAATCCGGTCCGCTGCGAATAATTAGCTCGTTTATTAAAACAAACTTTAAATTCGAAGCCATTTAATTATATAAATCTTCGCATTATTGTTTTTTGAACAGGGAGGACGTGAATGGATCGTGCGGCGTGTAGGGTAATTATTTCAATTATGGAGAGAAGACGAAAATTTCTTGTGAAAGTATTGTTAATATCCTGTGTTGGCCAGCCGCGATTTTAACCAAAGCAAAAAATTTGTGAATTTATTGCAATTGTCTTGTCTCTCCTTCTAATATGTGCCCGTACAATTTTTCTATTTCAATTTCATTGTTCATCAAAATCTTCCTTTTTGTCTAACGCTAATTTTTTTTGGTCCCTCATCTCCCTTTCCCAAAACCTATCAGTAGTAGTATATACTTTATTATTATTACATTTGCCTTTCGGCTGGTAAAGAGCCCTGCCCTTGTTACATCATGATTATTCTGTCCACAAATAATATTTAAATGAAATTAAGATCCTTCTTCTCCCGCCTATCTTCCACTTTTGTCTTCTCTTCCCTTCCCTCTGCTTCTCTACTTCCCTCATCCATTCTAGTCCTGTTCCCCTTTCGTTCAACATCCTTTTTCTCTCCCGTTCCTCTCCTCTCATTCCCTGGCATTCTCTCTATGGTCTCTCTTGCTTCTCCACAAACTCTGCATACTCTCCCTTCCTCTTCCAACCAGAATCTGTTTTCTCTCTCCTCATTTCGCATCTAAATCTCGCTATCATTTTTTTTTCTTTCGCACTCACTCCGTCCAAGTAACTCGGTACATATAATGTCCTTATACTTTGCATTATACCTTGATTCTTTTATTCTTGTTCTCGTCTCTTGCACATCTATGTCTCTATATGTCTCCCACATCGCTCCATACATTCATATCATCATCATCAGTTCCCTTCTCCTAAAATCCTGCCTAAACTTTCTCTCGCTAATTCCCCAAATCATCCGTACCACCTTATTTCTTTTTTTAACCAATTCTCTTATGTGCACTCTCGTTGTGTTCCCTTTCTTGTTCTATTTTCCTTTCATTCCACTTTCACTCATTTTCTTTTGCCCTTCCTCTCCCTCTCCCAAAAACTATCGTCTTCGTTTTTTCCACATTTACTTCCAACCTTTTTCTCTTCATATACCTATCTCTCTGCAGAGAAAGAGATAGAAGTAGTCTAATTAGAAGGAACAAAAAGACAAGACCTAAAATGTGTAAACAAATAAATATTAATTAGTATGTCAAAGGGCAGGGCTCATTAAAAAGGAAGATAGTAATAAAATTTCTAATCTAAAAAATCAATTTAAAATTTTTTTCACAGGTCGCTCACTAAATATAAATAAACTAAACATAACCTACGGCAACATTTTCCTGTATCAAGTTCTTAACCCAAACGCTACCTGAAGCATTAAAAATGTTCCAGCCTTTCAAGTGATCAACAGGAACAGATAACATTTGCATCATAATGGTCATAATCTTTTGAAAAAATTGATTGTTATCTGAAAAGTCTGCAAGAGGGAACTCCTAACCCTAAAGTGATTTAATTCCATCATCTTCAAAATTTGGGTGTCGTTGCCTGAAAAATCTTCGAGGCAGCACCCGACGTTAAAAGCCAACGAAAGATGTATATCAATGCGATGTGTGTCCCTGTAGATGTTTACCTTGTTAATGTGTATGTAGGGGCGAGCTGAATTTACTGGTGGAGTCGGGTGCAGATTTTATAAATCTGCACCTAGTAGTAGTGCCTCCGCAGACGCACAGTGGTGTTAAAAAGACGAAATTATGAAAATTGGCCGTACATAATTAAACAGTAGAGAGTTAACAAAAAAACATCATATTTGCGAAGTAGGTATGTAGAATTAGCACTAAGGGGGTTGAAAAAGGGAATGAGAAAGAAGGTGATGAAAAGTCAAGAGGAATGAAAATGAAGTGTGGATTAAGTAGAATTACGAAATAAAACACTAAAATAACCAAATTATGCAATAAAAAGGGGGATGAAAAAAGTGAAAAATTTAATCATCATCCAAATGGGTTCAATTTATTACAGAAGAAAAACGAAAATATCCGAATTTGGCAAAACTAACACCTAGGGGGTTGAAAAATTGTAAAGGGGGATGAAACGTCAAAGTGGATGAGAATTAATCGTAATTAAGCAGAATTACAGAAAATAACACGAAAGTAAACCAATTATGCAAATTTAGATTTTGGGGGTTGAAATGTTGCGAAGGGGGTTGGAAAAGTGAAAAAGATAAACATAATCCAATTGAGTTCAATTTATTACCGAAGGAAAACTAAATTATGTGAATTTTGCAAAATAAACACTTAGGGGGTTGAAAAATTGTAAAGGGGGATGAAAAGTTAAAAGGGATGAGAATTAATCGTAATTAAGTAGAATTACAGAAAATAACACGAAAATAAGCCAATTATGCAAATTTGACTTTTGGGGGTTGAAACATTGCGAAGGGGTCGAAAAAGTGAAAAAGGCAAGAACAATTCATAAGGCAAAACTGCCCGAATTTTACAAAATTAACCAGCGGAAATCACCCGAAAAAGAAGCGGTCTGGGTAAATTTTGCTCTTTGAGGGTTCACATATCATGAAAGGGGTTGAAAAATTGTGGATGGGTCAAAAATTAATGAAAATCACTTTAAATTAATAACAAATTAGAAGAAAGCAAAAAAAAAATAAATGAAATATATTTACTCCGCTTGCTAGGGCTTAGGGGTTGTTAGTAGCGTAGGGGTTGGTTTTAGGATGAAGACTCATAAGACTTTTTTCAATGGTTGACCGAAATCAATTGAACCCCATAATTTTATTCCACCACTTACATGAAAAAATTTCCAGTTTCAACCCTTAAATTTCATCCCCCTTGTTAGATATTAATGAAAATTTGCCCATCCGCCTACAGCGGCGCTGTAAATTACCACATCAAATTTAGCCCTGATACGTTGAGCAGTTTTTGAGTTCTCGCATTTTTTTGTTTCGGCATGTTAGGGGGTTGTACCGCCTTTAAGGGTCGTTTTTCGCGAATGATGAATAAGACCTTTTTTGTACCATCAATAGAAAGCTATCGAATGGTAATATTTTCAACTATACATTCTTCATTGAAAATTCGAGTTTCCACCCCTAACTTTCATCCCCTTCGATAATTTTCTCCTAAAATTCGATCTTCCCTTCTCGAAGATGCAGTGTGTAAGATGTCACAGTTTCGCAGAAGATATTGCTTCTCTGTGTCAAATTACAGGGCTTTATGGACGTTTCAACCCCTAAACTCCAACCCCCTATTTCACCACCCCCACATGCCCTAAAGGAAGTTGTGTTTTCAATTTCACCACCCTAACCCAATTCGTTTAAAAATTAAGGTAATTTGTAGATTCATGTTTTCAACACCTCATGATTTCACCCCTTTATGATTTACAGGGGTGAGTTTATTTTTCCGGTGTGACATAACTCCTTGCGTATTTACTGACTTCAATTGTTCATAAATAAACCAATAGGGTTTCAGAAAAAATAAATAAAATATAATTATCGAGTTGCAAAGAGTTAGGGGTGGTTAATGGCCCAGGGGTTGGTTTTAGATTGAAAACTCATAAGACCTTTTTTCAATAGTTGACCGAAATCTATCGAACCCCGTAATTTTAGGCTACCATTTACTTGAAGAAATTTCAAGTTTCAACCCTTAAATTTCATCCCCTTTGTTAGAT
This sequence comes from Pycnomerus fuliginosus, assembly GCA_963924575.1. Lineage (NCBI taxonomy): Eukaryota > Metazoa > Arthropoda > Insecta > Coleoptera > Zopheridae > Pycnomerus > Pycnomerus fuliginosus. The sequence goes on along the minus strand of OZ004624.1, from coordinate 5,696,575 downwards.
ATTTTTGAAAATTTGTCCATCCACCTATAATGTCACTGGAAATTCACAAACCAAATTCTGCCTTGATACGTTGAGTAGTTTTTGAGTTCTCGTATTTTTGTGTTTCTGCATGTTAGGGGTTGTAGCGCCTATAAGGGTGGTTTTTCGCAAAATATGAATGACACCTTTTTTGAATAATTAATGGAAAGCTATCGAATGACGCCAATTTCGACTAGTACTTATTAAGCGGAATTTCGAGTTGCTACCCCTAATTTCCACCCCATTTGTTCGATTTTACGAAAAAACGCATCCCCCACAAGATTTCACCGATATATGTGTGTACGTTGAGTTTCCGACAGCTGCGTGCAACCCTTGCGGAGTTATCATATTTTTTGTGGTTTTCATCCCCTAAATTTCATCCCCCGAAATTGGCACCCCCTCACTTTCAACAGACTTGAAGGTCGAACGTGCATACTAATTTTCAGCAAGATATCTCGACTAGTTCTCGAGTTATTGCAATTAGTAGTTTTTCGGTTTTTCACCCCTAGCTCCCACCCCCTTGGTCCGATATGGCCCAAAGGCAATCCCCGCCTTACTTTTCGGGAGACGAAGCTGCCTACCAAGTTTCAGCTCGATATCTCAATCCGTTCTCAAGTTATCCGACGGACAGACTGAGGAGCGATCGAGCGAGCGAGCGAGCGAGCGAGCGAGCGATAGAGCGAGCGAGCGAATAAGCTAAGACAAGAGTACCTCCGCATTCTGCTACGGCACTAAAAGCTCAGTATTTTTAAGTTCCGGCACTATAGATCAATGTAGCGCTAAATTGATAATCCTGACCAAAGTAAACATTGTTCACGTCGTGAAAAACCCAAATGGACTGCAGCAAGCTAAAAATTGAATTGATTGATTCATGAACCATCTCGATCTGGCACGGATTCAAAACGCAGAAAATACGCAACATTGTCGCTTAATCCGTATTAGCAGACTGGTAGAGATTAGAAAAAGTCGGGATCAGATGTTGAATTCTCCCTGTTGTTTATAGCGCCGTTCCATATACATGACATATAAACGGCCGCCACTGTATTTATTTATACCTGTTTTGGTTGTTTTCGGCGAGGTCATAAATCTGCAGACATGCGGGTAACTAGCAGTGTCCTAAGATATATGTCCGGGCGATAGAATCTTGTATTGATTCGAGTTAAAAGCTTCGTCGAGGACCGCTTCCCGTCTAATGGAAGGCAAACACCACCTGTTTTTCTCGTCGCGTATTTTTATTTCAATCAGTTGGGAATTAATTCGGAATAACCGTGGAAAAGGTGGAGAGCACGGAGCTGACTTGCGGTCCCCGTATCACGGCTCTACGGTTTCCAGATAATGATTTCTCTCGTTCCGGACAATTAACAAGGGTTGAAAGGGATTCAATTGTAGTGACTTAACAGGTGCGGGTGGACGGACCGATTGAATTAAACATGCCTCTCTTCGGATTTTAGCATCCATTAGACGAAGGTATGGAAGTATGGAAGAGACTGAAATAAAGACAATGGGTTTGGTTTAAGCCCTTGGGCCTTATGTGGGCGCAGAGATTACTCTAGGTATGTCTACGTCAGCGTCTGTGATGAATCCTCACTCCGCCGCCTCGGGGTCTTTTGTCAGGGAGGAATGAGGAGCGATGACGCGGTGGAAATTGGATGTCACTTGGAGGTGTCACCGCAGTGTTTTTCCAGCCGCCAGCAAACCAGACAAATCAGCTAGAAACAAATGAGAACGTCGGACAGATGAAAGGTGGTCGCCAGTCAGAAAATTAACAAACGCCCCCTCTTGCTCTTTTCCACGAGCAGGTGCCCTCCCTCCACCCCCAAAGATAAACAGCGCGAGATTGATAAACGAAATAAGAGTTTAATTCCGAGAAATCTAAAATGCAAATCCATTACAAGTTTAAAGCCGTTGGACAAACACGGACACACCTAAATCTATAACCGGCCGCTCTCTCACAGGATTATCGGGCGAACAGATCAAAACCAACTTACCGGAATCTAATGTTTAACCGGAGCTTAACAGCGTGTTTCTTCAACTCTTGACGCCCCTCTGTCACCGACAGGAATTTAATCAAACCCATTTGCATATTCGAGGAAAAATTGTTTATCCTTTCGGATGGTGCGTTTTTCGAAAACACCAAATTGAATTTCCTAGGTGACAAAGACCTGTCATCTGCCTGTTGACCTCCGCAGGCCCTTCGGCCACTTTTTTATCGGGTTTTAAACTTCGGGGAAAGAAAACCGCCACTTGGAAGTTTTCACTCAATTCTCCCCCGATGCACGTGTTTGCAGTGCAGCGGCGGTAATTGCTACTGCAACGAGTTGACATGACACGAACACCTATTGAAATGATGTACATTTCCACATTAAAGTGATAGTGAGGATTTTAATGGCAATGACATGCACCCTGCATTTGAATTCGAGCAAAACGTGCCGATTAGTCGGAGCATATGACTCGTCTTGCAGGTTTGTTATAGAAACTATGACAGCTTGTTGACTCACCTTTCACTCAATTGCAATGTTTATAAAGTCTGCGAAAAGTACTCTTCCGAGATTGACAATTTCCTCTTTTTTAAATAATGGAAATGACATTAAGGGACCTGAACGGACAATAAATAAAATTATAACACTAAAGAAGAAATTGAAGATGAAGCATAACAAATGTTCAAACAAGATCCCACGAAGGAGCAGAACTAAGAAAAACAGATTGAAAACGGAGAATACAAGTAGGAGATTAAGTTTTCTGCTTTCCACAGAAACGAAACTCTAGTACCAAGCATTTAATCCTGTGTTAAAAATAATCGCTCATAATACCACAAGTGCATGCTATTTAATCGGTTAAATTTTGAAAATGGTTACGAAAGCTTGTTGCCGGTGGTAAAACAATGAGAACTAAATTGCCATTTATTATCTGATTAAAGCCCGAGAGCTTTAGCTCGAGGGCTTTAATCTTTGATAATAAATGGCAATTTAGTTCGAATTGTTTTACCTAAACGACAACAAAGCTTGAGTAATTATTTCTAAAATTTAACCGATTACAATAGCGATGCACGAGTGGTATTCGGTAAGATTATTTCGCAAATTAATCTCTTCATTTTGTTAAAAGAGCGATTTTTTAAACCGGGGTTGCCTATACTCAAGAGCCCAATAAGATGTTGTGAACGAGCCTTTATAATTCATTGACGTTTGAGGTTAGGAAACGTGCAAACAAAATGTCATTGAATTTTGAGATTATATCCAGAAGAAATCAGAGTCCTTTATGTCCAAAAACACTTAAAATATGGTTTATGGAAGGAAGACTTTAATTGCGTGTAGGATATGTGCCTGGTGGTCATATTTATGGACCTTTATTTCCCTTAGCTGATTTTACGTGGTACGTAGTCATTTTCAGCAGTGAAAAAATTGTGTTCAAAATCAAGTAGTCAAGAAAACGATTCAATGACTCGTGCATTAATCACCCTTAAATGAATTCGATTGGATAGAAATTTCAAAATGTGTCTGATTGATTGGTTGAAAAGGTAATTTGGAAATAATCAACCTTAATATAACAAGACCTTGATTTTTTACCGGATAAATTTTCCAAAGTGAGAATAAACTTCCGTTTGATGATTTTGCGAGTTGAATTGGGCATTTATGTTCTGATTAGAGTTCGAGAGCTTTAGCTCGAGGACTTTAATCTCCGAATATAAATGTCCAAATCAACGAGCAAAATTATCTGAAACGGAAGTTTAGAGTCTGACTTTGGAAAGTTTTGCCGATAAAAAATCAATAGTCGCGTTATATTTGCCAAGATTATATCCAGAATCCCGTTTGTTTTTTCTTCATTTTGACATTTACATTTAGCTGCTTATTATGCATAATATAATCGTATAGTTACCTACTTTGATAATTTTTAACGGCTTGAGTTTATTTATATTTTGCTAAGGGTTTAGTTTTCCATGCACTTAGCCAGATGGATGATCCATATTACCGTAAATATCGAAAGTTCATCGGTTGAACTCAAAATCTTCAAACCGATCCATATATAGTTTGATGGCCTGAACCTTTCGACGTTTTGAAGGAAGACGCATTAATAATCGCGCCCTGAAATTTCAGTTTTACATTAGTAATATTATTGTTGACGGAATAATTTACAATTTTCACAATGGATGTGAGGTATATGCAAAAGCGAGCATAAATTTACAAGTGTTAAGCTAAAGATGTAAAAATATTGTTTTTTTGCAAATTTAACTGAAATGTGACATAATCTATTTTTGCTTTGACAGTCAAGAGAAACGTCAAAATTTAATGAGGGTCGTCCCATCGCGATGACGTCCCCAGTGGACAATAAAATTTATCCGAGACAAACCTTGTTCATTGGTTGAGAGTTTGCATTTGATTGGTTGTTTATGTAAATTTGACAGCTGAAGATCTTCGAGAGGAGGTAGTAAATGGGAATGAAGTAAGGATTTGGATAAACCATGTAATAGAAAAATGGATGAGGAAAATTTGTAAGGGCACATATTAGAAGATAATCAAGATCTAGTTGTCTGGAGAGGGAGAGTGGAAAAGAAAGAACAATGATAGGGAATGAGGAGAGGGAAAACAAGTTCTGGCTGCAGGAGGAAGAGAGAAAGTGCAAGTATGTTGGGTGGAGAGAGGGACAGTAGATCATCTGTTGAAAGAGTGTGAGGGAATGAGAGAGGAGGAAAGGTAGAGAAAGAGTATACTAAACGAATGGGGAGTGGGAATAGAATGGATGAAGGAAGTCAAGACAGCAAGAGAAAGAAGGGGGGGACGAGAAGACAGAAGACAACCGAGAGGAAGAATTTATTTTATTTTTTTCTTTAAAAACTCGAGGCAGACGTACTCATCAGTGCTGCGTTAAAGAATAATTTAGATATTCCGGGTGAAAATGATATAATTATAGCAAAATATATGAAGTACTCGTCGGACAGAGACCATCATACCTATTTTATGGTCGTAAGAAAGAACAAACACAACGTCTGCCATTATTGTAATGCTGCGTTATCAATAAGCAACATTTCAAGCTTGAAAAAAAAATGGATACTATTTGTATCACCTATTCTTGTCTGTCTTTCGGTTTTTAGAGAAAGAGAAAGTACTTTGTACTTAATAACAAATTCTACTAAATAATAGTGTTTCAAAGGAGGCAGCTAAATTCGTACTTACTAAGGCCTTACGGGCCTTGGGGATAAACCGCCCCTGTATATATTATTCGTACAATAAACCAAATCTTTGTACATATTTTGCATTTTCTTGTAAAACAAAATATCATCCAGCTTTGGTACTTTCGCCCTCAGAAGGCTCCGGACTTAGGACTCTGATGAAGTAACAATACAGTTCCGAATTCACTCGAAACAATTCATCACACGCTCTTGAACGGACGTCAGCCCAATTTTAATCGCTTTAATGTAGGGAATTCCTTTGCAGATTTTTCAGATAAGGCAACAGAAATTTTTGAAATGTGGTTATTTATAAGTCCTGGCAGGATTCACGGCTGTGTACAAAAACCACGTTCGTCCTTGAACGGGCAATAAAGCAACCGTGTCTCGGTCTACATCCTGGTCGTTAACGTCCCGGTGCATTGTTTCTGCACATCCGAGCATCGTCGGCGCCAAAAAGCCGCCTCCTCGAGCCTACAAGATGCGGATCAGAAAAATTTTACGATGAAATCAAGTGTTTGCCCTTATTTATGTAAACTGTTTCGCCGGCTAAACGTATGCCTGGATTAAAACGCGAACGAAAACAAATATTTCCTTGCGCGCCATAAATCCGGATGGGCCGCTTCACCCGAAAAACCCAAGAAACGGTAACAATGGAGTCGGACAAATTTAAGCAGTTAAGCATGGCTGGATATGGATGTGTGATGGTATTAAAGGAACGTGCTCTGAATTAGAAAGTAAGAATCACGGGGATAACCGGAGCCGGCGTTCTCTCTGCTCTGCTCGCCCGTTTTTCACGACGTGATTTGTAATTGACTTAAAACTGCGGTTTTCAGCTTGTAGAATCGAATCGGGACACTAAATAAGGGAAATACGGTGCGGACCGAGCTGAAAATTGTTATTTTATATCGGGGGGAACCGGAACTTCCGCCATTTTATATTAAACGTGCCGGGCGGTGCTGACCGCGATACCAAATTTGCAACTGTGTACACCGGGGACTTTTCTTCTTTTTAACTGAAATGGAAAGAATTCTAGACAGAGGTTCGAAAAATGTCCGTGAATGTGCCAAAATAACCTTAATAAAGAAATTTGGCGCAATTTTTGATTTTTCTTCAAAAACTATTGAATTAACTCAAATGTCGCTTGGTGTTAGTAATAATAGTAACCTACAAACCCTGCTGAAACGTTTTGTTCCAGCGTCGGGCTTGTGCTAACCTCGCGGATGCGTCCGTAACGAAACACTTCAAGGCTCGATTTGTAATTTACTATTAATTAGGAACGTGTTTGGCAAGTATTTTTTGCATATTCATCCCCCTCATGCGCGAAAAATTTTAAAAAGTATCTTTCAATACCTGGGGAATTTCTGTTTGCATCAATGATTTGCAAGCTGGCAAAACTTTACTACAATTTTTCAATAGAAAAAGTGGCACTTACAATTTTGCATTAAAAAAGGAAGCCTCGTTGTCATTGTCAATTTTCAAAAAAATTGTTTTCGTAACATATGTATATTACATTGAAATCTTCTAATTTTTTATAAATTATGATGCAAGAGAAAATAGGATGTGAATATTTTCGGAAGCTCCGCAGTAGGTAAGCGCATACAGGGTGTCCCGTAATTAGGCTGCAATATTTTACCATCAGTGCTTTCTACGATCAAAATTAGGACTAAAAGTTTAGTAAAAGATTTTCGAAAAATCCATCCCAAGGGAGCTAAGACCCCTCTAAGGGGGTAAAAAGAATAGTTATTTCTTCAATTTCTGAGGAATGGCTTACGATAGAGTCACGAAATTTGGAACTTTGTCGTAGATTTTTGTGTTGGTTTTTAGCAAAAACTTCAGGGACGTGCGTGAGTGGAGGGATCGCGGACATTTTTGTATCGAACATTTTTGTACGACACCTTGGGTAAATTGTGGGTACAAATTTGAATTCCCCGTACATTTTTACGTAAAAAAAGTGCTCTAGTTGAAACTCGATAGCTCAAGCCGTTTTCGGGGAAAATCGATTTGAAAGTTCAATTTCGTGGTATAAAAGTGGGTAACTGTGGCACTCAAAATACCTAAAATTATCAGATGCTGCGTGATCAGCAAAAAACCAACAAGTTTAAACTACTTGCATCTCATATGCTTGAAGTTCCAAAGAAAATCACAAGAAAATGTTTTTTCCATACTCTATCCCATCAATTTTGCACATTTTCGGCGTGGAAAGGAAACTTCAAATCGATTTTCCTCAAAAACGGCCTGAGCTATCGAGTTTCAACTAGAGCACCTTTTTTGCATAAAAATGTACAAGGAATTCAAATTCGTGTTTATAATTGACCCAAGATGTCGTACAAAAAAGTTCGATAAAAAAATGTCAGCGGCCCCTCCACTCACGCACGTCCCTGAAACTTTTGCCGAAAACAATTACATCCAGCCTTGTTCAGCACAAAAATCTACGACAAAGTTCAAAATTTCGTGACCCTATCGTAAGCTGTTCCTCAGAAATTGAAGAAATAACTATTTTTGTACACCCTTAGAAAGGCCCTAGCTCCCTTAGGATGGATTTTTGGAAAAATATTTACTAAACTTTTAGTCCTAATTTTGATCGTAGAACGCACTGGTAAAATATTGTAGCCTAATTACGGGACACCTTGTATATAAAGACGGAACACCTAACGAATGCAGGGGTTGTGTGAGTCAAGCTTTTTTCTGTTAGTTTGTTAAACAGTCTTTCAGTCTCGTCAAAATTCCTGTCAGTGTCTAAAAGCAGAAAAAATCTACAATAATTTATATCAGTGATCCATTCCAACGTGCATTGTTACTGTTGTTACTGACAGGAATGTTAACGAAACTGACAGCTTTTTTAACAAACTAACAGAAAAAAGCCTGACTCACACAACCCTTGCAATCGTTAGAAAGGGTCCTGACTTTACCTGTTTTTCACGATTGGTGGGGGTACCATAGTTGAAAAGAGAAACAGAGACAATCTCAAACGAAAAATTTATAGGATAAGTATTATAAAAATTAAAAAAATCAGAAATTCGTAACCTTTTATTATCTCATTATACTTCAAAAATTATTAAATTGTTTACGACGGCAACGGAATATAAATCAATTTAAATAGAAGCAAGAGTTGTTATAATTTGTTCTAAATTGCAAACATGGGCAGCTGAGGAAGCAGCTGGAACCTTGCCACTCTGTAAATCCTCCTACTTCCTATAAATTTTACTCAATGAGTGTTTAAAGTGTTTCTGTTTCTGCGGTTTTTCAAAGGAGTGTATGGGATAAGCCACTGTTTTGGGCCAAATATCAGGTTAAATGAAATATTATATCTCTTTACACCGAACAAAGTCATATTAACAAAACAAAGAATGAAAATAGGGTACAATGAAGAAGAAAACCCATAGAGGGTATAGTTTCCTTATGTGTTCTAGATTATCATATGCAAAAATGGCATATGCGGTATATGCCGAATAACACCTAAATTAAGCCAGGTCCTCGGCGGGTTATGGCACCTCTGCATACCAAATTTCAACTGAATCGGCTCAGTTCTTTGGGTTGCAGCTTGTTATTTCGTATATCTCCGAAATTTTGAATTATTGGATTTTATGCTAAACGGGCACTAAATGTGAATTCTTTTTGGTTAACATAACTTGAAGACTTTTCATCATGTGCTGATACAGAAAATTTGTTTTTTCATAGTTGTTATGCCAACAAAGCCGTTGCCGTTTGCGGATTTCCATTAAAATTGACTGATGGGGTCATCCGCATCATGCCAACAGCAACATACCAAATTGGTATACATTGGTATACGTACACGTCTACACACTACACACAATAGTATTTTTTAAACCACTTTTTGTGATCCTGGGACTTCGAAACGTAAAGACCTGCTGTTATCTCAATTTCGATCGAATGTTGGAGTGATTGTAGTAAGCTTGCTCTACTTACCATATACAGGGTGAGTCAACAAGGTGACGGCGGTCCATAACTTCTGAACCCTTCTAGATAGGAAATCAATTCAAACGCCATTATGTACAACACCGCCAATTCTACATCCTAAAAATACTTTCAACTATACAGGCTGTCCCAAAACACTTGCAATGCATGGCAACTTCATTTTTTTAAATGGAACACCACCATTTTGATGACATATTCTGGATCACCTATAACATAGCTTTACATCGACATAAGACATTCCATGTTTGAAGGCTCTGTTCTAAAGTAATTAATTCTTTTTGAAAAATTTCGACCATTGCGGGTGCTTCTTAAAAAAAATCCTGAGAACTCAATTTTGTATCTAGAGAGCTGAGATTCGGTACGAACATGAAGGAAGGTCCATTCTATCTATCTAACATGATAACTATCATTATCACTATACAGGGTGTCAAAAATTCTGTGTCAAGTTTGGAAAATTTCAAATATGCAAAACTCCATTTTTTCAAATGGCACCCCCTGCTATTATTGTGCCATGGGGTTGGGATGTTGAATTACTTTATTTTTTATTAAGTATGTCCTATACCTAAAGTCAATACTTCAAAAGATATTCTTTGTCTTAATTATTTTATTGAAGATTATTACGATCTCAATTAAAGAATGCCATGGATTGTATGACAGTTACGATTAACCTTGTTTATTTACATAGTTACCAGACAGTTTGTCACATTTATTGACATACACAACCAGAAAGAATTCATTGACATGGTTTATTGCTTATGGTTGAAATTCATTGTGTATGTCAATAAATGTGACAAACTGTCTGGTAACTATGTAAATAAACAATGTTAATCATAACTGTCATACAGTCCATGGCATGCTTTAATTGAGATCGTAATAATCTTCAATAAAATAAATAAGACAAAGAATATCTTTTGAAGTATTGACTTTAGGTATAGGACATACTTAATAAAAAATAAAGTACTTCAACAGCCGAACCCCATGGCACAATAATAGCAGGGGGTGCCATTTGAAAAAATGGAATTTTGCATATTTGAAATTTTCCAAACTTGACACAGAATTTTTAACACCCTGTATAGTGATCATGATAGTTATCATGTCAGATAGCTTGAATAGACCTTCCTTTATACTCGTACCGAACCTCAGCTCTCTAAATACAAAATTGAGTTCTCAGGAATTTTTTTAAGAAGCACCCGCAATAGTCGAAATTTTTCAAAAAGAATTAATTACTTGAGAACAGAGCCTTAAACCATCGAATGTCTTATGTCGATGTAAAGCTATGTTATAGGTGATCCAGAATATGGCATCAAAATGGTGGTGTTCCATTTAAAAAAATCAAGTTGCCATGCGTTGCAAGTGTTTTGGGACAGCCTGTATAGTTGAAAGTATTTTTAGGAAGTAGAATTGGCGGTGTTGTACATAATGGCGTTTGAATTGATTCCCTATCTGGAAGGGTTCAGAAGTTATGGACCGCCGTCGCCTTGTTGACTCACCCTGTATTTTTGTTGTATGGAGGTTTTCATTACTTCATTACTTTCATTCTCCGAAACCACTTCACTTAGCAGAAATAATAAATAAATAATAACAACTGATAATTTGTTTCAAACACACGACTTTAAAAACAGAGAAATTCCATAATTTTGGAAATGATTGTCACACAATTTAATTTATTCTTGTAAAAAAGAATGACAATTGACAACTTGATTCATTTTTGAAGCCTTCAGGTTGGCGGCAGTGCTTGGTGACAGTTGAGTTAAGATGGTTGAGGTGATAAACAGGTGAAAGGGTCGAGGAAAGGGTTGATTGACACCTCGCGCGAATATTCGGTGATTTTAAAGTTTTTCTGTCGACATTTTAATAACCGAAATCTTTTTTGCGATTTAAAATCATCCCTATTCGCGAAAACCAGTGTGAAAAACTTCTTGTCAACAAATAAACAACGTTGGCCTTGCAAGTGATAGCGCGCGTCTCTGTGAAGTGTGAGGTCGATGACCCTTATTAACAGAAATTAGCATTGCATGGGGGGCATTTCACAGTCGGCAGTGGTGTACAAATTTTCGGCAGTGTTAGTAGCAAATGTTAGGCAGTGGTTGCAAAAATGAGCAAATTCGACAATGGTCTACGAATTTTTAGGCTGTCGGGGCACTTCACAGTCGGCAGTGGTGTACAAATTTACAGCAGTGCCCTGAAAATTCGGCAGTGGTGTACAGATTTTTGGGGTGTGAAATGCCCCCCTGTATTGCATTATCAATACATAATTGGCAATCAAACGTTTTACATTTTTTAAAAACTTTATCAATTCACGTGAGTGATGTGTTTTTGTGCGGTATGTGTGAAAACCGAGGTGAAAACAAATGAAATTTTTGACGGATGGACAATGAGGTGTTTTTGCTAGTTTTTCATGAATTTTTATTTTGTGCTTACAAAGTCCGGTTTTTGGTGGTTTTCCTGAAAATTGTACGTCAGCTTTTAATTACACTTAAAGTCGGAACACTTTCTAACGAACGCAGGGGTAGTGCCCAGGCTTTTTTTGCTGATAACGTACTTTTCGTTTCGTCAAAATTTCCCTTTCGTAATATACGCATAGGCAGTGATGTGAGGTGGTAATTTACCGCGTAAATTACCAAATTAATTACGGTAAATTACCAGCATAAATTACCATTAATTCTCGTTGAGAAAAAATGAAAATTTTAAATTACGAAGTTCCATATCCCCACCACAATTATGACAGCTGTCAACTGTCGGGCCCCCTGAGGACAAGCAAACAAACATCGTCCATAAGTGGAATGTGTTGAGGTTGGACCTTATAGTCTACTACTCATCGATTTTGATTGGTAGTAGACTATAAGGTCCAACCTCAACACATTCCACATATTCGTTTGCCAATCTAAAAGAATGGATTTCGAACCTTTTCATCGTCCATAAGATTTACATTGTAACATTGTAACAACTTTTTCATCCACTTTGCATGCAATATGAACAGGAAGAAGAGGAAGAAGAAGAGGAGGTGGACGTGGAAGACGCAGAAAATGAAGCAGGAGATGAAGCAGGAGAATGAAGAACAAGACTCTACTGAATAGAAATATCTTTTTTTTCGTTAATTTTCAAAATATGTTTGTATTTACCTTATAGTTCACATACAGTCGGTTCGCGCGACTTAGCCCCATGAACGAGCGGCTGCAGTTATCAACGCAGTGACCGCCGTCTGTAACAAGCGATGCTTGGTATTTCCACCAAGGCTAGCAAAGCCAGGCGGGAGTGCGCACAAAAATCAACTTTTAGTGCCGTAGCAGAATGCGGAGGTACTCTTGTCTTAGCTTATTCGCTCTCTCGCTCGCTCCTCAGTCTGCCCGTCAGATAACTTGAGAACGGATTGAGATATCGAGCTGAAACTTGGTATACGGCTTTGCCTCCCAAAAAGTAAGGCGGGGATTGCTTTTGGGCCATATCGGACCAAGGGGGTGGGAGTTAGGGGTGAAAAACCGAAAAACTATTAATTGCAATAACTCGAGAACTACTGGAGCTATCTTACTGAAACTTGGTATGCATGTTCTTCCTTCAAGTCCGTTGAAAGTGAGAGGGGTGCCAATTTCGGGGGATGAAATTTAGGGGATGAAAATCACAAAAAATGTGATAATTCCGCGAGGGTTGCACGCATCCATCTAAAACTCAACATACACATATATTTCGATGAAACCTTACGGGGGATGTTTTTTCCGCAAACTCGGATTGAGGGTGTGGAAATTTGGGGTTGTAACTCAAAATTTTGCTTAATAAGTATTGGTCGAAATTGGCGTTATTCGATAGCTTTTCGTTAATGGTTCAAAAAAGGTATTACTCATATTTTACGAAAAACCACCCTTAAAGGCGCTACAACCCCTAACATGCAAGAATACAAAAATACGAGAACTCAACAACCACTCAGCGTATCAACGCAGAATTTGATGCGGTAATTTTCAGTGACTCTGGAGGGGGACGGACGAATTTTTGATTTATGTTAGTTAGGTATTTATTAAGTATATTGATTTATGTTAAGGCGTTTTTTCTCGGTTTTACGTATTCAAATACAAACTTGCATTTGGAAGCATAGGAGATAATCTTGTCTTGCATTGAAATACCTTCAAAATAATGATAGATTTGAATCGTTGTTCCGAAAAAAATTTGAAAACTGACAGCAAAAGTGACAGTATTTTAATACAAATTTTAAAAAATATTAAACTGACCAATTACGAGAGCCCGTTTGTGTTAATTTGTATTAGAATACATAAAACCGAGAAAAAACGCCTTATGTCATTTATTAATAATTAAAATAATTAAATTGTTTAATAATTGTGTTTAAATTCGAAGTGGAGAGAACAACCGTGCCTCAATGACGCGTCAAGGAACGTCGAACGTTCAGTTTACTTTCTTCCTCAGATAAACGAGTCTGAGTGAGACACAGCGAGCGACATTATTAGGGCGCTACGCTCACACTTTCTAGGTCGTACGTGCAACAATGCGGAGAGAGACGGCTTTTAAAACGTACGTGTTTTATAACCGGGTACGATGGGGCTAAGTCTCGCGAACCGAGTGTATATAATTATTGTTTAAGTATTTACGAGAAATTGTGATTTTCCTTTCATTCAATCCAAAATTTGAAAACTTCTTAATTACGATGGTAAAAAAAATGGTAAATTACGGCGGTAAATTACCACGGTAAATTACCATAAAAATAAATTACCCGAGAATTTAAATTGGTAAATTACCACGGTAATTTACCAAAAAAATAAATTACGGTAAACTCACATCACTGCGCATAGGTATTATGCCTAGGAATAGAAAATAGGGAAGAAAATATTTTGATTGCAATTCTTTCCGGAAGAATCACTTTCTCCTTATTTCGACAATCTTTTTCTTCCATCCTTTCTATGCTATATACCGGGTGTCAACGAACCTCCATTTCTGCCATTTCTTTATTTTTTAGAATATCAACTTGAAATTTTTATGTGTTCATATACTTATTTAAAAACGCTAATTTTGACACATTTACAAATGTTACGTTACTTCCGGTTTCACCAGAATTGACACTAACTTTATTACTTTAATTAGCAAGGTGACGGTATTTTTACTCGATTCGAAAGATATCTTAGAGGCCAATTTCAAGTTAGGTTGCGTTGGGGAAGCAGCGTAGTTGTCATGAAGGTTTGCGCTGTTGCTATGGTAATGGCCAATCAAAACAGGCGATTTGAGTTGCGCCACAATTTTGCATCGACGCAACCCAAATTGAAATTGGCCTCTTAGGTCTCTTTACAATTAAATACGAGGGTATATCAAAAAAAAGATATTCACCACAGGGCCGAAACGCTGTTTTTGGTCAAGCTGATGGCTGCTATATCTGCCATTTTAAATTAAACTGACTGTTTAGATTAGTATAAAATTAGTATAAAAAGCGCACATTGTCCAAATCGAGGTCCAAATAATAAACATTTTCATAAATTTTCTAATGCAAAGTTGTTTGTTTTTTGGGAAAAGTCGAGGGAAAAGTGTAAAACTATCGGATTTTCAGAGGTTCTCAAAATTCTCAGTTAAGCATAATGCTTCCCTTTTGGTATATCCGGTTTATTGACGTCCAGGCTCGATTTGTAATTTACTATTAATTAGGAACGTGTTTCTCAAGTATTTTTTGCATATTCATCCCCCTCATGCGCGAAAAATTTCAAAAAGTTTCTTTCAGTACCTAGGGGAATTTCTGTTTGTATCAATGATTTGGAAGCTGGCAAAACGTTACTACAATTTTTCAATAGAAAAAGTGGTACCTACTTACAATTTTGCATTTAAAAAAGAAGCCTCGTTGTCATTGTCAATATTTAAAAAAATGTTTTCGTAACTTTGTATGTATATTACATTGAAATCTTCTAATTTTTTATAAATTATCATCCAAGAGAAATATAAAAAGCGGATATTGTCCAAATAAGAAACATTTTCATAAATTTTCTAATGCAAAGTTGTTTGTTTTTTGGGAAAAGTGTAAAACTATCGGATTTTCAGAGGTTCTCAAAATTCTCAATTAAGCATAATGCTTCCCTTTTGGATTTGGTATATCTGATTTATTGACGGCCATTTGTCACTTCAATAGTAGGAAAATGAATGAGATTTATAGCTTCTACCATACAGCGAAAACTCTACTTCAATATCTTTAGTGGTAATCGAGCAATCTTCGTTCACGCACCCCTGGGACACCCTGTAGAGACGGACATATTTTAACAACCACGTTTTTCGATCCTTAAGAGTTGACACCACAAAACGTAAAGATCTACAATCTGATGGTGATATCTCAAGTTCCAAAATTTTATTGATTGCAGTATTGTGGTGCGGGGAGGTTAGAAAATGACAGTTCCAGCAATACAAAATGACATATGACATTTTGACATTTGAGTGATTTCTGGTCAGTGATCACCTACCCGAGGGGTGAGCCGCAAGGGCAATCTGGTGTACAGGTGCTAGGAAATTTTGGGGAAATCTAAGGAAATCTTGCGAAAAAAATTCCGGGAAATCTCAGGAAATCTGGGTAAATCTGAGGTTAATCTGGGGGAAATATTGGTAAAACTTATGAAATCTGGGAAAATCTTACAAAAAAAATTCCGGGAAATCCGAGGAAATCTGAGGAAATCCTAGGGAATTCTGAGGAAATTTGGGTAAATCTGAGGTTATCTCGGGGAAATCTTTGAAAATTTTAGGAAATCTGGGGAAATCTCGCGAAAAAAAATCCGGGAAATCAGAGTAAATTTTGGAAAATCTGAGAAAATCTTGGGAAAATCTAAGGAAATCTTGGGGAAATCCGAGGAAATCTGTGGAAACCTTTCCAAAAGGAAATCTAGTGTACACTATTTTCCCCTACGACTCACCCCTCGCACCTACCCTACCTCGACCCTACCTACCCTACAGAGCTGATACTTGAGAGGATTTATCGATGCGGAATCGACTGTTAATCTCATCAACTGGTTAATCGGGGGAAATCTTGGTAAATCTTAGGAAATCTGGGAAAATCTTAAAAAAAAAATTCCGGGGAAATCCGAGGAAATCTGAGGAAATCTTGGGCAATTCTGAGGAAATTTGGGTAAATCTGAGGAAATCTCGGGAAATCTGAGGTAATCTCGGGAAAATTTTAGGAAATCTGGGGAAATCTTGCGAAAAAAATTCCGGGAAATCAGAGGAAATCTTGGGGAAATCCGAGGAAATCTGTGGAAACCTTTCCAAAAGGAAATCTAGTGTAAACTATTTTCCCCTGCGACTCACCCCTCGCACCTACCCTACCTACAGCTGACACTTGAGAGGATTTATCGATGCGGAATCGACTGTTAATCTCATCAACTGACGCCAACTTGCGCGTGGGCGTTTTGACGTCACAATTGGTAAAATTTTTGCCAGATATCTCCGGATCGCGAAAGGACGTGCGGTTTTCAGCAACGTCCTCCCCGACCCCAACACCAACCGGAGATGCGACAGAATTTCCTTAACGACTCCACGCATTTCGGGTGGAGCCCATCCTCGCGCGAATTAAGCGACCGAGATGAAGCGATCCCCGGGCATGTCCCCCGAAATGAGCAAATTTCCAACCCCGGGCACGTCCAGAGTCCGCGATGGTAAGGAGGCGAAAGGCCGCGAGACGCAGCAGAAGCCGGCGGGCGCCCGGAAAAGCGACGCCAACATAATCCCGCACCGCCAGCTAAATTGAAAGTCACATCTACATTTACGCGTACGAATCCGCACGCAATGCGTCCGAATTAACATAATACTCCGCGAACATCCCAATATCAAAAATGAAAGCGGCCACTTATTCATGGAAAAAATATCGCCGACGATTTGCATGCGCCATTTAATCGTTCTTGTCGTAACACGGCAGGAATTAAACGGGGGCTAAGCCAGATTTACCGGCGAGTTGACGTATCCAGACGGGGTAAAATCAACTGGAAACTAATCGACGTCAAAATCGAACGATATAACGCAACTTTTATTAGGTATGGAGAGCCGGTGACGTTGACTTATGTGTGTTTTGCAAGTTTTTTATTCGGATGCAAACTTCACGAGCATTATCTAAGTTTGTCTTTGAAAATTTTGATGCAAAGTGGACGTTGTGGCCGTTTTTCATTGTTGCAGGAAGATGAATGGGAATATACGACTGCCCACTAGTGGAAATCGACGTGGAGCGCCTATAAGGCGAATTTTCTTGCCTCAACTTTATGGAAAGTAACATTTCAAAAAAAGGACTGATCTGAGTCGGTAATTTGCAAAAGCAAAAATATATTATCCAGGATCATTCGAACTCGTACTTGTTACAATTCGAATTCTAGGTCTTTTATGCAAAGCATAATGAAATGTAAAAACTCTGATAAATTGTCTAATTTACTTTGAAAAGTTACCTAGGTACTACTTACAGTACTTAATAGGTACCTACTTTTATATTTTATGTATATCTTTAATGTTGTGTTGGGTTTTACGCGTCATACATATATTATAAAACAGAAGAAATAGCATATCAAACTGGTAGCCAATCATGTGCTTTAAGGAAAAGAAGTCATAAAAATCCATTAACCCTGAAGAATCACGTCATATGAAATTTTTGGAGAATCAATTCAATTATTGCAATTAACTGCATTTTGTTTTTTCTACAAACACTATTATTTTATTTAACGTTTGTTAACAATTGTTAAAAATTACATTTTATGATACCAGAATTAAAAGTCATTTACTTTTAACATTTATGTTAAAAGTGATTTACTTTTAACACTCATGCCCGTTTGCACCAACGATCGGCTTGATCATGATTAACTTCTAAACACGATTAAATTATTTGTCCTTTGCACAGTCGTCTAATTAGTTAATCGTCGATTAAAAGAAAAACACGGAAAATGATAGTTGGCAACTTGTGATTGTGACAGAAATCACACATCATTCTGACATTTTAAAAGTCGAGTGTCACCTTGTGTAATAGGTAAGCATTTTTATTCGTTGGTAATATTCACAAATGTATCAATTAATATTCTAGAAATTAATCGTAATAAAATTAAAAGACCACAAGAGGCCAACTTTACTCTGGAGGGGAAAAAGTTATGTTTATAGCTGGCTTATAAATATAAGCACATAATTGAAAATAAGAAGACCGACGGCACCTCGAAGGAGAAAAAATAAATTGTCTGGGAGAAAATTACAGAAGTATTTAATTCACTATGCCCAGCAATGGCTAATAAAAGTGCTGAAAATCTAAAAAATTTCTTCGAAAATCAGAAAAGAATCGCCAAGAAACAAGCAGCCGAAACAAAGATGCAATTGAGACCGACAGGAGGAGGACCATCAGCATCCAAAGACGACGATCCTCTCACTAAATCATCAGCTTCAACAATTTCAAACTCTAGTTCATCCATTTTTCTTGACATTTGTCAGATTTAAATTATGATTAAAGTGTTAATCGGCCAAAACTGACCGATTAGGTAATCGTTGATTTAATTCTGACACTCAGTGTTAAAAGTGACAATGCAATAACAATTAAACAAGCCCTGGCAACAAATTGTCACTATACCTTAGTTACAGCGAATTTCATGCACGTTTTCGACTAATAATATGAAAACTTTTGCTTTTAATCGTGTTTGTAGAAAAAATAGTGTATGATATGCGTGTTAAAACTGATTTTATTTTGTTCGAAGGGATGGGCTACTCCGCTGCGCGTCGTGTCCCAAACTTTTCTCACAAATAAAATACCACTTTTAACACATATCATAAATAGCTATTTTCTGCCATTTCCTAGTGCATTCCTAGACCGTTTATTTTATATTCTTGCTCATCATCCATTACTTTGTTTGTGTATTTAGTCATTAACAGTTTTTTCTTTATTTCCCCCCTTTCTTCGGTCCCAATTCCTACGTTTCCTTCTACATGTTTTCTGTTTACAACATTTCACTGTTCCCAAAGATTTTCTATCTATATGTTTCTAAGACATTCACTGATTTCTTTTATACTTCTTGACTCAATTTGCCATAGATTTTCACGTTTTTGCCAGCTTTATTTTGAATTATACTCTTTTCATCTCACCGCCCTTACGTCGATTGTCATAATTTTATCATTTTTATATGCGTTTTGTACTTATTTCATATACACAGTGTGGCCGAATTAATAATGATAATAATGTACATTGAGAAATAGGAAATACCCTAATATACAAACTCAACTAAATAATAAGTAAATAAAGATATAAAGACAAAATAGAATAAAAATGCATTATTTTACATATCCGTATTTTTAACAAATTCGCCTAATCTATACTTAAAAGTTAATTCTGATGGACCCTAACATAAGTCTGGTAAATGATGAAAATCATTTAAACATTTAAAAAATAAATTGTTCATGATTAATTTTTTATTTACATTTTTTATATAAAAATTATCTTTATTTCTGGTATCATAACCATGAACATCATTTACCTTAATCAAGAAATCGCTAAAGTAACTTGGCATCTTATTATTAACGATCTTGTAAATAAATTTCATTGTCAATACAAAACAACCTTTTTTCAATTGACAGCCATTGAAGAGTCATTAACATATTTTTTATGGGCGTGTATTTGTTGCACTTGAGAATGATTCTTATCCCTCGATTTTGAAGCTTTTGCAAAATGGCTAAAGATGTTTTGTCTAGGAGATATAATGTAGATGAACAATGTTCAAAGTGGGGTTTAATGATTGAATTATAAATTGTTATAGTTGAAAAAATACTGAGCTCAGTAGAGCATCTTGACAGGAAATAGAGTTTATTTAAAATTTTCTTTTTTATGAAATCAAAGCCTTCCTTGAGAGATAATGAATTATCAATCATGAATCCAAGATATTTAAAATGGGTTACGAACTCAATGTTTTCACCATCTAACTGCAGTTGGACTGTATTTAATAAATTATTTTGCTTCAATTTATTTCTAGGCTTATAGTTTTAGACACATTAAGTTTCAGTTTGTTGCAACTAAGGTAATCTACAGTTTGCACCGACCTCTCTACCCCAACACACTATCAAAGTGTCGTCAGCGAAGAGGTTAATGAAATCCGCATCGATAAAGTGGTGAATGTCATTGATGTATAATAAAAAAAGAATCGGCCCCAGAACGGTACCCTGGGGCACTCCAAAAGCATTATCAATTTCTTTCGACAGTTCTTCCACAAATTTTACTTTTTGTTTTCTATTTGAGAGGTAGTTTGTGAACTATTTGAGCACTGTACCGCGTAATCCATAATTTGACAACTTGCTTAATAAAATCTCTCTGTCTAGGGTCTCAAACGCTCTTTTAAGGTCTAAGGCAACAACAATTATGTACATATCTTGATCAATTAAATATTTAAATTTGCTTATCATGAATTGCAATGCTGTCTCACATGAATAACTCTCTCTAAAGCCAGATTGAAGTTTGTATAAGATATTGTTTTGATTTACGAAAGTGGTTAATTGAGAATACATTGCCCACGTAACACACATCCATCCTTTGTACGCTCTTTGGATGCCGTAAACCGGACCAACGATGGTCCGAAGTGCATCCATTGTTTACCCCGTAAAGGTCCGATTTGCGTCCCTCAATGGTCCGCAGTTCACTTTTTTGTACGCCCAATGTATACCCGTTATTCGGCATGAATTGGATCCTCGCGGATGCACTTCGGGCATTCATCGGACGCACGACTCGGGGACTCGCGGAGCGTTTTTAGATTATACATCGGACGTCCTAAGCAGGACATTTAAAGGATGGTTTTCGGACGTTTAATGGACGTTCTTCGGATGCTCAGTTTCGGCTGCATTTTGTACGCTTTTAGGATGATTTGATAGATCCGTCTGAAGTATACCCTTAGTTTATCCATTGAGTGTTCTTTGCACAACCAATTTACGTTACTAACTGGACAGTTTTCGGACGAATTAAATTTACTGGTTTAATTAAATAATATATATATTTATAACTACATACACTTAACTTATTAATTAGACTGTACATAATATAGAACACTCCAAATATCTAATTTTTCCTTCTTCTTTCTGGAGCTCTCCTCAACCATTTTGCTATTACGGCCTCGATTTCTCGGTCTCCTTCGTCCTTAAATTTACTGCACAGTCTCGTTGCCTCTGAAATTAAAAAAATATTGCTAAATAATATGTAAGTATAGGTAATTGTTTTGCTTATGATTTTTTCCGCTTTATGATGTGCAGGTGGTAGAAACTAAAATTTTCTGGATTATTCAATATACAGTGCGAGTGTAAAGTATGGAATGCCTAATATTCATAAATTTTTTACCGTTCATTTCTGTCAAAATCCGTACGCAAAGTCGTTTTTTTATGCGGATTTGATGGCGTGGTCAATCATTTTCTTCTATTTCCGGTTTAACCGGAAATAACCTTAAATTTGTGTTCTCAAATGGAATGATAGTTTTTTCTCATCGAATTCGAAATCTACAATTTTTTCTGAGTTGAAAACACACACAGTTCAACGGACGTGGAGTCACGGCCTCCAGATTTTCAATAACACCGAAGGAATTGGTTAAAAATCAAGATTTTTGAAAATTGCAAATACAAGTCAGTCTTATTTTTTTGAGTCAAATTCAACTGCGCAATTACATTTCGTCTTATTCGTCTTTGCTCTTTAAAATTTTTTTCACTTTGACAATCTGCCAAAATTGCGAAAAGCATTTTTTTTAAATGTGTAATCGCACAGTTAAATTTGTATAAAAAAAATTAGGTTGACGTGTATTAATTTTGATTTTTTACCGATTAATTTTTTCGATGTTTTTGAAAGTCTAGGGTGGTCATGAGTCCACTTCCGGTCAAGCATAATAGATGTTTTTAACTCAGAAAAAATTGTAGATTCCGAACCCGATGAGGAAAAGCTATATCATTCCAGTTAAAAACAATAAATTTAAAGCCATTTCCGGTTGACCCGGAAGTGGAAAAAATAAGTGACTAGGCATCCAATTCGCATTAAAAAAATAAAATAGACCCATCCAAGGAATTTTGGCAGAAATCAACCGTAAAAGATTTATGAATACATTTTATTCCATGATACTTTACACTCGCACTGTATTTAGAACTTTATTCTCGTTCTCCCGACCGATTTTTGAGGAATTTAATTTGTATTATCTTTAAGAATCTATTTTTGCAACTAGGTAACTAATAACTAAAAAATGTTCTTGGTTTGACACTTACCAACGATAAGTGCCGTAACGTGCAGGTCTGCGAAACAATACTTCGCGTTCATCCCTGTGCTGTTGTATAAGGCAGCAGCTACACTATCTGACAATATTCGCGCCAAGAGCCTTCTAACAAATTCCATCAAGTCTTTCCCGCCGACAGTGGACAACTGGACGGCCTGTAATCAAAAAAGTTAACGCAATGTTATGAAATAATAATCAGGGTTACTTACCGCAGAAGACATGATGTTTTCCTTTGAGGACAGATACTTATTGAATTTTCTCAGTTCTAGTAGTACACTGTCTGCAAATATCCATCACCCCTCACGTGCACATATTTGGCATTTTGATTGGTTGAGATCAAGTGACGACTGCGCAGTGATCCCTCAGCTACACTTGCCTTAAAGGGATGAAGAAAATATCGATCGAGGTTTTGGGGAAAAGTACCGGTACCCACGCCATGCCACGCTATTCTTAGGCGTGTATATGATTTACTATTACAAAAGATGGCGGCGCTTTGGTACTGAGTGGTATTTATTCACTAATAATAATAATTTTTCAAACATTTACGTCTCGCAAACTCACTTTGTGCATGAAGCACAAAGTTAAAATAATATGACATTTTTTAGTTTTTAGCTTTTTCCGCATTTCCTATATTTCAAAAACCAAGCCAGATATCTTGAATTTCTTTTCAGATTCTTAATATACACGGAAAATGACAACTTTTTTGTAACTTGATAAAATTTTGTATCCTTTAACGTTTGCGCGATGTAAATTTTTCTGAAATGGAAGAAAATGCTCAGATAAATAATTATAGCCATCGACTGGATGAAGTAGGTATAAATGATTCTAATTCCCGAATATCTGAATAATTTCCCACTTGTGATAATAAATTTTAGATGAAACGCATAGTAATTTTTCTGTGAATCGGCGGCTGATAGATGCTTGAATAAACATGCCAAATTACGTCCATTTGCGGACGGTTCATTGTTAATACGGAATTAGATAAACTTTGTATGCTCGATTTCGGTCATCCGAAGACTATCCGTAATCAGGCATTCAATGGATGCACGTATTACGAAAAACTTTGTACCGTCCAAAATCTTCCGCCGATGGTTTACTCAAAGAACGCCCAATTACGTCCGTCTTGTGGACGGTTCATAATTAACCCGGACTTGGGATGTACTTTGTACGTCAGATTCTGTGCATCCGAAAAGTATCCGTAATCAAGCATCCATTGTGCATCAATTTCTTGTCGGTCCATAAATAGTCCGGAAATTGGCATCCAAATAGCATACAAACACGCCCGCATTCGGACTGTCCGAAGATTACCCACAGCGGTTCTTCCAATGGACGCATTTTTTTCGTCCGCATCAGGACGGTTCAAAAAGTGCCCAGAAAAATGCGTTCAATGGATACCCAATTTTAGTCCGGGACGGTTCGACAGTAAATCGGACCAACAATGGACCGATTCGGGCGTACATTGTACGTCCGTGTGTTACGTGGGTGCCTTCTCCAAGACCTTTTCCAAATTAAGATGAAGACAGTGTCACATATTCTTTAATTTTGGGAATAGGGATATACACTATTGCACTGTTGTAGATCCTTATGAGACGCCTCTTTTAATGTACACAACTTAAATGGAAGTTGTAAACCTCGCCATTTTTCAATATTTTGCTTCGCGATCAAGATATCAAAAAAATTCATAAGAATGAATGGTGCGCAACGTATGAGTTTCTTTACAAAATTCGAATTTTTAATTTTAGAAAAATCTGGAATATCTTAATTTTCAAAAAAGTAAATTGGGAATTTTGCTTTTAAGCGACTACGTGAACACAATATTGACTTGTGAACAACTTTTCTTTAACAATTTTTTTCGATATAATTTTGGGGAAATTCAAAGTGCAAATTTTGAATTGAAACTCATATGATATATATATGATTTATTTCGATATCTTAATCGCGAAGCAAAATCTAATAAGGATGACAGTGCAAAAATTTATATCCCTCAAAATTAACCCAAATATGACACTGTCTTCATCACACTGTGCAGCTTTAAACTCATATCTTATTTATAAGACTAGGAATATAGGATTAAAAAAATCTGGAATATGGAATAGCACAACAATCCAACTCCACAGCGTAACAAGTAATACCTA
Organism: Pycnomerus fuliginosus; assembly: GCA_963924575.1. Taxonomy (NCBI): domain Eukaryota; kingdom Metazoa; phylum Arthropoda; class Insecta; order Coleoptera; family Zopheridae; genus Pycnomerus; species Pycnomerus fuliginosus. The sequence continues at coordinate 5,672,117 of OZ004624.1, read as the reverse complement.
TGTCATGTCTGCAAATATTTTCGAGTGTGGGACGCAAATTGCAACACAACTCGCTCAGTTAACAATAATTACGTTAATGGGGTCTTGTGGAGAGCGCTTTCGAGTGGGACTCGGCACCTTCACGTATCTGCAATCGCACGTACCCTCTCTCATGATGGCAAATACTACGAGGCAACTTTAACGGCCCCAAGATTGCCGTGAATTAAACAAACCGCCGACGCGGCCTGAGTTTCTTGATAAGTGCTGTAATTACTGTTATTACCGCCGCCTGAAAACTAGGTGCGAGAAATGGAGGCGCCTTCTTCGTGCTCCTCGGGAGTCTGGGAATGTGGAATGGCGGTTCATCTGGGCGATATTGCCTGGGGGCGGCGATTATGGCCGTTGCGGGCGAGAGGTGCATGTTAAATGGGAGATTCACTCGTCAGAACCGGATTAGACAGCGTTCAATCAATTCCAGTAGTGAGCAAAAGGGAGTTCTAGACCCCTGCATCAATTTCGAAAAAAGTTAGCAGTGTATAAATGGAGGTCCAGCTTTCCCATAAACAACTAATCCTTCGATTTTTTAAATTACGCAATAAAACTGATTTACGCCCACGAAGTAGTTTCCATAATGCTCCTTTGTCGATCCGGCATTAATTCGCAACAGCGACATCTTTTGTGCCGTCCGTTTATTTGTTTTCCTTTACGAATAATCATCAGGAACCGGATTATACAGTAGGGAAGCAAAGGGAGTTCTAGACCCCTGTATCGATTTCGAAAAAAGTTAGTAGTGTACAAATTGAGGTCCAGCTATTTTCAACCGATTCGCTCTCCCATAAACAACTAATCCCGTGTTTTTTTAATTACGCAATAAAACTGATTTACGTCCACGAAGTAGTTTCCATAATGCTCCCTTGTCGATCCGGCATTAATTCGCAACAGCGACATCTTTCGTGCCGTCCGTTTATTTGTTTTCCTTTACGAATAATCGTCAGAACCGGTTTAGACAGCGTTCAATCAATTCCAGTAGTGAAGAAAAGGGAGTTCTAGACCCCTGTATCGATTTAGAAAAAAGTTAGTAGTGTAGTTAGTCGTGGAAATGGGAAATTCACTCGTCAGAACCGGATTAGAAAGCGTTCAATAAATTCCAGTAGGGAAGAAATGGGAGTTCTAGACCCCTGTATCGATTTCGAAAAAAGTTAGCAGTGTATAAATGGAGGTCCAGCTTTCCCATAAACAACTAATCCTTCGATTTTTTAAATTACGCAATAAAACTGATTTACGCCCACGAAGTAGTTTCCATAATGCTCCTTTGTCGATCCGGCATTAATTCGCAACAGCGACATCTTTTGTGCCGTCCGTTTATTTGTTTTCCTTTACGAATAATCATCAGGAACCGGATTATACAGTAGGGAAGCAAAGGGAGTTCTAGACCCCTGTATCGATTTCGAAAAAAGTTAGTAGTGTACAAATTGAGGTCCAGCTATTTTCAACCGATTCGCTCTCCCATAAACAACTAATCCCGTGTTTTTTTAATTACGCAATAAAACTGATTTACGTCCACGAAGTAGTTTCCATAATGCTCCCTTGTCGATCCGGCATTAATTCGCAACAGCGACATCTTTCGTGCCGTCCGTTTATTTGTTTTCCTTTACGAATAATCGTCAGAACCGGTTTAGACAGCGTTCAATCAATTCCAGTAGTGAAGAAAAGGGAGTTCTAGACCCCTGTATCGATTTAGAAAAAAGTTAGTAGTGTAGTTAGTCGTGGAAATGGGAAATTCACTCGTCAGAACCGGATTAGAAAGCGTTCAATAAATTCCAGTAGGGAAGAAATGGGAGTTCTAGACCCCTGTATCGATTTCGAAAAAAGTTAGCAGTGTATAAATGGAGGTCCAGCTCTCCCATAAACAACTAATCCTTTGATTGTTTAAATTACGCAATAAAACTGATTTGCGCCCACGAAGTAGTTTCCATAATGCTCCTTTGTCGATCCGGCATTAATTCGCAACAGCGACATCTTTTGTGCCGTCCGTTTATTTGTTTTCCTTTACGAATAATCATCAGGAACCGGATTATACAGTAGGGAAGAAAAGGGAGTTCTAGACCCCTGTATCGATTTCGAAAAAAGTTAGTAGTGTACAAATTGAGGTCCAGCTATTTTCAACCGATTCGCTCTCCCATAAACAACTAATCCCGTAATTTTTTTAATTACGCAATAAAACTGATTTACGTCCACGAAGTTGTCTCCACAATGCTCCTTTGTCGACTCGGCATTAATTCGCAACAGCGACATCTTTTGTGCCGTCCGAATTTGCTTTCCTTTACGAATAATCGTCAGAACCGGTTTAGACAGCGTTCAATCAATTCCAGTAGAGAAGAAAAGGGAGTTCTAGACCCCTGTATCGATTTCGAAAAAAGTTAGTAGCGTAGAAGTGGAGGCGTAGCTATTTTCAACCGATTCGCTCGCCCATAAACAACTAATCCTGCGATTTTTTTAATTACGCAATAAAACTGATTTACGCCCCCGAAGTTGTCTCCACAATGCTCCTTTGTCGATCCTGCATTAATTCGCAACAGCGACATCTTTTGTGCCGTCCGTTTATTTGTTTTCCTTTACGAATAATTGGAAAAACTCATCGGAAAATGGAAAGTGCGAATTGATCAATAAATAACCGATTAATCGGGGCGAGTTTCGCCCGAAAAATTGCTCCTAATTGTGTCGTCGAGCGCTTTTAATCTGCAATTGTGAGAAGTTTGTATAGGGACATTTAATGTAAAGTCGACGGCGTTATATACCTTAAATTTTCTAATAACCCACCTCGGGAGGGGATTAGCATCAGGGGCACGTAATTATTTCGCGACGGAGAGCCGAGTGGATGGAGAATTTTCGTCATAACGGGGCGAGATTAAACTTGATTAGCGTTACTGATGCACTATAACAAATTTTACAAGCTATTAATTAACCGAATCGGTTAGGTGGGAGCTTGTTGACGAGCCAACAAGTTAATTAATGCTACTTCTAAATATGCACTTGAAATCGTGGGAAAGGAAAGGAGCTAATTGTCTCGGCGAGAGCATAACGCGAGGGGCCGAAAGTGAGTAGTTTTCGGAACATAGATCCAGTCAACGACAAATTTCTTTTACATTAATAAAAAAATGAATAAAAAGTACCCACAGAAAGAATTGATTATTAGAAGGAAAAAAAAATTGTAACTATAATTTTATGAAAGTAGGATAAAAAGTAGATAGCCTAACTTTATTGGTAGTTTTTATTGTGAAATTGTCAATTCCGGAGATGGCAAAAACTTCTATTTTTTCACAGAATTTGTAAATATAACGGGTGTCCTAAAAAAAACCGAACGAAATATTTTTGGGGACAACTCGTCCATTTTTTAAACGATTTGAATGAACGTGGATTTAAATTAAAGCTAAAGAATCAGGCTATCGATTCATTCAAGAAACCACGACTTTAGGTGCATGGGGGTTGGTCAATTAACAACCAATGGTTATAAGATAAAAATAACCTTGAAGCACGTTTACTTTTCTTCAAAAAGCTTCTTTCAGAAGTTCGTTATGATTCACGAATACATTTTCTGTGATCTTTTAAAAATCATGTGTTTTCCCTTATTTTCACGCCTAATGATCATAACTGAAGTAACAGTGATGCATTTTCAGCTTAATTTTCAGTAATAGAGGATCTAATTGAATGAAAAACACAAGCGGATGCGTATTGGAGGAAATTTAAAGGTTATTACTGAGAATTAAGCTACTTGTTGCTTCATTGTTACTTTAGTCATGGTCATTCTGCATGAAGTGAAAACACATATTTTTTAAATAATCACAGAAAGTCAATGCGTGAACCAAATTAACTTCTGAAAAAAGATTCTTAAAGAAAAATGAACGTCCTTCAAAGTTAGGTGAGTCTCATAACGACTGGTTGATAATTGACCAATCCCCACGCCTCTGAAATGAACCTTTGAGACAAGTATCACTAAGAGATCTATTGCAGCACCATCTGTCGTAAGTTCTTAGACAGTTCGAAAGCCTGATTCCTTGGCTTCAATTTAAGGCCAGGTTCATCCAAATCGGATAAGAAATGCACGAGTTATTACCAAAAATATTTCGTTCGGTTTTTTTTAGGACACCCGTTAGTAATAACTAACGTTAACAGGTAAACATCTTTTTATCGACAACAATTCTGCACCATCTCCAAGCGTTTAAGCAGCGTTTGCAAAAAAACACACTTTCCGGAGTTGTTGGAGGCGCTCGCTATGTAAACGTAATAAAGGCATTGGAGGCGCCATATAAACGCATAAATCTGGATGATGTAATCATTCGATTTGGCCCACAGTAGCATTACAAGGTATTCACCGTGTGAAAAATACGTTCTGTAGTTTGAGCGATAGCGTGACCACAGGCATATAGTAATATGGACAATAAATTAGTAAATTGTAAATTATTGCCAACTTCAGAGTATTAAAAAATATCGGAAATGCCAAAATGACAAATTTTCGAGCTCTTTTCCTAGTACCACTTGCACCCTGTTACCAATATGATACTGTGAATAGTCAGGATCTCCCTGTTTCTTACGTAGTGTTGGCACCACTGCTAAACATTCAATTTTCAAATTTCCAACTTTCTTTAATTCGAGAATGTTAGAAAATAACCTCCTATGCAAAGTGTTGAATAGATGATACCATCGCTGTTGGTAGGAAGCATCAGGAAGGCGGCAAGATTTATTATTATTATTCTAACGTTGGTATCCATGTCAACCTCCTGCAGACTTCCATTTGAATCAAAACAGTTTCAGATACATCCAATTACGTATTTAGGTCTCAACGACAATCCGTCCTGGAGTTATTGACGTCATATACGCAAAAATTGCTATTCTAACCCTTGTCGATACTTTTAGAGTAGTCAACATTTTTTGTCAAATTTTTTAGTTAATTTAGTCAATTTAGTCAATTTTTCGTTCACCGATCGTTTCACCTAAAAACCGTTAGGTCGGACATGGGGTATCCTCGAGAGTCTCCTATTATTTTTACTTGAGCCATGGCCAGCTTACTTTATTCAATTACCTTGAAAATGTTTACAGGGTGGTTCATTTTTCGATGTCGCAAACTATTATAGAGGGAGAGTAATTTAAATTGGAGAAAAGTTGCGCTATTTCTTGGTGATTAAGATTCTGAAGGGAATTCGCCGATATTTTGATTCGTTCCTGAGTTATCACAAAAAAATCTGAAAATTGCCAATTTAAAGAAAAATTACTGTCTTTCTAACGTTTGATGTTATTTAAATGAAACTTGGAGCTTTTATCTTTTTGACAGCTGGCATTGACAGAAATTTTCTAGGCCTTCTAGATGTTGAATAACTACGGTTCTTTCTCTCTAGTTTACCCCCGACCAAAGTAGCCAGTATCCTTTTTGTATTCTTATCATTCCCTTCTCCTTCTTCTTCGTTTCCGTTATTCCTATGATTTCCATGTTCTGCTTTATCATCTCTTCCACAATTTCTTCCTCTTTTCCTACCATTAGCAGTCGTTAGCCAATAATTAGGTAATATCGGACCTACACAGAAAAATTCGCTTTTAATCCTCCCCTCTTGAAATTACCGGGGCTGAAAAATTTTTGATGTACGAGCGCCGCTTCCTTCGGGGAGCAACTCGGACAAAGCTTTTGTTCACGGCAACGGGACTCAAGTAATGATTCGTACAGAGTATCGCATGAATTATTCAGTGCACCCCAAGACCTCCGAAATCTCAACTTGTGTGTATCAATTATGTGTGTATATTTTATGGAGACGGAGTGGCGTTGTGAAGGTGAAGAGAGGATCGTGCACGTGCTCCCCGACTAAAAACATGTCGTTAATTTAATGTATGGAGGAAGGCAACCGAGCGAACTTAACCAATATTTACATATGAATCCTGCAGGACATGAATTATGGAATCAATCATTTGTTATTTTGTCACCGAGGGGCTCGACAATGTTCTCTTTTTGATTTTATTCAAACCCCGCGCGATTTTTTCCTGAGGTTAAATGAACGTCGTTGTTTAATTTTACGAGGATTACAGGAAAAAAATCTCGGTTGGGTTTTAAGTTAAAGAAGATATAGTGAGTAAAAAGAGCGGGTAATCCACAGCCGAGTTCCTTAAGCTGATTATGTGCAATATTTATGGCGGTTACATGTTAACCTGCATGCAGGAAGTTTTTAAGTAACCCTCTGGCAACTTTGTCAAATTAATGGCCTCGTACCTTTTAGCATAATTTGTATTCAAGATAAAGTGGCCCTTGTACTTTAATTCAAGTTAACACGTTGTTGGCGCGACACAAAAAACCTCTTTATGGCCATCAGAATTGTACTTCATAGTTTCACAAGTGGGCAACACAGCAGACATTTAATCTGTGGGAGCGCGACATTTTTCATTGTCGAAATATCGGAGGTGAGTGATTTCCAAATGATGTCGCCGTACATTTATCATACCTCGCATATTCGGATCATCATCATCATTTTCTCTTTAGGCTTCATTTATTTCCATTCGCCCCCCACGGCGTACGCACTCCCGGTTCCTGTTTTCATTTCCTTTCCGACGACATGTTCCGGCGGTTGTCACTCACGATTTTTACAAGTCATGGAGTTTTATAATCCACCATAAACATATCAGTTTCGTTTTACATATAAAAGGTTGGCGGATTGTCTCCGGATGTTTAGGGCCTGCGCGCATCTTAAAAACCGACTCCTCTTTCATCGGTTTTATTGTTGGACGGATGATGTCTTATAAATATCGAGTATTGAAAGCGCCCTACACTTGATGGCCACTAATTTTCTGCAAATGGGCCGGAGACGAGCCACGGTCCCGGCTCTTCCGATCGGTTTTATCGATACGACGTTGTTTACTGGGCCTGAACGTTTTTTTTTCGGATTAATTGCAGCGACTTTTAGGGCCGAAGGCCGCTCATTTATGCCGCATAATTGTCACAAGATCCAGAACAGGGTCATAAAAATTGCAAATTCCCCACGCAAGAGATTATCACGTACAGTTCAAGAATTAATTTAAGATTTTAGTTAAATCATATTAAATTTAAAATCGATAGTACCAATTTTTTTGTTCCGCGAGGTTTTTGAGAAAAAAATTAATAAAGCTTATACTTATAACTAAACTTTCATTGAAAAAGTTTGGTTTTGTGATGATGCTCCAAAAGACTATTGTTATAGGTAGATGCCAAATCGAGTTAAAAAAACTTTTCTCGTAAATCTAAATCTTCCATTTCGCTGGAAACCCTCTTGTAAAAACCCTGAAGAATCCTGTCTAAACCCAGTGCAACTTATGTGAAGAAAGTTTAACAATTCAGGCTGAATTTGCACGGCATTATCCTCATGTCAAATCACGATAAAAAAATGCAGCAGAGAAGCGGCTGGAACCTCCCCATCGCGTGGATCTTTGTATTCTGTGTAGATAGTAGTCAATTCAACAGAATTTTTTTAATCCTTGACTGATTTCGCAATTTTCTGACAAATACCGACATCACCTCGAACATCACCCATCACATTTGACAATACGTTCCTTTTAAGGATAATCTTTTGCCACCTTTTTGACAGTAACTGCCACTTTATGTCATCCACTGTCAGCCCGCTCCCTTTTATTGAGAAAGAATTTTTTCTCTATTTTCTACTGAAATGGCCGAAACTGTGAACACATTTTTAGAACCAGAATTTGATCGCCTTTCTAATGGCGACATAAAAAATGAGGTCTTGTATTTAAAATTTTAAGTTGATATGCTTAAATGGGACTTCCCGTGGGCCAATTGCTTTCAAAAGCCTTTCAGGTCTTCAGCGGGTCACCCGATCTGCATGTACCAATTTTCAGCCAAATCGATTCAGTAATTTGGGTTATAATGTATTATTACTGTTATTATAAAATTTCGCTTTTTTGAACCAAACAGCGCTAAATGCGAATTAATTTTCTCCTATTTAAAACCAGAATTTGAAGACCTTTCTGATAGTGACAATAAATCTTTCAAAAACTTGTTTTTAATGGTCAAATAAAAAAATAATTTTAAATTTGGAAATTGGTGTGCCAAAACGGCACTTTCCGTGAGTCGATTGAGTTCAAAATTAGTTCAGCTCCTCGACGTGTAATACAATCCCCATGTGCAAAATTTAAGCCAAATCGGTTCAGGGGCTTGGGCTGTACCGCGATTTTAAAGTCCGATAAAAATCAATTTTTTTTGTATTTTTGGTCAAAAGGGCACTAAGAATGAATACATTTTTAGAAGCAGAATTTGAAGGTCTTCCTTATGGTGAAGTGAAAAATGGGGGTTTGCATTTAAAATTTAAAAGTTGATGTGCCAAAATGGCATTTCCGGTTGCATGATTGGCTCCAAAAGCTTTTCAGATCTAAGTAAGGTTACGAGATGCCTATGTTCCAAATTTCAACTAAATCGGTCTAGTAGTTTTGCCTGTGACGTGATTACAAACGAACGTACGAACGTACGTACGAACGTACGAACGTACGTACGTACATACACACAGACACATTTTAAAAACCCCTTTTTTGGGTTCCTGAGACCTCAAAACGTGAAGATCTGGTGCTATCTCAAATTCGAAAATTTTAGTGATTGCAATAACCTCCCATTTTTTTTAAATTGTGATGGGGTTGGGGAGGTTAAAATAAAATTAGTTCTGTATCTGCCTCAAAGAGATTCTCAGAAGGACGCCTCACAAAACCAGGAAACATGGCCTGTGTTCTGAATACGAAACAAAATGAAAACTCCATTTCATTTGCTACACTCATTCGAGAACAAACTGACACTGGACAACCAAACAGATGGAGGATGATAGAAGGATAAATGATGCCACAACCCCCACACCAATAGAAAAAGGAATGTAGGAAGTCCCAAGTAATAACTTGTTCATATTTTGTACAGGAGAGGTTAGAACTAAATTTGCTCAAACATTTTTGTAAGTAGTTTTTTCTCAAAATTGATTCCAGAATCTGAAAATTTGAGCTCTTTTACGTAAAAATAGTACTCTTGTTTGACATTGACAGGATGCGCCTGCTTCGAAAAAAATCGCTTTTCGTTGGTTCAGGGTTCCAAAATGCTGTAATGTAAACATCAAAATGCTGTAATGTAAACAAGTTCATGGAAGGGTTCCTTACTTCGTTCTAGAAATAAAAGTTCTTAATTCCATGGGTCGAAAAATCTAACTCCTAAGGGAGCTAGAGCCCTTCAAACAACATGCTTTACAAGACCCTATTTGACCATAGCTCCCTTATGAAGCATTTTTCGACTCATATCCATAACAACTTTTCTTCCTAGAATGAAGTTTACAGTATTTTGAAGTCTTCAGTCACAAATTTTGGAGCCCTGTATCACTGAAAACCCATTTTCTTCAAAAACATTGCGTTCTAGCGACATTCAACAAGAGTAACTTTTTTACGTAAAAAACTTCAAACTTTCAGATTCTGCAATCAAATTTGAGAAAAAACCGCTTACAAATATATGTTTGAGTAAATTTAGTCCTTAGCCCCCCTTGTACGAGAAGCTTATTATCAAAATTTTAAAATTTTCTCCACAGTAATAAATTCAGCATCAAAGAATTAATTAAAGATACTCAATTTTAGTTTGCCATCTTTAACAGTTTTAAAGATACAGGCTGCCCCGTAATTAGGCTGCAATATTTTACCAGTGCGTTCTACGATCAAAATTAGGGTTAAAAGTTTAGTAAACATTTTTCGAAAAATCCATCCTAAGGGAAAGGGGAAAGGGGTAAAAAAATAGTTATTTCTTCAATTTCTGATGAACTGCTTACGATAGGGTCACGAAATTTTGAATTTTGTCATAGATTTTTGTGCTGAACAAGACTAATGTAATGGTTTTTGGCAAAAGCTTCAGGGTCGTGCGTGAGTGGAGGGGTCGCGGACATTTTTGTATCGAACTTTTTTGTACGACATCTTGGGTCAATTATGAACACAAATTTGAATTCCTTGTACATTTTTACGTAAAAAAGGTACTCTAGTTGAAACTCGATAGCTCAAGCCGTTTTCGGGGAAAATCGATTTGAAAGTTCAATTTCATGGTGTAAAAATGGGTAACTGTGGCTCTCAAAATACCTAAAATTATCAGATGCTGCGTGATCAGCAAAAAATAAACAAGTTTAACCTACTTGCATCTTATATGCTTGAAATTCCAAAGAAAATCACAAGAAAATGGATTTTCCATACTCTATCCCATCAATTTTGCACATTTTCGGCGTGGAAAGAAAACTTCAAATCGATTTTCCTCAAAAACGGCCTGAGCTATCGAGTTTCAACTAGAGCACCTTTTTTACGTAGAAATGTACAAGGAATTCAAATTTGTGTTCATAATTGAATCAAGGGCTGGCATGAATAAAGCGTTACAAGATGCTCATACTTGCATTAATAAAGGATGCAAATATAAGTTCTCCGTGCACGAGAAAAGGATAGAAATATAAGCAAAAGCTTTGTTACCGTTTATTCATACCAGCCAAGAAAAGTTCGATAAAAAAATGTCCGCGGCCCCTCCACTCACGTACGTCCCTGAAACTTTTGCCAAAAACCATTACATCAGTCTTGTTCAGCACAAAACTCTACGACAAAGTTCAATATTTCGTGACCCTATCGTAATCTGTTCCTCAGAAATTGAAGAAATAACTATATTTTTTTTTACTCCCTTTCAGGGGCCCTAGCTCCCTTAGAATGGATTTTCGAAAAATGTTTTAATCCTAATTTTGATCGTAGAACGCACTGGTAAAATGTTGCAGCCTAATTACGGGACACCCTGTATTTAGAAAAAAACACTTTCAAAGTGGCCCCTTTAAAGGGCCTTAGTTCCGCTTGGGACTTATTTTTCGACATATGTTCATAGAGACTTTTTTTCATATTTTTCATAGAACAATCTACTGGTAAAGTTTTGGCCACTAATTTCGGGACACCCTGTATGTAATGTTTTTTTCAAATGACTAGCTGAACGTTTCTTAGCGGATTCTTGTAGACATATTTTTTGTACATTCAATTATGTAAAAAAAAATTACACTTTCACTAGAAAAATTTCGAGAAAAAAATTTAATTTCATAAATTATTTTGGTAGTTTTTTAAAAACTGTAATACATTTACCTTTAAAACCGTTGATAAGTAATAATTTTACTGTTATTAAAAAGTATAAGCAAGTGGGGTATTATTGTTATTAATGAATAGAAGGGTAAATAATAATAATTTTTTGTGAAACTACTGAATCACTAATACGAGAACGGAAATCAGCAGAAACGAAAAGTCCATAATAGACTACTTTCTGATAAGCAAACAAAAATGGAAAGAGGTGAAAGGCATAAAAGTGACAAGATAAGCAGGGATAGGTAGCGACCACTATTTAGCACAGATGGACGTAAAAGAACACAGAAAGAAATATCAAGAGATAATAAATGAAAGGATAGATGAAAGCGGATTAGAGAAAAAAAGGCGGTCTCGGAGACGGCAGGAACTTTTACGCCGCACTGCATTGGATAACAGCAGCATTTATTAAATTTTTAAATATTTAAAATAAGAAAGTTGCTATGCCAAAAGGGCACTTTGGGTTGACTGATCGGCTTCAAAATCTAATCAGCTCCTCTCCCGCACAGACAATAAAATAAATTGCCACTAAAATGACATTTTTCGAAAAAATGGCACTGTTTTCGGCTTGAAAAAAAATCAGTTATCAAATCCGGTAATAAAAATATACATTTATGCATAGTTTTTTTTTCACGGCACCATTTTTTGGTCAAAAGGGCCCAAGTGTGAATACATTTTTAGAAGCAGAATTTGAAGAGCATTCATATGGTAATGCGAAAAATGGGGGTTTGCATTTAATTTTTTAAAGTTGATGTGCCAAAAAGGCACTTTCCGTGAGCCGGTGTAGCCCAGATTCTAATCAGCACCTACAAATCTCCCACTGAATATGTGTGCCAAATTTCATCAAAATCAGTTCAGTAGTTTCGGCTGTAGCGTGTCCACAGACACACGGACAGACACACGGACAGACACACGGACTGACACACATTTTTCAAAAATAGGTTTTTTGGGTTCCTGGGACCCCGAAACGTAAAGATTTGATGTCAGTTCAATTTCGAATTTTTGATCGATTTTATATACTGCTCCGCCTTGAGCGTAGAAGTAAAATGGGAGAAATTTAAAAACGTCATATTTGATGTGGCAAGGAAAAGCTGTGGAACAGTGAAAATAGCAAACACAATGATAAAAAGACAGAATGGTGGACTGAAGATATAATAACAATAGTAAAGAAGAAAAAAGAATGTTGGAGAAAATATCTAAGTACAAATGCGGAGACATATGAAAGATACAAAGGTAAAACAAATAATCAAGAAAACAAAACAAGAAGCATGAGGAAAATTCGGAGAGAAGATGACGAAGAACTATAAAGAAAACCAAAAACTATTCTACGGAACATTAAAGCAACTAAAACAGAAAAACATAAAAGATAACCGCCTCACATCTAACGGCAGAAAGGCAAAGGATTAAGTAAGTAAGTAAGTAACTAAGACTAGTGGCCTTCAGCCATCAATAGCGATGAATTATTATTATTATAGGTCCTATGTTTACCCGTCAACTTTCTTTCTCCGTTCCGTTTTAATTAAAGACACGATAATACGCCGCCGACCATTTTCCGCCTATTAGTCTTAATGGCCAGTGGACTTGGCTGGGGAGCGGTAAGATACTACTCCGTGGCCATTTCTTCTGCGGATGAATGCACATTAATCTGCATCTCGGTAAAGCGGGGGTGTAATCCTTGCGGACGGGGAGCACCTTCAAGAATTCCGGTCGGAACTGCTGAGGTCCAGCGCATAAGGAAATTACTGGCCCCGAATTCCTCGGCCGTTTAATTTCCACCCAAGAAGACCGTCGTTACATTTCCTCGGTATGTTCTAAGACAGTAATTTACCGACGACGTTAAAAATTTATCTCGGTTGCCCCTTCAAAGTGTAACTCGAAGGTTCTAAGCTAGAATCGTACACAATTGCGAATTGTGGCGGTGCCTAAAGCGAGTAGTCTTCGAAGTGACACATCAGTGTGCCCGAACAAATTTGTTGATTCTCCATCACAACGTGCTGATTTGGACCAATAACAAGCCGTTTGTGCTACGTAAACAATTAGAAATCAGGTCCTTGTCAGTTTGTATCTTAAAATGTCGAATAAAATTTTTTATCGTTGCTATACCTAATATTTGTTCAATTCGTGGTATAGTCTAACGAATACGGCTAGTGAAATTGTGAAAAATGAGTCACACACTCAACACGTGGCTAAATAATTCCACTCCTCAACCGGAGTCATGGATTATGTGGTCGATTATCAATAATCACGATTCCACTCGTATTATATATGATTATGACCCCGAAAAATGACTTGAGATCCTGTTAAATGGAGGTACGGGCATCAAAAAAATACAAAGAATAAAATCGCAGCTGATGCTTAAGTTAGTGCAAAATTGTCTTCGTTTGTTTACCATTTGTTGATTCCTTACAGCTGCATTTTCTCTAAATAATAATCGTCATAGTAGACTGGTACATAAGCATTAACAAACAACTTAATTGTTAAAGAGAAATAAAACTTATCTGTCCCTTTTATATTATCCGTTCGCGAAAATCGGTTGGCTGTAAAAGATAATCGAAAGATATCCTCGGTTTCTAAGTGTAATCAAGAAAACAGAAAAAAGTAAGTGCATAGGTATGGAAGAAATAGTTATTTGTGATATTAGTGTAGAAAGCATACCATTGGCACACGAGGAGTGAATTTTAGGAAAAATTTATCGAAGGGAATGAAATTTAGGGATGGAAACTCGAATTTCACTTAATAATGTAGGGTTAAAATTAATGGCATGGATAGCTTTCTATTGATGATACAAAAGTGGTCTTAATCATCATTAGCATTAAATTCTCTACAAGAAAGGTTTAAGGAGCTATAGGCGACAAGTCAGTCGTTTGGTTTCTACGAACCATTAAATAAAATTTGACATCTGAACATGGTAACGTCAAATTTCGCCGATTTTACAATGCCTCTTCAACAATTCGCTTTCAACCATTTGTAGTAGCACTGAAAATTTGAAAAAAATCGTACACCAACTAAGACCTAGAAGAATGGTTTTTATGGCTCAATTATTGTTTCTAACGTTTTTGTTTATTTTGTAGACACTTGAAAAGGAAAATGAAATTTTTTTCTTGGATCGAATTCCATTGCTGTTTGGGTCTTATAATTCACTTGAGGCAAATTTAATAAATTATTGCAACTCTCGAATATTTTTGTATACAATGAATGTTTAACCTCCTTATTGAGGGTGCAATGCAAAGTAATTATAGACTGTAGACAGCAAGCGAGACGTGGCCTCGTCCCTTAAGCTAAATAATAGATTTTTCTTCCACTATGTAATTATATTTATGTACATGAGATGTACCTATTGTACGTAAACAGTCATATAATTGAATAAAAAGCAATTATTTCGAGGTAATAAGGAGGTTAAACGTTCGTTGTGCAAAAATATTGTGAAGTCAGCTTAAGGGGAGGTTTTACCTCTGCAACTAAAACTGATCGTCCCGTAAGGTTTCCATGGGACCTCAACGATACCACGCTCGTCGTATTATTGAAACACAATTTTTGATTTTCAGTTTTTTTGCTATAAAAATGTTCCCACACTTAGCCAAGACATGCGTGATTCTGCGCTAATGCGTTTTTTTGGAAAATCCGTTATGGTTCCTCCGAGATTAGCACGTAAACATTGCCTATTTTTGATGATGTTTGTGATTTTGATGCCCCAAAAGTTTTTAAAAAGAGTCGCTACCTATTTACGAATTTTATCTGCCATCTTTTGCCTACATGTGGGTAAAAATTGTGTGTCAAAAAACTACTAAGTTTTAAACATACGAGAGCGCTGTTTCGACGTTTCTCACAGAGGTAAAATCCCCCACCAACCGATCCCACCATTACCAAATAATTTTCAGAGGATGAAGCTGAGGATGAAACTTATAAAATTTCAGCCAGATCGGTCCAGTAGTTTAGGCTGTAGCGTGTTTAAAGGCACACAGACCGAAAGACACAGGCATTTTTCAAAAACCATTTTTTTGGGTTCCCAGGCCCCTGATGTTTTTGGCGATTCTATTTTTTGATCGATTTTAGTAACTGCCCCGCGAAGCGTAGAAGTTAAAAATTGTGTCGAAGTAACATTTCTCTATGAGAAAAATAATATATTTTTTTTAGCTCAAAAAGGAAGACAGCTCAAACTACTGAACGTATCGAGATGAAATTTGGCACACATATTCAGTGGGAGATTTGTAGGTGCTGATTAGAATCTGGGCCACATCGGTTCACGAAAAGTGCCTTTTTGGCACATCAACTTTAAAAATTTAAATGCAAACCACCATTTTTCGCGTTACCATATGTATGCTCTTCGAATTCTGCTTCTAAAAATGTATTCACACTTGTGCCCTTTTGGCCAAAAAATGGTGCCGTGAAAAAAACCTATGCATAACTGTATATTTTTATTACCGGTTTTGATAGCTGCTTTTTTTTCAAGCCGAAAACTTTAGTGTCATTTTTTCGAAAAATGTCATTTTAGTGGCAAAAGGGCCCTTGTTTCAATTTACTCTACAAAAAAAAATATTCTTACTATCGGATTCGACAGCTGTTATATTGCCGGATCAAAAACCTTTGTGCAATTTTTTCGAAAATTTCCATTTTAGGGACAAAAAGGCCCCTTTTTGAGTTTTTCTTAGCAAAAGGGCATATTATCATTATCGAATTCGATGGCTGTTGCGTTGCGTTGCCGGATCGAAAACCTTAGTGCCATTTTTTCGAAAAATATCCATTTTAGAAGTGAAAAACATCTGTATTTTATATTTTAGTATAAATGAGCGCCGGGTGCATCAGCCTTCCAACCCCTCCGCACGCCCGACCTTGGTTAAATAAAGTTAAATGCTACATTTACAAATTTTGTAAAATAGTCGAAGTTTCTACCGTCTCCGAAACTGCCAATTTTTTAAGTTCTACGCTTCGCGAAGCAAGTTATGCGATCGAAAAATCGAATCGCCAAAAACATCAAATCTTTACGTTTCAGGGTCCTGGGAATCCGAAAAAGTGGTTTTTGAAAAATGTCTGTGTGTCTGTCTGTCTGTCGGGTCTACCTTGTCAGCATATCAGGCTTAGTTTTTGACATATTTGGTAGGTACAAAGTGATACAAATCTTTGCCCAGGTATTGGAGGCTATTTGGGGCCTGTTGCAGCCTGTTAGGACTTAGTCCCGGGTCAAGCCCATTTTTTGTCTAAAAGAGGAAATCTGATGAGTGATGACGTCCAAGGTGTTTTTCTTCGAAGCAGATTAGCAAAAGTTTTTCAAGTTTCTCAGTTACAAGAAATTTCGATGTAATAGGTAGCGTATTTTTCTTCCACACGCACTTTTTTGTTGTCTTTTGCTTTTGGGGCGAACAGATTTTCACGAACGGTTAAATTAGAAGCGGCAGAAGTTTTATTTCTCTTTGACAATTAGGTTGGTTATCTCCCAGAGTACCAGCCTACAATGACTCTTATTATTTACTGTAGATAAAGCCACTTACGTTCAACAAATGGTTACCTGACTTACCTGCAGATGGTAAACAAACGAAGACAATTTTTTATATTAACTTAAGGATCAGCTACGATTTTACCCTTTGCATTTTTTCGATGCCCAGACCAAGACTTAACATAGGATCTGAAGTGATTTTTATGAAACTATTTTAGTCACACTGCGGTGAGTTCGTCTCTAGGTTCGATTGATGTTAACAGCAATCCCGGTGTAAAATCTACGGACCTCTGTCAGGTCCGATTCCCTGCCGCCTAGTCATACGGGATGTGTGATCGATTTCTTTTATGATTTTGGGATTTTAGCCAAAACACTTTACAGGACTACATACGGCAGCTAAAGGGAAGTAAATAGGTGTCGCTCTATTTACATCCTGGAGAGGTCGTTACAGATCCATAACTCTTCATTTGTCCCCCAGCATCCATACTGATTCCCCCCGACTTCTGGATGGAGACTAATGGAGGCAATTCAGCGAGCTGGCGTTTCGTCCTCTCTACCTGCAATGTGTGGTGTTTTCTTGGCGGTCTCCGCTCATTTCTCACCGGTGACGGCGGCAATTCTCTCCGCTGTCTCGACCTCAACGACTTCAACTTTGTTAAGAGGGTCGACCGTGTCCTTGCTCGCAAACATTTTCATTAGCCATTTGTTATGGACTTAACTGTCTAGTCGGAACGATGATTGATATGGAAAGAGTCCAGCCCTACCTGAAAGCTCGATTAATGCTGTTTGCCTTCAAAAAGTCTCGGAGAAGGGGAGCGCCAGATTAGCATGCCCCAAGTCTACAAATCCCAGAATTCGAATGCACAATTTAATTACGTCCTGCAAACTCCGGTTGACCAGAAGGTATTATGGGGAACTATTCACGGACTTAGCGTCTTCGGCCTGTTTGTGGAAGTTGTGCTCTGCATCTCTGAACTAACATTTAAACTTGGGAAGAGTTACTCCTTTGACTAGGTGGATGCAGATTCGGTTTAATTGCGATCTGGTACATTCCAAGGATTAAGCTCCGTTTTATCAGAAGTAATTCTTCAGGCCTTAACACTCTCTACTTTCAGATCCGTCCATCCCTTCCTTGCGGTCTGTTGGAGATTAACTGGGCTTATGACAGGTTTGGTAGATATTTCAGCTTAAAAAATTGATAATTTATTAATTGCAATCTCCATCTTCATTCGAGAGCAACCTTCAGTCCACCTCTGCGTCTCCAATTCCAGAATTTCCTGAATTTGTTTTCCGCGAGGGCCCCCGGAGGCGGCATTAATTAAATTACACCCGCCAATTTATAACGACGTATTAAAAGCGAGTTATTCGTACGTAATCTAATTATTCCGACTGTATTTACTATAATCTGGGGCCCGGCTCGTCCGGCTACTAGATTTAATTTCTGAGCTTTCATAACTTCAATCGTCTTTGCTTTAATGTTTTTAAGCGCGGAAAAGTGAATTTATCAAGCGCACACCGGCCGAGCGAGCAATAACGGAGGAGAACTGCCTGAGGGGCGGGGGGGTAAGGGGGAGACGGAATCGGAATTTATAAGCAGAATTAATTAGACTAAAAACCACTGCAGCCTTCCCGCACTACTCTGAGCTGCTGTTTTAATTTACAAAAGCCAAACTTAATTCTTGTTCCGACTAAAGGAATAAAGAGAAATGTAAAGGAAAATTAAAACGATTCGAGTCGAGGCTTTGATTCGGTTTAGCCCGACTCGGGGGCCGCCTTTTCGCAAATCCGGAAGGGGGGAGGGGGCACTAATCCGGCGGCACCCACGGAGGCGTCTCACAACATCATACTTATTACCCCTAAGAACTCTTAAGTTGTCATTTTGTTTGATTGGTGAGTAATGTATTACTCTTGTTCAATATAATATACTGTTAAACGCGTTTGAGGAATCACTCTACCCCCAAAAACTCTTAAATCATCATTATCATCTTCTTTCTTTGAAATCGGCAGTTAAATTTCGTCTTTACCTCGTTTTGAATTTTTCAAATTCTCTGATTTTTTACGATTGGTGATTTTTACAAAAAGAAATTAGAAAAATGTAATCGGGCAATCGAATTCGCATCAAACGTGTTTTTGTAATTTTCAAAAATGTCCGTATTTCACCGATTTGTTCGATGTTTTTGAAAATCTAGGGTGGCCGTGAATTAATCTCCGGTCAAGTGTGGTACGTGTTCTTAACCTAGAAAAATTCGTAGATTCCGAATTAGTTGAGAAAAATGTGGGTTTCAATTAAAAAAAACTATTTTAGGGTTATTTCCGGCTAAACCGGAAGTGAAAAAAAATATTTGACAGCACCCTCGGACTGCACTAAATAAATAAATGTTATGTGCCCCAGAGCTTTTTCCGAAGTGCTCTTCCACGATAAAGTTCGAAAGGGGGGAAACAACTTTTTAACCTCACTGTATAACTGTATACCGGGTGGCCCATTTAAGACGATCCAGTCGAAATAACTTTTGAACGGAATAACATATCGACTTGCGGTTTTCGACAGATTCCTTGGCATTGAGGGGGACATGTTTCGCCATAGCTTTGACCTTGTACATTTTGCGCATTTCACCCCCACCCCAATCAACGTCAAAATTTTAAATGGCAACAAGCCTCGAGTCATACATCAAATGAAAGCTCTTGAGAAATGCTATTCACTGTTTTAAGTACTTTGAGAATTTATCGAACCGTTTTCATATTAGAGACAAAAATGTAATGTATTCTATTTTAGAAAATTAGAATTCCGTGGAAAGTTTTGAAATACTCGATGAAAAATTTGTTGATATGTGGACTAAAAATGTGACTGAGCAGATGTCTAGCGAGTTTAATCGTTATTAACTTTGTTTGGATAGGTCACTATTGGTTCTCTTGTTGGTCCGTGTGGGGCAGTTAAAATTGAAGCTCCAAAAAAGCAAATATCAAATAAAACTCACTAGACATCTAGTCAGTCACATTTTTAGTCCACATATCAACAATTTTTCATCGAGTTTTTCAAAACTTTCCACGGATTCCTAATTCTCAAACTTCTTCAAAATTCTCAAACTGCTTAGAACAGTGAATCGCATTTTTCAAGAGCTTTCATTTGATATACGACACGTGGTATGTTGACATTTAAAATTTTGACGTTGGTTGGGATGGGGGTGAAATGCGCAAAGTGTACAAGGTCCTATGGCGAAACATGTCTCCCTCAATGCCAAGGAATCTGTCGAAAAATGCAAGTCGATATCTTATTCCGTTCAAAAGTTATTACGGCTGGATCGTCGTGAATGGGCCCCCGGTATTTTTATTACCGGACGGGATAGCTGATTTTTTTTCAAGTCGAAGAAAGGCTCTTTTTTTAATTTCTCTTAGTAAAATTGTATTTTCTTACTACAGGATTTGATGGCTATTGTATTCATGGATCAAAAACCTTCATGCCATTTTTTCAAAAAATGTCATTTTAGGGGTGAAAAATAACGACACAAGTTAATTTATTGTTACTGCTACATTTTCAAATTCTGTGAAAAAGTAGAAGTTTCTACCGTCTCCGAGACCGCCAATTTTTTTGTTTGGATTTATTGAAATTGCGGCGTGGTCAATTACGCGTGGCACATTTTTCCGTGCGTGCGAATAATTTACCTTGTGGTCAGCGGTGCATTAAATCCCGGACGGTTGGTTGGATGCGGTGCAAATGTTACGCGGCAGCTAAACGGGCAGTGATGGAGCGCCGCTTCGAGTTGCCAAGTCGCAGGTCGTCGGAGCGTCCTTTATAAAACCTTCCAACAAATTACATTTTACTCGACGCTCTTCTTGGGGGCGGCCCATTTACTTACTGACCGCGAGATATACCCCCAGGCGGCTGCAATTAAAATTTATCTCGGGCGGCGGGAACAATGCGGTGATTTAACGTCGCCAGGAAGAAAGAAAGCATATTTTGGTCCTTGGAGTTTGCATATTGAAAAGAGGACAGTTTCCAGATCGGTGGGATTAGGGAAGTGCGCTTCCACGGACGCAAGTGGTTTATATATGGAACATTTACAGGACGATTTAAAACCGGGAGTTGGGAGGGGGCGATGAAAGGAGTTTTGCATGTATCTCGAGCCCAAGTTGGAGGGTCAACCACATAAACTTTCAAAGCTGCTAGCCAGCCAGGAGAGTTGCTCACCGAAGGCATTTCTCCTCTATAGTTCCAAGTTGGCGAACTCAGCATCTTGCGAGCAGTGCCTCGGGCAATTGCCATCAACTATGTTAAACATTTTATTAAACGCGATCTTCAGGTTGGAAGGGATCGAGATTCGTGTTTGGCGGCCATATCGCTTAGACTCATCGCATCATTTCCGGATCGTCCAAAAATCTTAGACGCAAGAAGTTCTGGAGGAATTCTTGGAGGCCGTCCCGGGAGGTCTGCGGTCGCCGCAACATCCATTCCGCCTCATATCCGCCTCCGAAACTTAGGTGAAGTTCTCGCTCATGATCTATGTTGCTATTAAATTCAAACATCTTCGGATTGTTGGGAATTGTAATGTATTATCCTCGCCTCGGGACATTTGCTCCTTCGTGATACGCTAAATTAATGGCGGATGCGTGGCCGAGCCGCATTCCTGCACGGAAAAACCGACGCTCTATTTCTAGACGGACCCTAGCTAAAAAATTTGCAGTTTTTTACCTACATTCAGGGGCGGACTGGCCGATCGCCCGGAGGGCCTACAACGCCGCCGGCCCGATCGGCTGTAAAATAAATGTAGGTATGTTAACTGTTATTGTCAATTTCAGACTGACAGGGTGGAATTCAATCCGTTTTATTATGTCTGAAAGTATGCTGGAGCCCAAGCGAATTTATGTAAACTATTTTTCAAATAAATTGACCCTAGTCGTCTTAGAGCGTGAAAATCTGTCGCAGATAGTTTATTTACCAAGTTATCAAAAACGAGTTCAGGGTCCGATTCCTTGCTCGATTTTAGGAAAAATAGTTCGTATGGACATACGGCGGAAAATGCTGGAAAGCTGACGTTCTTCAGTCAGTACTCCATACCTCCCTTAGGAAGCGTTTTCCGCCATATGTCCATACGAATTTTTCTTCCTAAAATAACGCAAGGAATCAATACGGGCCCTATTCCACCATCGTCTTTGCAATTTTCACTTTGCACGCTACATTCACAGAAAAATTTTGTGAAGCAAAGTGAAAATGCCAAGTGAAAAGTGCAATGACTTTGCAATTTGTTTTCAAGTTTTGTTTCACGAATAGAAAAATATGCAAAGTGCAAAGATTTCAACTGCAAAATTTTCACAATTTTTTGCAAAGAGGCTCAGTGACTTTCTAGCTCGCTTTCCAGCTTGTGATGTCAGTAACTTATTTAAAGTTAATAACGTAACATTGTTAAAACGAGAATGATTCGCAGATTATCTTACATTCAAGTGATGATAGTGCAAGTGATTTCGAAGAAGTAAATAACCGAAAGCGAAAGCATTATAAGATAAGAATTAATTTTAGTGCCGTAGCAGAATGCGGTACTCTTGTCTTTGATTATTCGCTCGCTCGCTCGTCGGATAACCTTGAGAAAGAAAGCAGATATCGAGCTGAAATTTTGTACCCGGGTGTATACCTCGAAAATCTCGGCGGGTATTGCTTTTGGGCCATATCGAACCACGGACCATGAAGCCCTGTAATTTGGCCCAGAGAAGCAATACCTTCTGCAAAACTATGAGACCTTACACACTTTAAATCGCTAGCAAAAGTCCAATTGCGATCACTTCTCACCAAACCTAAAGACTTTGCCTTTTCGATTACATCGGACCATGTCGCTTCTTATTCAATGACCGTAACTTTATTTCCACTAAAACTAGCAAACAAAATTCCTTTTCCTTATTCATTTCGCAACGCGGGAGGAATTTGCGGGACTTTGCAAAAATATCAAACTCTCAAGCTTTTTGCACGGACCCACTAAACATTGGTGGGACCAGACCACTTTGCACTTTGCAGAAACTGCAAAGTTGCAAAGCATTTTGGTGGAATAGGCCCCTAACTCATTTTTGCGCCCTAGCTATTTCGAACTAGAGCACCGTCTTTACGTACAAAACTTCAATCATTCAGATTCTGATGCTTTTGAAAAAAGACAACTTACAGAAATTATTTGAGCAAAGGACCCCCCCGCACGTTTTATATGGAAAAGTGGCTTTCGGTGAAATTGTCTGAATTCTTGATATGTTGTAGTTTTCATGATTCTGAACAAAAGTTATCATTGCAATATGGGTAAGAAAGGTGCCTCTGAACTTATCATGTAGAATTATGATGGGAAAAGTTCTATCTTCTGGATTTTTAACCTCCCCAACCCCATCACAATTTTAAAAAAATGGGAGGTTACTGCAATCACTAAAATTTTCGAATTTGAGATAGCACCAGATCTCCACGTTTTGAGGTCTCAGGAACCCAGAAAAGTGGTTTTTAAAATGTGTCTGTGTGTATGTTCGTACGTACGTTCGTACGTACGTTCGTTGATTTTTATCGGACTTTAAAATCGCGGTACAGCCCAAGCCCCTGAACCGATTTGGCCGAAATTTTGCATATGGAGATTGTATTACACGTCGAAGAGCTGAACAAATTTTGAATTCAATCGACTCACGGAAAGTGCTGTTTTGGCATACCAATTTCCAAATTTAAAATTATTCTCTCATTTGACCATTAAAAACAGGTTTTTGAAAGATTTATTGTCACCATCAGAAAGGTCTTCAAATTCTGGTTTCAAATAGGACAAAATTAATTCGCATTTAGCGCTGTTTGGTTCAAAAAATCGAAATTTTATAATAACAGTAAAAATACATTATAGCCCAAATTACTGAATCGATTTGGCTGAAATTTGGTACATGGAGATTAGGTGACCCGTTGAAGACCTGAAAGGCTTTTGGGAGCAATTGGCCCACGCGAACTGCCATTTAAGCATATCAACTTAAAATTTTAAATACAAGGCCTCTTTTTTATGTCGCCATTAGAAAGACGATCAAATTCTGGTTCTAAAAATGTACTCACAGTTTCTGCCATTTCAGTGGAAAATAGAGAAAAAATTCTTTCTCATTAAAAGGGAGCAGGCTGACAGTGGATGACATAAAGTGGCAGTTATTGTCAAAAAGGTGGCAAAAGATTAACCTTAAAAGGAACATATTGTCAAATGTGATGGGTGATGTACGAGGTGATGTCGGTATTTGTCAGAAAATTGCGAAATTAGTCACTGACGTCAGACGATAAGGATAAAAAAAAATCTGTTGAATTGACTACTATCTACACAGAATACAAAGATCCACGCGATGGGGAGGTTCCAGCCGCTTCTCTGCTGCATTTTTTGTAACAAAAACTGTCCATGTCAGGAGGTTGGCGCAATGATAACTTTTGTTCAGAATCATGAAAACTACAACGTATCAAAAATTCAGACAATTTCACCGAAAGCCACTTTCCATAAGAATCGTGCGGGGTCCTTTAGCCCTAAGCCGCCTGTATACGGGACGCTTATGATCGAAACTTTTTACCACGGTAGTGAATTCAGCATCAAAAACTTACTTCAGATCAGATGCTCAATTTCACGTTGTTACTTGTAGCCACAATGAAGAAATTTAGAAAAAGACACTTTCAAAGTGATCTCTTTAACCCGCCCTAGCTCCCTTCGTAGGCATTTTTCGATCCATGTTTATTAAAAATTTTCTTCATATTTTTGATCGTAGAATACGCTCTTAAGATATTATCCTCTAATTTCCGGACACCCTGTATATACGACAATTTACTTCATTTAGAGGTCGTCCCCTTTTATGCTTAAAATATCTCTTTTAGTAATAAATGCGAATTCGTTAAAAAATCTTTTTATGGGAGTTAAGTTTTTCACATAATTTCATCCTAAAAAGCAGAGAAGCGACTGGAACCTCCCCATCGGGTGAATCTTTGTATTCTGTATAGATAGTAGTAGTAAATTCAACAGATTTTTTAAAATCCTTATCGTCTAATTTCGCAATTTTCTGACAAATACGGACATCACCCGTCACATTTGAGAATATGTTCCTTTTAAGGTTAATATTTTGCCACCGTTTTGACAATAACTGCCACTTTATGTCATCTATACTGTCAGCCCGCTCCCTTTTAATGAGAAAGAATTTTTTCTCAATTTTTCACTGAAATGGCAGAAACTGTGAATACATTTTTATAACCAGAATTGGATCGTCTTTCTAATGGCTACATAAAAAGGAGGCCATGTATTTAAAATTTTAAGTTGATGTGCTTGAATATCACTTCCCGTGGGCCAATTGCTTCCAAAAGCCTTTCAGGTCTTTAACGGGTCACCCAATCTCCATGTAGCAAATTTCAGCCAAATCGATTCAGTAATTTGGGCTATAATGTATCTTTAGTGGTACTACAAAATTTCGATTTTTTGAACCAAACAGCACTAATTGCGAATTAATTTTGTCCTATTTAAAACCAGAATTTGAAGACCTTTCTGATGGTGACAATAAATCTTACAAAAACTTTTTTGTAATGGTTAAATGAGGGAATAATTTTAAATTTGGAAATTGGTGTGTCAAAACGGCACTTTCCGTGGGCCGATTGAATTCAAAATTTGTTCAGCTCTTCGACGTGTAATACAATCCCCATGTGCAAAATTTCAGCCAAATCGGTTCAGGAGCTTGGGCTGCACCGCGATTTTAAAATCCGATAAAAATAATTTTTATTATATTTTTGGTCAAAAAGGCACTAAGGGTGAATGCATCTTTAGAAGCAGAATTTGAAGGCCTTTCTCATGGTGACGTGAAAAATGGGGGTTTATATTTAAAATTTAAAAGTTGATGTGCCAAAATGGCATTTCCGGTTGCACGATTGGCTCCAAAAGTTTTGAGATCTAAGTTAGGTTATGAGATGCCTATGTTCCAAATTTCAGCCCTTTTTTAAGCGGTGAAGTGGAGTGGGGAGGTTAAAAAAGCTTGACACTGAAAGTTTTAAAGATGTTCGCCTGCGGCGCCCTTTCTTTTTCAATGATTTCAACAATCAATCATTATCATTATTATTATTATGGGCGTGTCTGACAGAAGGCTCGGGCCGACCTTCAATACCCAGTCCGCCCCTGCCTAGATTTAACAAATAATTTCAATGTTTGTTGTTCTTTGACATAGCAGCAGATATTGCAAAATTGGCGAACAACGTGGGGCCGGAGTCGTATCCTTATCGTATTTTACTTTTTATCGTTAAAATGAGTTGTACAGACGCGATTATTTCTGGACGGGCAGATCGACGAGAGAGTATTGGCAATAAAAGCAGGCGCATACTAGTAAAATTAGTGGAAGTTGTGTGTCAAGTCGCTGGGATATGGGGCCATAAATTAGGGGGCAGGCCCTCGACTTGGTTTGCGTATGCATGAAGATACAGACGCAACGCCGACATTAGCCCTGACAAACGGTTATGTATTTGGTTGCAATCCAGAGACTATAACCTTATGTTTCTTGGCTCGAAAAATCGCGACCCATAAACAACATAGATGGCCGCCTCCACACGGCCATATTCATAAATAATTAGGCATCATCCTTGACCGAGGGTATAATAAATAACTGGTAATTAAAAAGTTAATGCCATCCCGGAGGAGTCCTGGAGAGTGACACCACTGTAATTATCTACATAATAAGACCACTGGCCGGCAGTTGCCTGCTGGAGTCCATAAATTTAATTGGATGCTACTGGGGTGGTCAAAATCACTCCTTATTGAAATTGTAAACTCTAAAACGGTGAAAATTATTATTAATTGGGAAAGGCATCTGGAAATGATGGTAGGTAATAGTTTCCGAAATGATAAAAACTGATGGCGTGCAATACCTAGTAGAGATTTTTTACAAATCAGCCATCGGGAATGGAGGAATGAGTGATTATGTCCCCTTTATAAAAAACGTAGAGAGACTTGAATGCGCTAATAAACGAGAAATACCTCTTTTGAGCGTAATTTAGAAGCCACGATTGGAATCAACTGTCGAAGAGATTTGTAATTAGCAATGAATTAAGACAAGGAGACCGACTGTCTACAGTTCCATTCAACTGTTTAAACGGAGAAGTAAATACGTGAAGGGTACCATTTTCAATAAGGCGTATCACTGGCCTGCGTACGCAAACGAAAACGATATAGTCACAATCCGAACAAGCAGACAAAAAAGTCTTGGAGACATTGGAGAAAGAAGCAAAAAAAGAAGAGGTAAATCAATGAGGTTAAAATTGACTAAATACAGAGAGATCGCAGAAGAGGAAGGAAAATGGGGAAACTATATAAATTTGAAAGGGTAAGAAGAACATTGGTCTGAGGTGTAACAAAGGAAATAGTCAGAAAAATAAATAAGAATAGCAAAAGTATCAGACATGCTGTTAAATTAAAAATATGTATACAGAGTGGGTAATTTGTCGATGCTTGGGATCTCCTAAACGGTAAAAGATACAGGGTCGGTTAAATTACAGAAAAGTTGCGCTATTTGTTGGTTATTAAGAATCCAAAGAGAATTCTCCGATATTTTGATTCGTTCTCGAGTTATCACAAAAAATATGAAAATTGCCTATTTAAAGAAAAGTTAATATCTTCCTAACGACTGATGTTGTTTAAATGAAACTTGGAACTTTTATATCTTTGACAGCTGTCAATTGAATAGCACCGACAGAAATTTTCTAGGCCCTCTAGATTTTGAATAACGACAGTCAACTTTTGATTCTTTTATGGCCGCCATATTGAATTTTAACACCATCAAATGCATAAAAAAATTGGCTTTTCAAAAATGTACTCAACAGGAACTTTTTTGACAGATGTCAGAATTTCAAAATTGGTAGGAATAATTTGCAAAATTCGCCTAAACTTAGAAGAAAAACATTTGCAAAAAAGTACGCAGACTTCTTCAATCTCTTATAACATGTGAAAACAATTGAATTCAACAGTAATAAAATACGTCTTGCGGTCGTGTGACTCGAGCTTTCACATATTTTTTGAAAAACGTCAATGTTGGTTATATTTTTGAGAAGCTAATTTTTCTGTGTATCCAGCGGTGTTAAAATTCAATATGGCGTCCATAAGGAAAAGAAAAGTTGAGTGTCTTTATTCAAAAGCTAGAAAGCCTAGAAAATTTCTGTCAATGCCATTCAATTGATAGCTGTCCAAAATATGAAAGTTCCAAGTTTCATTTAAATAACAGCAATCGTTAGCCAGATATTTCAGGTTGATCAATTGATTTTCCGAAGACATCAATTGAAATTCAGAATTCGTCAATTGTCGCTTAGAAAACATCATTTGTATTTCAGAATGCACTATTAGTCCAGTTGCTTCAACATTCTGAACTACAATTGACGTACTCTGATTCTGAAATTCATTTGACTATTCTGAAATACAATAGGCTACTTGCACATTTCCTAATTTCGGGATATTTAAATGTAAATGCATCAATAAAGACACAAGGAATCGTTCGCGAACATCAATTTTATTTAAAAAACGTTTGCCTATTTGTAAATAAATAAATAATTCAGAAACGCCGTTGTGCGACTTGTGACGTCATAAATCGTACAGCCGATGCAATCTGACAACAGTTTATTTGAGGATAACGTTTAATAATTAATTTGCAAAGTCAACCTTGACAGTTGGCAAAAAGAGGGGTGAAAAGTAACCTCTAACGCTGAAAAAGGCGGTAAGTAGAATGTTATTAGTTGCTTGGGTTGGCACCTTGTACCTTTGTACCCACTGGCAAAGAGTACTGGTGACTACTATAAAATATTTAAGATTTATGAATGAAAGACGTCGGGTCAGGTTAGACAGCGACGTTGTCACATGTAAGAAAATTGAGTTCGAATGGCTGTGGGGTTTTTTTGGCGCGAAGTTTGAAAATGCTACTTTCTCATTTTTTTTTGACCTCCACGGACAAGATATTGGAACTTAAGGTATCTAGAAGGATTAAATATATCCCGAACTTCAATTTAACATCAAAAACAAAATTGATGCAAGATGCCTATTGACGCATTCTGAAATTCATTTGAAGGTGTCGTAAGAGCCTTGTTGCATGGAGCGATCCAAATTTTCCAATCACTCACCATTCTCCAGATGACCGACAGGTTCCGCGTAGATGACGGCCGTGTCGCTCCTCTGCAGGTACTCCCTGATCCTCTCGTCGTCCTCTGACTGCTCCCCCACCGCCGCCTTCACCGAGATCATCTCGTCCTTGTCGTCCTCTGCAGAGCCCCCCGTCTTCCTTGGAGCACTATGCATGCTGGGAATTATTTCGTTGTGATTTGTGTCCGCCGGAGTCATGGACGTGGACTGCTCCTGCTCGACTGCAACAGAAATTCGCATTTTTATCGACACCGCCGGAAAATTGATAGAGCGAGGAAAGGTGAAAAGCGATCGTGATCCGGCGCTAAACTAGCAGAAGGAGATTGGGTTCGTGCCTAGCCACACGCGTGCCGCCGCATAATCAAACGGGATGGCGGTGCATTCGGACAAAAGGTTTTAGTGGTGTTACGACGCCGTTCCGCGGACGGTGGAACGATATTACAAGCCGACGGGGGGCAATATGGGATTCGTCTTTGCCTGGACGGGCATTTGCATGCATAGAGGGTGTTATTGGACACGGGGAGGCTTACGGAGGGCAACGATATTCACTTGTCTCATTAGAATGCGCCGGGACTGGAACATTTTTTGTTTACTCAAAGATGAGGACGAGACGAATAAACAAATCCGATTGAAAGTTTATATTTCGTTAAATTCTGACGAATTCTGGATGGCCGCTGTTTACGATTTGGGAAATGGTGGAGGCGCCGAGAGTACGTCGGATTTTCGAGTAGAAACTTAACAGAAACAAAGAATATCTCTCTAAATGCAGGTTTGTTACACTTAAGACCGGTTTTTCAATAGAAAGTTAACCTACAGATCTGTTGGTTATCCAGTCAGATCAACAGAAAGTTTTAAAATGGACTACTTATTGTCTTATGCCTCCACAGGTCTAAATCACTCCAAGTTCAAATTTGGAGCAGCATCAGCAAGTCTAAAGGCCCTCTACCGGGAATTTTGTTGTGCTACTTGCAATAAAGCTTGTAAATTTATACCACCAAAACAGAAAATGTAACAAATGGCTTACAAAAATACGTGACAACCGTAGTAGTTCAGAAAGCATCAATTGAATTTCAGAATTGTCAATTGACAATCAGAAAGCGTCAACTGTATTTCAGAATAGTCAATAGTAATACGACGAGTAGTCTCTTGATTGCCGCGGGTTTTGACGTCCGAATGGCTGTCAACTACGAGTCAAAATGGTAGATTTTTTTAGGCTAAAAAGAGGACGAGAGCTCGCTCGAGTACTCTTTGGCCGAAAAAAATCTACCATTTGACAAGTAGTGCATCCATGAGGACTCAACAAGGCAACCAAGAGACTACGAATCGTATTTTGCAGATTATTTTATGAATTAAAGTATTGAGTAAGTAGTGTCAAGTTGACGTTGTAGTCTTATCACTGTAATAAGGATTACTGGTATGCTAAATGCTCCTTTGGATTGGTTCAATATTTAATGAATAAAATAATCAAATTAATTTCAAAATGCGTGATTGAATTTCAGATTGGTCAGGAAGTTCAGAAAATATAATTTGTATTGCAGAATGCAATAATGCATTTCATTAAATTCAGTTGGTCCGTCATTAGGTACGTTCTGAACTACAATTGACGGATTCTGAACTTCAATTGATGCTTTCTGAAATCGTATTACTACAATTGACGTATTCTGAAATTCATTTGACTAGTCTGAAATACAAGACTCTGTCTAAATTTGAGCTGACATCATTGTAATCTGGGCTCCCATTGACGGATTCAGAAATTCAATTGACATTCTGAAATTCAATAGGTGATTTGAAAAAAGTACTTGTAGAGGTGCTTGTTCTTTCCCATTTAAATTACGCGGATATTGCCTACGCTCCTTGTCTTACTCTTCAACTGAAGAACCGCTTACAAGTAATCCAAAATCAGTGTGTAAGATTTACTGTTTTTGTCCCTTACACTCATCACATTACTCCTTACATTCGCGATCTTGGTATGTTAAGATTGAATGAGCGTCGTTTACTTCATTTTGCTTCTTTTGTGCTTAAAATTAAATCCAAAAATTCTCCATCCTATTTAAGTCGCAAAATTACATCTCGTTCTGCTGTTCATGATCGTCCTTTAAGGTTCACTGAGCTCATGGTTAGCGTCCCTACTTATACCTCATCCAGTTACCGAGATTCGTTTTCTTATTTGACTGCTTGCTTACTCAATTTCTTCGCTTTAAGTTATGATGTCGATATTCCTGAGCGTTCACTTATCACCAAGTTGAAAGATTCACTCTTAAAGGGAGAGCAATTGTCCATTGACATTCAGATGTTTTAGTTTTTTGCTTTTTTCTTGTCGCCACAACATGTTGTGCGTAATAGCTTTTTCCAGTTTGCCTGGGTAGGATTAAATCAGGATATAACCTGTTCTTATCCTTTTGAGAGTTGTTGTAATACCTACTAGCATTGTTATTTTATTTTATTTTATTATGCAGAATGCAATTTATTTATATTGTGCTGCTTATTACATCTCAATAAATGTATTATTATTATTATTATTATTATTATTTCCATTTTTGACAGACTGACAGTTGACAGTCTGCTCGTAGGATAAACAAACGGATTTCTGCATAGTTGCTGTGTAGTTTCGGAGGTAATTTTATCAACTTTTTGGTGGAAGAGGATCGTTTTAGTGAGGTTTGAGCTATTGCCAGGATCCTTCTGATATCAGTGGACATCGTTTTATGTGTAAGGTACGAAATTCCAGTAATTATTAATTGATTGTTTCTGGGTATGTCACCCCTGTTTATAATGTCAAGAGTCAGCATTTGAATGCAACAAAAAGTGTTTTAAATCATCACATCACATAATGTTCTTTAAATTGTATGAATAATTGGGTTTGTAATTAACATTTTCTTATTTTTATAAAAAAAATACGTTATCAACAGTTTGGTTTCTGAACTTGAAGTGCTTGCAGCATTGTAGTACCTGATTGATGAGATACCTAAGTTCATTATTTGGAGAAATGACCTAAAATGCTTGGCAAAACTGAGAATATTATAAAGGAACTCGACTTCTACCTTCCTCGGTACCAAGACGATGTGAATGGCAGAAAAACACAGGTAATTTTATTATTCTTTTGAAAATTAACCAATTTATTGGAAACTGTTTCAGAATCAGAGAAAGAGAAGAAAGTAATGCAGGTCGCTGGGTTTGTAGAGAAAATGGATTAACTACTTACCTAATGGGAACTATCCGAGGCCGAGGAACTATCGCAGGGAATCTTTATCAGGACTAGATGACTTTTCTTTAGCAATCAGACTATGATAATGTATAAGAAGGAAGATGTAACAGACTTTTGTATTAAAAGTGGTGTCTCAAGTTCCTGGTTTTGTTTACGAGGATGACAAAATTGTAAACGTTATGGAAGGGTTTATTAAGTATAATAGGTAGGTATTTTTTCATCGACTGAATTGACTAACCACAAAATGACTTATTAACAGTTTTACTTTCATTGAGCATACCTACATAATAAAAGCAAGTAGGGGTAGCATTATAATACAATTTTTTGAATCTTGTCCAGTATAATCTGAAGGGGGGGGGGGTCTCACAGCCTAGTACCTAGTGAACACATCACCTGTGTTAAATTGGATTCATGAAGTAGAACACATCATCAAGTATCTTCAGATTTCTATTCCAAAAACCAAACCACTGATAACCTAAAAATAATAGAATTTTAATTACGAACCCAAGTATTCGTAAAAATGAAAGAAAAACATAATTTAAAACCCTTTTTGTTGCATCCAAATGCTGATTCTTTACGTTAAAAACAGGTATGAAATATGCAAAGTTGTTCAACTAATAACAGCTAATAATTAGTACCTACCGCACAAAACCTACAAAACGTATGTTCAATCACAAAAGAAGAGTCTTACCATTAGCTCAAACACCTAAGAAATGATAGTCGATAAAACTACCTCCGAAACTACACAGCAACTATGCAGAAATCCGTTTGTTTATCCTACGAGCAGACTGTCAACTGTCAGTCTGTCAAAAATGGAAATCACCTATTGACGGATTCTGGAACTCAATTGCCGCTTTTTGAACTAAACTGCTCAGCAAACGAAGTGGAACACCTGGAAATTTTTTCATTTTTCAAATTGTTGTAACTCTTGAACGAATTGTTTGATTTTGATGCGGTTTTCGACGTTCGATAGATTGTTTCGTTGGCTATAGGCGGTGTATCAGGCAGCGAGGGCGCGTGGTCCTCGTGGCCTGCAGAAAAAAAACATGAGCCTCTTGCACCATCTCGAGACGTTTTTGCCATTTTTTGCCAACAACACTTCTTCGTCCCGTGGTCGCAGAAAAGCAGTTTTTCTCTTTGCTTGACGAGGGCGGTTTTGCTTTCAGCTCGAATTTAATCCAGTGAGGTTTCTTAAACCCCTAAAGGATGGAATTAAATAACGACATTAAAATGATCGACGCCATCACAAAATGGCGGGGTCGTCTAAGGGGGCTGAACTTTGTGCATTTCTTTTTCATCTTGGAATTTCGCGACTAAAGGCGAGATTTTTAATTGGCGAACAGAATTTCAAAAGCTTGAACTTAACGAACATCTTCCTATGTTTTAATGTTTTGTTGGAGAGGAAAACTTGAAATCAGTCACTTCTTTCAAAAAATTGCGCTTGTTACGGTTCCTACAAAATTGCAAACTGCTGCATTAGTGATAAGGTTTCATGTCGAAACTTTTATACCCAGACGTACGTAAAGAAAATCAGATTTTGTCGAAACAAGCAAAAATCGTATTTCTTCGATTTTAAAAACTTCGCCAAACTGGATGCAGAAGAGGAATGGCCCCACTTTTTATCAATACGGCCCGGCATGGTTTCCATGAAAACGATTTACCCCACACTGACATCTCGATAGTTCAATGTGACAACTGTCAAGTAAACCGCTGAGCAGTTTATTTGCAGACTTTTTTTATTTCGTAATTTACAGAAAAAGTGTAAATTTAAAAGTGTAAATTTACAGAAAAAGTGTAAATTTACAGATAAAGTGTAAATTTACAGAAAAAAGTGTAAATTTACAGAAAAAAGTGTAAATTTACAGAAAAAGTAAAAATTTACAGAAAAAAGTGTAAAACAAAAAAAAGTGTAAAACAGATAAAGTGTAAATTTATGTTTCCATTCTGAGAGCACCATTATCGAGTTATACAGAGTAGTTCAAATGTATTAATACACGGCACTCACGGCCAAACAATAAGATAAATAAATAAAATAAAAATGTAGAGTAAATTAGAATAAATTACCTTCATTTCGTCGCAATTTGGATTTTGCATAATTTAGCGATAAACAATGAGTAATTTTTTTTAATGGCACTACCCATGTTTCTATTTTTTTGGATTCCCTGTGAGTCCTTCTTTATGGTGATAATTTTATTTTTTTGATAAATCGAACAGTAAATTTTTAAATTTTCATTAATTCAAATTTCGCGCGGAGATCCGGCAACAACACACTTCATCATCTGTGCAACCGATGCAATCGTCCTCGTCTTACCACATGCCGCCCCCTAAAGGATTTTAACGGGGCCTAATTAGTTTCTTTATTTAACAAATGGCGCCATTCATTACAAAGGAAAAAAAATGTTTCTTCAGTGTGCAGGATTACGAGCCATTTTGCTACATTTTTTATCGGGCTGTCATCAAGCTGTTAATTAATAAAATGACCAAAAACAACAAATCTTGCATTCTGCTGAGAAAACATCCTTAATAATGAAAATTTAAATTTAAAAATTTACTGCTCAATTTATGTACTTTTTATTTATTGCTAAATTATATAAGCATTTACCATGGATTTCTTATTCTATTCATCTTAAAATTTAGCCGTAAGAGCCGTGTATTAATGCGTTTGGACTACCCTGTACAACTCGGTAACGGTGCTCTCAGAACGAAAATATAAATTTACACTTTTTCTGTAAATTTACACTTTTTTCTGTAAATTTACACTTTTTCTGTAAATTACAAAATAAAAAAAGTCAGCAAATATCATGGCAGCTCTACGCTTTCGTAGGTGGCTGCGTAGCGCAACGGCTTTTTATTGGTCCAAATAGTACGTTGTGATGGAGAATCAACTTTGATTTCATGCATTTTGCTTATCACTTATTAATCGACTAATTTCATAGGGACGTATTACATTATGAGTGGTATAATCGCTGTAAGCCAGCTCTAGTGCAATAATCACTCTAAAGTCTTCTAAACCAACTCTAACTTGTCACTCATTCTTCTTAGGCGAAAAAATGTATTTCATTAATAGTGTGGAAAACTGTTGATTTATCAATTATTAGTGCAAAAATGACGGATGCGCCGAGGCGATTGGCTGCCAGTAAAATTTTTATTTTCGCCAAAAGACGGGAAGGAATCGAAGACGCCGAGGACTAAATCAACACCAACGCGATAAATGGCTCCTACGAAGGCGCGTTGTTGATAAATAACCAAATCCACTCGTAAATAGTGAAAAAATTTTGCAAGTCAAATTATTTTTACGAGTCGAACAGACGAAATAAGAAATAGCGGCCTGAAATGTGACGGCGGTGAATCAGCGAAAGGGGCATATAAATATGAAATATGGATCCGTGATTGTGGCGGTGCGTCCCATTCGCACCCACTCAAATCGTCCGATACTTTCCCAATAAAATCCTATTGCGGTGCGTATACACCCGACTCCATAACCATAACTCAGCGGGATCATCCGCACCTCCGACCCGGATCCCATCCGCGGTTCCCAATTAAATGGAGTTTTTCAAGATGCCGCCGACGTCCGAGCCATAAAACCGAGGTTTAATTTTTATTATCTTGTCATACAATTATTTGATTCGAGAGGATAAAAACGATAAATTAAACAGAAAAGACGAAACAACGATAAAAATTCGGACGGGATCCCGCACGATTAATTGGGGTCGTAAAAGTGGAAAAACGAGGCCGACAACGAATATATAGGCCCGGGGCCGATCATCAGCACGTACGTGAGCGATAGAGAAACCTCAAGGTCGAATATGTTTACACCTTTTCCAGTAGCAGTTCAGAAAGCGGCAATTGAATTTCAAAATCCGTCAGTTGTACTTTGAGAATTTCAGAATTGTCAGTTAAACTGCAGAATCCGTCAATTGTAGTTCAGATTAGACAGTTCAAATTCAAAGTATTTCACGGTTCGCCTGAAATGGAAATAATAGCGACCCAAATTGTGCAAAGATTTGAACGTTCAAAATCGATTTCTGGTAAATTTCGTCTTAGAGCAAAATCGTTCTATGCTTCCTTTTCATTTTAAGTTGAAAAGTGTAGTTGAAAAAAAAAATCTTGTTTAAAATTAACTTTTTCGCCGGTAGTCAGTAAAAATGCACTTTTTTAATGACATTCGGCGAAAAAATTATGTGTATCTTGGGATGAGTAATTGGGAATGAAGAAGAAGTCTTGAATAATTTTTTCTTGGATAGAACGCATCCTTTTCATACCCTTAGTTCTTCCAAAACAAATTATTATTATTATTATTACAAAAAAATCGCAGTCGCCATATCTAACTCAATACCAAGCAACAGTAAAGTAAATTTTAAGCACGTAGTTTTTTTAAAACTACTTTTCAGTTTAAAACGGAAAGCAAGCGAGGAAAGATTTTGTTCTAAAGTCAATAATTCATCAGAAGTTTAGCAGAAATCGATTTTTACCGTTCAAATCTTTGGACAATTTTTTTCGCTATTTCCATTTCTGGCGAACAGTGATTTCAAAATAATCAAACTAATTTCAGAATGGGTCAATTGAATTTCAGATTGATCAATTGATTTTCAGAAAGTACCTATCCATTGAAATTCAGAATCGGTCATTTGTAGTTCAGAAAACATCATTTATATTTCAGAATGCAGTTGCAACAGCATTAGGTACGTTCTGAACTACAATTATTGGCGTATTCTGAAATTCATTTGAATAATCTAAAATACAATTGAGCTTTTCTAAAGATTTCTAGTTTGCAAAATATGCTAACTTTTCAAGTGTGCCGCGAAAAAAATTCTCGAAATGCATTTTACATGTTAGAAAGTAACATATTTTAAATGTTTTGTTAAGTTTCTATCAGATCCACAGTACTTTCGAAAATTTTTAATAAAAAATATTCTAATTTTGACAAAAATTTATAATTATTTTCAGAACTAATTATAAACCAAACATAACATATTGTACTTCAGAAGACGCAGAAAAAAAATTGGGTATGAAAATGAAAAGTTTACATCCAGTTGCAAGGGGTATTCTATGCGTGTAATGTTGGGACATACGTGTGTGCAATGGTGTGCAATAATGTGCAATGTGCAATGGTATGTAATGGTGTGTAATATTAACAGTCAAGTGTGCAATGCTCTGCAGTCGTGTGCCATACTGTACAGTCCTGTGCAATGCTGTGCAGTCTTGTGCCATGCTGTGCAGTCTTGTGCCATGCTGTGCAGTCTTGGTGCAATGCTGTGCAGTCTTGTGCCATGCTGTGCAGTCTTGGTGCAATGTTGTGCAGTCTTGTGCCCTTTCTGTGTTGTGAGCGCTAGGTTGTGCGTACTGAAATATTCTTTCCCCTTCCCGCGCAGTACAGTCGGGGGCATTTTTTCAGGAACAGTGCAAAAAAGAGTTGCTGACGTTTTCTAAGCACAAACTATGCATTTTCAGTTCAGAACAGACAAGTTAGGCCACACGTCGCGTAATTTGAAAGAAAAGTTATCACTAAAAAATTTTCTCATTACAGCGTTTAGTACGCCAGAAAATATTCCTTCCCCTCTAAATCATAGGTCTCTATGCCTCAAAATTTTACCGCACTACATGCAGATTTTTGAACGATTTTTTCAACAAATCAGGTTTGAACTGCAAAGTAGTGCGACAATTATTGTGCAATGTGTGTAATAATGGTGTACGGTATGCAATAATTGTGTAATGTGTGCAATGACTGCACAATGTGCGAAATATGAGCGAAATAGTTGAAAATTACGCAATATTGCACAATCTGTGGGACACCAAATCGTCTAATGAATGCCCGTTGTCCAGTTGACACTGAAGTTGAAGTTGATAAAACTAAATACAATCTTGAATTTGTAGTATTTTATGAGCAATTTCATTTGGTTTTTAGTTCACTAAAATTGGACCACAAATAACAAAGTTATAGCGTTTTGGAGTTTTAATCTCGCACCCTGTAGAAGAATTGTTGGCAACAAATATATCTACAAAAAAGTCCGCGACAGCATATAAGTATCTATGATAGATAGCCTACAATAATTCCTTTTGTTTTAATTTTTTGTAAAAATCGGTTTGACTGTTTGTTGTGGGTTATTCTTCATAGATATCTATATGCTGTAGCGGACTTTTTAGTAGATCTTCTGGTAGCCAACAATTCTTCTATTTATGATTTTGTTATATCTTCAACCGCTTACTCGAGCGGTCACGTTTTAAATTGTTAAAGCGGGGTTTTCTGGCGGACTTGCCCGCAACGAATAACTGAAACGTATTGAATAGGATCAGTGGTTGACTTTTATTCTATTTCTATTTAAATTTAACATTGTAGTTAAAATCCAGCTAGTAAATTCGGGTAAATTCCATGCGACTTTAAACTTTAAAACACAAACGTGACAAAACCCTGTTCTCGTCTTATTGTGTAGTCAAGACGTCTGACTGAGTGAGTCTGAGGCTCAAGGCCGAGTGAGAGGGCAAGACGTGAGGAAGTTTCGGACGTATACGGTCGTGGCAAAAAGTGACCAACTAAAGCGATTTAATTTCTTTGTAATAATAGGGTCGAAAACCTTAGATGTAAAGGGTGGCCCATAAAAAACCGGATTTTTTTGTTTTTAAATATCTTCGTAAGTTTTCGTACGATATTTTTCAATCTTATACACAACTTAGCTGAAGATTGAAATTGTCGATGCCATTCATCAGATTTGAATTTGCACCATCAGTGTCCTCCTTAAGAACTTGTAACTTAACACCATTATTTAGGCCAATGGGGTGGGGTTACAATTTGACGCATGACAGAGGCGTTCACACATGATCCAAGCCTGTCTTTTCCTCTTTCCAAATTATCTTTCGGAAATAAAATTGATCAATCCCTCAATTTTTTATGAATTTTTTTGTAAAATGTTAATTTTCGTAAATTATCACAAATTGTGAAAGGGAGCGGAGGACAATTTTTTTTGTATCTTTGTTACTTTATGTCCAATACTTTTGAGTTTTATTCAGGATGTAACCAAAGGGTGAGCCTTTCGGATTTCTCTCTTTGGGTTACAGATAGCACTATCATTGTTTTTCTTAAGAAGGTCTAACTTAACAGCATTATTTAGACCAATGGGGTGCGACTATCATTTGACGTATGACAGAGACGTTCGCACATGATTAAAGCGCGTCTTTTCCTATTTGCAAAATAAGATTTCATTTATTTTATTGTTTTATTAACTTCCTTAATTTGTCACCATATTTATTTAATTAATGGCACATATGCAATAACACTTTTTAGAGTACTTAATTAAATTATAAAACAAAAAATTAAACATTTAAGTAAGGCATGATTTGACCACCGTCCAATCGTATGCAACATAACCATAGCAACAAATAATCAACCTACTCGATTTACTTTTTAAAACACAATTTGTTATAAAAAGACTGTTGCAAGAAAATTGACGTAATTTCAGTTTTGACATCCATATTAGACAAAAAAAACCGGCTTTAATTATGCGTGAACGCCACTGTCATATGTCAATGAGAAAGGCCATCCCTATTAGTCTAAATGATTTAGACCGATAGGAATGGGCTTTCTGTTAAGTTAGACGTTCCTAAGTAGGACAATGATGGTGCTATCTGTAGCCCAAAGAGAGAAATCGAAAGGTCCACCCTTTGGTTATATCCTGAATAAATCTCAAATGTATTGGATAGAAAGTAACGAAGATACAAAAAAAGAGTCCTCCGTTCCCTTTCACAATTTGTGATAATTACGAAAATTAACGTTCTTCAAAAAAAATCATAAAAAATTGAGGGATTGATCAATTTTATTTCTGAAAGTTAATTTGGAAAGAGGAAAAAACAGGTTTTGATCATGTGTGAACGTCTCTGTCATGCGTCAAATTGTAACCCCACCCCATTGGCCTAAATAATGGTGTTAAGTTACACGTTCTTAAGGAAGACACTGATGGTGCAAATTAAAATCTAATGAATGGCATCGACAATTTCAACCCTCAGCTACGTCGAGCATGAGATTGAAAAATATCGTACAAAAACTAACGAAAATATTCATAAACAAAAAAATCCGGTTTTTTATGGGCCACCCTTTAGATACCATTTTTTGGAAAAATGTTGTGTTAATGATGATGAGCTTCTCAAAGCTATGTCAGATTTTAAAACAGTGACAAATATGAGTGCATCGGTTCATTTGATCGCCAGTGTAGAATGACTGGACCAAATGTTTTGATTCAAAATCGGTGGATTCACCGGAAAAAGTCTCAACCGCACTGCAGGGGCCCCCATGATTGACAGATGTGTATATTCCGGGCGATCCGGTGAGCCCAGAACGCAGGATGTCAGCCACGATGCGGTAACGCCGTATTCACGGTCGAGTGAATCTTGCACCAAGTGGACGCCGTGTCAAACCGCGTGTCACGGCGCCCTCATCCCGCGTCCGTTTGGCTTCATTACGGCCAGAACAAAGCGCTTTGACCATCAATCAGACGACGAATTCATTTGTTTATAAAAAAATCCCACGAATAAGAAAGCGACGATTGATGCCGCCCGGACACGAGATAGTCCCTGATTGATGGAGGCCCCACGTCGGACACAGGACGATCGGCATATTGAGACGTCCTCCCCCCCTAATCAGCCTCAACAATAATTTTTATTTCGACAATGTTTACTCGGAATAAAGCCGCGATAAATCACCTCGGGCCCTGACTTAATTTCGCGGAGCAATCAATTCCAGGCTGAGGCAATAAAAATAATATAAACCTGCAGACGTGGTGTCAATTGCATTTTTATGTTTTATTCCGAGGGAGGACGAGGAACAACACATAAATAAATTTCTCCCGTGGAGAGAAAATGTTCCGCGAGTTTGATTACAACACTTTAATTCAATATCGAAGTATGCATAGAATTTATGCTCTTAAAGCGTCTCAAACTTTTAATCAATTTTCGAACATGAAAAAGAATCCCGAAGAGAGGGATGGCTCGGAGGGGTGGGATAATTTCATCAGAATTAACAGGTCCTACATAATAATTACCCGCCACTGGAACTGCCGGAATTCTCCGTTTCTTTCAGGAGAGGGGGATCTTACAATGGTAATTGTGGTTTAAGAATCGTATTCATTTCTAATTCATCAGTTCTTGATTAGCTTTACAAGTCTGTTCCATTGCTCAACTTTGAAAAAACCTATACTCGCCGCTCTACAGGCTGTTCCCTAAGTATACACCGACAAACTCAAGGCTGTGGTTTTTTGCCGAAGATAACTTCCTAAGGGCGATCGCCTTACGGGGGTTAGTTTCCAAGAAGCAAGCTTCGAAACATTTTTTTTTATTTAATTTTTTGTTTTTTTGCATAGTCGTTTAAAATCGCTTTTTAGATTTTTTCAAAATTACTTGATGCCCTCGATTGGTTTTTCCTTTATCTCAAAAACAGCTCATGATAATGGGAAAATGAAAGAAAATAATTTTGCACAGTTTTAACCAGTAAATAATAAATAGATGCCACTCATATTTGGAAAAAACTAGTGGCGTATCCTACTTGATGGGAAAAGTATAAATTATGCACCTTTGAATACACCTATTGAATATATTTGGTACGAAATTTTCAGTGTACTTCGCAAATTGCCCCAAGCAGTAGGTATACGTGTTTTTAGTAGTTTTATCAAAATATCGTGAGATCTGATAAAAGTCGAATTAGAGTGGGCAATGGCTAAACTGATTCAATAATTAAAATCAAGAGTTATTTCTGTCCTCTGCGGCTTCAAAAAGTGACAGATCAAAATTATATATGTCACGTGAATGTCACTTTAAGTTTAGCCAACGTAACGGACTATTCCATGGCCAACTACAATTTGTTTTTTATTATAACTATAACAACTATGATTTTAGCGAGTAGTTTAAAAGTTTCCAGCACCAAAAGACCCTCTGTTACATCCGCCCCGCGTTACAACTGACCCCGCTCTCCCCTAGTAGTCATAAATCATACATCACTGTGACACTATAAAACATTGTAAAATCGAATGTAAATGTGCTTTTAAATTAAATCATAGTTTTCTATAGACGATCCCATATCCACAGTTTTCATCAGAAATTCCCCCAGCCTGTTCTAAAGATACTCCCACTTTGCGTTCAGAATGGAGTAATAACATTAGATATCCTCAAGAAAATTTCAGACACTACTCGGAATCTGTTCCAACTTTGTTCCACGTCAATCCCAGAGTTACTCTATACTAAAACACATTTGTGCTCCTTATATTCTCTCCTCAACATCTGAAGCCGGTTTACGTGTTATTGCCTGATCTAATAGTACAAGTGAATTCTGAGTAGGTTTCATCCTGATGTAATTGGGGCAGGAGATGGTGAGAAAAAACTCACCCTAGACTAGAGTATAGATTTAAATATCAACAAAGTAGAAAGACTGTTCTAAATTATGCATACCAAAAAGTCCTAAGTTGATCCAAAGTTGATTTATATAGACATTGTGATACTAGAAATTTGAAACCCGAATAAAATGTTTTGCTTAAATAACACCCTACAAGTTTTTCTACATGGATGGGTGCAGAATAATTGATCCTCTTTCCAACGGTACCCATAAAGTGTCAAAAAAAGAAACGATTAAAACCGCCCTTTTTCCCATAAGAAAAAAATGTTATTCGGGTTTTAGATTCCCAACACTATCCTTACATCAACTTCTAATCGTCTTTCATATGACTTTGGCAAGCATAATGTAGGACAGTCTTTCTACTTTACAATATGGTGTGTCATTTTTATAATTATCGCAAATGGCTTAAAAGTTATAATTTAAAGAAAAGGTCCATCCTCGAAGTGGCTTGTAATATTTATGAGTAGGTAGTAAACAAAGTCTTGCCACAAATTGATATATTACGAAGTTAAATTGATTACGGCGACATGTTTCGGTCTACTAGACCATCATCAGGCTCGACCTTATGTTTTAGGTTTTATCATAAAATGCCGCCGTGATAACAACCTTCAGCGTTTCACGGTTTTAATCTTTAATAATCCAAATTAAAATGTAACGATCAACATAAACTCTAATGTAAATTTTACTTCATATAACATGTAACATAACCTAAAACATAAGGTCGAGCCTGATGATGGTCTAGTAGACCGAAACATGTCGCCGTAATCAATTTAACTTCGTAATATATCAATTTGTGGCAAGACTTTGTTTACTACCTACTCTTAAAAGTTATAGCCACTTTTCCACAGCACTACTTTGCGCATTTTTTTTCTAAGAATGTTAATAAAACCTAGGCTGGTGTAAGCTAGTTACATGTTAGGTGTTTTAAGCTTAGTTTTTCTTCCTCTATCCAAATCTGCAGTGAAA
Organism: Pycnomerus fuliginosus; assembly: GCA_963924575.1. Classification (NCBI taxonomy): domain Eukaryota; kingdom Metazoa; phylum Arthropoda; class Insecta; order Coleoptera; family Zopheridae; genus Pycnomerus; species Pycnomerus fuliginosus. The sequence goes on along the minus strand of OZ004624.1, from coordinate 5,628,921 downwards.
AATTGGGGTTGATGCTATTTAAAATTTCAAAGTTGAACCCTACTTCCTGTATAATCGGAAGTGCCCCATAGTCACCAATAATTTTATTAGATTCTGGATATGTCAGTTTCTGTAACTGCCAAATCTTATAACTGTACCTACTTTGCTTAAGTCCACTGTTCCATATTAGTAAGACAATCTGTATAGCCCAAACCCCTTGATCGATATTTGACTGAAATTTGGTACGTAGACATTTCGTAACTAAACTTACAGCAGAAAGGCTACCAATATTATATGAAAGATCTACGCGGTGTATTTTTTGAGCTGCATTACTCTATTGCCGCTTAAAAAATGGGCAACCAAGAAAGCAGCTGGAACCTTCTCATCGAAAATTTTTAGATAGCTAGTCATTCTGACTGATTTCACAATTTTATGACAAATCACGTATTTTGACAATACTTCCCATTTTAAGTTTAATGTCCTGTCACATTTACTGTCACAACTACGAGTCCGTTCCTTTTGAAAGGGGATGAAAATTTTCTAAATTTCTCCCCGAAATGGTAGAAACTGTAGACACAATACTAAAATCAGAAGTTAATCATCTTTCTAATGATGACAAAAACGAAGGTCTTGACTTTAAAAGTTTAAATTTGATATGCCACTTCTCGTGAACCACTTGCTTCCAAAAGCTCTTCGCCGAGTTACACAATCTCCACGTCACAATCAGCCAAATCGATCCAGTAGTTTGGGCTAGTGTTTTTAATGTTATAAAAAAAATTTTTTTGTCTAATGGTATAGTTAATTGTGAATGCGTTTTATCTTTACTTACAACCAGAATTTGAAAGCCTCTGACAATAAATTTTTCAAAAACTTCTTTTGGATGGTTAACGCCGAGTGTATAATTTCTAAATTTCAAAATTAACGTTCCAAAATAGCATTTGCTGTGGATCCAACCGATTAACCTCACAGTAACTTTACTCTCTGGAACAGCTTAGAGCAAAATGAGGAGTTTGTGACTTGCCTAAGCGAGCGGAAAGCTAACAGGCTCAATTTTCGGTTAAAAGCCCCTCAGGTGACCATCTGTTGCCTTTTTGATTGTATAAATTGGCCGTATCTTCGATCTACCCTAAAAACCTACCTTAATTGAGACCGCTAAGGTAGGACAAAGCGATATCGCGGCGCCCCCATCCGGGCGTCCCGAATTACCTGCATCTGCCAATACTTCCAGATGTGGGTCCAGGAAACAAGGACGCTCTGCATCCCCTAACATTAATCGTCGACATTGTCTCCAAGTAATTACCTGCCTTCTCTTCGTCGTCCCACATTTCAACCGCCGGACCAAGGTTTGCATCTCCGAATATTAATTAAAACGGGCCGCGTTATGAAAAAGTTTTTCCCCTAATTTAATAAGTAAAGTGTTCCGGCATTAATCCGATAATCTGGGCTGAGCTGGACATCTATCACGCGGCTTTTGCAGTTAAACATATTGGAGGCACGTTGTCAACATGTCAACTCGTCTTAACATGTGTGAGATTCGCGTTTTAACCAGATTACGATAATAGGGAAGTTTACTGAAATTATTACGAAATTAGATTAGCACGAAAAACCAATAATATTTCCGCACCATCGCACACGAGCTTTCACAAATATTTTCTTCCGGCCGTCCAACTCCTTAATGTCTCTAATAAACTCTTGTCGTAATTTATTTTAGCAAGAACTTAAAATAGCGCGGGCCACAGGGGGAAAGGGGTCGATTTTACAAATCTGTCATTAGAGTCGTTACATATAAACCGGTTGTGTACAATACCCCTCGCTTAATTTTATTGAGATTTATCGCCCCTAACTCTTTCAGCGGCGCTGCTAATGGGTTAAGTCAAATTACTTAGGTGTAAGTAGTCTTAATGGAAACGAGTGATCGCCAAGGTGATTCAGCTAAAAATAATCGTATTTACAACGAAAGACCGCACCACTGCTCCCGTTTCTTGGATATCGGATGACTCACGACGTTAATCCGCTTTTTCACGTGAAAACACCCCCAAATTGTTTTGGCAAAAAATCACACCCCGCTTGATAAAATAAATTATTATTGTTATTCGTCGGGGCAGACGGTGAGGGTTGCTTTGAAGAATAGGTGTACAATTAAAGCACTATTCTTCGACACGTGGTACGGTAAGGATTCGTTCGAGGGGGATGAAAAAAGGGGGGTGAAATCGATCGAGCGTACCTGAAAGGGTGCGTGGTCACCTGCTGCGGGGTAAATGTCACGAGAATGTTTTGTAAGGAGGGAGGTTTTAACCGATTTTCAATTGTTGAAGCTGGGATTAGGGCGAGTGGAATAAATTCAAGCCTAGTTAGGCTCGATTTTGTGTATTAAATGTTTTGGGTTATTCGGGAGCACGTTAGGGTAAATAAAGACTTTTTTTGACGTGTTTTCGCTTCCTTAATTTCTATTCTGTAGTGATTCCCGATTTACTGTACAAACTGTTCATAACGTGAGAAAAGTTTACATTTTCGAATACAACCAATCCTAAGGCCACAAAATGGAATTTAATTTTGATGACGTATGAGCTACGTTCTCGCGAAAATTACGAACCAACCTGTCGATCTCATTCCTGTTTAATTTCATCAATGTCAAAATGGAAACAAGTCACACAACTGTCATCTATGGGTTCTTACACCAAGAAATTGTACAAGACGGTGAGATCGTTAGCAGCTACGTAATCAATTTTTTTAAATTTCTTTTTGGGGTGAAATACTTATTAAAGTCTAAAACAGAAACGTTGGATCTCAATCAAATTTGATTATTTTTCGAATTATACCAATAATGAGGAAATTTGTGACATACCGCATTAGCCTATTGGGAGCATTTCTAGAATTTGTAACAGGAATAAGTTCAACGTGAATCAGAAAAAGAACCAAGATCCCAAAATACGAATACTCCTGGAGTGACAATATAAATAGAATAGAAATGAAATAGGTAATAACAATTTTCTACAGCAAATCTGGGGTTACGCTTGCAGAACGAGAATTAGTTAATAATAGAATGTAGAATATCAACAGCTAGTAAGATCCAGATAATCTACATTTAGAGCAAACTGGGAGTAAACAAAACCTGCCGAAGAGATGAATTAATTTTGGTGCGATCGGACAACGATAAGTGCCTTTTTGGCATGTCAATTTGGAAATTGGAAAGGTCTCCAAATTCTGTTTTTGACAAAAAATTGAAAAACACTATTAAAGATTGATGGGACGGATTTAAATTTATAGCATGTAGGATTGGTTTATTCACCAAGTGGGGAGGTTCCAGGCGCTTCCGTACCATTTTTGTACTTGTTTTCGTTTCCTTTCATCTTCTCTACTTCTACCCTACAGAGTGGTAGTCAATTGTATTAGATTTTTTTATGCAAATGTGGAAAAAATTAGAAGACAATGTTTTTTTACGTTGATGTGTTCTATTTTACGTACCGTTTGACATACTAAAAGTCCTGACAAAGCCTGCTGTCTTCAAAAATTGGTGGAGGACGTGGGTCGCATTATATCTCGAAAACCGTAGACACTACGTACATTTTTCTTATGACTAAACTGAAAGAGCATTTTTCAATAAAATGAGCATATAGAGTTGATATTTTTATGTTTTGGAAAAAAAAAATATATAATTTGGCAACTTGATCATTAAATTGATGGAGGCAAATGGTGGAGTCAGATCAGAGAGTAAGTAAAATGATTGCAGAGTACACATAGAGTGATACTTCTATAGTACGACAATAAATTAGGTGGTCTGCGAGCAATAATCGAGGACAGAATCAGAACAGAGTTGATAATTGAGATCGAGTTCTGAGTAGGTACCGCCATAAAAAGTTTACGCGCATTTTACTGCCCCTCGAGCCTATGAAAAATAAGAAACCTCGTCAATTTTCGTATGAAAACGCAAACTTTCATAGAGATATTCATATACAAAGTTGTGAAATCATTGTCGTCGCCCATTAGGAAAACTTGAGTCATAATCCGCATAAGAAAAGTTTCCTATTGCGAACACAAACAAGAGGGGGTGGGGGATAGATTTCTAATGACGATCGCATTCAGAACACAGGAAGCTGGGCTTCCACCTCATTGCTCCCCGTGCTGATGACGTGTGACCGAAGATCATCGATCAGTTTCTTGTAAAAATCGCCATTTTGGACGGCCGTTATCTGGATTGACGTCGCTAATCGCGTACCTTACTCACACGTGGCACTCTGTGTCCAATTCTACGGCACGCGACCCTTAAATCCCTTTACAATGATTCATTTATGTTTGCGTTCTGATTCCCACAGATAGAGGATGGGGTGCTCCATTGTGATAACGGTATTTTTTGTAATTAGATTTCGCATTATTCCGTCTCACCCTTGGCCGGTTTTCAAAAGGGTAAAATATTAATTTATTACCTATAAATCTCGCCGGGGTGGATTATTTTTCACCCGTTTTTCGATAAATAACTCGAGATTAATCCACTACAAGTTCAATTGAAAGAATTGCAGCGATCAATTCAACACTTGTAGAAATGGTGGAGGCGCCTAGAGAATCCGAAAAAAGTGGATTTTGAAGGGGGTGGACGTAAAAATCTCTTCTGGATTGATATGATCCAGTCGTTGAGTCACCGGGGGATGTAGATTAAAGCCCTGCCACGGTTATAGTGCGATTAGTTCGAGGGGGGTTGCACCCTTAGGTGAGTGTCACATGCAACTGGACCAATACACACCCTCGGGATCGTAAAAAGGCGAGGAAATCTCCAAGCCGGCGGCGCCAGAAACTTCCTTCAAGTTACCTCGGACCACAATGTACCTATTATATTAAATCAACGAGTGGCCATCTTTCTGAAAGCTTCTGTGAAAACAAGAAAGTTGGCCGGATCTCCCGGTGCTGCGTCATTATCACCTCGGACGAACAAAGGAGATGAGGAATGGCTGCGGAGAAAAGAACTGCATTAGAGGAGCCCCACTTGCAATGGCCAGGAAGTGCGTCCACGAGGAAATGGGGTTACGGTTTGATGTTTCGAAATATGGTTTCGTTCCATTACATTGAATTATTTCTTTGAGTAAACAAAGCACGAAATGGACGGCTAATGAAGGGGCTCCCACGATCCTCACACGTGGTCCCCGTTTGCTCTTACAAATCGGCGAGACCCTCCCCAGAGAATACGATACTCGACGCTAATGTGACTAAGGTTTTAAACGCCACCTGTACAAATATTGTTTTTGAATAGCTATCTGCTTGAGGGAAACGAGTTACTTTTAAAACGCTACCTACAGGAAGAAAAATCAGCAAAATACAAACAAGACGTGTTTTTTCAACAAAGGATACAACTTGGCCCATTTTCGCTTTAGAAACATTTCAAATCTGTCATCCCGCGCTGCGACTTTTAATTGATATATCGATATATCGATAATCAATAATAATACGACGAGTAGTCTCTTATGGAAAACAGAAGTGGGCTCAAGATACATCTCTGTTTGAGGTCTATTCTTGTTTCAAATGCAAGATGTTTATTCATTTATCGTTCTCACCTTGTTCTGATTGTTTTTGTATAAGGCCTTTATTGTACCTCTTTCTACTCGTCTTTTTTCTAAACTTTTCCACACAATATCTTCTCGCCTTACCAGGTCGAAAGCCTTTTTCAGGTCAATAAAGCAGAAATGTAAATCTCTTCCTTTTCTTATCTATACTATAATCTATAAATATTAAATATTGGGTGCTCCTTCCTTTTCTGAATCCATATTGTGTGTCCTCTAATGTCTCTTCTAGTTTTTTCCTTAGTCTTTTCTCTAGTATTCTTGTTAGTATTTTCCCTGGGAAGGTTAAAGTTATACCTCTATATAAAGGGTGTCCCAAAAAAACGAACGATTCATTTTTGGTTATAAATTTATTATTATTGGAGAAATTTTCCCCAATCTTGTACGAGACGTAGTCAAAAGATGAGGCTTTTAGAATCAACAACCATTTTCCAGATGGCGCCACTAATAAATTTTTTATGGCAGTTTTTTACAGGAACACTTTTTGATTGGCTGGAGTTGAACTATCTGTCAAGCGATCAAAATGAAAATAGTGTAAGCTTAAAGCTGATGCTTTTCTCTTCCAAAGCAACTTTAAAAAATTTTATTCTGAACGTTCTTGATTAATTTACAAATTTTTCTGCGATGCTCTAAAACAGATTTTTTAAGATTTATTTGATATTAATTCGCTACCGATCTTGACAAAATTTTCAGAATCCTTAGTAACACCATAAATCTTTCGTAAAATAACGTTAGGTACTTTGTGCAGGAATTTCACTTAGGTACTATATCGTTATACAAAATGTTAAAATAAATGAAACCCAAAAAAATGGTCTAACATTGACTTGTTTGTAAACTCGACAAGTTGTTCTTCAGCTTATGACTGTTATAAAGCACATATTTGGTTTATTTTAAAATCCATAATTGTTGTTTATTCAATTCCAGCCTGCTTTGTCTGTAACCGCTTTTAGTGCTAACATTTACTAAATGGCTGGCCCATATAAAAAACCGGATTTTTTTGTTTTTGAATATTTTCGTTAGTTTTTGTACGATATATTTTTCAATCTTAGAGCCGTTTGACACGATGCTAATTCCGACTTTAAATTGTATACAATGCGTGCGCGCTTCGATTTAGTACGTTTGCAAGCAAGAAAATAGAACCTGTAATTTTTCGAATGACAAATTAGACATTCGCAAATAATTTCTGTAGGAAGTCGGATCTTCCAAAAGCAGTTCATTGTTTAACATATGAAGAGCCCCCTTTCCTTCAATTCTTCTACTAATCCACTTCCTTGTCCACACTTTACGTCTTCTTTTTCTTCCAGATATATCGTTATCAACCAATTTGCTTAACGCTTGAATTATAGTAACTACACTAACAGCAGCGGCGTTTAGCAACAATATTTCTTGTTGGCGGTTCATCAAAGCAAATACACATACCTACTGAAAACGACTCATCGAAATATTTGTCGAACTGTGTGATGCGCCACTCGTCAACTAAATTGAGTACCAAAACTACCGTTACGTGGCAAACACGTTTTCGATTTTCGTACAATATTTCACACTTAAAAGTCAGTCCTAAAATTTAGTATTGAATTTCGACTTAAAATTAGCCTCGTGTCAAACGGCTCTTATGCACGACGTAGCTGAGGGTTGAAATTGTCGATGCCATTCATTAGATTTTAATTTGCACCATCAGTGTCTACCTTAAGAACGTGTAACTTAACACCATTATTTAGACCAATGGGGTGGGGTTACAATTTGACGCATGACAGAGACGTTCACACATGATCAAAACCTGTTTTTTCCTCTTTCCAAATTAACTTTCAGAAATAAAATTGATCAATCCCTCAATTTTTTATAAATTTTTTTGAAAAACGTTAATTTTCGTAATTATCACAAATTGTGAAAGGGAACGGAGGACTCTTTTTTTTGTATCTTCGTTACTTTCTATCCAATACATTTGAGATTTATTCAGGATGTAACCAAAGGGTGGACCTGTCGATTTCTCTCTTTGGGCTACAGATAGCACCATCAATGTCCTACTTAGGAACGTCTAACTTAACAGAAAGTCCATTCCTATTGGTCTAAATCATTTAGACTAATAGGGATGGCCTTTCTCATTGACATATGACACTGGCGTTCACGCATAATTAAAGCCCGCTTTTTTTTGTCTAATATGGATGTCAAAACTAAAATGACGTCAATTTTCTTGCAACAGTCTTTTTATAACAAATTGTGTTTTAAAAGGTAAATCGAGTAGGTTGATTATTTGTTGATATGGTTATGTTGCATACGATTGGACGGTGGTCAAATTATGCTTTACTTAAATGTTTAATTTTTTGTTTTATAATTTAATTAAGTACTCTAAAAAGTGTTATTGCATATGTGCCATTAATTAAATAAATATGGTGACAAATTAAGGAAGTTAATAAAACAATAAAATAAATGAAATCTTATTTTACAAATAGGAAAAGACGCGCTTTAATCATGTGCGAACGTCTCTGTCATACGTCAAATGATAGTCGCACCCCATTGGTCTATATAATGCTGTTAAGTTAGACCTTCTTAAGAAAAACAATGATAGTGCTATCTGTAACCCAAAGAGAGAAATCGAAAGGCTCACCCTTTGGTTACATACTGAATAAAACTCAAAAGTATTGGACATAAAGTAACAAAGATACAAAAAAATTGTCCTCCGTTCCCTTTCCAAATTTGTGGTAATTACGAAAATTAACATTTTACAAAAAAAATCATAAAAAATTGAGGGATTGATCAATTTTATTTCTGAAAGTTAATTTGGAAAGAGGAAAAGACAGGCTTGGATCATGTGTGAACGCCTCTGTCATGCGTCAAATTGTAACCCCACCCCATTGACCTAAATAATGGTGTTAAGTTACACGTTCTTAAGGAGGACACTGATGGTGCAAATTCAAATCTGATGAATGGCATCGACAATTTCAACCTTCAGCTACGTTGTGTATAAGATTGAAAAATATCGTACGAAAACTTACGAAGATATTTAAAAACAAAAAAATCGGTTTTTTATGGGCCAGCCTTTACTAATTACACATTCATAATATTCTCGTTAATTTTTTAATCAAATGTGTTCATAAAAATTTGCTAGGTTGGCGCCATCTGCAAAGTGACATCATTTTGTCAAATATTGATGGTGTTACTAGGATTCTGCAAATTTTGTCAAGATTGGTGACCAAATAAAAAATTAATCTTCAAAAATCCTTGTTTTAACGGTCAGAATAAAATTTTATAAAGATGCTTTAGAAAAGAAAAGCATTCGCTTTCATCCTATACTAATTTCATTTTAATCGGTTTACAGATGGTTCAACTCCAGCCAATCAAAAAGTGTTCCTGTAAAAAACTGCCACAAAAAATTTATTAGTGGCACCATCTGCAAAATGGTTACAGATTGTAAAAGCCTCATCTTTTGGCTACGTCCCGTATGAAATTGAGGAAAATCGGTCCCACAATAATAAAGTTATAACCAAAAATAAATCGTTCGGTTTTTTTGGGACACCCTTTAGTTTGCACACTACACTGCAAAGAATCAGGCTTTCGACTGTATGAGAAACTACGGCAGATGGCGCTGCCGTAGTAGTCCTATTGATACTTGCTTTAAAGGTTTATTTTAGCTGCATGGGGATTGCACTATCAGTCGCTGTCAGTGTCAATAAACAGTAACAATGGAGGTTAAAAGGAGTCTTTATTGTTAATTATTGTCCATTACAGGAATTTTGACAGAACTGAAATCCCGTTTACAAACCAATAGAAAAAAAGCCTGAGAGACACAATCCCCGCTTTCGTTAATATGCGACGGGACTTTAGTAAGAAAATACTATTTTGCTAAGAGAAATTCAAAAAAAGAGCCTTTTTGCTATTAAAATTACATTTTTTGAAGAAATTGGTCTAAGGTTTTCGACTTGAAAAAAAATTAACTGTCCTCTCCGGTAATAAAAATATACAGTTATATACATAGTATTAGGAAACGAAACTTTCCTCTTACGCAAAGATTGAAAGATTCCAACGTTGCTTTATTGTGAATTTTGAGTTCAATATGAATATCTGCAAAAACAGTTTGAAAAATTACTTCTCGGATAGCCTTTACTGGGAGCAATTCATAAAATTGTGTAGACAGTAACAATGATTTTAGTTGTGAGAAAAGACGAAAGTTTCATTTCCTTTTAGTATACATAGTTTTTTTTCACGGCACTTATTTTTGACCGAATGGGCACCAAGAGTGAATACATTTTTAGAAGCAGAATTCGAAGAGTTTTTATATGGTAATGCGAAAAATGGCGGTTTGCATTTAATTTTTTAAAGATGATGTGCCAAAAAGGCACTTTCCATGAACCTTTGCGACCCAAAAACCTAATCAACACCTACACAGAATATGTGTGATAAATTTCATCTCGATACGTTTTGCAAGGAAAACAAAACATCGACAAAAAAGAACCAAGACTTGAGAACAATAGACTAAAAATACAGATGAAATAACGTAAAAATTACTGATGCCGATTGTTCCGATACACACATTAAAGAAATGCAGCAATAGCATTCCACATCGCAAGCTCGATCGCACAAGTATGCTTGCAAAAGTGTGCAATCCTAACCTAAAATTAATCGAGAAACGAATAATAACAACTCGGAATATAGGGCGATAAAGATAACCTGCCTTTTTTTCGCTAGGCTTTTCCAAATCCTTGCCACTGTCGTCACATCGGCCGTCACCCATTGTAATTTTTTCTTTTTTGTCTTCACTTGATCAAGAGTATCTAAACATCTGACAGCTACCCGGGGCTCGACTACACGACTGTATCGAAAGAAACGACGGAAACGACACTGTGATGTAACGCAACACAAAGGCACTCACAGCTGAGTAGCGCAGCAGTAATATTTTTAAATTCTGCATAACTCACTTTAGTCCAGTTTAGTCCGACTTAGTCCAGTTTAGTCCGATTTAGTCCAGTTTAGTCCGATTTAGTCCGGTTTAGTCCGATTTAGTCCGCTTTTAGTCCGCTTTAGTCCGCTAGTCCGATTTAATCCAGTTTAGTCCGATTTAGTCCAGTTTAGTCCATTTAGTCCCGCTAGTCCCGTTTTAGTCCGCCCTAGTCCTAGTCCGTGGTACATTTTTTTCATGAGTGGTTGCCCCCTCGCAAATACTATACTATATCACAAAGGAGTGAAATCATAAAGGGTTGAAAACATGAAACTCAGAATCTGTGATTAAAAAAAGAGCCTTGGCACCCCTTAAATTTTCGAAAATTGCAGATGTACTAATAGCCAGGAAGCAATGGACATTTAAGATTTCTCTAATCTTTGCCGCTTTGAAGCGTCGTCCGGCAGCCTCTTATCATAATCTCTCACCGTGTTAACCTCTATCTGTCGGTGAACCGTCCAAGCAACCCACGAACCATCGCTGACCCTCCACTTCCGACAACTTATCAAAAGTATTTCCTCCCAGCCGTAATGCACCGCTTGCATCTGCGTGGGTGATGACTAATGAAACGTTTTTCGTTTACCGCCAAGATACAAGAATCATCAATGAAACACTGTCCTCCGCCCATGCACCGCGCTATCATATCCCAATAGCGGTCAAAAAAGAGCCCGTCGTCTCTCATCCTCCCAATTAATTTTTTGTCAGCCTCAACTCCTTCACACCTCCCATAACACAACCGATGCCTTGTTCACGAATTTGGCCAACCTTTAATTTAAAACTTCCCGTCGGCTTTAATTTCAACATGTTGACATGCGTTTCATAAAAGCAGGATATGACATGTTTTACAGAGTCTCCGGATTAATACTTGGATCTTCTTTATTAAATATTAAACTCGTGTTTACATGTATTTGTATGATAATAAAACTCTTATTGCTCGTTTTTACATACAGCTGCTGTATTTACATTATTCGGTGACATTTACATCTATTTTTATTCGCATAGGTTTATGACGTTCGCAACACTTATAATTTATAGGCGAGCACAGGACTGGTGAAATATTTTCGCGACGACCAACAATCATTTTTCCCTGAATCGAATTAAAAGTCCAAGAGCGAAAACAAAACAGACCGGATTACTGATTTTATTAGGAAACAAAGATCAAAAATGTAATTTTACCATGTGCGGGTCAAAATTTTGGAAAATTTTTCTTGATAATCAAACAAAAACTGGGGAATCTGCAATCAAGATTTCTTTTTTTATTTTTCTGCCTAAAAGGCACCAAGTGTGAATACATTTTTAAAACCACAATTTAAAGATTTTGCATTGAACGTTATGTCACTTGAGGCTCCGAAGTAGAAGAAAATTAATTGATAGAATAAGAGGGAAACACAAGAAGCGCATTGCGTCTACTCTTTAGTCAGAAGAATCTATCATAAAATTAGGAGACATCATTTTCATTTTAAATGAAAAAATTGGCAGTCTCGGAGACGGTAGAAACTTCTACTTTTTCACAGAATTTGTAAATGTAGCATTTAACTTTATTTAACCAAGGTCGGGCTTGCAGAACGTTTGGATAGCTGATGCACCCGGCGCTCATTTATACTAAAATCTTAAATACAAATGTTTTTCACTCCTAAAATGGACATTTTTTTGGGTGATCCGAGGCCTCCAGGTTAATCAATGCCACTGCGAAAGCGAGAGCCAATTGAAATGGAAGACTTCGGTCAAGACAAATTTTTCGAAAAAATGGCACTAAGGTTTTCGATCCGGCAATGCAACAGCTATCGAATTCGATAATGATAATATGCCCTTCTGCTAAGAAAAACTCAAAAAGGGACCTTTTTGTCCATAAAATGGAGATTTTTAAAAAAATTGCACTAAGGTTTTTGATCCGGCAATATGACAGCTGTCGAATCCGATAGTAAGAATATTTTTTTTTGTAAAGTAAATTGAAACAAGGGCCCTTTTGCCACTAAAATGACATTTTTTGAAAAAATGGCACTAAGGTTTTCGGCTTGAAAAAAAATCAGCTATCAAATCCGGTAATAAAAATATACAGTTATGCATAGATTTTTTTTCACGGCACCATTTTTGGGCCAAAAGGGATCAAGTGTGAATACGTTTTTAGAAGCAGAATTCGAAGAGCATTCAATGGTAACGCGAAAAATGGTGGTTTGCATTTAAATTTTTAAAGCTGATGTGTCAAAAAGGCACTTTCCGTGAACCGATGTAGCCCAGATTCTAATCAGCACCTACAAATCTCCCACTGAATATGTGCGCCAAATTTCATCTCAATACGTTCAGTAGTTTGAGCTGCAGCGTGATCACAGACAGACACACAGACTCACAGACAGACACACAGACACACAGACAGACATTTTTTCAAAAACACTTTTTTGGGTTCCCAGGACCCTGAAACGTAAAGATTTCACGTTTTTGGCGATTTGATTTTTTTGAATTTTCTGATCGATTCCTGTAACTGCTTCACGAGCGTAGAAGTTAAAAAACCTTCTTAGTTTTTCAATTGGTACGCAGTAATTCTAATCTAAAACAATCCTTTGAAATCGACTTCTTGTGGTAAATCATTAAAAATCAGACAAAAATCTTGCTTACAAGAACCTTTTGGTTACTTGAGCCTTCAAAGTAAAGGTAAATCAATTGAGACCACACAACAATCGGTAGAAATAAGAATCACAGAAGAAATTGTCTTGAAATTAGCAGAATACAGAAATCAGAAGAAATAAGGCATTAGTACACGTACGGAATTCAGAAAATTAATTGATTGTAAGTGGAAGAAAATTATATACATACTGCATTGCAAAGCGCTTTCCGCTACTTTGTGATGTATAACAATTAAGATTTAAAATTAATAAAATATTATATGTGCGAGTCAGCAAGAATGTGTGCAACGAAAATGTTGATGATTGAATGTGTTTTAGATATAGATTCATTAAGTATTTAGTAAGCAATCCAAGCTAGTCGTAATTATAAGAGTAGATGTATGAAGAACTCTACAAGACTGATGAACTCTGTGATAAATAAACCACCCCTAAGAAGAGCTATTTAATTAATATAACGAACATCACCCAACAATATTTTAAATTAATTTTAGTTTATTACAACTTGCAGAATTGTTATCAAATCAAAATCAAATCAAATCAAATCAAAATTAAAATTGTCAAGATGGTGGTCGAAAGTAGACGAAAACGCTTTGCAATTACAAGTTTTTACTCAGTGCGTAATCTTCTTCCACCTACGAACAATTTCCTGAAAATTTCCCCGAAAATTTATCATGAAATTAGCAGAAAACAGATATAGCACAAGAAACTCCAGAGAAATAAGAATACAATGAAATGCAATTTTATTTAAGAGGACCTTCCTGGTTTTCTAATTGGTACGTAGTAGTTCTAAAAAAAATCGTTTGATTATTGACTTCTTGGGGTAAATCGTCAAAAATCAGAAGAAATCTTGTTTAGAAAAATGCTTTGCTGCCTGAGGGTCGCCTCGATAGGAAGAAATATGAGGCAGTATCTCTCAAAAGAAACTATCATGAAACTAGTAGAAGAAGGAAAAAACCCTGCTTGTTCAATTGGCACGTTGTACTAAAAAATTAATTGATCATTACTAGCGTAACGTTTTGTTGCTCGAGTCGCAGAAAATCAATTGTGAAAGCAATAGGAAAAAATAAGAGGCAATTTGCATTTACTTTCTCTCTTATTAACTAAAAGCAGTAAGCATAAGTATATCTTTGTCGCACAAACTGCATAGGTCTATTAAGAAAATCAATTGAGAAATAAGATGTACTCTGTCTTTTCTTTTTGCTGAGAAGAATCTAATATGAAATTAGCAGAACATAGAAAGAAATCTGAAAAAATTAAAGAGAAGTAAGAAATTTCGGAATTTTATTTAAAAAGAATTGGTACGTATTAGTTCTAAAACATTCGCCTGATATTTGGTACCTTGCTTAGAATAAAAGAGCGTTTTGTTCACAAGTAGATGAGAACTAAAATAGAAACAATTCTACAGAAATAAGAAAATGTATGGAATTTCAATCGAAAATATCTTGGTATTCCACCAGGTACGTAGTGGTACTAAAAAAGAAATTCGCCTGATATACTGACTTTGTTAAAAATTAGAAGAAATCTAGCTTAGAACAACGTTTTGTTACTTACGTTGAAACGGTTTGAAAGCAGACTTAGAATTCCTACAAAAAAAGTGTGAAAGAAAAAATGTGTCGATTTCCCCAATAATTAATAGATTACTCTCAAAATATTGAAAACTCGAGGGCACAATAAAAAATTGTTGATGTTTTTGTGTGTGAAAGCAATTTAAAATTGATTTGGAAAAATAGTCCATTTTGGAGGTGAAATATTTTCGGCAATGTGATAATTCGTCGCGACGGACAATTCCCCGCGCAATTCGGGGACCAGATAATTTCCACCAAAATCGAATTAAAGTCCCGAAAGCAAAAAATTATCATGCAAACAACAGGGCGATTATTCGCATATGAGCCCGGATTACAGGTCTTATTAAGGCATCGCCATGTAGTAATATAAAAGCTTTGTGGTCGTTCATTTCGGTATAATCAGAAATTAATATGAAATTCGCTCATGTATATGCAATTATGAAGCGGATGTTTTCGCAGGACCCCTATTATTGAATCCCACCCCCGCAGAATAAAAAATCTCGTGCAGATAAAGAAGGTATATATTGCGTTGCGTATTCCTATCATGGCCAACTGTAAATAACTGCGATTTGTCCATGTCCGGCCGTGAACAAATGGTCGCCGGAATAGGGAATGTGCAAAGATTGAGAAGGCGCTGAGAAAAAATGCATAGCATTTCTCGATGGCGGCGGAAAAGACAATTTTCTGTTCCATTTCACGCGTCAGTTAGAGACATTGTCCACACGGAAAAATACACGTGGCCGATTGCCTGCGATAATTATTAACGACCGTGGAATTCATCAAGCGACGCTCGAAATTAACTTTTCGATTAAAAATATTTAGCGGATTTTTAATGGAAATTCCCACAGAGCCAAGTCGTTTAATTGTGATGGTAATTACGATGAATGTGTGGAACAATGTTCTCCGTTGTTGGGGGCGGCGTTAATAAGGAGATGGTAAGAGGGAGAGAGAGAGAGGAGTCGTCAAAACCGAGAACAACCCTTCATCCCTCATATCAGATCCGGTTGCGGGAACTTGTCGAAATACAAACAGAGTTGACATAGGAAGAGGGAACATCCGCCAGAAGACCACACAGATCACGGCCCACTTGCGGTCAGAGCAGTAAGACACTCTTAAGATAAATAACGATATCTATCCTTCCACCCAGTCCCAAGACACACTAATGACCCAAACAACTACCAACTGCGCTAGGAAACGTCCCCAGATACGTGACGTTCAGCTTAATGATCGAAGACCGCCAGATAAGGGCCCCACGATCATCATAAAAATCATAATTTTATGGACGAGCCGAAAAAACTCGCCCGATTGCCTCACTGTCCAATAAAGTTAATGTAGCGGAGATATTTTACGAATCTAATCCTTAGATAGCGCTCGGCAGGTGGAAATTTCCATAAGAGTCCACAAAAAGTTGATTCCGATTTTGAAAGCTAAGTAATTTAGTAATGGCCATTTGCACTGCAGTTGATTAACTTTAAGCGACCCTTAAAATGACAAAAATTAGGTTAAAGCAATAGGAAAAATATTATTTTTGTCATTTTAAGGGTGGCTAAGTTAATTAACTGCAGTGCTAAGGCCATAAATAATTTTTCAAGTTGACATAATGCACTGAATCCAACTGAATCTGTCATCATCCATTGATTTTGCGGCAAAAAGTGTTGTACTGAATTATTCGGAATGAAATTCTCTGTAAAAAAGATTTCTTACAGGGTGGTTCCTTTTTCACTGTTCGCCATTGGCATCCCCTAAACGGTATGGAGTCGGTTAAGTCGGTTAGAGTAAAGCTGTACTATTTTTTGGTGATTAAGAATCTCAAGAGAATTCCACTATATCTTGACTCGTTTCTGAGTTATTCCAAAAAATCTCAAAATAGCTGTGTTAAAGAAAAATTCATATGCTTAAGATTGGTGCAATCTTAATGAAAGTTGCAACTTTTATATTTTTGACAGGAGTCAACTGAATGGCATTGGCAGACATTTTCGAGGCTTTCTACATTTTGAGCAATATCAAAACCAGGGTTGAACAGATTTAAATCAACTGATATTTTTTAAAAATCATTGATTTTAATCAATTTATTAATTTTATTATAAAAAAAGTGCAGCAGTGAAGCGGCTGGAACCTCCCCATCGCGCGGATCTTTGACTTGTGTTTCTAGTCGAATTAGCATAGAAAATGTATGACTGATTTCCATGATGGTTTTAGAACTTTTTTAGAACGCACAAATTGAAACATTCATCAGAGAAGAGTAGGTATAAGTACTAGTAAGTCCTTTTTACGCAGGACCCCCAAAGTTCTAAAACGGTCGTTGAAACCAGTCTTATACAATTTCTGTGCTAATTCGGCTAGAAACACAAGTCAAAGATCCACGCGATGGGGAGGTTCCAGCCGCTTCACTGCTGCATTTTTTCGAATCAAAAAGCGCTAAATGCGAATTAATTTTGTCCTATTTAAAACCAGAATTTGAAGACCTTTCTGATGGTGACCATAAATCTTTCAAAAACTTGTTTTTAATGGTTAAATGAGGGAATAATTTTAAATTTGGAAATTGGTGTGCCAAAACGGCACTTTCCGTGAGCCGATTGAATTCAAAATTTGTTCAGCTCTTCGACGTGTAATACAATCCCCATGCGCCAGCCAAATCTGTTCAGGGGCTTGAGCTGTACCGCGATTTTAAAGTCCGATAAAAATATTTTTTTTTTACTTTTTGGTCAAAAGGGCACTAAGAATGAATACATTTTTAAAAGCATGATTTGAAGGTCTTTCTTATGGTGACGTGAAAAATAGGGGTTTGCATTTAAAATTTAAAAGTTGATGTGCCAAAATGGCATTTCCGGTTACACGATTGGCTCCAAAAGCTTTTCAGATCTAAGTTAGGTTACGAGATGCCTATATATGTTCCAAATTTCAGCCAAATCGGTCTAGTGGTTTTGGCTGTGGCGTGATTACAAACGAACGTACGTACGTACGTACGAACGTACGAACGTACGAACGTACGTACATACACACAGACACATTTTAAAAACCCCTTTTCTGGGTTCCTGAGACCTCAAAACATGAAGATCTGGTGTAATCTCGAATTCGAAAATTTTAGTGATTGCAGTAACCTCCCTTTTTTTTTAAGTGGTGAAGTGGAGTGGGGAGGTTAGAACAACGAAGCAATTAAATGGATATCCATAAAACTATTATTTATCTTCATTAAAAATTTTTAACAAAAATTCTACTTACTTCTGGGCCCTTTTAACCCCTAACCAGGCCAAAAGAAGAAACATCTCCCAAGTGGAGGTTCAGGAAACAAGATTTTTCTGAAAGGATCTGATTTTGCGTGCAATGGGCCTTTCGAATAAAAAAAAATTGGCAGTCTTGGAGACGGTAGAAACTTCTACTTTTTCACAGAATTTGTAAATGTAGTATTTAACTTTATTTAACCAAGGTCGGGCGTGCGGAGCGGTTGGATGGCTGATGTACCCGGCGCTCATTTACTAAAATCTAAAATACAAATGTTTTTCACTTCTAAAATGGACATTTTTCGAAAAAATGGCACTAAGGTTTTCGATCCGGCAATGCAACAGCTATCGAATTCGATAATGATAATATGCCCTTTTGCTAAAAAAACTCAAAAAGGGGCCATTTTGTTCCTAAAATGGAAGTTTTCGAAAAAATTGCACTAAGGTTTTTGATCCGGCAATATAACAGCTGTCGAATCCGATAGTAAGAATTTTTTTTTTTGTAATGTAGATTGAAACAAGGGCCCTTTTGCCACTAAAATGACATTTTTCCAAAAAATGGCGCAAAGGTTTTCGGCTTGAAAAAAAATCAGCTATCAAATCCGGTAATAAAAATATACAGTTATGCATAGGTTTTTTTTCACGGCACCTTTTTTTGGCCAAAAGGGCACAAGTGTGAATACATTTTTAGAAGCAGAATTCGAAGAGTATTCATATGGTAACGCGAAAAATGGCGGTTTGCATTTAAATTTTTAAAGTTGATGTGCCAAAACGGCACTTTCCGTGAACCGATGTGGCCCAAATTAGCACCTACAAATCCCCTACTGAATATGTGTGCCAAATTTCATCTCGATACCTTCAGTAGTTTGAGCTGCAGCGTGATCACAGACAGACAGACACACAGACAGACATTTTTTCAAAAACCACTTGGGTTCCCAGGACCCTGAAACGTAAAGATTTCATGTTTTTGGCGATTCGATTTTTTTGAATTTTCCGATCGATTCCAGTAACTGCTTCGCGAGCGTAGAAGTTAAAAATACCGCTTTTTTTGTTACACTTACATTAAAGATGTTGTTATTAGAAAACTACGGAGTTTTGAAACATTTTATTTATTGAGGAGGCCTTGACCTTTAATATTTCATAATCTAATGACATTGTCAAAACCATGTCTGTATCTCTTATGGTTTAGCAATTGCCAATACATGCACCATGAAAAATGTACCACCCTGTATATAAATTTTAGTAAGTCGATATGGTAATATTTAACGTTTCTACATTTAATCCCTTGGGATTTAAAAAAAAAAATTGTCCCCCGAATTTAAACGCTATATTTCAGTCCCTAAAAAAGGGCACTAAATTAGTGCTTTTATTCCTTTCTGACGCCGGCCTATTACTGCACGAATATTGGTTGCCAACATCATAGCACTGAAATTAAAAACCAGGCATGCCAACCACTGCAATTTTAATTCCCAATTTGCTGTCAAAGTGAGAAAAAACGCATTTCCTATGCACAAGGTGAATCATAGCGAGTTTATCTCCCGTCCCTGATAATTCCCAATTAATTTCAGGAAAATATATCCGAGCGTATATTGCAGATAGTCCTCTTTTCCGCCAACTATCATTTCCGCTCGCCTTTTGCGTGGCAGCCGACCTTTTTAATACGCGTCCAAGCCGGCCAGGATATGAGACCAGGTTATTGAAATGTTGATGTTAATGAAAGCGGCAGGTCCCCACGAACAAACAGCGACCAAATGAGTTTTGAAACACGCCCACAATGTCTTCTCTGAAAATTTTTGAATAAAAAAGCCATTGACCGAGTTTAGAAAAAAACCGCTCCATTAGGTAAACACGGAGGACGCAACAGATTGCGCTGATATGTACCTCCCACGCTTTGATGTTCATATCAGTATTGATGGTATTTCATCCTGTGTGTGTACACTCTACGACATCGGATCTATGGACCGCACTTCCGTTTTGGATCAAAGTAATATTGGAACTGACAAATTTTTCGAATTTTCAATTGAATAAATTGTTGTCTTGGATTAACGAAGTCGGGAGAGATAAACTTTTGCGAGGGAGATGGAGGATTTCTCGTGCGTTAATTTTGAGGGGTGCTGTACAGGGTATTAGGGATGATGATGGCAGGCGGCGAGAAAAACGGCAATATGTGATCACACGCAAGCTTGATGTCAATGTCGAAATAATGACGATTATATAGGAAAAGTAATTTTCCCCTTCATTTGCATACTTGATGAAAATCTCATCGCGCGCCGTTTTACGTCGATATACAGGGAATTTCAAAACACAGGGGCTTTCACGTTATTAAGTTGGCACTATTTTTTGTTTGATTTAATTTAAAAGGTAGACCTTTTTCAACTGTACTTATTCCGAAAGCGTCAATAAAATGTCAGAATCCGTCAACTGATGAATTTCAGAATATGTCAATTGTAATTGAATAGTCAAATAAATTTCAGAATACATCAATTGTAATTCAGATTGGTCAATTGAAATCCAGAAACAATTGTAATTTATAACATACCTAGTGCCGGTGCTCTTTTGAATTACAATTATTGAATTATTAATTTCAATTGAGATGCTGTCAGAAAATCAGTTGACTAATTTGAATTACAATTGACCTATTTTGAAATTCATTTGTCTCTTCTGAAATACAATAGACGCTTTCTGAATTTGAATTGACTAATCTGAAATACAATTGACGGATTTTGAATTTCAATTGACAACCCTGAAATTCAACTGTTGGTTTCAACATTGCTGCAACTATGTGAGTAACTATCTTTGTATCTATTGCAAGAACTTAATGAGAGGACACAAAAAGTTGATTCCGATTTTGAAAGCCAAGAAATTTAGTAATGGCCATTTGCACTGCAGTTGATTAACTTTAAGCGACCCTTAAAATGACAAAAATTAGGTTTAAACAATAGGGAAAATGTCATTCTTGTCACTTTAAGGGCCGCCTAAGTTAATCAATTGCAGTGCAAAAGGTCATATTTTTTTTTCAAATTGGCATAATGCAGTACAAATTCAGAAAGCATCAACTGATGAATTTCAGAATTACGTCAATTGTAATTCAGAATAGGCAAACAAATTCCAGAATACATCAATTGTAATTCAGATTGGCCAATTGAAATCCAGAAACTCCATCAATCAGAACATACCTACTTACATACCTTATGCCGGTGTAATAATTGACTTGAATGCATTCTGAATTACAAAAGATGCTCTTTTGAATTACAATTATTGAATTTTGGGTTTCAGTGGAGATAAATAGGCATTTTGTGAAGCTGAGGCAAAAAATTGTCTATACAGCTTTGACTGTTCAGTTGTAATTTATTCAGAATTGTCATCGAATTCAAAAATTCGTCGATTGTAATTCAAATCGGTTAATTTAAGTTCAAGTACAGAAAATGACAATTGTATTCACCGATTTTAAGAAAGTATCAATTGTAATTTAGAATTCGTTAATTGTAATTCCGGAAACACCATTTGTAATTCAAAATGCATTATTCAGTTAATTGGGGCCGGGGTATTATAGGTTCTGAATTACGATTGACGGAAAATCAATTCAGCGACTTGAATTACAATTGACGCTTTCTGAATTAGAATTGAGTAATCTGAATTTCAATTGACGGATTATGAAATTCAATTGACGCCTTCAGGAATACAACTGGAAAAGGTGTAGTATTGCATCTAAAAGTTGCTTTTTCGCTCCCTGAACGCAATTCTTGTAAATTAAATAAACGAAGGGTTCGATATAAAAGTTGAATAGGTGTGGGCGGGGCCAAATGAAGAAAAACAGCGGAACGAACCCCATTAGTAAGTGTATTGTATAACTGACAACAAAAGCTTGAAGTTTTTATGGCACTCGATGCTCACCCTTCACTCAAGTTTATCGATTCTTCCAAAAAGAGGTCCAATAAAGCGTAGATATATATTTTCGCTTATTGATATTTTTCTCATCATCGCGAATCATCGAAAACCTGTTGAATCCTGGCCTTAACAACGAAATTAATTGATCGGATAGTGTTTTTTTCTTGAGGATGACAAACGCGAGGCCATGCGACCTCCCCAGATTGTTGATGTTATCGGTGAGCCATCCCAATTCAGCAAACAGGCGCCCAAAATTGCGATACACGACCCCTGATGTCTGCACGCGGGACGAAAAAATAAACACATTTCCTACAAAGAAGAAGGAGGGCCGTAAAAAGTTAATATATACAATTTTCAGGTAAATTTGTAAAGATGTCGTCGGGCCGTAAAGCTTTTTTATATTCCGGCACTCAAGAGACTAAATACGATTTTACGACTTTTAAATGTCCTCCGCTACAAAATTCGTACAAAGGAGATATTCATAACTAAGCGCTGCACCCACTAAATGCAAAGCGACGGGAAAAATATGAAAATACGAGGAATTTTAAACGTCGTTAAACCTTGCGCGACTTACAGCACCGTGATTATTCGACTTCGACGCAATTAAGTTTTATGTTGTGCCCGTCATGTATACAAAAATCGGGTTATAAGGCGGCTTTTTCTCCTTCATTGCCGATGTTTCTTTTACCACTAATCTACGGTTGGGTAACCTGTTCTCTTATTTCTTAACGAAATCGATTTCTAATTGGACCGCAGTTTAATAAACGGGCTAGCAACAATTTTGATTATGATTTGCTCCACCATAATAACGGATGGTGCTATAGTTTTAGTTAATATAAATCGCCTTAGAAGTCAATTGAAATAGTGAAGAGCTTCGGTTTCGCTCGAGGGGTTGATCACTATGGAAACGTGGTGTACATGGCTGCTGAAATGTTGTAAACATGAAATGTTGTGCACAATTTTTTTAGTGACAAGAGGGTGGTCAAGTGGCACTGTAAAAACTGAGGCGCAGCTGAAATTTTGCGAGCTTTGGCGGAGCCAAAAGCGAGTAGTCAATAGAAGTTGTAAAAGGCTGAGGCAAAGCCGAAAGCGGAGGAGCCAAAAGCGAGAAGTCAATTGAAATTGTGGAAAACTTCGGTTTCGCCCGAGGGGTTGATCATTATGAAAACGTGGTGTACATGGCTGCTGAAATGTTGGAAACATGAAATGTTGTGCACAAATTTTTTATGGCGTCAGTTTTTTAGTTTCAATTGACTACTCGCTTTTGACTAAGCCAAAGCAAGCAAAACTTCGGCTTCTTACATCTTCAAGTGACAAGTGACAAGTGAGTACTGGGTAGTCAAGTGGCACTGTAAAAACTGAGGCGCAGCCGAAGTTTTGCGAGCTTTGGCGGAGCCAAAAGCGAGTAGTCAATAGAAATTGTAAAAATCTGAGGCGAAGCCGAAGTTTTTCGAGCTTTGGCGGAGCCAAAAGCGAGAAGTCAAATGAAATAGTGAAGAGTTTCGGTTTCTCTCGAGGGGTTGACCACTATGGTAATGTGGTGTACACCCAACCGCATTAATAATAAGCGGGCTGATGGAGACAGAAATAGCAGACATGCATTCTAATCGTATTTCCCTCTCTATCTCACCCGCTTATTACTAATGCGGTTGAGTGTACATGTCTGCTGAAACGTAGGAAACATGAAATGTGGTGTAGAGATTTTTGATAACGTCAGTTTTTTACAGTTTCAATTGACTACTCGTTTTTGGCTACGCCAAAGCAAGCAAAACTTCGGCTTCGCCTCAGTTTCTTACATCTTCAAGTGACAAGTGGGTAGTCTAGTGGCACTGTAGTTGTAGTTCAGATTAGTCAGTTCAAATTCAGAAAGCGTCAATTGTATTTCAGAATAGGCCCTAGTCACATTAGTTTCAGAATACATCAATTGAATTTCAGAGTGGTCAATTGATTTGTCGAAAACATCAATTGAAATTTAGAATTCGTCAATTGTAGTTCAGAAAACATCATTTATATTTCAGAATGCATTTATTAACAGAGTTGCTTCGGCATTTTGAACTACAATTGAGGTATTCTGAAATGCATTTAACTATTCTGAATTATATCTGGAAAATATGTAGAGGGCCTGGGCAATTTTGGTATAGACCAAAATATTTAAAAAGGATTAAGCTACAAAATATAAGAAAATCAGAGGAATCCAACTCAAAGCCAAAATTCCCAGGAGGCTCGCATCCGATGCCTAGCCCAGAAATATTTTTTCATACACAAAACACTGAAGGTGATTTTCTGGCTTTTATTCAAGAATTCGTCTGACTTGTTCTGAAGGAGGGAGAATTTAATTTTTTCATTCCAAGACAATCTATGTTAGATTTTCCATAACATTTTGCTAATTCTACATTCCTTACGCTCTGAAACGCTCAGTGCAGGCAACCTGGAGACGAACGATATTCATTCCCGATCGGAGTAGTTAGCGAGTAGAAGATGGATCCGAGATAACTCGATAATCTCGTGTTGGGACAAAAGTAACGAAAACGGTACTGCTTGTTGACATTTCTATTAGACGCTGTCTCCTTCAGAAGGCAGCTCGGCCATCAATTAGTGCTCTCGACTGAATCGCAGCCGAACAAATCACTAAAGTTTGCACAGGCCCCGGTGGAGAGGAGCGAATCAGTCAGGAGGGCAACACACGATCCGACTAATGCCGTCTAATTGACAGGTTGTGTTCGATCGCTCTGTTACACGGATATAGGTAATTAATGTCAGGACCCGTGTTCCGGGAGCGACGTTGCCTCGCTCGGTTTACTCTTACATTACACGTGTTTATACTCCGGAGTTATTGCCCGACAATTGCTGATTAACCATTCTATTTTTGGTTGGCAACATTGTTGCAGCAGTTGTGTTGGCAATCGCGCGAAACCGCGACGTTTGAAGTTAGGTACAGAGGCGATCATTAAAGATTACGTTCCTGCACGCCATCCAGATCGAGCCGTAAATTCCTCCTCCGACTTTACGACGTAAAGTTACCAACGAAAAACACAACCGACTCAATTAACAACTTTCTGATATTTCTTACGTAATTAAACAATAATACGATTCGAGCGCTGTTTACTTATGAAGAGTGGTTTAAAGCTATAACTCGAGGTTCATTTCCTCCCCCTCGAAAAACTTCCGCCAGCAACATCTTTTATGCCACAAGGTAATTTTACAAGTAATTAGAAGCAATTACACGATGTCATTATACCGCATTGCTCAGAAATATATCTTCCAACTCGCAAAACTTTTCCAGGGAGGTTAGCCGAGAGAACCGGGAAAAGAAAATATCTCGTCGGGAGAAATTCGCGCTCCACCTCGCTTAAATGGAACATCATCGCCGCGGTTTTATTGCTATCGTTCTCGCAAGACGTCATTCACTTAGACATTGTTCTGATGGATTTATCATTCTTTATTGTTTTATGTTTTTGGGTTGGTGCACGTGGAACACGGCGTTGCGTAGCTGAAAATACGAACTGTCCCGGCGCATCCACCATTTTTAAGTCCACAGTTCAATACCTCATTTCGGTAACGCTGCACGATATAATAAATGATTGTTACATTCGCTGTACTGTATATTTTTTTCATCAGCAGAACAACTACCTATTTCTTAATAATATAACAAGAATTTCAATGCTACCAAAAGGAAATACATATTTGGTATCTTGTATGCAGTGACAGAAACCCACGTAATGAAATTTATGTTATTGCATGGCAAGCAGGTTTTACCAACTGATCAAAAAAATATTTGGCAATGATTGAGGCATTGCAGTACCTTAAATCTTGTACGAATTTACTGCTTGTACTTATAGTCAGCGGGCCAGTCAACAATTCTTTTAAATAATCTGCTCCTCTGGCAGACGTTATAATCGCGTTATAATTATCTTGAGGAACCATAATCAGCGCGTCCTCCAACCCTTCATGGCTGCGTTTTCAATTGACAGCCCTTCAAATTTGTTAAAAAATTGAAGTCTATGATATAATTTGCCCCCATCTGCTTTTTGTTTCAACGTGTTTATTACGTCATATATTACATGAAAACACACGAGGCAGACGTGCTCAGCGCTGCGTTAAAAAATAATTTACATTTTTCTGGCTGAAAATTATATACAGGGTGGTCGTTTTATCTTGAGACTGGCTGGCAAATATCTCGGAAAGGAAGCATTTTAGAAAAAAATGTTTTGTATAAAAATTTTATGACTTCGAGGGGGAAAATAGATGGCATCGACGCCATTTTCATTCAAGGTCATTTTCAAGGTCAAATGAAGGTCAACTTCATTTTTTTAAATGGAAACCTACATTTTTTATTACAGATTCTTATTCCCCGTAAAAGAACAAACAACTCTCATCTAAACTATTTTTGGATCCGATGGATAGTTTGTCAGATATTTAAATACAAATTTTAATCTTCTTCGAAATCCATTGCCTTCCCTAGCAACAGCGGCATGGCAAAAACAAAATCTACAACAATTGCTCTTTTATGGGGAATAAGAATCTGTAATAAAAAATAGAGGTTTCCATTAAAAAAAATCAAGTTGACCTTCATTTGACCTTGAAAATGACCTTGATTCAAAATGGCGATGATGCCACCTATTTTCCCCCTCGAAGTCATAAAACTTTTATACAAAACATTTTTTTCTAAAATGCTTCCTTTTCGAGATATTTGCCAGTCTCAAGATAAAACGACCGCCCTGTACATATAGAAGTATATATGATGTGCTCCTCTGGAAGACGATAATTAGTTCATTTAGTAGGTTTAAGAAAGGATAAACACCACGTGTGCCTTTATTTAAAGGCTGCGTTATCAATTGCTAACGTCCCAAAATTGCAAAAAAAGTGAAGGTGCTATATCATTTGCTCCCGTTTGCCTCTCTTGGCTAATATTCAGGTTTCTTCTAGTGACTCAGAAAATTCCCAAAGTAGACATCGTGAGCGCTGATTTTGCATCAGAGGCCGACATTTTTTACATGATACAAATTATCTACCACGAATATCTCGGAAACGAAATAAAATATGAAAATTCGCCCCGACAGGTCAATTATTGTGCTAATGAGGGCACTTAAATCAGTGCTTTTAGGCCAGTCATTTGAGCAGTAAGAAATGGTAAATCTAAAATTAATTACAAAAGCCCTGAATTTTTG
This sequence comes from Pycnomerus fuliginosus, assembly GCA_963924575.1. NCBI lineage: Eukaryota > Metazoa > Arthropoda > Insecta > Coleoptera > Zopheridae > Pycnomerus > Pycnomerus fuliginosus. The sequence continues at coordinate 5,601,997 of OZ004624.1, read as the reverse complement.
GAGCATGTTAGAGTAATTTGGCTATTGACTACTCGCCTTTGGTTCCGCCAAAGCTCGCAAAACTTCGGCTGCGTTTTACAGTGCCACTTGACTACCCACTTGTCACTTAAAGATGTAAGAAATTGAGACCAAAAGCGAGTAGATAATTGAAAGTGTAAAAAACTGACCGTGTAGGTATATCTTTTCAACGGCGGCCGTTAGAGAATTATTTCTAAATTAAGTCCCCTCCAGGAAGAGTTGCAAGCGATATATTTTTTGCAAAAATACCAAGAACGGTTAGAGATTTTTGAAATTCTGTTGGATTCACTTTTCACCTATACGGCCCCAAGACCACCTGAAGCCAAAATTCCCTCAAATTATTTATCCTGTTTGAATATAGACCCAAATGTTCAGGCAGGATTAAGCTATAATATTGTATACAAAATTCAGAAAAATATAACCCAAAGCCAAATTTTCTAGTAACGGTTGCGGGGTCCTTATAAGGATGGTCTGTAGCTTGTTCACAAACAGGCACAGAGACATAGAATAATTTGAACTCTTTTGCCAACTGTGATTCAAGTAAACTAGGGTGGAACCAATGTTGCCAACTTCAAGGAAATTGCGTTAGTGAATCGAAGAGTGATTTAGCGGAAAATAAGTGTTCACTGTTCAGCTCACCTCGTATCATAAATAAATTTCCAAGTTTATTTGTCCTCGTCCGTTTGTTTTCTCAGCGAACCCCGTTGCCAAAATATCAGATTTGCGCCGCTCACCGATAATAACGTATTTATGCCCGCGCGAACGGACAGACCTGAGAAGAGCCGTTTATTGTTCCGTCCGTCAGCAGTTTCCTCGCTTATTAATCCGTCCGAGTATAGTTTGCAAGGGAGTGGGCCCCCAACTCCCCGAGTTTCCGCTCCAACGAGACGCCTTTTCTTCTTAATTTAATAATATTTAGCAGTCGCGTCGTGTATTTAGTAAAACACCGACATCTCTCAAAGAGATTCATTTTCATCGAGTTTCTTGTTGAGAACAAGGCCCCTCAAACACTGGCGAATAAATAAATAAGTTTGAGACGTGCGCTTGCTACAGATTTGCGAGATATAATTGCCCGGGCAATGAGAAACTGGTTTTGTCTCGGATTCGGGCAGGTGTCCTCCGTGGCGGCCAATGAAAAACCGGTTTACCTGGGCAATCGATACGAGGAGGAGCTCGCGGATCTAGTGCGCACCTGCTGGATCAATCCGCGGACCAATCAGGTGTGGCGCACCTGTCCGCTTACCTGGGACAGGTGGGCGTCGATCTCGTCCGCCAATAACGGACAAGTTTTATTTTTCCGGAAGCGAGCAAGAAGACCGTGACGACGGTCGTTGTAGTGGAGAGGACGGAGAACAAAACATGGCAATTCGTCTTCCTGACCGTACGAATAGGTGCATCCACGGTACATTATGTGCGCACATCCTGGGTGAATCACGCGGACAATGAGACCATTTCCCGGCTCGCGACGGACACCCCCCGTTCCACTGAAATGATTCCGACAGAAACCACCCCCGACGACGGAGGGTGAATGGATTCTTTCTTTGTGATGCCTTCAAGGTGGACGATGTCGGGGCTCCCCCGCTGCTGTGACTCGCTCCGCCGGCGGAAACTTGCTGATTTATGGTGGTAGCACTGCTCATTTATTGCTTATTTTAATTTCTTGGCACCGCTGCCTCCAGATAATATTGTTTAAGTTGGTGGATCTTCCCTGTTTCTTGGGTCTTTTAAATTGTAACATATTTTATTTTTCTAGCTAATCCTCATCGATTCGTAAGTTGTCTTGAGCTTGTGCAATCTGGCTTGACCATTTTTTAAAATACAGAGAAATCAAATTTAAAAAAGGCAGCAGAGAAGCGGCTGGAACCTCCCCATCGTGTGGATGCTTGATTTACGTGTCTTGTGTTTAAAATTTTAAAGTTGAGATGCCTAAATGGCACTTCCCGTGGACCAATTGCTCCGAATAGCCCTTCAGCACGTCAACGGTTCATGCACCAAATTTCAGCCAAATCGATTCATTATGGTTTGGGCTATAACATGGTCTGAGTGTTATTATACAAAATTTCGATTTCTCTACCCAAACTAAATGCGAATGAATTTTGTCTTATTTAAAACTAGAATTTGAAGACCTTTCTGATGGTTCAAAAACTTTCCGTGCGCCGATTGAATCTAAAATTTGTTCAGCTCTTCGACGTGTGCAGTGCCACTTGACTACCCACTTGTCACTTGTCACTTGTCACTTGAAGATGTAAGAAACTGAGGCGGAGCCGAAGTTTTGCTTGTTTTGGCGCAGCCAAAAGCGAGTAGTCAATTGAAACTGTAAAAAACTGACGTCATCAAAAATTTGTACACCACATTTCATGTTTCAAACATATCCGCGACATTTCGGCAGCCATGTACACCACATTTCCATAGTGGTCAACCCCTCGGGCGAAACCGAAATTTTTCACTATTTCAATTGACTTCTCGCTTTTGGCTCCGGGCCAAAGCTCGAAAACTTTCGGCTTCGATTCAGTTTCTTACAACTTTCATTGACTACTCGCTTTCGGCTCCGCCAAAGCTCGCAAAGCTTCAGCCAAGCCAGTTCAGGGGCTTGGGCTGTACCGCGGTTTTAAAGTCCGCGATAAAAATCTCGAATTTTTTAGTTTTTGGTCAAAAGGGAACTAAGAGTGAATACATCTTTGGAAGCAGAATTTGAAAGCCTTTCTGATGGTGAAGTGAAAAATGGGGATTTGCATTCAAAATTTAAAAGTTGATGTGCCAAAATTGCATTTCCGGCTGCACGATCGGCTCCAAAAGTTTTTCAGATCTAAGTTAGGTGATGAGATGCCTAGGTACCGAATTTCAGCCAAATCGGTGGAGTAGTTTGGGCTGTAGAGCGTTGTGTGGTTCGACAGGTTGTGCTCGAAAAATTGCTCCAAAAATTAAAAGTCCATCGAGTATGTCAAAAATAAAAATAAACCAGAAATTAGTAGATTTAATCGATTTATTTGAAAGATTTTACCATACATTCAACATTACCACATATCTACAACAGATCGTATAAGGAATGACCGAAAAAATCGAATAACGATACCTAGGACTCGATGTTTCAAAAGAGGCATATCTGAAACAACTTTTCACCGGGAGGGATTTTCAAAAGGCCATCATAGGGTACGTGATTTTAGAATTTAGTTTTTTGGAAAGGAAAGAACCCACATTTTTCTCAAACTATTTGGAATTAACCAATTTTTCCATAGGGATTCGGAATGTGTACAGTCGAAAAACTAAATAATGCACTTTATGCCAAATTCTTGAGCGAATAATTCTTAACTGGCTTACAGTCCTAGGTTTTTTGACCCAGAATTGCATCCCCTAATTGCTGCCGGTTCTAATGACATGGAAATGCATCAGTATCGAAGGCTGGTTTTCTAAATTCTGAGCGTAACGCTCAAGAGTTGGGTGCATGACTTACTTTGTCGACTGTACATACTCATAACCAAAGTTGTTTCTTTACTAAAAAAAACTGGGTAAATCGAACTGTGCCTAAAATCCCATGTAAGGTTACATTACAAACAATTCAATTGGTTTGTAACGGCATAGATGAGGACAACTTCGAATTTCTGGGCGAATTTTTAATGATTTATTAAGAAAAAGTCAACAATAAGTCACCCATTATACAATCTTTTATAGTTTTTTTTATATCTAATCTATTAAGAATAATAGTTATTTGTTTAACAAGGCAAAAGCATTGCAGATAGTATTCATAAATTTTTGAAATAATCATTTTTGACAATAATTTGAAAGAATACTAACTCAATTTTTTGCTATAGGTATACTGTATTCAAGAACGAATTTAAGGTGCATTTGTTGTTGCATGACGTCACTGTCTCTTGAATACCGTAAAAATGTGATTTTTTGAACAATCGATGAGGAATTTTAAAACATAACCTAATAGCAACGTGGTGGACTGGTGAGTCCAAAGTAGCAAAGTTATTCCAATAACCAATAAATGACTGGAGTGAGCCTACCTTTCAATGAATTTCAATTTTTTGTGTAAACCCCCCCCCAGTGTTTTTTCCAAATTACCTTTTAAACCAATCAATTTGACTCATTTTATTATTTGTGTCCAATCAGATTCATTTAAGTGTGATTAATGCTTAATGCATTTTATCGCAGTTGGCACGTGTCATTTAATCGTTTCCTTGACGACTTGATCTTGAACACAATGAACACAATTTTTTGACCTCTCCAACCCCAAAAAAGAAAAAAAAGGAAGACTACTGCAATCACTAAAATTTTCGAATTCGAGATAAGACCAGATCTATATGTTTTGAGGTCTCAGGAACGCAAAAAAGTGGTTTTAAAAATGCAAACCCCTATTTTTCACGTCACCATAAGAAAGGTCTTCAAATTCTGCTTCCAAATATGTATTCACTCTCAGTGCCCTTTTGACCAAAAACTAAAAAATTCGAAATTTTTATCGGACTTTAAAATCGCGGTACAGCCCAAGCCCCTGAACCGATTTGGCGGAAATTTTGCACATGGAGATTGTATTAATTACACGTCAGAGCTGAACAAATTTTGGATTCAATCGGTCCACGCAAAGTGCCATTTTGGCACACCAATTTCCAAGTTTTAAATTATTCTCTCATTAATTTAACCATTCAAAATAAGTTTTTGCAAGATTTATTGTCACCATCAGAAAGGTGTTTAAATTTTGGGTTTAAATAAGACAAAATTAATTCGCATTTAGTAGTAGTTAGTAGTTCGAAATTTTGTAATAACACTAAAACCACGTTATAGCCCAAACTACTGGATCGATTTAGCTGAAATTTGGTACATGGAGGTTAGGTGACCCGTTGAAGATCTGAAAGACTTTTAAGAGCAATTGGTCCAGGGGAAGCCCCATTTAGGCATGTCAATTTTAAAATTTTAAACACAGGGAGGTTCCAGCCGCTTCTCTGCTGCCTTTTTTTTACTGCTGAAATACAGGTCCATATACAGGATGGGTAATTTTTCGATGCTCACCATTGGGATCTCCTAAACGGTAAAAGATACGGGGTCGGTTAAATTACAGAAAAGTTGCGCTATTTGTTGATGATTAAGAATCTGAAGAGGATTCCCCAACATCTTGATTCGTTCCTGAGTTATCACAAAAAAATTGAAAATTGCCAATTTAAAGAAAAATTAATATCTTCATAACGATTGATGTTGTTTAAATGAAACTTGGAACTTTTATATTTTTGACAGCTGTCAATTAAATAGCATTGACAGAAATTTTCTAGGCCGTCTAGATTTTGAATAACGACAGTCAACTTTTTATTCTCTCATGGCCGCCATATTGAATTTTGACACCATCAAATGCACAAAAAAATTGGCTTTTCAAAAATGTATTCAACATGAACTTTTTTGACAGATGTCAAAGTTTGAAAATTGGTAGGAATAATTTGCAAAATCAGCCTAAACTTAGATGAAAAATAATTGCAAAAAAGTACGTCGACTTCTTCAGTCTCTTATAACATATTCAACAGTAATAAAATACGTCTTGCGGTCGTGTGACTCGGGCTTTCACATATTTTTTGAAAAACGTCCATGTTGGTTACATTTTTGAGAAGCTAATTTTTCTGTGTATCCGGCAGTATTAAAATTCAATATGGCGCCCATAGGAAAAAGAAAAGTTGACTGTCTTTATTCAAAATCTAGAAGGCTTAGAAAATTTCTGTCAATGCCATTCAATTGACAGCTGTCAAAAATATAACAGTTCCAAGTTTCATTTAAATAACATCAATCGTTAAGAAGATATTAATTTTTCTTTAAATTGGTCAATTTTCAGATTTTTTGTGATAACTCAGGAACGAATCACAATATCGGGGAATTCTATTCAAATTCTTAATCGCCAAGAAATAGCGCAACTTTTCTGTAATTTAACCGATCCCGTATCTTTCACCGTTTAGGAGGTCCCATGGTGAGCATCGAAAAATTACCCACCCTGTATACCTATGAGTCCTATGACCACCAAAAACATAACCTACACGCTCGTAATGTCTTGTACTTTAAGAAAATTTATTTTGTTAAGCAATAACTATTTATTTATTAAACAATAGTTATTGTTTAACAAGGCAAAAAAATTGAAGATTTACTGCCGCGGCTGAAGTTTCATAGCCGAGGCGAAAGTGTTGAATACATAATTTTTTCGCCGATTGTCATTAAAAAAGTAATGAGTACCGGCGAAAAATAACTATTATTTCAATATTTTGATGCATTCCTGCAGTTTCCTGGCTAAACTGATCAATAATTAATTTTGAATTTCCAAGGAATCTCGCTTGCAATTTTGGCTATTTGTTGAGCCATTTGCCTTGTAGTTTTCATCAAGAACGCCATCAAGGAGGTAATTATGAAAAGTTTTTTTAAGCCATTTGTCCAGTTAATATTTTCAGTTCTAAGGAAGCAGGAAATTGATTTAGTTAAATGTTTTCTTAAATTTCGATCAGAAGCGCAGGTGGCAATTAGAATTTTTGTTCATCAGTTAATGTTTTTGCGTTCTGATTCCCCGATTCGGCAAATCACCTTGATGTGGCGATGATGACAGCAAAAAGTGACGAGGTGATGGCTGTTGGTTATTAAACCGCGATTAGTCCACGTGGTGGAGGTGGGGGCGGCCCGCAAACGGCGGCGGTTTCAATTAAGGCATCCGAGCAGAAAACGTAGTCAGTTCGAATTGCAAAAGTTTGTAAGCGTACCTATAACCATCCGGCAGTTAGTGTTTTAATTAAAATGACGCTCTTAATATTTTTCAATTTCGGTGGGAAATTAAACGGCAAGGAGTTGAAGAAGGAAGAGGAGGAAAAAAATGGTCGGAGAGCACTCGCGTTTTACGACCCTCTTCCATTAATTGAAAACATTGTTTCTCTTGCGGTGGGCAATTAGCGAGCGGTCTTCTTTAATCTGCCCCCTTATTATCATTCTCTGTCCATATCAATCAGGCGGGTTTGGGTTTTTCCTCATCAGTATTCCGCGCAAAACTCTTAACGACGCCGATGTTTGGCTTTGACATAACCAGTTAGTTTGTATTAATAACTTGAGAAAAACGGACGGAAAAATGACATGTTTTTTCGCGCTAAATTGTTTCGCGGCAAACAGACTGAAAGGTAGCGTGGTTGTCGCAGACAGCCGACTAAATTGAAGCATTATACTTTCGTTACACATGACGTAGCATTAAGCAAATGAGATCTCGGACGATGGGGGAGGCAAACGCTTCCATCTAACATTGTAATGAATCATCTGACACATGTACTCAAAATATTCATCGAAAATATCATAGCGGAGTCAGCGTGACATGTCAATATTTAGGTTGGCTCTTCCACAACCTCTCAGCTACTTAAATCGGAGCACTGAAATAGATGCACTGGAGCGGATCTCCCCCGAAATATACCGAGCGCGTTTATCATTCATCATTGATTCCGAATGGTAAATGTCCCGAATCTTTTAATTTTCTTTCACCCTGTTACAATCAGATAATTTATCTGGAATACTAGTTATCTGGAAGTAACCAGGTAGCAGTTTGCTTACAGAAAACCCTCATATAGCCCATTAACTGAATTTGAACTCGTATGAGCCAAACTTCAACGAGCATTTTCCATTAGATAGCTTTTCTGAATGACACCCATCTGCATTCATAGATAGCCTATCAACTTGGTTACTTCAGATTGCACATATTGTCTGACAGACGTATGTATAATGGAGATAGGCTATCTGCATTGCTGCACATGCTCCTATGCCTTTTCTGACCAGTTGCAATAGATACTTAGCTGAACTTATTCTACGTCCAATGAATTTATTAATCCATTTACAGTTTTCCTAAAAATTGAACTTTGAGTTTGAATCAGCAAACTTTAAGGCATCAAGCCCGCTTGAAATTCTGATTATCTGAAGGTAAACCCTCAGATAGCCCGTATTAACTCAACTTAAGCTTAGATCAGAAAAGTTTAACGATCATGTTCGATCAGATGCCATATCTGAACGACACCCATAGAAGAAGTTCAGATAGCTCATCTGAACTTATTCTACCTTTAATAAACTTATTAATCCATCTGCAGTTTTCCTAGGAGCTAACCTTAGTTCAAAATTGAACTTCGAATTAGAATTAGCAAACACTTTTACCCTTAGACAGCCCACATTAACTTAATTTGAGGTTAAATCAGCAAAGTTTAACGATCATTTTCCGTCAGATAGCATCTCTGAGCGACACCTATAGAAGAGGGTATTCTACCTCCAATAAACTTTATTAATCCATTTAGGTACGGTTTTCCTAGGAGCTAACTTAGTTCAAAATTGAACTTCGAATTTGAATCAGCAAACTTCAATCAGATTATAGCTTATCTGAACTTCTAATTATCTGAAGGTAACTAGCTGTTTTGCAGAGCCTCAGATCATATTAACTTAATTTGAGCTTAAATCAGCAAAGTTTAACGCTTATTTTCCATCAGATAGCATTTCTGAACGGCATCCCTAGAAGAGGGTATTCTACCTCCAATAAACTTCTTAATCCATTTACGGTTTTCCTAAGAAAATTGAACTTTCAATTTGAATCAGCAAACTTTAGGGGATATTACATTTTACATCAATCAGATTATAGCTTGCCGGAAGTTCTAATTATCTGAAGGTATCGAGCAGTTTTCGAGACCCTCAGATAGCTATATTAACTTAATTTGAGCTTAAATCGCCAAAGCTTAACACCCCCTGAAGAAATTCACGTAGACCATCTGCACTGAAACTGCATCAAATACTAACTCGTTCCTCTATTAACTTGTGCAGAAAATAGCTCTTAGAGAGCCTATCTCAACTATTATTTAGATAGACTATCTGAAGTGCTGCACTTGCTCAGATAGTTTGAGACCTCTAGATGCCTTTTTTGAATGCCAGTTGCAAAATACTACTTATCCAAACTACGTATAGTCAGATATTCAGACAACTTAACTGAACTGAACTAATTTTAGTTCAGAACTAAATTTTGAATTTGAATCCGTAAACTTTAAGGGACATTTTACATACAATGTGTCTCATTTTAACTGGAACCACACAAATATTTCGGTTAATTTTAACCGAATCAATGCCTTCTTTTTTTCTGCATGTAGAGCTCCAAAATCTGCACCAGTGTAATACCTACTCAACTTTTTTTATAAACCGAAACCCCAGCCAACTGCGGTTTAATAAAGAGGCCAAAAATGACAAAGTCGTATTAGGCATTTTTTTATCGAAAAATTTTACAATGAAAAGTTGCTCAGGATCGCTCCAAATGGCTATAAATTCGAAGTTTCAGAAAAAAATAAAAATGTTGAATTTCTTGAGGAAGAATCATAAAATAACGAAAACGTCAATATTTTTGCAACATAACGGGTGACGTGAAATAAAAAAACAAATGGAAGCGCACATGTTTGCTGTTTGTGGCACATTGCAACAGATTGAAATTGTTAAGAAAAACGAAAATCTTACACTATCTTAATAATTTCTGCGATTGTTAAGTTTTATCCATCCATAGCCGATAGCAAATGTCAAATCAATTAATTTCAATTGTTTTTTTATTTCACAGCACCCATTATGTTGCAAAAATATTGAACTTTTCGTTATTTTGTGATTCTTCCTCAAGAAATTCAACATTTCTATTTTTTCCTGAAATTTCGGATTTAGCCATTTGGAGCCATCCTGAGCAACTTTCCCTTATAACATTTTTCGATAAAAAAATGCCTAATACGATTTCGTCATTTTTGGCCTCTTTATTAAATCGCAGTAGGCTGGAATTTTGGTCCATAAAAAAAGTGAAGTATCACGGAGGTGCAGATTTTGGAGCTAAAATGAGACACCATTTTCTTGTAATTCGGAAAGTACAATATTAATTTCAGAATCAGATAATTGAAATTCAGAAAACGTAAATTGTAAATTAGAATGCCTTTTCTGATTACACGGTTAGGTAGTTATCTAAATTTCTACGTATCCTCAGATATTCAGATAACTTAGGCATCAGTTAACTTGTTCTAACTCTAAAAAATTCACCCATTCTGTTTTCCTAGAAGCCAGATAATTGTAATCCAAAATAATAATTGTAATCCAAAATAATTGAACTTTGAACTTGAATCAGCAAAACTTTCAGGGACATTTTACATAGATCATGATGAAATTCTTAGTACTAGAAGAAATAGTAAACTTTTTAACATTACTATATTACCAATCAGACCGGCAGTAATTGTTGCCAACTTAAGGTTATTGCCTTTTGTTTCGAGAACCGCTAGAGAAAGTTTCACTATAGCAGAATCGGTGTTGCCAACTTGACATGAAGAGTCGCATAAAAGAAGTTTATAAAACTGCTCCCGAGCTGAATTAGTTACGTAAACCGCCGTCATAAATCAGGCCAGATCAGAGAACATAAATTCGAGGGAGAGCCGAAGAGATACGTGTAAGGGTCACCTGGGTCCTGGCAAGTCGATATCTTTCTTAACCTGAGCTCATATTTCATGCATGCTCCCCGGCGAGCACATATGTGTTATCTCCGTGATATGTCGTCCCATATGGTTGGTTTATTTGGTTTTTATCCACCGCCATGCTCCCACGGGACCCCTCATATATACCTTTCCCGATTTACCTATTCATAGAATCAGAGATGGAATCTCGTTTTTTCCATTTCTCGCATAAGAAACTCGAGAGAAAAATATATATACAATAATGCGTCTAGGGTTAAGCAGCGTGGAGAATTATCCCGACTATTATGTGGAATAACTGGCTGCATTCCAACAGGCTGCACTCGCGCCCGTCAAGAAATTTGTTTTGCGAATAGTTTATGTCGTGAGCTTCTTGCGAATTTTTTGACGTAAACGGGCCATAAAGTGGATCCGAATTATGTTATGATGTTGTGCGGTTTCATTATCTTGTGCAGACGGGTTCGCTTAAGCCAAAAATTATAATGGAAACTCATAAATCCAGATGATTACAATAAGATGTTGCCTGAAACATCATTTTCTGATCTTTGGAGGAGTGAGGAAAAACCAGGGAGGTTCAAGCATAGATTACCTCCAACTATGAATCAATTCCTTGCAAGAAACACGGACAACAATCTCCCTGTTATTTATCAAATTCCCTCCCCATTTACAGTCGAAACGGAGCGACATCTGAGATATCATTGTTTCTCCGTGCTTCACCTAAAGACCGTACATCATCAAGCTACTAATCCAATATCAGGACCATTTATCTTCATTTAGTGACTCCTTCATTAAGTCAACTTTTAAAACGCTTTCCCAGGTCTGTCTCTCCGTGTATCGACTCCGCCGCCCCCGGCGTTGATGCATTGAGCTTGTCACTGCCACACTCAAATGTATATTCTGTTTGTTATACCGCCATTAAATTAAACGAGAATCGGAATAAGATGCATGCGAGGGATGATGGATGATGTCGACATCAGCCGCAGGTTCTCACCTGAAAAAAAAGAAAATAGGTTAACGAGGAATTTTAATGAGGCTATGAAAGAGCAGCAGATCGAAGTTCAAAAATAATGCCATCACAAATCTGTATTGCGCTGTGTATTATATACTATCACTTTGATAATGAGCACATTGTGTTCGAAACGCGTCAGCAGTGTAAATCAAGTGTTTCGGTGTAGTGGGGTGTTTCTAGTGATAGTGCATTTTTCCACCGAAGTTGTCCAGTGTTTCCATTATGTATTATATCTTATATTGTGTAACATTAACTTTTTTGCAAAGAAAGTAGCGATCATTATTTAGTAATCAAGAGACTAGGAATGGAAGCAGCAAAAGCAGAAGATAAAATTGACAGAAAATAATCAATAAAAGGATCAGATGCCGCAATCTGAGAGAACCACAAGTCAAAGAACCTTACTATAGATCAAATCATAAAGAAAGTAATCCAGAAGGAACCGTAGAAGAAGTATAAAAAAGCTATACCATGAGGTGCGGGACGGTGAGGATTACGAACAGAAAGTGGAAAAGAGTGGTGAACAGGTAAAATAAGAAACGCAGGAAAGAGGAAAAAATTAGCATTTCCGTTTTTACCTACACCGGCAAACAAGGTAACAAAACGACTACGCAAAAGATAAAGAAGTAAAAAAGTTAGTAATACAGAGAAAACAACAAGTCGAGAACGCATATAAAGATAACCAGAAACTATTCTTAGGAACAAATAAAGTAACGACGATAAAGAATAAACAGACAACCATTCTAAAAATTCTGAAAATTAAAAAAACTACGTATGTAGTTTTGAAAGACTACTGTTTTGTTTATAATTTTGACAATTTTACCCTCTTCAACCAGATAAGCTTGTAATGAGTTTGAAAGACAAGTAAAAAGACTAACGGATTTGTATGCGTAACAATTTATTTAAAGAGACTACCGTTCTGTAAACTGTAATTTTTTGATTGTAATTTTGAGGACTTTCGTCTTTTGAACTAAGTACGTAGTTAATGAGTTTGAAAGAACAGTAGAGAGACTATAACGGATTTATGTGAAAAATCGTCTAATCTCATCTTTTATGTAATTACATAACTGTTTTGAAAGACAAGTAAAAAGAATATTATGCATTTGTGTGAAAACTCCACTACTTTCATTTTGAAAGAGACTACCATTCTAAAAACCCGCCATTAGAAGGAAAGGAAATAGAAACTGCGAAAGAGAAGACAAAGAGAAGGGGCATGCATGAAGTCAGGCAAACCCCCAGAGCCGGATTAAGTAACCACAGACAGGGTAAAATCTGGAAACAAAAGAAATATTACACTGAAGAAAATAATAAATAAAGTACTAATAACAGGAAAAAGTGCCAGAAGATTGGCTAATAGAAAAGGAGACATAAATTACTGTACTTATTACAGGGGAATTACTTGTAGAGAAGGTCGGCATAGGCCAGATTTCCAAAAAGAAGACGAACATAAAAAAATTTTCGAAGCAGAGGAAATCTTAATCAGAGCGGTAAAAAGCAAGTATAAAGAAACGAAAAACTTCATAGGATTGAAGCAACGAAAGGAGTCAAACAGGGATGCATACTGGGCCTACAACTATTTGCTTTAGTCCTAGACGAAGCAGTCAAGGAAGCGACAGGACATGTGAAACAATACCAAATAGAGCACTGGATAAAAAAGAAGTAAATATTCAGAAATCTATATTACATGATGTTAATAGGCAAGGATGAAAGAACACTGAACGAAAACATAATAACTTATAACCGAAGTTTGAATAACAGAAGTATGGGGATAAATACAAGGAAGAATAAATCATTGAAGATAAAAATTATTAGTGTTTCATCAAAACAAGAAATCTTGAGGGTCAATCCCTGTCTTGTCTTTCTTTATTTATAAAGAGGCTTCTTTTTTAATGCGTGCAGACGATTTAATTACTAAACGACCATAATATCATGAATATGTATAAATATTTAATTTCTTGTCTTGTGCTCAAGATTTCTGAAATTCCTGGATCTTAATTTTTTCGTTGATGATCATTAGTAATATAAGTCGTCTCTTGATTGCCATGGTTTTGACGGTCGAATGGTTGAACTACGAGTCAAAACGGCAGATTTTCTTTGGGTCAAAAAGATGATGAAAGCTTGCTCCAGTCGTTGACCGAAAAAAATGTACCATTGACAAGTAGTGAATCTATGTTTTGCTCGTGATTTTTAGTGACTTTATTCTAGTTATATACATCCCCATCTTTTTCTAAATCTGATTAAATATTTACGTTGAGTATATTTTTATTTTTGCAATATTTTAATAACAGTTGTGTTAAATGTCAGTTTTCGTAGTATTACCAGTTGATTTGAACTATGACCGTCGTCTTATCACTGCAATCTAGAGTTGATTGGTGACTGTAAAGAATATCTACCTTTGAATTGGATCAATACTTAATGTATAACGTATAGTCGCTGAAATTCATCCAGAATTGTGAAAATTCTATTCTCCCAAAAGTTAAGAATAGTCAACAACTCTATAGGGCTGAGAGGAAACTCCGAATATTTAGGTATTTTGACGCCCCTAATGATCCACGTATCCACGTATACCCAAAACCAAAATTCTTTATTTTAGTATCTAAAAATTTACTCATTCAGCTAAGTGGCAATAATATGAACGAGAGAACCTTGTCGTCAAGTTACCCCTTAAACCCAGTATAACTTTGGGGTGTTCTTCCTTAAAATAAATTATCGAAATTTTTGATTTTTATTGCCTTCTGCCTTCTTTAAAACTTTACTCCCTCAAAAGGTCAAGAAAATTCAAGAAATCTTGACTACTGACAGTTTTGCTCTTTGATGTTTTGATGTAAGCTAAATACTTAGAACAACATTCTCTATTTTGAGCAAGCTAACAAAAAGAAATAGTAGCTCCTCATCAGAAAAAGAACTAGGTTTTCTGAAGGTATATGAACAACTTTAAAGTTTCTATTTTTTCATCTTCGTAAGTAAGTGTAAGTATGCGAGTTCTGGACTTTAACCTTGAAAAATGCGCCTTGAAAATTAACCGCGGTTAAACACCCATCAGCAAGTTGTTTCTGGCAGGAATTCCGCCAATTGAGGACGTGGAAACCTTAATGGAAATAGCGGAGTAAACGGAAGATAACTTCTCCAGGTTTTGCGGAGGCAATAAGGTAGTCTCGGCGATATTTCATCGTGATGTGTCGGTTACATGTTTTTCAGCGAAAACAAACGGAGCACTCAGAAAACAAGACAGTTCCAATTCGTTGCCGTGAGAGTACAGCCCGACTAAAACAAACCATCCACTGTTCACACATGCCATAAAAAGCCAACTCAAATAAAATTAAAAGGCGAACAGACACCGGAGCGAGATGATGAGAAGATGGATAAAAAACAACGCACATGTATCCAGTGGCAATGGCGAAAAAAATTTATAATATATTATGTGATCGTCCGTCCGAACCTGCACTCCTGCAGCGATGAGCAGGAAGTGTTTTTCCGTGACGTCATGATTAGGTTAACTGCTGTTGCAGGTGGATAAATACTTAACTTTTTAAGAAACATTCAGTGGCAAAAAGAGCAAAGGAAACGACTCTTAGGTGACGTCAACCCGAGCAGCAGGTGTATAAAAACCCAACACACATGTTCTAGCCACTTTAATCACTCCAAGGAGAAATGTTAAGTGGAATTAGTTTATCTGAAGCTTATTTATAAATCCCGTCAGTGCGAGATTTATCGCGGATCGAAACGAAATCCCCCAATCTTTTTTCAGTTCGCGCAAAACAATGGGGCGCTAACGCGATTATTAAGCACTGAAATTTAATAAGCACCTTGAAAGAAAATAAACACGTCCCCGAGGACATTAAAGAAAGGTGCGCTGAAAATACGAAGCACTCCGGGCGCAATCATGTATAAGTTTTATAAAATTCGAGGGGCCGTTAAGACGTTCCATTATTTCCATCTGCAGCGTTTGACGTCTTTTTATGCCCGTTTGAGGGCCTCCTTTTCACACCGGCGACGCTTTACACCTTTTTAATTCGCGACGGAATTAAGACGTAAACTTTTCTGGGGGAAAGCTCCAGATTGTCGTTATGCAAATGCGGGGGTCATCACTCATCCTACTTGTTCGCTGTAATTTCTTATGAATGCGGATGAAATAAATTAATAACTGCTATTTACAGAATTTTACTGCTTTAGCTTTTGTGACTTGGCAGTTTTATCGGAACCTCCTCGTCTGCTTTGCAAAACCTCTTAATTAAGTGGACAAGTGGATATGTTGAAATTCATATTTTGTTTCAGGATTTTCTACAAGGCAACAAATATTTTTTTAAATTTCCTTCCTAAAACTGTCTGATTGCTGATGGCTATGCCAAGAATAATATACAAATTTTCTTATAAGAGGAGTGCCCTTAAAACTCGATGGATATGCCACCACAAGTGACTAAAGATTTGACCAAATCTAACTAACGGGTGTTCTAAAAAAATCGAACGAAATATTTTTGGGGACAACTCTTCCATTTTTTAACCGATTTGGATGAACGTGGACTTAAATTAAAGCTAAAGAATCAGGCTATCTATTGATTCAAGAGACCACGACAGATGGCGCTGCCGTAGTAGCCTTAGCCTTGCTTGTTTTAAAGGCTTAGTATAGGTGCATGATTGGTCAGTTAACAACCAATGGTTATGAGATAAAAATGACCTTGAAGCACGTTTACTTTTCTTCAAAAAGAAGTTCGTTATGTTTCACGAATTAATTTTCTGCGATTTTTTAAAAATCATATGTTTTCCCTTATTTTCACACCTAATGACAATAACTGAAGTAACAGTGATGCATTTTCCGCTTAATTTTCAGTAATAGAGGATCTAATTGAATGAAAAACACAAGCGGATGCGAATTGGAGGAAACTTAAATTTTATTACTGAGAATTAAGCTTTTGTTGCTTCATTGTTACTTTAGTCATGGCTATTCTGCATGAAAAAATGTGAAAACACATATTTTTTAAATAATCACGGAAAGTCAATGCGTGAACCAAATTTACTTCTGAAAAAAGATTCTTAAAGAAAAATGAACGCCCTTCAAAGTCATGCAAGTCTCATTACGACTGGTTGATAATTGACCAATCCCCACGCCCCTGAAATGAACCTTTGAGACAAGTATCACTAAGAGAACAATTTAAGGCCAGGTTCATCCAAATCGGATAAGAAATGCACGAGTTATTACCAGAAATATTTCGTTCGGTTTTTTTTAGGACACCCGTTATAATTGAGATATTTAAACAATGATTTAAACAAAACAGACATTAATAAAGCTATAGTTGCTGTCAATTTCTTTTCTATAAAGATGGAGTACCACTCCGAAACGCATCCTGGTAAGTAATAAAGCTACGATTCGGCTTCAATAAAGGAATTAATTCCAGTCAATTCCATCAATTCCAATTTAATTCGATTAATTCCAGTTTATAGCAATTAAGACAACAAATGTTTTATAGGCAGTTTAAAAATCAGTGCCGTAGTTTATATTTGAGCGACGTCAGGAGCGAAAATATAATAGGCCAGATCTTTAAACTATCTTTAACCTCCCCACTCCACTTCACCATTTAAAAAAAGGTTACTGCAAACACTAAAATTTTCGAATTTGAGATAAGACCGGATCTATACGTTTTGAGGTCTCAGGAACCCAAAAAAGTGGCTTTTAAAATATGTCTGTATGTATGTACGTATACGTACGTACGTTCGTAAACACGCCACAGCCCAAACTACTCGACCGATTTGGCTCAAATTTGGTACGTAGGCATCTCATAACCTAACTTAGATCTGAAAAGCTTTTGGAGCTTTTTTAACCTCCCCACTCCACTTCACCATTTAAAAAAAAGGGAGGTTACTGCAATCACTAAAATTTTCGAATTCGAGATAAGACCGGATCTATACGTTTTGAGGTCTCAGGAACCCAAAAAAGTGTTTTTTAAAATGTGTCTGTATGTATGAACGTACGTTCGTGCGTACGTACGTACGTACGTACGTACGTAACGTACGTACGTTCGTAAACACGCCACAGCCCAAACTACTCGACCGATTTGGCTGAAATTTGGTACGTGTGCATGTGAAAACCCAACTTAGATCTGAAAAGCTTTTGGAGCCAATCGTGCAACCAGAAGTGCCATTTTGGCACATCAACTTTTAAATTTTAAATGTAAACCCCCATTTTTCACGTCACCATAAGAAAGACGTTCAAATTCTGCATCTAAAAATGTATTCATTCTTAGTGCCCTTTTGACCAACAATTTAAAAAAAATTGATTTTTATCGGACTTTAAAATCGCGGTACAGCCCAAGCCCCTCAACCGATTTGGCTGAAATTTTGCACATGGGGATTGTATTACACGTCGAAGAGCTGAACAAATTTTGGATTCAATCGACCCACGGAAAGTGCCGTTTTGGCACACCAATTTCGAAACTTAAAATTATTCTCTCATTCACCCATCAAAAACAACTTTTTGAAAGATTTATTGTTATCATCAGAAAGGTCTTCAAATTCTGGTTTTAAGTGAGATAAAATTTATTCGCATTTAGTACCCTTTGGGTAGAAAAATCGAAATTTTGTAATAACACTGAAACCACGTTATAGCCCAAACTACTGGATCAATTTGTCCGAAATTTGGTACATGGAGGTTAGGTAACCCATTGAAGAGCTGAAAGGCTTTTGGGAGCAATTGGTCCACGGGAAGTGCCATTTAGGCATATCAACTTTAAAATCTTAAACACAATAAGTCACGGAAATCAAAGACCCATGCGTTGGGGAGGTTCCAGCCGCTTCTCTGCTGCCTTTTAATTTTTAATTTTAAATGCAAACTCCCATTTTTCACGTCACCATAAGAAATGCCTTCAGATTCTGCTTCCAAAGATGTATTCATTGTCAGTGCCCTTTTGACCAGAAACTACAAAAAAAAGACCCACGCGTTGGGGAGGTTCCAGCCGCTTCACTGCTGCTATTTTTTTTCTAATGTTAACCAAATCAACACGACCTTTCAAATTTTGTTTTGAATTTTCTTATCCATTCAAGTGATAAATGTAATTTTTTTTTCAAACTGTTTGCCTTATTTTTATCGTCCAGTATTATTTTTTTAAAATCTTACGCTGGTATCGGGTTGGTGGACAGAAAAAGGAGAAAAACTTAGTCCACCAACCCGATACCAGCGTAACATTTTACAAAAAGTGATTTTTTTTTATTTATTAGCCTTAAAATACGTTGTCATGGGCGACGTGCTTTTATAGAATAGTGTGTTTTATAGCAAACATAAGCAGCTAATTCAAATGCACCATAGAAATAGTATAAGATGTTAGTATTAGAAAAATTCTATTAATTCCAAAAATTCCGGTTTAATCCATTAATTCCAGTTCAATTCCATTAACTCCAGCTCAATTCTCACTGTTAAATAACTAATACTTACGAGGTTGATTTAATTTTTTGAGTAGACTGATTGAGATAATCAGCTGAAGAATGCAATTATTTGCAAAATTAACCGACCTTATCAGGAGTTCAGTTGAATTAGCGAGTCATCAAAGTTGCATTTGATTCTGTATTGTAAGTTGACAATAACCAACGTCAGCCTGATGACCAATTCTACCGACCACCGCTTATAATAACAAATACCCAAATGCTTCTCATTACAGGGTAAACGCATTCAGAACCGAGAAGAAATTCATAAAAAAATGAATTAAACTTATGAATAAGTAAGTTTTTTCTTTCACTCGTCGGATTTGCGCACTCCGCCTACGGCCCGGAAAACATTCCTTCTCGTGTTACGCTTTACGTGGATTTACTCACCTGTTCCATAAATACCTATCCTTTAGTGATTTGACAGAGTTTATAAGAATTTTTTTATTACCCTATGCGCAGGAATCATCACGTTATTCTGGTACATCCTGTATTATTCATTTATGAAGTTCTCTTGCGTAATACATCCAAAATTAGCAGCATTTAATTTGAAATAATTTTGATCGCTTCCATAACAAGAATTCATACAAAATTTCATCGAATTTCAATATTCCACATTTTAAGATTGTGAATAATTGACTCGTTTATCGCTGATAATAGCACAAGGGCATGCTAGTTAATCGGTTCAATTTTGAAAATAATTGCGAAAACTTGTTGATAAATTGTTATTTATTATCTGATAAATGGCAATTTAGGCCGAATTGTTTTAATACGGCAACAAAGCTTGAGCAATTATTTCTAAAATTTAACCGATGCAGTAGCGATGCACGAGTGGTATTCGGTAAGATTATTTCGCAAACTAATCTCTTTATTTTGATCAAGGTATGATTTTTTTTAACCGGGATTGCCTTTACTCAGAAGCCCAATAAGATGTTGTGAACGAGCATTCATAGTTCATTGACGTTTGAGGTTAGGAAACATCCAAACAAAATGTCATTGAAATACCGAAAATGGGTTGTGGAAGGACGACATTACGTGCATGTAGGATCTGTGTCTGGTGGTCATATTTATGGACCTTAATTGCTCGTAATATTGTTTACGTGGTGATTTTCAACAGTAAAAAAATTGTGTTCAAGATCAAGTCGTCGACGAAACGATTAAATGCAAACTAGGGATAAAATGCATTAACCGCTCTTAAATGATTGGTTTATAAGGTAATTTGGAGATATCGTTGTTAAAATCCAACGAAATTGAGAACACAACCAAAGTAGCAGGTAATAGGTAAGTAAAAAAAATTCGTGGAAGCCCAGATTCTCGCTGCCAACTGTTGGGTGTTATTGAGTCGTTGTTAAAGTTTTACGGCCGTGCCATTCAAAGTTCTCCTTTGTCGTCTCATTTACGACACTGAAAAGGTAAAAATGGTTTGTCACGGTTGATATGCATGCTGGCACCATATGGGCGCGCGTCAAAGAAGCCCCACTGTTCTATCCGACCTGTCAGAGTAAATTGCATTTTTCGGTTTTCCTCAACAGGAAATGACCGTCGAAGCCTCGCAACCGCCCACGTTCTACCTCCTCGTAATTACCATCGATTTTACCTTTTTTGCCATTCCAGATGTGAGTTTATTGTTGTGTCCTCGTTCTCACGGACCTGCTCACCTCTTTCTTGCCATCTGGAGACGTTTTTGCATGGATTTTCCACGGCGGACATCTGGATGCCGCCTGTTGGTTTAATTATTATTGTTAAGACGTAATCCCCTGAGAAGGATAACTCGGAAATTATGCACCTCAAGGAATTACCCTCTATCTAAATGAAAACATACGACTGTATGGAAGTTTGGAGGAGAATATGGCTGTCGAGGGTGCGATTACAGGTAGCTCCACCTTAATCAACAGGTGGTATGTCAGGTGAGAACCAAGCGATTCGTCCAAAGAACAAAAACTGCGGTATTATTGGGCATTGCCTGACTCACGGTCGTAAATTTACCGGCGGAACGAATGAGGGTAAAATGGACCGGTGCTAAAGCAGGTTGATTGGAGAAGAAGGCCCCGACGTTTATTTAACGTTGATTGATGACGTCCTTGGACCATAAAGGGAAACTCGAATTATAAATATTATTTTTAGAAAGTTGGACCATATAAAACTCCGGAGGGATAATGCTATTGTGGTGTCCACTCTCCCAGTTCTTTGTCCACGAGTGTTTTCTGTGGAAATATGATTCAATTCTGTGTACGACATCAATATTCAAATTCGAGGGAGTTTACCTTCTAGAAGTTATCCCGTCCTATCACAACCAGGCGATATGCAAATGTACCTGCATCGGTCAGCTACGTCAACAATCCATTACGATTCCGCCGCCCCCGGTGCATTCTAGGTAGGATAATGAAATCAGTTCATTCGTCAAAGTTTTGATAAGACGACTGCCTTCATAGTCCGAGACCTCGCAGCAAAAATTCCAAACCACATTCTTCCAAAGCTTTGATGCCTTTAACCTGTAATATGCCTAAATACCTACATGTGCAAAACATTATTTGCAGCCAGCCTTTTGAAGTTGCAATTTTTACACAAGTTTACACAATTAGTAATGTTTCTTATTTAGAAGCACATGATACAGGTACAAACGACATTCTTCCGATTTGGACTTTATCTTAAATATAATTGAGAAAAAAATTAGTTTCAACTTTTTGTCAAAACAATGCAGACGGGGGCGTTTCGGAAGCAGACGTTATTTTACATGCAGGAGCGGGCAGCTTCTTTCAGGTTACAATTTACATCAAAAATGTAGCAAAAATCAGGTTCAATTTTTGTTTATGTCAAAACAAGGCAGACGGGGGCGTTTTAGTGGCAGACGTCATTTTATACAGGGTTTCCAGGAATAACTTCGCCATATATTGGGGGCTGATTCTACACTTAAAAATAGGAAAAAAATTCATACGAACAAATGTCCGAAAGTGCCTCTAGGGGGCGCTACAGACTTTAGGTAGGTGTCTCTCAAAAACGGGTATTTATTAATTATTTTTGAAACGGTTGGAGCTAGAATAACATGTTGTTAGTGACAAACTAACGACATTTGTGAAGCAAGTCAACTTGTTTTTTTGCATTTATAAATTTGTTACCATAGGCATGACATGCGTTTTTATTGAAAACGGTTGATCCTATGACTTAGTAGGGAGAGTACCTTTTTCATGTAGAATCGTTTGGAGAATTGTTATCTGAAGTCAAAAATTCAAGAAAGCTAGAGAAAAAAAACTTGTGGGAATTTTTTTCCTAAGCCTCCCCTTTATCGCACGCCTATGGTCGTCAATCACCTGTCTTGTTCTCACCGGATAACTTGTCACCCCAAAATTACCTCAGACCCCAAATTTCGTCATTTTAGCTCCAACCGTTTCAAAAATAATTACTAAATACCTATTTTTAAGAGATACTTTCTAAGCTCTGTAGCGCCTCCAGGGGGCCCGTTCGGACATTTGTTCATATGAACTATTCTTCACATTTTTAGCTCTAGAATCACCTCTCAAAATATGGCGACGTTATTCCGGGACACCCTGTATAGGGTATCCGAAAATTAGAGGATAATATCTTAAGGGCGTATTCTACGATCAAAAATATGAAGAAAAGTTTTAATAAACATGGGTTAAAAATAACAACGTGAAATTGAGCATCTTTAGTAAGTTTTTGATGCTGAATTCACTACCATGGTAAAAAGTTTAAAGTTTCGAACATAAGCGTCGCAGTACAGGGGCCCAAATTGGACCAAAATTGCTGAAATAATTTTTTTAAGTTGCTTTTTCTCAAATTTAGCATCAGAATCTGGATGATTGAAGCTTTGTACGTAAAAATGGTGCTCTTGTTCGAAATCGCTAGGGCGCACCGTTTTCGTATAAATTGACCCTAGTGGTTTTAGAGCACGAAAATTTGTCACAGATTTTATTTAGTTATTTACCAAATTATTAAAAATTTGTTCAGGGGTTGCTTCCTTGTGTTATTTTAGGAAGAAAAGTTCACATGAACATATGGCGGAAAACGTTTCCTAAGGGAAGTATGGGGGTACTGAAGAACGTCAGCTTTCCAGGACCCCATAGGTCCCATAAGAAACATTTTCTGCCATATGTCCATACGAACTTTTTTTCCTAAAATCACCCAAGGAATCAGACGCTGAACTAGTTTTTGATAATTTGGTAAATAAACTAAAATCTTCTGTCAATTTATTCTAAAACGGTGCGTCCTAGCGATTTCAAACAAGAGCATCATTTTTACGCAGAAAACTTCAGATGTTCAGATTCTGGTGTCAGATTTGAGAAAAAACGATTTACAAAAATGTTTGAGCGAAGTTAGTCCTAAGCCCCCCCCTGTACGGGACGCTTATGATTGAAACTTTAAAATTTTCTCCACGGTAGTGAATTCAGCATCAAAGACTTACTGAAGATACCCAATTACACGGTGTTATCTTCAACCGTTTTGAAGAAATTTAGAAAAAACCACTTCCAAAGTGCTCCCTTAGGGGGCATTTTTCGACCCATATGTTTATTAAAACTTTTCTTCGTCTTTCTGATCGTAGAATATGTTCTTAATATATTATCCTCTAATTCCCGGACACCCTGTAGTAGCGGACTGCTTTAGCGCAGCAGCGTCGATGCAAATAACGTTCTTCCAGGTTAGAATTTACACCAAAAAATGTAAGAAAAATAGGTTCAATTTTTGTTTAAATGCCAAAACAAAGCAGACGGAGGCGTTTCGGAGGCAGACGTCATTTTACATCCTCAGGAGCGTATAACTTCTTTGTAGCGGCAGTTAGCGCGTGGATACGAATGAAGATCTTCCAGGTTACAATTTATATCAAAAAAAAAAAAAAATCAATAACAATTTTTGCTTATACAATAATAGTGCAGAACGGGGCATTTTTGCAACTCATTTATTGTTTTAGGCAACTGATGTTTACCGGCAAGCCATTGAATTTCATATTTGTTGTCTCTTATAAAATCCATAACCGTTTACAATTAAAGTGTCAAAATTTATAGATTTCACTTTTGTTGCATAATTCCATATTGCTGCTATCTGATTTCCTCTATGTATTTTTTAATACTGGACCGTTTTGGATGGTGGTAAATCGACTGATTTCAAAGGATTGAATTTCATTGAATGGATTCCTTTTTCCATTCATTAGGAGGATATTAGTAACCTCCCTAACTCCAACAAAATTTTTAAAAAATGGGAGGTTACTGCAATCACTAAAATTTTCGAATTCGAGATAGCACCAGATCTTCACGTTTTGAGGTCTCAGGAACCCAAAAAAGCGGTTTTCAAAATGTGTCTGTGTGTGTGTACGTACGTTTGTAAACACGCCACAGCCAAAACTACTAGACCGATTTGTCTGAAATTTGGTGCGTAGGCATCTCATAACCCAACTTAGATCTGAAAAGCTTTTGGAGCCAATCGTGCAACTAGAAATGCCATTTTGGCACATCAACTTTTAAATTTTAAATGCAAACCCCCATTTTTCACGTCACGATAGGAAAGGCCTTCAAATTCTGCTTCTAAAAATGCATTCATTCTTAGTGCCCTTTTGACCAAAAATTTAAAAAAAAATGATTTTTATCGGACTTTTAAATCGCGGTACAGCCCAAGCCCCTGAACCGATTTGGCTGAAATTTTGCACATAGGCATTGTATTGCACGTCGAAGAGCTGAACAAATTTTGGATTCGATCGGCCCACGGAAAGTGCCGTTTTGGCACACCAATTTCCAACTTTAAAATTATTCACTCATTTACCCATCCAAAACAAGTTTTTGAAAGATTTATTGTCACAATCAGAAAGGTCTTCAAATTCTGGTTTTAAATAAGACAAAATTCGTTCGCATTTAGTGCTCTTTGGGTCAAAAAATCGAAATTTTGTAGTACCACTAAAGATACATTATAGCCCAGATTAGTGAATCGATTTGGCTGAAATTTGCTACATGGAGATTGGGTGACCCGTTGAAGACCTGAAAGGCTTTTGGAAGCAATTGGTCCACGGGAAGTGCCATTAAAGCATATCAACTTTAAATTTTAAAGCAAGGCCTCCTTTTTTATGTCGCCATTAGAAAGACGATCAAATTCTGGTTCTAAAAATGTATTCACAGTTTCTGCCATTTCAGTGGAAAAAAAATTCTTTCTCATTAAAAGGGAGCGGGCTGACAGTGGATGACAAATTCTGTTGAATTGACTACTATCTACACAGAATACAAAGATCCACGCGATGGGGAGGTTCCAGCCGCTTCTCTGCTGCATTTTTTTTTTAAATTGGCAATTTTCAGATTTTTTGTGATAACTCAGGAACGAATCAAAATTTCGGGGAATTCTCTTCAGAATCTTAATCACCAAGAAACAGCGCAACTTTTCTCCAATTACTTTCCAATTATTATCGTTTCCGAAATACTAATGGTGAGCATCGTAAAATTACCCACCCTTTAGGTATACGGTAAGGACCTAAAGTCTGGCACCCCCCCCCTGTATCTCTGGAACCGCGCTAGCTACAGCCTTGAAATTTGGACAGGAGCTAATAGTTGAGAAATTATGCCTATTGTCAAATACACATGGTGCCGTAACCTTGAAAAGTCAAAGTTATGACATACAAGTCAAAAATTTTAAATTGCAAGAGGGGTCATGTGACCCCTCATTTGAAAGCTACTTTAATTCTCTATACATGATGGTGAAAGTTTCAAAGAAATTGATTGGCTCAAAAAATATTAGGAATTTTATTGAAAATTTTTATTTTTTATTGTTTATTTTATCTCAGTTAGTAAGTTAGGAAGTCCACGGAGCTCATATTGAAGGTGTTCTTGGGCGAAAAAAATTAAAATAGAAATTTTCAATAAAATTCATAATTTTGTTTGAGCAACCAATTGCCTTGAAAGTTTTAGCATCGTATAGACAATGAAATTAGCTTTCAATGAGGGCTGACATGACCCCTCTTGCCATTTAAAATTCTTGACTTGTATGTCATAACTTTGACATTTCAAGGTCACGGTAGAAATACAGGGGAGGGGCGTACTTTAGGTCCTCACTGTATATAACAGGTTAAAACATCAAACCCTTGGAAGAATGTCATTTGGTATTTTTGCTGCGACCTTGCGGACCATAATGAAATCAGCTCATTCATCAAATTTTTGATAAGACTGCCTTCAAGGATCACGAATTCAACCTGTTTAAGACAACTCGAGGAATTTTTTACGCAATCACCTCCGCGAGAAGCGGGGTCGATCTAACGGCGCAACGTCAGGATGAGCGATTACCGAAAAGGAGTAGTAGTAGCTCGCAGGCACTGAAACAATGAGACTCTTTCATTGTTTTTGCCTCGATCCAGAAGCGCAACTGACAACCCTTCACAACGGCGTTCACCCCCTTTGTTTTTCTTTCGTTTCCGCGTCACCATTTTAACGCTTATTTTTAATATGATGAATTCGGAGCTTTGTACTCTTTAATTATTCCACTTTTTACATTTATCTACCTAATTGTATTTCCTGATTTTCCCACCAACAAAGACCTTCTCAAGAGGTATCATAAATCACCCCCACAAAAAATATTCGACTTTATTCATTGTAACCTGAACCCCCACAGGGCGACCTTTCCATCGATTTATGACGCGCGTTGACATTTCCATCGATAGGTGCGTGGGGGTGCCTCATGTTTACTAAATAAAGTCTTAAATTTTTGTTATCTATACACCGCCACCGATTTACGGTACCTAGCCGGCGACGATACACTTTTACACGCCGATAAAGGTACATAAAGAACCGCACGATATAGATAAGGGGGAAATGCATACGTAATTTGATTTCCTTGCCCCCGATTTTTATAACGCTCATGAAACGCGATGTATAAATCAGATTAGGGATTTTTTCGTTACTAGTTCCCACCCCCAGAACTACTAAATTATAACGTCGATTGTAAATGGGGGCAACACATCGCAAAAAACTAAATAACCGAACATAAAAATGAATTACAGATTTTCCTACGGATGCGGCATTATCATAAATGGTTCGGGATCGGATTAGTTTGCTTCGTTGTTCTCGTTTTTGCTGCGGATATGTCAAAATTACTCGCGATTCGTTTATTTTTGCTGCATTGGAAAAACCGATGATAAGTGGTCGAGTGATCCACTATTTTCATAGACTGCCATAGAGGGAAATCCTTTAGTTTGCAAGCAAGCTCAAGATGTTGGAAATCGAAGGGTAAATGCAGAAGCAATAGAATAGTAAATGGAAATGAAAATGAAAAAGAAACGTGAATCTGTTTAGGTATATTTAGAGACTAGGTGCTATTGGTAACATTAGTATTTTTTTTGTAAAATTTTGTAGTATTTAGACCGCAACTCAAATGTACTCCCTGATGGGAGTACTAAAATAAAATTGCAACATCCGCAAGGACAGGTATACCTACAGGATTGTGCAGAAGTAGGTATAGACTATAGAGTAGTGCCCACAACTATTGAATAGTAAATTTTCTGTATAAAAATCTTCTTCTTTGCATTCTGTGTCTGACGGTGTGACTGTATTTTTTTTCTGCTAGTCGTTTTTGACAAAATGACGTCATCATTTTTTAAATGGCAACCCACATTTCTAACTAATTCGGTATCAACGAATTTTTTTATTATGAACCTCTTTAACATGCTTAGCTCTTTCAAAAAAAAATTTATTGTCAAATCTGCGGGATAAAAATAAGCATGTGTTGTTTTAGCGCAACTGTCAAGACCCCCCCTTTATCTTTAGAGCCATATAGAGCTCTAATATTGTGCATCAAATTATATTAGTCTATATTAACCTCCCCACAACCATATAAAAATGGGAGGTTATTGCAATCACTCCAAAATTCGAAATTGAGATAACACCAGATCTTTACGTTTCAAGGTCCCAGGATCACGAAAAAGTGGTTTTTAAAAAATGTCTGTGTGTATGTACGTACGTACGTACGTACGTATGTGAGCACGATTTCTCGGAAACTACCGAACGGATTTTAATGAAATTTGGTATGTATGTTAGGGTTAGCCTTCCGGTGAGCCCAGTTAATTTTCTCGCGAATCCACAGACGCTAAGTGCCTTTTTGGCATGTAAACTATGAAATTTGACAGATGAACACTAATCTTTCTTATCAGCGCATGAAAGGCCTTGAAATTATGTATCTAAAACTGTATTCCCACTTAGTGCCTTTTTGGCACAAAATCTAAAAAATCGAAATTTAGAGGAAACATTAAATAACACGCTACAGCCTAAACTGCTGGATCGATTTGGCTGAAATTTGGTAGGTACAGATACCGCTACCCGCCGTAGAGCTGATTTAATTTTGGTGACAATCGGCAAACGGCAAGTGCCATTTTGACATATAAACTTTGAAACTTGAATAATGAACTCCCATTTTCTCTACCAGCACATGAAAAGTCTTCAAATTTTGTTTTCAAAATTGTATTCAAGCTTAGTGCCCTTTTGGCAAAAGATCGTAAAATTTAGAAAGATCACAGAGAACACCTTAGGTTTGGTGGAGTAAAACTTAGGTATAGTAAACAGTAAAATTTACTTGATATTGGTGATAAGATTGGATCATTCACCGAAGTGGGGAGGTTCCAGAAGCTTCCGTAGCTGCCCATTTTTTTTACAATCTAATTTATATGCAGGGTCGAGTCGAATAATACGATTTTGAATTCTCAAGGATCTTAGTCATAAAGTGATGCATCCACGTGATTCTGATTTATTACGTGGACCTTGGTGATAACTTTTGCTTACTTACTTTCGTTATCACAAAACCAGACCATCAAGGAAATAACAATTGTATCATAATGACGCATACAGTATCTGCGAACCTAGGAATACCTTAAAAAATTGGCAATCTCGCAGAGGCTAGAAACTTTTACTTTTTCACAGAATTTGCAAATGTATAAATCGTGTCGTGAACTGACCATCAGGTTATCGCTAGAGATAGGTTTCAATAGATTCAAGACGCGAATTTTAAATTGAAATCGAACAGAGCCTGGAAGGTCAAGGAGGTATTTCGCCATTAAAATATTTTTCGAAAAAATGGTAGTAAGGTTTTCGATCCTGAAAGATAACAGCTGTTTTTTCGAATTTTCGAATTACTTTCTTTATTTGGCTAAAAATTTAACGAGCATCTAAAAAGTGCCCATTGAATATGTATGCCAAATTCCATTTCAATGTCTCCAGTAACTTGTTTTGCAGCGTCTTTCCTTTACGATCTCTTGCCAAAAAGACCCTAAAATGATCCTGAAATTTGGGCCATGGGTTAGAGTTGTAAGGGGCTATCTTTTGGATTTTTTCAGATTTTTAGCAACGTTACAATAGGTTCGCTCCAGGGGGGGTTTAACATTTCTTGCAATTTTTTTTTGTTACGGGCATTTTTCGCACCAAGTAATAAAAAAATCATAATCTGTAGCCTATTTTACATAAAAAGGTGATGTTATTTTACCTACGTAATTAGTGAAAATAAGTACAGGGGATCGTTACACCATTTTAGGGAGAAAAGTTCTTTAGACATTCCGTTCGTTTAGAATTACACTGTCGTATGTGCACTTTATGCCGTTACGAGATATGAAGGTTTGTAATTTGTGGGAGCAATATTTCTAAACTGTTACATGTAATAATTAAAAATTTTGGTTAAGATTACTCAGAAAAATTTAAGAAGCAATTTGATTACATATTTCTCATCAAAATTTCGGTGATCCGTAGAAAAAACTATTATTTCAGAAACACATACGACTTTGTTACACCAAAATTTAACACTTAATTTATTTAACCTTGATACAACATTGTAATTCAGAAAAATTACTGCAAAATAAATACAACATTATAATAAATAACATTAAATATTTGAAATTGCGCAAAAACGCGTCTAAAACCTCGCCACCTTCTAAGGACTGCGGGGGTTGTGTGACTCAGGCCTTTTTTCTCTTGGTTTCTAAACGGGTCTTCACTCTTCAGTTCCGTCAACATGATTGTCAATGTCAAAAAGTAAAAACAAAGACAATAATTAACAACAATGACTCCTCGCAACCTCCATATTGCTACTTTTGATTGACACTGGCAAGAATTTTGACGGAATTGAAAACCCGTTTACAAACCAACAGAAGAAAAGCCTGACTCACACTAACGCCACGTTCTTTAGAAAGTGCCGCGACTTTATTTTTTTGATCCAAGTTCAACTAATTACATTTTCCAAAAATTTTGTCATCAGTTTATGGAAATTAGGTTTGAAAAAAGCGAAAACACATAAAGAGAAATGTAATTGCACAGTTCAAAACGTCAACATAATATGTTAAAACGCAAGGTGAAATACGAAATGCCTTGATTTTAAATTTTAACCTCCCCACTCCACTTCATAATTTAAAAAAAAGGGAGGTTACTGCAATCACTAAAATTTTCGAATTCGAGATAAGACCGGATCTGTACGTTTTGAGGTCTCAGGAACTCAAAAAAGTGGTTTTCAAAATGTGTCTGTATGTATGTACGTACGTACGTACGTTCGTACGTACGTTCGTTCGTTCGTTCGTTCGTAAACACGCCACAGCCCCAACTACTCGACCGATTTGGCTGAAATTTGGTGCGTGTGCATGTGATAACCCAACTTAGATCTGAAAAGCTTTTGGAGCCAATCGTGCAACTAGAAATGCCATTTTGGCACATCAACTTTTGAATTTTAAATGCAAACCCCCATTTTTCACGTCACGATAGGAAAGGCCTTCAAATTCTGCTTCTAAAAATGCATTCATTCTTAGTGCCCTTTTGACCAAAAATTAAAAAAAAAATGATTTTTATCGAACTTTAAAATCTCGGTACAGCCCAAGCCCCTGAACCGATTTGGCTGAAATTTTGCACATGGGGATTGTATTACACGTCGAAGAGCTGAACAAATTTTGGATTCAATCGGCCCACGGAAAGTGCCGTTTTGGCACACCAATTTCTAACTATAAAATTATTCACTCATTTAACCATCCAAAACAAGATTTTGAAAGATTTATTGTCACCATCAGAAAGGTCTTCAAATTCTGGTTTTAAATAAGGCAAAATTCGTTCGCATTTAGTGCTCTTTGGGTCAAAAAATCGAAATTTTTTAATAACACTAAAAATACATTATAGCCCAAATTAGTGAATCGATTTGGCTGAAATTTGGTACATGGAGATTGGGTGACCCGTTTAAGACCTGAAAGGCTTTTGAAAGCAATTGGTCCACGGGAAGTGCCATTTAGGCATATCAACTTTGAATTTTAAATACAAAGGTCTCCTTTTTTATGTCGCCATTAGAAAGACGATCAAATTCTCGTTCTAAAAATGTATTCACAGTTTCTGCCATTTCCGTGGAAAATAGAGAAAAAATTCTTTCTCATTAAAAGGGAGCGAGCTGACAGTGGATGACATAAAGTGGCAGTTGTTGTCAAAAAGGTAGCAAAAGATTAACCTTAAAAGGAACATATTGTCAAATGTGATGGGTGATGTCTGAGGTGGTGTCGGTATTTGTCAGAAAATTGCAAAATTAGTCACAGTCGATAAGGGTAAAAAATTTCTGTTGAATTGACCACTATCAACACAGAATACAAAGATCCACGCGATGGGGAGGTTCCAGCCGCTTCTCTGCTGCATTTTTTTTAATACAGTTTATAAATACTTGCGACTATGTTATCCCAACAAAAATTATTTTGGTGGCATACGATTTTGTAATTTCTCATTTTAATTAAAACATTATTTTTAACAATTTCAACCATTATACTTTTCTTGCACCTCAGTTCCTAGGGAAGATATTTTAACACTTAGGGAAAAAATTTCAAAAATGCTGCTTACGACGTTGTAATTCTAAACGAACGATTCGGCAAAAACTGAAAAATGAGCTACGGTTCTTCCGATTTTTGGAGTGCCAAATGGGAGGGTAATTTTTCAGTTTTCGCCATATGTCCATATGAAGTTTTCTTCCTAAACTGATGTAAGGATGCATGCCCTGAACTTATTTTCACTAATTACGTAGATAAAATAATACCATCCTCGACAAATCTTCTTGCTCAAAATCAATTAGAACCATTTTATTCCGAAACGGTGTATCTAAGCGACATTTAACAAGAGCGTTCTTTGTGTCAAACAGGCTACAGATTAGTGATTACGATTGTTTTATTACTTGGTGCAAAAAATGTCCATCACAAAGAAAATTTGCAAAAAATGTGAAAGCCCCCCCTAGAGCGAACGCTGATGTTTCTAAAAACCTGAAAAAAATCCGAAAGAAGGCCCCTTACAATACTAATCTATGTTCCAAATCTCAAGATCCTATCAATCACCAATTTCGAATAATTTTAAGAAAACCGAATTTTCTAGTATTGGAGGCATTTGGGGGCCACTATTTGAATCTATTTTAAGGCAAGGAATCTGTCTGCAACACCCTATATATGTTATTGTTTTCCTCAGGGCATCGATTTTTTGTTAAAAGTGCGCCATCATGTGTGATTGTGTGAATAAATTTTTAGAAGCATAATTTGAAGTTTTCCTATGGTGATGCGAAAAATGCCCACAGCTTATGTGCCAAATTCCATCTCGATACGTTCAATAGTTTGAGCTGCAGCGTGATCACAGACAGACATTTTTCAAAAACCATTTTTCGATTCAATTTTTTAAACCGTAGAAGTTGAAATTGTAAAAAATGAAAGCTTCAAGTTGAAATTCAATTGAGATGACTGGAAAGCACACAGTCTCCACTTTCCTTCGACCAGCAAATTTCTGCTAAGAGTAAATTTTTTTTTACCCCCCAAGGTACACCCCCACCGAAAACGAACGGTTATAAGGATCCATTTTTTAGCGCCAATTAATTTGAAGGCACTCCAGAAAAACAAGTCATCCATTAAGACAGTAATATGAAGACCAACACACAGGGCCATTAACAAGTTTTCTGAGATATCGGATCCCAACATGTGTCATCTACGTAACCATAATAGAAAGCGCCTCTTGACATCCACAAACTTCGCAGAAAAAAATCCAACCTGTCTGCCATCAACGGAATCAAAGAAACCAAGGCACAAAGGGATTTTTAAACACATGTCGCCGTAACCCTATATCCGCGGCTTAAAAATAAAATCCCGTTATTAAAACGATTAATAATTTTATTCTAATCCTGTAGGTTTTAATATCTTGTGGAACACGTGTTTTGGCTACCAATAAGGGATTCGGTTAATTGCCCTGAAATATTGTGGATTTTTATCGCGGTTGGATGATTCAATTAACTGTTACATACACGAGCTGTTTCCGAGTGAGAGTAGTCTCTCTTATCCATGTATCTCCCCTAATTGGTAGTCCTGGTTTATGCAGTTCGAGAATTGGATTGTGGTAAAATACGCTGTGTGGTTTCTGTAAACTCCGCCAGGACCTGTCTCTACGTCTCTATTAAACTGCGGAGGTGATATATCGGATGCGATACTCGATATTTTAGTATCGAAGTTGCTTTTAATGCGATTATTCGGGACTGAAGAGATTGCTTCGGGGATCCCGACCTCGAGAACGCCTCTCACCTGAAAAGAAAACAAAAGCGTTAATTTTTATTGATTATAACATTTTGCACAGAATTTGTAAATATAGAAATGCAAGATAAAACGTAAATATTTTATGTTTTTGGCGTTTCAGTATCAATCTCTTCAATTCAAAAAAGTAAGCTTCGTCCGGATTTGAACCCGGGTCAAAAGTACACCATTTTTCCCAGTTAGCCTACGGCGTTAGCCTGAAATGTATACCTACTCGCAGAGGAAAGATCACTTTCCATACTTTTACGTAAATAACTATTTTGGGTTCCCAGGACCCTGAATTAGGACTATGGCCGGATTATTTAAGGACTAGCAGGACTAAATGGACTAAATTGAACTAGGCTGGACTAAATCGGACTAAATTGAGCTAAAGTTGACTAGACTGGACTAAAGCGGACTAGCCTGGGACATATTGAACTAAATTGGACTAAATCCGAGGGGTTAACAACGGCGAAAATATGGTGTATGAAGGCCCAAAAATGGAAGACGTCAATATTTTTGCAACATAACGGGTGATGTGAAATAAAAAAACAATGGAAGCGCATATGTTTGCTGTTTGTGGCACATTGCAACAGATTAGTCCCCTGAAATTGTTAAGAAAAACGAAAATCTTACACTATCTTAATAATTTCAACTTTTTCTGCGATTGTTAAGTTTTATCCATCCATAGCCGATAGCAAATGTCAAATCAATTCATTTCAATTGTTTTTTTATTTCACGGCACCCATTATGTTGCAAAAATATTGAACTTTTCGTTATTTTGTGATTCTTCCTCAAGAAATTCAACATTTATATTTTTTCCTAAAATTTCGGATTTAACCATTTGGAGTCATTCTGAGCAACTTTTCCTTATAAAATTTTTCGATAAAAAAATGCCTAATACGATTTCGTCATTTTTGCCTTCTTTATTAAATCGCAGTAGGCTGGGATTTCGGTCTATGAAAAAAGTGAAGGATCACGCAGGTGCAGATTTTGGAGCTCTACATGTAGAAAAAAAAACGCATTGATTCGGTTAAAATTAACCTAAATATTTGGGTGCTTCCAGTTAAAATGAGACACACTGTATATTGAAAATATGAAAATATACTGAAAACATGAAAATATACTGAAAATATGAAAATATTCTGAAAATATGAGAAATATACTGGAAATATGGGAAACCAGGATTGGAAATATACTGAAAATTTGCCAATTTTCCGGAAGCAACTTTACAAAAATTATTATGCATCTGTTCGAATTCTTATCAAGGGATGATATTAGACGTGGTGAATTTTTTACAAATTTTAGCAAATTTCCATAGGTTTTTGCAGATCTATTTGTTGCCAACAATTCTTCCATCTCCAAACGTTTAGCCAGCGTTCGCATTTTTTCTCCGGATTTCTTGAAGGCGCTCTATGTCGGGCTCCATGTAAACAAACGTATGGGAGACGCCATAAATGTATAAATCTGGATATAATGTAATCGGCCGATTTGGCACAAAATCGCATCACCTACAAAGTGCTCACTGAACGTAGGTGTGCGTAAGATTTCATCTCGATATCCTTAGTAGTTTTCGGATGTAGCGTGTCTGCTGATTTTTTTGGCAAAGGGCACTAAGTGTTAATACATTTTTGGAAGCAGAATTAGAAGAGCTATCCTATTCTGATGTGAAAAATCAGGGTTTGCATTTGAAATTTAAAAGTTGATGTGCCAAAATGGCACTACGTGGGTAGATTTGGCCCAAAGTCTAACCAGTTCTTCCTTACATCATACAATATGCACAAACCAAATTTCGGCCAGATCGGTATGCAGTTTGGTCTGTAGCGTGTTTACAGACACACAGACAGATATTTTTAAAAAACTACTTTTTAGGTTTCTCAGGACCCTTAAACGTAAAGATTTGATCTTTTTGCCGCTTCGATTTTTCGATAGATTCCAGTAACTGCTCCGCGATGCGTAGAAGTTAAAATATAAAGATTTGTAAAAAGTTTTTATCCACGGGTGTTGCAGAATGGACTCATTATACAATGGGTAAGAGATTTTTTCTCTTTGAAACCGATAGATAAAGCATAGTATTCTATTTGTGTGTAATAATTATTGCTCCCTCGGATGATTTATGGAACTCGCCTACGGCTCGTAACATAAACGTCATCCTCGGGAGCAATAAAATTCATTACACACTCATTGAATAATATACTATGGTTAGTGGTCAGATTTCTTTATTTTGTATAGAAAAATTAGCTACTAAAAAACTTAAAGCGTACTTAATGTAGGTATTTTATCGCTTACTATCCAGTCATGTATGTACAAACAAATTTGTCCCAGGATAGTCCGCTTTAGTCCAACCTAACCTGCTTAAGTCCAGTTTAGTCCAGTCTAGTCCAATTTAGTCCATTTCGTCCTGCGCTAGTAATTCGTCCTGCCAGTAATTGATTACGAAAATGTTTATACTAGAGGCAAGAGGAATGGTCGCCGTATGCTATAATATTCTAAAATGCCAAATAATGAAAATAAAAATTTTACAGAGCGCCACTAAGAAATTCTAGAAAGTGGCCAGTCATCAAGAGTTGCCCACTGCTTCAAATGATTTTTTAAATTTCCTACAATTTTACATAATCTTGTATTAACACTAAACTGTGTCGGACTGTCGCAAAATAAATCGGGCTAAACTGGACTAAATTCACTAAGCTCTTGACTAAATCGAACTAAACTGGACTAAAAAAATATAATTTTAGGGGTGAAAAACATTTGTATTTTAGATTTTAGTAAATGGGCGCCGGGCGGAATACGCACGACAGCATCAGCGATCGACAACCGCCCGCACGCCCAACCTTGGTTAAGTTAAATGCTACATTTACAAATTCTGTTAAAAAACAGAAGTTTCTACCGTCTCCGAGACTGCAATTTTTTTTTTCAACGCCAGGTGGAGGTGCCAATAATTGAACAGGGTTGAAGGCGCTGAATTGTAAGAAAATTACGGAATTAAATTGCTAACCCGTCTGTTCTTGAGGTCGTAAATAATATTCTTACAAAACTGCCATAAAATTACAGACAGAACCCGCTGTGAAGCTAACAATCTTATTATAATTTGGCCGGTACTATACCTAATTTTTCTTTTTTGCAGATGTGAATGAATTTGAAAGGTAAGTTTAGTCCTTGGCGTCACCCCCCCAAATCACTACCACATGGCCCCCGACTGTGGGAAAGACTACCTGCAGGTGTTGCAACCTGACCTTTAAACTTACCGCCTCATAACTTCTCGACAACGCCTACCTCCTACGTGGAGGCAAAGGCAATGGCGCCACATGTCCCCCCATAAAAACCAGTTTGAAAAAAAAATTAAATAAAATTACGAAATAGGAATTGTTTGTTCCGGGCGGATCCTCCGCCAGCCGGCCCGTGTCCCATCCACCATCCACTCCTGTAGTTTATTATTTTTCAGCCCAAACAGAACGTGAAGGTGCACTTCGAGCAATAAACAGCCGCCTTCCTGTTCCGAAACCTATACGGCCCACTGTTTATTTTTAAACAATTACTCAAAGATGTCGGTGTTTGTGTCTGTTGCCAAAATGTTTGCTGTTATTCCGTGTGTCGTTCGAAACAATGCCGGAAAACACATGTTTGCATATTGCCCATACAGACAGTAAATGGAGGATCTTTGAGGACGCGGTTGAACTGGGCAATAAAGTTACGAGCGATTCCGAGTATTGGTAATTAAATCCACTCCGAAATAGATCCGAGCATGCACTTCACTTGGATTCTTCGGGTTTTAGAGCCTCTACGCGACTTGCATGAATGCAGTTAAGGTAGGCTGAGTTTTTGGATTTTATTGCTCCATTTACAAGCTGTAAAACGGATTTTTTTTCGGCGGGAATTCTTCAAATTTTGATATCGAGTGACGACGGAAATAACTCGGATTTCTTAAAAGATTTCTTGGAGCTAAAAAGTTAAATCCCTCATGGAGTGTTGTGTTGGTATGTTGTCCTGTGTGTTGCTACACAGGGTGTTTCAGAATAACGTTACAATATTTCAGGCGGTAGTTCTACATGACAAAATAGAAAGAAAAGTTCCTATCAACAGAAAATGTGATTCAACCTTCAAGTCGATTTTTCTCGGAAACGGTACGTCCTATCGATATGAAACGTGACTGTCCTTTTTACGTAAAAAACTATACAATTTTAGATTTTGATATCAAAATGCAAAAAAAACAGCCAGAAAAAAGTTAGATGTTAACTTACCCTCCTCCCCCCCAGGTTAAGACGCCCCTGATAATAATTTTAAAATTTTATCCGAAGCATTAGAATGGCCATACGTCAGAGGTGCACTGTACCAAATTTCACGTTTCCACATCTACCAATTCTGGAGACATTTAGAAAAAACTGGGGGGCATTTCACACCCCAAAATTTTGTACACCACTGCCGAATTTTCAAGGCACTGCCGTAAATTTGTACACCACTGCCGACTGTGAAGTTCCCTGACTGTCGAATTTGCTCAATTTTTGCAACCACTGCCTAACATTTCCCACTAACACTGCCGAAAATTTGTACACCACTGCCGACTGTGAAATTCCCCCCAGAAAAAACCGAAATAATGGTCCCCCTTCAAAGGGCTCAAGCTTCCTTAAGAAGCAGTTGCGGACACATGTTGATGGGAACTTTTCTTCCTATTTTTCACGTAGAATAATTACCCCCTGAACTATTGGAACGTTATTTTGAAACACCCAGTATAGTGTAGGGGAGACTACCGTGCCTCAGGATGGCATGCACCTTGGGACAGTTGTGGTCGAGCGACATCTGTTGCTACGAAGCGGAAACCTTCGAGAGCGTAAATTTGTTACGGCCTTACAGATAGGTCCCTGTAAAATTAGCGGCTGAGTTGTCAAATCTTGCGATGTGAGAACACATTTTGTGTTTTGGGGGTTGAAAAGTAAAATTTTTGTTTAATTTTCTATAAAAATCGGTTTGACTCTTTGTTGTGGACTACACCTATATGCTGTCGCGGACTTTTTGGTAGATCTTTTCATAGCTAACAATTCTTATATTTATGATTTTGTTATATCTTCAACCGTTTACTCAGCGTTCACGTTTTAAATTGTTAAAGCGGGGTTTTTTCGCACGCAACGAATAACTGAAACGGTTTAAATAGTGGTTGACTTTTATTCTATTTTTATTTAAATGAAACATTGTGGTTAAAATCCAGCTAGTAAATTCGGGTAAATTCCATGCTACTTGAAACCTTAAAACACTAACGTGTCAAAACACTGTTCTCGTCTTGTGTAGTCAAGAGGTCTGACTGAGTGAGTCTGAGGCTCAAGGCCATAAGAGCGGGCAGGACGTGAGGAAGTTTCGGACGTATACAGTCGTGGCAAAAAGTAACTAAAAACTGAAGCGATTTAATGTCTTTCTAATAGTAGCGATAAGGTAAGATGTAGATACAGTTTTTTCGAAAAATTTTATTTTAATGGCGATAAGCTTCCTTGACCTTGTAAGTTATTCTGTTCCAATAAATTGGCGCCTTCAATCGATAGAACTTACCTTTAGCGATAACCTGATCATATGGTTGGTTCAGGATCTGTACGTTTACAAATTCTGTGAAAAAGTAGAAGTTTCTACCGTCTCCGAGACTGACAATTTTTTTACTTACGTTATATTGGCCATAGTTTAGACACTGCGGAAACACTTGAATTAAGTAAACATTTATGTGCCAAACTTTATTTCTGGCAATTTTTTCTGTGCCTCATCACGTTTTGTACCTGTGCTACGGCCAGGCTAGGAAAATGTTTGTTGTTTTCCGTCGATTTGTCAACATACAATGTCCCAAGGTAAAAAACCACCCTGAACCTTGGGACATTTGCAGATTTTTAAAAAAATATAAATTTTGAAACAATACTAAATTTTCCTCAATTTATGATCATCTATTAGGCGGTATACAGAGTGTCTCAAAACTCGCGCACTTCGGGCCTGAGGCGCTCTGTAGAGTAGCCTAAGGGAAAAAATAAACTGCTTGAACTTATTTCATTTGAGTCTCCATTACAAAGGTATAACTCCTCGAAAGGCGAACACGTAAATTTCTCTAAAATTAATTATACAATTGATTTGTTTATCAGTGTTTATGATGCAGTGTATGAACGTGAAGCATAATTATTCATTGTCCAATTTTCTGCAAAATGGACAAAAACCATATGGCAATTGAATATATTGAAGGTATCGAGATCCATTTTGTTTAAGTACTTATACCGTATGATTTTTTAAATTATTCATCAAAGCAACCGTTGGAGAACAAAAGTCGTATCTTTGATTACTTCTGATGGTTCAGATTTTACAGCTGTCACTTTAATCTGTCATCATCTGTCATTTGCAGAAATAAATATTTTCGAGTTTGTTTACAGTTTCACGGTTTTTCACGATGGTTTTCTTGGTTGAGCATAAAATATTCGCTGTTAAAGCTTACTTTCGCACTGGTTTTCAAGCAGAAAATGGGGAATGGCGTTACAATGTCCGGGCGTGTCTCGAAGAATTCCGGCAGCAGTTCCCAAATGTTGCCATTCTTGATGCTGATTTCTTTTCAATGGTTCGACGTTCAGTAAGCTTGTTTGAAGAGACAGGCAGCATTACACGAAAGAAGGGTAGTGGCAGACCGACAGTTCAGACAGAAGAAGCAGTCCAGAATGTTCGACAAGTCTTCGAGAATGAACCAACCACATCCCTGCGAAGAGCTGCCCAGCAAGTTCAGCTATGCTATAGCACCACTCGCAAAATCGTGAAGAATCAATTCCATTTATTTCCCTACAAAATGCAGTGCTATCACGAACTTTTACCAGGTGATCCCGACAGACGTGTCAGATATTGTCGTTGGTTTACTGATCATCTAATGAACGATGATAATCTTCTTGATCTGACTTTTTTCACGGACGAGGCCTGGTTTCATCTTTCTGGATATGTGAACCTCGCAAACTATGCGAATGTGGAGTGCTGAAAATCCTCACATTTTTCGAGAAGCTGCATTGCACCCATTAAAGATTGGCCTTTGGATGGTTGTGTCTCGTCGGCGCATTATTCCAATATTTTTTGATGAAACTGTCACTGCCCAAAGATATCGGGACAACATCTTGTCTGTTTTTTTTCCACAATTGCATGATGACGAGCTACAGAATGGAATGTTCCAACAAGATGGGGCCACAGCCCACACAACCCAAGAAACAATTGCCTTTCTAAGAGAATTTTTTGATGATCGCCTTATAAGTTTGCGTTGTATTCCGGAATTTCCACCAAGATCTCCAGATTTAACCATCTTAGACTATTTCGTGTTTCCTCACTTAAAAAACACAATTTTTAAAATGCCAGTCCGGACCTTTCCGGAGTTGAGAGAAAGAATAATTGAAGAATGTGCGAATATCACTCCTGCAATGTTGCGAAATGCATTTGAGAACATGAAAAGACGTGTTAACCTGTGCTTAGAAGTGAACGGTGAACATTTCCAACAGTTTTTGTAGTTTCAATTTCCTCGTCCATATCCAAATAAATGTTGTTACATAGGATGCAATCTTTTTTATTAATCAATTCAACACGTGTTTATTAGAGGTTATTTGCAGGGACAAAGGACTGCACTAGCAAAAATTCCCTAATTATTGTTTGTTCCCGCGAAAAATTTGTAATCCACTTAGGAACTTTGATGAATCTGTTCATCGACATGACCTTGAAGCTGGAAGCTGCCAAATTAAATAACCTAGCATTTTACCAGTTTGTTTATTGCTCTATTAAAATATCAATAAATAAATAAGGCCATCAGGCACATAATATGGCACTCATGGCAGTTACAGTATCTTTCAAAGCACGAAAGAGCAGGGGGTGATTCAATTCCAAGGGGGCTCTTTTGAGTTCCAGTCCAGGTATCTAGGCGCCTTTTATCCTAAATAATTTCAGTAAATCTTTCAGAATTTTGCATCCTGTACCATCTGAGAATCCAACTTACAAGAAGACTTTACAGTGATGATGTTTTTCTGTTATCGTTATTCCTTCCGGAGTTCCCGAGAGTCAGCCTCTGCCACTACTCTGCCGAGTCTCCATTGTCTTGAGTGCCAGTGTGGCCCCGAGGGCAAATATTTTGTGCTCTGGCAAGCAAACCATCAGAAATCCACTCGAAAACACAAAAATGTTTTGTAAATGAAATGACAGTGACAATTAAGTGACAGCTTCAAAATCTGCTGAACCATCTGAAGTAATCAAAGATTCGACTTTTGTTTTCCAACGGTTGCTTTGATGAAGAATTTAAAAAATCATACGGTAGATTGGCACGGAGTAAAATTTCTTCAGGTTGTGTTTCTTGTAGTCAAATACCAATCAAACCAATCAAACATATGAAAAGTCTTAAAATTTTGTTTCAAAAAATGTATTAAAACTTAGTGCCCTTTTGGCAAGAAATGAAAAATTTAGGTATAAGAAGCAGAAATATTCACTTTGGTGGCAATCGGAGACCAACGACAGGCGAATTTTTGGCATAATTGTCAACTGGATCCTCTATGATATCTGTCCCGTAATAATTTTGAAAATAGTCTATGTAGAAATTTATTGCAGAACCAAATGAACCAGAAGAATTAAAATGCTAGTAAATAATTGGTTAAAAGACGTTCCTTTTAATGACACTGCTGCATTTCGTCTATGTTTGTGGTTATGCCAGAATTTGGCTCTTTCTCTGTCTTTATCTTTTTCAGATCCAGTCGTGTCTGGGTGTGTCTCTGGTTCTCGTTTGCTCTGCGTGATGCTTTCTGAGTTGCCGAGGTTTATTTTAAACTTTTCCGGGTCCTTTTTACCTTCTTCAATAAACTCGAGGACATGTTCATCCAGTATGGGAATAAAGCCAATTGTGTAGTTTAACTCAGTTTCGTTATATTCCGAATCCAGTTCATTCAGAATGCCAATTACTTGGTTTTCGCAAACTACTGGCGGAAACAGATAGAAAATAGTGTCGGGGTATAGCACCACAGAGGAATCTACATTTACATCTAGTGGACGTGATGGTGGAAGGAAGCAAACTGATTTTACCCTTCCTTCAGTATGCTCCTTCCAAATTGCAAAGATGTAGTTGTGTGTAGGGTATCTCTTCATCTTATGATCCATTATTTTTTCACATTCTTGCTCATCTTGAATTTTCAATTTGACTACTCCAAAGATGCTTGGATCTTCATCACATTGCTTGAATCCCAGTTTCTTTGCCGGCGCCACGTTTATGCTTGCCTCGAATGGTTTATCGGCTTTAATCATACCAAAGTAGAAGCTGTGAATCGCCGTTAGATCTGTATTTGGGGGTGCAAGCACAAGCTGGATTTCCCTCCTTTGATAGAGTTCACCATCTCTTTTGATAGTAAGAAACCATCCTTCGTCGTAGACCTCTTTGACTATGAGGCGGCGCATGACTCCACTGTCCACCAATACCCACTCCAGAGTTATTAAGGTTCCAAAGTATTTACTTTTTGAGTGCATTCCTCCTTCAACGTAAACCAAAAATGGATCGACAACCAACGTCTTACGTGGAACTGCATCGTCACATTCAATTTTGATGAAGGTTAAAGACAACACAAGGAAAATTTTGAATTTCATTTTGAAATGTTAAAATTGAATAACGAGTGTCAAAAATGACGGATTTGACTAGTGTCTTCCACAAAGCCCAGTCAATAAAAAGCTGAATTTGGCAAATAGAAACAAACTACTGCAGTTCTGCAAATTGGCCAAAGTTGTAGCTTGAACCGTTCTATTGAACATACTAAAGTCCCCTAGGATGGGGTGTGAGCTCGAGCCACCAGTTACAGTTTTTGTTAACTTTGCAAATATCTCATGCAGTGAAATGTCATGAAATATTGATTCTGTCGAACAATTAGCCATATAACAAATTGAAGAGCGTAAAATTCTATAGAAAAAAGTTTATACACATTTTTTGCTGACAACAAAATTTAATAGCTAAATGGGCGGCTAAATCAGTCTATTGGTCCAACGATGTCGTAAGGTTTTCGATCCGGCAATGCAACAGCTATCGAATTCGATAACGATAATATGCCCTTTTGCTAAGAAAAACTCAAAAAGGGGCCTTTTTGTC
Source organism: Pycnomerus fuliginosus (assembly GCA_963924575.1). Taxonomy (NCBI): domain Eukaryota; kingdom Metazoa; phylum Arthropoda; class Insecta; order Coleoptera; family Zopheridae; genus Pycnomerus; species Pycnomerus fuliginosus. The sequence goes on along the minus strand of OZ004624.1, from coordinate 5,558,510 downwards.
CCTAAAATGGAAATTTTCTTAAAAATTGCACTAAGGTTTTTGATTCGGTAATATAACAGCTGTCGAATCCGATAGTAAGAATATTCCTTTTTCTAAAATAAATTGAAACAGGGCCCTTTTGCCACTAAAATGACATTTTTCGAAAAAATGGCACTAAGGTTTTCGGCTTGAAAAAAAATTAGCTATCAAACCCGCTAATAAAAATATACAGTTATGCATAGGTTTTTTCACGGCACCATTTTTTGGCCAAAAGGACACAAGAGTGAATACATTTTTAGAAGCAGAATTCGAAGAGCATTCATATGGTAACGCGAAAAATGGTGGTTTGCATTTAAATTTTTAAAGTTGATGTGCCAAGAAGGCACTTTCCGTGAACCGATGTGGCCCAGATTCTAATCAGCACCTACAAATCTCCCACTGAATATGTGTGCCAAATTTCATCTCGATACGTTCAGTAGTTTGAGCTGCAGCGTGATCACAGACAGACACAGCAATTTTTTAAAAAAACATTTTTTTGGGTTCCCAGGACCCTGAAACGTAAAGATTTCATGTTTTTGGCGATTCGATTTTTTTGAATTTTCCAATCGATTCCAGCAACTGCTTCGCGAGCGTAGAAGTTAAAAACTACGACTAAACTCTACAGTGTCGACATTATTGAAAAATGGTTCCTATAAATCTGGAATACGACTGTCAGGCGCATCTTTTGCCGTTAATGATTTCTTTTAACTTTACGTCACGGAGTGACGTCATCGACATTTTTCTTAATAACGAAGTAGTTTGAGTTTGGTGTCATTGAAACGTGGATTTTTTTCTTTTTATGATGCACAAAATATTAGAGACTTTTTAAACTGATACTTAATAACTTTTTTTTTGTTTGCATATATCTCGTGAAATAAAGACTATGAAAAAAGCCATTACGTAATGAGTTGAAGAGTATAAAATTCTCTATAAAAAAGGTTCTGTTAATTTTTCTCCTAACACCAATATTTATATACCGGGTGTCAATGAAACCATAAGGCTCACCCTCGTTTTTCCGCACTTATTAAAATATATCAATGACATTTAGCTTTAAATGAAAGTTGTACCTTTTATATTTTTGACAGCTGTCGATTCAATGGCATTAACAGAAATTTTCTAGGCCTTCTAGATTTTGACAGTCAACTTTTGATTCTCTTATGGCCGTCATATTGGATTTTAACACCATTAGATTTTTATGCTTTTGTTAATAGTATGCTATTACTTAATGGCTTTCTTGATAAAGTCGTTATTTCACGAGATATATGCAAACAAAGAAAAAAGTTGTTATCAGTTAAAAAGGTCTCCAATATTTTGTGCAGCATAAAGGGAAAAACTCGAACTATTTCGTTATTAAGAAAAATGTCGATAAAATCATATCACTCCGTGACGAAAAGTAAAAACAAATCATTAGCGTCAAAAGATGCGCCTGACAGTCGTATTCAAGCATTATAAAAACCGTTTTTCGATAACGTCAATAGTTTGACAAATAAACTACCCGTGCCCCACTTTTGGTTAACACTATATAGTTTTGTTGTAGAGAGATTTTTTTTCAAAATTTCAAAACTTGACTAAACGTTAATGTAAATATTTTTAATTTCGGTTTTGGCATAAACCTCCCCAAATGCAGGGGGATGACTACGTTGGATCATAATAGACTGCTTTAGTCACCGATTAAGCGATTACATTTTAGTGTCAGCAAAAAATGCATATAACCTTTTTTCTAGACAATTTTACGCTGTTCTATTTGTTATACAGGGTGTTTTGCAACCGCGTGTAAGTTTTTTAACCTCAGATTGCCCATCGAAAATGGTAACGATTGGCACAAAATTGTTTAGGTCGAAGTCGTCTCCTAAGGAAGTTATAGGGCTTTAAAGTCAGCCATCGGGAGCAGTTTTTCTTAGTTATCTCAGGAACGGATTAACGGATTTGAATGAAATTTGGTAGACACTAGTAGCCAGTGAATATACATCTACATGGGGAATTCCGTTGGATTATGACTACGGGATCCCCAGAAAACGGAGACACCTTTGACATTTTTCTTCCGGAAAATGTTTGAAGGTCACGCGTTTTAAAAATGGTTGTGTCCGTTGGAAAGGACAATTCAAACTGCAACTTTTACTATACTTGGTATTTTTTGATTTAATGCGTGGTTTTAGAGATATCCGTACCTGAGGTAACTGGAAATTTTTTCAAGGTCACGCATTTTAAAAATGGTGGTGCCTGTTGTAAAGAGCAGCTTAAACTGCAACTTTTACTATTCTTGGTATTTTTTTATTTAATGAGTGGTTTTAGAGATATCCCTATGGTAAAGCCCTAACTTCCTTAGGAGACGACTTCGACCTAAACAATTTTGTGCCAATCGTCACCATTTTTGATGGGCAATCTAATGTTAAAAAACTTACACGCGGTTGCAAAACACCCTGTATAGCAATTTTTTCGATAAAATCAATATTACATGAGATATTTTGAAAGTTAACAAAAATTGTACCTCTTCGCCTTGATGGTGGCTCGAGCTCACACCCATCCTAGGGGACTTTTAGTATGTTCAATGGAATGGTTTCAGCTAAAACTTCGGCCAATTTGCAGAACTGCAGTAATTTTAACCTCCCCAACCCCATTAAAATTTAAAAAAATGGGAAATCGAGATAAGACCGAATCTATACGTTTTGAGGTCTCAGGAACCCAGAAAAGTAGTTTTTAAAATCTGTACGTACGTACGTACGTGCGTTTGTAAACGCTCTACAGCCCAAATTACTAGAGCGATTTGGCTGAAATTTGGTACATAGGCATCTCATAGCCTAACTTAGATCTGAAAAGCTTTTGGAGCCAATCGTGCAACTGGAAATGCCATTATGGCACATCAACTTTAAAAATTTAAATACAAACCCCTATTTTTCACGTCACCATACGAAAGACCTTCAAATTCTGCTTCCAAACATGTATTCACTCTCAGTGTCCTTTTGACCAAATACTAAAAAATTCGAGATTTTTATCGGACTTTAAAATTGCGGTACAACCCAAGCCCCTGAACCGATTTGGCTGAAATTTTGCACGTTGAAGAGCTGATGAATTTTGGGATTCAATCGATCGACGGAAAGTGCCGTTTTGGCATACCAATTTTTAAATTTAAAATTATTCTCTCATTTAACCACTCAAAACAAGTTTTTGAAGGATTTATTGTCACCATCAGAAAGGTCTTCAAATTCTGGTTTTAAATAAGACAAAATTTATTCGCATTTAGTGCCCTTTGGGTCAAAAAATCGAATTTCTGTAATAACAACAAAAACACATTATAGCCCAAATTACTGAATCGATTTGGCTGAAATTTGGTACATGAAGATTGGGTGAGCCTTTGAAGAGCTGAAAGGCTTTTTGGAAGCAATTGGTCCACGAGAAGTGTCCTTTTGCCATATCAACTTTAAATTTTAAGTACAAGGCCTCCTTTTTTATGTCGCCATTAGAATGACGATGAAATTCTGGTTCTAAAAATGTATTCACAGTTTCTGCCATTTCAACGAAAAATAGAGAAAAAATTCTTTCTCATTAAAAAGGAGCGCACTGTCAGTGGATGATGTAAAGTGGCAGTTATTGTCAAAAGAACAGGCAAAATATTAACCTTAAAAGAAACATGTTGTCAAATGTGATGGGTGATGTCTTTATTTGTCACACAATTTTGAAATTAGTTACAGACGAGAAGTCTAAAATTTTTCTGTCGAATTGACTGCTATCTACATAGAAATCGAAAGGTTCCAGCCGCTTCTCTGCTGCATTTTTTGTTTCAATCTTCACTTATTTTAGTTCAGTTATGTGTCGTTTATTGTTTCAGCTTCTAAACCAGAGATGTCGCTCCAATAAAAACAAATATAAAATGGCAATAGGGCCGTTTTTTTCGTCTTATGTTGACTCTTTAGGGCTGTTTTTATTTCCGAGTTTATTACTACTAGTACCTACTAGTTCAGGGTATTTAGACAAAATATTGTTGGATAGGGGAATTAAATCCAATAGTTTTGAAATTTGGCATACTTATTCTGTGCGGCTTGCTGATAAATGTAGAAAAAGTCCCCAACCGGGGGTGGTGCGCTTGAGCCTCCAGCGCATAAAATAGGGGCACACGAGTATAGTCTTTTGCTTTTATCTTTAAAACCGTTGACGCTATCGTTATTGTAGTGGTAATAGAATTGGAAGCTTATAAAATTCTCTACAAAAAATATGGAGTGACTTTTTTTCGTATATGCAATCATTGTGCCGATTTGACTATAATACAGGGTGTTTCCTAAAAATGCGGCAAAAATCTAACGGGTGATTCCTCAGGTATTTTTATGAAGAAAAGTTCACATAAACATTTGCCGAAAATGCTTCCTAAGGGAGTTACGGCCCTTCAAATGGGGCACCCTGAAGACGGTCCTCTATATTTCCGAAACCGTTCATACTGAAATTATGAAATTTGGTATATTGCATAAACTTTTGGCGCTGAATCAGAATCTGAGCCCACAATTTCAAACTTTTAATCAGAAGCAAACCCCCAAACACCGAGGCCCAACAAAAAGAATATGTTTTAAGTTGAATATTTGCCAAACAATGGCTCCTTCCGAAAAAATGTATTATATCATTTTTATGCGAAATTAAATAAGCTTTAATTTTTGTTATTACTATGAAATCGATATTATTAATAGTTATCGAAATAAAAGTGAAAAACCGTCGGCGCGCTCCATTTCGTGACACTAAGCGCCGGAGCGTAACACCTACAGTCGGGGACTTTTAGTATGTTAAATCACAGACTATTTCAATTATGCATTGCGATTTTTCAAAACTATTGGAATTAATTCCACTATTTTTCCTAAGTATCCTGTCTATGGAAATAGATCTTGATTCCAACCCCTAACACATACGACCACCAGAGAGAGGCTAATTAAGTCCAATTGATTTTATTTTCTCGAAATAAAAGGTTCGTAGAATTGGTGACGTTGATTGCGTTGCAAGATAAAGAGAAAATTTGTTGATACCGACTTTCGGAGTAAAAATCCTTGACTGGCTGCGAGACGATTAATCACTGCCCGAGTGGTATTAGGTGTGATGAAATATTCACTAACGTGTTTAATTAAAAATAATAAATGAGGTCCGCAAGACCTGCAATTATCGATCTGTTTGCGGAGGTGGCGAAGGCGGCGGCGTAATGAGAGCTACGTACTTCCGCGACAAAGTGATTAATTGTGATGTATAGGTGGTGCCAAAGGAACGGAAAAAAGTTCATTTACAGGAGGTCAGGCGGAAAGCAGAAGTTGCCTCATTTGCAGGAGCGCAGCCAACTAATCCCGCTTGTTCTTATTCTTTCCGTTGCAGACATAAATACACGGCGTGGCCTACCGGGATAAAAAGTCCACGAATGCTCTCTTCCACTTGGACAACGCCGCACAAAACAGTAGTAAGGCAATTAGTATCGTGTTCTATACAATTAGGGAGTCGGCGGCGGAGGCGGCGGCGGCGACTTCTTTTTCTTTCGTTTTTACTCGGGACAAAGAGGGATTTGCTCCACGGCGGATTTTTATGGCTTTTGTTTTACAAAGTTAAGGTGCGGTGCCGAGTTACGATGCCGCAAATTTGTTTGTTTGCGATGGGATCGCGGTTACATTTTATAAATTTCGTTACGCTGACCAAGGACGCGGTTTACGAGTCAACTTTAGACGGAATCGAATCTCTTGCATGATATAACGACAGCGATTTTCCTAATGCGACTGCAAGGGCCTGGCAAGCTCAAAAATGTACATTGAAGTCGTTAGTTTAACGCTACGTTAAAGGCCTGCCTGATGCTGCGAGAATGGTGGAGGCGCCGGGCTAAATGTATCACCGGTCGCCTTTTTTTGGTGCATGCCAAACTTATTAGTCAATTTTTGTGTCGTGACACTGCAATGAATAATGAATGACTGATGATAAACTATTAATAACCAGAGAAATGATTCTTCAGTTGGAAGCATTATTGAAACAACGTGAAAGCTCGATTTACCAAATGCAGTTTGATTTCCGTAGAAACATTAAATTACAGTCTGTTATGCCTATGCATAACATCATCCATATAGCCGGTAAGTAGCAGTAGAAACTTTATTACTGCCTTTTGTCTTGTAATGAGTCCTTATACAGGGTGAGTATGAAAGACTCCACATCCTTTATACCACAGAATGTTCAAATGATGAAGCTTGGTGCAAAAATTATTGGCTAATTGTGATTCCTCTTGATGTTATAAGCCGCCAAAGATCTTCATTTTTAAACATTCTTTTTGAATTTTTTTTCCACATTATCTAACATCAGTAAGCGCCATCAGACTATGGTATCTATCAAAAGCAGATTCAACCAGGGGCGTGGAAAATAGGGGGGGCTTCAGCTTTCACCACCCAAATTTTTTTACGTGTTATTTTTTAGACATTTTCTCATTCGGAATATGGTTTTCTGTCTAAAATTACATAAAAAGCCTCTCTTGTTATAACACCGTAGGATCAACCGTTTTCGAAAAAATTAGATTTAAAGATCCATTTGCATTTCCTAGGCTTATCAAACGATTTTTATTAAATTACAAAACTGAACGGATTTTAAAAATTAGTATCTAAAGTAATCTAATGTTGCTTATCGATGTTAGATAGTATGCAAAAACTTAATAATTGACAAAACGAAAATCGAATTTTGAGCGCCCCCTTCAGGGGGCCATAGCGATTTCCGGACCCATGTTAATACGAACTTTTTTTCATATTTTGAGCTGCAGAATCACCCCCCGAAATATTTCATCGTTATTTCCGGACACCCTCTATAAATAAATAAACAATTATGGATAGGAACTCAATAAAATCCGATTTCCTTCTTGAGATGTATTAAAAATTTTAATTGGAGGCTAGTTTCGGTCACTACATGTGCCCTTTTCAAACCGAATTTATTATTAATTATTATTATTGTTAATTAAAAACGCAACTCTACAGGCGAAGCGCCCATTTAAAGAGTTACTAACCGGGATCAATATAAAAAAAAAGACGAACAAAATCTAAAACCTGTTCATTCAGTCGACGCCATTTTCACAGGTTGTCTGCGAAAATTGTGAATTATGAGAAAATTTGATAAAGACAGAAGAAATCAGAAAATTATATTACGCATGTGAATTTGCATCAACAAAACTAACTTGACGTGTTTTTGCGTTTTTCGAAAATCTTAGTTTTTCACCGACTTCTTCGATCAAAATCGATCAAAAAATCGAACCGCCAAAAACATCAAATCTTTACGTTTTGGGTTCGAAAAAGTGATTTTTGTACGTCCGGTAAAAAAACACAGCTTTGAAGGCGTCATTTGATGACAAAATAAAAATTTGCAAGCCAGTTTACTTTGCATACCGTTGCTAAGGCCTTGCCTCCAATTAATAGTTATTTGTACAACAAGCAAGGAAACGTATTACTTGTCCATGTGAGTGAGTGTATTAATTGAAACGAGCATGGAAAATAATTTTTTCCACGAACTGTAGGTACACATTATTTTTCCGTGTACTATCCTGAAATGGCGATAACATTTAAAATCAAAAATTATTTGTGCAGGGTCAAATAGTTTCTGAAACTTCATTTACATCGTAATTGAAAACAACAAAATAAAAATTAACAAATAATGTCACTTAAAATGTTTGCTGCCGATGAAAAGAATTATTTAGTAAGCGTTGCTATGTGGAAAAGTGTTGCTATGTAGAAAAGTTTAACTTTTCTAAATGAAAAAATACTTGGAAATTTAATATATTTCAGAATAGTGCACGGAAAAATTATATTTCCCAACGTCAAACGCTAAGCGTCAGGGTCAACTACAAAATCGGAAAATCAAGGAAAAACCGGAAAATCGCACAAATTAGTGCTGAATTTACATGAAAGACGTTCTTTCCGTCTCTCCCATCCCTCTCCCTCCAGCTCCCATTTGCAATAAACAATAATAGGTGTTTTAGGGGAAAAACTGTCTTTTGCGGAAAAGCTTCAATTTTAAGATATCAAATAATCTCTGGTTGGAACCCCAACAACACAATTTTAAACGAAATGAAAACCAATAATATTTGTTTAATGATGAGAAATTGTTAAATATTTATGAAACAATTGTTGGTCCGTACAAAAAACGTTGTGGTATACCTCTGTTTGAAAGTATACTTGCAGACCTTAACTTAATTCCTTCCCGGTGTTGTTAAAATCGTCAGCAGTTGCGCGGGTAATTTGAAATTATTATACAGGGTGGCCCAGAACTCGCGGAAAATCTGTTGATGGCAGACTCCTGAACCTAGTCTGAGACGAATTTTCCCTTGCGAGAATTGCGAGGGTTCAATAGTTTTCAAATGGGAAGCAATTCAAATCCTCCAATCAGAATGTATCCCTTAATTAAAGGGTAAGGTATAATAAGGATGTGAAAGCTGTTGCTGGGGATACAAAAACAATTGTTGTGCTCCCTTATTGTTTGAATTTTATTATTTTTTTGTGTATCCCAGCAACATCTTACATCCTTTTACTTTACCTTTACAGTCTAATTCAGACATTTCATTCTGATTGGCGGACTACAATTGCTTCCTATTTAAAAACTATTAAGCCCTCGCAATTTCCGCAAAGGAAAATTCGTCCCAGATTAGATTCAGGAGTCTGGCATTAACAGATTTTCCGCGAGTTCTGGGACACCCTGTATAGGAGTGAAACTGATAAGTATATTACACTCCAATTTGAGACTTAATTCATAATTTTAATGCGAATTTAATAGGGAAATTTTAAGGAGGTCCAATCTGCCCCTTGGTCGAATCTGCACCCCCTCCCACTAATCCGTTTCTCTTTAGTTTAATTTTCAGTTTTGTCGATTGGTATTTCTAATGTAATGAAGGCAGATTTACCACACTATACCTTATTTGCTCTAATTTTCAAAATATAGTGTGTTAGGATAAATAACGATAAGTTAAGCAAAAGCAAAAGTAAGAGGTGAAGTTTTCTTCAAAGTTTTAGGTTAGGAGAATCGGTAAGCACTAGCATTGTAGAGGAAACGTTGTAATGCAAAATTTTATTTATTTACCGACGTGGCAAATAAGGGACATCTCTCAATTTTACCTCACTGTATACCTTCATCCCAATATAAGATAAAATAAAGTACTTAGGTAGTGAGTAAGATATGGCGCATCCACCATTTATGAAACATAGTTAAGCTGAATAATATTATCTAAAATCCAAGCCAATATAAGGTAAAGTAGGGTTACTATAATGATTCTTCTATGTAAAATTTTATTGTTATGTGGTAGGAACAGAATTGAATCGAAAAAGAATTTTGCCCCTTCAATTTACTTCCAGTATAAGGTAAATATAGCAATTAGGCTCCTGCATCATTTAATTTTTTCAATAGAGTTGAGTAGTATACCATGAGGGGATTATCCGAAATCCGGGCCTGGTTGGCCTCCCATAATGAAATTCCTCTTCTGGCCAATTTTGTCGTAATTAATCACAATAAAGCTTCTATTTGCTTTGCCGAGCTTTGAACTAAGAAAAGTGAACTCGTTTATGTAAAATCGTACAAGCTTCAGGCTAAACCCTCATAATCCGCCTTAAACGCTAAGAAGTGGTATTAATCCGAGTAGTAAATAATATAAGAGTTTCCATAATCGGGGACGTCAGGTGCAGTGAGTCAGAGATTTGCCACCCCATTAGCATGGACGGAGTGACCCTCGCAGATAATTCCGAAACAGAATTCAATTACGGAGCAATAACGGTTCTTGCGAATGATGAATGGCCGCATTTAACTAATTGCCAGTTATCTGATTACACCTTGCGATCGCTTCTTGTCGCACGAGTGCAAAAAACGCGATCCCCGCTTCAATACAGTAAAGTGGCTCGACAAGTCCGACTGAGGTATTGTTCGGGCCTAATCTTAATTGATGCCCCACCGTTATCCATCATAAACGAGAGACGCAGCTATTCGTTGCGATGACAGGGCAATGGGGCAGAGAGAGAACGCCGCCGACGTGGCACTTGAGTGCGTCTGCCAAGAATGGAGAGCTGGGATGATGCGAGGAAGGTAACAATGTAATATGCCATTAGCAGGGAATCTGAATTGGCTTTGTTGCGGCGACGATTTGCGAGGGGCGGCGGAACATCCGCGTTACGTGCTTACCGCCCCCGGGGAACCGACCTGCAATCACTCACTCCGAGCCTGGATCAGCACCGGGAGACACCTTGCCGCCCCCACTTCTCAAATTCAATCGCAATTATTGGCGATGAACTCAGGAGAAAGCCTACGCTTTACTTCCCCATTCAAAACCGAATTTAATCCATTAACATAATATCCATACAAAAATTCTACTTAGGGTAAACTAGGGCAGGTGAACACCACCTTATTCTTTCTTACTTCATCTTGTCCTAACTAAAACGTCAAAAATTTTACACCTAAAGCGAGATCTAAAGCCTCGATTAGAAGAATTTTATTTTCTACTAAATGACCATATACAGGGTGTCCGGAAATAACGATGAAATATGTGTGATTCTGCAGCTCGAAATATGAAAAAAAGTTCCTATAAACATGGGTCCGGAAATCGCTCCTAATTATTAAGTTTTTGCATACTATCTGACATCGATAAGCTACATTAGATTACTTTAGATACTAATTTTTAAAATCCGTTCAGTTTTGTAATTTAATAAAAATCGTTTGATAAGCCTAGCAAATGGATCTTTAAATCTAATTTTTTCGAAAACGCTTGATCCTACGCTGTTATAACAAGAGTATGGAACGCGGTTTTACTATTTATTCTAAAATTATGCATAATGTTGTATCAGCAACATAACAGTTGGATGTATCCTCAATTAAAACAATACCAAGACAACTGCAAAACCGGTTACTTAGGAGATTGTATGTAATAAGTCAATGTGTACTTCAGTTGTCTTAACACACCGTAATTATAATATGAGTGTTATTTTAATTCAGTTGATTTCGTACAGTACCAGTGATGTTTAAAATTTTACAATATGCGTGCTCCGATTTCATTTTAGCAACATGGGAGTATTGCTTAAATAAATGAATTGGCGAACCTGTATCGTATTAAGAAATTCCCTAGATCTGGTGACATTTTTGAAGTCACCGACCAATAGAATCCTCTAGTTCAGGTTGCGCGCTAAATTCAAATCTAGGGAATTCATTGATGCGACACAGGTTCACCATCTAGTAGTTTAAAACAATACCCGAGTGTTGCAAAGTTCAAAACAACACCGTTATTGTAAAGACATAAATAAACAAAAGCAACATTTGGTTGTTGAAAAAATGCAACTTACTTCGTTCACGCATATTGTAACAGGTCAAACGAATAAGTATTGCAAAAATTAAAATCTTTGTCAATATTGTAATATTCAGACAATTACGGCAAGAATTTCTTGAATTAAATTATCTCAATTTCTGGTGCACATCATTTTTCCAACATTTTTAATCACAATTTTGCAACAATTAATGTAAAAATTACAAGAAATTTTTATATCAATTAGCTTTCATTTGGTCCCACTAATTTGTGGACGATTGACGAAACATTTTCGTTTCTAAAAGGAAACGCCGCAGATCTTTACAATGGGCATGTTGCTGTAATTATCTCCTTTAGTTGTAATTTGATAAAAGGTATACTTGGAAACTTTTGCAAATTAAATAAGTGATGTTATTGGAAGTAGATTTACTATGGCACATTGTTTGCAATTATTGGGATTGAGCTTTTCAGGTTCACTTCGGTTTTCACAATGATCGCAATAATGTATTTTTGCAACATGAGGATATTGTTTTTTAAAACATCAGGGTATTGTTTTAACCTCCCCACAACCGATATAAAAATGGGAGGTTACTGCAATCAGTCCAAAATTCGAAATTGAGATAACACCAGATCTTTACGTTTCAAGGGCTCAGGATCACGAAAAAGTGGTTTTTAAAAAATGTCTGTGTGTATGTACGTACGTATGTGAGCACGATTTCTCGGAAACTGTCGAACGGATTTGAATGAAATTTGGAATGTGGTTTAGTGTTGGCCCTCTGGAGAGCCCAGTTAATTTTCTTGCCGATCCGCAAACGTCAAGTGCCTTTTTGGCACACAAACTATGAAATTTGACTTATGAACACAATTTTTTTTTATCAGCACATGAAAGGTCTTCAAATTCTGTATCTAGAAATGTATTCATACTTAGCGCCTTTTTGGCACAAAATCAAAAAAATCGAAATTTCGAAGAAACATTAAATAACACGCTACAGTCCAAACTAGATCGATTTGGCTGAAATTTGGTAGGTAGAGATACCATTACCAGCCGAAGAGCTGATCTAATTTTGACGGCAATTGGCGAACGGCAAGTGCCATTTTGGCATACCAACTTTGAAACTTGAATAATGAACTCCCATTTTCTCTATCAACACATGAAAAGTCTTCAAATTTTGTTTTCAAAATTGTATTCAAACTTAGTGCCCTTTTGGCAAAAGATCGTCAAATTTAGAGAAATCACAGAAAGCACCTTAGGTTTGGTGGAGTACTGGAGTGAACCTTAGATATAGTAAATAGTAACATTTACTTGATATTGGTGATAGGATTGGAAAATTCACCAAGTGGGGAGGTTCCAGCCGCTTCCGTAGCTGCCCATTTTTTTTTAAAACGTTACGGCGTTGCTTTTTAAAACGTTATGGTATTGTTTTTTAAAACATTAGAGGGTATTGTTTTTTAAAACGTTATGACATTGCTTTTTAAAACGCTATGAAATTGTTTTTTAAAACATTAGGGTATTGTTTTTGAAAACATTAGGGTAACGTTTTAAGGGACTTAATTGGCGAACCTGTGTCGCTTCAATAAATTCCCTAGATCTGGTGACATTTTTGAAATCACGGACCAATAGAATCCTCTAGTTCAGGTCGCGCGCTGTCAAATTTAAACTCAAATCTAGGGAATTCATTGGAGCGATACAGGCTCGCCAATGTTTTGCAACATGCGGGTATTGCTTTTCAAAACAATGGGGTATTGTTTTTGAAAACATTAGGGTATTGTTTTTAAAACGTTACGGTATTGCTTTTGAAAACATTAGGGCATTGTTTTTAGGGAACAAAACGGCAAACTGAAACATCGTAATGGTAAATACATTGCAATTACCTATGTGAAGATCTCCTCTTCCAAAAAATTAGTTTTTTGGCAAATTGTAAAATTGTTAACCAAGAAACCAGAAAACGCGTCATCTGGGGCAGTTTGAGCTTATACCGTAAGGGCACTTTGGGCCAATTGCAATGTTTTAGAAAATCGATAATATAGTTGATCAACCTCTGATCATCAACACTTTGAGCACCTTTTTAGATAAAGAAATGTTCGGGTTTAAATTAAAACAAAAATCCAAAAAAAAACATTATTAGGGCAAATATTGCTTTGGTGGCCGAATCTGCCCCTCTCACCCTACCAGCCTAAACACCCCTAACCTTCAGAATTAGAAAAATCTATAGGGTGAACGCTCGCACAGCCTGGAAACCGGTTGGTCCTCGGTTCGATTCCCAACCAGTATTCAATTTTTCTGCAATATTTCTACTTCTCTTTTTTTAAGTACTCAGGATTCAGGAATACAAGGCGAGAATCTCTTCTCCTCGCAGCAATTTGCTAATTTTGGCAAAACTCATAAAAATTGAGTCTGAGCTCCAAAATGGCGTCAATCTCAAGATCAAGATCAACTGAAACATTTGCAATGTGTTGGCAAATGGCCCTTTGCTCTTCGCCATATATATACTTCTCACCTTGTAAGCAAAATTAAATTTTGTAGTTATCACCTATATGCTGATGATACACAACTAAACTATATATCTCTTTTAGAAAAGATAATGTTCAAGCTGCTATTGAACAATTAAATGTTGACCTTGAGGGGCTGTCTACGTATGCAAAAGATAATGGACTCCTAATGAACCTTAGTAAATCTAAAATGCTGCTTTTTGGTAAGAAATTTGACCGATTGACTGTTATGCCAAATTTATCAGTAAACGTTAATGGTACTCCAATTGCCCTGGTAGATGAAGCTGTTAATTTAGGAGTTACACTTGATTCGTTTTTAAAATTTAAAACCCATACTTCTATTTGTAAGCGTAGAGCGTATGCTAATTTGCGAATGCTGTATGCAAACAAATCCTTTCTAGATAGAAAATTAAAGACAATCCTTTGTGAATCCTTCGTACTCTCTCACCTTTATTATTGTGACGTGGTGACTGGATCATGTCTTGATGCTGTAGATCAAAGAGGATTGCAAGTTGTTCAAAATTTTTGCATTCGATTTATTTTTGGACTTTCTAAATTCCACCATGTTTCTCATAAGTTGAAAGAATTATCCTGGTTGAAAATGAATAACCACAGATTCTTGCATGCATCATGTTTGTACCATAAAATCATTGTTAACTGCATTCGTAAGTATTTATCTCGAAAAATAGTGTACCGGAGTGATATACATAATATTAATATCAGAAGAAGATACTTTAGAAATTCCACTGCACAATTCACAATTTTTCAAACGCTCATTTTCGTACAGTATCGCTCATATAATGAACAAAATTCCTGCTCCCTTTCGTAACATGTCCATCTCTCTCTTTAAAAAGTACATGTCAGATTATTTACTCTCAGTACAATCTTCAGCTATTTCTATTTAAGTAAAATTAAGATTAATATACTCATAATTCATTACAGTGTTTTGCTGTTTATTTCTGTAAAGTAGCGCTTCATTTTTTCAAAATTCTTGTAATTTTTGTTCCACTTTGCCAAACGTGTTCTCCCGTCTTGCAATAGTTAGTTATTTATGTTTTGGCAAGGGGTGTGTGGAAGAACAGTCCCCGTCTCGTATGGGAGAACTGAACACAGCCCTTGAGATTTACCAGCAACTTATTTCATCATTTTTCTTTCTTTTTTCTCACGTATTGTATATTTGTTCTGGTAAATAAAGTAAAAGAAAAAAAACTTTAAGATATGAATTGGCAGCACTGTCAGTTGGCAAAACGACCCAACGAAAATTCCAGTGACATGTTGAATTGAAAATCTCTTTAGTTGCTTTTGTAAGTTGGTAATCCTTCAGTTAGTGTGGCAAGATGACTTCATGATTTATTGTATCAGTGGAGTCAACTAATACCTCAATGGAGGTTTCCTAATTTTCTAAAATTAGCAACAGACGTTTCACGTAGTGTTGCCAATATTTAAATCTAAAACATTCCTTAAAAACATTAAGTAGCATACTGCTAAACTGAGAAGTGGAAATGGTGGATGCGCCAGGATAGCGGCTTAGCCATTGCGGGCTACAGCAGGGAGTGGCGCTATCACCTCAACCATTCCGTGTTGCGTAAATATGAAAATTCCGGGACCTAGCAGCCGCATTTTGTCATCGTCGTTTAATTTTAGAGAGGCAACGACCCACGAAATCGTAAACCAGAAAGTTACATTATTGACGTAACCTTATTGGCTTTGTAAAGGATCATAGGTGGTTGTATATTATTGAAAACATCTGCCGGTCTAATAATACAGCATTAGTTAAACGTTCGCTTTATCCGATGTTTGGCTTGCGGCTCGGAGATCTTTCCTCGGGGACAAGTTGGAGTGGTCACTGTTTGCTCAGCTCGCCAGAACTGCAGCACTCTTCCACCCCAACAATTCCCGATCCCGAATTTTTCCAGGCAAAAATCTTGAGTGAAATTAGCAATCAGCGCTGTTCAAACACTCGAATCAATTAACGTCCATCGCGAAAAAATGAAATAAAGATCCCCGTGTTTAAACTGACTTGGAGGTGGAGGTTTTTTCATCGGGAAAGCAATTATTCGAAGGTGGCGTTCGGAACGGTTTTTCAATCAGGGGGGTCTTTAGTGTCTTTGCGTGACAATGAGAGGAGCTACTTCGATGCAGGAAATGGGATGCTTTCATTACTCCTACGTGCTCTATTTAATGGAATTTTCTTGTAAAAAAAAATCCTAGGTAAGAACCTTTTATTGCTCGGATTAGCACGTCACGAATTATTTCGTGGACCCTCATTTTCAGCCCTTGATTCAATTATGTTTTATACAATCTGCACCCGAATGGGCAGAGTGCATTTGTCATTCTGTAGTTCCGCCCGATTTGACAGGTCGCCGCGACGCTCTTTGGACGCCACGCGGCTGTCAGCGCCGAGGTGTACGGCCGTCAGATCAACAAATCACATTAAACACAAATAATCACATTACACTCTCCGCTGATTTATACAGCGCGTTATTTAAGCGACCTCCATTGTTATAAATCACTGGTAAACAGTTTAGCTGCTCGCCAGTTATTTATTCCTATTTAATATCGACCTAGACGAGCTCTTTCAATCCATTATGTGCTCACTCCACGCTATTTATAACGCTGACTATTGCTCCTCCGATCACACGTGTTAATTTCTTGCCGTTTTTACAAGGATTCCGTTTCGTCAACGTCATTTCGGATAATTATTTTCAGGAATGTCTCAATTTGCAGGGGTCGAGGTGAAAAAGTTCATTTTTCTAAGCAATTCACGCTGGTAACCACGCCGGGTATGCTAACGTGAATTTTTAGTTGACGTTATTCAAATCAACTTACTGCGTGCCAAACGGAGTTAAGTTGGTATAAAATTGGCAACACTTAGCTAATGGTATCGCATCAATTTAGGATGATTTTGCGTCTTATTTTCACGTGACCGAAAATGCTTCACCCCCTCAAAGGTTTGAATAAACTTCTAGTTTTTTACCGAATTTGTAAATATGTAGGTACAGCAACTAACGTGAATCCACCCTCCTGTAACTAAAATCAATTTAAATAATGGGCAGCAGAAAAGCCAAATTTTTGAATAAAAGTAGGTCTTTTAATATTTTTTTTTCAAAAACGGTGCGAAATTCAATAGAAAATAGGTACAACCCTTTTTTTTTAAGTACTTAAGTATTGCATCTACTAAATTTTTTTCATTTTTGAGCTGCATTAGTCTAGTGTCGCTTACAAAATAGATAGCCAAGAAAGCGTATCCATCGCGTGGATCTTTAATTTCGAGGGAACGTCAGAAAAATGTTTAGACTTCTCGTCAATCTATCACATTCAACATCTTCCTTTTAAGGTAAATATGCTGTCACACTTGTCACCAACTATAACTTTACGTCATCATTGTCAGTCCACTTCCTTTTAATGAGAATGAAAATTTTCGTTATTTTGTGCTGAAATGGTAGAAACTGTGAATACATTTTTACAACCAACATTTGAACATCTTTCTAATGGTGGATATAAAAATGAAGCCTTGTATTTAAAATTTTAAAGTTGATATGCTTAAATGATACCTTCAGTGGACCGGTTGTTTCCAAAAGCTTTTCAACGCTTCACATATACCAAATGCAGCCAAATCGACTTAGTAGTTTGGGCTATAGTTTTTTTTTTATTTGGATTTTTTTACCCATAGAGCACTAAATGTGAATGCATGTCTTATTTAAAACTAGAATTTGAAGACCTTTCTTGTATGTTACATTTTTTCTAAAACTTGTTTTGGATGGTTAAGTAAATGAAAGAGAATTTCAATTTAAAAATTGATATGCCACAAACAGAGCTGTACCAAGTACCGGAAAGAAGTATTTCATGTATCCAGTACTAAGTACTTGCTATTTTGAATATATTTGAAGTATCAAGTACCTACAAGTTTCCCAAAATGTCCTCAAACTTAGTGCCCTTTTGTCAAAAAATCATAAAATTTTAAAACATCCCAGGAGTAAAATTTACATGTTAGCAAGTAGGAAAATTCACTTAATTTTGGTGGCAAACAACCAACAACAAGTGCCTTTTTGGCATATCGTCTATGAAATTTGAAAGAAGACCACCATTTGTTTTATCAGCACATGAAAAGTCTTCTGTTTTCAAAAATACAATTGAAGGGTCCAATTCTAAAACTGGCTAAGTCCATATTATATAATTTCTCAGGAGGCGAAGAAACGTTTCATGCCGACTATGGCAAAGTTTAGGGGTTTTGAAATCTACATACGCTTTCTCTGTCTCTATTTTCACATATTTATGCAAATTATTTTACAGGGCAATGCAGAGACGTATCTGCAGGAATAACTCATTTTTGCAAAAAAGTTTTAGCATTGGACCCTCGAATTAAACTTAGTGCCCTTTTGGCAAAAAGCAATACAATTTTTGAAAAAAAACTACCAAAACACAGGCAGGCTCGACTGAAATTTATAGGTGCTAGGATTGGATCATTCACCAAGTAGGGAGGTTCTAGCCGCTTCCGCAGCTGTCCATTTGTCTATAGGTTTCTTTGAGGTACTGATTTTTTGAAGACCTTTCCTATGGTCTATGCTGATGTTAAAAATGAGCTAAAAGATTTGATGTTTTTGGCTATTCGAAATTTCGATCGATGCTGCGCTAAAGCGTAGAAATATTTAAATGAGACGATTTGGAACAAAAGTTAGCGTTATAATGGGACTTCTTCTGATTTTTTTTCAGATTTTTAGTAACATAATAGGCGTGCGTTGTGGGAGGGTGCTGTATTTGTTGTGCACATTTTTCTCGACAAATCTTAGTAATAATACAATCCTAATCTCTGACCCATTGTTCATAAAAAGATGCTATTGAATGTTAACAACTTGTGAGGGAAAATTTTATTTTATTTATATAATTAGTGCAAATAAAAGTACTTTTTATGTAGGGGGGGCAGCACAAAATTACATTTTGTTAAATGGAACACCCTATATATCAATGCACTTTTGCTCCCTACGTGTCATTCTGTGCAACAGAAATTCAATCGTTTTTGAGTTATTTAATAAAATGTGTAGAATCTGGCGAAAACAAGACTTCAGTCAAAAATTTATATTTTCGAAGCCTTGAAGTTTTTCTGTTACAAACTTATCCTAAAGTAATTTCAGGGCTACCTGATGACATACTTGTATGTCAAATTTCATGCACAGGTGTCCCCGGTAAATTTAAATTAACAGAAGTTAAAAAGACAAAAGACAAAATTTTAGCGTGCCATTGTAATTGGTTTTGTATTTTCGATGTTATGGGAACGTCAAAGCAAAGGCGTTAAAACAGTATATTGTTAGCGCCTCTTACTAGAGATGCCTTTAATTAATCAAGGCTTAATCGCCTCAAATAAAATGTAACGGCAGTGCTACTAAGGAAACGAAAAAATTGGCCAATGGTCCTGTCGAATTTTAGCGGAAAACGTTAAAATTAGAGAATATACCCTAAATCACTAAAATTTCAAATTGAATGACGTAACATTTTTTCGCCGTCTAAAAGATAATTAAATTCTAGATCGACTGGGTGAAGCCTTTTAGAATAGCGAAAAAATTGATTAATTTGAAAATATTTTCTTTTAATAGCAACGTAAGATAAAATTCATATCTAACCGTGACAGTGACAATAAGATCGATATTTGAATTAAATGAGGCGATTAACTCCAGTACTCCAGACGGATAAAGTTTTAAACCCGAAAACTTTAAGTAACTTGGAAAGGATACCATTTAAGTATAAGGTCATTCCATCTGAAATTTTTGAGATTTGGTCTTATTAATTTCTGTAAATTTGAAAACTTATCAGGGACACACTGTGCATGAAATTTGGCATTCTAGTGTGTCATCAGGAGCCCTGACCTTACTTTAGGATGTGAGATAAGTTTGGAACTTGGAAGCGAAAAATTTCAAGGATTCGAAAGTATTAATTTTTAGTTGGTGTCTTGTTTTCGCCAAATTCTACACATATTTAATAACTCAAAAACGATTGAATTTGAGTGTTGTAGAAAATTTGCCGTTTGAAAAGATCAGAAAATGACATAATTTCGAACATTTAGAAAATATGCCAATTTTGCTTTCCTCGCAGTCTGCGTATTTTCTACCATTCATTAATCCAGGTCAGTCAGCA
The DNA here is from genome assembly GCA_963924575.1 of Pycnomerus fuliginosus. Taxonomy (NCBI): domain Eukaryota; kingdom Metazoa; phylum Arthropoda; class Insecta; order Coleoptera; family Zopheridae; genus Pycnomerus; species Pycnomerus fuliginosus. Next base: position 5,538,622 of record OZ004624.1, on the reverse strand, counting down.
TAGATATTTTCCATAGCAAACAATATTGTCTACAGTAATGTACAATAAACTATGCATATTTTCTAAAACTTATGATCTACGCTTAAATTTTACCTGAAACTGCTTATTTAAATGAACCACATATAGGTAAGTACGTATTTATACCAAAGTTGGCCAGTGCAAGGAACGTTACATCATCTAAATATATCTTTAACAATATAATTAAGAAGGTAATCAAAATTTAATTCCAAGTCCTACCTGAAAAATGGCAATATTCAATACATTGAAACTGAAGAGAAAATATTTTTTTTTATTCAAGACAAAACAAATTGATGTGTGGTACTGAAAAAAGTCGATTGACGGGTGAGATATAAAAATGAAACCAGTCTAATTGATTGGTTTTTCTGCAGAAATCCCACAGCCAGATGCGGGCACACGGCATAACATTCAATAAGTCCCGGTTTCAGTTTCTCGAGTGTGTATCTGTTATTAAATAAGAGTATGTTATTAAGGCCGGTTTGAGGCGACCCCAACCATCCATTGTTTGTGTACAATAACGTTTAATATAAGGCAATTGTGTTTCTGCGGGCATTCAATTTATAAAAGAACCACCGTGTGTAATAAAGACCTACGGTTTTAATTGTCTTAAGTGAAGGTAATGGACCACACCTGCTCTCCCGCATGCTGAGACAATCAGTCCCATTTAGAGTGCCCCCGTCTGGAATTATTACGCTCCAGATAATAAAAGTGCGGTGATGAAAGAACTCCCAGACGGCTCCCTCGGGCGTTATTAACCTGTTTCTTAGGTATTTCGTATTCAAAACCATAATTTATCGTTACTTTTGCGTTAAAAGGGTTAATTCTTAATTGGCCTTAGGGGAGGCAACTTCTAGAGTTTATATTGTTGCGCCGAGCCAGAAAAAAGTAATCCGCTCATGGTTATTGCTGGTTAACGGGGGGCAGATAAATGTCGATAGACTCGCACAAAGAGAAAAAACTTCTCTGAAGATTTCAATCCAAAGAAACGTGACACTGGCTTTGATCTTGCCACCCGTCAAATAGATTAGGCGGCGGGCATAAATCAAAATGTTCTTTCAGCGCGGACTTTTTATCTCCTGACACTGTGACAAAGACATCATTAAAATGTACTACATCTCTATCATCTATTTCATAATCACAACCACATTTCTATAATCTGTTAATCTATAAATATCAATCGTTTGCTGTTTTTGCTTTCAGACGAGCACAGGAAATTGAAAATCGAACAATAAACGAACAAGCTGTAATTCATTCTTATAGAGTGTAGTGATCGTTATGCCTAAATTAGAATCGTTAGATACTAAATTAGGGCCGTTATTTGGTTATGGTAATGGTAGCATCGAAAAACGATCGTTGATTGTAAAGTAGACATCACTTGTGTAGAATAAAAGAATAGATTCGTTAAATTGTACCTACCCTTCTACTGCAGTGAGAATTGTTAATTTTTATTAATGTTCATTGATGGAGTAGGTACATGTTTTTTTAAATTGGTGATAAAATATCGTCAAGCACGGATTCAAGTGTCCCCCTTGTAATAAGAATCGACCTGTCCGATATCCGAGCCAATCTTCATGCCTCATTTCGTTTACGAGATATCCGGGGTGGATAGTTTTCAAACGAACACCATGTAGGTACACTGGCCTGCAAAAGTTTTAAGTGGGCAGTTAGGTAAATGTTTCCGCGCGCCCACCTCTAAATTTATCGATTGTCACTCTCACCGCTTCGTGCTTAGTGGAGTAACACGGCTTAACCGGTGCATTCATTTGTTACTCACATCATGGGTCTCGCAGATATATCAGATTATAGGTACTATACCGGGTGGTCGTTTTATCTTGAGGCTGGCAAATATCTCGGAAAGGAAGCATTTTAGAAAAAAATGTTCTGTATAAAAATTTTATGACTTCGAAGGGGGAAAATAGATGGTATGATCGCCATTTTGATTCAAGATAATTTTCAAGGTGAAATAAGGTCAACCTCATTTTTTTAATGGAAACCTATATTTTTTATTACAGATTCTTATTCTCCGTAAAAGAACAAACAACTCTCATCTAAATTATTTTTGGATCCGATGGACAGGTTTCCATAAAAAAATTAAGTTGACCTTCATTTGAACTTGAAAATGACCTTCAATCAAAATGGCGATGATGCCATCTATTTTTCCCCTCGAAGTGATAAAACTTTTATACAAAACATTATTTTCTAAAATGCTTCCTTTCCGATTGCCAGTCTTGCCAGTCTCAAAATAAAACGACTGCCCGGTATACTTAATAAACATTAATTTTTAATTTTAATTTAAATTGATCAAAATTCAATCTTTGCCAAGGAAACAGTTACATGAAAATATTCAATGGAGTGTTTTCAGTGTGCTGTCTTTAATTGGTTACTTATTACCTACTTATTATTTTCAGTCACGTGGTCGCGTGAATGAATAGAATTTATAGAACTTCTAAATTAATTGTCCCTTCAAGGGCGGGTTGTATAAAACCTTTATTACTGGACTTAACCCTAAGTAGTCCATTATAATAATATAGACACTAATTGATGTCAAAAATTTGTTTTTAAGCATTATCTTTAAAACTACATTAAATGTTTTATACAACCCCGAATAATTAAATTAAATTTAATATTTCCAGTTTATTAACCTCCCCAACTCCATCACAATTTTAAAAAAATGGGAGGTTACTACAATCACTAAAATTTTCGAATTTGAGATAGCACCAGATCTTCACGTTTTGGGGTCTCAGGAACCCAAAAAAGCGGTTTTCAAAATGTGTCTGTGTGTGTGTACGTACGTACGTACGTACGTACGTTTGTAAACACGCCACAGCCAAAACTACTGGACCGATTTAGCTGAAATTTGGTGCATAGGCATCTCATAACCCAACTTAGATCTGAAAAGCTTTTGGAGCCAATCGCGCAACTAGAAATGCCATTTTGGCACATCAACTTTTTAATTTTAAATGCAAACCCCCATTTTTCACGTCACGATAGGAAAGGCCTTCAAATTCTGCTTCTAAAAATATATTCACTCTCAGTGCCCTTTTGACCCAAAATTAGAAAAAAATTGATTTTTATCGGACTTTAAAATCGCGGTACAGCCCAAGCCCCTGAACCGATTTAGCTGAAATTTTGCACATGGGGATTGTATTGCACGTCGAAGAGCTGAACAAATTTTGGATTTAATCGGCCCACGGAAAGTGCCGTTTTGGCACACCAATGTCCAACTTTAAATTATTCACTTATTTAACCATCCAAAACAAGTTTTTGAAAGATTTATTGTCACCATCAGAAAGGTCTTCAAATTCTGGTTTCAAAAAAAATGCAGCAGTGAAGCGGCTGGAACCTCCCCATCGCGTGGATCTTTGACTTGTGTTTCTAGCCGAATTAGCACAGAAATTGTATAAGACTGGTTTCAGCGACGGTTTTAGAACTGCCTAAAAAGGACTTACTTATACCTACTTTTCTCTAATGAATGTTTCAATTTGTTTGTTCTAAAAAAGTTCTAAAACCATCATGGAAACCAGTCATACATTTTCTTTGCTAATTCGACTAGAAACCCAAGTCAAAGATCCACGCGATGGGGAGGTTCCAGCCGCTTCACTGCTGCATTTTTTTATTTACAACTCAAAAAAAATGTTGCCCCATTTTGCCTAATTAGAAAGCCAATAATCTGCCCTTTGCAGTTAAGATATAGCAAATTATTCTAGTTATTCCCAATTATTGAGGTACCTACTGCTCGGCGCTTCGCCCGTGGGAAAATACTTTCCTGCATTACTCTCGGCTTGATCGAATTCATCAAAAAAATACAAATATCTACCCCATTTTCAGTTGTAATTCAGAAAGTATAAAGTGTAATTCAGATTAGTAAAATGTATTTCAGAAACGGTAATTTGTAATTCAGAATAATAAAATGATTTTCAGAAATCGTTATTTGTAATTCAGTAAGTGTATTTTAGAATGCGTAATTTGTAATTCAGAATAATAAAAAGATTTTCAGAAATAATAAATTGTAATTCAGAAAACATCGCTTGTAATTTCGAAAGCATCATTTGGAAATCAGAAAACATTACATGAATAACAATTTACGATTTCCGAAAATCAGTCTGAAATTCTACTTCAGGGTATAATGATTCGTAGGAGCCAACATGTATTCGCATATGGCGCCATGGCGCCATCTACAGAATCAATGCCCCGAATTAACCCCGCGTTGACTAAGTAGATATACTTAAACAATGATTTTCGGTTATCTGAATTTCAATTTATTATTCTGAATTTCATTTGCCCGTTTCTTAAATTAATTAATTTCAGAATAGTCAAATGAATTTCAGAATACGTCAATTGTAGTTCAGAATACCGGAACAGCTGAATTAATAATGCATTGTGAAATACAAATGATGTTTTCTGAACTACAATTGACGAATTCTGAATTTCAATTGATGTTTTCGGAAAATCAATTGACCAATCTGAAATTCAATTGACGCATTCTGATGAATTTCAACTGACTAACCTATGAATTACAACTGACGGATTCTGAAATTCAATTGACGCTTTCTGAACTACTACTGAAAAAGGTGAGTCATGTAGTGGCAGATTCTGTAAAATAACGTCAGATAGCAACGATTGACTAATTGTATTTATTTGCACAGATTGTTACAGGACTGAAACGACCCCGGTAAATAAGCAAATGCGACACAGTATGAAGTACGGAAGCGCTGAAGTGCCATCCAGTTCCACTTGAGTTTCATGAAATATTACGAATGTTTCGTGAAATATTACAAAAGTTTCGTGAAATATTACAAAAACTTTCGTGAAATATTACAAAAGTTTCGTGAAATACTATAGAAAAGTTAAACACAAATTCTTTAATCTTCAGTGTTGTGGCCTGGTTCAAGGTTACTCTGAATAATTGTTGATATTGTTACAATTTAAAACAAGAGCAGCTTTGAAGCGGCTAGAACCTCCCTACTCATCTGCGTTGAAAAAGCAAATGCGCATCAGTATAGAAATATTTTAGAGGCAGGCGGTTGTTTTTATCTCTTGTGTTAAGATGCTAGACTAACAGTACAGTAGAATTATCTATCACTGAGGCAATAAAGAAAATTATATTATTTGAAACTTCAAATAGAATTGAAGTTTCTATTTACAAGTGATATCGTGCTATCAGCGGATAATCGCTTATAATACCACAAGTGCATGCTATTTAATCGGTTAAATTTAACCGATTGCAATAGCGATGCACGAGTGGTATTCGGTAAGATTATTTCACAAATTAAACTCTTGTTTTGATAAAATTATGATTTTTTAAACCGGGGTTGCCTATACTCAAAAGCCCAATATGATGTTGCGAACGAGCCTTTATAGCTCATTGACATTAATGACGTTTGAGGTTAGGAACCGTGCAAACAAAATGTTATTGAGTTTTTAGGATATATCCAGAAGAAATCAGCGTTCTTTATGTCCAAAAACACCTAAAATATGGTTTTTGGAAAGACTTGTGTTTGGTGGTCGTATTTGTGGACCTTTATTTCCCATAATTTTGTTTAAGTGGTGATTTTCAGCAGTGAACAAATTGTGTTTAAAATCAAGTGGTCATCGGAAACGATTAAATGACTCGTGCAAACACCGATAAAATGCATTAATCACTCTTAAATGAACTTGATTGGATAGAAATTTAAAAATGAGTCTAATTGATAGGTTTAAAAGGAGATTTGAAAATAATCGCTTATAATACCACAAGTGCATGCTATTTAATCGGTTAAATTTTGAAAATGGTTACGAAAGCTTGTTGCCGGTGGTAAAACAATGAGAACTAAATTGCCATTTATTATCTGATTAAAGCCCGAGAGCTTTAGCTCGAGGGCTTTAATCTCTGATAATAAATGACAATTTAGTTCGAATTGTTTTACCTAAACGACAACAAAGCTTGAGTAATTATTTCTAAAATTTAACCGATTACAATAGAGATGCACGAGTGGTATTCGGTAAGATTATTTCGCAATTTAAATTCTTCATTTTGTTAAAAGAGCGATTTTTTAAATGGAGGTTGCCTATACTCAAGAGCCCAATAAGATGTTGTGAACGAGCTTTTATAATTCATTGACGTTTGAGGTTAGGAAACGTGCAAACAAAATGTCATTGAATTTTGAGATTATATCCAGAAGAAATCAGAGTCCTTTATGTCCAAAAACACTTAAAATATGGTTTGTGGAAGGAAGACTTTAAATGCGTGTAGGATATGTGCCTGGTGGTCATATTTATGGACCTTTATTTCCCTTAACTGATTTTACGTGGTACGTAGTTATTTTCAGCAGTGAAAAAATTGCGTTCAAAATCAAGTAGTCAAGAAAACGATTAAATGACTCGTGCATTAATCACCCTTAAATGAATTCGATTGGATAGAAATTTCAAAATGAGTCTGATTGATAGGTTTAGAAGGTAATTTGGAAATAATCGGCGAAAAACTCGATAGAAAACAATAATTTACTATTTCTTTGTTTTAGGAGGGGTATAGGGGGTCGCTTTCACCCCATTGTGTCATACATTGCTGGAATCGCAATTGAATTCTCTATCAATTGCGACAATGAAAATTTTAATTTGGGGGTTCAGGGTAGTTTTCACATCTGTTTTGTAATATTTCATGAAGCTTGTGTAATTTTTTACGGAAAGTTTTCTAATATTTCACAAAACTTTTGTAATATTTCACGTAAGTTTTCTGAAATTTCACAAAACTTTTGTAATATTTAACGAAACTTCTGTAATATTTCATAAAACTAAAGTGGAACTGGATGGCACTTCAGCGCTTCCGTATTGAAGTAAAATTTACTTAATTAACGAATCAACTTGTAGAATCGTTAAATACGTTACATTACGTTATTTTGTTTGTCACGTCGTCATGCACTATATTCTTTTTTTTATAGTACCTATCTATGGGTTGCTCCGGTCGCTATGTGGAGTAGAATCGTTAAATTTTTAGAGAAAAATCAAGGAACACTGTCATATTACATCAACTGATTATGTGTAAAAATTAGCGTCGTTATATCGTAGGGTTTTTACATGATCGCTTATTGAGGAAGATTTGTCAATTTGCGTCATTACTGTCGTTATATGAATCAGTCGTTAAACTAAAGCCGAAGCAGTGTAAAAATAATATTCGTTATGACACGTAGGGGAGCAGGGGGAATGTCGAGCCGTCGGGGACTAGTGCAATCTATAGAAGTAATTACTTAGGTCGGGTCCGATTGATGAAGGTTATGACTGCAGTCAGATCAGTTTATGTCCGACATGCACGCGTTACTCTCACGGAGCTACAATATCCGGCGCCATCTGCGAGCTGATGTGCGGCCGGTCGTCTAAGGTGGCCCGGATATTGGCTAGTTTTATTACCCCGAGTGGTCAGCGGACGTGAGACGTTCCCTGCATGTTTTTCTTCATATCATCTCATATCTGAGGTAAACCGGGCGACATAACCAAGCGGAAACCTGGCTCCGATGAAGAAATAACATTTTATGTTGTTTTTACAGGCGACCGGATGAAATTGCGTGCACCGGCCGATCTCTTCAACCCCATAAAATCGCCGTCTGAATTAATATTTCGGACAGTTAACTTATTAATCAGCGGGTCTGTTATGATGTTACTAGTTGATTCGACTTCAACAAAATATTGAGCAGAAAATAGGTGTACACTCACGAGATAAAATAATGGCCCTGGACCGCTCACAATGTGGATAGATTCTCACAAACTTTATCCAAAAAATTAAAATTTTACGTGAAAACCTTTATTAAAACGACTCGAGTGGGATACAAGCCTTCACAAACCTATTTTGAGTGCCTTTGCTAAGAATTTGTCGACATTGTTCGCGGTCGAGGGCCAATATTTTATCTCCTGACTGTACCATATGAATATACATTTAAGTCGTAAGATGCATATTATTAGACCCCTGATAAGTAGAGCGCGGACTTATAAACACAAAAAAGGTGTTTTTAAGTGCTTAAATCAGCATTAAAGCCGCACAAGAACAGCTCTAAAGTAGCTCAAAAAAAATAAAAAAAGCTCAAAAATTGCACAAAATTTTATATAGTAATACCTTGTTTTTTAAAGCAAATTTCATTACGAGTACAATACTGTAGAAGAATAGAATTTCATGTAAGTATTTACTGCAATTTTGAAATACTTAGATGAATTTAAATTTTGTTTTCATTGGTCTGCAGAGAATATCATACAGTTTCGATGTGAAATCACTATACGTTAGATGCAATCTCATTGGCGTTTGACCCTATATGGTAGAACGGGCAGATGCTCTTATTGTGCTAGAGAAATAATAATAATAATAATGTAATTTATTTCCAGCAGACAAATTTGTCTATAGTGGACATAATATGATACAACAAAAAAAAAAGAAAAAATATAACAGTTATAAAGAATAACTTAAACCAAATTTTAACAATAATTCCGACTTACAAAATTTCTAAAGAATATATCAAATTGGTCACTATCGCACAACGAGTTATATAATCGTACACAAAATAAAAATGGACTGTTAAGGTGATTAAAGGTGTTTGGTACATCATAATAAAAAGTCAATGGACAACGGCTGTTTATACGAGGAATATTGAAACTAATGGAATTAATGAGTTCTGAAATAGTTTGAGAAGAATGCCACCGAATTTCACCAAATAACGTTAAAAAATTGTAAAATAGAACCTTAAAAAGCACAAAAAGAACAAAAAAGCGCAAAAAAATTAAGAAGACACAGAAAAATGTAACACAAAACTTGGAAAAAGGCAAAATTAGCACAAAAAAATTTGGCTCAATTAATGATGCTTTCGTTATAATTCGGGCTCCCTAAAGGTTATTTTTGATCTGCTATTTATACTACCAAATAGCACAATAGCTAGAAATCCGCGCTCTACTGATAAAGCAGAGACGTGATTTGAATCGGCGCTTGACTTCCATGAACCAGAAGGAGACAGACATTGAGAGAAATACAAATAATTACCTGGTAAATAGTCCAGTCGCATTAGACTTTTTATGCAAATGTGAAAATAATTAGAAGACAATGGTTATTTAGTCCCAAGTCACAAGTGGATGACTTTGGTGTCATTTTGTTCCGCTTGAATAGGGCTTTCATCGGTATGAAGGGGAGTGGTACATTTTTCTGGAAGGGGTTCAAATTAAATAATTTCTGTAATTCTCAATGTTTTCCCTTAATTTCAGGAGTCGTCCCATGTTTTTTGGTATTATTTTTATCAGTATGGGTCGCCCTTATTGGATCGCCGAAAGTAAGTTTAATCTATATTTCTTTGAAAATGGGTGAAAACCTAAATTATATTAACATAACCTCAACAAGTAGCTGTAGTTTGACGTGTCTGTCGGCAGCTCTGACAGTGGTCGGAACATTACTTCGTCGAAATTGTAATGCATTACAATTACTAATTACTTTTTCAAAAAGTAATGCATTACAATTACTAATTACTCAATAAATACATTACTTTTAACGTGACATTTCTTAAATTTCTAATTGTAGCTGACAGATTTTGAGATCTGCAGTAAATTGAAACATACGTCATTCCAGATACGGCCAACTCTAATTGGAATTTAAAAAAATGCCACGTTATAAAAAAAACTGTAGGTGTATTATTTTAAAACAGTACCTATATTTATTATTTAATTTTAATTTAATTTGAATAACAATTGCGTTTCAAAATTTACCGCTGCTTGAGATGGCTAAAGTTAGTTTTATTTTCTTCAGCTAGGAAATTATTTCAATTCTATAGAAATATTTAATCCGGATTAATTGCAGAGAATATCGCTACTTAAAAATAGCAAGAAAACCTCTTCAGAATGCATCAATGTTTGCTTGGGAGGCGGTAGGTAAACAGAACCCCGCTGGGTTAGGGTTAACTCTGATACCAGTAGTACTTAACTACTTCCTGTGGTGGTTATTTCATTTCACACAATTACATTTTTCATAAAAGTTTTATTTTTGCGTTTATCAATTAAGGGTAAAAAAAGTAATGGAAAAAGTAATGGTTTTCCATTACAATTACTAAAAAAATGTAATGAATTACAATTACCAGTTACTATTAAAAAAAAGTAATGCATTACAATTACTCATTACCAGCTAAAGTAATTTCATTACTTGTAATGCATCACTTCCAACCACTGAGCTCTGATTGGTTAGAAAGAAATTGCGCTGTTGCCATATAGGGAAGTCGCCGCGGGCGCTGGATCACATCATTTTTTGAAGATTGCAGCTAACGCACACACAGGATTTGTCAGGACTTTTAATATGTTAAACAGTACATAAAGTAGAATACTTCAAAGCAAAAAACCATTGTCTTCTAATTATTTCCATATTCGCATAAAAAAAATTCAATTTACATTTTTTTCTGCAAAACAGAAGAAGCCATGAACGCAAGTATACTATACAGGGTGGTCCAACGAAAACGAAACAGGCCGGTTTTCTCACATTTAAATCTGTTTTTCCGTGAAATGCTCGGACAGGCCGATTTTTGTTTCGAGGCTGACACATTAATCCGTGGTGGGTGCGATTTCACAACGCACCCCCTAACCCCCACCAACCCCAACTTTAAAATTTCAAATGGCAAGCCCCCACTTGTGATACATCATTTGAAAGCTAATTTCACTACTAATTCAAAGGTGTAAAATTTTTTGATATCCGCTCACCTTCAGCGCCCTTCATGGTCGAATTTTAAATTACATTACAGCCCTTTGTGGCACATCATTTCAAAGGGTATGAAATTCTCTGTAAACAGGCGCAAACATTTTTGAAATCCATCAACTTTTTCAAAAGTTACGCTGAAAAATATGAGCTGGATGGTTCAAGGTAAACGAAATAGCCTTAAAAATGACATCTTTATTTCAACAGTGAGGTACTTAGCTATTTTACGTGTCAATTAAGTAAATGTTCGAAATGTGCACCACCAGCTTCCATACAATGATAAAGATTTTGTTCGAAACGTTCACGCACATTCTGTAACATTTGTGGAGTGATGAGACGGCATTCATTGACGATACGTTGGCGTAAATCTTCCAAAGATGCAGGTTCAGTTGCGTAGATTTTACTTTTTATGTGACCCCCTAATGTGAAATAAAGGTGTCATTGTAAAGGCTATTTCGTCTTCCTTGAACCATCCAGCTTATATCTTCCAGTGTAAGTTTTGAAAAAGTTGATGGATTTCAAAAATGTTTGCGCCTGTTTACAGAGAATTTCATACCCTTCGAAATGTGAGAAAACCGGCCTGTTTCGTTTTCGTTGGACCACCCTGTATACTCATTCTGTTGCAAATTTTATTCTCTTTCCGTTTAGTTACGTGAAAAATTCACGTAGGATCAACGGTTTTCGACATATAAATTTTTTGGAGATTGTGGCTAACGCACACGTAGGATTTGTCAGGACTTTTAGTATGTTAAACAGTACATAAAGTAGAACCATTTCTTCTAGTTATTTCCACATTTTTTTCTAATGCCCGGTTTCTGAAAGCACATTTATGAGACCGATAAAGTTGTTGGACCGATAAGCGTCCAATAAGTCCAAGAATCGTTTCCGAAACGTATAATACCAGTTAACGGTTCCATAAATCTCCTGCTAACTTATCGGACCTCTACCGTCGAGATAACTGTTCGTTAGCTATGGACGCGTGCGCATTACGGGTTTAGAGAAAGATGCAGATGTATCGCCAACGCACAAGTCAAGTCGCACTCGTCACTCGCACAACCGATCAGTTGTCATTTCAAACAATTTTTGGTCCTGTAACATTTTTTCTTCAATAGCTTGTCGTCTTAACTTGAAGATTTCTAATTCTTCACTCATTCTTTGGTCAACTTCCTCGATCTGTTTTCTCTTCAGCTTTGGTCCTAGTGTAGAAAACAAATGAGTTCAAATGGGATTTCAAACTCAAGTCTACAGGAAACGCAATTTCCCACCCCATAGCATCCCTCATTCCTATACCATTGTTTGCAACAAATCTTTCCGCGAATATTCGGCACTAAGCAGGAAATGGGTCATTAGCGCCGGTGTAAATTCTTACCTACCTACTTAAATGAATAATTTCGTTTTCCCCAATATCTATAATACCGAGGTACATTGTAGGCGCTGTTTGTAAAACATATCATTTGCAAGTGTTGACAATGTCGCTATTTTTAAAGGGATGAAATTTAAATTTCCCTCGTTAAACTTGTAGGATGAAGTCAGCCGCGAACACTCCGACATCTGTTGGTATGCATAGTAACTGCTTAATCAGCCTTTAGCTATGCGACCAATAAGTTATGGAACGATATCTTTCAGAAACGATTTCATAGGTTATCGGCTCAATAACTTTATCTGTCGGTTAACTATGGAACCAATAAGAGGACATTTCAGAAACCGGGCATAAGACGGCTAGACTAGTATTAATAGTACATATTCTGAGCTGAGATGAAGCTGAGCGAAGCGAGTCAAGTATACCTAAAGAGAAGCCGAATACAGGAGTGACAGATATATAAAGTTAACTGGAAGCCAATAAATAATGGTCCATCTTTCGATGAATTCGATTTTATATAATAACGGAGGTTACGATATCGTTGTCGAACATCGAAAACGCTGCGATTAGGTGAGGACGAGGGAGAGGATGACGCGAAGGAATGCCATTGGCATTATGCAGAAATCAAGGCTCCGATATTGGCCCCATTCCTAACGACCCTGATTGAACATACAAGCAAGCGTATTGTCAGTGTTTTCCTCGATACCTCCGCCGTTTGATTAAATTCAGCCTGCGAGGCGCTGCAGGAATTCGCCCCGTCGGCAATATCACCTATTCGCTGTGTGACCGGATGAAATTCAGGAGAAAATAAAAGTAATCTGCCTGTAAATGTGTCAGTGTAAAGTCTTCTTTGTGTCGTTCCGTCGTGCCAATAACAATCGGCGATCTCGGTGCGATACGTGATATATGTGACACGGCAGAGGGAAAATTAGTTTTCCGAAAGGCGAGGACCGAGCCTCCACCCCCTCCCGGATTATATTTATATCGTTAACTCCGTCGATATATATAAGCGGGGTCCGGAAGAATTTCATTTGCGATTAATTTAAAACCCGGAGTCTTCAAAGTCGAAGGTATTTAGGAGAGTTAAAGGCAAATTGAGCGCCGGGCTTCATAATATGGTTGTTTTTCCGCTCGGAGGGGCATAAGACGATCGCTGCATATTGGATATTGTGGCCCGGTGAGGACCGATGCAATAACTTCTCGGACCCTTCTTACCCGGGGACACTCTTTGCCCAATAAAAATACCGATATGCGGTCGGACATAGGTTACACGGATCGAGATGATGGCACGTGCTTCGTCATACACGGCCGCCAGAAGGCCGCAGGCCCGTTGTCATTATTCCTGGACTTATTCGAAAACCTGTCTTTATTGCTTCTTAAATTTTTAAAATCTATCGAAGAATTTTGTTGTACAATGCGAGACACAAAATTCATGAAATGCACCCTTTCAACAGTGACTTGAGTATAGATGCTGTCTTTTTATTAATTTGTCAAACTTTTACCAGCGTATCTTCGTCTTCAGATGATTATTTTATACATTAAGTATTGAACCAATCCAAAGCAGCATTTAGTATACCAGTAACCAATCAAATCCTGATTACAGTGATAATACTACAACGTCAACTTGACACTACTTACTCAATACTTTAATTTATAAAATAATCTGCAAAATACGATTCGTAGTCTCTTGGTTCAGTGTTCGGAAGTAATGCATTACAAGTAATTACAAGTAATGCATTACTTTAGCTGCTAATGAGTAATTGTAATGCATTACTTTTTTTAAATAGTAATGAGTAATTGTAATGCATTACATCTTTTTAGTAATTGTAATGGAAAACCATTACTTTTTCCATTACTTTTTTTACCCTTAATTGATAAACGCAAAAATAAAACTTTTATGAAAAATGTAATTCTGTGAAATGAAATAACCACCACAGGAAGTAGCTAGGTACTACTGGTATCAGAGTTAACCCTAACAAGCGGGGTTCTGTTTAACTACCGCCTCCCAAGCAAACATTTGATGCATTCTGAAGGGGTTTTCCTGCTATTTTTAAGTAGCGATATTCTGTGCAATTACTCCGGATTAAATATTTCTACAGAATTGAAATAATTTCCTAGCTGAAGAAAATAAAACTAACTTTAGCCATCTCAAGCAGTGGTAAATTTTGAAACGCAATTGTTATTCAAATTAAATTAAAATTAAATAATAAATTTACTGTTTTAAAATAATACACCTACAGTTTTCTTTATAACGTGGCATTTTTTAAAATTCCAATTAGAGTTGGCCGTGTCTGGAATGACGTATGTTTCAATTTACTGCAGATCTCAAAATATGTCAGCTACAATTAGAAATTTAAGAAATGTCACGTTAAAAGTAATGTATAAAGTAATGCATTACATTTATTAAGTAATTGTAATTGTAATGCATTACTTTTTGAAAAAAGTAATGAGTAATTGTAATGCATTACAATTTCGACGAAGTAATGTGTAATGGTAATGAATTACTTTTTAAAAGTAATGTTCCGACCACTGTCTTGGTTGCCTTGTTGAGTATACTCATGGATGCACTATTTGTCAAATGGTAGATTTTTGTCGGCCTGAAAAAATCTTCCATTTTGACTCGTAGTTGACAACCATTCGGACGTCAAAACCCGCGGCAATCAAGAGACTACTCGCCGTATTACTATTGATTATAAGTAGAAAATTTTTGATAAATTGTGCTCTAAAAATGCATGTTTGTTGAGTTTCTGATTCACTTAAACGAATTAAAAAACGTAACCATGATGAGTATGACATCAAGAGTTTATGGAAATCATGTTTACTTAAATCTAAAATAAATAATTAAAATACCTAATAATTTGTTCATTTAACATCATTCTGCAAGCTAATAATGACAAAAATGTGTTAAAGGGACAAGAAGTGAGATCACGAAACCTTTAAAAATAAGTAATTTTTCCAAATATTACCTAATTATGAATACAGGTGGTTCCTTTACTCTCTACGTTAAAAGTTACGGAGTCGATTGCATCAGAAAAAAGTTGTGTCATTTCTTGGTTATTATGAATCTGGAAGGATTTCCCTAATATGTTAATTCGTTCCCGAGTTATCCAGAAAAATCTGAAAATTACGATTTTATGGAGTAACTTATATTATTATGTATTTCTTTCGATCGATGCTATGTAAATGAAGGTTGGAGCTTTTATATCAGGTACTGACAACTGTCAGTTGATGGCATTGACAGAAACAAAATTTTCAGTAGGTATCTGGTGGAATTTCTATTTGCAATGATTGGCAACACTGGATACCCCTTGACTTGCTTTAATGACGAACCCCAAGTAGATTTTTTTTTGTTCTTGTTTACAAAAAAATAACAAGAGTTAAAAAAAGTCACGATTCTTTGTTAACAAAATGGTATTTATCACAATTTTTCAATAAAAAAAGACGACTTTAGTTGTCGATATGCAAAATTGCGTTTCAAAAATGCACTCATCATGAACTTCTTTGAAAAAACATGTCAAAGTTTGATCCATACGATTTCCAGACCATCTATTATGGGTTTCGTTTAAAAATTGATTTAAAGTTGGTGCATTTTTTTCATAAGCTTAATTAAGCTGATCTTACAAATAATTCATGTTTTTAGTATTCTGATCCTTTTTCAAAGTAAGTATGTTGATTCACAGGGCGACAAAATTTTGTTTATGTTTATTTTTGCGCAGTTTCCGTTTCTTTGTGTTAAATTAAGAATATCCTTAGTCCTTATTTATTTCATATGTCGCTTGATAGGTCGTTTGTTTTCAAAATGGTTAGGTCATGTTTCTTTGTAGTCGCGAATCTTTATTAGAGTCAGGTTAATTAGCGAAAAGTTGTGCTATTTCTTTGTGATTAAGAAGCTGAAGAGAAATCCGCGATATGTTAATTCGTTCCTGAGTTATTCAGAAAAATCCGAAAATTGCAATTTCAAATAAAAATTAATATTTCCCTAACGACTGATGTTATTGAAATGAAACTTGGAACTTTTGTATTTTTGACAGCTGTCAATCGAATGGTGTCCACAGAAATTTTCCAGACCTTCTAGATTTTGAGTTATGATAGTCAACTTTTGATTCTCTTATGACCGCCATATTGAATTTTGACACCGTGGGATACAGAAAAAAATGGCAGCAGAGAAGCCGCTGGAACCTCCCCAACGCGTGGGTCTTTGATTTCAGGGACTTCTGTTTAAGATTCTAAAGTTGATATGCCTAAATGGCACGTCCGGTTGACCAATTGCTCCCAAAAGCCTTTCAGCTCTTCAACGGGTCACCTCACCTCCATTTACCAAATTTCGGGCAAATCGATCCACTAGTTTGGGCTATAAAGTGGTTTCAGTGTTATTACAAAATTTCGATTTTTCTACCCAAAGGGTTCTAAATGCGAATCAATTTTGTCTCATTTAAAACCAGAAATTGAAGACCTTTATGATGGTGACCTCGATAGTGACAATAAATCTTTCAAAAACTTAAGAGTGTTGTGTCGAAAACCACGACCTCTGTGAGAGGTGGGGACTACTAGCTTCCATGATGTCAAAGACATCTAAAGAAAACTAGCGGCTGACAAAGTCAGCTCCGCCCCGGGTTTCGACACTACTCCTGTTTAGCAACAGGTGGCGTGAATACAATGACTCGATTGTGACAATGAAAAATTAAAAATTCTTCACTGCCACAATCAAAACGAAAGCGGCTGGTTTGAGCTCATGGTCTCAAACAGGGAACGACAGACAGCTGTTTCGATCTCTTGAATCTCATCAGTGTCGTGCACCCCGAATGAAACCACAAACTCAAACCAGCCAACCTTTAAACAGAAAATGCGACGAACTAAGAGTGTTGTGTCGAAAACCACGACCTCTGTGAGAGGTGGGGACTACTAGCTTCCATGATGTCAAAGACATCTAAAGAAAACTAGCGGCTGACAAAGTCAGCTCCGCCCCGGGTTTCGACACTACTCCTGTTTAGCAACAGGTGGCGTGAATACAATGATTCGATTGTGACAATGAAAAATTAAAAATTCTTCACTGCCACAATCAAAACGAAAGCGGCTGGTTTGAGCTCATGGTCTCAAACAGGGAACGACAGACAGCTGTTTCGATCTCTTGAATCTCATCAGTGTCGTGCACCCCGAATGAAACCACAAACTCAAACCAGCCAACCTTTAAACAGAAAATGCGACGAACTAAGAGTGTTGTGTCGAAAACCACGACCTCTGTGAGAGGTGGGGACTACTAGCTTCCATGATGTCAAAGACATCTAAAGAAAACTAGCGGCTGACAAAGTCAGCTCCGCCCCGGGTTTCGACACTACTCCTGTTTAGCAACAGGTGGCGTGAATACAATGATTCGATTGTGACAATGAAAAATTAAAAATTCTTCACTGCCACAATCAAAACGAAAGCGGCTGGTTTGAGCTCATGGTCTCAAACAGGGAACGACAGACAGCTGTTTCGATCTCTTGAATCTCATCAGTGTCGTGCACCCCGAATGAAACCACAAACTCAAACCAGCCAACCTTTAAACAGAAAATGCGACGAACTAAGAGTGTTGTGTCGAAAACCACGACCTCTGTGAGAGGTGGGGAGTGAGTTTGTGGTTTCATTCGGGGTGCACGACACTGATGAGATTCAAGAGATCGAAACAGCTGTCTGTCGTTCCCTGTTTGAGACCATGAGCTCAAACCAGCCGCTTTCGTTTTGATTGTGGCAGTGAAGAATTTTTAATTTTTCATTGTCACAATCGAATCATTGTATTCACGCCACCTGTTGCTAAACAGGAGTAGTGTCGAAACCCGGGGCGGAGCTGACTTTGTCAGCCGCTAGTTTTCTTTAGATGTCTTTGACATCATGGAAGCTAGTAGTCCCCACCTCTCACAGAGGTCGTGGTTTTCGACACAACACTCTTAGTTCGTCGCATTTTCTGTTTAAAGGTTGGCTGGTTTGAGTTTGTGGTTTCATTCGGGGTGCACGACACTGATGAGATTCAAGAGATCGAAACAGCTGTCTGTCGTTCCCTGTTTGAGACCATGAGCTCAAACCAGCCGCTTTCGTTTTGATTGTGGCAGTGAAGAATTTTTAATTTTTCATTGTCACAATCGAATCATTGTTTTCAAAAACTTGTTTTGGATGGGTAAATTAGAGAATAATTTTAAATTTCGAAATTGGTGTGCCAAAACGGCACTTTCCGTGGGCCGATTGAATCCAAAATTTGTTCACCTCTTCGACGTGTAATACAATCCCCTTGTGCAAAATTTCAGCCAAATCGGTTCAGGGGCTTGGGCTGTACCGCGATTTTAAAGTCCGATAAAAATCAATTTTTTTTTTATTTTTGGTCAAAAAGGCACTAAGAATGAATGCATTTTTAGAAGCAGAATTTGAAGGCCTTTCCTATCGTGACGTGAAAAATGGGGGTTTGCATTTAAAATTTAAAAGTTGATGTGCCAAAATGGCATTTCTGGTTGCACGATTGGCTCCAAAAGCTTTTCAGATCTAAGTTGGGTTATCACATGCACACGTACCAAATTTCAGCTAAATCTGTCGAGTAGTTTGGGCTGTGGCGTGTTTACGAACGTACGTACGAACGTACGAACGAACGTACGTACGAACGTACGAACGTACGTACATACATACAGACACATTTTAAAAACCACTTTTTTGGGCTCCTGAGACCTCAAAACGTATAGATCCGGTCTTATCTCGAATTCGAAAATTTTAGTGATTGCAGTAACCTCCCTTTTTTTTTAAATGGTGGAGTGGAGTGGGGAGGTTAAATTGACTTTTCAAAAATGTAATTAATATGGACTTTTTTGAAAAAACGTCAAAATTCTAAAATTAATTTGTAAAATTAGTGTAAAAAAGTATACTAATTTTTTCAATCCCGTTTAAAATTGAATAGAAAATTCAATAAAACAGAGTTTGATGTGTCATTCAAACTTTTCACATGTTTTAACCTCCCCAACTCCAACAAAATTTTAAAAAAATGGGAGGTTACTGCAATCACTAAAATTTTCGAATTCGAGATAGCACCAGATCTTCACGTTTTGAGGTCTCAGGAACCCGAAAAAGCGGTTTTCAAAATGTGTCTGTGTGTGTGTACGTACGTACGTACGTACGTTTGTAAACACGCCACAGCCAAAACTACTAGACCGATTTGTCTGAAATTTGGTGCGTAGGCATCTCATAACCCAACTTAGATCTGAAAAGCTTTTGGAGCCAATCGTGCAACTAGAAATGCCATTTTGGCACATCAACTTTTAAATTTTAAATGCAAACCCCCATTTTTCACGTCACGATAGGAAAGGCCTTCAAATTCTGCTTCTAAAAATGCATTCATTCTTAGTGCCCTTTTGACCAAAAATTTAAAAAAAAAAAATGCAGCAGAGAAGCGGCTGGAACCTCCCCATCGCGTGGATCTTTGTATTCTATGTAGATAGTAGTCAATTCAACAGAATTTGTCATCCACTGTCAGCCCGCTCCCTTTTAATGAGAAAGAATTTTTTCTCTATTTTCCACTGAAATGGCAGAAACTGTGAATACATTTTTAGAACCAGAATTTGATCGTCTTTCTAATAGCGACATAAAAAAGGAGGCCTTGCTTTAAAATTTAAAGTTGATATGCTTAAATAGCACTTCCCGTGGACCAATTGCTTCCAAAAGCCTTTCAGGTCTTTAACGGGTCACCCAATCTCCATGTAGTAAATTTCAGCCAAATCGATTCACTAATCTGGGCTATAATGGATCTTTAGTGGTACTACAAAATTTCGATTTTTTGACCCAAAGAGCACTAAATGCGAACGAATTTTGTCTTATTTAAAACCAGAATTTGAAGACCTTTCTGATTGTGACAATAAATCTTTCAAAAACTTGTTTTGGATGGTTAAATGAGTGAATAATTTTAAAGTTGGAAATTGGTGTGCCAAAACGGCACTTTCCGTGGGCCGATTGAATCCAAAATTTGTTCAGCTCTTCGACGTGCAATACAATGTCTATGTGCAAAATTTCAGCCAAATCGGTTCAGGGGCTTGGGCTGTACCGCGATTTAAAAGTCCGCTAAAAATCATTTTTTTTTAAATTTTTGGTCAAAAGGGCACTAAGAATGAATGCATTTTTAGAAGCAGAATTTGAAGGCCTTTCCTATCGTGACGTGAAAAATGGGGGTTTGCATTTAAAATTTAAAAGTTGATGTGCCAAAATGGCATTTCTAGTTGCACGATTGGCTCCAAAAGCTTTTCAGATCTAAGTTGGGTTATGAGATGCCTACGCACCAAATTTCAGACAAATCGGTCTAGTAGTTTTGGCTGTGGCGTGTTTACAAACGTACGTACGTACGTACGTACGTACGTACATACGTACGTACACACACACAGACACATTTTGAAAACCGCTTTTTCGGGTTCCTGAGACCTCAAAACGTGAAGATCTGGTGCTATCTCGAATTCGAAAATTTTAGTGATTGCAGTAACCTCCCATTTTTTTAAAATTTTGTTGGAGTTGGGGAGGTTAAAATGATTTTTAGCGGACTTTTAAATCGCGGTACAGCCCAAGCCCCTGAACCGATTTGGCTGAAATTTTGCACATAGACATTGTATTGCACGTCGAAGAGCTGAACAAATTTTGGATTCAATCGGCCCACGGAAAGTGCCGTTTTGGCACACCAATTTCCAACTTTAAAATTATTCACTCATTTAACCATCCAAAACAAGTTTTTGAAAGATTTATTGTCACAATCAGAAAGGTCTTCAAATTCTGGTTTTAAATAAGACAAAATTCGTTCGCATTTAGTGCTCTTTGGGTCAAAAAATCGAAATTTTGTAGTACCACTAAAGATACATTATAGCCCAGATTAGTGAATCGATTTGGCTGAAATTTACTACATGGAGATTGGGTGACCCGTTAAAGACCTGAAAGGCTTTTGGAAGCAATTGGTCCACGGGAAGTGCTATTTAAGCATATCAACTTTAAATTTTAAAGCAAGGCCTCCTTTTTTATGTCGCTATTAGAAAGACGATCAAATTCTGGTTCTAAAAATGTATTCACAGTTTCTGCCATTTCAGTGGAAAATAGAGAAAAAATTCTTTCTCATTAAAAGGGAGCGGGCTGACAGTGGATGACAAATTCTGTTGAATTGACTACTATCTACATAGAATACAAAGATCCACGCGATGGGGAGGTTCCAGCCGCTTCTCTGCTGCATTTTTTTCAATAAAATTTTTGCTGGTTACATTTTTGAAAAACCAATTTTGTGTGTCGGATAGTGCCATGTAGGTGATAAGAGAATCAAAAGCTGATTGTCATTGCTCAAAAACTAAAAGCTCTAGAAAATTTTTTTCGATGCCATTTCATTGACAACTGTCAAAAATATCAAAGTACCAAGTTTCATTTAAATAGTATCAATCGCGAGGGGTTATTTAAAACAGCAATTTTCAGATTTTTCGGAATAACTCAGGAACGAATCAAGATATCGGGGCGTTCTCTTCGGATTCTCAATCACCAAAAAAATAACTTCTCTAATTTAACCGACTCCGTAACTCTTACCATTTACGAGATGCCAATTATGAGCTGTGAAAAAGGAACCACCCTGTACTGAGGGCGGGAATTCTTGACCCTTCGCTTGCTAGCGAACGCTCGCAGTTGCTAGGACATCAATCACAAGCCTCGTACCATAGCAACTGCGAGTGTTCGCTAATATGCGAAGGGCCAAGAATTTAGGCCCTGGGCCGCAAGAGGGCTACAGAAACGGGAATGCTATAAATACAGTGACCTTATAGGAAAGCTAAAAACTCGGTACGTTAAAAAAATACACGACGCATTAATTGTTATTGTAAATTAGTATTAGGTACTATTGGGTAATAAATTGTTATGATCAGAAGATTTATGTAGAAAAATTTTTATTTTGATTTTGCATAAATACAAATTTATTATTTAATAATACTGTATGCAGGCACTTCAGATGAAGTAGTGGTATTTCCGTAATCAGTTAACCGCAACTTTTAATAAATAGCCCAAAAATCTATATAAACAATCACGAAGTATTAAAAAATGCAGCAGAGAAGCGGCTGGAACCTCCCCATCGCGTGGATCTTTGTATTCTGTGAAGATATAGTAGTCAATTCAACCGAAATTTGTTATCCTTATCGCCTGTGACTAATTTCGCAATTTTCTGACAAATACCAACATCACCTCGGACATCATCCATCACATTTGACAATATGTTCCTTTTAAGGTTAATCTTTTGCCACCTTTTTGACAATAACTGCCACTTTATGTCATCCACTGTCAGCCCGCTCCCTTTTAATGAGAAAGATTTTTTTCTCTATTTTCCACCGAAATGGCAGAAACTGTGAATACATTTTTAGAACCAGAATATGATCGTCTTTCTAATGGCGACATAAAAAAGGAGGCCTTGTATTTAAAATTTTAAGTTGATATGCTTAAATGACACTTCCTTTGGACGAATTGGTTCCAAAAGCCCTTCAGATCTTCAACGGGTCACCATATCTTTATGTACCAAATTTCAGCCAAATCGATTCAGTAATTTGGGCTATAATGTATTTTTAGTGTTATTATAAAATTTCGATATATTGAACCAAACAGCACTAAATGCGAATTAATTTTGTCTTATTTAAAACCAGAATTTGAAGACCTTTCTGATGGTGACAGTAAATCTTTCAAAAACTTGTTATTAATGGTTAAATGAGAGAATAATTTAAAATTTGGAAATTGGTGCGCCAAAACGGCACTTTCCGTGGGCCGATTGAATCCAAAATTTGTTCAACTCTTCGACGTGTAATACAATCCCCATGTTCAAAATTTCAGACAAATCGGTTGAGGGGCTTGGGCTGTACCGCGATTTTAAAGTCCGATAAAAATCAATTTTTTTAAAATTTTTGGTCAAAAGGGCCCTAAGAATGAATACATTTTTAGACGCAGAATTTGAAGGTATTTCTTATGGTGACGTGAAAAATGGGGGTTTGCATTTAAAATTTAAAAGTTGATGTGCCAAAATGGCATTTCCGGTTGCACGTTGGCTCCAAAAGCCTTTCAGATCTAAGTTAGGCTATGAGATGCCTATGCACCAAATTTCAGCCAAATCGCTCCAGTAGTTTGGGCTGTAGAGCGTTTACAAACGCACGTACGTACGTACATACATACAGACAGATTTTAAAAACTACTTTTCTGGGTTCCTGAGACCTCATAACGTATAGATTCGGTCTTATCTCGATTTCGAAAATTTTAGTGATTGCAGTAACCTCCCATTTTTTTAAATTTTGATGGGGTTGGGGAGGTTAAAAATAACTTTTTTCCAAGGCTGGTAGCAACATAAACAATAGACCTTAAAAAATCCGTGTTTAACAGTCCAGCAAAAAAAATGTAAAGAAATAAAGAACGCCCAGAATAAGATTTTATAAAGTTCTTTTCGAAGAGGAAAGCATTAGCTTTCATACTACGCAAATTTCATTTTGATTGGTACCCAAATGATTGAACTCCAGCCAAAGAAAAAATGGCTTTGTAAAAAAGCGCAAAAAAATATATTAATCAATTCTAAAAGCATCATCTTTTGGCTACGTCCTGTGCAAAATTTGGACAAATCGGTAAAATATGATAAAGTGATCACCAAAAATAAATCGTTCGTTTTTTTTTGGGACTACCGTTATATTCGGCTCTGGATTTCCTCACCTAATCTCACATTTTTCGTGTTCAACGACTCTACTAACGAGCCTTCAGGATGTCGACAAGGCCAAACGCCTGTTTTCGAATTCAGTTGAATAATGATAAAAATTTAAACAGGACGTGCCCCCAAACGGAGGTAATGAGGAACTGCATATCAAATTACCCCACTTCACCTTATCAAAGTCTATAAAAATTTTTTCACGGTACAAAAATAAACTGCGGGGCAACAACCGCTCACCATTAAAAATCCCACCTTCAAACACCGCAATGAAAGGATGATGACGGCTCGTCACTCCAACTAAATTAATTTCAACGAGTCCATCCGGCGCAATGTTAACAGGTGAATCTATATCCACCTACATATACGAATCCTCTACAGAAATTCCGACACGTCACGACATCTGTTGGCGATCTGATTTCAGCCTCGTCCGCTAGCTGTCGCCTCTGTATCGGAATCCGTCGGATTTTAAAAGTGTTTGTTTTCATCGTAGATAGGGGAATTTTCATATTAAATGATGGATTTTACCTCCTCGAGCGATTGTTTGCTTCCTTCCTGGATCGCGATGAGCAAACAGAAGTACACGGCTCGATTGTAGTTAATTTCGGGATGGTAAAAGTTGGGTTTGCACACACATTAGGGAATTGATAATCATGCCGTAAATATTAGTTGAATACATATAACCGGTTTAAAAATACAAGAGAGGCTTTGATGGCTTGATCTCGGCTGACACTTGACATCGGGGCCACGGAAATGAAATGTGTATCACCGGTTTTTTGGTTTAAAAATAATTATCAATGTTTGCTTTATTTGTGCGCGGTTTTGGAAAAATTGATGGCGGGGATTAAGCCTGTCTCTTATTCCGACATTAGCCAAGCCCGAGTGTCGAAACGGTTGCTTTACTCATAAATTCTTCAAAATTTTACATGTAGAAACAAAACAAAAAAATGTGGTCCTTACAATATTGCATCGTTGAGGAATTAACACGGCGCATTCACCATTTTTGGTAATACAACCACTGCTTATCTCTGTTGCAAATCTTAAACTTTTTTATTATAAATAGTTATTCGTTTAACAAGGCAAAAAGTTGCAGATTTACTGCCGCGGCTGAAGTTTCATAGCCGAGGCTAGGAATCTAGCCAGAACAGGCAAATGTGTTTTTTGGCATGTTGAACACATAATTTTTTGGCCGATTGTCATTAAAAAAGTGTATTTTTACTGCCGCCGGCAGCAAAACATCGACTTTTACTGCCGCAAAAGAGGCAGTAAAAATACACTTTTAATGACTACCGTCGAAAAATTCTCTTATTTAATCAAGTCCACAACATAACTCAGCAAAAGCAAAATTGGCAATCTCGGAGACGGTAGAAACTTCTTCTTTTTCACAGAATTTGTAAATGTAGCATTTAACTTTAACCCATGTCGGGCGTGCGCCCGGCGTTGATTTACTATGATCTCAAGTACAAATGTTTTTCACCCCTAAAATGACATTTTTCGAAGAAATGGCACTAAGGTTTTCGATCCGGCAATGTAACAGCTATCGAATTCGATAATGATAATATGCCCTTTTGCTAAGAAAAATTCAAAAAGGGGCCTTTTTGTCCCTAACATGTAAATTTTCTAAAAAATTGTTCTAAGGTTTTTGATCCAGCAATACAACAGCTGTCAAATCCGATAGTAAGAATATGCTTTTTTGTAAAATAAATTGAAACAAGGGGCCTTTTGCCAGTAAAATGACATTCTTCGAAAAAATGGCACTAAGGTTTTCGGCTTGAAAAAAAATCAGTTATCAAATCAGGTAATAAAAATACACAGTTATATGCATAGGTTTTTTTCACGGCACCATTTTTTAGTCAAAAGTGTGAATACATCACAGACAGACAGACACACAGACAGACATTTTTTCAAAAAACACTTTTTGGGTTCCCAGGAAACGTAAAGATTTCATATTTTTGGCGATTCGATTTTTTTGAATTTTCCGATCGATTCCAGTAACTGCTTCGCGTATACCCCTCTTTTTCCTCTATTTAGCAACATAATCGGTTATTTCTCATTCTGAACCCTCTAAATTGCAAATTTTTGATAATTTTAGTGAAATTTAAGTTTAATTTAGTCTTTAAGCAAGATTTTCTTGGATTTTACAGGAAAAAATTCAATATTCTCAGTCAGCATTGGTCAGATTTAGATAAAACCTTCACCAATCGCTAAGTTGGGTGCGATTTAGTAAGGAAAGAGGGGTAACACATAGGGTCTAACATAAATTTTACTTCGGCCATGGCTACCTTGATTTTTCATTTTTCCATAGTTTTGCAACAAAATCGGTTATTTCTCGTTCTGAGCCCTCTAAATTGCAAATTTTTGATAATTTTAGTGAAATATAAGTTTAATTTGGTCTTTAAACAAGATTTTCTTGGATTTTACAGGACAAAATTCGAAATTCTCAGTCAGTATTGGTTACATTTTGATAAAACCTTCACCAATCGCTAAGTTGGGTGCGATTTAGTAAGGAAAGGGGTAACATGTAGGGTCTACGATACATTTTATTCCGGTCATGGCCACCTTCATTTTTGATTTTTCCATAATTTTGCAACAAAATCGGTTATTTCTCATTCTGAACCCTCGAATTTGCTAATTTTTAATAATATTACTGAAATTTAAGTTTAATTTACTTTTTAAGCAAAGGAGGTATGGGCAAAAAACGATTATTGCATCTGACTAGACCAAATCTTCACTTGTTGATGGATCATTGTTCACATATACCCCTCTTTTTCCTCTATTTCTTGGAGTAAAATTTTATCCTATACCGGGTGTCAACGAACCAATGTAACACCTCGCCATTTCTTTATTTTTGGAGTATCAGCTTGAAATTTGTACGGGTTTATAAACCTATAAAAACGCTAATTTTGACGTATTTACAAACTTTTTGTTACTTCCGGTTTTACCGGAATACGTTAACTTTGTTATTTTAAATAGCAAGGGGAGGTTTTTCTACGCGATTCGAAAAACGTTTTAATTCTCTTTACAATCGAATCAAGAAATGTCACCAAAAGTTTCAAAGATGGCCGGCAGAGGGTCGAAATATTTGTAGTCAAGTTGGCTGTGATTTCTGCCATGTTAAGTTAAAATGGTAATTCAGATTAGTACAGAAGTCCTCTAAAATGCGCTTATTGTCTAAATAGTAAACATTTCCATAAATTTTCTAATGCGAAGTTGTTCGTTTTTTGGAAAAAGTAAAAATATCGGATTTTCAGAGGTTCTCAAAATTCTCAATTTAGATAGCTTCCCGTTTGGCGTATCCTGTTTATTGACAGCGATTAGAGAAAGGAAGAATCACAATTTAGTTTTAGCTGAAAAAACATGTACCTTTCTATTTAAAACTAAAGTAAAACTTGACTTGCTAGGTGAAGCCGAGGGGATAACCACTATAAAAATGTGGTGCCTTCGCCTCAGTTGATCACAGTTTCTATTGACTACTCGCTTTTGGCTCCGCCAAAGCTCGCAAAACTTCGGCTTCGCCTTGGCTGTAAAAAACTGAGGCGAAGCCGAAGCCTTACGAGCTTTGCCAGAGCTAAAAGCGAGTAGTCAGTTGAAGATGTAAGAAACTGAGGCGAAGCCGAAATTTTGCGAGCTTTGGCGGAGCCAAAAGCGAGTAGTCAATAGGAACTGTAATATTAAGTACTTAATATTCTTGGCTGTAAAAAACTGAGGCGAAGCCGAAGCCTTGCGAGCCTTTGGCGGAGCTAAAAGCGAGTAGTCAGTTGAAGATGTAAGAAACTGAGGAGAAGCCGAAGTTTTGCGAGCTTTAGCGGAGCCAAAAGCGAGTAGACTCTAGGAATTGTAATATTAAGTACTTAATCTTCTTACGAATATAACACAGAATTTGCTAGTGGCATTTGGGAAATTTATTAGAATTTTTGGGAATTATGGGAATTTTTTAGAAATTGCGGTGTACAGACTTTTTCCTAGTTGTCAACCCCTCAAGGGTTGAGGTGAGGTAGAAAACTTCGTTGATAATTGTTTGGATCTATGTTCATCAACTAAAATAAAAAAACTTTCTCTGGCAATGAAAGCAATTCTTTGAATTTTTATTTTCATCAGAGGTGGGCATTCCCTGAAATGTTGGAACGTTATTATGAAACACCCTGTATAAAGGTATTTTTTAAATTTAAAATTATTGCTACGCCACTGAGGTCCCCATCTACGATCTTAATGGAAATTTCCAGTGGGTCCCAATTTCAGATTGTTCCTTATGGATTATACCATACATGACTTATAAGGACTTATAAGGAGAAGGGGTTTGTTTGTCAACCTAGAGGTAACTGCGACGTTGCCATTTACGCCGGCCAGCTAACGGCCACTCAACAATTGAAAGATATGTAAATTTTGTGAATAGTTTCACAGCTAACCTGCACCTAACCAACTATCTAAATAAACATAAATACATACAGGTTAACACGAAAGTTATATTTTTTGTCGATTTTTCGGATATTCTCATCACTCGACATATTTATCACATCCAAAGACATAAATGGGCATTGCATTTGGCTATTTCTGGGGCGATGGGGGTGCTACAACATAAATTTCTACGCCCAGAGTTAATTCATGTTCTTTAGTGTACCAGGATGATTCCTTGCATAATTTTAAGGAGAGAAGTTCATTATGATGGACATATGGCGAAAAATGCTTCCTAAAGGAACTGTAGCGGTCTCTCAAAAAATATATTTCATTTTTTCCGGTCAAAAATACCTACCGTGTGGACTGTTAGTTTCCTCAGAACTATTATTTAATGCAATACGATTTTGAGGGTTAATCACACGGTTTTCGAAGTTAACTGCAGAATACTTAGTGTTGAGTGGTTAATTGCTGCCGTTTTATACAATTTATTATTATTGTATGTAAAGGTTAGTTTCTAAATTCGAACGATAGACTGACGGAATGCTCATTTACGATTTTAAAGCAATATTAAGGTTACACAATATTCTAGAGAATAAAAGTTTATGTTTTCTAGGAGAACAAAAACCCGAGATGCAGCGGCAGATAAATGAGGAATTTAAATTCCAAATTAACTCGTAATGTAAACAATTGTATAAATCTGGAAAACAAAGCTTAAGAGGAACCTAAATGAAGAGAGGTGGTAGGTATCACGGCGTGAATTATACTCGAGATTATACATCACCGAGACAGCACTCCACTCCACCTTGCTTTATAAAGATAACCATAATAATTAAATCCCCCTCTTTAAGTGTGGCAGGGAACTTCCAAATCTACAAGATTCTCTCTACCTATATGACAATGATGGGCGTTATATCTCAGGACGAAAACAGACTCTTCGTATAATAATCCCGCATATACAGATCTCGAATTGCGAGTCGAGTTGATCCTTTCGCCTTCCGCTACTAAGTCTGCATAAACTGACTCGTTTCAAATTAAACTTGTGTCACTTGCGGCAAATATTATGATGAGAATGTTTGCTTTAGACGGAGGTACATCTGTAGGGGCTTTACGCGCCGATTACTTCTACCTGACAACGACGCTTTGTCTAAATACGCCGAAAATTAGGGGGCGCATCCACCATTTTTCGACCTCTTTTGAATCCCTGCCAAGAATAATATTGCTCGAGATTAGGTAATTACGACGTTAAATAAGTCGTTAAAAAAATTCGCTCCCAAGCGATTCATCACTTGACAAAATTGTCACCAGGTCTATTAATAAATAATTCGAAAATAATCCAGCTCAAAATTTTTCGACGACGGATAATCCCAAGTCGTGCCCCGCAACATCGTCGGAAGTTTAGCGTGCATCTTGAAAATTAAACAAAATCAGAATATTTATAAAGTTAAAGCTCCCCGAGCACTAATTGGAATAATCCAGTTCCAATTAATTCTGCGGCGCCACCTTCCACTGGATTAACTCGGCTGATGCGCGTTCTTCTTGATTTCCGCTTGTAAAGGTAATTCGGATTCATGTTTTAATTAACTAATAACGTTATGGCAGATACCACTTGTTGTTGCAAGGGGGCGACTGCATCTGCATATGCATAAGGCCGCGTCTTCTGCTGCTGTAAGTTTTCGATCACGTCTCAGTCAGACTTAATTGCAACTAAAAGAAACAAAAAGGCCACCTGGGGAATTGGAGTCTATTTGATTTCGGACAAAGAAGTCTTCTGGGTTATTTAGGCTTTTTCCAGTGGATGAGAGCGAGTGGAATTTTGAATGAGGACGCAGTTGTTGCTGCCGTAATCTTATTTGCAAACAGTGCTCTACTCTTATTTCTTTGCACGGGTAATTTGGAGGCGGGAGTTTATCGTGATGGAGGTTACTGTTTGGCTACGAATTACAGGGCCCAGTGTTGACCGATTTTCTTAATTTTAGCGGGAATTATGTGATACAAGAATAAAGTTCAAGACGTTCTTGTATTTGCTGAAGGGTACTGGTAAGTGTCCAGAATCGGAAAAGACGCAAGAAATATTCTCAGCAAAAGAAATAGGCACCAAGTTTTGAAATCTGAAAGATTTTCTGATCGATTCGGCATTCCTGTTGTCTAACCTATACCCGAAATTTCTGTTCCTATAGGCCATTTGTAGCTTAAAATTATTTTCCACCTTTTAGTTATACAATATAAAATAGTAATAAATTCTCTACAAGAAAGTTCCAATGTACTTTTCCCCTGGGACCAATCGTTTTGAAACAGCAGTCGTACATACAGTTGAGCAACCCTCCCCAAACGCAAAGGGTTACCAAAACAATACTTAATGAACTATAGACAGAGCGTAGACAGAGAATGGGACCTATCCGAAATTTTTAATAAATAATAAAATTTTTAACGATGGTCCTGGAAAACATATTTTTTGAGATACCACGAAGCATTTTTCGCCATATGTCCATCATATGAACTTCTCTTCTTAAAATTATGCAAGGAATCATCCTGACTGAAGAACATGAACTAGATAGAAAAACTTTATTACTGCCTTTGCGGCTTGTAATGGGCCCTGCCGTCCCTACATCGCTAAGTTATGTACAATAAATATAAATAAACTCATATGTATAACTGAATTCTTTCTCTTCCTTCTATCTTCTGTTTCTGTCTTCTCTTCCCCCCTCTGCTGTTTCCCGCCTTTCTACTGCCTTCATCCATTTTATTGTCTCTCCTCTTTCATTCAATATACTTTTTCTGACTTACCGGAGTGCCCATTTGAGCCATTTTTTCCAAAATGACACGTTAAAATAAAATATTATATCAAATAAAATTTACTGCTGCCCAACCACGCTGCAATATAAAAAAGTCTCTACAACTATGCTTACAGTAAAGGCAGTATTTTTAATTAGTTATTAATATTTATTAATCTTGTGTATATCACACGTCCAGAAAATGCCTTGCAAGTACTCGCACTTGCAAAGCATACGTTTCTGTACTTGTGATACAAATAACTATATTTATGTTACTTATCAAGTACCGATCGAATCATCGAACATCGAACATATTCTTGGTTCCCACGTGCAACCCGAAGAACAAAAGCCAGTAATGTTAATAAATCTTTGGAAGCAGAATTCAAAGAGCTTTCCTATGCCTATGATTGTGTGAAAAATGGGGGTTTGCATTTACATATTTGAAGTTGATGTGCCAAAATGGCGTGTTCACAGACACATAGACAAACAGACACAAAAACCACTTTTTAGGGTTCCCAGGGCCAAAAAACGTAAAGATTTTATATTTTCCATTAGCACCCTATGTTTAAAAACGAATATTCTACGTATTTTTGTGCGGTTTAGCTCTGAAAGTCAATAAATTCCAAAATTTAGTTCCTCGAAACAATTAACAATTTCAACCAGAGCCCGCGATGATGTCACTCCTGCTGAAGCTAAATGCCCTCCTAATTGAGTAGCGCGTCAAGTGGCCATCCGTGATGTGGAAAAAATAATAAGGTCAAAACCCAGACAACCACGTGCAAACAATTAAAAACCCCACCGCAAGTCGATACAGTATGACAGCGAGTAAACAGGATTTTCATGTCAGTCGAAAGCAATATAAAACCTCTTCCATTGAAAACCTTTTGTATGCATCCACCTTCCATTTCCAGTCGAAGGAACATCAATCTTTCCCCATATGTTCCAGGTTGAAAACGCGAATACAGCAGTCCCAGGTGTTTGATCAGTCCGCTTTGTATTTTATATTAAATTTGAGAGATCCTCCGACGGGCGAACAGTCAAAAACAATTAAACGCTTCTCTGTCTATTAATTTCATATGGGATATAAATCGGGATGCGAAGCGTAAAGGGTTTGATTGGCATAGTTATTGTCGGACGTCTCCCTTTGCCCAGGTTGTTTTTAGCGAAACAATCGGACCATTGTTCGAAATCCCTGCGGTGAGGAGCTTTAAAGGTACTCTTTGCCGATGTCTAGATTACGTTTAGCCGATCGCGTTTAATTACGAACGCCGACTTACATCGCCCATCCATCAGCTTCCACGGTCAGGGCCTGTATTAATCAAGCAGGCGGTTGCCACCACCGGCTATTGAGGGACCAGTCTCTGATGTAAAATACTTAAAAACACGTCCACGAGAGAGAGGGGTCTTCAGGGATGACTTAGGAATTATTTTTACCGAAAACTACGTAAATTATACGTATATCTAACAAGTACAAAAAATCTAAAAATAAACACAAACCAAGGTTTCAAGAATTCTAGGACTGCCCACATATAGATTACGTTAAATATATACGCATAAATCCACGTTTCAATTTAGACATGAATTAGTCGTTAATTAAAAGTTCTCAAATTGCAGACCACTGATGGGAATGATTTTTACCGAAAACTACGTAAATTATACGTATATCTACAAGTACAAAAATCTAAAAATATACATAAACCAAGGTTTTAAGTATTCTAGGACTGTACTGATATAGATTACGTCAAATATATGCATATTCCCAAAGGCCTCTTATAGCAATCAAAAAATACGTTAACTAAATGTATATGTAACTATTAAGCAAAAGTGGCTATTCGAAAGCCTGTAATTTAAAATTTTAAAAAAATCATAATTTCGTTGAAATTATAGAGACTTGAAGGCCAGTTCATATTTCTTTTAAACACGTTAAATCTACGCTTCAATTAGACATCAATTAGCTGTTAAACTGCTCAAAACTCGAAGTGGATCACGCCGATTTTCTGATGAAATTCAAAGCTCAATAACTTCGAAAAAAATGACTCGATTTTGACGCGGTTTTTTGTAATTGTAAGCCCAATTCATCAGGCTTAAACCCTGTAGGCGAAGATCAAACACGAGTGGTCAGTGGCGTGTCCAGAGGGGGTTGAATCACCACTCCTCAAAATTGATAATGTTTAGACCATCCCCAAATCCAGACAAATTTTTTTTAAATTTTTTTAACGGTTGGATCAGAGGCACAGGGTCAGTATCTCGGGGCCTTTTTGACATTTTTTTTCCATGACTCCTCTTTGACCGGGTACCCCAAAAAAACTGTTTTTTTCTATGACCCGCGATAATTTGTTTACGCCTCAACGGATTATCAAGTTAGGGGGCTCTTTCTATCGCTCACAGACGCGTGTAAACGAATTCATCAACATCATCTGGTTTGCCGTTCAAAAAGTGGTATTTAGGGCCCCCGTAACGCAAGCGAATTTTCTCACACTCATCATATCATGATTTCAGAATTTTTTTTCCTTAAATCGCTTTAGTTTAAAAGTCCAGATTCTGAAGCACCTCTGCACACCATTGGAATCGTTTTGGAAATGAAATGGAGTACTCTTTTGTCGGAAGTTTAGTTGGGACTCCTGGTGAGTTTTTACATTTGTCTCTGCTGTTTCTGCTATGATTTTTCCCTCAACTGGTAAGGGATAAGTTGTAAATCCATTTTAGGAACCTAGAAAGGGCACACCTATCACTCTTTCTTCTATCGTCGAAATGGTGAAAATGCTGCTGGGTTCTGAAATTTGAGTAATCCGGACCATATCATCGCTTCCGGTTGTCAACTCGACAGTGACGGCCGTCCATAGAACACTTACTTCGGCCGTCAATGTGAATGACAATTATTGAAATTCAACTGAGATAGGTGGATTATTCTTTCCAGATCATGGGGTGTCAATCTCATCTTCAAAACACAACTTGTCAAATGGACTTCAGGTAAACGTTAATATCGTTTGTAAGAATATAAAATTGGGGAATTTGACAAGTTGACATTTCAATAATTGTCATTCACGTAATGACGGCTGAAGGTGCTCTGTGGACGGCCGTCACTGTCGAGTTGACAACCGGAAGCGATGATGATGTCCGGATTACTCAAATTTCAGAACCCAGCAGCATTTTCACCACTTCGACGATAGAAAAAAAAGTGATAGGTGTGCCATTTTTAGGTTGCTAAAATGGATTTACAACTTATCCCGTACCAGTTGAGGGAAAAATCATAGCAGAAACAGCAGAGACAAATGTAAAAACTCACCAGGAGTCCCAAGTAAAATTCCGACAAAAGAGTACTCCATTTCATTTCCAAAACGATTCCAATGGTGTGCAGAGGTCCTTCAGAATATGGACTTTTAAACTAAAGCGATTTAAGGAAAAAAAATTCTGAAATCATGAAATGATGGGTGTGAGAAAATTCGCTTGCGTTACGGGGGCCCTAAATACCACTTTTTGAAACGGCAAACCAGATGATGTTGATGAATTCGTTTACACGCGTCTGTGAGCGATAGAAAGAGCCCCCTAACTTGACAATCCGTTGAGGCGTAAGAAAATTATCGCGGGTCATAGAAAAAACAGTTTTTTTGGGGTGCCCGGTCAAAGAGGAGTCATGGAAGAAAAATGTCAGAAAGGTCCCGAGATACTGACCTTATGCCTCTGATCCAACCGTTAAAAAAATTAAAAAAAAATTTCTCTGGATTTGGGGATGGTCTAAACTTTATCAATTTTGAGGAGTGGTGATTCAACCCCCTCTGGACACGCCACTGACCACTCGTGTTTGATCTTCGCCTACGGGGTTTAAGCCCGATGAATTGAGCTTACGATTACAAAAAACCGCGTTAAAATCGAGTCATTTTTTTCGAAGTTATTGAACTTTGAATTTCATCAGAAAATCGGCGTGATCCACTTCGAGTTTTGAGCAGTTTATTTAAAAGTTCTCAAATTGCAGATCATGGAAAGCTGTGAGCTATTACCTATTAGAAGTAGAAGGTCTTAGTCCAGTCAGTCGTATTAGGGGAAAAGTGGAAATAATTAGAAGGCAATGGTTTTTGCGTTGAGATGTTCTACTTTATGTACTGTTTAACATACTAAAAGTCCTGACAAGTCATGTGTGCGTTAGCCGCAATCTTCAAAAAATGGTGGAGGACATGGGTCCCTCCAACGTTTTTCTTTTATATTGCGAAAACCGTTGATCCTACGTGAATTGACTAAACTGAAAGAGGACAAAATTCACAACAAAATGAGTATTGCATGAGTACTTGCATTCATAGCTTCTTCTGTTTTGTGAAAAAAATAAATTGAAAAAATTATTAGAATTTTTTTAAGCAAATGTGGAAATAATTAGAAGACAATGGTTTTTTGCTTTGAGAAGTTTTAGTTTATGTAATAAACTAAAAGTACTGACAAATCCTGTCTGTGCGTTAGCGGCAATCTTCAAAATATCGTGGAGATATAAAGGAAAAACATCGGAGGCACCCATATGGCCTCCACCATTTTTTGAAGATTGCGGCTAACGCACACATGACTTGTCAGGACTTTTAGTATATGTTAAACAGTACATAAAGTAGAACATCTAAACGCAAAAACCATTGCCTTCTAATTATTTCCACAATTTATTGCTTAAAAAAATCTAATACGATCATCGCCAGTTCATTTCAAGGGTTTAGTCCGGTCAGTCCGGTTCAGGTACAACGTTCTAGGTTAGCTCCATCTTTTTCTACACAACGTCTGGCAATTCACCCACGTTGTAACGTACAGTCCTAAGAGTTTCTACTATCGCGTCTCTGTTTAACACATATAAATGGAAGAGACGGATATATCACCCGTTAAAGGATTCTCTAGGACTCGATCGGGGCGCGAAACTATTCCACCACTCATAAACTCATTGATTCCGTAGAAGAAACACAATTCTTTTTAAAAGTAGGTACTTTGTGTTGACTGTGGTGGAATAACCAGGTTTCACTGTTACTTACGACGGTCAGGTCGAGGATGAGCGGAACTCATTTGCATTTTACGATCTAACGGACTAAACCCTTGAAATGAACTGTATGTAACCTTGATCTTGAAGAACAAGGTACCTAAGTGAAATGTATTTACCTACCTTTTTAAGAATTAGAATGAAAAGAACTGTAACAATGAAGTAGAGAAAAAAAATTTGAAAAAACGTAAAATTTTTTCTTGTTGAAGTCAGAACGGACGTCTTGCGACAAAACAGTAAAGTTGTGAGTCGAAACAGGAACTTGGGAATGTGTGCGGAGTAAACTCGGGAAAACACGAAAATGAAGAGAATAAATTAACATAAAGTCTCAGGCATTTCCTCTGCCTTTTCAGAGTTTATTCCAAACACACGGATACAGAACAAACACGCCGGTACACACCTACATCATGTAAATACCGTAGTTGCTCCAATCTACATCTTAATTGGTTGTCATGTTTATTGCGGAGTTTAAACTTGGGGAACATCCGCGTTTTACGTCCCTTTTATGCGCTCCAGGTATTCCCTCAATAAAAGCAGGAGCCATCGAGGATAAAACCCAGGTACAGATAAATGACGGGACATCGTCCTGGACAGAATCATTTGCCGGAAACTTAGCCCACGTCATATCCTTCAGGTCTGCCAACACTATCCATCACGCCAGACGCACTGTCTTAATCACCGACGGAGAAATATTAAACCCAATCTGTCCAATTTTCTTTGAATAATTGCGAGATATTTCCGAGATGGACAGGTGGATGAGATTTTTTTAAATCACGATTTTAATTGGACCGGAATTTTAACGAACTTTTTGATTTATAGTTTCTCACCTGCTGCTAAAACTGGAATGTTACGCTTTATTCCAGAGAACAGCCAGCATTAATGTTGACTAGAGAAAAAATTATTTTCAAATTATAACTATTGGTTTTAATAATTGTTTAATACGAATTCAACTGGCCAATTATATTTTCTTAAGTTCTTTTTTAACTTTGACATATTGACTCTGATTGTAGTAACATTGGAGAGATTTGAAACAGAACTTTTAGAAAATGTTATTGCGCAGTTGAATTTGTATCAAAGAAAAGCAAAGTTGACAAGTTTTTGCATTTTTCAAAAAACCTCACTTTTCACCAATTTCTGCGATATTTTTGAAAATTTAGAGTGACCATGACTTAATTTTTGGTGTAGTGTGACACATGCTTCTATATCAAGAAAATTCATAGATTCTGAATTCCTTTAGTTTCCACTTGAAAAATTAAAGTTTTTGTCAGTTCCGGTAAAAACGGAAACGGAAAAAATATCAGACAGCACCCTCCGATGCGCATCGTAAAAATAAAATCGACCTGCCCATGGGATTTTTCGCAATGTCAATTAACAGAGTCATTTCGAATATTCCATACTTTATCACCACACTGTATACACTATTGCAGTTATTACATCTCAAAAGGTATACACAAAAAGTATATTCACAAAAGGTATAGTGCCCTTTGGCAAAAAAATCATCAAAGACATGCTACAGCCGAAACTGCTGAAGATATCGAGATGAAAAAGTGCGTTTCTTTTGCGAACGCTGCCTAAATGTTTGGAGATGGAACAAATCTTATATGGAAGAATTGTTGGCAGTCGCTGACTTTTTGGTAGATCTTTTCGTGGCCAACAAGTCTTTCATTTATGACTTTGTTATGTCTTCAACCGTTTACTCAGCGTTCACGTTTTAAATTGCTAAAGCGGAGTTTTTCACGGACTTGCACGCGACTAATAACTATGAGACGTTTTAAATAGGGTCAATGGTTGACTTTTATTCTATTTTTATTTAAATTTAACATTGTGGTTAGACGATCGATAAAATCCAGCTAGTAAGTTCAGGTAAATTCCATGAAGGGAGTAGGACATGTTCAAGTAGCTCTCTCACCAAAGCGTTTCGCCATGGGTCGCTGGCCGTGTTTGGTGAAGCGCGGTAACTGGGAAAAATACTTTTGACCCGAGTTCAAATCTGGGCGAGGTTTATTTTTTTGAATTGAGCAGATGGGTACCAAAAACATCAAATCTTTACGTTTTATTTTCTTGCATTTCTATATTTACAAATTCTGAACAAAAGTAGAAGTTTCTACCATCTCAATTTTTTTAATAGCAAATAAGAACGTTGAAAAGGCGTTAATTTAGCGTATAAAGAGGTGTGGAATAAGTAAGCGGCGTTTTCTCGTTAGTCCGAGACATGTAGCGTCTCGTAACTCCTGATTGGAATCCGGGAAGGTAGATTAAAGCCCTCAACGTCTTGTTTTACATTTGTGAAGCGGCAGGTCTGGAATTTTATCAAGAAACTTATTTGAAATTCAATTTATTTTATGACAACACGATGGTTCGGTTGTAACGCTGCTCTTATTTTTCATCTGTTCCCGGGATTTATTCCAGTTTTAAGATAAGAGGTCTGGGCAATACCTTGATAAGACGATCCTGGGAGTACATAAAGGAGGGCGGAAAGTAATTAAAATCGGGGCTTGGCGATTAATTCATTATCATGATCGGCGATTAGAATCTCAATTTATAAAATACACAGCGAGTTATAATTAGCAATTAGAAAGATTCCGCGGCGTACTTAAAACGTTGATGTATTTTAATTAGCAGACATGAAAATCCGATTAAAAGTGGAGCGCGCGTTGTTATATTAACCCTTAAGTGGTTCGCACTTTGCATATTTCGGGCTGTTTGACTTCTTAGGTAAACGCCAGGCAATTTTATAACTTATTCCAGCTCCAGACAAACAAGGTGTATCTTGAGATTTGCATTAATTTTATGCCGTCATAAATGTAGCTTATGGGCGCGGGGCGGATTCGACTCCACTCGTTCTAAGTGTTTCCCCTGAGCGTCTGTTTGGCGGATCCGGTAATCAAAAAGGTAAATCAAAGCTTTGAGCTAAACTGGAACAGGTTTTTGTTTATTCGTTCGGCTTTTTATCCCTCCGTACCTTCCGGAGTAAATTGAATTCGCTGGATCTGCTTTGTTATTCCGGGCTCTTTCTGCAATCTGCGGCTTAATCTGAGCACTTCTACTCATTAAAACTCCGGACCCACCGCCGGACTTCCGACTCTTTCGACGCATTATCAAAACATCGGGCCTTTCTCCTCCGCTACCAATTATACTTTCCTTTTAATCGACAAAAAACAATCTTGGAACTTATATTCAAACGTCAGGTGCACTGCAAATTTTAATTGCTCTCATTTTAACCTGTTTATACGTTATTTTAACCATTTATATACCTTTACCAAAAATGTTTCCTCTTACCGCCGCTCACTACTCTTCGCTTTACAAGAAATTACACAAAACATGATTTTACAGCACCAAAAATAAGTTAATTTTACCTATCTTGAATAGTTCTTAATTTTTAATGCACGTTAATGACTTAAATGGCGTAAAGGCACCAACTAGATAAAGGGTGGCCCATAAAAACCGGATGGTTTTCTTTTTTGTATATCTTCGTTAGGTTTTGTGCATAATGTTTTTTAGTTTTATGTATCAGTGTCCTTCCTAAGGACGTCAATTTAACACCATTGTTTAGGCCATAATGGGGTTTCGTTACCCATTGGCATATGACAGTGGCGTTTAGACAGGACTGAAGGTCATTCTTTCCTCTTTCCAAAATGTCCTTCAAAATGAAAATTAATTCATCCCTAAATTTTTTGTGAATTTTCTTCCAAGGCTCTAAATCGCATAATTGGCAACAAAAAGTACTGAGACGATGAAAACTCGGTAGCCATTTTTGTTCAAAATATCGGGAAATTCTCCTCAGATTCTTAATCGTCAAGAAATAGTGCAATTTTTGTCTAATTTAACCGACACTGCACCTTTTACCGTTTAGAAGATCCCAATGGTGAGCACCTTCTATACAGGGTTGTTCCTATATTCATAGTCCTAACTCCGGGACGTTATTCCTTACTTAATTCTAGGAAGAAAAGTTTCTATGGACATATGTCTGGAAATGCTTTATAGGGGAGTTACGCCCCTTCAAAGGGGTAGCCAAAAAGTAATTTTTTTTTTGTAATTTCTCGAAAAATATTAAGAATAGAATTTTGAGATTTGGAACAATCGTTAGTGCTATAAAGAGCTTTCTCGTCACTTATTTTCAGATTTTTATTAACATCACTGACGTATGCGTTCTTGGAGGGCCTTACATATTTTTTTACATTTTCTTTTGTCGTAGTCATTTTTCTCACCAAATAATAATAAAATCTTAATCGGTGATCGATTCTACACAGAAAAGAGGCTCTTGTTGAATGTCGCTAGGACGCACCCTTTTCGATTAAAGTGACTTTGATTGGGTTAGAGCGCGAAAATTTCTGTTGTAAGATTTATTTTATCTACCTAATTAGTGAAAATAAACTTAGAATATGATATCTTACATCATTTTAGAAAAAAAAGTTCCGATGGACATGTGGCGGTAAATAATTCCTAAAGGGGCTATGGTCCTTCGAATAATATGTTTTTGATAGTCCATTCGAAGGACCATATAGCTCTTTTAGGAAAAATTTTTTGCCGTATTTTAAATATGAACTTTTCTTCCTAAAATGATGTAAGGAATCATCCTCCATCTTCACTTTCACTAATTAGGTAGATAAAACAAAGTGCTAGTCACAAATTTTCGCCCCCTAAACCAATTGGAATCATTTTATTTGAAAATGATGCGCTACATTGAACCAGATCACCGTTTTTATGTGGAATATAGACCAGAGATTACGATTTTGTTATTATTTGGCAAAAAAAAGGCCCACAACAAAAGAAAATGTAAAAAAATATGTAAGACCCCCGAAGATCTCACACCTCTGCTGATGTTATTAAAAATCTGAAAAAAATTGAAGAGAAAGCTCTTTGTAGCACTAACCATTGCTCTGAATTTCAAAATCCTATTGTTCATATGAATATAGAAACACCCTGTATACACACACAGGCATTTTTTTAAAAGCACTTTTTCATGATCATGGGACCTCGGAATTTCAAATTTTGGACTGATTGCAGCTCGGATTGCGCAGCAACCTCCAATTTTTTAGTGGTTGCGGGGAGCTTTAAAACGAACTTAAAGTTGACTCATCAAATACCAATCTGAAGTCAAAAACGTTAATTTTACGTATCAAGATACGTAAATATAATTATACTTCGTAGGTGTAGTAGTGTCTTGACCTAGTGCGAATACAGCGTCATAAAATTGTTGACATACGTTAATTCAACGGAAAGCTAACGCAAAATGAGCTGATTCGCATAATATTATTTGAATTGAGTTTGCTTGAGACGCGAATCTGAAATTCCGATCGAAATCGGCGACAGGTCCCGTCACAAATAAAACGACGAGTGCTTGGAAGTGTTGGCAGGCGAAAACGTTTACCTGGCGTCAGCGCATATTCGACATTGTCAGACACCTTGCTGGCACACGACCCCGGATTCTAACCGCGTTTTAAAATACCTCCGCTGCACTACAAAGAAATCTCTCTCGCAACTTATTTTAGACCCTCTACGCCGAGATATATTACCTTTCACCCTCCCCGTGGTAGTTCTTTTCTGGGCGAGACCGAAATATCCTCTCGCACCTGGTCCGGGGGACGTGATAGACTCACCTGCAACAAAGAGTGGTATTTTTAGAACGTTTTTTCGACTAATAACCGCTCATATGTTAAACGTCGTTCAAATGGGAGGCGGGTGACGGGTTTCGCATTTTTGTGGCGATGACATGTTAAATTTTTTTATTGCGGATTTAAATAGATTGATGGAGGGTCGTCACGGGCAGGGCCGGCGGCCGAGAAAACCAAAAACGATCAGAAATTAATCGACCTTCAGAATTTTTGGAATAATTGTCTCTGGTTTCAATGTCAGATCTTCATAAAACTAAAACTTTTCTGAAAGGATTTTAAATACTTTTGGATTTTCAACACTGGTCCAAGGTGTAAGAAACAACATCTACAAATTCTCAAAATTCTAGAACAATAGTACAGTATACAAATCAAAAAATTCAGAATTAGAAGTCTACAACTTTAATTCGACTTTTGCAAAAATTTTCCCCTCTATCTTCCATACTTCACTCTGAATTTCGACCAGAGGCCTGTTTGATCAACTCTTCCGTACCGTAAATCCCATCCCTTCCAGGTTCTTTCTCTTTTTTCAGTTTTTCTATCTGCCTCTGCACTTCTGCATTTTTTGTTTCCTGCTCCTATTCTCCATCCTTTTCATCCCCTTCTTTTTCTTCTTCTCCCTCTAATAACTTTACAAAATGCCTTCTCCATTTCCCTATCTCTACCTTTCCCATTCCATCTTCTCTCTTTTTTTCCTCTCTTGATTTACGTACTTCCACACTCTCCACACTCTCTTCACTTTCTCCCCACCCTCCCTCAACCCTCTATCCACCCTCTCTCAATCCTATCTCAATCCTCTCACAACTCCCCCTCAACAATACCTCAACCCTCTCTAAACACTCCCTCAACCCTCTCTCAGCCCTCCCTCAGCCCTCCCTCAACCCTCTCTTTCTTCACTTTTTTCCAATTTCTTAATTCACTTCTCATCTCTCTCTTTGCCTGCTTACATTATTTATCAAACCTTGCATTACAGCTCCCCCTTCACTTCTTCTATTCTTTCTTCTATGTTCCTTTTCATCGGTTTTATGTCCCTGCCGTACACGATCTTATTTGCAATTTTTAACCTCCCCAACCCCATCACAATTTAAAAAGAATGAGAGGTTACAGCAATCACTAAAATTTTCGAATTTGAGATAGCACCAGATCTTCACGTTTTGAGGTCTGAGGAACCCAAAAAAGGGGTTTTTAAAATGTGTCTGTGTGTATGTACGTACGTACTAGACCGATTTGGCTGAAATTTGGAACATAGGCATGTCGTAACCTAACTTAGATCTGAAAAATTGTTGGAGCCAATCGTGCAACCGAAAATGCCATTTTGGCACATCAACTTTTAAATTTTAAATGCAAACCCCATTTTTCACGTCACCATAAGGAAGACCTTCAAATTCTGCTTCTAAAAGTGTATTCATTCTTAGTGCCCTTTTGACCAAAAATTAAAAAAAATTGATTTTTATCGGACTTTAAAATCGCGGTACAGCCCAAGCCC
This sequence comes from Pycnomerus fuliginosus, assembly GCA_963924575.1. Taxonomy (NCBI): domain Eukaryota; kingdom Metazoa; phylum Arthropoda; class Insecta; order Coleoptera; family Zopheridae; genus Pycnomerus; species Pycnomerus fuliginosus. Next base: position 5,495,605 of record OZ004624.1, on the reverse strand, counting down.
CTGAACCGATTTGGCTTAAATTTTGCACATGGGGATTGTATTACACGTCAAAGAGCTAAACAAATTTTGAATTCAGTCGACTCACGGAAAGTGCCGTTTTGGCACACCAATTTCCAAATTTAAAATTATTCTCTCATTTGACCATTAAAAACAAGTTTTTGAAAGATTTATTGTCACCATCAGAAAGGTCTTCAAATTCTGGTTTTAAATAGGACAAAATTAATTCGCATTTATCGCTGTTTGGTTCAAAAAATCGAAATTTTATAATAACAGTAAAAATACATTATAGCCCAAATTACTGAATCGATTTGGCTGAAATTTGGTACATGGAGATTGGGTGACCCGTTGAAGACCTGAAAGGCTTTTGAAAGCAATTGGCCCATGGGAAGTGTCATTTAAGCATATCAACTTAAAATTTTAAATACAAGGTCTCCTTTTTTATGTCGCCATTAGAAAGGCGATCAAATTCTGGTTCTAAAAATGTGTTCACAGTTTCTGCCATCCCAGTGGAAAATAAGAGAAAAAATTCTTTCTCATTAAAAGGGAGCGGGCTGACAGTGGATGACATAAAGTGGCAGTTATTGTCAAAAAGGTGGCAAAAGATTAACCTTAAAAGGAACATATTGTCCGAGGTGGCGTCGGTATTTGTCAGAAAATTGCGAAATTAGTCAAGGATTAAAAAAATTCTGTGGAATTGACTACTATCTACACAGAATACAAAGATCCACGCGATGAGGAGGTTCCAGCCGCTTCTCTGCTGCATTTTTTAAATCATGTTTCTTTCCATTATACCTTCTTCTTCCCTCTTTGAGTTTTCTTTTATTTCTTTGATCCCTTCTTTTATGCCCATTAAAATTCCCCCTTTTGCCCTCCCCTTTCTGTTTTTGTCTTATCGCTCCTTGCCAATTCCAACGTAGTCTTTCGGTAATCTCTCTTGAGTACTTTTTCAACCTTCTTCCTCCACCCATGTCTCTGTTATCCTGCTATGTCGAATTCCTTAAATATTCCCATACCTCTTCATCCTTGTTCCTTATTCCCACTATACTCCAGAACAGGAATTTACATTCTTTTCCCCTTATAATCTTCTCCTTTTCCTTAAGGATTTTTCTTACGTTTGTTGGCAGATGAGGAGTGTTGGCCTTGTACGGAAATAAGCATATTTTTTTGTTCGAGGGGAGTTATTTTGTTCTGGAAATCTGAGTTGGAGATAAAAAAAACAATTCTTATAAAAAGCGTCATAAAAACGTTTGATAAGTCTTGAAAGCTCCTAGAATGAATTTCCTGCAAATTTCAACAATACCATCAAACAATAAAAATAGTGGAAATTTGCAAATAGCGCTCTTGGCCGCTCTCCAGCTAGCCGCAATCCATCATCTACAACATTTGAACACAAGTCGAGCAAAGTGTACGTTTCGAATTACCTTACGCGTGACGGAAAAAATCCCCAACAAAAGGTGTTGTTGCGTTTTCGCGCTATTTCGGTCGCGGCCTGAATTCATCCATCTTTTGGTTTCTTAAACTTTATAGTTAATTAAGAGTCTAATTTACACGTAACGGTGCTATCCCGGCGCATTATTAATAGTTTAGAGGCGACTTGCAATAAATTATGGGGCATTTATAATTTTCTCGGAAGCGAAAAATAAATCCGGAGGTATACACATCGAGGGGGCCGTTGAGGTTAATTGCTTCTTGCAGACAATTTAAAATCTACTTCAGGTAATGCACGGGGGAGTCCTTCGGCCGGTGTCGCGCTTTGATGACGTCAGGGACTCTGGGTCAGAGGCTAAACAGATTAACTTCCTTTACTGCGTCTTTGTGGTAGCCACAATTTTACAAAGAAAATGCTTTTGCTAGTCTGAAACATTTTTAAGATAATAGAGCTTTCTTAGCACTCAGGTGCTAAATTTGGAAAATCTTTCTGACTAACTTTGAAATCGAGAAATTAGGATAAATTGGCTACAAAGTTTTAATCGATGAATCAAAAGCGTTTTGGAAAAAATGTGTAGAGAAAAAATCTTTACCCAAGTCATTGCCACTTTTGAAAAAAAAATCACTCGTGCTTAGAAAATCTTTCTGCCTAAGATTGGGCTAGAGAAATTAGGATATTGGGAAAAAATTGGCTCCAAAGTCCTAATCGATGAATCAAAATCGTTTTTGTAAGAAAGATGTGGAGAAAAAACCACAATCAATCCTAGCACTCAAGTGATGTACATCTATTTAAAACTAAAAATAAAAAATATAAATAAAACGTCCAGTCTAAAACCAATTGGCATTAAAGCAGATAAATCCGGTGGCGACAGGTCATTTATAAAACCAAAATTGAGACGTACGGCCCGAAATTTAGAATGGCGTAAGTGAACGTGACAAGATGGAGAGATTCTATTAAAGAGGAGCTCGCCGGTTAGTGACTCCATTTGTACCTGTCCGAGCGGCAGGTGTATCTCCACACCTGACACGCCATTGGGCAAGCGAGTCCGTGCCATGGAGGAAATTGATCCGGGATAGCCGACTTCCGGTCTGAAAATAATTCAGGTTAAGCGGCTTTTAAATATAGGTGGAACATGTGCGATTACTTCCTCTTTAGCCCACCTACGGTACTGGAAAATATGGACAATGTACGCCACCGAATAAAATAGAATTTAATGCGTCCTGTTGCGTAGTTGGACCGTAAAAATATCGCGCCGATATAATATTTGGGCTATTAACCCACAAATTGAATTGCAGGCTTTGAAAATAAATACGTTATCAAAATACCGGGGGCTGTTAAAAATTATTTATTGCGCACAGGACCGGGGCTGGGATGCAGGCATTGTGGCATTTCAATTTTTCAAAAATTTGGTCTTTTTAGCACCGTGGTGCTAAGAATTTGCAGAAATTTTCTAAAATTAATTTTTGGCATTATTCTCATATAAACTCTTGTCGGAATTAAAATAGCTATTAAGCAAGTGTTTAAAAATCGAGGCCATAAGTAGTTTATATTTGAGCGACGTTAGGAGCGGAAATATGATAGGCCGAGATTTTTAAACTATAAAACACGTGTTGTCTTCATGATTTTTTCATACTAACTATATTAACACGGCCTTTTACGTAAAGTTTTTTTGAATTTTCTTGTCAATTCAAGTGATAAATTGATTTATTAACCTGCAATGGATGACGTGCTTTTATAGAATGGCGTGTTTTATAGCAAACATAAGCTAATTGAAATGCACCATAGAAACAGTATAAGATGTTAGTATTAGAAGAACGTTATTTTTTCTTCAGAGCTATCAATTTAATATGAATTGGGGCTAGGGGCGATGACGGATAACGAAAAACGAATGTCCATAAGGGAAACTGAAATTAAATAGGTTTGTCGTTAATGAGGACAAATAGTATCGAATCTTGTTCGATAATAACACAGAGTGGAAAAGGGGTCTAAGCTCCAGGGGGCACCAGATCCTCGGATACAAATTAAACTAATCAAGTGGCCATAACTGGGCAATGTCCGTAGCTGTATCAGGTTCAGCACTAATTAAGGGGCCTGTTCATTATAACCAGCGGTAATTTATTGAATAATAACCCAGAAATCACCTACATAAATCTCCATTAGTCTCTAGTGTTTCAATATGACGAGGACGTAAAAACTCGGCGCCAACAAAATACCTATTAGATAAAATTAATTTATTATCCAACCATCATCGAGGCCCTCACACATGGCTTTTAATTAGTTTTTGCCATATACAATTGACATGAGACAAGGCAAGGATAACAGTTGTAATGTGGCGCGAGGAGGTTACCTTATTACCTAATTAGCATTTTCCGAAGCTTGGCAAAGCGGCTTCGTTTAAGCAATTAAATTATTCATTTAATCAAATAAGGAGCGCCTTTATGTGGCTTGTGCTGTGTGGTATCGCCCGCACGAATTTGGATTTATTGCAGACGATCGTCGTAAACATTGCAAATAATGAGACTTTTAGTGGAGCGTAAATACAATAAAATTGCGAAAGAGACGGGGAAAGTGATGCCAGATGCTTCGGCTTTTCAATGGAAAGCTTCATGAGGACGTCGGGCGTCAAAATGTGCGATTGCTGCGCGAGTGGAAAAATTAAAAAAAATGTGGTTTTTGAAAATTTTCGCATTAAAAAAAATGTGGAAATAATACAAAAAAGTAATTGAAAAATTTTATGCGTATTAGAAAGTTTTTATGCAAATATGGAAATAATTAGAAGACAATGTTTTTTTTGCGATGAGATGTTCTAATTTATGTACTGCAAAAAATGGGGGAGGGCAGGGGCCTCTAAGAAGTTTTTCCTTTATATCTCAAAAACAGAAGCAGATGAATATGAATATATTCTGTTGAAAATCGCACGATACTAATCATTAGCTAATAGAAAAATTGATTTCTGTGTGTTTACCATGGCAACTCAAGGATTTCCTGGAAATTTTTGATACCCACCTAGACCAACCTAAACGAAATTAATAAGTGGAAATTTTTATGTCAAATTAAATGTCAAAAATCATTTCTATTCAGCTTCTGCGGCTGTATCGTTGCTATTTTCTTACCGAATCTGCATTCGAGCATTAATTCATTTCCTGGAAATTTTAGTCGTGCATCCCAACAACGTAATCGGGCCCTCGTGTTCCACTCGGGCCGATTAATACGTTGTTGGGATGCACTCCAAAAATTTCCGGAAAGAATTAATGCTCTTATGAGATTATAAGTGAAAATTTTATTCTCTTTCAGTTTAATTACGTGAGAAATTCACGTAGGATCAACGGTTTTCGATATATAAAGGAAAAACTTCGGAGAGACCTACTAATTATTTTCACATTTGCATAAAAAAAATTCTAATACGCATCAAATAATGAGTTGGTGCCATTTTAAAGTTGTCTTACCAACTGCAGGGAATCAAATCAAAAATCTATTAAAATTACAATATCAACAATACAATCTAAAAAATATATTAAATATTTGTTTTTTTATCGAGTTTTTCTTCGCGATATTACCTGTATTATCTTATAATATGTAAGTATACGTATTTAATTTTTCAGCCTGAACTTAAAAAAAACAATGGGCCAACCGATTGATTTCATTAAAAAATATTAAAATGTACAGAAATGAGTATAACAAGAATTGAAAGAAAATATGCAAGAATTACGAGTTGCACTTTGAACGGCAATTTTTCCTAAAGACAAACTTACAATGTCAACATAATTTCCTTCGTGGTAAATTGATAACATAACAAATTATGGTGGTCCAAACAGTTTCCAAGAAACGTAATTTTGCTTTTTCTAGAGAGATCCTTTCTTGAATCAATCTTATCTAGATGTTAGCCCCCCATTATATTTCATTTTGGCTTGACTCTGAGACGATTCCAGAATTTTGGCAGAATTTTTTCGCATTTTCTTTAAAAACTGTTTTTTTATTTTTGAAAAATTGACCCACCTGGCAAAATCCGCCGTATCCTCCACTGCTTGAACCTCATAACCACCCCTCATATGAACACACACACGTACACAAGAAGAAAATAAAAGGTCACCAGCACAGGTCAAGTCCACAAATAATACTAACATAGTCAAACAAGATACAGGAGAGAGAGTAATAATTCGATAAACGTAGAATCCTTATCAGCGATTTATTCATCACAAATTACTGGTCAGTTTTAGACGCTAACCCAATTTCCGAGCTCGTTTATTGCGATAAGTTCACAATAATACCAGCACCTTTAGATAAGGAGTCTCCAAAGATAAAATAACAAGAAGAAGAATATTGGAATCATTTTCAGTGATTAGTTAGGCTATGCTTAAGTTAATTGAGAAAAATTTTTACTTTTTATAAAAATACCAATGTACCTACCTAGTAGATGCAAACGGTTGTCTTTGAAATTATTCTGAAATAAATATGACAGGCATTGCTTAAAGCATCAGGGTTCCTAAAAGTTGCTTGTTCCTGCACTGGTATGTAAAATAAAACACTTTTTTTAATATATAATAAATTTGTAGGACTTGACGTCTAGATCTTCTTGATCTCTGTTACTCGGGTTCTCAAATTTTAAAATTAATTATTTATTTTTAACTGGTGAGGAAGAAAAATGTTGTATAAACCACAGCGAAAAAGTGGTTTTACGCGTCTCAGGAAATGGCCAGTCTCGGCTACGCCTCGACTGTCCATATTTTCCTTAGCTGCGTAAAACATCACTTTCACGCTTTGGGATATAAACTACTATTTTCCAATATCAACCCATTTGCCTTGAATTTAATAACTGATTTTCGTACGCTAAAATTTCATTTTAACCAATTTCCGGAAAGGAACTGGGAGGGCAAAAGAAAGTGAATGGAAGTGGAACGGGAGGATAATGGAGCAAGAAAGAGAATTCAAATATTTAGGGTATGTATTTAATGAAACAAACAAGAGAGCACATGTAAGAGAACTGGTTAAAAAAGCAAATAAAATAAGGTGGTACGAATGAGAGAGGCAGAGGGAAATAAGGAGAGGGGAGGGAACAGAAGACAAAAGTGGAAGATAGGAAGCAGAATCTTTAATTTCATTTAAATATTATTTGTACATATAATAATTATCGGTATACGACAAAAGGCCGCGCCCGAAATGCCGCGAGACAAAATGCCGCGACCGAAACGCCGCGGAGACGGAACGCCGCGGGGACAAAACGCCGCGGTTCCAAAATAACGCCGGGACATAACGCCGCCGGGACAGAATGCCGCTGCGACAAAAAGCCGCCTCCCATATTTTTATTATTTCTACTGATATTTTTTATCCACTCCGCTGCGACTGACATGTTTTTGCGATCCCAACCAAGTTTTGATCTGTAACCCATATGGAGTCAATTGCGACTGGTTTCGGATCTTATTTTTTACAAAATCGAGCGTAATAAAATTTAGAACAATTTGTTTTCCACATTTCTTCCCAACAATAAATTTTTTGAAAAGCGATAATTTATCGGTGGCTTGTTTACGCATAGCTTAGAATAATAAAGGTATTAAAAACATTAAAACTGGGGTTGCTGGGGTCTCCAATAAAAATATTTTTTCTTGGAAAATCAATTTACAAAGGAAGGGTGTTCACTGTTCAGCAGGATGTACAGATATTTCATATCGTTAAAGTGCCATTAGAGGGACATGAAAAAATTACGTCATGAGTTTGAAGCCTGCCTTTAATTTGCTTGTTTAGTTTACCTGCTATTCCAGGTCAAGAAAGGATTAACAACTGATCTTTTTTCAATTACCCTAGTTAAATTTTTATTTTGAATTGAGCCGTTAGTTTAAAATTTCCCAGAAAAATTACACCAGCATTGAAAAATTGAATGGGCGGGTTTCTAACCCCCCGGGCATACTTGCACCACCGCTACACATTTCTCTTAATAATTATACCTGCATCCTGTCCTTAAACTGGAAAAATTCCCGAACATTACGACTTCTTAGAAATTGCCGTACCTACCGGATAGAATATCCCGTCGCTGTGGTTAAGAAGGTTATAAACAACCCTTAAATTTACAAACCATAAATATGATAATATTTAATAATGAGTTTGCTGCTGATTTTAATTAGATTGTTTAATTCAACTGCCTTTCAAAATATTCATCACTTTATTACGATAAATAAAAACAATGTTCCAGCGGCATTCTGTCCCGGCGGCGTTATGTCCCGGCGGTTTTATGTCCCGGCGGCATTCTGTCCCCGCGGCGTTTCGGCCGTGGCATTTCGGCCGCGGCATTTCGGTCGCGGCATTTTGTCCCATCCCGAATAATTATATTGTAACAAGGGCAGGGCTCATTACAAGCCGAAAGGCATTTGTAATAAAGTATTGATATTAAAGCCCTCGCCTTCGTCTCGGGCTTTAAACACCCCTCAGGAATGAAAAACTTTTTTAGTCCCTTCTTACTTTACTCTGTTTTTATCTGAAAGTGCGCATTATAAACGGCCAAATTTTGGTTAAAAGTGTCAATTCAACCGATTTATCCTATCCCCGGTATTATGTTTAATTCATCCGGAAACGGGTGATTCGGGTCCTGTTCGAACATCAGGTACAAGTTCTAATAAGCGGTCCGTCGGCACGAGTGACGCCTTGTGGCGGTGCCTGGAAGTGTGGAAATTACCTCATTTATTAGGTAAGGGTGTGCGACCCCTGGCGCTGACACCTCTCCTTTGCACCTGCTGCACAGTATTATTGAGTTTGCCGCTACTACAAGAAGACATGCAGAACCGGAGCTGACGCGATTCGTGTTCGGGTCACTGGATGTTTCGTATCTCATTAAACAATTGGGGCTGGGGGGGGAGGGGGTCGACACCCTCGCCTGCTTCTTGGTTTTACCTTTGTACGGCCACACCGTCGAATCTATACGAAAAAAGTGAATAGCAACTTTTTTGTAGAGCATGAAGCGAGGTTTAATTTTGTATGCCACCTCTTTTGTCCAAAAGCCAAAATTTTAGGAGATTTTTAACACTTTTTGGTGGCATATCATCGGAAGCCTAACTCGGATTCTAGGGTGCTTTTAGCATTTCATTTCGGACAAAAATTCGAAATAGGACCACTTGCGGTCTCGACTGAAGATCGACCCACTTGCGACCGACGCGATTTTTACCTGATGTCGTTCGACCCACACGCGGCTCATATCGATATGCCATATTTGCAAACATTAATGGAAACAAACATCAAACAACTAATATACCTAAGTACATGTATTGCAGAAGGGCTAGGACGACTTCACATACCTATTTTGAGTTACAGCAAGCCAAAAATGTTTGCTTTAAAAGTGAAAACGCACCAATAAGGTTTATAGGTTTCAAAGATTGTATAATATTTCAAAGGATGACATTGTTATGTTACTCCTGCCAACTAGGCAAACAAATTCTAATTGATTCTTTCGTGGAAAACTGATTATTGTTAAGAAAGAAGACATGCTGTGATTGCTGTGAGAAGAATTAATGAATTAGTATGATCATATCTCTCGTCATTACCTACTAAACAAAATAATGGAAATAGTCAAGGATTTCAAAAATTGTGGGTCTATCGATTACCTACGCTATGTTCTGTCAAAACGTTAACCTGAAGTAATTGATTTGTTTTTATTAATATTTATAAATGTATGTGATGATATTGGGTTGAGCCGCACGTGGGTAGTTGGATGAAGGTAAGAACATAACGATTTTCATTAGTAATATGATAAGTCGTCTGTTGATTGCCGCAGGTTTGACGTCCGAATGGTTGAGCTACGAGTCAAAATGGTAGATTTTTTTTAATCTACCATTGACGAGTAGTGAATCCATGACGACTCAACAAGGCAATCAAGAGACGACGAATCATATTTTACAGATTATTTCATAAATTAAAAGTATTGAAGTAGTTCCAAAGTATTTACATTTGTACCTGGGTAGTTTAAAAATGTTGGATCATCGCTGTCAGTTGTCAGTCACTTGTCAACTGACTGTCACGTCACAAAATAGAAGCGAAATTATTTATTTTCAACAAGATTTAAACATTTATATATACCTACGACTGATTACGGCGATTGAATTTTATTTTAATCGCATTATAACATTCTTGGTATGAGATTCGGTAGAATACCTAAAACTTTACAATGGAGTACTTACTAGGTGAACTCTTGTTCGGGGGCATCTACCTACTAAGAAAAGAATGGACGAAACAAAACTCGTATGAAGAATATGGGAAGCGAAGACAATTAGACGCGACACAGGAAGACCGAAGGACACCGGGGAGAGTTTATTAGAGGAGATTTGCATTTCAAAAGTTGATAAATTGAAAAAATAACTAATTGCTCAAAAAGAGGAGGACCTGCTTATATCCAGTGTTTAAAATAATGTTAAGTTCCTGTTGTTGGCTCGTGAGTTTTAGGAGAATATTATAACGTGCTACAAATTTACATTCCGGCGAGTGACTTTGTTGTAATTATTACAAGATACCACACAGGTTAAAATTACTCAACAATTTTCTGTACAAATCTGGTAACCGTATCTTTTTCTAAATCTGATTAAATGGTTACTTTGAGTATGTTTTTATTTTTGCCATTTTTTAATGACAGTTGTGTTAAAATGTCGTAGGATTACCAGTTGATTTGAACTATGACTGTCGTCTTATCACTGTAATCTTGGTTACTGTAAACAAAATCTAGCTCTGGAATTCTGGATTGGTTCAATACTTAATGTATAAAATAAACAGTAGAGTCGCAAGTGGTCCGACACCAAAAATTCAGCCCTCTGATAACTTTTCCGAAGTAAAATTCTATAATGATTGGACTAATCGCACTGATGAATACTATCAAATTTAAAAGTGGTGAACTTGCCTCGGATTTGAACCGAGGCCGCAGTGTCTTACCTATTGGCGTTGTTAGTTTCAAAAAAAATTCAGGAAAAAATTCAAAATCGATTCCGTATGCACGGAAGACGAATAATAATTCTAAATATAATACGCTCCGTGCTTCTGAGTTATTTGTTCCGTACGCTGAAATTTCAACTTGTCGTAAATAGTTCCCAAGTACCACACACACGTTATTTTGCAAGTAGGATATTTGTGCAGTTAATTTCCGTTGGCCTCTGATACATTGTATGAATAGTTGACTCGAAAACCGTGTTCCGTATATAAACGAACCTTTAATAAGCCATCGCATGTGTTTCTTCGATCGTAAATTCGTTAGATTTTCCGCTAATGAAGTTGGGGGGGTAGTGAAAGGAGGACTTGGATAAACGTGGGTCCAGACACACGACCGACGATAATCACCGGTATTGTGCACCACCTCCGGGCATTCATCGGTCAATCAGCTCCGATACTTACCGTTGAATGGGGCACGTGTCCTCGGTAGGGCCCCACGCGGACTTTTTCCCTGATGGGGCCAGGTGGGATGCTGTTCTCACGGATGCGGGGCCGCAGGCAATCAGAGGAGCATTATTATCGCAAGTGCTGGGGAGCCTCGGTGGATAGATTGCTAAATTAATATCGGTAAAGAGATCTATCTAGGAAAAACTCTACTCTAGAAGCGTTTTGTCTCGTGTTGAATCAAAAATTTAGACTTTGATGTTGAATACCTATTATTCCCTACATACGCGTTTAAAGTTAAATCGAAGTAGAAAATAGGTATAGCTAAAAATAGATTTTAGGCCTTCTGCGATGGCAGTTCAATATTCCAACAAGAAAGAGAACTATTTATTTGGTCAGTACCTACCTATTTAGGTAAGAATATTGAACTTTATGTCCAAATTTTATTGTCAGTATAAGTTGTCAATAAGCTCAATTCAGGTCAGAACTCAAAAAAAAAATAGTTCAAAAGGCGTAGGAGTAGATTATAAAACATATATAGAAAAACATTATAAAATAATAGATATTATATCGAGTATCAAATTCGACGATGCTAAACAATTTAGATAATTTAGGTGTTGAATTGTAAGGGATCCATTTAGTGTAGAAGTTGAATACCTATAAATAATTTGCAAATATAGAGCTTGTAAAATAGAATTGGCACTACAGGCAAGAAATAAAATGCTGCAGTTAAATAGGAATACGAAAAGTAACACGGAAAATAAGACAATTTAGCCGAATTTGATAATGGAAACTCTTATGTTTTTCTTTCTCTATGATTCAAATTGTTGGCTCTTTAATAAATTGTGAGTTTATCGCACCCAAACTTTGTCCATCTAACTATCACCGTTTTTGACATTACCTATAGGTATGTTAAAATTTGTATCAAAAAAATGATTGCAATTTGCAATTGAAAATTTTTATCTTGGAAACAATTGAAAATTAAAGATCCGGAGGGCTGAAATTACAAGGTTTAAGCTTTCTCTTGATGGCCATTTTGATCTTGTTGACTTATTATTTTTAATATACAGGGTGTCTCAGAACTCCCGTATAAGCCGATAATGTAACCACGTTATAGCCCAAACTACTGGCTAAATTTGGCTGAAATTTGGTACATGGAGATTAGATGACCCCTTGAAGAGCTGAAAGGCTTTTGGGGAGCAATTGGTCCACGGGAAGTGCCATTTAGGCATATCAACTTTAAAATTTTAAACACAAGGCACGAAATCAAAGAAACCACGCTTCTTTGCTGCCAATTTTTTTAAATACGAGTAGTAGGTACTAGGTACCATAGTACTTTCATGGCAATTTTGTGTCTCCAAAAGGCAGCTGTGATCAAACGTTCCAAAGAAAAACCAACGTAACTCAGTAGTCCCCAGCCAGTAGCACTTCAAAAGGCCAAAAAAACGAGTTGTAGGGTAGAAAAAATTTCCCTTGAGCTTTCAGAAAAATTTGATCCGTGCTCTCGGGAGTGGCCAACCCGAATTAGTGGACTTTGCCAACAACTTACACGCGATATAAGCGGTGCGAACAGAAAGGTCTGTTCGGATTAAGAGGCGATTTAAATTAAAAGGGTCCGGATTTGCAGCGAACTGTAATTAATGCATCCGCGTCGCCGAAATCATAAAACGAATCTCCCCCCGTATATCTTCGTTCCTAAAAATAATTTAACGGCTTACCTGAACAATAATAGAACCGTTGTCTCCTCGACACAAAGCGCAAAGTTATTTCAGGTGAAACCCGGGCTTAATTAGTCCGCTGTCAGAGCCGGGAACGGCCCTCTCCATCATCGGATCAAGCCGGACCGCACGGCAATTTCGACGTCGTTAATTTCCCGAAGAAAAACGCCATCGTGACCGCGTGATGGGAAAGTTATGTTGGCGCAGGTTAAACGGATTATTCGTGGGATTCAGTGGCGCAGGTTTACGACCAAAACTCCAAGATCAAACACACATCTTCGGACTCTCGAACACGGCCCCCAGATTACAGATTAAACTGGACTCGATCGTTTAACTCTAAGCCGTTGGAAAGTTTACCGTGCGGAATCAATGGTCGGAATCCCGGATTAGGTGCCGAGGAGCATTAAAAATCCGACGAGGAAATATTTTTGTTTTGATTTGTGGCGGCGGGGGCGAGAGGATCCATTTTTCACGGACGTTCCAGGTTAAGTGCACGTCTTTTCTCATGGAAACGCTTGATGGAGCTTTCGTAAACAATCGCTCATTCTGGAATAAACGTGAGGACTCTTAAATAGAAAGTTCAAAAAGTGCGAGACTAACCCAGCAATTAGAAATGATAAGATTGTGCCCAAGAAATGGGTTCAAATGGTAAAAATCCCTTAAAAACATTCACTTTAACCCTTTCCTCATGACTTTTTTTAGTTCGGCATAAAAGTATGATTTTTTAGTGATTTTTTGACAGTGTCAAAATTCATTGTAATGCCCCAATTTTGAGTTATGGCTTGTATTCACATGAATACATTGTGAATGAAAGAAAAAATAGATGGCCATCCTTTTTTGTTACTTTTATTTTATATTACAGGAAACTATTTTTGTTTTTACTTAAGCATAAGGGCACATTACGACGTGCTCTTGGGGCTGATTTATTCACACACTAGTCATTTGTAGCCTCCATCGAGTCCATCTTTTGGAGTGGTAGACCTACCTCCAGATCGGTCCATATTTCCACATATACTTTTACACCGTCGTTGATTTCCGCTTCCAGCTCTTCCTGAGGGTCAATGCCTTCCCCTTACAGTAAATCCTGGTGTTCATCGTCACTATCCTCCCTAGGTTGCCACCCCCAACTTCGAGGTCAGAATTTCCATCGGCTCAAATCTCAAGGTCTGAAAGCCCTGATTTCATCAGTTCAAGCAGCTCTATATCCTTTAATGACTTTCTCTTCCTGAATTTTGATGCCTAAGTTGCAAAAAATGGATATTGTGAAGAATAACATTAAAATTGGGCCTCACTGTTTCTGCCGTTTGCTCAAACTGTATTCAGTTAGATACATAACTTTTCGGGCTTTCTTCACAAAAAGGGGCCAAAGGAACTAAAATCGCACTTGATGTCTTCGTGAATTCCAGGTCTTCTCTACACAAGACAATTTTTATAGTTCACAAAACGCCAAGGCCTGATTTGGAAACAAAGAAACTAAATCAGCTGACTAACACTCTGTCAAGTGGATAAGGCAGGTGCTATTGAAATTTTCGTCAACTTTAGAATTTATTTGTTAGGAAGCACCACTTGCACCATTTTGATTCTAAAGGGATCTACAAGTCGATATAACCTGAGCAAACGGGTAAAGATCGCTGTATGTTGCCGCAAAAAAATTCTAAATGCGATTTGAACACCGTATGAGCGAAAGGGTTTTAAACCTAACAAGTTCATTCATTGCCTCAAAGTTCACTTTTTATAATCTGTAGTTTTCTGACAAAATGATTCACTCCGAAGTAAGAAACATCTGATTTTGTCGTTTTTTAACCCCGCCACTTCACCACTTAAAAAAATTGGCAGTCTCGGAGACGGTAGAAACTTCTACTTTTTCACAGAATTTGTAAACGTACAGATCGTGAACGCAACAGAATAACCTATACACGGTTAAGGAAGCTTATCATCTGAGGTTTTCGACCCTATTATTGGCCATTATTACAAAGATCGCTTTGGTTTTTAGTCACTTACTGCCACGACTGTATACGTCCGAAACTTCCTCACGTCTTGGCCCTCTCTTTTGCCCTCCAATAATTTAAATTAAAAGCGCTTTATTGAGAAGCTTGGACGTGTTGAATATTTAGTAAAGATGGTGTTTGATACTCGAATGCCGTCTGGAAATTTTCAGGTTTCGCCCCTGTGGATAGCTAAAGGAGAAAGTGTCAGATCGGCGTGTTGCCATCTTGAAGGAAGCGCTGTTCGGTGGTCACCATCACAGCCAACCTTGTCTCCTCCGATTAGTTTACGCCATCCTCCCCTCGAAAATATCGCAACCTCAACCCCCCACCCCCGTTTAGACAATTTACTTTCGCCGATCGTATCCCTGGGATAAAGGTGAATCTCATGAATGATGCGACGTGATCCCACCTCCAGTAATCAATCATCGGGACTTTATCTTCCTCCACATGGCCCATTCGATCGAGAGCAATTAAGCCGCTATCTTAACGTGGAATAACTTGAAATTATCATCGTGGGCGAAGGGGGGGTTGGTTTTTTCCTTGCTCCCTCACCTAGCCGAGCACGTAACGCGGCGGTCAACCGAGTGTGAAGCGGGGCCTGCCAGGACGTGATAGCGGGAATTACAGGCCGGAACAGAAACGCTGGACGCACGAGGATTAGTGCCGAGGTAGCATTTGAAGGTAGATAAGACTTGGCGCTGCGGGACTCCGATAGACCAAGGTAATGAAGAAAGCAACCGAGTGGAAACCACCCTGCGAGAAATGCGGATGATATCCGTCCGCTCTACTGCTCCCAGGACAACTTTAAGGTGGTTTCGTACCGGGGAATAAGTGTGAATAGCCATTTTTGGGATAGTTTCAGCTCAAAAGTGATTAATTACCAACTAACGATTAAGCAAAGTTATAAACACGGCAAGTAAAGCAGAAGCGAGCATTGTTCGTCGGGACATTGTGCAGACACGAGTATCTATTGATTGGTACAGGGCAGATTGCAATCACTTCTAAATTGGATTGAAGCCGTGGGGGAGAGCCTAGGTACCGGTGACTGGCAGATGGCAGACGAGGGTTACTTGAGGTGGGATACACACAATGCATATGCATCCAGACAAAGAGCACTGTTTAATTCCACTCCTCCACCCCAGCCCTACCGGGACTCACCTCGTGCCAGATGTGACCGCGGTGGACCCATCGTCACATTAGGGACGCGATTCCATTTAGTTTTAGTGCCCATTTATGCCCCGCGGGCAATGTACTCAGGTGTCGGCCCTCGGCCGGATTAAATCACGCGGACAAGGTGCACACACGGATACCCGTCATGTACAATGGGGCCGATCCGGAGGGTCTCCTGATTACTTTGATAAACGGCACATTAATCATTCCTGTCGAAAGGGGTCTGCTGAATCGGCGAGGGGCATTTTAAACAGCGTCTTCACTTTTTACCAACTGGTTGAAGAGCTACCAAAAATCGGGTATCAATTTTTAACCTTAGTCGGTTTCAGCTAACTCAAGAGCTGCTGCCTTGAAGAGCTGCTAAATGATTACTTATCCACTCCTTGAGGAGCATAGGGCTTTCACGTCTTGCCTATATTCGTTTCTCTCTTTAGCCTTGCTTTTTAAATCTGCCCCAGGACATGTTGTTGCTTTCTAGTTGTTTCGATTTCGCTTCTCTTCCATGTAGGTCTTCCTTGTTTCCTTTTTCCGCTTGGGTCACATTCTAGAGCTTGTCTTGCGATATCTGCCTCTGGTCTTCGTAATGTATGTCCAATCCACCTCCATTCTCTCCTGTTGATTGTCTTTTGGGTTGGTTCTTGGTTTGTGTGCTGCCATAGTTCTTCGTTGATTACCCGATTTGGCCAGAATATCTCCATTATTTTCCGTAGACAGCTCTTATACTCAAATAATTCCCTGCAATACCTTGCAATTCCTTCATAATACCCAATAATTCCTTAATAATTCCAACTAATTCCTAATAATACCTCGTATTTCCTTCATAATTCCCTACAATTCCTACATATTTCCTTAGTGTGTACACCATAATACCTCAGTGAATTGTCACTCGGGCGACAAAAACCGATTTCTTCTCCTATAGTGCCGATTTCTTATAAGTTTCCCTCTAATGACGCATTAACTAATGATGCAATTAATTTAATGCCAACATTAAGAACTCTGTTAACCAATTCTATTTCATAATGCTATTTCGCTATTTCGACAGTAATTAGTCAATTACTGTAGATGATTAATACCTCTATTTTGGTAGTTGATGCATGGCCGTCGTTGATGTCTTTGGTTGGTGTATTTTACGGACCCTAGTTTTGGAGGAGTAACTCCCACATGCAAATGGGTCTTTGCGAAATGTAGTATAAAATCCGTTCATTTTCTATAGGAGAACTAAACTTTTTCTGAAACTGTACAATAGGGTGTATCGAAAAAAAAGAATTTTGGAATTTCGTTTTGTAATAGTCGCCACTACTATCCTGAAAAGAAAGTTTATTTAAGGTTTTGCTATAGTTCAACGTTCAGCCCTCTACCGCCCCTCAAATATTATTATATTACAATGAAATTTTTTTTAAATGCAACATTTATTGTTTTTCTGTCACTAGTAGGCTCGGAGTAGATTTTAAAGATCACTAACAGCCGTTTTTTCATCTCTAGTTAAATTTAGCTACCTACTAGATGGCCAATGCATTATAGTTTCAAAGACAATTAACTCATCAATCACGTTGCTGGTGCATGCATGACAGAACTTATGTATGACAGTACTGGTTGACGTCTAAAGTTCAAACGTTAAATTTTTGTGCGTTTTTTAGTCTTCGAAGGCCCATCAAATATAGGCCACTCGAGACTATTTCTAGTGTATATTGCCTTTGAAATATTCTTATTAACTCGAAAGGGAAGCACAGAAATTCGAATAAAAAACGCACGAAAATATAACGTCTGAACTTTAGACATCAACCAGTAGTGTCATAAGTTCTGTCTTGCATGCACCAGCAACTTGATTAATTAGAGTTAATTGTCGTTCAAACTATATGGCAGTAGGTAGCTAAATTTAACTAGAGATGAAAAAAACGGCCTTTAGTGGTCTTTAAAATCTACTCCGAACCTAAGTGATAGAAAAACAATAAATAATGAATTTTAAAAAAATATTCGTTGTAGACTTGGAATTTCAAAATAACCAATATTTGAGGGGCGGTAGAGGGCTAAAGATGTTGAACTATAGCAAAACCTTAAATAAACTTTCTTCTTAGGATAGTAAAAGGTAAGTTTTGGCGACTATTACAAAACGAAATTCCAAAATTCTTTTTTTTCGATACACCCTAATTTGTAAGAGCCTGTACTTTTGACAATTTGATCGGAATTTGACGGGAAAGCAAAAACATTACATAACCCAAATCTTCTAGGGTTTATTTTTATTATTAGCATCAGCAGTGTCACAGATAAACGTACTTGAGGCTTCTTCCTGAATATTTTTCTTTGCACTTTACTCAAAACTGCACGCACACAAAGGCCATTTTGGGCAAATTCAGAGCAATTGCAAAATTTTGACATTTGTCATATTTTATTCTGACGTATCGCATTGAAATCGTTTCTACCAACTCACCTGTTAGTAAAATTCCTGGCAAAATTTCCTCATACCAACATAAAATTCTAATTTTGACGTTCTGTTACTTCAATAGAAAATGAATGGAGAGTAGGTAGTTGATTTGAGATAGTAGTGCTTTTGGGGCGATAGCAGTGAAAAAACGATTTCTGTCTTTTTTTTACCATTGCCATTGCCTAGATTTTGTTCCTAGGTCGCAAACAACCCTCTGTAGATGATGTATGAGTCAGGTTCGTGATGGTAGCAGCAGCAGCTGATTTTGGCCGAAGATTTTACCATTTTGCCAAGATACCTAGCAGTTACGTTAGAGGCGGTACCTACCTATCGGAGAATTGAAAAATTGACTCTGGGTCAGGAAACTAATTTTCCTCAATTTCGGCCTTCGTTTTCACCTAATGAGGAATCACTACTTACGCGAATTTTGCCCATTTCTGACTTTTAAGGTATTCACATCTGTGCCCTTTTGGCCAAAAAATGGTAGCGAGAAAAAAAACATATGCATTACTGTATATTTTTATTACAGGATTTGATGGCTGCTTTTTGTCAAATCGAAAACCTTTGTGCCATTTTAGTAACAAAAAGGTCCTTCTTTTAATGTATATTGGCAAAGAAGCGCTTCTTGCTATCGGATTCAATAATTGTTGTATCGTCGGATCGAAAACCTTGGTACAATTTTTTCGAAAGTTGCCATTTTAGGGGCAAAGGGCCTCTTTTTGAATTTTTCTTAGCAAAAGGGCAAATTATTATTGTAATAATAATAGATATATGATAAGATAGAATTTGATAGCTGTTGCATTACTGGATCGAAAACCATTTTTTCGAAAAATGTCAACTCAAAATTAGTGCACTTTGGTGAGAAATTTCAAAAAATTCGACGTTTTGAAAAGCAACGGGTAGGCTGACTTGAAGTTTTTGATGCTGTTAAGTTTAAAATTGAAAAATTCGGAAAAAATTTTAGTGATTGCAGTAACCTCCTTTTTTTTAAGTGGTGAAGTGGAGTGGGGAGGTTAAAACTGAAAATGTGTAAGGCCCCCCCAAGAATCTGAAAGATAACCTTTTATCCCACTAGGCTTATGTTATAAATCCCAAAAATTAGTTATACTTTTTGAGGAAATTCGAAAAAACTGATTTTTGGGGTACCCTTTTGGAGGGGCATAGCTCTCACATAATCCATTTTAGGACAAAAACTTATTCATACTTTTTGTCTTATTTTCACGTAAGGCAGCTGTAATTAGCTGTTGTCCCTAGAATTCTGTGACACCCTGTTTATTATTATAAATTAAATATGAAGTTTTCTTTTTATTTTCACTAATTATGTAAGACAACTCACAAATCTTTGGTCTCAGAAACAATTAGAGCTATTTTATTCGAAATCGAAAATGGTGCGTCTAGGCGCGTTCAACAAAGGCGCTTTTTAACTTTTTATGCAAGGCTACCAAACTAATTTTGTTACCATTTGGTGATAAAATTACCCACAACAAAGGAAACATTAAATAAATAATCGATTTGGAGTCATCATTTTTCCCAATTATAAAATTATAAAAGAAAAATTGAAAAATCAGTAATGCGCCGCCAAGAACGACCCCCGCTGATCTAAATTTCATTGATTATCGATAACTTGCGATTTTCGATCTACAACATACAGTCCTGATAGTGGTCAAGAGATGGCGTCGCGTTATCTCGACCACCCCTACTATATTCCAATCCAACATATTGATGTTATAATAAATAACCGAGGCGAAGATAACGAGCTTCCGGGAGAAAAATCGAAACCTACTTAGCGTAATGAAGACGCTAACTCGATTTAAACTCGAATTTGCCTATACAGGGAACGCATTAATGAGAAAGAATAAGTTAGTAGGTGGCTGTTACGGAGCTTACGCTAAAGTAAAAGTTTGTGGAGCGAGTCCGGGTCGCCGCTACCTATCACTTACCATGCAAATTAAATAATTACAAAGTAGGTATAGTACACCGGATGATACATTTACTTCAAAGTACCTCCTCGGCAAATATTAGCAGGGGAGCCAACTTTTATAATTATCGCGGGCAAGTTGTCGGCAACTTTCTTATAAATATTTTAATCATTTTTGATACAGCGGGGCTCACCTCGCTGGAAATTTTAAAACTTGGCTTGGTTTAATCATTCTAATCGTAAGTTGTAGTGGGAGTCTCCCAGGGGTTGCTTCTGGGTCTACTCCTATTTTTCACTCTACTACTACTCCAGTTTGGCGATACTGAGTAATTCCAGACTGACTTCAGAACTGTTCTAAAGCCAGAATTACTGATGTTTGTGTCCACTCCACCAGAAATGTAAAATTACCGTAATTTATTTTTTTACTACAAAATCCATACACCAATACCTTATACCATATACATTTAAAAAACATTTTTTTCTGACAATTGCTGAACCATGTAGACGCCGTGGGTTATCAAATATGTTATTAAAAGTTCAAGATGACTGGATTATTTCTCCCATCTTTATTAAAATGAAATGTTATAAAAATTACCGTATTTTTCAGCAGAGCCAAGAAATGCGGTGTTGCCAGTGTGAACTTTTTGGCGGAGAATATAATAAAGTTTAAATTTTAGTTTTCTTTTCGAATTATTTCAAGTGCGAGCGAAGCGAGCAGTCGAAGGACATCGAGGCACGCACAGCCGAAAATCAGTCAGGTACAGCCGAGGCGAAGCCGAGATAAACGAAAAGAAAGCGAGCAACTCTTTTCATGCGAGGTTTCGGCCTTAGCCGGTCCGATCTAATTGTCACTTATAATCTCACAAGAGCATTCATTCTTTCCGGAAATTTTTGGAGTGCATTCCAACAACGTATTAATCGGCCCGAGTGGAACACGAGGGCCCGATTACGTTGTTGGGATGCACGACTAAAATTTCCAGGAAATGAATTAATGCTCGAATGCAGATTCGGTAAGAAAATAGCAACGATACAGCCACAGAAATTGAATAGAAATGATTTTTGACATTTCATTTGACATAAAAATTTCCACTTATTAATTTCGTTTAGGTTGGTCTAGATAGGTATCAAAAATTTCCAGGAAATCCTTGAGTTGCCATGGTAAAAACACAGAAATCAATTTTTCTATTGGCTAATGATTAGTATCGTGCGATTTTCAGTAAAATTTCCGTAATTGAATAGAAATTTTGGAAATAATTTTTTTATAAATTACGGAAATAAACGGCTTTACATCTCTGCAATCCACCATGGAGTGGTGATATTAAGTTATATTTGCATCAAAATTCCACGTAGCGACCGATAGAGTTTAATCAACAAAATTACCACTATCTGCATGTAATTTAATTATCCCTCGCAATAGAATTGAATTATTATGTCCACCGAATTATAATTCTGATGATGCAGGTAATTAATAACCGCCGCCCAATCAGAAAATGTTAATCGCGTTTTTATTCTCGGCACGCGTATTCGAGGCAGATTGCCGTGGGACCTGGAGGTGTGCGCGTTCACCGGTGAGACTCCATGATGGGAGACATCCTTTCACGTCACGTCCAGATAAAACCGGTGATTAATGACCGTCGGTTTATCAAAATGAGATTTTTCTCCTCGCCAAACAAGAAACCGTTATATGAAGTCGTCGCGACGGCAGGTGAAGTGTGGTTTTCAAATATAAACAATCGATGGATGGGTTCTAGCTCGGAGCGAGGTAAAGCCGCAGAAGGGTCCGTCCTCAAACAATAACACACATCAAATAGTGGATATAAATATCGAAGAAGTTCGTTGTGGGGTCCCTGACCGAGGAAGGGGGCGTGGAGCGGCTCGTAAATCAGTTTTTGTTTCGAGACTGGACGGTGGCGGTATCTGGCGGTGGACGGACGAAGCGGAGATAAGGGGCGGCCAGGCAACGGTAAACGGAACTGGCCGCCTGCGCTTCCGCCGGATTCGGCGACTTGCTGACAAATCGGTCCGAGAATCAAGGGCGACATACCTGAAAAGAAAAACAATCGTTAAATCGCAGAAATTTTAATTTCGATGTGGTTCTAGGTTCTAGAAATTAAAAATCTGGCAGATTTTAGAAGAGGTTCTTAGGAAAAGTTATGTTTAATTATATTATTATATCATAGTTCTAGAATCAATTATGTTCAAGCACTAGATATAAATACAGTTTGAGGCAAGAAAAATCTGGTTTCTCTAAGGGCGTAGCCCCTAGTATTCGGAAGAGCTTAATTTTTGATCTACATTTCTAGTTTTTAACTGCTATAAACTTCTTCAGTATTTTATTTAAATTTATTTAAATTCGAGTTTAGAACCGATAGATTAGAACATTGATATAGTTATCTCGAGGTCTATCTGTTACAGACTTACAGATAGTACTCTCACCATTCTAAGCTCATCCATAACTTTATAGGTTCCATAACTGCTTCTAGAAACCGCGCATCAGTCGCTTTCAAGGATTTTCATTTAAAGCAGTGTTTAATTAATTTCATTTAGTTATACGTATAAGTCTAGAAAGCCTAGAGACCTTTCGCTCATGCTGTATCCAGATGAATACATCACATTTACAATTTTTTTGCGGCAACATTTACGCGTTTGCTCAGGTTATATCGTCTTGTACATCCCTTTAGAATCAAAATGGTGCAAGTGGTGCTATGTAACAAATAAATTCTAGTTGACGAAAGTTTCGGTTAAGATTATTCAAATTAACAACAAAAAGCCAACGAAAGATGTATATCAATGCGATGTGTGTCCCTGTAGATGTTTACCTTGTTAATGTGTATGTAGGGGCGAGCTGAATTTACTGGTGGAGTCGGGTGCAGATTTTATAAATCTGCACCTAGTAGTAGTGCCTCCGCAGACGCACAGTGGTGTTAAAAAGACGAAATTATGAAAATTGGCCGTACATAATTAAACAGTAGAGAGTTAACAAAAAAACATCATATTTGCGAAGTAGGTATGTAGAATTAGCACTAAGGGGGTTGAAAAAGGGAATGAGAAGTCCAAGGTAATGAAAAAAGGTGATGAAAAGTCAAGAGGAATGAAAATGAAGTGTGGATTAAGTAGAATTACGAAATAAAACACTAAAATAACAAAATTATGCAATTAAAACTTTTGTGAGGGTTGAAATAAGCACTTATACCTACCTATTGCGAAGGAAACTGAAAAATTGTAAAAGGTAAACTGAATCCCAAATGCGTTCAATTTTATAACCGTCGAAAAACGAAATTATGCGAATTTTGCAAAATTAGCACTTAGGGGGTTGAAAAATCGTAAAGGTGGATGAAAAATCAAAAGGTATCAGGATTAACCGTGGCTAAGTAAAATTACGGAAAATAACACCAAATTAACCCAATTATGTAAATTTAGCATTTGAAGACTTGGAACATTGCGAAGGGGGATGAAAAAAGTGAAAAATTTAATCATCATCCAAATGGGTTCAATTTATTACAGAAGAAAAACGAAAATATCCGAATTTGGCAAAACTAACACCTAAACGAGCCCGACCTAAAACACTACAACCTGTTAAATTTTACTCTAACAGGTAAGGGGGTTGAAAAATTGTAAAGGGGGATGAAACGTCAAAGTGGATGAGAATTAATCGTAATTAAGCAGAATTACAGAAAATAACACGAAAGTAAACCAATTATGCAAATTTAGATTTTGGGGGTTGAAATGTTGCGAAGGGGGTTGGAAAAGTGAAAAAGATAAACGTAATCCAATTGAGTTCAATTTATTACCGAAGGAAAACTAAATTATGTGAATTTTGCAAAATAAACACTTAGGGGGTTGAAAAATTGTAAAGGGGGATGAAAAGTTAAAAGGGATGAGAATTAATCGTAATTAAGTAGAATTACAGAAAATAACACGAAAATAAGCCAATTATGCAAATTTGACTTTTGGGGGTTGAAACATTGCGAAGGGGTCGAAAAAGTGAAAAAGGCAAGAACAATTCATAAGGCAAAACTGCGCGAATTTTACAAAATTAACCAGCGGAAATCACCCGAAAAAGAAGCGGTCTGGGTAAATTTTGCTCTTTGAGGGTTCACATATCATGAAAGGGGTTGAAAAATTGTGGATGGGTCAAAAATTAATGAAAATCACTTTAAATTAATAACAAATTAGAAGAAAGCAAAAAAAAAAATAAATGAAATATATTTACTCCGCTTGCTAGGGCTTAGGGGTTGTTAGTAGCGTAGGGGTTGGTTTTAGGATGAAGACTCATAAGACTTTTTTCAATGGTTGACCGAAATCTATTGAACCCCATAATTTTATTCCACCACTTACATGAAAAAATTTCCAGTTTCAACCCTTAAATTTCATCCCCCTTGTTAGATATTAATGAAAATTTGCCCATCCGCCTACAGTGGCGCTGTAAATTACCACATCAAATTTAGCCCTGATACGTTGAGCAGTTTTTGAGTTTTCGCATTTTTTTTGTTTCGGCATGTTAGGGGGTTGTACCGCCTTTAAGGGTCGTTTTTCGCTAATGATGAATAAGACCTTTTTTGTACCATCAATAGAAAGCTATCGAATGGTAATATTTTCAACATACATTCTTCATTGAAAATTCGAGTATCCACCCCTAACTTTCATCCCCTTCGATAATTTTCTCCTAAAATTCGATCTTCCCTTCTCGAAGATGCAGTGTGTAAGATGTCACAGTTTCGCAGAAGATATTGCTTCTCTGTGTCAAATTACAGGGCTTTATGGACGTTTCAACCCCTAAACTCCAACCCCCTATTTCACCACCCCCACATGCCCTAAAGGAAGTTATGTTTTCAATTTCACCTCCCTAACCCAATTCGTTTAAAAATTAAGGTAATTTGTAGATTCATGTTTTCAACACCTCATGATTTCACCCCTTTATGATTTACAGGGGTGAGTTTATTTTTCCGGTGTGACATAACTCCTTGCGTATTTACTGACTTCAGTTGTTCATAAATAAACCAATAGGGTTTCAGAAAAAATAAATAAAATATAATTATCGACTTGCAAAGAGTTAGGGGTGGTTAATGGCCCAGGGGTTGGTTTTAGATTGAAAACTCAGAAGACCTTTTTTCAATAGTTGACCGAAATCTATCGAACCCCGTAATTTTAGGCTACCATTTACTTGAAGAAATTTCAAGTTTCAACCCTTAAATTTCATCCCCTTTGTTAGATATTTTTGAAAATTTGTCCATCCACCTATAATGTCACTGGAAATTCACAAACCAAATTCTGCCTTGATACGTTGAGTAGTTTTTGAGTTCTCGTATTTTTAGTGCCGTAGCAGAATGCGGAGGTACTCTTGTCTTAGCTTATTCGCTCGCTCGCTCGCTCGCTCGCTCGCTCTATCGCTCGCTCGCTCGCTCGCTCGATCGCTCCTCAGTCTGTCCGTCGGATAACTTGAGAACGGATTGAGATATCGAGCTGAAACTTGGTAGGCAGCTTCGTCTCCCGAAAAGTAAGGCGGGGATTGCTTTTGGGCCATATCGGACCAAGGGGGTGGGAGCTAGGGGTGAAAAACTGAAAAACTACTAATTGCAATAACTCGAGAACTAGTGGAGATATCTTGCTGAAAATTAGTATGCACGTTCGACCTTCAAGTCTGTTGAAAGTGAGGGGGTGCCAATTTCGGGGGATGAAATTTAGGGGATGAAAACCACAAAAAATATGATAACTCCGCAAGGGTTGCACGCAGCTGTCGGAAACTCAACGTACACACATATATCGGTGAAATCTTGTGGGGGATGCGTTTTTTCGTAAAATCGAACAAATGGGGTGGAAATTAGGGGTAGCAACTCGAAATTCCGCTTAATAAGTACTAGTCGAAATTGGCGTCATTCGATAGCTTTCCATTAATTATTCAAAAAAGGTGTCATTCATATTTTGCGAAAAACCACCCTTATAGGCGCTACAACCCCTAACATGCAGAAACACAAAAATACGAGAACTCAAAAACTACTCAACGTATCAAGGCAGAATTTGGTTTGTGAATTTCCAGTGACATTATAGGTGGATGGACAAATTTTCAAAAATATCTAACAAAGGGGATGAAATTTAAGGGTTGAAACTTGAAATTTCTTCAAGTAAATGGTAGCCTAAAATTACGGGGTTCGATAGATTTCGGTCAACTATTGAAAAAAGGTCTTATGAGTTTTCAATCTAAAACCAACCCCTGGGCCATTAACCACCCCTAACTCTTTGCAAGTCGATAATTATATTTTATTTATTTTCTGAAACCCTATTGGTTTATTTATGAACAACTGAAGTCAGTAAATACGCAAGGAGTTATGTCACACCGGAAAAATAAACTCACCCCTGTAAATCATAAAGGGGTGAAATCATGAGGTGTTGAAAACATGAATCTACAAATTACCTTAATTTTTAAACGAATTGGGTTAGGGTGGTGAAATTGAAAACACAAGTTCCTTTAGGGCATGTTAGGGTGGTGAAATAGGGGGTTGGAGTTTAGGGGTTGAAACGTCCATAAAGCCCTGTAATTTGACACAGAGAAGCAATATCTTCTGCGAAACTGTGACATCTTACACACTGCATCTTTGAGAAGGGAAGATCGAATTTTAGGAGAAAATTATCGAAGGGGATGAAAGTTAGGGGTGGAAACTCGAATTTTCAATGAAGAATGTATAGTTGAAAATATTACCATTCGATAGCTTTCTATTGATGGTACAAAAAAGGTCTTATTCATCATTCGCGAAAAACGACCCTTAAAAGCGGTACAACCCCCTAACATGCCGAAACAAAAAAATGCGAGAACTCAAAAACTGCTCAACGTATCAGGGCTAAATTTGATGTGGTAATTTACAGCGCCACTGTAGGCGGATGGGCAAATTTTCATTAATATCTAACAAGGGGGATGAAATTTAAGGGTTGAAACTGGAAATTTTTTCATGTAAGTGGTGGAATAAAATTATGGGGTTCAATAGATTTCGGTCAACCATTGAAAAAAGTCTTATGAGTCTTCATTCTAAAACCAACCCCTACGCTACTAACAACCCCTAAGTCCTAGCAAGCGGAGTAAATATATTTCATTTATTTTTTTTTTGCTTTCTTCTAATTTGTTATTAATTTAAAGTGATTTTCATTAATTTTTGACCCATCCAAAATTTTTCAACCCCTTTCATGATATGTGAACCCTCAAAGAGCAAAATTTACCCAGACCGCTTCTTTTTCGGGTGATTTCCGCTGGTTAATTTTGTAAAATTCGCGCAGTTTTGCCTTATGAATTGTTCTTGCCTTTTTCACTTTTTCGACCCCTTCGCAATGTTTCAACCCCCAAAAGTCAAATTTGCATAATTGGCTTATTTTCGTGTTATTTTCTGTAATTCTGCTTAATTACGATTAATTCTCATCCCTTTTAACTTTTCATCCCCCTTTACAATTTTTCAACCCCCTAAGTGTTTATTTTGCAAAATTCACATAATTTAGTTTTCCTTCGGTAATAAATTGAACTCAATTGGATTATGTTTGTCTTTTCACTTTTCCAACCCCCTTCGCAACATTTCAACCCCCAAAATCTAAATTTGCATAATTGGTTTACTTTCGTGTTATTTTCTGTAATTCTGCTTAATTACGATTAATTCTCATCCACTTTGACGTTTCATCCCCCTTTACAATTTTTCAACCCCCTAGGTGTTAGTTTTGCCAAATTCGGATATTTTCGTTTTTCTTCTGTGATAAATTGAACCCATTTGGATGATGATTAAATTTTTCACTTTTTTCATCCCCCTTCGCAATGTTTCAAGTCTTCAAATGCTAAATTTACATAATTGGGTTAATTTGGTGTTATTTTCCGTAATTTTACTTAGCCACGGTTAATCCTGATACCTTTTGATTTTTCATCCACCTTTACGATTTTTCAACCCCCTAAGTGCTAATTTTGCAAAATTCGCATAATTTCGTTTTTCGACGGTTATAAAATTGAACACATTTGGGATTCAGTTTACCTTTTACAATTTTTCAGTTTCCTTCGCAATAGGTAGGTATAAGTACTTATTTCAACCCCCACAAAAGTTTTAATTGCATAATTTGGTTATTTTAGTGTTTTATTTCGTAATTCTACTTAATCCACACTTCATTTTTATTCCTCATGACTTTTAGCACCACTGTGCGTCTGCGGAGGCACTACTACTAGGTGCAGATTTATAAAATCTGCACCCGACTCCACCAGTAAATTCAGCTCGCCCCTACATACACATTAACAAGGTAAACATCTACAGGGACACACATCGCATTGATACACATCTTTCGTTGGCTTTTTTTGTGTTTCTGCATGTTAGGGGTTGTAGCGCCTATAAGGGCGGTTCTTCGCAAAATATGAATGACACCTTTTTTGAATAATTAATGGAAAGCTATCGAATGACGCCAATTTCGACTAGTACTTATTAAGCGGAATTTCGAGTTGCTACCCCTAACTTCCACCCCATTTGTTCGATTTTACGAAAAAACGCATCCCCCACAAGATTTCACCGATATATGTGTGTACGTTGAGTTTCCGACAGCTGCGTGCAACCCTTGCGGAGTTATCATATTTTTTGTGGTTTTCATCCCCTAAATTTCATCCCCCGAAATTGGCACCCCCTCACTTTCAACAGACTTGAAGGTCGAACGTGCATACTAATTTTCAGCAAGATATCTCCACTAGTTCTCGAGTTATTGCAATTAGTAGTTTTTCGGTTTTTCACCCCTAGCTCCCACCCCCTTGGTCCGATATGGCCCAAAAGCAATCCCCGCCTTACTTTTCGGGAGACGAAGCTGCCTACCAAGTTTCAGCTCGATATCTCAATCCGTTCTCAAGTTATCCGACGGACAGACTGAGGAGCGATCGAGCGAGCGATAGAGCGAGCGAGCGAGCGAGCGAGCGAGCGAGCGAGCGAATAAGCTAAGACAAGAGTACCTCCGCATTCTGCTACGGCACTAAAAAGTGGAACAAGTCGACTCTATCAAATATTTGGGAGCAATAATTCGAAAACAGGAAAATTTCCGAGAAGAAATCAACACCAGAATAACAGCAACAGAAAAATTATGTAACGCCATGAAAAACGGATTTATGTTGTGCCAGAATGACACTTGCCGTCGACCAATTTCTTCTAAAAGTTTTTCAGCTCTGAAGTGGGTCCCACAATTTCCACATACCAAACTTGAGCCAAATCGAACTAGCAGTTTAAACTGTACTGTGTTTTTACTGCTGTTGCATATAATCTCGATTTCTTATGCCTAAAGAGCACTAATTGTGAAGACATTTTCTTTACCTAGAACTAGCTTTTGAATACCTGTTTTTAAATTTGAAAATGGGGTACATGAATGAATTCTGAAATGAGGAACTAAATACAGGGTGTTCCAATAAAAAGTAGTCACCCCACATATTTCGTAAACCAAATAAAATATGAAAATTCGCTCGGACAGGTCGATTTTTATTTGGAGGGGGACACTTAAATCCATGCTTGGCCAAATTTCAAAACTCACCCCCTAACCCCCACCTTCCCCAACTTCAAAATTTTAAATGACAACCCCCACTTGTGATACATCATTTGAAAGCTAACTTCATTGCCAATCCAGCGCTGTAATAATTTTTGATATTTGTTCAACTCTAGCGCCCTCTGAGGTCAAATTTTAAATCACATTAGGGCTCTTTGTGATACATCCATTCGTTCAAAAGTTACAGCCTAAACTTGAAGGATTTCTAGGCCCATGTCTTTCAATGTAACTTTTGAACGAGTGGGTGGATTTCTTGCATCAGCTTACAGAGAATTTCAACCCCTTTCAAATGATGTATCACAAAGAGCCCTAATGTAATTTAAAATTTGGCCATAGATAGGGATGTGAGCTTGAAAAGTTTCAGTTGAAAAGTTTCAAAAACTTTTCATTTCATTGAAAAGTTTCAGCCTATGTTGAAACTTTTCACTTTTTCTTGAAAAGTTGTTGAAAGTATCAAT
Source organism: Pycnomerus fuliginosus (assembly GCA_963924575.1). Classification (NCBI taxonomy): domain Eukaryota; kingdom Metazoa; phylum Arthropoda; class Insecta; order Coleoptera; family Zopheridae; genus Pycnomerus; species Pycnomerus fuliginosus. The sequence goes on along the minus strand of OZ004624.1, from coordinate 5,465,632 downwards.
GCGGTAATAATAACCTTCCACTGACAGCGCCGCCAATTCTAGTCGTTCTAAATAGAATCAGTACCCATTGAGCACTGGAAACAGTGAAATGAAGTAAAATACTACTTAAAAGATTAAAACAACGATGAATTTTAATGTTTAATGCTTTTATTTTGACTTATTAACTTGTTTACCTATACACTTACTATTTTTGTCATTAAATATTATATTATGTTTCCTATTCAGCTGTTGTAGATTTATTTAATTCTCCAGAATACTTTATACTACCGTAGGACAACTTTTCATTTTTTTTGAAACTTTTCAAAATTTCAGGAAAAGTTTCATGAAAAGTTTCAACAAATGTACTTTTCATGAAAACTCACATCTCTAGCCATAGAGGGCGCTAGAGTTGAACAAATATCAAAAATTGTTACATTGGCAATGAAATTAGTATCACAAGTAGAGGGTTGTCGTTTAAAATTTTGAAGTAGGGGCTAGTTATGAAATTTCGCCAAGCATGGATTTAAGTGTCCCCCTCCAAATAAAAATCGACCTGTCCGAGCGAATTTTCACATTTTATTTTGTTTACGAAATATTTGGGGTGGCTACTTTTCATTGGAAAGCCTGTATATTTTCTGACTCACCAATACACACAAGTGCTATTACGAAGAGAAATTGAGCAAAAAAGTCGATACACAACAACAACAACAATAACAAACAAGCGTTTAAAAAAAAACGGATAAGTGACGTCACCATTGGCGTTTCATTACATTAGCGCCGGATAAATGACGTGATCGCGGATTTTCATTAATTATTTCCTCCAAAACAGTGAAAAAAATCGCACTGTCATGTACGTATTTTGGTGTCCTCCTTCTTTATGAGTATGTAATAAAAAAAATCGTTCATGTTCACCATTGATATTGTCGATTACCTCCAAAAACTTTTCGACACATCGACGAATAATAAATGTATCTATACCTAATTTTAACTAAATCAATCCAGGAATTTATACAAAATACAATCGTATATACGTACCTACCTACATACATATACCTTAAAATTACAAGAACCATTTTTTTGGATTTTCGCTACTCCCCGAAACGTAAGAATCAAATTCGAAAGATTTTGCGATTGCATTGTCCTTAAATTTTTTTAAAGGGTGGTGTAGGGAGGTTAAAATGTACCTATTCAAACGTAGGTAATGCCCTGGTAAAAAGTCGATTTTTGAAAATCATTGAAGACATACCGAGGGGAGGATATTTCCAGAAGTCGACTGAGTATTGGTTTGTTCTAACTCCTACGTGTTTTCTATGGAGTTAGGACAGCCGACGTCTGGAAATATCTTCAAGATTGCCAATAAATCGTGGAAAGATGACGTCATCTTTCCCGCTGTTTTTTCTGAATATCTTCAAAAAGGTAAAGAGTTTTTGCCATATGTAGTAGTTTCTTGCATAGCTCGAAAGCCCAACCCTTTAGCTTTAATTTAAGACTATTTTCATCCAAATAAGAAATGACAGAACCGTTCCCAAAAAAATTTCATCCGGTTTTTTAGGACACACGTTATAAAGAATCACTGGATTTACGATACAGGCCAGAAGGCTCAATTTGCATTTAAGAAAAGAAGTATTTTTAGATGAATCCATCCGGGATGAAATAATAAATCTCGCGGCCAAGGTGGGCAGGGTATAGGCGTAGTCGGAGAGTCGCCTCCATTGATTTACGCGATACAGCAACCTCCTCGCTACCTAATTATGTCTCCTTGAATATCGTTAAATTATAGGTGAACTGAATAATTCACCTTGATGAGATAACTGCCGTTTTCAGCACACTACTCCCTTAACGACATTATCCTAATTACCCCCATTCACCCCGGGCCCAAGACGACGACAACGACAACGACAACGCAGAGCAAATCAATTTACATACAAGAGAAATTATTTTTCCAACGATTGTTTGCCGACGTCGAAGTCATTATGCGATATGTACCTCAGACAAGTTCCGGAAGGGAACTTATAAAATGTTTGATCCCTGGAGTCAATATTTGAGGAAGCTGCCATTACATAGAGAAGGGGCCCCGGCAGATCTCGAAAAAGTGGAAAGCAAAGAAGACGCCTCCACGGTTTTTAATGCAATCCATAAAGTTTATTTGATGGGCCCCGTCGCGGACGTCCCTCTGCATTATTTATCAAATGCGCGGATAATTGAAACCTGTCCCGGATGATTTTCATAAATTCCTAATGGCTCGGAAAACCGACCGCTTAATTACTTGAGGATTATGACGAGATAAAAATTAGGACGGGATCTCTTTGATGAATAATTTATAACTGTTGTTCTTTAATTCCGGCATTTCCTTAAGTAACGACTTTTCAATTACCGCGAATCTGATTTTAGTGCCGTAGCAGAATGCGAGGCACTCTTGTTTTAGCTTATTCGTCCGCTCGTCGCTCCTCATTCTGTCCGAGCGATTGAGATATCGGGCTGAAACTTGGTATACGGCTTTGTCTCCCGAAAAGTAAGACGAGGGTTGCTTTTGTAACTCGAAATTTCGCTTAATAACTATTGGTCGAAATTGGCGTGATTCGATGTTAATTAATGATTCCAAAAAAGCGTTATTCACATTTTGTGAAAAACCACCCTTAAAGGCGCTACAGCCTCTAATATGCAGAGAACTCCAAAACTACTCAACGTATCAGGGCAGAATTTGGTGTGCTAATTTAGAGTAACACTGTAGGTGGATGGGCAGGGCAAATTTTCACTTATAATCTCATAAGAGCATTAATTCTTTCCGGAAATTTTTGGAGTGCATTCCAACAACGTATTAATCGGCCCGAGTGGAACACGAGGGCCCGATTACGATGTTGGGATGCACGACTAAAATTTCCAGGAAATGAATTAATGCTCGAATGCAGATTCGGTAAAAAAATAGCAACAATACAGCCACAAAAATTGAATAGAAATGATTTTTGACATTTAATTTGACATAAAAATTTCCACTTATTAATTTCGTTTAGGTTGGTCTACGTAGGTATCAAAAATTTCCAAGAAATCCTCGTATTGCCATGGTAAACACACAGAAATCAATTTTTCTATTGGCTAATGATTAGTATCGTGCGATTTTCACTAAAATCTGATAAGGAGGAAACTCAAATTTTCACTTAATAATGTAGGGTTAGAATTAATGCCATTCGATAATCATCATTCGCGAAAAACCACCCTTTAACGTCGTTAAAAACCATGTCCGAGTTATGGAAACTCGGGGTTTGTTGCTATACCACAACCAATGAGAACGTCATTGTCGTGACAACTAACTCCGAGTTTTCATAACTCAGACATCATGGTAAAAATAGCCCTAAAGAGCGCTGCTACCCCCAATATGCAGAAACACGATAATACGATAACTTAAAACTGGTCAACGAATTGGGTGTCTCCATTTACAGTGACAGGGGTGGAGGGACGGTAAATTTTTCATTATGATCTAACCAGATGAAATTTAACCCCTGTGAATTTGGCCAAACTTGCGCAATTTCGTTTTTCTTCAATAACAGAATTTGGTCTAAGGCTAAATTTGCGTAATTTACCTTATTTTAGTGTTATTTTCTATGTAAAACTACTTAAATTCGGTTAATTTTTGCCCCCTTTGACTTTTCATCCCTTACAATAGTTCAATCCACTAAGCACCTATTTTACTAAATTCGCGTAATTTCGTTTTTCTTCGGCAATAAGTTGAACTCATATGGCTCATGTTTACCTTTTTTACTTTTTCTATTCAATTCGCAATATTTCAACCCCACAAAAGCCAAATTTGCATAATTGGCTTATTTTTGTGTTATTTTCTGTAATTCGACTTAACCACGGTTAATTTTTACCCCTATACAATTTTTCAAAACTAGCGATAATTTTGCAAAATTGCCTTATTTTCCACATTACGTTTGTTACTTCTTGTAACTGCAGTAAATTTTCATTGCCTTTTCATTAAGATCTAACAAAGGGGAAGAAATTTGAGGGTTGAAACTTGAAATTTCTTCAAATAAATGGTATAGTTATAGTATAAAATTAGGGAAGTCGATAATTTTCGGTCAACCAATGAAAAAAGTCATAAGTTTTCAACACTAAACCAACCCCTAAGCCACTAACAACCTCTAATGCTTTGCAAGCGGATAAATACATTTCATGTATTTCATGTACCCGTGGCAATGAATAACAAACATTTCATGTATTTTTTTTGAAATCCTATTGATTTACTTATGAACAACCGATGTAAGTAAACGCAAGAAGTTATGTAACACCACAGTCATGAGGGGGTGAAAAGGTGAATTTCTGAATTGCCGCAATTTTTCAGTGAATTGGATTAGGGTGGTGAAGTTTAAAACACGGCTTTCTTTGGTGGTGAAATAGGGGGTTGGAGTTTAGGGGTTGAAACGTTCATGAAGCTTTGTAACTTTACACAGAGAAACAATATCTGCTGTGAAACTGCGAGGTCTTACACCTTGGATCCTAGAGAAAGGAGGAGCGAAAATTATCGGGTTCGATAGATTTAGGTCAACCATTGAAAAAGGTCTTGTCTTCAACCTAATACCAGCCCCTAGGCTGCTAACAGTCCAACCCTTAGCAAGCTGAGTAAATTAATTTTTTATTTATTTTTTCGGGTCTTTTTGTGCTTCTTCTGTAATTCAAATTCATTTTGATGAACTTTTAACCTATCCACAATTTTCAACCCCTCACCCTCAAAAAGATAAATTTGCGCAGTCCGCTGCTTCTTCGTGTATTTTCGCTAGTTCTACTTAACTACATCAGTTAGTTTTCACTCCCCTTGTCTTTTTATCCCCCTTCATAATTTTTCAACCCCTCGACCGCTCGCCCAATTTTGTCCGTCTGCGGTAATTGATGTTCTGCCTTCTTCACTTTTTCGACCCCCTTCGCAATATTTCAACCTCCCGAACGCAGAATTTCCATAATTGGGTTATTTTTGTAGTGATTTCTTTAATTCTACTTAACTACAGTTAATTTTCATACCCTTTGACTTTTCATCCCCCATGACGATTTTTCAACCATTAATTTTGCAAAATTCGCGTAATTTCGTTTTTCCTCGTTAATAATTGAAGTCATTTGGATGATTTTTACCTTTTTCACTTTTTCAATCCCTTTTGCAATATTTCAACTCTCCAAACACCAAATTTACATAATTGGGTTATTTTGGTGTTATTTCCTGTAGTTTTACTTAATCACGGTTAATTCTCACACCCTTTGACTTTTCATCCCCCTTTACGATTTTTCAACCCTCTAAGTGCTAATTTTGCTAAATTCGCGAAATTTCGTTTTTCGTCGGTCATAAAATTGAACGCATTTGGGATTTAGTTTACCTTCTACAATTTTTCAGTTTCCCTCACAATAGGCATATACAAGCAGGTATTTCAATCCCCACAAAAGTTTTAATTGCATAACAGGGTGATTTTCAACAACAAATTTTTGACATTTCGCCTTTTTGAGACATCTGTGCGTCTGCGGAGGCACTACTACTAGGTGCAGAGTAGACTGATGAAATCTGCACCCGATTCCACCAGTAAGACCTACATACACATTAGCGTGATAAACATCTACAGGGATACACATCGCATTGATATACATCTTCCGGGGCTTTTCTCATCGCTCTACGGAGGAATTTGTATCTATTGATGATAGTAGTACGCTAAAAATACAAAAAATTCAAGAAATTGCTATTATTTTTTGTACTCTTGTGTATAGACTTTCACGACGAGTCACACATACTGACTCACGTAAGCGAGCTCAATCTGACTCTTCCGGACGTGAGCGAGTGTGGGTGAGTGAGAATGACTCACGTTTCCACTCGCCTAAAGAGAGTCGTCCTCTCCTTTAAAAGCCACGACGTTCACAAGCATAAAATTTCAGGAAATCAATTTTCGGTGTTCAGCAAAGGACGAAGAATTAATGAACGTCTCCACCTCTTTAAGGTATTGTAAATTCGTGTCAATAGGGAATCCGGGCGTCAGCCTTTGTCTGCGGAGGCGAGTATCCGACCCGCATATCCTGTTCTTCTGATATATTTTCCTCTTGATTGAATAAATTGGTGTGCGAAACGAGGCCCGCGGTTTCCACCTACAGAAGTAGTTTAGTTTGTGTCGGCAGGAATAAAGAGGACGAATTAAAGAGGGAGACTTCCGAATGGCTGGAATGATAATAAAACCCAACCTTTTAGTTTTTATATCTCTCCTTCGGCTTACGTCATTTGCTTTTAACAACTGTGAAACTAATGGACGCCATTCCTCCTACCTTGCGGGGTATTGTAAGGTGGACTGCTACCTAAGCCCATTATTCTTGCTAGGAATCGATTCGCTTTCTCGGCGATAAAAAGACGCCCGAATGCATTTTTGAGACTCGTTATCCTTTGTCGGAGAGGGCGCTGATGGATTTCGAAAAGTTTCATTTCGGATCGGACACTAATTACGCGTCAGTCAGGAATCTATTTAACAGTCATGAGGAGCTATTCAATTCAATTACGTTCGTACAACTGAGTTTTTTAACTTCTACGCTTCAGCGCAGCAAGTTAATAAAATCGATCGAAAAATCGAATCGCCAAAAACATCAAATCTTTACGTTTTAGGGTCATGGGAACTCAAAAATTGGTTTTTGAAAAATGTCTGTGTCTGTAAACACGCTACAGCTCAAACTACTGGACCGATCTGGATGAAATTTGGAACATGGACTCTTATGGACTTCGGAGGAGCTAAATCCAGCCCACAGGAAGTGCCATTTTGGCACATAACTTTATAAATTTAAATGCAAACCCTCATTTTTCGCGTTACCATAAGAATGCTCTTCGAACTCTGCTTCTAAAAATGGTGCCGTGAAAAAAACCTATGCATAACTGTACATTTGTATTACCAGATTTGATAGCTGATTTTTTTTTCAAGTCGAAAACCTTGGTGCCATTTTTTCGAAAAATGTTATTTTAGTGGCAAAGGCCCTTTTTCTTAAATTTATTTTAGCAACAGACCATTTCTTACTATCGGATTTGATAGCTGTCGTATTGTCGGATGAAAGACCTTTAAATGCAAATGCCCATTTTTCGCATCACCATAGGAAAACGATAAAGAATTTGATCAATTTGAAAAATGGAGAAACCAGAGAGGTGTTGGAGTTAACGAAGAGATCATGCTTGCTTATTTTCATCATTATAGAAGGTATACAGGGTGCGAGATTAAAATTCCAGAACGCTGTATAACTTTGTTACTTGTGGTCCGATTTTAGTGAACTAAAAACCAAATGAAATTTACGAAGGCGTAGAACGGACACGAGTAAAAAATTTTCGTATTTTCGACTTCGAACTCGAAAATTTCGACTTTGAACTCGAAATTTCGACTTCGAACACGAAATTTCGACTTCGAACACGAAATTTCGACTTCGAACACGAAATTTCGACTTCGAACTCGAAATTTCGACTTCGAACTCGAAATTTCGACTTTGAACTCGAAATTGAATCTACTGCGCAAGTCCTATTTCCTAACTCGAAAATTTTATTAATGCGCATGTGCGAAGTTCGAACGGGGTAAGCGTCGCACATCAGATGGTACACGGCACACAAACAGACCACAGACCATCTGATGTGCGACGCTTGCGCCGTTCGAAGTTCGCACATGCGCAGTAGATTCAATTTCGAGTTTGAAGTTGAAATTTCGAGTTCGAAGTCGAAATTTCGTGTTCAAAGTCGAAATTTCGTGTTTGAAGTCGAAATTTCGTGTTCGAAGTCGAAATTTCGAGTTCAAAGTCGAAATTTTCGAGTTCGAAGTCGAAATTTCGTGTTCGAAGTCGAAATTTCGTGTTCAAAGTCGAAATTTCGTGTTTGAAGTCGAAATTTCGTGTTCGAAGTCGAAATTTCGATTTCAAAGTCGAAATTTTCGAGTTCGAAGTCGAAATTTCCGAGTTCGAAGTCGAAATTTCGAGTTCAAAGTCGAAATTTTCGAGTTCGAAGTCGAAAATATGAAAATTTTTTACTCGTGTCCGTTCTACGCCTTCGTAGGTTACTGGAATCACTAAAATTTTCGAATTTGAGATACCACCAGATCTTTACGTTTTGAGGTCTTAGGAACCCAAAAAAGGGGTTTTTAAAATGTGTCTGTGTGTATGTACGTACGTACGTTTGTACGATCGTACGTTCGTTTGTAATCACGCCACAGCCAAAACTACTAGACCGATTTGGCTGAAATTTGGAACATAGGCATCTCGTAACCTAACTTAGGTCTGAAAAGCTTTTGGAGCCAATCGTGCAACCGAAAATGCCATTTTGGCACATCAACTTTTAAATTTTAAATGCAAACGGGAAAAGGGAGCGGGCTGACAGTGGATGACATAAAGTGGCAGTTATTATCAAAAAGTTAGCAAAAGATTAACCTTAAAAGGAACATATTGTCAAACGTGATGGGTGATGTGGATGTCCGAGGTCACGTCGGTATTTGTCAGAAAATTGTGAAATTAGTCAAGGATTAAAAAAATTCTGTTGAATTGACTACTATCTACACAGAATACAAAGATCTACGCGATGGGGAGGTTCCAGCCGCTTCTCTGCTGCATTTTTTTTTACTCAGTCTAATAGGTAATTTTGTTCTGCATCTTCTGATGTAGAATAGGTTATGTTTAGTTTACGATTAGTGCTGAAAATAATTATTTTTTGTCAAAATTAGAATATTTTTTACTGAAAATTTTCGAATGTGCTGTGGATCTGATAGAAACATAACAAAACATTTAAAATATGTTATTTTGTAACATGAGAATTTTTTTCGCGGCACACTTGAAAAATTAGCATACAAAGATTGAAAAGTTGCTAATAATTTTAATTATTTTCAAAATTTATTATGAACCAACTCAACTTATTATACATCAGAAGACGCAGAAAAAAATTAGCTATTAGTCTGGGTAAAAAAAACTATTCGAAAACGAAAAGTTGACATCCAGTTGACATTCAAGTTGAAGTTGGTAAAAATCAGAACCATCTTTGCTTTGTAGCGTTTTATGAGCCACAAATAACACAATAATAATAAAAGTAACACAAATGAAATACAAATAACAAAGTTATAGCGTTCTGGAGTTTTAATCTCACACTCTGTATGTATAAAAATGCCGATATTACGATACGGAAAACTTGAAAAACGAAGACGAAGCAAAAACCCGCAAGCCTAAAAAGGCGAGATTTTTGGAAAGAGATCACATGGAAACGTTTGAGGCACCTTATAAGTCAATATTTGATTGATTCATTATTATTTCATTATCAGAATTAAATAACTAAAATTATTATTCTTTGAAGATTTTTCAAATACTCCTTTTGCAGTGTAAATAAAAACGTTTTTTCTAAATCACATTTTTCCTAACTAGGAGAAGAACAGAAACCTGAACTTTACTAGTTAGTACCGTAAAGTGACTATGAAAATGAAAAGTAGTATACCGCTACTTTATGGTATACGAGTAATAATAATAATAATAATAATAATAATAATTTATTACATCCAACAGGCATAAGCCTATAGTGGATACAAAAAAATGCAAAGTACAATGGCGGAATCTATACATCGAAAACTAAGATTCATATAAGACACATAAACGATTTTTTACTACAGGAGTCTTAAAGTTGTTACAGAAAATATCAAATTCTTCAGATGGTAAACAATTATATAATCTAAAGCAAGAAATGAGAGGACTATTGAAGTGGTGATAAGTATTTGGAATTTTATAGTAGATTGTTATATGTAATCTTGTGCCTATTCTAGGGACAACGAGTAAAATAAAATCCAGTAATGCGGAACTATTAATGACACCAGTAACTATCTTTTGCAAAAGTATTAGCCTTGAAATATTCCTTCTAGCAAGCAGCGAATTCTCGCCAACAACTGATAATAGCATTGATTGACTGCAACGTCTTACAGGATAGTGAGTGAACATTTTGAAGTATAAATATTTGCAAAACTTCCTCAAGATATTTTCAAGTAAATCAATATATGTACATAATGCGATAAGGTGACCATACCACACTACAATATTCCAGTGTAGAACAATGTAAACTGAACACTTTACGGCACCAGTTCTGTAAAGTTGGCTAGCTTATTTTTCGATTTTAGTCAATTTTGAAGGAAGTTTTTTGTGATTTATAAAAAACCCACGTATGCATCGCGTATCGAAATACGTTTTTTTTTGAGTACGCCGCTCGTACATACTCTTGATACTTAAATATTAATGCGATCCTTAATTAATTAAGTCTTTTGCTCGCTCTGTTGATTGCTAAATGTAACAATATTATATTAAAAAATTGGCAGTCACAGAATTTGTAAATGTAACATTTAACTTTATTTAACCAAGGTCGGGCGTGCGGAGCGGTTGGATGGCTGATGCACCCGGTGCTCATTTACTAAAATCTAAAATACAAATGTTTTTCACTTCTAAAATGGACACTAAGGTTTTCAATCAGGCAATGCTACAGCTATCGAATTCGATAATGATAATATGCCCTTTTGCTAAGAAAAACTCAAAAAGGGGCCTTTTTGCCCCTAAAATGGAAATTTTCGAAAAAATTGCACTAAGGTTTTTGATCCGGCAATATAACAGCTGTCGAGTCCGATAGTAAGAATTTTTTTTTTGTGAAGTAAATTGAAACAAGGGCCCTTTTGCCACTAAAATGACATTTTTCGAAAAAATGGCACTAATGTTTTCGGCTTGAAAAAAATTAGGGAATACATTTTTAGAAGCAGAATTCGAAGAGCATTCATATGGTAACGCGAAAAATCGTGGTTTGCATCTAAATTTTTAAAGTTGATGTGCCAAAAAGGCACTTTCCGTGAACCAATGTGGCCCAGATTCTAATCAGCACCTAAAAATCTCCCACTGAATATGTGTGCCAAATTTCATCTCGATACGTTCAGTAGTTTGAGCTGCAGCGTGATCACAGACAGACACACAAACAGACATTTTTTGAAAAATACGTTTTTAGGTTCCCAGGACCCTGAAACGTAAAGATTTCACGTTTTTGGCGATTCGATTTTTTTGAATTTTCCGATCGATTGCTTCGCGAGCGTAGAAGTTAAAAACACGTTTCATAAGGCCAATTATTATCGCACGAGGATGTTTGGACAACGAAGGCGAAAAGCCCGAGTTTTACAAAATCCGAGTGCGATAAGAGCCTTAAGAAACACGTTTTTTATACAATTTTTTCTATTTCGGACACTCATAACCTGTTAGAAAAAAATAAATTTTCCATTTTCATAGACAGGTCAATGTTCGCTTGACAGTTGGCGATTGTTGGACAAAAACGTGTTTCATAACGCTCTTATTGCACTCGGATTTTGTAAACCTCGGGCTTTTCGCCCTCGTTGTCCAAATTTTTATCTCACTATTGATTGAAAATCACTGTTGTTATAGCTCTATTATTAAGAGATGTTCAAATTTATTGTAAAAGGTTTCTTCCTTATTTTCATAGAAGTCTGGTTATAAGAAGCGCAGGTTATCGACAATAGAGATTTGTTTGTTGTAATTGGGTTAACTTAAGGTTATATTAATTATTTGATGAAATTCTTTAAAAGAACAAATGACAGTCGATTTGAGACTCCCGTGGAGATCGTTAAGAAGAATAAAAGTGTCCCATAACTCACCCCCGATCAGCGTCGTCGCCGTCGTCGCGACGTCGGTGGTGTTTTCCGTGCGGCATGTTATTATCCACGTTGATAAATGCCGCTTATTAGCCGACCTTGTAATGAATTTACGCCGAAAGCTGTAGACGCGCAGGTAATTTTCTTGGCAATTTGGTGATGTTTGTTCAGCGGTAAAGTAATTTATTGGCTTGGCTCCCAAACGCTCTCCCTCTACCTGTCGTCTTCAGGACGTGTTGTGGATTTCGTTGTCGACGACGGCGACTCTCTCAGATGGATGTGTAGGTGCTTCCGCCCACGTCATTTAAATAACAACTAATAGCTTTCTGACACTCCCGACACGAAATTAATGTGCTGCACAGGTAACATACTGTACGATTTATTTTTAAACTTGGCGGCTGCTAAATATACTACGTGCCTCCGGTTCTTAAGAAAAATTTCTCCTACATGCAAACTATGCGCTTTATTAATGGAGGCTTTCGTGTCGTGTAATGATGATCGATCCTTCCACATCGTTCATACAAAATTTTCAATCCCTGTTTCTCTGGTCATTGATGCCAATTGAGTTTTCGGTATGGACCCTGAGCTCGTGACCGAAAACTTGTCATAAATGGGGTTGGGCAAAAGCATATTTGCATGTTTTCGGCTGTTTAAGGTTGCTCCCTGGAATATTTCTAGATTTAAATTAATAAAAATAATTAAAGATTACACTGGCAGCGCGAGTACCCCTGTTAAGCTGGAAACTATTATGGTACCCTCATTATCAAAACAATTTGTTGGGACTACCTCGGGGATTAGACGGACCCCTTATTATCGAGTTCTCTTCGAAAAGGATTTACGTAATAGATATTTATTTTATTATAAATACAATACAATACATAAAATACAATATTTTATTTTCAAACGAAAAAATCGAAAATTTTCTACTCACGTTTTTTGCGCGTCACTTTGACACTTTGCAAAATTGTAAATAATGATGAACTTAAACTCCTCCGGAGTTTAACACTCCGCTAAAATTGGTATCATAGAAATGACGGTTATACCTTGCCAACACAGTCATTTAAATAATTGTTATGTGGCGTTTGAAAATAATAGATATTTATTTTATTAGGAGTTTAAGTAAGACATTATGTGACGGAGTATGGAAGTTTAAACGCCGAGCGGAGCGAGGCGAATTAAATCCATACGGGTCACATAATGTCGCTTAAACTCCGAATAAAATACAATATTTTATTTTCAAACGAAAAAATCGAAAATTTTCTACTCACGTCTGTTGCGCGTCACTTTGACACATTGCAAAATTGCAAATAATGATGAATTTAAACTCCTCCGGAGTCATAGAAATGACTGTTACATTGTCAACACAGTCATTTAAATCATTGTTATGTGACGTTTGAAAATAAAAACTATTTTTAATTCTAACCTGGTTGGGCTAATGAATAGCAAATTTCGATTGTATATGTACATAATTTAGTAATAAGATGTCTTGAAAATCAATGTTATTTCATTATCATATTATAAAAAAACTCCAAGAGAAAAAATACTAGATGCTTATTTTTACAGCATACAGGGTGTTATTTTTAAAACTTCCCACCTTGAATATCTTTGGAGGTAATAAAGATTTTGAATTGAAATAAAAACTGGACAATCCCGCACGCAGGGGGACACTTGCGCGCATATTCAGGGAATTTTTTCCACTTCCGGTTTAACCGGAAATGACCCTAACTTTGTTTTTTCAAATGGAATGACACCTTTTTCTCAACGGATTCGAAATCTACGATTTTTTCTGAGTTAGAGGCACGTATCATACTTGACCGGAAGTGCAGTCACGGCCACCCTAGATTTTCAAAAACATCGAAGAAATCGGTGAAATATTGAGATTTTCGAAAAACGCAAAAACACGTCAAGTTAGTTTTTTTGATGCAAATTTACCTGAGCAATTTCATTTTTTGATTTCTCTTATTTCTATCAAATTTTCTCTTACCTCACAATCTGTCAAAATCTCAAAAGTAAATAAAAAGAAAATGTCAATGGGCAGATGAATTTGCATAAAAAAATTAAAGTAGACGTGTTTTTGCGTTTTTCGAAAAACTCAATTTTTCACCGATTTCTTCGACGTTTTTGAAAATCTAGGGTGGCCGTGACTGCACTTCCGGTCAAGTATGATACATGTTTATAACTCAGAAAAAATCGTAGATTTTGAATTCGTTGAGAAAAAGGTATCACTCCATCTGAAAAAACAAGGTTAAGGTCATTTCCGGTTAAACCGGAAGTGGAAAAAATTTCCTCTATATTCGCGCAAGTGTCCCCCTCCATGCGGGATTGGTCAGCGTCTATTTCAATTCAATATCTTTATTACATCTAAAGATATTCAAGGTGGGAAGTTTTAGAAATAACACCCTGTATATTAGGGCATACACCTGAAGATTGCAGCATGTTTAGAGAATATATTTAAGGATTCTAACGGAATATTTACATCTACATTTTAAAGCTAATTAAGAAAACCTTGGTCTTACGCCTGGGACCGGGGGCGTTTAGTAGTAATAAACATTTTAAATTTACGTCATAAGGTACAAAAAAAGCTAGAATGGCGTTACTTGTTGAACGGCTCCATTGAGTCAAAAAGCCGTTGTAAGGTAAAATATTTGGGGGCTTTTCATCCATAAGACAACTTTGAAATTTCGAAAAAGGACCAAAATTTACATCATAAGGTACATGAAAATTTTTTTCAGCAACTCGTCGGCCATTGTACCCGATTTATGAAACCGCCTCGTAAGACAAAACTCTTGTGGGCCAAACGCTGTCAAATTTTTTTGGAAAATGGCTAAAAATTACATCATTTGGTACATAAGCTTTCTTATCGGCAGTAAAATGTGTGGAAATATACCTCAAACCGTTTCGTAAGACAAAAATCTTGTGGGCCAAATGCTGACAAGATAATTTTTTTTGAAAAAGGGTTAAAAATTACATCATTTGGTAAATAAGAAAGGTTAAGAGTAAAATGTGTGGACATACAGGGTGGGTAATTTTTCGATGCTCACCATTGGTATCTCAGAAACCATAAGAGATAGAGAGTAAGTTAAATTAGAGAAAAGTTGCACCATTTCTTGGCGATTAAGAATCTGAAGAAAATTTCCCGATATCTTGATTCGTTCCTGAGTTATCCCGAAAAAACTGAAAATTGCGATTTCAAAGAAAAATTCATGTCTTCCTTACGTTTGATGTTATTTAAATGAAACTTTGAACATTTATATTTTTGACAGCTGTCAATTGTCAGAAATTTTTTAGGCCTTCTAGATTTTGAATAATGACAGTCAACTTTTGATTTTCTTATGGCCGCTATATTGAATTTTGACACCATCAAGTACACAAAAAAATTGGCTTTTCAAAAATGTGGTCAACATGAACTTTTTTGGCAGATGTCAGAATTTGAAAATTGGTACGTTTAATTTGTAAAATCAGCTAAAAACTACTGCAAAAAAGTACGCCGACTTCTTTAATCTCTTATAACATGTGAAAACAATTAAATTCAACAGTAATAAAATACGTCTTGCGGTCGTGTGACTCAGGCTTTCACATATTTTTTCAAAAACGTCCATGTTGGTAACATTTTTGAGAAGCTAATTTTTCTGTGTATCCGGTGGTGTTAAAATTCAATATGGCGCCCATAAGAAAAAGAAAAGTTGACTGTCTTTATTCAAAATCTAGAAGGTCTCGAAAATTTCTGTCAATGCCATTCTTATTGTTACATGTTCTTTTAGGGCATGAATGAAAAACAGTATATACTGATTTCCCACCCTTTTTGTACCTTTAATGGTCAAATAAATTTCTATTATTATTATTATTATTATTAATTGACAGCTGTCAAAAATATAAAAGTTCCAAGTTTCATTTCAATAACATCAATCGTTAGGAAGATATTAATTTTTCTTTAAATTGACAATTTTCAGATTTTTCGTGATAACTTAGGAACGAATCAAAAAATCGGGAAATTCTCTTCAGATTCTTAGTCGCCAAGAAATAGTGCAACTTTTCTCTAATTTAACCGACAACGTATCTTTTACCGTTTAGAAGATCCCAATGGTGAGCATCGAAAAATTACCCACCCTGTACCTCAAATTCAGGAATCCATCGTAATACGTCTTTTCATCCGTTAGACGAATTTGAAATTTTGAAAAAGGACGAAACTTTAAGCCATAAAGTGCTGCTCATAACACCCGATTTTCGATTTAAGAAACCGCTTCGGAAGACAAAAATCTTGTGGGCCAGATGCTGTCAGGATATATTTTTATTTTTGAAAAAGGGCTAAAAATTACATCATTTGGTACATAAGAAAGGTCAGGGGTAAAATGTGTGGAAATATACCTCAAATTCGGTAATCCTTGGTAATACAAAATTTTCGGGGTCTTTTCATCCGTAAGACGATCTTAACATTTCGAAAAAGGACTAAACTTTACGTCATAAGGAGCATGAAAAAAAAAATTCTTTATTTTGCTGCTCATAACACCCGACTTAACAAATTTAACTCTTTATTTTGGTAAAAGTATAAATTTTTAAACGGGGGCTACATATACTGAAGGGGCCAATAAGATGTTGTGAACGAGCCTTTATAATTCATTGACGTTTGAGGTTAGGAAACGTCCAAACAAAATGTAATTGAATTTTGAGATTATATCCAGGAAAAATCAGCGTCCTTTATGTCCAAACACACCTTAGTTAGAATATGATTTGTAGAAGGAAGACATTATACGTGCGTGTATAGGATATGTGTCTGGTCTGGTGGTCATATTTATAAGGTTCCCTTAATTCAGCTTACGTGGTTATTTTCAGCAGGGAAAAAATTGTGTTCAAAATCAAGTCAACAAAGAAACGATTAAATGACTCGTAATTGGTTGGTTTAAATGGTATTTTAAAAGGTTTGAAGTAAATTAAGACTAATTTCAACATTTGAGATAGGTAAGTAGGTACCTAATTTAATTCGGCACCGTCAACGATAATTATTTGACAGAATTTTAATACATAGAACATGATAGAATTTTGTTTCAAAATTGGAAATTTACTGAGAAGTGGATAACGTGGAAGTTGAATGGGAATGGGCTAGCTTCAATTTTGTGCCAATAATATCAGTTGATTATTTTAATTAAAACCAGGACCACGCCTCATGCTAAAACTTAGAGCAATAAGTATATCGTATGCCATCTATAACTCTTCTTTAACTGAAAAGCAGTTATTTAAATCTTCGCATCAGATTTTGTGTTGATTTTATCAGCTACTAATTTACTAATAAGTAGGTGCAATATTCTACATGTAACAAAGTTGTTCATAATTGTCTATAGTCATGTGCTTTTATCTAATTTTTTTCTCACTTTTTTACTACATATAGTCTAGTTTAGGTTTTTTGGCCTAAAGTGACCTATTTTGATTGATTTATAACCTATTCATGCAACCTTTTTTGAGCATTTTAACGACCTAAAATCATGGCCCTACTTATGATGTAAGTTTTCGGTCACGATCCATACCGAAAACATCGTCCATACAAAATTTTCAATCCCTGTTTCTTTGGTCAATGCCAGTTGAGTTTTCGCTAGTCTACGCAAATTCCATAAATCAATGGGATTCGATATTGAAACAGTCGGATGAAGCCACTATTTCCATAATGCCCGCATATCCTCTGTGAATCTGGCAGTTAATCCACGTATGAATTTAAAAGATCTTTCATGCCGCAATCGAGCCAACTCAGCTACTTGAATACCTGAGTGGAAGGCAACCTGTAAAACTCTTATTGAAAAGGCACGTTCATCCTAAATTACGGCCGGAGAACAATGGAACCATCAAAAGCAATGGCCGCGAGAAGGGGAACTACAGGTAGCGAGAAGGGGATGACGGCGCCCCTACCGGCGACAGGTGCATGCGGGGGTAGGAGGACGAGGTGTCACGCATCGACGGACGATCGATCGCCAAAAGGTTACAATGCCACTACGTTTTGCTCAAACGTCTGCTGATGTTATCCACCAATATCATTCCACTATTAGTTTGAGATTATTTTACAATTCGAGCGTCCAATCCATTTTTTTGCGAAAATGAGGTATTCCTGCAATTACGTCTAATAAATGTCTCTGCATCGTCCTGTAAAATAATTAGCATAAATATGTGAAAATTGAGACAAAGAAAGGGTATGCAAATTTCAAAACCCATATACATTGCCCAAGACAGCATGAAACATTTCTTCGCCTCCTGAAAAACTATATAATATGTGTAATCAGACATCAGTTCCTCTTTGAAAATGGGCCAAGCTTTCAACCAAGATGGACTTAGCCAGTTTTAGCATTGGAAACTTCAATTGACAAAAATTTTAGAAAACTAAAACTGGCTTTATAATGGAATTCACCTTTAATTTGTGACGCATAAAGGGGATTAACACAAAACGGCGTACAAGTGATTAGGCGTTGATGATGTGAAGAGAACGCAGCTAACACGATTTGTCGAGACAAAGGCCCCGCCGATCCCCCAGGTGGTCGATTATTAAACATCAGCATCTAATTATTTCAAGATAATGGATCAATTTTTCCAGGGAATGAAACGTCAAAAGTTGGAGGCGCTGATTGTTCGGGAAGCCCCCACCTGGGGTCCCCGGGTCATGCCGCCGGTCGCCCGAGAAGAATTGAAAACCATTACGGCTGATGAAAGAAAAGTTTCCTACTAAGTTTCAAGACTTCTGTCCCCTCCAGCCTGGAAATTTCTTTACCTCCATTTGATTTGTATTTTGCGCCTCACCTTTATTTTTTCGCTGAAATTGTTTCATTCCGCGATTATTGTTTTAAATCCGAGGGCGAAGTGCTGAGAGGGGCCATTTTCGTAATGGAACGAGTTCCTGGCCTGCTCTTGAATTGATGGACGTGTAATTAGTGGATTATTTCGAGTGAAAGTTTTTTAAATCGAATCTTGAAGGCACGGTTACAAAGTTTAACACTCAAATTATTATGATTAACACCGAATAATTTTTGCATTTTTGCTATTAATTACAGTTTTATGACTCCTATTTTATGACTCCTTGCACTCTGAACTTTTAAAGTTCACCTTTTTGATTCCACATGAAGAAAATTGTTAAGGATAGACGTTTAGAACCATTTTAATATTTGTAGTGGCGCAATTAAGGAAAGTTTAA
The DNA here is from genome assembly GCA_963924575.1 of Pycnomerus fuliginosus. Taxonomy (NCBI): domain Eukaryota; kingdom Metazoa; phylum Arthropoda; class Insecta; order Coleoptera; family Zopheridae; genus Pycnomerus; species Pycnomerus fuliginosus. The sequence goes on along the minus strand of OZ004624.1, from coordinate 5,446,843 downwards.
CTCTTCAAAGGGTATTAGGGGAGATCCGGATCAATTGTAACAGATTTTAGTCTTTTGGTTTCAACTCTGCAAACTCAGAAATAGAAACTGTGGTACAATAGTTATTTGTACAACTAGTAATGAAAGTAATACTTTTTTCATGAGTTTCATGAGTGAAAAAAGATACTTTCATTACGTGTTGTACACGTAATTTTTTTGTATAATCCCCCAATTACGTCATACGCGAAAAAGTGGAAAAGATTTTTTTTTTTATATGGGGAAGTAATGATTGGCAACACTGGGTAGCCCTTTACTTCCTTGGTGTGATGATATAATGTAACAATGTAAAGATGTAAGATGTAAAGATGAAAAAATGTTAAAATCGTTAAAAAAAGTGATACTTTCATTACGATTTTTTCGTTAAAAAAGTGGTACTTTCATTACGATTTTTCATTAAAAAAAGACGACTTTCATTGTAAATATGTTATGCAAAATAGTTATTTACGTAAAGAGTATGGAAAGTGATCTTTCCTGGACGAATAGGCAGATTTCAGGCTGACGCCGTAGGCGGAAGCCTGAAAGCCTGCGAGTCCAGGAAAGACACTTTACATGTGAGTTACGTATTAAATTTTTTAGGTGCTCGCAACATAGTTTCTGTGTGAAATTAAATATTTTAATTCAAATTATCTACACTGAAAAACGTGAGGAGCCTAGTAAAAATTAACACGATAACAAAATCCATAATATTCCGGTGAAATTTCACTTTCTAGAATATTTCGGTGAAATTTCACTTTCCCGGACTTCGACTTTCCCGGACTAGTCCGGGAAAGTTGATTTTCCGGTCCCAAAATTGACCGGGAAAATTAATTTTTCACTTTCCCGGACTAGTCCGGGAAAAGCCACTTTCCGGTCCTAAAATTGACCGAAAAGGTTAACTTTCCAGTCAAGCGCCTAAAAAAGTTTTTTCCAAGCTTTATTATTATTACATATTTTTGGCTTATCTATCGTGGTTGTAGCCTGTTAGGACTTGGTCCCGGGACTCCCTGGTCAAACCTTTTTTTTTGTCTAATACAACTATGGCCTTCTATAAAACGTTCTAGACCTTGAAGCTCAGGAACTTATAACGTTATCGAAAAGGCATTTCTCGATTTTTTTAATAGATGGTGACGTGGGGGGGGCTTTCGGCCACCATCTGAGATCTGCATTAGGATCACTTTCTTTTCTTTTGTGCTGACTGTTGAGTATTTGTAATAATAAAAGCGGGTATTTTGGTCCACGCCAAATCCTTTAATCTCCTCTGTTTTTTCTCCAACATAAAAATGCTAAATTTATGCCCCCAATATCAATCTAGAACGGCGGCGAAGTTGTAAATCTCGATCGTTAACTTTGATCATCGAAACAAGGGTCGTCAGACACAGGTGTGAAAGATCACTCCAGCTGTCGCCTCTTAGCAAGTTTGCAGCTTCGCCACGGCCGCGAAAAATAATAATTTCACCTCAAATCCCCCGCCGCCGCCGCCGGATCTCCAATTTATGCAAAGTGGGCAAATGCAATTAATTAGACATTCAAGTATCGAAGCTTTTTAGCATTTTTAGTAATAGTCTCGTTCGAAACAAGTAGTGAATACCTAATCCTTGTCAAGGCTTTGAACTTGATAATGGGGTTTCTTCGCGCACTTTTCCGCGGCGGAATCAGGTGCTAATCCACTGTCGCGTATCATCTAATTACGTGTCTCTGAGGGGATGGAATGGTATTTTCCTCACGGAGAAGGTGTGTGCCGAGGCCAATATAACGTCGTTGTCTATATTGGGGGGAAGATGGGTTCGGAATTTATTTTGACGCTGATTCGAAGCCTCGAGCTTGTATGTCTCGGCTGTTATTCCTTCGTGGATGGCATTATTATGAGGTGACCATCAGGGATCAATAGGTAAGATAAAACGAAGGATTCTCACCTTTTTTAAAACAGGACCACACATGCCAAAAATGTTAAATTTTAATAAAGATGTACTGGGTGATTCACGAAGACAATTTGGGGATCCACTTGTAGTTGGATTTTGAAATTTGGTACTATAGCATAATCGCCCACGCACACCAAAATAAAATATTCCCAAGCCCCCAGCACGTCCGGTTTTACCGGAAGTGGCCGCCATCTTTCTTATCTTAAATGGAAAGCCCTTCGTTTTAATATTACACTCGAATTCGTTTCTTAATTGTGAATTTATCGCGCCTACGTCCTGCCTACCTAACTGTCACCGTTTTTGACACCTGTCAAAATTTGTATTAAAAAATTGATTTGCAATGCGGAATACTCGTATCTTTCAAACGATCGAAGATTAAGGAACCACACTTGGAGGGTTGAAACTAGAAGCTTTGAGCTTTCTTTTGATATCCCACGTGATCATGTTGATTTAATAATATGGCGGAAAATAATTTTTAAAAATGGCAAAGAGAAATTTTATTTTATTTATTTTCAATATTTTTGAAAAAAAGAAAATAATCCCAGCAGTTCGTTCTATACCTTCAAAAATTTGTACTAAGCTAATTTTGAAAAATTAAATTCGTTGAATAATTTACGAGCGTAGAATCACAGATTCATCAAAGAAAACATAAGCCATAATTTGTTGTTCTGATTTCATTGATATAGGATAGTTGATATCTGGGGTTCATAGTTTTCTAGAAAAAAAATGCAGCAGAGAAGCGGCTGGAACCTCCCCATCGCGTGGATCTTTGTATTCTGTGTAGATAGTCGTCAATTCAACAGAAATTTTTTACCCTTATCGACTGTGACTAATTTTGCAATTTTCTGACAAATACCGACACCACCTCGGACATCACCCATCACATTTGACAATATGTTCCTTTTAAGGCTAATCTTTTGCCACCTTTTTGACAACAACTGCCACTGTATGTCATCCACTGTCAGCTCGCTCCCTTTTAATGAGAAAGAATTTTTTCTCTATTTTCCACTGAAATGACAGAAACTGTGAATACATCTTTAGAACGAGAATTTGATCGTCTTTCTAATGGCGACATAAAAAAGGAGACCTTTGTATTTAAAATTTAAAGTTGATATGCCTAAATGGCACTTCCCGTGGACCAATTGCTTCCAAAAGCCTTTCAGGTCTTCAACGGGTCACCCAATCTCCATGTACCAAATTTCAGCTAAATCGATTCGCTAATTTGGGCTATAATGTATTTTTAGTGTTATTATGAAATTTCGATTTTTTGACCCAAAGAGCACTAAATGCGAACGAATTTTGTCTTACTTAAAACCAGAATTTAAAGACCTTTTTGATGGTGACAATAAATCTTTCAAAAACTTGTTTTGGATGGTTAAATGAGTGAATAATTTTAAAGTTACAAATTGGTGTGTCAAAACGGCAGTTTCCGTGGGCCGATTGAATCCAAAATTTGTTCAGCTCTTCGACGTGCAATACAATCCCCGTGTGCAAAATTTCAGCCAAATCGGTTCAGGGGCTTGGGCTGTACCGCGATTTTAAAGTCGGATAAAAATATTTTTTTTTTAATTTTTGATCAAAAGGGCACTAAGAATGAATACATTTTTAGAAGCAGAATTTGAAGGCCTTTTCTATGGTGAGGTGAAAAATGGGGGTTTGCATTTAAAATTTAAAAGTTGATGTGCCAAAATGGCATTTCTAGTTGCACGATTGGCTCCAAAAGCTTTTCAGATCTAAGTTGGGTTATCACATGCACACGTACCAAATTTCAGCTAAATCTGTCGAGTAGTTTGGGCTGTGGCGTGTTTACGAACGTACGTACGTACATACATACAGACACATTTTAGTGCCGTAGCAGAATGCGGAGGTACTCTTGTCTTAGCTTATTCGCTCGCTCGCTCGCTCGATCGCTCCTCAGTCTGTCCGTCGGATAACTTGAGAACGGATCGAGATATCGAGCTGAAACTTGGTAGGCAGCTTCGTCTCCCGAAAAGTAAGGCGGGGATTGCTTTTGGGCCATATCGGACCAAGGGGGTGGGAGCTAGGGGTGAAAAACCGAAAAACTACTAATTGCAATAACTCGAGAACTAGTGGAGATATCTTGCTGAAAATTAGTATGCACGTTCGACCTTCAAGTTTGTTGAAAGTGAGGGGGTGCCAATTTCGGGGGATGAAATTTAGGGGATGAAAACCACAAAAAATATGATAACTCCGCAAGGGTTGCACGCAGCTGTCGGAAACTCAACGTACACACATATATCGGTGAAATCTTGTGGGGGATGCGTTTTTTCGTAAAATCGAACAAATGGGGTGGAAATTAGGGGTAGCAACTCGAAATTCCGCTTAATAAGTACTAGTCGAAATTGGCGTCATTCGATAGCTTTCCATTAATTATTCAAAAAAGGTGTCATTCATATTTTGCGAAAAACCACCCTTATAGGCGCTACGACCCCTAACATGCAGAAACACAAAAATACGAGAACTCAAAAACTACTCAACGTATCAAGGCAGAATTTGGTTTGTGAATTTCCAGTGACATTATAGGTGGATGGACAAATTTTCTAAAATATCTAACAAAGGGGATGAAATTTAAGGGTTGAAACTTGAAATTTCTTCAAGTAAATGGTAGCCTAAAATTACGGGGTTCGATAGATTTCGGTCAACTATTGAAAAAAGGTCTTATGAGTTTTCAATCTAAAACCAACCCCTGGGCCATTAACCACCCCTAACTCTTTGCAAGTCGATAATTATATTTTATTTATTTTTTCTGAAACCCTATTGGTTTATTTATGAACAACTGAAGTCAGTAAATACGCAAGGAGTCATGTCACACCGGAAAAATAAACTCACCCCTGTAAATCATAAAGGGGTGAAATCATGAGGTGTTGAAAACATGAATCTACAAATTACCTTAATTTTTAAACGAATTGGGTTAGGGTGGTGAAATTGAAAACACAACTTCCTTTAGGGCATGTGGGGGTGGTGAAATAGGGGGTTGGAGTTTAGGGGTTGAAACGTCCATAAAGCCCTGTAATTTGACACAGAGAAGCAATATCTTCTGCAAAACTGTGACATCTTACACACTGCATCTTCGAGAAGGGAAGATCGAATTTTAGGAGAAAATTATCGAAGGGGATGAAAGTTAGGGGTGGAAACTCGAATTTTCAATGAAGAATGTATAGTTGAAAATATTACCATTCGATAGCTTTCTATTGATGGTACAAAAAAGGTCTTATTCATCATTCGCGAAAAACGACCCTTAAAGGCGGTACAACCCCCTAACATGCCGAAACAAAAAAATGCGAGAACTCAAAAACTGCTCAACGTATCAGGGTTAAATTTGATGTGGTAATTTACAGCGCCACTGTAGGCGGATGCGCAAATTTTCATTAATATCTAACAAGGGGGATGAAATTTAAGGGTTGAAACTGGAATTTTTTTCATGTAAGTGGTGGAATAAAATTATGGGGTTCAATTGATTTCGGTCAACCATTGAAAAAAGTCTTATGAGTCTTCATCCTAAAACCAACCCCTACGCTACTAACAACCCCTAAGCCCTAGCAAGCGGAGTAAATATATTTCATTTATTTTTTTTTTGCTTTCTTCTAATTTGTTATTAATTTAAAGTGATTTTCATTAATTTTTGACCCATCCACAATTTTTCAACCCCTTTCATGATATGTGAACCCTCAAAGAGCAAAATTTACCCAGACCGCTTCTTTTTCGGGTGATTTCCGCTGGTTAATTTTGTAAAATTCGCGCAGTTTTGCCTTATGAATTGTTCTTGCCTTTTTCACTTTTTCGACCCCTTCGCAATGTTTCAACCCCCAAAAGTCAAATTTGCATAATTGGCTTATTTTCGTGTTATTTTCTGTAATTCTACTTAATTACGATTAATTCTCATCCCTTTTAACTTTTCATCCCCCTTTACAATTTTTCAACCCCCTAAGTGTTTATTTTGCAAAATTTACATAATTTAGTTTTCCTTCGGTAATAAATTGAACTCAATTGGATTATGTTTATCTTTTTCACTTTTCCAACCCCCTTCGCAACATTTCACCCCCCAAAATCTAAATTTGCATAATTGGTTTACTTTCGTGTTATTTTCTGTAATTCTGCTTAATTACCATTAATTCTCATCCACTTTGACGTTTCATCCCCCTTTACAATTTTTCAACCCCCTAGGTGTTAGTTTTGCCAAATTCGGATATTTTCGTTTTTCTTCTGTAATAAATTGAACCCATTTGGATGATGATTAAATTTTTCACTTTTTTCATCCCCCTTCGCAATGTTTCAAGTCTTCAAATGCTAAATTTACATAATTGGGTTAATTTGGTGTTATTTTTCGTAATTTTACTTAGCCACGGTTAATCCTGATACCTTTTGATTTTTCATCCACCTTTACGATTTTTCAACCCCCTAAGTACTAATTTTGCAAAATTCGCATAATTTCGTTTTTCGACGGTTATAAAATTGAACGCATTTGGGATTCAGTTTACCTTTTACAATTTTTCAGTTTCCTTCGCAATAGGTAGGTATAAGTGCTTATTTCAACCCCCACAAAAGTTTTAATTGCATGATTTGGTTATTTTAGTGTTTTATTTCGTAATTCTACTTAATCCACACTTCATTTTCATTCCTCTTGACTTTTCATCACCTTTTTTCATTACCTTGGACTTCTCATTCCCTTTTTTAACCCCCTTAGTGCTAATTCTACATACCTACTTCGCAAATATGATGTTTTTTTGTTAACTCTCTACTGTTTAATTATGTACGGCCAATTTTCATAATTTCGTCTTTTTAACACCACTGTGCGTCTGCGGAGGCACTACTACTAGGTGCAGATTTATAAAATCTGCACCCGACACCACCAGTAAATTCAGCTCGCCCCTACATACACATTAGCAAGGTAAACATCTACAGGGACACACATCGCATTGATATACATCTTTCGTTGGCTTTATTTTCTTCAACTAGGAAATTATTTCAATTCTGTAGAAATATTTAATCCGGAGTAATTGTAGAGAATATCGCTACTTAAAAATAGCAGGAAAACTTCTTCAGAATGCATCAATGTTTGCTTGGGAGGCGATAGGTAAACAGAACCCCGCTGGGTTAGGGTTAACTCGGATACCAGTAGTACCTAGCTACTCCCTGTGGTGGTTATTTCATTTCACAGAATTACATTTTTCATAAATGTTTTATTTTTGCGTTTATCAATTAAGGGTAAAAAAAGTAATGCTTTTCCATTACAATTACTAAAAAAATGTAATGCATTACAATTACCCATTACTATTTGAAAAAATGCAGCAGTGAAGCGGCTGGAACCTCCCCATCGCGTGGATCTTTGACTTGTGTTTCTAGCCGAATTAGCACAGAAATTGTATAAGACTGGTTTCAACGACGGTTTTAGAACTTTGGGGGTCCTGCCTAAAAAGGACTTATACCTACTCTTCTCTGATAAATGTTTCAATTTGTGCGTTCTAAAAAAGTTCTAAAACCATCATGGAAACCAGTCATACATTTTCTATGATAATTCGACTAGAAACCCAATAAGTCAAAGATCCATACGCGATGGGGAGGTTCCAGCCGGTTCACTGCTGCATTTTTAAATTGGTTGTGGGGAGGTTAAAAAAATCAATGACAGGACCTCCAAAGTGCTAAAAACGTCATTGAAGAGAGTATAGGTATATACATTTTCACTGTTAATTCGACTAGAAACACAAGTCAAAGCTCCACGCGATATTTTATATATAAGGAACATTTTACATTTCAAACATTATGTACTTAAAATTCAAAAATTTAGACAACAAAATTACAAAATTAAAAACAGGGCTAGAAACTAATAATTTATCGTGTCATGTCCACTCATTTTCCACGTCTATTCTATCAATCCTTCGACATCCAATTCACACAACCGATATGTCCGCTTGGTAGGTAGGTGTAGGTAGGTACCCACCACTTAGTTGAAGAGCCCACTGAGATCCGTATAGTACTTATTATAGCTGTTTAAAATGCAATTGGGTCCATAAACTAAGCTTTGATATACCTACTTAGGACATTTTTTAACATAGAACATCAAGCTGCCGCTTTTTCAGTTTGTGCAACCTTCCTTCTACCATCGCTAATAATACCCGAAATTTCCATTTCATCTTTGGGTTCCGTATTTTTACTTATAACAGCCTTAATAATATCTTTAATTGTAATCTAATCTAAAAAAAAATGTTTGAAATAATTATGTAAGAATAAGATGGATAAATGATTACCTACACTTTTACGCGTCGTCTTACGTGGGCTGCGCGCGCGGTGCCGCTCGAAACGCTTGTCCCCATTCCACCATCTCAAACCAATACAAGTGAGAGTTTGCGTCTTGACTGAATGTTTCACGACTCAGCGGCTCATGTTAGATACAAATTTTGTGCAAATATTCAATTTCATAGGCTTGCGATAGCATCAGCTTTTCTGTGGGGGACTATAGGTACTCAAAACTGCAATAGGTATCAAAAACGTAATATATAAATAATACTTAGGTATGTACATTGATTTTATACAATATGATTAAGTAGGTAAATTCTGATTACAAAAAGAATACATGTGCTCTATCTTATGTCGATACATTCTACCAGCAATCTAAGTTATCTTATCATAATTTATAATATGCATATGACAAGTTTTTTAATTTCAACTATATTCTTATATCAATCTTATCTAATATACAATTATGAAAAAAATAAAGTTCAGTAGTAGTATGAATTGAGTTTCTCACTGAGATTCTTATTAATGCTGATGTAGACAACAGTACCTACGTGTATTAATTTTCCAGCAATGAGGACTCTTCTCCATAATTATTCACTGAACTATGTTCATAGCAATCTAGGTATACCTAATTCTAAATTTTTAGGAACTACTTACTATTAGTATACCTACCCATTATGTAGCTACTATGTCACTTTGAATGCTAAATTAAATCTTGAGGTGACGGACCACTACTAATGGACACTATAAGGGTAGGCACAAATATAGTACGTAGGTACCTATCTACATATTTCAATTGCAACATATTTTAATAACTATACTTAACCTAAACTTATGTCCGTTAGAAATACTTGCAGTTTAAAAAATATCAACCGATTTCTTTATACATGTACCGATAAAATCTGAGAAGCATGGAATTGCATACATACTACATCTTTACAACAAACGTTTGTTGATATCTATAAGGTTCTTCAAAGGTTTACCCTTATTTTTTTTTGTTTCTTTGTAACCTAAAATATGAATCAATATCGAGATCAATATCATATAGCAAATCAAGTACCTGAACTCAAAGTATGTTACAACCGATATGTCCTGTTGGTAGGTACCACTTAGTTGAAGAGCCCACTGGGATCCGTATAGCACTTAATAGCTGTTTAAAATTCAATTGGGTCCATAAACTAAGTTTTGATATACTTAGGACATTTAAAACTTAGAACATCGAGACGAAACATCGAGCTGCCGCTTTTCAATTTGTGTAACCTTTCCTTCTACCATCCATAATAATTTCCAAAATTTCCATTTCACCTTTATGGTTTCCGTATTTTTATTTATAACAGCCTTAATAATATCTTTCAATGAAATCTAATCTAAAAAAAAATGTTTGAAATAATTATGCAATAATAAGATGAATAAATGATTAGGTACACTGTTAGGATGTATAGTCGCAATTTGAAAAAAAATATGTATGTTCCAAATCTGGTACGAAGAAAACAGAAAATGGCAGCTTTCCGTTTTTCCATTGAGGTTCTTTCTTTGTTTTTCCGTGGGGGACTATACTCAAAACTGCAATATCAAAAATGTAAGCATCGTATGTGAATTATAAAAATAATAAATTAAGACCCTAGTGTTGAAGAATGAAGAGCTCATGTTCTAAGTATTGGAATCTGTTTCTTGAATAGTATAGTTTCTTGTTTCATTTCTTTTCTTCTTCCCATTTTCACTACGTCTGTTTTTTAGAACAAACTGTCTAAAGTCAGAATTTCGTCTTTCAGTACAGGTTTTATCTAATTCTGGGAAATTCTTCGTAACACTTTTCACCTATAGGCAACCTTCGTCATATCAGACCATATTTGAGGTACCTATCTAAGCGGTGCATCATTTAAGAATACCTAAAATAAAACACAGATTTATAATTCAAACTTTTAGACAATGAAGGCCCTGCGTACCTATACGTATACAAACTTATACACCAAAAATGATTAACAAAATTCTGCGTCGTACCTCTTAACTTTCGTGACATTGACGTTAAATTTTGTTAGTCAAATGATATGATAATGGCAGGTAGGTGGTGCTTACCAGCAATAGGTACATACCATCAGCTTCCCTATGATGCAAAAATTCATATTGCTTTCTTGTACCATAGTCAGACGTTTCCAGTTGTTCATACGTCTCATTATTAGACAGAAAATCTTCTTACTTTTCTATCTACCATCGTTCTCTTAGCATGGCCAGTTCAGAGTGTATCGCAGATTTGACTTCCTTCCTTCCATCAGTTAATTCTTCTTCGTATGGCTTGTGTAATACGTTTTTCGCATTTTTTTCAAAACATTATAGTTTCTGGCGGTTATTATTCAAGAATTCAGTTTCTACGCCATGCACCAGTACCAGTTTAATAATAAATATCTTCTTATTGATCGTTACTGACGTTCTTTCATAATTTCAAATAAAGAGGTAATGAAGATTTAGGTACCTAACTCGATGTCGATCTTAGAAGCTTGTTACGGTGATGTCTTCTAATGTGATTGTAGAGTTCAAATGTACAAATTCTTTAAGCAGGTAGGTACCTAACTTTTGCAAACACCAACATGTTGCCTGCCTTTCACTCACTTATAATGCCTCTCAACTTGATTCCTTTTCCAGATGGAAGATTTTGCTGTTTCTAGTGACTTATTGTGTAAGTTGGAAAAATCTGAACGGTTCCAAAAATTATTGTGTAGTTAGCCATTTTTATGCTCAAAGGTGGGTGGATGACCAGACGCATCTCAAATCCATCATCATGTTATAATCGCCTCAATTAAAATCACTTAGGTATACATATTTAAGAAAAACGCTTTAAAATTATGCAACTTCTTAAAACTACTTGATGATCCACATATCTAGTTATCCAAAAAAAAATCCTCTTGACATTTTACATCTCTACTTCACTTATGATTTTAAATTGCACATAACATTATACATAAATATACATTTTAAATTGCAAATTATACATACATAAATATACATAAATTGGATTCAGATACAGTTCTCAGTTCTAACTTAAAACATTATTCGTTGCAAACTCTTAGTTACCTATTTCAGCAAGTACTTTTTTTTGTAATATGAATTTTACAGTATAATTTAAGAGTTAACAAAATAGATTAGCTTTGTCACACCCTGTATCGTTTCAATCTACCGTGGTCGCCCAACGGCCTCGCCGCCAATCTCAACGCTAGGAATTCGTTATTTCATTATTTAAGTATCAAGGGCGGTAGGTGTATTTTACCGAGAGTAATAATTTTTGAGATCGAGGCCTTTAGCCCGAGTGGCACCTACCGCCCGTGGTGCTTATTAAATTTTTAGCAATACCTGCATTGTAAGTTCTCCATTAGTATCAAAATTCACAGACAGTAAGTGGATCTTACAATACATTACCAGTTGCTATGTCGTTTGTATGCTTACGCACAAGGCTGTAATATTTTACTTACGGTCCATAGGCTGTAAGTGTTACTTACAGTTCAAGGTGTGTGCGGTATTTTTCCCTTCCTGCCTCAGGTATTGCAAAAATACTGTACGCACCTCGGAGTGTAGTTTATCAAAAATTACACCTGCAATCTTTGGTACGTAATATACTATCTTGCACGATTAGAATAGTGATTAAAGACAAAAACGTAGAAGTTAAAAAACGAAATTTAGGACAGTTTTTATTGACAGTTTCAAGATAACAAGAGATACTTACCGCCCGGTTTTTAGTCGTCAAGGCTTGTAAAGCGCAAGAAAAAACCTAGGGCTCTAAGTATCTCCATACCAACGTTAAAACATCGTCGGTAAGCCATGAAAATGACCGATCGTGCAAAAAATGACATACACCGTGGTCATATGCCGAACGCATGAATTATAGTCCCTTTCATTTTACACATTTATCTGAGTAACTTCAGTCAATCTCAGCAATTTGATTGGTTCATTTGAATATTGACCAATCAAATTGCTGAGTTAAGTGAGCCTTCTCAGATAAATGTGTAAATGGAAAGCAGCTTATATGTAACTAGTTTTTCGCAGTTCATTTCAAACCGATATAATAATCAGTCATATTCTGTAACTTAGTTGACTTCAATCAACAATGAAATGAATTGAGAGACCTGATTGGTGAATGTGACCTTTGCTTACGTTGTTGTCTTGGAGATATCAGGAAATATCGATGTTTTCTTGAAATTTGTCAACATTTTGAGCAAGTGAAGGTTGGCACTTAGTTTCATGTCAATTGACTTGCGAAAAATATTGACATTAAAATTGATATCTCCAAGGGAACAACGAAAACAAACGTCACGTTCTCCAATCAGTTTTCTCAATTCATTTCAACATTGACTAACGTCAACCAAGTTACAGAATAGGACTGAATAATGTGAAATAATTGTAGCACAATTCTGTGGGTACCTAAGTACCTGACTGGAATTCAAATTACGCACATTAGGTACTTATTACATAAGTACTTACGCAAAAATTTGGAGATTGGATGCTCCTGCGTTAATTGATGCGAATGAAGTCTTTATTTACATCAGCCTTTCCGTTTACTTTACTTCATGCGGACCTGCACCGTGGTCATACTGACGGCACTTACCTACTCTTACATGCAAAGAAATCGACCCCCCTGAAATTCAGTCAAAATTTCATGATTATTCAACAAGTTGTTGATCTTTAGAGTGTTTTTCCCTGGGTAGCACATTCCGTTGTGTGCCAAACAAGAAAAAAAAATCTGTCAAATTCAGCAACTCCTTAACGAGTTACGGCAGTTCAAATCAAACTGAAAGGGAATGGACCGATTTCTTTGCAGGTAAGTTAGTATAGTTTCATTTACATAGGTACCTACTTATGCGGACCTGCACCGTGGTCATACCGACGGCACATCCCTAAGCTGGATACACACGTAACAAAACACGCTGTATAACAATGTTATAGACAATTCAACTGGAAATTGTCACTAGTGGTATTTTCTAAACGGAAATACAACTTGTCGGGGTGAGGGTGACAGCGTCATGCACGTTGGAATTGTCTAGCCAAATTCAACTCTAGATTTTACAATTTCGGGAAATTTTCTTCGTTTCAGTTCGCTCATACTTGTTGGTTCAAACCAATTTCTGGTTTGAACTTCAACTACAACTCGCAAACAAGAAATTGGTAAAATCTCTTGTTGTATTATGCAATGCTTTATGTATGACGATGATCTAAAGAAAGAGAAGAAAAATGATAATTTTTTCAACTTATTGCAGAAAGAGAAAAAAAATCGTTATTTATCTAAAGGTTCTTCTTATTATTCTGTTAGAAGATTTATAACTTTGTTGCCCATCATATAACGTGGTTTGTTATGTAGTGTGGATCCAGCTTTATGCACTTCGTTTCATTTAGGTATACGGAGGCACCGGGTTTATACCGACGGCACGCCTTTTACCGTATTCCCTCGTGTAGAAGCAACAAAGCAAGTAGGCTGCTCCTTTTGACTTTTATCAGGCTTTGACGTTAGGCTTTTCGCAAATACACCACAGTCAAACTGATATTTGGTAACACTAGAAGAAATCGTACACAAGCAAAAATAAATAAAGAGTTAATCACCGGGAGTATGTTTATTCCAAACTTCTTGCTGTTCTAGCGTTATAAGTTCCGTTTCCAAAATACCCATCTCATTGCCCTTAGTTTAAATTCGACCGAGTAACTTTTGTATTTGACCATGGCGGAATTTTGCAAAGCTAACTTCAAAAACGTGACAGAAAAGTTAAAAGTAGCAGCCTACTTACTTTGTTACTTTTACACCGGGGAATACGGTATGTTGATTTGTACCGTGGTCTTACCAACGGCACTCACTTTATACATTGCTATGTTCAATGCTCTTGACTCATTTGCACCGTGGTCTTTTTTACAGTACGAGTGTAAAAGGAATAAAATTCCAATCTGCTAAAGTAGCAAAAAAAAAATTAAAGAAATTGTAGTTGCGCAGCTGAATTTGTATCAAAAAAAAAAGGTTGGCGTGTATTCGCCATTTTGAAAATTATAATTTTTTGACGGATTTCTTCGATATTTTTGAAAATCTAGGGTAATCGTGACATCACTTTTGGGCAAGTATCATACATGTTCTTGTCTTAAAAAAATTCGTAATTCCGAATCCGTTGAGAAAAAAAAGTATGATTCTATTTGAAAACACAAAATTACGATCATTTCTGGTTAAACCGGAAGTGAAAAAAATCTTAGTGCACTGCTAGATCCGCATCAAAAAAAAAATTGACATGGCCGAGGAGTAATCAACGGCAAAAAAATTATCAATTTTATTCCATACTTTACACTCGCACTGTTTGCTGCAGTTTGACTTATTCAAAGCACATTACTTATTTCATCGGTATGCCTTTTATATGTTGCAGCTTGCCTTATTCCAAGCGCTTTACTTACTTCATTGGTATGCCTTTTATACAGGCTGTTTTCTAATCACTTGTAAGTTTTTAAACCTCAAATTGCCCATCGAAAATGGTAACGATTGGGACAAATTTTTTTAGGTCGAAGTCGTCTCCTAAGGAAGTTACGGCTTTACCATAGGGAGCAGTTTTTCTTATTTGGATATCTCCAAAACCATTCATTAAATAAAAAAAATACCAAGACAAGTAAAAGTTGCAATTTAAGCTGCTCTTTACAACAGGTACCACCATTTTTACAATGCGTGACCTTGAAAAATTTTCCAGTAATCAGGAACGGATATCTCTAAAACCACTCATTAAATAAAAAAATACCAAGTATAGTAAAAGTTGGAGTTTGAATTGCCCTTTCTAACCGACACCACAATTTTTAAAACGCGTGACCTTCAAACATTTTCCGGAAAAAAGTGTCAAAGGTGTCTCCGTTTTCTGGTCATAATCCAACGAAATTCACAGCGTAGATGTATATTCATTGGATACTAGCTTCCTCCAAGTTTCATTCAAATCTGTTGATCCGTTTATGAGATAATTAAGAAAAACTGCTCCCGATGTCTGAGGTTAAAAAACTTACACGCGGTTAGAAAACACCCTGTATATTCCAGTTTGACTTATTCCAAGCGCTTTGCAGCTTGCCTTATTCCAAGCACTTTACTTATTTCATCGGTATGCCTTTTATATATTGCAGCTGTACTTATTTCAATGGCATGCCTTATGTTGCAGCTTGACTTATTCCAAGCGCTTTATTTATTTCATTGGCATGCCTGTTATATGTTGCAGCTTGCCTTATTCCAAGCGCTTTACTTATTTCATACCGTGCTGCATACCGACGGCACGCCTTTTACTTTACTTATTTCATCGGTATGCTTTTTATATATTGCAGCTTGACTTATTCCAAGCGCTTTGCAGCTTGCCTTATTCCAAGCGCTTTACTTATTTCATCGGTATGCCTTTTATATATTGCAGCTTGACTTATTTCAAGCGCTTTGCAGCTTGCCTTATTCCAAGCGCTTTACTTATTTCATCGGTATGCCTTTTATATATTGCAGCTTGACTTATTTCAAGCGCTTTGCAGCTTGCCTTATTCCAAGCGCTTTACTTATTTCATCGGTATGCCTTTTATATATTGCAGCTTGACTTATTTCAAGCGCTTTGCAGCTTGCCTTATTCCAAGCGCTTTATTTATTTTATCGGTATGCCTTTTATATATTGCAGCTTGACTTATTTCAAGCGCTTTGCAGCTTGCCTTATTCCAAGCGCTTTACTTATTTCATCGGTATGCCTTTTATATATTGCAGCTTGACTTATTCCAAGCGCTTTGCAGCTTGCCTTATTCCAAGCGCTTTACTTATTTTATCGGTATGCCTTTTATATATTGCAGCTTGACTTATTTCAAGCGCTTTGCAGCTTGCCTTATTCCAAGCGCTTTACTTATTTCATCGGTATGCCTTTTATATATTGCAGCTTGACTTATTCCAAGCGCTTTGCAGCTTGCCTTATTCCAAGCGCTTTACTTATTTTATCGGTATGCCTTTTATATATTGCAGCTTGATTTATTTCAAGCGCTTTGCAGCTTGCCTTATTCCAAGCGCTTTACTTATTTTATCGGTATGCCTTTTATATATTGCAGCTTGACTTATTTCAAGCGCTTTGCAGCTTGCCTTATTCCAAGCGCTTTACTTATTTCATCGGTATGCCTTTTATATATTGCAGCTTGACTTATTCCAAGCGCTTTGCAGCTTGCCTTATTCCAAGCGCTTTACTTATTTTATCGGTATGCCTTTTATATATTGCAGCTTGATTTATTTCAAGCGCTTTGCAGCTTGCCTTATTCCAAGCGCTTTACTTATTTTATCGGTATGCCTTTTATATATTGCAGCTTGACTTATTTCAAGCGCTTTGCAGCTTGCCTTATTCCAAGCGCTTTACTTATTTCATCGGTATGCCTTTTATATATTGCAGCTTGACTTATACCAAGCGCTTTACTTATTTCATACGGACCTGCGCCGTGGTCATACCGACGGCATGCCTGTTATATGTTGCAGCTTGCCTTATTCCAAGCGCTTTACTTATTTCATACCGTGCTGCATACCGACGGCACGCCTTTTATACAATGAGGACCAAAAGTCCGCCTCCCCCTGTATCTTTAGGACCGCTTTAGCTAGAGCTTTGAAATTCGAAATGGGGCTATTAGTTGAGAAATGATGCGGATTACCACTTACATAAAGTGTCGTGACCTTGAAATGTCAGTTATGACATACAACTCAAAATTTTTAAATTGCACCAGGGGTCATGTGACCTCTCATTTGAAAGCTAATTTGATTCTCCTTACAACGACTATCCAAGTTAAGAAAATAATCGTCAATGTAGAATGACAAAAATTCAGGAAAATGTGCTAATAAGTTTTGGGCTTATTTTCATAGCAAGAAATTTTTTTAACGACAAATTGTTAACATTTCAATGTATTTTGTGCTAGAGTGTATTCTCTGTGCTTACTTTATTTGATTTCTTGCAAGTTTAAGCCGCTAAATTGCAAATTCCGTTTTAAATCGATTTCTATTAAGACAAAATTTTAATTTAACTTAAAATCTTTTCACTATGAAGAATCAAATTAGCTATCAAATGAGGGGTCACATGAGCCCTGGGGTCATTTAAAATTTTTGACTTGTATGTCATAACTTTGACATTTCAAGGTCATAGCACTTTATATAACTGGTAATCCGCATAATTTCTCAACCAATAGCCCATTCCGAATTTCAACAGCTCTAGCTAAAACGGTTCCAAAGATACAGGGGGGGGGCGTACTTTTGATCCTTACTGTATGTTGCAGCTTGACTTATTCCAAGCGCTTTACTTATTTCATACGGACCTGCACCGTGGTCTCACTGACGGCACGCCTTTTATGTTGATCTGCGCCATGATCATACCGGCGGCACGCTCTTCATATGTTATAGTTCCCATCTCCTTAATCATCAATTAACACCTTCATTGTTACGATTGTTATGATCATCATCTGTACTTAATGTTATTGTCAATGATATATCTGATAGGGATCTGATAGAGTCCATATCCTCAGACTTTTCTCGTTTTATATTCATAGGTTGATGGAAATGTTCGTCCCTTTTCTTATTAAGAATTAATAAATAAACATTAGTGAGCGAATTATCGAATTGTCTCCTTATTGTTACACGACCATCGTCACACTCGTACCAAGTTTTATCTTTCCTTACGACGGCAACATAATGACCTTGCTGTAATGTATCACCATAGTGTAAAACTGCAGCATGCACTACAAAGTGGACATCTTGTATTACAACATCCTTCCAGTTAAAGTTCGTGATTAAACTTGGTAACTTACAAATTTTCTGATCTTCTGACATGGAATACCTCTTTAAGCATATAAACAGATACTTGGGAAAAGACTTCATTTCCGGCCTTTCTACCATATAAGCGTCCGTCAAACAATTTTTGCATAAAACAGAACTGGCCTTAAATGAGAATAGAGTTTCAAATGGAACATGACTCTTTTCAATTGGCAAGTCCAACATTAGACACCAAGTCTTTATATGATTATAATTATTGCATTCACAACATTGTTTGCAGTATATTAGCGGATCATACGCCTGAAATTCAATAAAATGCAAGAAGTTTTCATCATCTAATTTCTCCATTAATGCAAATAAAAATTCATTTGCATCCTGCTGTTGCCAATCACTACTAAATGGTTCTCCAAGGGAAGATCTCAAATCATCACAACTATCTGTTTCGTTGGTTAATATTTTAGCAATCGTCATCTTCATCTCATTGCTGTTTTTTAAAACGCATGACCTGAATTCTTTTAAGCACAAGAGTGCTTGGACGGTAGCATTGGCGTAACAAATTTGTTTATTGTTGCGCCTCTCTAAACCCTTTACACTATACGAATCCAAAATTTCCGGCGCCTCATCAAATAAGTCGTTCTCATCTTTGCTTGTGACATTCTCATCGAATACCCTTGGAGCAGGTATTACCGTCTTTTTCTCGTCAAATATACCGTTTGTATTCAAATTATCTTCATTATGAGTCACATTCTTTTTCTTTAATAGTAAAATATAAACATCCTTTAAAGTTTCGTCAAATGTGTTAATTTTCTCTATGTAGTTGTCATCACATTTATACCAACACGAATTGTATTTTACCAAAGATACATAATGGCCACTGTTAATCGTGTCGCCTATGTGAAGAACAGCACCTATGGCTTCAAATTCGACATCATTTATTCGAACACGTTCACTGTCAAAATTTGTATAAGTCGTATTCAATTTCATTCCATTACCATTGATATACGTAAATCTCTTGAAAGTCATTATAACGTATTCATTTGTAGACACAATTTTTAATTCTTCCACTACACTATTTTCACTGGAACAATAATTACATTGTCTATCGGAAATGCTTTTCGGTTCAAAAATACTTCTGAAATCGTTCTCTTCAGGACTGCTTACGTTAAAATCAACAAACAGAAAGCTACTGTGAGTTATTACAGAACCTGGCTGTACCTGGTTACAGTTTACACAATACGTCAAAGTATCATATACACCAAACTTTAATAGCTCGATAAATTCATTATCTAACTCATATAGCACAAAACTCATAAACTCCTGCGCATCTTGCTGTTGTTGTATTGAGAAGTCTCCACCAATGTAATCTCGGAGAGTTTTGCCACTTTTTACATGTTTATTCAAAATTCCTTTCATTATTCTATTAAATTCACTTTGTTCTGCGTTTTGAATGTGTTGTCTAAATTCAGGAATGACCAGAAAAAACTGTATAGTTGCATTTGCATAGCAACTCACGTTGTCGGGATTGAGTAACCCGGTAATTTGATTGTGAACGCCGTGTTCTGATGGCTTTACCGTGGGAATGAGATTAGAAACATTTACAATATTAACTGATGTCCCTTTGACGGGTGGCGGAATCTCGTGGTTTAGATTTAACTGTTTCCTGACTTTTGGTTGTGACACTTCCCCATGGCTTACATGTAATATGGACTCGGATGCAACCCTCTTACTAGGGACTGTTTTACCAATTTCACAAAATATAGGTTTGTGATCTGAAAAGTAGCTTTCGTAGCATCCCGCATAAAGATCAAGAATGTTGGAAAATACAACATCTATTTGCGTATTGCCGTCTGTTGTTATAACATTAGAATTGAGACAGGTAATCAAGCCGTATTTTTGAAAAAATGAACTGAGAGCATTGTCATTCAATAAAACGTTAAAATTAAAGTCACCTAATACTATTATATCCTTGGCGGAATTAGAACTTATGTGCTCCAATATATCACTAAAATTATCTTTAAATACAGAAATCGGAGTTTTCGGTGATTTGTATCCGGTTATTATTACCACAGGATATTCAACTAATTCAAATTTAACAAAATGTAAATGATACGATGGGAAATCGACTTTTTTCAATACGACATTACGGATGTTGATGTGAGGTTTTGCGTAGCCCAGTAATCCCTTACAATTAACTCGTTCGTTTTCGTCAGTTCTGAAAACAACATTGAAAGACGGCAAGTTTATGTCATCACTTTGTCTGGTGTTTGTTTCTGATAGTATTAGAAAATCACATCCTCGATACCAGTTATCGTTCATCAAATTACTTTTGTTTTTATTTAACGATCTCACGTTATGGTATCCAACTACGAAACCCGTCTTACTATTTAAATTGTCATAACTCAACTGCAAATTGCATTCTTTCTTTAATCTGTTTATTTCCCTCAAAACTATGTCATTTTTTACAGCATTAGGCTTTCTGAATTGACCAATTATGTAAATACCGTCGAAATCGGATCTCGAAAGAGCCACGTACTTCAATGCTCTATTCATGTTTTTGGATTTTGAAAAGTCCACGCAAACATTTCGGTATGTCTGACCCTGTGACTTGTGAATTGTTATAGCTTCAGCAGGGACCAATGGAAAGTTTTTTCGAGTTAAACGATATTTTAAATTTTTATCAACGCTTAATTCAACACTTACTTTTTCCAATGGTACCAAATTCGTGCAAACATCGCTATGTTGTTGAATATAACATGAGTGTTTTAATTTGGCTTTCTGGCCAACACGATTGGAGTTGAAATCTAACCACAAAACATCAGGAACAGTTGAATTTTCTTTAAAAGTGATATGTTTTAGTACTCCCGTTGCTCCATTCACAAGACCATCTTGAAGGTCACTGTTGACAGTTAGCATGTACTTTATTCCAATTTTTAAACGAATACTATAAGGAACACCCATAACCTCGGATACTGGCTTATTTCTATATTTATCCAAAATTTTTTCCCTACTGCTTTCAGTTATTTTACCAACAACTTTATCTGTTGCCTCTGCCGCATGTTCTTCACCAACTTTACTATTAATGCGTTGATTATTGTACTCATCAACATTTTTATTTTCGTAATAAAGTCTTACAGCATCTTCGGGAATATCTGTCATACGAGTAACCGAGCGCGAATTTATCAGTTTTACATCGTCTGCAGTCAATTGACCTCGACCCAAGTTGTTTAACGCCCGCACAAATTGTTGGTCTTTTTGTCTCATTATTTCCGTTAATTCAAACAATTGAAACTGTTCCCATAATTCATTTCCTAACACTTCTCCCATCAACTGACCGGGCAGTGACTGAAAAATATACCGATCAAAGACTGGGCTCAACTGAAACAAGTCACCGACCAACAAAACGGCTATGCCTCCGAAACTTTCCTTAGGTCGCCCAAATATTTGTCTGAGCCTACGATCTAGGTAATGAAACGTCTTGACTCCTACCATACTAATTTCATCAACTATCACGAGTTTCACATGTATTAAATCCTTTCTTAGTTTCGAAGCTATGTCGTTAGAAAGCTCAGTCATTGTTCCACTATACTGATTTACAGGCAAAGCAAAAGCTGTATGTAACGTAATTCCACCAATCAGAAATGCCGCTTTGCCACAATACGCGGTTAGCAAGACTCTAGCACAGTCGGTCTGTGCTCCCGGTTGACTATCAAAATAATTTGTAACTAATTGATAAACTGCATTTATTAGTAAACTTTTACCAGTTCCAGCTGAACCTAAAATTAACAATTTCTCTGAATGTCGTCCAGTTTTGAAACAATGCAATATATGCATAGCAATTTCTCGTTGTTTCTCATTCAATTTCCGCATCATGTCTTCTAAAGACTCTTTATCGATTCTTGGTGGACACGTAATACGTACGCATGGACTATTTTCATTGTCAGAGTACTTTTTATTTGTTTTCGCACCTCCATCGCCAGGTAACATTACATCTACTTCTTGACTTTGCGATATCCTTTCAGCGACAAATTGTTCAGCTTCTTGATCTCTAAATTCTCTGTTTTCCTCTGCAGCTTGCTCCATATATCTATCAAGAATATCATCCGATATTACAGAATATTTTGCCGAATTTATTTTAATTGTTTCAAGATTTTGCAAAAAGTTTTCCTGGCAATTTACGTTCTCAACTTCATTTTCTTCATTTCTCCACGGTAGGAACAGAAGCAACTTTTCTCTGTAATAATTGACAGGATCAACCTGTTCATTGTACCTTTTATATCTAATAACTTTGGTTGCTCTCCTGGAAACTAATGAGAAAGATTCATCGTCTATCTCTTCATCATTTTCCCTAACAACTTTTTTCTTTGTATTATATTCGGCAGCAAAATCGGCCAAGCACAAATTTTCGTATTTTTCCGGTCTTTTACCATATTTTTCAAACAGTCCATCTGTGAATATATCGGTCGATTCTCCTTCTAACTCCTGAAGCTCGCCTTTTCTCTTTAAAATTCTCACTCGATCCTTCTTCGGCCAAGTGGAAATGTGAACAACTGTTCTCGACTTTTCCGACAAAGGCAAGGACAAGCAATGATAAACTGCCTCTTGGGCCCCCATGATAGATGAATTCAAAAATTTTGATGCTATAGCTTTCAGCCTGTCCTTAATTTTCAAAGAAGCAAATTGATTATCTTTCGTGGCTTCTTCGAGAAGTCTTACTAATCCGGCTTCATCCTTTAAAACATAATCGCACATGTACGTTACAGCCGCGTATTCATCAAGTACAAACTGTAGGTCCGTGTTTGCCTCCCATATCATAAAGTCTTTGCAGTAGCTATTCACTCTCACTTCCCTACATGTGCGTTTCAAAAATATTTTTGGTTGTTTAATTGAAGAACGAACAGCAGTTATATACCCTTTTCTAGTGAGAAAAAGTTTGCCAAGCACGTCATTGAATGTGTCGTCGCTAAATTCTTGGGCCTTAAAATATCCTTCCATCAGTTCTTTAATCTTGTCCAAGTGTTTGGAAACTGCAGGTGTTTTTTCTTCCTCTGATAATGGCAAAAGAATCATTGTCTTGTCCATAACAAATTGTGGAAAATGAAATCGACAAATCTTTTCACGACTTTTACACTTTTTGTAACAACTGTGAGTGTGTTTATGCAAATGTGCAGCCATGTAAGGATTGTCATCTTCGTATTTGCATGTTATGAATCTGTCCACAAAGTCAATTACATCTTGACATGGTCCATCTTCTGAATATTGGGGAGCATCTTTAAGCCACAAAAATCCATGAACATGGGGCGATCCGCGCATTTGAAATTCCCAACGTAAGAAATGATCGTCAACCTTGTACTCAGCAAAAGGACCACCATTTAGGCTTTGTAAATACTTCATAAATTCCATAACTTTATGATTGAAATATCGTACACAAGTAACTGGATCGTTCTTGACTAGTTCTGATTTGTCAAATTCGCTTAGCTCCAATGCCTGCTTTACAGACAATGTTTTATTTCTTTGCAATTTGTACAAACAAATTAATAGTTCCGGCCAACTGTATTCACCGGGAGTCAAAGTGAAAAAAAAAGTCGGCTTTCCCAACTGTCTCATCATCGCAAGTAATTCACTTTTACGTTCTTTCCAGTATGCCGGTGAACATCGAATATGATTTAGAAACTTGTATCCTGAATCGGATGTGAAAATTACGTCTTGCATGAAGTTAGAATCGAGAGCTTGCGCAGCAGTTAAATTTCTTGTTTTCTGCACCTTCCTTAGTGCCGTTTGAACAGAATTTACAACATCCCTATATAATTTTTGCAAGGCTTTAAATAAGACGACTCTCGGCTTTCTACTACATCGTCTGTCGAATCTTCTTAATTCTGATTTAATTCTCTTTGTGTAGGTCACTCCAGAATGCAAATGCAGTTTTTGTCCACCGTAAATAGTCGGAAAAAGGATCTCGTCCAAATTGCTAACGTCATAAAATGAAATAGGTCTTTTGGATTGTCCTGGAGCGATTATTTTTATATTATTTACGTTGTCACCATTTATACCTCTATTTAGCAGTACAACTTCTTCGCACGTATTTGCTGTGAATAATTCTTCTTCTAGACCCTGCAAATCGTCCTCCGTTTCAACCTGTTCTTCATCATTATTGTTGTTACTATCGCCTTCATCAGTACGATCTTCAGCATTTATTATAAAATTTACTGCTGTGTTATCATCAGCATCATTAAATTCTTGCAGAAAATTTTCATTCAATGTTATGTTATTATTTGCATACAGCTCCTGATTGAGTAAATACTTCAACGCTTTAATAACTTTCTGGGGTCTTACTGTCTCGTACATATAATGTGATTTGTGTTCAAGATGCCGTTTTAGCTTGATCTGAATAGTACTCAAGTTGTCGAATTGTCTTGGCAAAGCAGCAACCATTTCTTCAATATCTACTGGAACGTTTACTACACTGCCTTTTACTCCCATCTGTGGATTCAATGCATGGGGTTTTAAATCTCGAACTTGCATAAAATACAAATACGGAGAAACCATTCGTTCTTCCAAATCGGACAAATCCGTCACATAAGCTGGAATTTCAGGAAATTCTAATCCATGGCTGATCGCAATAATGGGAACTCTACCTTTGTCAGTTGAATGTTTACATGATACGCAAATATATCCCGACGCGAAGCTGTCAATTTGGTTTTTGAACTCATTTATATCAAGTTTGTTACTTGCCAGCCCCTTTTGATTTCTATCGAAAACTGAAAAGCACTTTTCTAAATCATAATCTCTCACGGATTTCTTAAAGAAAAGTCCCTGGCAACAACAACAAACATATTCAGGAATTTCCTTAGAGGCAACAATAAACTTTTGTTTCGCTTTCGATGTGGGATTTTCACAATTTCTTACTTGCCTTACAACATTTTCACGATGGCGACATAAATTGTTGGACCTCTCAATGCGTCTTCGTTCTTTTTCCGCTTCACGCTCTTTTTGTCTTTCTTCCTTAGACTTCCTTTTCAGTGCAGTCCTTTCTTTATTTCTGATAGTCTCCTTTTCAACAAAACTTTTTTTACGTCTATGTTGTTGCATGCGTTCTAAATTTTTAGATGCTTCAGTCTGTTTATATTCTTTGTCATTTCGCAGCTTTTGAATCCGTTCCTGTGTTTTAACTGTTTCACTCTGCTTAAACTCCGGGTCATTTCGCATTTTCTGAATTCTTTCTTTAGTTTTAACTGCTTCACTCTGCTTAAACTCCGGGTCATTTCGCATTTTCTGAATTCGTTCTTGTGCTTTAACTGCTTCAGTCTGCTTGAACTCTGGGTCATTTCGCATTTTCTGAATTCGTTCTTTTGTTTTAACTGCTTCATTTTGCTTGAACTCTGGGTCATTTCGCATTTTCTTAATTCTTTCTTTTGTTTTAACTGCTTCACTCTGCTTGAACTCCGGGTCATTTCGCATTTTCTGAATTCGTTCTTTTAATTTAACTGCTTCACTCTGCTTGAACTCCGGGTCATTTCGCATTTTCTGAATTCTTTCTTTTGTTTTAACTGCTTCACTCTGCTTGAACTCCGGGTCATTTCGCATTTTCTGAATTCGTTCTTTTGTTTTAACTGCTTCACTCTGCTTGAACTCCGGGTCGTTTCGCATTTTCTGAATTCGTTCTTGTGTTTTAACTGCTTCAGTCTGCTTAAACTCCGGGTTATTTCGCATTTTCTGAATTCGTTCTTGTGTTTTAACTGCTTCACTCTGCTTGAACTCCGGGTCGCTTCGCATTTTCTGAATTCGTTCTTGTGTTTTAACTGCTTCATTCTGCTTGAACTCCGGGTTATTTCGCATTTTCTGAATTCGTTCTTGTGTTTTAACTGCTTCACTCTGCTTGAACTCCGGGTCATTTCGCATTTTCTGAATTCGTTCTTTTGTTTTAACTGCTTCACTCTGCTTGAACTCCGGGTCGTTTCGCATTTTCTGAATTCGTTCTTGTGTTTTAACTGCTTCACTCTGCTTGAACTCCGGGTCGTTTCGCATTTTCTGAATTCGTTCTTGTGTTTTAACTGCTTCACTCTGCTTGAACTCCGGGTCGTTTCGCATTTTCTGAATTCGTTCTTGTGTTTTAACTGCTTCCGTCTGCTTGAACTCCGGGTCATTTCGCATTTTCTGAATTCGTTCTTGTGTTTTAACTGCTTCACTCTGCTTGAATTCTGGGTCATTTCGCAGCTTCCGCATCCTGTCTTGTGATTTCCGCGCCTCTACTTCCACATATTCTGAATCATCCCGCAATCTCTGTACGGACTTTTTAATAATAGCATTCCTAGTTTTATTAGATTTTTTTTTAACCCGCATTTTTAATTTTTTTTATTAATAATAATAGGTAACCCGTTTAAATTATCTTCCTTGAATAATTACTTACGTTTGGAGCTGCTTAATGAACCTACCACAATATCCTGTTTATTGACAAACACAGCGGCGGAAATCCACGACTTCAATAATAAATTATTATATGGAGAAAATTTTACCTTAATAGATACCTTGAATATCTGATGATTTTCGTACACCGTTCACACACTTTTAATTCTTGATAGTCTTATAACAACGTAGAAAAAACCACCAACAAAATTCACTACTGACGAACGCTCCGCTTCAACGTCATTCAATAATGTAAATTGACGCCCGCCGCTTTGATGCTAACAAAAAAACAATTCAGAAATTATAAATGAAAAAATTGATGATTTTCGTTCACTATTCACACCTTCTACCTATTACTAGAGTAATAAAGCAGGTATCTACAAAATCCAGCAGTTAAATCCACTAAGTAAAAGACAAATTTTCTGAGAATAAAGACAAACGAAATCGTTGCGCTTCAAAGAACCCCGCACACTTCTTATGGAAAATTGGGATCGATAGATTTTTATAATTTTCTGATATGTTGTAGTCCGAGCGATGCTGATCAAAACGTCTCACGGGCGCAACCTTGTGGGGCCAATGGTTTAGTCGCTAGAGCGTCCTAAAGTACAGGTCCGGACTGGTGCAGCGCATCACTTAAAAATTTATATCTCGGTTGTTTTTGAGGATAGGGTGATCATTTAAAAACCAATGGATAGATATTTTTGTAAGCTTTCCTCTCGTGCATACGGAAAAACAATTGACTGTCTATTTAAAAAGATATTAGGTACCTCGAATCTTCCTTCAATTGGAGTGTGGAAATTATGAAAATATGTACCTACAGAAATGAAATAAACACTAATCAATCCTACTTTGAGGTGCACAAGTACTCGTGCATCTTTAACGGGTCACCCAATCTCCATGTACCAAATTTCAGCCAAATCGATTGACTAATTTGGGCTATAATATATTTTTAGTGTCATTGCAAAATTTCGATTTTCTGACCCAAAGAGCATTAAATGCGAATTAATTTTGTCTTATTTAAAACCAGAATTTGAAGACCTTTCTGATGGTAACAATGATATTTCAAAAACTTGTTCTGGATGGCTAAATGAGTGAATAATCTTAAATCAGGGAATTGGTGTGCCAAAACGGCACTTCCCGTGGGCCGACTGAATCCAAAATTTGTTCAGCTCTTCGACGTGCAATACAATCCCCATCTGCAAAATTTCAGCCAAATTGGTTCAGGGGCTTGGGCTGTACCGCGATTTTAAAGTCCGATAAAAATCTAAATTTTTTTAATTTTTGGTCGAAAGGGCACTGAGAGTGAATACATTTTTAGAAGCAGAATTTGAAGGCCTTTCCAAGGGTGACGTGAAAAATGGGGGTTTGCATTTAAAATTTAAAAGTTGATGTGCCAAAATGACATTTCTAATTGCACGATTGGCTCCAAAAGCTTTTCAGATCTAAGTTGGGTTATGAGATGCCTACGTACCAAATTTCAGCCAAATCGGTCTAGTAGTTTTGGCTGTGGCGTGTTTACAAACGTACGTACGTACGTACGTACGTACGTACATACGTACGTACATACGTACGTACACACACACAGACACATTTTTAAAACCGCTTTTTTGGGTTCCCGACACCTCAAAACGTGAAGATCTGGTGTTATCTCAAATTCGAAAATTTTAGTGATTGCAGTAACCTCCCTTTTTTATAAGTGGTGAAGTTGAGTGGGGAGGTTAAAAGTAATGCATTACGATTACTCATTACCAGCTAAAGTAATTTCATTACAGTAATGCATTACTTGTACTTGTAATGCATTACTTCCCACCACTGCATTTATTCACCTTAAAGCATAACAAATCAAAAATTTCAACATGATTGCCATTTTCGTTCAGACATTTCAGTTCAGGATTTCTTTTTCTCCAAAACTATCAGCCCCCAACTAACCTATATCCATGAAATCAGAAAAAATTCTCTATCGATCCGTGCAAAAATGTACCCGGGGTCCAGTTTAAAAAAAAAATTGGGGGTATACAGTCTACTATCTTTAGTTCAGGCGAATATCTCAAGTAATAAAGTAAAGGAGATATTGCAATTTAAAAGTGGGACAACAACAAAAAAAGACCCTGAACAACAACATTTATACATAAAAATAATTGGTCCCAATTTCAAAATAAAGCACATGGATAGATATTTCTTATTAATAATTGTAGGTACTTTCCAATGGTATATCGGTAGGTACAGTCGAAAAACTAAATAATGCACTTTATGCCAAATTCTTGAGCGAATAATTCTTAACTGGCTTACAGTCCTAAGTTTTTTGACCCAGCATTACAACCCCTAATTGCTGCCGGTTCTAATGGCATGGAAATGCACCACTATCAAAGGCTGGTTTTCTAAATTCTGAGCGTAACGCTCAAGAATTGGGTGCATGACTTTCTTTCTCGACTGTACCATTATACATAGTATCATTTGAAAAAATTGAGATTTTCTACAAACACTATTCAGAACAGCAAACGTATTTTAAAAACACGATACAGCCCAAGCCTTTGGACCGATTTGGCTGAAATTTATTGTCTTACACGTCGAAGAGCTGAAAAATTTTTGGAAGCTATCGACCCATGGCATGTGCCGTTTTGGAACATTTTCTAATTTAAAATTATAAAGGTCTTCAAATTTTGGGTTTAAATAAGACAATATTGAATCTCATTTAATGCCCTTTGAATAAAAAAAAAATCGAAATTTTGTAATAATGCTAAACACACGTTATGCCCAAACTACGGGATTATTGGTTTGGCTGTTTGATATATGAAGGTCCGAAAGGCTTTTGGAAGCAATTGGTCCCCAGGAAGTGCCATTTGGGCATATCAACTTTATAATTTTAAATACAAGACACGGAAATCAAAGACCTACCCGATGGTGAGGTTCTAGCCGCTTTCTGCAGCCCATTTTTTAAAATATTTTATCATGATAAAAGGACATACAAAATCACAAACCAAAAACAAAAAAAAAGGATACCGACTAGAACTAGAACAAAAAAATGCCTTTGGAAAAATTTTTTTTTACCTGATTTTTTGAAATCTCATTCTCCTGATTTGATCTATAAAATTATCTATACATTTCATTTCTTGTCAATATTATAGTATGTCATGCTACATACATAAAACAATCAACAACCATTGTTGGCTTAAATTAGACCTTAGATGGGTTAAGCTTACATAATTATAACTTAAACAAAAATGGAATGTATGGCGTTGAAAGAAAATTCACAAAAAATGAGCGATAGATTAGTTTTTATTTTGAAGAACATTTTGAACCGAGAAAAAAACGGGTTTCAATCCTGTTTCGGGGCCCTCTGTTATATTTCAATAGGTAAGAAATCCTCATTGGCCTAAACAATTGTTAAATTAAAGTTAAAAAAAAAACAGAATTTAATGAATATCATCGACAACCCCAACTTCCAACTACGTCTACCATACGTTGAAAAATATCTACCTACAAACGCTAACGAAGAAAGAATAGAAAAAAGAAAAAATCCGGCTTTTTTATGGGCCATAATTATTGGAAATCAATTACTAATCTGCAGAAAGGGTTCTGTTTTTCAAGGTTTCAGATTTCAGGGAGGTTACTGAAAAATTCATATCTTAATGCCGATGAAGACTAAGTATTATTATTAAATAACGGATATTGCCATAAACATACAAGATGGTAATGAAGTCATAGGAAAGTTTTTCCATTAAATCATCTGAAATGAGAAAACAAACAGTTTAATTGTTGATGGATAATAACAGTTGTTTTTGTATATTTTGACTGTCCAGGAAAGCTATCTGATGAAACTTCCCTAACTTAAGGTTTATCTTATCTACTTAGGAAGGCTTTACACCAATTCTCAAATATGGGTATGGATCTACCGAATGATAATCTGTCTGAAAACTGAGTCAAAGAAACATACGTAAAAAAAAGTTATACTATGTTATTGAAAAAAAAAACTGTTTCCTTGATTTTAGTAGTCGACAACAGGTTTTATGACCAAGGTCGGTGTCTTAATAATTTTCTGAGCCCAAACTATTCCAATTCATCGGACGTTGAGATAAAGCGACCTCGGGAGATAACCCCCACACACATACACCTTTCCATCACATGATCTATGTCCTCACCTCACCTCTCCGTGCGTCAATGCAAGTCAAAGGTCGCATTAACGTTATCTTAGTCATACGGCAATAAATTGTGTTAGAAATTCACATTACTTTGAGAAGATAAAGCAGCCAATCGAATTGATCCGCTAATAAAAAATTCCAGAGGTAAATCCTCGACATTGTTTTTGACGTCCCCCGCGACATTAAAAAAGCGCCGTAGTAGGTGCTAATGTTTTCACCTTGCGTTTATAAGAGGAGACGCTCAGGAAATTAAATTTTGCCTCTAAAGAAATAAGGTGGAGGTGTTCTTTCTGGCCGTGACGGGCCTGAGTGACGCTCCTAATGGAAGAGCAGATGGTGTGAATGAGCAATTCGGTTTTAATTTTCGCAGGTGGAATGCTGCACTCTTCGTCATTCATAGGGAAATTCGTTTTTTAATGTCCAGGGAAATCCCAGTCCTGATTTTATTATTATGCGGGGGCTCTCGCGCGCTTTCTCCGACACTTTTCGCAAATTAAAAACACTCCGGCAGGTATTTAAAAATTATGGCCGGGATTTCACGCAAATAGACCTGTGTCATAAAGAAATAAAACATTACTTTATTGAGTTTTATAAATAATCGGATTCTGGATTTTTACGGATTTTCTAGAAAATTTCTAGATGTTAGAAGTGACCCAGCGGCACAAACATCATGCAGATGGGTTATCTGGTTGCTTACTATGCAGTAATGAGTTAGTATAATAGCTACTTAGTATCCACAATCATAATATATAGTTTATTTTCGTGATTATTTTCTATGATTAGATATAGCTTAGTGAAAGTGCTGACACCCTGAAATCTTTGCCACAATAAACTAATTTTTTTGTTAGACATGTAGTAGGTATGTTACGGAAGCGTAGAAGTGCCACATTTTTCTCTTTTTGCATTTCCCAATTATCACAAAAAATGTGTAAATTTCCACAAAAACTGTCGATTTACGCAAAAACTGCCAATTTACACAAAAACTATCAATTTACACAAAAACTGTCAATTTACTCAAACATTTTTAAAATTCCCGCTAAACGGGACGTGACGGGACTAGTCGACTAATCGGACGGGAGGTGAACGTGAGTAGGTGCTGCAAGTGTAAATTTACAGTTTTTGTGTAAATTGACAGTTTTTTCTTCAGAATTCTACACATTTTTTGTGGTAATTTGGAAATAAAAAAAGAGAAAAATGAGGCACCTCTACGATCCCGTAGTACGTAGCATTAGTCGACATTAGTAATACTGAGAGTGGTATTAATAATAAATAATAATACCTACCCCCAGGATTATTTTTGAAACCACAACTTAAATGAAAAGAAAATGCAAATAGATTCTCGGAATTAGGAAAATTATTCGAAAACAATTATTCGAAAGAGACAGTTCTTCGAATTAACAATTATTCGAATCAACAATTCGTACCTCAAGACGGACTTGCTTTTCGGCGGCTGCTCGCTTTCGGCTCCGCCATTTGAAACAGTAGCAAAAAAGAGAAGGAAAAATAAAAGGACAACCACAATAAATTTACAATTGGTAGAAAGAATAGTGCGAGCACTAATTGTACACCCGTGTACTGTGAATGTGAATGTGTAAAGTGAATAATGCACGTTTAGGTGAGCGGACAGAATATGAGAAAATAAAAAAAACTTTACCTGACATAGACCCGAATGGGAGTTGAAAATGAAGAAATTAAGAAATACTAACCGAATTTATGAGTTGGTTTTGGCTATTAGGATGACGTATTTTTGAAGAATTGTCCATTCGAAGAATTTTTCATGCGAATAATTGTTAATTTGAAAAATTGTTCATTCGAATAATTGTTTTCAAAAAAAATCCGCAGAATAAAAGTTACTCAAATTCAGAGCTGAATAATTTATATTATATGTAGATGGTCGTGCAGGGCAGACTAACTAAAAAGTATTCAAATCTATTTGGGCATTTTCACATTTCCAAGCTGTATCGTAAATAAAGAAACGGATAGGCCTTTCAGTTTGAAGGTTTGAAGTTAGCAATAACTCACTTTATATCTCTCATTTGAAAGATTCTAAAAGATAGGCCAGTCCGCTGCTGGTATTTGCTAATCTGAAAAATCGTCTTTTACATTATAATTCTTATCTTATTGATTCTTGAAGATTTATATCCTTAATTTCTTTTTTGGAAAGCAGTAGATAAAGGTTATTAGTTAAAAACTTATATAGTAGTAAGCTATTGGCAATCGGATCGAAATTTATTTTTTATTCTGATTTTTGGAGATGCTAGTATACAGGGTGATTCACGAAGACCGTTCATTAGAAACTTTTAGGAATCCACTTGTAATAGAATTTTGAATTTTAGTACTCTACCATAATCGTCCACACACATCAAAAATAAAATATTTCCAACCCCCCAGCACTTTCGGTTTTACCGGAAGTGGCCGCCATCTTTGTTATTTTAAATGTAAAGCCGTAGATTCGGATTCGTCTCTTAATTGTGAGTCTATCATCTACCAAACTGTCACCGTTTTTGACAAATGTCAAAATTATATATCAAAAAATTTATATCTTCCGAACTGCTGAAGATTAAGGAAATAAACTAGGAGGGTTGAAACCCGAAGGTTTAATCTTTCTTTTGATAACTCAGTTGTCTTTGTTGACGTAACAATATGGCAGAAACTAATTTTCAAAAACGGTGGAAAGAAATTGTTCACAACTTAATTTTTCCAAATGCGAATACCACAATTTTGTACAGCCAAGAGATTCTAAATACAATTTCCTGTAGACTGATATTAACATTCCCTGTACTTACTTTCAATGTTTTTGAAGATATTAAAAATTAACGCGTTTTAGGGTCAAAAAACAACGTAACTTTAGGACCTCTAGAAAAGAAATTAAAAAAAAAATTCCCACTTTTCAAAAATTCGTTTTTCTTCATTTCTGGCAATTTTTTAGAAAGGTAAGTCCCCCTTGGCCACAATTCTTTCACATTTGCTGAACGCATGTACAAATACAAAAATTAATTATACCTTATGTTATCGATGTGATTCGACGCTCGTAAATTATTCAACGAATTCAATTTTTCAAAATTAGATTATGGCAAATTTTTGAAGGTGCATACATTCAAAGTATCAGTAATTTTTGATAAAAGCTTGCTGGGAATATTTTCTTTAAATCGCGCAAATAAATTTATTGCCAATATTTTCAAAAATATTGATAATAGGTATATGGGATGCTAATACTAATCTAAAGGAAATTTAATTTTGCATCTTTTTCTACTACAGATTGCAAATCAATTTTTGGATACTAATTTTGACATATGTCATAAACGATGACAGTTAGGTAGGCAAAATTGGGTGCGTCAAACTCACAATTAACAGACCAATTCGAATTAGAATCAAAGCGTAGGCCTTCCGTTTAAAATAACAAAGATGGCCGTAATTTCCGGTAAGACCTGAAGAGTTGGAGGGTTGGGAATACTAGTGTACAATATGTCGGTTTTGGACCATGCAGGAAGGCAGGATTTTATTTACGTTCTAAATTTGCGAAAATCTATTGAAAATACACAGATTTTAATTGATTTTGCTCAGACTAACATAAAAAAAAATCCTGCACGCTTTGTCAATCGGGGTAAAAAATTTGGCGCACTTGTAAAAAAACTTCAAAAATACCCCGATTTTAATAGATTTTTTATAAATTTTGCACGGATTTGCTTTTTTAAAAAAGCATGGACCATTTGTTAAAAATAGGTAAAAAGCATCAAAAACGTCATGATTTTAATAGATTTTTATTAATTTTTGTCGTTTGTGGACTAGTGTAAAAAATTTTAAGTATTGAAAATATTGCTAGATTAATTATTGCAGATAATAATCAGATAGCTTTACTTTCTTAAACTCGCAACAAGTAGAATGTGGAAATCACGCTTCCCGAGAGTAAGTACAATCAGCGCCAACGGTACTATAGAGTGTAAAATCCTTATGATATGGGAGAGGGAGGTAAAGAGGTCCCAAGGGTAGGGCATAACTCCCTGAATCATCCAATAATTCCGTTATCGTCCATAACTGACGAGAAAGATCAGTCAATGACCCATTGCAGCCAGTTTTATATTTATGTCCCATTTACGATAAGTCTTAAAATTGAGGTTAAGTGTTTTTTAAATTCAACCCAACTCGCGGCTTGATTATTTTACCACACGTGGATGATTAAGTGGCTTGTTTTATACACAGAACTCATTATTCCAATGTTTTATTATTGAGTTGTTTACTTCCATTAATTCAGAGACGGACATATGCGCGATGTTTTATTGCCCGCGGCCATTTTTCGCGTCGTGCGACACCTCTCGGACGCGTTTCTTTTTCTTTTTTGATCCACCTACTTAAGTATCAGACAATTGGGTTCGGTATATTGCGTCCCATTGTTGCCTCCTGCTATTACCCGACCCATTGTCATGCCGTCATATACGTGAAAGTTTTCTTTTATCTGCAGTCGTCATCGCGGCTGGCAGCCCGGCTTCTTGTGCGAAATGAGATTTTTTCTTTGTTCCACTAACTGCCATATAACGTCCGATAATAAAAGGTACCAGCGGTTGCTCAACTCGACCACTGTCACAGGTTGCACATATTGAGCGAAAAAGCTGACTCGGAGTCTGCATTTTAACGTGTCTATCTCCTCAGCTTTTCTGTAAAAAAAAATCGAAATTGTTGCCTGCAGTCTTATTTCTAGCAGCTGGAGACGCAAAAACTGTAGGTATTCCTTAATCCATTGGTGATAAGCTTACTCAAAAGGGCCTTTTCAATATCTTTTCATTTACAAAAACTTTTGTCATAAGTGATTTTTAGTGCTGTAGCAATATGCGAGGCAATCTTGTTTTAGCTTATTCGTCCGCTCGCTCGCCGTATCGCTCCTCACGATTGGCTCCAAAAGCTTTTTAGATCTAAGTTAGGCCATAAGATGCCTATGTACCAAATTTCAACAAAATCGGTCAAGTAGTTTGGGCTATAGAGGTTACAAACGCATGAACGAACGAACGGATATTCATAGTCGTAACTCCGGGACGTTATTCCTTATATCATTCTAGGAAGAAAAGTTCCTATGGACATATGTCCGGAAATGCTTTATATAGGAGCTGCGCCCCTTTAAAGGGGTGCTAAAAAAATCAGTTTTCTGAAAATTTCTCGAAAAATATGAATAGGATTTTGAAATTCGGAGCAATAGTTAGTGCTATAAAGAGCTTTCTCTTCAATTTTTTTCAGATTTTTAATAACATCAGAAGTGGGAGTTCTTGGGGGGGGGGTTTTACATATTTTTTTACATTATCTTTTGTTGTGAGCCTTTTTTTTGCCAAATAATACCAAATTCGTAATCTCTGGTCCATTTCACATAAAAAAGGTGCTCTTGTTGAATGTAGCGAGGGCGCACCATTTTCGAATAAAATGATTCCATGGTTTAGGGGGCGAAAATTTGTGATTAGCACTTTGTTTTATCTAACTAATTAGTGAAAATGAAGATGGAGGATGATTCCTTGCATTATTTTAGGAAGAAAAGTTCATATTAAGATACGGCAGAAAATGTTTTCTAAAAGAGCTATGGTCCTTCGAATGGAGTCTCAGGAAACATATTATTCGAAGGAATTATTTACCGCCACATGTCCATATGAACTTTTCTTTCTAAAATGATGTAAAATATCATACTCTGAGTTTATTTTTTCTAATTAAGTAGGTAAAATAAATCTTACAACAGAAATTTTCGCGCTCTAAACCAATCAAAGTCACTTTAATCGAAAAGGGTGCGTTTTAGCGACATTCAACAAGAGCTTGTTTTCTGGGTAGAATTGACAACCGATTAAGATTTTATTATTATTTGGTGAGAAAATGACTACAACAAAAGAAAATGTAAAAAAAAGTGTAAGGCCCTCCAAGAACGCATGCCAGTGATGTTTTAAAAATCTGAAAAAAAGTGAGGAGAAAACTTTCTATAAAACTAACGATTGTTCCAAATTTCAAAATTCCTTTCTTAATATTTTTCGAGAAATTTAAGAAAAATAGACTTTTTGAGTACCCCTTTGAAGGGGCGTAACTCCCCTATAGAGCATTTCCGGACATATGTCCACATATGTCCTAGAATGATGTAAGGAATAACGTTCCGGAGTTAGGACTATGAATATACGAACACCCTGTATACATACAGACACAGTTTTAAAACCACTTTTTTGGGTTCCTGGGACGTCAAAACACGAAGATCTGGTGAAAATTTTAATGATTGCAGTAACCTCCCATTTTCGCTAGTTATTCTTAACTACAGTTCATTTTAAACCCTCTTGACTTTTCATCCCCTTTCATAATATTTCAACCCCCGAGCGTTAATTTTGTAAAATTCGCCCAATTTTGCCTGTTTTCGTTACCTAATACATTTTACTCATATGGATTCTGTTTGCCTTTTTCACTTTTTCGACACCCTTCGCCAGAGTTCAGCCCCCAAAAGGCAAATTTGCATAATTGGCTTATTTTCGTGTTATTATCTGTAAATCTACTTAATTACGATAACTTTTCATATAGAAAGACTATACAGGGTGAGTCTGAAAGACTCCACGTCCTTTATACCACATAATCTACTGTTCAAATGATGAAGCTTGGTGCAAAAATTATTGGTCAATTGTGATTCCTCTTGACGTTAAGCCGCCAAAAATCTTCATTTTTAAACGTTTTTTTAAAATATCTTTCGAAAGGTGTATCGTAGGATTTTGAATTTTTGCACAGCATTGTTACAGACTAATAAGCATCTGCTGATGGTACTTAAGACATTATCCAAAAAGCGGATCTCTGTTATACAGGTGGCCCCGATGTTATTTGCCCTTGAACTTTTTTATGTCTGAAAATATTGCTAATTACCTATGCGGTCGTATTCCCCGTTCCATTCTAAAACTTTTTTGGCTCTTTAAATTTTTCGAAAAAACTAACCACTTACGAGAAAAATTGAAAAAACCAATAACATGATGCAGGTAATCATCTTAAAACCAATGATGTGTCTACCTCATAAAAAAGTGAAATTACTATCAATGTTTTTTCTTCAGTTGTGAGCAATGGTTCTGGGCACAGATGTAGGACAACCCCCTCAATGCAAAAAAACAGTTGAAATGTGATGCGTGTCAACGTACACTTTGATTTTTATTGAAATTGTAGGTTTATCACGATGATCATGTTTTCGGTTTTTTCAATTTTCCTCGTGAGTGGTTAGTTTTTTCGAAAAATTTTAAGAGCCAAAAAAGTTTTAGAATTGAACAAGAAATACGGCCGCATAGGCAAATTAGCAACATTTTCAAACATAAAAAAGTTCAAGGGCAAATAACATTGGGGCCACCCTTTATAACAGGGATCCGCTTTTTGGATAATATCTTAAGTACCATCAGTAGTTGCATCTTGGTCTGTAACAATGCTGTACAAAAATTGAAAATCCTACGATACACCTTTCGAAAGATATTTAAAAAAATTTTTAAAAATGAAGATCTTTGGCGGCTTATAACATCAAGAGAAATCGCAATTGACCAATAATTTTTGCACCAAGCTTCATCATTTGAACAGTAAATTTTGTGGTATAAAGGATGTGGAGTCTTTCAGACTCACCCTGTATTTGTGTAAGGTATCAAGGTATGAAAGTGCGACTTTGCCGGACGAGCCTGAAATTTGGGAGACGAGCAAAGCGAGTTGAGCAACAGGCGAGATCAATAAAGCATTAATTATCGTCTTATCAACTGAATTTATCGTAATTTTCTAATGTCAAAATATGAAAAATTCCAGAAAAACTTAACTTTCAGTATATGCAAATGGGTACCGTAGACTCTTTCGGACATAGGTGACTAAAAAATAAGTTTTTGCCACAATTTTCTTCGGTTTTTGAATAATGCTTTTCATGTAAAAAGAGAGTCAGACGCAGAGCTTGCTGACCGCAGGATTCTTTAATCTTTTGGAAAAATGGAGCAATTAGCTGTTAAGGCAGCCCGCGCAAACATTTTTTGTTTATTCTGGAGATTGTGGCCCGATCCGCTTCGACGTCGTATTAATTTTAGTCACGTCCCCCACCTTGATGTATTAGAGATGACAGGCAAATTGACAGGAGTTTTGCAAAAGAAGATAAATCGTGTCGTGGAAAATTAAAATTTCCTTGTTTTCCACGTCGCCTCGCGTTAGTATCGGCAAAAATGGCTTCACGGTCCGGAGTCTACCTAGCGAAACGTCCATGCGTTTAGCAAACCGTGCACATCACATGCATGACAATGCGGAATTATAAATTACATTCGAATTAAACTATGTAATTGCGAAACCGGCCGACACATCCATTATTTGCCCCCGCGCACGGTTACCGGTCCATTCCGACTGCAAAATACACCGATGTTCGTGTTTGGAGGGATTTGTTCGTGACTTGTATTGTTGGTTTTAATTTTATGCGTTGTGGAAAACGATTGATGCTGATTTTGCGTTTTTACTCTGTTGAGGGCCAATTTCATCGAGCAGCACTTTTCACAACCTTTACATGTCCCTTACAAGATCTTCAGATAGGCTAATTATATGAATGACTCGCATCAGATAGCTTATCGGTGAATAAACTACACTCAACATAAAATTATAGCAGTCCACAGCTTACGCATTGATATTTCAGATACCGAATTTGCCATTATTAGACTTTCAGATCGGTTATCTGGAAGACTGCCACAAGGAATTTCAAGCTATTGTCTCCAATAATATGAATGACGCAATGACTCTCAGATAGTCTGCCGGAGAATAAAATACAACCAACATAGAATTAGCTATTCCCGTAGCTTATCGCTTATAAGACTTTCAGATAGGCTATCTAGTAGATTTATACACGAAATCTCAAGTAGTATAGTTTCATATCATATGAATGACTCTCGCTTGCTTATCGGAGAATTAACTACACTCAACATACAACATAAAATTACAGGAATCCATAGCTTACGTTTTCATGTTTCAGAAAACGAATGTGCCTTTGCTAGACTTTCAGAAAGGCTATCTGGCAGATTGACACAAGAAATTTCCAGTTATTGTCTCCAATAATATAAACGACTGAATGACCCTCTGGATTCTGGATTCTGGATTCTGGGGGGGAGGGCGGCCTGCCAAAGCAGACTGCTGCACTCAGGCCACAGTTGGCCCATTGTGCTGCCTCCCAAGCCCGCTAGCGCACTCTAACTCTCGAGCCAGCCAACCTCCTGCAAAAGCTGGAGTAGCGTGCTGAGAGGGGCGCCAGCGAGCATGACCAAACTTGGCCATTCTTCCCCTAGGAGAGAGCCACGTAATTGGGCGAGTACAGGACACTGTGTGAGCACGTGTTCCATAGACTCGTCTTCTAGTTCGCATCCTCTGCAGATGGGGCTTTGTGCAATGCCCATCCGGTGAAGGTGCTGATTCAAGCCGCAGTGGCCAGTAAGTATACCTACGGCTAAGCGCAGTTTACCTCTGGGTAGGTTGAGAAGATATTTTGTGGTTTTCTGTTGGACCACTGGCATTAGCATTTTCGAATGGCGACAACCAGGTGAGTTTATCCACCTGTCCGCAGCCATCTTGTAGCTTCTGTTAGAAATAAGGGCACATGCGGTAGTGAGGGCGGCAGTTTGGGTTTCCCAAAAAGTTTTTGGGGCGT
Source organism: Pycnomerus fuliginosus (assembly GCA_963924575.1). Lineage (NCBI taxonomy): Eukaryota > Metazoa > Arthropoda > Insecta > Coleoptera > Zopheridae > Pycnomerus > Pycnomerus fuliginosus. The sequence continues at coordinate 5,406,733 of OZ004624.1, read as the reverse complement.
CCAGTTACACAGTGTCTGTACCTACCAATTTGATTGAGCATTTCTTATAATAATTATTCAGACATCATGAGGTTTTAAAATAAAATGTAGGTATGCTTAAGCAAGGGCGGGACCTAGGACGTCCTAGGGGGAGTAGAGTTAGTCGCTATGATTCAAAAATTTCATGCAGAAATGTCCTATTTTACTCTTTTTGTAAGAAATATGCGATCTCGATAAAAAAATTCTCCTTGTGGGACTTAAGTTTTTCAAATAATGTCACTAACATTCTGAAGTGCTTAGAAAATGCGTGACCTTGAAATTTTGCAAAATTTTCGCCTGCGGCGCATTTTCAACCCCCTTGCCCCCTTTGCCTAGGGCGGTAAAACTTCCTAAGGGCCCCTGCGTCCACTGGTTTAAAATTATGGTTTCCCATCAATTCGCCCCCAGCGAGATTGTCTTCTGAATCCGCCACTGGTGGTACCTTTCCTTATAGCTTCTTTTGCTCCAATGGTGACCGCCACAGTTTCTGCTTGGAAGACCGTGGCGTACTTTCCCAGTGGTGCAGTTGCAGAATGACCCTCGCAGATAGTCTGTCGAATAATAAACTACAACCAACATAAAAATTAGCTATCCCTATAGCTTATCGCTTATAAAACTTTCAGATAGGCCATCTAGTAGATTTGTACACTAAATCTCGCTTAGCCTATCGGAGAATCAACATACAATTATAGCAATCCATAGCTTCCGTTTTAATCTTTCAGAAAGCGAATGTGCCTTTGTTAGACTTTCAGATAGGCTATCTGGAAGATTTACCCAAGAAATTTCCAGCTATAGTCTCCAATAATATGAATGACTGAATGACTTTTAGATAGCCTATTGGAGAATTTCCCACAATTAGCATGAAATTGTTCAAAATCTTGTAATTCAGGTAAGCCTACCTATATTTGATATCTAAACACAGCGATAATTTTAAAAACTTTAGTATTGAATTATAAAGTTTTCGAAGGAAACACTCTGCTTTTAAAAAATTCCCTGTCCAGATTGAAAAGATCCGCGTCTTAATTAATGTAAACACGGCGATATCCCGAGCTAATCCCAGACCTCATTAAAAATCCGTTCGCACGTCCCATTTCTCCAGGTATCGGAGCAGAAAAATAATTAACAAACCCCCGCGATAAATCTTCCAAGTTGCAAATCATCCGGACAGATTTTGATAATTTGTGCCAAGATTTTTCAGGAAAATAGATCATTCATCTCGGCCTCGGAAAAAAAATTATCGAAGCACTTTGGGGGGATGTCCGCTACGATGGCCGTCGAGTATGATTTGAATTCGGGACTCTTTCGTTTAATCGCCGGCAAAGGGGGCGAAGAATGGAGGTGCAATCCACCCTTGATTGCAGAGTGACTCACCGGCGAGGGGCGATACCTACCGTTACCGGATACTGCAGCATCTGTGTGTGTATCGAGATCAAAGTAATCAAGATGCACTTGTTTAGTTACTGCTGGATACATCGCCCCCTATTTCGTTTCACATGCGTTCCGGTTGCGGCTACCTGCGCCCTCCGGCAAGTTAAATTCATAAAAATTTCTTCTCTGAAGCTATCTGGAAAGACCTTATTTCAATTTTCAGGTAGAAAGTTTAACCGTCGCGTCGCATTGTTCATTGCAAGTAGCATATCTGAAGAAACATTCTCTTGCAAATAGCATATCTGAAACATTCTCTCGGCTACAGATAGCTTACCTGAAGGCGCCAATGTATAATTAAAAGTCTGCTGATGTTTTCATCTTCAAGATAAACCCTATTAGTTCAATGGATTTTTATTAGATAGCCAATCTGCAAAAAACTCTTTTTGCCTTTAATTTATTAGCGTATCTGAAAAGTCAAAATAGTCCAGGAAATTCAGACAAAAATACTGAAAAATTACAAGAGAGCTGAAAATTGTTACATGCCTTCGTCTAGTGATTACAAGTAACCGGTCAAAAGTCCCCACCATTGATAGACCCTGTGCGTATTGTCTGACAGCTCTTGAAAGTGTCAAAGAAAACGGTTTTTCAGTCATATCTCCCTTTCTATTGACTCTACGACCAAAATACTTATATACAAAATTAAAGCTAAGGGATTTCTCCACGAATAAGGTATCTTTTTAATTTTCCCTACGTTGGGTCATTTTTCTGGAATCTGGCGTTAAAACTGCTTAAGAATTTTTGCCACTAAACAATTAAAACAAACGTTGTCAACATTTTTTTCATATACTCTAATGCAACAACCTATCCACAATATGGAAAAAAAATATATCAAAAAATTATTTTGTGGGAAATTCCCTTGGCTAACGTAAAAAATGCAGATATTGTTTGTTGCAGAGTCAATAATTGAATTTTGTTATTTATTTTCAGTTCTCTTGTAATTAACAAAATTCAGTTAATGACGCTGCAAGTTGAAGGTACTTCTTCAAACAATATTTGCATTTTTTTTTGTAAAATTTTATCCGCCCGTTTGGTAACTAATTATTAATTCTGCAAATTCTTTACAAAATAATTTTTTGGCATGCCTGTTGGTGATGTTCCTATTCACCCAAAATTACCTAATTTGAAACATCTAACAAAAAAATCGCAAAAAAAGAATCAAGCGTCATTTCACAAAAACTACGGCACATTTTTTTACTGGAATTATTACCCTACCATCACTCCAAATTTGAAGGAAGGCTTTTTCTACTAAATTCACAAGTTTTGCAGGGTACAAAATTTTCATCATTTTGACAGTGACATTAACATTGCCAAATGGAAACTTACAGTTTGTGGAATACATTGGTCTTTGAATAGTGAGGATATCATAATTTTTGTTCTTATAATGATTTTTTAAAATATATTCCGAACTTTCGTGCCTATTCACCCGCTAGTCCCTATTCACCCAGTTCTACATTTTGGATGCTCTGTTTTCAAAATAAAATAAAAATTCATATTATACGCTCGCTATTATTTGTCTTCAAAACCATTTAATGCAGTATTTTCAGTTATTTGTCATTCATGTGATATATACCTAACTATTTATAACTAGCGTATATATATCTGAATTTCAGGGCCTTACGGTATTAAGGCATCACGATTTTAACAATATTATGTAGTCATTTTTAGACTTTTTAACTTTTTGACAGGTAGATTCATCAAAATTTCTATCTGTCAACCAAATATTTTAGGTAAGTACGTATGTTGACATTTTGCTACTGGCAGGTTCTAACCACCGCGGTTTATTACGGAAATGATTAATAGTTTTTTCCAAATCCGGTTTTTTTCCGACCACTTGAAACTCTGGCTTCAACACCAGATTCCGCGAAAACAACTGATCGTAGGAAAAATTAAGAAGATACTTTATTTGTAAATAATTCCCTTGGCTATATTCTGATATATAGGTGTTTTGTTCGTAAAGTCAAAAGAACGGGTAGTATGATTGAGAAACCCATTTATTAACACTTTTAAGAGCTGTCAAACAATAGGCGCAGGGTCTTATCAAGTTGGAGACTTGTAATCACTACGTGAAAGTCTGTAACAATTTTCAGCATTCTTGTAATTATTCCGAAGTGAAATCCTAAAAAAATCTTTAGAATAAATTCTCAAATAGGCTCTCTGGAATCTCTATTACCACTTAGATATTTAGATTATCTGAAAGCCAGTCGTTGCTTACTTCAGATAGCTTATCTGAAAGAGCCTTCGTTACCTTTAGGTATAGGTAGCTTATCACTTACCTTCAAAAAGATTCATTAGCAGTGACACCATCTGAAAGGAAATATTTGGAATTAATCTTCAGATAACCCACCTGAAACCTATATTACCACTTAGGTTATCTGAAGATTTTGAAAACAATTTAATATAAATTTGCGTCTTCAGCACTTTTATATTCAGCTATAAGGTAGAGTATCGCGCATTATCGATATAAATTCGCCAAATTGCCCCCCTTTTCGCGTATGGAAATCCACTGCCGATATAGGGGTGGCACTAATCCCATCAGAAGCGGGAAGGTGTACACCTCGAGCACATTGTGGAGACTCGCCAGGCGTGGATAGGAAGATTAGGACCTCTGATTAAGGTATAGGCGCACAATGCGTCACGCCCGATGCGGTTATTTTTTCCATTCATGCCCACCGGAATTGATTTTAGGATTGTCTGTTGTTGGGTGGTGACGTGATATGAATGCCAGACTTTTTATTTAAGTGGTTTTATGCGGATTGAGGGATTAGCGGATAACGCACGGTGCGCTCAGTCGGAGAACGTTTTTGTGTCCGATTATCGCGTGCGACTGCTTTTTGTTTTAAATATTATTTTATGTAGTTGGTAATCCTGCTTCTTTGTCCATTTTGGTATTTCCGGACTTGTTGTGTATTTGTAATTTTTACTTTTTGGATCGATTTTGATAAGTTTGAAGTCTCTTGCAACTAAGGTTCAAGCTAGTTTTCTCGAGGGTTTTTATAAGTTAGGTTTTGTTTCTCAAATAAACACAATATAGTATATTATTGACCAAGGTAGATAAGAACTATTTTACCCCAAGCGGCAAGATTGTTACAAGACGCGAGGGCTAAAATACTCTTCTCTACCGTGGTGAATATAGTACTTTTTTCACTTACTAGCAAAAAAACCGAATTCTCAGTTCAAAGGTAAGTCAATAATGGTACGTTTTAAAGCTTAATTTTTTATCAATTGGTTTGTTTTGCATTTCAACCGACGATGTGCGGCAGTAATATTGCATGTCTCGCCAGTTCAATATTGAATCGTACTAGACATCTGTTTGTTTTGTTAGGGGAATGGTCCGATGTAGTTAAATAACGGCAACAGCGCACATCGAAGCGGTCGGCCGGTGAGGCAAAGTCCTAGCGGCGAGTAGCGATACTTACTGAGCCTAGAATGGTCGATACATAAGGTATCTTTTCATCATGCAAAGTTGGCATCAATCCTGCAACCCACAATACAACAAAACCTGTATGAAGGCGCCATCTCTCGGAGTTAGAATCGAATTAATTTGCTATAAACTTGGACCTTAATACGGTGGAATATAAGAGTTTAATGCCGCTTTCGGTCTGTCCTGCACTGCGGGGAGAGTAAAATCCACGAACTCTGATTGGTACCATTCCGAAGACGCTCTGCCAATGACCAATCAGAACGTACAGCGGCACAACGAAAGCGGTATAAAGACATTTGGGCCGTTTTTGAAGGATCAGGTTACCTATTCTTGCAGTGTATTAGTACTTGTATTTATAAGTGCATAAGCGTGAATTCGCTCGCTCGGCCGCTCGCCGTCTACTCCGTCCATCGTGTAACTTGAGAACGAGTTGAAATTTTGTAAACAGGCTATTGTTTTTGAGTCATATAAAACCCTGGGGGTGAGAGTTAGAGGTAAAAAACCGAGAAACTTGTCCTAATTGCAAAAACTTGAGAACCAGAGGAGTTATCTTACTAAAACTTGGTGTTCACGCTTGCCATTCAAGTCATTTGAAGGTGATAAGAAGTGTAAATTTCGGGTTCGGAGGATGAATTTAAGGGTTGAAAATCACAAACAATATGATAACGTCGCAAACATGGAACTAGGGGTTCTAACTGGAAATTTTGCTTAGTTATTATTGATCGAAATTCAGGCCATTGGGGTTTCGTTCCCATTGACATGACAGTGGCGTTTAGGCAGGATTGAAGGTCGTTCTTTCCTCTTTCGAAAATGTCCTTCAAAATGAAAGTTAATTCATCCCTAAATTTTTTGTGAATTTTCTTCCAAGGCTCTGAATCGCATAATTTGCAACAAAAAGTACAGAGGCGATGAAAACTCGGTAGCCATTTTTGTTTTAGTTGTAAATTATGCAGATTATTAGCTTAATTTACGACTTAAATTTAAAATGCAGATTAATCTGCTCAATTTACAACTTAAATCAAAAAATGCAGCAGAGAAGCGGCTGGAACCTCCCCAACGCGTAGGTCTTTGATTTCCGTGACTTGTGTTTAAGATTTTAAAGTTGATATGCCTAAATGGCACTTTCCGTGGGCCGATTGAATCCAATATTTGTCCACCTCTTCGACGTGTAATACAATCCTCATGTGCAAAATTTCAGCCAAATCGATTCACTAATTTGGGCTATAATGTATTTTTAGTGTTATTAAAAAATTTCGATTTTTTGACCCAAAGAGCACTAAATGCGAACGAATTTTGTCTCATTTAAAACCAGAATTTGAAGACCTTTCTGATGGTGACAATAAATCTTTCAAAAACTTGTTTTGGATGGTCAAATGAGTGAATAATTTTAAAGTTGGAAATTGGTGTGCCAGAACGGCACTGTCCGTAGGCCGATTGAATCCAAAATTTGTTCAGCTCTTCGACGTGTAATACAATCCCCATGTGCAAAATTTCAGCCAAATCGGTTCAGGGGCTTGGGCTGTAGCACGATTTTAAAGTCCGATAAAAATCAATTTTTTTTTTATTTTTGGTCAAAAGGGCACTAAGAATTAATGCATTTTTAGAAGCAGAATTTGAAGGCCTTTCCTATCGTGACGTGAAAAATGGGGGTTTGCATTTAAACTTTAAACGTTGATGCGCCAAAATGGCATTTCTAGTTGCACGATTGGCTCCAAAAGCTTTTCAGATCTAAGTTGGGTTATCACATGCACACGTACCAAATTTCAGCCAAATCAGTCGAGTAGTTGGGGCTGTGGCGTGTTTACGAACGAACGAACGAACGTACGTACGTACGTACATACATACAGACACATTTTGAAAACCACTTTTTTGAGTTCCTGAGACCTCAAAACGTACAGATCCGGTCTTATCTCGAATTCGAAAATTTTAGTGATTGCAGTAACCTCCCTTTTTTTTAAATTATGAAGTGGAGTGGGGAGGTTAAAATGCCTACATCGTCTCTGTACTTTTTCTTGCAAATTATGCGATTTAGAGCTTTGGAAGAAAATTAACAAAAAATTTAGGGATGGATTAATTTTCATTTTGAAGGACATTTTGGAAAGAGGAAAGAACGACTTTCAATCCTGTCTAAACGCCACTGTCATGTGTCAAAGAGTAACGAAACCCCATTGGCCTAAATAATGGTGTTAAATGAAAGTCCTTAGGAACGACACTTAAAACTAAAAAATATCGCACAAAAACTAACGAAGACATACAAAAAAAGACAACTGTCCGGTTTTTTAAGGGCCTCTCTTTATAATAGGACTGATAAATGTAACTAATAATATAGATAAATATCGGTGATATCGATTTATCGATTGTCGATATACAGGGAGGGTAATCTTTTAATTATCTGGATGTTGGACAAAATATCGAACTATTGAACAAATCGTTAAACCTATAGAAGAGTATTGGAAAGTTACCATATTGCACTTATGCACTTACACTACAGACTGAAAGAAATAAGAGGAATTATTAATTTTACAACAGGTATACAGCGTGGGTAATTTTTCGATGCTCACCATTGCTCACCTAAACGGTAAAAGATACAGGGTCGGTTAAATTACAGAAAAGTTGCGCTATTTATTGATGATTAAGAATCTGAAGAGAATTCCCCGTTATTTTGATTCGTTCCCGAGTTATAACAAAAAATCTGAAAATTGTCAATTTAAAGAAAAATTAATATCTTCCTACCCATTGATGTTGTTTAAATGAAACTTGGAACTTTTATATTTTTGACAGCTGTCAATTGATAAGCATCGACAGACATTTTCTAGGCCTTCTAGATTTTGAATAACGACAGTCAACTTTTGATTCTTTTATGGCCGCCATATTGAATTTTGGCACCATCAAATGCACAAAAAAATTGGCTGTACTCAACATGAACTTTTTTGACAGATGTCAGAATTTGAAAATTGGTAGGAATAATTTGCAAAATCAGCCTTAACTTAGACGAAAAACAATTGCAAAAAAGTACGCCGACTTCTTCAATCTCTTATAACATGTGAAAACAATTGACTTCAACAATAATAAAATACGTCTTGCGGTCGTGTGACTCGGGCTTTCACATATTTTTTGAAAAACGTCCATGTTGGTTACATTTTTGAGAAGTTAATTTTTCTGTGTATCCGGCTGTGTTAAAATTCAATATGGCGCCCATAAGAAAAAGAAAAGTTGACTGTCTTTACTCAAAACCTAGAAGGTCTAGAAAATTTCTGTCAGTGCCATTCCATTGACAGCTGTCAAAAATATGAAAGTTCCAAGTTTCATTTAAATAACATCAATCGTTAGGAAGTTATTAATTTTTCTTTAACTTGGCAATTTTCAATTTTTTTGTGATAACTCGGGAACGAATCAAAATATCGGGGAATTCTCTTCAGATATAGAAGAAATAGCGCAACTTTTCTGTAATTTAACTGACCCTGTATCTTTTACGGTTTAGGAGATGCCAATGGTGAGCATCGAAAAAAAATTACCCACCCTGTATATATTGATCGATTATTGATATATCGATACTTATCGATTACTGATATATAGATTACCCTCGCCTATCGATGTTCGAAAAACTCAGATTTTGATATCGTTGATCGATATATCGATAATATCGCTCAGCCCTAGAAATGACAAATCACCATTGGAGACATACCTATCGTTTTTAAATAATTTAGCTTTTACATTTTTTAAAAATTGTTTCTGCTTATAATTATTGTTACACTGCTTTTTGTAAGCTTTTTGCTCGATACATATAATTTGACATCTTTTGAGTTAACATATAGCCGAGCTGTAAAAACCCGGCATTAAATTGCAGCACAGAATGTTCCAGGTAACTTATTCTCCCCCAACCGTCGAGTTTTTGTCGAGTTCGGGAGGTCAATCCTGGAGAATTTCCAGGTGCGCCACAAAGGGAAGTCATCGCCGATAAAATACGGTCGGATCGACTTTCATCCATAAAACATTCCGCTCGATCCGGCACCTGTAAATTATGAAACCTCCAACTTTTGACGTGTAATCCCCGTAATAAGCTCAATGTGTAATGCGATGGTTATCGCCCTTAGATAGTGCGACACAGGTAGGATTTACGGCATCCTTAAAGGTCCTGAAAGTGGCGTTCCGCATAACAGTCATCCTAATTTAGCTGCGGGAGCGTAATTATGTTATCTCCGTGGAAGGTAACGTCACCTATTCAGCCCTTCCACCTGAAAGTTTGGATTACAAAACGCGCTCAACCATGAAGGTGATAAGGTAAACGACGCGACCTGAAGACGTGGGGCTTTTTCGCACGAGGTATAATTAAACGCGGAATCGAAAATGCCGGCCGTCCATTGTCTAGTTTACGATAGAGGTGGCAAACACACAGAAATGTGCTCGAGCAGGTTTATTGCCGGCTGAAATGGAAGCGAAAGCAATTTCCAGATGAGTTATGAAGCATTATCTACCTATATAAGGGCGGAAACTAGCGTATTTTTGCAGGTGTGCAGGAACGCGATGTTTTCCACCCCCGACGATGTGTGGGGGAATTGATCGTAAATATTGGCGGTTTACGTCGTCATCTGTTACCTACAGCCCTCGCGTTTCAAGGTAGAGAAAAAGCGGATGTGGGAGGCGACGAATGTTATCGTGCCGGGATTCATTTTACATATTGGATGTACCTGTTTGAGAGTGGCGAGGATGCTCCTTGATGGCTTCTGGAAACTGCTTCATTCTCTATTGCTTTATCCCCACGAGATGATATCTCATTAACCCATATTAAATAGAAAGATGGGCTTTTGCTATAAAGGTTTATTTTCTTTTGTCAATAAAGCTCTAAAACTTTGAATGATACAAATTCAACCAAAACGCAAAGAGAGTGTCAAATTGTGTTCATGGGACGATTTTCGTTTGTCAAAAATACAAGACAAAACGGAAAAATTACAATTTTCTAGTGCCATAGTTATGACATAGAGTTCAACTAAAACACAAAAAGTGTCCAATATATTCAAAAAGCCAGCGGAAGTTGTATAGCGACGTGGATTTTTAGTGCAGATTATTTCCAAATTACCTTTCATTTATGAGTGATTATTTCCATCATCTGTCTAATTTACATAAACAACCAATCAAATGCAAACTCTCAACCAATGAACGAGGTTTATCTCGGATACATTAATATCAAGAACCAAAAGTAAACCGTTTATGGTAAAATTATGGTAACGCTGGTTTAATGTCAAAAAATAACATCGCATTAATTTATTTTTCTAATGTCTACCCATCATTTCCCTTGATTTTAATACCTGATTTTAGTATGCTACAATTTGATTTTAATCCCTCATTACCAAAATCAAGGAGTAAAAATTTTTGATCCTTATTTTGATGTGGTAAAAATTCTTAATGGTTCATTGATTTTGAGGGAATACAAATTTTGATTCCCCGGGTTTCATCAAACTATAACATTACCATAACAATCACAAGAAACTGATGCGTTTTGGTTCCAATTGTATAATTGTAAAGTAGGTGAGGTTCTTTCAGATCTGAATTTAGTGTAAGTCTGTCGATATTGAAAAAAATAGTATAAGTAACACAGGGCTAAACTGTTTTTTATTCCCGCAGAGATATTAAACAACCCCCAGGTTTTTAGTCCCTTGTTACTTTTTTCACTCCCTGATTTTGATGATAGAAGGATTGACAAAATTTTAACATTCAAAAACAGAAATAGATACTTAAGTGGAGGTATTTTGTTGTTTTCCCTAGATTATGACAGTGCCAGTGGCGTACTGTATCAAACAAAACCACAAATTGTATTGATGATTTCAATAATTCCAGTGCACGAGGAAAGTCAGTCTACGCAGTGGGTAAAACAGTCCCGCTCTATTATCGCCTCTGTCAGTTTTAAGATTGCTGTGACACAAGAATGACAAATAATGACTAACAAATAAATAATATGTCACAAAATGTTATGAGATGAAAATGCCCAAAAGCACCAGATGTAGTGCATTAATCACCAAAATTGGCAACCCTTAGACTGACGACCGTTATTTTCGTTTAATCACGTTGATTCGAGTAAGTATTCATAGATGTCCTTCTTTTATTAAAATCATCAATTGATAGACATCTGAAATGTCTTACTAACACACGCCGCTACTGAAATTTAGTGGTCCAGCGGAAATAAAAGGAATGAATTGTACCTATTTTTTGTGCGTAGGAAATATTTGAGTTATCGCCTAAAAATTCTGCAAAAAAATCTTACGGTAATATTACCATTACCGGTAAGAATGGAACATTTTCTGAAACAGATTGTGGAGACCCTTTTAATATAAATATTCAACAAATACATTTCTTCGAAGATTGGAATTCTCAATTGGATTGGAATTTTCAATAATTGAAAGCTTCCAGTTTTCAATTGCTTGTTAAATTGAAGACAAATCCAATTGAGAAAGTCAATTTGTCATACAAAACAAGACTGATTGATATAATCAATACCTACCTACATTTTTGGAACACGAATTTGAAGCCTTTTCTTCATCTTAAGGTGCGGTGATGTGAAAACTAGGGATTTACATACAAAAAATTTAAAGTGGAAGTGCCAAAATGGCACTTTTCGTGAACAAATTTTGCCGAAAATCTAATCATCGCCTACAAAGCGTGCCCATTTCGATACGCGCCGAAGTCTGAGCTACAGCGTGGCAGACACACAGACCGACATTTTTCGAAAACCATTTTTTTTTGGAGACTCGATTTTTAAACTGTAAAATTATCAAATTGTGTTTTTTTAAACTGTAGGCTAATTTGTTGGGACAGCTATTTATCATTGATGCTTACATGCTGACGCGGACTTTCTTGTAGGATTTTCCGATTTTTATTGTTCAAGGGGTAGAAAATGTTGATCTATCTGCAACGGTTTTTGCAGTTCATCGGAAACAAGAAAAAATTTTTAACCTCCCCACTCCACTTCACCATTTAAAAGAAAGGGAGGTTACTGCAATCACTAAAATTTTCGAATTCGAGATAAGACCGGATCTATACGTTTTGAGGTCTCACGAACCCAAAAAAGTGGTTTTTAAAATGTGTCTGTATGTATGTACGTACGTACGTACGTTCGTACGTACGTTCGTTCGTACGTACGTTCGTAAACACGCCACAGCCCCAACTACTCGACCGATTTGGCTGAAATTTGGTACGTGTGCATATGATAACCCAACTTAGATCTGAAAAGCTTTTGGAGCCAATCGTGCAACTAGAAATGCCATTTTGGCACATCAACTTTTAAATTTAAATGCAAACCCCCATTTTTCACCTCACGATAGAAAAGGCCTTCAGATTCTGCTTCCAAAGATGTATTCACTGTCAGTGCACTTTTGACAAAAAATTAAAAATATCGGGATTTTGATCGGACTTCAAAATAGCGGTACAGCCCAAGCCCCTGAACCGATTTGGCTGAAATTTTGCACATGGGGATTGTATTACACGTCGAAGAGCTGAACAAATTTTGGATTCAATCGGCCCACGGAAAGTGCCGTTTTGGCACACCAATTTCCAAATTTAAAATTATTCTCTCATTTCACCATCCAAAACAAGTTTTTGAAAGATTTATTGTCACCGTCAGAAAGGTTTTCAAGTTCTGGTTTTAAATAAGACAAAATTTATTCGCAATTAGTTCCGGTAGAAAAATCGAAATTTTGTAATATAACACTGAAACCACGTTATAGCCCAATCTACTGGATCGATTTGTATGAAATTTCGTACATGGAGGCTAGGTGACCTGTTGAAGAGGTGAAAGGCTTTTGGGAGCACACGGAAAGTGCCATTTATGCATGTCAACTTTAAAATTTTAAACACAAGTCACGGAAATCAAAGACCCACGCGTTGGGGAAGTTCCAGTCGCTTCTCTGGTGCCAATTTAAAAAAAGGGCAGCAGAGAAGCGGCTGGAACCTCCCCATCGCGTGGATCTTTGACTTGTGTTTCTAGCCGAATTAGCACAGAAATTGTATAAGACTGGTTTCAACGACGGTTTTAGAACTTTGGGGGTCCTGCCTAAAAAGGACTTACTTATACCTACTCCTCTCTGATGAATGTTTCAATTTGTGTGTTCTAAAAAAGTTCTAAAACCATCATGGAAACCAGTCATACATTTTCTATGCTAATTCGACTAGAAACCCAAGTCAAAGATCCACGCGATGGGGAGGTTCCAGCCGCTTCACTGCTGCATTTTTTTACTTGAGAAATGGTCAAAAATTATAGCTATTAAGACAACAAGTGTTTTATAGGCGGAGATTTTTAAACTAAAGGATGGCCCATAAAAACCGGACAGTTTTCTTTTATGTATATCTTTGTTTGTTTTTGTGAGATATTTTTTATTTTTATACTCGGCGTAGCTGAAGGTTGAGGTCGTCGATACCACTCATTGGATTTGAATTCGCACCATCAGTGTCGTTCCTAAGGACTTTCATTTACAGCTTAAATATCATCAAATCGTACCTTTGTGATAGATATCACCATGTAGAAATAAAGTCATGTTTGGATGGTAGGGTCCAAAAATCAAAATCAGACATATATAAATTGTCCAAAGGGGTTCCCCAAGGTTCCGTTCTGGGACCAATCCTTTTCCTACTTTATATAAATGACCTTAACGAACATGTTGGAGCTGATCATATTATACAGTTTGCTGATGATACGTCTTGCGTCCATGCGGATAAGGATTTAATCCATCTTTATCAGAAGTGTTCGGAGATGGTCTCTGGAATGGAATCTTGGTGCTATGATAACTCGCTCGTTTTGAACAAGGGCAAAACGGCCTATTTGCTTTTCAAGAGCGATACCCCCAACACTACTGTCAACAATGTTGAAATTATACCAAACGAACATACCAGTTTCTTGGGACTAGTGTTAGATAAACTAACATACATAAATCATATTGAGAAAATATTACCAAAAATTAACACTGCCTCTTATGTCATACGGACTGTAAGGGACACAATGTCTACTGACTCATTAAAAGCGTTTTATCACGCATATGTACAGTCTGTTTTGCACTATGGAATAGTATTCTGGTATGCTTCTGTAGCACGGGATAAAGTTTTTATTGCGCAAAAGCGAATTATAAGATCACTGCTAAATTTATCCCCGAGGGCATCATGTAGATCACACTTCAGGGCACTGGGACTGATGACGCTTGCGTCACTATACATATACCGAATTGCTGTCTATGTCAAGTCACACTATCATGAATTCATTAAAAATTCTCATGCTTATAGTAACGAAATGGCCGTTGTTACTAGGGGTGGCGGAGATTTGAGGATCCCACGACATCGAACTACTCTGCTCTGTTCTTGGTCGAAGGTGAATTCTATGATCTGGATGAGTTTTTTACCACTGGAGCTTCTTAGAAACCTGTTAATTTTTAATTGTGTTAATTTTATATGATTATGTATGTATTAGTCTTTATTTACATGTTGACGCAGCCGATGTCTTATATAGATTCGATGGCATTGAATAAATATTATTATTATTATTATTATTATTTAACACAATTATTTAGGCCAATGGGGTTTCGTTACTCTTTGACATATGACAGTGGCGTTTAGACAGGATTGAAAGTCGTTCTTTCCTCTTTCCAAAATCTCCTTCAAAATGAAAACTAATGCATCCGTAAATTTTTTGTGAATTTTCTTCCAAATCGCATAATTTGCAAGAAAAAGTACAGAGACGATGAAAACTCTGTAGACATGTTTGATTTAAGTTGTAAATTGAGCAGCTTAATCTGCATTTTTAATTTAAGTTGCAAATTAAGATAATAATCTGCATAATTTACAACTTAAACAAAAATGGCTACTGAGTTTTCGTCGTCTCTGTACTTTTTGTTGCAAATTATGCGATTTAGAGCCTTGGAAGAAAATTTACAAAAAATTTAGGGATGGATTAATTTTCATTTTGAAGGACATTTTGGAAAGAGGAAAGAACTACCTTTGATCCTCTCTAAACGCCACTGTCATATGTCAATGGGTAACGAAACCCCACTGACCTAAATAATGGTGTTAAATTAAAGTCCTTAGGAAGGACATAGATGGTGCGAACTCAAATCCAATAAACTTTCAGCTACGTCGAGTATAAAACTAAAAAACATTGCACAAAACCTAACGAAGATATACAAAATAGAAAACTGTCCGGTTTTTTATGGGCCAGGGTTTATTTTCGCTCCTAACGTCGCTCAAATATAAACTGCGGCCTCGATTTTTAAACTGCCTATAAAACACTTGTTGTCTTAATAGCTATTAGGTACATGTGACTACTTTCAAAGATTGAAATTCCAATTGTTGAATTTTTGAAAGTCAAACTTGTGGAAAATGACTGTAGACTCATAAATTGAGGCGATGGGGCAATAAATCGAGCACTTCGCGCCGCCGACTCCTGCCATGTCCGCCGTAAAGGTGATGGCCTCTTTGTCGAACGGCCAACTCCTCCGACGGCACTCGCGAAAACGACGTTTTTACGCCCCGCGATGATTTACGCCCGCCGTAATGGCACAATTTGCGGGTATCGAGTAACCTGCGTCTCACCTACCGCCGCGACGCCGAAAGAAATCTCGACGGGCGTGAAAATTGAGCGTAATAAAGTGGCGACGCATATTTTACAGACTCGATCCAAGGAACTGTACACCTACAGCCCGTCTGTCAATTAGGTGTGAATTACAGCGTCGCCATAAAACTTCTTATTTCTGAATTCACTCCCGACGTCGTAATTAATTCCGGGACAAGGTGGAATTAGGCCGAAACAAATTCGGGGGATTTTTCAGGGCGTAATTAGAAAAATGTCGAAAACGGGGGAGTTTATCGAGCAGATGTCAGGTGATGCATTAGTCTGTCGGGCCCTCTTCGGATTCTTCCAAACTCAAAATAAACTTTTATTAGGCGATCCTACGGTTCATCAATGACGAGAAATGGGAGAGCGGGCCAGAAATAACGGATCGAGTTTTGCTCCTGGAAAAATGACAGGTAATACGAAAGGAGAACGGACCGTTTACCGGGAGGTTATTGGCTTTTCTTTGCTACATAAACTCTACCTTAGAATGCCCGGAATTTTTATATGGCGCGGGATTGGGATTTATGTACGATAAATCTAAATTTAACAGGACCCGCATTTTCCTCGAACACGTGTATCCTCATCATCTTTGTTCTCGGAAAAAAAATTTCTAGGAAAATATCATATTGCCACAATTTGGCAATTTTCCTATATTTTTGAATTTTTATGACCCATCTTCTACAATTTGCCATTTTTGAAGCTTTATTTCATTTTGACCACTTTAGTGCCGTAGCGAGGCACTCTTGTTTTAGCTTATTCGCTCGCTCGCTCCTCACATTGTCCGAGCGATAACTTAAGAACGGATTGAGATATCGGGTCTCTTAAAAAATTGGCAGTCTCGGAGACGGTAGAAACTTCTACTTTTCCACAGAATTTGTAAAGGTAGCATTTAACTTTATTTAACCAAGGTCGGGCGTGCGGAGCGGTTGGATGGCTGATGCACCCGGCGCTCATTTACTAAAATTTAAAATACAAATGTTTCTTACTCCTAAAATGGACATTTTTCGAAAAAATGACACAAAGGTTTTCGATCCGGCAATGCAACAGCTATCGAATTCGATAATGATCATATGCCCTTTTGCTAAAAAAAATTCAAAAAGGGGCCTTTTTGTCCCCAAAATGGAAATTTTCAAAAAAATTGCACTAAGGTTTTTGATCCAGCAATAGAACAGCTGTCAAATCCGATAGTAAGAATATTTTTTTTTGTAAAATAAATTGAAACAAGGGCCCTTTTGCCACTAAAATGACATTTTTCGAAAAAATGGCACTAAGGTTTTCAGCTTGAAAAAAAATCAGCTATCAACTCCGGTAATAAAAATATACAGTTATTCATAGGTTTTTTTTCGCGGCACCATTTTTTGGCCAAAAGGGCACAAGTGTGAATACATTTTTAGAAGCAGAATTCGAAGAGCATTCATATGGAATCGCGAAAAATGGGGGTTTGCATTTAAATTTTTAAAGTTGATGTGCCAAAAAGGCACTTTCCGTGAACCGATGTGACCCAAATTCTAATCACTGAATATGTGTGCCAAATTTCATCTTGATACGTTCAGTAGTTTGAGCTGCAGCGTGATCACAGACAGACAGACACAGACATTTTTTCAAAAACACGTTTTTGGGTTCCCAGGACCCTGAAACGTAAAGATTTCATGTTTTTGGCGATTCGATTTTTTTGAATTTTCCGATCGATTCGAAAGGGACGCATTTTCAATAAAATTGGGCAGATGGGGTGGAAATTAGGGGTTGTAACTCAAAATTCCGCTTATAATAAGTATTGGTCGAAAATGGTGTCATTCGATAGCTTTCAAAAAAGGTGTTATTCATATTTTGCGAAAAAACAGCATTAAAGGTGCTACAACCCCTAACATGCATCCTGTTTCACATTTAAATATTGAAACTGATAGAGAATCAGATAAGATTTCTATCTGATTTTCTATCAGATCTATCGATAATATTTTTAGCTTCTACGCTCGCGAAGTAGTTACTGGAATCGATCGGAAAATTCAAAAAAATCGAATCGTCAAAAACATGGGTCCTGGGAACCCAAAAAAGTGGTTTTTGAAAAAATGTCTGTGTGTCTGTCTGTCTGTGATCACGCTGCAGCTCAAACTACTGAACGTATCGAGATGAAATTTGGCACACATATTCAGTGGGGGATTTGTAGGTACTGATTAGAATCTGGGCCACATCGGTTTACGCAAAGTGCCTTTTTGCACATCAACTTTAAAAATTTAAATGCAAACTACCATTTTTCGCGTTACCATATAAATGCTCTTCCAATTCTGCTTCTGAAAATGTGTTCACACTTGTGAAAAAAATGATGGCGTGAAAAAAAACCTATGCATAACTGTATATTTTTATTAGCGGATTCGATAGCTGATTTTTTTAACCTCCCCACTCCACTTCACCATTTAAAAAAAAAGGGAGGTTACTGCAATCACTAAAAT
This sequence comes from Pycnomerus fuliginosus, assembly GCA_963924575.1. NCBI lineage: Eukaryota > Metazoa > Arthropoda > Insecta > Coleoptera > Zopheridae > Pycnomerus > Pycnomerus fuliginosus. Next base: position 5,388,831 of record OZ004624.1, on the reverse strand, counting down.
TTTCGAATTCGAGATAAGACCGGATCTGTACGTTTTGAGGTCTCAGAAACCCAAAAAAGTGGTTTTTAAAATGTGTCTGTATGTATGTACGTACGTTCGTTCGTACGTACGTTCGTTCGTTCGTTCGTTCGTAAACACGCCACAGCCCAAACTACTCGACCGATTTGGCTGAAATTTGGTACGTGTGCATGTGATAACCCAACTTAGATCTGAAAAGCTTTTGGAGCCAATCGTGCAACCAGAAATGCCGTTTTGGCACATCAACTTTTAAATTTTAAATGTAAACCCCCATCTTTCACGTCACAATAAGAAAGGCCTTCAGATTCTGCTTCCAAAGATGTATTCACTGTCAGTGCCCTTTTGACCAAAAACTAAAAATATCGAGATTTTTATCGGACTTTAAAATCGCGGTACAGCCCAAGCCCCTGAACCGATTTGGCTAAAATTTTGCACATGGGGATTGTATTACACGTCGAAGAGCTGAACAAATGTTGGATTCAATCGACCCACGGAAAGTGCCGCTTTGGCACACCAATTTCCAAATTTAAAGTATTCTCTCATTTACCCATCCAAAACAAATTTTTGAAAGATTAATTGCCACCATTAGAAGGGTCTTCGAATTCTGGTTTTAAATGAGATAAAATTTATTCGCATTTATTACCCTTTGGGTAGAAAAATCGAAATTTTGAAGTAACACTGAAACCACGTTATAGCCCAAACTACTGGAAGGATTTGTCTGAAATTTGGTACATGGAGGTCAGGTGACCCGTTGAAGAGCTGAAAGGCTTTTGGGAGCAATTGGTTAACGGGAAGTGCCATTTAGGCATATTAACTTTAAAATCTTAAACACAAGTCACGGAAATCAAAGACCCACGCGTTGGGGAGGTTCCAGCCGCTTCTCTGCTGCCTTTTTTTTTCAAGCTGAAAACCCTAGTGGCATTTTTTCGAAAAATGTCATTTTAGTGGCAAAAGGGCCCTTGTTTCAATTTACTTTACAAAAGAAAAATTCTTACTATCGGATTCGACAGCTGTTATATTGCCGGATCAAAAACCTTAGTGCAATTTTTTCGAAAATTTCTATTTTAGGGACAAAAAGGCCCCTTTTTGAGTTTTTCTTAGCAAAAGGGCATATTATCATTATCGAATTCGATAGCTGTTGTATTGCCGGATCGAAAACCATTTTTTCGAAAAATGTCCATTTTAGAAGTGAAAAACATTTGTATTTTAGATTTTAGTAAATGAGCGCCGGGTGCATCAGCCATCCAACCGCTCCGCACGCCCGACCTTGGTTAAATAAAGTTAAATGCTACATTTACAAATTCTGTGAAAAAGTAGAAGTTTCTACCGTCTCCGAGACTGCCAATTTTTTTAATCTGATTCAATCAGAATTTGTAGCAGGTAGCAAAAAGTGGTATAAAATTACGAGGTTTGATAGATTTCGGTCAACGATTGAAAAAAGTACTTACAAGTTTTCAACCTAAAACCAACCCCTAGCGGATAAATACGTTTTATTTCTTTTTGTGAAATTCTATTGATTTATTTATGAACAACCCGTGTAAGCAAATAATCAAGAAGTTGTATAACACAGTAGAAATAAACTCACCCCTGTAAATCACAAAGGGGTGAAAACATGGATTTCTAAATCGCCGCAATTTCTCAACGCATTGAATTAGGGTGGTGAAACTAAAAACACAACTTTTCTTAGAGTTTGTGGGGGTGGTGAAATAGGGGGTTGGAATTTAGGGGTCGAAACGTTCATGAAGCCCTTTAATTTGACATAGAGAAGCAATTTCTGCTGTGAAACTGCGAGGTGTTACACAATATATCTTCGAGAAAGGAGGAGTTAATTTTGCAGAATTGCCTTATTTTCCATGTTACTTTTGGTATTTCTGTTTAATTGCAGTAAATTTTCATTGCCTTGGGGTTCTTATCGCCTCCATAATTTTTCAACCCCGAGTGTTAATTTTACAAACTTCCCAAATCTTTGTGTTTTTTTGTTCATTCTCTACTGTTTAATTTTGTACGGTCAATATTTCGCCTTTCTGACACCATTGTGCGTCTGCGGAGGCACTACTACTAGGGGCAGATTGTTAAAATCTGCATCCTACTCCACCAGTAAATTCAGCCCGCCCCTTTATACACATTAACGTGATAAACATCTACAGGAATACACATAGCATTGATGTACATCTCCCGGTGGCTTTTTTCAATTACATAATCACCTTTTAGGAAGCTTTCTGCAGTTTTCAAAATTTAATTTATAACAATAATTTCTTAGAATAACCAATAATTCCTAAAAAATTTTTGATTTTCTGACAGTATAAAACAATTGTACTTTCTTCTTATTTATTTTCTTGAGCATTTCGAAATTACAGGTGACGTAACAACTAACTTGAGAGCTCTACTAAATGCGGTCGATTTATTCTGTAGAATCAACGGACACGACTTCGCCTCGAGCATCAAAGATCCGTGCTGGCCGTAAACTCACCCGATAATTAAATGTGACAAAACTATTAGAGAACGAATCCTTTAGAAGCGGTTTTTGTTTTGTTTGGCATCGATTTAGAACAACCTTCGAAGATTTATTCCCCCAATATTTCCCTGTCGAAATCGCGAGCAAGTTATGAGTTTCTTTGTGAGGCGATTTTAACTTATCACCCGGATCTTTAAATAATAATTTACGGCGTGTAACGTTAAGGTACCACTTAATATTCAGCGCGAAGTGATTTACGGTTTTATTTCTTCTTCTTCTTGCAGGTACGACGTCCTGGCCGACGATGGACAGATCGTCTTGCTCGGTGAGTGCTTAATTAATATTACACTCTTGTACACAAACAAACGTAAATTACTCGGTGATATTTTCAACATGGAAATGCACTTATTTGATTTTTCTTGCTGGCTGCGGCCAGGTATATTTATAAATCGCATTTGGGTTGTAAATTTCCTCCACAATAGAACAGCACTTGTAGTTTCGAGTGCATGGAAGGTGTCTATAAATCGCCGGCGGTTCTCCTTTTTCTGTGGCATTGATTTTTGGGGGAAAAACGTGAGGACGACCACCTTTTCTGTAAATCATCGTGTTTATGTGCTTATGGCTTTTAATGTATTGGTCGTATAAACAAGCTGCTCGCCGTCACACCTGAATGACAGATATTTATTTGAGTTAACTTCGTGTTTGTCTTTCCTGAGTTATTGGCCCCCCGTTTTTGAAATCGCCAATGATGAAAAGAAAAGTCTAAATATTGCACGTGGAGCGCTTATGTTTGGGTTAACGGATTTTTAGATTCGTGGGAATGGCTTCGAATTTACTATTTGCGATGAAAGGTGACTATTTCTCATTCGTCAAAACTGAAAAAAAAATTGGAAAAGGACACCAAATCCAAAAGTTATTCGAAAAGACCACGAATGAGAATTGCCAGAACCCGGAGATATCTGAAAATAATTTTTTTAATTGTACAGCGTGTCCCACGATTTTAAAGTTTTTACAATGTACAGCCTGTTCTTTTAAGAAAAAAATATTGCATCTGGCGTAGCGCAGGATAAACTGGGGTTTGTGTGTACAGCGTTTCTCTTAAAAGCCAAAACGGAAGCTGTTTATCAAAGCGCTGTGTATCCCCGTAAATGTTTTATTTATTTGTTTATTGAAATCTACAGTGCTCAACGCTACCGTTAAGAAAAATTACACAAACTAATATGAAAAATGAATCAGTTATACAAATTCAGGTTTTGAGCAGAATTTCTGGAAAAGACACAAAAATGTTCTATAGTTTTGCAAAATTAGCGCTTTGGAGGTATTGAAACGTTTAAGGGAGTGAAAATATAATCCAAATGAGCCTTTCAACCCCTAAGATTCAATCGCCTATTTAGACAAAACAGTCAAAACATAGTCAAAACTAAAAGGAAGCGAAAAAGTAGACGTTAGAAATTCTATGTTAATAGAATGAAATGAAATAATAAGTTGATGTTGTGACACTTATACCAAGACAAATTTTTGGTTTAGGTGCTAAAAGAAATATTTGAAATAAAAATTGAAAAAAACTAAACTCTAATCATGTGAGGATACTATACATGGAAGTGCTTTTTCCATTTCTCACTATTGGGATCTCGGAAACCGTAAAATCGGTTAACTTAGAAATAAGTTGGGCTTTTTTGGAATTGGGGGTGATAAAGAATCTGTAAAGAATTCTTCATTCGTTCTTGATTTATCCTGATTTTTTTAAATTAATATCTTTCTTACGGTTGACGGTGTTTAAATGAAACTTGAGACATTTATGATTTTGGCAGCTGTCAGTTACATGGCGTTGAAATTCTCCAAATTTTCTAGACCTTCTAGATTTAGAGCAACGACAGTCAACTTCTCTTTTTCTTGTGGTCGCCATATTGAATTTTATCACCATTGGACACATAAAAAAATCAGCTCTTCAAAAATGTAACCAACATGGCCTTTTCTATCAGATCGTAAATATTTGAAAATTTTTTTGAATAATTTTGTAAAATTAGCCTAAAAACTTAGATGAAGAACAAGTGCAAGAAGTTCACCGTCTTTGTCAATCTCTTATAATATGTGAAAACAATTGAATTCAGCGGTAATAAAATGCGTCATGGCATGGTGTAACTCAAGTTTTGACATATTTTTCCAAAACAGTCCATATTGATTACATTTTTGAATACATTTTTGTGTTCGGTGGTGTCAAAAGTCTATATGGCGGCCATAAGAAAGAGAAAAGTTGACTGTCGTTGCTCAAAATTTGGAAGGCTTAGACAGCTATCAAAAATATAAATGTTCCAAGTTTCATTTAAATAGCGTCAACCGTAAGAAACATTTTTTTTCAAAAAACGCGATTTTTAATATTTTCAAGATAACTTACAAACGAATGAAGATATTGGAGAATTTTTACAGATTTTTAATCAACCCAAAAAGCGCAACTTTTTTCTAATTTAACCGATTTTCTAACTATTATGGTTTCTGGAGATCCTAATAGTGGGAAGCGAAAAAAGCACCACCCTGTATACCGGGCGTAAACGAGACCAGGCGCGCCCCCCTTTTTTTCTTTATTTATGAATCAATTTGTGTGAAATTTGGCGAGCGCAGGGTAGATAATAAAAGCTATTAATCGTACTAATTAAAATTTTTTATTACTTTCGGTTTTACCGGAACTGCCTTGGGAACAAAAAGTTTAAATGGGACACCCTGTATGTGTTAATTTTGTTGGAATTTAAATAAAATTCTGAATCTAATGATATCATATTTTGACCATTTTTATCGACTTCAGATGTTTGTCTTGGTTTAATTTTTGTATTTATTCTATCGTTGTATTTGAAAATAATGAGCTGTTGCTCCAAAGCCCTAAGGATGTATTTTACATTTTGCTAGGCTTGTTGTTAAACGTCTCCAATTAATGTAAATCTTATTTTTATGCAATTCAATGAAAGGATTTTGGGGGGTTGCAGGAGTAAGCGATAATTTAATTTTTTTTTATTTTTAAAGTTATCAAAACAGTCAAAATGTGGTAGCGTTAGATTCAGAATTTCATTCAAATCGATTAACAAATCAAGGCGGTTTGTCTGGTTTCGTTTATGGTTTCGGTATATGGGTTTAATTTTCTTCAATTTTTACTAATAACATAATATAGGTACCTAACTCTATTAAAAAATATATATACCGGGTGTAAACTATCCTGTGTACCACGTCATTTCTTTATTTTTAGGAATATGTACTTCAAATCTGTATGTTTTTATGTACCTATAAAAGTGCTAATTTTGTCACATTTACAAACTTTTTCTTACTTCGGGTGATACCGCAAGTGACGTCAACTTTGTTATTTTAAATAGCAGGGTGGCCGTTTCTTTACGCAATTCGAAAGACATTTTAATTCTCTTCACAATCATATCAAAAATGTTACCATAGGTTTCAAAGATGGCCGCCAGAGGGTCGACATGTTTTTCTCAAGGCTGTGATTTCTACCATTTTAAGTTAAAGTGCTCTAAAATGCACATTCTGTCTAAATAATAAACATTTTCATAAATTTTGTATGCCAAAGTTCATTTTTAACTTTGTTAACGCTTCATTTTCGCTGAATTTTACGTTAATTTTAAATGAAAAGGTAATTTTTTTAAGCTAAAACAAAAATTTGTTTCATCCTTTCTCTAATAAACAGGAACCTCTGAAAATCAGGTATTTTACACTTTTTCCAAAAAACGAACAACTTTGCATTGGAAAATTTATGAAAATGTTTATTATTTAGACAATATGCGCATTTCAGAGGACTCATGTACTCATCTGAATAGTCACTTTAATTTGAAATGGCAGAAATCAGAGCCAATTTGATCAAAAACATTTCGGCAATCTGGCGGCCATCTTTGAAATTTATGGTGACATTTCTTGATATGATTGTACAGAGAATTAAAATGTCTTTCGAATAGCGTAAAACAACCGTCACCTTGCTATTTAAAATAACAAAATAACGTCACTTCCGGTAAAACCGGAAGTAATAAAAAGTCTGTAAATTATGTCAAAATTCGCGCTTTTATTGGAATATGAATCCATGAAAGTTTTCGGTTGTTATTTCAAAAAAGTTAAGAAATGGCGAGGTGTTACATGGGTTCGTTGAAACCTGGTATATAAGAAAAGTTTTCGAAAATTAAACTCGTATAGCGACCTCTGTGTTTGATTTTCTTCAATTTTTGTTAATAAGTTTTTTAATGTTAAAATTTGCCGTGGTAAGTGTTAAAAAGTCAACTTATTATTTTATTTAATTTTATTCCAGGCAATAATGTAACTTGTCAAACGTGTTACCTTCAAAGCATAACTCATTGAGATGGTAAACTTCTATCTTTTGTTAATTCCACTTTTAATTTATCTTTTGTAAAGTTCTGCCTGAAGATGAGAACCTCTGCTCTGGAAACATGAAACTGAAAATTTCAACAAGTACAATCATATACCTACAACAAGACTTTGAGAATTTAATTCCAAGTCAGAGGAAAGTTGTGATTTCGATTTCACCAATTTAATCCAACCCCTTTATGATTTAACAGGAGAGATAGGTTATATGGTTATGGACGTTCATAAGTAAATTTAAAAGAATTAAGAAAATTTCTATAAACTATATTTAAACGGTTTACCTATACAGGATTTTGTTGTCAGTTCAAGGGTTTATTTTAAGCTGCGACTTGTTCTTAATGGTTTTAATGGAAATTTATTGAACCTCGTAATTTTAACCATCATTTAGGTACTTGAAGAAATTTCGAGTTTCAACCACTAAATTTCATCCCCCTTGTTATATCGTAAAGGCCCCCCCACAGCATCATTGTAAATCATTACACTAAAGTCGACCTTGGTACCGCTTTTTGCATTTTTTTGTAGTCTTCAACCCCTAAACTGACTTCAAACTCGAATATGTCTACTAAGTTTCAGTGTGATACCTCGACTAGTTCTTGCTATTAGTTATTACTATTTTTCTACATAACGCCCAGAGCTGGGGAGTAGTTAACTACCAAGTAGTTAGAATACTATTTTAACTTAGTTAGTAGTTGAGTATAATATTTTGGCAGTAGTTAATTACTTAAAGTAGTTAACTAATTGCGGTAGTTAACTACTTCTTTAATTACCCAAACCATTTTTAGTTCAACGGATTCGGAATTACGAATTTTTCTGAGTTAGAAACAATTATCATACTTGACCTGAAGTGCAGTCACGTCTAGATTTTCAAAAACACCGAAGAAATCGGCGAAAAATAAATATTTTTGAAAAACGCACCCTTTCTCTTCTTCTTTCTCTCCGATTAAAGCTCTTTTTTCCGTGGCTTAAAGTCTTCGAGTTTCACTTCCATTTTAAGAAGTAGTTAAAAAAACACTCATTTGTATTCTTGAGTACTCATTATTCTAACTACTTTTTCCAACGAGTCGTCAATTACTTAGTAGTTATAACTACTTTTTGATGAAGTAGTTAGTAGTTAGTAGTTAGTAGTCAACTACTTTTGAAAACTATTTTACCCGGCTCTGATAACGCCTCAGCACTAAAACCATTTTGTTACGCGATTTCGGCAAATACGTAGTTCTGAAAATTGACAGAATTAAACATAGCCCTGCTATCTTGGAAAATAGGTCATTTGTGTCTTTTTTGCTAACCTCGTTAAATAATGATTTAACTGACAAAAGTGTTGTACCCTTAACAAATTGAAGGGCATGAAATTCTCTATAAAAAAGTCAGTAAATGAAGTTTTGTGTGTTCAGCTAATTTATGTGAATGAGAGATGAATGAAGAAGTTTTGCATTTTCCGTGCATCTCTGGAGTAACCGGAGAATGTAAATAAGCATAGTGGGAGGTGTAAGCCCGGCTCCGCGTTAAATTGGCTCAAGCACCCGAAATAGAGAGGATGCGAAGAGTTTGTCAAAACGGAAGTTAACCCCAGAGACAGTCAGGATTTATAACATCTAAGATGCAATCCACTATAAAGTCTTTGGCTAAGTCCAGAACAATACATCCACAGTAGAGAGAAGCGTGTGCCAACTTAGGTAGATCAGCGATACAGTATAACCTGGAAGATTTGTGTGGTGCCTTTGTTTAGACGTTAATTTGGTGCGGAGAGGGTGGAATTTAAAAGTCAATGCGACCGGTATACACGAGTCTTTGGCATTCAGCGGTGACACAGTAAGTGAGGCGAACAAGATTGGAATGCTGTGAGTATTGATTTAAAATTGCGGTCCCTTTCCCATTCGTCTGTGTGGTTCCCTCTTTTCAGTGACGTGTCTCCCCGAGGAGCTCCCTGATTGCACCTGTCCATACATCTCCCCGTTATTGCTCTTTTTCGCTGACGACGAAATCCAGATAACGTCGCCATTTGGACAACCCTTTATGACGGAAATCATCCCTCTTAATTGAAATTTCCACCGTGACGGGGGAAGAAAAATTCACACACCTGACTCGTCTCTCCCTTGTCTAGAATCTTTCCAATCCAATTCCGGCCGGAATATTTGCGACGATTCATCCGATTGCTTTTCCTCACCGCAACATAAAGCAACCCATACGCCATATTATGAATGTTGAATGCTACATCTGTATTCTTGGCGAGGGATCATCGCGGATTCCTCTCGCACTTAGGTGTTGAAATCCTTGCCGCTCCATAAATATCTCGAACCCCGATTGAAACACTTGGACTAGATCGGGGATTAAAATTTCATACCGATAACGTCATGTCGATCACGTTTCGACTACATTATTCACGAGCCCATCTCTTTGCCTAGGTACTTCAGGTTCAATTCTTTTTTAGATTGACTAACACAACGAATCGAAAGAATAAGGGTGTACATTGTTGGTTGCATACCTAAAGACAGACTAGGCAACCATCCATACAAACGCGTGAGCCGGTCAGGGTCATTCGCTGGGGTTTTCCCCAACCCTCTGTTAACCAGGAAATAGCAAATTTAAAAACTTTTCTAGGAATATTGAATATCGATGTTTACTCTGATGGCCTCTTAGGTCTACGCTCGTATGCTCGCGTATCTCTAGTGTTAAAATTTTGGATTTGTGTATACATCGGACTACAGCACTGTCTAAAAGTCGGGAATCCCTATCGAGCTAAGCACCTCTGTTCATGTGCAAGATAAAAGAACACAGCAATATCGGAATCGCAACAATCGGGGAGCTCCCTAGGGAGGGTGTTGGCGCGGTGTTCCCACGCTCAACCCGCGGGAGCACTTGCCACCGTATTAACAGCACTGTGCGGATTCCCGCCGATCAAACAGCCATCACCAATATTAACGACAACGTCCGCGTAAAATGCCAACTGGAAAAATCAAGGCAAAAATAAAATCTTCACGTCAGATTCTTCAGCATTTTCATAAATCAAAATAATAATACCGTAGACTTCGTTAGTGGGTATTACCAAATTCCTAATTCCGAGGATTGACATCAAAGGCCCACCAACCGCAGAAAACTTATAATCCGTCCCCGTCACGGCCGGACCGGAGTCCTGTTTTCCGCTGAATTTCCCTCAGAAAAATGAACACCGAACACGCACGCATTAAGCTCAAGGGATTAAAAGCGTTTGTAATTTGAATTTTATTTGGGTTTGTATAATTTTAAAAGTCCGCGGTTATCTTTTCGGCGCCGACCGGCTGCGGGGTTCGAGGGGGGAGGGATGAATGGATGATATTGTTACCTCTCGACCGGTGGCCAGAGGCAGGTCGATAAAAGACCAACCCCACCTTTGCCGAAGTTTCTTCCAGCACGCACTTTGAATCAAGCCGGCGTGAGGAAATCGACATTCGTTTTTACTTAAGGAGTCCATTAATAAAAATTCTACAGCTGAGGATTTGAACTTTGCAATTTGAAAGTTACTTTTTGTTTCACTAACAATTATCGTGCTCTTATTTTTTCAGGGCAAAAGTTGGTTGCCTAACATTTGATAAAATATGCAACCAGTTTTGCTTCCGCCCCATGAAATAGAGAATAGAGGGTAGATAGTCGATAAAACAGTTTCTGGCAACAATTAATGTCACCATCGGGGTTGGTAAGGAAGTTTGTTAATTAATATAGAGTACCTTTACACACTTATTTACTTAGCAATTCTAAATTGTCTGTAAGTACATTAAATGTTTCCCATTTACCGTTTAATGTCTGAGAGAGCGGGCAAACGTTAAGATTAAGAATACCTCTCTCGGCTTTAATTTGTTCCAGAATATGTAAACACAGCGTCATGTTTGGTAAATTATAGACCTGAGAGAATGCCAAACGACCCCAATCCCAGGCATACCTGAGCGAATTGGAATTTTACGAATGGCGCCTAATTGACTCAGAAATAATCAAGGAAAGTCCTGAAATAATTGAATTGATCCGGCTTTAGAACGGGGGAAAATGTAGGTACCTATATTTAGTAATTTCGTAGTGCCCGGTAAAAGCCATCGTCAGCAATCTCACCCTCTTTAGGGGACGGTGGGGCGGTAATGAGTGCTTGTGCTGCAGGTTTCCTGTTGCTCGCTGTAGCGACTTGGGTTCGTTCTGCGTTCACGGTTAATTTCCAGGTAATTCACATAGAGAATTGCTTTCAGCTGGCAAAAACACGACTGGGATTGAATCAACTTTGGACCTGGGACTTGACCCGGATTCCAGCACTTGATTAGAAAGTGCTCTTTAAAATGTGGTGCAAAAAATTTGACTCTGAATCTTAGGTTCTCCGCCAACTCGGCTACGCCTTTCCGTTTCCAACAGACACATAAACTCACATTATCGTATATACAGGATGGTCCAAATGTATTAATACAGGGCTCTCACGGCGAAACGGTAAGATAAATGAGTAAGATAAAAAATCCAGGGTAAATTAGAATTAAATACCTTTATTTTGTCACAATTTGGAACTCCCCATCTTATTGTATAATTTAGCAATTAACAATGAATACATTTTTTTAAATGGCACCATGCATGTTTCTATTTTTTTTTGGATTTCCTTTGATGCGCTCTTTATGGTAATGATTTTATTTTTTTGACAAATTGAGCAGTGAACGTAGAAATTTTTGTTGATTCAAATTTCGCGCGGTGATCCGGCAACAATGCGCTTCACCATTACGTCGATGATACCACCCCCATCTCACCGAATGTCTCCCCACTACAGGGTAGTTGTACTCTGTACTGTGTACACGACACGCCCTCTGGAAGAATCTGATTGGGCCTAATAATAAATAGCCTGTTTACTTCATTGTGTACACAGTACAACTAGTGGGAGTGGGAGACATACGGTAAGATGAGGGTGGTTCCATCGAAGGAATGGTGAAGCGCATTGTTGCCGGATCACCGCGCGAAATTTGAATCAACAAAAATTTCTACGTTTACTGTTCAATTTATCAAAAAAATAAAATCACCCCAATAAAGAGAGCATCAGAGGGAATCCAAAAAAAAATAGAAACATGCATGGTGCCATTTAAAAAAATGTACTTTTATTTATTGCTAAATTATACAATAAGATGGGGAGTTCCAAAATGGCGACAAAATAAAGGTATTTAATTCTAATTTACCCTGGATTTTTTATTTTACTCATTTATCTTACCGTTTGGCCGTGAGAGCCCTGTATTAATACATTTGGACCACCCTGTACAGGGTCTTCCAATTTATCTATGTTGGCTCGATATCTCCATTACTAAGAGAAGTAGCGTGGTAGATTTAAATAATACAGTCAGACATATGTACAGGATGTCCAGGAACGCTCGCACCACCGTTTAATGGAATATTCAGCTTTTAATTATCAGTCGTTTCGTGGTTTTGAAAATTTCCAGGACCCAATTAATAGTTCTCCAGTTTAAGAGATTTAAGAGTACCAATCAGATTTCAGCTCTGAACTGCTTCATTGGTTTAACGTAAGATGCACTATTGCCTAGGTAACAAGATGTAACAATATAAAATAAATTGATAGTATTTTATTACCTAGGAAATACTAATCTAAAATCTAAAATTAAATTACCTTATATAGTTCAGAACTGAAATCTGGTTGGTCAATTTTGTTACACCGAGTAATAATGCGAATATTATTCAATATGAGTAGAAAAATACAGGGTGTTTCAGGTATGCAGTCATTCATTTTCAGGGGTAATTCTACATAGAAAAATATGAAAAAAAAGTTCCTATTAACATGTGCCCGGCAATCGTTCCTAAGGGGGCGACGGTCCTCTCCAAGATTCGATTTTTATTTTATGAATTTTTAGAATTCAGTTTTGTAATTTAATAAAAATAAAAAACTGTTGTCCTACAGTGTTACCCTCGGTATTACCTCTACCTAACAAGAAAAGTTTTTCTTGTATAATTTTAGTCAGGCGAGAAAAAGAAAAAAATTGGCAAGTAAAAAAAAAATCGGTGGAGAAAGTTGAAGCCCCGTGTTTTTTACGCCCCTGGTTAAATCTGCTTTCGGTAGATGACATAAATCTGATGATGAAATACCTAGTAATTTTTTGCCTGCAGTTTCTTCCCTGATGCTTCTTTTTTTTCTTTTCTGTATTTGTCATTCTTCCCATTTTGTTGATGGCCTTAGAGTTTAGTGATCTTTTCTGCCAGTGACATTCGTCATGACAAGTTAACCAACCTGTTCTAAAATGCCATATTAGGTATAAAAATACAAGTCTTGTTAGTGGTAAATAATAAAAATCAGAGTTCGCACTTTCCTAAAAGGTAGCCTACAATAATTGTTTCTGTTTTAATTTTTTGTAAAAATCGGTTTGACTGTTTGATATGGGCTATTCTTCATAGATACCTATATGCTGTCGCGGACTTTTTAGTAGATCTTTTCGTAGCAAACAATTCTTCTATTTATGATTTTGTTATAACTTCAACCGTTTACTCAGCGTTCTCGTTTTAATTTGTTAAAGCGGGGTTTTTTCGCGGACTTGCACGCACCGAATAACTGACACGTTTAAAATAGGATCAGTGGTTGACTTTTAATCTATTTTTATTTAAATTGTGGTTAAAATCCAGCTAGTAAATTCGGATAAATTCCATGCTATCGGGTGTCCCAAAAAAAGCCGGACAAAATATATTTAGGAATAAGTCAGCCATTTCTCAACCGATTTGGATGAACCTCGTCTTAAATGAAAGCTAAAGAACCAAGCTTTCGAATCGTGCAAGAAACTATGACAGATGGCGCTGCCGTAGTGACCCTATTGATACTTATTTTTAAGGCTTTTTTAGGTGCTTGGGGATTGGTCAAACAAGAATCAATCGTTATGTGACTCAAATAGCCTTGAGGATCGTTCTTTTTTCTGCAAAAATCTTTTTTCAAAAGTCGATTTGGTTTACGCATTCATTTTTTGCGATTTATTAAAAATATGTCTTTTTACGCCCTAATAACTGATGAGTAAAGTTAGTGACGCACAAACAGCATAATTTTTGGTTATAAACTATCGCATTTGATGAAAACAGAGGTGACTGCCAATGAAGCACAAATTGGAGAGCTATTACTGAAAATTAAGCTGTGTTTGCATCACTGTTACTTTAGTCATATTATAAAAGCCTGAAAATAAGGGAAAACGCATTTTTTCAAAAAATCAGTTAAAATTAATGCTTAAACCAAATCAACTTCTGAAAAAAGGTTTTTGAAGACAAAAGAACGAAGGATTTGTGAGTCTCATAACGATTGGTTGTTTTTTCACCACTCACTTAAAATAAGCCTTAAAAACAACTATTAATAGGAATACTACGACAGCGCCAACTGCCGTAGTTTTATAGAGAGTTCGAAAGCCTGATTCCTTAACTTTAATTTAAGACCACGTTCATCCAAATCTGTTAAGAAATGGCTGACTTATTCCCAAAAATATTTTGCCCGGTTTTTTTTGGGACACCCGATATTTTAAACTGTAAAACACAAACGTGACAAAACACTGTTCTTGTCTTGTGTAGCCAAGAGGTCTGACTGAGTAAGTCTGAGGCTCAAGGCCAAAAGAGAGGACAAGACGTGAGGAAGTTTCTGACGTATACAGTCGTGGCAAAAAGTGACTAAAAACCAAAGCGACCTTATAGATGTAGATACCATTTTTTCGAAAAATGTTGTTTTAATGGCGATAAGCCTCTTTGACCTTGCAGGTTATTCTGTTGCGATAAATTGGCGCCTTCAATCGATACAACCTACCTTTAGCGATAACCTGATCATATGGTTGGTTCACGATCTGTACGTTTACAAATGCTGTGAAAAAGCAGAAGTTTCTGGCAATTTTTTAGCTTGACGTCCTCTCGCAACGAAAAACCGTAGAAAACTTCTGACCGGCAAGCGACATCCTCCTGCCGCGTTCGATCGATCCTCCTGACCACCGCGTCATCCCCCATCAAGACAATAATAATCCAAACGTAAATTATTCCGGGAGCGCAATATAAAAAGAGATTTTTCACGTGTAAACACGTGGCCTAAGATAACGCAACCGTCACGGCTCGCATGAATGAAAGAGCCGACCGGTAATTCACGTACACAATGACAATAGGCACGCGCGGTTGACAGCAAGCACACATGGACGCCTTTTTGCAATAGATCAGGGTGCGCACCCCAACGCATCGAATTTAAAAACTGAACAGTCCTACAGTCAGCATCCAGAGAAGCAGCAGCTGTGCTACGATCTCAATTAATGGCACGAAATAATTCCGATTCGGGCAGGTAAAACGCGTCGACGGAAAATCTAGGGGGTGAGTTCCACCCTTAGTAAATATTGGATTTTTTCGGCGAGCAGTTGTTCATGAAAGGAGCAGCTGATGCTGATTTAGTAGTAACTACCTAGGGGCACATGTGCCGCAAAACAAACAACTTTTTCATTGCCCCAATACCTGATCCCCAAAAGCGATAACTTTATGATTTCTGGAGACGATGCGTTCACGAAGCGAGATTGAATGTCGCCGTTTTATTATTTTCGCTGTGTTTAGCTGTTGATTTAATTTAACAAAGAGCTCCTGGGAGAACCCGTACTCGTATTCATGTCTTTATCGAACGTTCACCACCGTTTTCGTGTTACTCACACAATGCCGGGGCGGTAAAAAATCTGCACTTTTATTATTTCATTCCATATTCGGATTCCGTTGCGAGTTTCTAGTGTTTCCGGTGACTTTACTACCGGTTGCTGTTCAACAAATTCCATTCTTTACGTTGAGATGTTTTTGCCGAGAAATGCGCGAGGCTTGGAGTGGCGAAAATTGGTGGATGCGCCGGGACAAGTCGTCTTATATTCTCGTTCCACTGAAGTATTGTGATCTATCTCCACCATTTATAACAATCTAATATTGCTACCAATAACTTGAAAAGACGAATAAAATTTGGCAATAGATTCTGAAGCAATAGAACTAATTTGAAGGACATCGTTTCTGGATCTCGACAATAAATAACCGTTTGTTTGTAAATATAGTATCGTAAAATATTTCTAATTTTATTTTATTAGTATTGCTTTATTAACACGTTGATATTACGAGATTATTTCCATCACCTAATATAACAATAATCATAACCATCAATAGCAAAATTATAGAATTTCAAATTCACCAATCCCAGCGATTATTTCCAAATTACCTTTTAAACCAACCAGTGAGACTAATTTTAAATCTATCCAATCAAATTCATTTAAGAGCGGTTATTGCATTTATCGCAGTTTGCCGAGTCATTGAATCGTTTCGTCGACGACTTGATCGTGAACACAATTTTTTCACTGTTGAAAATCACCACGTAAACAAAATTAACAGAAATTAATTAACGTTTATAAATATCCTACACGCACGTAACGTCTTCCTTCCACAAACCATTTTTAGGTATTTTTGGACATAAAGGACGCTGATTTCTTCTAGACGTAATCTAAAAATTCAGTGACATTTTATTTGGATCTCTGTGATTTGGATGTTTCCGAGGATGTTTCCTAACCTCAAACGTCGATGAACTATAAAAACTCGTTCACAACATCTTATTGGGCTTTTGAGTATAGGCAGCCCCAGTTTAAAAAATCATACTTTTATCAAAATAAAGAATTTAATTTGCGAAATAATCTTTCCGAATACCACTCGTGCATCGCTATTGCAATCGGTTAAATTTTAGAAATAATTACTCCAGCTTTGTTGCCGTATAGGTAAAACAATTCGAAGTACATCGCCATTTACCTTATTATCAAAGAGCTTTAGCTCGAGGGCTTTAATCAGATAATAAATGTCAATTTAGTTGTCATTATTTTAAAACCGCGACAACAAGCGTTTGTAATCATTTTCAAAATGTAATCGATTAAATAGCATGCACTTGTGGTATTATAAGCGATTATATCACACTCGTGTTTAATCGCTATATATCACTGTGACGTTTGTGAAATGTCTGGGGGGGATTTCCCAGTCGGCAGTGGTGTACAAATTTTCGCAGTGGTTACAAAAATTGAGTAAATTCGACAGTGAACTTAGAATTTTTGGGCTGTCGGGAGACTTCACAGTGAAGTGTGAAATGCCCCCCAGAAATGCCGTTTAAAATCATTTTACAAAAGTTTTCAGGATGATGAATATTTTGTAGTCAAAAAAGTGTTTTTTACTGCTTTTTTAGATACCTCTAAACCTACCTACCTTTTGCGTGAGTAAGCAGATAACTAAAAACGCCATTTCTGATTGTTATGCAATTTACTATCATTTTAGAAGTAATAATATCTACAAACATGCACTAAGCATCCAATTATTAAAATGCAGTATGTGAAATGAAAATGGTACAATCTTGCCAACCTTAAATTCTTCTCCAGAAAATTTCTCTTTTTCACCTCGAATTTATTGAATCAATGATGTTATGATTGAAAAAAATTGTCGACGTATGTTCAAAAGATTAAAGCTCTCGAGCTAATTGATAATTGATTTTATTATAATGTAGTGTTAGCATAAAATTTAGTTGCCATTGGTACGTGCACGTACCAATCAAGATCAATTTTGATTAACAGGCTTACTCATTCCATTGGTAGCCTTGAATTATTTACTTCGGAGGACAACTAAGCGCACCTTTTTTGCACGCGGACAACTCGACGTTCTCTCCTAAACCCAAGTTTTACGACAGTTGAACATTCAAACTTGATTTGTTTATTTTTAGTAGGTTACATTAAATTACATAAAATTACATCGATGCGACCAATTAACCTGTCGACGAAAAAAGAATAAATCGCGTTTGCATATGTTCTTGTTGAAAAAATTGGCAATGCAGTGTTACCAGCTTTTTCAATCTAATTTTGTCACTTACTATAACTGCGACAAAAATACATGTGGCCAACTTACCTAATTTGCGCTGAGCAAGTAATTTAATCAATTATAATGTCTGCAGTAATTAGAAATTCCAACATGCTGCCAACTTAATGAAATTAAATTGAGTTGAACCTCGCGACGTGTAGTGCCAACATCGTTTTTCTTTATCCCTACATCTCAAAAAAGATGTTCTACTTTACGGTACTGTTAACATACTAAAAGTCCTGAAAAATCCTGCGTGTGCGTTAGCCGCCTCAAAAAATGGTGGAGGACGTGGGTCCCACCGACGTTTTCCCTTTATATCTCGAAAACCGTTGATCCTACGTGAATTTTTCATGTGACTAAACTGAAAGAGAATAAAATTTGCTACAGAATGACTTCTTCTGTTTTGTGAAAAAAATGTAGATTTAAGAATTTCTGTCCTCTACAATTTTTTGAAGATTGCGGCTAACGCACACACAGGATTTGTCAGGGCTTTTAGTAAGTTAAACAATACATAAATTAGAACATCTCAACGCAAAAAACCATTGTCCTTTAATTATTTTCAGATTTGCATAAAAAAAATTCGAATACGCATCAAATTTTTCTGCAAAATACAAGAAGCCATGAATGCAAGTACCCATACACTCATTCTGTTGCAAATTTTATTCTCTTTCAGTTTAGTCACGTGAAAAATTCACGTAGGATCAACGGTTTTCGAGATATAGAGGAAAAACTTGTCAGGTTTTTTAGTATGTTAAACAATACATAAAGTAGAACGTCCTAACGCAAAAAACTACTGTCATCTACTTATTTCCACATTTACATAAAACAAATTGTGATACGCATCAAATTTTTCAATTTTCATTTTTTTTCGGCATAACAGAAGAAGTCATGACTCATGAATGCAAGTATACCCTCATTCGGTTGCAAATATTATTTTCTTTCAGTTTGGTCACGTGAAAAAGGTCACGTGAAAAATTCACGAAGGATCAACGGTTTTAACACCCACGCAGAATTTGTCAGGACTTTTAGTATGTTAAACAGTACAAACACTTCAAAGCAAAAAGCCATTTTCTTCTAATTATTTCCACATTTTTTTCTAATACGACTGGACTATTAAACACTTTTGTAGGTACACTTTTCAATTGTAAAGGGTGGCCCATAAAAAACCGGATTTTTTTGTTTTTGAATATCTTCGTTAGTTTTTGTACGATATTTTTCAATCTTATGCTCGGCGTAGCTGAGGGTTGAAATTGTCGATGCCATTCATCAGATTTTAATTTGCACCATCAGTGTCTTCCTTAAGAACGTGTAACTTAACACCATTATTTAGGCCAATGGGGTGGGGTTACAATTTGACGCATGACAGAGGCGTTCACACAGGTTGATTATTTGTTGCTATGGTTATGTTGCATATGATTGGACGGTGGTCAAATCATGCCTTACTTAAATGTTTAATTTTTTGTTTTATAATTTAATTAAGTACTCTAAGAAGTGTTATTGCATATGTGCCATCAATTCAATAAATATGGTGACAAATTATTGTCATACGTCAAATGATAGTCGCACCCCATTAGTCTAAATAATGCTGTTAAGTTAGACCTTCTTAAGAAAAACAATGATAGTGCTATCTGTAACCCAAAGAGAGAAATCGAAAGGCTCACCCTTTGGTTACATTCTGAATAAAACTCAAAAGTATTGGACATAAAGTAACAAAGATACAAAAAAAATTGTCCTCCGTTCCCTTTCACAATTTGTGATAATTACGAAAATTAACATTTTACCAAAAAATTCATAAAAAATTGAGGAATTGATCAATTTTATTTCTGAAAGTTAATTTGGAAAGAGGAAAAGACAGGCTTGGATCGTGTGTGAACGCCTCTGTCATGCGTCAAATTGTAACCCCACCCCATTGGCCTAAATAATGGTGTTAAGTTACACGTTCTTAAGGAGGGCACTGATGGTGCAAATTCAAATCTGATGAATGGCATCGACAATTTCAACCTTCTGCTACGTTGTGTATAAGATTGAAAAATATCGTACGAAAACTTACGAAGATATTTAAAAACAAAAAAATCTGATTTTTTATGGGCCACCCTTTATTATCACCGGACCATCCAAAAAAAAATAGAACGTTATAGGGAGAGTAAAAAAATTATTTCATTTGGTATATCTACCACTCGCTTATACCCATTGATGATATGGAATGAATCCATTCATGTGAAAAGACACTGAATTTTAAATGCTGTAATTGCTGCGTTGCTGGCGCCATCGGTAAATTTTTGTCACGTAAAAAAATACATACCTACTTTTACGCCAATGGAAAAGCAGGCAGTTTTTATTATGTATGAAAAAATGCTCTTGTAGACACAAAAAAAATTAAATTGTATGACAACTGATTCATAAAAGAAATCGTGTATACCTGCTGTAATGTAAGGAAGAAAGACTTGTCTATCATTTGGTACCGAGCGCATTCTGAGTGATTGACAGGGAACAAATTCCTATACATCTCAAAAGAGACACAAATTTTTAATGGCTTGTTACAGCTGAGGTGCTGGTGCCATCTATAATTTTTTGGTACCTACCACAAAAAAGTACGTTGCTACAACCCTTATTCCATCTCAGCAACAAAAAAAAAAGTTATAAGCAATACAAAAGTGATGTCCCGTTAGTATTGTTTGATGGAAGAATGTGTTTAACATTAAATTTCTTAAGAAATAATTCAGAACTCAAATCTGATTGGTCCACTTGAATCTCTTAATTTGAGAACTATTTTGGAGCTTTCGACTCAGAATCTGAAGACGAACACTCGAACACACTAAAATTAAGTGCGAGCGTTCTGAGACACTCGGTATAAACGAAAATACGCAAATGAGACAGGCAGGGGTAGCGTTGGGCGCCAAAATGACGTCATAATTGCCAAAATACTGTTCTAAATATCTCTCTTGTCCGACTTGATAGAGAACTGCGGTTTTATTGGTAATGAGATTCTGGGAGTATAAAAGTATTGAATATAAGAGGGTTTACAATCTTGACCTTAATTCTTGGCGTTTTGAAATCGGCAAAGAGGGAATCGGAGCAAAAGTCATACACAGTGCAGTGGGTAATAACAGGGGGATGATTTGTGAGCTCTCACACCCCATTGAAATTCTATTTGAGGCGTACGTCACGTAAAATATTTATCTTGGAGCTCATCTCGTTTTCAGTAAACAACGATTGTCTTAAAACCCACCTTTCATTGTAAGTAATCGCTTATCCCATTCGTCTGTCTCGACTGCCAACGACTTGTTATTACGAAGGGGGAAAGAATTCCGTTGAAAAATGTTCGGCGTTGCACCTTGTTGCCGTCATCCGTCCGGGGGGCGCCACCGTTGCCCGCGCGCGCGCGGGGATAATGAAAAGTGGGCTCGGGCTTTTTAGACTTTGATGTATTCACAAATTCATAGCGACTTCGCGTCGATGAACTCCGAAAACTCATCTTTTCAAAACGTAATTTATCTTCGTTTCACGGTTGTTTTCAGTGTTTACGCCCGTGCGTCCGGAATAATTGCAGGTTACATCGGTATTCATTCCTTCCCCTTTTTCTCCGAAAATTTTTCACCGCTATGAGCAGTGCCTGAGGTGGCGGTCGCGAGGGCTGCTAATGGCAACCGTTACAACTATTAATCATGTCAAGTGTTGCAGCAACATGGCCGCTACGTACACGGAACATCCATCGCAGATAAACACATTACGTATGGATCCGGTGTACCGATAAACAATTCCACTGAGGTGGCCTTATCGCACCGGTCCCACTATTCCGTTTATTTATACGCCCCTCACCTTCGATTGTAATTTTTGAATATTGAACCCGCTTTAACGGGTCAGTGGACCATTTTTTCCGGTAAACAGGTCCAAGAATAAAAATTCCAACGTCGAATAAAAAATCATCCGTAAATAAAGAGACGCGTCAGGTTCGGTCGCGCTGAATTGTGTTGAGCAGGTGCCACGGCGAAGTTTTCGTACTCTTGCGAAACGTAGAAAAAGCCGAGGAAAAAACACAATTATATACCTATTATTGTACTTGCATTCATGACTTCTGTTTTCAAAATCTGATGCGTATTACAATTTTTTTTATGCAAAAGTGGAAATAAGTAGAAGACAATAGTTTTTTGCGTTTAGGATGTTCTACTTTATGCACTGTTTAACATCCTAAAAGTGCTGACAAATCCTGTGTGTGCGTTAGCCACAATCTTAAAAAAATGGTGGAGGACGGGGGTCTCTCCGAAGTTTTTCCTTTATATCTCGAAAACAGAAGAAGCTATGAATGCAAGTGTATACTCGTTCTGTTGCAAATTTTAGTCACGTGAGAAATTCACGTAGGATCAAGAGTTTTCGAGATATAAAGGAAAAACCTCGGAAGCACCCATATCCTCCACCATTTTTTGAAGATTGCGGCTAACCCGCACACAGGATGTGTCAGGACTTTTATTATGTTAAACAGCACATACAGTACAGTATCTCAAAACAAAAAACCATTTTATTCTAATTATTTCCGCATTTTCATAAAAAAAAATTCTAATACGAATACGCATCAAATTTTTCAATTTACATTTGTTTTCTGCAAAACAGAAAAAGCCATGCAAGTATATACTGATTCTGTTGCAAATTTTATTCTCTTTCAGTTCAATCACGTGAAAAATTCACGTAAGATCAACGGTTTTCGAGATATAAAGGGAAAACTTCTCGTCCACTATTTTTTGAAGATTACGGCTAACGCACACGCAGGATTTGTCAGAGCTTTTAGTATGTTAAACAATACATAGAGCATCTTAAAGCAAAAAACTATTGTCTTCTAATTATTTCCACATTTGCATTATAGACCAGTCAAATAGGGACCGGAGGTTACAATAATTGTTGGAAAGCCGGAGATGGTCTTAAACGCTTTAGTAGGCATCTAATAGAAGTATCCTAGTTTTGCAACTTCCCAGGGGCCCAATTCTCGAATCGGACGAACAGTTTCGTATGCGAAATCACTAAGGTACGCGCAATCTGATTGGCGGCTGCCTACCAACATCGCATACGAAAACATTTCGAACGATTCGAGAATTGGGCCCCAGGATGTGTGCGTATGATAGGGTGTCCAAAAAACCCCGAAATTTTCGGACTTTTTTCAGTTTTTCGCTTATAATTTCTAAACAGTGCTTCCTAGCGGAAAGTTCGCTATTTTCGAAATTAAAGCGCACTAAATTCTGCGTCGAATGAGCCCCCCAAACGTTAATTTCGACCATGATTTCAAAAAGCATCACAAATTTAAATTTTGGTTAAACGTATTCAAAAAACAATTTATTTATAAAGGTAGTTAAGAAATGAGACGAATAAAAAATCAATTTCTTCGAAATCTTTTGGACGTGGAGGGGCCAGGGTCGTTCGCAGGCTCGATGAATAGTGTGTCGCCTTCAAATAGTTGAGGCTTAGGTACTGACTTATGACTGTTTACGGATTGCTCTATTTTGATTTTCTAGATCTAAAGCCTCAATTATTTGAAGGCGACACACTATTCATCGAGCCTGCGAACGACCCTGGCCCCTCCACGTCCAAAAGATTTCGAAGAAATTGATCTTTTATTCATTGTCTCATTTCTTAACTACATTCATAGATAAATTATTTTTTGAATACTTTTAACCAAAATTTAAATTTGTGATGCTTTTTGAAATCAGCGATTCATGGTCTACAACTTTCAAGCCATAAGTTTTTTAAATTAGAGTAGCCGTTTGGACGTTACAGACGACGAAAAGTCACTACTTGTTAATTTTTCACAAAATTGTCGTTTTTGACAAAGGTTT
Source organism: Pycnomerus fuliginosus (assembly GCA_963924575.1). Lineage (NCBI taxonomy): Eukaryota > Metazoa > Arthropoda > Insecta > Coleoptera > Zopheridae > Pycnomerus > Pycnomerus fuliginosus. The sequence goes on along the minus strand of OZ004624.1, from coordinate 5,365,323 downwards.
GCGACCCTACCACATGGTCGAACTTAACGTTTGGGGGGCTCCCTTGACGCAGAATTTAATGCGCTTTAATTTCGAAAATAGTGAACTTTTGGCTAGGAAGAACCGTTTAAAAATTATAAGCGAAAAACTGAAAAAAGTCCGAAAAACTCGTGTTTTTTTGGACGCCCTATCATACGCACACATCTTGGGAAGTTGCAAAACTAGGGTATTTCTATTAGATGCCTACTAAAAGGTTTAAGATCATCTCCCGCTTTCCAACATTTATTGTAACCTCCGGTCCCCTGGAGGTCTAATTTGACTGGACTATTAAAAAATTCTAATACGATTGGACTAAAGTATTCTTTGCTTGACTTAGAAATTGTCCGTCTTCTCTGAATTTTCCGAGTCGTAATTTACAATACCCATATTTCAAAAAATGTGAAAAATGACGTTCGATGGCACCTATCTTTCATAATGACGAAAACCGATTCCAGTATTCTAGGAACTTATTTATTTGCCTTTGTTTTTGAAAGAAATTGTGTTCGCATTGATTTGAATATTATTGATTATTAAAAGATTATTAAGGGAGGATTTATTCCGTGAAATCCTGTTGCTATGAAGAATGATGACCCGTAGGATGCGTCTGCGACGTATTTTTGAAACTACGGGCTTATTTATTAGTTCTTACTTCTTTGATGCAAAATTTTTACCCACGTGTAAGCAAAAGATAGCAGCTAATGCGATTTCTTTAAAAAACCATTAGGAAGAGGTCAGAAAAAAATCACAAACATCAGCAAAAATAGACAATATTTACATGACATATCTCAATAACCATAACAGTTATTCCAAAAAATCGCATTATCGCAAAATTACGGATATCTTGGCTAAGTGTGGGAAAAACTTCATATCAAAAAACTAAAAAAGTAAAAAAAAGATTTATCTTCGAAAATACGACGCGCGTGATACCGCGGAGTTCCTATAAGTAAAAACCTCCCCTTAAGGCCCAATTTTTCCATCTTATGTTAATTTTAACATAATAGTATAGATGAGGTTAATCACCATAATAGTTTTCATTGTGACAATTGTTTCTATGGAAGTAACCTCCTGTTAAATTTAAAATGTGAAGGAAAAACCAGCAATAAATACAAGTTACAAGTAATAGTCTTGTAGTACAAAATATTTCATATTAGTGCAAAATAATCATATAGGTATAATACCATAAGTATAGTAATAGTTATGTCGAAACTGAAAACAAAATCTGCTGTCACAAAAAATGTGCCAGATTTTAAGAAATCACGACTCGAAACAGAATTTGTCTGCGTAATCATTTATGAAAAAAAATGGGCAGCTACGGAAGCGGCTAGAACCTCCCCACTTGGTGAATGATCCAATCCTACCACCATAAGTTTGAATCCAGTTTTTACCTAAGTGTTTTGGTTGTTTTTCAAAGTTTTGTATATTACTTATTGCCAAAAGGGCACTAACTTTTATTGAATTTTTGAAAACAAAATTCCAAGAATTTTCACATGCTGATAAAACAAATGGTGGTCATTTTCATAGACGCCATGCCAAAAAGGCATTTGTTATTGGTCGTTTGCCACCAAAATTAAGTCAATTTTCCTATACTTGCTGCCCATACGTGAAAACAGTCGGAACAATTCGCCCAAAACTCTGCATTGGTTGATTATGGTCGGTTTCTGATGAACAGATGAGTTAAATAATCAAGCGAATTCGTAATTATTAGGCCATACTTTTTACCCATACGCTGAAAGCCTTAATTAGCTCGAAGACAAAAAAACTAAATTAAAAGAGAATGTTTCTAAGCTTGCACTGTATCTTGAAAACGAAGCACTTTAAGACATTTCCACAGGAAGTTTTTGCCATAGAATATGACGAAGAATCATCCCCTAAAATTTGCCGGCGCACTTTCGGAACACACTGTATACCTGTTCAACCATACATGTTCTGTGAATACAATGTATAGTAGTCCAAATCCTGTAAGGTTATATGGCCTTCATAAAAATTTTGCATTGTCTGAAAGCCAATTGAGGGAACAATGGGCCAGCAGTGATGATAATGTAAACAAACCAGGTAAAGCAGCCAAGACACCTTTGCTGAGCTGCCAGAGCCGGACTCCAACTTAGCGCCAGTTGAGGCCGCATCGATTATTAACGATTCCAGCGCGCATTTTCTTCTATTTCCGTAATTATTTGATGTATTAATTGTAGGTATATTCTTAATAAATTATTAATTAAATAAATTAATTTTTCTGGTGTTAATTTTATTTCATTGGGGATAGAAATTTTGAAGCCGGGCCTGCGAACCTACCAAACGTGCAGTGCGGGAATTATATTTGGATTATTTACAAATTTTATTGCTGCCATATAACCTTACAGCATTTGGACTACTATACCTAACAATCAGCGATATGTTAATTCAACGTCAGTTTGGGAAAACTGGATCTACCTACTTAAAAATTACTGTCACGTTAAAAGCTGTTCCAAGAATAAAAATCTGAGCGGCAAATAAATTAACGGCAAAAACTATTATTCCGAATCGCCGCCGTAAATAAGAGACACGTCAGATTCGGTCGCTCACGGTGGAATAAAATCACGTTGAATTGTGTCGAACAGGTGCGACAGCGAAATTTTCATGAAAATATCGCGCTTTTGCGACTCTTTTGATCTCGAATGCACGTGTTTTGATCTACGACACCATTTATGACATTATTACTATTATTATTCGTACCACAAAATAATTAAACGGCTGTGTAAGTCATGTTTTCATTCGCACATTTGCACATTAAGGTACAGTTTCGCGAAAGAAAAATCATTCTGTAACTTTTGACATCGATGTTATAATGACAAGTATAACGGATAGACAATGCAATTTCTGTCAATTTAACATTAAACAGTGCCCTAACCTCGATGTTAAAAGTTACAGAATCACCCCCCAAGTCTGAAGCAGGTGCGAAATACGTCACGTTAATAAAGTTGACAGTTGACTGTTGACACATTATTATGTCAGGTCACTCATAAAGTTTGCTGAAATTCATGAATAGAACTATTTATTTTTCAATGTTTTAGGGAATGAATACCTAAAAACATAAACGGCCCCTCTAGCCTGACAAATTAAATGACGTATGTCAGATCAAAACACTTTAGTTTTTAGCGATCTGTCAAATTTAAAGTCAATTATAATCCGCCAAAAAAATAGCTTTAATGACTGAATTTGAAACAAAACAAAGCACCCCATCAATGCTGAAGTTTCTTTTTTGACAATCGCGGACTAGTTTTGATCTTATGGACAAAACTAATACCCACAAAAGTTCCTATATTCATAATCATAAAGTTGTCTTATAAGTGACGTCATCCAGGGGACAAGATGATTTTGCTATTTTGTGGCTATCACTTAGATAATTATTTCGTCGTTATTAGCTGGTTATTTTATCGTTATTTCGAGCAAATTTTGTGGTGTTTACGTTTGTTAATTAATTAATTCAAGCCTTCAAATGTTTCCCCTTAGTGACGTTGCACGCTTATCAGGCGTCTATGAATACGTATCGGAATCTTGGAATACCATACTTACTCTGCATTTTACTTAATTTCCATTGGAATTTTCATTTTCGTTTGAAGCTTTTCATTTCACCGCATTTTTGGCAGTTGACAATAATGTTTCATTAGAATCAATGAAAATCGGCTGGTTCACGTCCGAATACAGTCATCAGGTATAGGTATTTTTGCTGCAGCAGTAGTGTTAGTGTTACCAACCTATAAAATCCCATCATTTTCAGTAAGTACATGTCACATAACACATTAAGAACTACAAAGCATAAAAATTTAAAATTTTCTGGTATACCTAATCGAATCGAATGTTACCAACATGAAAAAGTTAATATTTAGTGGAAAATTCATAATAGCAAACCGCTACCGGTGCGTTCGAATCGAAGAATCTCTATTACATAAATTAGCGGTTCTTGTCCGATTTTACAGCTTGTTTTCCCGTGTATTTTATGCGAATTTTTATAGCCGGCTCGCCTAGGTAGTAACATACTTAAAATATAATTGTTTTGTGGTTTTCCATCTATTACTGACGGTTTTATTAGCGAATTATAAAAGCGGGACACATTTTTACGGCTCCCAATAAAAATTTTAGTCGGAGCATCTCAATCGGTCGCGAACAGATTGATTCTTCCAAAACAACGATAAATCCCGAGAGCTCTCCTCTTATCATTTGCATAAGTATTCGAAAAAATCCGTCGACGCTTTAAAGCCATTTCTGGCGTGTTTAATAACATTTTATTGGTAATTCAGGCGTCGCTGCTGCAGATCCAAGATATGTGATGCATTTCGACGCCGGAATGCATGTACTCATTGTCGCCCGAATCACCTTCCGATCGGCAGACGTATAAACATACCGACTGCCATTTAGCAGATGTACTTTCAATTTGGACTATTTATGTTATTGCGGAATATCTGGCAGTATACACGATTTCTTAAATTATATTTTGAATTTTATATTTCTGGGGTAAATAGGATTCCAGATTTATATTTCTTTTAAAGTTTATTTAATAGTCCGACTGTTGGACTCGCTTTTATTGCTTTTTTGCTTTGAAAGATGCTATCAGGTTATATTTACGGTGGCGATGTCGTGATTGTGCTATTTATATTTTATGCATCCCTGTCGGACGTCTTATATTATTTTACCCAAAAAGTGGTTGGAATTGACCGCGTTGGACCGTGGAAAAATGGCGGAGGGGCCGCGAAAGAAGAGATTTCAAAAATGGTGGATGCGCCGCGGCTACAAGTTCAATTTACGTCATTACCGCCTTGCTTGACCCTCTGACAGCTGTCAAATATCAATAATCGGGTACTTACGTGTTTTATGCACCATCATTTTTGACTGTTCCTTATACAGGCTGTCTCAGAATTATAGGGAATCACAGCTTCCTTACCTGAAAATAAGACAAAAAGTGAGAATCAGCTTTTGCTCTAAAATGGATTATGTGGGAGCTATGTCCACCAAAAGGGTGCTCCAAGCATCAGATTTTTCGAATCTCTTTAAAAAGTATAATGAATTCAATGTTGGAATCAGTGGTCGGAACATTACTTTTAAAAAGTAATTCATTACCATTACACATTACTTCGTCGAAATTGTAATGCATTACAATTACTAATAACTTTTTTCAAAAAGTAATGCATTACAATTACAATTACTTAATAAATGTAATGCATTACTTTATACATTACTTTTAACGTGACATTTCTTAAATTTCTAATTGTAGCTGACAGATTTTGAGATCTGCAGTAAATTGAAACATACGTCATTCCAGACACGGCCAACTCTAATTGGAATTTTAAAAAATGCCACGCTATAAAAAAACTGTAGGTGTATTATTTTAAAACAGTAAATTTATTATTTGATTTTAATTTAATTTGAATAACAATTGCGTTTCAAAATTTACCACTGCTTGAGATGGCTAAAGTTAGTAGTTTTATTTTCTTCATCTAGGAAATTATTTCAATTCTGTAGAAATATTTAATTCGGAGTAATTGCAGAGAATATCGCTACTTAAAAATAGCAGGAAAACCTCTTCAGAATGCATCAATGTTTGCTTGGGAGGCGGTAGGTAAACAGAACCCCGCTGGGTTAGGGTTAACTCTGATACCAGTAGTACCTAGCTACTTCCTGTGGTGGTTATTTAATTTCACAGAATTACATTTTTCATAAAAGTTTTATTTTTGCGTTTATCAATTAAGGGTAAAAAAAGTAATGGAAAAAGTAATGGTTTTCCATTACAATTACTAAAAAAATGTAATGCATTACAATTACCCATTACTATTTAAAAAAAGTAATGCATTACAATTACTCATTACCAGCTAAAGTAATTTCATTACAGTAATGCATTACTTGCATTACTTGCATTACTTGTAATGCATTACTTCCGACCACTGGTTGGAATTTAGAACATGCCTAGTGGGATAAAAGGTTTCATTACGGCTCTTTTTTAGATTTTTAATAGCATCAAATCAAATCTTGGGGGGGGGGTTCATATTGTCTGATTTTATTTCGACCGATCGATTTCGATCTTTAAGTTTCGAGGTCCCAGGATCACGAAAAAGTGGTTTTTAGAAAATGTCTGTGTGTATGTATGCACGTACGTACGTACGTATGCTTTCTGGGACCTAAACGGAAAGTCCTATAAGAAAAATGTATACAGGGTGAGCCTGAAACACTCCACATCCTTTATACCACAGAATCTACTGTTCAAATGATGAAGCTTGGTGCAAAAATTATTGGTCAATTATGATTCCTCTTGATGTTATAAGCCGCCAAAGATCTTTAAACGTTCTTTTTAAATATCTTTCGAAAGGTGTATCATAGGATTTTGAATTTTTGCACATCATTGTTACAGACCAAGAAGCAACTGCTGAAGACATTATCCAAAAAGCGGATCTCTGTTATACAGGCTGGCCCCGATGTTATTGGCCCTTGAACTTTTTATGTTTGCAAATATTGCTAATTTGCCTATGCGTCCGTATTCCCCGTTCAATTCTAAAACTTTTTTGGTTCTTAAAATTTTTCGAAAAAACTAACCACTCACGCGAAAAATTGAAAAAACCGAAAACATGATGCAGGTAATCACCTTAAAACCAATGATGAGTCTACCTCATAAAAAAGTGAAAATACCATCAATGTTTTTTCTTCAGTTGTGAGCAATGGTTCTGGACACAGATGTAGGACAACACCTTCAATGCAAAAAAAACAGTTGAAATGTGATGCGTGTCAACGTACACTTTGATTTTTATTGAAATTGTAGGTTTATCACGATGATCATGTTTTCGGTTTTTTCAATTTTCCTCGTGAGTGGTTAGTTTTTTCGAAAAATTTTAAGAGCCAAAAAAGTTTTAGAATTGAACGAGGAATACGGCCGCGTATAGGCAAATTAGCAATATTTTCAAACATAAAAAAGTTCAAGGGCAAACAACATCGGGCCACCCCGTATAACAGGGATCGGCGATAATGTCTTAAGTACCATTAGTAGTTGCATCTTAGTCTGTAACAATGCTGTGCAAAAATTCAAAATCCTACACCTTTCGAAAAATATTTAAAAAGAACGTTTAAAAATGAAGATCTTTGGCGACTTATAACATCAAGAGGAATCACAATTGACCAATAATTTTTTCACCAAGCTTCTTCATTTGAACAGTAGATTCTGTGGTATGAAGGACTCACCCTGTATAATCTTTCTTGTAGACAATTTCCTGCAGAATAATTCTTCTAATAACACGTTCTGCTCTAAAGTGCATATTAAGCGAGATAATTGCAAGAAAACGAATTCGGCTGCCATTTTTCAAAGATTGCGGCTAATGCCGACGTGGTAGAGGGGCGCAAAATTAATATGCCCTAGAGAAGAAAGCTTTTAGGAAGAGAATAAAACTTTTTCCAGCTTGTCCCGATTTATTTCTTTATTAGACCATCAACTTATCATCCCTTGCCGACTGACCTTATGAGGGTCAAATAACCCGAAACCGGTCCGAAGTTTGTGAATGGTGGCTCGAACGATTCAGGTGTTTCAATTTGTTTAAATCTCCAAGGAAATGTCATAGAAACTACATCGTTACTAAGGTTACGTGTCCTTAATTCCTTAATTTATGTTAACTTAAGTGGATGTGAACAAAGCTTTATCTTTAAAGCCCTTAAATGTCAAAAATGTTAATTCGTCAACTGTCAGAAGTAGAAAACAGGATTCTGAGTTAACTGACCAGGGCAGCAGCCTTAACAAAAACCGAGATAATAAACCTTACATCACGTTTGGCACTCTAATAGCTGTCATTCCTTGAACCCGATGTGAAATTAAGAGAAATTTACATGCACTCGTTTTAATTTGTCCGTGATTAATAGAGGCGAAAAGCCAGGTGCCCCATTAGCATATTGCAGCGTTTTAACAAAAAAAAAACTTGATTGCAAGCTACAAACGGCGATGATTGCAGTCCCAACGTTCGCCCTTTCCATTAATCCTCGGTTGTCCAGTTTACGACAGTTCTATCAATTAGCGAGCGAAGTGGTCTCCGTTTATGGACGCCGATTTCTTAATAATTCAGGGGACACTCAAAGTGGACCTGGGAGCAATTAAGGAGCGTTTATGCATTTTGATGAAACGGGCGGGTGGATATCAGTGCGTTCATAATTTATCAAAGGGCGATTGTTTCTGGTCGGGGAAGGTGTTGGGGAGCGGTCAGTCCCCAGGTCCCAGAGCGAATTTCGAAGATAATTATGGGAGAGATGACGGCCACGGAAGAGGAGATAATCTCGTTACCTTGAGGACACGTCGCCGCACTGCATGAATCTGATATTGCGGAGGGGAGGCGCCTCCACCAATTTTTTGGGGATTGCCAATTTAGGTTGGTAACAGGGTTATATTGTAACCTGCACAAGTCAAAGACTAAAACTCAAAAATTGTTTCGAAAAAACACAAATTTTCTCATGGACTTGCTGAAAAACTTAATATGCGTATCATCCCTCGGAAAGAGTCAATTTATAAAAGTATATTATATGTCGAGGGACTGAAGTGAATAATTTAATCCCTAAGCGAGAAGGTTTATTGTCCGAGCGAAGCGAGCTAATAATCACGAATTGGATAAAATTTGAAATAATTATCTTGTAAGGACGACGTAAAAACGCAGTTTGAACTAATCCCAAAGTGATGTCTGCTGGTAAAGGAATGGTAAAATTATTTTATACCAACAAATGCAAGAAAAATATGCGTCGACGGTAAAACTGGCAAAAAATCGAGGGTCCTTGTCTATAACAATAAGCGCGTTTAAAAAATGACAAATGAGTCGATGGTTCGAATACTAGAATCTCTCAGAAATTTGAAAAATGCGGAATAAAGACTTTTATTGGACGCAAATTTAGATTTGATAAGTAATACTAACGTTAATTAATAGTTGTAACTTCTACCATTCGATCGAAAAATCGAATTGCCAAAAACAACAAATCTTTACTTTTTGGGGTCCTGGGAAATTTGGTACGTGCACATTGTATGATTCAGGTTGCTTCAGGCATGATTAGACTTTGGGCCAAATCGGCAAGCGGAAAGTGCCATTTTGGAATATCAACTTCAAAATTTGAAATGCAAACCCCCATTTTTTACGTCTTCGTATGAAAACTCTTCGAATTCTGCTTCCAAAAATGTATTAACACTTAATGCCCTATTACTGAAGATATGGAGATAAAATTTTACACACAAGTTCAGTGAGTACTTTACATTTACATTATATCCAGATTTACGTTTATATGACGCCTCCCATGCGTTTACCATGCGTCTCCAATAAATCCGCAGAAAAAATGCGCTTCTTTTGCGAACGCTGCCTAAATTTTTGGAAATGGAACAAAGTCTTGTACAGAAGAATTTTTGGCAACAAATACATCTACAAAAAAGTTCGCAACAGCATATCTATGATAGGCAGCCTACAATAATTGCTTTTGTGTTTTAATGTTTTGTAAAAATCGGTTTGACTGTTTGTTGTGGGCTATTCTTCATAGATACCTATATGCTGTCGCGGACTTTTTGGTAGACCTTTTCTTAGCCAACAATTCTTCTATTTATGACTTTGTTATATCTTCAACCGTTTACTCAGCATTCACGTTTTAACTTGCTGCGGACGACAAATAACTGAGGGTGAATGGTCAACTTCTATTTTATTTAAATTTAACATTGTGGTTAGACTACTGTCACAGTCAGTTCTCGCAGGGAGTAGGGTAGGCCCACTGGTCAAGAGGACCCACAGCTGACAAGTGCATACTCAAAAAAAGGAGTTCTGAAAAATAAATCGCAAGCCCGATCCCAGGGCGGTGGATCTTCTACCGTACGGGAGGTAGGTAGCGAATAGGCAGGCTACTAATTGAAGTTGGTAATTAAGGACGCCACTGGCTTTATTTACCCTGATGCGACGACGTCGAAAGCCAGAAATCACAAGATAAATCTCCTATAAACTGAGGGGAGTGGCTAGCTTTAGCAATAACACACACACATAAAAACTATGTACATTTATATATATATCAGTTTGATACAACAATTGGTTTACAAGTTATAATCAATATTTCATAACTTAAAAATGATAACAGCAGGATCGTACCGCAATCCGGACGAAACAGAGCCTTACCGGAGCTCCAACTTAATTGACCGGTAAATTTCGAGCGCAAATTGGACGGTCGCAGGTACCTACTAATCCGCAAAATGACGCAAATGTTCGCGCAAGTTAGTGAAGGGTCGAATTAAGCGGAGGCTAAAGCGGCCACACGTAAAGTACCGCCACGAACGGATATTTTTGGTACTAAATGGCTGAAGGCCAAATTAATAACAGTTAGAGATTATGAATTTACAATTAAATGGCAAAATTTAAGTAATGTAGCAGAAAAAGACAAATTCGTACTGAATAAAACAAATTAAAGGGGGTGAAGCCCAAATACACAATTCAAAATAACTCAAGGGGGGTGCAGATTGTATTTAATCACTTCAACAATAAGTCGAAGGGTCAGTTCCGAATGTGGCGAAGCACTTCGGTGATAAAATGGAACGGACTCACCAAATACAGCTCGGAAGGAAGACAAAGGTCTGCAGCGAACAGCTGTGCTGAGCCAAGATCGTCGCCCCCTAGCCTGGGGGTGGCTTCGAGCAAATATGGCTGACTCGGCCTCAGTCCCTCGATGCCTCCAGTCCGGGAAGGAAAATGTTCGCCACAGTGGTCGGACTGAACGAGTGCTTCAACCAACCCCAATATTCTAACCGGAACAACACGAAGATGGGGGGGAGAATCTCCAACCCTATAAGTAACCAACACAGGGTGATCTTCAAACCCCTCGAAATACCCGGAGGGAAGGGTACTCCAAACCCAACCGAAAATGCTAAGGCACTTAAGCCCTACCCAAGAACAATGGTGAGGGCACCCAAGCCCTACCCGAAAACATAGGAGCGTTCAAGCCCTATCCGAGAACAATGCTGAGGGCACCCAAGCCCTACCCGAAAACCCTAAAATAAATATTAATACAAGAAATCCTCCATTAAAGGTTTTACCTCGTGGTCGACGAGGGCGTACTGTCAAACAACCGACGACGAAATTCTGCTTCGAGGTCGTCCAAAACCCGACAAACGGTAAGTTGAGGCACCGATCAAGGGCACTACACCAACCTGGGGCGGAATCCTGCAATCTCCCGAGGGAATTCACGAAAATACCAGGAGCACGGCCCAAGCCTCCATGCACCGTCACGCTTCGAAACCAAAAGAGCGATTTTCCACCGGAAGCGATGCCTCCTTGAAAAACTTACGGAACCAAAATTCCCCAGACGGATTGACATTGACAGGCAATTCCCCTAGCTCGTAAACAAAACTACCTTAACCTCAAAATCTGACAGTTGTTGATATTCCGCAATTTAATGATAATTCGACCAAATTGGCCGTGAAACCCAGACGTAACCACCGAAATGGAGTTACGGATACCTAATAAACCACCAGGTAAGTAATTCTTTACATTGTGACTTATTTATCGACACTAAACTTTAAGGCAAATTTGCCACCTGAAGCCGCCCCCAAAAGACGCCGATCTTCCGCTGCCACCACTCGACTCCTGCAGAGGGAGGCCGAGAATTATAACCGATGATCCAAACTAGCAGCGGAGAAGGAGAAACGAGCAATATCCACCCTTGGAAGTGGAGCAGCTCGGGAGCTCGAAAATGAACGTGACACTACCGATAAAAACTGGCTGTATCCAACCAGCAAATTCGGGTAAATTCCATTAAGGGCGTAGGACGCATTCAAGTAGGTCTCTCACATGCGCTTCACCAAAAGATCGCTGGCTGTGTCTGGTGAGGCGCGCTCAAGGCATAAAACAGGAAAACTCTCCAATCTTTGAAAGACGGCTGAAAGTCTGGTTAAAGGAAAAAACTTTCTACACCCTAGATGAGTTTTTCAAACATCAAGGCTAAAGCGCACCTTCTAAAATATGTGTAATGACCCATATTTTGTTTTGTTTTGAATATTATTGTCTGTGATTTCTAAACTATTTATTTGTTTTTTGTTTTATATACTTGCATATTTATATGACGTGTTCTATACCACATGGTCCTTGTGAACGAATAAATCTATCTAACTATATATCTATCTATCTATCTAACTGGGGAAAACGGTGTTTTTGATCCGAGTTCAAATATGGACGGGGCTTATTTTTTTTGAATTGAACAAATATGTACTGAATCGCCAAAAACATCCAACCTTTACATTTTATTTTCTTGTATTTCTATATTTACGGAGATTTTTTTGATTCGCTTTCAAAACTACTTTTGAAGGTTGAGGTTTTTAGAAAGAAAAATTTTTCTTGGAAAGTTTGCCAAAGAGCCGAGTAGAGAGCTAATTCATCAAGCGAGATGGGACGAGCCTTTTTTTGAGTATCAATGCAACGGTGCGTGTAGACTTAACAAAAAGTGTGCCGACTAATGTATTTTAATAATAAATACGTTTTAGTAACTATTGTATTTAATAATTTTGCATTTAATTTAAGTCCCTAAAAAACTACTAAAATATTACTTTTGCCTAGTCGGGAGTGCAAATAGTTATTTTCTTCCTACACTAACTGAAAATAAGATTTTAGCGCCTCACGTGTGGGCTCTGTTAAAATACAACGTCTCACGGCTAGCCGAGTAAAATCATTTTGCACGGCTAGCCAAGAAAATAAGTCGGCAGTTGCCATAGCTTCACCCGTGTTGCGAAAACAATCAATAATTGTTTTTTTCGCCGGTAGTCATCAAAAGTGCATTTTTACTGCCTCTTTTGCGGCAGTAAGAGTCGATTTTTTACTGCCGGCGGCAGTAAAATTGCACTTTTTCAATGACAATCGACGAAAAAATTATGTGTTCAACACGGCAAACAGATTTACAGCCTTGACTGGATTCGTATGAAACTATGAAACTTCAAGCGCCGCAGTAAATCTGCAATTTTTTTGCCGTGTTGAAAACATAATTTTTTCGCCGCTTGTCATCAGAAAATACATTTTTACTGCCGCATGTGTGGCAGTAAAAGTCGCATTTTGCTGCCGCAAAAGAGGCAGTAAAAATGAACTTTTAATGACTACCGGCGAAAAAAATTATTTTGAAAACATTAACTGTGGATAACTATTAGTCACATTAGATCAAAAAAAGACGAATAGAAGAAATAATTTATATATTTTTGAAATTTTGGCTACGAACTCCTGTTGGTGCCTGAAATAAAAGGCCGAAAAGTGTGCGCTTCAACCCTTATTTGGCCAAAACCACCCACAAACGTGACATGGCGCTAGTTTTTAGCATTTATCGGCGAAACTATCCATCTGAGAAAAAATTTATTCTAATCAAAAGTATTTCTTATGAAATTCTGCATTAAAAAAGTCGTTTTGATTATTTTGCTTATCCCCACCTAATTCTCGCAAACGACGTTCGAAGTTCGGACGTCTTTTGCAAGAATTAGGTGAAGATAAGCAAAATTATGAAAAGGACTTTTTAATGCAGAATTTCACGAGGAATATTCTTGATTGAGTAATTTTTCGTTCGTTTGATAGTTTAGCCGAAAAATGCTAAAAATGCCCACGTCTGGGAGTATAGGTTTCCGCCAAAAGAAGGGTGAAGCTTACAGTTGGGGGGTGTTAAGTTTGCGACGTTTCATTTCAGGACCCATCAGCAGTCCGTAGCCAAAAATTTCATAAATATATAAATAAGTTCTACTCAAAAATCTATTTTGACTGTTCTACAATTTCGGACGTCGTTTGCGAGAATTAGGTGCAAAATAATCACAAAGACTTTTAATACAGAATTTGATAAGGAATGTTTTTGATTAGAATAAATTTTTTGTCAGATGGATAGTTCCGCCGAAAAATGCTAAAAAATAGCACCATGTCACGTTTGGAGGTGTGGTTTTCGCCAAATAAGGGATGAAGCGCACACTTGGGAGGTGGGAACTTTTCGGCAATTCATTTCAGGTGCCATCAGGAGTCCGTACCCAAAATTTCAAAAATATATAAATTATTTCTTCTAAAAAACCTAACTTGACTAGAGGGTAAAACAAAAAACATAGTCTAAACAGCGATGAAGAGAAGTAAAAAGGCGAGAAATGGAAATAAAAAAGACAAAAACGAGCTGAAGATGAGAGACAGCGATAATGCTAATTAACGGTCGAGTTTAAAGCCGCATCTCATATCTTAAATTAGAAAATGAAGCGACTGATAAAGTTTTATCGTAAAATTAAGAAATTCGATTAGACCGCCCTCACCTGTGCCCATCATCCCGCATTAAGCCCCCCTCCTAATCTTTTAAAACGACCTTAATCTAATAACGATCATCATTAAAACGTGGAGAGCTCCCAGATAAATTCAATGGTTATTGTTACGGGCGTACATAATTACCGGGAGCAGAAAATTAAGTAAAATTGATAATAAGCGAAACTCGACGAAGTGAAGGTGAGACGTAATGGCGATAATAAAGCAGCGAAAGAAAAAACTCGGGCCTGGGCCGTAATCAAGTTACACGAAGGTGTGAAAGCTGTGGACAGGAGTTCTTTGAGGTCAACGCGTGTCCGGGGAGTTGAGGCGAGCTTCGAGGGCGACTTAATTAAAGACTAGTTGCTATAGCTACTAATAGCTCACGGGAGTGACCTGGACCAGGAGTCAGAGGGTAAATACCGACTCATTATTGTCGGTGGATCCGGAAACCACTTCCAGAGGCGCATGTAAATCCAAACAGCTTCCAACGTGCAGAAAATTTTCAATTACGTAATGTATTTTTACATCTCTCTTTCATAAGTTCTTAAGAATGTACCTAACTACATCACTTTGAAATGAAAATGTGTTGTGTTTATAAACGAGAGGAAGATAATCAACGGTCAACGCGCTAAAAAAATTAGGCAGGGGCGGACTCAGCACCTGAGATAGTGAAAGAAAGACGCGAATGAGTGGAACCGAGAGCCACAGCCAAGGGAAAGGAGGCTGTAAGAGAGATAAACCGCTCGCCCGAAGAAAACTACAAGGTATTTCAGAAGAGTAAAATAACAGCCAGAACACCAACGAGACTACAAAAGAAAGAAGGTAAGGAAGAGAAGATGGATGAGAATATCATGAGAATGCTGACAGAGATGAAAAAGGATCTCAAAAACGAGCAGAGGATATAAAGGATATGAAAGACAGTTTACAAGAGATGAAAATAGAGATATAACGAAACAAAGAAGAACTGAAGAATGCGAAAGAGAATTTCAAGGAAGTGGAAAAAGAACGGACCCAAAAAATTGAAGAGCTTACCAGAAAATTAGAGACGAAAGACTGGAAAAGACCGAAAAAGAAAGAATAAGAAAAAATGTGGTTATGACAGGGTTCGTAACAAACGCAGGAAATAAGAGCGAAATGAAAAACGATATCGAAAAGGCGAGGAAATTTAAATACCTGGGTTGGATGATTTTTGAAGATTGATCCAAGAATAACGGCTGGAGGCAAACTGTACAACAGCATTAAGCACACGTTCATGGGGAAAAGAGAAATACCAAAGATCATAAAAGTGCAAGTATTTAACAAAGTAGCTACACCTATACTCATACATGGAGCAGAGACCTGGGACCTTAACGGAGAGACAAAAGGAAAAGATTACAGCTACTGAGATAAGACTTCTGAGAAGAATAGAAAATAAGACCAAGATGGATAGGATTAGAAGTGATAGAGAAAATTCAGAGGTGCAGCCACTGGTGGAAAAAATTGAAGGACAGCTAAGATGGTATGGACACGTGAAAAGAATGAAACACGATAAAATAGTATAGCTAAGCAGGTGTATGAAGCAAGAATATTCAAAAAGAGAAGAAGATACCGTCCAAGAAGAACCTGAAGTGAGAGAGGCAATAGTGAGAAGGGGAATTTCATGGAGGGATGCAAATCGAGAAACTCAAGATAGAAAAAATGGTAAGATATGGAAAAAGCCATTAGAAGGAATCCAACTCCAACAATGCCTTACTCCCAACGATGGTAGATAGGCTCACGATGGATTAAGTAAATACAATGTACTTTTTTGAAATTTTTCGAAAATTCTGGAACTTTTTTTTTATCGATGTTGAATTAAATTTTTCTTCCGTTTTCTGCGTTACACTTAACCTTTCGGTGTTGTCAGCAAATTATCTCCTCGTCCCTGCAGGGGTGGTCCCTTGATTACGCGTTAGAGTTGATTATGTAAAAGGATGTCGCGCACCCCTTTAACACAATACCTGAACGAAGAGAATAAATATCACACAATATCAGGGAAGACAATGGAATAATTACAGCGGGACCCTCACCTGCCAAGCGTGTTAGCCATCGCCATAGCAACCGCTGATACCAATTTGCATACTAAAATCTTTGTCGCTGTTAATTGGACTTGGGCCAGGAGGTGTTTTCAGGTGACTTTCCGACTGCTATCGATTTCTGTCAAAGATCTCGTATGTTTTATGTGCCGGAATACAAATCAGCAAAACACACATGTTGATCTAGTCGCTTTGGTAAGCAGTCGATCATGCGGCCCCAAAGAGGAAACGGTAATAGGTGCCGTTACCAGGATAGATGGCTTCGCGAATTTTTTTCATCGACTCCAAATAAATCTGTTGGATGCGTTTCAACGTGGCGCTCCTCTAAACCAGCGGGAGGTGCAAAAGGTAAACAAATTGTTAAAATAAAACTTTCAGCGCTTTTCGGTGGAAACTTGAAATGCGCGTTTATTTTTATAACCGCAGCCCTAGTCATAACAGAACGCCATTTGATATTTACAGGTGAGCAGGTCTCACGCCTATTGTCGTTCCAATTCTACGATGTAAGCAGAGCTTGTGTGTACCTTGATGGGTCAGCATGAAAGGTATTCAAAGGTGTTATTATGTTTATACGAGAAATGCTGACGCTCTCCAGAGCTTATCTTTACATAAACGAGCCACCTTTGATTCCGTTGCGATTTAGCCGTGTTTATGCCCGAGGTTGCGTCAGAACACCGGAAATTCTCGAAATGATAATCTAAACTGGAAGCGGACTTTTTCATTCATCTAAAATATTATTTAAAGTTCTAGTTTCCTGCTTTCTCACAGGTCACTGGGGTTCTAGCTCCACTAACACACAAAAATTGACAAGAGCTACTCTAGTTTTATAAAACCAATTTATAAGCCATCTAGTTTTGTGATTTATCTCGTTTTATCTCGAATATTTTAGTTCCATCTAGTTCATGGAAATTATGGAAATCAAGTAAGATTTTACTTTTCCAGAAACATTAGGTACTGGCCCCATATTTCCAGTTATATTAAAACTGAATAATCCTCTAGTTCCCTACGAAATCGTTAATCTATTATATTTACGGCCGAGTCATCTTTCCAAGAAAAGCTACGGACTTTTAGGTAGGTACGTGAGTACATACATAAGGTGTCCCGTAATTAGGCTGCAATATTTTACCAGTGCGTTCTACGATCAAAATTAGGACTAAAAGTTTAGTAAAAATTTTTCGAAAAATCCATCCCAAGGGAGCTAGGGCCCCTCTAAGGGGGTAAAAAAAATAGTTATTTCTTCAATTCTGAGGAAGGGCTTACGATAGGGTCACGAAATTTTGAACTTTGTCGTAGATTTTTGTGCTGAACAAGGCTAATGTAATGGTTTTTGGCAAAAGCTTCAGGGACGTGCGTGAGTGGAGGGGTCGCGGACATTTTTGTATCGAACTTTTTTGTACGATACCTATTGGGTCAATTGTGAGCACAAATTTGAATTCCCCGTACATTTTTACGTAAAAAAGGTGCTCTAGCTGAAACTCGATAGCTCAAGCCGTTTTCGGGGAAAATTGATCTGAAGGTTCAATTTCGTGGTATAAAAGAAGGTAACTGTGGCACTCAAAATACCTAAAATTATCAGATGCTGCGTGATCAACAAAAAACAAATAAGTTTAACCTACTTGCATGTTATATGCCTGAAATTCCAAAGAAAATGACAAGAAAATGGATTTTCCATACTGTATCCCATCAATTTTGCACATTTTCGGCGTGAAAGAAGATCTTCAAATCGATTTTCCTCAAAAACGGCCTGAGCTATCGAGTTTCAACTAGAGCACCTTTTTTACGTAAAAATGTACAAGGAATTCAAATTTGTGTTCATAATTGACCCAAGATGTCGCACAAAAAAGTTCGATAAAGAAATGTCCGCAGCCCCTCCACTCACGCACGTCCCTGAAACTTTTGCCAAAAACCATTACATCAGTCTTGTTCAGCACAAGAATCTACGACAAAGTTCAAAATTTCGTTACCCTATCGTAGGTAAGCTGTTCCTCAGAAATTGAAGAAATAACTATTTTTTTAAACCCTTTGAGGGGCCCCAGCTCCACTGGTAAAATATTGCAGCCTAAATACGGGACACCCTGTATAATTTATGAGAGGTACAAAATTTTAATTTCACAGATTTATTTCTCTATTTAAGAAAATATTTTCAGTCTGTAACTTTTTTGCCTTGTTAAACAAATAACTATTATCTATTTACATTTTACATTTTACTTTAGTTTCAACATCATGTACAGGGTCTTTTTTTATTATTGTTTTAAATTGGAATATCTCCTTTATTACTTGAGTTATTGGCCTGAAATAAAAACAGGTTGATAGACCGTACCCACAAGTTTTGTTCTGGATCTGACTCTCAGCGATCACCGTTGGATCTTAAGCGCTGTGGATGCAACTTGCTTTTTTTAAATGGGACACCCGGTATATTCTTGCACGGATCGATAGAGAATTTTCTTCTGATTTCATTGATATAGGGTAGTTGATATCTGGGGTAGATAGTTTTCGAGAAAAAAATTATATTTAAAATAATAGGACCATTAGAATCTACGAGAATGTCTAAATGAAAATGGCAATAATTTTAAAATTTTTAATTTGTAATGTTTTAAGGTGAATAAATCAGTTACCTACTTTGTTACTATGATACTAAAGAAGGTTACATTTTTATTAGAATACTCAGGGCTTCACTACATAGCCATAAGTTATAAAAACAATTTATTTCACGAATTTTTTTCTCGAAATCTATCAACCCCAGATATCAACTACCCTACATAAATGAAATCAGTAGAAAATTCTCTATCGATCCGTGTAAGAATATACCAGGTGTCCCGTTTAAAAAAAAGCAAGTTGCATCCACAGCGCTTAAGATCCGACGGTGATCGCTGGGAGTAAGGTCCAGGACAAAACTTGGGAGTACGGTCTACCATCCTGTTTTTATTTCAGGGTAATATCTCATCTAATAACGGAGATATGATAATTTAAAAGTGGGACAATAATAAAAAAAGACCCTGTACATCAACTTCGGAAATAAATTTTTGAACGGAGACCGCTCACAATGTGGAATTCTTGTGAATTCTTACACTCAAGATAGGTCTGTGAAGGGTTGTTTGTATTCTACTCGACTAGTTTTAAAAAAGATCTTTTCAAAGTTATAATTTACATTTTTCTGGTGATGATGCATGTGAGAGCGATCTCCGGTCAAAATTTTATCTCCTATGTGTACTGGTTGTATTACTAAAGGATAGCCCATTAAAAACCGGTACAATGTTTTTTACAATATCTTCGTTAGAGTTCATATACGACCCTCTTAGTTCTTTCTGTTCTCTGTACCTGTACCATTAGTGTCCTTTTCAGCAGCGAATAATTTACCCAGTGCCGGATTAAGGAATTTTGCCGCCCAAAAAAACCATCAAAATTTGCCGCCCTAAGACTTATTAAAATGTATTGCCCTGTTTCATCTCATACTGTTAAAGTGATCGCAGAGTAGGGGATGGGGGATGATAGAAAATGCTAGATTTCCAAGTGAAAAGTAAAAAGTAATATTCAGTGAAGTAACTTTTGGAAAAACTAGTTTTACAACTCTAAAATTTTTAATATAAACGCATTGAGATCTCCGAAATCATAAGAGTTAGAAGATCGGTTATATTAGAGTCTGGTAAAGAATTTTCCGATATCTTGATTAATTTCTGAGTTATCCCGAAGAAACCAAACCAAAATATTTTAAAGAAAAATAATTTTCTAGGCCTTTTAGATTTTAGGCAACGACAGTCAACTTTTTTTTTCTTATAGCAGCCATATTGGATAATGATTTCTGAAATTCCAATGGTGAGTAACGAAATAAGTACCACCGCGCCCCCTATTTATTTCTAAGCTAAAAGTAAAACTGTCCATTTAAGTTGAGATTTAGGCATAGTTGAAAGCAAGGTCTTCCGGTTTGCCGGAAATTACCGTAAGTAACTTTGTTTTTACAAATGGAAATGTACCTTTTTTACAACGAATCTTAAAATTTTCCTAGTTTCAAAACAAGTGCCGCTTAACTGGAAGTTTTTAAAAAACACCAAAGAAATCGGTGAAAAATTCAGAATTTTTAAAAATCGCAAAAACACGGTTATTTTATTCTCTTGATGTAAATTCAACTGTGCAATTAGATTTTTCAATCTGCAATCTGCAATTTGACAAAGAATTATGCAACCGAATTTGCATCAAAAAATAAAATGTGTTTGTGCGTTTTTCAAAAAATTCTAATTTTCCCCGATTTCTTCGATTTTTCTTACAAACTAGGGTGGCTGTGACCTAACTTCTGGTTAGGTATGACACCATGTTTTCAACCTACAAATATAATAAAATTAACAATTAGTTGAGGAACACACATGGTCATTCTGGCTAAGGGCAGAAAAATTATAAAATATTTTTTTAATTCGTTACTTTCAACTTGGATGAATCGTTTTGAAGTTGTGAAGAGTTAAGATTGTTCTCAAGATTATCCATTCTCAAGAATGAAAATCTATTAAATAGTGATTTCAAGATCAATTAATATCACAAAACGGATTGGTCTCAAAATTTTCTTTCTACCTATTCCCACAAACTGTTTATTGACAGTTTTGAGCAAACCCGCAATTTTCGATAAATTGATATCGAGGATGTCTCCGGTCCCGAATTAGCTTCGCGTGATATCCCCCTTAGTCACTCCGAGAGCGGAATGAAAACAATAATCAAGTGGGTCAGAGTTTAATTTTAGCCGTGCGTTTCAGGTATGGCGCATAAAATATATAACTTCGGAGTGACCACATATTAAATCCCGTAGGTGGTGTCTGCACGTGCGTCCAGATGGGTTTAATGAAAATCTGAGGACGGAGTAATGGAAGTGCCGGACTGCGGTCACGGCGCGAAATAGGTGCACAGGTGGCGTCCAGACGCCCCGATATCGACGACGCGACGCTCTCACAAATCATTTTTTCAGTAAAGCTGTCGCGGTGCTTTTAAATTTCGGGGAATGGACGCACGTTTAGCGCTTTCCAACACGTGAATGACATTAGTCGGATAGGCGGGAGATTTGTGCCATCAATTCACCCAAATTCTCAAAAATTATATAGAGGAAACATTCAAAAATCTTCTCCGACTCGTCTATTAAAATATTTTGGCAATGAAGTATACATTATTTTTACTGAAGGCTGAAGGCTGAAGGGGGTAATTTTTGGGGGTGCATTTTTTTGCGTTAAATTATGTCTCCCGCTTTAATAAATGGTTCAAGGGTTAAAGGACCATCCTTATGGAAAATGGCTTTCTGTCGGATTGGCTGAAATTTTAGTATGTTGTAGATTTTGACCTCCTGATCAAATGTTATCATTGCCCCAAAGAAATCGTACGGACAGTTTTTGATATAGAGTTTGCCGAAGATAAACTTTTCCCCATAAGGACACACATTTTTCGGACCGTCCGTCGCGTCGTAAAAATACTTTTTTCAGCATAATAAGCAAACACACCCATAAGACTTCTGTATAAAAGTATGTCAATAGTATACGTAAGAAAAGTGCCCCTGGACTTATCATGTGCTATTATGATGGCAAAAATGCAAATTAATTTTCGGTGCATGGAATTCTTATGGGAAAATTTTATCTTCAGCACCCTCTGGAGCAAAAACTGTTTTGCTTTGTGGCAATGATAACTTTTGATCAGGAGATCAAAATCTACAACATACTAAAATTTCAGCCAATCCGACAGAAAGCCATTTTCCCATAAGGCTGGTCCTTTCGTTTTAAAAGTCATTTTTTTGTGTTTTGGGGTTGAAGGGTGGGAGTTTTATGGGCGCAATTTTTTTGGTAAATTCAACTCTTCCGGCTGTAGGCGGTCGAAGGGTTAAATTTCCTATAAGACAGTGGTGCAATTTTCTGTGTTCAACTAGTATCCTGCGGTAAGAGGTGGTCCAAAGGTTAAATTTTAAGAAGACGAAAGCGGTCAAAATTAACTCTGGTTAGGTAGAATTTCAGAAAATAACACTAATGATGGTTGCTGTTTAGACACGTTTGTGTTTTAAAGTTTAAAGTATCATGGAATTTACCCGAATTTACTAGCTGGATTTTAACCACTATGTTAAATTTAAATAACAATAGAATAAAAGTCTACCACTGATCTTATTTAAAACGTTTCAGTTATTCCGCGAAAAAACCCCGCCTTAACAATTTAAAACGTGAACGCTGAATAAACGGTTGAAGATATAGCAAAATCATAAATAGAGAAGAATTATTCGCTATGAAAAGATCTACCAAAAAGTTCGCGACAGCATATAGGTATCTATGAAGAATAGCTCACAACAAACAGTAAAACCGATTTTTACAAAAAATTAAAACACAAAAGCAATTATTGCAGGCTACCTATCATAGATTCAACAATTCTTCTATACAGGGTGATTCACGTAGACCGTTCGTTAGAAGTTTTTCCACTTCCCAGTGGAATAGAAATTTGAAATTTGGTACTCGGCCATTATCGACAATTCTGAATTCACCTAAAATATTGGCGAGATTCCTTCACTTCCGGTTTAGCCGGAAATGATATCAACTTTGTTATTTTAAATGGAACCCTATAATTTTCATTACATATTTAAGATCGTCTTTTCAAACTGAGTATTTCTTATGTGGGTTAACTTCATCTACCTGTCATAGTTTTTGACTTATGTCAATTTTTTCGTTCAAAATGTCACGTGCAAGAGTTGCTTTAAAAAATCACAGCTCCTAAACGCTTTGCAAGAATGAAACGAGATTTTTTACAATCGATAGCGAAGGAATCTTTTGAGTGGTGCAATCTACGAACATAGCTTCAAACGTTCACAATTACTATTCAAAGTTGACGATGACAAAATGTGGAAAAGTCGATTTTTTCAAATGGAACGTACTATTTTTGACAACGGCAATCGATAGAGCGCTAAATTTCAGGGGCAGTTTCATCAACATGCCCTATACCCTCTGCTTATCAATTATGAGTTATTTACGAAAAAAGATATTCTGAAAAAATTATGACTTATCGGAAATTGAGTAGGCTTTGGAAAATTTATTACATGTCAAAAAGTGACATTTTCATTGTTAGTATTAATAATTGTTGGCTGAATGCTGGTCTAACAACAATAAATTGTGGGCTACACGAATGCAGTTGTTTTTGATTTATTTGTGACTTATGGTCAAAATGACCGAATTGTAAACAGAACTTGCCGGGCCCTTTAACGCAAAGTATCCAGATTTAGCGCAGATGACAGGGTAAATTTGTTCGCATGACGACGAATTGTATTAATGTAATGAATGACAAAGCTTTGTTAAAGTGTATTAAGTTTGTTAACCTCCCCAACTCCAACAAAATTTTAAAAAAATGGGAGGTTACTGCAATCACTAAAATTTTCGAATTCGAGATAGCACCAGATCTTCACGTTTTGAGGTCTCAGGAACCCAAAAAAGCGGTTTTCAAAATGTGTCTGCCTCTAAAATTTAGCGCTCTATCGATTGAGTTGCCAAAAATAGTACGTTCCATTTGAAAAAATCGACTTTTCCACATTTTGTCATCGTCAACTTTGAGTGGTAATTGTGAACGTTTGAAGCTATGGTCGTAGATTACTGACCACTCAAAAGATTCTCTGATTCCTTCGCTATCGATTGTAAAAAGTTGTTTCATCATTGCAAAGCGTTTAGGAGCCGCGATTTTTTAAAGCAACTCTTGCATGTGACATTTTAAAAAAAAAAGTGACATAAGTCAAAAAAAAACTATGACAGGTAGATGAAGATAACTCAAATAAGAAAAACTCAGTCTGAAAAGACGACCTTAAATATGCAATCAAAATTATAGGGTTCCATTTAAAATAGCAAAGTTGGTATCATTTCCGGCGAAACCGGAAGTGACGGAATCTTGCCAATATTTTAGGTGAATTCAGAATTGTCGATAATGGCCGAGCACCAAATTTCAGATTTCTATTCCATTGGGAAGTGGAAAAACTTCTAACGAACGGTCTACGTGAATCACCCTGTATAGAAATTTTCCCAGGCGGTTATATTTTTATGTGGCTCTAAATACATTTGGGCCGAGAAAATGGCAATTTTCACGAATTTTTTTCTTGAAAACTAGTAGATACTAAACTTTTATTTTTCCCCCAAACATTCATCTATCCCTCGCTTACCAAAATTTAAAATTGATGGGCCCAAGCGGTCGCCTTATTGTATAGGGTCCTTTACGCTATTTAACGAACGAATTGGGGTGGAATGTTGTTTTTTTTTGCAGTTAGCTTGTAAGGAACGTTTTAAGACATTAACGGCCGATCCCACGGACCAAACTTATCACTTAAGTTAGACTTAAAAATGAAGAATGACGTTTGTCTTATGGTGTAAATGTCATAATTGTCATTTTAAGGCTCTCTTAAAGTTAAGTAAGGTCGGTGCATTAATTTAGCTTTCACAAAAAAAATTTATGCGGAATCGCCCGAACAACCGACCGATCGAATAGGTTCTTCGCTATAACTTTCCAAGGAGTCGACCGATTTTGAAAAAACTCTCAACGTCCACGCAGGTCCATGTGGGGTTGATGAATACTGCTTTAGAGGCAAAACGGAAAACTGAAAGAATCCGAAAATGCAGAAATGTCAATAACATTAAGTGGAAAATAATATCTCAGTTGTTATTCGACTTTAGCTAAAATCTGCCTTACGCAATGTTGTGGGATATTTAATTCTCTACAAAGAAAGGTAATACAGAGTGCGAGATTAGAACTCCAGAACGCTATAATTTTGTTATTTCTACCAGATCCACAGCGCATTCGAAAATTTGCAAAAATTCGCCTCATCACAGGGTGTTCACTGAACGTGTACATCAAATTTCATCTGGATGTCTTCAGTAGTTTCGGCTGCAGCGCGTCCTTGATGATTTTTTTGACAAAGGGCACTAAGTGTTGATATATTTTTGGAAGCAGAATTCGAGGAGTATTCATATGGTAACGCGAAAAATGGAGGTTTGCATTCAAATTTTTAGAGTTCATGTGCCAACAAGGCACTTTCCATGAACCGATGTGGCCCAAAGTCTAATGAGCACCTACAAGTTGCCCACTGAGCATGTGTGCCAAATTTCATCACGAGACTTCCAGTAGTTTGAGCTGCCGCGTGCTTACAGACAGACAGACAGATATTTTTCTGAATTTTTCGATCGATTCCAGTAACTGTATCGCGCTGCTCAATATTTATTTATTGTGGCAGGATTTTGAGCCAAATTTTTCGTTTTTTTGTCAATAATTGATGTTTTGTTCTTTATCATGTTTCATTGAGTTTCTTTGGTACAATAATTTTTACATAAGAAGTATTTTTGTTAGGTAAACATGTTTTTAGTTTAATAATAAAAAAATATACTTATTAGTATTACACTAAGCCGACCTTATTGCCCAACGGTACCTTACATAGATTATGTCGTTCATCTCAAGCGTTAGAATGGTGGATGCGCCTGGCCAACCTCGCCAATCTGCACGTGCGTTCAATTCATTAATTGAAAGAATGCTCGTAAATGAATTAACAGAAGTATCTTCGGAGCAATTTTGAACGAGTTATGAAACGTAAAATCCCATTTAGATAAAATTAATGGAATTGCCGATTATGCGAATGATGAGATCAGCAGAAGCAGGAATAATGAATTTATGGACGCACATGTCTCCGAATTCTTCCAAGTGGTCAAGATCCATTGTGATTGATTTATAGCGACTTTGATTGATCGGTCGTACCTTAAAGCCCACTTTATTTAACTCCCGTATCTGTTGGGGGCTTTATTCGGCGGAAATATTTTCGTAAACATGTCGATATTGATTGACTAGCTGTGCATTGTAGCATACCTTTCCGCAACCAGACATTAATCACACGATAATAAAATGTGGATCGTTCCGAATTTAATCGTCTTTGCGTCTGTTTTTCGTGCGAGGAATTCGCAGGCACCTGTACAGTTAGCACCCTCGCTCGTTCTCATTTACTTTCCTTTATCTCGCCCGATTCCCTTCGGACTCACCTCTTCGACTAAGCCCCCTACCTAGATGATGAAATCCAATTTAGGTCCCCCTTCGCTCCTGCCGGACGACGTCCTGCAGCCACTTACAGGGCCGTACCGCATCACAACAATGAGTGTTTATGATGGCGCCTACTCGACGATCGCCATGGCAACGGACGAAGTAGAGGTGTGTCACCTATGCGGGGGATCTAGACGATAGTTTGGACGCGGCCCTCGTGTTGCACATAATTGCCTTCCAGGCCAAAGATATTTGCATGAAAAGTGACCGGGAACTCGATTTCGGATGGAGAAGTCGAAGGACCACTTTCACTTTTACTTCGACCATTTTTCGATAATAACCACCCCAAAGAAAGAGATTATGGAATGGCTACAACCGAATCGGCGTAATTGTCAAATAACTTTTCGTCTTCTTTACCAAAACATCTTTTATTTAGGCAGGATCAAATTCACAAAAGCCACCGATGTGCGATGTGTTTGCCTGTAGATGTTTATCATGTTAATTGTGAATGTAAGGGCGAACTGAATTTACTGGTGAAATCGGGTGCAGATTTTATCAATCTGCACCTAGTGGTAGTGCCTCCGCAGACGCACCCACAGTGGTGTCAAAAAGGGGAAATGTTGAAAATTGGTCGTACAGAATTAAACGGTAGAGAATGAACAAAAAAGCATAAAAGTAGAATTAATTAACACTCACGAGGATTGAAAAATTAGTAAGCTGATGAGAAAGCCAAATCAATGAAAATTTATTGCAGTCACAAGAAGTACCAAAAGTACCGTGCAAAATAAGGAAATTTGGCAAAATTATCGCTCAGTGTTGAAAAATTGTAAAGGGGTATGAAAAGATAAAAGGTTAAGTCGAATTACAGAAAATAAGCCAATTACGCAAATTTCGCTTTTGGAGGGTTGAAATATTGCGAAGAGGCTTGAAAAAGTGAGAAGGGTAAACATAATCCAAATGAGTTGAATTTATTAAGTACCGAAGAAAAACGAAATTACGTGAATTTAGCATAATAGACGTTGAGGGGGTTAAAAAATTGTAAACTGGGATGAAAATTTCAAAGGGAATGAAAATTAACCGTAGTAAAATTATACAGGGTGTTCCAATGAAAAGTATCCACCCCAAATATTTCGTAAACCAAATAAAATATGAAAATTCGCTCGGACAGGTCGATTCTTATTTGGAGGGGGACACTTAAATCCATGCTTGGCGAAATTTCAAAACTCACCCCTTCACCCCCATCAACCCTCACTTCAAAATTTTAAATGGCAACCCCCCACTTATGATACATCATTTGAAAGCTAATTTCATTGCCAATCTAACGCTGTAACAACTTTTTATATTTGTTCAACTCTAGCGCCCTCCTTGGTCAAATTTTAAATTACATTAGGGCCCTTTATGATACATCATTTGAAAGAGATTGAAATTATCTGTAAACTAATGCAAGAATTTTTTAAATCTATCCATTCGTTCAAAAGTTACAGTCTAATCTTGCAGGATTACTAGGCCCAGAACCAGCTCATGTCTTTCAATGTAACTTTTGAACGAGTGGGCGGATTTCAAAAATTCTTGCATCAGCTTACAGAGAATTTCAAACCCTTTCAAATGATGTATCATAAAAGGCCCTAATGTAATTTAAAATTTGACCATAGAGGGCGCTAGAGTTGAATAAATATCAAAGATTGTTGCAACGTTAGATTGGCAATGAAATTAGCTTTCAAATGATGTATCACAAGTGGGGGGTTGCCGTTTTAAATTTTGAAATGGGGGTAGGTGGGGGTTAGGGAGTGAGTTTTGAAATTTCGCCAAGCATGGATTTAAGTGTCCCCCTCCAAATAAAAATCGACCTGTCGGAGCGAATTTTCATATTTTATTTGGTTTACGAAATATTTGAGGTGGACACTTTTCATTGGAACACCCTGTAGAAAATAACACGAAAATAAGCCAATCATGCAAATTTAGCTTTTGGGGGGTTCAAATATTGCGAATATGGTGGAAAAACGGTAAACATAAGCCATTTTTTAATAATTGCTAAAACTATACGAAAAAAAATATCTATCTTTCTGATTGTCACTTGTCAGTCTTTTGCCTTTTCAACAGAAAAAAAATGACCAAAAAACAAGCTGAAATTTAATTTAATCAAAAAGGTGATAGGGATGTTATATTGCCTACCGGGGCAGAAAATAAGAATAAATAAATAATGCTATGCTGAAAAATTCAGGGTTGTTTCATTTTTCGATGTTCATCATAGGATTTTTGAAACACGATAACTTTTTATTTTTTTGCAGCAAAAAAATGTTGATTTTTCATCCATTCCTATTGAAAAACTGGCCGTGACTAGACTTTCGGTCGAGTATGATACGTGCTTCTGCCTCAAAGAAATTTTTAGATTCTAAATTAGTTGACAAAAAAATGTAGAATGCAAAAAACGTTATACCAATTCGAGAATTTTTGCAGAAAATTTATAATAATTCAAGAACTATCCGCATTATTCCATGCCTTTGCCTTTTGCCCAACCCTGTATATTTAAATACATTTAATAACTCTTTACATAATTATAAAGAGTGGTGCTTAATTCGTTGCTCACCATTGGAATGATCTCGGAAACTGTTAGAGTTAAAAAATTGCTTAAATTAGAAAAAAGTTGTACTTTTTGAGGATGATTAAGAATTTGTAAAGAATTGTTCGACATCTTCATTCGTTCCTGAGTTATCCTGAAAAAACTGAAAATGGCGATTTTAAAGAAAAATTATCTTCCTAGTACCTAGTTGATGCATGTTTATCAAATGAAACTTGGAACTTTTAAATTTTTGTATTTGTATTCAATTGTATTATTAATATTAATAATATAGTTTATTTGCCCAACAGTAGAGACCATTTACAGGACAAAGAATTGATATACATAATATAAATATACAAAGTAAAGAGTAAGATAAACAGAAGCGAACAAAGAAGTAGGTAAATCAAACCGAGTTCAGTTTAGCCGAGAAAAGGCTGAGAATTGATTTCTTAAAACTATATAAACTCAGCCTGAAGATATCAACATCACTATGGCAAATTACATTGTATCTTGAACACATCAGTGAAATCGGACAGCGTAACAGAATGTTGGTACGTGGTATTCAGGCTCGAAAAGTAACAGGAGATCTTGACCCAAGTCGAGGAACCAAAAAATTAAGTCTGCTAAGCAAAGCAGAGGAATCAATAAAAAAATTAATTATTTTAAATAAAAAAATAAGCGAAGCAATTTTCCTTCTGTCATCTAGCGACAATAATGCAAATTCAGAAAGTAAGAGATCTTGATCATACCCCTGAGGTGGATAAGTCTTATGCCTTTTAAAAAATAAATATTTAAGAAATCTTCTTTGAATTGACTCAATGGATTGGATGTGGCATTGATATATAGGAAACCAAATTAATGAAGCATATTCTAATACTGACAAAACATAACAATTATATAAGGTCTTCAAGCAGCTTATATTTGTAAAACTTTTACTGTTGCGAATAATAAACCCTAAAGATGATGAGGCTCTACTTATACTGTAATCAAAGTGTAAGTGAAATCTAAATTCTTTATCAAAAATAACTCCAAGGTCTTTAACATGGTCATAACGTAAGATAGAAATATTATTTAGAGCATAATTAAAATGTATCGGGTTTTTTTTACGGTTGAAAGATACAACCTTACATTTGGCTAAATTCAGTTTTAATTTATTTCGCACACACCAGGAATTGAGATTTTCCAGACTATTCTGCAGATGCTTAGCATCATCAACGTTACCAACAGTTCGAAATATTTTTGCATCATCAGCATACATAAGAATCTCACAGTCAACAACAGACGGTAAGTCATTAATTACTAAAAGGAAAAGTAAAGGGCCCAAAACTGACCCTTGTGGGACACCAGAAGTAGCGAGATAAGTATGAGATGAAAAGCCATTGTAATAAACAAATTGCTCCCGATTCGAAAGATAAGATGTGAGAAAAGTTATCATCTTATTACTTAAACCAAAAGATTTAAGTTTAGAAATTATTATCCCATGATCAATCTGATCAAAGGCTTTAGTAAAATCTGTAAAAATTGAATCAACCTGCAATTTGTATTCAATGGCATTTCCAGAAATTTTCTCGGCCTTCTAGATTTTGAACAACGACCTCGGCAACGACAGTCAACTTTTCTTTTTGTTATGGCCGCCATATTTTATTTTAATACCATGGCATACAGAAAAAAAAGTAGCTTTTCAGAACTTTTTGACATATCGTCAAAATTTGAAATCTGGTATGAAGAATTTGTAAAATCAGATTAAATCTGAGAGAAAAGTCATTGCAAATTTCTTATGGCAAATGAAAACAATTTATTGAATTAAATGGTAATAAAACACGTGTGACTCAAGCTAGGATTTTTTTTAAGTCCAGATTGGCTACGTTGTTGAAAAGTCAATTTTTTATGTGTCTAATGTTAAAATCCTATATGGCGGCCATAAGAAAAAGAAAAGTTGACTGTCGTCACTAGATTCTCTGTCAATGTTGACAGCTGTCATAAATATAAAAGTTCCAAGTTTCATTTAATAGCATCGACTAGGAAGCTTATGAATTTTTGTTTATAATGTCAATTTTCGGGATAACTTAAAAACGAATCGTGATATCGCAGAATTTCAACGTATTGCTGAAAAAAACGAAATTAGGTGAATTTGGCAACATAGGTGTTTTGTGGGTTGAACAATTGTGAAGGTGGATGAAAAATTATCATGTAGAGATATCGAAAATTACAGGAAAGAGAAGCTTTCTTGCGAAAATTTAGCTTTATGAGGGTTCAAATATCGAGAAAGGGGTTGAAAAACTGGATGCAAGTCTATCGAACGCCGTAATTTTATAGCACCGTTTACTTGAAGAAGTTTCCAATTTCATCTCCCATTATTAGATTTTAGTGAAAATTTGACCATCCACCTACAGTGTCACTCTAAATTAGCTCACCAAATTCTGCCCTGATACGTTGAATAGTTTTGGAGTTTTCGTATTTTTGTTTCTGCATATTGGGTTGTAGCACCTTTAAGGGTGGTTTTTCGCAAAATATAAATAACATCTTTTTTGAATCATTAATGGAAAGTTATCGAAATACGCCAATTTCGACCAATAGTTATTAAGCTAAATTTCGAGTTGCAACCCCTCATTTCCACCCCGATCTGCCCGATTTTACGGAAAATGCATTCCCCGCAAGATTTCATCGTAGTATGTATGTATGTACGCCAGGTTACAAATGGCTGCGTGCAATTCTTGGGGAGTTATCATATTTTATGTGATTTTCATCCCCTAAATTTCAACCCCCGAAATTGGCACCCCCTCACATTCAACAGACTTGAAGGTCGAATGTGCACACCAAGTTTCAGTAAGATACCCCCACTACTTCCCGAGTTTTTGCAATTCATAGTTTTTCGGTTTTTCACCCCTAGCTCCCACCCCCTTGGCCCGATTTGGCCCAAAAGCAATCCCCGCTTTTGGGAGACAAAGCCGTATACCCAGTTTCAGGCCCAATATGTCAAGCCGCTCTCAAGTTATTGCTCGGACAGAGCATTCTGCTACGGCACTAAATTAGTATGTCTATATCGTATTCAAATTTATTCTACAAACCAGTAGATTTCGAAAGTTATTTTATGTAGAGCAGTACGAATTTGTCAAACTGACTGGAAAAAATTAATGGTTACTGCAACTATCTTGCTGCCAGCACATCACCAGATTTCCATGGGCTACCGGCATGTAGAATAAGTTTGAAATCAATATACACTCTACAGAATAATACTTTTCTGAATCCAAGTCTACGTTAGGGATTTACTCGTCATACCCATAATTTTTCGGAGAAAACGTAGATCAAGTTTGTGCCTCCTGTTAGATTGACAATATTATTTCTGTCGAAATGCAAGAAAATTTAGTGGTAAGTTTTCTTTCAGAAATAGATAGGACAGATTTTTGATTTACTTAACTTTTATTTTATACATCAAATCACTTTTGAAGCAAAATCTCAGCTAATTGAAAATCTCTCCAAGTCGAATTTCCACCTCGCCAAAAGTTATCAAAGGGTGTTCGCGGTGACAAATGCGTCTGTAAATGAGAATTAATGCCTCGCCTTTAAATAATGACACCTATAAGAAGTTAGGTAGGTTCTAGAGACTGCGACTTGTAATAACCCAAATTACCGTAATGATGATGGATGATAAACAGGAGAGTAGGAAATCATAAACTCGGTTTATTTCTTCGAGTTACTGTCTCTTTATTTAATTTACTATTAACTTTATACCGGGGAATTAAAACGATCGTTATTCCCCGCCATCGATAATTCCATCCGTTTTTCGAACGCAAATACGTACCAGATGTCGGTCGGGGGAATAAATTCCTGTTAATTAACGCCTCATTGGCCCTCTCACCTGCAACAAAGAGACGTCGGATTAATTGCGACATCTTGGCGCGCGGATTCAGCACAAATCATTCGACTGCGGACTGAATCCAAATTTCATTAATTCTCGGCGAAATTCGAATTATCTTGCACAATCTTAACTTATCCGGTACACAATCGGTCTAGATTAAGGCGGCATTATCCACCTTGTCTACCTCTGATAATTCCGGCTGTATTAAGTTAATTCGTGGCTGCTGTTCAGGCGTTGTTTAAATCTCACCGAACACGAGGTAATTGCCTCCTAACTGCTGCGAAAAACGATAAAGAATTTTAATCTTTCAGAAGTCTCAAGATAAACAGTTCTTTAAAAATCTGTGGGTGATGCTGATGAGATAAGGATTTAAAGACTCACAAGACTAGAAATTGCCAGTATTGCAATTCCTGATTAACACAAACGATAAAGAATTTTAATCTTTCAAGAGTCTCATGATAAACAGCTCTTTAGAAATCTGTGGGTGATGCTGATGAGATCTTGAAAATCCGAGAACACAGACGTCATAGCTGATGAGATAAGGGTTTAAAGACTCACAAGACTAGAAATTGCCAGTATTGCAATTCCTGATTAACACAAACGATAAGGAATTTTAATCTTTCAGGAGTCTCATGATAAACAGTTCTTTAAAAATCTGTGGGTGATGCTGATGAGATAAGGATTTAAAGACTCACAAGACTAGAAATTGCCAGTATTGCAATTCCTGATTAACACAAACGATAAAGAATTTTAATCTTTCAAGAGTCTCATGATAAACAGCTCTTTAGAAATCTGTGGGTGATGCTGATGAGATCTTGAAAATCCGAGAACACAGACGTCATAGCTGATGAGATAAGGGTTTAAAGACTCACAAGACTAGAAATTGCCAGTATTGCAATTCCTGACTAACACAAGCAGCAAAGAATTTTAATCTTTCAGGAGTCTCATGATAAACAGTTCTTTAAAAACCTGTGGGTGATGCTGATGAGATAAGGATTTAAAGACTCACGAGACTAGAAATTGCCAGTATTGCAATTCCTGACTAACAAACGATAAAGAATTTTAATCTTTCAGGAGTCTCAAGATAAACAGTTCTTTAAAAATCTATGGGTGATGCTGATGAGATAAGGATTTAAACACTCACAAGACTAGAAATTGCCAGTATTGCAATTTCTGATTAACACAAACGATAAGGAATTTTAATCTTTCAGGAGTCTCATGATAAACAGCTCTTTAGAAATCTGTGGGTGATGCTGATGAGATCTTGAAAATCCGAGAACACACCCATAGACGTCATAGCTGATGAGATACGGGTATTGCAATTCCTGACTAACACTAACGATAATATATCGTTTATATCGTAAACTAGACAACGATTCTGTCCAACAATCGCCAACTGTCAAGGGAACAAACTTAAAAAACCATTACAGAACATTGTATATTTTCTGAGTATCATCATCTTCACTTTTCAGATATAATATAATATAATATTTATTGACGCCCATAGCCTTTACAATAAATAAAAAGTAATACGTATCACAAAAAAAAAAAACAGATTTACACATTGAAAATTTTAGATAATGATAGCTTAAATTTTTCTAAGGATACACCAAAAAAGTCAAGATTATTTGAATAACTAAACTGCTCAACAATTCAATTGGTCCACCCGGAAATTTGAGTCGAATTCAAAATGCCGTAACTCCTGAAGCAGTTGATCGATTTGAATGAACCTTCTATCCACGGATAGCCCATTTCATTGGCTACGACATGACATGTTCTGCTTTTTATGCAGGTCCTCCTTATTTGATATACAGGGTGTCAGAGCCGGGTACTGCAAAATGGCGAAAATTTAAACCACCCCCGATTCTGAAAGAAATTTTTCTAATTTATTTTGCCTTGTTGAGAAGACGTCTCAGGTCCATACCTCCAGACGCTTTTTTGAAACTTGCTCCATCTCCTCTAATTAGGATGCAGGGCCAAAAAAACTGTTTTTTCGCCTTTACTTGTACACAAATTTTAATTTCCTGGGGGTCCTTGTATCGCAAGAACTTCACTCTAAATTGTCATAAATTCAAAATTATCCTGATATAAAATGTCACAGAAAAGGGGGCCCATTGAACTGAACCCCAAATTATTCTGCGTCTGAAAGGATCTTTGATTAAAGACGGACCAAAATTGAAACGATGCCGTCATAGAGCCATTCATCCTGAGCATTTTAAGATGTTCTTCCTCTGAATTGGATCACATTTGGCGGTGTTGACACCAGTACTTTGGCTGACGGGTTTCGGACAAAAAGCAGGCATTTCGCACATCTGTAATTTCGTGAAACCAAGGCGACAAAAATTTTGACAAAGCCTGAAGGATCGTTACCTTGTCAACGAGATATGGCTCTTTGTTTTAATTTTTGTCACGTTGGTTTCACGAATTTAGGGGGCTGCATTTGGTCTGAAAACATTCAGTTGAAAAGTTGGTTGGAGCACCGGTGATTGTGATCCAATTCAGACGAAGAGCATCTTAAAATGTTCAGGACAAATGGCTCTATGAAAACATAGTTTCAAATGTAGTCCGTCTTTACTTAAAGATCACTTAGGAAGCAGAATAAAATTGGGTCTATTCCAACGGGCCCCCTTTTCTGGGACGCCTTGTTTTAGATTAATTTTGACCTCATGGTGTCCTAGAGTAAAGTTTTTGCGATACAATGACCTCAAGAAATTATAAATTGAGTAGAAGTCAAAGAAGCTATTAACTACCGGTGAAAAAACAGTTTTCTTGGACCTGCACTCTAATTAGAGGAGATGGAGCAAATTTCAAAAAAACGTCTGGAGGTATGGACCTAAGACGTCTTCTCAACCAGGCACAAAAAATTAGAAAAATTTCTTTCATAATCGGGGGTGGTTTAAATTTTCGCCATTTTGTAGTACCCGGCTCTGACACCCTGTATATCAAATAAGAGGGACCTGCATAAAAAGCGGAACATGTCATGTCGTAGCCAATGAAATGGGCTATCCGCGGAAAAAAGACTCATTCTAATCGATCAACTGCTTGAGGAGTTACGGAATCTTGAATTCGACTAAAATTTCCGGGTGGACCAATTGAATTGTTGAGCAGTTTATTAACAATCCTCGTAAT
This sequence comes from Pycnomerus fuliginosus, assembly GCA_963924575.1. NCBI lineage: Eukaryota > Metazoa > Arthropoda > Insecta > Coleoptera > Zopheridae > Pycnomerus > Pycnomerus fuliginosus. Next base: position 5,329,455 of record OZ004624.1, on the reverse strand, counting down.
ACTATAGGTGCTGACAAACCGAAGTTCGAACCTTGGGTCGCTCTAAACAACAACTCCCTCCCACGCATTAGTCTAGTGGGAATGTTAAATAATTGATAGAAGTTTTGGAGAATCAATGTAATTATTAAATAATTTGAAGAAAAGTAGTAAGTCGAACTTTATCCTACGGGCATATAATGTTTCCAAATTTAAAATACTTCTAATATCAGTGGCAGAATAGTCAAACCTTCTAATGCCAAGTTTAAAATTAATAAAACATAAGAACTTATTTTGGACCCAATTTCCAAATCTAAGATTTTACAATTGTAAAGGGGTGACCATACAGTAGTGCAATACTCCAAACGAGATCTTACCAATGAGCAATATAAAACCTTTATTGCATGGATATTTTGAAAATCACAACAGTTCCTAACAATGAAGCCCAAGGTCTTAAAAGATGTGTTGATCATAGATTTAAAAAGCGAGTCAAATTCAAGTCGAGCATCCAGAGTTACACCCAAATCTACAATCTGAGGCAAGTACGCTATTGATACTGTAGTTGCACCTGTGATAATTATTAATTCTGCTAAACCGAATGAACTTGCATTTAGAAATATTTAACTGCAAACCATTGGAGATACGACTCCACTGGTGCAGGGAATTAAGTTCTTCCTGAAAAGAAGTGGCATCTTCTAAGGTATAAATTTTTTTGTAGATCTTTAAATCATCAGCAAAAAGCAAAAAATTACAAGTGACAGAAGCATTGCAAATGTCATTTATAAATAAATTGAACAGAATAGGACCTAAGTGGCTGCCTTGAGGAACTCCAGAGGTAACTTTGATTTCATCTGAAACATGTTCCTTTATTTTAACAACTTGGCGTCTCTCTGTTAAGTAAGAAGGCCCCATGAATGCCATACTGACGTAATTTTTTACAGAGTAGTCCGTGCTCCACTTTATCAAAAGCTTTCGAAAAGTCGGTATAAATCGATCAACTTGCACCTTTTCCCTGAAAGCCTCATGCACAAACTGGGTAAATATCAGCAAATTTGAACTGGTAGATCTCCGTTTGGAAAATCCATGCTAATGTTCAGTAATCATTGCTTATCTGCTTTGACAGAAAATCGCAGACCAACCCATCAAAGACTTTGGGAATAGCGCTTTGATATCCATATTTCCTAGAGAAATTATAGTTTCCGACCCTGTTTTGGAAATATAGTCTTCTGTAGTATTGTTCTCAATACTACATACACCTTCTCCAGCTGTAGTTCAGAAAGCGTCAACTGAATTTCAGAATCTGTCAGTTGTAGTTCAAGTTCAGAAAGCGTCAAGGCATACACATCGGTTAACTCTTCCTCGTCATAATTCAGAAAGATATAAATGTTGTTTTTCATATCAAGCGGTTAAGTTTTTTAACGAATTTGAATATTTGTATAAAACCTGCTCATCTACAAACCAATTTAAAGTTAATTTAAAAACTTGGTTACTTAATAGTCAAATAGCTGAATGTAACCCCCAAGTTTCTACATAGCTCATAAGTATTATGTTCCAATTGTTTATTATTTGTTTCCTGGTCAGGATGAAAACCGACTTTTTGAACCTATTTATTTTAATAAGTTCAATAAACAGTATTATTATTAAATCGAAGAGGAATGAAAATTCGAGTAAAATGGATCACCGCCTCTCGCAACGTTTAGTATTATTATTATTATTATTAATTGTATTTCAGAATAGTCACTTGAATTTCAGAATCCGTCAATTGTAGTTCAGATTAGTCAATTCAAATTCAGAGAGTGTCAATTGTATTTCAGAATAGTCAAATGAATTTCAGAAAGCATCAAATGCAATTGTAATTGACGGATTCTGAATTTCAATTGCTGCTTTCTGAAATTCAATTGACGTATTCTGAAATTCATTTGACTATTCTGAAATACAACTGACGCATTCTGAATTTGAATTGATTAATCTGAACTACAATTGACGGATTCTGAAATTCAACTGACTATTCTGATATTCAATTGACGCTCTCTGGCCTACAATCTGGAAAAGGTGTAGTTCATAGCTTTCTAACTGGATACTACTAATTACTTCGTCCTAGTTTTTAAATTTTGATATAGAGCCATAGAGTTAGCTATACTATTACTGAAAAGTGTGCTACACCTTTTCCAGTAGTAGTTCAGAAAGCGTCAATTGAATATCAGAATAGTCAGTTGAATTTCAGAATCCGTCAATTGTAGTTCAGATTAATCAATTCAAATTCAGAATGCGTCAGTTGTATTTCAGAATAGTCAAATGAATTTCAGAATACGTCAATTGAATTTCAGAAAGCAGCAATTGAAATTCAGAATCCGTCAATTACAATTGCATTTGATGCTTTCTGAAATTCATTTGACTATTCTGAAATACAATTGACACTCTCTGAATTTGAATTGACTAATCTGAACTACAATTGACGGATTCTGAAATTCAAGTGACAATTCTGAAATTCAACTGACGCTTTCTGAAATTCAATTGACGCTTTCTGAACTACTACTGGAAAAGGTGTAGTTCTCTAAAAACTAGCAGAATTAGGTATAGTTCATAGAAAATTGCGTAATGAACTTCGATAAGTAGTGAAATACTTCCCGTGGCATTTTTCATGTCAATTTGTAAGCGATCAGAGTAGTTATTGTAATCCCAGCCAGTTTGGAAGTTTTATTGAGCGATAATCTATTATATCGGGAACGCGGGCGCTCGTCGCTACACGAAAATTACACGTTGTAATCCCTCATCCATTTTACGAGGTACGAAGATGAAAAACCGCCCGAAAATTATGTACGTGTCTGTTTCGGTATAAACGTAAATAAGGAAAATATCCTATGCATAATGCATGAAGCTACTGGGGACAGGTTACCTGGGAAATACGACGAACGAGCAGACTTATTACCATTTCGAGGGCTCACAGGTGGGATGCAAATGAACTACCACAGCCAAGACTATAAGATATACGCGCAAATGGGGAATAAACGAGGGCTACTAAGGTGAAAAGCCAGGAAATGAAAGGATTCGGACTGGAATCCTTTCTGGAATTTATTCATTTAAAATGGACGACGCCTGGACCGGGATAATTGCGCTGTTTGATACTCCGGCGACGTATCAGCTCATTGCACCTTGTCCTAAATGGACCTTATACAGTTTCGTTGCATGACTCAATAACTTCTTTAAAATGTAAATTACCCCATATTCCGCTTCCTACGCTCATTTGCTGTACCCGCTCTTCCTGATGTCGATTTTTCCACCGTCTGTATATTTACACAATCGCGTTCTCGATCTGGATGGGGGCTCTGCTGCGCTGCTGGATTTATTATTGTTTGTGTCCGAGTGCTGCTACTTACTGCTTCGATTATGCTGTCTTGATTGATCGCATTCCATCAGCTTTCTTGAGCGCTTCAAATTTATTACACTCGAACTCGATGATGTCGATGAGTTTCCACAGAACAAAAATGGAAGGTCGGGTTTTATTTGATTTTTGATTAAGACCAGAAGTTTTCAAGAATACTAGTTCATCAACTAGAACATCACGTTCTACTGAAGAAACCAGCAGAATCTAAGTTAATTATATTTACCTACTTCTTTCTGAGACTTTTGTTGATCCTTTTCTGTTAGTTTGAAATGTGATCTTGGGAATTTCGAGCCTTGTGAATCATTAGTCTCGGATTCTTAAGATTTCATGGCATACGCAGAGATTTTTAAAGAACTGTATATCTTCATTTTTTCAAAAATTAAAATATTTGAATAGATATTTAGTTTATTAGGAGTTTAAGTAAGACATGTGACGGAGTACGGAAGTTTAAATTAAATCCATACGAATCATAGGCCGGGATTTTCCATTTGCGGTAACCACCAGTTTACCAAACCAGCGCTTAGTTGCTATGATACAACCAATCAGAACAGTCGTTGCTATGCGACAAACTGTTGGTCAGGTATAAACCGGAGGTTATCGATATTATCAATATTTTATTTTCAAACGAAAAAATCGAAAATTTTCTGCTCACGTCTGCTGCGCGTCATTTTGACACTTTGCAAAATTGCAAATAATGATGAATTTAAACTCCTGCGGAGTTTAATACTCCGCTAGAAATGGTGTCATAGAAATGACGGTTATACTATACCTCGTCAACACAGTCATTTAAATAATTGTTATGACGTTTGAAAATAAAGTTATAATGGTCATTCATTCCTTTTGAATTTTTAAAAATCTCGATTTCATATGGACAGTCTCGGGTTCTTAAGATCTTTTGAAATATGCAGAGATTTTTAAAGGACTAATCTTTCAGACTTTTGATAGATTAAAAACTGATTCTTAGTTAAATAGATACTTATTTCTTTCTGATTTTGTGCCAATATTGAAATGTGATCTTAAGAATCCGGGAATACATCTTGTTGCCCTGCCTGTTGCCCACTAGGATCAAGGTTTTCAAAGATTCACAAGACTCGTTCTCAAGATCTCGTGAAATACGAAAATAACTATTAAAGAATTGTTTGTCTTGAGACATTTGAAAAATCTAAATTTTCTCGTGTTCAGTATAGGTATCCTTTTTCGAAATACCTTCAAAATAATGTCATCAGGTTTGAATCGTCCTTCCGAGACAAATTTTAATCTGACTGCTGCGTGACTGTTGGCAACACAAATTTTTAAAAATAGTAAAACTGATCAATTATGAGAACCCATTTGTATTAATTTGTATTCGAACACTTAAGACCGAAAAAGTCCTGCAATAATGTAATCAAATTTGGATGAAGAATTCTTACGCCTTTAATGCAATCAATCTTTTATTATGAAGAGTCAATATAAGATAATGAACATCGTTTTATGAATGGGCCAGTTTTGTGAATGAATTCATGTCGTTTCAGTTAATTTTTTGCAACTCATTGAAGACATCAAATTGAAAAAATTCTTATTGTTGGAAGGAAATTGCTTACAAAGATTGTAGAGGAGATATAAATAAGGGTGGGTAGTTTGGTTGAAGTGAAATATTTTAAGTTGCTTTAAAATTATGTAATATCTACGACGAAGTTTTACATGATTAAATACAAATTTCATTTTTGTTCAATTGTAGAGGATCGTAGAGGTAATTTGTTCAACAAAGGCGTAGAGGGAGGGGCCACATTTTTAACATTTGCTTTTAATCCAAAATTGTCGACTCGCACTCGACAATTGTCGACCCGATCGACAATTGACGGCGATAATTGATGACCCGATCGACAATTATCGATTGCGAGTCGACAATTTTGGATTTTGGATTAAAGAGATATATTAGAAATGTAGCCCCTCTACGACTTCGTACGTTTTGGACCAGATTTCTTGTTTATTTTTGAAGTTCTCTTTGGAGCTTCGTCATGAGGTCATTTGAGGTGTTCTTGAACTAATTTCAGATCTGTTTGAACCATAGATTCTATAAAACATAAATTTTGGTCATTAGTCGAATCTAAAAATGATAATTATTGTAAAACCAATTTTCTAATGATGGATATTGCTAACTCCTTGTCTGAAAGTTTCTATTATTAATATTTTCCCATCCTAGAAATACTCTTTGAAAAAGGAACAAAAGTTGTATGTGTATACTTATACCTACCCCAAATATATTCGTAAACTAGAATTTAGAAGTCCCCCATTCGAATACTAATTACAGCAGCAGACGTAATCCACTCATGAGCTATCCCATCAATAGCCGTAAAAATTGACGCAACTCCGGGACGATTAAACCAAACAAATATATTATCATCACGACCTGGAATTTCCTTCGGACAATGCTCAGAAATCTGTGGAGCAAACCACAGATTCATACCAATTGTAATAGAAACAATCAAACCAAAATCATTCATCAAATGAATCAACAAAAACAGATCATCATTAGATGGCTGAAAGAAAGTACTGGTCTCTTAAACCATTTAATAATAGATTAACGCCTATTTCTAATGGAAAATTTAGTTAATCTATAACAGTAACTTGTCAAGTTACAATAAACAACCCTACATGTTAATTTTTAATTCCTCAGATAGCTCCAACCCTGTCAACAATTTGTTGCTAGAAAATTTTTGAAAGATTAACTTTAAGACAGGATTAATGTTTTATACGACCCCGTCTAAGATCCGGCTTTTAAACCGTTAATAATCTCCATTAATTTTACAAACTGAATTAAATTTCTGTAAATTAGGTAATACCCAGGGAAATACTGTTTCGAATTAGAACATTAAAACTTCCCAAAACTACAAACTAGAACTAATGATCATCTACTAACTGGAATACTACCTATAAAGCTCGATATAAAGGCATTTCCTGTAATAATTGATGAGATTTTCTCTTCTGGCTAAAAGTTTTTGAAAGATTTATTGTCACTATCAGAAAGGTCTTCAAATTCTGGTTTTAAATAGGACAAAATTAATTCGCATTTAGCGCTGTATGGTTCAAAAAAGCGAAATTTTATAATAACAGTGCGAGTGTAAAGTCTGGAATAAAATTCCTTAAATTTTTGCCCTATATTTGTGGCAAAAAGCCTCGGACAGGTCAATTTTATTTAATTAATGTGGATCTGGTGGTGTGGCCAGTTATTTTTTTACGCTTCCGGTTTAACCGGAAATGGCCTCAACTTCGTTTTCTCAAATGGAATCACACTTTTTTCTCAACGGATTCTGAATCTACGAATTTTTATGAGATGAAAACATGTATGACTCTTGACCGGAAGTGAAGTCACGGCCACCTTAGATTTTAAAAAACATCGAAGACAACGAAAACCAAGATTTTTGAAAATCGCAAATACACCTTATTAACCTCCCCAATCCACTTTTTTTTTTGATACAAATTCAACTGCGCTACTACATTAAAAAAAAATCTTTTTGCTATTTTGGTAGATTGTGAAAAGTGAAAAAATTAAAAAGAAAAACAAATACAGTTAAATTTGTATCAAAAAAATAAGGTTGGCGTATATTTGCAGTTTTCAAAAATCTTGGTTTTTGACTGATTTCTTCGATGTTTTTGAAAATCTAGGGTGGCCGTGACTGTATGATACATGCTTCTAACTCAGAAAAAATCGTAGGTTCCGAATCCGTTGATAAAAAAGTGTCATTTCATTTGAGAAAACAAAGTTAAGGCCATTTCCGGTTAAACCGGAAGTAGAAAAAAATAACTGCCCCCTCCATGAAATCCGCATTACAAAAATAAAATTGACCTGTCCGAGGATTTTTGCTAGAAATCAAGGACAAAAATTTAAGGAATATTATTCCGGACTTTACACTCGCACTGTATATCTACTTTATAGAGTGAAAACTTGGAAATTTTATAAAGTCCTTTTGTTCTGTTGTGGTGTGGCTTACATTTACGTCAAAATTCCTGTCGATCCCTGACAATAAACAGCAACAATGGAGGTTGGGTCGAATCAAGGTTGTCCACTGCTTCCGGTTATTGACGTAAATTATTAAGTTATTAACATAAGTAGGTAAATTGAACCCTATTTTCATAATTAGGTAAAGTAAAATAAACTGTTATTTGTTATTCAACGTCGTGGGGCCAACAAGTTTCGCCAATAAGAATCATCATACAACTTTAGGTTCCGTTCACTCTCAGCCAGAAGGCCGGCCCCAAAATAATTTTACGGCGATATTTTTCAGATACCTAATGGACGCCAGTCACATCTTATAATTAGCAAAAATTTACGACGATGCAAATATTCCGGATTTAATTCAAATTATAGACACAGGTGCACTCTATTTTAGCCTGGGGCCATAAACTACTTTGTCTAGCACCTCCATACATTGATGAATTTATCGCCAGGAATGGACAGTCTCGATAAAATATTTCAAAGACTCCATTCTCGTTGCAGCGGCGGAGGTGTTAAATTAGCAACTACAAACAAGAAAATTACCGCGGACGATTAATTAACTCGCGAGTAAATTGCGATGGCAAAATATCAAAGACCGTTGAACTTTTGAGGTATATCCACCTCGTTAATCATACCTAAGATTATTTTATGAATTCTATAACGCGGGATCGTCGATGGATGGGATTTTTGCGAGGATTGTGCCAACGGGAGTAAATTAAATTTAGGTCCGGTGTGGCTGGAGAGGTGCCAGGCGATCTTTTCAATTATTCGATTTTTAAAATCGAAATCACTTTTCACAAAACTTGTAAAATGTTGAGAGGAAAAAGCACGAAAGAATGTGACCTCGCGTGACAAATATCATCTCGATATCTTCAAATGTAAACGCGTTCTCTAATGTGCTCTATTAGAGACAACTATTGTGTCTAAATCGAATTAACTGCCAAGCCTGTATGTCTTTGAAAATGACAATCTGAATTTTTCTTGAAAATATAAACAAGTTCGGTATCCGAAATAGAAATTTTTTTATAAAAAACGTGTTTCGTAAGGCTCTTATCGCACTCGGATTTTGTAAAACTCGGGCTTTTCGCCGTCGTTGTCCAAACATCCTCGTGCGATAATAATTGGCCTTATGAAACGTGTTTTTTAATATACTATTTTGTAACTTGTTATAAACCAGCTCCCTCGTAATTACTAGAAGTGAGAGGGGTGGAGAGGTGTTTCGAGCAATGTAGGTGACAGCACCACACACCGCGCTAATTTAATAGATTAATTTAGTAAGTGGTGCGACGAGGTAACAAGTGAGCTAATTTTCCCCTAGACCGCGAGTTCACGGTGCGGTCTTCCGCAAGACTTTCGAAAATTTACGCCCCAATTACGGGGAATTCGCGGCAAAAATATCGTTGCGTGCGTTTAATGTTTTATTCGCTCAGGTTAAATTAAAAGTACCAGTCTGCCATTTACGTCTGCTAACATTAAACAAGCTTATCCACTTCAGTTGATTGATGTAGCCTTGACGGTGATCAACAAACAACGAGGCGGCCAGCGACTCCTGCTGCTCGCTCTTCTCTCCTGCATGTTAAACGCCTCTAGTCGGACTCAGGAAAAGATAAAAAAATCTACAAAATGGGCCATTTTCCTTTTCTTTATAATTGGTACAAAGCATTTTTAGTCACCAGAGTTCCACCCTTCCAGTCTTACGAACAACTGAATTTCAGAATTGTCAATTGGAGTTCGGATTAGTCAAACGATTATCATTAGTAATATGATAAGTCGTCTGTTGATTGCCGCAGGTTTGACGTCCGAATGGTTGAACTACGAGTCAAAATGATGACCGAAAAAAAATCTACCATTGACGAGTAGTGAATCCATGAGGACTCAACAAGGCAATCAAGAGACGACGAATCATATTTTACAGATTATTTTATAAATTAAAAGTATTGAAGTAGTTCCAAAGTACATTCGTACCTTGGGTAGTTTAAAAATGTTGGATCATCGCTGTTAGTTGTCAGTCACTTGTCAACTGACTGTCACGTCACAAAATAGAAGCGAAATTATTTATTTTCAACAAGATTTAAACATTTATATATACCTACGACTGATTACGGCGATTGAATTTTATTTTAATCGCATTATAACAGTCTTGGTATGAGATTTGGTAGAATACCTAAAACTTTACAATGGAGTACTTAAACCTTATTCACAACCACTTTACATACGTGACATAACAGAGTTTAACAATCGTCAACAATCACTAGAAAAGTCAGAAGCTGTCATGAACAATTGTTGACCATTGTTAAAGTTTGTTACGTTACATACGTAAAGTGGTTGTGAATAAGCCCTTACTAGGTGAACTCTTGTTCGGGGGCATCGACCTACTAAGAAAAGAATGGACGAAACAAAACTCGTATGAAGAATATGGGAAGCGAAGACCAATTAGACGCGACACGGGAAGACCGAAGGACACCGGGGAGAGTTTATTAGAGGAGATTTGCATTTCAAAAGTTGATTAATTGAAAAAATAACTATTAGCTCAAAAAGAGGAGGACCTGCTTATATCCAGTGTTTAAAATAATGTTAAGTTCCTGCTGTTGGCTCGTGAGTTTTAGAATATTATAACGTGCTACAAATTTACATTCCGGCGAGTGACTTTGTTGTAATTATAACAAGATACCACACAGTTTAAAATTACTCAACAATTTTCTGTACAAATCTGGTAACCGTATCTTTTTCTAAATCTGATTAAATGGTTACTTTGAGTATATTTTTATTTTTGCCATTTTTTAATGACAGTTGTGTTAAATGTCGTAGGATTACCAGTTGATTTGAACTATGGCTGTCGTCTTATCACTGTAATCTTGGTTACTGTAAACAAAATCTAGCTTTGGATTGGTTCAATACTTATTGTATAAAATAATCAGAATACGTCAATATTGCAGTTCAGATTTGTCAATTGATTTTCAGACAGCCTCAATTGAACTTCAGAATCCTTTTTGAAATTCAGTTGACGCGTTCTGAAATTAATCTGACTATTCTTGAAATACAATAATTGAAACTTTCTGAATTTGAACTGACTAATTGACGGATTCAGAAATTCAGTTGACAATTCTCAAATTCGCAATTGACGCTCTCTGAACTACTACTGGAAAAGGTGTCGTTGACTGCAAATAGTAGATCTAGACATCATCTTTCAGAAATTCAATTGACAGATAACCCTGATATCTGCAACAGATAATCTTTCTGGACATTTGATAGACATTCAGATAGACTCTCTCTATGTGAAAAAATCATTTAGTCTTTATTGTTATGGCTAAACATGTCCATTGTAGTTCAAATAAGTTGCTCAAATAACTTTTTATTGCCGAAGCATATGCGCAGACTATATAGTTTTAAAGAATTCCCTCGCTCGCTCGGCCGGCCGTCCGTCTAAATTGTCCCTCGCATAACTTGAGAACGAAAGCAGATATCAAGGTAAAATTTTGTACACGGGCCATATCGGACCCAGGGGGTAAGAGTTAGGGGTGAAAAACCGAAAAATTATTAATTGCAATAACTCGAGAACTAGTGGAAGTATCTTACTGAAACTTGGTGTGCACGTTCGAACTTCAAATCTGTTGAAAGTGATTGAAGTGATGATTTTGATTCGTTCCTGAGTTATCACAAAAAAATTAAAAATTGCCAATTTAAAGAAAAATTAATAACGACAGTCAACTTTTGATTCTTTTATGGCCGCCATATTGAATTTTGACACCAGCAAATGCACAAAAAATTTGGCTTTTCAAAAATATACTCAACATGAACTTTTTTGACAGATGTCAGAATTTGAAAATTGGTAGGAATAATTAGCAAAATCAGTCTAAACTTAGATGAAAAACAATTGCAAAAAAGTACGCGGACATCTTCAATCTCTTATAACATGTGAAAACAATTGAATTCAACAGTAGTAAAATACGTTTTGCGGTCGCGTAACTCGGGCTTTCACATATTTTTTTTAAAAAGTCCATGTTGGTTACATTTTTAAAAAGCTAATTTTTCTGTGTATCCAACAGTGTTAAAATTCAATATGGCGCCCATAAGAAAAAGAAAAGTCGACTGTCTTTATTCTAAATCTAGAAGGCCTATAGTCAATGCTATTCAATTGACAGCTGTCAAGAATATAACAGTTCCAAGTTTCATCTGAATAACATCAATCGTTAGGAAGACATTAATTTTTCTTTAAATTGGCAATTTTCAGATTTTTTGCGATAACTCAGGAACGAATCAAAATCTCGGGGAATTCTCCTCAGATTCTTAATCGCCAAGAAATAGCCCAACTTTTCTGTTATTTAACCGACCCTGTATCTTTTACCCTTTAGGAGATCCTGTATATCAGTGAAGCAGATGGGGTTGAAATTAGGGGCTGCAACTCGAAATTCCGCTAAATAAATATCGGTTGAAGTTAGCGGCATTCGATAGCTTTCCATTAATGATTCAGAAAACCACCCTTAAAGGTGCTACAACCCCTAACATGCAGAAAAACAAAAATACGAGAACTCAAAAACTACTCAACGCATCAAGGCAAAATTTAGTATTTAATTTTCAGTGCCACTACAGGGGAATGGACAAATTTTACAAAAACTTGACTTATAGGAAATTTAACCCTTGGACCACCTACAACCGGTGCGGTGAATTTAACGAAAAAATTGCGCCCCTAAAACCACCCTCTTCAACATCAACATATAAAAAAATGACAAGATCAAATTTAACCCTCGGATCATTTATATTAACGCAGAAGCAGGAGACTAATTAATTGAACGCAAAATATTGCACCCCCAAAAAGCACTTCTTCAACCCGCAAACCCGAAAAATTTACATAGAGGAAAATTAGCCTTTGGAGCACCTGTTACCGTAAGACACTAACTCAACGGAAAAAATTGCAACATAATTACAACCCCGAAACTTATCTTCTTCAACCCTCAAACATAAATAATTGACTCGGAGGAAACTTAACCCTTGGACCACGTGTTACTGGAGGATGCTACTTGAGCGCAAAAAATTGCACCCCCTTCAACTCCCAAATACAAAAAATTGACTTGGAGGAAATTGAACGCTTGACCTACATAATACAACTGGAAGATTGACACCCCCCACGATTCTTTTATCATGAAGCATATGCTTCGGCACTACTATTAGGTGCAGATTAAATCTGCGACCAAAACCACTCAGCCCTCACCTGTATGAATCTACCCTACAGGAATACACATAGCATTGATATACATACATCTTCCGTTGGTTTTCTATTTTGTCCTTTGAATGGCGCCAAGAATGTTAATGAATTGTACATAAAATAAGTAATTCTCAATTAGCGTTCGTCCTTGATCGCTTATCAGCAGGAAGGAAAACCAGGCAAACGGCACGTCGCACCTACCTGAATGCAATAATAGAGGAAGCACACATCCGTGCAGAAAGTGAAAACAGAAAAAATATTGAAAAGGCCAGATCGACCCGATTTAAAGCAGAATTAGGAGAGTAAGTGGTGTAATACATGGAGATACATCTATCACGTGGAGTGACAGTGGACACGGGATCCCGCAGTACATCAATCGGAGGGAGTCGAGCCCCAGGTCCGCTCTATTCTCCACCTAATAACGGTGAGATGCGTTGATTGCTTCTCTGACGTGTTCATTACAAGACGCTCCAATTTCTGAGATAACTCAAACTTCCAAATGGACTCGTCCCGAAACAATAAACACGAGTCGCTACTGCGGAGGTTCATTATCGGGGGATTAATCGTAAAACATCTCGACATATTTAAAGTTGAGACGAACGCTGAAGGTAAGCACATATAATAGATTATTATGGTAAGTTAGTCGTTTCCCTTTGAGCCTATCTTCCTGATGGAGCTTAGAGGATAAAGTGGGAAGGGAGAGGTTAATTGAAACCCATCCACCTCTATTATACTCCACCTGAACTATATAAAGCGGTGAAACTTATCCCGAACTAGCGAGCACGCGTCGGAGCTTTCCTGACGATCCACTTAAGACTGAAACTGACGGGATCCGACTGGAGCTCAACTTTTCTTTCGCCGAGGACTGGAAAATGTCCACAGATTCATTTTTCTCTACTCCACCTGGGATGTCTACAAAAGGAAAAGTTCAGATGCACCTACCTGATGAGATATGACAACCTTGCTTCACACGAGTTACCGATGCTGACAGAATGTAGCCAATCAGAGCGCTAGTTGCTAGGCAATTTACTTTCAGTTTGCAGTAACCGAGCATCGATAAACCGGCCCTAAAAGGTGTTGCTAATAGTTTCTTATTGAAGCTATCTGAAAGTTAAAAACCTACAGCTTCTTCAGATATGCGCTATCTGAAAGTTGCAATCTCTTTGTAAGACGAAACAATTGTATATCGACATTGGAATGTTAACCTTTCCCTTAATAATAAAAAAAACCTTTAGGATACCCGAAATAAAATGTTGCAAAGATAAGCTATCTGACACTTAAAAAGTTTCCAAGGCAGCGTATCCGAAACAAAACGTTTCGTCCTAGATTTTGAAGTATCTAGTATGAATAGCTTTCAGATAGGCGCTATACAGGGTGTCCGGAAATAACGATGAAATATTTTGGGGAGTGTTTTCTGCAGCTCAAAATATGAACATGGGTCCGGAAATCGCCCCTAAGGGGGCGCTCAAAATTCAATTTTGATTTTGTCAATTATTAAGTTTTTGCATACTATCTGACATCGATAAGCAACATTAGATTACTTTAGATACAAATTTTCAAAATCCGTTCAGTTTTGTGATTTAATAAAAATCGTTTGATAAGCCTAGGAAATGCAAATGGATCTTTAAATCTAATTTTTTCGAAAACGGTTGATCCTACGCTGTTACAACAAGAGAGGCTTTTTTATGTAATTTTAGTCAGGAAACCATATTCCGGTGAGAAATTGTCTAAAAAATAACACGTAAAAGAATTTGGGTAGGGAAAGCTGAAGCCCCCCCTATTTTCCACGCCCCTGGGTGAATCTGCTTTTGGTAGATACCATAATCTGATGGCGCTTACTGATGTTAGATAATGTGCAAAAAGTCGTCACTGTATCTTAAGCGGTTACTGATTTATTCAATAAAAACCGAATTTGAGGCGCCCCCTTCAGAAGGCCGTAGCCCCCTTAGGAACGATTTCCGGATACATGTTTATAGGAACTTTTATGCATATTTTGAGCTGCAGAATCACCCCCCGAAATATTTCATCGTTATTTCCGGACACCCTGTATATGAAAGCTGCAAATTCCTGTCTGACGGTTTAAAAGTTCAAGTTTTTGAAGGAGCGCGAATAGAGTTTTCAGATAGCCGCTGTCTGAAAGTTGCAAACCTTTTAAGACTAAATATAATTATTGCTGGGGAGGTTTTCGGCTAAGCTTGATTAATGAAAAAATGGAAAGTATAAGTTGCAAAGTGCTGAGGTAGTGTGAATAAGGTTTTCAGATATGCGCTATCTGAAAATTGCTATCTCTTTCTAAGACGAAACAATTCTAGATCGACATTGGAATGTAACCTTTCCCAAAAATAAAAAAAACCTTTAGCGTACCCGAAATAAAATGTTTCAAAGATAAGCTGTCCGACAGTTAAAAAGTTTCCAAGTAGGCATTATGTGAAAATTGCAAAGAACGTTTACCGTATCCGAAACGAAATTTTTCTTCCTAGTTTTTGAGACAATATGAAAGACGCTGCATAGAAGCTGCAAATTCTTGTTTGACGGTTTCTAAGGGAGCGCAAATAGAGTTTTCAGATAGTAGTTGTCTGAAAGTTGCAAACACTTTCTAAGACTAAATATACCTAATTATTGCTGATTGGCATTGGAATATTAACCTTTACCCTAAAAATAAATCGTTTCAAAATAAACTCTCTGGCAGTTAAAAAAGCCTTAATATCTGAGGCAGCCCGAATAGGGTTCCCAGATAGGCGCTATCTGAAAGTTAAAAACCCTTTCCAAGACCAAACATGATTGAGTAGTGACATTGGACGTTTCCCTTAAAAACAAAACTTTCAAGTCAAACAAACAGTTAAAAAAGCCCTAGTTTCTGAGACAGCAGAAATAGAGTTTTCAGATAGGCGCTATCTGAAAGTAGCAAGCCCTTTCTAAGACTAAGCACAATTGTGGATTGATATTGGAATATTAACCCCTCTCTTAAAAATAAACAAGCGTTTAAAGTATTGCAAGCCAAATGTTTCAAGATAAGTTATCTCACTAGCTATCCAAGTTAGATACAATTTTTGGGTTTATAGCTTAATTCGTCTGGAGTTAATCACCTCCTCTAATTCAAATATGGTATTTGGTATTAAAACTGTTTTTGTTGACTGTAGAAAATATTGTCGAATTATAGTGTATTATTGGGGGGGATTTCACAGTCGGCAGTGGTGTTCAAATTTTCGGCAGTGTTAGTGGGAAATGTTAGGCAGTGGTTGCAAAAATTGAGCAAATTCGGCAGTGGTCTATGAATTCTTAGGCTGTCGGGGGACTTCACAGTCGGCAGTGGTGTACAAATTTACGGCAGTGCCCTGAAAATTCGGCAGTGGTGTACAAATTTTTGGGGTGTGAAATGCCCCCCATGTATTATTGACGAAGGTAAAGATAAGAACTATTTCAGCTCAAGCGGCAAGACGCGAGGGCTAAAATAGTCTTCTCTACCGTGGTGAATATAGTACTTTTTTCACTTACTAGCAAAATAAACCGAATTGTCAGCACAAAGATAAGTCAATAATGGTACGTTTTAAAGCTAGTAGTGAAAAATAAAAATTTTTCCTTATTTTGAATCGCTTCACACGGTTTTTGTTAGAAATATTTTGCAACATCCGTCAACCGCGTTATTTTGAATTATAAGTTATTACTGTAGAATTTGTCGTTTTAGAGACATTCACTTGTTCTGTCACTCTCATCAGTAACTCGGAAACGAATAAAATCACAACGCAAACCCAAAACTGGTGATAATTTGAAAAACATTTAGGTATAGGGATTTGTCAAGAATGTCGATCTAGAATTTAATTCTCTATTACTATTAGGCAGCGAAAAAATTTCAAGGTCATTCCATTTGAATTTTTAGAGATTTCGTCTTTATTTTCTGTTAATTTGAAAACGTTTCCGGAGACACCCTATGCATGAAATTTGACATCTAAGTATGTCATCAGTTAGCCCTGCCCTGACTTTAAGATGCGAGATCAGTTTGGAAGAAAAAAACCTCAAGGCTTCCAAAATATAAATTTTTTTAACTGAAATGTAGTTTTCGCCAAATTCTACACATTTTACTAAATAACTCAAAAACCATCGAATGAGGTATTCCATTTCCGCGTTCACAGTTATTTTGTTACGCACATTTTCAATCAATAACGGTTGGCGTACAAAGATTTTCGATATTATTAATGACGTGGACATAAATGGGATACACATAGACATATTTTAATATCACGTTTTCGTGATCCTGGGACCTCGAAACGTAAAGATCTGGTGTTATCTCTATTTCAGTTTATGGACTGATTGCAGAAACCTCCCATTGTTTTCTCGGTTGCGGGGAAGTTAATAAAAGAACGTTTAACTGACAGTTAAAAAGTCCTGTAGTTTCTGGGGCAGCGGGAATAGTTTTTTCAGATAAGCGCGCGCTATATGAGAGTTGCAACCCTTTCTAAGGAAAAACGTAATTATTGTGGTTTAACGTTGGAAAATTGACCTAGCTTTCCCTTTAAAAATAAAGGAACGTTTAAGGTATTCGAAACATAATATTTCAAGATAAGTTAAAAGGTCCTAGTCAGGGTTTTCAGATAATGTGCCATCTGTAAGTTGCAAACTCTTTTTATTAATTATTATTATTGAGATGTTTAAAACCCTTTTTATTAAGTCGAAACATAATTGTGGATAGCCACTAAATTATTAGCTTTTCAGATAAGCTATCTGGTAGTTAAACTTAAAACGTTTCTGAGAGGTGAACAAGCAAACTTTGCAAAACTTTGAAAAAACGGCAGATTCAACCCTTTTTCAGTCGAAGAAAAGTAATAGTAAATGAATGGGATGTATTTTTAAAATTTGTCCAAAATCAGTACACGGTCTTTGAATCTAAAAAATGAAACATTAAAAACCACAGGAGCTTAAAAATCGCCGAAATTGCTAGAAAATTTCCAAGCCGCCAAAAAAATATGCCAAATTCGCTCGAAAATCGCCAAAATTGCTGCAGAATCGCTGGAAGCTTAAAAATAAAGGAACGTTTAAGGCATTCGAAACATAATATTTCAAGATAAGCTATCTGACAGTTAAAAGGTCCTGGTTTCTGAAGCAGCGATAACAGGGTTTTCAGATGTGTGCCATCTGGAAGTTGCAAACTCTTTTTATTAATTATTATTATTAAGATGTTTACCCTTTTTATTAAGTCGAAACATAATTGTGGATAGCCATTAAATTATTAGCTTTTCAGATAAGCTATCTGGTAGTTAAACTTAAAACGTTTCTGAGAGGTGTATACATCGCAAACCTGTTCTAAAAAAATGTTTTGAATCATTGATTGGAAAATCTGTTGCTCCAAATGGACGGGTTCGAGTGTTTACAAATCAGGTTTATAGTCCGTAAAAATGCACGTTGATGTAGGAGGAAGCCGTGCACCGGAATGCAGTTTATGTAGTGCTAACACGCCATCGGAAAACATTCCTTGGGGACATTGTGTAATTGGGCAGGCGCCCATAAATACGATCCACCGCCAGTTCATAAATCCACAATCAAAACCTCATAACTTCACCTTAATTTCCACCGGCTTGGAAAAGGCACTCACTCAACGCCGTATTTATTAGCGCAATATGCATAACCTTCTAATCGCGGCATCCATCACCAGACCCCACCTAAAAATAAAATCCATTTGCTGACTTACATATCCGGGATCACCGAAGGTACCAGGTGATGCCCAGCAAAAACCAAATTCAAATGGAACGGGATCGGCAATATCGCACAATTTGTAACACCTGCAATTTGCCAGGGTCGAAAAGCAATTAGTGTTTTTGCGCGGCTCACGTTCGGTGTGTTTAATTACGTGTGCGATGCCGACTGTCCGGTAGGGGCTAAAACTCATCGTTGATTTATGGTAAGGGGGGCGAAAAGCTACTTTTTTCGCACTCGTCCCCGGGCTGCGGCCTTAAAATCACGAATTGAAAGCGTGAAATAATGGAGGCTCTAGCTCTATGGAGATATTCTTCACGCAGTTAGTTAATCTTTCTCTGTTAAGTTGGTAGTGTAACCCAGTAGACTACGTAAGGGAGTTCTGCGCCATCCCCGTCCCTGTACCATAACCGTCTCTAATTACAAGCCATGCTGTAACAAATCTGGCAACATAGCATGGTGGTCTAGATTTTAATTTTGTGAGAAAAGAATTGAGATGAGAAAGTTAATTATGGTGTTTGAATTGAACAGGTAAAATAATTGTTTGTGTTTTCGTGACAGAAGATGCAGAACGGATCTAATGCCTTTACTTGTTATGATTCCGAAGAAAGCACGAAAAAAACTTGTTTCTAGTTTCTATACCTGCTAAGTAGGTTAATTAAAGCCCAGCTTCATAAACTACCCGCTTAATTAATTTTAATGGAAAAATTAGCCTAGACTAATTAGGAGTCACCGAAACAAAAAAGAAGGTCACGGAATAGATGAATTAAAAGACGGATACTACTTGTATTGGTCTGGGGTAGACCTACAAAATAGAGGAGCAGAAGGAGTATAGGAATAATAGCAAAACCCGAAAAAGTAGAGAATATACAAAATATATATACCCAATATATGTATACAGGGTGGTCGTTTTATCTTGAGACTGGCAAATATCTCGAAAAGGAAGCATTTTAGAAAAAAATGTTTTGTATAAAAGTTTTGTAACTTCGAGGGGGAAAATAGATGGCATCATCGCCATTTTGATTCAAGGTCATTTTCAAGGTCAAATGAAGGTCAACTTGATTTTTTTAAATGGAAACCTATATTTTTTATTACAGTTTCTTATTCCCCATATAAGAACAAACAACTCTCATCTAAACTATTTTTGGATCCAAAGGATGTAAATTTTAACCTTTTTCGAAATCCGTAGACATTCCCTAGTAACAGCCAGGGTTGGTATGTTTTAAACATTTGTTTTCAATCAAGTGTTTTAAACAAGGCCGTTCGTTTTAAACAAATATGTTTTAAACGTGTTTTTTTTATTCAATGTTTTTTTAATTTATACATGATGTCAAATTTAAAATTTCTATTAAGTTCATACTTCATATAGTTTCATACGTTCACAATTCATATATGATTATATGCCACGATTGACGCATACATATAAGAAAATATGCAAGGGCAATATTTAAGGAAATTGTGTTATTAAATAATATTATGATTGTTGAGATTAAGGTAGGTAGGTACCTACCCAGTTTGATAATTTTTGATTCACTTTTATTCACATATCATGTTAGATAGATATAAGATCATCAGGGTTAGAAAAAATCACGATTTAAAAAAAAATCAAAAATCATTGATTTATTTGAAAAAATCGCGATTTTTTTGATTTTTATTTATTTATTGCTTTTAAAACCGTTAGCAGACTATTTTATTCGAAAAACCATTAGCTGTAGCACTAGATAAACTCCAAGGTAAAAGCACCTCCATATCTGACGCAGTTGAAACATGGAAGGAACTGGAAACGATATATGAAGAAGATTTAGAGTTGTCATTACTTCAAATGAATACATTTAAAGAAAGATATGAACAAGCGCTAACCCCATATCATTTTATTGCATACATTCTGGAACCAACTAAAACGAAATATAAATTATCAACTGAAGAGAAAGAGCTAGCCTTAACAACTGTTGAAGAAATGTATGGAAATAGTGGATTGCTGCCGATAATGATTCAGTTACAGGCACAAATGGAACCATTTAAAAAAATTATGTTTTCAGAGGAAATTTTATCCAAAGTAACACCTCTACAGTGGTGGGTTTCACAAAAGGATGTCTACGAAGTCAAAAACGTATTAGTTAAAGTCAAACAATTTTTATGTGCGGTCAGTTCGTCGGCGTCTGTAGAGCGAGTGTTCTCTTTTGGATTGGTGCACTCAAAATTACGGAATAAATTAGGCATCGAAAAAGCCGGAAAATTAGTGTTCCTCTATAAATTTTATAATGAAAATTGAAAATAAATATCAAAATTCTTCATAAGTTTATATTCCTGTATACTACTTACCTAATTTTGTTATATGACGTTACTATTCAACAAATTTGATTTAGTTTATGGTGATTTAAATCATTGATTTATATTTTAAAAAATCAAGTGATTTAAATCGGGCCAACCCTGTATAAGATTAATAAGATATACAGGGCGATAAATTGTTAGAGTTGCGTCTTTTCAGGCTGATTAGGAATCTGTAAAGAATTCTCCTCTATCTTGATTCGTTCCTGAGTTATCCCGGAAAAATTGAAAATCGCGATTTTAAAGAAAAATTCATATCTTTCTAACGATTGTTGGTAATTAAATGAAACTTGGAATTTTTATATTTTTGACGGCTGTCAACTCAACAGCATCGACACACATTTCCTAGGCCTTTAAATTTTGAGCAACGACGGTCAACTTTCTTTTTCTTATAGCCGCCATATTAGGTTTTAACAACAAAAAAATTAGCTTTTCAAAAATGTGTGCAACATGGACTTTTTTGACAGATCGTTAAATTAAATAAAAACTGTTTTTTTTGCAACCCTGGAACAGCGCCAAGACAAAACAAATGAACAACCGTTGTAACTAAGCAACGATGAATTCCAGATAAATAAACCACAAAAATTGTTTTAGATTTTGTTTTTGCCATGCCGATGTTGCTAGGGAAGGCAATGGATTTCGAAGAAGATTAAAATTTTGATTTAAATGTCTGACAAACTACCCATCGGATCCAAAAATAGTTTAGATGAGAGTTGTTTGTTCTTTTACGGGGAATAAGAATCTGTAATAAAAAATGTAGGTTTCCATTTTAAAAAATGAAGTTGACCTTCATTTGACCTTGAAAATTACCTTGAATCAAAATGGCGTCGATGCCATCTATTTTCCCCCTCGAAGTCATAAAACTTTTATACAAAACATTTTTTTTTAAATGCTTCCTTTCCGAGATATTTACCAGTTTCAAGATAAAACGACCACCCTGTATATACTAGAAAATGATAAGAAAAGGAAGAGATCTACATATTTGTTTTTTGACCTGAAAAAGACTTTCGACCGGGTAAGGCGAGAAGATGTCTGGAAAAGTTTAGAAAAACGAGGAGTAGAAAGAGGTATGGTAGAAATTATTAAGGCTTTATACAAAAACAACAAGAACAAGGTGAGAACGTTAAATGAAGAATCATCTGCATTTGAAACAAGAATAGGCCTAAAACAGGGATGTGTCTTGAGCCCACTTCTGTTTTCCATAATCATAGACGATGCAATAAAGAGTAGCAAAAAAAGGTGCACAAATATACAAGTAGGAAATTGGAAAATGGAAACAGTTATAGTGCAAGAATTAATGTTTGCGGACGATATGATTTTAATAGCAAACTCAGAAAAAGCACAAATCTAGAAATATATCAAACAGAACTTGTAAAACTAGGGCGGTGAGCGCCGGACTCCACCGATCAGCTGGTGCGACGTTGCCAAATTGATGAGCATGGCTTGTATTAAAGACGGCTGTGACTGTACCTGACCTGACGAAAAAATAACATCAAAGTTACATAATAGTAATCGCTGCAATATCAATGCCATTGAGAGTCATCGGGCGTGCTTAATCTGAATTTGTAATTTAAAACTAATATCAAATCTCCCCACGCACGTCAGCCAGGTTCGCAATCATTCATTGAACGGAGGCAATGGGTCCGGCTAACCGCCTTTATCAAATTGCAAAGAGGTCTTTTATAAAATCCGATCAGTTCATCCCGGCCAGGTTGGGTTGTTAGGGGACAGACGACACGGGGGCTCAACTTTCGACGCCACCCCATTTTACAGGGGTTACAAAGCTCTATTATTGGATTCTCCGCTAGCGCCCTAGCTATATTCACCATTTTTTACCGACCGATGCAGGTTCCTTTGAGACCGACACTTTTATTCGAATTGTCACTGCGGTTACGACTTGCAGAGGCTTTACTCTGTTTTTTTTATTGCCGACCTAAAAAATGTGACAAACTTAAAAATTTAACAATACGAACAAATAGAAAATATTTTTTACTGTTATTGCCAAATTCAATACATTTATTTCTGCTTACAATAATTTGACGCCTACGAAGGCGTAGAAAGGATACAACAAATATTTTTTCCAGTCGAATTGAAGATTTTTTGTTACAATTGTAAGATTTTTTCTTACAATTGTACGATTTTTTCTTACACTTGTAAGATTATTTCTTACAATTGTAACTTTTAACTTCTACGTTTTTCTTACAATTGCAACTTTTTTTCTTGCAATTGTAAGATTCGTTCTACAAGACATAAGGATAGGGGTGGTACAGCTTTCCTTTCAGTTATTGAGGTTTGAGGGCAGTTGTCTTACAATTGTAAGAGAAAAGTTACAATTGTAAGAAAAAAGTTACAATTGTAAGAAAAAATCTTACAATGGTAAGAAAAAAAGTTGCAATTCGACTGGAAAAAAATATTTATTGTGGCCCTTCTACGCCTTCGTAGACGCCTATACAATAAAATCAATGTAAATTTTCTAGATTTTGAAAACATTCTTAAAAGTAGCGCCTCCGCCACTTCAGGAAGTATGAAATGAGAAAACGATATTAATTTGGCAGGAAGTATAATATAGGGTGAATCCGCCCCTGGACTCAAATTGGGTCAAATACATACAGGGGGTTATCTGCAAATTTTGAAACATTTTTATGGCACATCATTTTAACCTACATCGATGTGCCATAAAATAGTTGGGGCAATCCATTTGAAAAAACTGACTTTTTGACTAATTGTGTTTAAAAATTTGCAGAGAACACCCTGTATGTATTTGAAACAAGTTGAGTCCAGGGGCGGATACACCCTAAATTAGACTTCATTCCAAATTAACATCGTTTTCTCATTTCATACTGTAAGGATGTTACAGCTTTTTGAAGTTAGGCCTGCCCCAGGCAGCATTGAAATATTTTTAAAACATATTTTAGAAGATATTTAAATGATATCCAAAACGACAGATTTTTATATATATGACAAATGTATATTATGAATATATTTCAAATATTTGTTTGCGAATATGATGGTAATATTGCTAATGAAATATAGGCAGAAGATGTTTATGGAATATTTATTTATTATCAAAAAATCTACATAAAACAATATCCTGCGTTTCAGAAAAAACTCATTTGTAGTGGGCTGTGGGCTATGGCAAAGGACGTCCTTTGCCATAGCCCCACAGCCCACTTCAAATGCGTTTCTTGTGAAACGCCTGACATTCAGCACTTCCCAGCAGTTATAATTGGTCCTAAAAACAAACATTTTAAATCAATAATTTAACTGAAGTGTTCTTACCAAAGGTGTAGCTAGGTAGGTATACGCATAACTGTACAGAAAATCGAAAAATAAACGCTCTTCTGGACTCGTTTCTTCTAGGGGAGTGAAATCACGGAGATCTTCTAGGTACTAAAATGTCGTAGGTTGATGAACAGTGCGTTCTTGAAAATCGACATTAAACAATAATTTAATGTGTTGCTTACCATTGCATCATTGCATCATTTAAGGCCCACTCGTACAAAAATATCTTTAGAAATGTTGACCTAACCTACAAATTTTGCGAACAGTTAAAAATTAACATTAGCAGCTCACCGCAAAGCACAAGGATAAAAGTAATCAGAACGGCACGAACAGTAAAATTAATATGTGGAAGTACACCAAATCACAAAACGTGCACAAACACAAAACGTGAACGCAACAGCCGCCATGATGCCATCAGCTCGTCTGGTAGCGCAGGCGCAGAAGCACTCCGTGGAGACGTGTTTGAAAAGTAACATTAGGAACCCTATATTGAATAAATAGGTGCGTTCGGCTTGAAAGCTCCGTACACTCTTCGTCCGTCTCTTTTTGATCTGATGATTTCATATTTCACTGTCGCATTCTTTCCTTTTGGCTGTACACATTTTTGACACTGTCGTCATGATAACATATGCTCCTTCCGCCCCATAACGCCAGTTGGGGTCAATGAGCTTCCTGTTATCATGACGACAATGTCAAAAATGTGTGAAGCCAAAAGGAACGAATGCGACAAACATATATGAAATCATCAGATCAAAAAGAGACGGACGAGGAGTGCACGGAGCTTCCAAGTCGAACGCACCTCATATATGACAGCAAATATATCTTTAATCCGATATTTGCAATATATTCCATATAAAGGATACATCTTGTACAGCAAATATTCAAATTTTTTTCATAATATATAATTTTACAAATCTTATAAATAGAAATTATAAAACGAGAACATATTTAATCAATAAATTACTTGAAACATATTTACTTTTAATTCGCAATATAAAACATGTAATATATTTCTGGTAAAGATAACATATTATGTAACAAATATTGGATTTTTTATAAAAAAATGTTATTTGTATAATATTATAGAACAAATATCATTTTCATCATATATACCAAATATTTCTCAAATCTTTTAAATATTAGAAAACATTAGAATATTACCCTTATATAAGGCAAATATTTATGAAATATTCCGTGCTGCCTGGGGCACTTGACATAAAAAAGCCAAATTCTTGATTTTCTCGAAAACAGTTGATTTTAGGCGAGGGGGAAACAACCAATGAAAATTTTGTACACCATAAATCCTTTTTGGTTAATAAATCCCCGTAAATCCTAATAAATCCTCGTAAATCCCCATAAATCCTCATAAATCCCCATAAAAACTCGTAAATCCCCATAAATCCCTATAAATCCTCGTAAATCCACATAAATCTTCGTAAATCCTCATCAGACAAAACTTGGCAAAATCGCAAAAATATTTGTAAAATTATTTTCGAAGCGAAACTGTTATTGTATGCCTAGGTATCTCCTTCAAATAAAATATTTACTCTTGCACTAAATATCTAGCCTCATATTATCTAGAACACATATTAGCAATAGTATTTCAACACACTATTTGGAAAATTTCTAGACTTTCTAGTCAGTGGCTGTTGGGCCAACCCCTTGGCTAACTGGAAGTTTCATCTCGTTGTATAAGTTATCAATGTGGGAAAATAACTTGTCGTTAATAAAGTAAGTTTCGCATTTGAAATTAAAATTTATCGGTCCGTAAAAAATATATGTTTTTTTCAATTTGATCCACATCCATTCTTTTTGGCCAAGTATATTCCAGCTTATTTTTTGCAGATTTTTGTCAATACCTACGTTACTTTAAAAAAGTCATATCCATCATTTGCAACATTCAGAACCTTACCCAAATACCATCTTTGTTCTTAATAAAGTGAAGTTATGAAATCACGGTTCACCTGACCTGACCTGACCTAACATTCGATAAACACATAAAGTGCGCATGCGCCAAACAGCACGTGGCTTCAATAATTCCTCGGTAAATCTCAATAATTCCTCCGTAAATCCCAATAATTTCTCGATGAATCCCAATAAATCCTCGTAAATCCTCATAAATCCCATAAATCCCAATAAATCCTCGTAAATCCCAATAAATCCCCGTAAATCCGGTAAATCCTCAGACTTGTACACCATAAATCCTAGGTTGTCTACCCCTCGATTTTAGACATAGCAATTTTTAGGAAAAGTTCACCTAGAATTAAATGTAGAACTCAAAAATATCATAATATACAGGGTGTTCCATTTAAAATAAGGAAGTTAGTACCTATTTCCGGTATGACCGGAAGTGCGCCATTGATAAAAATATTTTACGTCGATTCGAAATTATTTGAAACCCCTGTGTACAAATTTTCATGACGCTGCTAGAAACAGTTCTTCAGATACGGCTAACTGACGCTCGTCGAGGGATACCCTGTATGCATTATGCAACCCTTTGCTCACTAAGGTTTGATTTTAGTTATAAATGAATTTAATAACCATGGAATGTTGGAACATAATACATAAATTTGTCAGTCTCTCGGCTTCGCCTCATTTTTTTAGAGTTTCAATTGACTACTCGCTTTTGGCTCCGCCAAAGCTCGCAAAACTTCGGCTTCGCCTCAGTTTCTTACATCTTACGTCCCAAGCGAGCTCTTGTTCTTATCGAAATCGTAACAGTAGGTAGGGGAAAGGTGGGTAAAATGATCTCTCAAAGCCAAACGATACCCCTGTTCATAACGAAGAGGTAAGCGACATCTGTTAAGTTATGCTCTAGAATATTTGATAGAGTTGAGCAGCAATCTGTAATATTCCATGTGATACCTATAGTGTCATTTTCTGGCGTTTCATAATTTTCGACTCTTCGATGTAAGGTAAGATTGATATTTTGTAAAATTTTTCGATCATGGGTTCAATAAATAAAACATTAACGTACATGCTGCACATAAAATTGCCACTAAAATTTTTGAACAATTATGTTCTAGGTTAAATTGTCTAAAATACGTGCTTTTGGAACAATATGATTAGATTTGATTAGACTAGTGCATTCGCACATGGTACCCTTTTTAAATATATTTTACAAAAAAGCATATTCTTACTATCGGATTCGATAGCCGTTGCATTGCCGGATCAAAAACCTTAGTGCATTTTTACGAAAATTGACATTTTAGTTTAGTTTGAGTTTTTCTTGGCAAAAGAGCAATTATTAGCGACTTCGATAGCTGTTGCATTACCGATTCGAAAACCTTAGTGCCAGTTTTTCAAAAAATGTCAATTTAAGAGTGAAATGGTGAAAAACATTTGTATTTTAGATTTTAGTAAATGAGCGCAGTAAAATGCGCACCGCAGCATCAGCGGCTGACACAGATTCTGACTTGGTTAAAGCTAAATGATACATTTACAAATTCTGTGAAAAAGCAAAAGTTTCTACCGTTTTCGAAACTGCCAATTTTTTTAGTTGGGGTCGTAGAGCTTCAAAAACTAGAATCTTTTCCAAAATTTCAAGAGAATCTAGAATAATTTGGAACTAGAACTATCGGAGATCCGGGAAATTCGAGATACTAGTTGACTTTCTCATGAGAAAAGTGGAAAAGCTGCAGAACTAGAACTAGTAAAACCTAGAGCCAGAGCATTTTCTGCCGTTTTACGGAAAAGGAATGTCGTTTGAAACGCGCCTCGTTAACTTTTAACCCCGATAAAAGTCCGAAGCAATAACCAATTCAAGAGGTGCGTGGAAAACAACGTGATAAGATTACGTCCCTGACGAGGGCCACACAACGCACCAACTGTCATAAATAAGATTACGACCAATTAAATCGAACAATAAAAAAAAACTTTTAAGTCCAAGAACCTGGAAAGTAAGAGCCGGTAGATAAGACACCCTCCGGGTCGCAGGTTATCCAGAGGCCAGAGATAACTGACGTCACCGAACTCTCGTTTGTTTATCGCACACAGGAAACGAATCGTACGTTTGAAAACGGGGCTGTAAGTTGGACTCGTCGGGGATTATTTTAATCAGATTTCACGCGGTTTCATACATTCGTGGATTTTAATCCGGAACGGACAATTTGAGTGGTTTCCAAATTACGGATGGCTGGGTCTGTTGCTGCAGCGCAAATATTTATCGACGGGTAATACGGATGGAAAACATTTTTACACCAATGCACGCACGATAATTTATTGACGGGAGATATGATTTGCCAATTGCGTATGAGGCTTTATCTTTATTTGGGTTCGATTGGTGCTCGACTCGTAAATAAATGGCGACAATCTCTAATCTCGTTTTTACAGGCAAAGGTCCCACACAAAGTAGCTCTAGTTTAAGAAGTTATAATAGGTTCCTAGTTCCACCACTTTGTAGTGAAATTTCTAGTTCCTAAGGTACAATATGGAAATACAACGAAGTAGATAAATTGAAATAAAGACCAATAAAAATAAGTCGTCCACCATCACAATTCTAGTTACGTAAAAAAGAAGAAAATTCTTGATTAAGGGTTCCATTATTCTCGATTGTGAACAATTAAAAAATCTACAGGACAGAACGTTTCCTTGATTGACAAGTAGAGGATTCAGAGTGTGCAAAATTACGAAGATGCTCGTTCGTGCACAAACACATTCATTAGTTACACCCATACATCTTTTATTCGTGAGCTCTGGATTGGCTGAGGATACAGGAAGGACTTTTGTTGCACTATGCCTCTCTTGTTTCTAATATTTTGCAGAAGAGTTTACCTCTATATCTATGAAGAATTATGCATACAAGATTTTAGTTGGAATTTATTTTACCGACATTGTTTTGCAGGAGATCGCAAGGCGATCACCACTGTGACGTGGTGAAACAACTACTCAGAGGGCTAAATACCCCTACCTGCATTTAGCCACGTCACAATGATGATCGCCTTGCGATTTCCTCCAAAACAATGTCGGCAAGGCGATCATCATTGTGACGTGGTGAAACAACTACTCAGAGGGCTAAAGACCCCTATCTGCATTAAGTAAAACAAAACAAGCTTAAATAAAACAAGTCAAAAACAAAGCGGAAGGATCCTAGTCACAAATAAAGGAAGCAGAAAATGTGTTTTTTCTCTTTGAGTTTTGAGCTGTTTTATAGATATAAATAATGTTCTCAATTTCATCCCTCATTTGCCATGGGTGCCGTTTCTACATTGTAATAATGAATAGAAATGTTAGTGAGAGGTCACCTCGATCAGTGAGATCTGAGGTGAGATCTCTATTTAATAAATATAAAGAAAATCAATTGTAGTTTTAGTTTCTTCTAGGTTTTGATTTCGTCGAGACTAGTTTCTTCAATCTAGACTCTGATGGTTTGAGGTTAATTAGTTCGTTAGAACTTTCGATCCTTAAACCATCCATCATCCAGAATAATATAGTCTAAAATTTGAGACTGGAATGATGTGTAAGATTTCAGATTTTTTCTAAAATCGATTTTGACAGGAAGTTTTTCGAAAGTATAAGTAGGTACTTACCAAAAAGTCAGCATTTATAGACAAGTGGAACTAGAACTGAGAGTAATGAACCATTATTGTTTTATCCTATATCGGTACCTAGTAAGAATATTTTGGGACTAAATACAATTTATTACAAACAGCACATTGTGCCAATCGAAGAAAATGTGAAATATCTAACTGTTAATGGGGGAGGTAGAACTAGTTTTTAGAACTAGAATCTAGAAAACCTGAATTACTACTATACGTTCCTCATAAGTAGGTATACTCTCGATGCTGGATGCTCCATGAAACAGTTTCTTCAAGATTGACTTAATCCTGAAGAAGTTTTTTCATATATCAGGCGTCCCAAAAAAACCGGACTCAATAGTCTTTGAAATAAGTCAGCCATTTCTTAACCGATTTGGATAGACTTGGTCTTAAATTAAAGCTAAAGAATCAGGCTTTCGAACTTTGCAAGAAACGTCGACAGATGGCTCTGCTGTAGCAGCCTTATTGATACTTGTCTTTAAGGCTCATTTTAGATGGGTAGGGATTTGTCGGACAACAACCAATGGTTATGAGACCCAAATAGCCTTGAAGATCTTTTTTTTTCTTCAAAAATCTTTTTTCAGATGTCCATTTGGCGTAAGCATTAATTTTCTGTGATTTTTCCAAAAAAAGTGTTTTTGCTTATTTTCATGCTTCCATAACTATGGCTAAAGTAACATTGATGCACATAGGGTTTCATTTTCAATAATAACTGTTCAGTTGCCCCCCACTGGCATCCGCGCCACTGTTTTCACCATATTCGTTCATTTATAACTGAAAATTAAGATTTATACAGTGTGTCTCATTTTAACTGGAACCACACAAATATTTTGGTTAATTCTAACCGAATCAATGCGTTCTTTTTTTCTGCATGTAGAGCTCCAAAATCTGCACCTGTGTAATACTCAACTTTTTTTATAAACCGAAACCCCAGCCTACTGCGATTTAATAAAGAGGCCAAAAATGACAAAATCGTATTAGGCATTTTTTCATCGAAAAATTTTATAAAGAAAAGTTGCTCAGGATCGCTCCAAATGGCTAAATCCGAAGTTTCAGGAAAAAATGAAAATGTTGTATTTCTTGAGGAACAATCATAAAATAACGAAACCGTCAATATTTTTGCAACATAACGGGTGATGTGAAATAAAAAAACAATGGAAGCGCATATGTTTGCTGTTTGTGGCACATTGCAACATATTAGTTGGCGTGTCCCTTGAAATTGTTAAGAAAAACGAAAATCTTACACTATCTTAATAATTTCAACTTTTTCTGCGATTGTTAAGTTTTATCCATCCATATCCGATAGCAAATGTCAAATCAATTCATTTCAATTGGTTTTTTATTTCACAGCACCCATTATGTTGCAAAAATATTGAACTTTTCGATATTTTGTGATTCTTCCTCAAGAAATTCAACATTTTTATTTTTTCCTGAAATTTCGGATTTAGCCATTTGGAGCCATCCTGAGCAACTTTTCCTCATAAAATTTTTCGATAAAAAAATGCCTAATACGATTTCGTCATTTTTGGCCTCTTTATTAAATCGCAGTAGGCTGGGATTTCGGTCTATAAAAAAAGTGAAGTATCACGCAGGTGCAGATTTTGGAGCTCTACATGCAGAAAAAAAGAACGCATTGATTCGGTTAAAATTAACCGAAATATTTGGGTGGTTCCAGTTAAAATGAGACACACTGTATGCATTACTGTTCTCCATGGCCATTAGTGCGTGAACATACTCAAAAATACATTTTTTAAAAAAATTACAAAAAATTAATGCTTAAGCCAAATCGACTTCTGAAAAAGGATTTTTGAACAAAAAAAAAGGCGGTCTCGGAGACGGCAGGAACTTCTACGCCGCACTGCATTGGATTAATTGTTGAAGATAGTGTCGATTGATATATATAAAATCAAGTAGTGTTGTTATGTAATAACAAAAATCAGTTGTTGAATCTGCAGATTCGCAGAGTATTAAGATAAAAGATTTTATTAACGGATGGTTCTTATTGACAGACAGTACAACTGATTTTTGTTATTACATAACAACACTACGTGATTTTATATATATCAATCGACACTATCTTCAACACTCCCCCTTCGATTGAGTTTACTTAAGTCCTAAACCTTCAGTACACTTCACGTGCTTCGCCTTCGGTAGTCCTTTTGTCAAAATATCAGCTACCATTTCTTCCGACGAAACATGTTCGTTTATTATCAAATTTTCGTTTATGACTTCTCTGATGAAATGATGTCTAATGTCTATGTGTTTTGTACGACCGTGAAACACAGGGTTTGCTGCTAGTTTCAAAGCACCCATGTTATCGTTGAACAATGTGATCGGGGTTAGTTCCTTACAACCTATCTCCATCACAAGTCGTCGTAAATAAATAGACTCTTTAGCCGCTTCGCTAAGGGCCATGTACTCGGCTTCCGTCGTGGATAGAGCCACAGTCCTCTGCTTCCGCGATTCCCACGAGATGGAACTCCCGTTTAACATGAAGTTGTAACCAGTGTATGATCGACGGTCTTCAGTATCAGCTCCCCAATCTGCATCCACATAACCGACTATCTTGCAGACTTCTGGTTCCATCTTGTAAATTAATCCCTTATTTTCAGTTCCTTTTAAATAACGAAGAACTCGTTTCCCCGCTGTCCAGTGATCTCGACTATAGCAGTCATTAAACTGGCTTAGACAACTAACAGCGTGAGCGATGTCTGGCCTCGTTCCTACAGACAAGTACATGAGGGATCCAATGAGCTCACGATAAGGAACGTCCTCAGGTGGATGTTCTTTGGACCTTTTTAACTTTACATTGACGTCCAATGGCGTTGAAATTGCCTTGCATTCTGACATTCCAAATCTCTTCAGAACTTCCCTTGTGTAACTTGATTGGCAAATTTTCATTCCACCTTCGATTTTCGTAAATTCCATTCCTAAACAGTAACTCACAGCGCCCATTTCCTTCAGTTCGAAGCTTCTGCCCAAGTGACTCTTGAATTTTGTTACTTGCTCCTTCTCGGTGTACGCTATTAGGATATCGTCTACGAATATTGTTGCAAACATTTTCTTTCCATTTGCATTGACGAAGTAAAAGCATGGATCTGCAGACGTACTAATCATTCCATATGTCTTCAGTTCTTCATCCAGTCTTTCATTCCATTGTCTTCCAGATTGTTTCAGGCCATACAGAGCTTTCTTCAAAAGTAAAACCTTTTTGTTGTCCACTAATAGACTCTTGTACATTGCATCTGCCTTCTTTCTAACCTTAACATCAAGTGTTTTATTTTCGATCAGAATTTCCAGACCTTCCATCAATAACTCCGGTGGCTTCATGTAAATAGTTTCATTTAATTTCCCGTTCAA
Source organism: Pycnomerus fuliginosus (assembly GCA_963924575.1). NCBI lineage: Eukaryota > Metazoa > Arthropoda > Insecta > Coleoptera > Zopheridae > Pycnomerus > Pycnomerus fuliginosus. The sequence continues at coordinate 5,296,720 of OZ004624.1, read as the reverse complement.
ATATGCGGTTGTGATGTCGAACTGAGCTATGTTCATGTTGTATTGGACAGACAAAGCTACCAGCAGCCTTATTGAACTTAGACGCGCCACGGGTGAATAAGTTTCAAGGAAGTCGATCCCATAACGTTGTGTAAAACCACGAGCGACGAGTCTAGCCTTTCGTCTTTCCAATGTCCCATCTGGCTTCATTTTGTTTCGTAAAACAAATCTACTTCCAATAGCATTTCGACCATTTGGTAAATCTGCTATCTCCCAGGTGTCGTTCTTGATGATCGACATCAGTTCATCTGCCACTGACTGGAACCATTCGACAGCATCAGGTCCGTTGACGGCTTCAGCAACTGTAATTTCACCAACGAAAGCAAAATTTTCATCAATCATATTTGCACGTACCAGGTTATATTCCAATTTCGGTCTCCCCCTGGCTCCAGTGCGCATGATTCTCGGCCTGCCTCTTCCTCGTATGGTTCTAAATTCCGGATCATCTTCTTCCAATATTTCGTCTTCATCATTTTCTTCGAAAATTTGCTCCCTATTTTCTTCAGTAGCCACATCTACCCCCCGTTCAATATTATTTTCAGTTTCCGAAATAATGTTGAATTCCACTACTGAACTTGGATTAGTATCTTCGGATGAGACGAAATCTTCAAAAACATAATCTTCATTTCTTGGCATTTGGTCATTTCTGATAAATTTCACATTTCGTACTACTTCGGTTCTTCTTTCTTCTGGAAACCAGACTCGATAACCCTTCGAATTATCCGCATAACCAAGAAATATGCACTTCTTTGATCGGGGTTCGAATTTTCCCTTGTTCGGTTTTGCGTTCAACGAGTAACCAGAGCAACCAAATTCTTGAAAATAGTTAATATTCGGAACTTCACCATACCATTTCTCAAAAGGTGTTCTTCCGTTTAAACTTCGAGACGGGCACCTATTGCGGATGTAGTTCGCCGTGTTTATCGCCTCCGCCCAAAATGAAGAAGACAATTTCGATTCCACCAACAAACATCTCGCCATTTCCACCAGTACTCTGTTCTTTCTTTCGGCCATGCCATTTTGTTCCGGAGAATAAGTTACGCTTAACCTTCGTCCAATTCCACATTCAGTCAGAAAGTTGTTAAATTCCGCATTTACGTATTCACCGCCATTGTCGCTCTGCAAATATTGTATCTTCTTTCCAGTTTTGTTCTCGACATAAGCTTTATATTCCTTAAATGCTTTTAACAAGTCACTCTTGTGTTTCAGAATTTTAATTTCACACCACCGAGAATGTTCATCAATGAAGGTTGCAAAATATCTTCCTCCTCCATTTGACTGAGTCCTCATTGGTCCACGAACCATCCGTTAATAAAATCTTTTATCTTAATACTCTGCGAATCTTCAGATCTAACAGGTTATGGGCCCAGTTATCACTTCTAAATTAAAGATAAACGATAGAAGAGAGAAATAATAGGCCTAGGTATGAACTCTAATTCTGTACGCATCGAATTGCTGAACAAGGATAACTTTGATACATGGAAAATCCAGATGCAGGCATTATTAACAAAAATTGGTGCATGGAAGTATGTGAATGGAACAAGTATCAAACCGGCAGATCCAAAGGAAGTTGAACTATGGGAGGAAAACGACGAAAAAGCGAAATCAGATATCATCCTCGCAATAAGTCCTTCAGAACCAAAACAAATTAAAGGTTGTTTGACATCGCAGGAAACGTGGAAAAAGTTGGAATCCATATATCAATCCAAAGGACCAGCAAGAAAAGCCACTCTCCTGAAGCAATTAACCCTACAGAAAATGAAGGAAGGCGACGATGTAAGGAACCATCTGAACAAGTTTTTCGACGCTGTGGATAAGCTCGCGGAAATGGAAGTAGATATCAATCCAGATTTACTCGCAGTGATGTTGCTCTACAGTTTACCAGCCAGTTATGAAAACTTCAGATGTGCGATAGAGTCCAGGGACGTTCTACCAACTCCAGAAGCCTTACGGATAAAGATTGTCGAAGAAATGACTGCTAGGAAATGCCATGAAGAAATCCCAAACGCGATGGCTGTAAGCAGGACTGGAAAATTCTTCAAACCAAGCCAAAATCAAGGAAAGAAAACGTCAACGTCCAACAATGATACATTTAAGTATAAATGTCACCGGTGCCACATTGTCGGGCACAAAGCGTCCGTATGCCCTAACAAGTCGAAGGACTCGACGAAGATCGTGACTGACTCTAGCATGTATTTCACGGAAAAGGAGCAACAAGCTTTGATGGCCAAAGTGGAAGAGGGTAAATGGTGTTTGGACAGTGGGTGCACTTCACATTTGTGTAAAGACGTAGAATCCTTCATTGAAATGGATGAAGTTAAGAACAAGACTTTAAATTTGGCGAATAGTGGTACAACGAATGTGCAGGCAAAAGGTATGGCGAAATTAGTAACCCCCATTGATGGAAACAAGTTGAGTCAAGTTACTTTGAAGAATACGCTGTATGTACCGGACCTGCGAACTAACTTATTATCGGTAGCGAAAATAACCGATAATGGATTTGAAGTATTATTTCGTAAACAAGAAGCTATCGTGACTGACAAGAATGGTGGTGTGACTATGAAGGCACACAGACTGGGTGATCTATATTATGTTGAAGAGGACTGTCAAGTACAAATCGGGAAAAGTTTGGAAGCAGCGCGATGTTCAACCGAATCCGTTGAAGCTGTGAACTTATTGACTTGGCATCGTCGAATGGGTCACTTGAATATGAAAGATCTTGAAGAAAGTCACAAAACAGGAAGAATAGCAGGAATGAAGTTTGACAGTAAGAAGACAGATCACATCTGTGAAATTTGTTTGCAAGGAAAGATGACGAAATTACCTTTTTCGAAGAGAACATCGTCATTTGCGAAAAATAAACTGGAAATAATACATTCGGACGTGTGTGGACCAATGAGGACTCAGTCAAATGGAGGAGGAAGATATTTTGCAACCTTCATTGATGAACATTCTCGGTGGTGTGAAATTAAAATTCTGAAACACAAGAGTGACTTGTTAAAAGCATTTAAGGAATATAAAGCTTATGTCGAGAACAAAACTGGAAAGAAGATACAATATTTGCAGAGCGACAATGGCGGTGAATACGTAAATGCGGAATTTAACAACTTTCTGACTGAATGTGGAATTGGACGAAGGTTAAGCGTAGCTTATTCTCCGGAACAAAATGGCATGGCCGAAAGAAAGAACAGAGTACTGGTGGAAATGGCGAGATGTTTGTTGGTGGAATCGAAATTGTCTTCTTCATTTTGGGCGGAGGCGATAAACACGGCGAACTACATCCGCAATAGGTGCCCGTCTCGAAGTTTAAACGGAAGAACACCTTTTGAGAAATGGTATGGTGAAGTTCCGAATATTAACTATTTTCAAGAATTTGGTTGCTCTGGTTACTCGTTGAACGCAAAACCGAACAAGGGAAAATTCGAACCCCGATCAAAGAAGTGCATATTTCTTGGTTATGCGGATAATTCGAAGGGTTATCGAGTCTGGTTTCCAGAAGAAAGAAGAACCGAAGTAGTACGAAATGTGAAATTTATCAGAAATGACCAAATGCCAAGAAATGAAGATTATGTTTTTGAAGATTTCGTCTCACCCGAAGATACTAATCCAAGTTCAGTAGTGGAATTCAACATTATTTCGGAAACTGAAAATAATATTGAACGGGGGGTAGATGTGGCTACTGAAGAAAATAGGGAGCAAATTTTCGAAGAAAATGATGAAGACGAAATATTGGAAGAAGATGATCCGGAATTTAGAACCATACGAGGAAGAGGCAGGCCGAGAATCATGCGCACTGGAGCCAGGGGGAGACCGAAATTGGAATATAACCTGGTACGTGCAAATATGATTGATGAAAATTTTGCTTTCGTTGGTGAAATTACAGTTGCTGAAGCCGTCAACGGACCTGATGCTGTCGAATGGTTCCAGTCAGTGGCAGATGAACTGATGTCGATCATCAAGAACGACACCTGGGAGATAGCAGATTTACCAAATGGTCGAAATGCTATTGGAAGTAGATTTGTTTTACGAAACAAAATGAAGCCAGATGGGACATTGGAAAGACGAAAGGCTAGACTCGTCGCTCGTGGTTTTACACAACGTTATGGGATCGACTTCCTTGAAACTTATTCACCCGTGGCGCGTCTAAGTTCAATAAGGCTGCTGGTAGCTTTGTCTGTCCAATACAACATGAACATAGCTCAGTTCGACATCACAACCGCATATTTGAACGGGAAATTAAATGAAACTATTTACATGAAGCCACCGGAGTTATTGATGGAAGGTCTGGAAATTCTGATCGAAAATAAAACACTTGATGTTAAGGTTAGAAAGAAGGCAGATGCAATGTACAAGAGTCTATTAGTGGACAACAAAAAGGTTTTACTTTTGAAGAAAGCTCTGTATGGCCTGAAACAATCTGGAAGACAATGGAATGAAAGACTGGATGAAGAACTGAAGACATATGGAATGATTAGTACGTCTGCAGATCCATGCTTTTACTTCGTCAATGCAAATGGAAAGAAAATGTTTGCAACAATATTCGTAGACGATATCCTAATAGCGTACACCGAGAAGGAGCAAGTAACAAAATTCAAGAGTCACTTGGGCAGAAGCTTCGAACTGAAGGAAATGGGCGCTGTGAGTTACTGTTTAGGAATGGAATTTACGAAAATCGAAGGTGGAATGAAAATTTGCCAATCAAGTTACACAAGGGAAGTTCTGAAGAGATTTGGAATATCAGAATGCAAGGCAATTTCAACGCCATTGGACGTCAATGTAAAGTTAAAAAGGTCCAAAGAACATCCACCTGAGGACGTTCCTTATCGTGAGCTCATTGGATCCCTCATGTACTTGTCTGTAGGAACGAGGCCAGACATCGCTCACGCTGTTAGTTGTCTAAGCCAGTTTAATGACTGCTATAGTCGAGATCACTGGACAGCGGGGAAACGAGTTCTTCGTTATTTAAAAGGAACTGAAAATAAGGGATTAATTTACAAGATGGAACCAGAAGTCTGCAAGATAGTCGGTTATGTGGATGCAGATTGGGGAGCTGATACTGAAGACCGTCGATCATACACTGGTTACAACTTCATGTTAAACGGGAGTTCCATCTCGTGGGAATCGCGGAAGCAGAGGACTGTGGCTCTATCCACGACGGAAGCCGAGTACATGGCCCTTAGCGAAGCGGCTAAAGAGTCTATTTATTTACGACGACTTGTGATGGAGATAGGTTGTAAGGAACTAACCCCGATCACATTGTTCAACGATAACATGGGTGCTTTGAAACTAGCAGCAAACCCTGTGTTTCACGGTCGTACAAAACACATAGACATTAGACATCATTTCATCAGAGAAGTCATAAACGAAAATTTGATAATAAACGAACATGTTTCGTCGGAAGAAATGGTAGCTGATATTTTGACAAAAGGACTACCGAAGGCGAAGCACGTGAAGTGTACTGAAGGTTTAGGACTTAAGTAAACTCAATCGAAGGGGGAGTGTTGAAGATAGTGTCGATTGATATATATAAAATCAAGTAGTGTTGTTATGTAATAACAAAAATCAGTTGTACTGTCTGTCAATAAGAACCATCCGTTAATAAAATCTTTTATCTTAATACTCTGCGAATCTTCAGATCTAACATTAATAACAGCAGCATTTATTAAATTTTTAAATATTTAAAATAAGAAAGTTGCTATGCCAAAAGGGCACTTCGGGTTGACTGATCGGCTTCAAAATCTAATCAACTCCTCTCCCAGACAATAAAATAAATTGCCACTAAAATGACATTTTTCGAAAAAATGGCACTAAGGTTTTCGGCTTGAAAAAAAATCAGTTATCAAATCCGGTAATAAAAATATACATTTATGCATAGTTTTTTTTTCACGGCACCATTTTTTGGTCAAAAGGGCCCAAGTGTGAATACATTTTTAGAAGCAGAATTTGAAGAGCATTCATATGGTAATGCGAAAAATGGGGGTTTGCATTTAAATTTTTAAAGTTGATGTGCCAAAAAGGCATTTTCCGTGAGCCGGTGTAGCCCAGATTCTAATCAGCACCTACAAATCTCCCACTGAATATGTGTGCCAAGTTTCATCAAAATCAGTTCAGTAGTTTCGGCTGTAGCGTGTCCACAGACACACGGACAGACACACACAGACACACATTTTTCAAAAATAGGTTTTTTGGGTTCTTGGGACCCCGAAACGTAAAGATTTGATGTCAGTTCAATTTCGAATTTTTGATCGATTTTATATACTGCTCCGCCTTGAGCGTAGAAGTTAAAAAGAAAGATCTTCAAGGCTATTCAAGTGTCATACCGATTGGTCGTTGAGTGACCAATCCATGCAGTTAAAATAAACCTTTAAAGCAAGTATCAATAGGACTACTACGGCAGCGCCATCTTTGGCTGATCTTGGCCTGATTCTTTGGCTTTAATTCAAGACCGGTTTTTTTGGGACACCCGGTATATTTTTCCACTGACCTGATATCCAGCAGGCAGCAGCCAGCATCGATATATACGAAGAGTTTTTCATAACATTTTTCAGGCAAGAAGTTTGCGATAATTAGAATTTCTTACTGTAAAAAATGAAGAAACAAGTTCTAGTTTAGTCATTTTATTAATCGAAGAGAATAAAACGATTATAAATATCTATCTGTTGATTTTGTAAAATTACAACTTTGCGTCAAAGAACTTTGAAATCGTTTGGAGACTGACCCACAACTCTTTTTTGTGATTTTTAGCGTTCTTTGTCCCCAGTTCAAAGCAGCGTAAGTCGTAAACTCCGAAAAAAGCATCTGGAAGCCATTCCGGTCGGAAACCGCATCGTTGTTTCTACGCAGGTATAAATCGGGCCGCTAATTTTAGCCGCAATAAAAAATCCCGTACACCTGCAGAAAAACAGTTTGCGCGCTACGAAAATAAAACGCGCGCGTTCTTGAACCTGTCATATTTATACATAATTACGCAAATTCCCGACAATAATGAAGAGACACATCGACAATAAACGCGATTAAATTAGGCAGGTAAACACGACGATAACTCATGTGGGAAATTTCTCTCACCTCACTGCCAACTTAAAGAGGGCCACAATTTGCCGAGAGCGAATAAATCTCGAGTTGCTCTAATTAAAACCGCGTGGCTTTATTTTAATGCTACTTTGATTGAGATCGAGGTGATCGCGACGCCACCGTGAGCGCGTTCTGATAAATTGACATCGAGGATGGTTTATTGCTGACGCCGACGAGGCGCGTTTTAGATGATTGCCTCGCATTCAGGAATGTTTATAACATAAACAGCGGTAAAACGGTTTAGTGCGGGAGACGAGACCGCAGGATCGTTAGCTGGATCTGCACCTATCTGAGGCAGATTTTCCAAAGCTAAAACATGGAAATTCTAGGACTCAAAAAACTGAAACAAGAACTGGAATACTGTAAAACCGACTAACAAGTCTTGGTCTTTAAGAACTAGACCGGAAAGCATATACATAAGCAAATAAAAACTGGACATCTTCAAAAGAGTAGAGATTCCAGAAAAATACATACATTTAATGCTAACTATAGAATAATAATGCTCTCTGGAATACGGTCTTTCGAATTATAAGATTCATACGTAACTAATTTTGCATCATTAAAAGAACAAAAGTATTTCTCTATGCTCTGCTGGAATTAAAGAAAACCAGAAACTGGAGTTAGTAGTGCAGAACTAGAACTGATCATAGTAGAATTCTGGGCATTGACAACTAGGACAATAAATCTTTAAAACCAAATCCACAAAGAGGTACGACATCAGAAACCCTTAACTAAAAAAAACTAGAGCCACTTTCTGTGAGACTTTTGCCTGTAAAAACGAGATTAGAGATTGTCGCCAAGAACAAGAACTTTTTATTATACTCTTCAAAACTAGAACCGAGGCCTTCTGGATTCAATAAACTGATGGGACTAGCTTGAAGTAACATCAGGAATGTAGAAACAGGATTTGAGAACTAGAACCAGCTGTAATTAACGAAAACCAGAAACTGGAAGTAGTGCAGAGCTAGTACTAATCATAGTAGAATTCTGAGCATTGACAAATAGTACAATAAATCTTTAAGACCAAATCCTTCATGAGGTACGATATTAGAAGTCAGAACTTATAGAACCACTTAACTAATTCTGCATAATAAGGAACTAGAAGTTTTACTACAAAGTTGAGGAACTAGGAATCCAGTTAGCACTTTTTAAACTGTAGCCACTTTCTGTGGGACTTTTGCCTGTAAAAACGAGATTAGAGATTGTCGCCAAGAACAAGTACTGTTCAAAATTAGAACCGAGGCCTTCTAGATTTAATAAACTGATGGGACTAGCTTGAAGTAACATCAAGAATGTAGAAACCGGATTTGAGAACTAGAATCAGCTGGAATTAACGAAAACCAGAAACTGATGGATTTAGTAGTGCACTCGGTAGTGCAGAGCTAGTACTGATCATAATAGAATTCTGGGCATTGACAACTAGGACAATAAATCTTTAAAACCAAATCCTTCAAGTCAGAACCACTTAAGAGAAAAAGCGTCAAAAATTATTGTGAACAATAGGCTCGAAAGTAGTATCATTGAAAAGCTCATGATTTGCTTAACCGTAAGAGGGGAACATATTTGTGGCTTCGCTTACCTTTTTTAAGAAATAAAATAAAATTGTGGCTCTTTGACAGCATTTTTGCCGGAAATGCCATTTTGTTTTTACGGTTCTCTGTTTTATCGGCAAAAATAAATCCCTACAATTTTGCCGTGATTTGAATTACGGCGGACCTGCGAGTGACAACTGTCATGTCATTTCGATATGTCAACTGTCGTCGAAAGAAGAGAAGAGAACATTTACAAAGATTTTCAAGCAAATAATCTCAAAGAAATGGGTTCTTTCCAATTTGAACACGAATACAACATATAGCAAAAAGAAGCGCTTCAAAGGAAACAAACAGAAGCACCAACTCCAGCCCCCAAAACAGATAAGTAAGTACTCGTTTAAGTAATTTAAATTTTAAACTGGGTGTAGTTGAGGCTCAAGTATGTTAATGCCCACTAATAATTAATTTGTTTCTTGTAGGAAATTGACTAGCAACCATTGTTGGAATCTGAAGCCCGGCTTGAAAAAAGTTGATAAAGTCATCATCAAATAAAATGTGGAGATATCTTGCTTACAGGCAGTATGTGTTTTGATTATTTAGAATAGATTTTGTTCAATAACTTTTAACTTTTAGATTAATAGCTGGGCGAAACTGGGACGACATCAGAGAAGAGTTACTCCAACTTGTGTTGTCGAAAGCACTATCTCGAAGAAGATGGACAATATACTGATTTCAAATGTTAGAGGAGGCCTGTGATTATTTTTATTGTTTAAGTACAGTATTTTAATTGAATATGTTACGTATTTTATTAAGTTTTAACTGAGTTTTCTAACACATTTTTCTGTAAGAATAAGAATACAGATTATAAACCCCTCAGTTACAATTTACTTTTTAATCTCTAGGTAACTTGTCGTATCCAACCACACTGGAGTCCACAACTCACTTTTAACCTCCCCAACCCCATCACAATTTTAAAAAAGTGGGATGTTACTGCAATCACTAAAATTTTCGAATTTGAGATAGCACCAGATCTTCACGTTTTGAGGTCTCAGGAACCCAAAAAAGTGGTTTAAAATGTGTCTGTGTGTACGTACGTACGTTCGTTTGTAATCACGCCACAGCCAAAACTACTGGACCGATTTGGCTGAAATTTGGAACATAGGCATCTCGTAACCTAACTTAGATCTGAAAAGCTTTTGGAGCCGGAAATTGTATTTTGGCACATCAACTTTTAAATTTTAAATGCAAACCCCCATTTTTCACGTCACCATAAGGAAGACCTTCAAATTCTGCTTCTAAAAGTGTATTCATTCTTAGTGCCCTTTTGACCAAAAATAAAAAAAAAATTGATTTTTATTGGACATTAAAATCGCGGTACAGCCCAAGCCCCTGAACCGATTTGGCTGAAATTTTGCACACGGGGATTGTATTACACGTCGAAGAGCTGAACAAATTTTGAATTCAATCGACTCACAGAAAGTGACGTTTTGGCACACCAATTTCCAAATTTAAAATTGTTCTCTCATTTGACCATTATTAAAAACAAGTTTTTGAAAGATTTATTGTCACCATCAGAAAGGTCTTCAAATTCTGGTTTTAAATAGGACAAAATTAATTCGCATTTAGCGCTGTTTGGTTTAAAAAATCGAAATTTTATAATAACAGTAAGAATATATTATAGCCCAAATTACTGAATCGATTTGGCTGAAATTTGGTACATGGAGATTGGGTGACCCGTTGAAGACCTGAAAGGCTTTTGAAAGCAATTGGCCCACGGGAAGTCCCATTTAAGCATATCGACTTAAAATTTTAAATACAAGACCTCCTTTTTTATGTCGCCATTAGAAAAGCGATCAAATTCTCGTTCTAAAAATGTGTTCACAGTTTCTGCCATTTCAGTGGAAAATAGAGAAAAAATTATTTCTCATTAAAAGGGAGCGGGCTGACAGTGGATGACATAAAGTGGCAGTTATTGTCAAAAAGGTGGCAAAAGATTAACCTTAAAAGGAACATAATATTGTCAAACATGATGGGTGATGTCCGAGGTGACGTCGATATTTGTCAGAAAATTGCGAAATTAGTCAAGGATTAAAAAAATTCTGTTGAATTGACTACTATCTACACAGAATAGAAAGATCCACGCGATGGGGAGGTTCCAGCCGCTTCTCTGCTGTTTTTTTTTATTATCACAATTCTTTGCTTTTGTCTTTGGCTCTTGATATTTGTCGATCATGAATTTATTATTTCCTCTTTTTGTTATAAAATGTGGCATCAGTAAGGAACTATTATGTACCAGGCCCTGTTCAAGAATTACCTCACAAATGAAATAGGTCAGTAGAATTTTACCTCGTTTCAGGATTCCTTTCTTGAACAGCAATTCAGCTATTATTTTGAGGTTAAGAGATTCAAAATCAGTGTCATCATTATAGCTCGGCAGAAAAATCTTCATTTCATTACAATACCGATATAAAAGTCCAACTACTATTTAACTCTCTACATTTTTAAGGAAAACTGATTAAAATGTCATGTGAATTCGATGATGCTTTTGGAAACTTTAGCCACGTAAAAATCGAGCAACGAAAAAAAAATCGCTAACAGCCATATCCGGTTCGGAACCAGCGTGGAACTTGGTCGTTTCTCGACAGTAGGTATTCCTTTAACTAATTCTGATGCATAATTGCTAGCCTTAAGAATCTATAGTCCTATAGTTGTGGTAGGTTTAATAAATAGCATTAGTTTATACTCTGTCCGGAATCCACACGACCGAGATTCACCCGATTTCCATGGCGATTCATTGTTGACAACAATGATTCACCATGGAAATAGGGTGAATCCCGGTCGTGTGGATCCCGGACAGACCATAGTTCTATTTACTATTTGTTTTTCAATTTTTTTTTAGTTCGACGTGTTTAATATTGGTCCAGTTACCTTATGGTGTGGGTCCTGTAAGAATTTGGTATTAATTCTAGCTATAGGAAAAGAAATAAAATTTTTTATTCCTGAAACGGCAACCGGACGCTGCTTTTAACGTTTCCCCAGATATTTTTTTTTTACCTGAACTGCAGCCACGATGCAGCTGCTCGTGGCCCCCTTGATCCCGAACAAGAGGGGTACGTTCCAGCAGATTTAACTCACACACGTTCAACTTATTTCTCTTTCTCTCAAAATCCAGGAAGCCTCGTTCCATTCAATTGTTTTGCCACCGGTAACGCGCGACAAAAATCAAACAACAGGTCTACCACATGTGCCAACGTAAACAAAACATCCCCACCCCCTCCCAAAATGGCGGTACAGCCACATGTCAATTGTTTTGCAAACGCCGGCTCGAGAAATCTCAATCCGCCGTCTCCGGCGTGAAACAGGCGACTGTCAGGCGTCGCGACGGCCCGCACATGGCCACCTACCTTTCCGCTGCGGCTTGGCCTGCTTCCTCCGTCCACCAGGGGTTCGTGTAGCCATGGCACCGACCTAGTCCAAGGTTCCATCAAGCACGAGACACGAAAAACACAATTGTCAATTTTGGTGGATGCGCCGAAACGGTGACGACGTGAAGAGGCGACCTCCGAGTAACACACACGCACCCCCAGCCAGAGCCAGACTCGCGGAACGTACCTCTCTGGCCCGCGGCGATAAACGTGATTGCTTCTTCGCCATTGGTCACGTTAGCCCCATTGCCATTGGTCGCACCTTCGCAGGTCTACTCCTACCTGTCCATCACACCTTTACCGAGCACGTTGCTATAGGACAGGTGGATCAGTCAAGGTCAACGGCGGTGGTTAACGAGACGCCGAACAGCTGATCGCACGCTCGGACATTTTGGATGGGGAACTGGTTTGGTGGCACGACAGAGGACATGAGGAATGATCGAGGAGGAAGAGCGGGAAAGCGGTTTGAATAGGGGGGACGCGGTTGGGCGCGTCCCTGCGCGAGGGCGCCAGCAGTCGATGCTGTGGTCGGTAAAAGAGGAGCCGACAATTCGTATCGATCCGGCGCGTTTTGGACCAAAATCTTTTGGGACTTGTGTACAAAAGAATCTTTTGTTAAATTACGAAATATTATATGGAGTCTCTTCGATTCTGGTGATGAAAATTGATAAATTTTAGGTTCAGAATGCAATAAGTAGGTACCTAATCTGTGATTGTGCACTTAAATTTCAATAAAAAGCCTAGGGGAGGGATGAGGGTATCAGTGAGACACGGGGAAGTTATAGAGTGCTACCAACCTACACTTTAAACTGTACCTAGACGCACTTGACGTGATTTAGTGGTAAAAGTCTTTGTTCAAGATAGTGGTGAACTAAGAGTGTTGTGTCGAAAACCACGACCTCTGTGAGAGGTGGGGACTACTAGCTTCCATGATGTCAAAGACATCTAAAGAAAACTAGCGGCTGACAAAGTCAGCTCGCCCCGGGCTTCGACACTACTCCTGTTTAGCAACAGGTGGCGTGAATGCAATGATTCGATTGTGACAATGAAAAATTAAAAATTCTTCACTGCCACAATCAAAACGAAAGCGGCTGGTTTGAGCTCATGGTCTCAAACAGGGAACGACAGACAGCTGTTTCGATCTCTTGGATCTCATCAGTGTCGTGCACCCCGAATGAAACCACAAACTCAAACCAGCCAACCTTTAAACAGAAAATGCGACGAACTAAGAGTGTTGTGTCGAAAACCACGACCTCTGTGAGAGGTGGGGACTACTAGCTTCCATGATGTCAAAGACATCATTCACGCCACCTGTTGCTAAACAGGAGTAGTGTCGAAGCCCGGGGCGAGCTGACTTTGTCAGCCGCTAGTTTTCTTTAGATGTCTTTGACATCATGGAAGCAAGTAGTCCCCACCTCTCACAGAGGTCGTGGTTTTCGACACAACACTCTTAGTTCGTCGCATTTTCTGTTTAAAGGTTGGCTGGTTTGAGTTTGTGGTTTCATTCGGGGTGCACGACACTGATGAGATCCAAGAGATCGAAACAGCTGTCTGTCGTTCCCTGTTTGAGACCATGAGCTCAAACCAGCCGCTTTCGTTTTGATTGTGGCAGTGAAGAATTTTTAATTTTTCATTGTCACAATCGAATCATTGCAAGATAGTGGTGATTGGTTTTCGATAAGTACACTAAAGGACCCCGCACACTTCTTATGGGAAATTTAGATCGATAGATTTTTTTTGTTTTTTAATATGTTGTAGCCAGAGCGATGCTGATTAAAACGTCTCACGGGCGCAACCTTGTGGGGCCCACGGTTTGGCCGCTAGAGTGCCCCAAAGACAGGGCCGAACTCAATGATTGAAATAAGTGAAAAATCGATATCTCGGCTATCATTGGAGATAGAGAATGACTGTCTTTGACAAAAAAAAGCCATAGCTTTACTTAATGTATTTTTTAAAAGGCGTTGTATACTTCCATGCGGGACGTTTGGCAGTGAATAACTTCAAATAGACCAGGATTTAATTGAAATTACCTCCCTTTATTAGCGTAATCTATCAAACATATACAGGGTGGGTCCTTTTCCATTGCTCACCATTGGCATCCCTTAACCGGTAAGAGATACGAAGTCGGTTAAATCAGACAAAAGTTGCGCTATTTTCTTGTGATTAAGAATCTGAAGAGTACTCCCAGAGGTCTTGACTCGTTAATGAGTTATCCCGAAAAATCTTAAAATTGCGACATAAATTAATATCTCCCTAACGATTGACGCTATTTAAATGAAACTTGGAAATTTCCTATTTTTGACAGCTGTCTTCTGTCTTCTAGGCCTTCTAGACTTTGAGCAGTGATAGTCAACTACTTTTCATTCTCTTATGGTCGCCATATTGAAGCCTTCGGATACAAAAATGACTATTATTTTGTCTTGCGCAGTTTTATAACCTGACGTTAAAAAATTAAACAATCTTGTTATCATAATATTAAGGCTCAAAATAACCAAATAACTACATTATGGACAAAAACTATTAAGTCTTTGTAGCTATTATTTTATAGGCTTGTAATACATATACAGAACAAGAGGTAGGAGAGTACCAGGGAGGGTTCAGACCAAACCGTTCCACAATTGACCAAATCTCAACATTGCGTATTATTATGGAAAAGTGTAAGGAATACAATTTAAACCTAGAGATGGTGTTTATTGATTTCAAACAAGCATACGACAAAGTTAAGAGAGAAGAAATGCGAGCAGCATTGGAAGAACTGAAGATCCCGAAGAAACTTCGGTCAATGGTCATGCTAACGCTAGAAAATACAGAAGGCAGCAGGGTGAATATACAGGAAGATTGACTTCTAGTTCCAAAATTAAAAATGGACTAAGCCAGGGGGACCCATTCTCGACGCTACTATTTAACTTAATTTTGGAAGTAATAATGAGAAGGTCAGGGTGTTTGACGGAGAGCACAATTTTTATTAAATCGATTCAAATATTAGCCTATGCAGATGATGTGGTGATACTAGGAAGAAATAGAAGCTCGCTGAAAGAATGTTTTGAAACAGTGGAGAGAGAGGCGAAGAAACTAGGACTGGAAATAAACCAAACAAGGACCAAATACATGAAGTTGAAGTCCACTAAATACAAGGAAGGGTGTGAAGCTGAAATAAAATTAGGACAACACGTCATACAAAGAGTAAAGCAGTTTGTTTATTTGGGAGTGCAAATAACTGAGAACAATAATTCGTCCGAAGAATTAACAAGAAGAATGGTAGTCGCAAATAAAACTTATTTTGCAATGCTTCCCTTATTGAAATCAAAACTACTAAGTAGAAAGAGCAAGCTGTTAATATACAAAACCGTTATCAAGCCGATATTGTTATATGGAGCCGAAACTTGGGTATTAACTAAAAAGGAAGAGGAGAAGTTATTATGTTTCGAGAGAAGAATTCTTAGGAAAATATACGGACCGGTCTTGGAGAACGGAGAATATAGAAGTAGATACAATGAAGAGTTAAGGGAGATGTATGGTGACAGCAATATAGTCGTAGGGGGAGTATATGCAGCAATACTCAGATGGGCCGGACACGTAATAAGGATGGATGACAACAGAACAGTGAAAAAGATCTTAGAGCATTATGTGGTGGGGCAAAGAGCGAAAGGAAAGCCAAAACAAAGATGGGAAGATATGGTAGATGGTATTGTGAAAAAACTTGGAATCAATGGATGGAAGAGATTAGCAAGTGACAGAAAAGTCTGGACGAGTGTCGTCAAGGAGGCAGTAGCCCTAAATGGGCCGTGAAACGCGCATTAATGAATGAATGAGCTATCTATTGTGACTAAACGAGATTTCAAATCTACGTGTCTCATTTTAACTGGAACCACCCAAATATTTCGGTTAATTTTAACCGAATCAATGCGTTTTTCTTTCTGCATGTAGAGCTCCAAAATCTGCACCTGCGTGATACTTCACTTTTTTTATGGACTGAAATCCCAGCCTACTGCGATTTAACAAAGAGGCCAAAAATGACGAAATCGTATTAGGCATTTTTTTATCGAAACATTTTATAAGGAAAAGTTGCTCAGGATGGCTCCAAATGGCTAAATCCGAAATTTCATTAAAAAATAAAAATGTTGAATTTCTTGAGGAAGAATCACAAAATAACGAAAAGTTCAATATTTTTGCAACATAATGGGTGTTGTGAAATAAAAAAACAATTGAAATTAATTGATTTGACATTTGCTATCGGCTATGGATGGATAAAACTTAACAATCGCAGAAAAAGTTGAAATTATTAAGATGGTGTAAGATTTTCGTTTTTCTTAACAAATTCAAGGGACACCCCAACTAATCTGTTGTAATGTGCCACAAACAGCAAACATATGCGCTTCCATTGTTTCTTTATTTCACATCACCCGTTATGTTGCAAAAATATTGACGCTTTCGTTATTTTATGATTCTTCTTCAAGAAATTCAACATTTTTATTTTTTCCTGAAAGTTCGGATTTAGCCATTTGGAGCGATCCTGAGCAACTTTTCTTCATAAAATTTTTCGTTAAAAAAATGCCTAATACGATTTCGTTATTTTTGGCCTCTCCATGCAGAAAAAAAGAACGCATTGATTCGGTTAAAATTAACCGAAATATTTGGGTGGTTCCAGTTAAAATGAGACACACTGTATATTTGAAATCCTGTGGAGTCATATGTTTGGTAAAATTAAACATCCAACTTCATCTGAAAGGCTTCTACTAGGTACCCAGTCACCATGCAAAAAATTCAAAACTCTAATATCAGTGTAAAGTGTTATTTTGCCGCTGGAAACAGATGTTGGACCACTCTGTATACCGAACTGCATACATTCTTGATACCACCACGCTAATAAAAGAGAAGAACTTCTAATAGAGCAGGCTAAAGTTTCCACTTGGGCGTAGTTATATGTATACAACCCCTTTTAAAAAGTACATAAATAAAAGTTAAGTCCTCTTATCAAAGACCGTCATTTGTTTTTCTATGTACATGACAAGATAGTTTGACAAAATATCTATCAGACCTTTTTAGCGAAGGCTCTAACTTCAAAGGTAACTGAAACTGAGATACCGATTTTTTTATTATTTGCCTCACGGAGTTCGGCCCTGTCTTTGGGGCGCTCTACCGGCCAAACGGGCCCACGGTTGCGCCCGTGAGACGCTTTAATTAGCATCGCCCTGGCTACAACATATTAAAAAACAAAAAAAATCTGTCGATCTAAATTTCCCATAAGAAGTGTGCGGGGTCCTTTCAAGACTTTCACTATTTCACTATTCTTTAATGGTGCATTTTATAAATATTACACTGGCAAGAACTATCAATCCCAGGTTATGGCCAAATATGGTGATAACGTTTTCCGTATTATTTTTGTAGGTTTGAACAACCCAATTCTTGGGTGACGTTATACCAAGAGGAAAATTTTTTAACAAATTTGTGTTGAATTTTTTTCAATTTTCAAATTGTCTGAACTATAGAAATATAAAAAATTTAGGGTAATTTTGCAATTTTCATTTCACGAATAATCCAACAATAACCGTCGGACATGGTACATACGAAATGTAACATTTTGAAATAGTCAAAAAGTGCTAAAACAATATTTAATTTCAGTCTCGACTCGATTCAAACTCTAGTCTACCAACCCTTATAATTTCATCCCTCAATTGATCATTAAATATATCTTAAGACCTTATGAAACTGTAGTGTATCTGCAGATCACGTTCCAGTTTGCAGATTAGATTAAAGACTGTAGATGCATCTAGCGGAGAAAACAATACAAATAATGTTCACTTCTTCTTCTATTTAATAAAAAAATTAACAGATAACTTCACGAATAAATAAATAACGACCAGCGGAAGTACAACAGTCACTAACACTACGTCTAATAGAAGATACTGGTGCCAGGGCACATCGGCCATGGGACTCCTCAAATATTTAGTACCCCTATGCCGAATAACGTACTCCGTCCACCAGATAGCTCTTTCCAAGGACGTCATCGGCTGATCGTTCATCACATCTTGAACTTCCTTAATCCTCAAACGGTACTTCCGATTTTCTGTTACTTCCAGAATTGCGTTTTTGAGTTCCTCTTTGGTTACAGTTTCAGGGTCCACTTGAACCCCTATTCCTAGTTCAACAATTTTTTGCGCATTCATAGGCTGATCCCCCATAAAAGGCATAACAATCAATGGTACTCCCCTTGAGATTGCTTCCTCAGTACTTTGAAGCCCGCCCTGAGTCACGAAAGCTTTGATATTTTTATGGGCTAGAAGGTCCTGCTGTGGCAACCATTTCCTTGTAATGACATTTGTAGGTTTTTCAGGTAAATGATCGGACTCCCATTTCCACAGAACTTTATGCGGAAGTTCGCTTAGAGCCTCTATAATGGTACTCCTCAATTTTGGAGAAATATTGACACTGTGCACATTTGAACCAAGACTGAAATAGACGACTCCTTCTTTAGCCTCATCTAGTAACTCTTGCAGATCCTACAATGAAAATTTAACACTAAAATTTGGAGAAGTACTACCACCTTGGGCAGAGGCTTCAAGGGTTTGATATGCATCTGCTCTAGGGAAATCACAGTTGGTACGTTTGGTCTAGGTGGGTATAACAAAAAATTTTCGTTAATAAAATACAAACTGTTCTTCTGTTCTAAATCACCAACGTATGGAATGTCATCTCCAAAATATTTCTTGGCAATTTCATGAGCATTTGGCAGATAATGATAATAGTAAAAAAATCGATACCATATTGAATAGAACACACTGTCAATTCTTTGGCTAAGCGATAATTGCCTGTTGGTCACTCGAATATCATACTGTGGAAACAACACGGGATGACTAGGATTACCAGCGATATCATGCAGGCGGATGTAACCCCCCATTGGTAACCATCCTATAACTGGGGCTTGATATTTATGCCCTAGAGCGTAAAAAATAGGACTATAATACTCCACAATTACCACGTCGAAATGGTGATCTTCATTCAGAAATTCTTGAACTTTAGTGTTGCTCAGAATCGCTTCTGACATAAGATTCGTCAAGTACCAAAACCCTTTCATCCTCTGTTTTTGGGACGCATCTTTGCTTAGAATCTTGTCCACGCGAAGCTTTCTATGAACCTCATAAAGGAAGCTCGTATCAATTTCCGTTAAATTAACTAATTCCTGATTATTGACAGGATTTGGAGTTATAACAGTCACTCGGTGTCCTCTTTTCGATAATTCTTCCCAAACTGGTTGGAAAACTATTTGATGGCTGACAGACGCAAAGAGTCCAAATCCTAGAATATTGGCACTTTGGGCGATGCTCACTAGCATCAACACTAAACTCACGGAATGTTTCATCGTCAGCTTTAGCTTTAATGAACCAACTGATTACCTACCGTTGAGTCTGAGGGTTCTTATAGGGGACGATGATTAGCAAAATTGGTACTGCCTACTCACCTCATGTGATGGAATATTCCTAGTGCCTCTTTACTATTGCAGCGTACTTATATCAATCAAGCTTATCTCGTTGCTTCAGTAATTCGTTTGTAACCTTGAAGTGCTAAAGTAAATAATTGGTATTGAATGATTATGTTGGATTGTAGGAAATACGCAATCGTGGAGACAGTGTTAGCAGAAACTTATTTACACATTTTGTAAATAGGCAAATTAGGTCTGTTTATAGGTACCACCAGCCAGTGGCGGATTTAGGGGGGGGGCGAGGGGGCGATCGCCCCCCCCGAGATCCGTACCTAATCA
The DNA here is from genome assembly GCA_963924575.1 of Pycnomerus fuliginosus. Lineage (NCBI taxonomy): Eukaryota > Metazoa > Arthropoda > Insecta > Coleoptera > Zopheridae > Pycnomerus > Pycnomerus fuliginosus. The sequence continues at coordinate 5,276,894 of OZ004624.1, read as the reverse complement.
TAAACTTCGTACATAGTGGGCTGTGTAGGCGGCCGCCTGGGGCGGCAAAATTTTAGGGCGGCAGTTTGGGTTTTCCAAAAAGTCTTTGGAGCGTCACAGTTACACAGTGTCTGTACCTACCAATTTGATTGAGCATTTCTTATAATAATTATTCAGACATGAGGTTTTAAAATAAAATGTAGGTTTACTTAAGCAAGGGCGGGACCTAGGACGTCCTAGGGGGAGTAGAGTTAGTCGCTATGATTCAAAAATTTCATGCAGAAATGTCCTATTTTACTCTTTTTGTAAGAAATGCGATCTCGATAAAAAATTCTCCTGGGACTTAAGTTTTTCAAATAATGGCACTAACATTCTGAAGTGCTTAGAAAATGCGTGACCTTGAAATTTTGTAAAATTTTTGCCTGCGGCGCATTTTCAACCCCCCCTGCCATTACTGTCTAACAAATTATTCCCCCATTCAACGAGCCCCACTATTAGAGCGGCATAATTCTACTTCGCCTAGGGCGGCAAAACTTTCTAAGTGGCCCCTGCGTCCACTGGTTTAAAATTATGGTTTCCCATCAATTCGCCCCCCCCGAGATTGTCTTCTGGATCCGCCACTGCCACCAGCATTGAAGAGCGTTGTAATTTTGATGTGAGGTGTAGGAGTAGAAGGAGAACGACATTGTATTAGAACAGTGGAAATAATTTTTGCCCGAAATTGCATTTTTATACTTTTGTAGAACTCAATTCCACAACAACCAAATAAAGGATGGCCCATAAAAAGCCGGATTTTTTTGTTTTTGAATATCTTCGTTAGTTTTTCTACGATATTTTTCAATCTTATGCTCGACGTAGCTGAGGGTTGAAATTGTCGATATCATTCATCAGATTTTAATTTGCACCATCAGTGTCTTCCTTAAGAACGTGTAACTTAACACCATTATTTAGGCCAATGGGGTGGGGTTACAATTTGACGCATGACGGAGACGTTCACACATGATCAAAATCTGTTTTTTCCTCTTTCCAAATTAACTTTCAGAAATAAAATTGATCAATCCCTCAATTTTTTATGAATTTTTTTGAAAAACGTTAATTTTCGTAATTATCACAAATTGTGAAAGGGAATGGAGGACTCTTTTTTTTGTATCTTTGTTACTTTATGTCCAATACTTTTGAGTTTTATTCAGGATGCAACCAAAGGATGGGCCTTTCGATTTCTCTCTTTGGGCTACAGATAGCACCATCATTGTCTTACTTAGGAACGTCTAACTTAACAGAAAGCCCATTCCTATTGGTCTAAATCATTTAGACTAATAGGGATGGCCTTTCTTATTGACATGTGACAGTGGCGGTCACGCATAATTAAAGCTCGCTTTTTTTTGTCTAATATGGATGTCAAAACTAAAATTACATCAATTTTCTTGCAACAGTCTTTTTATAACAAATTGTGTTTTAAAAGGGAAATCGAGTAGGTTGATTATTTGTTGCTATGGTTATGTTGCATACGATTGGACGGTGGTCAAATCATGCCTTACTTAAATGTTTAATTTTTTGTTTTATAATTTGATTAAGCACTCTAAAAAGTGTTATTGCATATGTGCCATTAAGGAAATAAATATGGTGACAAATTAAGGAAGTTAATAAAACAATAAAATAGATAAAATCTTATTTTGTAAATAGGAAAAGACGCGCTTTAATCATGTGCGAACGTCTCTGTCATACGTCAAATGATAGTCGCACCTCATTGGTCTAAATAATGCTGATAAGTTAGACCTTCTTAAGAAAAACAATGATAGTGTTATCTGTAACCCAAAGAGAGAAATCGAAAGGCTCACCCTTTGGTTACATCCTGAATAAAACTCAAAATTATTGGACATAAAGTAACAAAGATACAAAAAAAATTGTCCTCCGCTCCCTTTCACAATTTGTGATAATTACGAAAATTAACATTTTACAAAAAAATTCATGAAAAATTGAGGGATTGATTAATTTTATTTCTGAAAGTTAATTTGGAAAGAGGAAAAGACAGGCTTGGATCATGTGTGAACGCCTCTGTCATGCGTCAAATTGTAACCCCACCCCATTGGCCTAAATAATGGTGTTAAGTTACACGTTCTTAAGGAGGACACTGATGGTGCAAATTCAAATCTGATGAATGGCATCGACAATTTCAATCTTCAGCTACGTTGTGTATAAGATTGAAAAATATCGTACGAAAACTAACGAAGATATTTAAAAACAAAAAAATACGGTTTTTATGGGCCACCCTTTATTTTCAACTCACCCAAAAACTGCAACCAAAAAAATAAAAGCCGTCAGAGATAATTTTGGGGAGCGATGGAGTTTTTTTAAGGTTATGTCGGTGGCTCTAATGTTCGGGTTACAAATAAAAAATATTGTACATGAGCTCATGTATTCGAACAATAGTTTCCAACTTACAACGAGAAGGAAGAACAACGTACAAAAATAGTGTAATTTTTACTTTAATTTTCTGTTTTTCGAAGTAATTTTGTTATTTTTCAATATATTGCAGAAGCCAGCCTAAATTTTTTTCGTTCTCCTGCTCACCCGTTAAGGTGCAGCACAGCTTTCTTCAGCAGGGCGTAACACCGTTTCAAACCACCTAATTTTACGGTATAATAAAAAGTTATGTTATATACTAGTTTCTGTGAACAAGGCTTTACTCCACTTACCCCACGAAAAAGGCAAATCACAGACAAATAATGATCACTTCTGATTTTGTCTAATAAACAGTTTAACAGATAATTTTACTAATAAATAAATAACGACTAGTGGAAGTAAGACAGTTACGGTAACAACGTCTATAAGAAAATATTGGTAATAGGGCACGTCCGCCATGGGACTTCTCAAATACTTGGTACCCCTATGTCTTATGACGTATTCAATCCACCAGATAGCTCTTTCCAAGGAAGTCATCGGCCGATCGTTCATTATGTCTTGAATTTCTTTAATCTTCAAAAGGTACTTCTGATTTTCCGCTACTTCTAAGATCGCGTTTTTAAGTTCTTCTTTGGTTACAGTTTCAGGATCCACTTGAACCCCAATACCTAATTCAACAATTTTTTGTGAACTCATAGGTTGATCTCCCATAAAAGGCATAACGATCAAGGGTACTCCTCTCGAGATTGCTTCTTCAGTACTTTGAAGCCCGCCCTGAGTCAGGAAAGCTTTAATATTTTTATGAGCTAGAAGATCCTGCTGTGGCCACCATTTCCTTGTAATAACGTTTGCAGGTTTCTCAGGCAAATTGTCGGACTCCCATTTCCAGAAAATTTTGTAGGGTGGTTCCATCAAAGCCTTTATAATGGTACTCCTCAGTTTTGGCGAAATATTGACACTGTGCACGGTTGAACCAAGGCTAAAATAAATTACTCCTTCTGTAGCTCCATCCAGTAACTCTTTCAAATCCTAAAATGAATGATTAACAATAAAATTTGATAAAGTACCACCACCTTTTGCAGAGGCCTCAAAGGTTTGATATGCATCTGTTCCAGTGAAATTACAGTTGGTACGGTTGGTCTAGGTGGGTATAACAAAAAATTTTCGTTAATAAAAAACAAACTGCTCTTCTCTTCCAAATCACCAACATATGGAATGTCATCTCCGAAATATCTCTTGGCAATTTCATGAGCGCTTGGTAGATAATCATAATGGTAAAAAATTCGGTACCATATTGAATAGAACGTACTGTCAATCCTTTGGCCAAACGATAATTGCCTGTTGGTCACTCGAATATCATACTGTGGAAACAACACTGGATGACTAGGATTACCAGCGATATCATGAAGGCGGAAATAAGCTCCCATTGGTGACCATCCTATAACTGGAGCTTGATATTTATGCCCTAGAGCGTAAAATATAGGACTATAATATTCCACTATGACCACATCGAAATGGTGATTTTCTTTGAGGAACTTTTGAATTTTGGTATTGTTCAGAATCGCTTCTGACATAAGATTCGTCACGTACCAAGCCCCTTGTACCCTCTGTCTTTGGGACGCTTCCTTGCTGAACATTTTCTCGACTCGAAACGTCTTGTAATCATCAGCAAGGAAGCTTATTAATTAATTAATTCTGGTTTGTTAACCGGGTTTGGGGTTATAACGGTCACTTTATGGCCCCTTCTGGATAGTTCTTCCCAAACTGGTTGGAAAACTGTTTGGTGGCTGACGGATGAAAAAAGTCCAAATCCTAGAATGTTAGCACTTTGGGCGACGCTCACTAGCACCAACACTAAACTGGGGGAATGTGTCATCGTAAATGTTTTGGTTTAACTAACCACTAATAAAACTGAAGGTAGGTACTTATATGGTACGATGATTGGCCAAATTGGTACTGCTTACCCACCTCATGTGATGGACTATTCCTAGATAATATTTACCATTGGCACGTTATTAAATCCATCTTATCTCGGTAATAGATTCAGCAGTTGAATAACCTTGACCTAAACTAAATAATTGGCGTTGTTGTTAACAGAGCCGTGCGCGCCCCTGGCGTCAAAATTTAGGGGCGCGTATTTTCCAAATTACAGTAGGAATATGTTCCCAGAAATCAGTGTCAACGGAGTCTCATTATTTTCGCCAATTTTGGAATTGAAAATTGTAATAAATTCCCATAACAGAAAACCGTTAATAAAAACTTAACTTGACAACGAGAATTTCCAAGAAGTTGTAATGTTTGGGGATTTTTTCTTTTAAGTGAAAATTGGGGGCTGTTTTTCAATTTTTCGGAAAACTCAGCATAGACTTCATCTTTGTTCATGAAAAATCGGACCGGAATAAGTCCCAGCGATGTGTTGCGGGTCACGTGATTTGTTGGATATGCAACCCAACATGCCGACCCACCTCGCTTTATGAATTCTTCTTTAAAATCAATAAAACCCATTATCTAGTCCATGATTTCGATAATTAACCAATTATAAATTGAATTATTGAATAAAAACGGAGAAATGGATCAATTTTATACAATAATTTTCGGATTTTAGTGGAAAACACTCAATTCTTCGTCATAAAAATTGGAGGCCGTTTTTCATTTTTACGGAAAACTCAGCTTCGATTTCATCGGTTTTCGTGAAAAATCGGACCCGAATAAGGGTTTATAGTATAAAAAGACGGAAGATGTGCGCGTGGCTTTTGCGCTTAGTACGCTTGCAGGGGTGGCGCCTGAAGAGAGATAAATTGTTACAGACACGCAAGTTAGCACGCAATAGGAAATGTATCACCTGAGCTCAAGCACCAATTACGTCGTAGGGCGCTAGACGACGTCACGATTAGAAAAGGAGCTTCTTATACTAGAAACCCTTATAAGCTTGGTTTTGTAATTTTTCCAGTGACATGAATCACGTGACCTGATCCGATGCAGCTGGCGGGAAATTTAGACCTTCTTTACCCACTTTATTAGCATTTTGTTTTGGTACACTCGAGTGCAAGTGAATCATAACGATTTGTCAAAACTAATAATTTAATAATAATTTATTAATACATAATACCAATGGAAAAATGGTGTTGTACAGGTCAGAGTATTAATTTAAAAAATAGTACATGTTTACATCATTAAATCTGTGTCTCTGTCATTAAGGTATTCGTCAAGGCTATAATAAGCTTTACCTAGCAAATAGTTTTTTACAGTACGTTTAAACATTTCAATATCCAGTGCCTTCACAGAAGGTTGTAGTTTGTTAAAAAATTTAATACAATAGAAATTTGAGCCATTTTGATCTTTTTTTAGTCTTATAGCCCTAGGACATAGCGTGTCGTTTTTGCGCGTACTGTAGCTATGCACATCCCTATGGCACAAATATTTGCCAAGATTCTCCTTCAGGTGAAGTAGGCAACCGAGTATATATAGGCAGGGTAGAGTTAGTACTCGCAAGGCAACGAAATGTGGCCTGCACTCCTCCCTGTACCCGGCATTGGCTAGAATTCTAACAGCCCGTCGCTGCAGTCTAAATAAACGATATATAATGCTTGAATGGCCCCAGGTTAGTAAACCGTAAGCTAAGTGTGATTCGCAAAGTGCAAAATATGCTGTGCGCAGTACCTTGCCTGATACGTTATTTTTGAGATTTCTCAGTAGAAATATATTTTTACATAGTTTGTTAGCTATTTCATCACCGTGCACATGCCATGTGGGTTTGGAGTCGACATGGATTCCTAAAAATTTTACAGAGCTGGCAAAATCTGGAGGTGGGTCAACTGGTTTTAATGTGAATAGGACATTTACGGTTTTCCCAGCATTCAGACAGAGCTCATTTCGGCCGAACCACTCCAAGGCCCTCGACTGCGCCCGTCCATTCTCCTCAACAGCATGACTTAAAGTACCAGCCTTGCTGACCAAGGTAGTGTCGTCAGCATAGAGAATTGATTTTGTACCTATCCAGGAAGGTAGATCATTTATAAATAGTACGAATAGCAACGGACCAAGTATAGAGCCTTGTGGCACTCCGTTATTGATTGGGAGGCTCTGAGATAATTCTCTGTTCAATTTCACCACTTGAGTCCGGCCGGCAAGATAAGAGTTTAATAACGTTATACTTGATGTTTCCAAGTTGTACTTAGCAAGTTTATTGAGTAGGATAGAATGGGACACGCAGTCGAAGGCCTTGGAGAGATCAAGGAAAGACGCAGCCCCCAGTTGTTTTTCTTCAAAGCATGAAGAGACGTATTCGACAAGTTCTTGCACAGCAGTACAGGTGGAACGTCGCCTCCTAAACCCAAATTGCGAATCAGTTATTAAATGATTTGATTCCAAGTAGAAAGATAGTTGGTTATACAGAATTTTTTCGAATATTTTACCGAATACAGGCAGGAGAGCTATTGGCCGATAATTGGAGGGGTTGTTGATGTCACCTTCTTTGAAGACCGGTACAACCACAGCAGACTTTAAACAGTCGGGAAAAACTGAATCCTTAATGCAGTAGTTAATTAGCTTTGTTAGTGGCTCGATAATTGTGCTTTTAACACTCTTAATGATTTTGATGCTAATATTATAAATGTCATCCGAACTACTGCCCCTTAAGCAGTCGATTGCCTCCCTCACCCTAACAGAGGATACATCGCAAAATTTAAATGTAACATTAGCAGGGCAGTCAGGTACAAATAGTAAATCCTGGTTTGGCTTATCACAGTTATTCTCTTCTAATATTTGAGAAGCTACATTAACAAAATGTTTGTTAAAAATATCACAGTTAAGTTGATCACAGTCGGGTCCCTTTTTAGTTACATAACTATTATTCGTTCGATACTGATTTATGACTTTCCACATAGCCTTAATCCTATTACTAGACAATAAAATAGTCTTTTCGTTGTATTGAACCTTTTTTAGTTTAATTTTCTCACGATATAACTTCTTATATTCATTTTTGGTTCGTTTTGTGTCATTACTACTGAATATTTTGTCCAGCTCATACAAATTGTTTAAGTTATTGCGCATTATCACTAATTCGTGGTCAAACCAGTGGATTCTGTTTTCGGTATTAGGCGAACATTTAATTGATTTTAGAGGAAAAGCAGAATCCACGTTTTCCTTAACGATTTTTATAAAATCCATGAATCTATTTTCAATATTCTTATTACTATCCTGTATGAAACACCAGTCAACTGCAGTGAGAGCCTGAAATAGTTTACATTGACCAATCCCTGTTAAAGGTCTGAATTTTACACATGGAGAAATGCTCGTGTCACCAGACGGTGGCAACTGGAGTTCCAGTGAGATCCCAGTGTGATCTGATAGATTATTTTTCCACGGGTTAACATTTACAAAAGACAAATCCACATTGGTAAAGACGTTATCTAGACAGACATTAAATCTAGTTGGAAAGGTGACTAAAGCATTCATGCCATAGCTCTGCATGAAATCCAATAATTTCTTTTTCGAAGGTTCATCCCTATCAAACTTAACATTAAAGTCCCCTGACAAGATTACATTTTCAGTAAGAGTGTTTATCATACTGAAAATTTGTGTTACCACATCAAAGAACAAGTCAAAATCACCTGAAGGCGGTCTATAGATGTTAATGACGACGGCGTTTATATCGGTCATACGGATACTTGAAACTTCACAATGGTTTTCTATGGATAGCTGTTCCAGTTTTTCTAGACGGAGGTAATTGACACCTTTCCTTGCCATTATCATCGAGCCTCCATGTGCTGACTAGTAGGCAAGGACCTACGGAAATACATAATTGGCATTGCCTACTAATTTTAACAAATCGTTAACAATTCACTTGCACTCGAGTGTACATAACAGTTTCGTAAGGACTGTAATTACTTTATTCATGGATTTAAAATTATTATTGATAATACCTGTATACTGTATACCCATCTGTGACAAAGTAAAACAAAGCAACAGAAAAATTCATTTCTTTTTTTGTTTAATGAAGATATTTACAGACAATTTTACTAATAAATAAATAAGGACTAGCGGTAAAACTACAGTAACTGCTATGACATCTAGTAGAAGATAATGATACCAGGAGATATCTGCCATGGGACTCCTCAAATGCCTGGTACCTTTATGTCTAATAACATACTCTGTCCACCAGACAGCCCTTTCCAAGCTCGTCATTGGCTGATCGTTCAACAAATCTCGAATTTCTTTAATCTTTTCGCGGTATTTCTGATTTCCTGCTACTTCCAAGATCGAGTTTTTGAGTTCTTCTTTCGTTACAGTTTCAGGATCTACTTGAAGCCCAATTCCTAGCTCTACAATTCTTTGCGCAATCACAGGCTGATCCACCATAAACGGCATAACAGTCATCGGCACTTCTCTTGAGATAGCCTCTTCGATGCTTTGAAGCCCACCCTGAGTCACAAAAGCCTTGATATTTTTATGAGCTAGAAGGTCTTGCTGCGGCAACCATTTCCTCGTAATCACGTTTGAAGGTTTTCCTGGCAAATTGTCGGACTCCCATTTCCACAAAACCTTGTAAGGTAGTTCGCCCAAAGCTTCTATAATGGTACTTCTCAATTTTGGAGAAATGTTGACACTGTGCACGTTTGAACCAAGACTAAAATAGATTACTCCTTCTGTAGCCTCATCCAGCAACTCTTTCAAGTCCTAAAATCAAAAATTAAATTTTTTTTTAAAAAATACCCATCACCTCAGGAAGAGGCTTCACAGGTTTGATGTGCAGCTGCTCCAGTTGAATCACAGTTGGTACGCTTGGTCTAGGCGGATATATCAAAAAATTTTCGTTAAAAAAGTACATACTGACATTTTTTGCTAAATCGCCAATGTATGGAATATCTTTGCCAAAATATTTTGCTGCAATTTCGTGGACAATTGGTAAGTACTCGTAGTAGTAAAAATATTGGTACCATATTGCATACAGTGTGCTATCAATCCTTTGGCGCAGTGATAGTCGCCCATTGGTCACTGCAACATCGAACTGCGGAAAGACCACTGGATGAGTAGGATTACCAACAGCCTCATGCGTGTTAATTAGACCCCCCATTGATGACCATCCAATAACTGGAGCTTGATATTTATGCCCGAGGGCGTAAAAAACAGGACTGAAATGTTCCATCAATATCACGTCGAAATGGCGATCATCATTGAGCAAATCTTGAACTTTGCTGTTGTTCAAAAGCGTTTCTGTCGCAAGATTCGTCAAGTAGGATATTTCTCTCATCCTCTCTCTTTGGGTGGAATCTTTGCTTAAAATTTTGTCAATGCGAGACGTCTTGTAAAAATCATACATGAAGCTCGTATCAATTTCCGTTAAATTAACTAATTCTGGATTGTTGATCGGGTTTGGACTTATAACAGTGACTTGATGGCCCCGTCTAGACAATTCTTCCCAAATAGGTAGGAAAACTATTTGGTGGCTGTATGAAGCGATAAGTCCAAGTCCTAGGATGTTAGCACTTTCGGCGATGCTCACTAGCATCAACACCAAACTCACGGAATGTCTCATCGCAAATTTTGAACTTAAACTGACTATCTGTCATTCAATTAGACGATATTTATATAAAAAATAGTTTTAGATAAATACGTTACATAATTATGCTTAGTCATTCTCGTTATCGCTGTTTATTTTTTTATTGTTGCTATTATCGTTAAACCAGAGTCTCTACGTAACCCTATCTTCAAATTAGTGGATTAAGTCAAACGGAACAAGGAATAGAAGAAGATTTTAGAAACTTCTCATGTGAAAGTTAAAAACGTAAAATAATTTCGTACATCAGAGATATGAATTCTCTAGAAAATACTTTAGTTTCACAAAAAAGTAATTGGAGTAAGTATAGTATTTAAATATAAGTAAATGTACTTCGTTCTGCTGCGCCAAAAATGATTTGGCAACCCTGCAAAAGTTCCAGACGAATACCGTTGAAAATGGAAGATCAGCATGAGATTTATCAGATTTTGATTCACGTAGTGAAATTCCTTGCTCCGAGTTAAATAATTGATCTCTTGGTTTATAAAACGAAGATATTTTGGCAATTTCCCCAAGTTTAGAACTTTCACGGCTAATGAAAAAACATGTTTATCCACGGCTGTTGCAGAATGGACTCATTATACAATGGGTGAGAGATTTTTTCGCTTTACACACTCATTGAATAATATCCTATTATACTATATGTCATTACTTGTCTACATAAAACTGTGAGAAGTACAAAAATTCAATGAGAGAGCTGAAACCAGAATCTATCACGTGAGCCATATTTTTTATTTTATTTCACATTGCTTTTGGTTAAAAATAAGTAAAAAGCAAAAGCTTTTGCCATCTGGCCCCGATTTCCCCTGCACATTTACAAATTGTCGTAATCTGGAGTCTCCTTCTTCAATCTGAACTGAAGCAACTTCCAAAACGTCTCAGGATCATGGTATATCCCCTTAACAACTGGATATTCCTTCAATGCTTTGTACCATTTTTGCAAAAAAAGGAATTGGTTTGAATCAAAAGGTATTTTCCCCAGAAACTTTTGTACCACCGGCGAACGCTCGCCCCATGGCCAAATCATGTAGTCCAGCTAAAAATTTCATTAAAGAAACAAATCTAATTTACGATGAACATTACCATTCCAGGAGTATCTCCTCCGAAATAAAGTGTACCTCTTTTAGCCAACTCATCGTCAAACTCTCGCAAAACCGGTTCGACTTCCTTTGCCCATTCTTCTGCTTTTTGGTTCGGATCTATTAATTTATGAGACGCAGTTAGTAGAGGGGCAAATTTTTCTATCAACTCTTTGTCACGTTTTTTTACAGCTGGATCTTTGGGATATAAGGATGGCTTCGGGTATTTTTCATCTAAATAGTCGCTGATGACTAAGCTTTCGATTATCACTTCAGAGCCAGTATCTATAGCCGGTACTTTTCCTAAAAAGATAAAATATTGTCAAGTCAGCAAATTCTTCATTGATTTAAACTTACCCTCGGGATGAATCTTAAAATACCACTCGGGTTTTTCGGTTAGATTTATCTTAACAGTGTCGTACTTAATCTTCTTTGCATCGAGTACTAGCCTGACTCGTTGGACGTAAGGACAATATTCCATGGAATAAAGGCGCAGGAGTCCTTTCACTTTTGGTGGCTCTTGTGAACCTGTTTTACGATCAAACATAATTTTGGTAAAAAAATAATGAAAACTTGCCTTTTCCCAAATGTAGATTTGACATTTTCAAACTGATTTATCAGAAGACCGATATGCTAACTGTAACAACTTGCATATTTTTCTCTATTTTTATATAAAATTTATCTTGCTATTAGCGTGAGATAGTGTTGTGAGTAAACATACGATCAGATAATAAATAATATTTGAACTCAAAGCTTTCTCGCAATACATTTGTTGGTTGAACTATAATTAAATAAGAGAAAGAGTACCAAAAACCAGTATTAAATCAAAAATATTTACTTTTTTTGTTTCGTATAAAACTTTACAGATAATTTCAGAAATAAATAAATGAGGATTAATGGAAGTACTACGGTAACTGCTGACATCTATTAGACGATAATGGTACCAGGAGATATCCGCCATAGGGCTCCTCAAATGTTTGGTACCCTTAAGTCTAATGACGTATTCAGTCCACCACACAGCTCTTTCGAAGCCCGTCATTGGCTGATCGTTCAACAAATCTCGAACTTCTTTAACCTTTTGGCGGTACTTCTGATTTCCTGCTACTTCTAGGATTGAGTTTTTGAGTTCTTTTTTGTTACAGTTACAGAATTCGCCTGAACCCCAATTCATAGGCTGATGATCCCCCGTAAAAGGAATAACAATCAATGGTACTCCTCTCGAGATTGCTTCTTCAGTACTTTGAAGTTGGCAACAGAAGCAAGTAGACACAATCGACATATTTATTGATGTAACAGATGGCGATTCGCGGCAGCTAAAATGTTGCGCCAAAAATGATTTGGCAACCCTGCAAAAGTTCCAGGCGAATACCGTTGAAAATAGAAGGTCAGCATGAGATTTCTCAGATTTTGATTCACGTAGTGAAATTCCTTGCTCCGAGTTAAATAATTGATCTCTTGGTTTATAAAACGAAGATATTGTAAGATAGGCGGACACCCTGTATATGCAAATAATGTACGGTCAAAGAACTAGGGTGTCCGTCCGCGATGATTGCGAGAATTGGACTTTGAACCGGTGAAGAAAGACCCAATCAGCAAATCCATGGGGTCGGCCTGGTTCAGAGGACCAATTCGGGAGTAAGAAAGGAGATGCCAAACGGGTAGGACGAATGTGAGTGTAAGAGGAGTGAGTGGAAAAGGCCCCCAAGAAAGGAGAGGCGGTTGCCACCGGACAGTAACAATAGTAATTAAGTGTAAGTAGTGTAACGTAGTGAATAAAGAGTAAGCTAAGAAGAACTGGTGCGTGAATTCACCAACCCCCAACCCCAAATCGTACATGGTGTAAAGGAACACAGAAAGGACATTGTGATCATCGTTGAGCCGCAGAACTGTTAACGGACATCACAAGAAACTTAGTCAGCGTAGATATAAACATAGGTTAGGCTAGAATGACGAGATTTTTAGAAGATTTAGGAAAAAAAAAGAAAAAAAGGAGAAGTCCACTTTTCAGAGTTATGTACGGAATTGTCGGGAATATGTCACTAATATTTATATGTTTCAGAAAGTAAAATATAAAGGTCTTCTCAGTCAATATAGCCTGCAGCACAAGGATGAGACCTTTCGAGGAGCGACATGGTTTAGTAAATCATGTCAATGTGTTGCAGAGTAGCGCTCAATAAAAATATTAAACAAAGGTAATCGGGTCGTCAAGGGGATGACGTCACCGAAGGGAAAAAGGAAGAAGCGACAAATTGGTTTGTGGAATCGACAGCAGTGCCAAAGGTCCGACCTCGGCCAAGGTTGAAGAACAAGGGGTGCGCTGTGGTCCTGAAAACAAAAAAGAAGTATAGAGAAGCCTTAACAGAACAGCAACAAATTAATTCCGAACAAATATTCAGAAAGAAGCTAGAGTCAATCAACAGTCCCGTCAAAAAAAAAAAAAAAAGCTAAGTATAGTATTGTTGAAAAGTGGGAAATGAAAAAAAAAAAGGAAAAAAAAATTTAAAAAACAAAGGGGGAGAATATGAGAATATGAGAAAATGTGTATGTTATGTATGGGTATAATAAGGGAGTAGAATGTAGGTTATAGTACTAGGTGAACAAACGACTTCCGTTAAGAAAAAAAAAATGAGAAGCCATGAAACAATTTGGCGGAGGACGTCGTTTGGTCACGCATCGCCTCTAGACACGAGTATCAAATGTTGTTCCTTCCAGGAAAGAGCACTGTTACCCAGGACACCGAGAACAACGCACTCCATCTCACTTCCCGAGATTCCAAAAAACTAGAACCAAACGTCAACGTCATGTTGCTGTCATTTCTGAAATTCCTGTTACCAAGTCAAGTGGACCATTCTTTTTCGAGTAAAACCTCGTGTTAAACGGCATAGTGTGCGACGAGTCAGCAAAGCAATTGACTGACGAAGGGACACATCCGTTTTTGCAAACCCTGAAAATTCCGCCAAAAAAGCTACCGCCAACCCAGAAGGTGACTTCCTAAGGTGGAAATGGGGAAAAACAACAAACCTACTGACAGTTTCTTCCGACCCTCGGAAAAAGTCAAACTCAGCAAACGCGCCGACTTTTTCGTTAAACCTTCAAAAAGCAGTGGGCCATCTGAGAATAAAAGCAAAGAAACGAAGAACAAGAAAATCTGCCGATAAGAAGAAGTTGCGGTTGCAAAAATATGTCATGAAACACAAAACACAAAACTGGGAGGACAGAAGGAAAAAACCTGAAGTAAGATAGTATTTAAAAAAAAAATAACGATAAAGGAGAGGAGAAAACAATCGCGGGAAGTTGAGGACATGGAATCGTGGGGTGTGAACCAGGTTGTTCCGAGAAGACAACAAGTGACTCATACCTGACTCATGTGAGTGCCTTGAGGACGATATAGTTAGGACAGTCAAATAAATGTTTCCTTAGTTATGTAAATTATTTGTATTTGTAAGAAATTATTGTATAATATGATATGTATATAGACGTCTGGCAGCCGTCTCCTAGAGGGGGGGGATGTAAGATAGGCGGACACCATGTATATGCAAATAATGTACGGTCAAAGAACTAGGGTGTCCGTCCGCGATGATTGCGAGAATTGGACTTTGAACCGGTGAAGAAAGACCCAATCAGCAAATCCATGGGGTCGGCCCGGTTCAGAGGACCAATTCGGGAGTAAGAAAGGAGATGCCAAACGGGTAGGACGAATGTGAGTGTAAGAGGAGTGAGTGGAAAAGGCCCCCAAGAAAGGAGAGGCGGTTGCCACCGGACAGTAACAATAGTAATTAAGTGTAAGTAGTGTAACGTAGTGAATAAAGAGTAAGCTAAGAAGAACTGGTGCGTGAATTCACCAACCCCCAACCCCAAATCGTACATGGTGTAAACGCCGTGTTGGAAATCTACATCTGCAAATCTTACAATATTTTGGCAATTTCCCCAAGTTTAGAACAGACACTTAACTTTCACGGCTAATGAAGAAACCCGTCATAAAAGTTTTTAAAAAATATATAGGTATCCAACTATAGTCTGTCCGTCCTGCAGGCGACCGGCCCGCTTCACAATGGGGAATGATGGGAAAACTTCTCTAGGCGTTTTTTCGCCAGCAGGATTTTCTGATAAATGTCAAATTCAAATATGCTAAATCTGATTGGCTTGCTTAACGCGGGAACTTTAAATTGAAATTAAGCGGGTAATTTAAAGTAATCCTTGGGGCTCATAAAATTCAAAGTAAATCTTCTTTCAGTTTAAACGATTTGGGGTTTTGAATAAATACAAAATAGTCAGCTGACAAATAAAACGATTTATTACTTTCTACATTATCGAAAAACAAAGAAATCAGCACATCAATAAAGAGAAAGTTCTTCGTCCATCGTAATCTAAAATTGTCTGTGTATCATTGAAGTTTCCCGTCCCATTCCCTGATACACAGACAATTTTAGTAATATAATTGTGCATTTACAAATCAGGACATTCAAAATGGCAATTAGCCATAAAATGGATTATTTCCTAACATTTATAAAGAATCCTATACGACATCGGCCCAGGAAAAAATTTAAATCAAACACTGAATAGTGATTTTTCGTGGGAAGGTGTATGAAAATGTCCTTAGGTGATTAAACACCGAAATATAAAAATGCTTACATGACGTTACATTTTTAATGGGCCCTGATCAAGTTTTGGACCAGAAAGTGCAATTTTTGATGAATTTTTGTCTCCGAGGGGTTTCTAACATTTCCAGGACATTCGGACATTTTCCCTCACTTCTTTCTGACATTTCCGATATTTCCTTATGATTTCCCCCACATTTCTGACATTTTCACGACATTTCCGAAATTTTGTAACATTTCCACGACATTTCTAACATTTGCAAGACATTTTCTAACATTTGCAAGACATTTCTAACGTTTCTACGACACTTCTATCATTTCCACGACATTTCTAACATTTTTCGAAAAAGTTTTCTGATATTTCCAATATTTTCTTGTCATTTCCACGACATTTCTGACATTTCTAACATACTCTCGACATTTTTAACATTTCCACGACATTTCAAACATTTACAAGACATTTCAAACATTTGCAAGACATTTCTAACATTTCCACGGCATTTCTAACAGTTGCAAGACATTCCTAACATTTCCGAAAGGTTAAGATTAATTTATATCATCCTCTAGAATGACTTTCCGTGAGGGGCGACCATTGCATGCAACCTATTTTACAGTAGCTATGGCCAGATAACCTGAAAATACACTTGTTAAAATTTATAAAGACCTATTACTTACATCAATGCTGGATATTATCCATATAATGTGGTATTTCTTGAAATTTTGTCAATATTGACATCAATTGAGGGAACTGGATTGGCCGAATGTGGTTATTGTTTACGTTGTTGTCTGGGATATCACGGGATATATCAGTTTTGACATCAATATTCTTCACAAGTCAATTGACATTAAGCAAGACCCAACCATCACTTTCTGAAAATGTTGACAAATTTCAATAAAACATATATCCCAGACAACGTAAGCAACAGTCACATTGACCAATCCAGTTCTCTCAATTGATTTCAATCTTGACAAATTTCAAGAAATACCTGAATAGCACTGATTGACACATGTTTTATAACAATTACCTGAAGTTCAGTTCCTTCGTCAAAATCTCATGCAATTTTGTTTTACCAAATTTTTTCCTCCTTAATTCCTCATTTTTTGCAACTTTAGCAAGAATAGTTCGTAACCTCGGAGGTTCGTTTTTCAAAAAGAATGAATGCACTATCCTTCGCAACAGATATTTTTCATGTTCATCCAATACAATCTGCTGATCCCTTCGACCTACTTTGGGCTGTGATAGAGTATTTGTACTACGCTCTTCCTTTAATATGGCTTTAATTGTTGTTGAACATCGGCCTGAAAGATAACGTGTGGTACCGTTATCATGAAAGAGGAATGTGTTTGACCTTACCTGATGTAAACTCAGCGGTTTTATCCAGAAGCCTGCACCTTGTTCAACTTAGGGAAATTTGTACAGACACTTTTATAGACATTTAATATTATCTTCTTTTCATTCAACGTTAAATGCCCCTTTCCGAAACGGTAACTAAGGGCCGATTTCATAATAAAAATCGAAGGCCCTTTAAAGTTAAAGTCGACTTTAAAGATGATATTGGCCATTCAGGAGCAGCCGTTTTGAAACGTTGCTAGGCAAATATTTAAAGGACACTTTAATTTTGATTATGAAATCGGGGGTAAATGTTGGACCCATGGCCGCCATGTTTCATCTGTTTATGATGAAGCAGCCGGAATTCGGAAAGATGGCGGCTTTCATAGCGGTAACTTTAAATAAGCCAATAGAATAGCCGCTTTTATCGCACCCATTGGCTATTACGTGTCGCAGGAATTATGTAACAGACAGCAGGATATCTGTCATGAGAGCAAAATTTTTACTCGGCAAATCAATAATTTTGCAATATTATAAAAGTAATGCAGCGCAAACGGTTTAAAATGTAACTTACATCGACCTGCGAGGTAAATTTGATTTTTAAACCTACATTCTTAATTCCTGCAAGCCACATTTTTGTTGCGATTAATTATGGCTGAATTTTAACCAATCGGCGACGTGGATTTCAAATTTCCCGGGGAGCAAAAGTCGCCTAGATCCCGGACAGACTATATAAAATTTCGCTGTCCGACATCGCATTTGCGCATTACTCTCAAGTTCACGTCACTCTATTCAAGGTCTGTCTCAAATTATTATAGATGACCCAGTATACACTCAGTTGAATTCAGAGACATCAAACATTGCGGTAGAGGCACGGAATATACAATCCGGATATAGGTACATTTTTAGTGCCGTAGTAGAATGCGTTGTACACATGATTGTGTATACCCCGAAAATCTCGGCGGGGATTGTTTTTGGGCCCTATCGGACCGTAGGAATCGGAGTTACGGGTGAAAAACTGAAAGAAATTACAATTTTCGACTTTTGATCGCGAACGCTGCCTCAGCGCTTGAAGATAGATTAAAAGTTTGAAAGGAGGAATTGTCGGCAATGAAAAGATCTACAAAAAAGTCCGCGACGGCCTATAGCTATCTACGATGGGCAGCACACCGTGATCGTTTTTGTGTTTTAATTTTTGACAAAAATGGCTTCGGTCGCTTATTGTCGACCATCCGTAATAAATATTTATATGCTGTCGTGGACTTTTTTGCAGGTCTATTCCTTGTCGACATTTCTTCCTTATACGATTTTAATCCATCTTCAAGCGTTTAGGTAGCGTTTGCAGTAGAATCAGGAGAAGCCGCGTTTTTTTCCGGGAGCGAAAAATTATTAATTGTTAATAACTCGAGAAAGAGTAGAGGTATCTTACTGAAACTTGGTTTTCGAGTTCTACCATCAAGTCTGCTGAAGGTGAAGGGGTGCCAATTTTGGGGGATGAAATTTAGGTGTTGAAAATCACAAAAATACGAAAACCCCTCAAATACGTTGCACGTGGAGGTCTAGAACCCGACACACAGATCGAAATAAACTCACCCCTGTAAATTAGTCGTGAAGTAATGAGGGGCTGAAAAGATGAATCTCTAAGTTACCGCAATTTTTCAATGAATTGGATTAGGGTGGTGAAATTTAAACCACATCTTTCTTTAGAGCATGTGAAGATAATGGCAAAATAAGGGGTTGGATTTTAGGGGTTGAAATGTTCATGAAGCTTTGTAACTTTACACAGAGAAACAATATCTGATGTGAAACTGTGAAATACACACTGTATCGTCGAGAAAAGAAGAGTAATGTTCTTGTAATAGAATCTTACAGCGAATATATATTATTATTATTATTATTATTAAAATAAATTCATAGAAGGGGATGAAAGTTAAGGGTGAAAACTGGAATTTTCACCGAATAATGTAGATTTGAAATTAATGCAATTCGAAAGCTTTCTACTGATGGTACAAAAAAGGTCTTATTCATAATTCGTGAAAAACCGCCCATTATGGCGCTACAACCCCTAACATGCCGAAACACAAACATGCGAAAACTTAAAAACTGCTCAACGTATCAAGGCTGGATTTGGTGTGTTAATTTACAGCGACACTGTATGCGGATGGGCAAATTTTCATTATGATCTAACAAGGGGGATGAGATTTAAGGGTTGAAACTGGGAAATTTTTCAGGTAAATAGTGGAATAAGATTATGGGGTTCGAAAGATTTCCGTCAACCATTGAAAGAAGTCTTACAAGTCTTCAATCTAATACTAACACTTTAGGCTACTAATAACCCCTACCCTTGGCAAGTGGAATAAACACATTTTTTAGTTATCTTTTCAGGTCTTTATGTGCTTTCTCTGTAGGTAATTCAAAGTCGTTTTAATTAACTTTTAAGCTACCTATAATTTATTTTCAGTCCCTTTCACCCTCAAAACTCACAAAAAGCAAAATTTACGCAGACCGCTTCACAATTTTTTAACCCCGCGAGCGTTAATTTTGTAAATTTTGCGTCTTTCTGCGGTAATAAATTTTGCTTATTTGGACTATGTTTTGCCTTTTTCACTTTTTCGACCCCTTTCGCAATATTTCAACCCCCAAAACCTTAAATAATTGGGTTATTTTCGTGTTGTTTTCTGTAATTTTATACTTACCCAACTATACAGTTAATTTTATACCCTATAACTTTCCATCCCCCTTTACGATTTTTCAATCCCCAAGTGTTAATTTTGCAAAATTTGCGTAATTTCACGCTTTTCTTCGGTAATAAAGTGAACTCAATTGAACAATGTTTACCTCTTTCAGTTTTTTTAATCCCATTCTCAGTATTTCAACTCTCCAAACGCAAAATTTACATAATTGGGTTATTTTGCAGTTATTTTCTGTAATTTTTTACATCGGTTTATTCTCATACCCTTTGACTTTTCATCCCCCGTTGCGATTTTTCAACCCCTTAAGTGCTAATTTTGCAACCTTCGCGTAATTTCGTTTTTCGTTGGTAATACATTGAACTCATTTGGAATTCAGTCTACCTTTTACAATTTTCCAGTTTCCTTCGCAATGGGTAGGTGTTTCAACACCCACAAAAGCTTTAATACATATAATTGGATGATTTTCAACAAGAAATTTTTAACATTTCGCCTTTTTGACACATCTGTGCGTCTGCGGAGGCACTACTACTAGGTGCAGATTGATACAATCTGCACCCGATTCCACCAGTAAGACCAGCCGCCCCTGCATACACATTAACATGATAAACATCTACAGGGATACACATCGCATTGATGTACATCTTCCGGTGGCTTTTTCAAATGGCAATTAAATCTAAATTAAAAGACTTTAAGAAGGTTATCTCTTCGGTGTGTTACAAGAACTTGGAGAAGAGAAAAGGAATTGTGGAAAGATAATACATTATTCGAAATAGTATAGGTACATAATTTTATATTTTCAGGAAAAGGAAATGAATATATCATTTAATTTTATTTATTATCATTAGCAATATCATTTAATTTTTGTTCATTGAAAAAGAAATGTAAAAGTTACGAATGCCCATCATGCATTTATTATTTTGGTCATTAAATGAGGAATTCACGAATTCATCTAGAAATCGATTTTGAGTTTATTATTGACTCTAACGTAGGTACCTAATATCTGTCCGGGATCCACACGACCGAGATTCACCCGATTTCCATGGCGATTCATTGTTGACAACAATGATTCACCATGGAAATAGGGTGAATCCCGGTCGTGTGGATCCCGGACAGACTATAGGTATGTAATTTGATGTTCCTCGGACAGGCCAACCTTATTTTGAACTTCTACGGAGCAGTTTTGGAATCGATCGAAAAATTCAAAAAAATTGAATCGCCAAAAACATCGAATCTTTACGTTTTAGGGTACCTACTGGGAACCCAAAAAAGTGGTTTTTGAAAAAATGTCTGTGTCTATGTGTGTCTGGAATACGCTGCAGCGCAAACTACTGATCGCATCGAGATGAAATTTGGCACACATAATTCAGGGGGCAATTTGTAGGTGCTAATTAGATTTTGGGCCACATCGGTTCACAGAAAGTGTCATTTTGGTGAAAATTGAATAATACAGATTTGTTTTAAAATCTTCACTGTCACCTGAACTTTTGAAAATTTTACATTTATAATACAGAATTGACAACCACGAGTACATTTAAAAAGATTGTATATGTTCTAGTTAAATTAAAAAAGTGGTGTTGGGGCTAGTTGCCATACATTAGACATATTCATGATAAAAAGTTTTATTCAACAAAAAGTAATTCAGACGAAAGTCAAATATATGGTATTGTATTTGGTCCAGTTTTCAATAAGAGAAATGGATAGAACGCCCGAGTTGTATGCTGAGCGCCGTCTAAAATGTGTTGAAACTAATTATTAGTACATTTGGTACAATAAGTGTAATTCGGACTCACCACATGCATACCTCTACATACCTGAATAAAACTATTTTCTGAGCCTATAAACATGTTTATCCACAGGTGTTGCAGGATAGACTTATTATACAATGGGTGAGAGATTTTTTCGCTTTACATACTCATTGAATAATACAGGGTGAAGGATGTGATGTCCTTCAGACTCACCCTGTATACTATTACTATATTGCCCCGTTTATAATACATATTGCCAACTTGCCCCATACATTTTGTCAACTATAGCCCCGACATGGTGAGTGGATACATTTGACTTACACATGAAAAATATATCATAACTTGTCTATATAAAACTGTGAGAAGTACAAAAATTCAATGAGATAGCTGAAACCCGAATCTAACACGTAAGCCATATTTTTTATTTACATTTACAAATTGTCATAATCTGGAGTCTCCTTCTTCAATTTGAACTGAAGCAACTTCCAAAATGTGTCAGGATCATTGTATATCTCTTTAGCAACTGGATATTCCTTCAACGCTTTGTACCATTTTAGCAAAAAAGGAAATTGGTTTGAATCAAAAGGAATTTTCCCTAGAAATTTTTGTACCACCGGCGAACGTTCGCCCCATGGCCAAACCATGTAGTCCAGCTAAAAAGTTAAGTAAAGAAACAACAAATTCAATTTATAATGAACATTACCATTCCAGGAGTATCTCCTCCGAAATAAACTGTTCCTCTTTTAGCCAACTCATCGTCAAATTCGCGCAAAAGCGGTTCTACTTCCTTTACCCATTCCTCTGCTTTTTGGTTCGGATCTAATAATTTATGAAACGCAGTTAGTAGGGAGGCGAATTTTTCTATCAACTCTTTGTCACGTTTTTTTACCGCTGGATCTTTGGGATATAAGGATGGTTTCGGGTATTTTTCATCTAAATAGTCGCTGATGTCTAAGCTTTCGATTATCACTTCAGAGCCAGTATCTATAGCAGGTACTTTTCCTGAAAAGATAAAATATTGTCAAGTCAGCAAATTCTTCATTGATTTAAACTTACCCTCGGGATGAATCTTAAAATACCACTCGGGCTTCTCGGTTAGATTTATCTTAACAGTGTCGTACTTAATCTTCTTTGCATCGAGTACTAGCCTGACTCGTTGGACGAAAGGACAATATTCCATGGAATAAAGGCGCAGGAGTCCTTTCACTTTTGGTGGCTCTTGTGAACCTGTTTTATGATCAAACATAATTTTGGTAAAAAAATAATGAAAACTTGCCTTTTCCCAAATGTAGATTTGACATTTTCAAACTGATTTATCAGAAGACCGATATGCTAACTGTAACAACTTGCATATTTTTCTCTATTTTTATATAAAATTTATCTTGCGATTAACGTGAGACAGTGTACTGAGTAAACATTATATACAATTAGATAATAAATAATATTTAAACTCAAAGCTTTCACGTAATACATTTGTTGGTTGAACTATAATTAAACAAGAGAAAGAGTACCAAAAGCCACCATCAAATCAAGAATATTTACTTTTTATGTTTCGTAAAAAAATGTACAGATAATTTCAAGAATAAATAAATGAGGATTAATGGAAGTACTACAGTAACTGCTATGACATCTATTAGAAGATAATGGTACCAGGAGATATCCGCCATGGGGCTCCTCAAATGTTGGGTACCCTTATGTCTAATGACGTATTCAGTCCACCAGACAGCTCTTTCCAAGCCCGTCATTGGCTGATCGTTCAACAAATCTCGAATTTCTTTAATCTTTTCGCGGTATTTCTGATTTCCTGCTACTTCCAAGATCGAGTTTTTCAGTTCTTCTTTGGTTACAGTTTCAGGATCCACCTGCACCCCAATCCCTAGTTCAACAATTTTTTGCGCATTCATAGGCTGATCCCCCATAAAAGGCATAACAATCAATGGTACTCCCCTCGAGATTGCTTCCTCAGTACTTTGAAGTCCGCCTTGAGTCACAAAAGCCTTGATATTTTTATGAGCTAGAAGGTCTTGCTGTGGCAACCATTTCCTCGTTATCACGTTTGAAGGTTTTCCAGGCAAATTGTCCGACTCCCATTTCCACAAAACTTTGTAGGGTAGTTCTCTCAAAGCCTCTATAATGGTACTCCTCAAGCTTGGAGAAATATTGACACTGTGCACGTTTGAACCAAGACTAAAATAGACGACGCCCTCTTCAGCATCATCCAGTAAATTTTGCAAGTCCTACAAAATGAAGCAGTTAGCAAAAAAAATTGCAGAGATAATACTACCTTAGGAAGAGGTTTCACAGGTTTAAGATGCATCTGCCCCATTTGAATCACAATTGGTACGCTTGGTCTAGGCGGATATATCAAAAAGTTTTCGTTATAAAAGTACATACTAATGTTCCTTTCTAAATCACCAACATATGGAATATCTTTTCCAAAATATTTCACCGCAACAGCATGAGCACTTGGTACATAGTCGTACTTATGAAAATATCGGTACCATATTGAATACAAAGTACTGTCAATCCTCTGGCGGAGCGATAATTGTCCATTGGACACTGGAACATCGTACTGTGGGAAGGCCACTGGATGACTAGGATTACCCACGACATCATTTGAGTTAATAAGACCACCCACTGATGACAATCCAATAATTGGAGCACGATACTTACTCCCGAGGGCGTAAAAAACCGGACTGAAATATTCCATCATTATCACATCGAAATGACGATCCTCATTGAGCAAATCCTGAACTTTAGTGTTGTTCAGAATCAGTTCTGCCAGAGTATTCGCCATGTAACAAACTCCTCTCATCCTCTCCGTTGGGGTGGAATCTTTGCTTAAAATTTTGTCAATGCGGTTCTTCCTGTGAAAATCATAAAGGAAGCTCGTATCAATTTCCGTTAAATTAATCAATTCCGGATTGTTTATCGGATCTGGAGTTATGACAGTGACTTGGTGGCCCCGTCTGGACAGTTCTTCCCAAATCGGTTGGAAAACTATTTGGTGGCTGTACGATGCGACAAGTCCAAGTCCAAGGATGTTAGCACCTTCGACGATGCGCAACAGCGTAAAAACAGTACTCACTACACACATGTAATGCTTCATCATAAATCTTACAAATCTTGACCTCAAAGTGAACTAGAGAGCATTAAAGCAGACGATACTTATATGCTGGGGAAATTATTCAGCAAAATTATACTGTTGAGTCATATCATATCATTTATCTGATCCGACAAAATATCATCATTGTTTATTTGATGTTTGGGACTACGAGTACACGACTGATTAAAGTGCATGACGCGAAACTCTTAGATAGGTATGTAGCAGTCTTATCTCCGAGTTGATATTTTCTAACCTTGACCTAAAATAAATAAACGTATGAGATAATGGCATCGGTTTGCATCTGATAAATTTTTAAATTCCCCAACTTTGAAATTTCAAATACAAACCCCCATTTTTGTAAACACCGAAAGGCTTCCAAGGGTGTATTTACTCTAAGAGTCCTTTAGGGAAATGCTCAAAAATTCAAGATTTTTAACGTTTTTTTAAAAACACGGTCCAATCTTGTACGTGGAAATTGTATTACCTACTGTTCGAAGAGCAGAAAAGTTCTTGGAGGCAATCGACCCTCGGCAAGAGCCAAGTTTTTGAAAAATTTATTGTCACCGTCAGATAGGTCTTTAAATTCTGGTTTTAAATGACAAAATACATTCGTATTTAGTTGAAAGGTAGGCGCATCAGTTGATGTTGACATCTTGTTCATTGAGGAGCTGATTCTAAGTTGATGTATGTTATTACGTCATGATATTGTATGTCTGATTAGTGCGTAACTCATGAGATGGCGCTAGTACCTAATAGGATTTTACAGATTTTTGCAGCCATCTGCGGCATTGCTTCTCATTTTTGAGGAAATTCATGCTGACTCGATACGCTCTACTCCATAAAGTCATTTCATTGATATCAAGGAATTTATAAAGACAAAATTTACATTTACAAACATTTTTTTAACTACAAACATATACAGATTTATAATGAATTCTTATGGTTTTGGGGCAAAAACTTATTTTCAAATACAGCTATAGTGGCACAGTGGCCAGAATAAGTAACTAATTTTCTTGTAGTTGCATTGAAACAACCAGATTACGGTTTTAATTCGTAATTAACATGACACTGGAAAAGAGAATGACACAATTAAAACAAAAAAATGAAAAGGCATCAAAATGATCAAAATATTCAGAATTTTGTTTAGGTTCCAAAAATATAAGCACATACAGGGTGTCCCATTTAAATTTTTTGTCCCCAAGGCACTTCCTGATGTTAAGCACGAAGTGATAAAAATTGTTTAATTGTCGCAAATTTTTTGCAAATTTTATTCAAATCTATAAATAAATAAAAAAAGAAAAAAGCGTTAACGCCTGGTATACCAAATTCTAACCAAATCAGTCCAGAAGTTTGGTTTGTAACGTCTCTACAGACGGACATACGCACGAACGAAAGAACGAACGTACAAACGTATACAGGATGGTTCCTTTTTCACTGCTCATCATTGGTATCTCCTAAATGGTAAGAGTTACGGAGTTGATTAAATTAGAGAAAAGTTGCGCTATTTATTGGTGATTAACTGTCTGAAGAGAATTCCTCGATATCTTGATTCGTTCCTGAGTTATTCCGAAAAATCTGAAAATTGTGATTTCAAATAAAAATTAATATCTCCCTAATGATTAATGCTATTAAAATGAAACTTGGAACTTTTGTATTTTTGACAGCTGTCAATCGAATGGCATCCACGGAAATTTTCTAGGCCTTCTGATTTTGAGCAATGACAGTCAACTTTTGATTCTGTTATTATGGTCGCCATATTGATTTTTGACACCATCCCACACAAAAAGAATTGATTTTCAAAAGTGAATTGGCAAGAACTTTTTTTAAAAGACATGTTAAAGTTTAAGTCTCCAAAATCTATTTTATTAACTTTTCAATTAAGAAAGTTAGTGCCCTGTTTTATACTTTATTTTAAAAATCTGTATGCTAATTTTAAAAATTAATCTTACAAATTTTAGAATTTTGACGACTTTTCCAAAAAGTAAACCTTAATTACATTTCTGAAAAGCTAAATTTTTTTCTGTATCCGACGGTGTCAAAATTCAATTTGGCGGTCATTGCTCAAACTGGCAATGACTTTCAAATAATCAAAAAATATTTACATTTTATGTTTCGTAAATAATTTTACAGATAATTTCAAAAATAAGTAAATTACTATTAAAGGAAGTACTACAGTTACTGC
This sequence comes from Pycnomerus fuliginosus, assembly GCA_963924575.1. NCBI lineage: Eukaryota > Metazoa > Arthropoda > Insecta > Coleoptera > Zopheridae > Pycnomerus > Pycnomerus fuliginosus. Next base: position 5,250,221 of record OZ004624.1, on the reverse strand, counting down.
CACAACATCCAAGAGGAGGTATTGGTGCCAGGATACATCCGCCATGGGACTCCTCAAATGTCTGGCACCCTTATGTCTAATGGCATATTCAGTCCACCAGACAGCTTTTTCCAATCCCGTCATTGGCTGGTCGTCCAACAAATCTCGAACTTCTTTAACCCTGTGTCGGTACTTCTGATTTTCTGCTACTTCCAGAATTGCGTTTTTGAGTTCCTCTTTGGTTACAGTTTCAGGATCCACTGGAACCCCAATCCCTTGTTCAAAAATTCTTTGTGCATTCATAGGCTGATCCCCCATAAAAGGCATAACAATCAATGGAACTCCCCTCGAGATAGCTTCTTCGATACTTTGAAGCCCACCCTGAGTTACGAAAGCTTTAATATTTTTATGGGCTAGAAGATCCTGCTGTGGCAACCATATCCTTGTGATCACATTTGCGGGTTTTCCAGGTAAATTGTCGGACTCCCATTTCCACAAAACCTTGTAGGGGAGTTCCCTCAAAGCCTCTATAATGGTACCCCTCAAATTTGGAGAAATATTGACACTGTGCACATTTGAACCAAGACTAAAATAGACCACCCCTTCTGTAGCTTCATCCAGCAACTCTTTCAAGTCCTAAAATCACAAATTAACAGAAAAGTTTGGAAAGCTACCACCACCTTAGGAAGAGGTTTCACAGGTTTAAGATGCATTTGTCCCATTTGAATCACAGTTGGTACGCTTGGTCTCAGCGGATATATCAAAAAATTTTCGTTATAAAAGTACATACTGATGTTTCTTTCTAAATCACCAACGTATGGAATATCCTTCCCAAAATGTTTCACAGCGATTGCATGAGCACTTGGTAAATATTTGTAATTGTAAAAATATCGATACCATATTGCATAGAATGTGCTGTCAATCCTTTGGCGGAGCGATAATTGCCCAATGGATACTCGAACATCGAACTGTGGAAATACCACGGGATGACTAGGATTACCAACTGCATCATGCGAATTAATGAAACCCCCCAATGATGACAGTCCAATAACTGGAGCTTGATATTTATGCCCAAGGGCGTAGAAAACGGGGCTGTAAAATTCCACCATTACCAGATCGAAGTGACGGTCCTCAGTGAGCAAATCTTGAATTTTAGAGTCGTTCAGAATCATTTCTGCCATAATATTTATCATTTGCCACAGCCCCTTCATCCGCTCGTATCGTGTCGCATCTTTATTTAAAACTTTGTCAACGCGGTGCTTCTTGTGGAAATCATAAAGGAAGCTCGTGTCAATTTCTGTTAAATTAATTAATTCTGGATTGTTGATCGGGTTTGGAGTTATGACAGTGAGTTTGTGCCCTCGTCTGGATAGTTCTTCCCAAATTGGTTGGAAAACTATTTGGTGGCTGAGTGATGCGAAAAGTCCAAGTCCTAGAATATTAGCACTTTCGGCGATGCCCAACAGCATCAAAAATAAAATCGCGCAACGTTTCATAACAAATCTTGATTACTAAATGTGAAATGACTAAATGTAAAGTAGGAAGTAGGCAATAATTATTGAAAGTCGAATTAAAAATTTAAATAACACGAAGCCTTGATACACTGTGTTATTTAAATTTTCAATTCTTCACATTGCTACTTTGAGGCATGGATCAATAAATATTTGAAATTGTAATTAAATTATTCAGATTTTTTCTAGTCATACATAAGAAGGTATTTATTAAGGTTCGTCCGTCAAGTTGGTCATAGAAAAAGTATAAGATATTTTCTCAATTTTCAAACAATAATTATAATAGATAACTTCTAAATGAGACAACACACCTTCTACAGCGTGATGAAGCAATTTTGCAAAAAATTGAATTGAACTACGTATTTCCAACAATCATGGAAAAAGAATGCGAAAAACCACAGGCCTAAATAACAAACATTCGAAAAATATTTACTTTTTATGTTTCGCAAAGAATTTAACAGATAATTTCAGGAATAAATAGACAATAACTAACGGGAGTACTAAAGTTACTGCTAGAACATCTAATAGGAGAAATTGGTGCCAGGAGATATCCGCCATGGGACTCCTCAAATGTCTGGTACCTTTATGTCTAATGACGTATTCAGTCCACCAGACAGCTTTTTCCAAACCCGTCATTGGCTGGTCGTCTAACAAATCTCGAATTTCTTTAATTTTCTGACGGTACTTCTGATTTCTTGCTACTTCTATTATTGAGTTTTTGAGTTCTTCTTTGGTCACAGTTTCAGGATCAACTTGAACCCCAATACCTAGTTCAACAACCCTTTGCGCATTCTTAGGCTGATCAACCATGAAAGGCATAAGCATTAATGGTACTCCTCTGGAGATTGCTTCCTCAACACTTTGAAGCCCACCTTGGCTTACAAAAGCTTTGATATTTTTATGAGCTAGAATATCTTGCTGCGGCAACCATTTCCTTGTAATCACGTTTGAAGGTTTTCCAGGCAAATTGTCGGACTCCCATTTCCACAAAACCCTGTAGGGTAGTTCGCCCAAAGCTTCTATAATGGTACTTCTCAGCTTTGGGGAAATGTTGACACTGTGCACGTTTGAACCAAGGCTAAAATAGATTACTCCTTCTGTAGCTTCATCCAGCAACTCTTGCAAGTCCTAAAATTAACAATTAAAAAAAATCGACAAGTACCTACTACCACCTTAGCAAGAGGCTTCACGGGCTTGATGTGCATCTGTTCCAGTTGAATCACAGTTGGTACGCTTGGTCTAGGCGGATATATCAAAAAGTTTTCGTTAAGAAAGTACATACTGATGTTCTTTTCTAAATCACCAATGTATGGAATATCTTTTCCGATATATTTCATGGCGATTTCTTGACAACGTGGTAGATACTCGTAGTAGTGGAAATATCGGTACCATATTGCATGAAATGCACTGTCAATCCTTTGTCCAAAGGATAATTGCCCATTGGATACAGCAATATCAAACAGTGGAAAAACCACTGGATGACTAGGATTACCAACTGCATCATGCGTGCTAATAAAACTGCCCATTGATGACAGTCCAATAACTGGAGCTTGATATTTATGCCCAAGGGCGTAAAAAACAGGACTGTAATACTCCATCATTACCACATCGAAATGGTGATCTTCATTGAGCAAATCTTGAACTTTAGTGTAGTTAAGGACCGATTCTGCCACGACACTCGTCACTTGGCATATTCCTCTCATCTTCTCCCTTGAGGTCGCACTTTTGCTTAAAATTAGGTCAATGCGAGATGTCGCGGTAAATTTATATAGGAAGCTTGTATCAATTTCCGTTAAATTGATTAATTCCGGGTTATTGATCGGATTTGGAGTTATAACGGTGACTTGGTGGCCCCGTTTGGACAGCTCTTCCCAAATGGGTTGGTAAACCACTTGGTGGCTGTATGATGCTACTAGCCCAAGGCCTAAAATGTTAGCACTTTCAGCGATGCTCAAGACTAGCACCAACACTAAAGTCACGCAATGTTTCATTGTAAATATTGCCCCCAAACTAAGTTTTTATTGAAGAAAGGGGTACTTATATGAGCGGTGATTTGGCAAAATGACAAAACGCCGAGTCATCTTAAGCAACAGATCAAATCGTGCTATCAGTTTTTTTGCGTTTCACTGCAAGTAAGTACCGGTTCAAGTAAATCTTTTCCGCTACTATTACACCAGACGTAGACGCCGTAACTCTTATCTCCAAATTGATAGCTTAAGTAAATTGTAACCTTGGCTTAAAATAAATAATTATAATGTCTAATACTTACTGACTTACAATTTTTTTAAATATAGGTATAATTTCTGAAAGAATTAAATACATGGTGATACTTTTCTCCAAATTGTGCTTTTAACTTATTCTGAACAAGGATTGGTGGAAAAATCAAACCATAAACGGTAAAAACGGTACTTTAATGAGATAACTTAGCACTGCAAGTCATTCCAAAAAACGGTTATCAATGTTTATTTACTTTCTTCAATGACGGTCTCGAAATAAGTCATGGTCACGATATTGCGTCTAGCTCGAGATTTTAATAAATCTTATAGAGATAACGATCAACTAGGAAGCGAGTTTAAAAAATTTATTCTAATCTCTTTTCGAGTGTCTAATAGGGTTAAAGTTAATTATTTTTCTTAATTTAGGAACGAATATTTTTAGGAGAATCCAAGCAAGTGTGGAAGGGAAGACTACAGTAACAGCAATAACATCTAAGAAGAAATATTGGTACCAAAAAGCGTCTGCCATGGGACTCCTCAAATGCTCGGTACCATTGTGTCTAATGACGTATTCAGTCCACCAAACGGCTCTTTCCAAGCCTGTCATAGGCTGATCATTTATTAAATCTCGAACTTCTTTAATTTTCTGACGGTACTTCTGATTTTCTGCTACTTCTAGAATTGCCTTTCTAAGTTCTTCCTTGGTTACAGTTCTCTGATCTACTTGAACTCCTATTCCCAAATCAACAATTCTCTGCGCATCCGTGAATTGATCGGCAAAAAACGGCATTGCAACTAATGGTACTCCTCTAGATATGGCCTCTTCAGTGCTTTGAAGACCAGCCTGCGTCACGAAAGCTTTAATATTTTTGTGAGCTAGAAGATCCTGCTGTGGCAACCATTTCCTCGTAATCACATTTGAAGGTTTTCCAGGCAAATTGTCCGACTCCCATTTCCACAAAACCTTATAAGGCAGTACTTTTAAAGCTTCTATAATAGTACTCCTCAGTTGTGGAGCAATATTGACACTTTTTACGTTTGAACCAAGACTAAAATAGACTACTCCTTCTTCAGCTTCATCCAAAAGTTCTTCCAAGTCCTAAAATTGAAAATTAGCAGTAAAATTTGCGAAAATACTACTACATTTGGTAGAGGCTTCACAGGTTTGATATGCATCATTCCTAATTGAATCGCAGTTGGTACGCTTGGTCTAGGTGGATAAATCAAATAATTTTCGTTGTAAAAGAACAAGCTAACGTTCTTTTCTAAATCACCAATATATGGGATATCTTTTCCGAAATATTTCATAGCGATTTCATGAGAACTTGGTAGGTGAACATAATTATAATAATATCGGTACCACATTGCAAGCAATGTACTTTCAATCCTTTGGCTTAGTGATAATTGTCCGTTTGGAGCAGGACTATGGAAGTCTGGAAAAAACGCAGGATGGCTGGGATTACCAACGGCATCATGAATGTTAAACGTCCCTCCCAAAGATGATAAAGCAATAACAGGAGCTCGATATTTACTTGAAAGACCGTAAAAAATTGGACTGTAGTATTCCATCAATATCACATCGAAACGATTGTTCCCGTTAAGCAACTCCGAAACTTTTCCATTGCTCAAAATCAATTCTGCTATAATGTTCGAAAAGGTGATTAAAAATTTTAATATTTTTCTTGCCGAAACGTGTTTTCCCAACATGACTTCGGCTTTCTTCTCTTCAGCTTCCGTTGGAAGATTGTAAATGAAACTGACGTCAATTTCCGTTAAATTATTCAATTCTGGGTTGTTGATCGGGTTTGGAGTTATAACAGTGACTTGGTGCCCCCGTCTCGAGAGTTCCTCCCAAATTGGCTGGAAGACCACCTGGTGGCTCACTGATGGTAGAAGCCCGAGGCCCAGGATATTGGCAGCCTCGGTGGTACCCAATAACAACACCAAACTCACGTAAAAATTCATTGTAAATCTCTGAATTTAAACGTGAACGACTGGTTTTATACTGGCAAAACCATAATTTATTGATAAGACAATTGTATAATTTTGATAACGATCTGAAAATAGTCAATTGTGTATGATGAATTGTAAAATTTTGTATTATGTTGCTAAATGTGTTACATTACATTCGTCAAGGGGAAAGCAAGGAGAGAAACAAAGGACGAAGCACAAAATAAAGAAGGCAGAATCCTGGAGGAAACTGGTTGAAGAAAAGGGGTGGGAGGTTTTAAACTATGTATTGGTAAATGAAAGGCGTGGGAAGAGGTGGAGAAGTTAAGGATTGGGGAAAGTGTGGAATCAGACCTCATGCCGTTAGAGAGAAGAAAGACAGAAACGGGCAGAAATAAGAGAAACATAGCAAAAATGGTAATAAAAAAGAAAGATGGGATGAAGAGACAATCAAAATTCGATGTGGAAGAAAAAATCAAGAGATGGAGAAAATTGTAAGAAGAGAGGATCGTGAATGCAACTGAAAAGAAGGGTGGAACAGTTGGAATTAATTGAGGAAAGAGTGGAAGGATAAAAGGAAGAATAATTTGGTAATTTCATGATTAAGAATGGAGGTTAGGGAAAATGGAGACCTGAAGCAAGGAATGAACAACTTACTGATGAAACACCTCGGAGTAAGGAAGGGAATCCAATCGCTACAAAAAATCAACCAGAATATTTGTGTTATCGAAATGGATAACTTCGAAACTAAGGTAGAAATCATGAAGGCGAAACGAAAAATTGAGTTTTTGAAGAAGAATAATCAATAGTGACCTAGCCAAGAACGAAAGGAAGATACAAAAAGTAATTAGAAATAGAGCAAAGCTGGGGAAAGAGAGGGAGGGAAACAGTAAAGTCCGCAGTCTCATAATCAGTGCAAAAGCAAAAGGCACTGTATCCGGAGGATGCACCCAAAACAGGGATGATGGAATAAAAAAACTTGTAAACCAAAAAATAATGTGGGATTTATGGGAGACGGACGGGCGAGAAAAAGGCAAAAGCGAAAAGGCAAAGGAAAAGGACGGGAATACAAAATAAAATAATAAGCGCAATATACGAGAAAGAGAAAGAAAAAGAGATACAAACACGCTGGAAAAACGAAAGGAGAATAGTATAGAGAAAAGAAGAAAAGAAAAGGAAACAGAGGGAAATGAGGAAAAAAAATTAATTCCTGTTCTGGAATATAGCGGGAATAAGGAAGAAAGCTGAAGAGGTATGGGAATATATTAAGGAATTCGACATAGTAGGATTAACAGAGATTTGGGTGGGGGAAGAAGGTTGAAAAAGTACCCAAGAGAGATTACCGAAAGACTACAGTTGGAATTGGTAAGGAGCGATAAGACAAAAATTAAAGGGGAGGGCAAAAGGGGGAATTTTAGTTGGTATAAAAGAAGGGACCAAAGAAATAAAAGAAAACTAAACGAGGAAAGAAGAAGGTATACTGGAAAGAAACGTGATAATAGACAATAAGAAATGGCAAATAAAGACAATGTACAGCAACGACATGAAGCTGGGAAAAGCAAAATTTGAAGCAAAGGGGGTGGAAGAAAAGCCAAAGAGCTGGAGAAAATTATAAGAGGAGCAGTAAGAGGAGAGGAAATAATACTAAAGGAAGTTAGTCAGGGATATGGAAGGGGATGGTTTGATAACGAATGTAAGAAACTAAAAAGAGATGAGAAGTGAAATAAGAAAATAGAAAAAAGGGAATACTAGGAAGGTGAAAGAACAACAAAGGATAAGAAACGTGGAAGTACATAAATCTAGAGAGGAAAAAAGAGAGAGAAGATGGAATGGGAAAGATAGAGAAGGCATGTTGTAGAGCTATTAGAAGGAGCAGAAGAAAAGGAAGGGGACGAAAAGAATGGAGAGGAAGAGCAGGAAATAGAATAAGTACAGAAATAACAAAAGCAAAAGTCAAAAGGCAGATAGAAGAACTGAAAAAAGAGAAAGAACGTGAAGGGAATGGGATAAAGAATGAAGCGAAAAAACCAAGACGATGGTTTTCGGGAAAGGAAGAGGGAGGGCAAAAGAAAGTGAATGGAGGTGAAACGAAAGGATAATAGAGCAAGAGAGAAGGGGAAAGGAGGAAACATTGCATATTGAACAAAAGGGAAACAGGACTAGAATGGATGAAGGAAGTAGAGAGAGCGAGAGAAAGAAGAGAAGACAGAAGTGAAGGATAGATGGAAGAAGAGAAATACTGTATTAGTTGAATTATTTCTGTATTTATATATTAGATGTAAAAGGGCAGGACCCATTATAAGCCAAAAAAGCGAAGTAAAATAAATACTACTACTAAATTTTCCTTCAAAACCGATCAAAAAATCAATTCTTTTTTCGCTTAATTAAAATATTTACAGACAATTTAGCAAATAGGTAAATAACAACTAGTGGCAATATTACAGTAGCTGCTACGGCATCTACTAAAAGATAATGGTACCAGGAGATATCCGCCATGGGACTCCTCAAATGTTTGGTACCTTTATGTCTAATGACGTACTCAGTCCACCAGACAGCTCTTTCCAAGCCCGTCATTGGCTGGTCGTTCAACAAATCTCGAACAACTTCAACCTTTTGACGGTACTTCTGATTTCTTGCTACTTCTAGAATAGAATTTTTGAGTTCCTCTTTGGTTACAATATCAGGATCCATTTGAAGCCCAATTCCCAATTCAACAATTTTTTGCGCATTCAAAGGCTGTTCTGCCATAAATGGTATAACAACCATTGGTACTCCTCTCGAGATTGCTTCTTCAGTGCTTTGAAGCCCACCCTGAGTCACGAAAGCCTTAATATTTTTATGAGCTAAAATATCCTGCTGCGGCAACCATTTTCTTGTAATCACATTTGCAGGTTTTCCAGGCAAATTATCGGACTCCCATTTCCACAGAACCTTGTAAGGTAGTTCTCCTAAAGCTCCTATAATAGCACTCTTCAGTTTTGGGGAAATATTTATACTCTTCACGTTTGAACCGAGACTAAAATAGACGACTCCTTCTTTAGCCTCATCCAGAAGCTCTTTCAACTCCTGAAATTAAAAATTAACAACAAAATTTTGAGAGGTAGTACTACCTTCGGAAGAGGTTTCGCAGGTTTGAGATGCATCTGGCCCATTTGAATCACAGTTGGTACGCTTGGTCTAATCGGATATATCAAAAAATTTTCGTTAAAAAAGTACATGCTGATGTTTTTTTCCAAATCACCAACGTATGGAATATTTTTCCCAAAATATTTCATGGCGACTGCATGAGAACTCGGTAGAAGAACATAGTTATAAAAATATCGGTACCATATTGCATAAAAGGTACTGTAGATCCTTTCAGGGAGCGATAATTGCCCATTGGACACTTTTACATCAAACTGTGGAAAAAGGGCTGGATGGTTAGGATTACCAATTGCATCATGCGAATTAATCAAGCCGCCCATTGATGACAGCCCAATAACCGGAGCTTGATACTTATGCCCAAGGGCGTAAAAAACAGCGCTGTAATATTCCATCATTACCACATCAAAATGGTGATCTTCGTTGAGAAATCCTTGAACTTTACTAGTATTAAGAATCCTTTCTGCCGTAAGATCCGCCAAATAAAACAGCCCTTTGACCCTCTCTATTTGGGTTGAATTTTTGCTTAAAATTTTGTCAATTTGAACCGTCTTGTACATATCATAAACGGAGCTCGTATCAATTTCCGTTAAATTAGTTAATTCCGGATTTTTGACTGGATTTGAAGTTATGACAGTGACTTGGTGGCCTCGTTTGGATAATTCCTCCCAAATTGGTTGAAAAACAATTTGGTGACTGTATGATGCAAAAAGCCCTAGCCCTAAAATGTTGGCACCTTCGGCGATGCCCGACAAAACCAACACTAAACTCACCCACGATTTCATCGCAAATTTTGACCTTAATCTATCTGCCTACCGTTGAAAAAAACGGCTCTTATATGAGACAATGATTCAGCAGAATTACATAGGTCGATCCTTGTCGTTATCATTACTATCATTTCATCATTTCAAAAGTCATGCATCGAAGAGTGTCCACTGTCCATTACGTACCCGGAAAGTTTTGATGGCCTTTTAGTTGGATTTTGTATCCTGGGGTTTCAATCAATTCTGGATTGAAGGGAAATATTTCTAAGATAGTTACACTTTGGGTTATACCAGAAGTCGACATTAACGTTATTTATTGTTATTGAACACCCGTATTTTCATATTATAAATCAATATTTGTTCACAATCGTAGCTGTCTTTTCTAGCTGACTATATGATTTTTGAAGCCACAGTACCATGTTACAAAGAGATCTTTTAGAGCTGCCATAATTTAAGCATTACTAGTTCTAATTTTTAAAAATGACAAAAAAAAATTCTCGCAAACCGTTGCACGACCAGGCTATAGGGTATGCGGTATGTTATATCAAAATTCAAATAATTTTATGCCAGATCGGAATATAAAATAATAATAGATGTGTTCCATTTAAAATAATGAAGTTATCGTCCATCTCCGGTATAAGTAACCGGAAGTGCTACTATTTTGAAAATATATTCCGTCAATCCAGAATCCATTGAAATTCTCGGACACAATTTTTCTTTATATTAAAGAGAGAAAATTAAAAAGTACCTTAACATACCTGTATTAAGGGTGTTTCCGGTATGGAGCCATTAATTCTCATTGGTCATTCTACATCGAAGAATATGGAAAAAAAGTCCCTTTAAACATGTGTCAGAAAATCGCTTCTAAAGAAAGAGGTGCCCACAATTCGATTTTTATTTAGTAAATTATGAAGTCTTCACACTATCTGATATATCAATAAGCATCATCAGATTACTACTTTAGTTACTAATTTTTAAGTTCCTTTTAGTTTTGTCCTAAATGAAAAAATTTGTTGTCTCTGAGAAATTTCTACGTCCTGAGGCCACACTTTTTTTTTATTTCCGTAATTACGGAAAAAAGATCCTTAATTACGGATTTTTTAAAAAACGCTTATTTTGTACCAATAGGCTTCAACTTTTATTTATTAAATCGAGCCCAATAGTGCTGTCAAATAGTTTTTTCCATTTCCGATTTAGCCGGAAATGGCCCTAAAATATTATTTTTAAAATTGAAACACATTTTTTTTCTCGGACAAATTTTTCTTACTTTTTGATGAAACCCAACTCTGCAATTAAATTTTTCCTTTACTTTGTTTTGCATTTTTTTGAACTCCCTATTTTTTTGCAACTGGACAAAATTATAAAAAGGAATACGAAAAATGTAGTCAAGCAGTCGAATTCATATCAAGAAAGCCGCAGAGAAGCGGCTGAACCTCCCCATCGCGTGAATCTTTGTCTTATCAGTCTTATTACAAAATTTTGATTTTTTGACCCAAAGAGCACTAGATCCGAATTAGTTTTGTCTTATTTAAAACAGAATTTGATGGTGACAATAAATCTTTCAAAAACTTGTTTTGGATGGTTAAATGAGAGAATAATTTTAAATTTGGAAATTGGTGCGCCAAAACGGCACCTTTCGTTTGCCGATTAAATCCAAAATTTGTTCAGCTCTTCGACGTGTAATACAATCCCCATGTGCAAAATTTCAGCCAAATCGGTTCAGGGGCTTGGGCTGTACCGCGATTTTAATGTCCGATAAAAATCTACTTTTTTAAATTTTTGGTCAAAAGGGCAGTAAGAGTGAATCCATCCTTAGAAGCAGAATTTGAAGGCCATTCTTATGGTGGCGTCAAAAATAGGGGTTTATATTTAAAATTTAAAAGTTGATGTGCCAAAATGGCACTTCCGGTTGCAAGATTGGCTCCAAAAGCTTTTCAGATCTAAGTTAGGCTATGAGATGCCAAATTTCATCCAAATCGATCAAGCAATTTGGGCTGTAGAGCGTTTACAAACGCACGTACGTACGTACAGTATGCGTAGGTGAAAATGCCCACCCGGGAAGGTGGGAGACAAACACTGCATGTCTGGTCCACTTCAGTTGCAAGTCGGAGTGGGAAATATCGATCGGTTCTTCAGGTAAGTACGAGCTTCCTGTTTAAGTAATTTAACCCGAGACAAGGCGCGTATTGAAATTTGCGTTCTTGATGGCCGCTTTTAGAAATCTGCCCTACGCGCATTTTTTTTTTAAACTTTCCCGCATCAATGATTTGTTATTAACTTTTCGTTACAATTTAACACGAGGGACGTAGGTACTGAAATAAATCTCAACATAAAGATCATTAGGTAATCGAGTCATTAATGTCTAAATCATGATTGCGATTAGTGATTTAAATCTAATCAGGCTTCAATGAAAGTTTTCCAATCGATTTAAATCGAGGTTAAGGCGTTGAATGCGATTGGTTCGTATCGATTGCAATCGATCGCCGCGTTGAACGGCCCTATTAATCTTCACAAATTAAAGGGAGGTTTTTACGAATAATATGTTAAAACTAGGAACGAATTTTTCGCTAAAATTAGCACCTCCATTATTAACGTCTGTTTAATTTAATTTCTACCATTTTCTTTATATTGAAACCATTAATGTGTTATATGGGTCGAAATTGTTTACCATGCATGAAAGGATGGAAAAATGGTATCACTCGTGTGTCATAATTCATAAACAAATTACCTGGAGGTGTTAGGTTAACCTCTGAGAATCACACACGTTTAAATAATTCATAATGTCAGGAAGGTTTTATGAAATACCTAGTTATTCTCAAAATCAGAAATCTTCAAATTATTAATAATTGAAAACGTCCGTGTAAATTCCCTGTAACTGAGGTATACCTACACTTAGATCAGTATAAAACTTTAATAATAGATATTTATTTTATTAGGAGTTTAAGGGCCGCTTGCACCGCTGCTGCCTGATTAGCGCTAATCAGTGGCTAAACTGACATTAATGGATTGTTTCGACAATTGTGATTCTCAGAGGTTAACCTAACACCTCCAGGTAATTTGTTTATAAATTATCATTCGGGGTGCACGACACTGATGAGATCCAAGAGATCGAAACAGCTGTCTGTCGTTCCCTGTTTGAGACCATGAGCTCGAACCAGCCGCTTTCGTTTTGGTTGTGGCAGTGAGGAATTTTTAATTTTTCATTGTCACAATCGAATCATTGCATTCACGCCACCTGTTGCTAAACAGGAGTAGTGTCGAAGCCCGGGGCGAGCTGACTTTGTCAGCCGCTAGTTTTCTTTAGATGTCTTTGACATCATGGAAGCTAGTAGTCCCCACCTCTCACAGAGGTCGTGGTTTTCGACACAACACTCTTAGTTCGTCGCATTTTCTGTTTAAAGGTTGGCTGGTTTGAGTTTGTGGTTTCATTCGGGGTGCACGACACTGATGAGATCCAAGAGATCGAAACAGCTGTCTGTCGTTCCCTGTTTGAGACCATGAGCTCGAACCAGCCGCTTTCGTTTTGGTTGTGGCAGTGAGGAATTTTTAATTTTTCATTGTCACAATCGAATCATTGCATTCACGCCACCTGTTGCTAAACAGGAGTAGTGTCGAAGCCCGGGGCGAGCTGACTTTGTCAGCCGCTAGTTTTCTTTAGATGTCTTTGACATCATGGAAGCTAGTAGTCCCCACCTCTCACAGAGGTCGTGGTTTTCGACACAACACTCTTAGTTCGTCGCATTTTCTGTTTAAAGGTTGGCTGGTTTGAGTTTGTGGTTTCATTCGGGGTGCACGACACTGATGAGATCCAAGAGATCGAAACAGCTGTCTGTCGTTCCCTGTTTGAGACCATGAGCTCGAACCAGCCTCTTTCGTTTTGGTTGTGGCAGTGAGGAATTTTTAATTTTTCATTGTCACAATCGAATCATTGTATAAATTATGACACACGAGTGATACCATTTTTCCATCCTTTCATGCATGGTAAACAATTTCGACCCATATAACACATTAATGGTTTCAATATAAAGAAAATGGTAGAAATTAAATTAAACAGACGTTAATAATGGAGGTGCTAATTTTAGCGAAAAATTCGTTCCTAGTTTTAACATATTATTCGTAAAAACCTCCCTTTAATTTGTGAAGGGCCGTTCAACGCGGCGATCGATTGCAATCGATACGAACCAATCGCATTCAACGCCTTAACCTCGATTTAAATCGATTGGAAAACTTTCATTGAAGCCTGATTAGATTTAAATCACTAATCGCAATCATGATTTAGACATTAATGACTCGATTACCTAATGATCTTTATGTTGAGATTTATTTCAGTACTATGGTGATCCCGGAGTACCCTATTTTCCCCTACTCCGAGCCCACAGTTACCCCCTTTTTACCCCTAATTACCCCTTTTCCAAGGCAATAAAACCTCTGATTAATTAGTGAATTTTTCACTTACCGTGGTTTACCTTTGTGATCGTCTAGATGAAATTTAGGACCATTGAGTTTACTCACCCCGTTGTGAAAGGTGGTTATTTGTTTAAACAAATTAATTGAACAAAAGGATTAATCTAATCTCCTATGTCCCCCCCCCCTGCAGGATCTTTTATTTAAAGTAGCACCTTGATGAGAGTCAGGTCAATAAAAGAGAGAGAATTATTTTTGATTTTGATTTATTCAAGAAAATTTTGGTTTTTCTTTTCGTTTGCGGCCGCTGCCGTCTTGCAATGAATCTTTTAATCCAACTCGGATTCCCACAGATCGAAAACTCCATAGAGAAGTCCTTTCTCTAAAGTTTTCCCGAACTGTAAACGAGGGAAACAGCGGAAAACCCCGTTTGAGATTGGATGATAATAATTACAATTATGGAATTACATTGATTGCCAAGATTAATTGACAAAATGAATTCTGAACAATGTTGAACAATGTTTAGCCCTTGTTGAATAACAGGAAGTGTGACAAAGACAATTTAAACAAATTGAAATTAAACAAATAAAAATCATTGTCAAATCTAAAAAGCATTGGTTCGATTGTGGTACCGTGGGACTTCTAAGATGATGGCATTTTCCTATCGTAAGAAATTGGTGAGGAAAATGGCGGTCGGTAAAGAAGATGGCTGACAGATGTTTGTGTTGATTCGCTAAGACAAGTTAATTCGACTAGTCAAGCCCTATCAGGTGTTAATTAAGAATCTAAAATTTTGTGCATTACATAGAATTGTTCAATAGTTGTCCACGCTCATGCAAGCAAAATTAAATTGTTATCATGCAGTTTATGCTGTTATTTTGCGAGAACAAAACCCATGTACGCTTGGAGAATTTCTCCATTGTTGCCAGATGTCTGAAAGAGTTATCAACCAGTCAAATAACTGTCGGTAATGTAGAAAACTTCCTCTTTTATTTTCTTTGTCTTTTCGTTGTGGTTTTTTTTTGTTGTTTGTTTGCTTGTTTACCCAATCAAAATTGGTAGCTGTGTAGCTTGTAAACATAATTAGTTCAAAGTCAAACCAGAGTAGTTCAAAGTTCCACAGTTTGTTGTTGTTTTCGCAGATACCCCCCCCCCCGACGATAGTGTGTTTTTCCCTCGTTGGCAGCACTTTAAGGTGCGCTAGAGCCATCAGCCAGTTACTGGGCTCTAGGAGTTCTCGAAACCCGAGAAACTCCGGTTAATTAGTTTATAACAATTCGAAAATTGTTTTTGTTTTTTCTGTTGTTGTGTGAACTGAACATACTCATGGTGTTTCGAGCTTTAAAATGAGCTCTATATCGTTAATTTGTTGCTGAAGGCAAAGAGGAAGATTTCACCCCTAATGGCTGAGGTAAAAGGGTTAATTAATCAAGTTTGATTAATGAAGAGCTGGTTAAGATGTGAAATGAAGAGATTTTCCTGTAAATGTGAGCTGTTGAGCGTCCTTCCAGAAAGCTGGGGTAGTTTGATCGTATTGTGATTTCCAGGTGTAATTAATTACTTGAACAGGTATAATTCAATGACGAGATAAGGTCGTAGATGTGAATACCTGGCATTTAGATGCATTTGAAGTGAAGATGGTTGTCCTATGGCTAGATTAAGAAAGGGTGATGACTTTAATTAATTAATTAGGGTGGCCGATTAATCCGAGGATTAATCATGGAAATTTGAATTAATCGAGATGTGTTCTGAACTGCTTGGGATGTGTAAATAATCCAGTACCGCTTTATAGTAGTACCACAATCTCTAACAAATGACCTAGCGTCCTTTTTAAGCGTCCTTTCAATTAAATCGCAATTAAAATCGTGTTTACACAGAATAAAATGATTACAACAAATCTAGAATGTTTCCTACCTTTTCCTGAGATTTGGGCTGCAATACCTAGGTTCACACAGTACTGCACAAATAACTATTAAATTATTACTAACAATTTTCACTGAAATAAATATAAATGCGTCTCTTTTGGTTGTCGGTTCGAAACTCTCTCCCTTACTAGCTGCACTTGGCCTTACCACCCCCGCATCTTTCTACCTGCTCGATCCCTCTCGGGTCCTTGACAATATTTCGGTGTTAAATGGAAACTTAAAACGGCGAAAAACGATTTCTCTTCTCGAATGTTCTATCCGTCGAAACCAAAACGCAAAGATTTGTTTAATTTAATTATCTAACGATTTGCGTAAAATTGGGCATTCCGGCGGATCAGTTCAGTACCTACGTCCCTCGTGTTAAATTGTAACGAAAAGTTAATAACAAATCATTGATGCGGGAAAGTTTAAAAAAAAAATGCGCGTAGGGCAGATTTCTAAAAGCGGCCATCAAGAACGCAAATTTCAATACGCGCCTTGTCTCGGGTTAAATTACTTAAACAGGAAGCTCGTACTTACCTGAAGAACCGATCGATATTTCCCACTCCGACTTGCAACTGAAGTGGACCAGACATGCAGTGTTTGTCTCCCACCTTCCCGGGTGGGCATTTTCACCTACGCATACTACGTACATACATACAGACAGATTTTAGAAACCTCTTTTTTGGCTTCCTGGGACCTCAAAACGTATATATCTGATGTTATCTCAAATTGGAAAATTTTAGTGATTGCAGTTACCTCCCATTTTTTTTAAATTTTGATGGGAATTGGGGAGGTTAAAAAATTCAGTTTTTAAGATTTTCAAAAATCGTCATATTTCACCGATTTCTTCGATGTTTTTGTGACAAAATTTTACGACCTTGTGCCAAAAGTTTCAATACATTTTTGAAAAAATGGGAGTTTATTATTCAAATTTCAAATTTGATGCCAAAATGGGGCTGCCGTTCACCGAATGTCACCAAAAATAAACGTGCTCTTCGGCGATTTATGGTATCTCTATCTACCAAATTTCAGCCAAATCGATCAAGTAGTTTGGGTTGCAGCGTGTTATTTGACGTTCCTTCAAAAATACGCTAAGTGTGAATATACTTTCAGATACAGAATTTAAAGACCTTTCATGTGTTGATGGGAAAAAATTGGTGTTCATCAATGAAATTTCATAGTTGATATGCCAAAAAGGCATTTGATGTTTGCAGTTGGGAAGAAAATTAACTGGACTCACCAGAAGGCCAACGCCAACCTCCATACCAAATTTCATTGAAATCCGTACGTACACACAAACATTTTTTAAAAAACACTTTTTCGTGATCCTGGGACCTTGAAACGTGAAGATCTGGTGTTACTTCTATTTCAAATTTTGGAGCGAGTGCAGTAACCTCTCATTTTTAAATTGGTTGTTGGGAGGTCAAAATACAAAGAGCCCACTGAATGTACATGCCAAATTTCATTTCGTCTTTCATAGATCTCTTGCCAAAAAGACCCTAAAATTACCTCCATTTTTAGAGAAAAAATCAGCTATCAAATCCGGTAATAAAAATTTATGTTTTCTTCATGCCACCAGGTTTTTGTCAAAAGAGCCCTAAGTGTAAATACATTTTTAAGCAGAATTTGAAGAGCTCTATGGTGATGCCAAAAATGGATATTTTCCGTTTGCCGATGTCGCCCAAAATCTAATCAGCACCTACAAAGTGCCCACTAAATATGTGGGTTAAATTTCATCTTGATACGTTCAATAGTTTGAGCTGCAGCGTGGATAGGCAGACATTTTTCAAAAACCACTTTTTTGGATTCTCACAACCCTAAAACGTAAAGATTTCATATTTTTGGCAATTTAATTTTTTGAAATGCGTGTTGATCTTTAAATCTAATTTTCTCAAAAACTTTCTACTGTGTTATTGTAGGTAACGAGAAACTTTTATTTCATTTGAGTCAAGGTACCATAATTCTGGTAAGAGATTGGCAAAAAATGACACATTAAAATATTTCGGTAAAGCTGCTTTTGGCAGATAACATAATATGATGATGTCAGCACTCGTCGCTGTAGCCCAAATTTTAAGCGCCGTAAGAGGGGCGTAAACCCCTTAAAATCACCCCTGAAAATTAATGGCTACATACCCGAAACCGAAACACCCTGTATAAGAATCTATAAATCCTAATCGACCAGTTGTTTTTCTATCCGATTTGATTAGATATAATAACAGAAATTACAGCTTCTTTCTGTGGTAAACAGAGGGAACGCTTATTTACTTATTTTGCACTATATTTTAAGTTCTAAGGGTTTAAGGCCTAAACCTAAACTAGCAGTACATTTTATCTAGCGCGTCAATCACAATTTAGAAAATCATGCATTTTGTGAAAGTTTTAATCTTATTTGATTAGTGACTCGCTTTCTTTTAAGTGAAACATTGATAATGATAAGCAGTAGTCGTTCTACTGTCTAGACAATTCGGCAAGTCATCTTCCGAGATAAAAACAATTTCACAATAGAATAATTCGTATCAGTTAAAATGAAATCTTGTGCAAGTTTTGTGTTTGTGTTTTTCGTGGGCGTCAGTGACGCTGCCAATATCCTGGGGTTTGGGTTTTTCCCATCGATCAGTCACCAAATGGTCTTCCACCCAATTTGGGAGGAATTATCAAGAAGAGGACACCAAGTTACTGTTATAACTCCAAATCCGATCAACAACCCGAACTTGGTTAACTTAACGGAAATTGATATCAGCTTCCTTTACGATCTTTTCAAACAGCAGTATAGGGTCGATAAGGTTTTTAGCAAAGAAATCTCGATAACGGAAAAATTAAAGAATACTATTTCTGTGGGCTTTATTCTGACAGAAATGATTTTGGACAACGCTCTTGTTCAAAATTTTCTCAAAGAAGATCGTCATTTCGATGTGGTAATGATGGAATATTTCAGTCCAGTTTTTCACGCCCTTGGGAATAAATATCAAGCTCCAGTTATTGGATTATCCTCCATGGGAGGGTTGATTAACACGCACGATGCAGTTGGTAATCCCAGCCATCCAGCTGTTTTTCCTAGCTTCGATATACCAATCACCAATGGACAATTATCTCTATTTCAAAAGATTGAAGCCGTATTTCTAGCAATATGGTTCCGGTATTATTATTATTATGTTTGGACACCATTGGCTTATGAATTAGCCAAAAAATATTTTGGAGAAGATGTTCCATATATTGGTGATTTAGAAAAGAATGTCAGTATGTACTTTTTCAACGAGAATTTTTTGTTATTTCCGCCTAGACCAAGCGTACCGACTGTGATTCAAATGGGACAGATGCATATTAAACCTGTGAAACCTCTTCCTAAGGTAGTAGTACCTTTCCAAGTTTTTTGTTGAGTTTTTAATTTCAGGATTTGGAAGAGTTGCTGGATGAGGCAACAGAAGGAGTCATATATTTTAGTCTTGGCTCAAACGTGCAGAGTGTCAATATTTCTCCAAAACTGAGGAGTACTATTATAGAGGCGTTGAGAGAACTACCCTACAAGGTTTTGTGGAAATGGGAGTCCGATCATTTGCCTGGAAAACCTGCAAATGTGGTTACAAGAAAATGGTTGCCTCAGCAGGATCTTTTAGCCCATAAAAATATCAAAGCTTTCATAACTCAGGGTGGGCTTCAAAGTACTGAAGAAGCAATCTCGAGAGGAGTACCGTTGATTGTTATGCCGTTTATGGGGGATCAGCCTATGAATGCACAAAGAATTGTTGAATTAGGGATTGGGGTTCAAGTTGATCCTGAAACTGTGACCAAAGAAAAACTAAAAAACTCAATCCTAGAAGTAGCAGGAAATCAGAAGTACCGCCAAAAAATTAAAGAAGCTCAAGATTTGTTAAACGATCAGCCAATGACGGGCTTGGAAAAGGCTATCTGGTGGACTGAGTACGTCATTAGGCATAAGGGTACTAAACATTTGAAGAGCCCCATGGCGGATATCTCCTGGTACCATTATCTTCTAATAGATGTCATAGCAGTTACTGTAGTACTACCGTTAATAATTATTTATTTATTCCTAAGATTATCTTTAAATTTCTTTGTTAAACATAGAAAGAAATAATTTTGTGCCAAACTGTTATCTTAAACATGATTTTTGCTCCATTTTAGATCTCACGTTGAACCAATCTGTGTTAATTTTAGCAACTCTGTAACAGTTTTTTAAGCGATCACAATTGGTTCTTAATTAACGTTTTGGAGTGTTAATTCCAGTCTTGAGATTTATGTCACATAATACGGTTTGGTGCGCAAATCGTGAGACGGCGCTGGCAGTAGGTAAGATTATTTAAGAATCCTGTACAAAAAAAATTACCTACATTTTTCTTTATTATTCGAGTGGACTGATTAAAGCAATAAGATTAAAAATTTAATAATAATAATATGTTTTATGGTTTTCTTTTTTGGTGTACAATGTTTGAAAATAAAACAAATTTAGAAATTAGCTAACAATAATAATTCAACCCTATTGTATTTGCGTATTCATTTGGTGAAATCCGACATTTCTCGAACTGGTTAATATAATATGAAAACCTTAAACTCCAGATTTTTCAACTTCATTTACAATATTCCCCCCTCCCCAAAGCTCAATATTATTTTCGGTAATTCCACGAAACTATTATAGTCAGCTTTTACTCTCTTAGACTTCTCAACCCCGTCCACCACTTTCTCACAAAAGGGTTAGTTTTGCAAAATTCACGTATTATTGTTTTTTTTTTGTTAATAACGGGTGTCCTAAAAAAACCGATTGAAATATTTTTGGTAATAACTCGTGCATTTCTTACCCGATTTGGATGAGCCTGACCTTAAATTGAAGCTAAGGAATCAGGCTTTCGAGCTGTCTAAGAAATTACGACAGATGGTGCTGCAATAGTTCTCTTAGTGATACTTGTCTCAAAGGTTCATTTCAGGGGCGTGAGGATTGGTCAATTATCAACCAATCGTTAGGTGACTCACACGACTTTGAAGGACGCTCATTTTTCTTCAAGAATCTTTGTTCAGAAGTTAATTTGGTTCACGCATTGACTTTCTGTGATTATTTAAAAAATATGTGTTTTCACATTTCACATGACTAAAGTAACAATGAAGCAACATGAACTTAATTCTCAGTAATAACCTTTAAATTTCCTCCAATTCGCATCCGCTTGTGTTTTTCATTCAATTAGATCCTCTATTACTGAAAATTAAGCTGAAAATGCATCACTGTTACTTCAGTTATGGTCATTAGGCGTAAAAATAAGGGAAAACATATGATTTTTAAAAGATCATAGAAAATTTATTCGTGAATCATAACAAACTTCTGAAAGAAGCTTTTTGAAGAAAAGTAAACGTGCTTTAAGGTTATTTTCATCTCATAACCATTGGTTGTTAACTGACCAATCCCCATGCACCTAAAATAAACCTTTAAAACAAGCATGGCTAAGGCTACTACGGCAGCGTCATCTGTCATAGTCTCTTGAATGAATCGATAGCCTGATTCTTTAGCTTTAATTTAAGTCCACGTTCATACAAATCAGTTAAAAAATGGATGAGTTGTCCCCAAAAATATTTCGTTCGGTTTTTTTAGGACACCCGTTAGTTTGCTAATTTGTTCTAAACTTTTAATCATTACATTTTTCACCCTCGTTGTCCACAAGTTGCTTATTTTTTTCAAAATTTGCACAATCGGCCTTTCCAATAATTTTTGAAAATTATAAAATAAAGAAAAATACACCTCATCAGACCTACACATAATTGTCCCATATGCCGACAAATGGCCGACAAATTCCTCACTCTTCTTGGCTTCATCTGTGTCGGTACATGGTCAGTTTTCCGTATCCTCTAATTTTAACGTTTTGTGTTAAAATTCGACAGCAATATTGGCCAATCTTTTCTATTACTTGGTATCAGTAGTATAGTCATCTCTAGTAGGAAGTACAATAAAAAATTTTTAATGTTTTTGCTTTGTCGCTACTATAACAGCGAAAATACAAAAGCAATCACATCTCGCATATTGCATAATTAACGGCATGGGGAACATGAATGTTTTTTGCCAATAGGGAAAGGGGGCCCCAAAATACCCGGGGTTTAATTTATGACTTTGCGATTTTCACTGTTTTGGAGAAAATAAATAAGTAATTAATCAAAATCGGTGACGGCGTCATTTATACGTGTATGGTGACGATTTCTTTAAATGTTTGTCTTTTACAATGTTTTGTATTAGTGGTATTAGTGAACCAAAACATTTATTTAGGTCAACATTTCACAATTCATTCACGTTCCCCATTTGATTGTTTTATCAATCAATTTCAATCAGATTTCAGATAAAAAGGACAGGTTTGTCGTTACGACAGAGATAAGAAATTTTTGTTTACGCATTTGCTCTCAATTTTCATATGGAATGTTTTTAAAAATCTAAAATAACTTCGTCTAGAGCGTCAATCACAAAAATCTGCCTATAGGTAAAGATCACGCAGGGCATTTAACGACAATAATTATCTTGTTTGTGAAATGTAAATGATCCGCTTTATTTTAATTGAAATAAATTTGTAAACATTGACAAGCAGCTTTTTCGCTGTCTACGATGAGTAGACAAATCATCCTCTGATATATAACCGTTTGGCAATTAAGAATTCGTATTATTTAAGATGAAATCTTGTGCAAGTCTTGTGTTTGTGGCTTTTTTGGGCATTACCGAATCCGCCAATATCTTGGGGGTTGGATTATTCCCGTCGATCAGCCACCAAGTCGTTTTCCAACCGATTTGGGAGGAACTATCAAAAAGAGGGCACCAAGTCACTGTCATAACTCCAGATCCGGTCAACAACCCGAATTTGATTAATTTGACTGAAATTGATACGAGCTTCCTTTACGATATCTTCAAAGAGTACAGGATCGATAAATTTTTAAGCAAAGACATCTCATCGAGGGAGAGAATGAAAAATGGATTTACCTTAACCAATATTATGGCAGAAAGGACTTTGAACAGCAGTAAAATTCAAGACTTGTTCAAGGAAGATCGTCATTTTGATGTGGTAATGATGGAATATTACAGTCCTGTTCTTTACGCCCTTGGGCATAAATATCAAGCTCCAGTCATTGGATTATCGTCCATGGGAGGGTTGATTACCACTCATGATGCAATTGGTAATCCTAGTCATCCAGTGGTTTTTCCAGAATTCGATATTGCAATCACCAACGGACAATTATCTCTAATTCAAAAGATTGAAGCCGCATACCAAGCAATATGGTTCCGATATGACTATCATTATGTTTATTTACCAATTGCTCATGAAGCAGCCACAAAATATTTTGGAAAAGATATTCCTTATATTGGTGACTTGGAGAAGAAAGTCAGCATGTATTTTTTTAACGAAAATTTTTTGATATATCCGCCTAGACCAAGTGTACCGACTATGATTCAAATGGGGCAGATGCACCTCAAGCCTGTGAAACCTCTTCCCAAGGTAGTAGCTCTCCGATTATTTTGTGTTAATTTTTTCATTTTAGGACTTAAAGGACTTGCTGGATGAAGCTACAGAAGGGGTAGTTTATTTTAGTCTTGGTTCAAACGTAAAGAGTGTCAACATACCTCCAAACCTGAAGAGTACTATTATAGAAGCGTTGAGGGAACTACCTTACAAGGTTTTGTGGAAATGGGAGTCCGATCATTTGCCTGGAAAACCTGCAAATGTGATTACAAGGAAATGGTTGCCTCAGCAGGATCTTTTAGCCCATAAAAATATCAAAGCTTTCGTAACTCAGGGTGGGCTTCAAAGTACCGAAGAAGCAATCTCGAGAGGAGTACCGTTGATTGTTATGCCGTTTATGGGGGACCAGCCTAAGAATGCTCAAAGAATTGTTGAACTAGGGATTGGTGTTCAAGTTGATCCTGAAACTGTGACCAAAGAAGAACTAAAAAATTCAATCCTAGAAGTAGCAGGAAATCAGAAGTACCACCAAAAAGTCAAAGAAGCTCAAAATTTGTTAAACGATCAGCCAATGACGGGCTTGGAAAAGGCTGTCTGGTGGACTGAGTACGTCATTAGGCATAAGGGTACCAGACATTTGAGGAGTCCCATGGCGGATATCTCCTGGTACCATTATTTTCTAGTAGATGTCATAGCTGTTACTGTAGTATTACCAGCAGTAATTATTTATTTATTCTTAAGGTTTTCTTTAAATTTCTTTGTTAAGCACAGAAAGAAATAGATACCTAGGTTTTACATGATTTTTTCTTTCATTAATCAAAAATAGAACGCTGTTGCTTCGAACAAATTTTAAACGCAAATCAGAAAGTTTTTTGCAAAGGCATGAGCTTGCGCCATATTGGAGCCCAACGTTTAACATCTAATCTAAATACTCACGTCAAACATATTACGTCAAGCGCCAGCTTTTTTTCCATAATTGAATGTAGAAAAAATGTGTCTACAAGAACCCGCTAAAGAATGTAAACCTTGTCGTTTAAAAAAATTGGCAGTCTCGGAGACGGTAGAAACTTCGACTTTTTCACAGAATTTGTAAATGTAGCATTTAACTTTATTTAACCAAGTCCCCGGGCGTGCGGGCGGTTGTCGATGGCTGATGCGCCCGGCACTCATTTACTAAAATCTAAAATACAAGTTTTTCACCCCTAAAATGACATTTTTGGAAAAAATGGCACTAAGGTTTTCGACCCGGCAATGCTATCGAATTCGATAATGATAATATGCCCTTTTGTTAAGAAAAATTCAAAAAGGGGCCTTTTGTCCTTAAAATGGAAATTTTCTAAAAAGTTGCTCTAAGGTTTTTGATCCAGCAATACAACAGTTGTCAAATCCGATAGTAAGAATATGCTTTTTTGTAAAATAAATTGAAACACGGGCCCTTTTGCCACTGAAATGACATTTTTCGAAAAAATGGCACCAAGGTTTTCGGCTTGATAAAAAATCAGCTGTCAAATCCGGTAATAAAAATTCAATACAGTTATGCAGAAGTTTTTTTTTACCACACCATTTTTTGGCCAAAAGGGCACAAGTGTGAATACATATTTAGAAGCAGAATTCGAAGAGCATTCATATGGTAACGCGAAAAATGGTGGTTTGCATTTAAATTTTTAAAGTTGATGTGCCAAAAGGGCACTTTCCGTGAACGAATATGTGTGCCAAATTTCATCTCGATACCTTCAGTAGTTTGAGCTGCAGCGTGATCACAGACAGACAGACATTTAAAAAAAAAACACTTTTTTGGGTTCCCAGGACCCTGAAACGTAAAGATTTCATGTTTTTGGCGATTCGATTTTTTTGAATTTTCCGATCGATTCCAGTAACTGCTTCGCGAGCGTAGAAGTTAAAAAACAGTTGACAAACATAATTTTGACATATGTCATCATAGAGACGACTTAAGCTGCTTTCCATTTACACATTTATCTGAGAAGGCTCATTTAACTCAGCAATTTGATAGGTCATCAATATTCAAATGAACCAATCAAATTGCCGAGATTAACTGAGGCTCCTCAGAGAAATGTGTAAAAGGAAAGCGCCTTTAATGTCGCCATTTAATAGAGCTTGTCATGCGATTTACAAATATACAGGGTGTCCCAATTGTTTGTATTCGGTCGATATCTCCATTACTATTGGAGATAGCGAAAAATTGTTAAATACAAAGTTGCAAAGGGTCAAACAAGGCACACTAGAAAAATACAATCCTGTATACAGGCTGTCCCACTAAATAGTAAGAACACAAACATAGGTTTTTTTAAATGGAACTCCCTGTATTTTAATTTTTTATTGGATTCTATGATGAATTCCAAGCAACATTGATTAATCATGTTTTCATCTGAAGCGACAGGTTTAGAAGATATTGGCAATTTTGAGGGAAAAATTACTTTCGCAGTACCTACTTATTTTGAAAAATCAACCCACAACCAATTTTCAATCTTTCATATTTTGGATATTAAAGGAAGGTTTAGGCTAAACTTAAAGCTCTTGATCTTAGCTTCTCAAGTAGAAATGGCAATCCCGGACGGGATTGGACTTTTCGGGATTTCGGGATTAGAATCCCGCACTGGATTGGAACTTTCGGGATTTCGGGATTCGATAAATTCAATCCCGGGATTTTTCGGGATCCCGGGATTGCTCACGGCAAAATTATTGAGCGGTGGGCCGGTGGATTCTGTTTTCAAATTATGCCAATACAAATAAAATGGAAATGTGGGAATAGAAAATTTTATAATTAGAATGATAAATATAAATCTGATACAAAAATACAAGCAACCTGCTTGAATGCCTAAATGTAAATGCCAAATGGATAAGTTAGTATTGCCCTTGCACAAAATGCCATGCAAAACCCTATAAATTCTTTACCAAGAACTATTATTTTTGTGTAGAATATAGGAAAAATGAAGCCCAATAGTTTGTTATGGCTAACGCGCACTCATTAGCGTGACTCAATGGGCCCGAAAATGGTTCCACAAATATCAATTTACACCAATGTAATTATTTCCTGTCAGGATTTTGCAGTTATTGCAGCAGCTCCGATATCCCGAAGATCCCGGGATTGACTTGTCGGGATTTTCGGGACTGCGAAAATTCCGGGATTTGACTTTTCGGGATTTTCGGGATTGAATTTAGTCCGGGATCCCGGGATCCCGGGATTGCCATCCCTATTCTCAAGTTCGTCCCCAGTAACATTATGAACCTTCAAAAATGTAGAGGTTAATATTTCGAAATTTTGAAATGGCACCACTATCAAATGTTATAGCCATAGGTTGTAAAATTAAATTTGCTTTCGCTTAATATAAAATGTTCTTATCTATATCCATGTTTAGTATTTTTCGATTTATTCAGTAAAACACAATTTTCACCTTTTTCTTCCTGATGTTTTTAGACGATTGGCTCTGACTACATTTCATTGTAGGTGTCAAATGTGTTATCAGTCGAATTACAATTTCTATAGATCTAATATTTAAGGTTGCGTTTCATAATTTGCCCAATTGTCTTCGGGCTACAAACAGGACCTGCAATAAATTCTGTGTCTGTAAAAACGAAGCGTATAATTAGTATAACTATGACCAGAAACGCCCACTATTTACCGAAAAGGTTTATTTCAACAGCTAACATGTTTCGAACACAAACTGCTCATCATCAAAGCCAAATCATTGGCATTATAATCATTTTATTTTAACAGAGTACCTACCTGTTGTTTTTTAAATAACAGAAAATTTAATAGTTATTTATGATATTAGTGTTAAAAGTGGTATTTTATTTTGTGAGAAGGGAAGTTTGGGACACGACGCGCAGCGGAGTGGTCCATCCCTTCGAACAAAATAATATCACTTTTAACACGCATATCATACACTATTTTTTCTACAAACACGATTGAAGCAAAAGTTTTCATATTATTAGTTGAAAACGTCCATGAAATTCGCTGTAACTAAAGTATAGTGACAATTTGTTGCCGGGGATTGTTTAATTGTTGTTGCATTGTCACTTTTAACACTGAGTGTTAAAAGTAAATCACTTTTAACATTAATGTTAAAAGTAAATGACTTTTAATACTGGTGTCATAAAATGTCATTTTTAACAATTGTCAACAAACGTTAAAACAACTGTTTTTAATAGTGTTTGTAGAAAAAAAATTTTAAGTCGATAAATAAGTAATTAAAAAAGTACCTACCCATTCTAAAAGTGCAATTGTTATCTATTTATTTCATTTTGGTAAGTACCTAAATGCTGAAAATGCTGCAACTTTTTTGAGTAGGTACATTCTTGCGTTCATAAGTGAACATAAAAAAGAAACACTTTATCACAATTTATGGTTAATTAACGCAGGATTCGGGCCGACAGAATTTGTGACATGTGTCCGAGCAGCCTTTCAAAAACATTATTGTAAGCTAAAAATGGAAATTCCTAAAAATATTTTGCTGAATAAAACGAAAAATTCGGGATTTGGATATAGGGACATTTTATATCAAACGAAAGCAAATTTAATGTTACAGCTTATGGCTATAACATTTGATAGTGGTGCCATTTAAAAATTTTGAAATTTAAACATATACATTTTCGAAAGTTCATAATATGTTACTGGAGACGAACTTAAGAAGCTAAGACAGTTTTCAAGCCCTTGAAAGATAGCCCAAATCTTCCTTAATGACATGCTAAATTTCCAAAACCAAAGGTGGAAAATTGGTTGTGGGGTGATTTTTCAAAACAAGTACTGCAAAAGTAATTTTTTCCACAAAATTACCAATATCTTCTAAACCATTCGCTTCAGATGAAAACATGGTTAATGGATGTTACTTAGAATTCATCATAGAATCCAATAAAAAAATAAAATACAGGGTGTTTCATTTTAAAAAACCTGTTTGTGTTCTTACTCCTTAGTGGGACAGCCTGTATACAGGATTATATTTTTTAAATGTGCCTTGTTTGACCCTCTGCAACTTTATATTTATCAATTTTTCACTATTTCTAACAGCAATGGAGTTATCAACCGAATACAGACAATTGGGACATTCTGTATATATGGTTTATGGTTTTATACAGGGTGTCTCAGAACGCTCGCACCAAATTCTTATGGATTATTCAGGATTAAATTTTGAGTCGATTCGTGTTTTTGAAAATTTTCAGGGTCCAGTAGTTCTCGAGTTATAACAGATTTGAGAAGACCAATTAGATTTCAGCTCTGAATTGCTTCATAAGGTAACTTATTGTTAGATGCACTGTTTCCTAGGTAACAAGATACAACAATATAAAATTTTCATTGATAGAATCTTGTTACCTAGGAAATAGTGCATCTAACATTAAATTACGGTCTGAAGCAATTCAGAGCTGAAGTCTGATTGGTCCTCCGAAATCTGTTATAACTCGTGAACTATTTAACCCTGGAAATATCAAAAACACGAATCGATTCAAAATTTAATCCTGAAAACTTCATTAAAATATGGTGCGAGCGTTCTGAGACACCCTGTATATTTGTCTCTTCAAATAAAAAAGTTACAAGGGGACAAATACCAAACTGAATCACCCGGTACTGCAGCAGCTGCAAGCAGCCCGAACGTGCATAATACGCCATATTAGTGATGACGTGGAACCGCCATCTTTGTTGTGTGGTCATAGTCAACGCCTCCCACTGAAGCCAAACAAAGCGAGATTTCAATGTGCAAATTTCAGAAAACTGCATATTTAGTCTAATTCTTTATTTATAGTTATTCTGTGTTGCGTTTTCAGATCTTAATATTGACAAATTGAAGAATTGTTATCGATTAAATAGTTATATCATGCCCACAATGAGTTTTGTACTGAAATAATCAGTGATGTAAAATGACGGTCACGTAACATCGTGACGTCATGACCGGTCATGACCAGGTCATATGACAGTAATAAATGACCATAGTTAATAATAATAAAATTAATTAATGGGAAGTAGGTACCTATAAAAATTTTCAGTCAGAATTGTTAAATACTTGATATTAGAGTCGAATCATTTTCTTACGGGCACAGGGGCGTGTGATCGAGTCTAGTTTTTTATTTTCTTAAACGGGCTTAAATTTATATGAAAATTGCTACTGATTCACACTGCCAGGCGTGCATGTCAGAATAATTTTGTTTTTTTACCAAATTATCACGAATGTCGAAATTTTTGTTGGTTATTCTGTTTTTCCGTCCATGTAAGTATATTCTTATTAACAGGCTAAAGGGTTGCGTTTAATGCAATTACCTATTTAGTTATAAAAACTAAAATTTATTATTAATATTATCATTATTATTGGTCACGGTCATTTTGTATTGTGACGTGACGGTCATGACCGTCATGACCGAACGTCATGACACGGTCATATGACCGGCTCACATCACTGGAAATAATTGAATCTACACAAGACAATTCTCACTTTGTTTAGCTTCATTACCATGGTAACAACCTTAACCTACCCGAGCAAAGATGGCGGACGCGGACCTACGTCATGCTAATAGCCTGTATAGTGCATTAAGATTGATTTAGTGGAATTATCATCAACGAACCTTAGGTTGGCCATGGCCACCCTGCTTGTCAAACCTAACCTGTCATTCAAACGTCAATTTTTTAAAACTTTTGTTTACATCCTTTTTCTTTAATTTTACAAAACCTAACGACAGATTTTTGTCAAAAATGGTGAAATTTCGTTATCTGACCGTAGTAGTAACGGTTTTTATTGCAGGCGCTGAGCAGCGAACGAAAATCCCAGCTGGCCGAAGAGCTCAACAAGCAGAAACGCTTCGATGCAATAGAGAAGAATAAGATGCACATAGCCGCCAAGAACCAGTTCAGAAACCTGGAGAGGTGCATGCACACTCTTCGTCGCGAGACAGAGATGGCCAATAACCAACTCGAGACTAATGCTCAAATGGCTTTGTCCGAGAAGCGGTTGGAAAGAGAGGAGAATCTTGCGAGGGAGTTGGACAAAATAAAACGAGACGAAATAAGAGAATTGAAGTATAGGCAAAGCCTGAGGGAGACCAGTCACGAATTGAGGGAACTAGAGTCAAAGTTGAGAGCCGCTTATGTGTCAAAGGAGTTGGCTGCGCAAAGGGCAGAGAAGGAGGCAAAGAAAATTGAAGAAAAGGTAAGAAAGATTCGAGGGGGTAGCTACCAGGTCCGGATTAAGGGGGAGGGCCAGGGGGGCTGCAGCCCCCGGCCCCCCAACTAGTAGGAGCCCCGCAATTTTGCAATTCAGTAATTATTGCAAATAATATTCCTAACAACTAAGTACTTACTGTTGTGTATTATGATGCATTATGCGCAATATTAAACTAAACCCACGATTGGCAATATCGTATATTTAACTACCGCTCAGAGCTGGGCAGTAGCTAGCTACAAAGTAACTTAGCTACGTAGCTAGTTACTTTTTCTGTGAAAGTAGCTGTAGCTAAGCTACTTAGTGTATCTGAGTAACTTGTAGCTGTAGCTGTAGAGAAATTCATTCAGTATTCGAAAGTTACCGAAACTAGTTACCAAAAAAAGCTACTGAGGTAGCTTAAGCTACTTCAAAGTAGCTAAACTACTACTAGAGATACCTTTGAAAGATTATTACCTACCTCCTACCTCATAATTTATGCAAATTTATTTTTTAATTTATTCACCATCAGTTTGACCGAAACCATTGATAATTGAGTCTGCTTTTGTGACGTGATGTGAGACATTATTCCCTTAAATGTATCATTTTCAAGAGCGTTGGGGAACTATTATACTGTCGTGGGCCAAACACAAAAACGATCCATTAAGTTTTTAATTTTTGGCGCGGTAAATTTAAAAAAGTAGTTGTTAAAAGTAGCTGCAAAAACGAATACAGTAACTAGTTACTAGTAGCTTAGCTACTTTTTATTCATGAAGTAGCCTGAATACGTAGTAACTAGCTACTTAAAATTACAAGTAACTGTAGCTTGTAACTAGCTACCAAATCAAAAGTAGCTTGCCCAGCTCTGCTACCGCTACTTCGTTTTCTCAGTGTTTCGAGTCCTAGAAGTTTGAAATTTGCACCAATCGATTCTCCTTTAAATTTGAGGAAATAAGATAGGTCACACTTGCGGTCGCAAAAAACCTTTACAAAATGTATGCTTTTTAATGAATTTCGCGTTTTAAAGTTTTTATCATTAAAATTACTGACAATTGGTTTCACTAGAGTCTTTAATAAAACAAAATGTAATTTTTATTAGTTTCATTCTATTTTGGAACTTTAAATGAAAGAAAACCTACTTTTCTCGAAGTGTGTAAGTCCTAGAAGTTTGAAATTTGCCCCAATCGATTCTCCTTCAAATTTCAGGAAATAAGATGTGTCACACTTGCGGTCGCAAAAAACTTTTACAAAATGTACGCTTTTTAGTGAATTTCGCGTTTTAAAGTTTTTATCATTAAAATTACTGACAATTGGCTTCACTATAGTCTTTAATAAAACAAAATGTGATTTTTATTAGTTTTATTCTATTTTGGAACTTTAAATGAAGGAAAACCTACTTTTCTCGAAGGGTGTAAGTCCTAAAAGTTTGAAATTTGCCCCAATCGATTCTCCTTCAAATTTGAGAACATAAGATAGGTCACGCTTGCGGTCGCAAAAAACTTTTACAAATTGTATGCTTTTTAGTGAATTTCGCGTTTTAAAGTTTTTCTCATTAAAATTACTGGTAATTGGTTTCACTAGAGTCTTTAATAAAACAAAATGTAATTTTTATTAGTTTTATTCTATTTTGGAACTTTAAATGAAAGAAAATCTACTTTTCTCGAAGTGTGTAAGTAAGTCCTAGAAGTTTGAAATTTGCCCCAATCGATTCTCCTTCAAATTTGAATAAATAAGATAAGTCACTTGCGGTCGCAAAAAACCTTTACAAAATGTATGCTTTTTAGTGAATTTCGCGTTTTAAAGTTTTTATCATTAAAATAACTGACAATTGGCTTCACTATAGTCTTTAATAAAACAAAATGTGATTTTTATTAGTTTTATTCTATTTTGGAACTTTAAATGAAGGAAAACCTACTTTTCTCGAAGGGTGTAAGTCCTAAAAGTTTGAAATTTGCCCCAATCGGTACTCCTTCAAATTTGAGGAAATAAGATAGGTCACACTTGCGGTCGCAAAAAACCTTTACAAAATGTATGCTTTTTAGTGAATTTTGCGTTTGAAAGTTTTTATCATTAAAATTATTGACAATTGGTTTCACTAGTCTTTAATAAAACAAAATACAATTTTTATTAGTTTTATTCTATTTTGCAACTTTAAATGAAAAGAAACCTACTTTTCTCTGAGTGTGCAAGTCCTAAAAGTTTGAAATTTGCCCCAATCGATTCTCCTTCAAATTTGAGGAAATAAGATAGGTCACACTTCCGGTCGCAGAAAACTTTTACAAAATGTATGCATTTTAGTGAATTTTGCGTTTGAAAGTTTTTATGATTAAAATTACTGGCAATTGGTTTCACTAGAGTCTTTAATAAAACAAAATGTACTTTTTATAAGTTTTATTCTATTTTGGAACTTTAAATGAAAGAAAACCTACTTTTTTCGAAGGGTGTAAGTCCTAAAAGTTTGAAATTTGCCCCAATCGATTCTCCTTCAAATTTGAGGAAATAAGATAGTTCACACTTCCGGTCGCAAAAAACTTGTAGAAAATGTAAAAATGTGTAGTGTCTACTGAATTTTAAGGTTTTTTCTTGGAAAAACTAGTGGCAATGGTTTCACTAGCATCTATTATAATAAAAAATCCGGTTTTAATTAAAACTTATTTATTGATTTTATCGAATTTTGCAGTTTTAAACCAATGAAAATCTACTTTTCTCGAAGTGAGTGGCTCTTAGAAGTTCGAAGTTTATGCCAATTGA
Organism: Pycnomerus fuliginosus; assembly: GCA_963924575.1. Lineage (NCBI taxonomy): Eukaryota > Metazoa > Arthropoda > Insecta > Coleoptera > Zopheridae > Pycnomerus > Pycnomerus fuliginosus. Next base: position 5,217,020 of record OZ004624.1, on the reverse strand, counting down.
TTCTCCCTCAAAATTGAGGAAGCAAGATGGGCCACACTTCAGGTCGCTAACGGTTTTAAAGAAATCACCTTCCAGTGTATACCTCTTGCTGAAATTGAATTTTCGATTTTTCACGTGAAAAATTAGTGGCAGTTAAGTCTTTTTAGAGTCTCCTGACAGTACGAAATACGCACCCCCCTCCGCACCTTAGCTGGCCCACAATCAAAGGGCTCCTTCATATTGATCAGCCCCCGGGCCCCACTATTGCTTAATCCGGCCCTGGTAGCCACCCTTGAAGAATTTGTGCACATTTCTAAAACTTTCATCTGTTTTCAGTTAAAGGAAAAGGAGGCTTTCGAAATTATGCAAAAGGCTTTGTACACTAAAGCCGAAATGGATTATCAGGCGAAAGAGAACGAGATCAAAAAGAAAGCAATGTACAGACAGGAACTGCAGGATCAAATGATAATCAACGAGAAGAAGAAGAGGTGCGAATATGAGGAGTTCCTGAGGGAGAAGAAGATGATTGACGATATCGTTCAGAGGATTTACGAAGAAGATGAAAGGGAGATTGCAGATAGAATGTGTCGGATGAAGAGGACGAGGGAAGAGATGGACTCGTTCAAGAAGGCACAGCAGATTTGGAGGAACAAGGAGAAGGAGGAGATAGAGATGGAGAATCGGCGAATCCAGGAGTTCATCATGAACAAGGCGCTGGAGAATCAGAACAGAGAGGAACAGAAGAACGAGATGGAGGCTGTGAAACAAAAGATGTGCGATGAAATTGCCAGGAAGGTCTTCGAAGAGGAGGTCAGTTTGTTTCTAAGTATATTACTTTTTTTTTTGTTTAATATCTTTTTAGTTTGCTTTGAAATTTCGGATTTTACTAAAAAATTTTGTTTCATTTTCAATATTTCTTTGTAATTTTGGGGAATTTTTAAGATTATTGATGAAAATACGCCATGGGGGTCTGTTTATTTGTTGCATTTTTCACATTTTTCCGAGCCGAGGCGAGAAAGTCGTCAGAAAAGTGTATATCGCCTCTCGGGTTGGCAGACACTGCCCCATGGACTCCAACATCATTGGTTGCTTGAGCACTGTCGATTTGTAGTCGTTGTAAGAAATCTTTCCATCTCTGTCTACGTCCATTTTTTTGGTTAGCACTTCGACCATATCCTGGGGATTTTGGTTTTATTTAATTGGTAGTGATTGCGGGGGTACCTTGACTGATTCCTCAGCGTCGTCTTCGCTGCTTTGACTGATGATGGAGGTTTTAAGGAGTTGGAACATCGATTCTCTACCGATCATCCCGTCTCCGAGCAGATCGTACACCTATAGCAGAAGACCCCCCGGTTTACGGTATCAACGCATGTAGCAATAGACCGTTAAAAATAACATTTTACGGCAGAAAAACTTCAAAGTACTCCCATTTACGGTATTTAGTTGCAAACCTATATAGCGTGTCCCAGGAATCAGATGTCCTAGATTGAGATTTATCTCAAATGTTTTCTGTCATACACCTGTTATCGGAAGTCCTCTGAATTTACGGTATCAACGCATGTAGCAATAGAACGTTAAAAATTACAGTTTACGGCAGAAAAACTTCAAAGTACTCCCATTTACGGTATTTAGTTGCAAACCTATATGGCGTGTCCCAGGAATCAGATGTCCTAGACCGAGATTTACCTCAAATGTTTTCTGTCATACACCTGTTATCGGAAGTCCCCTGAATTTACGGTATCAACGCATGTAGCAATAGAACGTTAAAAATTGCATTCTACGGCAGAAAAACTTCAAAGTACCCCCATTTACGGTATTTAGTTGCAAACCTATATATCGTGTCCCAGGAATCAAATGTCCTAGATCGAGATTTATCTCAAATGTTTTCTGTCATACACATGAAGTCCCCTGAATTTACCGTACCAATGCGTATAATCTTGCTTCAAATTTCTCCGATTTACCTTATATTTATTCCACTTCTTTGTATTCAGCGTATCCAGGGACTAATCAGCCAAGTCTCGGAAAATCTGTATCATACACATGTTATCGGGAGTTCCCACAATTTACGGTATCATTGTAAAGAGATAGAACGTTCGTATTTTATTGTATTTATAAACAGAGATGAACTTCAAACAAATTAAAATTAATCTAGAACGAGCTTGAAAATAGGTACCGATCCTGATTTACGGTATTTAAACGCAAACGTAAATTAATTTTTTATACGTTGACAGCTGGGTCCCAGGCCCAATCGGTTTATAAACGGTATTCTGGACCAATATTTTTTATTTCAAACATTTTCTCTATCCTACGCCTGCTGTCGGAAAAATTCCATTTTACGGTACTTAAGAACAAATGAGCGTCGAAGTACTCCAATTTACGGTATTTATACAAACTGAAATTACCTACTTTCTTTTAAACCTTTAAACTTCTTTGTATACAGCTGGTCCCACCCAGGAGTGGTCCCCTCAGTTTACGGTATCAACGCGAGCGAATAAAACGTTAAAATTATCGTGAAAATTCTATTTTAGGGTACTTACAAGCACAGATGAGTTTCAAAGTACTCCAGCTTACGGTATTTAGACACAAACTGAAATTAATTCTTTAACCTCTTTGAATACAACATTCCTCTATCGTATAGTGAAGTCATTTATTTTTTTAGTAGTCATTTAAAGTAATTTTTTTCACTTCCATATTCATTGTCAAAAGCATTACTAGCCAATGACTGGGGGGGTATTCAAGTTGCGTGGGTTCAAATAAGAAAAAATTTGGAATATGATACGCCGAAAAAAGACACTCATGAATTGGAGAAGACAATTTTTAAAAAATAGTACTTTAATTGAAAATCGCACGATACTAATCATTAGCCAATGGAAAATTTGATTTCTGTGTGCTTACCATGCAACTCGAGGATTTCCTGGAAATTTTTGATACCTACCTAGACCAACCTAAACGAAATTAATAAGTGGAAATTTTTATGTCAAATTAAATGTCAAAAATCGTTTTTATTCAATTTCTGTGGCTGTATCGTTGCTATTTTCTTACCGAATCTGCATTCGAGCATTAATTCATTTCCTGGAAATTTTAGTCGTGCATTCCAACAACGTAATCGGGCCCTCGTGTTCCACTCGGGCCGATTAATACGTTGTTGGAATGCACTCCAAAAATTTCCGGAAAGAATTAATGCTCTTATGAGATTATAAGTGACAATTTTTTGACCAAGAAACAAAAAATTTCTTAGTTTTCAGTTTTAGAAATAATTGTTTATTTGCAATATGTATGTGCAACTTGTGTTACTTTTGAAAATTATATCAGTTTTCTGTAATTTCTTGTCATTTTCTTATTTTGCGAGGTAATTTCTTTGTAACTAGTCACTCACTTTTATCATTTATTTTTGTAAAGTTGGCGCTGGAAGCCCTGTGAATTCCTTTCAGTTTACGTTATCAACACGTATAGTTATAGAAGATTTCACACTGTCGTGAAAATTTTATTTTATGGTATTTCTAATCATAGACGAGTTTCAAAGTAGCTGCTCCTATTTACGATATTTAAACACAGCTTACAGAGTGTACCAGAATTAGCCTTTTTAAACACGGTTTATCTCAAACATTTCCTCTGTCGTCCCCTCAATTTACGGTATCAGTGCTGTTATATTTAACGTTAAGGATGTCGTGAAAGTTAAATTTTAACAGTATTTACAGAGAGATGAGCTTCAAACTACTCTGATTTACGGTACATATTTACAAAATCAAGTGAAATTAATTTTTAATACACATTGTGCTAGACCCAGATCTACCTCAATCTCGTTCTCTATCATAACGCCTGTTATAGGAGGTACCCTCAATTTACGGTATCAACGCGTATTAGGATTTAATAATTTCTGTCGTAAAATTTATTATTTTACGGTATTTATAAACATAAATGAGCTTCAAAGTAGTCTGATTTACAGTATTTAAACACAAACTGATGCATCATCACTTTCGTGAAAGTTCCCTAGGATGTGAGCTTCGAAATACTCCTATTTACGGCATTTATACACGAACTGAAAAATAATTTTTAAACAATTTTAACTTTTTTACATACAACGTGTCCCATGATTCATCGGGTTATAAACGGTATCCTAGACCAAGGTCTGTCTCAAGCATGTTCTCTGTCGTCCGCCCTGTTATCCGAAGTTCCCTCAATTTACGGTATCAACGCGCACAGTAATAGAACGTTAAACGTGAAGATTGGACATAAATTGAAATTTACTTTAAATATGTCTTTACCTTCTTTACCTACAGCGTGTCCCAGGGCTCAGGTTATAAAGGTTGTCTTAGAACCAGATTTATTTCAAACATTTTCTCTATCATATGAATCTGTTATCGGAAGTTCCCCCAATTTACGGTATCAACGCATTATATATTATTATATTATTATATATTGCAAGGTCAAAATAAGACAAAAAGTAAGAGTAACGTTTTGCGTTGAAATTCTTCGTAAGGGAGCTATCCCAAATTACCCCAAATTACGGTTTTTTGACGAATACTTGAAAACTCTGTCATGCGGAGTTGTAATTAGTAATCTGGGCTTTTTCAGTTTTCATTTTAATCATGGGCGGGTTTTCTTATGGGGGGGGGGGCTTTGACGCAAAACGTTAGTACTCTTACTTTTTCTCTTTATTTTCACCTCCCAAATAATCTGCACTCAATTCTATTGCACCCTGTACAATTTTCATTTTACGGTATTTTTCGAGGTGTTTTTAAACAGACAAGCTTCAAAATACGTTGATTTACGGTATTTACAACTAGCATCCTACCGCATTGTAAAAATTCTTACATACCGTCTGTCCCAGCGATCACTTACGCTGAAACAGTAGTCTATCCTCTCCTCCAGTGTGCCCCTCAGCCACAGACTGAGCGCCGTTGCGAACGTTTCCATGGTAACGTACGTGCTGGGCCCCTTTTCGAACACAGTGAAAATCCTGTCCATCAATTCGTCGTCGGTCATGTCCAATCCGCTGTGGAGGACGTCCCTCAGTTGTGCCTTCGAGATGCCCTGTTGTTTATCCCCCGCCTCCTTGTGAAGTTTGTAGTAAATTATGAAAATCATCTCCAACTCCATGGCGGTAAAGTGGAGTTTCTTGGACAGGCGCTGTATCAACTCCCGGTGCTTCTTCTTGAATCTGGTCTCCTCCATGGAGTCCATGGACTGGTCCAGGTTGCCCCCGAAAGACATCTTTTCTTTTTTGTTGCGAAGAAATTCTCCCGTCAACTTTCTTCCGTCAAAGGAAATTATGTTTTCAAAAATTGAAGGTTACTCTTCATTCTATCGAAGTGACAGAACGTCAAAATTTCATTTTTGGGTTGGTATGGGGAAATGTTGCAAGGAATTTTACCAACAGGCGAGTTGGTAGAAGCGATACGTCAGAAAACATGCCAAATGTCGAAATTTTGCAACTGCTCTGAATTGGCCCAAAACGGCCTCTGTGTGCGTGCAGTTTTGAGTAAAGTGCAAAGAAAAATATTCACGAAAAAGCCTCAGGGGGTTATTAGTCCAGGCAACGAAGGGGTTGTAGGTGTTGGGGGTAGTTAGGAGGTAAACATACTAAAAGTCCCCGCCCCTACTCCGTCCGCTTCAAGGGGGAGGGGGGTGGAAAGGTCCCTTTTTTTGGTTTTTCGCTTATAACTCGAAAATGGTGCGTCGTAGCGAAAAAATCCTTCTATGAAAATGAAAACCTATAAAATTTTCTACAACTCTGCTATTATACATTATTGGGGAAAAATGCACCCTTTTCGAGATAACCGCTCTCAAAAGACGGCAATTGTCAAAACTAACTTTTGCTTCTAATTTGTCAGTCTTTGGTTTTGCAGAAGAGTCGTCAGGAAGAAAGTTTTAGAGCGTTCAATTTCCTTCAAGAATATATATCTACAGGGTGGTTTCTTTTTCACTGCTCACCACTGGCACCTTCTAAACGGTAAGAGGTACGAAGTCGGTTAAATTAGAGAAATATTGCACTTGGAGCTTTTATATTATTGACAGCTGTCAATTGAATGGCATCGTCAGAAATTTTTTAGGACTTCTAGATTTTGAGTAACGGTAGTCAACTTTTTATTCCCTTATGGTAGCCATATTGTATTTTAACACCATCGGACACACAAAAAATTAGCTTTTCAAAAATTTAATCAAAATGGACTTTTTCGACAGATCGTCAAAATTTGAAAATTGATGAGCCTAAACTTTTGAAAAAAATTTCAAAAGAGTACACCAACTTTTTTCATCTCTTATGACGTCAAAAACAATTCCTTACATAAAAAAAGCTAACGGAGGATGTATATCAATGCGATGTATATCTCTGTAGATGTTTATCAAGTTAATGTGTATGTAGGGGCGGCTGGTCTTACTGGTGGAATCGGGTGCAGATTTTATCAATCTGCACCTAGTAGTAGTGCCTCCGCAAACGCACAGATGTGTCAAAAAAGCGAAATGTTAAAAAATCATTGTTACAAAAAATTAAAAATAGAAAATGAACAGGAATGAGTAAATGAAAAGAACTACCGGAATGAAAACAAAATTTGGCGAATTTTGAAAAATTAACACTCGGGTTTGAAAAATTGTGAAAGGGGATGAAAAGTCAAGAGGAATGAAAATTAAGTGTGATTAAGTAGAATTACGAAGTAAAACATGAAAATAAAAAAATTATGCAATTAAAACTTTTGTGGGGGTTGAAATACGCACTTACACCTACTTATTGCGAAGGAAACTGAAAAATTGTAAAAGGTAAACTGAATCCCAAATACGTTAAATTTTATGACCGACGAAAAACGAAATTATGCGAATTTTGCAAAATTAGCACTTAGGGGGTTGAAAAATCGTAAAGGTGGATGAAAAGTCAAAAGGTATGAGGATTAACCGTGGCTAAGTAAAATTACGGAAAATAACACCAAAATAACCCAATTATGTAAATTTAGCATTTGAAGAGTTGAAACATTGCGAAGGGGGATGAAGAAAGTGAAAAATCAAAAGGGGTGAAAGCCGTTAAAACTGGAACTTAACAATCACCCAGTTTCCGTTAATTAGAAGATAAACTCCATCCAGTAAGAGTTTTGGGGGTTAATAGTTTGAAATTGAAAGTTAACCAGTGTCAAGCAAATAGCAGTCTTGAAAGTTAACTGAAATATGTTCAATTTAAACATCTTCAATCGAACATTTAGTTGAAGTTTAAACCGTTAAAAATCTAACTTAATAATTCAATTGACAGCTGTCAATAATATAAAAGCTCCAAGTGAAATTTAAATAGTGCATAATTTCTCCAATTTAACCGACTTCGTACCTCTTACCGTTTAGAAGATGTCAGTGGTGAGCAGTGAAAAAGGAACCACCCTGTATATATATTTTCTTGAAGGAAATTTAACGCTCTAAAACTTTCTTCCTGACGACTTTACTGCAAAACCAAAGACTGAGGAATTAGTAGCAAAAGTTTGTTTTGACAATTGCCGTCTTTTGAGAGCGGGTATCTCGAAAACGGTGCATTTTTCCTTAATAATGTATAATGGCAGAGTGGTAGAAAATTTTATAGGCTTTCATTTTCATACAAGGATTTTTTCGCTACGACGCACCATTTTCGAGTTATAGGCGAAAAACCAAAAAAAGGGACCTTTCCAGCCCCCTCCCCCCCTGAAGCGGACGGGGACTTTTAGTATGTTTACCTCCTAACTACCCCCAACACATTCCCGAAGAGCAATTTTCTCCCCTCTTCCATGTTCTCTACAACCCCATTTTGGGCATTCGTTGCCTGGACTATATGTAATGTTTCTGCTTTTCCGCTAAATTTCGATCAAATTGTTAAAAGTACAAATTAGGCTTGTACAGTTCCAGAAAAATTTTAGTTAGAACTTTATGTTTCTGTTTGCAGAGGAAGAAGAGAGAGAGAGAGGAGATCATACAGGAGCTGTACGAGGAGCAACAAAGACAGGACATGGACAGAAAACATAGAGAAAAAACGGAGAAGGAGCTAAGACAGAGGGTGGAGATAAGGGAGTCGTTGATGGGACAGATGAGAGATCGGGAGGAAGAACGAAAGAGGGAAGCCGAAGCCGACGCTAAATATAAAGAAGAGCTAATAGTGAAGATAGCCGAAGATCAAAAATTGGAACAGCTGTCAGCTCAAAAGAGGAGAATGAAAATGTTGCAGCTGAGGAGGGACGTGGAACAAATGATGGTGGATAGGAGACAGCAGAGGGCGGAAGAGATGCAGATGCTGATGAAGCTGCAGGAGGAAGAGGACAAGGAGAGAGAGAGAAGGAGGCAAATTATCGAGGAGGAAAGATTGAGGATGCTGAAGGAGCACGCAAAGAATCTTGTTGGTTATCTGCCGAGGGGGGTGTTGAGGGAGGATGATCTACCCCATTTGGGGGGTAGTGATATTGTTAAACCAACTTGATGCATGTATTTTTTGAAAAAAATTTACTGTAAGTCTTGGTTTTTGACTTTTCCTGTGAGAAAAATTAAATTAAAAAATATCGCCAGGCTTTATAACATTTTTAGTTTTTTTAATGGCAAAATAACTCCAAATGTTAATATTTAATCAGAAAATGGATTTTCTCAATTTACCCGTTAATTACCAGTTAAAGTTCTGTCTATCGAATCTACTGCTATTGCATGTCAATGTCATATTTATCATATGTCGCATTTGTCAGTTGTTAACTTTTATTTCAGTTGTAAAATTAACCTATGATTTTATCATTAACCCTTACCTTAACCTTAAACCTTATTCAGTTTTAGGTTAACCATTACAAATTTAAAAGCGGTTATTGGCTGCGCTTAACTTTTAAACTATCTTTTTTAAGGGTACGATTTAAGACGTTTCATATGGGCGCAATTAAGTTAACCTTCAATTATTATTTTTGACTGAAGCTCATCTTTAATATGTTGGAGTTGACTTTTACTGAACTTCGCTTAACTCTCACTGCAATTTCAATAGTTTTAAATGGTTAATCCGCAAACTCGCTCTTCATAAAATTCTTAAACCTCAATAAGGGATAGACAATCTAGAATTTATGGTGTACAATAGTGGAAGCATTTATTGGAAACTATTGATTCAACCTTTACTTTTGAGTGGATTTTCGAGATTCGACAACTAACTTTTAACGGTTAACTTTCAAATTTGTTACCTTTACGATCTTAAACAGTCAATCCTCAAAACAGTCGTCCGTTGCAGTGAAGGTTTAAATTAACCAAAACTAGTGATGAGTTACTTTCTTAAGAGTTAACTTTCAAAACTATTTGAAACGTTTCAGATGAGCTTGCCTCACAACCGTTGTTTAAATGACAATCTTAACTAAATTTTCATTTCAGTGAACTGAATTTTCCACATGTTCGAGTTAACCTTCGCAAGCATTAACTTACAGCTAATATAATTAGGTTACTTTCAAATGTCATAAGGCCAGTTTTTCCATCTCTTGTATATTTTGTTGTCACAATGAAAACTAGGACGACAATAACCTCATGTTAAAGTTAATATGAGATAAGGAAAAACCTGCCCTTACTTTTTTTTACTGCAATTTTGAAGGCTTTAACCTTCAAACTGGTTTTTCATGCAAAACCTTGAAACCCTCACTTTTAGATTGGCTTTTAAACTACTGAACTGTTTTTATAGTTAATTTTCGATATTCAGCAACTCTCGATCACGCGCTAACTTTTACGGTTAACTTTGTAACTCGGCAACTTCTACGATTTTACATAAACGGTTATTTTAATCCTCAAAACGGTTACGAAAACTTTTAAATTCTACAATGGTTAATTTTCAATTTCAAACTTAACTCCCCAAAAACTGTTATTGAATGGAGTTTATCTTCTAATTAACGGAAACTAGTGATTGCTAAGTTCCATTTTTAACGGTTTAAACTTCAAAAATGTGCTATTGAATATGTTTAAATTGAACATAATATTTCAGTTAACCTTCAAGACTGCTATTTGATTAACAATAATGGTTAACTTTCAATTTCAAACTATTAGCTCCCAAAACGGAAACTAGTGATTGTTAAGTTTCTGCTATAAAAAAATAGCAAACTATTAAGCGCCTGTGGTAGTTTGGCCTTTGTCCACAAGATGGCGCTCTCCTTTGACAACGTAGCAAACCACAGGCAGGAGTCTTTCGTTTAAGCGATCGAATAGTTCCTGCCTCTTCCACCAGGTGGCCCCAGCTAATTGTGCAAAAAAAGCATTTGTCAAAAATTAACATGAAGGCGAAAATTGTTTCCTTTTTGTTCAAAAAATGCTCCTTGTGCACATGGTCGATAAAGGCGAAAATCATATTCTTTTTGACGCAAAAATTACCCTTATGTACATGGTCGATAAAGGCGAAAATTGCTAATCTTTTGTTGCAAAAATGACCCTTACGTACATGGTCGATAAAGGCAAAAATCGCATTCTTTTTGATGCAAAATTGAACGTTATGTACATGGTCGATAAAGGCGCAAATCACATTCTTTTTGATGGAAAATTTTCTTTTCCAAAAATGATCGTTAGGAATGTGGTCGATAAAGAAGAAAATCGCTTGGTTTTTCTGCTACAAAATTAGCGGCAAACTACTAAGCGACTCACATAGTTTGGCACTTCTCCACTAGATGGCGCCAAATAATATCGATGAGGCGCCCTCTTTCGGCAACGAAGCAAACTACAGGTAGGAATATTTTAAGCAATCGGACAGTTCCTTGCTTCTCCACCAGATGGCGCCAGTTAATCGTGCGAGGAATTCAAAAATTAAAAATTGAACGTAAAGGCGAAAATAGCTGGCGCTTTGTTCCAAAAATGATCCTTCAGCGCATAGTCGATAAAGGCGAAAGTCGCGTTCTCTTTGATGCAAAAGTGACCCTTATGTACATGGTCGATAAAGGCGCAAATCACTTTCTTTTTGATAGAAAATTGAACCTTATGTACCTGCAGCATAGAAGCGAAAATAGCTTGTTTTGTATTCCAAAAATGATCCTTACGAATGTGGTCGATAAAGGAGAAAATCGCTTGGTTTCTCTGCTACAAAACTAGCGACAAACTACTAAGTGACTCACATAGTTTGGCACTTCTCCACTAGATGGCGCCAAATAATATCGATAAAGCGCCCTCTTTCGGCAACGAAGCAAACTACAGGTAGGAATCTTTTAAGCAATCGGACAGTTCCTTGCTTCTCCACCAGATGGCGCCAGTTAATCGTGCGAGGCATTCAAAAATTAAAAATTGAACGTAAAGGCGAAAATAGCTGGCGCTTTGTTCCAAAAATGATCCTTCAGCGCATAGTCGATAAAGGCGAAAGTCGCGTTCTCTTTGATGCAAAAGTGACCCTTATGTACATGGTCGATAAAGGCGCAAATCACTTTCTTTTTGATAGAAAATTGAACCTTATGTACCTGCAGCATAGAAGCGAAAATAGCTTGTTTTGTATTCCAAAAATGATCCCTACGAATGTGGTCGATAAAGGAGAAAATCGCTTGGTTTCTCTGCTACAAAACTAGCGACAAACTACTAAGTGACTCACATAGTTTGGCACTTCTCCACTAGATGGCGCCAAATAATATCGATGAGGCGCCCTCTTTCGGCAACGAAGCAAACTAAAGGTAGGAATCTTTTAAGCAATCGGACAGTTCCTTGCTTCTCCACCAGATGGCGCCAGTGAATTGTGGGAGGAACTCAAAAATTAAAAATTGAACGTAAAGGCGAAAATAGCGGGCGCTTTGTTCCAAAAATGATCCTTAAGCGCATAGTCGATAAAGACGAAAGTCGCGTTCTTTTTGATGCAAAAATAAACCTTATGTACATGGTCGATAAAGGCGCAAATCACTTTCTTTTTGATGGAAAGTTGAACCTTATGTACCTGCAGCATAGAGGCGATCATGATCCTTAGGAATGTGGTCGATAAAGGTGAAAATCGCTTGGTTTCTCTGCTACAAAGTTAGCGACAAACTACTAAGCGACCCACATAGTTTGTCACTTCTCCACTAGATGGCGCCAAATAATATCGATGAGGCGCCCTCTTTCGACAACGAAGCAAACTACAGGTAGGGATCTTTTAAGCAATCGGACAGTTCCTTGCTTCTCCACCAGATGGCGCCAGTTAATCGTGCGAGGAGCTCAAAAATTAAAAATCTAACGTAAAGGCGAAAATAGCTCGCGCTTTGTTCCAAAAATGCCTGATTTGAATTTGCCGCCAAGACGTCAATCCGTCAACGCCGGATTTTCTCGCCATAGGGGCAGATGGAGCTGCGATCTTTAGTTACTTTGGCCAGAACAAAATTCCCTAGAAATGACAATCTAATTAGCAATGACAGTTGACAGATGAAATTAGCCTAACCTCAAAGTTTTCAAAAAATGTTTTCCAAAGTTTTGTCACGCTTTTTAACAAAAATAGAGAAAAAACAGTTCAGTTTAACGCCAATTTGCCACTGGAACATCCCCAAACGTGCAGAAATCGACACTGAATATCTTTTGTCGCCCCAAAACATTGAAGAAATCGAAGCGAATATTTCCCGTCGAAAAGGCATCGGAGATATAAAATTAGTGCACGAATTAAATCGAAAATTAAACGAAAATGTGGACTCTGAAGTTGTAAAGGACCAGTTGTATTTGGAATTGTTTCGAATCCCGAACAAAACCCACCCGATGGTCTCTTCCTACAGTGATGAAGGTCGGATAGTTCGAACCGTTGGAACCCAAAAACAATTTGAAGGAAAGGAGTTTCAAGAAATCGTGAAGAGGTTGAAGTTAGCTAGAAGTGAACAGCTTGGAAATTTTTCAGGCAGTAAAAGTTACTATTTTTTGGGAGAACTTGCCGAGTTAGAGCAATCGATTATTCGATTTGTGGTTAGTAATTTGTTGAAAAATGGATTTGAATTGGTTTCCGTTCCTGATATTTTACCGAGGGATGTGGTGGAAGGCTGTGGGATGAACACGAGGGGCTCACGCACTCAGGTTTGTCAATGAATTGCCAATTTTACAATAAAAAAAATATAATAATAATAACGTTTATTTGTAACAGAATAAAATAAAATTACAAAAAGGGTGAAAATTCAGTAAAAACTGGTTTTCAATTTCACCCCAAAATAAACAAAGAACTAAATTATTCTTATCTAACAAATTTTTCAAACTAAAACCAATCATAGTCATTCACTTTGTTTTTCAAGACAAATGGACATCAATCTATTTCTTAACATTATCAGGAGATGAGAAAGTTGTAATAACATCATACTTATTTAGCAATTTAGCAGCGAGAAATGAAAAACTAACGGGTGTCCTAAAAAAAACCGAACGAAATATTTCTGTCAAGGAAATTACGACAGATGGTGCTGCAATAGTTCTCTTAGTGATACTTGTCTCAAAGGTTCATTTCAGGGGCGTGGGGATTGGTCAATTATCAACCAGTCGTTATGAGCCTCACATGACTTCGAAGGACGTTCATTTTTCTTTAAGAATCTTTTTTCAGAAGTTAATTTGGTTCACGCATTGACTTTCTGTGATTATTTAAAAAATATGTTTTCACATTTTTTCATGCAGAATGACCATGACTAAAGTAACAATGAAGCTTAATTCTCAGTAATAACCTTTAAATTTCCTCCAATTCGCATCCGCTTGTGTTTTTCATTCAATTTCTGAAAGATGCTTTTTGAAGAAAAGTAAACGTGCTTCAAGATTATTTTTATCTCATAACCATTGGTTGTTAACTGACCAATCCCCATGCACCTAAAGTAAGCCTTTAAAACAAGCAAGGCTAAGGCTACTACGGCAGCGCCATCTGTCGTGGTCTCTTGAATGAACCGATAGCCTGATTCTTTAGCTTTAATTTAAGTCCACGTTCATCCAAATCGGTTAAAAAATGGATGAGTTGTCCCCAAAAATATTTCGTTCGGTTTTTTTTAGGACACCCGTTATTTTCAAAAACTATTTATATGTAGGTTTATTCCTTGGATGAAAATCTTCATGGCCCTGATCTTTGTTTGTCTGGAACATCCGAAATCGCATTGGCCGGACTGTTGTCCAATCAAACACTCTGTGAGAAGGATCTACCGCTGCGATTGGCCGCCATCAGTCGATGTTATCGTGCAGAAACTTCCAATTTACAACAAGAACGTGGCATTTACAGGTAATTCATCTTGTTTAATTCAAATAAATCAATTAAATTATAGGGTGCATGAATTTACAAAAGTCGAAATGTTTGCGGTTACTGTCCCGGAACAATCCGAGGAATTCCTGGAAGAGATCCGGAAGATTGAAGAAGAATGTTTTAGGTCCCTCGGGTTACATTTTAACGTCATCGACATGCCACCCCACGAATTGGGGGCGCAAGCTTATCGAAAATATGATATGGAGGCTTGGCTTTGTGGCCGAAGGATTTACGGAGAGATTTCCAGCTGTAGTAATTGTTTGGATTATCAATCAAGAAGGCTTGGGATTAAATATAAAAGACTCGATGGTGGAGAGGGCTATGTTCATACTTTAAATGGTACCGCTTGTGCTATTCCACGACTGTTGATAGCTTTAATAGAGCAGGGGCAGAGTCCAAAAGGTTTTATAGAAGTTCCAGAAGTACTGCGCAAGTATATGGGAGGGAAGGATGTGATAGGGAGACAAAATAAAGTTCCAGAGTTAAAATTAATTAAAAATATGAAAAATTGATTACCAAGAAAAGTTGGAAGCTCAGGAATCTGTAAGAAGAAGTGTTTCATCTTTGCCAAGATACAACAGTTGTTCATTTGTTTTGTACTGTTATTAGGGAATTTCTAGGGATTTCGAAAAAGATTAAAATTTACATCCATTGCCATCGGATCTAAAAATAATTTAGATGAGAGTTGTTTGTTCTTTTACGGGGAATAAGAATCTGCAATAAAAAATATGTTTCCATTAAAAAAATCAAGTTGACCTTCATTTGACCTTGAGTCAAAATGGCGATGATGCCATCTATTTTCCCCCTCGAGGTCATAAAACTTTTATAAAGAACATTTTTTCTTAAAATGCTTCCTTTTCGAGATATTTGCTAGTCTCAAGATAAAACGACGATATAAGAACAGCTGTCAAACCTAAAACAACCTTCAACAAGTTTTAATTTGTGCTATGTGACGTACAGTCGGGGATTATGACAGTATGGTTAACTACCCCCCAAAACTGTTATTAGATGGAGTTTATGTTCATGTTTATGTACATTTTTAACGGTTTGAACTTCAAAAATGTTCGATTGAAAACGTTTAAATTGAACATATTTCAGTTAACTTTCAAGGCTGCTATTTGAATGACAGTTTTAACTGAAGTTAACCTTTAACATGTTGGAGTTAAACCTTCATTCATTTTGCCTTTTACCACTATTTTAAGGGTTTAAAACTGTTTGCCAAAAACTGAAAAAAACTTCCAAAGTGTTGTTCCGTTTTTTAACAAGAATAGAGAAAGAGAACAAACAGTTCAGTTTAACGCAAATTCGCCACTGGAACGTCCCCAAACGTGCAGTACTCGACACTATATATCTTTTATCGCCCCAAAACATTCATTTACCATCGAAATGACATGGGAAATATAAAATTAGTGCACGAATTAAATCGAAAATGAAAAGAAAACTGAAGTAAAAAATGCCTGATTTGAATTTGCCGCCAAGACATCAATTCGTCAACGCCGTATTTTCTCGCCATAGGGGTAGATGGCGCTGCGATCTTTAGTTACTTTGGCCAGAACAAAATTCCCTAGAAATGACACTAATTAGCAATGACAGTTGACAGATGAAATTAGCCTAACCTCAAAGTATTTCAAAAATGTTTTCTAAAGCTTTGTCACGTTTTTTAACAAAAACATTGAAGAAATCGAAGCGAATATTTCACGTCGAAATAAGAATCTGTAATAAAAAATATAGGTTTCCATTAAAAAAATCAAGTTGACCTTCATTTGACCTTGAAAATGACCTTGAGTCAAAATGGCGATGATGCCATCTACTTTCCCACTCGAAGTCATAAAACTTTTATAAAGAACATTTTTTTCTAAAATGCTTGCTTTTCGAGGTATTTGCTAGTCTCAAGATAAAACGACCATCCTGTATATAAGAACCGCTGTCAAACCTAAAACTACCTTCAACAAGTTTTAATTTATCTTCTTATGTGACGTACAGTCGGGGATTATGAAAATGCCCACATGCCCACCCCACCGCGACGTTTCAATTGGCTGAATTGATACAGTCGACAAGGTGACTCGTCGGGATATGGTTGGGCTTTTTCAAAGTCCCCGACTGTACTTTAACTGGTTGTTAATACTTATAAACTTAAAAGTGCGTTAATGATTATCGGTAATTTTTTATCAATTATTCTACCTGTCTGTTTTAAATCTTAGTTCCATTTCCTTAACTTTTTCTTCCGACTGTTTTAGTGCATTTCCTTTCCTTTTAGAGTTAATATAAACCTTTAAGAGTCTCAATTTGCCTTTGTTGGTTGATTTGAGAAAAATTTTATAACTTAACTCTACTTTTTTTTCAGGATTCGCTAGGAAAACCGACCTAACAAATCTCCTTTCATTATTTGCTCAAATAAAACATTTTAAACTAAGCCACGCGTTTTACGTCAGCAAAAAATTAAAATTGAGGACACATTTGTTGGAATTGTGGCGCCCACTGGTGGTTGTAGCCCAAATAGTGATCTAGTGATAGACTTTGGAACTAATCAATATTAAGGTCACTGGATTTCTCTCTTTGGAGAGGTATGGCAATCAACCGGAAGTGTGGACAAATATAAAAAGGACAGAGAATATTCCCTTACAATAAGTAAGAGAGAAATGACTTGCTTCCATTGTTATTTTTTGACACTGACAATGGCATTATTTGTCAGTTTGCAGTTGTCATCAACACTAAAGACAAAAATTTCTTGATTTATCGTTCATTAATAATTGTAATTTTTATTAATTGGGGAAGCAAAACGAAGTTCTATTGAATGGCCAACGTCGATCACGATCGAGATATTTGATCGATGGGTTACGTGGTTGCCATAAGTACGTGTTTTGTGGTGTTTATAGAGAAATTAAGGACGCCTGTACGCCTGATTGCCTGTGTCTTTGACAAAGGAAAACGTGCGATTTGCAGCCCTTAAAACTCAGTGGTTCTACAAGTAGAAATTAAGTTGAGTTCGATGGAGACTTTGTCTTACCCATTTTGACCGCAAATAAAGTGCACTAATTTCGAAAACAGTGATGAGTGTTTATAGTTAGTTGCTGCACTTGATTTAGTCTTTGTGAAACCAATTATTGTTGTTCAACCCAAAATCACAAAAAATGAACACGGAACTTTTAAAAAGGGATCCACTATAAAACCATAATAACATACAATATGCGAAATATACTGCAAAATAAGCGAAAATAGACTTTGTAAGCACTAATCAACTATTTTACAAACAATTGTCAACTTTAGGTAATTTTTCTGACATCTAGCGTCATTTTCGTACTAAGTTAAAAGAGAAAGAGATATCTTTTGCTGTTATATCTCCATACCGTTTGGCGTACTTCTCCAAAGAGAGAAATCTAGTGCCCTTAATAATAATGGGAGCGCCCTCTAGTGGCAAATGCGAGGTAATAATCAGGTCGAGGGTGGCGCCATGTAGTGCTCGAATCTGGAACTAATATTCTGTTATTTATGCGGTTAAATCAAAGTAAAATTGTATTGACAGTGGCGCCATCTAGGCATGAATTCTGAGATTAATCTGGAGCTAACCAGTGTCTTGAGACTGGCGCCCTCTAGTGGCAGAATGCCAACTTGGAAATTAAGTTTCAAGAACTTTTTGTTCGACGGTGGCACTATCTGTTGGTCGGATTCCGAGCTAAATTCGAATTTAGTGAACAGGTTAGTTCTAGGGCTTGCCATCAGATGACGCCATCGTCGTTGTTTCTGATTAGTTCACACCCTTGAGAAACGGGGGCGCCACTGCACATGGATTTAAAAAAATACCTTGCAGCCTGTTTTTGATTATTTATTGTTAACACCTTAATAATCGTTACAGCTATCTACATACAGAATAATTTAATTACTTAAAAGTAACGTATAAATTGCTCTAATAATAAATGATGGGAAAATAGACATAATTTCTGTTGGCATAGGAATGTTATGTTTATGTACATTTATTTACACCTAGAAACGATCCGGGGGAATGACGGCAGTGCTCGAAACACCATAAAATTTTGAGAAAATGCAAAAAAGGTGCGCTTAACAACAAAAAGCAAACACTTAATATAATGACCTAAAAATCTACGACAATATAAAAAACATTAAATATCAATCTCCGAATAAGGTTTATGTCACCGATAAAGTCTTCGTAGGTGGGATTATTCACAGCCAATCATTGGCTGTTTTGACTAGAAAAGTCTGGTCACACTTCCGCGAGTGTAATACAGCCGAAAAAAAATTTTATTTTTTCTCGATTCGATGTCTGCGCGAGCGATTCCACGGACGGATCAAATCAAAATTGAGCAAAAATTTGAAAATCTCCGCGGGGAGAAATTTAAATTAAAAGTGGGTGGGATCGCCGTGTCGACATCGACTTCAGTTCTTCAATTCGTTCAAAAATTTGTGTCGTAATCGGACCTTCTGCGGCCGCCGTGGCCTGCGTTGCTGCTTCCGGGGGTGTTTCCGTAGTAGGCGTTGTAATAGTAGCCGTTCCACTCCGAGCGCCAGCTGTCGTAGAGGTTGGACATGCTGTTGTCGTGGATGGAGCCAGAAGAACGCTGAAACATTTTTTGTTAATTTTTCTGGAAGATTTCGCTTTTTTTTATTCAAAATTGTTAGTTTTTTATGTCTTTTAAGGCAAAATATATTGTTTAATCTTCAAAGCAACTTTTACCAAAATAACCAAACAATATTTCGAAAAAGGCAAATAATTAGGTACTTTTATCAATTGATAAAAGAGGTAAAATACAGTTTTGTGTAGGTACCTCAAGTTTTACCATGTCGTAGTCACTGAAACTTCATCACATTTGAGACAAATAGGTACTCAAAAAGATTTCAACATTACGTCAAAATTAGAAAACAAGTTATACTAATCTTCTGATAATTTTGACAAAATATCGCAAATTTTTAGCCTCAACTGTTTTTCCAAATTAGATTGATCTCATTTTGGCCAAAAAATAAACAAAATTACCTTTTTAGACAGTTTTGGATCGTATCCTCGCTCATTCCACACATCCTCCATGTTATAAAGGTCGTCCGCGCCATAATTGTCAAGACCCCCCATGTGGTTTTTATTCAATTCGTTCAACATATCTTCCGTGAGGGGGGTTGGAGTCTTCTTTTTCGCACTCTTCTGACGATTGACCAGCTACAACACAATTTTTACAAAAACTAAAGAAAAAGCCGAAAAACGTACCACAGTGACACCAAAAATAATCACGAACAGAAGCGAAGCCAACCCAATCACGATCACGGCTATCGCCCACTGAGGCAACAAAACATTGTCCTCCGCATAACCAACAGTTGGCGAAACCTGTTTCGGCAAAACTGCAAAAAAATCATCATCAACCCATTTTTGGCAGTTTCCAGAAACTCACCGACGAAATCCGTGTACTTGGGATCCACCACGAAGTTTCCCAAAATCAACCTGGAACTTTCATTCATAGATTTCGCTTCGCGGTTCGTTCCCAAAGATTCATGGAACAACTTCTTAATCTCCTGAGTGTCAACTCCATCAACTTCATCCAACTCCACCAAATAATCGACCAGAACGCTCCCCTCGCTGAAGCCGTCGATCCTGATTTTCTTGTACCATTGATTCAGCACGTTCGACTTGGTAAAAACGCTTTCGAGTTGACTTTGAACTTCGTTGGCCAAAATCTGCCACTCTTTGGTGTTTCTGTCGAGGAGTTCCGGCACCCATTTCGCACCCCCCACTAGCTTGATGGTGCCGACAATATCGCAATCGTCTTCGCAAACTCCGGGAGTTGTGGGGCGAGGGGTTGTCGTCGTGGTTGTTGTAGTGGTAGTTGTGGAAGTCGTGGTGGTGGTACTGGGGGAAGTTGTGCTGGTACTGGCAGTTCTGGCAGCTTCCAGCAGTTTTTCGATTGAAATAGGGGTTGTTGAAGGAGTTGGCCAACCGGTGAACTCGGTCGTGGCCCTGGAAGGCCAACCTTTTTGAATCGTGACCGCAGTGGGTTTAAGTTCTTCAGGTTCGAAACTCCGTGGAGTTGTGGGTTTGGTTTTTCGAGAACTTCCACCCGGTCTACTGGGAAACACTATTTTAAATCCTGTGGGTTTAGTGGTAGTGTTGGGAGTTGAAGTCGTGCTGGGAGTAGGGGTGGTGGTAGTGCTAGTACTTTCACGAAGCTTATACCCGGGTGGAAGTAAACTCGTGGGTATTTTCTCCGATTGTGTTGTGGGTTTAACCGTGGTACTTCTAGGTTTAAACCCTCGATATCCTGGTGGTAGAAAGGCACTGACATCAAGAGGTCTTGCCTCACTCAACAACTTGTCGATCCCTTTTTTGGGTTTACTAGTTGTAGTTTTGAATCCTGGTGGTAGCAAACTTGATGGTACTTCTTCTACAGTCGTTGTAGGTTTTTCGGTACTAGATTTGTAGCCTGGTGGCAAAAATCCAGCGATGTCTACGGGTTTAGCCCCGTTTAATAGAGCTTCAATCCCTTTTTTGGGTACTTCTTTCACCGGGCTAGGTGAAGTTGTGGGCTTGAACCCTGGCGGCAGCAGGCTTGACGGTACTTCATCTTGTACAGTGCTGGGCTTTTGCGTGGTCAATTTGTACCCTGGTGGTAGAAAGGCACTAATATCTACAGGTTTCGCTGCATTTAACAAGCCCTCAATTCCTTTGGGCTTCGCCGTAGTACTACTAGTACTAGAGGGCTTATATCCAGGCGGTAAAAGCCCAGATAGATCTTCAACCGGCTTAGCCTTAGCTAAAATGCTGCTAACCTTAGATTTCGCTACTATTTCTTCTACTAGTTTAGAATTGTCTTGCTCAGGTTCGTCTCCTTGTGGTAGATCTAGAGGCGAAGTAGTAGTAGTACTAGTTGTTTTTCTATTCTGAAATCTAGGACGCTTAGTACTCGTTGGTCTATTAAGAGGCGAAAACTTTTTGATCAAAACCGGCGATTTAGTACTAGAAACTTCAATAGTCGTCATGTTTTCATCAGTAATCACCGTTATGTTCCCCTTATCCTTGAAATCGCCCGTCAAAACCGCACTGGATAAATCTGATTGCACCCTGTCCAGTTTTTCTATCAGACTTTCCGTGGAAGTTTTTTGCTTGGTTGTGGTTTGAATGTCCTCTTCCGTCGTAGTTTCGTGTTCTTCTGATTCTTCGTCGTGTTCTTCCTCTTCTGATCCTTCATTTAATAGTTTTTTACGTTCGTCTTCTTCTGCTTCTTCGCTCAGTAACTTTTTACGTTCTTCCTGTTCGACCAGAGGAGACGGTAGATATCTAGCGCCGGAAACACTTCTGCTGGTTTGCACAGAAGCAACCACAACCCAAGTGTCGGTGCTATTCTCATCCATCACAGTACTAATAGTCGTACCTTCTTCTGCTGGTACTACAGTGTTGTTAATGACGCTTTTAGTGGTAACCACAGAAATTACGGGTTCTACCGTCGTTGGTTCTTCGAATTCGTCACCATCAGAAGAAGTATTATTTTCTTCTTGGTAATCGTAATCTAGTTCTGTGGTAGCTTCTGGTTCTATCACTTCAACTACATCGTCGTTTTCTGAGCTAGCGCTAGGCTCCTTTAAAGGTTCTTCTAGCAGTGGTTCAATGGGGTCTTTTGACGGTTTACTAGTGGCAAAAACTTCCCCTTTGTTGTTGATAAAATAATTATTGACCTGTTTGTTTTTATTTTTATCAGGAGCCAGGAACCTGGTTCTTTGAAAACTGCCTCTAGACCCTAGTTGAATTTGATTCGGTTTCTCAGTATAGTCGAGGTTTTGATTAACATTTTGATAGTTGTCTCTGAGAGTGATTTCTCCCAAAAACGTTTCAGGTTGCGTTGGATTCTTGTTGTGGGCGTGCGAGAAAAAGTGCGAATAGTTGGGTCGATGTGTTGAGGGGATGATGTCTTGATTTCTGAAAGGAGCAGGGTGGGAGCTCTGGAATTGGAAGGGCTGGAAGTTGTAGGGTGGAGTTTTGGTGGTGACGCGGTATTGGGGGAGGGTTTGCTGCAGGTGAAAAGGTAAGTCTGAAGTTTGCAGATCACGAGGGAGGTAAGAATCGATCTGTTGATATCCGGGCGGCGATGATGGTGGTAAAAATTCTGAATACTGGTTCTGGCGGTAGTTGGGGATGAAGCGGCCGGGGTCGCCCGCGCCCCCCGTGAACACGTACTCCTGACCTGGAAAAGTAATCGGCGTGAGTGGATTCGGAGGTTTAATGCAACAATAAGCATCGATCGGGTGGACCGGGGGCTGAATTTCAATTAGTTTTAAACGTTGTATGACAAGAAATGTTAAGTTATAGAATAGTCCAAACTAAAACCGACACAGAAAAAGTTAACTCAGTTAACTAACTCCCGGGACTAAGGAGCACGTCTATGAAATCGCAAAATACTATACAAATCCCCAAGAGTAACATTCTTAATCACAAGTTCGCAATAAAAAATGTGTTTCAATTCTTGGAAGACAAAAAGAAGTAAATTTTTACAAAATGTTGGCAAAAGATTGCAGATAACAACAACTTATGCCAACTTTGCGAACAACAATCTCAATGCAGAATACCACCGAATGTGTACCTAAATAGCGATTTTTTAAAAATTATTCCGAAGAAGTCAAAAAATAGGCAAAAATGTCTACGTGTCTAAATCTCAACAGCCATGGAAATTATTCCAAATAATCGCATTAGCGCAAAATCAGGAAAATCTTGGTTAAGTGTGAATAAAATTATATACGAAAAGCTGAAAAAGGGTTCTAAAATAGCTATTAAGACATCAAGTGTTTTATAGGCAGTTTACAAATCGAGGCCGTAGTTTATATTTGAGCGACATTAGGAGCGAAAATATAATAGGCCGAGAATTTTAAACTATAGAACTAGAACACATGTTATCTTCATGATTTTTTCTAATACTAACTACATTAACACGACCTTTTAAAGTTTCTTTTCAATTTTCTTGTCAATTCAAGCGATAAGTATCAGAAATCTTTGATTTACTGGACTTAAAACACGTCGTGGACGACGTGCGTTTATAGAATGAATGGCGCGTTATACAGCAATCCTAAGAAGCTAATTTAAATGCACCATATAAACAGTATAAGATCTTAGTATAGTATTAGAAAACGAAACTAAAATATGTCCAAAGCCTGAAAAATTCGAGGAGAGAACCTTAGTGTACGATCTCTTGAGATTTTGCAATTTCAACACTTTTTTTTTAAACAAATCTTCATTAACAGAAAGATAAAAGTCGTACATCGTTAGACAGCTAATCGTTCCAATTATGTAATTTCGGTGGGGGAGCAGACGAAACTTGAAGAGTTGCTGTAAAATTGCAAATAAAATATTTAAACTTTTCACCGTAGAATATATGAAACATTTACCGAAGGAAGGTACAGTCGCGAACACGGAAATTCGTACGACGATAACATTTCGTCGATAAGAGCTTTAAAACAGGCTTTATATTGGCAACAACTTTATGCTTGAATTGATTTTTTCCAATACTAACATCTTCTGCTGTTTCTATGGTGCATTGGAATTAGCTTCTTATGTTTGCTATAAAACACGCCATTCTGTAAAAGCACGTTGCCCATGACAACTTGTTTTAAGGCTAATAAATCAAAAAAAATTGACGTTTCAAAAGACACTTGATGATGATGATGATTTCAATAATTCCAGTGCACGAGGGGAGTCAGTCTACGCAGTAGGTAAAATAGTCCCGCTGTATTATCGGCTCTGCCAGTTTTAAGATTGCTGTGACACAAAAATGACAAATAATGACTAAACAAATAAATAATTTGTCATAAAATGTCATGAGGTGAAAGCGCCCAAAAGCACCGGATGTAGTGCATTAATCTTCAAAATTGGCAACCCTTAGACTGACAACTGTTATTTTCGTTTAATCACCTTGATTCGAGTATAAGTATTCATACATGTCCTTTTATTAAAATCATCAATAAACCACCAGTTGTCTTAATAGCTATAAAATGCAATAGAAAACACCAGTCATGACACCTTCTATTAGACAGAAGCGTGGGCTGAGAGAGATATACAGGCTGTCCCGTAATTAGGCTGCAATATTTTAGCAGTGCTTTCTACGATCAAAATTAGGACTAAAAGTTTAGTAAAAATTTTTCGAAAAATCCATCCTAAGGGAGCTAGGGCCCGTCTAAGGGGGTAAAAAAATAGTTGTTTCTTCAATTTCTGAGGAACGGCTTACGATAGGGTCACGAAATTTGGAACTTTGTCGTAGATTTTTGTGCTGAACAAGGCTAATGTAATGGTTTTTAGCAAAAGCTTCAGGGACGTGCGTGAACATTTTTGTATCGAACTTTTTTGTACGACACCTTGGGTGAATTGTGGGCACAAATTTGAATTCCCCGTACATTTTTACTGTGGCACTCAAAATACCTAAAATTATCAGATGCTGCGTGATCAGCAAAAAACAAACAAGTGTAACCTACTTGTATCTTATATGCTCGAAATTCCAAAGAAAATCACAAGAAAATGGATTTTCCATACTCTATCCCATCAATTTTGCACATTTTCGGCGTGGAAAAAGAACTTCAAATCGATTTTCCTCAAAACCGGCCTGAGCTATCGAGTTTCAACTAGAGCACCTTTTTTACGTAAAAATGTACAAGGAATTCAAATTTGTGTTCATAATTGACCCAAGATGTCGTACAAAAAAGTTCGATAAAAAAATGTCCGCGGCCCCTCCACTCACGCACGTCCCTGAAACTTTTGCCAAAAACCATTACATCAGTCTTGTTCAGCACAAAAATCTACGACAAAGTTCAAAATTTCGTGACCCTATCGTAAGCAAGAAGAAGAAATAACTAGTTTTTTTTACCCCCTTTGAGGGGCCCTAGCTCCCTTAGGATGGATTTTTCCAAAAATGTTTACTAAACTTTTAGTCCTAATTTTGATCGTAGAACGCACTGGTAAAATATTGCAGCCTAATTACGGGACACCCTGTATGTCAATGTGTGTACACGTTCAGGTGAACGGACATAATATGGGATTAAGTAGTTTTACTTAAAAAAGTTTACCTGGCATAGACCTGAATGGAAGTTGAAAATAAAGGAAATTAAAGAAATATTAACATAATTGTTAAAAAAGTACTCTGAAGTTCATTTCGCATTGAAACTGAACCAGCTTGCTGGGCATTTCCCCTGATTTGGCGCGTTTGAAGTATCTTTGAAATAATCAGCATCATTAGAAGGGTAAACCCTGTAACAACGTGATTGGATCTGAAGCCGTTACGTCACGAATTCCCGCTTCTTGGAGTTTGATCGATTTCTTCAAAATTTCAAAATTTTGTAGGGGTAAACCAAGGCGAATATTTTATATTTATATTCGGTTCCTTAATAAAGAAAATTGGTGTAAGGCCCATATGATGCAAGTCATTTTCCTTTCTGTTCATTAACGTGAAAATGGTGGGTAATTTTTCATCTAAATGGGGATTATAACTACTAATTTAAAAAAGTGAGAAATAAAAAATAATGGGCCGGTTTTCGTGGGGTCTTCGACCGAAAACAGGACCTCTCGACCACCTCACGTTCTAAATTTAGCCAACACAAACGTCCTTGCCTCATAAAAACAGGTCCTTGACATTCGCCCGTAGAAATAAAATCCGATCGCCGGGGCAATTTATTGCAGAAAACGGTGCGGACGATATTTCTCCGGCGCAACAAAAAGATCCACTCGTTGGAGAGCTTAGCGAAATTTATTTATTTTACAACTCCTTGCTCGCCGCCTCTTATTTATGGTCGTGTCATTGCGGTTTATGCGTGTCATTATTATCACAATAAAAGCATGAAATATTTGTCAGGTGGGATATTAAATTCCTGGGAGGAAAAATCGCGACCACCGGGCCTGGAGGAAAGGACACCGATTTGCCGGGGGAGAGGAAAAAATGGAAAATTAGGGAAATCGGGGACGTGTTTCGGTTGAGAAGATGCCAATTCGGGAGAGTTCGAAGTTCGGGAGTTCATCCCTTGTCGATATTTTGCAAGGAAAGCATTGGGGGTGAATTCTGATTTCCTTCCTTCTGTAGCTACTAGAATTCTAAATCTTTCTGAAAAAAGTAAAAAAAAACTTGCCAACCATTAATTAAAAACCTCCAAGAAAGTCGTTAAAAAATTTCCGGCCCGCAACTCGTCACAAACTCGCGGATCTAATTTAAGTTGAAAAGTTCACGGCCTCTTTATTTACCATAACTCCATTAATAATACTGTAGTTAACAAAACAAGGGGCCGGATTTACTCAACCAGACGACGACACCAAGAAGACGAGGAACGTGAGATAACGCCTTAATTAAAACTTTTCATTATTAGCATTCGCGGGAGACAGTCGATCGGAAACTTTCTGAAAGGCTCCACCGCCGGGGGCATCGATAATTATCTTTTCGCGACGTTGACAGAGTCAACAATGGCCGGAAAGATCCTCCAACTAATCCCCGTTGTCGGGAAGAACAGATTGCGGGTTTATCGGTCGTGGAAAAGCGCCCCCGGGGGTCGCCAGAGTTCCATAACAATTCGTCAACTTTTCGCAACAAAACTCTCGAAATTAATTTCGAGGGAGGCGGCTTTCGGTTTCGGGAAAAAAAGTTAATTTGTTTGCGATATTTTAATAGGAAAACGGTTTTTATTCGAGCCGACAATGACAAGGTCCGTTCACTGCAGTTTATGCGGGTATTAAGAGAAAGTTGTCTGCCTTGCGTAACGTTTACTTGTGAAAAAATATAAGTAGACTATTGTTACGATTCCGGAATGGAATTGTTAAACGTTTGCAACAGTTGTTTTGATATGAATATATGAATTTGACGTTTGGGTTCTGTTTTTTTTCAATAGGTTTTTAGTTCTAGGAAGCCTCCATTCTACAAATATTCCTTTTATGGCGATGACCCAGTCAAATGAACAATTCGCTAATAATTATTGTGTATTTGACAACTGTTAACTTGCCCTAACGCCAATTACCGATAATTTGCGTGCAAAAACAGATTAACAAAATTGTCATAACTAATACCACGAGTGCATACCATGTTATCGATAATTTTGCTTCGGTCAATTTTGAATGCGTGTTACGTGTGAAAACATGGTATGCACGAGTTGTATTTTGCAGATTGTTTTATTCATTAAGTATTCAACCAATCCAAAGGAGCATTTAGAATACCAGTAACCAATCAAATCCTGATTACAGTGATATAATACTACAACGTCAACTTGACACTACTTACTCAATACTTTAATTTATAAAATAATCTGCAAAATACGATTGATAGCCTCTTGGTTGCCTTGTTGAGTCCTCATGGATGCACTACTTGTCAAATTTCGGCCAAAGAGCCTAAAAAAATCTACCATTTTGACTCGTAGTTGACAATTCGGGCGTCAAAACCGCGGCAATCAAGAGACTACTCGTCGTTTTACTATTGATTATTTTATTCATTAAGTATTGAACCAATCCAAAGGAGCATTTAGCATACCAGTAATCCTGATTACAGTGATAAGACTACAACGTCAACTTGACACTACTTACTCAATACTTTAATTCATAAAATAATCTGCAAAATACGATTCGTAGTCTCTTGGTTGCCTTGTTGAGTCCTCATGGATGCACTACTTGTCAAATGGTAGATTTTTTTCGGCCAAAGAGGACTCGAGCGAGCTCTCGTCCTCTTTTTAGCTTAAAAAAATCTACCATTTTGACTCGTAGTTGACAGCCATTCGGACGTCAAAACCCGCGGCAATCAAGAGACTACTCGTCGTATTACTATTGATTATTTCAAAGATACCTCAAAAATCAGGTGAAATGCCCAGCAAGCTGGTTCAGTTTCAATGCGGTGGTATCATCGATGAAATACCCACACGTGAAAATATTCGATATGATTGAATGATGAACTTCAGAGTACTTTTCACTTAATTTTTCGAAAACAGGATTTATGTTACGGAGGCAGTCATTTAACAATTAATAATAATTTGTATAGTATAGCCGGTAAATTATTCAAAAACAATTATTTGAAAGACACCATTATTCGAGTGAACAATTCTTCGAATTAACAATTATTCGAAAAACAATTATGTTCATATTTTTTTAATTTCTTTTATTTTCAACTTCCATTCAGGTCTATGTCAGGTAAAGTCTTTTTTTAGTTAAACTATTTCTCATTTTCTGTCCATTCTCCTGAACGTGTACACACATTGACATAATATCGGGTGTCCCAAAAAAAACCGGACAAAATATTTTTGGGAATAAGTCTGCCATTTCTTAACCGATTTGGATGAACGTGGTCTTAAATTAAAGCTAAAGAATCAGGCTTTTGACTGTATGAGAAACTACGGCAGATGGCGCTGCCGTAGTAGTCCTATTGATACTTGCTTTAAAGGTTTATTTTAGCTGCATGGGGATTGGTCAGTCAACGACCAATCGGTATGACACTCGAGTAGCCTTGAAGATCTTTCTTTCTTGTTTAAAAATCCTTTTTCAGAAGTCGATTTGGCTTAAGCATTAATTTTCTGTAATTTTTTTTAAAAATGTGTTTTTTGGTATTTTCACGCATTAATGGCCATGACCAAAGAACAGTAATGCAAATAAATCTTATTTTCATATATTATACCATAAGTAGTGAAAGTTATGTCGAATATTTTTGGTGTGGTCATCACGAATGGACAGTACGCTTGGAAATGAATAGCACGAGTGCTATTCCCAAGCGTAATGTTCATGAGTGATTACCACGCCAAAAATATTCGACATAACTTTTACTACGAATGATATACGGAGGATTATTCATCGAAACAAACTATTTTAAATAAAATGCTTTCCAAAATCGCGCTTGTGTGATGTCGTTTCCATGGTGAAAACAAACTTTGCTTTCACAAAAAATGTGACAGATTTTCAAAAATTCCGACTCGAAACTGAATTTCTCTGCAATTGCTTGTGGAAAAAGCAATTTTTGACATGGAAAGTTGGTGTTGGTGAGTCATCCACTGGTAGAATGGAAGGAATAGAATTGGATATTTTCAAAAACAGGCTCAAAAGCGTGGTGCGAAATAGCGGCTTACTGGCTAATTGAGAAAGAAATAAACATCCATTTGTGCTCCGCCTCCGGCGCTATAGGGTAAATAGAAAATCTCATCTTGACGTATAAAAATCTGATCTTTTTTTAGATTGTGCCGGAGAAAAAAGTAAAAAATGAGAATAATGGGAGAGACCAGTGCTCCGTATATTTAAAATCTTCGAGTAGGTGCCCTTCATGCTTAAAGTACAAGTACCTATTTTTGACCGCTGGCACTACATATCTTCCAGGCTTGTTCTGATCCAGAGTAGCAGCAATATTAACGTTCTCAAACTCATTTCCATTACATTAGGACTAGAATTTGGTTAATTTTGTTAGAAATGTTATAAATGGTAGCTACTTGAATAAATTTTTCTAAAAGAGTATATGCGCCTGACCACACGTGGTATAATCGATGAAATACCCACACGTGAAAATATTCGATATGATTCGCCTAAAACTATGCGCTGATTGGTCTGTTTTTAGTGAAATGACAGATAAGTTGAATAATCAGTTATAAATGAACGAATATGGTGAAACAGTGGCGCAGATGCCAAACACTTTTTTTTGGAAAAATCACAGAAAATTAATGCTTACGCCAAATGGACTTCTGAAAACTGATTTTTGATGAAAAAAGAAAGATCTTCAAGGCTATTTGGGTCTCATAACCATTGGTTGTTGCCCGACAAATCCCCACGCACCTAAAATAAGCCCTAAAGACAAGTATCAATAAGGCTACTACAGCAGCGCCATCTGTCGACGTTTCTTGCAAAGTTCAAAAGCCTGATTCTTTAGCTTTAATTTAAGACGAAGTCTATCCAAATCGGTTAAGAAATGGCTGACTAATTTCAAAGACTATTTTGTCCGGTTTTTTTTTGGGACACCCGATATATTTCCTTCTCTTTCTTGCTACTGTAAACGCGGCGAGCTTTCGGCGCAGCCGAAAGCGAGCAGTCTTCGAAAAGTAAGTCCGTCTTGAGGTACGAATTGTTAATTTGAAGAATTGTTCATTCGAATAATTGTTAATTTGAAGAATTGTTAAATTCGAAGAATTGTTAAATTCGAAGAATTGTTAAATTCGAAGAATTGTTCATTCGAATAATTATCTTTCGAATTATTGTTAATTCGAAGAATTGTTCATTCGAATAATTGTCTCTTTCGAATAAATGTTTTTGAATAATTTTCCCAATTCCCACTGCACGTGGTATAAACATATACCTACCAAGTTTCATTAAAATACCTTAAAGCGTTTTTTGAAATATTAACAAAAAACTATATGTTTTTTGGAATTTGCACACCCTGTAACTTGGAAACTCTAAGCACTTTAGGCCATATGTCCATAAGAAGTTTTCGTCTTAGAATAAGGTGAAGAATCACCCCCTGACGTTTCTCAGAGTACTTAGGGAACACCCTGTACGTTTTTATTCCTTAATAACTATCGGGGTGTTACAAAAAAAACCGGACAAAAGAGTCTTTGAAGTAAGTCGAACGTCGACAGATGGCGCTGCTGTAGCAGCCTTATTGATACTTGTCTTTAAGGCTTATTTTAGGTGCGTGGGGATTGGTCGGGCAACATCCAATGGTTATGAGACCCAAATAGCCTTGAAGATCTTTTTTTTTTCGTCAAAAATCTTTTTTCAGAAGTCCACTTGGCGTAAGCATTAATTTTCTGTGATTTTTCCAAAAGTGTTTTTGCCTATTTTCATGCTTCCATAACCATGACTAAAGTAACATTGATGCACATAGGGCTTAATTTTCAATGATAACTGTTCAGTTGCCCCCCACTGGCATCCGCGCCACTGTTTTCACCATATTCGTTCATTTATAACTGAAAATTATCATGTGCATTACTGTTCTTTGGTTATGGCCATTAATGCGTGAAAATACTCAAAAACACATTTTTTTTAAATTGCAGAAAATTAATGCTTAAGCCAAATCGACTTCTGAAAAAGGATTTTTGAACAAAAAAGAAAGATCTTCAAGGCTATTCGAGTGTCATATCGATTGGTCGTTGACTG
This sequence comes from Pycnomerus fuliginosus, assembly GCA_963924575.1. Classification (NCBI taxonomy): domain Eukaryota; kingdom Metazoa; phylum Arthropoda; class Insecta; order Coleoptera; family Zopheridae; genus Pycnomerus; species Pycnomerus fuliginosus. The sequence goes on along the minus strand of OZ004624.1, from coordinate 5,185,854 downwards.
ACCAATCCCCATGCAGCTGAAATAAACCTTTAAAGCACGTATCAATAGGACTACTACGGCAGCGCCATCTACCGTAGTTTCTCATACAGTCGAAAGTCTGATTCTTTGGCTTTAATTTAAGACACGTTCATCCAAATCGGTTAAGAAATGGCAGACTTATTCCCAAAAATATTTTTTGGGACACCCGATATGAATAAAGTAAAGTAGGTAACATCAGGCTTTGAGTCTTGCTTGTAACGATTGATAGTTGTTGTCTTATTGTCTGAGTCATTAAATCCTCATCATGTACCTAAAGTAATCCTTTAATGCCCCGCTGCTAGAAGCAGTTATGGAACTGATAAAGTTATTTTGCGATTAGAATGGTAAAAGACATAGGTTGTACCTGTTACAGGTAGAAACTGGGCATTTAAAACAAATCAAGAAAAATTTCGAATCGGAAGTCTCATTCTTTAAATTTATTAACCTCCCCAACCCCATCACAATATAAAAAAAAAGGCAGCAGAGAAGCGGCTGGAACCTCCCCAACGCATGGGTCTTTGATTTCCGTGACTTATTGTGTTTAAGATTTTAAAGTTGATATGCCTAAATGGCACTTCCCGTGGACCAATTGCTCCCAAAATCCTTTCAGCTCTTCAATGGGTTACCTAACCTCCATGTACCAAATTTCGGACAAATTGATCCAGTAGTTTGGGCTATAACGTGGTTTCAGTGTTATTACAAAATTTCGATTTTTCTACCCAAAGGGTACTAAATGCGAATAAGTCTTATCCCATTTAAAACCAGAATTTGAAGACCTTTCTGATGATAACAATAAATCTTTCAAAAAGTTGTTTTTGATGGATGAATGAGAGAATAATTTTAAGTTTCGAAATTGGTGTGCCAAAAAGGCACTTTCCGTGGGCCGATTGAATCCAAAATTTGTTCAGCTCTTCGACGTGTAATACAATCCCTATGTGCAAAATTTCAGCCAAATCGGTTGAGGGGCTTGGGCTGTACCGCGATTTTAAAGTCCGATAAAAATCAATTTTTTTTTAAATTTTTGGTAAAAAGGGCACTAAGAATGAATACATTTTTAGACGCAGAATTTGAAGGTCTTTCTTATGGTGACGTGAAAAATGGGGGTTTACATTTAAAATTTAAAAGTTGATGTGCCAAAATGGCACTTCTGGTTGCACGATTGACTCCAAAAGCTTTTCAGATCTAAGTTGGGTTTTCACATGCACACGTACCAAATTTCAGCCAAATCGGTCGAGTAGTTTGGGCTGTGGCGTGTTTACGAACGTACGCACGTACGTACGAACGTACGTTCATACATACAGACACATTTTAAAAACCACTTTTTGGGTTCCTGAGACCTCAAAACGTATAGATCCGGTCTTATCTCGAATTCGAAAATTTTAGTGATTGCAGTAACCTCCCTTTTTTTAAATGGTGAAGTGGAGTGGGGAGGTTAAAAAATGGGAGGTTACTGCAATCACTAAAATTTTCGAATTCGAGATAAGACCGGATCTATGCGTTTTGAGGTCTCAGGAACCCAAAAAAGTGGTTTTTAAAATGTGTCTGTGTGTATGTTCGTACGTACGTACGTTCGTACGTTTGTAAACACGCCACAGCCAAAACTACTAGACCGATTTGGATGAAATTTGGTACGTAGGCATCTCATAACCCAACTTAGATCTGAAAAGCTTTTGGAGCCAATCGTGCAACCGGAAATGCCATTTTGGCACATCAACTTTTAAATTTTAAATGCAAACCCCCACTTTTCACGTCACTATAAGAAAGGCCTTCAAATTCTGCTTCTAAAAATGTATTCACTCTTAGTGCCTTTTTGACAAAAATTGAAATATTCGGGATTGTTAACGTACTTTAAAAACACGATACAGCCGAAACCTCTGAACCGATTTGGCTGAAATTTTGAACATGGAGACTGTATTATAACGTCGAAGAGCTGAAATAAGTTTGGAGGCAATCGACCCACAGAAAGTGCCGTTTTGGCACATCAATTTTCAATTTTAAATATACTCTCATTTTACCATCCTAAACAACTTTTAAAAAAAATTATTGCCAGCATCAGGAAGGCCTTCAAATACTTGTTCTAAGTAAGACAGAATTGATTCGCATTTACTGCCCTTTGGGTAGAAAAAGTTGAAAATTTGTAATAACACTAAAAACACATTATGGCCCAAACTACCGGATCGATTTGACTGAAATTTGGTACATGGAGATTGGGTGGCCCGTTGAAGACCTGAAAGGCATTTGGAAGCAATCGGTAAACGGGAAGTGCCATTTAGGCATATGAACTTAAAATTTTAAATATAAGGCCTCCTTTTATATGTCGCCATTAGAAAGATGATCAAATTCTGGTTCTAAAAATGTATTCACGGTTTCTGCCATTTCAGTGGAAAATAGAGAAAAAATTCTTTCTCATTAAAAGAAAGCGGGCTGACAGTGGATGACAAAGTGGCAGTTATTGTCAAAAATGTGGCAAAATATTAACCTTAAAAAGAACATATTGTCAAATGTGATGAAAATTGCGAAATTATAGCCACAGACGAAAATCATAAAAAAATTTTTGTTGAATTGACTACTATCTACACAGAATACAAAGATCCACGCGATGGGGAGGTTCCAGCCGCTTCTCTGCTGCATTTTTTTTAAGAACAAATCTGTTTAGAAATGGCAAAACATATTTTGTACAGGATCTTTTTTTATTATTGTCCCACTTTTGAATTATCATATCTCCTTTATTAGATGAGATATTAGCCTGAAATAAAAACAGGCTGGTAGACCGTACTCCCAAGTTTTGTCCTGGACCTTACTCCCAGCGATCACCGTCGGATCTTAAGCGCTGTGGATGCAACTTGCTTTTTTTTAAACGGGACACCCGGTATATTCTTACACGGATCGATAGAGAATTTTCTTCTGATTTCATTTATGTAGGGTAGTTGATATCTGGGGTTGATAGATTTCGAGAAAAAAATTCGTGAAATAAATAGTTTTTATAACTTATAGCTATGTAGTGAAGCCCTGAGTATTCTAATAAAAATGTAACCTTTAGTATCATAGTAACAAAGTAGGTAACTGATTTATTCATCTTAAAACATTACAAATTAAAAATTTGAAAATTATTGCCATTTTCATTTAGACATTCTCGTAGATTCTAGTGGTCCTATTATTTTAAATATAATTTTAACCTCCCCAAACCCATCACAATGTTAAAAAAATGGGAGGTTACTGCAATCACTAAAATTTTCGAATTTGAGATAGCACCAGATCTCCACGTTTTGAGGTCTCAGGAACCCAGAAAAGCGGTTTTTAAAATGTGTCTGTGTGTATGTTCGTACGTACGTACGTTCGTACGTACGTTTGTAAACACGCCACAGCCAAAACTACTGGGCCGATTTGGCTGCAATTTGGTACGTAGGCATCTCATAACCCAACTTAGATCTGAAAAGCTTTTGGAGCCAATCGTGCAACCGGAAATGCCATTTTGGCACATCAACTTTTAAATTTTAAATGCAAACCCCCATTTTTCACGTCACCATAAGAAAGACCTTCAAATTCTGCTTCTGGGCCGATTTGGCTGCAATTTGGTACGTAGGCATCTCATAACCCAACTTAGATCTGAAAAGCTTTTGGAGCCAATCGTGCAACCGGAAATGCCATTTTGGCACATCAACTTTTAAATTTTAAATGCAAACCCCCATTTTTCACGTCACCATAAGAAAGACCTTCAAATTCTGCTTCTAAAAATGTATTCATTCTTAGTGCCCTTTTGACCAAAAATTTAAAAAAAATTGATTTTTATCAGACTTTAAAATCGCGGTACAGTCCAAGCCCCTGAATCGATTTGACTGAAATTTTGCACATAGGGATTGTATTACACCTCGAAAAGCTGAACAAATTTTGAATTCCATCGACTCACGGAAAGTGTCCTTTTGGCACACCAATTTCCAAATTTAAAATTACTCAATCATTTAACCATTAAAAACAAGTTTTTGAAAGATTTATTGTCACCATCAGAAGGGTCTTCAAATTTTGGTTTTAAATAGGACAAAATTAATTCGCATTTAGCGCTGTTTGGTTCAAAAAATCGAAATTTTATAATAACAGTAAAAACACATTATAACCCAAATTACTGAATCGATTTGGCTGAAATTTGGTACATGGTGATTAGGTGACCCGTTGAAGACCTGAAAGGCTTTTGGGAGCAATTGGCCCACGGGAACTGCCATTTAAGCATATCAACTTAAAATTTTAAATACAAGGCCTCCTTTTTTATGTCGCCTTTAGAAAGACGATCAAATTCTGGTTCTAAAAATGTACTTACAATTTCTGCCATTTCAATGGAAAATAGAGAAAAAATTCTTTCTCATTAAAAGGGAGCAGGCTGACAGTGGATGACATAAAGTGGCAGTTATTGTCAAAAATTTGGCAAAAGATTAACCTTAAAAGGAACATATTGTCAAATGTGATGGGTGATGTACGAGATGATGTCGGTCATAGATTAGGGAATTATGTCGTTATAGTTATACCTATAGATACGCGACTCTCACTATTTCTGTGAAACCTCATTTTAGTTTTCACACACGTCGCTGGAGGCACTATAGTCAGCCGTTGCCCGGGTTTTCAAATAGTTTGAAATTGCCGTGGAATACTCTCAAAAAATTAATAAAAATACGGTCTAAAAATATAACTAAAGTTTATTGTCACACGTATACATATTTTGTTTATATAAGGCTCCCGCTTTCAGATGGCTTGGACCGGCGGGAAAGTCCATACCATCATGAACCACTTCTGTAAGAAAAGTAACATTTATGATCTACTTAGTCACACAAACGGCCTGCTGTCTCAATAAAACTACGGTTTGTCATTTAAGTAGTAACAAACCTGGAAAATTTAAAGCTGGGATGCTTCCTACTTTTAAATTAGTTCGATTGTGATGTGCCTCAAATTTGTTTTCCTCCGAGAAATGCTGATCACAAATACGATAAGACTTTCGAATGATTTTGTAATCTTTCTGAAGAAGATCCTGACGGCCGATTATTACACCATGCTTCAACGCCGAAACACACCCACGACGATAAACAGAAGGAAAACTAAACCAAACTAGAGAACCAAATCACAGCAAAACGAAGAAAACACGTTTACACGAAGATAGTGACGATGGCACAAAAGACGTTAACAACAAAGAAAATAATCGCTCAATTTCAAATTGTTTGAAAACCCGGGCGACGGTAAGGTCACTAGATACGCACCGCTTCGCTTCTAAGGTAGCGTCATCCCATTCCGAAAAAAATAGTGCCAGATCTGTAAGAGAGGTCTCGACAAAGACCACAAATCTAGGGATTTCTACGGCTTATGGTTGCCGGTGTCTGTCAATTTGACACCTAATTTGTTGGATGTCTGTTTGACACTGTCAGGATCACATAACCCTGTCACGTGAAATTTTTTTTGCTTGATTTTTAATTTAATAGAGGCATAAATAACACTGAAATTGTGTGACGATGCCCCTTTCTTGTGTTTTGGTCACCGGTCATTTAAGTTGAGGACAGCCTCCACCCTGCAAGGTCAATCGGTTGCCTCGATTGATGCTCCAAGTGCAGGTGCGATTTTCCCACCCCCTTTATTTCCTCAAATAATAAGAAGTTATAAATGTTTTGTGCTGCAGCTTATTACTGGGACGCACCGACTGTCCGTCCGCTTGTTAACATTAGCACGTGTTAATTAAATTTTCTTGCCGACTCCTGCTAATGTAATCTCGCACCCGGAGACCCATGACGCTATGGTTGTGAAAAATATAAAACAGTGACTGACCCCTGGAAGTGAGAATATGGCATAAACTATTGAATTGCAACTTATCAAGTAAGCATAAATAGAAATATTTATTTGCTTATGTTTCGTACATTTAAATACCACAAAACATTCATAATTCTCTCCATATATCTAGAGGTGTGGTAATACTGATACTTCCAGGTGCAGGTCCTTCTTGAGGCTGTGTTTCTAACCAACAAAGAAGTCACCCTGGCAAAAATGCAGTTACAGAGAAGATGTTTAAGTGGCATGAACATAATCTCATTTTAACATTGTTTACATCACATAAATAAATTCTTCTTTGATCACCCTCAGTTTATTTCTGAATTTTATTTCACCGCTCCTGCTTGTTATTATTGGAAATACCTAAAACAGGATACATTTGAGAAATATAAAAAGTACGTATGTAACCTGACTCTGAGGGGCTTCGAAAAAATTTACGCCTCTTTTTCTGGCGTTTTCGTCGGTCAGTGCAGGACTTTATAGCACATGCGAAACTCATCGTCAAAGAAAACGGAATATTGATGAATAAATTGTAGGTTAAACAAACCAAACAAGTAACTGCTTGACACTTCGCAGACAAAATCGACAACTGTCAATAAATTACTATCCCAGAGGTTTTTCCGTCACGTCACCGTGGGTTACGTCAAACACTACTCATCTCTTTATTTCCATATGTCCATCGCTTACATTGCTGGACCATGGCGCTACCTTAGAACCGAAGCGGTTCGTATCAAGTGACCTTAGGCGACGGCTGACTATAGTGCCTCCAGCGACGTGTGTGAAAACTAAAATGAGGTTTCACAGAAATAGTGGAAGTCGCGTATCTATATAAAGACATAAATCTCTCATCTGTGATGTCGGTATTTGTCAGAAAATTGCGAAATTACAGACGATAAGGATAAAAAAAATTCTGTTGAATTGACTACTATCTACACAGAATACAAAGATCCACGCGATGGGGAGGTTCCAGCCGCTTCTCTGCTGCATTTTTTTCCAGGGTTGTGAAAAAGTCCGCTTTTTTTGGTTTTGTCCGGGGCGCCGGACAAAACCGGACGAAACCGGACAAAACCGGACGAAACCGGACAAAATCAATAAAAAGTAACTACAAATAAAATGCGTCACTGTACTTGCTATAAATCCAATAAAATAAAATTACATTGAATATAAAAGATCAATTAATTACTGTCGCAAAAGCTCATCAAGCAGTAAAAACCCATTTCATTTTGTTGTATATATATTTTTTTTTATTTTGTCCGGTTTTGTCCATTAAGGGCACTTTTTTGGTTTTGTCCGGGGCGGACAAAACCGGACAAAATCATCCGGTTTTGTCCACGTGGACGAAATCAAATCAACCCTGTTTTTTTCTGGAAAACTATCAACCCCAGATATCAACTACCCTATATCAATGAAATCAGAAGAAAATTCTCTATCGATCCGGGCAAGAATATACCGGCTGTCCCATTTAAAAAAAAGCAAGTTGCATCCACAGCGCTTAAGATCCAACGGTGATCGCTGAGAGTCAGATCCAGAACAGAACTTGTGGGTACGGTCTATCAACCTGTTTTTATTTCAGGCAAATAGCTCAAGTAATAAAGGAGATATTCCAATTTAAAAGTGGGACAATAATAAAAAAAGACCCTGTACATTTTTTGGGGCACCCCAAATATCTAAAGTACCGTATTCCCTCGTGTAAAAGCAACAAGGTAAGTAGGCTGCCACTTTTGACTTTTATCAGGCTTTGACGTTACGCTTTTTGTAAATACACCACGGTCAAACTGATATTTGGTAACTCTATTCGCGATTCTAGCTAAGGAGAACGCCCTCTGGTGTGTGACGTCACACATGGGGAATTGTGGGAACCCAACCAATAAGGAGCGCTGAAATATAGTGACAGTAATTTTTGGTGACATTTGATTGGACGCTTTCAACAAAATATTCCTATGTGTGACGTCACAAAGTTAATTTGGATCGCGAATAAGCAATATTATACACAAGCAAACATAAATAAAGAGTTAAGGATCTGGAAGTATGTTCACTCCAAACTCTCCTGCTGTTCTAGTGATACAAGTTCGTTTATCAAAGTGCCATCTCACTGCCCATAGTTTAAATTCGACCGATTAACTTTTGTATTTGACCATGGCGGAACTTCGCAAAGCTAACGTCAAAAACGTGACATAAAAGTCAAAAGTAGCAACCTACTTACTTTGTTGCTTTTACAAGAGGGAATACGGTAATAATTATTGTGACTATCAAACTTAGATCTTCATCATTTCTTTCAAGACTTTTTTTAAGTTTCCTCGAATAAAAATATCGGCTACTCCTGCTTCTATGAAGAAATGATTTAAAATTTAATTTGGAATTTTTTTGCTTGATGCTTCGTGTCGAATAAATCAGTCAGTCGTGGGCGACCAGATACCACCGTCTTTATCTATTCTAATGAATTACCTACAACGTTCCGCCCTCCCCCAGCCCTTTCCATCATTTTTCACCCGGCCAACAACTTCCCTCATTAAACCCTTCCAACGTCCACGTAAAAACTCACCCCCATTTATTATTTCATACAAATACAACGTCGAAAGTTGGTTTTCTTTCCACGTCCTCCCGTGTTCAATATTTTACTCCAGACATCATCATTATTACCCAACCCGAACGATCTTCCGGAGACGAATTCTGCATAAGTATGGGCGCTGTTAGAGGTGCAGTTCGGTTGGAGGATTCTTTTTATTCAAATTTCCGTGGGAACGGGGACGAGGGAAACAGTGCTAGTTAAACGAGAATGGGTCGGGTCGGCTAATTTGCGATATTAAATTTTTACGAGTCGCGTGTTTTCTTTCATCGCGACGATTCTTTTGATCCGATGTCGATTCACGGAGTTTCATTAAAACACGGAATCCTCTCAAAAAAAAAGTTTTATTTTTTTTATTCTATCCCTCCTTTGCGTTTTAAATAATAGTCTATACATATACGTCTTATATGGGCAAATACGATATTTTTTTGTAAACATAAAGAAAATCTCATCTTGGGGTTCATCATCAAAGGAAGTCAAAGGCTACGCAGCGTTGCCAATCATTGCAAATGGAAATTCCTCCAGATACTGAAAAATTCGTAATGAAAGTATTCTTTTTTACACTCATTTGACTGACCATGTAACGAGTAGTCAAAGAAAATAAAAATCAATCTTTATTTTCTGAACATACAATTCAAAATTTAAATTGTTTTCGCGCATTGATGTTCGGGAATGATAAGGAGTTAATGAGTTGCGCTGTGAGATGACCTCAGGTCGAAGAGAAAAGGTCAAGGAGTTGTGCACCTGGCTCGTTGCGAAGAGGTACGATTTTTGATAATTATTTCTAAATAACCGTTCCTCAATTTAAACTTGTTCTGATACATCACTTAATCTTTTGCTTCTCTGTAGACTGCATCATTGTGTGGATAAATCGCATTTCTGATTTTTCTGGGATTTTTCCCGTAACTTTATTTCTGTCCACGTTGCCGAAGCCGTTGGCCATTTTGTTATCTGCACATGTGATATCGGTTCTTGGTGGATTGTGATTCTCTCGTGTAGTTTGCTGGTCTTGAAATTTTCATTCGGAAAATTTAATTTGCGATCCGTAATCTGCATGTGAAGTTTCATAATTGTACCTTGGCAAAATTGATTTAGTTTCGAGAACATTCCAAGTTTTTTTGTTATTCCGTTCTCCGTCTTCATTTTGAAGGGTTTTTGTTGAGGAACCGGTTTCGTACCTTTTCTAATTGAGTACAGGGCGCAACAAGGTCTGCTGTTGCTGATTTTCTTCGCAGCTCATGCTTGGAAAATCAGAAACTGTAGAAATTTCCTAATTTCTTTTTTTGTCGTTCTTTCTATCTCTCTTTCAACTTGCCTCTATTTCTCTGTAATTTTAATTAGTTTTTTAGTTATTGCTATATCAAAATTTAACTTTTATTAATTGCTTAATTTAGGTTTGCTATTACTAACATTTTGCACTTATGCAACTTCAAACTTTGATTTTCATTTAATTTTTATGTACCATCGTTTTGGAGACAACCACGACCAGATCGGACATTTTGGAGACACCTTGGTCAGCATCCAGTAATCCTGCAGTCACATCACATAACAACCATATAGCATAACCGACCATTGCCATAACTCGTGGACGAGTGGACGACTTCCTCGTGGTTGCAGTCAATGTGCCTATAGCTGGTTCCATAACATAGAGACCACTGCACGATCCATAGAATAACTGCACTGTCTAATCCACATCCGTCACATCACCGCTTTATTGGGCTTTTGGTTTTGTTGATTTGCTGATGCTTGCTAATTTCCCTGCCTGCTGCTGGTAACCGCTTGCTGCTTATTGCATATAGGATCCAACCCAAGGTAGCATTTTTATATTGTCCGAGAGTCGGAGAAGAGTCTTCCCATTTGTTTGTAAGAAAGTCAAAGTTTGTCATTTCTATAGTATCTGTAGTTAGAAAATTATTCCAATCATTGTCATCTTTAACATTTTTCATATTTGTCATTGTAGTTATAAGTTATTAATTATAGTTATTTTAAATAACTTTGCTTTACTCTCTTGAACAATCTGCTCTGGCGCCCAAAAATTAATTATTTGTGATCCCTAACCATCCAGTTACTAATCTAAGAACCTGCCTGAGGTAATTTTAGTCTTAAGCTCTTGGCCGGTTTGTTGACGCTTATAATTCTGGTCTCTTAAAATTTGCAAAAGACCAGCAAGCGTTACAACCACTTCTCAATCTTGAAACTCATCATGAAAAAAGTTACACCCATTTTTATCACTACACCTTTTCCAGTAGTAGTTCAGAAAGCGTCAATTGAATTTCAGAAAACACCAATTGAAATTCAGAATTCGTCAATTGTAGTTCAGAAAACATAATTTGTAGTTCAGAATGCATTATTAATTCAGTTGCGTCCGCATTCTGAACTACAATTGAAGTATTTTGGAATTCATTTGACTATTCTGCAATACAATAGACGCATTCTGAGATTAATTTGACTAATCTGAACTACAGTTGACGCTTTCTGAATTTCAATTGATTAATCTGAACTACATTTGAACTACACAAACGAAAATCTCAACAATGAATGACGTTGTTTGCCGGCCCAATCATGAACTTTTTCTTTCGGTTTATGACGTCATCTAAAACCAACTTTTTGACCGGAAGTTCACCTTTATTAATCAGTTTCTCGAAAACTGTTCGGAATTTAGCGAGACAAAAAAATACGACCGTTGTCATTTTAAAAGTAGTATCTATTCACATGTTTTAATTTTTGAGCTGCAATACTCTATTTCTTGAATTTTCAACCCTTATTAAGGAGTGGATTAAGTTTTTGGTAACAATTCTTATTTCGTTTATAACTAGCTGTTTATTCGTATGAGTCACATCTTCAGTTTTTCCCGTTTGTGTAGTATTGTGAAAATTTCTTTACATTTTCTTTACTTATATTTTTTTTAACGAAAACCTCAACATATTGTACTGCAATTCACATTTTGTAAAAAAATGTTTTTGGTTCTTTTTTATTGAAGCTTTCTCAATTACTACAAGGAATATATCCATATACAGGGTGTACGGAAATAACATTGAAATATTTCGGGGATGATTCTACATCGAAAAATATGAAAAAAGTTCCTATAAACATGTGTCCAGAAATCGCCCCTAAAGGGGGAACGTAAAATTCGATTGATATTTTAGTAAATTAGGAAGTTTTAGCAGACATCATTAAGCATCATGAAGTTATTAATTTTTAGAATCCATTCAGTTTTGTAATTTAATAAAAATAGATTGTCCTATTTTGAGAAATGCAAATGAATCTTTAGATGCAATTTTCTCGAAAAGGGTTGGTCCTACAGGGCTACAATAAGAAAGGCTTTTTTACGTAATTTTAGTTAGGGGACCATATTCCGGTGAGAGAATGGGAGAAAAATGTTACGTAAAAAATTCAGTGGAGGAATCTGAAGCCCCCCCATTCCCCACGCACCTGGTTGAATCTGCTTTTGGAAGATAACATAATCTAATGGCCCTTATTGATGTTAGATAATGTGCAAAAATTTATTTTATTTATTCAATAAAAATCGAATTTTAGGCCCCTTAACACCTTTTTTTAAATATCTTTTCTCAGTGAGTTATCGGCATATTTCATATTTCGTGCATATTACGTGCATTTTTAGGCATATAAGTGCATATTTTGTTGGTTTTCGATGCATCATACAGAGCGTTCCAATGAAAAGGAGCCACCTCAAATATTTCGTAAATAAAATAAAATATGAAAATTTGCTCGGACAGGTCGATTTTTATTTGGAGGACATTTAAATTCATGATTGGGGAAATTTCAAAACTCACCCCCTAACCCCCAATTCAAAATCCAACGCTGTAATAATTTTTGATATTTGTTCAACTCCAGTGCCCTCTAAATTATATTAGGGTCCTTTACATACATCATTTGAAAGGGTTTGAAATTATCTGTAAACTAATGCAAGAATTTTTTAAATCCATCCATTCATTCAAAAATTGCAACCTAAACTTGGGAGGATTTCTAGGGCCCCAAATCCAGCTCACGTCTTTCAATGTAACTTTTGAACGAGTGGGTGGATTTCAAAAATTTTTGCATCGGTTTACAGAGAATTTGAAACCCTTTCAAAGGGCCCTAATGTAATTTAAAATTTGACCATAGAGGGCGCTAGAGTGAACAAATATAAAAAATTGGCAGTCTCGGAGACGGTAGAAACTTCTACTTTTTTACAGAATTTGTAAATGTAGCATTTAACTTTATTTAACCAAGGTCGAGCATGCAGAGCGTTTGGATAGCTGATGCACCCGGCGCTCATTTATACTAAAATCTTTTTCACTCCTAAAATGGACATTTTTCGAAAAAATGGCACTAAGGTTTTCGATCCGGCAATGCAACAGCTATCGAATTCGATAATGATAATATGTCCTTTTGCTAAGAAAAACTCAAAAAGGGGCCTTTTTGTCCCTAAAACGGAAATTTTCGAAAAAATTGCACTAAGGTTTTTGATCCGGCAATATAACAGCTGTCGAATCCGATAGTAAGAACTTTTTTTTTGTAAAGTAAATTGAAACAAGGGCCCTTTTGCCACTAAAATGACATTTTTCGAAAAAATGGCACTAAGGTTTTCGGCTTGAAAAAAAATCAGCTATCAAATCCGGTAATAAAAATATATAGTTATGCATAGGTTTTTTCTCACAGCACCATTTTTTGGCCAAAAGGGCACAAGTGTGAATACATTTTTAGAAGCAGAATTCGAAGAGCATTCATATGGTAACGCGAAGAATGGTGGTTTGCATTTAAATTTTTAAAGTTGATGTGCCAAAAAGGCACTTTTCGTGAACCGATGTGGCCCAGATTCTAATCAGCACCTACAAATCCTCCACTGAATATGTGTGCCAAATTTCATCTCGATACGTTCAGTAGTTTGAGCTGCAGCGTGATCACAGACAGACATTTTTTCAAAAACCACTTTTTTGGGTTCCCAGGACTCTGAAACGTAAAGATTTCATGTTTTTGGCGATTCGACTTTTTTGAATTTTCCGATCGATTCCATCAGTAACTGCTTTGCGAGCGTAGAAGTTAAAAATTGTTGCAGCATTAGATTGGCAATGAAATTAACTTTCAAATGATGTGTCACAAGTGGGGGGTTGGCGTTTAAAATTCCGAAGTGGAAGTTAGGGGGTGAGTTCTGAAATTTCGCCAAGCATGGATTTAAGTGTCCCCCTCCAAATAAGAATTGACCTGTCCGAGCCGAGCGAATTTTCATATTTTATTTGGTTTACGAAATATTTGGGGCGGTATCCGGTGAATTTATCGAAAACAATTCATCGAAGACAGTTTACCGAAAGCACAATTCTTCGAACGGACAGTTCATCGAGCGGACAGTTCACCGAACAATAGTTTACCGAATGAACAATTTATCGAAAATGTATGTCGGTGAATATCTACCACGAAATGAAAAATATCTAAAACGTCCACATTGGGGGTGACATAAACAGATTGAAAAGTATTTTGTAATAAATTACCATAAAGAGCTATTATATTTGAAGATCACGATAATGATCTGCCAGGTACTAAAAAATAATAAATAGCATAGCATTTTTAACCGTCAACTTACATTATACAGGGTGAGTCTAGTTTCGACCAATCCGTATGGTCGTGGCGTCTAAGCTACAGAACTTAGAAAATCCCCTTCGTCTACTCCAGGTACAGTAACAGTACCCCTAATAATCGCCCTTAATTAGTTGTGTATCATAAATAAATTCAAGAAATTGGGGATCTAATCGTATTTACTGTATCTATGAATGCAATCACAGGCCCATTAGAAAACCCTATAAATATAAGTATTTGATTTTTCAATTTTATTTTAACGCTAAAGTTCTTCTTGTTAAGATGGCTTTGTTAACAGTGAAAATGGGGTACATATGCAGGGTGTTTTGCAACCGCGTGTAAGTTTTTTAACATTAGATTGCCCATCAAAAATAGTGACGATTGCCACAAAATTGTTTATGTCGAAGTCGTCTCCTAAGGAAGTTAGGGCTTTACCATTAGGGAGCAGTTTTTCTTATTTGGATATCTCTAAAACCACTCATTAAATAAAAAAATACCAAGAATAGTAAAAGTTGCTCTTTACAACAGGCAACACCAATTTTAAAATGCGTGACCTTGAAAAATTTTCCAGTTATCTCAGGTACGGATATCTCTAAAACCACGCATTAAATCAAAAAATACCAAGTATAGTAAAAATTGCAGTTTGAATTGCCCTTTCTAATGGATATCACCATTTTTAAAGCGCGTGACCTTCAAACATTTTCCGGAAGAAAAATGTCAAAGGTGTCTCCGTTTTCTGGGGATCCCGTGGTCATAATCTATCGAAATTCCCCATGTAGATGTATATTCACTGGCTACTAGTGTCCACCAAATTTCATTCAAATCCGTTAATCCGTTCCTGAGATAACTAAGAAAAACTGCTCCCGATGGCTGACATTAAAGCCCTATAACTTCCTTAGGAGACGACTTCGACCTAAACAATTTTGTGCCAATCGTTGCCATTTTCGATGGGCAATCTGAGGTTAAAAAACTTGCACGCAGTTGCAAAACACCCTGTATACGTTTTCGATGAATTGTTCATTCTATAAATTATTCCTTTTTGCATATACTTAAATGGATATACAGGGCGTTCCAATGAAAAGGAGCCGCCCCAAATGGGTCGCGGTGAATTAACCGAATACAATCTATAAATATTCTGGGTGTTCCCAGGAATATTCTTTTCAAATATACCCCGGTACATTGTATGGATTCCCATTTAGATGTTCCTGGAATATCCCTCAAATACATAAATCCCCTAGGGAATAATCCACGAACATTTTTTAATCCTGAAGATATATTTCATGAATATTCTGGGAATGTTCCCGTGCTATCTGGGTGGTACGACGTTGTTTTTGTATGCAGAAGATCATTTTCCATTGATGTTTTGGATGGATTAAATTTTCTTTGGTAGCACCAAACGCGCACAGATGAGATCTGGTACCACATTAAAGCGTTACCATATAATCGAGCATCTCGGCACCATAATGAGGTGACCGACTCGATCTCCATTGCAAAACAGTACCCGGAGTTTACCTTGAGCACGACCACACCCTGAATGTCGCTCGTGGTTTATTGGCCCACCATGAAATCGCACAAAGCCTTTCAACACGGCGACTTTTATTTTTATACTTCTCCTTCGACCTGTCGCCTCGCCCTTCCACCGTAAAATCGCATTACTTACCGTCGGTCGTCTCCGATCAAAACATCTGGAACGGTAATTCCGTTTCGGGGATTCGATGCCGACAAGAAAATTACAGTTCGTTAGGCCCACCATATCGTAATTCGATTGTCCGTTAATGGTACCCACCTGAAACAAGAGAAAAATTCGATTTATTGTTGCCATTACACGGCGTTGTAAATTACAAAGTCAATTTGTAGATAAGCGCAGCAGCTCCTGAGAGGCAATTACTTCATTTACTTCCACTTTAGGTTTGATGTTTGAGATTTCAATCTGGGTGGAATTTTTCGAGCGGAAAGGCGATCCGATTGATTGGATATTTCACGGCTTTCAAGCAAATAGCGAGGCGAATGTAAGGTTCGGTGATTGCTATGAGCTGATCACGTACGGATTCTCCAGTTTAAAATAAAAAGATAGTCGGTTTGGGTAGCAAAATTGTATCAAATGATCGATTTTCTTATTAGAAGCAGAAGGTTTAAAATTATTTTAGTTTCTTCGTCCCTCAAAAAAGGGGAGTAATTTGCTTCTTAATTTCTAAAAAACTACACCTTTTCCAGTAGTAGTTGAATTTCAGAATTGTCAATTGATTTTCGGAATCCGTTAATTGGAGTTAGTTAGTCTTTCATAGATTAGTCAAATCAAATTTAGAAAGGATCAATTGCATTTCAGATTAGTCAAATGAATTTCAGAATACGTAAGCCTCAATTGAAATTCAAAATCCATCAATTGTAATGCCGGAAAGGCATTTAATATAATGCATTCTGAAATACAAATGTTGGTTTCTGACAAATGTTGGTTTCTGAACTACAAAATGACCGAATCTGAATTTCAATTGACGCTTTCTGAAAATCAATTGACCAATCTTCTGAAATTCAATTGACGCATTCTGAAATAAATTTGACTATTCTGAAATACAATTGCCGCTTTCTGAAAGAGTGTAGTAATTCAAAGAACAAAATCAGAAGGTTTCATCGGATGACGACTCTTAGACCAGAAGAAATCTAATTGAAAATAACTTATCTAATTTTGATGAATTAGCTAAGTTCAGAAGAGAGGCATCGAACTAGCAAAAAATTCAAATATCTACAACCGCCAGGGAAGCAGGAGAATTAGAAAAAAACTCAACATCTACTTTGAATTAATCGAGGACAAGTTTTTATAGGATATTTAGAAAACTCAGAAGACGTCCCTTTCCGAATCGTCAAAGATCAGAACAGAAACAGACGAAAATCAAGAAATTTTAAAAGAACAACATACAATGGTTTTTGAAAAACTCCGTAGAAAAGAAAGAATTCATTTTGATTGGTACACAAATGATTGAACTCCAGCCAATCGAAAAATGGCTTTGTAAAAAACCGCAAAAAAATTATTAGCGGCGATATCTGGAAAATGATTGTCAATTCTTAAAGCCTCATCTTT
The DNA here is from genome assembly GCA_963924575.1 of Pycnomerus fuliginosus. Lineage (NCBI taxonomy): Eukaryota > Metazoa > Arthropoda > Insecta > Coleoptera > Zopheridae > Pycnomerus > Pycnomerus fuliginosus. The sequence continues at coordinate 5,168,821 of OZ004624.1, read as the reverse complement.
TGGCTACGTCCTGTGCAAAATTTGGGACCATCGGTAAAATAATAATAAAGTTATAACCAAAAATATATCGTTCGTTATTTTTTGGGACATCCATTATATTGGTAAACCTTTGACAAAAATAATGTTACTATCGCTTCACTGCATCTTACCCACTTTTTACAGGGTATGCCTTGACGAACGTCAGTTAGCCGTATCTGGTGAACTGTGAAAATTTGTACAGAATTGTTTCAATTAATTTGGAATCGACGTTAAATATTTTCATCAATTTGCGCACTTCCGGTTATACCGGAAATAGGTACTAATTTCCTTATTTTAAATGGAACACCCTGTATATTATGATATTTTTGGATTCTACGTTTAAATCTAGGTGAAGTTTTACTAAGAATTGCTATGCCAAAAATCAACGGTTTTTGAGAAAATCAAGAATTTCGCTTTTTTATGTCAAGTGCAGGCCTAATTTCAAAAAGTTGTAACATCCTTATAGTATGAAATGATAAAACGATATTAATTTGGTATGAAGTCTAATGTAGGGTGTATCCGCTCCTGGACTCAAATTGGGTCAAATACATACAGGCTGTTCTCTGCAAATTTTTAAACATCATTGGTCAAAAAGTCAATTTTTTCAAATGGATTGCCCAACTATTTTGTGGCACATGGATGCAGAATTTAATTGTCCGTCATTTTAATCGACATGTTTGCCATAAAATAGTTGGGGCATTTGAAAAAATTGACTTTTTGAACAATGAAGTTGATGATGTTTAAAAATTTGCAGAGAACAGTCTGATTTTGAGTCCAGAGACGGATACACCCTGCACTTGACATAAAAAAACGAAATTCTTGAAATTGTGTTCAAGAAAGCAAAAACAGAAGATTTACTGCCTTGGTAGGCTTCATATAGCCTCGGCTATTAAATGAAAACTATTTAACAAACCAAGAAGTTACTAGCTCAATGCAATAAATGCAGAAGACGACTTTTATAACTTAGCAGTCTTGGTACTAGCAAAGGAATTGAAAATTTAACAGTATATTACGTACTGAGGAATGTAAGTGTAATTTTTGTGGTGGAGGAATGCAGTTTAGGAAATCGAGATCACAGAAATAAGCTACATTCCGAGGTGCGTAGAGTATTTTTAGCAATACCTGAGACAGGAAGAGAAAAATACTGCACGCACCTTGCACTGTAAGTAACATTTATAGCCCATGGACCATAAGTAAATATTATAACCCTGTGCGTAAGATCCACTTCTGTTAGCTAATTTTGACACTAGTGGGGAACTTACAATGCAGGTATTGCTAAAAAGAACTTAATGTCATTGAAATTAACTTAGACCAAGCTTTCAGAGAGCTTATGGGACTTAGAAGGCAGAAAATTTCTTTAATATATCAAGATTGCTTTGATAATGAGCACATTGTGTTCGAAACGCGTTAGCAGTGAAAATCAAGTATTTCGGTGTAGTGGGGTGTTTCTAGTTTCCACCGAAGTTGGTTCAGTGTTTCCATTGCGATCAAGAAATACAAATTTTGCACATCTGAATGGCAATAGTCTCAATAAGTGACTTGTCTTGCAGTAGAAGAAGACCTCCTTGACAAGTTGTAATAAAAAACACCTTCTCAGAAGAAGTCTGGCATCAAAACCATACAATTTCAGTTGTTTTCACCATTAATTTCCCTCGCTCACGATAACGAGCTCGCAGCACATCGTCCAAAGAAGCCCTAAATCTCGGTCGAAAGCGCTCCCCACGGAGAAGCACTCTTATCATCCCCTAAACACATGCAGAGATAAAATTACATCGACGGCTCTCGAGGGCGATCCTTCTCCATTCAACGTCAAGTGCTCTCGTTTTGAAATAGAATCCTGCTGACGCGTTTTTCCTCGATTAAGTGGCCAGAATCCGTCACCCAACAATACTCGGTTATCGATTCGTAAAAGGATGAAGAGTGAAAGTCCGCCGGTTGGGTGAATAAACGCGCGTTTATGTAATCGCGTTAATTTATTTATTATGCGCGACTTCGCAACTCCATTTTTTCATGCAGGAACGGCCCGCATATAAAAATTATTGAGGATCAATTGTCGAAAGTTTGGCCGCTTGAAGGATGGAATTCGCGTTGTCATGATAATAATGATTAATTTTCTGCGGGGCAGGTAAAAAGTTAATCACGCATTCGAGGAGCGATTCGAAAAAGGAGCGTTCCCATACCAGCTGTCGGTGATATGGGTGCAGCAGATAAATATACAGAATTGTTTTTTTGTGCCTCCGCAATTATTTTAGGCGTCTTGTGATTCATGGTCGACCAGTTGATACAAGGTGCAACTCTAAGAACTTCCTGAAGAGAACTAAAACTCTAAGCTATAACACTAATTCTCCGTTTATATCTACATCAAGCCTGATAGAACAGAAATTAATCTTCTGAGAGCTCTCTTTTCAAAAGCAGAAGTCTCTGAAAGCTCCGAGTTTCCAAAATTTTTAAATTCTCTTTCTATTAAGACAATGTGAAAATTATCTCCCACGATCACTTCAACATGTTTTGATACATTTGGATAAATTAGATAAGATCAACGATAAGATAATGAATGCAGCCGTCTCCAACTGTTTTTCTTCATAAAAACGAGTCGATTTTTATTTAGTTGCTTGAATTTTCTGAAGCCTCCACTGTGAATATTTTAGAAAAATTGAAACGACTAAAGAATCAGGAGCTTGAATCAACAATTACGCAACGTTACTACCGATTTGCAGCGATTACACAAAACTCGTTGAAAAGATTGAAACATTGAAACACAATTTATCTTTACCCGCTATAAACCTTGAACGCCTTGCTTCGATATAAACATCCGATATACAAATCCGCGCACTCAGTCATAACGATGGCATTGCTCGAGAGCGTCACTTCCTATCTGTGGTGCATCCTCCCAGCTACAATTCTTCTCGTTTTTTACTTGAAAGTGAAAAGGGCTCAGAGCTTTTGGCAGCGAAAAGGCGTAATACATATAAAACCGAAATTCTTCGTAGGATCCCTGAGCCTCTGGCTCACCAGACCTCTAGCGCACATCGCCAAGGGAATCTACGATGCCTTCCCAGAAGAACGGTAGGCTTTCTCTCTCAATATTTTTATTTTCTTTGGAATTTTTCTTGCAGCTACCACGGATCCTACGCCTTCCTTCAACCAACGTTGGTGATCAAAGATCCGGATTTGATCAAGCAAATCACCATCAAAGATTTCGATCACTTCACCGACCACCGTCCAATAACCACCTCCAACATCGATCCCTTCTAGAAGAAAAATTTAATCGCCAGCACCGGACAAGAATGGAAGGAGCTGAGAAGCACCCTCAGCCCGTCCTTCACCAGCAGCAAAATGAAAATCCTCTTCGGATTAATCGAGGAAGTGGCCAAGAATTTCGTGGAACATTTCAAACACCAAGAAAAAGAGCAATTGGAATTGGAGATGAAAGAAACGCTAAGAAGATTCACGACAGATGTCATTGCAAGCGCTGCCTTTGGCATCAAAAGCAAATCACTGGAAGACGGCAGCAATGATTTTTATGTGATGGGACGTGAAGTTGTGAATTTCAGTGGTTTGAGGTTTCTGCGATTCTTCTTCTACTTGATCAGCCCAACTTTAGCTAACGTAAGGAAAAATTTTAAAATTAATCTTACAAACTGTTTCAGCTGCTGAAAATCAAGATAATTCCTACGAAGGTTGCGAATTTCTTCTCGAACATCGTGAGAGAAACAGTGGAGATGAGGGAGAAGGAACACGTGGTCCGTCCCGACATGATTAATCTTCTAATGGAGGCTAGAAAGGGCCGTGAACATTTGGAAGAAAAAGTAGTTGTAGACGAAGGATTTAGCAGTGTTGCAGAATCAGAAATTTTCACTTCCCAGAAGAGAAAAGAAATCACCATGGAAGACATAACAGCTCAAGCTATAATCTTCTTTCTGGCAGGATTCGAAACAGTTTCCACCCTTCTATCGTTCCTCTTCTACGAATTAGCAGCTAATCCAGATATTCAAGAGAAGTTAAGAGAAGAATTGAATTCTATCTCTGGAGAAGTAACTTATGAATCTCTTCTTCACTTGAAATACTTGGATATGGTCGTATCTGAAACTTTGAGAAAGTGGCCACCGACTAATGTTACTGATAGGGTTGTAACGAAGCCTTACACTATCCAGCCAGTCAAAGAAGGGGAGAAACCTTTGCATCTAGAAGAAGGAATTGTGATTATGTTTTATATGTTCGGGATTCACCGGGATCCAAAAATCTATCCAGAACCAGAAAGGTTCGATCCTGAGAGATTCAACGAAGCGAATCGACACAAAATTAATCCTCAGCAGTTTTTACCCTTTGGGGCAGGTCCTAGAAGTTGCACTGGTTCTAGGTTTGCTCTTTTGGAAAGCAAATTGTTGGTTTATTATGTGCTTAAAAATTTCGAAATTGTTCCCGTGAAGAAGACGAACATTCCGATGGTGCTTGACGAGAAGGTCGTCAACGTGTCGTCGAAAGGGGGCATGTGGTTGGGGTTAAAAAAGATCAAATGATGCGCTTGTAATTTATGCCTTAATAGATACTCAAAAGCCGAAGCGTCTAACTCTGTTAATTTTTTGTTGCCTGAATTAAGAAGTAAAAGAAAGAATAGAAGGGCGTTACAGATATAGAAATTAGGTTCTGCACTTTGTATAATATGTAAGAACAGCAGATTTCTAACTGCGACGAAAACTAGAACTAGAACTTATTTATTTGTAAACACCGAATTAGAACTGAAAAATGTGTTTCAAAACCAGAAAATAGAAGTACAAGGAACGGTTTTTGCACTCCTTTAACAAAAATCAAGTTATTACGCACTCTATAAACAACTGGGAACATCAAATTTACAGGTACCGGTGCGTTTTGCACACACGAGTGCGTGAATTGCGCACTGCATTTTTTTTCTCTAATCCGATCTTTCCATACAAAGTGATTATCACTAAAAGAAAGTTTCAACGATAAAATATAACTTACCGCAAAGACTTCAAATCTGCTTGCCATCTTACGTCAGAAATGACAAAACATTTTCTGCCGACTGGTGTTATTATAGCAGGTAATAAACGAAAAAAATGGAAGAATTTTGGTGTTTAAAGTACAATAACAATGTAAGTAGTTATATCTAGTATAGATATGGGAAATAAAAATGCTATTCCATCCGATGCGCTGAATAGGAATGAAAATTGCGCGTACCCTAAACCAACAATGCAAATGAGTTGAAATTCTGGTTGTTTCTATTGGAAATATTCGTGCAAATTGTTACCGCACATAGTATGTAAATAACTATTGTGTAACAAGTGGGGAAAACACATCATTTCCTTCTTTTTTCTCGCACTAATATGGAAACATGAAGCGTTTCCTAACTGAAATCAGTGGGGAAAAAAGTTAATTACAGTGCGAAAAGTGAATTCATATCTGAATGATGACTAAACCTCTCATGTAGATAATAAAAAAACATCAATTTTTTCAATGCTTCGCCAATCTTCTTCTTGAATGTTTCGATAGGAATTATGAAAAATATGTTATGTCAAATGTGAGAAAATCGAGGAGAAAATGCATCATTTCCCTGATGATGATCTCATCCCAATTACCAACTCATCCCAGGAGACAGCTCATCCCAATAACCAACACATCCCACGTGACGCTTCATCCCAAGTCACATTTCATCCCAAAAGACAGCTCATCCCAAACCAAGTTATCCCCCAAAAGTTAAGTCATCCCAGAATTCAACTCATCCCAGGCCACTTTATCCCAACGGACAATTCATCCCAGGAGACAACTCATCTCAGGACAACTCATCCCAGTACAACTCATCCCAACGGACAACTCATTCCAACGGACAACTCTTCCCAACGGACATCTCATTCCAACGAACAGCTCACCCCACCAGGCGACAGAATTTGATAAATCATTTTACTAAAAAAAACTACCTGACATAGAACTGGAAGGAAGTTGAAAAAGCGTACGTTTAATGTTAAATGTTTAGATAAACGGACAGAATTTGATAAATAATTTTACAAAAAAAAACTTTACCCCTGACAGCCCTGAATGGACGTTGAAAAAGCGTATGCGTGTTGAGAGAGGCGGACAGAATTTGAGAAATAATTTTACTAAAAAAAAAACTTGGGATGCGTTGTCCGTTGGGATGAGTTGATCATTGGGGTGAGATGATACGACACCCATTTTCTTACTTATTGTGTACTTACAGAACTCGGTTTCGTCTCGTTCTGCACATCACGCATAAGGAAATGATGTATTTTTCCCACTTGTTGCATAAATCGCTATAGCCTTGACTGCTTGATCAATACTTTTCCGGGGCGGTGTTTATTTACTTGAAAATGCGCGAATGTGTAATGTGGACGTGTTCCTCGTTACAGTTTTAATGTTGTTATTGAAGTTCGTTTGTGATTCTTTGAATGACTTCTGACAATGTTAAACGTATTTCAGTAGCGGGTTTCGGCCAAATATTTGCATTTTAGTCTATTTTTAGTGTTTACGGGCGTGCCGTTTTATTTGCCTGTAAGATTATTATTTTTCTTTTTCTTTTTGTCCCTGAAAAAGTAAATTTTTTCTCTCCTCGTAAGTAGAAAATACCTACTACTGCAACGGCGGACGCTTTTCTGGTCCTAAGTCAAATCATCGACAAAAAACTCCAGAGTTGCCCTTCCTTCACGTTTTGGCAAAAGTTCTGGGGTTAAAAAATAAAGTAATAATTTTCGAATTCTTAATGCACCACATGGCTCCTCTACAAAAACAAATTTAACCTTGAAGCTGCGGGCTTTCCGACGGAGATATTCAACCTGTGTCCACTGTTATTCGCGCCGACGACGCTAACGAGGTCACACTAGTTCGCTCATCTCTGCGTTATTTTTTTTTTCGTGACAGTGTCGAAAGTGAAAAAGAACCTGCTTAGATAACGAATAATATTTATCAATCGCGATGGCCTCGCTATTCAGCAAACTCGCACTTCTTTGTGGTTTCGTGTATTTGCAAGTGGTCGATTATTTTTGGTACTTATTGGTGTTTGGAGGTCTGCTTTACTTTTATTTGAGGGTAAAGAGTTGTCAGAGTGTTTGGAAGAGGCAGGGAGTTGTACACGATCCTGGAAAGTTTCTAGTAGGCAGTATCGATCTCGTCAGAAGAAAGGCCTTTCCGTTGGTTATTAAAAATGGGTACGACAAGTTTCCGGGTGTTAGGTAAGAATCTTTTTTTTTTACTTCCACGAAGTATTTTATAAAAAGACTAGTAGTCTAGAAACTAGAACTAATTCTAAGATCAGAAAGAACCAGCATCAACTTAGTAAAGATATCGAATAGAACCATAATTTGGGAAGATCTAATACGATTTTTTATTATCTGAACTATTTATCTTGACAATTCAGTTCATTGCCATGAACTATTAATAGTTTTCGTAACTACCGATTACAGAATCTCTATTTTCCAAAAGATAACAAAACTTGTAATAATTTTATGTTTGACCATGAAACAGAGTACCTCGTGGAGCTTTTAATTTTGCTTGTGTTAAACAACAGTAGAGCTTCAGATGCTCTGAATCTAAAGTTATTTCTAAACTATAGTTCTGTTTTCTTTAGTTTTAGGGCAAGTATAACTGGGAAACTATGACAAATATCAACAAGCAATTAGCCATTGTAGAACTAAAACCATAAAGAATTACAACAAGCCAACTAATATCGAAATGGTCATAGAACTAGGGCGAAAAACTAGAAATGGATAAGAAATTCTCCTTTTTCAGATACTACTGCAACTACCAGTTTCTCATCCCCAACGTGGTCCTCAAAGATGCCGATCTGATCAAGCAAATCACCATCAAAGAGTTCGACCACTTCACCGACCACCGCCAGATCGCCAGCGCAAAAACCGACCCCTTTTGGCGCAAGAACCTCTTCGCCAGTCGAGGCCAAGAATGGAAGGAACTGCGCAGCACACTCAGCCCCTCGTTCACCAGCAGCAAAATGAAATTCCTCTTCAAACTGATCGAAGAGGTCGCCCAGGAATTCGTCGATCACTTCAAAGTAGACTCCCCAGAAATCCAAGAAATCGATTTCAACGAAACCTTGAGAAAATTCACGACGAACGTCATCGCCAGTACTGCTTTCGGCATCAAATGCAACGCCCTGAAGGAGGACGGCAACGAATTCTATAAGATGGGCCAGGCCGTCATGAAATTGACCCCGACTAGGGTCTTCGCGTTTTTCGTTTCAGCCATCCACCCAACCTTGGCAAACGTTTGTATTTTTTACGCTCTAAACCTTTTTAACAAAATTTCTTGCAGCTGTTGAATATCAAGATTATACCAACAAAAGTCGCCGATTTCTTCTCGGGAATTGTAAAGGAAAACATCAAAAACAGAGAAGAAAAAAATATAGTTCGTCCCGACATGATTCACCTCCTGATGGAGGCTATGAAAGGTTGCGATCACCACGAAGAGCACATCGCGGTTGACGAAGGCTTTTCCACAGTTTCAGAATCAGAAATCTTCACTACCCAGAAAAAGAAGGAAATAAATATCGACGATATCACAGCCCAAGCTCTGCTCTTTTTCTTGGCGGGTTTTGACACCATCGCCACCCACCTATCCTTCCTCTTCTATGAACTAGCCTTAAACCCCAATGTTCAGGACAGGCTCAGGGAAGAATTAAACACAATTCCTGGAGAAGTAACCTACGAAAATCTACTACGCCTCAAATACCTGGATATGGTCGTATCTGAAGCTCTGAGGAAATGGCCGCCCGCTGTCGTGACAGATCGGGAAGTTGGCAAAACTTTCACGATAGTCCCCGTACGAGAAAACGAGAAACCTTTGCGGCTAGAACCGGGAATGGTTTGTTCGATTCCCATTTACGCCATCCACAACGATCCTGAGAACTATCCGGAACCGGAACGGTTTGATCCTGAAAGATTCAACGAAGAAAACAGGAAGAAGATCAATCCGAGCCTGTATCTTCCCTTCGGCGCCGGTCCTAGAAGCTGTATTGGTTCTAGGTTTGCGCTTTTGGAAAGCAAGTTGCTGGCGTTCCATGTCGTGAGGAATTTTGAAATTGTTCCTGTGAAGAAAACTAACGTTCCGATGGTGCTAGATAAGGCGCAGTTCAATGTGTGCTCCAAGGGCGGGATGAGGCTGGGGCTGAAGAAAATTTAATGTACGAGTGTTTTAATAAAGCTTCCGTAGATTAGGTAAATCTTAAGTCTTTCAGACCAATACTTGACCTGACAAAAATTTGCTGTCTGCTCGCTTTCGGCTAAAGCCGAAAGCTCGCGTGAAACTTAACACCGAAATTAGTAAAACTGGCATGAAACTAGAACCTACATCAGCTTCAATTGGAACCTGCAGCTAATTAGCCAGAAATGAAGTCAATACCAGACCTGACCAAGACCTGAACTGCAGTGGGATATGCTGACTGCTCGTTTTCGGCTAAAGCCGAAAGCTCGCATGAAATTTAACACCGAAATTAGTAAAACTGGTATGAAACTGGAGCCTACGTCAGCTTCAACTGGAACCTGCAGCTAATTAGCCAGAAATGAAGTCAACGAAGCCCAGTTTCTTAGAAAACAACAAATACCTGAACTGCAGTGAAATATGCTGATTGCTCGTTTTCGGCTAAAGCCGAAAGCTCGCCTGAAATTTAACACCGAAATTAGTAAAACTGGTATGAAACCGGAGCCTACGTCAGCTTCAACTGGAACCTGCAGCTAATTAGCCAGAATGAAGTCAACGAAGCCTAGTTTTTTAGATAACGGAAACAGATAAATAGAATGTGTCCCAAAGGAAGGTTCTCCTGCAGTGTTTTTAAAATGGTTAATTTGCTAACTAAATAACAAGCGAAGAAGAAAGTTCGATACGAACATCAGTATAGCCGTAGGCGCCCACCTACCCATTTAGAATTTAATTAAACAAGTTTGCATCGTTAAAAACTTCCCCAGAATGACTAATTTCAAACAAATTCTATGAGATCCCGCGGAATTTCATAAAACGTTCGAACGGCGTTCCCTGTAATAAAAATCAAACCGATGTCGGGGGGAAATTCCCATTTATTCGGGTGTCATAACCCGGTGACATCCGCGTAAAGTCGACCTTCTTTTCCGGAACGCAAAACGACAGCCTTGACGGACGTGATTCAACCATCAGAAGATGCGCGTAATATTTTTATAAAGAGACGGTGATTAATGGAAACTCGATTTGTTCTTCTTTGGCGTCGTAAATTCTCCCTTAATAATAATGATGTGACTTTATGGAGCTCGGCTATTATAATAGTTGTTAAATTGCCTGATGGAGCCATAAAGTCAAAGGCTATTTCCACGTCCGTGAATAAACGCTACATAAAGGCGTCGGGGGTGAAATATTCGCAACCCTTCGGCGGGTCGTTTATGCGAAATTTTAATTAGTTTGCGTCACATGTAAGCGCCGCGAAAAGGTGACACAAGAAAGTGATGACGTACAAAGGGGATTAATTAAAGTTACAACGCAAAGGGAGGAACAACGAAGACGGGGCAAAAGGCGGTCAAACCGCAATTTAAGACCTAGGTACCTACGAAACTAGAACAATTATATTAGAGAACTAGAACCGAGGGGTATACGTGAGAGCATGAACTAGCTCTGGCTATAGGATGACCAGATGAAAATCAGTAAGCAAGCTATAACAATTGGCCCTTCCAAACTAGGACAACACTAGCTTAGAACTAAGAATTGTACTAGTTTTAAGAACTGGAGGTACGTTTAATGGACTACGACCTAGAAGTGACATGCTCTGAAGCTTTGTGGTAAACTAAAATTAGGTTAAAACTATTTAGCTTATATTAGCTAGTTCTTCACTTCGCATAACGAGGATCGGAAGCCAACTACTGGACTAGTTCTAGTGAATTCCTGACGTCCCGGAAATTAACCAAACTTCCCACCGCCGTTTCATTACAATTCGGAAAGAATCCGCTGAAATCGTCCGATTTTTATCTCTCCTCCCTCGCCATTCCGTACGAAACCTCCATCAGATTACAGGACGGGATCGGTGTCAAAGACTCAAAGATCCTCGACCCCGAAATCGAAAATATTCAAATCGTCTTCTTTATTCCCCGAAGCGTTTAATGAACGCATTTTCACCGCCGGGTCAGACTTTCATTCGCACCTGGCCCCATGCATAAAGAGAGTAAAAGTTTGATCGGCGGTCTGATGCCCATTAGTGGGCAGTAGCGCACGCCTAATTATCGTTTCGTCCATCTTTCTATGCTTATCCAAAGAAAAACGAGCAGTGAAAGTCGGCGTTTGGGTGTCAGCTGCGCTGAAAATGTTTACGGCATTCGATAATAATTGAAACTTTGTGGAGACAATAAAAACTTCGCCTGCAGGAAACTCCGCCACTCGACTACTTGTCCCTTACAATTGCGCAAAATGCCGAGTGGATGATGGAAATATAATGGAGGAGCTGAAGGAAATTCGTTTCGGGGAAAGAACTCAATCAGGTTTGCTCACATTTCTGCGATTTTTAATCATTTTCCTGATTGAAATCGCTAGGGGTTCGACTCGAACAGCGATTGCTTCGGTAATTGGGTAAGTCACGAGAACGCTTAGAAGACGTGCAAACAGGTTGAAGGTGGAGAAACTGTATCTAATTCGAACTTATATTATATAATTCTTAGTCCTTACTAGTTGCCTTTCTTTCTACATGTACAACTGATTATTTTATACATTAAGTATTGAACCAATCCAAAGCAGCATTTAGTATACCAGTAACCAATCAAATCCTGATTGCAGTGATAATACTACAACGTCAACTTGACACTACTTACTCATATACTTTCATTTATAAAATAATCTGCAAAATACGATTCGTAGTCTCTTGGTTGCCTTGTTGAGTCCTCATGGATGCACTACTTGCCAAATGGTAGATTTTTTTCGGCCAAAGAGGACTCGAACAAGCTCTCGTCCTCTTTTTAGCCTAAAAAAAATCTACCATTTTGACTCGTAGTTGACAACTATTGGGACGTCAAAAAACACGCGGCAATCACTCTGAAATCCAGTGCCTAATATTGTTCTATACTCTGTCCGGGATCCACACGACCAAGATTCACCCGATTTCCATGGCGATTCATTGTTGACAACAATGATTCACCATGGAAATAGGGTGAATCCCGGTCATGTGGATCCCGGACAGACCATAGTTCTGGTTCTGTAGTTGAATTTCTAGTCACCACTCGATTCCAGTTCTGAAAAAAGTAGGTAGTCCCGATTCGTTACCTGTGAACTGCGGCAAAATTTCGCACAAAACTTCAATTTGGTGCAAAAACGAATCAAAAAATTAAGTTTAATAATGCTAAAGTAATGTACCCAACCACTAATTATTAATAGGCGTCTTGCATCAATTTTGTTTTTGATGCTAAATTGAAGTTCGGGATATATTTGATCCTTCCAGATACCTTAAATTCCAATATCTTGTCGGTGGAGCTCAAAAAAAAATGAGAAAGTAGCATTTCCAAACTTCCCGCCAAAAGACCAGCCCAGCCATTCGAACATAATTTTCTTACATGTGACAACGTCGCTGTCTAACCTGACCCGACGTCTTTCATTCATAAATCTTAAATATTTTATAGTAGTCACCAGTACTCTTTGCCAGTGGGTGCAAAGGTACAAGATGCCAACCCAAACAACTAATAACATAGTACTTACCTCCTTTTACAACGTTAGAGGTTACTTTTGATCCCTCTTTTTGTCAACTGCCAAGGCTGACATTTCAAATTAATTATTAAACGTCACCCTCAAATAAACTGTTGTCAGATTGCATCCGCTGTACGATTTATGACGTCACAAGTCGTACAACGGCGTTTCTGAATTATTTATTTATTTACAAATAAACAAACGTTTTTTAAATAAAATTGATGTTCGCTGACGATTCCTTGTATCTTTATTGATGCATTTACATTAAAATTTCCCGAAATTACGAAATGTGCAAGTAGCCTATTGTCTTTGGAAGATCACTTTTTCTAAATACTGTCAACCCAGGTAAAAATGGTACTGGATTTATGGTCAGTAAAAGAGTCAAAGAAAGCGTGATAGCAGAGTTCAAAAGAATATCAGGTGGTAAACGCATGAAAAACGAAATCGCAAATATTTCAATAATTAACGTTTATGCGCCAACAGAGGACGCAGATGAACTCGACAAAAATTAGTTTTACGAGCAAGTGGAAAGAGCATGACACTAATAATAATGGGAGAGATTTTAACGCGTAAATCAGAAAAGAGGAATATATTGGTAATGTTAATGTAGCAGGAAGGCAGACAATACATGAAAATACAAATGACAATGGAATGAGAACTTGCAACTTAGCGGAGGAAATAAATATGATAATAGCAAGCACGAAATTAAAACATAAAAGAGAGAACAAGGTCACCTGGATGATGCTAGGCAGCACAACGGCAAATCAAATAGAAATACTTTTCATTTGATGAAATCATTTAAATTAAAAATCTTTTTTATGGAAAAGGATTTAAATAATAAATCATTTTACATTTAAATCTTTTTAAGAACGATTTAAAATACTTTTATCGATTTATCTTTTGTCATAGATTTAAATAGTATATTAAAAAATGCAGCAGAGAAGCGGCTGGAACCTCCCCATCGCGTGGATCTTTGTATTCTGTGTAGATAGTAGTCAATTCAACAGAATTTTTTTATGCTTATCGACTGTGACTAATTTCGCAATTTTCTGACAAATACCGACATCACCCATCACATTTGACAATATGTTCCTTTTAAGCAGAGCTGGGCAGTAGCTAGCTACAAAGTAACTTAGCTACGTAGCTAGTTACTTTTTCTGTGAAAGTAGCTGTAGCTAAGCTACTTAGTGTATCTGAGTAACTTGTAGCTGTGGCTGTAGAGAAATTCATTCAGTATTCGAAAGTTACCGATTTTTCGGTAACTAGTTACCAAAAAAAGCTACTGAGGTAGCTTAAGCTACTTCAAAGTAGCTAAGCTACTTCGAAGTAGCTAAACTACTACTAGAGATACCTTTGAAAGATTATTACCTACCTCCTACCTCATAATTTATGCAAATTTATTTTTTAATTTATTCACCAGTTTGACCGAAACCATTGATAATTGAGTCTGCTTTTGTGACGTGATGTGAGACATTATTCCTTTAAATGTATCATTTTCAAGAGCGTTGGGGAACTATTATACTGTCGTGGGCCAAACACAAAAACGATCCATTAAGTTTTTAATTTTTGGCGCGGTAAATTTAAAAAAGTAGTTGTTAAAAGTAGCTGCAAAAACGAATACAGTAACTAGTTACTAGTAGCTTAGCTACTTTTTATTCATGAAGTAGCTTGAATACGTAGTAACTAGCTACTTAAAATTACAAGTAACTGTAGCTTGTAACTAGCTACCAAATCAAAAGTAGCTTGCCCAGCTCTGCTTTTAAGGTTAATAGTTTGCCACCCTTTTGACAATAACTGATACTTTATGTCATCCACTGTCAGCCAGCTCCCTTTTAATGAAAAATATTTTTTTCTCTATTTTCCACTGAAATGACAGAAACTGTGAATACATTTTTAGAACCAGAATTTGATAGTCTTTCTAATGGCGACATAAAAAAGGAGGCCTTGTATTTAAAATTTAAAGTTGATATGCTTAAATGGCACTTCCCGTGCACCAATTGCTTCCAAAAGCCTTTCAGGTCTTCAACGGTTCACCCAATCTCCATGTACCAAATTTCAGCCAAATCGATTCACTAATTTGGGCTATAATGTATTTCTAGTGTTATTAAAAATTTTGGATTTTTTGACCCAAAGAGCACTAAATGCGAACGAATTTTGTCTTATTTAAAACCAGAATTTGAAGACCTTTCTGATGGTGACAATAAATCTTTTAAAAACTTGTTTTGGATGGTTAAATGAGTGAATAATTTTAAAGTTGGAAATTGGTGTGCCAAAACGGCACTTTCCGTGGGCCGATTGAATCCAAAATTTGTTCAGCTCTTCGACGTGTAATACAATCCCCATGTGCAAAATTTCAGCCAAATCGGTTCAGGGGCTAGGGCTGTACCGCGATTATAAAATCCGATCAAAATCAATTTTTTTTAAATTTTTGGTCAAAAGGGCACTAAGAATGAATACATTTTTAGAAGCAGAATTTGAAGGTCTTCCTTATGGTGATGTGAAAAATGGGGGTTTGCATTTAAAATTTAAAAGTTGATGTGCCAAAATGGCATTTCCGGTTGCACGATTGGCTCCAAAAGCTTTTCAGATCTAAGTTAGGTTACGAGATGCCTATGTTCCAAATTTCAGCCAAATCGGTCTAGTAGTTTTGGCTGTGGCGTGATTACAAACGAACGTACGTACGTACGTACGAACGTACGAACGTACGTACATACACACAGACACAATTTAAAAACCCCTTTTTTGGGTTCCTGAGACCTCAAAACGTGAAGATCTGGTGCTATCTCAAATTCGAAAATTTTAGTGATTGCAGTAACCTCCCATTTTTTTTAAATTGTGATGGGGTTGGGGAGGTTAAAACACGTTTCATAAGGCCAATTATTATCGTACGAGGATGTTTGGACAACAAGGGTGAAAAGACCGAGTTTTACAAAATCCGAGTGCGATAAGAGCCTTATGAAACACGTTGTTCATACAATTTTTTCTATTTCGGATACCCATAACCTGTTACAAAAAAATTGGTTTTCCATTTTCATAGACAGGTCAATGTTCGCTTGACAGTTGGCAATTGTTGGACACAATCGTTGTCTAGGTTACGATGTACACAAAAGCCGTGCTCTAATAGAGCACATTAGAGAACGCGTTTGGGTGCTATAAAGTGTTCATTAGGAAACCGAAATAGAAAATAGTATATTAAAAAAATGGGCAGCTACGGAAGCGGCTGAAACCTCCCCACTTGGTGAATGATCCAATCCTATCACTAATATCACTTAAATTTTACTATTTACTATGCCTAAGTTTTACTCCACCAAACCAAATGTGTTTTCTGTGAGTTTCCTGAATTTTACGATCTTTTGCCAAAAGGGCATTAAGGTTGAGTACAATTTTGAAAACTAAATTTGAAGACTTTTCATGTGCTGATAGAGAAAATAGGAGTTCATTATTGAAATTTCAAAGTTGATATGCCAAAATGGCACTTGCCGCCCTCGGATTGCCACCAGAATCAGTTCTTCGGCGGGTGACGGTATCTCTACCTACCAAATTTCAGCCAAATCGATCCAGCAGTTTGGGCTGTAGCGTGTTATTTAATGTTTCCTCAATACTTCGAATTTTTCGATTTTATGCCAAAAAGGCGCTAAGTGTGAGTACACTTTCAGATACAGAATTTCAAGACCTTTCATGCGCTGTTAAGAAAAATTAGTGTTCATCAGTCAAATTTCATAGTTTACATGCCTAAAAGGCACTTGGCTTCTTCGGATTCGCAACAAAATTAACTGGGCTCACCAGAAGGCCAACACTAACCTGCATACCAAATTTCACTAAAATCCGTTCGGTAGTTTCCGAGAAATCGTGCTCACATACGTACGTACATACGTACATACGTACGTACATACACACAGACATTTTTTAAAAACCACTTTTTCGTGATCCTGAGACCTTGAAACGTAAAGATCTGGTGTTATCTCAATTTCGAATTTTGGACTGATTGCAGTAACCTCCCATTTTTATATTGGTTGTGGGGAGGTTAAAACACGTTTCATAAGGCCAATTATTATCGCACGAGGACGTTTGGACAACGAGGGCGAAATGCCCGAGTTTTACAAAATCCGAGTGCGATAAGAGCCTTATGAAACACGTTTTTTATACAATTTTTTCTATTTCGGATATCCAACTTGTTAGAAAAAAATTGGTTTTCCATTTTCAAAGACAGAGGTCAATGTTCGCTTGACAGTTGGCGATTGTTGGACACAATCGTTGTCTAGGTTACGATGTAAACAAAAGCCGTGCTCTAATAGAGCACATTAGAGAACGCGTTTGGGTGTTATAAAGTGTTCATTAGGAAACCGAAATAGAAAAAATACTTTTACTGATTTCAATGTCAAATTCAATAATTTTGGTATTAAACGACGCGTCTCGATGAGCTGAATCACCTGATATAGGATCAAAGCCGCCACATTAATAGTTAAAATATATTTTTGCTGATTTAATCACCTTCAGTGCTTTAATTTTTTCTGTAAATACAAAAACTAGAAGTAAAGAAAACCAAACTATAATTACCAGGCAATTATGAAAAGCAAGAAAATAAGCAGACAAACTAAGACGAAAGTGTAAAGGACAGCAATGTATGGTGCAGAAGTGATGTGTTTGACACAAGTGGAGCAAGAAAATTTAAGAAGGTTCGAAACAAAATTATACGAAAAATATATAGGCCAAGGAAAATTAGCGAGGAAGAATTCAGGAGACTTACGATTGATGAGATCGAAGAGATACTAGAGGAAGAAGACATCTAAGAAGATAAGGTGGTATGGACATATAAATATAAAAGATGATGAAGCTGCAGTAAAGAAAATAACAGTATGGAAACCATGGGGAAGACCGAGAGTGAGATGGGAAGACCAAGTTATAGAAGACATAAGAGAAATTGAAGTAGAAGGATGGAGAGAACAAACGAAAGATAGAAAGAAAAGGCTAGGAAACACAACCGTCCTGTAGATGCGAAAGAAGGAAAATGGGCAGATCCGCCATATTAAGAAGATCGGGAGAGCTCATAAGCGGCTACTATTCTTAAAATGGAATGTAAAGCCTTATAATATTGCTATTATTATTAATTCAGTGGGCATTTTACAACCAATAATAGATATTGTCACAATTCCTTAAAATGTAATGAAATAATTTGAAAATCTTGGCATTGTGAACCATTGTAAAATTCGTCACGATCCCCCTCCCCTTGCCACCCTAACTCCGTCAACGAAATAAGATCCAACTCCATCGATAGACATTCCCATTTTCCATTTCCGTTCTCCCAAAGAAAAATTGTAAGTTTCAGTTATCGTAAAATGACGTTTCCGCCCCGTCGGAGATGTATACCAAACCGAAGAAAGAAAAACAACTGCACATACATACCGCGCTCGGAAAATTGCAATTTAAGAGAGAAAATACATTATTCCAGGAGAGCACTCGCTCGATCCAATTAACGTTTTGTTTGACGAACGGACAGTGGAAAATAAACATTTTTCCTCTTATGAAAAGGGCAAAAAGACGGTTTACGAGCTGTCGGCTTTTTATAAAGTTGCGTCTGGTTTTTATGAATATTTCCAGAGGAGTGGTGGATAAGGGTTGGTCTTACAAAAAATATATATATTTTTTTAATCCAGAGGGTTGAAAAATACGGTGATGTATTAGCTGGGATGGCGCCCGTTGTAATTGATTCTTGTCTCTTGTCGAGCATCAATCATGTCAGGAGTGGGGATCATCGTGGAATTGCTAAGGAAAAATAAATTCTGCTATCCATGATAAGCGATGATAAGATAAGAGCTGTACTATTAAAATCAGTGTCAGGAATAAAATATGAACACTGAAAATGATCATATTGCTAGTTATTCTCCTATACCAATACTGGTACCTAAACCCCATACTTATAGCTGCAGCTTTCTTTTATGTAAAGAAAAAACGATCATTTTGGTCCACGAAAAATGTCAAGTTCTCTTCGCCGGGAGTGCGTCAAACAATAGTTTCAATCAAAAGAGAATACTACAAGGAATTCCCGACGGAAAGGTAAGAAAGTTTCGATTTGAAAAAATTCTCAAACGTTCTTCTAGATTCTATGGAAGCTTCAGAATATTGCAACCGACTTTCATAATAAAAGATCCTAGTTTGATAAAACAACTGGATTTTGACGAGCATTTCGGTGGTCGCAAGACCGGCATCTGTACTCCTCTCGATCCGTTCTGGATCAGAAAACTTGACGAAGACGGAAGACTTAAAGGATTTTTCGGAAATGAAATTTTCGTGCCTCGAAACTTAGACGTGCTCGTTCCTCTTTTGCAGGAAAGTGCCAAGAGTTTCGCAGACTTTCTCGGTAAAGGATTTAGCTATCCCGAGCCTCCACCATCCATAAAAACAAGGATCCTGGCATTTAAATCGAATATCCTGCCAGGAATCCTGGCATTTATTCACAGCAAATTAACCAAAGAAACGGAAAAAAAATTTCGTTTCTATGTCGAAGGATCCGAAATCAAGATCGAAGATCTATTATCTAACACGTTCGTTTTTTTCCAGCAAGGGTATGAATCACTTTCCAAGCTTCTCGAGTACATTTTCTACGAACTTGCGATGAATCCTGACGTGCAAAACAGGCTGAGGCAGGAGATTCGAGAAGCCAAAGACAGCAGCGTTTTAGACATAAAATATTTGCGAATGACCATCTTGGAAGGACTTCGTAAATGGCCGCCAATAGCAACAGTCGATAGAGAAGTCACCGAGGGTTTTAAATTCCAAGACGATATCACCCTAGAAAAAGGAGTTATTTGCGTGTTTCCAATCAAAGAGATCCAGAATGATCCTCGATATTTTCCAGAGCCGGAAAAGTTCAATCCTGAACGTTTTAGCGATGAACTAAACGTGGGCGCCTTCGTTCCTTTCGGATTTGGAAATAGGAGTTGTCCTGCATCGAAATTGGTGCAGACGGAGGCCCAATTGGTTGTGTTTCATGTTTTGAAAGAATTTCAAGTTCTTCCAAAATACAATCTTAATCAAAATCAAGTGTCACTGTGTTTCGATAAAAAGATGTCTAGCTGATAGAGGTTCTGAGAAGTCTTAATCTCGAGATTAAAGTATAGATAGGGTAGTTTGATTACCTGCCACTAGATTATAAGTGTTTTTTTGGAGATTTTAGACGATTTCGACAGCATTTACAAAACATTCTTCAAGAAATTATAGGTATTTTCTAGTATTTTGTATCAAAGTTGCGATTTAAAAATTTTTTTAAGCGAACACTGCCCAGGTCCAGTCGCAGTTCTGTCTCGCGTTTTGAAAGAAATCAAGTCAGTTAGCCGTATCTGGAGAACTGTTTCTAGCATCGTCTTGAAAATTTGTACACAGGAGTTTCAATTAATTTTGAATCGACGTAAAATATTTTCATCAATGGCGCACTTCCGATTATACCGGAAATAGACACAAACTTCCTTATTTTAAATGGAACACTCTGTATATTATGATATTTTTGGATTCTACGTTTCATTCTAGGTAAACTTTTACTAAGAATTGCTATGCCAAAAATCAACCGTTATACATACAGGGAGTTCTCTACAAATTTTTATACATCATCAATTTCATTGGTCAAATAGTCAATTTTTTCAAATGAAATGCCCCAACTATTTTATCGCACATCGATGCAGAATTTAATTGTCTATCATTTTAGTCTACACGTTTGCCACATTTAAATAAACAGTTTTTCTGATATTTCTAAGTATTTGGAATTTGACCAAAATTTCATATTTAGCACGATTTAATATCAAAGTTAGCTATGATTTTAGGAGCCTTTAGAGTTCCTTAATTCTGCTCAAATGAAAATTTAATCTTATTTTAATCCTGTTTTAAAATATGAAATTTTGGTCAAATTCCAAATACATAGAAATATCACAAAAACTGTTTATTTAAATGTGGCAAACGTGTAGACTAAAATGATAGACAATTAAATTCTGCATCGATGTGCCATGACCAATGAAGTCGATGATGTTTAAAAATTTGCAGAGAACACCCTGTATGTATTTGACCCAATTTGAGTCCACGGGCGGAAACACCCTACATTAGTCTTCATGCCAAATTAATATCGTTTTCTCATTTCATACTGTAAGGATGTGACAGCTTTTTGAAGTTAGGTCTGCACTTTGGCATAAAAAAGCGAAATTCTTGATTTTCTCAAAAATGGTTGATTTTTGGCATAGCAATTCCTAGTAAAGTTTACCTAGAATGAAACGTAGAATCCAAAAATATCATAATATACAGGGTGTTCCATTTAAAACAAGGAAGTTAGTACCTATTTCCGGTATAACCGGAAGTGCGCCATTCATGAAAATATTTTACGTCGATTCAAAATTAATTGAAACCCCTGTGTACAAATTTTCAAGACGATGCTAGAAGCAGTTCTCCAGATACGGCTAACTGACGCTCGTCGAGGGATACCCTGTAGATATACCCGATACAGGGTGTCACAAACCCCTTTTTAACCTCCCCACTCCACTTCACCATTTAATTTTCATAGTTTCTAGAATACAGTTTTGAAACTTGGAACATCGAATGTACCTACTTTTAAGGGCCACTGTCTGACATATTAAAAAAAAATTCCATTTCCGGTTTTACCGGAAGTGATATAAACTTTTTATTATCACCCAAAAAATGATATCAGATAAGTGACATTTCAAGTGTTAAAATAATTTTTGTGACCCATTTTAAGCCCTTCTTAATAAACTTTATCGACCCAGGCCCAACGTTAACCTAAAATTTAGATATTCAAAAAATTTTCCAAACACTTTTAATTTAAGTTTTCCTAAACCCTGTAGAAAACAAGTAGAGAATAACCCCCACCTTTTTTTCTTTCCGCGCGCGCCCCCGCCGTATACAGGGTGTTTCACGACGAGCGGCAGTTAGCCGTATCTCGAAAAGTACTTCGATTGGTGTGGAGAAAATTTGCACACTAAGGTTTCAGCGGAAGCCGAATTCAATGAAAATATTTTGAGTTTGATGGAACTTCCGGTTTTACCGGAAACAGATACAAACTTTGTTATTTTAAATGGAACACCCAGAATATTATTGCATTTTTGGATTCTTTGTTGAATTTTAGGTAAAGTTTCATCAGAAAGTGGTATACCTAAAGTCAGCCGTTCTTGAGAAAATTAAGTCTCAAAAATTTTTACCAAAAACAATGTTGACTTCAAAAAATTACATCTTCGCTGTGGTGCCAATTATGGGAACGAAATTACACGGTCCTTTAAACCAATGCATGTGCTAACTAATGGTGTATTGCGAACTTCCTTTTCTCAAAGAGGAGGCGCCTCACGATTTTTTAAATTTCGGGAACTTTGATCATAAAAATCTCCGTTTTTCTAAATGGAATGCCATAGAAATTGAGTATTCATAAGAAAGAGAATTTATTCTCTTTCTTTTGATTATCTCATTCCTATACCTAACTATCTTAGATTTTGTTTTATTTTAGATTATTTGTCATTTTGCTGCATTTTTCAATAATTTTCCCTTTAACAATCTCACAATCATGATTTCTATAGCAACGCCACTGTTACCAGTCGTAAGAAAACCTTTTTTAATTGTAGTTTATGTACGTAATTTAAAACATTCTTGTTGCACTCACTTAATCTCAGCAATTTCATTGGTTAAATTTAAATGAACCAATCAAATTCATGTAAAAAGGAGATGCTTTTTATTTGTCAATTAATAACCAAACAAAAAAGAGGGACGGGGTCCTGGCACTACTGGCTAATTGGTTAACAATCTTCCGGATGAGGGAAGGACACTGCATTAAAGCCAGCACGATAAAAATTGGGTTTATTTAGCAACCGGTTTCGGCCGCTCCCCGGCCATCATCAGGCTACTACAAAAGGATAATTATAATCTACAGTACAGCTAATCATAGTTACCAAAACCAAAGAACGAATCAAATCGGAACAAACCGCGACATAAAAACTGTGAGCTCAATAGGGTACCTATGTCCTATTAAAAACGATAAAGTTAAAAAGTTAAAAATTTAAAAAGTTAAAAATCCTTTTGTAGTAGCCTGATGATGGCCGGGGAGCGGCCGAAACCGGTTGCTAAATAAACCCAATTTTTATCGTGCTGGCTTTAATGCAGTGTCCTTCCCTCATCCGGAAGATTGTTAACCAATTAGCCAGTAGTGCCAGGACCCCTTCCCTCTTTTTTGTTTGGTTATTAATTGACAAATAAAAAGCATCTCCTTTTTACATGAATTTGATTGGTTCATTTAAATTTAACCAATGAAATTGCTGAGATTAAGTGAGTGCAACAAGAATGTTTTAAATTACGTACATAAACTACAATTAAAAAAGGTTTTCTTACGACTGGTAACAGTGGCGTTGCTATAGAAATCATGATTGTGAGATTGTTAAAGGGAAAATTATTGAAAAATGCAGCAAAATGACAAATAATCTAAAATAAAACAAAATCTAAGATAGTTAGGTATAGGAATGATATAATCAAAAGAAAGAGAATAAATTCTCTTTCTTATGAATACTCAATTTCTATGGCATTCCATTTAGAAAAACGGAGATTTTTATGATCAAAGTTCCCGAAATTTAAAAAATCGTGAGGCGCCTCCTCTTTGAGAAAAGGAAGTTCGCAATACACCATTAGTTAGCACATGCATTGGTTTAAAGGACCGTGTAATTTCGTTTCCATAATTGGCACCACAGCGAAGATGTAATTTTTTGAAGTCAACATTGTTTTTGGTAAAAATTTTTGAAAGACTTAATTTTCTCAAGAACGGCTGACTTTAGGTATACCACTTTCTGATGAAACTTTACCTAAAATTCAACAAAGAATCCAAAAATGCAATAATATTCTGGGTGTTCCATTTAAAATAACAAAGTTTGTATCTGTTTCCGGTAAAACCGGAAGTGCCATCAAACTCAAAATATTTTCATTGAATTCGGCTTCCGCTGAAACCTTAGTGTGCAAATTTTCTCCACACCAATCGAAGTACTTTTCGAGATACGGCTAACTGCCGCTCGTCGTGAAACACCCTGTATAGAAACTTCCTTAATATACAAATTAATTAAAACGTAAAATCATTTAGGTTACTCAAGATTGGATACTATTAAAATCCAAGGGTAATATCAAACAAAATAAAATGTAGCTGAGAGAGAATTATTATTACCTACTAAAAATTATCTATCTAATTAAAATTCTAAATTTTTTAAGTGGTTAAGTGGAGTGGGGAGGTTAAAATGTGTCTGTTTGTATGTACGCATTATGTTCTTATCCATTTTGCAGTTGCTAAGATTGGTCAAGGGCCAAATACTTAGATAAAGAATTGTTCACATTGCAGTTAACCGAAATGGTTTAATTGCGTAAATGGCAAAAATTGTTTATATCTTAAAAACTGAATACATAAAATTTTATTTTGTGAAACTATCAACAGTCTCCTTGAAATTAGCAGTAAAAATCTCTGCCTTCAGATTGTCAAGAATTATTTTCCAGCACGTTAATTCAATCCTTTCGGATGAACGACCCGCGTATACACTTCCCGAATTATAATTGCTAATGAACCCCTCTCGCTCATCTCGCCGGTGAAACCGACATCTTTCGTATCCACTTAAGAAACTTACACTTCTCCGAAATCATCGCCGGATTTAACGACTCCGTACTGACCTGAAACAAGCAAAACAATTTCAACACTTCGATCAAATCCATCGACAAAGAGAACTCCACTACCCAAGACCCAATCTCTGTTTGAAATTCAGAGGGCGTATTGCACGATAAAAAAAATCCTCCAGACACCTATTATTACGGTAGGAATGGCTAATTCGAACGCGATCAGATAAGCCCTAACGTACTCAGAATTCGTACCTTTTTAAATTCGCTCTCCATAATTGTTGAATAAATAAAAGCGCGATCGATAAGCAGGACAGGATCGAGATAGGAATCGTTATGGGACCAGCGATCTTTCCCTATTAAGCAATAGACTGGATTTGAGAAATTCCCAGCATTGTTGTTGAGGCTAATTGCGTTCATTAAACGAAATGAGTTTTTGTCAGGCGGGTAATTACGCAGACTTTTGAATGTTCATAATGATATATTAACGGGGGACATTCGCGGCTGCAATTAACCTTATTTCGAAAGTGAACGTTTACGATAAGAGGCTTGTTTGTTCTGCGTTCATTATGTGTAGGTATTCATTTTCATGTTACGTTATACCCATATATAGTTGTTCCAGAATCGCCATATGTAACCTACTACAGGGTTTGTTGTTGAAAGGATGTCAGTTCAGGATATTGTCAAGTCAATAAATCATTCTTGACTTCGTCTTAGTAATGCGATTTGTTCTTTAATCGAACTGTCGGCGGAGCTATAAAAGAAATTAACACAAAATACATGCAAAACAGTTGCCTGGAAAACGAAGAAACGTTTGGGTCAAAGAAAAATAACAGCTTTTGAGTCACACTGTAAATTGATCGACAAACGCTCAAACATTTTTCTTTGACTCAAACGTTTTTTCGTTTTTCAGGCAACTGTTTTGTATTTTGTGTTCATTTCTTTTATAGCTGAAGATGGAGTAACACTCCGAAACGCGTCCTAAACAGTAAGTCTGTTTATTTATTTTATGTTTATTTTTAAAAACAGATGGTTAGAAGACGAGGCACACGTCTTTGTCTTACTGAGGAAACTGTACTGCATGGACATCATCACGGATAGCTTAAATCTAAAGTGCAAACTTTCCGGCATCTCGACGCGATTAGGCCTCGAATTATAAACACCATTAGTCTTAGTCTCTCTTAAAACCCTATTAGCCCTAATGCCACCCTAAAATTTGCATAACGGCTCAAAACTATCGGCCATTGCAATTATCTCGGCTATAACGTGGGCAAGTTCAACGGCACTAAAAGACGAGAAGTCGTATAATGTGTATAATATACAGGGTGTTTTGCAACCGCGTGTAAGTTTTTTAACCTCAGATTGCCCATCGAAAATGGTAACGATTGGCACAAAATTGTTTAGGTCGAAGTCGTCTCCTAAGGAAGTTATAGGGCTTTAAAGTCAGCCATCGGGAGCAGTTTTTCTTAGTTATCTCAGGAACGGATTAACGGATTTGAATGAAATTTGGTGGGTACTAGTAGCCAGTGAATATACATCTACATGGGGAATTTCGTTGGATTATGACCACGGGATCCCCAGAGAACGGAGACACCTTTGCTATTTTTCTTCCCGAAAACGTTTGAAGGTCACGCGTTTTAAAAATGGTGGTGTCCGTTAGAAAGGGCAATTCAAACTGCAACTTTTACTGTACTTGGTATTTTTTGATTTAATGCGTGGTTTTAGAGATATCCGTACCTGAGGCAACTGGAAAATTTTTCAAGGTCACGCATTTTAAAAATGGTAGTGCCTGTTGTAAAGAGCAGCTTAAACTGCAACTTTTACTATTCTTGGTATTTTTTTATTTAATGAGTGGTTTTAGAGATATCCAAATAAGAAAAACTGCTCCCTATGGTAAAGCCCTAACTTCCTTAGGAGATGACTTCGACCTAAACAATTTTGTGCCAATCGTCATGGGCAATCTAATGTTAAAAAACTTACACGCGGTTGCAAAACAGCCTGTATAAATGTTAAGTATGGGTAGAGAACACTTAATAAAAAAACAAAAACGAAAATGCAGATACTGGTTTTGCACAACTGACCGATTAAGGGTTGAAATAGTAATTTTTATCCACGGGTGTTGCAGAATAGACTCATTACAGGACGGATGAGACATTTTTCCCCTTTAAAATCCGTGTGGCTCGTTCCATATTTTACACACTCATTGAATAATATACTATTATCCACAACTTGTCTATTATTAAGGTATAAAATCATTGTTTGCACATCTATAATCTATGCTATAAAACACTAGTGTTTTATTTTTCATAAATAGGTATACAGGGTGGGTAATTTTTTGATGCTCACCATTGGGATCTCGGAAACCATAAGAGATAGAGAGTAAGTTAAATAAGAGAAAAGTTGCGCGATTTTATGCTGAATAATAATCTGGAGAGATTTCTTGAATATCTTTACTACTTTTGGAGATATTGGCGAAAAACTGAAACATTGCATTTAAGATAAAATTTAATTGCGTCGCCATTAATTGAATGATTTCGATGAAATTTGGCACTTTTGTATTGTTCAGTATGAGGCATTCGATTTTTCTTTCTAGATTTTGAGTTGCGACAGTCAACTTTCTTATTTTTTATGGCCGCCATATTGGATTTTAACATCATTAAATACGTAAAAAAATTGCCTCTTAAAAATGTAACTAACATGAACTTTTTTGAAAAAACATGTCAAAGTTCGCGTGACACGCCTTCTAAATCTGTTTTATTATCGTTTGAAATTCAAATGTTTTTAAAGTCATAAGAGATGAAAAAAGTTTGTGTCCTTTTTTGTATTTTTTTTTCACAAGTTCAGGCTGATTTTACAAATTATTCACAGCAATTTTAAATTTTGACGGTCTGTCAAAAAAGTCTATTTTGATTACATTTTTGAAAAACTAATTTTTTTGTGTATTTGATGGTGTTAAAATCCAATATGGCGGCCATAAGAGAATCAAAAGTTGACTACCGTTACTAAAAATCTAGAAGGCATAGAAAATTTCAGAGAATGCCATTCAATTGACAGCTGTCAAAAATATAAAAGTGCCAACTGTCATTAAAATAACATCAATCGCAAAAAAGATGAGTTTTTCTTTGAAATCGCAATTTTCAGTTTTTTCAGAATAACTTAGGAACGAGTCAAGATATCGGGAAGTTCTCTTCAGATTCTTAATCGCCAAGAAATGGTGCAACTTTTCTCTAATTTAACTTACTCTCTATCTCTTATGGTTTCCGAGATCCTAATGGTGAGCCTCGAAAAATTACCCACCCTGTATATCATGACCGCCTAGTTCTGCGATATCGGCATTAGAATAAATTGCCATTTACATATAATTTCTAATTTATTTATGCCCTAAGAAGTAGACAGTTTGTGGATAAAACGTTATACGGCGCTGATTAGACACTCGAGCTTCGGTGTCGTGACTAAACATTTCTTGCGTGTCCAAAATGCCTTATAAATAAAGCGCAAAAAAGTTGTTTTAAGTGCTTAAAATAGCATAAAAACCGCACAAGAAAAGCTCTAAAGTAGTCAAAAAAGCAAAAAGCAAGCTAAAGAAATGAAATACTTTGGGAAAACTGTTATTCAATTTCACCAAATAACGTTAAAAAACTGTAAAATGGTACCTTAAAAAACACAAAAAGGACAAAAAGACGCAAAAAATTAAAAAAGTAGAGAAAAATATGGCACCGCGCGGGAGACAAAATGGCAGATTTTGAGAGGGGAATATTACTGTTGTAAATATGTACAGTCGAAACCCGTTCTAATAAAACCTCTCAACTGTGACAAACTCCTAATTTTCACCTGCGTAATATGAATTATAGGCCGTTTTCTGTTGTCAGTTTCAAATTCACCTCAAAATGTATTCAAAACTGACATTATTTTGACACTGTTTTAATACAAAATAAGCGTTCGCCATATGTTTTCAAATGCAATTTTGTATTCAAAAATATAGCGACCGCCAGAAAACGGCTTGGGTCTTCAAACTTGGCAATGTCAATTATTTAATTAATCATTAATAATAAATTCACATTTTAAATTCTTGAAAATAAATGTACAAAACAGCCAATTTCTTTGGCACCCGACAGTGACAGCTGACCGTACGATTTGAGAAATTGAGAAAAAAAGTTCTACACAAAGAGGTTGTTCGAAAACACATCACCTTTCAAAGTCAACCTGATTGGATGCCGTCATGGCAACATCTTCAATATAAACGTAATTCTTAGAACGCTGCTACTCGTTGTGAGACGTAAATAATAGGCCAATACGATATGTCACACAACTTATTATTGGTATAATTCGAAAAATAATTGAATTTTATTAAGTATTTCACTTCAAAAAATTAGCCATTTCACCTTTATGAACAATTTCTTGGTGTAAGAACACATATGACAGTTGTGTCACTTGTTTTCATTAGAAAAGTAGACGACATTGACGAATTTAAACAGGAATGAAATGGACAGGTTGGTTCGTACTTTTCGTGAGAAAGTAACTCCTACGTCATCAAAATTAATATTTTTTAGGACTTGTAGCACCTGATTCAGTGCATCGGTGAATTTGTCAACAATTATTACTTATTACGTCCGCTCCCTGCCACGATGCGTCATCGACTGACTCCTTTACATAATAACACTACCAACAGTGCAGATGTAATACACTACAGCACTGGTTATATTCGAAAGCTCTTTCGATCAGAACAATAATTCAAAGGTACCATACGAGTACCATACCTGCAATTCCTCATTCTGGAGCATTTTTAAAGGTTTCAATTTGCCTATGCATTTTTTCTGCTAACGTTTTCGCAAAAACAAAAATACATATATATTTTTTTTAAATTCAAATTATTCAATTATGGTGAATTCTAAGAATTTCCAAACGCTTAAAATGCCACGGAATTCCACAGATTTCCAAAGAATTCCTGAAAAACTGGAGACTTCCACAGAACTCCAGTGAATTCCATGATGAATTTCCAAACAATTAGATTCTTGGACTCTAAACTTTGTCCACAGAATTCTTAAAAGATGCATTGCCTTTAACTTTCTGTTTACGTCGTCTTTCTAGGTGATAGTTTTTTTCCTGTTTTGGAGCCTTCGAGACAAATGTGACAGCAAATTCTCCTCATCTAATTCACAAAATATATATGATACAGTACTCCGAACCCACAACTTTTTCAGGTTTATCAGCTTCATCTGATTTTTTTACGGACTACCTGGCAATCAAGTTCCAGAAATGAAACCG
Organism: Pycnomerus fuliginosus; assembly: GCA_963924575.1. Taxonomy (NCBI): domain Eukaryota; kingdom Metazoa; phylum Arthropoda; class Insecta; order Coleoptera; family Zopheridae; genus Pycnomerus; species Pycnomerus fuliginosus. The sequence goes on along the minus strand of OZ004624.1, from coordinate 5,139,250 downwards.
GCTGTCGTCTTAATAAATTTCGATTTAATCATTCACGAACCTCCTCTAACCTTTCAGTTTACAGCACCCTTGAACGGAAAGTGAATGGAAAGGTCACGATCTCGCGTATTGTTCTCTTCGTTTTCGCGCAAACGAAACTTTGAATTACTTATAAAATTGCACAATCCGCGTGCTTGACCAGCCAAAGTGCATTTAATGTTAATGCCGGAATTCCTGAAGGATGGATTACGAAACGTCGTGTTAGTCCTAGGTCGCAACTTAATTATAATTAAACATTTAACGGACGTTAAGAGCACTCGTCCTCCTCTTGCACTTTAATTAAAACGTAAATATTACATTAATTCCAGCCGAACGAGCAATCCAATTAGACTCAAGAATCTCTCGAAATTGTTTGATAATATTGTGGCGCGCGACTGGCAACCTCTCCCAACAATGGCCGGAAAATATGCACGAAGCGTCGGATAACAGTAACCGAATGACAATTGTAGTGTTATTATTACGTCACGTTGCCGAGCACGATTCCTGAATACAGAGCACTTAATTAAAGAGGAATAGTGCGACGATTTATCGGATTATGAAAATATGCGGGTGAAAGTCGTAGGAAGTGTTCTTTAACCTTTATTGTTACGCCAAGGCTTTTTAAATGTGCGGAATATGAAACGTGAGCACGATCCGTAGGAGCGTTATGTAATCCGGGCGTCACCCAGGGCTGCGCCGTTGGACCCATTCTTCACTATATGGAAACGAGGAATTAATGAAACACGAAGATAGCCATCGCGTTTAACAGCTTGTGGTCGCTGAGGTGATATGCAAATAAGAACAACGAGGAGTCCAGAAATTTATTCCGACATAAATAACGGCCGATTTATTCGTTGATAGGTCCGCCTTTTTTAAATTGAAGATCGTGTGTCGGGAGCGAAATTTTATTTCGCGATATAAAAAGGCCTCCCGCTGGGCATCTCATTATGTTTTAATGAGACTATTTGTGGATCTTTTTGGACAAAAGAACACTTTTAATTGGCGCTGGGGTTGGCGACCCTGTCTGAGGATAATGGGGGACATGAACGAATTGTGAAATGAGGAACTAAGTATATTTTCTCTTTCACCGACACTCACCAGTGCTATGTTAAAGGGAAATTGAGCAAAAGAGTCGCTATATTTTACTAAAGAAGCATTTTAAAAAAATCGGATTAGGGATGTCAGAAATTCGAATCTGGTGTAGTGTTCTGTCGTTAGGTTATCAACTATGTCAGCGAGCTGTCAAATACAACTGAAATTTTGCATGTGCACGAAGTCAAGCGGTAATTCCGGTTTCGAATGTATGTAAAATTGTGCAAAATGGAAGCAGGTTTTTTAAAGGGAACTTCGGAAAATGTTTCGCAAGTAATTTTTTCAATGCTGCACGAGTTTTATAAGGACAACGTGATCTACCTCTTTGCAGCAGTAGACGCGTGGCGAGAAAAATGCTAGGTATGATGGACATTCTCTTTCATTGCAATTTCTTCTTTTTAAATAATATTATTTTATTTTATTCTAATCGCTTCATTCTGAGACACAGCTGTGCACAGTAACAAAAACTTTTTCGCTGTTTCTTGATGTCGATTTTTAATAAATATTTTCTCCAAAACGGTGAAAGAAAATCGCGAAACCCAGAATTAAACCCTAGGCAGATTAGAAACTTTATTACTACTTTTCGACTTGTAATGAGCCCTGCCCTTTTTACATGCTAATTTAATATTTACGTATTTACATATTTTGGTCTAGTTTTTTTGGTTCCTTCTTTTTCAGCTACTTTTTTCTCTTTCGGGTGTCTTCTGTTTTCTCTTCTCTCCCCCTTCTTTCTCTCGCTCTGTCGACTTCTTTCATCCATTCTATTCCCTCTCCCCGTTCGTTCAGAATACTCTTTCTCTCGCTTTCCTCCTTCAGCCAGAACCTGTTTTCCCTCTCCTCATTCCCGCATCTGAATCTCGCTATTATTCTTTTTTCCTTCACACTCTCCCTCTCCAAGTAACTTGGTAACCCTTCACTTATTATTTTCTCATATTTTGCGTCATATCTTGATTCCCTGATTTTTGTTCTTCTTTCCTGTACATCTATGCCTCTATCTCTTTCCCACATCGCTCCATTCATCCATCTCCCCTGTTCCCTGCGTCTTTATATATCTTCCTTCCCTTTTCACCTTCTCTTCTTCTCTCCTTTTTTTCTTTTTTGATTTATGTATTTCCATGCTTCTTTTTTGGTCGTTATACTTCTTATCTTTTGTTCCTCTCCTTCCTTAATGTGTCTCTTCCTTTCTTTGCATTTTTTCTTGTATTTGTCTTTGACCTTTATGTATTCTTTTCGTTTTCCCTCTTTTCCGTTTCGTAATTCTCTTCTCGTCTCCCGTTTTGCTTCTTTGCATTCTTCGTCGAACCATCCCCCCTTATTCGATTCTCTCCCCTTTCTTCTTACCGCATTCGATATAATTATCTCCAGCTCTTTAATTTTTTCTTCCACCCCTTTTGTTTCAAGTTTCGCTTTTTCCAATTCTTGCCTGCATTCTTTGATTGTCTCTTCATCCCACATTTATTTTCTCGCTACTTTCTATTTTGTGTCCCTCTTATTTCCTTTCTCTTCCTCCTCTCTTTTTATTTCCCCCTCTAGTGGCAGGTGGTCTGATTCTACCCTTTCCCCTATTCTGAACCTCTCTATTTCTTTCCAGGCCTCTTCATTTACAATAGCATAATCTATTACCGATTTTCCATTTGCTCCCGCATACGTAAACTCCCTCTACCATCTCCTTCTTTGTTTCCATTCAATATATCCCACCCCCTTTCTTCTACCAATACCTCTAGGATTCTTCCCTCTTTATTCTCTACTTTTTCTTTTGTTTCTCTCCTTGCCGTTCCTTTGTGTTCTGTACAGATTCTTGCTCCCTTCTCTCCCTGTCTCGCACTGAATTCCACTTTATCTTTTTCTATTCTCTTCTATCTTCTTTCTCGTTTCTTTCATGTCCCTGCTGTATACTGTCATTATTCTCCATTTCTTATTGTCTATTAACACTTTTCTTTCCCTCGTTTCCTCGTTCTTTATTTCTTTGATTCCCTCTTTTATACCCAACAGAATTCCTCCCTTCGCCCACCCTCTCGTATTTTGGTGTCTTCTTCCTATATGCGTAATAAAAAAAAACGTTTATGGAATAATGTTGACAGCCCAGAATTTAGGGAAGTTTTTCATATTTTGTCGTCTATCTCGCACCGAAGAACTTCATTAAGTCTTGCAAGCAGGATAGAATAAAGTACAGGATACAGTGCACCAAATTTAGATCCCCGCCTTTTTCGCATCTTTACCAGCTTCTGAGATATGAAGGCTATTAAAAAGCGCACTTTTACACCCCACAATGAAAATTTTATGTGTTTACCTCCAATATGTTAACTGAGCGGGCAACAAATCGGATCTCGCCGAGCTTGCATTAAAGCGGACGTCCCGACTAAGTCCTCGTAAAGTTATTTGCGGTGGCCGCATTAACTCGTCATTTTAAGGCCCTAATCGATGGTTGGAGGAGCGAATCGTTCGTTTTTTAAGACCAAAGTCGAATCCGGGCAAATTGCATTAAACGGTAGTTCGTTAAAGCCTCGACTTAAGAGATCGCGTATCGGGAAAACAATGCCCCGTTGGCGTGACGATAAATTTCATTTGCGGATTGTTTCGTGCAGATGGCGCTAATTTATTAACCTAGACATAATAGTGTGCCGCGACTCTAGTCGTCATCATCTTCTGAGCTTAAGAGCTTATGTGAGAATTACGTACAGGGGTAAACACAAGGATTTTGAAAAAAATTCAATAGAGGGCGCCACTGGGAGGCCGGGTGGGGTAAGTGGGCAGTAAGGTGGATCGTGGCGCCCCCCGTCCCCAATTTTGAAATTCCGCCCTGGAGATAAACGCTCGTGATGAAATCGTTACGCGCCACGACCTTTCGTCGAGATGGAATTACGAAATTAGCACAGAGGTTGTCGTGAAAACCGCAAAACGTTTTGTTGTCGCAACAAAAGGCCTTTTTGCATGTCGCGAGCAGAAAGAAAACGTGGACACGTGAGTTATTTTCGTTTAATTTAAAGGGAGCTTGCACAGTTCTTATTCCCGCAAGCCATTGTTCATTGTTCAGATATTGTACATCATCAATTGCTACTCTGTTGCCCCCTCGAGTTTGATTAAATATTTTACGCGCTAAACTTGAACCGTTTCGTTTTTTACTGCACCATCAAAAGGATGTAAAACGTAATTGTGGCGATTAATTAATTTTGGTGCACGTTTTCTCACGTCGTTCACTTCGGTGGCCATTTTGATGGGGGGTGCGGGAGCGAGTGGGTCCAGGCGCGGGACAACCCAGCCACGTGCCCCACGATTAATCATTAACAATAGGTCTCTCTAGTTTCATGTATCTCTCTAATAACGTTCACTAATTACAGCCGAGAGACCACAAAAGCCCTCCCCAGCCCCTGATTTATAGAGTGGGTCCTCGCCTTGATATATTTGCCACGGTAATATGATTAGCATACGCATCAAATCGTGATGCATATTCATGCTCAGGACCAAATCTAATTACGTCGTTGAAGTGGTGTTGGCCCGGTCGTTTATATTGCGGTTTTCATAAACAAACCCCCGTCTTGGCTAGATGGAGACCTGAGCTGACAAAAATGAACTGTCGGCTCCGAAAACTATTCACTTTCATGTGGAGTTTACGCAATTGATTCCATTTATTAAAAAAAGATAGTCTGAGAGGTAACGTGCATCGAAGTCTAACGAAAAAAGGCCCATTTTCTGAGTAGTACACAACGAAGATGCTTATAAGTTATTCGTAAAACTACTCGTCTGCTCGCTTACAGTGGCAGCATTAACCCGGGCGCGCAAAGAAGGTTAAATTTAGCTTGAAGTCTAACGAAAAGATACCCGAAAACTGATCGCGTCATCTTATAGAAAAAATCGTACTGATCATTTCTATATATCTGAAGACGATCTCAGCGGCAGCCCTCACCCGGAAGACGCGTTCAATACTGTTTTAAAGAATTTTTTTCGGATGTAGTTTTATAAGCATTATAAAATATGTTAAATCGTATATTCATTTGTACACAGTTGGGTTGGTTATACATTAAATACGTAAATTTTTTCTTTGCATATGCTTTGCAATATTTCTGAGGTGCCTTTTTAGTATTTCCACAAAAACTTGAGGTAAAGTCGCAACCAGTGAAAGCATGGTACGCAGGGAGGGCTCCACAAACAACTTTACCCAACTTTTCATGTATAGGGTGATAATACAAAGAAGATTTACATGGAATTAGGTACTTATTCGAACAATACGCAAAGGCTATATACTTAAACCCATATGAAAAGTTGGGTAAAGTTGTTGCGTTCAATTAGGTAAAATGTTATGTACTTAATACGCGTTATGAAAAGCCTAAATTGTTCGACTCGCATAATTTTGTAAAACTTACTATCGCTCGTTTTGGCAAATATTACGGCTTGTCAAACAATACAGCTTTTCATAACTAATTACGTAATAGTTATTTACGTAATTAGTTATGAAAAGTCCTATATTGTTTGACGAGTCGTAATATTTGCCAAAACGAGCGATAGCGAGTTTTGCAACATTATGCGAGTCAAACAATTTGGGCTTTTCACAACGTATTCCGTACAACATTTTACCTAATTGTGTAAAATCCAACTGTTCAAAACGCAATTAGGTAAATAACTATATTGTGGAGCCCTCCCTGCGTACCATGATTTCACCGGTTGCGACTTTACCTCAAGTTTTTATGGAAGAGGAAAAACAAAGCCGTTCGAAATACTGAAAAGGCATCCAGAAATATGCAAAGCTTTTTCTGAATTGGGTTATCGCGAAGAAATTTCGGATGGTGTCATTGAAAAGTTAGAAAAATTTACCTGTTTAATGTATAACCAACCCAACTGTGTAACAATTAATAGGGCCCGATTTAACACATTTTTTAATGGCTTATAAAAAAATCTTTAAAACGGAGAAAAACATTCAATACTATGCTATTTCCGCCATGCAACGACACAATAATAAATAAAATAAAATGGTGTTATGCAACACTCGAAGAACCATCATCTATTGAGAAAAATGGTTGGAAGTTGCAAAACAACAAATTCGAGATTTAAGTGGTAACTCTAAATGATATATTGTAATTTCTTCTGAGGAAACTGAGGAATACAAAATATGTTCCTCAGACTCTGATGGAGATGGAGTAAGTTTATTCCGTTCTACCTAAGCAATAAGTTTTTGATACACCTAAACCAAAGTTCATTTTCGGTTTTGTTGCGTTTATGTTTTTGTAGATTGTAGATGCTTACCTTATTATTGTAAGTTTGGTTTTGAATGCTTGTTTCTTGATGTTTTCTTATTATTCAGAATTCTTTTTGTATTTGAATCTATACGTGTATTGTTATTAAATATTAGTACACAAATATTGTTGAAACTATTTCGTATCCATCTAATCGATTTAGACAAATATGGTTAAATACAAACACATATTTATAATACTTACTTTTTACTTATGAAATTGATTAACGCTATTGTCATATCATTATAATTTGGGGGAGTGTCATTCTAAGCAGCCCCTCTATTTTCCGTTTTAAATAATAATAGTATTGGTGTAGCAAAGCGGCCCCTTTTGACGGCGTCTTCTAGGGTGGTGCTGCCGGTTTTTTCGTCTGCAGTGATAAATTTGAATAGTGTAAGAAAAGACGAATCGAATGAGGTATTGATCATAGAGGACACTTTTAGTTAGACTTCCGGCTGATTTTGGCCCTCTTTGAACGCGTCTTCCGGGTGAAGGCTGCCGCCGAAATCGTCTTCAGATATCTAGAAATAATCAGTACGATTTTTTCTATAAGATGACGTGATCAGTTTTCGGGTCTCTTTTCGTTAAACTTCAAGCTAAATTTAACCTCCTTTGCGAGTCGCCCCCGGGTTAATGCTGCCACTGTAAGCGAGCAGACGGGTGGTTTTAGGAATAACTTATAAGCATCTACATTGTGTACTACTCAGAAAACGGGTCTCTTTTCGTTAGACTTCGATGCAAGCTACCTCTCGGACTACGACTTGACAAAATCCCGAGCAAAAATCTAAGGCTGAATTTTTTTACTTTTTTTTTTTCGAAAACTACTCCCTCGGCTCCAGCAAAACCTCGGCTTAACCAATTTGACGTTTAAGGGTGGAAATTCCACAAGGGGTGGGGTAATGAGCGGCCCCTTTTAATTACAAACGATTTGTAACGTTTAGACGAGGCGATAAATCACCGCTAATTGAGTGCATATTTCATTATTTAATAAAATTTCAAAGTGGAAGAATGTGATGGAAGGTGGAAAGGGTATTAAATCCCCACAGTGGCCACCGAAATACGGGATGGGAGATGAGGGAGGGCAGAATCGGAAATAGGGCGTAAATTATGACCGACCAGGTGCGTTTTTGATTTCTGTTCGGAAACGCACAAATGCATCCCTCAAAATTTATTATCGCAGCACCAGCGAAACGTATATAATCCGATAAAATCGGGCTATTTGCCCAGCCTTGGGCTTTTTAAAAACTCGTCGGATAATTAGGTGTGCCGGCTATTAAACCAGAAACTTCCGAGCGATTAATCTCTGCGAAGATCGACTCCGCCGGGGGGTAAATCGAAAGATTTCAATCTCCTGAATTAAGTTTTTCGGTTAAATATCGCCAGTGTAACAAATGAGACAAGAACGATCCTTGAGTCGCAGGATTATGTCTCGTTCCGGTGAATTGTTGCTTCCTGAAAGGGATATAAAGCGACGTTTTTATTGCGCGAGCGAGAGGGGACAACGGTTTTTAATGCTGAATTTAGCATTGATTCCGGACGAGCGGGATCCTTGTTTATGATTTAGTCCCGTGGGATCAAAGCCCTGCAAGATTTATGCCTTGATTTTCCTTGCCTGTTTTTAAGTGCAACTGTCTGTGAATTTATTCGACGTTTTTGTATGTGGGACAAATCTCGCTACGCGCTATGTTAAAAATGAAAATTTCCACCACTCATCCGTCTTGTCGACTTGGAGAAATCCGATTTCGTCGCGCGAGAGAATTTAAAACGGATGCGGCGGAGGCGATGACATTATCGAGGTGTTGGGGTGGGTTTATTTGATCGAGGGGGAGGAAATAAAACAAGAATTATTTTAAAGAAGCAAAAATGTAATAAAAAAACTTCAGCTGTTCAATAGCATCAAAAAAATACTTCGATTACTTCCAATGAAAGTTACCTATAAACTGAGTTAACTTTCAACAGTTTCGGTCTAGGTTAGGATCTAAAATCTTTGTCACAATTTGGAGTTAAAAATGTTTAGAAAAGCTTTTAAAAATTAACTTCTGCGAGTCTGATACTTAAGTTAATCGAGTAAAACAGTAAACTTTGAAATGAGATAATAACATGAACACTGAACAGGTTAAGGCATAAGCAGGTTATCCTTCTGTTAATTTTGAAATAAATTTATAGCTCTGAGCTTAGCTTAGAAATTAGCTCAAACAATATTTGGAAATCAAGCAGAAAGATTTTAAACTCTCGATTCGACCATAACCACTTGTGATAAATAACTGATGACTGCTTAACTATCAATTTTCTGAACTATTATAAATAGTAACATTTTGAAAGCTAACTTATAAGTTAGTTAGGTATCTGCTGCTAAATTAGAAATAAATTGACGACTTAACTGTGGTTTAGCGGAAAGTATCGAAAATGTGTATAATCTCGTTCAGAATGATGAGCTGAGTACCCGATTTTTCTAGCACAAACGCACTGTTGCTAAGTTACCGCTATTCTAAAGTCCATAGGAATTTACTTTAGCGGAAACCACGAATATGTAATACTTTTAAAGGAACGAGCTGCGCGTGAACACAGACAGATACACAAAAAGACAACTGCCCTGGCCATTTCTAAAAAAGTTGCCTTTTTCTACAGCCCTGATTTTTCAATCGGTTTTAGTGCTATATGATGTTGTTTACTTAAGTATTACTAACTTATGCAAGATAATTGATTCTAATATAACATGGATTTTTATTTTGTTCATTTACCTCATGGTTTGGCCGTGAGAGCCGTGTGTTAATACATTTGGACCACCCTGTATTTCATTTTGCACAGCAGGTACACGGTTTCCTCTAAACTAAAGTCCATAATGGGCTTTGTCTTAGCCAAGATTTGTAACTTGGCAACAGTGTGCCAAGAAAAAAACAGCTTATCATTCTGAACAAGATACAGTTTCAGTACGTAAAACAAGGTTTCCGTTAAAGTAAAGTTAACCAAAATCGTCTTAATTTGTGTTATGCAACCTTCAAGTTTTTTCGCAAATTCGTTCGTGGATTTTTAGCAATTTATTGCCACTTTTTGTTGCATCGACTGATTTGCATCACCGCGGCCTTGGACTCCTTTGGCTTTTGCTCCCTAATGCCTCGGATTAACATTTTCACAACAATAAATCCAAACCGCAATTAAAATTTCAAACACACTCCAATTCCTTAAGCAAAAGCCAATTCGCCAGCCACATTTCCGGGCACACGCCCGGAACAATCGCCTCGTGTGAACGCAGCAGATCGACTTCGTGACAATACGAAATTTCCACGTGTTTAGTAATTTTGTTACGCTCCACTCGACTCGAGTTATTACAAATAAGTGGATCGAGACAAAACAAAAACTCCCCAACTCCCGATTCCTGCCGAGCGAGATTCAGGCTTGAATAATCACGAAAAAATCCTAAATTTCCGAGACGAATTCACATCGGCGAAAAAATAAATGTCACGGTCGCTGAGTGGTATTTAAAAAAACGCAAGAAAGGGAAAGTCGTTGTTAATTTTTATGCAGTGCCCCAAGGCGCTGCGTCGGATCCTCTTCATATCAATGTATAGGTACATGTATTGACGAACTTTCCAGTTGTCTAATTCCTGGCTGCTTTCTAAATTGCAAAAATTCGTATAAATCGGTTAGTATTATAGAAAGTCAAGATCGATAAACCATAACGTTAAATAAACGAAACGATATGAAACGGAGCGTGGATGTAAACTGGTGAAAATTCTTTGCATAATCAGATTCGTCAGGACCCCCACGCGAGTAAATTGTTTAATGAAATCGGCATTTCATAACATTTTAAGTGAATTCTCAATGAAACTAACAAAATTGGCAATTTAAGAATTAACTCCTGCATCCAATATAACGAAGAGACTTAATGAGGAATCGGGAAAAGTTAACTCGTTTATTAACGCGGTGTTTTCCAAACGAAAAGCAAAAAAGAGATCGAGTTAAACGCATAAACTCGGAATTCAATAAAAGGCGCGGAATAAAAATGCAGTCCTTTCATGGGTAATCGAAGCGTTGATTGCCAGCTCTCGAGACCTTTTCCGTTGATTATACAAAAATGCAAGACGCGGCACTTTTCCCCCCAGATCGATGATGAACGTATGGAAATGGAAGTCGAGATTTATCTGTATCGAGGAGGAAGATTTATGACGGATTTTCTTACGAAAGTGAAAGGTTGGCCTCAGAAATTCAGGTCGACCCCGAGTTTTTGGGAAAAATCATTCGATTTGAAGTTAATTCAGAACGTTTGGGTGTATCGCATTCCGTTACTGGCGGGGCCTGTCATCTACAGTTATTATTCGATTGGAAAAATTCAAGGTGACATTTTTCACATGTTATATACCTGCATGTTGCAAAACCGTCGCAAATGTCGGGGGTTCGTCATCTCGCGTTTCCAAATGATTAACGAAAGATCACTTGTTTACTTCTGTGGACCCCTTTTAAGGCGGAAGTTAAAAATAAAAATGTCAAAGTGGCTTAATTTAGAGAAATCAAGATTTTCAGAAGGACCAACACCTTTTCCAATTGTATTCGAGAACCCATCAGTTGTATTTGAGGTTAATGAGTTTTATTTGAAAAATCTTTAATTGCATTCAGAAAAATCTATTAAATTTGAGCAGATAACAGTTGTAAATCTGAATTGCAATTTTTGTTTGAGAAAACGTGTGTTGTAATTAAGATTTTTTTTATTTAATCATTGGTCCTTCTACCTTTTAAGATGTCGGACATATGTTACAAAAACACATACATTTCATGTGGTTTTTCCCTTATTTTCATTTTCCATTGTTGAGCTGTTTCCATTTTCCAATTTCCTACTTGCATATTTGTGCATCACCTTCTTTTGCTACTCTTTATTGCGTCGTCTATGATTATGGAAAACAGAAGTGGGCTCAAGACACATCCCTGTTTTAGGCCTATTCTTGTTTTAAATGCAGATGATTCTTCATTTAACGTTCTCACCTTGTTCTTATTGTTTTTGTATAAGACCTTAATAATTTTTATCATACCTCTTCCTACTCCTCTTTTTTCTAAATTTCTCCAGACATCCTCTCGCCTTACAAGGTCGTAAGCCTTTTTCAGGTCAATAAAGCAAATATGTAGATATCTTCCTTTTCTTATCATTTTCTCTCCTAGCTGTCTTACTATAAATATTAAATCTTGGGTGCTCCTTCATTTTCTGAATTCATATTGTGTCTTCTACTGTCACTTCTAGTTTTCCCTTAGTCTTTTCTCTAGTATTCACACAGAAATTTTTGATGACTGCTCAGCCCCTCGTTTTTACCTGTACTTATAGAAAGATCAATTTTTTGACACCAAAACGATTCTTTTCTGGCAATTTCGTTGAAGTAATAAAAATTTGCTTGTTTGCGTTGTTTGATCATACGAATTTGGCTTCTTCTTGTTTATTATTCGTCCGATTTTCATAAAGGCGCCAACGAAGGCTTCCGATTAAAATTTTTTTCCGACTAACTCAACTAATTGTAATTGCAATTCAGAGACAAAGTCGTAACGCGAAAAGGTCGTCGGAAATGAACATACGTAATTTTTTTTAATTCCCCGTGAAATACGATCCGCCCGGAAGCTCAAGATGGATGGCGCTGTGAAAACACACGGCAGCATCCATGAATTTATGCAAAACGAACAACAGTTATAAATTGAACATATCGTTGATTAATTAAAATCCCCATCCGATGCGAGCCATCCATTAATAATCCGCCAAAATGCAATTCGCGAAATTTGTAAAATGGAAATGTGTTGTCTCAAAACTTTCAACCGATCGATCGTTTATTGTACAATAGATTGAGTAAACAATGAGCAGTTGGATTCGGAATTAATTGGGGAAATTATGTCGATCGGAAGTCGGCGAAGGGGGAGGGGGGGTGGTAGAGTCCGTTCGACCTCATTATGCCGACTTAAGTCATGCCCAATTAGGTGGAGTTCTTATTGGTAATAAATAATGCATGAAATTTGTAAAGCAGATCAAGGATTTTCCTGCATTAAAAACTCGGGCCGGTTGTACGTACAAGGATCGTGCCTGCGGTGTGGTCGCCAAAGAAACGAAGAATTCTTCAGGAATTCGTGAGGAAAAAGGGTCTTTTATTATTACTTTATTCTTTGATGCAATTTTTATTCCTTTTTCAGTGTTTAAGTGTCGCTGCACTTTTAGCAAACTGAATTTAAATTACTTCTGCATTTTCAATTTTTTGTTTGGCTGTCAACAAATTCGCAATTTACAATAAACCTGGGCTAGTTGGTACACTTGAAGTGACCGTGAACGTTATAATAGACTGAAAGTTAACACTAACGCCTGAAGATTTAATTTTAAGAAGTCTGGAAAGTTAATTTTTAAATCAAGGGCATTTTCAAATAATTTTCTTACTGTTATTATGTGCCTTATCCTCGGTCTTATTAAAGTAAAATTTAAAGATAATAACACAAGGATGACAGTAACATTAAATTATCAAACTAAAACTTCGTTTAAGGCGAGGTTTAAGCGAGGGTTTAAGGGTTAATAAGTTTCTATTTGATTACATTCGCTGTAAGTACGGTACATAATGTGTGTTTTGAATAGGTAAACAATGCAGAGAAATAGTTATTTATTATATAAGGGTGAGAAATTGCAGATTTTAGCATGAGGTGTGAAGAAAATCACACCGAGCGCTAAAAAAGACGTTTCCCCGGCGTGTAAAATACAATATATTTTTTTATAACCGCCGTGAACTATTGAAGTGACAGAACGTCAAAATTTGAATTTTAGGTTGAGGAAATTTTACTAACGGGTGAGTTGGTAGAAGCGATTTCAATGCGATTAGTCAGAAAACATGACAAAATGTCAAAATTTTGCAATTGCTCTGAATTGGCCCAAAATGGCCTTTGTGTGCGTGTAGAGTTGTACCTGGTCAATTGACCGAGAATTTGACCGATTTTGACCAAGTACATTTCGACCGGGTCAAAATCGGTCAAAATCTTTTAAAACATGATAGCATGCGCGTCTGAAGGGGCAGTCATTATACTATAGTGATAATTGGACGGCGATTACCAATAAGGATCCAAGCGGCAAAAATGCGATCTCACTCAAAAATGCTTTGGAAAGCCTAAGATTATAAAATAACTAAGTGCATAATATTCGTTTTTAAGACTGCGAAATTTTGAAATAACTTTTCTGTTAAAGACTCCTCGACAGTGGGTAGATAATGCTCATTTTCATAATCCCGTGCGAACAATGTTATTTTGCCCACTAATTTCAGTTAGGAAATGCATCATATTTCCGCACTAGTGCGAAAAGTAATTATGTTAGTATAATTTCTTTAATTTGTTTCAATCAGCACCATCTACGTGATCACTAAACATTTCATGGCTTCACCTCGTTCTGCAATAAGCACCCGCGTAAGGAAATGATGTACTTTTCCCACTTGTTACATAATGCACAAATATGCCAAATTTATTTGAAAATTGTTAACCGTTTATTAAATGAGATGGACAAAACTTTGACTAATACTTTTTTTATCGTTCTTTACGTTATTGTCGAGGTTATTGTTTAGCTTTAATACTTTTTGATTGAATGATTGCATAAATAGCAATTTTTTTCTATAATAAATCATTTCGAGATTAATTTAAAACTATAAGTCCCTATTATTATTATTTTTTAGAATTTGACCCCAACTTGGTCAATTGACCAAAAAGAATTTAACCGGTCAAATGCACAACCCTATGTGCGTGCAGTTTTGAGTAAAGTGCAAAGCAAAAAATATTCACGAAAAAGTCTCAGGTACGTTTATCTGTGACATTGCTGCTACCAATAAAAATAAACCCTAGAAGATTTGGGTTATGTAATGTTTTTGCTTTCCCGCTAAATTTCAATCAAATTGTCAAAAGTACAGGCCGTTACTATAGAAAATGAACGGGTTTTACCTCATTGTCAAATCTGCGGAGGAGAAATACGCATTTCTAGCCCAAAGAACAAAATAGTTTACTTCAACTCAAAGGGTAAATGTGACGTTTTAGTAACTGTCAGACGGTAGAAAATGTCAAAATTTCATATTCATTCACACAAATAGTTTAAATATAAAAAGGTTTGCCGAGGGTCATCCACTCCTCAAAATGTTGTACAAGTATTGCCAAAATTGGCTAAATTGCTTATTTATTGCCTAAATTCCCGTTATTGCTAAGTGCAACAAATGCTCATTTATTGCCGAAAATGCCCATTTATTGACGAAATTGCCCACTTATTTCTCTGAAATTGCCCACTTATTGCCGAAATTGAACACATATTGCTTTTGATATGTTGTCGATTTTTTTTTCATACCGTTTATCTCGTTGTTATTTGCCGTAGACCTGACAGATCGTCAAGATTCGACTTTTTTGTCAAAACAAACAAACTTTGCAATAGATTGTATACTACACGTGACCAAATGGAAGGGATGGTGGAGAGATTTGTCAAGAGTTGGTCAGAAAAGAGAACAGCAGATTCAACGTCTTTACAGTTTCAGTCCAAAAAAAGAGACAGTTTCGGCAATAAAAAATATGCATCTATCTCATTCATTTACTATTGAGTGGACTGTCACTTTTCTTGGGCTGTAAAATGGTTGAATGTGCTGTTTTTTGCTGACCAATACCTGACGAATCTCTTCAAAATTTGCAAAAAACAAAATTTTTTTTCTACCTGCTGGTACTCATTAGTTTTTGGCCACTGTCTTAAAAACTTTACTTTGCAAGAAATTTTTCGCGTATCGACGAACCATGTCGATATCTGCCGATGTTGTATTGTCAAATTTTTTGCCCTTTATTACATCTTAATTTTTATTGCCCGAATATCGCTTGTTATTGCCGAAAATTATCTTCATTAACATTATTGCCGGTTATTGCCGAAATTTTGTACAACTATTTCCCATAGTGGTTGACCCCTCGACGTTTACTATGCGAAGAGTTTTTTGATCCTTGGTTAAAGAACTTTTTTGAAAGTACTTTCAAGGTACTCTCTTCTAAAAATCAATAGAAGCATGATATAACCACTCCAGCAATTAATAATTATGTAGGTACACGCAGGAGATAAAGTAATGGCCCTAGACCGCTCACACTGTGGATAGATTCTCGCATCAAAATAATCAAAAGTGAAAGTGAAAACCTATTTTGAATGTCTTTTCCAAGAATTTGTCGACATTGTTCGCGGTCTAGGGGCAAGACTTTATCTCCTGACTGTACTATCAACATTGTAGTTTTTCACAAACTTTTTAATTCTGTCGTTTCCAGTTTATTACTTTTTAATGCCCCGCACTGTACAGTTCGCATAACGACGGGCCCTCTTAACGTGCTTTTAATCACCAGCAAGTCAATCAATGAAGAAGAGATTAAAACCTGATGACAAATTAATGCCACCGCAATTAAATCAAAAACCCGTTTTCTATGCCCATAAATAATTCATAACAATCCCCAAAGTAAGACGACTAGCAGATGGAGCGTCTAAGGCGTCGCGACGCCCCCGCAAAAACAACTTTCCGCCCAAAAAAGAATCATCCTCCTCTCACCTTGTGCAGGACGAATGATCCGTAAAGAGGCGACAACGATCAAAGACGCCAACAGGAACCCCCCCATGCCGGCAACACAAAAACACCAAAAACTCCAAAAACAATACACATAACCCACTACACGTGACACATATCCTCGAACCACTCCGGGGGTGTTGTGTAAGAAATCCGCGTGAAAGTGAAAGAACCGCTGCTGATGCACGTCTCGCTCCTGCGACGGTCGGATTGTGACTGGAAAAGCGGCAGAAGTTGACCCTGCAGGAGTGGATTGCGCGATCCTGCGACGGCCGCTACTGGGCCAGGACCAGGATCCTGCGTCCACGTATATTAATCATCGGCTTGTTTTGCACCGGGTGTCTCGTTTCGCAATAATAATTTCATATAGAGATTGCCTATCTGGAGTTTGAAATTTGCGCCGGAAGTTTCGCCAGAATTGTGGCCGAGGTCGTTGTTGAATGTTCTTCTTCATAAATCGGATAGGAAGGGAAGTCGAGGGCCGCTTAGCTATGCCAATTGAGGAGGAATTCATGCAGAACTCGAGATGCTCGGATTTGGATTCAAGATTTTCCACGATTGGCGGTCATTCCGAATGGAAAATTCACTTCTTAAGCGAGGCAAAAAGTCTTAGAAGCTGGAAATAGTCGTCCTCTTTGAGGCTTCCACATTTTTCTGTCACGTCAGAAATAATCTCGAGGCTTCGTCTAAATCTGTACAGTGTTGAGAAGTAATTCTTTTAAAACAAACTCATGTTTTCGTTACTTTTAGGAGTAAGCGAATTACGGAAGCGAAGCGTGATGAGCTGCCACATTTTTCTCTTTCTTTTATTTCCAAAATATCGATTGCAATAGCACATTATACCATTTCCAATTGTAAAGGATGACCCATAAAAAACCGAACAGTTTTCTTTTTTGTATATCTTCGTTAGGTTTTGTGCAATGTATATAACACTGGACTAAAAGTACCTTGATATTGTATACTACTGTTGTTGTATTGTCCTACTACTGTTAATCCTTGATTTTGAGGGAGTAAAAATTTTTGAGAGAATACAAATTTTGATTCCCCGGTTTTTTTGGCATTACACTAAGGTTACCATCAATGGCTGCGTTTTAGTTGTTGTATAAATACAATATTGTAGGTGACATTATTTCAGAATTGAATTTAGTGTAAGTCTGTCGATATTGGAAAAAATAGTGGGTATAAGTAATACAGGACTAAACTGTTTTTTATTCCCTCAGGAATATTAAAGCCCTCGAGTTCGTCTCGGGCTTTAAACACTCCTCAGGAATAATAGCTATTTTATTGACCAAGGTAGATAAGAACTGTTTTAGCCCAAGCGGCAAGATTGTAATAGTCTACTCTATCGTGGTGAATGTACAGGGTGTTCCTATATTCATAGTCCTAACTCCGGGACGTTATTCCTTACATCATTCTAGGAAGAAAAGTTCCTATGGACATATGTCCGAAAATGCTTTATAATGGAGCTGCGCCCCTTTAAAAAGGTACGCGAAAAATCAGTTTTCTGAAAATTTCTCGAAAAATGTGAACAATAGGATTTTGAAATTCAGAGCAATGGTTAGTGCTATAAAGAGCTTTCTCTTCAATTTTTTTCAGATTTTTATTAACATCAGAGGTGTGCGTTCTTGGGGGGTCTTACATATTTTTTTACATTTTCTTTTGTTGTGGGCCTTTTTTTGCCAAATAATAACAAATTCGTAATCTCTGGTCCTTTGCACACAAAAAAGGTGCTCTTGTTGAATGTAGCTAGGGCGCAACATTTTCGAATTAAATGATTCCGGTTGGTTTAGGGGACGAAAATTTGTGATTAGCACTTTGTTTTATCTAACTAATTATAGTCCAGGGCAATTAAGATTTGACCCCGGCATAAAAAAAAAAGGTAAAACCTTTTCTAACATGATCGGGACACTCTATTTAACATGTCATAAAAAGTCCCAAAGAATCCCGCGTCGGGTTTGGCCGTAATGGCCGAGGAACCGGTTCAACAGTAAAAATTCTCAAATTTTAGGCTATTTATCCCACCAATTGTGTTTTAATCTTGATATGCCTTTGCAGTTAGCTTGTCAGGAACATTGTGAAACATACTTTATTTAGCTGTGGCAAAAAAAAATGACGGGGCACGCGCCCGAGCGTTCGCGCGGTCCAATAGACGCTTCACGCGAACTGTCCAGGGAGTCGACCGATTTTGATGAAACTTTCAGCGTCGAGGCAGATCGATGTGAGGTTGAAGCCTATTGTTTTTCGCTGCGATCGAACGACCGGACTACCGGAAAAATGCAGATACGGTAAAAACATTGAATTGCAAATATCTCAGTTTTTGTCGGTCTTATGCCAAAATATGTCTTATTCAATGTTGTGGGAAATTTAATTCTCTACAAAAAAGCACATAATCATTTTTTTCATACGACCAAAGGTTTAGGCGCTACGGTCGGAGGAAGTTGGCTGCTAGAGTGCCTGCCAGCTAGAAAGTAAATCTGCGCGAAAACACATTTTTGTACCCTCCGCCCACTGTCCGCTTAAGCACGCGCTAAGGCCAGTATTACATCCCCTCGCGTCGTATAGTGCAGTGGCGTTCGTTAGAATTTCTCGTACCTATTCAAGATGGTTTTACACAGCCAGAGTGAGAGTTAATTCTAAAATTAATTCAGTTTGAGAAGTGATAGAGAGTTTTAACGCCCTCTACCGGAAGAATGGTCAAATGAGCACAAGAGAAGCGAGGGCACTTTGCAGCGACCGACTCACTTTCAAGCCCGGGACCTTCAAATTGCCAGCTACGGCAAAGGAATTGTATTTAAACCGATTTAAATACCTGAATCTTTCGAGCCACCATTCAAAAACTCCGGACCGGTTTTGGGTTACTTGACCCTCATCAGCGAAGTGCATTTGAATGGTGGCTCGAGAGATTCAGCTCCAAAGACTTTATTACAAGTCGGCGATGTTTTGAGAAGTGATAGAGAGTTTTAACGCCCTCTACCGGAAGAATGGTCAAATGAGCACAAGAGAAGCGAGGGCACTTTGCAGCGACCGACTCACTTTCAAGCCCGGGACCTTCAAATCGCCAGCTACGGCAAAGGAATTGTATTTAAACCGATTTAAATACCTGAATCTTTCGAGCCACCATTCAAAAACTCCGGACCGGTTTCGGGTTACTTGACCCTCATCAGCGAAGTGCATTTGAATGGTGGCTCGAGAGATTCAGCTCCAAAGACTTTATTACAAGTCGGCGATGTTTTGAGAAGTGATAGAGAGTTTTAACGCCCTCTACCGGAAGAATGGTCAAATGAGCACAAGAGAAGCGAGGGCACTTTGCAGCGACCGACTCACTTTCAAGCCCGGGACCTTCAAATTGCCAGCTACGGCAAAGGAATTGTATTTAAACCGATTTAAATACCTGAATCTCTCGAGCCACCATTCAAATGCACTTCGCTGATGAGGGTCAAGTAACCCGAAACCGGTCCGGAGTTTTTGAATGGTGGCTCGAAAGATTCAGGTATTTAAATCGGTTTAAATTAATTCAGTTTTGCGAAAATGAGGCCGCAAATGGTTTATCTGTTCCCATGACGCGCGTGTTAGACCGTGTAAGTCAGGCTGTGGATATTTCCAAAATGAGGAATGAGGAACGTTGCACCACTGATTTTTAGCTTACAAACACCCTTTCCCCCATTCTGCAAACTCGGGCGTAAAGCCGGTCAGGTGAAACCTGCAAAGCTGCGGTATGGTGGACTATTTTACACTATTTAGCTGGTAGTATTGTGGGCGGGCATACAGAACTACAACAGCGAAGCGGTGCTCCTAACATTGTGCAGTTTACCGAAAATTGCACCCTCGAGTATCTTACGCTTCAACGATAGTGGCATAGACTAGGATGCGCGAAAAATGATTGACGGGTGCATTTCTAGCTGGCAGGCACTCTAAGAGCATGAGCATGACAAAAAAAATCGTACTAGAGTTGAGTGCTGAACTTCCTCCGACCGTAGCGCGTAAACCATTGGTCGTATGAAAAAAATGATTATGTGCTTTTTTGTAGAGAATTAAATTTCCCACAACATTGAATAAGACATATTTTGGCATAAGACCGACAAAAACTGAGATATTTGCAATTCAATGTTTTTACCGTATCTGCACCTCTGCATGGCGGCCGGAGTAAGAATAGCACCATGGAATCCCCTGCCGGTCGTAAAAGGCGACTAAATGGGGCAGCCGACCGCTGTCCAACAACCAAACTCCTTCCTCTCCCTATGACACATACCGTAAACCGCCTGCAGTATGGAGTCAGGAAACTGGCCTATACATGCAGGGGGCACGGGGGTTCCAAGGAACCGCGTGTACGGAGAACACTATAATAACTCCCCTGTCGAGTAGTTTGTGGACGTGCTATTCGACGGTGACCTCAACGTTCACCCCCGTGTTTGTGCCGTGCGGGGCTACCCGTGTCGGGGGATGAAGGGATCCTGGTGGTTGAGCCTTACTTTAGGTGGGCAACACGCCACTTTGGCCTGGATTTCCTCTAGACGGGCGGTCGGGGCTAACCCACCTTCGATCAATCGGCTGAGCCGTCCCGTCAGAGGGCCGGTTGGGTGAGTTCTTGGGGGAGGAGTGGCGCACTGGGGGCCGCCTCATTGCATGAGACGTGCTTCTGCGTGTTGTTACCCTCTCTGGGAGCTATATCCTCCTCATAGCCTTGGCGTTTCGCGCACCACCCTCAGTGGTGTGGCGGCGTCCCCACTGTGGGCTCCGTGGCGGGTGAGGAGTGGGTAGGATGAAACACTTGAATTCTCCATGGAACAAAAAGAAGAACCACCAAAAATAATAATAAACCCCCTTTCGGCGGCGTCCCCTGAGGAAACCCCGAAGACCCCTGTTCAGGCTGAGGTTGGTTTCCAGAAACCACCTCACCAGAAGAGGAACAAGCCCTCTGGGGCTGAAATGAAGAGGAGGAGGAAGGCCCGCCTAGAGGCGGAAGCCGCCGCTGGGCAACCGTCCACCTCCTCCAATCCACCCACTGCCACCCCAAAGGAGGGTGGCCGGCCTAAACCGAAAGGTGCAGGTCGGCCCCAGCCTGCGGGCGCCGGCAAGGGTAAAAAGCGAATCCGCTCAGATGATTCCGGACCCTCTCCTAACCCTCAGGGTCGGAAGAGGGCTCCTGTCGCATCGGAGCGGACAACACACAGCTACGCTAAAGCGGTTACCAGCCACTTATGTGTAGCTGTAGCAAATCGCTCGCACGAGCTCGGTAAACTAACTGCCGAGCAGTCCGAGCGAGTCCAACACCTCCTTCACGAGGCTTTGGACAAGCTTTTGCTCAACCCAGTGAGCGAGGGCGCTAGCGTGCCCACCTTCCAGGGCATGCGTTACAGCGGCGAGATTCTTCGAATCACCCGCCAAAGTGACGCCTCCCTGGAGTGGTTACGCAACACCATCAGCGCCTTCCAAGTTGAAGGCACGCAACTCGAAGTCGTCAGGGCGGACGATCTTCCAAAACTGGCCAAGGTCTCCATCTGGATTCCGGGAACCCCGGAGCCCAGGGAGACAATCTTGCGCAGGCTGGAAGTACAGAACCCTGGCTACAGTATAAAGAGCTGGTGCCATTTCCACTCCGCCCCCAAAAGCGAGGGGTTGCTCCTCGTCATGGGGGTCGGAGAGAAAGACGCAGATGCTCTGCTGACGAAAGGCGGTGAACTTAATTACAGGTTCACCACCTTAAAGGCAAAGGTCACCCGATCCACGATCGTGAGGCCGGAGGAGGAGATGGATACGGCGGCACCCTGTGATACCGCTCCATCTCAAAATTAAACCTCCCCCATCATGCGGGCGTGGTATCGGTGCACCAAATAAATCTGCAGCATAGCCGCGCGGCCACAGCAACCCTGTGCCGTGACCTAGATAGGCTGCAACCAAAATACTTTATCCCTAATCCAAGAGCCCTGGACTGTAAAAGGTCGGGTTCGCGGCTTGGGACTACTAAAAGGGACAACTTTTATAAGTCAGTCCCCTAAACCACGAACATGTATCTATGTGCCCAAAAATATAAAAGCCTCGCTATTGCACCAGTTCTCGGGACCGGATATCACGGTCGTCGAGATTGGTTGCAAACTAGGCGGAAAACAATTAAACATTATTGTAGCCTCCGCGTACCTCGCAGGAGATTCGCCGCATCCACCTCCGAGCGAGGAATTGGTCGCACTGGTCGAACACTGCGAGAAGGCGGGCACACAGTTAATTCTGGGCTGCGATTCAAATGCACACCACACAGTGTGGGGTAGTGCTGATTGTAGTACCAGAGGGAAATCACTGCTCGAATATATTTCCAGCACAAATCTAGAGATCCTAAACAGAGGATGTAGCGCTACATTCACTACACCTCGTGGCCAGTCATTATATCCAATTATATCCAAAACTGGCATGTCTCACTTGAAGCCTCCATGTCAGATCACCGGAAAATCTGCTTCTCATTGAAGGACATGACTGTCGAGGTAAAGCCGTTTAGAAACCCGAGGCTCACGAACAGAGAGGCGTATCACTGCCACCTGTCGGAAGGTCTAGGCGGCTTCTCGTCGGTCGACAACATCACAAACACTAAGCAGATTGAACGAGGCGTACACACGCTTCATAGCTGCTTAATAAACGCGTTCGAAACTTCGTGCCCCATGAAGAGCCCCGCCGCACCTGGCACCACCAACCGCTGGTGGAGCAAGGAGCTGGCTGTACTCCGGAAGGAGGCACGAAGGAAGTACAATAAGGCGTTCAGTAATAAGCGGGAGGCTGATTGGCAGTCCTACAAGGACGTCCGAAACGCCTACAAAAAACTAGTACGCCAAAAGCAGAGGAAGGCTTGGAGGGACTTTTGCGGGGACGTTGAGTCCACCGCATCGGCAGCCCGTTTGCAGAGAGTTTTATCCAAGAGCACTAATACTCAACCTGGTAACCTCAGGAAAGAGGACGGTTCTTACACCTGTTCCGCCTCCGAAACTGAGCAACTTTTACTCCTAACCCACTTCCCGGGATGCATAACGTCAGACGCCCCTACGATATGGGCACCTGCCCCCCTCGTCGCCCCTTCCCCGGACGACTGGGGGGTGGTGGATGCTGTCGTAGACTCTGATAAGGTATCTTGGGCAGTACAATCATTCTCGCCATTCAAGTCGCCGGGTGTGGACGGAGTCTTTCCAGCCCTCCTTCAGTGGGGGCTGGATATCATTCTGCCACATCTCGTGCGCATTTTCCGGGCATGTATCGTATTTGGATACATACCGGAGGCTTGGAGAGAAGTTAAGGTAATTTTTATACCTAAGCCCGGCCGTAGTGACTATACGCTACCAAAATCTTACCGCCCAATCAGCCTAACGTCCTTCTTATTGAAGACGCTGGAAAGGTTGTGCGACAGATCAATACGGGAGAAGTGGCTTCATAAGTTACACCCGCAACAACATGCCTTCATTGCTGGCAAGTCGACCGAGACGGCGTTACACCAAGTAGTGACCCACATCGATCGATCATTAGCATTGAAACACTCTACCCTTGGGGCATTCATAGATATTGAAGGAGCGTTCGACAAGACCTCCTTCAACTCAATAGACACTGCACTCCACGGCTGGGGTATTCCCTCCGCTTTATGTGGCTGGATATCACACATGCTCGAATGGAGATCGGTTAAAATCGACAGTGGCAATGGAACCTGTTGGGCGCGGGTCGGCCGCGGCTGTCCTCAAGGGGGCGTTTTATCACCGCTCTTGTGGAATCTGGTGGCTGACTCTCTTATCCACGCCCTAAACGATAAGGGTTTCACAACCATTGGATACGCGGATGACATTGTCATCTTAATAAGTGGCACCTCCCACGGAGTGATAGGAGGCCTTATGCAGACTGCACTCCGGGTAGTTGAAATATGGTGTCAGGATAGCGCCCTGGCTGTGAACCCTCACAAAACAGAGCTAGTCCTATTCACCAAAAAAAGAAGGACCGATGATTTAGAGGTACCTTCAATTTTCAGCGTTCCACTTAAGCTCTCGTCCGAGGTAAAATACCTTGGTGTTCTCCTCGACAGCAAGCTTACATGGAAAAAACACCTAAAGACCAAAACGGAAAAAGCTTGTCGAGCCTTTTGGCAATGCAGGTCAGCCATTGGAGCAACCTGGGGTCTCTCCCCAGGAATTGTTCTTTGGATTTACCAGGCAGTCATAAGGCCCATGCTTACTTACGGGGCAATCGTCTGGTGGCCGAGAACCCGACTAGAAACAGCAAAAAAGGACCTGAGTCATGTGCAGAGACTTGCCTGTCTCGCCATTACAGGTGCCTTGCGAACTACTCCCACTTCAGCATTGGAGACCGCCCTGAACTTGGCACCTCTTGACATCCATGTACAAGAGGTTGCCATCAGAACGGCCCTACGACTGAAGGCAGTAGGAATGTGGGGACGGGCGAGGATGGGAAGTCGTCACTCTGGCATACTCCAGGAGGTAATAAAGGACCTTCCGCTTCTGGAGGCGCCCGTGGACCGACGACTACCTACGTTTGGTTTTAACAAACCCTTCACCGTCCTTGATACAGCACCTCCGCCTGAAACGTTCTCAGCTCATTATGATGCTGTGATCTACACGGACGGAGCAAAAACAAAGTTCGGATCAGGAGCAGGGATCTACTCCGATAGTCTCGACTTAAATATTATTGGCTTTCTTTTGTTGAATAATTTTGCAAACTATATTTTTCTGGGAGATTTTAATTCTGATTTTTTGCAACCAATTCCTTCTACTATTTACCTAAATCGATTGTTAAATGTACATAATTTAAGGCAGGTTGTCACTGCACCTACCCGAGTAACTAATAATTCTCAGACATTACTTGACTTGATTTTAGTTAGCGCTGATGTTTCAACTATCACTTCTGATGTTTTGGATATTTGCTTTTCCGACCACAATGTTGTTCAGTGCTCAATTAATCTGGAAGGTTACGTAATTAAGCCCTGTATTAGGACAGTGAGGTCTTTCAAACACTTTGACAAAGAACAGTTTAACAAGGACGCTCTGGAAATTGATTGGAATGCTATTTATGTTTTGCCTGATGTTGAATCCAAAGTAAATTTTTTTAATGAATGCTTTTTAGCCCTCTTTGATAAGCATGCACCTTATAGGAAAATTTGCATTAATAATCGCACTAAACCATGGTTCACTGATACCCTGAGAACTCTTAAGAATTTGAAACAGAAAGCTTGGAGTCGCTTTAAGCGGACGCAAAGTGATGCTCATCGAGAGTATTTTTGTCAACTGCGAAATTATTACAATGAAGCTCTTGTTCGTGAAAGACAAGCTTATTACAAGTTTAACCTTAGGCATGTTAAAAAGAACAGTGCAGCATTTTGGCACAAACTAAAATCGTGGGGCATTGTCAAAGATAAAAAAGTCGATACCTCGATGTCTGCGGAGTATAGTCCTAATAGCTTCAATGATTATTTTGTAGATTCCATTCCATCATTATCGGTTGACAGTGATTATTTGGAGACCTTTGAGACGGGTGTTCAAGACGATAATAATAGTTTTGTTTTTAGTCCTGTATCGCCGGAAATTATTGACAAGTTAATCCACCAGCTGAAGCCCCACTGCGTGGGATTTGACCAACTGTCGGGCAGAATGCTTCAAATTGCGTCGGAATTTATTGTAAATCCATTGACTCACATAATCAATTTCTCCTTTGAGGTTGGTCGGGTTCCTCCTCAGTGGAAGTCTTGTTTGGTGAAGCCTATTCCTAAGAAAAACATCCCTTCGAATCTGAGTGACTACCGGCCTATTAGCCTACTTTCAAATTGTCTTAAAATAGCTGAAAAAGTTCTTGCTCTCCAATTCAATGATTATCTTTCTGAATCTTCTATACTACCTAGCACTCAGTCTGCTTACAGGAAGAACTACAGTACCTCTTCAGTTTTATGCTCACTCACAGATGATATCTTGCAAGGGTTCAATGATGGAAACTTGACTTCGCTTACTCTACTCGATATGTCAAAGGCCTTCGATAGTTTGAACATCAGATTGTTACTGAGTAAGTTAAAGTATTACGGAGTTAAAGACTGCACGTTGAGTTGGTTTACCAGCTATCTTAATGACAGGATTCAGTATACTTCATTTGACGGTCAGTTGTCGACCCCTTTGTGCCTTAAAACTGGAGTTCCGCAGGGCTCTGTTTTAGGGCCAACTCTCTTTTCTGTGTACTCTGCGGATATAGCGATGGTCACTAATCACTGCTCCTTGTATATTTATGCGGATGATGTTCAAGTCATTCTTACGTTTCCACCTGAAAAGTTACCAGAATCTCTTTCGATTATTGAGGCTGACCTAAATGAAATTTTTAATTGGACTACTAAAAATTCTCTGCTTCTAAATGCGGCAAAAAGTAACACTATTATGTTTGGTACTGCGAAAAAACTTGCTCAGATTGGAGACGACTTCAGAATAAATTTGAATGGTACTGTCATACAAAACTGCAACGTAGTGAAAAATCTGGGTCTTCTATATGATTCATCTCTCAAGTTCGTTGAGCAAGTGGATTCCGTATGTCGAAAAGCGTTTTTAGCCTTAAGACAAATTTCACCTTTCTATAAAGACTTAGACCGAGACACCAAAAAACTACTTGTAGAGGTGCTTGTTCTTTCCCATTTAAATTACGCGGATATTGCCTACGCTCCTTGTCTTACTCTTCAACTGAAGAACCGCTTACAAGTAATCCAAAATCAGTGTGTAAGATTTACTGTTTTTGTCCCTTACACTCATCACATTACTCCTTACATTCGCGATCTTGGTATGTTAAGACTGAATGAGCGTCGTTTACTTCATTTTGCTTCTTTTGTGCTTAAAATTAAATCCAAAAATTCTCCATCCTATTTAAGTCGCAAAATTACATCTCGTTCTGCTGTTCATGATCGTCCTTTAAGGTTCACTGAGCTCATGGTTAGCGTCCCTACTTATACCTCATCCAGTTACCGAGGTTCGTTTTCTTATTTGGCTGCTTGCTTACTCAATTTTTTCGCTTTAAGTTATGATGTCGATATTTCTGAGCGTTCACTTATCACCAAGTTGAAAGATTCACTCTTAAAGGGAGAGCAATTGTCCATTGACATTCAGATGTTTTAGTTTTTGCTTTTTTTCTTGTCTTCACAACATGTTGTGCGTAATAGCGTTTTCCAGTTTGCCTGGGTAGGATTAAATCAGGATATAACCTGTTCCTATCCTTTTGAGTGTTGTAATACCTACTAGCATTGTTATTTTATTTTATTTTATTATGCAGAATGCAATTTATTTATATTGTGCTGCTTATTACATCTCAATAAATGTATTATTATTATTATTATTATTATTAAATATAACTGCACCACTGGGAAAGTACGCCACGGTCTTCCAAGCAGAAACTGTGGCGGTCACCATTGGAGCAAAAGAAGCTATAAGGAAAGGTACCACAAATAAGAACCTGCTGTTTCTCACCGACAGCAGGGCCACCCTTCAGGCTCTGAGATGTAATAGGAACACCTCTAGCCTACTCCAAGATGCCCTCGATTCCTTGACGGACCTGGCCCAATTGAATAGGGTTAGTCTGGCATGGATTAAGGGGCATGAGAATACAGAAGGCAATGCGATTGCCGATGGGCTGGCGCGGCAGGCGTCTCGAGAGCCCCTTGGCCCCGAGCCCGCTGTCCCGCTGGCCCTCACTACCGCATATGCCCTTATTTCTAACAGAAGCTACAAGATGGCTGCGGACAGGTGGATAAACTCACCTGGTTGCCGCCATTCGAAAATGCTAATGCCAGTGGTCCAACAGAAAACCACAAAATATCTTCTCAACCTACCCAGAGGTAAACTGCGCTTAGCCGTAGGTATACTTACTGGCCACTGCGGCTTGAATCAGCACCTTCACCGGATGGGCATTGCACAAAGCCCCATCTGCAGAGGATGCGAACTAGAAGACGAGTCTATGGAACACGTGCTCACACAGTGTCCTGTACTCGCCCAATTACGTGGCTCTCTCCTAGGGGAAGAATGGCCAAGTTTGGTCATGCTCGCTGGCGCCCCTCTCAGCACGCTACTCCAGCTTTTGCAGGAGGTTGGCTGGCTCGAGAGTTAGAGTGCGCTAGCGGGCTTGGGAGGCAGCACAATGGGCCAACTGTGGCCTGAGTGCAGCAGTCTGCTTTGGCAGGCCGCCCTCCCCCCCAGAATCCAGAATCCAGAATCCAGAATCCGTATCTGCATTTTTCCGGTAGTCCGGTCGTTCGATCGCAGCGAAAAACAATAGGCTTCAACCTCACATCGATCTGCCTCGACGCTGAAAGTTTCATCAAAATCGGTCGACTCCCTGGACAGTTCGCGTGAAGCGTCTATTGGACCGCGCGAACGCTCGGGCGCGTGCCCCGTCATTTTTTTTTGCCACAGCTAAATAAAGTATGTTTCACAATGTTCCTGACAAGCTAACTGCAAAGGCATATCAAGATTAAAACACAATTGGTGGGATAAATAGCCTAAAATTTGAGAATTTTTACTGTTGAACCGGTTCCTCGGCCATTACGGCCAAACCCGACGCGGGATTCTTTGGGACTTTTTATGACATAGAGTGTCCCGATCATGTTAGAATAGGTTTTACCTTTTTTTTTTATGCCCGGGTTTCGGCACTTTTTCGTCTAAATGCATTGCACTATTAGTGAAAATGAAGATGGAGGATGATTCGTTACATCATTTTAGGAAGAAAAGTTCATATTAAGATAAGGCAGAAAAAGTCCTTCGAATGAGTCTCGGAAAACATATTATTCGAAGGACCATAGCCCCCTTAGGAATTATTTACCGCCACATGTCCATATGAACTTTTCTATCTAAAATGATGTAAGATATCATATTCTGATTTATTTTCACTAATTAGTTAGATAAAATTAATCTTAAAACAGAAATTTTCGCGCTCTAAAGAATCGACCACCGATTACGATTTTATTATTATTTGGTGAGAACAACAAAAGAAAATGTAAAAAAATATGTAAGGCCCTCCAAGAACGCCCGCCAGTGATATTATTAAAAATCTGAAAAAAAGTGAGGAGAAAGCTCTTTATAATACTAACGATTGTTCTAAATTCTATTCTCAATATTTTTCGAGAAATTTTTAAAAAATTGACTTTTTGAGTACCCGTTTGAAGGGGCGTAACTCCCCTATAAAGCATTTCCGGACATATGTATATAGGAATTTTTCTTCCTAGAATGACGTAAACAATAGCGTCCCGGAGTTAGGGCTATGAATATAGGAACACCCTGTAGTATACTTTTTCACTTAGTAGCAAAAAAAAAACGAATTCCCAGTTCAAAGATAAGTCAATAATGGTACGTTTTAAAGCTCGTAGTGAAAAAATAGTTATTTTTATTTGTTTAACAAGGCAAACAAATTGCAGATTTAGTAAATTTGTTTCTTTGCCGTGTTGAACACCATAATTTTTTCGCCGATTGTCATTAAAAAAGTGCATTTTTAAAATGTACTTTTAATAACTACCCGCGAAAAACACTTTTTTAGTCCCTTGTTAGTTAATATTACTATTTCCATTATCAGATTCTTTATACTAAAATCTCATACAATTCAAAATTTCATCAAGATTGATGTGTCCAGTTTTTTAAATGTAACGGGGTGGCTGAAAAAACCCGGACAAAATGTTTTTGACAATAACGATTTTATTCTTTAACCTATTTTTTAAAAATTTTCTATTCATAATGCCATGCACTCCTACACCCCAAACATCCCCTTATTTCCAACCATGCGACAGATAAACCTTGAAGTTATAGCGGACAATTTTTCTGTTGATTCCTCGTAAGATCCAGACCTTTTTCAGAAAATTGTAGAGAAATAATCTCTCAACGAACTTTAGGGCAGCACAAAAACCTCTGAAATAGCAAAAATCGCTTTTTCATTTGGTTCAGGTCCGAATACGATTGTCGAAAATTTACCAATCCCCAAGTTATGCCTTCAAAATGAGCAGCATTAAGAGTGCAATAGCAGCGCCATCTGTAATTTTGCGTCATATCCTGAAAACCTGATTCTTTAGCTTTCACTTAAGCCTACATTGGGCCAAATCCGTCAAAAAATGAAAAAGATATTGCCAACAATGTTTTGTCCGACATTTTGAAGTTAGTGACTAATAAATCTAGGTGTTTAAAGTGTCAATTAAGCTAATTGCAAGTTTAAAATGTCAATTAAAGCTTAATTGCAAGTTTAAAGTATCAATTAAGCTAACTGCAAGTTTAAAGTGTCAATTAACATAAAGCAGCCCAACATGGCCCTTGTACGCCTTTGTAGAATAACACCCTGAAGTTTGTCGGTGTACTTAGGGAACAACCTGTACAGCAGTTCTTCTGCACGGAGGCGTGGAAGGGTCATGTTGTGCTGTTTTATTTTAATTGACACTTTGAACTTGCAATTAGCTTAATTAACACCTTAAACTTGCAATTAAGCCTTAATTGAAACCTTAAACTTGCAATTAGCTTAATTGCCGCTCTAAACTTGCAATTAAGCCTTAATTGACACTTCAAACTTGCAATTAAGCTTTAATTGACACCTTAAACTTGCAATTAGCTTAACTGGCACTTTAAACTTGCAATTAAGCCTTAATTGACACTTTAAACTAAGGCTTAATTGCAAGTTTAAAGTATCAATTAAGCTAATTGCAAGTTTAAATTGTCAATTAAAGCTTAATTGCAAGTTTAAAATGTCAATTAAAGCTTAATTGCAAGTTTAAAGTGTCAATTAAGCTAATTGCAAGTTTAAAGTGTCAATTAACATAAAGCAGCACAACACGGCCCTTCTACGCCTTTGTAGAATAACACCCTGAAGTTTGTCGGTGTACTTAGGGAACAACCTGTACAGCAATTCTTCTGCACGAAGGCGTGGAAGGGTCATGTTGTGCTGTTTTATTTTAATTGACACTTTGAACTTGCAATTAGTTTAATTAACACCTTAAACTTGCAATTAAGCCTTAATTGAAACCTTAAACTTGCAAATAGCTTAATTGCCACCCTAAACTTGCAATTAAGCCTTAATTGACACTTTAAACTTGCAATTAAGCTTTAATTGACACCTTAAACTTGCAATTAGCTTAACTGGCACTTTAAACTTGCAATTAAGCCTTAATTGACACTTTAAACTAAGGCTTAATTGCAAGTTTAAAGTATCAATTAAGCTAATTGCAAGTTTAAATTGTCAATTAAAGCTTAATTGCAAGTTTAAAATGTCAATTAAAGCTTAATTGCAAGTTTAAAGTGTCAATTAAGCTAATTGCAAGTTTAAAGTGTCAATTAACATAAAGCAGCACAACACGGCCCTTCTACGCCTTTGTAGAATAACACCCTGAAGTTTGTCGGTGTACTTAGGGAACAACCTGTACAGCAATTCTTCTGCACGAAGGCGTGGAAGGGTCATGTTGTGCTGTTTTATTTTAATTGACACTTTGAACTTGCAATTAGTTTAATTAACACCTTAAACTTGCAATTAAGCCTTAATTGAAACCTTAAACTTGCAATTAGCTTAATTGCCACCCTAAACTTGCAATTAAGCCTTAATTGACACTTTAAACTTGCAATTAAGCTTTAATTGACACCTTAAACTTGCAATTAGCTTAATTGGCACTTTAAACTTGCAATTAAGCCTTAATTGACACATTAAAGCTGCAAGTTTAAAGTATCAATTAAGCTAATTGCAAGTTTAAATTGTCAATTAAAGCTTAATTGCA
The DNA here is from genome assembly GCA_963924575.1 of Pycnomerus fuliginosus. Taxonomy (NCBI): domain Eukaryota; kingdom Metazoa; phylum Arthropoda; class Insecta; order Coleoptera; family Zopheridae; genus Pycnomerus; species Pycnomerus fuliginosus. The sequence goes on along the minus strand of OZ004624.1, from coordinate 5,107,625 downwards.
AGTTTAAAATGTCAATTAAAGCTTAATTGCAAGTTTAAAGTGTCAATTAAGCTAATTGCAAGTTTAAAATGTCAATTAAGGCTTAATTGCAAGTTTAAGGTGTCAATTAAGCTAATTGCAAGTTTAAAGTGTCAATTAACATAAAGCAGCACAACACGGCCCTTCTACGCCTTTATAGAATAACACCCTGAAATTTCTCGGTGTACTTAGGGAACAACCTGTACAGCAGTTCTTCTGCACGAAGGCGTGGAAGGGTCATGTTGTGCTGTTTTATTTTAATTGACACTTTGAACTTGCAATTAGTTTAATTAACACCTTAAACTTGCAATTAAGCCTTAATTGAAACTTTAAACTTGCAATTAGCTTAATTGCCGCTCTAAACTTGCAATTAAGCCTTAATTGACACTTTAAACTTGCAATTAAGATTTAATTGACACCTTAAACTTGCAATTAGCTTAATTGGCACTTTAAATTTGCAATTAAGACTTAATTGACACTTTAAACTAAGGCTTAATTCCAAGTTTAAAGTATCAATTAAGCTAATTGCAAGTTTAAACTGTCAATTAAGCTAATTGCAAGTTTAAACTGTCAATTAAGCTAATTGCAAGTTTAAACTGTCAATTAAAGCTTAATTGCAAGTTTAAAATGTCAATTAAAGCTTAATTGCAAGTTTAAGGTGTCAATTAAGCTAATTGCAAGTTTAAAGTGTCAATTAACATAAAGCAGCACAACACGGCCCTTCTACGCCTTTGTAGAATAACACCCTGAAGTTTGTCGATGTACTTAGGGAACAACCTGTACAGCAGTTCTTCTGCACGAAGGCGTGGAAGGGTCATGTTGTGCTGTTTTATTTTAATTGACACTTTGAACTTGCAATTAGTTTAATTAACACCTTAAACTTGCAATTAAGCCTTAATTGACACTTTAAACTTGCAATTAAGCTTTAATTGACACCTTAAACTTGCAATTAGCTTAATTGGCACTTTAAACTTGCAATTAAGCCTTAATTGACACTTTAAAGTAAGGCTTAATTGCAGGTTTAAAGAATCAATTAAGCTAATTGCAAGTTTAAAATGTCAATTAAGCTAATTGCAAGTTTAAAATGTCAATTAAAGCTTAATTTCAAGTTTAAAATGTCAATTAAAGCTTAATTGCAAGTTTAAAGTGTCAATTAAGCTAATTGCAAGTTTAAAATGTCAATTAAAGCTTAATTGCAAGTTTAAGGTGTCAATTAAAGCTTAATTGCAAGTTTAAAGTGTCAATTAAGCTAATTGCAAGTTTAAAATGTCAATTAACATAAAGCAGCACAACATGGCCCCTGTACGCCTTTGTAGAATAACACCCTGAACTTTGTCGGTGTACTTAGGGAACAACCTGTACAGCAGTTCTTCTGCACGAAGGCGTGGAAGGGTCATGTTGTGCTGTTTTATTTTAATTGACACTTTGAACTTGCAGTTAGCTTAATTAACACCTTAAACTTACAATTAAGCCTTAATTGAAACCTTAAACTTGCAATTAGCTTAATTGCCGCTCTAAACTTGCAATTAAGCCTTAATTGACACTTTAAACTTGCAATTAGCTTAATTGACACTTTAAACTTGCAATTAAGCCTTAATTTAAAGTGTTAATTAAGGCTTAATTGCAAGTTTAAAGTGCCAATTAAGCTAATTGCAGGTTTAAAGTGTCAATTAAAGCTTAATTGCAAGTTTAAAGTGTCAATTAAGGCTTAATTGCAAGTTTAAAGTGCCAATTAAGCTAATTGCAAGTTTAAAATGTCAATTAAAGCTAAGGCTAAGGTGTTAATTAAGCTAATTGCAAGTTTGAAGTGTCAATTAAAATAAAGCAGCACAACATGGCCTTCGTACTTTTGACAATATTTTCTGTTTCTCTGTTGGAAGAGTCACGCTTTCGAGGTTCCTCTTGTGGAATTAATTAATGAAAAGAACGGTAGGGTTTTTTTCCAGGCAGGTTTAGATACTCTCATCTAACGTATGATTTCCACCCTCTCCATTACAACTTAACTCGGAGCATCGCCTCGCAAATTGGCACTTTGTTAAAAAGAGCGAGCGTTCGTTCCACTTCCTCATATACCCGATGCGTTTAAATAAAAAATAACAACGTGGAAACACAAAGAGAGAACGCCCAAAGGCCCGTTCTTATTCGAGCGTTTTCCCCGTGCCCTTTATATTTAGCTATTCATTGAATGCCTGGCGTGCAGTTTATATCAAAAAACGATTTTTTTTCTCCGCGCGATTAATCACCCCCCGGCCGTCGAGAACGTTTAATGAAGAGACACCACATTATTACGACCTTTTAATATTCGCATCGACCAATATGATTGATACCGACCTTTGTTCGACAACAAAGGAGAGGTCTCGGGATCGTTAAAAGGGAAATAAAGAGACTCGTTAGAAACAAAAGGCAAAAAAGTTACAGAAGTTCTCGCTGGTGGAAACATAATGGACGTACCTGTTCCATACATCACCGATAATCGACTGGGCAAACACCCTGATGGGTCTTTATTTAATGTGCTGATTGTGTTTTATTATTTGCCGTCTGGGGAGAGGATAAGAAACACGATTCAGCACACTCGCTGATGATTGTCGAAGGAAAATGCGTGGCTGGTGTATGTTCTGTTTTTTTTTTGGCATATACCGGGTGTTTCTCGTACAGATATTTTAAGTCGAAAAGTTCCTATGGACATATGTCCGGAAATGGTTCTTGAGGGAGTTGTGCCCCTTCAAAGGGGTACCCAAAACTTTTTTTTTTCTATTTTAAATGTGTTTTCTACTAAAACTAGAATTTTCATCAAGTTGTCTTCAATTAAAGTTTTCAGTTAAACTTTCATTATATGTCTTTATTTTAACCGAGATTTTAACCCCATCCCCGTCATTTTAACTAATTTGGTCGATTAAATAAAATTTTACGTCAGAAACTATTGGACTCGAAAACCGTGCGTTCTAGCGACATACAGGGTGAGTCTGAAAACATCCTTTATACCACAGAATCTACTGTTCAAATGATGAAGCTTGGTGCAAAAATTATTGGTCAATTGTGATTCCTCTTGATGTTATAAGCCGCCAAAAATCTTCATTTTTAAACATCCTTTTTATTAATTCGCTGATGGTATGAATAAAGTGTTACAAGATGCTCATATACTCCCATTAACAAAGGATGCAAATATAAGTTCTTCGTGTACGAGAAAAGGATAGAACTACAAGCAAAAGCTTTGTGATTACACAAGGTAGTTTCACAGTCTCGTTCCACAAAATTTTACTTACTGTTTAGGACGCGTTTCGGAGTGTTACTCCATCTTCAGCTATAAAAGAAATTAACACAAAATACAAAACAGTTGCCTGGAAAATGAAAAAACGTTTGGGTCAAAGAAAAATAACAGCTTTTGGGTCGCACTGTAAATCGATCGAAAGACGCTCAAACATTGAAAAAGCTTTGTTACCGATTATTGATACCGGCCAATATCTCTCGTTGCTCTTTGGTAATTTGTCGCATGTCCTTCGTTTTTCCAAAACACAGTAAACATACGAGTTTGCGCACATTTTTCGTTAGTTTTCATTTCTATTTAACTACTTTAAATCGTTCACATACATTTTTAAACACATATAAGCAAGGAAACCTCATAAAACACGAAAATTTCGATGTAATACGTCACGAAATGTCACACGCAGATGGTGGCGCGTCATTTTGACAAGGCACTCTTGGATTTAATTTTGACGAACTTATATTAAATCGCAACCAACAATCTTTCGGAAAAAATGCTATAATGCGTTCAAATAACAATATTTTTATTATATCTTCCTGTAGAAAAAATTCTATTGGCGAAACATTTTAAATGAGACCTCTTCGGAAAGCGGGGCGTCCAATAGAACGTTTGATACCAAATTCTGTCTTGGACAATTTTATTGAACTAAATGTCAACTCAGACATACCGTGTCGTACTATTTGAGTAATTTAAAAGAAAACTGAAATTTTGAGTACCCTTTGAACGGGCGTAACACCCTTACGAAGCATTTCCGGACACAAATATTATACGATAAACTGCACTCTTTGACACTTAGAGACATTTTGAATCACTTCCGGTTACATACCATTGAATTTTTAAATGGGACACCTGTGTATCTTAATATTTTCGAGATTTCTTTATACCATTCTTATTTGTTTTCTTTGTTTTCAATGTCCTCGTGCGTTTCAGGAACGGCTTCCACAAATTATTCCGCACTCAATGCCAAAATGGTCTTCTAAGTAATTTTAATCGCAATTTTCGGATTTTTCGGAATAACTCAGGAACGGAGAGTTCTCCTCAGATTCTTAACCATCAAAAAATAACACAACTTTTCTCTAATTTAACCGACTCCGTAGCAGTTACCATTTAAGAGATGCCAATGGTGAGCAGTGAAAAAGAAACCAGCCTGTATAAAGGCGAAGAAGAAAAGTTAATAGAATTTTTTTACAAAGAATTTTATGCTCTTCAATTCATTACTTCGTATTTCGTTCTGCGGTGCGTTTCCCTGACGGGTCCGCTGCATTCAGACCTTATGGTCCATTATGCCCGCACTGCGACAGTTATCCATTTCCTACAGGAACCCCGGTTCTGCAAAGACCCAGTACTTCTGCTGTAGAACCTGAATAGCGTTAATCGGGTGCTAGAAAAGCCACCCCGCTTTGCTATGCCACGGCGGGTACTTCTGCTCTCTAGGGAGTTTGTTGATGCTTCGTCCCGCGAACCCACTATAACCGGCAGGTCTTTTTCAGCCCTGCCGGATACACCTGGTTTTTTGGTGTCGAAAGCAGCTTAAAGTGTACCCTTACAGGGTTCAGTTGAGGTATCAATTTATGTCCCTCTATGTTACAAACTGCAGACATCTTCCCCCAGTGTGGCCGACGGTTCTTGGTGGACAGCCCCATGAGCCACAACTGGTTGTTGGTGCCACAGTCCCTGAGGGTCTGCCAGTGTCACGGTACCTGTGCAACTGCGGTATCTTTTTCAGTCCCATCAGTCACAACTAGTCCCTAGCGTCCTGCGCAGCACTATAACTACCCTTCCGTACAGACTGCAGACATCTTCCCCCCGTGTGGCCGATGGTTCCTGGTGGACAGCCCCATCAGCCACAACTGGTTGTTGGTGCCACAGTCCCCGAGGGTCTGCCAGTGTCACGGTACCTGTGCAACTGCGGTATCTTTTTCAGTCCCATCAGTCACAACTAGTCCCTAGCGTCCTGCGCAGCACTATAACTACCCTTCCGTACAGACTGCAGACATCTTCCCCCCGTGTGGCCGATGGTTCCTGGTGGACAGACCCATCAGCCACAACTGGTTGTTGGTGCCACAGTCCCTGAGGGTCTGCCAGTGTCACGGTACCTGTGCAACTGCGGTGTCTTTTTCAGTCCCATCAGTCACAATTAGTCCCTAGTCACAAAAGTCTGATAGGTCCAGTTATCAACCTGTCCCTATCGCAACCGCGAGGTATTTTTTTTCCCCTCCGTACAGACAACAGAAGTATCAGTCTTCCAGTCCCTCTGTTCAGACTGCTAGGTCCCGAAGTCTCAGAGCAGCTATGGGTGTCTGTCGACCCCATTTGCCGCATTGAGGCCTCCAGTATCCTCCTAAATCTGGTCTGAAATTCCCAGTTAACCCCGGAAATTCGGTCCGCCCTCATGGAGCCCGGCGCATGAGGGTAAGGCTATTACTCTGAGAGGGCGCCTGGTGTCTCAGAGGGGTTGGTTCGCGGTAGCGGCTTTGGTACAGACACGTGAGGGTTTTAAGCCCCAGGTCTGCACGTATGGCCGTAACTAACCAGCGGACTGGCCATTCCCCTATCCACCACCCGGGGACGCGCCCGATGGGCACCCAACCGCACGGGAATTCATTACTTAATAGACAAAGTCATTATTTCACGAGATATATGCAAAAGAAACTTATTCTCAATTAAACAAGTCAAAGACACCAAACTGGCGGCCAAATGAACCTTTCAGGCTAAAATTTTCCCGTCTGTTCAAATCACAATAACTTTTCACACAGCGCCGCAATTGTGAATCGCTTTCTTACGTTAGAAAGATCATTTTATTGGCTTCATTCCAGTGTTACCATAAGAGTGTTGGTTTTTTCATCCATGGCTCGACATGGTTGTTTCCAAACAACTTGCAAAAATGTGAAGTTTAAGACCATCCCCAATTCCAAGAAATTTTTTTTTAAATTTTCTTAATGAGTGGAACAGGTGCCAAGGATCAATATCTCGAGACCCTTTTGTCGTTTTTTGCCGATAACGCTTCTTCCCTCAGGAATTAAAAAATAATTTTTTTTTATTATCTCCCTGATAACTTCTTCAAGGTCGTGGGCTCTTTGTAACCATAAAGGATTGGCTAAACAGAAAACCCGCAAAGAAGTCTCCTAGCACAAAAAAGCAAAATGGTGGGAGGTAAAGAAGTCAACATAAAATTTTAAACACGTTTTATGTGGAACATTTACAAGGAATCTTCATTCTCCCACTTACAGCTAGAAAGGGCTTTCTCGAGGAGTATTTTGATGCGTCTTTTGAGAATGTTACGTTAACACTTGGTCAAAAAGAACAAGAATTTTGATTCCCGTTCTGAAGGATAAAGCCAACGGTCTTAAATTAATGAAGTCCGACCCTTCCATTAGTTTCTATGACGATATACGGCGACAATGCAAGGATGTGACAACTAAAGTGTCACTATTTCATTATCGTTTTTGAATCGAATACACACTATCATAATGTCGCTATGGAAACTTAATAGCAGGGTCGCACTGCATTAATTTAAGACCATTGGTTTTCTCTTGCTCTTTAAGGAGGGCAAAAAAACTTGCACGAGCAGTATTATTGAAGATTAAAATTCTCTTAGGGTAGACTTCAGATGATTTTCAATTGGCTTAAATTATAAATCAGATTCTTTTGAAAACTTTGTGTTTTATCTGTCAGAACGGGAATCAAAATTTTTGTTTTTTTTGACCAAGTTTTAACGTAACATTCTCAAATGACGCATCAAAATACTCCCCGAGAAAGCCCTTTCTAGCTGTAGACGGGAGAATGAAGATTCGTTGCAAATGTTCCACATAAAATGTGTTTGAAATTTTATGGTGATTTCTTTACCTCCTACCATTTTGCATTTTTGTGCTAGGAGACTTCTTTGAGGGTTTTCTGTTTAGCCAATCCTTTATGGTTACAAAGAGCCCAGGACCTTGAAAATTGGTTGATGAATGAAGAAGTTATCAGGGAGTTAATAAAAAAAAGTTATTTTTTAATTCCTGGGGGAAGAAGTGTTATCGGCAAAAAACGACAAAAGGGTCTCGAGATATTGATCCTTGGCACCTGTTCCACTCATTAAAAAAATTCAAAAAAATGTTTCTTGGAATTGGGGATGGTCTAAAACTTTACATTTTTGCAAGTTGTTTGGAAACAACCATGTCGAGCCATGGATGAAAACACCGACACACTTATGGTAACACTGGAATGAAGCCAATAATATGATCTTTCTAACGTAAGAAAGCGATTCACAATTGCAGCGCTGTGTGAAAAGTTATTGTGATTTGAACAGACGGGAAAATTTTAGCCTGAAAGGTTCATTTGGCCGCCAGTTTATTTCGTTATTAAGAAAAATTTCGATTAAATCATATCACTCCGGGACGAAAAGTAAAAAAAAAATAATTAATGTCAGAAGATGCGCCTGACAGTCGTATTCAAGTTCTATAGGAACCGTTTTTCGATAATGTCAATAGTTTATCAAATAAACCACCCGTGATCTACTTTTGGTTAACACAACTGTACCTATAGTTTTGCTCTAGAGCGATTTTTTTTCAAAAATTTTTGAATTTAATTAGTCACTACCAGTGACGTAACTACATTCCGTGCCCCCCGCTAGATCTAATTTGGGCCCTTCATTATTATTGCTGTTATTAATGATACTGTTTTTCAAAGTAGCTCAAAAACAATGCGCCGCAGGTGAAAATTTTTTAAAATTTCTTGGTCACGCTTTTTCTAAGCACTTCAGAACAGTGAAAAGATGAAATTATGTGAAAAACTTAACTCCCATAAAAAGAATTTTTATCGAATTCACGCCTACTGCAACAAAATATCTTTGAAGCAAAAGAGGACACTTCTAAATGAAGATTATCAAAATTAGTTCCACAAATATTTGGCTTATGTAGTGATAGACCACGAGCAAAAACAAAAAAAGTCGCATTTTTACATAGGTAGGTGTAGGTATCAGTATATCCACTTTTTTTGCAGCTAAGTTGCCAATTTGCAAAAAATTGGACAATGAATAACTGAAATAATTCGAAAAATTACCAGAATTTTGTCTGCAATCATGCTTCACGTTCATGCACTGCATCATAAACACTGATAAAGAAATTAATTGGATAATTCATTTTAGAGAAATTTACATTTACATTTGGGGGATTATAACTTAGTAATGGGCTCAAATAAAATAATCTCAAGCAGTTTATTTTTTCCCTTTGGCTACTCTACAGCGCCTCCGGCCCGAAGTGCGCGAGTTTTGAGACACCCTGTATAACCTTTTTCTCTGGAGAAATTTTACGCTCTTCAATTTGTTATACCCGAGGTTATACTTGTGGCTATTTTTTCGATGTTTCATGAGATATTTGCAAAGTCAACAAAAACTGTACCTCTTTGCTGACGGTTGCTGTGTCAGTCTGTCTGTCATCACGCTGCAGCTCAAACTACTGAACGATATCGAGATGAAATTTGGCACACATATTCAGTGAGAGATTTGTAGGTGCTGATTAGAATCTGGGCCACATCGGTTCACGGAAAATGCCTTTTTGGCACATCAACTTTAAAAATTTAAATGCAAGCCACCATTTTTCGCGTTACCATATGAATGCTCTTCGAATTCTGCAATTCTGCTTCTAAAAATGTATTCACACTTGTGCCCTTTTGGCCAAAAAATGGTGCCGTGAAAAAAAACCTATGCATAACTGTATATTTTTAACAACTCATACCCAGCAAACGCAATAGTGCAATGCATTTAGACGAAAAAGTGCCGAAACCCGGGCATAAAAAAAAAAAGGTAAAACCTTTTCTAACATGATCGGGACACTCTATTTAACATGTCATAAAAAGTCCCAAAGAATCCCGCGTCGGGTTTGGCCGTAATGGCCGAGGAACCGGTTCAATAGTAAAAATTCTCAAATTTTAGGCTATTTATCCCACCAATTGTGTTATAATCTTGATATGCTTTTGCAGTTAGCTTGTCAGGAACATTGTGAAACAATCTTCATGTAGCTGTGGCAAAAAAAAATGACGGGGCACGCGCCCGAGCGTTCGCGCGGTCCAATAGACGCTTCACGCGAACTGTCCAGGGAGTCGACCGATTTTGATGAAACTTTCAGCGTCGAGGCAGATCGATGTGAGGTTGAAGCCTATTGTCTTTCGCTGCGATCGAACGACCGGACTACCGGAAAAATGCAGATACGGTAAAAACATTGAATTGCAAATATCTCAGTTTTTGTCGGTCTTATGCTAAAATATGTCTTATTCAATGTTGTGGGAAATTTAATTCTCTACAAAAAAGCACATAATCATTTTTCTCATACGACCAATGGTTTAGGCGCTACGGTCGGAGGAAGTTCAGCACTCAACTCTAGTAAGAGCATGAGCATGACAAAAAAAATCGTACTAGAAAGTTGAGTGCTGAACTTCCTCCGACCGTAGCGTCTAAACCATTGGTCGTATGAGAAAAATGATTATGTGCTTTTTTGTAGAGAATTAAATTTCCCACAACATTGAATAAGACATATTTTGGCATAAGACCGACAAAAACTGAGATATTTGCAATTCAATGTTTTTACCGTATCTGCATTTTTCCGGTAGTCCGGTCGTTCGATCGCAGCGAAAAACGATAGGCTTCAACCTCACATCGATCTGCCTCGACGCTGAAAGTTTCATCAAAATCGGTCGACTCCCTGGACAGTTCGCGTGAAGCGTCTATTGGACCGCGCGAACGCTCGGGCGCGTGCCCCGTCATTTTTTTTTGCCACAGCTAAATAAAGTATGTTTCACAATGTTCCTGACAAGCTAACTGCAAAGGCATATCAAGATTAAAACACAATTGGTGGGATAAATAACCTAAAGTTTGAGAATTTTTACTGTTGAACCGGTTCCTCGGCCATTACGGCCAAACCCGACGCGGGATTCTTTGGGACTTTTTATGACATGTTAAATAGAGTGTCCCGATCATGTTAGAAAAGGTTTTACCTTTTTTTTTTTATGCCGGGGTCAAATCTTAATTGCCCTGGACTACAATAGAGTATTGCAGCTCAAAAATTAAAACATTGGAATAGATACTACTTTTAAAATGACAAAAGTCGTATTTTTTTGTTTCTCTGAATGCCGAACAGTTTTCGAGAAAAAAATTAATAAAGGTGAACTTCCGGTCAAAAAGTTGGTTTTAGATGACGTCATAACCCGAAGGAAAATGTTCATGATTGGCCGGCAAACAACCAATAATTGGTCGTTGCCAGACGACCCAATAATGAGCCAGATGTGAGCAAATCATTTTTGACATAAATATAACCTACTATTTTGCTGCATTCATTAAAAGTGTTCTTCTAAGCAATTTGCCGAGGAAGCTAAAAATTCCTATAGTCACAGCTTGTAGAAACTCCAGTGCAATTTATGTGAAGAGAACTTAACGATTCCCGGCGAATTTGTACAAGCCGAAACCACACACTTTTAAAGTCAAATTGGGGCTCATTCGGTAACTACATTTCAAGGAAATTAACAAGATACCCCTTTAGGAAAGAAGGAATATGAAACAGGATAGAAATTTCGTTTAAATTTGTTCTTTTCGATCGAAAAAGTCATGGCTGAACGCGAGATGACAATTTGATGACAAAAACTGACACTTGAAAATGAAGCACATGGTGAATGATGCCGGGAATGAATAACGGGTAGTGACGTCACACCAATACAAAAATGGCAAGGAAATTCGAAATTTTAAACTTGTTTTTCACTTTTTTGCCATAATTAGTCACAACGAATACTTCTAATAACGTTAGACTATCTACTTTTTACCCCTTTCCGAAAATTATGGTTTGAAAAATTTTTTTCTTCGACTGCAATACTCTATTATTATAAATTGACTCCCCATTATCGTTGAAAAAAGAAAAACAACCCAAAGGAAAAGCAGGGAAGCTATCATAAAGCGAACTAAACACCGGGCGGCGGTGAGTTATAGCAACAGCGCCATCTGACAGCCGTCATCACGTTCTCCCATTCCAATCCCTTCAGGTCACAGGTGAAATCGAGATTTTTCACCGGAACGACGCCCTTTGTCAACTCAATGTCCACGACAAAAGCAGAAATTTTCACCTTGTCGCCTCTACGGACGTAACGAGACCTTCCTCGAACAGGATTAATGAAGTTTTCATGTCCTCGCACGCTATAAATCTTCTTTCGAATTTAATGTTTTGTTTTGGAATGATTTTTACAAAAGACACCCTCTCGGGGACTGGGATCGTTATACGATATGAATGCAAATCTCCACGGCGGAGTCTATGTGACGGTTATATTGTACGGCCGACCCGTATCACCGAGCACTGAATGGAATAAATGCATAGCAAATTCAAGATCTACGCGGACAAATACCCGTGCAGTGTATCGACTGACGGCCATTTATTATTTATTCGGGTTATTATTGCAGTGCGGATTTTTTCGGACGGGAGGAGGATTAAAAATGCGAGCTGTCATGTCCACGTGTGCGGCGAGGTGAATCGATTCGGGAGCGTACAGATATTTCATGGTATTTCTGTGGTGCTAGACGCGATTTATTGGGCTTGAGGCTAAAAATTTGTTTGATTAATCGGGTGAATTATTCACCGTTCAACAAGTCTGGCGTGTGGGCGTGCAGGTTTCCCATATCAAAGTCTTAAAGAATGTATGCTTAAAATATCTTTTTGGGGACACAAAAGGCCTTTAGATTAGAAGAGTGTATACTCTATTCATTCGTTCAAAATGTCCATGCATTCATCAAAAGTTATTTTAGACGGCAGAAACTTCTAATTTTTCACAGAATTTGTAAACGTACAGATCGTGAACCAACCATATGATCAGGTTATCGCTAAAGGTAGGTTCTATCTAAACTACAAGGTCATGGAAGCTTATCGCCATTAAAGTAACATTTTTCGAAAAATGGTATCTACATCTAAGGTTTTCGACCCTATTATTGAATCTATCGCCATTATTACAATGAAATTAAATCGCTTTAGTTTTTAGTCACTTTTTGCCAAGACTGTATACTTCCGAAACTTCCTCGCGCCTTGCCCTCTCTTTTGGCCTTGAGCCTCAGACTCAGTCAGTCAGACCTCTTAACTACACAAGGCGAGAACAGTGTTTTGTAACGTTTGTGTTTTAAAGTTTAAAGTAGCATCAAATTTATCCGAATTTACTAGATGGATTTTAACCACAATGTTAAATTTAAATAAAAATAGAATAAAAGCCAACCACTGACCCCATTTAAAACGTTTCAGTTATTCGTTGCGTGCAAGTCCGGGAAAAAACCTCGCTTTAACAATATAAAACGTGGACTCTGAGTAAACGGCGAGGGGGCAACCACTGCGTTAGTCCGCGGTACACCCTTAGATTTAGTCCGCTTTTAGTCCGATTTAGTCCGCTTTTAGTCCGCTTTAGTCCGTTAGTCCGATTTAGTCCAGTTTAGTCCAGTTTAGTCCGATTTAGTCCAGCTTAGTCCGATTTAGTCCAGTTTAGTCCGATTTAGTTCAGTTTAGTCCGATTTAGTCCAGTTTAATCCGATTTAGTCAAGAGCTTGGTCCCTTTTAGTCCAGTCTAGATTATGTAAAATTGCTGGAAATTTAAAAAAAGTGGCAGTCTCGGAGACGGTAGAAACTTCTACTTTTTCACAGAATTTGAAAATGTATCAGCAGGAATAAATTAACTTGTGATGATATTTTTCACCCCTAAAATGACATTTTTTGAAAAAATGGCATTAAGGTTTTTGAGCCGACAATGCAACAGCTATCCAACTCAATAACAATAATATGCTCTTTTGGTAAGAAAAATGCAAAAAGAGGCAGTTTTCCCCCTAAAATGCCAATCTTCAAAAATGGTACTAAGGTTTTTGATCCGTCAATGCAATAGCCATCAAATCCTGTAAAGTCCCGTCGCATATTAACGAAAGCGGGGGTTGTGTGTCTCAGGCTTTTTTTCTGTTGGTTTGTAAACGGGATTTCACATCCGTCAAAACTCCCGTCAGTCACTGTCAGTGTCAATAAACAGTAACAATGGAGGTTAAAAGGAGTCTTTGTTGTTAATTATTGTCCATGACAGGAATTTTGACAGAACTGAAATCCCGTTTACAAACCAATAGAAAAAAAGCCTGAGACACACAACCCCCGCTTTCGTTAATATGCGACGGGACTTTAGTAAGAAAATACTATTTTGCTAAGAGAAATTCAAAAAAAGAGCCTTTTTGCCAGTAAAATGACATTTTTTGAAGAAATGGGTCTAAGGTTTTCGACTTGAAATGAACTGTCCTGTCCGGTAATAAAAATATACAGTTATATAGTATTAGGAAACGAAACTTTCGTCTTACGCAAAGATTGAAAAATTCCAACGTTGCTTTTTGACCGAATGGGCACCAAGAGTAGAGTGAATACATTTTTAGAAGCAGAATTCGAAGAGTTTTTATATGGTAATGCGAAAAATGGCGGTTTGCATTTAATTTTTTAAAGTTGATGTGCCAAAAAGGCACTTTCTATGAACCTTTGCGACCCAAAAACCTAATCAACACCTACACAGAATATGTGATAAATTTTATCTCGATACGTTCATTATTTTGAGCTAGTGTGATCACAGACAGACACAGACATTTTTCAAAAACCACTTTTTCTGATTCCTCGGACCCTACAACGTAAAGATTTGATGTTTTGCAAGGAAAACAAAACATCGACAAAAAAGAACCAAGACTTGAGAACAATAGACTAAAAATACAGATGAAATAACGTAAAAATTACTGATGCCGATTGTTCCGATACACACATTAAAGAAATGCAGCAATAGCATTCCACATCGCAAGCTCGATCGCACAAGTATGCTTGCAAAAGTGTGCAATCCTAACCTAAAATTAATCGAGAAACGAATAATAACAACTCGGAATATTGGGTGATAAAGATAACCTGCCTTTTTTTCCCTAGGCTTTTCCAAATCCTTGCCACTGTCGTCACATCGGCCGTCACACATTGTAATTTTTTCTTTTTTGTCTTCACTTGATCAAGAGCATCTAAACATCTGACAGCTACCCGGGGCTCGACTACACGACTGTATCGAAAGAAACGACGTAAACGACACTGTGATGTAATGCAACACAAAGGCACTTACAGCTGAGTAGCGCAGCAGCAATATTTTTAAATGCTGCATAACTCACTTTAGTCCAGTTTAGTCCGACTTAGTCCAGTTTAGTCCGATTTAGTCCAGTTTAGTCCGATTTAGTCCGCTTTTAGTCCGATTTAGTCCGCTAGTCCGATTTAATCCAGTTTAGTCCGATTTAGTCCAGTTTAGTCCATTTAGTCCCGCTAGTCCCATTTTAGTCCGCCCTAGTCCTAGTCCGTGGTACATTTTTTTCATGAGTGGTCCCCCCTCGGTAAACGGTTAAAGATCTAAAAAAATCATAAATAGAAAAATTGTTGGCTAGGAAAAGATCTACCAAAAAGTCCGTGACAACATTAATGAGACCTCAAAATGTCCGGTCTTATCACGAATTCGTAAATTTTACTGATTGCAGTGACCTCTAATTTTTTTTTAAATTGTGGTTGGATTGGAAAGGTTAAAATACTCCAAGATTATTCACAAAATAGTTGGGCGAGAAAAATTATAGAAATAGAGCTAAAGCAAACAGGCATCGGAAATTTGTTATTTTGTTGAAATAAACTTAAGAAAAAAATTAAGAAATCTTTAATTTCTTTAATTTAATTCAGCAAAATAACAAATCTGGAATAGTCAATAAACAATGTAACGACTGCTCTTCCAATTGTAAATTTTTTCCGAAGTTAATTTGTCTTCGTCGAGGTCTTCGTAAGGCATATTTTTGTGAAATTAAAAATACACAGGATTAAATGAAAGAAGAATGTATAATTGGTTGCATTTCGTTGAATCCGTGCGCACCCTTAAGATCGTCTAACTTAACACCATTACATAAGCCAATGAGAGTGAAGTTATACAATTTGACATAGGACAGAGACGTTCACACATGATTATAGTGCGTATGACTTTCAGAATTAAAACTAATTTCTCTCTCATTTTCTTATGATTTTTCTTGTAACACCAAGGAAGCCGCTGATGACGGAAAATTGCCGGGTTCTTTAATTTAAGTTGCAAATTATCGATTTTAAAATACTGCAGGGATGGATCAATTTTAGTTCTGTAAACCATTTTAGGGCTAAAGCTAAAGTTCACTTTAAAGGGGTCTTTTTGGAATGCTGCTAGGCAAATACCTATTTAAATCGACCTTTCGAAAGAGGAAAAGGCGGACTTTATTCATGTATGAACATCTTAGTTAGCTAAAGAACGTACACGCAGACAGATTTTCAATGCGACTTTTCTGGGCCCTAGGACCACAGAACGTAAAGATCCTGTGTTATCTCAAATTCCAAAATTTTACTTTTTTTCAGTATAATAGTAACCATAATTTTCTAAAAATATCGGGTGTCCCAAAAAAACCGGACAAAATATTTTTGGGAATAAGTCTGCCATTTCTGAACCCATTTAGATGAGCGTGGTCTTCAATTAAAGCCAAAGAATCAGGCTTTTGACTGCATGAGAAACTGCGGCAGATGGCGCTGCCGTAGTAGTCCTATTGGTACTTGCTTAAAAGGTTTATTTTAGCTGCATGGGGATTGGTCAGTCAACGACCAATCGGTATGACACTCGAATAGCCTTCAAGATCTTTCTTTCTTGTTCAAAAATCCTTTTTCAGAACTCGATTTGGCTTAAGCATTAATTTTCTGCAATTTTTTAAAAAATGTGTTTTTGAGTATTTTCACGCATTAATGGCCATGACCGAAGAACAGTAATGCATATAAATCTTAATTTTCAGTTATAAATGAACGAATGTGGTGAAAACAGTGGCGCGGATGCCAGTGGGGAGCAACTGAACAGTTATCATTGAAAATTAAGCCCTATGTGCACTAATGTTACTTTAGTCATAGTTATGGAAGCATGAAAATACGCAAACACACTTTTTTTAGAAAAATTACAGAAAATTAACGCTAACGCCAAATGGACTTCTGAAGAAGGATTTTTGAAGAAAAAAGAAAGATCTTCAAGGTTATTTGGGTCTCATAACCATTGGTTGTTGCCCGACCAATCCCCACGCACCAAAAATAAGCCTTAAAGACAAGTATCAATAAGGCTGCTACAGCAGCTCCATCTGTCAACGTTTCTTGCAAAGTTCGAAAGTCTGATTCTTTAGCTTTAATTTAAGACCAAGTCTATCCAAATCGGTTAAGAAATGGCTGATTTATTTCAAAGAATATTTTGTCCGGTTTTTTTTGGGACACCCCATACATTAAAAAGTGCATAGTCCAAAATTTAGTTTTGATTGTGAATAATTCTTGCGGCAAAAAAGTGAAAAACTAGTTTAATCCAAAGTACACGTCCCTTTTTCCACTGGTGTAATTTTTCCAGAAGCATCCACATCCCCATCATGGCCCCTCATGCTGCATTCATTTCGAATGAGTACAGCAAATTAAATGAGCTTTTTTTTCATTTTGCATCCAGAACACAGACCCTGTTTCCTGATGGTTTTGTAGGGGTCCTTCTGAGAATCTCTCTGAAGTAGGTACTGGATGAATCCCATGTTTTATCGTGATTTTTAGCTTATTTTACATAAGCGGATAATTTGATTCTTGGGCTTCCTCGATACTCGTTTTTGTGGGGAAGAATGCTTCTATGACTGCAGCAAAATAGAAGGTTGTGATGTCAAAAACGCTTTGAGCTATAGCTGGTGGAAACAATATTTGGGAGAACCTAAAAGCCGCCTCATTACGAGGGTTATAACTGCCACAATGATGCCCCGCTGTACGAACAAACACAGGGGTCTGGTGTACCTAGTAACTAGTGGATATTTTAAATTATTCCCACGGGCCGTACTCGACAATTTTAGTTTTAAAGCACAAACAGTGTAAGATAAGACTGAAGCGTAAATCTATCAACTCTCCCTTAAATAGGGGCTATTTTGATAATTGCAGACGACCCACTACTAGGAAAATCTCATTATCATTGTCATTAGCATAGAGACAGATCGATTTAGCCAACAATAATATATCGAAAAGACATGAAATAGCAAGAATTCTGGAACAAACTTATTTCCTAGAAGGCAGGTAGTTAGTCAGGTACTCCTACATATCTACCAACAGGGTACTTCATTATCTATAATCAATCGATTTGTGCTTGTTAGATAATGAAAATTCGCAAATCCGGCCCACCTTGGAAATTTTAAAATATCCACGAGCCTCAGGTAAGCCGAACGTCTGGGTTTGTCCAGTCAGCGGGACGTCATTGTTACAGTTACAACCCTCGTAATGAGGCGGCTTTTAGGGTCTCCCAAATATTGTTTCCACCAGCTTATATAACTTTGTCAAGAAATAATTGAACAGCCATAAAGACAAACCTTTTAACTTAAGTCGACCGCCCGCTGAGGTTGACAATGCAGGGGAATTCCCTCATAAAATCTTGTACGGCGCTCTCCTAGTTGAACACTTGGCTGTGTAGAAAGATTTATGGAGGGAATTCCCCTGCATTGTCAAACTCAACGGGCAGTCGGCTTAAGTTAAAAGGTTTGTCTTTATGGCTGTTCAATTATTTCTTGACAAAGTTATACCTATTATTTGTTGGTTTGGCAGCCCATCGTCAAAATATAGGCTACCGGAGAGATGGGAGGTTAAGTAGCGAGCAGAATTTGAGAGATACAGTTGACTAAAAAAAACTTAGACCCGAATGAAGGATAAAAAATGCAGCAGAGAAGCGGCTGGAACCTCCCCATCGCGTGGATCTTTGTATTCTGTGTAGATAGTAGGCAAATCAACAAATTTTTTTTTATGCTTATCGTCTGTGACTAATTTTCTGACAAATACCGACATCACCTCGTACATCACCCGTTACATTTGACAATATGTTCCTTTTAAGGTTAACAGTTTGCCACCCTTTTGACAATAACTGGATACTTTATGTCATCCACTGTCAGCCCGCTCCCTTTTATTGAAAAAGAATTCTTTCTCTATTTTCCACTGAAATGGCAGAAACTGTGAATACATTTTTAGAACCAGAATTTAATCGTCTTTCTATTGGCGGCATAAAAAAGGAGGCCTTATATTTAAAATTTTAAGTTGATATGCTTGAATGGCACTTGCCGTGGACCAATTGCTTCCAAAAGCCTTTCAGGTCTTCAACGGGTCACCCAATCTCCATGTACCAAATTTTAGCCAAATCGATTCACTAATTTGGGCTACCTATAATGTATTTTTAGCGTTATTACAAAATTTCGATTTTTTGACCCAAAGAGCACTAAATGCGAACGAAGTTTGTCTTATTTAAAACCAGAATTTGAAGACCTTTCTGATGGTGACAATAAATCTATCAAAAATTTGTTTTGGATGGTTAAATGAGTGAGTAATTTTAGCTTTGGAAATTGGTGTGCCAAAACGGCACTTTCCGTAGACCGATTGAATCCAAAATTTGTTCAGCTCTTCGACGTGCAATTCAATTCCCATGTGCAAAATTTGAGCCAAATCGGTTCAGGGCTTTGGGCTGTACAGCGATTTTAAAATCCGACAAAAATGTAAAAATTTTGAATTTTTGGCCAAAAAGGCACTGAGAGTGAACACATTTTTAGAAGCAGAATTTGAAGGCCTTTCCTATGGTAACGTGAAAAATGGGGGTTTGCATTTAAAATTTAAAAGTTGATGTGCCAAAATGGCATTTCCGGTTGCACGATTGGCTCCAAAAGCTTTTCAGATCTAAGTTGGGTTATGAGATGCCTACGTACCAAATTTCAGCCAAATCGGTCTAGTAGTTTTGGCTGTGGCGTGTTTACAAACGTACGAACGTACGTACGAACGTACGAACGTACGTACGAACATACACACAGACACATTTTAAAAACCACTTTTTTAGGTTCCTGAGACCTCAAAACGTGAAGATCTGGTGTTGTCTCGAATTCGAAAATTTTAGTGATTGCAGTAACCTCCCTTTTTTTTAAATGGTGAAGTGGAGTGGGGAGGTTAAAAAAGGAAAGAACTCGGAACCTGAGCTGGATTTGCCTATGCACATGGATTCGCGTATACGCTATCATCGAAGAATTTGGACTAAACCCCGCTTTCGCCTCCGCCGAAAGCTCACGCCAAGAGTGTATACATTGTCTTTCGAACAATTGTCCATTCGAACAATTGTCCTTTCGAACAACTGTCTTTCGAACAATTGACCGGATACCATTTTCTATATCAGCACATTCAAAGTCTTCTTTTGTTTCCAAAAAAGCAATCAAACTTAGTGCACTTTTGGTAAAAAGTTTCAAACTTTTGGAACACAGTCGATTGAAATTTATAGCTGATAGGATTGACGGAGGTTTGAGCCGTTTTTGTAGCTGCCCATTTTATTTTTCTACTGACTGCTTTAAGTTTAAATGTTTGCTAGAAAGTCCTAGGGAACACATTTAACGATTCCCCGCATATAGGTAAATCGGTAAGTTCTACGATTCAAAATCTTGAAAACTCCGCGCACGGTAATATTAAATAAGTTCAAAAGTTTGAACGGCAAATCAAATGAAAATTTCGCCTCCGAGTTGACATAACAGCGGCCCCTCGGGCCCATCCCAACTTCTCTTCGGTCGCATTCTATAGTTCCTAAACTAGCCCCCGAGTGTCTCGGGAGTATCATGAAAGTAAAACAAAGACCCGCACTATCGTGACTCTTGTAAATTCTGAAACGGACACTATGGTACAAAGATTCTTGCATTAACCTCTCGTGTTTGCTCCGGAGGCGATTAGAGGTCAGATCCGGAGCCCACCCCCGAAACTTGTTAATTGCCGGAGTTTGTCTGATGTGGGAATGTGCGGATGTTGTTGGGAACGTTTTCATTTTTCTTTGTCAACGCTGGAACTCGTCATAACCGAGCGGTCGTTTCCTATCGGGGGAAATGTACGATCCTGTCAGGTAGCCTCGTAAAGTGTTTATTGTTTTCCGGAAATTCGTTAGACACGAGTAATAAATCGCGTGCCAGCTTAGCTGCTTATATAAAAAAAACTGCAAACAGAATTAATCGTGGGGTGTCACTTCAAACTGAAAAATGTGGTCCTTTTCGAACTAAGAGTGTTGTGTCGAAAACCGCGACCTCAAAAAATGTCGTTGAAACGAAAGAAAACAAAAAAGTTTGCCACAAAATTCTACTTTTACGATAAAACTTTTGGTGCAAATGACGTGTTTTCCGTGTTTTCTCTGACTCCGCTGGTTTAAAAAAATGTGTTAAATCCAAAACGAAGACCAGTCAGTCATCTTTTGGTATGAATATTACGAACTTAAATGCTTAATTGCTTAGCGACATATAGATTCTATTGAATACAAACGTGCCATTCTTTTAAAGAAATACCTGAAGAAAATGTTCGAGTTCTTGAAGATCCTTAAGTGATTCACTTTTTATTGCATTTAATAGGAAACCCTAAAGTTTTAGGATTCTGCTATAGCAAAGATAATTAAAATCGAATTTCAAACAAAAAAGTTACTACATATGCAAAACAAAAATATGACGACATTCTCTGGCCCACGGTGTTATATTATTTGAAAACATTATAGGGTATAAAAACAGTATATTATTGACCAAGGTAAAACCGTGGCGAATATAGTCCTTTTTTCACTTACTAGTAAAAAAAACCTAGTTCTCAGTTCAAAGATAAGTCAATAATGGTACGTTTTAAAGCTAAGTAGTGAAAAATAGTATATTATTGACCAAGGTTTCGCACCTCGTGGTTACAATCTTGCCGCTTGGGCTAAAATAGTCTTCTCTATCGTGGTTATAGTATTTCTTTCACCTACTCGCAAAAAAAACCGAATTCTCAGTTCAAAGATAAGTCAATAATGGTACGTTTTAAAGCTAAGTAGTGAAAAATAGTATATTATTGACCAAGGTTTCGCACCTCGTGGTTACAATCTTGCCGCTTGGGCTAAAATAGTTTTCTCTACCGTGGTTATAGTACTTCTTTCACTTACTAGCAAAAAAAATCGAATTCTCAGTTCAAAGATAAGTCAATAATTGTACGTTTTAAAGCTAGTAGTAGAAAATAGTATATCATTGACCAAGGTAAAAAGATAAGAACTATTTTAGCCCAAGCGGCAAGATAAGATGCGAGGGCTAAGATAGTCTTCTCTACCGTGGTGAATATAGTACTTTTTTCACATTAGCAAAAAAAACCGAATTCTCATTTCAAAGATAAGTTATTTTGAATTTGGCGATTTGAAATTTTAAAATTTCACGGCATAGGGCTTCTTGCATAGTGGATAGTCAACCGTTAGTCAATAAACGTGATCCCATCAGACGTGACAGCAGAAATTTTGAGTTTTTTTGCCTGAAATCTGGAGTATTTACGAGGTACATAATCTCTTTTTCTCGTTTAATGGCAAACAGATGCCGTTTTTTAACTTCTACGCTCGCGAAGCAGTTACTGGAATCGATCGGAAAATTCAAAAAAATCGAATCGCCAAAAACATGAAACCTTTACGTTTCAGGGTCCTGGGAACCCAAAAAAGTGGTTTTTGAAAAAATGTCTGCCTGTGTGTCTGTGAGGCCTCTTTTTTTTTATTACATGGTAACTTCTGGCATGCCAGTAGCTAGTGAAGTTAGTAGCTAGCAAAAGTTACAGAATTGCCTTTATAGGTTAATAAGATAATAATTTTGAAAAATGTCGGGAATTGTACCTTGGGCCAAAGTCACGCCTTGTACGTTGGACCGCAGACATTACATGTCGCCAAAATAATATCGCTAAAACTAGTGATAATGACACATCTACCTCAAGATAATTCACCTGTCGTACGAGTTTTCTTTTTTGCTCTTGAAAAAAACTAAGACATATGAAATTAAGGAGGAAGACAACCGAAAAACTCACAACAGCATCTGAAGGAACTAAACGACGGCAAAATATGTATTCCCTTGATATTGATTTTGGTAAATATCCTGTTGAATAAATCGATAGCCTGGCATTATTTTATGATGACAATTACTTTTGATAATAATTAATAATGATAAATAGGTGACGTTGGGAGCTATTTACCTGGCTAGCTCATGCATCTGCTCTCCAAACCCCTTCGCTCATTTAATTTACAAAGGATTTTCGAGATTTCCATAAAAAACGGAGGCCGAAAAGAAATTAATCTTCCACTAGGAGCTTTTTAGCCGGCGTGAAATTGCAAAAACCCCTTAAAACGAGAATCTCCAGTTAATAAGGAAACTTGGAAGTTAATTTACTACATTGTTTGTTTTACGGCGGCGTGTATAAAAGCAATGTCAACAACTTAAAATGTTTGGGGTTGAAAGGGTGTATAGTTCGTGCGATGATGAGTTCCGATATGAAAACGCCAGCCGACGGTTTGATTATTTAAATGGACGTCCCCGGCAGTGTTAATTAGTTTTGATTTTATGAATTCGGATCGATGATGCGATGGTCGCTTTTACGTCTCTGTCGCGTTCCCTGGGGATGGGGACTCCGTCAAAGCAGCTGCGTACTTTAAAACTGTCGTAAATAAGAGATGCAAGGGATGCAAAAGGCGAAGTAAAAGGACTTATTAATGTTGCAAATAAACGAATTTGCTCGTGCAACGTGGATTCACTATAGAAGAAAACTATCAAAGGAACGCTGGGACTACTAATAACGTGCAAATATTTACTTAAAAATCAATTCACGTAACAATAAAATTGGATTATTTCCGGGCTTTGTAAGTTCGAGATCTGTAAAAATTGTTGGCTTTCGTAGATGTTTGCAGGTAATAATTACATTACCTTATGCATGACGATAAATTGAGGTGGAGGTACGAAATGAAAGGAAATAAAAGAAGGATGTAAGAGAATATTTGGAGAAATGTTCACAAGGGCGGATGGGGAATCGGAATTGACGGTATATGGAGTAAGTTTACAAAATTGGCAGTCTCAGAGACGGTAGAAACTTTTTCACAGAATCTGTAAACGTACAGATCGTGAACCAACTATATGATCAGGTTATCGCTAAAGGTAGGTTCTATCGATTGAAGGCGCCAATTTATCGCAACAGAATAACCTACAAGGAAGCTTATCGCCATTAAAATAACATTTTTCGAAAAAATGGTACCTACATCTAAGGTTTTCGACCGTATTATTGACCTCATCGCCATTATTACACAGAAATTAAATCGCTTTAGTTTTTAGTCACTTTTTGCCACGACTGTATACGTCCGAAACTTCCTCACGTCTTGCCCTCTCTTTTGGCCTTGAGCCTCAGACTCACTCAGTCAGACCTCTTGACTACACAAGACGAGAACAGTGTTTTCTCACGTTTGTGTTTTAAAATTTAAAATAGTATGGAATTTACCTGAATTAACTAGAGTGCACTATGAATGCATTTGTATAGCGCGTGATAACTTATTTTTGAAAATTTTAGTCAATTCAAATAAGAATGGTAGGAAACTGCTGGAATTCTGTATAGATAATGATCTTATAATAACAAATATACAAGGGAGATGGTTAGCAAAAACGAAAAATCAATTGTATAATACGTAATAATAGAACGCGAAAACAGAGGAGAAGTCGAGACGAGGATGCAAGAGTGAAAAGACGTAACGAAATAGGCAGCGATCACTTCTTATTAGAAGCAGTAGTCACGAGATCAATAGAGTAGAAAAGAGGGAAAATCAAAAAAAGGAAAAAACAATGAGCAGTAAATTGAGAAAGCTTCAAGTAAGAAGGGAGTACCAAGAGAAAATGGAAAAAATGATGGAAAGTAATAAGAAAGGAAATGAAAATATAAATGAGACGTGGAAAAGATTCAAAGAAATACTGCTGACCAACTCATCCCACGTGACAACTCATTCCAGAAGCCATTTCATCCCAAGAGACAGCTTATCCCAAACCAATTCATCCCAATAGACAACTCATTCCAGATCGCCACTCATCCCAAGTCAACTCATCCTAACGGACAACTCATCCCAACGGATAACTCGTTCCAACGGACAACTCATTCCAGGTGTAACCCATCTTAGACTACGTCATGTGATTGTAAAAGCCAAAACCCATCATAAATTCGGTTATTTCTCAAGATCATTTTTTTCAACTTCCAAGTATTCGATCCTCAAATTTTGTCCGCCTCCCTCAACACTTTTTTTAGTAAAATTATTTATAAAATTCTGTCCGTTTATCTGAACACTTTTAACATTACGCGTACGCTTTTTCAACCTCCTTCCAGGTCCATGTCAGGTAAAGTTTATTTTAGTAAAATTGTTTATCAAATTCTGTCGCCTGGGATGAGCTGCATTTTGGGATAAGTTGTCTGTTGTCCTTTGGAATGAGTTGTTCGTTGGGATGAGTTGTCCGTTGGGATAAGTTGTCTTTTGGGAAGACTTGGTTTGGGATGAGTTGTCCTTTGGGATGAAAAGTGGCTTGGGATGAACTGTCACGTGGGATGAGTTGGTTATTTTGGGATGAGTTGTCTCCTGGGATGAGTTGTGACCTGGGATGAATTGGTAATTGGGATGAGATGATCCAGTGGTGGGAACATTACTTTTAAAAAGTAATTCATTACCATTACACATTACTTCGTCGAAATTGTAATGCATTACAATTACAATTATACAATATACATTACTTTTAACGTGACATTTCTTAAATTTCTGATTGTAGCTGACAGATTTTGAGATCTGCAGTAAATTGAAACATACGTCATTCCAGACACGCCCAACTTTAATTGGAATTTTTAAAAAATGCCACGTTATAAAAAAACTGTAGGTGTATTATTTTAAAACAGTAAATTTATTATTTAATTTTAATTTAATTTGAATAACAATTGCGTTTAAAAATTTACCACTGCTTGAGATGGCTAAAGTTAGTTTTATTTTCTTCAGCTAGGAAATTATTTCAATTCTGTAGAAATATTTAATCCGGAGTAATTGCAGAGAATATCGCTACTTAAAAATAGCAGGAAAACCTCTTCAGAATGCATCAATGTTTGCTTGGGAGGCGGTAGGTAAACAGAACCCCGCTGGGTTAGGGTTAACTCTGATACCAGTAGTACCTAGCTACTTCCTGTGGTGATTATTTCATTTCACAGAATTACATTTTTCATAAAAGTTTTATTTTTGCGTTTATCAATTAAGGGTAAAAAAAGTAATGGAAAAAGTAATGGTTTTCCATTACAATTACTAAAAAAATGTAATGCATTACAATTACTCATTACCAGCTAAAGTAATTTCATTACAGTAATGCATTACTTCCGACTACTGGATGATACTAACCCGCAAGAGAAGTATGTGGGTGCAATAGAGCAACATATAGTAAAAAGAAGACTCCTTGGTGAAATGAGAATCTAAGAGAAATAACATGGGAAAAGAAGAAATTGTGGAAAAGTACCTGCAAGATAAGAATGACATAAATTATTAAATGTATAAAAAACAAAGGAATGAAGTAAAGAACCGAATAGGACACCAAAAAATGTTCTACATAGTGTAATCTTTCAGAAACAAGTCTGAATATAGGTTAAAGCAAGTTAAAACAAAAGAGGGAGAGTTATTGACAGAAGAAGGAAAAATAATTACTAGATGGGCGGAATATTTTCAAGGAAAGTATGGATGAGACCAATACAGAGGGTTCAGAGACACAATTAAATGAAGATAGGGAAGAGACTGCAGCGGAAGACGGAATCAATATGGTCGAAATAAGTGAAGCGTGCAATAAATAGGATCAAAATTGGAAAAACTCTGGGCTGATGAGATAGGTCCAGAACTTATAAAGCACATGGGAAAAAGGGGGAAAGAAGAAATGCTGGAGATATTAAATCTATGGTGGTAAAATAATAAAATCGTAGAGGAATGAAAAATAGAAATAAAACACTGAAGAAATCAAGACACAACAAGAGAACTTGGCGTGAAATCGGCAAAGGAAACAATGGAGGACAAAAAATTGATGTGGTGGGGAGCATGGGAGATGATAGACAAGTAAAGAAGATTAGGAAAAAACAGAAGGGGGATGTGGAATAGTGCAATAGATGACATACTGAAGGAAGCAGGAATGAACTGGAACTCAACCAAAGAAAAGGTGAAAGACAGAGGGAAGTGGAAGAATTTTGTACAGAATAACATGTGAACGAAGAATCAGAAGAAACCTCTACACCTTAGGGTACAAGAGGAACCGGATTATGTACCTATGTATGTTAGTGAATGCAGTAACCTCTCATTTTTTTCTTAATGTGTTTTGGGGAGGTCAAAATGAAAGTGAGAAACACAATGTATAGGCATAAGCTAAAATGTACGTGCAATAAGTAATAAAATAGAAGAAGATTAATTCTGCCGTCCTAAGAAAGAACACAGTATTTCAAATTTTTTTCGTAAAACGTCATAGTATTCGACCAATACTTCAGCAGTCCATGCTTGCTCTTCTAAGTTTTCATCACAAATCATAGAGATAGGAAGAGGATAGAAAGATCAAGGTTAACCGCGAAGGTATATGATGCAAGAGGCTGATGAAAGAGGAAAGCAAGGGGCAGATCGAGGAAAGAGTGACAGGAAGGTGTTCGAAAGACCGAAAAGACGTAAAATGGAAAACCCGTGCAAAATCTGGAGAGAAATACGGAAAAGATCGGCCAAGAACAACCCAGCAAAAATAGTAGATTGTTTAAAAAGTAAAGAAAAGTGCAAGTTTTCCAGCGAGTGTCTTTTAATTCACGAGCGAGTCATCATCAGCACAATCAGCAGGTGATGAGTCTCAGTTATCTTCCTCTGGAATAACGTTTTCAAATGTAAATAATTGTACCTACATTTAACTTTTATTCTAATAAAGTTCAAGAATAAAAATTGTTATAATTGGTAAAATTGTTGCTAACTGGAAAAGTGTTGTTAGTTGGAAAAGTACCACTTTTCTTCATTGTTTTCAAGGTTTTGTCCGGCCCATATCGTCATTTTGTCATCACATTTGCGATTTCCCACCAGCTCCTCGTTCCTGTGGGCGTCCGTCCAATTAAACCAACAAGCCCGCCGCAGGATTTTTCCGCCGTCCTTTTACGGAGGATGCAAATCCTCCACCCACGCGCTTATCAAAATCCACTTCCAATTAGTTACTGTAACTAACGGAATCATCATTCCAGCGGCAAATCAGAAGACAGCCATGCGTTTAACAACCCTGCTGAACTATGCGAACTATTATTAGAACCCACCTCCATCTATTAATCATTTCATAAATAATCGATTCCAATCAGCCCTCTCCCGTGTGTTGCAGCAATTTTAATGATCTCGGAGTCATCTTATTTATGTTTGTGGTACAACAATGGTCCAATTGAGAGGAGATACCCCGGGAGAGATAGATACAGAGCACGCGTTGTTGATAATTCCTCCCATTGAAACGCGAATTGAAAGGATTTTAATGAACGTTATTGCTTTTGTGGAAGTTCGTTAATACCGAATTTTTTTCCTGCAGTACAAAGTGCATAATGTAGTTTTTCGAGTGGCCCCTCGTAAACATGCTGCAGAGGCGCATAAAATATGCACTACACGCTATGTACATACGTTATTACGTTTAGGTATGAAATGTTTGAGCGGCGGTGTGCAAATTTCATATTTCAGAGCCGCCAGTGCTTGTTTTAAAATTCCATCGGCACGCGGATTATTTATGGACGCCAAGTTATTATTTTTACGAGTGAGTTTGTCGCGAGTTATGAACTAACTGCTAGCGTTGGGACGATCGGGTGATGGATGGTCTGTTGATGAAAGTTCGTAATTTATTTGGAAGTTATAATTTTCGAGTTACTTGTTATTGTGAGCTGTCGGGTTTCATTTTTAACGGGGGAGTAAAGTTGGCGCCCAACGTGAGGCGCGAAACTGTACAAAGCGTATAGGTTTTCTTTTGCTTTTTATCGATTCGCAAGTAAACTTTGTACTTCCAGCCCCTTAGAATTGTGACCCTTTGATCTTAAAATAAAAATTTACAAAAAATCTTGATTGATTAACAGCCGACTATTCTGGCGCCTAACGTGGGGCGAAACGAAAAATTCCCCCAAAGCAATAATCACAAGCCCACACGTTCGACAATAATTTTATTAACTGAACAAAATCAACAAATCCGACCCCATAAAACCTTCACCGTCCATAAATCACGACTTATATTATTTACCACCATAACGCATCGGCATTTACGACCCTCCGTCGTTAATAAAAATAAAAATTTCCGGCATTGGCACCACGAAAGCAAACGTGAATCTTTATCGAGCGATCTAGAGAGTTCTCTCGGTTCGTTTTTCTCACAATTGAATAAAAGGATGTTCAGATTTTACGATACGGCTTCCACTCGATTGAAACGCTTCATGTCGGACCTTGACCGGACCTCTATCGCACATTTTCATCGATAAAGCGAGGGCGACTGGAAAAAGTGAGACGATAAATTTGTTTGTGGAGTTTAGCGGAGGCGTAAAAGACACTCCAGCAATAAAATCCTCGATAGATTTAATTTGAAGGTATTTCCACGCAGTGCCCTCCCCTGGACCCACTTCTATTGCTAAATTGTCGATTTAAGAACGTGATTTCCGCAGGGCTCTACTCCGGTCCCACTTCTGTTCACCGCAATACCATACACAGCTGGTCAACTTTTTCAAAATCGCGTTTTTATGGCCCCCGTGAATCACGATACAGTTAAACTGACCCAGGGGTCGACGAGATCACGCAACGAATTCGAAGTGGGCGAGACCACTACTGTACCGTATTGAAATATTGAAGCGGGGCACTTGTCAGTGAACTTTACAAGATTCGTATCTTTGGCGGTCGTTATTTTTTTACGATTTCGCGGCTGATTTCGTCAAAGCGCGTGTGTGCTGAGGATGACGCGGTTCGCATACGTTATGGTCGGTTTATGTGACGCGTGTCCGTATGATTAAAAAATGTATTTCCAGAAGACTCACCTTTGCGTCTGGCAGATAGCTCGCTCGACAGTCGCAGAAGAAAACAGAACTGATGGTCGGGTATTCCGTGAAACTGAAAGTGAAAGCAGAAATGAAGAAATGTACTTAGCACGGAAGCGCTGAAGGAAAAAGTCAAACGTTTGAGATAAGTCCAACGTTTGAGATATGCATTGCATCCCCCTCGGCATCCCCTATCTGCCTATCATTCATTGTCCTTAAACGTTGCGTGGTCTTCATCGGTTCGATGGTATCAAAAATAATTGTCATCATAAATACCATGCTGTCTATTATTTTCTTCGATGTTTTTGAAAATCTAAATCTAAAAATTCGTAGTACTGTACTAGTACCTTTTTGTGTAAATTGACAGTTTTTGTGTAAAACAGTTCATGTATTTTACAGTTTTTGTGTAAATTGGCAGTTTTTGTGTTTTACAATTTTTTTCCGAAATTCATTTTTTGTTGTAATTTGGAAAAAAAAGAGAAAAATGTGACACTGCTTCGCTTCCGTAGAGCAGTTTTCGTTAGAACTCCCTAGCGAATCCACCCTAGAAAGTAGCGAAAATGATTTATAGATGATGTAACGACAGCGGTTTCTTTGCGCCCTCACTATTCAAATAATCGGGTGAAAGCACTAAATCACAGAGGAGGCACCGATTCAATTCATTCGATGGCTGCGGTGGACCTAATGAAATACCAACTTTGATGCGGTCGAATCTACAAAGCTACTCATTATCTCGACACAACAATAAAACCGAAGCGAAGGAGCCGACAACGGATAATTTCCTTTAATTTATTTTTTTCGGCGGTCGCCGACAGACCATTTTCATAAGAGAAAGTTTTCGTTATAATTTAATTACGCACGACCTTCCCGCTGTCCGAAAAACGTGATCTCCACAAAGTTTCGTCGGATAATAATTACCCTGAAACTTTTACCATTATTCGTACAATTCATCCGATTTCAATCACAGTCCGCGATTAGAAAGCAAAGTTTTCTATGCCCCGCAATTTACATCTTTTGATTAAAAAAGTATTTCCATAACTTCGCTTCCTGGAAATTAAAATATTTGTGTTAAGAGCTCGCGATTTGCTTAACTTCGGAAACTTCACGAACACCCACTTCACATTTTTATTGCTTTGGAAGTTTGAATTGATGGCAACATGCTGAAAAATCCCCGCAGCTTACGATGTTCATCTTTTTTAAAGTTTAACGAGCGTTATTTAAAAAGCTGCAGGAACGTAATTACAGCGGTAGTACCCCAGGGCTCTATTTTTAGTCCATTGCTGTTCTTTATATAGGGTTTACCCACGATTATTAAATAATGCCATTGTTATGTAGGTACGTAACTATGGATACATAATCATGTTCATAAAATACAGCGTGACTTATGGTCATAAGTCACGCTTCTGTCACATTATTTCACCGCTGCCTATCCAATGAACATCATGACGTTTCAAAATCAAGCGAAAGTGTCTTGGATACATATATTTCAATAATCACTTCAGGGCCGGATTAAACAATAGTGAGGCCCGGGGGCTGATCAATATGTGACCCTTTGGTTGTGGGCCAGCTAGGGTGCGGTGTGTATTTCGTACTGTCAGGAGACTCTAAAATGACTAACTGTCATTAATTTTTCGCGTGAAAAACCGAAAATGCCAATTTCAGCGAGGTATACACTGGAAGGTGATTTTTTTAAAAACCGTTAGCGACCTAACCTGACCTGACCCATCTTGCTTCCTCAAATTTGAAGGGGAATCAATTGATTGGCGTAAACTTCGAAATTCTAAGAGCCACCCTCTTCGAGAAAAGTAGATTTTCGTTGGTTTAAAACTTCAAAATTTAATAAAATCAATAAATCATGGCAAGTTTTAATTAAAACCGGATTTTGTATTATAGGAGATTCTAGTAAAATCATTGCCACCAGTTTTTCTAAGAAAAAACCTTAAAACGCCGAAATTCAGTAGAAACTACACATTTTTACATTTTCTAAAAGTTTTTTGCGACCGCAAGTGTAACCTATCTTATTTCCTCAAATTTGAAGGAGAATCGATTGGGGCAAATTTCAAACTTCTAGGACTTACACACTTCGAGAAAAGTAGGTTTTCTTGCATTTAAAGTTCCAAAATAGAATAAAACTAATAAAAATTACATTTTGTTTAATTAAAGACTCTAGTGAAACCAATTGCCAGTAATTTTAATGATAAAAACTTTAAAACGCGAAATTCACTAAAAAGCATACATTTTGTAAAAGTTTTTTTGCGACCGCAGGTGTGACCTATCTTATTTCCTCAAATTTGAAGGAGAGTCGATTGGGGCAAATTTCAAACTTCTAGGACTTACACACTTCGAGAAAAGTAGGTTTTCTTGCATTTAAAGTTCCAAAAGAGAATAAAACTAATAAAAATTACATTTTGTTTCATTAAAGACTCTAGTGAAACCAATTGCCAGTAATTTTAATGATAAAAACTTTAAAACGCGAAATTCACTAAAAAGCATACATTTTGTAAAAGTTTTTTGCGACCGCAGGTGTGACCTATCTTATTTCCTCCAATTTGAAGGAGAATCGATTGTGGTAAATTTCAAACTTCAAGGACTTACACACTTCGAGAAAAGTAGGTTTTCTTTCATTTAAAGTTCCAAAATAGAATAAAACTAATAAAAATCACATTTTGTTTCATTAAAGACTCTAGTGAAACCAATTGCCAGTAATTTTAATGATAAAAACTGTAAAACACGAAATTCACTAAAAAGCATACATTTTGTAAAAGTTTTTTGCGACCGCAAGTGTGACCCATCTTATTTCCTCAAATTTGAAGGAGAATCGATTGGGGCAAATTTCAAACTTCAAGGACTTACACACTTCGAGAAAAGTAGGTTTTCTTTCATTTAAAGTTCCAAAATAGAATAAAACTAATAAAAATTACATGTTGTATTATCAAAGGCTCTAGTGAAACCAATTTTCAGCAATTTTCCTCATAAAAACTTTAAATCGCGAAATTCACTAGAAAGTATAATTTTGTAAAAGTTATGGTAAAATGTTAAGAAGAGGGAACTAGGGACACTTACCTATTTTCTTTCACCAAACGACTCAGTACACTCCTCTGATTATGTTTTCACTACAAACACCTCCTTTTAGCGCTTCCAAACTTAAAATAGTCCTTTCTTCACTTCAATTGGGGAAAATATTGACGATTCATCGATTATTTATTTGTAGGTTCCAATCGGGACCAGGGAGTGAATTTGAGGGGCTGGGTGGGTAACAAACTTAAAACAATCCTTTTTTCACTTCAATTATTGAAAAGATTTACGATTAATCGATTATTTATTTGTAGGTTAAGTATTAGTTGTCAAACTGAAATCGGACGTCAACGTCGAACTAAAGCGCAATCTATGCAAAGAATTACGGATTGCGTTCCTAAAATCCTTTATCAATACAATTTTAAGCCTACGCAAACATAGACGGGGGGTATGGGGGGCAGAGCCCCCGCAAAAAGGGGGATTGGGGGGGAACCCCCCTTTTCAAAAAAAGCTTAATAAATTTTACTCATAAAACAACTTTCCACAAACAATTACTCTAATTTCACTCTTTTACAGGAACATATCCAAAACTTATTTCTACAAGTACCTACTTGCTGCCCCCAATTGACCAAATTAAAAACAGAGGCAGCCTCTGGTGGGCATTCCGTAGTAAGGACAGCCATCTTGGAAGTGGCGTTTATTTTGGCGCGAATGAGGGTTTACATGTTATTCTTACGGCGGATTTTTATTTTGAAATTTCGCTGTTAATGGTTGATTTATAAAGTGCAGTTCGTGTTTGATACAAGTGGAAGTGAAAGAAGAATGGATTGATGCAGACATAGACTACAGTTCAAGTCCAGAGGAAAAAAATGTTAATATAAAAGTTGAAGTAGACCAAAAAGTCGGTATGATATCAGCTTTGTTATTAGTTTACTTTTTTGAACTGGCTGCTATGGTTTGGGCTTTTTGTTATTTATTCAAATTGACATCGGGTATCACTTATGCAACCAGTAGTACGATTTTATTTAGGTGATGTGTTTAGTGTAGAGCCACAATGGCAAACGTCGATTATTCTCGTAAATATAGTCATCGCATCGCTAAATAAGGCCGGCTCGGGTATGTTCAGCATTTATTTCTATTATTACACTGCAATATTCTAAAATGTCATAAAAGAAGGAACCTGTAAAAGATTAACCTCCCATAATTCCGTGCACTTTTTAATATGGTCAATTATTATCCATACAAGTTAAAGAAAAACATTATTATGTGATTATTTAAAACACTTTGTTGCATTCAAATGCTGACTCTTTACATTATAAACAGGGGTGACATACCCAGAGACAATCAATTAATAATTACAGGAATTTAGTACTTACACATAAAACAATGTCCACTGATATCAGAAGAACCCTGGCAATAGCTCAAACCCCACTAAAACGATTGTCTTTCACCAAAAAGCTGATAAAATTACCTCCGAAACTATAGTCTGCCCGGGATCTAGGCGACTTTTGCTCCCCGGGAAATTTGAAATCCACGTCGCCGATTGGTTAAAATTCAGCCATAATTAATCGCAACAAAAATGTGGCTTGCAGGAATTAAGAATGTAGGTTTAAAAATCAAATTTACCTCGCAGGTCGATGTAAGTTACATTTTAAACCGTTTGCGCTGCATTACTTTTATAATATTGCAAAATTATTGATTTGCCGAGTAAAAATTTTGCTTTCATGACAGATATCCTGCTGTCTGTCACATCATTCCTGCGACACGTAATAGCCAATGGGTGCGATAAAAACGGCTATTCTATTGGCTTATTTAAAGTTACCGCTATGAAAGCCGCCATCTTTCCGAATTCCTTCATAATAAACACATGTGTGTCTGTACAAATTTCCCTAAGTTGAACAAGGTGCAGCTTCTGGATAAAACCGCTGAGTTTACAGGTAAGGTCAAACACATTCCTCTTTCATGATAACGGTACCACACGTTATCTTTCAGGCCGATGTTCAACAACAATTAAAGCTTTATTAAAGGAAGAGCTTAGTACAAATACTCTATCACAGCCCAAAGTAGGTCGAAGGGATCAGCAGATTGTATTGGATGAACATGAAAAATATCTGTTGCGAAGGATAGTGCATCATAAGGAAATATCGGAAATGCCCTCGGAAATGTCAGAAGGAAGTGAGGGAAAATGTCCGAATGTCCTGGAAATGTTAGAAACCCCTCGGAGATAAGAATTCATCAAAAATGGCACTTTCTGGTCCAAAACTTGATCAGGGCCCATTAAAAATGTAACGTCATGTAAGGATTTTTATATTTCGGTGCTTAATCACCTAAGGACATTTTCATACACCTTCCCACGAAAAATCACTATTCAGTGGTTGATTTAAATTTTTTCCTGGGCCGATGTCGTATAGGCGGATTCTTTATAAATGTTAGGAAATAATCCATTTTATGGCTAATTGCCATTTTGAGTGTCCTGATTTGTAAATGCACAATTATATTACTAAAATTGTCTGTGTATCAGGGAATGGGACGGGAAACTTCAATGATACACAGACAATTTTAGATTACGATGGACGAAGAATTGAATCACAATTATATTACTTTCTCTTTATTGATGTGCTGATTTCTTTGTTTTTCGATAATGTAGAAAGTAATAAATCGTTTTATTTGTCAGCTGACTATTTTGTATTTATTCAAAACCCCAAATCGTTTAAACTGAAAGAAGATTTACTTTGAATTTTATGAGCCCCAAGGATTACTTTAAATTACCCGCTTAATTTCAATTTAAAGTTCCCGCGTTAAGCAAGCCAATCAGATTTAGCATATTTGAATTTGACATTTATCAGAAAATCCTGCTGGCGAAAAAACGCCTAGAGAAGTTTTCCCATCATTCCCCATTGTGAAGCGGGCCGGTCGCGTGCAGGACGGACAGAGTATACACAACAACTATGCAAAAATCCGTTTGTTTATGCTACGAGCAGACTGACAGCTGGCTGTCAACTGGGGCCTGTCAAAAATGGAAAAGTCGCGTTCTCATTGGCTCACTTCTTCCGACTTCAGAAGATATGATTTTTGTAATAGAACTATTCCTGTAAATTTAGGGCAATTTTTACAATTTTCAATATTCAATACCTTACAAGATATTCATTTTAATAATCTGAAAAAAATATATACTTACTAGGGCAATGGCATAAAAAGTATAAAAACAAAAATAAACGATTTTCCAAACATCACCTTTTTTTTTGTCCCGCTTGAGGTGGAATGACTCACATGGCAATGGACATCTAGTAGGTAGCTAAATTTATCTAGAGAACAAAAAAAACGCCCTTAGTAATCTTTAAAATCTACAATAAATATTGCATTTTAAAAAAATATTCGTTGTAAACTTGGAATTTCAAAATAACCAATAATTGAGGGGCGGTAGAGGGCTGAAGATGTTGAACTATCGCAAAACTTTAAATAAACTTTCTTCTTAGGATAGTAATAGTTTTGGCGACTATTCCAAAACTACTAATTTTTCCTATACAGGACACAGGTTGGGTAATTTTTCGATGCTCACCATTGGGATCTCCTAATCGGTAAAAGATACGGGGTCAGTTAAATTAGAGAAAAGTTGCGCTATTTCTTGGCGATTAAGAATCTGAAGAGAATTCCCCGAAATTATGATTCGTTCCTGAGTTGTCACAAAAAATCTAAACATTGACAATTTAAAGAAAAATTAATATCGTCCTAACGATTGATGTTATTTAAATGAAACTTGGAACTTTTACCTTTTTAACCTCCCCAACTCCAACAAAATTTTAAAAAAATGGGAGGTTACTGCAATCACTAAAATTTTCGAATTCGAGATAGCACCAGATCTTCACGTTTTGAGGTCTCAGGAACCCAAAAAAGCGGTTTTCAAAATGTGTCTGTGTGTGTGTACGTACGTATGTACGTACGTACGTACGTACGTACGTTTGTAAACACGCCACAGCCAAAACTACTAAACCGATTTGTCTGAAATTTGGTGCGTAGGCATCTCATAACCCAACTTAGATCTGAAAAGCTTTTGGAGCCAATCGTGCAACTAGAAATTCCATTTTGGCACATCAACTTTTAAATTTTAAATGCAAACCCCCATTTTTCACGTCACGATAGGACAGGCCTTCAAATTCTG
The DNA here is from genome assembly GCA_963924575.1 of Pycnomerus fuliginosus. Taxonomy (NCBI): domain Eukaryota; kingdom Metazoa; phylum Arthropoda; class Insecta; order Coleoptera; family Zopheridae; genus Pycnomerus; species Pycnomerus fuliginosus. The sequence continues at coordinate 5,071,270 of OZ004624.1, read as the reverse complement.
CTTCTAAAAATGCATTCATTCTTAGTGCCCTTTTGACCAAAAATTTAAAAAAAAAAGATTTTTATCGGACATTTAAATCGCGGTACAGCCCAAGCCCCTGAACCGATTTTTCTGAAATTTTGCACATGGGCATTGTATTGCACGTCGAAGAGCCGAACAAATTTTGGATTCAATCGGCCCACGGAAAGTGCCGTTTTGGCACACCAATTTCCAACTTTAAAATTATTCACTCATTTAACCATCCAAAACAAGTTTTTGAAAGATTTATTGTCACAATCAGAAAGGTCTTCAAATTCTGGTTTTAAATAAGACAAAATTCGTTCGCATTTAGTGCTCTTTGGGTCAAAAAATCGAAATTTTGTAGTACCACTAAAAATACACTATAGCCCAGATTAGTGAATCGATTTGGCTGAAATTTGCTACATGGAGATTGGGTGACCCGTTGAAGACCTGAAAGGCTTTTGGAAGCAATTGGTCCACGGGAAGTGCCATTTAAGCATATCAACTTTAAATTTTAAAGCAAGGCCTCCTTTTTTATGTCGCCATTAGAAAGACGATCAAATTCTGGTTCTAAAAATATATTCACAGTTTCTACCATTTCAGTGGAAAATAGAGAAAAAATTCTTTCTCATTGAAAGGGAGCGGGCTGACAGTGGATGACAAATTCTGTTGAATTGACTACTATCTACACAGAATACAAAGATCCACGCGATGGGGAGGTTCCAGCCGCTTCTCTGCTGCATTTTTGATAGCTGTCAATTGAATGGCATTGACAGAAATTTTCTAGGCCTTCTAGATTTTAAATGAAGACAGTCAACTTTTCTTTTTCTTATGGGCGCCATATTGAAGTTTAACACCGCCGAATACAGAGAAAAATTAGCTTTGCAAAAATGTAAACAACATGGACGTTTTTCAAAAAATTTGTGAAAGCCCGAGTCACACGACCGCAAGACGTATTTTATTACTGTTGAATTCAATTGTTTTCACATGTTATAAGAGATTGAAGAAGTCGGCGTGCTTTTTTACAATTGTTTTTCATCTAAGTTTAGGCTGATTTTGCAAATTATTCCTACCAATTTTCAAATTCTGACATCTGTCAAAAAAGTTCAACTTGAGTAAAGAATCAAAAGTTGACTGTCGTTATTCAAAATCTAGAGGGCCTAGAAAATTTCTGTCGGTGGTATTCAATTGACAGCTGTCAAAAATATAAGTTTCATTTAAACAACATCAATCGTTAGGAAGATATTAATTTTTCTTTAAATTGGGAATTTTCAGATTTTTTGTGATAACTCGGGAACGAATCAAAATATCGGCGAATTCTCTTCAGATTCTTAATCATCAACAAATAGCGCAAGTTTTCTGTAATTTAACCGACCCCGTATCTTTTACAGTTTAGGAGATCCCAATGGTGAGCATCGAAAAATTACCCACCCTGTATACTCTTATCCGAAAAGAGGATTTTACTTGATACCTAATAATATATTTTTTTCTTTTTGTATTGATATTAAGCTGAGCGATGGGTACTATACTCTTTGATCTGTGTTATAGGGTCGGGAAGAGGATTTCACTCGATAACAGGTAATCTTTACCATTTTCTTGACAAAACTAATTCGTGTTTTTATGGGTGGACAGTGCCTGTGCGTAATGGCAATTAAGTACACTTACTCGCAAAAAAAATCGGGACACTTAATTTCCTCTATATCAATTTTTTGAGTTTGGGGGCTGAAAGGGGTGAGTTTTGGGGATGATTTTTTTTTCGGTTGTCCCGATTATTTTGCGAGTAAGTGTACCTACATTTTGCCCACATGGATCTATTGTGCTTCGATTGATGAGATTTCAAGCAACATGTGCTGTGCTGTTTCAGTGAATGTGAGTACTTTTTGGTTTATTTTTCAATTCACTCTTACGATGATGTTTTGACCAATAAAACTTGGTGCAAACCTGCTTCTATTTATCTCCATCAAGATCAATACAGTGAAATAGTGGTTCTAAACTGCTTGTTATAAGCTTATTGTTACCCCCCTATTTCGCTCCACTGGTCCCGATGATGGAAGAAAAAATAGAAAGAGGTCTTTGCACCAACTTTTATTGGTGAAAACATCATCGTAGGAGTGTATAGTGATTTGGTTTCTGAAAAAAAATTGCTCAAATGTCCCTAGTTCCCTAAACTTAACATTTACCCCCTGATACAACTTTAAAACACGAAATGCACTAGAAAGCGTACATTATGTAAAAGTTTTTTGCGACCGCAAATGTGACCTATCTTATTTCCTCAAATTTGAAGGAGAATCGATCGGTGCAAATTTGAAACTTCTAGGACACAGACACTTCGAGAAAAGTAGGTTTTCTTTCATTTAAAGTTCCAAAATAAAATAAAACTAATAAAAATGACATTTTATTTTATTAAAGACTAGTGAAACCAATTGCCAGTAATTTTAATTATAAAAACTTTAAAACGCAAAATTCACTAAAAAGCATGCATTTTGTAAAAGTTTGTTGCGACCGCCAGTGTGACCCATCTTATTTCCTCAAATTTGAAGGAGAATCGATCGGTGCAAATTTGAAACTTCTAGGACTCAGACACTTCGAGAAAAGTAGCTTTTCTTTAATTTAAAGTCCCAAAACTCAACCGCGTGAATAATGGCCTTCATAATGTGCTCGTTTAATACCATACTATTACACAAAAAGAACGTTTTGTTTATTTAATTATAATATAAAATGAATTTCGAGAGTCGCCCCACAGGGTTCTCCTCCCGGACCACTCCTATTCACAAAATATATAGCCCGATTAAAACCCACTCCCTCGACTTACATTATGCACGAACTTTTTGCAAAACAACTCAGCCGATTGTTCGCTGGCGTAATACCCATCTCGAGCCGGATTTATAGCCGTAATCCCCCTAAACGATTTCAATATCAATATGAAACGATTAATATTTATGCGGTCTGGAAGAGCGAGAAAATATTTTTTTCCTCCGAATACATAAATTCCACGGACCGGAACGAACGAGGATCATCGCGGACGAGTGGAGGATAATTGAGCAATCAGAATGTTTGATGTCGCTTTGATGGAAATATTCAATTTTGGCGCGGACTGGAGATAAATAACGGTGTTTGATGAGGTATTCACGCCGTCAAAAGGGATTAAAGAGGGACATTTAATGCCTGTGTACAGGACCGAAACTCGAACGTTAAAGAGCCTGGATTTATCGGGACCTGAACAGTTACATATTACCGTTGTCAGGTCAAAAATAGCATGGATTTACATTTTTGTTATTGCACACCTACACTCTTATTCGTTAGTTTCAAGTTATTACCGAGGTTCGGATTATATGTGAATTGCATTTTTAGCGTGTTTTAAGCTTCAAAATGGGCATAGATAGATTTGCATTTTTTCACAAAACTGACCACAACGAAACCTTCTCATCTCCAAGATTAGTAGTACATTCGCAGAAATTTATTTAAGGAAATGTTAAATGACTACATAATGAACTGATAAAATAAAAGCATTAAATCTTATTTAAGTACCAAAACCAATCATACATAGAATACATAGATAAAACTTGTCTTTCATCCCTTTAGTTTTTAACTTAACTTAACACTTTAGAGTGCAAACTAAAAGCTTTACCGCTTCGGTTGTTTTCGAGGAATAAACAGTAGCAGGACCGTGTCAAGTGTGCACTCATGGATTCGCCTTTATAGCGAATTAGCATGTTTTAACTCGTAATTTAATCTTTAGCTTTAAAAGTTCATTCGCAATGTCGAAATTAAAAGAAATTTAAGGAATTAAAAAATTATTCGTTAATTTCGTCATTGCCAATTAACCTTAAGTTTTTTTAGGATAATAATTGTAAACTAACGGGTGGATCAAAAAAAAACGTCACTTTTATTTTCCCTATCTCTTCGTTAGTTTCTGTTCGATAATTTTCGGTTTTTTTTTTCACCCCATTTTTGTCCTAATTAAGAGCATTTATTTAAGAACATTATTTAGAGCAATAGGGTTTCGTTGCACACTGACATCTGACAGTGGTATTTGGAGAGGATTGAAGCCAGTCTTTTTCTCTTCTCAAACCGTCATTTAAAATGAAAATTAATCCGTCCGACATTTTTTTGTGAATTTTCTTCAAACACCATAAATCGCATAACTTATAGCTAAAAACAAATAGTCGATGAATAGATACGATGGATAAGTTGTCAAACTGCTTAATTTTACAACTTAAATCAGACCTTAGAGAGCATAAGTTTGCATAATTTACAACTTAAACCGAGACTTAAACAAAAATGCCCGGCGATTTTCCATCAGGCCTATGCATTTACGTGTAAATTATGTAATTCCTGGTGTTGGAAGAAAATTCACAAAAAATTAAGGGATGGATGAATTTTCATTCTGAAAATGGTTTTGGAAAGAGAAAAAACCGGACCTCAATACTGTCTAAGCACCATTGCCATAATGTCAATGGGTAACGAAACCCCATTGACCTAAATATTGGTATTAAATAAAAGTTCTTAAGAAAGACAAAGATGATGCGATCTAAAATCTAATGAGAGTCCCTACTACGTCTAGTATAAAACTGAAAAATATTGCTCAAAAACTAACGAAGATACGGGGAAAATAAAAGCAACCGGTTTTTTTTGGCTCACCCGTGTTTTATGCCCTAACAAAATTGGTTTAAAATAAAGTTGCATAAAACTATTACTTTTTTCCCCACATTTTTCGTAATACACGGCTAAGATATTTTGCATAAATATACAGGGTGAGTCTAGTTGGACAAATCAGCGCTCTAGCGTTTAACATATTGAAATTGGAAATTCAATTTTTGGATATGTTGTAGCTGAAATGGTCCCCTACGCATGGGACCCATGAAGAAAGCTCCAGTTTTATTCAAACCGAAATTATTAAATAAAAACGAAGGCCTAAAAATATTTTTTTCGATATTGTTGCATTTTTTAGGGTTATTTCGTTAGAGAATCATTTTCTCTTTATGGAAACATAATTTTTTTAAGAAAAAAGTTAATAATATCCGAGAGATAAATTATTTAAATAATAAAGATTTTTAATTATTTCCTAAGGAAAACCACGGGTGCCGTGGTTTTAACAACTGAAAGGCAGTCTAGCTTGTACTGCAGAGTGTACCCAGAATGACAAGTGTCAGTTGGAAATGTCATTTGGGGTCGTTTGTGGAAAAGTAATGCAAAACTGCGAGTTTTTGCCCTTTTCTTTACAGATAATTAGGTAATTTTTATTGCTTGATGGATTTTTTACTAAATTCGCCGAATACAAGTGTCTCGGATTGTCACCCGATTGATGTTTTTTACATTGCCATTGGAATCGAATGGTTCGACCAAGAAAAGCTATTCTCTTCAGCCAGAAGGGAATTGGAATAGTTTCTAACAGTTTACTAAGTGAGTACATTGCTGTGAAATAAGGTGATTTTGTTGTCTTATTAAAAAGTTAATCCTATTTCAGCCGATAAGTTTTCACACTTACGAAAAGAAGATTTATCGTCATTGGATGAAATATGAATTGATGCAACGAAGGTGTATGTAGCAGTCACATCACATGAATCGAGATTAGGAACAAGTAGATGTCGAAGCAAAATGGCTTGATTGTGGCTAGGGAGTTATTTCGAGCGGTGGTCATCTATTGAGTATGCTTGAAAACAAGTTCTAGTTATTGTTTATTGTAACCATAGAAATGTATTCAGTTGTTCGAAAAAAATAAATACTATTTACAACCCAATTCTCGGCTTCCCTCTTCAACTCGAGCTTTCCCGCTGATTAAGCACTCTCAACAGGTTATTGGGCCCAGTCACTTTCTGAATTGAATTGGTCAATCAGTTTTACGTGTCAAAGGCATTATTTTGGTTTGGAAGATTGGAATGGCTTCCGAAGGAATGGTAACTTCTGTACAGAAGTTCAATGGAAGGAACTTCCAACAATGGAAGTTCCAAATAAAATGCGCACTTCGCGCTAAAGGTGTTTTTGCCGTCACGAGTGGGGAGGAAGGCAAGCCAGCAGATGAGGCAGCTGCTGAAGTTTGGAATAGGAAGGATGCATCAGCCATGTGCATAATTACAACAGCGATGGAACTACCACAAATCACACTAATCGAAAATTGTGAGTCTGCTAAAGAAATCCTTGACAAGTTGACATCTATCTACGAGCAAAAGTCTGAAACGAACAAAATGGTAAACCACGAGAAATTCTACAAATACAAAATGGATCCTAATGATGGTGTAGCCATGGCCGTCTCTAGTTCCAGGCCATGTCCTTAACCATTTGGCAACGCAGCTGGAGGAGATTTAGCGTCAGTTTGACAAATTGTCATAGATTGTCATTGAAGTGAAACATTTGCAAAAATTACCAAAAATAATCGTATTTTTATCAATTTCGAATGATTAAGGAATTGAAATTCAATAATTTGAGAAAGCCTGTAAGTTGTGCCCTGTAAGTAAGTTTAAAATGACAAAAATTCTGCTTCTAGGTCCAGAGAAAGACATTTTTTGCAAAACTCTTTTCAAATTTTATCGAGATTAAAGCTTGGGTTATTTCTAAGCATCTGGGTCTCAAACAACTCCCTTGGAAGCAACTGCGAGTCCTCCATGTTTTAGTGCCGACGTATAATGTGGAAACACTTTAGTTTTTGACCCAGAAAAAGAAATTTTTTACAAAATCCTTTTCAACACAAAGCAAATTCAATCGAGATTGCAGCTTGCATGATTTCTAAGCATCTGATGGGCCTTAAACAATTACCTTTGAAGGAACTGCTAGTCCTCGACGTTTTATAATTTAGAGATGATTGAAACCGATTGAAACTTGACATTTACGCAGAATTATTTGTTTATTGAGAATATACGTAGTTTGTATAGAAATAAACACAATATAATGTTGAATTTTAATTTTTGAACGCTTGGGCGCCTTATTAGAGTTTAGCAAAGTCTTACGGTTCTATTCGAGCAACATAAAGTTTGACTGAGGAATAGATTTTACAACTGCACAAAAGAATAATGATTAGGTATCAATTTCAATTGATAATCTTCGTTTAGCAGTTTAATTGCGGCAGAGTAGGTACGATATTGTGTCAACTTTACACAAAATTCTACAGATGAAAATGGTCCAATTATTCCTGCCTTTTACCATCAGTGCAACGATGAAATAAGTCTTGTCTTAAATCTTAAATGTGGTTTATCCATCCAATCAGGTTTTTTAAACTTCCTACTGATAAAAGCTCAATTCCAGTGTGTTTAATTCAACCACGGCGAAATCTTTTTTTGCAAAACCCTCTTGTACGCCGCATAGTATTTAAATGGGTCTGTAATCAAAATTTATCACTATAAATTTACTAAATACCACGCATATCTTACATACTTTCTTCAAAATATTCATTTTCAGTACGTTAATCATTTGAAATTGGTAAATATTAGACTATTTTTGGTCTTTTTTCGCAAAAGTTTCACTTTAATGACAATCAATGACAATCAGAGACAATTTGTCAAATTGACGGTAAATCTCCTCTCGCCACGTTGCCAAATGGTTAGGACATGGCCTGGAACTAGAGACGGCCATGGTGTAGCGCAGCATATAGCCAAGGTCGAAAATCTAGCCAGATTAATTAGAGAATCCGGTGATACCGTCTCCAAGACAGCTGTCATCACGAAAATCTTGTCTACGCTACCGCAAAAGTTCTCATCTTTTCGTCAAGCTTGGTTATCGCTTTCCGAAGATAGACAGACTCTAGAAAGTCTTACTGCAAGATTGTTAGATGAAGAAGCGAACTTGTCAACCACGAATGAAGATGAAAACGCGTTACTTGCGAAGAAGAAATTTTCCAAACCGAAACAGTCTTCTTCTTCGAGGCAGAACTCTACTTGCTTTAATTGTGGCAGAAAAGGGCATTTCTGGAGGGACTGTAGAGCGCCACCTAGAAGTTTCTCGTCCCAAAATCACGACTTTGACAACTCTAGATCATTTGGTAATCAGAGATCGTTTTCAGGTGCAGCCGAAAACTCTGGTGCGTTCAGCACTGAAGACTTAAATGAACACAACGCACTACTAGTTGATGATGAGTGTATTTGGATTATGGACAGCGGAGCCTCAGCTCATATGACATCCAGAAAGGAATTTTTTGTCGACTTAAAACCATTTAAAGATGGCGGAAGTGTGAAATTGGGAAATGACGAAGAATTACCTATTGAAGGATCTGGCTCTGTGGCGATTCAGAAATGGTTAGACGGTGAATGGGTTGATGGTCTAATGGAGGATGTTTGGTACATTCCTGGGTTATCGAAAAATCTATTTTCTGAAGGTTTGATCACGAAGAAGGGGTTCCGTATTGTAAAAGAAAACAAGAAAGCTGAAATTTATGAAGGCAATGTTCTGGTTGGTTGTGCTATTCGTGAAGAAAACAACTTGTACAAATTGTTGATCCGTACAAGAATCTCATCTGAAGTCAATGTAACTTCAAGCGGCTCTCTGAAGTTATGGCATGAAAGGCTTGGGCATATAAATACGAGGTATCTTCGAGAATTAGTCGAGCAAGGTATGGTAGAAGGTGTCAACCTGACAGACGTCAAAGATTTCTTTTGTGAAGCCTGCAAATATGGAAAAGAACACAAGCTAAAGTTTACTTCAAAGGAAAAGCGAAACATGAGACCTGGTGAATTTATTCATAGTGACGTATGTGGACCGATGAGCACAGAATCAATTGGTGGGTCAAGATATTATGTTCTGTTCAAAGATGACTGCACAGCGTATCGTGAAGTTCGTTTTGTAAAAGACAAATGTGATGTATTTGAACAACTTCGTCAATTTCTAATAAAATGCAAGAATCTATTTGGTTATGGTGTGAAATACGTAAGAGTCGACAATGGCACTGAATACATTAATTATAAATGCAAAGATTTTTTCGCAAATAATGGTATAATTTTAGAAACTACAGCTCCTTACACTCCTGAACAAAATGGAAGAGCAGAACGCGACAATAGGACGATTGTAGAAAGTGCAAGGACCATGCTGTACGCAAAAGATCTACCATTAAGCTTGTGGGCTGAAGCAATCAACACAGCAGTTTACCTTTTAAATAGAACACCGACAACTCAAATATGTAATGGTACTCCCTATGAGAAGTTCCATGGCAGAAAACCATGTCTTGATCACGTGAAAGTCTTTGGAGCTGAAGCTTATGCACTGATACCTCTTGGTCATCGGAAGAAATTGGATCCCAAGTGCGAGAAGCTGATTCTGGTGGGATATAATGAAAACTCTACCAACTACAGATTGTTCAACCCAGTGTCGGGAAAAATCAAGATCTCAAGACATGTAACTTTCAATGAAAATAGTGAAGCACAATTTCCAAGGCAGAACTTCATTCCAGTTCAAATAAATAAGGAATTTGCTGGGGCAGAAGAACGTGAAGAAGGCGGTGAGAGAGAAGAAAATGAGAGCGAAACAGAAGCAGTGCCTAACTTGGAAGATCTAGATCTACAAGGAAAGAAGACCCATTACAACTTGCGACCAAGAAAGAAGGCTTCTGCATTAAATGTGACAGAAATTGAAACACCTGAGACGTACGAAGAGGCAATTACTTGCAACAATGCAGAAGAATGGAAACATGCTATCAAGGAAGAAATAGACTCCTTAGAAGAAAACAACACATGGGAATTGGTCGTTCGTCCATCTGATGCAAAAACTATTGACTCAAAATGGATATTCAAAATTAAAAGATCGACCTCGGGAGAAATTGTGCGATTCAAGGCCAGACTATGTGTAAGAGGCTACGCTCAAGTTGAAGGCATTGATTATAAAGAGACATTCTCACCTACTACACGATCTGACACAATAAGGGTTTTACTTGCCACTGCAGCTAGAAGAAATTATAAAATGGTTCAATTTGATGTTAAAACAGCCTTTCTGTATGGTGATCTTGAAGAAACAATTTACATGGAACCGCCACTAGGTGTTGAAGTCAAAGAAAATTTGGTGTGCAGACTAAGAAAATCTCTTTATGGACTGAAACAGGCACCACGCTGTTGGAACAAGAAATTTACAACTATTTTGAAGACCCTCGGAATGGAACAATGTGAATCTGACAAGTGTGTGTTTCGCGGACATTACCACGGTGACTTCTTCATCTTAGTGTTGTACGTAGATGATGGTTTGGTATTTTCTGCAAGACAAGAAACTCTGGACAAGTTTGTCGGTGAACTACAAACCATATTCAAAATAACTGCGTGTAAACCAGAACATTACATTGGACTCGAAATAGAAAAGAATGATGAAGACGGTTCAATTTTCGTTCACATTGCTTCATATATCGACAGAATATTAAAACGGTTCTCTTTTACAGAACTGCGAGGTACTAAAATTCCTGCTGAACCTTCGGTGGTGCTGTCGTCCTCAGTAGGAATGGAAGAAATGGACACAAATTATCCCTATCGAGAAGCTGTTGGTTCTCTGATGTTTGCAGCGATTTCGGCTCGGCCTGACATAGCATTCGCAGTCAACGTAGTGAGCAGGTTCCAGTCTTCGTACGGAAAACAGCATTGGAATGCAGTGAAGCGAATCTTCAGTTATCTTAAGCAAACCAAACATCTTGGACTGAAGTACACAGCTATTGGTGACAATTGGCTGATAGGCTACTCAGATGCAGATTTTGCCAACGACAGTGATACAAGACGATCGACAACTGGTTATGTCTTCAAACTTAGTAATGGAGCTGTGTCCTGGCGATGTCAAAAACAGCAATCAGTAGCTACTTCGACCGTAGAAGCGGAATACGTCGCCGCTTCCGAGGCATGCAAAGAGGCAGTGTGGTTGAATCTCCTATTGGGAGAAATTGGAGAAAAATCGACATCCCCAACTCCGCTGTTCGTCGACAACCTCAGTGCTATTAAACTAATTAAGAATCCAGTGTATCATCGAAGAACGAAGCACATTGACATTCGGTACCACTTTATCCGTGAAAAATTCGAACTTGGTGAAATAATTGTAAATCATGTGTCTACCACCGAGCAATTAGCAGATACTTTTACTAAACCTTTGGCCTGTATTAAATTCGAAACAATTAGGACTTTGTTAGGGATCCAATCCAGTGGATCCCAGTAATAATTATTGGTCATTGTTATAATTATAATTCTTCAACTTGTTACAAGCAGGGGGAGGTATTGAGTATGCTTGAAAACAAGTTCTAGTTATTGTTTATTGTAACCATAGAAATGTATTCAGTTGTTCGAAAAAAATAAATACTATTTACAACCCAATTCTCGGCTTCCCTCTTCAACTCGAGCTTTCCCGCTGATTAAGCACTCTCAACATCATCAAAGATGCTTGCTTGCGAACATCCAGAAATCACAACATGAAGAAAAAGAGCACAGGAGGATGTTGAGTAACATCGAATTAAACAATTATCTATTATATTTCAAGTGAACGTTAAAATTGGACGGAGACTATTGTCACCACATTGTTATTTATTTATTTATCAGTACATTTGATGTTGCAACATTTATGTAAACCTCTATCCCTTGTAGTCCACTGCATCTTAATCTAAATCACGTTTCGTTAAGATCGAGGTTAAGATCATATTTTTTTTCAAATTTTGTATTCTTATTAGAAAGTGACGACAGAGGCCTAATGTTTATTTGAAATTTTGTCACTGTTTCATAGGATGTAATAAAATGTTTATACTGAATTTTAAATCGTCCTGTTAGTAACTATTGCCAATTCCTTTCTGGCTGACGGGAATAGCTTTTCTTGGTCGAACCATTCGACTCCAATGGCAATGTAAAAAACATCAATCGGGTGACAACCCAAGGCACTTGTATTCGGCGAATTTATCACAAAATCCATCAAGCATTAAAAATTACCTAATTATCTGTAAAGAAAAGGGCAAAAATTCGCAGTTTTGCATTATTTTTCCACAAACAACTCCAAATGACATTTCCAACTGACACTTATTGTCATTCTGGGTACAGTCTGCAGTATAAGCAAGACTGCATCTCAGTTGATAAAACCACGTCACCCGTGGTCTTCTTTAGGGAATAATTAAAATTCTTTATTATTTAAATAATTTATCCCTCGGATATTATTAACTTTTTAACCTCCCCACTCCACTTCACCATTTAAAAAAAAGGGAGGTTACTGCAATCACTAAAATTTTCGAATTCGAGATAAGACCGGATCTATACGTTTTGAGGTCTAAGGAACCCAAAAAAGTGGTTTTTAAAATGTGTCTGTATGTAGATTTTTAAAACTTGCATAAATATGCGTATATTTTTCAGTATTTTGCTTGCATATAATCGTAAGCTTATAATATTATACTTTATACATATTTGCACGACATTATCCGCTTATGGCAAATCACGTTAAAACATGTGGTTCATTTGGTACCTGCTTCAAGGAGATTCTCAGAAGAAGCCCTTACAATGTTCCTTGAATGAAAAACGAAAAGAAAAACTTAGTAAAGATATCAAATTTCACGTTGCTATAATTTAACCGTTTTGAAGCTGTTTAGAAAAAAACACTTTCAAAGTGGCCCCTTTAAGGGGCTTTAGCTCCCTTAGGACTTATTTTTCAACATATGTTCATAGAGACTTTTTTTCATAGAAGAATTTAGTGGTAAAGTTTTGACCACTAATTTCTGGACAGCCTGTATGTATTATTGTTTTTTTCGCGAAACTGGAAGCACCTACAAAGTGTGTTCGCCCGTTTGCACCGACGGTGCTTAATTTGAAACTAGGTACACTTAAAATGACAAGATTGAGGTTTCGTCCTATAAGAAAATTTTAATTCTTAATTTTCAGAGTTATAAGCGGTAAGTAGGGTTGGGCAAAAGCATATTTGCATGTTTTTCCTAAAGCCTCATATTAAGCCCACGTTATGTAGCATGTGATGTTTTCATTTTTTATTTCATAAAAACTTAAATTTATTTTGCATATATAGCATAATCACGGTTTTACGGAATACAGCATATGTTACGGTAGATTTGGGCACATTACAGCATAAAGCTGAGGCTGTTTAAGGTTGCTCTCCGAAATATCTCTAGAAAATTTAAATTCATAAAAATTATTAAAGATTACACTGGCAGCGCGGGTACCCCTACGTTAAGCCGGAAAGATTAACAAAACAATTTGTAGGGACTACCTCGGGGATTAGACTGACCCCTATTATCGCGTTTTCTTCCAAAAAGGATTTACATAAAAACAATTTTTGATTCTAGCATGGGTTGGGCCAATGAATAGCAAATTTTGATTGAATATGTACATAATTTAGTAATAAAATGTATTGAAAATCAATGTTATTTCATTAACATATTTTAAAGAAACCCCCAAGAGAAAAAATGACTAGATATTTATTTTTAGTTTAGAGAATATATTTAAGGATTTTAACGGAATATTTAAGTGTATATATACTTTATCTTTACGGCATACTTGCCCAACCCCTAGCGCTAAGTAACGTCGGTGCAAATGACCCTCTTAGACTTACTGGAAAACAGACTATACATTGTATTAAATTATCAAATCGCTATTGGAATAAATAGCTTAACCCCAGGACAACTGCTGACGATAAAACTACTTTGCAGCTGCTGGTAGTCAGGTCCAGATAGCCTAACTGATCTTCGCGAAAAGAAAAGCTATTTGTACCCATCAAAAGACGAAATTCTGAGACCATAATATAAATATGTATATAAACAACAACCGAAAACTTTTCTTCGCATTGACGATTCACTATTCGCAGCTTTGAATTGTGATTCAATTACAGCCGGCTTTATACCTGAATATCATGGAGAGGAACAAACAATAAGGCTAATTGCCCGAAGGAATTAAGCAGACTCTCGTCTAGTTAGTTAGTTCAGGAATAAAATACACGCCAGGCAAGCGAGGTAAGATATTCCATCCTTCCAAGTTTAATCAAAGATATTCCCTCGGAATACCAAAACTTCGGGCAGGTAAACATCCCCCCAATTAGCCCTACTGTTTACACCGATCATATCGCTCTCGACAAGTTCACGGGGTCGCTGATACGGCAATTAAATCGTTGTTTCGTTGCCTACGGGCCAATCCATAAGTCACCATAAATCGTTGCCGGCGACAGTTGCAAGTTACTTCGCCGTGTTCTCGCGGAGAATTAATTAATTCGATTGTGATCGCCTTCAGATGCAGCGGTTGGGAATTAGCAACATGTTTGTGTCGGATTCGCCGTGAAATCTATCTCCAAACTGGAACCCATATACCTTAGAGAATTAATCGTTCTACTTAGTTTTTGTAAGGTATTGCCGTTCTATTTTGTACTTTGATTCATTCTTCCAGAATTAAACTTAAATTCATTGCATTGTATACACTACAGCATACAGCTGCATGTTTTCGGCTGTTTAAGGTTGCTCTCGGGAATATTTCTAGATAATTTAAATTGCAAATTAAAGATTGCACTGGCAGCGGGTACCCCTGTTAAGCCCGAAACTATTTCGGTTACTCTCATTAAGAAACAATTTGTAGGGACTACCTCGAGGATTATAGATTGACCGCTATTTAGGATTTTTTGGGCTTTCAGTGCAATTGAAGATGCTAAAAATAGTATATTGTGTAACTAGTAGGAAAAATATTATATTCCGGGACAATGATGGAAGTTTGATGAACGAGGCGCAGCCGAGTCCAGCAACCATCAGCGTCCCGGAATATATATTTTCCTTCATGTTGCACATAATATTTTTTCGTCGATCGCGCAACTAGACAGAAATAAACAAATTTTGATCTGTTTTTTAAGAGGCCGGAAAAAGCGTCATTCCTGTACAGCTGGTGCGTGTTGCCTAGCAATTGAAGCAGAAAAATATTTTTTTGGCATAAGCGACAACTACTCAATCAATGTTTTAGTGGCTAAATCTAACATTTTTAAGTATCATATTCTTTTAGAATTCAGTACAAAGGAAACGGAAGCTGTATTAAACAAACTTTATTCTATCTTTGCACTTATTTTTGCAATTGCAACTACCCCATTCTATTTTCATGGGGGATGATGCAAGATGCAACTGATAGTGATAGGACATAACCGTATCTTTCCAATAGTATAAATATTGCAATATGTTCGATATATGATGTGATGTGCTCCTCTGGAAGACGATAATTAGTTAATTTAGTAGATAGGTCTTAAGAAAGAAACAACACCAGGTCTGCCTTTATTTTAAGGCTGCGTTATCAATTGCCAATAACGTTTCAAAAATGTAAAAAAAAGTGGAGCTATCTACCATTTGCTCCCGTCTGCCTCTCGGGCTAATGTTCAAGTTGGTTCTAGTGACTCAGATAATCCCCAACAATCCACTACGAATATCTCGGAAATGAAATTAAATACATGAAAATTCGCTCCAGCAGGTCAATTATTATGTCAAGGAGGGCACTTTGTGAAATTTTACAATGCACCCCTTAAATTACCATCTATCTCAACTTTAAATTTCTAAGGGAAAACTCCTGTTTTCTACGGTATTTTTGAATTCCTTAATAAATGTACAGGGTCTTTTTCTTATTATTGTTCCACTTTTAAATTGGAATATCTCCTTTATTACTTGGGATATTCCCCTGAACTAGAAACAGGATCGTAGACCGTACTCCCAAGTTTTGTTCCGGATCTTTCTCTTTAGCAATCACCGTCGGACCTTAAGCACTGTGGATGCAGATAGAGAATTTTATTTGATTTCATGGACATAGGGTAGTTGATACCTGTGGTTTATAGTTTTCGAGAAAAAATTCCTAATCTGCGAGAAATATTCGTATGAAACATGATTGCCATTTTCAGTCAGACATTTCTCGTTGTTCAGGATTTTTTTTCTCCAAAACTATCAACCCCTGATATCAACTACTTTATATCAATGAAATCAGAACAAAATTCTCTATCGATCCGGGCAAACATTATACAACAAAACTTGGGAGTAGATACGGTCTACTATCCTGTTTTTAGTTCAGGCGAATTTTTGAAGTATAATAAAGAAGATACTTCAATTTAAAGGTGGGACAATAATATAGAACCTTATAATATAGAATAAAAGAAATACTCAAGTATTTAGAATAAAAATTTATTGTTAAATTATACACAGTTCTTCATTCGTACTTCTTATGTTTTCAAAAGCAAGTTGAAAAAAGTTATAAAAATGTAGAAATGAGGTATTAATTTTTTTTCAGATTGTTAGATTTTGTAAACACGACAGTCTTTCAAAGAATCACTCAACGCTCAAAGTTACTGCACTTTGCGAGAGGTGCTCTAATTTGAACGAGTGCTGTGCCGAAAACTATTGGTCTCAGGTGAAAAATGTAAAGGGTCTTTCTTGTAAAGAATTTAATAGTCTTCAATATAGTGTAACTTCCATATTTTTCGTACGACGAAGAGAAAGCAAACTACTGTCCAAAAACCAAATTTTTGTACATATTTTGCATATTTAGGGGGTGATCCCGATCCGGGAGTAGGGAGGGAGGAATTATCTTTCGAGGATCCAAAATCTAAGTATTGCAGAAAAAAATCTTAGGGTTTCAGCTTTTTTTATTCAAAAATCCCCAGTTAACAAATTTTAAATTATCCTCCCGTAAAGTCTTTGGTACTTTCGTGTTCAGAAGATCAAGAGAAAAAACTTAGTCTCAAAGAGGAGCAAATGACTTAGTTTTCTGATTTATATTAACTACAACACCTATCGTTATTATGGTGGAGCAAATCATATCAAAATTGTCGAATGTCGCATGGGTGAATAACCAGGGGTCAGAAATCTAGCCTTGCGGCACACCAAGAATTATGTTTTTATATTTTTGCAGCATTACAGAATGTTACTCAAAAATCAAATTGCGGAAAGGGTTGGGGGTAAATGTATCCTTTCTGTTCTGATATCCTTATTGTTTTGGGATTATGGATTGGTCTTAGAGGGATATCTAAACGAGGTCCTACAGGTTTAATATACTGATATCCGGGAATTACTGGGGGTAGATGCGTTGTTGTTGTTGTTGTTGTTGTTGTTGGAGTGGGGGTTGTTATTCTTGGAGTGGGGGTTGTTATTCTTGGGGTTGTATTGATTGGGGGAAGGTACTTGTTGATTGGGGGAAGGTACTTGTTGATTGAAGGACGATAGGTTGTAGTCGAGGTTGTTATTCTTGGGGTTGTAGTGATTGGGGGAAGGTACTTTTGGATTGGTCTTAGAGGGATATCTAAACGAGGTCCTACAGGTTTAATATACTGGTATCCGGGAATTACTGGGGGTAGATGCGTTGTTGTTGTTGTTGTTGTTGGAGTGGGGGTTGTTATTCTTGGAGTGGGGGTTGTTATTCTTGGGGTTGTAGTGATTGGGGGAAGGTACTCGTTGATTGGAGGAAAATAGATTGTGGTTATGGGGGGAGGTGGACGTCTGGTAATGTCTGGAGGCAAATACGTCCTATCAACTCCCGTTCCTGGAGGAATATAATCAAAATAATACACTACTGTGTCCACCGGTGGCTTCACAGGCCGAGGGGTTGTGGTTATGGGTCTGATAGTTTCTGGAGGCAAATACGTCCTATCAGCTCCCGGTCCTGGAGGATAATCCACTACTGTGTCCACCGGTGGCTTCACAGGCCGAGGGGTTGTGGTTATGGGTCTGATAGTTTCTGGAGGCAAATACGTCCTATCAACTTCCGTTCCTGGAGGAATATAATTCACCCCTGTGTTCACAGGCTGAGGGGTTAAACGCTCTGCAGACAAGCTTCCAAAAGAAAAACCGGTCGTTTTTCCGTCCTCCCCAATAATAGCGACATGTCCTCCCCTATCTTGCCCTCTATACTGATCCAACTGTGCCAAACACCCACCCCAAACCCAACCCAAAACCAAAATTTTCTGCAAAAACCACAATCACAAAAACATTTTATCGAAACCGTACTTACAAGAAGCACCATCTTCAAAGATTCCACAAAAACTAAAGATCACCCAACTGACAGCCACCTTATATAACTAGCCTCTCAGTTCACACTTCAATAAACTTTTAATATTTCAAAACCAGACTCGTCCTCGCCGTCTGATTTATTCGAATAAGTTACCTACTTTAAAAAAATTATTTATGGCAGGTCTTGAAGCGATTTTCACGTAAAGGTTATAAATGTTACACCCACAAGGTGCGGGACGCCCGGTCTTGTGTTGTCGAATTCTTCAAATTTTCTTTCGTTCAGTATAGTTTATTAATTTGGTGGGTGTTATGTTGCAAAAAGCGGATTGACGAAACACCACCAACAGGTTAGAAATTTTTTCTTGAAAGGCGTGTGACAAAAAAATTTTTACTCAATATTTTTGAACTTTAAATTAAGAAATTTTAAGTCGGGGTACTAAATTCACGGAGAAGGCGGAAATGTAAACCCTTCCAAAAGCTTGGGTCAAATGTAGTTTCGCGAAAAATGGACAAACAAAAACGTTTGAATTTTTGAAATCAGATTTAGCCCCAATTGCACCGCCGTCCCTTAACTTTAAGTGACCCTTAAAAACTGTAGAAACGATTGTCTCAATAATTGTTTCCAAGACTTTTAAGGGTCACTTAAAGTTAACGGAAAGTGGTGCAATCGGGGCTTAGAAAACAATCCTTACGGTAATGTAAAAAACGGGGTTGCATTTAAAATTCTAAAGTTCATATGCCACGTAAATCGAATCAGCTTTCTCCAAGGTTAGCCAATGCAAATGACTCTCACTTGAGGCAAAATTTTTCGTTCTTCTCTAATTACAAAGTGAAATGTCACCAAATGACTAATGAAGCAGAGTCCATGTTTAGTAAGTAAGTAAGTATTTATTGCTCATAATTGTATTACAATTTTAGCAAGGGTTTGGCCAGTAGATAAATTTACAACATAAGTAAAACAAGATCCGATATCGCCGGCTGAGGTTCCCGTGGACGAAATATATCGAGACTCAGATCATAGGGAGGAAAAAACAGCTCGCCTACCATTCAGTCAGTATAAAATGTCTTAAGGTAAAGCAGTTGAACAGATATTTATACAACTTTTTAGCCATGTCGGCCCTGAGGTTTGCCAAGATGTCATGATATGAGGATCCACGCTTTCCAGATTGAAACCCCCTCTGAATTCGTTGTAAATGGGACACTCAAACAACAAGTGAGTAAGACTTTCGAATGCCTGAAGATTGTAAACACTGCACAGGATTTTCGTGTCCAATACATAGGTAACAGAGCTGGGCAGTAGCTAGCTACAAAGTAACTTAGCTACGTAGCTAGTTACTTTTTCTGTGAAAGTAGCTGTAGCTAAGCTACTTAGTGTATCTGAGTAACTTGTAGCTGTAGCTGTAGAGAAATTCATTCAGTATTCGAAACTTACCGATTTTTCGGTAACTAGTTACCAAAAAAAGCTACTGAGGTAGCTTAAGCTACTTCAAAGTAGCTAAGCTACTTCGAAGTAGCTAAACTACTACTAGAGATACCTTTGAAAGATTATTACCTACCTCCTACCTCATAATTTATGCAAATTTATTTTTTAATTTATTCACCAGTTTGACCGAAACCATTGATAATTGAGTCTGCTTTTGTGACGTGATGTGAGACATTATTCCCTTAAATGTATCATTTTCAAGAGCGTTGGGGAACTATTATACTGTCGTGGGCCAAACACAAAAACGATCCATTAAGTTTTTAATTTTTGGCGCGGTAAATTTAAAAAAGTAGTTGTTAAAAGTAGCTGCAAAAACGAATACAGTAACTAGTTACTAGTAGCTTAGCTACTTTTTATTCATGAAGTAGCTTGAATACGTAGTAACTAGCTACTTAAAATTACAAGTAACTGTAGCTTGTAACTAGCTACCAAATCAAAAGTAGCTTGCCCAGCTCTGATAGGTAATCCCCTTCAGTGTTCGATCAAATGTAGTTCTGAGTTGCAGACTAAACCTCTTTAGATACATGGGCATATCTTCCGTATACAGACCACAACAACCGTCGGTCGACTCGAAAAGGTACTTATACTGGCAGTTGTGTACGGATAATAGAATACTATTCCATTCCTTGGTTATGTTTTTCTTCTTCACAACTTGCAGTATATTTTCACCGTACTCGTTATTATTTATAGTTACTTTTGAACAGTCTATGGTGACACCGTATTTTTTTAGAGTCGCATCAAAATTTGAGTCTGAGTTATGCAGTTGTATAATCCTAGTTAGGGCTCGCAAGGGCAACCTGTTAGAAGACATAGAGTTAATTTTTTGGATGTATTGTAATGTTTCCTTGATTAATGCGTAATCTATATTATCGATATTTAGTTCTGTGAGAACAATATAACCTGCTGTATTTTGGTTTAGATAAAAAAGTTTTTTATAGAAAGTTAGTTGATTTTTTTTCTGACCCCAACAAGCGACACAATAGGTCATGATTGGTAAGATTGTGCTATTGTATAATTAACCTCCCCAACCCCAACACAATTTTAAAAAAAATGGGAGGTTACTGCAATCACTAAAATTTTCGAATTCGAGATAAGACCGGATCTATGCGTTTTGAGGTCTCAGGAACCCAAAAAAGTGGTTTTTAAAATGTGTCTGTGTGTATGTACGTACGTACGTACGTTCGTACGTTTGTAAACACGCCACAGCCAAAACTACTCGATCGATTTGGCTGAAATTTGGAGCATAGGCATCTCGTAACCCAACTTAGATCTGAAAAGCTTTTGGAGCCAATCGTGCAACCGCAAATGCCATTTTGGCACATCAACTTTTAAATTTTAAATGCAAACCCCCATTTTTTACGTCACCATAAGAAAGATCTTCAAATTCTGCTTCTAAAAATGTATTAACTCTTAGTGCCCTTTTGACCAAAAGTTGAAAAAAAATTGATTTTTATCGGACTTTAAAATCGCGGTACAGCCCAAGCCCCTGAACCGATTTGGCTGAAATTTTGCACATGAGGATTGTATTACACGTCGAAGAGCTGAACAAATTTTGAATTCAATCGACTCACGGAAAGTGCCGTTTTGGCACACCAATTTCCAAATTTAAAATTATTCTCTCATTTGACCATTAAAAACAAGTTTTTGAAAGATTTATTGTCACCATCAGAAAGGTCTTCAAATTCTGGTTTTAAATAAGACAAAATTAATTCGCATTTAGCGCCGTTTGGTTCAAAAAATCGAAATTTTATAGTAACAGTAAAAATACATTATAGCCCAAATTACTGAATCGATTTGTCTGAAATTTGGTACGTGGAGATTGGGTGACCCGTTGAAGACCTGAAAGACCTTTGAAAGCAATTGGCCCACGGGAAGTCCCATTTAAGCATATCAACTTAAAATTTTAAGTACAAGACCTCCTTTTTTATGTCGCCATTAGAAAGGCGATCAAATTCTGGTTCTAAAAATGTGTTCACAGTTTCTGCCATTTCAGTGGAAAATAGAGAAAAAATTCTTTCTCATTAAAAGGGAGCGGGCTGACAGTGGATGACATAAAGTGGCAGTTATTGTCAAAAAGGTGGAAAAAGATTAACCTTAAAAGGAACATACTGTCAAACGTGACGGGTGATGTCCGAGGTGACGTCGGTATTTGTCAGAAAATTGCGAAATTAGTCAAGGATTTAAAAAATTCTGTTGAATTGACTACTATCTACACAGAATACAAAGATCCACGCGATGGGGAGGTTCCAGCCGCTTCTCTGCTGCATTTTTTTTTGATACTTTCGATATGTGACATTTGACTTTTGTTTATCATATTTCTTAATGCTCCCCCCGATATATTGCACTTGTTTGAAACTATTTTGCTATGCTCAGAGAAACTCCCGTTGAATGCGAACGTAACTCCTAAATAAATTATTTTATTTACGGTACTGATGGGTTTGGTGTTATAGTGTCTTTAATTCTGGGTCCTCGCCTAAAAATCATCACCTTAGTTTTCTCGTCATTTATTTCAAGCTGTATTTCCTTACAGTATTCACTGAGAATGTTTAAGCTCTTCTGAAGGGAACCTGAAGAATCCGAAAAAGTAGGTAATCACGTCGTCTGCATATTGTAAAAGAACCACATTTTGTTGGTTATCCTTGGGCACCCTTGTTTACAAAAAATTGCTCCAGGTTACTTGTCAGTAATATGAATAAAGTCGGGCTCAGACAATCGCCCTGCAGCACGCCTCTAGTGATCGGAATACCTTCGGAATCCGCGTCTGACTCTTCAATGATAATTCTGGCATTTCTATATAAATTCCTGATAACATGAATACATTTGGAGCTTAAAGTTTGTCAAGAAATAATTGAACAGCCATAAAGACAAACCTTTTAACTTAAGACGGCCGCCCGTTGAGATTGACAATGCAGGGGAATTCCCTCATAAAATCTTGTACGGCGCTCTCGTAGTTGAACACTTGGGCTGTGTAGAAAGATTTATGGAGGGAATTCCCCTGCATTGTCACCCTCAACGGGCGGTCGGCTTAAGTTAAAAGGTTTGTCTTTATGGCTGTTCAATTATTTCTTGACAAACTATACACGACAGGCGACATGGTCCGACACGCTGAGATCAATTAAAGAAGAGTCCATCTTTATTAATAATAGGTTAATTAAAAATAAACCAAAACCTGAAAAATGCCAAAAGAACCAAGGCTGTCGTTTTATTTATCAAAACATCAATGGAAATCAAAAATTTAGGTAATAGCTTTTTCAGAATTCCGAAAACAAAATCGAAAATTATATTGAAAACAATTAAAAGCAAAGGACAAGCAGAACATTTCCAAAAAATGACAACAAAATGAAAAAAAAAACGATTATAATTTCAATTCTGAAAAAGAAAGAACTGAAGCTAGCTAATGAAAGATCAAACAGTAAATCAAGTTTAATTAAAAGATTGGTGGCGTTTTTAGCAAAAATTTCTAACAAAGATCCGACAAATACCAAGCGAGAAAATTTAAGTTTTTCCCCTCAAAATGTCTGAGAACTATAAAAGATAAGAAACAGCTGAAACAAACTAGCAATGAAACCTTACTGCCATTTTTTCGAAAATTGACATTTTAGAGGCAAAAAGGCCCGTATTTGAGTTTTTCTTAGCAAAAAAGCAATTATTGTAATCGAGTTCAATAGCTGTTGCATTACATCGAAAACCTTAATGGTACTTTTTCAAAAATGTCATTTTAGGGGTGAAAAACATTTGTATTTTAGTTTTAGTAAATGCTCATCAATCAGCAACCGCCCGCACGCTCGCATGCCCGACCTCTGACTCACAGATTCTGATTTGGTTAAAGTTAAATGCTACATATACAAATTCTGTGAAAAAGTAGAATTTTTCTGCCGTCTCCAGGACTGCCAATTTTTTTCTTTAGGTGCTTTAAAATCGCTCAAAAAATTGTCAAAACATCAACATTTCATTTCTGTCATAAATTATATCGTAATTACAGAGTTATAGAAAACATTTGATTTTTGACAAGGAACATCTGAGAGCGTTTAAAAATCTAATTACGAATGCAGATGAAGGCCTGGAGCGAGTAAAAATGGCCGTAAACCCACAACCACAAATAAATGTCTGACCAAACGGAAAAAATTAAAATTTTGACTTAAAAATGGTCCAAGACATCAATTTTGTAATTAATTTGAATTTTATTAATAGAAAAAAGCCGAATATTGATAACCTAACGACAGAAAATTACACTAGATTCGTATTTGTAACGTCACTAATCCGATTTTTTTAAAATGCTTCTTTTGTAAAATATAGCGACTCCTTTGCTCAATTTCCCTTTCATATCGCACTGGTGTGTGAGTAGAAGAGAAAATATATTTAGTTCCTGATTTCACAATTCGTTCACGTCCCCCATTAACGTAGGTACAAATTTTGCTACTATTTGATTTTGAAAGAAATCACAGGAACGACGTAATAAAAAACAAATGGGCAAAGCAACGCAGTCAAAGGACCCTCCAAAAATAAACTCTCAATTTATTAAACGAAAATAAAACAATTTATTGTAGTGACGGAAGGTACTGATTTGAAGGAGCAGGAGCAGGATACCGGTAAGCGTTGGTTGGGACAGGGTAATCGTACCCGTCTTGATTTTCATTGCCCGTGGGATAAGGGTATCCCTGTTCAATTGTGGGTGCAGAAATAGGACCCTCAACCACAATCACAGAAGTGGGAACATTGTAAGTAGGCTGTGGAATTATGGGCAAATGCGCCACACCCCCTCCAACTCCAGTACCAAACTCCCAATGACTGCTACCAGACTTAACGTTACCCGTAAACTTATACGTAGCGGCGTTGTACGACTGCGGCAACGAATGGCACCCCACAAGGACGACAACTAACCCCACCAATATTTCCTACAACAAAAAAAAAATGCATCTTTGCAAAAAACAAACACCGGACACTCACGCGAAACATTTTGAACCAGATATTGCGATCGACTGAAGACTAACTTACCGAAATTTTATTATATATCCTCAGGATTTCGATTAACCTTGCGTTAATAAAGAAGTGATGCAAAAGATTTGAATGTTTTTCAAAAACAAACATTTTAGTAAAAATGTCGATACCGAATTTGCATAAAGGATACAGATCTTATTGTTTTCTTGACACAAACGACCGAAATAAACAAGCGGAATTCCATTTTCGACGAAATCCGTTTGGACTGGAAATGCAAATTATCTCGATGAACGTTAACCTTTTCACTTTTCATGAACGACGCGCGTAGTATTCACTAATTTGAGAGATTTATGGGGATATGGATATTAGGTGTTGCAAGCGGCCGAGGGTCAAATTTTCGGGGATTTTGCACTCTCCTTTTTAATTTTAGATTCAGGAAAGGCCCCCTCTCTTGCGTGGACCTTTGCTGAATCTTAAAGGAGGATTAAACTCAAGATTCTAGTGTAAGGGGAGCGTTATCAGAATTTAAAAACTCTTTACCGTTTTGAAGATATTCAGAAAAATAGCTGAGAAGATGACGTGATCTTTCCAAGAGTTCCTAGTTAAAATTTTCACTTGATTTTCACATTATACGGCACCAGTGCAATCCAGAAATTTCATGGCAGCGATAACGTGCAAAACCATCACCCAAATCTCTTGCCCAACCGTGATCTTCATCATACGTGCATCATACTCCATCAAAGATTATCGGCTATCCAGTTAGGAAACAATGATCAAGGAGGTTTTCTACATTACAAAACACTTTTCTGGAGAACACTTTTTCTGTAAATTTACACTTTTTTCTGTAAATTTACCTACACTTCTTCTGTAAATTTAGTTTTTCTGTTTTACACTTTTTCTGGACACTTTTCTGTTTTACACTTTTTCTGTAAATCTACACTTTTTTCTGTTCTACACTTTTTCTGTAGGGGAAAGGAGGGCAGTTTCAACCAGTTTTTGTAAAAACTTAAATTGTGGAGGTTTCATGGATAAAATATAACTTTTCTTCATCTGATGGTTATATGAAAATATATCTAAGGAACCTATGCAATAAATTTATTAAGCATATTGATTCACGCATTTTTGTAAATACAGATTTTGTGAAGGCGTGAAAATAGATTGAAACTGCCCCACCCTGGGGCTCAACCATCCATGTAATATGGAATTCAAACTTTATTTTTCCTTATACAATGCAAATTCGAAGTTAAAATAATATAAGGGTGACGTCTGACACTAAGAGGCACTGGCAGTTTAGCTACGACATTAGTATGATTAGTGTGGATGTGACATCAACACCAGGAAAGTTAATCTTTTAATCGATAGGTTTTTACATATTAAAAGCTTGATTGCATATTCAAAATACTTATATATTTTCTGAGAAACTTCACCATAGAATACGTAATCTCCACTTTGGTCGAAAATTTGCAGAACACATAGGTTTAACTATGTCAATTAAAAAAAATTATTGTGAACATAAGTCTTCAGTTTTGCCAATAACTATGATATAAACGAAACGGGAGTATTTTCCTAACTACGAAGGAATTCATAAAATAATTTTTATTTCACAAAATTCACTTTGAACTCAATTGAATCTTTGTGTGAGGTTTCAGCAACACAACTGCCAACTATGTAAAAATTAGTGGGGCGCTAGATTAAAATTTGAATTTTTTATCGTGGATGCTTTATTCTGCCCCATGGTTGAAACTGCCCCCCTTACCCCTACACTTTTTCTGTAAAGGACCCTATACGATAGTGGCCCAGGAAATAAATTGAAAATCAGGATCTGGACGACACTAAATTTTTGGCGTGGAGGTATAATAAAGTTTTCTTACAAGATTGAATACAAATATACAGAAAATTTCCCAGGCGGTCACATTTTTATGTGGCTCTAAATACATTTGAGCCGAGAAAATGGCAATTTTCACGAATTTTTTTCTCGAAAACTAGTAGATACTAAACTTTTATTTTTCCCCCAAACATTCATCGCTTACCAAAATTTAAAATTTGGCGTAGAGATGGGCCCAAGCGGTCGCCTTATTGTATAGGGTCCTTTGTGTTGATTTATTATTGGTGCTTCCTTTAATGCCTGTTAAATCAATGAGAAGTTGATTTTTAATCGGCTTGGTATGTCATCCAGGGGATGATGAAACTCATCAAACAGAGTGCTGTAGTTACCTACAATTTTCGCTCGCTTGGTAAATACAACAACCATTTATAGAAGTTAATAACAATTGCCATCGCCTAATTTGAAAATTTGGACAAATTTTTAGCAAACAACGTTTTTACCTACATTGATTTCAGCATTGTATTGAGTGCAAACAAAGACTTCCTTCATGTTTGAGTAATTTTCATCCTTTATTAATTTACGCAGAATAGTGCAAAAACGCATCTTTCGCTAATTAGGGTCAAATTGTGTTTTTCAGCTCAGAATAGTGCAAAAACGCGTTTTTGATGGTTTAAGCTCAAATCGTGATTTTCAGCTCAGAATAGTAGAAAGACGCGATTCGAAAGTACGATTTGCACTAAACCGTTAAAACGCGTTTTAGCAGTATTCTGAGCTGAAAATCACGATTTGCACTATAACGCCAAAAACGCGTTTTTGCACTATTCTGAGCTGAAAAGTACGATTTGTACTAAACCGTCAAAAACGCGTTTTTGCACTATTCTGAGCTGAAAATCACGATTTGCACTAAACCGCCAAAAACGCGTTTGTAAACTATAAAATCACGATTTGAGGCTAACCGTCAAAAACGCGTTTTTGCGCTTTCTGGGGTTAAAATCACGATTTGAGCCTAAACCGTCAAAAACACGTTTTTCACTATTCTGAGCTGAAAATGCACCACAGAATAGTGCAAAAACGCGTTTTTGACAGCAAGCCTCAAATCGTGATTTTAGTGCAAAAACGCGTTTTTGGCGGTTTAATGCAAAAACGCGTTTTTGGCGGTTTAGTGTAAATCGTGATTTTCAGCTCAGAATAGTGCTAAAACGCGTTTTTGACGTTTTAGTGCAAATCGTGATTTTCAGCTCAGAATAGTGCTAAAACGCGTTTTTGACGGTTTAGGCTCAAATCGTGATTTTTAGCTCAGAATAGTACAAAGTTTTGGCGTTTTAGTTTCGATTTTCAGCTCAGAATAGTGCTGAAATGCGTTTTTGACGGTTTAGTGCAAATCGTATTTTTCAGCTCAAAATACTCCAAAAACGCGTTTTTCGCGGTTTAGTGCAAATCGTGATTTTCAGCTCAGAATAGTGCAAAAACGCATTTTTCGCTAATTAGGGTCAAATTGTGCTTTTCAGCTCAGAAAAGTGCAAAAACGCGTTTTTGACGGTTTACGCTCAAATCGTGATTCGATAAATATATACTAAACTAAACATAACCAACAAAAATGGTTGACAGCGCACAGCGTTTTGAGAAATGTCATCACGCTGTCTTGTCAACTTGAGAAATATTTATGTGGTAAGTCAAAAGTCGATTTCTTGAGTTGAATCCTCCTTTAAGGAAAACGGTGAATTAATAAAAAAGCACCCCCCCGTAGGATTCACCGGTCACATTTTAGCTAATTTGTTTGCAAGAGGGGCCAGGCCGCCGCCAACAACTCCGTTGTAAACAAGTCTAACCCACGCAGTATAATTAATTATCCAATTATCCCGTCAAGAAAGCCAAGTTGACATAGCGATAACCCATTCATTACCTTTTTCCAAGACGGAACCAATTACCCGCAAAAAACGGAAACAGAAACACAGAAGCTTAAACTTGACCTACGTCTGATTTATTCCGGCTTTGTTCTCCGGATCCCGACTTTTTACAGGTGTCCCGGTTCGACGACAACAGATCGATACGCCGTCGACTTGGCCCGCGATTGTTCCCAAGATCGGGGATCATCCGTGTTATCCGTTATGGGGCGCTTAATGAAGCGGTGTTTGTTGGTGGGAGGCCTCGAACGTAAATTGATTAACTTTTTCAGGACCTTGCCGGAAAATTTCAACTATTTTTCGGGAATTGTTTTTGAAGTAAAACTTCTATGGGCACGTTAGACAGGAGTCATTCGGTGAAAAAAATGGCAAAGAATTATCTACAGTCGGAACCCGTTCTATGTATTGTCACGCTCATTTTCGAGCTCCCGAGCTGCTCCACTTCCAAGGGTGGATATTGCTCGTATCTCCTTCTCCGCTGCTATTTTGCATCATCGGTTATAATTCTCGGCCTCCCTCTGCAGGAGTCGAGTGGTGGCAGCGGAAGATCGGCGTCTTTTGGGGGCGGCTTCAGGTGGCAAATTTGCCTTAAAGTTTGGTGTCAGTAAATGAGTCACATGGTAAAGAATTACTTACCTGGTGGTTTAATAGGTATCCGTAATCCCGTTTCGGTAATTAAGTTTGGGTTTCACGGCCAATTTGGCCGAATCATCATTAAATTGCGAAATATCAACAACTGTCAGATTTCGAGGTTAAGTTGTTTACATCTACCATATATGTATTAGAGGTATATGGCTAACTCCCTATTTCAACCCATTGAATGGCCAGGAACCAAAAGAGAGGGACATGTTCGTCTCCGTCTAATGCTTTTTGTATCAAGGATTGCATACTTAGCTTGATTATGACGGGGTTTCTCGGGTATCAAACATAGTGGCGCAAATTTTAAATTCAATCTCAAACTCGCACGCATTTTAATCGCAGCTAATTTGTGCAATTTTTATGGAGTTGAGGTGGTGCAGTTGTAATAAATGATAAATGTCATTTTGACGGTTCACTCTGTGGTAAAAGTCATTCTAATAATCATTTTCGCCTTTTCGTGTGCAATTTAGCAAATTGCTTGCTTCTAAAATGAAAATCAGCTTCCATTTTCTAGGTGGTGATGTAAACTATCATACATTAATATAATTCTGTCAGTTTAGCACAGGTATCGATACTGATGTTTATTATTTTCTGAAGAAGAAGAGTCTTGTAGGTAATAAAGCTAAGTACAAAGTAGTTTTTTAGTTAGGAGGCCCTCGAGTGGCTACAGGTATAAGTAAGTAGGTACACGTACTTACGCCTTTCAGAATTGCGTCCCACTTAACTAGAAAAATTGAAGATTTTTGTCACAATTTTTTGCTTTTGTGAAGACCTAAGAATCATGAAACTTAACTGAATCTTTATTATTTAAATGTACACGATCTACTACATATTTAGGTACCTAGGTACTGATTGTCTAAAAGTTTTCCTCATTTTATTTGTAACCTTCGATTACTTCCTTGGACTTAACTGCTGCCACAGACGAATCATCTGCTGCTTAATTCTTTGAGACTTCATCTTATCTGCTTCTTTGGTAAATTGAATGGTTCTTTTTGCCTTTTTAGGTGAATCCAGATCTAAAACATCAACTTCACTTATAAATCTTGGATTTGCAAATTTACGTTTACCTTGATGTTTATCTGGAGAAATTGTTCTCGGTGGTATTAATTATCTCATTTACATTGGTCAATATCTGTAAAACATGCAGGTACATTAAATATAGAAGTCATGTTGACTTTGATGCTCCAGTTGTGACCGCCTCAACAGATTTCAGTCAGTCAGTCTAAACCGCACACTTCCAACCAGGGGTCCAATTCTCAAATCGTACGAAATGTTTGGTATGCGGAATCGCCAAGGTACGCGCAATCTGATTGGCAGCTGCTTAGCAACATCGCATACGAAACAGTTCGAACGATTCGAGAATTGGGCCCCAGGCACTATTAGTTTCAAGGTGCTTTAAAAACCTGAAAAAACAAATAATGAACCATCATAGGCATAATTAAGATAAGCAGGAATTACAGAGGTAGGGTTTGTTCTTTGAGATAAAGGGAGTTATTCTTATTAAGATCAGTACTTACTTGGGTAACCGATCATGTTTCTTCAGCGCCGTTCAGCCTACGCTTTCCTGGTTTTTTATAGCACATATAAACATTGATGAACCATGATTATCTCTTAAAGGTAGATTTTATTAATGTGGAGAAAAAGCAACGAACGAACGTGAGGGCGATAATGACAACACTTTGACAAGTTGTCACTGAAGTAAAATGATAAGTAAAACGCGTTGCTTATGCAACACCACAAGCTTCCAATGGCGATAGAACGGTCGCGACCGGTCGCGTCTATCTCTCTTTTATGTTGCGGCTTCCCGGACTTAATCAGCAATATACCTCTAATACATATATGACATCTACGAGCTTGGGGGAATTGGGCTGTCAATGGCAGTCTGTCTGGGGGAATTTGAGTTCCGGAAGATTGAAGAGAGGGCGCTTTTGTCTCTCGACAGGCTTCCGGTGTGTTTGACATTTCTCTTTGGTTTCGAAGCGTGACGGTGCATGGAGGCTTGGGCCGTGCTCCTGGATTTTGTGTGAATTCCCTCGGGAGATTGCAGGATTCCGCCCCAGGTTGGTGTAGTGCCCTTGATCGGTGCCCCCAACATACCGCTTGTCGGGTTTTGATGACCTCGAAGCAGAATTTCTTCGTCGGTTGTTTGACAGTACGCCCTCGGCCACGAGGTAAAGCTTTAATGAAAGATTTCTTGTATTAATATTTATTTTAGGGTTCTTAGGTAGGGCTTGAATGCCCCATTGTGTTTGGGTAGGGCTTAAGTGCCTTAGCATTTTCGGTTGGGTTTGGAGTACCCTTCCCTCCGTGTTTTTCGAGGGGTTTGAAGACCACCCTGTGTTGGTTATTTATAGGGTTGGAGACTCTCCCCCCATCTTCGTGTTGTTCCGGTTAGAATATTGTGGTTTGTTGAAGCA
Source organism: Pycnomerus fuliginosus (assembly GCA_963924575.1). Lineage (NCBI taxonomy): Eukaryota > Metazoa > Arthropoda > Insecta > Coleoptera > Zopheridae > Pycnomerus > Pycnomerus fuliginosus. The sequence continues at coordinate 5,040,186 of OZ004624.1, read as the reverse complement.
CTCGTTCAGTCCGACCACTGTGGCGAACATTTTCCTTCCCCGACTGAGGCCGAGTCAGCCATATTTGCTCGAAGCCACCCCCAGGCTAGGGGGGCGACGATCTTGGCTCAGCACAGCTGTTCGCGTCAGTCCTTGCCTTCCTTCGGGGCTGTATTCGGTGAGTCCGTTCCATATTTTCACCGAAGGGCTTCGCCACATTCGGAACTGTCCCTCCGACTCAGGGCTGGAGGGTGTGAACACAATCTGCACCCCCTTGAGTTATTTTGAATTGTGTATTTGGGCTTCACCCCCTTAAGTTGTGCTATTCAGTACGAACTTGTCTTTTCCTGCTACCTTACTTAAATTTTGCCATTTAATTGTAAACTCATAATCTCTAACTGTTATTAATTTGGCCTTCAGCCACTTAGTACCAAAAATATCCGTTCGTGGCGGCTCTTTACGTGTGGCCGTTAAGGCCTCCGCTTAATTCGACCCTTCACTAACTTGCGCGATCATTTGCGTCATTTTGCGGATTAGTAGGTACCTGCGGCCGTCCAATTTGCGCTCGATATTTACCGGTTAATTGAGTTGGAGCTCCGTTAAGGCTCTGTTTCGTCCGGATTGCGGTACGATTTTGCTGTCATCATTTTAAGTTATGAAATTATCACCAGTATAACTTGTAAACGAATTGTTGTATCAAACTGATATCTATAAATGTACATAGTTTTTTTATGTTTGTGTGTTATTGCTAAAGCTAGCCACTCCCCTCAGTTTATAGGAGATTTATCTTGTGATTTCTGGCTTTCGACGTCGTCGCATCAGGGTAAATAAAGCCAGTGGCGTCCTTAATTACCAACTTCAATTAGTAGCCTGCCTATTCGCTACCTACCTCCCGTACGGGAGAAGATCCACCGCCCTGGGATCGGGCTTGCGTTTTTATTTTTCAGAACTCCTTTTTTTTTGAGTATGCACTTGTCAGCTGTGGGCTCTCTTGACCAGTGGGCCTACCCTACTCCCTGCGAGAACTGACTGTGACAGTATAAAACCTCTCAAATCTGACAATCTAATAATTTCCACCTGCGTAACATAAATTTTAGACTTCTAATTTGACAACGTCAAATAATGTGTCTGCCAAAGCGTAGAAGTGCCACATTTTTCTTTTTTTTTATTTCAAAATTATCACAAGAAATTGTGTAAATTTAGGAAGAAAAAACTAAAAGACCCCGCACACTTAGCATGGGCCAGTGGCCTCCGGTGGATTTGTGTGAAATTTTAGTTTTATGTAGATCATTTTATGCTGATCAAAATTACTTATGGCCGCGGTTTGAGAGATATTGAGCCCTGAAAATGTCAAAATAGCAGTATTTTAGATATTAAAACCCCGATAGCGCCATTGTTTGTAGAGTTACGAGAAAAATGCCATCTGCAAAATGTGTTAGGAACAATGTAAGAAAGCCAACCTAAGTGTCCATTCGCATCAGAAATGTAATAAAAACAAACTGCAATTCTAGACTCCAGAGGAATAAAAGTTTGGTTATGTTTTTACTCATAACTCATCTTTTAAGCTAATTTTTTTTTCCACTGGCTTCCCTACATCATTCTTGGCACATGTTGCAGGCGGCACTTTCTTCGTATCTCTTCAAACAATGACCGTATCAGGGTTTTAATATCTAAAAAGCTGCAATTTTGACATTTTCAGAGCTCAAAACCTCTCAAACCGTTTGAAGATAGGACAGCGGGCCATAAGCAATTTTGATCAGCATAAAATGAACTATATAAGACCAAAATTTAACGCAAATCCACCGAAGGCCACTGGTCCATGCTAAGTGTGCGGGGTCCTTTAGGTACACAAAAACTGTAAATTTTCACAAAAACTGTAAATTTTCACAAAAACTGCCAATTTACACAAAAACTGTAAATTGACGCAAAAACTGTTTTACACAAAAAATTATCACAAGAAATTGTGTAAATTTAGGAAGAAAAAACTAAAAGACCCCGCACACTTAGCATGGGCCAGTGGCCTCCGGTGGATTTGTGTGAAATTTTAGTTTTATGTAGATCATTTTATGCTGATCAAAATTACTTATGGCCGCGGTTTGAGAGATATTGAGCCCTGAAAATGTCAAAATAGCAGTATTTTAGATATTAAAACCCCGATAGCGCCATTGTTTGTAGAGTTACGAGAAAAATGCCATCTGCAAAATGTGTTAGGAACAATGTAAGAAAGCCAACCTAAGTGTCCATTCGCATCAGAAATGTAATAAAAACAAACTGCAATTCTAGACTCCAGAGGAATAAAAGTTTGGTTATGTTTTTACTCATAACTCATCTTTTAAGCTAATTTTTTTTTCCACTGGCTTCCCTACATCATTCTTGGCACATGTTGCAGGCGGCACTTTCTTCGTATCTCTTCAAACAATGACCGTATCAGGGTTTTAATATCTAAAAAGCTGCAATTTTGACATTTTCAGAGCTCAAAACCTCTCAAACCGTTTGAAGATAGGACAGCGGGCCATAAGCAATTTTGATCAGCATAAAATGAACTATATAAGACCAAAATTTAACGCAAATCCACCGAAGGCCACTGGTCCATGCTAAGTGTGCGGGGTCCTTTAGGTACACAAAAACTGTAAATTTTCACAAAAACTGTAAATTTTCACAAAAACTGCCAATTTACACAAAAACTGTAAATTGACGCAAAAACTGTTTTACACAAACATTTTTAAAATTCCCGCCAAAAAGCGACCATGGGTACGGTACGTGACGTAACGGGACTAGTCGACTAATCAGACCGGAGGTGAACGTGAGTGGGTGCTGCAAGTGTAAATAATTTACAGTTTTTGTGTAAATTGACAGTTTTTATGTTTTGCAGTTTTTGTGTTTTACAGTTTTTAACTTCTACGCTCGCGAAGCAATTACTGGAATCGATCGAAAAATTGAAAAAAATCGAATCGCCAAAACATGAAATCTTTACGTTTCAGGGTATTGGGAACCCAAAAAAGTGTTTCTTGAAAAAATGTCTGTCTGTCTGTGATCACGCTGCAGCTCAAACTACTGAACGTATCGAGATGAAATCTGGCACACATATTCAGTGGGAGATTTGTAAGTGCTGATTAGAATCTGGGCCACATCGGTTCAAGGAAGGGTGCCTTTTTGGCACATCAACTTTAAAAATTTAAATGCAAACCCCCATCTTTCGCGTTACCATATGAATGCTCTTCAAATTCTGCTTCTAAACATGTATTCACACTTGTGCCCTTTTGGCCAAAAAATGGTGTCGTGAAGAAAAACTTATGCATAACTGTATAATTTTGTTACCGGATTTGATAGCTGATTTTTTTTCAAGCCGAAAACCTTAGTGCTATTTTTTCGAAAAATGTAATTTTAGTGGCAAAAGGGCCCTTGTTTCAATTTATTTTACAAAAAACAAAATCTTATTGTCGGGTTCGACAGCTGTTATATTGCCCGATCAAAAATCTTAGTGCAATTTTTTAGAAAATTTCCATTTTAAGGATAAAAAGGCCCCTTTTTGAGCTTTTTTTAGCAAATGGGCAAATTATCATTATCGAATTCGATAGCTGTTGCATTGCCGGATCGAAAACCTTAGTGCCATTTTTTCGAAAAATGTCCATTTTAGGAGTGAAAAACATTTGTATATTAGATTTTAGTAAATGAGCGCCGGGTGCATCAGCTATCCAACCGCTCCGCACGCCCGACCTTGGTTAAACAAAGTTAAATGCTACATTTACAAATTCTGTGGAAAAGTAGAAGTTTCTACCGTCTCCGAAACTGACAATTTTTTCTTCCGTTTACACATTTTTTGTGGTATAATTTGGAAACATAAAAAGAGAAAAATGTGGCACTTCTACGCTTCTATAACTGCACGATTTGTTTTCAAATTCTTTGTGATCGTTTTGTTGAGTATTCTCATTGAAAGTGACAATGCTCTTAGGTTTAGCAGAGGCTAGCAATAATTGATAGAATATATCTGCGAATTCGTTTATATCTTGAATATTGCCCTGAGCATTGAAACCCTTTAATTCTATTTGAATGTCATCATACTTATTTATCGTAAAAAGTTTCAATTTGCTTTATACGGAATTCTAAACCAGTATTTTTCGGATGTCGCAATGAGTTCCTATCCTCGTATATAGATATAATAAAGGGAGGATAAGTCAAAGTAGCCAGATTACCTGATTGAGAAATGGTTTACAAAATGTAAAATTTAAGTCTACATTGCACAAAGTCTTGTAATACGTACCGAATCGATAACACGAGATGAGGTCGAAATAGATCCCAGGGGCTGACCTGGAAGAATAACAGAAAGGAAAACACGCGTTATTATTCACGCACGTTTCAGTTCAAATGGAAAAATTCCTGGCTTTTGTATCGGAGCGCTTGCATCATCGTTTGGTCCAATTTCTTTGATCCTTTTTCGAAATTCCCGCATAATAATCTCTTTTGTGGAATTACCGAGCTAACGAGCGCTTTGCACCGCTGGAAAAAGGCATTTCAATTAATCCGTTCGATGCAGTACGCGAACTGAAATTTCAATGAAATATAAGACCGCAATAGAGACTCTAATCTACTGAATGCGCCACGATATTACCCACTTGGAGTTGTAAATTCCCCTAGAAAGGTGCGAGATGAAATTGAATTTTTACGTAATGTTCTGGAAGCGGGAAATGATTATCCAACAGGACAGTGAATCAATCAAGCCCTAAACGAAACCAATTGTGACTTGTTTACGTGCGTTTGTAGATCGTAATCCGTCTATATAAGCCCCCTTAATGACTTTCAAATATTTGCGCGCGAAAGGGAACATCCGTTCGCTAAGAGCTTTCTGTTTGTCGAACGCAAATATTCAGATGTTTTCTTGAGATTCTTTACAAGTCTCTCGAGAAAGGACAGGGGATAATAATTGTGTCACGTCGGAGGAGATGACTGGAGGATTGATGATAAGCTTGTGACGGAATTAATGACACAACTTATTAATAACGGGGATGAGACGTTGCGTTGTTTGCTTTTGATGCTTCCAAGTTTGAAAGGATATTCTGTTTTGGGGGAATAGTTTTGGTGTTTAATCACTTGGGGGATCGATAGAGGAAGATGGGAGGTCGTGGCTAAGCCTAGTTATTTTTCCTTCCATGGAAATTATGGCAAGCAACTTCATTAATCAAAGACAATAAGTCCCAGTTTTGGGCGTTGTCTGCTTTGTAGTCTCTGGTTTAGGGGAATAAATAAATTACGACACATTCTTTTCAATTGTTAGTTTTTTGTACAACCTTGGTCCATTAAAATACAATGTAAATCAACAATTTCAGAAATCGACAGAGTATCCCCAGATAACACAAACACATACAATGAATGAACAATGGATATTCATCCATGAATATGCGAACTTAGTATGTATATCCCATGAACATTCTGTGTATCACCAAAATGTCGTTTTTTTGGTACCTGGTAGCATCAAAATACATCCACCCGAGTTTCATAAGAATATCAAATTGATATACCTATGAAGTACATGTGGATATTAGATAAATAATTTCCATGCATGAAAATACATAGAATATTCATGGGATATCCATTTTTCACATGAATATACAGGGATAAACACAGTGGACATTCCTAAAATGTTCAGTTAGCTATTTTATGTCTATTCCCTGAGCATACAGGACAATTCACGGCATAATTGGCGTACACCACTTGAAGAAAATGAATAGCGTGGCCTCAGGCCTGTGGATACCACGTACCATTTCAAATGCTCAGCACCAGGCACCAATCTGAATCATAAAATGATGTTATAATAGTGTGGTTAGATCTTGCAGTAAGCTTTATACCATTGAGAGGTTTTATGCGCAGCTAATTGTTCCATGCGCGCCATCTATCGGCGATAAACTTCAACCTGGATATGAGTCGCATATTCTGGATTTCATTTGGATATTCATTGTAACGAGTGCCATTTATGTACACCGAATGTTCAGGTGACTTCGTATGAATATTCCATTTAAATACATGTAACCAGACGAAACGTTAATGTGGTGAAAATATGGCGAGGCAACTCCAGGATGCATTTCAGAATATTCTTGAAGATGATATGAACTTATTCTTCCCGCATGAAAATGTTCATGGCAAATACATATAATATTCGGTATATTCTGAATACAAAATGGACATTTTCTGAATATTCAGAGAGTCTTTTGCTATCTGGGTCTTCTTATCTTTGGTTTTTGGGCTATGATAAAATTCGCTATTTTCCTCGAGGAACAAAACTTGTACGTGAGTTCTTTGTAGTCATCCAAAGTAATATCGTCCAGATTTCTGCTTGAACTACATGCTGGCTCAGTTTTTATCCATTTGCGTTCTACTATATCTTCCAAGTAATTTATTGATTTCTGGGTGTATTATTTGACAACGATTCACTGGTTGATAACCTGAAGCTTTCTTTATCATTTTCTATTTTTACCAGAACAAGATATCCAGATCTTACCCTACTTGATTTTTGAAATTAATGATCAGAAGGGCATCGAAACAGCACCGGCTTAGACTAATCATCTTTTCTTATCTCTTCAACCTTGTTTACCCCAAATGGCATCGTCATCTTATTGAAAATTTGTTTGCTTTTCATCCACACCGATTTAACAAATCTTCGACATTAGAACTCGTTTCCTTTGTGTCCGATATTGACGTTCCGCACTTTAAACCCTCATTTTCCCATCAGGACCATAAAAGATATTAAAATTACATGAAACGAGATTGGGTGTATAATCGATAATCATGTGAGCCACGAGTGTCGCCTGCCTGGCGACGGACGGGGTGGCAACGAGCTACATTTAAGTCTATTATAATGACTGAGGGGTGGGATTTAATTACCTTCCGTCGACACGATTGCTGTCAGTTCATCGTTATCGGGAAGCTCGCAGAATGGCGGTTTTAATGTAGCAGACGACGAGATTTAACTTGTCCTCGGACAAAACCCAACTATAGACTTCAAACAGTTTGAAATCTGAGTTTTAAAGCTCAACAAAGCGATTCCAAGCAAGCACGTACTCAAGGGAATTAGAATAGAAACGATTTCCCACTGTCCAAAGCTGAAATATGCCAAGTATCTACATAGTGCACCAAACATCCACGCTGGTGAATACAAATGTGCTTTTACGACAAAATTTCGTCTATTGTTGAGGCATCATCGCTTTTCATATCGGAAGACACAGGCAGGTGGGATAACTGGGATATCAAGTTTCGTTTTAATTATGCGAAAAGCATCCGCCCAGCCTCCACACGACCTACTTACGTAGACTTGAAAAAATTTTTGATGTAGTTTCGAAACATTAGCTCCATCTCTCGACTTTTACTCGCACTAACAATATGGAATATACAGCTAGCTGCTACTTTGCTCTACCATAACACCTCTTTGTAATGTCTCTCAAATTCCCATGTCAAGATACAAGGACCTACATTCGTGATTAATTATTCTTCCTTTTCTTGTTATTCTTCTTATTTCCCATCGATTGAACGTAGACAATAGGATCATCCAGTTCCGCTCCTGATCTCCATTCGATTATTAGGTACTATTGTCCGTCGCGAAGAAACGGTATTGTTGAACCCTAGACAGGAGAAAGGTAACTTTTACAGCAGTTATCAAAGACAAAGCGACCAAGCAACGACCCGTTCACCTCGACTCAAAAATTGGAGACGTACGTCCGTGAATTCGCTTCGTCGGTCAGCCTCCGATGCTTTCAGTCCGGCCGCAGTCTCAAGCGCGCGAGGTAAAAACTGAAAATGTGAGTTTGTGGTGATCGCGGTGGCGTAAAAATGGATCTTGAGTGACCCGTGGTTGGTTTTTCAAGGATTTTTCTGTTTCCTTTGTTTTGGAAAATGTTGCTTCAGGTAAATCTTCAAAAATTTCTTCTTAAGGGGGTGAAGGGTCTATGATTGATCAAATGGAATGTTAAGACCGAAGACCTATAGTAGATATAAAGTTAGCTTTTGTAGCTTCCAGCTGGGAAAAAAACGGCCTTGATTATTCAATATTGTCACAACCTTTGCACCCACTATGATCTATGCTTGACATTTCTAGTCGACTCCTTTTTTTGAAAAACCACATGAAGGTCGTTTAGCCTCTGATCTTGCTCTTGCAACCTCAAGGCTATACCCTCATATCCATAATTTCTGCTCCAAATACTTTCCAAAAAAAAAACCAAAGCCACAATCTTTTTCAATTACAACTATTACAACGACTTCCTATTATTATTCATCGTACGTACAGCCCATCGACCGTTATCTTGAAGACTTTATGCTTTTTTATATTTTTTGGTTTCACAGAATTACACGCTACGAATCGTAGGTAAACACTCGTGGAATGCGGTTTTCGATTATCGTTTTACCCAGATTCAAACCTTATTTTTTCACGTTCCCACATCAAATCGATTTGCTTAAAAATACGGTAATCTCGTGGTCTACTTTTCGGGTTTGGCTCCTTAACGGGAGATTTTTTCACCATTTCAAATTCGAAAATTTATGTTCTTCGCACCTGTCCAGGAGCGTCCACTGTTATGTAAACACGTGATCTTTGTGATTCAACAATGTTCAAACTTCGACCCACACAAAAACACGAACTTCCAAATTCCGTCATTACTAATTATCAGGATGTACATATCATTAGCGGTCAATAATTGTTACGAATTTCGTCCAAAGTTAATTAACGAAACGGGGCAATGGGCCATCGCCTTTCCCTTTTTCCTAATTGACGTGTTAATGGCGTTTTTGATCAATTTGTTCGTTCCACACACGAGAAGTGGAGCTTAAAAAACAGACCAAAGGAGTTTAATTTGCAAGATATAATGAAAGGAAGACGTTTATTATTATTGCGGAATGTTTAAGTGCCACTTCTGCAACGTTATATAATTGGTTTCGACGCAAGAGCAGTTAAGGACCTTTAAGATTCATTTTTTAGGAGAAAATAAAGGATTTAGAATGTTGAGAAATGTCAAAGTGTTGCGTCTTGCAACAGAGCTTCGAGAAATGTTGCGAAATTGTCACGGAATCGGCGGAAATCGGAGACTCAAATAAGCTGAAAGTTTGTTGGTATCTACCTCGGAACCAAATTCAAATAACATTAAATTCTATAAAATGTACGAATTTCGTTTATCTTGTTATCGAAAGCAATTAAAACCAAGTAACTATAAGAGTTTAATCCATCTCAAAGCGTTTAGGCAGCGTTCGGAAAAGAATTTGTTGGAGGTAAGCAAAACGTTAATAATCGGCCAATTTGGCCCAAAATCGTATCATCACCAACAAGCTGATCTATTCTTACTGTTAGAATATGTTAAATACAGTTTAACATCTGCTACAGAATAAAATTTTAAAGTTGTGGTGCCAAAATGGCACTTTCCGAAGACCAATTTCGCCCAAAGTCTAATCAGCACCTACAAAATGTCCTCTGAATATGTGATATGTCTGTCTTTCATCTAGATACGTTCAGTAGTTTGAGCTTCAGGGTGACCAGCTCGGTGACCACAGACATAGAAACACAAATTAAAAAAAAACACTTTTTTGGGTTCCCAGGGATTTGATGTTTTTGGAAATTCGATTTTTCCAACACACAAATTAGTCGACTTGTCTGGTTTTCATCTCGGTTTTCATAACTGATTTGTGACGTTTAATGAAGAACATAACGAATTGCTGTGACACAAAAGTGACAAATAACAACAGGTTAAAACTAAGCAAATATCACAAAAAAGTAAAGTAAAGAAGTAGGGTTTTTCAACCTCAAGAATAATTATTTGCCCACACTTCACATACTCATGACTCATGTGTCATGATGTATACAATACAATATAGGCTGTGAGTTTGTATTTTCACTCTCTAATAATAATAAATAAATAATAACACTTTGGTGCATTTAAGCACTAAATTGGCAACCCTTAGACTGACGACCGATTTTCGTTTTTCTGTTTAAAAGCACAGTGCTTCGAGTAAGTATTCACAGATGTCCTTTTCTTTAAATCATTAATACTTAACGCCAAGGTTAAAACTTTAAATATGGCGGAGCTTCCGATAGGTAAACGTTATTTGTTTAACAATAAGGCAAACAAATTGCAGATTCACTGCCGCGGCTGAAGTTTCATAGCCGAGGTTAGAAATCCAGCCGCGGCAGTAAATCTGTTTTTTTGCCGTGTTGAACACACAATTTTTTCCCCGATTGTCATTAAAAAAGTGCATTTTTACAGTAAAAGTCGCATTTTACTGCCGCAAAAGAGGCAGTAAAAATGCACTTTTAATAACTACCGGTGAAAAAGTTAATAAATAGAGAACCCACTAACTAGACATCATCTGGTACATCCCTATTGCCGAAAATGCCAACAAATATCAATTTTAAGAAAGTTTTACAACTAGCATAATACAACTACTACCTAATGAACATACACATACGCTAAAACCGCTATGAAAAGAACATGAGTTATTAATTGAACTAACGAATCTATTAATTATTCATAACCTATCTAATTAATTATTTCATGATAAAAAAGACTTAGGCCGGAAAATCATTAGGTAAGTTAGTAGGTAAAAATTATACCCTACTTATTTTAAGCTAAGGGCAACGAAAAACAACACCGCAAAACCTCACTCCCAAGAAAAATAATCTTTAATTTTCATGAAAATTGAAGGATTTTTAGCAGTTTTCTGTTTACGCGACAAAGTCAAAATATCACAGCAATCTTTCCGTCTACTATTTATGTCAAAAAATATTTACCTAATACCCATTATTTATTGATTTTAATTGTTGCAATAAGAAGAAGTGACTTTCATACTGTTTAAAATGTCAATTGTTTACTAAAGCAGAATTAACTTATTTATTATAAGGCGCTTTCCTTTTACACATTTATCTGCGGCGCCTCAGTTAATCTCAGCAATTTTATTGGTTCATTTGAATATTGACCAATCAAATTGTTGTGTAGCAAAGACTACAAAATTTATCTTATTGTTTTAGATAGATCGTCCAAAAATTATAATAAGATAAAAATTGTAGGACTTTGTTGTATCTTTTAGGAAATTATTCAAAAATAAAATAAAATCTTGCAGCATACGTAATTTCGGGTAAGTGTAGCCTTCTTTTACCCAAATCCGGGGCGTAAAATTATTCGCGGGAAATAAAAAATTTCTAAATTCTCTAATAAAGTTTTCACCAACAATCTCTGTAAAGATTCAAATGTAATATAATTTAAATGAACCTTTTAGCATCCGCCGTTTTCTGAAAAATCATGCAGAACCGCGCCATAATTATAAATGAATAATAACTTCCTGACAATATGTAATAAACCTACTTTACAGCACTCAAGTTAGCGGTCAAGATACCCTTAGGTGGTTTCGTGTTTTTTTTTTCGTCTGCGCGCGATTGCTTTACTGCCTTAATTCCGTTTTAAATCATTATTATGTAGGCGGATCAAAGGTAGCGGTGCGAAATGTCCTCCCTGCGGTAATCCCTGTTAAAATTTCGAAAGTAAGGCTACGTGGATCACGAGAACTGCACCCAGTCAAGAGAGAATAATTTTCTTGGCGAGTTTATTTTTGTTTAAACGACCGTTTGGCCCCTCGGCCACGTAATCGCGCGCTTGCTAACGGAGAAAGAATCCCCACAGCCCGAGGCACCGCCACACCGCATCCTTGACATTTCGATTTTCAATCCGTTATAAGACGACTTTTCTTGAAACCCATAATGTCCATTTAGGGCTTAACAGTTTCTCGGATTTTCTCTGAGCACCGTTAAATTTTCTCCGGCTGCAATTTTATTCTTAATTAGAATGGAGAGCAGATTGTTTACGAAAAAACGACGGCGAGAGGAGTTTCCTTTAGAAAGTGGATGCGAAGACGAAATGGTGGATTTTTTGAACGTTTGAACTTTCACATCGTCTTTGATTTGAATGCTGCGGATGACTGTTTGGACGTGAGGAATGTTGATGGGTTAGTGACCGCCGTGATTCTGGAATTCTCGCGGCAAGGACGAGGCGGTTATTGCGACTAATCAATCGGATCAACGGTTCTGCAGGTGCCGATCCTTGCTAATTTTCATAAATGCCAAACGGTCATTCATCTATTCAAACTGCCAATGGATTAGAATTTTAAATATGATCGGCTATCTGCGTTTAAAATTTCATGTCAATATATCAGCAGGTATCCGTTTGAAAGTTGTAACCAAGAAAATTTCTTCTATTCTTCAAAATTAGTCTTTCTACAGTTATTCTATATTCTATAGTGTTAAGTGGTGTTAAGAGTTGTTAAATGGCGAAGAGGGTTTGGCCAGGATTCCAGTCAAATGGGGAAAAATTTAGGAAATCATAAAAGGGCTGAAGCCAAAGTTCTCGTCAAAAATGCAATATTTGTTGAAAATATTAGTATTATGTCTTCAACTGAATGCTACTACACTAGAACAAATATTATTATACAGGGTGTTTTGCAACCGGGTGTAAGTTTTTTAACCTCAGATTGCCCATCGAAAATGGTAACGATTGGAACAAAATTGTTTAGGTCGAAGTCGTCTCCTAAGGAAGTTATAGGGCTTTAAAGTCAGCCATCGGGAGCAGTTTTTCTTAGTTATCTCAGGAACGGATTAACGGATTTGAATGAAATTTGGTGGACACTAGTAGCCAGTGAATATACATCTACATGAGGAATTTTGTTGGATTATGACCACGGGATCCCCAGAAAACGGACACCTTTGATATTTTTCTTCCGGAAAATGTTTGAAGGTCACGCGTTTTAAAAATGGTGGTGTCCGTTAGAAAGGGCAATTCAAACTGCAACTTTTACTATTCTTGGTATTTTTTTATTTAATGAGTGGTTTTAGAGATATCCAAATAAGAAAAACTGCTCCCTATGGTAATAAGCCATAACTTCCTTAGGAGACGACTTCGACGTAAACAATTTTGTGCCAATCGTCACCATTTTTGATGGGCAATCTAATGTTAAAAAACTTACACGCGGTTGCAAAACACCCTGTATATACAAATTTAAATGAAATTAAGATCCTTCTTCTCTCGCTTATCTTCCACTTTTGTCTTCTCTTCCGTCTCCTCTCCTTATTTCCCTCTGCCTCTCTACTTCCCTCATCCATTCTAGTCCATTCCCCTTTGATTCAATATCCATTTTCTCTCCCGTTCCTCTTCTCTCATTCCCTCTCAACATATGTTCTATCGATGTCCTTATACTTTGTGTTATACCTTGATTCTTTTATTCTTGTTCTCCTCTCTTGTATATCTGTCTCTATCTCTCTCCCACATCGCTCCATTCATCCATGTCCCCTGTTCTCTTCGTCGTTTGATATCTTTCCATGCGTATCAATTTCTCTCGTAATATTTTTATCTTTTTTCTTCTTTTCTTCTTCTTTCTTTGTCTTTCTCCTTTTCTCCTTCCAACACTCCTGTAATATCATACACTCTAACCTTTCTCCCATTCTGTCCTCAAATTTCACCGCCCTTTTACCTATCTCCACTTGCTCCTTTTTGTTTCTTCTCTTATTATATACCCCGGTGTCTCTCTATCTACGCCCAGTACCCACTTGAAATACTTTTCCTGCCCTCTCTCCACTTCCTCTTGTTCTTCTCACCCCCATATTCTGCCCCATTCATCATCATACTCCGTTTTTTTAACCAGTTCTCTTACATGTGCTCTCGTTGTGTTTCTTTCTTAAAATACATACCCTAAATATTTGAACTCTCTTTCTTGCTCTATTATGGAAACCATTGTCTTGGTTTTGTCCACATTTACTCCCAACTTTTTTCTCTTAATATATTTCTCTGCAATTCTTATCACTTCTCTCATTCGCTACGATCACCAGGTCATCCGCATACGCTAAACACCACACTTTCTCTTTACCCACCACAATACCTCCTGCCTGCCTCTTTTTGAACACATCATCAATATCATTTATAAAAATTGTAAACAGCGTTGGGCTGAGTGGGCACCCCTGTCTTACACCTTTTCTCGTCCAAAAACATTCGCCCTTTATTCAATTTACTCTAACAACATTCTTTGTTTCCTCATATATTTCTTTTATTCTTCTTACCAGATTCCCATTCACTCCTATTTCTGTCATGTGCTCCCACAATCTTTCCCTGCTTTGAGGTCTACGAACAACGCGTACATCTTCCCGTTCTTCTTTTTTATTTATCTACTTGCTATATGGTTTAATATGTACACGTTGTCCATGGTACCTCTCCCCATTCTGAAACCTGACTGTCCATCTGGCAATCTCTTCTTTCCCATACAATTTGTACAATTTATTCAGGAGGGTTATCCCTCGGTAATGCTTTACTTCTTTTGAATCTCCTTTCTTGCATATAGGGCAGATTACACCCTCCCTCCATTGCCGGGGAAATCCCTCTCCCTTCCATACTTCATTCAAAATCTCTAATAATCCGTCTATCATCTCTTCCGTACTGCAAATCCACGCTTCGTTTCTTGTCCCATCCCTTCCCGGTGCTTTCTCTTTTTTCATTTTTTCTATCTCCCTGTTCGCTTCTTCTTTTGTTATTTCGGTACTTTCTATATCATGTTCCTTCTCTCCGTCTTCTTCTACCCCTTCTTTTTCTTCTTCTCCCTCTAGCAACTGCCGTCTTTCCCATTTCATCTTCTCTCCTTTTTCACCTCTCTTGGTTTATGTATTTCCACGCTTCTTTTTCTGTTTTTATGCTCCTTATATTTTGTTCTTCTTCTTCCTTCATACAAAGATTTTTTTCCTTTGCAGATATGGGTGTGGTTGGCAACCCTGGCCGCAGCCAAGGCCGTCCCCTGCTCAGACATCGCGCCCTCCCTTCGCTTCCCCTGCGACTGCACCCTGGGCCCCATCGAAGCCGCCCTCGACAATAACCCCTCCATCAGTGTCAACTGCGACAGAAAAGTGTTCCCCGGGGACCTCCCCCAACTCCCCCTCGGCGCCCCCATCACAGCATTCAGCCAAAGACACGCCGGGCATCAGGCCCTACCCCCTCAAGTAAATTCTTAATTTTTTGCAGTCAAACTTCTATAAGGTTTATTTTTAGATTTTTTCCACTACTGGACTACCCTTAAGATCAATCGATCTCTCCGGGAACTCCCTGCGGAGACTCACCGAGAGACTCCTTCAAGGCGTCCAGCAAAGCTTAATCGAGTTCCGATTGGCCGACAATCTCCTTGGGGATACCCTAAACCCGATTTTTTCCACGAGCGAGTTTCGAGGACTTAATCATCTTCAGATCCTCGACCTCGGCGGGAACGTCATCAAAGCAATCGAGGAGGGAATTCTAGAAGGCTGCAGTAACCTCCAAGAACTCTACTTGGATAGGAACAGCTTAATCTCCATCCCTAGCTCCTCTTTGAATGGACCAAAATCGCTCAAAATACTTTCGTTGGAAAGGAATAGGATCGGAGTTGTCAAAAGTGGGAGTTTCCAGGCGCAAAATAGTTTGGAAAAAATCAATTTAGGACGGAATTTGATTCGTGGAATTGAAGGGGGAGGGTTTGATGGACTCGATCGGTTGAAGATGCTGCTTTTGGGGCATAACAGCCTTAGTAGGTTCAATAGTGACGTCTTTCAAGGCGCTGAAAATCTTCAGCTTTTGGATTTGAGTCAAAATTTTATCGTGGATTTTCCAACGGTGGCTCTGAAGGCTTTCAAGGAGTTGAGGTATCTGAACCTGTCGGCGAATTTGATTCGTGTAAGTTTAATATTTAGATTCTTTCATTTGGGACCACCCCCTTTAGACAGTGAAAGACTTAATTATCAAAATTTTTGCAGAGCCTTAACAACGACGATCTTCTGTCTCTGACAACACTCTACCATCTCGATCTATCCAGAAACAGTATTGCCAATATCGTTCCAGGCACATTCCTGGGATTGAAACAGCTGCGCAGCCTCGACATCAGCGTCAACTCCCTCCGAACGGTAATTTAACCCCCAAAAAATGAATCCAAAAAACCTTTTTTCAGATCGAAGATGACGCCTTCGAAGGCCTCGACAACCTCCAACACCTGAGCCTCAAAGATAACAACATCCTCTTAATTCCAGCATCAGCCCTAGGACGCCTCCCTAAACTCACCTCCCTCCAGCTCGAATACAACAGAATCGCAGCAGTTTCGGGAGAAATTCTCAGATCCATCGCCGAAAAAGTCTCCAAACTAATTCTGTCGAAAAACGTGATCCGGGAGTTACCTCCAGGAACCTTCCAATACTTCCACCAGCTAAACCACTTAGACTTGACTCGCAACCTAATCACCAACTTGAATTCTGATGCTTTTCAAGGCCTGGAAACTTCACTGAAATCCCTGCAACTTTCCCAAAACAGGATCACGACTCTCGTTGGACCAAGCCTAAACCTAATCAGTTTGGAAGTTTTGGATTTAAGCGAGAATCACTTAACTGAACTTTCCAGATCAGTGTTTGCGAATCTCTCCTCGTTGACTCATCTAAACTTGAGTCAAAACTCCCACCTGACGAGTATTCCCTCGAATTTGATTCAGAAACTTCCAACCCTGGAAGTTTTCGACATGAGTTCTACAGGCTTGAGGATTCTAACCGCGGATTTTTTTAGTAAATCCTCAAAGATGAGAGAGATTTATCTTCAACACAACTCCTTGGGTGAAGTTGTGGATTCTACGTTTTCCGGAATGCCCAATCTAACACTTATCGATCTTTCCTTCAATAATATTAACAGTATTCGTCCAGGAGCTTTTGTGAATGTCATGAATCTGAGAGAGTTGAGGTTGAAAGGAAATCAACTTAATTCCTTCAAGGGCGAGTTTTTTAATACTGGAACCAGCCTCGAAGTTTTGGATATCTCCAACAATCAGTTAAGCTACCTCTTCCCTTCTTCGTTCAGGATCCATCCGAGGTTAAAAAAAATGCTAGCCAGCAACAATCAGTTTAATTTTTTCCCAGCTGAACTTATCGCAACTCTTCAATACCTGGAAGTTGTAGACCTATCTTCGAATTCTCTGAAATCAATTGAAGAACTAGATTTTGCGCGTCTGCCAAGATTGAGATCTCTTCTATTGTCGAAAAATCAGCTGGAAACTATCAGTGAAATGTCCTTCCACAACTCAACTCAACTTCAAGTCCTCGATTTGAGTTACAACAATCTGGAGAGACTTGGCGAGAGAACTTTTGAGGGTTTAGTAAGGTTGGAGCTTCTAAACTTGGAGGGTAACGAATTGGTTGATCTCCCAGAAACAATTTTCGAAAGATCTCGTCTCCAAATGTTGGAAAACATAAATCTAGCTAAAAATAAATTTGAAACAGCCCCCTTAAAATCGCTTCAGAGGCAATACTTTTTCATTTCGTCAGTCGATCTTTCCAGGAACAGAATTCGAGAGATTCCAGCTGACGACAGTGTTATGGTTAACATAAAAAAACTGGACCTGTCCTTCAATCCTCTGAGCCAGGAAACTGTGAGAAATATTTTGGGGGAGCCCAAAACTATGCGGGAGTTAAATCTCGCTGGAACTGGGATTCAAGAACTAACTTCACTTGAAACCCCCTTCTTAAGTCAGCTTAACTTAAGTTACAACAATATCAGTGGATTGGAAGAAAGAAATTTTGCCCGAACGAGCCTCTTGGAGATTCTAGATTTATCCCACAATAAAATCAAAACTATTCCTAGAATTTCCGGATTGAGTCTGCAAGTCTTGAATTTGTCTTCGAATCCTGTCGAAATGATTTCACAGAATGATTTTGTGGGACTTGAATATTTGCGGGAGCTGAGCATAAGTGACTTGGAAGATTGCGAGAAAATCGAGAAAGGAGCTTTTAAATCAATTCCTGATCTTACCAACCTCCAGGCTTTTAACTACCCAAAATTGGGGTATTTAGATCTTCAAGGTTTACTATCAAATCTTCCTAATTTGGAAATAGTTAATATTGAAACGAAAGATGGCGCTGTAGGTTCCGATCAACTACAATCAATCCTCCATCCGAGATTAAGGGAGCTCGGATTGGTCGGAGGAAGATTAAGAAGTATATCTTCAGGAACCCTAAGCGGAATTAAGGGAGAATCCGTAGAAATTAAGCTAAGAAATACGTCGTTGACTTCTTTGCCTGCTGCGTTGTTCTTCTCAGTTCCTCGATCTTCAAGGATACATTTAGACGTGTCTGGAAGTCAGCTCAGTACTTTAAGTGCGCAAATATTGGCAACCCTGGAGGATCGGAGGGGGGATCTCAAAATCTCGGGACTGGAAACAAACCCGATAATTTGCGACTGCAGTGCGCGTGCGCTGAGAAGGTGGCTGCCATCCCATATGACGTCAGTTAGATGCTCCGCCCCCGAGTATCTAGCCGGCAGGCTATTGGTGGAAATAGGTGATGACGAACTGACATGTGACCGTAAAATCGCCACGTCCACCCAATCAACGAGCGTGATCACCCGATCGACGCGACTTTTCCCGAAAATTACCGAGCCTGAGATTATTTGGTCAATGCCAGCGACCGAGAAGGCGAAACCCCCCTCTCCCGTCCTAACTTCGATGAACAACGACGATACGTTGATCATAGGGATCGTAGGAGGCGTGGTGGCTTTCATAGCCATCTTAATAATAGTGATTTGTATAATTCGGCTAAAAATGAGCGGGAGTCAATATAGGGGCCCGATGGTGGCGCCCCCTATCCCCGGGAGTAGTTGCGCGTGTAGCGTAAAGGGGGCGCCTGTGGTTCCCGTGGGATATCCGGGATATTCTGCGACTCTTCCTCATAAAATGCTCACGGCGCAGGGGGCACTGAGGAGTAACTACTCCACGATGGGGAGGGTGGGGTATTATCAGAGCGGGCAGCCATATTTCATCGCCGTGAGTCCCGATGAAAAGATTTATAGATGACCGTTTTAGGTTGATGCATTGTTAGGTTTAAGGTTATATTAATATATTTTTATTTAATTTTTGACGATTTATTCAAAAGAAAACTAGGATTTATTTTTGGTAAACTCGGCCTTGATTATCTCCTTAAGATCGTGCAAATCCCGAATCCTCTCCTCCAGTACCTTAATCTTCTCCAGAATCTCTTTGTTGATCTCAGCTGGCTCCCTTTCTTCCCCCCTCTTGTTATTACTCCTAATATAATGGTACAATTTCCTCAGCACATTTTGTGCCTTCGCCTTTCGTGCCAAAACATTCTCCAAGTGTTCCTTCTGATTTTCATCCAGTTGCTCCAGGTCCTCCCTTTCTAGCACAAAATATTTCTTCACCCCGAAAAGATTACTGCCATCAAACCACACCTTCACTACATCCTTCTTCAAAAAGTCCTCCACTCGAACTATAAACCTGGCCCTCCTCTTCTGTTCGTAAAGCTTCAAATCCTTTTTTATGTCAGTCATATCAGTCACCAACAAACCAAGCAACAGATTGTGTAAAATTACCGCCATAGCCAGTACGAAAATCATAAAAACAATCCTGGAACTAACTTCATAGTTATTGAAATTCTCAGTTTCCATATAATCCAAACTTCCGGTAAACATAATTATCGTTTCAAAGAGTTTAACAGGAACCTCGTGCCAAACCAACCGATCGGGATTTGAAAATAAAACGTAAAAACAAATAGCAAAAGCAAGAAATAGAATGAAATAAAAAATAATGTATTGAAGGTAGAAAACAACGGTTCGAAGGATGATCATGTATTTTGTTAGCACTGGAACTTGTTCTAGAAGTAGAAGCAGAACTAGATTTGCAGATAGAACCAAATAGACCATAACAACGTCCACGTAGTATTTCTCGGCGAAAAAAGTTACCGCCGCTAAAATTATAAAAATTACTTCCGCGCAATTACTAAATTCCGAAACGTAAATTCTAAAATTTCTAACAAGTTGAAAGAGTTCTTTGACTGTAAATATCAACAAGCAAACAATCGCGAGAGTTTTTGTGAAATCTACTGTGGTACCACTGGTTTTGCTATACTTAAAAAGCACGAACATGTTAATTAACACGTAGAAAAGAATGTAAAAACTTAGAGTGGCGTTAAAGATGAATCGAAGCTTTTGCCATTTCCTTTTGATTAAGACTTTGATTATTAAATGATTCAAGAATGGATTTAGCGAAACGATCGAGTGAAAAATTCTAAGAGTCATCGCTTCATCTCCCTCTTCCACTAAACTATCGTAATTGATGCAAACGGAATCGTTTTTCTTCTCAATGCAATCATCTAGATGCGATTCGATAACTTCTGCTGGTACTTCTTCAAGGATCGCCCTTTCGTCTCGTTTCGTAGAAATCGAACCGGAAATTTTGAACAGCAATCTAATATTTTCATTACTCATCTTTTTCACTCCCTGGGCTAAAGATTCCTTTAAAAGATTCTTTTCCGGGGGTGACAAAGGGCTTTGAAAGCCTGAGCTTCTAGCATCTCGGATATCGTCAAGTTTTGTTAATAGAATCAAAAGAGTATTGTCAATTTCCCGATGATTGTGTACTAACTCGTGGATTGATTCACAAATATCAACGGTTGAGAATCTCACGCTTTTGTTGTAAAGAATCATGGCTAAGAAAGGGTAGAACTTTTTGTTGGAAGCTGCTTTAATTAGGGGTTCGTTAAATTTTCTCAGAACAAAATTGATATCGGCTCCATTATTTAGGAGATGTTCTATAACCCTAACCATTCCATCCTGACAAAAATTTTTCACCAAATCACACGTAAGGACATCACTTTGCCAGGAACTAACCTCATCGCTGCTAGATTCTAATTTACATTTTATAAAAGCACGTCTGAAGCAGTACTGAAGCAAAGTACAACTAGAATTTTCCTCTGAATCTCCATCAATAGAATTTGCAATCTCAGGAGAAATCTTCCCGTTCGCGAATTTCAGGAAGGAATCTTCATCCCCGGATTTCAAAAATTGGAAGAGAATCTTGCTCGGATTTTTCGTTATGTGGTGCTTGGGGAGGAGGTCGAGATCAATTTTGTACGATTTTAGAAGATCGCGAGCCGACTTCTTGAAGATTGGTTCTTTGCAGCTATCGAGATCGATATCTTTTGCTTTTAGAAGAAGTTTAACGACTTGGAATTGTTTTGCATTTATGGCCAAAATTATCGGAGTTTCATTCCAGAAATTGCTGTGGTTCACATCGATTCCTGCGTTTATCAGGATTTCAACGCAATCGAGGAGCTCCTGCTGTTGCGCTCGTACGATTTTCGTCATTTTTTGTTTGAGGCCATTCCTGCAGGAGATCTGGTAAGTCTCCACGTCTCTTCCGTGAGTTAATAAAATATGCAGCGCGTTTTCTGACATTGAAGTTAAGGAGTTGATCTTACCCTCAATTCTTGAAACCAAAGCTTTAAGCCTAGGGGGATGACAGGATTGAGCCGCATAATGCAGAGGCTCCCAACAGTACCAACTGACGTCGAAATAGTCAATTCTAGCTCCATTGTCAATCAGAATTTCTATAATCTCAGGATTCACATCTTCAAAACCGTTTTTTCCAGAACAGGCGAGGAGTAGAAGTGGTTTTCTGAGTCGATGATGCAAATGGTTGAGCCAAAACTCCTTGGTTTCTGGTTGGAGAGTTTCGAGGGATTTTCCAAGCTCTTCGGCGTTGTTTGAAAGGACGAATTCGGCGAGGATGTGCGCGAAGTCCGTCGAACATACCTCGTGGAGTTTGTCTGGATCTGATTGGCTGATTTTGCGGGGACGGGGACAGTTGATGAGGGGGGTACTCACGATTTCGCTTAGCTCCTCAGGTTCTAGGGCCTAAAACACTCAATGAAAAAGCTGCAATTGTATGAAAACCTACGTGAGGTGTCAATACTTGGCCCATTATCGATAAAAATGATTGACGGTGGGTTATTTTCGGATATCTCTCTGATAAGTCAAGTGACTTAAGCGAGTGAGTGGGGCTTGGCATTGGTGGTTGCCTTGAGGCGTGAACTGAGTTAATTGTGTTGCCTATGTTTCCACGGCTCATTTCATTTCTATATATTTAGAGATTTTGCAGATAAGAGCTTATCTGAAGCAATACAGTATAAAGTTGTATCAGATTCAAAATTTTAAAAATCCATTATTTGCAAACGAGCAATATTTTATAGTGTGATGATAAAGTATGGAATATTCGCAATAACCCTGCTAATTTATTGACTTTATTACGAAAAATCTTCGGATACGTCGATTTTGTTTTTACGATGCGCATCCGAGGGTGTTGTCTGATATTTTTTTCCCATTTCGGTTTAACCGGAAATTACAAAAATTTTGATTTTTCAACTGGACTCTCGCATTTTTCTAAAGGAATTCTAAATCTACGATTTTTTTTGAAATAGAAACGTGTTAGACTAGACCGAAAATTAAGTCATGGTTACCCAACATTTTCAAAAATATTTATCGAAGAAATCCGTGAAAAATTACGTTTTTCGAAACATGCAAAAACACGTCAACTTTGTTTTTTTGATACAAATTCAACTACGCAAAAGTTATGTTTCAAATCTCTTCAATGTTATAATCCGAGTCAATCTGTCAAAGTTAAAAAAGAATTTAAGAAAATGTAATTCACCAGCTGTTGAATTGACATTAAAACGCCAACGGAAGATGTATATCAATGCGATGTATTCTTTACAACCCTTTTAGCTTCTCAGTTGCCTCAATCTTAAATTTTAAATTTTAAATCAGATTTATTAGGCTTGACATCTCTCTTTTCCATACTTACAACTCGTCCACTTGTCCACTTTCCGCTTATGTAAACTGGTAGTGTGAGCTCAGTTCATTATCTTAATTTAAATCAGTATGTATGATGCGTATATGTAAATAACTTATTTTCTATTTTTTATTTTTTTTGTCATTTGGTTTTTCTCGTATTTTGATTTTGATATAATATTAGTGTTATTTGCATTGAAGTGCACTGTATTCTTTTTGCGCGGGGAGGGCATGGAAGATCAGTCCTATCTTGTATAGGTGGCTGAATGCTCTCCTCGAGATTCACCGTAGTTCTTAAGAGTTTTTTCTTGTCTTTTCCTTTTTTTTTTTTTGTTATTGCAACATCGGTGAATAAACAAATTATTATTATTATTATTATTATTATATCCCTGTAGAAAAGAATTGCCTGAATTAAAACAAAATTTGGCGAATTTTGAAAACCAAATTATGCAATTAAAACTTTTTTGGGGGTTAAAATACGCACTTATACCTACCTATTGCGAAGGAAACTGGAAAATTGTAAAAGGTAAACTGA
This sequence comes from Pycnomerus fuliginosus, assembly GCA_963924575.1. Taxonomy (NCBI): domain Eukaryota; kingdom Metazoa; phylum Arthropoda; class Insecta; order Coleoptera; family Zopheridae; genus Pycnomerus; species Pycnomerus fuliginosus. The sequence goes on along the minus strand of OZ004624.1, from coordinate 5,017,035 downwards.
ATTCCAAATGCGTTCAATTTTATTACCGACGGAAAACGAAATTATGCGAATTTTGTAAAATTACCACTTAGGGGGTTGAAAAATCGTAAAGGTGTACGAAAAGTCAAAAGATATGAGGATTAACCGTGGCTAAGTAAAATTACGGAAAATAACACCAAAACAACCCAATTATGTAAACGTTTGAAGAGAATTAAACAGAATTACAGAAAATAACGCGAAAATAAACCAATTATGGAAATTTGACTTTTGGGGGTTGAAATATTGCGAAGGGGGTCGAAAAAGTGAAAAAGGAAAGAACAATGTATATGAGTAAAATTTACTGCGCGAATATTACAAAATTAACACTCGGGGGGTTGAAAAATTGATAAGGGGGATGAAAAGTCAAGAGGGGTGGAAATGAACTGTGGTTAAGTAGAACTAGCGAAAATCACACGAAAGAGAAGCGGTCTGGGTAAATTTTACTTTTTGAGGGTTCACATATCATGAAAGGGGTTGAAAAATTGCGAATGGGTTAAAAATTAATTAAACGACTTTAACTTATCCAAAAATCAGAAGAAAGCCCAAAAAAATTTATAAAATAAGACTTCTTTTCAATAATTGACCGAAATCTATCGAATCCCATAATTTTATTCCACCACTTACATGAAAAGATTTCCAGTTTCAACCCTTAAATTTCATCCCCCTTATTAAATCATAATGAAAATTTGCCCATCCGCCTACAAAGTCGCTGTAAATTACCACACCAAATCAAGCCCTGATACGTTAAGCAGTTTTTGAGTTTTCGTATTTTTGTGTTTCGGCATGTTAGGGGGTTGTACCGCCTTAAGGGTCGTTTTTCGCGAATTATGAATGACCTTTTTTGTACCATCAATAGAAAACTATCGAATGGTATTAATTTCAACCCTAAAAATTGGAGTTTCCACCCCTAACTCTCATATCCTTCGATAAATTTCTCGTAAAATTCACCCTTCCCCTCTCGAAGATGCAGAAGGTATTGCTTATCTGTGTCAAATTACAGGTCTTTATGTGTGCTTCAACCCCTAAACTCCAACCCTCTATTTCACCACCCCCACCTGCCCTAAAGGAAGTTGTGTTTTCAATTTCACCACCATAACCCAATTTGTTGAAAAATTAAGGTGATTTGTAGATTCATGTTTTCAACCCCTCATGATTTCACCCCTTTATGATTTACAGGGGTGAGTTTATTTTTCCGGTGTTACATAACACCTTGCGTATTTACTGACTTCAGTTGTTCATAAATAAATTGTTAATGTTTTCTTTAGAACACCGGGGTAGATAAATCAAACATTAAACGTTAACAAAGCTTATATTAATGATAGTAAGGATACAAGATCCGTTCCGTACAAACGGTTGCAATGGACTAAATTAACAAAACAGAAAAATGTTGAACTCCGAATAATATGATTCCTAGAAGACATCAAACCCAAAACCAAAAGGAAGGATGCAGGTGTTCTTCCCGGAATTCGATGTTCCTCGATAACAAGGACACTCTGTCCTTGTTATCGAGGAACATCGATATTATGAGTTTTCAACCTAAAGCTAACCCCTAGGCTATTAACCACCCCTAACTCTTTGCAAGCGGATAAATATATTTTATTTATTTTTTCTGAAACCCTATTGATTTATGTTGAGGATAAAACAGTAAGAGTTACTGTTGTTAGGTTGAAAACTCATAAGACCTTTTTTCAATAGTTGACCGAAATCTATCGAACCCCGTAATTTTGTGCTACCATTTACTTGAAGGAATTTCAAGTTTGAACCCTTAAATTTCATCCCCCTTGTTAGATCTTAGTGACAACTTGTCCATCCACCTACAATGTCACTGAAAATTAACACATCAAATTCTGCCTTGATACGGTGAGTAGTTTTTGAGTTCTCGTATTTTTGTGTTTCTGCATTTTAAGGGTTGTAGCGCCTATAAGGGTGGTTTTTCTCAAAATATGAATTACTCCTTTTTTGAATCATTAATGGAAAGCTATCGAATGACGCCAATTTCGACCAATACTTATTAAGCGAAATTTCGAGTTGCAACCCCTAATTTCCACCCCATCTGTTCGATTTTGCGAAAAACGCATCCCCCGCAAGATTTCACCGATATATGTATGTATGTTGAGTCTTCGACAGCTGCGTGCAACCCTTGCGGAGTTATCATATTTTTTGTGGTTGTCATCCCCTAAATTTCATCCCCCGAAATTAGTACCGCTTCACATTCAACAGACTTGAGGGTCGAATGTACATACAAAGTTTCAGAAAGATACGTCCACTAGTTCTCGAGTTATTGTAATTAATAGTTTTTCGGTTTTTCACCCCTAACTCCCACCCCCGTGGTCCGATATGGCCCAAAAGCAATCCCCGCCGAGATTTTCCGGGAATACACCCGTGTCCCCGTGCACAAAATTTCAGCTCGATATCTGCTTTCGTTCTCAAGTTATGCGAGGGACAGAGACGGTCGAGCGAGCGAGCGAATTCACTAAAACTATAGTGCCTCGTATTTTGCTCTGGCACTAAAAAACAAAAGTTGACGTGTTTATGCATTTCTCAAAAAACGTAATTTTTCACCGATTTATTCGACTTTTTTGAAAACCTAAGATGACCGTGAGTTAATTTTCGGTCTCATATCTCAAAAAAATTCGTAGAGTTTGAATTCCTTCAGAAAAAAGCGAGTTTCCATCTCAAAAATCAAAATTTTTGTCATTTCCGGTAAAGCCGGAAACGGAAAAGAATATCAGACAACACCCTCGGATGCCCATAAAAATTACACTGTATATTGTACGAAATCAACAATGAAGTAAAAAATTGGCAGCATCAGAGAAGCGCGAAATTTGAACTAATAAAAATTTAGACATTTGCTGATTAATTACTTTGAATTGCAATTATGAGGTAAGCTCTTACTCGGTGTTAGCGTTTAATTAATCAATTATTCTACTTTAGGTGGCAATATTGTTAGTGGTAGTTCGAACAAGGATCAGAAGGCATTCTCGGGTTTGGCAATGACCTCCCATCGTAAACTGTCTTTATCTTTTACGTTACCTATTTGTGTTAAAAGGTTTTGTAAGTGAATAAGACACAAGTAGGAGTTACATGTATTCGTGTAGAGAACATTTTGTATTCCCTTAATTAGTTGTAGATAGTTAGAAGTTGTTTGGTAATGTTTAAGAACCCTGTTTGGAAAAGCAGCTGCTGACAACATCGGTACTGGTAATTAAATTGGAACTTGAGACATCATGTTGTATTTACCTAATAAAATGCTTTTTGAACTTATTTCCAAATTTTTCAGTTCAAAAGAATCAAATTTTGTCCATTATTGGCTAAATTGTTATTGAATATTAATCACTAGCAGAGTGGCACTAAAGAATAGATTGTTAAAACTGAGTAATGGAAGAAGCCAAGAACGCGTTTAAAATTCTTTATTAATAATAGTTTTTTAAAACATCGACAGCTGGCACAATTCCATTTTTGTATCTTCACATCAATCCTGACTAAATTGTAGCAATATCACAAACCACCACTACTTTTAATAACACTCCGTCATGCAGTGCATAAAGAATTAAATAACAATTAGTAACTTTCCAGTATAATTCTTCTTGCTCAATTTTTCAATGGGAATGAGTAAACGGATGAATTTTTCCCCTGGTCCAGGGCAGTAAGATGGCATGGCATCCTGAAATAAATGTGATCACTGTTTATTTATTATGAGGGAGGTACCTATCCCTATCACAAAAAATATTCATTGTACCTACCTAATCAATTTAACTTATCCGCTCATCCGAAGGGTTATTGGTAAATGGGTTGTTGGCCTGGGACAAGGGTTTTCTCTGGAATAAGCCGTTGTTGTTTCGTCGATGTTAATTTCATAATCACAACAATCCAACCAAAAGCTGTATCAAATCAAAAGGCTTGTTGTCACCTGTCAATCTAATTTCAATTTTGTCGACGTATGTTTTTTCGCGCTAAGGTTACCAGTCAGCCTGGTTGTTGACACCGTGCGGGGTGCGTTCAGTTAAGTAGTGCTGCTGGGTGGGTAAATTGGCGTTGTAGTACTTACACAGTGTCAACAATAGCTGCTTTCCGTTTACACATTTGTCTGAGAAAACTCAGCTATTTGATTGGTCAATTACAAATGAACCAATCAAATTGCTGAGATTAACTGAGGCTTCTCAGGTAAATGTGTAAAAGGAAAGCGCCTAACGTCAACGCGTCACTGCGCAGACCACGTTGACCAGGGGCCCAATTCTCGAATCGTTCGAATCTGTTTCGTATGCGATGTTGCTAAGCAGCCGCCAATCACATTCCGCGTACCTTAGTGATTCCGTATACGAAACAGTTCGTACGATTCGAGAATTGGACCCCTGGTAACGTGAACACTAATGTTGTCGCGCTCTTTCTTATGTATGCTACAAACAAAAGACAAAAACATGACCAAGTAGGCGACCAGGCTGACTGGTAACGTTAGCGCGAAAAAACATATGTCGACTGAATGGAAATTAGATTGACAGGATTGACAGGTGACAACAAGACTTTTGACACAGCTTTTGGTTGGACACAACGGCTTATTCCAGAGAAAACCCTTGTCCCAGGCCAACAACCCATTTACCAATAACCCTTCGGATGAGCCTTACTGTGATATTGTGGATTGCCAACAAGTTAAATTGATTAGGTAGGTACAATGGATATTTTTTGTGATCATAATAAATAAACAGTGATCACATTTTTATTTCAGGATGCCATGCCATCTTACTGCCCTGGACCAGGGGAAAAATTCATCTGTTTACTCATTCCCATTGAAAAACTGAGCAAGAAGAATTATACTGGAAAGTTACTAATTGTTATTTAATTCTTTATGCACTGCATGGCGGAGTGTTATTAAAAGTAGTGGTGGTTTGTGATATTGCTACAATTTAGTCAGGATTGATGTAAAGATACAAAAATGGAATTGTGCCAGCTGTCGATGTTTTAAAAAACTATTATTAATAAAGAATTTTAAACGCGTTCTCCATTACTCAGTTTTAACAATCTATTCTTTAGTGCCACTCTGCTAGTGATTAATATTCAATAACAATTTAGCCAATAATGGACAAAATTTGATTCTTTTGAACTGAAAAATTTGGAAATAAGTTCAAAAAGCATTTTATTAGGTAAATACAACATGATGTCTCAAGTTCCAATTTAATTACCAGTACCGATGTTGTCAGCAGCTGCTTTTCCAAACAGGGTTCTTAAACATTACCAAACATCTTCTAACTATCTACAACTAATTAAGGGAATACAAAATGTTCTCTCCACGAAAACATGTAACTCCTACTTGTGTCTTCACTTACAAAACCTTTTAACACAAATAGGTAATGTAAAAGATAAAGACAGTTTACGATGGGAGGTCATTGCCAAACCCGAGAATGCCTTCTGATCCTTGTTCGAACTACCACTAACAATATTGCCACCTAAAGTAGAATAATTGATTAATTAAACGCTAACACCGAGTAAGAGCTTACCTCATAATTGCAATTCAAAGTAATTTACTTGACCAAGTAAAATTTTGAGGTTAGGTCGTCAACCAAGTCTGACCGAACCCTTGTCGGCTGCCGCTTGTCGCCGCTGGTAGGTACACTAATTCTGCGTCAGCAAGAAGGCAAAAAAGAACGATTTGCTCCAGATTTAAAACAATAATTTCAAGCCACGGCTTTCTTAATGTCAACAATTAGGTCAAAAATCGCAGATTCGGCCCTGGCTAGAGTTGGGGAGTATTTAACGGAACTGTTATTTTGGAACTGTTATTGAGCAGGAGCAATAGCAAATTGTTCCTCCGATGGGAAAATAACAGTTATCAAAATAACAGATTAGAGTAATGGAACACCCGAACTGGCTCGTTTCTAAACTGCTCTACTTGATTCTGGAGCTGGATTTGATTTTGATCTTGATCTGTGATTTTGTGAAGAGTGAACCGAGTGAACCGCGATTTGTTATCCCGAGCGCGACAGCGTGCTGCATCGGCCAGTAGTCTAGACAAGGACACCGAATCAGATCACCTGTTTCTGCCTGTTCCTGTTATATCGTTTCTGTTACTTGTTATACAGTACCAGTATCAGTATACCTACCTCGATACCTACTCTTTCCCGTTTCAAAATTTTATCGGCACGACGGCACATCAGCTCAGAAAACAGGAACAGTTGTTCCAAAAATAACTGTTATTTGGAACTGTTCCTTCCACGGAACAGGAACAGGTTGCTACTGTTCCGGAAAAAAGTAACAATTCCCCAACTCTAGCCCTGGCTGACAATTTACGTAAAGCTTCGAAGGACACCGAAAGTACACGAAGTAATACGCGCGTCGTTTTAAAATTCAATGTTTCAAAAATTCCTGCTAAGTAACCAAAGGGCACTAGCAGGTAATCTTTTTTTTCAGGATACCGGCCAGCCGGGTCTATCCACTGGATAAGCTACCATTGATTTAAATCTGTTCCTGGAGCAAGGAAAAAATAAAATTCGTTTTCCCATGTTAATCTCCTATACGGCGCGGAAAATGATACACCCGGTATTCTGTGTAGATAGTAGTCAATTCAACAGAACTTTTTTAATCCTTGACTAATTTCGCAATTCTCTGACAAATACCGACGTCACCTCGGACATCACCCATCACGTTTGACAATATGTTCCTTTTAAGGTTAATCTTTTGCCACCTTTTTGACAGTAACTGCCACTTTATGTCATCCACTGTCAGCCCGCTCCCTTTTAATGAGAAAGAGTTTTTTCTCTATTTTCCACTGAGATGGCAGAAACTGTGAACACATTTTTAGAACCAGAATTTTATCGCCTTTCTAATGGCGACATAAAGAAGGAGGTCTTGTATTTAAAATTTTAAGTTGATATGCTTAATGGGACTTCCCGTGGGCCAATTGCTTTCGAAAGCCTTTCAGGTCTTCAACGGGTTACCCAACCTCCATGTACCAAATTTCAGCCAAATCGATTCAGTAATTTGGGCTATAATGTATTTTTACTGTTATTATAAAATTTCGATTTTTTGAACCAAACAGCGCTAAATGCGAATTAATTTTGTCCTATTTAAAACCAGAATTTGAAGACCTTTCTGATGGTGACAATAAATCTTTCAAAAACCTGTTTTTAATGGTCAAATGAGAGAATAATTTTAAATTTGGAAATTGGTATGCCAAAACGGCACTTTCCGTGAGTCGATTGAATTCAAAATTTGTTCAGCTCTTCGACGTGTAATACAATCCCCATGTGAAAAATTTCGGCCAAATCGGTTCAGGGGCTTGGGCTGTGCCGCGATTTTAAAGTCCGATAAAAATCAATTTTTTTTTTATTTTCGGTCAAAAGGGCACTAAGAATGAATACACTTTTAGAAGCAGAATTTGAAGTTCTTCCTTATGGTGACGTGAAAAATGGGGGTTTGCATTTAAAATTTAAAAGTTGATGTGCCAAAATGGCATTTCCGCTTGCACGATTGCCTCCAAAAGCTTTTCAGATCTAAGTTAGGTTACGGGATGCCTATGCTCCAAATTTCAGCCAAATCGGTCTAGTAGTTTTGGCTGTGGCGTGATTACAAACGTACAAACGTACGTACATACACACAGACACATTTTAAAAACCCCTTTTTTGGGTTCCTGAGACCTCAAAACGTGAAGATCTGGTGCTATCTCAAATTCGAAAATTTTAGTGATTGCAGTAACCTCCCATTTTTTTTAAATTGTGATGGAGTTGGGGAGGTTAATATCATTACAATGTAATATTGCTCTCTTAAAAAATCTTAAATCTAATACCTATTATATCCTACTATAATGACCTTGTAATGCCCTATTTAGCTATACCCTTTCATTTCTTTGTTGATTTAGGTAATATTCTTTTAACAATTTTTTAAATTTCTTAACACTATTCGCTTCTTTAATACTTAACGGTAACTTATTATACTCTAATACAGCTCTAAAAAATAAAGATTGCACAATGAAATCTGAATCTGGCTCAAAAAAAAGATGTTCAAATGCTTGTGATTGCAAATATATGGCTTTCAGATAGCCAAAATAGGATATTTCAAGTATAACCCCAGAATAAACACTGGCACCTCTTTCCATGAGATTTTGCTTGAAATTAGACTCAAAATTTTATTTTGTCCTGTCATATTTTAAAAATAGCAAATTCATACAGCGACTTGGTGACATGAGAGCCTATTTTGGAATTTGAAAATTTTCGCGTGATAATTTCCTGATAAGGCCTAAAGCCCCAAACAGCCATAAAACTCGAACTGGAATCCGAGCAAATCCTCCACAAACACGAACAATAAAGATCTTAACATCTATTAAGATAAATTCCTCTTCAAATATCTCCGCTTTAAATATCCGGAATGTGGTGGAAATCGACAGTTCGATGATGAAGCTCCTGGTCGTAGCTCTTCAGCTCCTCGCTCTTTCCATCTTCGCGGAGGCGCAAGAGGACACCGTGGTGCTTCTTCACGTGGTAAGAAAACTGAAGAAAACATTTAAAAATTAATCGAGGATCAGCTTTTCAGGCATGGAAATCGAGCTGCGGATAAATCAGGCATTTTTCCAACCGATCCCCACATTAACGACACTTATGATCCTTTCAAATACAGTCAACTCACTTTGGTAATAAATTGTTGAAATTAAAGCAAGATCTCATCATTTTTTGCAGAAAGGCAAGCAGACCGAGTATAAAATTGGGAAATACATAAGATCGACTTATGGGGGGTTGATTCCTGAACAGTATCTCCCCGATACAGTCTATGCCATCTCCACGAATTTCAAAAGAACTAAAATGTCCCTTGAGCTAGTTCTCAGCGCTTTATTCCCTCCTTTAGCTAACGAAACTATCGAAGATGGTCTTAACTGGCAGCCAATTCCTTTCAATATTGAACCTGGACAGGGGCTTATAGGGGTGGCCAGTGCTTACTGCGCAGCTTTTGCAAGTGCCTATGGCAATTATTTGGTGTCCAGAGATGCTCAAAAAGCAATGATTGATTGGAGTGGCATTTACACTCTTTTGAAAAAATACGCGGGGGTTGAAGTCAACAGTCCAAGACAAGCAGCTTCTGTTTATTTCACGTTAAAATCTGAAGAAGATTTTGGATTATCGTTGCCAACCTGGACCAGAACTCTCTACCCTCAACCCTTGGAAGACGCAGCCGCACTTGACTACGAATTTTCAACCGCCACTCCAACTTTAAAGAAACTAACGTCAGGGTTTTTACTCAAAAAAATTATTCAAGATAGCTTGGATAAAGCCAACGGTTTGCTAACGGAAGACCGAAAAATCTTCGTGTATTCTGCTCACGAGTTCAACGTGGCTACGATGTTGAGGGCCCTCAACGTCTATTTCACGCACGTACCTCCCTTTGGGGCTACGATTTATTTCGAGATTCACAACGTGGGAGGAGTCTTTGGATTGAAGGTGATTGATTTTTCTTAGTAAATGAAAAAAATTTTTTTTGATAGATCAAATATGAGGATTATACGGAGGATGCGCCCAAGGTTTTGGTGATTCCTGGATGCGATGAGGTTTGTCCTTTGGATCAGCTGCAAGAATTGGTCAAGGACAGTATTCCGGGGGTGAACGACGTCTGCGATCAAACAACGGAACTTATGTAACTTTCTATGAAAATAAATTGTTCTGTTGGTAAAATTGTCTCTCGATAAATAGATTCAAAGATTTGCCAAGGTTACCTATCACTCTTGCGTTGTGGCTTCTGGAATACAGCTAAAACCACTAGTTTTGGGCAGATAAAAAAATAATTTTTGGCATGCCATTAGGCCAATTGCCTCGCCAATTGCTTAGCAAATAGGAGTCTGATTGGCTACAATCTGTAAGTTTGTCATTAACTGAAAGCCAATTGCCTAGCAACCAGCGCTCTGATTGTCTATAGTCTGTCAGTTTGAAGTTAGCTGCATATTGATAAACTGGTCCTTAATAGAGGATGGCAGGACCACGTCGACAATTATTTTAATAAATTGTAGATTTTGTGCAAAAGCTTTTCGCTTGGATAAAATACGATTAGGGCCAGAGTTTTTTAAATGAATGACCACATATTAGAACTCGAAAACATCCCTAAACGAGCAGAGAAAATAAAATAGAGGCTCATTCGGTACCTATACTTCAAGGAGATGGCAAAGCACCCCTTAGAAAATAGAAAATATGAAGCGGGATAGTTAAATTCCGTTTAAATTTGTTGCTCTTGATCGAAAAACACAGCTGATTGCAGGATTACACCTTGATGACAAAAATTGACACTTGACAATGAAGCAGTAGATAAAAGGCATAATTTTAAACTTGTTTTTCACTTTCTTGCCATAATTATTCGCTTATACTAGCGCATGCTATTCAATCGGATAAATTTTGAAATTGATTACGAAAGCTTGTTACCGGTGGTAAAGTAACGAGAACCAAATTGTCATTTATGATCTAAAGCTCTCGGGTTTTAATCTTTGATAATAAATGGCAATTTAGTCCGAATTGTTTTACCTAGACGGCCACAAAGCTTGAGCAATTATTTCTAAAATTTAACAATAGGATGCACGAGTGGTATTCGTTAAGAATATTTCGCAAATTAGATCCTTTATTTTGATGAAAGTATGATTTTGTAAACCGGGGTTGTCTATACTCAAAAGCCCTATAAGATGTTGTGATGAACAACCTTTACAGTTCATTGACGTTTGAGCTTAAACGTCAAAGCAAAAGGTCCTTGAATTTTTAGGTTATATCCAGAAAAAATCAGTTTCCTTTATGTCCAAAAACACCTTAAATATGGTTTGTGCGTCTAGGATCTGTGTCTGATGGTCATATTTTTATTTCCCATAATTTTATTTACATGGCGATTTTAGCAGTAAAAAAAATGGGTTCAAGATCAAGTCGTCGAGGGAACGATTAAATGACTCTGCGATAAAATTCATCAATGCATTTTATCTCTCTTAAATAAATTTGATTGGATAGAAACTTTAAAATGAATCTAATTGATTGGTTTAAAAGGTAATATTTTAGAAGTAATCACAATGAATACTTCTAATAACGTTAGACTGTCTAGTTTTTATCGTACTTTCCGAAAATTATGGTGCCAAAAACATTTTTTCTTGATTGCAATACCTACTCTATTCAATGATTCGATTGTGACAATGAAAAATTAAAAATTCTTCACTGCCACAACCAAAACGAAAGCGGCTGGTTTGAGCTCATGGTCTCAAACAGGGAACGACAGACAGCTGTTTCGATCTCTTGGATCTCATCAGTGTCGTGCACCCCGAATGAAACCACAAACTCAAACCAACCAACCTTTAAACAGAAAATGCGACGAACTAAGAGTGTTGTGTCGAAAACCACGACCTCTGTGAGAGGTGGGGACTACTAGCTTCCATGATGTCAAAGACATCTAAAGAAAACTAGCGGCTGACAAAGTCAGCTCGCCCCGGGCTTCGACACTACTCCTGTTTAGCAACAGGTGGCGTGAATGCAATGATTCGATTGTGACAATGAAAAATTAAAAATTCTTCACTGCCACAACCAAAACGAAAGCGGCTGGTTTGAGCTCATGGTCTCAAACAGGGAACGACAGACAGCTGTTTCGATCTCTTGGATCTCATCAGTGTCGTGCACCCCGAATGAAACCACAAACTCAAACCAACCAACCTTTAAACAGAAAATGCGACGAACTAAGAGTGTTGTGTCGAAAACCACGACCTCTGTGAGAGGTGGGGACTACTAGCTTCCATGATGTCAAAGACATCTAAAGAAAACTAGCGGCTGACAAAGTCAGCTCGCCCCGGGCTTCGACACTACTCCTGTTTAGCAACAGGTGGCGTGAATGCAATGATTCGATTGTGACAATGAAAAATTAAAAATTCTTCACTGCCACAACCAAAACGAAAGCGGCTGGTTTGAGCTCATGGTCTCAAACAGGGAACGACAGACAGCTGTTTCGATCTCTTGGATCTCATCAGTGTCGTGCACCCCGAATGAAACCACAAACTCAAACCAACCAACCTTTAAACAGAAAATGCGACGAACTAAGAGTGTTGTGTCGAAAACCACGACCTCTGTGAGAGGTGGGGACTACTAGCTTCCATGATGTCAAAGACATCTAAAGAAAACTAGCGGCTGACAAAGTCAGCTCGCCCCGGGCTTCGACACTACTCACTACTTTTCATTGTCACAATCGAATCATTGCATTCACGCCACCTGTTGCTAAACAGGAGTAGTGTCGAAGCCCGGGGCGAGCTGACTTTGTCAGCCGCTAGTTTTCTTTAGATGTCTTTGACATCATGGAAGCTAGTAGTCCCCACCTCTCACAGAGGTCGTGGTTTTCGACACAACACTCTTAGTTCGTCGCATTTTCTGTTTAAAGGTTGGTTGGTTTGAGTTTGTGGTTTCATTCGGGGTGCACGACACTGATGAGATCCAAGAGATCGAAACAGCTGTCTGTCGTTCCCTGTTTGAGACCATGAGCTCAAACCAGCCGCTTTCGTTTTGGTTGTGGCAGTGTTTAATTTTTCATTGTCACAATCGAATCATTGCATTCACGCCACCTGTTGCTAAACAGGAGTAGTGTCGAAGCCCGGGGCGAGCTGACTTTGTCAGCCGCTAGTTTTCTTTAGATGTCTTTGACATCATGGAAGCTAGTAGTCCCCACCTCTCACAGAGGTCGTGGTTTTCGACACAACACTCTTAGTTCGTCGCATTTTCTGTTTAAAGGTTGGTTGGTTTGAGTTTGTGGTTTCATTCGGGGTGCACGACACTGATGAGATCCAAGAGATCGAAACAGCTGTCTGTCGTTCCCTGTTTGAGACCATGAGCTCAAACCAGCCGCTTTCGTTTTGGTTGTGGCAGTGTTTAATTTTTCATTGTCACAATCGAATCATTGCATTCACGCCACCTGTTGCTAAACAGGAGTAGTGTCGAAGCCCGGGGCGAGCTGACTTTGTCAGCCGCTAGTTTTCTTTAGATGTCTTTGACATCATGGAAGCTAGTAGTCCCCACCTCTCACAGAGGTCGTGGTTTTCGACACAACACTCTTAGTTCGTCGCATTTTCTGTTTAAAGGTTGGCTGGTTTGAGTTTGTGGTTTCATTCGGGGTGCACGACACTGATGAGATCCAAGAGATCGAAACAGCTGTCTGTCGTTCCCTGTTTGAGACCATGAGCTCAAACCAGCCGCTTTCGTTTTGGTTGTGGCAGTGAAGAATTTTTAATTTTTCATTGTCACAATCGAATCATTGCATTTCACGCCACCTGTTGCTAAACAGGAGTAGTGTCGAAGCCCGGGGCGAGCTGACTTTGTCAGCCGCTAGTTTTCTTTAGATGTCTTTGACATCATGGAAGCTAGTAGTCCCCACCTCTCACAGAGGTCGTGGTTTTCGACACAACACTCTTAGTTCGTCGCATTTTCTGTTTAAAGGTTGGTTGGTTTGAGTTTGTGGTTTCATTCGGGGTGCACGACACTGATGAGATCCAAGAGATCGAAACAGCTGTCTGTCGTTCCCTGTTTGAGACCATGAGCTCAAACCAGCCGCTTTCGTTTTGGTTGTGGCAGTGTTTAATTTTTCATTGTCACAATCGAATCATTGCATTCACGCCACCTGTTGCTAAACAGGAGTAGTGTCGAAGCCCGGGGCGAGCTGACTTTGTCAGCCGCTAGTTTTCTTTAGATGTCTTTGACATCATGGAAGCTAGTAGTCCCCACCTCTCACAGAGGTCGTGGTTTTCGACACAACACTCTTAGTTCGTCGCATTTTCTGTTTAAAGGTTGGTTGGTTTGAGTTTGTGGTTTCATTCGGGGTGCACGACACTGATGAGATCCAAGAGATCGAAACAGCTGTCTGTCGTTCCCTGTTTGAGACCATGAGCTCAAACCAGCCGCTTTCGTTTTGGTTGTGGCAGTGAAGAATTTTTAATTTTTCATTGTCACAATCGAATCATTGCATTCACGCCACCTGTTGCTAAACAGGAGTAGTGTCGAAGCCCGGGGCGAGCTGACTTTGTCAGCCGCTAGTTTTCTTTAGATGTCTTTGACATCATGGAAGCTAGTAGTCCCCACCTCTCACAGAGGTCGTGGTTTTCGACACAACACTCTTAGTTCGTCGCATTTTCTGTTTAAAGGTTGGTTGGTTTGAGTTTGTGGTTTCATTCGGGGTGCACGACACTGATGAGATCCAAGAGATCGAAACAGCTGTCTGTCGTTCCCTGTTTGAGACCATGAGCTCAAACCAGCCGCTTTCGTTTTGGTTGTGGCAGTGAAGAATTTTTAATTTTTCATTGTCACAATCGAATCATTGCATTCACGCCACCTGTTGCTAAACAGGAGTAGTGTCGAAGCCCGGGGCGAGCTGACTTTGTCAGCCGCTAGTTTTCTTTAGATGTCTTTGACATCATGGAAGCTAGTAGTCCCCACCTCTCACAGAGGTCGTGGTTTTCGACACAACACTCTTACCTACTCTATTATTCAAAATTAGGTGCCCGATATTTCCTCAGTGGCTGTCATTCCCACATTCTACCCTAATACAAAAATCACTAAACTGTCCAGTGTATAAGAGATTTACCAATTTTACCGATCAAAATTTAAAAGCTTTAATAACTCCGTTTATGGTTTTATCATCCCTTCTTGTTTTGATTCTGATTTTGTTCTAATTCGAAGGTAGGGCTCTGAAAAAGCACAGTCAGAATCGCCTTGAGGAGAACACAGTGGACGTCTAAACTAACTAATGTTTTCGAAACATTTACTGACTGGCTTCTTAACGAATTTTTGCAAAAAATGAAACTTCTATTTTGCAATAATAATTAAATGGGTGCTATAACTTTCTTATTCCTAGTTCTAGTGAGCGAAAAACCAAATGTAATGGTTTACAAAACTACAAACTCTGAGTAATTTCGATTTTTATCAACTTCAACTTGAATATAAACTAGTTGCCAACTATTCATTTTCAAATAAACATACATTCAACTTTTAAATAAATTTTCAAGGGTACTGTATAGATTTGGTAGAAATTTAGCAAAACAATTTATTAGCAAAGATATGTTTTCTAACAAAATATCTACAAATACTTTTTTATGGCTCACTTGAAAATTTTGAGCACAAAACACTTGAATGTTGACAAAAAGTTTTAATAATTTTAAGGTCTAATTTATTGTAAACCATAGGTACTCGACTTATTGCACATCAAAAGACCAGTTGATATTCAAGTTGAAGTTGATGAAAATCAATATCATTTTCATCATTTTCGTTCACTTAAATCGGAACTTGTAGTCCGCCAATCAGAATGAATCTCTAATTGGATAATAAGGTACATAAAGAAAATTATGTAAGATGTTGCAAGGACACATAAAAAAATAATATGGCGCAAAAAATGGGCAATTACAAGAATTCGCTACCCTCGCAAATTCCGAATGTTTCTGGAAACTCATAGAATTTTCAGTTTTGTGCTGACTGCCTCAAAAATACGTCGTACACTAATTATATGGAAGAATAAATACTCTGACAACTTTATGAATCAAAGCAAAGCAAACTGTTGCCAATGTTAAATTTTTCAAAAACAATTTTTTTTGACTTGAGCGATTTATTTTTCGCCAAGAATTAATCGAAACTGTTGCAATATTTGCACGCCAAATCCCGCACTTAGACTTAACAACCTTAATCCAAACATCAAAGCAAACAATCTCACTTAAGCCCCGCCGTAAATAACCTTCCCAAATCCTCTAATCCTGGAAATTAACACGTCAAAGAGGTCTTTAAATTCATCAAACTCCGAGTTGAACTTCAGTTCGTTCCATGAAGATCGCATTGGTGCTTCTCCAGCTGGTGGCAGCGGCCCTCGCCGCCCCCACGACCATCCCCGCCATCCCCGCCATCTTTTGGCCGGCTCCAGCCAAGGAAAACAGCACTCTTGTCCTCCTCCACGTGCTTTTTCGGCATGGAAACAGGGCTGCGGATTCCGTGAGCGCTTTTCCCAACGACAACCACAAGAACGAAACCTACGAACCTTACGGCTTAAGTCAATTAACCACCGTAAGTCAAATTACCAAGAAAGTCTTGGTTTTGTTTTGGAATTAGTCTTGAATTTCGATACCAAGACCTTACGGGTCTTGGTGCAAAAGTCTTGAGAAGTGTTGGTCTTGGTTCTTTATTTTTCAGAAAATGTTTGAAATGTATCCTGGAAACCCTTATTTGAAGACTAGCCAAAACCAAGACCAAGACTGCCCTAAATCTTGTCTTGGCCTTGCCTTTCAATACTAAGACAAGACCAAAAATCTACGAAATTTTCAAGACCAATACCAAGACTCGCCAAAGTCTCGTCTTGTCTTGCTCTACCCTACAAATTACAAGAAATAAATATTTTAGAAAGGGAAAACTACGGAATACAACATTGGGAAGTATCTGCGAAGTCATTATGGAGATTTCATCCCAGCCCTTTATAAACCAGAGATCGTCTATTCGATTTCCACTAATTTCAAGCGAACGAAAATGTCTTTGGAATCGGTCCTATCGTCTCTTTTTCCACCCCAAAACGAATACAAACTGGATGGAAGCTTAAACTGGCAACCGGTTCCTTTTAATATCGAACCAGGGGTTGGTATTATAGGGGCAGCACTTATGTACTGTACCAGTTATATCACCGCCCTCTACAGCTACATTATCTCAGATGAGGCTCAAAAGATTTTGGTGGATTATCGAGGGCTGTACGAAAACGTGGAAAAACTAGCCGGGTACGAAGTAACTACCCCTCTAAATTTGGGCAACGTTTATTTCACTTGGAAGAGCGAGGTAGGTTTTACGTGAAAAAATTTTGCTTCAAAGTGTTTTTAGGAAGATTTCGGGTTGAAGCTGCCAGAATGGAGCAAGAATCTCTACCCGCAGCCTTTAGAAGAAGCAGTTTCCGTCATGTACGAGTTCGCCACGGCAAATTCACAATTGAAGAAACTCTCAGCTGGATTTCTTCTCAAAAAAATTATAGAAGATAGTTTGGCGAAGGCCAGGGGTGAGTTGCCGGAGGAAAGAAAACTTTTTGTGTATTCGGCTCACGAGTACAATGTTGGAACCATGCTGAGAGCCCTCAACGTGTTTTACAGACACGTTCCGCCTTTTGGTGCCACGATTTATTTCGAAATTCACGACATCGGGGGGCAGTACGGATTAAAGGTGATTTTTTTGGGGGGAAGAATTGTTGAAAATGTTTTCTTGCAGCTATTCTATCAGGATTACAAAAGTGATGCGCCTCAACTCCTTACGATTCCTGGATGTGCCGATACTTGTCCTCTGGATCAGCTCCAGGAGCTTGTCAAGGACAGTATTCCAGGCCCGTACGATACGTGTGTTCCCCAAGGCGAACTCTTGTAAATTTTGAAAAATAAACATTTAAAGTTTTGGAACATCGACTTTTTTTTATTTTATTCTGTCTGGTAGTCTGGTGGTTATATGAAACATCAATTTTGATGGTGCACAAAATGAGCACTGTGATTCTAAATTTTCAACAAAATATAGGTTTATAAAAAGACTAGGGGGTTATTCTGTAACTGTTACCCATCAGTCATTAAACATTTTAACAGTGCTTGACGTATCGAAGTTAAAAGTTACAGAATTAGGGGTAGGAGTGCTCTTGCAATCAATAAATTTATTATCAGTTCCTGTAAGAGACAGTTTTAAGATTTTAACTAATTCTGTGTGATGTTCAGCTTTGAAAAAGAGGGAAATAAATATCTACCCTCGAATCGCATTATCTAATTTTTCCCCACTTCCCCCATAATACAGCACCCAACACTAATCCCCTTATTCAGCATTAAATTATTGATGCAAACATTTCGCTGGAGATTCGTAAAATTTCGTAATTTCCCTAAACTGTAAAAACCCTTTCATTTATCTACCTCTGCTTTCTAAAACTCGATTAAAAAAAATCCACCTGGAACATTTTTAACAACTTCATTATTATTCATGCATGATTTGTGTGGGTATATGGTCCAAAAACTCTTGTAACAACAGATGTTGCTTTGAAAGATTTTATTAGATCAGTAAGTAGAGTGAAAGTAATTTACAAACAATGCTTTTTGTTGGACAATTTTGCAACGATGTTTTAAATGGCAAAATTTTTATTTCAACAATGAGCTCGATTCTCACGTGAGTTCTAATGAAATTCAATCGGGACCATGCTAATAACTAAAAATTTGCCGTGCAATATTTTGCTGTTAATTCATTTATTGTCTGGTATAGTAGAGGTAGGTATTTCCTGTTTTGAAAGCGACATTGCACAAACTTGTATATCGGAAGTAAGATAGTCATCCTGAGAAGACATTGTAATTGTTATTTAGAATAATTTAATTGTTAGTCTGTGAAATACTTAGATGGCAAAGTATTACGATTACCCATGTAGGAACGTCTTCTAGAAATTCTAGCAATTAAGGTATCAGGAAGATATTTATTATACTTACTCATTTACTTAATCATTACTTAAATCAATACTTAAACACTGTTGGAGTTGGATTCCTTCTACTGGAAAAACCGTATATCCTTCCATTTTTTTCTAGTATAAAATTTTCCTCAATAACTGTAAAACTAATTTATTTAAATAAAATTTAAATTTCTGCACTAAACGCCCCATAACAGAGCTGACGCGTTTCGTGCAAAGTGCTCATTATCAAGGCCAAACTATTTCGGTGTTTTTTGCATTTCCCCCCCAAAGCTGTCCATTGTTTTTCCGTTTGTGTTAAATTTTTGCTTTGGTAAATACGCTTCCACGCGTTTTTGATGAATGGGGCTAATTTTCGCCTCAGCAAAATCTTTCCTCAACACGTGTGTCATGAGATAACCTTGCGACAACGATTAGTCAATATGAAATTGTTCCAAACACTAATTATGTCATTTTTCAATCTCACCTACTTTAACTAAAAGCACTCATTGACTCGGTTATAATAAATTATTTTGTTTATCTGATCTGTGTTTTGCAACACTTTGTACTAGATCCGAAATGTTTGTTTTAAAACTCGATCAAGAATTTCTAAAGAATTTCCTACTCCGATATTCAGCAGTCACGGTCGCAAATTAAGGATGTTTTCGTATTTTCAAAAAGCCTTACTTTCTATTTACCTTGATGGCTAGAAGGATTAATTGACGAATATGTTAATAAATGTCGCCGAAAATAGATCAAAAAAATGATCCCTCAAACTATGTATTACCTTGTAATAACAAAAAAATATTGTTTGAAAATCTAATTTCTCAAACACCTTGACATCTTTTCAATCATTTCTCGTTTTTAAAGATTGCTATCTCCAATACGAAAAGTGAAATTTAGCCACATCTTTTAAAACCGGACACATTATGGAAATGCCTGGACCAGTACAGTACACTACTTTCTTTCATAGGGGTCAAATCATGAATTTTATCTGGCTAAGGTTTACAATGCGGAACTGACTTTAATAAATTTGGGTTGACGTTAATTTTTGTAAATTTTTGCTGATTGATGGATGGATAATTGGATCATTAGAATTGCGACCTTAACATTTACAAATTTCCAGCGTCCGTCGTTTTAACAAAAAGAAGAAAGAAAGTTATAGATGACTTTGCAGAAATCCGTGTGAGAATTTTGGAGATATTTATATGCAAGGCAAGCTCTATTAATGGGAGAGTTGAATAAACGCATAAGAATAATAATTTCGCATTCTAAAATATAGGTCAGCCCACTGAGGAGTTGACTCGTTCATGTCCTTGTCGCTGGCATTCCAATCAAAACCCAGCTTTCGATATTACTCGTAATAACTGAAAAAAAAAATTACAAAGGAAAGGTGAGTAGTTTTGTTCACGGAATAATTGCATTGTGACCCGGCGCATCCACCATTTTTCGCATGCTAATTATAAACGGAGCTCAGCTTCTTCGTACAATGATTGATTAGGTTGTTGTATTTAATTAACGTTTTTGCTCTTCCGGCATTAAAAGTGCTACTTTAGTGCCTTTTTTAGAGACTGAAGTATAGCATGTAACCCCCGGGGCTACATTTTTGCAAAAAAAATACTCACTGCCGTTTTCTTGGACTGTTTGATAGGAAAGCAGCAGCAGCTCCTTCTGACCAAAACCGATCAATATTTTATTAATTTAATGGCGAAAAATGGAAAAAACTAATTTTTGTATAACCTATGAAACCTTTTCTACCTCCTGACAGTTGCTGAAACGTCACATTTTACCCTTAAGGTTGAATTTAATTAATAGGCGGTTTCCTTTTGCATATTTATCAAGGTAGCTGATGAATGACTAATCAAGTAAACGTTTGTCACTGTCACATTTGTCAAAATCTTGAAAAATTTTTTGCGAATTTTTCACATTTAAGAAAAATATTTTAGTTGTATCTAATCTACAAGATTCTGCAAGAGTTTTCTTCGTAATGGTTATTTATGTAAAGAGTATGGAAAGTGATCTTTGCTGGACGAATAGGCAGATTTCAGGCTGACGTCGTAGGCGGAAGCCTGAAAGCCTGCGAGTCCAGGAAAGACACTTTACATGTGAGTTACGTATTAAATTTTTTAGGTGCTCGCAACATATTTTCTGTGTGAAATTAAATATTTTAGTTCAAATTATCTACACTGAAAAATGTGAGGAGCCTAGTAAAAATTAACACGATAACAAAATCCATAAAATTCCGGTGAAATTTCACTTTCTAGAATATTTCGGTGAAATTTCACTTTCCCGGACTTCGACTTTCCCGGACTAGTCCGGGAAAGTTGATTTTCCGGTCCCAAAATTGACCGGGAAAATTAATTTTTCACTTTCCCGGACTAGTCCGGGAAAAGCCACTTTCCGGTCCTAAAATTGACCGGAAAGGTTAACTTTCCGGTCGAGCGCCTAAAAAAGAGTTTTCTGATATTTTTTCAAGTGTTTTTCGTTATAACAAATTGAGTAATTGCGCCACAAAAAAGTATTTTAACAAATAATGTCCGCTTTTAGTGCCGTAGCAGAATGCGGAGGTACTCTTGTCTTTGATTATTCGCTCGCTCGCTCGCTCGCTCGCTCGTCTAGTCTGTCCGTCGGATAACTTGAGATTGTTCTTGCATTTTTTACATTTTCGACCCCTTCGCAATGTTTCAACCCCCAAAAGTCAAATTTGCATAATTGGCTTATTTTCGTGTTATTTTCTGTAATTTTACTTAATTACACTTAATTTTCATTCCTCTTGACTTTTCATCCCCTTTCACAATTTTTCAACCCCGAGTGTTAATTTTTCAAAATTCGCCAAATTTTGTTTTTATTCCAGTAATTCTTTTCATTTACTCATTCCTGTTCATTTTCTATTTTTAATTTTTGTAACAACAATTTTTTAACATTTCGCTTTTTTGACACATCTGTGCGTTTGCGGAGGCACTACTACTAGGTGCAGATTGATAAAATCTGCACCCGATTCTACCAGTAAGACCAGCCGCCCCCTACATACACATTAACTTGTTAAACATCTACCGAGATATACATCGCATTGATATACATCTTCCGTTGGCTTTTCAATTCGCTATAAAGTAAAAAAAATTGGCAATTTCGGCAATCTCTTTAATCCATCAGGTTGGGCGTGCGCCCGGCGCTGATTTACTGTGATCTCAAGTACAAATGTTTTTCACCCCTAAATGACATTTTTCGAAAAAATGGCACTAAGGTTTTCAATCCGGCAATGCAACAGCTATCGAATTCGATAATGATAATATGCCCTTTTGCTAAGAAAAATTCAAAAAGGGGCCTTTTTTCCCTAAAATGGAAATTTTCTAAAAAATTGCTCTAAGATGTTTTTGATCCAGCAATACAACAGCTGTCAGATCCGATAGTAAGAATATGCTTTTTTGTAAAATAAATTGAAACAAGGGCCCTTTTGCCACTAAAATGACATTTTTCGAAAAAATGGCACTAAGGTTTTCGGCTTGAAAAAAAATGGTTATGAAATTCGGTAATAAAAAGATACAGTTATGCATAGGTTTTTTTTCACGGCATCATTTTTTGGCCAAAAGAGCACAAGTGTGAATACATTTTTAGAAGCAGAATTTGAAGAGCATTCATATGGTAATGCGAAAAATGGGGGTTTGCATTTAAATTTTTAAAGTTGAAGTGCCAAAAAGGCACCTTCCGTGAACCGATGCGGCCCAAATTCTAATCAGCACCTACAAATCTCCCACTGAATATGTGTGCCAAATTTCATCTTGATACGTTCAGTTCACAGTTCACAGAATTATGTCCAATTTCTGAATCACCGTAATTTTTTTTCCATTTTTTCTCTAATTTAACCTATTCTCGATCTTTTGTGGTTTCCGAGTTTCCAATTCGGCGGGCAACGAAAAATTCACCACCCTATACAGGGGGTAATCCTTCTAATTATTCTAGGGTTAAAACTTCCTATGGACATAATCTGTCCTAAAGTGGTTAGTTTCTAAATAACATAGTGTGTTAATTTCCAAAAAAAAATAGTTTTTTGCTAATATTTCAAAAACGCTTCAAGATATTTTGATGAAATTTGCTATACGTTTACACCACTTAAGTATAGTATGCAGGTGCATAGTATACTGAAAATTTTGTACCAAGTCCAGGGGCTTAGGTGCAGGTAACCAGGTGCATACTTTTGCCACTCGTTTTTCGAGCCGTTTTTGAGAAGACAGGAAGAAACTAATCAGAGGAAAGTAAATTCGAATTTTCTATATTTGAAATATCAAAATGACTAATGCGCTCAACAGCTTAATTAGGTTTAAAGATTTTCATGAAACTGAAAAAAAAATCAAAATGTGCGATCACTTAAAAATTTGCACCCCCTGTCTGTATCTTTAAAATTAAGCACCTCCTGAAGCTTGGCGGTGTACTTAGGGAACACCTGTATAATAAATAATATACTATTTTACCAATTACCTATAATTATCGCTAAAAATGGACAGTCAGGGAAGCGGCTTAACCCTCCCCACAGTGAGAATCTTCGACTTGCTTGCGGTAGCCGAATTAACACGGAAATTATAATGATCAACTCGACACTTTACAACTCGTAATTACGATCAGAATTTTTCGAAAGCAAGGCCATCAATTGCGGAATTTTTCAATCAACTTCTTCGGTTTCATTAAAATGTATCGAAATGTTACGTAGAACCTAATAAATCGACGTCAAAGCACCCACGCTGTTAGGTAGCAGCTCCAATTTCGTAACACGTAACACTTAAAATTTCAGACCCATCCAAAAATAGTGCAAGTAGCACATTCCATTACTATTCAATTCAACAATGAGAAACATGATCGAGTTCTTAGCTGGATTTATGAATCGTTTCGACATGTGTATGTGGCCGTTAAAGAGATAATTGAATTTTACCGCTGTTGTAAATTTTATACGAATTAGTGTCCAGGCATAACTTGTTATGTAACAGGTGTAACTATTTTTTAAATATCAACTATTAAATTATTGTAAGAATGCAAGTATTCTTATTATTTGCATATGAAATGTTGATATATTAACAAATTTCTATATTTTCGTGATATATGGCTAATCTAGTTTTCACTATTAAAGAAATTGATCGCTGATGTTAATTTGTGAGTACTTTCTCTGCTATTAATATTTGTCTCACTATTTTGTGTTACAATGATTTGCTTTTTCGATTGTCTAAAGTCACAATTTCGCGATGAATTGAGGATGGGATTAAGAATGTGCTAATTGCTTTTCCTAATCACTTTCTCGCCGGCGACTGGTGCTAACATTTGAAAAATGTGTTCGACTAATTTGTGAATGTAACCAAGTTGAATCAATTTTGTTTCTAACTGTTAATAGATAATGTAATAAAGAGGGCGTACAGACAGTAGTCTTGAAATCCTTCAACTTAAATTGGCGTTATTGTAGTAATATTACAAGAGTGTTAAATTGTAGCCTACTTCAACTAAGCTTCCAACCCACAATTCACTCAATAAATCACGATACATATCGACAATAGAAAAATGATAGACATCAGAAGGTCAAATATGACTTTCTTCCACAGCTTTAGGGATCGATATTTCTGCAAAATTGGGTTGAAAAATAACATGACGTAACATTTCATCATCCCATTACATTTCCTACTTCTGTTAAGTCACCTGTAATTTATGTGTTTATTTTCACAGCCGATTAATTAGATAATTGCTCCTCAAAACGAAATTGTAAAAGCTGCTTAACAGCATTTTCCAAATTGCGAGATACTTTTCCGTGGTGAAATATACCTGCCTGTTGTGAACAGGTGAATAAAGTAATCTTTATACACGACATCATATTTCAGAATTGCCCAATAATGTTCCAACCAGCCTAACACCATGTACTGTCATTCAGAGTCAGATCCGAGTTTAAAAACTTAATTGAATTAGTCAGAGATAATATGGTTTTTGCCTTGAGGCATCATTACAACATTTATTGATATATCTTTAAAATGGATATACTTAGTGAAAGATCAACACTGAGTATGGAATTAAAACTAATAGTCCATAGTCAATGAAGACCTGAATTTGGCAAATAAAAACGAAAATTACTGCATTTCTGCAAATTGGCCGAAGTTGTAGCTTGAACTATTCTATTAAACATACTAAAAGTCCCCTAGGATGGGGTGTTAGCTCGAGCCACCATTAAGGCGAAGAAGTACAGTTTTTGTGAAATTTGCAAATATCTCATCAAACATTGATTCTATCGAAAAAAATAGCCATATAAGAAATTGAAGACCGTAAGAGCTTATTCACAACCACTTTACGTACGTAACGTAACAAACTTTAACAATGGTCAACAATTATTCATGACAGTTTTTGACTTTTCTAGCTATTATTGACGATTGTTAAACTTTGTCATGTCACGTACGTTAAGTGGTTGTGAATGAGGTTTTAGATTCTCTAGAAAAAAGTTTACATACATTTTTTGCCGACATTAAAATAATTAAATTTAAATCGGCGGCTCAGTCTATTGGTCCAACTAAACTGCTCAGCAAACGAAGTGGAACACCTGAAATTTTTTTCATTTTTCAAATTGTTGTAACTCTTGAACGAATTGTTTGATTTTGATGCGGTTTTCGACGTTCGATAGATTGTTTCGTTGGCTATAGGCGGTGTATCAAACAGCGAGGGCGCGTGGTCCTCGTGGCCTGCAGAAAAAAAACCATGAGCCTCCTGCAGAAATGGTTAAAACTTAGACCGCCCCCAAACCCGAAACAATTTTCTTAGAATTTTTTTATCCTATGGCACAGATGGACGAAGTCACCATCTCGAGGCGTTTTTGCCATTTTTTGCCAACAACACTTCTTCGTCCCGTGGTCGCAGAAAAGCAGTTTTTCTCTTTGCTTGATGAGGGCGGTTTTGCTTTCAGCTCGAATTTAATCCAATGAGGTTTCTTAAACCCCTAAAGGATGGAGTTAAACAACGACATTAAAATGATCGACGCCATCACAAAATGGCGGGGTCGTCTAGGGGGCTGAACTTTATGCATTTCTTTTTCATCTTGGAATTTCGCGACTAAAGGCGAGATTTTTAATTGGCGAACAAAATTTCAAAAGCTTGAACTTAACGAACATTTTCCTATGTTTTGTTGGCGAGGAAAACTTGAAATCAGTCACTTCTTTCAAAAAATTGCGCTTGTTACGGTTCCTACAAAATTGCAAACTGCTGCATTAATGATAAGGTTTCATGTCGAAACTTGTATACCCAGACGTACGGAAAGAAAATCAGATTTTGTCGAAACAAGCAAAAATCGTATTTCTTCGACTTTAAAAACTTCGCCAAACTGGATACAGAAGAGGAATGGCCCCACTTTTTATCAATACGGCCCCCGCATGGTTTCCATGAAAACGGTTTACTTGACAGTTGTCACATTGAACTATCGAGATGTCAGTGTGGGGTAAATCGTTTTCATGGAAACCATGCCGGGGGCCGTATTGATAAAAAATGGGGCCATTCCTCGTCTGCATCCAGTTTGGCGAAGTTTTTAAAGTCGAAGAAATACGATTTTTGCTTGTTTCGACAAAATCTGATTTTCTTTACGTACGTCTGGGTATAAAAGTTTCGACATGAAACCTTATCATTAATGCAGCAGTTTGCAATTTTGTAGGAACCGTAACAAGCGCAATTTTTTGAAAGAAGTGACTGATTTCAAGTTTTCCTCGCCAACAAAACATAGGAAGATGTTCGTTAAGTTCAAGCTTTTGAAATTCTGTTCGCCAATTAAAAATCTCGCCTTTAGTAGCGAAATTCCAAGGTGAAAAAGAAATGCACAAAGTTCAGCCCCCTAGACGACCCCGCCATTTTGTGATGGCGTCGATCATTTTAATGTCGTTGTTTACCTCCATCCTTTAGGGGTTTAAGAAACCTCACTGGATTAAATTCGAGCTGCAAGCAAAACCGCCCTCATCAAGCAAAGAGAAAAACTGCTTTTCTGCAACCACGAGACGAAGAAGTGTTGTTGGCAAAAAATGGCAAAAACGTCTCGAGATGGTGACTTCGTCCATCTGTGCCATGGGATAAAAAAATTCTAAAAAAATTGTCTCGGGTTTGGGGGCGGACTAAGTTTTAACCATTTCTGCAGGAGGCTCTTGGTTTTTTTCTGCAGGCCACGAGGACCACGCGCCCTCGCTGTTTGATACACCGCCTATAGCCAACGAAACAATCTATCGAACGTCGAAAACCGCATCAAAATCAAACAATTCGTTCAAGAGTTACAACAATTTGAAAAATGAAAAAAATTTCAGGTGTTCCACTTCGTTTGCTGAGCAGTTTATGTCATCCCCCTGAATTTGGGCACGTTTATACCAAAACCGAAATCAAAAAAATATTAATATTTAGTCAAGTATTGACTAATTCATTTCAAAAAATTTTGAAAAAACTACAACAAAACTATACGGTGTCAACCAAAAGTAGAGAACGGGTAGTTTATTTGACAAATTATTGACATAATCGAAAAACGGTTCCTATAAAACTTGAATGTGACTGTCAGGCGCATCGTTTGACGTTCAATATTTTTTTTCATCGACATTTTTCTTAATAACGGAATAGTTCTTGTTTGGTGTCATTGAAAAGGGGATTTTTTTTTCTTTATGATGCGCAAAATAATGGAGACTTTTTTAACTGATAACAACTTTTTTCTTTTTTTGCATATATCTCGTGAAAAAAGCCACAAAGTGATGAATTTAAGAGTATAAAATTATCTATGAAAAAGGTTCTATTTATTTTTCTCCCAACACCAATATTTTTATATACCGGGTGTCAACGAAACAAGGCTCACCTAGGTTAGTTTTTGAGGGTTCATAGATAGCATTCTAGATGGAGATTTCAAAACGACGAAAATTTGAAAAAAACAACAGAACTCGAAAATATTAAGATATACAGGGTGTCCCATTCAAAAAATCAATGGTAGACCCATTTGCGCTGTAACCGGAAGTGATTCAAAATGCCTCTGAATTGTTGCCAAATTTAATTGAAGTATTATAATAAATGCGGAAAAAAAGGGGGTGGCGTTTTGTAGGGAGAAAAATGAATAAAGTTTTTTTATAGAGAATCCTATGCTCTTCAATTGGCTTCCTTGATAAAGTAGTTATTTCACAAGATATATGCAAAAAAAGAAAAAAGGCAAAAGTTTCTGTTTTTTCAGTATATTTCTGGAATTAAGCCCGATATCTCGAATTTCTTTTCAGATTTTTGATATACACTGACAAGCACAACTTTTTTTAATTTCATAAAATTTCGTATTATTTACCGTTTGCGAGATGTCAATTTTTCGAGAAGAATATATCGGAAATATTCTCGGACAGATCAACCTTCTTTTTTGAGGCGCATTCGATGTTGTACTCTGATATTTTTTTGACACTTTCAGCCTAACCGGAAATTATCCCAATTTTTTTTCTCAGCGGATTCGGAATCTACAATTTTTTCTCATTTGGAAATATGTCACTTCTGACCGAAAGTGGAGTCACGGCCACCCGGGTGGCCGTGACTCCACTTCCAGTCAGGTATGATGCATCCGTTGAGAAAAAACTATGATTCCATTCGAAAAATAAAAATTTGTTTCATTACCGGTTGAACCGGAAGTGCTAAAAAATATCTGACTATACTACTGGATACACATCAAAAAAATAATGATATTGAAGGTCGAGTAAAACTCAGCACAAAATCGATTCCACATAATTATATTAAGATAAAAATGGTCAAAAACTTTAGTGTACCATGGTTTCGACCGGTCACCGGTCATCATCAGCACGTTTACAAGAGGAGAATAATATTTTGATGTAATTAATTACAAGCTTACCAGAAAAAAGATAGTTTGACTGAAGTCAGGAACCCTTTAGAATTAAATAACAAAATTATAACAGTAAATATCACACGGTTTAAGTTTTTCAGTTAATACGGGGAAAATTGTCGGAAAAATGTTAAAATTAATAAAACTTTAAAGAGGTAGCCCCTTTTAGGAAGATAAATGATTATTAACAATGATGTCAAAAAAGAAAGCGCTTTCGCTTTTGCTTTTCTTTTTTGACCTTTTTTAAAGTTTTATTAATTTTAACAATTTTTCCGACAATTTTCCCCTTTTTAACTAAAAAACTTAAAACATGAAAAGTGTTATAATTTTGTTATTTAATTCTAAAGGGTCCCTGACTTTAGTCAAACCCTCTTTTTTCTGGTAAGCTTGTAATTAATTACGTCCAAGTATTATTCTCCTTAGTCCACTTCGAGATGGATCATCTTCCTTTTCGTAATTCAAAAAAATGAGATCGACGCGTCCGAGAATATTTCCGCAATATTCCTCTCGAAAAAGTTTTTAAATTTATTCCGTATTTTTGAAAAGCATTGTACAGGGTGAGTCTGAAAGACTCTACATCCTTTATACCACAGAATCTACTTTTCAAATGATGAAGCTTGGTGCAAAAATTATTGGTCAATTGTGATTCCTCTTGATGTTATAAGCCGCCAAAAATCTTCATTTTTATTATTTTTAAATATCTTTCGAAAGGTGTATCGTAGGATTTTGAATTTTTGCACAGCATTGATACAACTACTGATGGTACTTAAGACATTATCTAAAAAGCGGATCCCTGTTATACAGGGTGGCTCCGATGTTATTTGCCCTTGAACTTTTTTATGTCTGAAAATATTGCTAATTTGTCTGTGGGGCTGTATTCCCCGTTCAATTCTAAAACTTTTTTGGCTCTTAAAATTTTTCGAAAAAACTAACCACTCGCGAGGAAAATTGAAAAAACCGAAAACATGATCATCGTGATAAACCTACAATTTCAATAAAAATCAAAGTGTACGTTGACACGCATCACATTTCAACTGTTTTTTTGCATGGAAGGTGTTGTCCTACATCTGTGCCCAAAACCATTCCTCACAACTGAAGAAAAAACATTGATGATAATTTCACTTTTTTATGAGGTAGACTCATCATTGGTTTTAAGGTGATTACCTGCATCATGTTTTTGGTTTCTTCAATTTTTCTCGTGAGTGGTCAGTTTTTTCGAAAAATTTTAAGAGTCAAAAAAGTTTTAGAATTGAACGGGGAATACGGCCGCAATGGCAAATTAGCAATATTTTCAAACATAAAAAAGTTCAAGGGCAAATAACATCGGGCCAGCCTGTATAACAGAGATCGGCTTTTTGGATGACGTCTTAAGTACCATCAGCAGTTGCTTCTTGGTCTGTAACAATGCTGTGCAAAAATTCAAAATTCTACGATACACCTTTCAAAAGATATTTAAAAATAACGTTTAAAAATGGAGATTTTTGGCAGAATCACAATTGACCAATAATTTTTGCACCAAGCTTCATCATTTGAACAGTAGATTCTGTGGTATAAAGGATGTGGAGTCTTTCAGACTCACCCTGTATAACCTTTTTCTAGAGAATTTTACGCTCTTGAATTTGTTATATGACTATTTTTTTGATAAAATCATGAGATATTTGCAAAGTTAACAAAAACTGTATCTTTTCGCCAATTCATCATTTCCGGGGACTTTTAGTATGTTCAGTGGAATGGTTTAAGCCACAACTTTGGCCAATTTGCAGAATGAAGAACTTAAACAAGCATGAAATGGGAAGGTTAGCTTGTCCTTTTCGTCATACGTCATTAAAATTTAGTTATATTTGAAAATGCAAAAACACGTCAGAGCTCATTTTAAAAGCTCTTTCAATCACAGCAATAATTCAAAGGTATCGTAATTTACAGAAGCGCTGAAGCGCCCTCCAGTTCCACTTTAGTTTTATGAAGTACTTACGAATGTTTCGTGAAATATTGCAGAAGTTTCTTGAAATATTACAGAAGTTTCGTGCAATCTTACAGAAGTTTCGTGAAATATTACGAACGTTTTGTGAAATTTCAGAAAACTTTCATGAAATATTACAAAACAGGTGTGAAAACTATTCTGAACCCCCAAATTAAAATTGTTATTGTTGCAATTGATAGAGAATTTAATTGCGATTCTAGCAATGTATGACACAACGGGGTGAAAGCGACCCCCCTATACCCCTAAAAGCCTAAAACAAAGAAATAGTAAATTATTGTTTTCTATCGAGTTTTTCGACGATAAAACGCTCATAGCACCATATCACTTGTAAATAGAAACTTCAGGTTGGTAATTGAATATTCAATTCTATTTGAAGTTTGAAATAATATCATTTTCTTTATTGCCTGAGTCATAGATAATTGTACTGTACTGTCAGTCTAGCATTTTAACATAAGAGGTAAAAACAACCGCCTGCCTCTAAAATATTTATACAGGGTGTCCGGAAATAACGATGAAATTTTTCGGGGGGTGATTCTGCAGCTCAAAATATGCAAAAAAGTTCCTATAAACATGTATCCGGAAATCGTTCTTAAGGGGGCTACGGCCTTCTGAAGGGGGTGCCTCAAATTCAGTTTTTAGTGAATAAATCAGGAACCGCTTAAGATACAGTGACAACTTTTTGCACATTATCTAACATCAGTAAGCACCATCAGATTATGGTATCTACCAAAAGCAGATTCAACCAGGGGCGTGGAAAATAGGGGGGGGCTTCAGCTTTCCCCACCCAAATTTTTTACGTATTATTTTTTAGACAATTTCTCACCGGAATATGGTTTCCTGACTAAAATTACATAAAAAAGCCCCTCTTGTTATAACACCGTAGGATCAACCGTTTTCGAAAAAATTAGATTTAAAGATCCATTTGCATTTCCTAGGCTTATCAAACGATTTTTATTAAATTACAAAACTGAATGGATTTTAAAAATTAGTATCTAAAGTAATCTAATGTTGCTTATCGATGTCAGATAGTATGCAAAAACTTAATAATTGACAAAATCTAAATCGAATTTTGAGCGCCCCCTTAGGAGCGATTTCCGGACCCATGTTTATAGGAACTTTTTTTCATATTTTGAGCTGCAGAATCACCCCCCGAAATATTTCATCGTTATTTCCGGACACCCTGTATACTTTGTTTTTTTAACCCAGATGAGTAGCGAGGTTTCAGCCGCTTCAAAGCTGCTCTTGTTTTAAATTGTAACAATATCAACAATTATTTAGAGTAACCTTGAAACAGGGCACAACATGCTCAAGATGAAAAAATTTGTACTTCAACTTTTCTATAAATATTTCACGAAACTTTCGTAATATTTCTCGAAAGTTTTTGTAATATTTCACGAAACATTCGTAATGTTTCATAGAACTAAAGTGGATGGCACTTCAGCGCTTCGTAGTAATTCTGCATTATTGTAATTTTAACCGCGTTTTCGTTTCATTGCTTTCCTGAGTTTCTCTTCTTTTTTAAAGTTCTTAATTTAGTCTCTGCAGAGAATTTTCAAAAAAAATTTGTTTAAATTTGAACTTGTGGGCTTAATGAGGGCGAATAATAAATTGTTGGTGCGTGGTAAAAATGGGTGGATTTTCGAAAACGTTTATGTCATGCTCATGTTTGCCTGTTAGGTGTAGAACCAGAGCCCCCAGCGCCCCCGCCAAAAAGCCACTACGGACTAAGAAATCACCAACCAGGTACAGTGATTGATTTTTCCTAAAAGTAATCCAGCGTATCGATTCGCGTTGATAAAATGTCACCATGCACAGGTAATATAAATATTTCAATTCACGCACTGTTAATATACATATCGGTCATAAGACTCATAACTGTTCCGAACCGATCAGTTTACAATATGTACTTCAGTGACGTTGATTTGGTTTAACCTATGATGTTAAGTGATTTTTTGAAAAAATGTGTTTTCCTGTATTTTCACGCTTTTATGATATGACTAAAGTGACAGTGATGCAACAGTAATAGCTCTCCAATTTGTCCCTCATTGGCAGTCACCTCTGTTTTCATCAAATTCGATAATTTATTACCAAAAATTATGCTGTTTGTGCGTCACTAACTTTGCTCATCAGTAATTAGGGCGTCAAAAGACATATTTTTTAAAAATCGCAGATAATTAATGCGTAAACCAAATCGACTTTTGAAAAAAGATTTTTGCAGAAAAAAGAACGATTTTCAAGACCGTTTGAGTAACATAACGATTGGTTCTTGTCTGACCAATCCCCAAGCACCTAAAAAAGCCTTACAAATAAGTATCAATAGGGTCACTACGGCAGCGCCATCTGTCATAGTTTCTTGCACGATTCGAAAGTTTGGTTCTTTAGCTTTCATTTAAGAGGAAGTTCATCCAAATCGGTTAAGAAATGGTTGCCTTATTCCTAAATATATTTTGTCCGGTTTTTTTTGCGACTCCCGATATATAAAGGCGTAAGGAGAAAAATGAATAGGATTTTTTTATAGAGAATTTTATGCTCTTCAATTCATTACTTAACGGTTTTCTTGATAAAGTCATTGTTTCACAAAGATATATGCAAAAAAAAGAAAAAAGCTTGCACAATTAAAAATTTCGTGCATGATAAAGACAAAAAATGCACCTTTTCAATGACACCAAACTCAAACTATTTCGAAAAATGTCGATGAATTCATATCACTCCGTGACGTAAAGTAAAAAAAAATCATTAACCTCAAAAGATGCTGTCAGGCAGTCGTGTTCAAGTTTTATAGGAACCGTTTTTCGAAAATGCCATTAGTTTGTCAAATAAACTACCCGTACCCTACTTTTGGTTAACTCTGTATAGTTTTGTATTAGAGATTTTTCTTTCTAAATTTAATTAGTTACTACTTTACTAAATATTAGAGTATTTATAATTTCGGTTTTGGCATAAACCTGCCCAAATTCAGTGGGATGACATTGTTGCTTTAGCGATTACATTTTCGTGTCAGCAAAAAATGTACATAATCTCTTTTCTAGAAAATTTTACGCTCTTCAATTTGTTATATGGCTATTTTTTCGATAGAATCAATATTTCGTGAGATATTTGCAAATTTAACAAAAAATGTACCTCTTCGCCATGATGGTGGTTCGTGTTCACCCCCATCTTTGGGAACTTTTAGTAAGAACTGCAGTAATTTTTGTATCTATTTTCGCTTCGTTACTGGGCTATAATCTCTTTAAAAAAAGAAGAATTTTGTAAAATTGTTCCATAAAATCTATGTTATTTTTTATAAATATGCGTGGACAGGATTCGTGAATTGGACTTCCGCGGCTACTTTTACGCAACTACTCCAGTTAAACTGCATCATAATGCTGTTAACCTTTAAAATTCAGAACACGGAAAAAATCTTGCAAATAACCACTTCTTTATATAAATCATTACGAACAAGATAAGCTCCCTTGTAGTAATTTAAATGCTAAAATCCGGTGCTTGTAGTATGGCCTCGATAACAGGATTTTTTTTAACTTCAATCCAAGTACCCACCCTGCCTGAGCTATTATGCCATTTGCCCATTTCCATTGATCTCATGTAGACACTTCCAGCCCACCTGCATTTCTCAACATCTAACAGTGGATTTCAAAATCTGAACCTTATTACAATTGAGACCGTATTAAAAAATCATTAACAATGTGAGTTTCATTTTATTTATTTTAGTTTCTTGCAACACGGAGTTTTAATTATCTTAAGTTAATTGTTAGGATTCGGAAGCCCTAGGGTTTTTATCACTGTAGCTATAATTAAGTAAAGTTTTTTGATACTAAGCACTTTTAATATGTATTTCAAAATCGATGATTGACATGGTCCAAATTCTCATATTGATAAATTCACCAATTGGAAATCAAGGTCCACATTTTCATTTAAAGTGCCTTCTGGCTGCTCAGTGCAATGAAAAAAACCTATTTAATACGGGCACAATTTTGCATAAACCAGATCGAAAAATAATTCATGTGGGTAGTGCAATATTTTAAATGTTAAACCTTGACGCATCACATGACTTAAGATAATACTTTTCACGTGACTTCAAGACTGGTAATGCCCATCACATGATCCCATTCTCACCACGAATGCCATGACTCTCCCACTATTATAGAGAAAGAAACTGCGATTTTTACTATTATTACTAACACCATTTTCTTTAACTTTTTTTTGGAAATTTTAATGCTACGTCAATAAATTCCCAAGCGCGAAATATTTTCCATATCCGTGGGTATACGGTTCATTAATTCGCAGGCAGATTGTGAGACAAAGAACTTTGAACGTTGCCCCATGAAATCGTGTTGTTGAAATTAAGATGAAAGTGAAAGAATTCAAAGGAGATGCTTTTAATTGTTGGGCGATTTCTGTTAGTATCTATTATTGGAAGGTATCGGGACCTTGGATAATCAGTTGGTCCATTTCTGAACAATAAATCATAATTTTACATATACCTGTAGGCGTATTATTATCGAAATAATTTAAGTAGTACCGACAGCAGTTATTAATTTTAATCTTTCTCGTGTACGAATGAGATGTTTAGCAATACGTATTCTGTGGTTAATGTCTGCTGAGTAAACGATTTATGTGAATTAAGCAAGGAGATACTATGTACTTATATCAATTTAACTGTAGGTACTGTCGCAATGCCTGTGCTGTGACTAACGTTACTTCTTGTAGTTTCAATACCTGCATTACATGAACGGAATATAACAACAGAGAATCAAGGAAAGAATCTGTTTCCAAAAAATTAAATTATTTTAAAAAATTGGCAGTCTCGGAGACTCAAACATTGTTTGGACTCAAAAGCTGTTATTTTTCTTTGACCAAAACGTTTTTTTGTTTTCCAGGCAGCTGTTTTGTATTTTGTGTTAATTTCTTTTATAGCTGAAGATGGAGTAACACTCCGAAACGCGTCCTAAACAGTAAGTTCCTCTTGGAAAAATGGACCAAGCTTTCAACCAACTTAATAATTTAAAGTTTGATGACGTATATTTTTATTCCTAGGTAACAATCCGTCAATGCAAAATTTGTATTGTTGTACACTGGCGTTCAAAGGTCAATAAAATGTTAACGATTGTGGGATTGTGGGATTGTGGTGGGCAAAGAGAAAGTGTGGTGTTTGGCGTATGCGGATGACCTGGTGATTGTAGCGAATGACGAGAGAGGGATGAGAGAAATGATAAGAATTGCAGAGAAGTATATGAAGAGGAAAAAGTTGGAAGTAAATGTGGAAAAAACCAAGATAATGGTTTTCAGGAAAAGAAGAGGGAAGGCAAAAGAAAGGGAATGGAAGTAGAACGGGAGCATAATAGAGCAAGAAAGAGAATTCAAATATTTAGGGTATGTATTTAATGAAAGAAACACAACGAGAGCGCATGTAACAGAACTGGTTAAAAAAGCAAATAAGGTGGTACGAATGGTCTGGGGAATAGGAGAGCGAAAGTTTGGGCATGATTTTAAGAGGAAGGGAATGATGTTTGATAGTTTAGTGAAGAGTATGTTGATGAATGGGGCAGAAATATGGGGGTGGGAAGAACAAGAGGAAGTGGAGAGAGTACAGGAAAAGTATTTCAAGTGGGTGCTGGGCGTGGATAGAGAGACACCGGGGTATATAATAAGAGAAGAAACGAAAAGGAGCAAGTTGAGAGTGGAGACTGGTAAAAGGGCGGTGAAATTTGAGGACAGAATGGGAGAAAGATTGGACTGCATGATATTACAGGAGTGTTGGAAGGAGAAAAGGAGAGAAAAAGAAGAATGGAAAGAAAGACAAAAATACTATGAGAGAAATGGGTACGCATGGGAAGACATAGAACGACGCAGAGAACAAGGGAGATGGATGAATGGAGCGATGTGCGAGAGAGATAGAGATATAGATATACAAGAGAGAAGAGCACGGATAAAAGAATCAAGGTATAATGCAAAGTATAAGGATATCATATGTGCGGGGCTACCAAGTTATTTGAACAGAGTGAGTGCGAAAGAAAAAAGAATGAGCGAGATTTAGATGCGGGATTGAGGAGAGAGAAAACAGATTCTGGTTGGAAGAGGAAGGGAGAGTATGCAGAGTATGTGGAGAGGCAAGAGAAACGATAGAACATATGTTGAGAGAGTGCGAGGGGATGAGAGAAGAGGAACGGGAGAGAAAATGGATATTGAACGAAAGGGGAACAGGACTAGAATGGATGAGGGAAGTAGAGAGGCAGAGGGAAATAAGGAGAGGGGAGGGAAGAAAAGACAAAAGTGGAAAATTAAAAATATTTTTGTATATATAATTATATTGTAAGGGCAGGGCTCATTACAAGCCGAAAGGCAAAGTAATAAAGTATTCTATCTATCTAAAATGTTAACGATTTGCCAAATCGAGTAGACAATAACATTTGGAAATACATTAGCATTGCCTAATAATTTTGACAAATTGTTAACATTTCATTGACCGCCAGTGTACCTTGTTACCTGGAGATGACAATAACGGCCCTTATACGAGTTATTCTGAACCAAAATCTCTCTTTAAAAAAATCCCTCAACTATAAAAGACTGCCGAAAATTGAGAACAGACAAGATAGAATTGGAAATTCACAAACAACACAATATTTAATTACCAAAGTTCCCCCATTCGGTAAATAATCCAATCCTACTTCCTATAAAGAACTTTCAAACCACAAGTCTTTTAGTGTTTTCTCATGTTAAATTTTAATTTTTTTGTTACAAGTGCACCAAGTTTGAATTAATTTTGACAGCAGAATTTGAAGACCTAGGAGTCTTCATTACAATTATTGTGGTAAAAAAATTGGTGTTTGCCATTCAAATTTCTTACCTAATATTCCAAAAAGGCACTTGTCGCTCGTCCAATTGCCAAACTCTTTGGAGGGTTGTAAGATCTATACGTAGCAAATTTCAGCCAAATTCACATGGTGGTTTGGGTAGTAATTAATTGATGTTTGGCTTTTTTGCCCAAGGAACGGTCGTCTTTTTTTAAATGGAATGCCCGGTATATTTTAGCATATTTGCTACCCCCTGAGGAGCCTTTATTCGTCCCTAAAATATTACGGCTTTTGAACCTCTGGTTTAAAAATTCCCCATTTACGCAGGTACAGTTTTTATAAGAAACTAAGATGAAGACCTTATTACAGAGACTTAAAAACAGCTCTGATTCAATTTTAGTTGTTACGGGGTGCTCAAAATAAATTTTGAAAATTTGAGAACTTTGAAGTTGTTTTTCGAAACTTTTTCAAATGGAACACCCTGTATATTTTTAGCTAGTGTAATGTAGAATTTATAAGCGAATATTTTTTGTAATATAAACATGTTGGCTATTTTCATCCGTTTTCGAGTTATTCGGAAAAATTACAAGGTTTCTTGTATAAAGACATTTCCACTACCCTTCCTTAACAACTTCATTTGAAATTTTGGTATTTTTCGAGGTATTTTTGTTTGTAGGAGTAAGCAAATTATTTTTATACTAAATGTTTAAAGTAATAGAAATATCTTTTCAAGAACCAATTAAATGGTTCATGAACATTTTGAACATTTATTATTTTTGTAAATACTTAACAATTGTCTGCATGCAAGAAAATTTATAATATTTGCGAATAACTCGAAAACGGATGAAAATAACCAATATATTTCTAGGACAAAAAACGTCCTTAATGAATTTTACATTACGCTAGCTAAAAGTATACAGGGTGTTCTATTTGAAAAAGCTGAGAAAAACAACTTCAAAGTTCTCAAATTTTGAAAATTAATTTTGAACACCCTGTGCATAGGGTGACAACTAAAATTGAATCAGAGCTTTCTTCGAGCCTCTGCAACAAGGTCTTCGTCTTATTTTCTTATAAAAACTGTACCTCCGTAAATGGGGAATTTTTAAGCAGAATGTCGTAAACTCCCATTTGAAATTATTTTTTTATTCCCAAACCAGAGGTTTAAAAGCCGTAATATTTTAGGGATGAATAAAGGCTCCTAAGGGGGTTGGAAATATGCTAAAATATACCGGACATTCCATTTTAAAAAAGACGACTTTTTCTCCTCAGCCTGTATAATCAAAAATATTTCCCTGAAATGCGCCTTCATTAATAGTTTAAGTATGTTCTTGAATGAAATTCCTAACTCGGATGGTTTAGGCACACTGTTGCAGGACCCTGTATAATATACAGTGTGTCTCATTTTAACTGGAACCACCCAAATATTTCGGTTAATATTGAGCAAATTAATTCGCTTTTTTTCCTTCGTGTAGAGCTTCAAAATTTGCATATGTGTAATGCTTTACTTTTTTTGTATCCAGAAATCTTAGCCCACTGCGATTAATTAAACAGGACAAAAACAGCAAACTCGTATTAGGCATTTCTTTATCGAGAAATCTTATTAAGAAAAGTTGCTCAGGATAACCCCAAATGGGTAAGGGCGGAGTTTCAGGCCAAAATAAAAATGTTAAATTTCTGGAGGAAAAAATGAAAAATATCGAAAACTTCATTATTTTTACAACAAAAGGGTTGCTGTGTAATTGAAAACAATTGAAATGAGTGTTTGACAGTTGCTGTTAGCTATGGCTGGGCAAAATTTAACAATCGCAGAAAAACTTGGAATTATTAAAATTATTATTTATTAGCTTATAATTCCAACTTTTTCCGCGATTGTTAAATTTTACCCAGCTATAGCTAACAACAAATGTCACACAAACCTATTTCAATTGTTTTTTTATTACACAGCAAACCTTTTGTTGCAAAAATATTGAAGTTTTCGATATTTTCAGAAATTCAACATTTTTATTTTAGCCTGAAAGCTCGGATTTATCCATTTAGAGTCATCCTGAGCCACTTTTCTTAATAAACTTTTTCGGTAAAAAAATGCCTAATACGATTTCGCTATTTTTGGCCTCATTAATTAATCGCAGTTGGCTGAGATTTCGGGATAAGAAAAATGTGAAGTATTACACAGATGCAGATTCTGGAGCTCTACATGTGCAAAAAAAGAGCGAGTTGATTTTCTCAATATTAACCGAAATATTTGGGTGTTTCCAGCTAAAATGAGACACACTGTATGTACATTTTTGGAAACCGAATTTGGAGACCTTTCAATTTCAAAATTGGCGTGTCAAAAGGGCATTTTGTCTCTACCAATTGCCAGCAATAGCTATTTATGTAACAAGTGGGAAAAGTACATCATTTCCTTACGCGGGTGCTTATTGCACTCAAGTAAGGAAATGATGCATTTTCCCACGTGTTACATACACTAATTTCAGTTAGGAAATGCATCATATTTCCGCACTAGTGCGAAAAGTGAATTACAGTGCGAAAAGTGAATTCATTTCCGCACTAGTGCGAAATGTTAATATAATTTCTTTAATTTGTTTCAATCAGCCGATACACGAATCACTAAACATTTCATGCAAGTTATGAAAAAACACCAAATTTTTTTCAGTGCTTCGCCAATTATAGTTTTTGATGTCTCGAATTGGGATTATGAAAAATTAATTTGGCTCATCTCAGGCTTTTACAAGCATTCCAAATTTCAGGCAATTCGACTAATTTGATCAATGACGAATTTCTGATAAATCACAACAATTTGCACCAGTATTTCAGCGGCAATTTTGTATTTGTCCAAATATTCGTATATAATACCACGACTGGCACCAAAATTTTCGGGAATTTTTTGACATTTACGACTGATTTTTTGCCAAGCGGAAATGATCACGAGTCGAAGGGGTATATGACTGGATTATTCAACAAGTGGGGAGGAGGTTGAAGCCGCTTCCGCAGCTCCATTTTTTTATGTTGGTTATGGGGAGAATAATAAAATGTGAAAAATAAGGTAGGAGGGGGTGTCTCAAATTGCTCATACTGTATTTTAATAATTAAGAATTCGTCTTTGAATTCACCACTTTAGGATATGCACAGCACAAAAGAAACGAACAGATAAATGTACGAAACAATAATAGAAAGAATAACGAATGACTTAGAATGCAGAGGATGCAGATTGCAGAGGCTTGGTGGACAAACAAAACGAACGTAGAAGTTAAAAACTTCGAAAACTTGGAAAACATTTATTAGACTAAACTCGAAATGGATTTAAAAATGTTAAAGCGGAGCCCCATGGGAAGTAGAAAGAGAAATAGAAAACCAAAACCTTAAAGGGATGAAATAGATGAAGTCATGTAGAGAAGAAGATTGGAAGATGAAGATGGAAAAGAAAGACAATGAAAAATTGTAGAAATCTTCATAAAGACCTCCCAGGATTTAATT
Organism: Pycnomerus fuliginosus; assembly: GCA_963924575.1. Lineage (NCBI taxonomy): Eukaryota > Metazoa > Arthropoda > Insecta > Coleoptera > Zopheridae > Pycnomerus > Pycnomerus fuliginosus. The sequence continues at coordinate 4,976,543 of OZ004624.1, read as the reverse complement.
TAAGTAGTTGGACCAATTAGTAAAGTTCAGCTCTGAAGGTAATTTGAAGTAATCTAATTAGGTAATTGCTTGCTAACCATTATACTGTCAATGCAAAATACTAGGTATCTTGTTGTCTAGGAAATTGCTCATCTAACTTTAAATTAACTGGTCCACGTAAATTTTTTGCAACCTTGCAATGTTGAAGCCGAATACTTCATTTAAAAAAATATTATATTCTTACTCAATTTTAAGGAACTAACTGGTAAGTAGACAACAAAACATCAATTCGTCCATGGCATTAGATGCAAGCAAGGTTAGCGATTCCAGGATAATAACCACAACATTGACTTCCGCAAATTTGCATAAAACGAAACAACAGTGAACGGCTTTCAAGCCAATTAAATCACATGATGGCAAATTACACCACTATTCAGTATTGATGCGTCATGATCCCATCTTCTGAAACCCATATCGTCCAATGGAGATTTCGACATTTACTTTCACAAAACATACCTCTACCAATCTCGGTACCTACTGTTACTTTTCTCAATCCTCATCATCTGCAATATCACATTGAAACTGCGATGGCTAGCTAATTAGCCTAATTTCGAAAGATCGTCGGTGAATTTTGGAGTAGACCCTGACCGATTGTTCTTGGAGGGGTGAGTCTCTCTCCAAGCCGTGGTTAAAGCTAAAGTTCTTCGCCTGCAGTAGGCGACAGTCCGTGTTAACCCACATCCAATAGACACCTACTGGTTGGTCCTCGTCACCGTTGAAGATTTAGCGCGGGTGTGGTGCAGTGATTGTGCTGCTTTGGATTTTTTTTTATTCTTTGGTGCCATAAGGAGACTTTACACGATGAACCTGATTAGGTAGGATTTAATTTTTTTTACTGACAATTAAGGAACCCTTTATTTGGAGACTTTCTACATTTTGCTCATAATTAATATAACACGCTCTAGATCACGAAGTTCACATTTCATGACAAACGGCTTTAGGTTTTACAGCAGTCACATGTCGTGATCTCAAGCAAAAAAGATATTCAAAGATCACCTACTTTCCGTTGATAGGATTTTTTACTGCAATCATTACACGTTTAATGCCCTTTCATCTTCTAATCTTCCAGCGAAAGCTGGGCAGAGCGAGGGAGTTGGATTCTCATAAATCTTGTAAAATCTTTTGATGTTAATTAACGTAACAGTCTGCATTAAATCTATAAATATATTACAAAGTAAATACTAATAAAGCTTGACTTTCCGATAGAGTAAGCGCAATAATTGACAATTTATAATACGAGATCAAAATATTTAACTTCGGGAAATAGACTTATTAGCGATATATCTTTGAAAGTTTTTGTGAGATTTGTCGGTTTAAAAAAGCGCTATAAATCTAGTATTAACGGTGCCGATGAAATGCCATTTTAATGTATCCGCGCGATTTTGATTAAATTATTGAGCAATAATATCAATTAAAAGGTGGGCCTAATTTTTATTTTAGAAAATTTAATTGCTTCAGAGTTTATAATTATAGTTAGAAATACATATTAAGTAATTATGAACACGGATTTTTCAATGACACTTGTAGGTAAAGGTCATTGTCATAATTATACACTCCCGGAGTAACAATTTTAAAAGTAACCGGTCTTGCTTAAGTTTTAAAATTGACTTAATCTTTAAAACTGTTCAGTATGTTGAATAAGGTCTCATTAAGTTTTAGAAGAGTTTGAATGTTCTCAACACTTTTGCCTTAAGACAGAATGGTTTTGAAAAAGTTTTAAAAATTACATTGGAAGATATTCATGCTTTTAAACTGATTAGTTGTAGCCCTCAGCCCCTCAATATACAGGAGAGTAGCTTTAAAGATTTTTTTGTCATAAAGCTTTATAACTACCTAATCCAAATAAAATAGGTTTTTGACAATTGTGAAAAACGGTGTTGAGGGTTGTTTTTCGCTCGCACCGAAAATCAATCTAGCGGTATTATTAGGTGGGGACAAGCAAAATGATGAAAAGGACTTTTTAATGCAGAATTTCACGAGGAATATTCTTGATTAGAGTAATTTTTTGTGCGTTTAATAGTTTAACCGAAAAATGCTAAAAACTAGCGCCATGTCCACGCCTGGGAGTAGGTTTTTGCCTAAAGAGGGATGAAGCTTACACTTGGGGGGTGTTAAGTTTGCGGCCCTTCATTTCAGGGCCCATCAGCAGTCTGTAGCAAAAATTTCATAAATATATTAATGTCTACTAAAAAATCTAATTTTAGTCCAGTCATATTAGATCTAAAAAAGACGAATAGAAGACATAATTTATATATTTTGAGATTTTTGCTACGGACTTCTGTTGGCACCTGAAATGAAGGGCCGAAAAGTTCCCACCCCCCAAGTGTGCGCTCCATACCTTATTTGGCAAAAACCACCCCCAAACGTGACATGGCGCTAGTTTTTAGTATTTTTCGGCGAAACTATCCATCTGACAAAAATTTTATTCTGATCAAAAGTATTTCTTATGAAATTCTTCATTAAAAAAGTCCTTTTGATTATTTTGCTTATCCCCACCTAATTCTCGCAAACGACGTCCGAAGTTGTAGAACAGTCAAATTATTTTTTAGTAGAACATATTTATATATTTATGAAATTTTTGAAGGGGCGAGGGAAAAACAACCCTCAACTTCGGACGTCGTTTGCAAGAATTAGGTGAGGGTAAACAAAATCACAAAAAGGACTTTTTAACGCAGAATTTCACGAGAAATATTCTTCATTAGAGTAATTTTTTGTCTGTTTGATGGTTTAACCGAAACATGCTAAAAACTAGCGCCATGTCAGGGGCGGATGGGACAGGCGGGAGAACGGGAATTTTCCCGGTGGGCCGCGGCTTGGTGGGCCGCTTGGGGCGCCAGCGGCGGCCGACGATGTGTCGCTTTTCATGACATTTTTAAACAGTGGCGTAGTGTGGGGTGTTCAGGGTGTTCCAAAGATACGGGCCTGGGCAGATTTGAGGCCCCGGTGTGTATTCTAAGTGCTTGGAAAATGTGTGACCTTGAAAGTTTTAAAAAATTTCCCCTGCGGCGCATTTCAATTTTATTTTTTAAATTTTTGAAAGTTAGCACAAAGGGCCCGTAAATGATTTGGAACACAGGTCCTCGCAGATCTCACTAGGGCACTGTTTTCAAAAATGTAGATTATCGAACATCAATTGACCTGACCTGACTGGACGCAGCAATTAATAAGTAAAGCGATACCTAATTTTTATTTGAGAAAAATTTTTCGCGGAGGGCTGCCCCTCCTCGTAAAATAAAGTGGGCCGCCTCAAAAGTTTTCCCGGGCCGCTTTAGTTGAGCCCATCCGCCCCTGCGCCATGTCCACGTCTGGGAGTAGGTTTTTGCCAAAAGAGGGATGAAGCTTACACTTGGGGGGTGCTAAGTTTGCGGCCTTTCATTTCAAAGCCCATCAGCAGTCCGTAGCAAAAATTTCATAAATACATAAATAAGTTCTACCTACTCAAACATCTATTTTGACTGTTCTGCATTTCGGACGTCGTTTGCGAGAATTAAGTGGGGACAAGCAAAATAATCAAAAGGACTTTTTGAATACAGAATTTCATAAGGAATGTTTTTGATTAGAATATATTTTTTGTCAGACGGATAGTTTCGCCGAAAAATGCTAAGAACTAGCGCCATGTCACTTTTGGGGGTGGTTTTCGCCAAATAAGGAATGAAGCGCACACTTGGAGGGTGGGAACTCAAGAGTCTTGGTATTGAGGCCTTAGTCTTGGTTTCGGTCTTGGTTTTCCCCGTGTGGTATTGGTCTTAGTCTTGTCACGAATTCAAGACCAAGACCAAGAAAAAACCCTATTTCAATAGCATCATTTGAAATTCAGAAAATGTAATATGAATTACAATTTACGATTTCCGAAAATTTAAATTAAATTAAATTACATTTGACGGTTTCTAATTAACAATTTACTATTCCGAATTACAATTTACGTTTTCTGAAATATCAACTCGCTATTCCGAATTAGGTACATTTTACGTTTTCTGAATTTCAATTTATAATTCTGAATTTCATTTGACTGTTTCTGAAATTAATATTATACTTTCCGAATTACAACTGAAAATGGTGTGGTGTTACATTAGAGCTCTTTACAATTTTTCTCAGATTTTGAAAGCGACTTTTTGAGTAGCTCTCGGGGTGTAGCTCCCAAGAAACAAACATTTTCGGACATGTGAAATTTTCTTGAATTTCTTGACATTATTTAAGAGGCTCTACAGTGCGTAGTAATGAAGATGAGCATCAAAATATATCGATCCTGCAAAAAAGTAAATTAAATGAAGTTCTAAGTCTAAGGCGAAAACACTTCTAGAAGTAGGTAAGTAGAATATTGTTCAGCACTAATTTGGTTAAACTCGTAAGTTACATGAATGTTAATCCGTACGGTCTTTTTCCTCATTCTTGAAATATTGAATTACAAGTAAACAGATCGAGGTAATACTAGATGTATCACTATCATTAAGGAGCGGCTAGCTTATTCCACACTTTCAACATGTGCGAGCATTCGATTTTCACAAACTATAAATCTCGCAAGTCGGTTACCCCCCAATTCGATATTCCGAATCAGTCGAAAAGACGACACGGAACTCTTAATTTGCTTTCACATTTTTATTATAATCAAAATAACAACAAACAAAAACACTTTCACGCCAATGAATTTGATTATGCTCAAACGAGTACTCGTGAAAAAATCCACCTGTTATGAAATTTAATTGTGTGCATTAATGACGATAATTATAATCACTGTTTTACCATAACATTACCGTTATTTAACCATCTTTTTTCACATGCTAAGCATGACGAGCTACACTCGTGCGTGATTTACTTTTTTCACACGCCTACAGGTTTTGATCAAAATGAGATGCGCCTATTATTAGGTGAAAGTCTTCCTTTCGCTATTCCATTAATTTGTCGTTCTGAAAAATTTCCTATATTAGACATATGTTCAAAGGATGTGGTTGTCCTAGACCTTGTAGCTGTAACTGAAACTTCCCTCTTCTAAAAAAAATATAACAGCTCTTTTCCTAAAGCGGTATCAAGGACACACTTGAGAATTTATTATTGGTGTATAATTTATTATATAACGTTATAACTGGGTTAATGGCTCATCATGGGCCAATTTTTGCGTGCATCCATTCTGCTGTAAATCCTGACGGAAGTATAGTTTGCACTGCCTTGTATAATTATTGCGCAAATTACAAGAGAAAGATGTTATAAACTTTACTTGCACTGCACTTACTTTCATTATATGTTAATGGTAAAGTGAAATAAAGAGACCATGTAACCGTAAATTTGGGAAATTGACAATTTTAACATCGAGTGAAAGCCCTCTTTTCATGTATTTTGACATCTACGTAATTCGCAATACTATTTTTAGAAAAAAATGTATACAAGAAATTCTGACTGTTAAATGTGGTGGATGCGCCGGGTTAACTCCTGCCGCTTGTCTAATAATATCTGAATTATGCCCCAAGACGCTTCTAACATTTCATTAGTCTAATGACTGGTTTTTAACGCTAAGAATAAATTACTTCATCAGTGTTTTAATTATAATGTTTACGTCTGCCCAAATAAATTGGATAATAAAATTTTGATTGGCAAACTTTCTTTGGGCTAGCCAGTTTTCATGTGAATAGTTTTTTCAGGATAAATCGAGCGCAACGAATCAGAATTGTATATTTACCATTATTTTAAACGGTTGGCTGCTTTCCGGATTAATACCATGCAAAATCGGTTTTGCAACTGATTCACTGTAATTATAGGCGTTAAGTTGTGATTTTGTGAACAAAAGGTTCGGTGTTGATGCAACTTTGTGATGCAAGTGATGAGAAAGAGAAGGCAAAGGCATTTTGGTACTATTTACGAGAAAGGACGAAAAAGAAATTAATAAAATAGTTATTTATTTTTATGTCTTAGAAGTGATATTTGATTTTATGATAACACTATTTTTTCTTCAAACTCCATTGAAATTACTAAATTACTTTTAACCCCTTCATCAGTGTTAAAAGTAAATGACTTTTGTCACTGGTGTCAGAAAATGCCATTATAGAAAAACGTTCTTAAAACTGATACAATTAGGTAGGTACCAGTTTCGAAATTACAAATGATGTTTTCTGAATTATAATTTATTATTATTTTCTGAAAATCATTTTATTTGTCTGAATTACAAATTACGCTTTCTGAAAATCATTCTATTATTCTTAATTACAAATTACCGATTCTGAAATACATTTAACTAATCTGAATTACGCACTTTATACTTTCCGAATTACAACTGAAAACGGTGTAAAGGGTATGTCCATAGGAACTTTTCTTCTTAAAATAGTGTGAGGAATCACCCTTTGAATTTTGTGACACTATTTTTAAGAATCATCCCTTATTAATCAATTAAATAATTAGTTGCCTACTAATACGTTTAAATTGGATAAAATAGCAGAAATAAATTGTAAACTGTTGAAATTTTTTGAGTTTACTCGATGGGGGGCCAAAAGTTCCTCATTCTGAGGGGTGGGTGGCCTCCGTTAAATCTGTACCCCGTTGAGGTTTCCTGCGATTTTGCCCAAATCGGGTAACTTTTCGAAGAAGAACGTGGTAAGGAAAAATGTTTCCCATAAAATTCTTCATAAAAAAGGTTCTATGCATATTTCTGCCGTGAGCTACCGTCCTCCCGGAACGGACGCTGAAATTTCACCCCTAAAATGAAATTTTTTGAAAAATGGCACTAAGATTTTCGATCCGGTAATGCAAGAGCTATCGAATTCGATAATAATAATTGTTCTTTTGCAAAGAAAAACTCAAAAAGGGGCCTTTTTGCCTCTAAAATGTCAATTTTAGAATAAATGGCACTAAGGTTTTGGATCCGGCAATGCAACAGCTATCGAATCCCCAAGTAAGAATATGCTTTTTTGTAAAATAAATTCCAAAAAGAGCCCTTTTGCCACTAAAATGACATTTTTCGAAAAGGACCCTAAAACGTAAAGATTTGATATTTTTGGTGATTCGATTTTTCGATCGTTTTTAGTAACTACTGCTCCGCGAAGCGTAGAAGTTGAAGTTTACCTTTATTAGGATTAATGTCAACGTACTAAATATATGGATTTACAATATTTTATGTCATTATTGCTTATGGATTTATATGTAACAGTTATTTATTATCAAGGGTGGCCCATATAGAACCGGACAATCTTCAGTGTCCTCCTTAAGATCGCATAAATTAACACCACAATTTAGGCAAATGGGGTCGGGCCTACAATTTGTCGTATGACAGAAACGGTCGCAATTTATTATAGTCAGTTCTTTTCCCTTTCCAAAATGGGTTTCAGAATTAAAGTTCATCTTCTCATTCATTTTTTATTAATTTTCTTGAAGAACTCTAAATTGCATAATTTACCATTGGGGTAGAAATTCCCGTCAAATTACCATAATTTTCGTGGTTTTACTTGTAAATTATGCAAGTCAGACTTTAAAATGCATAATCTAATGGGTGTCCCAATCGATTTATTTTTGCTTATAACTTTATTATTATTTTACCGATTCTCCCTAATTTTGCACAGGACATAGCCAAAAGATTAGGCTTTTAGAATTAGCAATCATTTTTCAGATGGTGTTACTAATAAATTTTTTTTGGCGGTTTTTTGCAAAGCTATTTTTTGATTGGCTGGAGTTCAATCATTTGTGTACCGATCAAAATGAAATTTGTGTAGGATGAAAGCTAATGCTTTCCTCTTCCAAAGGAACTTTATAAAATCTTATTCTGGGCGTCCTTTATTTTTTTACAATTTTTTTTGCGGTACTGTTAAACACGGATTTTCTAAAGTCTATTTTTTATGTTGCTATCAATCTTGGAAAAAAGTTATTTTTAATACTTCGTAACTACAGCACTTGAGTTAAATACCTGTAAAGCAACGTTATTTTGTGAAAGATTTATAGTATCACTAAAGATACGTAAAATTTAGCCAAGATCGATAGATTCGTTCTGCGGTGCGCTTCCCTGACGGGTCCGCTGCATTCAGACCTTATGGTCCATTATGCCCGCACTGTGACAGTTATCCATTTCCTACAGGAACCCCGGTTCTGCAAAGACCCAGTACTTCTGCTGTAGAAACTGAATAGTGTTAATCGGGTGCTAGAAAAGCCACCCCGCTTTGCTATACCACGGCGGGTACTTCTGCTCTTTAGGGAGTTTGTTGAAGCTTCGTCCTGCGAACCCACTATAACCGGCAGGTCTTTTTCAGCCCTGCCGGATACAACTGGTTTCTTGGTGTCGAAGGCAGCTTAAAGTGTACCCTTAAAGGGTTCAGTTGAGGTATCAATTTATGTCCCTCTATGTTACAAACTGCAGACATCTTCCCCCAGTGTGGCCGACGGTTCTTGGTGGACAGCCCCATCAGCCACAACTGGTTGTTGGTGCCACAGTCCCTGAGGGTCTGCCAGTGTCACGGTACCTGTGCAGCTGTTGTATCTTTTTCAGTCCCATCAGTCACAACTAGTCCCTAGCGTCCTGCGCAGCACTATTATAACTACCCCTTCCGTACAGACTGCAGACATCTTCCCCCCGTGTGGCCGATGGTTCCTGGTGGACAGCCCCATCAGCCACAACTGGTTGTTGGTGCCACAGTCCCTGAGGGTCTGCCAGTGTCACGGTACATGTGCAACTATGGTGTCTTTTTCAGTCCCATCAGTCACAATTAGTCCCTAGCCACAAAAGTCTGATAGGTCCAGTTGTCAAACTGTCCCTATCGCAACCGCGAGGTATTTTTTTATTTTTTTTTTTCCCTCCGTACAGACAACACAAGTATCAGTCTTCCAGTCCCTCTGTTCAGACTGCTAGGTCCCGAAGTCTCAGAGCAGCTATGGGTGTCTTTCGACCCCATTTGCCGCATTGAGGCCTCCAGTATCCTCTTAAATCTGGTCTGAAATTCCCAGTTAACCCCGGGAGTTCGGTCCGCCCTCATGGAGCCCGGCGCATGAGGGTAAGGCTATTACTCTGAGAGGGCGCCCGGTGTCTCAGAGGGGTTGGTTCGCGGTAGCGGCTTTGGTACAGACACGTGAGGCTTTTAAGCCCCAGGTCTGCACGTATGGCCGTAACTAACCAGCGGACTGGCCATTCCCCTATCCACCACCCGGGGACGCGCCCGATGGGCACCCAACCGCACGGGAAGATCGATAGATAAATAAATAATAAATTTTAAAAATGTTTTAGAGCATCACAAAAAAAATTGTAAATTAATCAAGAACGTTCAGAATAAAATTTTGTAAAGCTGCTTTGAAAGAGAAAAGCGTCAGCTTTAACTTTACACTATTTTTAATTTGAAGGGTTCACAGATGCTTCAACTCCATCAGCCAATCAAAAAAAGGACTGTTAATAAATACCAATAAAAAATTTATTGGTGGCGCCATCTGGAAAATGACAGTTGACTCTAAAAGCCTCATCTTTTGACTACGTCCGGTACAAAATTGGGCAAAATCGGTTCAATAATAACAAAGCTATAGCCAAAAATAAATCGTTCGGTTTTTTCTGAGACACCCTTTTTTGCAGCAAATCACTCGATTTAAGGTGTTGCAAGAAAATTAATAAAAAATTAAAGAATTGACTAACTTTAATTATGAAAGCCATTTTGGAAAGGGAAAAGAACGGACTTTAATCACTTGCGAATGCCTTTGCCATACGTCAAATTGTAGCCCCACCCCATTGGCCTAAATTATAGTAATAAATTAGGGGATCACTGATATGCGAAATCAAACCGACGACCTCAACCTTCAGCTACGTCGAGGATAAAATTGAAAAATATCGTACAAAAACTAACAACATACTTTATAAGAGGGAGAAGTTACAGTGTATAAATGCACAAAATTTTTGTATACCGCTGTGAAACATTAAAAAAATTATGAATTTGTATAAATAGCAGGTCGGTTCACCATGTTTTAGCAGTTTAATTTCAAAACCGTTGCCTATGTTTGAAAAAATGGTTGAAAAATGGCAACATGCTCCGAGCAGATAAAATTATTAAATCCACCAATGCAGTTAGTGAGCTTAATTTTTTCGAAATGATTTTGATGCAATTTCACTCGTCGTGATCTTGTCATTAAAAAAATTAGTATGACGTCATTACTCCAGTGAAGAAAATGCCAAAAAAAGGAATGGTATCAAACGATGCGCCTAAGTTTTGCCTTTCAACTTTTATTTTTGTGAACACATTAATTTGACATTTACTCGAAATTTTCATTGTGTAAGAGCATAATTTTTTCAGTCTATGGAGAGCCGCCCCCTTTATACAGTCCTCCATACATTTGATATACGACACGTGGTATGTTGACTCTTAATAAAGGCTGTCCCAAAAAAAACCGAACGATTTATTTTTAGTTATAACTTTATTATTATGAGACCGATTTTCCTCAATTTTATACGGGACGTAGCCAAAAGATGAGACTTTTAGAATCTGCAACCATTTTCCAGATGGCGCTACTAATAAATTTTTTGCGGCAGATTTTTACAAGAACACTTTTTGATTGACTGAAGTTGAACCATCTGTGAACCGATCAAAATGAAATTAGTGTAGGATGGAAGCTAATGGTTTTCTTTTCTAAACCAACTTTACAATATTTCATTTTGACCGTTCTTGATTCATTTATAATTTTTTTTGTGATGTTTTAAATAACGGATTTTTGAAGATTTATTTTTTATTTGGCCACCGATCTTGACGAAATTTGCAGAATCCTAAGTAACACCATCAATATTTCACAAAATGATGTCACTTTGCAGATGGCGCCACCCTAGCAAATTTTTATGAACACATTTGATTAAAAAATTAACGAGAATAATATGAAATTGTAATTAGTAAAAAATGTTAGCACTAAAAGCGGCCACAGACAACAGGCTGGATTAGAATAAACAACAATTCTGGATTTTAAAATAAACCAAATATGTGCTTTATAACAGTTCACAAACAAGTCAATGTTAGACCATTTTTTTTGGGTTTCATTTATTTTAACATTTTGTATAACGATATAGTACTTATGTTAAATTCCTGCACAAAGTACCTAACGCTATTTTACGAAAGATTTATAGTGTTATAAAGGATTCTGAAAATTTTGTCAAGATCGGTAGCGAATTAATATCAAATAAATCTTAAAAATTCCGTTTTAGAGCATCACAGAAAAATTTGCAAATTAATCATGAAGGTTCAGAATAAAATTTTGTAAAATTGCTTTGGAAGAGAAAAGCATCAGCTTTAAGCTTACACTATTTTCATTTTGATCGCTTCACAGATGGTTCAACTCCAGCTAATCAAAAAGTGGATTTGTAGAAAACTGCCATAAAAAATGTATTAGTGGCGCCTTCTGGAAAATGGTTGCCGATTCTAAAAGCCTCATCTTTTGAAATGCGCAAACTGAACAAGGTTAAAGCTGTGGCGAAACATGTCCTCAATGCCAAGAAGTCTGTCGAAAACCGCAAGTTGATATCTTATTCCGTTCAAAAGTTATTACGGTAGAAAAAATCTATTTTTGGAAAACGTATTAATGAGTGTCAATCTACTAAACAGGCAAAATACAGGGTGGTCCAAATGTATTAATACAGGGCTCTCACGGCCAAACGGTAAGATAAATGAGTAAAATAAAAAATCCAGGGTAAATTAGAATTAAATACCTTTATTTTGTCGCCATTTTGGAACTCCCCATCTTATTGTATAATTTAGCAATAAATAAGAGTACATTTTTTTAAATGGCACCATGCATGTTTCTATTTTTTTTTAGATTCCCTTTGATGCTCTCTTTATTGGGGTGATTTTATTTTTTTGATAAATTGAACAGTAAACGTAGAAATTTTTGTTGATTCAAATTTCGCGCGGTGATCCGGCAACAATGCGCTTCACCATTCCTTCGATGGAACCACCCTCATCTCACCGTATGTCTCCCACTCCCACTAGTTGAACTGTGTACACAATGAAGTAAACAGGCTATTTATTATTAGGCCCAATCAGATTCTTCCAGAGGGCGTGTACACAGTACAGAGTACAACTACCCTGTAGTGGGGAGACATTCGGTGAGATGAGGGTGGTATCATCGAGGTAATGGTGAAGCGCATTGTTGCCGGATCACCGCGCGAAATTTGAATCAACAAAAATTTCTACGTTCACTACTCAATTTGTCAAAAAAATAAAATCATTGCCATAAAGAGGGCATCAAATGGAATCCAAACAAAAATTGAAACATGCATGGTGCCATTTAAAAAAATGTATTCATTGTTTATTGCTAAATTATACAATAAGATGGGGAGTTCCAAATTGCGACAAAATAAAGGTATTTAATTCTAATTTACCCTGGATTTTTTATTTTACTCATTTATCTTACCGTTTCGCCGTGAGAGCCCTGTATTAATACATTTGGACCATCCTGTATAACAATGCTCGCTATCGCTGGTTTACATAAATGTCTTTTTTGGGAAAACTCATTATGAATGAATGGACAGCACTCTGATGATCTACTAACCAGAAAAAATTATAACAATACCCGTTGTTTTACATAACGGATTTCGCAATTCGCAATTCGCAATTTTGGGTATTGTTACTTACGCTCGAGTATTATAATTTTCTCTTACAGTCACGTATCCTGCAATTATTATTAGTCGCAATAATGAGTAAAATTCGCACAGGATTATGTTAGAAACCTAAAAGCATAATAATTTAAAGGGAAGAGTCATAATTAACTCTGTCGCTCTTCTCTGTAGAATGCGGAAATATTCTTAAATGGTCATCTATAGAGGGTATTGCAACATGTAGAGGAATTCTCATAAATCTATTTCTGGTATTTATGAGAAGAAGTAGGTAGCTGGCAATTTTCACATCCATTACAGCGTCAATTAATACGAATATCGATTTTAGCGTAATTTACATGCCAGGTCAATTGGTAGATTAATTGCAGCTAACAATTTTTTTTATTTCAAGTAAAAGGAGTGTCTGCGGCATTGCCCTACATATTGCATAACAGCCACCAGCTTCTTTAGTATTCCCCGACTTTTTGTGATAATGAATATTAGGTATTGCTTCAGCTACTCAAACACAATTGACATCAATACCTAATCGACGGCAAAATTAGTAGTAAATATCGGAAACGATCTCCGATTACCCAACACATTATTATTTTGCAAAAATGGCATTTGCTCGTAATCGGAACAACCCATTTTTGCGAAGAAAGTGAATGCAGCAGATGTTCAAGTTTCACTGCAATAGGAAGGATAGCGCCCGGATCACATGGTGCGGACCCGGAAATTAGCAAAGGTACGATGCAGTTACGAAACTAGTAAATCACAGGGACTTTCTCAACAAATATGTTGAACGAGGTACTATCTTCAAATTGTTTCAATTATTATGCGGAATAGGTTGGGAAATACAGGGGCGGCGCTATCAAGATGGAGCTGTTGTAAGGCACTCAGCTGGAACAGTTCTGCATGACGTGAATCGTGTAAAAATATTGACAATCTTGTAATAAGTCACACTCCCTGTGTGCGAATGAAACGGAAATTGCAATTATAGATATTTATTTTATTATGTGACGGAGTATATGGAAGTTTAAATCCATACGAGTCACATAATGTCGTTTAGACTCCTAATAAAATACAATACTTTATTTTCAAACGAAAAAATCGAATATTTTCTACTCACATCTGTTGCGCGTCACTTTGACACTTTGCAAAATTGCAAATAATGATGAATTTAAACTCCTCCGGAGTTTTAACACTCCGCTAAAAATGGTGTCATAGAAATGACAGTTATACCTTGTCAACACAGTCATTTAAATAATTGTAATGTGACATTTGAAAATAAAAATTATTATTAATGATTCGACGCACAATAAAAAAAACTATGTGCCCTAATTTTACTAAGGGACCAGATTTTCCACGCACTTGAATTGAGTAAGTAATTTGCAGTTCATGGTCGCCTCACCTTGAAGCAGTTATTATCCAATAGGTTTAATAAGATACAATCAATGTTGTGTCAAACACGACTAGTGTAGTAGAAATTGCGACATCGTTCTACAAAACGAATCTTAATCGATTACTACACAAAGTGGATGCTGAGATTTTAACACCCAGGTCGTGGTTCAGCACCATTCTAGATCTACTTTCTCGTCATGTTCTCAATGTCAAATGTGCAAATTATGGTGGGTTACGAAATTTGGAAGAATTTGGTAATTACATCCCGTCTGTCCAAGATAATTGCTCAAGAATTACACACCATTAATATTGTTCTCGACTCGAGTGGTTCTATGTGTAGTCACCTTATTAAAATCAGAATTCAGAATATAAAAATGATCGCATCACTCGTCAGAGAAGCGTGTAGGTAGATCGTAGTCAATTGAACACGAAAATTTTTAGACCGCTAGTCATTGTGACTAATTTCACAATTTCTCACAAATAATGACATGCCCTATCTCACTCAAATGTGATATTAACTTTAAAAGGTAAATGATGCTGTCAACAACGTTTACCTTTTAAAGTTAATATCCTCTCACATCTACTAACACCAAAAATTACTGTACGTCATTCACTGTCAATCCGCCACTATTTACTGATAATGTTGATAGGCCAAAACAGCACTTCCAAAAGCCTTTCAGAGACTGCGGTGCCTCTTGTTGTTGTTCACAGTTCAATCAGAGTTTTATGAAATGATTTTCTTCCATTTCTGAATTGAATTAAAAAGACAAAATCTCAAAAAACTTAAATGGAATTACCTTGAGATTTTTTCGCCATCTAATAGAGAATTAAATTCTAGGTCAATTTTTGGGTTTATAGCTTAATCTGGCTGGAGTTAATCACCTCGTTTAATCCAAATATCGATCATATTGTTACTATTATGGTTAAAAAAGAATTTGCTAACGGACTTTGCTATTAAAATTATTTTTGTTGACTTTAAAAAATATTGCCAAATTAATAAATTTTTTCCGTTCTAAAAATGTAATTTTGCGCTGCCCACCCCCCTACACGAGCCGTCCATGTAAGTTCATAGTAATTTTAGATTATGCACATTTTCAGCCCTAACGGTTGGCGTTCAAAGATTTTCGATATAACTAATGACGTGGAAATAAATGGACTTTGACGCACACATGCCAAATTTTACTTCAATATCTTCAATAATTTGGGCTGTAGCGTTTTTCTTTTATGATATCTTGCCAAAAAAGTCATTTTCAAAAAAATGGCTTACGACCTGAACAAAAATTGGGGTATCAAATTCAGTAAGTAATAAAAATATTTAGTTATGTATATTTATGTTTTCTTCACGGCAGCAATTTTTTCCAAAGGGCAGAATTTGAAGGTGCGGGTTTGTATTTAAAATTTTTAACTTTATGTGCCAAAAAGACACTTTCCGTGGACCGATTTGGCCCAACATCTAACCAGCTCTTCCCTTAATCATAAAACAATGTGCAATGTGCCAAATTTTAGCAAGATCGGTCAGGTAGTTTGGGCTGGAGCGTGTTCACAGACCCAGACATTTTTCACCACTTTTTTGAGTTTCTAAAACCCGAAAACGTAAAGATTTTAGGTTTTTGGCGATTCGAATTTTCGATAGATTTTAGAAACAAGTTAAAACAACTTTTTGAAAGAATTTCACTTATGTTAATTTTATTCTCAAAAACGGTGCGGAGTTCAGCGAAATCGAATATTCGGCCAGTACAGACGTCCTCAAAATTTCGTTCTTTTTCTCTTCAAATTCTTCTAGATTAAGCTAAGCAAATTTTAGATACAGAATTGAAGACCTTTCATGTGCTAATAAGAAAAATTTATATTCATCAATCAAATTTCATAGTTGATATCTCAAACAGCACTTGATGGGGTTTGCGGATTTGCAGCAAAATGACCTGCATGGGCTCATCCAAAGGCCAACATTAATTTCCATACCAAATTTCATGAAAATCCGTTTGGTAGTTTTAGAGAAAATATTATCCTTATGTGAAGTACACAGCGCACACATTTTCGTGATCCTGGGACCTGGGACACCATTAAAGCCTGCTTTTTCTGTCATTCATTAGTGCCAAACTAGTACTTTTCCTCTATTAAAAAAATGGGCAGCTACGGAAGCGGCTAGAACCTCCCCACTTGGTGAATGATTTAATAATCCAACCCCCATAAATTTCAATTCAGTCTCTACCTAAGTGTTTTGGTAATTTTAAAAATTTTTTATTACTTATTGCCAAAAGGGCACTAAATTTAATTGAATTTTTGAAATAACATTCGAAGACTTTTCATGTGCTGATAAAACAAATGGTGGTCATATTTCAAATTTCATAGACGCCATGCCAAAAAGGCACTTGTTAATGGTCGTTTGCCACCAAAATTAAGTAAATTTTCTGACTTGCTATACCTAAATATTACTACTGGTATTTTTCAAAATTTTATGATTTTTTGACAAAAGGGCACTAAGTTTGAGGACATTTTTGGAAAACGAGATTTGAAGACATTTCATGTTCTGATAAAGAAAATGGGAGTTTAATAGTCAAATTTCAAAGTTGATATGCCAAATTGGCACTTGCCGTTGGCCGATAACCACCAACATTAAATCAGCTCTTAGGCGGGTACTGTGTGTCCCTACCTACTAAATTTCCGCCAAATCGATTAAGCAGTTTGGGCTGTAGCGTATTATCTAATGTTGCTTCGAAATTTCGAATTTTTTGATTTTATGCCAAAAAAGGCGCCAAGTGTGAATACATTTTTAGACACAGAATTTGAAGACCTTTCACATGCTGATAAGAAAAATTGGTGTTCATCAGTCAAATTTCTTAGTAGATACGCCAAAAAGGCACTTGGCGTTTGTAGATTGGCAACAAAATTAACTGGGCTCACCAGAAGGCCAACACTAACCTCCATACCAAATTTCGTGAAAATCTGTTCGGTAGTTTTCGAGGAATTTTGCTCACATACGTACATACGTACTTGTGTTTAACCGCTTATACAGACCCAAAATACTATACTCAGCCGACGGTGTCAAGCCAAATCAGACGTTGTCAGACCCCCTTGTGGGTCTGGCAGCGTCGTACGTGTATTTCAATGCGCATGCGCATAATAATATCAAAGGGAATGGGTGGGGGAAAGTTGGCTCGGGCTTGGCAAAGCGGTGAAACATCAGGTTACATACGTACTTCCTGCAGAGGGAGAACGGTAGCTCTGTGTATGCCCCTTGTGGTATATTGAATATTCACGTCGTCAGACCCGCCATGTTCACTGCGCCTTGACGATCCCAAGGTTTGGCAACACTGTTAGGCTATTTTGGCGCGTTGATTTGAATTACTAACTGACGGGCAGAGATGAAAATAGGACAAAGAAATATTATGGTTACTAGGTTGATTGGACAATTGTGAACATGTACCTACCTAAGTACCCTCGATACTCTTTAACTAGTCAATGGTTTAAAATTAAATAGTCTGACGAACCTCAGTAACTAAATATCGTAGACTCGATAGCACACCACAAATCTATTATAAAGAAATATAAATAAAAAAGGCTACTTCTAATTCAATTATATTAACATTATTTTACTATTCTTTCTTTACATTGATCAGCTGACAGAAATATCAATCTGAGGGGCAATTCCAGATTTTCCAGGACTTCCTGAGACTTCTAGGTGACTTAATTCCTGAGATTTTTTGCAGACATCCTTTGACTTTTTGTGACTTTCCTGACTTTCTGTAACTTCCTGACTTTCTGTGACTTCCTGAGACTTAATTCCTGGGACTTTCTGCAGACTTCCTATACTTTTAACTAACTTATTGCCTGACTTTCTGCAGACTTCCGGAGGCTTCTTGCGGACTTCCTGAGACTTCCTGTCTTTCTCTGACTTCTACAGATCTGTACACTGACTTTCAACCACAAATTGCCCCACGTAACAAACTATAATGCCCCAATAGAGGGGGATTTCCTTCCCGTTGAGGTTTTGACACTGTTATGGCAACTAAATTAAGGTACCTACTATCCGAAGGGCGGTTCACTGCTCGCAGTAGGTGTACACTTAAGTTCGAAGTACTCGAAGTACTTGTCGAAGTACCTTGAAATACCTGCTCGAAGTACTCGAAGTACTTACTTAACGCAGCATTCGAAGTACTCGAAGTAGGTGTACACATTTTAGAGAGTGAACCGCCCCTCGCTACTATCTAAAACCGAAAATCTAAAATCTACGTACATCTTTCACAAAGAAGCCCATAACAACTAGGTAAACCTTAAATTTCATTCTTCTCCTGTCAATGGATAATTATTGCTGTAATACAGGGTGTCTCAGAACGCTCGCACTAAATTCTAACGGAGTATTCAGGATTAAATTCTGAGTCGATCCGTGTTTTTGAAAATTTCCAGGGTACAGTAGTTTCCGAGTTATAAGAGATTTAAGAGGACCAATCAGATTTCAGTTCTTAATTGCTTTACAAGGTAATTTAATGTTAGATGCACTATTTCCTAGGTAACAAGATACAACAATATAAATTTTCATTGATAGTATCTTGTTACCTAGGAAATAGTGCATCTAACGTTAAAGTACCTTATGGAGCAATTCAAAGCTGAAAACTGATTGGTCCTCTTCAATCTCTTATGACTCGAGAATTATTGGTCCCTGGAAAATTTCAAAAACACGGATCGACTCAGAATTTACTCCTGAATACTCCATTAGAATTTGGTGCGAGCGTTCTGAGACACCCTGTATAATTTAATCAATTCACAAATTTGAATGTGGCATGCTCTTATGGCAATTTTCTAATTAATTTGCCCCATCCATCAAACTTTCTTGCTGAGGGTGGTTCTTCAGAAGGGATGAAGGGGTTGAAATAAACACAAATTAACATTTGCGACGGAGTTATAGCAATTTTCAACCAAATCCTTCCCGTGTGTCAAAGTTCTCGTTAAGGGTTGTTCTTTAGTGAGGGTGAGGGGTTTGAAATCAACATCAGTAGAAATTTGCAAGGGAGCTATAGCGATTTTCAACCGAGTCCGTCACATTTTCTAATTAATTTGCCCGGTTCGTCAACGTTCTCGCAAAGGGTTGTTCTTTAGTGGGAGTGAGGGGGTTGAAATCAACTTCAATTAAAATTTGCGAGGGAGTTATAGCGACTTTCAACCGAGTCCGTTACTTTTTCTAAATATAATTTGCCCGGTTCGTTAACGTTCTCGCTAAAAAACAACCCTTTAGTGGGAGTGAGGGGGTTAAAATCAACATCAATTGAAATTTGCGAGGGAGCTATAGCGATTTTCAACCGAGTCCGTCACATTTTCTAATTAATTAGTCCGGTCCGTCAGCGTTCTCGCTAAGGGTTGTTTTTTAGTGGGAGTGAGGGGGTTAAAATCAACTTCAATAAAAATTTGCGAGGGAGTTATAGCGATTTTCAACCGAGTTCGTCACATTTTCTAATAAATTTGCCCGGTCCGCCAACGTTCTCGCTAAGGGCTGTTCTTTAGTGACGGTGGGAGGGAGGGGGTTGAAATCAACATCAATTGAAATTTGCTAGAGAGTTATAGAGACTTTCAACCGAGTCAGTCACTTTTTCTAATTAATTTGCCCGGTCCATCAACATTTTTGCTAAGGGTGGTTCTTCAGTAGAGATGAAGGGGTTGAAATAAACACAAATTAACATTTGCGAAGTAGTCATAACGATTTTCAACAGTGTCCGTCACTTTTTCTAATTAATTTGCCCAGTTCGTCATCGTTCTCGCTAAGGGTTGTTCTTTAGTGGGGGTGAGGGGGTTGAAATCAACATCAATTGAAATTTTGCGATGGAGTTATAGCGATTTTCAACCGAGTCAAGCACTCCAAGCTCAGGCCTTCAATATTTCATAAAAAGTGCGTCAAATTTTTTGCCTTTTTAGCTTTCACCTGCTTCCCTTTTTTGGATTCGTGAGACCTACCTAACCGAAAGATCGATTAATCGAAATAATCGATTAGATTACCCTCGTTTAATCGAACCTCGATCAATCGATTATTTCGCCGTCCTAGTGGGGATGAAGGGGTTGAAATGAACACCAGTTGAAATCTGCGATGGAGTTATAGCGATTTTTAATCCAATCCGTCATTTTTTCTAATTCATATACATTAGTTTAACTATTACAATTGGTTATTTACTTACCAGATTTTTTGGTTTTGACCATCTGGACCAACAATTTACCTCGGTGGGGCTTCATTTCTATAGGAACTGCAGTCTGCACATTAAAACTAAGGCTCGGAATTTTTGCCAAAACCGTTAGTCGACTAGTCGAATAGTAAAATATCCGATAGTCGAATAAACCGATTAATCGACTCTCAAGACTTAATCCACTAGTCGAATAGTCGAATAGTCGACCATTTGTTTAATCGACTAGTCGAATAGTCGAATAGTCGACTAGTCGATTAGTCGAATAGTCGATTAGCCTGTTAGTCGACTAGTCGGTTAATTGATTAGTCGACCGATCAATTAGTCGATTAATCGAATAGCCAACCGATCAATTTCTCGATTAATCGACTAAACAAATTGTCGCCTAATCGTGACCGGTCGGTTGTCTTCGTCCATGGGGAGAGAGTGTTTAAGTTGACAAGTCCCATGTGCCCATACTCCATAGTGACAAATAATAATCCAATGATTTATGACCGATTGCACCATAATTTTAAGGGGTTCCTTAAGTGATCCTTAAAGTCCTTTAAAACCATTGTGTCAACAACGTACCTATATCTACGGAATTAAACGTCACTTATCTTTAAGGCACCCCTTAAAATTACCGTGCAATTACGGTGCAGACTAATCAAATATTCGGCTAATCGAATAAATGCGATTAGTCGATTAGTCGAATATTCGGACATCTCGACTAGTCGACTATTCAAACATTTCGACTAGTCGAATATTCGACCATTTCGACTAGTCGACTAGTCGAATATTCGACTAATCGGTTAGTCGGTTAATAATTTTTCAATAACCGCGGTTATCGATTAGTCGACTAGTCGACTTATATGGTAGTGGCATTGACTAATGGCCTAGAAACGAACTTTGGCAGTAACTTTTGGTCCTTTAACGCATCAAATTAATTATTTACGATGATTCCCCAAATGAGGCTGTCACTTCTGTCACTTGTCATTCTTGTCAATTTCTGTTCCCACTCGGTTCAGCATGGTTTAGTTCTGAATTAAACTGCTACTATTTTAATATTGTTTTATAATTATTGCATCAGGAAAATTAGCACTTTGAGGTACTAGTTGCAATACTAAAGGTTCGTTGTCTTCATACTGCTAGTTTACACGAAGGTAGGTGCCACAGTTTTCAAATGATTTCATATTTTACGAGCACTGTAATGTAAACGTTTCTTATGGACGCCAATTTCGTGAAACACCAGGGCTAGAGCCCTGCACGGGCCGGGCCGGCCCGGAAAAAGCCTGGCCCGGCCCGGGCCCGAATACGGGCCGGGTCGGGCCGGGTCTAATATTAATTGTCCATTAATGTCGTGGACATGGGCCGGGCCGGGCCTGCATACGAATCGAAACGGGCCGGTCCGGGCCCAAAATTATTGCCATTGCAAATTATTCGAATCAAATCTCGTTTTCGAAATAATATATTTGGTTAAAATATACGATCATTTAAACGGCAAATTGTTGATCAAAAACGTCGATCTGAGATTTCGCAGCGTTGCCTTTACTGATGTCGGCTCGCAGGTTTCAGGTTTCTAGATAACAACAATAAATCCTAAATTATATTACGTTACGCTTTAATCAGTTTTGACTCAGGATTCAGCTTTCAGATTTTGAAGGTGAGTATCAAATATCGTAAACACTTTTAAGGAACACCTAATTTTTCTGCATACATACAAGCTGCTGGGCCGGGCCATTGCCGGGCCCATATATCAGTCGGGCCGGGCCGGGCCTGACACAATATGTACGTAATTCAGATCGGGTCATACCGGGCTGTGACTTCTGAGTAACGGGCCGGGCCGGGCCCCTAAAAATCGGCCCGTGCAGGCCTCTAACCAGGGCCGTTCGCGCGCTGCTACACACATGCGCATTATAATTTTGAATATCGTCTATTCCGAGCCTTAATTAAAACACTTCACTTCACAGCTTTAGCGGTCCCAGCCCAGTGCGGCAACGTTGCTGGGTCTAACAACGTCCCTTCGGTAACTGGGATTCACATAAATGGGTTCGACAAGAATAGTTACATGTTGTGGGTTCGATAAGGTGTATTGAATATTTCGATAAAGGAAATATTATAATTCCTTTCCCCTCTAAGCTGACGTTTAATTGTGGGCTTAAATAGTTTAATTTATCAATAAATATACAGGCAAAAACATAACCGAACTAGTGGGTCTGAGGTGGCCTGTTAGATATATCGGGTCCAGCAAGGATGGTTCGATGCATATACGTACATACGTACATACACACAGACATTTTTTAAAAACCACTTTTTTGTGATCCTGAGACCTTGAAACGTAAAGATTTGGTGTTATCTCAATTTCGAATTTTGGAGTGATTGCAGTAACCTCCCATTTTTATATGGTTGTGGGGAGGTTAATAGATAAAGGTTTTGTAAAATAATGCGCTGATGAAATAGTTATTTGTTTAGCAAAACAAAAAAATTGCAGTAAATCTGTTTTTTTGCCGTGTTGAACATACTTTTTTCGCCGATTGTCATTAAAAATGTACTTTTAATTCTTTTATGAATGATGCCTTTTTGTTTATTCTAGCACACACAGTTGCCCACAACAAAAACCAGTGAAAGTGTCGATTGTAAAAAACAGTTCTAATCGATTGTTTGCAGTGCAATACACATTTTTTACCCATTTAAAGACATTTGGTACAGCAAACGATGGCATATTACGGTTAATAGTTGTAGACGTTAATAGGAGCACACCTTTTCCTTTCGAACTTGATTGAAACAACAAATTGTTGAGTTGCATTTATGGCCTATATGACCTCTATAAAATCTAGTGCGGTTTTCTCTGCGGTAAATTATGATGGCTTTCCTCTCAAGCTGATGAAAGTACGAAAAATTTAGCAAGGACGTGAGTATTAAATTTAATCGAATGTTATTGACATTTGTTACATAATTCCGCAATTGCCGTATCCTGTGGGTGTCCCTTAATAAGGTTTTTAGCATTTGGAACTGCTTTGTTCTCGAAAAACAATTTGCGGAATCTCATTAATCCAAATTTATTCTTGTTGCGCAATTGCTCCAGTTCGGACAATGAGACTCTTATATAACGTTTATTATTAACCTGCTGAGATGTGGATCGATTTTGACAAAGATCATTGGCCTAGTGGTTCAGTATTTATAAACATTTATTGTATATTTTAACATTTGATGAATTAAATGTTATAGAAATAAAATGTTTCTTTGAAAAGGTCATACAAATGCAAAGCTCTCAAAAAGTCTCTTGCCTGATTCAGCGCTGAAATCTCTTATTAAAAGGACACGCGCTCACAAGTATTTCCACTTGAAAGAAGGTGAAAATGATATCTTATCTTAACGTCATTGGTTGTGAATTACCAAGAATTTACCTGATTGCAAAATTATTATTATAGGTGTGTTTTTCGATGTGTGGAAGCAGAAGTACAAAAGATCGTGAGATATGAAGACTAAATTATTACACTAAAGTCTATATCAAATACGATGACTAGGCGTATCAGCAAATGCAAAAAAAGAGGCAACATGAGAAAATGACTTGCACGAACAAAATGAAGTAACAGCGGTTGAAACAAAGAAGTATTTGCAGGCTCAGCTTGTCGTAATATCCCTATTCGCGTAATTGAGTCTAGACAGATTTATCTCTAATTATGATCGTTTCTGTTGAATTTATTAGTCAGTTCGCGACACTTGGAAGAAAAAGATGGATAAACTAGTCTGATAATTGTACTAACTGGATGAAAGTTAAGGAAGAAGAAGATCCACGATTTCTAATACATCTTCATCATCGACCGTTCTCTTCCATAAATCACGTTACGTTTAGTCTCGTGAGTTCTACTTTCTAAAATCATCTTAAGGGATCCCACTTGTTGGATCGTAAAGACCTTGAGGACTTGGCATTGCCCAAAGCGGTTTATGGAAAGTGAATGGGAGCAGGATTACGGAGTAATTAGTTAATGAAAAGTTCGAGCTGAATGAGATCCGCCTTTTTGTTAAAACAATTTGGTTGAACACTTCTGAAATCTTAATTGAAAGATGAACAAAGATTCCGTTTGAATTCCTTGAAAGATCCAAAAAAGTCAAATTTTGTTGAACACCCACTTCTTGATCTTGACCTTGTTAGGCTTACTGGAATTTAATTCTGATTTAAATTGTTTCTTCACACCTTATAACACTTGGGCCAAAAACTTGCAGCAAAATAATTCAAATGAACTGCACAATTAATTAATTTTATCCGCCTTGACCCAGTGGAATTTAAAACATGTTCCATTCTCAAAGCCAGTTTACCAAATATGTCGAAAAAAGCCAAGGGAAGGGGTATATGAATGCGATGTGTATCCCTGTATATGTTTATTCACCGGCAATGATTCATATCGTCGTGTTGGTGGTGAATAGTTCTATATCATAACTCTTTACTTCCGAGTTACAGCTTTTTATTCATTTGTAATTTGGTTTTCCTGACAAACATAATTTTAAAAGTATATTTCGACCTATAACTGAATGCAGTTGAATGTAAAAACAAAATCATAGAATAACATTAGTTCTCCTTGTTTTTTCACTATTATTCGTTATTTCCTTGAAGATTTCTTGTTTCGCGTTATAACTGTTAGCGATAACGAAATTTAGGGGCTTTTCTAAGTAGTGAATGGATAAAAAAATGTAGTCTTGATTTATTATATTGTTAGTAATCTTATTTTCTCTCCCGGGGTGCATAACTGCTGTCTTCTGATTTGCACCCCTTCTGTCATCCTGCAGCAGAAGAAAAACCATCCCTTATCAGATATTATCGAAATATGTGTGTGTCGGGCTTCAGACCTCCATGTGCAAAATATTTGAGAAGTTTTCGTATCTTTGTGATTTTCCACCCCTAAATTTCATCGACACCCCCTCATCTTCATCAGACTTGTACGTCAAAAGCGCATAAGATAATACTTAATTCACCTAATTCAATATTAAACATCATAAAATAACCATAGTCTAATAGTCCAGTCAAATTAGACCTCCAGGGGACTGGAGGTTACAATAAATGTTGGAAAGCGGGAGATGATCTTAAACCCTTTAGTAGGCATCTAATAGAAATACCCTAGTTTTGCAACTTCCCAAGATGTGTGCGTATGATAGGGCGTCCAAAAAAACACGAAATTTTCTGACTTTTTTCAGTTTTTCGCTTATAATATCTAAAACGGTGCTTCCTAGCGAAAAGTTCACTATTTTCGAAATTAAAGCGCATTAAATTCTACGTCGAAGGAGCCCCCCAAACGTTAAGTTCGACCATGTGGTAGGGTCGTAAACCATGGTCAAAAACGACAATTTTGTGAAAAATTAACAAGTAGTGACTTTTCGTCGTCTGTAACGTCCAAACGGCTACTCTAATTTAAAAAACTTATAGCTTGAAAGTTGTAGACCATCAATCGCTGATTTCAGAAAGCATCACAAATTTAGATTTTGGTTAAAAGTATTCAAAAAATAATTTATTTATAAATGTAGTTAAGAAATGACAATGAATAAAAGATTAATTTCTTCGAAATCTTTTGGACGTGGAGGGGCCAGGGTCGTTCGCAGGCTCGATGAATAGTGTGTCGCCTTCAAATAGTTGAGGCTTTAGATCTAGAAAATCAAAATAGAGCAATCCATAAGTCAGTACCTAAGCCTCAACTATTTGAAGGCGACACACTATTCATCGAGCCTGCGAACGACCCTGGCCCCTCCACGTCCAAAGATTTCGAAGAAATAGATTTTTTATTCGTCTCATTTCTTAACTACCTTTATAAATTTATTGTTTTTTGAATACGTTTAACCAAAATTTAAATTTGTGATGCTTTTTGAAATCATGGTCGAAATTAACGTTTGGGGGGCTCATTCGACGCAGAATTTAGTGCGCTTTAATTTCGAAAATAGCGAACTTTCCGCTAGGAAGCACTGTTTATAAATTATAAGCGAAAAACTGAAAAAAGTCCGAAAATTTCGGGTTTTTTTGGACACCTTATCATACGCACACATCCTGGGAAGTTGCAAAACTAGGATACTTCTATTATATGCCTACTAAAGCGTTTAAGACCATCTCCGGCTTTCCAACAATTATTGTAACCTCCGGTCCCTATTTGACTGGTCTATAAGGGTATAACGGCTAAATATATGCTCAAAACTTTTTCTGTGCCATTGATGAAAAGTTATCAAATGGCTTGAATTTGAAATTTCGAGTTTCAACCCCTTCTGTCTCATCCCGCAGAAAAACAACCATCCCTTATCGGATACTAGCGAAATATGTGTGTGTCGGGTTTCAGACCTCCATGTGCAAAATATTTGAGAAGTTTTCGTATTTTTGTGATTTTCAACCCCTAAATTTCTAAATCTTCAACAGACTTGTACGTCAAAAGCGCATATTAAATTTCAGTAAAATATCTCGACTGGTTCTCGAGTTCCAAAAAAAACCTCACAGTCTCGCGCTTCTACTGCGAACGCTGCCTAAACGCTTGAAGATGGATTAAAATCGTATAAAGGAGAAATATCGGCAACGAATAGGCCTACAAAAAATGTCTCAACTGTATATAAATACCTGTTACGGATAGCCGACAATAAACCACCGAAGCTATTTTCGTCAAGAATTAAAACACAGAAACGATCACGGTGGGCTACCCATCCTAGGTAGCTATATGCCGCCGCGGACTTTTTTCTAGATCCTTCCATTGGGTGTCCGGTAAATTCGTCGCCCCAGTAATTCGTCGCCTCAACAATTCATCGCCACAACAATTCGTCGCCAGCAATTGGTCGCCGACTTAATTCGTCGCCACAGCAATTCGTCGCCGAAACAATTCATCGCAAAGGAAAAAAATGCCGCTTGAGATTTTATAAATTTTATTCTTACAATGTTGAGATTCCATGCAAATATGTAATCAATAATCTCACGGTACAATTTTGCAACATTTGTAGTGACGTCCAGCGAATCCCGATATTTTATTCTTGGTCTGACTGTCCTCTGTCCTGAGCTAGTTTTACATATACAGAGTGTCCCAGATTCAATGTGACGGGCAATATCTCCATCGTGACCAGAAGTTAAATAATTCTGAATTTTGGCATGAGCACCTATATTTTGACGTCCGGCGGATCTTTTCAGATAATACACTTATAGCTATGTATGTACTTCAGACAGTCAAAAGTTGGTTTGATGCTCAAACTGATATTTGGTTACGTAATGTGCGTAGAAAGGCAAAATTAAATTTTATAAGCAAATAAACTCCGTTTTGGCTTCCTGCTTACGAGCCCCCGTGTGCTGTTAGGTCGGATTAGTAAAAGTAAACATCCCTCTGCATTCTAGTAGCGTACAAACTAATTACGATAATTTCTTTCTTAGAAGTATATTTTTGTATAATATCCTGCTTACGTCGTTAAAGGATTAGAGAGACGCGACCCTAAATAAATTCCGATAAAACCCCAGGTAGGTACCTGCCTTTCTGTGGTCGTTTTCTGAAGAAATAAAGTTTGCAGAATATGCTAAAAGTTATTTAAACATGATAACATGCAAAAACATTTGTTTTGCATCAAATCCGAGTTCTACTTATGGAATCAGCAATCAGCCATTATCCATAGTTCGCTGTTATAGGGTAAAAATGCCTTAATCATTACCTGGAACTGAATAATTTGTAGATCGGATAAATTACTGTTACCTATGTAGGTATACAACTAATTACAATAAATTAATTTTAAAATAAGATAAAATATCGATTTAAGCGGGGAAAGACCACAGACGAAGAATAAATATCGGGACCGCGCTGAACGTCTACAAAATGTTAAATTGTATCACGAAACGATCACGGTCGATTATTTGCGTGGAATCGCCCACAATGTAAGATACTAAATAAAAAGAATAACATTTTGAAAATCTTATGCTTCTTTTTCCTTGGCGATGAACTGTTGCGGCGACGAATTAAGTCGGCGACCAATTGCTGGCGACGAATTGTTGTGGCGATGAATTGCTGGCGATGAATTGTTGAGGCGACGAATTGCTGCGGCGACGAATTGTTGGCGACGAATTTTCCTAACTTCCTTTCATTGCCGACAATTCCTCCTTTCAAACTTTTGATCTCCCGCTGAGATTTTCGGGGTATACACCTGTGTACAAAATTTCAGCTCGATATCTGCTTCTGTTTTCAAGTTATGCGACGGACAGAGTAGACGAGCGAGCGATTTCACTAAAACTAAAGCGTCTACGCATCTGCTTCGGCACTAAAATTCTTATACATGCTTAAGTATCTAAGCCACAAATTCACCAACGGTACTTAATTTTAAGAGGGGCTTAAAATGACAAGAATGATGTTTGTCCTAAAAGAAAATTGTCACTCAATCTTTAAGTTAGACTTAAGCGATAAGTAACGTTGGTGCAAACGGTCCTAAGCAAGCGTAATTAAAGAGAAGCTTTAAAAGGGGAAAGTAGTCTACTGTATTACGCCTGCCTTATGCAATAATACAGGGTGAGTCTGAAAGACTCCACATCCTTGATACCACAGAATCTACTGTTAAAATGATGAAGCTTGGTGCAAAAATTATTGGTCAATTGTGATTCCTCTTGAGCCGCCAAAAATCTTCATTTTTAAACGTTCTTGTTAAATATCTTTCGAAAGGTGTATCGTAGGATTCTGAATTTTTGCACAGCATTGTTACAGATCAAGATGCAACTACTGATGGTACTTAAGACATCCAAAAAGCGGATGTTATACAGGGTGGCCCCGATGTTATTTGCGCTTGAACTATTTTATGTTTAAAAATATTGCTAATTTGCCTATGCGGCCGTATTCCCCGTTCGATTCTAAAACTTTTTTGGCTCTTAAAATTTTTCGAAAAAACTAACCACTCACGAGGAAAATTGAAAAACCCGAAAACATGATCATCGTGATAAACCTACAATTTCAATAAAAATCAAAGTGTACGTTGACACACGCATCACATTTCAACTGTTTTTTTGCATTGAAGGTGTTGTCCTACATCTGTGCCCAGAACCATTGCTCACAACTGAAGAAAAAACATTGATGGTAATTTCACTTGTTTATGATATAGACTCATCATTGGTTTTAAGGTGATTACCTGCATCATGTTTTCGGTTTTTTCAATTTTTCTCGTGAGTGGTTAGTTTTTTCGAAAAATTTTAAGAGCCAAAAAAGTTTTAGAATTGAACAGGGAATACGGCCGCATAGGCAAATTAGCAATATTTTTATGGTTAAACAAAATTTTTTATCATTTTTTTCTGTTTCAGGGGGGTCTTTCCCCAAAGATGGTGGTCGACAGCAACGCTTCTGATACGATTAAATTTAGTTTTGTCAATTCAATATACACCGATAGATCTTACGGGTGGTAATGGTGACGGCGAATGCGCTCTCCTGCTGAATGGCCCTCCAAAGAGTAGTCAATTTGACTACACATTAAATTTACTACGAGGAAACCCCCTGTAAGTTTTACATCAAAAACTTCGTTAGATTAATGAAAGTTTTAGGGAATATAATGGACCTCATACTTGTATCACGTACGATGCCGTCAACCAGGCTTATTTAGACGCCCGCAAAAGAATACGTAAGGATACCTAAATTCTGAGCTTCGTTAACAACAAAATATTGTCTAGATATCGCCCAGCCGCATGGCGATTGGAAACCTGATGACGTGGCAACAGTTGGTGAACTCCTCCTCGATATTTCAATCAATTTAGCAAGAACGTAAGTTTTTTATTTTTGCTTCAAGTCTCTTACCTTAATTCTTGCTTAGGTACGGTTTGAGTTATGAAGAAATCGAGAAGGGATTGCCTTTAATAGACACGAGCAAGACGCTTATCCGTGAAGTGTGTCCTCCCTACTTGTCCAATGTCGAGTGCAGGGCTGGAAAATATAGAAGATACGATGGACTCTGCACGAATTTAGAACATCCAACATGGGGTGCAACAAATACTCCATTTACCAGGTAATGCGGTTTATGTTAATTGAAAATAAGGCGTGATGAAAAAACTGAAACGAGCTATATTAGGAGCTCCACGTGATAATTTAATTAGTGAAATTAATGCGTGCAATTTGAGTTTTTATAACCGGTTCGGTTTTCTGTTATCAATTTAATAGATGCAGTTTATGGTAATTCATTTATTTAATGCGGGTTTAAAAAGCAGGTTGCATTTTTTGGTGCGCGCTAAACGTAACGTTTATTAATGCTGCAAGACCAGGTGAAATAAATTTTTCACCTACATAGAAGCTCTATAGAAGTACATACAGTGTGTCTCATTTTAACTGGAACCACCCAAATATTTCGGTTAATTTTAACCGAATCAATGCGTTCTTTTTTTCTGCATATAGAACTCCAAAATCTGCACCTGCGTAATACTTCACTTTTTTTATAGACCGAAAGCCCAGCCTACTGCGATTTAATAAAGAGGCCAAAAATGAGGAAATCGTATTAAGCATTTTTTTATCGAAAAGTTTTCTAAGGAAAAGTTGCTCAGGATGGCTCCAAATGG
This sequence comes from Pycnomerus fuliginosus, assembly GCA_963924575.1. Taxonomy (NCBI): domain Eukaryota; kingdom Metazoa; phylum Arthropoda; class Insecta; order Coleoptera; family Zopheridae; genus Pycnomerus; species Pycnomerus fuliginosus. Next base: position 4,945,918 of record OZ004624.1, on the reverse strand, counting down.
CTAAATCCGAAATTTCAGGGAAAAAATAAAAATGTTGAATTTCTTGAGGAAGAATCACAACATAACGAAAAGTTCAATATTTTTGCAACATAATGGGTGCTGTGAAATAAAAAAACAATTGAAATGAATTGATTTGACATTTGCTATCGGCTATGGATGGATAAAACTTATAAATCGCAGAAAAAGTTGAAATCACTAAAATAGTGCAAGATTTTCGTTTTTCTTAACAATTTCAATCTGCCTCAAACAGCAAACATATGCGCTTCCATTGATTTTTTATTTCACATCGCCCGTTATGTTGCAAAAATATTGACGTTTTCGTTATGTTGTGATTCTTCCTCAAGAAATTCAACATTTTTATTTTTTCCTGAAACTTCGGATTTAGCCATTTGGAGCGATCCTGAGCAACTTTTCTTTATAAAATTTTTCGATAAAAAAAATGCCTAATACCATTTCGCCTCTTTATTAAATCGCAGTAGGCTGGGGTTTCGATTTATAAAAAAAGTTGCAGGTGCAGATTCTGTAGCTCTACATGCAGAAAAAAAGAACGCATTGATTCGGTTAAAATTAACCGATATATTTGTGTGGTTCCAGTTAAAATGAGACACACTGTATGTATAGGCATGGCATAAGCATAAACGAGCTTTTTACATGGTTTTACAGCTCATCTCATGTCTTTAAACCTCGTCTAGGCCCACAAAAATAAGGGGAGGTATCTGCAACAATGATAGATTGCATCCTTACTAATTTTGAAATAAAATCCAATCATCAATTTTCCATCTGCAGTTATTTTTCCTCATCTATTTTAATCTTAAGTTGTTGCTGTTCGTTGATCGTAACTTTTTTTTTTTCTTTTAGCACTATCATTCGAAATTTTTGTGTTGTTTGCCTAAATCACTTTTGTTTTCTATCTTGGAACACATAACATGAATATAAGTAGACGACAATAAGAACATATAAACACAGTCCTTTTTGTTCGTTGGTAGCATCAACCCTACTTCCCAATCTCTAAGTATTTTTTGTTCTTCTTTAACTTTATTGAAAATTTCCAAAAGTAAATCCGTTTCTTTTTGCCCCAAGCTCATTTCTGATGTGATTCTGCCCTGGCTAAGGTTTCTATAGGATGTATTTTCTATTCTTCTTCTTCCTACTCTTCTTCTGTTCTGAGATTCCTTTCAACAAATCTTAAAAATATTCTTTCCACCTTTTCATTATGTCCATTCTTCCGACTGTAGTTCGTATGGCAATTATTTCAGTTGTTTTGCATTTTCTTGGCGCCTTGATGACTTTCGTTCAATTTTATTCCTAAAGCCTATTCATGAACCTATTTTGTAGGGGTTACGGAAAATTGTTCGAAAATCAAAAATAAAGAAGACTTGACCTGACATAAACTTTGAACTGCCCTAGCTTCTCGCTTTCGGCTGCATTGCACTTCCAACGGAAATTTGAATGTCTGTAATGAATGGCGAAGAATACACATTAATATTATTTTCAAATAATTGTCTTTCGAGTAATTTACTTTTCGAACAATTTTCCGTATAGGTACGATTTTGCCGATGCTATCAGGTTTTTTACTATCCGTGGTTCTTTATATTTGTCATATCTTTTTGTTGTTATGTTACTTATACCTACAGGGTTAGGGTTAGTCAACAGTATGAAAGACGGCCGACCATTTCCCAAATTATCCACTTTATCAAAAAATTATACAAATAAAAGCTGATTGGTAAAATTAGAGGCATCGTCGTTAGATATGACAAGTGTCCTATCATTGAAAAGATGAATTTTTTCTCTTTTCGTCGATGTTTTGAAAGATTACACTCATACAAAATAGATACCTTCGAGAAAATGTCAATTGAATGTGTTCTCAAAAGTATGGATTTGGCCTTTTAACCTCCCCACTCCACTTCACCATTTAAAAAAAAAGGGAGGTTACTGCAATCACTAAAATTTTCGAATTCGAGATAAGACCGGATCTATACGTTTTGGGGTCTCAGGAGCCCAAAAAAGTGGTTTTTAAAATGTGTCTGTGTGTATGTGCGTACGTGCGTACGTACGTTTGTAAACACGCCACAGCCAAAACTACTAGACCGATTTGGCTGAAATTTGGTACGTGTGCATGTGATAACCCAACTTAGATCTGAAAAGCTTTTGGAGCCAATCGTTCAACTAGAAATGCCATTTTGGCACATCAACTTTTAAATTTCAAATGCAAACCCCCATTTTTCACCTCACGATAGAAAAGGCCTTCAAATTCTGCTTCTAAAAATGTATTCATTCTTAGTGCCCTTTTGATCAAAAATTTAAAAAAAAAAGATTTTTATCCGACTATAAAATCGCGGTACAGCCCAAGTCCCTGAACCGATTTGGCTCAAATTTTGCACACGGGGATTGTATTACACGTCGAAGAGCTGAACAAATTTTGGATTCAATCGGCCCACGGAAACTGCCGTTTTGGCACACCAATTTGTAACTCTAAAATTATTCACTCATTTAACCATCCAAAACAAGTTTTTGAAAGATTTATTCTCACCATCAGAAAGGTCTTCAAATTCTGGTTTTAAGTAAGACAAAATTCGTTCGCATTTAGTGCTCTTTGGGTCAAAAAATCGAAATTTCATAATAACACTAAAAATACATTATAGCCCAAATCAGCGAATCGTTTTGGCTGAAATTTGGTACATGGAGATTGGGTGACCCGTTGAAGACCTGAAAGGCTTTTGGAAGCAATTGGTCCACGGGAAGTGCCATTTAGGCATATCAACTTTAAATTTTAAATACAAAGGTCTCCCTTTTTATGTCGCCATTAGAAAGACGATCAAATTCTCGTTCTAAAAATGTATTCACAGTTTCTGCCATTTCAGTGGAAAAGAGAAAAAAATATTTTTCATTAAAAGGGAGCATGCTGACAGTGGATGACATAAAGTATCAGTTATTGTCAAAAGGGTGGCAAACTGTTAACCTTAAAAGGAACATATTGTCAAATGTGATGGGTGATGTCGGTATTTGTCAGAAAATTGCGAAATTAGTCACAGACGATAAGCATAAAGATTTTTTTGTTGAATTGACTACTGTCTACACAGAATACAAAGATCCACGCGATGGGGAGGTTCCAGCCGCTTCTCTGCTGCATTTTTTATTTCGCAACTATTCACCTTATGATAACATCGTTCCAATAAAAGTTAAAAGGTAAACTTAGGCGCATCTTTTGATGCCATTCTCTTTTGTTGAAATCATATTTACTGAACCTCGTGAGTAATTACGTCATACACATTTTTTTAATAAAAAGACATGTCGGGTGAATCACATCATCAACAGATACGCCTAAAACCTTTCAACTTTTATTGAAACAATTGTTAATGAAGTATATTGTCGAATAAAAGGCCAGATACGATCGTTACTTTTGGGAACACGTTCAATTGACATTTTCTCGGGATTTCCATTATGTAAGAGTATGATTTTTTCACGCGGAATTGCTGCGCCACGGCGATGTAAATAAAAACTTTAATCATTCTAAAAGTTGCGTCTAAATTTACCACTCAACTTTTATTGGAACAATTTTTTGATAAAGTGTACAGAAATAATCGTCCGCTTCCATACTTTTGACTAAGCCTGTATAATAATAGATTAAAGTTGACTCAAAGTCACAAGCCACAAATTTAATTCTGCACTATTGTCCCATTATTTTACAAGACACGTCATTTAGCAAATGGATTTCTGCTTCTTCATTAACCCTCTATAGTTTTGCCCCTTAATTTTTTTCATCCTTATCTGCCTTTAATCTTATATCTTTTATTGTCCTTCCAGTATTATGTTTCACTTTCTTCAATAACTCCACTATAAATGCGGCAAGTGTCATTCTTCCATTTTCATTATGTTACAACCCTTTTTCTTCGCCAGGATGTTCTGGATCTAACAAATTCATAAATCAGTTGTCTGCTTGGTAATTCACAACTTTTGCGTCTGGTGTGCCTTCGAGGCATAAAGATTTTTTTTGACTAGTTTGTAGAGTAATCTCTTCACGAATTCACCTGGACTGCAAATGCATGTTCTTAGGATATTCCATGATGTTTTATGGACATGCATTTGGATGTGAATGTAAAATTAATATCTTCTCGAAGCTAAAAAGGTCATTTATAAACATCCACAGTATTCCTGCTGAAAGATCTCAATGTTAATTCTCGAACTGCTTTGGAGATAATCAGTTTTTTACGAAATGTGTATCTGAATGTCCTTTATTGGTTATGTTGTCTTTAACTTATATGTTTGTTCTCGTCTTCATTTTTTCCTGTTAAAAATCATTTTGATTTAATCAATATTTCCTACTATCTCGAATTAAAAAGAGCATTCCCGAGCAAGAGCAAGCCCGAAAGCCGACGATACAGCACCAATAACCTGCTTGTATCGCAATAGACAAGATTACTTTCTTATGCTAATCTCTTTACCCCGTTTAGCTTTTACGACTATTACGGTTTTTATAGCACCGGTCATCATTAAAACCAGGTACCTGATTATTAATGTTAATCATTCTCCATTTCCTCCACTCTAAAAAACGAAATCGATCTGTCTTCCTCTATTAACAACTAATTAGCAGCTTTTTCCGATAGATTAATTGGACCCCTCTTCTCCGATGGTATGAACGCCCCTCGCATCAGCGTAACCGGCAACAACCTCCCCCTTTCTCGCGTGGTATCACGGACCATGCACCCCGATGAAGGTTACCACGATCACGCAGGTACCGTTATGATAATCGCCTGGGGTCAATTTATGGACCACGATTATACCTTAACCGGAACTCCTTTAGGTAAATTTTGAAACGTTAACCGAAACTGAAGTAAAATTCTAGACCCATCGACCAGAAACGACCCTGAAGATTGTTGTCAACGACCTCCACATCTTAAACATCCATATTGCAATGAAATTCGTATACCGGATGACGATTATTTCTACAGACTTTTCCACGTGAAATGCCTTAATTTCGTGAGAGCTTTCCCTGCTCCTAGGCCTGGATGTAGGCTGGGTTCAAGGGTACCATTTAACACTCTGACTGGCGTTCTTGATGTTAACACCGTCTATGGTGTTAGTGAGAAATTCGCAAGAAAATTAAGAACAGGATATGCAGGATTGTTACGAATGAATCCTGCTTTTGACCAGTACGGTCTGAAGGATTTATTGCCTTTGAAGCTCGACTACCCTGATGAAGGTTGTACCAGACCTAACAGTACCATGTTCTGTTTTGAGGCAGGAGAAATAAGGGTTAATGAGCAACTGGTGTTAACTTGTATGCACACTTTGATGGCTCGTGAGCATAATAGATTGGCTAAAGGGTTGGCTCAAGTTAACCCTCACTGGGACGATGAGACCCTTTTCCAAGAAGCAAGACGCATCAACATTGCCGAAGTCCAACACGTAACTTATAACGAGTTTTTGCCAATTTTATTGGGTAAAGATGTCATGGAGAAATTCGGGCTTTTGTTGCAGAAGGATGGGTATTGGGATGGGCATGACACAAATGTCAACCCTAACGTAATTGATGCCTTCGCAGCTGCCGCCTACAGATTTGGGCATTCACTTCTCCCGACTGCCGTGGAGCGATGGAGCAAAGCCCATAAATTCATCGGTACGACTTTTGGGCTTTAAGCGTAATATCACAATGATTTTTTTAGCTTCAAAAAGACTCTCGGATTTAATTCGTCGACCCTACGACTTGTACAGGGCGGGAGTTCTTGATGAATACTTGATGGGTTTGATGAACCAAGTTGCTCAAGCTATGGACGACTCAATTACCCAAGAAGTAACTAATCATTTGTTCAAAAAAGCTGGAGCTCGATTCGGTATGGATTTAGTGAGCTTCAACATGCAGAGAGGTCGTGAATTCGGCATTCCTGGCTACATGGAGTTTAGGAAGTTCTGTGGACTTCCTGGTGCCACCACTTTCGAAGGATTATTTGGTGCAATGCCCAACGAGACTGTTATGAAATACTCCACAATTTTCGAGTAAGTTACTTTTAATGACATCCTTCTTTTCTCGCCTATCTTCCACTTTTATCTTTTCTGCAGTGCCCTCTCCTTATTTCCCTCTGCCTCTCTACTTCCCTCGTCCATTGTAGTCCTGTTCGCCTTTCGTTCAATATTCATTTTCTCTCATGTTCCTCTTCTCTCATTCCCTCGCACTCTCTCAGCATATGTTCTATCGTCTCTCTTGTCTCTCCACATACTCTGCATACTCTTCCAACCAGAATCTGTTTTCTCTCTCCTCATTCCCGCATCTAAATCCCGCTATCACTCTTTTTTCTTTCGCACACATTCTGTCCAAGTAACTCGGCACATATGCTGTCCTTATACTTTGTATTATACCTTGATTCTTTTATTCTTTTTCTTCTCTCTTGTATATCCATCTTTACCATTCTATCTTCTCTCCTTTTTTTTACTTTATTTACCAGAACAAATATACAATAATATGTGAGAAAAAAGAAAGAAAAATGATGAAATAAGTTGCTGGTAAATCTCAAGGGCTGTGTTCAGTTCTCCCATACGAGACGGGGACTGTTCTTCCACACAGCCCTTGCCAAAACATAAATAACTAACTATAGCAAGACGGGAGAACACGTTTGGCAAAGTGGAACAAAAACGTGAACAAAAATATCAAAAATTCGCTCTTCCCTTATCGAAGATGCAGTGTGTAAGATGTCACAGTTTCGCAGAAGATATTGCTTCTCTGTGTCAAATTACAGGGCGTTTCAACCCCTAAACTCCAACCCCCTATTTCACCACCCCCACATGCCCTAAAGGAAGTTGTGTTTTCAATTTCACCACCCTAATCCAATTCGTTGAAAAATTAAGGTGATTTGTAGATTCATGTTTTCAACACCTCATGATTTCACCCCTTTATGATTTACAGGGGTGAGTTTATTTTTCCGGTGTGACATAACTCCTTGCGTATTTACTGACTTCAGTTGTTCATAAATAAACCAATAGGGTTTCAGAAAAAATAAATAAAATGTAATTATCGACTTGCAAAGAGTTAGGGGTGGTTAATGGCCCAGGGGTTGGTTTTAGATTGAAAACTCATAAGACCTTTTTTCAATAGTTGACCGAAATCTATCGAACCCCGTAATTTTAGGCTACCATTTACTTGAAGAAATTTCAAGTTTCAACCCTTAAATTTCATCCCCTTTGTTAGATATTTTTGAAAATTTGTCCATCCACCTATAATGTCACTGGAAATTCACAAACCAAATTCTGCCTTGATACGTTGAGTAGTTTTTGAGTTCTCGTATTTTTGTGTTTCTGCATGTTAGGGGTTGTAGCGCCTATAAGGGTGGTTTTTCGCAAAATATGAATGACACCTTTTTTGAATAATTAATGGAAAGCTATCGAATGACGCCAATTTCGACTAGTACTTATTAAGCGGAATTTTGAGTTACAACCCCTAATTTCCACCCCCTTGGTCCGATATGACCCAAAAGCAATCTCCGCCTTACTTTTTAGTGTATAAAGCCGTATAGTAAATTTGAGCTCGACACCTCACTCTGTTCTCAAGTTATCCGACGTTATGTATTTCTTCATGTTAGGGGTTGTAGAGCCTTTAAGGGTGGTTTTTTGTAAAACATGAATAACACCTTTTTGAATCATTAATGGAAGGGTATCGAATGGCGTTAATTTCGACCAATACTTATAAGGCGGAATTTTGAGTTACAACCCCTAATTTCCACCCCCTTGGTCCGATATAGCCCAAAAGCAATCCCCGCCTTACTTTTTTGGGCAAGATTCCGTATAGCAAATTTCAGCTCGATACCTCAATCCGTTCTCAAGTTATCCGACGGACAGAGTGAGGAGCGATCGATACGACGAGCGAGCGAGCGAGCGAATAAGCAAAGACAAGAGTACCTCCGCATTCTGCTACGGCACTAAAAACTGTCAGTAACATTGTCTTTTACTTGACTGCTATAAAAATGTATCAAATCCGTTTTAGTCGCTCCAAAATAATTATTAATCATGTTTACATCTTTTAGATTCAGGGGGAGATCTTCATGTTTTTCTTTTTCTTTCCTTTCTTGACTTATGTATTTCCACGCTTCTTTTTCTGTTTTTATATACTTTTTATCTTAAGTTACTTTTATTATTCCGCATAATCTCAACTGGTTTAATAATCGTGCAGGCATCCAAGTGATGTCGACCTTTGGTCTGGTGGAGTGTCGGAACGTCCATTGCCTGGCAGTATGCTAGGACCCACTTTCGCTTGCGTCATCGCCACTCAATTTAGTTATTCGAGACGTGGAGACCGTTTCTGGTAAAAAATTTATTCCATAAAAAGAACGTACGTAAGATTTATTTACAGGTACGAATTACCAAACCAACCGTCGTCGTTTACACCGGAGCAACTGCAAGAAATTAGGAAAGCTCGCCTGGCGAGAATAATTTGCGACAATACCGATCTTATTGATACGATACAACTGTACCCGATGGTGTTACCCGACCATGAAATGTAGGTTTCGTTTATCGAGTTGAATTATTTACAATTTTTTTAGCAATCCAAGGGTGCCCTGCCGCAGCGGTGTAATTCCAGGGATAGATTTGTCGAAATGGGCTGAATTCCCGACGCATCAAGGCCCATTCCATAGTAATTTCGCTTTTGACCATAGTTTGGGGAAAAAATGAACTGTTGATTTACGATTAGTTACCACTGTACAGTTGCCATTGTATTAACTATTATTTATTTTGCCAGGTAATCCCAAAAACAAGAGTTGAATTTAACAACTAGTCAAAACAAAAGTTTTTGGCATTACCGTAAGTATCGAAATATTTAGATTTGTATATATCTAGGACGATTAAGTGACATTTTTTTATAAAAAGTTTCTACCTCTCAAAGAATTGGATTGTATGGTATGTGAGTATTTATTTTACGGAAGGAACATTTGTCTTACATACTGGGTTTTCATTTTTAAAGTAATCACTCGGGATGTAAGATTTCAAGGTAAGTATACTATTGGAGATTTTAAATTCGTGGCGTTAGGAACTCAATCTCATTAGACGAATAGCCTGTAATGTACTCATTGTAAATTGTACTCTAATTAATTTATTGAAGCTCATTATGTAAAATAATGTGTCAAAGCAATAGTTGCAATTTATTTTATAAAAAAAATTTTTATTTAATTGAGTAGGTACCATGTTAATCCACTAATGAAAACCCATCAAAATAAGACGGTTTAAGGAAGGTAGTCCCAACATTAAAGTCTGTCTGTTTATGTGAAAATAACCTTAGGCGGATTTTACCGTCACAAAAAACGTGAAAAAGCAGGACATACCGGGTTTTTAAAGAAACTATATACTTACGGATTAATGATTTATTAGTTCTCTTCCAATTCTATCACCAATATTAAGTAAATTTTACTATTTACTATACCCAAGTTTTACTCCACCAAACCTAAGGTGTTTTCTGTGATTTTTCTAAATTTTACGATCTTTTGCCAAAAGGGCACTAAGCTTGAATACAATTTTGAAAATAAAATTTGAAGACTTTTCATGTGTTGATAGAGAAAATGGGAGTTCATTATTCAAGTTTCAAAGTTGATATGCCAAAATGGCACTTGCCGTTCGCCGATTGCCACCAAAATTATATCAGCTCTTCGGCGGGTAACGGTACTCCTACCTACCAAGTTTCAGCCAAATCGATCGAGCAGTTTGGGCTGTAGCGTGTCACTTAATGTTTGCTCGAAACTTCGAATTTTTCGATTTTATGCCAAAAAGGCGCTAAGTGGAATACAGTTGCAGATACAGAATTTCAAGACCTTTCATGTGCTGATAAGAAAAATTAGTGATCATCAGTCAAATTTCATATTTTACATGCCAAAACGGCACTTGGCGTCTGCGGATTCGCAACAAAATTAACTGGGCTCACCAGAAGGCCAACGCTAACCTCCATACCAAATTTCATTAAAATCCGTTCGGTAGTTTCCGACAAATCGTGCTCACATACGTACGTACTGTAACGAACCAGTCCACCAATTTTATAATAATGGTACAAGGACTATGCCTTGTAAATTGGTGAACCGTTACTTGCTCCCTAAAAATTCATTTCTTATTTCCACCTCCTGATTTTCCTTTAACGAGGAACATTACAATAACACACCGAGTCATCAAAACCTTCAAGAAGACCAGAAACGTCAAACAAGCCACCTCCTTGCAGTTGCAGGTCATGAACTATCCGAAGTCACCGAGCGTAGTCATCTAAGTAGCCATGACATTTTAATTTTTAATCAAAACATCCAAATTACACCTACGATTCCTCTCAGATGTGGGGGGGACACTTAGTAGAAGCTCTCAGGTTATGATTATATGAAGACACACGACCGACAAAGCCTATAAGAGAGAAAAAGTATTAAAGAAAACGAAAATTCCACATAACCTCACTTTTAGACGTCAAGCCGGAGTAGCAATTGTTGCTACCAGTTTAATTGTTGATAATAATAGAGGGCGCCCACGGAAGCTTCCACGAATACTACGGAGCTGAAGAGGAGATAAAAGATCCCACACCAAAAGACATCGTTAGAGTTTCTCATGCAGTGAAGGTGTGGGGAGCTCTCACTAACAGTCTTTCGGACATCCCATTCCGTCTAGCACTGTTATCCTTTTATAAGGACATACCGTAAAGGTAAATACCGCGCTACATTCAATTATTTGATTCTGAACAGGGCACAACCAAGACCTCTTCAATAGAATGCAACTAAGATTGAAGAAACAATACTTAAGGGTTTTTAGTATAAGAGGGTCCTTTTCTAATTGTGACGTCAAGCCAATCAAGCGGCAGCGCACTATGCGCAGATGGTATACTGTTTATGGCGGCGCATAGGGGGTCTGACATGGCACATCTTCCATCCTTTTATGCTGAAAACCCTTATTACTGATGACCATAATGGGCTAGACGTCAAGTTTGACGTTTGATGACAGGCCGGGGTTGAATGACAGCGGTGTAAGAAGTAACGCCAACGGTGGAAAGTAAAAATCCCTAGATGTACTTTTGTTCTTTTGTTTTATAGCCGCCTTTTGTTTGTAAATAAATTATTTTTGTTGATAGGCGTCTATTATTGTGCAGTGCCGAAAAGAATTTGTAAGTACCGCAAAGCAGCGAGCGTAATGAGTTAAATCTAGTACAGCGAGATCAAAATAAATTATTGGAAAGAGCATGTTCCTTACTCACTCCCTCTACCAGCAAACCTGAGCTAAGCTGAACCAGGCAAAGTAGTGTTGTCGCAGAAAGTGTCGTTCTCTCACAAGTCAAAAAGCATCTCTCTCATTTGTATTTCCCTCTCTTAGTCCGGGAATAAAAATAGACTAAGTGGCGCTCAAGGTGGACGTCTTGGTCGAGGGGATCAAGACGAGTTGTTTAAATGTTTCGAGAGTAATTCGAGAGGAAGGGTTACTCTGAAAGAGGGTAAGGTCAGTGGGACCGTGGTAATTGGTAATAGAGATTATAGGAGAGAGAGAGAGCGGGATTAATGTGACAGCGCGAAATTATTATGTTAACACGCCACGTTTAGAGCAGAATCCGAATGACAGATGTCGAGTCATGAGGAGTGGCGGACCGTCAGTTGCGACGAGTTGAAGTCTGTCGCTTTTGGACGAGGTGTGTTACAGTACGTACGTACATACACAGACATTTTTTAAAAACCACTTTTTCGTGATCCTGGGACCTTGAAACGTAAAGATCTGGTGTTGTTTCAACTTCGAATCTTGGAGTGATTGCAGTAACCTCCCATTCTTTGGTGCCGGAGCAAAATGCGAGGCACTACAGTTTTAGTGAATTCGCTCGCTCGACCGGCCGTCAGCCTACTCTGTCGATCGCATAACTTGAGAATGAAAGCAGATGTCGAGCTGAAATTTTGTATACGGGTGTATACCCGGAAAATCTCGGCGGGGTTTGCTTTTGGGCTCTATCGGACCACGGGGGTGGGAGTTAGGGGTGAAAAACCGAAAAACTATTAACTGCAATAACTCAAGAACTAGTGGACGTATCTTTCTGAAACTTGGTATGTACGTTAAACTCTCAGTCTGTTGAATGTAAAAGGGCGCTAATTTTGGGGGATGAAATTTAGGGAATGAAGACCACAAAGAATATGATGATAACTCCGCAAGGGTTGCACGCAGCTGTCGGAAACTCAACGTACACACATATATCGATGAAATCTTGCGGGGATGCGTTTTTTAGTAAAATCGAACTGATGGGGTGGAAATTAGGGGTTGCAACTCGAAATTCCGCTTAATAAGTATTGGTCGAAATTGGTGTCATTCGATAGCTTTTCATTAATGATTCAAAAAAGGTGTCATTCATATTTTGAGAAAAACCACCCTTAAAAACAACCCCTAACATGCAGAAACACAAAAATGCGAAAACTCAAACCCTACTCAACGTATCAAGGCATAATTTGGTGTGTTAATTTTCCGTGACATTGTAGATGGATAGAGAAACTTTTACTAAAATCTAACAAGGGGGATGAAATTTAAGGGTTGAAACTTGAAATTTCTTCAAGTAAGTGGTGGAATAAAATTATGGGGTTCGATAGATTTCGGTCAACCATTGAAAAAAGCCTTATGAGTTTTCAACCTAAAACCAACCCCTACGCTACTAACAACCCCTAAGCCCTAGCAAGCGGAGTAAATACATTTTATTTTTTTTTTTTTCTTCTTATGATTTGTTAATAATTCAAAATCATTTTCATTAATTTTTAACCCATCCACAATTTTTCCACCCCTTTTTTATCGGGTTGTGGGGAGGTTAAAAGAAGTTAAACAGTTCCTATGAAGTTGGGTAAAGGCAGCTCACAGAGTTCCTCAATGTTCATTCTTTTTCAATTTATTCGAATCTGATTTGGAGTGGAGACTACCGATATAAAGAGCTTTTTTCTGAATTTTTTTTCTGAATTTTAATTTCATCAGGAGCGAGCATTCCTAGGGGGCTTTGCACATTTTTCAAAAAGAAAATTGTGTAAGCAATTTTCTCTTAAAGTAATTTCGAAATCATGATTATTACTCCATTCTCCATTAGATATAAAACGGTGCTCTTATTCGAAATCGCTAGGATGCACAGTTTTTGAATAAATTGACCTAATCGTTTTAGAGCGCAAAAATTTGTCACAGAAATTGTAATCATAATTTGTACTCTAATAAATTAATTTATTGGGGGTCAATTTACTAAAAAGAAAAATAGAAACTTACAATAGTTTTATTTGAAAAAAATATCCAAAACATCGTCAAAAATATCGCCTTACGTAATACTAAAATTGTATTTCTCCACAACATCCGTGCAGCTCATAATAAGTAAACGTTTGAAGTTATGAATCCTCGAGTCAGTTTCAATATCTGGATCATAAATTAAATCAAGCATACCGCGGCACCTGTAATAAATACGAAAATACTCCTCTTTCAAAGCTAGCCTGTCAAGATTATACATAAGTCCCTCACAATATTTAATAACGAACGCTTTAGCATCTGCAAGTTTTTTAAATTCTTCGTCTTCTTTTTTGTTGATCAAAGCATCATCAACAATGTTCTTTAGCTCGTCATCGCTTCTTTTGCTCTTATTATATTCAACTGTGAGGTTTCTCGTTATCCCGCTGACAATTTCTGTCGCAGTTAACACTAGTATTCCATTTTCGTCAATGACCATTGTGAATTTAACCAAACAGGCTCCAGGTGGGCCTGGTGTTAATCCACCGACGCTAAGTTCTGCTAAGGGGTGGTTTTTGCTGGCCTGTACGCGCTCACCTTCGTAAATCGAGAACAACATACCTTTTTGGTTATTTTGAAATGTTCCAAATTCTAATGTTCTGGTTGCTGGGATAGGGGTGTTTCTTTTGAAGATAGCAAAAGCTTCATCTACAAAAGTAGCAAGTGCCACTGTTAAAGGAATCACATCAGTAACTTTTATTTCATCCACTTCTTGTTCTTGTGCCTCCGACAACATCGCCGCCTGTAATGCAGCTCCTTCTGCCACGCATTCATCAGGGTTGCTAAATTTACTCAGCTTCTCTTTTCCAAAATAAGCAGAGAGTAGTTCTTGTATTTTCGGTATTCGTGTAGAACCACCAGCCAGGACAACTTCTTTTATGTCAGTTGGTTTCATATTAATATTTTTAAGACACCCATCGACTATATCAATACTTTTCTTAAATAAATCCCCAGCTAGACCTTCAAAGTCTTCTTTAGTAAAAATTTCATAGTGGTCGCCTCCAAAATTCTCGAGGGCAATTTCATATTCATCAACAAACGAGAGCGCCTCCTTGGCCTCTTTGCATTTATTGCGGAGCCTTCGTAGGTCTGTTGCACTTTCTACTATATAGTTGTGCTTCTCCTTCAAAATTTTAGAAACGTAATCCACAATCAGATTATCGAAGTCTTGTCCTCCAAGGTAACCGTCTCCATCCACTGCCAAAATATCGACAGCCGTGGATTTCTTGGACAAAACAGCAACGTCGAAAGTTCCACCTCCGAGATCGTAAACCAAAAATAGCCCATCGCCTGCATTTTTATTTTCGTAGCAGTAACTTAAAGCAGCTGCGGATGGTTCATTTAAAAGCTTTAACACGGTAAACCCGGCGCAAATGGCAGCGGTTTTGGTGGCTTCCCGTGGACATACTGTGAAGTGGGCAGGAACTGTTATTACAGCTTTATGAATGTCTTGTTTTAGCTTAGCTTCTGCGTCTGCTTTTATCTTGGCTAATATCAAAGAGCTCAATTGTATAGGTGTTTTTCTGATTTTCAGAGGACCTTTTTCTATCAATACCAGTGGTTCATTTGCTTCGTCTATTACTTGAAACGGCATTCTTTTTATGTTTTCTTGAACGCTACGATCGTCAAATGTGCGTCCCATCATACGTTTCACTTCTAAAAGGAGTATGAATTAAAAAATATCTATATGCAGCGTGTTCCTATATTCATAGTCCTAACAGAGCTATAAAGAGCTTTTCAGTTTTTTTCTGATTCCAGTTGCTTTAGGGGGCGAAAATTTGTGACTAGCGCTTTGTTTTATTTACCTAATTAGTGAAAATAAAGATGGGGGATGATCCTTACCTACATCATTTTAGGAATAAAAGTCCATATTAAGATACAGCAGAAAATATTTCCTTAAAGAGCTATGGTCCTTCGAATGGAGTCTCGGAAAACATATTAGGACCATAGCCCCCTTAGGAACTACTACTTACCGCCACGTGTCCATATGAACTTTTCTTTCTAAAATGATGTAAGAAATCATATTTTTACTAATTATCAAAGTCACAATGGAAACACTGGAAGAACTAGCACCCCACTACACAGAAACACTTGATTTTCACTGCTCGAACACAATATCAAAGCCGAGGCTATACAACCCTACCTTCCAGCAAACTGAAATATTTATAGGCCCACGCGCGTAGCTCCACCCCTTGGCTGCGAAGTATTAAATGTCACGAGTTGTCGCTCTGAAGAACAAAAACAGGACTTAAAATTTGTCGCATTGCCTTTCGAACCTCACTTGACAAGAGGTTTGCTCAACAAAATTTAAGGGCAGTTTTCAGATCTGAAAACAAGCTGAAAAGCCTTTTAGGCAACCCGAAAGTAGGGAATAGCGACAATCTGGCATATTCCTGTAAAGAATCACCACCTACAAACATTGTCAAACCATCAAAAATTAATGGGATTTCGATGCTTTTTGTATGGTTTATTAAGGAATTTGATGGAGCGATTTTTAAGAATTGATGGAATTTTGATGTAATTTGATGGTAATTCCAAAAATCAACATTTGATGTGAAATAACATCAATAGTACCTATAAAATTTCTGATGATTATTTCCACCAAAAATACAGATTTAAAAAATATTGAAAAAATTGTTTGCGGAGATATTCTCATAAAAACGGACTGTAATATTAAAACTCGAAGAAGTGTCAAAGTCTTATTTATTATTATTTTTTTATATTATGTTTCTATAGAAACAGTATGCCTTAACATGCCCCCCACCTTGGAAGATGTAACTTTCAACGAAGACGGAAACATTCTTGATTATTCTTCCACGGGTAGAGCGCAAATTTCTGACACTGGTCTCTTATTGATGATTCCATTATTGGTTTTGACTGAAACGACTCTGACTTGATCATCTTCTTCACTGTGACACTGTGACACTGGACGATTCTTCCAAAGCACCAATTTGCAGGTGGCAGCTGATCGTCTTTGATTAGAACCATCATGTTCTCCTGTAAGTTTTCTTGCTTGGTTTTCCATTTGTTTCGCTGCTGCAGTTGAGAGATGTACTCAGTAGACCATCGCTTCCAAAAATGTTGTGTAATCTGCTGCATCAATTGAAATCTTGAGAGGCGTCCTTCTTTAATGTCTGTTAAATCTGGATCTGGTAATGACGTAAAACTTCTCCCAATTAGAAAATGAGCCGGTGTCAAGACTTCCATATCATTGGGATCCGTTGATAGTGGTGTCAGAGGTCTTGAATTCAATACTGATTCGATTTGCGTTAACACCGTACTGAATTCTTCGAAGGTAATGACTCGAGAACCAATTACTCGCTTTAGATGGTGCTTAACGCTTTTGACACCTGCCTCCCATAAGCCTCCAAAATGAGCCCCATGAACAGGAATGAAGTGCCACTTAATGTTTTCATGACTAAATGTATTGTTGAGAACAGATGGTATCTCGTTTAAAAGAAATGAACCTAAATCCTCAAGTTCTGATTTAGCGCCAATAAAATTTGTGCCATTGTCACTAAAAACCTCTGACGGTTTGCCCCTTCTTGCAACAAATCTTCGGAAGGCAGCAATAAATGCCTCTGCAGTCAAATCACTCACCAGCTCCAAATGCAACGCTTTTGTGCAAAAACATATAAACAAACTTATGTAACATTTCGTTATTTGGGCTCCTCTACCTTTTCTATCCTTTATTGAAAAATAACCTGCGTAATCAACCCCAGTTACGTTAAATGGCTGTTTCATTGTAACACGTGAGCTTGGTAACTGACCCATTATGGGCATGATTGGTTTAGCATTATAACGAAAGCAAATTATGCAATTGCGAACTATTTGTTTAGTAATATTTTTCCCATTGAAAGGCCAAAACTTTTCTCTTACTGCGGATAATAATAATTGGGGACCAGCATGCAATAAATCCAAGTGATATTTTTTGAAAAGCAGTTTAGTACAGATATGTTTCTCAGGCAGTACTATTGGATGCTTTTTATCATATTGATAGTTTGATAGCTTTAAACGTCCTCCAACTCTTATTAAATTGTCCTTATCCAAGAATGGAGCTAAGCTTAGAAGTTTACTTCCATTTTCAACACCTTTGCTTTCTGATAAATTATTGTAATCTTCAGGAAAATGAGTTTTCTGAATTAAATGTATAATAGCATTTAAAGCATTAGACAATTCATCACTACTCAAGTTACCTGTTTTACGCGGACATACGCCATTACCTGGTTTGCAATTTTTTATGAAACGTAAAGTGTAAGCAAAAACTTTCTGAGCTCTTATGAATGAAGAAAAATCTTGAAATGGAAAAACATCATTTACATTTGTTGCAAAATTAACTGTTAGATTGCGCTTTAGTTCTGGTAACTCAATTGAATTTGATTTTAATTGAGGCCAAGAATTATGACTTAAAGTTAACCACTCTGGACCATTAAGCCAAAGTGAAGATTGTTTCAAATTTTCAGGTAGTAACCCTCTTGAGATCAAATCTGCTGGATTGCTTTGAGTTGGCACATGTTTCCAAGTCATACTATTTGTAAGATTCTGAATTTCAGCTATTCTATTTCCCACAAAGGTTTGTAGCAAATTAGGCGCCATTTTTACCCAACCTAAGACTATTGTTGAGTCGCTCCATAAAAAATGGTTTTTTATCTTTATATCTAGAGCAGCTTGTACTTTGTTTACCAGTTTTGTTAGCATTACAGCGCCACAAAGTTCTAGTCTTGGCAAAGTTAACATTTTTACAGGAGCAACACGACCCTTAGCACAAAGTAAAGATACATGTACATTTTGGTCCTCGTCTGTGCAGCGAATATAAACGCATGCTCCAAACCCATTTTGCGACGCGTCGCTAAAGCCATGTAACTCTACATGAACAGGTTTTAGGCAAAGAACATGACGCGGAAATTTTATATCATTTAGATGTCGAAAATTTTCCCGTAAACCTACCCATTTTGCTGAGACTTTCGCTGGCACCTCTTGATCCCAGGACAAATTTAAAGTCCATAAATTTTGCAACAACATTTTAATTAACATTACAGACGGACACACTAATCCTAGAGGATCAAAGATTTGCCCTATGTCTGATAGTATTAATTTCTTTGTTACCTTTTTTCCTAAATTTTGCGCACTATCTCTGATTCTAAACATAAAGGAATCTAATGAACAGGACCATAGTAAACCCAGAGTTTTGCTGCACTCATTATCATTGCTAAAATGCACTATGTCGGAATTGCTGCTATTAAGTTTGATCTGCTCTAGCACCTTTGAGCTATTAGAAATCCACTTCCTAAGTTCGAAACATCCTCCTATGAGTATTCTAGAAACCTCAATTGCTAAGGAGACTGTTTCTTCTGTTGTGGAAGCGCCTGAGATAAGATCATCATCAACATAAAAATCTCTATCAATGATTGATGCTGCTTTGGGACTGCTCTGCTTATTTTCAATGGCTAGTTGTTTTAAAGCTCTTATTGCTAAAAAGGGAGCAGATGCTGTGCCATATGTGACCGTATTCAGAGAATAGGTATCTAACTCATGATGAGGTTGCTCGCGCCATAAAATACAATGCAACGGTTTAAATTCTGGAGCTAAAAGCACTTGCCTGTACATTTTAGCTATATCTGCGCAAATTACGAAATTGTGTTGTCTGAATCTTAGAAGAATTGAAAAGATGTCTTCCTGTATTGTTGGTCCAACCATCTGAATATTATTTAATGCTGTATCTGTTGGTAATGTTGCGTCAAAAACTACTCGTAATTTCGTTGTTTGACTTTCACTACGCAGGACTCCATGATGTGGTAAATAATACACAAAGGTCTTTGATGGATCAATTTTTGACATATGCCCTAAACTTTCGTACTCCCGCATGAAATCAGTGTACATTTCTTTAAGTTTAGAATTAGTTTTGAATCGCTGCTCCATAGAATAAAATCGCTTTAAGGCATTTCTTTTAGAGTTACCCAGTTTATTAACAGAATCTTTTAGCGGTATATGCACTATGAAACGACCAGACGAATCGCGCGTGTGCGTTTGACAAAAGTGTTTTTCACATTTGCTTTCTTCAGCAGACCTGACGGGTTTAGAATCAATTTCTTCTATTTCCCAAAATTTCGAAAGCTGCTGCTGAACATCTAGATTTTTGATCATGGTGTACTGAACATTGTTGTTTGTAAGTACACTTGTTTCCCCACAGATGATCCACCCTAACTTGGTTTTTTGTAATAACTCACTACCGTTGCCTATACGCTTCCTACCTATGCATATTAGATTCCAAAACAGGGAACCTCCAATTAAAAGATCAATTTTTGTCCCTTTGTTCCACTGAGGATCTGCCAATATGATATTACTTGGAATTGAAAATTTCGAAGTATCGCAATGCAAAGGAGGGATAGAACAAATGCTTGGAATTACCAAACAGTTCAAACTATCGGAATATGGAGTTACTTTTGACTTGATTTTGATGGAAACTATTTTGTCTAGATCTTGTCTCATATTACCAATGCCAGCAACAGAGAATTCAATTTTTTTTGTTGGAAGATTTAGTGAATCACAGACTTCCTTACTTATAAAATTGCTTTGTGAACCTTGATCTAGTAATGCTTTGCAAACAATTGATTTACCGCTTGGTGCTACAACTTCAACTAGAGCAGTAGATAAAAATACATGACTTTGAGTTGTCCCAAAACTACACCCAGATATAGTTTCATTTGAAGCTTTGGCCTCTGAGAATTTTCAGTTGTCTTTTCTATTTGAGAACTTTCTTTGAGTTCTGAAGATTCTCGTTCAAAATGCTACATTGTATTGTGTTTTTTCTTGCACTTTCTACACGAGGCTGAAGTACACTGCCTATTTGAGTGAGTGCCTTTCATGCAATTTGTGCAAAGTTTCAAAGATTTAACTTTTTCTAAGCGATGGTTGGGGGTGAGACTTAAAAAATCAGGACAACTGCTTATAAAATGATCACGTTGACAGACGCTACATTTCACATTGTTGTTTAACAGGAAAGATTGTTGCGCTGTTTCAGTGTTTTGTATATTCTTGCATGTAGATTTTAACTGACTAAGTTCAAGGGTTTCCAATAACTCACACCTTTCTTTCAAAAAGCCTTTGAATTCATTAAAGGTTGGATTTGATTTTTTTTGTTTGATTTTAAACTCTTCCCATTCCTTTAAAGTAACTGGATCAATTTTGGTGGTGATTAAGTATATCAAAAGAGCATCCCAATTATTAGTAGACTGATTTAGAGATTCGAGGGAACGAAGATGCTTTGTCATAGTATCAATAATTGATCTTATGTCTGCATGAGATTCCTTGCTTGAGGTGGGAATGCTAAAAATCCCTTTTAAATGATTGTGAATTAAAAGTGGTTTGTTATTGTACCTCTCAAGAATTAATTTCCACGCTATTTCATAATTGTCTGACGATAACTCTAAATTAGAAATTATTCCTGCAGCTTCGCCTTCTAGATAGGCATGCAAATAATGAAATTTCTCGATGTTTGATATGTCGTGATTTTTGTGAATTAACGCGGTATAAGTATCTCTAAATCCTAACCATTGTTCGAAATTGCCACCATATTTGTTTATATGTATAGTAGGGAGCTTTACTCTTTTTTTATCAGATGTCTTATTTACGGGAGCACTTACATTTGGTTCTAATGAGCGACTTGAAAGCGTTGAAATTAACTGCTTGGCTGTGGCCATTATTGCATAATACCTCTGCGAAAATTCCTCGGACTTCTGAATAAGTGACGCTGAATCATCTACCAGAGGATTTAACTGCTTTTGTGTATTGACAAAAGTTTTCAAAACATCCTTATTGTCGTCTACCATTAGTTCCAACTCGATGATGTCCTGATCTGACACCGCGCTCTCCATTCTTCTTTTAATGGATTGCACTTGGTTCGCGAAGATATCTAGCAAATGTTCACTCCATTCCCGTTCAACCAAAAGGTCCTTTACTAAATTTTTGGACCCGTGCTTTGCGCGCGCCATGACAGGTGTCAAAGACCGTTAGCCCCAACTAAAAAATTAAATAATTAGTATCTCTACTAACTTTAAAGTACGAAGTAATTCTCAAAAATGATGTTTGCTTCGTCTGTGCTATTGTAGCGTCACAGAATTCAAAGGTATTTCTTGCGTAGACTCGGCGCTGCGTAGACTGACGTAGACTTCGTCTCTCAAGACCTCAGTATTCTGGTTCTGCTTATTTCTCTTCTCGAAGGACCATGTTTGCGGAGATATTCTCATAAAAACGGACTGTAATATTAAAACTCGAAGAAGTGTCAAAGTCTTATTTATTATTATTTTTTTATATTATGTTTCTATAGAAACAGTATGCCTTAACAACAATATACCACCAGAAACCATCAGAACCCACAAAAGTTTTCGTGATCGGCTACGTCTTCTCATGTGACTTATGTGGACCAATGATAAGACTCTTCTGGATCTGGTCGGCTTCCGGTTCCTGTTTGGAAATATGGTTTGCGGAATTGTGGGTTGTTGTTATTTGCCGTGCCGTTGTTGATATATGGTCGCCATTTTGCACGCCAAATTAAATTTAATATACTTTGTTGCTGGTTTGGTCACATTACAGGATGTTTTTCAATGTGTTAATTACTGCTTTTCGTTTTTCCGTTGTGAAGGTGACGGTTTTTCGTCGTGGTCTGTTTTCGTCGGCCATAAAGGAACAAAATTTAGGTAAGCAAATATAACGTCTTTGAACTTTCGTGTAGGTAATTTGAACTATCTTGTAAACCATGCACTGTCGGGTTTACCAATTTTTTTCATTTTGAACAAATTAATAAACATTTAATTTTTATCTTCGATTTTATTTCACCTATTTGAATAATTCCAGGTATACGTAGAAACTTACGCCTTTATTGTTGTTAAAATATATCGAGAGGATGGCAAGACGCGAGTAGTTGGATATCAAGAAGTTTTCTACAGCTTACAACACAAACAAATTGTATAAAATAACATTCGGCGAAGTTATGGATTATAAAGCTCATGGTTTGCATCTCAGGTACTTACTTACCTATATTAAACTTGCAAGCTGTAATTGATTTTTTCTATTTCGGTTTCCTAATGAACACTTTATAGCACCCAAACGCCTTTTCTAATGTGCTCTATTAGAGCACTGCTTTTGTTTACATCATAACCTAGACAACGATTGTGTCCAACAATCGCCAACTGTCAAGCGAACATTGACCTGTCTTTGAAAATGGAAAACCAATTTTTTTCGTACGAGTTGGGTATCCGAAATAGAAAAAATTGTATAAAAAACGTGTTTCATAAGGCTCTTATCGCACTCGGATTTTGTAAAACTCGGGCTTTTCGCCCTCGTTGTCCAAACATCCTCGTGCGATAATAATTGGCCTTATGAAACGTGTTTTTTAATATACTATTTTCTATTTCGGTTTCCTAATGAACACTTTATAGCACCCAAACGCGTTCTCTAATGTGCTCTATTAGAGCACGGCTTTTGTGTAGATAGTAACCTAGACAACGATTGTGTCCAACAATCGCCAACTGTCAAGCGAACATTGACCTGCCTATGAAAATGGAAAACCAATTTTTTTCTAACAGGTTTTGAGTATCCGAAATAGAAAAAAATGTATAAAAAACGTGTTTCATAAGGCTCTTATCGCACTCGGATTTTGTAAAACTCGGGCTTTTCGCCCTCGTTGTCCAAACATCCTCGTGCGATAATAATTGGCCTTATGAAACGTGTTTTTTAATATACTATATTATGCTTGCAAATGATTACCTACGTTAAACAATACAATATTTGTTGCTAATTTTTTTGCATGTATTTGCCAACAGAATCTGCCTCTAACCTGAAGTGCTGCAAAAAGGCCAAGAAAGAAGAATACGGGTCCTGGTGGAGTTTGGTGGTGCAGTTCACCGTAATTTTGGTGGTCCTTTGTTGGAATTTCCGTTTTTCAATAAATATTTTTGATGTTTTTTGGTGGTATTTCATCAATTCGTTTTTTTGATGGGGTGCGGTGGTAATCTAAAGTGGTGATCTAAAGTATGTAGGCCAAACACGAAGGTATCTCAACACCAGACTTAAGGAGCACTTAAATATAGCAGAACTGAGAAATCCAGTGTTGCCCTACATGCTTTACACAATAACCATAGAATAAGTGATAATATTAAATTAGTTTGTAGCGTTAACAAGGTGCAGATGCTAGATGCGATGGAAAGTATCGCCATTTGCAAGTCTAGAGGTAGGACCATTTCTGGATCTGTGATTGCTCTAACTTTCACAGCCCAGGGGAGGAGGTACGCGGGCCTATAAACATTTCAGTTTTCTGGAAGGTGGGGTTGAATAGCTTCGGCACACTGTGTTCCAAACGCGTCAGCAGTGAAAACCAAGTGTTTCGGTGTTTCTAGTGATAGTGAATCAGTCACTTTAATCGAAAAGGGTGCGTTTTAGCGACATTCAACAAGAGCCTCTTTTCTAGGTAGAATTGAAGGAGCGTAACTCCCCTAGAAAAGCATTTCCGGACAAATGTCCAAAGGAACTATGACTATGAATATAGGAACACCCTGTGTGTATAGGTACTTACCATAAACGCCCAATTCAGGTTTCTTCAAGGACATATTCTTGGCAAATTTACCGACAACGGCTTTATTTTCGGACGAAAAGAAGACAAAGGAGGGTGTGGTTCTATCACCTTCAGCATTTTCCAGGATCCTCAACTGATTGTTTGAGTAAATAGCGGCACAAGAGTTTGTTGTTCCCAAATCGATACCTAGCACCAGATCACTCATTCTTCCAAGACAAACGAGCACATTAGTCCAAGTTGCAATCGTTCGATTTTTAACTGACATGTCTTTGTTTAAATATTTATCACAGATTATTTTGTTTATTGAACGATTAAGATAAAGAGATAAAGTACTAAGCTGAAGTCCCGGGGTAACTGTGGTAAATGTGTTACTTCCTAAGTAGCACAAGTGGTATAAAAGACGTATAATAAACATGTTACCTTATTGTATATAACACGTATACGAACCATTCAAAATACGCAGTAATGTCCGCCGGAAAGACGTATATTTAATGTAGCTCATAAACGTATTTGATGCTACCAAATTATACGTTAGGGATCTACTGAATAAATCCGTAAATTTAATGTAGTCCGTAAACGTTTTTGTGGTACCAGAATTATACGTTACGAATCTAGTGAATAAATCCGCATCGTTATTATTTAATACCTATAAGCACTTCCATTGTCACTTTTCGAATCTTAGATGGCAAAAAGAAAAAAAATCGTGATATATGCGATTTCTTAATTTTAACCTCCCCACTCCACTTCACCATTTAAAAAAAAAAATGCAGCAGAGAAGCGGCTGGAACCTCCCCATCGCGTGGATTTTTGTATTCTGTGTAGATAGTAGTTAATTCGACAGATTTTTTTTATGCTTATTGTCTGTGACTAATTTCGCAATTTTCTGACAAATACCGACATCACCCATCACATTTGACAATATGTTCCTTTTAAGGTTAACAGTTTGCCACCCTTTTGACAATAACTGATACTTTATGTCATCCACTGTCAGCCTGCTCCCTTTTAATGAAAAATATTTTTTTCTCTATTTTCCACTGAAATGGCAGAAAATGTGAATACATTTTTAGAACGAGAATTTGATCGTCTTTCTAATGGCGACATAAAAAAGGAGACCTTTGTATTTAAAATTTAAAATTGATTTGCCTAATTGGCACTTCCCGTGGACCAATTGCTTCCAAAAGCCTTTTAGGTCTTCAACGGGTCACGCGATCTCCATGTACCAAATTTCAGCCAAATGGATTCGCTAATTTGGGCTATAATGTATTTTTAGTGTTATTATGAAATTTCGATTTTTTGACCCAAAGAGCACTAAATGCGAACGAATTTTGTCTTACTTAAAAGCAGAATTTGAAAACCTTTCTGATGGTGACAATAAATCTTTCAAAAACTTGTTTTGGATGATTAAATGAGTGAATAATTTTAAAGTTACAAATTGGTGTGCCAAAACGGCAGTTTCCGTGGGCCGATTGAATCCAAAATTTGTTCAGCTCTTCGACGTGCAATACAATCCCCCCGTGTGCAAAATTTCAGCCAAATCGGTTCAGGGGCTTGGGCTGTACCGCGATTTTAAAGTCGGATAAAAATCATTTTTTTTTCAATTTTTGATCAAAAGGGCACTAAAAATGAATACATTTTTAGAAGCAGAATTTAAAGGCCTTTTCTATCGTGAGGTGAAAAATGGGGGTTTGCATTTAAAATTTAAAAGTTGATGTGCCAAAATGGCATTTCTAGTTGCACGATTGGCTCCATAAGCTTTTCAGATCTAAGTTGGGTTATCACATGCACACGTACCAAATTTCAGCTAAATCTGTCGAGTAGTTTGGGCTGTGGCGTGTTTACGAACGTACGTACGTACGAACGTACGTACATACATACAGACACATTTTAAAAACCACTTTTTTGGGCTCCTGAGACCTCAAAACGTATAGATCCGGTCTTATCTCGAATTCGAAAATTTTAGTGATTGCAGTAACCTCCCTTTTTTTTAAATGGTGAAGTGGAGTGGGGAGGTTAAAAGGCAGCAGAGAAGCGGCTGGAACCTCCCCAACGCATGGGTCTTTGATTTCCGTGACTTGTGTTTAAGATTTTAAAGTTGATATGACTAAATGGCACTTCCCGTGGACCAATTGCTCCCAAAAGCCTTTTAGCTCTTTAATGGGTTACCTAACCTCCATGTACCAAATTTCGGACAAATCGATCCAGTAGTTTGGGCTATAACGTGGTTTCAGTGTTATTACAAAATTTCGATTTTTCTACCCAAAGGGTACTAAATGCGAATAAATTTTATCTCATTTAAAACCAGAATTTGAAGACCTTTCTGATGATAACAATAAATCTTTCAAAAAGTTGTTTTTGATGGGTGAATGAGAGAATAATTTTAAGTTTCGAAATTGGTGTGCCAAAACGGCACTTTCCGTGGGCCGATTGAATCCAAAATTTGTTCAACTCTTCGACGTGTAATACAATCCCCATGTGCAAAATTTCAGACCAATCGGTTGAGGGGCTTGGGCTGTACCGCGATTTTAAAGTCCGAAAAAAATCAATTTTTTTTTAATTTTTGGTCAAAAGGGCACTAAGAATGAATACATTTTTAGACGCAGAATTTGAAGGTCTTTCTTATGGTGACGTGAAAAATGGGGGTTTACATTTAAAATTTAAAAGTTGATGTGCCAAAATGGCACTTCTGGTTGCACGATTGGCTCCAAAAGCTTTTCAGATCTAAGTTGGGTTATCACATGCACACGTACCAAATTTCAGCCAAATCGGTCGAGTAGTTTGGGCTGTGGCGTGTTTACGAACGTACGAACGTACGTACATACATACAGACACATTTTAAAAACCACTTTTTTGGGTTCCTGAGACCTCAAAACGTATAGATCCGGTCTTATCTCGAATTCGAAAATTTTAGTGATTGCAGTAACCTCCCTTTTTTTTAAATGGTGAAGTGGAGTGGGGAGGTTAAAAAAAGGGAGGTTACTGCAATCACTAAAATTTTCGAAGTCGAGATAAGACCGGATCTATACGTTTTGAGGTCTCAGGAGCCCAAAAAAGTGGTTTTTAAAATGTGTCTGTGTGTATGTGCGTACGTACGTACGTGCGTACGTAAGTTTGTAAACACGCCACAGCCAAAACTGCTAGACCGATTTGGCTGAAATTTGATACGTGTGCATGTGATAACCCAACTTAGATCTGAAAAGCTTTTGGAGCCAATCGTTCAACTATAAATGCCATTTTGGCACATCAACTTTTAAATTTCAAATACAAACCCCCATTTTTCACCTCACGATAGAAAAGGCCTTCAAATTCTGCTTCTAAAAATGTATTCATTCTTAGTGCCCTTTTGATCAAAGATTTAAAAAAAAAAGATTTTTATCCGACTTTAAAATCGCGGTACAGCCCAAGCCCCTGAACCGATTTGGCTGAAATTTTGCACACGGGAATTGTATTACACGTCGAAGAGCTGAACAAATTTTGGATTCAATCGGCCCACGGAAACTGCCGTTTTGGCACACCAATTTGTAACTCTAAAATTATTCACTCATTTAACTATCCAAAACAAGTTTTTGAAAGATTTATTCTCACCATCAGAAAGGTCTAAATTCTGGTTTTAAGTAAGACAAAATTCGTTCGCATTTAGTGCTCTTTGGGTCAAAAAATCGAAATTTCATAATAACACTAAAAATATAGTAGTTTTGTTAGGAGACATCTCTCGCTGTCTCGAAATTTTGCGAATAATTCTGTGGAATTTTACGTTTTGTGTAGGTACTTAAGGTGCAACATTGTAAATCCAGGAAAACTTGGCTTTTAAAAAATCCACGATCGATGTCACTGATGTAACCAACTGACACTGTCAGGCACGTCACGCTAGAATTCTCACTTCCGGCTCCCCAATCCGGTGAGACCGCCATTTTGTGGTTTAGCAATGCCATCTATTAGCAGCTGATTTTCGCGAATAAGCATAAAAAAAATTGTGTCGAATTGACTACTATCTACACAGAATACAAAGATCCACGCGATGGGGAGGTTCCAGCCGCTTCTCTGCTGCATTTTTTTTTTCTTAAATTTATTTCAACAAAATAACAGATTTGTAATAGTCATTAAATAACTTAATGACTGCTCTTCCACCTGTTAATTTTTTCCGAAGTTAATTTGTCCTCGTAAGGCATAATATTTGTATAAAATTAAAAATACGTAGGATTAAATGAAAGAAGAATGTATAATTGGTTGCATTTCGTTGAATCCGTGCGCACCCTTAGAAATCACGACAGATGGCGCTGTCGTAGTGACCCTATTGGCACTTGTTTTAAAGCTTAGTTCAGGTACCTACGTGAGAATTGGTCAAACATCAACCAATCGTTATGAAACACAAATGGCCTTGAATATCGTTCTCTTTTCTCCAAAAATCTTTTCACAGAAGCATTAATTTTTTGCGATTTTTTAAAAATGTGTCGTTATTCGCCTGAATGACTTGAGTTAAGTTTGTAATGCACAGACAGCATAATTTTCACTTAAATTATCGAATTTGAAGAAAACAGAGATGATATATCGGCCCCAACTTAATGGGAATTTTTTAACTATTTTTACGCAAGGAATCAATGGTAGGAATGCTCCTACACGTTTCGCGAACATCTATACAGGGTGTCACAGTCTCATAGTACATACACCCCCTTGTTTTCCCTTATTTTTTGGAGTAAAATTTTGAAATACGGAGCATTGAATATAATCGTCAAAGGGCTACTTTCTGGTGTAATAACCAAATTTTTTCCACTTCCGGTGAAATCGAGTTTGGATCAGCCTGTACATCTTCTGGTGGCTTTTGGTGTAAATTATTTGACGTCTACGTATTTAGGTAACCCCCAAATTCTATGTACGTAAGTTTGCAAATATTCTTTTTTCCAGCATTATGTACTGTTGAGATGCCCTTTGACCCTTTTCCCGCGGGTTGAATTTGCCCATCTCATCCTACACATGTATAGTACACATTTAGTGTTGTAAAGCTGAAATATTTCAAATAAATTTCATTTCATTGAAATATTTCATACCCATTGAAATATTTTATGAAAACGCGCAAAATGAGTCGACATGACATGTGAATGACATTCCACCCACCACCGAGGTTCGTATAACTTCAAAAATGGGGAAATTTTCCAGAAAATTTAATAATACTGTGCTTCGCAGATGAGCACATACCTAGATTTGGAGATTTGCAAAGTTTTTTTTTTATTTCTTTTGTTAAAATGCCTAACATTGTTCTAAATTTTGACGAATTTCTTATACACATAATTAAAAAGTAGTGTTGAAACTTGTGGGTTGGACTTACTTAAATTTGTAACGTGAAACATTTCATGAAATATTTCAAAAAAATAAGTTTCATGATATTTTTACAACACTATACACATTTGCTGCTTTCCATTTACATATTTATCTGAAAAGGCTCACTTAACTTAGCAGTTTGATTGGTCAATATTCAAATGAACCAATCAAATTGTTGAGATTAACTGAGACCATACTCAGATAAATGTGTAAAAGGAAAGCGTCTATTATTTGTGTAAATTCGACCAATACATGCAATTCAAACATTGGCGAGATTCTATGTACAGGGCCGGATTAAGCGATAGTGGGGCCCGGGGGCTGATCAATATGAAGGAACCCCTTGATTGTGGGCCAGCTAAGGTGTGGAGGGAGGGTGCGTATTTCGTACTGTCAGGAGACTAATTTTTCGCCTGAAAAATCGAAAATTCAATTTCAGCAAGAGGTATACACTGGAAGGTGATTTTTTAAAAACCGTTAGCGACCTGAAGTGTGGCCCATCTTGCTTCCTCAATTTTGAGGGAGAATCAATTGGCATAAACTTCGAACTTCTAAGAGCCACTCACTTCGAGAAAAGTAGATTTTCATTGGTTTAAAACTGCAAAATTCGATAAAATCAATTAATTATGGCAAGTTTTAATTAAAACTGGATTTTGTATTATAAGAGATGCTAGTGAAACCATTGCCACTAGTTTTTCTAAGAAAAAGTCTTAAAATTTAGTAGAAACTACACATTTTTACATTTTGTAAAAGTTTTTTGCGACCGCAAGTGTGACCTATCTTATTTCCTCAAATTTGAAGGAGAATCGATTGGGGCAAATTTCAAACATCTAGGACTTACACACTTCGAGAAAAGTAGGTTTTCTTTCATTTAAAGTTCCAAAATAGAATAAAACTAATAAAAATTACATTTTCTTTTATTAAAGACTCTAGTGAAACCAATTGCCAGTAATTTTAATGATAAAAACTTTAAAACGCGAAATTCACTAAAAGGCATACATTTTGTAAAAGTTTTTTGCGACTGCAAGTGTGACCTATCTTATTTCCTCAAATTTGAAGGAGAATCGATTGGGGCAAATTTCAAACATCTAGGACTTACACACTTCGAGAAAAGTAGGTTTTCTTTCATTTAAAGTTCCAAAATAGAATAAAACTAATAAAAATTACATTTTGTTTTATTAAAGACTCTAGTGAAACCAATCGCCAGTAATTTTAATGATAAAAACTTTAAAACGCGAAATTCACTAAAAAGCATACATTTTGTAAAAGTTTTTTGCGACCGCAAGTGTGACCTATCTTATTTCCTCAAATTTGAAGGAAAATCGATTGGTGCAAATTTCAAACTTCTAGTGGCCCAGACACTTCGAGAAAAGTAGGTTTTCTTTCATTTAAAGTTCCAAAATAGAATAAAACTAATAAAAATTACATTTTGTTTTATTAAAGACTCTAGTGAAACCAATTGCCAGTAATTTTAATGATAAAAACTTTAAAACGCGAAATTCACTAAAAAGCGTACATTTTGTAAAAGTTTTTTGCGACCGCAAGTGTGACTTATCTTATTTCCCCAAATTTGAAGGAGAATCGATTGGGGCAAATTTCAAACATCTAGGACTTACACACTTCGAGAAAAGTAGGTTTTCTTTCATTTAAAGTTCCAAAATAGAATAAAACTAATAAAAATTACATTTTCTTTTATTAAAGACTCTAGTGAAACCAATTGCCAGTAATTTTAATGATAAAAACTTTAAAACGCGAAATTCACTAAAAAGCATACATTTTGTAAAAGTTTTTTGCGACTGCAAGTGTGACCTATCTTATTTCCTCAAATTTGAAGGAGAATCGATTGGGGCAAATTTCAAACATCTAGGACTTACACACTTCGAGAAAAGTAGGTTTTCTTTCATTTAAAGTTCCAAAATAGAATAAAACTAATAAAAATTACATTTTGTTTTATTAAAGACTCTAGTGAAACCAATCGCCAGTAATTTTAATGATAAAAACTTTAAAACGCGAAATTCACTAAAAAGCATACATTTTGTAAAAGTTTTTTGCGACCGCAAGTGTGACCTATCTTATTTCCTCAAATTTGAAGGAAAATCGATTGGTGCAAATTTCAAACTTCTAGTGGCCCAGACACTTCGAGAAAAGTAGGTTTTCTTTCATTTAAAGTTCCAAAATAGAATAAAACTAATAAAAATTACATTTTGTTTTATTAAAGACTCTAGTGAAACCAATTGCCAGTAATTTTAATGATAAAAACTTTAAAACGCGAAATTCACTAAAAAGCGTACATTTTGTAAAAGTTTTTTGCGACCGCAAGTGTGACTTATCTTATTTCCCCAAATTTGAAGGAGAATCGATTGGGGCAAATTTCAAACATCTAGGACTTACACACTTCGAGAAAAGTAGGTTTTCTTTCATTTAAAGTTCCAAAATAGAATAAAACTAATAAAAATTACATTTTCTTTTATTAAAGACTCTAGTGAAACCAATTGCCAGTAATTTTAACGATAAAAACTTTAAAACGCGAAATTCACTAAAAAGCATACATTTTGTAAAAGTTTTTTGCGACTGCAAGTGTGACCTATCTTATTTCCTCAAATTTGAAGGAGAATCGATTGGGGCAAATTTCAAACATCTAGGACTTACACACTTCGAGAAAAGTAGGTTTTCTTTCATTTAAAGTTCCAAAATAGAATAAAACTAATAAAAATTACATTTTCTTTTATTAAAGACTCTAGTGAAACCAATTGCCAGTAATTTTAATAATAAAAACTTTAAAACGCGAAATTCACTAAAAAGCATACATTTTGTAAAAGTTTTTTGCGACTGCAAGTGTGACCTATCTTATTTCCTCAAATTTGAAGGAGAATCGATTGGGGCAAGTTTCAAACATCTAGGACTTACACACTTCGAGAAAAGTAGGTTTTCTTTCATTTAAAGTTCCAAAATAGAATAAAACTAATAAAAATTACATTTTGTTTTATTAAAGACTCTAGTGAAACTAATCGCCAGTAATTTTAATGATAAAAACTTTAAAACGCGAAATTCACTAAAAAGCATACATTTTGTAAAAGTTTTTTGCGACCGCAAGTGTGACCTATCTTATTTCCTCAAATTTGAAGGAAAATCGATTGGTGCAAATTTCAAACTTCTAGTGGCCCAGACACTTCGAGAAGAGTAGTTTTCTTTAACTTAGTTCCAAAATAGAACAAAACTAATAAATATTGGGAAGATTTAATCAACAGTACATTTCGTATTATCAAAGGCTCTAGTGAAACCAATTGCCAGCAGTTTCCCTGGCTGGCCATTTTTTGATTCGCACAAATGCAAGGAACAAAAAAAGCCTAAAATTTTCGATAATTTATTCTCCAAAATGATGACAGAAGCTTATTTAAAATAGCATTGGAATCGGTAAAAACGAATTACACCATAAATCATATGATAATTAATTACGCTACCTGACTTGTACAATATAATATAAATAATTTAAATAGTCACGTTAAAATCTATGATACAGTAATCGCCTAATCTACAGATCTACCTCCTACGATCAGTAGTATGTAATTGTAACAGTTAAACACTAGAAAAGTTGATTTCTTCGATGGCAGTTTGATAAATGCCATGTCATGTTAAAAAATCACACCCCAACAATCAGATTGTGTTAAGATCGGTGTGTTTTCGCAAATGCTCTTTTCCAAATAGATTTTTTTTCGTAAAACACAACACAACGTGCGGAGTGAAAAAACAAGTCTAGCGGGAACAGAACCTTTCACTCTACACTAGTTGCAGCAGTACGAGGTTGGTACTACTGTGATCCGCACAATCTGATCGATCCAAGTCCTCTCGAGAGCGGTTTCGGATATTCGGACTGCCAACATGAAGGAACTAAAGTAAGAAAAGAACTACTATAAAGAAAGACCGGTTAGGAATGGGGGAGAGGGGGGACTTGTGGCCGTCAGTCAAAACGCAGGGTCTTAGGTTTTTCCCAAGTGAATTCCTCACGACCGAAGTGGCCGTAGGTGCTGGTCTTTTGGTAAATTGGCTGGCGGAGGTTCAGGTCCCTGCAAAAGGCAAAGAAATTTGTAATTATCAATTTTTGACTATTGACTATTCTGAAATATATTAAATTTCCAAGTATTTTTTCATTTAGAAAAGTTAAATTTTTCTACATAGCAAGAAAAGACTCCACATCCTTTATACCACAGAATCTACTGTTCAAATGGTGAAGCTTTGTGCAAAAATTATTGGTCAATTGTGATTCCTGTTGATGTTATAAGCCGCCAAAGATCTTCATTTTTAAACATTTTCTTAAATATCTTTCGAAAGGTGTATCGTAGGATTTTCAATTTTTGCACAGCATTGTTACGGACCAAGATGCAACTGTTGATGGTACTTAAGACATCTAAAAAGCGGATCCCTGTTATACAGGGCGGCCCCGATGTTATTTGCCCTTGAACTTTTTTATGTTTGAAAATATTGCTAATTTGTTTATGAGGCCGCATTTCCCGTTCAATTCTAAAACTTTTTTGGCTCTTAAAATTTTTCGAAAAAACTAACCACTCACGAGGAAAATTGAAAAAACCGAAAACATGATCATCGTGATAAACCTACAATTTCAATAAAAATCAAAGTGTACGTTGACACGCATCACATTTCAACTGTTTTTTGCATTGAAGGTGTTGTCCTACATCTGTGCCCAGAACCATTGCTCACAACTGAAGAAAAAACATTGATGGTAATTTCACTTTTTTATGAGGTAGACTCATCATTAGTCTTAAGGTGATTACCTGTATCATGTTTTCGGTTTTTTCAATTTTTCTCGTGAGTGGTTAGTTTTTTCGAAAAATTTTAAGAGCCAAAAAAGTTTTAGAATGAAACGGGGAATACGGCCGCGTAGGCAAATTAGCAATATTTTCAAACATAAAAAAGTTCAAGGGCAAATAACATCGGGGCCACCCTGTATAACAGGGATCCGTTTTTTGGATAACGTCTTAAGTACCATCAGCAGTTGTATCTTGGTCTATAACAATGCTGTGCAAATTCAAAATCCTACGATACACCTTTAGAAAGATATTTAAAAAGAACGTTTAAAAATGAAGATATTTGGTGGCTTATAACATCAAGAGGAATCACAATTGACCAATAATTTTTGCGCCAAGCTTCATCATTTGAACAGTAGATTCTGTGGTATAAAGGATGTGGAGTCTTTCAGACTCACCCTGTATACAGGGTGGTCGTTTTATCTTGAGACTGGCAAATATCTCGGAAAGGAAGCATTTTAGCAAAAAATGTTTTGTATAAAAGTTTTATGACTTCGAGGGGGAAAATAGATGGCATCGACGCCATTTTGATTTAAGGTCATTTTCAAGGTCAACCTCATTTTTTTAAATGGAAACCTACATTTTTTGTTACAAATTCTTATTCCCCGTAAAAGAACAAACAACTCTCATCTAAACTATTTTTGGATCCGATGGGTAGTTTGTCAGATATTTAAATGAAAATTTTAATCTTCTTCGAAATCCATTGCCTTCCCTAGCAACAGCGGCATAGCAAAGACAAAATCTACAACAATTTTTGTGGTTTATTTATCTCGAATTCATCGTTGCTAAGTTACAAAGGTTGTTCATTTGTTTTGTCTTGCCGCTGTTACTAAGGAATGTCTAGGGATTTCGAAAAAGGTTAAAATTTACAACCATCGGATCCAAAAATAGTTTAGATGAGAGTTGTTTGTTCTTCTATGGGGAATAAGAATCTGTAATAAAAAATATAGGTTTCCATTAAAAAAAATCAAGTTGACCTTTATTTGGCCTTGAAAATTACTTTGAATCAAAATGGCGATGATGCCATCTATTTTCCCCCTCGAAATCATAAAACTTTTATACAAAACATTTTTTTCTAAAATGCTTCCTTTTCGAGATATTTGCCAGTCTCAAGATAAAACGACCAGCCTGTATACATAATATACGGGGTGTCCGGAAATAACGATGAAATATTTCGGGGGGTGATTCTGTAGCTCAAAATATGAAAAAAAGTTCCTGTAAACATGTATCCGGAAATCGTTCCTAAGGGGGCTACGGCCTTCTGAAGGGGGTGCCCCAAATTCGGCTTTTAGTGAATAAATCAGGAACCGCTTAAGATACAGTGACGACTTTTTGCAAATTATCTAACATCAGTAAGCGCCGTCAGATTATGGTTTCTACCAAAAGCAGATTCAACCAGGGGCGTGGAAAATAGGGGGGGCTTCAGCTTTCCCCACCCAAATTGTTTTACGTGTTATTTTTTAGACAATTTCTCCCCGGAATATGGTTTCCTGACTAAAATTACATAAAAAGCCTCTCTTGTTACAACACCGTAGGATCAACCGTTTTCGAAAAAATTAGATTTAAAGATCCATTTGCATTTCCTAGGCTTATCAAACGATTTTTATTAAATTAAATCTGAACGGATTTTAAAAATTACTATCTAAAGTAATCTAAATGTTGCTTATCGATGGCAAAAACTTAATAATTGACAAAATCAAAATCGAATTTTGAGCGATTAGGAGCGATTTCCGGACCCATGTTTATAGGAACTTAATTTCATATTTTGAGCTGCAGAATCACCCCCCGAAATATTTCATCGTTATTTCCGGACACCCTGTATTATGTATGTTATAAATTTTACTACTATAGCCTGATCGAAACGTAGCTACGAAGAAAAAAGTGTTTCCTTTCTGTCCGAAATTCCCATAACTTCAATGTGTTAAGAAATTCGTAATATACAGGGTGTTCCTATATTCATAGTCCTAACTCTGGGACGTTATTTCTTACATCATTCTAGGAAAAAAAAGTTCCTAAGGACATATGTCCGGAAATGCTTTATAGGGGAGTTACGCTCCTTCAAAGGGGTACTCAGAAAGTAAAGTTTTTAAAATTTCTCGAAAAATATTAAGAATAGAATTTTGAAATTTGGAACACTCGTTAGCGTTATAAAGAGCTTTCTCCTCACTTTTTTCCGATTTTTAATAGGGCCTTTCACACCCCAAGTATTTAGGTTTTATTTTAATCTACGAGATAGTTATAAAACTTATTAACAAGAGTTTCTTTAAAGCTACTCTGCCTTAAAGGTGTATTGAACACTGTAATAAATCACTTATAAGATGAAAAAGGAGAACCTTATGAGGTTCTTCCAGTGCACTTTTTGAAACTTCTTTAAAGCCTTTCCATCTTGATTCAACAGTGTTGATAACATTGTCAAGTCATCCATAAAACTTTATTTAAAACTTTAATAAAACCTTTGTGTCTTAATAAGATCTTCAAATTGAATTCAATAAAGCCTTACACACGTTTACTAAAAATAATACCTTTATTAGGATTTTAACTTTACCTTCTTATATTCTACTGCATCTACAATTGTTCTTTTTAAAGTTGTATAATAAATAATGTTAATAATGTCGTTTTCATCTATGAATCCTGTTTAAAATGTACTCTGTATTGGAGTTTGCAGGGCTCGTACGCCTATATACTTAAATACAATTGCGTATCCCTTGTTTTCGAATCCAAAAAACTTAAACAAAGGATTGTTTACTGACAAAATCCTACAAAACAAGCATTAAAAACTTTACGCGCCCTGGAAATAAGCATTTTTTAATTAATGTTTTGATTTAAATAAATTTTTTTTTTATATAAATACTAAATTTTGTCAAAGTTTCACTTAATTATTCTGTTAGAGATTGACTAGTTTGTAAGTCACTTTTTCTATCTATCGCTCGAATTCCTGGATAATAAAAAAAGATATTTACTCCACATGGCATTTCATCAAAATGACGATGGCGGTTGAATATTTAGCTGCAATAATGGCGTGTTTGCTCATAAAACTATTAACTACTGATATATGTTTTAATAAGTCTACTTTGTTTTCTAAATACTTATTCAGAAATATTAAATTTATTTGTAATTGAAAGTGATTTGTCCAAGGGCACAGACATTTTGTCTGAGAATGTCTTCTGTTAAAGTCACCAACTATTTACAACAAATATAGCTTAAAAAAGTTTTTAAAAAAGCAATTTAGGTTTATGATGTATGTATTAGGAGAATTTAATCTTTCACTTTTAAAAAGTTTAATTTAAAACCTCAGTTGTATGGTGCATCATTGAATAGAGTAAATAACCTGTAGAGCTGTTACATTTAAAAAACAGTTCTTAAACCATTAATAAAACTATCTATAAAGCAGCCATATTTATTAATTTAGCAAGTCTATTGTGACTTCAAGAGTTTTTTAAGATGAAATACATTTGACAAGGTTTTATTAGGTACCAACAATAAGACATGCGTTGAGAGCATGTAGTTTTATAATTCATTCTTACGGATGCAGATAGAACTTACTTATAAAACCGTTCTGTCTTTCAGTATTAATGCTATTTACCACAACTTTTATAAAACTGCTGACTTCTGTAATTCCATTAGAAACCAGTTATAAAACTTAGGCAAGACTGGTTATTCTTAAAATTGTTACTTGGGACTTTCTTTTTTTTTTTGTTGTAGTCATTTTTGTCAACAAATAATAATTGAATCTTAATTGGTGGTCGATTCTACCCAGAAAAGAGGCTCTTGTTGAATGTCGCTAAAACCCACCCTTTTCGATTAAAGTGATTTTGATTGGTTTACAGCGCGAAAATTTCTGTTATTTTATTTACCTAATTAAAATTAAAACGACGTAAATAATCATCCTAAAGTGCTAATCACAAATTTTCGCCCCCTAGCCTAACTGGAATCATTTTATTCGAAAATGGTGCGCCCTAGCAACAAGAGCACCTTTTTTATGTGAAATAGACCAAAGATTACGATTTTGTTATTATTTGGCAAAAAAAAAAACGCCTACAACAAATGAAGATGTAAAAAAATATGTAAGGCCTCTCAAGAACGCACACCTCTGATGATATTAAAAATTTGAAAAAAATTGAAGGGAAAGCTCTTTATAGCACTAACCATTGCTCTGAATTT
This sequence comes from Pycnomerus fuliginosus, assembly GCA_963924575.1. NCBI lineage: Eukaryota > Metazoa > Arthropoda > Insecta > Coleoptera > Zopheridae > Pycnomerus > Pycnomerus fuliginosus. Next base: position 4,907,830 of record OZ004624.1, on the reverse strand, counting down.
CAAAATCCTATTGTTCAAAGTTTTCGAGAAATTTTCAGAAAACTGATTTAAGTACTCCTTTAAAGGATTGCTAAAAGCATTTCCGGACATATGTCCATAGGAACTTTTCTTCCTAGAATGATGTAGGGAATAACGTTCCGGAGTTAGGACTATGAATTTAGGAACACCCTGTATGTACATGTTGCCTCAGCATTATGTTTACATCACGGCTCTTCAAGAGTAGCAAATACATACACAAACATCACAGGCAAGAAAACTCACTGGAAATAGCTATTTATGTAACAAGTGGGAAAAGTACATCTGTAAGCACACAAGTAAGGAAATGATGCATTTTCCCATGTGTTACATACAAGATTTTTCATAATCCCGATCGAGACATTCAAAAACTATAATTGGCGAAGCACTGAAAAAGATTTGGTGCTTTTTCATAACTTGCACGAAACGTTTTCAGTGATCACGTGGATCGTGCTGATTGAAACAAATTAAAGGAATTCTATTAACACAATTACTTTTCGCACTAGTGCGGAAATGAATTCACTTTTCGCACTAGTGCGGAAATATGATGCATTTCCTTACTGAAATTAGTGGGAAAAATAACATTTTTCGCACGAAATTATGAAAAGTAATTTCTACTTACTTGACAATCTTGCCGGGTCGGAGGTCGAAGTTATTATTTACAATGGCCAATAGTTCCTTCTGTGACAGCTTTGAAGTACCATAATCAAATACACTGATAGCCAAAGGTTCAGCTACACCAATAGCGTACGAGACTTGCACGAGGCATCTCTTGCAAAGGCCAGCTTTGACCAGAGATTTGGCAACCCAGCGAGCCGCGTACGCCGCAGATCTGTCAACTTTGGTGAAGTCTTTACCAGAAAAGGCACCACCACCGTGTGCCCCCCAACCGCCGTAAGTGTCGACTATGATTTTACGACCGGTTAGGCCAGCGTCACTCTGAAAACAAAACATCAAATCAACAAAAACCCCTAAAAAGTTCTAACAATCCCTGAAATTTAAAAATCAGACTTGAGTTTTAATCATCGCAGATCAAGAGTAGCAAATACGTAAACATCATTTTGAGTTAAGTAAAAAAAAAAAAAATGTAAGTGCGTACCTGTGGTCCTCCAATAATGAACAACCCGCAGGGATTAATGTGAACGATGGTTTCATCATCGAAATACTGTGGTGGAATGACGGTCTTAATGACTTTGTTTAAAATTTCCTCGCGCAACTTTTTTAAGGGGATGGATTCGCTGTGTTGAATAGAGACAACAACAGTGTGCACCCTAAGGGGGATGCATGCTCCATGGTCAAATTTATACTCGCAAGTAACCTAAAACAGAATAGCATCAAGTCGAACAAAGCTACGAACGACGTACTTGTGTCTTGGAATCGGGACGAGCCCACTCGAACTCTCCCGATCGTCTGAGGTCGGCGATTTTTCGGTTAAGCTTGTGTGCTAAAACTATTGTCAGTGGCATGCATTCTTCTGTTTCGTCTGTGGCGTAGCCGAACATCAAACCCTAAAAAGTTAAAAAAATTGGTTTTTTCAAGAACTATTACGAGAAACACCCCTCTACAACGAAACACTTGATTTTCACTGCTGACGCGTTTCGAACACAATGTGCCCATTATCAAAGCCGAAGCTAAACAGCCCTACCTGCCGGAAAACTGAAATGTTTATAGGTCCACCCGCGTAGCTCCACCCCTCGACTGTGAAAGTTAGACCAATCACAGGTCAAGAAATGGTCACGCGTGAGTGAACACGTAAATATAACAAGTCCTCCCTAAAGTAGCGTAAACAGAGATGAATATGCGATCGGGCTTGTATCGGCGTTCATAAGCCTATCTCTTGACTTATAAATGACGATACTTTCCATCGCATCTAGCATCTGTACCTTGTTAACGCTACAAACTAACTTAATATTATCACTTATTCTATTCGTTTATGCCAGATTTTTCGCTATTCCCTACTCTTATCTTTCGGGTTGGCTAAAAGGTTTTTCAGTTTGTTTTCAGATCTGAAAACTGTCCTTGGGCAAAAAACCTTGTCAAACCTCAACCGAGGTTCAAAAGGTAATGCGACAAATTTTAAGTCCTGTTTTCTTCAGAATCTGGCATATACGAAATCAATTGTCAGAATTGTGATTTAAAGTATGTACGTCAAACACGAAGGTCTCTCAACGCCAGGTTTAAGGAACACTTAGCCCACCTTAAATATGGCAGAACTGAGAAATCCAAGGTTGCCCTACATGCTTTATGACAATATTAAATTAGTTTGTAGCGTTAACAAGGTGCAGATGCTAGATGCGATGGAAAGTATCGTAATTTATCAGGCTTATGAATGCCGATACAGGCCCGATCGCGTATTCATCTCTGTTTACGCTACTTTACGGAGGATTTATTATATTTATACGTGTTCACCCACGCGTGACAATTTCTCGACCTGTGATTGGTCTAACTTTCACAGCCGAGGGGTGAAGCTACGCAGGTAGGCCTATAAATACTTCAGTTTTTTGGCTTCGGCTTTGATAATGACCCAAGTAGAAATTTTGGATACATATTGTAAACATTTTTTGTGAAGGCAACTTTTTCGAAACTGTGACCGTTTTCGTGTACTATAATTAGTAAAGACACATTTTCGAAGTTGAAGCAGTTATGTAGGCGATTAGTTGTATGCTTTCTTTGTATGGAGACAAGTTGGCATATTGTTGCCATGCCTTATTTGCGCTGATTTTAGAGAACTCATATATCGATACAAATTCTAAACATTTTAAGCCTACATATCTCTAAGTTTTTTTAGTATTTAGTTTCGATACGAGATGCTAACATTTTGCGATACTTAACAGAATGTGGTGTATATAAATCTGTATGTATGCATTTTACATACAAAAGAGGTTTTTTGTCGCTGTTTATGTAGGCTGTTTTTTCGGCACTAGTTAATGGTCAATATTTCGTGCTTCTTCACTGAATATGAAGCGGCGGTTTCTAGTTTATTGTCCAGAAACATTATCCGCAAAAGTTTCATTTTCAGTTTCTATCAAATTAATCGACATTGCTTCTCAAATATATCTATTTTATTACTTGTAAAGCAAGTTAACCTATAAAAACTTTCAATTTGTGCGTATCCAAAGTAAAATGGGTAAAACAAAGGAATTAAAACACAGCTCAAGATATTATAAATTACTTAAAAAAGAAATACCCTTGGAAATATCTGTAACTAATAAACATGCCAGTAAACCAATACCATCGACGTCGGGCGAAGAAGACATCAAATTGGATCCTAGTAAGAAGTACTTTGTTCCAAAATGTTTCAGTCACTGATAAATTTTAATGCAGATATAAGGACAAAAAATATATGTTAGGTTACTACATTATAGCTACATCTGTTGGGCAATAAATGTTATTATTATTATTATTATTATTACATAATGGGAACAAATGTTGCCTAAAGAGAAAAACAGCAGAGACAGCTGCTTTATAGCTACATTTTCGAAATAAATGTTTCTTAAAGGCGAAACACATCAATATGTTATAATGTATCGACGTATTATATTATTCTTGTTGCTTTCATGACCTCGCCATTTTTATTAATATTATAGGGAATCCTTTATGACGCCATTGCAATTTTTAGTGCACTAACTTGTCATTTTGAAAAATAATTAATAATTTAACTGAGTTTAACCATAAAATATCGGACAATTTAATTTTTCTGCCAGGCTGGACTTCATTTAGTTGATCATGAGTGTTATTAGAAACAAAAATTTTAATTTTTAAAACTCGACCTGAAGTAAATTTTCACATACCCTGTGGCGCTTCAAGCTCATCGAATTTTATGGTAAAAATAGTCGATAAACTGCAACGCATGAACATTTTTTATTCCTTGCGGATCGTAAATTCATTATAAAGTTCAGACATTTTGGGTATATTATTATTATTCCAACAGCCATGTGAGAAATAATTATAAGTCTTACGAATATGGAGCAGTATCGATATCTCTGGACATAAGCAAGGTACAGTTGTAAGATTTGGCATTTACAGAAATTGACACATTCGGAGTCTATTGAAATCATTGGCTATGATGGGGTACTTCCGGTTATACCGGAAGTAGGGTCCAACTTTAAAATTTTAAATAGTAACCCCCATTTTTCATTACAGATTCGGACAGAGGAGGAAAACCTAAACCTAAAACACCTAACATGTAACTTGTTTGCACCAGCCGCCTAGATTTTATTAACGTTTTTAGAGAAAAGTTCCGCAAAACAGTGCTATGTAAACATGGTCATAACTTGTAAACCACGGGCGATAAAAATAAAAATGACACACCATTGTAAAGTGGAAAGACTGTTTTACATTATGCTTGCCAAAAAGTCATATGAAAGCTGATTCGAAGTAGATTTAAAGAAATTGAAATGTTGGAAATTTAAAAGCCGAATAACATTTTCTTCTTATGGAAAAAACAGCGATTTTAATCGTTTCCTTTTTTGGCACTTTATGGGTACCGTTGAAAAGAGAATAAAATTCTGCACCCATCCATGCAGAAAAACTTGTATGCTGCCGTTTAAGAAAAAAATGTTATTCGGGTTTGAAATTTCCAGTATTGCAGTTTCTCGAAATCAACTTTTAATTAGTTTTCTTAGGATTTTTGGCTATCATAATGTAAAACAGTCCTTCCGCTTTACAACGGTGTGTCATTTTTATTTTTATCGCTAGCGGTTTACAAGTTATGACCATTTTTACATAGCACTGGTTTGCGGAACTTTTCTATAAAAACGTTAATAAAACCTAGGCGGCTGGCGCAAACAAGTTACATGTAGGTGTTTTAAGCTTAATTCTTCTTCCTCTATCCGAATCTGCAATGAAAAATGGGGGTTGCTATTTAAAATTTAAAAGTAGGACCCTACTTCCGGTATAACCGGAAGTGCCCCATGGTCGCCAATAATTTCAATAGATTCCGAATGTGTCAGTTTCTGTAAATGCCAAATCTTACAACTGTACCTTCCTTAAGCCCAGAGATATGGGGCACCGTTGATGTATCGAAACATGTGGCCTACGGTTTCCAAAATGTAGCTTGTATCGAAACCGATGTTTCGCAACATTTACACAAAATGTTGCTGATATTTCTACTTGGGGAGTACAGTTCATTTCAAGGGTTTAGTCCGGTCAGTCCGGTTCAGGTACAACGCTCTAGGTTAGCTCCGTCTTTTTCTACACAACGTCTGGCAATTCACCCACGTTGTAACGTACAGTCCTAAGAGTGTCTACTATCGCGTCTCTGTTTAACACATATAAATGGAAGAGACGGATATATCACCCGTGAAAGTATTCTCTAGGACTCGATCGGGGCGCGAAACTATTCCACCACTCATAAACTCATTGATCATATAATATTATATTATAATATAATTTATACTAATTTTTCAGAAACTGAACAACACATTTTGAATTCTAATATGTATTTATACCCTTGCACCCCTAATTACAAAGTAGGATAATTCAATATACCTGGAAAAGCTCATTTATAAACCACAAGTCATTATTGGGGCAATTCGAGGAAATATGAAGAAATTGCAAATAGTTTGCAGATGATTTATAATTTTCTAATTATATTCCCGTAGAGAAATAATTCGTTTGCGCAATTCTGAGAAATCAATGGTTCGAAAGTGCAAATAGTCTGAAGCGAGTAAATAGTAAATAAACAATAAAATAATTCTAATTATATTTCCGTAGAAACACAATTCTTTTTAAAAGTAGGTACCTTGTGTTGACTGTGGTGGAATAACCAGGTTTCACTGTTACTTACGACGGTCAGGTCGAGGATGAGCGGAACTCATTTGCATTTTACGATCTAACGGACTAAACCCTTGAAATGAACTGTACATTGTGTTCGAAACGTGTCAGCAGTGAAAATCAAGTGTTTCGGTGTAGTGGAGTAGTTTTAGCGATAATGCATTTTTCCACCAAAGTTGTCGAGTGTTTATTCAAGAAACTTTGATGAATGAAAGCTTGTCCGATGAACATTGCCCTTATCTACCAAAAGTAACAGACAGGAACGCCTATAGTCATCGCTGATTTTGCACATTTTTGGGACACCCCCGTAAATTTAGATCACGAGGATGTGGACATTAACATGTGCGCATGCGGACAGGCTGTTAATCCATTTTAAGACAATTTGAAAATAAATGAGTGAGATGATCTTTGCGTCGAGTGATATCGATAAAAATGTGTGTATAACCTCCCACGTTATGTAATTTCTTGATAAAATATTTAAAATTTTCATTACATTCTACGTAAACAGATCAAAAGCTGTTTGCTGAGGATTATTTTGCATGATAAAGTGTGATTAAAAACTCTTCAGATCGAGTAGCTCTTGCCATAGGAGACGTAATAATAATTTCAACATTCTATACGTCTCGGCAAGGGCTACTTGATGGAAGTGTAGCGCCTTAAATTAATCACATTAGATAGCCAATTCACTCATTTAGTACATGCCAATTCTCCAAATTAGTAATGATTTTGCCCATCATGCCTAATAGTCCAGGTAACGAATGACCAAAATGGAAGGGGGAGAATTTTTCTCTTCGGGAATGTGTTAGGGATAGTTAGGAGGTAAACATACTAAAAGTCCACGCCACTACCCCGTCCGCTTCAGGGGGGGGAGGGGGGTGGAAAGGTCCCTTTTTTTTGGTTTTTCGCCTATAACTCGAAAATGGTGCGTCGAAGCGAAGAAATCCTTGTATGAAAATGAAAGCCTATAAAATTTTCTACAACTTTGCTGTTATACGTTATTAAGGAAAAATGCACCGTTTTCGAGATATCCGCTCTCAAAAGACGGCAATTGTCAAAACAAACTTTTGCTTCTAATTTCTCAGTCTTTAGTTTTGCAGAAAAGTCGTCAGGAAGAAAGTTTTAGAGCGTTAAATTTCCTTCAACAATATATATATACAGGGTGGCTCCTTTTTCACTGCTCACCACTGGCGTCTTCTAGACGGTAAGAGGTACAAAGTCGGTTAAATTAGAGAAATATTTCACTTGGAGCTTTTATATTATTGACAGCTGTCAATTGAATGGCATAGTCAGAAATTTTTTAGGACTTCTAGATTTTGAGTAACGGTAGTCAACTTTTTATTCTCTTATGGTAGCCATATTGTATTTTAACACCATCGAACACGCAAAAAATTAGCTTTTCAAAAATGTAATCAAAATGGACTTTTTTGACAGATCGTCGAAATTTGAAAATTGATGTAAGTTGTAAAATGAGCCAAAACTTATGAAGAAAAAATAGGCTTTCATTTTCAAACATTTTTTCGCTACGACGCACCATTTTCGAGTTATAAGCGAAAAACCAAAAAAAGGGACCTTTCCACCCCCCTGAAGCGGCCGAGGACTTTTAGTATGTTTACCTCCTAACTACCCCCAACACATTCCCTTAGAGAAAAATTCTCCCCCTTCCATGTTCTCTACAACCCCTTCGTTGCCTGCACTATAATGATATCCCGATTAGTTGTGGCTACTTCTTAACAACCTGACTGCATTTTGACATCAAAATAGTCAAAAATGAAATTCTAAAAAGAAGAATTCACCTGGTCACCAGCTCCAATTTCCTCCTCATTACGATTGACATGAACACCAGCTGCAATGTTTGGAGACTGTTCCTCCAAAGCATATTTCACCTCTAACGACTGGTAACTAAAACCTGGGTAAAACCGTGCATGCATTAGCTGATTATTTATGAAAAAAATGTTTTATTTACCTATCATGGACGAGATAAAATCATTACATTAGTGAAAAAATAAGCGCCAAAGCCAATCATGCTAAATCGAGAAAAAGCAGTCGAATGAATTATTTCCCCCAAAAATTTGTATGTACCTGATCACCCGCGCCAATATCTGCGTCTTCTCTGTTTTCGAAGACGCCGAGTGCAATATTTGGAGATTGCTGCTCAATAGCCACTTGAATGTTCAGCGCCCGCCAGTCCAAGCCTATTCAATTTTTACAATCGTTTTTATAATTATTTGTAAAAATGGGGGAAACTGGCATGAATTTTGAAGAAGAATGCAATAAAAATGCTCGGAAAGAAACAAAAAGAAGGCAAATGAGGGATGAAAATGCGTACCTTCCGCCGGTGAATCGTAGCCAATGTGCTTGACTGTGTCTCTGATGACTTGGTCGTAGTTTACTTCAGCTTTTGAAGTGATTTCACCGCAGACGAGGATCATCCCTGATTTTGTGACGGTTTCTAAAGAAAATACATTAAAAATCGTACGACGATAAAGTTGGTGGAATTACCGCAGGCGACCTTGGCGTGTGGGTCCTGCTTTAAATGTGCATCCAAAATGGCGTCACTGATTTGGTCACACATTTTATCTAAAACAAACAAAATTACCCTTATTTATGTTGCCTTATAATGAAAGTGCGATAAATATTGCAATTTATAGCGAGCTGTAATAATAATAAAAAATTATACCGTAACGCAAACCGCGGCTCTTTTTTACGTTGTGGTTGCGGCGTAAACGGGCTTTCATCTACATCAAAATTTTGTTATAACAGTTGTCAGCATAAGGCAGAGAGCAATGGACAAATAATAGTCCATCTAACCTCTATAGTCTGTTTTGAGATAGTGAGAGTAGCAATGGAAATCCGTTTATTATTTACTACTAAATTCCTCTAGCTATAACCGAGTCGGGTCCTTTTTACGTTCTGGAATAAACCGTCAAACGTCAAAATTCGGTCATTACAGCTGTCAGTGTCAAAAAACACCAACAATAGGACAAATAATGTACGACAATGATCCATTGTTTCTGTTTTTTCCACACTGACAGCAATAACTTAATTTTGACGCCGTTTCAACTAGAACGTAAAAGACATGATTCACACTGCCCCTGTGCCCGCTGGAATTATGATTTTAGTTTAGACTTGATGAGACAAGGAAATTGTGCTATATTATTTAAATCCGTCTACATACAGTTGTTTGTACATAACTAATCGACTTGTGTAATGATCATTAAAGAATAAATTAGTGACAAATTTGTATCAAAAAAGATAACATATCACGTAACCCAGAGTGTATCAAAGTTGATTATAACCCCTAGGAATAACCCTATGTTGCTAATTGAAATGATCAAAAATACTTTATAGTTTATGCAAGTAAACCTTTATTTACCACTAAAGTAGCCACATCAGCAAGTTTAAGCAGGTTTCCCATAATTATTACATTAGATTAGCCAGATAGAAAATTTAATAAAGCCTCGGTTGAATCTATAGTCCAGATATGTATGCAATTTTAAGGCACTTTTTAGCATTACTGAAAGACTTTTTTTAGAATCTTTGAGTAATTTCCATCAAATCAAGCCGTGGCCAACTCCTCGCATCAGATTTATGTACCCTTGAAACGGCAAAATCCACACTTTTGGGAACATATTCAGTTGATATTTTCTCGAAATTTTAGGAAAGAAAATCAAAAACGCTTATAGATACAATAAAAAAATAAACATGGAGCCATATAAAATAACAAAGTGACATTTTAAGTACATACATTATATAACCATTTCACTTCCTCAAAAATGATTCTAAAGAAAGAAGTTATAAAAAGGAACCACTCCCGTTTGCCTCAAGCGGTATCAATTGATCCATTGATTTATTATCAATCAATGTTTAGTTAACGTTTATTTGCCGATAAAACAGTAAACGTGTTCAAACAAAACAGAATATCCGCGAGTATTAAAATGCATCAGAAAAATAAAAACGTTTTATTTTTAATGACAATTGCAATTACCATTGAAAATGTCGCTTTAGATCTTTTCTAGTACTGTACAGTTAAAATAATTAAATCGTAGCGCAGCAAGTTAGGCCCTAAAAGTCTGCTTCTGAGAGTATTTTTGAACTTATGGTAAGTACAGTGGGGGACAAAAAAATTTTGGACGACATTTTTATGCCAATTCAAAAAATTTTGATGTGAACCAATGTGCCACTATGACTGACGGTTTTTGGTAATTTGACACTAGTCTCAATAGTGAGGTTAACATTCCCTAAAGCTGACTTTACAACAAATTGTCACTCAAATTATCTGTCGCTCAAAAATTTTTGTCCCCGAGTGTACCGTACTTTTCGGTAATTGTATACTGATGGTATATAGAGTAGTTTAAATTGGAGGAAAATTGCGCTATTTCTTGGCGATTAAGGATCTGAAGAGAATTTCCCGATATTTTGATTCGTTCCTGAGTTATCACAAAAAATCTGAAGATTGTCATTTTAAAGAAAAATTAAAACCTTCCTAACGATTGATGTTATGTAAATGAAACTTGGGACTTTTATATTTTCTGGGCCTTCTAGATTTTGAATGAAAACAGTCAATTTTTTTTTTCTTATGGGCGCCATATTGAATTTTAACACCGCCGGATACACAGAAAAATTAGCTTCTCAAAAATGTAACCAACATGGACGTTTTTCAAAAAATGTGTGAAAGCCCGAGTCACACGACCGCAGACGTATTTTATTTCTGTTGAATTCAATTGTTTTCACATGTTATAAGAGACTGAAGAAGTCTGCGTACTTTTTTGCAAATGTTTTTCATCTAACTTTAGGCTAATTTTGCAAATTATTCCTACAAATTTTCATATTCTGACATCTGTCAAAAAAGTTTATGTTGAGTACATTTCTGAAAAACCAATTTTTTTGTACATTTGACGGTGTTAAAATTCAATATGGCGGATATAAAAGAATCAAAAGTTGACTGTCGTTATTCAAAATCTAGAGGGCCTAGAAAATTTCTGTCGATGTTATTCAATTGACAGCTGTCAAAAATATAAAAGTAAGTTTCATTCAAACAACATCAATCGTTAGGAAGATATTAATTTTTCTTTAAATATGCAATTTTCATATTTTTTGTGATAACTCGGGGACGAATCAAAATATCGGGGAATTCTCTTTAGATTCTTAATCATCAACAAATAGCGCAACTTTTATATAATTTAACCGACCCTGTATCTTTTACCGTTTAGGAGATCCCAATGGTGAGCATCGAGACTGGCATCTTGAGACTGGCAAATATCTCGAAAAGGAAGCATTTTAGAAGAAAATGTTTTGTATAAAAGTTTTATGACTTCGGGGGGGAAAATAGATGGCATCATCGCCATTTTGATTCAAGGTCATTTTCAAAGTCAAATGAAGGTCAACTTGATTTTTTTTAATGGAAACCTATATTTTTTATTACAGATTCTTATTCCCCATAAAGGAACAAACAAGTCTCGTCTAAACTATTTTTGGAACCGGTGGATGTAAATTTTAACCTTTTTCGAAATCCCTAGACATTCCCTAGTAACAGCGGCAAGACAAAACAAATGAGCAACCGTTGTAACTTAGCAACGATGAATTCTAGATAAATAAACTACAAAAATTGTTGTAGATTTTGTTTTTGCTATGCCGCTGTGGCTAGGGAAGGCAATGGATTTCGAAGAAGATTAAAATTTTCATTTAAATATCTTACAAACTATCCATCGGATCCAAAAATAGTTTAGATGAGAGTTGTCTGTTCTTTTACGGGGAATAAGAATCTGTAATAAAAAATGTAGGTTTCCATTTAAAAACTGAAAATGACCTTGAATCAAAATGGCGTCGATGCCATCTATTTTCCCCCTCGAAGTCATAAAACTTTTATATAAAACATTTTTCTCTAAAATGCTTTCTTTCCGAGATATTTGCCAGTCTCAAGATAAAACGACCACCCTGTATATGTATTTTATATTTTCGCGTATATTTTCAGTATTATTTTCATATTTCCAGAATATTTTCATATTTTCAATATATTTTCATTTTTCCATATTTTCGGGCCCTCGTACACCATATTTTCACCGTTGTTAACCCCTCGTTTGTTAGTTATAAAAACACATGCTTCACGTCATTGGTTGATTAAAGTGATGTGAATCATTCATCGAGTTAATTTTACAGTCATCAGTAGATCATCTTTATGACGCTTCGGGTATTGTACAGAGTGATCCATAAGACCGCTAAAATTTTCGTATACAAATAATACCACAAGTGGCACCAAAATTTCCAGAAATTTTTTGACAATACTACTGGAGTAAAGGTCAAAAATAAATTTTCGGAAATTTTAGGGATCACGAGTGGTATTCAGCGACAGTACAAAATCCTGACAGAAAAATTTCCGACAAAATTTTCTTTTGATTGGTCAGAATCTGTCGTAAAGATTTAAATCCTCGTTCGTAATTGGATCAAATGTTTAAAGCGGAAATTTTTTCGACCTGTCAAGCGCTTTTTTTCGACTCGAGGCGATTTCCGTAGCAAAAAAAGCGCGAGAGTGGAGAGAAAATTTCCCTTAAATTGAAACCTGCTCGAAATGGATTCGGCCAGAAAATCGTACTTCGCAACAACTGAAATATGTTACGTTATAAAAGTAAACAATTGGCGATTCTAGCTAAGGAGGACGCCCTCTGGTGTGTGACGTCACACATGGGGAATTGTGGGAACTCAAGCGCTGAAATATAACGACAGTCATTTTTGGTGACATTTGATTGGACGCTTTCAACAAAATATTCCTATGTGTGACGTCACAAAGTTAATTTGAATCGCGAATAACTAATTTCCAGTAAATCATTTGCTCATTGCTTCACAATACTATCTTTTCGTTGGCTGGAATTGTAGAAATACGATTTTCCAACGAATGTACATTAGGGTGTATCGAAAAAAAAGAATTTTGGAATTTCGTTTTGTAATATTCGCCAAAACTTGCCTTTTACTATCCTGAAAAGAAAGTTTATTTAAGGTTTTGCTATAGTTCAATGTTTTCAGCCCTCTACCGCCCCTCAAATATTATGTTATTTTGAAATCTCAAATGTACAATGAAAATTTTTTTGAAATGCAACATTTATTGTTTTTCTGTCACTAGTAGGCTCGGAGTAGATTATAAAGATCACTAACAGCCGTTTTTTCATCTCTAGTTAAATTTAGCTACCTACTAGATGGTCATTGCATTATAGTTTCAAAGACAATTAACTCATCAATCAAGTTGCTGGTGCATGCATGACAGAACTTATGTATGACAGTACTGGTTGACGTCTAAAGTTGAAACGTTAAATTTTTGTGCGTTTTTTAGTCTTCGAAGGCCCACCAAATATAGGCCACTCGAGACTATTTCTAGTGTAAATTGCCTTTAAAATATTCTTATTAACTCGAAAGGCAAGCACAGAAATTCGAATAAAAAACGCACGAAAATATAACGTCTGAACTTTAGACGTCAACCAGTAGTGTCATAAGTTCTGTCATGCATGCACCAGCAACTTGATTAATTAGAGTTAATTGTCGTTGAAACTATATGGCAGTAGGTAGCTAAATTTAACTAGAGATGAAAAAAAACGGCCTTTAGTGGTCTTTAAAATCTACTCCGAGCCTACTAGTGATAGAAAAACAATAAATAATGAATTAAAAAAAATTATTCGTTGTAGACTTGGAATTTCAAAATAACCAATATTTGAGGGGCGGTAGAGGGCTAAAGATGTTGAACCATAGCCAAACCTTAAATAAACTCTCTTCTTAGGACAGTAAAAGGCAAGTTTTGGCGACTATTACAAAACGAAATTCCAAAATTCTTTTTTTTCGATACACCCTAGTAGGTACATACTTCGTGAATCACAAAATCAATTATGCAGCCTCGTATACTGACAAATGTATTGCTGGTTGCAGTTTAATACAACGCACTACACCCCAAACAACCTAAAAAGGACACATTTTCTAAAATTCTTCAATTTTTGATGAGATTATTAAACTAAAACATGAATTCTAGGCCACTAAACCAAAAACTGCGTGCAACGATTATTTCAAGCATCCACTTCCGGCCATTCCGAATCGTAAAAAGTAAAAGCACGTGGTCGAAATCTAGTAGTCGGCGCCACGCCATGCGACAACATGCATAGAACACTTATTTCTCATGCAGGTGCCCAGTACATTAATAAAGTAACTTAATCCCGTAAACAATTTAGGCAATATCGACGGTCACAGGCCCAAAAATAAAACATAGACGCTGCGCATTGGTTATGCCGCCGGTAGCCATGTTCGTGAATAAAAACGAAAAACGCGTACCTGGATGTCCTTCTCCGACAGATTCCGATGAGAACAGGAAATTCGAGCCATTTTCCATCTCGTACGACATGTTGCTATGTCCGTTGGTGTATCCGTTCGTGATCACTGTTTCCGGCATTTTCTTTCTAAGCTGAACCTTCCTCTATCACTTACACAACCTACTGCAACTTACTGTGGAAAAGAGAACGCGATGGAGGGAGCGTTGTAGTTTTATAAGTTTTCTGTGCTCACGTGGTCACGAGCGGAGCGCTGATTGGTCGAGAGGGCAATGGAGATAGCCGGTAAACCTGAAAATTTAAATTATTTCAACGTTTGTTCGGTGATTGTTTGTTTTTTTTTTAAAGATGCGTTTGAGCATTTCCGAAGAAAAAATGTAAAAAACGTGAAGAGTACATTATGTGTTTGGTTTGGTTTTTGCTGTCAGTCGGGAAGATGCGCGATTTGATTGGGGCCGTCATGCCGATCGATTGGAGTAAAAAAATCTTGGAACGAAATGAACCAATCAAATCGCAGCGTTCAATAACAAAAGGGTCGTTCGATTACTTGGGAGCATAATAATGAAGATTTCCAGTCTTGTAAAGTCCCGTCGCATATTAACGAAAGCGGGGGTTGTGTCTCAGGTTTTTTTTCCTGTTGGTTTGTAAACGGGATTTCAGTTCTGTCAAAATTCCTGTCATGGACAATAATTAACAACAAAGACCCCTTTCAACCTCCATTGTTACTGTTTATTGACACTGACAGTGAGTGACGGGAGTTTTGACGGATGTGAAATCCCGTTTACAAACCAACAGAAAAAAAGCCTGAGACACACAACCCCCACTTTCGTTAATATGCGACGGGACTTTAGATACCGTTAGCCTCTATCTGTGAAAAAATACTCAGTGAACAACAGGGCCGGATTAAGCAATAGTGGGGCCCGGGGGCTGATCAATATGAAGGAGCCCCTCTTGATTGTGGGCCAGCTAAGATGTGGAGGGGGGGTGCGTATTTCGTACTGTCAGGAGACTCTAATTTTTCACGTGAGAAATCGAAAATTCAATTTCAGCAAGAGGTATACACTGGAAGGTGATTTTTTTAAAACCGTTAGCGACCTGATGAAGTGTGACCCAACTTGCTTCCTCAATTTTGAGGGAGAATCAATTGGCACAAACTTCGAACTTCTAAGAGCCACTCACTTCGAGAAAAGTAGATTTTCATTGGTTTAAAACTGCAAAATTCGATAAAATCAATAAATTATTATGGCAAGTTTTAATTAAAACCGGATTTTGTATTAAAAGAGATGCTAGATGCTAGTGAAACTATTGCCACTAGTTTTTCCAAGAAAAAACCTTAAAATTCAGTAGAAACTACACATTTTTACATTTTCTAAAAGTTCTTTGCGACCGGAAGTGTGACCTATCTTATTTCTTCAAATTTGAAGGAGAATCGATTGGGGCAAATTTCAAACTTTTAGGACTTACGCATTTCGAGAAAAGTAGGTTTTCTTTCATTTAAAGTTCCAAAATAGAATAAAACTAATAAAAATTACGTTTTATTTTATTAAAGACTCTAGTGAAACCAATTGCCAGTAATTTTAATGATAAAAACTTTAAAACGCGAAATTCACTAAAAAGCTTATATTTTGTAAAAGTTTTTTGCGACCGGAAGTGTGACCTATCTTATTTTCTCAAATTTGAAGGAGAATGGATTGGGGCAAATTTCAAACTTCTAGGAGTTACACACTTCGAGAAAAGTAGGTTTTCTTTCATTTAAAGATCCAAAATAGAATAAAACTAATAAAAATTACATTTTGTATTATTAAAGAGTCTAGTGAAACCAATTGCCAGTAATTTTAATGATAAAAACTTTAAAACGCGAAATTCACTAAAAAGCATATATTTTGTAAAAGTTTTTTGCGACCGGAAGTGTGACCTATCTTATTTTCTCAAATTTGAAGGAGAATGGATTGGGGCAAATTTCAAACTTCTAGGAGTTACACACTTCGAGAAAAGTAGGTTTTCTTTCATTTAAAGATTCAAATTAGAATAAAACCAATAAAAATTTCATTCCGTATTATTAAAGAGTCTAGTGAAACCAATTGCCAGTAATTTTAATGATAAAAACTTTAAAACGCGAAATTCACTAAAAAGCATACATTTTGTAAAAGTTTTTTGCGACCGGAAGTGTGACCTATCTTGTTTCCTCAAATTTGAAGGAGAATCGATTGGGGCAAATTTCAAACTTCTAGGACTTACGCACTTCGAGAAAAGTAGGTTTTCTTTCATTTAAAGCTCCAAAATAGAATAAAACTAATAAAAATTACATTTTGTTTTATTAAAGACTTCAGTGAAACCAATTGCCAGTAATTTTAATGATAAAAACTCTAAAACGCGAAATTCACTAAAAAGCATACATTTTGTAAAAGTTTTTTGCGACCGGAAGTGTGACCTATCTTATTTCCTCAAAATTGAAGGAGAATCGATTGGGGCAAATTTTAAACTTCTAGGACTTACACACTTCGAGAAAAGTAGGTTCTCTTTCATTTAAAGTTCCAAAATAGAATAAAATTAATAAAAATTACATTTTGTTTTATTAAAGACTCTAGTGACACCAATTGCCAGTAATTTTAATGATAAAAACTCTAAAACGCGAAATTCACTAAAAAGCATACATTTTGTAAAACTTTTTGCGACCGGAAGTGTGACCTATCTTATTTCCTCAAATTTGAAGGAGAATCGATTGGGGCAAATTTCAAACTTCTAGGACTTACACACTTCGAGAAAAGTAGGTTTTCTTTTTTAAAGTTCCAAAATAGAATAAAACGAATAAAAATTACATTTTGTTTTATTAAAGACTCTAGTGACACCAATTGCCAGTAATTTTAATGATAAAAACCCTAAAACGCGAAATTCACTAAAAAGCATACATTTTGTAAAAGTTTTTTGCGACCGGAAGTGTGACCTATCTTATTTCCTCAAATTTGAAGAAGAATGGATTGGGCAAATTTCAAACTTCTAGGAGTTACACACTTCGAGAAAAGTAGGTTTTCTTTCATTTAAAGATCCAAAATAGAATAAAACTAATTAAAATTACATTTTGTATTATTAAAGACTCTAGTGAAACCAATTGCCAGTAATTTTAATGATAAAAACTTTAAAACGCGAAATTCACTAAAAAGCATACTTTTTGTAAAAGTTTTTTGCAACCGCAAGTGTGACGTATCTCATTTCCTCAAATTTGAAGGAGAATCGATTGGGGCAAATTTCAAACTTCCAGGACTTACGCACTTCGAGAAAAGTAGGTTTTCTTTCATTTAAACTTCCAAAATAGAATAAAACTAATAAAAATCACATTTTGTATTATTAAAGACTCTAGTGAAACCAATTGCCAGTAATTTTAATGATAAAAACTTTAAAACGCGAAATTCACTAAAAAGCATACATTTTGTAAAAGTTTTTTGCGACCGGAAGTGTGACCTATCTTATTTCCTCAAATTTGAAGGAGAATGGATTGGGGCAAATTTCAAACTTCTAGGACTTACACACTTCGAGAAAAGTAGGTTTTCTTTCATTTAAAGATCCAAAATAGAATAAAACTAATAAAAATTACATTTTGTATTATTAAAGACTCTAGTGAAACCAATTGTCAGTAATTTTAATGATAAAAACTTTAAAACGCGAAATTCACTAAAAAGCATATATTTTGTAAAAGTTTTTTGCGACCGGAAGTGTGACCTATCTTATTTCCTCAAATTTGAAGGAGAATCGATTGGGGCAAATTTCAAACTTCCAGGACTTACGCACTTCGAGAAAAGTAGGTTTTCTTTCATTTAAACTTCCAAAATAGAATAAAACTAATAAAAATCACATTTTGTATTATTAAAGACTCTAGTGAAACCAATTGCCAGTAATTTTAATGATAAAAACTTTAAAACGCGAAATTCACTAAAAAGCATACATTTTGTAAAAGTTTTTTGCGACCGGAAGTGTGACCTATCTTATTTCCTCAAATTTGAAGGAGAATGGATTGGGGCAAATTTCAAACTTCTAGGACTTACACACTTCGAGAAAAGTAGGTTTTCTTTCATTTAAAGATCCAAAATAGAATAAAACTAATAAAAATTACATTTTGTATTATTAAAGACTCTAGTGAAACCAATTGTCAGTAATTTTAATGATAAAAACTTTAAAACGCGAAATTCACTAAAAAGCATATATTTTGTAAAAGTTTTTTGCGACCGGAAGTGTGACCTATCTTATTTCCTCAAATTTGAAGGAGAATGGATTGGGGCAAATTTCAAACTTCTAGGAGTTACACACTTCGAGAAAAGTAGGTTTTCTTTCATTTAAAGATCCAAAATAGAATAAAACTAATTAAAATTACATTTTGTATTATTAAAGACTCTAGTGAAACCAATTGCCAGTAATTTTAATGATAAAAACTTTAAAACGCGAAATTCACTAAAAAGCATACATTTTGTAAAAGTTTTTTGCAACCGCAAGTGTGACGTATCTCATTTCCTCAAATTTGAAGGAGAATCGATTGGGGCAAATTTCAAACTTCCAGGACTTACGCACTTCGAGAAAAGTAGGTTTTCTTTCATTTAAACTTCCAAAATAGAATAAAACTAATAAAAATTACATTTTGTTTTATTAAAGACTCTAGTGAAACCAATTGCTAGTAATTTTAATGATAAAAACATTAAAACGCGAAATTCACTAAAAAACATACATTTTGTAAAAGTTTTTTGCGACCGCAAGTGTGACCTATCTCATTTCCTCAAATTTGAAGGAGAATCGATTGGGGCAAGTTTCAAACTTCTAGGACTTACACACTTCGAGAAAAGTAGGTTTTCTTTCATTTAAAGTTCCAAAATAGAATAAAACTAATAAAACTTACATTTTGTTTTCTTAAAGACTCTAGTGAAACCAATTGCCAGCAATTTTAATGATAAAAACTCTAAAACGCGAAATTCACTAAAAAGCATACATTTTGTAAAAGTTTTTTGCGACCGGAAGTGTGACCTATCTTATTTCTTCAAATTTGAAGGAGAATCGATTGGGGCAAATTTCAAACTTCTAGGACTTACACACTTCGAGAAAAGTAGGTTTTCTTTCATTTAAAGTTCCAAAATAGAATAAAACTAATAAAAATTACATTTTGTTTCATTAAAGACTCTAGTAAAACCAATTGCCAGTAATTTTAATGATAAAAACTTTAAAACGCGAAATTCATTAAAAGCATACATTTTGTAAAAGTTTCTTGCGACCGCAAGTGTGACCTATCTTATTTCCTCAAATTTGAAGGAGAATCGATTGAGGCAAATTTCAAACTTCTAGGACTTACGCACTTCGAGAAAAGTAGGTTTTCTTTCATTTAAAATTCCAAAATAGAATAAAACTAATAAAAATTACATTCTGTTTTATTAAAGACTCTAGTGAAACCAATTGCCAGTAATTTTAATGATAAAAACTTTAAAACGCGAAATTCACTAAAAAGCATACATTTTGTAAAACTTTTTGCGACCGCAAGTGTGACCTATCTTAATTCCTCAAATTTGAAGGAGAATCGATTGGGGCAAATTTCAAACTTCTAGGACTTACACACTTCGAGAAAAGTAGGTTTTCTTTCATTTAAAGTTCCAAAATAGAATAAAACTAATAAAACTTACATTTTGTTTTATTAAAGACTCTAGTGAAACCAATTGCCAGTAATTTTAATGATAAAAACTTTAAAACGCGAAATTCACTAAAAAGCATACATTATGTAAAAGTTTTTTGCGACCGCAAGTGTGACCTATCTTATTTCCTCAAATTTGAAGGAGAATCGATTGGGGCAAATTTCAAACTTTTAGGACTTACATACTTCGAGAAAAGTAGGTTTTCTTTCATTTAAAGTTCCAAAATAGAATAAAACTAATAAAACTTACATTTTGTTTTATTAAAGACTCTAGTGAAACCAATTGCCAGTAATTTTAATGATAAAAACTTTAAAACGCGAAATTCACTAAAAAGCATACATTATGTAAAAGTTTTTTGCGACCGCAAGTGTGACCTATCTTATTTCCTCAAATTTGAAGGAGAATCGATTGGGGTAAATTTCAAACTTTTAGGACTTACATACTTCGAGAAAAGTAGGTTTTCTTTCATTTAAAGTTCCAAAATAGAATAAAACTAATAAAACTTACATTTTGTTTTATTAAAGACTCTAGTGAAACCAATTGCCAGTAATTTTAATGATAAAGACTTTAAAACGCGAAATTCACTAAAAAGCATACATTATGTAAAAGTTTTTTGCGACCGCAAGTGTGACCTATCTTATTTCCTCAAGTTTGAAGGAGAATCGATTATTGGTGCAAATTCCAAACTTCTAGTGGCTCAGACACTTCGAGAAGAGTAGTTTTCTTTAACTTAAAGTTCCAAAATAGAACAAAACTAATAAATATTGGCAAGATTTAATCAATTTTGCCTTCGTTTATGAACTAACCCTACCCACCTAAAACCTGATAGCCTAAAATCTCCATTAAATTAATTAGTGAAGCAAGAAAAAAATAACTTGTATTTTCCCATATAAATCCCTATTGACACGTAAACGATAAACATTGACTACATTTGGCTATGTTTGTGATATTTTTTTGACTTTCCAAAATAGTTTTAAAAATATAGCTGGCCAACGCATTGTCTATCATCTTTTGCCAACATGCGCGTAAAATTTTTGTGGCAAAAAACTTAACTAGCCCGTAGTTTCAAAAATACGACAGTACTTATTTTTCGACTTTTCGCAGAAGTAAAATCCTCTTAATTACTTTTCCAACTAGTGCGGAGATTAATAACTTTTGGCACTTAGTATAATGCGGAAATATGATGCATTTCGAACTGGAATTAGTGGGAAAATAACATTTTTTCCACGACATTATGAAAATATGCTTTCGTGTTGTGCTTTCGTTTTTTCGTTACATATTTATGAATTATGAATCATGTTGTACAGTCGCGGACATGGAATTTTGTACTTCATTTTTCTGTTGTTAGGTGTAAATTACGCTTTATTGTCATGATGACTTGACTGGCATTTCCTATGACGCATTTGAATATTCCGACTCCGATATCTATACATACAGGATGTCCGGAAATAACCTTGAAATATTTCTGGGGGTGATTCTGCAGCTCAAAATATGAAAAAAAGTTCCTATTAACATGGGTCCGGAAATTGCTCCTAAGGGGGCGCTCAAAATTAGATTTTGATTTTGTCAATTATTAAGTTTTTGCATACTATCTGACATCGATAAGCAACATTAGATTACTTTAGATAGTAATTTTTAAAATCCGTTCAGTTTTGTAATTTAATAAAAATCGTTTGATAAGCCTAGGAAATGCAAATGGATCTTTAAATCTAATTTTCTCGAAAACGGTTGATCCTACGGTGTTATAACAAGAGAGGCTTTTTTATGTAATTTTAGTCAGGAAACCATATTCCGGTGAGAAATTGTCTAAAAAATAACACGTAAAGAATTTGGGTGGGGAAAGCTGAAGCCCCCCCTATTTTCCACGCCCCTGGTTGAATCTGCTTTTGGTAGATACCATAATCCGATGGCGCTTACTGATGTTATATAATGTGCAAAAAGTCGTCACTGTATCTTAAGCGGTTCCTGATTTATTCGTTAAAAACCGAATTTGAGGCGCCCCCTTCAGAAGGCCGTAGCCCCCTTAGGAACGATTTTCGGATACATGTTTATAGGAACTTTTGTGCGTATTTTGAGCTGCAGAATCACCCCCCGAACTATTTCATCGTTATTTCCGGACACCCTGTATATAAAAAAATTATATAGGTATTAACCTCCCCAACTCCATCACAATTTTAAAAAAATGGGAGGTTACTACAATCACTAAAATTTTCGAATTTGAGATAGCACCAGATCTTCACGTTTTGGGGTCTCAGGAACCCAAAAAAGCGGTTTTCAAAATGTGTCTGTGTGTGTGTGTACTGTGTACGCGTACGTACGTACGTTTGTAAACACGCCACAGCCAAAACTACTAGACCGATTTAGCTGAAATTTGGTGCGTAGGCATCCCATAACCCAACTTAGATCTGAAAAGCTTTTGGAGCCAATCGCGCAACTAGAAATGCCATTTTGGCACATCAACTTTTTAATTTTAAATGCAAACCCCCATTTTTCACGTCACGATAGGAAAGGCCATCAAATTCTGCTTCTAAAAATGTATTCACCCTCAGTGCCCTTTTGACCAAAAATTAAAAAACAATTGATTTTTATCGGACTTTAAAATCGCGGTACAGCCCAAGCCCCTGAACCGATTTAGCTGAAATTTTGCACATGGGGATTGTATTGCACGTCGAAGATCTGAACAAATTTTGGATTCAATCGGCCCACGGAAAGTGCCGTTTTGGCACACCAATTTCGAAACTTAAAATTATTCTCTCATTTACCCATCAAAAACAAGTTTTTGAAAGATTTATTGTCACCATCAGAAAGGTCTTCAAATTCTGGTTTCAAAAAAAATGCAGCAGTGAAGCGGCTGGAACCTCCCCATCGCGTGGATCTTTGACTTGTGTTTCTAGCCGAATTAGTACAGAAATTGTATAAGACTGGTTTCAACGACGGTTTTAGAACTTTGGGGGTCCTGCCTAAAAAGGACTTACTTATACCTACCTTTCTCTAATGACTGTTTCAATTTGTGTGTTCTAAAAAAGTTCTAAAACCATCATGGAAACCAGTCATACATTTTCTTTGCTAATTCGACTAGAAACCCAAGTCAAAGATCCACGCGATGGGGAGGTTCCAGCCGCTTCACTGCTGCATTTTTTTTTACAATGAAACTTATTGGAATTTTATATTTTTGACAAAATTTGTTCAAAATCTGAGAAGTAGTAACAGTAATCGTAATAATAATATATTTGGCACCAATAGAACTACATTATTTGGTAGTACATATATGGTAGAGTCAAAAGAATATAATAATAATATAATACAATACAGGTAAATACATTAAAAAAGTCTGGAGTTTTAATTGAAATCACACGAATCGTAAAAAATACGTTTTTTTTTAGTCAACGTGTACCGACCTATATCTATACTGCCATTTATCTCTAAAATCCTAGAGAAGATATTGTTAGCACAGCTTAGTGACTACTTAGAAAAACATAAATTTATCAACACTGAGCAATTTGGCTTCAGAAAGGGCATTGGCACAATTGATGCAATAACTGAGCTAGTCGATTCCATATGTGATAGTTTTGATGGTAGTTCGTATTCTGCTGTATCTTTTCTGGACCTCTCGAAGGCCTTTGACTGTGTCGACTCAGAAATACTAGTCAGAAAACTATATATGTATAATTCGCATCCTTGTAGTATAAAGATGCTACAGTCGTACTTAACTAACCGGGAACAACAGGTATCGGTCAACAATGAGGCGTCGGCCTCACTTCCAGTAACTTTTGGGGTGCCTCAGGGATCCATTCTGGGCCCCTTGCTCTTTTTAATCTTCATAAATGATTTGCCCTCTTTCATCACTGATTCTAAAGTCATACTATATGCTGATGACACAACGATTATTAGCAGGGGCTCGGAATTGGGTGAGGTAGACAGGGAGCAAGAAAAATCACAGTCGAGGGCCTTCGAGTGGTTGAATACGAATCGCCTAAGCGTAAATAAGGATAAGACTAGCGTAGTGCTATTTACTCTAAAAAATAGATCTTCGGCGGATGCAGAAATTTATAGAGATAGCTCGGTAAACTTCCTAGGCGTCACTATTGATGAGGGACTATTGTGGGATTCCCAGGGCGAAGCACTAGCAAAAAAACTAACAAAGAACGTATATATTCTAAGGCAGTTATCTGGATGTGTATCACTTAATGTGTTGATGATGGCATACTATTCTCTTTTTCAGACAAGGATGACGTACGGGATCCTCCATTGGGGTCATTCGTCATGTAGGCACAGAATTTTTTCACTTCAACTAAAAGCAATTAGAGCAATCTTTAATCTACCCTATCGAGCTGATTGCAAAGAGTATTTTATTAAACATAAAATTTTAACATTAACAGCTTTGTATATTTATCATTGCTTGAAGTACATAAGAAATAACTTAAGTAAATTCAATCTGACATCTGAGCTCCATACCCACGACACACGTAACAGGGACAATATTTCTTTACTCCCACTTAGACTAACCCGAACACAAACGGGCACTAGGTACTTCTGCGTAAAGTTTTACAATGTTCTTCCGACAGAATTTCGGAAGCTCCCTTGTAGGATTTTTTGCAAAGAACTCAAGTCTTTTCTAATATACAATTGTATATATTCTATTAGTGATTATTTTGACTGTGATTTAACTCAATTGTGCAAGCAGATGTAGATGTTATTAAAATGTATTGACTTATGTGTTACTGTTTACTCAGTTGTTGCATCAATAAATCTTATTATTATTATTAAGATTTCTGGGATTTTTTTACAGATTCCTAGGGGCTGATTTTAACATGGCGCAAGTGAACGAAGCAGTCCAGTTGCTATGACGATTGCGGCTGTTGTTATGGTGACGGCCAATCAAAACCAGTGATTTGAATTGCGCCGAAATTTTGCACCACCGCAACTCAACTTGACGCGTTCAAAAAGCGCAAATTTTTTCTAATCATGGGTAGTCGGGGACATTGAAAATGCCCACCTTACCCCACAGAAAATTAGATTTAAAAATCCATTTGCATTTCCTTAGGATTATCAATTCACTTTTACTAAATTATGTACAAAATTGACGGATTTTAAAAATTAGTAACTAAAGGAATCTAATGTTGCTTATTGTTGTCAAATAGTATGCAAAAACTTAATAATTGACTAAATAAACGTCGAATCATCTTAATTTGCAACACACTGTATACCTATGTTTGATTATCTACATTTACAACCGTTGATATGCACATTTTAAAAATCAACTACATGCCTAGATATAATATGTAGTGTGTAAATAATTATGAGCATTGACAATTTTGCTAATAAGAAAAACTAAAATTACTTTTTTATTACTTAACTGATACATGAATGCGTAAGTAGCTGTGTATAAAACGTACTTACCTGACAAAAATAACAGCAATTCAAGCAGTATCTGTATTATAATTATTACAGAGATAGACTACTAGGTACGTACGTCATACTGATGCAAAAAAAAATAGAAATACCTACATCTGCTCCTTCAACAGTTACATATAAAGAGCATGAATTTATTATTATTGTTTTTAGTGCATTTGAAAACTTTTTGAATAAGTAAATAAGTAATAAGTTAAAATGATGCATGACAAAAGGGCCTCCAAAATTTAAATCAGAACAAAATTAACTTTCAAATGATTTGAAATTTTTAAGTTATGATGGTGGGGTTTGCGTGGGTTTTCATAAAAAACCAGACAGTTTTCTTTTTTGTATATCTTCGTTAGTTATTGCGATATTTTTTAGTTTTATACTCGCCATAGCTGAAAATTGAGGTCGTCGGTTTAGGCCAATGGGGGTTCGTTACCCTTTGGCACGTGACAGTGGCCTTTAGACAGGATTGAAAGTCGTTCTTTTCTCTTTCCAAAATGCCCTTTAAAACGAAAATTAATCCATCCCTAAGTTTTTTGTGAATTTTCTTCCAAAGCTCTAAATCGCATAATTTACAACAAAAAGTAGCCATTTTTGTTTAAGTTGTAAATTATGGAGATTATTAGCTTAATTTACTACTTAAATTAAAAAAGCAAATTAATCTGCTCAACTTACAACTTAAATCAAAAATGGCTGCCGAGTTTTCATCGTACTTTTTCTTGCAAATTATGCGATTTAGAGCCTTGGAAGAAAATTCACAAAAAAATAGGGTTGGATGAATTTTAATTTTGAAGGACATTTTGGAAAGAGGAAAGAACGGCCTTCAATCCTGTCTTGACGCCACTGTCATATGTCAGTGGGTAACGAAACCCCATTGGCCTAAATAATGGTGTTAAATTAATTAATTACTGATGGTGCGAATTCAAATCCAATGAGTGGTATCGACGACCTCAACCTTCAGCTACGTCGAGTATAAAATTAAAAAACATTGCGCAAAACCTAAGAAAACTGTCCGGTTTTTTATGGGCCACCCTTTTATTTTAAAGAGGATTTTTAGCATGAAATGCTTAATTTTTGCTTATCTCCTATAGAAATGGTTATTTTGGGCTTTACAAATTATAATTACCTATTCTCACTTAATTATTTTTGACGTTATGAATATGTCGTTAACTCGAAACAAAATCTAATAATTGGAGTTACCCACCAGGTCTAAGGGAAACTTCTGAAATGCGATAATTTCCGCCCCTATGTCTACAAAATTACAAATTAAAATAATTACAAAATTTATTTGTCCACGTCCAATATTGATGTGTATCTACCTGCTAGACCGAGAATACCTACACCCAGATGATGAAATATTGATGTCACGTTATGATATTAGGCCAAGCGTCAGAAAGAAACTTTTAAAAGCTCTCTGGAGTAATTCCGTGAAAGCTGACAAATCGCTTTAATCGATTCATTTAAATTCTGTTTATCACTGTAAGTTATTGCTTCCCTAATGTAAGAATTGGAGAGTAAAGTTTTTCCATAAAATCCTCCCTAAAAGGTTATACGCCCCCACAAATTAGAACTTTTCAAAAATGTTTTTGAATTTTTATCTATTTCTTATTTTGTTCCATAGAATCTGTTCTGTAAGTTTGTGACAGAATTGCTACACCCTCTAAGACCCCCTTTGCTGCTTTTTTATTTTGTTCTGAATCGAATAATAAAAAAAAATGCAGCAGTGAAGCGGCTGGAACCTCCCCATCGCGTGGATCTTTGACTTGGGTTTCTAGTCGAATTAGCAAAGAAAATGTATGACTAGTTTCCATGATGTTCTAGAACACAAAAATTGAAACATTCATCAGAGAAAAGTAGGTATAAGTAAGTCCTTTTTAGGCAGGACCCCCAAAGTTCTAAAACGGTCGTTGAAACCAGTCTTATACAATTTCTGTGCTAATTCGGCTAGAAACACAAGTCAAAGATCCACGCGATGGGGAGGTTCCAACCGCTTCACTGCTGCATTTTTTTTAAAACCAGAATTTGAAGACCTTTCTGATGGTGACAATAAATCTTTCAAAAACTTGTTTTGGATGGTTAAATAAGTGAATAATTCAAAGTTGGACATTGGTGTGCCAAAACGGCACTTTCCGTGGGCCGATTGAATCCAAAATTTGTTCAGCTCTTCGACGTGCAATACAATACAATTGGGCTGTACCGCGATTTTAAAGTCCGATAAAAATCAATTTTTTTTAATTTTTGGTCAAAAGGACACTGAGGGTGAATACATTTTTAGAAGCAGAATTTGAAGGCCTTTCCTATCGTGACGTGAAAAATGGGGGTTTGCATTTAAAATTTAAAAGTTGATGTGCCAAAATGGCATTTCTAGTTGCGCGATTGGCTTCAAAAGTTTTTCAGATCTAAGTTGGATTATGAGATGCCTACGCACCAAATTTCAGCTAAATCGGTCTAGTAGTTTTGGCTGTGGCGTGTTTACAAACGTACGTACACACACACAGACACATTTTGAAAACCGCTTTATTGGGTTCCTGAGACCCCAAAACGTGAAGATCTGGTGCTATCTCAAATTCGAGAATTTTAGTGATTGTAGTAACCTCCCATTTTTTTTAAATTGTGATGGTGTTGGGGAGGTTAAAATAAAAACCTTTAATGGCAATGAAGACAAAAAATTAAATGGTAAATAATTACGAGGTACATACCTTTTATCAAGAACGAGAAAAATAGAACGAACTGTAGTTACGTATAAAATAAGAACACTCTTTCATCAATCACCACTCAGAACAGGTCCCACACTGTGTATGTATATCACGAGCAAGAACTTGCAACTGATTAACACCACTCTTATCGGTTCGGTTTTATATACGATAGAGATGATGAAAGATCCCTGAACGTTTTATGCAAAGATAATTGTTATGTTAATTTTTTTCATGTAAAGAATTTCTCGAAAAAAATATTTTTGTTTGATGTTTTTGGAGAAAAGAATATTAGATTACTACCAGCGGATACTATACTTTATAATTAATACTGCGCAATTTTATTTACTTATGCCAAACTAAGCAATCCGCGTGAATGATGAATAAAAGTACCAATGTCTGCAAGAAATTTTCTTATCAGAAACTAAAACAATTATTCTATTATAAAAATTCTGCGAGTTATGTAAAAAAGTGATACGAGAAGACCGTGACCATCAATCGGAGGGCAAATTCTTGAGTTTTAAACATCACAAGAGAAATTTTTAACGTTGATAACACTGTTCATAGATTAATAGCGATCTTGGAGCCATCAATTTTAATTTTTGCGGATAAATAAGTCATAAGTTCTTGGCACACATAATTCAAAAATGTGTCTAGTTGACCCTCCAGAACATGCTGGAAATTAATTGTCATCTGAAATTAGTCAGTGATATTGCTGTTATTTATTTTTAGGTACCTCAAACTTTGAAGAGGTTATCAGAGTATTGACTTTCCTCCTTTCAAGTCCAGCTAGAACTGGATTTTTAAATGGTACGATTATTTTTTTTCCTTCAGATAGAGTTTTGGAAGAGAACGTACCGGATCTTGATTTGAATCTCTATAATTTAATTAGTTTTTGCGTGGTCAATTTTTTAAGCGAAGTTTTCGATCGCCCTTAAAGCAATAAGTTTCATAGGACAGGTAGTACTTAGGTACCACTTAAAGGTTCATCTAGTTAAAAAACATTTAATGTTCCGTTCGAACCTTTTAAATTTTGACATTTTTCTGATAACACTGACTTTCCTCTGGCCAAATTAGTTCTACTAATTCTAAATAGTCAGAAATAAAAATTAACGAAGCAATTTAATTTCCTTTGAATTACGGTACTTTTTAATTTTTGGTTTTTCGTATAAATTTTGATGAGCCAACCTCTCTATTTCATTCATGTGTCGTTTCGTCAGCGTCAAATGCAATTTTCTAATGGAAACGAGTGACACATCTGTCATCTGTGCGTTTTTACACCAAGAAATAGTACAGAAAGGTGAGACCGCTAGCACATACGTTTAAAAATAGTTCTTTCAAGTTGAATAATATTTATTAAAATGTAAAGCAAAAACGAGTAATCTCAATCAAATTTCGATAGACGTACTAATTATAAAGAAATTTGTAACATGGGCCTTCTGCTTATCATAATATATACCAAATATTAGAATATTAGAATTTTTTTTATGCAAGACAAATAGTTTTTTAACCTAAGATGTTCTACTTTATGTACTGTTTAACATACTAAAAGTTCTGACAAATCCTGCGTGTGCTTTAGCCGCAATCCTCAAAAGATGGTGGAGGCGTTTTCCCTTTGTATCTCGAAAACCGTTGATCCTACGTGAATTTTTCGTATAAATAAACTGAAAGAGAATAAAATTTGCAGCAGAATGAGTATATGTTTGCATTCATAGCTTCTTCTGTTTTCGAGATATAAGGAAAAAACTGCGGGGACACCCCTGTGGTCTACCATTTTTTGAAGGTTGCGGCTAACGCACACACAGAATTTGTCAGGACTTTTAATATGTTAAGCAGTATATAAACTGGAACATCCTAACGCGAAAAACTATTGTTTTCTACTTATGTCCACATTTTTGCATAAAAAAATTCCGGAAACCCCCAAATGCCACTAGCAAATTCTGTGTTGCAGTCGTAAGAAGATTAAGTACTTACAATTTCTATTGACTACTCGCTTCTGGCTCCGCCAAAGCTCGCAAAACTTAGGCTTCGCCTCAGTTTCTTACATTTTTAACTCACTACTCGCTTTTAGCTCCGCCAAAGCTCGCAAGGCTTCGGCTTCGCCTCAGTTTTTTTACAGCCAAGGCGAAGCCGAAGTTTTGCGAGTAGTCAATAGACACTGTAATCAACTGAGGCGAAGGCACCACATTTTTAGTGGTCATCCCCCAAGGCTTCGCCTTAGTTTTTTACTGCTAGAAACAGGCGAAAATTTGGGGATGACTATAGAAATGTGGTGCCTCCGTAAATTTTTCAATTAACAATTTTTTTTCTGCATAACAGAATGAAGTAGAAGACGACAGTTTTTTGTGTTAGGATGTTCTACTTTATGTACTACTTTACGAACTCGAAATTTCGACTTGCAACACGAAATTTGGACTTCGAACTCGAAAACTTCGACTTCGAACTCGAAATTTCGACTTCGAACACGAAATTTCGACTTCGAACTCAAAATTTCCACTTCATACACCATATTTCGACTTAGAACTCGAGATTTCGACTTGCAACACGAAATCTCGACTTCATACACAAAATTTCGACTTAGAACTCGAAATTTCGACTTCGAACTCGAAATTTCGACTTCGAACTCGAAATTTCGACTTCAACTCGAAATTTCGACTTTGAACACGAAATTTCGACTTCGACCTTAAAAATTTCCACTTCATACACAAAGTTTCGACTTAGAACTCGAAATTTCGACTTCGAACTCGAAATTTCGACTTCGAACACGAAATTTCGACTTCGAACTCAAAATTTCCACTTCATACACAAAATTTCGACTTAGAACTCGAGATTTCGACTTGCAACACGAAATCTCGACTTCATACACAAAATTTCGACTTAGAACTCGAAATTTCGACTTCGAACTCGAAATTTCGACTTCGAACTCGAAATTTCGACTTCGAACTCGAAATTTCGACTTTGAACACGAAATTTCGACTTCGACCTCAAAAATTTCCACTTCATACACAAAATTTCGACTTAGAACTCGAGATTTCGACTTGCAACGCGAAATTTCGACTTCATACACAAAGTTTCGACTTAGAACTCGAAATTTCGACTTCGAACTCGAAATTTCGACTTCGAACTCGAAATTTCGACTTCGAACACGAAATTTCGACTTCGAACTCAAAATTTCCACTTCATACACAAAATTTCGACTTAGAACTCGAGATTTCGACTTGCAACACGAAATCTCGACTTCATACACAAAATTTCGACTTAGAACTCGAAATTTCGACTTCGAACTCGAAATTTCGACTTTGACCTCAAAAATTTCCACTTCATACACAAAATTTCGACTTAGAACTCGAGATTTCGACTTGCAACGCGAAATTTCGACTTCATACACAAAGTTTCGACTTAGAACTCGAAATTTCGACTTCGAACTCGAAATTTCGACTTCGAACACGAAATTTCGACTTCGAACTCAAAATTTCCACTTCATACACAAAATTTCGACTTAGAACTCGAGATTTCGACTTGCGACACGAAATTTCGACTTCATACACAAAATTTCGACTTAGAACTCGAAATTTCGACTTCGAACTCGAAATTTCGACTTTGAACACAAAATTTCGACTTCGACCTCAAAAATTTCCACTTCATACACAAAATTTCGACTTAGAACTCGAGATTTCGACTTGCAACGCGAAATTTCGACTTCATACACAAAGTTTCGACTTAGAACTCGAAATTTCGACTTCAAACTCGAAATTGAATCTAACTGCGCAAGTCACTTCCGAACTCGAAAATTTTATTAATGCGCATGTGCGAAATTCGAACGGCGCAAGCGTCGCACATCAGATGGTACACGGCACACAGACCATCTGATGTGCGACACTTGCGCCGTTCGAACTTCGCACATGCGCATTAATAAAATAAGTAGGACTTGCGCAGTAGATTCAATTTCGAGTTTGAAGTCGAAATTTCGAATTCAAAGTCGAAAGTTCGAAAATATGAAATTTTTTTTCTCGTGTCCGTTCTACGCCTTCGTACTTATATGCTCATTTTGTTGCAAATTTTATTCTCCTTCAGTTTAATCACGTAAAAAATTCACGTAGGATCAACAGTATTCGAGATTTAAAGGAAAAACGTACATAAAGTACGTTATTACCACTTTTTTTTCTAATACGACTTGCATTTACCTGAATAAAGTTTCAGCCTGAATAAGGTTCAAAGGTCCTAAATAACCACCACAATGGTATATTATTATTTCTTCCAACTTTAAAGCACGTACAGTCGATTTATTTGTTGTTTTAAAGCCAAAGCCTCTTGTTTCTAACATTTTTTGTTGCGCAACAGCATGCAACGTTATCGACTCTGAGAATAATACGACGTCTAAATATACCACTTAGCGCTAGGAATTTCTTTTCTAAGTTGATAAATATAGTTCAGGGTTAGATCTAAATCGAGGATGACTTGCTCTTTCCGCCTTTGAAGAAAACTCTGTTTTGTAACGTGACATTTATTGTAAAACAATAATAGTTGTTAAGTTAACATAAGTGAACATCGATATAGTCACTCTGAAAAAGCAATAATATCACTTGATCTAAGTGTATTAAATAATATAACAGGTCAGGTAGGTATAATAATATTGTATTTCAAAGGCACTCCTATATCCAAGTCTTATATTTAATAGAGGGGGTTAAAATTTAAAACGCAGGAACACGCTATCCATACATTCACAAAACTAACAATATTCTAGAATGGAAGAACAAATTTTTGTGATGATTATGTTAGGTCAGGTCTATTGTGTGCGAGCCTAAGTCTAATTGTAATATTATTTGGCTAGTGACTAGATGCTTAACTAATTAAGTTGAAAATTGCAACTTTACATTTTCGGAAGATTTCTACGAGACATTTTGGCAATGTTTTTTTCTGTTAGCTCAGTTGTTGCAATTTTCCAACGAACTGGATCGTACGAAGGGTTGATTTTTTTTCGCCCTTTCTTGTGCATTTTAATATCGATCGGTGCGATGAATAACTGGTGCTAGATTTTCTCCACGTAATTCCCGGGGAAAGTCCCGAAGGCGCCTGTCCGGTCACTGGACCCCACGTACCATCCGTCATCGCATTTTTCTAAAACATACACCGTGTCCCCTTCGAAGAGTTCAAGTTCGTCGTCGTTTTGAGGGACGTACTTGTAGAGGGCGCGGTATCTGTAAATAATTGAATAATAATAATAATGTATATTGAGAAATAAAAAAATACCCTAATATACAAACTCAACTATTTAATACAGGGTGAGTCTGACAGACTCCACATCCTTTATACCACAGAATCTACTTTTCAAATGATGAAGCTTGGTGCAAAAATTATTGGTCAATTGTGATTCCTCTTGATGTTATAAGCCACCAAAAATCTTCATTTTTAAGTATCGTAGGATTTTGAGTCTTTGCACAGCATTGTTACAGACCAAGAAGCAACTGCTGATGGTACTTAAGACATTATCCAAAAAGCGGATCCCTGTACAGGGTGGCCCCGATGTTTTTTGCCCTTGAACTTTTTTATGTTTGAAAATATTGCTAATTTGCCTATGCGGCCGTATTCCCCGTTCAATTATAAAACTTTTTTAGCTCTTAAAATTTTTCGGAAAAACTAACCACTCACGAGAAAAATTGAAAAAACCGAAAACATGATGCAGGTAATCACCTTAAAACGAATGATGAGTTTACCTCCTAAAAAGTGAAATTACCATCAGTTTTTTCTTCAGTTGTGAGCAATGGTTCTGGGCACAGATGTAGGACAACACCTTCAATGCAAAAAAACAGTTGAAATGTGATGCGTGTCAACGTACAATTTGATCTTTATTGAAATTGTAGGTTTATCACGATGATCATGTTTTCGGTTTTTTCAATTTTACTCGTGAGTGGTTAGTTTTTTCGAAAAATTTTAAGAGCCAAAAAAGTTTTACAACTGAACGGGGAATACAGCCGCTTAGGCAAATTAGCAATATTTTCAAACATAAAAAAGTTCAAGGGCAAATAACATCGGGGCCACCCTGTATAACGGATCCGCTTTTTGGATAATCTCTTAAGTACCATCAGTAGTTGCATCTTGGTCTGTGACAATGCTGTACAAAAATTCAAAATCCTACGATACACCTTTCGAAAGATATTTAAAAAATGTTTAAAAATGAAGATCTTTGGCGGCTTATAACATCAAGAGGAATCACAATTGACCAATAATTTTTGCACCAAGCTTCATCATTTGAACAGTAGATTCTGTGGTATAAGAGTCTTTCAGACTCACCCTGTATAATAAGTAAATAAAGATATAAAGACAAAATAAAATAAAATGCATCATTTTACATAATCGTAATTTTTAAGAAATTCGCCTAATCTATACTTAAAAGTTAATTCTGATGATGCAATCGGGTTAACAACACTACGAAGTATCGTGCGGAATTGTGACTTGCAGATTTCCTATCGCGCATACCATTAAAAATTATTGAGTATCGAGTCACATTTGCAAAATATTGTCGTACTTATCGTTTTTATAATAAACCAAAATGTTATAATGATTTATTGTTGGGAAATACGGAGATAATTCTGATACGACTGATTTAGCATTTATTTATGAGGATTTGTTTTTCTTTAAATACTATCTAATGTTAAAATTTCTTGATAATTTATATGTAATACAACGTATTATCGTAATTCGAAAGAGTTCGGAGATATACAAACATGTAAACTGCCGTTCCTGATAATTTTTTTATTTCCATGGCCTTGTTCTTCTTTTGTTGGGTCAGGTTCACATTTAAAAAATCGACAATACAAAAATAACGATAAAAGGATATAATTTTCAGGGTTCATAATTTGTTTGCGCTAGTTCGTTCAACAGATTTTATAAAGATCGACGACCGGCCTTCAAAATTTGACTTCTCAAAATGTCCAAGAATCAAACTGCAAAACTCAAAAAGGGGCGTTTTTGCCTCTAAAACAGCAATTTTCGAAAAAATTTCACTAAAGAATATAGTTTTTGGGTCAACTTTACTTTAGCGGAAACCTTGTATGAACTCAAACTGCATATATTCCTGTTCAGAATGATGAGCTGAGTACAACAGTACCCGATTTTTCTTGCGCAAATGCACCGTTGCCAAGTTACAGGTTTCCGCTAAACTAAAGTCTATAGGGACTTTACTTTAGCGGAAACCACGTACACGTTAAAACTTTACATATTCTGGTTGAGAATGACGAGCTGATTTCAACGACACGTCATTTTTCTTGCGCAAACGCACTGTTGCCAAGTTTCCCCTAATTTTATGAGGTTCTTATGTGAATATTTTAGCAAAAACCATGCAGTATATCTGGGAAGGAAACGACACGAAAATACGTGCAAATCCTCTTCCCGACCCTATGACACAGATCAATGAGTAGTGTTTCGTATCGCTCAGCTTAAAATCGATATTGCAAAAATTTAGTTTAGGTATTTTAGCCGACAAGGAGATGGTTTTCCATATTTTTCACTAAACTTATCCATTTTATATGGAGCCTCAAATCCTCTTCCCGACCCTAAAACACAGGTCAATAAGTAGTATTTATTACCTACTTTTCGCTTAGCCTAATATTGCTAGTTAAAAAAACAAGAATGTGAAGACGAGGTGAAAACAATCATTTATTATCATTCATTCGCTCCATATAAAAATGGATACGTTTGGTGACACCATATGGAAAGCCTTGTCAACTAAAATAACTAACTTAAATTTTTACAATATCGATATTGAGCTGAGCGATGCGAAATACTACTCATTGATCTGTGTCATAGGGTCGGGAAGAGGATCTGCACGTATTTTCGTGTCATTTCGTTCCCAGATATTGCATGGTTTTTGCTAAAGTAGTACCATAAGAACTTCATAAAACTTGTGGAAACTTGGCCACAGTGCGCTTGCGCAAGAAAAATGACGTGACGTTGAATCAGCTCGTCATTCTCAACCAGAACATACAAAGTTTTAACGTGCACGTGGTTTATATAGGGACTTTAGCGGAAACCTGTGACTTGGCAACGTTGCTTTTGCGCAAGAAAAAACGAGTACCGTTATACTCAGCTCATTATTCTCAACGGGAGTATATGCAATTTTAGTGCTAACAAGGTTTCCGTTAAAGTAAAGTTAACCCCGTCCCTACGGACTTTAGTTTAGCGGAAACCTGTAACTTGGCAACGGTGCGTTTCCGCAAGAAAAAACAGGTACCGTTGTACTCAGCTCATCATTCCGAACGGGAATATGTGCAGTTTCAGTACATACACGGTTTCCGCTAAAGTAAAGTTAAGCCTAGTTTTTTGTATAATAAATTCAAAAAAGGGCCCTTTTACCACTAAAGTGACATTTTCAAATCAAATATCAAATCTGGTAATAAAAATATGCAGTTAGACGGACGGCCGGCCGAGCGAGCGGACGGTCGAGCGAGCGAGCGAATTCATTAAAACTACAGTGCCTGCCCATATGCTTCGGCACTAAAATCATCCCTTATCAAATAATGTCAAAATATATGTGGTTTCAGACCTCCATGTGCAAAATATTTGAGAAGTTTTCGTATTTTTGTGATTTTCAACCCCTAAATTTCATCCGGCAAAAATGACACCCCCTCACCTTCAACAAACTTGTACGGCAAAAACACATATCAAGTTTCAGTAAAATATCTCCACTGGTTCTCGAGTTATTACAATTAATAGTTTCTCGGTCCCGAAAAAAACCTCGCATTCTCGCGCTTCTACTGCCAAAGCTGCCTAAACGCTTGAAGATGGATTAAAATCGTATGAGGAAGAAAGGTCGGCAATGAAAAGATCTACAAAAAAGTCCGCGATAGCATTTAAATATCTGTTACGGATAGCCGACAATAAGCCACCGAAGCTATTTATTTTCGTCAAAACTTAAAACACCAAAACGATCAGGGTGGGCAACCCATCGTAGATATCTGCCGTCGCGGACTTTTTTGTAGATCTTTTTATTGCCGACAATTCCTCCTTACAAACTTTTTCTTTAGCTTCAAGCATTGAGGCATGGTTCGTGATCAAACGTCGAAAATTGTAATTTCTTTCAGTTTCTCGCCCCTAACTCCCACCCCCCTGGTCCGATATGGCTCAAAAACAATCCCCGCCGAGATTTTGGCGATATACAACCGTGTACAAAATTTCAGCTCGATATCTGTTTTCGTTCTCAAGTTATGCGATTTACAGAGTCGACGGACGGCCGGCCGAGCGAGCGGACGGTCGAGCGAGCGAGCGAATTCATTAAAACTACAGTGCCTGCCCACATGCTTCGGCACTAAAATCATCCCTTATCAAATAATGTCAAAATATATGTGGTTTCAGACCTCCATGTGCAAAATATTTGAGAAGTTTTCGTATTTTTGTGATTTTCAACCCCTAAATTTCATCCGGCAAAAATGACACCCCCTCACCTTCAACAAACTTGTACGGCAAAAACACATATCAAGTTTCAGTAAAATATCTCCACTGGTTCTCGAGTTATTACAATTAATAGTTTTTCGGTCCCGAAAAAAACCTCGCAATCTCGCGCTCCTACTGCGAACGCTGCCTAAACGCTTGAAGATGGATTAAAATCGTATAAGGGAGAAATGTCGGCAATGAAAAGATCTACAAAAAAGTCCGCGATAGCATTTAAATATCTGTTACGGATAGCCGACAATAAGCCACCGAAGCTATTTATTTTCGTCAAAACTTAAAACACCAAAACGATCAGGGTGGGCAACCCATCGTAGATAACTATCTGCCGTCACGGACTTTTTTGTAGATCTTTTCATTGCCGGCAATTCCTCCTTACAAACTTTTGCTCTAGCTTCAAGCGTTGATGCAGCGTTCGCGATCAAACGTCGAAAATTGTAATTTCTTTCAGTTTTTCGCCCCTAACTCCCACCCCCCTGGTCCGATATGACCCAAAAACAATCCCCGCCGAGATTTTTGGGGTGTACACATGTGTACAAAATTTCAGCTCGATATCTGCTTTTGTTCTCAAGTTATGCGATTTACAGGGTAGACACACGGCCGGCCGAGCGAGCGGACGGTCGAGCGAGCGAGCGAATGAATTCATTAAAACTACAGTGCCTACTGACTACCCATATGCTTCGGCACTAAAACCATCCCTTATCAAATAATGTCAAAATATATGTGGTTTCAGACCTCCAT
Source organism: Pycnomerus fuliginosus (assembly GCA_963924575.1). Taxonomy (NCBI): domain Eukaryota; kingdom Metazoa; phylum Arthropoda; class Insecta; order Coleoptera; family Zopheridae; genus Pycnomerus; species Pycnomerus fuliginosus. The sequence continues at coordinate 4,869,799 of OZ004624.1, read as the reverse complement.
GTTCAAAATATTTGAGAAGTTTTCGTATTTTTGTGATTTTCAACCCCTAAATTTCATCCCCCAAAGTTGACACTCCCTCACCTTCAACAGACTTGTACGTCAAAAACGCATATCAAGTTTCAGTAAAATATCTCCACTGGTTCTCGAGTTATTACAATTAATAGTTTCTCGGTCCCGAAAAAAACCTCGCATTCTCGCGCTTCTACTGCCAAAGCTGCCTAAACGCTTGAAGATGGATTAAAATCGTATGAGGAAGAAAGGTCGGCAATGAAAAGATCTACAAAAAAGTCCGCGACATCATATAAATATCTGTTACGGATAGCCGACAATGAGCCACTGAAGCTATTTTGGTCAAAAATTAAAACACAAAAACGATCTCGGTGGGCTACCCCTCGTAGATAGTTATATGCCGTCGCGCACTCTTTTGTAGATCTTTTAATTGCCGACAATTCCTCCTTACAAACTTTTTCTTTAGCTTCAAGCATTGAGGCATGGTTCGTGATCAAACGTCGAAAATTGTAATTTCTTTCAGTTTCTCGCCCCTAACTCCCACCCCCCTGGTCCGATATGGCTCAAAAACAATCCCCGCCGAGATTTTGGCGGTATACATCCGTGTACAAAATTTCAGCTCGATATCTTTTTTCGTTCTCAAGTTATGTGACGGACAGTGTAGATGGATGAACCGCCGAGCGAGCGATTTCACTAAAACTAGAGTGCCTACGCATATATTTATCTGCCTTGGAAAACGGAATTTAGATACTTAAAATTTTTATTAGTTCTGAAATAATTTTGAAAAACTCGCCTTAAAAAAAACTCCCAAGAATGTTTTCAATTTTTGAGCCAATTCTTAAATGATTTATTCTTTTTAATCCTTCCGCAGGTAATGCAAAGCAGCTCTATTTACAGTGAGTGAAAAAACCACAGCGATAAAAATGCAAAAAGTGTCAATCCACATTCAGTCGATCAATTTTTAGTGTGCACCGCAGTGAGTGAATTACGTTCTCGTGGTTTTAATTTATTTTACCAAAATGTCTTTTGGGAGGAAAAAACTCCATTCGTGCGATCGTTACATGGAATCAACCCCAAGAAGGGAAGAAGGAGATACGAGTTGTTCTCTAGGCGATTCGATTTTATCACCAATAACAAACGGCAGCGGTATTATAATTACTTCAAATTGTAAATTTTTTATTCAAAATTTCTAGTGTTCATGAGTCGAAGGCATTCCTTCGGATGGAATCCGGATGTAATTCTATCGAAGGAGCAGTCAAGGACGCGTCGTTCTCTCGGAGAAGCCGACCCTGATTTATTTGAAAAATCGTCTTTCCTTGATTCGCCCCCTGTTTTCCAGAGGGGGTCAAACCTACGTCGGCCTTTACGTGAGCCCAAGACTGCTTCAAGTAAAATTATAATTTTTTTTTTATTTGCTATAATTGGAATTTTAGTACCGCTTGAAAAAAGAAGACGACATTTCCTGGGCTGGAATCGGGATACAGTACAACGTTCGAAAAGCTTAAGCAAAGTACCCTCTTCAATCCCAACTAAACCGAGGCAAAAGTCTTCAAAAAAACGGGATTTGGATTTTGAGTGTACGTCTATACCGGAGGCCATCGCTTCAATTCGCAAATGCAAAAAGATGGTGGAAGAAATTCCGATAATGGATCTAACTGGTGATGATTTCAAACATGCAAACACTTTAAAGGATATTTTGGTGGAGATTAACGAATTTAAGAAGACTCTAGTTATGGGCATTCATTTTTTGAACCATTTGGATATTTCGGAGTTGAATACGGAATTTGAGTCGATGGGTTAAGCTGGGTACTACTTTTAATAATCAACATTTGCTGAATTTTTCATTGAAATTTTATTTTTCATTTTGTATGCACCCTCTAGGGTATAAAAGGGTAATCGCAATCAAAGTTCGTGTAATGTGAAATTTTTTATGGTAATTATTTTATTCACCTTTGAAATGAATTGTAAGAACAATTCATTTCAAAGTTGAATAATTACTTATGTCTTGTAATTTTTTTATTCTTCACATTTTGACGTTTCATTACTTTAAAATTTGAAATGGCACTCTATTCCATTTTTCCCCTAATTGATTTTGGGGCATTTTCATCCCCAACGCCCTACAATAGGAATAAAACAATAAAAATTAAATCAAAACAATGTTCTCAATTCACTTTTAAATGTTAGGTACAATTTCTTTGGTGCATGGCGCCAGGTTTACGTCTCAGACACTGATCTTGCTTTTTCTCACTCTCATTGTTTATTGTAATTCAATTTACATGCAGAATCAGCAATTAAAAGCAGTTCGAGATTAAAATTGTTTTGTTTTAGATTGAAAAAAATACACTTTTTTTGATATACCTAACCTCACTAAAGTTTCGACTAGATATTTATTTCAAATTCAAATTTTGAATTTTACCCTGCCCACTTCAAGATCGACAACAGAAGTTTTTACTTAAATTTTTTAAATATGTATTTATTTGTTTAAATTTCAAATATTTTTCGGTATTCTGGACAAAAAACAAAAATTTTGGATTTTTTGACCAACAAATGATTTTTCGACTCCATTTCGAATTTTTTTTTCAGTATTTTTACGAATAATGTCTATCCAACTAGTTCTTTAAGAAAGTTTCAGATTTTTTTTTCATCAATGGCGCACTTCCGGTTATACCGGAAATAGGTACTAACTTCCTTATTTTAAATGGAACACCCTGTATATTATGATATCTTTGAATTCGACTTTCATTCTAGGTAAACTTTTACTAAGAATTGTTATGCCAAAGATCAACAATTTTTGAGAAAATCAAGAATTTCGCTTTTTTTGTCAAATGCAGGCCTAACTTCAAAAAGCTGTAACATCCTTATAGTATGAAATGAGAAAACGATATTAATTTGGCATGAAGTCTAATGTAGGGTGTATCCGCCGCTCGACTCAAATTGGTTCAAATACATACAGGGTGTTCTCTGCAAATTTTTAAACATCATCAACTTCATTGGTCAAAAAGTCAATTTTTTCAAATGGACTGCCCAACTTTTTTCCGGCAAACGTAGATTAAAACGATAGACAATTAAATTCTGCATCGATGTGCAATAAAATAGTTGGGGCATTCCATTTGAAAAAATTGACTTTTTGACCAATGAAGTTGATGATGTTTAAAAATTTGAAGAGAACACCCTGTATGTATTTGACCCAATTTGAGTCGAGGGGCGGATACACCCTACTTTAGTCTTCATGCCAAATGAATATCGTTTTCTCATTTTATACTGTAAGGATGTGACAGCTTTTTGAAGTTAGGCCTGCACTTGGCATATAAAAGCGAAAATCTTGATTTTCTCAAAAATGGTTGATTTTTGGCATAACAATTCTTAGTAAATGTTTACCTAGAATGAAAGTCGAATCCAAAAATATCATAATATACAGGGTGTTCCATTTAAAATAAGAAAGTTAGTACCTATTTCCGGTATAACCGGAAGTGCGCCATTGATGAAAATATTATTCTGGCATGTAGGGTGTATCCGCCCCTGGATTCAAATTTTGTCAAATACATACAGGGTGTTCTCTGCAAATTCATTGGTCAAAAGTCAATTTTTTCAAAGTTCTTCATTTTTAATCATTTTTATTGAATATCTTCCGGATGGCGCATCGCAGGATTCTGAAATTTTGTACAGTATTGTTACAGACCAAGAGGAAACTGCTGACGGTACTTTAGACATTATCCAAAGATCGGACTCTGTTATACAGGGTGGTCCTAATGTTATTTGTCCTTGAACTTTTTTATGTTTTTAGATGTTGGTAATTTTCCCAAGAGGTGTTATTCTTCGATCAATTTTAAAGCTTTTTTGGTTCTTGGACTTTTTTGAAAAAAGTCACCATTCACCAGCAAAATTGAAAAAACCGGAGATATGACCATCACGATAAAGCCTTAAATTGCAATAAAAATCGAATATGCGCTGACATGCGCCATATTTCAATTGTTTTTATGCAAGGCAGCTGTTTTTCAACAAGTAATTTAATTTTTTTTTGGATATCTTACCATTGGTTTTATAGTGATAACTTGGAGCATGTTGTCGGTTTTTTCAATTTTGCTGGTGAATGGTGAGTTTTTTCAAAAAAGTCGAAGAGCCAAAAAAGCTTTAAAATCGATCGAAGAATATCACCTCTTGGGCAAATTACCAACATTTAAAAACATAAAAAAGTTCAAGGACAAATAACATAACACTATTAGTTGGAGTAACATAACCTAACAAATGAAGAGAAAATTGTAAATTTTGATTAGTATCATAAGAAATGCTTTTCAAATTAACATCTTACGGGTTGCAAAAAAGATTTCGGACGTAAGCATTTCAGCAAATATAAGAAACACACAAGAAATCTTTCACTTGGGTAATCCAAAACAAATGGAAAAATATAATTTAACGGAATGCAAACGCATCCAAAATGGTTTAGTACAGTTTTTGAGGTTTGTCTTCCAAACCGTTTCTACCGAAAAGTTCTAAAACAGTGAAAATGACTAAAAAACTAAAATAAGAAATATAGAATTAATATTGACGTATTTGGTATCAAATTGCTCGGAAAGTGAGAAAAGCGTCGTTGATGGTGTTTAAAATTAAATATTTTTTTAGCAATTTTCTGCTGATATGTATAGCTATACAGGGTGTCCTGGAATTATGATGCCAACGCTTAACCAGAGCTTCCTTACGTAAAAATATGTCGAAATTTTTCTATCGACCAGATGCCAAAAGTCAATCGTTTCCGAGTTATTGGGCTTAGAATGTGACCCATTGAACATGGTTTTTTGTTAATATTTCAGAAACCACTATATCCACGGTTTTCATATTTTGCACACTTTATTAGCTCTTGAGTACCTATGTTTCGGTACATTTTGTTTATTGATCAGTAAACGACAAGGGCCGGATTAGGGGGGTGCCCCAGAAAAATTTTCGTAAAAAAATGAATTCGACAGAAATAGCTGTCATATATCCACTTTTTGTGATAAAGCAACTCATAACTAAACTTTTTTCACCCTTGAGATTTTTTCGTTTACGCGACCGTTTTTGAGAAAAAAATTAAAAATCAAAAATTGACATGGCAAATTTTCACATTTACGGTACCGAAATAAAATCAAAAATCTAGTTAACTATTGGAAACGACAGATAAACAACCCGTAATTTGTAAAAATTAATTACTGGCTTGTCAAGTTTGTTTATCTGTCGTTTCCAATAGTTAACTACATTTTTGATTTTATTTCTGTACCCTAAATGTGAAAATTTGCGACAATTTTTGATTTTTAATTTTTTTCTCAAAAACGGTCGCGTAAACGAAATCATCTCAAGGGTGAAAAAAGTTTAGTTTTGAGTTGCTTTATCACAAAAAGTGGATACTTGACAGCTATTTCTGTCGAATTCATTTTTTTACGAAAATTTCTCTGGGGCACCCTCCTAATCCGGCCCTTGTCGTTTACTGATCAATAAACAAAATGTACCGAAACATAGGTACTCAAGAGCTAATAAAGTGTGCAAAATATGAAAACCGTAGATAAAGTGGTTTCTGAAATATTAACAAAAAACCATGTTCAATGGGTCACATTCTAAGCCCAATAACTCGGAAACGATTGACTTTTGGCATATGGTTGATAGGAACATTTCGACATATTTTTACCTAAGGAAGCTCTGGTTAAGCATTGGCATCATAATTCCAGGACACCCTGTATATAACCGGAAAATAAATAGCAGGCTATGTTACATCACTATAAATTTCATGCCCAAAATGGGGTTGTAGAGAACAAGGGGGGAGAATTTTTCTCTTCGGGAATGTGTTGGGGGTAGTTAGGAGGTAAACATACTAAAAGTCCCCGCCCCTACCCTGTCCGCTTCAGGGGGGAGGGGGGTGGAAAGGTCCCTTTTTTTGGTTTTTCGCTTATAACTGGAAAATGGTGCGTCATAGCGAAAGAATTCTTATATGAAAGTGAAAGCCTATAAAATTTTCTACAACTCTGCCAATATACATTATTAAGGAAAAATGCACAGTTTTCGAGATATTCGCTCTCAAAAGACGGCAATTGTCAAAACAAACTTTTGCTTCTAATTCCTCAGTCTTTGGTTTTGCAGAAAAATCGTCAGGAAGAAGTTTTAGAGCGTTAAATTTACTTCAAGAAAATATATATACAGGATGGTTCCTTTTCCACTTTTATATTTTTAAATTTTGGCGATCTGTCAAAAAAGTCCATTTTGATTACATTTTTGAAAAGCTAATTTTTTGCGTGTTCGATGGTGTTAAAATACAATATGGCTACCATAAGAGAATAAAAAGTTGACTACCGTTACTCAAAATCTAGAAGTCCTAAAAAATTTCTGACGATGCCATTCAATTGACAGGTGTCAATAATAAAAAAGCTCCAAGTGAAATTTAAATAGTGCAATATTTCTCTAATTTAACCGACTTCGTACCTCTTACCGTTTAGAAGATGCCAGTGGTGAGAAGTGAAAAAGGAACCACCCTGTATATATTTTTGAAGGAAATTGAACGCTCTAAAACTTTCTTCCTGACGACTTTTCCGCAAAACCAAAGACTGGGGAATTAGAAGCAAAAGTTTGTTTTGACAATTGCCGTCTTTCGAGAGCGGATATCTCGAAAACGGTGCATTTGTCCTAAATAACGTATAACAGCAGAGTTGTAGAAAATTTTATAGGCTTTCATTTTCATACAAGGATTTTTTCGCTACAACGCACCATTTTCGAGTTGTAAGCGAAAAACCAAAAAAATGGACCTTCCCCCCCTGAAGCGGACGGGGTAGGAGCGGGGACTTTTAGTTTCCTAACTACCCGGCTACCCCTAACAAGAGAAAAATTCTCCCCCTTCCATGTTCTTGCCTGGACTATTGTGTAACTCGCCATTGTTCAAAATACAAAACTGACGAACCCAAACATGATATGCATTAACACAATTACCAATAAATAAATCCCTAATTGGCCGCCGCGCTATCACACCACGTTTTACACTCCGATCACCACTTTTGCAATAAAATATTTTTAATGAAATTATTACAAAATTCGCCAAGATTTCGGTATCTCTTTCCCAACAATCCGATAGCTTCTCCTGACATCATTACAACATTTTCGAGTTTCGAACAGGATACTTACGGTACAGGTTCGGATTGAGTTTCTATGTGCAGGGCCTGATTCACCGGACTTATGGTGCTTCCTTTGCTATTCAAAGAGCCATAACTTCCGCTATTTGTAATTTGTACAGGTTTGGCGTGGTATCTGCTGCTTGTGAGTTGATTGCCAGATGCGTGAGGTGTATAGCTATGACTTCCCATCGATTCCTTACCACCAGCTGAACCATTTAAAAGAAGAGAATGAGCCGCTGGAGATGCCACCGGTTTCGTGCTCGGCGGGGGTGGGTCGTTTGGGTCTATTAAAATTTCCACGTAGGACACGGGGAAGATGCCCTTACGACCCCCTATTTTCCCTTCGAACCAATTGTCGTCCACTTTTCTTGTGACTACCACGAGTTCGCCTTTGGCCAAGGAGAGTTCTAGGTGGGTTTGTGCTACGAAGTTGTATTTGGCTCGGGCTTGGCCCTCGTGGGGTTTTCTTACGGTTGATTTGGAGGTGTCGTGTGGCACTATCTGGAAATAAATCAAAGAAACTTAATCGGTTTATAAACAGTGAAACGCATCGGTACGGACTTCCTGTTTAAGATAAGAGCGAATTGTTCAGGAAGTAATTAGCGGTTTCAGGTGGATTTTATTGTTTGTTTTTGAGGGCAGGTATCGAGATAAGATTCGTGTTTCGCTGTAAACCGGGTATTTGGAAACACAGGACGTTAAAAATGCTTTGACAGGTGTCCACCAGATGTTAATAAATGGGGGCTTCCCTTATTTCTAACAAAAAGATCGTCACGAAAGCATTCCACACCTTACTAAATATCTTACAGATTTTTATAAAGTTGCTATATTTTGTAGTATTTCGTGTTAGGTATCTAAATACTTTAGTTTTCGTCTTATGCAGCAGTGCAAATTTTCTTCTCAATAACTCAATTGACGTAAAATTACACGAACAGGAATGCGGAAAATCCCATCGCGACAGCGAAAACCTAATGGTTTCAATCTTTTTAATTGATTCAAAATGTTAAATGAAAAGCTTAAGGACTCAAAAGAAATATATTTGATGTGAAATTCCCAACAAGATCCAATAAATCAAATGTATTGTTTCCTATCTGACATTTGCAATACCTACATAAAGTTTACTTTTTTATTTTTTATATGCACCCAAAAGAACACAATACCTACGTAAACGTAAGCTTAAGGATAAAGTGCTGCGTTTAGAAATATGTATTGGTCTGTATCGTACGGAAGCGTAGAAGTGCCACATTTTTCTCTTTTTTATTTCCAAATTACCACAAAAAATGTGTAAATTTCTGAAGAAAAAACTGTCAATTGACACAAAAACTGTAAATTTACACAAAAACTGTACATTCACGCAAAAACTGTAAATTTACACAAAAACTGTCAATTTACACAAAAACTGTAAATTTACACTTGCAAGTGGAAATTTTAAAAACTTTTGTCTAAATTGGCAGTTTTTGTGTTTTACAGTTTTTGTGTAAATTTACAGTTTTTGTGTAAATTTACAGTTTTTGTGTAAATTTACAGTTTTTGTGTAAATTTACAGTTTTTTCTTCCGAAATTTACACATTTTTTGTGATAATTTGGAAAATAAAAAAGAGAAAAACGTGGCACATCTACGCTTCCGTCGTATCGGGAATTTTATATGTGACGATTGGGTTCTATTGGTTTTAAACGTCAAAAATTTGTTATTGCACGTTCGGGCTGTTCTGCTGTTGCAGTCAGCGTCGCAGAGAGAAAAGGATGGCATCCTTTTTCCTCTTGTGGCGAGGTAATAGGTACCTACGTAACATACGTGTCCGCCATGCTAATTATTTCTGACCGACGACCTATAGAAAAGTAGGCATCCACAAGATGAACATTTTCTCGCGATTCAATTATCTGAAAACTGATTTGAAATATCTTTATCCGTTCTATAGTTATCAGCAAAACCGAACGATGACGTCATAACTTCTTTATTACTGCATGGATTTGAAAGAAATTTGGTACCATTACTAAAGTTAATGAGAAGGAATCAATATGTGTCAACAAAATTTCTCTAGCCCTTTTTGTTTTGGTTCACTACTGCCTGATCTCTGTTTCATATGTCCGCCATGTTAATTATTTCAGAACGAAGACATAAAAAAATATCCAAAAGATGCGCATTTCTACGCAGATTAATTATCTGGAAACAAATTTGAAATAATTTTATCCGTTCTCAAGTTATCCTGGAAAAACCGAATGATGACGTCACAATTTCTTCATCACTGGATGAATTTTAACAAAATTTGGTACCGCTACTAAAGTTTGTATATAGAATCGATTGGACTTCCTCTAGACGTTCCATTTGCTCGGTTGCGCCTGCCAGATCTTTAATTTCCTATATCCGCCACGTTAATGATTTTCGCAAAAACACTTACTCAAAAAATATCCAAAAGACGTATATTTTCGCCCGATTCTATCATGTGAAGGAAAATCTAAAATATCTCTATCCGTTCTAAAGTTATCCTGGAAAACATAACAAAGGCGTCATTAACTTTTTCATTACTGAATGGATTTAATCAAAATTTATTCGAAGAATCGATCTCTTTTAGCAGAATTTCTGTAACCCTCTTAGTTTAGCGTCATTCCTGCCAAATTTCTGTTCCATTTGTCCGGCATATGTTATTTATTTCTGCACGAAAACTTATGAAAAAATATCCAAAAGATGAACATTTTCTCACGATTCAATTCTCTGAAAACTAATTTGAGATATCTTTATCCGTTGTTAAGTTATCCTGGAGAAACCGAATGATGATTTCACAATTTCCTCATCATTGTATTCATTTTAACTAAAGCTTACACGTAGAATCGATTGGAATTCTTCTAGACGTCATATTTTCTCGGTTGTGCCTGTCAGACCTCTGTTTCCCATATCCGCCATGTTACCTAATGATTTTCGCAAAAACACTTATTCAAAAAATATCCAAAAGACGTATATTTTCGCCCGATTGAATTGTGTGAAGGAAAATCTAAAATATCACTATCCGTTCTCGAGTTATCTTAAATAAACCGAAATATGACGTCACGACTTTATTTACAACTGCACGGATTTCAAGGAAATTTCGTACCATTACTAATGTTAATAAGAAGAATCAATCTGTGTCAACAAAATTTCTCTAGCCCTTTTTGCCTGATCTCTGTTTCACATGTCCGCCATGTTAATTATTTCAGAACGAAGACATAAAAAAAAAATGCAGCAGAGAAGCGGCTGGAACCTCCCCATCGCGTGGATCTTTGTATTCTGTGTAGATAGTAGTCAATTCGACACAATTTTTTTTATGCTTATTGTCTGTGACTAATTTCGCAATTTTCTGACAAATACCGACATCACCCATCACATTTGACAATATGTTCCTTTTAAGGTTAACAGTTTACCACCCTTTTGACAATAACTGATACTTTATGTCATCCACTGTCAGCATGCTCCCTTTTAATTAAAAATATTTTTTTCTCTATTTTCCACTGAAATGGCAGAAACTGTGAATACATTTTTAGAACGAGAATTTGATCGTCTTTCTAATGGCGACATAAAAAGGGAGACCTTTGTATTTAAAGTTGATATTTCTAAATGGCACTTCCCGTGGACCAATTGCTTCCAAAAGCCTTTCAGGTCTTCAACGGGTCACCCAATCTCCATGTACCAAATTTCAGCCAAATCGATTCGCTAATTTGGGCTATAATGTATTTTTAGTGTTATTATGAAATTTCGATTTTTTGACCCAAAGAGCACTAAATGCGAACGAATTTTGTCTTACTTAAAACCAGAATTTGAAGACCTTTTTGATGGTGAGAATAAATCTTTCAAAAACTTGTTTTGGATGGTTAAATGAGTGAATAATTTTAAAGTTACAAATTGGTGTGCCAAAACGGCAGTTTCCGTGGGCCGATTGAATCCAAAATTTGTTCAGCTCTTCGACGTGTAATACAATCCCCGTGTGCAAAATTTCAGCCAAATCGGTTCAGGGGCTTGGGCTGTACCGCGATTTTAAAGTCGGATAAAAATCTTTTTTTTCTTAATTTTTGATCAAAAGGGCACTAAGAATTAATACATTTTTAGAAGCAGAATTTGAAGGCCTTTTCTATCGTGAGGTGAAAAATGGGGGTTTGTATTTGAAATTTAAAAGTTGATGTGCCAAAATGGCATTTCTAGTTGAACGATTGGCTCCAAAAGCTTTTCAAATCTAAGTTGGGTTATCACATGCACACGCACCAAATTTCAGCCAAATCGGTCTAGTAGTTTTGGCTGTGGCGTGTTTACAAACGTACGTACGCACGTACGTACGCACGTACGTACGTACGCACATACACACAGACACATTTTAAAAACCACTTTTTTGGGCTCCTGAGACCTCAAAACGTATAGATCCGGTCTTATCTCGAATTCGAAAATTTTAGTGATTGCAGTAACCTCCCTTTTTTTTTAAATGGTGAAGTGGAGTGGGGAGGTTAATATCCAAAAGATGCGCATTTCTATGCGACTTAATTATCTGGAAACAAATTTGAAATGATTTTATCCGCTTTCAAGTTATCCTGGAAAAACCGAATGATGACGTCACAATTTCTTCATCACTGGATGAATTTTAACAAAATTTGGTACCGCTACTAAAGCTTGTACATAGAATCGATTGGAATTCCTCTAAACGTTCTATTTGTTCGGTTGCGCCTGCCAGATCTTTAATTTCCTATATCCGCCACGTTAATGATTTTCGCAAAAACACTTACTCAAAAAATATCCAAAAGACGTATATTTTCGCCCGATTCTATCATGTGAAGGAAAATCTAAAATATCTCTATCCGTTCTCAAGTTATCCTGGAAAACATAACAAAGGCGTCATTAACTTTTTCATTACTGAATGGATTTAATCAAAATTTATTCGAAGAATCGATCTCTTTTAGCAGAATTTCTGTAACCCTCTTAGTTTAGCGTCATTCCTGCCAAATTTCTGTTCCATTTGTCCGGCATATGTTATTTATTTCTGCACGAAAACTTATGAAAAAATATCCAAAAGATGAACATTTTCTCACGATTCAATTCTCTGAAAACTAATTTGAGATATCTTTATCCGTTGTTAAGTTATCCTGGAGAAACAGAATGATGACGTCACAATTTCATCACTGTATTCATTTTAACTAAAGCTTACACGTAGAATCGATTGGAATTCTTCTAGACGTTCTATTTTCTCGGTTGTGCCTGTCAGACCTTCGTTTCCCATATCCGCCATGTTATCTAATGATCTTCGCAAAAACACTTATTCAAAAAATATCCAAAAGACGTATATTTTCGCCCGATGGAATTGTGTGAAGGAAAATCTAAAATATCTCTATCCATTCTCGAGTTATCCTAAATAAACCGAAATATGACGTCACGACTGCACGTATTTTACCGTTTATAAGGCTTAACTATTGAACTCTGGAAATAATTGAATGCTGATTGCTCAATTAAAAGGAAGTGCTTGCGTTCTGGGACACTCTGTATAATTAAAATAGTTAGGCTGTACGAAGGGCAGGGCTTGTTAACGCCAAATAACGCAATAATAAAGTTTACTACTACTAGGTAGGTGCCTTATGCCGTGCCTGGGGTGTACACAAGTGTTTGAAATCTAGAGGACAGGGCATTGACCTCAGCTGTCAAATTTTCCCGCAAACTTCATAACTAGTTGAGGGAAGAGGGCTGCGATGGCAACAAAACAAATGCAGTAATTAACTACTGCGTAATAATTATTCATAAAAATAATATTCGTTGAGGGGCATTCAAATTTAGTGTCAGTTAATTCGAAAACAGTGGTTATTTTTTATTTTAATTAGTGGACCATCAGTGATAGGGGTTGGTGGAAAAAAATTAATAAAATTTTGGGTAAGTCACTGTTAATTTTCCAATCCTCACGGAATAATCTCTGGACGAATAGTTATATAACCCCTTCGCTTGTAGTTTAATTTGTTTTATCGTAAAAAGTGGCATTCAATTTTTCCCGAGATTTTGCATTAGAAGGCTGTGATTGTGTTCTGATTCCTGATTGGTCTTCTACGAACCAAATTTCACAGCGACGGCCATCATTGCAAATTTAGTGTCTAAAAAAAATTGTTTTTAATGTTTTTGAAATAAAAAGTGCAAAAATATCGTTAGTTGAGGGCAATCCAGTTTTTCTAATTACTAATCGTTACTAATTTACTAATTAATAGTAAATTAGTAACGATTAGTAATTAGAAAATTTCACAATTTCATTTTATTAATAAATAATTGATGGGCCCTTTTTACTAGATCAGGGGAGGCTGTGAGGGGTGAGGCCATCAAAAGTGAATTTTATCTAGCAGGAATTTTTGATTTTTTAAAATAAAAATTCGTTTTTGAGATGAATTTATGAAGAGTGCTGCAGCTGGGTAGATACATTCAAAAAAATTTCGCGAAAATTGTGTATAGTCTGGCCGGGATCTAGGCGACTTTTGCTCCCCGGGAAATTTGAAATCCACGTCGCCGATTGGTTAAAATTCAGCCATAATTAATCGCAACAAAAATGTGGCTTGCAGGAATTAAGAATGTAGGTTTAAAAATCAAATTTACCTCGCAGGTCGATGTAAGTTACATTTTAAACCGTTTGCGCTGCATTACTTTTATAATATTGCAAAATTATTGATTTGCCGAGTAAAAATTTTGCTATCATGACAGATATACTGCTGTCTGTCATATGATTCCTGCGAAACGTAATAGCCAATGAGTGCGATAAAAGCGGCTATTCTATTGGCTTATTTAAAGTTACCGCTATGAAAGCCGCCATCTTTCCGATCCTGAATTCCGGCTGCTTCATAATAAAAAGATGAAACATGGCGGCCCTCGGTCCAACAAATAGTTATCGTTTCGGAAAGGGGCATTTAACGTTGAATGAAAAGAAGATAATATTAAATGTCTATAAAAGTGTCTGTACAAATTTCCCTAACTTGAACAAGGTAAGGTAAACACATTCCTCTTTCATGTTAACGGTACCACACGTTATCTTTCAGGCCGATGTTCAACAACAATTAAAGCTATATTAAAGGAAGAGCGTAGTACAAATACTCTATCACAGCCCAAAGTAGGTCGAAGGGATCAGCGGATTGTATTGGATGAACATGAAAAATATCTGCCTTGCAAATGTTAGAAATGTCGTGGAAATGTTACAAAATTTCGGAAATGTCGTGAAAATGTGAGAAATGTGGGGGAAATCATAAGGAAATATCGGAAATGCCCTCGGAAATGTCAGAAAGAAGTGAGGGAAAATGTCCGAATGTCCTGGAAATGTTAGAAACCCCTCGGAGATAAAAATTCATCAAAAATGGCACTTTCTGGTCCAAAACTTGATCAGGGCCCATTAAAAATGTAACGTCATGTAAGCATTTTTATATTTCGGTATTTAATCACCTAAGAAGATTTTCATACACGTTCCCACGAAAAATCACTATTCAGTGTTTGAGCTAAATTTTTTCCTGGGCCGATGTCGTATAGGATTCTTTATAAATGTTAGGAAATAATCCATTTTATGGCTAATTGCCATTTTGAGTGTCCTGATTTGTAAATGCACAATTATATTGCTAAAATTGTCTGTGTATCAGGAAATGGGACGGGAAACTTCAATGATACACAGACAATTTTAGATTACGATGGACGAAGAACTTTCTCTTTATTGATGTGCTGATTTCTTTGTTTTTCGATAATGTAGAAAGTAATAAATCGTTTTATTTGTCAGCTGACTATTTTGTATTTATTCAAAACCCCAAATCGTGTAAACTGAAAGAAGATTTACTTTGAATTTTATGAGCCCCAAGGATTACTTTAAATTACCCGCTTAATTTCAATTTAAAGTTCCCGCGTTAAGCAAGCCAATCAGATTTAGCATATTTGAATTTGACATTTATCAGAAAATCCTGCTGGCGAAAAAACGCCTAGAGAAGTTTTCCCATCATTCCCCATTGTGAAGCGGGCCGGTCGCCTGCAGGACGGACAGACTATAGTTTTCAATCTGATAGATATACAGGGTGTCCCCAGTGCGCGATAAATTCATAAAACTTTATTTTTTTAAAGTTCTTTCAAATGGATACCATAATGATACCGATGTACAAAGTGCTCCATCTTAAATGTCAGGCTGCGTCTTTCATAGCCGGGAAATGCGGTGTTGCCAGATTGAGCTTTTTGACGGTGAAAGTGCAGTTCAGGTCTTTGCCAGCTCCATCTCAATGTCATTAATGTCATTAATGTCAAATGAAATCTATTCGCTTATCAACGTTTCGGTGGTTTCATTATTTTTGTCGCCTTCTTCAGGGCTACTGAACTTCTTACGTATAAATAATTTGTCGAGGAGGTCATAAATTCTCTAAAAGTTTAAGCTGATGATACATACCATAATCGCACCCATTTTTTGCCTGCCTAAAACGTTTGTAGGGCTCCAAAATGGCAGCCAAAACAAAACCTAGCTTTAAAGAGATCTAACGAGTTTCTGTGCTCCTTTCGCAAGAAATGTGCCCCATTTTGGGGCCCACACTGGCAATTCCGTTCTTTCAATGGGATCCAAGATGGCCAACTTTCCGCAAAACTATAGACAACTGGTTTTATATTTCTTTTGCTGTCAGTAAACATTTAACAGGAGCATGGCTCTAGGCGTAATTTGTCCGCCATCTTGGAGCCCATCTTTGACATTTCAACCGCTTCGGGAACGAAAAATTGTGTTAAATTCTAACCGCTTATAATTATGTAGGTGAAAGTACCTTGTTTTAAAAATTCAGAATAAAAGTCTTCATTGGGATCCAAAATGGCGGTTGGCGATTGCGTAAATCTGTATTTTCATTTTGACTCAATCTGTTGTAAATTTCAACGCTTTATTGTTGCAGGTTTACTATTCATCCGCGATTAGCAGGGCTCCAAAATGGCTACCAAACCAAAACCTATTTAGTGAAATATTTTCTACTTGTCTATAGTTTTATGCCAGATCTAGAAATCTATCAATGGGATCCAAGATGGCGATTTGTCGTAATTAAATATTATCGTAAGGACTATATACTTCCTTGTTGCCAATTTAAATATTTTACATGATGATGATGGCCGTGATACACCCAATTTGTCCTCCATCTTGGAGCCCAACATTAGTGGCGTATTGGCCGCTTCAAGAACAAAAAAAATTGTGAAGCAGATCGGTTTAACTTGTGTTTAATTCGGGCAGAGACGAGTTCGAATATTATTGTGCTGCCATTTTGGATCCCACTGGAACTTCAAGCCTTTACGTCACACTTACTTAATAATAATAATAATAATAATAATGACGTTTATTTCCAACAGACACATTTTGTCCATAGAGGAAACAGTACAATAAATTCACAACAAAAATTATTGATAGAATAACTTAAAAACATAACTTTTGACTAATGCACACACTGTAATTTTAAAAGTTGTTTTTTTGACATTAGCGGAGGAAAAGTTGACATAAAAGATATCAAAATCACACGTACTTAAGTAATGAGGATCCAAAATGGCCGTCTGCGAATTGAGCAAAGGTGTATTAAAATGCGAAAAATGAACAGGCCCAGTATTTTGCTTCAAATGCGTAAAAAAGACACATCAAACATTTCTTCAATTTAAAGGGAGAAAAAATCACAAACGACAAATTAAAGATATGCTAAGGTACGGAAGCGTAGAAGTGCCAAATTTTTCTCTTTTTTTGTTTCCAAATTACCACAAAAAATGTGGAAATTTCGAAAGAAAGAACTGTAAAACACAAAAACTGTAAATTTACAGAAAATAAAAACTGTAACTTTACAGAAAAACTGTAAATTTACTCAAAAACTGTCAATTTACACAAAAACTGTAAATTTACAGTAACTGTAAATTTACAGAACTGTAAATTTACACAAAAACTGTTAATTTGCAGAAAAAGTGTAAATTTACACTTGCAGCAGCCACTCTAGCCCCTTCCGTCACGTCACGTGCCGACCGTAGTAAGTTCCGCGCGATGACCGTTGTTTGACGGGAATTTTTAAAAAAATTGTGTAAATTGACAGTTTTTCTGTAAATTTACAGTTTTTGTGTAAATTTACACTTTTTGTGTAAATTTACAGTTTTTTCTTAGGAAATTTACACATTTTTTGTGGTAATTTGGAAACAAAAAAAGAGAAAAATGTGGCACTTCTACGTTTCCGTACTAATAAGGGGATCGCACACTTGAATGTAAATCGGGGGACTACTCTCAAATTATCTTTTTTTAAAATCAAAATACGCGTCTCGATGAGATGAACAATTCTTAGCATTGCGGCAATACTGGCGTAAGTTTTTAATATATTTGAAAATATTGAAAATGGTATAGGGAATGCTAATACTAGTTTAAAAGAAATTTGATTTTGGATCTTTTAACCACATAAAATTATGTTATTCTCATTTAAAAAAAATATTTTCTGTCATATTGTTAAATCTGCATGATCAAGTGAGACACCAAAAGAAAGCTGAAAGCTTCTACTTTCAACCCGGCAGGTTTGGTTCCTAAATCTCCAATAGTTTGGAAGATACAAGTTTTTCTATTAAGGATTGCAAATCAATTTTTGTATACATACAAAAATGGTGACAGTTAGGCAAAAGGCGGGTCGATGATACATAGTTTAAGCAGAAACAACATGTACTCTAACATCTTTTCATACTAATTTTAATTCACTCTGGTCAGGGCCGGATTAAGCAAAAGTGGGACCCGGGGGCTGATCAATATGAAGGAGCCCCTTGATTGTGGGCCAGCTAAGGTGTGGAGGGGGGGTGCGTATTTCGTACTGTCAGGAGACTCTAAAAAGACTTAACTGCCACTAATTTTTCAAGTGAAAAATCGAAAATTCAATTTCAGCAAGAGGTATACACTCGAAGGTGGTTTTTTTAAAAACCGTTAGCGGACTGAAGTGTGGCCCATCTTGCTTCCTCATTTTTGAGGAAGAATCAATTGGCATAAACTTCGAACTTCTAAGAGCCACTCACTTCGAGAAAAGAAGATTTTCATTGGTTTAAAACTGGAAAATTCGATAAAATCAATAAATTATGGCAAGTTTTAATTAAAACTGTATTTTGAATTATAAGAGATGCTAGTGAAACCATTGCCACTAGTTTCTCCAAGAAAAAACCTTAAAATTCAGTAGAAACTACATATTTTTACATTTTCTAAAAGTTTTTTGCGACCGCAAGTGTGACCTATCTTATTTCCTCAAATTTGAAGGAGAATCGATTGGGGCAAATTTCAAACTTCTAGGACTTACACACTTCGAGAAAAGTAAGTTTTCTTTCATTTAAAGTTCCAAAATAGAATAAGACCAACAAAAATTACATTTTGTTTTATTAGAGACTCTAGTGAAACCAATTGCCAGTAATTTTAATGATAAAAACTTTAAAACGCGAAATTCACTAAAAAGCATACATTTTCTAAAAGTTTTTTGCGATCGCAACTGTGACCCATCTTATTTCCTCAAATTTGAAGGAGAATGGATTGGGGCAAATTTCAAACTTCTAGGAGTTACACACTTCGAGAAAAGTAGGTTTTCTTTCATTTAAAGATCCAAAATAGAATAAAACTAATAAAAATTACATTTTGTTTTATTAAAGACTCTAGTGAAACCAATTGCCAGTAATTTTAATGATGAAAACTTTAAAACGCGAAATTCACTAAAAAGCATACATTTTGTAAAAGTTTTTTGCGACCGCAAGTGTGACCTATCTTATTTCCTCAAATTTGAAGGAGAATCGATTGGGGCAAATTTCAAACTTCTAGGACTTACACACTTCGAGAAAAGTAAGTTTTCTTTCATTTAAAGTTCCAAAATAGAATAAGACCAACAAAAATTACATTTTGTTTTATTAGAGACTCTAGTGAAACCAATTGCCAGTAATTTTAATGATAAAAACTTTAAAACGCGAAATTCACTAAAAAGCATACATTTTCTAAAAGTTTTTTGCGATCGCAACTGTGACCCATCTTATTTCCTCAAATTTGAAGGAGAATGGATTGGGGCAAATTTCAAACTTCTAGGAGTTACACACTTCGAGAAAAGTAGGTTTTCTTTCATTTAAAGATCCAAAATAGAATAAAACTAATAAAAATTACATTTTGTTTTATTAAAGACTCTAGTGAAACCAATTGCCAGTAATTTTAATGATGAAAACTTTAAAACGCGAAATTCACTAAAAAGCATACATTTTGTAAAAGTTTTTTGCGACCGCAAGTGTGACCTATCTTATTTCCTCAAATATGAAGGAGAATCGATTGGGGCAAATTTCAAACTTCTAGGACTTACACACTTCGAGAAAAGTAAGTTTTCTTTCATTTAAAGTTCCAAAATAGAATAAGACCAACAAAAATTACATTTTGTTTTATTAGAGACTCTAGTGAAACCAATTGCCAGTAATTTTAATGATAAAAACTTTAAAACGCGAAATTCACTAAAAAGCATACATTTTCTAAAAGTTTTTTGCGATCGCAACTGTGACCCATCTTATTTCCTCAAATTTGAAGGAGAATGGATTGGGGCAAATTTCAAACTTCTAGGAGTTACACACTTCGAGAAAAGTAGGTTTTCTTTCATTTAAAGATCCAAAATAGAATAAAACTAATAAAAATTACATTTTGTTTTATTAAAGACTCTAGTGAAACCAATTGCCAGTAATTTTAATGATGAAAACTTTAAAACGCGAAATTCACTAAAAAGCATACATTTTGTAAAAGTTTTTTGCGACCGCAAGTGTGACCTATCTTATTTCCTCAAATTTGAAGGAGAATCGATTGGGGCAAATTTCAAACTTCTAGGACTTACACACTTCGAGAAAAGTAAGTTTTCTTTCATTTAAAGTTCCAAAATAGAATAAGACCAACAAAAATTACATTTTGTTTTATTAGAGACTCTAGTGAAACCAATTGCCAGTAATTTTAATGATAAAAACTTTAAAACGCGAAATTCACTAAAAAGCATACATTTTCTAAAAGTTTTTTGCGATCGCAACTGTGACCCATCTTATTTCCTCAAATTTGAAGGAGAATCGATTGGGGCAAATTTCAAACTTCTAGGACTTACACACTTCGAGAAAAGTATTTTTTCTTTCATTTAAAGTTCCAAAATAGAATAAAACTGATAAAAATTACATTTTGTTTTATTAGAGACTCTAGTGAAACCAATTGCCAGTAATTTTAATGATAAAAACTTTAATACGCGAAATTCACTAAAAAGCATAAATTTTCTAAAAGTTTTTTGCGATCGCAACTGTGACCCATCTTATTTCCTCAAATTTGAAGGAGAATCGATTGGGGCAAATTTCAAACTTCTAGGACTTACACACTTCGAGAAAAGTATTTTTTCTTTCATTTAAAGTTCCAAAATAGAATAAAACTGATAAAAATTACATTTTGTTTTATTAGAGACTCTAGTGAAACCAATTGCCAGTAATTTTAATGATAAAAACTTTAAAACGCGAAATTCACTAAAAAGCATACATTTTCTAAAAGTTTTTTGCGATCGCAACTGTGACCCATCTTATTTCCTCAAATTTGAAGGAGAATCGATTGGGGCAAATTTCAAACTTCTAGGACTTACACACTTCGAGAAAAGTATTTTTTCTTTCATTTAAAGTTCCAAAATAGAATAAAACCAATAAAAATTACATTTTGTTTTATTAGAGACTCTAGTGAAACCAATTGCCAGTAATTTTAATGATAAAAACTTTAAAACGCGAAATTCACTAAAAAGCATACATTTTCTAAAAGTTTTTTGCGATCGCAACTGTGACCCATCTTATTTCCTCAAATTTGAAGGAGAATCGATTGGGGCAAATTTCAAACTTCTAGGACTTACACACTTCGAGAAAAGTATTTTTTCTTTCATTTAAAGTTCCAAAATAGAATAAAACCAATAAAAATTACATTTTGTTTTATTAGAGACTCTAGTGAAACCAATTGCCAGTAATTTTAATGATAAAAACTTTAAAACGCGAAATTCACTAAAAAGCATACATTTTCTAAAAGTTTTTTGCGATCGCAACTGTGACCCATCTTATTTCCTCAAATTTGAAGGAGAATCGATTGGGGCAAATTTCAAACTTCTAGGACTTACACACTTCGAGAAAAGTATTTTTTCTTTCATTTAAAGTTCCAAAATAGAATAAAACCAATAAAAATTACATTTTGTTTTATTAGAGACTCTAGTGAAACCAATTGCCAGTAATTTTAATGATAAAAACTTTAAAACGCGAAATTCACTAAAAAGCATACATTTTCTAAAAGTTTTTTGCGATCGCAACTGTGACCCATCTTATTTCCTCAAATTTGAAGGAGAATCGATTGGGGCAAATTTCAAACTTCTAGGACTTACACACTTCGAGAAAAGTATTTTTTCTTTCATTTAAAGTTCCAAAATAGAATAAAACCAATAAAAATTACATTTTGTTTTATTAGAGACTCTAGTGAAACCAATTGCCAGTAATTTTAATGATAAAAACTTTAAAACGCGAAATTCACTAAAAAGCATACATTTTCTAAAAGTTTTTTGCGATCGCAACTGTGACCCATCTTATTTCCTCAAATTTGAAGGAGAATCGATTGGGGCAAATTTCAAACTTCTAGGACTTACACACTTCGAGAAAAGTATTTTTTCTTTCATTTAAAGTTCCAAAATAGAATAAAACTGATAAAAATTACATTTTGTTTTATTAGAGACTCTAGTGAAACCAATTGCCAGTAATTTTAATGATAAAAACTTTAATACGCGAAATTCACTAAAAAGCATAAATTTTCTAAAAGTTTTTTGCGATCGCAACTGTGACCCATCTTATTTCCTCAAATTTGAAGGAGAATCGATTGGGGCAAATTTCAAACTTCTAGGACTTACACACTTCGAGAAAAGTATTTTTTCTTTCATTTAAAGTTCCAAAATAGAATAAAACTGATAAAAATTACATTTTGTTTTATTAGAGACTCTAGTGAAACCAATTGCCAGTAATTTTAATGATAAAAACTTTAAAACGCGAAATTCACTAAAAAGCATACATTTTCTAAAAGTTTTTTGCGATCGCAACTGTGACCCATCTTATTTCCTCAAATTTGAAGGAGAATCGATTGGGGCAAATTTCAAACTTCTAGGACTTACACACTTCGAGAAAAGTATTTTTTCTTTCATTTAAAGTTCCAAAATAGAATAAAACTGATAAAAATTACATTTTGTTTTATTAGAGACTCTAGTGAAACCAATTGCCAGTAATTTTAATGATAAAAACTTTAAAACGCGAAATTCACTAAAAAGCATACATTTTTTAAAGTTTTTTGCGACCGCAAGTGTGACCTATCTTATTTCCTCAAATTTGAAGGAGAATCGATTGGTGCAAATTTCAAACTGCTAGTGGCTCAGACACTTCGAGGAGAGTAGTTTTCTTTAACTTAAAGTTCCAAAATAGAACAAAACTAATAAATATTGGCAAGATTTAATCAAAAGTGCATTTTGTATTATCAAAGGCTCTACTTTTTACAATATTTGACATATGCGAATGATACTTAAATGCAATAGATATACACCAATAAGCATAATGTTAAATGTTCTCAATATTATGAATGTTAAGGATCAATTGTTATATACATAGTTAAGCGCCAGAATAGTACATTTTGTAGAGGTTTGATCATCTACCTATAACTCACTACCTGTAATTGTGAAAAATGCTGAGTCTCTAAATCAATTTAAAAATACCCTGAGAAACCATTTTAAGTCTGAAAAAATGTATATTACAGAATTGTCTTAAAATTATTGTACTTGTTATTTTGTAATATTTTTTTGTATTACCCAGAGGTTATGTTAATATTTTTGATTGTTTTAGCTTTTTGCTCTTAATAAACCATTATTGTTATTGCAATTCAGTGAAAATAAAGACTTATGTATCGAATCGAACTCAAAACGTTTGAGGGATCTTTGGCTTATTAATTAAAAATTATCTTTTAGAAACCAAACGCCCGAAGACGACTCTTTAAATCCTCTTACACACTTTCCCGTTATCGCGCGATATTGCGTACGCCCGAAGTAAACAGCCGTAACCCACTAACCTCAACATAGTTGACGGGGAAAAGTCCGACCATGGCATTCAACTCTCCTTCGTACCAGTTCTTGTCCACCTGCCGCCTAACGTATATCAGATCTCCCTTGCGGAAGGTCAGTTCTCTTGCGGTCTGTCCAACGAAATTATAGAGAGCTCTCGCCATCAGTCGGGGTTCTGGGGACCGTGGCCTTGGTTTAACTGGAGGTGCTAGGTCATCGAAGTCGTCGTAGCGGTTCAAAGAGATGGGCGATTTTTGGGATGGGATGAAGTTGTCAGTGTGGCGGCGGTTGTTCATGTCTTGAAGCTCCTAGAAATTATTGCAACTTTCACTAAATCCTCGAGGGATTTTATTTTATAGAGATTATTTTATACATTAAGTATTGAACCAATCAAATCCTGATTACAGTGATAATACTACAACGTCAACTTGACACTACTTACTCAATATTTTAATTTATAAAATAATCTGCAAAATACGATTCGTAGTCTCTTGGTTGCCTCGTTGAGTCCTCATGGATACATTACTTGTCAAAGGGTAGATTTTTTTCGGCCTAAAAAAACTACCATTTTGACTCGTAGTTGACAACCATTCGGACGTCAAATCCCGCGGCAATCAAGAGACTTCTCGTCGTATTACTATTGATTTAGGGTGGAGCGTCATTTCGAATTTTGGAATTTCAAAATGCCTGTGCGCGAAAAAGTTGTTAATTGTTAATATTATTTTATTACTTTTATGAAAATTTTTTATTGGTTTGCGTTTTCCACCCCCCCAAGGCCTGAATGTCTACGACGTAAAGAATCGCTCTGGGGGGGGGGGGGAACTTTTCGTAGACAATATTGATCAATATTAACAGCATCAAAAGCACATCTATGATGCAGGATGCAGTTATGCACCGCCAAACTGACCAACGTGAAACAAGCGCACTATTACTGTTCAAAAAACAGAGGAAAAGAGACATTTCTCTCAATGATCTGAAAACGCATGATTTCAAATTAAACTATGCCAAAAGACAATTTTGAGCTCAGGATACACGATTTGAGGTAAAACGGTGCGAAAAATACCATTTTGCCATGTTATAAGCTCAAAATGCACGATTTCAGCTTAAGCAGCGTCAAAAACATGTGTTTGCCCTATTCTGAGTTCAAGTGGCACCATTCGAGCTTAAAACGACGTCAAGAGAACGATTCTACCCTGTCATGAAATCAAAACTAGCTTACGCAATCAAAAACAAGATTTTGCACTGTTATGAGATCAAAATGCACGATTTGAGCGGTTAAACACTTAATCATAGTCGTAAATACGTTTTTGCACTGTCAACAGCTTCAAAAATTCGATTTTGCATTGTTGTAAACCTAAAACGCACGATTTGATCTTAAGCATAGACTCAGGACCAACAATGCCAACATTTTAAGCCACGAAAAAAAGATCATTAACAATACATCTTCCTCCACAGATAAAAATATTTTATTGTTTAACGCCTTTTTTATGTCTGCTGTAAAATTTTTAAGGCTTATACATGAAATAATTAATAATTTTTTAAATAAAAACAGACATTTGCCACATATGCAGTCCTAAAATAAAATACGTAAGATTTTGTTGGTTAGTGTATTTGCTTCATTTCTTTTTTTTTATCCAAATGAAAAGTGTTTTTATAATAAAGTAACGTGTTTCACAAAAAAATTAAGTAAATATAACTTTTTGACATCATGAAGCATTTTTTTACTTTTTTGAATTTGCAAAAAGGCTTTGGGGGGGGCGGGAAGGGGTTTGCGAAAAATTTAAAAAAAAATACAGTTGACTTCTCTTATTGAGAGACAACTTTTATGCGCACAGGCGTTTTCATTTTTGCAAAAAAAAAAACCTCCACCTATAGCGACGCTCCACCCTATTGATTATACCACTCTTAATGTAATACGTTCCTATGAAATTAGTAGATTAAGATAAGCAAGAAGCATGTTTACGATATTTTGAAGTCTTCTTGTCACAAATTTTGGAGCCCTGAACAAATGAAAAGCCATTTTTATCAAAAAGGCCGCATTCTATCGATGTCAAACAAGAGAACCATTTTTACTTAAAAAATTGGCAGTCTCGAAGACGGTAGAAACTTCTTCTTTTTCACAGAATTTGTAAATGTAGCGGAAGTTATCGATGGCTGATGCGCCCGGCGCTCATTTACTAAAATCTAAAATACAAGTTTTTCACCCCTAAAATGACATTTTTCGAAAAAATGGCACTAAGGTTTTCGATCCGGCAATGCAACAGCTATCGAATTCGATAATGATAATATGCCCTTTTGCTAAGAAAAACTCAAAAAGGGGCCTTTTTGTCCCTAAAATGGAAATTTTCTAAAAAATTGCTCAAGGTTTTGGATCCAGCAATACGACAGCTGTCAAATCCTATAGTAAGAATATGCTTTTTTGTAAAATAAATTGAAACACGGGCCACCAAAATGACTTTTTTCGAAAAAATGGCACCAAGGTTTTGGGCTTGAAAAAAAATCGGTTATCAAATCCGCTAATAAAAATATACAGTTATGCATAGGTTTTTTTTCACGGCACCATTTTTTGGTCAAAAGGGCCAAATGTGAATACATTTTTAGAAGCAGAATTTGAAGAGAATTCATATGGTAACGCGAAAAATGGGGGTTTGTATTAAAATTTTTAAAGTTGATGTGCCAAAAAGGCCCTTTCCGTGAACCGATGTGACCCAAATTCTAATCAGCATCTACAAATTGCCCACAGAATATGTGTGCCAAATTTTATCTTGATACGTTCAGTAGTTTGAGCTGCAGGGTGATAACAGACAGACATTTTTTCAAAAAACACTTTTTTGGGTTCCCAGGACCCTGAAACGTAAAGATTTCATGTTTTTGGCGATTCGATTTTTTTGAATTTTCCGATCGATTCCAGTAACTGCTTCGCGAGCGTAGAAGTTAAAAACCTCTAATTTTCAAATTCTGGAATCAAATTTGAGAAAAATCTACTTATAAAAATGTTTGAAGAAATTGAGTCCTAAGCCCCTCCTGTATGAGAGGCTTATAATTAGAGAGCGGATTTTATGCTAAATGCATATTGAATGCATATTTTACATATTTGGTCAGTTTTTGTTATTGTCGCTTATTTGGAGAAAAATCGCATATTTATGCTTATTTCGCAAGATTTCTATTAAAACCACCTTTAAAAACGGTTTTTCGAAAAACTGATTACACACTTATTATCTGCATCCCTTTCCTGCTTAAGAGAACTCGGGTCAGGTAGACGGTCAACCTGTATTCATTGCTAATATGACAGGGTTTTTCCCTATTTGCATATATATAGTATGATATAAAGAGGGAAGGTGTTATAGTGGGGGTTGATTTTTGCAGATATTTTAAGTGAAATACTCTTGGTTCTTATCAGCCATGCCTAAGGACAAGAGTGCCCTCATTTCAAAAGCCATTCTGAGTTCATTTTTGCACGTTTTTTTTCTAGAATGATAACTCGCGTGCTTATTCAGAATTTTATGTGTTTATTTAGTGCTTATTTCGCTATTTTTTGGTGCATAAATATGCGCCTAGCGCCTATTTGGCGAAAAAATTTCGCATATAAATCCGCCGTCTACTTATGACCAAAATTTTAAAGTTTCCTCTACAGTAGTAAATTCAGCATCAAAGGCCAAATTTCACGTTGCTATCTTAAACCGTTTTGAAGTAATATTATTTCAAAGTGGCTACTTTAAGGGAGCTCCTTACGACTTATTTTAACTTCTACGCTTTGACAGCTGTTGTATTGCTGGATCAAAATATTTTTAGAAAATTTCCATTTTAGGGACAAAAAGGCCCCTTTTTGAGTTTTTCTTAGCAAAAGGGCATATTATCATTATCGAATTCGATAGCTGTTGCATTGCCGGACCGAAACCCTTTGTGCCATTTTTTCGAAAAACGTCATTTTAGGGGTGAAAAACTTGTATTTTCGATTTTAGTAAATGAGCGCCGCGCCGGGCGCATCGACAACTTCCTCACGCCCGGGGAGGAACCTTGGTTAAATAAAGTTAATGTTACATTTACAAATTCTGTGAAAAAGTAGAAGTTTCTACCGTCTCCGAGACTGCCAATTTTTTTGACATAGTGACTTTTTTTCATAATTTTCATAGAAGAATCTACTGGTAAAGTTTTGACCACTAATTTCGGGACACCCTGCATACGAGAATTAAATCTAAAAATATCCGAAGATAAATAGCGCAGCAATTTTATTTCATTTAGTGCAAAAATCTTACCTTCATCAAAAAAAAATACATACCGGTATTAGTCAAGCGTTAAAATTATACACCCCAACCCTAAATAACCTCTACTTACTTCCAAAGACTTGCTAACCTGAAGATATTTTCGACGTCGTTCTTCTTGGTAAATCTTCTTCATGGCTTCTGCCTGCCGATGAGCGAGTTCGTCTTCGCTCAGATATTCTTTTATTTCTTGCCTTACTGGTGTCTTGTAATGGATCGTCACTTCGTTTTCCAGGTATTTTCTTGGAGATTCTGCAATAAACCGCAAATTAGCACAATCTCATTTCGAAATCTAGTAAACAGTTAAACGAAACGCACGGTGCATTTCCAATAACTACACGTTACGGTTATGTGAGAATAATGGGACATTCTTTGATGTCGTCTTTATTGTTTTTTATTCGTTATGCGTATCATTGGCTTCTGAAACGATTGAAATTACTGTTAAAGCAGATGGAGATATTTTTAACTGCGACATTGACATACTTTAAGTAATTGAATGATGCAAATTTTTCGGGTTTTAAAGGGTTGATGATCTATTGATTGGACAATTGATAATAAATTGAAACTTCAGGTTTTGAAAGAAAAATTGGAATATCTATCCTTTGATGATTAGAAATGTGTCTAAGTAACAAAAGTTTCCAGAGAATTAATAATTATGATTCTTGGAATTTGAGTAAACGTTAAATAACATAACTTCTAGCGCTTTTTTGTATATACACCCAGGAGATTCAGTTTTGAGCGGAAACTGTCACAATGCGGATGTCAAAGTAGACACTAAAGATAGGTTTGGGAGGGGTTGCCCAATTGCCCTTTGAGCCATTTAAAAAAAAAGTCTTTCATTCTTAATATTAAGTTTTTGATAAAACCTTCTCTGAGGATCTATTCTACTTGAGGCTCTCCGGTCAAAACTTTATCCCATTCAAAAAATTATCTATTCAAATAACAAAATTTAACATCAAGAAACCGTGAAAGTACAAAGGCACGTGGAGGCTTTATAGTTAAAGTTTCGAATTCTGGATTAAATTCCAAGTAGGACGGCGAAGTTTTTTAAAATTTTCAAACTTGATCTTTATTTAGGTATTCGTAATTTATAGAAGACCGGATTTTAGGATTTTTGACTATTTGTGGACATTACAGGCACATTGCTGAGACTCAAATACGGGATGTGCCGAAATTAGAGAATAAGATTTTAGGGGCGTATTCTACGATCAAAAATGTGAAGAAAAGTTTTAATAAACATGGATCGAAAAATGCCTTCTAAGTGAGATAGGGCCCTTTAAAGGGGAAAACAAAATGATGGTTTTTCTTAAATTTTTGAGGAACTTGTTGTAAATTTTGGTGCGGAATAAGACTGATGTAATGGTTATTGGCAAAAGTTTCAGGGACGTGCGTGAATGGAGGGACCGAGGACATTTTTGTACGTCATCTCGGATCAATTATGAGCACAGATTTAAATTCCTTATACATTTTTGCGAAAAAATTGCGAAAAATTCAGGGGCCCTACCCATGTTTATTAAAACTGTACTTCAAATTTTTGGGGCACCCTGTGTAAGTAAGTTTTTAGAAAAACATTGACACCTAAGTAAGCAAATGTCAAACAAACCTATTGCAATTGTTTTTTTATTACACAGCAACCCCTTTGTTGCCAAAATATTGAAGTTTTCGATATTTTTGATTTTTTCCTCCAGAAATTCAACATTTTTATTTTGGCCTGAAAGTGCGGATTTACCCATTTGGAGTCATCCTGAGCAACTTTTCTTAATAAACTTTTTCGGTAAAAAAATGCCTAATACGATTTCGCTCTTTTTGCCCTCTTCAATTAATCGCAGTGGGCTGAGAATTCGGGATGCAAATTCTGGAGCTCTACATGTGCTCAATATTAACCGAAATATTTGGGTGGTTCCAGTTAAAATGAGACACACTATACAACCTAAACGACTATTTTCCGGCTAATCGATCAATTTTACTGCCTAAAATAAGTTTTTTTGCATTTTTGTATAACTTGCTCAAAAAAAAATGAAAATTCTCTTTTATCACTGACAACCGAAGAATCTGGAAAAAAATCGAAAAAAGTCCCTGTGTAACACAAGCTTTTGCTCCAAGTTTTAAAATCGAAACGGTTTTAGGCAACTTTACATACACTTTTTACGGAAACTTGACTACAGGCTTTATTGTTTTACGATACGATCTGAAATTTTTGTGGCATATCCAGAATTACATTCTGCGCAACATGAGGTCAATTGCTTTATAAAGAAACACCAACTTACCAAGACAAAAATTAATTTAATGTTCTGACATTGGAATCCATTTGTAAATTATGCTGCCTACACTCAGAAATTTGGCATTTAAATTTTGTCCGTTAGTTCAGCCTCTGCAATGCAGATGACAGTGCCCAAATTGTAGTTTATTTGATTTATCTTGAAATATAAATGTCAACTCGCCATTTAATTAGATTTCCGCTTAATAAATATCTTGGAAGAAATAATTTGAGGTGCACGTCTTCGAAATTTTGTTGTTGCTGTTTCTTGAGATCAACATCTGTATACAATGAAAGATATAAACCGTAGCTGAGCGGCAAATTTGTTTTTCTCCCATTCTTCGACTTTCGTACATGGGTTCAAATCTTAAAAATTGACCTATAATTTTTTTGTTTTTTTTATTCTCCAAATCATTATTGATTATTGACGAGAATTATAGCACTTAAATTAAAGATAAAGGCATATTATTAAACAATGGCGATAAATAACTGCAATATATTTTATTTTCTCAAGGGGTGCGGCGATGCAGTGGCGGCTTTCCTCAGGCGGCACGTAAGAATAAGATCAAACAGTAAGACTATTATGCCACATCATAATGTGATACCGGGTGTATCACAGACCCCGCCGTATAGGGAATTAACATGGGAAAATGAATTTTATTTTTTTCCTGCTCCGGAGGATTTTCTCGAAAAGTTTTATCGTGCTTGGAGGATAGTCCATACTAGTCTGATACCTCTTGAGATTTTTTTCGTTCGTCAGCTCCTGTTAGGTACTTAACAATGATTTTTTGAAAATTGAAATTTCGACGAAAACGAAAAAATTTTTCGTGCCCAATCGACCCGCTTCGAATGTTTACTTAGTTTGCTGCCTTTGTGGATAGCAACACAATACGAAATAAATGGATGCTTCGAAACGGGTCGATTGTGCACGAAAAAATGTTCCGTAGAAGCAAGACGCGGGGTCTGTGATACATAAATAATTTTTCGTCTAATGATGGCCGGGAGGGAGGCAGAAGGGGTGGTTCAAAATGTGATTTTAGGCGAACTTGAGCAACCAAAAAAATTTAGAAATTTTTTTTTAAGAATCGGTGGTGCACTGTCTCTATCACTAGTGATAGTGCATT
Source organism: Pycnomerus fuliginosus (assembly GCA_963924575.1). Taxonomy (NCBI): domain Eukaryota; kingdom Metazoa; phylum Arthropoda; class Insecta; order Coleoptera; family Zopheridae; genus Pycnomerus; species Pycnomerus fuliginosus. The sequence goes on along the minus strand of OZ004624.1, from coordinate 4,838,949 downwards.
TTTCCACCGAAGCTGTCCAGTGTTTTTATAGTGAATCGGGGGTGGTTTAAATTTTCGCCACTTTGCAGTACCCGACTCTGACGCCCTGTATATCAAATAAGGGGGACCTGCTTAAAACGCCAATGAAATGGGCTTTCCGTGGAAAAAAGGCTCCTTCAAATCGATCGACTCTTTGAGGAGTTACGGCATTTTAAATTCGACTCAAATTTCCGGGTGGACCAATTAAATTGTTGGGCAGTTTATTTGTATTCAATCTTGTAAGAACACTTTATTAAATACATAGGTACCTCCACGCTAAAAATCAAAGTTTAGTGTCGCCTAGATCCTGATTTTCAATTTATTTCCTGGGCCACTATCGTATAGGATCCTTTAGTGTTTGAATCTAAATGATTTCAAATTATTATAACGAAGAAAAACAAAATTACGCAAATTGTGCCAAATTAACACTTAGGGGGTTAAAAGATCGTAAAGGGGGACGAAAAATCCAAGGGAATGAAAATTTATCGTAATTAAGCAGAATTACAGTAAATGACACGAAATAAGCCAATTATGCAAATTTGGCTTTTGAGGGTGTTAAATTACAGGGCTTCATGAAAGTTTCAACCCCTAAACTCCAACCCCCTATTTCGCCACCCCCACATGCTTTAAAGAGACTTGTGTTTTCAATTGTGTAATGAGATATTTCCAATCAAGAAAATCAAATTACGATTTGAGAAACATAAATATGAACCATGGATTACTGAAAGTCTTCGTAGTGATTACCAGAGACTTAATGATTTAAAAATTCTCAGCGATCATCATCATCATCTCAAAGATACATATATCCTCAGTAAAACAAATTTTGACCTGAAAGTTGAGACAAGGCGCAAAGAGTATTTTCAAGAACAAATATCTGCATCCTCCAATATATCTAGAGCTGCATGGAAAATAGCCAAAACTGTGACGAATATTCATAAAAAACACAAAAACATAGAGGGCCTAATTATTGGGGATGAGTTGATTGAGTCTACGATTGAGGTTGCCAACGAGTTAAATTATCACTACATAAACATTTCACGAAAAATAAGAGAAAGCGAAACTGATGAACGTATAATCGCGAAGAAATTGCCTGGGAAGAGAGTTCTCAATTCTATGGGTATCTTTGAAACTTCACCTGAAGAAATTTTTAATCTAATACAATCCATGAGTAGCTCAAATTCGTGTGGGCCCGATGAGTTCAGCAATAGCTTTATTAAGGCTAACAGCTTGTTCATATCAGAACCTCTAGCATATGTGATAAACCAGTCTATATTGTGTGGCACTGTTCCACAAGATATGAAGTGCAGTGTTGTGGTGCCAATTCACAAAAGTGGTGATAGGCGTTTGTGTGATAACTATAGACCTATTTCCCTCATCAGCCCTTTTGCCAAAGTTCTGGAGGGCGTTATGCATCAAAGACTAATTTCCTTTCTAGAAAAAGAAGGAGTGCTATATGGCAATCAACACGGTTTCTTAAAACATCACTCAACAATAACTGCGGTGGATAAATTTTATTCTCAGCTCCTGCAACTCTTCGAACAACGAAAATGTGTCGGTGGTATTTATTGTGACCTAAGTAAGGCCTTCGATTGTGTGGATCATGACCTTCTCTTAGTAAAACTGAGTCATTACGGTATCAGGGGGCTAGCGGGTCAATGGTTCGAATCGTATCTACGTGGCAGAACGCAATGTGTTAAGTTAGTGTATCAGTCTGAAACTGAACGAAAGGAGGTACTCTCCTCATCTGGACTTGTTCTTGCGGGTGTGCCTCAAGGGTCCGTACTGGGCCCAGTCTTGTTTATAATTTTTCTCAATGACATTGTGGAAGTGATAGATACATTGACTATGTATGCAGATGACGTATCATTATTGGAGGGTGAAAACAACTACGGAGATCTACTTGTGCAGGTCAAGTCATCGCTGTGCAAGCTATATGACTGGTTTGCTCAAAATAAGCTATCCATGAACATTAAAAAGACCAACTATATGGTGTTTAGAAATTCTTTGCCCAACGATCCAGTCAGTCCGTTGTGAAGGTGGCGCAGGCTAAATTTCTCGGACTCACTTTAGATGAAGGTCTTACTTGGAAGGATCACTGCCGCCAACTCTGCAGTCGTCTTAACTCCCTGTGTTATCAAATTAGACTTTTGAAACAAGTGATGTGCAAAGACTTTCTACGGACTTTTTATTGCGCCAATATTCAGTCCAGGATTTCATATGGTATAATTTTCTGGGGTGGGGCTAGCACCCATCTGCAAAGTGTGTTCTTATCTCAAAAGCGAGCAATAAGATGTATTTATAGCTTGAAATCAACTGATTCTTGTAAACCGTTTTTTAAGAAACTTAAAGTGATTACAGTACCTGCTCTCTATATATTTGAAATGTGTAAATATGTACGATTGAATGTTGGCAAAATCCAGTCTTTTGCAGAAATTCACTCCCATGACACAAGGCAAAATGATAAATTCATCGTCCCTCAGCATCGGCTACAACTGACAGCCAGAAGTCCAGTGGTTATGGGTGTCAAGATTTATAATCATCTTCCTCAAAGTCTGCGTGAAACTGATAATGACAGATGTTTCCTGGCTAAGCTACGGTCATATCTCACTGAAGCCTGTTTTTATAAAGTCAATGAATTTTTTGAAGCTGATATTAATCTAAATTAATCAAATGTTCATATTATATTATACTTTATGTTGACTATTACTCATACTGTGATATATACCTAATCCTGTACTGAAGTTGTAAATATATATTATTATTATTATTATTATTATTATAATTTGACCACCCAGATCCATTTCGTTAAAAAATTGCGGCGATTTATTTATTATGGTTTACAGGGATGAGTTTATTTCTCCGGTGTTATATAAGTCCTTGCTGATTTACTGACTTCGGTTGTTCATAGATAAATCAATAGGATCTCAGAAAAAATATAAATAAAATGTATGTATTGTGACGGTTCTGGAATTATTTCTTTCGTGTTGGGAAAATGAGATTTTCCGAAATAATTCTCCGTCACTTTTCTTCACATTTCCTTCCACAAAATTACCTTCCCCACTGGAAGTGGAGGACTCCCGGTTGTGAAAATACAATGCAGCAACCCCTAAAGACACTTTGTGTAGTGCTCCTAGTGATAAAAGACACTTCTGGACGATATCTTCGCCAGTGTTCTTCGGTTCATGACCTCTCGGCATATTACAAATTCTCTCCGACAACTCGAACTGCTTTCGACGAATGGGGGAAAACATCTCCTTACAGGCTTCCACAGGGAATGCACACGCCTCAGGGAGGTCCCACGATGACAACAAGGGGGCACCTACTGATAACGAACCGTCTGAGGTAATTATAGCCGAAACGAGACGTACCTGATGTCGTGAAGAATCGGTCACACCAGAGGAAGTCGAATTCAGGATGAATACCCCTCAAAAGGGGCGAAACACCGCGAGAAGAATCAACGAATAACCGTGTGAGGTTAGATTCACGAGATTTACACGGTTCCCGAGTAGCAATAGGCTACTGGCCGAGCCGTGTACGAACGCTACGAGAGGGCGCCACGCGCAACCCGTCGCAGCGGCTGAAATGCCGGCTTCGAATATAAGACGCGGTTCACTTCATTGAAGACAGTCAGTGTTAAGTAGAGATGGGCAGATCGACTCTTTTAAGCGAGTCGAGTCAGTCAACTCACTCACAACTGATTAGTCGACTCAGTGAGTTGACTCAGTGATTCGACTCATATTTAGCGAAACTACTCTCCTGGCGAAATTGAATAAAGCAAAAGTGTAAACTATACTATATTTTATTTAGTTGAGTTGAGGCGGCACCGGCATTTATGAATATTACGTCGATCGCTGCGTTTGCGGTTGAATTTGAATACTAGATCTTGACGCCTTGCGCTGAATCGAGCGAAAATTCAACTCATCGATGACTCGACTCTTTTCTTGCGAGTGAGTTGAATCACTCATTGCCGATGATGAGTGGCTCATTTGAGTCGACTCACCAACTGAGTACCCATCTCTAGTGTTAAGTCACTCGCTCCGGCCTGCGGGCTTGGACTTGGACATGGACTTGCATCTCGGTAAGAGGTAGTGGAAGCACGATTAGCTCCACGAAGATGGCCCAGGACGCCAAATTTCCTGGTGTACGGCGGAAAGGCGGACTTCTAGCCCCTTTCCTGACCAGCGTCGCATAAATCGGCACTAGGTTGGACATAGCCACGATTGGCTCGAGTTGGACATGTCATCCACTCGACGCGGGAATTTTGAATGTTTGATGGTTTGTGCGTTTACAAATACGTTGTGCATTTGTTTGATTGGTATTGGTTCGAGTTGGATATGTCGTCCACTCGACGCGGGAATTTTGAATCTGTTGTTTGATTGTGTGTTTATCACGAGGTTGTGTATTTGTTTTGTAAACGATACTTGTTTGTTAGTTTATCAATGCGTTGTGTATTTGTCCGCGTTCCGGAAATACTCGGTAGTTAGTGTTTTAATTAGTTGTAAGGTCATTTAGGATAATTAGATGTAGGTCCGTACTTTCGTTCATTGTAAATTGCTTGTAACTAGCTCGGCTCTTTCTCTTTCGTTTATTAAACATCTTTTACTTAGTAAATTGTTCGTCTTATTGAGTAAATGGCGTCCGAACTCGTCAACCCCGACCCTTCTCCACTGTCAGCTATGCCGGATAGCAAATAACCCCCCCCCCTTATAATGCTGCACCGCCTACCACGTTGCTTCCCGGTGCGTTAAAGTAACTCATTTTCTCCTGGTCTTTTGGAGTTGGTATTAGTAAAGACCACGGTGGCGCCCTGTTTGATTGGTTCGATTCGGGAAGTGACGTAATAACGGCGGAAAGGCATTATAGTATTTATCCGCTAGCTAACGGTTAGGGGTTATTAGTGGCCTAGGTTTTGGTTTTAAATTGAAGACTCATAAGACTTTTTTTAATGGTTTACCGAAACCTATCGAACCCCCGTAGTTTTATGCCACCATTTAGGTACTTGAAGAAATTTCCAATTTCAACCCTTAAATTTCATCCCCTTTGTGAAATCTCAGCGAAATTTTGTCCATCCGTCTACAATGTCACTGGAAATTACCACACCAAATTCTGCCTTGATATGTTGAGTAGTTTTTGAGTTCTTGTATTTTTGTGCTTCTACATGTTAAGGGTTGTAGCGCCTTTAAGGGTGGCTTTTCGCAAAATATGAATGACCCCTTTATAATGGAAAGCTAGCGAACGACGCCAATATCGACTAGTACTTATTAAGAGGAATTTCGAGTTGCAACCCCTAATTTTCATCCCATAATTCCCATATGTCCGAGTTTGGAGAAAATGCATACCCCATACAAGACTTCATCGAAATATGTGTGAGTTGGGTTTCAAATAGCTGCGTGCAACCCTTGCGGAGTTATTATATTTTTTGTTGATTTCATCCCCCGAAATTGACACCGCTTCATCTTCAACAGACTTGAAAGTCGAACGTGCATACCAAGTTTCAGAAGGATGCCTCCACTTGTTCTCGAGTTATTGCAATTAATAGTTTTTCGGTTTTTCCCCCCAACTCCCACCCCCTGGGTCCGATATGGCCCAAGAGCAATCCCCGCCTTTCTTTTCGGGAGCCAAAGCTGCATTCCAAATTTTAGCTCGATATCTCAATGCGTTCTCAAATTATGCGACGGACAGACTCGACGAGCGAGTGAATAATCAAAGACAAATCAGGTTGCGTATTAATAAAGAGCGACTCCATACTCTAATTGTAGCCCCACGAATAATCTCTCAATCTTTCCCTACAACATAAAAAAAGCAAATTGGCCACAATACAAGCAGATAATTGCAGACAACTTTGAATTAGTAGAGTCTACGGGCGCAACTAACTCGTCTAGAAAAGAATTTCGTGTGCACAGCCAAGACAAAAGCTACGACCTATTACAAAGTGTTCCTTACATATCAGAGATAAGATAACGAGAGGTCGTACAATAGGTTAGGTGGTATATAAATGAGGTAGGGGTGAAAATGCAATTTTTTCACCAAAAAATGACTTTATGTCAATGGGTTCTATGTTAAAAGTGCTTTCCATCGGTTATAACTAAATACAGATTTTGGAAAAGGAAGGCTGAGAAATTAATTGTTTTAGGTTACTAAACACGTCGAAATACATGGTTATTCCTATACCACCCGATATTTAAAGTGGCGTTTACTCTCAATTCTTGAAATGCGCTGTCTCTCAAATGCTTTCTTAAATCATAAGTCGAAAACCCCGAGATTTAGCGAAAAAATTACAAATATAAATGTTTTTGAGTTAGATCTCCTCTTTCCAATGGTTTTTGTCCTATTAAGATTGATTGAATAGATTTCGAGAAAAATGCAATAAAGTGCAGTGTTGCACAACGGCTCGCCGCTCGGCGGACCGACACCCGGAGATGCGACGAAGGTTCAATATAGCAAGGTCGTGCATACGATTATAGAACTAATGCGCTTTCGAGGTATAATATTGTCACGCGGACCTGAAAAATTATATTAAGTACCTATTTAAAAAGTTTTTTTGTCTTTTTCTGTTCATAGGGATTTTTGAAGAATCATTTAATGTTTCATAACTCGAAGTGGACATTAATGGACAAAATACACGAAATTAAACGATTCATATTAGAAGAAAATTTTAATTGAATTTGTGAGTAAAAAATTAGGAACCGAATTTGATAGTGATTACTAAATGTTTGAAATCAAGAACTATAATAAGCTTATTCAAAAACATATCTATAAGCAAGTTTCATTTGAAAAAAAAAATACAATTTTGCTATAGGTACTTATCGCCTATCCATCGCTGACATCAGAAGAATCCCTATCCAAAGAGGTATTAACGCGTTTAATGTCAAGAATACCTGATGATGGAACAGAACTATTATGACAAGAATTGCCATGCACTTACAAGAACCAATGCACTTTAAATTTCTCTTCCTGCACGAACAATATGTTTAACAACCTAAAATGGGAAGGTTTATTAATTAGTTCTTTCTTAAAATTTTTGCCGTACCTTTTACACATTTACATGTTGTGAGAATCGGTTACATTGGGCAAAATCGGTTGGGGCCCCAAACTATGCAACCAAACCAATGTTTGGTAGTTATTTGTTAAACCAAGTCGGAAGGGGTTAATCCTTCCAAAGATACCTTAAACAATATGGAACAATTTATAATTAGTGTATAGGTATACGAATAAAAGTGAAGATATAACCAACATCAACGAGTTACGTGAAATATTAGCAAGTTCCAAGTCTTTAAATAAATTACCTCCGACTAGAGCAAGTTGGTGCAACATTCACTTAGAGTGCACTACCAAACATTGGTTTGGTTGCATAGTTTGGAGCCCCAACCGATTTCGGCCAATGTAACCGATTCCGGCTGGAAAGTAGAAGACAATAAAATTATACCGGTCTTAACAACAGAACCAAGTTTTCCCGACACCAGCCCGTTTCTCACATGTAAATGTGTAAAAGGTACGGCCAAAATTTTATAAGAAAGAACTAATTAATAAACCTTCCCATTTTAGGTTGTTAAAAATATTGTTCGTGCAGGAAGAGAAATTTAAAGTGCATTGGTTCTTGTAAGTGCATGGCAAGACCATCTTCTTGTCATAATAGTTCTGTTCCATCAACAGGTATCCTTAACATTAAACGCGTTAATACCTCTTTGGATAGCGATTCTTCTGATGTCAGCGATGGATAGGTGATAAGTAATATAGCAAAATTGTATTTTTTTCAAATGAAACTTGCTTATAAAGTCCGTTCATTTTCTATAGCAGAACTAAAATTTTTATGGAACTGCACAAGTGTACAACCCTAATTTGTAAGGGAGTGTACTTTTGACAATTTGATCGTTTAGCGGGAAAGCAAAAGCATAACCCAAATTTTCTAGGGTTTATTTTGATTGTTAGCAGCATGCAGTGTCACATCAGATAAACGTACCTGAGGCTTTTTCGTGAATTGGGCCAATTCAGAGCAATGACGTATCGCATTGAAAACGGTTCTACCAACTCACCTGTTCGTAAAATTCCTTGGAAAATTTCCTCATGCCTACCTAAAATTCAAATTTTGACGTTCTGTCACTTCAATAGAAAATGAAGGGAGAGTAGATATGTTTTTGAATAAGCTTATTATAGTTCTTGATTTCAAACATTTATTAATTACTATCAAATTCGGTTCCTAATTTTTTACTCACAAATTCAATTAAAATTTTCTTCTAATATGAATCGTTTAATTTCGTGTATTTTGTCCATTAATGTCCATTTCGAGTTATAAAACATTTTCGCACAATCGTATGTTATAACTCTCTTACCGACGTAGTTAAAGTAAGGTGTAAGTTCAACTTACCAAGCGCGGCTTGGTTTCCCAGGCAACGAAAAATAACAGTGCTGTTATGAATTCATAACAGCACGCATATCTGACACAGGCATGGTAAGTGAAACAATTGAACTGCCAAAGGTATCGAGAGCATTTCGAAAATTCGGCGACATGTCAAACAGGATTTTTTTAATGGCTGACGAAAAATGTTCAATAAGCTAATTTCGATTGTGCGAAAAATCATATACGATACACGGTTGTTAAGTACATCTAACAGAATCTTGGAAATTGCAAAAACTCGTCTTCGACTCGTTTTTGCAAACCTTTCCTCGATTCTGTTATACTGTACTTACCAACCTAATATCGTAATATACTATTTATGATTCTTCAAAAACCCCTATGAACAGAACAAGACGAAAAAACTTTTTAAATAGGTATTAATAAAATTTTTCAGGTCCGCGTGACAATATTATACCTCGAAAGCGCATTAGTTCTATAATCGTATGCACGACCTTGCTATATTGAACCTTCGTCGCATCTCCGGGTGTCGGTCCGCCGAGCGGCGAGCCGTTGTGCAACACTGCACTTTGTTGCATTTTTCTCGAAATCTATTCAATCAATCTTAATAAGACAAAAACCATTGGAAAGGGGAGATCTAACTCAAAAACATTTATATTTGTAATTTTTTCGCTAAATCTCGGGGTTTTCGACTTATGATTTAAGAAAGGATTTGAGAGACAGCGCATTTCAAGAATTGAGAGTAAACGCCACTTTAAATATCGGGTGGTATAGGAATAACCATGTATTTCGACGTGTTTAGTAACCTAAAACAATTAATTTCTCAGCCTTCCTTTTTCAAAATCTGTATTTAGTTATAACCGATGGAAAGCACTTTTAACATAGAACCGATTGACATAAAGTCATTTTTTGGTGAAAAAATTACATTTTCACCCCTACCTCATTTATATACCACCTAACCTATTGTACGACCTCTCGTTATATTATCTCTGATATGTAAGGAACACTTTGTAATAGGTCGTAGCTTTTGTCTTCGCTGTGCACACGGACTGAACGATATGCTTCCAGTTTCACCACACTAAATCAAATCACCCCGAGAATTACGAACAATTCTACGAACTGATTATAGAAGCAGCCGAGCAAACTATCCCCAAAAAGACACAAAGTAACGCCAGATTCAAAGGGCACTCCTGGTGGGACGTGGACTGCTCTCAAGCGATTATTAATAAAAGATCAGCGTTTCGTGAATACAAACAAAATCCGAATTTAGAAAATTTTATTTGTTACAAGAAGGTCAGGGCCCAGACTAGACAACTTTTAAGGAATAAAAAAAAGCAAAGTTTCCGCGAATTCTGTTCTACTTTGACTCCCAATACCCCGATCAAGAATGTCTGGAATAACATCAAAAGATTTGCAGGTGCGCTTTCTCCATCACCTCCTCCACCACCTATAAATTTTTCAATTGCCGATTCATTGATAAGCAATTTAGCATTTCCCGGAATTCCACTAGGAGACCCGATACACCTAGGAGAAAGTCAGTCTCTGAAATTTTCCTTTGAGGAACTCTTGTACGTCCTTCAAAACAAAAAACCTTCATCACCAGGTCTAGACAATATTCACTACAAGATGCTCCAAAATTTGCCAGACTCTGCGCTGCATTTTATCCTAAATTTGTTCAATGAATTGCTCACTGGAGAAAAGGAAATCCCAACGGATTGGAAAGCACAACTGATTTGCCCTATACTAAAACCCCACAAAGATCCCACAAAAACCTCTTCATATAGACCGATTTGCCTCGCATCATGCATAGGCAAATTATTGGATTCTATAATAGCAATGAGAATCGAACACCACGTAGAAAAAACAAGGCAAATCTATGAACTTCAATCAGGCTTTAGGAAGGGGAAATCTGTATACGACAATCTTAGCATAATAACCTCTGTAGCAACTTTAGCGATATCCCAGAAAAGATATGCAGCCCTGGTTTTACTAGACGTATCCTCAGCCTATGATAACGTAGACATATCATTGCTAATAGAAAAGATGGTCGAGGCCCTAATTCCGTCAGACCTTATCAGGTTGGTGAAAAATCTTTTGTATAATCGGAAAATTTATGTGAAGGATACCTCCAAGAGCTGCATAGTCGGACCTGAAATAGTAAATAGAGGGCTTCCTCAGGGATCCCCATCTAGTCCTATCTTATATAATTTGTATACCACCAAAATACCGGAGATCGTCGCTAAAGGAGTTGTTCCCTTACTGTATGCAGATGATATAGGCTTCCTAATTGCAGGCTCAAATCCGTCCGACATGATTAAGCTATTAAATACGACTATCGCAGACTTAGAAATTTGGCTTCAAAACCATAACCTCAGTCTTTCAGTTCACAAAACTGCTGCCATCTTCTTCTCTGCCTCATCCACTAACAGAATTCCAAATGTGATAATACAAGGTCAGTCAATATTGTGGTCTAAGAAAGTCAAATATTTAGGTGTAAACTTTGACCAAAAAATGACGTGGCTTCCACATGTTGAAGAAATGTGCGCAAAGGCACTGAAATCGATCAACATTCTGAGATACCTCACCAGGGTTTGGTGGGGAGGCCATCCTTCCACCCTTCTAAGTCTGTACAAGGCGCTTGTGAGATCTCATCTGGATTATGGGTCCATCTTGTTTACAAAAGCTTCTCGTTCCACATTGCGAAAATTAGATACCGTCCAGTACCAAGCAATCCGGATCTGTCTCGGATTTATGAGGTCTACTCCCACCAACATTCTACTTTCAGAATCAGCAGAGACCTCTTTGTCAATCAGACGATGTTGGTTGGCAGCAAAGTTCGTCACTAAAGTCTGCCTGATTGAGCCAAGCCTCACCTACGACCATGTTGCCCAATTATACAGAAGTTATAACCAATTCATGCACTATTGGAACAGATACCCAACACCTCCTCTGGTGGAAGGCTTCGATCAAGCTTCTGTGTATCCTCTTCAAAGATTCTACATAAGACCTTGCTTCGAAATTCCATTAAATACACAGTTATCTACTGTCTCGTTCCAGAATTCAGGCTTCAGTAAACACGAAGACAACTCTAAAAACTTCTTATCGTTTGTGGCAGAGGAATGGAAAGATCACACCCACTTTTTTACAGATGCCTCTAAAGCTGACACAAATAGGACAGGCATAGGGATCTACTCTCCACAATTAAACCTATCAGAAGCCTATAGTCTACCAGATATAATCTCTATAACGCGCGCAGAGATGATTGCAATTAAACGAGCACTGCAACTAGTGGATGAACGGGATATTGCCAAAGCGGTGGTATTCTCGGACTCATTGGGCGCCTTGAACAAATTAGTTCACAAGAAAATTTCAGCCTGGAACGACGACGAATACCTAAAGATAATGGAGCTCATTCAAAAGCTGATCGGAAAAATACAATTGGTTTGGATCCCTTCGCACACTAACATCAGCGGGAATGAGAAGGCTGATCAATTGGCTAAAGAGGCCACCTCCATGGGTGTGCCCCTTAACATCTCAATTTCTTTTCAAGACACACTACCAAACATCAAAAATCGCTTGTGGGAAATTTGGAAGGATAAGTGGAAAGAAGTGTCAAGCCTGAAAGGAAAGTTATACGGAAATATGCTGGGCGAGCCGCTAACTAAACCTTGGTTTTCAAAATTCAAAGATCTTTCGAGAGGTAGCATCACTACGATATGCAGAATGAGGTCGAATCACTGCCTCACCCCAGCTCATCTATTCAGACTAGGATTGAGAGAAACACCAAACTGTGACTGTGGAGAAAATGGAGACCTACAACATGCACTTTTCTCCTGCAACAATCACCAACAAAAATGTACCCTCCTATACCAAACTATTTCCTCTAACTCTGGCCTATCACCTTTGAATATTGACCTTGCTCTTCATAATGCTCTAAGCATACAAAATATTCATGCCATCTCATCTTTCTTGGATTCATGTGAAATCAAGCTGTAGTCATTCTCCGCTTAGAATAGTTTCCATCGTAGTGTCCTGCTTAAGCTTGTAGTGATTGCATGGTTCCTAGTGCTTTGTAGTGCCAAATTTTGAACTTTCTTATTGTACTTTTAAAACTATCAGGATGTGTCATGGGCCAAGTCCAGATCCACTGTGAAGTGGGACGCATCCCGTCTTCATCTCATCAAAGGGTACCTTTACCATTGGCCGAATAGCCATTGCAGCTGTGGCCATCAAATGCAAAAGAAGAAGAAGAAGTCCATACTCTAATTTTTGTGGATTTATGTTACGCCACCCTTATTAACTATTTATTATCCGACTCGCCTTTACGGAACGAAATTTCGTCAGAAAATCTCGGACCTCCCTCTTTCCGATCAATTCTATTTTTAGAAAGCCCGGCGCGGCATCATTGCTAATCGCAACCCCATCCTGTGCCCCATCTATAACTAAGGTGCAAAATTAAGATCAGTTTTGTTCGCAACCTGCTGCAAGCGAATCTTATGTTTCAAAACCGACTTTTATGCCTCGCCTTTGGCCAATCAAGAGAAAATTACATCGGAAATATTTCTGTCAGGATTTTGTACTTCAGTGGAATTTTCTCGCTGAATACCACTAGTGATCCCTAAAATTTAATTTATTTTTGACATTTACTCCAGATTTTGTGCCGCGCAAATCAGTCGTAAATGTCAAAAAATGAAGAGGCCATAAATCGAGAAATCGTATTAGGCATTTTTTTATCGAAAAATTTTATTAGAAATACTTGTTCAGGATGACTCCAAATGGGCAAATCCGAAGTTTCAGGCCATAATAAAAAAGTTAAATTTCTTGGAAGAAAATCCCAGTTCAATATTTTTGCAAATGATGGAATTAGTGACAAACGTTTGCTTGATTAATGTCAAACCAATTCATTTCAATTGTTTTTTATGCCAAAGCACACTTTTTGTTGCAAAAATATTGAACTTTATAGGATTTTCTCCCAAGAAATTTAACATTTTTATTTTGGCCTGAAACTTCGGATTTGCTCATTTGGAGTCATCTTGAACAACTATCAAATTTTTCGACAAAAAAATGCGTAATACGATTTCTCGATTTATGGCCTCTTTATTTAATCGCAGTAGGCCGAGTATCAAAAAAGTGAAATATCAGCAGCTTTTCGAGTTCTACCTGCAGAAAGAAAGAACGAATTGATTTAGTTAATATTAACCGAAATAGTGTGTATACGATAATTTGAAAAAAAAATCTCATTTTATCTTATTTCAATAAAATATGACATAGATATGTTTAATTGATGACCCAGTTCAAAATAAGCATCTTAAAATCGTGTTTTTTTCAGGGTGTGCAGCAAATCCTACGCAAGCATTTCCAGGACTTTTTAAGAAAATCCAGTACCTTTGTGCACAAAATTTTACGAGGGGTTGACAACTGGGTAAAAATCAGCACCCCAAAACTACCAAAAATTCGCAAAATTTCCAAAATTTCAAAAAAGATTGTCATGGTTTTACACCAAAATTTCCAAGTTGTCAACTCCTCGGAATTTTAAGAGAAACATACCTAGGTTAGATAAGATCACCGAATATAATTGTAAACTTCAAAAGGCAAAAGCAATGTAAGTCAGGCTTTTTTCTGTTGGATTGTTAACAAACCTCGCAACCAACAGTAAAACTAATAGACAATAATAATTAACAATAAATGATGTTATTGTTTATTATTGTTATTGACACTATCTAACAGGAATTTTGATAGAACTGAAAAACGTTAGAAGTGTGCCTTTAAAATTTTCCTGAATGTTCTGAATTTACCCTGACTTTTCAAGGTAAACTAGATTCCATGCCTTTTCCAGGTTTTTCAGGTTTTCCAGGGGTGCTATACACCCTGTTTTTTTAACCTATTTGACACGTATTTTAACGATCAATTTTAGGCAAATATTTTGAATATTTAACGACGGTTTCTAATAATTAGAGGCCTATGACCTTTTAAAATCTTTTCAATAAAAGTATACTGTGATACCTACTTGGAATTTAAACTATAACTCAAAATGCAGCAGAGAAGCGGCTGGAACCTCCCCAACGCGTAGGTCTTTGATTTCCGTGACTTGTGTTTAAGATTTTAAAGTTGATACGCCTAAATGGCACTTTCCGTGGGCCGATTGAATCCAAAATTTGTCCACCTCTTCGACGTGTAATACAATCCTCATGTGCAAAATTTCAGCCAAATCGATTCACTAATTTGGGCTATAATGTATTTTTAGTGTTATTAAAAAATTTCGATTTTTTGACCCAAAGAGCACTAAATGCGAACGAATTTTGTCTTATTTAAAACCAGAATTTGAAGACCTTTCTGATGGTGACAATAAATCTTTCAAAAACTTGTTTTGGATGGTCAAATGAGTGAATAATTTTAAAGTTGGAAATTGGTGTGCCAAAACGGCACTTTCCGTAGGCCGATTGAATCCAAAATTTGTTCAGCTCTTCGACGTGTAATACAATTCCCATGTGCAAAATTTCAGCCAAATCGGTTCAGGGGCTTGGGCTGTAGCACGATTTTAAAGTCCGATAAAAATCAATTTTTTTTTATTTTTGGTCAAAAGGGCACTAAGAATTAATGCATTTTTAGGAGCAGAATTTGAAGGCCTTTCCTATCGTGACGTGAAAAATGGGGGTTTGCATTTAAAGTTTTAAAGTTGATGGCATTTCTAGTTGCACGATTGGCTCCAAAAGCTTTTCAGATCTAAGTTGGGTTATCACATGCACACGTACCAAATTTCAGCCAAATCGGTCGAGTACTTTGGGCTGTGGCGTGTTTACGAACGAACGTACGTACGTACGTACATACACACAGACACATTTTAAAAACCACTTTTTTGGGTTCGTGAGACCTCAAAACGTATAGATCCGGTCTTATCTCGAATTCGAAAATTTTAGTGATTGCAGTAACCTCCCTTTTTTTTAAATGGTGAAGTGGAGTGGGGAGGTTAAAATGCAAAAAATATACAGGCTGTTCTTTTTAATATTGCGTTTTGATTTAGATACCAAAAGGCTTCATATGATTATTACTTTGATATTTCTTAAACGCCTTTGGGGCTAAAGTCAGTTCAATAATAATTAAGGCACAAAGGCGAGTCATGAATAATAGGTAGTTTAAGGATGCAATATGCATTACGACTGATTAGAATTTCATGTGCGCATTATTTGCATGAGCCGGGGGCGTAAATGTTATGCTTAATTCGCCCTCACCCTCTTTCTCACGGCAGAAATATGTTAAATGGTGTTGAAGGTGGTGACGCAGATTGAATATTCCTTCAAAAATTTCGATTTAACTTGTAAGAAGATCTCGTTTAGTGTCTCTAAAGTTCCAAGCCCAAATCCTGAATATGTTTTTGTAGTGAGGAAATTGAGCAACAACCAGCAATTATTTTCTGTTTATATACAAACATTTACGTGAAAAATCTCATTATTTACAATGACATAATCCCACAAAAAACATTTATGACTAACCAGTTTCTCCAAGGAGAATATCAACGACGTTAAGTGAATATTTATTAGTAATTATCTTTCCGTTTTTTCAGGAATAATTCTAGCGTACCTAACATTGTACTTCCGTTTTATTTCCGCCTGAAAAATTTCGTTCACTTCGTCAATCCCGGAGATATATATTTAAATACACTTCACTAGGTCCGAACACAGTTACCTATCTGTCACTGACTGAACGTTATTCGGTTACTGTGTAGTCTTGAGAATAGTCCCCACTGACCATACTTGGTCGAAAATATCACAGGAGATGGTTGATGCATTATGCAGCGGAAGTCACAGGTGGAAGACTGGCATTCAATCTTCATTAAACTAGCCCGGGTGCTAATTTCCCCTCTAGAATTAAATTTAAGGCTAGTCTAAATTCTACTGATGGCTCCAACCCTTTTAAGACTTTAGTTCCTCTATGACAAGCACCATTCAATTAAGTAAAGCTGCTGATTGTTTTTGCAGGAAAATTTAAAAAATAAACAAACCCAACAAGCAAATTAAATTAGCACTACTATTACTAGTTTGTATTTGCTTTTTGACTTCTTGCGTAGGTAACTACTACTTAATAAGACTTTTTTTATGAAAGGTCAAGGAAGGTTATCGCCATCAATTTAACATTTTTCGAAAAAATTGTATCTACATCTAAAGTTTTCGACCCTGTTATTGATCTTATCGCCTTTATTACAAAGAAATTAAATCGCTTTGGGGTTTAGTCACTTTTTGCCACGACTGTATGCGTCCGAAACTTTCTCACGTCTTGTCCTCTCTTTTGGCCATGAGCCTCAGACTCACTCAGTCAGACAGTGTTTTGTCACGTTTGTGTTTTACAATTGAAATAAGTTTGTTTGACATTTGTTGTTAGCTATAGCTGGGCAAAATTTAACAATCACAGAAAAAGTTGAAATTATAAGCTATCACCACAAATCTTGATAATTTCAACTTTTTCTGCGATTGCCATAGCTAACAGCAAAACTGTCAAACAAACTCATTTCAATGTTTTCTATTACGCAGCAACCCTTTTGTTGTAAAAATATTGATGTTTTCGATATTTTTCATTTTTTTCCACAGAAATTCAACATTTTTATTTTGGCCTTGAAACTCCGCACTTAGCCATTTGGGGTTATCCACAGCAACTTTTCTTAATAAAATTTCGACAAAAAATGCCTAATTGGTTTTTCTGACTTTTGGTATTTGTTTTTGGCTGTGGTTATACAGGGTATCCCTCGACGAACGTCAGTTATCCGTATCTGGAGAACTGTTTCTAGCATTGTCTTGAAAATTTGTACACAGGGGTTTCAATTAATTTTGAATAGACGTAAAATATTTTCATTAATGGCGCACTTCCGGTTATACCGGAAATAGGTGCTAACTTCCTTATTTTAAATGGAACACCCCGTATATTATGATATTTTTGGATTCTACGTTTCATTCTAGGTAAAATTTTACTAAGAATTGCTATGCCAAAAATCAACCATTTTTGAGAAAATCAAGAATTTCGCTTTTTTATGCCAAGTGCAGGCCTAACTTCATAAAGCTTTACAGTATGATTTAAGAAAACGATATTAATTTGGCTTGAAGACTAATGTAGGGTGTATCCATCCGCCCCTGGACTCAAATTGAGTCAAATACATACAGGGTGCAAATTTTTAAACATCATCAATTTCATTGGTCAAAAAGTCAATTTTTTCAAATAGGATGCCCCAACTATTTTATGGCACATCGATGCAGAATTTAATTGTCTATCATTTTAGTCTACATGTTTGCCATATTTAAATAAACAGTTTTTGTGATGTTATAAGTATTTGGAATTTGACCAAAATTTCATATTTAGCACAATTTAATAACCAAAGTTGGCTATGATTTGAGGAGCCTTTAGAGTTCCTTAAGGCTGGTCAAATGAAAATTTGATCCTATTTTAGTCCTGTTTTAAAATATGAAATTTTTGTCAAATTCCAAAGACTTCGAAATATCACAAAAACTGTTTATTTAAATATAACAAACATGTAGACTAAAATGATAGACAATTAAATGCTGCATCCATGTGCCATAAAATAGTTGGGCATTCCATTTGAAAAAATTGGCTTTTTGACTAATGAACTTGATGATGTTTCAAAATTTGCAGGGTACACCCTGTATGTATTTGACACAATTTGAGTAAAGGGGCGGATACACCGTTCATTAGTCTTCATGAAAAATTAATATCGTTTTCTCATTTTATACTGCAAGGATGTTACAGCTTTTTGAAGTTAGGCCTGCACTTGCCATAAAAAAGCGAAATTCCTGATTTTCTCAAAAATGGTTGATTTTTGGCATAGCAACTCTTAGTAAAAGTTTACCTAGAATGAAACGTACAATCCAAAAATGTCATAATATACAGGGTGTTCCACTTAAAATAAGGGAGTTAGTACCTATTTCCGGTATAACCGGAAGTGCACCATTGATGAAAATATTTTATATCGATTCAAAATTAATTGAAACCCCTGTGTACAAATTTTCAAGACGATGCTAAAAACAGTTCTCCAAATACGGCTAACTGACGCTCGTCGAGGGACACCCTGTATTTTAAAAAAATGTTAACTGCTCCAAAAACACAAATTTCTGAGGTCTACATCCAAGAAAAGAATTGTTACGATATTCCATAAAACAACAAAGATACAGGGTGTTGCTGTCTAAAGTGAGACACAAGAATTACAGAATACAGAAAAAATATTTAAATTTTTTTAAATTACAATCGCAGAAAAATTATGTGTTCAACATGGCAAAAAAACAGATTTACTGCCGCGGCTGAAGTTTTATAGCCGAGGCGATAGCCTTGTTAAACAAATAAATATTTAGTTTTTTTTACCACCAGTTACTACAAGGAGTTACTTGTACGCCCTCGTTAAAAAACCGGAGGTGGATGTCGTTGAAGTCGTTTTATAAAAGTAAGTACTTTTTTAAGTAACGATTACATAGTTAAAAAATGTTTGAAATGAATTAAAAATTAAGTCAAATTGAAGCTCTTACCTTGTATTATATTCTGCATTTTCAATTTTATTACAAGATTTTTAGAATATTCCTCAGCAATCCATGATGCAAGAAGAACGTAATAGCACAAAAATTTGGGATTTCTTCTGAGAATAAATAATTCTTTTTAGGTCAAATTTTTTTAAGTAGTTTTTGCCAACCTATGATTCAATCTGAACACAACATTTTTCTACCCCTATAATTCAACCCTACTGATGATAAAAATAAATATTTTTTTGGTATTCTGTCATTCACAAAAGAAAAATTTTGAATTTTTTGACCAACAAATAAGTTTTCGAACCTAATTACGATTTTAACTTCTACGCTCGCGAAGCAGTTACTGGAATCGATCGAAAAATTCAAAAAAATCGAATCGCCAAAAACATGAAATCTTTACGTTTCAGGGTCCTGGCAACCTAAAAAAGTGTTTTTTGAAAAAATGTCTGTCTGTGATCACGCTGCAGCTCAAACTACTGAACGTGTCGAGATGAAATGTGGCACACATATTCAGTGGGAGATTTGTAGGTGCTGATTAGAATCTGGGCCACATCGGTTCACGGAAAGTGCCTTTTTGGCACATCAACTTTAAAAATTTAAATGCAAACCACCATTTTTCGCGTTACCATATGAATGCTCTTCGAATTCTGCTTCTAAAAATGTATTCACACTTGTGCCCTTTTGACCAAAAAATGGTGGCGTGGAAAAAAACCTATGCATAACTGTATATTTTTATTACCGGATTTGATAGCTGATTTTTGTTCAAGCCGAAAACCTTTGTGCCATTTTTTCGAAAAATGTCATTTTAGTGGTAAAAGGGCCCTTGTTTCAACTTATTTTACAAAAAAAATTCTTACTATCGGATTCGACAGCTGTTATATTGCCGGATCAAAAACCTTAGAGCAATTTTTTAGAAAATTTCTATTTTAGGGACAAAAAGGCCCCTTTTTGAGTTTTTCTTAGCAAAAGGGCATATTATCATTATCGAATTCGATAGCTGTTGCATTGCCGGATCGAAAACCTTAGTGCCATTTTATCGAAAAATGTCCATTTTAGGAATGGAAAAACACTGTATTTTAGATTTTAGTAAATGAGCGTCGGGTGCATCAGCCATCCAACCGCTCCGCACGCCCGACCTTGGTTAAACAAAGTTAAATGCTACATTTACAAATTCTGTGAAAAAGTAGAAGTTTCTACCGTCTCCGAGACTGCCAATTTTTTAAAATCGGAACACAAAATTTTTCTACCCCTATAATTCAACCCTAATGATTATAAAAATAAATATGTTTCTGTGATTCACAGAAAGAAAATTTTAGATTTTTTGACCAACAAATAAGTTTTCGACCCCCATTACGATTTTTTTTTACAATTTTCCGAATAATGTCTACCTAGCAGTAGTTCGTTAAAAAAGTTTCAGAATTTTGGCCCACTGTGCTCACTCTAAAATCTGTAACTTCTCCCCCTTGTACAATAAATAACAATTATTGATTCTTTAATACCAGATAATGTTATTAGCGTTTTCTAGGGATTTAAATTAAATTGGAAGTGAAAACACGGCAGCCTCGGGCCACAGTGAAAATAACTTTTACTCGATCAAAAACCCAATTATCTATGCAACATTTAGATAGAAAGTCAACAAAAAAACGTTACTGTAAGGTATTGGCCCGTAAATGAGAGGAAAATTGGCTACGGTGTGTCGATGCAAGGCCGTTTCCTGCCGACGAGCCAATTGCTCCGGTGATTTCCTGCGGAGATTCGCTTCCATGGTCATTATGCATAAAGCACACACTTGGACACTTTTAGCACTGCACGAACAATTTAGTAAAGAGCCGAGTTTCAGCAGGAACCCCTTTATCTATATCTATATCGCCGTAATCTTGAACGTCACTGAAGTACATATTGTAAACTGATCGGTTCGGAACAGTTATGAGTCTTATGACCGATATATTAACAGTGCGTGAATTGAAATATTTATATTACCTGTGCATGGTGACATTTTATCAACGCGAATCGATACGCTGGATTACTTTCAGGAAAAATCAATCACTGTACCTGGTTGGTGATTTCTTAGTCCGTAGTGGCTTTTTGGCGGGGGCGCTGGGGGCTCTGGTTCTACACCTAACAGGCAAACATGAGCATGACATAAACGTTTTCGAAAATCCACCCATTTTTACCACGCACCAACAATTTATTATTCGCCCTCATTAAGCCCACAAGTTCAAATTTAAACAAATTTTTTTTGAAAATTCTCTGCAGAGACTAAATTAAGAACTTTAAAAAAGAAGAGAAACTCAGGAAAGCAATGAAACGAAAACGCGGTTAAAATTACAATAATGCAGAATTACTACGAAGCGCTGAAGTGCCATCCACTTTAGTTCTATGAAACATTACGAATGTTTCGTGAAATATTACAAAAACTTTCGAGAAATATTACGAAAGTTTCGTGAAATATTTATAGAAAAGTTGAAGTACAAATTCTTTCATCTTGAGCATGTTGTGCCCTGTTTCAAGGTTACTCTAAATAATTGTTGATATTGTTACAATTTAAAACAAGAGCAGCTTTGAAGCGGCTGAAACCTCGCTACTCATCTGGGTTAAAAAAACAAAGTATACAGGGTGTCCGGCAATAACGATGAAATATTTCGGGGGGTGATTCTGCAGCTCAAAATATGAAAAAAAGTTCCTATAAACCTCAAAATTCGATTTTGATTTTGTCAATTTTTAAGTTTTTGCATACTATCTGACATCGATAAGCAACATTAGATTACTTTAAAATCCGTTCAGTTTTGTAATTTAATAAAAATCGTTTGATAAGCCTAGGAAATGCAAATGGATCTTTAAATCTCATTTTTTCGAAAACGGTTGATCCTACGGTGTTATAACAAGAGGGGCTTTTTTATGTAACTTTAGTCAGGAAACCATATTCCGGTGAGAAATTGTCTAAAAAATAATACGTAAAAAATTTTGGTGGGGAAAGCTGAAGCCCCCCCCTATTTTCCACGCTCCTGGTTGAATCTGCTTTTGGTAGATACCATAATCTGATGGCAATCTGATGTGCAAAAAGTCGTCACTGTATCTTAAGCGGTTCCTGATTTATTCACTAAAAACCGAATTTGAGGCACCCGCTTCAGAAGGCCGTAGCCCCCTTAAGAACGATTTCCGGATACATGTTTATAGGAACTTTTTTGCATATTTTGAGCTGCAGAATCACCCCCTGAAAAATTTCATCGTTATTTCCGGACACCCTGTATAAATATTTTACAGGCAGGCGGTTGTTTTTACCTCTTGTGTTAAAATGCTAGACTGACAGTACAGTACAATTATCTATCACTCAGGCAATAAAGAAAATGATATTATTTCAAACTTCAAATAGAATTGAATATTCAATTACCTGAAGTTTCTATTTACAAGTGATATGGTGCTATCAGCGTTTTATCGGCGAAAAACTCGATAGAAAACAATAATTTACTATTTCTTTGTTTTAGGGGTATAGGGGGGTCGCTTTCACCCCGTTGTGTCATACATTGCTAGAATCGTAATTAAATTCTCTATCAATTGCAACAATAACAATCTTAATTTGGGGGTTCAGACCTGTTTTGTAATATTTCATGAAAGTTTTCTGAAATTTCACAAAACGTTTGTAATATTTCACGAAACTTCTGTAAGATTGCAGGAAACTTCTGTAATATTTCACGAAACATTCGTAAGTACTTCATAAAACTAAAGTGGAACTGGAGGGCGCTTCAGCGCTTCTGTAAATTACGATACCTTTGAATTATTGCTGTGATTGAAAGAGCTTTTAAAATGAGCTCTGACGTGTTTTTGCATTTTCAAATATAACTAAATTTTAATGACGTATGACGAAAAGGACAAGCTAACCTTCCCATTTCATACTTGTTTAAGTTCTTCATTCTGCAAATTGGCCAAAGTTGTGGCTTAAACCATTCCACTGAACATACTAAAAGTCCCCGGAAATAATGAATTGGCGAAAAGATACAGTTTTTGTTAACTTTGCAAATATCTCATGATTTTATCGAAAAAATAGTCATATAACAAATTCAAGAGCGTAAAATTCTCTAGAAAAAAGGTCTGAAAGACTCCACATCCTTTATACCACAGAATCTACTGTTCAAATGATGAAGCTTAGTGCAAAAATTATTGGTCAATTGTGATTCCTCTTGATGTTATAAGCCGCCAAAGATCTTCATTTTTATTATTTTTAAATATCTTTTGAAAGGTGTATCGTAGAATTTTGAATTTTTGCACAGCATTGTTACAGACCAAGAAGCAAATGCTGATGGTACTTAAGACGTTATCCAATTGCCCTTGAACTTTTTTATGTTTGAAAATATTGCTAATTTGCCTACGCGGTCGTATTCTTCGTTCAATTCTAAAACTTTTTTGGCTCTTAGAATTTTTCGAAAAAACTAACCACTCACGAGAAAAATTGAAAAAACCGAAAACATGATGCAGGTAATCACCTTAAAACCAATGATGAGTCTACCTCATAAAAAGTGAAATTACCATCAATGTTTTTTCTTCAGTTGTGAGCAATGGTTCTGGGTATAGAATGACAACACCTTCCATGCAAAAAAACAGTTGAAATGTGATGCGTGTCAACGTACTTTGATTTTTATTGAAATTGTAGGTTTATCACGATGATCATGTTTTCGGTTTTTTCAATTTTCCTCGTGCGTGGTCAGTTTTTTCAAAAAACTTTAAGAGCCAAAAAAGTTTTAGAATTGAATGCGGACTACGGCCCCACAGGCAAATTAGCAATATTTTCCAACATAAAAAAGTTCAAGGGCAAATAACATCGGAGCCACCCTGTATAACAGGGATCAGCTTTTTGGATAATGTCTTAAGTACCATCAGTAGTTGCGTCTTGGTCTGTAACAATGCTGTGCAAAATATCAAAATCCTACGATACACCTTTCGAAAGATATTTAAAAATAATAAAAATGAAGATTTTTGGCGGCTTATAACATCAAGAGGAATCGCAATTGACCAATAATTTTTGCACCAAGCTTCATCATTTGAAAAGTAGATTCTGTGGTATAAAGTATGTGGAGTCTTTCAGACTCACCCTGTACAGTGCTTTTCAAAAATACGGAATAAATTCAAAAACTTTTTCGAGAGGAATATTGCGGAAATATTCTCGGATGCGTCGATCTCATTTTTTTAAATTATGAAAAGGAAGATGATCCATCTCCAAGTGGACTAAGGAGAATAATACTTGGACGTAATTAATTACAAGCTTACCAGAAAAAAGAGGGTTTGACTAAAGTCAATTTACAGTTTTTGTGTAAATTTACAGTTTTTGTGTTTTACAGTTTTTGTGTAAATTTACAGTTTGTGTGCAAATTTACAGTTTTTCTGTAAATTTACAGTTTTTGTGTAAATTGACAGTTTTTCTGTAAATTGACAGTTTTTGTGTAAATTGACAGTTTTTGTGTAAATTTACAGTTCTTGTGTAAATTTACAGTTTTTGTGTAAATTGACAGTTTTTCTGTAAATTGACACTTTTTCTGTAAATTGACAGTTTTTGTGTAAATTGACAGTTTTTGTGTAAATTTACAGTTTTTGTGTAAATTTACAGTTTGTGTGCAAATTTACAGTTTTTCTGTAAATTGATACTTTTTCTGTAAATTTACAGTTTTTGTGTAAATTGACAGTTTTTCTGTAAATTGACAGTTTTTGTGTAAATTGACAGTTTTTGTGTAAATTTACAGTTTTTGTGTAAATTTACAGTTTTTGTGTAAATTGACAGTTTTTGTGTTTTACAGTTTTTGTGTTTTACAGTTTTTGTGTTTTACAGTTTTTGTGTTTTACAGTTTTTGTGTTTTACAGTTTTTGTGTAAATTTACAGTTTGTGTGCAAATTTACAGTTTTTCTGTAAATTTACAGTTTTTGTGTAAATTGACAGTTTTTCTGTAAATTGACAGTTTTTGTGTAAATTGACAGTTTTTGTGTAAATTGACAGTTTTTGTGTAAATTTACAGTTTTTGTGTAAATTGACAGTTTTTGTGTAAATTGACAGTTTTTGTGCAAATTTACAGTTTTTCTGTAAATTGACACTTTTTCTGGAAATTTACAGTTTTTGTGTAAATTTACAGTTTTTGTGTAAATTGGCAGTTTTTGTGTAAATTGACAGTTTTTGTGTAAATTTACAGTTTTTGTGTAAAGTGACAGTTTTTGTGTAAATTTACAGTTTCTCTGTAAATTTACAGTTTCTCTGTAAATTGACAGTTTTTCTGTAAATTTACAGTTTTTGTGTAAATTTACAGTTTTTGTATTTTACAGTTTTTGTGTAAATTGACAGTTCTTGTGTAAATTTACAGTTTTTGTGTAAATTGACAGTTTTTGTGTTTTACAGTTTTTGTGTAAATTGACAGTTTTTGTGTAAATTTACAGTTTGTGTGCAAATTTACAGTTTTTCTGTAAATTGACACTTTTTCTGTAAATTTACAGTTTTTGTGTAAATTGACAGTTTTTCTGTAAATTGATAGTTTTTGTGTAAATTGACAGTTTTTGTGTAAATTTACAGTTTTTGTGTAAATTGACAGTTTTTGTGTAAATTTACAGTTTGTGTGCAAATTTACGGTTTTTCTGTAAATTGACACTTTTTCTGTAAATTTACAGTTTTTGTGTAAATTGACAGTTTTTCTGTAAATTGACAGTTTTTGTGTAAATTGACAGTTTTTGTGTAAATTTACAGTTTTTGTGTAAATTGACAGTTTTTGTGTAAATTTACAGTTTGTGTGCAAAACAGTTTTTCTGTAAATTGACACTTTTTCTGTAAATTTACAGTTTTTGTGTAAATTGACAGTTTTTCTGTAAATTGACAGTTTTTGTGTAAATTGACAGTTTTTGTGTAAATTGACAGTTTTTCTGTAAATTGACAGTTTTTGTGTAAATTGACAGTTTTTGTGTAAATTGACAGTTTTTGTGTAAATTTACAGTTTTTGTGTAAATTGACAGTTTTTGTGTAAATTGACAGTTTTTGTGTAAATTTACAGTTTTTGTGTAAATTGACAGTTTTTCTGTAAATTGACAGTTTTTGTGTAAATTGACAGTTTTTCTGTAAATTGACAGTTTTTGTGTAAATTGACAGTTTTTGTGTAAATTGACAGTTTTTGTGTAAATTTACAGTTTTTCTGTAAATTGACAGTTTTTGTGTAAATTGACAGTTTTTGTGTAAATTTACAGTTTTTGTGTAAATTGACAGTTTTTCTGTAAATTGACAGTTTTTGTGTAAATTGACAGTTTTTGTGTAAATTGACAGTTTTTGTGTAAATTTACAGTTTTTGTGTAAATTGACAGTTTTTGTGTAAATTGACAGTTTTTGTGCAAAACAGTTTTTCTGTAAATTGACACTTTTTCTGGAAATTTACAGTTTTTGTGTAAATTTACAGTTTTTGTGTAAATTGGCAGTTTTTGTGTAAATTGACAGTTTTTGTGTAAATTTACAGTTTTTGTGTAAAGTGACAGTTTTTGTGTAAATTTACAGTTTCTCTGTAAATTTACAGTTTCTCTGTAAATTGACAGTTTTTCTGTAAATTTACAGTTTTTGTGTAAATTTACAGTTTTTGTATTTTACAGTTTTTGTGTAAATTGACAGTTCTTGTGTAAATTTACAGTTTTTGTGTAAATTGACAGTTTTTGTGTTTTACAGTTTTTGTGTAAATTGACAGTTTTTGTGTAAATTTACAGTTTGTGTGCAAATTTACAGTTTTTCTGTAAATTGACACTTTTTCTGTAAATTTACAGTTTTTGTGTTTTACAGTTTTTGTGTAAATTTACAGTTTGTGTGCAAATTTACAGTTTTTCTGTAAATTTACAGTTTTTGTGTAAATTGACAGTTTTTCTGTAAATTGACAGTTTTTGTGTAAATTGACAGTTTTTGTGTAAATTGACAGTTTTTGTGTAAATTTACAGTTTTTGTGTAAATTGACGGTTTTTCTGTAAATTGACAGTTTTTGTGTAAATTGACAGTTTTTGTGTAAATTTACAGTTTTTGTGTAAATTGACAGTTTTTCTGTAAATTGACAGTTTTTCTGTAAATTGACAGTTTTTGTGTAAATTGACAGTTTTTGTGTAAATTGACACTTTTTCTGTAAATTTACAGTTTTTGTGTAAATTGACAGTTTTTCTGTAAATTGACAGTTTTTGTGTAAATTGACAGTTTTTGTGTAAATTTACAGTTTTTGTGTAAATTGACAGTTTTTCTGTAAATTGACAGTTTTTCTGTAAATTGACAGTTTTTGTGTAAATTGACAGTTTTTGTGTAAATTTACAGTTTTTGTGTAAATTGACAGTTTTTCTGTAAATTGACACTTTTTCTGTAAATTTACAGTTTTTGTGTAAAGTGACAGTTTTTGTGTAAATTTACAGTTTTTCTGTAAATTTAAATAACAAAATTATAACACTTTTCATGTTTTAAATTTTTCAGTTAAAATATCACACGGTTTAAGTTTTTCAGTTAAAAAGGGGAAAATTGTCGGAAAAATTGTTAAAATTAATAAAACTTTAAAAAAGGTCAAAAAAGAAAAGCAAAAAGCAAAAAGCGCTTTCTTTTTTGACATCATTGTTAATAATCATTTATCTTCCTAAAAGGGGCTACCTCTTTAAAGTTTTATTAATTTTAACATTTTTCCGACAATTTTTCCCGTATTAACTGAAAAACTTAAACCGTGTGATATTTACTGTTATAATTTTGTTATTTGATTCTAAAGGATCCCTGACGTCAGTCAAACTATCTTTTTTCTGGTAAGCTTGTAATTAATTACATCAAAATATTATTCTCCTCTTGTAAACGTGCTGATGATGGCCGGTGACCGGTCGAAACCATGGTAGGTACACTAAAGTTTTGACCATTTTTATCTTAATATAATTATGTGGAATCGATTTTGTGCTGAGTTTTACTCGACCTTCAATATCATTATTTTTTTGATGTGTATCCAGTAGTATAGTCAGATATTTTTTAGCACTTCCGGTTCAACCGGTAATGAAACAAATTTTTATTTTTCGAATGGAATCATTGTTTTTTCTCAACGGATGCATCATACCTGACCGGAAGTGGAGTCACGGCCACCCGTAAAAAATTGAGATTTTTGAAAAACGCAGCCACGTCAACCTTGTTTTTTCGCTACAAATTCAACTGCGCGACTAATTTTTTTTTTGTTTAATAGAATGGTTCAAGCTACAACTTCGGCCAATTTGCAGAACAGCAGTAATTTTTGTTTCCATTTCCCAAATTCAGAAGTGGGCTTCAAGAAATTCTACAGAAAGGTGTGATCGCTAGCACATACGTCATCAATTTTTTTAAATTGCTTTTTGAAGCGAAATTATTAATAAAATCTAAAACAAAAAATAATAAGAGAATTTGTGAGTTTGCAAATAGTCAAAAGGCTTTCGCGTTGAAGGCATATTATAAGAATTCACAAAAAATTGATAAAATAATGAACTACTCTGCTTTCTTCCACTGGATGGAACTTATTTCTAAGTCTCGAAAAAACTTGTTTCATCCCTTAGGGCTTAATAAAGGGCGACTCCCTTAAAACATGAGAGAAATGGATGGACCTTATGATGAAAAAACATGCAATGAGAAAGCATCTGAACTATGAGATACCAGTGCCCGGCTAACGCTATGTCGTGTGTCCTTAACTTAATACAACACCTTTAAATGATACTGAGGGTCTGGTATGTGTGGATGTCCACCATGATTTGTACCTTACTGGTTCTGGCTGGTACCGGTTAAGCGGCTGAATCTTGGCGTCAAACTTCTCCGATCGGTGGTGTTTAAGTATTGAGGATCGTTTGGGGGATGCGGATTTGGGGCGAATTTTGACCAAGGAGGAATCTCTTAAAGTCGATGAACTTTCCGGTGAAGACAAAGACCTGGTGTTATCTTCACTTTTGGGGTAACGATGGGCGATCCAAGATGCAGCAAGGTACGGAGCTATATCTCTCATTTCTCTTAAACTAGGATTTGAGGTAAACATATGGCCCAAAAGGGAAATATCGGAACGGTCGAATTTTTGACGCAATTTTTCGACTTCACCCACGGGACACCCTAAAATCTCAGCTAGATCTTCCATACTTCTCGATTTTTCCTCACGAGATTTTCTCGAGTACAAACTGGCAATTTTGCTGATGATATTGATGTGTGGCATAAATCGATCTTCAGCTTTGAGAGAAGTTGGCGAAATTACGCCACGTCTAATCCTGCTGCGCCCCCTGCCAGAATAAGCAGGATATTCGTATTTGCTCCTGAGAAAATCGACATCCCCTAAACTGTGTCCAGGAAGATTCAAGTTGGGATCACTTCTAGTCCTGCGTGGCTTAAACGCAATCCTGGGAGGATAAGTACCGCTTACATATTCAAACTTATCTTTTAGTCGACGAACTTCACCAGTCTTCACCAAGGCCAGAGGTTCATCGAAATAAGGAGAAAGGCTTCGACTTCGGTACAAGCTATCATTACTAGTAGCTTCTGAAATCGAAGGAGTAATTGTTCTTAGATTCGGTCTTTCTGGCAATTGCGTAGATGACAGAGGGGTAGTAACCAATCGTTTGATCTCCTGTTCCCCAAATAACTCCTTCAGGTCTTGGTAGGACTGAGATTTGCCCAACGAGCTTGAACGATCGTCTGCTTCATCGCTGGGTTTATAAACAACAGGAGTGTAGTCTTTAACACTCTCAAAATATTCAACTTTCTTCTTGATTTCTTCTTTGGGGGTGAAAATCACGGTTTTCGTAGACTCATCAGTGCTACCACTTTCAGTCTCGCTCGACGGTAACTTAATCGCGTCTGTTTTAACCAAAGCCTTGGAAGGTTCAAGACCAGCCATTGCCACATCTCCTCTGGTTTCTTTCGCCAGAGGTAACGCAATCTCCTGTTTCTTTTTAACATGATCCACAGCTTCCTTACAAATCGATTGGGACAAAACCTTTCTATCGTCCTCGGTCAAGGCAGTTTCAGAATTCCGTCTAACAGTTAAGGGTGGTTTGCAAGTGTGATCGGGTGGCACCTGAATCGAAAACTCGTTCTGCTTTTGGCTATAAATCTCCGACAATTGATTTTTCAGAATGTTGATTTGCTCCATTGATAGACTGCTCCACAGTCGACTTCCAATACCGTGAGTTAACATTCGCTCCGAATCAATTAGTCGCTTTCTAGCTGCTGCTGTCCTTCCCTCTGACTGAGAGCGTCTCTCCGCCATTTTGGTGGCAAAATCACGAACGGAATCAGCCCTCCACAAGGGTTTATACGTGTCTCTGTAAAGCTCTGGCAGTCTTTTATGCTTTAGTTTTTCAAATTCTTCTTTGATATTATCCACTGATTTTTCCTTAACCCTCAAGCCTCGATCCAAGTCTTTTCTCCATCTAATCGCATCAACGTTTTTGGGTGAAAACAGAAAACCCTTCTCCTTCTCTTCATACTTTAGCTGTTTGATTAAATCCTTCAACTCTCGCTCAGCTCTTTCTCTAGTTCTCACCTCCTTCCACCTATCATAGTCAATGATTTCCTCCTCAAACCGCCCTCTTGGTACAAACGTCGAAGCTGTTTGTTCCAATTGTCCATATTTTTCAATCGTGGAGTAGAATTCACTTAAATCTTTGAACTTGCTGCTATTACTTGACGATTGCAGCATGTCCTTAATATACGCTTGATATTCTTTCCGATCGTACGAGTCAATAGAACTTGTGCTGTGAGACAAGCTGGAGCAGGAATAAATTGACGATTCCATTGGACTCCTGCAGCGTTCGCTTTTAAGCTGCATTATTCTCCTGCTGGACGGGGAGCGAATTAAAGGAGGCGATTGTAATGCCCTTCGCTCGATTTTGGGGGATACCGGTCTGCTGGTTTGAGAGAAGAACAGCTTTTCTGGCAATTTTGGGGAAATTTCCAAAAGAGGTCTAATATTTTCGGAAAAGATTATTCTCGCAGGCTTTGGAGACGGTGGTGGAGTTGGTGATCTTAATTTTTCGCTAAAAACGGAAAGTGGTGATTTAAATCTCCTCTCCACTTTTGGAGAAATCGGTCTAACAGTTTCGCTAAAGACCATTCGCGTTGGTGATTTTCTCAAAGTGGGGGATGCTAAGGGTGATTTTGAACGTCTTTGAACTTGGGGAGACACAGGCCTGCTAGTTTCAGAAAATACTAGCTTTGGTGGTAAGCTAGAACTTCTCTTTTCAGGACTGTAAACTGATTTCGGTTTTCTTTCAATTTTTGGAGATACAGGTCTGCTGGTTTCAGTAAAAACTAGTTTTGGGGGTAAACTAGAACTTCGCAGTGTGATTTTGGGGGTTGTGCGTGGCTCCCAAGGACTCACAGATCGAGATCTTGCCAAATCTAGGCTTCTGAATTTCGAATCAGTCACCGGTTTTGTGTGCTTTAAGTAAACTTTCATGGCACCAATTGTTGGTTCTGGGTTTGATTTTCTTTGTAATTGGGAGATTTTCGTACTCAACCAGGAATTCCGACTCGAGAAGGAGAATGTAGGCGAGGGTATGTCACGTAAAAATAAATGTTGAAAGAAACTATCGGATTGTATAGCTTCCTTCTGCTTTTGGATATCAGTAAGGGATGACGTTGAACCAAACTCTTTGCACTCCATTTCACGTAATTTTCTTGCAATTTCAGTACCAGCTGCACGTCCGGCGCATCGTGACTTATCGCCTTCCTTTGCAATTTTGCCGTTTATTTCATCCTTCTTCGCCTTCCTTAATTTTTCTGATTTGGACCTTTCTAGTTTAGTTTTTGTTAAAGACGATGGTTTCTTTGGCTTGATGGAGCTTTTCAATATAATTTTCCCCTTTTCGCTAAACCCAACCCTAATCGGTATTGTAGCTTTAGACGCAGATAATGGAGCTGTTGTTTTTCTGTACATTTTTTGATTCTCAACTGCCTTTTTAACTTCATTTGGCGATAAGAGGTCAGGTGAGCAAGTAAGATTCGTTCTAACTTTTGGCAAAGTTAAATCAACTTTATTCTTTTCACTTCCGAAGGTTTTTCCTGGAGATTTTTTACTCTTAACAGATGTCTTACTAACACTAGTGCGACTTACCACCCTACTAAACTTTGGATCTTTACTTGTAGATAGTGACGATACAACTTTCGACTTTAGTTCAGGTGAAGTCGTCACTACTTTTGACACTTTCAGCTTGGGTTTGCTTGTCCTGGAAGGCGATAGCTTACAAGTGATTTTATCCCTCAAAAATTTAACATTGTTATCAACTGATGTACTAGCAAAGCAGGTTTCGTGCCTCCTCCCCGGCGATTTTTCAGTTTTAACTTTCATAGTCGATATTAGACGTAAAGTCGAATTATTTCGTGACGATTGCCTTCTAGGGGGTGAGGGTGGTTTTGGTATTGCTGAAGGTGCCGTTCGTTTGTAATTGGCAAAAACTGCGGAAGGATGGGGGTGGACGGTTACAGGATAGCAGATAATTTCAGTTTGTGGCTTTATGTTTTTGTGGATGCGAATGCGCGTCAGCGTTGGCGAAATCGGAAAGTATTCCAATTGGTGTTCCTCTGTGAAAATTCTTCAAAATTATATAATCGGAAGTTTTAAGTTTCTATCGTGAACGAGTGACCTGGAAGTGTGAGTTGAAACGAGAGTGTCGTGTGAGTGTCTTTATAGGATAGTTCAAATACTTTCAGCTACTAAAAACATGCCCCTTTACCTGAATTAGTAGATTTAGCACAGATCGATTGGCTTGAGTGCTTTAATTAGTTGTTAATAGTAGAGCTAGAATTTTGGAGGGGTACGAACCTTTTGGACGTTCCGGGGCGGGTTTTCTGAAGCCGTGCAAAGGGATGTCTCCGCCTTGTTGGACGAATTTGTAGGCCTCCTTTTGCTCCAAAGGGCTGAGTTGTTGGGCCAAGTCGTCTCTTTTGCGGAAGATTAGGGTTGAGTCACTCTCATATCCAGATTCTTTCAGAGCCCTGAAGCAAATCAAAGAAATTAAAATTTGTGTTAGGTCAGGGCGAAAAAATTATTGACTGTGTCAACCTTTTTGGGTTTCATCAGTGAGGAGTGGAATACTACTAATTTCAGGACTTAAGGAGGCTTTGTTGAAATTAGCTGTTTCTGAAACTCCCTAGGAAATTCAAGAAGATTCTTGAAAATTTTCGTACATTGCTTTAAATAGGTAATATGTTGGAAAACATGAAGGAATTAAGGGATGTTAAGTAGACAAAAGTACTATGACAGTATGAACCACCTGCAGAAGAAGCAAGAATTGAAAAGAATACACGACAAGTCGAAATACAACACAAGAAAAGACAAAAATGTTGTTTGTCCAAAGAAGTTAAAGAGAATTTTTCTATTAACCATAAAGGAGATGTCGAGAAAACTGCTGATTCTTCACCAAAATCAGAAGAAAATGGATTTGATAAGGACTCAAAGGAAGGGAGAAAAGAAAAAGGAGCAGAAAGTAGGAAAACGTCTATTAAAAGAGAAGAAACTTCTGAGGCAGCCAATAAGGTACCTGGAGAATTGAATCTGCACCAAAAAACTTTGAAATGGGAATCAGCAATTTCTGAAAAAGTTGATGGTAAAGAAAATAAAGGCAGAATCAAGAAAGCATGAACGTTACTAAAGTTACAGAAAATTCTCAGAAAACAGAAACTAGAAATTTCCTCAGAAAAAGACGAGATGCTTATGAAGAGGGTTGAAGAAATAAAAGAAGAAAATGAAGAAAGCTGACGAAACTAAATTTGTGTAGAATGGAGGAGAAAAGAAAACTGAAGTGAAGAAGCTAAGAAAAGAGCTGGAAGAATCTTAGAAACTGGCTCATGGTGGACACGCGCTTTTGCAATAGAAGCTGCTTTGAGGAAATTACCAAAGGAGAAAGCGGAAGAAAATCAGAAGGAAGAATTGAACCAGAAACTGGGGAAGCCCGAGGGGTTCTTCTTTCCCCTTCTGAAAACAACAAAATGGACGACAGCAAGCTTCGAGAAGAATGCTGAAGCAAAGCCAAAGCGAGCAATGAAAGCAAATACGAAAAGTGAAAAAAATACAATGGAAATACTAAGGCGAAGAGTTGCGAGTTGAGGCATAGCCGAAGCGGAAAAGACTAAAAGGGAAATCGAAGTATAAGAGAATCGCTGAGAAGTGAGTGGAAGCCGAAGCGAGAGATAAAAACATTGACTTTAAAAGAGAAGAACTACCAGATGAGGCAAAGTGGAAGCAAGAAGTGAAGAGAATGCAACAAGAAAACGTAAGAAACGTACTACTTATTTAAAAAGAACGATATAAAAACGAAACATGAATGAACAATAAAAAAGTAAGGAAGACAAGGATGAAAGAAAGAGATTGCTGTGTGAACTGTCGCCAGACAGTGGTGAAGTTAACCAGCAAAGGAAGATAACAAAATGGTACCAAAAAAACTAAGAGGAGAAAATGAAGGCAGGAAGAAAACGGTTGACGACAAAGCTACGAAGAAGTCAAAGAACAAGGATGAAGAAGAAAAAAATAACAGGAAAGGCCATGACGAAATAGAAAAAGGAAAGGAGATGAAGGGAAGGAGAGAAACGGAAACACAAGGAAATGTGGAAAAGAAAGAATGTTTTCTGTTCTGGAATATAGCGGGAATAAGGAACAACGATGACGAAGTGTGGAAGTATATAAAGGGATTAGTATAGAGATGGGCGGAGGAAGAATGTTGGAAAACTACACAAAAGAGATTACCGAAAGACTGCAGTTGGAATTGGCAAGGAGCGACGAGAAAATAGGAAAAAAGGGGAAGGCAAAAGGGGGAATTTTAATGGGTATAAAAGAAGGGATTACAGAAATAAAAGAAAATTCAAAGAGGAAAGAAGAAGGTATACTGGAAAGAAACATGATAACAGATAACAAGAAATGGCAAATAATGACAATGTACAGCAGGGACATGAAAACAATGAAAAAGAAAATAGAAGAAATAACAGAAGAAGGGAAACAGGAAAGAGTGCTTATAGGGGGGGACTTTAATGAAAGGCTAGAAGAGAGGGGAGCAAGAACTTGGATTGAAAACAAGGGGAAAGCAAGGAGAGGAACAAAGGACAAAAGAGAGAATAAAGAAGGAAGAATCCTGGAGGAACTGGTAGAAGAAAAGGGGTGGGAAGTATTAAACGGAAACAAAGAATTAAATGAAAATGGGGAATTTACGAATGTAGGACCAAATGGGGGATCGGTAATAGACTACGTATTAGTAAACGAAGAAGCGTGGGAAGAGGTGGAGAAGTTCAGAATAGGGGAAAGGGTAGAGGGATGAGGAGACAATCAACGAATACAGGCAAAAGTTGGGAAAAGCAAGATTCTAAGCAAAGGGGGTGGAAGAAAAAATCAAAGAGCTGGAGAAAATTATAAGAGGGGCAGTAAGAAGTGAGGAAATAATACTAAGGGAAAATAGTCAGGAAAATGGAAGGGGATGGTTCGATATAGAACGCAAGAAGGCAAAAAGAGAGACGAGAAGAGAATTAAGAAAATGGAAATAAGGGAAAACGAAAAGGGAAGAATACTTAAAAGTCAAAGAAAAATACAAGAAGAAATGCAGCGAAAGAAAGAAACAAATGAAGGAAGAAGAAGAACAATCTGGTACGAAGGATAAAAGTAATATATGAGGAAACAAAGAATGTAGTTAAGAGCGAATGGAATAGAGAGCGAATGTTTTTGGTCGAGAAAGGCGTAAGACAGGGGTGCCCACTCAGCCCAACTATGTTTACAGAAAAGGAAGAGGGAGGGCAAAAGGAAGGGAATGGAAGTGGAACGAGAGGATAATAGAGCAAGAAAGAGAATTCTAATATTTAGGGTATGTACTTAATGAAAGAAACATAACGAGAGCGAATGTAAGAGAACTGGTTAAAAAAGCAAATAAGAGAGAGGTAATAAAGTATTCATTCATTCATTACTTACAGAAACTGGACTGGAGAAGTATAAGGAATAGAGACCGTACCAAAAAGTTTCATGAATGTTCTTCAAGCAAAAAGATTACACACGTAAAAACGAACTGCAATGGGGAAGATTTTCCGTCTTTTGCTTTCACTTATCTTAATTTTGAGTCAGACTACGTAGGATTTGTTTGGAAAATTCAAAGAAGCAAACGATAACTTACTGATTGATAAAACTCTTCGGGTGCGCATGGGGTGGTGGCGGTTGTGGCTGTAGTGGCGGCCTTTTTTGTTGCTCGAACTGCTAAAATGAAACCCGAATTAATTCTTGAACAAAACAAGTCCCACGAAAACTCCCATGCATTTGGTGCATGCCGCATGCCTTTTAAAAATCAGAAAATACAGAGTTAGATCATTAGAGACCCTTACAGATCTTGCCAAAGCCCTCATGTAATCATAGCTTGGAAGGGCCGAATTGTCGTCCAACCACTGTTAAAAGGTTATGTTAGCAATAGCCCCAACACCATGAAAAAACATTTTTTAATGAAAAAAAAAACTAAACAAAAACAGTCAAAAATTCCTACCCCGTCAAATATGTCCATGACTTCGTCCCACCACTAAAACGAAAACATTTCATGTATTAAGCATCGTGCATGAAGCCCAACATAATTTTTTTCAACAATAATTATAGGTACCTCTTTGGCCTCCTTGTCGGAAATCGACGAATGTCCAGTAGTGTAGTTTTCGATTCGTCTCGGTCCTTCATTGGGATATTTGACAATCTCCTGCGGTGCTCTAAAAATTTCGATTTAAAATATTTTTAAATAAAAAATCACGACTTACGTTGTTCTGGGAATAGTGGAAGACATCGTGTATTCGTTCTCTTTATTAGGAGCACGTCTCCTGTCCAAGGTTGCGTATTTGTAATCCGTATAATCACTGTCATAAGCTCCAGGTTCCGGTTCGGAGAGGTAACCCGAAGCATAAGGAAATTGACCTAAATAATCGCAACGTTATGAGAAGACAAAAAATTTAAATCTGGATGCTGCGGCATGCGTGTTAAAATTTAAATGAGCGAGTACTATCTTATCGTGGGGGCATAGCCTGAAGGCTGCACTAATTCTTTCGAGACGTTGAATAGGTTCGCGATAACCGCGTTATTGTCCTTCGGTTGGAACAAACAAACTATTTCGTTTAATGAGCAGCTGTAATGGAGTTTTGTCCGCTTTCTACGCGCGACCGATTTAAGGTAAAATCTATTCAATTATCAATTAGTGGCCACCGGAAATAAAAATTTTATTCCGGTCAAAACATGGGTAATTTTTTCTCCACACCTTTTCCAGATTTACACCATTTTCAGTTGAAATTCGGAAAGTATAAACTGTAATTGAGATTAGTTGTATTTCAGAAACGGTAATTTGTAATGAATAATAAAATGATTTTCAGAAATTGTCATTTGTAATTCAGGTTATTGCGATCTTACATCTGGAAGCCATCAATCATCCTCGATATCGCCTCTATATTCCTATCGTTTAAACTACTGTTAATAAAACGCTCGTTAATTTAAAAAAGCTCGACTTGCTCGGCTTTGTTCGGGATTATTCGTTCCTCATTGACGTCACTGAAGCAAACACTCTTTCTTCTCTTGCCTAAAGATTTGGCGGATGATATTGTGGTTGAGTTGGCTTAGGGTTGGCATGGAGATGAGGTTATGTTCGAACGTTTCGTTTTCTTCTTTCTGCTTCAAACTGTCAACAGATTCTTCATTCCCTTCGTCACTCTTCTTCTTTTTTCATTTTATTTCGTAACTACCATCAACAAAGCCTTCTTTTACGGATGATTCGTCAAAAATCGGGTTGTCCAAAGTTAACATTCTATTCTTCTTCTTTTGCTTCCGTTTGACTTCGTAATTACTATCAACGTGAGTGAAGATTCGTTAAAAGTGGGATTGTCAATTGAAACTTCATTTTTTCACTTCTTTCTTTTAACTTCAAAGCTTTCTTCATAAGCTGAATTGTCCATTGACAGTTCTTCATTCTTCTTCTTTCTGCTAACTTCGAAAATTTATGTAACCGGGGTTTCATAAAAAACTGGGTTGTCTATTGAATTTTCTTCTTCTTTCTCTTGACTTCAAAGTCTTCATAAGCTTTTTGTTAACTTCGAAACTTTCTGTAACCGGCGATTCATTAAAAACTGGATTGTCTATTGTTTGTTCTTCTATTTTCTTCTTCTTTCTCTTAACTTCAAAGTCTTCATAATCTGAATTGTCCATTGACAGTTCTTCATTCTTCTCCTGTTCCTTAACTTCGAAACTTTCTGTCACCGGCGATTCATTAAAAACTGGGTTGTCTATTGATTTTTCTTCTATTTTCTTCTACTTTCTTTTCATTTTAGAGTTTTCATAAGCTGAATTGCCCATTGACAGTTCTTCATTCTTCTTTTTGTTAACTTCGAAACTTTCTGTAACCGGAGATTCATTAAAAACTGGATTGTCTATTGTTTGTTCTTCTATTTTCTTCTTCTTTCTCTTAACTTCAAAGTCTTCATAAGCTGAATTGTCCATTGACAGTTCTTCATTCTTCTTCTGTTCCTTAACTTCGAAACTTTCTGTAACCGGCGATTCATTAAAAACTGGGTTGTCTATTGATTTTTCTTCTGCTTTTTTCTTCTTTCTTTTCATTTTAAAGTTTTCATAAGCTGAATTGCCCATTGACAGTTCTTCATTCTTCTTTTTGTTAACTTCGAAACTTTCTGTAACCGGTGATTCATTAAAAACTGGATTGTCTATTGTTTGTTCTTCTATTTTCTTCTTCTTTCTCTTCACTTCAAAATCTTCATAAGCTGAATTGTCCATTGACAGTTCTTCATTCTTCTTTTTGTTAACTTCGAAACTTTCTGTAACCGGCGATTCATTAAAAGCTCTGTTGTCTATTGATTGGTCTTCCATTTTTTTCTTTCTTTCTCTTAACTTCAAAGTTTTCATAAGCTGAATTGTCCATTGACAGTTCTTCATTCTTCTTCTGTTCCTTGACTTCGAAACTTTCTGTAACCGGCGATTCATTAAAAACTGGATTGTCTATTGATTTTTCTTCTGCTTTTTTCTTCTTTCTTTTCATTTTAAAGTTTTCATAAGCTGAATTGCCCATTGACAGTTCTTCATTCTTCTTTTTGTTAACTTCGAAACTTTCTGTAACCGGCGATTCATTAAAAACTGGATTGTCTATTGATTTTTCTTCTGCTTTTTTCTTCTTTCTTTTCATTTTAAAGTTTTCATAAGCTGAATTGCCCATTGACAGTTCTTCATTCTTCTTTTTGTTAACTTCGAAACTTTCTGTAACCGGCGATTCATTAAAAGGTAGATTGACTATTGATTGTTCTTCGATTTTCTTCTTCTTTCTCTTAACTTCAAAGTCTTCATAAGCTGAATTGTCCATTGACAGTTCTTCATTCTTCTTCTTTTTCTTAATTTCGAAACTTTCTGTAACCGGCGATTCATTAAAAACTGGGTTGTCTATTGATTTTTCTTCTGCTTTTTTCTTCTTTCTTTTCATTTTAAAGTTTTCATAAGCTGAATTGCCCATTGACAGTTCTTCATTCTTCTTTTTGTTAACTTCGAAACTTTCTGTAACCGGCGATTCATTAAAAGGTAGATTGACTATTGATTGTTCTTCTATTTTCTTCTTCTTTCTCTTAACTTCAAAGTCTTCATAAGCTGAATTGTCCATTGACAGTTCTTCATTCTTCTTCTTTTTCTTAATTTCGAAACTTTCTGTAACCGGCGATTCATTAAAAACTGGGTTGTCTATTGATTTTTCTTCTGCTTTTTTCTTCTTTCTTTTCATTTTAAAGTTTTCATAAGCTAAATTGCCCATTGACAGTTCTTCATTCTTCTTTTTGTTAACTTCGAAACTTTCTGTAACCGGCGATTCATTAAAAGGTAGATTGACTATTGATTGTTCTTCTATTTTCTTCTTCTTTCTCTTAACTTCAAAGTCTTCATAAGCTGAATTGTCCATTGACAGTTCTTCATTCTTCTTCTTTTTCTTAATTTTGAAACTTTCTGTAACCGGCGATTCATTAAAAACTGGGTTGTCTATTGATTTTTCTTCTGCTTTTTTCTTCTTTCTTTTCATTTTAAAGTTTTCATAAGCTGAATTGCCCATTGACAGTTCTTCATTCTTCTTTTTGTTAACTTCGAAACTTTCTGTAACCGGTGATTCATTAAAAACTGGATTGTCTATTGTTTGTTCTTCTATTTTCTTCTTCTTTCTCTTCACTTCAAAATCTTCATAAGCTGAATTGTCCATTGACAGTTCTTCATTCTTCTTTTTGTTAACTTCGAAACTTTCTGTAACCGGCGATTCATTAAAAGCTCTGTTGTCTATTGATTGGTCTTCCATTTTTTTCTTTCTTTCTCTTAACTTCAAAGTTTTCATAAGCTGAATTGTCCATTGACAGTTCTTCATTCTTCTTCTGTTCCTTGACTTCGAAACTTTCTGTAACCGGCGATTCATTAAAAACTGGATTGTCTATTGATTTTTCTTCTGCTTTTTTCTTCTTTCTTTTCATTTTAAAGTTTTCATAAGCTGAATTGCCCATTGACAGTTCTTCATTCTTCTTTTTGTTAACTTCGAAACTTTCTGTAACCGGCGATTCATTAAAAGCTGGGTTGTCTATTGATTGGTCTTCCATTTTTTTCTTTCTTTCTCTTAACTTCAAAGTTTTCATAAGCTGAATTGCCCATTGGCAGTTCTTCATTCTTCTTTTTGTTAACTTCGAAACTTTCTGTAACCGGCGATTCATTAAAAGGTAGATTGACTATTGATTGTTCTTCGATTTTCTTCTTCTCTCTCTTAACTTCAAAGTCTTCATAAGCTGAATTGTCCATTGACAGTTCTTCATTCTTCTTCTTTTTCTTAATTTCGAAACTTTCTGTAACCGGCGATTCATTAAAAACTGGGTTGTCTATTGATTTTTCTTCTGCTTTTTTCTTCTTTCTTTTCATTTTAAAGTTTTCATAAGCTGAATTGCCCATTGACAGTTCTTCATTCTTCTTTTTGTTAACTTCGAAACTTTCTGTAACCGGCGATTCATTAAAAGGTAGATTGACTATTGATTGTTCTTCTATTTTCTTCTTCTTTCTCTTAACTTCAAAGTCTTCATAAGCTGAATTGTCCATTGACAGTTCTTCATTCTTCTTCTTAATTTCGAAACTTTCTGTAACCGGCGTTTCATTAAAAACTGGGTTGTCTATTGATTTTTCTTCTGCTTTTTTCTTCTTTCTTTTCATTTTAAAGTTTTCATAAGCTGAATTGCCCATTGACAGTTCTTCATTCTTCTTTTTGTTAACTTCGAAACTTTCTGTAACCGGCGATTCATTAAAAGCTGGGTTGTCTATTGATTGGTCTTCCATTTTTTTCTTTCTTTCTCTTAACTTCAAAGTTTTCATAAGCTGAATTGCCCATTGGCAGTTCTTCATTCTTCTTCTTTTTCTTAATTTCGAAATTTTCTGTAACCGGCGATTTATTAAAAGCTGGGTTGTCTATTGATTGTTCTTCTATTTTCTTCTTCTTTCTCTTAACTTCAAAGTCTTCATAAGCTGAATTGTCCATTGGCAGTTCTTCATTCTTCTTCTTTTTCTTAACTGTAACCCGCGATTCATTAAAAACTGAATTTTCTGCTGATTTTTCTTTCTTTTTCTACTTATGTCGTTTCACTTCATCAACAAAATCTTCCTAAGTATTGGATTCGTTAAAAGTTGGGTTATGTATTGAGATTTCTCCATTCTTCTTTTCCTTGGTTTTAACAGAGGCGATTGAAGATGAATTCTTCTGTTTCTTTTTATGCTTAGCATCAAAATTACTATCAACAACGTCTTCTTTGATAGAAAATTCATGAAAAATTGAGTTATCCGCAGACAATTCTTCCTTATTGTTTGAACATTTTACCTTTTTTCTTTTCTTCTTTTTCTTTTTAACGAAATCTTCACTGTTCATTGTCAAACTGTTTTCTTGAGATATTCTTGGATTATAATTACTTCATCTTCTTCTTCTATAGTTTTCAAACAATGCTTCTTCACTACTTCTACTGCAGATGAAGAAAGTGGATTGAAGCCACGATTGCAAAATCTTCACTTTCTTCACTGCATCTTCAACCCCCAATCCCATTGCTGCCAACCACATAATTTTTCTTAAATTTCGGCAATTTATTTTTAAAATAATCTAAACTACATTTGACGGGTTCTGAAAATCAATTGACTATTTCTGATCTACCCCTGGAAAAGGTGTAACTATAATTTTTAATAAAAATTTGCACCAGAAGCCTTTAAGGGTTAAATCGAAACAGCACTATTTCTACCTACAAAGCAAATGATTGGTGGTGGTGCCGTGATAAAAACCAAAGCTTGAGTAGAAAAGCTAAAAGCATAAAGTGAAAAAATATACCTCTCGGGTGTCTGTACTTCACGGTAACAAACTCGTCTGTAAAATTAAACAAAGGGTTGAACACATAAACTAAATCCAGTTACGTAAACGCCATAACTCACCTCGATGAGGTTTCTGTTTGTGTATTGTGTCGTACATTTTCTTGTACCATTTCGATTGATTCGCGTCCTTCACCTCCTGTTCCATACCAACAAATAACCATATCACAAAATGTTATCAGCAAAAATAGATAACTCACCGATCGCAGGATTAAAGGCATTCCATCTTTTGTCGTCGGTCCGACGCCCGGGAATTTTCTGGGGCCGAGATCTGCCATCTTCCTCGGTCTTTCGCTATCGGATTCGCTGGTGTATTCGTGCTTGATTTCATAAACTAAAAAAAAAATGTTGCAGGTTATTTCGAACAATGCAGTACAAACCTATCTCACCCGGAGTTACAAATGGTGTCCTCTCATTGTGGGGTCTTTTGTGGCTTTGTTCTTGGTCTATGTATAAAGCCCCTTTGGGCAATTGACCTTCTGTAATGAATACGCTGTAATAGCTTTTCACTTATTTGTTGTATAAGTATCGATTGAATAATGGACGCTTATCTTAACAGCTAATCGCAATTTTTTCACGTAAAATTGCTCGAACCTAATAATTGTGTGGCTTTGCGATTATTTAACGACTTAGATAAGAATACACGTTGGCAGGTATAGTATAGTATCTTTGCTCTATTGTAAAAGATAATGACTATCGGTAATACCAAACCAAGTTTAAGCAAATATGGTGAAAATTATATCTTTAATTAGACGGGTGAAACTTTTTTTATTATAATCGCTCGAATTCATTTTTTCTATAGCTTCACCTACAGGGGGAGTCTGAAAGACTCCACATCCTTTATACCACAGAATGTACTGTTCAAATGAAGCTTGGTGTAAAAATTATTGGTCAATTGTGATTCCTCTTGATGTTATAAGCCGCCAAAAATCTTCATTTTTAAACGTTATTTTGGAATATCTTTTGAAAGGTGTATCTTAGGATTTTGAATTTTTGCACAGCATTGTTACAGACCAAGATGCAATTACTGATGGTACTTAAGACATTATCCAAAAAGCGGATCCCTCTGTTATACAGGATGGCCCAGATGTTATTTGCCCTTGAACTTTTTTATATTTGAAAATCTTGCTAATTTGCCTACGCGGTCGTATTCCCCGTTCAATTCTGAAACTTTTTTGGCTCTTAAAATTTTTCGAAAAAACTAACCACTCACGAGAAAAATTGAAAAAACCGAAAACATGATGCAGGTAATCACCTTAAAACCTCCTAAAAAAGTGAAATTACCATCAGTTTTTTCTTCAGTTGTGAGCAATGGTTCTGGGCACAGATGTAGGACAACACCTTCCATGCAAAAAAACAGTTGAAATGTGATGCGTGGCAACGTACACTTTGATTTTTATTGAAATTGTAGGTTTATCACGATGATCATGTTTTCGGTTTTTTCAATTTTCCTCGTGAGTGGTTAGTTTTTTCGAAAAAATTTAAGAGCCAAAAAAGTTCTATAATTGAACGGGGAATACGGCCGCATAAGCAAATTAGCAACATTTTCAAACAGAAAAAAGTTCAAGGGCAAATA
The DNA here is from genome assembly GCA_963924575.1 of Pycnomerus fuliginosus. NCBI lineage: Eukaryota > Metazoa > Arthropoda > Insecta > Coleoptera > Zopheridae > Pycnomerus > Pycnomerus fuliginosus. Next base: position 4,795,122 of record OZ004624.1, on the reverse strand, counting down.
ACATCGGGGCGACCCTGTACATCAGGGATCCGTTTTTTGTATGTCTTAAGTACCATCAGTAGTTGCATCTTGGTCTGTAACAATGCTGTGCATAAATTTAAAATCCTACGATACACCTTTCGAAAGATATTTAAAAAGAAAGTTCTGTGGTATAAAGGATGTGGGGTCTTTCAGACTCCCCCTGTATATGATATTCATTATTCATTGAACGAGGCAGTCTAGAACTTTATTCCGTACAGTACAGTCGCAGGATAGTGAAATTATTTCATTTCGTAACAGCTATACAGGATGTTCCTTAAGCACCCCGCCAAACTTCAGGGGATGATTCTTCACATTATTCTAAGACGCCACTGGTTTATTGCAAAAATGAGTCGTATTTATTTTTGACTTTTTAAAACTGCACAAAATCGTCCTCTTTATGATGAACCAATGCTTTAATTAATCCACATTTTAAATATCAGAATAACCAATGACTTTCATGAAAAAAAAAAGAACCTTATACAGGCTGCGAGATTGAAACTCCAAAATGCTATAACTTTCTTATTTGTAGTCCGATTTAAGTGAACGAAAAACCAGATGAAATGGCTCATAAAACGCTACAAACTCAGAGTAGTTTTGATTTTTACCAACTTCAACTTGAATGTCAACTGGTTGTCAACTTTTCATTTTCAAATGGACATACCCAGTTTTTTTGCTCAGTCTGAAAGCTAATTTTTTTTCTGCATCTTTTGATGTGAAATAAAGCGGGTTTGGTTTACAATTAGTTCTGAAAATAATTGTGGCTTTTTGATAAAATTTGAATATTTTTTACCCAAAATTTTCGAATGTGCTGTGGATCTGTTGGAAACAAAACAAAACGTAAAATGTATTTCGAGAATTTTTTTCGCGGCACACTTGAAAATTTAGCATAAAAAGATTGAAATGTTGCCAATAATTTTAATTATTTTCAAAATTTATTATAAACCAAAGTCGACTTATTGCACATCAATGTCAATATATCATTTCTCCAATGTGCTCGCCGCTTTTGTGTTCATCGTAACCTAGGCGACGATTGTCACCAACAATCCCATTAACTGTCAAGCGGACATTGATCTCTTTTTCTGAAAATGTTAACAAGGTGGGCATCCAAAATAGAAGAAATAGTATGAAAAACGTGCTTCATTAGGCTCTTATCGCACTTCCGTACGATAATAATTAGGGCGCGGATTTTATGCAAAATGCATATTGGAAACGGACAAAGTTTGAAGAGAAATCTTCGAGATGTACACGAACCTCACTAAAAGGAGTCATTTGACGCAATTTGAAATTTGCATATTTTAGTGAACGGAGCATATTTTTAAAAAAAGTGCATGTTCTTGCATATTTAACCAATTTCGAGGTCAATTTCCTAATTTATTCCGCTATTTAGTCCGCTTTTATCCCGATTTAGTCCGCTTTGAATCCGATTTAGTCCGATTTAGTCTCATTTTAGTCCGCCCTAGTCCTAGTCCGTGGTACATTATTTTCGTGAGTGGTTGCACCCTCGCCTGATACCTAAACCGAGATTTTTCAACTATAAAACACGTGTTGTCCATGATTTTTTCTTATACTAATCATTCTAACAGGATATTTTTTTTTTGAATTTTCTTGTCAATTCACATTATTAGCCTTAAACCACATTGTCATCATCAGAGCTGGACTACTCAGTATCGAAATGTACTTGAAGTACAGTACTGATTACTTTTGGTACTTAAAGTACCGGTACTTAAGTACTTTCAAAATTCGGTACTGGTACTGGGTATTTCAAGTACTTCTTAAAAGTACTTGGTACTGGTACTTGAATATTTTTTTTGAGCGAAGTATTTGTACTTGGTATTTTAAACCATGCGGCATCAAGTACTTAAGTATCGAGTAGGTACTTAAGTATCGAGTACTTAAGTATCGAGTACTTGAGTATCGAGTTCGGTATTGAATCTTTTACTGAAAAATGGGGGGTTTTTAGAATATTTATTAGGTTGGGGGAAATCCAAGAACGACTTCACTTTGTCGCTAGCCCGCTGTCATAAGAGTACTTAATAACAAGTAGATACTTGAGTACTGTGTCAAGTACTTAAGTCCTGAAAGTACTTAAGTACTTTATTAAATACTCAGTCTCTTATTTTACTTAAGTACTATGTCAAGTACTTAAGTATTTTATGAAGTACTTAAGTACTTTATTAAATACTCAGTCCCTTATTTTACTCAGTACTTTTAAGTATTGGTACTGGTACTGGGTACTTAACGTGTGAGCACTAGTAAAGTACTGGACTGCAATTTTCAAGTACTTTTATCCAGTACTGGTACTTGATACTTGAAGTATATTCAAAATATCAAGGACTTAGTACTTGATACTTAAGTACTTTTTTTCGGTACTTGGCCCAGCTCTGGTCATCATAGGCGACGTGCTTTCATAGAATGGCGTGTTTTATAGCAAACATAAGAAGCTAATTCAAAAACACCATATAAACAGTATAAGATGCTAGTACTAGAAAGAAACATTTTTTTACAAAATGTGAATTGCAGTTCTTAAATTTTATTGAAACTTTTTCAATTACTACAAAAAAATTGATTATAAGTTATCGGCATTTTTCATATCTTGTGCATATTACGTGCATTTTTAGGCATATATGTGCATATATTGTGCTTATTTTGTTTATTTTCGATGCATATATATATATGCACATATTTTACCAGTTTTCTGTGCATACGAGTCCGCGCCCTAAATAATTATTGGCCTTATGATACGTGTTTTTTAATAATACATTATCTTCGTACACTTTTCACAGTTTGTACTTTAAAAACTAAAGCCATAGACATATTATGTCCATTGGAGGTTTTTGTTTTATAAAGCTTATAGTCGAGAAACTGGGATTTCAGTTCGAAAAAATTGCAAGAGAGCTGAAAATTATATTTAGGTCGTTAAAATTCAAAACAAGCACCTAAAATAAGTCGTTAAAACGGGTTACGGAAAATTGTTCGACTGCATTTCTTCGAATATAATTGTTCGAAAAATAAATTGTTCAAAAGGTAAATTGTTCGCAAGGCAATTGTTCCAAAGGTAATTGTTAGAAAATCAAAGACTAAAAAAAAACCTGACCTGTCGCAGACCTTGAACTGCCCTTGCTTCTCGCACTGCAAGACGGATATTTTCACGAGTTCTCGCTTTCGGCTCTGCCGAAACAGACAGTTTGAGAAAAAAAAACTTTTTTCAAAAAGTAATGCATTACAATTACTAATTACTTAACAAATGTAATGCATTACTTTACACATTACTTTTAACGTGACATTTCTTAAATTTCTAATTGTAGCTGACAGATTTTGAGATCTGCAGTAAATTGAAACATACGTCATAAGGGTAAAGAAAGTAATGGAAAAAGTAATGGTTTTCCATTACAATTACTAAAAAAATGTAATGCATTACAATTACCCATTACTATTTAAAAAAAGTAATGCATTACAATTACTCATTACCAGCTAAAGTAATTTCATTACAGTAATGCATTACTTGTAATGCATTACTTCCGACCACTGAATGGTCCATTAGAAGAATTTTCCGGATACGCGTTAAAACATGTCAAATAGATTACAAAAACACAATTTTAGATTGCTTAATTTTGAATTAGCTCATCAATTAGATACTTATATGTAGTATTACAGTCTATTTAAAAAAAAGGCAGCAGAGAAGCGGCTGGAACCTCCCCAACGCGTGGGTCTTTGATTTCCGTGACTTGTGTTTAAGATTTTAAAGTTAATATGCCTAAATGGCACTTCCCGTTAACCAATTGCTCCCAAAAGCCTTTCAGCTCTTCAACGGGTCACCTGACCTCCATGTACCAAATTTCAGACAAATCCTTCCATTAGTTTGGGCTATAACGTGGTTTCAGTGTTATTTCAAAATTTCGATTTTTCTACCCAAAGGGTAATAAATGCGAATAAATTTTATCTCATTTAAAACCAGAATTCGAAGACCCTTCTAATGCTGGCAATAAATCTTTCAAAAATTTGTTTTGGATGGGTAAATGAGAGAATACTTTAAATTTGGAAATTGGTGTGCCAAAACGGCACTTTCCGTGGGTCGATTGAATCCAATCAGCTCTTCGACGTGTAATACAATCCCCATGTGCAAAATTTTAGCCAAATCGGTTCAGGGGCTTGGGCTGTACCGCGATTTTAAAGTCCGATAAAACTCTCGATATTTTTAGTTTTTGGTCAAAAGGGCACTGACAGTGAATACATCTTTGGAAGCAGAATCTGAAGGCCTTTCTTATTGTGACGTGAAAAATGGGGGTTTACATTTAAAATTTAAAAGTTGATGTGCCAAAACGGCATTTCTGGTTGCACGATTGGCTCCAAAAGCTTTTCAGATCTAAGTTGGGTTATCACATGCACACGTACCAAATTTCAGCCAAATCGGTCGAGTAGTTTGGGCTGTGGCGTGTTTACGAACGAACGAACGAACGAACGTACGTACGTACATACATACAGACACATTTTAAAAACCACTTTTTTGGGTTCCTGAGACCTCAAAACGTACAGATCCGGTCTTATCTCGAATTCGAAAATTTTAGTGATTGCAGTAACCTCCCTTTTTTTTTAAATGGTGAAGTGGAGTGGGGAGGTTAAAAAGTAAGATTTATTTTTCAAATTATCACCCTCTCTCAATATGAAAATAAAAAATGCAGCAGAGAAGCGGCTGGAACCTCCCCATCGCGTGGATCTTTGTATTCTGTGTAGATAGTGGTCAATTCAACAGAAATTTTTTACCCTTATCGACTGTGACTAATTTTGCAATTTTCTGACAAATACCGACACCACCTCGGACATCACCCATCACATTTGACAATATGTTCCTTTTAAGGTTAATCTTTTGCCACCTTTTTGACAACAACTGCCACTTTATGTCATCCACTGTCAGCAGAATTTTTTCTCTATTTTCCACTGAAATGGCAGAAACTGTGAATACATTTTTAGAACGAGAATTTGATCGTCTTTCTAATGGCGACATAAAAAAGGAGACCTTTGTATTTAAAATTTAAAGTTGATATGCCTAAATGGCACTTCCCGCGGACCAATTGCTTCCAAAAGCCTTTCAGGTCTTCAACGGGTCATCCAATCTCCATGTACCAAATTTCAGCTAAATCGATTCGCTAATTTGGGCTATAATGTATTTTTAGTGTTATTATGAAATTTCGATTTTTTGACCCAAAGAGCACTAAATGCGAACGAATTTTGTCTTACTTAAAACCAGAATTTAAAGACCTTTTTGATGGTGACAATAAATCTTTCAAAAACTTGTTTTGGATGGTTAAATGAGTGAATAATTTTAAAGTTACAAATTGGTGTGTCAAAACGGCAGTTTCCGTGGGCCGATTGAATCCAAAATTTGTTCAGCTCTTCGACGTGCAATACAATCCCCGTGTGCAAAATTTCAGCCAAATCGGTTCAGGGGCTTGGGCTGTACCGCGATTTTAAAGTCGGATAAAAATCATTTTTTTTTAATTTTTGATCGAAAGGGCACTAAGAATGAATACATTTTTAGAAGTAGAATTTCAAGGCCTTTTCTATCGTGAGGTGAAAAATGGGGGTTTGCATTTAAAATTTAAAAGTTGATGTGCCAAAATGGCATTTCTAGTTGCACGATTGGCTCCAAAAGCTTTTCAGATCTAAGTTGGGTTATCACATGCACACGTACCAGATTTCAGCTAAATCTGTCGAGTAGTTTGGGCTGTGGCGTGTTTACGAACGTACGAACGTACGAACGTACGTACGTACGTACATACATACAGACACATTTTAAAAACCACTTTTTTGGGCTCCTGAGACCTCAAAACGTATAGATCCGGTCTTATCTCGAATTCGAAAATTTTAGTGAATGCAGTAACCTCCCTTTTTTTTAAATGGTGAAGTGGAGTGGGGAGGTTAAAAAATATATAAATGATGCGATTTTGAAATTTGAAGCAATTGGAACAAAAGTTATAGTGTCATAACTAAAGGGCGGATTAAAAAGCATTTATTTTCCAGAAATAAGCGCCTATAAAAAGCTTCAAAAATCGAAAATTAAGCTACAAAAAAGTAAAAATAAGCACTTAAAAGTTCAACTATTTCAAAATTGAAAATTGAAATTTTCGTTAATTCGCGATTCTAGCTAAGGAGGACGCCCTCTGGTGTGTGACGTCACACTGAGGGAACTGTGGGAAAAGACAAACATTTTTGGTGACATTTGATTGGACACGTCCAACAAAATATGCCTACGTGTGACGTCACAAAATTAATTTGAATCGCGAAGGTTAATTAAGGAAACTTCTTACTCCGATTGTATGCGCGGTCACACATCTACGTCACCCCTCGGTCGGCTTTGTTCTCTATCTACGCATCTCACCATAGACAAAGAAACCTTAAGTTAAGGTTTAGACAAAGAAACCTTATTGAGTTAAGGTTTCTTTGTCTGGTGTGCAGACCATCCTACAATCTGATGCTGACTCGATGCTTTGCTTACGTCTAGAATATCCATTTCAGTGCCAGTACCTTATCTTAGTCAATTAAGGTTGCGAAATTGCAATTATTAAAGATCGGCTTTCACCAGAAAATAAGTAAAAATATAACATCGACCAAAAACGTGCTAAGCTAGCAAGAAAAAGCACTAATAAGCTAGACAAGGCTTAAAAAAGCTTAAAAAAGCTCACAAAATCCGTAAATAAGCACTTACGCGAATTTTAGGCAAAAATAAGCAAAATAAGCAAAATAAAACTAGTGTCAAATGATTCGAAATTTTATGAAACGGAAAGAAACAAGAGCATTTCGTTCTGCTTACAATATTAAAAAAAAGCAAAATGCCAGAAATCCGCCCTCTAGTCATAACTCATAAAGGACATTTTGATTTTAACCTCCCCACTCCACTTCACCATTTAAAAAAAAAGGGAGGTTACTGCAATCACTAAAATTTTCGAATTTGAGATAAGACCGGATCTATACGTTTTGAGGTCTGAGGAGCCCAAAAAAGTGTTTAAAATGTGTCTGTATGTATGTACGTACGTTCGTACGTACGTACGTTCGTACGTACGTACGTTCGTAAACACGCCACAGCCCAAACTACTCGACAGATTTAGCTGAAATTTGGTACGTGTGCATGTGATAACCCAACTTAGATCTGAAAAGCTTTTGGAGCCAATCGTGCAACCAGAAATGCCATTTTGGCACATCAACTTTTAAATTTTAAATGCAATACCCCATTTTTCACGTCACGATAGGAAAGGCCTTCAAATTCTGCTTCTAAAAATGCATTCATTCTTAGTGCCCTTTTGACCAAAAATAAAAAAAAATTGATTTTTATTGGACTTTAAAATCGCGGTACAGCCCAAGCCCCTGAACCGATTTGGCTGAAATTTTGCACAAGGGGATTGTATTACACGTCGAAGAGGTGAACAAATTTTGGATTCAATCGGCCCACGGAAAGTGTCGTTTTGGCACACCAATTTCGAAATTTAAAATTATTCTCTAATTTACCCATCAACAAGTTTTTGAAAGATTTATTGTCACTATCGAGGTCACCATCAGAAAGGTCTTCAATTTCTGGTTTTAAATGAGACAAAATTTATTCGCATTTAGAACCCTTTGGGTAGAAAAATCGAAATTTTGTAATAACACTGAAACCACTTTATAGCCCAAACTAGTGGATCGATTTGCCCGAAATTTGGTAAATGGAGGTGAGGTGACCCGTTGAAGAGCTGAAAGGCTTTTGGGAGCAATTAGTCAACGGGAAGTGCCATTTAGGCATATCAACTTTAGAATCTTAAACAGAAGTCCCTGAAATCAAAGACCCACGCGTTGGGGAGGTTCCAGCCGCTTCTCTGCTGCATTTTTTTTTAAAGATTTCTCCATTGTTGTAAGAGATAAACGAAAATTTTAATTTTTTTGCTAGGTGCATGTGTCAATAAGGCTAAAAAATGCAAAAACCTATATTATAAAAACTTATATTTGAGTATCACAAATACCAAAAATCCTAAATTCGGTTTCTACAAGCAACGCATCAAAATTTCCCATCTATAAACCCAAGGGGTATTATTTCGTAGCTCGTGAAAGTGTTAAGAAATCGGTTTTTCAACAATTCATTCTTCTTTTCTTTGACCAAAACACTTATATCTCCGTTTATAATGACTTGAAAAAAATATATCTTTTGAAACAACACTTTATTTTGCTTGAATTTCACAGTTACCAATCGGCTCGATAGAATTTTATAAACAAAAAATTTGAACATTGTTTTAGAAAGCATCTTCATCCTGCAGTTTTATTTATTTTTTCAACGATTGTAATGTAAGTCGATAAATGCCGTAATGATTGTGGACCGCACTTATTGACGATGAAAAATAAATTATTGAAGATAAAATTCCTAGAGACAGGGAAGAGAATCTACGAGTGATGAAATTGCTAAAATATCTCATCGCCTGGTCCTTGAACATTTTTTTTTTGTTACTAACTTCTAGCAGACGGTGTTTTATGTAAAAACATAAACAATGCTAATGTGAAGCTCTGCAAATAAACCTAACAGTTATTGGCGCTTGATAGCTATAGATTAAAGTTTTATTTTATTTTATTTCACTGGGAGTAATTTACAACGGAAAGAAGCTGAAATTCAAATATTTAATAACACAAAAGTTGAGTGAAACGTGAATTATGCACTACTAAAGGTGTCTATCAATGTGCGGCAGGATAAATATTTACAAAAATTAAAAACTGAGCCAGAGTTTATTTTAGGAACTTGAGTTTATGATTATATTGAGCGTGTGACATAAAAATTAGTCAAGGCGAGGCTAATTAAGACTACCGTTTACTAAGACAACTTGTAAAACTTCAAAAATACATACCCCTCGCCTTTTGCAGCAAAGTTATTGTAGGATTTTGTGCCCTCGGCAGACGTGTGGTTGAGAAATTATTAAAACCAGGTGATGAATGACTAGTTGGAAGACGTTTTTGAAGGGTTGTCGATAGAACTATTCCAGTATCGCTACTGGTTTCCGGAAGTTTCCAAGGAGGTTCCTTGGAGCTTTCGCTACTTTCCTGACTCTACAAAAATTAAATTCAAAATAAATTTTTCCTGAAATTAGAAACCAACCTCAGTTCGCGAGAACTGCTTCCGTCCTAAAACGGGAGATTCAAATTTGACAGGTTTAAATTCTTTCCTCTCGGCAATTGGGCTAGAAGTGGCACTTTTCGGTGTCCAAACAGGAATGACGGGTTCATCCCTCTGCCTCCTCGCCGGCACCTCCGGGAGGTTAAACTCCTGTTTTTGGCCCGGAGTCCAAACACCTATAATAATTTCCTTGTCAAAACTGCCGAATATTAATCTAAATCGATTATGATTCTTGGTGAAACCGAGTCCGCTAATTATAAAACGGATCTGAGTCATTGACAGGTAAAAATAGGTCCATTCCTCCGTAATTTACAAACAACATATGCGGCCAAACGATCCCCTTATTTTCGAAAATTTTATCCTTGCGATAAAAACAGAATCACAAGTGCCGCTTCCGGTGTTGTGTAAGTCCGGCGTTCTTCATTTCCAACCCAAAATAACTGCTGTTTCTGTTTTCTGGCGCCGTTTGCCAAGTCGACGGAAATTAACGAACGTTTTTGAGAATCTACCTGAGATGACGATTTTTCTGTCGATTCGAAAAGCGCGTTTGGTATTGATTTCGTCCTATATTCGCACCCACTTTCAAGGATGGGTTCTTACAAAACTGCTGCATTTAAGTGAAATTATTAGAAAATTGCAGGAAGCGCGGCAGTTACGTTGCGAATAGAAAAATTTATTGTTGAAAATCGGAAGCGTGCGACCTTCGCGTGCCTAAAATTTTTTTATTAAATGTTCTTTGTTTTAAAACAAGGATGTACGATTTTGAGTTTATCATTACCAACACCTACTTTAAATAAGTACCTATATTATTGTAGTGTTTCGTCTAGTTGAACGTAAAAAGGAAGGAGAAAAATTGTGGAAAAATTGTCGCAATATAAACCACCGAAAATTAGGATATGCAATTTTGCGAAAAATTTTACTCTTTGGGTGGGTATTTTCACCTCCAGGTAAGACTAACTGACTGCTAGTTTTCTTTGAAACTATTCTATGTTCAGTGACAAACACCGTTTACAGTATTCCTATTTGCGTCATTTTGATGCTTATTTTCAGGAAATAAAATGCCACTTTAAGTGCAGGTCGTGTAAATTAGTTAAATGATTTCCTGTGTTGTATACTTCTCGTATTTTCTAAATTTGAAATATTGCGTGAGATTGACGACGATTTTAGGTCTCACGCGGTTAAAAATGGTAGAAAATTCAATTGTCTTTCCAAAAAATCCGAAAAACTCATTATTGAGGTCTCGTTTTTAAGTTACACCGTAAAAAGTCAAAATTCAAAGTTTTCTTAAATTTCAATTAGTCATAAAATCCGAATGGGACGCCTTAAGGAAGTGCAGTTTGCACCGTTCTCCTTCTTTATTAATCTTCTTCAAAGTCGTGTACTTAGCTCTTGCCAAAAAAATTCAAAATTTTCATTAATTTTACCATTGAAATATTGCATGAGGTTGACTTTATTTTAGGTCTCAGGCGGTTAAAAATGGTAGAAAATTTGATTGTCTTTCCATAAAGATCTGAAAAACTCATTTTTGAAGTGTCGTTTTTAAGTTATAACTTAAAAAGTCAAAATTCAAAGTTCTCTTAAATTTCAATTACTTATAAAATCCGAATGGGACGCCTTAAAAAAGTGCAGTTTGCACCGTTCTCCTTCTTTTTTAATCTTCTTCAAAGTCGTGTACTTAGCTCTTGCCAAAAAAATTCAAAATTTTCATGAATTTTACCACGTATCCCCCTCTTCTTGTCTTTTCTAAATTTGAAATATTGCGTGAGGTTGACGACTTTATTTTAAGTCTCAGGCGGTTAAAAATTGTAGAAAATTTGATTGCCTTTCCAAAAATATCTGAAAAACTCATTTTTGAGGTCTCGTTTTTAAGTTACACCGTAAAAAGTCAAAATTCAAAGTTTTCTTAAATTTCAATTAGTCATAAAATCCGAATGGGACGCCTTAAGGAAGTGCAGTTTGCACCGTTCTCCTTCTTTTTTAATCTTCTTCAAAGTCGTGTACTTAGCTCTTGCCAAAAAAATTCAAAATTTTCATTAATTTTACCATTGAAATATTGCGTGAGGTTGACTTTATTTTAGGTCTCAGGCGGTTAAAAATGGTAGAAAATTTGATTGTCTTTCCAAAAGGATCTGAAAAACTCATTTTTGAAGTGTCGTTTTTAAGTTATAACTTAAAAAGTCAAAATTCAAAGTTCTCTTAAATTTCAATTACTTATAAAATCCGAATGGGACGCCTTAAAAAAGTGCAGTTTGCACCGTTCTCCTTCTTTTTTAATCTTCTTCAAAGTCGTGTACTTAGCTCTTGCCAAAAAAATTCAAAATTTTCATGAATTTTACCACGTATCCCCCTCTTCTTGTCTTTTCTAAATTTGAAATATTGCGTGAAGTTGACGACTTTATTTTAAGTCTCAGGCGGTTAAAAATTGTAGAAAATTTGATTGCCTTTCCAAAAATATCTGAAAAACTCATTTTTGAGGTCTCGTTTTTAAGTTACACCGTAAAAAGTCAAAATTCAAAGTTTTCTTAAATTTCAATTAGTCATAAAATCCGAATGGGACGCCTTAAGGAAGTGCAGTTTGCACCGTTCTCCTTCTTTTTTAATCTTCTTCAAAGTCGTGTACTTAGCTCTTGCCAAAAAAATTCAAAATTTTCATTAATTTTACCATTGAAATATTGCGTGAGGTTGACTTTATTTTAGGTCTCAGGCGGTTAAAAATGGTAGAAAATTTGATTGTCTTTCCAAAAGGATCTGAAAAACTCATTTTTGAAGTGTCGTTTTTAAGTTATAACTTAAAAAGTCAAAATTCAAAGTTCTCTTAAATTTCAATTACTTATAAAATCCGAATGGGACGCCTTAAAAAAGTGCGGTTTGCACCGTTCTCCTTCTTTTTTAATCTTCTTCAAAGTCGTGTACTTAGCTCTTGCCAAAAAAATTAAAATTTTCATTCATTTTCTCACGTACGCCCCTCTTCTCTTATTTTCTAAATTTGAAAAATTGTGTGAGGTTGATGACTTTATTTTAAATCTCAGGCGGTTAAAAATGACAGAACATTTAATTGTCTTTCCAAAAATATCTGAAAAACTCATTTTTGAGGTCTCGTTTTTAAGTTACACCGTAAAAAGTCAAAATTCAAAGTTTTCTTAAATTTCAATTAGTCATAAAATCCGAATGGGACGCCTTAAGGAAGTGCAGTTTGCACCGTTCTCCTTCTTTTTTAATCTTCTTCAAAGTCGTGTACTTAGCTCTTGCCAAAAAAATTCAAAATTTTCATTAATTTTACCATTGAAATATTGCGTGAGGTTGACTTTATTTTAGGTCTCAGGCGGTTAAAAATGGTAGAAAATTTGATTGTCTTTCCAAAAGGATCTGAAAAACTCATTTTTGAAGTGTCGTTTTTAAGTTATAACTTAAAAAGTCAAAATTCAAAGTTCTCTTAAATTTCAATTACTTATAAAATCCGAATGGGACGCCTTAAAAAAGTGCGGTTTGCACCGTTCTCCTTCTTTTTCAATCTTCTTCAAAGTCGTGTACTTAGCTCTTGCCAAAAAAATTCAAAATTTTCATGAATTTTACCACGTATCCCCCTCTTCTTGTCTTTTCTAAATTTGAAATATTGCGTGAGGTTGACGACTTTATTTTAAGTCTCAGGCGGTTAAAAATTGTAGAAAATTTGATTGCCTTTCCAAAAATATCTGAAAAACTCATTTTTGAGGTCTCGTTTTTAAGTTATACCGTAAAAAGTCAAAATTCAAAGTTTTCTTAAATTTCAATTAGTCATAAAATCCGAATGGGACGCCTTAAGGAAGTGCAGTTTGCACCGTTCTCCTTCTTTTTTAATCTTCTTCAAAGTCGTGTACTTAGCTCTTGCCAAAAAAATTCAAAATTTTCATTAATTTTACCATTGAAATATTGCGTGAGGTTGACTTTATTTTAGGTCTCAGGCGGTTAAAAATGGTAGAAAATTTGATTGTCTTTCCAAAAGGATCTGAAAAACTCATTTTTGAAGTGTCGTTTTTAAGTTATAACTTAAAAAGTCAAAATTCAAAGTTCTCTTAAATTTCAATTATTTATAAAATCCGAATGGGACTCCTTAAAGAAGTGCGGTTTGTACCGTTCTCCTTCTTTTTTAATCGTCTTCAAAGTCGTGTACTTAGCTCTTGCCAAAAAAATTCAAAATTTTCATTAATTTTACCATTGAAATATTGCGTGAGGTTGACTTTATTTTAGGTCTCAGGCGGTTAAAAATGGTAGAAAATTTGATTGTCTTTCCAAAAAGATCTGAAAAACTCATTTTTGAGGTCTCGTTTTTAAGTTACACCGTAAAAAGTCAAAATTCAAAGTTTTCTTAAATTTCAATTAGTCATAAAATCCGAATGGGACGCCTTAAAGAAGTGCAGGTTGCACCGTTCTCCTTCTTTTTTAATCTTCTTCAAAGTCGTGTACTTAGCTCTTGCCAAAAAAATTCAAAATTTTCATTAATTTTACCATTGAAATATTGCATGAGGTTGACTTTATTTTAGGTCTCAGGCGGTTAAAAATGGTAGAAAATTTGATTGTCTTTCCAAAAGGATCTGAAAAACTCATTTCTGAAGTGTCGTTTTTAAGTTATAACTTAAAAAGTCAAAATTCAAAGTTCTCTTAAATTTCAATTACTTATAAAATCCGAATGGGACGCCTTAAAGAAGTGCGATTTGCACCGATCTCCTTCTTTTTCAATCCTCTTCAAAGTCGTGTACTTAGCTCTTGCAAAAAAAATTCAAAATTTTCATTAATTTTACCATTGAAATATTGCGTGAGGTTGACTTTATTTTAGGTCTCAGGCGGTTAAAAATGGTAGAAAATTTGATTGTCTTTCCAAAAGGATCTGAAAAACTCATTTTTGAAGTGTCGTTTTTAAGTTATAACTTAAAAAGTCAAAATTCAAAGTTCTCTTAAATTTCAATTACTTATAAAATCCGAATGGGACGCCTTAAAGAAGTGCGGTTTGCACCGTTCTCCTTCTTTTTCAATTCTCTTCAAAGTCGCGTACTTAGCTCTTCCCAAAAAATTCAAAGTTTTCATTCATTTTATCACGTACCCCCTCTTCTCGTATTTTCTAAATTTGAAATATTGCGTGAGGTTGATGTCTCTGTTTTAGATCTCAAGCGGTTAAAAATGACAGAACATTGAATTGTCTTTCCAAAAAGATCTTAAAAACCCATATTTTTGAGGTCTCGTTTTTAAGTTACAACGTAAAAAGTCAAAATTCAAAATTTTCTTAAATTTCTCCTCTTTTAATCCTCTTCACCGTCTACACCAAAAGTATTGTGGGTACATTTCTACACAATAGTTATTTGTGTATTAAATGGTCTCTGGACCGAAATACACACAAAATTTTGAGTTTTATATTTGATATTCTGGCGTTTTTATTTTCTTGGTAAGCAATTGACAAAATACTGTGGTTTTTGTCGTTCATTGCTTAAAACGCTTTAGTGATTGCTCCTCAGAAAACTTTAACTTGGGGACTTTAAATTTTAGTATCATTCCTTAGGGGGTCATTCACGAAGGGCGATAAGGTTCGACAACCAATTGCAATTTGCAAATTCGGACAAAGTAATTCACGAATAAATAACAGGAGTGTTTCCATGGTAAGAAACTATCAAAGGTAAGAAAAGATAAAAGTCATTCTCTAAACTTTGTAAGTGGTTTGCAAGCCCTCGGTAAGAGGTTGTACTTTGCGGTAGGTACGGACTTGCCGCAAAAACTTGTTATTTGATAAAAAACAATATTTTTTGTTAAAGAAATACGTAATACGTGTGTACTTGCAAATATGGCGTTAAATCCAGCGGTTGCAGCAGAAATTTTTGATTTTGACGATTTTATATTTTAAAACACATAAGACCCAATGCATATTGGCGCAATTAATTCGCGAATTTTGACTAAAATAGTGATTTGATGTCAACAAAAATTCTTGTTATTGTAGTTTAAGACATTCTAAACAAGGTTCCGGCGGTGTTAACTCATTTTCAACCAAAATTGTAGATAGGCCTTTTAGGCTTAGCACGGCAGAACTGTCCATGCACGGTCCCTGACGGCCTGTGTTAAATGAGGTCCCTTTAGTTCCCCAAAAAGCACGTGCCTCCGGGCCTCCACTTCCGAAATGAGTGTTTCTACCTCCGTAGAAGTAAAATTTTTTCTGCGTTTTCGATTTTGGCCGTCACATTCCACACCGTGGCCCATTTTTAGTAACTTGACACTGATGGTGACAATCAAATTTGCAAATATTGACATTAGCCCAGTCAAATTAGACAAAAAAGTGGCGATCGAGTGAAAAAAATCCCGGAGTTTTGAAATTTGGAATGGTTGTTCCCTAGTGTCTACAGAACATTACACTAAAAGTACCCGAGGGTGGGAGGTGAGCGCGAGGGAGGGGAGCTGATTGAATGTGCGTTTTCTGCGTTTTTCGTATATATCTCCGTAACTACCAATCCTAGCGAAAATTATTTTTTTATACAAAATTAAAGCACACTTAATTTCCTATCAAAACGGCCCTATTCATTTTTGTCGTACGATTCATACTTTAAATGTTATAAGCTTGACAAGTTCTCATATTTACTTGGGATGGCTCCTGCCAAGGAGTTTAAGGTTTTGACCCGCGCAAAAATAAAGTAGTGCTGAAAATTGGCACTTATGCTCTACTGGCAGTCCTGAATGACGTGTCAAAAGTTTCGGAGCCTGCGGTGCCGGCGTCCTATTTTTTTGGTACCGGAAGGCCTTAAGTGATAGTCATACATTATTTTCCGTATAACATGATTATTTATGAACCGATTTGATCGGGATTGGTCTCAAAATGACCACAACGACCTAATCAATACTGATGCTACTGATAGACTCCTGAAATTTTGAGATGAAACATACTTTTTTTTTCTTGGAAAAATCGTGCTCCAGAATCGGCTTCGTGGTACTTATTGCGATTATTTCTCCAACGGCTGATCGGGCGACAAAAATGTATAGGATCTTTTCGTTGCAAATTTTATCCTGAACATTTCAGTTCCTACACATTTTTGTCGTTAGATAAACCATTGAGGAGATAATCGGAAAAAAGCAGCGCGAAGTCCTTTTTCGGAGAAATCGTACTTCAGTACCGACTTCGCGCTGCTTTTTTCCGATTATCTCCTCAATGGTTTATGTAACGACAAAAATGTGTAGGAACTGAAATGTTCAAGATAAAATTTGCAACGAGTTTCAGTAAGACCAATTTCGTCAGTTTATACTACAAGGTTCTCATGTTAGGAGACAAAAGACTCCCCGACAGCAGCGGTCCAGAATCGGCATAGCTTATCTACTATGCATTTGTTAAATAAACAGAAAGTTTTGATTGAAGCAAAGCAAAAACTTTTTAATGATCAGTTAATTTGACGGTTTTTTGAAAGATTTTCATTGCCGATATAACAGATCGCTTTCTAAATAAAACGAAGATTTTTCATGAAAAAGTAAAAATATCTGGAGAACCGTGCATTTTTCGGCAAACATTGTTTGATGAAAACTTGTAGAGCCTGATTAGAGCTATCAATCCGTTTTTTGATCGAATCGATAGGAATAACGGTTCGTGAGTTATTCATGTGTTTGAAACAATGTCTTTCGGGCGATATCGGCCGTTTCCGTTATCCGATCGGGCCCAATTTCAGTAAGACCAATTTCGTCAGTTTATACTACAAGGTTCTCATGTTAGGAGACAAAAGACACCCCGACAGCAGCGGTCCAGAATCGGCATAGCTTATCTACTATGCATTTGTTAAATAAACAGAAAATTTTGATTGAAGCAAAGCAAAAACTTTTTAATGATCAGTTAATTTGACGGTTTTTTGAAAGATTTTCATGGCCGATAAAACAGATCGCTTTCCAAATTAAACGAAGATTTTTCATGAAAAAGTAAAAATATCTGGAGAACCGTGCATTTTTCGGCAAACATTGTTTGATGAAAACGTGTAGAGCCTGATTAGAGCTATCAATCAGTTTTTTGATCGAATCGATAGGAACAACGGTTCGCGAGTTATTGAGGTGTTTGAAACAATGTTTTTCGGGCGATATCGGCCGTTTCCGTTATCAGATCGGGCCCAATTTCAGTAAGACCAATTTCGTCAGTTTATACTACAAGGTTCTCATGTTAGGAGACAAAAGACACCCCGACAGCAGCGGTCCAGAATCGGCATAGCTTATCTACTATGCATTTGTTAAATAAACAGAAAATTTTGATTGAAGCAAAGCAAAAACTTTTTAATGATCAGTTAATTTGACGGTTTTTTGAAAGATTTTCATTGCCGATAAAACAGATCGCTTTCCAAATTAAACGAAGATTTTTCATGAAAAAGTAAAAATATCTGGAGAACCGTGCATTTTTCGGCAAACATTGTTTGATGAAAACTTGTAGAGCCTGATTAGAGCTATCAATCCGTTTTTCGATCGAATCGATAAAAACAACGGTTCGCGAGTTATTGAGGTGTTTGAAACAATGTCTTTCGGGCGATATCGGCCGTTTCCGTTATCAGATCGGGCCCAATTTCAGTAAGACCAATTTCATCAGTTTATACTACAAGGTTCTCATGTTAGGAGACAAAAGACACCCCGACAGCAGCGGTCCAGAATCGGCATAGCTTATCTACTATGCATTTGTTAAATAAACAGAAAATTTTGATTGAAGCAAAGCAAAAACTTTTTAATGATCAGTTAATTTGACGGTTTTTTGAAAGATTTTCATTGCCGATAAAACAGATCGCTTTCTAAATAAAACGAAGATTTTTCATGAAAAAGTAAAAATATCTGGAGAACCGTGCATTTTTCGGCAAACATTGTTTGATGAAAACTTGTAGAGCTTGATTAGAGCTATCAATCGGTTTTTTGATCGAATCGATAGGAACAACGGTTCGCGAGTTATGCAGGTGTTTGAAACAATGTCTTTCGGGTGATATCGGCCGTTTCCGTTATCCGATCGAGCCCAATTTCAGTAAGACCAATTTCGTCAGTTTATACTACAAGGTTCTCATGTTAGGAGACAAAAGACACCCCGACGGCAGCGGTCCAGAATCGGCATAGCTTGGAAAAGGTTGAGAATTGCTTAATTTATCGCTTATTTCAATAAAATAAGCAATTCTCAACGTTTTCCCCTAATTTTAAGGGTCATCCGACGTTTTTAGGTGGATGATTTTGGTGTAGTTTTGTTCCGCTTGAATAGAGCTTTCGTCGGTACGAAGGACGTGTGGTACATTTTTCTGGAAGGGTTTGAAATTAAATAATTTCTGTAATTCTCAATGTTTTCCCTTAATTTCAGGGGTCGTCCCATGTTTTTTGGTATAATTTTTATCAGTATGAGTCGCCCTTGGATCGCCGAAAGTAAGTTTGATCTATATTTCTTTGAAAAGGGGTGAAAACTTAAATTATAGTAACATAACCTCAACAGGTAGCTCTAGTTTGACGCGTCTGTCGGCCGCTCTGATTGGTTAGAAAGAAAATGCGCGGTTGCCACATCGTCAAATCTAGGGAAGTCGCCGGGCGCTGCAGAAGGCGCTAACTTCACGTACCTACATTATTATAAATGTGATTATAATGTAAGGAATGACTCCTTGAACTATTTAGAAACAATTTAGAACTATTAAGAAATCACCCTGTAGATCGAACAGGCTAATTTTATCGTGATTTCTAAACAGATTCCAAGGTCTGTCAATTTCCGATTATAATCATAATCAAAAACCAAACTCAGTTATGCGACCTTGAAGTCTTAAGTTGCAAATACCTACTGATAGCACATTCAGCGTTCAGTTGAATGAATTCCCTACAGAAAAAATCAGAATGAAGCAATTTCTAAAAATCGCATTGGTGGATTAAGTTGCCCATGCCCGATTCTAATTTTCGCGAATGTGAATATTTATTGGCTTCCGTTAACCTGTAGCTATAAATACACTCCCAATTACTCCCAAGTATTTAAACAACAATTAACCGAATCCCCCATGGAATCGATACTCATGTTTCCAAGTGGCCATCAATTATTTTAACGCGGGGATAATTCCGGTGGCACTATTAATTATTGTCCTTGAACCTACAGGGGTTGGGCGCCGTGGCCTTGAAAGTTGGTGAAGGAGTTATCATTTCAGCAACAACCACAGAACTACATGGCACTTGCACACTGCACGTGTCACGCGTGCTCTGTCACAGAAGCGACGCGGGGAACTGCACGACGTCTTGGCACCGACGCCGACAACCACCAGCAGCGTCGAGACGCCGGAATACGGATTTAGACTAGCTAGCAACTGTTCGACTAGATTTGACGAATTGACTTCGCAGGTTTTGATGGACGTGTTGCGATTATTAGCACACACGTTGATCCTAAAGATGATGATGTTATTGATCTGACGTTTTCACGTTTCGCGGTTGGGATTTATTTCATCTTCTGCTTTGAGGGAAATGGAACGGGCAATGGCTTAAGACGTCAGACATATCTCTCGTATGATGAAAAGGGGAATAAAATGTCACATAAGCAATAATGAAAAAAGACGGACGAAAAATTTGAAAATTGCATTCTTTTCTCTTGCTTTCTACTACAGAAGTACTGTCAGAAACTGTCTGGCAGTATGATGTGGTGATCTCCACTTATACACTGGAGATCGCCACTTATTAATTGGAAATCTCCACTTATGAAGTGGAAATCTGCACTTATTAAGGGATGATTTGGGCTAACTAATAAAAAACATTGTTATTTATCTTAATACAGGGTAGGGTCATTCACGAAGAGTGTCATTAGACGTGTTTCGAGAAGTTTTGTTATCATAGTCGCGCAAATTTGTATCCGGGGCTTTTGATGAATTCTGAATCGAAGGAAGCTATTTTCAAGATGGCTGCACTTCCGGTTATACCGGAAGTCGACATCAACTTTGTTATTTTAAATGGAATACCCATGTTTTTATGACATACTCCGATTCTACATCAAATTATGAGAATTTTGGTATAACATTACCCTATGGCTAAATATGATAGTTTCCGAGAAAAAAAATATTTTTAATTTTTAGACATGAAAATCTCGTAATACTTAAAAATTAATATTTGTGAGGGGAAAAGAGATAGCGTATTGAAATTTTGACAGCGGTAAAAGTTGTTTTTGGGACATCCGGCCGTGGTTCAAAAACAGGAGAATTCCTCGACGGAGGGTCCGTAGCCAGTGGCGTTCGTCAGCTTAGAAAAAACAATTGAAACTCAATTTTTCAAATGGAATGCCTGGTTTTTTATTATCCCAATGGATAGCAAATGTAATTCCCTATCAAGCCATGTCAAATATTCCTAGACTTATCTTCATTCGTTTTGGAGTTATTTAATATAATAATTATTTCCGTTTTAAGTAAAACTTACAAAAAATATATTTTATTAATTCGTGATCTAGATTTGCCATGCTGTCAGTCTCACCACTGTAAATTAAAATTGACACGATAATTTATTAAAAGCACTAATAAAATGGACACAATTATCGGATAACGTAAATTTTATTTAATAACTCCAAAACGAATGGAGATAGGTATAGGAATATTTGACATAGAATGATAGGGAATTACATTTATTATTCACTGGGATAATAAAAAACTAGGCATTCCATTTGAAAAAATAGAGTTTCAATTGTTTTTTCTAAGCTGACGAACACCACTGCTTGTAGACCCTCCATAGAGGAATTTTCGGGATTTTAAGCTACAGTCGAATGTCTCTACTATCAAAATTTCAATAGTCCATCTCTTTCTTTGGCAAAGATATTAATTTTTAAGCATTACTAGATTTTCGTCTCGAAAAATCTAAAATATTTTTTTTCTCGGAAACTATCATATTTAGCCATAGGGTAATGTTACATGAAAATTCTCATAATTTGATGTAGAATCAGAATGTGTCATGAAAACATGGGTGTTCCATTTAAAATAACGAAGTTGAGGTCCACTTCCGGTACAACCGGAAGTGTAGCCATCTTGAAAATATTTTCCTTCAATTCAGAATCCATTATAAACCCCGCCCACACAAATTTTCGCGACTATGATGCCAAAACTTCTCGAGATATGTCTACCCTGTATATTGAGATAATATCGCATTAGAATGAGATAAATATCTCAATATATTGAGATACCTAATATCTCATTAGTCATTATAACGAAATAAATATCTCTATAGAATGAGATAAATTATCTCAATATAGATATTGAGATAATCTCAATACAGGGTGGCCCACTGACAAGAGACAATCCAGACTTGCTCCTTTCCGACCCATTTTTTTGGGGAAAAATAAAATAAAATCTTTTCTCCGCAATGTTCGTCCTCTTTTAAACAATTTAGAACCATTTTATTTAAAAATGATGCCTTGTACTCAGTTATACTCAGGTTATTTCGATTTATTCAAAAACTGTAAGATGCTAATTTCATTGTCTCGGAAACTATAAAGAGGTCGAGTGTTGATTAAATTAGACAGAAGTTGCGCTTTTTTACGGTAATTAAGAATCTGTAAATAATTCTCCTTTATCTTGATTCATTCCTGAGTTATCCCGAAAAAATTGAAAATCGCGTTCAAAAAAGAAAACATATCTTTCTGACGATTAGTAGTAATTAGATTCTAGATTTTGAGGGACAGCAGTCAATTTTTCTTTTTCTTATCACCGTCATATTGAATTTTAACACTAATGGAAACACAAAAAAATTAGCTTTTCAAAAATGTAGCCAGCTTTTTTTAACAGATCGTCAGAATTTGAAAATTGTAAAATCGGACTAAACTTAGATGAAAAATATTTTCAAAAACCTACACCGACTTTTTGAATCTCCTATATGACTTGTGAAAACGTCAGTAATACAACGGTACTTAATAGAATAGGTCTTGGCATTGTATGACTCAAGCTTTGACATATTTTTTTCAAAAAGGTCCATGTTGATTACATTTTTGAAAAGCTATTTTTTTGTGCATAGGAACCAATAAGAATCGCTGAAATGAACGACAAACTTCGGAACGTTTTTTATTTAGTTAGCACAAATCATCCCTTAATAAGTGGAGATCTCCAGTTAATAAGTGATCATCATCGTCAAATTTTGCCTTCGTACAGAAGAACAGAAAACAAGGCATAATAAGATTTAGATAAGAGAAATCAAATAGGGGAGGAAGAAATTTCACCTAGATTTTATTAACTATGCGTACATCTGATACCCTCAGCGTCACCAAATTAGCAGTTCAAAATATCCTGGCGTTCACATTTTCAGCCGTGCGAAAGTTTAGAAAAATAAATAAACAAATCAAATTGATGAGTACATAAAACCGATCGTGAGTGCACGTGACAGCTTCATAAATTCGGAAGATGAAAATAGGAATTGTATCTTGAAGGCAAGGCAGGACAAGGACGTCCATGTCAATTTCGCGAAATATGTTTATGATGTTTCAATTTTCCTGATGGGATATAATTGGCGTTAATCACTCGTGACAGGTTTTATAAATATCTAAATTGCACCTGTGGAAACGATTAAAGTCGTGTTGTAATTGTTATGCGCTCGTGCACAATATTTAAAAATGCAGAGAATGTAAATGTAAGTGCGAGTGTTTTATAAATATTTCTGATATAAATTGTTCGTCTTTGACCATGTGTGAGTTATTTCAGGATTTCTTAATTGCATGTTTTCTGTTAAACTTGATTGTTAGATGATGCCCCGAGGAATGTAAATGTAAATGAATTTGTTAGTTCTGCTGTTAGTTGTAGTTAGAAATTTATTACCACCAACCTCTACAAAGCAAAAACCCTTGGGCTAACACTAGTGCGGAATCGATTTCGTGCAGTAAGCTGCTGTTTTCTTGGGGTCTATTTTTGCTAAGTACCCTGTTAATCCTTCTAGCCTCCTTGCAACACTTCCAGCGACAAATCTGTTTACCGCCACCTAAATCACATGCAATCAAGCACAAATTGTGTTAACAGAGAAAAGTTAATTTTGGACAAAGGACAAAGAATCGGGTAATTTTAGTGAAACAATTTCACTCCAGTGATATAACAAGGCAGAGCTGCGTTTTATTAACAAATTGTATAATATAAATTTCTATACAAAAGATTTTTTTGTTCAAGTTCTGATCCCAACTATACGACAAATAATAACAAGGTGATGCACTACAAAGATAATCGTCAACAAAATTAAAATTTTACAATAAGGATTTTATTGATCAAGGACCTATTTCAGTTTGTGCGTCGAGGCCCTAAAATAATTCAGTCAATAATAATAAGTAACCTTTTATAGAAACATTTTCAAGGTAGGTTCAAGTTAATGGCTATAGGAGTTTTATGTTCATTTTATTTATACCGGGTGGACCAACACTATTGCCCACCTCAATAATTGCCCTTTACCTTGAAGCTAGAGTTTTGATTTTTTTACAGGGTGTATGGGTACTAAAAACCCTTCAGAGGACGTAAAAATTTTTTTGATTGGCCCAAAAATGTGACGTCACGAAATTTTCAATGGGGCTATTTTCATGAAATAAATAATTTTTGCCCACAGGTTGGTTATTTAGGGCCTTAGGATCACGCTAAACTGATTAGATTATTTAATTTTTTGGACATCAGGTTACCAAACTGCAGAAGCTAAAAATCACGTCAATTTTTCTCACAAGTCGCCCATGAAACAACACCTAATCATTGCGAGGCGAGGTATGTCCTTTATCGATCGGCGGATATTCAGAAATGTCAGTGTCAGCTTGTCATGTCGGCAGGGTCATCAAACCACATTATTCTTAATTTTCGAATTCATTCAATTAATCAATTAATTTTCCCGGAAAATTATTCAAACAAAACGCCCAAAGTTTGTTGAAGCGCGTGCGTAGTGTTCCACATTGCGCGTCAAATTAAATCAGACATAACCTCGTTTTGGAGAAATTTATCCAAATTTAAATTACAACCAGCACCAAGTACGTTTACCCATTACCCATTTGAAGGGCCTTCTGATTTGGTAAGTTTATGGAATTTCGGTCGATTTATTTAATTGTAAAATTGAAAATTTTAGGTGACGAAGATATGTGTGAACCCAAAACCTAGTAGCTGGTACATTGTTGGTGGTATCTACTCTGCAGAAGGTCCATTAGATAATAAAGAAGCTTACTTTCAAGTGTGGAAGATTGGTCCACTGAAATTGTTGATAAAATTGAGACTGTTCCTGTTACGTTGTTAGATTTGACTCCTGATAATAAAAGCTATTCAAAGTATTTTGTAACTTAAGTAAATTGTTGAAATTCATGATGTGACAGTGCTCTGGATTTACTTAATTTCATAACGATGGGTAAGTATATTAACCTACCTCCAGAAATATCAAAAATTAAGACCACACGACAGATTTTTTAACAATTTTTATTATTTTATTAATCAATTTAATCAGACAACTTGCAGCTTTGCTGTGTTTACGGACAAAGCGTCACTAATTTGGCACTGTTCATAGGTGGTACACTTGCACTGAGAAGAATAGTCCTGGTTTGTCGATTAGCTGACACTCTCCGTGATAACATTTTTGAGAATCAATTATTATGTTGCAAACAGGCTGTCTGATGAGGCTTGCAGAGAACCTACCAACAGGCCAGACACTGCCATTATTAGATTTTGGGTTCACAAAAGGGCCCCATCGTTTTATTAAACATTTTAACCTCCCCACTCCACTCCACCATTTAAAAAAAAGGGAGGTTACTGCAATCACTAAAATTTTCGAATTCGAGATAAGACCGGATCTATACGTTTTGAGGTCTCAGGAGCCCAAAAAAGTGGTTTTTAAAATGTGTCTGTATGTATGTACGTACGTTCGTACGTACGTACGTACGTACGTTCGTAAACACGCCACAGCCCAAACTACTCGACAGATTTAGCTGAAATTTGGTACGTGTGCATGTGATAACCCAACTTAGATCTGAAAAGCTTTTGGAGCCAATCGTGCAACCAGAAATGCCATTTTGGCACATCAACTTTTAAATTTTAAATGCAAACCCCCATTTTTCACGTCACGATAGGAAAGGCCTTCAAATTCTGCTTCTAAAAATGCATTCATTCTTAGTGCCTTTTTGACCAAAAATGAAAAAAAAATTGATTTTTATCGGACTTTAAAATCGCGGTACAGTCCAAGCCCCTGAACCGATTTGGCTGAAATTTTGCACAAGGGGATTGTATTACACGTCGAAGAGGTGAACAAATTTTGGATTCAATCGGCCCACGGAAAGTGCCGTTTTGGCACACCAATTTCGAAATTTAAAATTATTCTCTAATTTACCCATCCAAAACAAGTTTTTGAAAGATTTATTGTCACTATCGAGGTCACCATCAGAAAGGTCTTCAATTTCTGGTTTTAAATGAGACAAAATTGATTCGTATTTAGAACCCTTTGGGTAGAAAAATCGAAATTTTGTAATAATACTGAAACCACTTTATAGCCCAAACTAGTGGATCGATTTGCCCGAAATTTGGTAAATGGAGGTGAGGTGACCCGTTGAAGAGCTGAAAGGCTTTTGGGAGCAATTGGTCAACGGGAAGTGCCATTTAGGCATATCAACTTTAGAATCTTAAACAGAAGTCCCTGAAATCAAAGACCCACGCGTTGGGGAGGTTCCAGCCGCTTCTCTGCTGCCCTTTTTTTGGTCTCTATCTAAAATTTTCAATTTTACAATTAAATAAATCGACCTAAATTCCAAAAACTTACCAAATCAGAAAGCGTACAATGGGTAAACGTACTTGGTGCTGGTTGTAAATTACATTTGGAAAAATTTCACCAAAACGAGGTTATGTGCGTTATGTGTCATTTTATCGATATGGAATTACGCACGCGCTTGTTTCACACAAACCCTATGCTTCATGGGTTTTGTTTGAATAATTTTCCGGGAAAATTAATTGATTAATTGAATGAATTCGAAAATTAAGAATAATGTGGTTTGATGACCCTGCCGACATGACAAGCTGACACTGACATTTCTGAATATCCGCCGATCGATAAAGGACATACCTCGCAATGATTAGGTGTTGTTTCATGGGCGACTTGTGAGAAAAATTGACGTGATTTTTAGCTTCTGCAGTTTGGTAACCTGATGTCCAAAAAATTAAATAATCAGTTTAGCGTGATCCTAAGGCCCTAAATAACCAACCTGTGGGCAAAAATTATTTATTTCATGAAAATAGCCCCATTGAAAATTTCGTGACGTCACATTTTTGGGCCAATCAAAAAAATTTTTGCGTCCTCTGAAGGGTTATTAGTACCCATACACCCTGTAAAAAAATCAAAACTCTAGCTTCAAGGTAAAGGGCAATTATTGAGGTGGGCAATAGTGTTGGTCCACCCGTACAAGTTTTATCGGTAGCATTTAGATACAGCACCTTTTCGTAATTTTGCACTTTTTAAATAAAATAAAACAAAAACAAACCAACTCGTAAAAAAACAAAATATTTATATAAAAAAAAATTTATTTCGAAATTAGGTTGTAATCCTCTTAAATTACTTAACTTCGCAGAGGATTACAGCCTAATTTATACGGATGAAGCTATGGCAACTGCTGACTTATTTTCCTTGCTAGCCGTGGAAATAAAATTTTCGCCGCTAGACGAAAAAAAATTATATCTACGGCTTAGTTGCTTCAGTGGCTAGCCGCTAGCCATGAGAAGTTATACTTTCACAGCCCTCGTGAGGCCCGAAAATCTCATTTTCAGACAGCGTACATAGGAAGAAAAAATTTTGTTTGAAACTGAAAAAGTTCTTCAAGATTTCGTGGTTTCGCATTCTAAACTCATTCTGTAAAAAATACCGTAAAAGGTTTTAGATCGGTGCTTAGAGAACTTGAGAGAAATGTTTTAAAACATAGACAGACTTTCAGGCAAAGAGCTGGATTGCCTTATGGCTTTTCGCGCTGCAAAATTAAAATTGAAACTCTTGCATCGATTACTTCTATACGCTTTTAGCTTTCAACGGATAGACTTTGCAATATTTTAGGTCAAAGACAGACTTTACCTTACATGAACCTAAATAATTCACCCAGCTTGTCGCATCGGAAATTAATGCCGCCTCCGCCAGTTGTCTTGCTTCGATTTTCAACTTTTGATCTTAGCCAAAAGGCTGAGAAGCGAGATTTTAACTTACTTATTGAATGAGATTTCACCACAATATTTATGAACATCCGAATTCTACAAAATGCCCACTGAAAATGAAATGTTGCAGATACAGGGTGTCCGGAAATAACAATGAAATATTTCGGGGGGTGATTCTGCAGCTCAAAATATGCAAAAAAGTTCATATAAACATATATCCGGCCTTCTGAAAGGGGTGCCCCAAATTCGGTTTTTATTGAATAAATCAGGAACCGCTTAAGATACAGTGCCGGATTTTTGCACATTATCTAACATCAGTAAGTGCCATCAGATTATGGTATCTACCAAAAGCAGATTCAACCAGGGGCGTGCAAAATAGGGGGGGCTTCAGCTTTTCCCACCCAAATTTTTTTACGTGTTATTTTTGAGACAATTTCTCACAGGAATATGGTTTCCTGACTAAAATTACATAAAAAGCCCCTCTTGTTATAACACCGTGGGATCAACCGTTTTCGAAAAAATTAGATTTAAAGATCCATTTGCATTTCCTAGGCTTATCAAACGATTTTTATTAAATTACAAAACTGAACGGATTTTATAAATTTGTATCTAAAGTAATCTAATGTTGCTTATGGATGTCAGATAGTATGCAAAAACTTAATAATTGACAAAATCAAAATCGAATTTTGAGCGCCCCCTTCAGGGGGCCCTAGCTCCCTTAGGAGCGATTTCCGGACCCATGTTTATAGAGACTTTTTCTCATATTTTGAGCTGCAGAATCACCCACCGAAAAATTTCATCGTTATTTCCGAACACCCTGTATGGAGGGTATCCCTCGACGAGCGTCAGTTAGCCGTATCTATACAACTGTTTCTAGCATCGCCATGAAAATTTGTACACAGGGGTTTCAATTAATTTTGAATCGACGTAAAATATTTTCATTGATGGCGCACTTCCGGTTATACCGGAAATAGGTACTAACTTCCTCATTTTAAATGGAACACCCTGTATATTATGATATTTTTAGATTCTACGTTTCATTCTAAGTAAACTTTTACTAAGAATTGCTATGCCAAAAATCAACCATTTTTGAGAAAATCTAGAAGTTCGCTTTCTTATACCACGTGCAGGCCTAACTTCAAAAAGCTGTAACATCCTTATAGTATGACATGAGAAAACGATATTAAGTTGGCATGAAGACTAATGTAGGGTGTATCCGCCCTTGGGCTCAAATTGTGTCAAATACATACAGGGTGTTCTCTGCAAATTTTTAAACATCATCAACTTCATTGCTCAAAAAGTTAATTTTTTCAAATGGAATGCCCCAACTATTTTATGGCACATCGATGCAGAATTTAATTAGCTATCATTTTAGTTTACGTTTGCCATATTTAAATAAATAGTTTTTGTGATATTTCTAAGTATTTGGAATTTGACCAAAATTTCATATTTAGCACGATTTAATAACCAAAGTTAGCTATGATTTTAGGAGCCTTTTGAGTTCCTTAAAGCTGCTCAAATGAAAATTTAATCCTATTTTAATCCTATTTTAAAATATGAAATGGTCCAATTCCAAATACTTAGAAATGACAAAAATCGTTTATTTAAATATGACAAACATTATAGTCTAAAATGATAGATAATTAAATTTTGCATCGATGTGCCATAAAATAGTTGGGACATTCCATTTGAAAAATTTTGGCCAATGAAGTTGATTATGTTTAAAAATTTGCAGAGAACACCCTGTATGTATTTGACCCAATTTGAGTCCAGGGGCGAATACACCCTACATTAGTCTTCATGCCAGATGAATATCGTTTTCTTATTTGATACTGTAAGGATGTTACAGCTTTTTGAAGTTAGGCCTGCACTTGGCATAAAAAAGTGAAATTCTAGATTTTCTCAAAAATGGTTGATTTTTGGCATAGCAACTCTAAGAAAAAGTTTACCTAGAATGAAACGTAGAATCCGAAAATATCATAATATACAATGGGATACGGAAAATTGTTCCCCATCAATTTTCCGCCAGTAATTATTGTTCGCCAGCAATTTTTCGCCACTACCAATTTATCGCCTCAGTAATTTTTCGCCACTAATATTGTTAGTTTAAGTTCGTTTATAAGTATAGGCCTCCACAGATACAATATCCAAATAAAAGCAAAACGGAAGATGATGTTTATCAATAAGTTTTAAAAATTTGTATTCGGTTATTTCTACTTAAAATTAGAACAAAATGTAAAATGAGAAAAAATGTTTTGTGCACAATTTTTTGTATTTAAGGAGTTGTAAGGTTGGAAGGGGCAGGTAAGTTATGGGCGATATTCTTAACGTCCAATTAGTTTCTTGAAGTTTTAGGTAATTACAGGTTTAAATTTTCTTCTTGCCAGTTTTTTGTTGTGGTGGTTGAAGCGGGTGAAATTGTTGGCGTTCAATGAGGTTAGGTTTCCCCCATGTAATTTTTGTGTGTATTGGGGGTTGAAGAGGGCGAGTTATATGGGGATGAAATTCTGACTTTTATTTGCCTCTTCATGATTTAGGTAGTTCAAGGGTTAAATTTCCTCGTTTAATTTGTCTCTTCTTGTGTTTGGAAGTTAAAGGGGAGTGAGTTTCGGGTGTGCACTTTGTTGCGTTCATTTAGTCTCCTCCGGTAGTAAGTGGTCCAAGAGTTAGGTAAGATTTCTTTCATGAAATTTTTTTGTGTTTGGGGGTTGAAGGGAGTGAGTTGTTGCTGCTTCAAATTCGCTTTTGCACAATAATATTGTCGGCGAACAATTGAAGGCGCGATAAATAGGTAGTGGCGAACAATTTTCCTAGACCCATTTCCGGTATAACAGGAAGTGCGCCATTGCTGAAAATGATAGCTAATTAAATTCTGCATCGATGTGCCATAAAATAGTTGGGGCATTCCGTTTGAAAAAATTAACTTTTTGACCAATGAAGTTGATGATGTTTAAAAATTTGCAGAGAACACCCTGTAAGTATTTGAACCAATTTGAGTCGAGGGGCGGATACACCCTACATTAGTCTTCATGCCAAATTAATATCGTTTTCTAATTTCATACTATAAGGATGTTACAGCTTTTTGAAGTTAGGCCTGCACTTGGCATAAGAAAGCGAAATTCTAGATTTTCTCAAAAATGGTTGATTTTTGACATAGCAATTCTTAGTAAAAGTTTGCTTAGAATGAAAATATCATAATATACATGGTGTTCCATTTAAAATAAGGAAGTTAGTACCTATTTCCGGTATAACCGGAAGTGCGCCATTGATGAAAATATTTTACGTCGATTCAAAATTTATTGAAACCCCTGTGTACAAATCTTCAAGACGATGCTAGAAACAGTTCTCCAGATACGGCTAACTGACGCTCGTCGAGGGATACCCTGTATTAATATTACAATATCTGAATTAATTTTTAGTTTTTTTACAAAATATTTTTGTTCAAATTAAAAAGGCCTTTCGTTTGCTTGTTACATCACTGGATTTGAATAAAAACATCCTCGACAATAATTAACGATTTCGCTCATTACCACCGAACAAGTGTCACAAGTAGCTTTTTATGAGTCTTTGGTGTGTAGTAGTTGCGTTAGATATCGTAATATTCCTGAATGTAAGCGTAACCTAATTTTAACCACCTAAATTTAGATTCCCTAATGTAGTGACAATAACAAAATTAAATGCGTGACGTCACTCGGCTCTTATATCATTGAGGGAAAAATATCCCGGAACACATGGTAGAGATTAACGATCTCCTCGATCCGCCGTGCCAAAAATTAGCAACAATAATCACAAAAACACACACAGCTAGGGTTAGTCAAATAATGCACTCCCAATCAACGACTCACCATCCCGAGGGCTATTTTCAGCCAGTTTCGTAATATCCACGAATTCCTGCAAATGTTTGGGCAGTTTTCGCACTCCTTTTACAGGTTCGACATCCGAATCCCCTTCACCATCCTCCCTATTCAGTTTCCCCAACTTCTGCTTCTGCTTCACTTTATCCATAAACTCTTCCTCGAGCCCCGTCATGGATTTATTTTCGGAGTGTCGTGGTGGCGTGGTGACTTTGATCACTTTGTGTTGTTTTCTGTCCTCGTGCGCCGCGAATTTATCCAAGTATTCTTCGTACATCTGCTGGCGGAAGAATTCACTCGCGACCGGCATCGAGGTTGGCCGTGATCTCTTGCATTCAGCGTAGTCTCCCTGGCGAGAAATATGATAATCCTCAGGATGAAATTGGCGTGACGGTGCCATTTCAGCGGATAGCTTCCTCTTTTCTTCCTCCAAGAATTCGAGTTCTCTTTGTATTTCGCGTTCTTTTTCCAACAAATAATGCATCTGCTCTTGGTAGAATTCCTGAGGTAAGGAGGTGCGTCTGGTTCGACTATTTGTATCCCGCAGAGCTGTTAAATTTGATTCACTTGTACTTTTCCTGCGGGCCAGCTGTAACCACTCTGTTAGATCTTTAGCTTTCAATCGCGCACTATCCATGTTTATGCGTCGAGGCAATGTGGCACCTTTTCCCTTTTTTTCAACGTAAAATTCCTCAGGTTTACTCTCCGACGCACTGGGATCCTCTCGGATGATTGCCAACAGTCTATTACCGTTATTACCGGATAATTTTGCATCGTCCTTAATCGAGGTGATCACCACTTCATTTTTAGACTCACAAAACGTTCGCGAGAGAAATTTCTCATGCAACTCCAGCAACTTTCCACCCTCGTTATCCATTTTGCGACTTTTTTCCAACTCCTCCTTCTGCGAGGGTGATAAACACAACAAAACTTTCGAATCTTCAGTTGCAACTCCCACCCATTCATTCCTTCCTGGAAGTTCACATGTTTTAGGATCAGAAAGGTTACTCGTCAAATTTTCTAAGGTTAAAGAAACTTCGGCGAGTTCTTGCAAAACTTCAGCTCCAAACGGTTGTGATATTAGGTAATTTAAGCACAATTCACGCAGAGTACTTGGCTGGACTTCTATCTTGTCAATTTCTTGCCTAATCGACTCTATGTCAGCCACTGAAGAGTTCGGGTTGTATTTTGCTGTTACTAGAGAAGAAGATCTGCTGCTGTTATCGCTGCTTAGAGAAGGTGATCGAGATGGAGCTGGTGGACTTATCACGTTCGTGTAAATGGTTTTGTTAATGTTTCTGCAAATCTTCTCGACCTCTTCTTCGTCTTTAACGCAATTCTCGAGCTTAATTCTAACGTCTTCTGGAAGGGATTTGCGGAGTTTTAAAATCTCGCCTTGGGGTAGTTCCGTGCAATCACTAAAAACTGTTGCCGCATGAAATCTCAGATATTAATGTTAAATACGAGGCTTCAAAGGCTATATTTGCTTTCTATAGGGTTTTGAAGAATATGAAATTTTCTCCTGATCAGCAAAACATGGCATTAAGAAAATCATATCTTCTAAAGTATAGCAGATATCGCAGAGAGCCAAAGTTTACCTGAAAGTTCAAGGCTTTGCCTACAATCTCATGCACTCGAATCGTCACAATTGCGAAAATTAGTTTATGGAAAAGATCTGGAAACATCCAAGAAAGAACGGAAATTAGAAGATTTTTTCCTGGATGAAAGAAAAAAGCTCAAACTAGATTGTTTCAACGTTATAGACAGTCGACTATGTACTTTATATGAAAATAGTGCCGACTTAATATAGCTCGCGGTGTGTCAGCTATAAATTGCAGAATATATCGGGTGTCCCAAAAAAAACGGGCAAAATAGTTTTTGAAACAAGTCAGTCATTTCTTAACCGATTTAGATAGACTTGGTCTTAAATTAAAGCTAAAGAATCAGGCTTTCGAACTTTGCCAGAAACGTCGACAGATGGCGCTGCTGTAGTAGCCTTGTTGATACTTGTCTTTAAGGCTCATTTTAGGTGCGTGGGGATTGGTCGGGCAACAACCAATGGTTATGAGACCCAAATAGCCTTGAAGATCTTTCTTTTTTCTTCAAAAATCTTTTTTCAGAAGTCCATTTGGCTTATGCATTCATTTTCTGTGATTTTTCTAAAAAAAGTGTTTTTGCGTATTTTCATGCTTTCATAACCATGACTAAAGTAACATTGATAGGGCTTAATTTTCAATGATAACTGTTGCAACTGGCATCTGCGCCACTGTTTTCACCATATTCGTTCATTTATAACTGAAAATTAAGATTTATTTGCATCAACTGTTCTTTTGGCCATTAATGCGTGAAAATACTCAAAAACACATTTTTTTTTAAAATTGCAGAAAATTAATGCTTAAGCCAAATCGACTTCTTAAAAAGGATTTTTGAACAAGAAAGAAAGATCTTCAAGGCTATTCGAGTGTCATACCGATTGGTCGTTGACTGACCAATCCCCTTGCAGCTAAAATAAACATTTAAAGCAAGTATCAATAGGACTACTACGGCAGCGCCATCTGCCGTAGTTTCTCATACAGTCGGAAGCCTGATTCTTTGGCTTTAATTTAAGACCACGTTCCTCCAAATCGGTTAAGAAATGGCAGACTTATTCCCAAAAATATTTTGTCCGGTTTTTTTGGGACACCCGATACTAGTTTCAGCTAAATTGGTCAAATTCACTCAGACTGGAGTACTAATGTGTAGTATAGGAGTTTTATTGCACTTTCCATTAAAACCCGACTTACGATTTTTTTAATATAGGGCATACAGGGTGTTGCCCCGTCAGAGTTGGAAAATCGGTTAAATTAGAAAAAAGTTGTGCTTTTTGAGGGTGATCAAGAATCTGTAAAGGATTCTCCGATATCTTGATTCGTTACAGAGTTATCCTCAAAAAACTGAAAATCGCTGCCAACAACAGAAATTTTCTATGCCTTCTATATTGGATTTTAACACAACTGGATGCACGCAAAAATTAACTTTTCAAAAATGTAATCAACTTGGGCTTTGTTGACAAATCGCCAAATTTTGAAATTAGGGGTGATTAATTTGTACTATAATCGGAGTAAACTTAGGGAAAAAACAACTGTAAAAAGGTGCACCGGCTTTTTCAATTTCTTATTACATATGAAAAAAATTAAATTCAACGAATAAAACTCGTATTGACATCGTGTGACAGCTTCGAATCTTTTTTTCTCAAAAAACCCGAATTTGTTATATTTTGTTACTTAAAATCTAGAAACCCTAGAAATTTTTTGTCATTGCCATTGAATTGACAAATGTTAAAAATATAAAAGTTCCAAGTTTCATTTAAATAGCACCAACTGTTAGGGAGCTATGAATCTTTCTTTAGAAAGTCAATTTTCAGTTCTTTCGGAATAACTCAGCAACGAATCAAGATATCGAAGAATTCTTTACAGATTCTTATAGCGTTTTCGTCTGAGAGTATCTCTATTTCACTTTTCACATTACTTTGCCCTAAGCGAAATAAGGATGCAAATACTCAAAAGCACTGGAAACAGAGTATTTGCATCTTTTTCCCGTTTACGGTCGGTTAATTCAAAAAATTAAATAGAGATACTCTCAGAGCTGACTCAGACGAAAACGATATACATCACCTTAAAAAAGAGCAACTTTTATCTAATTTAACCGAAAAGAAAAAATGTCTAGTTCATAAAGCATTTACATTTGGAAAAATGTGAAAACGCGTCAATCTATAAATGGAAGATCCTTCAGTCTGGTGTGTTACCATTGCAACATGATGGTTACATTCTTAAAAAGTTTATTTTTATGTGTACTACCCTCAAAAATTTAAGTGATTTTCTAACTTTAATGGTTTCCGAGATCCCAATAATGGGCAATGAATATTCTGCAATTTATATTTGACACACCGCGTGCTATATTAAGTCGGTACTATATTTATATAAAGTACATAGTCGACTGACTATAACTTTGAAACAATCTAGCTTTGAGCTTTTTTCGTTCATCCAGGAAAAAATGTGGAAATTTCCGTTTTTTCTTGAATGTTTCCAGATTTTTCCCATAAACAACTTTTCGCAATTGGTATGATTCTAGTGCGTCAGATTGAAGGCAAAGCCTTGAACTTTCAGGTAAACTTTGGCTCAATGCGATATCTGTTATACTTTAGAAGATATGATTTTTTTTAATAAAGGGTGGCCCATAAAAAACCGGACAGTTTTCTTTTTTGTATATCTTCGTTAGTTTTTGTGCGATATTTTTTACTTTTATACTCGACGTAGCTGAAAGTTGAGGTCGTCGATACCACTCATTGGATTTGAATTCGCACCATCAGTGTCCTTCCTAAGGACTTTAATTTAACACCATTATTTAGGCCAATGGGGTTTCGTTACCCACTGACATATGACAGTGGCGTTTAGGCGGTATTGTAGGTAGTTCTTTCCTCTTTCCAAAATGTCCTTCAAAATGAAGATTAATCCACCCCCAAATTTTTTGTGAATTTTCTTCCAAGGCTCTAAATCGCACAATTTGCAGCAAAAAGTACAGACACGATGAAAACTTGGTAGCCATTTTTGTTTAAGTTGTAAATTATGCAATTATTAGCTTGATTTACAACTTAATTTAAAAATTGCAAATTAATCTGCTCAATTTACAACTTAAATCAAAAATGCCTACAGAGTTTTCATCGTCTCTGTACTTTTTCTTGCAAATTATGCGGTGTAGAGCTTTGGAAGAAAATTTACAAAAAATTTAGGGATGGATAAATTTTCCTTTTGAAGGACATTTTGGAAAGAGGAAAGAACGACTTTCAATCCGGTCTGAACGCCACTGTCATGTGTCAAAAGGTAACCAAACCCCATTGGCCTAAATAATAGTGTTAAATGAAAGTCCTTAGGAAGGACACTGATGGTGCGAATTCAAATCCAATGAGTGGTATCGACGACCTCAACCTTCAGCTACGTCGATTATAAAACTAAAAAATATCGCACAAAAACTAACGAAGATATACAAAAAAGAAAACTGTCACCTTTTACCATGTTTTGCTGATCAGGAGAAAATTTCATATTCTTCAAAATCCGATAGAAAGCAAAAACAGTCTCTCTTTAACATTGGATAAGTATATACCAATTTTTTTCCATCAATATCCGAGACTTCATGCGGCAGCAGTTTTTAGGAATTGCATGGAATCACCCCTTGATATTTTTTCTCGTTAATATAATCACCTGCAGTTTGGATCAAAGTCGTGTCAACAGCTTCACCTTTGGGGGACATATCGTCAGGGGTTGGAGGTGGGGTTAATTGCGATAAAATCTCCGCACTGTCAGTTTTGATAACTGAATCGTTTTTCCTCACTAAAATATGGATTTGCTGGCTTTTTCCGACAATTTCCTGATCTACGTTTCGAGAATTAGCTCGATTTTTTTCAACGAATATTTCCATTCGTCGCGTTTCTTCTACAACCTCTTTTTCTTGGTTCAGCTCAGGTACACTGGAATTACTACTAGTAGCTTCAAAAAATTCCGGGGAGCTACTATCGCTGTCTTCTATAAAAACTTTTTCTACTGGATTTGGCGTGGGGGCGTTAGTGCAAATCGCTTGGGTGGCCACTGGAGGTTCAAAAAACTTAACCCCTACTAGAATGGGGCTAATGGGGGCGCAATAATGCGCCTGCATTTTTTTCTGCCAAACAACCCCTCTGTCTACAATTTCAAGCTCAGGAGTACCTTGCTTCAAGTGGTGAGGTTGTTGCTCCCGATCACTAAGATCACTGTTTTCCTCGTTAATCACGTCTAAATACCTTGGATTTTGGGCAAGTGGTGCGAAGTATTGCTCTAAAACTGCTTTTTTCTTCGCTCGTCTTGTTTTGACGTCCACATTATCGAAAACTTGCTTGGCAGCGTCTTCCGGTGAATTCACTAGGTTCAACCCTTCCAAGAAATTTCTGAGGGTTTTCTCTTCTTCTGGTGATATCAAAACTTCTTGAGACTCCGGTTCTGATTCAACTTCAGACACTACTCCCTTATTCTCATCAATTTTTTCTTCACTAGAACTGACTTCAGACAACTCCTGGATCTTCACTATTTCGTCATCGTCGAGACTTTTGCTCTTCCCCGGCATTTTCTTCTTCTCACCAGTCGGTGAATCTACGCGATATTCACTTTCGCTCGGTTCGTTCGCGACTTGTTTCCCACCGTTTTTATTGTTTTTCTTTCGTTGATTACGTGATCGCTTTCGTCGCGACCTTGACGCGTTATCAGGCATTGCGTCTTCTTGGTGGGATGAGCCTATGTAACGGACGGACACATTACAGGAAGAAGCAGGTCTAACACGTAACACGCCACAATGTAAATTATGCGATAAGGAAACTGTTAGCGACTCGGTCAACACTGAACAATCGGATTTTAAGGGAATATTACAGGTGTAATGCGGAATATAATTGCGCCAGTGGCGTGGATTTTTACGAAGGTCAAAAAGCTACGCCGCTGACGAAAATTGTAGCGAAACTAATTAGGATTTTTGGGGATTCTGACTCACCTGTTTCGGTAATTGTCGAAGGGGTGGAAGAGTTTGAAGAGAGGGTGGAAGGTGGGTCGTTTGTCGATTCACCTGAAATGGAGAGGTAATCCCGGGATTAGTTTAATGCGATTGTGTTTGATCGGAACGGAAGTAGGTTACCCTTGGCTTAATTTGTCATGTCGCCAATTAAACGATGCAAAGTCTCATTTTGCGGACGGCGAATATCAATGTCAATGTCCTTATGGTCTTTTTCGCATGTAGTTTAGGGTATTTAGACAAAATATTGTTGGATAGGGGAATTAAATCCAATAGTTTGGCATACTT
This sequence comes from Pycnomerus fuliginosus, assembly GCA_963924575.1. Lineage (NCBI taxonomy): Eukaryota > Metazoa > Arthropoda > Insecta > Coleoptera > Zopheridae > Pycnomerus > Pycnomerus fuliginosus. Next base: position 4,757,203 of record OZ004624.1, on the reverse strand, counting down.
ATTCTGTGTGGCTTGCTAATAAATGTAGAAAAAGTCCCCAACCGGGGGTGGTGCGCTTGAGCCTCCAGCGCATAAAATAGGGGCGCACGAGTAGTCTTTTGCTTTTATCTTTAAAACCGTTGACGCTATCGTTATTGTAGTGGTAATAGAATTTGAAGCTTATAAAATTCTCTACAAAAAATATGGAGTGACTTTTTTTCGTATATGCAATCATTGTGCCGTAATCTGACTATAATACAGGGTATTTCCTAAAAATGCGGCAAAAATTTAATGGATGATTCCTCAGGTATTTTTATGAAGAACAGTTCACACATAAAAAACTGTCAATTTACACAAAAACTGTCAATTTACCGAAAAACTGTCAATTTACACAAAAACTGTCAATTTACACAAAAACTGTAAATTTACAGAAAAAGTGTCAATTTACAGAAAAACTGTCAATTTGCACAAAAACTGTAAATTTACACAAAAACTGTCAATTTACACAAAAACTGTAAATTTACACAAAAACTGTAAAATACAAAAACTGTCAATTTACACAAAAACTGTCAATTTACAGAAAAACTGTCAATTTACAGAAAAACTGTAAATTTACACAAAAACTGCTTTACAGAAAAACTGTCAATTTACACAAAAACTGTCAATTTACACAAAAACTGTAAATTTACAGAAAAACTGTCAATTTACAGAAAAACTATAAACTTACACAAAAACTGTCAATTTACACAAAAACTGTAACTTTACACAAAAACTGTAAAACACAAAAACTGTAAATTTACACAAAAACTGTCAATTTACACAAAAACTGTAAATTTCCACAAAAACTGTCAATTTACACAAAAACTGTAAATTTACACAAAAACTGTCAATTTACACAAAAACTGTAAATTTACAGAAAAACTGTCAATTTACAGAAAAACTGTCAATTTGCACAAAAACTGTAAATTTACACAAAAACTGTCAATTTACACAAAAACTGTAACTTTACACAAAAACTGTCAATTTACACAAAAACTGTAACTTTACACAAAAACTGTAAATTTACACAAAAATTGTCCATTTACAGAAAACCTGTAAATTTACACTTGCAGCACCCACTCTAGCCCTGTCCCGTCACGTCACGACCGTACCCATAGTCCGTGCCGCGCGATGACCGTTGTTTGGCGGGAATTTTAAAAAAATTGTGTAAATTGACAGTTTTTGTGTTTTACAGTTTTCGTGTAAATTTAGTTTTCGTGTAAATTTAGTTTTTCTGCAAATTTACAGTTTTTTCTTCAGAAATTTACACATTTTTTGTGGCAATTTGGTCTTTTTCGCATGTAGTTTAGGGTATTTAGACAAAATATTGTTGGATAGGGGAATTAAATCCAATAGCTTGGCATACTTATTCTGTATGGCTTGCTGATAAATGTACAAAAAGTCCCCAACTGGGGGTGGTTCGCTTGAGCCTCCAGCGCATAAAATAAGGGCGCACGAGTAGTCTTTTGCTTTTATCTTTAAAACCGTTGACGCTATCGTTATTGTAGTGGTAATAGAATTTGAAGCTTATAAAATTCTCTACAACAAATATGGAGTGACTTTTTTTAACCTCCCCACTCCACTTCACCATTTAAAAAAAAGGGAGGTTACTGCAATCACTAAAATTTTCGAATTCGAGATAAGACCGGATCTATACGTTTTGAGGTCTCAGGAACCCAAAAAAGTGGTTTTTAAAATGTGTCTGTATGTATGTACGTACGTTCGTACGTTTGTACGTACGTTCGTTCGTTCGTAAACGCGCCACAGCCCAAACTACTCGACCGATTTGGCTGAAATTTGGTACGTGTGCATGTGATAACCCAACTTAGATCTGAAAAGCTTTTGGAGCCAATCGTGCAACCAGAAGTGCCATTTTGGCACATCAACTTTTAAATTTTAAATGTAAACCCCCATTTTTCACGTCACCATAAGAAAGACCTTCAAATTCTGCGTCTAAGAATGTATTCCTTCTTAGTGCCCTTTTGACCAAAAATTTAAAAAAAATTGATTTTTATCGGACTTTAAAATCGCGGTACAGCCCAAGCCCTTCAACCGATTGGTCTGAAATTTTGCACATGGGGATTGTATTACACGTCGAAGAGTTGAGCAAATTTTGGATTCAATCGGCCCACGGAAAGTGCCGTTTTGACACACCAATTTCGAAACTTAAAATTATTCTCTATTTTGAAAGATTTATTGTTATCATCAGAAAGATCTTCAAATTCTGGTTTTAAATGAGATAAAATTTATTCGCATTTAGTACCCTTTGGGTTGAAAAATCGAAATTTTGTAATAACACTGAAACCACGTTATAGCGCAAACTACTGGATCGATTTGTCCGAAATTTGGTACATGGAGGTTAGGTAACCCATTGAAGAGCTGAAAGGCTTTTGGGAGCAATTGATCCACGGAAAGTGCCATTTAGGCATATCAACTTTAAAATCTTAAACACAAGTCACGGAAATCAAAGACCCATGCGTTGGGGAGGTTCCAGCCGCTTCTTTTTTCGTATATGCAATCATTGTGCCGTAATTTGACTATAATACAGGGTGTTTCCTAAAAATGCGGCAAAAATTTAATGGGTGATTCCTCAGGTATTTTTATGAAGAAAAGTTCACATAAACATTTGCCGAAAATGCTTCCTAAGAGAGCTAAGCCCCTTCAAATGGGCACCCTGAAGACGATCTTTCCTCTATATTTCCGAAACCGTTCATACTGAAATTATGAAATTTGGTACACTGCATAAACTTTTGGCGCTGAATCAGAATCTGAGCCCACAATTTCAAACTTGTAATCAGAAGCGTACCCCCAAACACCGAGGCCCAACAAAAAAAAAATATGTTTTAAGTTGAATATTTGCCAAACAATGGCTCCTTCCGAAAAAAATTATTATATCTTTTTTATGCGAAATTAAATAAGCTTTAATTTTTGTTATTACTATGAAATCGATATTATTAATAGTTATCGAAATAAAAGTAAAAAACCGTCGGCGCGCTCCATTTCGTGACACTAAGGACCGGAGCGTAACACCTGCAGTCGGGCACTTTTAGTATGTTAAATCACAGACTATTTCAATTATGTATCGCGATTTTTCAAAACTATTGGAATTAATTCCACTATTTTTCCTAAGTATCCTGAACTAATGGAAACGTTTGTTAGCTTTTAGTGTTTTTTAAATTGGAAGAGATTTGTATAGGCTGGCAAACATTTTCGCGATTATGCGGAGAAAAGACATGAAAATACTTCTTCGGTCTTGCCGATAAGCGTTCCACTGTGTTGCTGTTTGTTGGCGAGTTGAAAATTGTAAAGAATAAGCTGAGATAGTACGGGCTGTATTTGCTTAGGGTTATAACTGAAAATGGATTTTGTTATCGTCGGATAACAAGACTTTATTTGCAGATGAACAGTGTAGAGATTAAATAAACTCGTTCATAGCGTTCGTAAAACCTCTAAGAATTTAATTGTAAAGACAGGTCAGGTAATCTCACTCATAAAATTATGGTTGACGTATTTGCAACCAGTAATACAAGTTAGAAAAAAGTATGAGTTACTGCTTTAGGAAGGATTTTCATTCCCTTCGGAATATGTTCCAGAGTTTCCTTTTTATTTGTATTTAGATTAACATCTAATACAAAAGCAGAAAAATGCTTTTCATGGTTGTGTTTACCTGTTTTTATGTTTGTAAAAAACCGCCGTAATTTACGGAAATAATTTACCGACTTTCAACGGGTATTTAATACCTCGTATTTTACAAAGTAAAGGTTGTCCCAAAAAAACCGAACGATTTATTTTTGGTTATCACTTTACCGATTGGACCGATTTGCCCCAATTTTGTACAAGACGTACTCAAAAGATGAATCTTTCGTAAAATAACGTTAGGTACTTTTCGGGAATTTAACTTAGGTACTATATCGATATATAAAATGTTAAAATAAATGAAGTCCAAAAAAATGGTCTAACATTTACTTGTTTGTGAACTGGACAAGCTGTTCTTGAGGAGCGTTTAGTACGGAAGCGTAGAGGTGCCACATTTTTCTCTTTTTTTGTTTCCAAATTACCACAAAAAATGTGTAAATTTCGGAAGAAAAAACTGTAAATTTACACAAAAACTGTAAAACACAAAAACTGTAATTTACACAAAAAATGCTCATTTTTGGGCTAACATTTAAACCAAGTTTTGGGAATTTTGAAAAGATATTATGCCTGTGGCAAAATTTTATGTTATATTTATTTATATCCGTCATTCTTCGACAACTTAAGCGATGATGCATTTATCGTCAACAATTCCAAAGCCTCGAGCCAAGCCTACTATTCCATTCTAAGCAATTTTTAAACTGGGGTGTAAACGAATTTTTATTTTTGCTTACTGTGGTTGATCATTTTATGCATGATTTGGGCACTCGTTATGTGAAACTACCGGAAAAATTATACAGGGTGTCTTTTTAACCTCCGACCTTGAATGCCTTCGAATAAAAAAATACCTATATTGGAAATTAAATAAACGGTGATCAGCCCTGCATGTAGGGGCCAGTTTGGCGTGAATTCGGGTAGTTTGTTTCACTTCCGGTTTAACCGGAAATGAGCGTAACTTTGTTTTTTTAAATGGATAACCACTATTTTCTCAACGGATTCCGAATATACGATTTTTTCTGAGTTAGAAAAATGTATCATATCTGACCGGAAGTGTAGTCACGTCCACCCTAGATTTTCAGAAGCATCAAAGAAATAAGAAGTCAGTGGGAAATTGATTTTTTCGAAAAACGCAAAAACAAGTCTATGTAATTACATTTTCTTTTATGTCTATTCCTTGTGCATTATTCATTCATTTATAAGAAACGAGACTTATCGGAGGCTATAGTTTCCAGTTAAACCAGAAGCTGAATACAAATATTAGATTTCATCGAGGATTTCATCATCATTTGGAGACGCCTCAAAAAATAAAGTAGACGTTTCAAAGAAAAATCATATAGGTATTCCAAATTCGTTGAGAAAAGTGTCCCATTCCATTTGAAAAAATAAAGTTACTGCCATTAGGTATACAAAAAAAAATTACTCGGATATCCGAACAGTTGTCCCTATCAATTGGGGGCTGATCGGCGTTTGTTTCATTTCAATATCTTTTAACCTCCCCACTCCACTTCACCATTTAAAAAAAAGGGAGGTTACTGCAATCACTAAAATTTTCGAATTCGAGATAAGACCGGATCTATACGTTTTGAGGTCTCAGGAGCCCAAAAAAGTGGTTTTTAAAATGTGTCTGTATGTATGTACGTACGTTCGTAAACACGCCACAGCCCAAACTACTCGACAGATTTAGCTGAAATTTGGTACGTGTGCATGTGATAACCCAACTTAGATCTGAAAAGCTTTTGGAGCCAATCGTGAGACTAGATATGCCATTTTGGCACATCAACTTTTAAATTTTAAATGCAAACCCCCATTTTTCACCTCACGATAGAAAAGGCCTTCAAATTCTGCTTCTAAAAATGTATTCATTCTTAGTGCCCTTTTGATCAAAAATTTAAAAAAAAATGATTTTTATCCGACTTTAAGATCGCGGTACAGCCCAAGCACCTGAACCGATTTGGCTAAAATTTTGCACACGGGGATTGTATTGCACGTCGAAGAGCTGAACAAATTTTGGATTCAATCGGCCCACGGAAACTGCCGTTTTGACACACCAATTTATAACTTTAAAATTATTCACTCATTTAACCATCCAAAACAAGTTTTTGAAAGATTTATTGTCACCATCAAAAAGGTCTTTAAATTCTGGTTTTAAGTAATACAAAATTCGTTCGCATTTAGTGCTCTTTGGGTCAAAAAATCGAAATTTCATAATAACACTAAAAATACATTATAGCCCAAATTAGCGAATCGATTTAGCTGAAATTTGGTACATGGAGATTGGGTGACCCGTTGAAGACCTGAAAGGCTTTTGGAAGCAATTGGTCCACGGGAAGTGCCATTTAGGCATATCAACTTTAAATTTTAAATACAAAGGTCTCCTCTTTTATGTCGCCATTAGAAAGACGATCAAATTCTCGTTCTAAAAATGTATTCACAGTTTCTGCCATTTCAGTGGAAAATAGAGAAAAAATTCTTTCTCATTAAAAGGGAGCGAGCTGACAGTGGATGACATAAAGTGGCAGTTGTTGTCAAAAAGGTGGCAAAAGATTAACCTTAAAAGGAACATATTGTCAAATGTGATGGGTGATGTCCGAGATGCTGTCGGTATTTGTCAGAAAATTGCAAAATTAATCACAGTCGATAAGGGTAAAAAATTTCTGTTGAATTGACCACTATCTACACAGAATACAAAGATCCACGCGATGGGGAGGTTCCAGCCGCTTCTCTGCTTTTTACATCCAAACATATTCAAGGTTGGGAGGTTTAAACAAACACCCTGTATACAGGTTTTATTAACTGCCTACCAGAGCTGGGAAAGTTACTTTGAAATAGTAACTAGTTACTTTTCAAGTTACTTTTCATAAAAGTAACTTAAGTTACTGAAGTAACTAGATACTTTACTGAAAAAAGAACTTAGTTACAAGTTACTTATGAAAAGTAACTAGATATAGTATCTAGTTACTTTTGAAGTAACTTAGTTACTTTTGGTATCTAGATACTTTTAAAAAGTAACTAAATACTTCTGTAAGTAACTAGATACAGTATTTTAGTTACTTTTGGCGTAATTTAGTTACTTTCATTAATGTTACAGAAATGGTTGGGATTGGGTTTAAATTTTAGTAAATACCTCGACAATTTCGGCAGAGGATAATTTTATAAAATCTCTAGCTAGCTAGTAGCTACTCATATGTTGCGCTTTGTATGTTGTACCATTAAAATTCTTTTATACCAATAGGTTCATCTAGATTTATAATAATTAGAGAAAGCCTTGCGTTGCGTTACTAAATAAAGAATAAAGATCATGGTCCACTAAAATTATAAATCTTGATGATCATGGTTATGTACATACAAGGTTTATATTTAAAACTTCCCATCTTGAATATCTTTGGATGCAATAAAGATATTGAATTGAAATAAAAGTTGGCCAATCCCGCACGGAGGGGGACACTTGCACGTATATTAAGGGAATTTTTTCCACTTCCGGTTCAACCGGAAATGATCTTAACTTTGTACGATGTACGATTTCTTTCTGAGTTATAAACATATGTATCATACTTGACCGGAAGTGCAGTCACGGCCACCCTAGATTTTCAAAAATATCGAAGAAATCGGTGAAACATTGAGATTTTCGAAAAACGCAAAAACACAACAAGTTAGTTGTTTTGATGCAAATTTACCTGAGCAATTTAATTTTTTGATTTCTCTTATTTCTATCAAATTTTCTCTTACCTCACAATCTGTCAAAATCTCAAAAAAGAAAATGTCAATGGGCAGATGAATTTGCATCAAAAAATTCTGTTTTACTCAGCCTAGAAATACGGAGAATAATGTCGTAAAATATAATTAAAACTGACGGATATTGCCTACACCTGCAACTTTTCTGAAAATTGTTGATATTATTGGAAAAGTATCTAAATAATTGCATAAAAAGTAACTAGTTACTTTGGAAAGTAACTAAATACATTAAAAGTAACTAGATACATGAAAAGTAACTAGTTACTTTTTTATGTCTTTAGATACTTACCAAAAGTAACTAGTTACAAGTTACTTCAGTAGAGTAACTAGATATAGTTACTTTTCGCAGGGAGAAAAAAAGTAACTAGTTACTAAGTAACTTAGTTACTTTTTGTAACTAGTTACATGAAAGTAACCTTTTTCTAAAGTTACTCCCAGCTCTGCTGCCTACCCTCAATGGATTCAAGAATCTACAATTTAAAAAAAATAAACAAATGTTGATCGGAAGTGTAGTCCCGGCCACTTTAGATTTTCATAAAATCGAAAAAAAGCGCTGTAAACGGTGATTTTTGAGAAATGCAAAAACATGCCAACTTCACTTTTTTTATGCAAATTCATCTGTGTAATTGTATTTTCTTTCATGTCTAATTTTTTCATTAACTGGCTATAATTTCTCTAGTAATCTAAAAATGATTATTTCGTCACCCTTATAAAACCGAGCTATTGCCAATTGCATGCACCTATGCTCCCTAAACTTAACCATAACAACTTCCACAATGATAATGAGCACGTTTTTATGTTCAAAATGAGTAAACCAATTTTTTTTTTATTAATCCTATGTTAATAACGAGCCACTAGATGTTAAAATAAAATTTTCAGAAGGTAGATTTGTAATTTGTACATGTTTTTGTTAATTACATAGTAGCGGTTTATGTAACAAGTGAGAAAAGTACATCATTTCTTTACGCGCAGTGTGCTTAAGGCCGATTTACACGAAGCCAGTAAGAAGCAAGTCACTGAGCAAGTGACCTGACTTTATCATCAGCAGTGTCAGCTCATAAGTGGGCAAGTGTTTGAAGCAAGTTCAGTAAGGCTACTGTAATGTGCCGGTGTGATTGATAGATCGGTAATAAATTGGTAGAAGGAGAAAGCACTTGGCTGTCTTATCAGCTGGCCTGCCGTACTTGCCTTACCTGAAATATGAGGCAAGTAGATGTTTACACGGAGCAAGTAACATGTAGCAAGTCACTTGCTCACTTGCATTGCTTCTCTACTGGCTTCGTGTAAATTGGCCTTTATTGCAGAAATGTTTGAATCAATGAAAATAAAAACTGAGACTATAAATGGCGAATAACGAATTTATTTGTTAGTTAATCATCATCATTGTCCTCATCCACTTCTAATAAACAGTTTTTTGCGTGAAGAAAGTCCAACCTCCTCGGCTGAGGTAATAGTTTCAATTCTGAAGGGACATGGCGATAATAGGAGAGGTATCACATTGTCTAGAAATTGTTACATACAGGCTGTCCTAGAACGATCGCACCTCGCACCACCGTTTAATGGAGAATTCAGCATTAATTTCTGAGTCGATTCGTGTTTTTGAAAATTTCCAAGGCCCATCGTTCTCTAGTTATAAGAGATTTAAGACGACCAATCAGATTTCAGCTGTAAATTGCTTCATGAGGTATATAATTTAAATGTTAGGTGCACACTATTCCCTAAGTAACAAGATTCAACAATACAAATTTTCATTGCCAGTTTATCTTACCAGGGAGGTAAACCGCTAACCGTATTTTGTACACCAGACATCCCCTGAAATCCTCGGACTTCCCCCCGAAATCCTCGGGACTTCCCCCTGAAATCCCCGGATTTCCCCCTAAATTGTACACCTGACATCCCCAGCGGTTTGCCCCCCAGAAATGAAATACTGCATCTAAGATAAAGTTATCTTATAAAGCAATTCCGAGCTGAAATCTGATTGGTCCTCTTAAATCTCTTATAACTGGAGAACTATTGGACCCTGGAAATTTTCAAAAACACGGATCGACTCAGAATTTAATGTTGAATACCCCATTAAACGGTGGTGCGAGCGTTCTGGGACATTTAATATTTAATTCCTGTAACAACGTTTCAATGATCGATTGACGACGAGGAGATATTTGTTATACAAAAACGTAATAAAGCTAATCGTTCAAAAAGCAATTGTCCGAAAAAGATTTGCACGAAAGCGAATATGTTGAGTAAGGTCGTGGGAACCCATGATCGCGGATTTGAGATGGGAATTATCGACTGCACATTATCCACAATTCACAAATACAGGGTATTCCTATGAAAAGTAGCCACCCCAAATATTTCGTCAACCAAATAAAACATGAAAATTCGCTCGGACAGGTCGATTTTTATTTGGAGGAAGACACTTAAATCCATGCTTGGCGAAATTTCAAAACTCGCCTCCTAACACCCACCTACTCCCACTTGAAAATTTTAAATGGCAACCCCATACTTGTGATACATCATTTGAAAGCTAATTTCATTGCTAATCTAACGCTCTAACAATTTTTGATATTTGTTCAACTCTAGCGCCCTCCATGGTCAAATTTTAAGTTACATTAGGGCCCTTTGTGATACACTACATAGTTGAAAAGGTTTGAAAATGTCCGTAAACCGATGCAAGAATTTTTGAAATCCATCCACTCGTTCAAGAGTTTCGTTGAAGATGAAGTTGGGGTTAGCGAGGGTTAGGGGGGTGCGTTGAAAAATTTCACCATGAACGGATTTAGGTGTCCCATCTCGACACAAAAATCGACCTGTTCCAGCGATTTTCAATATACCGGGTGTATCATTTTCCGCGCCGTATAGGAAATTAACATGGGAAAACAAATTTTATTTTTTCCTTGCTCCAGGAACAGATTTAAATCAATGGTAGCTTATCCAGTGGATAGACCCGGCTGGCCGGTATCCTGAAAAAAAAGATTACCTGCTAGTGCCTTTTGGTTACTTAGCAGGAATTTTTGAAAAATTGAATTTTAAAACGACGCGCGCATTACTTCGTGTACTTTCGGTGTCCTTCGAAGCTTTACGTAAATTGTCAGCCAGGGCCGAATCTGCGATTTTTGACCTAATTGTTGACATTAAGAAAGCCGTGGCTTGAAATTATTGTTTTAAATCTGGAGCAAATCGTTCTTTTTTGCCTTCTTGCTGACGCAGAATTAGTGTACCTACCAGCGGCGACAAGCGGCAGCCGACAAGGGTTCGGTCAGACTTGGTTGACGACCTAACCTCAAAATTTTACTTGGTCAAGTAAATTACTTTGAATTGCAATTATGAGGTAAGCTCCTACTCGGTGTTAGCGTTTAATTAATCAATTATTCTACTTTAGGTGGCAATATTGTTAGTGGTAGTTCGAACAAGGATCAGAAGGCATTCTCGGGTTTGGCAATGACCTCCCATCGTAAACTGTCTATCTTTTACGTTACCTATTTGTGTTAAAAGGTTTTGTAAGTGAAGACACAAGTAGGAGTTACATGTTTTCGTGGAGAGAACATTTTGTATTCCCTTAATTAGTTGTAGATAGTTAGAAGATGTTTGGTAATGTTTAAGAACCCTGTTTGGAGAAGCAGCTGCTGACAACATCGGTACTGGTAATTAAATTGGAACTTGAGACATCATGTTGTATTTACCTAATAAAATGCTTTTTGAACTTATTTCCAAATTTTTCAGTTCAAAAGAATCAAATTTTGTCCATTATTGGCTAAATTGTTATTGAATATTAATCACTAGCAGAGTGGCACTAAAGAATAGATTGTTAAAACTGAGTAATGGAAGAAGCCAAGAACGCGTTTAAAATTCTTTATTAATAATAGTTTTTTTCGCACAATCGTATGTTATAACTCTCTTACCGACGTAGTTAACATAAGGTGTAAGTTCAACTTACCAAGCGCGGTTTGGTTTCCCAGGCAACGAAAAATAACAGTGCTGTTATGAATTCATAACAGCACGCATATCTGACACAGGCATGGTAAGTAAAACAATTGAACTGGCAAAGGCAGCGAGAGCATTTGGAAAATTCGGCGATCTGTCAAACAGGATTTGTTTAATGGCTGACGAAAAATGTTCAATAAGTTAATTTCAATTGTGCGAAAAATCATATACGATACACGGTTGTTAAGTACATCTAACATAATCTCGGAAATTGCAAAAACTCGTCTTCGACTCGTTTTTGCAAACCTTTCCTCGATTCTGTTATACTGTACTTACCAACCTAATATCGTAATATACTATTAAAACATCGACAGCTGGCACAATTCCATTTTTGTATCTTTACATCAATCCTGACTAAATTGTAGCAATATCACAAACCACCACTACTTTTAGTAGCAATATCACAAACCACCACTACTTTTAATAACACTCCGTCATGCAGTGCATAAAGAATTAAATAACAATTAGTAACTTTCCAGTATAATTCTTCTTGCTCAATTTTTCAATGGGAATGAGTAAACGGATGAATTTTTTCCCTGGTCCAGGGCAGTAAGATGGCATGGCATCCTGAAATAAATGTGATCACTGTTTATTTATTATGAGGGAGGTACCTATCCCTATCACAAAAAGTATCCATTGTACCTACCTAATCAATTTAACTTGTTGGCAATCCACAATATCACAGTAAGGCTCATCCGAAGGGTTATTGGTAAATGGGTTGTTGGCCTGCGACAAGGGTTTTCTCTGGAATAAGCCGTTGTTTTCCAACCAAAAGCTGTGTCAAAAGTCTTGTTGTCACCTGTCAATCCTGTCAATCTAATTTCCATTCAGTCGACATATGTTTTTTCGCGCTAACGTTACCAGTCAGCCTGGTCGCCTACTTGGTCATGTTTTTGTCTTTTGTTTGTAGCATACATAAGAAAGAGCGCGACAACATTAGTGTTCACGTTACCGCGTCGGCTGGGTATTGGTTTGTCCTATCTCCAATTTTGGGGCAAATTGAGTTAGATACACCGTTTTTCTCGCTGAAATGCGCTTGTTCTATCTCCACAAAAATTTTTAGTGAATTTTTATTCCTTGTCCTATTTCCTGTGTCCTTTCTCCAATAAAAATATTTGTGAGTTAGTTTTATTTTGTCCTATGTCCATAAGCCAATAGAAATTCTCCATCTTCGGAACCGCGTGCTGCTGTCGGTTATGCCACAAGTAGCTTACTGTTACAACCCGATAAGGTCTATTTTTCTGCTGCATTACGAAACTGTAAGGGCGCACGTGTTGCTTGTCTATTATTTTGACGAGTTGAGTATGTTATTAATATATTAGTTGTCAATAATCATCGTGTAGTGTACGTATAGCTACGCGTATATTTCATTTGTTATATTTGTCGTTAGTTACTGAAAAATATGCGTTGGGGATTTAACTGAACCCCATAAAAGTGTTTAAATAAATTCCGAACGGATTTAAGATTACCAACATTTTTGTCTCATCTGCCTATGTTATGTCTTATCTCCATACAAAGTATTTTAGGATATGTGTGTGTCCTATCTCCAAAGTGTTTTTATTTTTTTGCGGGACTATTGTAATTATTAAGTTAATTATGTAAGTGCAATTTGATTTAATCAACACCAAAGAAAATTAACGAACTACTACTTATTGTCTAGCAACTTTCTGCTTCTTGTGAAAAAGCTTCAAACTTTCAAATGGTCATATCTCCGTTTCATGATTTTGGAGATAGGACAAACCAATACGCAGCCGACGACCGGTCAACGTGGTCTGCGCAGTGACGCGTTGACGTTAGACGCTTTCCTTTTACACATTTACCTGAGGAGCCTCAGTTAATCTCAGCAATTTGATTGGTTCATTTGTAATTGACCAATCAAATAGCTGAGTTTTCTCAGACAAATGTGTAAACGGAAAGCAGCTATTGTTGACACTGTGTAAGTACTACAACGCCAATTTACCCACCCAGCAGCACTACTTAACTGAACGCACCCCGCACGGTGTCAACAACCAGGCTGACTGGTAACCTTAGCGCGAAAAAACATACGTCGACAAAATGGAAATTAGATTGACAGGTGACAACAAGACTTTTGACACAGCTTTTGGTTGGATTGTTGTGATTATGAAATTAACATCGACGAAACAACAACGGCTTATTCCAGAGAAAACCCTTGTCCCAGGCCAACAACCCATTTACCAATAACCCTTCGGATGAGCGGATAAGTTAAATTGATTAGGTAGGTACAATGGATATTTTTTGTGATATGGATAGGTACCTCCCTCATAATAAATAAACAGTGATCACATTTATTTCAGGATGCCATGCCATCTTACTGCCCTGGACCAGGGGAAAAATTCATCCGTTTACTCATTCCCATTGAAAAATTGAGCAAGAAGAATTATACTGGAAATACTAATTGTTATTTAATTCTTTATGCACTGCATGGCGGAGTGTTATTAAAAGTAGTGGTGGTTTGTGATATTGCTACAATTTAGTCAGGATTGATGTAAAGATACAAAAATGGAATTGTGCCAGCTGTCGATGTTTTAAAAAACTATTATTAATAAAGAATTTTAAACGCGTTCTTGGCTTCTTCTATTACTCAGTTTTAACAATCTATTCTTTAGTGCCACTCTGCTAGTGATTAATATTCAATAACAATTTAGCCAATAATGGACAAAATTTGATTCTTTTGAACTGAAAAATTTGGAAATAAGTTCAAAAAGCATTTTATTAGGTAAATACAACATGATGTCTCAAGTTCCAATTTAATTACCAGTACCGATGTTGTCAGCAGCTGCTTTTCCAAACAGGGTTCTTAAACATTACCAAACATCTTCTAACTATCTACAACTAATTAAGGGAATACAAAATGTTCTCTCCACGAATACATGTAACTCTTACTTGTGTCTTCACTTACAAAACCTTTTAACACAAATAGGTAACGTAAAAGATAAAGACAGTTTACGATGGGAGGTCATTGCCAAACCCGAGAATGCCTTCTGATCCTTGTTCGAACTAGGTACCACTAACAATATTGCCACCTAAAGTAGAATAATTGATTAATTAAACGCTAACACCGAGTAAGAGCTTACCTCATAATTGCAATTCAAAGTAATTTACTTGACCAAGTAAATTTTTGAGGTTAGGTCGTCAACCAAGTCTGACCGAACCCTTGTCGGCTGCCGCTTGTCGCCGCTGGTAGGTACACTAATTCTCCGTCAGCAAGAAGGTAAAAAAGAACGATTTGCTCCAGATTTAAAACAATAATTTCAAGCCACGGCTTTCTTAATGTCAACAATTAGGTCAAAAATCGCAGATTCGGCCCTGGCTGACAATTTACGTAAAGCTTTGAAGGACACCGAAAGTACACGAAGTAATGCGCGCGTCGTTTTAAAATCCAATTTTTCAAAAATTCCTGCTAAGTAACCAAAGGGCACTAGCAGGCAATCTTTTTTTTCAGGATACCGGCCAGCCGGGTCTATCCACTGGATAAGCTACCATTGATTTAAATCTGTTCCTGGAGCAAGGAAAAAATAAAATTCGTTTTCCCATGTTAATCTCCTATACGGCGCGGAAAATGATACACCCGGTATTTTGTAGTTCGAGACACAGGTTGGGACACAGGTAGTTAGGTAAAGTCCCGTCGCATATTAACGAACGCGGGGGTTGTGTGTCTCGGGCTTTTTTTCTGTTGGTTTGTAAACGGGATTTCAGTTCTGTCAAAATTCCTGTAATGGACTCACTGACTCACTGACAGTGAGTGACGGCAGAGATGACGGGAGTTTTGACGGATGTGAAATCCCGTTTACAAACCAACAGAAAAAAAGCCCGAGACACACAACCCCCGCGTTCGTTATTAAGCAACGGGACTTTATGTATTACTCAATTGATTGTTAGAACTTAAGGCGGATTCATAGATTGACGGACTGGAAGCGGAAGCGTACTGTAAATGGAAAGACATTGAGAAAAATTGTATACAGGCACAGGGTTAGTACAAAGTCCCGGGACGGTCAGTTATCTCCGTTATTTCTTAAGATTTTACTTTAAAACTTGGTACCCAGGCACAATTAAATACAGGGAATTCAAAACTGTTTTTAAAAATTTTCTTTGACTTCCGCTTAAACCGGAAGTGACGCTAAAATCGTTTTTTTAAATGGAATCATACTTTTTCTCAACGGATTCAGAATCTACGATTTTTTTAAAGTTAAAAACATGTATCATACTTGCCCAGAAGTCAAGTCGAGGCCACCCTGGATTTTCAAGAAGCAAGATTTTTCAAAAACCGGAAGTACACGTCAATCTCATTTTTTTAATTCGTGAAAATCAGCTGCCAATAGATGGCATTGCTAAACCGCAAAATGGCCGTCTCACGAGACAGGGGAGCCGGAGGCGGGAATTCTAGGTGACATGCCTGACAGTGTGAATTGGTGACATCAGTGACATCGCTACGTGGATTTTTTAAAAGCCAAGTTTTCCTGGATTTACAATGTTCCACTTAAGTACACAAAATGTAAAATTCCACAGAATTATTCCCAAAATTTCGAGTCAACGAGAGGATGTCTCCGAACAAAACAACTACCTAACCTCGCAAGTGACAACTGACTGACGTAAGCCGAAATTATGATGACTGACGTTTAAAAGTTTTAGGGCTTTTTGGTGGTAGCGTGCATTCAAAACTCGAAGTAACGTAAAACAAAGTAAAAATATATTTAATAATCGTAAGTGTGATTCTGTACAGGTCTACAGTAGAACTGCTTAAATCTACCGTTAAAATTAGTGAGAGTGGCGAGATGCGCACACGTCTCTATTGTTCGTGACATGACTCACCCTTGGCAGGTAGTTGCTTACAGGGTTGGTTTTACCCTGTAAGCAGCGGATGTTTATGTCTACCAAGAATGAGTCATGCCGTTGGAATTTATATTTTGTCACGTACAAATAATAAAGGCGACCGCCACAGGAGCCTCCCCCGAGTGTTTTTAACTTTAAAAAATTCGTAGATTCCGAATCCGTTGAGAAAAAAGTATGATTCCATTTAAAAAAACCATTTTTAGCGTCACTTCCGGTTAAACCGGAAGTCCAAGAAAATTTTTAAAAACAGTTTTGAATTCCCTGTATTTAATTGTGCCTAGGTACCAAGTTACAAAGTAAAACCTTAAGAAATAACGGAGATAACTGACCGTCCCGGGACTTTGTACTCACCCTGTATATTTATACAGGAACGAAGCATAAGAACTGGGTGCATGCGCCTAACCTGCCTGACATTATTTGTCACGTTTTGAAAGAGGCAAATCCTAACGACTCTGGCCAAGTTATACCTTTTTCCAGGTTGTTTCTTCAAATTAATGTTGAAAACACGTGCACACAACAACCATAATAATAACCATAATAACGAACGCGGGGGTTGTGTGTCTCAGGTTTTTTTTCTGTTGGTTCGTAAACGGGATTTCACATCCGTCAAAACTCCCGTCATCTCTGCCGTCACTCACTGTCAGTGAAGTGACAATAAACTGTAACAATGGGGGTTGAAAGGGATCCTTATTCTTAGTTATTGTCCATTACAGGAATTTTGACAGAACTGAAATCCCATTTACAAACCAACAGAAAAAAAGCCCGAGACACAACCCCCGCGTTCGTTAATATGCGACGGGACTTTACCTAACTACCTGTGTCCCAAGCAGTATAGGTACAGTTAAAAAACACTTGTGTCAGATGAATCAGAGAATTGTGGAATTAAATCCTCTCATTTAAGTTTTCTGATTATCCTTTATTAAATCGTAATAAAACCACACAGGGCGACTTTTTTAAAAGTTACAATTTGACTTTTCTCTGGAACTACAAAATATATTAAAAACCGCTGGAACAGGTCGATTTTTGTGTCGAGAGGGACACCTAAATCCGTTCATGGTGAAATTTTTCAACGCACTCCCCTAACCCTCGCTAACCCCAACTTCATCTTCAACGAAACTCTTGAACGAGTCGTGTATTTCAAATATTTTTGCATTGGTTTACTGACATTTTCAAACCCTTTCAACTAGTGTATTACAAAGGGCCCTAATGTAATTTAAAATTTGACCATAGAGGGCGCTAGAGTTGAACAAATATCAAAAAATCTTACAGCGTTGGATTGGCAATAGAATTAGCTTACAGACAATGTATTACAAGTGGGGGGTTGCCATTTGAGATTTTGAAGTTGGGGTTGGCGGGGGTCAGGTGGTACGTTGAAAATTTTCACCATGCATGGATTTAACTGTACCCCTCGAACAATTTTTTTGTCTTTTGTAGTTCCAGATAAAACGTCAAACTGTAACTTTTAAAAAATTCACGCTGTATAGTATAGGTGGATAGAACATTACCGTATTTTAAACGTTTACTGCTGTGGATAAAACATCTTATTTGACTGGCCCATAATGTAGATTATTATTAATTTATGAGAATGGGGGGGGGGGGAGTTTACGCACTAGCCGAAAGGCGAGGTTTGTTAAATATTGTACTATTATGGTACAGCTGTAGAGTTCACCCAAAAGTACTTACCTAGTAATGAATAGTTTAATGAAAGTTAAAATGTAGAACCGACTGAAAAACCTTACCTACAGTCATGATTTCTCAATTGTATGGTGAATTTAGTCAATAAAGGTGTGTCAGATAGTAGAATAGTTTTTAAAACAGAAAACGTACTCATTCCTTCGGACGCGTAGGACATACGAGACTTTTGAGCGCTTTTGAGTATCCAATGTTCGGTATAATAAAGAGATGAGTTGGCGGCATGGGAGATTTTTCTAATATGTCGCAATTTAAAGCTTAAACCTTCCTAATGATAATGTCAAAAATTTAGCCTGCTCCCACACCGCCAACTAAACACCCAAATTCACTGAAAGTTCGATGTTGTCCTTTACAGTTTATTCTTCAGAAATTTACACATTTTTGTGGTAATTTGGAAATAAAAAAAGAGAAAAATGTGGCACTTCTACGCTTCCCTAGTTTAGTGCTAACATTTTTTAATAATTACACAATTTTGTAATCAAATGTGTTCATAAGAATTTGCTAGGGTGGCGCCATCTGCAAAGTGATATCATTTTGTGAAATATTGACGATGTTACTTAGGATTCTGCAAATTTTGCCAAAATCGGTAGCCAAATAAAAAATAAACCTTCAAAAATCCTTGTTTTAAAGCATCACAAAAAAAATATAAATTAATCAACGGTCAAAAATCAGAATAAAATTTTGTAAAGTTGCTTTGGAAGAGAAAAGCATTAGCTTTCATCCTACACTAATTTCATTTTGATCGGTTCACAGATGGTTCAACTCCAGCCAATCAAAAAGTGTTCTTGCAAAAAACTGCCACTAAAAATTTACTAGTGGCGCCATCTAGAAAACGGTTGCCGATTCTAAAAGCCTCATCTTTTGACTACGTCCCATACAAAATTGAGGAAAATCGGTCTAATAATAATAAAGTTATAACCAAAAATAAATCGTTCGGGTTTTTTTGGGACAAAAAATACCATATCAACAACAAAATTTGAAATTAAGAGTCATGAAATTATGGCATGTCGAGACTTAGGTATACAGGATGTCCCGATATTAGGGGGGCAAACTTTACCAATAGATTTTTCTATGAAAAAAATCAGGAGCAGCCCTTTTATAATGTTACTATTCAAACATTTTTTTCTTCTGCTCATCTAGATGGTGTCGTATCATCTCATCCCAATAACCAACTCATCCCAGGTGACAACTCATCCCAGACCAACTCATCCCAGACCAACTCATCCCAAACCAACTCATCCCAGACCAACTCATCCCAGACAAATTCATCCCAAACCAAGTCATCCCAAAAGACAACTCATCCCAGAACGCAACTCATCCCAGACCAAGTCATCCCAACGGACAACTCATCCCAACAGACAACTCATCCCAGCAGACAACTCATCCCAGATCAAAATATCGGTTTGCAATGCGAGAAGCTAGGGCAGTTCAGGTCTATGTCAGGTCAGGTTTTTTTTTAATAACATTTTAACCTCCCCAACTCCATCACAATTTAAAAAAAATGGGAGGTTACTGCAATCACTAAAATTTTCGAATTCGAGATAAGACCGGATCTATGCGTTTTGAGGTCTCAGGAACCCAAAAAAGTGGTTTCTAAAATGTGTCTGTGTGTATGTTCGTACGTACGTTCGTACGTTCGTACGTACGTTCGTACGTTTGTAAACACGCCACAGCCAAAACTACTAGACCGATTTGGCTGAAATTTGGTACGTGGGCATCTAATAACCTAACTTAGATCTGAAAAGCTTTTGGAGCCAATCGTGCAACCGGAAATGCCATTTTGGCACATCAACTTTTAAATTTTAAATGCAAACCCCCATTTTTCACGTCACCATAAGAAAGGCCTTCAAATTCTGCTTCTAAAAATGCATTCACTCTTAGTGCCTTTTTGACAAAAATTGAAATATTCGGGATTGTTAACGTACTTTAAAAACACGATACAGTCGAAACCTCTGGACCGATTTGGCTGAAATTTTGTACATGGAGACTGTATTATACGTCGAATAGCTGAAAAATGTTTGGAGGCAATCGATCCACAGAAAGTGCCGTTTTGGCACATCAACTTTCGCTTTTAAATATACTCTCATTTTACCATTCTAAACAACTTTTTTTTGAAAATTATTGCCAGTATCAGAAAGGTCTTCAAATACTTGTTCTAAATAAGACAAAATTCATTCGCATTTACTGCCCTTTGGGTAAAAAATTTTGAAATTTTTTAAAAACACTAAACACACATTATAGCCCAAACTACTAGATTAATTTGACTAAAAGTTGGTACATGGAGATTGGGTGACCCGTTGAAGACCTGAAAGGCTTTTGGAAGTAATTGTTAAACGGGAAGTGTAATTTAAGCATATCAATTTAAAATGTTAAATATTAGGCCTCCTTTTTTATGTCGCCATTAGAAAGACTATCAAATTTTGGTTCTAAAAATGTATTCACAGTTTCTACCATTTCAGTGGAAAATAGAGAAAAAATTCTTTTTCATAAAAAATGAGCGGGCTGACAGTGGATGACACAAAGTGGCAGTTATTGTCAAAAAGGTGGCAAAATATTAACCTTAAAAGGAACATTGTCAAATGTGATGGGTGATGTCCGAGGTGATGTCGGTATTTGTCAGAAAATTGCGAAATTAGTCACAGACCAAAAGCATAAAACAATTTCTGTTGAATTGACTGCTATCTACACAGAATATAAAGATCCACGCGATGGGGAGGTTCCCGCCGCTTCTCTGCTGCATTTTTTTTCTCTCAAATTCTGCCCGTCCAAAGTTCCACGCGAGCAAAGCGTCAAAATATCGGTTTGCAGTGCGAGAAGCTAGGGCAGTTCAGGTCTATGTCAGGTCAGGTTTTTTTTTAATAACATTTTCTCTCAAATTCTGCCCGCCCAAAGGTTCACGCGAGCAAAGCGAGTAGGTACTCGTCGAAATATCGGTCTTGCAATGGTGCGAGAAGCTAGGGCAGTTCAGGTTTTTTAATAACATTTTTTTTAAATTCTGCCCGTGGAAAGTTCGATGCGGAGCCGAAAGCGAGTACTCTTCGAAATATCGGTATTGCAGTGCGAGAAGCTAGGGCAGTTCAGGTCTGGTCAGGTTTTTGACCTGGGTTGTAGTGTCATTTGGGATGAGTTGTCTCCTGGGATGAATTGGAAAATTGTATGAGATGATATTAGCCCGCGGCTACCTTAAAGCGAACAGCCCAAACAATAACAAGCAAGAGTTGGTCTGGGATGAGTTGTCTGTTGGGATGAGTTGTCGGTTGGGATGAGTTGTCTGTTGGGATGACTTGGTCTGGGATGAGTTGCGTTCTGGGATGAGTTGTCTTTTGGGATGACTTGGTTTGGGATGAGTTCGTCTGGGATGAGTTGGTCTGGGATGAGTTAGTTTGGGATGAGTTGATCTGGGATGAGTTGGTCTGGGATGAGTTGTCAGATGGGATGAGTTGGTCATTGGGATGAGATGATACTAACCCCATCTAGATTTCAAATAAAAACTAAAAATAATAATGAGGTTCTTTGATTTAAAAGACACTTTAATTTTGGTTATGGAAATCGGTCCTTAGTCAAATACATGTCAACGGATTTCGAATCTTTAAATGAACATTTGCGTTTCACCAAATAACTCATTTATTCTTATAGTCTTTGGGCCATTATTAAAAATTGAAATTATACATAACTAAGCGTCTGCAGGGAATGCGGTGTTGTCAGATTGTGCCTTATTCGTAGCCAAGAAATGCGGTATTGCCAGTTTGAACTTTTTGGCGGTGAACATAACTCAGTTTAAATTGTCTTATAAATTATGTCATGTGCGAGCGAAGCGAGCAGTCGAAATACGCCGAGGCGCAGCCGAGATAGTTTCCGTGGAGCCGAAAGTGCACAAGCTAAATTCTTTTTCTCTCGCACGTAATTTTAACCTCCCCACTCCACTTCACCATTTAAAAAAAAGGGAGGTTACTGCAATCACTAAAATTTTCGAATTCGAGATAAGACCGGATCTATACGTTTTGAGGTCTCAGGAGCCCAAAAAAGTGGTTTTTAAAATGTGTCTGTATGTATGTACGTACGTACGTTCGTACGTACGTTCGTAAACACGCCACAGCCCAAACTACTCGACAGATTTAGCTGAAATTTGGTACGTGTGCATGTGATAACCCAACTTAGATCTGAAAAGCTTTTGGAGCCAATCGTGCAACTAGAAATGCCATTTTGGCACATCAACTTTTAAATTTTAAATGCAAACCCCCATTTTTCACCTCACGATAGAAAAGGCCTTCAAATTCTGCTTCTAAAAATGTATTCATTCTTAGTGCCCTTTTGATCAAAAATTAAAAAAAAAAGATTTTTATCCGACTTTAAAATCGCGGTACAGCCCAAGCCCCCGAACCGATTTGGCTGAAATTTTGCACACGGGGATTGTATTGCACGTCGAAGAGCTGAACAAATTTTGGATTCAATCGGCCCACGGAAACTGCCGTTTTGACACACCAATTTGTAACTTTAAAATTATTCACTCATTTAACCATCCAAAACAAGTTTTTGAAAGATTTATTGTCACCATCAAAAAGGTCTTTAAATTCTGGTTTTAAGTAAGACAAAATTCGTTTGCATTTAGTGCTCTTTGGGTCAAAAAATCGAAATCTCATAATAACACTAAAAATACATTATAGCCCAAATTAGCGAATCGATTTAGCTGAAATTTGGTACATGGAGATTGGGTGACCCGTTGAAGACCTGAATGGCTTTTGGAAGCAATTGGTCCACGGGAAGTGCCATTTAGGCATATCAACTTTAAATTTTAAATACAAAGGTCTCCTTTTTTATGTCGCCATTAGAAAGACGATCAAATTCTCGTTCTAAAAATGTATTCACAGTTTCTGCCATTTCAGTGGAAAATAGAGAAAAAATTCTTTCTCATTAAAAGGGAACGAGCTGACAGTGGATGACATAAAGTGGCAGTTGTTGTCAAAAAGGTAGCAAAAGATTAACCTTAAAAAGAACATATTGTCAAATGTGATGGGTGATGTTCGAGGTGGTGTCGGTATTTGTCAGAAAATTGCAAAATTAGTCACAGTCGATAAGGGTAAAAAATTTCTGTTGAATTGACCACTATCTACACAGAATACAAAGATCCACGCGATGGGGAGGTTCCAGCCGCTTCACTGCTGCATTTTTTTATAAATAATTTATTTTCTGTCGGAGTTCTACAATTCCAGCCAAATAGCACCCTATGGTATAAGTAAATATGTAATGTAAAGTTTTTTTAAATATACCTATCCACATTTGAGGCCAGGATTTGTATTGAGCCCATAATTTTTTGCCCAAGAATTAGAGACTTCTTGCGTGTAGCGGTTAAACATTTAGCGATTATTGATTGTTCCACACGTTAAGTTAATATCGCTCCTTCTACATGATGAATTCCAAATTATTTACGCTACAGATTAACCTTTTTATATTCACAGGAGTAAAAACTGCCGCCATCATTGCATATACAGGCGGCGTTGTTCAGCAATTCAGCTTCAATACAAATCAGGCTGTAGTATTTCATTTACCGCATATTTCCACTTCAATTCTTTATCCTCGAAATGGCTAAATTACATACTCGAGCATGCGAAAATATCCGCCAGGATATTGCTATTTACGCCAAGTTACTAAAGATATTTCTGATTTTCCTTTTGTTGCTCTATAAAGTATACCGATTACATAAATATTTATTTGATTTATGTGATTTCCTTTCTCCTAAAGAAAATAGAAAAACTTTATGTATCCTATAATTTAACCCGCAATTTTGATTTATGATCAATACAAAACGATCAAAATTCATCGAAAAGCTTTGTAGTCCAGGCGGTGGGTCGAAAAGTCGATACAGAAATGGAAAAAATTCAACCAAAAACTTTTTTGATTTCAGGGCCACGAAAAACATAGTAAAAACTCGCCCTCCGCCCCAGCCTGGAACCCCCATAAAATCTGCAAATTATGCGCATGGTGCAAGTTTTCGCTCCATTACTAGCTTTTTCTTCATCGTAAGAGCTTTCTTCCATTTTTTTCAAATTTTTACTTTCACCAGAGGCTTTGCATATTTTCCACCTGAATTTTTCTTTAATCGTTTTTCTCAGAAAATAATATGAAAATCATAATTATCTGATAGTCCGAGAGCTGGAGTCAAAATGACTGAATGAGAATATTCCAAAGGTATTACAAATCCGCAGCGTTATCGGAGGGGCGGCCTTGTGGCTTTTTTGGCTCCAAATGAACGACGTTATTCCAGCGGCAGACCTATACCAAAAAATTGCTTTAAAAATCTAGTTTTCAAATATACCATACAAATTTAGGAAGACCGCAGCATTTGCAAAGCAGGCGCAATTTTATACATCTGGTTGCCGCACTCCTCTACTCACTCTAACGCGTACTCGCATTCGGCGGGAAGAGAAAGAGGTGAAATTATGATATATTAGAGTGACCTAGAAAATACTAGATCATTTTTTTAACAGCTAATACAAAGATATAGATATAAAGTAAATAATAATTATATTGTCAGTATGCCTCCGTCTAAAATGTCCTCTCAGAATCTGTAAAATCGCTTTTAGAAATTATACGTAAGGCTAATATGTACTAGTCCAGTCATATTAGCTTTAAAAAAGGTGAATAGAAGAAATATTTTATATATTTTTGAAATCTTGGATACGGATTCCTGAAGGGACTTGAAATGAAGGGCCGAAAAGTTCCCATCATCCCCCAAGTTGTAAGCTTCGTTCCTTATTTGGCAAAAACCACCCCCAAACGTGACATGGCGCTAGTTTTTAGCATTTTTCGGCAAAACTATAAATCTGACAAAAAAATTATTCTAATCAAAAATATTACTTATGAAATTCTGCATTAAAAAGGTCTTTTTGATTATTTTGCTTATCTCCACCTAATTCTTGCAAACGACGTCCGAAGTTGAGCATAGTTTTCCGCTAGCGCTGAAAATCAACCTAGCGGTACCTCTATCTACTTTACGGTGCGAATACATGAAAAAAGCTTAAAATTAAGAGAAATCTTCTCTACAATGTGCTCAAGCTAAATGCAACAGTTGAGACTGAATTAGTTGAAGATATTTTGTAGAGAAGATTCTGCTCTACAATTCCATATTAAGCCATTTTTCTCTTAATTTTAACCTTTTTTAATGTATTCGCATCGTAAAGTAGGTAGGTAGGTAGATTTTCGGCGCGAGCGGAAAACTACCCTCAAGTTCGGACATCGTTTGCAAGAATTAGGTGGGGATAAGCAAAATGGTCAAAAGGACTTTTTAATGCAGAATTTCACAAGGAATATTCTTGATTAGAGTAATTTTTTGTCAGTTTGATAGTTTAGCCGGAAAATGTTAAAAACTAGCGCCATGTCCATCAAGTCTGGGAGTAGGTTTTTGCCAAAAGAGCGATGAAGCTTACAGGGATAAGCAAAATAATCACAAAGACTTTTTTTGTGCAGAATTTTTTTGATTACAATAAATTTTTTGACAGATGGATAGTTTCGGCCTAAAATGCTAAAAACTAGCGCCATGTCACGTTTGGGAAATAGGAACTTTTCGGCTCTTCATTTCAGGTGCCATCAAAAATACATAAATTATTTGTTCTATTCGCATTTTTTAGAGCTAATATATGGCTGGACTATTTATACGTATAATATTTAAACCGATTTAAATACCTGAATGAATCTTTCGAGCCACCATTCAAAAACTTCGGACCGGTTTCGGGTTACTTGACCCTCATTAGCGAAGTGCATTTGAATGGTGGCTCGAGAGATTCAGCTCCAAAGACTTTATTACAAGTCGGCGATGTTTTGAGAAGTGATAGAGAGTTTTAACGCCCTCTACCGGAAGAATGGTCAAATGAGCACAAGAGAAGCGAGGGCACTTTGCAGCGACCGACTCACTTTCAAGCCCGGGACCTTCAAATTGCCAGCTACGGCAAAGGAATTGTATTTAAACCGATTTAAATACCTGAATCTTTCGAGTCACCATTCAAAAACTTCGGACCGGTTTCGGGTTACTTGACCTTCATCAGCGAAGTGCATTTGAATGGTGGCTCGAGAGATTCAGCTCCAAAGACTTTATTAAGTCGGCGATGTTTTGAGAAGTGATAGAGAGTTTTAACGCCCTCTACCGGAAGAATGGTCAAATGAGCACAAGAGAAGCGAGGGCACTTTGCAGCGACCGACTCACTTTCAAGCCCGGGACCTTCAAATTGGCAGCTACGGCAAAGGAATTGTATTTAAACCGATTTAAATACCTGAATCTTTCGAGCCACCATTCAAAAACTTCGGACCGGTTTCGGGTTACTTGACCCTCATTAGCGAAGTGCATTTGAATGGTGGCTCGAGAGATTCAGCTCCAAAGACTTTATTACAAGTCGGCGATGTTTAGAGAAGTGATAGAGAGTTTTAACGCCCTCTACCGGAAGAATGGTCAAATGAGCACAAGAGAAGCGAGGGCACTTTGCAGCGACCGACTCACTTTCAAGCCCGGGACCTTCAAATTGCCAGCTACGACAAAGGAATTGTATTTAAACCGATTTAAATACCTGAATCTTTCGAGCCACCATTCAAAAACTTCGGACCGGTTTCGGGTTACTTGACCTTCATCAGCGAAGTGCATTTGAATGGTGGCTCGAGAGATTCAGCTCCAAAGACTTTATTAAGTCGGCGATGTTTTGAGAAGTGATAGAGAGTTTTAACGCCCTCTACCGGAAGAATGGTCAAATGAGCACAAGAGAAGCGAGGGCACTTTGCAGCGACCGACTCACTTTCAAGCCCGGGACCTTCAAATTGCCAGCTACGGCAAAGGAATTGTATTTAAACCGATTTAAATACCTGAATCTTTCGAGCCACCATTCAAAAACTTCGGACCGGTTTCGGGTTACTTGACCTTCATCAGCGAAGTGCATTTGAATGGTGGCTCGAGAGATTCAGCTCCAAAGACTTTATTAAGTCGGCGATGTTTTGAGAAGTGATAGAGAGTTTTAACGCCCTGTACCGGAAGAATGGTCAAATGAGCACAAGAGAAGCGAGGGCACTTTGCAGCGACCGACTCACTTTCAAGCCCGGGACCTTCAAATTGCCAGCTACGGCAAAGGAATTGTATTTAAACCGATTTAAATACCTGAATCTTTCGAGCCACCATTCAAAAACTTCGGACCGGTTTCGGGTTACTTGACCCTCATTAGCGAAGTGCATTTGAATGGTGGCTCGAGAGATTCAGCTCCAAAGACTTTATTACAAGTCGGCGATGTTTAGAGAAGTGATAGAGAGTTTTAACGCCCTCTACCGGAAGAATGGTCAAATGAGCACAAGAGAAGCGAGGGCACTTTGCAGCGACCGACTCACTTTCAAGCCCGGGACCTTCAAATTGCCAGCTACGACAAAGGAATTGTATTTAAACCGATTTAAATACCTGAATCTTTCGAGCCACCATTCAAAAACTTCGGACCGGTTTCGGGTTACTTGACCCTCATCAGCGAAGTGCATTTGAATGGTGGCTCGAGAGATTCAGCTCCAAAGACTTTATTAAGTCGGCGATGTTTTGAGAAGTGATAGAGAGTTTTAACGCCCTCTACCGGAAGAATGGTCAAATGAGCACAAGAGAAGCGAGGGCACTTTGCAGCGACCGACTCACTTTCAAGCCCGGGACCTTCAAATTGCCAGCTACGGCAAAGGAATTGTATTTAAACCGATTTAAATACCTGAATCTTTCGAGCCACCATTCAAAAATTTCGGACCGGTTTCGGGTTACTTGACCCTCATCAGCGAAGTGCATTTGAATGGTGGCTCGAGAGATTCAGCTCCAAAGACTTTATTACAAGTCGGCGATGTTTAGAGAAGTGATAGAGAGTTTTAACGCTCTCTACCGGAAGAATGGTCAAATGAGCACAAGAGAAGCGAGGGCACTTTGCAGCGACCGACTCACTTTCAAGCCCGGGACCTTCAAATTGCCAGCTACGGCAAAGGAATTGTATTTAAACCGATTTAAATACCTGAATCTTTCGAGCCACCATTCAAAAACTTCGGACCGGTTTCGGGTTACTTGACCCTCATCAGCGAAGTGCATTTGAATGGTGGCTCGAGAGATTCAGCTCCAAAGACTTTATTACAAGTCGGCGATGTTATGAGAAGTGATAGAGAGTTTTAACGCCCTCTACCGGAAGAATGGTCAAATGAGCACAAGAGAAGCGAGGGCACTTTGCAGCGACCGACTCACTTTCAAGCCCGGGACCTTCAAATTGCCAGCTACGGCAAAGGAATTGTATTTAAACCGATTTAAATACCTGAATCTTTCGAGCCACCATTCAAAAACTTCGGACCGGTTTCGGGTTACTTGACCTTCATCAGCGAAGTGCATTTGAATGGTGGCTCGAGAGATTCAGCTCCAAAGACTTTATTAAGTCGGCGATGTTTTGAGAAGTGATAGAGAGTTTTAACGCCCTCTACCGGAAGAATGGTCAAATGAGCACAAGAGAAGCGAGGGCACTTTGCAGCGACCGACTCACTTTCAAGCCCGGGACCTTCAAATTGCCAGCTACGGCAAAGGAATTGTATTTAAACCGATTTAAATACCTGAATCTTTCGAGCCACCATTCAAAAACTTCGGACCGGTTTCGGGTTACTTGACCCTCATTAGCGAAGTGCATTTGAATGGTGGCTCGAGAGATTCAGCTCCAAAGACTTTATTACAAGTCGGCGATGTTTTGAGAAGTGATAGAGAGTTTTAACGCCCTCTACCGGAAGAATGGTCAAATGAGCACAAGAGAAGCGAGGGCACTTTGCAGCGACCGACTCACTTTCAAGCCCGGGACCTTCAAATTGCCAGCTACGGCAAAGGAATTGTATTTAAACCGATTTAAATACCTGAATCTTTCGAGCCACCATTCAAAAACTTCGGACCGGTTTCGGGTTACTTGACCTTCATCAGCGAAGTGCATTTGAATGGTGGCTCGAGAGATTCAGCTCCAAAGACTTTATTACAAGTCGGCGATGTTTTGAGAAGTGATAGAGAGTTTTAACGTATAATTTCTAAAAGCGGTTTTACAGATTCTGAGAAGACATTTTAGATGGAGGTATACTAACAATATAATTATTATTTACTTTATATCTATACCTTTATATTAGCTGTTAAAAAAACGATCTCTTATTCAGTCATTTTGACCCCAGCTCTCGGACTATGACCATGGTACATAAAAAAGGTGCTCTTGGTCAAAATCGCTAGAACTGACCGTTTTCGAATAAAACGTCTCTGATTTGTTTGGAACGCGAAAATTATTGATGAAAGATTTTTTTCTATCCGCTGAATTATTGAAAAACGTATATAGAACGATTCCTTGCATCATTCTAAGAAAAGTTCATATGGACATGTGAAAGAAATGTTTTCCTGGGCCTCAGCGAAAGGGCTAACTTTAAACCCAAGGGAAATTTGTAGCCGGTCCCAGACTCAAATTGTTCTCTATGGTTCACACGTGCAAAGCGATAAACCGGGATCAAAATTTGTAGTATTTGGATTATGGTCGCGTTTCGAAAAATTCTCTCAATTTTGAGCGACTCCTGCGGCCAAACCGTTGCTCTCAGATGAAAAGTGCATAAAAAGTTTCTTGTAGGGAATTTATTAGTCTTCAATATTGCATACGTGCATATTTTTTGTACGATGAATGAAAAGCGAATTATGGGGCAAGAACGCATAATTTGCAGATTTTAGCCCGGTTCCAGTATGTTTTTCGTTGCCCTGAAATCTAACCATTTCGACAAAAAAAGTTATTGGTTGAATTTCTTCCATTCAAACTTACCCATCCAGGCCTGGACTATTGAGCTTTTTGCTATAGAATTAAAGCATCGTAACCAAATTTTACAAACAGGGGTTTTCGACCTACCTAGTCAAATTTCGGATTAGCTAACAAATAATATTTGCATATTTTATCTGGAGGTCGTCTTATAATTTATTTATAAAAATATTTTATAGAAAACTCACGTGATATAAAAATTCCTTAATTGCGTCAATCACAATTTATTATAGAACCGCAAACCGTCACGACACTGCAATAATTGGACCACCGTGTGGTATACGGTGAACTATCTGTTGATCAAATCAGATCATGGGATATGTCCCACTACTCTCTTCCGGTGTGATTCCGGAGAGGGAGCGGCAACTGCCGGAGCATGTCCATGCACCCGCTCCTTAAATCTGACATTTTATTTAAACGCACGTTTCGCACAATAACCCTTACTATATCTATTACGCAATCTAATTGATCCAAATTTCCCACAATTACGCAAAATAACTCGTAAAAATGTACGACTTCCAGTGTTGAATCGTGGAATCATTTCCCGCAGGGTGATATTTAAGCCTTGAAACTCGAATGAATCAATGTTGCATGGAGATATGGTTAATCACGAATAAAGCCCTACAGTTGTATTGTTGTGATAGAAAATAGAGGAAGTCTGCATTAAATCACTTACAATAACATTAATTACATAAAACTTACATCTCTTTTTCCGAAACTTGCGCTTGATTTTTATTGTTCTCAATTTCCGGAAACACAGCGTCCACAGCTTCATGTCTACTTTTAATAACTCATCAACCACTACTAATAGCTGAGAATGTGGGAGACAATGCCAAAATCGGTGGAAGTAATTTACTTGACACACCTTCCGCTTTTTACGTCTTCGATTGGCTCGAGGATTTATTAGAGTCGAGCTTTTTTAATTAATGAGAGTTGCAACTTAACTATTCGAGTTTTGAAAGTTTTTGCTGAAATTAAATTTAGGAGAAAGTTGAGAAAAAATCGATGAGTTTGGGGTGGTGGCATTACTTATAAAAGTTTTTATGTCTTTGTCGATAGGTTTTCTTCAGGATTAATAGTGGTGGGATTATATTTCTTTGTTCAGGTAGCAAAGAATGCAATAATTAATGTTCAAGTGTTGGAAAAATGTGCATCTTATGCCGTGTTGCAAATGGGGGATTACGATACCTTTCAATTAGAAATTAAATATTAATTTTGATGACGTATGAGCTAAGTTCTCACGAAAAGTACAAGCCAACCTGTCTAATTTTCTAATGGAAACAAGTGATAGACCTGTAATCTATGTCATTTATGTTCTTCCACCAAGAAATTGTACACAAATGTGAGTTCACTAACACATACGTCATCAATTTTTTAAAATTGATTTTTGAAGTGGAATACTTAATAAAATCTAAAACAAAAAAATTCATCGTTCAAATTTCATAGTCAATATGTCAAAAAGCACCTGATTTTTGGCGGGTTAAGTGGGTTCCACGTACCAAATTTCAGTCAATTGAAGGGTGTACAAGTTATTTATTTAAAATGTTTATAAGAATCTCTGAGTCTTTTGACTTTCTGCAGAAAGGGCGCTAAGTGTCAATACATTTTTGTCAACCGAATTTTTCATTTACTGATAAATAAACTGGAATTAATCTTTCGAAGCTTTAGAAGAATCTTGCTAACATACGTATACACACACACATTTTTTTAATGATTTTCATGACCTTGGGACCTTGAAACGTAAACATCTGATGCTATCTCAATTTTATATCTCAGTTTTGAATTTTGGACTGATTGCGGTAACCTCCCATTTTTTTTCTTTTTGAATAATATTATTACTAACGGGTGTCCTAAAAAAAAACGAACGAAATATTTTTGGTAATAACTCGTGCATTTCTTATCCGATTTGGATGAACCTGGCCTTAAATTGAAGCCAAGGAATCAGGCTTTCGAACTGTCTAGGAAATTACGACAGATGGTGCTGCAATAGTTGTCTTATTGATACTTGTCTCGAAGGTTCATTTCAGGGGCGTGGGGACTGGTCAATTATCAACCAGTCGTTATGAGACTCACATGACTTTGAAGGACGTTCATTTTTCTTCAAGAATCTTTTTTCAGAAGTTAATTTGGTTCACGCATTGACTTTCTGTGATTATTTAAAAAATATGTGTTTTCACATTTTTTCATGCAGAATGACCATGACTAAAGTAACAATGAAGCAACATGAGCTTAATTCTCAGTAATAACCTTTAAATTTCCTCCAATTCGCATCCGCTTGTGTTTTTCATTCAATTAGATCCTCTATTACTGAAAATTAAGCTGAAAATGCATCACTGTTACTTCACTTATGGTCATTAGGCGTGAAAATAAGGGAAAACATTTCATTTTTAAAAAATCACAGAAAATTTATTCGTGAATCATAATGAACTTCTGAAAGAAGCTTTTTGAAAAAAAGTAAAGGTGCTTCAAGGTTATTTTTATCTCACAACCATTGGTTGTTAACTGACCAATCCCCATGCACCTAAAGTAAGCCTTTAAAACAAGCACGGCTAAGGCTACTACGGCAGCGCCATCTGTCGTGGTCTCTTGAATGAATCGATAGCCTGATTCTTAAGCTTTAATTTAAGTCCACGTTCATCCAAATCGGTTAAAAAATGGATGAGTTGTCCCCAAAAATATTTCGTTCGGTTTTTTTTAGGACACCCGTTATTATTTATTTTATGTGCATATATTTTTTGAATATGTCTACCCCAACACGTGCATTTTAAAATAATGTACTCATGAATTAAAATTAAATTAAATTATCAACACGTGAAAATTTAAGAGAAAAATCTACAACCTGCAGTCGGTTTTATTTGCTAAACGTGGTTAAACATTTAATTAGGGGCTATGACTCTTCTTATTTCCCCTTCTACCTTTTAAGGGAAATGTAAACCAAAAATTCTAAGAGCGAAAATGAAAACGCAGCGTTTCTAGCAAAAACGTTTTTGAAATTAGGGCGATTTATACAGAATATTTGCAGAAAATTCACTATTTAAGGATTATCAGCATTATTCCATCCCTTGGCACAACCCTGTACATTGGTCCCGAGAAATAATTAGAAAAAATTAAGCATAATTTTGCAATAACTTTTATCTAGGGCTAGGCCACAAGAACTATTGCACTTAGGAAAATGAGGTTTTTACGAAAGCTCTTGGATATTTTTATAAACTATTTTTTAGACAAAAAGGATTTCAGAAAATAAAATCCTTAGTCACTATAGTGTAGCAAATCGAATATCTTTGGGAATTCCGGATTTCTACTTTTACGTAAAAAAGGTTTTTTTGGTTCACACCCCCTTTTTAAGGTTCAGTTTTGTCACATTTAACTAAATTTAAGCGTCTTTATTTGGTCATTTTCCTTTTCAGCTATTATCCTTTCGAATTCGACGTGAAGGTATACGTCGTTTTAATTTAAACTTAACGTGATTATGGGTCAATTTTAATTTAATTTCAATGTACAGCTGTACCTATGCCATTTTAATTCCGTTCAATGTGAAAAGGCAGGTCAATTTGATTTTGAATTTGATGTTTGGGTCCATGATATTTTAATTCTATTTCGATGTGCATTTCTATTTTAATGTGATATGTGTGTCTGCGTTAATTTCGATTTAAATTCGACTTGTAGAGCTGAGTAACGAAATTCATTCTAATTTAAAAGCTTCAGTCAGGTTTTCCGTTGCAACTCAAAATGAAATGATAATTTGACGGTTGTAGAAGCCCATATGAAATTTAAACTAAAACGACATGACAATGAGAACTAAAAGGATTTTTAAGCTAAATTAGAAACATAATTTACGTAGCATATTAAATTGACTGACTAAAATTACATTAAAAAGCCTCACTTGTTATAACACCGTTTATTAAATTACAAAACTGAACGGATTCTAAAAATTACTATCTAAAGTAATCTAATGTTGCTTATCGATGTCAGATAGTATGCAAAAACTTAATAATGGACAAAATCAAAATCGGATTTTGAGCGCCCCCTTAGGAGCGATTTCCGGGCCCATGTTTATAGGAACTTTTTTTCATATTTTGCGCTGCAAAATCACCCCCCGAAATATTTCATCGTTATTTCCGGACACCCTGTATAGGTGTTATGTTAATTAAAGTTTAATGAGAATTTTGAAGGTTCAAGAAATAATCAACAAAAAATTTGAAATACACAAACGCAAATAATTTTAATTTAGGAGTTAAACCTGGCCATTCTTCATAAACATGAAATTAAAAATTTAATGCAAGCTATTTTACATAGAAAACAGGACGAACTGGATATAAATTCTAATTTAAAATAGAAATGGCAATCTTTATGCTAAATTAGAACATGAATTCCCATTGCGCAACAAAATTGAAATGAAAATGAATCAATTTTCACCTAAAATTTACTATGTGTTATTTTTTTCTTATTTTCTCACCGGAATACGGTGCCCTAACTAAAATTACATAAAAAATGCAGCAGAGAAGCGGCTGGAACCTCCCCATCGCGTGGATCTTTGTATTCTGTGTAGATAGTAGTCAATTCAACAGATTTTTTTTTATCCTTATCGTCTGACGTCAGTGACTAATTTCGCAATTTTCTGACAAATACCGACATCACCTCGTACATCACCCATCACATTTGACAATATGTTCCTTTTAAGGTTAATCTTTTGCCACCTTTTTGACAATAACTGCCACTTTATGTCATCCACTGTCAGCCTGCTCCCTTTTAATGAGAAAGAATTTTTTCTCTATTTTCCACTGAAATGGCAGAAACTGTGAGTACATTTTTAGAACCAGAATTTGATCGTCTTATATATATATTATATGATATGCTTAAATGGCAGTTCGCGTGGGTCAATTGCTCCCAAAAGCCTTTCAGGTCTTCAACGGGTCACCTAATCTCCATGTACCAAATTTCAGCCAAATCGATTCAGTAATTTGGGCTATAATGTATTTTTACTGTTATTATAAAATTTCGATTTTTTGAACCAAACAGCGCTAAATGCGAATTAATTTTGTCCTATTTAAAACCAGAATTTGAAGACCTTTCTGATGGTGACAATAAATCTTTCAAAAACCTGTTTTTAATGGTCAAATGAGAGAATAATTTTAAATTTGGAAATTGGTATGCCAAAACGGCACTTTCCGTGAGTCGATTGAATTCAAAATTTGTTCAGCTCTTCGACGTGTAATACAATCTCCATATGCAAAATTTCGGCCAAATCGGTTCAGGGGCTTGGGCTGTACCGCGACTTTAAAGTCCGATAAAAATCAATTTTTTTTTAATTTTTGGTCAAAAGGGCACTAAGAATGAATACATTTTTAGAAGCAGAATTTGAAGGTCTTTCTTATGGTGACGTGAAAAATGGGGGTTTGCATTTAAAATTTAAAAGTTGATGTGCCAAAATGGCATTTCCGGTTGCACGATTGGCTCCAAAAGCTTTTCAGATCTAAGTTGGGTTATGAGATGCCTACGTACCAAATTGCAGCCAAATCGGCCCAGTAGTTTTGGCTGTGGCGTGTTTACAAACGTACGTACGCACGTACGAACATACCCACAGACACATTTTAAAAACCACTTTTCTGGGTTCCTGAGACCTCAAAACGTGGAGATCTAGTGCTATCTCAAATTCGAAAATTTTAGTGATTGCAGTAACCTCCCATTTTTTTAAAATTGTGTTGGGGTTGGGGAGGTTAAAAACAGCTCTTGTTGTAGCATTGTAGGACCAACTGTTTTCGAGAAAATTTGACATAAAAATCCATCTGCATTGCCCAGGCTTATCATAATGGGACAATTTATTTTTATTAAATTCCAAAACTGAATGGATTCTAAAAATTAGTAATCTGATTATGCTTAATGATGTCAGATAGTACATTCCACGTGAACTCGGCCACCTTTTGGCAGCTAATTTTATTGTCTATCCGATTGTGATCAGCAGAACATATATGAGTTTTGGAATGACCAAATGACATATTTTCACCCTTCATAACTTAATTGATACAGGGTGGATTTTTTTGAAACATTGGTTACAAAAAAAAATGTTTTTCAAAAATTTTCAAAATAAAGGAAAGATCTTTTAAGTGACTGTTATAAAAGAATAGATGCTTTTTTCGACTAGTTTAAGCATTTTTTGGCAACTGTTTGAATAAAACTTGAAAATGTTGTTTTTTTTCAGTTATTGCGATTTTTCACAAAGTACGTCGCCTATTATTCGATCTAAAAATTACTTAAAATGAAGCTTATTTTATCTAAATTTAACCCCCTATTGCTTTACGTTGGGCAAACATTTCGTAAGAGAGCTGTAATTTTTTTCCTATTGTCATGTTATACCTACTGATTTTTAAGAAGATCGAGAAATAACAATGTAATTTTGCATAATCTGCAGTAAAATTTGATTCAAACTATTGATTTACTTGGATTAGTTTTGGAAAATTTGGAAAATCCGCGACAGCATAAGTATCTATCCCAAAAAAAGCGGACAAAATATTTTTAGGAATAAGTCGGCCATTTCTCAACCGATTTGGATGAACCTCGTCTTAAATTAAAGCTAAAGAACCAAGCTTTCGAATCGTGTAAGAAACTATGATAGATGGCGCTGCCGTAGTGGCCCTATTAAAGGTTTTTTTAGGTGCTTGGCAATTGGTCAGACAACAACCAATCGTTATGCGACTCAAATGGCCTTGAAGATCGTTCTTTTTTCTGGAAAAATCTTTTTCCAGAAGTCAATTTAGTTTACGCATTCATTTTCTGCGATTTTTTAAAAATATGTCTTTTTACGCCCTAATGAGTAAAGTTAGTGACGCACAAACAGCATAATTTTCAGTTATAAATTATCGAATTTGATGAAAACAGAGGTGCTGCCAATGAGGGACAAATTGCAGAGATATTACTGAAAATTAAGCTGTTTTTACATCACTGTTACTTTAGTCATATCATAAAAACGTGAAGATACGGGAAAACATCACTTAAAATGAATGCTTAAACCAAATCAACTTCTGGAAAAAGGTTTTTGAAGACAAAAGAACGATCTTCAAGGATTTCTGAGTCTCTTAACGATTTGTTGTTTTTTCACCAATCCCCACGCACTTAAAGTAAGCCTTAAAAACAACTATTAATAGGAATACTACGACAGCGCCATCTGTCGTAATTTCTTAGAGAGTTCGAAAGCCTGATTCCTTAGCTTTAATTTAAGACCGCGTTCATCCAAATCTGTTAAGAAATGGCTGACTTATTCCCAAAAATATTTTGTCCGTTTTTTTTGGGACACCCTACAATAATTATTTTTGTGTTTTAATTTTTTGTAAAAAATCGGTTTGACTGTTTGTTGTGGGCTATTCTTCATAGATACCTATATGCTGTCACGGACTTTTTGGTAGATCTTTTCGTAGCCAACAATTCTTCTATTTGTGATTTTGTTATATCTTTAACCGTTTTAAATTGTTAAAGCGGCTTTTTTTCGCGGACTTGCACGCAACGAATAACTGAAAGGTTTTGACTTTTATTCTATTTTTATTAAAATTTAACATTGTGCCTAAAATGCAGCTAGTAAATTCGGGTAAATTCCACCCTACTTTCAACGTTAAAACACAAACGTGACAAATCACTGTTCTCGTCTTGTGCAGTCAAGAGGTCTGACTGAGTGAGTCTGAGGCTCAAGGCCAAAAAAGAGGACTAGACGTGAGGAAATTTCGGACGTATACAGTCGTGGCAAAGTTACTAAAAACCAAATAGAAGTTTCTACCGTCTCCAAGACTGACAATTTTTTTTTCAATTGCCAACTAACATTTGTCAACTGATTTGCTAGTCACTGCCGACTTTATTTAGTATAAATAAAAATAAAGTGCGATGTCGACTGATCATCCCTTCTGACTCACAGAAACTATTTGGTAGGCTGCCAATATGATTAAACTAGGACCGCAATTAGTTGCCAGGTATCTAACCTTAATGACAAAAGTAATAAATCACGAGTCGCGCTAAAAGTCAATTTTCCTTAATTTACGTTTAGCTTAGAACACCTACCCCAAAAGGCAAGGAAGAAGAACGGATAATAATTCGCTGTCGGACTACTTACCATTAACCGTGGTGGCGTTTCCGTTGACTTTCGATGCTGGATCGTTGATTACTTCAGTCTGGGAGACCGTTTTCGAAGAACTCAACGTATAAGAAGTAATACTGGATTCTGCGGAAATAAAACGCTTTGATTCGAAAAAATACAATACCTCCAAGTATAACGTGAAATCGAAATCATTTTTTAGCAAAATACTATCACGGCCACAATAGTAAACCGATTCGATGGACCGTGAAACGATGCTGAGATTTTTTTATACTTGAAGCGGCTAAGCAGCCGTGAAAAACTTACTTTTGCACGTCTCCGAGTGGGTTTCCTGGTGCTGCACTGTTCTGTATTGCCGTCGCTTCGGTGATCCGCTGTATTCCCTGTAAAAAAGCGATGCGTATGTAGTAATTATGTAATCGATCGATGATGATGCTCGATTGATTGGTGATTTTGTTGGGAGCGTGTTGTAAATAGTGGACATGTCGGATATTGTCATGTAAGAGCAGAGGATTTCTGCTTGGAAAGTTTTAGGGTCATCGGGAGTGACGGATGGGGCGAGGCTGTATGTGGGATCACCACGAGTACGACGTCACCTTATTAACTCGTCATCGCCTATTATCAATTTTTTTTTAAATAAATATAGCCAAAATTTATCCTCAAAACCGACTGAGGTGAAAATTTTTCGACAACTTCATAGTTTTCGAGATGTTAAGGCATGAAAAACAAAGAGCACTCGTAAAAAGCCAACGGAAGATGTATATCAATGCTGTGGATGGTTATTCACCGTAAATGATTCATATACAGGGTGGCCGGAAATTAGAGGATAATATCTTAAGGGCGCATTCTACGATCAAAAAGACGAAGAAAAGTTTTAATAAACATGGGTCGAAAAGTGCCTCCTTAAATTGGACACTTTGAAAGTGTTCTTTTCTAAATTTCTTCAAAATGATTCAAGATAACACCGTGAAATTGGGTATCTTTAGTAAGTCTTTGATGCTGAATTTATTACCGTGGAGGAAATTTTAAAGTTTCAATAACAAGCGTCCCAAACCGGGGGGGCTTACGACTAACTTCGCTCAAACGTTTTTGTTAATCGTTTTTTCTCAAATCTTATACGAGAATCTGGACATCTGAGGTTTTTGCGTAAAAATGATGCTCTTGTTTGAAATCGTTAGGACGCACCGTTTTCGAATAAATTGACCCTAGTCGTTTTAGAGCGCGAAAATCTGTCGCAAAAGATTTTCGTTTATTTACCAAATTATCAAAAACGAGCTCAGGGTCTGATTCCTTGCGTGACTTATGGTACCTAAGGGGTCCTGGAAAGCTGACGTTCTTCAGAATACCCCATACCTCCCTTAAGAAGCGTTTTCAGCGAACTTTTCTTATCAAAATAACACAAGAAAATCCCTGAACTAATTTGTGATAATTTAGTAAAAAATAAAACTTGTGACAAATTTTCGTGCGCTAAAACCACTAGGGTCAATTTATTCGAAAACGGTGCGCCCTAGCCATTTCGAACAACAGCACCATTTTTACGTACAAAACTTCAATCATTCAAACTCTGATGCTAAATGCTAAAAATCGTGCGGGGTGTCAATTTCAGGTGATTCAATTAATTAGTATCTTCCAGTTGTATGTATACAGTGAGAACCAAAAGTCCGGCCCCTCCCTGTATCTTTGGAACCACTTTAGCTAGAGCCGTGACCTTGAAATGTCAAAGTTATGACGTACAAGTCAAAAATTTTAATGGAACCGTGGGTCATGTGACCCCTCATTTGAAAGCTAATTTAATTCTCCATACGATGTGAAAGTTTGGAAAAGATTGGAGCTACAAAAAATTTTAAGTTGTATTAAACAAATTTCGTTCGGTTTAAATTTGCAAAAAATCAAATAAAGTAAGCACAGGTAATAAATACACTCTTGCATAAAATGCATTGAAATGTTAACAATTTATCATTTTTGCCTCGTTTTTTGCTATGAAAATAAGACCAAATACGTAGCACATTTTCCCGATTTTGTCATTATTCTATATCGACGATTAATTTTTTAACGTAATCGTTGTATGGACAATGAAATTAGCTTTCAAATGAGGGGTCACATGATCCACGCTTCCATTTAAAATTTTTGACTTGTACGTCATAACTTTGACATTTCAAGGTCACGGCACTTTACGTAAGTGGTAATCGGCATCATTTCTCAATTAATAGCCAGTCCCATTCCGAATTTCAAAGCTCTAGCTAAATCGGTTCCAAAGATACAGGGGGGGCGGACTTTTCGTCCTGACTGTATAGTTCAAGCGTTAAATTTCTTCCAAGTCATTTTTTTGTGTTCGGGGGTTGAAGGGGGTGAGTTTCGGGGGTGCAATTTTTTGCGTTCAATTAGTCTCCTGGGTTAATAAGTGGTCCAAGGGTTAAATTTCGTCTTAAGTATTTTTTAGGGAGCAGTTTTTTTCGTTAAATTCAACTCTTCCGGTTGTAGGCGGTCCAAGGGTTGAATCTCCCTCCAGTCAAGTTTTTGTGTTTGGGGGTTGAATGGGGTGAGTTTCAGTGGTGCAATTTTTTGCGTTCAGTAATTAGTATCCTGCGGTAAGAGGTGGGCCAAAGGTTAAATTTTCTCCATTTCACTTTTTTGCGGTCGGAGGTAGAAGGGGGTGGGTTTCGGGGTGAAAATTAACCCCGGTTAAGTAGAATTTCAGAAAATAACACCAAAATATGCCAATTAAGCTTCTGCGTGGTTGAAATATTGCGAAAGGGGTTCAAAAGAGCGAAAAAAATCAAATGAGTTTATTTATTACCGAAAAACAGGCGCTTGTGGGGTTGAAAAATTGTAAAGGGGGATGAAAAGTTAAAAGGGGTCAAAATTAACTATATAGTTAAGCTGAATTACAGAAAATAACACAAAAATAAGTCGATTATGCAAATTTAGCTTTCGGAGGGTTCAAATACTGAAAAAGTGAAAAAGGTTTAACATAATAATATAATAGAACATAATAATTATCGCTTGGGGGGTTGAAAAGTTGTGAAGGACCATGAAAAATCAAAATTAATTGTAAGTTGAACTAGCAAAAATAACAAGAATATTAAGCTATCTGCGTAAATTTAGCTTTAATCGTGAAAGGGGTTGAAAAATTTTAGAGGGATGAAAAACAATGAAAATGACTTTTTAAATTTTTACATTGTCGTTATAAATTACCACCTTGCCAAGCTTTAATTATTACGCGTTTATATATTTTGAGGGTTGTAACACCCTGAAGATTGGTTTTTCGCGAATGATGATTAGGACCTTCTTTGTACCATCAATATGTCGAATGATATTAATTTCAACCCTACATTATTGAGTAAAAAATTCGAGTTTTCGCCCCTAAATTTCATCCCCCGCGATAAATTTCTCCTAAAATTCACTCCCCCTTTCTTGAAGATGTAATGTATACGACCTCATAGTTTCACAGCATAAATCATAAAGAAAATTGTGCTTTTCAATTTCACCACCACATTCCAATTCGTTGAAAGATTGCGGCTATTTAGAAGTTTAGGTTTTCAACCCCTCATGATTTCATCCTTATATGATTTACAGGGGCGATTTTATTTCTATGGTGTTTAGATACTTCTGTTGTTAATAAATAATTGACAAGATTTCAGATAAAATGAATTTAATCCACTTGCAAGGCGTTAGGGGTTGTTAGTAGCCTGAGGGTTGGTTTTAGGGCGAAGACATAAGATCCTTTTGCAATGGTTGACTGAAGTCTATCGAATCCCGTAATTTCATACCACCATTCATTTGAACAAAATTTCAGAAATTTATTACCGGATGAAAAGGCAGAAGGGGTGAAAATAAACTGTATTTAAGTACAACTATCGAAAATTACACGAAATGGTTGACAGAAATCTATCGAACCCCATAATTTATTACACCACTTACATAAAAAAAATCAGTTTCAACCCTTAAATTTCATCCCTCTTAATAAAAATTTGCTCATCCGAAGTGTCGCTCTAAATACGTTGAGCAGTTTTTGAGTTCTCGCATTTTTGTGTTTCGGCATGTTAGGGGTTGTACCGCCTTTAAGGGTCGCTTTTCGCGAATAATAATCAAGACCTTTTTTATACCATCAATAAAAGGCAGCAGAGAAGCGGCTGGAACCTCCCCAACGCATGGGTCTTTGATTTCCGTGACTTGTGTTTAAGATTTTAAAGTTGATATGCCTAAATGGCACTTCCCGTTGACCAATTGCTCCCAAAAGCCTTTCAGCTCTTCAATGGGTTACCTAATCTCCATGTACCAAATTTCGGACAAATCGCTCCAGTAGTTTGGGGCTATAACGTGGTTTCAGTGTTATTACAAAATTCGATTTTTCTACCCAAAGGGTACTAAATGCGAATAAATTTTATCTCATTTAAAACCAGAATTTGAAGACCTTTCTGTTGATAACAATGAACCTTTCAAAAAGTTGTTTTTGATGGGTGAATGAGAGAATAATTTTAAATTTGGCAATTGGTGTGCCAAAACGGCACTTTCCGTGGGCCGATTGAATCCAAAATTTGTTCAACTCTTCGACGTGTAATACAATCCCCATGTGCAAAATTTCAGACCAATCGGTTAAGGGGCTTGGGCTGTACCGCGATTTGAAAGTCCGAAAAAAATTTTTTTTTTATTTTTGGTCAAAAGGGCACTAAGAATGAATACATTTTTAGACGCAGAA
This sequence comes from Pycnomerus fuliginosus, assembly GCA_963924575.1. NCBI lineage: Eukaryota > Metazoa > Arthropoda > Insecta > Coleoptera > Zopheridae > Pycnomerus > Pycnomerus fuliginosus. The sequence goes on along the minus strand of OZ004624.1, from coordinate 4,714,722 downwards.
TTTGAAGGTCTTTCTTATGGTGACGTGAAAAATGGGGGTTTACATTTAAAATTTAAAAGTTGATGTGCCAAAACGGCATTTCTGGTTGCACGATTGGCTCCAAAAGCTTTTCAGATCTAAGTTGGGTTATCACATGCACACGTACCAAATTTCAGCCAAATCAGTCTAGTAGTTTTGGCTGTGGCGTGATTACAAACGAACGTACGTACGTACATACACACAGACACATTTTAAAAACCCCTTTTTTGGGTTCCTGAGACCTCAAAACGTGAAGATCCGGTCTTATCTCGAATTCGAAAATTTTAGTGATTGCAGTAACCTCCCTTTTTTTTAAATGGTGAAGTGGAGTGGGGAGGTTAAAAAGCTATCGAATGGCATTCAATTCAACCCTACATTATTCAGTAAAATTTCGAGTTTCTACTCCTAACTTTCATCCCCCTTCGATAAATTTCTCCTAAAATTCATCACTCTTTCCTTTCTCGAAAATGTAATATGTAAGTGTAAGACCTCACCGGTTCCTTGTGTCAAATTACATTACTTCATAAACGTTTCAACCCCTAAACCCCCTATTTCTAAAGAAAGTTGTGCTTTCAATTTCACAACCCCAATCCAATGCGTTGAAAAATTGCGGTTATTTATAAATTCATGTTTTCAACCCCTTATGATTTCACCCAATTATGATTTACAGGGGTGCTTATTTCTCCGCGGAGTTATCATATTTTTTGTGGTTTTCAATCCTCATTCCCTAAATTTCATCCCCCGAAATTTCTACCCCTTCACCTTCAGCAGACTTGAAGGTCGAACGTACATACCAAGTTTCAGCAAGATACCTCCACTAGTTCTCGAGTTATTGCGATTAATAATTTTTCGGTTTTTCACTCCTAACTCCCTTGGTTCGATATGGCCCAAGGGCAATCCCCGCCGAGATTTTCCAGTTATACACCCGTGTACAAAATTTCACCTCGATATCTGCTTTTGTTCTCGAGTTATGCGCAGACGGACGCTGAGCGAGCGAGCGATTTCTCTGAAACTTTAATAACCTGCGCATATGCTCCGGCTATAAATAGGTTGAGACAGGTCGGCAATATTAACCTTTAGCTTTATTGTGGTTGTCGCAGTCAAGGATCGTACATCGTGTCGTTTATATGTTAAACATTTTCAAACACGGTAATATTTTTTTTCACTTATTAATTCCGCAATCATTTGAATAACAAAGTTTTCTAAATCCCAAGCGATGGCGCTCCGACAAATTCTCAACCCCCGTAAAGATGGATGAGGGAAGTTTTCAACTTCAATTTATTTAAGCACAAACTTGTTTAGCCTTTGAGGAATTTCCACAAAAATAGTTTATCTTTTTTTTCTTACTCGTTCAATCCCAGCTTGAGGGTATCTCCCGAATTCCGCAGAAAAGCATGAGCCTCAGCGTTGGATATCTCTTTGGTGGAATGTCCGTTAATTGACGTGATGATGTCTCCTTCTCTCACACCTCGAAACGCCGCCTTACTGCCTGGGTTTACCTACATCAAAACACTATAGTATACAAAGTTGCCTATGCGTGCAAAATAAACGGATTTATCCACGGGTGTTGCATAATGGACTCATTACACAATGGGTGAGAGGTTTTTTCGCTTTAAAACCCGTGGATAAAGCACAGTAATGATTATTGCTCCCTTGGATGATTTATGGCACTCGCCTACGGCTCATACCATAAATGTCATCATCCTCGGGAGCAACAAAATTCATTTATACAGGCTGTCCCGAAATTAGTGGTCAAAACTTTACCAGTAGATTCTTCTATGACATATGAAAAAAAGTCCTATGAAGATATACAGGGTGTCCCGTAATTAGGCTGCAATATTTTACCAGTGCGTTCTACAATCAAAATTAGGACTAAAAGTTTAGTCAACATTTTTCGAAAAATCCATCCCAAGGGAGCTACAGCCCCTCAAAGGGGGTAAAAAAAAATGTTATTTCTTCAATTTCTGAGGAACGCCTTACGATAGGGTCACGAAATTTTGAACTTCGTCGTAGATTTTTGTGCTGAACAAGACTAATGAAATGGTTTTTTCAAAAGCTTCAGGGACGTGCGTGAGTGGAGGGGTCGCGGACATTTTTGTATCGAAGTTTTTTGTACGACACCTTGGGCCAATTCTGAGCACAAATTTGAATTCTCCGTGCATTTTTACGTAAAAAAGGTGCTCTAGTTGAAACTCGATAGCTCAAGCCGTTTTTGGGGAAAATCGATTTGAAAGTTCAATTTCGTGGTATAAAAGTGGGTAACTGTGGCACTCAAATACCTAAAATTATCAGATGCCACGTGATCGGCAAAAAAACAAACAAGTTTAACCTACTGCCTGAAATTCCAAAGAAAATCACAAGAAAATGGATTTTCCAGCCTCTATCCCATCAATTTTGTACATTTTCGGCGTGGAAAAAGGACTTCAAATCGATTTTTCTCAAAAACGGTCTGAGCTATCGAGTTTCAACTAGAGCACCTTTTTTACGTAAAAATGTACAAGGAATTCAGATTTGTGTCCGTAATTGACCCAAGATGTCGTACAAAAAAGTTCGATAAAAAAATGTCCGCGGCCCCTCCACTCACGTACGTCCCTGAAACTTTAGACAAAAACCATTACATCAGTCTTGTTCAGCACAAAAATCTGCGACAAAGTTCAAAATTTCGTGACCCTATCGTAAGCCGTTCCTCAGAAATTGAAGAAATAACTATTTTTTTTACCCCCTTTGAGGGGCCCTAGCTCCCTTAGGATGGATTTTTCGAAAAATGTTTTAGACTTTTAGTCCTAATTTTGATCGTAGAACTCACTGGTAAAATATTACAGCCTAATTACGGGACACCCTGTATATGTCGAAAAATAAGTCCTAAGAGAGCATTGAAAGTGTTTTTTTCTAAATATCTTCAAAACGGTTAAAGATAGCAACGTGAAATTGGGTGTCTTTATTAAGTTTTTGATGCTAAATTTACCGTGGAGAAAATTTTAAAATTTTGATCATAAGCGTCTCGTACAGGAGGGGCTTAGGACTAAATTTACTCAAACATTTTTGTAGGTAGTTTTTTCTCAAATTTGATTCCAGAATCTGAAAATTTGAGGTTTTCTAAGTAAAAATGGTACTCTTGTTTGACATGGATAGAATGACCGTCCCATGAACTTGTTTGCGATATTTTGATGTCTTCTGTCACAAATTTTGGAGCACTGAACCAAAGAAAAGCCATTTTTTTCGAAAAGGGCGCATTCTATCGATTACAAAAGTACCATTTTCCTGAAGAAACCTCAAATTTTCAGATTCTAGAAGCAAATTTGAGAAAAAACTACTTACAAAAATGTTGGAGCAAATTTAGTCCTAAGCCCACCTGTACGAGACGATTATGATCAAAATGTTAAAACTTTCTCCACAGCAGTAAATTCAGCATCAAAAACTTAGTAAGAATACCAAATTTCACCTTGCTATATCTTTAACCGTTTTTAAGATATTTGGAAAAAAACACTTTGAAAGTGGCCGCTTAGCTCCCTTAGGACTTATTTTTCGACATAATTATGTTCGTAGGGAGTTTTTTTCATATTTTTCATAGAAGAATCTACTGGTAAAGCTGTGACCACTAGTTTCGGGACGGCCTGTATACTATTCAACAAATTCACCGTACCAAATACTCCCTCCGCCTTCCGTAAGGGGAACAGAACTTCAACATTTCACCCCGAAATACAATAAACTCGTCTACGTACAAAGTAAACGGATATGTGAAATACGAATTAACCGTACAAAATACTCCTTCCGCTTTCCGTAAAGGGAAGAAAACATTTCACCCCCGCCGATCGAATCACAGCAAAATATCGATTTATCGCTGCACCCTTAAGTTGTACTTGCCACACCGAGGTCACTTATATCAATGTTGCCTTTGATGTTTATTTAATCTCGAAGAAGAGGTATAAGTTCATTAGCATGCAACGAGTCGGAGCCTCCACTATCACGGCGAGGGTGCACAAGAATGCTAATATTAACAAAGCATTAGTATGCGCACGGTCTTTAAAGACAAACACTTTGTGTTCCACTAAATGTTTAACATTCATCTGTGACGGTGTTTCTACATGATAGCCGTTTATAAATAAAAAAAAACTGATGAAGCGAGAAAAACTAAAACCGAATGGTACATAAAACACATGGAGTTAAACGAGTTGTAATTGGATATATTACGCCCCCCATGCCGAACGTATCATGTGGTTTCAATCTGCTTTTTTGGGGTGTCAGATGTCGGTCGTCACGAAGAGGGTGTTAAGGTTTTTCATGGTTCAGAATGCACAAAAATTAATGAAAACTTTGAAATATTTTGTTCGAGTATTTAATTTGGACACTTTTCTTCTGCATGCAAGAGATCAAAACATATAAAATTGCAATGCCCTCCGTTTTCAATCTCGATCATACACTGCCCGCCAAAAAAAAATGCAGCAGAGAAGCGGCTGGAACCTCCCCATCGCGTGGATCTTTGTATTCTGTGTAGATAGTAGTCAATTCGACACAATTTTTTTTATGCTTATTGTCTGTGACTAATTTCGCAATTTTCTGACAAATACCGACATCACCCATCACATTTGACAATATGTTCCTTTTAAGGTTAACAGTTTGCCACCCTTTTGACAATAACTGATACTTTATGTCATCCACTGTCAGGTGAAAAATATTTTTTTCTCTATTTTCCACTGAAATGGCAGAAACTGTGAATACATTTTTAGAACGAGAATTTGATCGTCTTTCTAATGGCGACATAAAAAGGGAGACCTTTGTATTTAAAATTTAAAGTTGATATGCCTAAATGGCACTTCCCGTGGACCAATTGCTTCCAAAAGCCTTTCAGGTCTTCAACGGGTCACCCAATCTCCATGTACCAAATTTCAGACAAATCGATTCGCTAATTTGGGCTATAATGTATTTTTAGTGTTATTATGAAATTTCGATTTTTTGACCCAAAGAGCACTAAATGCGAACGAATTTTGTCTTACTTAAAACCAGAATTTGAAGACCTTTCTGATGGTGAGAATAAATCTTTCAAAAACTTGTTTTGGATGGTTAAATGGGTGAATAATTTTAAAGTTACAAATTGGTGTGCCAAAACGCAGTTGCCGTGGGCCGATTGAATCCAAAATTTGTTCAGCTCTTCGACGTGTAATACAATCCCCGTGTGCAAAATTTCAGCCAAATCGGTTCAGGGGCTTGGGCTGTACCGCGATTTTAAAGTCGGATAAAAATCTTTTTTTTTTAATTTTTGATCAAAAGGGCACTAAGAATGAATACATTTTTAGAAGCAGAATTTGAAGGCCTTTTCTATCGTGAGGTGAAAAATGGGGGTTTGTATTTGAAATTTAAAAGTTGATGTGCCAAAATGGCATTTCTAGTTGAACGATTGGCTCCAAAAGCTTTTCAGATCTAAGTTGGGTTATCACATGCACACGTACCAAATTTCAGCCAAATCGGTCTAGTAGTTTTGGCTGCGGCGTGTTTACAAACGTACGTACGCACGTACGTACGTACGCACATACACACAGACACATTTTAAAAACCACTTTTTTGGGCTCCTGAGACCTCAAAACGTATAGATCCGGTCTTATCTCGAATTCGAAAATTTTAGTGATTGCAGTAACCTCCCTTTTTTTTTAAATGGTGAAGTGGAGTGGGGAGGTTAAAAAAACGATCTCAGAAGTACTGTTGCGAAATAGAAGTAGAATCAAGTAGTTAATGTTAATTGTTAAAAAAGAGAGTTGTCAATAAAATTTGTCAAACAGAAATAAAATTTAAACCGATTTAAATACCTGAATCTTTCGAGCCACCATTCAAAAACTTCGGACCGGTTTCGGGTTACTTGACCCTCATCAGCGAAGTGCATTTGAATGGTGGCTCGAGAGATTCAGCTCCAAAGACTTTATTACAAGTCGGCGATGTTTTGAGAAGTGATAGAGAGTTTTAACGCCCTCTACCGGAAGAATGGTCAAATGAGCACAAGAGAAGCGAGGGCACTTTGCAGTGACCGACTCACTTTCAAGCCCGGGACCTTCAAATTGCCAGCTACGGCAAAGGAATTGTATTTAAACCGATTTAAATACCTGAATCTTTCGAGCCACCATTCAAAAACTTCGGACCGGTTTCGGGTTACTTGACCCTCATCAGCGAAGTGCATTTGAATGGTGGCTCGAGAGATTCAGTCTTTGGAGCTGAATCTCTCGAGCCACCATTCAAATGCACTTCGCTGATGAGGGTCAAGTAACCCGAAACCGGTCCGAAGTTTTTGAATGGTGGCTCGAAAGATTCAGGTATTTAAATCGGTTTAAATACAATTCCTTTGCCGTAGCTGGCAATTTGAAGGTCCCGGGCTTGAAAGTGAGTCGGTCGCTGCAAAGTGCCCTCGCTTCTCTTGTGCTCATTTGACCATTCTTCCGGTAGAGGGCGTTAAAACTCTCTATCACTTCTCAGAAATAAAATTAATTTAAGATCTTTTTCGTCGCTCGTACCGGATTCATTATTAATTATTATAGGTACGTAACCAGATTACATGGTCCTTCGATTGAACTTAAACCAGCCCTATTGATAAATCAGTCAAAAAATGGAAAATGCTGCATCCAAACCTTATCTGCGACGCAGTGCAAGACTTGTTACGAAGAACACGCTCAGAAAGTCTCAGTCTGAGGGAGGAAATAAATCGGCCAAAGGTGTTGACATTCCAACAATTATCGACAATGGAAAACCTACGGATTCGATTTTACCGCCGCTGCCGCCGTGTGCTTCAAATGCAAGATCAAGAAATGGAGACAGCAGCAAAGTCAGTAGAGGGTCAAGAATTAAGAAAGCTGAAATCGAACACAGAATAAAGAAAATTCAGCTAGACCAGGAGTTGTTGAAGAAACAACAGGAGATTTTGGACTGCCAACTGGAATTAAGAATTGAGGAGATAGAAGAATGTGACGAAAATCTATCACTTCAGGAGCTTGAGTCAGTGAAATCGACAACTAATTTGGAACAATGGACAGTAGACGGGTGCAACCCATGGAATCTCAAGTTACCATTATTTGACGGTAATCCCATTGATTGGCCGAATTTTATTTTCACATATCGCAACTCAATCACAGTCTGTGGTTTCACAAATGAAGAGAATCTAACTAGACTTCAAAAGTGCTTAAAGGGCGAAGCAAGGAGAGTTGTACAATCCTTGTTGATTATGCCACAAAATGTAGAAGAAGTTTTGAAACTATTACAAAGTCGTTTCGGTAGACCAGAACAAATTATTCTTCTTCTACTAGACAAAATTAAGAAATTCGCAGCCGTCAAAGAAGACAGACTAGAAAACTTCATTGCCTTTTCGGATGAAGTGAAAAACTTTGTAGCAGTGATTCAGTCCTTAGATGAAGAAGAATATTTGCATAGTCCATTTTTACTTCAAGAACTTTTAAATAAATTGTCAAATTCTCATAAAATCTCGTGGATCAATCACCTCTCCAAATTAAAGGTTAAGCCTAAGTTCAAATTAGTCGAGTTTTCAAATTGGTTAGACAAAAAGGCGAACGTCATGACACAAATTCAGCACACCAATTTTGACAGTTTTAACAATAGAGACAAATCAAAATTCAGACATAACAACAAAAAGGAAGTAACGTTGACAACGACGATATATAAGGACAGGGAAAAGAACAAAAGGGTGTGTTACTGTTGCAACAATGAAACACATCATCTTAGCCTCTGTTCAAAATTTAAATCTCTTTCTCTGGATGAAAGGTGGGCCCTTGTAACTGAAAAGAAAATCTGTTTTTCATGTTTGCTGCCTTTCCACAATTTAGAGCGGTGCCTGAAAAGAAAGTCTTGTGGCGTGAACAACTGTACGAAGCCTCATCACGAGTTATTACATAAAGATCAGTCATCAGAACAGACGATTAGTAAGACAGAAGTTCCAAAAACCGAGACTAGCTGCAACGTTAATTCAAATAAAAATATTTTGCTCAAAATATTGCCCATAAATATTTTGCTGGGAGAGAAGACGATTGAAACTTATGCTCTTCTTGACGACGCGTCTACGATAACACTAATTGACCAAGATTTTGCAGATTCTTTAAATTTATGTGGACCTAAGAAGAGGCTATGCATTCAGTGGACAAATCAAGAAATCGTACACGAGGAAAAGGACTCAAGAATAGTGAATTTCAAAGTTGCTTCCAAAGACAACAAATCTAGTTTCCATTTACGACATGTTAGAACAACCAAATTATCATTACCAGCTCAAACTGTAGACACAATTGAATTGCGAAAAACGTATCCGTATATAAGTCAAGAAATCTGCCCCTTGAAGAATGCAAAGCCACAAATTATAATTGGACAAGACAACTGGCCGCTTGTGGTTAGCAGAAAACTCATAACTGGACCTTGGAATGGGCCGGCTGTAAGTAAGACACTTCTAGGATGGGTTGTGCACGGAAATGTTAGACTCCAAGACCAAGCATATCAAGTCGTCTGTCGAATTAGTTGCTGTGATCGAAAAGAGAAGGATGACCTGGACATTCTTCATGAATTAATAAAAGAACAGTGGAAATTGGAAACTATTCAGAACACTTGCCAAAAACCTATTTCAGTGGAAGACAAGAAAACTCAAGATATATTAAATTCGACTATGAAAAGGATTGGAGACAGATATGAAACTGGAGTTTTATGGAAACGGCAAGATGTAATTTTACCGGAAAGTAGAACAAGCGCTCTGAGACGACTAGAATGCACCGAAAGAAAAATGGATAAAGACAAAGTTTATGCTGAAACTTATTGCCAAAAAATAGTGGATATGGAAACTAAGGGATACATCAGAAAATTGAGTAAAGAGGAAGCTGATAAAGTTACAGACAAGACATGGTATTTACCACATTTTGGGGTGGTAAACCCAAATAAACCGAAAAAATTAAGGGTAGTTTTTGATGCTGCCTCAAAGAGTCATGGAACTTGTCTAAATGACTACCTCCTTAGAGGTCCTGATTTGTATAATTCCCTAAACGTTATTTTACTGAACTTCAGAATTAAAAAATATGCATTCACGGCTGACATCAAAGAAATGTTTCTTCAAGTAAACGTAAGAAAGGAAGATACTTGTTCCCAGCGGATATTGTGGAGAGGCATGGACAGAAACAGAGAACCAGACACGTATGAAATTACTGTAGTATTTTTCGGATCAGTAAGTGGACCTTGCTTGGCTCAGGAGGCGAAGAATAAAAATGCTGCAGAGTTCAAAGAATCACATCCTGACGCTTTTAAGGCCATAACGAAACAACACTACATGGACGACTACCTAGGAAATGCCGATACTCTGGATGAAGCAAAGAAATTAGTACAAGATGTGATGTATGTTCATAAAAGAGGAGGATTCGTCATTTGCAATTGGATAACGAATCACCAAGAAGTCCTGGAAGATATCCATGATGATTTAAAAGCTGACTTTCAGAAAAATTTGGAAAATAATGCTCAGAATAATACCGAGAGAATTTTAGGAGTGTTTTGGGAACCAGTAAAAGACATTTTTCGATTTGACACTAAATTCCACAAAATTGACAAAGATATCTTGGATAACATAAGACGACCGACAAAACGTGAAATTTTAAAAGTGATTATGTCAATATTCGATCCTTTAGGATTTATTGCCAATTTCATGATTCAAGGAAAAGTGTTATTACAAGATATATGGAGAACCCAGATTGGTTGGGATGACAAAATTACCGACGTGTTAAATGAAAAATGGGAACTGTGGTTAAAAGAACTGAAGAACATTAATAAATTCGAAATTCCAAGGCAATATTTTTGCGACGCCTCAGAAACCGCTTATGCTGCTGTGGCATACCTAAGAGTTCAAGAAAGGGAACACGTTGAGGTTACATTCGTCACTGCGAAAACCAGAGTAGCTCCATTAAAGCCTTTATCAATTCCCAGACTAGAACTCCAAGCTGCTTTGATGGGTGCACAACTAGGAAATTTTCTAAAAGAAAATTTGGAAGTAAATTTGACGTCAATAACCTATTGGAGTGATTCTAAAACCGTGCTCCATTGGATTAGGAATGAAGCAAGAAGATTTAAAGTTTTCATTGCACAGTAAATCGGTGAAATTCAGAGTTTAACCGATGTTTCAGAATGGAGGTACGTGAACTCAGCAGAAAATGTAGCAGACGACGCTACGAAGAGAACCAGGGAAATTAATTATTTCGACAACTGCAGATGGATGAATGGTCCAAGTTTTCTTCGACTGGAATCTAATCATTGGCCCCAAGAAAACAACAAAGAAAATGGAGAAGACATAAATCCAGAAAATTTAGAAATAAGACATACTGAATTCATCTTTGTTAATTATTGTGTTGAAAGTGCAGTTTTGCCTGACCCATGCAGATTTTCCAAGTGGTCTCGACTTGTTCGCAGTACAGCTTATGTTCTAAGATTTGTAGATGTATTAAAGACGAAGAAAAGAAACTCTGAGGAACTGACTGCTGAAGAAGTTGAAAAGAGCAAGTTATTGTTGCTCCGCAAAGTTCAGGAGGATTGTTTCCTTGACGAATTACAACAACTAAAGACGGGGAAGCCTTTGACTTCGAAGAGCAAATTGAGTTTACTATCTTGTGTTTACTGTGAAACAGACGGTCTAATTAAACTTGCAGGACGACTCGACAAGTCTTGTGCACTTGATCAAGAGACCAAGAAACCCACTGTTCTAGATCCAAGTCACAGAATTACTCATTTATTAATGCAAGATTGCCATGAAAAATTGAATCATTTTGGACAAGAAACGATGATTAATAATTTACGACAAAAATTTTGGATTCTAAAAATTAGACAGGCAGTCAAGAGTGTGTGTAATAAGTGTCAGCACTGCAAGAATAGGAGGGCCACAGTCAAAGTGCCCATAATGGGACAACTCCCACCCTGCAGAATCGAGCCTACTATCAGACCTTTCATCAAGACAGGAGTAGATTACTTCGGACCAATTGAAGTCTCAGTGAAAAGAAGTCGAGAGAAACGGTACGGAGTAATATTCACTTGCATGGTAACTCGAGCAGTGCATCTTGAAATTGCATATGATTTAAGTACGAGTTCATTCATAAACGTTCTTCGACAGTTTGGTTGTCGCCGAGGATTTCCGTCAGAAATATATTGCGACAACGGCCACGGGACAAATTTTAAAGGCTGTGAAAAGGTGCTGAGTGATAGTCTAAGGCAACTGAATCAAGATGACATTTACAAATTCTGTTCCATGAGAAATATTAAGTTCAATTTCAACCCTCCATTAGCGGCACATATGGGTGGTGCATGGGAACGGCTCATAAGAAGCGTCAAATGCGTTCTGAAGGAATTAATGACCTCAAGATTTCCACCAGAACACGTTTTAAGAACCTTTTTTGCTGAAGTTGAGAATATTTTGAATTCTAGGCCTCTGACTCATGTATCACTGGACCAAAACGATTCGGAAGCTCTCACACCTAATCATTTCCTGATTGGTCCAGACTACGCAGCGCTTACATGTGTTGATTTAGAAAACGACAACTTGAACCTTCTTAGATGTTGGAGGGCTGCCCAGAAGCTTGCGGACTTATTTTGGTCGAGGTGGCTAAAAGAATACCTTCCCTCTCTAATAAGGCGAAGTAAGTGGAACAAGGAGCAAAGAACGCTTCAAGTAGGCGACATTGTCATCATGGTAGACCTCAATGGTCCCAGGAATTTATGGCAAAAGGGGATCATTGAAGCTACATATCCAGCGCGCGATGGAAAAGTGAGGATGGTGGACGTAAAAAACAGCGCCGGAACAATTTTTTGAAGATCGGTGTCCAGATTAATTGTATTAGACGTTAGAAGAGAGTAATCTTCTTCTAGTGGGAACAAATTACTGGGGGGAGAATGTTGCGAAATAGAAGTAGAATCAAGTAGTTAATGTTAATTGTTAAAAAAGAGAGTTGTCAATAAAATTTGTCAAACAGAAATCAAATTAATTTAAGATCTTTTTCGTCGTTCGTACCGGATTAACCAGATTACAAGTACCTATGGCTAAAATGCAGTCTCAAGATTTTGGTAGTTCGCATTGTAGGGCAAATAAGTGATCGACATTTGGTGTACAAATAATAATTGTAAAGAATTTTTGAATTTGTAACAGATCACCAAAATTTCAAGTCCGTATTTCAATTCCTTCTGGGTGCATCGATGTTTTTGGCGGTTTAGGTACCGTATAAATATAAATATGATAAACAAAAACCTCCTCAAAGTTGTTCTCAAAATTCACTTTCTCCAAAATATCCAAAAAAATATTATCATGCAATTTTGAGGGCTAGTACCTAAAGGGCCCTCTTTTGTGCAATTTTTTTAAATTTTTAATAGCAACGTTGGACATTTTTTGTGTATTTGACAAAATATTTTTGGGAATAAGTCTGCCATTTCTTAACCGATTTGGATGAGCGTGGTCTTAAATTAAAGCCAAAGAATCAAGCTTTCGACTGTATGAGAAACTACGGCAGATGGCGCTGCCGTAGCAGTCCTATTGATACTTGCTTTAAAGGTTTATTTTAGCTGCATGGGGATTGGTCAGCCAACGGCCAATCGGTATGACACTCGCATAGCTTTGAAGATCTTTCTTTCTTGTTCAAAAATCCTTTTTCAGAAGTCGATTTGGCTTAAGCATTAATTTTCTGTAACTTTTTTTAAAAATATGTTTTTGAGTATTTTCACGCATCTTTACACTATTCTGGGCTGAAAAGCACGATTTGAGTTTAAACCGTCAATAACGCGTTTTTGCACTATTTTGAGCTGAAAATCACGATTTGAGCCTAAACAGTGAAAAACGCGTTTTTGCACTATTCTGGGGTGAAAGGCACGATTTGAGTATAAACCGTCAATAACGCGTTTTAGCGCTATTTTGAGCACTATTTTGAGTTGAAAATCACGATTTGAGCCTAAACAGTGAAAAACGCGTTTTCGCACTATTCTGGGGTGAAAAGCACGATTTGTGCGTATGAGGATCGGCAAGAAAATTAACTGGGCTCACCGGAAGGTCAACATTAACCCCCATTCCAAGGATTAAAATCCGTTCGGCAGTTTTCGAGAAATCATCACATTCATATTTACTGAAAAATGCACCTCCCCAAAAACGCACGCCTATGATGTTACTGAAAATTTGAAAAAATACAAATACGAAATTCCAAAATTACATCATTTATTCATTTATATTTTTTGAGTAATTTGAAATAAAAGAGAATTTTTTGGAACCCTTCTGCGGAGACGTTACTCCTATTGTGAAGAAATTTTCGTCTTAAAATGGGACGAAGAATTACATCCAATTTTTGGCAAACTCATTAAGTAACATACCCTGTCTGCGTACCTAATAGGTACATACATGCCACCTGGTATTGAAGACGATCCTGTAATAACTTTTGAACGGAGTAAGATAACGATTTGCGGTTTTCGGCAAATTCTTTAGTATTAAGGAGGACATATTTTATTGTAATTGTGATAAATCGTAAATGCATTTTCTAAGAGCTTTCATTGATGTGTCACAAAAAGTATGAGCAGCTCACGCAGCCTACAGTAAAATATTCACCAAAAATTATTAAAACTGGATCTACTTAAATGCACCACCCGGTATAATAATAGGCGACGGACACATATGGACAGTATGAGGGGGGTTTTCCTGTTGACGTAAATGTAAGCTTAATTGAAAGCTAAAGAATCATCAAGTTTTCAGGATATGAGGCATAATTTGAATACCTATGATTGGTAGTTTTTCAACCATCGTTTTCGGACCTGCACCAAATGAAAGAGCGATTTTTGCCCTTTCATATGCTTTTTACTGCCGCAAATTTCATTGAGAGGTTATTTTTCTACAATTTTCTGAAAAAGTCTGTACCTAATGCGTCTTACGAATAGACAACAGAAAAATGAACCGCTATAACTTCAAGGTTTATCGCTTAGTTGAAAACAAATGGATGTTTAAGGTGCATGGCGTTAATAAAGAATTAAAAAGTTATTGTCAAAAACATTTTCTTCGTTTTTTTGAACCGCCCCTTATTTGACGTATATTGAAACCCTTTTAACCATAACGATTAACGACAGAAAAAAGTAGACTCATAATGCCCCTATGTCCGTTAAACAATGATTCGACTGTAAATTCGTTTCTCAGCTGCTCTATATACAACCAGTGGTACACTAGAAAAGCAATTTGTACACGCTACCTATTCATTTACAAGAGATTACTCTCCCTACATTCTCGAATATAGTATTGACAACAATCATCACTTTATTTTGATTCTACATTTAATTATTTAATTTTGTTTAATCTGTTAAGAGCCTTTCATTTCAACTCCAAATTAGACTGCCTAAATGTGATTGACACTATACCTATAGCCTATAGGGATGATTTAGGTGAAAAGAGCTACAATAAGTAGGATCTAGGCAAATAACCAATTTAAAATTAAATATTAGATTCAGAGAACAAGTAATACATCACAAAATAACTTTAATTCGGGTTTTCCCACGTTCTTCATTATACCAAAGATGAGCATTATTATTTCCTAACAATACTAATTAAGCGTAATCACTTAAACAATTTGTTTCATAATAAGCCACGAGAATTACCTAATTTAATCTATTTGAGTAAACGACAACGACCTTTACACGCTCTTAACCGGCGCATTATTCACATCCATTCATAACACTTAATTTTATATTTACCCCAGGCACTTCACTTCTGAATGGAGAAATTATAATTATTATCACACTGATTCTATTCACTCGAAATCAAACTATAACGCATTCAAAGTAACACTTACAGTGCTAGAGACCGAAACCGAAAGCACACTGGGGGTCTACCTCAATACGACATTTATTAGGGTCAGAGAGTAGGGAATAGGTAGAGGACCCACTATACAGTCACATTTGTCAACAAAAGAACACATTGAGCACCAGGGGGAGCTAGGGAAGAGCTAGGGAAAATCCTGGCGGGCAATGTTCGTACTACTCCCAAATTACAGGGAGGCTCCGGACGTTGCAACGACGGTGCTGCCATATCATGGTCAATAGCGTAATTAAAACCAACGAAATCCAAACAAAAATCAGGCTATTTTTAGCACGCGCTCTGACATCGGGCATCGGGGCTGTTTTGATCGAGGTCATTGCCAACGAGTTGCCGCCAAATGTTGCCGCCCGCTCCGCTGAGTGTTATTGTTTATTGTTTTCATAACAAATAGGGTCGCATTAAAAATGATACATTTTTGGCTTACGTTCTTGTTATTTAAGTCCATTATTTTGTGTTCTCTTTGTTCCGTCTTCAGCAGTGTGGGTTTATTCCGGTTTATCGTTTATCAGCGTTCGTAACTCCTATTTTAACTTCCACGCTTCGCGAAGTAAGTTAATAAAATCGATCGAAAAATCCAATCGCCAAAAACAGCAAATCTGCGTTTCAGGGTCCTGGGAATCCGAAAAAGTGGTTTTTGAAAAAATTTGTGTGAGAATATTTAGTTTATTTAACGACATTAATTTTGGATAAAACTTCGCAAGTTCATCAGTACAGTACAATTGGCCATTACGGTATGTCACAAATTTCTTTATCAGTATAATTCGAATTCGAAAAATAATCAAAGATTGACATCCATCGTTTTGTTTTAACTTCTACGCTTCGCGAAGCAATAAGTTAATAAAATCCATCGAAAAATCGAATCGCCAAAAACATCAATTCTTTACGTTTCAGGGTCCTGGGAATCCGAAAAAGTGGTTTTTGAAAAATGTCTGTGTGTCTGTCTGTCTGTGATCATGCTGCAGCTCAAACTACTTAACGTATCGGGATGAAATTTGGCACACATACTCAGTGGGTAATTTGTAGGTGCTGATTAGATTTTGGGCCACATCGGTTCACGGAAAGTACCTTTTTGGCACATCAACTTTAAAAATTTTAATGCAAACCCCCATGCTCTTCGAATTTGGCTTCTAAAAATGTATTCACATTTGTGCCATTTATTATAGAATTTGATAGCTCTGACTTTTTTTCAAGTCGAAAACCATAGTACCATTTTTTCGAAAAATGTAATTTTAGTAGCAAAATGGCCCTTTTTAACCTCCCCACTCCACTTCACCATTTAAAAAAAAGGGAGGTTACTGCAATCACTAAAATTTTCGAATTCGAGATAAGACTGGATCTGTACGTTTTGAGGTCTCAGGAACCCAAAAAAGTGGTTTTTAATATGTGTCTGTATGTATGTACGTACGTACGTACGTTCGTTCGTAAACGCGCCACAGCCCAAACTACTCGACCGATTTGGCTGAAATTTGGTACGTGTGCATGTGATAACCCAACTTAGATCTGAAAAGCTTTTGGAGCCAATCGTGTAACCAGAAATGCCGTTTTGGCACATCAACTTTTAAATTTTAAATGTAAACCCCCATTTTTCACGTCACAATCAGGAAGGCTTTCAGATTCTGCTTCCAAAGATATATTCACTGTCAGTGCCCTTTTGACCAAAAACTAAAAATATCGAGATTTTTATCGAACTTTAAAATCGCGGTACAGCCCAAGCCCCTGAACCGATTTGGCTAAAATTTTGCACATGGGGATTGTATTACACGTCGAAGAGCTGAACAAATGTTGGATTCAATCGACCCACGGAAAGTGCCGTTTTGGCACACCAATTTCCAAATTTAAAGTTATTCTCTCATTTACCCATCCAAAACAAATTTTTGAAAAATTTATTGTCACCATCAGAAGAGTCTTCAAATTCTGGTTTTAAATGAGATAAAATTTATTCGCATTTATTATCCTTTGGGTAGAAAAATCGAAATTTTGTAATAACACTGAAACCACGTTATATCCCAAACTACTGGATGGATTTGTCTGAAATTTGGTACATGCAGGTCAGGTGACCCGTTGAAGAGCTGAGAGGCTTTTGGGAGCAAATGGGTGCCATTTAGGCATATTAACTTTAAAATCTTAAACACAAGTCACGGAAATCAAAGACCCACGCGTTGGGGAGGTTCCAGCCGCTTCTCTGCTGCACATTTTTTGAATTTATTTTACAAAAAACCATATTTTTACTATCGAATTCGATACCTGTTGCATTGCCGAATCAAAACCCCTAATGCCATTTTAGAGGCAAAACGGCCCATTTTTTAGTTCTTCTTAGCAAAAGAGCAATTATTATTATCGAATTGTTGCTGTTGCATTACCGGATCGAAAACCTTAGTGCAATTATTTCAAAAAATGTCATTTAAGGGGCGAAAAATATTTGCCTTTTAGATTTAAGTAAATCAGCGTTCGACAACCGCCTGCACGCCCGACTTCTGACTTGGTTAAAGTTAAATTCTACATTTACAAATCCTGTTAAAAAGTAGAAGTTTCTACCGTCACCGAGACTGCCATTTTTTTTTCTGAAATACCATACCTTTACCTTACGTCACAGATCTACGGTAACCATAAAGTAATAAAAAATCTGAAGAAAAACTTATGGGCCATATCTTCGTCTTTTAAATGGCGTAGGAAAAGCGTGGTAGGAGATTGTCATCTCTTGTTTTTTGGTGATGACTATACCTATGTGGTGAAAACATTCCAGTACATGTTCCCGTTACACCCTATTCTGGCCTGTATGATTATACATTATACAGTACAGGGTTATGCAAAAGTATGGAATATGGAAGGGAGGGGGCACAAGATTTTTTGCAGTCTGGGTCTCATGGTGCTACTGTAAATTTTTTTGGCTGTCATTTTTGACATAAGGACGTCTACGATTCTTTTTTAGACATAAGCATGTTTCATACTGCAGTCACAGCCACCCTTAGGTACCTATACCTTGCTTTTCAAAACTAAGGAATAAATCCGAGAACTTTTTCGAAAGAAATGTCCTCGGACAGATCAAACCTTATTCTTTTGTACTTCCGGTTTAACTGGCAATGACCCTATTTTTGATTTTTTTAGATGAAATGTTGCTTATTTCTCAATGAATTCCGAATTTGCGAAATTAGAAACATGCGTCTCATACATGACCGGAAGTGCAATCACGGCCGCAGACAAAATGAGTTTTTTGAAAGATGAAAATACTTAAATTTTCTTAGCAATCTTGACAAGAGTTTGAAAATTCAAGAAATTTTAAACAAATAAAAAGGTTTCTTTTTTAATAATTGCTTAGTTGAATTTATATCGAAAAACCAAAGTTGAATTTTTGTATTTTTCACCGATTTCTTCGTTATTTTTGAAAATCTGGAGTTGCTGTGACTCCACTTCCGATCAAGTATGACACGTTTCTAAAGGTGCACGTACATTAAGGAGGCATGGCAGGGTGCGTCGCAGCGCACTTAGAAAAAATTGCATGTGATCAAATGAGGCGCCGTACTTTGGAGCGATGCGGTGCGACGCGAAGCGTCTCATTTGATTACATGCAATTTCGAAAAGTCGCGCCGCGCCGCGTCTCTAACTTCCGCGGATATTTCCGAAATATTCCTCTCGAAAAGATTCGGGTCACCCCGTTCAGCGGAAACAGCGAGGAGGATCATGGAGAAGGAGCAATGTGTTTATTTTCAACGTCCATTCAAAAAATGATTTTTTTCTTTATTTCGCGGGCTTTTGCCACTTTCAGGAGGCCCGGATACAGTTTAAAATAATTGAGAAGCACTTGGAAAGATAGCCCGTTTCTCATACAGTCGTTTAAGATCGATTGGAAGCGGATAGGACTAACCGTTTGGCCGTAGCGTCAGGAATTCCTGAAGCCGGCACCGGAGGCTTTGGAAGTTTTAATATGTTGTTAAGCATTTCAAATAGACCAGGGGCCCAATTCTCGAATCGTTCGAATCTACTTCGTATGCGATGTTGCTAAGCAGCCGCCAATCAGATTGCGCGTACCTTAGTGATTTCGCATACGAAACAGTTCGTACGATTCGAGAATTGGACCCCTGATCTGCCAAGTTTCAGATTTACATAATTTTTTTCAAGTGCACAACCTAAAACGCTTGGGGTAAAAGGGTTTATCAACGGTTTTGTTTTTTTACACCAACCAGTCCAACCACTGTCAACAATAAATAATTACTTGTGGTTGTATGAATATGCTACGGCGTAAGACGCCCGACGGCGCGGCGCGGCGGCGCCGACACCATCGGTTCAGTCGGCCGTAGGTACGGAGCGAAAATGTTATTGTTAATCTGTCTCAGAAAGTACCTAGTCGATCTGCAGGTATTGATAAATTATTCTTCCGTCGAAAGCGGAATCACGGAACCCCTCCTCCCACTCGGTACCATATACTCATATACTCTGCAATCTGTCTACTCTGCAATCGTTAATAATTAAGTAATAAATAAATAAAATTAATAAATTCTCTAACTGTCTGTCTCTCGGCACGAGTCGGAAAATCAACAAATCAAAGGATCCGAACAATAACTATTCGTCTGTTTCCAAAATAAATGCAAAATACCCTCGAATCGCATTCTACGAACCCGTTATGTTTAACCATTGTTTATCTTTTTGCACGTGTTTGCGTCGTGATGGTATCAAGTTTCCTACTCAGCGATAAAAATCCAAGTAGATTCCTCTGAAGAGCGCTGTAACAGTTTTAGCAAAACTATAAACCGAACACGTTAGTACCATCAAGTACCGCTGTTTGACCCCGGCGTCGTCACCTGTCAGAGCGCTCTACAGCTGATTACTTGTGATTTCAAGCGCGGCATAAGGCTGAGCGGTCTTCCTATGATTAGTCTATGTTAGGGTGTAGCTACATATTAAGAGGGATTAGTGACCCTTTTGTCGGACCCTTTAATTTATGGTGGTGGGTGGAGTATTATTTCTTGAAATGATAAGGGAATGAAATTAATTAAGTAATAACCATATAAGTGACCTTGTTGACTTTTAAATAAGCCGCCTCCGATCTTATAATGCACCGCGATGTGAGACCAACAGTTCCCATTCATTCATTACGAGTTATCTGATTTAATCGAGGATTTAGTTACGTGACGTAAACATGGATCGTTTAAGCGGACATGTGTTTGTTGATTGCATGGAATGGTTCAGAACATGCAGTTTAAATGTTAAATGTTACGTTTGTTTACGTATCGCATGGAGGAATTTAAATTTTGCAATACTAAACAATGTCTGTAGGTTAGTTTAATCACCTCTGATGCAGCACGAGACGCATTTTGCGTGGCAGTACACATCCATTGAGAAATAAAAAAATTTACGCTCGGCCCGGGTTGAAAAATTCTTAAGGGGGATGAAAAGTCAACTGGGGGTAAATCAACTGTAGACAAGTAGATCAAAACGATATTTTGATCATTGGGGTCAGTCAAATAGTGACTAGAATAAAAACCGTACGTAAAGCATAGAAAACTCAAAACTCATACAGGGCTAAGACTATTTTCAAAATTGTCGGGAGATCCTAAGTGCGACACATCAACTAAGGGTAAAACGGGCTAACTAAATCATTGATGGCGTTTTCTCAAAAATTCGTTCATTACTAACTTAGAAAACCGCCTTTTGTGTCTGAAAATTGGAAATTTTGTCGCTTTTCATATACTTTCGTGATCAAAACTGACATTTTGATCACTGGGGTCAGTCAAATAGTGACTAGAATAAAAACCGTACGTAAAGCATATAAAACTCAAAACTCATACAGGGCTAAGGCTATTTTCAAAATTGTCCGATACCCTAAGTGCGAAACATCATCTGAGGGTAAAACGAGCTAACTAAACCGTTTATGGCGTTTTCTCAAAAATTCGTTCATTACTAACTGAGAAAACCGTCTTTTTGTATCTGAAAATTGGAAATTTTGTCGTTTTTCATATACTTTCGTGATCAAAACTGACATCTTGAGCACTGGGGTCAGTCAAATAGTGACTAGAATAATAACCGTACGTAAAGCATATAGAACTCAAAACTCATACAGGGCTAAGGCTATTTTCAAAATTGTCGGATGCCCTAAGTGCGACACATCAACTGAGGGCAAAACGAGCTAACTAAACCATTGATGGCATTTTCACAAAAATTCGTTCATTACTAACTGAGAAAACCGTCTTTTTGTATCTGAAAATTGGAAATTTTGTCGTTTATCATATACTTTCGTGATCAAAACTGACATTTTGAGCACTGGGGTCAGTCAAATAGTGACTAGAATAATAACCGTACGTAAAGCATATAGAACTCAAAACTCATACAGGGCTAAGGCTATTTTCAAAATTGTCGGATACCCTAAGTGCGAAACATCAACTGAGGGTAAAACGAGCTAACTAAACCATTTATGGCGTTTTCTCAAAAATTCGTTCATTACTAACTGAGAAAACCGTCTTTTTGTATCTGAAAATTGGAAATTTTGTCGTTTTTCATATACTTTCGTGATCAAAACTGACATTTTGAGCACTGGGGTCAGTCAAATAGTGACTAGAATAAAAACCGTACGTAAAGCATATAAAACTCAAAACTCATACAGGGCTAAGGCTATTTTCAAAATTGTCGGATACCCTAGGTGCGACACATCAACTGAGGGTAAAACGAGCTAACTAAACCATTGATGGCGTTTTCTCAAAAATTCGTTCATTACTAACTGAGAAAACCGTCTTTTTGTATCTGAAAATTGGAGATTTTGTCGTTTTTCATATACTTTCGTGATCAAAACTGACATTTTGAGCACTGGGGTCAGTCAAATAGTGGCTAGAATAGAAACCGTACGTAAAGCATATAAAACTCAAAACTCATACAGGGCTAAGACTATTTTCAAAATTGTCGGGAGATCCTAAGTGCGACACATCAACTAAGGATAAAACGGGCTAACTAAATCATTGATGGCGTTTTCTCAAAAATTCGTTCATTACTAACTGAGAAAACCGCCTTTTTGTATCTGAAAATTGGAAATTTTGTCGCTTTTCATATACTTTCGTGATCAAAACTGACATTTTGATCACTGGGGTCAGTCAAATAGTGACTAGAATAAAAACCGTACGTAAAGCATATAAAACTCAAAACTCATACAGAGCTAAGGCTATTTTGAAAATTGTCGGATACCCTAAGTGCGACACATCAACTGAGGGTAAAACGAGCTAACTAAACCATTTATGGCGTTTTCTCAAAAATTCGTTCATTACTAACTGAGAAAACCGTCTTTTTGTATCTAAAAATTGGAAATTTTGTCGTTTTTCATATACTTTCGTGATCAAAACTGACATTTTGAGCACTGGGGTCAGTCAAATAGTGACTAGAATAATAACCGTACGTAAAGCATATAGAACTCAAAACTCATACAGGGCTAAGGCTATTTTCAAAATTGTCGGATGCCCTAAGTGCGACACATCAACTGAGGGCAAAACGAGCTAACTAAACCATTGATGGCATTTTCACAAAAATTCGTTCATTACTAACTGAGAAAACCGTCTTTTTGTATCTGAAAATTGGAAATTTTGTCGTTTTTCATATACTTTCGTGATCAAAACTGACATTTTGAGCACTGGGGTCAGTCAAATAGTGACTAGAATAATAGCCGTACGTAAAGCATATAGAACTCAAAACTCATACAGGGCTAAGGCTATTTTCAAAATTGTCGGATGCCCTAAGTGCGACACATCAACTGAGGGCAAAACGAGCTAACTAAACCATTGATGACATTTTCACAAAAATTCGTTCATTACTAACCGAGAAAACCGTCTTTTTGTATCTGAAAATTGGAAATTTTGTCGTTTTTCATATACTTTCGTGATCAAAACTGACATTTTGAGCACTGGGGTCAGTCAAATAGTGACTAGAATAATAGCCGTACGTAAAGCATATAGAACTCAAAACTCATACAGGGCTAAGGCTATTTTCAAAATTGTCGGATACCCTAAGTGCGAAACATCAACTGAGGGTAAAACGAGCTAACTAAACCATTTATGGCGTTTTCTCAAAAATTCGTTCATTACTAATTGAGAAAACCGTCTTTTTGTATCTGAAAATTGGAAATTTTGTCGTTTTTCATATACTTTCGTGATCAAAACTGACATTTTGAGCACTGGGGTCAGTCAAATAGTGACTAGAATAATAACCGTACGTAAAGCATATAGAACTCAAAACTCATACAGGGCTAAGGCTATTTTCAAAATTGTCGGATGCCCTAAGTGCGACACATCAACTGAGGGCAAAACGAGCTAACTAAACCATTGATGGCATTTTCACAAAAATTCGTTCATTACTAACTGAGGAAACCGTCTTTTTGTATCTGAAAATTGGAAATTTTGTCGTTTATCATATACTTTCGTGATCAAAACTGACCATTTTGAGCACTGGGGTCAGTCAAATAGTGACTAGAATAATAACCGTACGTAAAGCATATAGAACTCAAAACTCATACAGGGCTAAGGCTATTTTCAAAATTGTCGGATACCCTAAGTGCGAAACATCAACTGAGGGTAAAACGAGCTAACTAAACCATTTATGGCGTTTTCTCAAAAATTCGTTCATTACTAACTGAGAAAACCGTCTTTTTGTATCTGAAAATTGGAAATTTTGTCGTTTTTCATATACTTTCGTGATCAAAACTGACATTTTGAGGACTGGGGTCAGTCAAATAGTGGTTAGCATAAAAACCGTACGTAAAGCATATAAAACTCAAAACTCATACAGGACTAAGGCTATTTTCAAAATTGTCGGATACCCTAAGTGCGAAACATCAACTGAGGGTAAAACGAGCTAACTAAACCATTTATGGCGTTTTCTCAAAAATTCGTTCATTACTAACTGAGAAAACCGTCTTTTTGTATCTGAAAATTGGAAATTTTGTCGTTTTTCATATACTTTCGTGATCAAAACTGACATTTTGATCACTGGGGTCAGTCAAATAGTGGCTAGAATAAAAACCGTACGTAAAGCATATAAAACTCAAAACTCATACAGGGCTAAGGCTATTTTCAAAATTGTCGGATACCCCAAGTGCGACACATCAACTGAGGGTAAAACGAGCTAACTAAACAATTTATGGCCTTTTCTCAAAAATTCGTCCATTACTAACTGAGAAAAAGGCCTTTTTGTATCTGAAAATTCGAAATTTTGAAGTTTTTGATGTAATTTCGTGACCATAACGACATTTTTAATCATTGGGATTAGTCAAATAGTGAGTCGAAGTGTAAATTGACAGTTTTTGTGTAAATCTACAGTTTTTTTTTCGAAATTTACACATTTTTTGTCGTAATTTGGAAATAAAAAAAGAGAAAAATGTGGCACTTCTACGCTTCCGTACAAAGGAGTGCAAATTGCTGCCCACCTCTAATACAATCCAAATTATTACATTATACAGGATAAACGTACACACTAATTTGAACACTTGTATCTTGGAAACTAACGACTTTAGGACACATTTATATCCATAGGGAGTTTTCGTTTTAAAATAAGGAATAAGGTGTAGAATGCCTTAAATTCTCTCCAGGCCTTTCGCACTTAAAGCTTAAACGACACTTGATTATAATTTGTTTTCGGGGATTGATACACCCTTATTGAATGCACAAAATATTTACAGTAATTAAAAAACAACAGTTATAAATTTTTATTTTAATAGAATTCATCATTAATCAATGTCATATGTACAGTTCTGTATAACATGTATAAGTATGGCCTGAAAAAAAAATTAGAAGAATGTTTCACTTATGTCTATTATGTACATTTAAACTTTTATTTTAATACTTGTTCAATATTTTTTTGAACATCGAGAAGCGAGATGCAACTTCTTACAGTACAAATTATGTACAGTCTTGAAAAGAGTAAATGCCCACTCGGGAACGTGGGGGTCCGCTGCAGCTGCAAGTCGAGTAGGAGAGGTATGCTTCACCACATAATCATAAACGAATTTTTAGGTAAATACGGTTCCCTTCTTATAAATTATAAGGGCGTATTCTGCTTTTTTCTAAAGAACTGTGCCTTGTGAGGTATCGTGACAGAGCCATAATGTAAAACACTCTTTTCTAATGAACTATGAATTCACATAATCTCAGCTCAGTGTCATGTCAGATCAGGGATGTAAAACCGTAACGTACCGAAATTATTATTACGTATTATATTTATATCGACTTTATATCTCAACTTTTTAAATGGTTAAATATATAAAATATTCTTTAAATTACCTATAAAATGGTAATTTAATTATGTCTGGTAAATTGCCCGGTAATTTACCGCCAAATTTTTATTACCTCACCTCGGTAAATTGCGAAAAATATTAATAAGAAATTACGGCGGTAAATTCCGGTAATTTTACATCCCTGTCTCAGATATTTGTTCAAAAGGAAAGCGCATTTTGTTGTACTGTCCGATTTTCATGATTGTCATGCGTCAATGACTAATCGCAAACTGATTGCGAATTGCCTAGCAACTAGCGTTTTGATTGGCTTCAGTTTTATCAACAATGATTCGCCATGGAAATAGGGTGAATCTCGGTCGTGTGGATCCCGGACAGACCATAGAATAACTGCGCAGGTCTAAGTACGTCAAAAAAATCGCTATTTGAGAAATGGAGGAACAGCCAAGAAGAGAATTTTCTCTAATGGGAGTTTATTTTATAAACCGATCAATATTTCCCTCTCCTTCTCGACTTGCAGCTGCAGCGGACCAGACTGTGGTTAACGCCCACCTTCCAGAGTGGGCATTTGCTCTTTTCTAAACTGTACACCACTCTTTCATACAGGATGTCTCAGAACGCTCCATTATGTAATTTCGGCCATGTTGTCTAATAATAAAAGTGATTGGATAGTGAATTATGCTGTACACGTACCTGCCGACCCTTAAGGCCCTTTAGCTTTGTAATAATAATTCGAGCCTTCGAGCAAATCCTGTCAATGGAGCAAAAATGTAAATCAATTAATTGACTCATATTGTGCAATCTGAAGTATAGATTTCAAATATCAAAATTCGGTATATTTGTTTCGTTATTGTTGTCGAAGTCTTCCGAGTTGTCACTTCCACGTCGGTAGAGGTTTCCTTTTTTTTGGTCATCCAACCATTTAAAAAAAATGTACAAGCACAGCCACATGATTACAATGAATATACACAAGCACAGGACCAGTCTTTCGTTAGACGTCATAGCTTCCATAGTTTGGTTTCAACACAAATTAAGTAGGTTTTAACATTTAACCAAATTGCCTTTAGTTTTCTATTAACGTGGGACTATTCTTTGAATCACCGTAAAGTAAACTACCTGCCGAACTGATAAATTTTAGTAATCATTATCATTTTATCAAACTATAAATTTAATCAATATTTATCATTTCAGATCAAAAACTACTGAACTCAACGAATTATTGCCGAAATGGTTAGCCCTAGCCACGGGCAAACAAATCGACGAGAGGATCTGCGCAACCCGTCGCTGGATTACCATTCCTCATTATGGTAAAGCAGTTACTGGAATCGATCGGAAAATTCAAAAAAATCGAATCGCCAAAAACATGAAATCTTTACGTGTCAGGGTCCTGGGAACCCAAAAAAATGGTTTTTGAAAAAATTTCTGTCTGTGATCACGCTGCAGCTCAAACTACTGAACGTATCGAGATGAAATTTGGCACACATATTCAGTGGGAGATTTGTAGGTCCTGATTAAAATTTGGGTCACATCGGTTCACGGAAAGTGCCTTTTGGCACATCAACTTTAAAAATTTAAATGCAAACCCCCATTTTTCGCGTTACCATATGAATGCCCTTCGAATTCTGCTTCTAAAAATGTATTCACACTTGTGCCCTTTTGACCAGTGGCAAAAGGGCCCTTGTTTCAATCTATTTTACAAAAAAGCATATTCTTACTATCGGATTTGACAGCTGTTGTATTGCTGGATCAAAAACCTTAGCGCAATTTTTTCCAAAATTTCCATTTTAGGGACAAAAAGGCCCCTTTTTGAGTTTTTCTTAGCAAAAGGGCATATTATCATTATCGAATTCGATAGCTGTTGCATTGCCGGATCGAAAACGTTAGTGCCATTTTTTCGAACAATGTCCATTTTTAACCTCCCCACTCCACTTCACCATTTAAAAAAAAAGGGAGGTTACTGCAATCACTAAAATTTTCGAATTCGAGATAAGACCGGATCTATACCTTTTGAGGTCTCAGGAACCCAAAGAAGTGGTTTTTAAAATGTGTCTGTATGTATGTACGTACGTTCGTAAACACGCCACAGCCCAAACTACTCGACAGATTTAGCTGAAATTTGGTACGTGTGCATGTGATAACCCAACTTAGATCTGAAACGCTTTTGGAGCCAATCGTGCAAACAGAAATGCCATTTTGGCACATCCACTTTTAAATTTTAAATGCAAACCCCCATTTTTCACGTCACGATAGGAAAGGCCTTCAAATTCTGCTTCTAAAAATGCATTCATTCTTAGTGACCTTTTGACCAAAAATAAAAAAAAAATTGATTTTTATCGGACTTTAAAATCGCGGTACAGCCCAAGCCCCTGAACCGATTTGGCTGAAATTTTGCACAAGGGGATTGTATTACACGTCGAAGAGGTGAACAAATTTTGGATTCAATCGGCCCACGGAAAGTGCCGTTTTGGCACACCAATTTCGAAATTTAAAATTATTCTCTAATTTACCCATCCAAAACAAGTTTTTGAAAGATTTATTGTCACTATCGAGGTCACCATCAGAAAGGTCTTCAATTTCTGGTTTTAAATGAGACAAAATTTATTCGCATTTAGAACCCTTTGGGTAGAAAAATCGAAATTTTGTAATAACACTGAAACCACTTTATAGCCCAAACTAGTGGATCGATTTGCCCGAAATTTGGTAAATGGAGGTGAGGTGACCCGTTGAAGAGCTGAAAGGCTTTTGGGAGCAATTGGTCAACGGGAAGTGCCATTTAGGCATATCAACTTTAGAATCTTAAACAGAAGTCCCTGAAATCAAAGACCCACGCGTTGGGGAGGTTCCAGCCGCTTCTCTGCTGCCTTTTTTTAAACTAGTATTAGTTTCATTGCATCTAGACAACCGCCCAGACACTAGACATTAACTGGTTGCCCCAATTCTAATTTAAATTCTATTTAATTTCATGCGGTTGCAGGCAATCCAATCACGCGAATTGTTATATCTAAAAATAATCCAAATGTTTATTCTGATGAGTGTGTTTATAGATCAGCAAAAACATTGTTTCGAACAAAGTCAACGGTGAGCAGTATTATTCCTAATGCGAGCCAAAATAATGAGGGTAGAATAAAACTCGATCGACTTCTCGGGGGAAATAAACCCGCTCTGATTTAATTTACGTAGCGGAAGAAACGTGCCGATGAACCGATTGATCACGAGTGGGAATTATTTACTGAAATTATGTGCAAACAAAATATAATATAGCAGATTAATACTTGAGAATTTACGCTTTAATTTAAGTTTTTTGGACGTGCTTTATTGGATTAGCGGAAGTTGAATGGAATACTGATAACAAGATTCCGCGGAGTTTAAACTTTTGTTGCTGGAATCTGGAGCATGTCTGCTAATAAAAATAGTTGTTAGATTCTTTGTTGAGATGAAAAAGAATGCTATAGTGATAAATCACTGACTAGTTGTACAGCTTAGAAACATGAAGATGCCCACCCAGAGCTGAATATTTACCTGGTCGCATGGACCAGGCCACGACAGAGACCGTGCAGAAGTTAGTTACCCCTACCTAACTGCTATTCGAATGCTAGGCGACCAGCTAAATATTCAGCTCGGGGTGGGCATGTTCATCTTTCTAAGCTGTACATACCGTGATACATCCTACCTGCCATTAATTTTTCACGTATCAATTTCAGCTAGAGGTATATACATACTCTGAAAGGTGATTTTTTTAAAAACCATTAGCGACCTAAAGTGTGACCCATCTTGCTTCCTCAAATTTGAGGGAGAATCAATTGGCGTAAATTTCGAACTTCTAAGAGCCATCCACTTCGAGAAAAGCAGATTTTTATTGGTTTAAAACTTCAAAATTCAATAAATTCAATTAATCATGACAAGTTTTATTCAAAACCGGATTTTGTACTATAAGAGATGGTAGTAGAAGCATTGCCACCAGTTTTTCTAACAAAAAGCCTGAAAACGCCGAAATTCAATAGAAACTACACATTTTTACATTTTCAAAAAGTTTTTTTGCGACCGCAAGTGTGACCCATCTTATTTCCTCAAATTTGAAGGAGAATCGATTGGGGCAAATTTCAAACTTCTAGGACTCACACACTTCGAGAAAAGTAGGTTTTCTTTCATTTAAAGTTCCAAAATAGAATAAAACTAATAAAAATTACATTTTGTTTCATTAAAGACTCTAGTGAAACCAATTGCTAGTAATTTTAATGATAAAAACTTTAAAACGCGGAATTCACTAAAAAGCATACATTTTGTAAAAGTTTTTTGCGACCGCAAGTGTGACCCATCTTATTTCATCAAATTTGAAGGAGAATCGATTGGTGCAAATTTCAAACTTCTAGGACTTGCACACTTCGAGAAAAGAAGGTTTTCTTTCATTTAAACTTCCAAAATAGAATAAAACTAATAAAAAGTACATTTTGTTTCATTAAAGACTCTAGTGAAACCAATTGCTAGTAATTTTAATGATAAAGACTTTAAAACGCGGAATTCACTAAAAAGCATACATTTTGTAAAAGTTTTTTGCGACCGCAAGTGTGACCCATCTTATTTCCTCCAATTTGAAGGAGAATCGATTGGTGCAAATTTCAAACTTCTAGGACTTACACACTTCGAGAAAAGAAGGTTTTCTTTCATTTAAACTTCCAAAATAGAATAAAACTAATAAAAATTACATTTTGTTTCATTAAAGACTCTAGTGAAACCAATTGCTAGTAATTTTAATGATAAAGACTTTAAAACGCGGAATTCACTAAAAAGCATACATTTTGTAAAAGTTTTTTGCGACCGCAAGTGTGACCCATCTTATTTCATCAAATTTGAAGGAGAATCGATTGGTGTAAATTTCAAACTTCTAGGACTTGCACACTTCGAGAAAAGAAGGTTTTCTTTCATTTAAACTTCCAAAATAGAATAAAACTAATAAAAATTACATTTTGTTTCATTAAAGACTCTAGTGAAACCAATTGCTAGTAATTTTAATGATAAAGACTTTAAAACGCGGAATTCACTAAAAAGCATACATTTTGTAAAAGTTTTTTGCGACCGCAAGTGTGACCCATCTTATTTCATCAAATTTGAAGGAGAATCGATTGGTGCAAATTTCAAACTTCTAGGACTTGCACACTTCGAGAAAAGAAGGTTTTCTTTCATTTAAACTTCCAAAATAGAATAAAACTAATAAAAATTACATTTTGTTTCATTAAAGACTCTAGTGAAACCAATTGCTAGTAATTTTAATGATAAAGACTTTAAAACGCGGAATTCACTAAAAAGCATACATTTTGTAAAAGTTTTTTGCGACCGCAAGTGTGACCCATCTTATTTCATCAAATTTGAAGGAGAATCGATTGGTGCAAATTTCAAACTTCTAGGACTTGCACACTTCGAGAAAAGAAGGTTTTCTTTCATTTAAAGTTCCAAAATAGAATAAAACTAATAAAAATTACATTTTGTTTCATTAAAGACTCTAGTGAAACCAATTGCTAGTAATTTTAATGATAAAAACTTTAAAACGCGGAATTCACTAAAAAGCATACATTTTGTAAAAGTTTTTTGCGACCGCAAGTGTGACCCATCTTATTTCATCAAATTTGAAGGAGAATCGATTGGTGCAAACTTCAAACTTCTAGGACTTGCACACTTCGAGAAAAGAAGGTTTTCTTTCATTTAAACTTCCAAAATAGAATAAAACTAATAAAAATTACATTTTGTTTCATTAAAGACTCTAGTGAAACCAATTGCTAGTAATTTTAATGATAAAAACTTTAAAACGCGGAATTCACTAAAAAGCATACATTTTGTAAAAGTTTTTTGCGACCGCAAGTGTGACCCATCTTATTTCATCAAATTTGAAGGAGAATCGATTGGTGCAAATTTCAAACTTCTAGGACTTGCACACTTCGAGAAAAGAAGGTTTTCTTTCATTTAAACTTCCAAAATAGAATAAAACTAATAAAAATTACATTTTGTTTCATTAAAGACTCTAGTGAAACCAATTGCTAGTAATTTTAATGATAAAGACTTTAAAACGCGGAATTCACTAAAAAGCATACATTTTGTAAAAGTTTTTTGCGACCGCAAGTGTGACCCATCTTATTTCCTTAAATTTGAACGAGCATCGATTGGGGCAAATTTCAAACTTCTAGGACTTACACACTTCGAGAAAAGTAGGTTTTCTTTCAATTAAAGTTCCAAAATAGAATAAAACTAATAAAAATTACATTTTGTTTCACTAAAGACTCTAGTGAAACCAATTGCCAGTAATTTTAATGATAAAAACTTTAAAACGCGAAATTCACTAAAAAGCATACATTTTGTAAAAATTTTTTGCGACCGCAAGTGTGACCTATCTTATTTCCTTAAATTTGAACGAGAATCGATTGGGGCAAATTTCAAACTTCTAGGACTTACACACTTCGAGAAAAGTAGGTTTTCTTTCATTTAAAGTTCCAAAATAGAATAAAACTAATAAAAATTACATTTTGTTTCATTAAAGACTCCAGTGAAACCAATTGCCAGTAATTTTAATGATAAAAACTTTAAAACGCGAAATTCACTAAAAAGCATACATTTTGTAAAAATTTTTTGCGACCGCAAGTGTGACCTATCTTATTTCCTCAAATTTAAACGAGAATCGATTGGGGCAAATTTCAAACTTCTAGGACTTACACACTTCGAGAAAAGTAGGTTTTCTTTCATTTAAAGTTCCAAAATAGAATAAAACTATTAAAAATTACATTTTGTTTCACTAAAGACTCTAGTGAAACCAATTGCTAGTAATTTTAATGATAGAAACTTTAAAACGCGAAATTCACTAAAAAGCATACATTTTGTAAAAGTTTTTTGCGACCGCAAATGTGACCTACCTTATTTCCTCAAATTTGAACGAGAATCGATTGGTGCAAATTTCAAACTTCTAGGACTCACACACTTCGAG
This sequence comes from Pycnomerus fuliginosus, assembly GCA_963924575.1. NCBI lineage: Eukaryota > Metazoa > Arthropoda > Insecta > Coleoptera > Zopheridae > Pycnomerus > Pycnomerus fuliginosus. The sequence continues at coordinate 4,682,706 of OZ004624.1, read as the reverse complement.
AAAAGTAGGATTTCTTTCATTTAAAAATCCAAAATAAAATTTAGAACTTTATCAAGATTATAGGTGGCCCATAAAAAACCGGTCAGTTTTCTTTTTTGTATATCTTCGTTAGTTTTTGTGCGATATTTTTTCGTTTTATGCTTGACGTAGCTGAAAGTTGAGGTCGTCGATGCCACTCATTGGATTTGAATTCGCACCATCAGTGTCGTTCCTAAAGACAATAATTTAACACCATTATTTAGGCCAATGGGGTTTCGTTACCCTTTGACACATGACAGTGGCGTTTAGACAGGATTGAAAGTCGTTCTTTCCTCTTTCCAAAATGTCCTTCAAAATGAAAATTAATCCATCCCTAAAATTTTTGTGAATTTTCTCCCAAAGCTCTAAACCGCATAATTTGCAAGAATTTGCCTAAATAATAGTGTTAAATTAAAGTCCTTAGGATGAACACTGATGGTGCGAATTGAAATCTAATGAGTATGACGCGGATTCGTATGCACAGAAAACTTACAAAATATGCGCATATACATATAATGCATCGAAAACAAACAAAATAGCCACAAAATATGCACTATATGTCTAGAAATGCACGTAACGTGGACAAAATATGAAATAATGCGATAACTGAAAGGATACATTGAACCATTTTTCCAAGGAATAACATATATCTAGGTATATTTTTTGTGGTAATTGGAAAAGTTTCAATATTTAAGAACCAAAAACATTTTTTTACAAAATGTGAATTGCAGATTGAGTATTACAATATGTTGTGGCTAATAAATGTAATTAAATCTTCATAATGCTATGCACAAACGGGAAAAACTGAAGATGTGACCCATGTATGAATAAACAACTATTATAAACGGAATCAAAATTGTGGCCAAAAAGTTAATCCACCCCTTCAAATCGACCCTGGCAGGTAGTATCTGCAAATCCAGGTATTTTTTGAAGGAAAAGAGTACACATTTGCTTAAATCTGAACGCGTTAAAAAAGGATGCCAACGCGATTCGCGCGCACTTGGAGGCGACCGACAGAGACCGATATTCCTTTCTTTATTGGGCGGGAGAGGGAGAAATAATAATGTTTTGACACTCGAAATGGCCGTCCCTTGACGTCACTCAAGAAATAGGCAGATTGTCGCAATTGGGTACGTAACACGGTCGTGCACTCACAGGTATCGATTTTGAAATACTTTTTTCATTTGGCCAAGCAAGCTATTCGAAAAAAGAAATTGGAAATATAGGAATTTAATAAAATATGCAAAAATATTCGCTTTTTTTAAAAATACACTAAAATATGCAAAATATGATAATTTTAAATTACGTCAAATGACTTATTTTAGTGAGATTCATACACATCTCCAGGATTTCCCTTGAATCTTTATCCGTTTTCAATATGCATTTTGCATAAAATCCGCGCCCTAAGTAATGAGTGGTACCGACGACCTCAACCTTCAGCTACGTCGAGTATAAAACTAAAAAACATTTCACAAAACCTAACGAAGACAGACAGGAAAAAAACTGTCCGGTTCTTTATGGGCCACCCTTTATTTTTCCAATTAGGGGGTATGCAGTGGAAAAGGAGACACCGGGATACATAGTAAGGGAAGAAACGAAAAGGGCGGTTAAATATAACAACAGAATGGGAGAAAGAGGAGATTGTAAGACATTACAGGAGTGATGAAAAGAGAAAAAGGGAAGAAAAGACAAAATATTAGGAGAGGAAAGGATATGCAAGGGAAGAAATAGAAAGATGCAGATTGCAGACAACATGGATGAATGTAGTTATGAAGGAGAGAAACGGAGACATAGATGTACAAGAGTGAAGAGCAAGGATCAGAAAATCAAGATACAACGCAAAATATGAAAACATAATAAGTGAAGGGTTACTAGTCATCTAGAGAGGGAGAGTCTGAAAGAAAAAAGGATGATAGCGAGATTCAGATGCGGGAATGAGGAGAGAGAAAACAAGTTTTGACTGAAGGAGGAAGAGGGAGGGAAAGAAACAGACAATAGAATATTTATGTTGAAAGAGTATGAGAGAATGAGAGAAGAGGAAAGGGAGAGAAGGGGGGAGAAGAGAAGACAGAAGACAACGGAGAGAACAGAAAGAAATAACCTTATATTTTTTTGCATTTCACAAACTGAAATTTTGAAAATTGGATGCTATTTTTACGTAAATTTAACATTGTGGTTAAAATCCAGCTAGAAATTCGGGTAAATTCCATCCTACTTTAAATTTTAAAACACAAACGTGACGAAACACGTCTTGTGTAGTCAAGAGGTCTAACTGAGTAAGTCTGAGGCCCAAGGTCAAAAGAGAGGGCAAGACGTGAGGAAGTTTCGGACGTATACAGTCGTGGCAAAAAGTGACTAAAAACTGAAGCAATTTAAGTTCTTTGTAATAATGGTGGTAAGGTCAATAATAGGGTCGAAAACCTTAGGATGTAAATACATTTTTTTCGAAAAATGTGTGTGAAAAAGTAGAAGTTTCTAACGTTTCCGAGACTGCCAATTTTTTCCTCGAAACTTGTTGAAAAGTTTAAAACCTTCTTGCTAGTAGAAACATTCATTAATTCATCTCGATTTTAATGAAAATGAAGCTTATGCCCCTTGTTAGGTGCCCCGAGTGAATAAACATTTACTTAAGTCAAAATTAATTTAATCAAATAACAACCATGTTTTCCCTACAAACTAAAAATTATGGGTACGTGGGATCTAGAAAACAGAAAAGTATTTCTATCATTTCATTTACATCATCTACTAATTGATTACATTGTTTACTTCAGCATCGGCAGCAACTTTCCGTACAATAATAAATGCAGCGTGGTGCTAACAGTTAACGCCTGTACGAAATAAGAACAAATATTTTCTCGGCAACTTTACAGCCATACCACAAATATTTTAAAAGACATAAATTGTACATCTTAGGTTCGCAAATTTCGCATAAATACACAGTGCGCGTTTTATAAATTAAAATTATCTTTGGTATCGGTAAACATTTACAAAGGAAAATGTGCCACCACATCAGTCAGAACAGACGAAAATAGCCTTCCGCATTGTACCTATTGATGTCTATTAGTTTAGATGTTTCAATTATTAACGAGATTTCGAATATTTTTAGTAGTTATTGTCGCTGTTTATTTACATTAATGTTTTTTTGTCATTCGACAAGCAATTGTAAACAAAACTTGTCAGGAATTAAGTCGAAAATGTGCACAACTACAAGCGAGTTTCTAGGTCAGGGCAGTTGGGTATACATAAAACCCGGTTTTCCTAGCCTAGTTATGACGAAAAATAAATCAAACTGAGGCAAAAATGTTGAACGCATAAGGCCAAAAAAACACAGACGCCACCAGCAAAACAGGACTCACCCTGGATATCCTTAGTGGCTGGTTAACATCGGCGCCTCCATGTAACCGAAACCCCCACGGAGAACCTCCATCCAAGACAACTTCACGAGTTGTCATGGTTTGTTGTGTTTCGGCTTCGGGCCAATTGGGCCTCGGCCAAGCCGATCACTTCTAGACTCCACGTTGATAGTTGGCCATAGTCATCGATCAAAATAGACACACAACATACACACATGACAATTCACGCTTCCCTTTGTTCCTGGATCCTCTTAATTGGCACAATTGATCTCTTTTATTGCCGGCGCCAGCAGCTGGAAATAACGACTTTACGTTAGGATGATGGGTTTATTTTTTGTTGTTCTTAGTGAGTTAAGTAATGACATTATTATGTTCGTGCCAAAATATTTATTGCACGACTATTTGCATAGCCACTCGGAGGAATAATTTTTAATTTTACAAGAGCGGTTTCACTTTTTGTAGGGGAGACGTTATTTACAAGGCCGCAGGATGAGCACACACCTGTTAGATTTTTCGTGTTGAAAATATTTATATTGGGAGATTTGGCGCGATTTCATCATTTTTTCACCAATGCCTTGACCTAGGAACATCATACTGGCTTAAAAAGGTCAGTAGGGCAAAAAATTGCAACCGCAATAACTTGTGTCCTCACCCATTAATAAAAAACAAAAAGTGCGTGTGACAGCACTCGAGGGCGAACCTTTCGTCCAACAAAATAAAAAATCTCAACGACTACAGTACTCAGAATGATTGATAGATTTTCCATTTAAGAATTCATAATTAAGAATAGCCATTTCCGGTGAAACCGGAACTGATAATAAGTTGAAAGGTACGTCAGAAGATGACGTACGGTGGACATGATTGTATTTACTGTGAATATTTTCAAATTTTTATTTTAATATACAGGGTGTTCCTATTTTCATAGTCCTAACTCCGGGACGTTATTCCTTACATCATTCTAGGAAGAAAAGTTCCTATGGACCAGGGTCTTTCTCGACGTATTTCGGAAAGTTTTGATATCCGATTCACGAAAATTGGTATTCCGGGGTTCTCGAATATTTTAAATTCATAGAAAATAATTTCAAGATGGCGGCACTTCCGTTTATACCGGAAGTGGATGTCAACTTCATTATTTTCAATGGAACACCCCTGTTCTTTATTTCAATTCTAATTCTGCATGAAATTCTGTGAATTGTGATATAAAGCACCCTATACAGGGTGTCTTACAAATATGGAGCAGTATCGATATCTCTGGACATAAGCAAGGCACTGTTGTAAGATTTGGCATTTACAGAAATTGACACATTCGGAGTCTATTGAAATTATTGGCGACGATGGGGTACTTCCGTTTATACCGGAAGTAGGGTCCAACTTTAAAATTTTAAATGGCAACCCCCATTTTTCATTACAGATTCGGACAGAGGAGGAAAACCTGAACCTAAAACACCTAACAAGTAACTTGTTTGCACCAGCCGCCCAGATTTTATTAACGTTTTTAGAGAAAGGTTCCGCAAAACAGTGCTATGTAAAAATGGTCATAACTTGTAAACCGCGGGCGATAAAAATAAAAATGACACACCATTGTAAAGTAGAAAGACTGTTTTACATTATGCTTGCCAAAAAGTCATATGAAAGCTGATTCAAAGCCGATTTAAAGAAATTGAAATGTTGGAAATTTAAAAGCCCAATAACATTTTCTTCTTATGGAAAAAACAGCGATTTTAATCGTTTCCTTTTTTGGCACTTTATGGGTACCGCTGAAAAGGGAATAAAATTCTGCACCCATCCATGCAGAAAAACTTGTATGCTGCCATTTAAGAAAAAAATGTTATTCGGGTTTGAAATTTCCAGTGTGGCAGTTTCTCGAAATCAACTTTCAATTAGTTTTCTTAGGATCTTTGGCAATCATAATGTAAAACAGTCCTTCCGCTTTACAACGGTGTGTCATTTTTATTTTTATCGCCCGCGGTTTACAAGTTATGACCGTTTTTACATAGCACTGTTTTGCGGAACTTTTCTCTAAAAACGTTAATAAAACCTAGGCGGCTGGCGCAAACAGGTTACATGTAGATATTTTAAGCTTAATTTTTCTTCCTTTATCCGAATCTGCAATGAAAAATGGGGGTGGCTATTTAAAATTTAAAAGTAGGACCCTACTTCCGGTATAACCGGAAGTGCCCCATGATCGCCAATAATTTCAATAGATTCCGAATGTGTCAGTTTCTGTAAATGCCAAATCTTACAACTGTACCTTCCTTAAGCCCAGAGATATCGATACTGCTCCATATTCGTAAAACACCCTGTATAGTCAAATTTGACCGTTTCGGAGAAAAAAAATATTTTCTATTTCCAGAGACCGAAACGCTACTGAACTTAAAAATTAATATCTTCTAAACAAAAGATGGTATTGACTTCAAATTTTCAGAGCAAAGTGATTTAGGGTGCATCGCCCACAAAAGAAAGAACTTTATAGCACTAACCATTGTTCTGAATTTCAAAACTAATTGTTTAAGTACCCATTATAAAGCATTTTCGAACATATGTCCATAGGAACTTTTCTTAATAGAATGATGCAAGGAATAACGTCCCGGAGTTAGGACTATGAATATAAGAACATCCTGTATAACTATTGTAAAAGTTATTCAGTTATTCAGTAATCAACATTAAAATGGATTGAGAGAACTTTGTTTACGTTGTTCCCTTGGAGATATCAATTTTGATTAATTGACAACGAAAGCAAGTACCATCATTTGCTTAAAATGTTGACAAATTTCAAGAAAACAGTGGTATTTCCAAGACAAGAACGTAGATAATGGCCACATTCTCCTCGAAATTTTCATAATTATTAGGGTAGGCTCAGATGCGTGCCAGATGCGTACAAGGATTATATCGTGCCACTTGCGTACAAGAGTGCGATTAAAAAAAACTGATAATAACTGTTAGTGCCAGATGCGTACAATTACCTGCTTAGGGGGAAGAATTCAATTTCAAATTGAAAAAAATGGGCAGCTACGGAAGCGGCTAGAACCTCCCCACTTGTCGAATGATCCAATCTTATCACCAATATCAAGTAAATTTTACTATCTAATCTACTATACCTAAGTTTTACTCCACCAAACATCAGGTGTTTTCGGTGATTTTTCTAAATACGATATTTTGCTAAAAGGGCACTAAGATTGAATACAATTTTGAAAACAAGATTTGATGACTTTTCATGTGCTGATCGAGAAAATAGGAGTTCATTATTCAAATTTCAAAGTTGATATGCCAAAATGGCACTTGCCTTTCGCCGATTGCCACCAAAATTAAATCAGCTCTTCGGCGGGTAACGGTATCTCTACCTACCAAATTTCAGCCAAATCGACCCAGCAATTTGGTCTGTAGCGTGTTATTTAATGTTTCCTCGAAACTTCGAATTTTTCGATTTTATGCCAAAAAGGCGCTAAGTGTGAATACACTTTCACATACAGAATTTCAAGACCTTTCATGCGCTGATAAGAAAAATTAGTGTTCATCAGTTAAATTTCATAGTCGGTGAGCCAAAAAGGCACTTGGCGTCTGCGGATCGCAACAAAATTAACTGGGTTCAACGGAAGGCTAACACTAACCTCCATACCAAATTTCATGAAAATCTGTTCGGTAGTTTTCGAGGAATCTTGCTTACACACAGACATTTTTTAAAAACCACTTTTTTGTGATCCTGGGACCTTGAAACGTAAAGATCTGGTGTTATCTCAATTTCGAATTTTGGAGTGATTGCAGTAACCTCCCATTTTTATATGGTTGTGGGGAGGTTAATATTTATGCAGATCATACTTAGGAAGTAAGAAAAAAAATTCCTTATTTTGGCATACTTAAAAAATTATGAAGGTATTTCACTAAACACAATGTTTGCATTTTTTAACCCTACAAGTCACCAATGATTACAGATCAACGACATATAACCTCCCGCATTTATTCATTTTCTGCGAACAAAAGTAAAGAATTAAGTTCCAAGATTTTCAACACCGAGTTTATTGTTGATTTTAAATGTATGTTTCTTGACCCTACCCGTGTACGCAAATGGCACACTGCCGGTTATTTCGTTTTATACCTGATAATATCACCACCCTGACTCTGTACGCAAGTGGCACGAAATAATCCTTGTACGCAACTGGCACGTACGCATCTGGCCCGGATTCAGGCTCAAACGTACATGAAACATGAAATGTGCAAAATACAGAACTCTTAGTTTGAGTGTACACTTACTTGCAAAAAAATCGGGACACTCAATTTCCTCTAAGTCCATTTTTTGAGTTTGGGGGCTGAAAGAGGTGAGTTTTGGGGTTGAAATTTTTTTCGGTTGTCCCGATTTTTTTGCCTACCTGCCTACTCCAATTCGAATTACCTACAGTTCATTCGCGAGACTTAGCCCGATCGTAACTGGTTATAAAACACATACGTCTTGAAAGCCGTCTCTGTCCGCATTGTTGCACGTAGACCGACAAAGTTTGAGCGTAGCGCCCTAATCTTGTCGCACGCTATGTCTCACTCCGACTCGTTTATCTGAGGGAGAAAGTAAAGTGGACGTTCGACGTTCGTTGAAGCGTCATTGTGGCACGGTTGTACTCTCCACTACCTACACAATTATAGGTGTAAGGCGGTTAAATGGAAATTGAATTTAAACACAGAATACAGTATTTTAATTATTGAAGCATAAATAAACATGATCATGACATATTATACTCTACATTAACTTGCATATCATCACTGTCACTTGTGTCGCCTTATCGTCACTATCTGTAATTATTAATGGTTGAATTTCAGCTTGATCCAATATTTTTTCGCGTTCCCACCACTTGAGTATTTCTTGTTGGACTTTATCAACTGTGTTGCTGCCCACACTTCGGGTGTTACAGTTGACAGCGCCTCTTTCCACATTGCCTTCACATTTTCGTCAGAATACCCATCACGACCAATGTGGCGATCAAAATAATTTTTGCAGATGCCCCATATCATTTCAATTGGATTGAATTGGCAGTGATATGGTGGTAAACGAAGAACTGTATGACCATGTTCTTTTACAATTTCGTCCACTTCATAAACTTTCGGTTGTTTGTTGCTTTTTACAAGCTGCAACAACTCTGCTTTCAAAGCTGTTACCCCATATGCAATTCCATGATTATCTAACCACTGCTTAATATCGTTCTTCTTCCAAGCCCCTGTTGGCTGGGGATTTTCAGTATACGCACATAAGGAGGCAAATTAAACACCAAGCTTTTATGTTAATTAATGCATCATTGGGGTAAGTCAATCTTAAGTTAAAAAAAGGAATTTTGTTGTGGATTAATCTGGGGTACCCCTAATACATAAATGAAAGTTGAATTTTGTATAGGCTTCTCCGCCTGGTTCCGCCAGCCTTGGTGGAAATACCAAGCATCGATTGTTACAGACGACGGTCATGGCGTTGATAACTGCAGCCGCTCGCTCATCGGGCTAAGTCTCGCGAATGAACTGTATCTCATGTCATGATTCAGTTAGAAGATGGTTAGATTTATCATCAATTTACGTCTACCACTGCACAATAGTAGAAAAAAATGTTTGCTTCTGCTGGAATTTTAAACCTCAAGAAGCCACAGAATTGAATTCTATTGTTTGGGTTAAATTTAAAGTTAAATTAATAAAATAATAAATAATAAAATAAAAAAACATAAAATAAAAAAATAATAACTGTTGACGTCGGACACTGACATGTGTCAGTACTGTCACTTTTAACGCTGACTCGACGTTTATGTGAGTCACCCGGTTTATTAATTTGTTTTGAAAAATTGGCAGCGACGGAAGCGACTCGAACCTCCCCACTTGATAAATTATACTACTTTATATAATCCATCAGTTTTTAAGCGGTTTGTGGGTGCATTCGAAATCTTTTGCCAAAACGGCACTAAGTTGTAATGCATTGAATTTGAATATCTTTCATGTTAAAAAAAATGAAAATTTATCAAAGACGAAAAACAATGGTTAGTGTTCGAGTCGACCTCCGGTGTTTATTCATGAGTAGAATGTTTAGCCCAAGAGCCTTTTATACCTACAATATTTAATTTAATTTTTCCAAAATAAGATTTTACCTTTACCTGAAACATTTATGATTTTTACAAATCAATAAAAACGAGTCAGAAGCGGTGGTCTTTAGTTTGTTGGCCTTGTATCCATCAAGAATATTCGCATTTATAATCGTAAAATGCATTTATTTGTTAGAAAAAGTTAATTAAAATGCTGTGAGTGGTTTAAAAACGTTGAAATCACTAATGCACTGCTTGTGGCTGTAATAACAGTTTAAAACGTCAAAATTGAACAACAGCGTATTATTTATTGCTCTCGAGGATGACATATTTATCCGACATAATCCGAGTGAGCAATAATCATTACACACGAATAGAATACTATGCTTTATCCATGGATTTTAAAGCAACAAAATCTCTCACCCATTGTGTAACGAGTCCATTCTGCAACACCCGTGGATAAATTTTTATTATTATTTTCAAATTAATTAATTGCTAAAACGAAGTTTTCTCCATTCAAACAAGAAAGTAATTTCATTTTCTTCCTACCCTAACTCAAAATAAAGTTTTCGAGCTTTGCGAGGATTGTGAAAGACAATTTCTCACCACTACTAGCCTTTCGCTAGCCGCTCAAGTAAATCTACAGTAGGTACCTTTTTCCGGCTAGCCGCAAAAATTTTACGTTTATAGCCCAGAAAATAAGTCGGCAGTTGCCATAGGCTCATCTGTGTTATAAAAACACAAAAAAAACATTAAAAAAACAAAGCATATGCGTAGGCACTTTAGTTTTAATGAAATCGCTCGCTCGGCGGCTTACAATTTTCGACGTTTGATCGCGAACGCTGCCTCAACGCTTAAAGATAGATCAAAAGTTTGAAAGGAGGAATTGTCGGCAAAAAAGTCCGCGACGGCAAATAGCTATCTACGATGGGTAGTTCACCGAGATCGTTTTTGTGTTTTAATTTTTGACGAAAATAGCTTCAGTGGCTTATTGTCGTCTATCCGTAAAAGATATTTATATGGTGTCGCGGATTTTTTTGTAGATCTTTTCATTGCCGACATTTCTCCCTTATACGATTTTAATCCATCTTCAAGCGTTTAGGCAGCGTTCGCAGTAAAAGCGCGGAAGGCGAGATTTTTTCGGGGTCGAAAAACTATTAGGTAATTGTAATAACTCAAGAACCAGTGGACATATTTTATAGAAACTTGATAGGCGCTTTTGACGTGCAAGTCTGTTGAAGATGAGGGGGTGTCAATGTTGGGGGATGAAATTTAGGGATTGAAAATCACAAAAATACGAAAACTTCTCAAATATTTTGCACATGGAGGTCTGAAACCACATAAATATATTTTGACATTATTTGATAAGGGATGTTTTTTTTTCTGCAGGATGAGATAGAAGGTGTGCAAATCAGGTGTTAAAACTCCAAATTTCACATGTGTTGCTTGAAATTCACCCCATTCGATAACTTTTCATCAATGACCAGAAAAAGTTTTGAGCATATATTTAGCCCATAGACCACCTACGACCAGGAGAGAAAAAAAATTGCACTTAGAGGAAATGTAACCCTTGGACCACCTATTACCGGAGAACCTATTACCGGAATTGAACGCAAGAATTGCACCCCGGAAAACCACCCTCCTCAACCCCCGAACACAAAATTAGAAATGGAGAAAATTTAAGCCTCTTTCCAGAGGATACCAATTTAACACAAAAAATTGCACCCCTGAAACTCGCCCCCTTCAACTCTCAACCACAAAAACTTCACTTGGAGAAAATTTAACCCTTGCACCGCCTACAACCGAAAGAGTTAAATTGAACAAAAAAACTGCGCCCCTAAAACCACGAAACACAAAAAATTAATCACTTGGACGGAATTTAACCCTTTTACCACTCATTATCGCAGGAGATTATTCTGAACGCAAAAAATTGTACCCCCAAAACCCACAGCCTATAAACATCTACAGGCATACTGACCGCATTGATATACCTCCTCCGTTGGCTTTTTTACAATAAAGCATTTAAGTCACCACGCGGAAGAAAGGTTTGGACACCGAAAAGGGGTAATTTTCCAGGGGCTTCCACAGACAGTGCAATCGAATTAATTGTACATTAGTGCAATAATTTAATTATAATTGCTCTGACCTTTTACTTTATACAATCATGTAGCTACCAGTTCTGTAAGACTTTAGTGATCAAGACTAATAATTTTGCGATTTATGAACGCGTAGCAGGAAATCTCTTGTAAGGATTTTTAAGATGAACCTGCCGGAAGAAATTCTGAGTATTTCTACCAAATCCTGCGAAGGTTATCGCACGTTCTTATTAAACAAAAACAAGAAAATTCCTGCTCATTAACTTGAATTCCTGCGGCAATTAACACTTCCGATAAATATACATAATAGCTATTTAACAATCGATCACGAAAGGTAAACCTGTTTGTAGTGGGGCATTTGGTAGCAACATTGAATTATTATATCTCGATATCAATGATATTTTGCACAATCGCCTGTTGCAATATTCTTTAAACTTGTCCTCTTACTCAGTTTCAATAATAATTTCGAACTTGGAACATCGCCCCGCTTATCACCTCCTTAAGTAAAAGTCCTGCATTCCAATTAAATTCTGATTGGTTTATGTAATCGCAAACACACTAATATACACATTTTTTCCAAACGTGTTGAAATATTTTATTGTTCGAGTTATGGTGATTATTCAAGGTCCACCAGTTCTACATTTAATTTCTAAGTAATTGGGGTAAGTCTTGCATTATCGTTGCTTTAACTGACTGGGGTTTGTAGATGGATGAAAAACTGCAAATCGAAACTGAGAAACCTCAGCAAGTTAGTCGAAGAAAATGGATTACAGTTTCTACATTGTGCTTTGTGAATATATTAAACTACAGCGATAGATCTACCCTTGCTAGTGTTTTGACTAGCATCCAGGATGAATTTGATATTAAAAATGATATGGCAGGGTTGTTAATGACCTCGTTTGTTATAGCTTATACTATAGCAGCGCCATTTTTTGGATATCTCAGTGATAGATACAGCAGGAAATTTTTGTTGGCTTTAGCTTTGTTCCTCTGGAACGCTGCGAATCTATCCTGCTCTTTTATTGATAATTACTGGGGATTTTTGAGTATCAGAAGTTTGTTTGGAATTGGCCAAGCAGGATTTACAGCAATTGCACCAACTATCATCAGTGATATGTTTATAGGACAGATCCGTTCTCTATATCTCGCAATATTTTATTTAGCCATTCCTGTTGGACAAGGACTCGGTTACATAATCAGCACCCAAATGGATAAATTCACAGGATCATGGACTTGGAGCTTGAGAATCACTCCGATTTTAGGTGCCATGGCTATAGTGACAATCCTGTCAGTTCTAGAAGACCCTCCGAGGGGTCACAGCGAAGGAATCACCCCTAAAGCAACCCCTTGGAAAGAAGACATAAAATATCTCTTCACCAACCCGAGTTTCGTCTATTCAACTTTTGGGTTCACTTCAATCGCGTTCACCTCCGGAGCGTTATCTTGGTGGGGGCCAAAAATTTTGACGTCAGGACTAGCTAGTTTACCCCAAGGAGCTGACGTCCACGCAGTTTCCACAATAATTGGAATTATAACGAGTATTTCTGGAGCTGTGGGTTTAATTTTAGGTCTAATCCTGAGTCACAAATTGAAAGAAAAATGTCCGAGGATTGATCCAATTATATGCGGGGTAGGACTTTTTCTAGCGGCTCCACTTCTTGCAGCCACTACTTACGCAGCTGTCATTGACTCAACTCTTTGCTACACGCTGCTGTTTCTTGCAGGAATTGCATTGAATTGTAACTGGGCGATTAATGTGGACATTATGTTGTACGTGGTAGTACCTACGAGACGTTCCATTGGTATGGGTTTTCAGTTATTCCTGGGTCATTCCCTGGGCGATGCTGAAAGTCCATACCTCTTAGGCGTGTTGGCAGATTATTTAATCGGTGAAGGTTATTCCGAATTTAAAGCTTTGCAGTACTCGTTTTTCATAAGTTGCTTTGTTGCTGTCATTGGAGGGGTTTTGTTCATATTCAACGCTTATTACATCGTTGAGGACATTGCAAAGGTTAAAAAGAGCGGCGAGGATAGTAAGATAGAATCTAAATAAATTTTGTGGCACCTTGTCCTTGCTCCTGTAGTAAATGTAAATATTTATGGCGTAAATATTAATTGAATAAATGTTTTTTAACAAATCGACTTTTTATTTCAATATTAGAGCTTATTCGTGCGGATGACGTGATTAATCCGATATTCGCAATCGTGTCATTAGGATAATTGAGGGATTTCTGGGGATTTTCAGTTATTAATCCCGGATACTAAGAGTGGTTTACGTTGCTTTCGTTTATAAATTATTTCTCTAACCTAAGAAAACCAAACTTTAACACAGATTTTTTTAAAATGGAATGCCCATATTTACAACCCCTTTAACAGCCCTTATTCGTTCCTAAAATGTTATGGCCCTCTTTGGTTGGGAAGAAAAAAAATATTTTTGAAAAAACATCACTCCACTTAAAAATTCCTTGCTGTAGAGGCTCTGATCCAATTTTAGTTGTCACCCTATGTACAGGGTGTTCAAAATTTATTTTCAAAAAACGTGGGTCCCTCCGACGTTTTCCCTTTATATCTTGAAAACATTTTTTTCTGCATAACAGAAGAAGCCATGAATGCAAGTGTGTATACAGGGCATCCCTCGACGAGCGTCAGTTAGCCGTATCTAAAGAACAGTTTCTAGCATCGTCCTGAAATTTTTACACAGGGGTTTCAATAAATTTTGAATCGACGTAAAATATTTTCATCAATGGCGCACTTCCGGTTATACCGGAAATAGGTACTAACTTCCTTATTTTAAATGGAACACCCTGTATATTATGATATTTTTGGATTCTACGTTTCATTCTAAGTACACTTTTACTAAGAATTGCTATGTCAAAAATCAACCATTTTTGAGAAAATCAAGAATTTCGCTTTTTTATGCCAAGTGCAGGCCTAACTTCAAAAAGCTGTAACATCCTTATAGTATGAAATGAGAAAACGATATTAATTTGGCATGAAGTCTAATGTAGGGTGTGTCCGCCCTTGGACTCAAATTGGGTCAAATACATACAGGGTGTTCTCTGCAAATTTTTAATACAGGGTATCCCACGACGAGCGTCAGTTAGCCGTATCTAAAGAACAGTTTCTAGCATCGTCCTGAAAATTTGTACACAGGGGTTTCAATAAATTTTGAATCGACGTAAAATATTTTCATCAATGGCGCACTTCCGGTTATACCGGAAATGGGTACCAACTTCCTTATTTTAAATGGAACACCCTGTATATTATGGTATTTTTAGATTCCACGTTTCATTCTAAGTAAACTTTTACTAAGAATTGCTATGTCAAAAATCAACCATTTTTGAGAAAATCAAGAATTTCGCTTTTTTATGCCAAGTGCAGGCCTAACTTCAAAAAGCTGTAACATCCTTATAGTATGAAATGAGAAAACGATATTAATTTGGCATGAAGTCTAATGTAGGGTGTGTCCGCCCTTGGACTCAAATTGGGTCAAATACATACAGGGTGTTCTCTGCAAATTTTTAATACAGGGTATCCCACGACGAGCGTCAGTTAGCCGTATCTAAAGAACAGTTTCTAGCATCGTCCTGAAAATTTGTACACAGGGGTTTCAATAAATTTTGAATTGACGTAAAATATTTTCATCAATGGCGCACTTCCGGTTATACCGGAAATGGGTACCAACTTCCTTATTTTAAATGGAACACCCTGTATATTATGGTATTTTTTGATTCCACGTTTCATTCTAAGTGAACTTTTACTAAGAATTGCTATGTCAAAAATCAACCATTTTTGAGAAAATCAAGGATTTCGCTTTTTTATGCCAAGTGCAGGCCTAACTTCAAAAAGCTGTAACATCCTTATAGTATGAAATGAGAAAACGATATTAATTTGGCATGAAGTCTAATGTAGGGTGTGTCCGCCCTTGGACTCAAATTGGGTCAAATACATACAGGGTGTTCTCTGCAAATTTTTAAATATCATCAATTTCATTGGTCAAAAAGTTTATTTTAACCTCCCCAACCCCATCACAATTTTAAAAAAATGGGAGGTTACTGCAATCACTAAAATTTTCGAATTTGAGATAGCACCAGATCTCCACGTTTTGAGGTCTCAGGAACCCAGAAAAGTGGTTTATAAAATGTGTCTGTGTGTATGTTCGTACGTACGTTCGTACGTTCGTACGTACGTTTGTAAACACGCCACAGCTAAAACTACTGGGCCGATTTGGCTGCAATTTGGTACATAGGCATCTCATAACCCAACTTAGATCTGAAAAGCTTTTGGAGCCAATCGTGCAACCGGAAATGCCATTTTGGCACATCAACTTTTAAATTTTAAATGCAAACCCCCATTTTTCACGTCACCATAAGAAAGACCTTCAAATTCTGCTTCTAAAAATGTATTCATTCTTAGTGCCCTTTTGACCAAAAATTTAAAAAAAAATTGATTTTTATCAAACTTTAAAATCGCGGTACAGCCCAAGCCCCTGAATCGATTTGGCTGAAATTTTGCACATAGGGATTGTATTACACCTCGAAAAGCTGAACAAATTTTGAATTCCATCGACTCACGGAAAGTGTCCTTTTGGCACACCAATTTCCAAATTTAAAATTATTCAATCATTAAACCATTAAAAACAAGTTTTTGAAAGATTTATTGTCATCATCAGAAGGGTCTTCAAATCTTGGTTTTAAATAGGACAAAATTAATTCGCATTTAGCGCTGTTTGGTTCAAAAAATCGAAATTTTATAATAACAGTAAAAACACATTATAGCCCAAATTACTGAATCGATTTGGCTGAAATTTGGCACATGGAGATTAGGTGACCCGTTGAAGACCTGAAAGGCTTTTGGGAGCAATTGGCCCACGCGAACTGCCATTTAAGCATATCAACTTAAAATTTTAAATACAAGGCCTCTTTTTTATGTCGCCATTAGAAAGACGATCAAATTCTGGTTCTAAAAATGTATTCACAGTTTCTGCCATTTCAGTGGAAAATATTGAAAAAATTCTTTCTCATTAAAAGGGAGCAGGCTGACAGTGGATGACATAAAGTGGCAGTTATTGTCAAAAAGTTGGCAAAAGATTAACCTTAAAAGGAACATATTGTCAAATGTGATGGGTGATGTACGAGGTGATGTCGGTATTTGTCAGAAAATTGCGAAATTAGTCACAGACGTCAGACGATAAGGATAAAAAAAAATCTGTTGAATTGACTACTATCTATACACAGAATACAAAGATCCACGCGATGGGGAGGTTCCAGCCGCTTCTCTGCTGCATTTTTTTTCAAATGGAATGCCCCAACTATTTTATGGCACATCGATGCAGAATTTAATTAGCTATCATTTTAGTCTACATGTTTGCCATATTTAAATAAACAGTTTTTGTGATATTTCTAAGCATTTGCAATTTGACCAAAATTTCATATTTAGCACGAATTAATAACCAAAGTTAGCTATGATTTTAGGAGCCTTTAGAGTTCCTTAAGGCTGCTCAAGTGAAAATTTAATCCTATTTTAATCCTATTTTAAAATATGAAATGGTCAAATTCCGTACCTCGCAACTGACCTTCCCGGGCAAAATGACATTTTAATATATAAATTGATGTAGAATAAGTAACCCCATCTAATAATACTCAAAAAATTAATAATTTTAAAATGTAGAAAGTTGCAAAATTATATTTGTCCCTTACGAGGTCCTGCGTCTTAGCCGTCATTTTCCTAAGAAAAATTGAAGGGGAATTTTTGCAGCAGCTATCGAATCCAATAATAAGAAAATGTTTATTGCTAAGAAAAATTCACAAAGGGCCCTTTTCCCAATAAAATTACGTTTCTCGAAAAAATGGCACCAAGGTTTTCGGCTTGAAGAAACTTCAGCTATCAAATCCGGTGATAAAAATGCAGTTATTTGTACAGTTTTTTCCACAGCACCGATTTTTGGCCAAAAGGGCACCAAATGTGAATACATTTTTAAAAACAGAATTGGAAGGGCTTTCATGTGGCCCAAAACCTTTTCAGCTCTTCCGAAATCCATAAGATGTTCACGTTCCAAATTTCAGCCAGATCGGTCCAGTAGTTTGGGCCAAAGATATTTTTTCAAAAAAAAACACTTTTTTGGGTTCCCACTGTCCTAAATCGTAAAGATTTTATGTTTTTGGCGATTCAATTTTTCTCAATTTTTCAATTTTACTTTTTTTCTCGGAATTTTTATCTAGGAAGTGTAAACTTTCTTTATCCAGGAGTGTTGCATAATGGACTAATTACACAATGGGTGAGAGACTTTTTCGCGTTAAAACCCGTGGATAAGGCATAGTATTCTATTCGTGTGTAATGGTTATTGCTCACTCGCATGATTTATGGCACGAATATGTCATCCTCGGGAGCAATAACACTCATTGAATAATATACAATTACATACTTGAACGTCGAAAAAAAGTATCTACAAGAATCCGCTAAAAATTTAAAGAAAAAAACTTGACTATCATAATTTTGACATGTCAGCATATAGACGACTCAATGACGTAATTTAATAGAGTTTGTCAAGCGATATTTTATATATTTTTCCCTGAAATAAAAAAGTTCCAGGAGAGCGAATACCAAACTGAATCACCCGGTACATATATCGGGTGTCCAAAAAAAAACCGGACAAAATATTTTTGGGAATAAGTCTGCCATTTCTTAACCGATTTGGATGAACGTGGTCTTAAATTAAAGCCAAAGAATCAGGCTTTCGACTGTATGAGAAACTACGGCAGATGGCGCTGCCGTAGTAGTCCTATTGATACTTGCTTTAAAGGTTTAATTTAGCTGCATGGGGATTGGTCAGTCAATGACCAATCGGGATGGCACTCGAATAGCCTTGAAGATCTGTCTTTCTTGTTCAAAAATCCGTTTTCAGAAGTCGATTTGGCTTAAGCATTGATTTTCTGTAATTTTTTAAAAAAATGTGTTTTTGAGTATTTTCACGCACTAATGGCCCCAAATTTTCAGTTATAAATGATCGAATATTGTGAAAACGGTGACGCGGATGTCAGTGGGGGGCACCTGAACAGTTATCATTGAAAATTAACCCCTGTGTGCATCAACGTTACTTTAGTGATGGTTATGGAAGCATGAAAATACGCAAAAACAGTTTTTTTAGAAATATCACAGAAAATTAATGCTTACGCCAAATGGACTTCTGAAAAAAGATTTTTGAAGAAAAAAGAAAGATCTTCAAGGCTATTTGGGTCTCATAACCATTGGTTGTTGCCCGACCAATCCCCACGCACCTAAAATAAGCCTTAAAGACAAGTATCAATAAGGCTACTATAGCAGCGCCATCTGTCGACGTTTCTTGCAAAGTTCGAAAGCCTGATTCTTTAGCTTTAATTTAAGACCAAGTCTATCCAAATCGGTTAAGAAATGGCTGACTTATTTCAGAGACTATTTTGTCCGGTTTTTTTTGGGACACCCGATATGTGAATTTATACCATACATTTGAAGCGCACTCTGTACTTAAGCGTAATAGTAATAATAGTATTAATATTAATATCTGCACTGAGGATAACGTTAGATCTTTGTGGTGTTTTCATTTCACATAAAGGTTAAAGTCATCTTAAATAAATAAAACTTGTTTTATAGTTTACGCGTTGTAAAATTTATAGAAACGCGAAGTCAATAATTGGAAAAACACCCAAACTTCCCTTTTAAGAGGAATTTCTCTTACAGTTCTTGCAATATTAAAAGAGGGTAAAGTTTTTAGAAAAGAACGTCATAAAGTTCCCAGTTCAAATCGAATGATTTAAGGGAGTAAGATTTTTGCAATAAATATCACTCACAAGCACCCGTATAAAAGCTCTCTCCACTTTGACCAAATCGATGCCAGAGCTTTTTCATTTCAAAATACCGAATATTTAATAATGTGACAATGAAAATTCCTCTTTTTTCTAAATGAAGAACATAAGGCATACCAAGAATTGTATTGAAAAATAAACATTGAGATGATTGATGATCAGATTTGAAAGATCTTAGGTATTTACATATTTCGTTTTTTAAGGAAAGCAATAAAGGAGATGAATTACCAAATTGGTGAAGGGTTTGGTGGGTAATCAAACGATTAATTCGGTAATTAATAAAGAATGATTTTGAGGGTGATAATTTAAATAAAAATTACAACAAAATTATTTGACATACCTCAATTGCTGGAAATTCAATTAAAAACCTGTCATTTTAATTATTTAGCTCGCGAAAATCCAAATTGAACTTTTAAAACTACCCGTGATTGCACATTCCGGGGACTCCTACGCGTCCGTTGATGGTCACTGGTAGAACTGATGTAGAACTAGCGGCACGCGATCGACTTGCGCGCGATAGTTAGAAATTTTCAGGATGAATTTCATAAACAAAGACGTCTGAAACTAAATCTGAATCTGAAATTTCTCTGCGTAATCGATTTAAAATATCTTCTTTAACGGCGAGCACAGACTTAAGACGTGTATTTTCGTTTCCTAATTCGCGATTAAAAATTAAACTTCTATCCAAATATGTCAATAAAGCTTAGTTCAAGGTACGCATATGATTAAGTTTAAGGTATCATGAATGAGCGTTGAAATATTTTATAACCGGGGTCATTAATAATGAGATTGTGGGTGGTAGATACTTTATTCCAAGATAAATTGCAGTTTAGTTACAGTTTAATTGAAGAAATATTCTGCTCGACAGGGGGTTTGTTGTTTTGCGAAAAGATCTGCGAATGTTGCCAAGAATTTAAAAATATTGCAGTATGCTGTAAGTACTAATATTAAAATATGAGTGTTAAAATAGGAGTGATCGTATAGAGGGGTATCTGATGACGGTGGCAGGCCAAAATTGATTTGAATGTGTGTCTTCGCTTTTTAGTGCCGTAGCAGAATGCGGAGGTACTCTTGTCTTAGCTTATTCGCTCGCTCGCTCGCTCGCTCGCTCGATCGCTCGCTCTATCGCTCGCTCGCTCGATCGCTCCTCAGTCTGTCCGTCGGATAACTTGAGAACGGATTGAGATATCGAGCTGAAACTTGGTAGGCAGCTTCGTCTCCCGAAAAGTAAGGCGGGGATTGCTTTTGGGCCATATCGGACCAAGGGGGTGGGAGCTAGGGGTGAAAAACCGAAAAACTACTAATTGCAATAACTCGAGAACTAGTGGAGATATCTTGCTGAAAATTAGTATGCACGTTCGACCTTCAAGTCTGTTGAAAGTGAGGGGGTGCCAATTTCGGGGGATGAAATTTAGGGGATGAAAACCACAAAAAATATGATAACTCCGCAAGGGTTGCACGCAGCTGTCGGAAACTCAACGTACACACATATATCGGTCAAATCTTGTGGGGGATGCGTTTTTTCGTAAAATCGAACAAATGGGGTGGAAATTAGGGGTAGCAACTCGAAATTCCGCTTAATAAGTACTAGTCGAAATTGGCGTCATTCGATAGCTTTCCATTAATTATTCAAAAAAGGTGTCATTCATATTTTGCGAAAAACCACCCTTATAGGCGCTACAACCCCTAACATGCAGAAACACAAAAATACGAGAACTCAAAAACTACTCAACGTATCAAGGCAGAATTTGGTTTGTGAATTTCCAGTGACATTATAGGTGGATGGACAAATTTTCAAAAATATCTAACAAAGGGGATGAAATTTAAGGGTTGAAACTTGAAATTTCTTCAAGTAAATGGTAGGCTAAAATTACGGGGTTCGATAGATTTCGGTCAACTATTGAAAAAAGGTCTTATGAGTTTTCAATCTAAAACCAACCCCTGGGCCATTAACCACCCCTAACTCTTTGCAAGTCGATAATTATATTTTATTTATTTTTTCTGAAACCCTATTGGTTTATTTATGAACAATTGAAGTCAGTAAATACGCAAGGAGTTATGTCACACCGGAAAAATAAACTCACCCCTGTAAATCATAAAGGGGTGAAATCATGAAGTGTTGAAAACATGAAACTACAAATTACCTTAATTTTTAAACGAATTGGGTTAGGGTGGTGAAATTGAAAACACAACTTCCTTTAGGGCATGTGGGGGTGGTGAAATAGGGGGTTGGAGTTTAGGGGTTGAAACGTCCATAAAGCCCTGTAATTTGACACAGAGAAGCAATATCTTCTGCGAAACTGTGACATCTTACACACTGCATCTTCGAGAAGGGAAGATCGAATTTTAGGAGAAAATTATCGAAGGGGATGAAAGTTAGGGGTGGAAACTCGAATTTTCAATGAAGAATGTATAGTTGAAAATATTACCATCCGATAGCTTTCTATTGATGGTACAAAAAAGGTCTTATTCATCATTCGCGAAAAACGACCCTTAAAGGCGGTACAACCCCCTAACATGCCGAAACAAAAAAATGCGAGAACTCAAAAACTGCTCAATGTATCAGGGCTAAATTTGATGTGGTAACTTACAGCGCCACTGTAGGCGGATGGGCAAATTTTCATTAATATTTAACAAGGGGGATGAAATTTAAGGGTTGAAACTGGAAATTTTTTCATGTAAGTGGTGGAATAAAATTATGGGGTTCAATAGATTTCGGTCAACCATTGAAAAAAGTCTTATGAGTCTTCATCCTAAAACCAACCCCTACGCTACTAACAACCCCTAAGCCCTAGCAAGCGGAGTAAATATATTTAATTTATTTTTTTTTGCTTTCTTCTAATTTGTTATTAATTTAAAGTGATTTTCATTAATTTTTGACCCATCCACAATTTTTCAACCCCTTTCATGATATGTGAACCTTCAAAGAGCAAAATTTACCCAGACCGCTTTTTTTTCGGGTGATTTCCGCTGGTTAATTTTGTAAAATTCGCGCAGTTTTGCCTTATGAATTGTTCTTGCCTTTTTCACTTTTTCGACCCCTTCGCAATGTTTCAACCCCCAAAAGTCAAATTTGCATAATTGGCTTATTTTCGTGTTATTTTCTGTAATTCTACTTAATTACGATTAATTCTCATCCCTTTTAACTTTTCACCCCCTTTACAATTTTTCAACCCCCTAAGTGTTTATTTTGCAAAATTCACATAATTTAGTTTTCCTTCGGTAATAAATTGAACTCAATTGGATTATGTTTATCTTTTTCACTTTTCCAACCCCCTTCGCAACATTTCAACCCCCAAAATCTAAATTTGCATAATTGGTTTACTTTCGTGTTATTTTCTGTAATTCTGCTTAATTACGATTAATTCTCATCCACTTTGACGTTTCATCCCCCTTTACAATTTTTAACCCCCTAGGTGTTAGTTTTGCCAAATTCGGATATTTTCGTTTTTCTTCTGTAATAAATTGAACCCATTTGGATGATGATTAAATTTTTCACTTTTTTCATCCCCCTTCGCAATGTTTCAAGTCTTCAAATGCTAAATTTACATAATTGGGTTAATTTGGTGTTATTTTCCGTAATTTTACTTAGCCACGGTTAATCCTGATACCTTTTGATTTTTCATCCACCTTTACGATTTTTCAACCCCCTAAGTGCTAATTTTGCAAAATTCGCATAATTTCGTTTTTCGACGGTTATAAAATTGAACGCATTTGGGATTCAGTTTACCTTTCACAATTTTGCAGTTTCCTTCGCAATAGGTAGGTATAAGTGCTTATTTCAACCCCCACAAAAGTTTTAATTGCATAATTTGGTTATTTTAGTGTTTTATTTCGTAATTCTACTTAATCCACACTTCATTTTCATTCCTCTTGACTTTTCATCACCTTTTTTCATTACCTTGGACTTCTCATTCCCTTTTTCAACCCCCTTAGTGCTAATTCTACATACCTACTTCGCAAATATGATGTTTTTTTGTTAACTCTCTACTGTTTAATTATGTACGGCCAATTTTCATAATTTCGTCTTTTTAACACTACTGTGCGTCTGCGGAGGCACTACTACTAGGTGCAGATTTATAAAATCTGCACCCGACTCCACCAGTAAATTCAGCGCGCCCCTACATACACATTAACAAGGTAAACATCTACAGGGACACACATCGCATTGATATACATCTTTCGTTGGCTTTTTATTGTGGTACATAATTATATTCAAACCACCCTTATAGCGACCCTCAAAAATCTCAATTACAAAATCAAAATCAGCTTGAAATCCAAATATTTATAACTCATAATAAATTTAACTAAGTACCTATTCATCCTGACCTTACGATAAAATAAACACGGCTTAAAAACAACCCACACTAAAACCATCGGATTTTTAACTTCTACGCTCGCGAATCGATCGGAAAATTCAAAAAAGTGTTTTTTGAAAAAATGTCTGTCTGTCTGTGATCACGCTGCAGCTCAAACTACTGAACGTATCGAGATGAAATTTGGCACACATATTCAGTGGGAGATTTGTAGGTGGTGATTAGAATCTGGGCCACATCGGTTTACGGAAAGTGCCTTTTTGGCACATCAACTTTAAAAATTTTAATGCAAACCACCATTTTTCGCGTTACCATATGAATGCCCTTCGAATTCTGCTTCTAAAAATGTATTCACACTTGTGCCCTTTTGGCCAAAATATGGTGCAGTGAAAAAAACCTATGCATAACTGTATATTTTTATTAGCGGATTTGATAGCTGATTTTTTTCAAGCCGAAAACCTTAGTGCCATTTTTTCGAAAAATGTCATTTTAGTTTCAATTTATTTTAACAAAAAAATATTCTTACTATTGGATTCGACAGCTGTTATATTGCCGGATCAAAAACCTTAGTGCAATTTTTTCGAAAATTTTCATTTTAATGACAAAAAGGCCCCTTTTTGAGTTTTTCTTAACAAAAGGGCATATTATTATTATCGAATTCGATAGCTGTTGCATTGCCGGATCGAAAACCTTAGTGCCATTTTCTCGAAAAATGTCCATTTTAGGAGTGAAAAACATTTGTATTTAAGTTTTTAGTAAATGAGCGCCGGGTGCATCAGCCATCCAACCGCTCCGCACGCCCGACGTTGCTTAAATAAAGTTAAATACTACATTTACAAATAAAATAAATAAATAAAAAATATTCCGAGTTTTTCACATGCTTGGGCAAATTACATATTTCATTTAAACTTCTAGGGCACAAATTATACTGTTTTAATTTTTTTTAATAATGTAGAAACCGAACGTTTCCGAATTTCAGAAAGAAATGCAGAAAGAAAAGGCACTTCCGCATAAAAATATTCGACTACACCCCCACGGCCAAAATTCTCGCATTCTTAAGAATAGATACCTAACACTTAAGGTTTTTAATTTAAATTGCCTCTTTTATAGAAAATTTGCAGTAACTGTCACTGTTTGGGCTGGATAGTTCAGTGAATATTAAGATTCTTTAATAAGTGGACTGTATATTTTTGTTGTTGTTTTTTATTATTCTTTCATTGCTATGACAACATTATAACTATAGAGGTACAGACTAATTGTTGAAACATTCCGCCCCTCTTGAAAGGCTCTGGCTTTCAAAAACATAATTATAACAATGAATAGTTTCATGTAGATTGCTATTGCTCTTCCATCCATTCTTTACTCGGGTTTTTCTATGTCTTCATTCTCAGAGTTGCTGTGGGAAGTAGACATAACTTTACGACAGGTCTCTTGACTATTCCACTGGACATTCGAACGGAAACGACTCTTGTTATCCCATCAGTTCCTGGATGAAGATGAACAATACGACCAAGTGGCCAATGAAGCGGTGGAATCCTTTCGTCCTTGACCAGAACAAGATGACAACTGCCTTGTGCCCATTTGGTACGTGACTGCATTTCTGCGATGTATTCACGTTGCTAGCGATCCCAAAAATGCTGCAATAACTTGAAGTTGTTGAAAACTTGATAGGTAGGCGATTTGTAGCCAATTGAGTCAGCCTGGGTTCTGGAAGCGCAGTTAGGTTTCTTCCAATTAGAAAATGTCCCGGTGTGAGTGCTGATAGGTCATCAGGAGAAGACGACAAGGGAGTAAGGGGTCTTGAGTTAAGAACTCCTTCAATTTGAATTAAAACTGTTAAAAATTGTTCAAAATTTAAACAGGAATTGCCGAGAACACGACGCAGATGAATTTTAGCTGATTTTATATTAGCTTCCCACAATCCTCCCATATGTGGGGGGGGAATGGGGTGGAATAAAATGCCATGAAATTTTGTTGGGATTTAGAAAATTGACAACATCATTTTGCGTATTACTTTCATTAAGGAATGTGTATAACTCGCGCAATTGATTTGATGCTCCAACAAAATTCGTGCCGTTATCACTGTAAATACCATTTGGCTGACCACGTCGCGCAATAAATCTTTTTAAAGTTGCTAAAAAAGCTTCAGATGACAAACTGGTTAATAGCTCTAAATGTATAGCTTTCGTAGACATGCACACAAAAAGGCAAATGTAGGCTTTGATTAATTTTGGAGCTCTGGTTAATAGTCTGTCTTTAATTGAGATGGGCCCTGCAAAATCTAAACCAGTGTTTATAAATGGCAAGGCAGGTTCTAGTCTTACTTTAGGAAGATTGCCCATTTGATAATTTTTGACAAGCTGTGGGTTTGCCCTGAAACATCTAAAACAGTCCCTGAATACCTTTCTAGCTAAATTTCTGCCTGAGATCGGCCAGAATTTGTTTCTAATTGTCGATAATAATTGTTGAGGACCACAGTGTAGTAGTTTAATGTGTTCATTAGTTAAAATCAACATTGCGAACCTGCCTGTAGGCAAAAGAATTGGATGAATTTTATCGTATTCGAATGTTGAATTTAACAGTCGCCCTCCTACACGAAGAATCCCTGAATCATCTAAGAATGGACTCAGTTTAATTAATTTACTATTTGCTTTAAGGCAATTGTTAGTTTTCAGGTTAGCAATGTCTGTTGAAAAAGATTCTTTTTGAACTAGCTTAACTAGAACATTTAAAGCATTATCAAACTCTTCGCTTGTAAGATTCCCTTGAATTCGTTTTTCTTTGGGAAGTTTACAGTTTTGCTTGAAACGTAATAAGTAAGCAGTTGCTGAAATTAAACGTTGATACGAAGAAAACTTGTTAATGAATTCTGCAATAAGAGAAGAATTCACTGAGGTACAAGAAACGGTTGACGTTGTACCTGTGAAGTTTGATCGCGATTCCGGTATGTCATCACATTTTTTGTATTGTAAATTTTCTGTTGGCCAATATTGTTTATCCAACATGAACCATTGTGGACTATGCCACCAAAGATCATTTGAAATTAATTCACAAGGCATTGTACCTCGTGACACTAAGTCAGCAGGGTTGTCTGAAGATGAAACGTGATGCCAGTTGTCTATTGAAGTATTACGTTGGATCTCTGCCACACGATTTGATACAAATGTGACCCAGCGACTAGAAGGCGCTTTAATCCAACACAAAGTAATTGTTGAATCACTCCAAAAATAGACATTCGAAAAATTGATTGTTAATGCATTAGTAACTTTTTGATAAAGTTGACTTAATAGAACTGCGGCACAGAGTTCTAGACGAGGCAAAGTTATAGTCTTTAAAGGCGCAACACGAGATTTCGAAGTCAAAAGTGTTACTGTGGTATGATTATTGGAATCTAAGCAACGAACATAGATACAAGCGTCGCAAAAGCCATGCAATTCGATTAGTTGAAATGACGAAATGAGAATATATCGAGGTAATTTCAAGTTCTTAATATTTCTTAATTGACCTTGCATAATTGACCATTGCTGTTGCATATCGACAGGAATTTCTTCGTCCCAATTGAGTTTTAGCGTCCACAGTTTTTGAATGAATAATTTTGGGATTATGAAAATTGGACTTAATAACCCACGTGGATCAAATACCTGAGCAACTATGGATACTATGCTTCGCTTAGTCACTGATTTATGTTTACTGATAGAGTCCTTGAAGTTGTACTCGATTACATCTAATGCAGAATTTTAATTCATGCCTAAAATTTTACTTTCTGCAAGAGGAAGAATATGAAATTGAATTTCTTCATCACAAGCAATTGCTTGTAATAAGCCAGGATTGTTAGACATATACTTTCTTAGTTTAAAACCTCGTGATTCTAGAATATTTGAGACTTGCTTTTGAATCGTGAGAATTTCATCGAAAGTATTAGCACCGGTTATCATGTCATCTACATAAAAGTCTTGCTTGATTACAGTACATGCTTCAGGTAAGACGCTTTGATTTTGGATACCTAGTTCATGTAAACATCTAATGGCAAGATATGGTGACGATGCTAGACCATATGTTATTGTATTCAGAGTATAGCATTTAAGAGGATCATTTATATTTTCTCTCCAAAATATTTTTTGCAACTTCCTGTCATCAGGATGAATCCAAACCATGCGGTACATTTTTTCTACATCGGCAGTGAGAACTATTGCATGTTGCCTGAATCTAAGCAGAATTGAGTATAAGTCATTTTGTATGGTTGGCCCTACCATTTGTACATCATTGATGGATAAAGAAGTATCGCTTTTAGCTGAACCGTCGAAGACAACTCTCACCTTCGTGGTAAGACTACTTTCTCTGACAACAGCATGATGTGGTATATAAAGAGATATGTCATGATTTGTTTTGTCGTCATCGATTTCAGTCATATGACCAAGTTCTTTATATTCCTTTAAGAATTCGGCATAATATGCAGCAAGTAATTTTGGATCACTGTGTAATTTTCTTTCCATGTTAAGAAAACGTTTGATTGCTTGCTTTTTGGAGTCTCCGAGTTCCATGTAATTATTCTTTAATGGAAGCTTGACAATGAATTTGCCTGATTCACTTCTGGAATGATTTGTTTTAAAATGATCTTCACAAGCAATTTCTTCTTGTGAATAATTGACGTTTACAGTAGGTTCATTGATTTGCCAAAACTTTGTTAGCTGATTATTGAGCTGATTATTAAGAGTGTTTTCTAGATTAGAATTGGAGCAAATCGTTGATTTATAACTAGAAAGATGATTTGTATTGAAAATAAAATTACCTCCGAGAATCCAACCAAGTTTTGTCTGATGTATTATGGGCAAATTATGTCCGAGCACTATTGGTTTAACTGGACACAATATATTAAGGAAATGTGATGCGCCTATCAGTATGTCTATTGGACCGGATTGGTTGAAATTAGGATCAGCTAATGTAAGTTCTTCTGGAACCTGTAATAAGTTTCTATCAAATGAATTATTTGGCAAATCATGGGTAATTGTGTCTAAAACCAAACAAGTCATAGAGAAGTTGAAATTACTGACTTGTGAAGCTAATTGAATCTTTGTTTGCCGATCAATCGTAGAATGTTGAGAGTTAATACCAGAAATTGAGATAGATGTGTTTAAAGTTTTCACTCCAAGTTTATCGCATAAGCGTTTTGTGACGAAGTTGCTTTGAGAACCTGCATCAAGCAAACACCTAGCCATGAATTGATTGCCTTTAACATCATTGACACGTACAACTGCAGTGGCAAGCAAAACTTGGGGTACAGAATTTTGAAAAGAGTGGTTAGAAGAGACCGTACTTGAATTGGGATTTGAATTAGGATTTGAATCCGTTTGATTGTTTACTGTTTGATTAACGTCGAGATGTAACAACGTATGATGTTTTTGTTGGCATTGCTTGCACACGCTTTTTATCCTGCAGGTAGCTAATTGATGGTTTAACCGTAAACAGTTCTTGCATGCTTTAAGCTCCTCGACTTTCTTAAGTCTGTCTTGTGCAGATAGTTGTTGAAACTTTTCACATCGATATAGATTATGTTTGCCTTGACAAACAGGACAACTAATTGAACTAGTAGAAGCAAAAGAATGCTTGATTTGGGAATGAGAAGGGAACTTAGACTTTGCAGGTTGATTATCATTTGTGTTGGACTTGGAATCTTGAAGTTTGCTTGAATCAAACTGTTCTAGATTATTACAACGAGTCTTCAAAAAATTATTAGTCAGTCATGGTCGGCAATTCATTTTGGATCTTGTATTCAGCAAAGGCTCGTTTGCTAGATGCATCTAGTTTGTTGACCAAAATGTGCAAGAGTAATGTATCCCAGGAATCTACAGGTTGACCTAAATTCTTTAATGCACGTAAATTTTTGTTTACATTGTCATACAAATCTCGCAAAGCTTTAAATGATTCTTTGTAAACCGTTGGTAAATCAAAAATTGCATTAATGTGCATGTTTATAATCAGTTTTCTGTTTTCAAACTTGTCGACCAGTAAATCCCAAGCAATTGAATAATTTTGGTTAGTAACTTCAATATTGTCAATGACTTCAAAAGCCTTGCCCGTTAGAGTAGACCTAAGATATCTGAATTTTAAAGCATTTGATTGTATATTTGAGTTATTATGAACCGCTGCCATGAAATTGTCTTTAAAACTTGCCCAATTCGTGCATGTGCCATCGAAAGAGTCCAGATTTATGATTGGTAGTTTTACATTAGAGTCATCAAAAGCTTGAGAGCTGTAATGGAGCTCACGCCGTTCAGGTGTAGATGAATTAATTTCGTTATTCGAAACAGCAAGAAATTGTTGATTTTTGAAATTAGAAACAATGTTTTTACCAATTGACATGAGTTTGTAGTAAATATCTCCTAATTCGTTAATAGAAAGTAACTTACTATGCTCTGAAACTGGTATTGTCAATAGGTTTTGATCGTACTTGCAGTATAATTGTTCAGCACGCTGTAATCTGCAATCGATTTCTAAAACCAACCTGGAGTCCACTTCTGTGGTGTCAAGCTGAGAAAAATATTGCTCTAAATAATAAAGCTGGTGTAGTATAGACAATGCTTGATTCATCTCTACCGAGTTCTCAGTTTCCTTGGACCTTTTCTTTGGTGCCATTTTCTAAAAAGATTTAAAAATTGAAAGAGTGCTTTGGATTCGGAAAAGGAACGATACAGATATGCGACCTTATCAGCTGAATTTGACCACTGCTTTTGTGAATGGCTTGATTGTTCAACCGAAGGGTTCTGAAATCGTGCTTGTTGTCTTCCAAGATTGATGGTTGTTCTGAAGTGTTGAAGTTTTGAGTTGATCATGAAACTAATGGTTATTTGGAAGTTGAATTGAGCTTCTGGAGATAGCTGCTTGCTTCCAATCAGTTCCAAGATTCTCTTTTGCTTGACTTTTCCTTGATGAATGTCAGTTTTTCTCGCTCTTGCGTTGGAGTTCGAATAAAACACAGTTCTCGACGATTTGGCTTCAAGGAAGGGTATTTTCGAAGAACATCCGGCTCGAAGGACCAATGTTTGGGCTGGATAGTTCAGTGAATATTAAGATTCTTTAATAAGTGGACTGTATATTTTTGTTGTTGTTTTTTATTATTCTTTCATTGCTATGACAACATTATAACTATAGAGGTACAGACTAATTGTTGAAACAGTCACCTTTTATGACGTCATATCAGGAAAACATAGCTTGAGGTGAATGTCCGCCCGAGCTAAAGATATTTGTTTACACCCCTAATAAACATTTTGCGCTGCGATTTTTTAGAATAAGTAGCTGCATACTGGTATTTGCACATAAACTTTGTCCATTTTTTAGGATGTTGGTAATTTTTTGACGTTTTTTTTAGCATGTACGTTTTATCTGCTGCGGTATTTTAGTTTTTACAGCCAGAAACTAAATTCTTTCTGTAAATGCATCGACTTGCACGAGTAATTCGATATTTTTAAGCTAATCAAAATTCAAAACAAAAAAATTCATGAAGAAAGTAAAATAAACTCCCATTAGAGAAAATTCCCAAATAACCATTTTTTAGCGTATTTAGTCGCGATTTGCGGCATGCCCAAGTTTTTGAAGCGCGGTCATTTAAAAAATCGGACAGTTCAACAAAATGTGCTTTCTTTTTGAACAATTATCCCAGACGGGGATGTAAAATTATCGTAATTTATATTTTCGGTAATTTATCGCCGTAATTTCTGGATCGATTTGGCTGAAATTTGGTACATGGAAATTAGATGACCAGTTGAAGGGCTGAAAAGCTTTTGGGAGCATTTAGGGATATAAACTTTAAAATTTTAAACACAATTTTTACTTTATTTTAACTTTTTATGGATGCTTTCTAAAATAGCAAATACGTATTCTAATGTGCCGTTAAAGAACGGAACAATAACCTGCAATTTTACAATTGCTCACGTTGCAAATAAACACAAATTCTGAAGAATACAATAATCGTGATGTGAATATAAATGACCAGAGGTACCTACCCATTTAATATTTAACATGCACGCTTGTCAAAATTAACCCAAAGGTCAAATTAATCCATATTTCCTAAATTTATTTGTAGCAGATTTAAATAAAATGTGCTTTAATCTCGAAAACTTTATAAAACCGTCACCAAATTAGACGCAGAAATTAAGATTTCTTCAATTAATGGATCAAATTAATTAACACTAACCGCCTCTAAAAATAACGCTGTTATTGTTGTTTTCCACACCCGCGGATAATTAATATTTCCCATAAATTTTCGCCCGTGGATTTCCGCGTGCACGAACTGAAACCATACCATCTTTCATAATCGCTCTTTAAAATTTTTTATTTCCAAGCGACGATTAATCTCAAGTGTGCATAATTTATTTTATAAATAGCAGCAACAGAGTATGGCCGTTAAGTAGAGTTCAAATGAAAATATTATTATTTATTCGTAATAACCCTCTAATAGTGCAATAAGGCGGTGCTCTGCAATGCGGGAAAACATTTCAGTTTAATTCAGAGAAATATTGCTTACTGTGAAAGCCGATATTAAATTTCTTTGCCCGGAATAAATTTTATTTGCGGGAATATGTTTCGCTCGTCGGAGTACGGAGTGTTTTTTTTCAGGACGGGGTGGTTAAACGTCGAAGAGGAATTTTAACGAAAAGTTTATATTAGAGAAGTTTGGAGTTTTAAGAAATTCCCACGAGATCAATGTTACCTTCCCACAACGAAGACACGAATAAATGTAAAATTTGAATTCTCAAGGAATTGTGAGGCTGATTTAACTAAAGTAAAATCAAAAACTATCTTTATAATTTATTTTGAAATTGATCACTATTAGGGGTGTCCTCTATAAACACAGCAATTTTTAAACATAATTTTTATTATTTTAGTCGATGCAAACTGATTTAATTGTTGGTAAGGAAAATATGTTGCATTTCTTTCAGAAAGAATTGGCAGAAAAATGCACGGTTTTCCAGATATTTTTACTTTTTCATAAAAAATTGCGTTTTATTTAGAAAGCGATCTGTTTTATCGGCAATGAAATTCTTTCAAAAAACCGTCAAATTAACTGATCATTAAAAAGTTTTTGCTTTGCTTCAATCAAAATTTCCTGTTTATTTAACAAATGCATAGTAGATAAGCTATGCCGATTCTGGACCCCTGCTGTCGGGGTGTCTTTTGTCTCCTAACATGAGAACCTTGTAGTATAAACTGACGAGATTGGTCTTACTGAAATTGGGCCCGATCGGATAACGGAAACGACCGATATCGCCCGAAAGACATTGTTTCAAACACCTGAATAACTCGCGAACCGTTGTTCCTATCGATTCGATCAAGAAACCGATTGATAGCTCTAATCAAGCTCTACAACTTTTCACCAAACAATGTTTGCCGAAAAATGCACGGTTCTCCAGATACTTTTACTTTTTCATGAAAAATCTTCGTTTTATTTAGAAAGCGATCTGTTTTATCGGCAATGAAAATCTTTCAAAAAACCGTCAAATTAACTGATCATTAAAAAGTTTTTGCTTTGCTTCAATCAAAATTTTCTGTTTATTTAACAAATGCATAGTAGATAAGCTATGCCGATTCTGGATCGCTGCTGTCGGGGTGTCTTTTGTCTCCTAACATGAGAACCTTGTAATATAAACTGACGAAATTGGTCTTTCTGAAATTGGGCCCGATCTGATAACGGAAACGGCCGATATCGCCCGAAAGACATGGTTTCAAACACCTGAATAACTCGCGAACCGTTGTTCCTATCGATTCGATCAAAAAACCGATTGATAGCTCTAATCAAGTTCTACAAGTTTTATTCCAACAGTGTTTGCGGAAAAATGCAGTTTTCCAGAGATTTTTACTTTTTTATGAAAAATTGTGTTCTATTTAGAAAGCGATCTGTTTTATCGGCAATGAAAATCTTTCAAAAAACCGTCAAATTAACTGATCACTAAAAAGTTTTTGCTTTGCTTCAATCAAAATTTCCTGTTTATTTAACAAATGCATAGTAGATAAGCTATGCCGATTCTGGATCGCTGCTGTCGGGGTGTCTTTTGTCTCCTAACATGAGAACCTTGTAGTATAAACTGACGAAATTGGTCTTTCTGAAATTGGGCCCGATCTGATAACGGAAACGGCCGATATCGCCCGAAAGACATTGTTTCAAACACCTGAATAACTCGCGAACCGTTGTTCCTATCGATTCGATCAAAAAACCGATTGATAGCTCTAATCAAGCTCTACAAGTTTTCATCAGACAATGTTTGCCGAAAAATGCACGGTTCTCCAGATATTTTTACTTTTTCATGAAAAATCTTCGTTTTATTTAGAAAGCGATCTGTTTTATCGGCAATGAAAATCTTTCAAAAAACCGTCAATTAACTGATCATTAAAAAGTTTTTGCTTTGCTTCAATCAAAATTTCCTGTTTATTTCACAAATGCATAGTAGATAAGCTATATTCTGGACCGCTGCTGTCTGGGTGTCTTTTATCTCCTAACGTAATCCGAAGCCGATGTAACATGAGAACTTTGTAGTATAAACTGACGAGATTTGTCTTACTGAACTTCATGCACCTACAAATCCCCCACTGAATATGTGTGCCAAATTTCATCTCGATACGTTCAGTAGTTTGAGCTGCAGCGTGATCACAGCCAAACTTTTTTGAAAAAACACTTTTTTGGGTTCGCAGGACCCTAAAACGTAAAGATTTCATGTTTTTAGCAATTCGATTTTTCTGAATTTTCCAATCCATTCGGGCTGCGTAGAAGTTAAAAAATTTCAGACGCAAAACGTTATTCTTACTTTTTCTTATTTTAACTTTTAATCATCTCCCGATAGGGTGTTATACCTACTTTTGACGTTTACCGAATGTGAATCTAGGTAAATATCTACCAAATTGCATGCTTTCTCTGCATTTCAAGATAAGTAGATTAAGTCTATTTACTATATACCTGTTCATAATAATTATTGTAATGCTGTATTTTCTTACCAATAACTGTTAGACATTAACAATCTCTTCAAGTCATTATCCGACGTAATAAGCTATAATTTTACATTTATGGCTGAAGATTAACTTAATAATTTCCTACATAACGAAAATTGCGCAGTTACAGCCGATTAGGCATTAATTTCAATAACCGGGAGAATCGGTTTTATTCTGTATGTTCATTTTATTATAAAAGTTACTCGTTTAATCCCCTGTTACAGTCTCTATAATTATTAAATAAAATTTACGGGGATTTGTAGAATCCTGTTGGAGCAATTTCAATAGGTATACCTAAATAATTATATGAAATGCGGCGGGATCTATCTTAAAGCTCTTTTCAGATAAAATAATGAATGCGTCGCTTCTTCCCTTCGTAAATAAAATCTCCTAAAGTTTCCGAGAGTCGTTCTTGTTTTATTTTTTAAGCTTCCTTTATCTTGGAATTAGGTCCTTCATTTATAAATATAAATACAGAGCGTTCCAATGAAAAGGAGCCACGCCAAATATTTCGTAAAATAAATAAAATTAGAAAATTCGAATTCGTTCGGACAGGTCAATTTTTATTTGGAGGCGGACACTTAAATCCATGCTTGGCGAAATTTCGAAATTCACCCCCTAACCCCCACCTACCCCCACTTCAAAATTTTAAATGGTAACCCCCCATTTATGATACACCATTTGAAAGCTAATTTCTTTGAAATTATGACATAGCCTAGTGGGATAAAGGGATTCATTCTGATTGTTTTTCAGATTTTAAGTAACATCAAAGGCGTGCGTTCTTGGGGGGGTTTACACAATTTCTGGATTTTTTTCTGTAAGCATTTTTTTGACAAAGTAATAAAGACTTTAATTGTTCTGCTTGGAATCACTTTTGATCATGTAGCATTCTCTTAAATTTTACAATAAATCCCTGAGAATGCACTGCACTTTTGAACTCCGATTTTTGAATTTGAGGATAATTTAATTTTAACTTTATTTTGTCAAACCTAAATGCGATTAAACGTAAGGGTCTAGAGTACCGTCATAAATTGCGACGGACTGTTTGTTATATCTAAGGGTTCCAACCCCTTTTAAGTTTGATTCCAGGTAAAAATAAAATAAAAAATTCCAAAAAAATCTTTTTAAAATTTTTGTGCCCAAAATCTATGAGTACCAGATAACTCTGCATCCTAGCGATAATTAACAAAAGTACTTTTTAGTGTATCATGGATGGCCGATGACAATATTATTGTTGCTTTGCAAAAAAAGCGCGTGCAGAAAATAATACTGCAAAAAATGTGTAAGACACACGCCTCTGATGTTACTAAAAATCGGAAATATAATCAGAATGGACCCCTTTATCCCACTAGGCTATGCTCTAAATTTCAACATCGAAATAATTTAAATAAAATTTAAATTATTTGGGGTACTTACAGTGTGTCTCACTTTAAGCTTGTTGTTTTATGGAGTATAGCAACAAATTTTTTTCTTGGATCTAGACCTCAGAAAGTTGTGTTTTTGGAGTAGTTAACATTTTTTCAAAAATATAACCACAGCCTACTAACACCAAAAACAAATACCAAAAATGCCCCAATCGATTTTCCTTCAAATTTGAGGAAATAAGTTAGGTCACACTTACGGTCGCAAAAAACTTTTACAAAATGTATGCTTTTTAGTGAATTTCGCGTTTTAAAGTTTTTATCATTAAAATTACTGGCAATTGGTTTCACTAGAGTCTTTAATAAAACAAAATGTAATTTTTATTAGTTTTATTCTATTTTGGAACTTTAAATGAAAGAAAACCTACTTTTCTCGAAGTGTGTAAGTCCTAGAAGTTTGAAATTTGCCCCAATCGATTCTCCTTTAAATTTGAGGAAATAAGATGGGTCACACTTGCGATCACAAAAAACTTTTACAAAATGTATGCTTTTTAGTGAATTTCGCGTTTTAACGTTTTTATCATTAAAATTACTGGCAATTGGTTTCACTAGAGTCTTTAATAAAACAAAATGTAATTTTTATTAGTTTTACTCTATTTTGGAACTTTAAATGAAAGAAAACCTACTTTTCTCGAAGTGTGTAAGTCCTAGAAGTTTGAAATTTGCCCCAATCGATTCTCCTTTAAATTTGAGGAAATAAGATGGGTCACACTTGCGATCACAAAAAACTTTTACAAAATGTATGCTTTTTAGTGAATTTCGCGTTTTAAAGTTTTTATCATTAAAATTACTGACAATTGATTTCACTAGAGTCTTTAATAAAACAAAATGTAATTTTTATTAGTTTTACTCTATTTTGGAACTTTAAATGAAAGAAAACCTACTTTTCTCGAAGTGTGTAAGTCCTAGAAGTTTGAAATTTGCCCCAATCGATTCTCCTTTAAATTTGAGGAAATAAGATGGGTCACACTTGCGATCACAAAAAACTTTTACAAAATGTATGCTTTTTAGTGAATTTCGCGTTTTAACGTTTTTATCATTAAAATTACTGGCAATTGGTTTCACTAGAGTCTTTAATAAAACAAAATGTAATTTTTATTATTTTTATTCTATTTTGGAACTTTAAATGAAAGTAAACCTACTTTTCCCGAAGTGTGTAAGTCCTAGAAGTTTGAAATTTGCCCCAATCGATTCTCCTTCAAATTTGAGGAAATAAAATAGGTCACAGTTACGGTCGCAAAAAACTTTTACAAAATGTATGCTTTTTAGTGAATTTTGCGTTTTAAAGTTTTTATCATTAAAATTACTGGCAATTGGTTTCACGAAAGTCTTTAATAAAACATAATGTAATTTTTATTAGTTTTATTCTATTTTGGAACTTTAAATGAAAGAAAACCTACTTTTCTCGAAGTGTGTAAGTCCTAGAAGTTTGAAATTTGCCCCCAATCGATTCTCCTTCAAATTTGAGGAAATAAGATAGGTCACAGTTGCGGTCGCAAAAAACTTTTACAAAATGTATGCTTTTTAGTGAATTTCGCGTTTTAACGTTTTTATCATTAAAATTGCTGGCAATTGGTTTCACTAGAGTCTTTAATAAAACAAAATGTGATTTTTATTAGTTTTATTCTATTTTGGAACTTTAAATGAAAGAAAACCTACTTTTCTCGAAGTGTGTAAGTCCTAAAAGTTTGAAATTTGCCCCAATCGATTCTCCTTCAAATTTGAGGAAATAAGATAGGTCACAGTTGCGGTCGCAAAAAACTTTTACAAAATGTATGCTTTTAGTGAATTTCGCGTTTTAAAGTTTTTATCATTAAAATTACTGGCAATTGGTTTCACTAGGGTCTTTAATAAAACAAAATGTCATTTTTATTAGTTTTATTCTATTTTGGAACTTTAAATGAAAGAAAACCTACTTTTCTCGAAGTGTGTAAGTCCTAGAAGTTTGAAATTTGCCCCAATCGATTCTCCTTCAAATTTGAGGAAATAAGATAGGTCACACTTGCGGTCGCAAAAAACTTTTACAAAATGTAAAAATATGTAGTTTCTATTGAATTTTAAGGTTTTTTCTTGGAAAAACTAGTGGCAATGGTTTCACTAGCATCTCTTATAATACAAAATCCAGTTTTAATTAAAACTTGCCGTAATTTATTGATTTTGTAGAATTTTGCTGTTTTAAACCAATGAAAATCTACTTTTCTCGAAGTGAGTGGCTCTTAGAAGTTCGAAGTTTATGCCAATTGATTCTCCCTCAAAATTGAGGAAGCAAGATGGGTCACACTTCAGGTCGCTAACGGTTTTAAAAAAATCACCTTCTAGTGTATACCTCTTGCTGAAATTGAATTTTCAATTTTTCACGTGAAAAATTAGTGGCAGTTAAGTCTTTTTAGAGTCTCCTGACAGTACGAAATTCGCACCCCCCCTCCACACCTTAGCTGGTCCACAATCAAGGGGCTCCATATTGATCAGCCCCCGGGCCCCTCTATTGCTTAATCCGGCCCTGGTCTTAGTAGGCTGTGGTAATATTTTTGAAAAAATGTTAACTAATCCAAAAACACAACTTTCTGAGGTCAAAGAGTTTCAAGGAATTTGACGCATGTCGGCCTAGAAACTAAACCCAAAACCCTCTAAACCGAGGGGTTGACAACTGGGTAAAAATCTGTACACCAAAATTTCCATAATTTCTAAAAAATTTCCAGAAAATGTGCAAAATCATGTAAAAATATCCAAAATTTCCAAAATTCCTGAAAAAAATTGTACAAATTTCTCATGCTTGTACACCAAAATTTCCAAGTTGTCAACCCCTCGCTCTAAACCCTAAACCTTGAACTCAGTGTAAATCCTTTAATTTGCATCATTGCAGTACATGCAACGGATCATCTTTTTGCATTCCGATGCATGCACAGGTATTTGATAAATTTGGGTCGCATCAATCACAATTTGCAATTGACATCCATTTTATTTTTCCCTCGTTAGCTGCCGGATCTAATTAATATTAATGATCCTTCCAGGCTCTGAGGTAGAATAAAATTTAAAAAAAAATTGTTATACTTAGGTACCCATTTTTGAGTGGGTAGTAAGTGGCATGCCTCATCTTTTTTCTACAACTCACCATTACATCATATAGGAATAAACTTATTAACCAGGGTCAGAGCTAAGTCTTTCATCAAAGTCTCATAATTAAACGCACTCTAAATGACATCACTTTTAATTTTACGTAATACAAACAAAATACATAAATCTACCGATCGTATAGGTACATGTCAAGAGTCAAGATGACAGAAGAGAGTAAAAGCAAGGCAAACAAAATAAATTTCTATTGAATAGCAGATGCGGGGCGCCATATTCCGTGCATGCGCTCTCTTTTGATCAATAACCCAGTCCACATGTTTGTGTTTG
Organism: Pycnomerus fuliginosus; assembly: GCA_963924575.1. Lineage (NCBI taxonomy): Eukaryota > Metazoa > Arthropoda > Insecta > Coleoptera > Zopheridae > Pycnomerus > Pycnomerus fuliginosus. The sequence goes on along the minus strand of OZ004624.1, from coordinate 4,643,244 downwards.
CTTTCCATCTCTGTCTAATTGACATTTAGATTTTGACATTTGAGGGCATAATTTAGAACTGCATTGCCCTTTTCAAGTGGTCATGTGGCGCAGCGGTTATTGTGCTTTAAATTGTTTTTTAAGATTTTAAAGTTCAAACGCGACATTCAAATAAAGTGTTTATTACTTTTATTATTATTTAGCGGGTTTATGGTTTCCATTCCTAAGTTTTGCATGCGATGTTGAAGATGTCGCTACTTGTTTTGCTTTTTACTTTTTTGGAGAATCTCTATAGATGAATAATTTTAATAATAAACTTTTTCTTCATTCTTAAGCCATCACCTAAGTAGAGCTACATTAAGTACCATTAAAATATGTAATTTGAAATTAGATTCGTTTAGTCAGTGGAAATAGCGGAAGTTTATATTAATTACCCCTTGCGGGAAGTTAAAATAAACGTAACATCCGCTTTCGCTTTTTAGTGGAGAAGCTATTGGTGCCGATCTGAAGATAAAAGCCAACGGAAGATGTATATCAATGCGATGTGTATCCCTGTAGATGCTTATCAAGTTAATGTGTAGGTATGTAGGGGCGGCTGGTCTTACTGTGGAATCGGGTGCAGATTTTATCAATCTGCACCTAGTAGTAGTGCCTCTGCAAACGCACACAACACTCGGGGCTGAAAAATTGTGAAATGGGATGAAAAATCAAGAGGAATGAAGATTAAGTATAATTAAGTAGAATTACGAAATATAACACGAAAATAATCAAATTATGCAATTAGAACTTTTGTGGGGGTTGAAATACGCACTTAGACCTACCTATTGCGAAGGAAACTGAAAAATTGTAAAAGGTAAACTGAATCCCAAATGCGTTAAATTTTATTACCGACGAAAAATTAAATCATGCGAATTTTGCAAATTACTACCTACTTAGGGGGTTGAAAATTCGTAAAGGTGGATGAAAAGTCAAAAAATTATGGCGTCATTCGATAGCTTCCATTAATGATTGACAAAAGGTGTTATTCATATTTTGCGAAAAACCACCCTTGAAGGCGCTACAACCCCTAACCTGCAGAAAAAAAATGGTAGAACTCAGAAACTGCCCAACATATCAAAACTGAATTTGGTGTGTTAATTTTCACTGACATTATAGGTGGATGGACAAATTTTCAATAAGATTTAAATAGGATAAAACTCATATAAATAACATTTTGTTTTATTAAAGACTCTAGTGAAACCAATTGCCAGCAATTTTAATGATAAAAACTTTAAAACGCGAAATTCACTAAAAAGCATACATTTTGTAAAAATTTTTTGCGACCGCAACTGTGACCTATCTTATTTTCTCAAATTTGAAGGAGAATCAATTGGTGCCAATTTCAAACTTTTAGGACTTACACACTTCGAGAAAAGTAGGTTTTCTTTCCTTTAAAGTTCCAAAATAGAATAAAATTAATAAAAATTACATTTTGTTTTATTAAAGACTCTAGTTAAACCAATTGCCAGCAATTTTAATGATAAAAACTTTAAAACGCGAAATTCACTAAAAAGCATACATTTTGTAAAAATTTTTTGCGACCGCAACTGTGACCTATCTTATTTTCTCAAATTTGAAGGAGAATCGATTGGTGCCAATTTCAAACTTTTAGGACTTACACACTTCGAGAAAAGTAGGTTTTCTTTCCTTTAAAGTTCCAAAATAGAATAAAACTAATAAAAATTACATTTTGTTTTATTAAAAACTCTAGTGAAACCAATTACCAGTAATTTTAACGATAAAAACTTCAAAACGCGAAATTCACTAAAAAACATACATTTTGTTAAAAGTTTTTTGCGACCGCAAGTGTGTCCCATCTTGTTTCCTCAAATTTGAAGGAGAATCGATTGGTGCCAATTGCAAACTTTTAGGACTTACACACTTCGAGAAAAGTAGGTTTTCTTTCATTTAAAGTTCCAAAATAGAATAAAATTAATAAAAATTACATTTTGTTTTATTAAAGACTCTAGTTAAACCAATTGCCAGCAATTTTAATGATAAAAACTTTAAAACGCGAAATTCACTAAAAAGCATACATTTTGTAAAAAATTTTTGCGACCGCAACTGTGACCTATCTTATTTTCTCAAATTTGAAGGAGAATCGATTGGTGCCAATTTCAAACTTTTAGGACTTACACACTTCGAGAAAAGTAGGTTTTCTTTCCTTTAAAGTTCCAAAATAGAATAAAACTAATAAAAATTACATTTTGTTTTATTAAAGACTCTAGTGAAACCAATTATAGCCCAGTCAAATTAGACAAAAAAGTGGCGATCGAGTGAAAAAAATCCCGGAGTTTTGAAATTTGGCATGGTTGTTCGCTAGTATCTACAGAACATCATACTAAAAGTACCAGAGGGTGGGGGGTGAGCGCGAGGGGGGGAGCTGATTGAATGTGCCTTTTCTGCGTTTTTCGTATATATCTCCGAAACTACCAATCCTAGCGAAAATTATTATATATACAAAATGAAAGCAGGCTAATTTTCCTATCAAAACGGTCCTATTCGTTTTTGTCGTAGGATTCTTACTTTAAATGTTATAAGCTTCATAAGTTCTCATATTTACTTGGGATGGCTCCAGCCAAGGAGTTTAAGGTTTTGACCCGCACCATAGACTAATCATAGGAAGACCGCTCAGCCTTATGCCGCGCTTGAAATCACAAGTAATCAGCTGTAGAGCGCTCTGACAGGTGACGACGCCGGGGTCAAACAGCGGTACTTGATGGTACTAACGTGTTCGGTTTATAGTTTTGCTAAAACTGTTACAGCGCTCTTCAGAGGAATCTACTTGGATTTTTATCGCTGAGTAGGAAACTTGATACCATCACGACGCAAACACGTGCAAAAAGATAAACAATGGTTAAACATAACGGGTTCGTAGAATGCGATTCGAGGGTATTTTGCATTTATTTTGGAAACAGACGAATAGTTATTGTTCGGATCCTTTGATTTGTTGATTTTCCGACTCGTGCCGAGAGACAGACAGTTAGAGAATTTATTAATTTTATTTATTTATTACTTAATTATTAACGATTGCAGAGTAGACAGATTGCAGAGTATATGAGTATATGGTACCGAGTGGGAGGAGGGGTTCCGTGATTCCGCTTTCGACGGAAGAATAATTTATCAATACCTGCAGATCGACTAGGTACTTTCTGAGACAGATTAACAATAACATTTTCGCTCCGTACCTACGGCCGACTGAACCGATGGTGTCGGCGCCGCCGCGCCGCGCCGTCGGGCGTCTTACGCCGTAGCATATTCATACAACCACAAGTAATTATTTATTGTTGACAGTGGTTGGACTGGTTGGTGTAAAAAAACAAAACCGTTGATAAACCCTTTTACCCCAAGCGTTTTAGGTTGTGCACTTGAAAAAAATTATGTAAATCTGAAACTTGGCAGATCAGGGGTCCAATTCTCGAATCGTACGAACTGTTTCGTATGCGAAATCACTAAGGTACGCGCAATCTGATTGGCGGCTGCTTAGCAACATCGCATACGAAGTAGATTCGAACGATTCGAGAATTGGGCCCCTGGTCTATTTGAAATGCTTAACAACATATTAAAACTTCCAAAGCCTCCGGTGCCGGCTTCAGGAATTCCTGACGCTACGGCCAAACGGTTAGTCCTATCCGCTTCCAATCGATCTTAAACGACTGTATGAGAAACGGGCTATCTTTCCAAGTGCTTCTCAATTATTTTAAACTGTATCCGGGCCTCCTGAAAGTGGCAAAAGCCCGCGAAATAAAGAAAAAAATCATTTTTTGAATGGACGTTGAAAATAAACACATTGCTCCTTCTCCATGATCCTCCTCGCTGTTTCCGCTGAACGGGGTGACCCGAATCTTTTCGAGAGGAATATTTCGGAAATATCCGCGGAAGTTAGAGACGCGGCGCGGCGCGACTTTTCGAAATTGCATGTAATCAAATGAGACGCTTCGCGTCGCACCGCATCGCTCCAAAGTACGGCGCCTCATTTGATCACATGCAATTTTTTCTAAGTGCGCTGCGACGCACCCTGCCATGCCTCCTTAATGTACGTGCACCTTTAGAAACGTGTCATACTTGATCGGAAGTGGAGTCACAGCAACTCCAGATTTTCAAAAATAACGAAGAAATCGGTGAAAAATACAAAAATTCAACTTTGGTTTTTCGATATAAATTCAACTAAGCAATTATTAAAAAAGAAACCTTTTTATTTGTTTAAAATTTCTTGAATTTTCAAACTCTTGTCAAGATTGCTAAGAAAATTTAAGTATTTTCATCTTTCAAAAAACTCATTTTGTCTGCGGCCGTGATTGCACTTCCGGTCATGTATGAGACGCATGTTTCTAATTTCGCAAATTCGGAATTCATTGAGAAATAAGCAACATTTCATCTAAAAAAATCAAAAATAGGGTCATTGCCAGTTAAACCGGAAGTACAAAAGAATAAGGTTTGATCTGTCCGAGGACATTTCTTTCGAAAAAGTTCTCGGATTTATTCCTTAGTTTTGAAAAGCAAGGTATAGGTACCTAAGGGTGGCTGTGACTGCAGTATGAAACATGCTTATGTCTAAAAAAGAATCGTAGACGTCCTTATGTCAAAAATGACAGCCAAAAAAATTTACAGTAGCACCATGAGACCCAGACTGCAAAAAATCTTGTGCCCCCTCCCTTCCATATTCCATACTTTTGCATAACCCTGTACTGTATAATGTATAATCATACAGGCCAGAATAGGGTGTAACGGGAACATGTACTGGAATGTTTTCACCACATAGGTATAGTCATCACCAAAAAACAAGAGATGACAATCTCCTACCACGCTTTTCCTACGCCATTTAAAAGACGAAGATATGGCCCATAAGTTTTTCTTCAGATTTTTTATTACTTTATGGTTACCGTAGATCTGTGACGTAAGGTAAAGGTATGGTATTTCAGAAAAAAAAATGGCAGTCTCGGTGACGGTAGAAACTTCTACTTTTTAACAGGATTTGTAAATGTAGAATTTAACTTTAACCAAGTCAGAAGTCGGGCGTGCAGGCGGTTGTCGAACGCTGATTTACTTAAATCTAAAAGGCAAATATTTTTCGCCCCTTAAATGACATTTTTTGAAATAATTGCACTAAGGTTTTCGATCCGGTAATGCAACAGCAACAATTCGATAATAATAATTGCTCTTTTGCTAAGAAGAACTAAAAAATGGGCCGTTTTGCCTCTAAAATGGCATTAGGGGTTTTGATTCGGCAATGCAACAGGTATCGAATTCGATAGTAAAAATATGGTTTTTTGTAAAATAAATTCAAAAAATGTGCAGCAGAGAAGCGGCTGGAACCTCCCCAACGCGTGGGTCTTTGATTTCCGTGACTTGTGTTTAAGATTTTAAAGTTAATATGCCTAAATGGCACCCATTTGCTCCCAAAAGCCTCTCAGCTCTTCAACGGGTCACCTGACCTGCATGTACCAAATTTCAGACAAATCCATCCAGTAGTTTGGGATATAACGTGGTTTCAGTGTTATTACAAAATTTCGATTTTTCTACCCAAAGGATAATAAATGCGAATAAATTTTATCTCATTTAAAACCAGAATTTGAAGACTCTTCTGATGGTGACAATAAATTTTTCAAAAATTTGTTTTGGATGGGTAAATGAGAGAATAACTTTAAATTTGGAAATTGGTGTGCCAAAACGGCACTTTCCGTGGGTCGATTGAATCCAACATTTGTTCAGCTCTTCGACGTGTAATACAATCCCCATGTGCAAAATTTTAGCCAAATCGGTTCAGGGGCTTGGGCTGTACCGCGATTTTAAAGTTCGATAAAAATCTCGATATTTTTAGTTTTTGGTCAAAAGGGCACTGACAGTGAATATATCTTTGGAAGCAGAATCTGAAAGCCTTCCTGATTGTGACGTGAAAAATGGGGGTTTACATTTAAAATTTAAAAGTTGATGTGCCAAAACGGCATTTCTGGTTACACGATTGGCTCCAAAAGCTTTTCAGATCTAAGTTGGGTTATCACATGCACACGTACCAAATTTCAGCCAAATCGGTCGAGTAGTTTGGGCTGTGGCGCGTTTACGAACGAACGTACGTACGTACGTACATACATACAGACACATATTAAAAACCACTTTTTTGGGTTCCTGAGACCTCAAAACGTACAGATCCAGTCTTATCTCGAATTCGAAAATTTTAGTGATTGCAGTAACCTCCCTTTTTTTTAAATGGTGAAGTGGAGTGGGGAGGTTAAAAAGGGCCATTTTGCTACTAAAATTACATTTTTCGAAAAAATGGTACTATGGTTTTCGACTTGAAAAAAAGTCAGAGCTATCAAATTCTATAATAAATGGCACAAATGTGAATACATTTTTAGAAGCCAAATTCGAAGAGCATGGGGGTTTGCATTAAAATTTTTAAAGTTGATGTGCCAAAAAGGTACTTTCCGTGAACCGATGTGGCCCAAAATCTAATCAGCACCTACAAATTACCCACTGAGTATGTGTGCCAAATTTCATCCCGATACGTTAAGTAGTTTGAGCTGCAGCATGATCACAGACAGACAGACACACAGACATTTTTCAAAAACCACTTTTTCGGATTCCCAGGACCCTGAAACGTAAAGAATTGATGTTTTTGGCGATTCGATTTTTCGATGGATTTTATTAACTTATTGCTTCGCGAAGCGTAGAAGTTAAAACAAAACGATGGATGTCAATCTTTGATTATTTTTCGAATTCGAATTATACTGATAAAGAAATTTGTGACATACCGTAATGGCCAATTGTACTGTACTGATGAACTTGCGAAGTTTTATCCAAAATTAATGTCGTTAAATAAACTAAATATTCTCACACAAATTTTTTCAAAAACCACTTTTTCGGATTCCCAGGACCCTGAAACGCAGATTTGCTGTTTTTGGCGATTGGATTTTTCGATCGATTTTATTAACTTACTTCGCGAAGCGTGGAAGTTAAAATAGGAGTTACGAACGCTGATAAACGATAAACCGGAATAAACCCACACTGCTGAAGACGGAACAAAGAGAACACAAAATAATGGACTTAAATAACAAGAACGTAAGCCAAAAATGTATCATTTTTAATGCGACCCTATTTGTTATGAAAACAATAAACAATAACACTCAGCGGAGCGGGCGGCAACATTTGGCGGCAACTCGTTGGCAATGACCTCGATCAAAACAGCCCCGATGCCCGATGTCAGAGCGCGTGCTAAAAATAGCCTGATTTTTGTTTGGATTTCGTTGGTTTTAATTACGCTATTGACCATGATATGGCAGCACCGTCGTTGCAACGTCCGGAGCCTCCCTGTAATTTGGGAGTAGTACGAACATTGCCCGCCAGGATTTTCCCTAGCTCTTCCCTAGCTCCCCCTGGTGCTCAATGTGTTCTTTTGTTGACAAATGTGACTGTATAGTGGGTCCTCTACCTATTCCCTACTCTCTGCCCGCACAAAAATAAAGTAGTGCTGAAAATTGGCACTTATGCTCTACTGGCAGTCCTGAATGACGTGTCAAAAGTTCCGGAGCCTGCAGTGCCGGCGTCCTATTTTTTTGGTACCGGAAGGCCTTAAGTGATAGTCATACATTATTTTTCGCATAACATGATTATTTATGAACCGATTTGATCGGGATTGGTCTCAAAATGACCACAACGACCTAATCTATACTGATACTACGGATAGACTCCTGAAATTTTGAGATGAAACATCCTTTTTTTTTCTTGGAGAAATCGTGCTCCAGAATCGGGTTCGTGTTGCTTTTTTGCGACTATTTCTCCAACGGCTTATCGGACGACAAAAATGTATAGGATCTTTTCGTTGCAAATTTTATCCTGAACATTTCAGTTCCTACACATTTTTGGTTAGATCAACCATTAAGGAGATAATCGGTAAGAAGCAGCGCGATGTCTGTACTGAAGTACGATTTTTCCGAGAAAAAGGATGTTCGCACGAAGCATTTGCGACCTAGCTAACCCTATCTAATTTGACTGGGCTAGGTCGCAAATGCTTCGTGCGAACATCCTTTTTCTCGGAAAAATCGTACTTCAGTACAGACATCGCGCTGCTTCTTACCGATTATCTCCTTAATGGTTGATCTAACGTCAAAAATGTGTAGGAACTGAAATGTTCAGGATAAAATTTGCAACGAAAAGATCCTATACATTTTTGTCGTCCGATAAGCCGTTGGAGAAATTGTCGCAAAAAAGCAACACGAAGCCGATTCTGGAGCACGATTTCTCCAAGAAAAAAAAAGGATGTTTCATCTCAAAATTTCAGGAGTCTATCCGTAGTATCAGTATTGATTAGGTCGTTGTGGTCATTTTGAGACCAATCCCGATCAAATCGGTTCATAAATAATCATGTTATGCGAAAAATAATGTATGACTATCACTTAAGGCCTTCCGGTACCAAAAAAATAGGACGCCGGCACTGCAGGCTCCGGAACTTTTGACACGTCATTCAGGACTGCCAGTAGAGCATAAGTGCCAATTTTCAGCACTGTGCGGGTCAAAACCTTAAACTCCTTGGCTGGAGCCATCCCAAGTAAATATGAGAACTTGTCATGCTTATAACATTTAAAGTATGAATCCTACGACAAAAACGAATAGAAACGTTTTGATAGGAAATTTAGTCTGCTTTAATTTCGTATATCAAATAATTTTCGCTAGGATTGGTAGTTACGAAGATATATACGAAAAACGCAGAAAACGCACATTCAATCAGCTCCCCCCCCTCGCGCTCACCCTCCACCATCCGGTACTTTTAGTATGATGTTCTGTAGATACTAGCGAACAACCATGCCAAATTTCAAAACTCCGGGATTTTTTTCACTCGATTTGTCTAATTTGACTGGGCTATTACCAGTAATTTTAACGATAAAAACTTCAAAACGCGAAATTCACTAAAAAACATACATTTTGTAAAAGTTTTTTGCGACCGCAAGGGTGACCCATCTTGTTTCCTCAAATTTGAAGGAGAATCGATTGGTGCCAATTTCGAACTTTTAGAACTTGCACACTTCGAGAAAAGTAGGTTTTCTTTCCTTTAAAGTTCCAAAATAGAATAAAACTAATAAAAATTACATTTTGTTTTATTAAAGACTCTAGTGAAACCAATTGCCAGTAATTTTAATGATAAAAACTTTGAAACGCGAAATTCACTAAAAAAACATAAAAAACACACATTTTGTAAAAGTTTTTGGCGACCGCAACTGTGACCTATCTTATTTCCTCAAATTTGAAGGAGAATCGATTGGTGCCAATTTCAAACTTTTAGGACTTACACACTTCGAGAAAAGTAGGTTTTCTTTCCTTTAAAGTTCCAAAATAGAATAAAACTAATAAAAATTACATTTTGTTTTATTAAAGACTCTAGTGAAACCAATTGCCAGTAATTTTAATGATAAAAACTTTAAAACGCGAAATTCACTAAAAAGCATACATTTTGTAAAAGTTTTTTGCGACCGCAAGTGTGACCCATCTTGTATCCTCGAATTTGAAGAAGAATCGATTGGAGCCTATTTCAAACTTTTAGGACTTACACACTTTGAGAAAAGTAGGTTTTCTTTCATTTAAAGTTCCAAAATAGAATAAAACTAATAAAAATTACATTTTGTTTTATTAAAGACTCTAGTGAAACCAATTGCCAGTAATTTTAACGATAAAAACTTTAAAACGCGAAATTCACTAAAAAACATCCATTTTGTAAAAGTTTTTTGCGACCGCAAGGGTGACCCATCTTGTTTCCTCAAATTTGAAGGAGAATCGATTGGTGCCAATTGCAAACTTTTAGGACTTACACACTTCGAGAAAAGTAGGTTTTCTTTCATTTAAAGTTCCAAAATAGAATAAAACTAATAAAAATTACATTTTGTTTTATTAAAGACTCTAGTGAAACCAATTGCCAGTAATTTTAATGATAAAAACTTTGAAACGCGAAATTCACTAAAAAAACATAAAAGACACACATCTTGTAAAAGTTTTTTGCGACCGCAACTGTGACCTATCTTATTTCCTCAAATTTGAAGGAGAATCGATTGGTGCCAATTTCAAACTTTTAGGACTTACACACTTCGAGAAAAGTAGGTTTTCTTTCCTTTAAAGTTCCAAAATAGAATAAAACTAATAAAAATTACATTTTGTTTTATTAAAGACTCTAGTGAAACCAATTGCCAGTAATTTTAATGATAAAAACTTTAAAACGCGAAATTCACTAAAAGGCATACATTTTGTAAAAGTTTTTTGCGACCGCAAGTGTGACCCATCTTGTATCCTCAAATTTGAAGAAGAATCGATTGGAGCCTATTTCAAACTTTTAGGACTTACACACTTTGAGAAAAGTAGGTTTTCTTTCATTTAAAGTTCCAAAATAGAATAAAACTAATAAAAATTACATTTTGTTTTATTAAAGACTCTAGTGAAACCAATTGCCAGTAATTTTAACGATAAAAACTTTAAAACGCGAAATTCACTAAAAAACATCCATTTTGTAAAAGTTTTTTGCGACCGCAAGGGTGACCCATCTTGTTTCCTCAAATTTGAAGGAGAATCGATTGGTGCCAATTGCAAACTTTTAGGACTTACACACTTCGAGAAAAGTAGGTTTCCTTTCATTTAAAGTTCCAAAATAGAATAAAACTAATAAAAATTACATCTTGTTTTATTAAAGACTCTAGTGAAACCAATTGCCAGTTTTTTCCAGGCTAAAGAATTTCGAGGCTAGGGCCTGCTCCCCAATTTTTTACCCTTTTACTTAAAAATCGTTTTTTAATGATAAACAACATTTATTCTCAAAAAAACTTAAACAAAACTACTTCGTAATATTATTCTTAATAAACTGGTAAACCTGATGCAAAGCCTCTTTCGTGCCACTTCCCTCAATATAAACCAACTCCAAACCGATAACCTGCTCCACCCGAATAACCCCGACTTTCGCCTTCAAATAAACCTTCCCAGCCATGCAATCGTCAGTCTTTACTCTCTTGGGGCTGTAAAACCCGCTGTCATCCTCCAGCGATCTCTTGAAGCTAAAATCCATTTCCGCCAATTTCTCGCAAGTTTTTTTTATTTCACTGGTCTCAACTTTATTCCTCAGTTTCTCCCTCCTTTTCCTCCTCTGACCCGACCACGTATCAGCATACGCAACGATTATAAACTCAATCATGTCTTTCACGTGCTTCACTTCCTGATACTCCATTTGCAAGTCGTTAAATATCTTTGTTAGTTTATCGGAAACGACTTTGATTTTATAAAAACTATCATTGGTGTTTGCTATTTGAAGTAGTAAAGGTTTGGGGAGGTTTTTTTTGCTATCGATTAAAGTGTTGGGGATCTGCCTTAAATCAATGTCCTGGAAAGTCCATGCCAAGCCCCACCTCGTAGTGTTTCCTTGACAGAATTCAGTGGTTTTAAAGCTAACCACGTTGATTTCTCTCAAATGCACTTTGAGGGGTGGTAAGCTCGTTTTATGCCCCACCATTGTAGTGAAAATCTTCACAAAAGGGTTGTTTTTGCTTTCATGAATTAATTTCGTGATGTAGTCAACTTCACCACCTGTTACTACAACTTCCTCGGTTGACGCACAAAAGGCATTTTTGGGGCGAGGCCGGTCTAACTTTCGAGCTTTGAATGAAGACTGCAACTCTTGGGGGGTAGCAAAAAACGGAGGGTTGCACATGCAAAAATCATAGCTATCAGGATATAATTTTAAAGCCTCTTCCAGGAGGGTTTCACCATTAACTCGAACGAGTTGAATAAAATTTTCCAATTTATTCCTCGAGATATTACCAAAAGCGTAATTTATACTCTCGTGATCAATCTCTGTGGCCAGCATAAACCATTTGTTTTTCTTAGCTATTATCAATGGATAAATGCAAGAGGCTCCAGTTCCTATATCAATTCCTTTAACATTCTCCCCCGGGGTGATCAGATTCAATAAATCCTCAATCCACAGAATATAATTCACCCTAAGGGGTACAGTCGGAATAAGCTTGTCAACTGGTATTTCGAGATCAATGTCAAAGTCTTTTTTCAATAGAGTGCAGGTTAGTGCACGTAGGGCTTCCGTATTTTTAAAATCAAAAGTTACCTTTCCTGTAATATCCTGAGAGACGAATTTTCGAAACTCGGGGTAGTCTAGGGCCAACTGCTTGAAGTTTGGGGGGGTCCTGTAGATGTTCCTGGGGTGCATGTAGTGGTTCATCGACATTTTCTGGAAGAAAAGTTAGGGAGGAAATTTTTAGGAAAGGGTTGAAGCATACCGGTTGGCATAATTTTCCAGTGAGAGGGGTGAATTTGGGGTTGGACCCTCGCTTTTTAATGCTTCCAGGTGAGAGTTCTTAAAAAAAGAATGTGTTTTAACGGTTTTGAACGAAAAAGACGAAAATGAAATGACAGCTGTCTGTAAATTGTCATCACTGTCAACCACCTGTCAACATTTAAAACTCTACACCAGAGACAACTTAGACGACACAACATACACGCTTGCTTAGGGGATTGCATACCAATTAGAATAGTGGTCCAGTCCCTTAGGTGAAACCTGTATCAGGTGTTGAAACAGTATTGCTGGCGTTAATTAACAGTGTGCAATAGTTTCTGTGGCGCCATCTACCAACAGTTTTTTACACTAACCGTGTTACTCAAATGCAAAAGGGTAAACGGCTATAATATCGACTGAGACATATGGGCTTATTTACCATAACGGAAATTACGGCATTTTATGATATAATCATAATCTATGCACTCATATTGTTTTAAAAAACGTCTTCATTGCTTGGTTAACCGAATGCATTAGAAGAAAAAAAATATTGAAAAACAGTGATTTTCATGCTCATTTTAAACGCAGCGATTTGAGGCGGGCTGATGACGTCTTAGTGGCATTAGGGGAAAGTGAAAGCGATCTGGGGATTTTGTTTCTCTTCTCGCTCTGGCTGCTTCCCCTCCAGGCCCATGCCACCCCTGATTTTTGATCTAACCTCACTAAACAATCGAATCGACTAAGCGCACGTGTTTGTAATCATTGTTTAATTAAAATGGAAAAAGGTTTCGTTAAAGCTGCATCAGACAATTTACCGAAAATAGATGGTGGTATGGTTGCCGAGTTTTTTGCGACAAATCCGAATATTTTTAGTGCTGAAGTAAGGAACATTAAGCCCCGATTGCACCGCTCTCCCTTAACTTTAAGTGACCCTTAAAAACTGTGGAAACGATTGTCTCAATAATTGTTTCCACGGCTTTTAAGGGTCACTTAAAGTTAAGGGAGAGCGGTGCAATCGGGCCTAAAGCAACCAGGTAAGCTAAGTTTATGCTAAATACTTAGAAATGACAAGATGGAATCACGTCCCGAAGAAACAAATGTCATATAATATCATTTCAAGTAATAATAATAGTGTAATTTTTATTTTAGGGCCACAAAGGAAGTTTATGGGGACAATGCCATTGGTTATGTTCAATTGAAAAATGAAGCAAATTGCTGTGTTGTGAAGGCCAAAATCACCCCAGAACACAGAATCCATAAGACATCGTATAATGTCGAAGCACTCATCGATGTTGTAGACGAGAGAGTTCTGTCCTGCGAATGCAAAGACTGTGCAGCTTCTTCAGGTATTTCATACAATTTCAACTTTGTTCATTAACAATTTATTTAAGGAGGATGCAAGCATGCAATAGCTTTTTTATTGTGGCTGCACAGAAGAAGTGAAGAACCTTCAGTAACATCAGTGACCTGCTACTGGAAGAAATCTGCACTGGCTGATGTGGGTAAGAGTGATATGGATTTAGCTTCCGTATTTGGAAAAGAAATACCGCCGTTAAAGCCCCGTGAGGCAATATTTGTAAATCAGTTACTAGAAAAAGTTCCCAATGCCTCTGGAGGAGTTTTTGATATTTTAAGAACTAAGGAGTTTGATGAGCTGTCAACTTTTAAATCAATGATAATATTTAAACAAAATTCTCCAGAAGAAGACATAAATTGTGAAAATTATTTAAATTACTTAAAGGAAAACATGACTGCAAGTGCATGTAAAGCCATTGAGGAGGCAACAAGAAGCCAAAGCGAATGCCCACTTTGGTTTGAAATGAGATTTGGTCGAATTACAGCATCCAAACTGTATGAAGCAGCTAAATGCAAGACAATTAGTGGTTCTTTGACCGAAGCTATACTAGGAGGCGGGAAATTGCCAGAAACCAGAGCTCTGGAACGGGGAAGACTACTTGAATCTTCTGTGATTAAAGAAGTCGCCAAAATACGGAAATTGGACATTAAGAAGTGTGGCTTGTTTTTAGATAAGAAATATCCAATGTTCGGTGCCTCTCCTGATGGAATCACAAGTGAATATTGTGTCGAAATAAAGTGTCCAATTTCTGAAAAAACGGTCAAAAATTATGCAGCTAATGGGGAAATCAAGCAAAAGTATAAATGCCAAATCGCATTGCAAATGCTTTTTTCTGGAAGAAAAAAAGGGCTATTTTGTATAGCTTCACCAGAATTTGAGACAACCAAGTCTGTGGAAATCTTAGAAATCACTTTAGATGAAGAAGAAATTCTAAATATTATGTGTGATGCAGAAAAGTACTGGAAAACAGCAATTTTTGTCAACCTTTTAAAAATGTAATGCCAATATTCAATAAACGATGATTAAGTACAACGGAAGCTTACTTTATTAAAGGTTCTTGTAAATTTATAAGGGCACAAGAAATTATGACAATATGGTTCATTAAATATTTTAAATTGTGGTTTAAGCAAGTGTGCATGTGAGTCATTTCAAACTCTCTTAATCGCCGTATCACTCTCTCAACATGAATTCGCAGTGCACTTATCCTTTTACTTTCTCTAACTTGGTCTCTAGTTGGTTGTTCTTTTGAACTAACACTTGGTGGACGTATTAAACGACACTGTTTAGCACTTAAAGGGGCATCTATTTGTTTAAAGCCACGATCTGCCATCACATCAATATTATTTGGTAAACAGTCCAAGAAACCACTATCTTTTACTATCTTGTTATCAGTAATACGCCCTGTAAATGCTCCAGAAATAAAGTTTATGAAGCCATTAGGGGTACATGAAATCAAAAACTTCAGTGTGTTGCATTTTTTATACTCTGACCATGTCAAACTTTGATGTAAGGGGTTTAAAGGTTTCTCAATTTCTATCTCCAGACAATCAATAATTGATTGGACATTCGAATACCTATATCTAAAAGTTATAGGTAAATTTCTTTTTATTTGACATTGTTCTGGCCAGAAAATGAAACTCTGCATTGCATTGGCAATTTTCAGAGTTGATCCTGTAAATATTTTTGAAATACTGGTTATGCTCAGCCCAAAGTCATCTGCCAGTCTGCTGTAGGCATCATTCAATCTTATCTTTTTAAGAGTGACAAGTATATGCAGATAATTTATATTCACCCATTGAGTTAAAAGCTTAACCAGAACATATATTTCTTTAGGCAATCCCAAGTAAAACCTGCTTTTTGCTTCCACAAGTGAAATTGTGGATTTTTTCCTGTTTTCCTTGAAGACAGTTTTTTCAGCTTCATCCAACTCTGAATTTGTTGAGGATGATGATGAAGGAGGAATTTGAAATTCACTTGTAGCAGAACCTTGAATAGAAGCCGAAAAACTGGACTCAGAACTTATCGTTGTTAATGATCGTGTTTGAGGTTCTACCTTCGACTCTGCAATGTCAACAGAATGTGTCATCACACATGCATCCTTCTTTTTGGCTTCTATAGTTCCTATTTTTATACTGCGAAAGTTTGGCCTAATAAAAACTTGTACCCCGAAATTTGCATATCTTTTGCAGGATGAAGTAGTGCTTGGGCTGATTACTTCAGTGCCCTCAAAAACTACAAAAGTGCCTGAAGGTGATCCCACGTTTGTTGCAGGTGGTTTTGTTGAAGGACTTTCGAAAGTACATCGGGTGGAGTTTGGATATGCGCGGGTCCGCCTAGATTTCCACCTCCAGCCAGTGTTCAGTGGCGTCGACGTTGCACAGATTTACGTTAACAACTACAATGCTTACGTATACTTAGGGTTTAGGGTATATTATATACAATATGAAAAAACGTTATAATATTTACAGTAGGTATATTTATAATAATAATTTTTAAGTGGGTTTTATCAAGCACTAAAACTAATTGAATATAAATTAATCTTCGGACTCAGAAGAAAATGTAGTCCTATATTTGCTACAAGTCGAGATTATCTGAGCACTATCTGATGAGGTGTCAGAAGAAACGGATTCATCCTCGGATGATCCCGTATTTACTGTAAATATAAATTCATCGAATGCTTCATCTAAAAGATTCTCTTTGATTACGTAATCATTTTCAATTTTTATTACATGTTCACACACTCGACAGGTAAATCCACGAAAACATTTAATGATTTCAGGTCACCTTCCTGCTGTGCAGGTAATGAGAAAATGGTAATAAAATACAAAAAGGGTGCAGTTTATTTAATTCGATTTAAATTTATAAACTGTTTAATTTCTTTTATTAAGTACCTAGGTCCTGTCCTGATGTACCTACAATTATATTTATAATAAATGAAGTTAAATGGTTTGGGTAAATGAAGATGAGATACAAATACCCTGACGACCCCTGAATGTGACGACATGCCACTGTGCATTTTCACGACAGGCTCCGCCTTCGCACCGAAACTCGGCTTTGCGCCGCTTTATAGCGATGTACTTTCGAAAGTCCTTCAACTCTATCTTCAGACAACTATAAAATAGAGAATATCATAGTTTCAAAAGATATCTTCACATACGTACAACAAAATGATCTTCACAACAGCAGTATCTAGGATTATCGGGAATATTCTTTAGCTTCAAAACTTCTGCCCATTTTTTTCTGATTGCTGCATCTTTTGGCACTCGAATGAACAATTTATTGGGTTTATCTCTATTATTATGTTTACACCTAGGTACAACGTACTCTTTGAAACTCATTATTTAAATAAAATTCAAAGGGAACAAACAAAACAATTGAACCAGTGAGGGGAAACGAAATGACAGTTGTGCTGTCACAATTGACTTATAAGGCCTTGACGAATGACGACGCGCCTGCGGCCAGTCTACTAGACCCCTCGTACCCCTCAATCCCCTCATCTATTCCCCTATGACGTCACAGAGTGGCGGGATTCATCAACGTTTTAAACGACTGGAATTTTCATGAATTTTTTTCTTACGGTTAAATAAAAAATTGACGCATTTAAAAAAACACGGGTACAATATTTTTCTATTCTCGCTTTATTGCCGCTGTCTCCCAGATTAAGTAAAAATGCCCATTCCAGATTTTTCCAATCTGTCATTTTTTTGGCGTCAACCCTATTTTATTTTGCGTAATTTAAACATTGTAATGTTATGTTTATTTAGAAAAAATAAAAGAAGTGGAAAACCAATTTGTGTAAAGTCCCGTCGCATATTAACGAAAACGGGGGTTGTGTGTCTCAGGCTTTTTTTCTGTTGGTTTGTAAACGGGATTTCACATCCGTCAAAACACCCATCACTCACTGTCAGTGTCAATAAACAGTAACAATGGAGGTTGAAAGGGGTCTTTTTTCTTAATTATTGTTCATGACAGGAATTTTGACAACTGAAATTCCGTTTACAAACCAACAGAAAAAAAGCTTGAGACACACAACCCCCGCTTTCGTTAATATGCGACGGGACTTTATACTTTTTGTTTTAAATAAGTTTCTCTGACAAGCTACGCCCCCCACGAAAAGATACCCCAAAAATCAAAAACCATGACAAGAACGATTTTGAAATTTGGAGCATATAGAAATATATCGGGTGTCCCAAAAAAAACCGGATATAATATTTTTATAGGAATAAGTCCTGCCATTTCTTAACCGATTTGGATGAGCGTGGTTTTAAATTAAAGCCAAAGAATCAGGCTTCCGAGTTCCGACTGTATGAGAAACTACTGCAGATGGCGCTGCCGTTGTAGTTCTATTGATACTTGCTTTAAACATTTATTTTAGCTGCATGGGGATTGGTCAGTCAACGACCAATCGGTATGACACTCGAGTAGCCCTGAAGATCTTTCTTTCTTGTTCGAAAATCTTTTTTCCAGGAGTCGATTTTGCTCAGGACCGTGCGGTAGATTTTTTTCAGGTGATGCGACTCTCCTAAATGGCGCCCTTCCAGGCAGGGCCGTAGCTCCCTCCCTGTAGGAGGTGCACAAACATTTTTTAACTGAAAACAATCGAATTTTCCAGCTGAAAAGGGAAAAGGCAATGTAGCGCCGCAGGCAAAATTTTTTGATAATTTCAAGGTCACGCATTTTTGCAGCACTTCAGAATAAGAAAAGGAAAAACTTAACTTTAGTAAGGCAGATTTTTTTACCGATTTGGCGCTTATTTATATAAAAAGAGTGATTCCTAGTCAAAGAAGGTTAAGTCCACCGAGTTCAACTTAGAAAAAACATGCGCCCATTTTTGACTGTGCCAACTCGCACCCGACCGAAGTAAATTTGACATCCAGCAAAATTTTGACTGACAAAACCTACGAGAAAAAAGAGAAAATTTTGTGTACAGAAACGAATCGTACTTTATTCATACTTATTGTTATTATTATTATTTTTTAATTTTTTAATTTACTGCTTTTTGAAAATGGTGAAATGGCGCCCCCTTAGAGTGGCGCCTGATGCGGCCGCCTCTCCGCCTCTCCGCCTCATAGCACCGCACGGCCCTGATTTTGCTTATGCATTAATTTTCTGTAATTTTTTAAAAAAATGTGTTTTTGGGTATTTTCACGCATTAATGGCCATGACCAAAGAACAGTAATGCAATTAATTCTTAATTTTCAGTTATAAATGAACGTGCCATTGTTTGCACATGTCACTCCATAAAGATTCATGAAAGACGGTTCCTACATTTCGTTGTTATAAACGCTTAAAGTCCTCACTTTGAAATCACCAGGCTATTTGTTTGAGAAATTGCAACTTTGTTCAACTGTTCACAACAGGCAGTTAAGAAATGTAGACAGACTAGTAACTGTACCAGCTTACTCTTTAACCTGCTTTCAGTCTTCTTTTTCATATTTGTGGGCTTACATTTTCAATAATATTATTCTTAAATTTGATTCACCTTCTGTTCCTCAAATCAAAAAGCAACTTTCCTTATTTTAACTTCGGTGCATTCCATTTTTTTTCTCTCATTTCTAAATTTCTCTGAATTCAGTTGACACTGTCTTTCGAACTTCGGTGCTTATCTGCATCATGGTCTTATAATTATCATTAAGTACTTATTCTTCGATTATTTTTTTCTTCTTCTGGAACTTCTGGAACTGGACAGAAATTTATCAGCCAATAGTATATTATGTTATTAGGAGTATAAGAGACACATTATGTGCTGAGCGTGGAAGTTTGACTGACGAACGTAGTGAGTCAGGCAATCCATGCGAAGCACATAATGTCTCTTATATACTCCGAATAACATATACTATTTTTTCTTCAAACGCATCATTCGCAAATAACGAACTTAAATAGTAGGTAATTTCGAATGAAAAATTTAATATCGAGTCTTCAATCATGATAGCCTGTGCGTGGTTGCTATAGAGATATCTATAAATAACAAATTTAGATTTTTGACGTCGGACGAAAATTCTACAATTTCTGCAATTTATCGTAAGAAAACATTGAAATACTTGTAAAAATGAGTGTTCAGTGAGTTTGACTGTACGCCGCCCGAGATTGCGGAAGCGGCAAAAGAAGCTGTTCAAAATCTGCTACCGACCAAGTCTAGTGCTGTGTATGAAGCTTCCTTTGCCAAATTTTCAAAATGGTGTGCAGAGAAAAATGCAACCCAGTACTCTGAAAGTGTTTTGTTGGTGTATTTTTCGGAAATGGCGAAAACATTCAAAAGCTCAAGTTTGTGGGCGCATTATTCCATGATAAAATCGATTTTAAATTTGAAGCATAATGTGAATATTCAAAAATATAACAACCTACGTGCATTTTTGAAAAGGCAAGGGGAAGGATACATATAAGCCGAAGAAATCAGAAGTTTTATCATGGGAACAGTTTCATAAGTTTTTATCTGATGCGCCGGATGAAAAGTATGTGGCTATAAAGTATAAAAGTAACCATTTTTGTGCACCTAATGGAAATGAAACTTTTGTCCTACGTCACAACTAAAATAATTGCTGCCGCTAATACAATTAATACCAGCTGTCACCAGTAAAGGCTATCCGAAAGGTAATTTTTCAAACTATTTTTGTAGATATTCGCATTGAACTCAAAATTCAAAATACGACAACGGGGGAATTTTTTCATCTGTGCGTAAGACAAAAGTTTAATTTCCATTAGGTATACAGGGTGAGTCTGAAAGACTCCACATCCTTTATACCACAGAATCTACTGTTCAAATGAAGATTGGTGCAAAATTATTGGTCAATTGTGATTCCTCTTGATGTTATAAGACGCCAAAAATCTTCATTTTTAAACGTTATTTTTAAATACCTTTTGAAATGTGTATCGTAGGATTTTGAATTTTTGCACAGCATTGTTACAGACCAAGAAGCAACTGCTGATGGTACTTAAGACATTATCCAAAAAGCGGATCTCTGTTATACAGGGTGGCCCCGATGTTAATTTGCCCTTGAACTTTTTTATGTTTGAAAATATTGCTAAGTTGCCCATGCGGTCGTATTCCCCGTTCAATTATAAAACTTTTTTGACTCTTAAAATTTTTCGGAAAAACTAACCACTCACGAGAAAAATTGAAAAAAACAGAAAACATGATGCAGGTATAATCACCTTAAAACCAATGATGAGTCTACCTCATAAAAAAGAGAAATTACCATCTTCAGTTGTGAGCAATGGTTCTGGGCACAGATGTAGGACAACACTTTCAATGCAAAAAAACAGTTGAAATGTGATGCCTGTCAACGTACACTTTGATTTTTATTGAAATTGTAGGTTTATCAGTTATCACGATGATCATGTTTTCGGTTTTTTCAATTTTCCTCGTGAGTGATTAGTTTTTTCGAAAAATTTGAAGAGCCAAAAAAGTTTTAGAACTGAACGGGGAATACGGCCGCATAGGCAAATTAGCAATATTTTCAAACATAAAAAAGTTCAAAGGCAAATAACGTCGGGGCCACCCTGTATAACAGAGATCCGCTTCTTGGATAATGTCTTAAGTACCATCAGTAGTTGCATCTTGGTCTGTAACAATGCTGTGCAAAAATTCAAAATCCTACAATACACCTTTCGAAAGATACTTAAATAAAAAGAACGTTTAAAAATGAAGATCTTTGGCATCTTATAACATCAAGAAGAGGAATCACAATTGACCAATAATTTTTGTACCAAGCTTCATCATTTGAACAGTAGATTCTGTGGTATAAAGGATGTGGAGTCTTTCAGACTCACCCTGTATAATCATCTCTACTTTTTCAGATTATTTTGATATTTGGAATATCAGGAGCATGTCGTTGCGATGAGCAACTAAAGATGACAATTGATGACATTAAAGATGTAGAAACTGTACTACTAATCAAAATTCCGGAAACTAAAACAAACAAGGATAGAACCTTCACCGTTCTAGGGGAGGAGTACATAAGCAAATATAGAAAGTACATTAATTTGCGGCCTCGTGATTTTAAGGAGCGAAGGTTTTTTTTTTAAGTATCAAAATGGAAAATGTTATAAAACTGTTATGGGAATCCATAAAATTGGCAGTGCAGCAAAGGATGTGGCATTATATTTGAATCTTCCAGATTGGAAGGAGTTTACAAGACATTGTCTAAGAAGAACATCCGCAACCATGCTTGTAGATAGCGGAGGAGACATCACTACGCTAAAAAGGCATGGGGGGTGGAAATCTGATACGGTTGCAGAAGGGTACATTGAAGATTCTGTAGAAAGCAAGAAGAAAATTGCTAGGAGGATCCTTAAACCAGCAGAGAACACCACAGAACTGTTTACTGATGAACCCCGTGATGAACCGAGTACAAGCAAAGAGGTTTTGAAATCCTTTGATTTAGAAAACGTTGTAATGGATTCTGATACTCCAAAAGGCGGTGGACTTTTATAAGACGCAAAGATTCATAACTGTAGGTACTTTTAACATAAACGTTAATAATAAATAATAATTAAAATTTGTAATCTAAACGTGTACCTAATATTCAAAGCTTTCTGAGGCATATAAGTATTTACTTATACTCCAAGGCTTATAAATGTAGCTTTTCACTCTAGAGAACTGTCACATAAGTCGTCATTTATATGACGTTTGAAGAAAAAAGGCTGTTTCTGTCCTCTTGAGTGTTATATTTCTATTTTTTACCCTCATCTTTGATTGTATTGTAATTCATTTCTATTTCACTCATTAAATGTATTATTAGTATTATTATTAAATTGGTGAAAACAGTGGCGCAGATGCCAGTGGGGGGCAACTGAACAGTTATCATTGAAAATTAAGTCCTATGTGCATCAATGTTACTTTAGTCATGGTTATGGAAGCATGAAAATACGCAAAAACACTTTTTTTAGAAAAATCACACGCCAAACGGACTTCTGAAAAAAGATTTTTAGAGAAAAAAGAAAGATTTTCAAGGCTATTTGGGCCTCATAACCATTGGTTGTTGCCCGACCAATCCCTACGCACAAGTATCAATAAGGCTACTACCATCTGTCGACGTTTCTTGCAAAGTTCGAAAGCCTGATTCTTTAGCTTTAATTTAAGACCAAGTCTATCCAAATCGGTTAAGAAATGGTTGACTTATTTCAAAGACTATTTTGTCCGGTTTTTTTGGGACACCCGATATAATAAATTCCGATTGACTCACTTCATCTAATAGTCCAGCCAAGTTAGGTTTTTTAGAAGAAATAATTTATATATTTTAGAAATTTTGGCAACGGACTCGTGATGGCACCTGACATGAAATACCGAAAAGTTCCCACCCCCCAATTGTGCGCTTCATCCCTTATTTTGCGAAAACCACCCCCAAACGTGACATGACGCTAGTTCTTAGCATTTTTCGGCGAAACTATCCATCTGACAAAAAATGTGTTCTAATGAAAAACATTCCTTATGGAATTCTGAATTAAAAAAGTCCTTTTGATTATTTTGCTTATCCCCACCTAATTCTTGCAAACGACGCCCGAAGTTGTAGAACAGTCAAAATAGATTTTTGAGTAGAAGTGAAATTTTGGCTACGGACTGCTAATGGGCCCTGAAATGAAGGGCCGCAAACATAACACCCCCCAAGTGTAAGCTTCATCCCTCTTTTGGCGAAAACCTACTCCCAGACGTGGACATGGAGCTAGTTTTTAACATTTTTCGGCTAAACTATAAAACGGACAAAAAATTACTCCAACCAAGAATATTCCTCGTAAAATTTTGCATTAAAAAGTCCTCACCTAATTCTTGCAAACGACGTCCGAAGTTGAGGGTTGTTTTTCGCTCGCACCGAAAATCAATCTAGCGGTACCTTCAACTTCGGATGTCGTTTGCAAGAATTGGGTGAAAAGGACTTTTTAATGCAGAATTTCACGAGGAATATTTCTGATTAGAGTAATTTTTTGTCCGTTTGATAGTTTAGTTGAAAAATGCTAAAAACTAGCGCCATGTCCACGTCTGGGAGTAGGTTTTTGCCAAAAGAGGGAGGTTTTAAGTTTGCTGCCCTTCATTTCAGGGCCCATCAGCAGTCTGCAGCAAAAATTTCAAAAATTTCTACCAAAAAATCTAATTTGACTGTTCTACAACTTCGGACTTCGTTTGCGAGAATTAGGTGGAGATAAGCAAAATAATCAACAGAACTTTTTTAATGTAGAATTTCATAATAAATACTTTTGATTAGAGTAAATTTTTTGTCAGATGGATATTATTAAAAAAAAATGGTAAAAACTAGTTTGTGATTGGTTTTCGCCAAATAAGGGATGAAGCGCACACTGATGGGAACTTTTCGGCCCTTCATTTCAGATGCAAACAAGAGTCCGTAGACAAAATTTCAAAACTATATAAATTATTTCTTCTATTCGTCTTTTTTAGATCTAATATGACTGGATTTCAAGTCGAGAAATGAGAAAATTTTAAAAATATATATTTTAGGGTTTAACTTGTAAACCACGCATCTTATAGTGAAATCCAACAAAGGTGGTGTCACACTGAATGCCCATGACACTCTCATTGTTACTTTTTGAAAAAACGGGCTTACAGAAAAAAAATATGCAGAAAATGTTAAATAGAACGCACGCCAGGAGGTTCCAGCCGCTTCTCTGCTGCCAATTTTTTTTCTTTAATAAGATCACTATTGTTTATACGAGAGAAAACAGTAATCACTGAACTTAAACAGAGGAGATAAGAGGCTATCACTCGCAAGGCAACAACAGCAACATGACCATCGTTAGCAAATCATTCCGTGGTTTATTCCTAAAACTTTACAGCGTTACGAAAACCCAAAAAATGTCCTCGAGTTTTCTAATAAACGACCCGAAATACTCGTTTTTGAAAGACTTGGGCCTACAGGAAATAAATTCCGGGGTGTACGACGGCTCGTGGAAAGGTTCCGGTGAGGTAATTATATAGCCACGGATCAACCCTAAATTTAAATAAAATTGCTCTAGAGAACGGAATCGATTTGTCCAAGCAATGGGAAAATAATTGCAGCAGTACAACAGGGAAACGTTGCAGACTACGAAAGTTGCATTAAAGCAGCAGAAGCGGCTTGGGATATTTGGGCGGACCTTCCAGCACCCAGACGGGGAGAAATTGTGCGACAAATTGGGGATGCACTTAGAAAAAAATTGATACCGTTGGGGAAGCTTGTAGCTGTCGAAATGGGTTCGTTTGAAAAAAAAAAACAAAACAATTTTAATTTATGAAGCTCAATAGGGGTTTTCAGTATAAGATTGTCCTTTTCTAATTGTGACGTCATGCGCAGCGTATTTCTGCGCAGAGTGCGCCTTTCGTAATTGGTGCTAGCTGTCACTCTCTTTTGCGCCGAGCGGTTGCGCATCTTTCAGGGCCGGATTAAGCAATAGTGGGGCCCGAAGGGCTGATCAATATGAAGGAGCCCCTTGATTGTGGGCCTGCTAAGGTGTGGAGGGGGGGTGCGTATTTCGTACTGTCAGGAGACTCCAAAAAGACTTAACTGCCACTAATTTTTCACGTGAAAAATCGAAAATTCAATTTCAGCAGGAGGTATACACTGGAAGGTGATTTTTTTAAAACCGTTAGCGACCTGACCCATCTTGCTTCCTCAATTTTGAGGGAGAATCAATTGGCATAAACTTCGAACTTCTAAGAGCCACTCACTTCGAGAAAAGTAGATTTTCATTGGTTTAAAACTGCAAAATTCGATAAAATCAATAAATTGTGGCAAGTTTTAATCAAAACTGAATTCTGTATTATAAGAGATGCTAGTGAAACCATTGCCACTAGTTTTTCCAAGAAAAAACCTTAAAATTCAGTAGAAACTACACATTTTTACATTTTCTAAAAGTTTTTTGTGGCCGCAAGTGTGACCCATCTTATTTCCTCAAATTTGAAGGAGAATCGATTGGGGCAAATTTCAAACTTCTAGGACTTACACACTTCGAGAAAAGTAGGCTGTCTTTCATTTAAAGTTCCAAAATAGAAAAAAAACTAATAAAAATGACATTTTGTTTTATTAAAGACTCTAGTGAAACCAACTGCCAGTAATTTTAAAAACTTTAAAACGCGAAATTCCCTAAAAAGCATACATTTTGTAAAAGTTTTTTGCGACCGCAAGTGTGACCTATCTTATTTCCTCAAATTTGAAGGAGAATCGATTGGGGCAAATTTCAAACTTCTAGGACTTACACACTTCGAGAAAAGTAGGTTTCCTTTCATTTAAAGTTCCAAAATAGAATAAAACTAATAAAAATTACATTTTGTTTCATTAAAGACTCTAGTGTAACCAATTGCCAGTATTTTAATGATAAAAACTTGAAAACGCGAAATTCACTAAAAAGCATACATTTTGTAAAAGTTTTTTGCGACCGTAACTGTGACCTATCTTATTTCCTCAAATTTGAAGGAGAATCGATTGGGGCAAATTTCAAACTTCTAGGACTTACACACTTCGAGAAAAGTAGGTTTTCTTTCATTTAAAGTTCCAAAATAGCATAAAACTAATAAAAATCACATTTTGTTTTATTAAAGACTCTAGTGAAACCAATTGCCAGTAATTTTAATGATAAAAACTTTAAAACGCGAAATTCACTAAAAAGCATACATTTTGTAAAAGTTTTTTGCGACCACAAGTGTGACCTATCTCATTTCCTCAAATTTGAAGAAGAATCGATTGGGGCAAATTTCAAACTTCTAGGACTTACACACTTCGAGAAAAGTAGGTTTTCTTTCATTTAAAGTTCCAAAATAGAATAAAACTAATAAAAATTACATTTTGTTTTATTGAAGACTCTAGTGAAACCAATTGCCAGTAATTTTAATGATAAAAACTTTAAAACGCGAAATTTACTAAAAAGCATACATTTTGTAAAAGTTTTTTGCGACCGCAACTGTGACCTATCTTATTTCCTCAAATTTGAAGGAGAATCGATTGGGGCAAATTTCAAACTTCTAGGACTTACACACTTCGAGAAAAGTAGGTTTTCTTTCATTTAAAGTTCCAAATAGAATAAAACTATGCACTATGCGCAGAAGCCACGCGCACATCTTCCGTCTTTTTATACTAGCAACCCTTATTATGGCAGGTAAAATTTTACCAGAAGGCATCGGCGAGGTTCAGGAATACATTGATATTTGCGATTACGCCGTGGGACTGTCCAGAAGTCTGTCAGGAGCAATCTTCCCATCGGAACGTCCAGGGCATATTCTTATGGAAAAATGGAATCCTCTGGGGGTTGTGGGAGTTATTTCAGCTTTTAACTTTCCCGTTGCTGTTTACGGTTGGAACAGTGCACTAGCTATGGTAAAAACTTTCTTTTTGGGCAAATTATCTAACTGCTGCAGGTTTGTGGAGACACCGTCCTTTGGAAAGGTGCAGAAACCACCCCTTTAGTCTCAGTGGCGACCACTAAAATCGTCGCACAAGTCCTCGAAAAAAACAATTTGCCAGGGGCGGTGGCTAGTTTGTGCTGTGGAGGCGCCGACGTCGGAAAAGCAATGGCAGCAGACCACAGAGTTAAACTTTTATCTTTCACTGGCAGTTGCGAAGTGGGAGAAAAGGTAATATTTTAAATCACTTTATTTTAAATTAATTATTTATATTTTAGGTTGGGGTTGAAGTGCAGAAACGTTTCGGCAAGCACCTCCTCGAGTTAGGGGGTAATAACGCTTTGATTGTGGCCGAGGACGCCGACCTTAACATGGTAGTTCAGGCTACTTTATTCGCGTGCGTGGGTACGGCCGGCCAGCGATGTACAACGACAAGAAGACTGCTACTTCACAAAAACGTACCTACCACCGATTTAATTCTCTTAATTTTATTTATTTTCCTGCAGGTCTACAATGAAGTGCTGGAAAGACTTAAAAAAGCTTACCAGCAAGTCATTGATCGAGTTGGCGATCCTCTCAACGAAAAAACACTAATTGGTCCTTTGCATAGCGAAAATTCCCTGCAAAAATACCAAGAGACGATAAGGGCGGTTTTGGAACAAGGCGGAGCTGTAGAATTTGGCGGAAAAGTAAAAATATCGACTCTTATAGTGACCCATTTTTTGCAAATTGCCACAACTCGCAGTAGATGGCGCGAAGTTTCTTTTTGATTTTTTTTTGCAAAAGTGTCACTAGATGTCGCTTGGCTTGTTACGATTTGAAAAATACTGATCTAATTTCCAGAGAATCAACACGGACGGTTATTTTGTCGAACCAACGATAGTGACTGGGTTAAGTCACGACAATCGTCTAGTTCACAGTGAATGCTTTGCACCAATCGTGTACGTGCTGAAAGCAGGAAGCGTCGATGAAGCCATTTCGTGGAATAACGAGGTGCCACAGGGACTATCCTCCAGTATCTTCACTCAAAATATTGAAAACATTTTCAAGGTAGGCTACATTACGAAAGTCACGTCTTTGATTGGATTTCCGATGTGTGACGTCCAGGGTTGGCAGAAGTTAAGACCCACTTGGATTTTTGGGTGTGTTTTTGACATTGTCGGAGCTTTGGATGTTAGGCAACCAGTAATACAGTTCCTAGCGCATGTTATTGTTTGTTCTCAAGGTCGCTACCGGGTGGTACGGTTACAGTGTGGCAACACTGTCGGAGTAGTGGCCGGTGTGAATCATACCTTTGCCTTGTAGAGTTTAGAAACTGTTGTGCTTAACAATGGTTAATAGTTTGTTGTGTAATACGTGCCCTATGAGCATCCGATTATTATAGACACAAAAACCCAACTTTTTAAAATGAAAATCACAATCAGCCTAAATCATCAGTAAAATCAAGAGAGAGAAATACTTTGTACAACGCGCAATAGTAAAGAGTGATCAAAAACTTTTCCGATTTAGTACCCGTGACGTAGCGCGTAGACTGCGGAAATTATATGATAAGTCACTTTCAGATTTCGCTTTGAATAATAATTTCAGCACTCTACGTCCTACGTCTCTCACGCCAATAGGCAAATACGTTATATTAACAAGGCAAGGATACAGATACAGATCGGAAAAGTTTTTGTTGACAAATTACTATCATTTGCCGTCACAACAATTCATTTCTCCTACCCTTCTTCGAGTAAAGCCCTTTACTGAATGAATAATGATTACAAAAATCATAATAGAGCCCCTTAAATACTTACTTTATTCTTAATTAATTCTAAACAGCCAGTAAATAGGGTTAGGTTAGGTGTTAGATGTGTGCCAAACATGTCATTACCAATTAAAAGTGACAAAACTGTCAAAATTACAGCAAAAACCCACACAAAAACCCGGGTTTTTGCCAACCCTGGGACGTCACACACCAGAAGAATGGGGCCTGCCTAATTTGTTGACCAAAATGGAGAATGCCCTATAATCTCTCTAATTATGCCTCTATCACAGTGAGACTTCATATTTTTGATTCTCTTTTCGAGATGCATCCCCCTCCCCTAGAGGGTAGTTTACTCTTGTCAGATTTCGAAAATATCCACTGACCAGGCGCTTGGAGGGTACCCAGGATCGCCAAACTCCGTATATAGGTTACGGTACATAAGATGTACGTTCTACCACCCCACCCCTCACTTAAAAATTTTAAATGGCAACCCCGCACTTGTGATACATAATTTGAAATCTAATTTCATTACCAATACAACTCTGCAACAATTTTTGATATTTGTCCAACTCTAGCGCCCTCTATGGTCAAAACATAAATTACACTAGGGCTCTTTGTGATACACTATTTGAAAGGGTTTGAAATTCTCTGTAAACTGATTGAAGAATTTTTGACATCCATCCACTCGTTCAATCAAAAGTTACCTTGAAAAACGACCTGGTTCTGGGTCTAGAATTCCTAGAAATCCTTCAAGTTTAAGCGTAATTTTTGAACGAGTGGGTGGATTTCAAAAATTCTTCAGTCAGTTTACAGAGAATTTCCAACCCTTTCAAATGATGTATCACAACAAAGAGCCCTGGAGTTGAACAAATAAGAAAATTTTGAGAAAGTTGAATTCGCAACAAAATTAGCTTTCAAATGATGTATCGCAAGTGGAGTGTTGCTATTTTGAAGTGGGGGTTGGTAGGGGGTAGGATGTAAGCTGGAAAATTAGGCCAAACACGGATTTAAGTGTCCCCCTCGAAATCAAAATCGACCTGTCCGAGCGAATTTTCACATATTATTTGATTTACGATATATTTAGGGTGTCATTTTATTTAGTCTTTCCTGTTGTTTTGGGAAATTTGGTTGTGAATCTATTTCTTAAGGACAAAAATGACAAGTTAGTGATATCTTTGCAAAATATTATTAATTTTATGAGAATAATACTGACGCCCATTAAAGACAAAAAAAGCGTATTGCAGCTCAACAAAATTTCGCCAAGAACAAGAAAAAACTCACGAAAATGACACTACAATACCCAGAATGACCCCTAGATTCTAAAAATATACTGGTTGCCGTTTAAAAATACAAAATTAGAGCCATTTCCGGCGTAACCGGAAGTGATAAAAAGTTGTAATGAATGTCAAAAAATGACATTCTGTGAGCATGTCCGCTGTGATTTTTTTCAGATTTTTAGTGTCCCAGGAAAATGCGAGGCACTCTTGTTTTAGCTTATTCGTCCGCTCGTTCGCTCGCTCGTCGTTTCGCTCCTCATTTTGTCCGAGCGATAACTTGAGAACGGATTGAGATATCGGGCTGAAACTTGGTATACGGCTTTTTCTCCCGAAAAGTAAGTAGGGGGTTGGTTTTGGGGTATATCGGACCAAGGGGTTAGGAGTTAGGGGTAAAAAACCGAAAAACTATTAATTGCAACAACTCGAGAACTACTGGAGGTATCTTACTGAAACTTGGTATGCACGTTCGACCTTCAAGTCTGTTGAAAGCGAGGAGGTGCCAATTTCGGGGGATTAAATTTAGGGGATGAAAACTTCGCAAGGGTTGCACGCAGCTATTTCAAACTCAACGTAAACACATTCTTCGATTAAATCTTTCCGTTAATGATTCAAAAAAAGTGTTATTATTCATATTTAGCACCCTTAAAGGCGCTACAACCCCTAACATGCAGAATCACAATGACACGAGAACTCAAAAACCAGTGGATCAAGATAGAATTTGATAAGGTAATTTCCAGTGACACTGTGGGCGGATGAACAAATTTTCACTAAGATCTATCAAGGGGGATGAAATATATATATAATATAAGGAGTTTGGCGATCCAGGATACCCTCCAAGCGCTTGGAGAGTGGATATTTTCGAAATCTGACAAGGGTAAACTACCCTCTAGTAAAGGGGAAGGTGGTAGTGGATGCATCTTGCGTACTGTACCTCAGATACCAAGTTTGGTGGTCATGGGGTACTTTCAGCGCCTGGTCAGTGGATTTTTTCAAAAAATGACAAGGGTAAACTACCCTCTAGGGGAGGGTGGTAGTGGATGCATGAAGTTTCACCGTGATAGAAGCATATTTAGAGAGATTTTAGGACATTTTCAATTCTGGTCAGCAGATTAGATTCTCCCAGAAGAATGTCATTGGTTAAAATAGTTAATCTCTTGCAGTGGATTGGAGCAAAGGGCAGCGACTGCGGCATCGTGAACGTGAACATCCCCACATCGGGCGCCGAGATTGGCGGCGCTTTCGGGGGTGAAAAACACACAGGGGGTGGCCGTGAATCTGGCAGCGATGCTTGGAAGCAGTACATGCGCAGATCAACAATCACCATAAATCACTCCAAGCAATTACCCCTAGCGCAAGGAATAAAATTCGAATAATTTTACAAAATATATTTTGAAACAAACTAAAGTTGCTTATCTGCCTTGGCTAAAGTGACATAATTATCCAAGTGCTTGACTCTGAGTTTGCTCCAGACTAAATAATTCGATAATCCAATTATCTGTCCTGCACTTACAGCTGCATTTTCGGGGGTGAGAACAGTAGCACATCCCACCCCTGAAGGGAGATTCAAACTAGACCAAACGTCTTTATCGACGTTACTGCTGTTGAGGGGTGGGCAATTAATAACGGGAAGAGGGGAATTCCCGGATATTACCGGACCCAAACCATTCGAACGCCCGGCTACTGCTATAAAAACTATTTTCAAAGGTAGAGATTCGTAGTATCGCACGATTTTTATCGTTGCTTCTGTGCTTTTATGAGCCGAAGTCACCCTTAACTCCGTGTTTAACCCCAAATTCCTGCATTGTTCTTGAATTTTTTCGCAATGCTCTTTATCCGAAGGACTGCCCATTACTATAACGATCAAATGGTCGTTAGGCGGGTTTAAGGTCTCCAATTGGTCAACAATCCATTCGAAATTCCGCTTGACCTTGTCCAAATCGGAATCTGTCACCGTTGCTAAGTTACGGTATACTTGTTTGTCCACCATTAGTCTTTTGTCTCCGGAGGGCCACAGGCGCCAACTGTCGGAATCGATGACGTCGGCAACGAGAATTTCCCCTAGAAACTACCCTGTCAAAAGGCGCTTTCCTTTTACACATTTATCCCAGCAATTTGATTGGTTCATTTGAATATGGACCAATCAAATTGCTGAGATTAACTGAGGCTCCCCCGAGGGTCGATTAAGTTGGGCCCCCCCGTTCAAAATATCGATATCAAAATTATATCAAAATACTGCGCTCGTTATGCGCTTCTTTGCGCCCCAACACATTTTTTTGCGCTGCTCTAGTTCGAAAGCCCTTTAACAAAAATAGTGGGACACTCCCAGCGGGTGATCAATTTTCCACCAAAAATAGACCAGTCAGCAATTGAAAGCTATTGGTGACTATCCTGCCCCATTAAAAGGCTTGGCATCCGAATTTTTGAAAAAACTCTGCAAAAATAGAAGTTTTGTATTTATGAAGCTCCCAAAACGGACCTTTCTGTGCATATTTTAGTTTACCGATTAATCAATATTTATAGGAACTCAAAATTTTGAAATAAATTGTATTAGTGGCTTTAAAGTATCTTTTCTATATTAGAAGGGCTCCTGTACCGCCCCTCCGCAAGGAAGGGGAGGTCTTTTTAAGGATTGTAACACCCCTACTTGTGGAAAGGGATTAAATTTATGTCCCTTACTCAATTAGGAGCCATCATGAGGCATTTCTGTGATGAAACTTGCTTTTCTCGATATTAAAGAAAGATTACCCAAAGGGATCATTGCATATACTCTGCTGACACTTGTTGTCTATGTATTGGATCCTTTCGGGAACTCAAATTTTGGAGAAAATAAAATTTTGGGGGTTAGGTAATTTTTTCTACATTGGAAGTCTCCCGAATCGACCTTGTCCAACCCATGGAAGGAGTCGATTTCTAATTGTGTAATTAATAATTGAAGTCCCTTACACAATTGGAAGCACTCGTTGCAGTGATTTGAGAGGCACCTGTGAGGTTTTCTGGAAGAAACTTTGAAGATGTTGCTTTTCTCGATATTAAAGAAAGACTCCCCAAAGGGATCATTGCATATAGACTGATCGTCTATGTATTGGTAAGCTAATTTCCACAACATTGGAAGGGCTCCCAGGTCTACCTTGTGCAGTAGTTTGGTGGCTTTGTGAGGTTTTTCTGCAAAATGTAGCTCGAAGATTTCGTTTTTCTCCATATTAGGGAAAGCTTCCCAAAGGGACCATTGCAAATACACCATTGTCCATGTATTGGTCCTAGCAGCTTTCATTTTGAGCAAATTTGAAGCCACTAAATAGGGCATGACAATTGAGACCTGCTAGAGAGTGTAATATCCCATATTTTGGGAAAAACTATGTTGAAAAGCAAAAAAAGGTAATTTTGAAGATTCCTTTCCATATACAGGGTGATTCAGGTATGCAGTCATTAATTTTCAGGGGTGATTCTACATCGAAAAATATGAAGAAAAGTTCTTATAAACATATGTCCGGAAATCGCTCCTAAGGGGGGTTACGGTCCTCGGAAGGGGTGCCCAAACTTCGGTTATTATTGAATAAATCAGGAACCGTTTAGGTTAAAGCGATGAGTTTTTGCACACTCTCTGACATCAATAAGCTCCATCAGATTATGTTATCAGCAAAAAGCGAATTTTACCAGGGGCGTTCGAAACAGGGGGGCCTGTGGATTTTTTCACCCAATTTTTTTGATGAGCCATTTTTTGACATTTCCTCACCGGCATATGGTTGTCTGACTAAAACTACATAAAAAAGCTCCTCTTGTTGTTACTCCATAGGACTAACCGTTTTCGAGAAAAGTCGAATCAAAAATTTATCTGTATTGACCGGCCTGATCAAGAAGGGACAATTTATTTTTATTAAAATACAAAACTGAACGGATTCTAAAAATTAGTAACTAAAGTAATCTGGTGATGCTTAATAATGTCAGATTGTATGCAAAAACTTAATGAGTGACTAAATAAAAATCGAATTTTCGACGCCACCTTCAGGGGGCCGTAGTATCCTTAGGAGCGATTGTCGGACACTTGTTTATAGGAACTTTTCTTCATATTTTTCGACGTAGAATCACCCCTGAAAATTAATGACTGCATACCAGAATCACCCTGTATATTTTAGTCTACGGATTGATCCGTTTGGGACACTTCATTTTCTAAAAAAAAGTCAATTTCAGCCTTTTAGTGTCTATTTTGTAGCTTAAACCTGTCCTAGCTAAAACTAGGGCCCCTTACTAGGGTAAGGATCAGAAATAGGTACACGAGCCTAAGAAATTTTCGGATTGTAGCCTGTACTTTCTGTCATTTTAGACAGACACTTGAGATATACTGATGACACAATTAAAAGGTGAAGATACACGTATTTTTAAAAAAGTTCTGTAAGGGATCGAATTTCTGAGGTTATGGGGCTCCCCAAAGGGACCTTTCTATATATGCTTCAGTTTACGGATTGGTCCATTTGGGGAACATAATTTTTTTAACAAAATTTTCTTCCCTTTAGTACTTTTCTGAGCCCTAGCAGCTGCCATTTATCCTATGTAGTATTGAACTAGGGTCATAAGGATCTAATCTGGGCAAATAGGAGGACTTTAGATATTACATTGCAATTGAAAGCTACTAAAGTCTGCCTTGCACCATCAAAAGGTCACATCGCCGGCCATTTGGAGAGAAATTTGGATTTTCAATAAATTTAAAACTATTTTTGATATAACGTTGCAATTGAAGGAGTCTTGTGGCTGTTCCACACCAATACAGGGTCAAACCAACCCTATTCTGTGAAAAATCTTTTTAATTTTGATTCCTGTATTGCCGACTGTTTCGCATAGTTCGGCCGTCTGCGATAGGGTGCGCTTGAGATGCCTTCCCCAAACGGCCCGTTCCATGGTGTGGGATTTTGGGGAGCTCCCCAAACTGCCTATCGGCTCCCTAAAGGGACCACATCGCAATTACATATTCCCCAAACGGGCCATTAGGCATTTATACAGACGTACGTATAAAAATCACTTTTTTCAGTTCCTGAGACTTCAAAACGTGAAGATATTGTGTTATCTCGAATGAGCGCATAATTTTTCTGATCGACTGTCTATTTTTGGTGAAAAATTGATCACCCGTTGGGGGTGTGTTGTTAGGCCCCGCAGTTGGTTTTTTAAAAACGTTTTCTTCCTAAGCGCAGTGGAGTTAAACTGAATACGGTGCATTTGAGCGCATAATAGGCGCAGGATACAGAAACATTTTTGGTGTTAATTGAATATGGGGGGGCTGCTGGGGAAACCTCCCTTAGGGGTACTCGGAGGCTAGCGCAAAATAAAACAAACACGGCGCAAATGAGCGCATAACTGAGTGAGTAACAATCAGCCTTGGGTTCCTCAAAAAAGCCATTCGAAAAATTAAACGTTAAGTTAGCCCCCCACTATTTTTGTTAAAGGGCTTTCGAACCAGAGCAGCGCAAAAAAATGTGTTGGGACGCAAAGAAGCGCATAACGAGCGCAATATTTTGATATAATTTTGACTTAATCGACCCCTCCCCCGATAAATGTGTAAAAGGAAAACGCCTAAAGTCTACCGCTACGTTAGGTGAATGTGAATTAGCTTCAGTCACGATCTTACCCGAATTATCCACTCCGAACTCGATCTTCATGTCGATAAGGGCGCAGTTTCGCGACGCCCACACTTTTTCCAGGATTTCGAAGACGAGAATCGACGTTCGTGTCATTATGTCCACTTCTGTCGCACCTAAATTGTACCAATAATAAATATACTATATTTTTTTTATTTTCACCATCATTTTCATTTTACTTAAATAAATCCACGGAATATTCCAGAAAACTTTATCTCAACTTGTGACTTGGGGTCACTGTAATCTCCGTCTCTATTACAACAAATAAACAATTCCTAAATCGATAAAAGTGCCCCTAGCCGAGCCGAATATTCCGGAATTACGAACGTACCAATCAGCAATTCGTTGACTTGAAACTTGGCTGAGATTATCTGCTCCGCGGACCACTGGGGGTCGTGATTTGCGTCATCCTTGAAGAAAGTCTCCTGTTTGGGGGGATAAAACCTATATCCCTCGGGAACCCCCTCGTTTCTCTTCAGGAACGATCCCGTGGCCAACCGGCGAGTCACCCATTCAATTGGAATCATCTCGCATTTTTTCGAAACGAACGCCTTATCACTCGCCGATTTCACGAAAGCCGTTTTCACGCCGACGGAATTCAGGATTTCAAACACTTTTCCGTTGGTTTTGTTTGAAATCGCTGCCTTTCCCGCCAAATCGTGGGCTTTGACACCATCTCCCGCTGTAATTCTGTCTTTGCTCAAAAGGAGGCATTGTTCGGGGAAACCGATCAAGTCGTACACCTGTTTCGTTTTACCCTCGATTATCAATTTGCCCAATTTATATTCTCCAACTGGAAAAAAGTAACTGTAGCCACAACCGTGATTCGTTATAACCTTGACAACCTGTTGCTTGTTTGTCTTTGGTTATGTTTTAGTTGAGTCAAGCAGTAATTTTTTCTGAAGGAAAACAAGAATAATTAAATCACCCTTACCTTTGACGGTCGACATTTTCTCAATTTCTTTCAAACACTGCACCGGATCTCGTAAATCGACGGGAAGCACGGCAGCCCCTCGTTTTATAATTTCAACTTGCGGCGGCGCATGCGTCACCACAATCCCGAGATTTAAAATTTAAAACACAAAAACATATTATTGTCGATTGTTGGCATTTTTCAGAAAAACGGACGCAAATAAACTTATTTTTTCTCTTCGGGTTTCGCAAGCTCACCTCATTCTCGGGACCGACTTACGCACCCACGTGCTTCTTCTCTTGCCGGAGGGGAGGGCCACGTGGTTATGGATAAAAAGGAAACTCCGACAAGAATTGTTAAGTTTATTTATTTGCTTCACTGGTACATATTTTGTGTGTTTTAAGAAATTAAGGTGAGTTGGAGTTTATCATTAATTCTGGACTCCTGAAGACATGGCGGCAGAATCGACGCCATACCGTTAGATTTTGAACCAAGCGTATAGGTACAAATTAATTTAGACTATAATTTTAAATGTACCTACTTACATCAAATTATCACATTTTAGCTAATAGATGTGTATTTAACACTAATTTTCAAAAGTCTTTACCTACTTATTTCGTTTGCTGCTATAGCAACGCCGGAATTTAAATCTCTCCTGTAATTCTGTTGCCGTGGAGACTACCTATAAAAGTCATCAACAAAAATCGTAACAAATAATACTTAAGCAACTAAATGGTAAAGTTTATTTGAAAAACGTAATTCATTACATCAGAGCACTCCAAGAGCAGGACCTAAGGCCCAGAAACTAAATCTTATCAAAAGAATTCCTACGTGACGAAATGATCACTTCAATAATATTACAATTTCGTAAGAAATAAACAATAAACACGTTTTGGGTTATCACCCGGTCAGATGATTGCGTTAAAACGATAGCGGACCCCCAGTTGTTCCAGAAGTAAACTGGAAACGTACTCACAAAAATACCAGTTGAGGTTTTACAGAATGTGCAATCACGAAAAAGACGAGTGCAATTTTTCCAAAAGGAAAGGTCGGGGAGCTGTCACTTCCGGTCTCACACACGAATGCGGGGTTTTCGGTGCGATAGGATGCGGAGAATGGCCCAGCTCTCTGGAGATATCACAAATCGTGTGCTGGGGACTGGTGGCACTGCAACACAGGTGAGTGTCATTTTCACGCGTAAAATGTCTTCAAAGTTTGAATCAGGGGACAAGAATCGGCGGGGATAGTAACCAGCGAGGGCAAATGCTCGAAATATTTCAACATGGTAAAAGGGATGGGGTTGATCAGTAACATTTTCAACGATCAAGCCATCCGACAGCTTAAGGGTAGCATTGGGATAGGACACACGAGGTATTCGACGAGTGCCGCATCCGAGGAAGTCAACTGTCAACCCTTCGTGGTCCACACGCAACACGGAGCTTTGGCTGTCGCCCACAACGGCGAATTAGTGAATTGCGATAGTTTACGTAAAATGGTATTGGCGAGGGGGGTGGGATTGTCCACGCATTCCGACAGCGAACTTATCACTCAAGCCCTTTGCTTGAATCCTCCCGAAGGAGAGACGGGGGGTCCGGATTGGCCGGCCAGGATCAGACACTTGATGCAATTGGCCCCGCTCAGCTATTCCCTGGTTATAATGCTGAAAAACAGGATATACGCCGTGCGAGACTCCTACGGAAACCGCCCCCTGTGTTTGGGGAAAATCCTTCCGGCAAATCAACGTGAGTTGACAGCCGTCGAACGTCACAATCATTCGATATTTGCAGCTTTCGAGGTCGACTGCGACGACAGCAAAGAGGCCGACGGCTGGGTGGTGTCTTCGGAATCCTGCGGCTTCCTCTCGATCGGCGCCCAGTACGTCCGCGAGGTATTCCCCGGCGAGATCATCGAAATGACGAGGCACGGCATCCGCACCATCGAGATAGTGGCACGACCCGACGACAGAGCGCAGGCGTTTTGCATCTTCGAATACGTCTATTTCGCGCGCACCGACAGTATTTTCGAGGGACAGATGGTATACAAGGTTAGGATGCAATGCGGACGGCAATTGGCTATCGAACATCCGGTGGAGGCCGACTTGGTCAGTTCCGTGCCCGAATCGGGTAATTCCGCCGCTCACGGATTCTCCCGACAGAGCGGCTTATCCTTCGCCGAGGTCCTCTGCAAGAACAGATACGTGGGCAGGTCCTTCATCCAGCCCAGCAACCGACTGCGCCAGTTAAGCATCGCGAAAAAATTCGGTACGGATTTACCCCCCTATTCTGTAATTTTTCGTTTACGAACGATTTCGTTTATGAAAGAAGGCGCATGAACGAAAACATGAACGAAATTTCGATATGCCCTATTCTGTACCTTGCTCGTTCAATCCAAACGATAAGAGATTTTTGAACGAAAAGGATCGATGTTTTTAACACGCTTGTACAACAGCATGAAGTTGTCGCTCTTTCAAAAGTTGGGTTACGGTGAAGAACATCTGTCAGCAAGGGCACCAAGTGCAAAGAAAACGTTGAGGGCTGGTGATTATCAGAGGGAAATCAAGTACTAATGTGAATGTGAATATGTTTAGCATATTTTCTTACTATTTGGCAGTTGATGCAGTAGTAATTTTTTCGGTTTAAAAACACTACACTTGGGGGAATAGCACCAAAAGGGGGTGAAAATATGGCTATATGGGTACCATCTACCTATAGGACCCATAACTCCTGGGAAATCAAACTTCTCAAAAAATCTAATAAGTTTATAAATCGCAGTTAAAGTAGTAGCGTAGGTAGATGGAGTGCAATTACCAGGAGTGGTGAATGGATTACTAGCGTCTCTCAAATTTCTCATTAATTGCCTGTTTATTTGCCTATAAAGTATAGTCTCTTTGCGGAATAGATCGATAGGATGCACCTGCTCATATTTGTACCTCCATTGCAACTCATCAGCAAAATCGATGAAGATCAGATCCATAGTATTTATTGTATAAAGGTTTCAGGCCACAAAAATTCGTAAAAACCTTTCCAGACACTTTTTAAAGTCATCCAAAGGTATTTTTTTAACCTATTTTCGTTCACTCCACGACACCCTTGTAAGCTCTCGTTGATAAACGATAAATTTTAACGAAATTTTCGATGAGAAACGAATATCGTTGAGTTACAGAATAAGCAAAATCGTCCAGCAACGAAAATCGTTTGTAAACGACATCGTTGGGCGTTACAGAATAACCCCCTTAATTTGAAATTGCGAGAAAATTCAGGCTTTGTTTCTTAGGCGCCATTTCCGAGAGTGTGAAAGGCAAAAGAATCATCTTGATTGACGACTCCATAGTGCGGGGAAATACCATCGGTCCCATCATCAAGTTGCTGAAGAATGCCGGCGCGACCGAGGTGCACATCAGGATTGCCAGTCCACCTCTGCTCTATCCCTGTTACATGGGAATAAATATCCCTACGAGGGAGGAGCTGATAGCCAATAAGATGTCGCCGCAGCAACTCGCTCATCACGTCGGTAAGTTTTAGGCCCTGTCCTTAACCATTTGGCAACGCTGCCGGAGGAGATTTAGCGTCAGTTTGACAAATTGCCATAGATTGTCATTGAAGTGAAACATTGCAAAAATTACCAAAAAATATTACCGTATTCCCCCGTGTAATAGCAACAAAATCTGACCATAGTTACCGCGTGTTTTTACATAGTAACCATGAACAAAATTTAATGTTCGCGCGCTGGGAAATACTACAATAATATGCCGTATTTCACCACGTATCACAAAACGATTCTGATATTGGTTACTATGTGAAAACACGCGGTAACTATGGTTAGATTTTGTTGCTATTACACGGGGGAATACGGTATATTTTTATCAATTTTAAATGATTAACGAATTGAAATTCAATACTTTAAGAAAGCCTGTAAGATGTGCCCTATTAAGTACCGTAAACACCCCTATATTTTACTCGTAACCTAACTTTGACCAAAATGTCAAAAAAAGATGTTTTCTACTATTAGGTATAGCATGTCTGTAACGCGTATCACTTTTTTGGCCGAACTTACAAAACTATATGTCAGATGTCACCACATAGACCGCAATTTAACCATC
This sequence comes from Pycnomerus fuliginosus, assembly GCA_963924575.1. Classification (NCBI taxonomy): domain Eukaryota; kingdom Metazoa; phylum Arthropoda; class Insecta; order Coleoptera; family Zopheridae; genus Pycnomerus; species Pycnomerus fuliginosus. The sequence continues at coordinate 4,602,626 of OZ004624.1, read as the reverse complement.
CAAAACAAGTTTTTGAAAGATTTATTGTCACCATCAGAAAGGTCTTCAAATTCTGGTTTTAAATAAGACAAAATTCGTTCGTATTTAGTGCTCTTTTGGGTCAAAAAATCGAAATTTTGTAGTAACACTAAAAATACGATATAGCCCAAATTAGTGAATCGATTTGGCTGAAATTTGCAAGGCCTCCTTTTTTATGTCGCCATTAGAAAGAAGATCAAATTCTGGTTCTAAAAATTTATGTATTTACAGTTTCTGCCATTTCAGTGGAAAATAGAGAAAAAATTCCTTTTCATTAAAAGGGAGCGGGCTGACAGTGGATAACATAGAGTATCAGTTATTGTTAAAAGGGTGGCAAACTGTTAACCTCAAAAAGGAACATATTGTCAAATGTGATGGGTGATGTCGGTATTTGTCAGAAAATTGCGAAATTAATCGCAGATGATAAGCACAAAAAAAATGTTGAATTGACTACCATCTACACAGAATACAAAGATCCACGCGATGGGGAGGTTCCAGCCGCTTCTCTGCTGCATTTTTTGTACCTATCTTTATTATTATTGGATACACATGTTGCAAGAATTATTTTTGTTACCACTTATCTAATATGTTTAATAATAAATTTTCTACTTTTCCATATCTTTTGTCATTGCTTTTGTTTAAATTTACCGTTTTTGATCGTGTAAAAAGGTTTACAAGTAATTTTTTTCGTTTTCACCGGTCAAAGTTAAAAACCGGCGACGTAACATTGCTCTAACCTGCATTTTGGAGGGGTGGTCAAAGTTAGGAACTTCTGTCATAACATTGACCACCACCACCACAATTTTTTTTAAAAATCCGAGTAAATGTTCGCAAATGTAAAAGTCTTAATCATCTGTTCTAAAGAACTATACATAGCCAACCAGTTGCTATGCTATCAGAACATATTTTCGATTTTCGGTTATTGTTTTATTGACGTTCAAAGTTGAAAACCGGTCAAAGATAGGGCTCTTGAGGGTAAGTTTTAAGTAACAAATTCTGCTTCTAGAGCCAGAGAAAAAGATTTTTTAAAATTCAATCGAGATTACATCAGCTTGCATGATTTCTAAGCATCTAGGCCTCAAACAACCTTCGAAGCCACTGCGAGTCCTCCACGTTTTATAATTTCGAGATCATTATTGAAACTTGACACTTTTACACAGAATTACCAGGATTTAATTCATTTTTGTTACCTGGGAGAAGCCTCAACGGACCCAATACATTCAACAAACAATGGAACATAATAATGTTAAATGTTAATTTTTGGGCGCTTGGGCTCCTATAATTAGGGTGTAGCAATGTGTAATCGACCAGAGCAATTTAAAGATCTTAGACCTATTAGCATATTGCCAGTTCTATCAAAGATACTTGAAAAACTCACGGAATCTCAGCTTTGAGCATACAGTGTGTCTCATTTTAACTGGAACCACCCAAATATTTCGGTTAATTTTAACTGAATCAATGCATTCTTTTTTTCTGCATGTAGAGCTCCAAAATCTGCACCTGCGTGATACTTAACTTTTTTTATATACCGAAATCCCAGCCTACTGCGATTTAATAAAGAGGCCAAAAATTACGAAATCGAATTAGGCATTTTTTTATCGAAAAATTTTATAAGGAAAAGTTGCTCAAGATGGCTCCAAATGGTTAAATCCGAAATTTCAGGAAAAAATAAAAATGTTGAATTTCTTGAGGAAGAATCACGAAATAACGAAAAGTTCAATATTTTTGCAACATAATGGGTGCTGTGAAATAAAAAAACAATTGAAATGAATTGATTTGACATTTGCTATCGGCTATGGATGAATAAAACTTAACAATCGCAGAAAAAGTTGAAATTATTAAGATAGTGTAAGATTTTCGTTTTTCTTAACAATTTCAAGGGACACCCCAACTAATCTGTTGCAATGTGCCACAAACAGCAAACATATGCGCTTCCATTGTTTTTTTATTTCACATCGCCCGTTATGTTGCAAAAATATTGACGTTTTCGAGTAGATTAATGGAAAAAAAACGACAATTTTTATGCACTACAACCACTAATTATCACTCATCTTTATCCATAAGTGCATACTCACCGAATTCAACAAAAAAAAATGCAGCAGAGAAGCGGCTGGAACCTCCCCATCGCGTGGGTCTTTGTATTCTGTGTAGATAGTAGTCAATTCAACAAACATTTTTTTATGCTTTTCGTCTGTGGCTATAATTTCGCAATTTTCTGACAAATACCGACATTACCTCGAACAGCACCCATCACATTTGACAATATGTTCCTTTTAAGGTTAACATTTTGCCACATTTTTGACAATAACTGCCACTTTGTCATCCACTGTCAGCCCGCTCCCTTTTAATGAGAAAAATTTTTTTCTCTATTTTCCACTGAAGTGGCAGAAACTGTGAATACATTTTTAGAACCAGAATTTGATCATCTTTCTAATGGCGACGTATAAAAAGAGGTCTTGTATTTAAAATTTTAAGTTGATATGCCTAAATGGCACTTCCCGTTTACCAATTGCTTCCAAAAGCCTTTCTGGTCTTCAACGGGTCACCCAATCGCCATGTACCAAATTTCAGTCAAATCGATTCAGTAGCTTGGGCCATAATGTGTTTTTAGTGTTATTACAAAATTTAAATTTTTTCTACCCAAAGGGCAGTAAATGCGAATGAATGTTGTCTTACTTAGAACAAGTATTTGAAGGCCTTCCTGACGCTGGCAATAAATTTTAAAAAAAGTTGTTTAGGATGGTAAAATGGGAGTATATTTAAAATTGAAAATTGATGTGCCAAAACGGCACTTTCCGTGGGTCGATTGCCTCCAAACTTGTTTCAGCTCTTCGACGTTATAATACAGTCTCCATGTACAAAATTTCAGCCAAATCGACCCAGAGGTTTCGGCTGTATCGTGTATTTAAAGTACCTTAACAATCCCGAATATTTCAATTTTTGTCAAAAAGGCACTAAGAGTGAATACATTTTTAGAAGCAGAATTTGAAGGCCTTTCTTATAGTGACGTGAAAAGTGGGGGTTTCCATTTAAAATTTAAAAGTTGATGTGCCAAAATGGCATTTCCGGTTGCACGATTGGCTCCAAAAGCTTTTCAGATCTAAGTTGGGTTATGAGATGCCTACGTACCAAATTTCAGCCAAATCGGTCTAGTAGTTTTGGCTGTGGCGTGTTTACGAACGTACGTACGAACGTAGGGGTTGCAACTCGAAATTCCGTTTAATAAGTATTGGTCGAAATTGGCGTCATTCGATAGCTTTCCATTAATGATTCAAAAAAGGTGTCATTCATATTTTGAGAAAAACCACCCTTATAGGCGCTACAACCCCTAACATGCAGAAACACAAAAATACGAGAACTCAAAAACTACTCAATGTATCAAGGCAGAATTTGGTGTATGAATTTCCAGTGACATTGTGGGCGGATGGACAAATTTTTAATAATATCTAACAAGGGGGATGAAATTTAAGGGTTGAAACTTGAAATTTCTTCAAGTAAATGGTAGCCTAAAATTACGGGGTTGGATAGATTTCGGCCAACTATTGAAAAAAGGTCTTATGAGTTTTCAACCTAAAACCAACCCCTAGGCTATTAACCACCCCTAACTCTTTGCAAGCGGATAAATATATTTTATTTATTTTTTCTGAAAACCTATTGATTTATTTATGAACCACTGAGGTCAGTAAATACGGAAGGAGTTATGTAACACCGGAAAAATAAAACCCCTGTAAATTATAAAGGGGTGAAACCATGATGGGTTGAAAACATGAATGTATAAATCACCTTAATTTTTCAACGAATTGGGTTAAGGTGGTGAAATTGAAAACACAACTTCCTTTAGGGCATGTGGGGGTGGTGAAATAGGGGGTTGGAGTTTAGGGGTAGAAACGTCCATAAAGCTCTGTAATTTGACACAGAGAAGCAATATCTTCTGCGAAACTATGACATCTTACACACTGCATCTTCGAGAAGGGAAGAGTGAATTTTAGGAGAAATTTATCGAAGGGGATGAAAGTTAGGGGTGGAAACTCGAATTTTTACTGAATAATGTAAGGTTGAAATTAATACCATTCGATAGCTTTCTATTGATTGTACAAAAAGGGTCTTATTCATAATTCGCGAAAAACGACCCTTAAAGGCGGTACAACCCCCTAACATGCCGAAACACAAAAATGCGAGAACTCAAAAACTGCTCAACGTATCAGGGCTGGATTTGGTGTGGTGATTTGCAGCGACGCTGCAAGTGGATGAACAAATTTTCATTATGATTTAACAAGGGGAATGAAATTTAAGGGTTGAAACTGGAAATATTTTCATGTAAGTGGTGAAATAAAATAAGGGGATTCGATAGATTTCGGTTAATTATCGAAAAAAAGTCTTACGAGTCTTCAACCTAAAACCAACCCCTACGCTATTAACAACCCCTGAACCCTAGCAAGCGGAGTAAATACATTTTATTTATTTTTCTGGGCTTTCTTCTGATTTTTGGATAAGTCAAAGTCATGTTCATTAATTTTTAACCCATTCACAATTTTTCAACCCCTTTCATGATATGTGAACCCTCAAAAAGTAAAATTTACCCAGACCGCTTATTCTTTTTCGTGTAATTTTCGCTAGTTCTACTTAACTACAGTTCATTTCCACCTCTTTTGACTTTTTATCCCCCTTATCAATTTTTCAACCCCCCAGGGTTAATTTATTTGTAGAATTCGCGCAGTTTTGCCTTTTTTCGGTAACATATTTTACTCATATACATTGTTCTTGCCTTTTTCACTTCTTCAACCTCCTTCGCAATATTTCAACCCCCAAAAGCCAAATTTCAATAATGGGCTTATTTTCGTGTTATTTTCTGTAATTCTGTTTAATTACGATTAATTTTCATCCCTTTTGAGTTTTCATCCCCCTTTACGATTTTTCAACCACCTAAGTGCTAATTTGGCAAAATTTCTTCGGTAATAATGAACTCATTTGGATGATCTACGTATGACGATTACATTTTTCACTTTTTTCATCCCTCTTCGCAATGTTTCAACTCTTCAAACGCTAAATTTACATAATTGGGTTATTTTGGTGTTGTTTTCCGTAATTTTACTTAGCCTAGGTTAATCCTCAGATCTTTTGATTTTTCATCCACCTTTAAGACTTCAACCCCCTGAGTGGTAATTTCGTTTTTCGACGGTAATAAAATTGAACGCATTAATTTGGGATTCAGTTTACCTTTTATAATTTTCCAGTTTTCTTCGCAATAGGTAGGTATAAGTGCGTATTTCAATCCCCACAAAAGCATCCCCTTTCGCAATTTTTCAGCTCCGAGTGTTAATTTTTAAAAATTTTCCAAATTTTGTTTTAATTCAGGTAATTCTTTTTATTTACTCATTCCTGTTCATTTTCTATTTTGAAATTCTGTACCAACAGTTTTTTAACAATTCGCCTTTTTGACACATCTGTGCGTTTTTGCGGAGGCACTACTACTAGGTGCAGATTGATAAAATCTGCACCCGATTCCACCAGTAAGACCAGCCGCCCCTACATACACATTAACTTGATAAACGTCTACAGGGTTATACATCGCATTGATATACATCTTCCGTTGGCTTTTTCTAACTCGTCAAGGTAGACATAACTGTATGTTGACTTATTTTTGTGTCGACTTAATTTTATTTATATCACGTCCCACAGACGTACAAAAAGTTAGAAAGAGACAATTAAATGCGGGTTCTTCCACCCTTCAGCCCCCAGAAACTAACCCCTGACTGTTCGAATTTTGCTAAATTTTGTTGAACAGCACAATTTTAGACAGACGGTTATTAAAATTATTAAAAGTGCAAATCCAGGCTCCACCTCCCTCGAACATTCGGAAACTACCCCTTGGTCATCACGAATTTTGCTGAATAGCCCCATTTTAGACAGCTGGTTATTAAAATCAGGGCAACATCCCTCGAATGGACCTTAGAAGAGCAAATTCAAGTTACATCTTCCAACTCCTTGAAACTACCCCCTAACGCTTACAATTTTGATGAATTTTGCTGAACAGCCCCATTTTACGACAGCCGGTTATTAAAATTAAGACAACATTCCCGAATGGAGCAGGTTACATCTTTCTCCAACTCCCGAAAACTACCCCCTGACACATAGAATTTTGCTGAACAGCCTCATTTTAGAGAACCCGTTATTAAAATTAGTGCACCATCCCCCGAATGGACCTCAAAAGTGCAAATCTAGGTTCCACCCCCTCCAACATTCAGAAACTACCCCCTGACACCTCGAATTTTGCTGAACATCCCCATTTTAGATGCACGGTTATTAAAATTAGTGCATCATCCCCCGAATGGACCTTAAAAGTGCAAATCCAGGTTCCACCCCCTCCAACATTCGGAAACTGCCCCCTGACAGGACGAATTTTACCGGAAGATCCCATTTTAGACAGCCGGTTATTAAAATTAGGGCAACATCCCCCGAATGAACCTTAGAAGAGTATTATCCAGGTTACCCCCTCCTCCAGCTGTTGGAATTAAAATTAGTGGACCATCCCCCGAATGAACCTTAAAAGTGCAAATCCAGGTTCCACCCCCTCCAACATTCGAAAACTACCCCATGACACCTCGAATTTTACTGAACAGACCCATTTTAGACATGGGGGTCATTAAAATTAAGGCAACATCCCCCGAATGAAGCTTAGAAGTTATACCTCCTTCCAACTCGTTGAAACTACCGCCTGACACTTAGAATTTTGCTGGTTATTTTATTCATTAAGTATTGAACCAATCCAAAGCAGCATTTAGTATACCAGTAACCAATCAAATCTTGATTACAGTAATAATACTACAACGTCAACTTGACACTACTTACCTACTCAATACTTTAATTTATAAAATAATCTGCAAAATGCGATTCGTAGTCTCTTGGTTGCCTTGTTGAGTCCTCATGGATTCACTACTCGTCAAATGGTAGATTTTTTTCGGCCAAAGAGAACTCGAGCAAGCTCTCGTCCTCTTTTTAGCCTAAAAAAAATTACCATTTTGACTCGCAGTTGACAACCATTCGGATGTCAAAACCAGCGACAATCAATCGTCGTACTATTAGTGACAATATTGCTGAGCAGCCCCATTTTAGACACCTGGTTATTAAAATTAGGGCAACATCTCCCGAATGGAGCTTAAAAGTGCAAATCCAAGTTCCACCCCCTCCAACATTCGGAAACTACCCCCTGACGCTTCCAATTTTACTAAATAGCCCCATTCTAGACAGCCGGTTATTAAAATTAGTGCAACATCCACCGAATGGACCTTAAAAGTTCAAATCCAGGTTCCACCTCCCTCCAACATTCGGAAACTACCCCCTGACACCTTGAATCTTGCTGAATTTTTTATTTTATTATCCCGCGAATTCACCAACGTTTCTTATATTTAAGAACTATTAGGGCCGATTTCATAAATAAACCTAGGTAATGCTTCCTTAAAATTTAATGACGGCATTAACCAAAAAATCTATTTCATAAATTATTGAAAACCTTAACTTCAAAAGGGTCAGTGCCAAAAATACTGGGTATAATCCATTAGGTCATCTAGATATCACAGCAGTTATAACTTTTTCACAAAAAAATTTCATACGTGCAGGACACTTAGGGCCGGTTTATCGATGCTCAGCTAAGTGTCAGCTAATAGCAAACTGACAGTTTGTAGCCAATCAGATCGCTAGTTGCTAGGCAATTGGCTTTCAGTTTGCGATAACTGAGCATCGATAAACCGGCCCTAAGACCCTTTTGATGTTGAGGTTTTCAATTGCTTTAGTTCTCCCGATAGTTGGCCCGATAAACTGCTCTCCAGTTAATGTCAGTGTCAGTTTGCAAATATGGTAACCATTAAAAAACAGAAATGAACATAAATTATTGATACCACTAGTTCTTCTTCATCATATGAGAATGATGTGAGGTTTTTGAGCCCTCCGATACTACCGCTCGCAAAACGACTACTACCCTAACAAAATCAGCTGCTACCGTCACTGGTATGAGTCATTTATCCCCTATGGGGTTTGTGCCCCCACTGAAGCAACGTTTTTTTACTGTTATCTTTCACTACTAGGTACAGCCCCCAAGAGGACTACCTCCACAAAAAAAATTAACTAGGTAGGTACTACCATCATCAGTATCCTCCCTTAAAATGGGTTATTCTTTACCCAATAGGCTATGCCATAAGCAAAGGTCTCAGCAAGGGTAAAGAGAAAGAAATAATCTTTCCACTACTATCGCCCCTAAAACCACTGCTACCGTCCACAAATCAACTGCTACCATCACCATCAGCATTATATTGACCTAATTGACTAGTTAAAACGCGGTCAAAATTGCTTTTTGTTTCCTTACCCTCAGGAACGTTTGGGTTTAAAATACGGGATTAAATTCGTTGGTACAATCCACCTTTAATTAATTGCAGCATTAGAATTTGGATTTGCAACAATTAAAATATTAATGCGCCACGCGTCTACTGTCCGATTTCACCCCAAATGACGGTACATCGAAATTATAATCATCACTAAAGGACGTTATGAATGCACAGCCAGTATACAACATCGGTACTTCCCCGAATATCGAACTGGCAACACCGCAAGGCTTCGCAATACCTTCAACATACATACATTATCTACAATCGGGCTTCGTATACACCGTGAAGTATACCCGGGACTCGTAATATCTGCCCCGTATAGCACAGTATGAATGTTGCAAAAACTTACCCCTCGCATGTCCCCCCCTATTCTTGAAAAATATGAAGCCCAAAAGTGCGAAATATACACTGTTGTTATGGTTCTAAGCCTGGGCTTCGTACCGCCTGTTGTATGTACCGGGCCTCGTAGCTTCCGTTAGTCACGTACGTACGTACGAACATACACACAGACACATTTTAAAAACCACTTTTTTAGGTCCCTAAGACCTCAAAACGTGAAGATCTGGTGTTATTTCGAATTCGAAAATTTTAGTGATTGCAGTAACCTCCCATTTTTTTTAAATTGTGAAGTGGAGTGGGGAGGTTAAAAAAATATATGTAGGGTTATCTGAAAAAGCAGTCAGTTTGTTGGGCAGTTTTCTTATGGATCGCTCACAGATCGTCAAATTTAATGCACAATATTCTAGGACCTTGGACTTGAAAACAGGCGTTCCACAAGGCTCTGTTTTAAGCCCTCTGTTATACAATCTATATCAGTTTTTATCTAAAGGGTATGGAACACTGTTCTACACATTTATATGCAGATGACACACAAATTTACCACTCTTTTTTGCCTAAACGCGTAGAGATGTGAGTTTTCATGCAAAAGTACTACATTTCTTGAAACTTTTCATGAAACTTTGAAAAGTTAAATTAAATAAATCTACAACAGCTGAATAGCAAACATAATATAATATTAAATGACAAAAATAGTAAATGTTCAAAGATCTTGCCTTCGAAAGTATATGATAGAGTAACTTACAAACTAAAAGACACGGGTTGGTTGAGTATGAAAAAAAGAGGTTTTCTTGCTTCGGCCACTCTATTCCATGCAAAATCCCCCCAACATCTATATAATAAGATATCGTTTAGGACGAACATTTACAATATTTAAATGTAAGATTTCAAGGTTTGTTAACTACTCCAAGGAGAAAACCGGAACTTTTAAAAAGATCGTTTCAATACCAGATTGCCAGTGTTTGTAACTCACCGAATAAAGGTTTTAAAAACTTAAATAACACACGTTTCAAATACCTATGCGTTAAGAAAAAATTTATTACAAGAATAATTACACATAGGTATAACTATCTTGTTAGGGCACATTTCGAATATTTTCACACATAAGTTCATATTGCGTCTTAAATGCTTAGTTATAGTTTGCTTATATACTTTTTTTGTCAGTATAGGTACTTTCATTTTCTTTTAATAACAATGTTTGGTTGCTACTCAAATTGTTACATTTTGTGTCGGGGCAAGTGGTACCTTTTGATTCCTATTTTACACTTTCTTTTTCTTTTTAAGTTGTGATTTATAAGCACGTTGTAAAATCGAGTCAATAAACTATTATTATTATTATTATTATTAATGAGTAGGTAACAGGTGGGACCGAGAAATAATTTTTTTAACTAGATACACAAAATAGCGATGACTAGGTATCAATTTCAATTGATCTTCGTTTAGCAGGGTAGGTACCTACGTCATTGTGTCGACTTTACACAAAATTCTACGGATGAGAATGGTCTAATTTCTGTCTTTTACCACAGCTGCAACGCTGAAATAAATCTTGTCTTGAAATGCGATTTATCCATCAAGTCCAAATGGTTTTCTGCTATTTATTTAAACTTTCTAATGATAAAAGCTAAATTCCAGTGAATGTTTAATCAAAACACGGTGAAATCAATTTTACAAAACCCTCTTGTCCACATAATATTTAAAATGGGTCTGCAATCAAAAGATACCGCTATACCACATACAGGGTGTCCCGTAATTAGGCTGCAATATTTTACCAGTGCGTTCTACGATCAAAATCAGGGCTAAAAGTTTAGTAAAAATTTTTCGAAAAATCCATCCTAAAGGAACTAGGGCCCCTCAAAGGGGGTAAAAAAAAAGTTATTTCTTCAATTTCTGAGGAACGGCTTACGATAAGGTCACGAAATTTTGAACTTTGTCATAGGTTTTTGTGCTGAACAAAACTAACGTAATGGTTTTTGGCAAAAGCTTCAGGGACGTGCGTGAGTGGAGGGGTCGCGGACATTTTTGTATCGAACTTTTTTGTACGACGTCTTGGGTCAATTATGAACACAAATTTGAATTCCTTGTACATTTTTACGCAAAAAAGGTGCTCTAGTTGAAACACGATAGCTCAGACCGTTTTTGAGAAAAATCGATTTGAAGTTCTTTTTCCACGCCGAAAATGTGCAAAATTGATGGGATAGAGTATGGAAAATCCATTTTCTTGTGATTTTCTTTGGAATTTCAAGCTTATGAGATGCAAGTGGGTTAAACTTGTTTGTTTTTTGCTGATCACGTAGCATCTGATAGTTTTAAGTATTTTGAGTGCCACAGTTGCCCACTTTTATACCTCGAAATTCAACTTTCAAATCGATTTTCCTCAAAAACGGCCCGAGCTATCGAGTTTCAACTAGAGCACCTTTTTTACGTAAAAATGTACAAGGAATTCAAATTTGTGTTCATAATTGACCCAAGATGTCGTACAAAAAAGTTCGATAAAAAAATGTCCGCGGCCCCTCCACTCACGCACGTCCCTGAAGCTTTTGCCAAAAACCATTACATTAGCCTTGTTCAGCACAAAAATCTACGACAAATTACCAATTTTCGTGACCCTATCGTAAGCCGTTCCTCAGAAATTGAAGAAATAACTATTTTTTTACCCCCTTTGAGGGGCCCTAGCTCCCTTAGGATGGATTTTTCGAAAAATGTTTACTAAACTTTTAGTCCTAATTTTTATCGTAAGATATTGCAACCTAATTACGGGACACCCTGTATCTTACATAGTTTCTTCAAAATATTCATTTTCAGTACATTAATCATTTGACATTGGTAAAGATTCCAATATTTTCGGTCTTTTTTCGCAAAAGTTTCACTTTAATGACAATCAGAGACAATTTGTCAAATTGACCGGAAATCTCCTCTCGCCACGTTGCCAAATGGACATGGCCTCTGGTTTTGCCAGTTTTGCCCGCATTTCCATGGCTACAGCTTATTGTTTCAGGTGCCAACAGTCTCGCCTACTTGAGCGTGGAGGGATTGATAAAGGCCGTGCGATCTGACATAAAAACGAAAAACGCGCACAAGGTGGGTCATTGCACGGCCTGCTTGACCGGAGAATACCCCGGCGGGGAACCAAACAAAGACCTCGATTGGTAAATAAACAAATACGAGAAATATTTTATAAAAAACGAACAATAAAAACTACATCAAGGCTTCTATTTCACTGACTTCCTTGGGACAATTCCTGGAAAGCACAACTGGACCATTTTCCGTGATCAAAACGTCGTCCTCTATCCTCACTCCAAGGCCACGAAATTCCTTCGGTACTTTTGTATTTTTGGGACTAATATAAATTCCTACAAGTTTATAAGTAAGTTTTTTTTCTTGAAAACCGACTTACCGGGTTCAACGGTAATTATCATTCCCGGTACAATTTTCACGTTCCTGGTGATTAGGGGTGTGTCGTGCACGTCCATTCCCAGGTAGTGGGAAACGTGGTGGGGGCAAAATTCGTACGCTGCCTTAATCAAAGACTGCGTCACTAATATTTTCGGCAAAAGGCCGATTTTCTGCAGGGATTTTCCCAACAGGAAACACATCGAGTCGAACAAAGCGTCCAGTGTTGGATAGTTGGCACAGGATCTTATCAATTCTTTTTGTACATTCAAAACTGCTTCGTAGATTAACCGTTGAGGCTTGGTGAAGGTGCCGCTTATGGGCCACGTTCTAGTTATGTCGCTGGAATATCCGTGATATTCACAACCTGCAACCTGTATTTCATTTATTTATTCCATCTGCGAAAAGTTACAATAGAAAAACACACAGCTAGCCATCAGAGCCTATTTAATGTTTTTTATTGAAACGAAATAATCGAAAAATACACTTAATTAACCTGTCATAGTCAAAACATTTTGGTTTTTATTGTCGCTGCAGGGCTGCAGCCTACCTAACGTGTACAGGGTATCTCAGAATTATGGGGACAACAGCTAATCACAGCTTCTTTACGTGAAAATAAGACAAAAAATAAGAATAAGTTTTGTCCTAAAATGGATCTTATGGAAGCTATGCCCCCCTAAAAGGACACCCCAAAAATCTGTTTTTTCGAATTTCCTCAAAAATTATAACTAATATCAGTTTGAAATTTGGAGCATAACTTGGCGGCATAAAGTTCTTCATTGGGAATTTTTTACAGGTTTTCAGTAACATCAGAGGCGTGCATTCTTGGGGGGCCTTACACATTTTTTAAATTTTTTTCTGTAACCGTTTTTTTTTGACAAATTGATAAGAAGACTATCATCGCCAGTCCATAATTCACCAAAAAGTACTCTTGTTGCATGTAGTTAAGATGTACCGTTTTCGAGTTAAATACTCTTTATTAATTTACTGCAGGAGAATTACAAAATAAATCCAACTGAAAATTTTAATTGTTGTACATGGATAATGTAGCATCCTCTTAAATCTTAAAATAAAGCCGTGAAAACTCCAATTTTTGAATTTGAGGATAATTCAATTTTAGCCTTATTTTATCAAACCTAAATGCGATCAAACGTAAGGGTCTAGAGTGCCGTCACAAATTCCGACCGAGTGTTTGTTGTATACAGGGTGTCTCAGAACGCTCGCGCCAAATTCTAATGGAGTATTCAGGATGAAATTTTGAGTCGATTCGTGTTTTTGAAAATTTTCAGGGTCCAATAGTTCTCGAGCAATAACAGATTTGAGAGGACCAATCAAATTTCAGCTCTGAATTGCTTCATAAGGTAACTTAATGTTAGATGCACTGTTTCCTAGGTAACAAGATACAACAATATTATATTTTCATTGATAGAACCTTGTTACCTAGGAAATAGTGCATCTAACATTAAATTACCTTATGAAACAATTCATAGCTGAAATCTGATTGGTCCTCGCAAATCTGTTATAACTCGTGAACCATTGGACCCTGGGAATTTTCAAAAACACGAATCGACTCAAAATTTAATCCTGAATACCTCATTCAAATATGGTGCGAGCGTTCTGAGGCCCCTGTATACAGGGTGTCCCGTAATTAGGCTGCAATATTTTACCAGTGCATTCTACGATCAAAATTATTACTTAAAGTTTAATAAACATTATTCGAAAAATCCATCCTAAGGGAGGTAGGGCCCCCCCAAATGGAGTAAAAAAAATAGTTATTTCTTCAATTTCTAAGGAACAGCTTACGATAGAGTCACGAAATTTTGAACTTTGTCGTTGATTTTTGTGCTGAACAAGACTGATGTAATTGTTTTTGGGTAAAGTTTCAGGGACGTGCGTGAGTGGAGGGGCCGCGGACATTTTCTATCGAACTTTTTTGTACGACGTCTTGGGTCGATTATGAACACAAATTTGAATTCCTTGTACATTTTTACGCAAAAAAGGTGCTCTAGTCGAAACACGATAGCTCAGACCGTTTTTGAGAAAAATCGATTTGAAGTTCTTTTTCCACGTTCAAAATGTGCAAAATTGATGGGATAGAGTATGGAAAATCCATTTTCTTGTGATTTTCTTTGGAATTTTTTGCTGATCACGTAGCATCTGATAATTTTAAGTATTTTGAGTGCCACAATTACCCACTTTTATACCTCGAAATTCAACTTTCAAATCGATTTTCCTCGAAAACGGCTTGAGCTATCGAGTTTCAACTAGAGCACCTTTTTTACGTAAAAATGTACGGAGAATTCAAATTTGTGCTCAGAATTGACCCAAGGTGTCGTACAAAGAAATTCGATACAAAAATGTGCGCGGCCCCTCCACTCACGCACGTCCCTGAAGCTTTTGCCAAAAACCATTACATTAGTCTTGTTTAGCACGAGAATCTACGACAAAGTTCAAAATTTCGTGACCCTATCGTAAGGCGCTCCTCAGAAATTGAAGAAATAACAAATTTTTTTTACCCCCTTTGAAGGGACCTAGCTCCCTTAGGATGGATTTTTCCAAAAATATTTACTGAACTTTTAGTCCTAATTTTGATTGTAGAACAGACTGGTAAGATATTGCAGCCTAATTACGGGACACTCTGTATCTAAGGCTTTGATTCCCAGTAAAAAATTGAAAATTGCAAAAAAATTCTTTTCAAATTTTTTTCCCCAAATTAATGAAGGCCACTTAACTGTAAGACCGTGCATTCTAGCGATATCTAGCAAGAGTAACTTTTAGTGTATCGTGGAACGCCGATGACATTATTATTGTTGCTTTGCAGAAAAAGCGCGCACGGAAAAAAAATTATGCAAAAAAATGTGTAAGGCCCCACCAAGAACGCACGTCTCCGATGTTAGTGAAAACCTGAAAAAAATTCAGAATGAACAACTTTATGCCGCCAAGTTATGCTCCAAATTTAAAACTGAGATTTAGGGTACCCTTTTGAGGGGGTACAGCTCCCACATAACCGATTTTAGGACAAAACTTATTTTTACTTTTTGTCTTATTTTCACGTAAGGAACCTGTGATCAATCGTTGTCTCTATAATTCTGAGACACCCTGTATTATTGAGCTGGCCCGGAAACATGAGAATCAACCTCAGCTTACTTGACTGTCACAAATTTCATGAAAAAAAAAAGGCAGCAGAGAAGCGGCTGGAACCTCCCCAACGCGTGGGTCTTTGATTTCCGTGACTTGTGTTTAAGATTTTGAAGTTAATATGCCTAAATGGCACTTCCCGTTAACCAATTGCTCCCAAAAGCCTTTCAGATCTTCAACTGACCTCCATGTACCAAATTTCAGACAAAATCCTTCCAGTAGTTTGGGCTATAACGTGGTTTCAGTGTTATTTCAAAATTTCGATTTTTCTACCCAAAGGGTAATAAATGCGAATAAATTTTATCTCATTTAAAACCAGAATTCGGAGACCCTTCTAATGGTGGCAATAAATCTTTCAAAAATTTGTTTTGGATGGGTAAATGAGAGAATACTTTAAATTTGGAAATTGGTGTGCCAAAACGGCACTTTCCGTGGGTCGATTGAATCCAACATTTGTTCAGCTCTTCGACGTGTAATACAATCCCCATGTGCAAAATTTTAGCCAAATCGGTTCAGGGGCTTGGGCTGTACCGCGATTTTAAAGTCCGATAAAAATCTCGATATTTTTAGTTTTTGGTCAAAAGGGCACTGACAGTGGATACATCTTTGGAAGCAGAATCTGAAGGCCTTTCTTATTGTGACGTGAAAAATGGGGGTTTACATTTAAAATTTAAAAGTTGATGTGCCAAAACGGCATTTCTGGTTGCACGATTGGCTCCAAAAGCTTTTCAGATCTAAGTTGGGTTATCACATGCACACGTACCAAATTTCAGCCAAATCGGTCGAGTAGTTTGGGCTGTGGCGTGTTTACGAACGAACGAACGAACGAACGTACGTACGTACGTACATACATACAGACACATTTTAAAAACCACTTTTTTGGGTTCCTGAGACCTCAAAACGTACAGATCCGGTCTTATCTCGAATTCGAAAATTTTAGTGATTGCAGTACCGGGGAATTGGGCGACTTGAAATCGTGGTGCGACTTGAAACGAACGCGCTCTTTTTTAAATGTGTTGGTGCTGCCAGCTAACTGTGAGTAGATAAATTATGGAAAAAATGGGTTAGTTTCTCGAATGTTGACAGAAGGGTCCTACACTAGCCGCATTGTGCAATGGTGCCGCTTTCGCTCCAAAAAAAATTTATCAAAATAAGGTGAGAAAACGGCATTTTTTAAACCTTATTTACTTCTTATTATGCATGACAGTGTCAAGGATGCCCCTTTATAGTATTTTTTTATTTCATCCCCAGACTGTGCTCTCTCAGTATCATAACCTAAAAATTAGGAAAAACCTTCTAAAATTTTTTTCTGAGGCCGTTTATTTTTTGGTTACAGTTTTTGGGTGACTTGAAACAACGAAAATCATGCCCAATAAATATAAGCGCACCCTAGGGAAGCGAAAATACCACGATTTCTGCAAAGAAGAATTGGAAAGGGCATTGTCTGAATTGAGGCAGGGTCACATGACCCTATCGGAGGCTTCTCAATATTTTTCTATATCCAAGGCGACCCTTTGGAGGAAGCTGAAGAAGAAACACCCCAACAAATTTGGAGGACAGACAGTGTTGTCACGCCATGAAGAGGACATGATTGCACAAACAATTTTGGGTGCTGCTGATTGGGGATTTCCCTTGGAAAAAGAGGAGATTAAGGACCTAGTCTTCAATTTTCTACAGAGGCAGGGAAAAAGGATCAAACAACTAAAAGACAACAGACCAGGAGACAGTTGGTACTATCGTTTTATCTCTCGAAACCCAAATTTAAAAATCCGTCTGACTGAAAATATTAAAAGAAGCCGAGCTGAAGTGTCAGTTGACATAATTAATCAATATTTTGATCAACTTGAAACATCATTAGCAGGAATTCCACCTGAAAATATAATAAACTACGACGAGACCTGTTTCAGTGACGACCCGGGACGCTCAAAAGTTGTTGTAAGACGAACATCTAAACATTCAGAGAGGGTTATTGATCACTCAAAATCAGCCACATCCGTGATGTTTGCAGTGAGTGCCTCAGGTACTATGTTACCACTTTATATAGTTTATAAATCTGAGCATCTGTGGGCCACCTGGACTGAACGAGGACCACCAGGAGCAAGATACAATCGTAGTAAATCGGGTTGGTTTGACCAGGTGTTGTTCGAAGATTGGTTCATGACCCTTGTTCTTCCATATTTAAAAAACCTGCCTGGGTCAAAAGCGTTAATAGGGGACAATTTGGCAAGCCACATTTCGTTGAAAGTTATCCAGGAATGCGAAGCGAATAATATTAAATTTATTCTGCTACCCCCCAATAGCACGCACTTAACACAGCCGTTAGATGTCTGTTGTTTCAGACCTATTAAGGAGGCATGGAGGAAAATTCTTAAGCAATGGAAAAAAAGAAATGCTGGTCCTCTGCGAAAAGACATGTTTCCAAACCTGTTGCAATCAACAATGGTAAAACTTGAAAGCAGAAATAGTGACAATATAAAGAGTGGATTCGAAAACGCAGGCCTGGTCCCATTAGATCGCCGAAGTGTTCTAAAAAGACTTCCCAAGCAAGATTTAGCGCCAAATGCAAGTGTGATTGCTAGCACTTTGAAGGACATGTTTGCAGAACAGAGATCACCAAAATTAACAACTGCCAGTAAACGCAAGAAGATTAATATCAAAGCTGGCCAAAGTATTTCAGCTGAGTCATTGTTATCTACCTCAGGTCCATCAACTTCAAAGGAAAAAGTTGCAAATAAACGTCCAATGAAGAAGAAGAATCCAAAGAAAACTAAAGTTACCGACTGTGATATTTTGTCAAGTGATACTGAAGAAGACTCAATAATTTCAAACAAATATGACATTTCCAGTGATGAGATTGACCAAGAAGAATCAAGCCAAAAAGACAAAGCAATTGATAAGAAACTCTTACCAAAGAGCAAAAATAGCCCATCTAGTTCTAGTGAAGAAATTGACCAAAAAAACTCAAGTGATGATGACAAAGACAACGTAAGTGAGATTATTCAAGAGACTGAATTCATAGCAGATGACGTAAAAAATGGGAGTTTTGTTGTTATTGAACTGAGATCTGAAAAGGGAAATAATCGAAGATATTTAGCGAAAATAACGTCAATTAAGCCGTTGCAATGTTCACTCCTGAAAAGACACAATAAGATAAATAATGCCTTTGTTTACCCAAACATTCCTGACACAAGTGATATTGAATTTAAAGAGATTATTGCTTTACTTCCCGAGCCTGTTGCCTTAAGAAGAGGTGCCTTAACTTTTGAAATTCTACTTGCTGAGAAATATTCAGTAAATTAAAAAGGTTCCTACCTAAATACCAACCTATCTTGTTCCTAAAGAGTTTAATTAGTATGTAAGTTCATTTGTTTGGAGAATTTATAAGAGTTTTTATAGAATCTGCCTTTTATTTGTGTATTTTCTTGTTTTTTTTATTGAAAATAAAAAATTTTTTTTTTAAAAACAATATTTTTGTTTCAAGTCACCTTTTGAAATCGAGAAATGCGAAAATGCATGCTATTTTAATGCGTGTTTCAAGTCTCCCAAACATATGGGTGACTTGAAACGTCCATATATTATTTTTTTAAGCTAATTTCTAATTAACATAAATACTTCATGTTATATCATTACATTCCCTGAGTCATTTGGCATAGTTTACCATTTTTTTAATTAAAATCAGTGTAACTGTTTTCAAGTTATTCACCCTCGAAGCGCAAAACTGTAGTCAAGTCGCCCAATTCCCCGGTAACCTCCCTTTTTTTTTAAATGGTGAAGTGGAGTGGGGAGGTTAAAAAAGGCAGATCTGAATCGTTCTTCCGAGAAAAATTTGAAACTGAGGGCAGAAGTGACAGTATTTCAATAAAAATATAAAAAAAATGGTAAGCTGACCAATCATGAGGGTCCATTTTTGTATTAATTTGTATCCGAAAACATAAAAGCGAGAAAAACCGGCTTTAATCATAGTCAATGTTTGGTTGGCAACAAAGGACCCCCCCCGCACGATTCTTATGGAAAGTGCCTATCGGTAAAGTTGTCTAAATTTTTGATAAAGGGTGTCCCGTAATTAGGCTGGGGCCCCTCAAAGGGGGTGAAAAAAATATTTATTTCTTCAATTTCTGAGGAACAGCTTACGATAATGAAATTTTGAAGTTTGTCGTAGATTTTTGTGCTGAACAACACTGATGTAATGGTTTTTGGCAAAAGTTTCAGGGATGTGCGTGAGTGGAGGGGCTGCGAACATTTTTTTTATCGAACTTTTTTGTACGACATCTTGCGTCAATTATCAACACAAATTTGAATTCCTTGTACATTTTTACGTAAAAAAGGTGCTCTAGTTGAAACTCGGTATCTCAGGCCGTTTTTGAGAAAAATCGATTTGAAGTTCTTTTTCCACGCCGAAAATGTGCAAAATTGATGGGATAGAGTATGGAAAATCCATTTTCTTGTGATTTTCTTTGGAACTTCAAGCATATGAGATGCAAATAGGTTAAACTTGTTTGTTTTTTGCTGATCACGCAGCATCTGATAATTTTAGGTATTTTGAGTGCCACAGTTACCCACCTTTATACTACGAAATTGAACTTTCAAATCGATTTTCCCCGAAAATGGCTTGAGCTATCGGGTTTCAACTAGAGCACCTTTTTTACGTAAAAATGTTCGAGGAATTCAAATTTGTGCTCACAATTGAGCCAAGGTGTCGTACAAAAAAGTTCGATACAAAAATGTCCGCGACCCCTCCACTCACGCACGTCCCTGAAGCTTTTGCCAAAAACCATTACATTAGTCTTGTTCAGCACAAAAATCTACGACAAAGTTCAAAATTTCGTGACCCTATCGTAAGCCGTCCCTCAGAAATTGAAGAAATAACTATTTTTTTACCCCCTTTGAGGGGCCCTAGCTCCCTTAGAATGGATTTTTCGAAAAAAGTTTACTAAACTTTTAGTCCCGATTTTGATCGTAGAACGCACTGGTAAAATATTGCAGCCTAATTACGGGACACCCTGTATGTGGTAGCCTTCACGATTCTAAATCAATTTAAATGAATCAAAATGTCAAAATATTTCGGTTCAATTGTTACTACAGCCTACTCAGCCTTACCAGCATCCATTAAAACCATATCCCCATCATCGACGATTTGATTATTGTTAATGTAGTGGATAACATTCGCCCTCTTACCCCCTGCCACCACAGGCGGATAGGCCAAAAATTCCGCACCCCCCATTCTACACTCGTAGTCAACTTTTGCGAAAATTTCATGCTCATTCCAACCTGCAATCACGAAATAAGTACCCCCTTTTTTAAAAATTCGCATCACCAGGTTTCGAGGCTTTAATAGTTTCAGTGATGGCCTTGGAAGCGATATCGCAAGATTCTTGCATCAGCTGTACCTCAGCGGGGCTCTTAATTAACCGCTGTCTGTGAATAAAAACTTTCGGGGATTCCCACGCCTTCTGTTTCAAACCGTGAACGTGTTCACACATGACACGATGGACTTCCTTCTGCCCGGGGTTCAGATAATCGTACCAAAGGCTGCAGCTTCTCGAAGATTTGACAATTGACTGAAGATAGGTCTCCAATTCACCCGAGGGTAAACTTTGGTCAACCCCGAATAGTCTCGTGGCGTTTTCAGGCCCAGTTCTCGGGCCATCCCACAATTCCGAATGATTATCCTTCTCTCTCATAAACAACGTCGAACAGAAGTCTGTCTCACTCACTGCCAACACCAAACAACTATCCGGTTCCTGGCAACCCGTCAAGTAGAGAAAATCTGTGTTTTGTCGGAAGAAATACGGGATTTTATCCGACATGTACTGTTTCGAAGCCGAAGGAATTACAATCTAAAAAAAACACTAAAATTACTAACCGACGGTAAATGCAAATCACCAGGTGGCTTTGAAGCTCAGGACTGCGTTCCTTAACGTACGATGCTATAGCATTCACCAGTCTCGAACGTCTTTCCTGAAATTCGCTTTTTTTAATCAGGGGTGTCACCTCATCTTCCCTTATCAGCTGAGGGTGGGTTTCATAAACCGGTTGTCCGAATGTTACGTGACTTTCCTTGATTTTCAGCTTTTCCTTCGAGTATTTGTTGCAGTAATGTCGGAGACCTGACAAAAATCACTGGAAGATGCAAAAACGAGCGAATTGTACTTACATGGCTTCAGTAACGTTAAATATTTCGTTTTCGTGCCCAACATTATTCGCAGCGCGGGTTTTTAAGGAAATTAAACGAGAATTTTGATTTTGAGGTTAAGTTCCATCACGTCAACTGTCAAAATTGACATACGTCACCGCTTGGATGAAAAAGAAATTTTAATATATTTACATGGCTTCAGTAACGTTAAATATTTAGTTTTCGTGCCCAACATTATGCCCAGCGCGGGTTTTTAAGGAAATTAAACGGGAATTTTGATCACGTGAACCACCATCTTTGTTGTGAATGGTCATAATCAACGCCTCCCCTGAAGCCAAACAAAGCGAGGTTTCAATGTACAAATTCCAGAAAACTGCATTTTTCGTCTTATTCTTTATTTACAGTTACTGTGTTGCGTTTGAAAACCTTAATATTGACAAATTGAAGAATTGCTATCGATTAAATCGTTACTAGTGTTGTAAAGCTGAAATATTTCAAATAAATTACATTTCATTACTAACCGACGGGAAATGGAAATCACCAGGACGCTTATCTTTGAAACGGGGAGATGATCTCACCGGGGAGATGCAACTTATCTCAGCACAGAGTCTCCCCGAACCTATTTTTGAACATAAATGAGATTTTGGCGCATGACAAGAATTGGGCGTTGACAATTGAGGCGAAAATCAAAAATAACTATAAACATAAACCCGAATTTTTGAGGTTTTACTCGTGTGATAGTTTATTCTTTATTTAAAGTTATAATGTTTCAAAAATTATTTAATTTGTCGGTTTTTGATTCAACTTTCTTGTTTGTTTTTTATTAGTTTGTATAGGTATAGGTATTCTTAAAGTGCCGAATGTTTCTTGTTAATTTCTTTGCTTCTCTATAAATGGGAATTTTTTATTGGTGCTAAAATTTTAATCAGTTTATTCGTCTTTGTTTAAAGTTAATAATGTTTCAAAAGTTATTTAATTTGTGGTATTTTTAATTTAACTTTCGTATTTCTTATTCAAAATTTCATGCTTTCATACAATGATCCTAAAAAAGTTGTTACTTATTATTCAGTCTTATAATTAGTAGTAATTTACATACCTGCATATAAAGACTGAACTTTTTCTATTTAGGTACAACAATATAAATTAACACGTACAAAACTGCATTTTTTTCTTTCTCCGCTTTATTTTTTCTATCAAGTGCGAAAAATACAAACATTTCTGCGATTAAAATGAATATCAATAAATTTATTTGCTAATCTTACGCAAAATAATTTTGGACAATATTTTGTCTAAAGGCTCTCCCAGCCAATAAATCTACATTTCCTCTTCCGTATTGATTTGCAACAGAATCATGCCTTCTTCTTCATTTTCATCGAAATAACCACTGGCATTTTGTTGTAACTTGATGCACACGCATGCGCATTCTAACCTGGGAACTGGGAGATGATCTCGCTTGGTTTGACCAAGGGAGATTGAATCTAAGGTTTTCCGCAGCTCTATATGCACCTGAGAGCGGCGTGTTGCCTAAATCTCACCGGTGAGATGATCTCCCGGTTTCAAAGATAAGCGTTCTGGTGGCTTTGAACATGGCCGTCTCTAGTTCCAGGCCATGTCCTTAACCATTTGGCAACGCGGCTGGAGGAGATTTAGCGTCAGTTTGACAAATTGTCATAGATTGTCATTGAAGTGAAACATTTGCAAAAATTACCAAAAATAATTGTATTTTTATCAATTTCGAATGATTAAGGAATTGAAATTCAATACTTTGAGAAAGCCTGTAAGTTGTGCCCTGTAAGTAAGTTTAAAATGACAAATTCTGCCTCTAGGTCCAGAGAAAGACATTTTTTGCAAAACTCTTAAAATTTTATCGAGATTACAGCTTGGGTTATTTCTAAGCATCTGGGTCTCAAACAACTCTCTTGGAAGCAACTGCGAGTCCTCCATGTTTTAGTGCCGACGTATAATATGGAGACACTTTAGTTTTTGACCCAGAAAAAGAAATTTTTTACAAAATCCTTCTCAACACAAAGCAAATTCAATCGAGATTGCAGCTTGCATGATTTCTAAGCATCTGATGGGCCTTAAACAATTACCTTTGAAGCAACTGCTAGTCCTCCACGTTTTATAATTTAGAGATGATTGAAACTTGACATTTACGCAGAATTATTTGTTTATTGAGAATATACGTAGTTTGTATAGAAATAAAGACAATATAATGTTAAATTTTTATTTTTTAACGCTTGGGCGCCTTATTGAGTTTAGCAAAGTCTTACGGTTCTATTCGAGCAACATAAAGTTTGATTGAGGAATAAATTTTACAACTGCACAAAATAATAATGATTAGGTATCAATTTCAATTGATAATCTTCGTTTAGCAGTTTGATTGCGGCAGAGTACGATATTGTGTCAACTTTACACAAAATTCTACAGATGAAAATGGTCCAATCATTCCTGCCTTTTACCATCAGTGCAACGATGAAATAAGTCTTGTCTTAAATCTTAAATGTGGTTTATCCATCCAGTCAGGTTTTTTAAACTTCCTACTGATAAAAGCTCATGTGTTTAATTCAAACACGGCGAAATATTTTTTTGCAAAACCCTCTTGTACGCCGCAGTATTTAAATGGGCCTGTAATCAAAATTTATCACTATAAATTTACTAAATACCACATATCTTACATACTTTCTTCAAAATATTCATTTTCAGTACGTTAATCATTTGAAATTGGTAAAGATTACACAATTTTTGGTCTTTCTTCGCAAAAGTTTCACTTTAATGACAATCAGACAATTTGTCAAATTGACGGTAAATCTCCTCTCGCCACGTTGCCAAATGGTTAGGACATGGCCTGGAACTAGAGACGGCCATGCTTTGAAGCTCAGGACTGCGTTCTTTAACGTACGATGCTATAGCATTCACCAGTCTCGAACGGCTTTCCTGAAATTCGCTTTTTTTAATCAGGGGTGTCACCTCATCTTCCCCTATCAGCTGAGGGTGGGTTTCATAAACCGGTTGTCCGAATGTTACGTGACTTTCCTTGATTTTCAGCTTTTCCTTCGAATATTTGTTGCAGTAATTTCGGAGACCTTAGAAAAATCACTGGAAGATGCAAAAACGAGCGAATTGTACTTACATGGCTTCAGTAACGTTAAATATTTAGTTTTCGTGCCCAACATTATTCGCAGCGCGGGTTTTTAAGGAAATTAAACGTGAATTTTGATTTTGAGGTTAAGGTCCATCACGTCAAAAACGTCAACTGTCAAAATTGACATACGTTAGCTCTGGATGAAAGTTATTTTTCGTAGAGTTGGGGAGTATTTAACGGAACTGTTATTTTGGAACTGTTATTGAGCAGGAGCAATAGCAAATTGTTTCTCCGATGGGAAAATAACAGTTATCAAAATAACAGATTAGAGTAATGGAACACCCGAACTGGCTCGTTTCTAAACTGCTCTACCTACTTGATTCTGGAGCTGGATTTGATTTTGATCTTGATCTGTGATTTTGTGAAGAGTGAACCGAGTGAACCGCGATTTGTTATCCCGAGCGCGACAGCGTGCTGCATCGGCCAGTAGTCTAGACAAGGACACCGAATCAGATCACCTGTTTCTGCCTGTTCCTGTTATATCGTTTCTGTTACTTGTTATACAGTACCAGTATACCTACCTCGATACCTACTCTTTCCCCGTTTCAAAATTTTATCGGCACGACGGCACATCAGCTCAGAAAACAGGAACAGTTGTTCCAAAAATAACTGTTATTTGGAACTGTTCCTCCCACGGAACAGGAACAGGTTGCTACTGTTCCGGAAAAAAGTAACAATTCCCCAACTCTAATTTTTCGCGGGCATACGCGATATTAGCGATGACGTGGAACCGCCATTTTTGTTGTGTATGGTCATAATCAACGCCTCCCACTGAAGCCAAACGAGGTTTCAATGTACAAATTCAAGGAAATGGCATTTTTCGCCAAATTCTTTATTTATATAGTTAGTGTGCTGCGTTTTAAGACATTAATATTGCTAATTTGAAGAATTGTTATCGATTATATCGTTACATCATGTCTACAATGGGCTATGCGCTATATGCTGAAATAATTGAATCTACCCAATAAAATTCTCATTTGTTTAGTTTCATTGCCATGGTAACAACCTCAACCTAGCCCAACAAAGATGGCGGACCTACGTCACGCTAATAGTCCGTATACGCGATATTAACGATGACGTGGAACCGCCATCTTTGTTGTGTCTCAATGTACAAATTCCAAAAAACTGCATTTTTCGTCTTATTCTTTATTTGGTGTGTTGCGTTTTAAAACCTTAATATTGACAAATTGAAGAATTGCTATCGATTAAATAGTTACATAATGTCCACGATCAGTTTTGTGTTGAAATAATTGAATTCACACAGGAAAATTCTCGCTTTGTTTAGCTTCATTAATTGCCATGGCAATTAATGCCGTGAATTTCGCGTTTTAAAGTTTTTATCATTAAAATTACTGGCAATTGATTTCACTATAGAGTCTTTAATGAAACAAAATGTAATTTTCATTAGTTTTATTCTATTTTGGAACTTTAACTAAAAGTAAACCTACTTTTCTCGAAGTGTGTAAGCCCTAGAAGTTTGAAATTTGCCCCAATCGATTCTCCTTCAAATTTGAGGAAATAAGATAGGTCACAGTTGCGGTCGCAAAAAACTTTTACAAAATGTATATGCTTTTTAGTGAATTTCGCGTTTTAAAATTTTTATCATTAAAATTACTCGCAATTGGTTTCACTAGAGTCTTTAATAAAATAAAATGTAATTTTTATTAGTTTTATTCTATTTATTTGGAACTTTAAATCAAAGAAAACCTACTTTTCTCGAAGTGTGTAAGTGCTAAAAGTTTGAAATTTGCCCCAATCGATTCTCCTTCAAATTTGAGGAAATAAGATAGGTCACACTTGCGGTCACAAAAAACTTTCACAAAATGTATGCTTTTTAGTGAATTTCGCGTTTTAAAGTTTTTATCATTAAAATTACTGGCAATTGGTTTCACTAGAGTCTTTAATAAAACAAAATGTAATTTTTATTAGTTTTATTCTATTTTGGAACTTTAAATGAAAGAAAATCTACTTTTCTCAAAGTGTGTAAGTCCTAGAAGTTTGAAATTTGCCCCAATCGATTCTCCTTCAAATTTGGACGTTATCGAAAATGGTAAAAACTCGTTTGCAGCTTGCCGGCATCTTGCGCTTGTGCTTATCATATAGTGGATACATGATGGTATTATTAACAAACGGAGAGCGAAAGTTCCGGCAGGATGCAAACTATTTTTTTTCGTTTTTTTCAAAAATTGGCAAACATCACAATTTTAGGATTTTAACCACTTGTAAAGTTTCGATAAAGATTAGCCAGTTAGATCACCTCCCTCATTTAATAAACTAGTTATAACTCGAACGTAATGGAATAGCTCTTTTTTAAAACAGTGTGTCTATCCCCATGAGGCAGTGACGTACCGTATTGGGGGAGGGGGCTGCAGGGTTCCCTTCGAAATAATAATTGATTCTAGAACTAGAATTTCAATGGTTGTTTCAACAATCCCTAATACATGTACCAGAATAGAAAACAGTGGCGTATCGTGTCGGGGCGGCTTGTGAGATTTTTATAGGCAATAATCCTACTGAGCCCGAAAGCCCTCGATCTTTTAATGAGTATACGAAAACTTCTTCCGATAAAAGGAGATAACTTTTGACTTGATTGGATATGTGCAGTATGGAACTGTGATACAAAATTGTAGCAAAAGTAACAGCTGCTTTTTACTCAATAAACACATGATCGCATATTAGGTGTTTCATATACGTATTTGAGGTAGATTACTTGGTTCAGGTATATTTGGTATGATTTTTATACGTGATGAAATTGACGTTTATTATACGTATTTTTCTTTTCATATGTAAATAAAGCTGTTATACTTGTTCCATTAATGTCTTACTCGACATATATTGAACGTAAAAGCAATATCATTTTTTAACGTATTGGTTTTTACGAGAATTAAACGTTTTTTTATCAACCTATAAAATCGGTTTTGTCTTGTCATTACACATGTTATACGTATATTTTGCTACCAAATCCAAACAGTCCTGGCAGTTGTCCAGAGGTGACGCTGTCATCTCCACCGCCTCCGGCATAACTGCGCGTCGTGTCCCAAACTTCCCTTCTCACAAAATAAAATATCACTTTTAACACTTATATCATAAATAACTATTTTCTACAAACACTATTAAAAACAGTTGTTTTAACTTTTAACGTTTGTTGACAATTGTTAAAAATGACATTTTATGACACCAGTATTAAAAGTAATTTATTTTTAACATTAATGTTAAAAGTGATTTACTTTTAACACTCAGTGTTAAAAGTGACAATGCAACAACAATTAAACAAGCCCGGGCAACAAATTGTCATTATACCTTAGTTACAGAGAATTTTATGGCCGTTTTCAACTAATAGTATGAAAACTTTTGCTTTTAATCGTGTTTGTAGAAAACATAGTGTATGATATGCATGTTAGAAGTGATTTTATTTTGTTCGAAGGGATGGGCCACTCCGCTGCGCGTCGTGTCCCAAACTTTCCTTCTCACAAAATAAAATACCACTTTTCACACTTATATCATAGATAACTATTATTTGTCACTAAATAGTTGCTTTAAAAAGCACTAGTAAGTCACGTCCATGCTCGATGTAGGTATGCAAAATTAACCATTTGCTCAGTACATTAAAATACCAACAACTTACCAAGCTGCCTTTACAAACTTGACACCATGGAGACGGATTTCTGATGTATTTTTTTAATAAAGAGGTAATTTAAAATCATCATAGACGACTTATTAGTATCATTTATATTCAAACGCAGGAAATATTTAGATTTGCTCCGCCTTACAAAAAATAAATTCCCATAGGTACTTACACATCCATGCGAATTTCACAAATATGCAATAGGCAATTTTTGCATATTATCTCATTTAGAAAAGAGAAAGTTTTACCATGTGAAACTTTTTTTTATGCTCATATGTATTTTTACTAAGTAGTCTGATGAACCGTATTCATCTGTAAACTTCATCAGCAATTTGGTCTCAGCTTCCAGCTTGGATGTCTGTTCTTTCGTCGCTTCTTTAGAGATCTGACTCCTTGCATGCACTTGCAAAAGTATTCTAACGTTCCGTTGGCAATGTACTCATGAATTTTAAAGCTGCTACATAGGTGTAGGTTCGATTCTTGGTTTTATTAACCTCTCAACAACCACCAAAATAGGTAGGTTATTGCAATCAGCCGAAAAATCGAAATCGAGATAACCAGATCTTTTGAGATTTTATAATTGTTTTGGATTTCCTTCAGATGCAATAAGCTGTATTGTCGCGCAGCTGCAGTTGTACCTAAGTACCCATGACAACAGAAGCCTTTCTCGATCAACTTAAGACGATGATATAAAAAACGAACAAGGTACCTAATGGCAAAATGTTAAGCTTTGCATTGAAATCTGGCCATGTTGCAAATATTGCACTACTAAAAAGAACATCAAGCAATTTAGAAAATTCTGGATTTTTATAATTCTACAATGCTTCATTTTCTGGCATCTACATCGGCAATTTGCCTTTAGGATCTACACTCTTCAGAATGGAATTCTGGCATCACTATTCTTGCCATTTGCAATGAAAGGACTTGGCCGCGTCCAGAATAATATAATTTGACGTAAAGTAGAGATAAGTACCTAATTGGTGGTTTACTAGGAAACTGCTAATTGTGAAAAATATTTGGGGCTTTGAGAGCGGTTCAAGATTTTGATTTTCAGTTGAAACAACTTTTTTAAGATATATTTTATTTTTCACATTTCTTCGTGCCCAAGCATGTAGAGAACCACTGCTTTAAAGTACCTAAGTTAGGTTTAGTTGTTTTTTCTGACTCGATATTATTCATGGATTCTTCAATGAAACATTTATCTACCGTCAAAGTGATCGGGGCAATTAGCATTCAGATTTGCACTAATGCATTTCAATGTATAACTTTACGGTTCGCCCGAAAATACAGCATTTTCTCTGTACAACTGACTTTATTTGTAAGGTAATTTTGAGTTGTTTTGTTTTACGTTCTCCTCTACTTCACGGTCTTTATTTTCTGAAAAGGGCACCATCCTGGCCTTCTAATTTTGTTCTGTCGCGAAGACTACTTTTACCGGTATGCAATTTCCGGAGTAAACTCATTGGTCTCTTGAGCATCTTTCATATTTAATTTAACGTACAACTTACCTTCTTTTGAAGCGAAACTTAACGTTTTAACTCCACTTTCAATAGTTTTCAATGTTCCTTTTCGAACTTCAGAGGGACCCCGCATTTTTTTACCGCCAACAAAGAATATGAAGCCGTGTTTTGAACTGATCTATTCGTTTTTTTTTACCATTACTTAGATTCCTTGTTTTCACAAAAACAACAAGTGAAATGAGGCGCATTGTCTACTTAACTGTTAACCAAACACCCCCTTTAAAAAAAAGGTGTAGGTACCACAAAGATTTACAGGAGTACCTAATTGACTTATACAGCACATAGCATAAACTTAACTTTGAAGACCAATAATCACAAACCAAAAAATTGAGCAAAAACAAATTGCTCAAATCAGAATTTTAAATAAGTTTTCAAAGTTTTCCGATTTTATCATTATACTTTTTAAGCAGTCTTCATCTTGGAAATACGAGCGCGGAACAGATTTGAAAATGTCCTTAAAAAGCTATTTTGGTTAATTTGTACCACTGCAAAAAACACTTATCCTTAGACACAATAGTAGGCGGCATATCACAAGCGTTGGCATGGTAACACGTTGTTATTAGGTAAAATAATCTTGGCTTTGATTTTCACTGTAGTTTTCCGCCGGTGTTATCTAATATTGTTTTTCTTTTCCATTTGTTTGGCTTTTTTTGAATTTTTTCGTTTGTGATTATTGGTGTTCATAGTTATAGGATATTCCGTGTTCTTAGCAAAAGTGAACCAGAACTCCTGCAAATATTTTGTGATGTATGTTTTTGACAATAGTTATACCTACACAATATGCCTCATCACACTTGTTGTTTATGTGAAAAAAGAATTCCAAGTAATGGTAAGAAAAACCGAATAGGGCAGTTATCACTAAAACACGGCTTCATATCCTTTGTTGGTGGTAATGACAAGGCATTTAATTTCGAAGATGATGTTGTGTGCCCAAGATGTTATGCACTTGTAAGGACGCACATGCGGCGTCGCCCTGAAGATGCAGAAGAAAACATTGAACTGACTACTGCTGAAAATGCGGGTGACAATTTAGAGGAAACTTCTGGTTTCGCTCCAGAAGATGACATACTCGGCAGCGAATTAAATGGGGAAGATGCTCAACATACTATTAAGTTTACTTCGAGAAACACCACACCGCCAGAAGTAGTCCCCACGGTAGAACAACAACCAGAATCAGAAAACCAGGGTGCTGAGGAATCAGAAAGTGAAGACTTTGTAGCAGAGGGGAGTGTAATACGGAGTAATAATTCTAAGTTGATTTTGCAAATAAAATCAGTAGCAAAATCACAAAGAAAATGCTGCATTTGTGGCAACAACAGGGGCCGTAAAGTTATTCCTCGAACTGCGATAGTGCAAGTCTGGATGGAAAAAAGTATTTTAATTCCTCAAGGAAATCGTAGCTGCTCCGATCACTTTGATGGTAAATGTTTCTCTCAAGAATCTTTGAATAGTATCGAACCAACAAAAACATCAACCACACTGACGGAAATGGAACTAACCGACTGGGTATTTGCTTTGTCAGACGACTGGAAATCAAAATCTAAGAAAAAGAGAATCAGTTTCGACAACGAAGGCAATGTATCTCAAGAAGAATATCGTCTCTTCTTGGGAATCACCAAAGCACAATTTGAGGATCTCCTGAGGTATATAGAGGGGTTCTTAAAGACAACGAAGAACAGGTCTGCCCGGAATGCATTGGCAATATTTTTAATGATGCTGCGGCTAGATTTGACTCAGGTACTTAAATATTCTAACAGACTATTGACAACTTCTCTTTGAAATCCTAATTCTGCATCTGCACTGTTTCAACCTTGGCTAATCTAAAAGTCCGCTTCCCACAGAAACAGAATTTTAATGAATCTGGCTTCGATGTTAATACCATCTAGAATGATTTTGATTTAATTTCAGGGTGTACTTTGCAATTTGTTTGTGATTAAGAATCAATCCACTCTCAGCGAAGTCATAAGCAAGGTGTCTAAATTGTTATTGAACAACTTCGTTCCCCGTTTTTTGGGAAAAGACCACATGAGTCGTGAAGAAGCTTTGGCAACACACGACAGAATTCTATTTAACCATTTATATAAAACGGAGGCAACTCAACTAATTTTAGTAATGGACGGCACTTATTTAGATATAGAAAAACCAACAGACTTCCAATTACAAAAGAAAACATTTTCGATGCAAAAAAAAAAAAATCTTGTCAAACCGTTTATGGTCGTTTTGCCTTCGGGTTATATTCTTGATGCTCCAGGTCCTTATTTTGCAAATGGTAAAAATAATGATGCCGGAATCCTTCAATCTCTGCTGAGTGCTGAATCCTCCATTCTGTCACTTCTAAAGGCAGGAGACCATGTCATAGTGGATAGAGGATTTCGTGACGTCACTAAAAAGCTTAAAGATATGGGTATAAACATTCATATGCCCGCTTTGAAAAACCCCCAAGTGAGCCAATTTACAGATCTTGATGCCAACAGATCAAGAATTGTCACCTTAGGGAGATGGATTGTAGAATCGGTAAATGGCAGAATAAAAAACAACTTCAAGTTTTTTAGAAATAAAATTGTTGGAGGTAGAGATTGGGCAATAATAACAAATTGTAATAGTCAATTTTCAGGTCATTTGGAAAAGATTTCAGACTTTTTTAGAATTGCTTGTTCCCTTAGCAATGCATATAACGGAGCCATATTTGAAAATAAACCTAAACATCTCGCCATTTCAAACAAAGCCCTTTCCTTAGTTGAGCAAGTCAATAGATTTCGCATTAAATTGAAAGACAACCGCTTGGATCGTTGTGTTAAAAACTGGAGGCTTGCCGCATCAGAAACCGTAAAAGATTTTCCCTGTCTGGAAGAAGAAGATCTAGAGCAAATTACCCTGGGTACCTATCAACTAAAGTTAGCACGGCAACACAGTTTACTGCATATGGAGAATCGAGAAAATAATTATCAAATATTAATTAATGACGAAATACAAGGGCTTTTAAAAGCAAGAATACAGTCTAGATTTACGAGTTGCAAAATCCATGATGTATGGATTGAGTACAAAGCCAACGAAAACGCAATCAGCGGAATTTCTGGTTATTTTTGCAAGTGCATGCAGGGGGCTAGAACAGTTGGCTGCTGTGCACATATAGCTTCTGTAAGTATTATTTTATTGAAGTAGGGCAAAAAACTGTATGAATGTATTATTAAGGTATTGTGGTATATGTCATTTTATCGGCACCATACTCCTCAGAAGTCTAAGAGGCAAAGAAGCAACAAACGAATCAAAATTATTGATGCTGGAATCTCGGAAATCTCTGATGAAGCTGAGTACGATTCGTCAGATGGTTAACAAACATCTAATTACAAAAATAAAGTTTCACTTGGTAAAACATTGTATTTCTGAGTAATTTTCCAAGTAATTTTTGCATATTTCTGAAATATTTAGGTACCTACCTATTGATAGGTACTGAAATGAATGAAGCCTCCGTCATCGAAAGCCTAGTTCTACCCTCACACGATTTTTTTTTCATTACAGATACCTACCGTCGAAATGTAATGGGTGTTAAATACTATCCGCACTGTTGAGTTTTAACAGAAATGGGTTGTCGCTATTTCAGTTTAGTGAGCGTTGAGAGAATTTAAAGAACTTCTTGTGCATAAAAGTTCATCAGTTTTATCTTCCCTATACCCGACCAAGCAGTACTTACAGATTTCATTATTTTCGGTTACAATTTTAATCTATAGTATGTTTCAAATTAAGGTAAGAAAGTCCTCTCTTGGAGACCGTAAAACATAAACCGAGCCGAAGGCGATTTGCGCAAGGTCTGCAAGAGCACATTCTTACCATCAAGGTATGAATACTACTTTTCTTCCAGACAGCAGTTCCATTAAGGCATAATCGAGGACATAACACTTTCAAAATAATCATCTGTCGCTCGTCAGTCAGTGATGTTACCATAAAAATTATATCATTATTACTTTTCCATCTAGAGAGATAAAAACGCAGTTTGCTCCCTCAAATGAAGTGAATAACGTCCACTTTTTTAACCGACGCGACAGGGAGAAGTATTGGACATACCTATACGTAAAAGAAATGAAACTTTCGTCCTACATCACAACTAAAATAATTGCTACCGCTAATACGATTAATACCAGCTGTTACCAGTAAAGGCTATCCGAAAGGTAATTTTTCAAACTATTTTTGTAGCTATTCACATTGAACTCAAAATTCAAAATACGACAACGGGGGACTTTTGCGCGGAGGGGCTTTCGGAAGAGCGCATAGAGATGATCCTGGAAGAATGCGTTACTATGGGGTACATGGACGACTGGAACAAAATATTACTTAGCGTTCACAGTCCTGAATACAAATTTCTCTGTAATAAAAATCCGTTCAAGCAAGCCCAACATTATCAAAATAGCTCCATGCCTTTAAATGTTAAGAGAATAGTAGTGTTGTTAAGAACGTGTAACGGCCAGAAAATTAATATATATCTGAATGGAACCGGTCATAGTATTTCGCTGCAATCTCAGTGCTCGTTGTGCAATCTTCACGAGAATGAGTCGTTAGAGCACATTTTGTTTAGATGCCCCATTTATGGGTGTGTTCGTGGTCCCTTGATGGTGGACATGGGGACTCGCTGCCTAACTGAGACGCTGAATAAGATCGATGAGCAAGGCTCCATCGAACTCCTCAAATACCTAAAATCCGCTATGAAGTTGAGAGCATTCATAATGAATGAGTAAGATAAGATGTGGAAGTTTCATAGTTATCTAAAGCTCCTTATTAGTTTGATCGGCCTCTTGTTGTCTCCTCGTGCTTGCTGGCATCTGATAAACCGAAATGGGTATTTATATTGATTTACCTCTGTTTTTGGTTTTTTTTTTCTGTTAATTTTTACCCGACCACTTGCTTAAAACACACTGTGTACAGAAAGCAATAAATATTATTATTATTATTATTATTATTATTTGAACTCAAAATTCAAAATACGACAACGGGGGAATTTTTTCTTCTCTGCGTAAGACGAAAGTTTCATTTCCTTTAGGTATACCGGAGGTTAGATTTTTGACAACAGGAAACTGACAATTTGTGGTTTCTGATTTGAAAAAAAAAATTCAGAACGCTTTGTGTTGTTTTCCTTTCAACCCTGCAGCCCCTAACAAGGAACGCTTTCAACATCGGGGCACATAAAGCTTAACTCCTGGACGGAACATGATGAAGCACTATACTAATATTGAAGAGAAATCAGTGAAGCCCATGTTTCGTTGTCAGATCATCAACCCATCTTCGGTGATGGTTTGCAGCAACCAAGGTTTTGATATTTATAGCGCACACTTATTTGCTGCAGCCGTTTCGCAACATACCTGGGTATTTAAAAAAAATCGTATGAATAGATGTTAATATTGTTTCGTCTTTCCATTTCCAATAAGTAAATATTTATCGCTAACACATTTTCTAGATATTTTTTCATATTTTTTTGGAATTTACTATCTGGTATTTATACTATCTGGTGTTTATTTAGTTAATTATTGAGTATACTGAAAAATGCCTTAAACAAAAGCTGTAGCGAATTAAATTCTTTATAAGACTGGCTATGACTGCTTTTATCGAAAAATCAACTAATACAGAGTCATTAAGGAAAACCAGTTTTCGGAAGCCATTTTTGCAAGATGGTGGCGGGCTCCATTGCGCCTTGAGGTCGTAAACTTGTTAGGTGCTCTAGATGTATAACATATCCAAAAAAAATTAAACAGTTTCTACATTTACAAAGCTAATCTTTTTTTGGCCGAATTTATTGGTACATATTGACAAGCACTAATTTCAACAAAGCCTGAAATGTACTAGATATATCTTTTATCGCTTCCATGCGTCTTAAATATTATAGAATTTGAATGTTTCAATATATTTTTGGCAGTTAACTTAACAAAAACTGGCTTACCTACTCCAAAGTAGTGGGCCGGATTATTGAAAGACCCGGAAGGCTCCCGCTACTACAAGGGTTGACGAAGGAAAACTTTCATAGCACAATAGTGTAGATTTAGTAACATAAAGTAAAATAATATTCAAAAGAAATTGGTATATAAAAATATACTTATTTTCTGGAAATATGTCTAATTCAAGTGGGCCGGATTTGTATCGGATTTCCGATAACGTCCAATTTGAGGATATAAAATAGGTCACACTTGCGGGCGCAAAAAACTTTTACAAAATGTATGCTTTTTAGTGAATTTCGCGTTTTAAAGTTTTTATCATTAAAATTACTGGCAATTGGTTTCACTAGAGTCTTTAATAAAATAAAACGTAATTTTTATTAGTTTTATTCTATTTTGGAACTTTAAATGAAAGAAAACCTATTTTTCTCGAAGTGTGTAAGTCCTAGAAGTTTGAAATTTGCCCCAATCGATTCTCCTTCAAATTTGAGGAAATAAGATAGGTCACACTTGCGGTCGCAAAAAACTTTTAGAAAATGTAAAAATGTGTAGTGTCTACTGAATTTTAAGGTCTTTTCTTGGAAAAACTAGTGGCAATGGTTTCACTAGCATCTCTTATAATACAAAATCCAGTTTAAATTAAAACTTGCCATAATTTATTGATTTTATCGAATTTTGCAGTTTTAAACCAATGAAAATCTACTTTTCTCGAAGTGAGTGGCTCTTAGAAGTTCGAAGTTTATGCCAATTGATTCTCCCTCAAAATTGAAGAAGCAAGATGGGTCACACTTCAGGTCGCTAACGGTTTTAAAAAAACCACCTTCCAGTG
Organism: Pycnomerus fuliginosus; assembly: GCA_963924575.1. Taxonomy (NCBI): domain Eukaryota; kingdom Metazoa; phylum Arthropoda; class Insecta; order Coleoptera; family Zopheridae; genus Pycnomerus; species Pycnomerus fuliginosus. Next base: position 4,566,196 of record OZ004624.1, on the reverse strand, counting down.
TATACCTCTTGCTGAAATTGAATTTTCGATTTTTCACGTGAAAAATTAGTGGCAGTTAAGTCTTTTTAGAGTCTCATAACAGTCCGAAATACGCGCCCCCCCTCCACACCTTAGCTGGCCCACAATCAAGGGGCTCCTTCATATTCATCAGCCCCCGGGCCCCACTATTGCTTAATCCGGCCCTGGTCCTAACCGAAAAATAACTCACTACTCCTATTATTGATTTTACTGTGACTGGAAAACTGTGCTTCGCGGATGAGCACATACCTAAAGATTTGGAGATCTGCAAAGTGCAAAGGCTATTTTATTCAAAGTTTTTTTTTATTTCTTTTGTTAATATAGGTTACCTTACATTGTTCTACCAAAGTTAGAATATCTTTCATAGTTTATTTTGAATTTGAATGATGATTACATTTTTCACTTTTTTCATCCCCCTTCGCAATGTTTCAACTTTTCAAACGCTAAATTTACATAATTGGGTTATTTTGGTGTTATAACTTTTCTACTCTATCTGTTCGATTTTGCGAAAAATGCATCCCCCGCATCAAGATTTCACCGATATGATGTGTTTCAAATAGCTGCGTGCAACCCTTCCGGAGTTATCATATTTTTTGTGATTTTCATCCCATAAATTTCATCCCCTGAAGTTGGCACCCCATCACCTTTAGCAGATTTGAAGGTCGAACGTACATATCAGCCAGATACCTCCACTAGTTCTTGTGTTATTACAATTAATAGTTTTTCAGTTTCTTACCCCTAACTCCCACCCCCGTTGGCCGATTTGTACACCTGGTGTACAAAATTTCAGCTTGATATTTCAACTCGTTCTCAAGTTATCCGACGGACAGCGAGCGAGCGAATAATCAAACACAAGAGTATATCCGCATACTGCTGCGGCACTAAAAATGGGAAGTTACTGCTATCACTAAAGCCTATTTTGAATAATTGACTTATTTTCATGTTATATATTTTGTAATTCTTCTTAACCACAGTTATTTAGGATATTAATCTTTTCTTCTCTTGACTTTTCATCCCCCTTTCCAATTTTCCAATCTCCTAAGCGTCATTCGGCAAAATTCACCGAATTTTTGACCCATCTGTGCGTGTGGCAAGGCTAATAGTAGGTAGGTATCTAATAGCGTATTCGGCTGGGGACTGCCCCAAAACCATCCCAGGACACCGTTACGCTGTCCGGGACTGTCTCAGGGCAACTCCAATCTAGGACGGTCACGTGACTGTCCTCTCCCGAGTTGAGTGAAAATAATTTCAATGCCATTTTTGAGTTCAATGGTTATATAAAATGTATAAAACAAAGTGTAATGGTAGCTGATGACTTGTAGTTGTGCTTGACATCAAGGTCAGGACAACACTTGTCCCAGCTTCGATAGGTGGTACAGATTTTGCGTCCCCACTTGGGTCGATATGCGCCAGCCGAATACACACTTCGAACCGTTCCGGGTTGGGACACTACCAGCCTACCAGCCAGGGATCGCTACCAGGACGCCTATTCTATTGGGATGTGGGAGCTATTCCCCGTGAGTTTTAGATTACAATGTACACTAGTGAGCAAAGTGGGTTGCGGAAAACGTGTGAAAGTTCATTTCTCCTGGTTTTTATCAAGAGAGATTCTCCCACGTTTCTACGGACATGCGCGGATTTGCGCGTGCAACTTTGCAACTTGTTTCTCGTAGCACTCCGTTCGTAGGCGAGTTCGTTCTGTGGGTAAAGCGTAGCGGCAGGGGTCAACAACGTCAAGTGTCAGTAGTTTATTTGTGGTTATTTATATCATCACTTTATATTATTTGAAAAGAATCGTGAAAGCACGTGGGAATCTCCAAATCCTCTCCGGTGTTCAGATTGATTTTTCTTCAGTTTCAAAGGTAAGCAACAAATTAGTATGATAATAAATACAATCCTAAACATTTTCAGGCAGTTCATAACGTCTTCAAATAGAGATGGACCTTCTAAATCCTCTCAACGTTCATTTAATTAATCAGGTTGTTGCTGATTTGGAAGAAGCAGAGGACGATCTTGAAGGAGCTGATGCAAATTTGCAAGATAACGGAGATAATGGAGGAAACGAAAGAGGAAATAATTTTGTTGATCCATTTGACAATTTATCTGATGAGAAATTTCAGAAGATCTATAGGGTGTCGAAAGAGTTGGCTAGAGAAATTATCGAGCTTGTAAGACCTCATATGAGACCATCAAGAAAAGCCTTTTCTTTAAGTGTTGAAACAAGGGTGAGTGGGTAGTGGGTACTTTCAAGTGGTTGCAGTTTGTTACGTTGTTACTTCGTTTCCAGGTTCTAGTTACTTTACGGTTTTTTGCAAGTGGAAGCTACCAGGAAATAACGGGATCTAACATGTATTCCTGCATAAGCCAACCTTCTGTAAGCCGTGCCATTCGAGAGGTTTCACTAGCCCTGAACCATCCTGATATTTTTAATCAGTGGGTCAAGTTTCCCAGGAATGTGGAAGAATTAAATGCTTTAAGGCAAAGGTAAATGACATTACTATGAAACAGTTATGCATTAATAATTTGCTGTATGTAGGTACCTATATAAGTAATTATAATAATACTTTTTCCAGATTTTTTGAGAAATATGGCTTCCCAGGAATAATTGGATGCATAGATTGTACTCATGTTGCAATTGTTAGACCAGTACATGATGAAAATTTTCCGGAACATATTTATGTAAACCGTAAAATGTATCATTCGATAAATGTGCAATTGGTGGGTATAATTTAATGATCTTAAGGCTTTTTAACAAACATTTGCACCTATAGGTTTGTGATGAAAGATTGACAATTTTAAATGTCAATGCACGATTTCCTGGCAGTGCTCACGATGCGAAGATTTGGAGAGAATCACATGTTTCAAATGCAGTGGAACAACTTCATGCTCGTCACCCCAATAGGTATTTTTTGTTGGGGGATTCAGGTAAAAGTTTAAAAAACATACTAAAGGCTAAGTGTTTTTACTTTTCAGGATATCCGCTGCGGCCCTGGTTACTAACGCCCATACAAAATCCTGCTCCAGGTTCACCTGAAGAAAGGTATAACAATGCTCAGGCCAGCATTCGAAGTACAATCGAAAGATGTAATGGTGTTTTAAAGAATAGGTTTAGATGCCTTTTAAAACACAGAGTGTTGCATTATAGACCAGTGGTTGCATCACAAATTATTAATGCATGTGTTGCATTACATAATATATGTATTGGTAATAATCTTGAATTATTGTTAGATGATAATGAGCATGAAATTAACGCAATCGATGAGCTTGGCATTGTGGATTTCAACTATCAAGAAATGATTGAAAGAAATAGAAGAGTTGTTAACCCAGATTTGGAAGCAGGAGTGGCACTAAGGCAACACATAGTACGAGTTCACTTTTGGCAATAATTATGTGTAATGATTTTATATCCCTTAAAAATGATAAAACTACTGTCAAAATAAATTTCACTTTTATTTAGTTACCTAACAAGTTATCACAAAAAAAATAAGTTTCCCGATAATTTACTTAATACTCAAAAGAAATTAAAGCTAAAAGCTACCTAATAAGTAATAGCCAACTTAGAAACTTAGAAAATCCAAAAGCAAAATGGCTTGAAATGGCCGTAAGGCAATGTGCATTCACTTCGATCAACGTAACCGATCGTCGGAGCGAAGAAACACGAAAGAGGTCCACTGTCAAAATGGCGACCAATTCACTGTTTTTAAAGAATACCACTTTAGAACGTCAGGAGAATTCGGCCATGTTGGTGTTGCAATTCTCCCATGTGAGAAGTTCCCACGTTCAATAGAATACGCGTCCAGGACGCCTATTCTATTGGGATGTGGGAGCTATTCCCCGTGAGTTTTAGATTACAATGTACACTAGTGAGCAAAGTGGGTTGCGGAAAACGTGTGAAAGTTCATTTCTCCTGGTTTTTATCAAGAGAGATTCTCCCACGTTTCTACGGACATGCGCGGATTTGCGCGTGCAACTTTGCAACTTGTTTCTCGTAGCACTCCGTTCGTAGGCGAGTTCGTTCTGTGGGTAAAGCGTAGCGGCAGGGGTCAACAACGTCAAGTGTCAGTAGTTTATTTGTGGTTATTTATATCATCACTTTATATTATTTGAAAAGAATCGTGAAAGCACGTGGGAATCTCCAAATCCTCTCCGGTGTTCAGATTGATTTTTCTTCAGTTTCAAAGGTAAGCAACAAATTAGTATGATAATAAATACAATCCTAAACATTTTCAGGCAGTTCATAACGTCTTCAAATAGAGATGGACCTTCTAAATCCTCTCAACGTTCATTTAATTAATCAGGTTGTTGCTGATTTGGAAGAAGCAGAGGACGATCTTGAAGGAGCTGATGCAAATTTGCAAGATAACGGAGATAATGGAGGAAACGAAAGAGGAAATAATTTTGTTGATCCATTTGACAATTTATCTGATGAGAAATTTCAGAAGATCTATAGGGTGTCGAAAGAGTTGGCTAGAGAAATTATCGAGCTTGTAAGACCTCATATGAGACCATCAAGAAAAGCCTTTTCTTTAAGTGTTGAAACAAGGGTGAGTGGGTAGTGGGTACTTTCAAGTGGTTGCAGTTTGTTACGTTGTTACTTCGTTTCCAGGTTCTAGTTACTTTACGGTTTTTTGCAAGTGGAAGCTACCAGGAAATAACGGGATCTAACATGTATTCCTGCATAAGCCAACCTTCTGTAAGCCGTGCCATTCGAGAGGTTTCACTAGCCCTGAACCATCCTGATATTTTTAATCAGTGGGTCAAGTTTCCCAGGAATGTGGAAGAATTAAATGCTTTAAGGCAAAGGTAAATGACATTACTATGAAACAGTTATGCATTAATAATTTGCTGTATGTAGGTACCTATATAAGTAATTATAATAATACTTTTTCCAGATTTTTTGAGAAATATGGCTTCCCAGGAATAATTGGATGCATAGATTGTACTCATGTTGCAATTGTTAGACCAGTACATGATGAAAATTTTCCGGAACATATTTATGTAAACCGTAAAATGTATCATTCGATAAATGTGCAATTGGTGGGTATAATTTAATGATCTTAAGGCTTTTTAACAAACATTTGCACCTATAGGTTTGTGATGAAAGATTGACAATTTTAAATGTCAATGCACGATTTCCTGGCAGTGCTCACGATGCGAAGATTTGGAGAGAATCACATGTTTCAAATGCAGTGGAACAACTTCATGCTCGTCACCCCAATAGGTATTTTTTGTTGGGGGATTCAGGTAAAAGTTTAAAAAACATACTAAAGGCTAAGTGTTTTTACTTTTCAGGATATCCGCTGCGGCCCTGGTTACTAACGCCCATACAAAATCCTGCTCCAGGTTCACCTGAAGAAAGGTATAACAATGCTCAGGCCAGCATTCGAAGTACAATCGAAAGATGTAATGGTGTTTTAAAGAATAGGTTTAGATGCCTTTTAAAACACAGAGTGTTGCATTATAGACCAGTGGTTGCATCACAAATTATTAATGCATGTGTTGCATTACATAATATATGTATTGGTAATAATCTTGAATTATTGTTAGATGATAATGAGCATGAAATTAACGCAATCGATGAGCTTGGCATTGTGGATTTCAACTATCAAGAAATGATTGAAAGAAATAGAAGAGTTGTTAACCCAGATTTGGAAGCAGGAGTGGCACTAAGGCAACACATAGTACGAGTTCACTTTTGGCAATAATTATGTGTAATGATTTTATATCCCTTAAAAATGATAAAACTACTGTCAAAATAAATTTCACTTTTATTTAGTTACCTAACAAGTTATCACAAAAAAAATAAGTTTCCCGATAATTTACTTAATACTCAAAAGAAATTAAAGCTAAAAGCTACCTAATAAGTAATAGCCAACTTAGAAACTTAGAAAATCCAAAAGCAAAATGGCTTGAAATGGCCGTAAGGCAATGTGCATTCACTTCGATCAACGTAACCGATCGTCGGAGCGAAGAAACACGAAAGAGGTCCACTGTCAAAATGGCGACCAATTCACTGTTTTTAAAGAATACCACTTTAGAACGTCAGGAGAATTCGGCCATGTTGGTGTTGCAATTCTCCCATGTGAGAAGTTCCCACGTTCAATAGAATACGCGTCCAGGACGCCTATTCTATTGGGATGTGGGAGCTATTCCCCGTGAGTTTTAGATTACAATGTACACTAGTGAGCAAAGTGGGTTGCGGAAAACGTGTGAAAGTTCATTTCTCCTGGTTTTTATCAAGAGAGATTCTCCCACGTTTCTACGGACATGCGCGGATTTGCGCGTGCAACTTTGCAACTTGTTTCTCGTAGCACTCCGTTCGTAGGCGAGTTCGTTCTGTGGGTAAAGCGTAGCGGCAGGGGTCAACAACGTCAAGTGTCAGTAGTTTATTTGTGGTTATTTATATCATCACTTTATATTATTTGAAAAGAATCGTGAAAGCACGTGGGAATCTCCAAATCCTCTCCGGTGTTCAGATTGATTTTTCTTCAGTTTCAAAGGTAAGCAACAAATTAGTATGATAATAAATACAATCCTAAACATTTTCAGGCAGTTCATAACGTCTTCAAATAGAGATGGACCTTCTAAATCCTCTCAACGTTCATTTAATTAATCAGGTTGTTGCTGATTTGGAAGAAGCAGAGGACGATCTTGAAGGAGCTGATGCAAATTTGCAAGATAACGGAGATAATGGAGGAAACGAAAGAGGAAATAATTTTGTTGATCCATTTGACAATTTATCTGATGAGAAATTTCAGAAGATCTATAGGGTGTCGAAAGAGTTGGCTAGAGAAATTATCGAGCTTGTAAGACCTCATATGAGACCATCAAGAAAAGCCTTTTCTTTAAGTGTTGAAACAAGGGTGAGTGGGTAGTGGGTACTTTCAAGTGGTTGCAGTTTGTTACGTTGTTACTTCGTTTCCAGGTTCTAGTTACTTTACGGTTTTTTGCAAGTGGAAGCTACCAGGAAATAACGGGATCTAACATGTATTCCTGCATAAGCCAACCTTCTGTAAGCCGTGCCATTCGAGAGGTTTCACTAGCCCTGAACCATCCTGATATTTTTAATCAGTGGGTCAAGTTTCCCAGGAATGTGGAAGAATTAAATGCTTTAAGGCAAAGGTAAATGACATTACTATGAAACAGTTATGCATTAATAATTTGCTGTATGTAGGTACCTATATAAGTAATTATAATAATACTTTTTCCAGATTTTTTGAGAAATATGGCTTCCCAGGAATAATTGGATGCATAGATTGTACTCATGTTGCAATTGTTAGACCAGTACATGATGAAAATTTTCCGGAACATATTTATGTAAACCGTAAAATGTATCATTCGATAAATGTGCAATTGGTGGGTATAATTTAATGATCTTAAGGCTTTTTAACAAACATTTGCACCTATAGGTTTGTGATGAAAGATTGACAATTTTAAATGTCAATGCACGATTTCCTGGCAGTGCTCACGATGCGAAGATTTGGAGAGAATCACATGTTTCAAATGCAGTGGAACAACTTCATGCTCGTCACCCCAATAGGTATTTTTTGTTGGGGGATTCAGGTAAAAGTTTAAAAAACATACTAAAGGCTAAGTGTTTTTACTTTTCAGGATATCCGCTGCGGCCCTGGTTACTAACGCCCATACAAAATCCTGCTCCAGGTTCACCTGAAGAAAGGTATAACAATGCTCAGGCCAGCATTCGAAGTACAATCGAAAGATGTAATGGTGTTTTAAAGAATAGGTTTAGATGCCTTTTAAAACACAGAGTGTTGCATTATAGACCAGTGGTTGCATCACAAATTATTAATGCATGTGTTGCATTACATAATATATGTATTGGTAATAATCTTGAATTATTGTTAGATGATAATGAGCATGAAATTAACGCAATCGATGAGCTTGGCATTGTGGATTTCAACTATCAAGAAATGATTGAAAGAAATAGAAGAGTTGTTAACCCAGATTTGGAAGCAGGAGTGGCACTAAGGCAACACATAGTACGAGTTCACTTTTGGCAATAATTATGTGTAATGATTTTATATCCCTTAAAAATGATAAAACTACTGTCAAAATAAATTTCACTTTTATTTAGTTACCTAACAAGTTATCACAAAAAAAATAAGTTTCCCGATAATTTACTTAATACTCAAAAGAAATTAAAGCTAAAAGCTACCTAATAAGTAATAGCCAACTTAGAAACTTAGAAAATCCAAAAGCAAAATGGCTTGAAATGGCCGTAAGGCAATGTGCATTCACTTCGATCAACGTAACCGATCGTCGGAGCGAAGAAACACGAAAGAGGTCCACTGTCAAAATGGCGACCAATTCACTGTTTTTAAAGAATACCACTTTAGAACGTCAGGAGAATTCGGCCATGTTGGTGTTGCAATTCTCCCATGTGAGAAGTTCCCACGTTCAATAGAATACGCGTCCAGCCGAATACGCTAGAAATGTGTCCCAGTCATCTTTTGCGTTACTACGCATGCTCGGTCTGTCCTGAGACAGTCTGGGACTGCCAGCCGAATACGCTATAAGTACTTACATAAGTACCCATCAATGTGATGAACATTTTCTCTGGTGGTTTTTATTTTCCCAAGTGCTAAGTGGTTTCACCCGCTTCCTTGGTTTGTCCCAAAGTCAACAATACGGTTTAATAATATTCAATAATAATAGTGTATTCATCAAAATCAATTAAATGATCTATTTACAAATTACTATAATTCTTGACGAAACCTATGCAGCCAGGATTACTTCAGTGTATCTAGCGCTGCGTAGCACGAGGGATGCCACATTTTGGGAGCCGCTGTTCAAGCGTCAGTGAGACTAATAGTATAAACAGGAAATAACTAAAATAGAGAATTACACTAGATTGCTTTCGAGGCTAAGGGTTTTCGGGGCTGGTGACCTGACTCAAAAATTGATGGTGGGCAACCCGTAATACACCGGCTTTGTCGCAGTCGCTAGATGGCGCCACTTTTAAACGTCAAAGTAAAGGGTCCAAAAATTAGTGGTGGGCAACCCGTAATACACCAGCTTTGTCGGAGTCGTCACTCGCTAGATGGCGCCACTTTTAAACGTCAAAGTGAAAGGTTAACCTCAAAATCTGAAATATAATTATGAGTCTTACTGGGCGAAATAAAACGAGCATTCTGGATAAACCCTTAAGTCGGGGCAAGGGCGAAGTCTCCCTAAGCTGTTTCGCACTTTTATTTTCCGAGGTGGTTCAATATTGTCAAAATAAATCTCAAACAGTCCCCGATTTGCAAAACAGGTAAGCCCTCAGTAAAGTAGAGCTGTTTTAACAATTTGTTGCAGGTTGCACGAACTCGGACGTAAAGTAGGTGTAAAGCTGATCGATCTCTACTTCCTGAGGGAGCGAAATGGTAAACGGGAAATTAAAATCCTCAACATTTTGCTGTTTGTCAAGTCGACGTTGTGGAAGGTTTTGTTTAGCCCGGAATATTATTATTATCGAATGACATTTAATTTTTTCAGGCGTTGTTTGGAAGGGAAGCTGATAAACTGGAACATTCCAACGATGACGAAAACACGTACTACTTAATGGAGAAAGAGCCTTTGGTGAATCGATTTGTTTCTGTGCCGAGAGACAAGAGTAGCCTCAACTGTGCTGTCTTTATCGCTGGAATCATCGAGGCAGTTTTGACTGGAACAGGGTTTGTAAGTAAATATTTTGATAGAAACAGGCAACGAATGGCCAAAATGGGGTTGTAGAGAACATGGAAGGGGGGAGAATTTTTCTCTTTGGGAATGTGTTGGGGGTAGTTAGGAAGTAAACATAGTAAAAGTCCCCGCTCCTACCCCGTCCGCTTCAGGGGGTGATGGGGGTGGAAAGGTCCCTTTTTTTGTTTTTTTGCTTATAACTCGAAAATGGTGCGTCATAGCGAAAAAATCCTTGTATGAAAATGAAAGCCTATAAAATTTTCTACAACTCTGCTATTATACATTATTAAGGAAAAATACACCGTTTTCGAGATATCCGCTTTCAAAAGACGGCAATTGTTAAAATTAACTTTTGCTTCTAATTCCTCAGTCTTTGGTTTTACACAAAAGTCGTCAGGAAGAAAGTTTTAGAGCGTTCAATTTCCTTCAAGAGTGAATATATACAGGGTGGTTTCGCGTTTTAAAGTTTTTATCATTAAAATTACTGGCAATTGGTTTCACTAGACTCTTTAATAAAACAAAATGTAATTTTTATTAGTTTTATTCTATTTTGGAACTTTAAATGGAAGAAAACCTACTTTTCTCGAAGTGTATAAGTCCTAAAAGTTTGAAATTTGCCCCAATCGATTCTCCTTCAAATTTGAGGAAATAAGATAGGTCACAGTTGTGGTCGCAAAAACTTTTGCAAAATGTATGCTTTTTAGTGAATTTCGCGTTTTAAAGTTTTAATCATTAAAATTACTGGCAATTGGTTTCACTAGAGTCTTTAATAAAACAAAATGGAATTTTTATCAGTTTTATTCTATTTTGGAACTTTAAATGAAAGAAAACCTACTTTTCTCGAAGTGTGTAAGTCCTAGAAGTTTGAAATTTGCCCCAATCGATTCTCCTTCAAAGAGGAAATAAGATAGGTCACAGTTGCAGTCGCAAAAAACTTTTACAAAATGTATGCTTTTTAGTGAATTTCGCGTTTTAAAGTTTTTATCATTCAAATTACTGGCAATTGGTTTCACTAGAGTCTTTAATAAAACAAAATGTAATTTTTATTAGTGTTATTCTGTTTTGGAACTTTAAATGAAAGAAAACCTACTTTTCTTGAAGTGTGTAAGTCCTCGAAGTTTGAAATTTGCCCCAATCGATTCTCCTTCAAATTTGAGGAAATAAGATAGGTCACAGTTGCGGTCGCAAAAACTTTTGCAAAATGTATGCTTTTTAGTGAATTTCGCGTTTTAAAGTTTTAATCATTAAAATTACTGGCAATTGGTTTCACTAGAGTCTTTAATAAAACAAAATGGAATTTTTATTAGTTTTATTCTATTTTGGAACTTTAAATGAAAGACAACCAACTTTTCTCGAAGTGTGTAAGTCCTAGAAGTTTGAAATTTGCCCCAATCGATTCTCCTTCAAATTTGAGGAAATAAGATAGGTCACAGTTGCGGTCGCAAAAACTTTTGCAAAATGTATGCTTTTTAGTGAATTTCGCGTTTTAAAGTTCTTATCATTAAAATTACTGGCAATTGGTTTCACTAGAGTCTTTAATAAAACAAAATGTAATTTTTATCAGTTTTATTCTATTTTGGAACTTTAAATGAAAGAAAACCTACTTTTCTCGAAGTGTGTAAGTCCTAAAAGTTTGAAATTGCCCCAATCGATTCTCCTTCAAATTTGAGGAAATAAGATAGGTCACATTTACGGTCGCAAAAACTTTTTCAAAATGTATGCTTTTTAGTGAATTTCGCGTTTTAAAGTTTTTATCATTAAAATTACTGGCAATTAGTTTCACTAGAGTCTTTAATAAAACAAAATGTAATTTTTATTAGTTTTATTCTGTTTTGGAACTTCAAATGAAAGAAAACCTACTTTTCTCGAAGTGTGTAAGTCCTAGAAGTTTGAAATTTGCCCCAATCGATTCTCCTTCAAATTTGAGGAAATAAGATAGGTCACAGTTGCGGTCGCAAAAACTTTTACAAAATGTAAAAATGTGTAGTTTCTGCTGAATTTTACGGTTTTTTCTTGGAAAAACTACTGGCAATGGTTTCACTAGCATCTCTTATAATACAAAATCCGGTTTTAATTAATACTTGCCATAATTTATTGATTTTATCGAATTTTGCAGTTTTAAACCAATGAAAATCCACTTTTCTCGAAGTGAATGGTTCTTAGAAGTTCGAAGTTTATGCCAATTGATTGTCCCTCAAAATTGAGGAAGCAAGATGGGTCACACTTCAGGTCGCTAACGGTTTTAAAAAAATCACCTTCCAGTGTATACCTCTTGCTGAAATTGAATTTTCGATTTTTCACGTGAAAAATTAGTGGCAGTTAAGTCTTTTTAGAGTCTCCTGACAGTACGAAATACGCACCCCCCCCTCCACACCTTAGCTGGCCCACAATCAAGGGGCTCCTTCATATTGATCAGCCCCCGGGCCCCACTATTGCTTAATCCGGCCCTGGGCATAGGCAGAAATTTTGTAGGACTTCTAGATTTTGAGTAACGGTAGTCAAATTTTTATTCTCTTATGGTAGCCATATTGTATTTTAACACCATCGGACATATAAAAAATTAGCTGTTCAAAAATGTAATCAAAATGAACTTTTTTGACCGATCGTCAAAATTTGAAAATTGATGGTATGAGTAAGTTGTGAAATGAGCCTTAACTTATGAAAAAAATTTCAAAAGAGAACACCAACTTTTAAACTCCCCAACCCTGCAATTTAAAAAAATGGGAGGTTACTGTAATCACAAAAATTTTCGAATTCGAGATAAGACTGGATCTACATACGTTTTGAGGTCTCAGGAACCCAAAAAAGTGGTTTTTAAAATGTGTCTGTATGTATGTACGTACGTTCGTAAACACGCCCCAGCATATTCCCGAAGAGACAAATTCTCCCCCCTCCCATGTTCTTTACAACTCCTTCGTTGCCTGGACTAATAATAATAAGTTGGAACAGCCGATACTATACCAGGTGTCCCAAAAACGCCGGTCAATATTTTCGATATACACGATAGTCGGTATGAATAAACGGTGACAAAGCTTTTGCTTATAGTTCTATCCTTTTCTAGTGCACGAAAAACATGTTTGCATCCTTTATTAATGCAAGTACAGTGTGTCTCATTTTAACTGTATATGTAGAGCTCCAAAATCTGCACCTGCGTGATACTTCACTTTTTTTATAGACCAAAATCCCAGCCTACTGCGATTTAATAAAGAGGCCAAAAATGACAAATTTTATAAGGAAAAGTTGCTCAGGATGGCTCCAAATGGCTAAATCCGAAATTTCAGGAAAAAATAAAAATGTTGAATTTCTTGAGGAAGAATCACAAAATAACGAAAAGTTCAATATTTTTGCGACATCATGGGTGCTGTGAAATAAAAAACCAATTGAAATGAATTGATTTGACATTTGCTATCGGCTATGGATGGATAACACTTAACAATTGCAGAAAAAGTTGAAATTACTAAAATAGTGTAAGATTTTCGTTTTTCTTAATAATTTCAAGGAACACCCCAACTAATCTGTTGCAATGTGCCACAAACAGCAAACGTACGCGCTTTCATTGTTTTTTTATTTCACATCACCCGTTATGTTGCAAAAATATTGACGTTTTCGTTATTTTATGATTCTTCCTCAAGAAATTCAACATTTTTATTTTTTCCTGAAACTTCGGATTTAGCCGTTTGGAGCGATCCCGAGCAACTTTTCTTTATAAAATTTTTCGATAAAAAAATACCTAATACGATTTCGTCATTTTTGGCCTCTTTTAATTATTATCGCAGTAGGCTGGGGTTTCGGTTTATAAAAAAAGTTGAATATTACACAGACAATATTACACGGACAAGCACTAACAAAAATAAAATACATTGCGCTCCAAAATTAGTGTACAGAGTACAGGGTGATCCAAAATCGACGCCCAGTCCATTTTTCTTGGAAACTGTTGGACGAACTTTCAAAATTTTCTTTACATGCTTTAGCTGTCAATGTAGGCTTATAGAATATTTCATGCAATGACGGTCAGCGTCGCGACGCCGCTGAGAGGTCTTTTTCTGCCGATTCAAAAATGCTAATGCTAAAATTTCATAATTTGGACCGTTTTCATTTAGTTTTCTAGAAAAAGAGAATGTCATCTCAGGCTTCTCTGTTAAAAAATAGATTAAATACTGACTACAGGAAACATAATAACTTATATTAACGTTTTATATGAAAAAATTATGGATATCATGAAAAAAACATTCCAAGAAAAGTGGCCTGGGCTTCGAGTTTGGATCACTTTGTACACAATAAAATACACTGCGCCCCAAAATTAGTCGCTTACCGAGATTTGGTAGCTGGATGAGAATTGGCTTCATGGTTAATAATTGGTCATTATAGCTTTTTTTTTCATAATTGTTATGATCACTTGATTTCTTGTGAGAAAACTGTGTTTTATGATTTGTTTATTAGTTTTTTTTTGTGCACACAGAAATATCCAAGTAAAAGATTAATAAAACGTAAACAGCAAAAGAAATAAGAACCAACATAATATTTCGTAATGAGTTTTAGGTCTGTCTGAAAGCAAAAAATATTTCCATTAAATGAGTGCGTAATTATTGATATTCTTAAATAAACACTTGGTCCGATTATCGTGTTATTAGTCACATGACGATAACAGAGAATTTTTCGATTATTCTAGGACATTAATTCACAAACAACTTACGTCACACTTTCGACCAATTCGTGATAGTTTTTAGCCTGAGTCTCCCACTATTTAGCATTTGCTTTTAACTTAGAAAAAACCGTGTTAGTTACCTAACAATATTTTTCAGACGGCTAAAGTCACAGCTCACTGGCACAAAGGAACAACTTACATGGTGAAATTCGACGACGCCGTAGTCAACAGGGACAAACAGCTGGAGGAAAGATAATTTTTGTTTGTTGATATTATTTATTAAATATATTCCTCAATATTACTAACAGATTTACAATTTTTACAAAAACCTCAATCTCCTGTCTTTGTACGCCACTTCTCCATTTCTGTAGCTCTGTTCTACTTCAGCCCTCACAGTTCTCATCCACCACCAGGTGCCCACTATAGGGAGGACTATGTAAAGAACACCAAAACGGACGCTACCCCTATTCGGTCTGAAGAATTCGTAACCGGTGGCCCTCAGTGCATTGTAGCGGTATATGGCGGTGTCGAACTGAAATCGTAAAGTACTAATTTGACAATTATGTTGCTTGTTAGATTTATCCTGAGAAATATGTGCAAAAAAGAATCGATATTTTAGGATAAATCAAATATTGAAAAGCCTTCAGGCGTTTGTTTACGTTATGACGATTTCGGCCCTTAATTATCTGTGTGTGAAATCTTACGATGTGTTCCAAAGTTACTTATTATTTTCTCACAATATTCGAGTCAGTTGATTTTATGTACCCGAAGGATACAGATGTCTCATTTAAGTGGTGGAATACAAGGATTGAACGCAATTTGAAATCTGTTATTTCGCCCAAATCCCAACATATTGGATGAAAAATGCGATAAAATTAACACCCAAGGCTGACCTAGTTACATAACGTCCCATAAAATTGTCAATTTCTCCGAGACGCAAAATTCGATGTTTGGAGAATGTTTATCAACAGTACTCAATCACGCGATCATCAGAAAGAGCACGATGAAAGTTCATCGTGGAAAGCGATATTTTTATTAACCTTAACATTGCGCGTCAAACTTGGTGTTGATTTGTCACATTACATTCACGTCGAAACTTTCCGGCGGAAATTATTAAGATATGATTAACATTGACCTTTGGAAATGTGTTAACAAAATAGCAGTTGTTCACATTTTACGTTATAATCAATGAAAGGCAATACTTGGTGGGCGGAATTTACGTTTGACGGGCGTTTGTGTGCATCGTGTCGAGTTAATAATAATTTTTTCTACAAACACTATTAAAAACAGTTGTTTGTTGACAATTGTTAAAAATGATATTTTATGACACCAGTTATTTATGATATAAGTGTTAAAAGTGGTATTTTATTTTGTGAGAAGGGAAGTTTGGGACACGACGCGCAGCGGAGTGGCCCATCCCTTCCGACAAAATAAAATCACTTTTAACACGCATATTTTTTCTACAAACACGATTAAAAGCAAAAGTTTTCATATTATTAGTTGAAAATGTCCATGAAATTCGCTGTAACTAAGGTATAGTGACTATTTGTTGCCGGGGCTTGTTTAATTGTTGTTGCATTGTCACTTTTAACACTGAGGGCCGATTGTATAAAAAATAATCCCAGTATTAAATTTAATACCGGGATTAGTCGCTAGGTAACGGGTCTTCTGATTGGCTCAGACCACGCTCAGACATAGAAGCCGTTGTATAAAACACGATTATCCCCAGGATTATTTTTTATACAACCCGCCCTAAGTGTTAAAAGTAAATCACTTTTAACACAAATGTTAAAAGTAAACGACTTTTAATACTGATATCATAAAATATCATTTTTAACAATTGTCAACAAACGTTAAAACAACTGTTTTTAATAGTGTTTGTAGAAAAAGTCATTTACTCTTAACATTTACGTTAAAAGTGACAGTCCTAGAAATTTGAAATTTGCCCCAATCGATTCTCCTTCAAGTTTGAGGAAATAACATAGGTCACACTTGCAGTCGCAAAAAACTTTTACAAAATGTATGCTTTTTAGTAAATTTCGCGTTTTAAAGTTTTTATCATTAAAATTACTGGCAATCGGTTTCACTAGAGTCTTTAATAAAACAAAATGTAATTTTTATTAGTTTAATTCTATTTTGGAACTTTAAATGAAAGAAAACCTACTTTTCTCGAAGTGTGTAAGTCCTAGATGTTTGAAATTTGCCCCAATCGATTCTCCTTCAAATTTGAGGAAATAAGATGGGTCACACTTGCGGTCTCAAAAAACTTTTACAAAATGCATGCTTTTTAGTGAATTTCGCGTTTTAAAGTTTTTATAATTCAAATTACTGGCAATTGGTTTCACTAGAGTCTTTAATAAAACAGAACGTATTTTTTATTAGTTTTATTCTATTTTGGAACTTTAAATGAGAGAAAACCTACTTTTCTCGAAGTGTGCAACTCCTAAGAGTTTGAACTTTGCCCCAATCGATTCTCTTTCAAATTTGAGGAAATAAGATAGGTCACACTTGCGGTCGCAAAAAACTTTTACAAAATGTATGCTTTTTAGTGAATTTCGCGTTTTAAAGTTTTTATCATTCAAATTACTGGCAATTGGTTTCACTAGAGTCTTCAATAAAACAAAATGTAATTTTTATTAGTTTTATTCTATTTTGGAACTTTAAATGAGAGAAAACCTACTTTTCTCGAAGTGCGTAACTCCTAAGAGTTTGAACTTTGCCCCAATCGATTCTCTTTCAAATTTGAGGAAATAAGATAGGTCACACTTGCGGTCGCAAAAAACTTTTACAAAATGTATGCTTTTTAGTGAATTTCGCGTTTTAAAGTTTTTATCAATAAAATTACTGGCAATTGGTTTCACTAGAGTCTTTAATAAAACAAAATGTAATTTGTATTAGTTTTATTCTATTTTGGAACTTTAAATGAAAGAAAACCTACTTTTCTCGAAGTGTGTAAGTCCTAGATGTTTGAAATTTGCCCCAATCGATTCTCCTTCAAATTTGAGTAAATAAGATAGGTTACACTTGCGGTCGCAAAAAACTTCTACAAAATGTATGCTTTTTAGTGAATTTCGCGTTTTAAAGTTTTTATCATTAAAATTACTGGCAATTGGTTTCACTAGAGTCTTTAATAAAACAAAATGTAATTTTTATTAGTTTTATTCTATTTTGGAACTTTAAATGAAAGAAAACCTACTTTTCTCGAAGTGTGTAAGTCCTAGAAGTTTGAAATTTGCCCCAATCGATTCTCCTTCAAATTTGAGGAAATAAGATGGGTCACACTTGCGGTCTCAAAAAACTTTTACAAAATGTATGCTTTTTAGTGAACTCGCGTTTTAAAGTTTTTATAATTCAAATTACTGGCAATTGGTTTCACTAGAGTCTTTAATAAAACAAAATGTAATTTTTATTAGTTTTATTCTACAGGGTGAGTCAACAAGGCGACGGCGGTCCATAACTTCTGAACCCTTCCAGATAGGGAATCAATTCAAACGCCATTATGTACAACACCGCCAATTCTACTTCCTAAAAATACTTTCAACTATACAGGCTGTCCCAAAACACTTGCAACGCATGGCAACTTGATTTTTTTAAATGGAACACCACCATTTTGATGCCATATTCTGGATCACCTATAACATAGCTTTACATCGACATAAGACATTCGATGGTTTAAGGCTCTGTTCTCAAGTAATTAATTCTTTTTGAAAAATTTCGACTATTGCGGGTGCTTCTTAAAAAAATTCCTGAGAACTCAATTTTGTATCTAGAGAGCTGAGGTTCGGTACGAGTATAAAGGAAGGTCTATTCAAGCTATCTGACATGATAACTATCATGATCACTATACAGGGTGTTAAAAATTCTGTGTCAAGTTTGGAAAATTTCAAATATGCAAAACTCCATTTTTTCAAATGGCACCCCCTGCTATTATTGTGCCATGGGGTTCGGCTGTTGAAGTACTTTATTTTTTATTAAGCATGTCCTATACCTAAAGTCAATACTTCAAAAGATATTCTTTGTCTTATTTATTTTATTGAAGATTATTACGATCTCAATTAAAGCATGCCATGGACTGTATGACAGTTATGATTAACATTGTTTATTTACATAGTTACCAGACAGTTTGTCACATTTATTGACATACACAATGAATTTCAACCATAAGCAATAAACCATGTCAATGAATTCTTTCTGGTTGTGTATGTCAATAAATGTGACAAACTGTCTGGTAACTATGTAAATAAACAAGGTTAATCGTAACTGTTATACAATCCATGGCATTCTTTAATTGAGATCGTAATAATCTTCAATAAAATAATTAAGACAAAGAATATCTTTTGAAGTATTGACTTTAGGTATAGGACATACTTAATAAAAAATAAAGTAATTCAACATCCCAACCCCATGGCACAATAATAGCAGGGGGTGCCATTTGAAAAAATGGAGTTTTGCATATTTGAAATTTTCCAAACTTGACACAGAATTTTTGACACCCTGTATAGTGATAATGATAGTTATCATGTTAGATAGATAGAATGGACCTTCCTTCATGTTCGTACCGAATCTCAGCTCTCTAGATACAAAATTGAGTTCTCAGGATGTTTTTTAAGAAGCACCCGCAATGGTCGAAATTTTTCAAAAAGAATTAATTACTTTAGAACAGAGCCTTAAAACATGGAATGTCTTATGTCGATGTAAAGCTATGTTATAGGTGATCCAGAATATGTCATCAAAATGGTGGTGTTCCGTTTAAAAAAATGAAGTTGCCATGCATTGCAAGTGTTTTGGGACAGCCTGTATAGTTGAAAGTATTTTTAGGATGTAGAATTGGCGGTGTTGTACATAATGGCGTTTGAATTGATTTCCTATCTGGAAGGGTTCAGAAGTTATGGACCGCCGTCACCTTGTTGACTCACCCTGTATTTTGGAACTTTAAATGAAAGAAAACCTACTTTTCTCGAAGCGTGTAACTCCTAGATGTTTGAAATTTGCCCCAATCGATTCTCCTTCAAATTTGAGGAAATAAGATAGGTCACACTTGCAGTCGCAAAAAACTATTACAAAATGTATGCTTTTTAGTGAATTTCGCGTTTTAAAGTTTTTATCATTAAAATTACTGGCAATTGGTTTCACTAGAGTCTTTAATAAAACAAAATGTAATTTTTATTAGTTTTATTCTATTTTGGAACTTTAAATGGAAGAAAACCTACTTTTCTCGAAGCGTGTAACTCCTAGATGTTTGAAATTTGCCCCAATCGATTCTCCTTCAAATTTGAGGAAATAAGATAGGTCACACTTGCAGTCGCAAAAAACTTTTACAAAATGTATGCTTTTTAGTGAATTTCGCGTTTTAAAGTTTTTATCAATAAAATTACTGGCAATTGGTTTCACTAGAGTCTTTAATGAAACAAAATGTAATTTTTATTAGTTTTATTCTATTTTGGAACTTTAAATGAAAGAAAACCTACTTTTCTCGAAGTGTGTAAGTCCTAGAAGCTTGAAATTTGCCCCAATCGATTCTCCTTCAAATTTGAGGAAATAAGACAGGTCACACTTACGGTCGCAAAAAACTTTAAATGTAAAAATGTGTAGTTTCTGCTGAATTTAAGGTTTTTTCTTAGAAATACTAGTGGCAATGGTTTCACTAGCATCTCTTATAATACAAAATCCGGTTTTGATTAAAACTTGCCATAATTTATTGATTTTATCGAATTTTGCAGTTTTAAACCAATGAAAATCTACTTTTCTCGAAGTGAGTGGCACTTAGAAGTTCGAAGTTTATGCCAATTGATTCTCCCTCAAAATTGAGGAAGCAAGATGGGCCACACTTCAGGTCGCTAACGGTTTAAAAAAAATCACCTTCCGGTGTATACCTCTTGCTGAAATTGAATTTTCGATTTTTCACGTGAAAAATTAGTGGCAGTTAAGTCTTTTTAGAGTCTCCTGACAGCACGAAATACGCACCCCGCCTCCACACCTTAGCTGGCCCACAACCAAGGGGCTCCTTCATATTGATCAGCCCCCGGGCCCCACTATTGCTTAATCCGGTTACAGCGAATTTCATGGACGTTTTTAACTAATAATATGAAAACTTTTGCTTTTAATCGTGTTTGCAGAAAAAATAGTGTATGATATGCGTGTTAAAAGTGATTTTATTTTGTTCGAACTTCCCTTCTCACAAAATAAAATTCCACTTTTAACGCTTATATCATAAATAACTATTAATTGAGTTGCATATTATGTCGTATTATGTATAAACACCACAAGCTCCAAAAATATACTCAACTAAATACTTCGTTGCAATAAATTTTGATGACCTTTTAACTCTGTTGTTAAACACGCGAAGATTACAAGGCCCCAATTTCAAGCAGTTATTATTAAACCGATCAAAACGCGTAGGTTGTCAAAGGTCGGCTTTATCAGGACCTCGTAGTTCAAAGAAACTAAAGATATTCCTCGGTTGCGCAAAAACTGCGATTTTCATTTTTAAAAAGAAGGAAAATTAAATATCCGAGATTTTGTAATCTTTACACAATAACGTGCGACCTTTCCAAGTTACAATATTCACAGGAAATAATTGCGATGCCAAGCAAAAGACTTCTTGTATTTACCGCACAATTATTAATCGCTCGAATCTCTATAGTATTGGGAAACGAAACTTTCGTCTTACGCAAAGATCGAAAAATTTCAACGTGTTAATTTTGATTTTAATATGAATACCTGCAAAAATAGTTTAAAAAGTCAACAAAAGACGTATATCAATGCGATGTATATCTCTGTAGATGTTTATCAAGTTAATGTGTATGTACTGGTGGAATCGGGTGCAGATTTTATCAATCTGCACCTAGTAGTAGTGTTAAAAAATTGTTGTTACAGAATTTAAAAATAGAAAATGAACAGGAATGAGTAAATGAAAAGAATTGCCGATTAAAACAAAATTTGACGAATTTTGAAAAATTAACACTCGGGATTGAAAAATTGCGAAACGGGATGAAAAAAAATAACCCAATTATGGAAATTTGGCTTGAAAAATTACTTCTCCGATAGCTTTTACTGATGGCAGCAATGATGTTAGTTGTGAGACGAAAGTTTCATTTCCTTTTAATATCCCGAAAAATTTCACGTCGGAATTCCCACTTACGAAATATTTTGACAATGTTCTCGGCATCGAACGAGCAATTACACAAATTTCAAGCTTCCCGAAATCAAAAGCAACAACGACACGCGTTTCGCAAGAAAAGAGCAAAAGAATCCGTCGGTCATTGAAAAGAAAGTAACATGACGAACGAATGGATTTTATTCGGGGGACGAACCCATCAAGACACCTTCCCGATGTTATTAAAAGGCTAACAAGTCATTTACATTTTAGTGTCTCACGGATCCTTTCTAGGATCATCCTAGTGGCTGTGGTTGAGTGTTGGTGCTGCTGGATACAAGGTGTCAATTGGTAACCTAAATTACGTTCAACATCGTTGGGTAACAGTTTAATGTGACATTTAATTTGCTCAATAATTTCCTAATTGTATCAGTAATAAGGCCTTGGGCGTTTGAAATTTGGAGATTTTGCTAAAAGCCTTGAGACTGCCATAAATAATCCTTTACAAACAATTATGCAACGATTAAATTTAAGTTTTCCTACCTCCTTGACTTTTAAAGAGAAAAAATGGCGGGAATTCAGCAGGATTCCACGGAAGCGCATTAGGGTCAGACAGAAACACTTTTAAAAGTCAAGATCTTCAATGATTTTTTCAAGATCTTGGAAATTTTTCTCAAGATATTCAATTGTTTTCCGAAGATATGGAAACATTTTTTCAAGATCTTCAATAATTTTTTTCATGATCAGCTATAAAATAAATTAGATTAGAAGGCTTTATTACCACCTTTCGGTTTGTAATTCTAATTTAATATTTACATATTTTGGTCTAGTTATTTTTTGTTCCTTCTTCTTCGGCTACTTCTTTCTCTCTCGGTTGTCTTCTGCTTTCTCTTCTCCCCCCCTTCTTTCTCTCGCTCTCGCGACTTCCTTCATTCTATTCCCTCTCTCCATTCGTTCAGAATACTCTCTCTCTCCCTTTCCACCTCTCTCATTCCCTCACACTCTTTCAACAGGTGTTCTCCTCTCCACATACTCTGCACTTTCTCTCTTCCTCCTTCAGCCAGAACTTGTTTTCTCTCTCCTCATTCCCGCATCTGAATCTCGCTATCATTCTTTTTTCTTTCCCACTCTCCCTCTGCAAGTAACTTGGCAACCCTTCACTTATTATATTCTCATATTTTGCGTTATATCTTGATTCTCTGATGTTTGTTCTTCTTTCCTTTACATCTAAGTTTCTATCTCTTTCCCACATCGTTGTTCCCTGCGTCTTTCTATATCTTCCCTTGCATATCCGTTCTTGTCGTAATATCTTTGTCTTTCCTTGTCTTTCCTTGTCTTTCCTTCCCTTTCTCTTTCTCTCTCTTTTTAACCTCCCCACAACCACATAAAAATGGGAGGTTACTGCAATCACTAAAATTTTCGAAAATGAGATAACACCAGATCTTTACGTTTCAAGGTCCCAGGATCACAAAAAAGTGGTTTTTAAAAAATGTACGTACGTGAGCAAGATTTCTTGGAAACTACCGAACGGATATTAATGAAATTTGGTATGGGGGTTAGCGTTGGCCTTTTGGCGAGCCCAGTTAATTTTGTTGCGAATCCGGAGACACCAAGTGCCTTTTTGGCATGTAAACTATGAAATTTGACTACATTAGTCAAATTTCATGTGTACATTACACTATTTTTTTTTATGAGCACATGAAAGGGCTTGAAATTCTGTATCTGAAACTGTATTCTCACTTAGCGCCTTTTTGGCATAAAATCGAAAAGTTCCGTGGAAACATTAAATAACACGCTACAGCCCAAACTGCTGGATCGATTTGACTGAAATTTGGTAGGTAGAGATTTAATAGCGGAAGATGCAGTAACACTCCGAAACGCGTCCTAAATAGTAAATAAATTTTGTGGAACAAGACTTTGAAACAATCTTGTGTTTTTTGAAAAATGGACCAGGCTTTCAACCAAATAAACAATTAGTCAAGTCACAGAAGGTAAGTCACTTTTCGTTTGCAACAAGTGACTGCAAACAATGTCCGGGGGAAATGAGGGGAAAAAGTAAAGGGAAAAATTTTCCGAGATCTTGAAAAAAATTATTGAAGATTTTCTACAGGGTGTCCCAATTGTCTGTACTCGGTCGATAACTCCATTGCTATTAGAGATAGCGAAAAATTGTTAAATACAAAGTTGCAAAATACAATCCTGTATACAGGCTGTCCTACTAAGGAGTAAGGACACAAACATGTGTTTTTTTAAATGGAACACCCTATATTTTTATTTTTTATTGGATTCTATGATGAATTCCAAATAACATTCATTAATCATATTTTCATCTGAGGCGAATGGTTTAGAAGATATTGGCAATTTTGCGGGAAAAATTACTTTTGCAGTACTTATTTCGAAAAATCACCCCACAACCAATTTTGAACCTTTGGTTTTGGAAATTTAGCATGTCATTAAGGAAGGTTTGGGCTATGTTTAAAGCTCTTGAAAACGGTCTTAGCTTCTCAAGTTCATCCCCAGTAACATTATGAACCTTCAAAAATGTAGAGGTTAATATTTCGAAATTTTTAAATGGCACCACCATCAAATGTTATAGCCGTAGGTCGTAAAATTAAATTTGCTTTCGTTTAATATAAAATGTTCCTATATCCAAGTTTAGTATTTTTCGATTTATTCAGTAAAACACAATTTTCATCTTTTTCTTCCTGATGTTTTTAGACTTGGCTCTGACTACATCTCATTGCAGGTGTCAAATGTGTTCTCAGTCGAATTACAATTTTTATCTACAACTGTTATGTAATGACTATTATTTGGCACTATTTTGAATGTTGTAATGACGTACATTACCGCACTAGTGTTTTTTTGAATTTATTACCGCACTAGTGCGGTAATTAGATTGAAGATAAAGTTAGACTCAAAGGAAACAATTTATTAGGTGAAAAATGTTTTGATGTTGAGGCTAAGGCAACACTTTCGTGTTTCGAAGAAGTATTTTCGTTTTCGCCTAAAATTTTCATTGCCGTTCGTTTCTTATTTTCAGTAGAAGTCTTTATATAGCCTTCAGCGACGGAATTTGATTTCCCACCTCCACGTCTTTTTATAGTTAAGAAATCTGCACCAGAATCAGCCAAGAGAGAAGTTGAGGATCGTCGAAAACAGTGCCAAGTGTACTCTTTTGGGTTGGATAATCCAAGAAATCTGGCAATCAATCGTGGTACACTCCCATTAGTATTTATTCCAGTTGGTTGTTTTATATGCATTTGCCACCTCTATATCCAACAAAGAAGCGCGCACTTTCTACCAAATTTAAACCTTCAATGTTTCCAGATGTAACAAAGAATTCTCTAGATACTTTCGTTTTGGTATTTGGAATCATAATTCGGTATAGCATACTCCTTCATCTTTTATATTTTCCACCAGCAAATTTGTTAATTCTTCCCGGCGACATGCGCCAGCTAAACCAATAATCAAAATAACCTGAAAAGAAATGTAAATTAATATTATGGTTTGTTGAAAATGAAGGTACCTTTGTGAACAAAAATCTTTCTTCCTCCACATTTACTTCTTTGTAAAAAAGCTTCTTTATCTTGCTTAGTTCGTTGAAATATACCTTACTTAGGTACTACTAATACATATCACTTTTCGTGGGTCATGTTAATCTTGTTTCCTCTGCACCATTTCTCGTAGCGATCATAAGCAAGTTGGTATTTCTTTCGTGATTTCTCTGGCACAAGGTTTGAAATAACTTCCGATGCTTCGTTTTCAATATCCGATGGCAGATCTTCGTTTCAACTCTTATTTAAAACTGATTTTAAACGTTTTAATCGGAACTTTGACAATAATTATAAAAATTATTTCGTATTTACATTCTGTTGCTTGGTCAACCAAAATGGTCATAGGTATCTTATACGCCAATAATGAAATGCGAATTATATCAATATTAATAATAATATAGCAATATTCACAGTTGTAGATAAAATGTTGTACGCAACACGTGGGATATTACATTATTAACGCACTCATGTGATTACAAGACTCGGCCTACGGCCTCGTCTTGCAACCCTCACATGCGTGCGTTAATAATGTCCATATCCCACTAATTACGTAAATAACTATTATAGATCTAATGACATGCTAAATTTCCAAAACCAAAGGTTGAAAATTGGTTGTGGGGTGATTTTTCAAAACAAGTACTGCAAAAGTACTGTTTGTGGCACATTGCAACAGATTAGTTGGCGTGTCCCTTGAAATTGTTAAGAAAAACGAAAATCTTACACTATCTTTAATAATTTCAACTTTTTCTGCGATTGTTGAGTTTTATCCATCCATACTCGATAGCAAATGTCAAATCAATTCATTTCAATTGTTTTTTTATTTCACAACACCCATTATGTTGCAAAAATATTGAACTTTTCGTTATTTTGTGATTCTTCCTCAAGAAATTCAACATTTTTATTTTTTCCTGAAATTTCGGATTTAGCCATTTGGAGCCATCCTGAGCAACTTTTCCTTATAAAATTTTTCGATAAAAAAATGCCTAATACGATTTCGTCATTTTTGGCCTCTTTATTAAATCGCAGTAGGCTGGGATTTCGGTCTATAAAAAAAGTGAGGTATCAGGCAGGTGCAGATTTTGAAGACATTTCATGTGCTGATAAAGAAAATGAGGGTTTATTATTCAAGTTGCAAAGTTGATATGCTAAAATGTCACTTTCCGTTCGCCGATTGCGACCAAAATTAGATCAGCTCTTCGGCTGTCAATGGTACCTCTACCTACCAAATTTGAGCCAAATCGATCTAGGAGTTTGGACTGTAGCGTGTTATTTAATGTTTCTTCGAAATTTCGATTTTTTTGATTTTGTGCCAAAAAGGCGCTAAGTATGAATACATTTCTAGATACAGAATTTGAAGACCTTTCATGTGCTGATAAAAAAAATTGCTGTTCATAAGTCAAATTTCATAGTTGGTGTGTCAAAAAGGCACTTGGCGTTTGCGGATCGGCAAGAAAATTAACTGGGCTCACCAGAGGGCCAACACTAAACCACATTCCAAATTTTAGTCCGGGAGGCAGCGACAGAAATATTCGGCCGATTTCATTAACATTCCTTTCCACATTATTCATCTATTTGCGTGCCATAAATACAGAAAATGGCGGTCTGGCAGGGTACCCGCGGGACAAGGCCCCGCAAGAGGACCTCAAATATGTCAAAAAAACAAGTAGCATTGACTGAAATCATTAACGCTGAAATTGTTTATATGAATAATGGACACCATGAAGTGTCCAAAAAATCCGGTCTGCCACTTCGCCTGCGGGACAAAATGTGTCTGCCGGTTGCATAAGCATGTCAAAAAAATCAAGTTCTTTGACTGAAATAATTAACGCTGAAACTGCTTGCATTCAATAGCTTAGAGTTTTAAATGTAAGAAAAGAGTGGTCTGCCATTTTTCTAACGGGACTAATGAAGTCTGCCAGGTGCCCGAAAGTAGGATCTGCGTTCTTCATAAAAAATTATCACGGCACTATTAATGGGACGATCTACACGAAACTTGGTAAATTTGTATATAATTCAATGAGGGATTTGATGGTGATGTTAGTTTTTTTTCAGCCTTCTGAATTTTTAGCTACTGCTATAATAAATAACTACTATACAGAGTGTCCCGATAATGCTTGGCACTATTTTGACCTGAGATTCCCCATTGAAAATGGTGATGATTGGTACAAAAATTTGTAGGTCGAAATCGCTTCCTAAGGGAGCCACAGCTCCTCAAAAGTGCGCCATCGAGAGCAGTTTTTTTCAGATATCTCAGGAACGGACTGCCGGATCTTAATGGATTTTAGGAGCTATTGGCACTGTATGAACCTACGTCTACACTGTGAATTTTATCGAATTCTGACAACGTAATCCTAAGAAACCCGAAATGGCCTTGACATTTTTGTTTCTAAAGATGGTTCAAGGTCACGAATTTTAGATCTGGTGGTATTAAATAGAAAGGGTAAGTGAAACTGCAACTTTTATTATTCGTGTTTATTTTTGATTTAAGCAGCCGTTTTGGAGATAATTGAGGTTTTGCGTTAATAGGCACCAGTTGCCTTGTAGGTATAAAATCTTCACAAGTGCCAAAATTAGGAAGCTACTTCGACCTACAAATTTTTGTGCCAATCGTCGCCATTTTCCATGGGAAATGACATGGCGACGATTGGCACAAAAATTTTGTAGGTCGAAGTCGTTTTCTAATTTTGAAACCGGCTTATGCAGATTTTATACAAGGCAACTGGTGCTTATTAAGGCAGAACCTCAATTATCTCCAAAATGACTGCTTAAATCAAAAATTACCACGAATAAGAACAGTTGCAGTTTGACTTACCCTTTGTAACTAATACCACCAGATCTAAAATTTGTGACCTTGAACCATCTTTAGAAACAAAAATATCAATGTCATTTCGGGTTTATAAGGATTGCATTGTCAGAATTCGATAAAATTCACAGTGTAAACGTAGGTCCATACAGTGCCAATAGTCCTCAAATTTTTTTAAGAACCGACAGTCCGTTCCCGAGATATCTGAAAAAATCTGATCCCGATGGCGCACTGTGAGGAGCCGTGGCTCCCTTAGGAAGCGACTACGACCTACAAATTTTTGTACCAATCATCACCATTTTCAATGGGGAATCTCAGGTCAAAATAGTGCCAAGCATTATCGGGACACCCTGTATAGTAGTTATTATAGCAGTAGCTAAAAATTCAGAAGGCTGAAAAAAAAACTAACATCACCATCAAATCCCTCATTGAATTATATACAAATTTACCAAGTTTCGTATAGATCGCCCCATTAATAGTGCCGTGATAATTTTTTACTAAGAACGCAGATCCTACTTTCGGGCGCCTGGCAGACTGCATTGGTCCCGCTAGAAGAATGGCAGACCACTCTTTTCTAACATTTAAAACTATAAGCTAATAAATGCAAGCAGTTTTAGCGTTAATAATTTTTTGACATACTTTTGCAACTGGCAGACACATTTTGTCCCGCAGACAAACTGCCAGACCGGCTTTTTTGGACACTTCATGGTGTCCATTACCCATACAAACAATTTCAGCGTTAATGATTTCAGTCAATGATACTGGTTTTTTTGACATATTTGAGCCGCCCCCGTGGGGCGTTGTCCCGCTACTCGCATGGCAGACTCGACTTTTACGACTCACATAGATATAAGTAATAGGAAAAATGACTTCAGAAAGTTAATGAAATGAGTCAAGCCAATCTGTCGCTGCCTCCCCGACTATTTCATTCAAATCCGTTCGACAGGTTTCGAGAAATCTTGCTCACATACGTACATACACACAGACATTTTTTAAAAACCACTTTTTCGTGACCCTGAGCTCCTGAAACGTAAAGATCTGGTGTTATCTCAATTTCGATTTTTGGACTGATTGCAGTAAACTCCCATTTTTATATTGGTTGTGGGGAGGTTAATATTTCCAAGATCTTCAAAAAAATTTTTCAAGATCTCGGAAAATTTTTCCGAAATCTTCACTTTTTTCCCCTCATTTCCCCCGAACATTGCTTGCAGTCACTTGTTGCAAACGAAAAGTGACTTGCCTTCTGTGACTTGACTAATTGTTTGTTTGGTTGAAAGCTTGATCCATTTTTCAAAGAAAAACTGATGTTTGATTACACTAGATTGTTTCAAAGTCTTGTTCAGGACGCGTTTCGAAGTATTACTCCATCTTTAGCTATTAAATCTCTACCTACCAAATTTCAGTCAAATCGATCCAGCAGTTTGGGCTGTAGCGTGTTATTTAATGTTTCCACGAAATTTCGAATTTTTCGATTTTATGCCAAAAAGGCGCTAAGTGGGAATACAGTTTCAGATACAGAATTTCAAGACCTTTCATGTGCTGATAAAAAAAATTAGTGTACATTAGTCTTTGCTCGGTTCCACAACAGCAGGGAACAGCGTAAATAAACAAAAACGCAGAACCTTTTCTATTTCAGGCAAGCATGCTTAAGGTGTGGCACGAATTTTGAAATCCAATAAATTTAAAAAACCATTTCCATCCTAATTTGTATTTGTCAGTAAAAAGTGACCTATTTCAAGAAAAAGTGATTGAAAGTGACCTTTCAGTCAAAAAGTGACCCCAAGTGATCCAAGCTGGAAGCCCTGTAAAAAAAAATTATTGAAGATTTTGGAAAATTTTTTCTACATCTTCAGAAAACAATTGAATATCTTGAGAAAAATTTCCAAGATCTTGAAAAAATTATTGGAGATCTTGACTTTTAAAAGTGTGTCTGTCTGACCCTAATGCGTAGGATTCACTTTCATCGCGATTTTTTAAATCACTATCCATTACCGATAGAATGTGAAATTGCGAGGGACGGTAATTGATCACATAATTCACCGACCTCTGACACTGATTAATATCTACATTTGAATGCTTTCTATGGACGTCTTCCGTGAAAATATTTTCTTGCAGAAAACATGAAGATATTCGCGTGTCTGTTGGCTAGCTTGGCCGTGGGGCAAGCCCAACTCCTGCAAAGGATCGCCAGTCTGCTGCCGCAGAGGTTATCCGCTTCGGCTAGTATTTCCCTTCCTAGGGCACCCTCGTTCACCGCCCCCCGAGCCGAAGGCAGCTTCGGAATCTCTTTGGAACAATTGCTGGAAGAAGAATGGGGGGCATTTAAGGTCGGTGGACGAAGCCGCGTCCTTTCATTACTTTCACCGTAATTGCAGGCGACGTACAACAAGCGCTACCAATCCGTCGAAGAGGAAAACCACAGGAGGGAGATTTTCATAACGAACAGACACAAGATCGCCAAATTCAACATGGAATACGGGGAGGGGAAACGCTCCTTCGTGCAACAGCTGAACGGATACGCGGATTTGCTCTTCCACGAATTCGACAGGGCTTTGAACGGTTTCAACCGGACTGGTCGGAGGGTACCTCTGCCACAGTCCACCACCTTCATACCCAGCGCCAACGTCGTTTTACCCGATTACGTGGACTGGAGGGAAGTCGGGGCAGTGTCTCCCGTGAAAAGTCAAGAATTGTGCGCCGCCTGTTGGGCGTTCGCAGCGGTAAAGTCTAAATATAGTCCGGGGGTTAAGCTAAAGCCGATGGACCTTGCATTTTATTCACGGAGGTAGATTATTAGGAGCGCCGACGGGTAAGCTGTAGGAAAGCGCCGAGCTGTCCGCTTAAAGTAGGAAGCGGGAGAGTGAGAGGTTGCTGACAGAGATAACCTATGGAGGTTATGAATACTGTACGCTTCAATAGGCGCGCGGTTTCTTTTAATAAATAAAATGCTTTTAGCAATGGAATAAACTGATTCTGCTAAAATAAATCAAGACTTAATCACTTAGGTAGAAATCTGAAATCCAGCCCATGTCCTTTCGAAACCAGTTTGAGTCTACCTATTCCAAGGGAAGAGGGTAAATAGCTGAAAACAGTTTTGAAGGAAAATAACCTTATTACCGCTTATTACCTACTATGAAATTCTAAATTCAAATTTCATCGAAATTATTGTCTATTTGACTGTTTGGCCTACTTACATTGCACACGTACTACCTAATTCTCATAGAGACAAAATGATGTAGGTACCTATAGCATGTGATAAAATGCCATAGGTATTTATTGTTATGCGTGTTCTTATGTCCAAATTTGAAATTCGTACTAAATTAGGGTTAGTATCATCTCATCCCAATGACTAACTCATCCCATCTGACAACTCATCCCAGATCAACTCATCCCAAACTAACTCATCCCAGACGAACTCATCCCAAACCAAGTCATCCCAAAAGACAACTCATCCCAGACCAAGTCATCCCAACAGACAACTCATTCCAACCGACAACTCATCCCAACAGACAACTCATCCCAAACCAACTCATACCAGACCAACTCTTGCTTGTTATTGTTTGGGCTGTTCGCTTTAAGGTAGCCGCGGGCTAATATCATCTCATACAATTTTCCAATTCATCCCAGGAGACAACTCATCCCAAATGACACTACAACCCAGGTCAAAAACCTGACCAGACCTGAACTGCCCTAGCTTCTCGCACTGCAAACCGATATTTTGACGCTTTGCTCGCGTGGAACTTTGGACGGGCAGAATTTGAGAGAAAATGATATTAAAGAAAAAAACCTGCTGGGATGAGTTGTCTGTTGGGATGAGTTGTCCGTTGGGATGACTTGGTCTGGGATGAGTTGCGTTCTGGGATGAGTTGTCACCTGGGATGAGTTGGTTATTGGGATGAGATGATACGACACCCTATAGCATGTGATAAAAGGCCATAGGTATTTATTGTTATGGGGTTAGTATCATCTCATCCCAATGACCAACTCATCCCATCTGACAACTCATCCCAGACCAACTCATCCCAGATCAACTCATCCCAAAGTAACTCATCCTAGACCAACTCATCCCAGACGAACTCATCCCAAACCAAGTCATCCCAAAAGACAACTCATCCCAGAACGCAACTCATCCCAGACCAAGTCATCCCAACAGACAACTCATCCCAACCGACAACTCATCCCAACAGACAACTCATCCCAAACCAACTCATCCGAGACCAACTCTTGCTTGTTATTGTTTGGGCTGTTCGCTTTAAGGTAGCCGCGGGCTAATATCATCTCATACAATTTTCCAATTCATCCCAGGAGACAACTCATCCCAAATGACACTACAACCCAGGTCAAAAACCTGACCAGACCTGAACTGCCCTAGCTTCTCGCACTGCAATACCGATATTTCGAAGAGTACTCGCTTTCGGCTCCGCCGAAAACTCGCGTCGAACTTTCCACGGGCAGAATTTAAAAAACCTGACCTGACATAGACCTGAGCTGCCCTAGCTTCTCGCACCATTGCAAGACCGATATTTCGACGAGTACCTACTCGCTTTGCTCGCGTGAACCTTTGGGCGGACAGAATTTGAGAGAAAATGTTATTAAAAAAAAAACCTGACCTGACATAGACCTGAACTGCCCTCGCTTTTCGCACTCCAAACCGATATTTTAAAGCTTTGCAAGCGTGGAACTTTGGACGGGCAAAATTTGAGAGAAAATGTTATTAAAAAAAAAACCTGACCTGACATAGACCTGAACTGCCCTAGCTTCTCGCACTGCAAACCGATATTTTGACGCTTTGGTCGCGTGGAACTTTGGACGGGCAGAATTTGAGAGAAAATGTTATTAAAAAAAAAACCTGACCTGACATAGACCTGAACTGCCCTAGCTTCTCGCACTGCAAACCGATATTTTGATCTGGGATGAGTTGTCTGCTGGGATGAGTTGTCTGTTGGGATGAGTTGTCCGTTGGGATGACTTGGTCTGGGATGAGTTGCGTTCTGGGATGAGTTGTCTTTTGGGATGACTTGGTTATTGGGATGAGATGATACGACACCATTGTTATGCGTGTTCTTATATCCAAATTTGAAATTCGTAGTACTAAATTAATTGAGTCTTCAGCAGTTTTTTTAATAGAAAGCTTTTTTTGAAATTCTAGCCTAGTCTATAATGCATTTCACTGAAAAATGAAACAAAAACCCCTAAAAATCACGATACATAGCAAAAAAATTGCAAATAATTGCACGAAATACCGCCTTAACAATACGTAATGGTCGGACGGTCGGCCCTCGATAGGCTGTCTCTTTCTAGGATGTCTCGCTCATGCATTGACTACTTAACGCGGACAGGCCTGGATACGCCGCAAGCGCTCCTAATAATCTACCTCCGTGATTTTATTGTAGAGTTTTACCACTTGACACATATGCTCCTCTGGTTTAGAAGCGGAGCCCAGCTAAATTTCCGGGCTAGGGGGTGAAGCCACCCTGCAGAAGTTACCACTTTTAAAAATTCTGTCTTCTTATAATATTTTTGGTATTTTGGCCGCGACTGCGCTACAAATGAGCTTTTGTTGTGTCTCGGCATCGTACAGGTGTTAGGGAAGAGGCTGCAGGCCTCACATTCCTTTTATACCAGAGGGTTAAGGCAAAAATGATATTGTAACGTTATCTTTTTCAACCCCGTTACTAACCCAGGTTTCTAGATTTGTTACGTTAACGAAGACCCCCCATTTTAGTTCGTGATCGTCTAGTTATCTATCATTTAGGACCCATTGTTTAGGACTACGTTGTATTTCTAATTAATTACCCTTTAAATTAATACCCCCCCCCCTTTTATTTACTAGGTATCCCTGATTAGTGGAGAAGTAACACCAAAAGAGAAATAAACACTACATTCTTTCGATCTTTGATTTATTTGCATAATATAACTCAAAAGAACAACAGAACACGTCAGAATGGAACATTGTATTCAGATCAGTCTGTCAGATTATTTTACAATCTTTGTTGGATTTGGATTTCCTAGTACGTTGTACTGAAGAAAAAACCTTAAAATTCAGTAGAAACTACACATTTTTACGTTTTCTAAAAGTTTTTTGCGACCGCAAGTGTGACCTATCTTATTTCCTCAAATTTGAAGGAGAATCGATTGGGGCAAATTTCAAACATCTAGGACTTACACACTTCGAGAAAAGTAGGTTTTCTTTCATTTAAAGTTCCAAAATAGAATAAAACTAATAAGAATTACATTTTGTTTTATTAAAGACTCTAGTGAAACCAATTCCCAGTAATTTTATTGATAAAAATTTTAAAACGCGAAATTCACTAAAAAGCATACATTTTGTAAAAGTTTTTTGCGACCGCAACTGTGACCCAACTTATTTCCTCAAATTTGAAGGAGAATCGATTGGGGCAAATTTCAAACTTCTAGGACTTACACACTTCGAGAAAAGTAGGTTTTCTTTCATTTAAAGTTCCAAAATAGAATAAAACTAATAAAAATTACATTTTGTTTTATTAAAGACTCTAGTAAAACCAATTGCCAGTAATTTTATTGATAAAAACTTTAAAACGCGAAATTCACTAAAAAGCATACATTTTGTAAAAGTTTTTTGCGACCGCAAGTGTGACCTATCTTATTTCCTCAAATTTGAAGGGGAATCGATTGGAGCAAATTTCAAACTTTTAGGACTTACACACTTCGAGAAAAGTAGGTTTTCTTTCATTTAAAGTTCCAAAACAGAATAAAACTAATAAAAATTTCATTTTGTTTTATTGAAGACTCTAGTGAAACCAATTGCCAGTAATTTTATTGATAAAAACTTTAAAACGCGAAATTCACTAAAAAGCATACATTTTGTAAAAGTTTTTTGCGACCGCAAGTGTGACCTATCTTATTTCCTCAAATTTGAAGGAGAATCGATTGGGGCAAATTTCAAACTTTTAGGACTTACACACTTCGAGAAAAGTAGGTTTTCTTTCATTTAAAGTTCCAAAATAGAATAAAACTGATAAAAATCACATTTTGTTTTATTAAAGACTAGTGAAACCAAT
Organism: Pycnomerus fuliginosus; assembly: GCA_963924575.1. NCBI lineage: Eukaryota > Metazoa > Arthropoda > Insecta > Coleoptera > Zopheridae > Pycnomerus > Pycnomerus fuliginosus. Next base: position 4,531,356 of record OZ004624.1, on the reverse strand, counting down.
TGCCAGTAATTTTAATGATAAAAACTTTAAAACGCGAAATTCACTAAAAAGTATACCTACATTTTGTAAAAAAAAGTGCTACATGTCTGGGGAATATATGTGTCAAGTGGCAAAACTCTACAATAAAATGCAAGGTTCACCTCAATTTATTGCTTTAACCCCCGAACTAATAATTTTCATTTCGGGTAATGTTGACAGGCGGGAGCCCTAGAAGGGCACAACTTCAGGAAAAAGGGCACTTTGGTGGAGGTCAGCCCCCAAAACTTGGTGGACTGCACGAAACCTCAGGGCAACGACGGCTGCGAAGGGGGACTGATAGAACCCGCCTTCGAATACGTCAAAGTCAATCCCGGTGTCGACGATGAACCCTCCTACCCTTTCGAGGCGAGGGATGCAGACTGCCGTTTTAGACCCGAAAATATTGCAGCGGAATGCACAGGTGACTTTAATTGAAAAACGTGGCTAATTTAATCAAGAAGTCTCTGCAAAAACTAAAAACTACCTTGCCTAATTGCTAACGAAAAGCTCAATCTGGCAACCTGGCATTTTCTGGCTACACTTCCTCAAAAAACCCTTTTTGTCCCTAAAACGACCTCATTTCTAATAACCCTGTACTTGCAGGATACGTCTCCATTGCGCCCGGCGATGAGAAAGGGCTGGAAGCTGCCGTTGCCACTTTAGGTCCCGTCGCCGTTGCAATTTATGCCGGTTCGGATAATTTCCAGTTTTACTCGGGCGGCGTTTACTACGATCAAGACTGTCGAAATCGACCCGAAGACATGAACCACGCCGTTTTAGTCGTCGGATACGGCACGGAAGCCAACGGCCTCAACTATTGGCTAATTAAAAATTCTTACGGGCCGAACTGGGGCATCGGGGGCTACATCAAAATGGCCAAAGACCAAAACAACCATTGCGGAATCGCAACTCAAGCCGTCTACCCCCTCGTCTGAGGGATCGACCGGAAACTCGCCGAATCTTAGCCTAACCCACGTCCGTACCTAATGTAGAAATTAAACGAAAACTGTTAATGTTATGTAAATACGCGTGCCATGGAATAAAAAAAATTTAACACTGCTTTCCTTATCAAATCTCCCCCGTAGGATTTCACCGATATATGATGTGTGTACGTTGAGTTTCCGACAAATGCGTGCAACCCTTGCGGAGTTATAATATTTTTTGTGGTTTTTATCCCCTAAATTTCATCCCCCGAAATTAGCGCCCCTTCAGCTTCAACAGACTTGAGGGTCGAACGTACATACCAAGTTTCAGAAAGATACGTCCACTAGTTCTCGAGTTATTGCAATTAATAGTTTTTCGGTTTTTCACCCCTAACTCCCACCCCTGTGGCCCGATATGGCCCAAAAGCAATCCCCGCCGATATTTTCCGGGTATACACCCGTGTACAAAATTTCAGCTCGATATCTGCTTTCGTTCTCAAGTTATCCGACGGACAGACTTGAGGAGCGAGCGAGCGAGCGAATAACCTAAACCAAGAGTGCCTCGCATTTTGCTCCGGCACTAAAAATGAAAGCATATAAGCATACAACTCTGCTATTCCTATTAGACATTATTCAAGGGGTATTCAATGCGTGCAATGTTGGGACACACGTGTGTGCAGTTGTGCAACGGTATCTAATGGTGTGTAATATTACGAGGGGTTGACCACCTTGAAATTGTGGTGTACATGCATGAGAAATTGTAGAAATTACTCGGAAATTGTGGAAACTATTTGGAAATTAAGGAATTTATTTGGAAAATTACGAGCTGTTGACCACTTGGAAACTACAGGCATGAGAAATTATTTGGAAATTGTGGAAATATTCATGAAATTATGTTGTACATGCGTGAGAAATTGTGAAAATTATTCGGAAACAGCGGAATTATTTGAAAATTGATGTACTTCTTTTTCGTGGGTAGTCAACCCCTTGAAACCTACCATACTCCTGACGATGTTACCATGGACAATTGTAAAAAACTCATACCAAAAGAGCTATTATACTTGTTCTCATGGATTTTGAATAACGATGATTTTGAAGCAGCTACTATTTCAAATGAACATGACATTGCTGTATTAGCTACTTGCAATGCGTTGCTAACAAACTACAGAAAGAAAAGTTTGAATTCCAATAACCATTTAATATCACTGTGTTTAGGAGTTCAGATCTATTATACAACCCGATGTAAGAAGAATATCGATATGTTGTATCAGTTAGGATACAGCTGTGCCTACGATGAAATTCGAACTTTTCTGACGAACATTGCAAATTCAAACATCCACTGTTCTGATGAGACTTACGTACCAGAAGGACTTACCGAAATTACTAATAAAAACTACATTCGCGCAAGTATTGACAATTTTGACATTAACGAAGACACGATTGACGGAAAAAATACTACACACTGTATGGCTATGGTCGTTTTTCAGGAGAAAACAGAAGGTGTTCAGTTTAATCCAGTAGATCGACACAATATTCGTTCTTTGCATCCCGACATTGATTATTCTGAAAAATTAGCAACCTACAAAAAAGGTGTCACAAGACCCGAGCCAACCAGTTTCGACAAAAATTATTTCAGTTATGAAACTGAAACTCAATCTTACAAGACTTCCTCAAGAAAAGATCTATGGAATATAGTTCGCTCAACATCAGAAAAATCTGTCAGTTGGACAGATTTTAACAACATGATTGCAGATAATAATGTCCCTGTTATTTACCTTTTATTAATTCACCACCAACAAGTTATGATACTATTTTAACATCACTGCTCCAGCTCACTAAAATTGCTGAAAAACTCAAGCAGAATCATATGATCGTCACTGCAGATTTGGCTATATACACCAAAGCGCAAGAGATACTCTGGAGTAACCCGCTTTTGAAAGATAAGGTGACCATGCAAATTGGAGGTATGCACCTAGTTATGGCATTCATTGCCAGTTTGGGCACTATTTTTGGAGATGGGGGTCTCAAGAATATACTAGTTGATTCAGATATGTTTGCTGAGGCTACTTGTAATCAAATACTGAAAGGTAAACAATATTCTCGAGGAATACGAGCATTATGTTTAGTTGGTGATGCTCTTATGAGACTACTTTTGAAAGAGGCACAAAAATGGATGGAAGGACGGAGCGATGATGAATATTTAGTACTACTGTCTGAAGACCTCAGTCGTATAGTAGAAGATGTGAATGCTGGAAAATATATTGATTTTACGATAATAGAAGAGACTGTGATAAGAACTGAAGACACATTAAAAAAGTTCATTGAATATGGACGGAAATTGTCTCCTACTTTCAACTATTGGAACATGTGTCTTGAAGGTAGATATTATATACTGAGCTATGCTGTGACTACTTCTAGATTTGTAATTGTAATAATTGTATGCACATTTGTAGGTATTAGGATCCTTTGGAGGTACCTGAGGTCAGAAAGAAACGGCGAATTTGAAAACCATTTATCAGCCGTGGCTGAAATGATTCCTTTCCTGCGAGCTGGTGGAAGGTATAACTATGCTAAATATGTTCCAGTATAATCAGACATGCGAAGTTTAAAGGAAAACCATCCAGAAATCTACAATTTCCTCAAAGAAGGCAACTTTGTTGTGAAAAAAACCGAAGAGAAAAAATTCAATTGTGTTGCCTCGGACATGGCTCTCGAACAAAGTATAAATAGGGATTGTAAGAGTTATGGTGGAGTGGTTGGGTTTTCACAGAAACCACAAACGTTATTGAGATGGTTGGTTACTAGGCATTCGGTTGGTGAATATGTAACCAAATTCGAGAATCTGCTTACCGAACGTCATTCTCGAACACGACATACATCAATGTACAACTAGGAATAATCGAGACGCGGCTGATGTTGGCACTCTCGTGAAGATGTTTGCAAGCCAATGGACAAATCCCTTTGACCCTGAATTGTCCCTGCCGAATTTGATAAACATTACTACAGGAAAAATTGTATCAAAGGACGTCGAAGATAATTTGTTGTCATGTTTAGAAGTAGCAGAAAAGAATAACCGGGATTTTGTCAACATGACATTCATTAACGAATCGAAGAGCAGTTTTTGGAAGACCACCAAAAAAGAGAAACTAAAGACATTTGTCGAACCTGCTAAAAGCAAATCAGCTACGTCAGAAAAAAAAAAGATGGTGTCTGTAGGGTCTGAGATAATGTTCAGAAGAGTTGTGAGTGTTGCGAAATTGAAAGATACGAATATGACAAATTTAATGTCATACGAATTATCGTCCGTTCCTTTATCTCTATTTCATGATGACTCTACTATGCGCAAATGTGTGAAAGCGGACTTGAAAAGTAAGCTAGAAGCTTATTCAGAAGTATCATATGAGTTTCCAGTTGGCATACAAAGTATTATTATAGATGGCATGGGGTTAATTCAAGAGATGAAAGAAGAAAAGCGCACATTCGATGATTTGGGAGAAATTCTGTTGAAGAAAATTTTGTATATAATGGGCTTTCACACGATTAGAAATGTTGTTTTAGTTTTTGATAGATATGACAAGAACTATTCCATTAAAGAAATGGAAAGACAGAGACGTGCAAATCAAAATGATACTTGTACGTATTCCATACAGGGAAATCGGAACATTCCTAAATATAGGGAATTTCTAAAAAGTTCCGAAAATAAGCAGAGTTTGGTCATATTTCTGTGTGAGTATTTATGCCGAAACATTGGACCTAAACTTCCAGAAAATTCAAAGTTAACGATTGGGGGAGGATTTTATGATGCTGAGGAATGTAGAATAGTTACAAGCGCTGATGTGACAATCCCGATTCATTTAAGATGTAATCATGAGGAGGCTGACACGCGCCTTATTGTGCATCTGATCGAGGAAGCAAAATATACGGCAAATATTGTAATTAAAAGTGACGATACTGATGTGCTTTTGATACTTCTACACTACATTTCGACAGTCGAAATTCTACAACACAAGAAGATATATTTAAAAACCGGCCATTCTAATTCATCGACTAATAAAACTAGGTTTATTGACGTTGGTTCGATAGTAATGAAACTGGGAATGCCCATTTGCCAATGCCTTCCAGCAGTACATGCTTTGACAGGTTCAGATTCAACGAGCTCATTTTATAAAATTGGAAAGAAAACAGTGTTTGAAACTTTATTAAAAAACCTTGAAAAATTCAAAAATTTACAGTTTTTTGAAGTGCTGCCTACAAACGAAGCTGTTGACACTGCAAGAAATTTTGTGGGAAAATTGTACAGGCAAGAGAGTTGTACCAACTTGGATGAGCTTCGTTATAACATGACGATGAAAACCAAGAAATCTGCAGCAGAACTTCCTCCGACTGAAGACGCTTTCCTCCAACACGTTTTAAGGTATGTAGGTACCTACTTATAAAAGTGAGCATATTACAAAACCGATCTTACAGGTGTTTACTGCAAGCCAAAATATGGAAAAGCAGTCACATTCCTATCACAGAGGAACTTGATATATTTTCGTATGGTTGGCAGAGGCATGAAAATGTCTTGAAGCCCGTGTGGATGACGAAGGCTGCCATACCAGATGAAATAAGGGAAGTGCTCAATATTTACTGTAAAGACAAGACATGCTCTACTCAGAAATGTGACTGCTTCAAAGAGAATCTTAAGTGCTCTGAACTGTGCAAATGTAAAGAATGCAAAAATGCTGATGCCGAGCCGCAGTACGATTCAGAAGATTCAGACTTTTAGTTTTGCAACGTAAATCCTTGGTTTTATCAATTTTTGTTATGTTTATCCTTCGTTCGATATGTGTCCTTTCCGTTCAGTAAGTATTATTATTATTAACATACCTAGGTACTTGTATAAATATTAATAAAAAAATATGTTGCGAATCTAAAGGTTATTTTATTAGTGTACCTGCATTTGCGGTTCTAACAATATTGAACAGGTTTCAATTATTTATGCCCCAAAAACATTTCATTTTTAAACATAAGCCGCCGTGAGTTTCAAAACGTTTATGGTATGATGTGATCCTTTTCCAATGCGCGTGCATAGCCTATAATTCGATCACTCTCGCACTCCCAGGGAACCCAGCAATTCGCTTGACAAGGCGCTGTAAATCTGGCTCTAAAAACTTTATTATTGAAACGCGACCATATGGTATGCGAGAGAATATGTTGGTATTGCTTCAATTCAACCAACCATCGAGAAAAAATTGAAATCCATATCGTGAAATAAAAAATTAAGCACTACTGAAGTCGGAACTTTCTCAATTACCCCATGCTCCGCTCGGGAAAAAAATTAACTACAACTAAAATTGAAGGCGATTTTTACATTAAAAATTATATCTTTGCTCCATACCCAGTAGTACATCGGTGATAAAAATTTTACTGACCTACGTTACTTGGTTATCGAGAAAAAAAAACATTAGTTTGCGGAAGAGGTCGGCAGGAAAAGAAACTTTTTCCAGATTAAATCGGTCATATCTTTTTTCATTACCACCCAAAATTTTCGTAAAAAGAGATTCTGATGCGTTAAACAATTCTGAACAAGATGGTTATGGTCTCATATCTTTCTACTCCGAAAATATTTTTTGATGAGCTACAACGCTCTATCCGCTCCACTATTATGCGAAAGTCATGAATCTTAACCGCGAAGTGTTGAACACGCGCAGGCGCAATCGCATGTGTTGTTTACATCTCGACAGCTGATGCCGGCCCGGCAGTCCGACACGATTAATAACCTTTCTAGCAGTTTATTTCCTTGCAAACTCGTACAGAGGTTTACCCCATTTAATTATCTGTGAATTAGGTAAGTTTTTCAACTTTCATTGTGTCTGTAATAAAAACAGCCCTGTTTAATTGAAGGTGATGTTGAAGATTTGGACTCGGATTTAAACGACAAGATTCTGGCATCTACTACAAATCCTAATTTAATAATAATTGTTGATGATTATCACGTTCTGAGCCAAGATTGTTTACATTTTACAAGGGAAAAGTGTGGATATTGTGCACCAGTGTCGGTTTAAAGAACTCGTGTAGTGACGGCAATGATTAGTGTCAAGATTGCAGTGAAACCTTACTACGTTTGACTAAATAAACTACATTGTTGAATTAGTAAAGTGATAAAATAAATTACTAGCTAGGAACTTGGTGCATTTCGTTCCAAGTGAATATTCAGACCATTTCATAAAGATGCGTGTGTACCTTACTTAAAATAAATAAGTTTAGTGGTGCTTTATTCGTAATTTAATCCAACAGAAATTGATACTGTTTTGCTGATTGTTTTACAAAGACAATACCTATGATTTTGAAACCAGTCCCAGATTCATTCGCATTGCATTTCACCGAAAGTTCGGACACTTCGACAGACAGGGTTTTGGTTTCTCGTTCTCATTACTAACACTGACGAATAATTCTGATAGTCTTGCCTTCGTTATTCCTTTATCTTGTAATTGTAGTAAATAACAGCTTCTTGTAGATTGTGATGATCCTGTCATCCAAATCTTCACACCTTAAATTGACCAACATTGCTTATAATAATACAAAGAAAATTGAAAAACTTACTCAATTCACTGATAATTAAATGAGGTAAACCTCTGGAGAGCGTTTGCAAGAAAATAAACTGCTAAAAGGTTCATTAATCTTCACATCTTCCAGGCATCAACACTGTCGAGAGTCGAAATGTAAACAACACGCTTTGCGTCTGCGCGTGTTTAAAACTTCGCGGGGCAGACTCGATGATTTTCACATAATTTTTTTGTAAAAATATTAGACTATTCGAATAAATCAATCAATTAATAATTCTGGGGCTCAATTGGCGCTGTCAAAGCATGACAAGCAACTGACAGTTCTCCGATGAACTCAAGTTGGACTCACGGCGCGTCGTTTCGATATTGTTTCACGGCCTCCTTATGAAATAAAATGACGATTATTTTGCCTTCTGCAGTTTGCTAACCTGACGTTCAAAAAAATTAAAAATCTGGTCAACATAATCTTAAGGCCGAAAATAATCAACCTATGGACAAAAATTATTTATTCCATGAAAATAGCTCAATTTGAAATCTCGTGACGTCACATTTTTGGTCCAATGAAAAAAATGTTAACACCATCTGAAGGGTTTTTAGTAGGTGCCCATACACCCTGTAAAAAATTCAAAACTCTAGCCTCAAAGTAAAAGGTCGTTTTGCCGCTGGACACTAGTGTTGGACCAGCCTGTATAATTCGTGGTCTGATTTTTTCTGCAAAATTTGCTTACAAATACATTCGTAGGTTTTGCTTTTGGAAAATCGTGACGATTTTCGTTGCAAAAGCTACTAATTTATGTTTCGCAAATTTTGTCGGAAAAAATCAGTACCACTCGTTATACTATTTTCGATTAATCCGTCATTAGCAATGAAAATTGTATTGTCCGTTGAATATCAATCGAAAAGCACAATAATCTAAGCCGAGTTATTTATAGGTTAGGTATGACGTAACGCAAAAAATTCATAATTTGAGTCACTTACCACAGTTCCACCCTCACCAGAGGCATGCTGAAAAGGGTCGAACTTCTTCTTCAAGAATTCATTGCGAAGAACAGCCTTTCTTTTTGCGTTTTCTTCTAAAATCTTGCGTTTTTCTGCACTAACGTCAAACTGTTCGGCCATGTTTACAAAACCAATTGACAAACGACAGTCGAGGTAGTCGACTTAACAAACATCATCGGCATAAATTCCCTAACATTTTTAAATTTATATTATTAGGTATTTTCCGATTAAATAATAATCTTTGTAAGCATTTAATTCAATTATTGCCAGGGTAATAGATTGTTTTTCTCCAGGATGTGGAATCGAAGTAGGGCAACGAGAAGAGGATGAAGAGAGGATGTCACATTATTATCGATCCGTTTGTTGTTTGTGTAGGGCAGTGGCGTAGTGTTGTAAAGCTGAAATATTTCAAATAAATTTCGTTTCATTGAAATATTTCACACCCCTTGAAATATTTCATGAAACTTGTTTTGTTTGTTCCACCCACTACCGAGGTTCGTATAATAACAATCTTTGGTATGACTTCAAAAATGGCGAAATATTCCAAAGGCTATTTTATTAAGTTTTTTTAATTTTTTTTGTTAATATACAGGGTGTAAACGAAACTCATCGCCAAATTTCACCAGTAGGTTCTTCTATGAAAAATATGAAAAAAGTTCCTATGAACATATGGCGAAAAACGCCTCCTAACCTAGCTAGAGCCCCTTAAAGGGGCCACTTTGAAAGAAGTGTTTTCTCAATATCTTCAAAACGGTTATAGGTAGTACGGTGAAATTGGGTATCTTTAGCAAGTCTTTGATGCTGAATTTATTGCTGTGGAGAAAATTTTAAGATTTTGATCATAAGCATCCCGTACAGGGGGGGCTTAGGACTAAATTTGGGCAAACATTTTTCTAAGTCAGTTTCTCTCAAATGAAACACCAGAATCTGAAAATATGAAGTTTTTTACGTAAAAATGGTACTCTTGTGTGACATCGATAGGATGCACCATTTTCGAAAAAAATGACTCTTCATTGGTTCAGGGCTCAAAGATTTGTAATAGAAGTCATCAAAATACCGTAAAAAAGCTCATTGAAGGGTTCTTTATTTTATTTTAGAAAGAAAAGTTCTTATGGACCTGGGTCGAAAAATGCTTCCTAAGGGAGCTATGGTCTTTCAAATGGGGTCTTGGAAACCATGTTGTTTGAAGGACTCTAGCTCCCTTAGGAAGCATTTTTCGACCCATGTCCACAGAAACTTTTCTTTCTAAAATGAAGTAAGGAACCCTCCCATGGACTTATTTACGGTATTTTGATGTCTTCCATCACAAATCTTGGAGCCCTGAACCAATGAAGAGCCATTTTTTTCGAAAATGGTGCATCCTATCGATGTCACGCAAGAGTACCATTTTTACGTAAAAAACTTCATATTTTCAGATTCTGGTGTCAAATTTGAGAAAAAGCGACTTAGAAAAATGTTTGAGCAAATTTTGTCCTAGGGCCCCCCCGTACGGCGGACGCTTCTGATCAAAATTTTAAAATTTTCTCCACAGCAATAAATTCATCATCAAAGACTTACTAAAGATACCAAATTTCACCTTTCTATCTTTAACTGTTTTGAAGATATTGAGAAAACACCACTTTCAAAGCGGCCCTTTTAAGGGGCCCTACCTCCCTTAGGAGGCATTTTTCGACATATGTTCGTAGGAACTTTTTTCATATTTTTCACAGAAGAATCTACAGGTAAAATTTGGCGACGAGTTTCGTTTACACCCTGTATACCTAGTCCCAAATTTTGCCGAATTTCTTACAATTAAAAAGCAGTGTTGAACCTGTGGGTTGTACCTACTTAATTTGTAACTAAAAAATATGTAAATTTTTAAACTGGACTAAAAGTTAGAATATCTTTCATATGAAATATTTCGTGAAACATTTCAAAAAAATAAGTTTCATGAAATTCTTACAACACCATTCAGGATTTTAAATACACGGGCCCGCTTTGGGGGCCCGGTGACAGGGCCGGATTAAGCAATAGTGGGGCCCGGGGGCTGATCAATATGAAGGAGCCCCTTGATTGTGGGCCAGCTAAGGTGTGGAGGGGGGGGTGCGTATTTCATACTGTCAGGAGACTCTAAAAAGACTTAACTGCCACTAATTTTTCACGTGAAAAATAGAAAATTCAATTTCAGCAAGAGGTACAGTCGAGAAAGTAAGTCATGCACTCGAGTCTTGAGCGTTACGCACAGAATTTGGGACACCATCATCGACAATGGTGATTTCTATCTGATATTAAAACTGGCACCAGTTGGGGGTTGTGTTGGTAGGTCAAGGAACTTCGGACCGTGTGCAGATAATGAGTTATCCGGCCAACAGATCAACAAAAAGTGCATTATTTAGTTTCTCGACTGTACCTATAGTACTGGAAGGGGATTTTTTAAAAACCGTTAGCGACCTGAAGTGTGACCCATCTTGCTTCCTCAATTTTGAGGGAGAATCAATTGGCAAAAACTTCGAACTGCTAAGAGCCACTCACTTCGAGAAAAGTAGATTTTCATTGGTTTAAAACTGCAAACCTCGATAAAATCAATATAAATTATGGCAAGTTTTAATTAAAACTGAATTTTGTATTATAAGAGATGCTAGTGAAACCATTGCCACTAGTTTTTCCAAGAAAAAACCTTAAAATTCAGTAGAAACTACACATTTTTACATTTCCTAAAAGTTTTTTGCGACCGGAAGTGTGACCTATCTAAAAATTACATTTTGTTTCATTAAAGATTATAGTGAAACCAATTGCCAGTAATTTTAATGATAAAAGCTTTAAAACGCGAAATTCACTAAAAAGCATACATTTTGTAAAACTTTTTTGCGACCGCAAGTGTGACCTATCTTATTTTATTACCCCAAATTTGAAGGAGAATCGATTGGGGCAAATTTCAAACTTTTAGGACTTACACACTTCGAGAAAAGTACGTTTTCTCTCATTTAAAGTTCCAAAATAGAATAAAACTAATAAAAATTACATTCTGTTTTATTAAAGACTCTAGTGAAACCAATTGGCAGTAATTTTAATGATAGAAACTTTAAAACGCGAAATTCACTAAAAAGCATACATTTTGTAAAACTTTTTTGCGACCGCAAGTGTGACCTATCTTATTTTATTACCCCAAATTTGAAGGAGAATCGATTGGGGCAAATTTCAAACTTTTAGGACTTACACACTTCGAGAAAAGTACGTTTTCTCTCATTTAAAGTTCCAAAATAGAATAAAACTAATAAAAATCACATTTTGTTTTATTAAAGACTCTAGTGAAACCAATTGCCAGTAATTTTAATGATAAAAACTTTAAAACGCGAAATTCACTAAAAAGCATACATTTTGTAAAAGTTTTTTGCGACCGCAAGTGTGACCTATCTTATTACCCCAAATTTGAAGGAGAATCGATTGGGGCAAATTTCAAACTTTTAGGACTTACACACTTCGAGAAAAGTAGGTTTTCTTTCATTTAAAGTTCCAAAATAGAATAAAACTAATAAAAATCACATTTTGTTTTATTAAAGACTCTAGTGAAACCAATTGCCAGTAATTTTAATGATAAAAACTTTAAAACGCGAAATTCACTAAAAAGCATACATTTTGTAAAAGTTTTTTGCGACCGCAAGTGTGACCTATCTTATTACCCCAAATTTGAAGGAGAATCGATTGGGGCAAATTTCAAACTTTTAGGACTTACACACTTCGAGAAAAGTAGGTTTTCTTTCATTTAAGGTTCCAAAATAGAATAAAACTAATAAAAATCACATTTTGTTTTATTAAAGACTCTAGTGAAACCAATTGCCAGTAATTTTAATGATAAAAACTTTAAAACGCGAAATTCACTAAAACGCATACATTTTGTAAAAGTTTTTTGCGACCGAAACTGTGACCTACGTATCTTATTTCCTCAAATTTGAAGGAGAATCGATTGGGGCAAATTTCAAACTTCTAGGACTTACACACTTCGAGAAAAGTAGGTTTTCTTTCATTTAAAGCTCCAAAATAGAATAAAACTAATAAAAATTACATTCTGTTTTATTAAAGACCTAGTGAAACCAATTGCCAGTAATTTTAATGATAAAATCTTTAAAACGCGAAATTCACTAAAAAGAAAACATTTTGTAAAAGTTTTTTGCGACAGCAACTGTGACCTATCTTATTTCCTCAAATTTGAAGGAGAATCGATTGGGGCAAATTTCAAACTTCTAGGACTTACACACTTCGAGAAAAGTAGGTTTTCTCTCATTTAAAGCTCCAAAATAGAATAAAACTAATAAAAATTACATTTTGTTTTATTAAAGACTCTAGTGAAACCAATTGCCAGTAATTTTAATGACAAAAACTTTAAAACGCGAAATTCACTAAAAAGCATACATTTTATTAAAGTTTTTTGCGACCGCAACTGTGACCTATCTTTTTTCCTCAAATTAGAAGGAGAATCCATTGGGGCAAATTTCAAACTTCTAGGAGTTACACACTTCGAGAAAAGTAGGTTTTCTTTCATTTAAAGCTCCAAAATAGAATAAAACTAATAAAAATTACATTTTGTTTTGTTAAAGACTCTAGTGAAACCAATTGCCAGTAATTTTAATGATAAAAACTTTAAAATGCGAAATTCACTAAAAAGCATACATTTTGTAAAAGTTTTTTGCGTCCGCAAGTGTGACCTATCTTATTTCCTCAAATTTGAAGGAGAATCGATTGGGGCAAATTTCAAACTTTTAGGACTTACACACTTCGAGAAAAGTAGGTTTTCTTTAATTTAAAGCTCCAAAATAGAATAAAATTAATAAAAATTACATTCTGTTTTATTAAAGACTCTAGTGAAACCAATTGCCAGTAATTTTAATGATAAAAACTTTAAAACGCGAAATTCACTAAAAAGCATACATTTTGTAAAAGTTTTTTGCGACCGCAAGTGTGACCTATCTTATTACCCCAAATTTGAAGGAGAATCGATTGGGGCAAATTTCAAACTTTTAGGACTTACACACTTCGAGAAAAGTAGGTTTTCTTTCATTTAAAGTTCCAAAATAGAATAAAACTAATAAAAATCACATTTTGTTTTATTAAAGACTCTAGTTAAACCAATTGCCAGTAATTTTAATGATAAAAACTTTAAAACGCGAAATTCACTAAAAAGCATACATTTTGTAAAAGTTTTTTGCGACCGCAAGTGTGACCTATCTTATTACCCCAAATTTGAAGGAGAATCGATTGGGGCAAATTTCAAACTTTTAGGACTTACACACTTCGAGAAAAGTAGGTTTTCTTTAATTTAAAGCTCCAAAATAGAATAAAATTAATAAAAATTACATTCTGTTTTATTAAAGACTCTAGTGAAACCAATTGCCAGTAATTTTAATGATAAAAACTTTAAAACGCGAAATTCACTAAAAAGCATACATTTTGTAAAAGTTTTTTGCGACCGCAAGTGTGACCTATCTTATTACCCCAAATTTGAAGGAGAATCGATTGGGGCAAATTTCAAACTTTTAGGACTTACACACTTCGAGAAAAGTAGGTTTTCTTTCATTTAAAGTTCCAAAATAGAATAAAACTAATAAAAATCACATTTTGTTTTATTAAAGACTCTAGTGAAACCAATTGCCAGTAATTTTAATGATAAAAACTTTAAAACGCGAAATTCACTAAAAAGCATACATTTTGTAAAAGTTTTTTGCGACCGCAAGTGTGACCTATCTTATTACCCCAAATTTGAAGGAGACTCGATTGGGGCAAATTTCAAACTTTTAGGACTTACACACTTCGAGAAAAGTAGGTTTTCTTTCATTTAAAGTTCCAAAATAGAATAAAACTAACAAAAATCACATTTTGTTTTATTAAAGACTCTAGTGAAACCAATTGCCAGTAATTTTAATGATAAAAACTTTAAAACGCGAAATTCACTAAAAAGCATACATTTTGTAAAAGTTTTTTGCGTCCGCAAGAGTGTGAACTATCTTATTTCCTCAAATTTGAAGGAGAATCGATTGGGGCAAATTTCAAACTTTTAGGACTTACACACTTCGAGAAAAGTAGGTTTTCTTTCATTTAAAGTTCCAAAATAGAATAAAACTAATAAAAATCACATTTTGTTTTATTAAAGACTCTAGTGAAACCAATTGCCAGTAATTTTAATGATAAAAACTTTAAAACGCGAAATTCACTAAAAAGCATACATTTTGTAAAAGTTTTTTGCGTCCGCAAGAGTGTGAACTATCTTATTTCCTCAAATTTGAAGGAGAATCGATTGGGGCAAATTTCAAACTTTTAGGACTTACACACTTCGAGAAAAGTAGGTTTTCTTTCATTTAAAGTTCCAAAATAGAATAAAACTAATAAAAATCACATTTTGTTTTATTAAAGACTCTAGTGAAACCAATTGCCAGTAATTTTAATGATAAAAACTTTAAAACGCGAAATTCACTAAAAAGCATACATTTTGTAAAAGTTTTTTGCGACCGCAAGTGTGATCTATCTTATTACCCCAAATTTGAAGGAGAATCGATTGGGGCAAATTTCAAACTTTTAGGACTTACACACTTCGAGAAAAGTAGGTTTTCTTTCATTTAAAGTTCCAAAATAGAATAAAACTAATAAAAATCACATTTTGTTTTATTAAAGACTCTAGTGAAACCAATTGCCAGTAATTTTAATGATAAAAACTTTAAAACGCGAAATTCACTAAAAAGCATACATTTTGTAAAAGTTTTTTGCGACCGCAAGTGTGATCTATCTTATTACCCCAAATTTGAAGGAGAATCGATTGGGGCAAATTTCAAACTTTTAGGACTTACACACTTCGAGAAAAGTAGGTTTTCTTTCATTTAAAGTTCCAAAATAGAATAAAACTAATAAAAATCACATTTTGTTTTATTAAAGACTCTAGTGAAACCAATTGCCAGTAATTTTAATGATAAAAACTTTAAAACGCGAAATTCACTAAAAAGCATACATTTTGTAAAAGTTTTTTGCGACCGCAAGTGTGATCTATCTTATTACCCCAAATTTGAAGGAGAATCGATTGGGGCAAATTTCAAACTTTTAGGACTTACACACTTCGAGAAAAGTAGGTTTTCTTTCATTTAAAGTTCCAAAATAGAATAAAACTAATAAAAATCACATTTTGTTTTATTAAAGACTCTAGTGAAACCAATTGCCAGTAATTTTAATGATAAAAACTTTAAAACGCGAAATTCACTAAAAAGCATACATTTTGTAAAAGTTTTTTGCGACCGCAAGTGTGATCTATCTTATTACCCCAAATTTGAAGGAGAATCGATTGGGGCAAATTTCAAACTTTTAGGACTTACACACTTCGAGAAAAGTAGGTTTTCTTTCATTTAAAGTTCCAAAATAGAATAAAACTAATAAAAATCACATTTTGTTTTATTAAAGACTCTAGTGAAACCAATTGCCAGTAATTTTAATGATAAAAACTTTAAAACGCGAAATTCACTAAAAAGCATACATTTTGTAAAAGTTTTTTGCGTCCGCAAGAGTGTGGACTATCTTATTTCCTCAAATTTGAAGGAGAATCGATTGCGGCAAATTTCAAACTTTTAGGACTTACACACTTCGAGAAAAGTAGGTTTTCTTTCATTTAAAGTTCCAAAATAGAATAAAACTAATAAAAATCACATTTTGTTTTATTAAAGACTCTAGTGAAACCAATTGCCAGTAATTTTAATGATAAAAACTTTAAAACGCGAAATTCACTAAAAAGCATACATTTTGTAAAAGTTTTTTGCGTCCGCAAGAGTGTGAACTATCTTATTTCCTCAAATTTGAAGGAGAATCGATTGGGGCAAATTTCAAACTTTTAGGACTTACACACTTCGAGAAAAGTAGGTTTTCTTTCATTTAAAGCTCCAAAATAGAATAAAACTAATAAAAATTACATTTTGTTTTGTTAAAGACTCTAGTGAAACCAATTGCCAGTAATTTTAATGATAAAAACTTTAAAACGCGAAATTCACTAAAAAGCATACATTTTGTAAAAGTTTTTTGCGACCGCAAGTGTGACCTACTTACAGAACTGGGCTACTCAGTATCGAAATGTACTTGAAGTACAGTACTGATTACTTTTGGTACTTAAAGTACCGGTACTTAAGTACTTTGAAAATTCGGTACTGGTACTGGGTATTTCAAGTACTTCTTAAGTATAAGTATAAGTAAGTATATTTCATCAATAATTGTAATACAATATGTAGAACCGACACGTCAATATATAAGGACAAGCACATGAAACAGTACAATGCGATACAATAAATACAATACAAAGTACAATAAAGAAGTGAAAGCAGTACACAGAGCAATAATACACAGACATTTGATGTTATAAAAAATTGCAAGTAATGTACTCTTCAGTATTGTAGAAACAATGCTTGACCAAATGTCCATGGATAGCACGTTTAAACTGGGCGATGGGTAGCTGTTTCCACGAACTTGGCAAGATATTATAAAGATGGAGATTGAGAGAATTCTTTGCAGATTTGGTATACCTAAACCTGCGAGGTTTCAGAAGATTGGCATTTCTGGTGTCGTATGCATGAAAATCGGATTGTTTTTCCATTTTGTGTACATTCTTTTGTATTTCTAGAAGAACATGGAAAATGTGCAGACAAGGCAACGGAAGAACGGAGAACTTTGCAAAGAGGGGTCTGCAGGACTCTCTTGAGCCCACTTTGGCTATGGCCCGTATTGCCCTTTTCTGGAGTTTAAAAAGTTTTATGGCATGGCCACTACCTCCCCATATGCTGATCCCGTAGGCGATTCGGGACTGGAAAAGTGCAAAATAGATGGAGATAAGTGTATTTGTGTCCATTATGGCTCGTAGACGTCTCAGCAAAAAGATTGTATTAGAGACTTTGCTACAGATCTTATCGATATGCGGTGACCAATTTACAGAATCATCAATGGTAATACCCAGCATGCTTATGTTGTCGCCCTTCGCTAAACTGGTGTTCGTTGATAGAAGGAGTTGCTGTGTTTTATCTTTATTTAGTGACAGTTTATTTGCTAAGAACCATGTGCTTATTTTAAAAGTACTTGATACTGGTACTTGAATAATTTTTTCGAGCGAAGTATTTGTACTTGGTATTTTAAACCATGCGACATCAAGTACTTAAGTATCGAGGACTTAAGTATCGAGTACTTAAGTATCGAGTTCGGTACTGAATCTTTTACTGAAAAATAGGGGGTTTTTAGAGTATTTATTAGGTTGGGCCAAATCCAAGAACGACTTTACTTTGTTCATTTCTTAGAAGCCTGAAATTCGCAAAACAATACCATAAATCTTATTGAAATGGAGCACTTTTTGCGTGGTGTCGTTATCAGAACTCGAAATTATTACGGGCACGGGGTGCAGACTGCAATCCTGTCAATTTTTCATGTAAATAAGACGGCACATATGACATGTTTACAACCACCCTCACCGAAAACGCAGCGGTCTGGACGTCAGTCAAATTGTCGCTAGCCCGCTGTTTATAAGAGTACTCAATAACAAGTAGATACTTGAGTACTGTGTCAAGTACTTAAGTCCTGAAAGTACTTAAGTACCTTATGAAATACTCAGTGTCTTATTTTACTTAAGTACTTAAGTATTTTATGAAGTACTTAAGTACTTTATTAAATACTCAGTCCCTTATTTTACTCAGTACTTTTAATTATTGGTACTTGTACTGGGTACTTAACGTGTGCACACTAGTTAAAGTACTGGACTGCAATTTTCAAGTACTTCTATCCAGTACTGGTACTTGATACTTGAAGTATATTCAAAATATCAAGTATTTAGTACTTGATACTTAAGTACTTTTTTTCGGTACCTACCTACTTGGCCTAGCTCTGCCTACTTATCTTATTTCCTCAGATTTGAAGGAGAATCGATTGATGCAAATTTCAAACTTCTAGTGGCTCAGACACTTCGAGAAGAGTAGTTTTCTTTAACTTAAAGTTCCAAAATAGAACAATAAACTAATAAATATTGGCAAGATTTAATCAAAAGTGCATTTTGTATTATCAAAGGCTCTAGTGAAACCAATTGCCAGCAATTTTCTTGATGAAAACTTTAAAATGTGAAACTAGAAAGCATAAATTTTGTAAGTTTTTTGTGACCGCAAGTGACCCATCTTATTTCCTCAAATTTTAAGGAGAATCGATTGGTGCCAATTTCAGATTTCTAGGACTCGAAACACGTACTGAGAAAACGAGGTAGCGTAATGCATCGTAATACACAACAGTAAGTACCTACTTAGTTGTTAGGAATATTGTTTGCAATAATTACTGGCCCTCGCAGACCTCACTACGCCACTGGACTGTAGGGTGATAACGCCAAGAACAAAAGTAGGGTCACCTCGTGATTGTTGCATCAGCCAAATGTTTAGCTAGTTTGACCATCCACATCTCTTCCTGTGGGTCAGCTGATGCTGAGTCATCCTGAACAAAACAAACAAGCGAGCAGAAAGAACTTTTCAATTCATTTAAAATTGTTCACTTCAGTCAGTTGTCGAGATAAGTTCGCACGCAGTTTTTGTGGTGGTCGTCAATTAAGGAATTGCGCAGAAAAATAAATCTTTCTTTGTGTGTAAGTGAATCTTTTTGTATTATATGTTCTACAGGGTTGTTACAGGTAATTGTACCATCGTGCCTGTGGCTTTTAAAACAAAAGAATTAATGCTTAACACGCTGACGTTCGCTGTAGAAATTAAATCGATACCACAGTGCAATACTGTAGATAGTTTTGAGATAAACACATTTAAACGAAATAAAAAGACTAATTATTGTTTAGATATTAATTCCAAATCACATTTAAAAGGAAATGGTACGCAACCATTTGAGCTTTAGCTTTAAAACGTTTTGAAGAAAATGTTCTCCCTTTTTTAATAAAACGTTTTTGTTTGGAATTGTTACATTATTGGAATTTTTTGAGTTGTTACAGTATTGCACTTTGGTATCGAAATGTCAAAGCCAACTACGACGATACAATTATTTGTAACAATAACCGAGCTACATAACAACTAACAATCTGTACTTATAACAAAAAAAGATTATTATTGTTATTTTTTTTACAGACAAAGAACGATGAAGCTTTTAATTTTGGTTGTTGTGTTTGGCACCTTTGTTTTTGGCATTCAAGCCGTTTCCTTTTTCGACTTGGTTCAAGAACAATGGGGCGCATTCAAGGTGAGTGCCTTAAATGTTCTATTCCTTGCGTCGTTTAGACATTTTTTTAAATTTAATTCGATTCTACTAAAAACCAAGTCCCGTCGCATATTAACGAAAGCGGGGGTTGTGTGTCTCAGGCTTTTTTTCTGTTGGTTTGTAAACGGGATTCCACATCCGTCAAAACTCCCGTTAGTGTCAATAAACAGTAACAGTGGAGATTGAAGGGCTCTTTGTTGTTAATTATTGTCCATGACAGGAATTTTGACAGAAACCCCGTTTACAAACCAACAGAAAAAAGCCTGAGACACAACCCCCGCTTTCGTTAATATGCGACGGGACTTTAGGTACCGTAAAGTGGGGTCGAATTGGCCACTTTTCAAGTTTAAAAGGCTGTAACTTTTGACACAGTTGGCCGATTTATTCCAAATTTTGTGTATATACGGGTCTCGATGCGTACTTTCAGACTGTGTTATGCATATTTTAATTTATTCAATTTTTTTCAATGTTACCTGGCAAGTGGGGGGCGAAAAAATTTTTTTTTAGTGTTTGCCAATTTTGTGGGGTATAAAAACCCTTGTAACGCATATTTTCTGCGTGATAAATGTATTATATTCTATTGAACGTCAAAAAGATACTTAGTTTATAAAAACAGACGATATTCATACAAAAACAAACAAACTCTCAAATTTCATTCCCAACTTCACTAAATAAGTGATTGGAACGGAAATTCTTCACCGCCCTTGCGATTGTACATCTTTCCCCTTGTAGTACCACCCAAATATAGTGGGGGTAAATCACCCCCTGGCTCCTAGGGCGGCCAAACTTACCCTCACAACCTGTAAAAATGTCGGTCTAAGTTTGGCCACCCTCTAGGAGCCAGGGGGGTGATTTACCCCCATTAAATTTAGGTGGTACTACAAGGGGAAAGATGTACAATCACAAGGGCGGTGAAGAATTTCCGCTCCAGTCAGTTACCTAGTGGGGGCAGGAGAAGTTTTTTGACTTTCAATTTTGGTAGAATTTTTGTAGTCTGAAAAATATTTTTTTTTGCAATAACCAAGCAATTAATTACGAAAAAAATTATACTGTAGGTAAGAGGAAGGTTTGCCCTATATACTACAATATTTTAAACTACCAAATAATAAACATCAGAATTGTACAGACCGCCACTAACAAATTCTAAAAAGTGGCCAATCTCACACCGAGTGCCAAAGCCACCCCACTTTACGGTACCTAATTTTAAGATGAAGACAGACATTTTTATAATACAGGGTGAGTCAAACGGGAAGGCCTAGACAATTTCTGTCAATGCCATTCAATTGACAGCTGTCAAAAATAAAAAGTTCCAAGTTTCATTTAAATAACATCAATCGTTAATTAATTTTTCTTTAAACTGTCAATTTTAAGATTTTTTGTGATAACTGAAGAACGAATCAAAATATCGAGGAATTTTCTTCAGATTCTTAATCGCCAAGAAATAGCGCAACTTTTCTGTAATTTAACCGACCCCGTATCTTTTACCGTTTAGTGAGCGTCGAAAAAATGCCCACCCTGTATATTAAAAGACCGCGTTTTAGTGCCGGAGCAAAATGCGCGGCACTATAGTTTTAGTGAATTCGCTCGCTCGCTCGACCGGCCGTCCGTCTACTCTGTCCATCGCATAACTTGAGAACGAAAGCAGATATCGAGCTGAAATTTTGTACACGGGTGTATACCCGGAAAATCTCCGCGGGGATTGCTTTTCGGCCATATCGGACCACGGGGGTGGGAGTTAGGAGTGAAAAACCGAAAAACTATTAATTGCAATAACTCGAGAACTAGTGGACGTATCTTTCTGAAACTTGGTGTGTACGTTCGACCCTTAAGTCTGTTGAAAGTGACAGGGCCCTAATTTCGGGGGATGAAATTTAGGGGATGAAAACCACAAAAAATATGATAACTCCGTAAGGGTTGCACCCAACTGTCGGAAACTCAACGTACCCACAAATATCGCTGAAATCTTGCGGGGGATGCGTTTTTTCGTAAAATCAAACAGATGGGGTGGAAATTAGGGGTTGCAACTCGAAATTCCGCTTAATAAGTGTTGGTCGAAATTGGCGTCATTCGATAGCTTTCCATTAATGATTCAAAAAAAGTGTCATTCATATTTTGAGAAAAACCACCCTTATAGGCGCTACAACCCCTAACATGCAGAAACACAAAAATGCGAAAACTCAAAAACTACTCAACGTATAAAGGCATAATTTGATGTGTTAATTTTCAGTGGCATTGTAGGTATAGATGGACAAATTTTCACTAAGATCTAACAAGGGGGATGAAAGTTAAGGGTTGAAACTTGGAATTTCTTCAAGTAAATGGTAGCATAAAATTACGGGGTTCGATTTCGGTCAACTATTGAAAAAAGGTAGCCGGCAATTTGAAAGTCCCGGGCTTGAAAGTGAGTCGGTCGCTGCAAAGTGCCCTCGCTTCTCTTGTGCTCATTTGACCATTCTTCCGGTAGAGGGCGTTAAAACTCTCTATCACTTCCCCCCCCCTTATTGATTTATTTATGAACAACTGAAGTCAGTAAATACGCAAGGAGTTATGTGTAATACCGAAAAAATAAACTCGCCCCTGTAAATCATAAAGGGGTGAAATCATGAGGGGTTGAAAACATGAATCTACAAATCACCGGAATTTTTCAACGAATTGGGTTAGGGTGGTGAAATTGAAAACACAACTTCCTTTAGGGCATGTGGGGGTGGTGAAATAGGGGGTTGGAGTTTAAGGGTGAAACGTCCATAAAACCCTGCAATTTGACACAGAGAAGCAATATCTTCTGCGAAACTGTGATATCTTACACACTGATTCTTCGAGAAGGGAAGAGAGAATTTTAGGAGAAAATTATCGAAGGGGATGAAAGTTAGGGGTGGAAACTCGAATGTCTGACCGTTTTCTCAGTTTGAAATGCCAACCATCTAAACCAAATAAAACTAAAAGCTAACAATAAGATATTTATTTTGTTGTCAACTACGAGTCAAAATGGTAGATTTTTTTAGGCTCTTTGGCTGAAAAAATCTACCCTTTGACAAGTAGTGCATCCATGAGAACTCAACAAGACAACCAAGAGACTACGAATCGTATTTTGCAGATTATTTTATAAATTAAAATATTGAGTAAGTAGTGTCAAGTTGACGTTGTAGTATTATCACTGTAATCAGGATTTGATTGGTTACTGGTAATACTGGTATATTAAATACTGCTTTGGATTGGTTCAATACTTAATGTACTTATAAAATAATCGATATTATTAATGACATCCTGGTATGCGCATAGGAATTTTTTGACAAAATCAATTGGGAACACTCTGTATAATAGTAACGGCACAAAACGTCACAAAAATTAAAAATTTCAACGTGAATGCCATTTTCATTCGACATTTCTCGTAGTTTCGGAATTATTTTTTTAATTTTTTTTCTCAACTTTCCTGTCAGTAAAATCAAAAAAATTCTCTATCGATCCGTGTTAAATGGGAGCACGGTCTACCATCCTGTTTTTAGTTCAGGCGAATATCTCAAGTAAGAAAGTGGATATCACAAAAAAGACCCAGTACAAGCGAGGAGTTAACCACTTAGCGATTTTGGTGTATGGATCTGTGGAATTTTGGCAATTTTCTAGCGATTCTGGCTATTTTCTAGCGATTTTGGCAGTTTTCAAGCAAGTTTCCAGCGATTTTGCAGCAATTTTGGCGATTTTCGAGCGAATTTGGCATATATTTTAGCGAAAATTTTCTAGCAATTTCGGCGATTTTTAAGCTCCTTTAATGTTTCATTTTTTAGATTCAAAAACCCTACTGATTTTGGACAAATTTTAAAAATACATCCGTCAGTTACTATTACTTTTCTTCGACTGAAAAAGGGTTGAATCTGCTGTTTTTTCCCGACCAATACCTGCCTGACAAATCTCTCCACAATCCCCTTCTTCGAGGCACTTGTAGTTCAATCTCTTGCAAAGTTTGCTTGTTCAGCCAAAAAAGTTGTGGAAACAAAACAAGGGGATGAATTTAAAAAATTGGCAATTTCGGAGACGGTAAATACAAATGTTTTTCACCCCTAATAGTATATTACGATATTAGGTTGGTAAGTACAGTATAACAGAATCGAGGAAAGGTTTGCAAAAACGAGTCGAAGACGAGTTTTTGCAATTTCCGAGATTATGTTAGATGTACTTAACAACCGTGTATCGTATATGATTTTTCGCACAATCGAAATTAACTTATTGAACATTTTTCGTCAGCCATTAAGCAAATCCTGTTTGACAGATCGCCGAATTTTCCAAATGCTCTCGATACCTTTGCCAGTTCAATTGTTTTACTTACCATGCCTGTGTCAGATATGCGTGCTGTTATGAATTCATAACAGCACTGTTATTTTTCGTTGCCTGGGAAACCAAACCGCGCTTGGTAAGTTGAACTTACACCTTATTTTAACTACGTCGGTAAGAGAGTTATAACATACGATTGTGCGAAAAATAACATTTTTCGAACAAATGGCACTAAGGTTTTCGATCCGGCAATGCAACAGCTATCGAATTCGATTATGGTGAAAACAGATGCCAGTGGGGGGCAACTGAACAGTTATCATTGAAAATTAAGCCCTATGCACATCAATGTTACTTTAGTCATGGTTATGGAAGCATGAAAATACGCAAAAACACTTTTTTTAGAAAAATCACAGAAAATTAGTGCTTACGCCAAATGGACTTCTGAAAAAAGATTTTTGAAGAAAAAAGAAAGATCTTTAATGCTATTTGGGTCTCACAACCATTGGTTGTTGCCCGACCAATCCCCACGCACCTAATATAAGCCTTAAAGACAAGTATCAATAAGGCTGCTACGCAGCGCCATCTGTCGATGTTTCTTGCAAAGCTCGAAAGCCTGATTCTTTAGCTTTAATTTAAGACCAAGTCTATCCAAATCGGTTAAGAAATGGGCAAATGGCTGACTTATTTCAAAGACTATTTTGTCCGGTTCTTTCTCTTTCTCTTTCTTCTTCTTCTTCTTCGTCTCATATAGCCGTCAATCAAATAATGATAAATAGAATTAAGCCCTTCTACATGGAGAATCAAAATTTCACAGGTGACTACCTCTGCAAAGTCTCGTGAAACTCAGTTTAGACCCATATAAATGACATCATAGCCGATTATTATTAATTATTTTCTCCAAAAGAGTGAAGAAAATTGCAAAGCCATGAATTACACCCTCTTTCTTATTAAGATTAAATTAAGAGCCACACGAGGAGCCACATCAAACAGCTTATGTGTTTTTGTACCCTATGACGATTATCATCGAACTTTATTATTTTTTATGGGAACTTTGGTGGCGATTTCCGCTTGATCTGTTAATTTTCAGCAACTTGACGATTTTTGGCAACTTTGGACAGTTTTTAGCGATTTTGGCGATTTTCTTACAATTTGCGATTTTGTGTACACAAATTTGCCATGTGGTGAACCCCTCGAGTACAAGCTTTTGAACAAAGCAATTCAATTACATGTGTTTTAGAATCCTTTAGATTTTCAACAGGGCCGGATTAAGCAATGGGGGCCCGGGGGCCCGGGGGCTAATTTTTCACGTGAAAACTCAAAATGCTAATTTCAGCAAGAGGTATACACTGATGGAAGGTGATTTTTTCAAAACCGTTAGCGACCTGAAGTGTGACCCATCTTGCTTCCTCAATTTTGAGGGAGAATCAATTGGCATAAACTTCGCACTTCTAAGAGCCACTCGCTTCGAGAAAAGTAGATTTTCATTGATTTAAAACTGCAAAATTCGATAAAATCAATAAATTACGG
Organism: Pycnomerus fuliginosus; assembly: GCA_963924575.1. NCBI lineage: Eukaryota > Metazoa > Arthropoda > Insecta > Coleoptera > Zopheridae > Pycnomerus > Pycnomerus fuliginosus. Next base: position 4,505,855 of record OZ004624.1, on the reverse strand, counting down.
CAAGTTTTAATTAAAACTGGATTTTGTATTATAAGAGATGCTAGTGAAACCATTGCCACTAGTTTTTCCAAGAAAAACCCTTAAAATTCAGTAGAAACTACACATTTTTACATTTTCTAAAAGTTTTTTGCGACCGCAAGTGTGACCTATCTTATTTCCTCAAATTTTAAGGAGAATTGATTGGGGCAAATTTCAAACTTCTAGGACTTGCACACTTCGAGAAAAGTAGGTTTTCTTTCATTTAAAGTCCCAAAATACAATAAAACTAGTAAAAATTACATTTTGTTTTATTAAAGAGTCTAGTGAAATTAATTGCCAGTAATTTTAATGATAGATAGATAGATAGATACTTTATGGCTACATCGTATACATGTACATACATTGTAGAAGTCGACTAACATACATAATATAATGATAACAATCACTGAAACACATTTTACACCACACTAAAACGTGTAAGAATTGGCTTAATGAAACATATCTATATGGCACGTAATTTATTGTTTAAAAATTCCTCCACAGAATAATAGCATTTGTCCAGCAACAGTTGTTTGATTTTTATTTTGAAATTTCTTAGTGGTAATTTTTTATAATGTCCGTCCAGCTTGTTATATAGCGTGACGTTAGGTGAGTTTTTTTTTGAGCTTGTTAATCTGTGCCTAAGAATGGTTAGCTGGTTGCTAAACCTCGTATCGTACTCATGAAAATCGGATTGTTTTTGATATTTATCAACATTTTGATGAACTTCTATTAGGGTATAATAGATGAACATGCAAGGAACGGGCATAATCCCAAGTGTCTTGAATAAAGGACGGCAGTGATCCCTGTATTGAGCTCCCGCAATTATTCTTACGACTCTTTTTTGCATGATAAATACTTTGTGGGCCGTACTAGCATTTCCCCACAGTCTGATCCCATACGAGAGATGAGAGTGGAACAGGCCGAAATACGCCATTATCAGTACTTTCCCGTCTATAACTGGTTTTAAACCTCTAAGCAGGAAAATTAGTCCAGATAGCTTGTTACATAATTGTTCTATGTGTTGTGACCATCCCAGTCGGCCATCCACGCAAATACCCAGTACATTGACACTGTTTTTGCCCACCCCGTGGCTTAATCTGTTTGAGAGAATTAGTTGTTGTGATTTGGATTTATTCAATTTTAACTCGTTTGCGGCATACCACATTTCTGCTCGTTGTTCAGTTGCTTTAACTAAATTATTCAAGTGCTCAAGATCAGCGTGACTATTTACAAGTGTGGAGTCATCAGCATACATTCTCACTTTTGCTGGTGCTACGTTATTAAATATGTCGTTTACGTAGACAATGAACAGGAACGGCCCCAGCACTGAGCCCTGGGGCACTCCGTGTAGCGAAGGCTCGAAGCTCGATCTCTCATTTTCTAAATCAACACATTGTTGACGACCACTCAGATACGACTGAAGGAAGTCGCAGGCTGTCCCCCTGATGCCATAATACTGTAGTTTTTGTAATAGGATTTTGTGCGAAACGCAGTCGAAGGCCTTGCTGAGATCACAAAGCATCAGGGACACATGCTGCCCCCCCTCAAGCGCCTCAACCGCGTCCGACAATACTTTGGAGACTGCATCTATAGTAGACCGTTGCTTTCTGAATCCGTACTGATCTGAATTGAGCAGTGAGAATTTATCGAAATATTGTGTTAGCTGATTTTTTATGATTATTTCAAAGATTTTACCCAACACAGGAATAAGCGCAATGGGTCTGTAACTATCAGTGGTATTTTGGTCCCCCTTCTTGTAGATCGGCACAACTCTGGTTGTTTTAAACACGTCTGGGAACTTACCCTCTTCCAGGCATTTGTTAAAAATGTCTGTTAAGGGTTCCCTTAAGAGATTAAGTGTATTTTTAACAATTTTCGCGTTGATATTGTATATGTCAAAACTATTTGTGTTTTTAAGGTGTTTGATGGCACCCTCAACATCCGAGGGCGTGACCGGGTTGAAGAAAAAGCTCGATGAATGAGTCACTTTTACGTTTTTTATAAGGTTGCTGGGTGTTTCGTTTGTAACTGGTAGGGAGGTTACTATTTCTCTAGCGATTTGTGAGAAGAACATTATGAAATCGTTTGCCTTTAATGAAGTATCAGGCTTAGCTTTTGCACTTACTTTTCTTTCGGAGTTGACGATTGCCCATGCCTGCTTGCACATGTTTCCCGGTCTCAACAAAAATTCGGCATGTTCATTTTTTTTTGCCTCAATAATTTTTTCGTGAAAATTTCTTTTCATAACTTTCAAGGCTTCTTTGTCTTTTTGGTCTTTTGTTACCTCGTAAACGGTTTCTAGTGCTCTTACCGTGTTTTTTAGAGCTTTTACTTCGTCGTTAACCCAGTTTACATTAGGAGCACGACTACTGTTTTGTCTAATTTTCGTCAGAGGGAAATATATGTTTATATGTTTTGTATATGTTTCCGTTAGCATTTTGCATAGGGATTCAGCTGTTTCGCCATCTCTCTTAAAGATGTCCCAATCAACGTCTTGAAGAGCTAATACAAATTCATCGAGCTTTTTTTTGGTTACGGACCTTACCCATTTGTGTGATATTTGTGTATTTGTCTTTGCAATCAGGTCTAGAAAAACGCCATGGTGGTCGGACAAATTGACTTTTACAACTCCTGATGTGAATTGTTTTTCATTAATATTTGTAATTATGTTGTCAATACAAGTTGCAGTTTTTTTGCCCACCCTCGTGACATCAGTGACTGTAATTTTCATATTAAATGTGTTTAGAATATTTTTTAATTCCATATGTATTTCGGACTCGATTAAAAAGTTAATATTAAAATAGCCTATCAATATGACGTGTTGAAATTTTTGGAAATTTCCTGCTAGAAGCTGTTCAAGCTGACCAAGGAAAATATGAGGCGTACCTAGACATGTTCGGTAAATTGTTACGATGAGGATTTTCTGCTTTTTTAGCGTTATGGCACAGAATTCGGCCTGCGACTCTATACAGAATTCACTGACGTCTGTAGGCATATATTCCACCGTATCCTTTACGAAGATAGCAACCCCCCCATGCTTGTGCTGATCTCTGCAAAAATAACTCGCTAGCCGAAAGCGTTGACCTAGATTAACATATTGTATTTGGTTCTTCGTCAACCAATGTTCTGAGATGCAAATAATATTGTACTTACTGTCATGCAGGACATAAGCTAGACTATCCACTTTATTGGATAGGGATTGAGTATTAACGTGCAATATACTTATGTGTTCACTATTGTCTCCTTTGGGCCTTAATTCGCGTCTGTTGACCTTCTCTGGTTCCGCTGGCCATGGTCTAAAAAATGATCTCCCCGTTGGAAATCAAATCTGGCAAATTTAATTCCTTGGGGCCAGAATTGAGGGTTGTATATCGAGTCCTTGTGGCAGGGTGGAACTCCTACCACGAAGCATTTATTATCCTCCTTGTTGTAATAGGTGTCAACTTCTTTGACGGATATTTTAGAGTCTTCTTCCTGTAGCTTTGCGACAATTCTGCCCTTTACCATTTCAGTTGTTACATGGCTTTTGGCTCTTGATATGAAAAGCCACAGTTTTTTGTCTGTAGTGGTGCTGCCTATGAAGCCATTTTCATCGGTGGCTTCTTGTCCTACTTCATATTTTGCCTTTTTTCTTCTCCCTTTTCGTCGCACTTCCTGGAAGTTTTCTTCTTGTGGGACATTTGTTGATTGTCGTGGATGTTGTGTTCCGTCTTTCCGTTCTGTAGGAGTCGGATGCTGTTTTGTTCTGGTATGCTGGTACATCTTTTTCTGCGCTTCTTTCGGACTTGAAGCGTCTACCCTCGGGTTACCCGCTGGATTGTTCACCGTACTCACCCGAGGGTTGCCTAAATTGAGGACATCATTCATAATTGTTCTTTGCCTGGATACGAGTACCTCAAGGTTTTGCTTTGAATTACCCGCCTTGGTCAATGTTTGTTTATAACTTGTTTTTGCTTGTAGTTTTTTGTTGTCATTCGCTATTGGGATGGACTTTTCTAGTTGAATTTCATTCAGCTTTTTCGCAAATGAGTCACAGAATTTGTGAAACTCCCTTTTCAGGTTCACTATTTGATCCTTACAGTTTTCCTTGCATACATTTGACTGTGATGTCGATGCTAATTGCTTTTTGAGCGCTTGATTTTCTGTTACCAGCTTACTGTTCTCGTCGGTTAGCCGCTGAATTTTCTCATTTAGAGAGACAATTTCTTGTCCGTTGTTATTATATATTTCCTTAAGGATCGAGTTTTCAAACATTATAGATTTATTTATCACCTCGGCTGTTTCGTTATCGGAGAGGTCGTTGTCGGAGAGATCGTTGTCATCGATGTTTATTTGCGGAGTCTTATTACAGCACTTTTTGCTTTCCGCACAACTATTGTGTGCAAAGGTCTTGCAATAATCACAAAACACTCTTTTTTTTACCGCTGGGGCTCTACATATCGAGCAAATTACTTTCTCTTCGAGAGCGCCGACAACTTGTGTCGCCGCCATGACTCGCTGATACTTTAAAACGCGAAATTCACTAAAAAGCATACATTTTGTAAAAGTTTTTTGTGACCGCAACTGTGGCCTATCTTATTTCCTCAAATTTGAAGGAGAATCGATTGGGGCAAATTTCAAACTTCTAGGACTTACACACTTCGAGAAAAGTAGGTTTTCTTTCATTTAAAGTTCCAAAATAGAATAAAACTCATAAAAATTACATTTTGTTTTATTAAAGAGTCTAGTGAAATTAATTGCCAGTAATTTTAATGATAAAAACTTTAAAACGCGAAATTCACTAAAAAGCATACATTTTGTAAAAGTTTTTTGTGACCGCAACTGTGGCCTATCTTATTTCCTCAAATTTGAAGGAGAATCGATTGGGGCAAATTTCAAACTTCTAGGACTTGCACACTTCGAGAAAAGTAGGTTTTCTTTCATTTAAAGTTCCAAAATAGAATAAAACTAATAAAAATTACATTTTGTTTTATTAAAGAGTCTAGTGAAACCAATTGCCAGTAATTTTAATGAGAAAAACTTTAAAACGCGAAATTCACTAAAAAGCATACATTTTGTAGAAGTTTTTTGCGACCGCAACTGCGACCTATCTTATTTCCTCAAATTTGAAGGAGAATCGATTGGGGCAAATTTCAAACTTCTAGGACTTACACACTTCGAGAAAAGTAGGTTTTCTTTCATTTAAAGTTCCAAAATAGAATAAAACTCATAAAAATTACATTTTGTTTTATTAAAGACTCTAGTGAAACCAATTGCCAGTAATTTTAATGATAAAAACTTTAAAACGCGAAATTCACTAAAAAGCATACATTTTGTAAAAGTTTTTTGCGACCGCAAGTGTGACCTATCTTATTTCCTCAAATTTGAAGGAGAATCGATTGGGGCAAATTTCAATCTTCCAGGACTTACACACTTCGAGAAAAGTAGGTTTTCTTTCATTTAAAGTTCCAAAATAGAATAAAACTAATAAAAATTACATTTTGTTTTATTAAAGAGTCTAGTGAAACCAATTGCCAGTAATTTTAATGAGAAAAACTTTAAAACGCGAAATTCACTAAAAAGCATACATTTTGTAGAAGTTTTTTGCGACCGCAACTGCGACCTATCTTATTTCCTCAAATTTGAAGGAGAATCGATTGGGGAAAATTTCAAACTTCTAGGACTGACACACTTCGAGAAAAGTAGGTTTTCTTTCATTTAAAGTTCCAAAATAGAATAAAACTCATAAAAATTACATTTTGTTTTATTAAAGACTCTAGTGAAACCAATTGCCAGTAATTTTAATGATAAAAACTTTAAAACGCGAAATTCACTAAAAAGCATACATTTTGTAAAAGTTTTTTGCGACCGCAAGTGTGACCTATCTTATTTCCTCAAATTTGAAGGAGAATCGATTGGGGCAAATTTCAATCTTCCAGGACTTACACACTTCGAGAAAAGTAGGTTTTCTTTCATTTAAAGTTCCAAAATAGAATAAAACTAATAAAAATTACATTTTGTTTTATTAAAGAGTCTAGTGAAACCAATTGCCAGTAATTTTAATGAGAAAAACTTTAAAACGCGAAATTCACTAAAAAGCATACATTTTGTAGAAGTTTTTTGCGACCGCAACTGCGACCTATCTTATTTCCTCAAATTTGAAGGAGAATCGATTGGGGAAAATTTCAAACTTCTAGGACTGACACACTTCGAGAAAAGTAGGTTTTCTTTCATTTAAAGTTCCAAAATAGAATAAAACTCATAAAAATTACATTTTGTTTTATTAAAGACTCTAGTGAAACCAATTGCCAGTAATTTTAATGATAAAAACTTTAAAACGCGAAATTCACTAAAAAGCATACATTTTGTAAAAGTTTTTTGCGACCGCAACTGTGACCTATCTTATTTCCTCAAATTTGAAGGAGAATCGATTGGGGCAAATTTCAAACTTCTAGGACTTACACACTTCGAGAAAAGTAGGTTTTCATTCATTTAAAGTTCAAAATAGAATAAAACTAGTAAAAATTACATTTTGTTTTATTAAAGACTCTAGTGAAACCAATTGCCAGTAGTTTTAATGATAAAAACTTTAAAGCGCGAAATTCACTAAAAAGCATACATTTTCAAAAAGCGCAACTTTTATCTGATGCGATTGTATTGTATGATGCCTTTTTCAGTTAACACACAATAAAAAATACGAAAGCGACACTGAAGAGCGCTTCCGCCTGAAGATCTTCATGGAGAACTCCCACAAAGTGGCCACCCATAACAAAAAGTACGCCCAAGGTTTGGTGGGCTATAAGCTCGGCATCAACAAATACGCCGACATGTTACACCACGAATTTATTCAAACACTGAACGGTTTCAACAAATCGAAGGGCAATTTGTTGAAAGGCCAAGAACTCGAGGATTCCGTCACGTTTTTAGCTCCAGCAAACGTGAAACTACCTGGAGACGTTGACTGGAGAGAAAAAGGAGCCGTTACCGGCGTCAAGGATCAGGGACATTGCGGATCTTGCTGGAGCTTTAGTAGTGTAAGTAAAATGAAAATAAAAAAAAAATTAAAAAAAACGAACGATTTATTTTTAGCTATAGCTTTGTTATTATTGAAGCGATTTTGCCTAATTTTGTACCGGATGTAGTCAAAAGATGAGGCTTTTGGAATCAACCGTCATTTTCCAAATTGCGCCAACAACAGATTTTTTGTTGGTATTTATTACAAGACCATTTTTTGATTGGCTGGAGTTGAAGCATCTGTGAACCGTTGAAAATAAAAATGCTGTAAGGTTAAAGCTGATGCTTTTCTCTTCTAAAGCAACTTTACAAAATTTTATTCTGAACGTTCTTGATTAATTTACAGTTTTTGTTGTGATGCTCTAAAAAATGTATTATTTGTTTCTCTACCGATCTTGGCAAAATTTTCCGAATCTTTAGTGATACTATAAATGTTTCACAAAATAACGTTGCTTTACATGTATTAGTGATGCCATCTGGAAAATAATTATCAATTCTAAAGCCTCGTCTTTTGGGTACGCCCTGTGAAAAATTTGGGAAAATCGGTGAAATAATAATAAAGTTATAACCAAAAATTAATCGTTCGGTTTTTTTGGGACACTAGTTACATGCAGTGTGTTTCAGTTTGAGTGGAAACACCCAAATATTTCGGTTAATATTAACCAAATCAATCCGTTTTTTTTTCTGCATGTAGAACTCGAAAAGCTGCACCTGTGTGATATTTCACTTTTTTGATAGACCAACATCCCGGCCTACTGCGATTAAATAAAGAGACCAAAAATGGAGAAGTCGTATTAAGCATTTTTTTACCGAAAAATTTTATAAGAAATAGTTGTTCAGGATGACTCCGAATGGGCAAATCCAAAGCTTCAGGCCAAAATAGTTAAATTTCTTAAGAGAAAATCCTAAGGTTCAATATTTTTGCAAATGATGGAATTAGTGACAAACGTTTGCTTGATTAAAGTCAAACCGATTCATTTCAATTGTTTTTTATTCCACAGCACACTTTTTGTTCCAAAAATGTTGAACTTTAGGATTCTCTTCCAAGAACATTTTTATTTTGGTCTGAAAATTCGGATTTGCTTATTTGGAGTCATCATCACAAGGTCTTCAAATTACGGTTCTAAATAAGACAAAATTCATTCGCATTTAGAACCCTTTGGGTGGAAAAATCGAAAACCACGCTATAGCCCAAACTATTGGATGGATTTGGCTGAAACTTGTTACATGGAGATTAGGTAACCCGTTGAAAAGCGGAAAGGCTTTTGGGAGCAATTGGTCCACCGGAAGTGCCATTTAGGCATATCAACTTTAAAATTTTAAACACAAGACTCGCGATGGGGAGGTTCCAGCCGCTTCTCTGCTGCCAATTTTCAAAAATACAACTAAGACCAAAAACAAATACCAAAAATCCGAAAAACCTATTAGGCATTTTTTTATCGAAAAATTTTATTAAGAAAAGTTGCTCAGGATAATCCCAAATGGGTAACTCCGGAGTTTCAGGCCTGCGTAATAGAAAACAATTGAAATGAGTTTGTTTGACAGTTGCTATTAGCTATGGCTCGGCAAAATTTAACACTCGCAGAAAAAGTTGAAATTATTAAGATTTTTAGTGATAGCTTATAATTGTTGGAACAATCAAGTTTGGTTATGTAATTGTTGTAGAGTTTTGACATAATAAAAATAATAACTTGTCAGCGTCTTTATACGAAACTCAACAGGTTATGGTGCCCAGAAGCTGCACTTTATAAGAAAAGAAAGGTAGTTGATGAAAAGAAGCAAAAGACGAATTAGTAGAGGTACTGGAATTTGATTAAAAGCAGAAACTCAGAAATTATTAAAAATCATCATCAGATGACAGCTCCAAACCACCTCCCGCAACTGAGCGGAGACAATTTTTCAAACTGGATATTTAGAGTTATGGCAATTTTGGAAGAAAAGGGAGTAGATGAAGTAGTAAAGGAGAACGTAGACTTGACAAATGATCAGCTAAAGAAAAAGGATGCTAAAGCGAAGTCGATAATAATTGGTTGTGTCACTGACAAGCATCTGGAGTATATCAAGAATTCTGGAACTGCCCAAGAAATGTTAACATCGCTAAGAGCTGTTTTCGAAAGAAAAAGTACATTTTCAAAGCTATATTTAAGGAAGAAGCTGCTGACGTTAAAGCACAAAAGTGAGAACAGATTGGAAAGTCATTTTGTTATATTTGACTCATTAGTAAGAGATTTAGAAGCTGCAGGGGCAAAACTCGACGACAGCGACAAGGTGTGTCATTTATTGATTACTTTACCAGAAGCATACGATACTGTTATCACTGCAATCGAGACCATGACCACAGGGGTCACATTGGATTTTGTGAAAACCAGACTACTAGATGCTGAATTAAAATTTGTTAATACGAAAAGCGAGAATGAAAACAAAAATGAAAGTTCAGGTGGATCAACATTTTTAAGTTCTGAAACACGTTGTTACCTATGCAATGAAAAAGGCCACACTAGATATAATTGCCCCAAGTTGAAACAGAGAGGATATTTTCGAAGTAATGGAAGAGGACGTGGAAATATTCCTTGGAGAGGTCGAGCTTTTGGACGAGGAAGACGAGGTTTTACCCCAAGATATGAAGGCAATGCAGCTACTACAGACGGAAAGGATATAGCGTTTGTAGCACTAAACGCAGAAGTGGAAACACAATTTGAAGACACTTCGACTGTTACATTTTTAATTGATTCTGGAGCAACAGATCACATGGATCAAGAAGATCTAGAAAAATATATGACCAACGTAGAGGGTATAGAAGAAATCAGAATCCGGGTAGCAAATGGGGAATCACTTATTTGCAACAAAAAAGGAACTCTAAGACTGAATTATGAAGGAAGAAGTATCAACTTAGAAGCCTGGATAGTCAAAAATTTGACTCTTAACTTATTGTCAGTTTCCAAAATAACAATGTCCGGAAAGAAAGTGACATTTTCTGATCAAGGAGTATGTATAACTGGCGATAATGTGAAGATCTCTTGTAAACCTACAATTAATCCTAATTTGTACACCGTAAATTTTAAACTCATGTCAGGAAATCAATGTATGGTGTCAAGAACTGATGACGACCTTTGGCATAGAAGATTGGGACATTTAAATCGGAAGGGTTTGTTAAGATTACACCTACCAACATCGAAGAAGACATGTGAATCATGTATGAAAGGAAAAGCAACGAGGAACTCTTTTCAAACTTTCAGAACAGGACCAAGATCAAGAAGAATCAGAGAATTAATTCACACCGATTTATGTGGGCCAATCTCTCCGGAAATTATTGAAGGTTATAAATATTTTCAAACGGTTGTAGAAGACAATACTCATTTTGTGCAAGTATATTTGTTGAAGTCGAAAAGTGAAGCATGCCAAAATTTAATGAATTATACCTATCAGAAGATTTGAAGCTGAATTTAATGAGAATTTATTTCAGGAGAATTCAAGAATTTTTGTGGATACAAGGGAATACGACTGGAGTATACTATGCCATATACGCCTCAACAGAACGGAGTAGCAGAAAGATTTAATCGAACCCTCTTGGATAAAGCTAGAACAATGTCTATAGGCACCGACTGGGGTGAAGCTTATCAAAGAATACCTGCAATATCTGAAAACGAAGAAGAAGAAGAAACTACAAATGTCAGAAACGAACCAACTGTAAAAAGGACTACACGACAAACACAATTACCTTCTAAATTTAATGATTATGAGTTATATTATGTCTACTGTTTAGTTGGTAGTGAAGATCCAGCGAATTATAAAGAAGCGATTGAATCCGAGGAAGAATGGAAACTAGCAATTGGCCGAGAATTGAAAGCGCACGAAAAATTAGGCACATGGGAAGAAGTTGAAAAAGTCCCTGAAGATGCAAATATCATTGACACAAAGTGGATTTTTAAAACAAAGGAAAATGGACTGAAGAAAGCAAGATTGGTGGCTAGAGGCTTTCAGGAAGTATGTAACGACAACGTATATTCGCCCGTTGCTAGACTGTCTACAGTAAGAATGTTGCTATCGTTAGCTGTTAACAAAGGATGGCTAATAAGACAATTAGATGTTAACACAGCATTTTTAAACGGATTCTTAAAAAATCAAGTATACATCAAAGTACCAGAAGGCTTGAAAACCGATAAGAAAGTCTTGAAGTTGAGAAGATCTTTGTATGGACTGAAAGAAGCTCCAAGATGTTGGAATGAGAGATTTAATGAATTTGCTATAAGAAGTGGTTTTGAAAGATCGAAAAACGATTTCTGTCTCTATACAAAGAAAGATACAAAAATGGTAATTTTTGTAGACGATATTCTCATAACAGGACGCGAAGAGGAAATTGAACATGCAGTTAATTTAATCAAAAAGGAATTCGAAATTAAAGATTTAGGAGAAGTGAGTAATTTTCTGGGTATTGAAATAAAACGTGAAGCAAAAGAAAAATTAAGGATGATTCAGAGGAAAACCATAGAAAAGTTACTCTCTCAATTTAACATGCAAAATTGAAACAAATTTCCAAGCAGAACTTCAAGAAACAGTTTCTGAAGTTCCCTATCGCCAATTGATTGGAAGCTTAATGTATATTTCACTTGGCACTAGACCAGATATAACGTTTACCGTTTCGTATTTGAGTCAGTTTCTGGATAAGCCAAATGAGACTTTGTGGAAGGGAGCAAAAAGGGTCTTAAGATATTTAAAAGAGACTAAAGACCTGGCACTCACATACGAAAAGCAGAAAGATGAAGAAAATTTATATGCATATTCTGATGCAAATTGGGCTGGAGATGAAACGGATCGAAAAAGCATGTCCGGATGTGTAGTCTATTATTTTGGAAATGCAGTGTCATGGCTATCTAGAAAACAGCAATGTGTTGCCCTTTCGTCAACAGAAGCGGAATATATTGCTGCATCACTAGGAGCGACAGAACTAATTTCACTCTCAGGAATTGCTACTGAACTGGATGATGTAAACCAAAAACCAGTGCTATTTGTTGACAACCAAAGCTCAATTCAACTAGCAAAACGATACGAAAACAGCAAGCGGAGTAAACACATAGACATCCGATATCATTTCATTAAAGATCTTATAATATCTGTCCGGGATCCACACGACCGAGATTCACCCGATTTCCATGGCGATTCATTGTTGACAACAATGATTCACCATGGAAATAGGGTGAATCCCGGTCGTGTGGATCCCGGACAGACTATAGCAAGAGAATACATGAACCTGGAATATGTGTGCACCAGTGAGAACACCGCAGACATTTTGACCAAGGCGTTATGTAGCGTGAAATTTAAGAAGTTCAGGGAATACTTGAACGTATGTTAGTTTTATTGAAGTTCACAATATAAAATTGAGGGGGAGTGTTGGAACAATCAAGTTTGGTTATGTAATTGTTGTAGAGTTTTGACATAATAAAAAATAATAACATGTCAGCGTCTTTATACGAAACTCAACAATAATTTCAACTTTTTCTGTGATTGTTAAATTTTGCCCAGCTATAGCTAACAACAAATGTCAAACAAACTTATTTCAATTGTTTTTCATTGCGCAGCTACCCTTGTTTGTAAAAATATTGAAGTTTTCGAAATTTTTGCTTTTTTCCTCCAGACATTCAACATTTTTATTTTGGCCTGAAATTCCGGACTTGGCCATTTGGGGTGATCCTGAGCAACTTTTCTTAATAAAATCTTTCTATAAAAAAATGCAGCAGAGAAGCGGCTGGAACCTCCCCATCGCGTGGATCTTTGTATTCTGTGTAGATAGTAGTCAATTCAACAAAATTTGTTTATGCTTTTCGTCTGTGGCTATAATTTCGCAATTTTCATCACATTATTGTCAATATATTCTTATTTTTAAGGTTAACATTTTGCCACATTTTTGCCAATAACTGTCACTTTGTCATCCACTGTCAGCCCGCTCTCATCTTTTAATGGCGACATATAAAAGGAGGCCTTGTATTTAAAATTTTAAGTTGATATGCCTAAATGACACTTCCGGTTTACCAATTGCTTCCAAATGCCTTTCAGGTCTCCATGTACCAAATTTCAGTCAAATCGATCCAGTAGTTTGGGCCATACTGTGTTTTTAGTGTTATTACAAATTTTCAATTTTTTCTTCCCAAAGGGCAGTAAATGCGAATGAATTTTGTCTTACTTAGAACAAGTATTTGAAGGCCTTCCTGATGCTGGCAATAAATTTTTAAAAAAGTTGTTTAGGATGGTAAAATGGGAGTATATTTAAAATTGAAAATTGATGTGCCAAAACGGCACTTTCCGTGGGTCGATTGCCTCCAAACTTGTTTCAGCTCTTCGACGTTATTATACAGTCTCCACGTACAAAATTTCAGCCAAATCGGTCCAGGGGTTTCGGCTGTATCGTGTTTTTAAAGTACGTTAACAATCCCGAATATTTCAATTTTTGTCAAAAAGGCACTAAGAGTGAATACATTTTTAGAAGCAGAATTTGAAGGCCTTTCTTATAGTGACGTAAAAAGTGGGGGTTTGCATTTAAAATTTAAAAGTTGATGTGCCAAAATGGCATTTCCAGTGGCACGATTGGCTCCAAAAGCTTTTCAGATCTAAGTTGGGTTATGAGATGCCTACGTACCAAATTTCAGCCAAATTGGTCTAGTAGTTTTGGCTGTGGCGTGTTCACAAACGTACGAACGTACGTACGAGCATACACACAGACGCATTTTAAAAACCACTTTTTTGGGTTCCTGAGACCTCAAAACGTATAGATCCGGTCTTATCTCGAATTCGAAAATTTTAGTGATTGCAGTAACCTCCCATTTTTTTTAAATTGTGATGGTGTTGGGGAGGTTAAAAATGCCTAATACGTTTTTGGATTTTTGGTATTTGTTTTTGGCTTAGTAGGCTGTGGTTATATTTTTGAAAAAATGTTTACTCCAAAAACACAACTTTCTGAGGTCTACATCCAAGAAAAAAAAAATGCTAAGGTATTCCATAAAACAACAAAGATACAGGGGTGTTGCCGTCTAAAGTGGTGCAGCTTTTCGAGTTCTACATGCAGAAAAAAAAAGAACGGATTGATTAGGTTAATATTAATCGAAATATTTGAGTGTTTCCACTCAAACTGAAACACTACGTAGTATAAATTAGAAAAATAATTCTTCCAGACCGGATCTTTGGAAGGTCAACATTTTCGCAAAACCGGAAAACTCGTCTCGCTCAGCGAACAAAACCTCGTCGATTGCTCCGAGAGATACGGGAATAACGGCTGTAACGGCGGTTTGATGGACAACGCCTTCCGATACATTAAAGATAATGGAGGAATCGACACTGAGCAATCCTACCCCTACAAAGCTGAAGATGAGAAGTGCCAATACAAGCCGAGGAATAAGGGTGCCACCGACAAAGGGTTCGTCGATATTGAATCCGGAAGTGAAGAGCAGCTTCAATCTGCCGTTGCCACGGTGGGACCCGTCTCGGTTGCTATCGATGCCAGTCACGAAACGTTTCAGCTGTACTCGCAAGGGGTTTACTATGAACCGCAGTGCAGTTCCGATCAATTAGACCACGGCGTTTTGGCCGTTGGATATGGCACTGATGAGAACGGACAAGATTTTTGGATCGTGAAGAATTCGTGGGGTGAAAGTTGGGGCGATCAAGGGTACGTGAAGATGGCGCGCAATCGCGATAATAATTGTGGAATTGCGACACAAGCCAGTTATCCATTAGTTTAGTTTTAGTGTTTTACGTTTTTCAGTTTTGTAATTTTGAATGTCAAGTAATTCGGCTGTGTTTTATAAACAAACTGGTAATAAAGTCTCGACGTATCAATCCGTTTTTATTGAGTTATTTACGAAATTGAAGGGATTCTAAAAAAAATTGTAACTAAAGTAATCTAATGTTGCTACGAGGGCCACAACAAAATTTTAAAAATTTTCAGAAAAGAACTGTTGCAATAGCAAATTGTCACTTGCAAGTGACAATTGTCACTTGTAACAGACAATTGTCTCTTGTAACCGACAATTGTCACTTGCGACTGATAATAATTGTCACTTGCAACTGACAATTGTCACTTGCAACCGACAATTGTCACTTGTAACTGACAATTGTCACTTGCAGCTGATAATAATTGTCACTTGTAACCGACAACTGTCACTTGCAACTGACAATTGTCACTTGTAACTAACAATTGTCACTTGAACCTGGCGATAATTCGATAATTGGAAGAGACCGATGGCGAACAGCTTCAGCACAGAAATTTGTCATGAAAAGAGGGGGTGTCAAAAGAATAAGGTGTGCAAAAAGTACTAATTTCGACACACTGACACACACACACTGTGACAATTGTCACTTTCAACTCACAATTGTCACTTACAACTGATAATAATTATCACTTGCAACTGACAATTGTCACTTTCAACTGACAATTGTCACTTTCAACTGACAATTGTCACTTTCAACTGACAATTGTCTCTTGCAACTGACAATTGTCACTTGCAACCGACAAGTGTCACTTGCAACCGACAATTGTCACTTGTAACCGACAATAATTGTCACTTGTAACCGACAATTGTCACTTGCAACTGACAATTGTCACTTGTAACCGATAATTGTCACTTGCAACCGACAATTGTCACTTGTAACTAACAATTGTCACTTGTACCTGGCGATAATTCGTTAATTGGAAGAGACCGATGGCGAACAGCTTCAGCACAGAAATTTGTCATGAAAAGAGGGGGTGTCAAAAGAATAAGGTGTGCAAAAAGTACTAATTTCGACACACTGACACACACACACTGTGACAATTGTCACTTACAACTGATAATAATTATCACTTGCAACTGACAATTGTCACTTTCAACTGACAATTGTCACTTTCAACTGACAATTGTCACTTTCAACTGACAATTGTCACTTTCAACTGACAATTGTCACTTTCAACTGACAATTGTCACTTTCAACTGACAATTGTCACTTTCAACTGACAATTGTCTCTTGCAACTGACAATTGTCACTTGCAACCGACAAGTGTCACTTGCAACCGACAATTGTCACTTGTAACCGACAATTGTCACTTGCAACTGACAATTGTCACTTGTAACCGATAATTGTCACTTGCAACCGACAATTGTCACTTGTAACTAACAATTGTCACTTGTACCTGGCGATAATTCGTTAATTGGAAGAGACCGATGGCGAACAGCTTCAGCACAGAAATTTGTCATGAAAAGAGGGGGTGTCAAAAGAATAAGGTGTGCAAAAAGTACTAATTTCGACACACTGACACACACACTGTGACAATTGTCACTTACAACTGATAATAATTATCACTTGCAACTGACAATTGTCACTTTCAACTGACAATTGTCACTTTCAACTGACAATTGTCACTTTCAACTGACAATTGTCACTTTCAACTGACAATTGTCACTTTCAACTGACAATTGTCATTTTCAACTGACAATTGTCTCTTGCAACTGACAATTGTCACTTGCAACCGACAAGTGTCACTTGCAACCGACAATTGTCACTTGTAACCGACAATAATTGTCACTTGTAACCGACAACTGTCACTTGCAACTGACAATTGTCACTTGTAACTAACAATTGTCACTTGTACCTGGCGATAATTCGTTAATTGGAAGAGACCGATGGCGAACAGCTTCAGCACAGTGTCATGAAAAGAGGGGGTGTCAAAAGAATAAGGTGTGCAAAAAGTACTAATTTCGACACACTGACACACACACACTGTGACAATTGTCACTTTCAACTCACAATTGTCACTTACAACTGATAATAATTATCACTTGCAACTGACAATTGTCACTTTCAACTGACAATTGTCACTTTCAACTGACAATTGTCTCTTGCAACTGACAATTGTCACTTGCAACCGACAAGTGTCACTTGCAACCGACAATTGTCACTTGTAACCGACAATAATTGTCACTTGTAACCGACAATAATTGTCACTTGTAACCGACAATTGTCACTTGCAACTGACAATTGTCACTTGTAACCGATAATTGTCACTTGCAACCGACAATTGTCACTTGTAACCGACAACTGTCACTTGCAACCGACAATTGTCACTTGTAACTAACAATTGTCACTTGTACCTGGCGATAATTCGTTAATTGGAAGAGACCGATGGCGAACAGCTTCAGCACAGAAATTTGTCATGAAAAGAGGGGGTGTCAAAAGAATAAGGTGTGCAAAAAGTACTAATTTCGACACACTGACACACACACACTGTGACAATTGTCACTTTCAACTCACAATTGTCACTTACAACTGATAATAATTATCACTTGCAACTGACAATTGTCACTTTCAACTGACAATTGTCACTTTCAACTGACAATTGTCTCTTGCAACTGACAATTGTCACTTGCAACCGACAAGTGTCACTTGCAACCGACAATTGTCACTTGTAACCGACAATTGTCACTTGCAACTGAAAATTGTCACTTGTAACCG
Organism: Pycnomerus fuliginosus; assembly: GCA_963924575.1. NCBI lineage: Eukaryota > Metazoa > Arthropoda > Insecta > Coleoptera > Zopheridae > Pycnomerus > Pycnomerus fuliginosus. Next base: position 4,488,365 of record OZ004624.1, on the reverse strand, counting down.
ATAATTGTCACTTGCAACCGACAATTGTCACTTGTAACCGACAACTGTCACTTGCAACCGACAATTGTCACTTGTAACTAACAATTGTCACTTGTACCTGGCGATAATTCGTTAATTGGAAGAGACCGATGGCGAACAGCTTCAGCACAGAAATTTGTCATGAAAAGAGGGGGTGTCAAAAGAATAAGGTGTGCAAAAAGTACTAATTTCGACACACTGACACACACACACTGTGACAATTGTCACTTTCAACTCACAATTGTCACTTACAACTGATAATAATTATCACTTGCAACTGACAATTGTCACTTTCAACTGACAATTGTCACTTTCAACTGACAATTGTCTCTTGCAACTGACAATTGTCACTTGCAACCGACAAGTGTCACTTGCAACCGACAATTGTCACTTGTAACCGATAATTGTCACTTGCAACCGACAATTGTCACTTGTAACCGACAACTGTCACTTGCAACCGACAATTGTCACTTGTAACTAACAATTGTCACTTGCAACCGACAATTGTCACTTGTAACCGACAACTGTCACTTGCAACCGACAATTGTCACTTGTAACTAACAATTGTCACTTGTACCTGGCGATAATTCGTGTGATCGTGTCCGATCTCTCTGATAGTGTCAGTGACAACTGCGGAATTATGCAATATGTGGATGACACACAAATTTATCGTGCCGTGAGTGCTGACGAGGTTATTCCAGTAATTGATCGGCTGAATGAAGACATGCGAGGGATCTCGGCTTGGGCGATGAATAACGGTCTTATTTTGAATCCCTCGAAAAGTGTATTTCTGTGTTGCGGTCGTTCTGTGTTAAGAGGAAAAATCTTAGACAGTATGTCTGATATTGTCCTTGGACAAGATATTATTACAGTTCAACATAATGTAAAAAATTTAGGCATTACATTTGACTCTACTCTCAACTATGAAGAACATGTTACTAGGTTACTGGGTCCCGCTTATGCAAAGCTGAAATACTTGTATCAATTTAAGAGTTACTTGTCCCCCGATATAAAATGGAAGCTATGTAATGCCCTAGTCTTGAGTCCTTTCAATTATTGCAGCAGCACTTATTATTGTTTTCTAATTGTGGAAGTTAAAAATAGGATTCAAAAATTGCAAAATTCATGTTTTAGATTTTCTTTTGAGGTGCCTTACACTGAACACATTACGCCTTTCTATAATGATCGGATGATATTAAAAATGTCTTTTGTGTTTTTAATTCAATATGTGACCCTTCTTTACAAAATTATGTCCTGCAAACGACCAGACTATTTGTATAATCTATTTCAGAAGCGCTGTGATTTACACTGCAATAATTTAAGATCGTGTCATTTGTTCGATATACCATTCCATAATACATCAAAGTTCGAGCATTGTTTTATATATATTGGCGCTAAACTGCTAAATAAGTATTACAAATTGATTCATGAATCCTCATCATTGTATAGTTTAAGGAACGCACTGAAATTGATCTGTTTTGAAAAGCAGAAAAGTTGTGATTATTGTTGGTTTTAAGTTCTTATTGTTACATGTTCTTTTAGGGCAGGAATGAAAAACAGTATATACTGATTTCCCACCCTTTTTGTACCTTTAATGGTCAAATAAATTTCTATTATTATTATTATTATTAATTGTCACTTGCAACCGACAAGTGTCACTTGCAACCGACAATTGTCACTTGTAACCGACAATAATTGTCACTTGTAACCGACAATTGTCACTTGTAACTAACAATTGTCACTTGTACCTGGCGATAATTCGTTAATTGGAAGAGACCGATGGCGAACAGCTTCAGCACAGAAATTTGTCATGAAAAGAGGGGGTGTCAAAAGAATAAGGTGTGCAAAAAGTACTAATTTCGACACACTGACACACACACACTGTGACAATTGTCACTTTCAACTCACAATTGTCACTTACAACTGATAATAATTATCACTTGCAACTGACAATTGTCACTTTCAACTGACAATTGTCACTTTCAACTGACAGTTGTCACTTTCAACTGACAATTGTCTCTTGCAACTGACAATTGTCACTTGCAACCGACAAGTGTCACTTGCAACCGACAATTGTCACTTGTAACCGACAATTGTCACTTGTAACCGACAATTGTCACTTGCAACTGACAATTGTCACTTGTAACCGATAATTGTCACTTGCAACCGACAATTGTCACTTGTAACCGACAACTGTCACTTGCAACCGACAATTGTCACTTGTAACTAACAATTGTCACTTGTACCTGGCGATAATTCGTTAATTGGAAGAGACCGATGGCGAACAGCTTCAGCACAGAAATTTGTCATGAAAAGAGGGGGTGTCAAAAGAATAAGGTGTGCAAAAAGTACTAATTTCGACACACTGACACACACACACTGTGACAATTGTCACTTACAACTGATAATAATTATCACTTGCAACTGACAATTGTCACTTTCAACTGACAATTGTCACTTTCAACTGACAATTGTCTCTTGCAACTGACAATTGTCACTTGCAACCGACAAGTGTCACTTGCAACCGACAATTGTCACTTGTAACCGACAATAATTGTCACTTGTAACCGACAATTGTCACTTGCAACTGACAGTTGTCACTTGTAACCGATAATTGTCACTTGCAACCGACAATTGTCACTTGTAACCGACAACTGTCACTTGCAACTGACAATTGTCACTTGTAACTAACAATTGTCACTTGTACCTGGCGATAATTCGTTAATTGGAAGAGACCGATGGCGAACAGCTTCAGCACAGAAATTTGTCATGAAAAGAGGGGGTGTCAAAAGAATAAGGTGTGCAAAAAGTACTAATTTCGACACACTGACACACACACACTGTGACAATTGTCACTTTCAACTCACAATTGTCACTTACAACTGATAATAATTATCACTTGCAACTGACAATTGTCACTTTCAACTGACAATTGTCACTTTCAACTGACAATTGTCACTTTCAACTGACAATTGTCTCTTGCAACTGACAATTGTCACTTGCAACCGACAAGTGTCACTTGCAACCGACAATTGTCACTTGTAACCGACAATAATTGTCACTTGTAACCGACAATTGTCACTTGCAACTGACAATTGTCACTTGTAGCCGATAATTGTCACTTGCAACCGACAATTGTCACTTGTAACCGACAACTGTCACTTGCAACTGACAATTGTCACTTGTAACTAACAATTGTCACTTGTACCTGGCGATAATTCGTTAATTGGAAGAGACCGATGGCGAACAGCTTCAGCACAGAAATTTGTCATGAAAAGAGGGGGTGTCAAAAGAATAAGGTGTGCAAAAAGTACTAATTTCGACACACTGACACACACACACTGTGACAATTGTCACTTTCAACTCACAATTGTCACTTACAACTGATAATAATTATCACTTGCAACTGACAATTGTCACTTTCAACTGACAATTGTCACTTTCAACTGACAATTGTCACTTTCAACTGACAATTGTCTCTTGCAACTGACAATTGTCACTTGCAACCGACAAGTGTCACTTGCAACCGACAATTGTCACTTGTAACCGACAATAATTGTCACTTGTAACCGACAATAATTGTCACTTGTAACCGACAATTGTCACTTGCAACTGACAATTGTCACTTGTAACCGATAATTGTCACTTGCAACCGACAATTGTCACTTGCAACCGACAACTCTGTCACTTGCAACTGACAATTGTCACTTGTAACTAACAATTGTCACTTGTACCTGGCGTTAATTCGTTAATTGGAAGAGACCGATGGCGAACAGCTTCAGCACAGAAATTTGTCATGAAAAGACGGGGTGTCAAAAGAATAAGGTGTGCAAAAAGTACTAATTTCGACACACTGACACACACACACTGTGACAATTGTCACTTTCAACTCACAATTGTCACTTACAACTGATAATAATTATCACTTGCAACTGACAATTGTCACTTTCAACTGACAATTGTCACTTTCAACTGACAATTGTCTCTTGCAACTGACAATTGTCACTTGCAACCGACAAGTGTCACTTGCAACCGACAATTGTCACTTGTAACCGACAATAATTGTCACTTGTAACCGACAATTGTCACTTGCAACTGACAAGTGTCACTTGTAACCGATAATTGTCACTTGCAACCGACAATTGTCACTTGTAACCGAGAACTGTCACTTGCAACTGACAATTGTCACTTGTAACTAACAATTGTCACTTGTACCTGGCGATAATTCGTTAATTGGAAGAGACCGATGGCGAACAGCTTCAGCACAGAAATTTGTCATGAAAAGAGGGGGTGTCAAAAGAATAAGGTGTGCAAAAAGTACTAATTTCGACACACTGACACACACACACTGTGACAATTGTCACTTTCAACTCACAATTGTCACTTACAACTGATAATAATTATCACTTGCAACTGACAATTGTCACTTTCAACTGACAATTGTCACTTTCAACTGATAATTGTCACTTTCAACTGACAATTGTCACTTTCAACTGACAATTGTCTCTTGCAACTGACAATTGTCACTTGCAACCGACAAGTGTCACTTGCAACCGACAATTGTCACTTGTAACCGACAATAATTGTCACTTGTAACCGACAATTGTCACTTGCAACTGACAATTGTCACTTGTAACCGATAATTGTCACTTGCAACCGACAACTCTGTCACTTGCAACTGACAATTGTCACTTGTAACTAACAATTGTCACCTGTCCCTGGCGATAATTCGTTAATTGGAAAAGACCGATGGCGAACAGCTTCAGCACAGAAATTTGTCATGAAAAGAGGGGGTGTCAAAAGAATAAGGTGTGCAAAAAGTACTAATTTCGACACAAGCCAGTTTATTTACGAAATTTAAGGGATTCTAAAAAAATAGTAACTACAGTAATCTAATGTTGCTACGAAGGCGAAGAGGGGCCACAACAAAGTTTTTAAAATTTTCAGAAAAAAAAACTTTGTTGCAATAGCAAATTGTCACTTGTAACCGACAATTGTCACTTGTAACTGACAATTCAATACACGCATGCAAAAACATTGTAAGTACTATGGAAACACTTGACAACTTTTGTAGAAAAATGCACTATCTAGCTAAAGCTTCGGTTTTGATAATGAGCACATTGTGTTCGAAACGCGTCAGCAGTGCAAATCAAGTGTTTCGGTGTAGTGGGGTGTTTCTAGTGATAGTGCATTTTTCCACCAAAGTTGTCCAGTGTTTCCATAGTACTAAAAGAGCATAAATCCTTACATTTTCGTTATTTTCTAGAAACTGAAAAAAAAAACAAAAATTTCTGGAATCACACGAGTTGTAACTTCCCTAACCCCCGCCGGCGTACGCCATTGGTTTGTTCCAATTAACGAATTATCGCCAGTTACAAGTGACAATTGTCGGCTACAAGTGACAATTGTCAGTTACAAGTGACGTTTTCTAATTCCATAAAGCTGAGGAGTTTATTTAAGCCGTCGGGCATTTAGAAATTATCTCATTTTGTAGAAAATTAAATTTTCTTTCCAAAAATTACCTTAAAAGCTCATTTCTGACGATCCGTTCTCAAGTTACAACGTAAAACGTTAAAATTCAAAATTTTATTATAGATATTCTCCAAAAAAGTAAAAAGCAAAGCAAGTAGCGACATCTTCAACATCGGATGCAAAACCTACGAATGGAAATCATAAACTCCCAAAATACTAATAAAAGTAATAAGCACTTTATTTGTGTATTCAAAATAAAATCAATACTTGCAGCGGGAGAACTGTATTACCAACCAAATCATAATATCGCTTGCGGCGACATCTTACGGATATACGCCCGAAATAATTAATGAAACCTGTACTTTATAACGAACGTTGTCTCGGTTTCTTATTTCTGAATAAAACAATATTGACGGACTTTGGGGGTTGATCAATTTACAACCTTTTTTCTAAATTAGAATTAGAATTGAAATACTCACTTTGTCGTCAGTTTAAAATTCTTCTCGGAGTGGCGCCATCTATTCGTGAGAAGCTAAACTGCTGGACAGCGCGAGAGGTAGTTTCCTCTCCTATGACAGAATTTAGTGGAGTGACGGCTCCGTTAAGATGGCGATGGTAGTAGTTTTTTGTAATTTCGAAAAAAGCTTGCGGGAATGGTTTGTAAGTAGTTAGTAAGTATTTGTAATTGAAATTTGATCGTTTATAAGCCAATGGGAGGAGCACAATTCATATTACAATATTACAATAATTACAAATCAAGTAAAAACTAACCTCAAACGTTTAGTAATCATTTGTAAATGTTTGTAAGGGGGTGTGATTCTGTAACTTTTAACATCGATGTTAAACACCCTTAAAATGTTAAATGACAGAAATTACATTGGCTATCTGTCATTTAACATTATAACGACAGTGCTTAACATCGATGTTAAAAGTTACAGAATCAAGGGGTACCTATGTAAGTATGTGGTTTTATCGTTTATAACACAAAACCTTCTAAATTGCAATAAATAGTAACACTCCCGACGAATTTTTTTTCCGTCCCACCCTAGCACCTTTTATGATCAGATTTTTAGTGCCGTAGCAAAATGCGAGGCACTCTTGTTTTAGCTTATTCGTCCCCTCACTCGCTCGCTTGTCTGAGCGATAACTTGAGAGCGGATTGAGATATCGGGCTGAAACTTGGTATACGGCTTTGTCTCCCGAAACGTAAGGCGGGGATTGATTTTGGGCCATATCGGACCAAGAGAGTGGGAGCTAGGGGTGAAAAACCGAAAAACTATTAATTGCAATTACTCGAGAGCTACTGGAGGTATCGTACTGAAACTTGGTATGCACGTTCGACCTTCAAGTTTATTGAAAGTGAGGGGGTGCCTATTTCGGGAGATGAAATTTAGGGGATGAAAACCACATAAAATATGATAACTTCTCAACGGTTGCGCGCAGCTATTTCAAACTCAACGTACACACATTTTTCGATGTTAGTTATACTTAACTGCAGTTCATTTTCACCCCTCCTGACTTGATAATTTTTCAACCCCCGAGCGTTAATTTTGTAAAATTCGCCCAATTTTGTCTTTTTTCGGCAATACAGTATACTTATATGGATTCTGTTTGCCTTTTTTACTTTTCTGACACACCCTTCGCCACCCTTTGCCAAAAGGCAAATTTGCATAATTAGCTTATTTTCGCGTTATTTTCTTTACCTAATTCAACTTAATTACAATTACAATTTTTCAACCCCCTACTGTTTATTTTGTAAAATTCGCGTAATTTAGTTTTCGTTCGGTAATAAATTGAACTCATTTGGATTATGTTTATCTTTTTCACTTTTTCGACGCCCTTCGCAAGATTTCAGCCCCCAAAAGACACACCTGCATAATTGGCTTAAGTATATTCTTGTTATTTTCTGTAATTCTACTTAATTACGATTAATTCTCATCCCCTTTAACTTTTCATCCCCGTTTACAATTTTTCAACACGACCCGAAGTGTTATTATTTAGCAATATTCGCGTAATTTAGTGTCGGTTTAGTTATCGGTAATAAATTGATCTCGTTTGTATTATATTTATATTTGTCACTTTTTCAACCCCCTTCGCAAGATTTTAACCCCCAGAAGGCAAATATCATCGGAAGCACGAGAGTGAAGCAAACAAAGCGTTGTATACTAATGATTATTATCAGTAAAAATGTCTACCTTTAGGTAATGAACAAAAAAAATTAATACAATATGGTTCAGTTCATTTTTATTAACTACTTTTTACCAATTTAGCACATTTTTACTAAAAAATGTTTAAAGTGAGGTTAGGTTATGCAGATGCCACGTCGTTGCTCCCTGATTTCAGCAGCACGAATTGTCGTTTGCTATAACAAAAAAAAATGTTACCTAACATAACATAAAATAATCATTTGGCAAATAATAGTTATTTGTACGACTAGTAATGAAAGTACTTAACACTTTTCATGAGTTTGGAAGTATCAATCAAACGGGCGAAAAAAAGATACTTTCATTACGTGTCGTACACGTAATTTTTTTGTATATTCCCTCCATACGCGAAAAAGTGGAAAGATTTTTTTTCTATATGGGGGAGTAATGATTGGCAACACTGGGTAGCCCTTTACTTCCTTGGTGTGATAATATAATGTAACAATGTAAATATGTAAAGATGAAAAAATGTTAAAATCGTTAAAAAAAGTGATATTTTCATTACGATTTTTCATTAAAAAAAGACGACTTTCATTGTAAATATGCAAAAAACGCTACTTTAGCTATTTTATAGCTCCGAATGACGGGGTTGATTTTTTCTAACATTCGTTTTTTTACGTTTTTTTTCAAATACTTACCCTTAAGATGGAGATTTTACCGTCGCCCATTAAAAATTGCCCCCGCAGGATCAACATCCTCCTTGGCCGCAATATTTTCACAACTGGCCAGTTGCTTAATTTGCGTCTAAAAAGCCAAGTTTTTCTGCTTTTCAAATAAAAAATAATTTTACTCACAATCAAAAGATGACAAATAGCGGATGCAGTTTTCATCGTGTTGTGCATTTCTGGATTGGCAGCATCCATCATTCGTTTTCCAGGATTCCAGTCACGAGAAAACGTCACTTGCGAGTGAGCACCCTCCATGAAATTCCAACTGACCAATATAAAAACCACCCCTAGCGTCAAAAAGCTAAAATTGCGATCTATTACAAAAAAAAAATTTTTAAGAAAAATTAAATTATACCGAAGAGTTACAGCCATGGTGGATTTGTGAAGACCGATCGCGTTATGCGGATTTATAAGCTGGCCACTGAAATTTATACATTGCCGATAATTCCCCAAGGATTACAGTAAACACTTACTTTTTGTATTTGCATTTTATGCATAGAAATGTCCGTGGAAATCTTCTCTTTGAATTCGATGTTCTGATTTGACGGTGTCATGCATAAATTCATTTTCATTTAATTTTTTTTTTTGACGGGAATATCTCAAGATTCATGATTTAATAACAAACAGAAAGAATTGATTTATTAGAGTATTGTTGGTGAGATATACAGGGTGTCCCATAATTAGGCTGCAATATTTTACCAGTGCGTTCTACGATCAAAATTAGGACTAAAAGTTTAGTAAACATTTTTCGAAAAATCCATCCCCCCTCAAAGGGGGTGAAAAAAATACTTATTTCTTCAATTTCTGAGGAACGGCTTACGATAGAGTCACGAAATTTTGAACTTTGTCGTAGATTTTTGTGCTGAACAAGACTAATGTAATGGTTTTTGGCAAAAGCTTCAGGGACGTGCGTGAGTGGAGGGGTCGCGGACATTTTTGTATCGAAGTTTTTTGTACGACACCTTGGGCCAATTCTGAGCACAAATTTGAATTCTCCGTACATTTTTACGTAAACAAGGTGCTCTAGTTGAAACTCGATAGCTCAAGCCGTTTTCGGGGAAAATCGATTTGAAAGTTCAATTTCGTGGTATAAAAGTGGCACTCAAAATACGTAAAATTATCAGATGCTGCGTGATCAGCAAAAACAAACAAGTTTAACCTACTTGCATCTCATAAGCTTGAAATTCCAAAGAAAATCACAAGAAAATGGATTTTCCATACTCTATCCCATCAATTTTGCACATTTTCAGCGTGGAAAAAGAACTTCAAATCGATTTTTCTCAAAAACGGTCTGAGCTATCGAGTTTCAACTAGAGCACCTTTTTTACGTAAAAATGTACAAGGCATTCAAATTTGTGTTCATAATTGGCCCAAGATGTCGCACAAAAAAGTTCGATAAAAAAATGTCCGCGGCCCCTCCACTCACGCACGTCCCTGAAGCTTTTGCCAAAAACCGTTACATCAGTCTTGTTCAGCACAAAAATCTACGACAAAGTTCAAAATTTCGTGACCTTATCGTAAGCCGTTCATCAGAAATTCCAGAATTAAGTATTTTTTTACCCCTTTTGAGGGGCCCTAGCTCCCTTAGGATGGATTTTTCGAAAAATGTTTACTAAACTTTTAGTCCTAATTTTGATCGTAGAACGCACTGGTAAAATATTGCAGAATAATTACGAGACACCCTGTATATGTTGCTTCCTTTCTGGATGACTCGAGTTTCTAATCCCTTGGACGATCCAAACGTTTGATGTGTTAGCCCACAGGTTGTACGCACAAAGGTATAACCGAATTCTTTGATCTTTAATTCTCTGATATTTCTTTTCAAATATTTGCTTCGACACATTTATTTTTAGTGCCGAAGCATATGCTGTAGTTTTAGTGAATTCGCTCGCTCGCTCGGTCGTGCATCGCATAACTTGAGAACGAAAGCAGATATCGAGCTGAAATTTTGTACAGGGGTGTATACCCTGAAAATCTTGGCGGGGATTGTTTTTGGGCCATATCGGACCAGGGGGGTGGGAGTTAGGGGTGAAAAACTGAAAGAAATTACAATTTTCGACGTTTCGCGAACGCTGCCTCAACGCTTGAAGCTAGAGCAAAAGTTTGTAAGGAGGAATTGTCGGCAGTGAAAAGATCTACAAAAAAGTCCGCGACGGCATATAGCTATCTACGAGGGGTAGCCCACCGAGATCGTTTTTGTGTTTTAATTTTTGACGAAAATAGCTTCAGTGGCTTATTGTCGGCTATCCGTAACAGATATTTATATGTTGTCGCGAACTTTTTTGTAGATCTTTTCATTGCCGACATTTCTCCCTTATACGATTTTAATCCATCTTCAATCGTTTAGGCAGCGTTCGCAGTAAAAGCGCGAGAATGCGAGGTTTTTTCGGGACCGAAAAATTATTAATTGTAATAACTCGAGAACCAGTTGAGATATTTTACTGAAACTTGATATGCGTTTTTGACGTACAAGTCTATTGAAGGTGAGGGGGTGTCAATGTTCGAGGATGAGATTTAGGGGTTGAAAATCACAAAAATACGAAAACTTCTCAAATATTTTGCACATGGAGGTCTGAAGCCACATATATTTTGACATTATTTGATAAGGGATGGTTTTAGTGCCGAAGCATATGCGCAGGCACTGTAGTTTTAGTGAATTCGCTCGCTCGCTCGCTCGGCCGTCGACGAAAATAGCTTCAGTGGCTTGTTGTCGGCTATCCGTAACAGATATTTATATGTTATCGCGGACTTTTTTGTAGATCTTTTCATTGCCGACATTTCTCCCTCATACGATTTTAATCCATCTTCAAGCGTTTAGGCAGCGTTCGCAGTAGAATCGCGAGAAGCCGCGTTTTTTTCACGGGGGCGAAAAATTACTAATTGTAATAACTCGAGAACCAGTGGAAATATTTTACTGAAACTTTCCGAGTCTGCCGAAGGTGAAGGGGTGCCAATTTTGGGGGATGAAATTTAGGTGTTGAAAATCACAAAAATACGAAAACCACTTAAATATGTTACACGTGGAGGTCTGACACCCGACACACAGTTAGAAATAAACTCACCCCTGTAAATCCGTGGTGAAGTAACGAGGGGGTGAAAAGATGAATCTCTAAATTACCGCAATTTTTCAATGAATTGGATTAGGGTGGTGAAATTGAAACCACATCTTTCTTTATAGCGTGTGAAGGTGGTAAAATAGGGGGTTGGAGTTTAGGGGTTGAAATCTTCATGAAGCTTTGTAACTTTACACAGAGAAACAATGTCTGATGTGAGGTCTTACACACTGTATCGTCGAGAAAGGAGGAGTGAATTTTATGACTAATTTATCAAAGGGGATAAAAGTTATGGGTGGAAACTCCGAGTTTTCACCGAATAATGTAGATTTGAAATTAATACAATTCGTGAAAAACCGCCCTTAAAGGCACTACAATCCCTAACATGCCGAAACACAAAAATGCGAGAACTTAAAAACTGCTCAACGTATCAAGGCTGGATTTGCTGTGTTAATTTACAGCGACACTGTAGGCGGATGAGCAAATTTTCATTATGATCTAACAAGGGGGATGAAATTTAAGGGTTGAATTTTTCAGGTAAATAGTGGAATAAAATCATGGGGTTCCAAACATTTGCGTCAACCATTGAAAAAAGTCTTACAACAGTTTAGGCTACTACTAACCCCTACCCTTGGCAAGCGGAATAAATACATTTTTTATTTATCTTTTCGGGTTTTTATTTGCTTCCTCTATAGGTAATTCAAAGTCATTTTGATTAACTTTTAAGCTATCTATAATTTTTCAACCCCTTTCACCCTCAAAACCCACAAAAAGCAAAATTTACGCAGACCGCTTCAAAATCTTTCAACCCCGCGAGCGTTAATATTGTAAATTTAGCGTAATTTTGTCTTTCTGCGGTAACAAATTTTGCTCAGTTAGACTATGTTTTTTCACTTTTTCGACCCCTTTCTACTTACCTAATTATAGTTAATTTTCATACTCTATGACTTTTCATTCCCCTTTACGATTTTTCAACCCCCAAGTGTTAATTTTGCAAAATTTGCGTAATTAATTAATAATTGAACTCAGTTGGACGATGTTTACCCTCTTCCACTTTTTTTAATCCCTTTCTCTATATTTCAACTCTCCAAACGCTGAATTTACATAATAGGGTTATTTTGGTGTTATTTTCTGTAATTTTTTACTCAACAGCGGTTTATTCTCATACCCTTTGACTTTTCATCCCCCTTTACGATTTTTTTAATATAATTGGATGATTTTCAACGAGAAATTTTTAACATTTTGCCTTTTTGACACATCTGTGCGTCTGCGGAGGCACTACTACTAGGTGCAGATTGATAAATCAGCCGCCCCTGCAAACACATTAACATGATAAACATCTACAGGGATACACATCGCATTGGTGTACATCTTCCGGTGGAAAAACCATTAATTGTAATAACTCGAGAACCAATGGAGATATTTTACTGAAACTTGATATGCGTTTTTGACGTACAAGTCTGTTAAAGGTGAGGGGGTGTCAATTTTGGGAGATGAAATTCAGGGGTTGAAAATCACAAAAATACGAAAACCTCTCAAATATTTTGCACGTGGAGGTCTGAAATCACATATATTTTGACATTATTTGATAAGGGATGGTTTTTTCTGTAAGATGAAACAGAAAGGGGTGCAAATTAGGGGTTGAATCTCGGAATTTCACATAAGTGTTGCTTGAAATTCAAGCAATTCGATAACTTTTAATCAATGGCCCAGAAAAAGTTTTGAGCATATATTTAGTCCTTAGATCACCTACGACAGGAAGAGAGAAAAATTGCACCTTGAAACAAAAAATTCACTTAGAGGAAATGTAACCCTTGGGCCATCTATTACCGGAGGAAACTAATTGAACACAAAAAATTGCACCCCTGAAACTCGCCCCCTTCAACCCCCAACTACAAAAACTTGACTTGGAGGAAATTTAACCCTTGCACCACCTACAACCGAAAGAGTTGAATTGAACAAAAAAATTGCGCCCCTAAAACTCACCCCTTTCGTCCCCGAAACACAAAAAAATGACTTGGACGGAATTTGTCCCTTTACCACGCATTATCGCAGGAGACTATTTTGAACGCAAAAAATTGTACCCCCAAAACCCGCAGTCTTCAACCCTCGAGCACAAATAATTGACTTGGATGAAATTGAGCCCTTGGACTATCTACAACAGAAACAGACTAACTGAACGCAAAAAGTTGCAACCCCGAAAACCACCCCCTTCAACCCCCAAATACGAAAAATTGACAAACAAATAATTGACTCGGTGGAAATTTAACCCTTAGACTAGGTACTTGTTACTGGAAGATACTAATTGAGCGCAAATGAATTTAAAATTTGGACCACTGTTATTGGAGGATAGGTACCAAGTAAGCGCCCACAAAATCCACCCCCTTCAACCTCTGGGGATAATAATTGACCTGAAAAAATTGCACCCCTTTCAATCCCCAACAAAAAAAATTGACTTGGTGGAAATTTGATGCTTGACCTATATGTACTTACAACTGGAAGATACTAATTGAACGCAAAAAATTCATCAATTAATACACCCTCACGAATTTTTTATCATGAGCATATGCTTCGGCACTACTACTAGGTGCAGATTACATCTGCACCCAAAACCACCACCTCCAGCTCGATATATGAATCATTCACGGTGAATAGACATCTGCAGGGATACACTTTGCATTGATATACATCTTTCGTTGGTTTTTTTCATCTTGAGCATTTTCTGTCTTCGTTTTACCTTTCTTCTATCTTCTATCATTTTCCAATTTACTACGTTTCTGAACGCACCTCAGATGTAGTACATTAATCACCAAAATTGGCAACCCTTAGACTGGCGACCGTTGATTCGCGTAAGTGTTCATAGATGTCCCTCTTTTATTAAAATCATCAATACGGTCGAAAGCCGTTCTATAAATACTTTAAAACTTTCATTTAGATTAGAAATCCGTCAAATGTTTGTCAAAAGGGTTGTCGCTTTTTTTTGTAAAGTAAAAAAAATATAATTTAGTACTTTTTGCAGTCTTACCTTAATTAAATCACCAGCAAAACGTTCTTACGCCATTATTCTGATGAAGCGAATTCAAATTTCTCTCAATTTCTCAAGAAAAACTTTACTTTTGGCAGACACATTATTTTTTGTCAAGTTTGAAGTCTAAAATTTATATTGCTTTTATATTATTATTATTTAAAACTTTTGTAAAACCGAAAGTGATAAAAATTATTTAATTAGTGTAAATTCTGCGCCCACCAAATTAAAATCGGTTCATAAACAGAAAAAAATGGGCAGCAGGGAAGCGGCTGGAACCTTCCCATTGCGTGGGTCTTTGATTTGTTTGACATTGACATCTAGCGATATTTAAGGTTAATATCCTGCCATATTTACTGTCATCGTCCGTCAGTCCTCAAAAGTCTTCATTATTTTCCGCCGAAATGGTACGAATAGGGTTGTAAAAATTTCATGAAACTTATTTTTTTGAAATATTTCACTAAATATGGTCCAGCTTAAAAATTTATAAGAATTAATATTTTTTAGTAACAAATTAAGTACCTACTTACTTAATTATAAGTATAAGAATAAGAAATTCGACAAAATTTAGAACAATGTTAGGTATATTTATAAAAGAAATAAAAAAAACTTTCAAATCCGCGAAGCACAGTTTTTCAGTCGCAGTGAAATCATAATAATAGGGGTAGTGAGTCATTTTTCGGTTAGGACAGAGTTAGGATCAGCATTATTAAATTTTTGGAATATTTTCCCATTTTTGAAGTTATGTGGTGGGTGGAATGTCATTCACTTGTCATGTCCACTCATTTTGCGCGCATTTTTTAAAACAAGTCTCATGAAATATTTCAAGGGGTGTGAAATATTCCAATGAAATGAAATTTATTTGAAATATTCAGCTTTACAACACTACGACTTCTTCATTATCTACAGCTTTATTTTCTTCATTCATTTACACTTCGAGCGATGTCAATAAAAATGAACATTTTTGGTATGTCATTTCAGCGAACTTGATTTAGCAATTTTCTAGTTATTTTCATGCTGTAGATTACTAAAACAGAAGTCTGCCGTAAATCTTACGGGACAGGGGCTAATGGCAGACATTTTAATTCCTCAAAAATCGACAACTTCCGAGTTAGAAGTTAGTTAAAAGATACGAAATTTTATTAAATTAGAAAAAAGTTGTGCTTCTCAGTGTAGATTAAGAATTTGGAAAAAAATTGAAGATATTTGGTTTGGTGCCTGAAATATACTGAAAAAACCGAAAAATGTCATATTTTAATCTAGAAGACTTGGAAAAGTTTTCGTTGTCTAATTTTATTCTTCGTGCAAGGTAATGTAATTGAAGCAAATTTCATGAGGGTCTGCCGATTAGTAACCAAGTTATAACACGTTGTTAATTTTCAGTCTTTTCAGTATATTTTAGTAACCAATCTAGATATCTTAGATTTTTTCTCAGATTCTTAATCTCAACCCTCTCTCAACCCTCCCTCAACCCTTTCTCAACCCTCTCTCAACCCTTCCCCAACCCTCTCTCAACCTTCCCACAACCCTCTCTTCACCCCCTTTCAACTCTCCCTCAATCCCCCCTCAACCCTTTTCAACCTTCTTTCAACCATCTCACAACCCTCTCTCAACAATCTCTCAACCCTCTTTCAACCCTCCCTCAACCCCTTGTCAACCCTCTCTCAACCCTCCCTCAACCCTTTCTCAACCCTCTCTCAACCCTTCCCCAACCCTCTCTCAACCTTCCCACAACCCTCTCTTCACCCCCTTTCAACTCTCCCTCAATCCCCCCTCAACCCTTTTCAACCTTCTTTCAACCATCTCACAACAATCTCTCAACCTTCTTTCAACCCTCCCTCAACCCTCTTTCAACCCTCCCTCAACCCCTTCTCAACCCTCTCTCAACCTTCCCACAACCCTCTCTTCACCCCCTTTCAACTCTCCCTCAATCCCCCCTCAACCTTCTTTCAACCATCTCACAACCCTCTCTCAACAATCTTTCAACCCTCTTTCAACCCTCCCTCAACCCCATCTCAACCCTCTCTCAACCCTCCCTAAACCCTCTCTCAACCCTCCCTCAACCCTCCCTCAACCCTTTCTCAACCCTCTCTATGTGATAAAAACAACGTTTCTGTGATAAAACCATTTTATTCAATGTTTTAAATATCTGTTTTTATCTGTAACAATTGGTTAAACAATAACCATAATAATATTTTGCTTGAATCTTTCATTCTTTGGTAAGTCACGTGTCAAAAACTAACAATCAAAATTGTGATAACTTGTTGTAGAATTCTCTGAGGATGCCTGTAAGGCGAAACGTGTAGAAAAGTTGAAAATAAATTTATGCACTCCAGGACTAAAACAAAAACAAATTATGGAAATAAATTGTTTGATATGAATAACTGACCTTGCCAATACTTGCCACTCTAATGGCGGATAATTTAATTATTCAAAAATTGGCATCTCGAAAACGATAACAGATTCGAAATTTTATTTGTTTAGAAAAAAGTTGCATTTTTCAGTCGAGAGATGGTTGAAAACGGGTTGAGGCAGGGTTGAGAGAGAGTTGAAAGTGGGCGAAGAGAGGGTTGTGGGATGGCTGAGGGAGGGTTGAGAGAGGGTTGAGAAAGGGTTGAGGGAGGGTTGAATGAGGGTTGAAAGAGGATTGAGAGAGGGTTGAGAGTGGGTTGGGAGAGGGTTGAGGAAGGGTTGAAAGAGGGTTGAGAGATTGTTGAGAGAGGGTTGAGAGATTGTTGAGAGAGGGTTGAGAGAAGGTTGAGAGAGACTAGTAGTTCCTCCAAAGCTTTCGATAATGCAAAACTCGATTTTAATTAAAACTTGCTGTTTTCTATTGATTTTTACCGAATTTTGAAGTTTTCAAGTTGTGAAAAACTGCTTTTCTCGAAGTGAGTGAGAGCTAGAAGTTTCAAATTAGCCCCAATAGATTCCACTTCAAATTTGAGGAAGTGAGATGGGTCACACTTTGGGTTTCCGAAAACTTTCAAAAAAGCACGTTTTCCATGTAACTCGCCAGTGAATTTAACGTTTTTCTTTTTTCATGAGAAAAATTGGTGACTAGTAGTTCCTCCAAAGCTTTCGATAATGCAAAACTCGATTTTAATTAAAACTTGCTGTTTTCTATTGATTTTTATCGAATTTTGAAGTTTTCAAGTTGTGAAAAACTGCTTTTCTCGAAGTGAGTGAGAGCTAGAAGTTTCAAATTAGCTCCAATAGATTCCACTTCAAATTTGGGGAAGTAAGATGGGTTACACTTGGGGTCTCCGAAAACTTTCAAAAAATCACGTTTTCCATGTAACTTGCCGTGAATTTAACGTTTTTCGTTTTTCATTGGAAAAATTGGTGACTAGTAGTTCCTCCAGAGTTTTCGATAATGCAAAACTCGATTTTAATTAAAACTTGCCGTTTTCTATTGATTTTTATCGAATCTTGAAGTTTTCAAGTTGTGAAAAACTGCTTTTCTCGAAGTGAGTGAGAGCTAGAAGTTTCAAATTAGCTCCAATAGATTCCACTTCAAATTTGGGGAAGTAAGATGGGTTACACTTGGGGTTTCCCAAAACTTTCAAAAAATCACGTTTTCCATGTAACTTGCCAGTGAATTTAACGTTTTTCGTTTTTCATGAGAAAAATTGCTGACTAGTAGTTCCTCCAAAGATTTCGATAACGCAAAACTTGATTTTAATTAAAACTTGCTGTTTTCTATTGATTTTTATCGAATTTTGAAGTTTTCAAGTTGTGAAAAACTGCTTTTCTCGAAGTGAGTGAGAGCTAGAAGTTTCAAATTAGCTCCAATAGATTCCACTTCAAATTTGGGGAAGTAAGATGGGTTACACTTGGGGTTTCCCAAAACTTTCAAAAAATCACGTTTTCCATGTAACTTGCCAGTGAATTTAACGTTTTTCGTTTTGCATGAGAAAAATTGCTGACTAGTAGTTCCTCCAAAGATTTCGATAACGCAAAACTTGATTTTAATTAAAACTTGCCGTTTTCTATTGATTTTTATCGAATTTTAAGTTTTCAAGTTGTGAAAAACTGCTTTTCTCGAAGTGAGTGAGAGCTAGAAGTTTCAAATTAGCCCCAATAGATTCTACTTCAAATTTGGGGAAGTAAGATGAGTTACACTTGGGGTTTCCGAAAACTTTAAAAAAATCACGTTTTCCATGCAACTTTCCAGTGAATTTAACGTTTTTCGTTTTTCATGAGAAAAATTGCTGACTAGTAGTTCCTCCAGAGTTTTCGATAATGCAAAACTCGATTTTCATTAAAACTTGCTGTTTTCTATTGATTTTTATCGAATTTTGAAGTTTTCAAGTTGTGAAAAACTGCTTTTCTCGAAGTGAGTGAGAGCTAGAAGTTTCAAATTAGCCCCAATAGATTCTACTTCAAATTTGGGGAAGCAAGATGTGTTACACTTGGGGTTTCCGAAAACTTTCAAAAAATCACGTTTTCCATGTAACTTGCCAGTGAAATTAACGATTTTCGTTTTTCATGAGAAAAATTGGTGACTAGTAGTTCCTCCAGAGTTTTCGATAATGCAAAACTCGATTTTAATTAAAACTTGCCGTTTTCTATTGATTTTTATCGAATTTTGAAGTTTTCAAGTTGTGAAAAACTACTTTTCTCGAAGTGAGTGAGAGCTAGAAGTTTCAAATTAGCCCCAATAGATTCTACTTCAAATTTGGGGAAGCAAGATGTGTTACACTTGGGGTTTCCGAAAACTTTCAAAAAATCACGTTTTCCATGTAACTTGCCAGTGAAATTAACGATTTTCGTTTTTCATGAGAAAAATTGGTGACTAGTAGTTCCTCCAGAGTTTTCGATAATGCAAAACTCGATTTTAATTAAAACTTGCCGTTTTCTATTGATTTTTATCGAATTTTGAAGTTTTCAAGTTGTGAAAAACTACTTTTCTCGAAGTGAGTGAGAGCTAGAAGTTTCAAATTAGCCCCAATAGATTCTACTTCAAATTTGGGGAAGTAAGATGGGTTACACTTGCGGTTTCCGAAAACTTTCAAAAAATCACGTTTTCCATGTAACTTGCCAGTGAATTTAACGATTTTCGTTTATCATGAGAAAAATTGGTGACTAGTAGTTCCTCCAGAGTTTTCGATAATGCAAAACTCGATTTTAATTAAAACTTGCCGTTTTCTATTGATTTTTATCGAATTTTGAAGTTTTCAAGTTGTGAAAAACTGCTTTTCTCGAAGTGAGTGAGAGCTAGAAGTTTCAAATTAGCTCCAATAGATTCCACTTCAAATTTGGGGAAGTAAGATGGGTTACACTTGGGGTTTCCCAAAACTTTCAAAAAATCACGTTTTCCATGTAACTTGCCAGTGAATTTAACGTTTTTCGTTTTTTTCGATAACGCAAAACTTGATTTTAATTATAACTTGCCGTTTTCTATTGATTTTTATCGAATTTTAAGTTTTCAAGTTGTGAAAAACTGCTTTTCTCGAAGTGAGTGAGAGCTAGAAGTTTCAAATTAGCCCCAATAGATTCTACTTCAAATTTGGGGAAGTAAGATGAGTTACACTTGGGGTTTCCGAAAACTTTAAAAAAATCACGTTTTCCATGCAACTTGCCAGTGAATTTAACGTTTTTCGTTTTTCATGAGAAAAATTGCTGACTAGTAGTTCCTCCAGAGTTTTCGATAATGCAAAACTCGATTTTCATTAAAACTTGCTGTTTTCTATTGATTTTTATCGAATTTTGAAGTTTTCAAGTTGTGAAAAACTGCTTTTCTCGAAGTGAGTGAGAGCTAGAAGTTTCAAATTAGCCCCAATAGATTCTACTTCAAATTTGGGGAAGCAAGATGTGTTACACTTGGGGTTTCCGAAAACTTTCAAAAAATCACGTTTTCCATGTAACTTGCCAGTGAAATTAACGATTTTCGTTTTTCATGAGAAAAATTGGTGACTAGTAGTTCCTCCAGAGTTTTCGATAATGCAAAACTCGATTTTAATTAAAACTTGCCGTTTTCTATTGATTTTTATCGAATTTTGAAGTTTTCAAGTTGTGAAAAACTACTTTTCTCGAAGTGAGTGAGAGCTAGAAGTTTCAAATTAGCCCCAATAGATTCTACTTCAAATTTGGGGAAGTAAGATGGGTTACACTTGCGGTTTCCGAAAACTTTCAAAAAATCACGTTTTCCATGTAACTTGCCAGTGAATTTAACGATTTTCGTTTATCATGAGAAAAATTGGTGACTAGTAGTTCCTCCAGAGTTTTCGATAATGCAAAACTCGATTTTAATTAAAACTTGCCGTTTTCTATTGATTTTTATCGAATTTTGAAGTTTTCAAGTTGTGAAAAACTGCTTTTCTCGAAGTGAGTGAGAGCTAGAAGTTTCAAATTAGCTCCAATAGATTCCACTTCAAATTTGGGGAAGTAAGATGGGTTACACTTGGGGTCTCCGAAAACTTTCAAAAAATCACGTTTTCCATGTAACTTGCCGTGAATTTAACGTTTTTCGTTTTTCATTGGAAAAATTGGTGACTAGTAGTTCCTCCAGAGTTTTCGATAATGCAAAACTCGATTTGAATTAAAACTTGCCGTTTTCTATTGATTTTTATCGAATTTTGAAGTTTTCAAGTTGTGAGAAACTTATTTTCTCGAAGTGAGTGAGAGCTAGAAGTTTCAAATTAGCTCCAATAGATTCTCCTTCAAATTTGAGGAAGTGAGATGGGTTACACTCGTACCTCCAACAACTTTAAAAAAATCACCTTTCTAGTAAGTTCTTCATGAGAAAAATTAGTGGCGACTAGTTTTTCTAACGTTTCTGTAACACAGGATACGATTTCAACTTAATATGCCGTTTTTTATAGCTTTTTATTAAATTTTGAAGCTTTAAAGTCAGGCAAAGCTACTTTTCTCGAAGCTGGTGACAGCTAGATTTGCACTAAAAAACCAAGGACATTCCTTCATATCAGTTTTGTGGTAATTAAATTAAAAACCGTTTAACATCAAAAAAGTATATTTAAGTAAACTTTGCACTTCAAAGTCCAGTAATTTCTTTAACAAAACCTCGAACATCAGTGACTCTCGTGTACCCCCCTGGAGCACGGGGTGAACCACACTCACCCCCAAAAGAAGTAACACCCCACAAAGTGTTATTCTCAACCAGAGGCCCACCCGAATCACCCGTGCAAGAATCCTTACCACCCTCCGAAACCCCAGCACAAAAAGAACTAGAATCTAGATTGCCATAAACACGCTGACACTCTTCATCACTGACAACGAAAACTTGAACAGCTTTGAGCACTAAAGAAACGTCGTTTTCTTCAGTTAACCCCCAGCCGGAGGCCTCCACAGGGCTGCCAACTTCAATGACGTCATCTGCGTCAGGTAAATCCACTGGTTGAGCTCCAACCCCTAGCTCCAGGGGTTGTGCCAGTTTGAGAATCGAAAAATCGTGCGAGGGAAAATCGAACAGGGGGTGGACGTAAGCCGTTTCCACTTTGATGAGTTGACCACCTTCATTCGAGAAGGAGGAGTTAGCCCTCACGTACAGAACGGGAATATCCTCATTGCTGTTGATTTAAATTTACAATTATAGAGGGTGCAACTGTGGCAATGACGCCCCGCTGCGTGGACAAACCCAGACGTTTGGCCACGCAGCGGGGCATTATAGTCACAGTTATAAAATAGAAGAATTGGATACTAACGTGCTGCAATGTGCTGCTGTGATTATAAAATTTTCGCTGATGATGGAACCTCCGCATTGGGGGTCGCTGTCGTAGAGTAAAGCGACTTGGTAAGGGTAGTCTGTGATGTTGACTTCGTGTCCACCGATGATTCTACCCCCCTGAGGGGGTTGAGGGTGTTGGGGCACCCCTAATCCCAAGGACAAGAATGTCAATAACGTGACAACCGAGAGCATGGTGAAGGATAAACTGATGTAATTTTAGTCTACGAGTGTCTACTTTTTATATTCTATACTCACGTGCTTCTTATCTGAGATGACAATGGAGCTTGATCACGTTTCCTTTTTTTTGAAATCTTGATCACGAGAAAAATCACGAGAACACTTGTAAAATGTGTTGCCATCAAAACGTCAGCGAATTCAGAGGATTAATCAGAAGATCTAGATTTTCATCCCCTTCTTAAGTCTCTTCAGGCAGTTTTGTTTGTTTTTTCAACTTCTACTAGACAGTTATCTTTTTCTTCAGACTGTTTCTCTTCAAAAAACTATTTTTCAGGTGTTATGATTTTCTTCAAATCTTCTCCAAATTGTAAACATTTTAAACAGCAAGATGACGGCTTCTTTACGCAATTCGAAGAACATTTTAATTCTCTATACAATTACATCAAAAAATTTTATCATAAGTTTGAAAGATGACCGCCAAAGGGCCAAAATGTTTCAAGTCAAGTTGGGTATGATTTCTCCCATTTTAAGTTGAAGTGACTATTGTAACTTTGTTACGTATTATTTTCGTTGAAACACAAAAATTTCTAGCTGACATTCCAAAAAATTAAGAAATAGCGAGGTGTTACATGGGTTCATCGACACCCGGTATATTGAAATTGGGGCTAGGTTGGATGAAAATAGGACCATTCACAAAAAATTGGCAGTCTCGGAGACGGTGGAAACTTCTACTTTTTCACAGAATTTGAAAATGTAGCAGTAACAATAAATTAACTTGTGTCGATATTTTTCACCCCTAAAATGACATTTTTTGAAAAAATAGTATATAAATAGAGTGATTCCTGAACAAAGGTCACAGTCACAGACTTTTATCAACAATTAGAAAGTAAGGGCGTGCGATGAGACTTTAGATGCTGTGCTTTTAGCGTCTAGCGATTATATAGTTAGTCCAAAAGTTTAAGGCCAAAGAGTTAAACAAAAAGCGTATATTTTGAGGATTGTATAATTGGGGAAGACACCAATTCAAGAGAAATGTCACTTGTCATAATTGTGGTTTAAAGGGACATTACCAATGGGAATGTACTAAACAGTAAGGTGTCCTGTAACAGCAAGTCATTTCTAGGTGCCTTCTTGGTTGACAATCCTGAAATTTGCTCTCTCCTTGCTGACGTAAATTTAACCTGGATAATGGATAGTGGGGCGTCAGCTCACATGACTCCAAGAAGAGAATTCTTCAGCAGTTTTCGTCCTATTGGCGACAATTTCACTGTGAAATTGGGGAATAACCAGCAGTTATCGATTGAAGGCGTTGGAACAGTTCATGTTGAAAAATTTATCCATGGAAAATGGGAAAATGGAAACTTGACAGAGGTCTGGTATGTCCCGAAGCTACAAATCAGTCTGTTTTCGGAGGGTGCAATTACAAGAAAGGGGTTTAAAGTTATAAAAGAAGAGGAGAAAGCAGAAATTTTTAAGGAAAACATGTTGGCGGGTTCTGCAGTGAGAACAATTTGTACAAAATGCTTGTACGAGCCACAAGCCACATGTGCGAGCCATATGAAGGATCCCTGCTTGACCCTCTTGAGCCTGCGGAGAATTGTCTCAATTTTTACTGATAAGTCGAGTTCAGTTCCTCAAAGGGAACAGATGTATTTACTTTTACGAATAGATTCACTACAAAACTATGCCGGTAATTTCACTTCAAAAGCAGCGTTAATATCGCAGCTCCACACTGGGAGCGACCAAGCGATTAACCGCACATAAATTAGGTCCTTCGAGCCGGATTATACACTATAAAACTTGCATGTAAAATTACAATAGCTGCGTTTTGTTATACTAATCCTATTCTAGAATAAACTACTTCTGGTCTTTGATTGGCCAGTTTGAATGAACTGCGCACATTTGCGCTCAAGTTATTCTCAGGGTCTGCTCCATCTCCCAAGTAGGATTAGCCAAGTTATTTTGGATAGTGGGGATGGTGTAACCTGAAAATTGCGCGGTTTTTGCAACGTCAAATGTCAATATCGATAAATGGAAAGATGAGTAGTCACAGTGTACCACCTGGCTTTTCTGTAATTGAAATCGACGGGCAAGTCATTGAACAGGGAGGTCAAATTTTGTTGTTACGGGATGAAGGTATGAAAGAGATTGTAAATATGGATATGGGAATAAGTATGATGTTTCAGATCAACAGCAATTCTGGATGTCTCTTGGGGATGCTGCTACAACAAACTCTGATGGTGAGTGGTCCATGCCAGATGGTGGAACTCAAGAGGAGCCCCTTGATGAAGATGCCCGTAGAAGGAAAGAGTGGACAGCAGAGGAGACAAGGCACTTTATTTACATCCTCATTGAGCATAAAGCGAGTCTACGTGATTCGAAGATTAAGAAGAAAGCAGTTTTTGAAGATATAGCAAAAGCAGTGGCTGCTCAAAGTGATGGCAAATACAGACCAACACCATTGCAATGTGAAAATAGATATAAAAGCCTGTTGAAGAAGTATAAAGAGATAAATGATCACAACAATACATCTGAAAATGATAGAAAGGATTGGGAGTTCTTGGAACTAATGACGGAATTTTATGGTGAAAGACCTAACGTAACACCAGTTTCAAGCTGTTCCAGCTTTGATATTACACATTCAGAAGGAGAAGGTAGAGATGAAAAGTTACGAAGAAAACTATCTGATAAATTAAATAGAAGCAATGAATCGAATGTTGATCGAGCAATTGTCAAGGAAAGACCGAAAAAGAAAACCAAAGTTCGCAGTGAACTGTTGCAATTTATGGAAACCATGGAAAAAAGTGCTGAAGAACGAGAAAGCACAAGATTACGGGTGTCACAAGAACAACATAATGACTTCACAAAGTTAATGGAAAGGTTCATCACTGCAGTAACTGATACTAAAACCACTAAAGGTCAGGAGAAAATTTAAGTTTTCTATTAGGTTTTGTTTTTATTCAAGTTTTGTTATTGCAGGATGACTGATGACTTAAAGTTGGTCTAAATTTTGACCACTCGTGTTATCAAAAAATTATAATTTCGCAAAATTGTAATTAATGTTATGTTCCTATATTGTTTGTGTTACATTCTTAGAATTGTTTTTTTTTATTTTGGTTTCTTTAAATTAAATAGTTAAATGCTTTACATTTTGTTTTATTTCAAACTAAAAATTGTTACAAGACTAATAGTAAACAATGGTAGGTAATAATAATGCGAAACATACTGCAGTTTAATTTCTGTTTCTTCTATTCCACAAGTAGTCAACCACTTGTTGTCTATAATTGTTAGCAATTTGCATATTAACATTCCCATAATCGTCAAAATCATGAACTAAATGAATGTCTTGAAGACCTTCGTCCAAAAAATCCTGGATATTATCTTCATTCAATAAACATATGTTATGAAGTACACAACAACAAACAACAAAATTAAGAATTTCATCAATATAGTACATTTCTAAGTACTTCAAACGTCGAAAGCGACCTTTCAATAAAGCGAATGCATTTTCAATACAGACCCGTGCTTTACTTAAGGTGGTATTATAATGAAGTTTCTGCCTTGTCAGGTGTCCATTGTTTTTAAAAGGGGGCATTATGTAGGGGAGGCATGGATATGCTGCGTCTCCAAGAATAAAAAAGTCAGGACTACAAAGATTCTCTAAATGAGGAAAAACTGATGATGTTCTAAATACTCGAGCATCATGGACACTTCCTGGCCACCGGCAGTCAACATCAGTGAAAGATAGGTCTTGCTTACAAATACCCTGTAAAACAACTGAGTAAAACTTCTTCCTATTAAAATAATCATTGCCATTTTCAATTGGACGCCTGATTGGTATATGGCAACCATCAATGCAGCCAATAACTTGTGGAAATCCTGTTTTCTCTTCAAAGCCAGCTGCTATGTCAAGCCTTTCTTCAGGTGTGGGCCATTTCACAAAATAGGGGCAAAGATACCCATTCACCAAGTATATTGTCCTCATAATACTTAAATACACTGTAGATTTTCCTACATCAAACCTTTCAGCTACACTTCGATAGCTGTCCGGTGTTGCAAAAACCCAAAGTGACAAAAGTAAAGTCTTTTTCAGTGATAAATGCTCGTTTCCTCCAGGTTGATTTCCATTCATAATGATGTGGTCCCAATGAGGAGAAAGCATTTCTAACAGGGACTCAAATGCAGAGATTGTAAGACGAAAGTGTTCTCGAAAAGTTGTATTATAAAAGCATGAAACAACTTCTGTCTCATAATTTCTAATTTTAATTATCTTATTGTTTGTGTACCTGCAAAAAAATACATGATAGCAACAAAACTAGCTGGGCAAGAGAACATTACAGAAATATAATAGCCGGTAACCACCGTCGGGTCTTTTCTTCATTGGGTAGCTGGTTTTGTTTCTTCCTTATTAAAAACATCAATGGTAACTGTTGCAATTTATCCATACTTTCCAAACAACAATTTCATGGAAATCTAAACAATTTGATAATTCTGATGCAATAAGAACCTCTTGATAGCTTTAAAAATATTTCTAGGTTATGATGTTCTGTGGATTTATTCCAGACGTTAATTCTGACAGATCTAATCGTTTTGATCCTTCCTTATTCCATTCTAGAATAAGAGTTGGAACAAAACGCAGCTAATAATGTACACAGTAAATTTTACATACAACTCTACTGCATAAAATTAATTACATTATGATTGAACGTATAAATTGAAATTACTGTGCTTATAGTGTAATTTTACAACCGAATGTATTTTTACAAAATGGTTTGTGTATTCACAAAGCTGAATTTGTAAAATTACAAATTGGCAGGTAATTTCTTCCTATCGTCATGCGCTGGTAGCAGCTTGAAACACTAAACCACAAACTAAACGGCCATTGTTGTTGCAATTACCACGTCCAAGGTTAAAGCAGGTTGAACCCGGCACACGTGCTTGCTGAGTTGTTTGTTTTCTGGTTTTAGTTTATTCCTCGTTTCTGGTGTAGGGTAGGTTAGGTAACTTCTAGCCTAAACGCGAAAACGTTGTTGCTCATTGTGTTGTGATTTGGTGGCAGGAAACCATTCCTAAAGGTACCTAAGTCATTGCAACCTCCTTTTATTTATTAATTTTGTTATTCTGATAAATTATTACATTATGTCAACAAAAATTTATAAGTGCAATTATTGCAAGTGCAGTTTCAATTATGTCCGTAAATACGACCTTCATCAATATTTTCACAGAAAAACAGCAAAAATTTTCCAGTGCCTGCATGAAAATTGTTCAATGACTTTTTCTAAATATGGGTCATTTTCTTCTCACGTGACACGATATCACACCTCACATCAAAGCTCTGAGTCTGAGGCTAGTTGTAGCAAGAACTGCCTGGAAGTTGAATCATTAAATGATTCTCCTGTAATAATAATACCTTTAATTGCAATGTTCCTGGGTGCAATTTTCAATCACGAATTAAGCGAGATTTTAGTAGTCATATGTGTGGTCACATAAAAACAGACGGTTCTGTGACATGCCCTTTAAAAAATGCGTGTAAGTCGAATTCAGTATTAAAAAGTAAATCAGCCTTCAGAAATCATATGTTTAGAAAGCATTTTCAATACAGCCAAGATAAAACGGATACCCCTCGGAGCCCTCGGGATACCCCAAATTTTACCGGTGACGCTTTGGTTCTCAATGAAAACAATGATTTGCAATTGCCGACGTCAAATAATGATAGAGGTGATGGCGAAGATATAAGCACCGAAACTGAAAGCGGTTGAAGCTTCTGTCTTCATTGTATTTAACACTAGAAACAAAACATCTAGTTTCTAGAGCTGCACTGCAATTATTGTTAATTTCGAGTTTATCTGATATTAACAAACTCAATGTTGACTTTATTTTAAATAAATTGAGAGAAAAGGGCATATCTGTGGAGAAAGATGACATACAACAGGACCTGTTTTATCGTGCAAATAATGCGGAAAATGAATTACTAAGAACAAATTTTTTCAGAAGTAAATATTACAAAGAAAATTTCGACTACGTGGCACCTATTAAAGTTGCCTTAGAGGAAGGCTGCAGTGTTTCATTCTTTTATTATGTTCCGATATTAACCACTATCAGAATTGAAAAATAAACATTTCTTTCAACAGTGCTTTAGACAAACAAAAAATAATGAAAATATTTATTCTGATGTAACTGATGGAACTTGTTTTAAAAATAACATATTTTACACGCAAAATATATATTCCCTCAAATTAATTTTATATGTGGATGCTTTTGAGGTTTGTAACCCTTTGGGTTCTGCAAGGGGCAAGTACAAAATCTTAGGAGTTTATATGACTTGCGCCAATCTTCTTCCCTGGAATAGATCAAAAGTAGAAAACATTCAATTAATAGCCGTGTGTTTCGAAAAAGATGTTAAAAAATTTGGATTTCACAAAATATTTCATCCTCTTATTCGTGATATTCAAATATTAGAAAATGAAGGCTTAAATATAAACGAAAACATGAATTTGAAAGGCTCAATTTTCTCAGTGGTTGGTGACAACCTTGGTTCTCATCAAGTAGGAGGATTTATAGAATCATTCAATACGGACAATTATTTTTGCCGTTACTGCTATATGCATGGAGGCAATGTTCTACATTATGATTCAAAAGTGATACACAGAACCAAAGACTCGTATGATAATGACCAAGAAATGGCATCGAGTTTAAACGAAATTTACCGCGGCGTTAAGGCAAACTCAGTTTTAAATAAATTACAACATTGTGTGCAATCCAGGCCTACCTCCATGCATTGCGCATGACATGTTTGAAGGAATTTTACAATATGACTTAATGCTTATTCTAAATAAAATGGTAGCTGAAAAATTATTTACATATGATTTTTTGAATGACCAAATGACCAAATTAAGCAGATTTCTTTTGCAAAGGAAAAGACGATTATAATACCTCCAATAAAAAAGCATGATAAATTAATAGGAACAGCCTCACAGAATCTATATTTGATTAACGTCTTGCCATTCATCCTTACTGAAAAGGTTAACACATCAAATGATTATTTGAAAATGATCATATTGCTTAGACGTATCTGTACTATATTAATGGCGTTTAGGTTGTCTGTTGGACAAATCGCTCTTCTAAGAGATTTACTATTTCAGTATATGGAATTTAGACGAAACCTTTTTCCAAACAGTTCAGAGAAACCCAAACATCATTTTTGGTTGCATTATCCCAATTTAATTAAGAAATTTGGACCACTAAGATATTTGTGGACTATGCGGTTCGAAAGCAAACATCAATTTTTTAAGAACGTTATAAGGCATTGTCCCAATTTTAAAAATGTTTTGTTTTCTTTGACAGATAAACATCAGCTTTTTCAATGTTTGCAGTTTTCTGAAAATTCATACAGTACAACGGTTACCTATATCAGATTGCACTTCAGTTTACAATGAAAATGAATACGGAGAAAATTTTCAACAATTATTAAGACAATATTGTGACTATAATGATCCAAAATTTATTTCAATATCGGTGACATTTAAGAATATTAAATACGAAAGGGGAATGTTTGTATGTGTAAGCCAAAAAAATCACACTTCTTATGATTTGTGTAAAATTGAACATGTGATCATAAACAGCGAATTTAGCAGTGTTTACATTGTGGGAAACCAGGTAAACGTAGCATATGATTTTAATAGTGGTCTATTAAAAAGAATTGATAGTGAATATGATGCTGATGCAAAAATTTGTAAATCCATTAGTGATGTAATTTGTGATGAAGTTCTTTTGCACACTAAAATAAATGATGAGGATTACTTTCAGTTTAAATCTGCACCATTAGAAAGTTATTCTTAAGTGCCGGAATTTTAATCGAGGGCTAACCTACAGATCTGGGGCCTTATCCCCGACTTCGGCGGATCTCATCCGAATGCACATCCGCACGAAATCGAAATCCGCACGGGCGACTCTCGGATCGCCAAACGGTATTCTCGAGTTCCCCTCCGCCTGTTCGCATTTCGATCGTTTCTTCCGCCCGAGAAACGTATGCCGTAGCGTAACGGCATTCGAAAACCAATGAGAGCACCGGTTTCGCACGGCGCGGCGGTAAAGTTTGAATTTATTTGATAAATCGCAACCCAAATAAATGCAAATATTCTAATTTTACAGTAGATGATTGGGTGAAATTAAAAAAAAAGACATTTTATGTTCAATATTGCTATTTGCCTTCATAGTTCATTAGTAGGTGTAAAGTGTAAAGTCTGGAATAAAATTCCTTAAATTGTCCTTGATTTGTGGCAAAAATCCTCGGACAGGTCAATTTTATTTTTGTAATACGGACTTGATGGAGGGGACAGTTATTTTCTCACACTTTCGGTTTAACCGGAAATGGCCTTAACTTAGTTTTCTCAAATGGAATGACACTTTTTTCTCAATGGATTCGGAATCTGAGAATTTTTTAAAGTTAGAAATATGTATTTACCGGAAGTACAGTCACGGCCACCCCAGATTTTCAAAAACATCGAAGAAATCGGTCAAAAACAAAGATTTTTGAAAATCACAAGTACCTACACGTCAACCTTATTTTTTTGTTACAAATTCAACTGCTCAATTACTTTTTTTTAACCTCCCCAACCCCATCACAATTTAAAAAAAATGGGAGGTTACTGCAATCAAAAATTTTCGAATTTGAGATAGCACCAGATCTTCACGTTTTGAGGTCTCAGGAACCCAAAAAAGGGGTTTTTAAAATGTGTCTGTGTGTATGTACGTTCGTACGTACGTTTGTAATCACGCCACAGCCAAAACTACTAGACCGATTTAGTTCAAATTTGGCACATAGGCATCTCGTAACCTAACTTAGATCTGAAAAGCTTTTGGAGCCAATCGTGCAACCGGAAATGCCATTTTGGCACACCAACTTTTAAATTTTAAATGCAAACCCCCATTTTTCACGTCACCATAAGAAAGATCTTCAAATTCTGCTTATAAAAATGTATTCATTCTTAGTGCCCTTTTGACCAAAATTTTAAAAAAAATTGATTTTTATCGGACTTTAAAATCGCGGTACAGCCCAATAAGACTATCAGAAAGTCTTTAAATGGACTCATTTGATTGGATAACTAACAGATCTGATGGTTAACCTCCGCTTGAAATTCCGGCCCTTATAGAGGAACATTATGCCAAATATTCTGCTTTTTTATTTTTAAACAGAAATTCGCAACTCCACGGCTAACATATTATGCTGAAGCACTATAATATTAATGTACCTATACTTATGTTACAGTGTTCAGTTGCCATGGAGTGTGGATCCTTCTCTAGAGTAGAAACTGTCACTCTAATGATGTACTCATTCCTATTTCTACAACTCCTGGGAATTATATCAACTAAAGATGGTTTCAAACACCATAAGTAGAAAAATTACACTGAGCAGTTTTTGTTTTTCAATCATATTAGTCGAGTTTAACGCAGGACGATTTTTTTGTATTTTTTTTAATTATGTCTTTATAAAGTACCTACTTATTGGCTTGTTTAGAGCTTGTTGCAGAAGAGTCTCATCAGAAATCGAAACAAGAAGAAGATTGTTTTGTTGGAAGAAAAATTGGACGGTAGCAATGTTCTGAGACTTATAATTGAAGGTAGGTAACAATTTATTTCTTACATTTTACTATGTACCTACCTAAGTTGGATGAAAGCTTTAAAATACATATGATTCCAGGATCCAAAAAACTTGAAATTAATGGCCACAAGCTCGTACTGGAGAGGGATGGGACTGAAATTGATGAAGACGAAGTACTTTTATTGTTAAAAGAAGAAACATTTATTTTGTTAGAGCCTGAAGAGCAATGGAGTGATGGAACGGACTGTTCCCTTGCTTCCACAATCACTTTATTATCGAGAAATTCTGAAACATCCCTTGAAGCTGAACCTGAAGCTGAAAATCTCCTTACAGCGGAACAGAATGCCATTATTACAAATATTGCTGACTTGCCTGTGGTTATTGTAAAAGAAAGTACTTGGTCAAATTTCACAGTCCCTTGGGAAAAACTTCCGGAAGATTTACTAAACGCCTGCCATGATGGGAAAAGAGAGAAAAGTATCATCACCCAAATAGTGCACATGGTTGTGGATGAAATACGGCAGATAAGGATTGATGTGTCCTCTGAAGTTCTTCGTATTGTTGCAAAAAAGATGGGGGATCAATTTCCAAAAATGTTCGTTGATTTCAACTTCAATTTGGAGTATCCTAAAGAATTGGAAGCTACACTAGAAACCATTCAACGGTATATTTTTAAAATACACCCGGACAGCGACTCCAAAGCAAAAAATGTTTCATCTGCGAAGAAAAAGGCTATTAACTTTATCAACAGATTGGCCAAATTTTTGTCATCAGTTCAGTGACTTACTCGGTGATTTACTTATTGTTAAACATATATTTTTGTACTTAAGCATATCCTTATCTCTGTTTCAACAAATTGCCCAATTGTCAGTTCATAGTGACTTAGGTTCTTATTGTTAAACGCATTTTTTTTTAATTTTCGTCTCTGTTTCAAGATAATGGTAAAACGTTTGTCAACAATTCAGTGACTCACTTATCGTTAAACATAAGTATATTTTTTCTATTTTTATTTACTTACCTATCTCTGTTCCAACAAATTGGCCAAATTTTTCACCAGTTCAGTGACTTAAGAGGTATACTTGTTGACAAACGTATTGTTTCAAGTTTTGTGTCTGTTTCAACAAATTGGCCAAATTTTTGTTCAGTTACTTATGTTCTTGGGTACTTATTGTTAAACGTATTTTTTTATTTTTGTGTCTCTCTGTTTCAAAGAGGTTGGCCAAATTTTTGTCAGTCCATCACTTTATCAGGTGACAAAGTATTAGTTGTTAAACGTTTTCTATTTTATTTTTGCGTTTCTGTTGTTTCAACAGATTAGCCGAATTTTTGTCTTTTCAATGAATTACTACTTAGGCTTAGGTACTTACTGTTAAACGTATTTTTCTGTTTTATGTTTTTTTGATAATACAATATATTTTGCATTACATAAAGCATTTTCCTGTACCCAAAATATTAAGAAATTACAAATAGGGTAGTAGTAAAAATTACATAAATCAGCCTTGAATTTTACACTACCGGTTTGGTAAAGTTACACAGACAAACTGTATCTGATTTTACAAACTTCTTGTAATTTTACAATAACTTTGTAATAATACGTTTTCTTTTGTATTACTTTACAAGATACACTGTTGGCTTTAAATAACCAACATTCTGTATTGTAAATTCACATAATCATTTCTTTCAGTGTAGTTTCGCGATATGTGAATCGGTGAAAGTTAAATCAATTATCGGCCACCGTTACATAAAGCGTGATCAACAATCAATTATCGGTCACCGTTACCTAAGGCGTGATCAACAATTAATCATCGGTCACCGTAGCATAAAGCGTGACCACCCCAATCAAATCAACTTTGATCACCACCATAATAAAGCGTGATCAGCCTCATCCAAGGGCATCATCCAAGCAACATTACCTGCGTGATTCAACACAGCCGCCGTCCCCAAATTCGAAGCGACGAAGGGCACCACACAAAGGCAAAACAACGGCGTTAAGGTCAGTGCTTCTTTTCTCATAAATGTTTTATTTAGGGTAAGACCCACTGTTGCATTGTTCGCTCGTTGACTCATAAAACATAAAAATGTCTGACTTGGACAAATTGAAGAAACAAAAAAAGATTATCAAAGATAAATTGACACGTTGTACCTCGTATGTAAGTAAATTCACATTAGAAGCAGGTACTATTCATCAATTAAAAGCAAGACTGCCTATTGCAGAAGCAGCATGTAATGAATTCGATAAAATACAAAGTGAAATCGAACAGCTCGACAATGCAGGTGCATCAGCAGAGAAGCATGCAAAAGAACGAGAAACGGTGGAAACCCAATACTGCGACATAATAGAGGCATCAAAAATAACAAGTGAAACATATTTTGATGTTTTTTGTCTTTTGTCTTTTGAAAGCTCAAAGCTTCTAGTTTCAACCAACCAAGTTTAGTTTATTGAAAGATTGAAAGTTTTTCTATTACGCATTGCAAATCAATTTTTGGATAAAAATTTTGACATGTGTCAAAAACGATGACAGGCAATTAAAACGTGGGTGCGATAAACTCTTGGTTAATCACCCTGTGTACAAATCTTTAAATACAGATAAAGCATAGTAGTTAATTCGTGTATAAAGACTACATTAAGCACTTGTTAAATAATGTTAATTAAGCTTTAGTAGGGAAGAAGGGAAAAAACAAGAAAAACGGATAGAAGCACTGGAAAGGGAGGTAAGAAGGAAAAACTTAATCATTAAAGGAGTAGCCGATGAGGAAGAAGAAGATGTACCTGTAACGAAAGAGAAAGTTAACATGCTAATGGTAAAGAAAGGAGTTCAATTCAACACGGAGACGGACATAGATGAGATAAGATCAAATTTTCATTGTACGACAAATAATAGAAAAAACACTCAGCAAAGACGATAAATTTTATATGGCATTTATTGATTTACAACAACCTTTGACAAACTACCGAGAGCCGAGATCTGGAAAGTACTAGAAAATCGACAAATTAACAAAAACTAGTCGAAGCAATCAAAAGTTTTTATACATCTACAAAGAACATAATTAAAATTGGGAATAACGAGTCACAGGAATTTACAACAACGCAGGGAGTCCGTCAGGGTGGAGTGGTGAGTCCATTGCTGTTTGTAATTGTAATGGATGAAGTTATGAAAGATTGCCGAAACTGTATTAAAAAATATTGTGTCCCCACTTCAATGTAAGCCCTGTTGCAATATGCGCACTGGCTGATGATTTACTATTACTAGCACAACTTAAACGAGTATCAAAATTGTCTTCAAAAGAGCGGGCGAACAATCAACGGCGATAAAACGAGGAAAAATTGAAAATACTGCTAAATGGTAAAATGATCAAACAAGAAAATACCTTCAAGTACTGTGATGATTGGCCCAAAAAAGAGGGTGATAAATTGTTCGTAAAAGGTAGCAAACAATAAACATGACACTAGACCCGGACCTGACCTGACAAAGACCTGAACTACAGTCGATGCGCGTGGAATTTGTTGACTGCTCGCTTTCGGCTAACGCCTCAAGCGAGCGCGTGAAAAGAGTTGCGAGCTTTAACTCTTTTCGTTTACTCGGCTATACCTGATTGGGTTTCGGCTTCGCCGAAACGGTCTCGGCTGCGCCTCGACGTTTTTCGACTGCCGGCACTAGAGATAATTCAAAAAGAAAATTTAAACTTAAACTTAAGACAAAGATATTACGAGAGGAAAGGATACGCAAGGGAGGATATAGAAAGACGCAGGGAACAGGAGAGATGGAGGAATGGAGCGATGTGGGAAATAGATAGAGACATAGATGTACAGGAAAGAAGAACAAAAATCAGAGAATCAAGATATAACGCAAAATATGAGAATATAATGAGTGAAGGGTTACTAAGTTACTTGGAGAGGGAGAGTGGGAAAGAAAAAAGAATGATAGCGAGATCCAGATGCGGGAATGAGGAGAGGGAAAAGGATGGACGAAGGAAGTCACGAGAGCGAGAGAAAGAAGGGGGGCGAGAAGACAAAGCAGAAGACAACCGAGAGAGAAAGAAGTAGCCGAAGAAGAAGGAAAGGACGGGATCGCGAGGGTGGTGTCGTTGAAAACGAGTGCTGGTATTGTTAAACGTGCTGTGCGTAAAGTGTGCGTTTTGCCGGTGCCAACATCTTAAAAACTTTTAAGACATTTATTATGGACTCTTTGCGCTATATTTTGTGCCTTACATAAGCACTTATTAATTTCAATGTTATAACCATTGTTTTTTAAATTGACATTATTGTATTATAATGATATATTTTTCATTGTTGATGCGTTGTGAAGCCAGGTACCTTCAAGGGGGCCGGGATATGTACAAGTCACAAGCCACATGTGCGGGCCATATGAAGGATCCCTTCTTGACCCTCTTGAGCCTGCCGAGAATTGTCTCAATTTTTACTGATAAGTCGAGTTCAGTTCCTCAAAGGGAACAGATGTTTTTACTTTTACGAATAGATTCACTACAAAACTATGCCGGTAATTTCATTTCAAAAGCAGCGTTAATATCGCAGCTCCACACTGGGAGCGACCAAGCGATTAACAATGGGAGTAAAAGAAGATAAGAAATACTCGCAATAAGTAATACCCTTTACTTATTTCCACAGAATCTCTTAACAATTTGCGCTTCCATGACTACAAAAGACACCCTAGAAAAAACAACGTCTTCCCTGCGAGGAAATGTAGCTGCACATGCAATAGAACTTCTTCCAACACCAAAAAAGAAGGTCGCTTTTACAAGAGAAGTCGTCTTTCTCTCTCTGATTTTCGAGAAGTGATTTTATTTCTCAGAAATGAAAGTCCAAATTATTCTCAGTTTGTAGCGTTAGAGAATATAAATAGGGGAAGGGAGAGGACGGGCAAAAGATAGTGAGTGGAAGTGGAATGAAAGAAAAATAGGGCATTGATGAACGGAGTGGAAATCTGGGGGTGGGAACAGCAAGAGGAGGTGGAGAGAGTGCAAGATAAGTACATAAAATGGGTGCTGGGAGTAGATATGGAAACACCCGGATACATAATAAGGGAAGAAGTGAAAAGGAGGAAGTTAAGAGTGGAGACAGGGAAAAGGGCGGTGAAATATGAGGACAGAATGGGAGAAAGAGGAGTGTAAGATATTACAGGAGTGCTGGAAAGAGAAAAAGAGAGAGACAGAAAAAAGGAAGGAAAGACAAAGATATTACGAGAGGAACGGATATGCAAGGGAAGATATAGAAAGACGCAGGGAGCAAGGGAGATGGATGAATGGAGCGATGTGGAAAAGACATAGAGACATAAATGTACCGGAAAGAAGAACAAACATCAGAGAATCAAGATATAACGCAAAATATGAGAATAATAAGTGAAGGGTTATCAAGTTACTTTTAGAGGGAGAGTGGGAAAGAAAAAAGAATGATAGCGAGATTCAGATGCGGGAATGAGGAGAGGGAAAACAAGTTCTGGCTGAAGGAGGAAGAGAGAAAGTGCAGAGTATGTGGAGAGGAGAGAGAGACAGTAGAACACCTGTTGAAAGAGTTTGAGGGAATGAAAGAGGAGGAAAGAGAGAGAAAGAGTATTCTGAACGAATGGGGAGAGGGAATAGAATGGATGAAGGAAGTCGCGGGAGCGAGAGAAAGAAGGGGGGGAGAAGAGAAAGCAGAAGACAACCGAGAGAGAAAGAAGAAGTTAGGATCGTTTTTTTTCGAAAACGGTGGGTTTACAGCATTTTTTGGACAATTGTGTACTAAATTAATAAAAGAATCATGCGGTGTCCCAAATTAGTCAATGTGTTTTGGTAATTTTTAAGTCCTAGGCCTTTATTTCAGGCGATTGAAAAGCATTCGCTGGCTTTGCAACTGAAAGTCACGTCACGCCTAGATTCTGGCAAAAAACTACTCATACCTATATTTACAAAATTATCGTACCTAATATATTGACAATAATAAAAACTAATCAAAGGCATGAATTTGCTTGATATGAGGCAACAAAGCCTCATTAAGATAGCTGATTTTATTTTTGATTGGAATAAGCAAATTGCTTCACTCATATCTGGTTTTTCGTCATCTTTTATTTTAGCGTTCAGACACCTGCCGGAATCTATATAAGAGGACTCTTGAGTACTGTTTCCTCTAAATTCAATATAATTCAGACATGTGGATCAGAGGTTCAAGTCTCGTTTTTTCCCTCTTCTCCGTTTTTTACTGCATAGAATCTACCCTTGTCCGCAAATGTAAGTAATAAAATTGTTTGTAAAATGTTATAATTTTAACAAAATTAATAACCTACCCTCACATAGGCAATGATACCGACGCCATCTTACCCGAAGTTAATATAACTAACTGCGATATTCCGCCTTGCTATTTCTACATCGGTGAAGTAACTGTGTTGCAAATGGGATTTAAAGCTCGTATAAATGTAAAGATTACCTACCCCTTTTAACTAACTGAAAATGTTTTAGCTAAATATCTAGAAAATATAACACCAGAAGCACAAGTCTACGCGTTGTCAATTACCATACCCTATGATTTGGGCCAGGAAGATGCATGTGAAGGCATTACGAACACTCGATGTCCTTTGCTTGAAAATGAATACACAGAATACCAATACGATATGGAAGTTAGTCCTGCTTTTCCGACTGTAAGTTAATATCGACGCTTTGAATTACAATATTTATGTTTCTTATAATTGTAGCTTAGCGTCGATTTACAATATTCCATCATTGATAACAATGATAATAAAACTGCAGTTGTGTGCTTTAAAGCCCTAGGCCAATTTGCAAAAAGAACTTAAACGATATTATACTGCAATCTGATATTGATTTCCTAAATACTTAAGGGTTGTTATTTATGATGCCTAAGAAGGAAATCATCATATTATTCTTCTAGGTGAATTGCTTACACCTAATAGGTACGTAGTCGATAATTAGGTTTGGATAATAAGATATCATAATTACTTTTTGCCTCAAATTGTAGTTTTATTTTCACCCAACAATATACTGTGTTGGTACAATTTTACCCCCTCCCCTCCTTGTTTCATTCCTTTTCTCCTGATCTAAGTTTATGTCTTGAAGAGAAAAGTTATCCCCAAATGAGTTATGAGAAACAAAGATTTCCACTTACCTCTTAGTTTGGCTATCGTGATCGTCTAAAAGTTTGCACGTTGTGTTTGATTTTTCTTTTAAAACAGACTTTAAGACCCCCAAGAAAAAAAAAATACCAAGATTGCTTTCGCAAATATTAAAATTTTTCAATTTTGACTCGTATATCTTGTACCAATTGCCAGTAATTTTAATGATAAAAACTTTAAAACGCGAAATTCACTAAAAAGCAAACATTTTGTAAAAGTTTTTTGCGATCGCAAGTGTGACCCATCTTATTTCCTCAAATTTGAAGGAGAATCGATTGGTGCCAATTTTAAACTTTTAGGACTTACACACTTCGAGAAAAGTAGGTTTTCTTTCATTTAAAGTTCCAAAATAGAATTCAACTAATAAAAATTACATTTTGTTTTATTAAAGACTCTAGAAAAAACAATTGCCAGTAATTTTAATGATAAAAACTTTAAAACGCGAAATTCACTAAAAAGCAAACATTTTGTAAAAGTTTTTTGCGATCGCAAGTGTGACCCATCTTATTTCCTCAAATTTGAAGGAGAATCGATTGGTGCCAATTTCAAACTTTTAGGACTTACACACTTCGAGAAAAGTAGGTTTTCTTTCATTTAAAGTTCCAAAATAGAATAAAACTAATAAAAATTACATTTTGTTTTATTAAAGACTAGTAAAACCAATTGCCAGTAATTTTAATGATAAAAACATTAAAACGCGAAATTCACTAAAAAGCATACATTTTGTAAAAGTTTTTTGCGACCGCAAGTGTGACCCATCTTATTCCCTCAAATTTGAAGGAGAATCGATTGGGGCAAATTTCAAATTTCTAGGACTTACACACTTCGAGAAAAGTAGGTTTTCTTTCATTTAAAGTTCTAAAATAGAATAAAACTAATAAAAATTACATTTTGTTTTATTAAAGACTCTAGTGAAACCAATTGCCAGTAATTTTAATGATAAAAACTTTAAAACGCGAAATTCACTAAAAAGCAAACATTTTGTAAAAGTTTTTTGCGATCGCAAGTGTGACCCATCTTATTTCCTCAAATTTGAAGGAGAATCGATTGGTGCCAATTTTAAACTTTTAGGACTTACACACTTCGAGAAAAGTAGGTTTTCTTTCATTTAAAGTTCCAAAATAGAATTAAACTAATAAAAATTACATTTTGTTTTATTAAAGACTCTAGAAAAAACAATTGCCAGTAATTTTAATGATAAAAACTTTAAAACGCGAAATTCACTAAAAAGCAAACATTTTGTAAAAGTTTTTTGCGATCGCAAGTGTGACCCATCTTATTTCCTCAAATTTGAAGGAGAATCGATTGGTGCAAATTTTAAACTTTTAGGACTTACACACTTCGAGAAAAGTAGGTTTTCTTTCATTTAAAGTTCCAAAATAGAATTAAACTAATAAAAATTACATTTTGTTTTATTAAAGACTCTAGAAAAAACAATTGCCAGTAATTTTAATGATAAAAACTTTAAAACGCAAAATTCACTAAAAAGCAAACAGTTTGTAAAAGTTTTTTGCGATCGCAAGTGTGACCCATCTTATTTCCTCAAATTTGAAGGAGAATCGATTGGTGCCAATTTCAAACTTTTAGGACTTACACACTTCGAGAAAAGTAGGTTTTCTTTCATTTAAAGTTCTAAAATAGAATTAAACTAATAAAAATTACATTTTGTTTTATTAAAGACTCTAGTGAAATCAATTGCCAGTAATTTTAATGATAAAAACTTTAAAACGCGAAATTCACTAAAAAGCAAACATTTTGTAAAAGTTTTTTGCGATCGCAAGTGTGACCCATCTTATTTCCTCAAATTTGAAGGAGAATCGATTGGTGCAAATTTTAAACTTTTAGGACTTACACACTTCGAGAAAAGTAGGTTTTCTTTCATTTAAAGTTCCAAAATAGAATTAAACTAATAAAAATTACATTTTGTTTTATTAAAGACTCTAGAAAAAACAATTGCCAGTAATTTTAATGATAAAAACTTTAAAACGCAAAATTCACTAAAAAGCAAACAGTTTGTAAAAGTTTTTTGCGATCGCAAGTGTGACCCATCTTATTTCCTCAAATTTGAAGGAGAATCGATTGGTGCCAATTTCAAACTTTTAGGACTTACACACTTCGAGAAAAGTAGGTTTTCTTTCATTTAAAGTTCTAAAATAGAATAAAACTAATAAAAATTACATTTTGTTTTATTAAAGACTCTAGTGAAACCAATTGCCAGTAATTTTAATGATAAAAACTTTAAAACGCGAAATTCACTAAAAAGCAAACATTTTGTAAAAGTTTTTTGCGATCGCAAGTGTGACCCATCTTATTTCCTCAAATTTGAAGGAGAATCGATTGGTGCCAATTTCAAACTTTTAGGACTTACACACTTCGAGAAAAGTAGGTTTTCTTTCATTTAAAGTTCTAAAATAGAATAAAACTAATAAAAATTACATTTTGTTTTATTAAAGACTCTAGTAAAACCAATTGCCAGTAATTTTAATGATAAAAACATTAAAACGCGAAATTCACTAAAAAGCATACATTTTGTAAAAGTTTTTTGCGACCGCAAGTGTGACCCATCTTATTCCCTCAAATTTGAAGGAGAATCGATTGGGGCAAATTTCAAACTTCTAGGACTTACACACTTCGAGAAAAGTAGGTTTTCTTTCATTTAAAGTTCTAAAATAGAATAAAACTAACAAAAATTACATTTTGTTTTATTAAAGACTCTAGTGAAACCAATTGCCATTAATTTTAATGATAAAAACTTTAAAACGCGAAATTCACTAAAAAGCAAACATTTTGTAAAAGTTTTTTGCGATCGCAAGTGTGACCCATCTTATTTCCTCAAATTTGAAGGAGAATCGATTGGTGCCAATTTCAAACTTTTAGGACTTACACACTTCGAGAAAAGTAGGTTTTCTTTCATTTAAAGTTCCAAAATAGAATTAAACTAATAAAAATTATATTTTGTTTTATTAAAGACTAGTGAAACCAATTGCCAGTAATTTTAATCATAAAAACTTTAAAACGCGAAATTCACTAAAAATCATACATTTTGTAAAAGTTTTTTGCCACCGCAAGTGTGACCCATCTTATTTCCTTAAATTGGAAGGAGAATCGATTGGTGCCAATTTCAAACTTTTAGGGCATACACACTTCGAGAAAAGTAGGTCTACCTTTCATTTAAAGTTCCAAAATAGAATAAAACTAATTTAAAACACGTCTGTCACAACAAGAATGACACGAAATTGACAGTTGACATCACAGTTTTGACATCTTAAGATAAAGAATGCACGGTAGCGCCCATCCATAGTTATATTAGATCTATGGTCGCCGCCTACTCTCTTCTCATTAGACCGCAACAAAGATGGGATAATACGAAGTCTTCGTAACAGACAAAGATGGATACACTATGCGAAAATAGAACTAAAATGCTTGGTTTGACTCATTACGCTCGCTGCTTTGCGGTACTTACAAATTATTTTCCACACAACACAATGATAGACGCCTAACAACAATAATAATTTATTTACAAAACAAAAGGCGGCTACAAAAACAAAAGTATATCTAGGGAATTTTACTATTCGCCGTTGGCAACACTTCTTACATCGTTGTCATAGTGCAGAGACATTAAAAGAATTTGAATTTTTTTTTAGATATCTGGGATGAGGTAAGGATAATAAGTTATTTTCCCTAATAGCACAGTAACATTTAACGGACTGCATGAAAATTAAAAATGAATTTAAAATAGCATTTACAGAATATTTTTTTTTGTATGAAAA
This sequence comes from Pycnomerus fuliginosus, assembly GCA_963924575.1. NCBI lineage: Eukaryota > Metazoa > Arthropoda > Insecta > Coleoptera > Zopheridae > Pycnomerus > Pycnomerus fuliginosus. Next base: position 4,445,569 of record OZ004624.1, on the reverse strand, counting down.
GCTAAATTAAACTGTTCCACCAAAAACTCTAATTTTAATAACAGGCCGTCTGTGCCTGTACTGGATCCAGGAATTTCATTTTCTTCAATAGTGTTCTTTAATTGTTGGAAATTTTGGTTAATTTGATCAATTAGTATCTCCTTATCGGTTTTATTTAGAATTTTGAACTCTTCAGAAGGATAATTCGGTTAGTTGACTCCATTGCAATAATTTGTTGTTAAAGGCTATTAACGAATATTTAGAATGGTGAATCACTACTCCTTGATAACTAATTTGGATACCCAGATTTTGATTGATGTTGATACAGAAATTAATTCTGGGGACCTTATCATAATTTAGCTGAAAAATTGTGGAGTAACATTGATTTATATTGACCAGCCATCCGCTTATATGAAATTTTGATTTTAACGAAGTCGAAAATTCAGTGAAGTCTGCAACAATGTTCTCTTCACTCTTCTTACATTCATTGAAATAACCATCATCATTTTCTAGTTGATTTTCAAGAGAAAATTTGGCTGGCAATTTAGTCGAAGCTCCAAAACATGTAGGCACAGCATTTTCTCGCAGAGAAGGTTTCATCCTTGTATATGACAGTTTTCGATGATTTTGGTCTAAATATTCTTCTTGTCAAATTAAATCGTTGTCACAAAAGTGCTTGATGCATACTTTGTATGATTTTTTTGGTTCTCGCGATGCCAAGAACTTCCTCTTTGCAAAAATTATACCCATCCACTTCTTTTTTAGAATTTCATGAACAGGAAATTTAAATGTTTGAGTTCCCTTTTCTTCCTCCTTGTTGCTATTACAACCTGGGACACAGCAACTATTTGGCATTTATAAAGGTAATATTCAAGCAAAGGATTAAGATGTCGTTCTACTTGCATTTGTAATTAGTTATTTATAATTCCGATTGAAGTGTATTAGACTATTGTTTATTGGAAAGTCTCACGAAAACTGAAGTTGCCGCTTCAGGGTCGCCAATCTTGGTTATTTATAGGGATTTTTTAAAAAAACGATGAACATAACCTCATTCACAGTTCGCGCCTCGACCGTGAAGCTTTTAATTGTAAATTATTGGTGGTGTTGTATTGGTGTGTGCATTGGCAAGTAGTGCTAAAAAACGTACTACAAAGCAGCAGCAGAGAATTTATTTAGACTTTGTGGAAAGACATTCTATAGTTTGTCACGTTCATTTTCGAGCTCCCGAGCTGTTCCACTTTCGAGGGTGGATATTGCTCGTATCTCCTTCTCCGCTGCTAGTTTGCATCATCGGTTATAATTCTCGGCCTCCCTCTGCAGGAGTCGTGTGGTGGCAGCGGATGATCGGCGTCTTTTGGGGGCGCTTCGGATGACGTTTGTGTCTCAAAGCTTAGTGTCGATAAATAAGTCACATGGTAAAGAATTACTTACCTGGTGGTTTATTAGGTGTCCGTAACTCCATTTCGGTGGTTACGTCTGGGTTTCACGGCCAATTTGGTCGAATTATCATTAAATTGCGGAATATCAACAACTGTCAGATTTTGAGGTTAAGTTAGTTTTATTTACGAGCTAGGGGAATTGCCTGTCAATGTCAATCTGTCTGGGGGAATTCTGGTTCCGGAAGGGGCCAGAGAGGGCGCTGTGTCTTCCGTCAAGCTGCCGGCCATCTTCTGACGTTCTTTCCGGTCAGGCAATTGACGTAGCAAGAGGTCGTGGACGGCGTCCTGGTATTTGTGTGAATTCCCTCGGGAGATTGCAGGATTCCGCCCCAGGTTGGTGAAGTGCCCTTGATCGGTGCCCCAACATACCGTTTGTCGGGTTTTGTTGACCTCAAAGCAGAATTTCTTCGTCGGTTGTTTGACAGTTTACGCCCTCATCACCACGAGGTAAAAATTTAATGAAAGATTTCTTGTGTTAATATTTATTTTAGGGTTCTTAGGTAGGGCTTGAATGCCCCCATTTTCGGATAGGGCTGGAACGCTCCTATTTTGTTTGGGTAGGGCTTAAGTGCCTTAGCATTTTTCGGGTGGGAATTGGAGTACCCTTCCTTCAGTGTTTTTCGAGGGGTTTGAGGACCACCCTGTGTTGGTTATATTTATAGGGTTGGAGATTCTCCCCCCATCTTCGTGTTGTTCCGGTTAGAATATTGTGGATTGTTGAAGCACTCGTTCAGTCCAACCACTGTGGCGGATATTTTCCTTCCCCGGCTGGAGGTATCGAGAGATTGAGACAGAACCGGCCATATCTGCTCGAGGCCACCCCCAGGCTAGGGGGCGACGATCTTGGCTCAGCACAGCTGTTCGCGTCAGTCCTTGCCTTCCTTCGGGGCTGTATTCGGTGAGTCCGTTCCATATTTTCACCGAAGGGCTTCGCCACATTCGGAACTGTCCCTCCGACTCAGGGCTGGAGGGTGTGAACACAATCTGCACCCCCTTGAGTTATTTTGAATTGTGTATTTGGGCTTCACCCCCTTTAATTTGTTTTATTCAGTACGAATTTGTCTTTTTCTGCTACATTACTTAAATTTTGCCATTTAATTGTAAACTCATAATCTTTAACTGTTATTAATTTGGCCTTCAGCCACTTAGTACCAAAAATATCCGTTCGTGGCGGTACTTTACGTGTGGCCGTTTATGGCCTCCGCTTAATTCGACCCTTCACTAACTTGCGCGATCATTTGCGTCATTTTGCGAATTAGTAGGTACCTGCGGCCGTCCAATTTGCGCTCGAAATTTACCGGTCAATTGAGTTGGAGCTCCGTTAAGGCTCTGTTTCGTCCGGATTGCGGTACGATTATGCTGTCAGCATTTTAAGTTATGAAATTATCACCAGTATAACTTGTAAACGAATTTTTGTATCAACTGATATATATATGTATATCAAGAGGGCCCTTTGAGGAGCTGTTTTTGGGGGTGCTATTTTTTAGCCTGATATTAAAGAAGATTATGCGCTGATCCCGTAGATCAAATTTTTATGATTTTAGGACATTGCGTTTGAGAGATATTTAAAAAAAGCATGCAAAGGTCACTTTGGGGAGGAACATGGTTCTGATCTCGGCTAACCACCGGATTGGTCCAAATCGGCCTCCCCAAACGGCCCCTTGCGTGAACGATAAATTAGTATATTTGGTTGCCTAAGATTATTATTGAGCTTATCCAAGACAGTTCCTTCTGAGGGGCAATTCACTACCAGGCTTAGGTGTACAAGTTAAGATTACCAAGATTAGAGTTAGTAAAAGGTTTTAGTAATCTAAACACTAATTAGAGTCAGGATTACCGTGGAATTACAAAAATTACATTCAGAATTACTAGAATTATTTAGATTACGCTCGTGAAGTACATGAATTACATAAATTACCATTACAAACGCGATCAGCTGTTCCATCTGATTCACCATTCTTAATTCAGTTTATAAAATAGAACTGGCTGAATTACTGTTGGAATTACTAGGATTACGTACAGAATTACTTGGATTACATTTAAAATTACTACTGGAGTACCAAATTACCAGAGGATTAAGCGGATCACTTTTAGCATTAACAGGATTACATGCGAATACGTGGAATTACTACGATTAATACCAAGCAGTAACTGAAGTACATATTAGGTGTACTTTGAGTGAATTAATTCAAATTCAAAGGCCCTTTCGCCATTGATCCCTTGGGGAACTAAAATTTTTGTGAAAAAGTTTTTGGTCTTAGGCTACATTTTTCTACAATAGCAGGACTCCTGACTCGGCCAGGCTCATCACACGGAGACTGTAACACCCCTGTTTATGAAAAGGGATTACTTTTGAGTGCGTCACCTACTTAGGAGCCTTCGTGAGGCATGTATGTAGTGATTTGAGGTAGTTCTGTGAAATTTTCTGCGAAGAGACCTCAAAAATGTTGGATTTCTCGTTGTCAGAGAACACTTCCCCATAGGGACCGTTGCATATACACTATTGACATTTGTTGTATATGTATTGGTCCCTTTGGAGAACCTAAATTTCTGAGATAATAACATTTTTGAGGTTAGGCTACATTTCTTCACATAAGAATGACTCCTGAAGAGGCCCAGTTCGCCGCAAGGATGAGGGACTAGATCTTGGCATGGGACCACCCCCATTTGTGGGATGACTTTCGCTTTGAGTACGTCACTCGCTTAGGAACCATCACGAGGCACAATATGCCACCTCCAATCACTAAATATATTATATATTTGTGATTAGAGGTGGTTCTGTGAGGTTTCATGCGAAGAAAAATCAAAAAGATTGTCTTTCTCGATATAAAAGAAACACTTCCCCAAAGGGACCATTGCATATACACAATTGACACTTGTTGTCTAGGCATTGGTCCCTTTGGGGAACTTAAATTTTTGAGAAAATACCATTTTTGGGCTTAGGATGTTTTTTACAACCCGCTTTACCACACGGAAAGGAAAACTCGATTTGGAGACTGCAGCACCCCCAGTTGTGCAAAAGGACTGCTTTTGAGTACCTCACTTATTTAGGAACCACCGTGAGGCATTTATGCAGTGTTCCGAAAGGTTCTGTTCAAAGAAATATCAAAAAGGTTGTCTTTCTCGATATAAAACACTTCCCCAAAGGGACCATTGTATATACACTACGGTCTATGTATTGGTCCCTTTGGGATACTCAATTTTCTAAAAAAGCTTAGTTTAACCTTTTTATAGCCTTATTGTACCATAGCAGCTTTGATTTGTCCTGTGGTATAAAACTAGGGTCCCTGGGAGTGGTCAGTATCAAAAGTAAATACACGAATTTCAAAAATGTTCGCATTGTATCCTCTACTTCCATGCTGCGGATTTTCTATTAATTTGGGCACATTATAAGCTACTTTGGATGGGATGTTACAATTGACAGCTGCTGGAGGCTGCTCTGAACCATTAAATTTTCACTCCACCTCTAGTTTGTGGAAAATTTGTTTGCAAAACCAAAAATGCAAAGTTTTGAAGCTTCCCGAAAGGGACCATTTCATAGACACTAATGACAGTTGTTGTCTATGTATTGATCCCTTTGGGGAACTAAAATTTGTGGTAAAAAACATTTTGGGCTTGGGCTACTTTTCTCTAAAATAGAAGGACTCCTGGCTCGGCCAGGTACATCACACGGAAGGGGGAGTTGCTTTGGAGACTGTAACACCCCTGTTTATGAAAAGGGATTACTTTTGAGTGCGTCACCTAGTTAGGAGCCTTCGTGAGGCATGTATATGTAGTGATTTGAGGTAGTTCTGTGAAATTTTCTGCGAAGAAACCTCAAAAATGTTGGATTTCTCGTTGTCAGAGAACACTTCCCCATAGGGACCGTTGCATATACACTATTGACATTTGTTGTATATGTATTGGTCCCTTTGGAGAACCTAAATTTCTGAGATAATAACATTTTTGAGGTTAGGCTACATTTCTTCACATAAGAATGACTCCTGAAGAGGCCCAGTTCGCCGCAAGGATGAGGGACTAGATCTTGGCATGGGACCACCCCCATTTGTGGGATGACTTTCGCTTTGAGTACGTCACTCGCTTAGGAACCATCACGAGGCATAATATGCCACCTCCAATCACTAAATATATTATATATTTGTGATTAGAGGTGGTTCTGTGAGGTTTCATGCGAAGAAAAATCAAAAAGATTGTCTTTCTCGATATAAAAGAAACACTTCCCCAAAGGGACCATTGCATATACACAATTGACACTTGTTGTCTAGGCATTGGTCCCTTTGGGGAACTTAAATTTTTGAGAAAATACCATTTTTGGGCTTAGGGTGTTTTTTACGACCCGCTTTACCACACGGAAAGGAAAATTCGATTTGTTGACTGCAGCACCCCCAGTTGTGCAAAAGGACTGCTTTTGAGTACCTCACTTATTTAGGAACCACCGTGAGGCATTTATGCAGTGTTCCGAAAGGTTCTGTTCAAAGAAATATCAAAAAGGTTGTCTTTCTCGATATAAAACACTTCCCCAAAGGGACCATTGTATATACACTACGGTCTATGTATTGGTCCCTTTGGGATACTCAATTTTCTAAAAAAGCTTAGTTTAACCTTTTTATAGCTTTATTGTACCATAGCAGCTTTGATTTGTCCTGTGGTATAAAACTAGGGTCCCTGGGAGTGGTCAGTATCAAAAGTAAATACACGAATCTCAAAAATGTTCGCATTGTATCCTCTACTTCCATGCTGCGGATTTTCTATTAATTTGGGCACATTATAAGCTACTTTGGATGGGATGTTACAATTGACAGCTGCTGGAGGCTGCTCTGAACCATTAAATTTTCACTCCACCTCTAGTTTGTGGAAAATATGTTTGCAAAACCAAAAATGCAAAGTTTTGAAGCTTCCCGAAAGGGACCATTTCATAGACACTAATGACAGTTGTTGTCTATGTATTGATCCCTTTGGGGAACTAAAATTTGTGGTAAAAAACATTTTTGGGCTTGGGCCACTTTTCTCTAAAATAGAAGGACTCCTGGCTCGGCCAGGTACATCACACGGAAGGGGGAGTTGCTTTGGAGACTGTAACACCCCTGTTTATGAAAAGGGATTACTTTTGAGCGCGTCACCTACTTAGGAGCCTTCGTGAGGCATGTATGTAGTGATTTGAGGTAGTTCTGTGAAATTTTCTGCGAAGAAACCTCAAAAATGTTGGATTTCTCGTTGTCAGAGAACACTTCCCCATAGGGACCGTTGCATATACACTATTGACATTTGTTGTATATGTATTGGTCCCTTTGGAGAACCTAAATTTCTGAGATAATAACATTTTTGAGGTTAGGCTACATTTCTTCACATAAGAATGACCCCTGAAGAGGCCCAGTTCGCCGCAAGGATGAGGGACTAGATCTTGGCATGGGACCACCCCCATTTGTGGGATGACTTTCGCTTTGAGTACGTCACTCGCTTAGGAACCATCACGAGGCATAATATGCCACCTCCAATCACTAAATATATTATATATTTGTGATTAGAGGTGGTTCTGTGAGGTTTCATGCGAAGAAAAATCAAAAAGATTGTCTTTCTCGATATAAAAGAAACACTTCCCCAAAGGGACCATTGCATATACACAATTGACACTTGTTGTCTAGGCATTGGTCCCTTTGGGGAACTTAAATTTTTGAGAAAATACCATTTTTGGGCTTAGGGTGTTTTTTACGACCCGCTTTACCACACGGAAAGGAAAACTCGATTTGGAGACTGCAGCACCCCAGTTGTGCAAAAGGACTGCTTTTGAGTACCTCACTTATTTAGGAACCACCGTGAGGCATTTATGCAGTGTTCCGAAAGGTTCTGTTCAAAGAAATATCAAAAAGGTTGTCTTTCTCGATATAAAACACTTCCCCAAAGGGACCATTGTATATACACTACGGTCTATGTATTGGTCCCTTTGGGATACTCAATTTTCTAAAAAAGCTTAGTTTAACCTTTTTATAGCTTTATTGTACCATAGCAGCTTTGATTTGTCCTGTGGTATAAAAGTAGGGTCCCTGGGAGTGGTCAGTGTCAAAAGTAAATACACGAATCTCAAAAATGTTCGCATTGTATCCTCTACTTCCATGCTGCGGATTTTCTATTAATTTGGGCACATTATAAGCTACTTTGGATGGGATGTTACAATTGACAGCTGCTGGAGGCTGCTCTGAACCATTAAATTTTCACTCCACCTCTAGTTTGTGGAAAATTTGTTTGCAAAACCAAAAATGCAAAGTTTTGAAGCTTCCCGAAAGGGACCATTTCATAGACACTAATGACAGTTGTTGTCTATGTATTGATCCCTTTGGGGAACTAAAATTTGTGGTAAAAAACATTTTTGGGCTTGGGCTACTTTTCTCTAAAATAGAAGGACTCCTGGCTCGGCCAGGTACATCACACGGAAGGGGGAGTTGCTTTGGAGACTGTAACACCCCTGTTTATGAAAAGGGATTACTTTTGAGTGCGTCACCTACTTAGGAGCCTTCGTGAGGGATGTATGTAGTGATTTGAGGTAGTTCTGTGAAATTTTCTGCGAAGAAACCTCAAGAATGTTGGATTTCTCGTTGTCAGAGAACACTTCCCCATAGGGACCGTTGCATATACACTATTGACATTTGTTGTATATGTATTGGTCCCTTTGGAGAACCTAAATTTCTGAGATAATAACATTTTTGAGGTTAGGCTACATTTCTTCACATAAGAATGACTCCTGAAGAGGCCCAGTTCGCCGCAAGGATGAGGGACTAGATCTTGGCATGGGACCACCCCCATTTGTGGGATGACTTTCGCTTTGAGTACGTCACTCGCTGAGGAACCATCACGAGGCATAATATGCCACCTCCAATCACTAAATATATTATATATTTGTGATTAGAGGTGGTTCTGTGAGGTTTCATGCGAAGAAAAATCAAAAAGATTGTCTTTCTCGATATAAAAGAAACACTTCCCCAAAGGGACCATTGCATATACACAATTGACACTTGTTGTCTAGGCATTGGTCCCTTTGGGGAACTTAAATTTTTGAGAAAATACCATTTTTGGGCTTAGGGTGTTTTGTACGACCCGCTTTACCACACGGAAAGGAGAACTCGATTTGGAGACTGCAGCACCCCCAGTTGTGCAAAAGGACTGCTTTTGAGTACCTCACTTAATTAGGAACCACCGTGAGGCATTTATGCAGTGTTCCGAAAGGTTCTGTTCAAAGAAATATCAAAAAGGTTGTCTTTCTCGATATAAAACACTTCCCCAAAGGGACCATTGTATATACACTACGGTCTATGTATTGGTCCCTTTGGGATACTCAATTTTCTAAAAAAGCTTAGTTTAACCTTTTTATAGCTTTATTGTACCATAGCAGCTTTGATTTGTCCTGTGGTATAAAAGTAGGGTCCCTGGGAGTGGTCAGTGTCAAAAGTAAATACACGAATCTCAAAAATGTTCGCATTGTATCCTCTACTTCCATACTGCGGATTTTCTACTAATTTGGGCACATTATAAACTACTTTTAATGGGACATTACAATTGAAAGCTGCTGGAGGCTCCTCTGAACCATTAAATTTTCACGCCACCTCTAGTTTGGGAAAATTTGCTTGCAAAACAAAAAAAGAAATGTTTTGTAAGCTTCCCAAAAGGGACCATTGCATAGACACTAATGACATTTGTTGTCTATGTATTGATCCCTTTGGGGAACTAACATTCTTGGAGAAAAAAATATTTTTGGGCTTAGGCTACTTTTTTCTACAATAGAAGGACTCCTGACTCGGCCAGGTTCATCACACGGAAGGGGGAGTCGCTTTGGAGACTGTAACACCCCTATTTATGAAAAGGGATTACTTTTGAGTGCGTCACTTACTTAGGAACCCTCGTGAGGCATGCAGTGATTTGAGATTGTTTTGTGAAGTTTTCTGCTAAGAAACCTCAAAAAGGTTGGTTCTCTCGTTATCAGATAACACTTCCCCATAGGGACCGTTGCATATACACAATTGACACTTGTCGTCTATGCATTGATCTCTTTGGGGAACTAAAATTTTTGGAAAAAAACCTTTTTCGGCTTAGGCTACTTTTTCTACATTAGAAGGACTCCTGGCTCGACCAGGTTCACCACATGGAAGGGGGAGTCGATTTGGAGACTAACAACCCTGTTTGTAGAAACGGATTATTTTTGAGCACGTCACTTGCTTAGAAACCATCGTGCGGCATCTATGCTGTGATTTGAACTGGTTTTGTAATGATTTCTGTGAGGAAACCTCGAAAATTTTGCTTTTTTTGATATTAGGGAACACTTCCCCATAGGGACCGCTGCATATACACGTTTGACACTTATTGTTTATGTATTGGTCCCTTTGGGGAATTCAAATATTAGAGAAAATAAATTTTTTATGCTTAGGTAACTTAGGTTACAATAGAAGGACTCCTGACTCGGGCCGGTTCACCATACGGAAAGGGGAGTCGGTTTGGAAACTGTAACACCCCCATTTGAGGTGGTGCTGTGACGTTCCCCAGATTTCCCCAACATTTTCTAGCATTTGTACACTAGATTTTCTTTTGGAAAGATTTCCCCGAGATTTCCTCAGGTTTCCCCAGATTTCCTCTAATTTCCCAAGATTTACTCAGATTTCCCCAGAAATCCTAAGATTTCCCCGAGATTTCCTCAGATTTCCCCAGATTTCCACGGAATTCCCCAAGATTTCCTGGTACCTGTACACTAGATTTCCTTTTGGAAACATTTGCCCAGATTTAGTCAGATTTCAAAAGATTTCCCCGAGATTTCCCCAGATTTCCTAAGATTTCCCCAAGACTTCCTCAGATTTTCTCGGAATACCCCAAGATTTCCAAGCACCTGTACACTAGATTTCCTTTTGGAAAGATTTCCCAAGATTTCTCAAGATTTCCTCAAATTTCTCCAGGTTTTCTCAATTTTTCCAGATTTCCCAGATTTTCTCAGATTTCCCGAACATTTCCCCCGATTTCCCCAAGATTTCCTAGCACCTGTACACCAGATTTCCCCTGCGGCTCACCCCTCGAATAAAATCTTCAAAAAACTCAACAGCTGACTTGGAACTTAAAAGCACCAATCTCTCCCAAAAGGGACCATTTCGTTGATACAACAATGTCAATAAAGCGACGCCGGTAGCTTATGCAATCCATTTAACCTCAAAGTACGTAAATTTTTGCGGTTGCTATTTTTACGTCGTAAGGCGCAACATTTATGATAACTGTAATACCAACTGTACGACTTAGTTGGGAACTGTCACCTGTAGGCGGCGCTTGGATTTGACTCCCCAAAGGGACCCTTGAACAAAGACCCGTTTGGGGAGCTCCCCAAAGTGTCCACTGGCTCCCCAAACTACTCTTTGGGCATACTTATACTCCCCAGAAGGCCCCTTCGACATACATACTATTGTCTGGCATGTATGAACCACCTGGGAAATGTCGATAGATTTCCCGCTATTGCTGTCAAGGGCAAATATGTAAACCATATACAGGGTGTCCCAGAACTCGCGTATAAGCCGGTAATGGTAGATTCCTGAACTCAATCTAAGACGAATTTTCCTTTACAAAAATTGCGAGGGTCCTATAGTTTTCAAATGGGGAGCAATTGAAGTCCGCCAATCAGAAAGGTTTCCCTAAACAGTAAGGTAAAAAATATGAAGATGCATAAGCTGTTGCTGGGATACAAAAAAAATTAAAAACACAACATGACGAGAATCTAGATTTGTCACTTTGACAAAAATTTTTAAATGACTATCAGCAGTTTATTGGAAATAGGAACTAATTAATGCGAACGCTACTGCTGTGGAATACATGCTGCAATTTCCAAATCTTCCACATCCCACACAACGCAGGCAATTTCGAAACAAAATAACGCACTTGGTGTGGATGCGCTGCTAACGCTGTAAAACGATAAACTGAGTTTTGAGGCACTTTTCGGAACTGCTGCATACCTAAATGGTTTATGCTCTGTTTATGCGTATCGATGATCTGTACAAAGAATAGGTATACTTCAAATAATGGTGAACATGCTTATTCTTTTACAAGCTTGTCCAAAGTTTGAAAAACGAATAGAAAAACCCAAACGTGTGACCTTTAACAGGGTTAGACGATCCAAATTGTAGCCAAAGACTGCATTTCGGCCGCACTCTCCGTAAAGGATTAGCATTTCGCAATAATCTGCTGATGTAAACATTTTTGTCAAAGTGACAAATTCAAGTCTTTATCCTCTGCTTTATCCTAGCTAACCGTTTTTAATATATTTTTTTGTATCCTAGCAACAGCATATGCATCTTCATATTTTTTACCTTAATGTTTAATTAAGAGAAACATTTTGATTGGCGGACTTCAATTGCTCCCCATTTGAAAACTACAGGACCCTCGCAATTTTTGTAAAGAAAAATTCGTCTTAGATTGTGTTCAGGAATCTACCATTACCGGCTTATACGCGAGTTCTGGGACACCCTGTATAAAAGTCTTAAGCACACTGCCAGAATATTTTGGCTTCTTTAGGTCCATACCTCGTGGAAATATTGGTGGTGCTGTTTTGACAATTTCGAAAACACGCTAATTTTTTGACAATCATCAACGTATTTTGATAGTTTTCGATCATGAAGAGAATTTACGTGGACCACGTACACATTCCTCACGGGGTTTTGATAACGCGAGAATCAAGAGAATTCTGGATGCTACACGTTACAACCTTTCTGGATCTTTCCTTGGCTGCTGGGATGGCACCTGATTTAAACTATTGACATGAGGGTCAGTCCATTGGAAACCTTGTCTAACAAACATATGACACCCTTGAGAGTCGAAGGTCACTGATTTCGACCCCATTACCCTTCCAAAAGGGCGATTTGATGGGTGAATGTGCAAACCACTTTAGCCGGGTACGCACCTAAGAGGTTACGTTTGCTGTTTTGACAATTTCGAGAATACGACACTCGACAACCTATTTTGACTGTTTTCGATCATTCGACTACCATCCAGCATTCTCCTTATCAAGTTTCGAATCTCAAGACGACAGTCGACGTGTAGGTACTTCTACTATTGTCTGGCAGATAAGCACCGGTTGGAAAATGTCGAGGGATTTCCCGCTTTTCCTGTCAAGGACAAATATGTAAACCGTATCTGAACGTCTTAAGTACACTGCCAGAATATTTTCGCTTCTCTAGGCCCGTACCTCGTGGAAATATTGGAGGTGCTGTTCTGACAATTTTGAGAATACGCTAATTTTTTGACAACCGACAACGCATTTTGACAGTTTTCGATCATTCGACTACCATCCAGCGTTCTCCTCATCAAGTTTCGAATCTCAAGACGACAGTCGACGCGCAGGTACTTCTACTATTGTCTGGCAGGTAAGAACCGGTTGGAAAATGTCGAGAGATTTCCCGCTTTTCCTGTCAAGGACAAACATGTAGACCGTATCTGAACGTCTTAAGCACACTGCCAGAATATTTTCGCTTCTTTAGGCCCATACCTCGTGGAAATATTGGAGGTGCTGTTTTGTCAATTTCGAGAACACGCTAATTTTTTGACAATCGACAAAGTATTTTAACAGTTTTCGATCATTCGACTACCATCCAGCGTTCTCCTCATCAAGTTTCGAATCTCAAGACGACAGTCGACGCGTTGGTACTTCTACTATTGTCTGGCAGGTAAGAACCGGTTGGAAAATGTCGAGAGATTTCCCGCTTTTCCTGTCAAGGACAAGTATGTAAGCCGTATCTGAACGTCTTAAGCACACTGCCAGAATATTTTCGCTTCTTTAGGCCCATACCTCGTGGAAATATTGGAGGTGCTGTTTTGTCAATTTCGAGAACACGCTAATTTTTTGACAATCGACAAAGTATTTTAACAGTTTTCGATCATTCGACTACCATCCAGCGTTCTCCTCATCAAGTTTCGAATCTCAAGACGACAGTCGACGCGTTGGTACTTCTACTATTGTCTGGCAGGTAAGAACCGGTTGGAAAATGTCGAGAGATTTCCCGCTTTTCCTGTCAAGGACAAATATGTAAGCCGTATCTGAACGTCTTAAGCACACTGCCAGAATATTTTCGCTTCTTTAGGCCCATACCTCGTGGAAATATTGGAGGTGCAGTTTTGTCAATTTCGAGAACACGCCAATTTTTTGACAATCGACAAAGTATTTTGACAGTTTTCGATCATTCGACTACCATCCAGCGTTCTCCTCATCAAGTTTCGAATCTCAAGGCGACAGTCGACGCGTTGGTACTTCTACTATTGTCTGGCAGGTAAGAACCGGTTGGAAAATGTCGAGAGATTTCCCGCTTTTCCTGTCAAGGACAAATATGTAAACCGTATCTGAACGTCTTACGCACACGGCCAGAATATTTTCGCTTCTCTAGGCCCGTACCTCGCTTAAAATATTGGGAGTGCTGTTCTGACAATTTTGAGAATACGCTAATTTTTTGACAATCGACAACGCATTTTGACAGTTTTCGATCATTCGACTAACATCCAGCGTTCTCGTCAAGTTTCGAATCTCAAGACGACAGTCGACGCGCAGTTATATCTACTATTGTCTGGCATGTATGAACCACCTGGGAAATGTAGATAGATTTCCCGCTATTGCTGTCAAGGGCAAATATGTAAACCATATATAAAAGTCTTAAGCACACTGCCAGAATATTTTGGCTTCTTTAGGTCCATACCTCGTGGAAATATTGGTGGTGCTGTTTTGACAATTTCGAGAACACGCAAATTTTTTGACAATCATCAATAAAGGGCGGATTAAAAAGCATTTATTTTCCAGAAATAAGCGCCTATAAAAAGCTTCAAAAATCGAAAATTAAGCTACAAAAAAGTAAAAATAAGCACCTAAAAGTTCAACAATTTTAAAATTGGGAAATTAAAATTTTCGTTAATTGCAGGAAATGCCTAACAGAAATGAAACTTGCCTTTTACATCAAAAATGGTATTGAACAGTTTAATTTAAAAAACTTGTTTCTCCGATTGTATGCGCGGTCACCCATCTCCGTCACTCCTCGGTCGGCTTTGTTCTCTATCTACGCAGCTCACCATAGACAAAGAAACCTTAAAATAAGGTTTCTTTGTCCGGCTTTCACCGGGAAATAAGTAAAAATATAACAGCGACCAAAAACGTGGTAAGCTAGCAAGAAAAAGCACTAATAAGCTAGAAAAGACTCAAAAAAGCTCACAAAATCCGTAAATAAGCACTTACGCGAATTTTAGGCAAAAATAAGCAAAATAAGCAAAATAAAATTAGTGTCAAATGATTCGAAATTTTATGAAACGGAAAGAAACAAGAGCATTTCGTTCTGCTTACAATATTAAAAAAAAGCAAAATGCCAGAAATCCGCCCTCTAATCATCAACGTATTTTGATAGTTTTCGATCATGTAGAGAATTTACGTGGACCACGTACACATTCCTCACGGGGTTTTGATAACGCGAGAATCAAGAGAATTCTGGATGCTACACGTTACAACCTTTCTGGATCTTTCCTTGGCTGCTGGGATGGCACCTGATTTAAACTATTGACATGAGGGTCAGTCCATTGGAAACCTTGTCTAACAAACATATGACACCCTTGAGAGTCGAAGGACACTGATTTCGACCCCATTACCCTTCCAAAAGGGCGATTTGATGGGTGAATGTGCAAACCACTTTAGCCGGGTACGCACCTAAGAGGTTACGTTTGCTGTTTTGACAATTTCGAGAATACGACACTCGACAACCTATTTTGACTGTTTTCGATCATTCGACTACCATCCAGCATTCTCCTCATCAAGTTTCGAATCTCAAGACGACAGTCGACGTGTAGGTACTTCTACTATTGTCTGGCAGATAAGCACCGGTTGGAAAATGTCGAGGGATTTCCCGCTTTTCCTGCCAAGGACAAATATGTAAACCGTATCTGAACGTCTTAAGTACACTTCCAGAATATTTTCGCTTCTCTAGGCCCGTACCTCGTGGAAATATTGGAGGTGCTGTTCTGACAATTTTGAGAATACGCTAATTTTTTGACAACCGACAACGCATTTTGACAGTTTTCGATCATTCGACTACCATCCAGCGTTCTCCTCATCAAGTTTCGAATCTCAAGACGACAGTCGACGCGCAGGTACTTCTACTATTGTCTGGCAGGTAAGAACCGGTTGGAAAATGTCGAGAGATTTCCCGCTTTTCCTGTCAAGGACAAATATGTAAACCGTATCTGAACGTCTTAAGCACACTGCCAGAATATTTTCGCTTCTTTAGGCCCATACCTCGTGGAAATATTGGAGGTGCAGTTTTGTCAATTTCGAGAACACCCTAATTTTTTGACAATCGACAAAGTATTTTGACAGTTTTCGATCATTCGACTACCATCCAGCGTTCTCCTCATCAAGTTTCGAATCTCAAGGCGACAGTCGACGCGTTGGTACATCTACTATTGTCTGGCAGGTAAGAACCGGTTGGAAAATGTCGAGAGATTTCCCGCTTTTCCTGTCAAGGACAAATATGTAAACCGTATCTGAACGTCTTACGCACCATGGCCGTCTCTAGTTCCAGGCCATGTCCTAACCATTTGGCAACGTGGCGAGAGGAGATTTACCGTCAATTTGACAAATTGTCTCTGATTGTCATTGATTGTCATTAAAGTGAAACTTTTGCGAAAAAAGACCAAAAATAGTCTAATATTTACCAATTTCAAATGATTAACGTACTGAAAATGAATATTTTGAAGAAAGTATGTAAGATATGCGTGGTATTTAGTAAATTTATAGTGATAAATTTTGATTACAGACCCATTTAAATACTATGCGGCGTACAAGAGGGTTTTGCAAAAAAAGATTTCGCCGTGGTTGACTTAAACACACTGGAATTGAGCTTTTATCAGTAGGAAGTTTAAAAAACCTGATTGGATGGATAAACCACATTTAAGATTTAAGACAAGACTTATTTCATCGTTGCACTGATGGTAAAAGGCAGGAATAATTGGACCATTTTCATCTGTAGAATTTTGTGTAAAGTTGACACAATATCGTACTCTGCCGCAATCAAACTGCTAAACGAAGATTATCAATTGAAATTGATACCTAATCATTATTCTTTTGTGCAGTTGTAAAATCTATTCCTCAGTCAAACTTTATGTTGCTCGAATAGAACCGTAAGACTTTGCTAAACTCTAATAAGGCGCCCAAGCGTTCAAAAATTAAAATTTAACATTATATTGTGTTTATTTCTATACAAACTACGTATATTCTCAATAAACAAATAATTCTGCGTAAATGTCAAGTTTCAATCATCTCTAAATTATAAAACGTCGAGGACTAGCAGTTCCTTCAAAGGCAATTGTTTAAGGCCCATCAGATGCTTAGAAATCATGCAAGCTGCAATCTCGATTGAATTTGCTTTGTGTTGGAAAGGATTTTGTAAAAAATTTTCTTTTTCTGGGTCAAAAACTAAAGTGTTTCCACATTATACGTCGGCACTAAAACATGGAGGACTCGCAGTTGCTTCCAAGGGAGTTGTTTGAGACCCAGATGCTTAGAAATAACCCAAGCTTTAATCTCGATAAAATTTGAAAAGAGTTTTGCAAAAAATGTCTTTCTCTGGACCTAGAAGCAGAATTTTTGTCATTTTAAACTTACTTACAGGGCACAACTTACAGGCTTTCTCAAATTATTGAATTTCAATTCCTTAGTCATTCGAAATTGATAAAAATACGATTATTTTTGGTAATTTTTGCAAATGTTTCACTTCAATGACAATCTATGACAATTTGTCAAACTGACGCTAAATCTCCTCCAGCTGCGTTGCCAAATGGTTAAGGACATGGCCTGGAACTAGAGACGGCCATGTACGCACACGGCCAGAATATTTTCGCTTCTCTAGGCCCGTACCTCGTTTAAAATATTGGGAGTGCTGTTCTGACAATTTTGAGAATACGCTAATTTTTTGACAATCGACAACGCATTTTGACAGTTTTCGATCATTCGACTAACATCCAGCGTTCTCGTCAAGTTTCGAATCTCAAGACGACAGTCGACGCGCAGTTATATCTACTATTGTCTGGCATGTATGAACCACCTGGGAAATGTCGATAGATTTCCCGCTATACACGGTGCTTTTGACCCCAAAATAGTGCGAAAACGCGTTTTTGACGGTATCGGCTCAAATCGTGCTTTTCAGCCCAGAATAGTGTAAAAACGCGTTTTTCACTGTTTAGGCTCAAATCGTGCTTTTGACTCCAGAATAGTGCGAAAACGCGATTTTTACGGTATCGGCTCAAATCGTGCTTTTCAGCCCAGAATAGTGTAAAAACGCGTTTTTCACTGTTTAGGCTCAAATCGTGCTTTTGACTCCAGAATAGTTCGAAAACGCGTTTTTGACGGTACAGGTTCAAATCGTGCTTTTGACCCCAGAATATTGCGAAAACGCGTTTTTGACGGTATTGGCTCAAATCGTGATTTTCAGATCAGAAAAGTGTAAAAACTCGTTTTTTACTGTTTAGGCTCAAATCGTGCTTTTGGCCCCAAAATAGTGCGAAAACGCGTTTTTGACGGTATTTTCTCAAATCGTGATTTTCGGCCCAGAATAGTGTTAAAACGCGTTTTTCACCGTTTAGGCTCAAATCGTGCTTTTGACTCCAGAATAGTGCGAAAACGCGTTTTTGACGGGACAGGTTCAAATCGTGCTTTTGACCCCAGAATATTGCGAAAACGCGTTTTTGACGGTATTGGCTCAAATCATGATTTTCAGATCAGAAAAGTGTAAAAACTCGTTTTTTACTGTTTAGGCTCAAATCGTGCTTTTGACTCCAGAATAGTGCGAAAACGCGTTTTTGACGGTATTGGCTCAAATCGTGATTTTCAGCCCAGAATAGTGCGGAAACGCGTTTTTGACGGTACAGGTTCAAACGTGCTTTTTACCCCACAATAGTGCGAAAACGCGTTTTTGACGGTATCGGCTCAAATCGTGCTTTTCAACCCAGAATAGTGTATAAACGCGTTTTTCACTGTTTAGGCTCAAATCGTGCTTTTGACTCCAGAATAGTTCGAAAACGCGTTTTTGACGGTACAGGTTCAAATCGTGCTTTTGACCCCAGAATATTGCGGAAACGTGTTTTTGACGGTATTGGCTCAAATCGTGATTTTCAGCCCAGAATACTGTAAAAACGCGTTTTTCACTGTTTAGGCTCAAATCGTGCTTTTGACTCCAGAATAGTTCGAAAACGCGTTTTTGAAGGTACAGGTTCAAATCGTGCTTTTGACTACAGAATATTGCGGAAACGCGTTTTTGACGGGACAGGTTCAAATCGTGCTTTTGACCCCAGAATATTGCGAAAACGCGTTTTTGACGGTATTGGCTCAAATCGTGATTTTCAGATCAGAAAAGTGTAAAAACTCGTTTTTTACTGTTTAGGCTCAAATCGTGCTTTTGACTCCAGAATAGTGCGAAAACGCGTTTTTGACGGGACAGGTTCAAATCGTGCTTTTGACCCCAGAATATTGCGAAAACGCGTTTTTGACGGTATCGGCTCAAATCGTGCTTTTCAGCCCAGAATAGTGTAAAAACGCGTTTTTCACTGTTTAGGCTCAAATCGTGATTTTCAGCCCAGAATAGTGTAAAAACGCATTTTTCACCGTTTAGGCTCAAATCGTGCTTTTGACTCCAGAATAGTGCGAAAACGCGTTTTTGACGGTATAGGTGAACCTACACGGTGCTTTTGACCCCAAAATAGTGCGGAAACGCGTTTTTGACGGTATCGGCTCAAATCGTGCTTTTCAGCCCAGAATAGTGTAAGAACGCGTTTTTCACTGTTTAGGCTCAAATCGTGATTTTCAGCCCAGAATAGTGTAAAAACGCGTTTTTCACCGTTTAGGCTCAAATCGTGCTTTTGACT
The DNA here is from genome assembly GCA_963924575.1 of Pycnomerus fuliginosus. Taxonomy (NCBI): domain Eukaryota; kingdom Metazoa; phylum Arthropoda; class Insecta; order Coleoptera; family Zopheridae; genus Pycnomerus; species Pycnomerus fuliginosus. Next base: position 4,426,253 of record OZ004624.1, on the reverse strand, counting down.
CCAGAATAGTGCGAAAACGCGTTTTTGACGGTATCGGCTCAAATCGTGCTTTTCGGCCCAGAATAGTGTAAAAACGCGTTTTTCACTGTTTAGGCTCAAATCGTGACTGACTCCAGAATAGTTCGAAAACGCGTTTCTGACGGTATAGGTGAACCTACACGGTGCTTTTGACCCCAAAATAGTGCGGAAACGCGTTTTTGACGGTATCGGCTCAAATCGTGCTTTTCAGCCCAGAATAGTGTAAGAACGCGTTTTTCACTGTTTAGGCTCAAATCGTGATTTTCAGCCCAGAATAGTGTAAAAACGCGTTTTTCACCGTTTAGGCTCAAATCGTGCTTTTGACTCCAGAATAGTGCGAAAACGCGTTTTTGACGGTATCGGCTCAAATCGTGCTTTTCGGCCCAGAATAGTGTAAAAACGCGTTTTTCACTGTTTAGGCTCAAATCGTGACTTTGACTCCAGAATAGTTCGAAAACGCGTTTCTGACGGTATAGGTGAACCTACACGGTGCTTTTGACCCCAAAATAGTGCGGAAACGCGTTTTTGACGGTATCGGCTCAAATCGTGCTTTTCAGCCCAGAATAGTGTAAGAACGCGTTTTTCACTGTTTAGGCTCAAATCGTGCTTTTGACTCCAGAATAGTGCGAAAACGCGTTTTTGACGGTATTGGCTCAAATCGTGATTTTCAGCCCAGAATAGTGCGGAAACGCGTTTTTGACGGTACAGGTTCAAACGTGCTTTTTACCCCACAATAGTGCGAAAACGCGTTTTTGACGGTATTGGCTCAAATCGTGATTTTCAGATCAGAAAAGTGTAAAAACTCGTTTTTTACTGTTTAGGCTCAAATCGTGCTTTTGACTCCAGAATAGTGCGAAAACGCGTTTTTGACGGTATTGGCTCAAATCGTGATTTTCAGCCCAGAATAGTGTAAAAACGCGTTTTTCACCGTTTTAGTCTCAAATCGTGATTTTGACCCCAAAATAGTGCGGAAACGCGTTTTTGACGGTACAGGTTCAAACGTGCTTTTTACCCCACAATAGTGCGAAAAGGCGTTTTTGACGGTATTGGCTCAAATCGTGATTTTCAGCCCAGAATAGTGTAAAAACGCGTTTTTCACTGTTTAGGCTCAAATCGTGCTTTTGACTCCAGAATAGTGCGAAAACGCGTTTTTGACGGTATCGGCTCAAATCGTGCTTTTCAGCCCAGAATAGTGTAAAAACTCGTTTTTTACTGTTTAGGCTCAAATCGTGCTTTTGACTCCAGAATACTGCGAAAACGCGTTTTTGACGGTATTGGCTCAAATCGTGATTTTCAGCCCAGAATAGTGCGGAAACGCGTTTTTGACGGTACAGGTTCAAACGTGCTTTTTACCCCACAATAGTGCGAAAACGCGTTTTTGACGGTATTGGCTCAAATCGTGATTTTCAGCCCAGAATAGTGTAAAAACGCGTTTTTCACTGTTTAGGCTCAAATCGTGCTTTTGACTCCAGAATAGTTCGAAAACGCGTTTTTGACGGTACAGGTTCAAATCGTGCTTTTGACTACAGAATATTGCGGAAACGTGTTTTTGACGGTATTGGCTCAAATCGTGATTTTCAGCCCAGAATAGTATAAAAACGCGTTTTTCACTGTTTAGGCTCAAATCGTGCTTTTGACTCCAGAATAGTGCGAAAACGGGTTTATGACGGTATCGGCTCAAATCGTGATTTTCAGCCCAGAATAGTGTATAAACGCGTTTTTCACTGTTTAGGCTCAAATCGTGCTTTTGACTCCAGAATAGTTCGAAAACGCGTTTTTGACGGTACAGGTTCAAATCGTGCTTTTGACCCCAGAATATTGCGGAAACGTGTTTTTGACGGTATTGGCTCAAATCGTGATTTTCAGCCCAGAATACTGTAAAAACGCGTTTTTCACTGTTTAGGCTCAAATCGTGCTTTTGACTCCAGAATAGTGCGAAAACGCGTTTTTGACGGTATTGGCTCAAATCGTGATTTTCAGCCCAGAATAGTGCGGAAACGCGTTTTTGACGGTACAGGTTCAAACGTGCTTTTTACCCCACAATAGTGCGAAAACGCGTTTTTGACGGTATTGGCTCAAATCGTGATTTTCAGATCAGAAAAGTGTAAAAACTCGTTTTTTACTGTTTAGGCTCAAATCGTGCTTTTGACTCCAGAATAGTGCGAAAACGCGTTTTTGACGGTATCGGCTCAAATCGTGATTTTCAGCCCAGAATAGTATAAAAACGCGTTTTTCACTGTTTAGGCTCAAATCGTGCTTTTGACTCCAGAATAGTGCGAAAACGCGTTTTTGACGGTATCGGCTCAAATCGTGCTTTTCAGCCCAGAATAGTGTATAAACGCGTTTTTCACTGTTTAGGCTCAAATCGTGCTTTTGACTCCAGAATAGTTCGAAAACGCGTTTTTGACGGTACAGGTTCAAATCGTGCTTTTGACCCCAGAATATTGCGGAAACGTGTTTTTGACGGTATTGGCTCAAATCGTGATTTTCAGCCCAGAATACTGTAAAAACGCGTTTTTCACTGTTTAGGCTCAAATCGTGATTTTCAGCCCAGAATAGTGTAAAAACGCGTTTTTCACCGTTTAGGCTCAAATCGTGCTTTTGACTCCAGAATAGTGCGAAAACGCGTTTTTGACGGTATCGGCTCAAATCGTGCTTTTCGGCCCAGAATAGTGTAAAAACGCGTTTTTCACTGTTTAGGCTCAAATCGTGACTGACTCCAGAATAGTTCGAAAACGCGTTTCTGACGGTATAGGTGAACCTACACGGTGCTTTTGACCCCAAAATAGTGCGAAAACGCGTTTTTAACGGTATTGGCTCAAATCGTGATTTTCAGATCAGAAAAGTGTAAAAACTCGTTTTTTACTGTTTAGGCTCAAATCGTGCTTTTGACTCCAGAATAGTGCGAAAACGCGTTTTTGACGGTATTGGCTCAAATCGTGATTTTCAGCCCAGAATAGTGCGGAAACGCGTTTTTGACGGTACAGGTTCAAACGTGCTTTTTACCCCACAATAGTGCGAAAACGCGTTTTTGACGGTATTGGCTCAAATCGTGATTTTCAGATCAGAAAAGTGTAAAAACTCGTTTTTTACTGTTTAGGCTCAAATCGTGCTTTTGACTCCAGAATAGTGCGAAAACGCGTTTTTGACGGTATTGGCTCAAATCGTGATTTTCAGCCCAGAATAGTGTAAAAACGCGTTTTTCACCGTTTTAGTCTCAAATCGTGATTTTGACCCCAAAATAGTGCGGAAACGCGTTTTTGACGGTACAGGTTCAAACGTGCTTTTTACCCCAGAATATTGCGGAAACGTGTTTTTGACGGTATTGGCTCAAATCGTGATTTTCAGCCCAGAATAGTGTATAAACGCGTTTTTCACTGTTTAGGCTCAAATCGTGCTTTTGACTCCAGAATAGTTCGAAAACGCGTTTTTGACGGTACAGGTTCAAATCGTGCTTTTGACCCCAGAATATTGCGGAAACGTGTTTTTGACGGTATTGGCTCAAATCGTGATTTTCAGCCCAGAATAGTGCGGAAACGCGTTTTTGACGGTACAGGTTCAAACGTGCTTTTTACCCCACAATAGTGCGAAAACGCGTTTTTGACGGTATTGGCTCAAATCGTGATTTTCAGATCAGAAAAGTGTAAAAACTCGTTTTTTACTGTTTAGGCTCAAATCGTGCTTTTGACTCCAGAATAGTGCGAAAACGCGTTTTTGACGGTATCGGCTCAAATCGTGATTTTCAGCCCAGAATAGTATAAAAACGCGTTTTTCACTGTTTAGGCTCAAATCGTGCTTTTGACTCCAGAATAGTGCGAAAACGCGTTTTTGACGGTATCGGCTCAAATCGTGCTTTTCAGCCCAGAATAGTGTATAAACGCGTTTTTCACTGTTTAGGCTCAAATCGTGCTTTTGACTCCAGAATAGTTCGAAAACGCGTTTTTGACGGTACAGGTTCAAATCGTGCTTTTGACCCCAGAATATTGCGGAAACGTGTTTTTGACGGTATTGGCTCAAATCGTGATTTTCAGCCCAGAATACTGTAAAAACGCGTTTTTCACTGTTTAGGCTCAAATCGTGATTTTCAGCCCAGAATAGTGTAAAAACGCGTTTTTCACCGTTTAGGCTCAAATCGTGCTTTTGACTCCAGAATAGTGCGAAAACGCGTTTTTGACGGTATCGGCTCAAATCGTGCTTTTCGGCCCAGAATAGTGTAAAAACGCGTTTTTCACTGTTTAGGCTCAAATCGTGACTGACTCCAGAATAGTTCGAAAACGCGTTTCTGACGGTATAGGTGAACCTACACGGTGCTTTTGACCCCAAAATAGTGCGGAAACGCGTTTTTGACGGTATCGGCTCAAATCGTGCTTTTCAGCCCAGAATAGTGTAAGAACGCGTTTTTCACTGTTTAGGCTCAAATCGTGATTTTCAGCCCAGAATAGTGTAAAAACGCGTTTTTCACCGTTTAGGCTCAAATCGTGCTTTTGACTCCAGAATAGTGCGAAAACGCGTTTTTGACGGTATCGGCTCAAATCGTGATTTTCAGCCCAGAATAGTGCGGAAACGCGTTTTTGACGGTACAGGTTCAAAAGTGCTTTTTACCCCACAATAGTGCGAAAACGCGTTTTTGACGGTATCGGCTCAAATCGTGCTTTTCAGCCCAGAATAGTGTATAAACGCGTTTTTCACTGTTTAGGCTCAAATCGTGCTTTTGACTCCAGAATAGTTCGAAAACGCGTTTTTGACGGTACAGGTTCAAATCGTGCTTTTGACCCCAGAATATTGCGGAAACGTGTTTTTGACGGTATTGGCTCAAATCGTGATTTTCAGCCCAGAATACTGTAAAAACGCGTTTTTCACTGTTTAGGCTCAAATCGTGCTTTTGACTCCAGAATAGTGCTAAAACGCGTTTTTGACGGTATTGGCTCAAATCGTGATTTTCAGATCAGAAAAGTGTAAAAACTCGTTTTTTACTGTTTAGGCTCAAATCGTGCTTTTGACTCCAGAATAGTGCGAAAACGCGTTTTTGACGGTATTGGCTCAAATCGTGATTTTCAGCCCAGAATAGTGCGGAAACGCGTTTTTGACGGTACAGGTTCAAACGTGCTTTTTACCCCACAATAGTGCGAAAACGCGTTTTTGACGGTATTGGCTCAAATCGTGATTTTCAGATCAGAAAAGTGTAAAAACTCGTTTTTTGCTGTTTAGGCTCAAATCGTGCTTTTGACTCCAGAATAGTGCGAAAACGCGTTTTTGACGGTATTGGCTCAAATCGTGATTTTCAGCCCAGAATAGTGTAAAAACGCGTTTTTCACCGTTTTAGTCTCAAATCGTGATTTTGACCCCAAAATAGTGCGGAAACGCGTTTTTGACGGTACAGGTTCAAACGTGCTTTTTACCCCACAATAGTGCGAAAAGGCGTTTTTGACGGTATTGGCTCAAATCGTGATTTTCAGCCCAGAATAGTGTAAAAACGCGTTTTTCACTGTTTAGGCTCAAATCGTGCTTTTGACTCCAGAATAGTGCGAAAACGCGTTTTTGACGGTATCGGCTCAAATCGTGCTTTTCAGCCCAGAATAGTGTAAAAACGCGTTTTTCACTGTTTAGGCTCAAATCGTGATTTTCAGCCCAGAATAGTGTAAAAACGCGTTTTTCACCGTTTAGGCTCAAATCGTGCTTTTGACTCCAGAATAGTGCGAAAACGCGTTTTTGACGGTATCGGCTCAAGTCGTGCTTTTCGGCCCAGAATAGTGTAAAAACGCGTTTTTCACTGTTTAGGCTCAAATCGTGACTTTGGCTCCAGAATAGTTCGAAAACGCGTTTCTGACGGTATAGGTGAACCTACACGGTGCTTTTGACCCCAAAATAGTGCGGAAACGCGTTTTTGACGGTATCGGCTCAAATCGTGCTTTTCAGCCCAGAATAGTGTAAGAACGCGTTTTTCACTGTTTAGGCTCAAATCGTGCTTTTGACTCCAGAATAGTGCGAAAACGGGTTTTTGACGGTATTGGCTCAAATCGTGATTTTCAGCCCAGAATAGTGCGGAAACGCGTTTTTGACGGTACAGGTTCAAACGTGCTTTTTACCCCACAATAGTGCGAAAACGCGTTTTTGACGGTATTGGCTCAAATCGTGATTTTCAGATCAGAAAAGTGTAAAAACTCGTTTTTTACTGTTTAGGCTCAAATCGTGATTTTCAGCCCAGAATAGTGTAAAAACGCGTTTTTCATCGTTTTAGTCTCAAATCGTGATTTTGACCCCAAAATAGTGCGGAAACGCGTTTTTGACGGTACAGGTTCAAACGTGCTTTTTACCCCACAATAGTGCGAAAAGGCGTTTTTGACGGTATTGGCTCAAATCGTGATTTTCAGCCCAGAATAGTGTAAAAACGCGTTTTTCACTGTTTAGGCTCAAATCGTGCTTTTGACTCCAGAATAGTGCGAAAACGCGTTTTTGACCGTATCGGCTCAAATCGTGCTTTTCAGCCCAGAATAGTGTAAAAACTCGTTTTTCACTGTTTAGGCTCAAATCGTGCTTTTGACTCCAGAATACTGCGAAAACGCGTTTTTGACGGTATTGGCTCAAATCGTGATTTTCAGCCCAGAATAGTGCGGAAACGCGTTTTTGACGGTACAGGTTCAAACGTGCTTTTTACCCCACAATAGTGCGAAAACGCGTTTTTGACGGTATTGGCTCAAATCGTGATTTTCAGCCCAGAATAGTGTAAAAAACGCGTTTTTCACTGTTTAGGCTCAAATCGTGCTTTTGACTCCAGAATAGTTCGAAAACGCGTTTTTGACGGTACAGGTTCAAATCGTGCTTTTGACTACAGAATATTGCGGATACGTGTTTTTGACGGTATTGACTCAAATCGTGATTTTCAGCCCAGAATAGTATAAAAACGCGTTTTTCACTGTTTAGGCTCAAATCGTGCTTTTGACTCCAGAATAGTGCGAAAACGGGTTTTTGACGGTATCGGCTCAAATCGTGCTTTTCAGCCCAGAATAGTGTATAAACGCGTCTTCCACTGTTTAGGCTCAAATCGTGCTTTTGACTCCAGAATAGTTCGAAAACGCGTTTTTGACGGTACAGGTTCAAATCGTGCTTTTGACCCCAGAATATTGCGGAAACGTGTTTTTGACGGTATTGGCTCAAATCGTGATTTTCAGCCCAGAATACTGTTAAAACGCGTTTTTCACTGTTTAGGCTCAAATCGTGCTTTTGACTCCAGAATAGTGCGAAAACGCGTTTTTGACGGTATTGGCTCAAATCGTGATTTTCAGCCCAGAATAGTGCGGAAACGCGTTTTTGACGGTACAGGTTCAAACGTGCTTTTTACCCCACAATAGTGCGAAAACGCGTTTTTGACGGTATTGGCTCAAATCGTGATTTTCAGATCAGAAAAGTGTAAAAACTCGTTTTTTACTATTTAGGCTCAAATGGTGCTTTTGACTCCAGAATAATGCGAAAACGCGTTTTTGACGGTATTGGCTCAAATCGTGATTTTCAGCCCAGAATAGTGTAAAAACGCGTTTTTCACCGTTTTAGCCTCAAATCGTGATTTTGACCCCAAAATAGTGCGGAAACGCGTTTTTGACGGTACAGGTTCAAACGTGCTTTTTACCCCACAATAGTGCGAAAAGGCGTTTTTGACGGTATTGGCTCAAATCGTGATTTTCAGCCCAGAATAGTGTAAAAACGCGTTTTTCACTGTTTAGGCTCAAATCGTGCTTTTGACTCCAGAATAGTGCGAAAACGCGTTTTTGACGGTATCGGCTCAAATCGTGCTTTTCAGCCCAGAATAGTGTAAAAACGCGTTTTTCACTGTTTAGGCTCAAATCGTGATTTTCAGCCCAGAATAGTGTAAAAACGCGTTTTTCACCGTTTAGGCTCAAATCGTGCTTTTGACTCCAGAATAGTGCGAAAACGCGTTTTTGACGGTATCGGCTCAAATCGTGCTTTTCAGCCCAGAATAGTGTAAAAACGCGTTTTTCACTGTTTAGGCTCAAATCGTGACTTTGACTCCAGAATAGTTCGAAAACGCGTTTCTGACGGTATAGGTGAACCTACACGGTGCTTTTGACCCCAAAATAGTGCGGAAACGCGTTTTTGACGGTATCGGCTCAAATCGTGCTTTTCAGCCCAGAATAGTGTAAGAACGCGTTTTTCACTGTTTAGGCTCAAATCGTGCTTTTGACTCCAGAATAGTGCGAAAACGCGTTTTTGACGGTATTGGCTCAAATCGTGATTTTCAGCCCAGAATAGTGTAAGAACGCGTTTTTCACTGTTTAGGCTCAAATCGTGCTTTTGACTCCAGAATAGTGCGGAAACGCGTTTTTGACGGTACAGGTTCAAACGTGCTTTTTACCCCACAATAGTGCGAAAACGCGTTTTTGACGGTATTGGCTCAAATCGTGATTTTCAGCCCAGAATAGTGTAAAATCGCGTTTTTCACTGTTTAGGCTCAAATCGTGCTTTTGACTCCAGGATAGTGCGAAAACGCGTTTTTCACTGTTTAGGCTCAAATCGTGCTTTTGACTCCAGAATATTGCGAAAACGCGTTTTTGACGGTATCGGCTCAAATCGTGCTTTTCAGCCCAGAATAGTGTAAAAACGCGTTTTTCACTGTTTAGGCTCAAATCGTGACTTTGACTCCAGAATAGTTCGAAAACGCGTTTCTGACGGTATAGTGAACCTACACGGTGCTTTTGACCCCAAAATAGTGCGAAAACGCGTTTTTGACGGTATCGGCTCAAATCGTGCTTTTCAGCCCAGAATAGTGTAAAAACGCGTTTTTCACTGTTTAGGCTCAAATCGTGCTTTTGACTCCAGAATAGTGCGAAAACGCGTTTTTGACGGTATCGGCTCAAATCGTGCTTTTCAGCCCAGAATAGTGTAAAAACGCGTTTTTCACTGTTTAGGCTCAAATCGTGCTGTTGACTCCAGAATAGTGCGAAAACGCGTTTTTGACGGTATCGGCTCAAATCGTGATTTTCAGCCCAGAATAGTGCGGAAACGCGTTTTTGACGGTACAGGTTCAAAAGTGCTTTTTACCCCACAATAGTGCGAAAACGCGTTTTTGACGGTATCGGCTCAAATCGTGCTTTTCAGCCCAGAATAGTGTATAAACGCGTTTTTCACTGTTTAGGCTCAAATCGTGCTTTTGACTCCAGAATAGTTCGAAAACGCGTTTTTGACGGTACAGGTTCAAATCGTGCTTTTGACCCCAGAATATTGCGGAAACGTGTTTTTGACGGTATTGGCTCAAATCGTGATTTTCAGCCCAGAATACTGTAAAAACGCGTTTTTCACTGTTTAGGCTCAAATCGTGCTTTTGACTCCAGAATAGTGCTAAAACGCGTTTTTGACGGTATTGGCTCAAATCGTGATTTTCAGATCAGAAAAGTGTAAAAACTCGTTTTTTACTGTTTAGGCTCAAATCGTGCTTTTGACTCCAGAATAGTGCGAAAACGCGTTTTTGACGGTATTGGCTCAAATCGTGATTTTCAGCCCAGAATAGTGCGGAAACGCGTTTTTGACGGTACAGGTTCAAACGTGCTTTTTACCCCACAATAGTGCGAAAACGCGTTTTTGACGGTATTGGCTCAAATCGTGATTTTCAGATCAGAAAAGTGTAAAAACTCGTTTTTTGCTGTTTAGGCTCAAATCGTGCTTTTGACTCCAGAATAGTGCGAAAACGCGTTTTTGACGGTATTGGCTCAAATCGTGATTTTCAGCCCAGAATAGTGTAAAAACGCGTTTTTCACCGTTTTAGTCTCAAATCGTGATTTTGACCCCAAAATAGTGCGGAAACGCGTTTTTGACGGTACAGGTTCAAACGTGCTTTTTACCCCACAATAGTGCGAAAAGGCGTTTTTGACGGTATTGGCTCAAATCGTGATTTTCAGCCCAGAATAGTGTAAAAACGCGTTTTTCACTGTTTAGGCTCAAATCGTGCTTTTGACTCCAGAATAGTGCGAAAACGCGTTTTTGACGGTATCGGCTCAAATCGTGCTTTTCAGCCCAGAATAGTGTAAAAACGCGTTTTTCACCGTTTAGGCTCAAATCGTGCTTTTGACTCCAGAATAGTGCGAAAACGCGTTTTTGACGGTATCGGCTCAAGTCGTGCTTTTCGGCCCAGAATAGTGTAAAAACGCGTTTTTCACTGTTTAGGCTCAAATCGTGACTTTGACTCCAGAATAGTTCGAAAACGCGTTTCTGACGGTATAGGTGAACCTACACGGTGCTTTTGACCCCAAAATAGTGCGGAAACGCGTTTTTGACGGTATCGGCTCAAATCGTGCTTTTCAGCCCAGAATAGTGTAAGAACGCGTTTTTCACTGTTTAGGCTCAAATCGTGCTTTTGACTCCAGAATAGTGCGAAAACGCGTTTTTGACGGTATTGGCTCAAATCGTGATTTTCAGCCCAGAATAGTGCGGAAACGCGTTTTTGACGGTACAGGTTCAAACGTGCTTTTTACCCCACAATAGTGCGAAAACGCGTTTTTGACGGTATTGGCTCAAATCGTGATTTTCAGATCAGAAAAGTGTAAAAACTCGTTTTTTACTGTTTAGGCTCAAATCGTGATTTTCAGCCCAGAATAGTGTAAAAACGCGTTTTTCATCGTTTTAGTCTCAAATCGTGATTTTGACCCCAAAATAGTGCGGAAACGCGTTTTTGACGGTACAGGTTCAAACGTGCTTTTTACCCCACAATAGTGCGAAAAGGCGTTTTTGACGGTATTGGCTCAAATCGTGATTTTCAGCCCAGAATAGTGTAAAAACGCGTTTTTCACTGTTTAGGCTCAAATCGTGCTTTTGACTCCAGAATAGTGCGAAAACGCGTTTTTGACCGTATCGGCTCAAATCGTGCTTTTCAGCCCAGAATAGTGTAAAAACTCGTTTTTCACTGTTTAGGCTCAAATCGTGCTTTTGACTCCAGAATACTGCGAAAACGCGTTTTTGACGGTATTGGCTCAAATCGTGATTTTCAGCCCAGAATAGTGCGGAAACGCGTTTTTGACGGTACAGGTTCAAACGTGCTTTTTACCCCACAATAGTGCGAAAACGCGTTTTTGACGGTATTGGCTCAAATCGTGATTTTCAGCCCAGAATAGTGTAAAAACGCGTTTTTCACTGTTTAGGCTCAAATCGTGCTTTTGACTCCAGAATAGTTCGAAAACGCGTTTTTGACGGTACAGGTTCAAATCGTGCTTTTGACTACAGAATATTGCGGATACGTGTTTTTGACGGTATTGGCTCAAATCGTGATTTTCAGCCCAGAATAGTATAAAAACGCGTTTTTCACTGTTTAGGCTCAAATCGTGCTTTTGACTCCAGAATAGTGCGAAAACGGGTTTTTGACGGTATCGGCTCAAATCGTGCTTTTCAGCCCAGAATAGTGTATAAACGCGTCTTCCACTGTTTAGGCTCAAATCGTGCTTTTGACTCCAGAATAGTTCGAAAACGCGTTTTTGACGGTACAGGTTCAAATCGTGCTTTTGACCCCAGAATATTGCGGAAACGTGTTTTTGACGGTATTGGCTCAAATCGTGATTTTCAGCCCAGAATACTGTTAAAACGCGTTTTTCACTGTTTAGGCTCAAATCGTGCTTTTGACTCCAGAATAGTGCGAAAACGCGTTTTTGATGGTATTGGCTCAAATCGTGATTTTCAGCCCAGAATAGTGCGGAAACGCGTTTTTGACGGTACAGGTTCAAACGTGCTTTTTACCCCACAATAGTGCGAAAACGCGTTTTTGACGGTATTGGCTCAAATCGTGATTTTCAGATCAGAAAAGTGTAAAAACTCGTTTTTTACTATTTAGGCTCAAATGGTGCTTTTGACTCCAGAATAATGCGAAAACGCGTTTTTGACGGTATTGGCTCAAATCGTGATTTTCAGCCCAGAATAGTGTAAAAACGCGTTTTTCACCGTTTTAGCCTCAAATCGTGATTTTGACCCCAAAATAGTGCGGAAACGCGTTTTTGACGGTACAGGTTCAAACGTGCTTTTTACCCCACAATAGTGCGAAAAGGCGTTTTTGACGGTATTGGCTCAAATCGTGATTTTCAGCCCAGAATAGTGTAAAAACGCGTTTTTCACTGTTTAGGCTCAAATCGTGCTTTTGACTCCAGAATAGTGCGAAAACGCGTTTTTGACGGTATCGGCTCAAATCGTGCTTTTCAGCCCAGAATAGTGTAAAAACGCGTTTTTCACTGTTTAGGCTCAAATCGTGATTTTCAGCCCAGAATAGTGTAAAAACGCGTTTTTCACCGTTTAGGCTCAAATCGTGCTTTTGACTCCAGAATAGTGCGAAAACGCGTTTTTGACGGTATCGGCTCAAATCGTGCTTTTCAGCCCAGAATAGTGTAAAAACGCGTTTTTCACTGTTTAGGCTCAAATCGTGACTTTGACTCCAGAATAGTTCGAAAACGCGTTTCTGACGGTATAGGTGAACCTACACGGTGCTTTTGACCCCAAAATAGTGCGGAAACGCGTTTTTGACGGTATCGGCTCAAATCGTGCTTTTCAGCCCAGAATAGTGTAAGAACGCGTTTTTCACTGTTTAGGCTCAAATCGTGCTTTTGACTCCAGAATAGTGCGAAAACGCGTTTTTGACGGTATTGGCTCAAATCGTGATTTTCAGCCCAGAATAGTGTAAGAACGCGTTTTTCACTGTTTAGGCTCAAATCGTGCTTTTGACTCCAGAATAGTGCGGAAACGCGTTTTTGACGGTACAGGTTCAAACGTGCTTTTTACCCCACAATAGTGCGAAAACGCGTTTTTGACGGTATTGGCTCAAATCGTGATTTTCAGCCCAGAATAGTGTAAAATCGCGTTTTTCACTGTTTAGGCTCAAATCGTGCTTTTGACTCCAGAATAGTGCGAAAACGCGTTTTTCACTGTTTAGGCTCAAATCGTGCTTTTGACTCCAGAATATTGCGAAAACGCGTTTTTGACGGTATCGGCTCAAATCGTGCTTTTCAGCCCAGAATAGTGTAAAAACGCGTTTTTCACTGTTTAGGCTCAAATCGTGACTTTGACTCCAGAATAGTTCGAAAACGCGTTTCTGACGGTATAGTGAACCTACACGGTGCTTTTGACCCCAAAATAGTGCGAAAACGCGTTTTTGACGGTATCGGCTCAAATCGTGCTTTTCAGCCCAGAATAGTGTAAAAACGCGTTTTTCACTGTTTAGGCTCAAATCGTGCTTTTGACTCCAGAATAGTGCGAAAACGCGTTTTTGACGGTATCGGCTCAAATCGTGCTTTTCAGCCCAGAATAGTGTAAAAACGCGTTTTTCACTGTTTAGGCTCAAATCGTGCTTTTGACTCCAGAATAGTGCGAAAACGCGTTTTTGACGGTATCGGCTCAAATCGTGATTTTCAGCCCAGAATAGTGCGGAAACGCGTTTTTGACGGTACAGGTTCAAAAGTGCTTTTTACCCCACAATAGTGCGAAAACGCGTTTTTGACGGTATCGGCTCAAATCGGTCTAGGACATTAGAGCGCGGCCACTAGAGCGCGGCCGTTAGAGCGCGGCCGTTAGAGCGCAGGGACATTAGAGCGCAGGGACACTAGAGCGCAGGGACATTAGAGCGCAGGGACATTAGAGCGCGGTGGTGTGTTTTCGCCTATTTAGGTAGATAATGTTGCGAAAATTAAATAACTGCTTTTCTCGGTAGATACTTTTATAATTATATTATTACTGTAAAGTTTATACCACTCCGATTCTTAAAAAAAAATTAATTTTTGATACCTCTGTGTTTGGTTGAGAGGACCAACTAAATCTATATTTGAGACTTTGAAATTTCAAAAGCAGTTGTTTGCCGGTTGTTCATTTTACTTTATTCATTAAACAATTTTTATTTTCTTGCTGCACTTGTTAATGAATTTCAACCAAAATCATGGATCCTGCTTAGACCAATATCCTTCCAAGAACTTGGAACTTGGGTGAATTTCAAAGTAAACAATTGTCAGTGGGTTTTTACAATTTAATGACGAGATGACATCCTGTCGAACTATTTGCCGTTCCATCCGGCTTAAATATATTGAAAATAATGTTCTTCAATCCTCATTAAGAATAAATTAAAATACCTGACACGACGACGCTCGTTTTAAGAAATGTGTCTTTCTGAATTTCGTTAAAACCGGGAGATGCTAACGGGTGGTCTTCCTTCTCGTTCATGAAATACAATAAGTAAACAGCTAATAAGGGATGTGCCGTTATCATGATTCATACACACCTAGCTGAAGTAATTTAGTTTATTGTATTTTGATGAAGCCAAGTACATAATTCCGAACATTGTCATTTCAAACTTTCAATCACGGCTTTTTTCATTTTCCCGATTTAAAGCCCATATTCATCGAGAGCACTTGGACATCCAATAATTACGGTCTACCAAGAATTTTGCATCTTTGGGTTTTAGTCTGTTTTTATGTTTCCTGCTTAAAGCCCGGCCATCGAGAACAGGTACCCGCAATTAAGTTCTTCCAAGAAGTTTGCATCTTTGGATTTTACCCTTTACGTCATATAATTTTCTGGGGATAGGGGATAGCAATTATTGTTTCCGCTGATGGTATGTTTCGTTGTCAATTGGACAAAAGACTAAATAATAAGTGTTTTTCTTTCGTAAAATTTTTAAAACTTTCTCAAAATGCCGAAAAATGATAGTTCAAAAAATGAGCTAATTAAAACGTAGTGTTAAGTGTCGTTTGTGAAAAAAGAACATATTTAGGAGTCGGTGAATTAAATTAAATTAAATTAAGAACATATTTGACGGGTTTGCTGCGTATTTTCCTTTTTTGCCGCATATTCGTTATTGGTAAACAAATACCAACTGAGTATAAATAATTGAAAAAAATAAGTAAAATTGCTTGGGCTGTACGGCGATTTTAAAGTCCGATAAGAATCTCGATATTTTTAGTTTTTGATCAAAAGGACACTGACAGTGAAGACATTTTTGAAAGCAGAATCTGAAGGCCTTTCTTATGGTGACGTGAAAAATGGGGGTTTACATTTAAAATTTAAAATGGCTTTTCTGGTTGCACGATTGGCTCCAAAAGCTTTTCAGATCTAAGTTGGGTTATCACATGCACACGTACCAAATTTCAGCCAAATCGGTCCTAGTAGTACATACATACAGACACATTTTAAAAACCACTTTTTTGGGTTCCTGAGACCTCAAAACGAATAGATTCGGTCTTATCTCGAATTCGAAAATTTTAGTGATTGCATAGTACCTAACCTCCCTTTTTTTTAAATGGTGAAGTGGAGTGGGGAGGTTAAAAAATAAATAGTAAATATCTTAACAAAAAATTATGATAAAAAAAAATCTAAGTTTTCTTAAATGGAAATAAAGGTCGTTTAATTATTATATGCAAAAAATGGAAAAATTGCATTAAATGTACTACCCACTAGAAAAAGGAAGTTGATTTTCTGTTTGGAGAACAGTTTTGTGGCAAACAGTTTGATAATTTTCGCGTAGTAAAGTACTGTACCTCCACAACTCCCTTAAGCAAGGGCGCCATCGCCAAAGTATCAATGTTAGGAAGTAACGCGTTAATTTTTAAGTACCAATTTTTTTAAATTCTAACGCGTTAGCTATTTTTTTTTGGGTAACAACTACTGGAATGTACATTTCGTCTCTTGTAGGTCTCTCTTCGTGACGTTATTTGTTGTCAAAATTTGACAATGACTCATTTTGCATTGGATTCTCGTTTCTATTTTCCACCCCTAACGACATTCAGTTCTTGGAAAATTTTATGACTCTTGACGATCTGTAAGCAGGATACGGATGCATCGGATTTGTACCGTCATTTACATCACACAAAGGTAGCTTGGGATTTTCCCGGGCAGGTAAAGATTAAACTGTGCATTTTAAAATGTCTTCTTGAAAATATCGAAGTCGGGAGCAGGTAGCCAACAAAATGACCCTTCAGTTCGACCACGTCCTTGGGTTAGAAGGATTAGCCGTGGTTAATGGGCAAATTGCGAATTTAACTAATGAGGGTTTATTTTTGATTCTGGTATAATAACAAAAACTTTTCTTTTTCAATTCAAGCACGATTTAATACAAAAAAATTAAAATGAAATAAATTATTCCTATACCTACATTAAAATGGCAAATTCCTAAAACTAACGCATTTAACAAGGGCAAATCTAGAAATTTCCTGTCATTGGTATTGCACTATTGCACACTTTTATCATTAACATAGTTTATCTTATTTTTGCTGTATTTATTTTCTCATTTTCTTAACAGACATGTTAGCATTTTTGTTTGAAAATTAACTATTTCATTACAAAGAGTAAATACATTTGGATGGGGAGTATAAAAAATACCGTGTAATTTACCATGAAAAGATTCACAACAGTTTGTAGTACGAAACAAAAAGTCAACACTACTACTACCTACACCAAAGTGAAGGCGGAAATAAACCTTATTCCGAAAAATAATTAGTGTCTAAATAGTTTCGGAATTCACGAACTTTGATGCTGTCACTTTACATTAAATCCAACAGTTATTCTGCGTTGAAAAAATCGATTGCGTCCAGAGAGTTAAGAAACGGTATTCCAAAATATATTTATATTATACCTACCCCCCTAGGAATCAGGTATACATTTACTAATCATTTTATCGACACCCCGTGTCGCTTACCTGGAAGCCCATTAGTACAGTGGTCGAACTGACCGGCCATGGTAATCCCCAATTTTAAAGATTCGCAGGGTTTTCTAAAGCTGTGGTCGAACTGACATGCTTTCGAAAATATAATAGACGGATTTTTATACAATAAAACACTTGTTGTCCCCAAGATTTTTTTAAATACTACAACCATATCTCGAACCATAATTATATTAAATACGATGTCTGATTTTTTCCACAAATTTTTATTTACGAAATATAAAATACGTTGTCAAATATAGAGCGAACTATTTTATGCAAACATAAGAAAGTAATCAAATGCACCATAGAAACCTGGTATTACAAAAAAAAATATTTGGGTAACATGAGTAATAGGTACTTATAGGTAAAAGCAATTAAATTTTATTGATGACTTCCTGCTTAAAACGTCCCTCCGTGGCTTGCAAATCGGATTAGTTTAAAGCACGTTCAAAGTATTCCTTTAATGGGGAAGGGGGAGCAGAGACAAACAAATTTGGATAATTTCCTTACTTGGAAGGATATTTTTGTTCAAGCAGGATACATGATTTCGATATCGACATAAATTATCTGAATTTTTGAGAGCACTGCATGTAGCAGCCCAGAAAAACTAATCGCCTAATGGTGCCTACCTACGTCATATGCTTTGTTTTTCAAAAAAAATTAGACTGCAATTTTTACGATACAAGGACGCCAAGAAAATAAAAATTAATTAAACAATGGGAGTAAAGAGCGCTAACCGGCAAAAAACTGCTTCTCACCCAAATGCATAGCAAAAACCTTTTTTTTTTGAAAATCGAAGTGTCATAAACTTTATAGTAATAATTATTATAAAATTATAAAAGTATCTACCAAGAAAAGCAGATATTTAATTTTCGCAACATCATCTACCTAAATAGGCAAAAACACACCACCGCGCTCTAATGTCCCTGCGCTCTAGTGTCCCTGCGCTCTAATGTCCCTGCGCTCTAGTGTCCCTGCGCTCTAACGGCCGCGCTCTAACGGCCGCGCTCTAGTGGCCGCGCTCCAATGTCCCTTCCCGCGGCTCAAATCGTGCTTTTCAGCCCAGAATAGTGTATAAACGCGTTTTTCACTGTTTAGGCTCAAATCGTGCTTTTGACTCCAGAATAGTTCGAAAACGCGTTTTTGACGGTACAGGTTCAAATCGTGCTTTTGACCCCAGAATATTGCGGAAACGTGTTTTTGACGGTATTGGCTCAAATCGTGATTTTCAGCCCAGAATACTGTAAAAACGCGTTTTTCACTGTTTAGGCTCAAATCGTGCTTTTGACTCCAGAATAGTGCTAAAACGCGTTTTTGACGGTATTGGCTCAAATCGTGATTTTCAGATCAGAAAAGTGTAAAAACTCGTTTTTTACTGTTTAGGCTCAAATCGTGCTTTTGACTCCAGAATAGTGCGAAAACGCGTTTTTGACGGTATTGGCTCAAATCGTGATTTTCAGCCCAGAATAGTGCGGAAACGCGTTTTTGACGGTACAGGTTCAAACGTGCTTTTTACCCCACAATAGTGCGAAAACGCGTTTTTGACGGTATTGGTTCAAATCGTGATTTTCAGATCAGAAAAGTGTAAAAACTCGTTTTTTACTGTTTAGGCTCAAATCGTGCTTTTGACTCCAGAATAGTGCGAAAACGCGTTTTTGACGGTATTGGCTCAAATCGTGATTTTCAGCCCAGAATAGTGTAAAAACGCGTTTTTCACCGTTTTAGTCTCAAATCGTGATTTTGACCCCAAAATAGTGCGGAAACGCGTTTTTGACGGTACAGGTTCAAACGTGCTTTTTACCCCACAATAGTGCGAAAAGGCGTTTTTGACGGTATTGGCTCAAATCGTGATTTTCAGCCCAGAATAGTGTAAAAACGCGTTTTTCACTGTTTAGGCTCAAATCGTGCTTTTGACTCCAGAATAGTGCGAAAACGCGTTTTTGACGGTATCGGCTCAAATCGTGCTTTTCAGCCCAGAATAGTGTAAAAACTCGTTTTTTACTGTTTAGGCTCAAATCGTGCTTTTGACTCCAGAATACTGCGAAAACGCGTTTTTGACGGTATTGGCTCAAATCGTGATTTTCAGCCCAGAATAGTGCGGAAACGCGTTTTTGACGGTACAGGTTCAAACGTGCTTTTTACCCCACAATAGTGCAAAAACGCGTTTTTGACGGTATTGGCTCAAATCGTGATTTTCAGCCCAGGATAGTGTAAAAACGCGTTTTTCACTGTTTAGGCTCAAATCGTGCTTTTGACTCCAGAATAGTTCGAAAACGCGTTTTTGACGGTACAGGTTCAAATCGTGCTTTTGACTACAGAATATTGCGGAAACGTGTTTTTGACGGTATTGGCTCAAATCGTGATTTTCAGCCCAGAATAGTATAAAAACGCGTTTTTCACTGTTTAGGCTCAAATCGTGCTTTTGACTCCAGAATAGTGCGAAAACGGGTTTTTGACGGTATCGGCTCAAATCGTGCTTTTCAGCCCAGAATAGTGTATAAACGCGTTTTTCACTGTTTAGGCTCAAATCGTGCTTTTGACTCCAGAATAGTTCGAAAACGCGTTTTTGACGGTACAGGATCAAATCGTGCTTTTGACCCCAGAATATTGCGGAAACGTGTTTTTGACGGTATTGGCTCAAATCGTGATTTTCAGCCCAGAATACTGTAAAAACGCGTTTTTCACTGTTTAGGCTCAAATCGTGCTTTTGACTCCAGAATAGTGCGAAAACGCGTTTTTGACGGTATTGGCTCAAATCGTGATTTTCAGCCCAGAATAGTGCGGAAACGCGTTTTTGACGGTACAGGTTCAAACGTGCTTTTTACCCCACAATAGTGCGAAAACGCGTTTTTGACGGTATTGGCTCAAATCGTGATTTTCAGATCAGAAAAGTGTAAAAACTCGTTTTTTACGGTTTAGGCTCAAATCGTGCTTTTGACTCCAGAATAGTGCGAAAACGCGTTTTTGACGGTATTGGCTCAAATCGTGATTTTCAGCCCAGAATAGTGTAAAAACGCGTTTTTCACCGTTTTAGTCTCAAATCGTGATTTTGACCCCAAAATAGTGCGGAAACGCGTTTTTGACGGTACAGGTTCAAACGTGCTTTTTACCCCACAATAGTGCGAAAAGGCGTTTTTGACGGTATTGGCTCAAATCGTGATTTTCAGCCCAGAATAGTGTAAAAACGCGTTTTTCACTGTTTAGGCTCAAATCGTGCTTTTGACTCCAGAATAGTGCGAAAACGCGTTTTTGACGGTATCGGCTCAAATCGTGCTTTTCAGCCCAGAATAATGTAAAAACTCGTTTTTTACTGTTTAGGCTCAAATCGTGCTTTTGACTCCAGAATACTGCGAAAACGCGTTTTTGACGGTATTGGCTCAAATCGTGATTTTCAGCCCAGAATAGTGTAAAAACGCGTTTTTCACAGTTTAGGCTCAAATCGTGCTTTTGACTCCAGAATAGTGCGAAAACGCGTTTTTGACGGTATCGGCTCAAATCGTGCTTTTCAGCCCAGAATAGTGTAAAAACGCGTTTTTCACTGTTTAGGCTCAAATCGTGATTTTCAGCCCAGAATAGTGTAAAAACGCGTTTTTCACCGTTTAGGCTCAAATCGTGCTTTTGACTCCAGAATAGTGCGAAAACGCGTTTTTGACGGTATCGGCTCAAATCGTGCTTTTCAGCCCAGAATAGTGTAAAAACGCGTTTTTCACTGTTTAGGCTCAAATCGTGACTTTGACTCCAGAATAGTTCGAAAACGCGTTTCTGACGGTATAGGTGAACCTACACGGTGCTTTTGACCCCAAAATAGTGCGGAAACGCGTTTTTGACGGTATCGGCTCAAATCGTGCTTTTCAGCCCAGAATAGTGTAAAAACGCGTTTTTCACTGTTTAGGCTCAAATCGTGCTTTTGACTCCAGAATAGTGCGAAAACGGGTTTTTGACGGTATCGGCTCAAATCGTGCTTTTCAGCCCAGAATAGTGTATAAACGCGTTTTTCACTGTTTAGGCTCAAATCGTGCTTTTGACTCCAGAATAGTTCGAAAACGCGTTTTTGACGGTACAGGTTCAAATCGTGCTTTTGACCCCAGAATATTGCGGAAACGTGTTTTTGACGGTATTGGCTCAAATCGTGATTTTCAGCCCAGAATACTGTAAAAACGCGTTTTTCACTGTTTAGGCTCAAATCGTGCTTTTGACTCCAGAATAGTGCGAAAACGCGTTTTTGACGGTATTGGCTCAAATCGTGATTTTCAGCCCAGAATAGTGCGGAAACGCGTTTTTGACGGTACAGGTTCAAACGTGCTTTTTACCCCACAATAGTGCGAAAACGCGTTTTTGACGGTATTGGCTCAAATCGTGATTTTCAGATCAGAAAATTGTAAAAACTCGTTTTTTACTGTTTAGGCTCAAATCGTGCTTTTGACTCCAGAATAGTGCGAAAACGCGTTTTTGACGGTATTGGCTCAAATCGTGATTTTCAGCCCAGAATAGTGTAAGAACGCGTTTTTCACTGTTTAGGCTCAAATCGTGCTTTTGACTCCAGAATAGTGCGAAAACGCGTTTTTGACGGTATCGGCTCAAATCGTGATTTTCAGCCCAGAATAGTGCGGAAACGCGTTTTTGACGGTACAGGTTCAAAAGTGCTTTTTACCGCACAATAGTGCGAAAACGCGTTTTTGACGGTATCGGCTCAAATCGTGCTTTTCAGCCCAGAATAGTGTATAAACGCGTTTTTCACTGTTTAGGCTCAAATCGTGCTTTTGACTCCAGAATAGTTCGAAAACGCGTTTTTGACGGTACAGGTTCAAATCGTGCTTTTGACCCCAGAATATTGCGGAAACGTGTTTTTGACGGTATTGGCTCAAATCGTGATTTTCAGCCCAGAATACTGTAAAAACGCGTTTTTCACTGTTTAGGCTCAAATCGTGCTTTTGACTCCAGAATAGTGCTAAAACACGTTTTTGACGGTATTGGCTCAAATCGTGATTTTCAGATCAGAAAAGTGTAAAAACTCGTTTTTTACTGTTTAGGCTCAAATCGTGCTTTTGACTCCAGAATAGTGCGAAAACGCGTTTTTGACGGTATTGGCTCAAATCGTGATTTTCAGCCCAGAATAGTGCGGAAACGCGTTTTTGACGGTACAGGTTCAAACGTGCTTTTTACCCCACAATAGTGCGAAAACGCGTTTTTGACGGTATTGGCTCAAATCGTGATTTTCAGCCCAGAATAGTGTAAAAACGCGTTTTTCACTGTTTAGGCTCAAATCGTGCTTTTGACTCCAGAATAGTGCGAAAACGCGTTTTTGACGGTATCGGCTCAAATCGTGCTTTTCAGCCCAGAATAGTGTAAAAACGCGTTTTTCACTGTTTAGGCTCAAATCGTGATTTTCAGCCCAGAATAGTGTAAAAACGCGTTTTTCACCGTTTAGGCTCAAATCGTGCTTTTGACTCCAGAATAGTGCGAAAACGCGTTTTTGACGGTATCGGCTCAAATCGTGCTTTTCGGCCCAGAATAGTGTAAAAACGCGTTTTTCACTGTTTAGGCTCAAATCGTGACTTTGACTCCAGAATAGTTCGAAAACGCGTTTCTGACGGTATAGGTGAACCTACACGGTGCTTTTGACCCCAAAATAGTGCGGAAACACGTTTTTGACGGTATCGGCTCAAATCGTGCTTTTCAGCCCAGAATAGTGTAAGAACGCGTTTTCCACTGTTTAGGCTCAAATCGTGCTTTTGACTCCAGAATAGTGCGAAAACGCGTTTTTGACGGTATTGGCTCAAATCGTGATTTTCAGCCCAGAATAGTGCGGAAACGCGTTTTTGACGGTACAGGTTCAAACGTGCTTTTTACCCCACAATAGTGCGAAAACGCGTTTTTGACGGTATTGGCTCAAATCGTGATTTTCAGATCAGAAAAGTGTAAAAACTCGTTTTTTACTGTTTAGGCTCAAATCGTGCTTTTGACTCCAGAATATTGCGAAAACGCGTTTTTGACGGTATCGGCTCAAATCGTGCTTTTCAGCCCAGAATAGTGTAAAAACGCGTTTTTCACCGTTTAGGCTCAAATCGTGCTTTTGACTCCAGAATAGTGCGAAAACGCGTTTTTGACGGTATCGGCTCAAATCGTGCTTTTCAGCCCAGAATAGTGTAAAAACGCGTTTTTCACTGTTTAGGCTCAAATCGTGCTTTTGACTCCAGAATAGTGCGAAAACGCGTTTTTGACGGTATCGGCTCAAATCGTGCTTTTCAGCCCAGAATAGTGTAAAAACGCGTTTTTCACTGTTTAGGCTCAAATCGTGATTTTCAGCCCAGAATAGTGTAAAAACGCGTTTTTCACCGTTTTAGTCTCAAATCGTGATTTTGACCCCAAAATAGTGCGGAAACGCGTTTTTGACGGTACAGGTTCAAACGTGCTTTTTACCTCACAATAGTGCGAAAAGGCGTTTTTGACGGTATTGGCTCAAATCGTGATTTTCAGCCCAGAATAGTGTAAAAACGCGTTTTTCACTGTTTAGGCTCAAATCGTGCTTTTGACTCCAGAATAGTGCGAAAACGCGTTTTTGACGGTATCGGCTCAAATCGTGCTTTTCAGCCCAGAATAGTGTAAAAACGCGTTTTTCACTGTTTAGGCTCAAATCGTGATTTTCAGCCCAGAATAGTGTAAAAACGCGTTTTTCACCGTTTAGGCTCAAATCGTGCTTTTGACTCCAGAATAGTGCGAAAACGCGTTTTTGACGGTATCGGCTCAAATCGTGCTTTTCGGCCCAGAATAGTGTAAAAACGCGTTTTTCACTGTTTAGGCTCAAATCGTGACTTTGACTCCAGAATAGTTCGAAAACGCGTTTCTGACGGTATAGGTGAACCTACACGGTGCTTTGAACCCCAAAATAGTGCGGAAACGCGTTTTTGACGGTATCGGCTCAAATCGTGCTTTTCAGCCCAGAATAGTGTAAGAACGCGTTTTTCACTGTTTAGGCTCAAATCGTGATTTTCAGCCCAGAATAGTGTAAAAACGCGTTTTTCACCGTTTAGGCTCAAATCGTGCTTTTGACTCCAGAATAGTGCGAAAACGCGTTTTTGACGGTATCGGCTCAAATCGTGCTTTTCGGCCCAGAATAGTGTAAAAACGCGTTTTTCACTGTTTATTCTCAAATCGTGCTTTTGACTCCAGAATAGTGCGAAAACGCGTTTTTGACGGTATTGGTTCAAATCGTGATTTTCAGCCCAGAATAGTGTAAAAACGCGTTTTTCACCGTTTAGGCTCAAATCGTGCGTTTGACTCCAGAATAGTGCGAAAACGCGTTTTTGACGGTATTGGCTCAAATCGTGATTTTCAGCCCAGAATAGTGCGGAAACGCGTTTTTGACGGTACAGGTTCAAACGTGCTTTTTACCCCACAATAGTGCGAAAACGCGTTTTTGACGGTATTGGCTCAAATCGTGATTTTCAGATCAGAAAAGTGTAAAAACTCGTTTTTTACTGTTTAGGCTCAAATCGTGCTTTTGACTCCAGAATAGTGCGAAAACGCGTTTTTGACGGTATTGGCTCAAATCGTGATTTTCAGCCCAGAATAGTGCGGAAACGCGTTTTTGACGGTACAGGTTCAAACGTGCTTTTTACCCCACAATATTGCGAAAACGCGTTTTTGACGGTATTGGCTCAAATCGTGATTTTCAGATCAGAAAAGTGTAAATACTCGTTTTTTACTGTTTAGGCTCAAATCGTGCTTTTGACTCCAGAATAGTGCGAAAACGCGTTTTTGACGGTATTGGCTCAAATCGTGATTTTCAGCCCAGAATAGTGTAAAAACGCGTTTTTCACCGTTTTAGTCTCAAATCGTGATTTTGACCCCAAAATAGTGCGGAAACGCGTTTTTGACGGTACAGGTTCAAACGTGCTTTTTACCCCACAATAGTGCGAAAAGGCGTTTTTGACGGTATTGGCTCAAATCGTGATTTTCAGCCCAGAATAGTGTAAAAACGCGTTTTTCACTGTTTAGGCTCAAATCGTGCTTTTGACTCCAGAATAGTGCGAAAACGCGTTTTTGACGGTATCGGCTCAAATCGTGCTTTTCAGCCCAGAATAGTGTAAAAACTCGTTTTTTACTGTTTAGGCTCAAATCGTGCTTTTGACTCCAGAATAGTGCGAAAACGCGTTTTTGACGGTATTGGCTCAAATCGTGATTTTCAGCCCAGAATAGTGCGGAAACGCGTTTTTGACGGTACAGGTTCAAACGTGCTTTTTACCCCACAATAGTGCGAAAGCGCGTTTTTGACGGTATTGGCTCAAATCGTGATTTTCAGCCCAGAATAGTGTAAAAACGCGTTTTTCACTGTTTAGGCTCAAATCGTGCTTTTGACTCCAGAATAGTTCGAAAACGCGTTTTTGACGGTACAGGTTCAAATCGTGCTTTTGACTACAGAATATTGCGGAAACGTGTTTTTGACGGTATTGGCTCAAATCGTGATTTTCAGCCCAGAATAGTATAAAAACGCGTTTTTCACTGTTTAGGCTCAAATCGTGTTTTTGACTCCAGAATAGTTCGAAAACGCGTTTTTGACGGTACAGGTTCAAATCGTGCTTTTGACCCCAGAATATTGCGGAAACGTGTTTTTGACGGTATTGGCTCAAATCGTGATTTTCAGCCCAAAATACTGTAAAAACGCGTTTTTCACTGTTTAGGCTCAAATCGTGCTTTTGACTCCAGAATAGTGCGAAAACGCGTTTTTGACGGTATTGGCTCAAATCGTGATTTTCAGCCCAGAATAGTGCGGAAACGCGTTTTTGACGGTACAGGTTCAAACGTGCTTTTTACCCCACAATAGTGCGAAAACGCGTTTTTGACGGTATTGGCTCAAATCGTGATTTTCAGATCAGAAAAGTGTAAAAACTCGTTTTTTACTGTTTAGGCTCAAATCGTGCTTTTGACTCCAGAATAGTGCGAAAAACGCGTTTTTGACGGTATTGGCTCAAATCGTGATTTTCAGCCCAGAATAGTGTAAAAACGCGTTTTTCACCGTTTTAGTTTCAAATCGTGATTTTGACCCCAAAATAGTGCGGAAACGCGTTTTTGACGGTACAGGTTCAAACGTGCTTTTTACCCCACAATAGTGCGAAAAGGCGTTTTTGACGGTATTGGCTCAAATCGTGATTTTCAGCCCAGAATAGTGTAAAAACGCGTTTTTCACTGTTTAGGCTCAAATCGTGCTTTTGACTCCAGAATAGTTCGAAAACGCGTTTCTGACGGTATAGGTGAACCTATACGGTGCTTTTGATCCCAAAATAGTGCGGAAACGCGTTTTTGACGGTATCGGCTCAAATCGTGCTTTTCAGCCCAGAATAGTGTAAGAACGCGTTTTTCACTGTTTAGGCTCAAATCGTGCTTTTGACTCCAGAATAGTGCGAAAACGCGTTTTTGACGGTATTGGCTCAAATCGTAATTTTCAGCCCAGAATAGTGCGGAAACGCGTTTTTGACGGTACAGGTTCAAACGTGCTTTTTACCCCACAATAGTGCGAAAACGCGTTTTTGACGGTATTGGCTCAAATCGTGATTTTCAGCCCAGTATAGTGTAAAATCGCGTTTTTCACTGTTTAGGCTCAAATCGTGCTTTTGACTCCAGAATATTGCGAAAACGCGTTTTTGACGGTATCGGCTCAAATCGTGCTTTT